>OY282514.1:41046020-50936020 GCA_958296145.1 Hydrotaea cyrtoneurina | reverse complement strand
ATGAAAAATAAAACATTTGTCGTTTTCTAATATTCTCTAAGCCTCGTAAAACATCTCTAGAAAAGTCCCGGTCACTGAGTATACAAATTATATCGTATACAACTCACTGTTTCGAGAGAACAAATTAAGTAAGTAGGTGACATTAGGTGATATTTACACCCACATAATTATACCCATACACCTTAAAATATTGATCTACCATATTTGATGAACTATTACAGGTATGAAGATGAGATTTGGTACATAAGCTGTTAGCACAAAAAATACAGTCAAACTAAAATTAAATAATTTAGAAAAAATCGTATAAAAAATGTTACATCTTTTTATATCTCTAAAATCATGTTTAGACAGCGAAGCTCACCATTACCGCATTTATATAAATCCATGTGTAGAAGATAGATAGAAATCTAAGTCAACATATTTGTAGATGGGATTTTTTTGGCCACAAGAAATTATTGTTTTTAAAGTCGCACGCTTATTCTAATTGGGAGTAGTTGAAACAATTCCAATGACTAGGCTTTGACTCTCTAATGTTTTGTTGACATCCACCAACCGAAAGGAATGGGCCTTCAGACAAAACATCTTGAAAACTCGGGTAGGCTACAATTACACACTATGCGCAAATCAAACACTTATCACACCATTGACAGTTTGAGGGAAATATGTTTGTAAACGGGGGTGTATTTCACCTGACACACAGAGAAAAGGTCTCATTGAGATATGCCTCATATCTCATCTCTGACAATGCTTGCCAGATATCTGCAATGTTTGTGTCTTAAGTCTTTTGATTTCCCAAAATACCCGTCACCAGCAAGTGCACGGAGCTCATAAATCCCATGGACATTTTAAATGAAAACTTTTAGAAAAAACCTCACATGATTAACCAAACAAATATGTGTAATTTATATTAATTTATAACATATCTCTGATTTAATTATTTATTATCAGAATTTATTCGGTTTTCTCTTCTCACCGTTCTAAAGTTTAATCGGATCCCTTATTAAATTCCCATCCAATGGTTGACCACAAGAAGACATAACTACATATGCGCATATTTATTGTGTGGTTTATATCTGAAGATGAAAAGTAAATCTCATATACATGTGTATGTGTGTACGAGAACGTAACGTAGAGCGATAATCGTGGGTCTTATCCTGCTGCGTATTAAATTAACAAAGACACCATGTGGTGTGATGTTACACTTGTGCTCACATCAATGCCGCCTAAACGCCCCTTCACAATCATATTTATTATAAAATAATTTGTTATTACTTGTTTCTCTTCGCTTTCGTCTCCGTCTTATTTTTGGGTTTTCTCGATATGTTCCCTTCTCTCGCTTTCCTTGTTTTTAATCCTTTGGTAATGTGTTGGGTTAAGCACAGTTCGGTTACTGTTCAATTTTTGCATAAATCATAAGAGGGTAACTGCCAAAGTACTTAACAGTATTCCAAAAATGTTACAACCGAATTTAAGACCAAATGGACCGCTACCGTATAATTCAGCGTTTTCTCTTGATTTTATACAATCGAGTTTTTACCATCATACAATCGAAATACGTAGATTAAGGTTAGGTTAGGCTAGGTTGAGAAGAGGAGGCAGATTTTCTCCGCCTCATGTCCTTGGACATATACATAAGCCAGTATTCGGCTTATTGTGTGCTCTAACTGTTACATGAAATAGTCCCGAGAAGTTATTTTAGAAACTCTGTACTGTTGACATAATCCTTAATTGTTTTCCAGTCTGCGGCACTGAGTTGGGTCATGTCAGTTATAGAGTCATTTCCCATGAAACGGGATCTATTGTTTGCGAACGCTGGGCAATGACAGAGGAAATGCTCCAATGTTTCGTCATCCTCTCCGCATGCCCTTCATACGCTATTGTCTACGACACATATTTTGTGTAGGTGCGACTGTGCCCTGTAAGGATACCTACGGTCTTACTAGTTTTTGTTTTTCTCAGTTTCAGCAAGGTTTTGGTTTTATCCTCGTCCGGTTCACCCCACAATATTCTTGTCGTTTCCCCATCGATTCACTATTCCATGGCGTGATATGGGCGTCTGCGCCCATCTGTTTAGCTCAGAACGCGTAGCTCCGAAATGTTTCGCATTCTCCAGGTTTATTATTTGCAAGTAAATGGCGCGTAGGGCCAAGACATTGGCTTCTCTTTTCCTCTTACTCCGTGATGACCAGGCACCCATATAATGCGTTTTGTGCCATATCTAGAGTAAGAGTTAATCGCCATTTTACATCCTAAAACTGTCCTTGATTTTACCGTTCTAGACGTTATTGCCTTGATAGCCAATTGGCTATCTGTAAAGATATTTACAGTTGTTGATCTTGTGTTAGCGCTAAACCACCTCACATACTCTGTAATTGCTCGGATTTCCGCCTGTAGGACCGTGTTATGGTCTGGCGGTTTCCGGTTCTTCGATTTTCTACTTCGTTTCAGTAGTAATACAAAGAAACGAATATATTCTAAAAAACCGTTACATTGGACTACAGTATTCTAGAGAAATAATTATCAATGATTTCGCCTCACCAAATACAAATCGGGAATATAAAATAAAGTAAAAGAGATTCAGTCCGTCGGGCAAATGTACAAATACCTTTGCCCATAGACGCTTGTCTGGGTCTTTCCTTTGTAGGAGGGAAATTATTAAACAAAAAATAAAAAAAACTATCTGGAAACTAAAGTTATTTTTCGCGAGGATTAAAACATCCAGTTTTCTAAAATCATCAAAAAAAAGTTTTGTATGGTTAAACTGTTTTAAATGTTTATCCTTAAAATTTTAATTTTCCCCGGATGTACCTTAATTATTTTCACTATAGTTTTGGAAACAACACAATAAATTAATTTTAATTCTGTGAGCTAAAAACGTTGTGATGATGATTTTTATATACAAATATTGTTTAAAGTGTAATGGCCATAAAATAGATAGTACCCTATTGAAGAATAATATAAATGGATAAATATAGAAGTTATGGGCCTTTTTGTAGAAGAACCACTATTTCCGTTGCTTTATGTGGAAGCATAACGAAATCAATAAAAACTATTAGGAAGTTAAGCTGACTTACGTATACCTCACATTTTTTTGTGCATTTTTTATTTGATCTTCTGAAGAATATTGTGTGAATATTGCAGAACTAACGAAATACAGCATTTTAATCAACCCCTCCTCTGACATGACTAAGAGCAACTATTACACTTTAAAGGATTTTTCCATCAACTCACAATCGTTTGACATATTTTTGGGACGTAACGCTGGTGAGTTTTGTAAAATTTATTAAATTCTTTATTTTACAATAACAAATTAGCCGACAACTCGAGTTTTCCAATTTCAAAGTGTTCTTACAAAGTGAAAATGTAAAATATCGAAAAACCCTCCCGGCGTTACCTGACAAAAGAGAACATTTAGCCTGCCAACGGATAAATAATGATATGGATAAATACCATTTAGAGATATGCGCAAGTCTTACGGAGCTTTTTCACTTCTTTGTTTACACAGAGCTAAATTAAAGACTTCTTTGGAAATCTTCAGATCTGTAAAACGGCGATTCACTGCAACCGGATATCCGCATGCCGATGTCACGTTTTTGGACACGAATCCTTTGTCAGAATCAGCCAATCAGCTACTTTCAGTATATTCCGAGAATATTTTCAACAAGAATTTGTTGCGCCTCCATGACCATCCCATGGTGTGGAGGGTACAATGTTTGTGATAAATTCAACAGTAGCCCTCGCACATAAGTGCGGGTATGTATTTATAAATTAAATGTATTCTTTAAGTGGCCTTAATTGTCCAAAGTGTGGATACGGAAATTAAAACAAGTCCCCAGGAATGCATGTTGAATATAAATTAAAAATTTCGCATCATATTCATGAAAACTCCTCCATTCGATTGCGGTGAGAAGTGTCGACTTTGAACGAGTTTCGTTGGCTTTTGAGAAGCTTCGTTTCATGAAAACACTTTGAATCACTTACCATTTCGTGGATGCCCACATAAATCACCGCATATTTATTGGATGATATTAATCAAATGTCTACTTTCAATTAAATTCATATGGCAGCGACCTGTCAGGCAACAAATTAAAAAATTACTCAAACTCCGTAAGGAGAGAGGAAATCGGTTAACGTATAAGTATGAGTATGACTATAGCAACCGTCCGTCCGTCCGTCCATCCATCCATCCGAACATCCAGCCAACCATTCATTCAGTCATCCAATCCATCTCAGTGTTCGTTGTTAGTCTTGTGGTCGAACGACGACACGCATCGTCGTTCATACGTTTAAAGTTGATCATTCTCAAATGATTTTAATTAGTGAAGCTAATGCTGACGCACAATGACCACCGGGAAACTGTGTGCATTAACCACAGATGGAAAACAACAATATATTCTGCTGTTCGTCGGTCGGTCCGTCCGTCATGCGGTCCTCTTGCCCGGTGGCTGCCTGGTCGAAAACAGTTTTGTTAATGCAGATTTCCTTGCTGTTTTTTTTTCTTTTTTGGCATGGTGTGCTCTGCTGCTCCCTTCCCGTAAATTATGCACAGCCGACATTAACGAAGATACCAAGGGACAGGTATCATCATGAACACAAACATTTGCACGCCAAACACCACGGCACCACCACCATATGCGCATGCCCAATATCCTCAGCCATTGTTTGCTTTTCATTTGGGGGGGGGGGGAATCTTGTTAAATTGTAAAATCACACGTCAAAAATGCCAGCAGACAAGTGAGATGGTGAGTTGGATTGTGGGCTGGTTATTAATGCTGATACTTCTTGAAATCGCCTTCAACATCGCATCTAATCTAATATCAACGATATGATTGTATGTAGGCACGAACACCCCGTTCTCATCTCCCATCAGAAAGTGACAACGAGTTCAGTCAACAATAGCACAATGATACAGGCGTCATATGAAGGTGATGGAACCAAGGCAAGTTCGGCAGTGCCGACTATTGAATGCAGTTCTCAAAATTTTCAAAAATTGCATTGGCTGTTCCGAGGTATTTAAATGTATAATTGGCTCAATAATAACAATTGACTTTACTAAACTAATTTATTTTATTGTTTATTTTCAATGGAAAAATGAATGCAGCCCCACTTTCCGTGTAGACTTGCATGTCTCTCGGCTGGCGGACAGAGGGATGCCCGGTAGATAAACAGTGTCGGTTGGAAATGAAATACAACTCGCGGACCAAAACATTCACTTAAATCCATGTAATGTCTGATCAATAATAAACGGTTCATGGTAGACGGCTGTTCCTCTAGTAAAGGGGGCCTTGTAGCCTGAAAGCTCAGCTAGTAGCTAAATTTGAATTTCTCGTTAAGTTTAATAAAAAAAAAACAGTTTATTGACACTGTTTGTAAAGCTGGTTTTACTAAGTTTTTTCCTTTTCCTGCAAAGAGTTTTTCATGGTACAGTAAGAGCTCGATTTGCGCAACCGATAGGAAATCAGGCCTGTTGCATTAACTGAGATTATTGCACTTACCGAGCCCCAAATATATATGTTGAAATATTGAAATTTAAGAATATGGGATGAAAAATAACAGGAAGGCAACGGTAAAATAACAGTTATTGTACGCTCGTTCACAGTGGACAGAGTCGAACAGAGAATAATGTTGAAAGGGGAGCATTTGGTTTAACCGTGACCTCCAAACAAAGTTCCTGATTTCAGTGCATCAGAAAAAAGTTGCACTTATCACGACCTTTTTCTTCGAAAGTTGCACTTATAAAGACCGTAATATAAAAAAAATGACGGTTGCGCTAATCGGGGAGTTGCAATAATCGGGGGTTGCAAAAATCGAGCTTTTACTGTATTATGTTAACGTTACAATATATACTTCCCCCCCAAGGTGTTCCTTCAGTAAAGAGGAAGGTCGTAAAAAAAGTATTCTCGAAAATGTCCGGAACAGTAATACCGCGCATAGTATGGTTAATCTGTTCCACCATTTCAAACCACATTATTCGAGGCACTCGAGGCCTATGCGCCTATTTACAGGCCCTATGCAGCTATGAAGTAGGTTAAAGGACATGTAGGTTAAAGGACAGCTATGAAGTAGGTTAAAGGACGTTTTCATTATAAAGGGCAAATACCAAAAAGTTTATTTAAAAATTGTATTATTATTTTATTAAAACAATGTTTACCAAGAAATTTTTTTTTTAAATTTCAAAACCGTACTATAGAGAAACCATACTGATCGAAGCAGTATCATGTTACGAAATTTGTAAAAATAAACTGTTTGTAAGAACCATTGCATACTTTTAGGCCAGCCAATTTATCAAAACAGGCAATGTCCGCTTAGCGTGATTTTTTTTATCGCGATTGCGTTATAACGCGGTTTCACTTTACGCGGTATTCTTGAGGAACTAATTAACCGCGTTAAACGGACAGTCCCTGTATGATATTGAAACATGAGTCGAATGGGGGCTAATAGACAATTAAAACGAAACTACAAGCGGTACAAAAAAAATCTGAAGAAACGAATGAACATAGGAGTCGATAATTTTCAACAAGAAACTGGAACGTCTAATATTGGAAATACGTCGCGACATTGTTTCTCCAATCCTGCACTTGTTTCTGACGTAGTTGGCAGACCGTTTCCGAAAAATATTACAAATAATAACTTGTGGCCACAAAATCAGTTCGGAAGACTTCACAAACTCTACAATGCACTATAGGTAATTTGATCCATTTTTGTGACGAAAAGTCATTTGTTGCACTTTTAAGCAAAAAGAATTTTTTGTTACAATTTGATAAAACATAACCTTAAACTAAATGACTGTGTGCTATCTTTTTCTAACAATCGAGTAACACGTGATTTGTACGTCGCCAAAGTTATTGTTTACGAGCAACGCGTTACAGGCAGTCTATGCAGTGGTATTTAATGTGAATTTTTAATCTGTTCTAAAAACGTTAAACAAAATATAATAATACAATTTAAATATGGAAAATAAAAGTGATGGTATGCACATTACAGGTTAGTCGACAGATTTGAGTTTACTTTTTGATTTAGTGCGAAAAACTCATTATTGTGACTTAACCTCAAATAAATTTTTTTTTTATAAACATGCGGTTTGGGTGAGCTTTATAAATGTTGGCCGTATTTGGCCGTGTTTTGACTATCAGAGACATGTTAAGTGGACCCTTTTTGAGTTTATTTCATTAATTTCACGTAGCCATTTTTTTTTCCTTTTTTTGAGTTATGTCGTTTTTTCGTATGCGACCTTCGTTTGCAGTATAACAACCTTGCGAAAGTTTGGATTGATGTAAAATGCAAAGAGGAGAAGAACGATGCTGTATTCACTTTTGTTATTGGCCAAGTTGGAAATATAAATATTTTGAATGAGGAAGAATCATCTCTGAAAGAGAGAGTCCGAACATTTTGTAAAAATTTGGCTAAGAGATGGAACAAGTCCCACAGAAAGATAGAGGTCTTCAAAAAACAAAACGCTCACTGGCTTAGAATTGATTTTATTTTGGCAACTATGATTACCCCTTCGAAATGCTTAGTAGGGCGTCCAAAACTAAAGTTTGTGGATAAATCCGAACGCGCAAAGAATAGAGAAGCAAAAGACCTATCAAACAAAGTAGACAATGAAACGGAATTGCTAGTTCGTGCAGCTTCGATAGCGGCTCGAGTTCAACATAAAGCAGATATGTCCTTTGCATTGTTGGATACGATTCTTTGAATTCGTTTTGCATGCTGGATACAAGAGCAGTATTAAAAAATGGCAAATTCGAACTGATGACGATCGCAAAACTCTTTCTGAAAAAAAAAGCTTGTACAGCAATTCTTTTGGTCGAAAATGAGCCTTAAAGTTGACCAACCAAAAACGGGTGGATTTGGAAACACCAATGATGGCAATACAGTCCGTAGAGCCTTTGCTGACCATGTCACCTTTTCGCAAATAGTTGATATTGATGTTGAGCTGATATATTACCTTAAAATTATACTCATTACTATTTGCTGTCAATTCCCATTGAATACACAGAAATTTCAAGCTTTTTGCCACAATACCGCCCAAATGATACAAACCAAATACCCTTGGCTCCCAATGACGGCGACCGTTCACAAGGTATTGATTCATTCAAGAGAAATTATTGAAAATACCTTACTGCCAGTAGGTTGTTTCGGCGAAGATGCTGCTGAGTCGCGGAACAAATTATACAAGTCAGATAGACTACATCATGCCCGCAAGAACAGCCGCAAAAACAATTTATGTGATGTTTTTAACAGGGCTATGGACATGTCTGATACAGTTATTTCGTCAATATGCTTAGATAGTCGAATGCAGCAGAGAAGACGCGCGCAACTGCCACAAGAGGTTCTAGACATGCTGTGTGTTTCGGAAGTATCTGTGGAGTTGAATGACAGTATTGGCAAATGCGAAAATAGTTTGGAGACAGGATTAGGCGATATTTTTGAAACTGAATTAAATTCGATTAATTTAGAGAGCGAAATGTAAAATAAAACTGAAAACAAAATACATATGTATATTTAAAATAAAAAAAAAATATAAAAATAAAATTCGAAAAACGGGTTACAACTTTATAAATTTCAAAATCTTTTTAATTTAAACTTTTCTCATAGCTTATCTCTACATAAACACAAACATTTTTTTTCAAAAATCTTTTCGGTTTAATTGTTATTAATTTTTGTCACAAAAATGGGTCAAATTACCCATAGTGCAATGTCGTTCAGAATTCGGACATCGTTCACAATATGATTTGGACTTTTTTTACCGACTCCTCGTAGAAGTGGTGTCTACAATTATTCAGTCTGCATTTTGGTAAATTGAAAAATATCCGTGTATTCGCCTCTGTGGTATGTGGAATACATTTTCCAGTTAGCTCTGAATTATTTCTAACGGTAAATACTTCAGACACATAGTTCAGACATGTCTGAACAAAATATCTCTCGGATACGTTTAGAATTCGGTCTGACGTTTCTGAACAAAATATCCCTCGTACACAGCGATCTGAATTCGGTCAGACGTTTCTGAACAAAATCAAAAAATAGTCCTCAGACAAGTAGTACAGAAATTCGTTCAGACCTGTCAGAAAAAAAATATCTCTCGGAAAGGTCGAAAAGAATTCAGAACGAAATCAGACATTGTTCAGACGTGTCTGATATCCGACATTTGGTTTGCTGGGTACTAACTTGTATGTTTGCTAGATATGACGGATATACGTATGATTGGATGAGTACCTAGCGAAACGGGCAGGTGTGTTTAAAGATTTTAAGTACAGTGAGGGAAAATTACTTAGATAGATTTAAAGAATGTTAGTACAATTTATTATATTAGACATTTTCGCCAACAAATTGTTTATTCTAGAAAGTGTGTGTAACAAATTTGAAGACCTTCGCTCGTGTAGAAAAATTGTATACAAAAAAAACCATCTAGGGTTGTATGGACTGTTTGCGGTGGACGTGTTCTATTTTGATGAAACTTTTCAGTGGCCAACATTGAGGAAATTTTTTTAATCAATGATCTACTACCACTCCTTATGGTTATTGTCCAAAAATGCATGTAACCTGCGCAAACCATTTCACTTTGGCAGGAATATCAGAAGTGGTGAAGGTTATACTGTTCAACCAAATAAAATCCGTACAATTGAAGTCCGAAATATTGCTTTTCATTCATTGATACAAATTCGCCCAACGGCTGAGCCTCAACAGGGGATCCATAACTGCGGTCCTGAAATATGCCTAGGACATATTTGCAGGTCGCCTCTGCTAAAGTACGACGAACAAGCTGAAAGAAGGCTGATATCCCAATAAGAGCGAGGATTGCCCATAAATGTATCGGGTGACTTCAGGAGGACAACAATGCGACAACATTTCTAAGATCCCGGGAAGTGACCCCAGGAAGTGGCCAGATAATCAGGTATGGGAATGTGCGTTACAACTGGTTGTACAACTTGATCAAATTGAAAGTGTGAACATTTCAAAATTGATTAAATTGCCTGTTGGTCATAGGTTGAATGAATATCAAAATTTGTTCAGCTTATGTTGGTGAACTTTGTTTTTTCGTGTCAGGGCTTGCCATTTAACTTTTTACCTTCATTCACATTCATAGACGTAACTAGACCACTTTCCTGGGGCTATAGTCCACTTTGCTGGTGCACTGATGGGGGCTAAGCCCCCCATCCAGACTGGCTATGTCTATGTTCACATTATGTCATTGATGAAATGAACACAATTTTGTACCGAAGTTGTGAAAAAAAAAAAAGTGAATTCCTGTAAAAAAATGATTGACTTTATCGAGGGATATACAAATATGCCTCAAGTGTCTTCTTTCTCCTCCGCTAACATCATGTCTAGAATCAAGGCAATAATATAAGCATTCATGTTGACGCTACAAAAAATATTTTCAAATGAGATTTGAATGAGAATTGGTTATA
This sequence comes from Hydrotaea cyrtoneurina, assembly GCA_958296145.1. Lineage (NCBI taxonomy): Eukaryota > Metazoa > Arthropoda > Insecta > Diptera > Muscidae > Hydrotaea > Hydrotaea cyrtoneurina. The sequence goes on along the minus strand of OY282514.1, from coordinate 50,925,608 downwards.
AAATTGTAGTGTGAGAAAAACGACCAACCCAGTTGTATGTTGTGAGGGCCGCATAAAATATATCCAATTGTCCGATTTTTAAAGTTAAAAAATCAATATAATCGCTCACTCCTTGCCTACAACCATTTTTTTACAGATCAAAAGTTAAATTTTTTTGGCCGAACGATATTTAGTAATTTCATTGTTTGTGAATGCAACATTTATTAAATTTTCTTACCGATTACAAAAATTAACTTAAACTTCTATATCTGTGTATTATAAATTTATAACATAACGTTTTGAACGTTATTGCACCTTCTGAGTGCAATTCACCTTCATGGATAAATGCGAAAAACGTTGATATCGGCTATCAAAGTCTTTTATTTGATTCCATCACTGGTACAATATGAAAACCTCTAACATCTATAGAGAATAGTGTGTGTTTGTGTCTTTGGGGGGACAATTCCAGATAGTATGCAATACAAGTCTTTAGGTTACAGTAAAGTCATTTGATAATATATCAGAAACTAAGGAACCGCTTAAGAAAGATCACGAGCGGCTTCGGGATTTGTAACGTCCATATCGAAGCAACGACATGAGCACGAAGACACTGGACATTCAGCATATTCTCTAAAACAAAGCAGAAAATCAGCTACATAAGTACATATTTGTAATACAATACATTCAAAAACGTACTTAAACCATTGCATTAGGTGTTCAGTATGACCTCCATGACGGCACGTTTGACACCAAGAAAACCATTTGGAAAATGGTTTCGATTGCCAACCCAGACTTTCGTGAACGCCTTCACTAGCTGAGGCATTTAGCGTTGTGCCCATATGCAACAGACATAGGGAACAGCGTGGCAGTGGTTTGCGACAACTTGGGCAGGATGATAGCTGGAAAACAAAACATACTTATTAACCCTAATTTCGAAAATATTATCATCGATACCTTGTTGACGTTTGAAGAGACATTTCGCATGCGAGCATCTTCCTGTAAAGCATTCGATACTGATTTGCCGCAGAAATTACACGACAAATAAACTGTGCGAGTGCTGCGGCTGGATGAACGCAAGTTAGCTATTTTTATTTCCAATTCAGCCCGTTTCTCCCAAAAACCCCACGAATTAAGGCAGTCCATGTAGCTGAAATCCTTTTAATTGTAATCCTTTAAGTACAAAGTCAGATCATTACATACCTGGTTATCCAATATTGAACCCGAAGATCATTAAACATATCACGATGAAAATAATTAATGGCAATCAGCGCAACTGTCTGTATGTCAAACGTGGAATCCATATACGCCTGCAATATGTTAATGCCATCTTGTGATTCCCCGGTGAGTAGTAAACCATTCAAGTCCCCCTTCTCGACCGATTTTTGTATTTGCAATTTTACATATTCAGCAAGTTTGGACTCGGACAAATATTTACAAGCAAACGCCACACGATCAGCTAATGATATACCCTCCTCCATCTGTTAAGGGAAATTGTTTAATTCGGCAAGGGCGTATATGTATTAGTTTTTATTTACCAAGACGGGCTCGAAATTTTCGTTGTCGGCGATCAGAAACGAAAATATAGCCCTTAAATGGGCATCCTGTATTTGCGTGTTCGCAAAGGTACGTTGATTACGCCAGGCGCTACTTGTGCGATCTGCATTGAAGCTGGATAGTGCTATGGCAGCAATGCGATACATGCTTGGGTCTCTAGACTGATCCACAGCTTTGGACAAAATATCACAGGCTGAGAGAATTTTCAAATGGAACACATAGATCATGGCAGCGCGACTGAATTCCTATACGACAAATATTTATTTTGGAATTTCCAAGGAGAGAAATGGGAAATCTACCTTATTTTCACATAATGTGCTTATGAATCGCTCCAGGTCCTGTTCGAAAGTCCATCCACACAGTTTTAAAGCTGTGTCACGCTGGTCACTTCTGCAAAGGAGTGTATGCCAACGAACTGTAAAGTAGTATATTCAAATATCTTACCTATAACACACCAAATTACTTGAGTTGTTTATAAAATCAGGCCACTGCAAAACATGTGATTCGATTCTGGACGTATTCATGAACGCCTCCGATGTGTGACTTAGACCAATGCCCAAAACGGTCTTCAGACCAATTAACTTCTCTTCGTTGCGATACAAATTTGCCAAACTCAACCACACATTCTTCAGATAAGGCGTCAAACTGAATTCGCCACTTAATCGTTTACCATCCATTTTGAGGCCATAATCACTTAAAGCCCGCTCTCTGGTCTCATCGACCAAATCCTCTTCAAGAAGTTTATGGTCAATCACTTGGAAATTCAACGAAGAATTGGCATTGGCCATCTCCGATGTACTAGTCTGACTAGTTTGACTGCTATGAACCGGTGTGTTTGGTGCCGACAGTGGACGTTGCAACAAAAGTGGCAACTTTTTATGATTACTGTAGGCCGTGAGAATGGACAGCGGCAGGCGAAAATCCATTATACTGCCAGTTTCTGAAAGCAAGAGGGCTCTCTCAAAGTCCATGTTATGCCAAGACAATGCCGTTAAAGTATAGCCTTTATGTGATGCATGATATTTGGTATGAAACGGTAGTAACTGCTTCTTAACGCTGTATACTTCACGGCTTTTCTCCACATCCACACAGCGTATGTCGTATAGCGTTATATAGGGAGATTCGCGTTGAAGGGATGAAAGAAGACTTGATCTGGTGGGACACCAACTCAAGTGTAAATGATTTTTGGCCGATTGGATCTGTTTAAGGGGCCTGTCTATGGCTCGTAGATCCCACAGCATGATCACGGAATCGAAAAAACTGCAAAGGTAGTTACCGTTCGGTGCCACTCCCAGGCCATAAACGGTTTTAGTTTGTATGGACTGGCAGGTGACCGTATTTTCTGTAGGGAATATGAGGAAGGTGTTACGGAATGGAGTCAAACCAACAAATTAGCATTACTTACGTCTTAAGTCGAAGAGCTTGATTTGCTTCTGGTTCATTCCGGCTATAAGAATGTGATGATTTTTATCCCAACATAGAGAATGTGCCGATTCAGAGACTCCCAAGAAATTGGAACCTTAAAATAGTTTAAACAAATACAATTTGCATTCTTAAATTCATCTTCAGCAAGTTGGCTTGATCCGAAGAAGGGGTATGTCAATGTAACGTACTACAAAATTAATTGTCCCTACATTAACTGAAGTAATGAGTAGCCGTATAGAGTCGTTTTCAAAGGCTACCCTGTTCTTATTTCATCATATAATACTTAAATGAACTTACCGCTCTCTTTGGGTAGACCTCTTTCTATATCCCAAATTGTTATACAGGAATCGGAGCGGTAGCGGTCATGACCAATTGCCAACATGTTGGGATCAGTTTCTTTCCATGCCAAGCACAGGCACATTCTCTGCTGACGTGGTGCTAAAGAAGAAAAACAACAAGAATAAATACTTGCAATTTATGAGGCGCGAATGACTCCCTTTCATAACAGACCAAGTCAATGAATGTGATCATGTCGTTCTAACATGGTCTTAATGAGTTCCTCCTTTGAGAGGAGTGCCTTATTTGGATTCGTTGTTGGGGCGTTCTTTTTAAAAGTCCCAACCTTTTATATTATAATTTTCACATTCATAGTTTGGGCGATTCTGAAGAGTTATTTTGGTGTCGGGCCTCAGCCACGACTTGCATGACTCACTGTATTCCCAGCTATTGTCCACCACATCATGAAAGTTACAAATGCCAATTTTGCCATCGCCTAATCCCACTGCTATGATGGGACGGTTTTTGTGAAATGAAGGCTGAACACAACGAGCGTACTGGTAACGGTTTTCAATGGCCAAAAAATTGGTCGATATGTTTGGAAGACGTGCTGAAATGAGATAGTTCGATTAGTACCCGGCAAAAGTGCAGTGCGTGCCGGAGATTAAAAAAGTGATGTTTTTGGAATCCCTACACAATTTCTTTGGAGTTTTGTAGCCACACTTATTCGAAAGTTATGACCGGTTATTTCCTCAACTTACCTTTAACATCTGCTTCTTTACTGCGCACTTCATACAGATTTATTTCTTGTCCCCACGTCACAAACTTATCCGGGATATTGGGGAACCAACTCAAACCATGAATGTTGCCGCTCATCTCCACAAAATAAAATGAATTATGTCTCAAAAATAATTAATTCATCGACAAACTCAGCTCCAGCTACTCCAACAAAGATGCCGACAATCGCAGACTTATTTCTGTTATCAGATGTCAGCTGTTCAAACAGCTGATTATATTCGGCGATTCCTCTTTGCTCTACTGTGTTTTTTCGACTTCTCTTTGCTCCGTTCTTCACTCGATTCCTCTTTGCGCCGTTCTGATTCTAGGTCGTTTTTACACGACATTTGTGGTTCTTGTTTTCGATTGGAACAGCTCAGCCAAAATTAATCAATGGAATTTAAGTGGTAAATTACAGGCAGGTGGCGCTTGACAGCAAACAGTCGACAACGTCTAGCACTGCCGATAGATGTCACCAAAACAGTCGGACAATTAGAAAAAGCCACCATAGTGTAAAGGTGAGATATTTATGTCTAAATGGTAGATTTGGGCATGTAATTATTGGGAGACATTGGATACTTTAGTGAGTAATGTCAAATTGTAGTTTATTAGAAAAATTAAAAGGTTAGTGATTACCCAAAAAAGAAAAATAAGGGTTTAAATGAAAGCGGCAATAAATCAAGAAAGTCTGGCCCTGAGAGTAAAAAAAAAATTGCGATTGTCTTTTAACTGAACATTTGGGTTAGATTAGGAAGGGTGGTGCTTCACTCGAGTGTAATGTATACACTAATAGTTAGTAGCAACAACAATAACGAAAACTTAAACATATAAATAATTCAGGTAAGTTAAAAAACCTTTGTTAAGAAAAAAGTGTGAATTTTTTTTTTTATATTTTCATACAGGGTTCTCCAACCATAGGTGTTATTGTGGAATTCAAAGAAAAATAAAATTGTTTGAGATAAATGATCGGATGTTTATTTCATAATAAAGAGGAAGGTATGCCGTTAGTAATGAAAAACACTACGAACACGTTTACAGGACCATATCCTTTTCAAGAAATTCCATAACCAAATCGCAAAGTGGCTGCGCTATGTCCTCGATAGCCTCACGAATTCTACCTTTGAGGTCTTCAATCGACGCTGGGCTTTTGGCGTAGACCCTATCTTTCACGTGGCCCCAAAGGAAGAAGTTGCAAGGTGTTAAATCACAAAATCTCGGTGGCCAATTGTGATCACCTCTTCGAGAGATAACACGGTCCGGAAACTTTTTAGTTTTGCGAGATTTTTAACATTTTTGTAGTGACTTTTAATAATTTGAGGGGTTTTAGACGATGCAATTTCTTCGTGCAATAATTGCATGCAACTCTTGTTTGTAGGCAAACGGTGTAGAGAAGCAAACGGGGTAGAAAAAATTTCACGTTTTCCGTTCCTCTTGCAATTTTTTGACATTTCTCTTCACTGTCGTTTGTACTCTTGTTCATTTGCTTTATTTGTATTCTGCTTTCAACGTGTTGAGGTGTTTTAAAAAAATAAAAACATACGTGTTGTGGTGTTGTCAAAATATTTTCAAAAAGGAAAAATAAAAAATGTGGAATAAAGAACTAGTGGAGCTTTTACTTCTATTTTTTTTTCAATTCTATTCTATTTTTCAATTTTTTTCACTTGTATTTTATTGTTACGAATTACCAATTAAAGAAGATTGAGCGAATAAACGTCAAAAAATTTCAAGCGTATTGCATGCAAAATTGCACCGTATAAATGCTGATGTTTTTAAGAAGCAACTTTAAAAGAGAATACAAAAAATTGCACGCAACCAATTGCATCGTCTAAAACCCCTCTTACAATGCGTTGTTGAAGCGTGTACCGGGTGATTCAAAATAACACATCTTGTTGGGTTTTTACAATACGTGGCGAACACTTGAATTAAAAACCCAATTAATATTAAAAAAAAAGAAATCCTTTACAATTTGAATGTAATAAGATCAACTACTTCAGGAATGTTTAAGGAAGTAAAATATCGTATCATATACCGGTTAAAACCCACACTCACCGTTGTAAAAATTGCGTAAAATCGTACAAGTTTAATTTTTTGGTAATATTTTATTCCCGGGAATCGGGAAGTAGAAACTCGGCACGTTCTTCTCGGGAATTCCCAAGTAAGAAATCCTACCAGGAACCTCGCTATCTCCTCCACAGACACCCGGCATTCTCGAGCAATTCATGAAGTGGTGAACAAACTCTCTAGGGTTTTAATGGCCGCCTTGTAAATAAGAAGATATCACATGATACTGAACTTGTCGTGCGGCAGTTTCTGTAGCCATTATTTCGGACTGGAATATACAGTAAAAGCTCTACTCTCGGATAGCTCCCGTGAACGAACAAATTTCTCGGTCCCTTGCGGTGTTTTTAAAGTAAATTAATCTCCGCTGGGCGGATATCTCCCGTGGACGGACAAAACCACTGTGACCGTTGGTGTCCGACCATCGGAGCTTTCACTGTAAAAAAAAGTCGGTTATCCGAACGCTTCGAATTGACGGTGACCGTCGGAATCGACAAATTCGGGTCTTCGGCAAAACTTTTACTTACAGCAGCGATATTTTCAGCGGAACGAGCGAAACGATAATGCACAGGCCTTACAATATCTATATCCATTTTCGTCAATGTCAGTCTTCCAACTGAAAAGAAAAAAAATTGGTTTAACAACTTAGTTTGACAGATGTCGAGGGCTATACTTTTGAAACCACGAAACCAACTACTCTCAGCGGTTTCAATCTGTCAGTAAATATCTGGATAGCTTCCTCAGGGAGGGATCGAAAGAGGGCTCGGTTGTTACATAGTCAACAGGAAAGTTTGTGTTGATTTTACCCGAGATTTGAGCATATCCGTAATTTCTATATTTCCATTCTTTAATGACGCCAAGTCAAATTCGGCGGTAACCAGTTAAGTACAGTACACACTCGATAACGTGAACTAATTAAAAGCAAAGGAGATCACATTAACAAAAGTGTCCACGGTTTCTAATGTCAAGAAATATGAAGTGAATATGCAAATATTTACACATTTTAATTCATATTTTATTGTTTTCTGTACATTAATTTGTGCGCATCCGAAATATAAATCTGAGAAATATATTTATTTAAAAAACATACTCATCTATTTTGTATTTGTTGTTTTTCTAACAACTGAAACACAGCTTTTACGGTCTCAATACATTTATATCACTTTGATCGACTTTTTAATGGCTAGCCAACTGTTTCGATTTGTGCAAACTTTAAGGGGAGACTCGCTAATCGCAGGATAAAACGGGTAAAGCATTTACTGAACAGTTTTTTTTATTCCACATACGAATAAACTAGAGATAACGAGCTTTCTCAATGTTGGGCATCTCTGAAGTACGCAGCGTTTTCATTTTCTAGGCCAGCAGAATGTAATGTTTAGACATTTCAAAATCCGTGTAATTATTTCTAAGCCCGTCACACTCCATCATTTCTGCAAAAACCGAAAATTTCACCTTTTTGTTTTAATGACAAGGGGTTTCATTACTCATGTTTACGCAGCAAATATAAGACGAAACGACTGACTAAAATGTTGTGTGCAACATGTAGAAACGAAAAAAAAGAATAACATACCGTTAGTGGATGCTCCACTGTCAGAATTATTTGAACTCAATGCTAACTATGAAACGTTACCTTTTTCGGGTTTATACCCCAGTTGAGGTCTCGATGGTCTTTTTACTGCTGTTTTGAGGTCCTCGTTTCAGTGTTCATGTTCCACTTTTTTTTTGTTATCCAGTGTCAGTCCGAGATGCTTGGCAATTTGGGATAGTGTGAGTGTTACCCCATCCATCTTGGGGTTAACAAACTGAGGGATCTTGTGAATAGTATCAGTTACTTTTCAATTCTAGTCCTAGTTAACATCCCAATACTTATGAGAGTATGTTAGGATCCTTGCCCGTATCTGTAATCGTCACATCATCCCCTTATGCCATTGCCTTGCAACCCGTTTTCATAACGGCTTTAGGCAGCGTTGATGATAAGATTCCTTGTGGTGTTCCTCGTACTGCCGGCTTGGAAATACTTGAGGAGCCTAATGTAGGCAAAATGCGCCTATGTTTCAGAAGTTGGCCCACGAGTGGGATGACAGCCTGATTGATTTTAAGCTGTGTCATAGCGCCAATGACCGCTTCCGGGCTGACTTACTTCAACACCGCCTCTATATCAACGATAATCAACAAATAAGAATCGGTGCATTAATCAATTATTATTTTTTTTGCCATCACAAAACTCACCAGCAAATTTCAAGAACATTGTTCGAAATCGAAAATACTTCCGCTCTCCGTCAATTGCTAAAATCAAGTAGAAGTCTGAAATTGAATAGCACGACAGCAAAACCTATCGAAAAAAGGATGAAGATATATGAGGGGGTAATGCCATAGGGGGTTTTACATAGCCAACCAAATATTTCATTTCAGACATAATTTATTTACTCAAACCATTCTAATATATTCCCAGTGAGTGAGAAAATGATGTGAGACTCTGAAATCGTAATGCGGAATAGCAGACTCTGACATTATCGATCCATATGTCCACATGTGTGAAATGTTATATCGATGGAAACCCAAATTTCTTATTATTCACATAATATTGTCGGTATGTTTGTCGTGAGGCATTTTCATCACATCTCCTTACCACTGCTTGAATGGAAGTTAAGTTAAGGTGAATTCCGACAGAAGAAAATATTTCGTGCCTTAACATGTGACTGTGAGCTGGTGTATGCCTGTGTGTGTGTGTATAAATCACAAAAAATCAATGTGAACATACACAGCAGGTGTAGGATGTGCGTGCGTGCGTATGTGCGTTAGTCAGATCATAACCTGAATAGACAAAGGACAGGACATCTCAACATTAATTGATGACATCAATCCATTGATGTTATTTTGAGGCTGTTGTGCAAAGATTTCGCCATTACCATACACACACTCACACACACATACCGACTGGCAGCCAAACACATAAATCCTTTATTTGTTTTGACATTCTAGAAGATGCTGATGCAGGGGACAACGACGGCAGCAACAACTGAGCAGCCATTGAGAAACGTTGCCTTTGGTTGAGGATTTTTGATATGTCTGCACACACACACACACACACATACACACAGGTGTGTGTGCGGTTATGACCTGGTGTGGTGACAGAGGGATAGATTGACTGATGCATATACATATCTGTGGACTTTTGACAAAACAACTTCTCTCGAAACAAGACATTTTTGCAAGATTTTTATAATAAATATAAATTTTAAAGACGGTTCTTTTGGTGTAATCCATGAATTTCTACGCCATTTGGTTAAAAATCTACAGTTATTGGCAAATCAACTTCTTTCATTATATTTGGAAAAAAATTTTGATAAAATATCTTGTCTGAAAGAGTTTAAAAATTTTCTAAAATGCAAGAAATAAAATTGTTATATCCTTTTGACAAAACATCTAAATTGTATTTAATATTTGTTTGCATATATACATTTGGTTTTAACAAAACAACTTCTCTTCAAAGAAGTTGTTTTATCAAAACTGAAATTTAGAAAATGTGTAACTTGTTTGAGACAAGATAAATTTGTAAATGGTTTATAGAGAACATTAATTTTGACAAAACGACTTGTGTGAAAAGAAGTTCTTATGTGAAAACAAAAACTGATAAAAAGTAAAATATTGTTTGCAAAGAAGTGTTTTTGTGGGCTTGAAAATAAATATTTTGATCAAAAGAAGTTGTTTTGGAGTACATGCGTGGTATAAATTTTGCAGCCAACACCACGTTTAAAAAATTGTCACTCAAAGATAACTTTAGAGGAACAAAAACATATATTTAAAACCTATTGGAATCTTGGAGACTATAGCAAACGACGTCTATTTATTTCGCAAATGATTGCTATAGAGAACAAGAAAACTGCGACTCTTATAAAATCTTCGAGACCACGAAACCGACAATATGTGTACAAATACCATTGTGAAAAAAATGGACAAAAGATTCGGGTATGTCATAAATGCTTTCTAAAAATATACGGAGAAACAATCCAGGCTATTAAAACAGTGAATTTACATAAAATAAAACGAATTTCTGGAGGACTTATACCAGCTGATAGACGTGGAAAACATGATCCACCCCATAAACTGTCGATTGATAAATATAATGAAGTTATAGATCATATAAACAGCATTCCGAAGTACGAAAGTCACTACAGTCGTTGACATACAAATCAATTATATTTTGAACGTGGTCTTAACTTGGCAACATTATACCGGTTATATACTGAAAAATACTCTGATTGTGTATCGGAATCAAAATATAGAGATATATTTACTACCCTGGATATTAAGTTCAAGAAACCTCAGCTTGATCTGTGTAATACATGCGAACTCTTTAAATCCAAAATAAGAAACTCTGTCGACGAAGATGAAAAAAAATCGATGAAGTTACAACAAAAAAAACATCATGACGATGCAGATTTTTCGTATGAAAGTAAGAAAAAAAATAAGGAATTCACAATAAATAGTGAAAATATAAAAATGTTCACATTTGACTTACAACAATGTCTTCCGACTCCTTATTTACGTGCTGCTTTGTTTTTTTACAAGAGACCATTGTGGACTTTTAACTTAACCGTACATGATGGAGCAACGAAAAAAGCCTTGTGCTATATATGGAACGAAACCATTGTAAAGCGGGGTGCAAATGATATTGGGTCTTGCTTATTTAAATGTCTGTTGGATTTACCAAATTCAGTTCGTCATATTGTTTTATATAGTGATTCATGTCCTGGTCAGAACCGCAACTCATATCTTTGCGCAATGTTTGAGAAAGTTTTGGAAGATCACGCAAGTATTCAACTTATTGATCATACATTTCTTGTCGTGGGTCATACGCATCTTGAGTGTGATACTGTACATGCGCAAATAGAAATGAAAAGAAAAAATTTCTTCGGATCTACTGAACATTCACACGATTGGGCAAACTTAATATCGGCGACCAATAAAAATTATATTGTCCATGAATTAAGACAAGAGGATTTCTTCGATTTTCGTGCACTACTAAAGGACAAATATACATGGAGGTCACATAGCATTTCAGGTATAATTTTAAATACCTACATTCTTTTAAACACAATATTATTTGTTAATCTTCTGATTTTTAGGTGAGAAGTTTGAGTGGAAAAACGTTCGATGGCTAAGATACGAAAAAGGCAAGCCAGGAGTTTTGCAGTACAAATTGTCATTACACCCAGAAGAGTCATTTCAGATGCTAGATATAAACTCGCGTCGCCGTAAAGAACCATCTCCCCAATTGGCCAAAAGCTACAATTCCCCTTTGCCTGTATCACAAAATAAAAAGAAAGATTTGTTAGATATGTTGCCATTAATTGGTACAAATTACCACAGCTTTTATCACAATATTAAGGCGGAAGGTGATATCCCCATTGAAGTTCACCCAGATCTTGACGAAGATGAAGTAATTCAATAATATAATTATGCTTTTAAAATGTGTAGAGTTACAGTTTTTATTTCCTTCCTTTTGAATACTTTTTTGTTAAACTTATAATTTGTTTTCCCTATAGAAATATAATTTTGTAGCAATATTGTCTAATTGAATTCAAGTATTTATGTAATATTAAATACAATAATATTTGTTAAAATAACCTATTTCGACTTTTTTTATTAGTTCCATTTTAACAAAAAAACTTGCCTTGAGATAAGCGCAAAATATGAATCACGTTTTTGTTTAAAACCATTTTCACAAAACAACTTGTTTAATGTAGGTTAATTTTTTTGTTGAAAACAATTTCGACAAAACATCCTATCTTTTTTTTCTTAATTTTTCTGAAAATCTGTTGGCATTAGAATAGAATTATTGATATCTTCACATCAATTTAGTATTTAAATTTAATACTACACTTTCACATTTTCACCAAATATTTCAAAATCAAAGTTGTTAGATATTTTAACAGTTTTTTCGTTCTCCTGTAAAATTGCAGGTTTTGAAAGAGGTTGTTTTGTCAAAAGGCCACAGATATATATATTTATTGGACATAACAATAACTCAAGAATAGAACGTTGATCGCTTTTAAGAAGCTGTGATTTGATTGGACATAAGACTAGAGCTTAAAGCCGCCATTTAATTACAAGCAACAGACAGGACATTTTAAACAACTCTGCTTAAATATACCGATGTTAAACTACAACTTAACCAATTGATAGTGTCAAAACATGAGATTGGTTAATGGTATGCATAGTGTCTAGAGGCTTTAACCGGGAATTTCCGCGATGAAAATGAAACCATGTTCGATTTTAAGCACGTTTACAACTGCGATCGTGGTTTTTAACCGGGGAAGATAAGATTTTTTTTACTTTCTGAAACATTTCTTAACTAGTTGATTTGTAAAGTACACAGTATATGTGTTTCAAGATTAATTGAGTAGGATTTTTGATTAAAGTCTTATTAACCATTTAAGTTTTGGTTAAAAAAAAAAAAAATTGGAATTTTTGTTTTGGAAAAATAATAGTTTTTCTTATATTTTATAAGGAAAATCGAGTCCTGGGAATTCCCGGAAAGGCGTCGAAAAAATTCCCAGGAGTGGAAAAAGTCAGGAAATTAAAACCCCTAATTGTGTCATGTCACTCCAGTTCAATAATTCCATTTTGGGCCAAAAAAAAAAAAACTCCGTCATCATTGAACGGTACCTTGCTCCACCGTAACGTTGAGGCCCCTACTCTAAAGAAGTGAAGTTTTCAGGTTGCTCTTGAATATTTAATTTGACTTCATAAAGCCAATTTCTCGAAAAAAACACACATTTTTATAGAGCCCGAATTTTTATAATAAAACTCAATGATTTGCCAGCGTTGTTCGTTTCAAAGTCTATTCATGAAATGACAACATAACTTGCAGATTTTTGTCTGGCAAAAACTTAACACTGAAAAAGCAAATAGCTAAAAACAATTATCCTATAGAATCGTTTCTATGCTTACATGGCGAGTTATCGAGTAAACTCAAATCTAGTTTCCCAGACAATTGAATATAATTTTGGATCATCGCATGACAACATTTGCAGTTTATACTTTTTGAGTGTTGGATTACGTTATCGCACAACATTTATCGGTATTTTGTGTTTTGTATCCGACAGCTCAGCTGATATCATAATGCATATTCTTGTAGTTTTCTTTTTCATGGAAATTAAAATAAAAAGAAATATAAGTTGTTATGCGAGTATTTTTAATAAATATCAAAGCAAAGGAAATTATGGAAATATTTGGTCTTGGCAAAAATATATAATAATAATAATATATTATAATAATAATAAATACCAACTACGGCAAAAGGAAATGTTAGTCAATTGACAGGTCAATAAAATTAAAAATGGGACTTCGTGGAGAAATGTGATGTTGAGGATTTAGTACATTTTCAGTATTAATTATTTGACATGTTTCACATGTGCGCTGACCCCAAACCTGAAGTTAAACTGCAGTCCTCCGAAAATAAGGCAAGTGTTTACTAGATGACCGGACTTTGTATGGTAAAAAGTACGTCAAGAAATGTTCTGACCCATCACAAAATGAAAGGCAAATCCACTTATTAGATTTAAAAAAAGGCGATGAATAAGGACACATGCAGAGAAATAACTTGTTATATAATTGAGCAAATCATTATTGAGGCAACGGGATTAATATCCAAAAAAAAGTTGGGCTTCGGAAAAACGATATTTTTAGACCCAGATGGAAGTAGAAAGAAATCTCACACACACTACTTACGAGGTTGCTTGTAAGACGAAGGATCGCCAGTGGCCCAATTTGTTTTCCTATTTTTTTAAATTCTGTTGCTTCACTAACTTTTTATTTACCAAACACAAACCATTTCTTATTCTTCCCATCGGAAATCTAGAATGTAATAGCATACATTGAATAATTACGATCGTATGCCGGCATCCAAATGTGTCAGATATAATTTGTATACTTGTACTAATGCTTGCTATCCTTATCGACAGACCTCCACGTGGTAACTCTTGAGCAACGGCGTTTTGGCATCCGCGGCGAACCTTTCCCTCAGGTTAAGAGGCTGGAGTTGGGCTTGTAACGCGCTTCACAAAAAAAAAACACAATGAAAGCAAAATTGAATGAAAATATACAAACTCCCCATAATGTTGACGACTACCGCAAATGTTTAAAGGACCACGATTTAAGAATATGCATTAGGAATGTACGAACACTCCTCAGACCAGGTGCCTCTATCCAACCTGGTACTTTCAAAAGCGCATGAAGCATGCTGGATGTTTTTTGAGAGAAAAAACCTTACTAAAATATATGGCACGATCTGTGTTAACGAAGTCGAACGAACTGTGAGTTGTATGAGCTGGCTGGGCCATGTCGGTCGAATCAATACAAATGATCCAGCCAGAAAGGCTTTGCCATGGAAAGCGCAGACAGGAAAGACCGACACTCCGGTGGAAGGACCAAGTGGAAGAAGACATGCAAGTAATTGGTTTTTAAATGATTCATTAAGTAATGATTCATTAAGTAAGTATATAAGTAAGTAAGGTAAGTCATCAATGAACAAAAGAAAGAATAAAGGGCACGGGACAAATTGTATGCAAATATTTCAGCCAGAAGATCGGCTTTTTCAACCGTGTCAGTGAATATCTGGGTGTTTCACAATCACTTGTCGTTGGACGACAAATATCATGGAAGGGAAGACCGAGACTCCGGTGAATGGATCAAGTGGAAGAAGACATGGAGATGCTTGGTAACATGAACTGGGGAAAGCCAAGCAGAAGACCGAAGTGCTTGAAAATCGCTTGCCATATATTCGAAGTGTCGAAAGAAGCATTCAAGTGTTTAGGCTTTTTAAAGCGATGCAAGAAATTCTTCACTCCATCTGATCTAGAAAATATTTACACCACCTACATACGGCCTAAAATGGAATATAACTCCTATGCAGTTTCTGGACCGTGTACAGAGGAGAGATGTGCTGATGATTGGGGATGGTAGGGTATCCAATTCTATTGTCTCCCTGTATCATCGCCGGAATGTGGGTTCTATATCTCTATTCTGTAGATATTTTAATGGTATTCACAAGATATTCGCCGTCTGGTCCCTCACGTTAGAACATTTAGCCGGAATACGCGGCTATCCAGGATCTCTCATCCGTTCATAGTCAAATGGCCGGTTGACCGGACGACGCACTAATGAGAAAATTCGTTCTTCAGCCGGACTGTTCGTTTGTGGAATAATCGTCCTGCAAGTGGTTTTCCTGTCTGCTATGACCTTCTCAAATTCAAGGCCAACTTCAAACAAATACTACTTCCTCTTTCCTCCTCCCAATACCCTCATTTCCTATCGCTAACACAGTGAATTGCATTCATAGGGGACATCCCCTGAGTGTTACTCCAAGTAATTAAGTATGTAAACATTTAATGAGATTACTGCAGTCCAGAATGCCTAATAAAAGACATGTCTTTTGTCGCTCTGTTGATTGCAGAATATTCTTACAGCGTGGCTAGTTTTAAATTCTAATTTTCTTAGCTCATTTAAATAATATTCCCAAAATATGGAGTTTTCTTTTTTGTATTAAAACCGTCTAAGCATTCGGTTGACTAAACTGCACCGTGTTAACGAGTTTTTATTTCCACCTCATTACAACATAAAGAGTACACGCAATTGTTCAAATGATTAACTGATATGCACCTATTCGACTGCAAGGGGGAAAGTATCGCCGCATTACAAGATTATAAATTTTGCCATCTTCAACATTAATCAGGACCACAGCGGAAGATGCAATTAGAGTTGTTCGTCTGTTGCAAACAACTAATGTTTCGTTGCTGCTGTTGACGGGGTTGCAAAGAACCGCCTAATTAAACGATTGGATGCCATCGAGTCAACAGGAAACCCATGATGGCGTCAACCCAAATAATACTCGCTATCAATTGCACCAGACTCGGGGTATTCATACACATACGCACACATACATTTGGCTAGATAGGAATACAAAGATGTGTATGTGTGTGTGACATAGGTACTTATACACGCGTAGTTGTATTTACACGTCGTAAATGTGGTTGACATCTAATTAGATGTTGTTGTTGCTGGGCTATTGTTGTTGTTATTCTTCAAAATCTCACTTGAGAGCTTAATTAGAACTTACCAACAATAATTACTAACCGAATAAAATGAAAGTGTAAATTACAATCTGCCGCACCAGCAGAGCTTTCGCTGGCACCACATTGCGGCAGAGAGGTTCAAATACAAGTTGCTTTTCTGTATCTTTGATGGGTGGTTGGGACGAGGTTACGAAATTCACTTTCAGTGTATGGATGGTTGATTTAACTGACTGTTGCCTTAAGCAATGCGACGCACTGTGAGAAATGACAATCTTCCGGCTGTGAAGAGATGCACTGTATCTTCTAGACCCAAGGGTTAATTACCCTCATAAATAGATATGTATATGCAAAAAAAAAAAAACAAATTCAAAGTCTTATAAGCAACGAGAAAGCCTAGGATGCTCCATAAAATAACGTTAAAAAAAGGAAATGAAAAATGTCTTTAAAAAAGTCAAAACTCGAAAAAATTCGTAATTCATTTAATATGATTTACTTTGTATGTACATACAGGGTTTTCCAACAAGAGTTGTTATTTTGAATCACCCGGAATTTCGGTAACTGTCACTTTTGAAGCTTTTATTCTTTGACAAGTAGATACGCCATTACTAAAAATGGAACGACACACGCCTCAACAAGGCATTGAAATTATTAAAATTCAGTACAAAAATGATAAAAATCTTGCAGTTACAGTTCGCAAAACTAATATTGGGACTCTTGGGACTAGTTAGTGATGTGAAGAATAAAACCCATGCATGTCGCTCAAGAACAACTGAGAATATTGCTGCTGTAGCCAAAAGTGTTGAAGAAAACCCAGGTTTGTCCATTCTACGTCGTTCTTTGGAATTGGTCATTAGACCGTATTTTCAATAAAGACTTGGGTCCTAAGGTTTATAAAGTTCAGTTAACACATGAACTCAAGCTGGCTGATCATCAACAACGTTGTGTCTTTGCTGATTGGGTCCTTGAAATGCATGGAAATGATCCGGAATTCCACCTAGGTGCCTACGTCACCAATCAAAATTGTCGCATCTGGGGCTCGGCAAACCCATGATTAATGATTTGTTATGGTCGGAGTTGAATGATATTGATCTGGACAACGTTTACTTTTAACAAGACGGGGCTACGTGCCACACAAGCAACGAAACCACTGCTCTTTTACCAAATGTAAAAGCTACGATCTCTCCAAATTTCATGATTTTGATTCAGCCTTTCGGTTAGGTCAGTGAAGAATTGTGTGGAAAACTTCACCAAAAACAAACACCAATTTGAGAACAAATGGTGTAATGCATAATCATCAAAATCGTAAAAATTGCATAGCATTCAATGGAGATCAATTGATGCAACGTTTTTCTTTTCATGCATGAGGATTGGAGACGTTTCGCATTTTTCGTGAAAAATAACTTGCTAACATTCTATGAGCATAACAAAGGAAACCTCACATTAATCATAGATCTAAAACTCTGGCTATAGCATTTCCATGATGCTATATAATATCTGGTGCTGAGTACATCACGAAGCTCCAAGCCATGAGCAAACCCGGTCATTGAAATCGAATTTTGGTCGAATGCGATTTATGGAACTCAGTAGATACCAAGTACATGTTTATGCACACAACGTTTAGGTCTTGCCATCGTAATCGGAACAAAAATAGACCTGTGAAAAACGTTACAGTCTTGTTAATTGCTGAACTTTTTATTTTATAACCTAAAAGGATATTAAAGTCATCGAGATAAGGAATCCCTTGAATAACGATTACCCCACACAATGAGATACACAGAATGGCGCCCTGAATAAAGATACACGCAACGATGAGCCATGTAACAGAAATCAGTACATCGCTGGCTCCGACTATTACTCATCGGTGTTTTCATTGTATCGCTTGTTGACCGAGAACTCAGAAAGAACTACAGCCAAAAAAGGAGGAAACCAATAACGCAAATGCTCTGACAGTTACTTAGGCTCCAAACCAGAATTGCAGAGGCCACCCAACTAGTTGGATGTGTCTGTGTATGTGATTGTGTGTGCGTGTGTCCTCTTTATGTCTCACAGACAACTGGAATGGCCGAAAGGGACAGCAACCCTTTTGTCCCCAAACACACACACACACATTGAAGCGCTCACCCCGAAACGCACAAAGAGAAGGAGAAACAGTTTAAAGTGACAGAGTGACACCAGAATTGTAGAATTGTTATGCAGCAACTGACCCTTTTGCTTATCGAGCTCGAGCCCATCGGAAATGTCATAATGGCAACAAGAGAAAAACACAACAACAACAGCACTCTCCCAAAGTCGAAAGTATTCCTGTTTGTAATACAGATGCCGGAACTCAAAAGACAAAGTTTGCACACAAAAGCAGAAGGACGTACAGAGAGAGAGAGAGGGACAGAGGGTGAGAAATAAAGAATTTATCGCACACTTTCTGGATAACATTGACACTGTCCCCAAAAGGTGGTAATTAGAGTTGAATTGGCAACATGACTAATGGGGAGCAGTGCAAAGCAACCTCCGCCCAACGCACGAATGACAAGCCCACGTTGCTGCATCTGAATCCACCAGCAATCTCGCACAGCACCAGCTCCAGTCGCAATCGAGCGTCTGATTGAACAGAGGCAGCGCTGGAGCATAAATTACTACAATGAATCTCAAAACTTAAATATTGTTTATTGCGGAACACACAAATGCCATTAAGGAGCGCGAGAATGGATGGTCATTTGCTGAAGTCGAGGCAGCAATTGATTGAGACGCGGTGATAAGACGGCAAACGGGCAGGCGGAGTTTCCTTCATTTCTTACGGATTTAATTTAATTTCTGTTGATGCTGCCTTTCTGTGCAGAAGGCAATAGAGATTAGAAAAAAAAACATTTAACGAGATTAACTTCTCCACTCCACCCTCACATCATCTAGTGTTCTTCCTTCATTGCCTCTTCCTTCGACGTTGTCCTTAATCATATCCACACAGATTGTCTTATTCATTTATTTTGTGATTACCTTTTCTAGGATACGACATACGTCCACCTTCAAATCGAAGGATGCCTCTGTTTTTTTTTTGTTGTTGTCCATTTTCAATCAGCCTCTCGAGTTATGAGTGCATACGGTTAAGTATTAATCATGTAAAAGCCTTTACATTTTGAATGGAAAATAATTCGATAATGCATTCAAATATGTAAATGGAGATTTTTGTGGAATTCCATTCACTCATCGTCCTCCACGATAATATTTGCAGTATTTGCTGTTTGGTCTATTCGCTAAATGAGTAATAGGGCAGTTTTTTTTTTTAAACTCGATAGCAAACTTGCTAAAGAAATCTAATCATGATTTAGCCAAGTCTGAGTTATTATTTAGTACATTTTTTTGGTCAATAAAATCAATCAGTCAGTTAAGATAAACAACAAGAAATACTTCCTGAGAGGTCGTTAGTTTAGAAGATATCACAAAATAATTTATTGGTTTAATTTAATTTTTTATAGTATGTGAGATTTCTTGAATGCAGTATTTTTACAAAAGGAACTTGACCGGTATGGTGGCTTCTATTAGGAGAATGGACAGATATGAAATATTGCCCACATGATAAATGCTTTCCTCCGAAGCAATATCGAGCGTTTCCAGATGTCATTCCATTGTTTGGAATGATTGTGGCAAATGTTGCACTTGAATATTGGTATGTTATTAACAGACTGACAAAAAATGTCGTTATAACTTTCTTTTTCGACTTATGTGTTCATTGTTCGGATCTTTCATTAATAAAAATAGCAAAATAAATTCTAATCTTAATCTACGTTGTTCTATCTAATGGCAACTGCTAGAGCAAAAACTTACAAAATTTCAACATTTAACACACGGTATTCAAATCTTAAAATAATATTTGAAGTAACCTTTTTTTTACAATTCAAACATTCTTTCAGATCCATCGTGATTATTCTCCTTAGACGCCTAATGACCATCATAGTTTAGCAACTCCCCAACAAGTGTATTGTATACAAAATTTAGCTTCGATATGTATTTTTTATGATCATTTTCTATGTTAGTTTTTCTAAGTCGTAGGGTATTGGATTGTCTTCTTGTAGCTTCTTCACATTCGATGCACCAAAATTTGGATGCCATTGGTCCATATGGATTTGTTCACTGTCCTGTATTTAACCGAAATGTTAATTATCTGACTGACTGATTCATCACTGTCCTGGCCAAACGGCTGAAGGTGAAATCATGAAATTTGGGAAGTATGTAGCCCTTGCAGCCTAGACATCTGATAAGAACGCATTTTGGGAAATTCGATTTGGAAGGGGACAAAAATGGGGGGAAACAGGTAAAATGTGTCCCCAAAACCCATCGAAATACGCAAAAATACAAAATAATCGAATATTATGATTTTTGTTGAAAATTGGTCCATGATTACGATTGGCAAAACAGGTGGGTTAAAACAATTTTTGGCAAAAAAGGGGATAATGGTTCGAGAAGCGTCGAAAAAGTGGCAAAAACAGGATAAAAAAGCTGAAAAACAAAAAATGTTTGAAAACCAGTGAAAAAGTTGCAGTCGGGTAAACCGACTTATATATACCCTCACCCTCAGTAAAAACATACAAGTCTCATATTCCATAATAGCAAACTCAAAATATCGACTGTTATAGAAAACAAGTGAAAAAGTTGCAGTCGGGTAAACCGACTTATATATACCCTCACCCTCAGTAAAAACATACAAGTCTCATACTCATAAGTATCGGAAAGTCAAAAGTGACCGTAGCTACCATCATTTGATGTAACATCTGATGAAAAGTCATAATAGCAACCTGAAATACCGAATGCTATAGAAAAATATTGGATGGTACATTTGTATGGGAGGTACCAGAAGGGGAGTTGCCAGACTTCCAAGTTTTTGTCCAAAACTTTGTCTAGCTATAGATTTACTAAATACAAAATTTGGACAAGATCGCGTTGGGCATATTGGATATATTACACGATTTCTAAGGTAGGCGGAATGGTACTTTTGTATGGGCGGTACCAGAAGGGGAGTTGCCAGTCTGACAAGTTTTTGTCCAAAACTTAGTCTAACTATACGTTTATTAAATACAAAATTTGGGCAAGATCGCATTGGGCTTATTGGTGTTATTACACGATTTCTAAGGTAGGCGGGATGGTACATTTGTATGGGAGGTACCAGAAGGGGAGTTGCCAGACTGCCAAGTTTTTGTCCGAAACTTTGTCCAGTTATACCATTACTAAATACGGAATTTGGCCAAGATCGAACCTGCGCGTGTTGATATTATTACACGATTTATAAAGTGGGCGAAATATCAGATTTGTATGGGAGGTACCCGAAGGGGTGTGGCCATATAGCCCATATGCAATCCCATAAGCAGTTTTGGGAAAATATTCAGCCATGCCAAATTTCAGAGTGATTGCTTAACTCTTTCGAAAGTTATCGTGCGTACCAGCAGGACAGACGGACAGACGGACATGGCTCAAACGATTCAGAAAGTCATAAATCGAATTTGTTTCAAAGACACCTGGGTTCTAATCTGAATATTTCTAGGTGTTACACTTTTGGGTCGTATCAAATGATATTTGTATACTAGGGTGTATCACGAAATTTTTTTTCTTTGTTTTAATTTTTCAAGTTGATAAAACGTTGTCACTACAAACATATATTAACGAAAAAAAATATTATTGAATTTAAATAATATTTAGGTCTCCCGGAATGCACTCAAAGTTTAGGAATTCAAAAAAAAATTACTTTTCCAACGCCCGCGGGCGTTTTTATTATTATTTATTATTTAATAGACCAAATTGGGATAAAATAACAATATTAATGAATAATATATATTAATAATATAGTACTAACATTATTATTAAAGAACAAAATGAAAAACATACGACCGTAAATCACATGTCCCGCCAAATCACATACGATCTGACACAACTGCTGTCGTCTGATTCCAGTAATTGAGCTGATAGCATGTGGCTTAGAGTTTCTATTTGAATTTGCTATAGTTGAGTTTAATTTAGTTGTGTTGTTGTTTTACAATTATGAGTAAAAAAAATATTTCTGTAACAACAAGAAAATGTACTGAAGTGACTATAGTCGGTCAGCCTCTTGATATTAGTGCATACAATGTTTTACCCAATAAAAGGGAAGTATTAAAGTATTTTGAATTTGTACGGAACGAATTGAAATTTGAAGGATGGCACCAACCAGAGAAAAAAGTAATTGCAGGGCGCATTGCACATAAACTTGAAGAAATTTGGAACCAGTGGAAAAGTTGCAGTCGGGTAAACCGACTTATATATACCCTCACCCTCAGTAAAAACATACAAGTCTCATACTCATAAGTATCGGAAAGTCAAAAGTGACCGTAGCTACCATCATTATACCCTCACCCTACGGGTAGGAGGGTATATATCATTTGATACGGCTCAAAAATGTAACACCTAGAAATATTCACATTAGAGCCCAAGTGTCTTTGAACGAAATTCGATTCATGACTTTCTGAATCGTTTGAGCCATGTCCGTCTGTCCGTCTGTCCGTCCGTCTGTCCGTCTGTCCTGCTGGTACGCACGATAACTTTCGAAAGAGTTAAGCAATCACTCTGAAATTTGGCATGGCTTAATACTTTCCCAAAACTGCTTATGGGATTGCATATGGGCTATATGGCCACACCCCTTCGGGTACCTCCCATACAAATCTGTTATTTCGCCCACTTTATAAATCGTGTAATAATATCAACACGATCAAGTTCGATCTTGGCCAAATTCCGTAGTTAGTAAAGGTATAGCTAGACAAAGTTTCGGACAAAAACTTGGAAGTCTGGCAACTCCCCTTCTGGTACCTCCCATACAAATGTACCATCCCGCCCCTGATAAACCGTCTAATACTATCAGTATGACCAAAGCTATCTTGCCCAAATTTTGTATATACTAAAGTTATAGCTAGACAAAATTGTTGACAAAAACTTGGCAGTCTGGCAACTCCCCTTCTGGCACCTCCCATACAAATGTACCATCCCGCCTACCTTAGAAATCGTGTAATAACACCAATACGCCCAATGCGATCTTGCCCAAATTTTGTATTTAGTAAAAGTATAACTGGATAAAGTATTGTACAAAAACTTGGAAGTCTGGCAACTCCCCTTCTGGTACCTCCCATACAAATGTACCATTCCGCCCCTGATAAACCGTCTAATACTATCAGTATAACCAACGCTATCTTGCCCAAATTTTGTATTTAGTAAAGTTATAGCTAGACAAAGTTTTGGACAAAAACTTGGAAGTCTGGCAACTCCCCCTCTGGTACCTCCCATACAAATGTACCATCCAATATTTATACCCTCACCCTACGGGTAGGAGGGTATATATCATTTTCTATAGCATTCGGTATTTTAGGTTGCTATTATGACTTTTCATCAGATGTTACATCAAATGATGGTAGCTACGGTCACTTTTGACTTTCCGATACTTATGAGTATGAGACTTGTATGTTTTTACTGAGGGTGAGGGTATATATAAGTCGGTTTACCCGACTGCAACTTTTCCACTGGTTTGATGTAACATCTGATGAAAAGTCATAATAGCAACCTAAAATACCGAATGCTATAGAAAATGATATATACCCTCCTACCCGTAGGGTGAGGGTATAAATATTGGATGGTACATTTGTATGGGAGGTACCAGAGGGGGAGTTGCCAGACTTCCAAGTTTTTGTCCAAAACTTTGTCTAGCTATAACTTTACTAAATACAAAATTTGGGCAAGATAGCGTTGGTTATACTGATAGTATTAGACGGTTTATCAGGGGCGGAATGGTACATTTGTATGGGAGGTACCAGAAGGGGAGTTGCCAGACTTCCAAGTTTTTGTACAATACTTTATCCAGTTATACTTTTACTAAATACAAAATTTGGGCAAGATCGCATTGGGCGTATTGGTGTTATTACACGATTTCTAAGGTAGGCGGGATGGTACATTTGTATGGGAGGTGCCAGAAGGGGAGTTGCCAGACTGCCAAGTTTTTGTCAACAATTTTGTCTAGCTATAACTTTAGTATATACAAAATTTGGGCAAGATAGCTTTGGTCATACTGATAGTATTAGACGGTTTATCAGGTGCGGGATGGTACATTTGTATGGGAGGTACCAGAAGGGGAGTTGTCAGACTTCCAAGTTTTTGTCAAAAATTGTGTCTAGCTATAACTTTAGTATATACAAAATTTGGGCAAGATAGCTTTGGTCATACTGATAGTATTAGACGGTTTATCAGGGGCGGGATGGTACATTTGTATGGGAGGTACCAGAAGGGGAGTTGCCAGACTTCCAAGTTTTTGTCAACAATTTTGTCTAGCTATAACTTTAGTAAATACAAAATTTGGGCAAGATAGCTTTGGTCATACTGATAGTATTAGACGGTTTATCAGGGGCGGGATGGTACATTTGTATGGGAGGTACCAGAAGGGGAGTTGCCAGACTTCCAAGTTTTTGTCCGAAACTTTGTCTAGCTATACCTTTACTAACTACGGAATTTGGCCAAGATCGAACTTGATCGTGTTGATATTATTACACGATTTATAAAGTGGGCGAAATAACAGATTTGTATGGGAGGTACCCGAAGGGGTGTGGCCATATAGCCCATATGCAATCCCATAAGCAGTTTTGGGAAAGTATTAAGCCATGCCAAATTTCAGAGTGATTGCTTAACTCTTTCGAAAGTTATCGTGCGTACCAGCAGGACAGACGGACAGACGGACGGACAGACGGACAGACGGACATGGCTCAAACGATTCAGAAAGTCATGAATCGAATTTCGTTCAAAGACACTTGGGCTCTAATGTGAATATTTCTAGGTGTTACATTTTTGAGCCGTATCAAATGATATATACCCACCTACCCGTAGGGTGAGGGTATAAAAAAACATCCATTCCCGTATCATCCACGAACAATATTGTATTCATGATTTTAAAATTGTATGAAAGATGTGAAAAAATTAAAAAATCTTCAGGTCATAGCAAAAAAATATATCAAGAGCTTCAAAGTTGCAGTAGACAAGTTTACATCCGACATTGAAAATAGTCTTTTTGACATATGTTCTTGTAAATGTCGTGATCTAGACAAATGTTTGTGCCCAACTCCAAAAAAAGTACCAAAACTAGAACATCCCTTCCTGATAGACCAAAGGAACTCGAGGGCTATGATCATTGGAGGGATAGACCAAAAAGAGACAAATAAGATGGAAAAAAGAAACAAAAGGAAGGAAAAGTCTATGCAGTCTAAAAGTCTCGCATTACTTCCAGACTTAGAGCATGCATGCATTTCTAGCAATGACTGTTTGGATGATTCCATTATTGATGATTCAAGTGATGAAAGTTTTGCAGGCTCTACAATAACAACGAGAAAGAAAAAAGAAAATATTGGAATAACAGTGAATGTCAAACAGCACCTTCCAGTGAATCTACCATCATTTTCTAGAGCATGTGACCGCAGAGCCATTTCCAACAGAGCAGGAGCTCAACTAGCAAGTGCTCTACTACAAGATTTAAATATTATTTCACCAGATAACCAGGCAGTAGTTATTGACAAATCTAAGATTTTTCGTGAAAGGTTAAAGAATCGACAAAACATCAGTTCAACTCGCACAACTGAGCTAATTGCTCTTTATTTTGATGGGAGAAAAGATGAAACCATAACCAAAGAAAACATAAGTGGGAAATCTGTCCGTAAAACTATACAAGAAGAACAGATATCCTTGGTTGAGGAACCAGGCTCTGCATATTTTGGACACGTGACTCCAAATAGTGGTTCTGGTAAAGATATTGTATCATCAATATTAAAATATATGAGGGACAACAGCATTGATAGTACAACTATCAAGGCGCTTGGTTGTGATGGTACAGCCACGAATACTGGAGTCTTAAATGGAGCAGTTCTATTGTTTGAACGTGAATTGAAACATCCTGTTCAAATAGTAATATGTATGTTGCACTTAAACGAACTGCCTCTGAGGAAGGTTTTTGTCGCTCTTGATGGTCCAACCACAGGACCAAGTTCTTTCAGTGGGCCGATAGGCAAAAGGTTGGTGAACTGCCAAATCTTACCAGTTATTCGTTATGAAAAAATAGATAGCATCAAAATCAAAAAAAAAAATAAAAAAAAAAAAAAATAAAAAAAATTTAAAAAATGTTTTTTTTTGCCCAAAAGTTTTAAAGTTCAAATGCATTCCGGGAGACCTAAATATTTTTTTATTTTAAAAAAAATTTATTTTTCTTGAATATTAATGTTAACGACAAATTTTTATCAACTTGAAAATTTAAATTTCCAATTTTTTTTGCCTTATATGATACACACTAATGTATACCCTCCTACCCGTAGGGTGAGGGTATAAATATTGTTGAGTTTTTTCTCGAAAATTTTATGTACGTACCTGAAGGGGAGTTGCCAGACTTCCATATAAAGAGTGATTTGTTAAGAGCTTGATAACTTTTTTTTTAAAAAAAACGCATACAATTTGCAAAATCTCATCGGTTCTTTATTTGAAACGTTAGATTGGTCCATGACATTTACTTTTTGAAGATAATTTCATTTAAATGTTGACCGCGGCTGCGGCTTAGGTGGTCCATTCGGAAAGTCCAATTTTGGGCAACTTTTTCGAGCATTTCGGCCGGAATAGCCCGAATTTCTTCGGAAATGTTGTCTTCCAAAGCTGGAATAGTTGCTGGCTTATTTCTGTAGACTTTAGACTTGACGTAGCCCCACAAAAAATAGTCTAAAGGCGTCAAATCGCATGATCTTGGTGGCCAACTTACCGGTCCATTTCTTGAGATGAATTGTTCTCCGAAGTTTTCCCTCAAAATGGCCATAGAATCGCGAGCTGTGTGGCATGTAGCGCCATCTTGTTGAAACCACATGTCAACCAAGTTCAGTTCTTCCATTTTTGGCAACAAAAAGTTTGTTAGCATCGAACGATAGCGATCGCCATTCACCGTAACGTTGCGTCCAACAGCATCTTTGAAAAAATACGGTCCAATGATTCCACCAGCGTACAAACCACACCAAACAGTGCATTTTTCGGGATGCATGGGCAGTTCTTGAACGGCTTCTGGTTGCTCTTCACTCCAAATGCGGCAATTTTGCTTATTTACGTAGCCATTCAACCAGAAATGAGCCTCATCGCTGAACAAAATTTGTCGATAAAAAAGCGGATTTTCTGCCAACTTTTCTAGGGCCCATTCACTGAAAATTCGACGTTGTGGCAGATCGTTCGGCTTCAGTTCTTGCACGAGCTGTATTTTATACGGTTTTACACCAAGATCTTTGCATAAAATCGTCCATGTGGTCGAATAACACAAACCCAATTGCTGCGAACGGCGACGAATCGACATTTCACGGTCTTCAGCAACACTCTCAGAAACAGACGCAATATTCTCTTCTGTACGCACTGTACGCATTCGTGTGGTTGGTTTAATGTCCAATAAAGTAAACTGAGTGCGAAACTTGGTCACAATCGCATTAATTGTTTGCTCACTTGGTCGATTATGTAGACCATAAATCGGACGTAAAGCGCGAAACACATTTCGAACCGAACACTGATTTTGGTAATAAAATTCAATGATTTGCAAGCGTTGCTCTTTAGTAAGTCTATTCATGATGAAATGTCAAAGCATACTGAGCATCTTTCTCTTTGACACCATGTCTGAAATCCCACGTGATCTGTCAAATACTAATGCATGAAAATCCTAACCTCAAAAAAATCACCCTTTATATACTTACCCTCCTACCAGTAGGGTGAGGGTATACAAATTGTAATCGGCAGGAATGGACCCAGAATTGGTTGTAATGGAAAAGGGACCAAACGGTCCCAAAGCTGGTATAAAAAAAATGAGAAATAATGTAAATACGACAGGTGGAAATGACATAGAGATGGGACGAGAAAGGGGCCAAGACGGGATAGAAAAGGGGAAAATAAAAAAGTGTGAAACAGATTTTTGACAACAACTATTGGATAATAGCAAAAAAAAACGGGATAAAAAGGGGACAAAATAAAAAAAACACTGAAACAAATTTTTTGCAACTACAGGTGGAAATGAATAAGAGATCGAACAAAAATGGTTCAAAATGTACCATGGTATAAAAAAGGGAAAAAATAAAAATAGGTGAAACCATATTTTGGCAACAACAAGTGGATTATATTATCAAATTGGGATAAAAATGGAACAGAAAGGGAACAAAAAAGCAGAAAAAGGGACCAAAATTAAAAAAGTGTAAACAAGTATTTCAAATTAATATCTACCGCCAAAAATTTAAAAAGTATTTTGTTTGTAAACCAATGCAATTGAACAAACATTTTGTGTTTTACTGGGAAGGAAAATGTACGCTTACGAAGTAGCGGGTATTTTCTAGTATCGTATATTCTTCCTTAATTGACAGTTTAATCGAATATTTCCAGAAAAATCGTTCGATCCTAAAAAAACAAACAAAGAACGAAGAACAAAGTAAAATAGCCATAAGTGACCAGAAGGTTTTAGTGAGCCGGAATAAAAATACAAAAATTAGTTTTTTGTTCTAATGGTGACGTTGAATGTGATTTATGGGCTTATCGTAAGTCTGTTGTCCACAAGCAAAGTAGCAATAATAATGACTCAACTCATCCTTAAGATGATATTCTTTCTCAATACTCCAGTACTAAAATTAAACCGCAATGTATTTGACGCTTAGTGGACGGCCGTGGTATGATAGGTAGTGTGTGTAACTATCACACAGTTAAACCCGGATTCTTAACCTTGTAAGACCACCAAACATTTTTCAGCGGCTGATTCCACCACCATAATGATGCCGAATTTACCAGTAAAAAAATTCACTAGATGGGTTTAAATGCAAGCCCCAATCA
The DNA here is from genome assembly GCA_958296145.1 of Hydrotaea cyrtoneurina. Lineage (NCBI taxonomy): Eukaryota > Metazoa > Arthropoda > Insecta > Diptera > Muscidae > Hydrotaea > Hydrotaea cyrtoneurina. The sequence goes on along the minus strand of OY282514.1, from coordinate 50,896,596 downwards.
ATGGGAATACAAATTATTAATGCACAGGCCACTGATTCGAGAGAAGTTCCCCGTCTGATCCTTCATGTGATGTTAAGGATAATAAGTAAGTAGGAAATAACGAAGAATTTAAAACTGTGTACAGAAAGTTTATTCTCTATTTTAAAACAATATTGCTTTTTGATTGGAACTGCTGTGCCATCAGAGCGGGTGCAACAGTTGCGAAAAAGGGCAGCGATTCACTGCGAAACGTCTACCAATTTTTTTTAAACTGTCCTCAAACAATTTCTTTAAACAAATTGGAGGAATATTGGCAAGAAAATATTTTTTTAATCATTATACAACTTTTATAATATCACTTTTATATAGTTACAATATGGTGTACATACTCAACAGAACTGTGGCTCTTCCAAACAAATAAATTGGTGATCACCTAACATGCAGCCGAATTATCAACTCTAGCCGAGAATTCAAGATAGTTAGCCATCAGGGGACACCACAAGGTGGAGTTCTATCTCCACTCCTAGGGTTTCTAGCGGTGAATAACTTTCTTAGGGAATTCGATCAAAGGTGTACGCAGATTGTAGCTTACGCCGCTGACGATAATACTGGTATCCGGGAAATTTCTCCCGACCATCAGTGAAGTCATGAATGCGGCGTTGGATTGGTAGCGAAATGGATCTACCGGTTCTTACATATCTTTGTACTGTGCGGTGGGAGGCAACAAAGAACTACCAAAAAAACAGAGGTGTGCGGCTTTGGGCTTAACGAGAGGCCATTAGAAGTACACAGAGGTACTATCAGAGTTTTGTTTACAGGATCTTTCCAGAGTCCCATAGGGACAATCGGAATAAAAGGACATACCAACAGGAGCAGGTGTCCATATTACCGGATGAATGTAGCGTCTTTCAAGAGTCAGGCAGCTATAACCAACCATCATGTTTCGTCTAGGGTTTTTAATGAATGTGGGCTCTATGACTATTTCTAAGAAACTACAGCGTAGCTTATGTTGGGTGTCACGGAACAGTGACAAGGATCCTATCCTAAAAAAAAAAAACACTTGTTCATTGGGACACGGGAGTGGGTTGCAAAGTATTAAAGGCGATGTGGCCTAGGTTAGATAAAGAAAGCATAAGTGCAATGATGGGACTGGCTAGAAGAAGTTTTTGAGACTTGCAATAAGAGTTATCACAGGCCACTGCTCAACAAGGGCGATGGGAAATAGCCAGAATTCCATTAAACATTACCAATATGTGGTTTAGTGCATAATATGGTAATTCATTCTTGCAGTGATTCTATCCCTACCGCGAGTTTCCTGGATAGTTTTATTCTCAACCGGATTGGCCATTAAACAATATCATCTATGTATGTCGGGCACATAGACCGTAGATGTCTCGCTATTTGGAGTGAATACTCTTTCCAAGTGCGTGGAAAGCACGTTAAGTTTATCTTCAGGGTTTTGTTTGTCCAACTTTCATTTGGAAGTCGTATGGTCGATTCATGTGGGACAGGACATCGCACATCTCCACAGGCTGTAGTCTGTTCTCTCAGTGGGATCCAGGGATGATTCATGTTTTACCTTAATGATAGCCGGTAATTTATTATGGTAAACGAATTATGGCTGGAGGTGGGTGGCAAACCCAGGTTCAAAACCAGGTAAGATCATTACACATTTTTTGGCTGCTGTTTTCCACCTCGTAAATGCTGGCGACTTAACGAGTAAGAGAGTAATCTCTAATCCAGTTTACTCGCTTGTTTGGAAATTGTTGTTCGTTTTCACTTTCAAAATAATGATGATGAAAGATACACGATCCACAAGGAACAGTGGAAGCGATTAATTCACCTCTACAAGGCAAAAGATCGAAACTTCGCGGGAAATACCAAGTGAATGAAGTGTACTGATTGAAATTCTTAGTTCCAATAGTAAAATTGGATGTTGTTGTGTCTGTCAATCGCGGAACCCATTGCGTACCCATGCAACCTGCAAATTGTAAGCAGTCCTGTATCACACATGTAAAGTCATCGCACTACTGCATCTTTGAATACTGGTGGACATAAGAATCCAAACACGATTGACGACATTAGTTGTGTAAAAAAGACTGTTTATCAAACGCATTTCAATAAAAACGAAGTAAGTGAGTAATAAATATCCCATTACACTCAGATGACTTTATAAAACTGCAATAACCGGGAACTGATAATTTACTGCGCTGTTCAACTTAACAGCACCAACAACCACGACAGTGTCGTACAGGAGATGTGGAGACGCCACCGGTAGATGGGAGTGCTATCGAGTAGGAGACATGTCTCCCAACAGCCACTGTACATGTGGCAGCAGCAGTCCCGGCACTTACAATGTACGGGAAAAATATTGTTTTGTTGGCACATTCCGATGATGTTGGGTTTCTTTCATATTTCTGCTTCTTGGAAATGCATGCTCACACACACACACACATACACACCAATCCATATATGTATTAACAAACGCTGGTTGATTTATGAATAAACGATGGCTGTAAAAACGGCAACAATGCAAAGGAAAGTAGGGATTTGTATGAGTGTGCGTGTAAGTGAATATGTAAAACAACTTCAAAACACACACACATATACATACGTACAACATTGGAATTAAAATACACATTCATTCTACTACTGCTGCGAAAACAAATAACACTCCAATGGAGTTGTAAGGAACAAAATCTCCAACAAACAAAACATATCAGGGACATACGCACACACACACACATACACATGCACACGCACGAAAGAGAAAGCAGTGAAAAGGAGGCAAAAAGCAAAAGTTGCATATTTTTTTTTGCTTCTCCACCAGCGAATGGTATGCGTGCCAAACCGCAAAACAGCACAAGGCGAGCGAGTTTCTACATCTGTCTGTGTGTGTGTGTGTGTGTATTTTTGTGTACGTTCACAAAGTGATACAAATGATGATTCATGATTACACATACGCACACGTACATGCACAGAACGGATATGATTTCCTTGGTATCAGCACAAAAAAGGATAATAAAACTTTTTGTTCTCTTCCTTAAATTGGTGGATCAGGAAGGGAGGTGGAGGAAGGCGTCTTCCTGTGCTGTGGTTGGTAAAGATTTTTAAAAAATTAATATTGATCTATTATTTGCATAACTTAAGGAAACTTGCATCGACAACAAGACAAGGAGGATGTGCAGAATCGGAATCTCTTTCTTGTTGGGTTGCCATTATTATCCGAGTATATCGAATGCCGCAGGAATTGCATCTGTATCCCATTTAAAACTACATTCGAATGCTTATGTTTGAGTAGAATTTAAATTCGACCTGTGGTTTGTAACAAAAGGTGGGATACGCGCTGCTTCAGCACAGTGCCGGTCAGAGAAACTAATTTAGAAAGTTCTTAAGCACGTAATCACCTCAACATTCCGTGAAGAAACAGGCGGAAAACTTCACCAATAAAATCATTTGTTAGAAATATATGGAGATAATTCAATTTATTCATTATATGTATTTAGAAACTAGCTGACCCGGTAGACTTCGTCCTACCTAGAAACATTTTGACTTAGCTGACACGGCCCGGGTGGCTGAACCTCGCGTAGCTGTACTATTAGACCTGTAGCTGTGGATAAATCCTTATACATGTTTGCATACGAAAAATAGTTACGTGTTTGTTAGGTTTGAAAAAAATTTGCATGTTTTTAATGTTGCATTACAAATTCTTGGTTGGTTCAGATTGACTATAACCGACCCTACTTTGAACATTGTTTGCATTTCCACCTGCAAAACGCATTTTTTTCGACTTTCCGAATAGCGAATAGATGAAATAATTTGCGACATTTCAACATATGATTGTCCTCGTTTTGACGAATCATCAAACGATAGGCATATATTCATATAGATGACTTTTTTTTGTTAGTTTCTTGACCTTTACGTATATATTGATGACGACACTGATTGATTTTATCATTAGAGTTTTCAAGGAAAGAAGTCTCAAGAAACTTGTGATCAACATTCACTGGTGGCAGCAATGTTACTGCACGATGGTAAAGTTGTCCTTGAATCTGTAAATTTAATAACAAATTCTCGAACAACATCCTCGAAGGTAGACATTATTTCGTAGCGGTGAAACATTATGAATCATATATGTGGATTTGTACGAGGTGTTTGTGAGTGGCAGAAATAAGTTACTTAAAAGGCAAAATATCGCGTTTAAAACCATTATTTTTGACAAATGTTGTTTAGTTATTATATAAAGTTGTCCCAAACTATGAAACATAAAGTCACACATTGTCATATGTTCAAGTCACGGCTCAAATTTTTCTGATATCAATTTTTCAAAAACCGCGTAAAGCTTACAAAGTTTATTCGCGTTTGTTAAACATGATTCGTTTTTTGGAACGATAGAGTCGATCCATTCATCGTGTTGGTGAAAGCAAGGTCGGGACTCTGGATATATCCATGGTGTTCGATAGGTTCTGGCACGTATCAAAATGTATTCCATTCGGTGTCCGTAATGCTGTCTCTCGATTTATACCGAGTTTTATCAAACATCGCTCTATACGAGTTGTTATAGAGAATAGGTTGACCGCAGTAGTGCCACAAGGTTCTGTCCTGTCTCCTTCTCTATTTCTTATTTTCATTGACGTCCTGTTGGGGCAGACTGTGAACCCAATCCACTCCTTTGCGGATGACAGCAACCTCTTTCATTCATATTCATTTGATCATCGGCCAGATCCTCTGAAGGTCAACAAGCACTACTCCCTCTATTCTCCTTCCTATACCTTAATTTCCTTCCGCTATCACAGTGCATTGCATTTTTAGGGGGAAAATCCAGAGCGCTGATCTTCCAGCCCTGGTTGGTAACCACGAAGCAAATCTGACCTTATCAGGACTAGAGCTTGTGGCATCTGTTATGTTCAGAGGTACTGACGGTTCAACAGACCACCATCTACTAGGTGAAAGACGAAATAGCTGCAATCCGACAAAATGAGAAACACATGTCAAGAATGTCAACAATGTTCGGCACTCTTTCGTGGAAACCGTTAGATGACGATATGAATGCATTCCAAATGACTGGGATACGATAAACCAATTTTTACTGAAAGTGCTAAAGAGAAAATAAGACATTAGCAACACCAACGCAAGGCGTAGGTCTCCGATAAAACCTGGCAACTCAAGGACAAGATCGGCAAAAATTAGTCGGCCATCCCAATATGCAAACAAGAGCGCATGATCAAGCGTATTGATCAGACGGAAGACGTTGACACTCACAAACCGAGAGACCTGTACAGAATTGCCAAAGAGATTTCCGGGAAAACCCACTCATATACATATACACAAAAGGATCCCACAAGTAGAGTCTTTACGTTTTTAGACAACTAATTGACAATATGGTATGACCCCTATGTCAGCATGTTATCAATGGCATAACCAATCATTACACTCAGGCACATCCTGCCCAGACGGAACGAAAATAAGAACTGTTATACAACCTCTCAAAAATGGTAAGGCACCTGGCGTAGACAAATAGAATAGTCGAGCAATCGGCAGAATGGCGCTCCTCATTTTTCTGCATATTTATCGAAGAATTTGCGATACAAAGGATCGTCTGGAAGACAAGTGGAATCCGAAGCAAGGGTGACAGTGATGAGGAGGACCGAAATAAAGTTAGTGGCACACCAAAGATCGCAATGGAAAAACTTTGTAATTGGGCCTTTTTTTCCCACCTGGAATCATAGAAATAAATATATATACAAATGGTTACATCATTCTCAAAGCACTTTATTGCCGAACCAAAACTCCAATATACAACACGTTTATTCTGAGAAGATTCAAGAGAAGAATCCTTCGAAAACCCTATGGATTCATATCAGTAATTTACGCATTTATGCGATTTAATCGCCCAATATGGCAACTGAAGCCCGACTAACATTCAAATTCAGATTTCTCAACATCAACTTGCATGTGGTACAACATGTCATTGATAGTGGATTGAGTTGTCGGTGCAAGCTCATCATTGTCAATGTAGCCACAGGTTTTAGAGATATGCTGATTGTTTCGTCAAATTTATTTCACTTTTTAAACAAATTGCTGTATGAAGGTTGTACCAGCGCATTCTTAATGTGAATGCAATAGATTCCTTTTAGCAGCGAACAGTACATACGACTACAAGTTGAGTATTACTCTGCATTAAAAAGCGGAGAACACACACATACACACGTGAATCCAGCGCCCTTAAGGATGTGCTTTCACATTTTGCATATTTATAAAGGAATCCTTTTTATGTGTTTTAATATTCATACGTTCTCTTGTTTATTCGATTGTAATGCGCTTATATGTAACTGCTGATGCAGCAACTACGACACAGATGCGTAGCAAAGGTGTAATTCCAGGTGAACGGCGGCCACTTCTCCCAAGGCTTCCAATGGTGTCGTGTACCTAACGCTTGTTTAGCTAAAGCGCGAATCTTTGAATTTAGAATAAAATCGGGTAAGACCGTCTGGAGATGGATTCTCCTAGTAAATGCTGGTGATGGTGAAAGAAGACAATGGAGTTGGATACCCTACTTGCGCCTTTCATCATCACCGCTCTCCTCTGTACAGGGTCCGGGAGCTACAAAGATTTCTCTGGAGCGAATGTCCATTTATCGGAGTTATATTCTGGATTTTACGAGATTTAGGACGTATTTCTTGCACTTCTATAAAAATGCTTTTTGAATGCTTATTTCGACCCTTCGATCTTCAACAGTGCCTGATTCGTCGATATCCACACAACCCATAGAGATTGACGACAAATAGCACTGGGTCTTGCATGCATTTGACCCAAATCGTCGCCAAATCGCGGTGGAGTGAGTCATTCTTCGTTCGCCTTTTGGCCTCGCTATACAGAGGTTGCTGTCTGATCCAACAGGTCGTCAATCAAAATAAAAAATTTAACCTGTATATGACTTCAGTGATTTTAGAATTATAAAATTTGGTGAGTATGTAGACATCCGCTAAGCAAATATTGTGATTTTTTTGGAAAATCGGACCATGACTGCGCTTGGCAACAATAGGTGGAAATGAGTTTTAAAACGTACAAAACGGGATAAAAAAACCGATAAGAAGGGGAAAAATAAAAAAGGGTGAAACAAAATTTTGTCAACAACAGATATGGGATATGGGACGAAAAAGGGACAAAAAGGGTGAAAATAATTGCAACGGACTGGAATGATAACATTTTTGGAAGAAATGAAAACTTTGACAAAACGGGTCCTAAAATGTTGAAACATATAAATGAACACATTTTAGAAAATAATCACAAGCAGAAATATGCATGGCAACTGCAGTTCCAATTAGAGTATAAAGAGGATAAAAAGTTGGAAAATTAACATGTCGGCCGAAAAACAGAACGAAGATAGGTAAATATAAAAATGTCCGAAGAGTACCAAAAAGGGACAAAAGTTGGAGGAAACCAATACCAGGATACTGAAAAGACCACAAAAATGGTCCAAGACGTGCATAATATAGAGGTTGTGGGAAAACGGTCTAAAAATAATCATAAAGGGCGAGAAGTAGGAAAGGAAATAAATATTTGTTGCGGGCTTGATACCAGCAGTTGCCAACAAAAAATAAAAAAGGAGACCAAAATGGGGAAACAGTAAACAAATATGTCAAATTAATATCTATCGTCAATAATTCGAAAAATGGGTTTCGAGTCCGTACAAAGTAATTTTTTTTGTAAACTAAAGGCCTGCAGAGAACCATCCAAACACACTTGTTGTGTGTTATTCATTTGTCTTATATCTGCTTGTATCTGTTTCGCTCTCTTTGGATTGAGTGCGTATGGAATATTTCTCTTTTAGGTAACGATGGAATAGGTATGAGAGAGTGAAAGTATCAAGTATCAAAAATACTGTATGATCACATACATAACAAACCGATATATCGGTATTCTTGTTACCTGGGCTTGGAATATGTGGAGAGCTGATGCTGCAAGCGCATAGAATAAAGAGCGAAATAAGCAATAAAGAGAAAACACTTTAACCCTTTCACTACCATTGGGATCATGCGTCCCAAGAGAAATTAAAAAAATCGTTAAAAATGCAATACTCGTTCTATTTAAATAGGAAAATGTCCCATTGGTGAGCTTTAAGTGTTTTCTGGTCATAATCAGCTGTTTTGAGTGTGTTCAGTGAGTATATTGTTTTTTATTACAATCATTAGGCGGCAATCTCTGTTAGATGCGCACGTGTTCTCCAATTTTTCGGTGTGAATAAGAGTTTTTCCTCTTTGTGTTATATTGTTAGAATAATATTAGTGTTTTATAATTATAATCAAGTAAGTAAACATCAATAGGCTGTAAATATTTTATTTTATGTGGGTTTTTTCCATTTGGGATAATAGATCCCACTGGTTTCGTTTGATCCACATAAATGGGATATATTTTTGATATTTTTGTTTGATATATTATCCCATTGGTATGTTTCGAGTGTTTTGGTAAATTCCATAAATAAACAACAAAATATTTGTTGAAAATTGAATTAAATAAAAATTTAACAAAAGCTGTATTTTATTATTCTCATTCAAAAACTACAGATGGGATATTTAGTCCCAATTTATGAGGTTTAAAAAACACATTGGGACATAAAATCCCAGGAGATATCTTCCTTCAGAAGGATACTAGATTTTTTATAACAACATTTTTGAGCTTTCTAGTATCACGTCACTACGAAAAAAAATACTTAGAATTGTCAAAAATCACTCCTTATAGTACGGTGGTGAAAGGGTTAAATATAAATATTATAAATATTATATTTATTTGAAAAAAACATAAACATAACAAAATCATGTTTCTAATTAAATTAATAAAATTAAACATTAATTCACATATTAAAAAATAATAAAATAATAAATTTTCTATTTTCCTTTTCACTTGCTCACTGCTTTCAATATTGTTTGAACAACTTGCATTTTCCTTTTATAGTTTAAAAAAAAAAGATTATTCGAAACCACAATAAATTATTTTACAATGTACTATTATATTTTATGTTTTATATTCTTTGTTTACTTACCTCAGACATTTTTTTTGCTTTTTTTAAATTTGTCACAGATAACTCTTACACCATCACTCTTTGCAAAAAGAATAGAATACATAACAAAACCGCATCAACGCAAAGCGTACGATCTGGAATATTCATTTAAAATTGATACATCCATTTGAAAAAGAGAAAGAACAGTTACTTTACTGAGTGGAACAGGTAAAGAGAAAAATGGATTCCACTACAACGAGTGAAAGAGAAGGAGATGATACGCTCTATACTCAATCCAAAACACATGAGTACATGTTTTGTTCTACTCTTTGTTGTATTTGTATCGACAATATCAGGTGCTTACTTGTTTTATCTGTTCGTTTAGGTAAAATGAATGGAACGTTGCAGGCCTTTATTGTAAACCAATGCAATTAAACAAATATTTTGTGTTTTAGGCACACGAAGTTGCGGGAATTTGCTAGTAAGTACATTTATTTTATTTTATTTTATTTTATTTTATTTTATTTTATTTTATTTTATTTTATTTTATTTTATTTTATTTTATTTTATTTTATTTTATTTTATTTTATTTTATTTTATTTTATTTTATTTTATTTTATTTTATTTTATTTTATTTATTTTATTTTATTTTATTTTATTTATTTTATTTTATTTTATTTTATTTTATTTTATTTTATTTTATTTTATTTTATTTTATTTTATTTTATTTTATTTTATTTTATTTTATTACAATACGAAGTTAACCGAGTGACACAGAGACCATATGTCTAGATTTTTGCAGCTACAGACCAAAGCCTCTGGTGGGAATCGAACCCACAACCCCCACGCTGATAGGCAAGCACGTTACCAACTCGACTACCGGGGCGCCACTAGTAAGTACATATTTAGAGAAAGTATTTTGCTCCACATGATTTACATCACATAGAAAGTACTCATACAGGGCCGAACTGCAAGCAAAAATTAATCACAAAATACTCATTAAAAATAAATCAAATAATCGATGTAATTTTTATTTTTTTACCCAAATTTTTCTTACAGACCTGTCGCTAATAATTCATTTTTGTCTTCTTTCAGTTGTGGAATATTTGCATTTGTTATCTGTATATATTTTTATACAAAGAAATATAATTTGGATTAACTGTTAAAGCTCCGTTGGGCGGACACCGACGCGTCGGTCGTAATGGTTTAGTCGCTCCAAAGAAGATGTCCGCCTACGGGATCGTTTAATAAAAAAAATGTAATGAGCTCTCCAAATCAAGATCATATACATATATAAGTTCATATGTATTTATGTGCGTACATGTATTTGTTATCCCCAGAAAGAGCGAATGGTGAACATGTTTTGATGGTTTCTGCTTTAAACCAAGCAGTTTTAATAAGACTATAATAAATTACACACATTTTATACGTTTTGAAACCGCAGACGATAAGCACGCTTCAAAACTTTTGTAAATAGCTTAAAACTTTTGACTTGTGTTAGCTGGCGAGAAGCGTCAATGACAATTCTTTAGAATGAGATGCCGATTTATCTGAAAACAAATGCAGTTTTCTATTGCAAGATAACATCTTCTGGTACAATCACTCTGACATTAATACTGTTGTCATTCAGGCCGCTTTATTAAATTTCCAATCACCTGTATATCGGCTGTAAGTATGTGTTTACCGTGTTTACACAAACATAATATTGTCCTTTCCTTCCTCAATTAGCCACCAGTACAGAGGTTTGAAGATCATAACTTTGAAAACCCAACAGTAAAATCGATATTACTTAGAATTTTTGCAGCTTTAAAACTGCATTATTAGTTTACACTTTCAAGAAATTTTTAAAAGTTATATAACGTTAATTTTTTGACTCGAACATTTTTCTTTTTAAATCATGACACAACGACTTTGAAAATGCTTTTTATTGACCAACTTGTGCTCTAAATACGGAAAAACTCAGAAAACCCAAGTTTTTCGCAAAAAAAAAACCGTTTTTGGCACTTCTAAACCTTTTCCAAAAAATCTCAAAAATACTTTACGCAATAAGCTATCAAGATCAGATTGAGCCAAAAAAATAAAATGCACACTAGTGTTGCTTCACTTTTATCTAAATACTAGTAAGTTGTAATGCGCCTATGGCGCCCGTTAATTTGCTTGAGAAAGTATTTGTTACGTAATTTTAAAAATTTTGTAAAAAATATTTTGAGAAAACTATTTTGTAAAAAAAAATTTCGAAAAAAAATAAAATTGGGAAAAAAACATTTGTGGAAAAAAAATTCTTGCTGAAAAAAAAATTTTTGTTGAAAAAAAAAATTTTGTTGGAAAAAAAAATTTTTGTGGAAAAAAAATTTTTGTTGAAAAAAAAAACGTTTGTTGAAAAAAAAAAATTTTGTTGAAAAAAAAAGTTTGCTGAAAAAAAAAGAAAAAAAAAATTTTGTGGAAAAAAAAAATTTTTGTAAAAAAAAAAAAAAATTTGTTAAAAAAAAATTTGTTAAAAAAAAAAAGGGGGAAACACAATTTCTGACAAAAAAAATATTATTTTTTTTATTATTATTATTTATAGAATTATTATAGAATGCCTATTTAAATTCCTACGTACCGCGTGACAGAGTCAGTGAATCAGTGAATCAGGGAATCAGGGAATCAGTGTATCAGTGAATCAGTGTCGAGGGTAAATATATATTAAGATTTTTCTATTTTTGTCCATAACAGAACGTATTTTGTGCCTTAGCTTCTTCTTTCCCCACGAAGATGTTTTACACAACGGAAGATGTTTTACGCGAAAATGGTGTCCGCCCAGTGGAGATTAATTTTCTCTAAAAATCCCGTTAAAATCATGGAACCGAGAAATTTGTCCGCCTACGGGAGCCGTCAGCGAGTAGAGCTTCTATTGCATTTCGTCGCGAATTCAAAATCTTCTACCGTATGACATCTGTATATCCATTTAAGTTTGTTTGTGAATCGATTGACTGAGCACGCCCCTGCCTTAGCCACCATATTTTGTAGTGTATTTTGTTGTAGTTGTTTATTCATGGAAGATGTTTTACGCGAAAATGGTGTCCGCCCAGTGGAGATTAATTTTCTCTAAAAATCCCGTTAAAATCATGGAACCGAGAAATTTGTCCGCCTACGGGAGCCGTCAGCGAGTAGAGCTTCTATTGCATTTCGTCGCGAATTCAAAATCTTCTACCGTATGACATCTGTATATCCATTTAAGTTTGTTTGTGAATCGATTGACTGAGCACGCCCCTGCCTTAGCCACCATATTTTGTAGTGTATTTTGTTGTAGTTGTTTATTCATGCAAATGTTCGAGAGTATGTATGAGTGTGCAAACAAACATACATCTACATACATATGTCTGCATTTATGTAATTTGTTCTCATTCATAGATGATATTCGAATATGAAATCAGAATTTTTCATTTCACTTAGTAAATAAATAGTACAAATGCAGCGTAGTCGTAGTTTCGCCTACTTCTCCTTCCTGGCCCCTATGCCAGGTGGATAACGGGGACTAAGATGTTTGGAGCGAACGGATCACTTTTCCCAATGGCCTCCAACTGTTCGGGCGAATGACGCCGTTCTGTGTAGGCGAGTGCGACCGACTCAGCCATTTTCGGATTAAGTAATAGTTGTTAACACGATTGTGTGGTGTGGGTCTACTTATTTGTCTGTTCGTTCGCCATTAATGCGATTGTTAAAAAGACATGAAAAAGATTTTTGCCAATTCGATTCATTCGAATGAGCCGTCGGCCGTTGGCCAATCTTCATTGGCAGCATGTAGCAGACATCAGGCATCGAATATCGAACAACGGACATAATTAATTACATTTGTTTATTGTAATTGTTCACTTATTTCCATTCATGTTGTCTGTGTTGGATGGTGGCACAAACCATATTCGAACACTCCCTGTGTGGCAACATATCGCTTGGCCGGGCAAATCGATGAGTCAGTGGAAAGAAGGACATGTGTACGCGTATCTCGAAGGAGTGACATTTTAATTGGATACAATTATTGTTTCACACATACGCACACAGAGACGGACATACGCGCGGTTAACTGATCGAAAATATAATTTTACACTTTGATTTTATTACCGGGAATTATGAGCATTAATCAATGCCCCGATGAATTGCGATGAAATGTCTTAATGCATAAGTTGGACAGTAAAAAATAAATTGCATTAATGATCCGGAATATGCCCGTTAATTAAAATCGGCAACCAAGGTTCGCAATAACAATCGCACGTTATTAACGATAAAACGGTGGCAGGTGAATCGTTATGTTTCTGACAATGACATTTAGCACTTATGGAATTGTAATGCAATCTGTATTATTCCGTTTAAAGGAATCATACATTAAATTTACTTTCCCTTATCTGAACTTCATCAATCAAACTCTAACGAATATTCTTAAAGGGTGAACCAATTAGTAAGCATTTTAGTGCAAGGCTGTCAAGAACTACTCCAAATGAGATACATTGGAGAAAAGTGGGTCATTGAGTGGGAGATAGCAAACAGGATGCGGCTAGTGTTAATGTATTCATAACCATGCCCAGTTGTGAAACACAGATTCATATCCTGGTAAGAATATGAAAATTTTCATTATTTCCATTGGCATATCAGTTCTCCTCTATTATGTATTTAAATGAGTTGCATGAAGATTTTTTTTTTGGACTAACACTCATTGGATGCCCCCTATAAATGCAATGCACTGTGTTAGCGATAGGAAGGAAGGTTATTGGAGGGGGGAAAGAGGGAGTCGAGTTTTTTGACGTTGGAATTTGATAATGTCATAGCAGGCAGGAAAAACACTTGCAGGAAGATTATTCCACATACGAACAGTCCGGCTGAAGAACGAATTTTCTCTATAGTGCGTCGTCCGTGACAATGAACGGATGAGACTCCCTGGATAGCCGTGTATTCCGGCTAAATGTTCTAACTTCAAGGACCAGACGACGGATGTCTTGTGAACAGGTACCATGAAATATCTATAGAACAACTGACTACACTCATCGTCAGTCTCATTTGCTTTCCGATTATGTCGGTGGATTGCTGAGCGTGTACGCCAACCAAAATTTTTACGCCTCGCTGGTTCATTTTACAATTAAAAATACACGAACTAAAGTCGCATACTAAACGATTAAAACAATTATTTGACAAAATGTTGTGTTGTTATTAGATAAAGTTGTCCGAAACTATGATACTTATGTTCAAGTCAAGACTCGAATTTTTTTGATGGACATTTTTCAAAAACCGAAAAAAGTTTAAGAAGTTTATTTTCTCATTTTTCTTTGAAACGTCATTCAGAAATGAATTTCAATACAAAAATAACATGAAAAATTATGTTTTGAATTTTTTTGAATTATCGCGCTTTTCCGATGGGTTTTATCAAAGTTGTATTTCATACAAACCTTGTCCTAGAAACTATGAATACAACAGTAAAGAAATTAACCAGCCGTTCTCAAGTGATGAAGTAACACATGCGTCAATTCATTTTTATTTATATAGATTATGCGATTTTTTTCAATTAAAAGGTTTGCGCTTATCCAAATTGGACTGTACGTACGTATTTCCATCATCCTGGTCGCAGTAGATAACGAATAAAGAACGAAGGGGAACAGAACCACTTTTTGAAGGGACACATGCACCGGAGCAATCTCTGCCAGCAAAAATTTACACTTAAAAAGGGCTTCTTTCACAGAATGATTTCTTTTATGCCAAAAATTAAACTGGCGAAAATATGCTCTGACTGATTGACGTGACTATTTAATTACATTAATGTCGGGCTATAACTACAAGAAATCACCGTTCGTTCGCTCCATGTTTACATATATGGACCCATATATTTTGCAAAGCATCTTTCAAAGTCTTCCAGTGTTGGCTGCGGACGTACCTACATACATATGTAACAGCGCCAAATTGTAAGCATCTTGAAGCCGTAGAATAGTCAAATTGCATGGCGTATTCTTTTTTCTTGTATTTTACATTTTTATTTGTTCTAGTAAGAACTCGGTCATATCTTACTTGTCCATCAATTTGTGAAATATAAATAATTGGGAAAAAGGAAATAAATATACACATATTTTCCAAATTAACGGCACATACCAGCATATTTGTAAATGCGCTGGTATTAAAAAAATAAACAATATGAATAATCAATAATTGCATGAGCACAATATTTAACTATAGTGTCATAATAAAATTTAATGATAATAAATTAATTAAATTAAAAAATAATAACTTTATTTGAATGTGTGTTGTTGTTCTTAATGACAATCAAATGTCACGGATCACAATACAGTGTACTCTCTCATAAGCGGACACCTGAGGGACTGAGAATTTTGTCCACTTATGAGAGGTGTACGCTTATGAGAGAAGTACACAAGAGGACTGAAGCGGATTGGTACTAAAAAAAAAGTGTCCGTTTATGAGAGGTGTCCGCAAGGAGAGAGTACACTGTACTTAAAATGTGGACACTATCACCACTATGGACACAATGTATGTCGTGAGTATGAGCATAATAAGCTTATAATTACAGAAATATTTCGACGGGCCTACAAATTAAAAAATGTAGCGAATGTGGGTTTAGCGAAAGCGAATATGGAAATATATTTGTTGCGAAAGCAAATATCACAAAAATGTTTTTTTCTTTTTTGCCAAAGTGAATGTTTAAAATGATGCGAATATTGTTTTTGGATTAACTTTCAGAGGATGCCCCCTATGAATGCAATTCACTGTGTTAGAGGGTGTAGTGTTTGTTGATGTTTGCCTTGAATTTAAAATTGTCATAACAGGCAGTGAAAACACTTGCTGCAAGATTATTCTACATGCGAACTGTACGGCTGAAGAACGAATGAGAGACCCTGGGTAGCCGCACATTTCGGCTCACTGTTCTAATGTCAGGGACCAGAAGACGACTATTTGACAAACGGATACCGTTCAAATATCTATAGAATAACGATTCGGTAGGGAGACAATAGAGTGGGATACCCTAATATTCCTTATCAACACCATCGCTCTCCTCTGTAACCGGTCCAAAAGCTGCGGAGCTGTCTTTGGAGCCCCAGCCCTGGAAGTTATATTCCATTTATCAGTAGTGGAACCTACGCCTACTCATCCCCTTGTCGATCTATTGCTGTAAGTGTCGTCTTGTCGATTTGTATGGAAGAAAAAAAATCAACAAAGCGTATAGAAGAAACGAAAGCTATTCAAAATTCTACAAAATGTTCAACCATTTTACCAAAAATGCTGCCGAAGAAACGTATAAACACCGCTGCACATTGGTTCAGAATCCAACTTTGTGCGCCAAACGTATCTAAGGGCTTGATTTCGTAAAACGAATACGATCGATATTTACACGCAAGTAAAACGTATTTGCTATTAATATTACATATTTGTGTATAAGCAACAGCATGTTTGGGAAAAACAGAAAACGAACTTATGAAATTCAACAAAGTACAACATTTGAGTGCGAATAAGTGTGTATTTGCAGCAGTTTTCGCAATTTTTTTTTTGCCGCTATGCTCTTTCAGATATTAACAATACCCGAGATAATGAGATTGATTGATATATAGAGATTCACAAATTGAAGAAAAAAATAAAACTAAACACAAAAATTTGATATTTCTGTGGTCACAACCCTTAACAGCCTAACTCGAGTTAGGACACAATTGAGTTATTAGCACCATCGTATTCAGCGTATCTAAATTTATTTGCTCTAAATTTTTCATGTTTGTATCTCTTCTAGGAAGGCAATTAATCCTAAAAAACCTAATAGCTTAAGTTATTTTTCTAAATTACTTTTTTGGCATAACTGCCTAAGTCAATTTAGGATTACAACAAATATAAACATTATTTTTTCATTATTGCCTAAATCAACTTAAGTCGTTAATCCAAAAAAACAAAGAAACAATTTTATTTTCCTAACTTGAGTTAAGCTCTTATTCCGAATTACAATTTCGTTTTTTGATAAACATAAATTGAGTTAAGGTCTTTCTCCAAACAAAAAGTTTTTTATTTAATCTGGAATAATAGCCTAACTCAACTTGAACTTTTTGACTTTCTTTCGTTCAACAATTCATAAGAGCCTAAGTGTCTTTTTCGATAATATCTTTTGACTGCGAGAATAAACAACTATTTTTTGTTAACAACTAAGTAAAGAAATTCGTTTCCTTGGAATCTGTAGCAAAGTTTTCCAAAAACACCTTCTCCTGATTTTCAGTGAAGATTCAGAACTTTAAACTCCTGTACTGAAAATATTGAAAAACAGACTTAGGCTGTTATGGGTTGTGACCACAGATTTATGGAAATATATGAATTTAATAAGTTCGTTGTCTGTTTGTCTTTTTTTAATACGTAATATTAAGAGCATATAAGTTATATTTACATCCATATAAGCTTTGTGTAGAAGGAAATAAGCTTTACTTGCAACAAAGTTCAAACACGCGTTTTACTTGTGTGTAAACATTTAAAAAAGACAGATTTTTCAGCGTATAACGAACGAACGAATTGGAAACACACCGTAACTTTTGATCTAGTCAATATTTTTGAGTTCTGCAAAGGTGTGAGAAATTACTTTAAGGAATTAACATAAACAAACTAATCTTGCAGATCTCAGCGTAAATAAAACTCAAGAAACTGTACTCTCTCTATCCGGTACCTTAATTTCTTCTCGCTAATACAGTGCATTGTATTTATAGGGAGCATCCGCTGAGAGAAATCCAATGGTGGCTACTTTTCATGATTTTCGGAGCGACTGTTTTTGAGTGCTGTTCTGATATTGTCTGATATCACGGACCTTACATCGTAGAAGAAAGGTGGAGAAAAGAACCAATCTGAACCAAAAACTCTCGCCATGATTCAATCTGAATAACCTCTTTACGGTCATCACTGGTCACTGGCCTCCAGACTCACAACGACTTCTGTAAGATGCAGTAATGAAGTGGAGAAGGAGACCACCGAACACCTTCTCTGCCGTTGGCCGGGTTGCGTGGACTTAAGACGAAAGATGTCCCGTCTGTAAACTGTAACCAAGAAAATTAGAATATATTTTGGGCAACCTCTTGATGGATCCAAATAAGATATGCTTAGTTATCCTATCCTGTGTCGAATTGATGGAATACTGGCAACCTAAACAATCTTCGATTTGTAATGTGTGTTATGCATGCTAATTTGTTTAACAAATTGTATACCACTGTGCTCTGTAGGGTGAGAATGTATAAACGTCTGATTATTTGTAATACGTATCTATGTGTGTGTGTGAATTATTTTGTATTGCCTTCTTATGCACCTGAGACTTTCCAGCACACAAAAGATGGCATTTGTGATGAAGCTCATTAAGTTGTCACTTTGCTCCCATCATCCTTCTGATATCCTTGCTCTTAGCACAGGACGTGGTGCATTTTCAATGCGATACGTTTGGTGGGGAATGCTGCCATTCACAGGACTATAACAAGTGCCACCTTTACATAAGAACATTTTGCAACACCATGAGCGAATTCGCCTTTTTTCTGACTGCTACTCGCTCCAGCAACATGCAACAAGATGAATGTGTGCCAGTTTTATTTATGACTCCCATCTCATGTACACACGTCGGGATTACGAATACATACATATGTATGTATGTACTGGAGATATGAATTCATTATGTGCACATATGATTATTTTAATGCATCCATGCCAATCTAATGTGGCGGAGTTTGCTGCATCCGTGCTGTCCCAGCAAAAAAGTGGCCATTAAAAGTGTTATTTTGAAGTTGCAGCGGCACATCTGAGTCTGCTCGTGGGTTTGAATAGATCTAAGGCTGAACCTGGGAACTCCTTGGAATACATGAAGTGTGGCGGAGGGCTGAGGATGCAAACCTGTATGTGTGGGTGGCAGGTGAGATTCATCACCGTCAAAACTTTGAAGACGTGGATAAAGTTTTTGCTCAAACCCTTAAAAGTTTTGTAAGTTTCTGTTTTCGCTTTTAATTACCGATGATTTATTGTCTTCACATTCCGAGTGTGTGTGTGTGTGTGTATTGCGTCTTCTTCGATGCCACCACCCACCAGCATCACAAGTTAAGTTTTGCCGCAGAAATTGTTTTGATTTCCCACGGAAGACATCTATCGCCTTGACATAATATGTCGATAGTGTAAGTTAAAGTTGGAAAATATGAACTTTTATTTAAATTTGTACGGAAGTTCTTAAATACCAGTAAAATCGATGATTTTTTACCGCAATCGCAAATAAAGAAAAAATTCCATAAAATTTTAAATTTGAATCGGTTTTAAGCATAGTACTGATAATTTTATAAAATTGGAAAGGTTGAACTTTGACATTTAACAATGGAACACAATATAGTGGTAGTAGTGGTGATATAGAGGCAGTGGACCTCCACATTCGTATATTGGCGTAATGGTAGTTTTTTCGATGAGATGTTTTGACTGTTACTTGTGTCACATGACGATCTCGGTATTGGAAGATAGTTTAGCGACTTACTAGACTGTGTTCACATATTCGAGAAATTTTTGAAAAAAACATTTGGTTTAAATCCTTGTGAAATGGAGGCAGGGTCCTCTACAGCCTGATATTAGTCGTCGAGCGTTTTAGCATATCTTGGCAATATTCACATATTAGAGAATTTTAAACCAAATTTGGTTTTAAGATCGTGAAATAGAGGCAGGGACCTCTACAGTCTGATATAGACAATTTAGAAAACCTGGCGTTAATTTCTCTAGAGTCTTGAAGTGATTGGTGTACTTAATATTTGTCTATCCAAAATATTTTGATGACTCTCAAGTTTGCATTGGTGTTTTATCCTGATGTCTTGAATTGGGTTTTTGACTAGAGGTATATTCAAATATGTGTGGATGTTTTCATATCTCACCGGGTACACCGATGATTAACCGCAATGTTTTCGACTGAACTCTTTGAGTTTTAGAAAACATATGGGTAACAGAAAAAACTTTGCAAAATGAACTTCGGCACGGAAAAAATACACATGCTTGGAACAGACGGTGGTCGGAAACCAAATACAGCATCAACAAAATACAGGGTCCGCCAAATAATTTTTTTTTTTTGAAAATTCTTTAAAAAAAAACTTCTGGATATTTTCTGAAATTTCTTTTTTTATTTGAAACTACTATCCTTCCGGTTAATAATAGAAAATAATTTCATTCAAATGGCTGCTTCGGCTGCCCATACAGTAGCCTAATGACATCAGCCCTGCGGCTGCTAATGCGCTCTTTAAAAACAGGGCGCTAATCATCGAGTGTAGCTTCGGCTGTGTGGCACGTAGCGCCAAATGTTGAAACCAAATGATGCCAATATCCTCCTCTTCAATTTTTGTAAACAAAATGGCCCGATAACGAAAACGAAATAAGCACTAGTTGAAAAAAAACGTTAGATTGCGATTTTTTTGTCTTTGAAGTCATTGAGCTCAAGCACCCCCTTCTGGTACTTACCCATCATATCTCAGTTGCTACTACCCTAATGTACCACTCTAATATCATGAAACTCTTCCTAAGGAAGTACGTCGATTTTCCCAGCAGAAAAAGTGTCGTCGAGACAAAAACATCGATGTATCACACTTTAAAATCCGTTTATAAATGCAGAAGTTATATAGAAAAATGTAAAAGCGCGACCCCAACGTTCGGCATAAAAAAATAAAAAAAAAATTTTTGAAACTACCTTTCAATAATACTTCATATTCGAAGGTTTACGTCGAACTTTTTTTTTTTTACTTGTAACCTGGTACGCTCTACTGACCAATGCTTAGCGCTAATTAAATCAATGTCAAACAGTGCCGAAGTGCCCAAAATAATAAAACAAAATGCATATCCTATCAAATACCGATGGTGCACCATTATTACAAAATGTTCTAAGTTCCTTACATTTTAATAATTTTTTTGTCAAATAACTTAATTATAAGCGGAGAAAAATTAATGAATATTTCAAAATTATTTTTTGTTTTGTATTTAATTTACTTATAGGGTTTTTATTCAAATGAAGAAAAGGGTTTTTATCTTTCTTTTGAAAACACATATATTATGGTTTTACTTTATTTGAAATGAAACAGGACAAGTGTCTTAAATGTCTATCCTCAATTCTATCTTAAATGTTCACTAAACAAAAATTGTCAAATGTAGGACCGGTGGGCGAAACCCCGTCCCACATAAACATGTAGCTATTTGTATCAACATAAACTCGAAATACGAATATAAGTTTATTATTTCTAACAAAGTTTGTGCCAATAACAGCACAACATCCCATATAACCAATTGCTTTTGGGTATTCAGAAGAAATTAAATATTTGGCTAAGTTTTTCGACCGTTCACATTAACCACCGACATATTTGCTTGGGTACTTGATGGACAAAAATATCCTTAAGTATCCTACATATTTTACAATCTACTTTGCTTTCCAAGTACATTTGAAGAAAACATACCCGGATGCTTAGAATATTGCGACGTTCTCTTCGTCATCGCTTATGTTTTGGTTGTACTTTTAACCGACTACAAATGAAGCGCCGCGACTTTGGCGAAGTATTGTCAAGGTCTACCAAAAACATGACAACCATTTTGGATATATCCTTAAAAGGACACAAAAGCCTTCGTGTAACAAACATCGCCAGACGTTAATAGACGATCTGCCTAACTTCAAATTCAAATGCAATGATTTTGTAAAACTGCTCTACCCTTCTTCGGGTTTTAATATGTATTTTATGCATTCAATTCATAATAACTGCAGACAGACTTTATGAGATGAATGAAATGAATCAATTTAAAATTGTAAAGATTAATGCAATATGGCAGATTAGGTTCGGCCAAGGATAATGAAGAGATTTGTGTTTTATTTCCGTTTCCCTAATAAAAATCCGGATATGAATTGAAATTTTATATGGACTTTTGATTTCCCACTCACTGGGATGCAACCATACCGAATCCTACCCCCACTTTCCCCGACAAAGCGTTTAAGCACTGCATGTGATTTATTGTTTGGGAGTTTATTGCTATTGTGGTCATTCCGGATACGAGTACACGGATATTTGGCCACCATCTTCATCCACCATGTGGTCGGGTGGCGGTCTGGTCTTAATGCAAATTTATTATGACGAATAAATAGACTTTACTTAAGTCGTCCGACAAATGAGAAGACATAATTTTTATGACAGTTTTCAACTGTTGTTCAAATTCGTTTTTTATAGTTTTCATCCGCAATATAAACATTTTTGACAGACACACACACTCAAATACTCGTGTTCATTTGGAAGACACTCATAGAATATTTACGATCCAAAGAAATTTATGAACATGTCTTTTGTTGCTACAGCCGCCGCCGCCGCCGCCGCTTGCCACTGCTGTCGTCATTGTGGTCGCTCTTCCCCATCTTCGCATTGTTGTGGCAAAGATGTACGAAAGACAACAATTGTCCAAGGGAAGGAGGGCGAATGTAATTCAACACTACTGAAGGCGAAACGTGAAATGAAATGACATGAGTCGTCCGAGATGCTGACGTTGTCCCATTAAATGAAAAAGGGATTAACGCCCCTTTAGTGAGTGTCTGGCCCAAACTGTTTGAACGCAAATGGCCACAAATGGCCGCTAAGTGTGATTTAAATGTACTCGAGTGCCACTTGTAAGTCTGTTGAATGATTCGTTTCTTTCTCCCCACCTACCAATCCCAGTCCTGCTTTTCCTCCTTCCTCTGCACTGCTTTTATAGAGTGCCATAAAATGGAATCCTTCAAATAGTGAAGTGTATAAAAACCACAAGTATCCAAATATGTAGTTTACGATATTGCTGGTAACTGGTGCTGTAAGAGACGACACACGAACGGTCCGAGGACGAGGATGAATCTGTCGGTCACGTTTATGACATTAACCGGACAATGTTTAAAGAAAACAACTTTTAAATGTCCCAAATGAATCCCATGAACACACACACTCGAGACTAATGAAAATCACGACAGCCATTGTACTCTACATGGTTCACGATAAAACTTGCCAGATTCGACAATATCGGAAAAATCGTACCAAAACGGGACAAAAGAGGGGAATAAATAAAAAATGTCAAACAAAGTTTTGGCAACAACAAGTGGATAATATTTACAGAAGGGACGAAAAAGATGCCAAAACGAGATAAAAAAACAGGTTACAAAAGGGAGAAAAACAAAAATGTGTGACAAAAATAGTCCAAAACGGGTAAAGTATAGAGGATGTGGGAAAGTGTAAAGGGAAAATTTTTACCGGTTTGACAACAGCAGTTGCAGAAATATGAAAAGGGGTAAAAAATGGGGAGAATTAAATATTTGTCAACATATGTATAAAATTAATATCTAAAACCAAAAAATGGAAAATACACTTTAAATTTCATGGTAAATAAAATACTAAATAAATTTTGTTAATGTTGTTCGAGATTATTTAGTGTGGCATCTTCCGAAAGCACACACAAAGCTTGAGCGTCGACTTTTTAATTAAAAATAATACAATTTTATTCAAACTTATAAAAATTCAGTTTAAAACGTAACAAATGATACAAACAAACCACATATCCTGTTCATTAGATCGAAGAAAAACGAACGTTCCATGAAGGAACAGACATTAAAATAATGTGCTAAGAGTTACATTATTTTCAGTACGTTACTCAATTTCATTTTATGCTTCAGATCGTGAACATGTATCATTACGCACTTGGAGAAAAACCCCGATTAACAGTTCATAACAGCAACTACACCTGGTGCAGACTTCCTTAATTTAAGCTATACGGCTGTTTATTGCTGATTGTCTTTGAAGATCTTTAAGTTCTTTAGTAGACACCTGACATTCAGAAGGTTTTACAGCAATGGTTTCACTCAATATAGTCTGCTTACTCATTAGAAAAAGTAACATGTTACTGTAGAACCTCATGTCCAGCTGCAGTTTCGGCTTTATTTATATTTGGACACAATTGTATATGATGTGCCCGAAATATGAAATTTGATTACACTGCCCAAATTCTACATTTATTGTAGCCATAACATTAGCTCCACTGACCGACAAAACTTATTTGCAATTAAACTAAAAAAGTCGACACCAAAAAATTTCGAATTTCTCGACATTTTCATAATCAAAAGTCGACCATTTTTGTAGCACAAAGTCGATTATACAACCATACGCGCAAACATCACCTACATCCGGCCTAAAATGGAATATAACTCCCATATGTGGGCAGGATCTCCAAAGACATCTTTGCAGCTTTTGGACCGTGTATTGAGGAGAGAGTTGGTTTTGATTGGGGATAGTAGGGTATCCAACTCTATTGTCTCCCTCCAGCATCGCCGAAATGTGGGTTGTATATCGCTGTTCTATAGATATTTTAAGGGCATATACTCCTCAGATATCCGTCGTCTTGTCCCTGATGTTAGAACATTTAGCCGGAATACGCGGCTTTCCATTCGTTGTAGACTGGCCGGTTCATCGGACAACGCACTATAGAGAAAATTCGTTATTTGGCCGAACTGTTGGTATGTGGAATACTCTTCCATCAAGTATGTTTCACGCCAGCTGTGACATTCCGAAATTCAAGAGTATTAACAACAAACACTACTCCCTCTTTCCTCCTTCCAACACCGACCATTTTTGTACTCAGGCGGACCCCAGTATATCAGCATGTATAGTGCTGTATATTCATAACAAAACACTTTTTAATTGTTTGTTCCATAGTGTAATTCGATTTATGAGATGTAATTCTTGCATCGAACTATGAGAACCTTTTCTAATTCCTAATACAGACTTACACAGCAAGAATATCCGGGCTAGTTTTGGGTCTGTGCATCGTGTACTTTAATTTATTCACGAGTGTGAAGTGTATCCAACTTAGGGTGGTCGGACAACCGAAATATCTCACGTATAGCGATAAATCCCTCGTATTCTCGGCCAAATCCATGTTTAGGAAACATTAAAAAAAACATATTTTCCGTTCAGAACTGACTTTTGACAACCATCTCCGAATGTATGTTACAAGACCTACTGCAAACTCGCAATGCCACATCGGAGTAACACTTCGTGTACACCTACACACATATAATCGGAGTAGTACATACAAATCCATTAAAAGGATAAACAATTTCCATTGTTGTCACATTTTATTTGTTAAGTTTTATTGCATTTTTAATCGCCAACTTGCTGTTTTCCTCCTCTTTCCATCCGCGGAGCGGGAGTGGATTTTCAAGGGGAAACAAAAGGAAACCATAAAAGAATTGTCTTCGACTTCAACACATACTCTTACAAATATTTGCTCACGATTAATACACATATGTACGTACATATGTATGTGCATGTGTCGGTCTGTATGTAATCAGGGTAGCTTTACTCAAGACCATTGGCCAATATGCGACATGAGAGACCAACTGTTTAAATAATAAACGTGTC
Organism: Hydrotaea cyrtoneurina; assembly: GCA_958296145.1. NCBI lineage: Eukaryota > Metazoa > Arthropoda > Insecta > Diptera > Muscidae > Hydrotaea > Hydrotaea cyrtoneurina. Next base: position 50,871,216 of record OY282514.1, on the reverse strand, counting down.
TGAATGATGTCCAGCTCGCACGGCAACTCATCCACAGTGTTTGTGTTCGTTGCATCATTCTCTCTGTCGGCTCTGTTCTTATCCATATCCACAACTGCGATTTTCTTTGTGGCATGGCAAGTGCAATTGCTGTGGCGGTGCGTTGTGATGATGCTTGCAGGATGTCCAATGTAAATTTTTTGGCCGTTAAGGATCTGCACTCAATCCTCTTGAAGCAAGTCACTCTTACGTTATATTCGAATGCCATTTTTTATTATTCACTCGCAGTTTTTGTGCTTTTTTGGTATTTGTCATACAGTCACATTAGGGTGGTCACCAGGTTAGTTACATAAGTTGGCCCTACAACCTGTTGTTGGTTGGGTGATAACACTTTGTCTTGTCCTCGTTCATTTTATATTTTTACTGAGGATCTAGAGTCCCCCGGAGTCATTATACAAAGGCGTACAAGAGTTGGTGGGATCCCATACTCAGACATAGTTTTAAATAATTTCTCTTATATGGCCAGATTTTCTGGAAAAATTAGCCAAAACTTGGGCTGATCGAATGGACCTTGTAACTCGTAGCAGCTGCGGACATATGCCGGAAATAATATTTAAGAAATAAATGCCATAAAATTAATTAGGTAGACCAATATATGGAGTGGCTTTTGAATGCATCGTCATCTACACGCTGACAAATCTGTCTTTTTTCACATGTAAATCGCGTGTTTGGACGTTGTTTTAAGTAAAGCTTATTTGCTTCGAAACAAAGTTTATTTGTCAGCAAATGTAGCTCATTTGCTATTATTATTAAGTATTGGAGCAGAAACGTCAGGGTGTTTGGGAAAACACGCAGTTAACTTATTAAATTCAACAAAGTCAACATTTGAGTGCGAATAAGTGTGTATTTGCAGCACTTTTTGTAATTTCCTTTGCCTCTACGCTCTTTTATCTGAATTAGTTAGAGTAAATTGATCTGTGAAAAGAAAAAGTTTAAGACAATTATTTGCCTTCGCCATCCATCTGTCGTGATGGATTGCTCCTGGTAGTCTGAAACATTTTTTTTACCGATTGATGGTGTAATACATTCGACAAAGCTGAATAAATTCTTTATAGCCATCTATCGGCTTGTTTAGTATTTCATTTTGTCAACGTTTGACTACTCTTCTCGGTATATTTGAAAAATATCCGTCTGACGAACTAAAGTTCAGCCCATTTCGCAACTGAAGATTTCCTTGAAAAATGTCTTTTTGAAAGAATTGCTCTAAGATAAAACATGTTCCCCTTCGGCTCCCGGTATTTACAGAACTTATGTCAAAATACATTGCCAGCATTTTATCGCTTGTTTCTCACTGCTCAATTGATAATAATACAACATTTGTCTGATTTATCCCTGTACCATTTAAAGTAAATGGAACCCCTTTAAGCTGTTGTTTATTGGCACAAGAATATATGGGATCAAAATAAATGACCTCAGAGGCGTTAAGACGCTCGGGAGCATGACGTTAACGAACTAACTAGACGTACAGCCCCGTGGTACCAAAATGGCCCTCAGTCGACTAAGTGCGTCTATTATGAATGCCACCGCTACCTAACTTAACCAAAACCATTGCGACAAAAAATTAATATCGCTATCCTTTCTACATATTCTTTACTCAAAAAAGCTGGAAGTAATTTTCCATCCTAGTGCACAACATCATCCTATAAATCAGAGTTTGTTATTCCACTTCTAATAAGATTAGTTCTTTGTTCTCATTTGGAAGTTACGATCCGACGCCTCATCTGCAGATGTTATAATGCGAACAGTAGCTCTAGCAGTAAACCATTTTTCAGTGATGATTTTTTTAGTACCTCGGCTGTATCTCCTCTTTTTACCTTTGGTACCAGTTCAATTTAATAAGAATAATGTTAAGATTTAAAACATGAACTTACCCATATTAGTTCTTGATTTTTCGAGTCTTGCATTCTCAGCTGCATTCTCGATGATTTTCGCTGTTCAGCAATCACATATTTTTTCATTGAAGCACCAACATTTTTGAAAATATTTGTCTTGCTTAGAAATTGGTAAGAGCATTCTATTGAGCAACGTCCAAAGTTTATTTGAAATGGTTCTTTTTTAAATTGGAAATTCAACTTTGGTGCTGTATAATTGACCCTTTTCTTATAAATGCTAAATACTACCATAACTAAGAGACTTAGTAAAAATATGAATGAGATAAAAATTGCTAAGAATTAAATTTGCTATCAAATAACACATGAATCAGTCGAAATTTACGGTCGAAAAATGTTGGGTTTTGTCAAAAACCGCCTTTGTAGCAACTTTGACCCTCTGTGAGGCACGCCAGTTTGAGCCTAAACTTTCCCAATTACATTTTCAATTTCTGTGACCAACCTACTGTCCACATGTGTGCAAACTGTCATTGCTTGGAGGGCTGCCCGTTGTTGTTATGGTTGTTGACATTGCCTCCATTTTGGCGGAAAATTAACTTCATACAAATTGTGATGTTGAGCATTTAAATTTTACTGCATTCGTCCGTCAAAACTGACATATCGTACACATCCAACAAAAGAGGCACAAGTCAAAATTTTGCAAATTTTCAGAAAACCCAAAAAAAAACACTGCTGGTTTTCAATACAACATGAAGACAGTTTGATCCGATAGATATGCCTATGATGAACCGCTTTAACAAAGTTAACTCGAATTTGACAAATTTTGTGTTGTCCCTGTTTAGTAGAATGTGTGCGATATGCGTGCCATATTGTGTGCGTTGATTAATTCAGCTCGGTATTGTTTGGGGATAACATTTTAATGTAGAATAATAATTTGTACTAAGGTTCTTTCGACAAGTGAATATATACAAATTTGATCTACTTTGATTGTAGAAATGGTGCGCCTACGTTTGTCGACTTACAAAGCCCATGTGGTCTGTATGAGCTGCATGTGGACATGGATAGCGCTAGCTAGGGAACAGTTTGCAGGGTTTTCCAAGGACCACACAAAAGTGGGATGATCCTGATTCCGGTGGAAAGGCAAAGACCAAGGTGATGGGCCTTGAAAAATAAATAGTGATCACACTACGCTGTACTACCAATGCAATTCGATGAGGATATCACACAACAAACACAAATAATAATTATAAAAATTACTTTTAAAGATTAAAATACTTCAATGGTAGTAATTAATTTTGAGTAATATTAAAGAAATAAATCATTATTTTTGAAGAAAAAAATAAAACTTAAAAATAATGATTATTTATGGTTTTTATTTTTTTCACTCAAACTAAAACTCACTTTCAATTTACGACTTTTTTGTGAGGTTTTTTTTTGCCAATATCGTTGTGTATTACCATAAAACAAATCCGGAGAAACCAACCAAAATATTAAAAATTATTTCATAAGTTGTTTTTTTTCAATAATTTTATTTGTAAAATGGTGGTACGAGTTTTGCAGCTATCTTCCTCACCCCCCGCATACCCCACGCAAGCAAATGCAATGTTAAACTTCTATGACTTCTGTCCAATTCATAAACTGTTCGTCTATAGCTGCGTGCTCCTTTAATCTTTTTCTCTCACGTTTACTTTTTCAAAATGATTTATTTTTAGACTAGACAAATTCTCGGTTAGACAGCGCATTCGTATAGGTTACTGCACTTTAATCTTCCAATTTTGGCTTAATGAAATGAATTTTAATATTAATATTTTTTGTTTTTTTATATTACTCAAAATAAATCACTTTTATTAAAGAAAACTGTAAAAATCGAAAAATCATGACGGAAATGCAAATATATTGTCCAAAAATATTCAATATAGTGAAATTATTTTTCTTTTATGTATGTTCTAAGTGATTGATTTTTTGAATTATAAAACAAACAAAAAAAACATTTTTTTGGTGATGTACACTAGGGCGTACCTCAAAAAAAAAGTTCGCCGTACACCTTCGAATATGAAGTATTATTGAAAGGTAGTTTCAAAAAATTTTTTTTTATTTTTTTATGCCGAACGTAGGGGTCGCGCTTTTACATTTTTCTATATAACTTCTGCATTTATACACGGATTTTAAAGTGTGATACATCGATGTTTTTGTCTCGACGAGGCCGATTTTTTTTTGTCTTTGAAGTCATTGAGCCCAAGCACCCCCTTCTTGTACTTACCCATCATATCTCAGTTGCTACTACCCTAATGTACCACTCTAATATCAGAAAATTAAAGCTCGCATAAAATCATGAAACTCTTCCTAAGGAAGTATGTCGATTTTCCCAGCAGAAAAAGTGTTAAACTATTTTTTTTCTTATTTTACCGAGAGCATTGCATGTATTATTATTATTTATAAGTTGTTCTTTGTATCTTCGATGTTTACAGTCGGTTGTCAAAGTGTAATACATATATTGGTGTTTTTGTCCCGCAGATACCAGGTTTTCAGTTTTTAAGTCGTTGACCTCAACAACCCCCTTCTACTATTTACGCATCATATTTCAATTCTTAGAACAATAAATATAAAAATTAAGGTACAATTAAAATTTTAATCAACCATATTTCGACGCGATTCAAGTGGGGTGTATTTTTGGCGGCTCTCAAGTTTAGAAAAGATGTGGCCCATGCGTTGCTCATCGGTGACCGCCATAGCTGATTCATGCACAACATGAACAAAACGCTCGGTGTTTTGAGAATGGCATGGATAATCTGTGAAAATAAAGAAGTTCAGCAAAGAAAGCAATCAAATTAAGTTTTTCTTGTGCTAACCTGGTAACTCGATAATTTCTTCTGAAAATTGGAATGCTTCTAACTGTTCTTGCGAAAAAAAACTGCAAGCATGGCGGCTCAGTCAATTCAAATTGTTTCCAATCGATCATATTGAAATATGAGTCACTATCAAAATTGATAAAATTATGAACTGGTGGACCGAACATTTGTCGAATGCTTCCCGTGGCTTCATTGCGGGCTGATAAAATCTTATCATAGGCATCTGAACGCACTAGTGGATCTGGGTCTGTTATCATCGATAACAAAATATTTTCAGGATGAAAAAAATATCCGTTATTTTCAATGAACGGACGGATGACCTCTTGAATATCTTTTGGCAACTGACGAATCCAACATATATAAAGGAAAACATTCCGACTTCCGAGAATTGCCAGTGGTTGGCTTTTTACAAGAAACCAGAATGGTGCATACACTTTCACAAAGAACTGAGCCAGTTTTCTCAATACCATCGAGGGTTGCGTACACGTCATATAAAAGCGCAGAATTCGAGAGGCTGTTGTTAGCCAGCGCGCTTTGCAAATAGCACCGGGCTTCTCGCTGGCTAATTTTTCATCGCATTCTCCGGTATGAACGGCTCGAACCATACGATACAAGTAAAGCTGGTCGCCTCGAATATTCCACTCATCTATGTTCGCTGGCATTTCTCCCATTGTAATGCGTTCGAAATTTTGTTTGACCTGACCAAACGGAATAAGCAACAAAATATGCGAATTATTAATAAATAAAATGCTCACAAGTAAAGTATACGGAACACACGGACACGAAACACTATTAATATATTAAACTTACAGGGTAGTGTATGCAATTTTGAATGCTCCGATACTTCCGGGCCAGATTCCAGGTCCTTTCTGTTTTCCAAGCAATGATCTTAACAGCGCATTAAATGGTAACTCGTTGAAGTGGAAAAGGCACACGAACCACTGCAGCGGTCTCTGTAAATGGCAATGCTCTCGGTAAAATAAGAAAAAAACTAGTTTAACACTTTTTCTGCTGGGAAAATCGACATACTTCCTTAGGAAGAGTTTCATGATTTTATGCGAGCTTTAATTTTCTGATATTAGAGTGGTACATTAGGGTTGTAGCAACTGAGATATGATGGGTAAGTACAAGAAGGGGGTGCTTGGGCTCAATGACTTCAAAGACAAAAAAATCGGCCTCGTCGAGACAAAAACATCGATGTATCACACTTTAAAATCCGTGTATAAATGCAGAAGTTATATAGAAAAATGTAAAAGCGCGACCCCTACGTTCGGCATAAAAAAAAAAAAAAAATTTTTTTTAAACTACCTTTCAATAATATTTCATATTCGAAGGTGTACGGCGAACTTTTTTTTTTTACTTGTAACCTGGTACGCTCTAATGTACACCTCTTAAGTTGGACAACTATCAAAAACAATTGAAATTGTGTATGAGTGTCTTCTATAGTAATTTGATTTTACGACTTACGCGATTGCTTGTGAAAACCAAAGTTATTTACTTTTTAATCCACCTCAATATTTTATTAAATCGTTCCACGATCAATGGATATATTAAACCGTCCAACTGATAATGTTAATTTAAATTGAAAATTAAATTTTGAAAATAATATATATTTTTTAAATATTATTTATTAAATGTATTTAAACCCATCTCCAGAACGGAAATCCCTACATGATCTGAAGTGTTAGGTAATTTAAAATTTTGATTCTGTGGTCTCAGCCCGAAGCTTGCTTATGTTTCTCACTGTAAATTTCAATTTGTCGGCGGTATTTGTGCTCACGCAGAATTCCTTACTCCAGAATCGAACTCAAAATACTTCCTTCTCTAGAAAAGTTTCACGAAAATTCCATACTTCTTATTTGTTCTTATTGCCACCAAACAAACCCAATGTTTCCATCAGATCGAGCTTTATTCAACCGTCGTCAATTAGAGAGATTGGTGATCTAACTAACCATGTAATTAATAATTGCAAGTATGTGCTTGATCCTTTGAATAGACGAACAAGTTGAAATAGAATTTGAAACTGCAATATGAGACTGACTTATGCTAACTGAACTTCTTCCTTCACAGAGAAATTGTATTCTCCTAGAATTGAAGTAAGCACACCTAAGTGTCTCAATTCGGGTATTTTCTATATTTTATCGCCGACTGCTTCTGAGATTCTATTGGAATTCAAAATAATTACTAGTGTTGATCCAGAAAAAAACAGGAATGAATACATGCGAAGGTGCTCAACCTGAATAAAACAGAAAACGCGGGAAAGTGCCATACAAAATGTGAAGACAATCCAGTTTGCAACAATCTCTGGGGTTCAGATTCGTTCGAATGGAAATAAATGACTTTGCACACACTTAAACATGCACCCGTGTTCCACTTGTGAAAACAAACATGAAGAACGTATTTATGTCTTCATTGCGCAAAATGCTGATGAAGCAGATTAAGAAGTTTGTCTAGCTATGCGGCTTTTAAAAATAAATGCCTTTCAATTTGTTAATATTGTGAGGAAACCTGTGAGATTTCTAACAGAATTGATGATGATAATCATCAGATGAGGATGGAGACGACATTGCGGGCGAAACTGATACTGATGCCATGTTGTTTGTTGAACCCACTGCATCCACCCTGCCCCGTGCATAAACAAAAATAATCTGCTTGTAGGACTTTATAGTACCAGGACTATTCAGAAATGGGGGGGAGGGATAAAAGAAGATAAGTGGAATCCGACAGACTGAAAAAAAAACTAAGCGGTGGAAGGTGATGAGTTTATGTCTTATTACCATCAACTATGTTCATCCTCGAAACGCTCAATATCAAACTCCACCTGCACTTCCCACTGTCATCCGTCTGATGCCAACGGAAGAGAATTAACTGATAAGGACGAAGATGGAACAAAACCACTCCGTAAAGATGACGATGAAAGCAAATAAATAGAGGTGGCTGCTCATGATGATGATGATCACGGTGCAGGACGATGAAAGCGGTGGTGAGGTTTACGGAGTAATAATTGAGCATAATTAAATTTATTAAGCTGAGCTTCCAACATCGCCCAGATGCTGGTGTTCCCTATGCCTTTTGGATACAATACAATAAAGATGTGTAAACATATTTTAATATTCAGATAAAAATATAGATGCTTAAGACGCACAGTGTTCCGAGTGAGGTGGTTCATTTTTGTATATTTATATTTAAGTTCGAGTGCAGTCAGTTGTAAGGAAGTGTCACACAGCGTTGTGAAGTTGATACCGTTTTTATATAACCTGATCGTATCCATTGGCAACACCTTGAAATATTGATCTGATTGCCACAAGTACAACTCCATGATCTAGCCCTGCCAGTTCGACTGGGTGTCACAAACTTCAGGGTATAGCAACGATTCTGGAAATACCGATATGCATTTTCTAAAATTCGGCGAGGATTTTGTAAGTTGCCAAACAACTCCAGTGGAAACCAAAGGATAAGATATATGGAAGCAATACGGAATAACGAAGCCTAAGCAGTTCTTGGGACATGCATTCAGGAGTCTTTGTTCGCATTTTGCAATTGCTCCAATTTTGTGGGCTGGTTTAGATTTTTCTTTTGGGTGAGTTTTCATTAATTTTTGGGCTATATTTCTGTTTTCTTTTTGGACCATTTTCCATACTTTTTGAGTAATTTTGACGGGAGATTTTGTTTTGGGTCCCTTTTCATGCCGACGGTTTTATCCAGCAACACATCAGGTCTGATTGGAAATAATTGTTTTTTTCTTCGTATGTGTTAGCTATCGTAAACTATTTTTGAATCTCACTTTATTATGTAATGTGTGGTTTCAAAAAGATATTGTCACAGCTGTTCGATAATTGTTGTATCAAAGGAAAAGGTCGCTAATAAGATTGAACGATTTGTTATTATGAGGTTCAGGAAGTCGTTGGTTTATTCCAAAATGACAGAAACGTTGGATGCATCAACGATCAGACATTCTCTGTTACACGGACGGATCAAACAAAGGGGGAGAACAGGACCTTTTTTTAAGAATCATAGTACATACAATTTTTCAATCCTAAAGCTGAGTCATCGGCGATGTTTCGAAAGCTACTTGACTGCGAAATTTATATGGAACCCGAAGCACTGTGACGTCATAGGTAACGATAAAGCTGATGAATTAGAAAGTGCCGGCTCGAACTGCCAGGCAATAAATATGAAAACGTAATTCCTTTCCGGGCTATTAACGAGGAACTAAAACAAATGATACACACAATTGCATCCCAGAGGAAATGTAAGTTCACACAAAGTGACTGGTTTGTCATCCACTTGGTCCCAAGTGTGCCCGGGACAAAAATTCAAAATAACTGCATGTTTGACTTTGTGAGAAATTTTCATTGTTTGGTTAATTTTTGTGATAGATTGTGTTCTAAATTTATCTGTCCGTTTGCAATGTATCGAAATGTTGATCCGTCCGAACTATGCTATGTTTTTACTTTTATAATCGTATCAGTGGGACTTTACAGATGGTGGCTGCTTAGCAATAAACCTGTGGGACGATCCAGAACGGCAACTGAACAAGCCGCAACTAAATCACATGACGGAGGTCCTCACCTCACTTTGATAGAACATCTACACCGAGGGCTCTAATGATGCTATTCAGCGTCAAATAAGCTATTCTTGCAGTATTTTCTCCATCTTCCATTGCTCGTCATTTGCCGGAGTTGACAGCAGAAGCCATACTCAACTTCCGGTATTGCTCCAAATACAGCCAACTGGTCATTCGAATACCATTCCGACAATTTATATGTCCCTTTCCATTTGAAAGCTGCTGTTGTGCACCCTCCACACTGTGCAGTCTCCACAAGTTGCTTCGATTAAAATCCGCTGACCACTGTCTAACGACTGCTCATAATTTAAACATTCTCTAAGTAGAAGCGGATGCATAAAGTTGTTCGGCGGATGTATTAATGCTGTTGAAAACAGTTAACAAACAATTTATGGCGTCCAAGTGAATGGCCTGCAATGTGGCAAAAGGGCGACAAGGCTGGCGCAAGGCGCGCTCGCACTCGCTCAATGGAAACAACTTATGGTCTGCTTAATTATACATCACATTTTTAAATTGTTATTACTATAAAGACTGGATGGAGCTTAATGTTTTTATATTGTTAATAAACTCTGTGCGACGCACACACTCACACACACACTCGGCCACAGTCGCCGGGCATTGTTTGTATGTAAATCATACAGCAATTACTGTCACACATAAATTTATTAAAATGGTTTGCACGCATTGTTTGCCGCTTGATTTACCCTCGTATGCCTGACAGAACGAGTATCGTATGAAGAGTGAGGAAAGAACCCTATAAATTTGTCAGGATCACGATGCGGTTGAAATATATTCGCCTGAAAGTCTGAGTGTACAGCTCAGCTGGTCATCTTTACAAATTGCAGTAGCGGTGACTTGTGATAGCTTAAAAAAGAAGTATAATTCTGAATCAATGGCAGAGGATAAACACGATGGACCATTTAAAATTGTAAACTTGAAACAGCTGAAAAAAAAGTACATATTGATAATTTTTAAAATTTCTTGTTCTATTGGAAAAGTGGAACACAATATCATTTATATGATTTTTCAGTAAACTTTCTACAATAACCCACAATGTACGTATATAGCGATATAGACACGATGTATATAATAAAGGGTGTTTTTTATTCGGGTATAGAACTTTAAGTTGGCATCACTTTTTTAACTGGCGGCCATTTTGTCAAGTGATTAATATTTAGTTTGGTTTGCCATTTCATCATGATCAGGTTGACAAAAGAACAACGCTTGCAAATCGTGCAAATTTATTTCGAAAGTAATGGTGCAGTTCGCGAAGTTCACCGCAAGCTCCGTCCGAATGAATCGATTCGCCACCGTGCACAGCAATTGGAGCTTTGTCCATCAACTTTATGGAAGATTTTGCGCAAAGATCTTGGCTTGCGACCTTATAAGATCCAGCTTGTGCAAGAATTAAAGCCGCGAGACCATGCAATGCGTCGTGATTTTGATGTATGGGCCGAAGATGAGATTCATCTCGATGCTGATTTTCATCACAATTGGAAAATTGGACCTGTAGAATTGGCTTTATTCGAGCCAGCCGCGGCGGCCACATGCCCGAAATCATATTTAAACATTAATGGCATAAAATTATCCTTCCAATAAAGCCAAATTGATGGACATTAAAACGATTTTCTTGTGTTTTATTTCAATTCGAAGTTCTATACCTCAATAAAAAACACCCTTTAGTAGCAAAATACGTGTATGTATATGAAATTCATTGAGTCATATAATCATATTGTAAGAATTATTTTATATTCGCGATGTCCCATACAAATCCCAAGCGTTTAGGGAAAGATTTCGCGTTTTAAGAATTCTTCCCTGGAGGCCGGCGTCAAAGGAGTCATTTGTAATACTACACGAAATTTCGAGAATTGATTCCTACAATTGCAGAGGGTGGAGGGGACCTCTGATGGATGCCAGTAATAGGAGAGGCGCAGAGAGATCAGTAGAGATCACCATCTTATGGTCGGTACGCTAGGTATAAAGTTTGCTGTCATAAACAACACCAACGCCACAATCAATGGGATCAGAACAATACGTGAACTCTCTAAATTCAGAAAAATGACTGGACTGGAATTATGTGTAACACCACGCCGGTGAATAACGGGGCCACAAGAAAAATCAAAAAAAAAAAAATCATGAATGGCCGAACCAACATGACAACTGATAAAAGAGAGAGAAAAGAACAGGGACCCGCTTAATGGAACAGACACGAGAAGTCAGCAGGTGGAACTTCTGAAGACGCACAGTGATCTCCAGGCACTATGAAAAATCCCCCAAAAAAATGAAGAATTTACCAAAAATAAATGAAAAATCCCCCCAAAAGCCCAATATGAAATTTTTTCCAAAAATTCTAAAAAATCCCCCAAACAATTTATGATAAATTACCCAACGCAAAATAACCCAAATGTTATGAAAAATACACCACAAAACAACATTATAAAATTAAATCAAAAATATATGATTTTAAGAAAATATCACATATCACATTTTCTACAATGAAATGTTTCATAAAAATTATTAAAAACTCCTCAATTTTTTTTGGGAAATTTTTCAATTTTGTATGAGGTTTTTTTAAAGGAATTCTTCATTTTTTTGGGAGTGTTTTTCATAGAGCCGATCTTGACAGGAGGTGAACAAATGAGAACAAACTTAGCAACTAAGTAGACTAATGAGAAGGCTGTAGTGATACAGGGTTGTGTCATATCACCGGAGCTATTTAACATTGTACTTGATGTTATTATCAGAGAGAAAAAAGGGTGTGGCTCAAACGTCCTAAAAACTCAAATTTATAACTTGACCGCCCAAATAATATATATATATGCTTCCCCCAGTAGGATCCGGTTTTCGAAACATAGTGAGATGTCTGTTTCGGCCAAAATGCGGCCAAGCCAACACTCAATTCACCTGACCTCGAAATTGTCAATTGTATGCGTGTGCCTGGCACTCAGTGGGTTCAGTCACTGACACTAAATTTGACATTTTCATTTGTTGTACATTAAAAATGACTCGTATAATAAGACTTCATAAATATCGGCTCGGCCATATGAATACAGGGAAAATAGCCGTGTGTGCGTCTGAGTAACGGACAATAAATTAACCAATGTCACGCAACTTTGTAGTGTACAGCGTGGAAGCGCGACGCATAGCGAGAGCACAAGCGACTGAATTAAATGTCAACAAAATGCACATTATAAAGTGTTTTGATTTAATTGTTTTTATTGTTATTATTATAGTTGTTGTCGTTGCTACTGCTGCCGATGTTGATGATGATGAGCCAAGCGTGCAACGAACACGCCACGTCGTGCATAATTAACAAAATGCATTTCGAAATTAAAATTGAGTGCAGTATCAGTTTAAGAAGGGACATTTGTCACGTTATCTGCTTTAATGTCGTTCACACCAAAAAGGAAATCGATGCCGACTTTGCATAATTCAATAATTCATTAATAATTCATCAAAGAAATGTATAAATATTGAAAATAACATTTGTACTTTGTTGAACGCATGGAATAACTTTAGGGCACGTTAATGAAATCTAAAGTCTGAGGTAATGGTGTTTCGAGTAGAGTTTTAATTTTAAATGGCAATTACTTATTGACTCTACAACCGACATTATACAGTGCTCTACATACATACAGTGGCCTCAAGAAACGATGCAATCAAGGCTACTACTGAGTTCATGTGCAATCCTGCCAAGTTTGCCAATTTTTATCTAAAAAATAGAAATACCTAACTTATGTATTTACCCCGGTATTCATAAAAATAAAAAAACGCTTTCAGAAATGTATAAGTAAAATGTATGAAAATACAAAAGAGAATTCAAACATTTTTCTTAGCAACGATTTGTAGTAAAAAAACTCACAGTAAAGGAAAAATAATATATTGCTCTAATAACCTCAAAGAGCCTACAAAAAAATAATAGTTATTTCGGTAAAACAAGCACTTATTTTACTTCAAATTTTTTTTTTTGACCGTCTAAAAAACGTGTAGAAACGGGAAAAGTCGTTTAAAAAAAAACATGTAAAAAAAGCATGAGTTTACTTCTGTCGAAATCGTATAAAAGACGAAAGGGTAAAAAGATGATTTGTTGAAGAATTTGGCATTCATTAGAATTAAGCGAAAAAATCATGAAAATTTTTTCACTACGGGATTTTTAATAAGAAGCTCTTCGGATAAATTAATTTTCTTTCAATTAAAAGAACTGAGTATTTACTTTTGCAATTTTTCTATGAAACGAAGATACAAACTTGTGGTACAACTATTAAAATACACGTAAGTCGGATTTAAATTCAATATTAATGACTTGGATGGAATAGTCACTTAGTCAAATAGGCACAAGTCTTCAGAATTGTCTTCAAAAAATGTTTTCACAACATTTGTAGAAGCTTTAATAGAATTTGTTATGATGATCTCCTAATAAATTCTATGGAACCTACTACAGCTCCACTATTATCTCTTGGCCTGTCAATTCTCCTCCATTACTGGTTATGTACTTTAAGAAGTCGCATGAAGTTGTATTGAAATGAGACTGCACAACATTATTTTGTGTCGCTGTTATATTCATCATATTTCTCTTAAGCGGTGTTCGTATCATATAAGTTTGTGTCTTTGCAATAAAAATGTGTATCACATAAATGATTGTTCAATAAAGCGGATTTTCGTTTAAGCGAAGTACAGTGCATGGAAAATCATCCAGAACAATCGTTACTAATATTAAGTTTCGCGTGGTAGGTAGTGTGAACGAGTATCATACAAGTAAACACAGGTTCAAATCCGGGTTAGAACATCAAAAGTTTTAGGCGGCTGTTGTCCACCTTGTATATGGTGCCGACTTTACGAGTAATAGAGTAATCTCTAAGCCATACACAACTTCTCTAGAAAACCATAAGCCGTTTGTAGCCGGCTTTAACCAGTAGGTCCAGGTCAGTGAGTCTGCAAAATTTTATCGCGCACAACGCACTGATTCGAGACAAGTTTCTCGAAAAGGTATTCCTATGGGAGTCCCAGCCTCCCCAGTAATTGCCGACATTCTCATGGAACAACTAGTTGACGCCTAGAACTAATTGACGACAATAAAACCCCGAATTTTTACGACATATGTTGACAATTTGTTTAGAAGTAGAACGCACTCTAAAAACTCTTAATTTTTTTAATAGACAAGTCCAGTTAGAAGTTAGAAGAAAACTATAAATTACCGTTCTGAGATTCCGCCGTTAACAGATACGGCAACCTGCTAAAGTTGGATTTGTGCCAGAAACCAACTACTTCTTGAAGACTTATTAATTTCCACTCTAAAAATCATTGACGAATAATACTCAATACGGCGACTAACTTTATCAAACAGTTTCTAAAGCTTAATGACTTTCCAAAGAAGACGATCGATAAAATACAGGTTTCTCCGAAAGATTCATGAAAACGGATATACTATATAACAAGAACCAATTTCAATTATCTCTAAGATCAAATAGTACAGTGAGTAATTTTTTGAAGTCATGGAAATACAACCATATACGGTCAACAGAACGTGATAAAAGACCAAAAAAAAAAAAGGTCCGTGTCTTCCTGTAATTTTCTCATGTCTTGCAAACCCTGTGGAATTTTGATCTACTGTCTGCAAAGTTGTAGCTCTTGTCATAAAGAAAATTGTGAACATAAAAAATCAACTATAAAAAAAAGTTATCTTCCTAACAATATTCGCTTTTTTAAAGCTTTTTTCCTCTGTTTCCCCTGTCCATAGGTAGCAAACCGTCTAAAATTCAAGGAAACAAGCAACTTCAAAAATTTAAAGATCTCAATAAACAACTTCCTACAACATATGAACTTCCTTGGAATGATTCTTATAAGTGAATCAATTCTCATTTGCTATCTAGAATAGCATTAGCTTATTATTGGAGCGTATGAGTAATATTAATTTGAAAGCCTAGCAATCATAATTACAGGTGGTTAATTAATTTGAATTGATGTAATATTTGTTAAAATAGCTCGAACCATGCAGAAATTGGAATTCTATTAGCTGTCTCCTTGTCGAAGACCTCTTGTAGTTGTGAATAGGTCGGAGAGTTTGTACTTCTTATAGTTAAAGTATTTTCTATTTGAACTCATATAGACGCCTATGGAAAAAAAATGATGTTGACCTAGAAGATGAAGTTTTTTTGATTTTATATATTCACAATTTAAAATTTGTAAATTTGTTCTTTATGACAAGACCTACAACTTTGTCTCAAAAAGTAAATCAAAATTCCATACGGTTTGCAAGATATGAGACTGAGAAAATAATCACTTTTTTACAAAAGTGGCACCGAGGCCCGAAATCTTTGGGGCCCCTAAAAAATGTTACATATTAATGACATCCCAGCTGACAAAAGAATAAATTACAGAACCGACACAGACGCAATCGTGAAAGTTGATCGACAAAGTAGGCATGTTTTCGTTACAAGCTAGCTATTTTCGCTTGATTAATTGTAAAGAAAACCCGAAACTAGTGATATTGTCATTTGGCAGCATTTTGAGAACGCTGTGAAAAAATTGTATAACATTTTCATTAAAATCTGAAAAAATATTCATGATAATGAAGTGTTGTGAAAAAATATCACAAATGCAATTATAAATAAACTATGTATATTCTAGTCATTTGTCCATAATTTTCGAGACAATTTTGTATTTATTTTCTTCTTCTTCTGTATTAGTTCACAATGACATTTTGTTATTTTTTTATGCTGGCAATGCCGTGTCAACTTAAGCGATAATCTATATCCATGCTTAATATTGCTTAGCTCTCCATACAAATTAGGCGACTATCCAAGCTAGCAGTATAACGAAAACATGCCACATCTTCGCGCAGATGAGAAATTCCCAACTGTTAAAAAGATGATTCTAGACCGCAATGAGGCCATGCTATAATCCTGAAATTTCTACCAGATGGTGCTCCTTACATTTTTTAATTTTTTTTTCAATTCACGATAAATGCGAAATTAATTAACTTACGAAACAAAACTTCAGAATTTAACTCAAATTTCCACTCAGACGTCTTCTAGATTTTTCTCAGTTTGGACGTACAAAGGATACATTATGAACAATAGTTTATGAGAATCTGTTGTTAAAATTATTTGTAGAGTTTTAATAAAAAATGTGAATGACCTTTTACCTCGATGCACCACTGCTGAGAAGTAAATGATTTTCCCAAAATTTTAGCCACCAATGTTTTAGAAAACACACATCATATTTTGTTCTCCCGATTTTATAAAATCGAGTACAATTATTACCGGATTCCATAAAACGAATTTGTTCGTTCGTTACAAATTGTCAAAATTAAAAAAAAATATTGACGATCGTCAATATCGTTTATGGAATCCGGCAGTAAGTGTCACTCTAATTGTACCGGATGCCGATAAACAAAGTTCCTTCAGCAGTTTCGTCACAGATCTTCAGTCGTAATGTCCTTTACGAAAAGTACATCTTAAATTAATTGCATAACTCAGTTTACTTTCTCAAACATCACCACCCGCAATACCACTGACCACCCACAATACCGAATACTAGAACTGGGGACAATGGCGACAACAGCAGGAGCAAAAATGCCGACATGTTTGGCAATTTGTAAATTTGTTAAAGTCCAATAACAGTTTACCACAATATTGTGTTCGTATGCTAATTGAACATGTCCTTCGCCTATTGAGTCCTCCAGAAGTGGATTTGTCCTTTTCTCATTCCGATTGCTGCGGCAGTCGAAGTCATCGTTGTTGTGTATTTTTCTTTTCTTTATGGGCCACAAACAGTGTGGTAAATTGCCTTCAGTGCACAATTTCCTTTTCCATCATTTTGTTCGAGTGGAAAGGACAAGACGACGGCTTCAACAGCAGCAGCGGCAGCAGTAGCAGCAGAATAACGAAAATGTTACTGGCACGAAACTCCGCAATAATTCTGTCATTATGTTTAATTATTTCGTTCCTGAGTAATTCGTCATGGTACTTGTAAAATACGAGCACTTGTGAGTCCCATCACTCCAACTGCCTGCCCCGAAATGTTTCGAGCGGACAAAGAAGTGAACAGTAGCGGACTCCACCACAACAAATGGAACTAACCCATGCTGGCGGTCGTCCTCGTAGGTATTGCCAATGCCGGCACGAAGAATGAAGAATCACTTTGACCCCGTAGGTTAAGTTGGCTGACAGCCAACCAACTAGCCAAACAACCATTCAACTATCCATCGCTCCCTCCATCCACTCCGTCATTCGGCACGTGAGTGACTGAGCCAGTGTTAGTGTGAGTGTGTGTGTGTGCGTTTCAGTGAATCAATGGAATGGAATGAAGTGAATGAATTGTATAAGATTCATAGCGTGAGACTTTTTCTTACGACTGCTGTCGTTGTTGCTGGCTGACGCACTTTTTTTGTATTTCCTTTTGTGCGTATTTATTTGCTGAAGTGGAGGACAAACGTGGCAAAAGTTTTATGACAGTTGGGTCTCACTCACGCCAAATGTGGGCAATACACAGAGGACTCGGGCCTTTGTTTGGATACCTAAGTGACATTATTATGTAATAAACAGTTGTTGTACATTTGGACATGATGTTCGGATGGCTGTTGGAGTGGCCAAGATGTCTGGTGAATGTTCATGTTGTGTGTGCCGTTCCCTAATCGTTATTGAACTTTGACTTGTCATGTTCTGTTATCTTAATAATAAATGAATCTGATGGAGTTAAATGGCGGGCATCATCAGTGTAGTGTAGTGATGTGGCAAGACACCGGAACAAGAATGAGTTACGACCAACAATTGCGGAAATTTGAAGCAAAGAAATATAAAATATGGGAAATACTATGGAAGGTACATCCTCCCACATTATGGACCAGAATTTAAAGGTGATTCGATGTAGACTCAGGAAATGCTTGGAATTCTCACCTTCCGTAACAGGTATTACATTCGTTAAACGGTTTCAGATGTAAAATGTTGTGGTGGTCGAAATTCTGTTTTACATATTTGTGTTTTGCATCGCGAGAGTTAGAGTTACCATTTCAAATGAAATTTCTGATTGATTTATGTTAAATCTAGTTTTTATAAAAATCAGAAAGTAAATTAAATTAAAAATAGAACCATTAAGAATAAAATTGGCAATTCCTAAACTATTTCGTTCTCCCCATGATATTAATGTCACCTGCTTATGAGATGAACATGATTTGCGCGCAATATTCCATTCGGTGTCGTTGACAGTTTTCTCAATTACTCGTTGCAGCAGTGCATGGACTAGGTTGCAAGAAAGATTGTCGCCTTGTCTGAGGCCTTGTTTCGTTTGAATGATTCGCATATGCACCTACAGGTTCTTTCACCTTTTTATCAGCCGATTTTGTGTTAGTGTTCCTTCTTTTGGGTATACGATATTTCTTTGTTCAAATAGATTTCGCCGCTAATCTGATCATCTAAACCGCTCAGCAGTTTATTTTTAATTAACGGCGGTTCGGCCAGAACTTACCAATTTAATGTTTAAATTACGTTTTGTCCGGAGCACTGTGATTCAGAATCGAATTTCATCGACCAAACGTCTGTAACTTTTAAACAGTTCTTAGTTCTGTAAAATTGTGAAGTATAGTTTTTCAGATTTTGAAATTTGAAAAAATGTAATTTGATTTTTCGACTTTGTTGGACCGATTCTCATGCAATGTAAGAGCTACAAAAGGTGATTTCTTATCTTTATTTTAAAATCAACATTTTATTTGTACCAATTACACTTTGGTTGCAGCAACTATTTTCAAAATATCGATTTTGAAAAAAACAGAACTTCGGACCAACATAACTTGTTACAGTTGACAGATGTTAAAGAATGCGTAACCTTTTCACGACCAAAATTGCACCCTTGGAAGAAAAGGGTAGATTTAGTGCAAAAAGTTAAATTTTTTAGTCCCAAAACGCAGCTGAAGAGTAGACATTTTTAATTGTACACATTACTTATAAACTACATAAATAATAAAACATTAATAATTCAACTAGCGTGTTTTTTCTCTAGTTTTACAGTCCTGCTTCTGCAAATCAGTCGATTTCCAGTTCCATTGGGGCCGGTTATTAACCCTATTTGTTCCAGGCTGTGACTTCAGTTCGGTATTGAAATAAATACTTGTATACATATATATTTTACTAGCTGACCCGGTAGACTTCGTCCTACCCAGAAAAATGTTGACTTAGCTGACACGGCCCGGATGGCTGATCCTCGCGTAGCTGTACTTTTAGACCTGTAGCTGTGGATATATCCTTATACATGTTTGCATACGAAAAGTAGTTACGTGCATTCAATAGAAACAAATTGGAATTTCTAATTTTGAAAAAAATTTGCATATGATTTAATGCACCCATCGCAAAGATTGCTGATAAACAAACTTGGTTGTCTCTTCTGCCGGAGCAACGTGAAAAGCGCCGATGATTTACCGGCTGTCGAGCATGTCCATGGGAAAAACAGGGAAATTCTAGGTTTATTCCACAGTCTTTCAATGATTGTCCTTGCGATTTATTAATCGTCATTACGAATTCAAGGCGAACTGAAAACTGGACGCGCTTGAATTGGAATGCCAAGCTTGTTGAAATCATTGTTATCCTTAGAATCAGTTTCTTTATCTGTTTTTTTAACAGCTAGTCCTGTTCCATTGCAAATACTTAGTTGGTTCAGATTGGGTAACCGACCCTGCTTTGAACTGCAAATTGTACTGCAGTAATCCTGGAAAATCCCGTGAGTTAAAGAATACAGTTGGATCTGTAATAGAATCGATCGACAGAAATAATTACAATTGATCACCGATTTGAATTGACATTTTTGTTTTAATAATTTGCTTCAATACAGGGGAAATGTCGCTACTAAATCTTCTGTTGACGTTGTGAATTGCAAAGCAAAAATGTAGGTGGAAGCGACAACTGAAATTTCCCCATTCTCAATGTCGAACAATTGTTTCGAAAACACATCCGCTGATTGACAATTTAGATACTCGACCAGTAACTAAATCTTTGGCAGCAGACTCCCAAAGATACATCGGAACCTACACCTGCACCCGCATGTAAAAGAATCCGCTCTCCACAGGAGGAATCTGCCGAAGCTGCAACAGCGAAGAGAAAGAGCTTCTTGACATCAGGTAGGACAAAATCTTCCAATCCGAAACCAAAAGAAGTCTCTAAGCAGAATTCTGGCGTTAGTAAGAAGGAAGGTCGAAATCCTACCACGACGTCGGACAACTTGCCGCCTCAAGGAAAGGCGACCTATATCTCGTATATCTCTACAAATTCGATGACTTTCAGCAAGCGTTTCTGTCAAAATGGTAAGTCGGACGACATTGTTTGTATTTCCTCCTGCAGAACGCATTTTTTTCGACGTAGCGGAGAAACGTTATGAATCCTAGATGTGGATTTGTACGAGGTGTTTGTGAGTGGCAGAAATAAGTTACTTAATAGGCAAAATATCGCGTTAAAACAATTATTTTTGACAAATGTTGTTTTGTTATTATATAAAGTTGCCCTAAACTATGAAACTTAAAGTCAAACATTGTCATTTGTTCAAGTCAAGACTATTATTGTGATGTAAATTTTTCAAAAACCGCACAAAGCTTACGAAGTTTATTCGCGTTAAACATGATTCGTTTTTTGAATTGTCTGTTTTTCACTACGATTTTGTAATTTTTCAATTTGAAACGTCATTCTCACAAAAGAACTGACATTGACATGAAAAAAAAATTAAAACATTCGAAATATTATTTGGTATTGTTAAACTAACAACAAAAAAAGAGTAAAATTTTAGTTAAAATCTTCCAGGATTTTATATTTTTCTGGAAATTGTCCAACATCCTATGTCCTTCCTTGGGCCAACACGAATTCATCAAGCCCAAAATCGTGAAAATCGGACGATCCGTTATAAAGTTATGCGTGTTCACACGGACGGCATTCTCTTTTATAAATATAGATTTTACATTAGTGATGATCGTCCCATACGTCCCATCGTCTTCCTTTAACTAGTTTAGTTTTAAAAATATCCATTATCATGTTTTTTGTTTTGTTTTTATGAACCATTTTGAGTTTTACTAGCGTTACTTTACGTTCTGGTATTATTATTCCTCTTATGCTCAGCTTTCTCCGAAAAATCCCCATAGGTTGTAAATTGTTAACGTTTTCGAATACACAAAAATAATCCATCTTTCCTTGTATTTTTTCACATGTTTACTAGATCAAAAGTTACAGACTTTAGGCCGAAGGAATTGGGTTCTGTACAACTGTGCGGCGTACACTGGTTCAGAATTGATTTTCATCTGATGAAAGTTAGTAAGTTTTAGTATTCGAGTATCATATTTGAGTTCTGTACAAATCGGAAGTCAAATGCTTTAATGGCATTACATGGTGTGGACCTACTTTCTTTTCTGAGTATTAGCAATTGCCGGCCGGAGTATTGTGGACCTTTCGCAGAGAACAGGAGAAAATCGTACAAACCGCTCAATCGATTTAACCTATGGTCTCAAGTAATTCAATTGAGCTAATAACTCCAATTACGATAATAACTCATGCGTCCGGGGAATTGAAAAATGTGAGAAAATCTTCAACTTCAAAAGTCCTCTTAAACAAAAAGCTCTTCCATTAAGTTTGGCTGAAATCATCCGAGACTCGTTGTCGGCAGCAAATGACCCATCCTACTGTTCGTAATGCGGATGTATTGCAAACAAGAATAGTATTGCATGATCCAACCATATAATCAAACAAACACTTACTCGTACATGCATACATAACTATGTATGTAGTCCGTTTCACAAGTTGACAACACATACATACGTATATGTACATAGCCATGTATTAATATATGCATGTTGTATTTATTGTTGTGAATGGCTTCATTTCTTTAGGTAAATTTCTATTTGTACTTTTTCTGACATTCAACAAATTGTGATACGAACAAATTTCACTTTACCTTTTTCTGCTGAGAACGCGCGGGGAGGGCTGAATGGAATGGCGGAGCTGGAGGAGGCGTCGATGGGTGGGAGTGGGTGCGGTGCGTTAAGGTGAACTGTTTAGTAATTTGGAAAAGAGCTGTTCGTTTCTTTAATTGTTTCAGTGTTGTTGAAAGGTTGACATGCAACAATCACTCATATTTCGTGATTGTCAGACTTGTTTGCTTGCTATTCTTAGCATTTTGGTTAACATTTGTCCCCCTCCCGCCGTTGTTGGCTCAGATTGTTAACCTGGCATTTATTGTTAGCATTCTAAACGTATTCCAACGTGGTTTTTATATAAGTCCAAAATGTTGCCCAACAGAAAGCCATGCATTTTATAGCACAATTGTCGGTTAGACTGCCAGCACATGATTGATATAAATCATGTTCTGGGGCACAGACATAACTCGCAATTAAATAATTAAACAGTGGAAGTGCATTTAAAATTGTTACACCTTCGAGGAGAACGAAATCCGTATCGTATTGCCAGGAAATATGTCGCGTTAAATTGTTCCATAAATTATTAAAATAATTATTTAAATGAAGCCTTACAGTTATAATTAATTGTAGCTCGGCTCCGAGTTACACTGTCTAACAAAAAATGGTTTACTACTGTTTTTGTTTTGTTTTTTTTGTTTAATACATGTAAGTAAAAGTATGGCATATATTACTCAATGTTGACGGTGATTGATCAGTAATAAGAATACGAGGTCAAGACACAAAATGTATACGAGTTCCACCACACTAAAAGAAGGGGAAACACACCAATGAACCTGAAGATTCTAGCGTTATTGAAGTCCAAAATTACAACTATTAAAAGGGAAAAGGTTAGAGTCGCAACTGGACGACTTTACCATAACCTATAGAAGTTATTTTCAAATAGGAAAGGGCTGACCATTGGTTAAGGATGTTTGTCTAAGTCAGACATTTTACGAGAATAGAATACTACCAGTGCCATTATTCTTCTGAAGTCGTCTGAAATGCTGGTGTACAATCTTCGCTGTTATCGTGAATTAGTCTCGTATTGAAAGTGTGAATTCAAGCCAGGTTGTATTGAATTTGAATTCTGGATATTGTCCTACTGATTAAGACTCAGTCGCGTTCTGCAATGGAAGAACTGGGCTCCTGGATATTGGGGACTGCCTGGGATTGTTGTTTGGTAAGGGATATGACTGTTATGAAAAGCGCAACGTCCCTGTGCCGGCATCCTATAGTAAGATTGAAATGAGTTTAATTGCCCATCATGTCTCTTTGAAAGAGAAGATAATAAACGTTTTCAGATATTAGTTCGTATAGATAGTAGACTTTTCCAATGTTTGTTCAACTTACCGGTCTCCTGCATAATATGAGACAATAAAGACTGTCAACGGGTATCGAGATATAAATTTTGGCGCACTTAAGAGTGAGCCCCACTGGAATTCATTATCCATGCGGTATTACTTTCTGTCACCATAGATTACATTCAGCAGTATCAGAGTCCGGTTATATACAGAACGTTGGTCTGTGCCCCGACTTCTTGTCCAATCATGAGATTTGCAGGTCGAACTACAGCGGTAAATTCATGACAAGGCATGGCGTGTTTTCTACAGACACATGGACAGAATGAAATGGCTTAATTCTACACTGATCAAGAATCTTTATAAATGCGAAATAAATACTTCGAAACTAGCCCCAACATCTTTTAGATGTAAGTATAAATTGCTGTGATATCTTACCGATAAATCTCAGATAGATGTCTGTATATACACTTTGTATTGTATAATTAAAAATTTACTGGATGAATAAATTGAATTGAGACTTTATAGGATTGCTGCCCTATATTTCGATGTACACAAGAAAGAATGACAAAGTTTATTTATTTGGAAAACAGAACCTGAAATCGGTACAAATTTGGTCTAGTTCACTAGAGATAGTTATTGGTCGTTGATATAATAAGTAATGCTACGTTTGATCTCTGTAGGAGTGAAAGCAGCGAGACCGGAAATCTGCCCGGACCACTGTGACACAGTGTTGGTCTATAGACCAACATGACAGGACTTGGTTGTTGGTCGATCATAACGCCTTATGCCAAGTCTAATAAAGATATTGAGAGGTACATTTTTATGGAATCATTACCGATTTCTCCACTTTCCAATAACATCTCTCCAATAACATCTCATCTCAATTGGGCTCAATTGTCACAAATAGTTTGCGCTGAAGCTGAAGGCGGACATACATGTGTCTGCAGACATCGCTAAACTTCCAAACAAATCTCTAGCCCGCTCCCATATTAGAATATGTTACAAGCATGAGACATCAACCTAACTTGTGAGACCCTATTCCACAGTGTGGTCTAGTATGTATGTGTTATATTAAACTCACATTCGTACAATATGTTCGATTATATAATCTGATAAGTTTTTTTATTTATCTATTTATTTATTTGTTCAAATTATATTATAACGAAAAAAATGTTCTTACTTATTTGATTTAGTTTATTCCAAAAATAAGAATCTCTGCGTATATTGAACATTGTCACGATTGAGAGTAGTTCGAGAAACGTTGAAATTCTACAAACTGCAGGACCATTTCGTAAATTTTAACTGGTTTCTATTTTTGATACAGCGTATTAAAATAAAATAATGATCTACATTTCCCGCCGTCAGGTATTCCATATTGGCCAATTATCTATATATATAAAAATGGATGTGTGTATGTATGTAACGTATGGACTCGAAAACGGCTAGACCGATTTTGATGAAATTTTCAGGGAATCTTCCGAATAACCCCGCGAGTAACATAGGCTACACATTGTTTGGATTTATCTACATTTAGGGGGTGAAAATGGCAAAAGGGATAAAAACTCCCCTTTCCTATATAAATATGTGTAATGCAACACTAATGTTTGCATAGGGCCAGCAACGCGGACCGGGTCAGCTAGTTATAAAATAATAATTGAATGCAAAATGTAAAAAAATAAAAAACTTATAAACTTATATATATATATTATCTAAATAAAATCCTAAATAAACGTTAAATATGTGGAACAAAATAACTCTTCGAATATGCACACTAGGGTGGAGTGAAATTCAAAAAAAAAAGTTAACCTCGGAAAGAGATGTAGTCTGTTGTCGCGCCACTCCCTCGAAATTTGGAAATTATCGCTATTTTGGCGTTGATTTTAGAAAAATCCTAAAAATTAACGACTTAATAAATGTTTGCAATAGCGTAAACAATGAAATAAGGGCATGAAACAATTTTAAAAACATTTTCTCATTGTTCAAAAATTTCAAAAAGTAAAATAAGTCAAATCGTCCCTTCTTCAGAAAATTGACTGAACAATGAAATCTCCACCAAAGCTACAAATATTAGTCGATTATCCTCATATTTGCCTCAAATACTTTTGTTTGGGCACTGAACAAGATCAAACTTTTAAATTTCGAATAAGTTAAGTCGTTAATTTTTAGGATTTTTCTAAAATCAACGACAAAATAGCGATAATTTCCAAATTTCGAGGGAGTGGCGGGACCCCTAAACATTTTTTAAAAATTTTTTCTTTATTTTTCTCCTCATTAGGACCCCAGACTACATCTCTTTCCGAGCTTAACTTTTTCAAATTAAAAAAAAAGCATGTTTTCACTCCACCCTAATGCACACAGTGAAGTGAACTATACTTGACTACATCATTTGAAAACTAATGGTACGATGGTACGAGAGAGTTATGTTGAGATTTTTCAAATCGACAGAGTTCCAAAATAATATTTACAAACTGGATTGAAGACCAATTTAATCGTAACGATTCGAAAGCATATGAGCAAACAAATAAACCAAAATTCTTCTTAGAACATACCGTACCGAAATAGGAATACAATTTTTCGTTCAGCTGCTGCCCAAGAGACGCCGGCATTAGCATAATCTCGGATTGCTGCAGCTTTATTAGGCGTAGGAAGTGCATAAATACTGGCACTAAGGTTGCATTTGAGCAAATGGAACAAACGAATGCAAATGCATATAAAATTAAAAAAGTACTGTACTTAGAAGATGGATCATTGTTATCTGGGAAGCTTTCAGGCCAACACTGGATGAGTTTGAAAACTACACTGGGATGCTTCTGTATTGATTTTCTAATCCAACAAAGCAAAAAAATGCACCTTTATTAAAATGAAGACCAACTGAGAGTTGCAATAATGGCAAATGTATTTTCATATTCGTGCAAATTCCGAATATCTCCAACAGCTAAGCGAACTTATTAAAATTCTTATTATTATTATTTTACAATTTAAGGAATATTGTGAAAACTGAATCGTTATTGGATTGATGTGGTGTTGGACGCCAATGTTTATTTTGTTTATTCTTAAAGAATTCAATAGTTTTTCTAGAATTTCAAAGATATTTACTAACTGGAAACTACATACTTGGGAAACATAAACTGAATTGAACTGATTTTGTTTTTTTTCGTCTGAAAAATGCCGCTCGAATAGCGGTATGTTTATCCTTTCTCAATGTACTCTCAATCATTTAGAGCTGTTTTCCGTGTCATTTCAACGAGGTCAACGAGAATTGGTCCTCAGCCATTTCAAAAACAATTATTGGCGGAGGAAGATTGCTGAAATTGTAAACCAACTCCTTGATACGGAGTATTATATCAGTTTATATAATTGGGAACCGAGTCCGTAATAACGGCAGAAAAAACCCAATTAAAATGTTTAACCACACGGACGAGTGTTCAAATGTTATGGCTTCATATCAGTAAATGGTATTAGAAATTGGCAATTTTGGAAATTTGGACAAAAAATATTTACCTGGCTTTAAAAATTAATTGAAAATACTGAGAAAATTGGAATGCGACAGGAAAAATAATTCAGGTTTTATTCAATTTTTGAATTGTCCTTGTCTGTACAAGAGTGCTACGTTTTAAGGTTGATTCGAAATGCAGTTAATCCATATTGAACCTGCAGTCGGTAAATCGAAGACAATACGCTAACAAACACAAAAGAAAAAATATTTGCTGGGCATGGGTTAACAAGTGATTTATAAAAGAACCTTCAGCATCTGCTAAATAAAATTTTCGAAATCTTCTTGCTGACTTTAATATTTTGTAAGTGGAATTCGATCTTGTTTTGTTCTCAATCGGTGGCATAAGCATTTTTTTTCCTTAGCTCCTTTTCACAGACATTTTCGTATTTTCATCATAAAACATATATTTGTGAATGAGACTGACCTGTGTCAATTATTATGATTCATTTTAATTTTTGAGTATGATTCATTTTAACTTTCGCACTCAGAAAACAAACTGAAACTTTCGTGAAAGTTATTTTTGTGAGTGAGAGTAATCTGTTGTTATCTTTCGTGAGAGATCCGAAAACATTTAAAGCATGCAGTGGTTACTCATGATACTCAATGATAAAAAGACAACTTCCATCCATAAAAATTTCTTGCACGATAATTATTTCTTAGTCTCTTAGTGTGAGCAACAAAATGAGAGGTACACATGAAAATACCTCCCCAGAAGCAAGATTTTCAGCACTTATAAATACATTTCGTCTAAAAGATTCTTTTTTTTAAAGTACATAGTATAAAATCTGACCATGAACTGACATTCGATGAACTCACAAAGTAGTTGAGGCGGCAATATGTGAAATTATAGCAATTCAGTTGTATTGTATTCAGTTTTGTCTGATAGTGTTCGTATGTAGCTGCTCATTGCACTCGTCGTTCGGATTGTACAGGATCCATCCACCTGTATCAGTTGCATGCCAAGTTGTATTTTGTAATTCATTATATGTATGAGTACACAGAGCCGGCTTATGCTATCCCAGGGCCCACTAGGACACCAGAATATCCTTCTACTTCTGTCGAAGTGTTTAACCACATTGAAAATAGGTAATGTAATTGTAAATCGGTATTCCCACTTCTGTTTCATTAAAAATGCAGGTTGACGTTTTCTAATGTTTATTTTGGCCTAATGTCTGATCCGGCCCTGCAAACACAGAGTGACACATACATACGCATCTTACCCCGCAAAGACATACGTAAGTGTAATTAAGAAAGAATCATTTAATCCAAGAAATAATGATGCTCGTTAAACATAACACCTCAAAAATGTTCACATTTATAATACAATTTTTTGTAAAATTTCCAAAATGTCTTCTTCGAAATGATACGACCAGCATTTTCATTCACGTTCCTCGCCTCCATTCAAAAAATGCAATTTATTACACAAGCCACTGCGGAAACGGAAGCAGAAGCAAAAGAAGCTCACTAAACAAGGGGCGAGGGTGGAGGGTGGTGTAGATGGGGAAATCTTACAAATTGTAATGTTGGTAACTACAAGTGAAATTAATTACATTCGGTACATTCAGTACAGTTGAGTTATGTACATTATGTAGTTTGCTAAATGGCATTATGTAAAACATTTATAACTATATAAATGTTTGACTCCATGTACGAATGTATGTGGTTTGTTTTGAGCAGACTTGTAGCTGTCACATTATTAATTTGGTTAATTAAAACTTTCGAAACAGTCAAACATTTTTATTAACACTTGTACAAATGTACTCAGTATGTATGTACGTATGTTCTACACAGATTATTTAGTGGACAATTGTTCAACATTTGCATGTGATATAACGCCTCAATGTTGTTAACTATCGCTGTTTTTTTGTGTGTGAAATATCTACAATTAAGTTGATTTTTCAAAAGGCTTTAATTGAATTCGTTAGGGCGTTGCAGAAAAAACGAATCCAATTGACAAAAATCAGCAAAGAAAAACCTGTTATTGCGATTTTTGAAATTTACTTTGGAGCTTTTTTTCATTCGTTTACTATTCAAAATAGAATTCTGGTACAGTTTTAGTTTTTTTTTACAGCTTTATTAAAAACAAGATTTTGATATTTACTATTTTAAGAGCTTTTTCCTTTGGATGGGAGTTCAATCAAAAAACAATGAAGTGCAAAAAAAAAAATAACAAAATATGCTGCATTTAAACGCGAAAGGTCATTGTCATAAAATCTCGGTCTTACTAAAACCCAGAAGATCGAATCATGGGCAGGTAATTTATTTATCTATACAAAAGATATCCGGCTTTAATTAGTAGTAAAATTATATGACGCACACTGTGTCGCACAGTCTACTGAAGTGAATCTATGCATGTCCGGACTACAAAAGACTTGCGTCAATGTTTCACATTTAATCAAATGAGTATTTCACACCGTGCGGTCAGTGCTAAAGCATGATCAGCGACTTAACTCTATACCAAAGACTGTCTGTCCAAGGTGAACGTAGTTAAAATGTACAAAAAATAAACTAAAAGTCACACACTTTTTTTTAACGTTTTTAATTAAAAAAATCACAATAAGAAAATAACAATTGTAACAATATGAAAATTGGATTATAAGCAATCCATGGGTAAACCATCTTCCTATATAAACTTTATAAAGTATGACTCGATTTACACGGTGACTTACCAACCAGTTTGAACAAGCAACACGTTCGACAATTGTTTTCAATAAATCATTTTTTTGCATTGCCAACTTTAAATTGTTTATACAGGGTTCTCCAACAAAAGGTATTATTTTGAATCACCCGGTATTTCGGTAGCCGTCACATTTGAAGATTTTATTGACATTTGACAAGTAGAAACTAGACTGAAATAAAAACTGTACATAAAATCAATGAACACGATTCTTCAATAGTTCTACATCAAATTGATGAATAAATTCATTGACTTGATGGACAAATTCGTCAATTTGAAGTACTTGGCATTTTTCTGCGGTCATCAAATGAAAGAGTGGGTAATTTTAAAACATGTTTGTCGGTGGCATTGCACACAACGAAGAAGTGTGTGCATGTGTTTGTTTTGGCTTTACTGCCAGCATTTTTTGGGGATATGCGCTACTAAAGAGTAATTCTCGTTTAAACGAATAAACTATTCCTTATATTATACCAATAATTGTAGTAGGAATCATTGCAAAGGGTACCGATGAAGAAGCGACGTAGCTTCCGAAATGGATTCGTATACCTTGGATTGCAATCATAGCAAATACATAGCATAACATTCTTTAAAGAAAAAAAAATAAAACATTTTTATTTGAAAAAGGGAAATGTTTAATTTTTTAAAAATTTTTTTTTGGGAAATAGAAATGCTTTATTTTTATAGAAATTATAATTGATGTAAGATTGTTCATCAAATTGATGTACGGAATTGAAGAAAAATTACTGAAAAGTTTTACATCAAATTAAAGAATAGTGTAATAGGTTGAAAAATCGTGTCCAAATTCATCAAATTGATGTACAAATTCATCAAAGTGAAGAACATTTTTTTTAGAGTACGCCATTAGTAAAAATGGAACGATACACGCTTCAACAACGCAGTGAAATTATTAAAATTCAAAAAATGGTGAAAGTCTTGTAGTCGCAGTTCGCAAAACTCAAAAGTTTCCGGACCGTGTTATCTCTCGGAGAGGTAATCACAATTGGCCACCTTGCGACTTTTTCCTTTGGGGTCACGTGAAAGATAAGGTGTACGACCTCAAAGATAGTCGAGATGCTATCGTGGACATAGGACAGCCACTTTGCGATTTGGTTATGGACAAATTCAATGTAAACGTGTTCGTAGTGGCCATTTGGCTGATGTTGTTTTTCATTGCTAACGGCATACCTTCCTCTTTATTATGAAACACAATGGTCATACTCCCAAGGAGCAGATTCCATAAAAAAAAAACAAATAAAGCATACGACTTGTGATAATCTCGGCATACTCCGTCTACACTGAACATCTGCCATGACGTTCATGGCATGACTTTGCTGGAAATAATTCATGTTCGATAATGACACAACGACCTCCGGACTGACATGGCCTGGACCGAAACTGATTTTCGTTGTGTCCGATCATCGGCGAGTTATTAACAGCATCAAAGAGGAATACAAACAGTCATTGTTTCCTTTGTGCGAGTTCGTGCATGTGTCATTTAAAATAATAAACAGTCAATTAAACCCAAGTTAAACAGATACAACGGCTTTGTTTTCATTCCTTGTAATGAAGTCATAAAAAAGTTTAACAGTCGTTTAACTATCAATGTGTGTGTGTGTGTTTATATCGGAACTGCATGAGTATGTGTTTAACCACAACTGCATCGGTATCCTTTGTCTCGGGATCTGAATCTGAAATTACCCTATTGGCACTAACACTTGTATGCAACAAACACACAACAGTTGAGAGTGTGCATTACAACGATATTTCTCCAATGTGCACAACCGCCCACTGACTACCCAGTTGCGGAACTGTTGAGGCCTTCACTATAAAGGCCAGAAGCGGACCGTTTTGCAGTTCCTTCATTAGGGAAAGGTCGTGGGTACACCCTCCATGGTTGGTCGGTTTAGATGGCCGCTCCAATAACCAAGGAGCGTCAATTAGCGTTTAGTGACACCGTTTTAAATTTTGTTATCACACCACTCTCAAACCGCCTGTTGTCACGTGCGTTGGACCTATTGAAGGGAACTGTATCTATTTGAAATCAATATGTAATGTTTTCATTTTCTAATTAATATTTATTAACTGCTGAAGTAAAATCCGTATATTTGGAATATCAATTGAAATGAATTTATTGTCATTCTCAGGGTTACGAAAATCATTTGTTTTCCTCATCATACAGAAGACGTTTGAATAGTTCTGGCGTACCGCAGCATCGTACGTGAATGTATATGAGTACCCGGTTTTGAAAGACGAGGTCAAGACAAGGGAGTATGCAATTGTGCTGTTTCTTACTTGCTGAATTTTGTTAGGAAAGGACTAACAGAAATCATATCTGTGGCGGAATGCCACTAGGCCCCAAAAAATACACCCCAAATCAAAAATGAAATTAGACCGCAAAAATATATGGAAAACAACAACACGATATTGTATAGTTTTTTTGGGCCTAATTCATTGGGCTTCATGATTACACCTGTAACACCAAAAAAAGATTGGGCATTATGTCCGTAAAAAAAGAGGGGTTATATATGGGGGCTTTATAAGATCTAAAGCCAAGAATTTTATTAATGGATGGGAACATTTTTCGGGTGGGGTACAATAACTAATACAAAATTAGGACCCAATAAAATTTGTGGGCCTATTTTGGGTTATTGTTCGGGGTATAATTTCGTAGGGTCTATCCAGAAATTCGGGGCCTAATTTCATTTTTGTTTGGGGTGTACTTTCGTGATCCCTAATGTCACAGCGCCTCGCCAAGGCTGCTCTTTAAAACAACGGTTTGTGTTAAATGTGCTAAATCTATGAGTAATTTCGGATTTAAATTAAAAATGTAAGAAACTGATATTTTGCAGGTTTTTTCGTGAGACTTTTTTCCGTAAACTGTATCAAGATCTTTACGTCTAGGCCTCTATACAGCAGAATTTCATCTGCAGGCTTTGCAAGAGAAGGGATATCTGCAAACCTATAATTCCAGGTATTATTTGGAAATGACGATTGCATTTGAAGAAAGGGCCTTCCGACGACCAACCAGACACGCCAAGTCCCTCTTTATGCGGCTGGGTTATTGTACACATACATGTGGAAGTTTTGTGTGTTTGCTGAGATGCTGTGTTGGCAGAGCAAAACAGATGATGAGGAATTATCGTGTTTGATCTAGTAAAGGCGTCTCACAAAAGGTCTGAACGATGTTGGTTCTATTGAGTCACACCACAAACACATTTACCAAAAACTTCCTCGGTATTGAGCGAATCTATATTTCTACCCTAGATCACATATTTTGTTTTATTTACGACACAGTGCTAATAATTAATAAGTGT
The DNA here is from genome assembly GCA_958296145.1 of Hydrotaea cyrtoneurina. Classification (NCBI taxonomy): domain Eukaryota; kingdom Metazoa; phylum Arthropoda; class Insecta; order Diptera; family Muscidae; genus Hydrotaea; species Hydrotaea cyrtoneurina. The sequence goes on along the minus strand of OY282514.1, from coordinate 50,838,222 downwards.
CCTACTCATGAAACAACATATTCCACACGGTATTCGGTATGGGTCCAAGAAACCAGTTAAAATAGTGGCTTCGTATGCATTTAAAAAATACTACAGCTAAGAAACAGTGAAAGGTTTTTATGTATTATATTAGACTGTTTGCTGGATCCTCTTCAGTTTATTTTTAATAATTTATACATTGACTAGTGGTCCCTGCTAATTACATCAGGTTTTTGTAGCCCTTTTACGATCCGGTTTCCAATAATTGCATTCGAATTTGACATATCGCGCATCGTTTTCGCGCATTCAATTGTATTTGTATGGATGTTGTTGAAGTACTCGTATATTGCAATGTCTGCATTTATGTTGAGTGCGTACATGAGGTAGAAGTTAATTCGCCTTATTTTCATTGTATGGATGTTTGGAGTTCTTGCCAATTTGCGGTCTTATTCTATAAAGTAGTAGATAGAATATATTTCAATTATACATCATTTGTATGCAAAATGGAGCCAAACTGACATAGAAATAAATAAAATATGAACAAAGGTTGTCTTGGTAGTATTTAGTAACATATGTATATCGAATGCATACATAAATTTACAAGGCTGGGGAAATCAGACTATATCTGCCTTTTCCAACATGGACGAAAATTGTGGAAAAAACGACTCAGCAGAAATTGTCTTACTGTCACAAGATGAAATATATTCAATGAGAATCCACGATTTGATTTCGTCTATACAAAACTATGTTACATTTTCTCTGCACATTGCACTCTACCCGTATTTCTGTGTTCTTTTTTTAAAAAAGTGCAACCATATGAAAAGATTTTAAGTTCGTTTGTCAAAGAGTGGGAGAATGTCGCACATTTTCCACTCTCGGTAGTTGATGTTGGAGAATGTTAATGTCATTAGGTGTTACACTTAAATATGTTTCTTTGATATCACAAATTGTGAGACATCTTCAGGATTTTGGTGCAACATTAATAAAATCGTACACTATGTGTTACAGTTAAACTTCTACAACACAAACCACAATTATCCCGAAAAAAGCCGACTGAACACGATTTTGAGTTATCTAATTATAAAACACACTTGCGTGACTGACTGACTGACAGATTTATCACTGTCTTGGCCAAACGGCTGAAGCTAGAATCATGAAATTTGGGAGATGGGACAAAAAAGGGGTCAAAGCCGGATATAAAAGGGGAAAATGATAAAAAGGGCGAAATACATTTCTGTAAAAACATGTGGATAATAGTTAGAAATGGGACGAAAAAGTGGCAAAACCGTACCGAAACGGGATAAAAAAAGTACGAAAGAGGAAAAACAAAAATGTGTGAAACTGTAATCGGCAGGAATGGGCCAACAAATTTATGTAATGGAAAAGGGGACTAAAAGAGCCCAAAATGGTCCCAATACTGGTATATCTATATACATAAAACTCTTGCGTGACTCACTGAGTGACTGACTGATCCATCACTGTCCTGGCCAAACGGCTGAAGCTAGAATCATGAAATGTTGGGACTATGTATCCCTTACAGCATAGACATCCGCTAAGAAGGGGACAAGTATGGGTAAAAAACGGGTAAAATGAGTCCCCAAAACCCATCGAAATACTAAATAATCAAATATTATAATTTTTATTGGAAAATTAGTCCACGATTACGATTGGCAACAGCAGGTGGAAATGAGGTGGTTCGAAAAAGGGGCGAATACGTGATAAAAATGGGGGGGGGGAAAGGCTGAAACAAATTTTTGGAAAAAAACGTGTCGACGGAAAACGAAAGAAGGGACGGAAAAGTGGCCAAAACGGTATAAAAAAGGTACTAAAAAGAAAAAAACTAAAATGGTGTGAAAAGATTTTAAACGGCAGGTATGAGCCAAAAATCAAAACGTACAAAAACGAAATAAAAAGATACAAAAAATAAAGCAAATTTTTGGCAACAACAGGTAGAAATGAGTTACATATAGACGCAAAAGGGGCCAACGCGGGATAAAAAAGGGGGACAAATAAAAAAGCTGAAACAAATTTTTGGTAACAACACAAAATAGAATAAGAAAGGAACAAAAAGGGAAAACAAATTTGGGAACAAGTGGATAATGGTTAGGGAAGGCACGAAAAATGGGTCAATATGTACTTGAACGGGATAAGAAAGGTCTCCCTTTGTAACAAAAATTTGTGAAAAAAATTTTGTCAACAGGAATGAATGGAAAAAGGGATACAAAAAATGGGTCCAAAACTGGTGAAATACATAAATGAAAAATTGTTTATAATTTGGGCGAACAAAAATGTTTTAGGATACCGAAAGACTACAAAAATGGTTACCAATAAAACTTGTGCACAGTAGTAGTGCTGAAGTGCACATCGGTTTAGATTTCATTCGTGCATAGAAACCAACTTAAAATCGTTATTCAGTTAAATTTTTTCTTGAATTGTCAACATTTTCAGAAAACGTTTTGATGCCATGACAACTGTCCAGTTGCCAAAAAATTGTATTTGCAACATATCAAACACTAGTGAAACATACGTTGTTTTATTAAATCATCGAGACTTACTCGAGCTATAATATAAATTAAATTTTATTCGCATAAGCGACTAACCTAGATGATTCTTAGACATACAACGCAAATTTGCCATTACGTTATACGTCTGCAAATCATTTGGTCGGAAAAACAACTTTTTTTTAATTCTGTATTTCTCCGAAATGTAAGACTATATAAATTTGTATCCTTCATTTCCTTTGAGTTCTAGAGAAATTAAAGTTATGCGAGTTACTGGTGAACATTTTAACGCTACTACTCATCCTTTGACTTAAAGAAAATTCGAACTGTGGAAGTTTCAATGTATTTAATTATATAAATATTTAAACATTAACGAACGATTTTAGATATATTCGTTGCCGACGTTTATTTTAGAAACTTTAACTTTAATTAATTGAACTGAATACGAAATGTGACCTCGAAGTCGAATTAATTAATGTTGAAGATTTTCAAGATATTTTAACAATTTCATTGGGGGTTTGCATGTGAATCATCCATAAATGAGCATGTACGGAAATGTATCTCACAACACCTGCCCTAATATTGTGTGGATTAATCACAATAGGTTATACGTTATTTATTGTACAAAAGTGGCAACGTCATGCAGTGCCACCAAAAAGTGTATGTTCCGCAATACCCATGTGGGTGGGTAGGCTGCTTATTGATGACGCCTTTCACGAGCTACTTTTGGATGGAGGATAATCACATTATGAGCTGCAATCCTTACGTGATAAACGTTAAGCCAAACGACAATATCCGAGGGCTTTATTTTATGCAAAACGGCTATAAAATTCAACAAAGTTTTAATGTACCATAAAATATTGAATGTAATGACAATGCCAGCACTGACATTCTCTATTCCCGCCAGCCATCGACGGCCTCTGACAGTCAGCGTCAGTCAACGCCACTTTGAAGTCTCACAAGGCGGCGCGTCTTACGGTGACTTTGGCAGCGAACTTTGACGATGTAGTTTGTACGTAACTTAAATACACATTCTACGTTCTGCAGCTGAACGTAAACACGTAACGAAAGCATTGATGTTACGAAAAACGTTTTACTGCGTTAAAGTCGCTCCTTTTTACGTTCGGTGCTGTAGGAATGTGTCTGCGGAAATGTTTTTATGTGTTCGTGCAAGTGGCGGGATATGATGATCGAGTTGGGTAAGAGGGTGGCTGGATGTTGATGAGGACCAACTGGTGTGAAGGACGATGTGTGAATAAAAAGCATTTGGCAATTAATTGAAATGTTTTATGAGGTCTCTAAACGTAAACACATACTCACTTGCAAATACACACACTCATGCGAGTACTTACTTCGCGTTGGTGCGTTCGTATGGGTATAAACTTTACGTGCATAAACAACAACAAATAAATAAATTAATTAGTATTTTATTCAAATTCTGTATCACACTCACATACACATGTTTGCATCATACATGCGGTGTGATTTTGTTGTTGTCGGCAATGTAAACAAGAAAAAATATCGGTAAGCTCCGTTCCGTATCCCCCACCGTGGACAATGCAAAGTTGAGTTTTCCGTCTATTCGAGACAATATTTATGGTCCGATAGTTAGAGGTATTTTATTCCCTTATGTGACTTATTTAGTCTGGCTTGATTTCGTCCTTTTATACTTACTTACTTATTTCCTGAACATTCCGTGAAACAGACAGTTCCCCGAATCAGTGCGCGACATAATTGTCTATACTAACTGTCCGGGACCTACTACTTAAAGCCGACTCCGAACGGCTAATGCTTTTCTGGAGAAATTTAGCATGGTTCAGAGATTACGAGGTGGAAAACAGCCGCTGAAAAATGTTTGCTATGACCAGCCCGGTTTCGAACCTAGGGTTACTTGTGAGATAGTCGCACACACTGCCAACCACACCACAGCCGTCCACCTTTTATACTATTGTCATTTAAACAGACAGAGCGAAAGATAAGATTAGACAGTCTAATAGTTATGAGCTCAGTAATACATAGTTTAAAAATTATCATACCAGTATTTCAAGATAAAGTCAAAGCGTCAAACTAATTATACCCCCATCCCGTGGTGGTTGGTCATGCACTTCGCAAATTGATTGTACGCTGCTATTACGAAGAAAATCAGTCGATGGCTGCCATAGCAAAAAGTTTTTGCTGTTCAAAGGAAATGGTTTTTGGAGCAATATAATCTTTTCGCAAAACTAAAACCAAAATAAATTCCAAGAAAAACAACTCAACACCACGATAGAGTTATTTGTTGAACAAGCGAACCCAATTCATATTTGAGCTCAGGTGAAATAAATACTATCGTAACTCCACTAATATGACATAATATATCATCTAGTACTTTCAGACATAAGATGAATGAAGCTGGATGCATTGCACCACACGTTTTCAGCAAAAATATTAAGAAACGCTTACTGTTTGCAAAAAAGCACCTGAATTGTCAAAGTTTAATGTTATGTTATGTAACACTGCCCCTAAACAAATCTTTGGGTCCTAGATGCACCAGCAACACGATGGAGAAAAGTGATGGTATGGAGAAAATTCAGTTGTTATGGTGTTGGCCCCATACACCGCATAGACTGTCAAATGAATTAACATCACTATACAAAATATTTTAGAATGTAATTGCACCGTACTCATTCGAAAATATGCCGGTTTCGTATATTTGTCATCAGGATAACGATCCTAAGCACAGTTCCCATGTTGTGAAGCAATGGTGTACGGCTACAAATACCGCGGTTTTGTCTTGGCCAGCGCAAAAATACTATGGAAAACCTATGAGGAGATGTCGAACGAATGTTAAGAACAAAGACTCCAAAAAATAATGAAGGACACTTTCGAAATATAAAAGAACTTTCGGATTCGATGCCGGACTTTGGTTGAAAGTCTACCACGGAGATTGACCGAAGTGATAAAACTGATGGTTACCTAAACAAGTTCTGTTCTGTCTTTCGCTTTTGAGTGAAAGTGAAAATCTTTCCCGCCATAGGTGTGACCCGCCTGGCCCTACGGGTAGGATACCATTTGATACGTCCCACAAGTGTAAAACGTTGAAAAATTCACTTTAGACCATAGGTGTGTTTGAACCAAATTCGATTCGTGACTTTTTAAGGCGTTTGAGCCATATCCGTCTGGCCTACTAGTACGCACGACAACTTTCGAAAGAGTTAACCAATTGGTTCGGAACTTATCATGGGTTAATATTTTCCAAAAACTAATTATGGAATTGCATATGGCAAATGAGTGCTTATAGTTTTCAAGTTTTTGTTTGCTGGCAAATAGTTCATCTTGTCAACAAATAAAGCAACTATTTGATATTTTTTGTAAATATATTTGGCATAGGTAAACCTAGATAAATAAAAAGGATATAAAGAGTGTCTCTTTTGAAGCTTTTATTCTATGACAAGTAGATACTACGCCATTACTAAAAATGGAACGATACAAAAATGGTGAAAACCGTGCAGTCACAGTTCGCAAAACTAAAGCATTTTTGGGTCGTCGTGAAACATCTTGTCGGACCGCAATACAGAAATTGGTGATGTGAAGAATAGACCAAAGTTTTGAAAAAAAAAACCAGGTTTGTCCATTACTCGTCGTTCTTTGGAATTGGGCATTCCACCGTATTTTGCATAAAGACTTGGGTCTTTAGGCTTATAAAGTTCAGTTAACACAAGAACTCAAGCCGACCTATCATCAACAACGTGTCTTTGCTGATTCGGTCCTTGAAATGCATGAAAATTATCCGAAATTCCAGCGAAAAAGCATCTTGACCGATGAGGCCCATTTCCACCTCGGTGGCTATGCCAACAAGCTAAATTGTCGCATCTGGGGCTCGGAACGTCATCATCAACGTGTGACTGTTTGGTGCGGTTTATGGTCCGGCGGGGTCATTGTCCCTTAATTTTTCGCAAATGAGGTTGGATCACCAATTACCGTGAATGGATTGCGCTATCGAGAGATGTATAGTGATTTTTTATGGTCGGAGTTAGATGATATTGATCTTCACAACGTTTACTTCCAACAAGACGATGCTACGTGCCACACAAGCAACGAAACCATTGCTCTCTTACGGGAAAAGTTTCCAGTCTGTGTTATCTCTCGAAGAGGAGAGCATGATTGGCCACCGAGATTTGCGACTTCTTCCTTTGGGGCCACGTGGAAGATAAGGTCCACGCCAATAGCCCAGCGTCGAATCAAGACCTTATTGATAGAATGCATGGCCCTATCGAGGACATAGGGCAGCCACTTTGCGATTTGTTTATGGACAATTTCATGAAAAGGATATGGTCCTGTAAGCGTGGACATTTGGCTGATGTTGTTTTTCATTATTAACGGCAAACTCTTTATTATGAAATAAACATCAAAAACATTAAATTTTTCTTTAAATACCAAAAACAACACCTCTTGTTGGAAAACCCTGTAGTATTATCAACTAATGTCTAATAGTTCAAATATAAAATGTTCCAAAAGGTAAAAATGCCGGATGGCTCAATTGGTTCATGGTGCGGCGTGTATAAAAAAACCGTGATCATCAAACGAAACCTTGTTTCATAGAGCGTAACGTTGTCGCCACCATTCGGAGAAGTACATCTAAGGATGCCGTCGGCCCATAAACCGTACACATATTTCAGAGTTTTCTCTCAATTACGTTTATAATGTGTACGTTAATAATGTTAACAAAAAACACACAAATAGCAAGAATTTTGATGAACGATTTGCCAGCGTTGTTCTATATACTCCTTATAGATTCGCTGATCAATATTACGAACTGTTGCCAACGCAATACCGCAATTGGGATGCACACCATTCACGGCGTAGGGTATACTCATTTCTAGGAAAACGAACATCAATTATTCGTGCCGCTCCAAGTTCAACTTTCGTCCGTCATTCTGTCTCTAGTTTTTGTTAAATACCACCCTAATGGACTCTGGCAGATTTTAAGCCCAGTCTTGTTTTTATGCGATTTATCGTGTCGGTCATTAAATTCGCAAATTTCCGCAGTGGCCTACGAGAGCGATTGAATTCGATAGATAGTAACCAAAGCGTGTATGCCTTAGATTAACAGTTGATTATCAATTGGACATTTATCATTTCGACATAATTCCTTTTGGCCACAAAATACATTTGAAGACCTGTTAACGACACAAATGAAGCGGAATAAATTACGCATTACCGATGTACCAACGCAACGCTCTTTTGTTTAGTTGTGCCTGTAACTGTGCCAGTATTGGTGTTGGTGTTTACGTTTGGCTGTGTGAATGTGTGTGTGTGCTCTCTAAACTCAAGGGCGCAATAATTTCCAATTGTTTATTACCTATTTCCCGTCAATGATGGAAAACACCCACTCTCACGCCTACTGTCACTCCGTCGCACACACAGCCAGACGAACACTGATGGCGTTGCTCACTTCCCATCTGATTATATCCGTCCTTCCGGTTGCTGGTGTAGTGCGATATAATAAAATTTAGCGTACGCCACACCGACCGCGCAAAGGTAAAAATGCCTATTCACACTTACGGTGTCATCGGAACCTATAAATCAGACGACGGCTGAACATTACGTGGCTCTCTTGTGTATCCCTCTATATTAGAATGTATCTGTATGTTTGTGTGTGTGTGCCTGTGTTTTGTTGGTGTCTGTGTCTGAGTCTGCATTTATATTAACATTTGGATAAACCGGAGCGAAGTGAAGCGAATCTATTACATGAGAGACAAAACATTGGTGTCGATAGTCGTATGTTTATTAATCCCATGAGATGTCACTTTATAAGGCTAATTTTCTTAAATAATTGCAATACAATCGTAGAACCTACACACACACACATAGTTGGGGTATTCATTAACTGCCGCATAATGACTTCAGTTTAGGTTAATCAGTAACATTGATTTACGAAAATTCATGCATATTCCAATTGTTTACACGTATTTGAATACATGTTCTATTGTGTTCTATTCAGCCATAAATGGAAGGCCTAAGCAAAGCTTAGGAAGTTACACGGCCATGAATCATTTTAATGTAAAATGTGATATTAGTTTCGCTACTTCCTTTGAGATATCTGTTATTCTTCGCAATCATTACTTTGGTCTTGTTCTTTAGATTCGTCCAGATCTTAGTATTACCTTATATGTATACAATAGTATTCGGATACAGCAACCCCGCTTACAACGTCCATAATTTGCTTAAATTTGGAAATATGTTTTTAACGTTTATAACGGCGAAACTAAAGAAAAATGTAAATAAACCAAATTGCACTAAAGAAAAATATATAAATAACAATAGCAGTTGTAGCCATTATGGACGGATCCGTGAAACGCAACATTTTGTTAATATAAAAGCACCCTGTTGTCTAAAAAAAATAGTTTTATTAGTCGAACAAAAAAGCGTGAATGAATTCCAAAATACTTGAAAACTATTTGGGAGAGTGGTGTTGAAAATGAATTAAAACCAGTGAAAAAGTTGCAGTCGGGTAAACCGACGGACATGGCTCAAACGATTTAGAAAGTAATGAATCGAATTTGGTTCCAAGACACTGGGGTTCTAATGTGAATATTTCTAGGTATTACACTTTTGAGCCATCAAATGATATATACCCTCCTACCCGTAGGATCAGCGTATAAAGATAAAATAAAATTTTGTATTGTGGGTCGATAACTGTCCAGCACATCCAATTGTGGACAATCTATCAGCTTTGAAGCTAGTATTTTTACCACCTAATACAACATCAGTTATGCAACCGATAGACCAGGAGTTATAGGATACTTAAAATATAAATTTCGAACATCATCAGTTTCTGAACCCACTCGTGATAAGAAGCAAAAAAGGAGGGCAGTATTGCATTCTATTAGTATGGTTGCATTACCTTGATATCGCAATATGCTAACCACAATTGTCAATTGCTTTAAACACGCAGGCATAAGAAGCCGAGCTGCTGAAGTTGAACCTTCTTCCATTTCAGATATATTCAGTGTAATGGAAATACCATTCTTCTAAAATAAAGTCAAAACATACATAAAATCAAATATTGACCAATAAACAGCAACATTATTAGTAAATGTGAGAAACCAGAAACATATTTTATACCTTCTCTACATAAATAAAAATTAACTGACACATGTTACTTAATTTCTCTAGAACGGCTATTTGGCTAATATTTTTTTTGTTGTATTCGTAGTTTCTAGGACAAGGTTTGTATGAAATACAATTTTGAAAATACCGTCGGATAAGTGCTACAAATAAAAAAAAAATAAAAATATAATTTTTTATGTTATTTTTGTATTGAATTGAAATTTTTTGAGTGTAACATTAAAAAAATTCCATTATTACAAAAAATATTTATAATTATTATTGAAATCCAAATATTAAATTTTTTAATAAATAAAAAAATAATAAACCCATATTTCACTCAAATAGTTAAAAAAAAAATCAAAAGTTTAACTTTGACATAGAGTTCCTTAAAAATTCCTCAATCAATTTTAATGTAATTAAAACTGAGTCAAGCTGAACTAAATATCTATCCATTAAAAAAAAGTACTTAAATATTTTAATCGGTTTAAAAGTTACAGAATTTTGGCCAACGAAAACGATTTTCAGCCACTGTGCGACGTATTCGGAAAGCAAATTAGTATAACGGTGAGCGTAGCCACAAACAAAGAATTCACAGTGCAATGCCTTAAAATGTCGACACCTACTCCTGCTGTGCTCTGCGGCTAAAAGTGTCGTATTGCCACAACAGGAGTACAACAGCTGTCGCAACACGGGGCTTTAACCCAACCTGTCACAACCACACACATCACAAACTTCAAGGAATTATCCTTCGAGGATAATTCTTTGGAGATTTGTTATTAAATTTAGAGATTCCCGGACAAATTCACCAACGTCCAGGAACAACAAATGTCGACCGACTTACCATTTTGCCAGATCGGTATGTTGTCAATAAACGATTTAGGCAATGAAAGATTTACGCCATAATCAGAACTACTTTTTCACAAAATAAATAAATGTGTGATTAAAGTCATCGAATTAGATATTAACAATGGGGAAATTCCAGTTGACCCACCTAATTCGCTTCCACCTAATTTTTCTCAATTCACAACGTGAAAAGAAGATTTAATGCGAGACTCCCGGTGTATTGAAGCAAATTATAAAAAAAAATATTTCAGTCGATCAAGTTATTTAGAAAGAACTTCAGAAGGGTCAGGTAAAAAATCTTTAAAAACTAACTGTAATTTCGAGTATTTTTAGCGTAGTCAATTTAATATGACGGTACTCATTCCACAACATACCTGCTCATAATAATAGATACACCTAAGTCACTTTTATTTAAAAAGGATAAAATACTTTTTGTTGCATGAAAAACATACAACAATCAGTCAAATTTAATTTGAAGCAACTAAGAACAAAAAAAACTATTATTTTTCCTATATTATATTAAATTACATATTTCTTAAAAAGTGGTAAATTTTGGTGCTCATAACAACAGACATATTTTGTTAAAAGTCATTTGAAAATATTTAAGTGGAACTAGTACCCAGTCCATTCAACCCTATTTTGCACAGCTTTCTGATTTGTTTCGGACTAGAGTGAACTTTGGACAACTTTCCAATCTAGATTTTTAAAAACATATTTTGAGAGCCTTTTATTTAATCCGTTCCACAAAGCTCTCTGAAGTATCTAGATCAGGATATTGATTTGGTCTGCTTAAATAACGAACGCTAGTCTGCGGGAACTGAATCTGAACGAAGATAGATTTGTGTTACGGGTCGTTGTCTTGCTGATGAAACACAAACAAGTTCGCATCAAACATATATATATTTTTCAACACCACAAACATTAACTTGTTTGTAGGTGATAAATATCGAATATATATGTATGCAGTTTTGTGTCATTTTTTATTTTTTTTTTCAATTTGTGAATTTCTATATAACAGTCCATCTCATTTTCTCGGTATTGCTTTTGTTTTAAAGAGCGAAAATGCAAAAAAAAAAAATTCAAAAACAGTTGCAAATACACACTTATTCTCACTCAAATGTTGTACTTTGTTGTTTTTCCAAGCCTGTTTGCTATTGAGTTCCCCGATTTCTGTTGGTTTAAACAAGATTTTTTTTAATACTAATTATGTTCGCTGGAATGTAAGATAACTATTTGCAAGTGTATACACAATTTGCCTAATATTCGTTTGGCCTAACTTAATAACGTTTTCATATTGGCCAATTATTGTCACAATTTTTTCTATGCTCACTTCTTTAATGCTTCCTAAAATTTTAGTCTTTTTACTGTTTTTCTTTCTTTAGATTTTCAAAGCAAAGAAATTTCAACACACAAAAAACAAAAAAAAAACATTTGTGAATAAAAATAGAGATTGTGTATTTTTATACACGCTGGAAAATCTGTATTTTCGCGTGTTTGCAGCATGTATCATTTTTTAGAAACTTGTTAGAATGACCGTTTATTTTTTTCAGTGTGTATCAACTCTTCAATATTTACAAATCCTGAATGTGTCTTTAAGAGGATATCGCATGTTTTAAGAAACGTTGAACTCAAATCGTTCTGTTGTTCTGTATGGGAAACACACACAAATGTAGTCCAATTCATATAATACTAGAATAGATTTAAACACTTCCACCCTATGATGTAATTCAACCCTATCGTTCTCCGTTCACATGATTGAGTTTATCTTAATAGCTTTAACGTAAATTATATAAGAGAGATTTGTGACATAAGAAGTAAATAAATATCAAAGTAAAGTTTTGTTTACACAAGTTTTAAATACAAGAGATTTAAATACAAACGAGAGGCCATTAAACAGGGTGGAGTTACCCAAAATATATAGGAATTGTTTCGAACTAAATGTGTTTTTGTTTCGTTTCTAGATAAAAAATATAGACGAAATTTGGTGACAAATGGAAATGGTGGAAAGGGGAAAAAATCTTTTTTTTTGCTTTTAATTGAATTTTTGATGTTTGTAAAAATTTTGGTAAATGTTAATAAAAATCGAGTCTGATGTTATACATTTATTTTTATGTCCCCACATTTAGCAATTATTTGAATTGCATCTTCAGCGGATTGAAATTTAAATTGAGTACAAACTGGTTCTTAAACTAATTTAGTGTGACTTGTTTGTATTGCACTCGGACGATGGTAGTCACACTACACTAGCTTAAGAATCTGTTTATACTCGAGCTCGATTTTTATTAAGAATTTGTTCAGAAGAATATATTTTGTAACGACCGATCATTCATCATATGGACGTTACAACGGGTTGAAGAGAGCTGGAGAAATTTCGTAGTTTTTTTTTCGAGCAGCAATAAAATTCCTTGTAATTTTAAATCGTTCTGTCATTTCCGACAATGTTTTTTTCTTCTTTTTTTTTTGCTTTATTGGTTACTAGCTGACTCTACCTAGAAATTTGTTGACTTAGATGTCACGGCCGTGTTGCTGATCCTCGCGTAGCTGTACATTTAAACCTGTACCTGAGGATAAATCCCTATACATGTTTGCATACGAAAAATAGTTACGTACATTGAATCGAAACAAATTGGAATTTCATTTTGTTATTCGACCTGTATATTCGTTGTTAACTTGAGAGTTTTCACATATCTCTTCAAATTCGATGTCTTTAATCACACATTTATTTATTTTGTAAGCCCAGGGCTTCCAACATACGTTTTTGGCAAAATGGAAAGTCGGCCGACATTGTTTGTATTTTCTTCTGCAGACCGCAATTTTTCAGACTTTCCCTTTCGATTTTTAAATATACCAATAGCGAATTGATGAAATAATTTGCGACATTTCTATATTTTATTGTCCTCGTTTTGATGAATCATCAAACGGTGAAACGTTATGAATCCTAGATGTGGATTTGTGTTTGTGATGTGTGTGGGAGTGGCAGAAACAAATTACTTAAAATGTGGGATTAAAACCCCGTGCTTTGACAACTGTTGTACTTCTGAATATTCTTCAAGAAATGCTTAAACGAGGGTCTCGTCCAGAAAGTTCTAATTGTGGCAATACTTCCTTTCCATTAGCAGTGCACAGCAGGAGCATTTCGTGTCGAAATTTTAAGAGCATTGCACTGTGGATTTTTTGTTCTGAAGTCATAATAAACCGCAATGGAAAAATTTGCATGCGACTTTCCTCTAAAAGCTGACTACATTCATCGTCAGTCCCATTGGCTTTTCGATTATGTCTGTGGATTGCTGACCAATATTTCTATGCATCTCTGTGACATTTTTACAAATAACAAAACACAAACTAAAAACGTATGGAGCAAAATATCGCATTTAAAACAATAATTTTTGACAAAATGTTGTGTTGTTATTATATAAAGGTTATGGAAATTTTTCAAAAAACCGCATAAAGTTTACAAAGTATATTCGCGTTTGTTAAACATGATTTGTGTTTTGAATTGTCTGGGTTTTTCACTACGATTTTCCCATTTTTATTTTTCAAACGCCATTCCGAAATTATATTCAATACAAAAATAACATCAAAAATCATCTTTTGAATTTTTTGTTTTATCGCGCTTTTCCGATGAAGTTTGTCAAAATTTTATTTCATTCAAACCCTCTCCCGGAAACTACGAATACAACAATAAAGAATAAAGAATTTAGCCAAATAGCCATTCTCGAGATATTAAGTAACATACATGCGTCAATTAATTTTTATGTATATAGATTACACTAGTTCACACCGGAAATGTACATTTGATGAGAGGTGACTTTTCTAATGTATTTCCATCTGCTGAATTCAAAAATCAAGGTAAAATTTTTTTTTTATGGAACAGTTTTTGAGATATCCTTATATTTTTATTTTTTCGTCCTTTTTTCACTTGACAAATCATATCTCGAGCTAGAAATGTCTGATTATATCGTTCTTACTTAAATGCAAGGTATTGAGTAGACGAACAAACATGTATAATTGGATCTTTTATAAGTTAAGTGGTTCAAAATATATCGATGAAAATAGGGCAAATTTTCAAAAAAAATCATATTTTAGAGTGATCCTGTGCCGGCGGAAAAGTACATACGTTGAAAAAACGTCTGGTTTCTCTTCATGTTCGTAAAGATGGTACTTTAACGTAAGAACCAAGACCAACCACAAGAAAATCGACCAAAAAATGACAAAGTTATAATTTCCTCATTTCGAAATAAAAAAAACCAAATCAGCTGTTCTAATAAGACAACCTGTATCAATGAATCTTGATTGTAGTGTTGTTTGTTTCGTCAAGTTTCCCCCAACCAAACAGACGTAGATTCACCGATTCATTACAATAGAATTATCTGCAATATTTTGGAATAGCACCCGCAACTTTTCATCAGCTTTGGACACCAAATAATGTTTGTTTGTCGTGCCATATAACTCTTGCCACGTGGGCTTCTGGTTCATCACAGTAAGATAAAATTTATTTATACAATTGAATTAATAATAAAGTGCATTTTTATTTCAAATTAGACGATACATGAAATTCGGTGTACCGATGATATGGAGAGAGCCGCTCTGCCATTCGGTTGATTGTTACTTTGCCTGAGCAAATCCACTGGTTTTGGTAAGAGTGCCAAATGGGCTTATGCGACAGTAGCATCTGCTTCGCTTCCAGTTCCACATTCAAGTGAATTTCCTTATCCTAAGTGCCCCGATTGAACCTTTCCAATCATCACAAGAGACAGACACAAGCAGTGATAATGAATTTCAACCGGAGTCGCAATTGCAAGGTTTTACGCAGCCTGAACTGAATGATTTGGTGAAAGATCTCGAGCTGTCAAAGGAAAAATCTGAGTTACTTGCATCTCGCCTCAAGCAAAAAAAATGTTTGGCTCCGGGAGTAAATGGAACATTTTACAGAAACCGTGGTGTACCTTACGCACAACATTTTAAGAAGGAAAACGACATATCGTCGTTCGCAAGTTATTGTGTTCTATATGACAAAAATGTTTTTTTGGGAAATCCATGTTAAAGTTTAGTTCTTTATTGCAAAAAGTCAGTAAAGTATTGTATAGCACAAAGTCGATGTATAATATTTCGGAAACTATAAAGAATAAAAGCAAACTGATTACACAGATCGACAGATCTCGATAAATTGACCCAAAAATCAGTCTTATCTCAATTTTTCCTATCTTGCGTTATAGAACACTATAACTTACGAACGACGATATGCTATTGCAACGATATTCCTGCATTGTTTGAGCAACTCGGAGAGCCTTACGATCCAAATGAAATTCTTTCCGGACAATCTTGGTGACGTGAGTGACGAACACGGCGAGAGATTTCACCAACAAATTAAGACCATTGAGCGGCGCTATCAAGGATTTTGGGATGAAGCAATGTTGGGAGACTATGTATGGTTTCTCACTAGAGAAACGGATCCCAAAAGCAACCGAAGACAAAGCAAGAGCCACAACTATTTCTAACACACAAAAATGTCAAATCGAATTCGGTCGATTTTCTTGTGGTTGGTCTTAGTTCTTACGTTAAAGTATCATCTTTACGAACATGAAGAGAAACCAGACGTTTTTTTCAACGGTATATACTTTTCCGCCGGCACAGGATCACTCTAAAATATGATTTTTTTTGAAAATTTGCCCTATTTTCATCGATATATTTTGAACCACTTAACTTATAAAAGATCCAATTATACATGTTTGTTCGTCTACTCAATACCTTGCATTTAAGTACCAAGAACGATATAAGCTCGAGATATGATTTGTCAAGTGAAAAAAGGACGAAAAAATAAAAATATAAGGATATCTCAAAAACTGTTCCATAAAAAAAAAAATTTTACCTTGATTTTTGAATTCAGCAGATGGAAATACATTAGAAAAGTCACCTCTCATCAAATGTACATAAAAAAAATTTTATTTTGTAAAGTAGTGTTATTGAATCTGCTCCTTAGGAACCTAACAATATGTGAATGAATCTTAAATTTTAAAAAACTATTGTAAAGTTGTGAAATAAAAATTGATACAAGAAAACGATTATCGCTAAAAGAAAAACTAAAAAATGTGGAAAAACTGTGCATTGTAAATTTAATACCATTTTGTCAAATCTTCAATTTCCAATATTTTTAAATATCGACGTAAAACAAATTTGTTAGTTCTCTACAAATCGTATCAAAATTTAAATTGTCAATGAACTAGTTATTAATAAGTACAGGGTTCTACAACAAGAGGTGTTATTTTGGTATTCAAAGAAAAGTGTAATTTTTTGAAATAAATGATCGGATGTTTATTTTATAATAAAGAGGAAGGCATTCCGTTAATAATGAACAACAAAATCAGTCAAATGGACACCACGACCACTCTTACAGGACCATATCCTTTTCATGAAATTTTTCATAACTAAATCGCAAAGTGGCTAAGTCCCTATGTACTCGATAGCCTCACGAATTCTATCTTTGATGTCTTGAATCGACGCTGGGCTGTTGACGTATAGTGTATCTTTCACGTGGCCCCCAAGGAAGAAGACGCAAGGTATTAAATCACAAGATCTCGGTGGCCAATTGTGTTCACCTCATCGAGAGATAACATGGTCAAACCAGTCTGTTTAATCCTTAATAACGCCTTGACGGTACATACGAGAGCTTGTTCACTTACACTCGTCCTTACAACAAGATCTGCATATTTTCATAACGGGTGTGTCCTGGTTGTCACAGTGTACGGTTTTCCCTTTTCACATTCACTTCACCTAAGAAAATGAAAGGTGTCCCGTTACTCAGGTGAATTAGTTTTATCAAAGAACATTTCAAAATCCTTTTTTTTTGTGTGAAGATAAAAAATAGGCTTTCTTTAAAAAACAATTTTCATATTAATTATGGCAAATTTATTGCTTAAAATTATATAAATGAATAAAAACATGTTAAATTTTGCATTTGTGGTACTAATTTAGGGTTTCAATGCGCAATGGTTTCACTTTATAATTTAAAGTGAAGAAGATACAGCCCATAATATGGTGAAAGTGATACTTCACTCCCATCACGTGAAAAGTTTCACTTCAACGTTGAAAGTGAAAACCAGCACATACCTGATTATGTCCTCTCTGGCAAAGATTGTACAAAAATAGTGTTCAACATCCATTATACTCACTCGTACATGCTGTCATTGTTCGTGCCCCATTAAAGTATCGATCGAATCGATTAGGGCTTACACACCCTTCGCACTTTCTCAACATTTGTTTGTGGGCTGCAATGAAAGAAAAACACGAGATGCGTATCGGAACCTAAATCACATCGTGTGTACTTTTTAAACGCTTTACATTTCATGAACGGCGTTCATATGTTCGGAAGTGTTTTTGATATCTGTTTTGCGAGTGATTGCGCTTGATTAAGTGGCGACAATGTACTTTATGGGGCATTATCTGTTTGTTACCTGTTCGATTATTCGTGAATTTGAAGCGATTGCCATCGATTCGTACAAATTAATACTCATTTCTTGTGAATCTACACAATATTGTGACTTATTGACTGCATTTCATTTTACTACAAATCGCTTTCATGAACATCACACAAGTATTTGATGTCGTACTGTGCACGGTGGCTCCAAACCGCACGTTTTTTTTATTCCACAAAATTATTAACCGAAAGATCACGAAATTTTGTTTATTTTTCCAAATCGTTTCACTTTTCTGAAAAAGATTACTTTAGATTATATGATCCTATGGCTTTTTATAGACCCGATACAAAGGGCCGCCATTGCAGAGTCTAGATTGGATGAGATAAGCAGCAGATTTTCCACTGCAACTGTCTATTAAGAGTCTTATTTTTATATAAACCCATACAAAGGTCGCCTACGATTAGGATAACATGAAACATTACACACAAAATTAGGTTTTGCTAAAAAGCTAAGAATTATTTTATTGAGCACTCTCCGTGTTGGTAAAAGTTTCAGTTAGTTGTCGTAGCCACAAATGTTTTGACTTATTTTCCTACAAATTCCACAAACCGAAAACTTTCGCAGTAATTTTAAACGATAATCTTATATGTATTTAGTTCATATCATTAAAAGATATTCCATTTCTGTCTTTGAGTCTTACGAGGTCAGTTTGTCAACTACGTTAGTTTTTGAATAAATATTCTCCATTTGGCTCGATCGCAGCCGAAGTGTATTGTTCGTGTCTCAGAAGATTGTTCTTTCATTTTGTTTCTTTGGAAGTGTAGAACACTCACTTGTGGTGTCTTTAGGGTGATATAAAAGTAATAGGTCACTGGAGGATTGCCGTAGTGTCTAATGACGTAAGTTTAGCTTCAATGACAGATTAACAGTGGAAATTCACAGTCTTCCATTGTCGACGAAATGTACGAGGTTGTCTGCTTTTTTAAAATATTGTAGTTGTCTATTTTCATATTTTAAGTAACAGGAGCCATTTTTTTTTTGTTTGCTAGAACTCAAGAACGACTTCTATGAATGCAATGTTGGCGACAAGAACCAAAGGTGTTGGAGGGAGGAAACAGGAAGTTTTGTTTGTTGACATTGGCCATGTATTTGAGAGTGTCAAAGCTCACACTTCCAGACGATTATTTCACATACGAACAGATCGGGTGAAGAAGGAATTTTCTCTATAGTGCGTCGTCCGATCAACCGGCCATTTAACAATGAACGGATGAGACTCCCTGGATAGACGTGTATTACGGCTAAATGTTCTAACGTCAGGGACCAGACGACGGATATCTGACAAACAGATACCGTTAAAATATCTATAGAACAGCGATATACAACCCACATTCCGTCGATGCTGTAGGGAGACAATAGAGTGGGATACCCTACCATCCCCTATCATCACCACCGCTCTCCTCAGTAGACGGTCCAGAAGCCGCAAAGATGGGATTGGAGACCCTCCCCATATATGGGAGTTGTATTCCATTTTAGGACGGATGTAGGTGGTGTAAATATTTATGGGGTGAATTATTTCTTGCACCGCTTTAAGAAGCCTTAACACTTGAATACTTCTTTTGACACTTCAAATACATGGCTCGTCTAGCGAGCAACACCCTGTATCTTCATGCCCAGAATATGAAGAGTATGCGATGTTGATTTTACAATCATAGATAAGTATTTCGTGGTGTGATAGGTAGTGCGTGTGACTATCACACGGCAAACCCAGGGTCGTGGGTTCTATATAAAAACATTAGCCATTCGGAGCTTTAAGAAGTTGGTCCCATATAAAGTATAAACAATTGTATCGTACACAGTAATGTTGAATTAAAATCTGAGATAAATTCAATAAATTCAGAATCAACAGAATTAGTGTACTCTCCATACTATGGTAGATGGACACTGTAAGGACTGGTTGCAATATCATTGGGGAACACTTAATATTGTTTAGTCAAATAACATTTATATTTACAATAAACAATGTGGATGAGCCAAATCGAGTTCCTAAAGCTATCAATTAATCTCAGATTTATTTGTCATACATTGGTGTCGGTTAAGCTGTTACTCACTTAAATGTCAATTTAAGATAACTGCCAAAAAGTCATAATTTTTAAATTTTATTGTAGTTTCTATGCAAATAACTGTTTGAAGTTCCACTGGCTTACGTGTAAATTTTATATATCTGTCATCTATTTTTGGAATGTTCGCTTACTATTCATTGTACATCTTGCAGTTAGAAACCACTCAAAAATCCCACCACAAAAAAACACAGCAACATTTCTCTCTCTTTAAACATTATTATTATCTCTCTTTTTGTAAAAATTAAAAATAAACTAGATAGATTGTACTTGAGCGATCTGTTAGAGGTTACCTGCAAAAAAGTGGCGGTGAATGAATTAAACTTATGTGCCTCCGTGTCAGTTAAATGAGTTTGAGGTAACTCTAATTTTTGACCTAGTTTCCAATAAAGTTGATATGGCAGCTATGTCAGAACTACAGTAAAATGATGACAGTCATAGCGACATCAATTTATTATGACTCAGATTATGTACTGGACAGGTGAATAGTTCAAAATGTGAAAGAAACAGCTTGACGAAATAGTCAGGCACTTTGTGGCCCACACATTCGTGAATAAATTAGTATTTCTCGAATGGACTTAGAAGGTTGTTTGAAGCCACTGTATATCTCAGCCAAATCAAAAAGTCACATACTGAGAACGTGAACGTACACACACGCACACACACACAGCCTCCATCACGAAATAGATACAAATGGAAAAATAGCATAAAACCCATACAAGCGCAACATTCATAGACAACATGTAAATGTAATTTTTACATACATGTAAGAGCCAACAAGGGCTTCAACAACCACAGTACCGCCCTCCCCCCGACCCACTAAAGTCACAATGGCTGTGGCAATAGGACCGGTGAAGAGATTTACATCTCAACACACGTGTGCACGAACGTAAACATCCATTTCCCCCCAACAACAATGAAAATGTACGAAAATTCAAATTCATAGCAGAACTCAAGAGCATGTCTGTCTGTCGGTCCGTCTGTCAGTCTATGCATATATACAATGGGCGTGTACACCGACACGCATGTAGACACACACACACGTTCACAAAAATACGTCACAAACGTACACTCACCCACAGTCAAATGGGCCAAGAAGCGTAAAATGTTGTTTGAAAATCATTTGCAGGAAATCTATTTGAAGATGGAAACGCAAAATACCAATCGACAAAAGATGGAACGAGCGCAACACCGCTGAACAAATAACGGCATTAGTATGGCAATTTTATTCTTAATGTTAATATCGGAATCAATTCAATTCATACATTCACTTTGCCATAATTGTTCGGGTGTGCGCGGTCGTATATGTGTGTGGCTGTGTTATATATAATCGTGTATGTGTGAATAACCGATAGTAGTCCGTAAATAAGCGCCATGAGACCGGATATTCAAATGTCGCATTATAATCCTTCCGAATCGTTTCGCGGAAACCAAATATGATAATCGAAATTAAATCGGTTGAAAATCCAGAATGACATCATCATGAGAAAGTACCCAAGTCCGTAATTTTGCGAAATCCCCGAAATAAATACATGAAAATCTGGTTACTTATTTCCCCATATTATTCCATTAAGGAACTGCTGGGGAACTCATCTCGAATCAGTGAGCTGTATACGATTTAATTTGTATACCCACTGACTGGGACCTACTGGCTCCGAACGGCTAATGATTTTCTAGAGAAGTTTTACATGGCTTTGAGATTACTCTTTTACTCGTAAGGTCATCAGCATTTATGAGGTGGAAGCAGCCGCTGAACAATGTTTGATGGTCTTACTAGGTTTCGAACCTGCATGTGCTGTGAACCTGCTGTGTGGTAGTCGCACACAATACATGGCTAGTATCACCAAATATTAACTGGTTAATATACAGTCATACAGTTGAATCATGCCTATCTGAAAGGTGGTTTAAAATTAACAAAGCAAAATTCACACAGGGAACATTCACACTGAATGTGTCTGCCATGGAAATTAAATAACGTTTCTATTTTACAATCCGATAATGTAACATACCTGGGGATCTATCAGGATCGGCAACTAATCTTCTAACTAACTTCCAGTGCAAAGTTTGGAAAGGAATGTCCTGAATGACTTTAACTCCCTTTCCGACTCCATTTCGAAAATATTAGAATATTCCAGACATGTCATTTTACATTTGCTGGGGATTTAAATTTTTCATAATAATTCTTGGCTTTCCCATTCCATCCATACATCTCCGGAAGGTTAATACGCTGAGCTATTTGCCGCGCACAACAACTTGTCGTATTTAGTGAATGAACACAGATTCTGTGTGTTGGCGGCACACTTTATGGTACATAAAGGCTTTTCCAACAAGAGGTGTTATTTTTAATCCTCCGGTATTTCGGTAGCTGTCACTTTTGAAGATTTTATTATTTGACATTTGACAAGTAAAAACTACGCCATTACGAATAATTGAATGAAACACGATTTAACAACGCATTCAAAGGATTAAAATTCACTACAAAAATGGTGAAAATGTTGAAGTCACAGTTCGCAAAACTAAATCAATTTTGGGTCGTCGTCGGACCGCAATACAGAAGTTGGTGGAAAAATTCGTGCTGTTGGGACAAGTTAGTGATGTGAAGAATAAAACCCGTCACTCAAGAACAACTGAGAATATTGCTGCTGTAGCCCAAAGTGTTGAAGAAAACCCAGGCTTATTGATATAAAATACTAGGAATAAAAAAAGAAGAATAATGGTTGTAAATGAAGCATGAATGAAATGCATCTAACTAATTTTATTTATATCATTTGGTAAAAAGAACAGATATGCAGAATCAGGACTAAAATGATATCAATAGGGGTAGGATATAAACCAAATTGCGTATAGTAATTACAACATACATACATGACTTTGAATGTCATCTGATCAAATGGCACATCGTCACAATACCCTCGTTGATTTTTGTCAAAACTTATCTGTCGGTGTGCCCACATATTTTTTTTTAATTTTGCAAAGACTCTTACAAGTTTATTTCGACTGACAAATCGAAAACATTTGTTCTTGTTGTTGCAGACATGGCAGTAATTTGAGATAACCCTCTTTGAATACATCACAGCCGACACATCTTTAAATACCGAAAAGGAAGTTTCCGGCATTTTATTCGCAATATGGCAAAAATTATATCAAGAATCGAGCAGAACAGAACTGAAGAAGTCAACTCAACTGAACAGAATTGAGCTGAGCAAAGCTGTGCAGCGTATAGTGGCACTGAAAAGAAGACACATTAAAATTCTGTAAAGGGATTTTACAAATCCACTTCTAAGAGCAAAAGTCGGTAAATTCCAAACGCATGTGATTCCAAACTCCAAAGCAACGAAACAAAAATTGCAAATCACATAAAAACAAAGTAGGAAAACAACCCAAACTCGAAACCCATACAGGGGCTGGGGAGCAACGGAAACAGTAGCAGCACCACCACCATCAACAACAACAATAAAAGCGACACAAATGACAACGGAAAACGCATTGAGACAAATGCTCACACAGCCAAACAAACAAATAGGGTTACAGAGCCTAAAAGCAGACAATGGGATTATTGAAATTCACCTCACACAAGGACGAGGCAAAAGACAAACACAGCAGATCCAACTCTCGACAACAACAACACCAACAATCGCTACAGAAGTACAAAGACGAATGTAGGGTCTTAAATTCATACAATGTACTTAGAAAGTCACCCACTTATCCCAGCCTCCCCTAAGACTGGGGGAGGCGGTGGACTCGCCGGAGGACAAGGACATGGAGGAAGGGCAACATGCAGCAACGAAGCATTAAACAATCATATTGATGGCGAAGGATATCATGCCTTGCTAAACGTTTTAAATGTCGTAAACTCCAATTACAATTGCTCACGAAAGAAAACTGAAATTGCAGGATGCTGGGCGGGACATGGTGGATGAGCTGCCATTTAGTTTAGCAATGAGCACGAAGCATCTTTCTGACATTGTCGACCGTTTCACAGTGGGGGAATTCGAAAATGTTTAAGGAATAAGTCCCAAATTTATAAAGTACGGCCGATTCGTGACAAGTAAAATGTTCAGATTACAATTTCTTAACATCATGTGCAAATTTGTCCTCAGTCTAACCTGATTTTGGTGTGTGAATAATCTTCCAGAATCTGAACAGCAAAATATCAGAATTCCAAAATCTACAATCAAAATTCCCATTTTAGAAATTCTAAATATCGCTATTCTACAGAGGGTATCTGTTACACAGATATACGTCGTCCTGTCCTTGATGTTAGAACATTTATCCGGAATACGCGGCTTTCAAGGGACTTTCATCCGCTCGTTGTTAAGTGGCCGGTTGATCGGACGACGCACTATATATGTGGAATATTCTTCCAGGTAGTCTGTTTCCTGCCAGTTGTGACATTCTCAAATTCAAATTGCCGATCAATTGTGTTAGTGTCAGCTACCAGTTTAGTGACTAATCAGTAAACACCGTTGAGAATGAGTCACATCCGACTAGATTGTGATATGGCTCTCCGACAGATACACCGGATGGTTCGAATTTTAAATCTCTCTCCTAGAATTGTGATATCGTCGGTATGCAGGAAAAAGATCGCAAGTCAATAATTTTGTTTAAAGTAGATTGAAGTATGAGTTAAGGGACGATTATTAAGCCGATTTCACAAAAAAGTGGACGCGAGCTCTTTTTGCAGCACATCGAAGTTATGATATTATTATAGTGGATAAATATAGTAAAGCCTCGCCACAAAGTGTAGACTTCGACATAATTCACCATCTTCCAGTAAAAAGTTCGAAAACACTTTAGACCGATCTTCATGTAAGTCAGCCCCACTGTGTATTGTTCGAACATACACAGAACCACATGAAGAGTGTTATGGAAGGGTAGACAATCAGCTAGATAGATACACTGTCTAAAGGACACTGGTATTGAATTGGAATTATTACCAAACTTCCAGTCACATGCAATTTTAGTTTTCTCACGCTTTATTGGCAAATAGTTGTGGCATACAATAAGAAAAGGGTTTGTTATGGGGCACGACAAATGCTGATGCTTACATCTATCACCATAGACGGTCTTCCGAGTTGCTGCTATCGCGCTTTTTAAATTTTAACGACGATATTTTCAATTCTAATTATAATAATTCTAATATTTAATAATAACAAGAAATTGAAAACATATTTTAAATATTTTCTGTTTTCCCAGAAGTCCAATTTGACAAAAAACTTAAAACGTTATTTTCTCGAAACGGCAAACAACTTTACACTATTGTTTCATTGAGGGGAAAAAGGTTCCTTAGTCGATAATTTTGTTCTGCGATGAAGCTCATAAAGCTTGATAAAATAAATTGTCGGCTTTGGAGTAATTGAGACGATGTCACTGTTTGTTATCCTCTATGGGCAAAGGGAATCATTGGCCCATATTTTATATGGAAAAAATCAATTTATTGAAGGAAACTTTTGGTGAGCGCATTAACTCCCGTCGTGGGCCTGTGATGTGGCCTCCAAGATCGTGCAATTTAATACCACTGGACTATTTTTTGTGGGGTTATGTGAAGTCGCTTATCTACGCAGATAAGGCCGATAGACGCATTGGAAGATCGGTGCGCTATTGCTGACATACGGTCCCAAATGCTGGTTGGAAATTAGGCCTCTCGACTGAAATATATTCGAGCCAGCCGTGACGCCCAATTGCCCGAAATCATCAGCCTTATCTTTATAATAAAGACAAATTCTTGGTCATAACATTAAATTATTTGCGTTTTATTTCTTCTTGAAAACCCCCCGAATAACAACGAAAAATATAAACTAGAAAAGGTTCGAAACTCTAGTGCTCCAGTCGAGACTATTTTCTAACTTATGTAAGAAAATGGTGACTTATTAATATCGTCAGAGGACAAACCTGAAATGTAGGCAAACGATCTTATTTTGAAACCGGAAAAAGTCAAATCCATTTCCACCAACTAAAGACAAATTAGTTAATGGTCTTTTAAAGGCTTTAAAACTCAAACTAATTCTGTTTGAATACAATAGCATTTGAAGGTTGAGAATTATTATTATTTTTATTTATTTATTTATTACAAATATAATTTACAAAAAATTGTAAAGTACTAGGTTAGAGAATGCTTTTTCATTGATGACTGGCTTTGACAAAGTCTGGTCTACAAAGTTAAGCAATATCTTTACTAGAAATGATCACTCGCTTCTACAGAATTTTCTAATATTCAGACTTTCAGAGTTATAACCCCAAAATAATTGCGCCGTTGATCAGGACATTAAAGTGGGAGTTCTTCAGGAAACCTTTTCTTTTCATTTATATATTAATAATAATCCTCCCTTCCTACGATACTCACATTGTCCCTGGTCGCGATGATGTCCGTAATATTTATTCATAAAAATCATTCATTAAATAATAAAACAGAAAACCCCTTGAAAGTGATAGCAATGGAAGTTTACAATACGAGTACTTCAATGAAGATTAATTGATAACCCGTTTCACTGTATGCTGGCGGTTATAGAAAGCACATCCACATTACGGCTGTGTAGTACACGTTTTATTTCATAGCTAAATAATGTAAATGAAGCTGTTATGGACCGTGAATGCAATTTCTTGCAAATTTTATTTACAAATATTTCTCTTGAATACAATTATACAGTTCGTGCTAACATGTGAGTGACACGGACATGGCTCACACAATGTACAAATAAAGATATGATCCAACCCAATATCGACATAGACATATTATATTCTTTTGGAACGTTGCATCGTCGCGATGGTCTAGACCAACTGGTATTTTCCCTATCGATGGAGCCTTTCACTTAAACGAGTTCGTGTTGGGTTGTAATGTCATGCAACAAAGTGTTTTATTTGTTATTCTGCAGAGTAACAAAGAGAATTTAAATTGTTATTGGATCTATGAATCTATGAACGCCCCATATAAGATCCGTACAAGTATGTATATGTGTGTGTGTATATATGATGCTGTGCTGTATGCCTGAGAGTGTGTTTTTGTGGTATGCGGGGTCTTTGTGGATTAGACCATAAAATTGGTTAAGATATTCTTTATAAATGAAATGTATTTTAAAAAATATTTTTACAATGTTTTAACAAATAAAAACTAGAACACCACCACAACCATCATCATCATCGCCATCGTCAACCACAACATCCAAGCAATCCATTCCAATTCATTCGAATGCTTTCCATACGTCTAAGGACGAGCATCAAACTGTAAGCTCGTAAAACATCAGCTGAGTGGCAAACATTTATTTGTACAAATGACGACCCAAATCCAAACCAGAAAAAAAACCAAATAAAAAACAGCTCGAAAGAACCCCATTGCACATTATTACAGCAGAAGTGTTCAATAAAACTACAAACATCATCTATTCTAAAAATAACAAAACAGGAAACGGAGTACATATGTATGCATTTCCCACCCATAGAAAATGTATGGAAAACTATAGCGATACAATGTGGAATATATAGACAATAATCATGTTTACAACCGATATGCGTATGAGTACGTACGTCCTTATGCACGAGTACTGTACACATTCTCCGAGGATGCCATGTATGTGGAGGGCAAGTCGACTTGGCCAGTTCTCTACAACACTGACTTAATGATTGAGATGTGACTTGAGGTAGGACTGTGTACTTTGGCCAGAGGCCTTTGACAACGTTGAGAGAATAACTTCGACTGCGGCTATTTATATTTTATAATAAAATTTATATTTTTCGTAAAATATATAAACGATCAAAGTGAAAATATACATCCCTATTATGGAAAAATTTCCCCAACAGTTTTGTTCCCTTTTTCCCTTTGTTGCTATTACTCTGGGTTCTTAAATTATCTGTAAACGCTCGTTATCCAAATGAGGGAAATTCAAGCAAACCGTGTTGACAAATTTGGAACAACGTTGACGATTTGGTCCCATCCGTGAAATGATAGACTTTCGTGCCTGTATGTTATTAGAAATGAACGTTTTCTGTCAGTGTAAAAAACTTATTTTCATAGTCTGACAAGATCGACATGAAATTATTTTAAAAAAAAAATGTCATGGGAATTTTTATACTTCAGTCATTAGTGCGTTCATTTGGAATTTGTGGGAGCATTTGTTATCAAATATTAAAAAAACAATTTTATTAGGAATTTTGGCATTTCATTACAAATGATAATTGATAAAATGGAAAGTTGCTCGAGTTATTCCAAATTTTCAAAAAAAGAAAATCCATCGTTTTGGGAAGGTGCAAATTTTAAAGAAAAAATAATAATTTCAGAAATTTGTTAAAGGTTTGAATAGATCAGCGAAGATGTATACGGAAAAAGGCTGTAGAAATTCATCGTCATCCAAAAAAAACTTTGGATTTCCTCAAATGAGAAGCGATTCTATGAATTGTTGAACATGAAAGAAGCTGTTAATGGGACCGAGTACACGTTTGTTCTTGAAGGTTTAGAGATTAACAACGAAAATACTTTTATAGAAAAAGTAAATTCATCTCGATAGATATTTACACTATTACACTACGCCGATGAACTCATTAAGACTCAGATAAAAACCCAGGAAAAAATTGTGACTTAATGATTGAGAAATATGATAAGAATGGGACACATGTATTTGCCAATTCTCAGAAAAATGGTGAATTTTAATTCAAAAATTATAAGATTTGAAGCAAAAACACATGGATTTAAGGAAGATTGAGTTCAAGGAAATAAAACGTTCGAATTCGAAATTTATTCAATGAATAACGGAAACTTTATTTTAATTAAATTTGCAATACTATTTTTAATTTCATGATTTGATTTGTGTCATTATGGTTTGTGGTCGGTTGCGTTCCGATTAGTACATCATACCATTATTTTAGATAATAGGTGTAAACCAAAACCAATTTGGGAGTTCCAAACATTATTCGGTGAAGTTTTGTCATTTCATTCCTGGAATTCTTTATCATTTCGGAGCAGCATCATTTTCGGAGGCAAAGATTCACTTATTCCAAATATTTTAATATTGTTTTGGCCTCTTTTACAATGTTTGAAAATATTATACAATTTTTTTTTGAGTGGTAATTACAAAAAGTTTGGAATCGCTCGATATACAATAGTTATTCGTCCTAAACGTTAGAAAAACCTCTCGCCGAACTTATGTCATAACTAGGGCAAGGAATCTCATGCAAATGCATGTTTTTACTAGGCATCCTAAACGGAAACGTTTAAGCTATCTTTGCGAATCGTGAAATTTCCTTTAAAACGGCATTAAATCGTTTTTGCATATTTTGCATATTTTGCATATTTTGCTAAAAATACCCGTTTTTGCATATTTGTGCGCATATTTTAGCGCATTCTACAATAAACGCGTTTTTTTTTTTTGAATATTTTTGCTATTTTGGTTAGCATCAATTTGAAAATGTAAAACGACCCTGATAGAAAAATTTCCTGGTATTCCGCTTCCTCCTGAGCCAATTATAACAAGATGGGGAACGTGGCTAAATGCTGTCAAGTATTATGCCCAGAACATTGAAAAATTTGGCGAAGTTGTAAAGAGCTTGACTATTCCGATTCAATATCGATTAAAATCGTGAAAGAACTGTTAGACTTGCCTTCTCTCAAATCTCAACTGATTTTTGTACATAGCAATTTTTTTATGCGAAGTAATAAAAAAATTAGAAGGACGAAATTCGTTGAAAGATGCCGTCGATTTAATAAATAATTCTGTGAACAAAATAAATGATGTAAAAGGGTTAATTGGCCAAAAAATTATTGAAATAGTAAACAATGTTCTCTTAAAAAATAAAGGTTTCCTTGAAATAAGGAAACTTGCAGAAATTTTGTAATTTGATGAAAATTCTTCCCAAACCAATTATACTATAAAAGAAGTGCGTGCTTTTAAATATGCTCCTGTAACATCTGTTGATGTTGAGCGCTCCTTTTCTTTGTACAAGAACTTTTTAAGACCTAATCGGGAAAGCTTTGTGTTTGAAAACCTTAAAAAGAACTTTTTTGTTTACGCCAATAACGCAATAAATTAAAATTTATCTCTCTTATAAGTACTTAATTGCTATAATTTTAATTAAATTTAATTTAACTTAATTTTTTTTTTTGAATTTATGGTTTTATTTTTCTTTATACTAATTTTATATGTACATATATTAAATGAATTGTTTTCAGCATTTTTTGTTAAATTACTTGCAATATTTTTTTTAAAACAAAATATTGAAAAAATATTTTTAATTGCATATTTTCTGTGTTTTTATTGCAAATTTTCTAATTTTAAGTGCATGTTTTATGCGCATATTTTCGTTTTTTTAGTGCATGAGATTCCTTGCCCTAGTCATAACTATTTCATAAACTATGTGTGAGATATTAAAATCACATATCGACGAAATTCATTTCATGCATTTTGGTGGAATGGTTGTGGCAGAAGAACTGCTGAACGATGATTCTGCGAACCTATAAATATCACCAAGCATTGATTTATTAGATGAAATGTGAGAATGTTGTTTACTCATGTAACCATTTAACAAGAAATAAGATTCGTCACTTCAGGGCCTCCTAGAAGGTTTGTGTTAGCCTGCACAACTCACTCACATCGCAGAGAGAGTTGCGTTAACAACCGGGTGATTCCAAAAACTCCTCCATACAACGAATTCTTGATTCTCATGGTTGATTTAGTACACCTGGTGGTCACTGTATCGTATTAGTCACCAGGTGCCATTACACATCACAGTTTAGGCCTTTACGTCGAAAGCCATTTAACACTCCAGACACAACTGTAAAAACGGTATAACTCCAAAAAAAACAAATTTAAATAATACTAAACTCTGGCTGGTTGTAGAAATACCAACCCTTACCACTCTCCTACAAAGAAGTCTGGATGGACAATACATCGTACTTAGGGATGTACCGCTATTTAAAACTTGAACTGATGTAGTCGAATATCTCTAGTTATCCAAATATGAACCGATTTTCAATTTCGTATGTTATATGGTCCAGCTAATAGCTCTGCAACTATAAAATCAACTATAAAAGCAAAAAAAATGGAAGAAAGTTTAGACAAATTATATGTTGTTGAAATTGCTAGGTAAATTAAGAAGGAAATCTGTAAGTGACAAGGAACGTAAATAGGCAAAATCAATTAAGGAATATATATTTTTAAAAATCGAATCAAACTGATTTTTAGTGTCCAGGTAGTCTGTTCGGCCGATTCTGCCGGCTCCTTCCTAAAGGTGGGGACTTACTTCTGTGTCAGAATCGAGTTGAAACGTACAACACGTCCCATCCACTTGTACTGACACCGTTGTATTTTTATTTTTGCTCTCTACGCTACATTTCCAAGTGTAAATGTATATGTGCAATATAATACGAAGAGAGAGAGGGCAAAAAACGGCAAAACAAAACAAGTCGTTATTGAAGATGATCTATATTTCCATACACTGTTCGTAGTGCCAACATGTGAAAACACTTTCAAGGAGGCACAAGATGAAAACAAGAACCGAGAGCAGTTTTTATTTGTAAAGGATTTCAAGGACCAACACATTAACATCAAACACAAATACAAACAGCGAACAACACAATGGCAGCAAAAAACAATCGGAATTGGGTGAAAAGTATTTGGAACATTGGTACGTCACTCCGATGACTCCTTTGCTGCACGCTGACAGATGCAGTCATTCAGTCAGACCCAACGAAAGGACATGTAAAGGATTGCAACCCAAGAGTTTCACTTTTGTCGAAACTGAAACGATTCTGTTTAAGTGAAAAAGTTTTCTCTCGTAGTCCGACTTTTTCTTTTGCTCAGTTACCCTGTTTGAATGTGAGAATGAACAAATGCCGTTGAAATGTTGAAAGAGGTTCAAAAGACAAAAGTACGCACACACAAACACACTCAAATAGGCACACATTCAGTTTGTCCGAGCATTAAATTCCAAGACGTCATTTATTCATGATATACATACTTGTAACAACTCACTTGTATGAAATCGTACAGGACTGAGAAACTTAAATAAACGCCAGGCATCTTTGAGAAGTGATAGAAAACTGTTAAATGGAATAAGTCATGGTTCATCATTTCGCTGACCTACCACAATCTCAATGAGAAAAGTGCCGAGATATTTGAAGGATGCAAATGTCAGATTTGAACACTTGCAACCAGGAACGATATCGGTTCTTTTATTCAATTGAAATAAAACACAAGAAAATCGTTTTAATGTCCATCAATTTGGCTTTATTGGAAGGATAATTTTATGCCATTAATGTTAAAATATGATTTCGGGCATGTGGCCGCCGCGGCTGGCTCGAATAAAGCCAATTCTACAGGTCCAATTTCACTGAACAAAATTTTGTGATGAAAATCAGCATCGAGATGAATCTCATTTTCGGCCCATAAACCAAAATCACGACGCATTGCATGGTCTCGCTGCTTTAATTCTTGCACAAGCTGGATCTTGTAAGGTCGCAAGCCAAGATCTTTGCGCAAAATCTTCCATAAAGTTGATGGACAAAGCTCCAATTGCTGTGCACGGTGGCGAATCGATTCATTCGGAAGGAGCTTGCGGTGAACTTCGCGAACTGAACCATTACTTTCGAAATAAATTTGCACGATTTGCAAGCGTTGTTCTTTTGTCAACCTGTTCATGATGAAATGGCAAACCAAACTAAATATTCATCACTTGACAGCTGACAAAATGGCCGCCAGTTAAAAAAGTGATGCCAACTTAAAGTTCTATACCCCAATAAAAAACACCCTTTACTAAGAATTTCCAAAATCATTATTGAGCAGGGTTTTCTTGAATTTGGTAAACAAATTTCACACACACATAGGCCATCGTTCGACGTCTAAACAATTCGTTAACACATTTCCGGTCATAGACTTTTCTCTCACAGTTGGTTTTAGTTAGACGAGATAGAAATTGATAGAATAGATCGAGAAGAAATTGCATGCTCAGCTGCTACCGCTATCTGTCTAGATATAGTGTCACTCAGTCATTCTGCAAAGGCGTTAACTTTTTGTCGCAGACATGGTATCTAACATTTTCTGTCTCGTCGGAGTGTCGAATGCATGTTTTGTAGTGAGAGGACCACGGAGTGTGACGGTGTGGCCGATAGTTTATAAATTCGTCATAAAGCCACATTGATAACGCTGGATCAATTCACCGTTTGCCGCCAAAGGTTTGGGTTTCGGACATAGTACACTGAGGTTCCAATCTTCAGACATGCTGTTATTCTCTCAGATGGTGCAGACTAGCGGATACATGCACCTTATAAGCTCCATTCATTCGGTCTTATACAGCTCCGTCGGTATACCGTCCGCGCCGGATGGTTGTCCTTATTCTTCGGTTACGGGATGGACTTTCAACACCAACATTCATGATTGGTTCCGGATTCTGCGGCCGCTAACAAGTTGGAAGAATATTGCTTTCAAATGTACAGTACACTCGACATGCCAGTCAACGGATTCCCATTTTGATATCTACACGAATTTATGCCAGTAGGTGAGTCTTAAGGTTGAAGTTTTACTCGTAGGTAGGTTTTTTCTGGAGTTGACCTCATAGACCTCAAACTCTCCACATTGCCATTTTTCAATTTATCTTTTCTTTCTTCGCAATATATGAGTTTCCTCCATCATCAACCATTCTCTCCTTAAGTAGTCCAATAAGCCCTGCCAAGTTGACATTGTGAAAGATGATTGGGGGACAAAATTGAATCCTAGACATTGGATTCTTATGTCGATTTCGTCGTATGTCTAGCCTTAGGGCTATTCACAATATTTCCGGATCACAAAATAGCGAAGTGATTCTGATTGATAGAGTACATTGTATTAATTCCTTGGCCACGTAGTTCTAATGGCTTTGGAGGATTCTTGATTGACGAAATTTACATTTGTAATGATTTGAATCTTCTCTTTGGTCTTTGTTCCAGAAACTGTTGTGGTCGTGTTTATCCTTCAATCGGCTAATCGGACGAAATGTTGATATCAATATCTGACCCAATTGTTTGGCATTTTTATGCGGATTCTCTTTTTCACCTAACAAAATAGATTTGACTCTTAAAATGATATTCCAAATTTTTGTAACCAATGAAAAATTTGTTGTAAAAGTTTATAGAAAAATATTTGTATTTTGCCAGTAAGTATAATGCGAATGTTCAGTTCAACGTTTATGAACTCCTCAATATTAATGAGCTTGGATAAAAATACTCACTTTGAATTTGGTTGTGTTGTCATAAATATGGTTGACACATCATTTTTTGAGATTATTTGGTTTGCCCAAGGCTTTTGAATTGTCTCCAAAAAAAGTCTTCATAGCATAAATTGATTCTAAGGTCTCCTTCGTTGTAGGTTTAATAGAATTTATTACGACGATCTCATAATAAATTATATTGCACCTACTACAGCAGTTTGTGTATGTGCTTAAATGAGTATCATAAAGTAAAGGCTTTCCAACAAGAGGTGTTATTTTGAATAACCCGGTATTTCGGTAGCTGTCACTTTTGAAGCTCTTATTCTTTGACATTTGACAAGTAGAAACTATGCCATTACTAAAAATCTAACGATACACGCTTCAACAACGCATTGAAATTATTAAAGTTCACTACAAAAATGGTGAAAATCTAGTAATCACAGTTCGAAAAACTAAAGCTTTTTTGGGTCGTCGTGAATCACCTTGTCGGACCGCAATACAGAAATTGGTGGACAAATTCGAGCTGTTGTGACAAGTTAGTGATGTGAAGAATAAAACCAGTGCGCCTCACTTAAGGAAAACTGAGAATATTGCTGCTGTAGCCCAAAGTGTTGAAGAAAATCCAGATTTGTCCATTCCTCGTCGTTCTTTGGAATTGGATATTCCACAAACGTCATTATACCGTATTTTTATACCCTCACCCTACGGGTAGGAGGGTATATATCATTTGATACGGCTCAAAAATGTAACACCTAGAAATATTCACATTAGAACCCAAGTGTCTTTGAACGAAATTCGATTCACGACTTTCTAAATCGTTTGAGCCATGTCCGTCTGTCCGTCTGTCCGTCCGTCCGTCTGTCTGTCCTGCTGGTACGCACGATAACTTTCGAAAGCGTCAAGCAATCACTCTGAAATTTGGTATGTCTTAATATTTTCCCAAAACTGCTTATGGGATTGCATATGGGCTATATGGCCACACCCCTTCGGGTACCTCCCACACAAATCTGCTATTTCGGCCACTTTAGTAATCTTGTAATAATATCAATACGCCCACTCCGATCTTGGCCAAATTCCGTATATGGTAAAAGTACAACTGGAAAAAGTTTCGGACAAAAAGTTGGAAGTCTGGCAACTCCCCTTCTGCTACCTCCCATACAAATGTACTATATCGCCTACATTAGAAGTCGTGTATTAATATCAATATGCCAAACGCGATCCTGCCCAAATTTTGTACTTAGTAAATCAATAGCTAGACAAAGTTTTGGACAAAAATTTGGAAGTCTGGCAACTCCGCTTCTGGTACCTCCCATATAAATGTACCATCCAGCCCTTATAAACCCTCTAATACTATCAGTATGATCAACGCGATCTTGCCCAAATTCTGTATTTAGTAAATCTATAGCTAGACAAAGTTTTGGACAGAAACTTGGAAGTCTGGCAACTCCCCTTCTGGTACCTCCCATACAAATGTACCATCCCGCCCCTGATAAACCGTCTAATACTATCAGTATGACCAACGCTATCTTGCCCAAATTTTGTACTTAGTAAACCTATAGCTATACAAAGTTTTGGACAAAAACTTGGAAGTCTGGCAACTCCCCTTCTGGTACCTCCCATACAAATGTACCATCCCGCCCCTGATAAACCGTCTAATACTATCAGTATGAAAAACGCTATCTTGCCCAAATTTTGTACTTAGTAAACCTATAGCTATTCAAAGTTTTGGACAAAAACTTGGAAGTCTGGCAACTCCCCTTCTGGAACCTCCCATACAAATGTACCATCCCGCCCTTGATAAACCGTCTAATACTATCAGTATAACCAACGCTATCTTGCCCACATTTTGTATTTAGTACAGTTATAGCTAGACAAAGTTTTGGACAAAAACTTGGAAGTCTGGCAACTCCCCTTCTGGTACCTCCCATACAAATGTATCATCCCGCCCCTGATAAACCGTCTAATACTATCAGTATGACCAAAGATATCTTGCCCAAATTCTGTATTTAGTAAATCTATAGCTAGACAAAGTTTTGGACAAAAACTTGGAAGTCTGGCAACTCCCCTTCTGGTACCTCCCATACAAATGTACCGTCCCGCCTACCTTAGAAATCGTGTAGTAACACCAATATGACCAACGCGATCTTGACCAAATTCTGTATTTAGTAAACCTATAGCTAGACAAAGTTTTGGACAAAAACTTGGAAGTCTGGCAACTCCCCTTCTGGTACCTCCCATACAAATGTACCGTCCCGCCTACCTTAGAAATCGTGTAGTAACACCAATATGACCAACGCGATCTTGACCAAATTCTGTATTTAGTAAACCTATAGCTAGACAAAGTTTTGGACAAAAACTTGGAAGTCTGGCAACTCCCCTTCTGGTACCTCCCATACAAATGTACCATCCCGCCCTTGATAAACCGTCTAATACTATCAGTATAACCAACGCTATCTTGCCCACATTTTGTATTTAGTACAGTTATAGCTAGACAAAGTTTTGGACAAAAACTTGGAAGTCTGGCAACTCCCCTTCTGGTACCTCCCATACAAATGTACCATCCAATATTTTTCTATAGCATGCGGTATTTTAGGTTGCTATTCTGACTTTTCATCAGATGTTACATCAAATGATGGTAGCTACGGTCACTTTTGACTTTCCGATACTTATGAGTATGAGACTTGTATGTTTTTACTGAGGGTGAGGGTATATATCAGTCGGTTTACCCGACTGCAACTTTTTCACTGGTTCATAAAGACTTGGGTATTAAGGCAACAACGTATCTTTGCTGATTGGGTCCTTGAAATGCATTAAAATGATCCGGAATTCCATCGACAAATCATCTTGACTAATGAGGCCCATTTCCACCTCGTTGGCTACGTCAACAATCAAAATTGTCGCATCTGGGGCTCGGAAAACCCAAGAGTTATTGTTGAGAAGCCATTCCATCTGCAACGTGTGACTGTTTGGTGCGCGGGGTCATTGAACTTTACTTTTTCAAAAAAGGAGGTTGGATCAACAGTTACGGTGACTGGATTGCGCTATCGAGAGATGATTAATGATTTTTTATGGTCGGAGTTGGATGATATCGATCTGGACAACGTTTACTTTAACAAGACTTCGATACGTGCCACACAAGCAACGAAAAGGTGATCACAATTGGCCACCGAGATCTTGTGATTTAACACCTTTCGACTTCGCCAACAGCCCAGCGTCGTTTTAAGACCTCAAAGATAGAATTCGTGAAGTTATCGTGTACATAGGGCAGCCACTCTGTGATTTGGTTATGGAAAATTTCATTAAAAGGATATGGTCCTGTAAGCGTGGTTGTGGTGGCCATTTGGCTGATGTTGTTATTAACGGCATACCTTCCTCTTTTTATGAAATAAACATCCGGTCATTTAACTCAAAAAATTTAATTTTACTTTGAATACCAAAATAACACGACTTGTTGAAAACCCTGTATTTGTGCTAATTGTGATATTTCCAGTAGCGTTCCTTGATATGAAGATAAAAGTCGTCAACACTTTGGAATAATTTTGGTTTTAAGTTTTTAATATCAACATTTTGTCAACCCTTGGATCAAGGCGTTGTAAAAAACTTAAAGTTTTTGTACAATTCGTTATTCTTAAAACATATTTTGATGCAGAAGAGTTAAGTTCTGCTTTGGAGTTCTGAAAATAAAATGTATACACAAATTGTGGGAGCAAGACCGTTGCAGAAAACTTGTTTTGGGGAAACATAAATCCCCAATGACGATAGCGGTTGGACAGAGTATTAGTTCCAACTACAAGCCCTTGCTCAGTTCTATTGAACGAGTTCAATGCCAAATTCAAGTTGACGTCGAAGACTAATTTAGATACTGAAGTCTCACTAATGATAAAGCTGTGGAAAACCAAAGTGTTTTTTGCGTACCCCGAAACACGAGACAACGCGTTGGAAAATGAACTAGAAAGTGAATTTGACGACAAGTTAACTTCGTATAAAGAGGTTTATTTTGCCATAAGAAAACTAAAAGCTTTTTTTACATCACAGCGACCTGTTTTGGAAATAAAACTGTTTAAAGTCAAATTATTATTTACTCTTTTTGTACTTCTCTCCAGGGACCGAAAATAACAGTTATTTTTAAAATTTTAAATCTAAAAGTCAGGTGGATATAATTTGTCTATCAGATATTTGAATACAGCATATTGATGCTGTTATGCTAAGGAATAATAAACTTAAAAGACTTTAATTTTTTTGACTTTTATGAAAAAGTCACTTTATAATAATTATTTTTTGACCGATTTTTTTTTGGTAAAAAATAAAAGTTAAAATTTGACTTTTATTTTTTAAGTAAAAAATAAAAGTTAAAATATGACTTTTATTTTTTAAGTCAAAAATAAAAGTTAAATTATGACTTTTATGTTTTAAGTAAAAAATATAAGTTAAAATTTGACTTTTATTTTTTAAGTCAAAAATTAAAGTTACAATTTGACTTTTATTTTTTAAGTCAGAAATAAAAGTTAAAATTTGAATTTTGTTCCTATTGAAAGCAGATGTTAAAAAAGTTAAATAAAATTTTAATTAAATATTAACACAGTTTTTATTTTTAAAATTATAAGTACATGTTGTATTTGTATTAGAAAGTTAAGGAGTTGGTGTTTTGCATATTTTGCTCTGAAAATACAAATTATATTTAATTTCCTTTATTTCAATATTAAATTGTTCACTCTTTCATTGCAATGACTCAGAATTCAATTTCACCATTAATATAGCAGCCAAGTTCTGTTCAGACAAATTGTAGCGCAAGTCGCTGAGAACAATCTTAAGTGCTGAAAACGCGCGTTCTACACTAACTTGTGTCGCAGGTACTTGATGAATAATACATGCCAAGTCCTTTAGACGGGGATATAAAAATTTTTTGTTTTCCCAATATTCCATAAGGTCGACATCAACGTCAATACGCTTCTCCTTTTTTTGTTTCTGACTTAAAAAATAAAAGTCAAATTTTAACTTTTATTTTTTACTTAAAAAATAAAAGTCAAATTTTAACTTTTATTTTTGACTTAAAAAATAAAAGTCAGATTTTAACTTTTATTTTTGACTTAAAAAATAAAAGTCAAATTTTAACTTTTATTTTTGACCGAAAAAATAAAAGTCAAATTTTAACTTTTATTTTTGACCGAAAAAATAAAAGTCAGATTTTAACTTTTATTTCTGACCGAAAGAATAAAAGTCAAAAAATAACTATTATATTTTGACTTTTTTGAAAAAAGTCGTAACTGTTACGGTCCCTGCTTCTCTCATAAGCAGAGTCCCATGTGTCCTCTTAAGAGAGAGTGCACTGTATATATTAGTAGAAGTTTCCCTTGAAGAGGATTTTGGTCAGCCATTCGTGGGAAACCGTCGACCAGGTTCACAACAAATATACATAAATAATATGTCAGATCGGTGGCTTTTTCAGGTTTGACGAGTGGTAATTGTTTTTAGAGTTTAAACAATGACAGGGGCTTTAACAATAATTACAATTGCAGATAAAAGCGTATGATAATCAGTCGAGTGGACATTAACTTTTCATGAATTCGGATTGCTTCTTGCGAACAGTGTCATCCGTCTATTTTAGGTGGTACTTTTTCCAGCTGCAGTGACTGATGATTTTAGTCATAATTATCTGGATAATATGTAATGAGAATTACTACACACATTCGATTTTGTTGA
The DNA here is from genome assembly GCA_958296145.1 of Hydrotaea cyrtoneurina. NCBI lineage: Eukaryota > Metazoa > Arthropoda > Insecta > Diptera > Muscidae > Hydrotaea > Hydrotaea cyrtoneurina. The sequence goes on along the minus strand of OY282514.1, from coordinate 50,798,409 downwards.
CATTGATAGAGTTGTAAGCTGGGTGTGATGGTTGTTTTGCAGGTTTGTGAGTATGTGGCGTCAATGTGTATCTGGATATTCCTTGTTTCTTCTCTTTTTTTATACAGCTTCTGTTGTTTAGTGGTATAAGGAGATCTTATCATAATATTCGATGCTATTAAAATATTAGACAAAGAGACAGACTTATTTATTTCTCGAATAGTATTTACCGGAGCTGAAGTAACTGGGGAAGAAGTCTCAGCCACGTTCAGACCAGTAAGGGCTGGAAAAAGAACGATTCTAGGTAAATCCGGAATATTAACTGTATCACTAGGAAGAGGGCCACCAGGTAAAGTGGTGTGTTTCTTCCTTTTCCTAAGAGAATCAGAACATTTCTGAGGTATTTTCAAGTCATTAAACATATCTTCAAAACACGTAAATTTCTTTAGACTAATCGACAAATCTTTCCTTATATCAGGTGTTGTCATCATACAACGAACTAGTTTTGACGAAGCTAGTTCCAGCATATATGTATCTATATACATGCCTCATCCACTATTAGTTTAAATCCAGCGTCTTAACGGCCAGAGGTGAGGAGACACGACTTCTCCCCTGTGCTTGCATTAGCCAATATACATACATAGGTAACGCTAATACGATTGATATGTTAGACTCTAAGTGGACTCCAGTTTTCTAATTTCAATACCGGTTTCGATCTAAAAAATGTTGTATCAAACACCCAAAATTTCTCAGTCCTCTTCAAGCTTTTTATTTCAATTCGACATTACATATAAATATATTGACATATTCTTTGAGGGTAACACGATAATATTAGACAAATTTAAAATTGAACTTCTTAAATAAGTGATGTAGCCAAAGCAACTACAGAACCAGTAAAACGCAAGATCTGAAACAAAATCCATTAAAGAGAAAGACTGGAATTTAGTCAACTGTACTTACTGAGGTGAGAGTTGGTAGAGATGGCGCAAAAAATGGAACCTGAATGGTAATAGTCCGCTGAGACCGGACCATAATCAAATGTACCATTTTCTGAATTTTAACATCGTGCATGTACCATTTGCTGGTGTAGGCCTTTACTGCCAACTCCTGACTCTGAAATACGTTAAGTTACGCAATGTTATATGCAGATTCTATTGTCGTATATAAATATACGTACACTTTCCATTACGGCTGTGCCACCCAAGCAGTACAGAAAGATTTCGGTTAAAACGGCACAAGTGTAAACGACATAGACCACGATACCGTAACCAGAAAACTGAAAAGGTACCGCTGTTTATGCTATGTCATAACCGTGAATTTGCCACGACTTACCAGTAAGATGTCGACCACGCTGGTTGCAATAATTACACTCGATGTAATGAAATGACACAATGTTATTTCGACCATAATCCTTGAGAAGTGGGTTGTTAAATCAGCGATGTGGTTGTGACGTTCAATGATGTCCGTCAAAGCCGAACAGATTTCAGATTCCGAAAGCTTTTGAGAATTCTTGCCTTGTTGTCCTGAAATTGTACAATTGTTCACATGATACGCAAGAGGAGTGTCCCAGAAATATTACCATCATCATCTTCCAAGATCTGATCCAGGTCCTGTTGCAAGGCTTTCAGTAGTGTGGTGAAATAAAAACAGAATCCAAGAAAGAATCCGTCACCACCGACAAACGAAAGGACAGTGATGTAGCCATGCCAGTGGACAAGAAGATATGTCAGAGGATAAATGGGCATGGTAAGTAAAACCTCAGGAAACCTATAAGACAACAAATTCTAGTTAATTTATTGAAATTTTGTTATTAGTGACTGAGGTTCACACATAAACTTTCAATTATCTGAACCATTTTAATATAAAACCTAATTGTCCATATTATCTTTCTTGTTATTAAATATTGTCTTTCTTATTATTAAATTGATCGCATAGTGAAATGGGAGTCACCTAGAGGAATACAAGTCATTCCAGACACTCACATTTCTTAAACTTATGCGAAGCACAAAAATCAGTATTAATAAAAAAAAAACTACTATTTTAGGCCAAATAACCATAAACTCTGAATTACGGCCGACCATGCAGAGATCGATAATTTAAATGGACGCGTACGAAGCATGTGATTTTTAAAAGTCGTAGACTGGACATCTCTGCGCCGTTCGTATTCTAACCCCTTAACTTGCAATAGCAGTCCAAGGAAAATGTCTAAATGGCAAACAAAAGTTTAGTGGATGATGGCAAAAGTGGGCGGAATGTTACATTTGTATGCGAGGTACCCGAAAACTACAATCCCATAAGGAGTTTTGGGAAAATATTAAGTCATGCAAAGTTTAAAAGCAATTGGTTAATTATTTCCAAAGTTATCGTGCGAACCAGACAGACGGGCATGGCTCAAACTATCGAATCGAATTTGGATCAAATGTTCCTACGCGTAGCTACGGTCTAAATTGACTCCTTCTTTGTGTTACACTTTTGGTATTAAAATAATACCTTGAAAATTCAAAAAAAAAACTCAGTTTGACAATTTTCTTCAAGGAGTGGACAAAACATTTTCAAGTCTTCACAAAAATAAAACTGCAAAAACTAATGTCCTAAAATGGTTTTGCAAATTGGTTTTCAATAGAGTCGACTTTGGTGGAGCTTAGAGCTTTAATGCCAGACAAGATTTCAGTAAGAAGAGCAAATGGATTTTGGACATGATACTTTCGAAAAAACTTAAAAGTTACTGGAAATGTAAACCACTTCGCGAAGTGTACACAAAAATAGGTCTTCCTCAACTTTGAATCCAAAAATTTAATTTTTTTTGAGCCAGTACACGTTCAAATATAATTGCAGATAAATTGGTTGGGGAGCACTTCTTTGGATTTTGGTTGCTGCGTTAGTCCTTTGACTTTCTTCGCCATTATTCTTATTAGACATACAAACTTACATCATTTTGAACGGCGTTTCGTATACGATGCTCTCTCCATTTAAGTACAACAGGGTGTTGGTCAGAATCGGTCGGATGGTATACGATGTACTGGTGCAAAATCCGAAAAACAATACGAGTGCATTGAGACGTGTTGCCACTGTGAAGTATTTGCGCTTCATGCGAATCTTCGCCAAAGAGTTTTGAGCATCCGTTAGCCGCCGGACTTCTTCGATGAGATATTTGTACTGGTCACGATACCACCATATAAAGAAGATCTTGATGAAGGACATGATACTCGAGGCTACCGGGCACAAGGCATCCAAGGACTTTGCAATATCGATGGGTAGATAATACATTCCATAATAGAATTCCGCATAAATACCATAAGCGAGAATGACAATGTTAAAGACAGCCCAGCAATTAATCCAATTGTTCCATTTAGTCTCTGGATAGAATCCAATGATTCGTAGAGCAAAACGCGGTATAAGAAAGTAATGTTTATCCAATGGATAGGTGTCCTTTAAGAATTTCGGCACCATTGCTTTACGGCGGTGATACTAACAAAACACGCCGTCACACAATGAATTCGATTTGGAAACACAAGCCCTTTTAAGGACAATATTCAAAGACTGATGAGGACAACTGAGTGTTAATAAATATTTAAATCGACTGCATTTAGGTGGGCGTTGCTTTGCTTTAAAAAGTTTCTTTTAGAAATTAACAAATACCAATTTCGTCCATACCTTTAAAAATTGTCATTTCGAAGTTTATAATTTAAAGCTCATTAAACCTAAGCACAAAGATAGTAATTATTGCCTCTAATTGATGAGCGATTGTTTTTGGGGGGGAAAACAACATGTATGGATAACTAAAATACACACCACTTAGAAAAACTCACCCAATACACACACAGACTTTGTGAGGGTGTCCTTACATTGTTTTCAAATCGATGTGAGGCATGAATCGAAATGGGGCGTAGTTCGAGTTAATAGCAGAGTTTTTAACATTAAATAATATTTGAGACAAATGGATAACTTCGCAAACAATACCACGGAAATCAATTCTATGGAGCATGACCATAAAATTGTATGAATCTGCAGCGGATTGGACAATTCTGTGTTTGTTGTGTGATAGTCAGACTCACTAATTGTCACATCACGGGGGCCCACATGCAACACTGGCTGGACAAAAATGCAACACTGATCAATGCCTTTCTATGTCTACGCAGACATTTCTGTATGAGCTACAACAAGAGGGCTATGCGAATAATCGCACGAGAGAAAATCACCCAAAATTTAAAGTGAACAAACGCCGAAGAAAGTTGGGTGAAAAAAATCCCAAGAAAAACGCTCAATCGCACAAACCTAAAATGTCAAAAAAAACCCAAATAAAAAGTAAAAACAACCACAAAATAAAAATAAAAACTATATATTGGGCGATTGTACATTTCTGGAAAATGGGGAAGATTCATAATCAACAATCGCTCAATATATTAAAAACTAGTAAGTTGTAATGCGCCTATGGCGCCCGTTGAAATATGGAAAAAAAATTTTGTTGAAAAAAAAAAATTTTGGTAAAAAAAAAATTTTGTGGAAAACAAAAAATTCCGAAAAAAAAATTTTGTTAAAAAAAAACATTTTGTTGAAAAAAAAATTCTTTCTTGAAAAAAAAAAATTGTTGAAAAATAAAATTTTGTTGAAAAAAAAAATTTTGTGGAAAAAAAAAAATTTCCGAAAAAAAAATTTTGTAAAAAAAAAAATGTGTGTAAAAAAAAAATTTTTGTAAAAAAAAAATTTTTGTAACAAAAAAAATATTGGTAAAAAAAAATTTGGGGAAAACACAATTTCTGTACAAAAAAAAAATTTTTTTTTTATTACTATTATTTATAGAAAATTATAGAATGCCTATTTAAATTCCTACGTACTGCGTGACAGTCAGTGAATCAGTGTATCAGTGAATCAGTGTCGAGGGTAAATATATATTAAGAACAATTTTTTGCACTTCTTTCCATATATCTTCTCCTCTGATTCCCACTGCAGTTGTTGGGGAACTTACAAAAACCTCGCTGAATTTTAGAAAAATGTATGTAAAGGCTGAAAGCATTTCGCTCTTTATACCATCACCCTATATATCATTTAATACGGCTCTAAAGTGTAACACATAGAAATATTCACAGTAGAACCCAAGTGTCTTTGAACCAAATTCGATTCATGACTTTCTGAATCGTATGTATGCTGGTACGCACGATAACTTTCGAAAGAGTTCAATAATCGCTTTGAAATTTGGCATGGGTTAATATTTTCCCAAAACTGCTTATGGAATTGGATATGGGCTATATGGCCACACCCCTTCGGGTACCTCCCATACAAATCGTCTATTTCGCCCACTTTAGAAATCGTGTAATCTTGTCCTAATTCTGTATTTAGCAAATTTATAGCTAGACAAAGTTTCGGACAAAAAGTTGGAAGTCTGGCAACTCCCCTTCTGGTACCTCCCATGCAAATGTACCATCCAATATTTTTTATTTATTTTAGATTGTTATTATGACATTTCATCAGATGTTACATCAAATGATGGTAGCGACGGTCACATTTGACTTTCCGATACTTTGGAATATGAGACTTGTATGTTTTTACTGAGGGTGAGTCGGTTTACCCGACTGCAACTTTTTCACTGGTTTTGGTAAATTTCATTCCAATGTTTTCTTGTTTTTAGCACATTTACGAAATATTTATTTGAGTGTTGATAACTTTCACATACCAATATTTTGTCGAAATTTCAGATCAACCAAATAAAATAAAATATTGTAGAGTTCACTGGTTACAAACGCAAACTAAAAAAAACAAACAACATATGATCGGCGACAGAGCTGATAATCTTGAGCAAGGAATAGAAAACCGTACCGACAAATTAAAAAAATAAGTATGTCTGCTGCGGGAAGCCCTGATAATGTTTACAATGATGACACAATATCCGCAGTGGCAATATGAAGATACATTCACTACTACATCTACAGCAAAAGATTCACTGCAGTATAAAAGCACTATAGTTAAAAATGTTAAAAACAATCGGCCCTGGCTTACCATTTTCCAGACGTCAATTCAGCATCAATGTTGAATCCAAATCTGGAAATTCGGGTACAACGTATCTTTTCGCATTTTGGAGATATGGGTATTGTAATGTTCGAAAAAGTATTTTTAGAGGTCTGAAAATCCCTTATAGAGTTTTAAAGATTTATTATTCCGCTACAAAAATAGATTAAAAAAATACAACAACTTCTTACCGATTATTGTTATTGTTGTTTTACCACAGCGTTAAATCGCACGAAAAAGACGGCATAGGTAAACCAAGCCACTTCTGGAAGAAAAAACTTGCCTCCAAATTGATTTTGCAATAAATCGATTGTTATGCACGCTGTATGACAAGTTGTGCTGTTTTGTTGGAACCTAATGGCAATTTTCCTTTGATGATTGTATTGATCGATGTTCTTAATGAACTTCGCGAACAGATTTATTTATTTTTTTGTTTTTAAGTAAAATTCCAAAATTTAGAATTTGGACTCATGATGACTTGCCAGACCTTAATGAACAGAAATGTGAAGACAGTTTGACATTATCAACTGTCAAACTATAGTTATCGATACCGATATTTACAGCTTAAACAAATCACCCTACATAATAATTGAAACTTGGTCCGATAAATTTATATCAACGAAATTTAATGACCCTCCTTTGTCCGCCTCTTATATGCCGTCGACTTTACGAGTTAGAAACTAATCTGTATGCCATACAAAACTTCTCTCAGCAAACCAATAGACGTTAACGATCAGTGAGTAGACAATTAGCAGAGTTCTCTGATATGACAGAACCAAGATAGAACATGTGTTTATTTAATTAATCACCTTAAAGACTTACTAATAAGTACAATAACAAAATCGTACACAAATACAACTAGTAAAAAATAATGAAAAAATTTCAATTTCAAAAAATACTGGGCTGTGTTAAATTACCGAAATTATGGTTGTCGGAGAAGACTGTGTCGGGGCTGGGAAGGTGTGGTAAAAAATCGTCCCACTCACACACACTCGTCATTCATGTTAGGTCAGCGGCAATAGACATCTCAATTACTTATACATATAATTAAAAAATAAAATTCCATCTACAGACGATGTTTTGTAACATTTTGTTGAAATTTCCAAATTTATATTCTCGACAGCCAAACTTTGGCGGCCACATTGACAAGTCTGCACTACCCACCGCATTACATACGAGGCCGGCCTATCTATGTTGAATGTTGTTGATAAATGCGGTTGAACCGTAATGGAAACAATTCCAAACAAATATTTGTACATAAATTAATACACTGAAACCAGATTTGAGTGCGATTTGCTAATTCAATGCAATAACAATGCGTCTCGTGGCTTTTGACATGCGCCCACCGCATGACGACATGCTACAGTATTTACACATCCGCCATTAGCACCACCACCGACCACAGTAACTTAATATCAGTTAAACGTTATTTTATGCATTATTTTATTAAAAAGAACAAAAAAGAAAATGGAAACGATCTATGCCTTCTCTAACCGCAGGTTATACATTTCCATTGTAATGGGTGCCATATGGCGGGGTAATCAGCCATCCAACAATGCAATGGCGGCCACTTTTCTGTGACTGTCACACAATATTCCACATACGCCCTGGTGAACTCGCACCGCCATCCATCGCCCATTGCGCCCACTACACTATATTGTCCTCTAACGTGACAAATCCCAACAAATAACTTTGTGTGGGTAGCACCCCCTCTAGTGTGTCATGTGTGTGTGTATGTGGTGGGGGCATCACTATTACATCGCTCGTTTTCAGAATAATACACAAAGGAACAACCTGTTATCATAGTAACCGATACGAGCACAACGCCAGTTGCATGAGTGTTGAGCTGTTGAGGGACGTAGGGCCACTCGAATACAATGGGATGGCATGGAATGGAATACGGGCAATGATAATGAAAGGAGAAAAGCACGAAAATGAGATAATAAAATAACATCAAATGCATTCGTGGTCATATGTCGTCACAACATGCACTCCTGCACACAGACCACCCACACACACACACACACTCACATACACATACATTTATTGTGCAACCGGCAAACTGCCACCGACCGAACGATGTGGCACTGATGCAACAAATGGTTGTTGCAACAAACAAATAATATCCATAACTAAAACGAAACATGAGTGGTTTTAAATTGCTGTCGCTGGCATGTGCCGTTGTCATGGCCGTCGTTAATGTTCTCTGCCATTTTCTGTAAATGCAATAACCCTAATACTCATTAGCAATTCTTTAAATTATGCGAGACACCAACAGATGTTAAGCAATTCATGTCTGTGTGTTCCAACATACAGAGCTTCGAATGGATCGAATATCTTACACATCTGGATGATGGATGTGAGTGATCAAGAAATATATTTGGTTAGGTAATTGTAGTTAGTTACTCTTACGGATCTGATGGAATAATATAGTAGTGATTCTTCGCAAAATGGGTGCTTTAACCGCTGTCGCTCTCTGATAGAGTGTTCCAAATTCTATAACCGGTTCAGGAACCCGTTGACATACCCCTTTCTAGCATCAGTCTCAAATTAGATGCTTTCAATCAGGCTATAGGTGGTTTAACACCAGAACATTCAGAATATGTCCAGGCTTTGGTCTTTCCACTAGCAAAAGGTGGAAAGAATATTTTGGGAACAAAATTTAAAGAGTTATGAGGGACAAACACCGGGATTAGCCAGTGGATAGGAAATACATAACATAGAGCTTCACGGTATCCGGGATATCTCCGTGGCCCACATGGACAAATGAAATCCATTGTGGTATCTATAATTATCGGATAGTACTTTACCTGATATTGTAAAAATATTATTAATTGGGTTTCTGTTAAGAAATCTGTTCTTTCAGCGGGCTACACAGGGCTATTACATCATAATATCCATTATTGAATTTCCTGGTAAATGTCTTGCAGAATCTGCATATTTTCCTTCATCGATAATAAACTTTCCGATTTTCTCCGTCATTCGCAAAATACCGAACTTTGTGTACGAATCGTTTGCCAGTCGTGTTTAGCATTCATAGACAAACAAGTGGACAAATAGTAAGTTCGGCCGGGCCGAATCTTATATACCCTCCATCATGGATCCTTAAAAAGTCAATAAATAAGAAAACTAACTGAGTTTTTGGGCCGCTCGTGACCCGATAGTCCCAGGAACCCGATCACAAATTTTATCCAAATCATGAAAATAAATGCATATTTGGGTTCGCGAGAAAATTTCGTTGCATTTCGATACCCATATGTCCATGTTTGTCAAGGGACGGTTTTTGGGCCGCTGGTGACCCGATAGTCCCAGAAACCGGATCAAAAAATTTAGGCAAATCATGAAAATAAAGGCATATTTGGGTTCGTGAGTAAATTTCGTTGCACTTCGATACCCATATGCGCATGTTTATCATGGGCCCCAAGGGTCCACGGAACCCATGAGCACGCCCATTTTTGGGATTTTTTTCCCATCTATAAATTATATAAACTTAGAACTTAGATGTAGTGAAAAAAAATATTTGAAAAATTTGATTATGGCCGGAATATATTTAGTCCCGTAAAGGGGAACTTTTTCCCCTTTGGTCCGATATGGCCCATTCTCGAACTTCCGACAAAATTTCAGCTTTTTAGCGTTGGTCGTTCGCACTCTATCGTGATTTCAACAGACGGACAGACGGACATCGCTAGAATGTCTTAGAATGTTACACTGACCAATAATATATATACTTTATAGGGTCGCAGATCACTCTTTCGAGGTGTTGCAAACGGAATGACAAACTAAGTATATACTCCATCCTATGATGGAGTGTATAAAAACCGATCCGCGCACAAAGTCAGCAAAATTGTGTTGAGCGCCATTTATTGTCAAATTGATAAATAAAAATAAATAATTTTTTTTTTTGTTTTCTTTCCGGACGTAGGTGTCCCGCTTTTACATTTTTCATTATATCTTCTGTATTTACAGTCGTATCTGAAAGTGTGATACATCTATGTTTTTATCTCAAAGACCAAGATCAATTCTGTTATTGATGTCATTGACCCCCTTCTGGTAATTATCCATCATATCTAAGTTGCTACTTCCATAACGTACCACCCTAATATCAAAAAACATCGATGTATCACACTTTCAGATACGACTGTAAATACAGAAGATATAAAGAAAAATGTAAAAGCGCGACACCTACGTTCGGCAAAAAAACAAAAAAAAAAAAAACAATTTTCGAAACTACCTTGCAATATCACTTTATATTCGAAGGTGAACAGCGAACTTTTTTTTTGAGGTTTTGATTATTCATCTTTGTCGTAGTTGCAACCTCGATAGTAGTCATCCCGAGATATACCAATCTTGACTTGGAAACTAGAGGGTTTAATGTAAAAAAGGCAAAGATATATTTAAATCCATAAAGGATCTGGAATGTCACTGTTATTCAGAACAGCCAGTTCTAGTTGTTATTACTTCGGAACCGTCGCAACAAAAGAAGTGTAACTGGGATATACCTTTCACTTTCCAAGGTATAAAAACAAACAAAGATGACCAAAACTTCCACTTTGTGTAAAAAACCTATTTGGCTATTTTCTTTATTGTTGTATTCGTAGTTTCCAGGACAAGGTTTGTATGAAATACAATTTTGACAAACTACATCGGAAAAGCGCGATAAAACAAAAAATTCAAAAGATTTTGGATGTTATTTTTTTTTATTGAATTTCATTTCTGAATAGACAATTCAAAAAACGAACCATTTTTAACAAACGCGAATAAACTTCGTCCACTTTATGCGGTTTTGAAAAATGTGCATAAAAAAATGACTTGAACATATGACAATGTGTGACTTTAAGTTTCATAGTTTGGACAACTTTATATAATAACAACACAACATTTTTTCAAAAATTATTGTTTTTAACAAAAATAATTTTATTAGTTCGTGTTTTTTTTTATTTATAAAAATGTCACCAGAGAGGCGTAGAAATATTGGTCGGCGTACACTCTCAGCAATCCACCGACATAATCGGAAAGCAAATGAGACTGACGATGAGTGTAGTCATCATTTGGAGGAAAATCGCATGCAAATTTTTCCATCGCGGTTTATTATGACTTCAGAACAAAAAATCCACAGTGCAATGCTCTTAAAATTTCGACACGAAATGCTCCTGCTGTGCTCTGCTGATGGAAAGGAAGTATTGCCACAATTAGAACTTTCTGGACGAGAACCTCGTTTAAGCATTTCTTGAAGAATATTCAGAAGTACAACAGTTGTCAAAGCACGGGGTTTTAATCCCACATTTTAAGTAATTTATTTCTGCCACTCCCACACACATCACAAACACAAATCCACATCTAGGATTCATTACGTTTCACCGTTTGATGATTCATCAAAACGAGGACAATCAAATATTGAAATGTCGCAAATTATTTCATCAATTTCATCAATTTCATCATCTATTGGTATATATAAAAATTGAAAGGGAAAGTCTAAAAAATTGCGTTCTGCAGAATAAAATACAAACAATGTCGGCCGACTTTCCATTTTGCCAGAAACGTATGTTGGACGCCATAGGCTTACGAATAAATAAATGTGTGCTTGAAGTCATCGAATTTGTAGAGATATGTGAAAACTCTCAAGTTAACAACGAATATACTGGTCGAATAAAAGAATGATTAATCAGCGGACGTGTTTTCGAAGCAACTGTTAGACATTCATAATGGAGAAATTTCAGTTGACGCTTCCACTCATCTCATTTTCTTCCACATATTTTTGGTCAATTCACAACGCCAAAAGAAGATTATTAGCGATATTTCCCGCGTATTGAAGCAAATAATAAATCAAAATTAAATCGATGACCAATTGTATTTATTTCAGTCGATCGATTCTATTACAGATCCAAATAAAGTCAAAAATTGTCTAGGAAGGACGAAGTCTCCGGGTCAGCTAGTATATAAATATATATCAGTTATATTTTTTTCTATCCAGCTTTCTGGTATATTGTCATTTTGTGTGTTTGGCTGATAGCCATCTATGCAGCCCCCAGGCTTGGAAATGCTGACGGCCAAGTGTACAACGTCTTGTTATTTTTGACTTTACTTGTAGTTTTGGTATTAATAGTTTTAATTTTAATAGTTTTTTTTTATTAGCGCCAACAGGGCAGACTCCAAACACGATATGTAGTTCTTACTCTCCTCTCCAATCCATCCAGTGTACCACAAATCCGACAACTCGGATACTTTAATAGATTTTGCTTTCGTACGTGTGACAACAATGGTGATGTTAGTCAAATCGAACAAAATGGGCGTTTCAGGGTTAACTGGCTTGATGAATTGTTGAACCGACCTTCACGCCCGAAAAAATAAACTTTATTTAAATGCCCCTTTGTTTGATAAGTTTCAACATTAATGTTGACTCAAGTTTACTGGGTCAATTGTTAAAGAGTTAATGGACGTGTGTGTGTGTTAGTTTCAAAAGGTCACGTTCACATATGTCTGTGTATTTATGGGCATTCTCTAAATAGCTCTGGCTCAATTTGAACAATCGAATTCAGTGCTAATGTATACGCACACACACACACACATATGCTCATCACGCAGAAATTTGACACCGTTTGTGTAATTTAAATACTCCGCTTTTAATAAGGACAATTAACGATACATCACACTTCCACATAAAACTTAATTTACGACAATGTCCTTGGAATTCATTTGATGCCACATAACACACTTACATCCTGGCATAATAAACATAAGGATATCACATAAACAACAAGTACCACCCACACACACACTCGAACGCCTGATATGTATGTGTGTGTGTGTTTGTGTAGAAATAGCAAAGTTCGGATCTCGGCATCTTGGGTTCGCCGAGATGAAATTCGTTATCAGAATAGATGATATTTAGAATTTAAACATATGTTATGAATGAGGTCATATTCGTTCAACTTTATGATACTTTTGTGACCTTTCACTGGATTAGGAAACGTGCTAGCGATTGTGTATGTATGAGTCTATGTATCGTGTCTGTGCATTCGAGTGTGTGTGTGTGTGCGCCAGCGAAAGGAGTCTTTAGTGTGGCACGTCCTTGGGAAACCTCTTGAAATCATTTTCCGCACGTGAGCCATGGTACAAGTTTAACATTTGCTACTTGACATTATTGAGTTAGGATTTTACATTCGCCTGTTACAGAGTTCGAATAGTGAAGATATACAGGACATCTACTCCGATTTACTATAAATAATACAATATTGTTATTACCATGATTTGGGGAAACAAAAAGGGAAATAACAAGTACACCAACAACATTTGCTAACATACCAAAGACTTTGACAACATATGACCGTCATTCATCATTTCAACATCTACGACCTGTTAATCGTGATTTGGATCAAATAGAAAATAACAGTCATTGGTATTTCGTCCTCGGTGATGGTGCGTATTTGTTAGACAATTAAACGAATTGTGGATAAAATACAAACAAGACATATCGGACAATGTTGTCGTATAAATTTAAAAACCTTCTCGCCTGGACAGTTGTCTCGTCAGATCATACATCAGATCACAAATTGAGATATCACAGCGTAAAAAACATTTTTATACCCGTTATAAGATGCAATACATCATAAATAGGGGGAATTTGGTAACTTCTCAGCGCCCTTTAAAAATATGTTGATCAAAACGAAGGGGAAGTCAAACACAAAACAACAATTTTTCCAAATTGGGGTCCTTTATCTTTTTTGACATCGCACTGATCGATACTCTATGTAAAAACACACATTCAGCCCTATTGCGCATTTCGAGTCAAAATCACTTGATGTTAAAGTCGACGTCAAATCAATCCCAATTTGGTATTTTGTATCAGCCAGAGACGACGTTAACTGTTTATCGATAATTTGTATAAAACAAAACTCATCCTTAGAGTTGAACCCGTTTAGTTAGTGTGTTTGGTGTATTTTTGGAAACTGTTTTGATTTCTGATTCAAATTTCGCTTCGAGTGATGAAGGAACTAAACAAAGTCTTCTATTAAAGAGAAGACTACTGAGACAGGAGTCCGCTATCTTCTAATTACCAGATGTCAAGTGATGGGGAAAATCAAACTCTTTTGTACATTTTTTGTATTCCTTGAACAGGTTTGGGAGTTACATTCGACTTAATGTATCCGCCTTTACGCACAAAACAATAACACCTAATTTGAAAGACCGAATCAGATTAAAATTTATTTCGAAAACAGTAAAAGAGATTTTTGCTCATAGGTCGTACCAGCTGAGTGGTGGATACGACTTTAAAAGTCAATATTTTCCTAGATACTGTCTGAGACTCTGGAGACCTTCTTTATTTGCCTATCCGAATCCGGATTTTAGCGATCACACAATGACAGTTGAACATTTTTATATTAAAGAGAGAGAAAAAATTCATTCAGTAATGATAAGTTCTCGGTACAACATGACTCAGATGTTTTTAAATTTATATCAGTGGCTGATGTTCTTATTCTGAGGCGATTGGCAGGACTTTTTTCGGGAAATGTTTCTAATATCGTGAGCATTTGCGCGCGATTTATTTTTATATAATGTTCCATAATGATATACAAATAACTTTTCCGCCAAATAACTTTTTTTTTTTTTGAAAATTCTATAAAAAAAAACTACTGCATATTTTCTCAAATTTATTTAATATATTGACCCATAGAATGTATGGAGTCAATCATATCTCTGGTGGTCAAGGGGTTAACTGGGTATGAAACTTCAAGTGCCTGCTTCAGAATTTGTAACTGACGCCCAATGGGTTAATGGATGCCGACAATTTATACATTGTTAGAACATTATTTTCATAAGCCCGACACCCATTTTGCCCAGATCGGATGGTAAACAAAAAAGATATAACTGATTATATGGTCAAGCTTTGACAGGCCGTGGCTCGAGATGAATAGACTTCCGACAAAAAAAAAAAAATAAGAATAGGAACACCTACCACTGGTATAAATTTGAATAAAATCTGAGTTATGTTGCTGCATTTACGAGACTTCGTTCATCTCTGTGATTTGTCCACTCTTACAAAGCACAATTTGTCGGATTATAGTTCCGAAATGACAGATGATGAAAGAAATTATGTCTAATTAATTTCTTCTTTGATCAAACAGATTTTCCTAGTGTTATCTTTTTAAATAAATCAATGAATTTTTCACTTAGATTATGGTAAGCTAAGATTTGCAGTACGCTGTTCAAACCTAAAATGATCGAAGAGTTTGAGTGCATTTGTACAAACAGGTGGCAATTAGTGTCTCCTCCTTTTTCATTATTGTGCACAACCGAGCCTTCGTGGGCGAAATACACAAAGTATTCGGCTTCTTTTCCGTTTTGGATCACCATCGAAGCAGTTGTCAGCAGATCACTGAAATATTTTTAATAAAATGTAAGTCTCATAAAAGATACCCAATCTCTTTTATTTTCTCGCACTGAACGGCGACTAATGATCACTGAATGCATTGAATCATTTTCTGATTAATGCCATTTACAACCTCCCTTGTTTGCATTGCAGTTGCAAACCCCACCTCAGTTGCAAATTTCATGCAAAATTAATCCCAAGAGTTGTCTACGGGGAATTTATCCATTGATCGCAAAACCCAGACTTAAAGGGATAAAGACCCACAACACTTTCTTCAAATGTTCAATATTTAACTGACTCCAGAGTATTTGAAATGTCCTCAGAGTAGAAGTTTTCATCTCTTTGAAAGGAGTAGAGTTTCCTTTCTGCAGATAACTGATTATACTTTCAGGTAATTCTATGTCAAACCGATTGTACTCCTTTCAGTCAGACCCTTCTGTTCACACTAATTGTCCCGATTCTCGTTTTGCTCGGTAAATACATCACGAAAGGTGCCCGCCGGATTTAGCTGTTTCTCAAACTGTAGCAGATTCGTCACATCTTCCACCAGCGGACTGAGAGCAAATTGCTTGAATCTTCCGCCACCGGTATCATTAGATTCTGTGTTGTTGGCGATCATTTTCTTTTTGACTTTAAATTGAACTTACTTATTTCCCTTAACATTTCATGAAGGAACAGACGGGGAACTTCTCTCGAATCAGTGAGCTGTGTACGATATAAATGCAATGCATTGTGTTAGCGGAAGGAAATTAGGCTATTGGAAGGAGGAAAGAGGGAGTAGTGTTTCTTGACATTTGTTTTGAATTTCTGAATGTCACAAATGGCAGGAAACACATTTGCTGGAAGATTATTCCACATACGAACGGTTCGACTAAAGAACGAATTTTCTCTATAGTGCGTCGTCCGGCCAACCGTCCATTTCACAATGAACGGATGAGAGACCCTGGATAGCCGTGTATTCCGACTAAATATTCTAACTTCAGGGACCAGACGACGGACAGATATGACGGACAACCCACATTCCGACGATGATGATGGGAGACAATCGAGTTGGATACCCTACTATCCCCAATCAACACCACCCCTCTCCTTTGTACACGGTCTAAAACCAGCAAAGATGTCATTGGAGCTCCTGACCATATATGGGAGTTATATTCCATTTTAGGCCGGATGTAGGTGGCGTAAATATTTACGAGATCATATGGGGTGAAGTATTTCTTGCACCGCTTTAAAAAGCCTAAACACTTGAATGCTTCTTTCGACACTTCGAATATATGGCTAGCCCAGCGAGCATCACCCTGTATCTTCATGCCTAGAACATCAAGAGTGTCTGATTCGTCGATATCCACACCACCCATAGAAATTGACGACGATGCTGGATCTGGTGAACGTTTGTGCGACAACAAACAGCACTGGGTCTTTTGCGGATTAAAATCTACTCTATTCATTGGTCCCCACTCACAAATCGGCGCCAAATCGCGGTTAACCCTGCTGTTAGGTTAGGACCATTTGGTCCAAATCTTTTCTGTTTTCCCTTGTAACTTTGGAACGGTGATATATACTGACTAAATTTTTCTGCTAATGGGGTCTTTTAATAAAACAATGTTTTGTGAGAAAATTAAATTTTCTAACTTTATTCACGACTGAGAAAAATACAAAATGACGAATCTTAGGTTAGAGGACCATTTGGTCCATAGTACATTTTTATTGATTTTATTTTAAAAAAAATAAGAATTTATTTATGGTTTGAATATATTTTTCATTGCAAGATGAACACAATGTTTTTCGGTTAGTTTTGCAAATAAAGTTGCTGCAAATGGAACTTTTTATCAGATTTAGACTTGCAGCAACTATAAATTCCACGCTTTCCACGAGTCCCTGAATGAGAAGTTGGATTATTTGAGGAAGCCTCTGAAACTGTGCATGTTGTACGAATTTCTGTCAATAATTGTGCTGATAACCCTTGTTTAGGTAATCTAGTCCGTTTCATCATATGAGCCTTAGCTAAAGAAAGTGCTAGTTGCCGCAAATTGTCTGGCCTCTTTCGATTCCGATCAGTTGGAGCCCATGAAACATCGATTTCAGAAATGAGTGTGTACGCATTCAAAGCGGGTATGTCAAGTATGTTTGGAAATACAACGGTTGGCCATCGATTTGTTTTGTGTTTTGTGGAGTACGAGCCAATCATTTGATCAGCAGTATCCCCACCACCTAGAAGAAACAAACCATTAGAAATTATAGGCGAACAAAAACTAGCAAACCTTTTGTTGAATTGTAATAAGAAACAATCTCTGGTTTTTTCTTAGATCCAATTTCATCAACTGCATCATCTTTGTGCATTGTACTAATCAATATCGCTGCTTTGTTTTTATGAGTGATGTATGATACCAATGTCGCAATATTATTGAATGCAAATGTAGACTTGTACAAAGGGAGTTTTTTGACAGTTAGTAGTTTTGGAGGAATGCAAGTTTTATTTCTGCGCACGGTTCCCACAAATGTTAGGTTTCTTTCAATAAGTTTTTTGTCAGCTCAAATGTGGAAAAAATATTATCGCCTGTTACATTTTGCCCTTTCAAGCCGTCTGTCAAGTCCAATACGACGCGTTCTCCTTGGTTTTTTTCAGGCATGCCATTTCGAGGTTTACCAAGATATGGTTGTATTTTCCATACGTAGCCTGACTTTGAATCTACCAATAACCAAAACTTCAAACCATTCCTTGCTGGCTTTGATGGCATAAACTGACGAACAGAACATCTTCCTCTAAATGGAACAAGTTGCTCATCAACGGTAACATTTTCGTGACAATTGTAAAACATTGGAAGGAGTTGTTGCCAATAGTCCCACAGTGCACGAATAGGAGCAAATTTATCGCTACTACGACTTTGCCGTCGACTAGAAACATCATCGAAACGGACAGCACTTGCAATCATATGAAATGTATCTTCAGACATAATCGATCGGAAAATAGGGCGACCAAATTTTATGCTTTAGAAATTATTGAACCAAAATAGTTACAAAGAATAAGATAAAATTATTATTTTGCATGAAAATTGCAGTATGGACCAAATGGTCCCTAAACCTAAGATTCGTAAGTTTTTTCTAACCTAACAGCAGGGTTAAGTGAGTCATTCATCTTTCGCCTTTTATACTCGACCTCCTGAGGACCTGGCCGATAATCAAATGAGTATGAATGACAGAGGTTGCTGTCATCCGCAAAGGAGTAGATCGGGTTCACAGTCTGACCCAACAGGTCGTCAAGGAAAATAAGAAATAGAGATGGAGAGAGGACAGAACCCTGTGGCACTCCTGCAATAGTTATCGATAACCGACAACGTTGACAACGGAAGTGACAAAACAAAACCGCCACCTAGCGTCGACAACCGTAATAGGTCGGAATTTCTTACACAATACCGAACATATGCAAATAGTTATCGATAACCGACGACGTTGACAACGGAAGTGACAAAACAAAACAGCCACCTAGCGTCGACTTCGACAACCGTAATAGGTCGGAATGTTTGTTTCTAAAGGCCACTTTTGGTTAACTGAAGTTTATGGCAAATCCGCTTGCACAGACATAAACACTCTACACCTAAAAAAAAAAAAAGAAAAACCAATAAATCACCGTATGACATGCACAATGCCAGCATGTTCATTTGTTCGAAGGTCACAACGCTATGACCACATGTGTCTGGGTCTGCAAATTTGTTTAGGGCTAACGGTGGAAAGTGAGTCGAATGATTTTTATGACTGCAACTGATTTTGATTGTTTTCGAGTGCTGCGATAATTGCTGCACATTACAGCAGTTATGCGATTAATGAGGCGGAAAACAACGCCAAGGACAATAACGAAAGGATAATTATCATCACTGGGGCGAACACATGGAATGCTACAGCACAATATTGTCGAACTACAAAAAATATGAATTATTATTAAAATATTTCAATAAACATAAAGTGAATATCAAGCCATAAAATTTGCATGAACATTGTATATTGTTGTACATACCACAAACGATGATGTTAAAGCTTTTTTACGAGTGTTTTTCATTCCGATGCAACTCCAACCGTCCATTTCGAGCCATTGAAGTGGTTTAATAGCCCACATGTACACAGAAGTTGTGGTACGGCCACAACACAGAGCACAACACTCGTGAACTCATATTTAGACGATGTGAGCGGTTTGGAAATGAGGACCCTACGCTTCGCTGCAAAGTTACTGTGTGCGGTCCACTGAAAAAGAAATACAATTTCAAGAGCAGCTGAGGCTGAGGCTAAAGAAGCAAAACTCACAATGGACAATTGTAAACCGAATCAAAGTCACGCAATGTTATCACTGTGTTGTAATAATTATTTATATAATCATGAATTAATTATTATGATTTGTGAACCACAAATACAAGAAATATTGAGAAAACTTAATAAAGACGACAACAAAAAATACATCAAGTTTTAATACAACCAATGAACACAAAGTCAAGATATCCAGTCGGTTTATCGGACTTGTATATACCCAAAACCCATATGCTGATCAAGTTTCATTTACATCCGAAACACACCTCGAGAAATTTACAAGGATTAAAAATGGATCATTTTCTATCATTTACCTAATCCTAACTAATGGGGACTCCTAACAAGGAATACTTTGTACTCGTATTTCTGTGAAAAATAAAATACGAACTTAAAAGGAACTGATTGAGAGAAAATGTTGAACTTCTAACATGAAGTTGTGTGGGTTCAAGTTCGAAAAAGGTCCCTTGAATATGATAGGTGACGGAAAATAAAAGCATGCCTGATGTTTGCGTACTACGTCTGATTCATAAGAAAGGAGAATAAAGTGATTGGGCCAAATACCGAAGAATAGCTCTTCTATTCATCGTTTCCAAGATCTTTTCAATCATATTGTATGAACGATTGATGCCCAAACTAGACGAACTGATCCAGCCCTATCAGTGTGGCAGCAGACCGAATAAATCAGCTATCGACCTAA
Source organism: Hydrotaea cyrtoneurina (assembly GCA_958296145.1). Lineage (NCBI taxonomy): Eukaryota > Metazoa > Arthropoda > Insecta > Diptera > Muscidae > Hydrotaea > Hydrotaea cyrtoneurina. The sequence continues at coordinate 50,778,067 of OY282514.1, read as the reverse complement.
TCCTCACACTCCGACAAATCCTGGAAAGGACTCGTAAAAAACAGATAGCAGATAATAAAACCGGCAAAGTAAACACCAAAGGCCTTTGGGAAAATAGTAGTTGGCGCTTTTTCCAGAATCGAGCAGGTATTGGCGGAGATGATTGTGATGATGAATGAGGACAAGACATAACGAGTTCTTGCAACTGTGCGGCAAATGTTGCGGCGACAGATAACCGACCTTGGCTCCGCCCTTTTATAGAACCTGTATATAATGCGAAGGATAGTGGTGGAAAATATTTGATATTTTGGGTAAAGCAAACAATTCAAGAAAATAAAATTTTACATAACACACCTTAAACTGATATACAGTGAAAGCTCTCCTTGCGGACAGCTCTCTTAAGCGGACAAATTTCTCGGTTCCATCCGCTATTTTTAAAGCAAATTAATCTCCGCTGGGCGGACATCTCTTGTGGACGGACAAAACCACTGCGACCGTCGGTGTCCGCCCATCGGAGCTTTCTGTATATACGGGGTTTTCCAACAAGAGGTGTTATTTTGGTATTCAAAGAAGCGGACAATGTACCTATACGAACAAGAACAGAGGGTTGAGCTCAACATCTGATCTGATAAATAAATATTATCTGATCTGATAAATATTTACACCACCTACATCCGACCTAAACTGCAATATAACTCCCACAAATGTGCAGGGGCTCCAAAGACATATTTGCAGCTTCTGGACCGTTTACAGAGGAGAGAGGTGATAAAAGACTATAGTGGGGTATCCAACTCTATTGTCTGCATTTATAATCGCCGGAATGTATGTTTTATATCGTTGTTATTTATATATATTTCAATGGTATCTGATCTTCAGGTATCCGTAGTCTAGTTCCGGAGGTTACAACTTTCAGCCGGGATAGGCGGCTATCCAGGGACTCTCATCCGTGCATTATGAAATGACCGGTTGACCTCTGTTCGTATATGGAAAACTCTTCGAGTAAGTGTCTTCCTTGACACCTGTGACAGTCTACAATTCAAGACAAATATCAACAAATACTACTCCCAGTAGATTGTATTTACAGAAGGCATCCCCAAACAGTTAGATGTTAAAAAAAAATTCTGGTACTACCTGAGGACACGTCAATAAACAAATGAGCAATTGACTTTAAAAATTACGCGATATAAAAATGTTAACGCCACCAAACACAATACACAAAATAACAAAGTCAAACATAAAACAATTATGAATTTTGTTATGGTTCAGATTAACTATCAACGTCACTGAACTATAGTCGATCATCAACCGGAACACCTGATTTCAGTTACTGAGCAATTCCATATGAAAGCGATCACGTTTTGGACGACCCCTCTCCGATTTTAAAATAAATAGTCTGAATCGATTGCCCATCAAAAAATAATGTACGTACATATTTTCTTTAGTGTGGATAGTGACTGCTTTAGTGGTGGTGTAAACCACTGTCATGTGACAAAATTGAAGAATTCTTCATAAGGGACCTCATTCAAAGTGGTTTTAAAAAAAAACTACTAAAGCAATCGCAACAAGTGATAGCTCGTTGGAAAGTTATTGAATCAGGCTTTAACAAAAAAATAAAATTTTCCTAATTTTTCTCAGAAATTTACCTTTAAATTTTCCCATGAAAATTTAATTTTCCGATTTTCCACAGAAGCTTCCAAATTTTCCGGCTAATTTTTGGATTCCTCACAATTTTTGCTTTAAGAATCAGCAATAAAAAAATGGGCCCCGAATCCTTGTTTGGACAGGAGAAGAGCATTTAAGAGACCACCTTTATATAAATTCTCAATTTATTCAAACAAAACCAGATTTTCCATTTTCGCATCTATTCATTTTCAATGTAATTCTAATTGTTTTGTATCTTTTAATATATTTTTTATAATTGAATTATTTTGAATTAATTAACATTATTTTATTTATATTGAATATTTTCCGATTTGTTTTAAATTGTGTACATAAAACAGTCGAGTCTTTTTGTGTGAAGTAAAGCACTGTTGTTTATGGTGCGGTCACGCAGTTGATCCCGTTCGACTTCGTTTTTTTTTCAGACTGGATTAAAGACAACAACAACAAATTATTTGTTTTTTCTAAAATATACAAATTGACATTTTTTTAATTCGAATTTTACTCATTGCCCCCGATGAATCAGCTTGGGCCGTATTTCGATTTAATAACAAACAAAATTAAACGAAGTTATTCCAAGAATCCGCCAGTACAGTGGATAGTTGCATTGCTAACTGTTAACTCTCATATTATTATTTGTTATTAATGTATATAAAACAATGTAAATTAATATAATTAGTGAAGGTAATATTCAACTACTCGTAATTAAGTACGTTTATCCAGAACACAATCATTCGTTTCGCTAAAAAGAAATTAATTCTGGAGAAATACATCTCGCCATTAGTTCGAAATATTGCAAATGGCATCAGCGACGACATCGTCATTAAGTCACCAAACATTCGCATTAACGTTAAAACTGCAATGTTTTCATTACGGCAATTTGTTGTTGTTCTCAATATCAGTATATACATACATACATACATATGTATGTATATTCATACGAAGTACGTCGGTTTATATATGTATTTTGTTGCCATTAATGTATATGATGAATGTATGTAAAGTACTTATTACCGAAATATGGTAAGTAGATGCAGATGCACATTAGAGTGGCTGTGAAATTATGCGGGAAATAATGCTCAGAAACAGGGATACAGGCAATTAAATACTTTGGGTTTGTGTAAAGCCAATTTCCAAGCTGGTATTGAACAGCAATTACAATCAATTGGTTAAGGGCACAGCGTTCTTTGCTTCGCAGCCCTCATTTGAAAGAGATTATTTACATATCAATAAAAACTGCTTTAATATGCAATCCCGTATTCTGTTTTTGCAACTCCATCCAAACCTCCCATCACATTCGGGTGAAAAATAAACAGGGTATATTTCCAAAAATGTTATTTTGCTAGGCTCTAAGATCTCTTCTGAAATCATGCCAATCGGTAAATACATCTGTGTTATTATATCTGCGCCATGTTTTAGAAATCTGTTGAATTCTTCATTTGATATCCCTGTCTATAGCTCAATCTCTTACCACAGTTTGAATGGATGCTAAGGACAATTGATTAAAGGATTTGCAAAATATAAAGCCCCAATTTATATATATTTTTACTATATGATGGGTATACAATAGCATCTAAATTACTTATGACACCTACAATTTTAAGTTATCTAAATATCACTTCACATCCAGTCAATGACAACAATCGAAACTGTATTTCAAATAACCCACAAGCAAACCAATCAGCGACCTATTAACGACAACATCCCAAATAATAATACAACTAATTTTCCAACTCAGATTGCTGAAATAAACAATCAAAATAATTTCGACAATCTATCTCTAATCTAGATAGTTTCGCATTGAGAACCGATAAAATTACTTCATCGAATAAATTCATTATAGTAAAAAATGTTACCCATTAATACCTGTCAACTTCAACAGTTACATACTGTAAATGTGGTAAAGGGTGTTTTTTATTGAGGTATAGAACTTCGAATTGAAAAAAAACACAAGAAAATCGTTTTAATGTCCATCAATTTGGCTTTATTGGAAGGATAATTTTATGCCATTAATGTTTAAATATGATTTCGGGCATGTGGCCGCCGCGGCTGGCTCGAATAAAGCCAATTCTACAGGTCCAATTTCAATTTTGTGATGAAAATCAGCATCGAGATGAATCTCATTTTCGGCCCATACACCAAAATCACGACGCATTGCATGGTCTCGCGGCTTTGCACAAGCTGGATCTTATAAGGTCGCAAGCCAAGATCTTTGCGCAAAATCTTCCATAAAGTTGATGGACAAAGCTCCAATTGCTGTGCACGGTGGCGAATCGATCCATTCGGACGGAGCTTGCGGTGAACTTCGCGAACTAAACCATTACTTTCGAAATAAATTTGCACGATTTGCAAGCGTTGTTCTTTTGTCAACCTGTTCATGATGAAATGGCAAACCAAACTAAATATTAATCACTTGACAGCTGACAAAATGGCCGCCAGTTAAAAAAGTGATGCCAACTTAAAGATCTATACCCCAATAAAAAACACCCTATATTTCCAAATTTTGAAAAACACGGTCCTGCCGAAACCTTTTTACTTTAAAGCCAAACCAAAGCTTTATCCAGTTTCTCTGGCTGTTGAGAAATTAATATTCGAAGAGATAGATCGAATGTTGAGAAAGGGAGTTATCATCAGCATGGAGTTCTCAAATAAGATTGTTAATTAAGCCCAATAAAGTCCGTCCGTGTCTAGATGTCAGAAAATTAAATCAGGTCACAAAGAAAGATTCTCTTATTCGCTGCTATTGAGAACTCCAAAAACTTGAAATTGTAAATTGTGATAAATATGTGTACATCAGAACGTATCTGAAGATCCAGAGGAGGAACAGAATGCATACACGCTAAAAATTTTCAATAAATTTCAGCAAACAAATTGGCATCAAACATATATATATTTTTCCATACCACAAACATTAACTTGTTTGTAGGTGATAAATATCAAATGTATGTGTATATATTTGCGTGTTACTTATTTATTTTTTTCAATTTGTAAATCTCTGTATTTCAATTCATTTTATTCTCTCGGTTATTGTTATTATACTAAAAAGTGTAGAAGCAAAAAATTTTGAATTTCAAAAGTTTATTGTATGTTTTTCCCAAACACGCTATTGTTTATACACAAATACGTAATATTTATAGCAAATAAGTTATGTTTACATCTAAATAAGCTTTGTGTAGAAAGAAATAAGCTTTACTAGCTACAAAGTCCAAACACGAGTTGTAATTGATCCGACTGAAGCTGCACACATCTTATCAGAAGCAAAAACATATTCCTCATGGAAATATCACCTTCACCATACAAACATTTACATCTCATATGGATTTATTTGCTCCATGATTAGGATCATACATTCCAATAAATCCGATTTTTTTTGAAAAATACACTAATATTTTTCACGATGATTTCAATCATTTGATACGACCCAAAAGTGTAACAGATAGTGCAATCTTCCCCAAATTCTTTATTTTGTAATGCTTTAATTGGATATAGCTTTCGAGAAAAAATTTTAAACTTTTTGATTTCGGATACTTAGAAATATGAGACTTGTAGGCTTTAACTTAGTGTGCTGGTGTATTTAACTCGGTTTACCCGACAGAAACATTCTCACTTGTTTTTTTATTTAAGAAGTATGGAAATGTAAATACTATTCATGGTAATATTCATGATACTTCTACAAACATTCGTCTTTTTTTCAATACCACCAAAACTTAGTGGTAGTGGAATTTTTTTTAAATACATACCACCAACATTTATTGGTAGTGTAAAAATACCACTAAATTAATTAATTTCTAGTGCACTAAAAATCTAGTGCAATATGCTCATTAGGGCGTTTCACAAAATACGTTTTTTCTGATTTTTCCAACTCTTGAAGCGGAATATTAAAGTTTGTGATTTAAGAGAATTTCGAAAAAAATTTTGGATTTTTTGAAGATGGGTACGGGGTCGCTGAAATCGATTTTATCAAAAAAATGAGGTTATGGAGAAAAATTTTTAATATTAATTTTTGCTGGTGCTTTTTCTTCATAAAACTAAACAATTCTCTTCTTAATGATCCGATCCCACGACAAAAAAATTATTGATTTTAGTTAAAGAAACCGTATTTCAAGCAGCTGAAATGAAAACAATGTATATTAAATGTTTTTTTTTTACTTAACCAAGAACGAAACTTAATGAAATTCTTTTAATTTTTATAAAATTTGAAAAATAAAAAAAAATTTTCTCAAACTTAAATTTTTTTCTTATATTTCTCCCGCAAGTGAAAAGAAACCTATATACCGAATGAAAGGTAATTTAACGCATTTTTCAAAATGTTGAAAACTTTTAAAGTTATTGAGGTTTGAAATCTATAAAAACATAATTTTGTACTTTTAAGACTATCAAAGTCCTTAATATAATAATTTTTCACATCAATCATTTTTTTGTCGTGGGATCGGATCATTAAGAAGAGTTGTTTAGTTTTATGAAGAAAAAGCACCAGCAAAAATATTAAAAAATTTTCTCTCATTTTTTTGATAAAATCGATTTCAGCGACCCCGTACCCATCTTCAAAAAATCCAAAAAAAATTTCGAAATTCTCTTAAATCACAAACTTTAATATTCAGCTTCAAGAGGTGGAATTTTTTTTTTTTTTAAACGCCCTAATGCTCATCCATGAAATTTCTATTACTCATAACAATTCGGAACAATTCTAAATTTCATAAATTAGGATCGTTTTTAGAAATTGTGTGTCTCGTTTTTCGTGTCCCGGTCTAATGAACGTATACAGGACGAGTACTTGCAGATGGATGGATGTATGCGTGGTCATATATGTAAGTACGTGGGTTCCATCGAGTACTTATGTACAGTACAGCCAGAACTTCTGCTTGTGTCTGTCGTCCATTGAAAGTGTTTATATCCTTTTGACACGTTAGCAATTATTCAATTAACTCAGCAGCATCGACAGCCTTTGGATGGACAAAATAAAAAAAAAATAGCAGCAGCAGCACCAGCAAATCCCAAATAATGCGAATTCATTTCACACGGTATGAAGAATAATGACAACAAATTGAAAATGCAAGGAATAGCAATGTTTGGTGACATTGGCATACGGACGAATATTCGAACAAAAGTACATGTGTACGTACACACACATACACGCACACATATGTGTGTTCATCCAAATAAATCTATATGTTTCGAGCAACGGATATATTCGATTAAAACCAGAAATTAAATTGTAATTTAATTAATATCCCTCTACAAACAATATCACGAGAAGAAATATAGTGTTCGTGCTTCTGTCTGACGGACAATTAAAAAAAAAACACGACGAAACGTTGAATCGAATCTTAAATGTGTCAATCATATCAACTATTTTTTTTATTCATCGACAATAGTCTTATTGAAGGAAGGATGACTGACACAGAAACATGCACGTTCAAGTGTGTTTTATTGAATATTAAATGTATGAATTGAATGAGTAATTAATTCAGTACGCAATTAAAAAGTTCTTAATCATTATCCTGTAGTCCGAGTAGGTCACACTTGAATAAATTCACGAAAATGCTAATTTGTGAATGATCGCCATACACTGGTGACCAAAAACATTTGCCTGCTGATATTGACTTGAACAAAAGTTTTTGAAGGTCCGGAAATTTCTTATTCAGACACTAAAGTATAGAGACTTCATAAGAACTTATTATGCATATTATTTTGTATTTTAATTTCCCTAGAATTTGGCCGATACATTAATAAAAACACCATTTCAAACATTTCTGCATAGTATGTCCATGTCCAGATCTGTAAGACAATTTTATCAATAAAATTCGCGTTTAGCTGTACGTTAGGGTGGAGTGAAAACATGCTTTTTTTAATTTGAAAAAGTTAACCTCGGAAAGAGATGTAGTCTGGGGTCCTAATGAGGGGAAAAATAAAGAAAAAAATTTTAAAAAATGTTTAGGGGTCGCGCCACTCCCTCGAAATTTGGAAATTATCGCTATTTTGGCGTTGATTTTAGAAAAATCCTAAAAAGTTTTATGTCAATAAATGTTTGCAATAGCGTAAACAATGAAATAAGGGCATGAAAAAATTTAAAAAAAATTTTCTCATTGTTCAAAAATTTAAAAAAGTAAAATAAGTCAAATCGTCCCTTTTTCAGAAAATTGACTGAACAATGAAATCGCCACCAAAGCTACAAATATTAGTCGATTATCCTCATATTTGCCTCAAATACTTTTGTTTGGGCACTGAACAAGCTAGCGATAATTTCCAAATTTCGAGGGAGTGGCGCGACCCCTAAAATTTTTTTAAATTTTTTTCTTTATTTTTCCCCTCATTAGGACCCCAGACTACATCTCTTTCCGAGGTTAACTTTTTTTTTTGAATTTCACTCCACCCTACTGTACGTGCTCAAGACCTTTCGTTTCGATGTATTCCTTCAAAGATACTCACTGAGCATTGCACAATCGAATATTATACATGACCTGTTGCACAGTGCGCAATCTGGAGTGTCTGTCACGTTTATCTTGTCAGAAAAAAATCTATTTAGATTTACTCCGAAGCAACGTTTGCAAATTGTACAAATTTATTACCAAAATTATGGTTTCGTTCGAGCGACGAATCGCACGCTGCGTTCAACATTCGGTTGACATAATCGCCCGGCAGAGTCGGTAATTCGAGCAAATATGGATCGGATTCGCTCCACGTTTACTCTAGTGGTTAATGGCATCCTCAGGCAGAAGGCGATATTGCTGCTGTGGAACAATGTTTCGACAAAGACCCGAATGAGTCCATTCGCCATGGCGCGCTACTATTGGAACCTCTGCTTAACTTTATGGACGATTTTGTGGAAGGATCTTGGTTTGCGGGCTTACAAAATCCAACTCGTGCCATACAGCCAACGAAACAATGAATTTATTGAAGGAAACTTTTGGTGTGCGCATTATCTCCCATGGTAGGCATGTGGCGTGTGTTCCAAGATTGTGCGATTTAACAACGCTGGACTATTTTTGTGGGGTTATGTGAAGCACTTATCTACGCAGATAAGCCCGATACGATTGACGACTTGTAAGAGAATATTGTGCGTGATATTGCCGACATACGGCCCCACATGCTGCAAAAAGCTGTCAAAAATTGGACCTCTCAGCTGCAATTTATTCGAGACTTGCAAACATACTGGCAAACCCTTATCATTATAATAAAGATAAATTCTTGTCCATGCCATTAAATTATATATTTGATATTTTAAGTCAATCCAAGTTACAACATTCTAAAGTAAACATTCCTGAACCGAATCGAATCAAATTCTGAAACGTATGAGTACCAGTACTAAATCACCGTTTTTATCAGCAACTTTTACTCGATGATCATTCATGGATATCATGGATTTTTCAATCATTTGGTCGACTGAAACCTGATGAACAAATGTCCGCTTTTATCTTCTGCAAAGCCATTAACTACAGTGGTTTTTCGACGAGACTGTGATATTTCAACGACTGCCAAATAAAAAGTAAGTGAATCATACATTAAATGTGAACTTAGATAAAAAAAATTACTGGAATTTAAAGAAAATTCAATTTTGGGCAGTTATGTCGGGAGTGCATATAACTACTGCAGTATATTGGCTTTTATCTTAACGAACATTCCAATCAATTTACAAGAATTTCGCATGGATCATTGCCACTTTCATGGATGACTCCTAATGGTCACAAAATATGACACATCCAAAAGTTAATCAAATGATACATAAATAAAATCTAATATCGCACAAAAATACCAATACTTGTACCCACACTTACATGGACGTGACCCCACTTACAGACGCCGAGACATACGTCCACCCGCCCGTCCATTCTTCGAGCCCCAACACTTTCGCTTCTCCAAGATGGAGAAACTTATTTTCCGTAGAGGAGAAAACTTTTACTGCAGTCATTGGAAACGAGCAAAAAGAGCAACAACAGAGACTCGAAGGATATGCCAACGCAGTTACAATCAAAGTTCCATGGCGATGGTGTTATTTATGGTCAGAATTTGCTTTAATGACTGCGCACTAAAATACTGCTTCCGTAATGCCAAGACATGTGCGACATCCAGACGTACATGTAATCACTGACTCCTTCCCACAGTCCATGACGGTGGTAGTACAGGCCACTGCTATAAGATGGTGTTCTCCCTTGGCTGGTGTGTGCGTTGGTGAGCGGTTTATTCGGGACTGTGTGGCATAATAAATTGTCTAAATGTCCAAAGAAATCCTTTTTCAAAGAAATCAATAAAAGTCAACAGTTTGCACAATACTCGTAAGCGAGTGTGCGGGTGAGTGTGTGTTCGAGCATATTCCAACGTACATGGGAAAGATCTAAGCTTTTTTCAGACACAACAACTATTCGATAATCTTTATACGTGGCTGTTGTTTGTGTGTTTTGGACAAAAGTCACCACATTTATGTACTTTGCCACAGCTGGTGGCAGCATTGAGACGATGGTGATTGCGGTGGGGTGAGGTCTCGCTGGTGTTGAAAGGCTCAGATGGCTTTTAAAGGACATTGGCTTTATATCACTCAGAAATCAGCACTTACCGCTCAGCTTCCACCCACCCCATACCAGCAACAACAACAACAGAAGTAGCAGTAGCAGTGGCAATAATAATGGCAATACAATGTTTAGGAGGCCATATAGACAGTCATTGGCAGGGACTAGAAAATGATTTAATATTGGTCACATCCTCAATGAGAAAATAAAGTGAAGGAGCCTTAGGACAGCTTCTGCTGTTCGGATATTTGTTTTGGGCCATGTGACTTGTTTTGAAATGGATCGCATGTACTTTATGTCTGTGGAAGATTAAGTACGGGTCAATTAATATTACATGGAATGTGTGACGAGCCTGTTTATGTTCCCGAAACAATTACATTGTCATCTTTGTGGTGTAATAGCTGAAAGATGATTCTTTATTCTGCTCGAGATGCCGGCATAATCTTTATGAAGCTCAATTACATTTTGACGACAACTTCAATTTCATCGAATTAAAAGCTGACGTAGCAGATAATCTGTATTTGTAAATAGAATCGTCTCTCCACAAAATACGGTGAGTTTGTATGACCTGTTCATGTTCTATTGGGGTGTGATGCGAATGTTCATGTCATGGATTGAAATTTCGATAAGCATTCCTGATTTAGTAGGTGCTTGACTTCAGAATCACTCGTTAAATGTGTTATTGAACTCAACTCTGGCGATATATTTCAATATTGATGTTTGTTGGGTGGCAAATATATTTAATTTCAAACGGGATAATATTGAAAGCGGATTCTCCCCTTGTTTAAGAATATTTCGAATCGGCATTATTAAGTAATGTAAATTAATTTCCGTAAGTACAATGTGTCTTTTTGAGGTTTTAACCTTAAACCGCTGCAATCAACGTCTTGCAAAGACTTTCAGTTGAAAATCAAATACTTTGTTCATCTTTCATTCTAAGCTTGCTAAACAATACACTGAGTAGAGAGATATTCACAGATTGCAAAATGAATGAGTATCAGGTTATGATTGAATTGTAATACTGTCGAATTCGGATCAGCGCACGCCTTTTTATTGAAAAAATCGTTTAATCTAAAAATAAAAATTAGTAACGATTGTTCTGCGTGATTTTCGTTATTGAAAATTCGTTTATGTGAAACACATTTTTAATGCAAAGACCCAAATTTATATGTTATGAACAGCGCTTAAGTGGAATATTATAATTATGAAGGCGCCCCGGTAGTCGAGTTGGTAGCGTGCTTGTCTATCAGCGTGGGGGTTGTGGGTTCGATTCCCACCAGAGGCTTTGGTCTGTCGCTGCAAAAAAATTTAGCCAAATGGTCTGTGTCACCCGGTTTACCCTTGGACCCAAAATTAGAATATAAATTTACTTTGTATTGTAATTAATAAATAAATAAATAAAATAAAAATAATTATGAAAGACAAAACCGGGCGAAACAAAAATTACGTGTGAACCAAATTTTAGACAATTCATCCAAAGGAAAGGAGCGACCATTTTCATACAAGCTCATTAATATTGAATTTAAATTTGACATACATGTATTTTAATAGTTGTGCCATAAGTTTCTATCTTTGTTTCATAGAACAATTTCAAAAGTACATACTTAGTTCGATTCAACGAAAGAAGGTTCAATTATCCGAAGTCCTTTTTATTGAAAATCACTCATAAGTGAAACCAATTTGTTTTTTTTTTTTCATTTCCGCTTTCGACTGTAATTTAAAACAAGTAACAGTAATAGTACTCTCTATTTGGTATGTTTACAGCCTGCGACCGGATTCATGACGTAGGGACAACGTACACAGAAAAAACATATTTTTGAAATCAATTACGAAGTTTGTATGGAATTCGTCAAAAGTTGTGAATTCAATTACTCAAATGTTAAATAAGTAATTGATTTTTTTACTATTTTTACATTGATTTCACCAAGAATTTCTAAGTTCAATTACAACATTAATTGATATCCAAGCTTAATTTCAATTACGACAGTAATTGAATATTTTTGGCCTGTATTTTTTTCTGTGTATATGTTATGGACCGATCCACAATGGGAATATTACAATAAGCCACATCATCAACAAAATATCAGCTACAATACAAACAAATCTCCAATCACCTAAATATAAAAAAATTAAATTATTTTATCATTAAAATATTATACCAACATCAAATTGTGATATAACGAACAAGTAGTAATCGATATGTCAATTAAATTAATTGTACTTCCAAGGGCCAATATATGAGGCGCGGTTGATCTTCGTTTTTTGCAATATTTGGCGTTTAAACCACAGTTTAATAGCCATATGATTGGGACAGCACTCAACAAAAGAAGAAGACGAATCAAAATGTTTTTGGTTTATCATATTCCACAAATAAAATAAATTACATAAATAATGCAGCTGTGTAATTTTGTTAATGCTTGAATGGGTTTCCGACCACCAACAGTTCCATACAGGTGTGTTTTGCCCGTGTCAAAGTGCATTTAGCAGAGTTTTTTTATTCTCATTTTTTTTTTCTAAAAAACGTGTATAACCAAAATCCGCCACAAAAGTTTAATATAATTCTAATTATTGACCGGAATCATATGTTTCCTGATAAAAATGTTAGTGTTGCCACATCATCTGCCGAAAGTGTGAATTATATTGACTGACTGATTATTGACCTTAAGAGAATCGCATATTTAAATAATAATACAGCGATTCCAACAAGAGGTGTTATCCGGTATTTCGGTAGCAGTCACTTTTGGAGCTTTTGTTCTTTGACATTTGACAAGTAGAAACTACGCCATTACTAAAAATGGAACGACATACGCCTCAACAATGCATTGAAATTATTAAAATTCACTACAAAAATGGTGAAAATCTTGCAGTCACAGTTCGCAAAACTAAAGCATTTTTGGGTCGTCGTGAAGCACCTTGTCGGACCGCAATACAGAAATTGGTTGACAAATTCGAGCCGTTGGGACAAGTTAGGGATGTGAAGAATAACTCAAGAACAACTGAGAATATTGCTGCTGTAGCCCAAAGTGTTGAAGAAAACCCAGGTTTGTCTATTCCTCGTCGTTCTTTGGAATTGGGCATTACACCGTATTTTGCATAAAGACTTGAGTCTTAGGTTTATTAATTTCAGTTAACACAAGAACTCAAGCCGGCCGATCATCAACAACGTCGTGTCCTTGCTGATTGGGTCCCTGAAATGCATGAAAATGATCCGGAATTCCATCGAAAAATCATCTTGACTGATCAGGCCCATTACCACATCGTTGGCTACGTCAACAAACAAAATTGTCACATCTGGGGCTCGGAAAACCCAAGAGTTGTTGTTGAGAAGCCTGTCCATCCCCAACGTGAGACTGTTTGGTGCGGTTTATGGTCCGGCGGGGTCATTGGACCTTACTTTTTCGAAAATGAGGTTGGATTAACAGTTACGGTGAATTGATTGCGCTATCGAAAGATGCTTAATGATTTTTTATGGTCGGAGTTGGATGATATTGATCTGGACAACGTTTATTTTCAACAAGACGGCGCTAAGTGCCACACAAGCAACGAAACCATTGCTCTTTTACGGGAAAAGTTTCCGGACAGTGTTATCTCTCGAAGAGGTGATCACAATTGGCCACCGAGATCTTGTGATTGAACACCTTGCCATTTCTCTCTTTGAGGCCACATGAAAGATAAGGTCTACGCCAACAGCCCAGCGTCTATTCAAGACCTCAAAGATAGAATTTGCGAGGCTATCGAGGACATGGGACAGTTACTTTGCGATTTGGTTATGGACAATTTAATGAAAAGGATATGGTCCTGTAAGCGAGGTCGTGGTGGCCATTTGGTTGATGTTGTTTTTCATTATTGAATAAACATCCGATCATTTATCTCAAAATATGTCAACGTAAAGGTGGCAACACTTTAATTGCCTAGCCCTATTGGATTACTTTTATGAGACATATTAAAACACAGTTTTATAATTAATAACAAAACTAAAACTAAACCTTTTTAAAGGTGATTAAGACTTATCAAAATATATATATGAGTATTTAAAACAAACAAAAAAAAAGACTTTTTTAATCCCGGGTTATTTATTTCCCATAACTAAACTATTTGAAGACCGATTTCAGTCAAGAAATGATTAGTTAAGAATAATATCTAAACCTAATGTTTATCCTTGACAATATCTCGTCACATAGGTTTTCCTAAAAAAAAGTCACATATTAAGTCCCAAATGGCTACTTTAGTCGCACACCGGCAACACTGCTAGTGGATGAGCAAACGAATTTCTTCCTAATCTACTTCACATTGCGAATACTCGAATAAGAAACGTTCGAACATGTATTCATCACTTTTGCATTGTCTAACTTCAGATAATTAAATTTGCACAATTGTGCTAAACGTATTACTGTAAATGAACTTAAATGCCCATCCATTCACACACTCTCGTGGACGAGCAGACAAATGTGAAGTCGTTCCTGCGAAAACAGCAGTACATCAATAACAAAAGGACATAGTTTTCCGTTTCGCCTGGTGTTGTTCCCGACTGCACCGTGAGCTAAGGCACGTAATGATGTAATAAAATCATTTCACACCTCATGAAATGTTGGCTATTTCCGGCAAAACTTTATTCAACTTCCGGCCACGTTAGTTTTGTCTTGTAGTCTTATCAATTGTGCCAAACAGCCAGCCAGTCAGCCATTCATTGGTTACCACTGCCAGCCTGACCAAAGGTCTATACGGATGTTGGTATGGGTGCATGAGTGGACGGGTATCGTGTGCCGTATTTCGATTTGATTTTGTATTTCGTCTGTGGAATCAACGTAATGGACTGTCTGTAAATGCTGACGTATTAATTTTATCCTGCCGCAATCAATACTTGGCCATCTTCATCACCCGGCATCAGCAGCAGCATCATCGCCATGCAATAAATGTACTACGGAATATTTAGTAGGCTGAACACTGACACAGGGTCATTACACATCTTGGACTTACTTTCAGATGGGAGAGATGGTGATAAAAAAGGAATCCTCATCGTTGTAGTCATCGCCACCATTATAGTCATCGTCATCGTCATCACTGTCACTGTGACAGTGACAGTGTAGTCATTTTCCTGAGTCAATATCAAAGTTTGTTCCTCATTGAAAGATACTTAATGTCCAGAGGATGAAATGCTATAAATTCGTCCGAATTGCGATACATTGTTAAGTCGTAAATCAAGACGTCCAATTACGACTTACTTTAAATAGGACAAAGACAAAACGATAATATCAATACAACTGTTGATGCTGTAGTGTTGTTCTTCTATTCCATTTAATGTTTTTTCTGTTTCACCAGGATTTAAATTACATTTGAATTTGATTCGTTTTCTGTGCTTTACTCGTATATGATATGTGTCAATGACGGCGACTTCACCGTATTGACGACCACAATCACAACAAGTGGTCGATTGGTCAGTAAAACAAAGACTGAATCTTACACACCATGGGGTGCTTCAAGAAATTGAATGACAGTGTTGGTTACCTACAGTTGACCCTGACTGCTAGAGACGTCCACATTAGGGTGTTGCAAAAGGGGAATTTAAGTGGATCTATTTTGTAGTGTGCACCGGTCCAATTGTATGTTACATGTGCTTTAATTGGGGGAATTTCGATGTTTTCCGGCCTTATTTTTCGTCGGCGAGGTAGGATCTTGCTCATTCGGTTGGCCCAGTATCCCCCATTAAAATCTGAGACAAACCTGGGTTCATAATTTTACGAAATTCACAAAAAAAACGAGATTTGTTATTTGTCTAATATTTATAGAAATAATTTGATAAGCAAGTTAGTCTAAAATATTAATATTTATTACTAAAACTTATATCTATCTATCTTCTATATATATAAAAATGGATGTGTGTATGTATGTAACGTATGGACTCGAAAACGGCTAGACCGATTTTGATGAAATTTTCAGGGAATCTTCCGAATAACCCCGCGAGTAACATAGGCTACACATTGTTTGGATTTATCTACATTTAGGGGGTGAAAATGGCAAAAGGGATAAAAACTCCCCTTTCCTATATAAATATGTGTAATACAACACTAATGTTTGCTTAGGGCCAGCAACGCGGACCGGGTCAGCTAGTAAATAATAAAATACAACAATAGTTATGTGGTACTGCAAATATTTGAAGATGTTGTGAGGTGCGTACTCAGCATCACGTTTTGTATTAAATGTCAAGTAGGGACCGGCCTTTAATACACTCAAATCTAATAAGAATCATCAGAACAGAATATCATTCGATACGATGGATGCCTGGACTGATCAATGAGCAGCCGTACTGAACATAAAATTGTTTTATTTCTCCACAATTTTATTTTATTTGTCAACGTAGCGGCTCTCTCTTTTCATTTTTCCATTCTTGTAGAAACTCACCAAATTTAGAATTACTTTTCAATTTCGAATTTCATTATCAGAAAGCTTCCCAACAAAAGCCTTTGTGTATTTGATAATTTTGTTCAATAACTGCCTCAATATTTGTTATTTTCCGAAATCGTGGAAGGATTCGAAAATTGTTCCTATTTAGAAAAAAACGAACTGTGATCGAATCTGTTTATAGAATTTGGGCAACTTTTATGAAAGAGTGATTCGGTAGAATATGGATGATGGACTTACAGAAATATACATTCCAGACTTACAATTTGGATTTAAAAAGGGTAATTCCACCCCTGATGCGCTGTTGAATTTTCAGGACGATATTGTTTCCAATCTTCGGAGGCAGCACTGTTCGGTTGATATTTCTCTGGATATCGAGAAAGCCTTCGATGAAGCTTTTCATGGCGGCATTCTGTTTAAAATGATCCAAATAGGATTTGATCCCCGTGTAATAAAGTTGTCTCGAAGTTATTTTTTTTGTTTTACTGAACATTTTCATTAGCGATTTTCCTCACGTTGGTTTGGAATCAGTTCAATGGAATACGCAGATGACAGCCCGCGATGAGTCTGAAATCAAAGCTTTGAGAAAAGTTTCTACTCACTTGGATTCCGTAAAAGTGTTCTATGATAATTGGGGTATTAAAATAAATGCGGCCAAGAGCGAAGCTATTTGTATTCGAAAGGCGTCAGGGAAGTGTAAACGATTTGTGGGTTTTTATTGATGGAGAGGAGAGAGCATTCACTTCAACAAACTCTTAAAATTTTATATCCATTCCAGAAATGTTCTGCTTTTAGTATATTGCGGCCTTTTTCAGAAACATACAGGAGAAGACTTAAAAAATATATTCACAGCAGAATATTTTTTGTAGCGTAGTGTTCTTATCGGGGGTTTTCCTAAGGAGCCTAACAATAAGTGTACGAATGTTAAAATAAAAATATCGCTCAGGCAAATATTTCAGTACAAAACTGATCATCCGTTTCCAATGGAAAATTATTTGGAAATAAAACATTGCAATTGCAAATTTGGATCATCGCCCACATTATGTATATTGACTGTGTCAAGCTGTTATTAAACTGACTGTTAAATGCCTACAGAGTTGCAATCGGTGATCTATCAAAACGATATCGGATGTGGTGGATCATTTCTGGGATTGTCGCTTGTTCCGTCGACCTGATCAAAACACTTTCAAATTCTGCCAGCAAATAACCCACATATTCAAATTTGCTTCTCGTGCAACAAATGTAACCTAATATCGGTAACATAATATCAGGTCTCTCTTTTTAAATGTCTCTTTTTAAAATTCCCGTTTTTAACTCGCATCTTTTGTTATTCATACTTTGATTTACATTTTGCGCTATCATTACTGCAGTATCTGTTCATTCTTTCGCAAGCGAGTTTGTCTAATTTCATAACAAGTACCATGTTTTTAAATAATAGACGCAAACAGAAAACACTATGATTAAAGGAAAAGTGAAATATTTTACGAAGTCTTGATGATGGAAAAACTATAGGGTGAAAATAAGGAGAACTATTTATCTCGAATATCTATAATGGAACCGGTAACATTTGAACCAAATAATGTAATAAACTGTTTTCGTATTATAGTTTTTAAAGTTATAAAAAAAACAGAAAATCCACAGGTAGGGGAATCGCTTTACACAAGGTTTTTGCAGCAAAGAAACATCATATCCCGATTTCCCCAAAAATTTTATAAGCAAATTCTTTTATGTGATGATGACAAGCGAGCTCAGACTGGTTAGATAAATTTAAGTTACGGCATGGTATTCGCTATCTAAAAAAGTGTGGTGAAAAAGTTTCAAGGGATGACGGCGTCGTAGAACCCTTTAAAAAAAGTTGCTGACATTATTGCTGAGATGGAATTGAGTGAAGAGTAAGTTTATAACGCAGACGAATCTGCTGCTTTCTGAAGAGTGCGTGCAAATGAAAAGTCAGCCCCATTGAGAAAAATCAACCACCTCAACAAAGTTAGACAGCACAAAATAACTTCGTTTTTTAATAAATCACACTATGCATTAGATCATTTTAATATTTTCACATAGTCCGGATAACAAGTTTATCCGAACGAGCCTAAAACTATATGTGTCCGGATTGTCGAAGTAGCACTGTACTAATTTCACAATATGAAAATCTTAAAAACCTGCATACAAATATTTACAGTTTGTATTTATAAATTTATATATATTAAATATACATTTCTGACCAATACGAATAATTTTTCCTGCACCCATCCGATTGCAAGTTGTTTGTACATTTAAATCTAAAACGAATGTAATTTTTTAAAAATGGTGTGGTATCGGGGAACATGTGTATCCGAAAAGCTATAAAAAATGTTAGTTAAATAGACAAAACTTGTTGAAGATATACATGTATTTGCAAACAATACAACTTCAGACGAGGGTAGTCTGATTTCATCGGGAAACTCAAAAAATTATGATATAGCCTAGCATTTTTGGGCTATTTCCCAGTTTGCTATTTGATTTTTACTGACCCAAAATTATATTAGTCCGCTTAAATAGATTTAGCTCACATATGAACTTATAGATCAAAGAAAATTCTTCTTTCGAAATCAAGAGAACTCAATAACAATAACAAATATTTTGAAAAGAGCTGGAAAGACTGTGCTGAGTTAGAAGACATGTTAAGATTTGCAGACCGATTGTGAATACTCCCAGGGAGAATTTTTGAATACTTAAAACTATTGTGTATTACTGTGCTGTGAAATTTCTGGCATATTTATTAAACGAAATTACGAGATTCAATTACTTTCCTCAAATATGGAAAATTTCTTTGTTTCAAATGATTTTAAAGAAATGACAAATCAATAACTTCCTCATATATACCCATTAGTCTGTCTCCATGCTTGTCAAAACTATTCGAAAAGGTTCTTCTATTAAAATTAAGACGTTTCTCGTGTCGAAAAAAGTAATACCAGACCACCAGTTCGGGTTCCGTTCCGTGATAGAACAGGTAAACCGACTGACCCAAGAAATCGAAAAATCTTTTGAACGTAGAGAGTATTGCTGTGGCGTCTTTCTAGACGTTGACCAAGCATTTGATAAAGTATGGCATGTTGGCTTGAATAGCTAAATTTGTAAATACTTGCCGGCAAATACACACTGAGTCACATCCTCGAGTCATATATATAGAAAATCTTAGATTCAGAGTCAAAAATGGAACGCATATCACGGATGACCGTGAAATACTAGCCGGTGTTCCCCTGGATAGTGTACTCGGTCCGACCCTCTACCTTATATTTACAGCAGATATCCCCACCAGTCCAACGGTACTCACATCCACTTTTGCTTATGACACTGCTATCCTTAGCTCACACAATCTGTTTGATGTAGCGTCTTATAAACTGGATGACCACTTACGGCGAATAGAATCATGGACTGGAGGATAAAAGTTAACGAGACAAGACCCAACTGAAGATGAAAACATACCAGCTCCACTGGCTGCTCAATCAAACCAATCCAATAATATCAATAAAGTACACCCAAAAAAATGCGTTTTAATCCTTAGTAGATATGAGTTTTAAATATGTTCTCACGATATAGGGTTCTCTCTCAAAATCCTGTGTAAAATCGTTAATTGGAGAAATTTAGACCTCTTTCAGGAGGAGTTATTACTAGTGCTGTTGCCAGGTAGTAGTCCGATAACATGTTTTCAGTTCCTACATTCAACCAGCGTTGCCGTTGATGATACTAAAGTATCAAAATGATACTTTTTTGGGGTCTTGCCACTTTTTTGATACTTTTTGTTTTTGATACTAAATTTGATACTTTTTGTTTTTAGATCCCTCTATGATCAAATCAAATGTTGATATAGATTATTTAGGGATGCTGAGGAGTTTTGGGGGAAAGTAGGAAAAATCAACGAGTCCTTGTTCCCTACATTAAATAAATTTGTGTCATATATTTTTACACTGCCACACAGCAGCTTGCTGCGCTGAGCGTATTTTTTCAAAACTTTCTCTTATGAAAAATAAGCTAACAAATAGACTCAAAGTTCAGACCTGTAATGAGTGACTATCAGCTCTTAATTTGGTAGATACTGATTTAGAAGATTGGAAGCCAAACCCGGAATTAATTGACAAATTCCGAAAAAAAATTACAAAAAAATAAGTACCAAGTACATAAGTACCAAATTTTCATTGACAGTTGTTTTTTTAGTTTTAATGTTTATTTAATGTTTTATTGTATTATTATTTTTGTTTTTTGTTACTTTACATGAATTCGTTCTGTTTACTTTGTACCTAATTTGAAGTAATTTTTAAATAAAAAAATCGTTTAAAACGTTTTATACTTTTTTTTTTAAAAATGATACTTTTTGTGATACTTTTTGAAAAAAGTCAACCGCAACGCTGCATTCAACACACCGGCTGCATGCGGTCCGTATAGAGCACTGAAATCGATTATTGCTTCTTTAGTTGGATCGTTTATCGTGTTGGGTAATTCCCCTCAATTTCTTATCCGACCTTCTCATGATTATTCTGTTCATAACAACTGCCAACATGTATCGTATGCACTTCAGAATATTTTATTTAAATTTGTGCTTCTTGTTCAACGTTCAGAGATCATCATAATGGGAATTTAAAAATTGTAAAGAGTGCATATGCCCGAGACATGTGCTACGACGCAGTGGCGAAAGTGAGCCAACAACAACAATAGCATCGTATAAATCTTGAACGAAGGTGACATCTTGGTGACTAAAGGAGTTGCAGGCTAATAAATTGCAAATGTCCTGATATAAACACTCACAATCGGACACACACACACACACACGCACACCAACTAATCCCAACCCGGCGCAGAGGTAGACCGAGTCAGAATTAGAAGGACATTACGGATGATAACAATCTTTAACAGTTTTGCACATGACCAATGTTTTGAATTGCACACGTACGAGTATGTGCGTCTGTGTGAGTGTGTAAAACACATACACACGGCTGTGCGGTTCAGGTGTTACACAAACTCACTCCTCGGCCAGTTGCAGTAACACGACGAGTGCACGAGTGAATGATGAAATTTATGCTTTCGTTGAGGTGTGTGTGTGTGTGTGTATGTTGGGTTGTGGTGTTTCTTCCGTGTTGGAGTCCATACTCCTGTCCGTCCATGGATGCATGTAACGGGGTGTTGAGAACATTCACACATTTGCATAATTTTATAAATGAACGAACCCTTTTTTCCTGTTGCCCTATCGAGTCTGTGGTCAACGACAAGTGGCCGCTCCTACCCACTCCGGAGCTCCGACCCAGTGTTTTGAAATATACTCACTTGCGAGAAGGGCCAAAGGAAAACATGGCAAACGACAACAAGTCCATTGGACAATGTTGACGAAAACTTTGAACGGAAGTGACTATTGTGGAATGTCTTATGTACGAGTATGGCAGGCCATGTGACTGTCGGCCAACCACACATGCATACCCACTCGAACATACCGGCACATCCGTTCATAGGTGAGTTTATATTTTTGCAGGCGTTGTTTGGGTGTTTTTTCTGTTGACGTTGACTCGGTTCGATATGTGTGCGGTGTAGTAGTGGTGACATTCACATTAAATATGAGTGCAGTTGAATTCCTCGCCCAAAAATTCCTTGGGAACATTTCACGACTATAAATTAATACGATTTATTGCTAACGATAAGAGTGCGCTTGTAGCCGGTAATATATGAGTCGTAGACGTCGTGTGGCAAGTTGCAAATACTCACTAATCTACCTACGGAAAGTTGTCTGTCAAAATGATATTTACGGCCAGCGAGTGGTTCGCTCTTTTCCTTTGTTGGCTTATGGCGCGGCATTCTTTGGTTTCTTTCGCTATGCCCATTGGCTCGGAATGAGAAGCAGAAAATGTAGGATAAATCTATGCTTACAGTGTTGCAGTGACTGTGCCTTTAAAGGTCAAGAAATCATGAATTGCCTCCGAAATCAACGTGTGCTCAGGTGTGATCATTTCCGATTTGACAGATACAATTGATAAATACTGATAGACTTTATGTGTATAAGAATTATCAGTACAGGGAATACGACAGAAGGATAAGGAAGATTCAAATACGATTATTTTCTTCGTACTTTTAAGCACTAATGAATCACCTCAAGCTGGACTAACTCAACTCTATTGATTGATTTAATTCCGACTAAAATATAAACACCGGGATGTTCTGCCAGTGTTGCCAGTTGCATATCTCCCTAAATGTCCGTTAATAAGCAAACGAAGAACTTCTCTCAAACCAGGTATAAATCGAGTTACGAACATTAGACGCCAGCGACTTCGTATAATTAGTTCGGAAATATTTCAGATTTAGTAATTTATAGTACGAACAGAAGGGACATTAAACTGAAGTCTCTTTACAATAAAATTCTTGTCTAAATCAGGAAAGATACACGTAGCACTGTACGGCGTCTCTTCAAGGTAGGTCAAGTCGAAATTCAGTTAGGGGTAGATAATGCGGTCCCCACGGGCAAAGTAAAAGGTATTGTTTTTGGATCGATTCAATAATATTTATGTAAAGTGTATAGCAGAATCATATTGAATCGATCTATATTCAAGAATAGGTCGAACCAATGACGTATATAAAGGCTTAGTGACAGACAGATCAGAGAATTGTGTACTCCAGCATTTCATAAATCCAAGAGCACCGTAAGCTGTGTTTGCAGTCATGAACATATGTGCACGGTAATTCACATGTTCGTCCAATAGAATGCCATGATCTAGAAAGACACCACCGTCTCAAGTTTAACGTCATCCATAAAGTAATTAATATGCATTTGATTGGTTCCGAAGAAAGTTATTTGTTTACTTTTAAAATTATTCAGATCTGTTTGAAGTTAGGTATATTCATTTGAATCGCGGAAGGAATGGAATATTTTCACATCATCGGCATACATAATTATGTTTGAGTGTTGACCTACAGAAGGAAGATCATTGTGACAATTAATAACAAATCACTAAATCCCATAGAATTTGATTTGAGTAGAAGAAGATCTGGCAAATAATTCTGTTTGACCAACAATCAGCTGATTGGCTGTTTGATACTGGACATTATTTTGTGGTTGACGGTTTTTTGTCAAACAAGTGAGAGTGCCTTAACTCACGCACACAAATATTTCAAATATCGCCTCTAAGCTATCTTTAAATATCCTGTCGCACAGAGTGTTCGTTCACAAACTTTATTAAATCGCTTTTCATGCAAATCACAAGATTCAACGTGTAAGGTACCACCTGCACGTGTACAAATATTTGCAGAAATAAGACGAAATAACAAAATCTCCCCTATGAGGGTGGCGGCCTTAGTGTCTTTGTCGTATGCGAGTGCGAGTGCACAGGACGGAGTTGAGCTATTGTTACAAGTCAGACAGACGCTTGCTGCCAAGGAATTTCATTAGTTACGCATTTCAAAAAGGGAAACTATGTGAAAAATTCAATTCATTCGAATGGGTGTACTTGAAATTGTTGCAATTACGCAGTTCTTGTTACGCGCGCCACCCGCGGTGTGCAGAGACACAGACCGAGGCGGAGGCAGTCAGTTAGGAAATTTGGCTTCCATTCAAATCTTCCGGTAGAATGTCAACGGAATGAAGGGGGTTGATCTACTCACACAACAGACAAGTGAAAAATAAACTTAATTACATACACACCACTCACACACATACGCACAGACGCTCTGTACGGATGTGCATTCTGGAGAAGCCGACGGTGGTGATGAATGAGATAGAGGGGTGCATATTTCAGTCATGATTTACGACTCACAATAGACGGGGCCAGAGGGTGACTTTGTGGGACGGAGCTGTCAGTAAAGTAGTACACTCCTGTCATCGTTCCATGTTAGCGCAACAAAATAACAATTCTTACTTATTATAATTGTATAGGTACACACACTCGCACACTTACATGTAGACTGAATGACATCCGTCCTTACACAGGCAGCAAGAAGGATGCGTCGCTGCTGTTTTCTTTATATTTATACTGATTTAGCTAACAATTCAATTTCCAACGAACCAAAAACAAATAACAATGTGTCATTGCAAAAGACTGAACGGAGGCAAAATATACTTACATTTTACTTATGCAACACGTGCAACTCATTTCACACACCCCCCTGTTGACTGTCACCACCGGCACTACTGAATCACTGATGTTAGTGGGGGATCTGTAGACTATACATAGTTGTCATGTCAATACAATTTACCAGCACGAGCACATCCATCCATTCCAGCGCCATCTCAATCATCAAAGACATGCAAATGTAATGAAAACATTTTATCCAGCCAAGTACCCGAACGAACAGGCCACCAAATAATAGGTTTGCTTGTTCCAAAGACAACATGCACTCTGTGTGAACTATGAACAGATGAAGAAAGAGGAGACTCATCAGAAAGCGGGGTATGTACATATCTAGGTAGAAATTAAGATTTAAATGTATCAATATAGGAAATTAAATCGGTTATCACTGACCGGGACCTACTGTGTAATCGCGGCTCCGAACGGCTAATGCTTTTCTAGAGAAGTGTACATGGCTTATAGATTACTCTCTTACTCGTAAAGTCACCAGAAGTTACGAGGTGGAAAACACCTGTTTGATGGGTTTACTTGTGTGATAGTCGCACACACTGCCTACAACACCTCGGCCGTTTTCCAACATAATCTCTCTTAATATAGGGAATTCCTATATATATATATATATTACCTATGTTCCACATCGGAACGTCGATATATTCTAGGGAAATTATTTATCAGGGGAAGACGTTATAAAAAGGGCCCAAAAAGAGCAAAACAAATGTAGGAATGAATCAAAAATTAGTAATTTGACTAAAATGGTCCAAAACGGACTCAAAACTGGTATAATATAAATGGGAAATAATTTACATTCGGGTATATAAAATGCTTGTGTAACTGACCAATGATCCATCCTGTCCTCACTATGAAATTTTGGGGAATATGTTGTCCTTACCGCGTAGACGACTACTAAACATTTTTTGGAAATTCGGATTGGAAAGGGATAAAAATGCGGGGGAAACTTGAAAAATGTGTCCTCAAAACCCTTCGCAATACGCAAAAATACCAAATAGTCAAATATCGTGATTTTAGTGGGAAAATTGGTACACAACTACGCTTGGCAACAACGGGAGGAAATGAGTTAGAGAGGAAAAAGGGACAAAAAACGGGATAAAAATGTCACAAGGAACAAAAAATAAAAAAAGATTGAAACAAATGGTTGGCAATAACAAGTGGATAACAGTACCAAAACGGAATAAAAAAAGAGGACAAATTAAAAAAGTGAATCAAGTTTTTAATAATAATTAATAATTAATAATTGTTAGAGAAGGGATGAAAACGTACCAAAACGGGATAAAAAAAGGGAAAATGGGGAAATAAAAAATGTGTAAATGGAAAAATGGCAACAAAAAGGATCCAAAAACGGTGGAAAATATAAATGAATATTAATTTAATAATAATTACAAAAGGGCGAGAGGTAGAAATATGCATTGCACTTGTAGTTGAAGGATTAAAAGTGAACAAAATGGGGCCAAAAAAGAGAAAATAAAAAAGTGCGAAAAACTTTTTCAAAATCTGGATGGAGGAGATCCAAGACAGGTCGAATATAAAAAGTTATAGAATGGGCCAAAAATGTCAGACGCGTAACAAACGGAATAAAAGGGGACAAACGGTGGGGGAAACCAAAAAGTTGAATAAAACGGGCTAACATTTAGAGGATACTGAAATGCGTCAGAAATGGCCCATATAGCCAAGAAATATAGAGGATGTGGGAAAACTTTTTAAAAATAATCATAAATAACGAGAATTAGAAAAGGCTGTGCGTGTGATGTCATCTTGATTATGTGCTCCTGATTTGTGGTTCTCCATAGGTTCTCATTGGAGATTTTATTAGGCCAAAATATCCGTTTGATTTTTCGCAAGCAGCGGTTTACGAAAATTTGTTGTGCTTGCAGATCTTTCCTCATTGCGTTCAATGTTTTGCAGCCGTACTGTATTTGTAAAGGAGACCCAGCAAATGAGAGTATTCGAGGTCATTCAAGAAGTTTGGACCTTTAACACTTCTCAACCAAAATTGTCATTCAAACCAAAGAGTCAGATTAGAACACTACAGGGTGTGGTGTAGTGTATAGGTGTACGATTTTCAAGGGTCTATCACTATGTCGGATGACACAAACAAAGTCAAAGTACACCAGCAGATTGATGTGGTGAAGTTTTTTTTGATGTGAATTTGCAGAATTTAATAGAAATGTGTGTGAATACTCATTTCCATACACATTCGGGTAATTTCTACCAAATAAGTGGGCTATGTCGTCTTCAGAGACAACAATTATTTATTTATTTATTTATTAATTACAATACAAAGTATATTTATATTCTAATTTTGGGTCCAAGGGTAAACCGGGTGACACAGACCATTTGGCTAAAATTTTGCAGCGACAGACCAAAGCCTCTGGTGGGAATAGAACCCACAACCCCCACGCCGGGGCGCCTACAACAATTATTATATTGAATTCTCCATATGAACGAGAGAATGTCGCACAAAAATAGTCTACTGGAGTCTAATCTCATGAATTAGGCGTTAAAGTTTTCAATTAGTTTATGGCATCGCGTTCAGCCTGGTTGAAACCACATGTAATCTTCTATTTTACAAATCTTCTATTTTAGACAACAAAAAATGCTCCACTGACCGTGACGTTATGAACATCACCGTCCTTGTTTCAGTTCGGTCGGATGATGCTGTTTGTAGACGTACCCTTTGGACCAAAAGAATCCAGTTCGCTAAAGACAATTTATCGACCAAAAAAAAATCGGATCTATAGAACAGCACCAAATTTTGAAGAACCCGAGTTCGAAACCGGGTAAGACCATTAAACATTTTTCAGCGGCTGTTTCCACGTCGTAAATTCGGATCTGACACTTGTTTACATGTCTGATTAAATCAACAATTTTAAAGTTTTATCGAAGTTGAGTTTATTCAAACAATAATTATTTTCTTAACTATTTACGAAACATAACTTTCATTTAAAATTATTATAAAAATTGTTGATCTCATGTCAACGTGCCTTTTCCATGAAGATTGTCCGCTTCGTGACTGGTTTACAAGTGTCCCGAACATCGTAGAACACCAATGTTGAAAACTCTTCCCGTGTGGACAGCGCTGGATGTGTGATCGAAAAGAAAAATAAAAACAAATTAATTAGTTTTTTATCACTCTTTCCAGTTTTTACTTTATTCGCGAATTCTTTCTATTTGAATCTATCTTAAGACTACTCGATCGATTTGATCGTACAATATTTATATGTTGTAAATGTCAATCTTTTGGTAAGCAGTTCGTTGGAACTGTTTACCACTTCTTCGTGTGGCCCAAAATTACGTGGCATTTTGTCTGGTTTGAATTTTGCTTTGGTTTCGAGTTTCTTGACAAAGTGTGAACGGAAATGAAAACACGGGAAAACTTGGTAGTCTAAATTATTTGGCAAACAATTCTTTGGAATTGTTTGTTCTCCCGTCTGTGGTAACGGAAGTGCAAAACGTGTAAACGAATTGTTTACCAAATTTTTGAATGAATGATTTTCTGATTAATTTTTAGTTGATTTAATTGAGGGGAAAATGGGGAGACATTGTTACGTTACATTAAGGTAAACCAATTTTATGTCAACCAAATCAATGGTTTCTAAGATGTTGAGAGCCTTATTTTGACATGTGTTTATTGGTTTCTTCCTTGAATTAACCAGCATGTTTTTGTTACCGCTTATTTAATTTTTTTTGGCGTAATCATTTCAATATAAACTACAATTCGGGTATTCGGCTACAGTTTATATTGTCAATAAAGGTTGTGTTGGAACGCAGCTGTTGTAAATTTCGTCGGAGCCTGCAGCGGTTGGAACAAAAACATAAGCGCACGCTTATAACAACAAATGTAGACACACACACGCACACGCATGCAGTTCCAATCTTGTGTACACTGTCTTTGTGGTCTGTGTGTTGCGAATTTCTTCATCGTTTCTCCCTCTCCAATAACAACTTGGCCCCGTTCGACAAGGTGAACATGTTGGTGGCTGTGATGAGAGGGGTTTTGCGTGATAATGTTTTTGTTGGTGAATAAGTGCTTCGTTGTTGTTGCAGCGTAAATATCCTTCAAATGGATGATGTCAATGTTGCAGTGGCGGAACTCCTGAGGTAGTAGGCTTAGGTCGGGCATATGAGAGAATCCGGAAGGCCTCCCACGATAATCCTTACCCATTTCTCCATCTTGACAGCGTCGATCTGGAAGGACTAGTAATATATAAAGTTTTTTCTGATATTTGACTCTACAAACAGTGATGCTATTAGGGCTAATTTGCTTGAATTTTAACTGAGTGTTACTGCTGATAGGCAGATGATTCCTGGCTGTATAAGCTGATCATTGTGGCATCGTCTAAATTATGAACCACCATATCTCATCAACTATAGCAATGAAGTTTTAGTACATATGCTATGGGCACAGAAAATTCTGTTATCCTAAGGGTAACTGTCATCGCAATGACTGTTCTGTTGTACGAATTAATTAGTCAAAATTGAAATATAAGACGACGCAGCTGAAATTCATAAAGAAGAAGTAGATCAAATATCACAGTCGCTGCATCATTATTCCACATACGAACAGTTCGGCTGAAGAACGAATTTTCTCTATAGTTAGTCGTCAGATCAACCGGCCACTTTACAACGAACGGATGAGAATCCCTGGATAACCGCGATCGCGGTCATCCCCCACCATTACCACCGATCTCCTCTGTACACGATCCAGAAGTTGCAAAGATGTCTTTTGAGCTCCTGCCCATATATGAGTTATATTCGATTTGGTCCTACAGGGTCCTACAGGTCACAGCGAAGCTATAATATTCATATCGAGTCCACTGGGATTCGAACTATTCATTGTAAAAGCGACCATGGTACGATCTAGTCGAATCTGTTTCAGTCTGATGTCATTTTCAGGGAACAAGTAAAGGATGGTAATCTGAATGTCTATGAAAGCCTTTAAGAGTGCTTGTTATATGCAGGCCTCGTCAATTCCGAAGCTGGATGAGGCTTCTCTTACTCACGCACACATACACACAAATCCGTGCATGTGTACTTACTCATCAACATCTACAACTGCAATATCAACTGTTGTTATTGTTATTATTGGCGTGACATATATTACTCGCATGAATGTGCTGACGTGGCAATATTAGCGTTGCCAGATTTGTTTTGGGTAAATCCCTAAAAAACGCATGCCCATATAAATGTAATACCCATATAATTATAATACCCTTTACCGTTTCCTAAACAAAATTTCAGACCTACTCGGATTCGATTTGTTGGACCTTATCTAGTATCATGTGGAATTATCAAGAGCCTTCCACCAGACTATAAGGACATAAAGCATTTTTGGTCTGCAGTATACAACCAGTGAACAATGCCAGACTTTAAGTCTCATTGTTTCCCTATTGCCCTCTTGTACGCGTACAGTACCAATGTGGTCTGTTAGCACTGTCTATGATGTTGAGTCCGAAATTTAGCTTCTTGACCAATATTACACCGAGGAAGGAACTTCAATGCCCCCCAAGTAGATAGCTTCCACGGATGGAATCTTGTACCTCCTGTTAAACAGAACCAGTTCGGTCTTATTTGAATTGACTCCGAGATCGTTTTTGCCCGCCCACTTTGCAGAAGTCAGATTATTATCTTACTCGTAAAGCATTAACGTCGATATTTTCGGCCACTGAAAAATGTTTTTAATGGTCTTTTCAGGATGCAAACCTGGGTTTGCTGGGTGATAGTCGTACATACACTGAATAGAAAAGCATTTAATCCACAAATCACATCGTTATTTGTCTAGGGTTTCTGGACGTAGAAGTCTATTAGGATTCCTGAGCAGAAAAAATGATTCTCCAAAAGTTCTTTTAAATTACATTGCCGTTTTCATCTTCCATTCAAATAGTATTTTGTTATATACATTCTGAAAAAGCAGTGAATAATGGAAGAGAGATTCGTGCAGGAAACAGCTAAAAATCTCCTGTATATATTTTCGTTATGCCCAAAATGTCCCCGAAATGTAGGAGGAATCACCCACAGTGGCAACACTGGCGTATATGAATGATAGCCGTCATTGGAGTAGCAGACATTGTTGTGTTGTTTGCTTATGTATGGAATTGTTATGATTGTCATGATTTGAAGTACATTTACCCTGCCTGCATCCTTCCATTTCGCCTTCCGTCATCTATCGAATAGGTTATCCTTGCGAATGCTACCGATGCTTGTAGGTTGTTGTTGTTTTACTCTACGAATTGAATTATTTTGCGAATAAACAAAATGTACCGTAGCAGGGAAAATAAGCACATGTGCTTCAAAACCATCAACAACCACACCGATGACACGAAGAAGGATTGAGGCAAAGAAAATAAAAGCTCCTTGCTAGCAGGGCTCAGTAAGTAGTAAGTGCTGCTGTTTACTTTCCCTGCGGTCGTTATTACCATTCGCCATTCATAGGAAGGGTGAGAGCCAGATTGAACTGCTGCTGCCGTTGCCTAATTATGGCTGAACAAGGGGTGAAGGGGATGTTTCGCGCTATTTAAACAATGACTATAATTGTATTGTTTACATAAAAGCTTTTACTTCCTGTTAACCAAAGGATTGGTGTAAAAAATGTAGCCCATGACCAGCCAGCCAAACACCGAAAAAAAATGAACAAAGTCCAAAAAATGGCTCATTAATTAAGAAAAGCGAACGTGAAAGCACCAGTTGGTACTCGTGAGAAGGGCATGAACAGCCTCCTCATGTTAACCTACACGTGGCACAGTGGAAGATGAATTTTTACGAATTTCTCAGAATTCAACTGAGACAGAAAGTATTCAAATAGAAAAGAAATTTGTTCTATTTGAATATTTTGTGGGGATGTTAAGCGATTCATATTTTTCATTTGAGATTTGACATATCTGTACAAATATTACCGCGAATTTCTCAGCTCCTGGATAATCTTAAGCATTTATGAAGTTGCTTTCTACAAAATGGCGTGATTTTTTAGAAATTCACAATATAATCGAAATCTCTAAATATTAATGCCCTTAAATTGCCACCTCTAAAACTTTTCCAAAAAAAAAATCTTTACCTTGTAAGCTTTCAAAAAATTGTAAATAGATATGGATCGCCTGGATCTCACTTCAAACATGGATATGGAAATCTATATGAATTGAAAAATGAATTGGCGCATGTATGTCACTTCATCACTTGCAAACGGCTGGACCGATTCGGCTAATATCTTTTCTGTTGTATTCGAAATTTTCAGGACAAGGTTTGTATGTATGAAAATTTTGACAAAACCCAATTCAAAAAACGAATCATGTTTAACATACGCGAATAAACTTCGTAAGCTTTACACGGTTTTTGAAAAATTTACATCAAAAACATTTGAGTCTTGACTTGAACATATGACAATGTGTGGCTTTAAGTTTCATAGTTTGGGACATCTTTATATAATAACAATACAACATTTGTCAAAAATAATTGTTTTAAACGTAATATTTTGCTCGGTACGTGACTTTAGTTCGTGTTTTTTAGAAATATTGGTCGGCGTACATTCTCAGCAATCCAACAACATAATCGGAAAGCAAATGCGACTGGCGATGAGCGTAGTCCGCTTTTGGAGGAAAATCGCATGTAAATTTTTCCATTTTGACTCCAGAATAAAGAATATTCTTGGAGAATATTCATAAGTACAACAGTTGTCAAAGCACGGTGTTTTAATCTTTTTAAGTAACTTATTTCCGCCACTCACACACATCACAAACACCTCGTACAAATCCACATGTAGGATTCATAACGTTTCACCGCTACGAAATAATGTCTACCTTCGAGGATATTGTTCGAGAATTTGTTATTAAATTTACAGATTCGAGGACAACTTTACCATCGTGCAGTAACATTGCTGCCACCAGTGAATGTTGATCACAAGTTTCTTGAGACTTCTTTCCTTGAAAACTCTAATGATAAAATCAATCAGCGTCATCATCAATGTATACGTAAAGGAGACTAACAAAAATGTCATCTATATGAATTTGTATGCCTATTGTTTGATGATTCGTCAAAACGAGGATAAACATATGTTGAAATGTCGCAAATTAGTTCATCTATTCGCTATTCGGAAAGTCGAAATTTCGTTCTGCAGGAGGAAATGCAAACAATGTCGGCCGACTTACCATTTTGCCACAAACGTATGTGGAAGCCCTAAGTAATGGAAGATTTACGCCATAATCGGAACTACTTTCTAGGAAATAAATAAATGTGTGCTGAAAGTCATCGAATTTGTAGAGATATGCGAAAACGCTCAAGTTAACAATGAATAAGGGTAACCATCTGGGTAACCATCTGGACGCGATGCGAGGGCCTACGTGTCAGACGAGCTGGCCATGCTGACGGGAGTCCTCCTCCAGAAATGGATAATCCTTTACGGAAACTCCCTCAGGTCCAACCATGTCAGACGGGCGCTCGACACTAACTAAGAGTTCCCCACCCCCGACTTTCAAGTCAATAAATCCATCCAGCGTCTGTTTCTTCCCATATTGGGCGGCTGGATGGTCTGCGTCTGTCTCCATAGGAGCGGCAGAATTTACCACACCTGGCCGTAGGTATAAAATGCAACCCCCCCCCCAAACCAAGATGAGCCAATTATTAAATAACTCTGCAGGTGGTACCCAGGTAGAACCTGGAAATCCACACGAAGAATCTCCCTCGGGGGATTCTTCGGCCGGGGCAGAATATCTGCAGGCCCCAAACTCATCAGCCCCTACAACGACTACAACAAACACGGAAACGGATACGAATACGAACAAAAATACGAATACGACGAACAAAGCAGTGGGAGACTTGGCTGCCTTGTTCGAAGACGCAGCAAGAATACATACACCAGATGAATTGGCAAGCGAAGGGAGTCATAGACTAACTCCAGGAGCCGAGGAATCTGACTCCTCCGGAGACGGAAACGTCACAATACTTGCAGGCCCATTAGCGGCTAGCAAAGACCGGAAGGATGAAGCAGGCAATAGCCTAGCTAAAAAGAAAAAGTTGTCAGGAGCTCAGAGGAAAAAGCTCCGAAGAATGCGACTGGCAACTGAAAAAGCAACTCTGCAGCAGACTCCCCAAGATACAACGGAGCCTACACCTGCACCCGCAGGTAAAAGAATCCGTTCTCCACAGGAGGAATCTGCCGAAGCTGCAACAAAAAAGAGAAAGAGCTTCCTGACATCAGGTAGGACAACATCTTCCAATCTGAAAACAAAAGAAGTCTCTATGCAGAATTCTGGCGTTAGTAAGAAGGAAGGTCGAAATCCTACCACGACGTCAGACAACTTGCCTTCCACCTCAAGGAAAGGCGACCTACCAAAGGAACGCCCGTCACTGAAGAGGAAGGCAAAAGTTGAAACTGGTAAGAAGCCGCCATCTTACGCCAAAGTAGCGAAACGCCAAAAATGGGACGAGTTATGCTTTGGCGTTATCGACACAAAAAGTGCCACGGGAAAAATCCCGGAAGAGCATAGGTCAGCGGTAGAAGAGCTGATCAAAATCTTGGAGCACGTCCTCGGGAAGGGATACGATTGCGACAAGATCGAGATCCTGAGCTGCTCCTACGCCAAGGGCATCTTGATGATGCAACTCGCATCAAACAAATGCGTAAACACCTTGGCACGCCTAGTGAAGGATGTTCCTACCCCTTGGGAGGGCGGCAAGCTCGACCTCATAAGGAAAAGGGACATTCCCGAACTTACGAAGGCGTCCTTCTTCCTGAAGGGTTGGGGCAGCAAACTCCCACCCGGGAAAGTCCTCGACGTCCTGGGCAAACAGAACAAGGGTCTGGAGACGGGCAAATGGGAGATTTTCCACAGGGAAGAGAGCCAAGACGGTACCCTCTTCGTTGTGGGAATCGACCAGGGCTCCGTCGCACGGCTCAAAGAGATGAAGGGGAGAGCCTTCTTCGTCTCAACAGCCGTGTACATCAAAATCGGCAAAGTACCCATTGGCAGGACGGCAGCCGACGAGGAACCAACAAAAGAGAGCAATGATGCAGCAGCAGAACCGCAAAATGCAGAAGAGGAGGCTGGGGACCACATCACCAGCTCCCAAGAAGACCGACTTCTGGCATGACCGGTATAAAGGTCATCTAGATAAATCTCCATCGGAGCGAAACGGCAACTACCGCGCTGATGGAAAACATAAACAAGGGTAAGGTTCATATAGCTTTAATCCAAGAACCATGGACACACAAAAACAAGGTTATTGGTTTAAACAACCCGCTTTACCAACTATTCTACGCAAGATCAAGGGGACGACCCAGAACTTGCATACTCACACATAAAAACTTAAGCTTCTTTTTCTTCCCAGAGTTGTCAACTGCGGATGCGACGGTGCTGAGACTTGGGGACGGTAGCCTGTACCTTGCGTCGATGTACCTTCCATTTGACTCGCCGACACTTCCACCAACGGCTGAGCTACAACATCTGGTGAGAGAAGCCAAGACTAAAGGTAAGAAATTACTAGTAGGCTGCGACGCGAACGCACACCACATCACCTGGGGTAGTTCGAATTGCAACAAAAGAGGAATAGCCTTATTAGAATTCCTTAATAAGCACGATCTTATCACAATAAATACGGGCAACAAAGCCACCTTCATAAATCGAATCAGAGAGGAGGTATTAGATATCACTTTCGGTTCTGAAGAGATAGTAGAAGAGATCCAAGGATGGCATGTCTCCGACAAGCACTCCTTCTCAGATCACCGATACATAATTTTTAGTTTAATGAAACCACCACCAGAACCGCTAAGTTTCAGGAAAAAGACCAAAACCAATTGGCACCGTTTCAGGGATCTAGTGGACAGAGATATAGGGACCCCCAAAGAAATCCTCCAAAACGAAGAGGAAATCGAAGAGGAGGTCGAAAGAGTTACGTCAGTACTAGTGAGGTCCTTCGAAGAGTGTTGCCCACTCAGAGAAAGGAGGTCTGCTCAGGAGAAACCCTGGATAACAGGGCAGATTAGAAACCTAAGCAAAGAAGTCCGTAGATCTTACAACAGAGCTAGACGTAAAAAACTACAAACATACTGGGACGAATACAAGTCCAAACTTAGATTGTACAACAAAGTACTAAGAACGGCGAAACGAAGGTCGTGGAGACTGTTCTGCGAACAGGTCGACACCGTTTACGACATGTCTAAAATAAAGAAATTTCTATCTAAGACACATACACAGGTGGAAGCCTTAGTGGACAAAGACGGAAATAAAACAGAAACGTTAGAACAATCAATCAAATTGTTAATAAACACACATTTCCCCACAGGTACTGAGGACCCCATAGAGGAACTAAGTCCGACCAGGGAAGCACAACATATACCCGAGAACATCACGCCAGAAATGGTGAGAGAAGCAGTTAAAAGCTTTTCTCCGTTTAAGGCGGCTGGACCGGATGGCATATTCCCGGCGCTTCTACAGAGGAGCATAGATATAGTGGGAAAACACCTGGCAGGCATCTTTGCATCCTGCCTCAGACTAGCCTACATCCCCAGAAACTGGCAAGAAGCACGAGTTGTTTTCATACCAAAACCGGGGAAGGAAAGCTACGCGATGTGTAACGCTTATAGACCCATAAGCCTTACATCATTCTTATTAAAAACCAATTAGAGATTAATAGACTCTATGGTTAAAAGACAGATACCGAGTGATCAACTAAAATTTCAACAACACGCCTATGTCAAGGGAAGATCAGTAGAGACAGCCCTGCATGAGGTAGTACATCTCATAGAAAGCTCTTTCGACGATAAAATATACACACTTGGTGTTTTTATCGACATAGAAGGGGCCTTCAATAACGTGAGCACGCAGACATTAATCCACTCCTTAGACCAGTTTGGAGTGAACAGGTCGATAATCGACTGGGTCAGCTATATGCTAAGGCATAGATGGATTAATTGCGGATCCCACGGCATAAATATAAGGGAGAGAGTACACAGAGGGACACCACAGGGAGGTATTTTATCACCACTCCTGTGGGTGACTACAATAAACGATCTCCTAAGGATGCTGACTGATGAAGGATTCAAGCCAGTCTGCTATGCAGACGACGTTGCGATACTTTTGAAGGGAAAAGATCCGAACAAATTATGCAGAGAAGCCGAAAAAGTGCTAACTCTGGCATACAACTGGGCGAAGCCTAGGGGACTAAACGTCAACCCGGACAAAACAGAACTATGTCTGTTCACAAGGAAGACAAAAATTGCACAATACGTCAAACCTTGCTTCAGGAACAAGAACATAGAAATAAACACGAACGTTAAATATCTGGGAGTAATTCTGGACAGGAAACTAAACTGGAAAGATCACATCAACAGCAGAGCCGAAAAAGCCCTCAGATGCTGGTCAATATGCCGTAGAGCAATTGGCTCCACATGGGGCATCCGCCCAAGCATGTCGCACTGGCTATACAAAAGCGTAATAAGGCCGATTATAACTTATTCGTCAATAGTATGGTGGACGGCAATGACAAAGAAATGTAACGTGAAGATACTACAAGGGATTCAAAGAATTTGCTGCGTAGGAATATGCGGAGCAATGAGGACCGCGCCGACGAGCGCCCTCGAAATTCTGCTATACATCCACCCAATAGATATCCAAATCAAATCTGAGGCAGCGATCTCAGAAAGGAGACTAAGGGCATTGAATGAGTGGATTGAGGATGCACCTCAAACACAACATCAGAGAATATTGGAACATCTAGGAGGGTTCCTGACAACAGACTGTCAGACAGACCGCATCTCAGAAACACACGTGGTTGCGAACTGCACGACAAGAATAGAAGATAGACGCGGACAAGAACACGACACATACACCCAAGATGGGGGAATAGTGGAGTGTTACACAGACGCATCCAAATCCGAGTTAGGAGTAGGCATAGGGATCTACATCCACAATCCGAGGACTGAATTAGTATACCAATTACCTAAGTACTCAACGATTCTACAAGCAGAGATCAAGGCGATCACAGAATGCCTAGAATGGCTGCGGAGCAGAATCACAGGAAAAACTATCTGTATTTTCACAGACAGTCAAAACGCAATTAGATCCCTCAGAGATGATAATGTCAAATCAAGGACACTCATGTACTGTAAGGAAACAATAAATGACGTATCGAGAAATAACGACATAGTTATAAACTGGATACAAGGCCACAAAGGGTTTCCAGGCAATGTCAAGGCTGACGAACTGGCTAAAATAGGAAGGGAATCCGACCAAAATACTCTGCAACTGTCTAAACCTTTTCTTGAGACAAAAAAATAGTTGAGGGAATGGATGAGGACGACCCATGCCTTAAAGTGGCTAGAGGAACAGGTGGGAAGAACCACAAAAGAAACCTGGGGAAGCCTCGATTACAATAAAACAAAGAGAATTCTCGGGTTTAACAAAAATGAACTAAGTAAGCTAGTTGGGGTCATCACAGGGCACACTAGTCTAAGGGCACACCTATTTAGAATAGGATGTTCCCAGAGCGACGAATGCAGGGCATGCGGAGAGGACGCCGAGACGGCGGAACACTTCCTGTGCCATTGCCCTGCTTTCTCGCAGGTCAGGAAAGTCCAATTAGGAGAGGACACTTTAGATGACCTATCGGCCGTCAAAGCAATAGACATAAGGAATTTAAGTAACTTTATAGAGGGGACCAAATTCCTAACGTAGGATAAGGGGGAAGGAAATTCGTAGAAATCCGTAGACGAAATCAGGAGCGCACAACAGGCCGAATTGCTGGCCTACGTGTATGTCAATGACATGAGACGGTCATGGTGCATGACCGATCCTCCATTCAACCTAACCTAACCTAACCTAACAATGAATATACTGGTCGAGTAACTAAATTATCAATCATCGGATGTGTTTTCGAAGCAATTGTTAGACATTGAGAATGGGGAAATTTCAGTTGACGCTTCCCCAAGGCCAATCATACAAGTCTCGAGAGACAAAAAAGTGGTATAGCTACGCAATGATCAGCAACCTGGGCCGGGTTAGCTAAGTCTACATTTGTCTAGGTAGGGCGAAGTCTAGCGGCTCAGCAAGTTTTCAATAAAAGTTGCTTGTGAAAACCACACAATTAAAATACTTAATTAAGAATGCGACTGTATCACATTTTCTCCCCGAGTCACAGAAGGACAGTAAGAATGTAAAAGACTGATGGCCCCACTGTGCATAATTGTTTATTGAATATATTAAATGAAGCGTTTCCCACAAGTACTTTATTAATTATACAACAACAGCGGAATCTCCGACAAAACACGTTTAACATTTTGTTGAAGTCGTAAAATGCTTTCTCTCATTTTTCCTCTGTATCGATTGTCGCGTCTCAGTTTCGGTTTCAGTTCGCTACGTTGGGGCAAAGTCGCGGACGAACAAGTGGCCTGGTGCCATTTCAATACTGCATGCTCTGACATGAACTAACAGCCGACCAGTCAACTATGACGATACAAATGCCAAACAAGGATATGGGCACGAACATCCTTATGTTTCATTAATTTCGCTTTGTTGGAAAATAATTTTTAATTAAATTTAATGTTTGAAAATATGAATAATTATTAATTGCTCTGCACCACGTAGCAGTCATTCGCCCACTTATTCACTCCCCTAACCCGCTCCATCTAAGGCGCGCACACACACTACCACACTCCATACGACCGCCTGTCAGTCAAGTCGCACACACATACACATGCTTACAAAGTTCGTCCTTTCCGTCATTTATGGTTTGAATTTTACAAACTTTTTTTGGTTTTTATCAAATTCTGTTTTGTTTTTTGGTCTCTCTCTCTCTCCGCTCATCTGCTGACTCGATTTCATCGAAAGGGGGAAGTCAAAAGTAACATCTCTACTTCTATGCCCTTCGACAGGACAGTGTAGTTATAAAAGGCTGGTGCTGCTGCTGCTGCCGCTGACGACGACGATGATGAAGTTGCCATATAAAAAATGGCTGTTTTTCAGTTTCCTTCTACGGGACACAATTAATTGACGATGTCTATCGCCGAAGAAGAAGGGAGAACTTTGCTGCAGATACGTATTCAAGCGAAGCCGAAGTGTTGTTTGGAATTTCAATTCGGGATGATGAGGCACAAAGTTTGCCATAATTTACATAATGAAAGTCTACTTCAAATAATTAATCAGACAAATTGTTGGAAATTAAGAATAAATGTGATTATTATTAAAATTTTGTTTTGCAAAGTGCGGTGCGGCTGTTTAGGCCGGGCAATTGTGAACAAGACACGGCACGGGGAATGCAGGCGGTCGTTATTTATTCTTTTGTACGACAAAGAGTTATTTTATTAACTATGAATTTCTTATTCAATTCCTATTAGTTTAACAATTATGGTCGAAAACAAAGGCTTCAAACAAATTATAATTCGATGAATCTTCTCATAATTCCAATGTCTGCAACATGTGGAAAGGAGGATTTAATTTAATTCAGCATGCTGGTAAAATTAAGTATTTTCGAAATTCGCCTATACAGAGACCTACACAAAGGACTCAGGTAGTTTTATATATTTTGATAATTTGCTGAGAATGTGTATTTTGGTTATTTGCTGAAATGCTAAAGGATCAATCAGATGCGGGAGGAACACAAATTGTCTATGATTCTGAGACCCTTTGAATTGGCCAACTTTGGTGTAATCTAATATTGTTGCAATTTTCTAACAAGAACATCCAATCGTGCTACAAAACAGTCGGTAACTTTTAATCCCACTTTTTTCAAAGACGTTTTTGTATTTTATTGATTATGAAAAGGTCTCCTATATATAACAATCTAATGGAAATCTTGAGGTCCATTGAAGTGAATGAGAGGGAAATTAAGTGCATAAAAAGTGAGATTGGAATCGATCAGCACAGATTAATATAAGTGGCAACCTCACGACAACATGTCAAGCCGAAGAAGAGTCAGGAGCAGGGGTATACTATTGAACATACATAACAGCACGGATTACAGTCACATTTTTTTAACACAGTTTTTTTTAAATTGTAACATCTACTGCAATGGAAATTTACACATCATGGATATGGGAACTGCTGTCCTAGTGGAGAAAGAGAAAATAATCACTTGCAGATCTCAATGTAAACAAAACTCCGGGCCCGGATGGTATTTCAGCACTTGTCCTATGTAAGTGCTCTTCGACGCTAGCTCGTCCATTGCGCAATCTTGTCAACATGTCGTACCGTGCTGGTATTTACCCTTCACGTTGGAAAGTTGCCAATGTTCAGCCGATCCCCAAGAAAGGTGAGGCTACCAATCCTGCGAACTACCGTCCAATTGCAATATGTTCTGCGCTCTCGAAGGTTATGGAGAGCATGGTTAATCACCATCTTGTAAGGTATCTAGAGTCTAACGGCCTCCTGAATGATCGACAGTATGGCTTCCGTAGAAATCGATCTACTGGAGACCTGATGGCGTTCCTTACGGAGCGATGGAGTCGATCCATTCACCGCCTTGGTGAAAGTAAGGTCGTGGCTCTGGATATTTCCAAGGCGTTCGATAGGGTCTGGCACGGAGCACTCATATCAAAACTTATTGCATTTGGTGTCGGTAGTACCTTCTCTCGATTCATATCGAGTTTTCTCAGGGATCGCTCTATACGAGTTGTTATAGATGGGTTCACATCCAACGAGCATAGGTTGACCGTAGGAGTGCCACAAGGCTCTGTCCTCTCTCCCTCTCTATTTCTTATTTTCATTGACGACCTGTTGGGGCAGACTGTGAACCCAATGCGGATGACAGCAACCTCTGTCATTCGTACTCATTTGATCATCGGCCAGGTCCTCTGGAAGTCGAGGAAAAAAGGCGAACGATGAACGACTCACTTAACCGCGATTTGGCGAGGATTTGTGAGTAGGGGCCAAATGAACAGAGTAGATTTTAATGCACAAAAGACCCAGTGCTGTTTGTTGTCACACAAACGTTCCACTGATCCAGCATCGCCGTCAATATCTATGGGTGGTGTGGATATCGACGAATCAGACACTCTTGATGTTCTGGGCATGAAGATACAGGGTGATGCTCGCTGGGCTAGCCATATATTCGAAGTGTCGAAAGAAGCATTCAAGTGTTTAGGCTTTTTAAAGCGGTGCAAGAAATACTTCACCCCATCTGACCTCGTCAATATTTACACCACCTATGTACATCCGGCCTAAAATGGAATATAACTCGCATATATGGGCAGGGGCTCCATTAACCTCTTTGAAGCTTCTGGACCGTGTACAGAGGAGAGCGGTGGTGATGATAGGGGATGGTAGGGTATCCAGCTCTATTGTCTCCCTACAGCATCGCCGAAATGTGGGTTGTGTATCGCTATTCTATAGATATTTTAATGGTATCTGTTCAGAAGATATCCGTCGTCTGGTCCCTGACGTTAGAACATTTAGCCGGAATACTCGGCTATCCAGGGTCTCTCATCCGTTCATTGTCAAATGGTCGGTTGACCGGACGACACACTATAGAGAAAATTCGTTCTTCAGCCGTACTGTTCGCATGTGGAATAATCTTCCAGCAAGTGTTTTCCTGCCTGCTATGACATTATCAAATTCAAGGCCAACGTCAACAAACACTACTCCCTCTTTCCTCCCTCCAATACCCTTATTTCCCATCGCTAACACAGTGCATTGCATTTATAGGGGGCATCCCCTGAGTGTTAGACAAAAAAAAAAAAAAAAAAAAAATTTTTTTTTTTTTATTATTTTTGGATGGTTTTTCTCTTAATTTTTACGTAACCTATAGAAGGGATTAAAATTCCCATAATGCTTAATAGTCGGATGGTTTTACATATCTGCATGTACATTAGAGTGGACCGGATCACATAGAGGGGGGAAATGTTTGAATCTTACTCGCCTGGATCCACAAAACGATTCCCCTTTCCAGTAATTGAGATAGTCAACATTTGAGCTCGATTAAACGACATAAACCCGATCCGCTTGTCGTTCAAAGTGTGAAAAAATCCAAATTGCTGGCGAGAGATCTGACATATGGAGCCATAACTCCAGAACGGTAAACAATATAAACACGCTTGATGTCTTAAAGGGAACTAATGTTGTTCTTCAAAATTTATATTTTATACATAAGTCAAACCGAGTTACAACATACGTTTTATTTTTTTTTTGTATACTTTTCAGTTTAAAGTCGAAATATAATAAAAAAAAACAAAGGCTAATGACATTTTTGTTTTAAAATATAAAAATCTGAATATAATTCAAACAAAACAGACAGAAAATATACAGACGTGGTACCTACATGAGTTGACAATTTTACATAGTTATCTAATCTATTCTAGAGTTTTTGTTAAAATAGTTTTTGAAACATCGGATATAAATTGTATTCCCTAAAGAGAAACAGTTTACGAACTCAAATACAGTATGAGTCAAATCAGATGTTTTCATTGATAAATTACGATCTCTCTTTGGGGGTGATGATGTAAACGGTTAAGAAGTTTGTGATGAACAAATGAACCACAAATTAGTATAGAGAAATGTGTGCAAAATTTAGTGGGAATTCGTGGACGAAGGGTGAAAATACATTTTCGACAGGATGATTTAATAGTACATGCGAATTGTAAAAGATTATTTAAATAAGTACGAAAAGCCAATGAGCTCTAAATAGTATTTCGGTTAACAATATCCGGTTCACCCATTGGATACAGATATATAAATCATTCAACACAATTACAGAATTTTGAATGAAAATATCAATGGTTTTATTGCTGTATTGACAATCTGAGAATGATGCACTAGTTTTTCGCCGGCTAATGTTTGTGGATAATTTATTGATGACTTTTTGAATATTTTCTCAAAAATTATTAACTTTTGCTTATTAATGACTAAAATAGCGTTTATTCCATTTAAATATTAAAAAACGACACGCAGAAACCACTTTGTAAATGCTGATAAATGAACATTTTAAAATCATTTTGTGCGTAAGTTTTTTTTTCGAATCACCTTATATGTAAGATTTTATCTAATCTTAAATAAAAACACATCAAAATATGATACAGGGAAGTATCAAAGTCATCAGCCTAATGTGCACTTGTCGTAGTCTCATCGACGACTAAATGAAAGAGCAGAAGAATTTGCAGTTGCACAATTGTGCAATGAAACGGCCATTAAGGAGATGACTTGTATACAACCCCGATTCCCTGTATCATATTTATAAGCATTTTCAAACTGGTTTGTGCGAGACCTTTTTCAATATTTAATATGGAATAAACGTTATTGTAGTCATTAATAGGCAAAAGTTAATTCATTTGTGCAACAGGAAAAATGTTTGAGAAAAAAATCAAAAAGTCATTACCCTAATGTCTAAGCTTTCTAAATTAGGATAATAATAAAATTATTCACAAGCATCCGGCAAATCAGCAAGTCTAACGTGGGACTTTCGAAACCTTCCTCACGTTATAGAGTTTGAAAAAGCAACACTCTATGAAAGCAACAACAAACTCAACAAAAGGACTTCCACTAAAGTTGACTATAGCCGCAATGCTTTGACGGATTCCCACTGCGAATATACGAACACTCGCAAGATCAGATGCCTCAATCCAATTGGCGAATGACCACGATGAATTTTAAGAAGAGAAAAATCAAGAAATGGTCTTATGTGCAGTCGAATTCGGTTAAAAGGAAAAGACAAAAATCAAGAAATATTTTTCACTTATGCGGGATTTTGACTTCGGATAATTGAACATTCTTTCTTTTTAGCGAACTGAGTACGTACTTTTAAAATTGATCTATGACACGAAGATAGAAATTTGGGGCACCACTATTAAAATACACATATGTAAAATTTAAATTCAATATTAATGAGCTTGGATTCAAATAGTTACTTATTTGCATTTGGTTGAGTTGTCTGAAATGTGGTTGACACATAATTTTTTGAGATCATTTGAATTGTCTCCTAGAAATGTTATCAGAATATAAATTGATTGTAATGTCTCCTTCGTAGTAGGTATAACAGAATCTATTATGATGATCTCACAATAAATTCTGTGGGCCTCACCTCCTCTATTATCTCTTGGTCCGTCAATTATCCTCTATTATAATAATAATTATTGGTTATGTTCTTTAAGGCACAAAAAATTATTCAACTTGTTAAAAATTGCAAAATGTTTTTTTTTTACAAAATGAAAAAAAATACACTACTTTTCGCCAAATGCAGCCATTTTATTCTGATGTCGTCACTGAAATGCAGTATTGAATGATATTCTAAGTTAATACTACCAATGCAAATTGTAAAAATGATGATACCATGTCCT
Organism: Hydrotaea cyrtoneurina; assembly: GCA_958296145.1. NCBI lineage: Eukaryota > Metazoa > Arthropoda > Insecta > Diptera > Muscidae > Hydrotaea > Hydrotaea cyrtoneurina. The sequence goes on along the minus strand of OY282514.1, from coordinate 50,733,182 downwards.
TGCCCATAGACGGAACTATCATCGAATTTTCTAGGACAGTCCAATGTTTGTTGCTTTCTGACTTGCGAGCAGTTGATTGAATAATTCTCCTACGATGTTTTAGATCTTTTGCGAAAAAAAAACTCCGGTGTGTGGAATGGGTAAATTTTCCAATGAAACACTCCTACCGACTAAACCCGCGCATGCAGTTTCTATCATAAATAGAATCGATGTCTGTCTCCCCACTATGCTGCTGGAAAATGTTAAGCACATCCAAAAGATTGTGCCCCCTTCGTGGAAATAAATTATAAAATTCAATCATAATCAATTGCAATTCGATGTTCGGTTTCATAATTAATAAAGTAAATGTAGTTTTAGTACAAAGTACTAAGTGAAGTGAAAAACAATCACAACCAGAACAACAAACATCGCAGACATAAAGAATAAGTCAAATGAAAAATGTTATAAATCAAAAGCGAACCGATACAACACCAATGTGAAGGAGAAAATGCCGCTCTCGGGGTGGGAGGGGGTTGAGTCAGTGTTTGAGGGTGAGTTTCTAGCAATTTTTTGATTATAAATCGACTGCGAGGTTACCGAAATGAAAGAAAATATATTGAACAGTATCAGATTACAATACAATTACAAACGATCCAACCATATCAATAATGTTGCAACATTTGTAACTCGTGCCACGAGAACAACGATTAATGCAACAACTTCAGCTGATGCTTCTCGGGCTAGTTTGGGTTTCAAGGGTGGTTGGTGGGATTCATAGATGTGGCATTACGTGGAAGTGGCCGATCGCCTGGCTTTTTGTAACAATCTTAATTCATTTCGTCATTTTTTTCGCTACTATCTCTAGCTCCCTCATTCGCTGTGGCCGGATTTGTGTTGCATTAGCAGATGAATACAAGTAACCAACATTGTTTTTGTTATTGTGTGATTGCCATCTATCATCATCATCACCAACATCGGCATCGCCATCGCTATCGTCATAAGTGGCCACGTCAGTAATAGAAGCAGCTGCATTTCAAATGAATTCTATTCATTTCGGTTTCACATCATTCTGCCAAAAAGTGCACTTACACGTTGTGAGAGTTAAACTTATCAAACCCGTTAGTACTCACCAAACCGACCAAGAACAGACAAACACAGCTACATTCAATTGAACATTGGTTGCCATCCTCATTGGCAGCTTCCACACAGATGTTCATAGTACATACATACATACATACATACTCACATACAAACATTGGATCCCAACGACCAATGTCATCATCTATCAAAATGATGCTTAAATCCTTTTGCCATTCCGATAAGTTTTTGTTTGTTTTGACCCAACAAAGTTTGCTCGATATGCTCGAACAGTGGATGCCAGTCAATGGAGACAACAGTGGAACTCCTTCAATGTCCTCGCAAATGATGAATACCAGTAATCTTTGCGAATCCTTAACGCAATTTTTTAATACTATGGATTGTCAAAATAAAATCAATTTACTGACGGCTCGATCAATGCACATTTGCAAGAGAGAGAGAGTCTGACCGACACTCCGGACTGTATGTGTGGTGGTGGACAAGAGGACGGGAGACATGTACTGACAGAATGTCTCTATTACAAATACATTAGGGATTTAGTGGGGATAAGTATTACCCAGACGCAGGCACTCACGATAATCAGTAGCCTCCAACGTAGAGTGAATATTAGGGTTGGATTTATGTGAGCCAACTAAATCATGGGAATGAACGCAAAACTACCTTCGCCAGTGCCTGTTAGCACAAATATGAGATCTTGATATAGTTTTTTCACTTGCAAATTTGTGTCAGTGAATAGTCCTTTTCTTGTATTTAGATTAAGCAAACACTTGACAATAGCTCTCACCTTGGCATGCAACTTGGGGGGCATTCCAGATAGTGTTTAAAAAGGAAAGGGAAGGAGAGTTTTCTAGTTCCGCTATGCATAGAATGACAAAATTGCAAAACTTCCCTACGTCAGACTTCAATCGTTCACCCATAAACGTTTTTAACGATCGGGTCGTGAGCCAACAGTTCATTTAGTAATTCAATAATGTCTTCTCCAAACTCTGAAATAAGTTCTCCATTGTCCAAAAACTAAAGTGACAGTCAAAAGCCATAGGTGGGAGCAATATAATTGATAGGCAATACAATGACCGTCAATGACTACAGAAACTAAGACTATTGACTATGAACGATTTTAGAGAAACGATAAAATTCACTACAGAATAAAAAAACAATAAGAAAAAATGTAAAATTAACATAAATGTTCATAAAAAAACAACTATTTTATGAAGACAAAGCAAATACAAACATTGAGTGTGGTTTTTATATAATTACATTTTGTTTCATTCAAGTTAACAGTCATAGTCGAATTTGACTCTCGTCGATTTCTGAATGACGTTGCTGATATTAGGGTCGTAACACTAATTAGGCTAGCTTCATCACCCTTACTCTGACCGCAATTAGCAAGGTTTTGTACAGGAAGGTTTCCCAACATCGGCGTAATTAGTAAGTTTTTCTGGGGATAGCTATTGCCCCCGTTGCTGGTGCATTGTATTTCTTTCAAAACCGGCAGAGCAGATTGATGGGGGGCTCCATTCGAACAATTGTGACATATGTATTCCAGATATGGTCAAAAGCATTTGCTAAAGAAACTGCAAGTTATCCAGAACAATAATCTTAAAACTATCTAAGGCCTTAACAGATTGTCCTCAACCTACCAGCTTCTCAGACGATGTAAAGAAGATACTCAACACCGTAATTTGTAAACTGACACAAAGATTCGAAGATCGAAATACATCTTCTAGACACGATTTATTAATAAATATGAATAAATAATTTCTAATTGAGTGTATATCTTTGTATTCAACCTTTTTTAATGAATTTGAACTAATATTTTATTTATTTAAGCTCGAGGTTAAACAAAATAAATATTAGTTCCCTAGCAAATACCCGCTACTTCGTAAGCGTGCATTTTCCTTCCCAGTAAACACAAAATAGTTGTTTAAACCAATTCAATGTTTACAAAAAAAGCTTTATACCGACTCAGAAACTTTATCGACCTATTCAAATTTTTAGCGGTAGATGTTACATTCTTAATTTTCCCCATTTTGGTTCCTTTTTCTACTTGTGTGTTTCTCTTTTTCATTCGTTCCTTGTCGATTAACATTTTTTTTGCATATTTTTGTTTTTCCCTTGATATGTATGTTTGGGTAGTTCGAATGGTTTTGGGGATCCGAATTTAGAAAAATCCGTTCATAGCTAATTTCATGGTTCTAGCTTCAGCCACTGCGAGGAAAGGATGAATCAGTCATATATACACAGATTATTTTTCATTTGTATTATACCAGTTTTGGAGGATTTTAATTGTCATTTTCATTACATTAAATTTTTGGCTCATTTCTGCCGACAACTTTTTCACACACATTTTTATTTTTTTCCCTTTTGTACCTTTTTTAACCCGTTTTGGCCACTTTCTCGACCCTTCTCCAACTATTATCCACTTGTTTTTGCCAACAATCTAGTGCGTTGTTTTTAATGTTTTTCTCCCTTTTTTATCCTGTCTTTGCCCCCCTTTTCGCCCACCTCTAACTCTTGGCCCCTTTTCGATCCACCTTTAAATCTTTTTCTCATGTTCTAGATTATTTTTCACTTATAGTATAGCAGTTTTGGACCATTTTAGTACTTTTTTTTATCCCGTTTTGGTACGTTGTTGACACTTTTTCGTCCCGTCTCTAACTATTATCCACATGTTTTTACAAAAAATTGTTTCACCTTTTTTTAATTTTTCCCTTTTTGGCGCCTTTTTCGTCCCATATCTAACTCATTTCCACCTATTGTTGCCAATCATAGTCGTGGACCAATTTTCCAAAAAAAATCGCAATATTAGAATTTTTTGTATTTTTGCGAATTTTGAAGGGTTTTGGGAACACATTTTAACCGTTTTTCCCCATTTTTATCCCCTTTCAATCCGAATTTCCAAAAATCCTTTCTTAGCGGATGTCTAGGCTGCAAGTGCTAGTTTGGCCAGGATGAATCAGTCAGTCAGCCAGTCACGCAAGCCTTCTGTATATATAGACTAGCTGACCCGGCGAACTTCGTTCCGCTTAAATTCGTTAATGCAACGAAAAAAATAATTCCGAGCATGCACTTGCTGCTTTATATAACTCAGTCAATTCAAATTCTTTATTAAAAAGTTGTGTTAAATACAATGGAAATAACTAAATTAAAAGAATAACGATGTGCTTTAATCAAACCGCAATGATTGAGTTATCAGCCAACCTTCCGCTTTTTCACTGAAGTGCTTTATGGTACACAACGTTTTTCGTTTTGTTCTCTGGCGCGTACACGTACAAAGCGGAAGGTTTGCCGACACGTGAGCACGCCACATACAATTGACCATGTGAAAAACATGGGAACTCAAGATTGATTCCACAAACATCCAGCGATTGTCCTTGCGCCTTATTAATTGTCATAGCGAAGGCGAGACGCACCGGAAATTGAAGACGCTTAAATACGAATGGCAAATCGTTCGCAATAAGAGGAATCCGCGGAATGAGAACATCTTCGCCCTTGAATTTTCCCCTCAAAATCGTCGCTTGAATGACATTTGATTTGAGTGTCTTCACAATCAAACGCGTACCGTTACAAAGTTTTGGTGCATTGAGATTACGCAACAAAATTATAATTGAGCCGACTTTCAATTTCAAAAAGTGTGGCGGCAAGCCCGGGACATCCAGAGAATTCAAAAATTCTGTCGGATAGTTCGTGACTTCGTTTTCATCCATCACGGAGTCGACGGATTTGTATGAATGCAACTCACCGGAGATATCATTTTGAATGACGAAATTCAAATGATCGACATCCTTGTTTTTCGCAGCCAAAATCGCTCGTGCACTCAGCCAATCATGGTCAACATAATTCTGCGCGATATTCGGAAAAACCATCATAATCAGCTCTTCCGCCGTAGTTGTAATGATGCAAAAATTCTGTGGAAATTCAATTAAGCCAGTAACTAATTCGACTGGAATCACGCCATTACCCATCGCCAACAATTGCCTAGAGAACTCCTCAGCGGACTGGTCACTTCGTAAAGCAACTCGCATGTTCGTTTTCAACTGCAATTTCTTCACGTATTGCCATAAAGCCGACGCCTTCAGGCAAGCGTTCAATTCATCTGCTGGAGTTGATCTTGGAATGACAGGCAGCGTTTGACGAAAATCGCCTGACAACAAAATCAATGCGCCACCGAAATGTCGTGTGTCATTCCGTAAATCTTTCAATGTTCGCTTTAAAGCTTCCAATGCGCGTTTGTGAGACATTGTACAATCTTCCAGGATTTTACATCCTATGTCCTTCCTTGGGCCAACACGAATTCATCAAGCCCAAAATCGTGAAAATCGGACGATCCGTTATAAAGTTATGCGTGTTCACACGGACGGCATTCTCTTTTATAAATATAGATAGATATATAATTTATTTCTTCTAAACCTTCAGAAATGAATCCCAGCTCCATTTCTCCATTCACTTCTGGACACACAATTAAGTCACTTGAATTGTTTCAAAAGTAAGACCAAATATCATTTAATTAATTAAATTTAACACAAAAACAAAAAACATTTCCGTGTTTTTCATTCATTTGTATCACCTTTTTAAATTCATATTGCATTTAATGTGGACACATTAAGTAAGTTAAAAAAAAATTATAAAAATTTAAGGAACATAACAATTTTGGTTGTTATGGTAGGATACCCTTTCTGTTTTATTATTTTGGCACATCTGTTGTAATTAGGGCTAAGCATTGGTGAGGTGTTATTCTGTTCGAATGTTCTTGAACAATCTTCACCAAATCCCCATTCCGAGATGTTTTTTTGCTGCTACTACTCTTTTATAATTCCCTATAGATTTTCTATTGGTTTAATATCCGGGCTTTGTGATGGCCACTTGAAACCTCTTTTTTTAGTTCAACCAAGAGATTTGTACTTGGGGTAGTTGTCTTGCTGGAGCATCCAGGTTAATCGCATTCAGGCTAATGTTTGGAAGATGTCTTTACACATTTCACCTATCATTTTGCCCCGTAGGACTAACGTCAAAAGATGTAAAGCATGTATACCATTAACGAGAACCCACCGAGCGTAACTGCTTTTGTTTGTGTATTCAAGACAGTTTATTGCAGTTCATACATATGGTCTGTCATCGTTTCCGAAGACATTAAATTTAGATTTTCCGCTTCAGACGCTACTCAATGTTTTTTTTTGATACGTTTGGTTTCCGTCTAGCTATGCGCCCACGTAAGTTTTATTCAGTCAGTCGTCTTCTTAGACATTGTTATCTGATTCCATTTGCGACCTTACCTGCGTAGATGTCAGGGAGGATTCAGCTCTACATATTCTGGCCATAAGCCTATTTTCTGCTGCACACATTGTTCAGATTTTTATTGTGGAAAATTATCAAAGGTTTTATTTTTTATAAATAGCGTTAGCTATTTTGCCTCGCGATAAAACATTTTTTACCGCCATGTCCGTCTGTCTGTCCGTCTGTCTGTCCTGCTGGTACGCACGATAACTTTCGAAAGAGTTAAACAATCGCTCTGAAATTTGGCAAGGGTTAATATTTTTCCAAAACTGCTTATGGGATTGCATATGGGCTATATGGCCACACCCCTTCGGGTACCTCCCATACAAATCTGCTATTTCGCCCACTTTATAAATCGTGTAATAATATCAACACGCTCAAGTTCGATCTTGGCCAAATTCAGTATTATGTGAAGGTATAACTGGACAAAGTTTCGGACAGAAACTTGGAAGTCTTGCAACTCCCCTTCTGGTACCTCCCATACAAATGTACCATCCCGCCTACCTTAGAAATAGTGTAATAACACCAATATGACCAACGCGATCTTGCCCAAATTCTGTATTTAGTAAAGGTATAACAGGACAAAGTTTCGGACAGAAACTTGGAAGTCTGGCAACTCCCCTTCTGGTACCTCCTATACACCCACTTTAGAAATCGTGTAATTATATAAATTCGCTCAACGAATCTTTCCGAAATTCTATATTTAGTAAAGCTTTAGCTATATACAATTTTCTAGTAATAACTCTGCTTTTTATTCCGCCCGTTTTGTAAAAACGTGTAATACAATATTTTTCTATAACATTCGGATTTTGAGGTTGTTATTATGGTATATGAGACTTATATTTTTTTACTGAGGATGAGGGTATATATAAGTCGGTTTACCCGACTGCAACTTTTCCACTGTTTTTTTTGTTTTTTTTAAATACAATACAAATTAAATATATGTTCTAATTTTTAAGTCCAAGGGTAAACCGGGTGACACAGACCATAGGGCTAGATTTTTTGCAGCGACAGACCAAAGCCTCTCAGGGGAATCGATCCCACAACCCCGACGATGATAGGCAAGCACGCTAGTTGATATTTAAATAGGACTCAGCGGCGATAAATTTAACACAGAAGCCGACTTACCGATTAGTGCTTCGACTAGCCCTACTGCGAACGAAGTTTAATAAGTCACAAAGTTCTCAAATATTCCTCGCCCTGCTAAGAAATCGCACATCCAGCGTAGGCAACTATTTTTTTTTAACAAATCAACAAAAAGCGTATTTGGCAACCCTGTACACAAATTTCCCATCGATTCCAGCAACAGTGCTCAGATTATTGTCCTTTTTTTAAGAAACAATTCATTTAAATACGAAATCATTAAAAAAGGATTATGTTTAAGAAATTGTTTCAACACACCAAACGAAATCGATGCAAAGGGGGTGCGCGCACACACAAACAGCCGTTCACATAAATTAAAAATAAAAGATTTAGTGAGAAGCGTTTAACCACCACCGAACATTTTCATTTCACAATTTCAGTGGAATGTACTGAATCTTGAATATCCCTTCAAATGGCACAGAGGACGTCGTCGTGGATAATGACAATATTGCAAAACTTAAGGACGCCTTGTATTCAGGCATTTACGAGATGTGGTGGAGGGGAGGAGTGAGCGCTCAGTGGTGGATAGCAGCAGCAGCAGCAGTCAGTAAATCACCGTTGAGTATCACATATTCCATGTAAAATCAGCACTTACAAAACGGCTGGGTACCAACAACCACATCTATCGCAACAAACATCGAGCAACCGGTCGGCGGTGGACCAGTCTTCTTGCCATAGACTACGGCGTGCAGCGCCCTGGGCAATTGTTGATGGTAAAACGCATCGTGACACGTGACTCTACCGATGTGCCCTGTGTCTGTATGTCCATACTGTTCAAGTGCCAAAGAACAATCCCTCTCCCCCCGGTGGATTTGCGAGAACTGTGCCTCGTAATAACAGTGTCCTTAACAAGTCTGTCGTGGGCCACGGTGTTGGTGACTACAACGCGTTGCTGTTGCCCTGGGGGTAGAATCTGACACTTTCCAAGGATTGACTTGGTCATAGTCAAAATAATGCTATTATTGCTTTTTGTTTGTCCCATTAGCGATGTTGTGGAATACAGTTTATGTGGGGATGTATTGTTTTCGTGAATGTCTTTCGACACTGGCTGTGCCCCATCTACTGATGAAACACATAAAGAAAAATGTCGTTCTGAATTTACGCTGAATATTCTTAAGTTTTACTTAAAGTGTACTTAAAAAAATGAGTACAATTCGTACTTTGTTATTCTTAAATCAAGTATAAATCGGATAGTTTTAAAAATCAAGTGTGAAAATTGTTATAATAAGAATAAAATACTGGATTTATATAAAAACATCTATTTTAAGCCCGTATTTTTTGGTTAAGGCTCGGTTGAAATGGAGGATCGGTCATGTACGAATGACAGTCTCATGTCGTTGACATACACCTGGGCCGGCAATTCGGCCTGTTGAGCCCTCCTGATTTTCTTCTTACGATTCACTGTCCCTTTTCTACGTTAGGAATTCGGTCCCTTCTATAAAGTTTCTTAAATTCCTTATGTCCATTATTTCTTAAATTCCTTATGTCCATTACTTCGTAAATTCCTTATGTCCAATACATTGATGACCGACAGGTCATCTAAGGTATCCTCTTCTAATTGGATTTTCCTGATCAGCGAGAAAACGGGCACTTGCACAGGAAGTGTTCCGCCATCTCGCCGTCCTCTCCGTTTGGATCCGTATTTTATTTCTTTGTATTTGTTTTTAAGTGAAGTATAAAATTCGAATTAGGAAGTAGTGATAGAAAACTTAGATCGGATAAAAATGTATAATCTTTTCATCCACTTCGAATTCATTTCTATCATATCATGAACCATCACGAGTTTCTTAAACTACGATTCGTTTCGGCTATAAATCAAGCCATTCGGGATCAACTATGGATGCAATTAAGAATTCCCTTCTAAAAAATCCGAACTTAAATAAAGTTCTTTCAAATTGGTTTAAGTAAATGCGTACCGCTACGGCTTATTTCAAGAATGAATTACACAATTTTTTTTTTATCAGTGTAGACAGGTTTTAAGCGTTACGAAGAAAATGCGAAAAATATTATTTGCAGTTCGGTGGCCGGTCATATCAACAAATTAAGTGCGTTGAACGAAGTTTGAGGCAGAGATTGAATGTGAAGTACACGCCCACTTCTGTTCCTGATGTTTCCGACATGTAAATTACCAGATTCAATTGTGTATATTCCGTATTTATAATGACAATAGGATGTGCTATCCAACTGCTAGGACTAATATATGGCTAAAACATTCTGACAGTTATGGTAAGGCATCAATTGTTAATGTATTGCTAGTGCTGTAGATAGTGCATGCTAAGTGAGAATTCTTCGGTTGGACCAGGATAACAGGACAGTTGGATTGCGCTTACTAAAAAAGTGTTTCTGGATATAGTTTATCCACAAGCTTATATTAGACACACTTACTGACATTTCAGGTTTTGTGTGCCTGACCTACAAAAAGATTCATCCGATCTGCGTGGCATCGATCATGTCACATAAGTCCGGGAGCCGTCGGATATTCTTAGGGAGCTACTTCATACATTCAGTGAACATACCCAATCGCTTTAGTGTGATGTGTTCGACTACACCGTCATGTGGGTTTTCGTAGAGTCTTACATTCGAAAACTCCTAGCACTCCGTCCTCTGCTTGCGAATTTACCCATTTACCCAGCTAAACGATTTTTACAGTGCTACTAAAGCAACACCTACCAGAAAAATAGTATCAATTGCCAGGAATATGTTTTTTGAAATTTCCCAAACACCTCATGAGTTTTTTGTAGTAAACACAACGAATGATTCGCAGTTTTATAAATTTGTTCTAATGAAATGTTGAAGTGACGAAGGATCTGCGGCTAAGTCACTGACTTTCAGATACCCGTTTCCGGGTATTGCAACAATTGTGAAACTACATATTTCTACAAAGAGAATGATAGATGTTCCACCAGTAGTATGGAAATAGTGATTGTCCTTCAAGAACACCTCAACCTCACAGAACCCTTGAACATATTGGAATGGAATCCATTTCACATGTAAAATGAGGAACACGTGGTATTTATTTAAGAATAAGTATGACAATCGGTAAATACACATATAGGCATTAAAACTAAAAAAAAATTATTGAATCAGGGTATGGTCTCTGGTCCTTATTATTACAGTTCGGTATAAATAGTGGCTACATTTCCATTGCCTGTAGCATTGTCATAGTCGTCGTCATCGTCTTCCACCAGGGGTCGCTTACAATCATTGGCGTATGTGGATTTCTTACGAGATTTCGTCTTACTCTTTTTCTCATCGCTGTGCGAAGTAGTTGGTGGACGTTTAAAACTGGTCGTTATGGACGAAGATTCCTCGTCGTCGCAGTTCCTTTTGCTAAAATGAATCATGTACCAGGCGACAGCATGATCGCCATATCGTCGATACACTACTCCTACTAGAACTGCAATCACAATTAAAATTAGGGTGCACATCAGCAGGCTGGAGCCCCTGTGGGCAGCTTCCACTTTTGGATCACTGTCAATGACATATGGCGTTGATTTCGTTCCTGTGGATGGTTTTTGCGTTGGCGTCTTCACTGGAAGTTGTGTAGGTTGGTGTAAGTTGAGATCAAAAAGGGATAAAAATCGATTTTGCCGTTCTTACCTCTTGCGTTTCTCGGTGTGTCCATGTGTTGAGTAGTAGTCTCTATAGGCGGTGTTGTTGTCTTCAGCGTCGTTGTAGTGGTCGCTGTTGTTGTTGTCTTCAAGGTAGTAGTCGTTGGTCGTTTTGTTGTAGCTTTGGTCGTCCTTACTGTAGTCCTGGTCGTCGACGTAGGCTTTGCTGATGTCGTTGTTGTGGTTGTAGTCGTCGTTGGTGTGGTTCTAGTAGTTTTGGTTGTACTTTTCTGTGTGGGTTTTGCCGTTGTTGTTGTAGTTGTAGTTGTCGTTTTTGCTGTTGTTGGTCTCACTGTCGAGGTTGAAGTAGTCCGTCTTGTAGTTGGAACTGTTTTGATAGTGGTCGGCGTAGTGTTTGTTGTAGTTTTAGGAGTAGTAGTTGGTGTTCTTTTTGTGATCGTAGTCGATTTTGTGGTAGTGCTGGCAGTTGCAATCACCGCTGGCTCAGGATCGGCACTGAATGTGGCCGATTCAACTGTAGAGGATTCAAATAGTTCTGCAGAATTTCAACAAAGTTGCAATTACTTATTAATTATTCTTTCGTTGGGATTTTCAAAAATATACCATTAAGACAAACGATTTTGAAATCGGGGCAGCAGCTATCTCCATCGTCGCAATCCGCCTCACAGCTACACAAGCCCATAAGATGGCCTCCGGTGCGAACAACTCCGACATCACTTGAGTTGAAACAACGACCAACGCAGGATTGGATGTCATAAATCGACTGATCTATTATGAGTGGGTAAAGTGACACCTTTGTGAATAGAGATACTTCATCCGAATTGTATGCCCTATGTTTCTGGTCCTATACTTACATGTCGTGGTGTCATGTTCTTCATCTGAAATTGCATCGTCGACATTTCTATCCAAAGCTTTGCAGTCTTCTCCGGTCAAAAGTCTCACATCATCCACGGCGATGTCACTGAGTCGATTGCGTCCTGACTTGGCCACAAAGGCAATTTGAAAATCTTCATCCAGTTCGTCAATAGTAAAATGTGCTTCATTCCAGTTGTTGTTTTGATTTCCATTCTTCTGGAACTTAATGAATCTGGAAGAACTATAATTAGCAGTAGCATCAATATCCGCCCATAAACTGTGTCATTGAACCTACTCATTGCGGCTTAGAAGTATCTCATCCAAAGAGATGGACACGGGTTTGACCACAACTAACAAATCGCCGATGCCAGCACCATACATGAAATAGTAAAACTGAAAGCAACAGGCGGTCTTTAGGGACAACTCCCTATCGTAGATCGGTGAGGTGAGTACCACTGGCATGTACTGGCGCACCAGACTCTCCATGAGCATATAATGTCCGCCATTGTGTGTCAAGGTTGTGTGATCGTGACGGGGTCCAGTTTTGAAGGATGTGAATACATTGACAGCCATCACACGCTTCCATTCCAAATCCACCATTGGCTCATTTGACCAGCCGCATATGTCATCTGTTTCGAAATTACACGCGTGTGATACTTTCCCCGTGCGCTCTATTCGGGAAAATTGTTTTTGTTGATTAAGAGAGAGATTGATAGCGATTACTTCAACTGTGTACCTAGGCAAGATCCAATCGGGCGATCCCAGTGTGTTCCATTACAGTACATGTGCCGGTTACCCGCTAAACTGTAGTTATCCAAACAGTATAGAATTGCTTTCAGATTCCCTTCTAAATGTATCTGACCATTCTCCGGGTTTGTCAGATTAGTGGGACAACCGCTTCCTAAAAGTAATTAAGGAAATAGAAATATTAAAGTGTGAATATGAAACAAATTCTGCCAAAGAATTTTATTTTTTATTTTTCCACGGATGCAGCACTTTATTTAAAAAAAACAGAAATGCGAAATGGTAGCGTAACTCCGCTCAGTACATTTCTAAGTGATCGCGACGCAGTTCTTATCAAGCTTTAAAACACGACGTAAGCAGTTGTACTGTTTATATTTTTTTTTGAAGAAAGGTTTTGTTTCATTATTATTCATTATTTATGAAAAGTCTCCTATTTATCTGTTCCATCCCGATAATATCGGGAAGAGTGGCAACATATACACAACTCCATAATAAATAGTTACTCCATAGTTACTGAAAGCAGCAAACTTTTTCCAGTTCGTATGAGGCCGAAAACATCCCGCAACCAATCACAGACGAGGTAATTTTGAGCCACACATGCATTGCAAAGGGATACATATCGTCACCTTAATAGAAAAGGTCCTAACTCATGAAAATATTTAATAAAACCAGAAATAACTAGAAAATGGCTCGATGGAAAGAGTTTCAGCTCCAACGATAAAATTATTGATCAAACAATTGCCTCTTTTAAGGGCCTCGAAAAATCTTATTTTTTGGAAGTGATACAAAAATTGGAGAAAAGTAGAACCAAGTGTATTGAGCTAAAAAGAGATTATGTTGCAAAATATTTTTGTTTTGCAAATTAAATCTGTGTTTTATTCGAAAAGTCACGCAATTATTGATCTTCCCTCGTATATGAAGTGTAAAATTTTCCATCAATCAAATTTTCAATCAAAAGCACGATTTTGAGTTTTTTGATGAGAGAAAAGTCTTTTGCAATATCGACTTCTACATTTTGTTTTTTCCGCTCTCAAAAAATGTACTTTTTCGATCCCTACGGTACTAAAAAAGACCTTTAGTTTTCAAAATAATTGCAACCTTCACTCCATTTCACAAGTTTTGAATTGGAATACCTTTTCCTGAAATAGTTTGAAAGAAACAACAGATCGGCACATTGGTAAAATGTATCATATAAGGTCCAAAAGAGCATAAGAATTGTCTCCACTTTTGCATTCCTGCTACGGATCGATCGATCTACGGATCGAACAGCGATTGCGCTGACTGGGGCATGTGGGCCGAATGAAACATTGTTCATGAGAGGACCAAGTGGATCATGAAGTGGAAAAAGCATGCGCGAGAACGATGTGCTTAAAAATCATTTGGCTCTGCAACAGGTGTAGAGCGATACGATTGCCTATCATAAAATTATGACTTTGTAGCAGATTTATGACTAGATTTTTTTTTTCCTAAAAAGGTAATTCCCGAATATCTCAAATAATAAAACATATACAGTTATGTGAACAGTGCAATAGGGACAGTGCTTTGCAAGATGAATTAGGTTTGTATAAGTCGACTCACGAAAAGTCGATTAATCGATTTTTTGCTACAAAAACGTTGAAAAATTAAGTCGACTTTTGATTACGAAAAAGTTGAGAAAATCGACTTTTTGGTGTCGACTTTTTAGTTTAATTGAAAATATGATTTTTCGGTCAGTGGAACTAATATTATGGCTGTCATTTGATATTTGGGGCACATCGTTTACAAAATTGTCCAAATAGAAATAAAATATAACAGAAACTGCTGCTGGACATGAGTTTCCTGATGACTCCGACGAAGAGAATTGTTGTAATGAGGAACCAGGCAATATTGAGGCTACACCATTGTTGTAATATCGTTCGCATCTTTAGGAGCAGTGAGGTGCCTACTAAAGAACTCAAAGATCTTCAACGACAATCAACCGTTATAGCTTAAATTAAATAAGTTCGGACCAGATGTAATTACTGTTACGAAATGTAAACCAGGGTTCTTCTCCAAGTGCTTACAGGAGATGAAGTTGGACAACGCACATTTTGATATATTTGATACTAAAAATAATGTGGCTCTTATACCGATGGTAAATGTCTGCTCCATCGTGGTATGTTAAGAGAAAAAAGTCAGTAACGATATGAAAAGTATATGTGGTTCAAATTGAAGTAGACTTTTTGTACTACATACCATAAACTGAAAGTGTTACGTTTTAAACTTGAAGTTTGAAATTTTTTTTATTATTTTCAATTAAAAAGTCGAAAAAAAACATAACCCAAAACGGGATAAAAAAAAATACATAAGTGGAAAATGAAAATACCAAAACGGGATAAAATAAAAATCTGTGTGAAAACGTTGTTATCGGCAGAAATGAGACAAAAAAAATGTAGTAATAGCAGAGGGGATTAAAAACATCAAAACGGGCCCAAAACTGGTATAATATAAATGAGAAATAATCTACAAACGAGTATATAAAATACTTGCGTAACTGAAAAAGGCGATAAAGTTTCTGAGTTGGTATAACCATTTTGTTGTAAACCAATGCAATTAAAAAATATTTTGTGTTTTACTGGTAAATAAAATATACGCTTACGAACTAGCGGCCATTTGATAGTTTTGTATGTACTGGATTTTCAAGTAATATATTTGATTTGAGCTCAAGATAGATGCATGCAAAACGTTACTGCAGTTTTTTCGTTTATTTGTATGTGCTGCGAAGTGGTCCAAACCGAGACTCTGGAGTAAATTAGAATTACTGCTCGGTTCCCAAACTGGTAGAATGACGTTCCAGCAAACTGCCCACTGACAAAAGATGGGCCGAGATTTTTTCGCATATGGAAAATAATCATGTTGCCTTTGCTGAATTTGCACAAATAATTGAATTTGTTCAATGATTGGCTGGCACGTCGTCTCCCGTCGAACGAGTTTTCGCAAAAGGAAAAAAAATGGAAAAAAGAATCTTCCAATCTCCAAGTTGGTTCTCTTTTGCAAGTCAAATGCAACATGGATTGAGCTTGTATCGATTTCTTCAAATTTTTAAAAACTCGTCCAGATTTGCTGCGAAAAATCTCCTCGAAGACAAATATGCTTTCAAAAAACCGAGGCAAGTTCATGATAGTTCAATTTGATGATTTGGAATCGCAATAATTAAATTTTTGTTATTTTCACTTTTTCAAAAAGCCTTAAATTTCACGCAAATAAATATACTGCATTTTATACTGCATTTTTGTGTGTAGATACTGCATTCTACTTGATTTTTAGGGGTTCTAATACAAAATATACTGCATTTCACTCAGGTACAGTTGGCACAATTAGGTCCCTATTTTTTCACACGATAAATTTATATTTTATTTTTAAAACAATAAATTCATAAAAATTATAACCCATGGAAGGGTACAACATGAAAAACATTTTAATAGAGCAAAAACTCTAGATTAGGCGATGTAGCCGATGTCTGCATTCAAAGTCCCAAGTTAGCTAAATTTGCGTCTATAATACTACTGTCCCTATGAATTGTCACATAACTGTTAAAACAACAATTCCTTAGCACATATAACAATAACACAAGTCTCTCAAATATACCTCCCTCAAGTATGACCAATTGTTCAGTCATAGTGTTCCATAAGTCCAAATTGAATTGTTTCTTCTGTTGTAAGGGATGGAAATTCGGGTATCGGTAGGAGGAAGGATGGAGTGGTATTGGTTGACTTTTGTTTTGAATTTGAGAATGTTACAACTGGCAGAAAACACACATGCTGGAAGAGTATTCCACATACATACGGTTCGGCTGAGGAATGAATTTTACCGATGAACGGATGAAACTCCCTGGATAGCCGCGTATCCCGGATGAATGTTTTAACGTAAGGTACCAGACGAACAGATACCGTAAAACGGCTTCAAATATTTTCTCACAGATTTCACGATTTTCAGACGATTTCGTACATGTTCTTATTATACTGTGCTTAATTGTGTTTGGCGGCAACCAGATGTTTCAAATATAGGAATGACAAATGCGGAAACATTTGAAGTAATTTTTATATCTCACATCGCACTCTGACCACAATAAAGCCGCAAATTGACAGAAATAAATACAGTCATTATGAAATGTAAAAAAATGTGTGAAATTTCGATATTTCTTTGAATGACTGACACTCTCTATACTTCGCCGTGCGGCCAAACGGGCATTTGAAAGTGAACTGGCGAGTGACACTGGATAGCCGTGTATTCCGGCTAAATGTTCTATCTTTAGGGACCACAGGACAGATATCTGATGAACAGATACTGTTAAAATATATATACAATAGCGATAAACAACCTATATTTCGGCGATGATGTAGGATGACAATAGTGTGAGATACCCTACTATCTCCCATCACCACTCAACCTCTGTACACCGTCCAGAAGATGCTTCTAAATTTCTGAAGCCATGTAGATTTTCGGCATACGTTACACCCCATTGCTTTAAACCTATGCTCGATCACAGATTATCACTGGATTATCGAAAAAAAAACTGATGCAAACTGATAATTCATAGTGTTAGTGAAAATGGTGGTTCATATTCAAAACGAATACTAGCTATTTATTATACAGAACTTTTATATTGATTTTGTATTAGAAAATCACCCTCAAAGAGTGAAGGTCATCAGACATCGGGTAACTACGATGCGGCTACCACTTCCCTCAAATCATACCAAGCAAACCCGGTATATTCGGAAAGTCAATTCCAGAACTGACTGTGTTGTCAAATCCTTTATATTGAAAAGGAACCTTCTTAACATCCGGTCACAGCACCCGGTTGAGATCACAAGCCGAATTCTCCCCGTCTTTAGGAGGCAGCTGCTGAAGCGTCGTTCCCAGTGGGTCGGGCTATAAAAAAATTAGTTGTACATAGAGTTGGGCTTCGGGAATTTCCCGACGGGAATTCTTAAGAAATTATCCAGATTTTTCCATCACGAATCTCGAGAATTGAAATTTTTAATATTTCGGGAAATCCCGAATTTCGAGAATATCTCAGGATTTCCCGAGAAATCCATTTTCTTTTAAAAAAAATTGTTTTTGACAAATATTAATAGAAAAACAATTCTTTCAAAAGAAAGAGAATACACATATGATTAATCCCTGGAAACACCAAACTGTAACGGCAATTCTGTTTCACAGAATCGCACACTACATGACATAGCGACAAGCTAAAACGACCATACTGTTACTCAGAATCACAAAATATATATTATCTCGAGATAGGTTTTATCCATAACATGTTAAACTGATAGATTTGTCGATACTTTTCCAGAAACTAGTGACACTGTAAAGTCCTGCAACTGGAAATTCAATCCGTTTGTGGAACTAGTCTTCAGCCGATTGAAGACGTCAAAAAAAATTCGCTGAGAGATACGAAAATAAAGCGACCATTGCACGATGAAAAAACAAAATCAAAACATTTTTATTTTTTTTTTCATGCACCGTCTGTGACGCATACACACACATTTTCGCTGATATTATAATAATACTGTTCATACATTCGTCACCGTGTAAAGGGCGCTTAAGAAAAACAATTTAAATGCCGCAGAATTTATGAATTTCTAAGGCGTGAAAAAATTTGTGATTTTTTTGTCTGCGAGTTTTGAACATTTATGTATCCAAAGTGTCCAAGAGTCGATTTTTTTTAACTTCGACACACACATCTGACGACTTAAGATATCCCAATGAAACTTGGGAAACTCGAGTATTGATTCTATTTAAAAATTTGCTCCGTTCAAACATTTTGGATTTTTTTTTCCAATTCCATTCTATTTCTTACCGTCAATAAGTTATTGAAACATTATTGTTTAAACTGGACCGATTAAACTCACATGTGCTAAATTGTATTCGGTTTATTCAACCCGCCTCGACACTATAGAATATGCAACAGAAGGACGTAACGAGACATCTCGGGATATCTGATAATATATTAGAGGCCCAGAAACAAAAATATAACATGGGAAATCTGTAGTTGACAAATTATGAAATCATGAGCTTTAAATTTGTAGCCAAATATTTCTTGTAATTTTTAGAGTCTTTTCGACCTTTAGAATGTTTTCTGTTGTTATTTTGCAAAACTGAGCGGTTTGTAAATCGCAACAATCCACTATGTTCTTCTTCTTGTTTTTATGTTTTTAGATTAAAATTTCCGAACTGTATATGATTCTCGTACATATGTATGGGTGTATGTATGTATACGCCGCACATCACTATTTTTTTTTTTTTTGAAAAATTTCCTCTACGAATCAATGAGTCATTCTATGCGGATGTAGTAAATACTTCCGCTGAGCAATTGTACACTTTGTTTCGGTTTTTATGGGATATGAAACCTACTTGCACACACAGGTTTTTCTCCGTCCCACTTTCCGCGCACACAATGGATCATTTTTAGACCTTGCAACTGATATCCGCTATTGCAGGTGACTCTAATTATGCTACGCTGAAAACGAAAGTCTCCGTTCGGTATGTAATCCGGTCTTTCGCATCGCAAACGATCACCGTAGACTCCGTTGTTCGCGATCACACACAGCACAATCGAAAGGATGGCGAATAAATCCCGATGTACATTGGATTTTGCAGCAGGAAACATTGTCTATGTGCGACTTCCTTGGACTGGCGATGAATGTCGAAAATATACTGAATCGATGTCCGTGTAATGTTGACTCGCGGATAACTCGCAATTAAATACTGACTTGCCACAACTGCTGATACGGTGTACAATTTGTTCACAAACATTATGTCTTGAACTCACGAGCGTCTTCTTATCAGTCAGTCATTTCTCGCCTCACATGTTCACAGTACGAGTGGGACTGGCATATGTGCCAGTGTATGCGTGTACACTTATCCAAACATACATGTGGTTTGTTCCAAGTTCTGTAGATTTGCATGCATTTCGTCGAAGCGAGTTATCACTCCAACCAGTCGGACGTTTGTACTGCGAGTATGAGCGAAAAGCCAGCTCGCCGGAAAGTATTTCCTTTAGTCTAGGGCCCGCTAGCCAGCGCCTGATTGTATCGCCTCTATCGCTGCTATCACATGAATGTTTGTTTGTTACACGCCTTCATTCGTGCAGGAATGGATAAGAATTTGTTGTGGGCGATATTATTACCGAATAACTAATCTCCACAGAAGTACACTGAAACAAATATGCAGGCAGAAGAATGCGAAACAAATAGGGTATGCCTGACTATACGATACCCTCCCTCACTCTCTTTATTAGCAAGCAGTTATCGCCTAGAGTACCAACATACTCTGAAACAAAACGTAATAGAAGAAGAATGATCATAACAAAAACTCAAAGCAGGATAAATCATTACAACCTCTGGCCGAAGAGATCTTTAACTGGTGATTTCAACGAGGACGGAATTTGTCGGATATCATATTGGGCTTCTCGAGCGGACACACTTCAAATCCGGCAGCATTATTTAATGTTGACTGTTTTCCGTACGGTGATGCAATACAATTTGCATAGTTTTATCAAAATTGGTATAAAGTTGCAAACGGAATACATTCAGTAAAGGACGGACAGGCAGTAGTTATCTCAAATTTATCTAACGGTTGTACTTAGATGCCAACCATTCGGTAGAAACTACGCCATTACTAAAAATGGAACGATACACGCTTCAACAACGCAATAAAATGGTTAAAATTCACTAAAACCAGTGAAAAAGTTGCAGTCGGGTAAACCGACCTCACCCTCAGTAAAAACACACAAGTCTCATATTCCAAAGTATCAGAAATTCAAAAGTGAGTGTGGCTACCATTTTTGGATGTAACATCTGACGAAATGTCATAATAGCAACCTAAAATACCGAATGTTATGGAGAAAGAAAAATTTTGCATTACACGTTTTTTTTTCAAAAACGACGGAACATAAAGCTGAGTTTTTTCTTGAAAGTTGTATGTAGTTAAAGCTTTACTATATATAGAATTTCGGGAAGATTCGATGAGCGAATTTATATAATTACACGATTTCTGAAGTGGGTGCAATGGTACATTTGTATGGGAGGTACCAAAAATGGAGTTGCCAGACTTCCAAATTTTTGTTTAAAACTTGTCTGGCTATATTTTTACTAAATAAAAAATTTGGGCAAGGTAGCGTTGGTCATATTGATATTATTACAGGATTTCTAAAGTGGGCGGAAATAGATGATTTGTATGGGACGTACAGACGGACGTACAGAAATAAACATCCGATCATTTATCTCAAAAAATTTCATTTTTCTTTGAATACCAAAATGACTCTTGTTGGAAAACTCTGTACATTTTTACACTTTTCTTCTTCAATATAATTTTGTAGTACATTTAGAGAAGCAAACAGATTTGGTTTTCATTTCCAAATAGGTGCGGAAACCTACAACTGATAAAGAAAGTTGTCCATATGTGGGTAACGGTTTAGCAATATCGGCAGATTCCTCTTCGTATTCATCTGAATCTGTTAAAAGAGAAATAATAATGTCCATCAGAAAATGATTAGCCACAGATTTCAATTATTATTTTATACTAGCTGACCCGGTCCGCGTTGCTGGCCCTAAGCAAACATTAGTGTTGTATTACACATATTTATATAGGAAAGGGTAGTTTTTATCCCTTTTGCCATTTTGACCCCCTAAATGTAGATAAATCCAAACAATGTGTAGCCTATGTTACTCGCGGGGTTATTCGAAAGATTCCCTGAAAATTTCATCAAAATCGGTCTAGCCGTTTTCGAGTCCATACGTTACATACATTTTTATATATAGAAAGATAGATAGATAGATAGATATACCTGAGATTGCTGGTGCTCACAAACTTGCGTGAACACTTTCGGGGATATCTTCGTCGAAAGGGTTGTCTGTGTTAATGACATCACAGTCAACATTGATGTAGTCTTTAAATGTTGCATTCATATTAGCAACTGTTTTAAATGAAGACTCTAAACAAAATTAAGTGGGATAGTGGTAGATAGTCTTCTTCATGCCAAGGCATACTGTTGTTCGTTGTGGTGCCAATTTTCACAAATCCGGCATTTCAAAAACAGTTTGCAATTGTCTGGGACTTTACATTGACATTCCACACTTTGCTTATGATTCGCATGGAAAATACTTGAATGTAAATAAGATTGGAGATTGATTTCTTTTGTTATACGGAAATATTCGCTATAGGAAAATTCGATATATGGATATCATAAGTAGATCGAAGTAGAACCAAAACACAGTGTTCGTATAATTGCTTCATAATAAAGAAAACTTCGTTACATAAGAGTTCGTTATAGAGAGATTTGACTGTATATACAGTGAAAGCTCCGGTGGACTTATACCGACCGTCGCAGTGGTTTTGTCCGTCCGCGGGAGATGGCCGGCCAGCGTAGATTAATTTGCGGGTTGGTTGCGGTTTGGTTGCGGGTTACTTTATTCTCAAGATTATTCGGCCTCTAACTAAATGCAGCTTCTAATTCATCAGCACATTCGACGTGAGTGTCACCAGATTCCCATTTTCAACTCTACACGAAGTTTTTGTCTTGAGTTTTACTCGTTACAGTAGATAACGGATATAAGAAAGTCAAAAACTACCAGACATTTGTTTCTTACATGCGATTTTTTCTTATAACCAATTATTGTTTATAATTAAGTCAAGAGCTTTCTTATAACAGATGTTCATATATCCGTTAGAATCGACGACTTTTATAATCATCGACTATGCATCTAAGCTATATTTTTTTGTATGCACCGCCTTTTTGACAACCCATGGACTTGAACTATATGGTCATCCCTCCGTAAACAGGAAAACAGTAGAATAACTGTACTTCTGTAGATTTTAATACCATGCGTTATCATCTTCTCTTTCGTTTTGAATAAAGAAAACCTTTGCGTTTAAAAATCGACCAAGCACTTTTACACACTAAAGGTCCAATTAGTCTGGACGGTTGACGTTAGACTCAATATTGTGTGATTAGTTATGACGGTAAGACAAACGGTAGACGACGGTAAGACAAAACAAAAACAGCTGATCGAAGAGCATTTGTACAAAATATAATTTGTCGTCGTTTATAAGTATATTACCCCTAACTTTAAAATTTAATTTACAACTTATAAACAATTTCCGGGCGCAAAATGTCGAAGTGAAAGCAATAACAATAAATAGCTGATCGTCGTCTACGGTCAATTTTAGTTGTCTCTCTCTAACACATGCAAAATGCAGCCCCAACTCAAACAGCTGATCGTCCACCGTCAACCGTCAAGACTAATTGGGCCTTATTGCCGATGCCACGCAATGAGCGACGCTCAGAAATATAACTTGTTCTAATTTTTGGTTGGGTTCTGAGCGGCAAAGTATAAAGATGCAAAGCCGTTGCTCTGCATAAATTGCTATTCTTTGTTTTGCCAATCTGGGATTAAATTTTTCCAACCGTTAAACAAAGGACGACCGTGGTGTGGTGGATAGTGTGCGCGACTACCACTCATCAGAACACAGGTCCGAAACTTGGTAAGACCATAAAACATTTTTCGGCGGCTGCTTCCACCTCGTAAATGCTGGCAACTCTAAACCTTGCAAAACTACTCATCGGCAGTGAGTATATAAATTATATCATGCACAGACTACTGAGTTGAAAGATGTTCCCCATCTGTTCCTTAATGGAATGTTAAGGGAAATAAGTAACTAAATCAAGGGATTACACAGACATAGGACAGTATAGACAAAATCTGTCTCAAAATTTGCGGGGGTTGCTCGATTTATAGAATGAACACCAAATCTTCGATAAAAAATAATAACATTAAACAACCTCACTTGACAATGGCATTTTAACAACTAACCGATTAGAAATGAAGTTTTCTAGGCTAGCCACTTGGTGAGCAATTAATCTTACATTTTGTATTAATATATCCTCAAAATAAATGTTTATTCGGATTGCAGGGTGTATTCATGGAACCTAAGTGACCCTCTGACAGGTACAAATTCGTAATGGTTTTATGAAATTCTATTCGTCCCCTGTACAGATTCTAAACAATCCATCCTCTGGCTGAGGGTATAAACGCCTATCGTAACGAGCATGCATACATATCTACAGTTTACAAACGAATTTCCATTAATCGTGTTATTATTCACTTAAAGAGTACGATGCTCCTGTTACTTTCGGGCAACAGTCTCAAAGCTTATTGACATTATGACCGATTACTCTTAAAAATATTTTATACATTTTGAGAGTCGCCAGAATTACAAAAACTTTGTCGAGATGAATGAACGTGCACTTCATTCAACACATATAAGTTCGGACTACATACGTCTTTGTGTTCATACAGTGGTCGTCATAAATATTTTGGCGACACTCAAAATTATTTTTATATGAGTGAAGTCGGACAGAATATGTTGCTTCTTGAGCAGCTCTGAATGAGGGATTATATAAAGTTCGGCAACAAAATGTGTATAATGAAAAGTCACTAGATACTTTAGATGTACCCTAAGTATATTTTTCGACATTTTTTGAAAAAAAAAAATAAAATTTAAAATTTGTTGAAACACTTTTCCACAGGATTAATCAGAACTCAAAACCTACTTTGTTGTAATAAATGAAAGCGTCGACATAATCGTGCACATCAAACCAGGGCTGTTCCACTCCTCTATTTAGCTCGTCCGACTTCAGCAGTTCAGTAACAAATTTTCGAAAATTGTATTTCCGTTGACTGTTCCTATCTTAATGATAAAAAAATGCGTGTAATCAAAAATATTTAAAATTTTAAAACAGATTAATTTGTTTTTAAAACTTTTTCTTTATTTTATTGGAAATGTAAGTAAATATAACTCAGAGTCAAGCGCCCCGGTAGGCGAGTTGGTAGCGTGCTTGACTATCAGCGTGGGGGTTGTGGGTTCGATTGCCACCAGAGGCTTTGGTCTGTCGCTGCAAAAATCTAAACATATGGTCTATGTCACCCGGTTTACCCTTGGACCCAAAAATTAGAATATAAATTTACTTTGTATTGTAATTAATAATAAATAAATAAAAATAACTCAGAGTCTGAGTTGAGCAAATTTTTCGACCCGACTCCACAGCCCTGCATCAAACTATAATCATTGCACTGGCTAACTCCTACTCTAAGAATCTTCGATGGCAACCGACAAACTCCAAGAAGTTATAATGAATAATGGAGCAACCAACTAAATGTACCGAGCGCAATGCCGACTACCGTGGATTTTTACTGTAAACGCAGCGAAATACCTATTTCGGATATGAATAATCTTATAAGGAATTGAGTTAGTTATATCAAAATGGGTCCACCCAACTATGGATGAGAAGTTTCATACAACGGGTCTCCTTGGCGAATGTCAAAAAAAGTTGTCTTCTGGGTGAGTTTGACAGATGTTGCTGATAACCAATTAAGAAAAAATATTTTTTTTAATCTACATAAGTATGACTTTATATTATAAATCGTATCGTCACACCAATTATGCCTTATGCATCTAGCAGCTGTAACTTTTCGCTCCTGTTCTGTCAAAATAATTGTGCCGACCACTGTGTTTATACAGCACTTGATTGCAAAAGTTTTTGTTTTCTTAAGAAGTGCTGAAATGTTTTGACGAAATGATTACACTGTCATTCAAGGAATTCAAACAATGAAGAACAAAGTTTTCTGAGGTTTTTAAAGTAAGTGTCGAAACATTACTCTTCAAATATCTTTTTAGACACTTTCTAGAACTTGCAACTGTCTTGTTCTAAGTGAAGAAAGAACAAACCATGGAAAGTCTACCAAATCAAAGACAAAACTTTAAGAAGATAAATTCCGAAATCCACGTTTACAGGGTTATTTCATCACAATACAAATTTAAATAATTTACCTAAATGTGTCCACAACAGAATTTTTCAAATCTTGGCACCTCAAAAATCTAAGTTTTTGTACAACAGTGTCAATTAAATGAATAAAATTATGTTTTGCGTTTGTCCTTGAAATTTCTTATTTTTGTTTTGTGTACGAAATTTATGCGGAGTTTATCAACATTTTTTGTATGGAATACTGTGATAAATGTCAAGTTATTGTTTTGTAGTTTTTGGTTTATTTTGTTCTTAATACTGAGAATAAAAAAAAAATGGGTTCTGCAGTTTCTGTTTCTTTTGTTCAAGTCCAAGATCATTTATTAAATTCTATTTTTTGCAAAATTTAAATATTTTGTGTTTGCTCTGATTGCAGGCAAGGTATATAAAAATAATATTTTCCTTCTTTTTGTAGTTTCTACATCTATGTATATGTATAAAACTCTTGCGTGACTGACTGACTGATTCATGACTGTCCTGAACAAATGGCTGAAGCTAGAATCATGAAATTTGGGGCGTTGCATCCTAGACATCCGCTAAAAACGGATTTTTAGAAATTCGGGCAACAATAGATGGAAATGAGTTAGAGATGGGTCGAAAAAGGGCCCAAGACGGGATGAAAAAGGGGGAAAAATGAAAAATAGGTTGAAACTAATTTTTGTAAAAACATGTGGATAATAATTAGAGAATTGACGGAAAAGTGGCAAAGCGGGATAAAAAAAGTACAAAACGGGGGAAAATGTAAACGGCAGGAATGGGCCAAAAACTGAAATAACGGATAATGGGACTAAAATGGGCCCAATAGTGGATTAATAAACAAAAAATAAAAGATTTAAACAAATTGTTGGCAAACTTGTGGACAATAGTTAAAGAAAATTAAAAAAAATTTTTTGGCAAAAACATACGGACAATAGTTAAAGAAGGGACGAAAAAGTGGTCAAAACGGGATAAAAAGGTACATAAGTGTAAAACAAAAATGTGGACATTAGTTAGAGAAGGAACGAAAAAGTGGCCAAAACGGGATAAAATAAAAATGTGTGTGAAAAATTTGTTATCGGAAAAGGGGATTAAAAGCGTCAAAAACAGGCCCAAAACTTGTATAATATAAATGAGAAATGATCTACAAACGATTATATAAAATACTTGCTTGACTGACTGACTGATTCATACTGTCCTCGACAAGGGCTGAAGCTAGAACCATGAAATTTGCTATGAACGGATTTTTCGAAATTCGGATAGGAATGGGATAAAAATTGTAAAAACAGGAAAACCCTTCGAAGTACCCAAAAATACATACAAATCAAATATTGTGATTTTTGCTGGAAAATTAGTCCATAACTACGTTTTACAACAACTGCTGAAAAAGAGGTGCAAAACGTACGAAAACGGGATAAAAAAGGGGAATTAAAAATGTGTCAACTTGTATTTCGAATTAATATCTATCGCCAAAAATTTTAATAAGGCAATAAAGTTTCGGAGTTTTTATAAAACATTTTTTTGTAAACCAATGCAATTAAACATATTTTGTGTTTTGCTGGCAAGGAAAATATACGCTTACGAAGTAGCGGGCATTTGCTAGTACATACATTTGAAGAGTGATATTTCGGTATGGTGGTAATCAATAGGGTTAACGATTTGTTTACTTTCATGAATCCTTAAAATAATATCTTGATTTTCCCTTAGTCGTATTGTTGTTCACAGCATAAAGTTTCGATGTTTATTCTCTTAACAATAGGCGTGTTTTCGTTACACTGCTAGCTTAGATAATCGCTTAATTTGTATGGAGAGCTAAGCGATATTAAGCGCGGATAGAAATTACGGCTTAAGTTTGTGTCTTAAGTTGGCACGGCATTGCCAGCATAAAAATAACAAAATGCCAATATTAAATGGTACCAAGTGTACAAAGATATCATTCATTGTGAACTAAAACAGAAGAAGATGATAATAAATACAAAATTCTTTCAGAAATGACGGACGAATGATAGTAGTATTGTTCATTTATAAGTGCATTTGTAATGTTTGTCCATAACACCTAATCATCATGACTATTTTGTTTTGGATTTTCATGACAATGTTTTAAAATTTTTTTCACAGCACTCTCAGAATGCTGCCTAGTTTGTGTCAAATTACAATATCGCTAGTTTGGCGTTTTCTTTACAACTAAGCAAGCGATGATAGGTAGCTTGTAACGGAATTATCGTACACATTCCTTTCATGAAATAAAACGCTAAAGGTACGGTCACACTGGGAAAATATTTGTCGGAAATACATAGGTTTGTTCGTATTTCTACAAAGATTTCCCAAAATAAAACAGGGATGACTTTGAGGTCACACTACGACCAAATATTTTCTCGTTTTTGTTTGTTGAAACAACTGTCAAATAGTGCGGAATATAAGTTTGGGAAAACATGTTTGCCATGTGGTCAGACTCGAACAAATATTTCACAACAAAATAAATTTCAACGAACTGTCAAAAGGTAGATAGAGAGGAAGAAACAGTACAAGAAGGAACAAAGTGCCCATGGGAGTGGCTACATACGTAGAATTTAGAATTTTGCTTTCAAAATATGCTTCATTCAATTTAATCTGATTTCAGACACAGCTGTTCACTTCGTATAAGTGTGCCGATTTAGTGCTTTTAAACGACAAACGAAATAATCGCGAAAATAATGGATTTTCTCATAATATAATCATGTATGATCATAAAATATCCCACGGGTATATATAACCAAAAAATCAGGTTTTCATTGGAAGCATATAGCCCACATCCGCCGGTCCATATTTTCCGAGTTACGGGCCCCCAAAGTAGACATAATTTGTAATTTTCGATCGAATCGAGGCAAAATTGGTGTCGTTGGAAAGCTTATCGAATTACCATTTGAGCCTAATATATATATCCGATCCCATTCCGAGACATCAAATTTAAAATTATTTTCTTTTTTTTTTGTATGAAAAAAGGGTCGAAACTCAAAATATATCTTACATGAATGTGTGCATTTCTGCTTATAATAATACGGCGAAAATCTTTTGCTTTAATATAGAACCTCATCTCTATCGTTAACCCAAGAAATGCCGAGGTTATTAGGGATCGAAATGTGAGTCTTAAAACAATTTGAGACATGAACTTTTAAAGTTTTTGCAATAACAAATATTTATTTGAAATGTATATACTAACAAATTAATAATTGTTTTAATTTGTCGATTTTTTCCATTTCAATGATTAATTTTTAAAAAGCTGACAACATTTATTTTTCTTTTGTTTCCCATTGTTTGTCTTACAAAATATTTGTAAGATCAAACAACTATCAGTCAAAAAGAGAAGAAAATATTGGCTGTGACTATGGTCACATTTGGCAAATTTTTATCTGCAAA
Source organism: Hydrotaea cyrtoneurina (assembly GCA_958296145.1). Classification (NCBI taxonomy): domain Eukaryota; kingdom Metazoa; phylum Arthropoda; class Insecta; order Diptera; family Muscidae; genus Hydrotaea; species Hydrotaea cyrtoneurina. Next base: position 50,704,319 of record OY282514.1, on the reverse strand, counting down.
GAAATCATTTTCTTTCTTCAAAATCAGCTGATTTCATGTTTGAAAATCAAAATTATTTTGTGGTCAGATTGGGACAAAGAAACATTTCATAATTTTTGACAAATATTTATCCAGTGTGACCGTACCTTAAGTCTTAAGGCTACTTTACTCGGAAAAAAACACCTCTTCACGCAGAAAATCCATTACAACAACAGATGGGTAATCCCAGGACATAAAGTGTGGAGTAGATAAGGCGAGACAGGCATTTGATATACTCAACCCTGTATGGCGATCATTCGAACTGTTATTATTAATATCTGCCTCTCCACAGAAAGAAAAATTGTATGAATTTAATCTTCTTAGAACAAGAATATTGTGATATCACTTTAATCAAAATATTCCTTAAATCAATTCCAGTTTCCGATAATTTCAAGAATTTATTCAGGCTTAAATTAATCCAAGCGGTGTACACATAAGTCCTTTTCGAACTTATTTCTATCCTATTACGAGCTTAAATCTTTCCTAAAAATCCAGCCCATTCGGGCTCAACTATGGATAAAATTAAGAATTCCTTGCTACAAAATCAAATCAAGTTTTATTGACTTGGTTTAAGAAAACATTTTTTTGAAATTACCCGAACATACAGGTTGAAGCTCTCGAAGTGTTGAAAGAAGCATTCAAATGTTCAGGCTTTTTAAAGTGGTGCCAGATACAAATATTCAAAATTCAAAAATTACAGACATTTTTATAGTTCCTGGAGAGAGCTGGTGATAATAGGGGATAGTTGTTCTACAGATTTTTTAACGGTATCTACTCCTCAGATAACCGCTGTCTGTTCCCTTGTGTAAAAACATTTAGTCGGGCTACGCGGCTATTCGGGGACTCGAATCCGTCAATTGTTAATTAATTTCTGGTTAGTTAATTTGAAAAATGGAATTTCGTACACTAAACATTTACAAATATTCGGCAATATTCTTTCCGGAAAGTAAATCCAAAGAGGAATTTGCCATTTCCGATTACATTGCAATGCAACAACAGCAACTTTTTGGAAAGCCAAAACTTGTCGAGGAAATTCGGTGCACATTAAAGAGTAACGGACGGGCAACATCTTCGACACAAGGATGCAGCCGGGATTACCCCACTCGTACTACGGACATTTTCTTTTGCCGCATGGATCGAATTGAAAAATGTATGGCTTCTTCCTGTCGACATCAATACAATTTCTCAAAATCACAGCGGTGGCACTGTTTATTCTTCCGCTTTCATTAGGGCGGACGGCGGCGATGATGAGGATTATTGTGTTTTGTTAATACCAACGTTGCGAGCGTTGTTAAGCCATTGCACACTCACCCACGAACATTTAGTTACGGCCAAGGATGCTTTGGTATCCTTTGGCAGTCCAACGGAGTTGTAGCAAGTCCGTGTGTATAAATTTAGTGTTGCTACCCTGTAGATAATCAGTCAATATTGACAACATCTTATTGACACTTCCTGTGCTGATGGCTGCTGTTTCTATGACATCCATCCCGTGCCGTTCATTCCGCAAAGTGCGATTGAGCGGGCAGGCGACGGGCGTACGAGTGGGTGGTTATGTGTACGTACGTCGTCTTATGCACATAATTCACCATCGTGAAAGCTTTTAAACAATACGCCGGGACACGTGTCCGTTGCACACGATTCCGGTATGGGCAGACTGTGGGCCTGATTCTTCATACGTGCATACGGCTAAGGCTAGTGGGAAATTCGTTTTGTTGAAGTCATCCATAATTGCCAGGATACACGATATGCAATCTATTTACTGGCTGCCACATATGTTTCCAGTTGCGCGTATGTATGTGTTTGTGTGTGTGTGTTTGTCTGCACAAATAAGTTGTGTGTTGCTGTGGGCTGGCCTGGCCTGGCTTGATGCCTCGTCTTGATTTACATTCAAATTTTATTCATAATTTATTTGATGAGTTGAATTATAGTCGAACGAACGTCTGTGGCCTCCTGGCCAAACAACTATTGTCGAGCCTTCGCCTGTCTCGCATGGATAATGTGAACGAACAGCAGCAGGAGCCGCAGTACGAGCCTTTGGCTACAATTTTTGCCAATATGTTTTCTTTATTATCTCATCACAATCGGAATAAATTTTATTTGAGCCTTCCGTCGCAACCATGCCCATCCCTATTGCCATCATCATCGTGGTTGAGTGGCAACCTGAAGCCATCGTTTGTGTGTCTCTGTGTTCGTGTGCTGCTGCTGGTTGGAAACACGGCGATAACATCGCATCACGTTACTGACTGGTAAATATTTGCTCATTATTAGCAAAAGTGGTGAAACGTTAAATACATTTGATGCGGTGGTTGGTGGCAGGCAGACAGGCCGACAAGCACATCAGCAGGACGTTTGTTTGCCCCGTCCGCAGCCACTCAGTCAGTCAGACGGACAGACGGCCTGCCATGGCAACTGTATCTGACTGAATGGTTGAGCGAGCATCACCAAAATAACTAAATTAATTCGGGCTACAATGAACAAAAAAGAGAACACGGAGAAAATGTCTCGTACATACAGTGGCAACGACACCCTTACTTATGCTGCAAGAAAATTCCCGTTCAGCAGTTGAAGTCGTTAAGATAATTTATTTATTTTTGGCCATTTTCAGCAGAACTCCAGCAACCCATAACCCGTCAACGGTTATGCATATGACCGAGTACGAGCGTGTGTGTTTTTGTAAGTACGGCTAAGTGAATATTGTTCGGAAATTTTATTAATTCATTTCGTTTAGAGTACGCTGATTTAATTAATTAATAAATATTATGTGTAAATATCTCACTTCTGATGGACTCAGAAGAAATAGCGAAAATATTCCATTACCCTCATGAAGAACAACGACAGAAGACTCTCCCTCCCAAATGTTGCCAAGGGAATTGATGATAATCCCAAGCACATTCCAATGATCAATTTTCCATTTTACTTTCTTTTGTGATTTAGTTTTGGTGTCTGCATTCGAAACATACAAAGTGCTGTTAATGTTTTATACGAATTATTAGTAGGTAACTATCTATCGTACGACGGTTAGCCGCAGACTGGTTTAGGCACAAGCATCGAGTCGTTCTTAATTGAACAATTGAGTTTTCTCAAAAGAAATAACTTATTTTTTTTAGTATCTTCATCTTATGTTTTGCTTTAATATTGTATTTATCTCCTTGGTTTCGAGATCTAGCAAATCTCAGCATCCTATTTGAAATAACGTGAAAACTTTATCTGCCTTTAATGAAGTTATCAGAGGCATCGTAATACTGAAAACTGTTGTATTGAATTAATCAATTATATTGAAAGCTTTAAATTGGAAATGGCGTTGTCCGTGAAACAATTGTGAATGATGATCAGAAATAAAAAAAAAATAATTACACTGTACAACACCAAAAAAAATTACAAGGTCCGACCTATAAATTTTGATAGAGGAGACAAACAAAAAAGACACGTGTATCGGCGTTTTGAAAGTTTACATCTGGGTGTCATTTTGGGGGGAGATAAAGTTTCCCCCAAATGCAAATTTTGTATTGTCAATCGGCATAGAAAATCGAGTAAAGCTTACGTTTAAAGTATAAGGTGTGTTCAGCAAATTTATGCCAAATATTGCGGAGAACAATTTTGTAGAATATATTAACCCTCTAACTCCTCAAGGCATGGGTCTTTTTTGTCCTTCTTTTAAAAAAGAGCAAAAAACACCATTAAAACAGGTATTTAAGGGGTTAAAATGTTCCGCAAAAAGTTTAAAAATAAAACTATAGTTTTAGAACAAAAAAAAAAGAATTACCTTTGGACCACAAAATTAAGCCATTGTAACAAATGCGACAGCAATGCTTCGGCGTCCACAGTTCATCTGGAAAAACTTCCAGCTCAAAATAACTTATATAGATGTCTTCAACTTTACTATTGAAAAACGTAACTTTATATTCCGGTATAGTATGTTTACCACAGATATAGCAAAACAAATCAAATTTTTCCAAACAATTGGACATTTTTGCCAAAACAAATCTTACACGTAATGTTTAATTGTTTACTTTAATTTTTTGTTATTTTTTAAGTAAAACACTCAAATCACAAAACAAATTATGTACACAATATATGCACTAGGGTGGAGTGAAATTCAAAAAAAAAAAGTTAACCTCGGAAAGAGATGTAGTCTGGGGTCCTAATGAGGGGAAAAATAAAGAAAAAAATTTTAAAAAATTTTTAGGGGTCGCGCCACTCCCTCGAAATTTGGAAATTATCGCTATTTTGACAGCTGTCATTTCGACAGATGTAATTTTGACAGCTGTCATTTTGACAGATGTCATTTTGACAGATGTCATTTTGACAGATGTCATTTTGACAGATGTCATTTTGACAGATGTCATTTTGACAGCTGTCATTTTGACAGCTGTCATTTTGACAGATGTCATTTTGACAGCTGTCATTTTGATAATAAAATGACAGTTGTCAAATAAAATGACAGCTGTCAAATAAAATGACAGCTTCCAAAAAAAATAAAAAAAATTACAGCTGTCAAAAAAAATGGAAACGAGTGTGGTATAAACTTGAAGCTAGACTTTAACGCTATAAGTAAACCTCTGAGACTTGCATGCTACAATAATTTGCACAGGATTTATTGTGTATTCGATGGGACACTCTCAAAATGCATTTTTGACTATTAATCTCTAATGGCTAATGTAATATAAACTTGAGATGGCTATAATGACATAATTTCGAATGTAGAATACATCCAAGAGCAAAAGATTTCGAAATTCCAAAATAATTTTTTTGACCAAAAAAAAAACTAAGGGGTTAGCCCATCCAAATTTTCGATTTTTTTGAAAAAATGGATTTTGTTGAAATTTTGCTCAGGCATAGCGAATCTAAATATGAACACGATGGTGTTTTCATTTTTTGGGTTGAACAAATAGTTTGGGAGAAATTAGGTTCAGAGAATGCGCAATGATTAACGATTTTTTATGGTCGGAGTTGGATGATATTGATCTGGACAACGTTTAATTTCAACAAGACGGCGCTACGCGCCACGCAAGCAACTAAACCATTGCTCTGTTATCTCTCGAAGAGGTGATCACAATTGGGCACCGAGATTTTTTGATTTAACACCGTCATTTTGACGGATGTCATTTTGACAGATGTCATTTTGACAGATGTCTTTTCGACAGATGTAATTTTGACAAATGTCATTTTGACGGATGTCATTTTGACAAATGTCATTTTGACGGATGTCATTTTGACAGCTGTCATTTTGACAGATGTCATTTTGACAGATGTCATTTTGACAGCTGACATTTTGACAGATGTCATTTTGACAGCTGTCATTTTGACAGATGTCATTTTGACAGATGTCATTTAATTTCCCCTCATTAGGACCCCAGACTACATCTCTTTCCGAGGTTAACTTTTTCAAATTAAAAAAAAGCATGTTTTCACTCCACCCTAATATGCACCGCACACGTTTTCAGTACAATAAGAAATATAGCTATTGATTTTTTTGTTTTTGTTGTAATGTAACGGATCTAATTAGCCAAAGAACAGATGGGAAGAGGAGTTACAGGGTTAACATATTCTACAAAAATGAAATATGCTGGACAAGTGCTAAATTTTTGGGGTACTTTAAAATAAAATTCTTACTAAATGCAAAATTAACCCTAAGCTCTCTAGTGTTGTGTCTTATTTCTGACTTTCTGGTTGAATTTTCCGTTTTGGTGTATTTAGGGACTTATAGTAAAATTTCACGGCGAATATTTTTGCGGAACATTTTAACCCCTTAAATACCTGTTTTAATGGTGTTTTTTGCCCTTTTTTAAAAGAAGAACTAAAAAGACCCATGCCTTGAGGAGTTAGAGGGTTAACATATTCTACAAAATTGTTCTCCGCAACATTTAGCATAAATATGCTGAACACACCTTATACTTTAAACGTAAGCTTTACTCGATTTTCTATGCCGATTGACAATACAAAATTTGCATTTGGGGGAAACTTTACCTCCCCCCAAAATGACACCCAGATGTAAACTTTCAAAACGCCGATACACGTGTCTTTTTTTTTTGTCTCCTCTATCAAAATTTATAGGTCGGACCTTGTAATTTTGGAAAAAATTTGATTTTGTTGTACAGTGTTATTACCGATTTAAATTCAAAAACTGAAAATATATTATTTCTTAGACTCAGATAGAAAATATCCGGCTCAACAGCGAGTTCGAAAGGGTCAGCGCTCAATTTGAGCGCGTATTAGAATAGTTATTGTGCGTATTAGAATAGTTAATTCTTTGAGCCCTTAGTTCTGGCACATGGTGTCTGGCCATGCATTTGTATGGAAATAAGGGCTGTTTGCCGTTAAATTTTAAATTATTATGAAGAATACATTGAATTTTTTTATTCTGAATTTTGCGGAAGGCAACAAAAACATAAATAATCTACTTTTGAATGTTGCTGATAAACAGTATTGTTGCATTTGCAGCAAAAAAGCGTGTCTTACGGCGTATTTTGTCACCTTGCTGCAGGCAAATTCTGCAATCTTTTTTGGCAGCTAATGTGTCTGGACCACTGCGTGAAGCTACATTAAGGTTTGCTAAATTGAGAGGTCTTCCAAAGTACGCTTCAAATGCTATACGAGTTGTTGGTTGAGCCACAATGTGTGGATTATTGGTGCGATTTTCAACGTTTATTTGGCTTTTTGTCCTGTTTCAAGGACTTTTTATTAATTTATCTATACTTTTTATTAATTTATTAATTTATACATCGAAAGCCAACAATATTTTGGGAGATTACCTGAAATTACAGCCATGTACCTAAAATAGAAGTATGCTAAATTGAAGCATGAAAATGAAATATGTCTGGCCAGAACCATGTGCCAGTTCGAGGGTTAAGAGAGTTTTGGTGTAAGTTCCGGTGTGACATTTGACCCGGAATTTATCTAATAATAGTGTTTGTACATAAAGCATAGATATTTAAAAATACATAAAGTATAGATATTTTCTATACCATAAACTTACTTACTTCCTTAGGTTGGCTCTACAATCTGTTGTTGGTCTTGGCCTGATTAATTAGTGATTTCCAAGCACTTCGGTCCTCTGCTTGGCGTCTCCAGTTCGTGATACCAAGCTTCTTCAAGTCTTCTTCCACTTGGTCCATCCACCGGAGTCTCGGTCTTCCCTGTCTGCGCCATAGGGTCATAGATTTTGCGAAGGATTTTCATCCCAAATACATCCAGCATTCTCGACACAGAATGGATGTGATAAATTCAATGAGCGGAGTTTCCGATGGCTCAAATAAAGTGTCAAAGAAATTTATCTCTGCACTGAACAGTGTTTTTGAACACATCTTAGTAGCAAACATGCACTCATTCATACTTATGTATATGAAAAATCCCCGATGGATTGCTGACATTTCAGTCAATTTGGATTTAGGTTTATATGTTGGATAGGACATACAGGAGGATGTAACTGGATGTTTCATGCAGTGACTGCAAGGAATGAGTTCGACTTGTTGAATGGGGCTACGGTTGTCATATGATCACTTTCTGTGGATCTACTAGTACTGAATAAAGCCATCATCGAACTTCAGGTTAATATACTACACACAATACATACACTATACAAAAAATGGTAATGAATGATGTACTGTGATCCCCTGAGTACAAAAACTGTACGGAAAGTTTTTAAAAAAAATCTTTAAAACTTTTTGAGAAATTAATTGTCATAACTCGGAAACGACCAGAACGAAATTGTTGAAATAAATTTAAAAACAAAAATTCCAACATTTTTTTTATTTGTTCATCAATCTAATTCTTTTTCCAAAATTTTTTTGTTTAAAAAAAAATCATAAAATTTTAAAATGATAAAAAGTGTAAATTTTTAATAATAAAAGTAAAAAGTAAATCATTAAAGTATTTTTGCTTTTATTCACTGTTAAGTGAAGACACCTTCTGGTGCCTCCCATACAAATTTTTGATTATGTGATTTGTAAAAAAGCAGAATTGTAGATTTGAATTGGACCTTGTATTTGAGACTCAGTTGCGAGTTCGCATGGAGCAGCCAGTGGAGCCGGTGTACTTTCAACTTCAATTGAGTCTTCTTGACTTTAGTGGGCCTTCTCCAGGCTAGTCTCCGATCCAGATGGATCCCCGGGTATGTTACAGTATCGGATTGTGAAAAAACTATTTAATTTCAATGGCGGACACGTTTTGAAATTCAATGTGAATGTTACCTGTTTGCATTTTGTCTCGTTAACTTGTATCCTCCAACCAGATAGCCACGATTCTATTCGTCTCAAGTGGTCACCCAGTTTTGGCACTCCTACATCGAACTGTTTGTGTGTGCTGAAGATAGCGGAGACATCCGCAAAACTGGATGTGTATATTTGGACTGGTGGGGATATCTGCTGTAAATATAAGGAGAGTGTAGGTGAGAGTACACTACCCTAGAGAACACCGGCTAGCTTTTCACCACCACCAGTCATATATCGTCCACTTCTGACTCTGAATCTAAGATTTTTTAAGCCGGCCCATCAATATTCACGACGTTCAAAAGCTTTTTCGATTTCTTGGGTCAGACGGTTTACCAGTTCTACCGTGTTATGACCATCCTGAAATCCAAACTGGATGTCAGGTATTACTTTTTTTGACACGATAAACGGTCTCAATTTGAACAGAAGAACATTTTCGAATAGTTTTCAGAAGCAGGAAAGCAGACTCAGGGGTCTATATGAGGAAGGTATTGTCCTTTCCCGTCTTTTAAATTACTTGAATCAAAGAAATTCTCCATGTTTGGGGAAAGTAATTTAATCTCGAATTGATTTAAATAGATATTGCAAACATTTCACGGCTATAAAAGGACATCGCCGGTGGACAATGGCAATTCCGCAGTTTCTACGTCGTCTGCTGGTAAAAAGTACTCATCTTGGAAAATTGGCACATGCCAGTCTCCGTTGATTAAAAATGGGCGAGTATTTATGCGGTATCATTTTATCTAATGGACAAATAGACAAACACAAAAACTAAACACTCAAATTAATGCGATGGAACATCACGCGTTCATGATTTCGAAGATGTTTTTTTTTAGAACTGATATTTTAAGAGGTTTTTAATTTGTTGTTGTAAAAAAATTGTCGAAATCAATTGGAAGTTTGGGTAAACAAGTAAATTCCTTTGGTTTGAAACCAAAGTTTTTTCTGGCAAATTTAACAACGTTGGGTAAATATTATTGAATTGCTAACTACACTAGTACTTGGGGCTAGAGATGAGCGATCCCGTGATTTTTAAGGAATGCCGTTCTGAGCGACCGTGATTTCTAAATCACCGTTCTTTTATACAGTTACCGTCATCACGCTTTTAAATACATTTCTGATAATTGGGATAAGCTTTTAGTCAGAAAAACGAGATTCGTTTTCACTGAAACGAGTATGCTTAGACACAATGGTGAAATAACATTTTCAAATCCGGATCTAAATTTATTTGGTGTTACCTGTGAGAGATAATAATAATTTTCAACGTAACCAAATTTACATAAATATCTGCTACGAGTTCCTGGAAGAGTCACTGTTGGATGTTTTGCTGTCATTATTATTAAACATGTAAACAAAAGAAATTGCGAATTACAGTCGTGTACATTAATTTAGTACAAATATGTCGGTGGAACGTCTTCTTGGCGATGTTTTTTCTGTAAACATATGGTAGGCAGAGAAAGGCAGCTTTTCACTTTGCTCCGACAGAAGAGACAAAAAAGGTGGTTTATCTACAATCTTTGCGATGAGTGCATTTAAATAAATTTTTTCAAAATAAGAAGTTCCAAAATAACTTTTCTAGGTAGGGCGAAGTCTACCCGGTCAACTAGTTTCAAATTATTGGAAATACATTACGACTTGTTTGACAAATATTCAAATTCGACAATGATTGCCGTGATCCAAATAGTTGACGTTTGAAATTAAAAGTGCGATTTATCAAATGCGGTAATTTACCCGTAAACTTAAAATGATTTTTTGATATAGATAGTAGACTGACTCGATTTCGGTGACCTGATAAATTTGAGTAGTCTCTCTTGAAGTGACAGAAATACACATCCAAAATGCCCGAATAAAATATAGACCGATTTAATGTTGACTTCAAAATACATCAAATATTTTCTAAATATTTCTCACTGCACCCTCGCGGTTGTGTACGAGTGCCCTCGTAGTCGTACAGAACGAATGTCGATGTAAAGTAAAGATAGTTCGATTTAAGCAATTGTTCAAATATTCAACTAATGGTCTCTCTTGTGGCAACTAGGATTTCTCGTGAATACGTCAAATTTTGACAGTAACGATGTGAAAGTACAAAGCTAACTGAGTTCGTACATGTGGTTGTATGCAGGTACGTATGCACACACATAACCCTTGGTAACTACTTATCCTAACAACTTAATTCGACATTTATAGTCTTTACATACAGCAAAATTTAACATGTTCTTTCCCCTGACCCTCCTACACAGACTACACATCAGTTTAAAAGGAAAGGCAAAAGGAAGAAAAAAAGGACGATGCGGTTTTAAATGTGTACGTGTGTGTGTGCTGACATTTTAATTTATTTTTGATGTACCTCAGTCTCACGTAAACAACCATTGTCGTCACCGCCATCATCATCATTATCGTCATCACCGTCGCTGTCGTTGTCGTCGTGAAACTAATAACACCGTTGACAAGCTCATTTGCAAAAGCAGAAATGCAATCGTGGACGATAATTCATAAACCATGGTTGCCACAAACCGCTGCCACAGTGTCAATGTGATAACAAAAACCTGCATCTAAACGAAACTATGCAACGTCAAGCAATGCAATGCAACAACCAAACAGGGCTGGACGGCATTTCCAACAATTTACTACAAATTCATTCTTGGTCAGCGGATTGGTTTGACGGTTGTTCCGTCGGTTGCATGGTGACATAGTTGCTTGGATGGATGTCCGGGGAGAGTTTCGCTGGCAGCACGACTGAAGGTCTGGTTGTTTGTAAATTGTCGTATTCACGTTTTACTTTGTAATTTGACGTAATAATGCATGCAATTGAGAGAAAGTAACAACGACAAGCAGAGCAAACGGTCGGAGGCACTCCTTTCAACGGAAAAACAGCATTCATTAGTTATTGGCATTTTTTGCCCGATAAGTTTGTCCGACTTCGCACAGTGTTCTATAACAACAAGTTTGTCGTTATTTACCATTTTTAAATCGGGTCCAGCGTTAAGCCAAGTCGATTCCATGACCTCTTACCTACCAGATGCCTAACGAAGTCTGTGGATTCTCGAATAGGATCTTTTCAGTTAAATTATTTGTTTGCAGTCGGTTGAAGTTGTAGGAAAGTGGTACACCGGATGAATGGTCAAAAAAAATAACGTCAACATTAATCGCCACTTCACTGTGAAATAGTATGTGGGTAGGTTTGTATTGTACGAATGGAAAATGTTTTTATAATAAACAGTAGACCAATCAGGATCTTCGGTCCGGAATTCCTGTATGGCATTTTACTACAGTTATCACCTCCGGAAGGGTAAGTCAGTCATTTAACCTTTGCTCAGAATGGGCAGCCAAAAGTTCTGTCAGAATCCCCTCGCTGAGCATTGGAAAAATAATTCATATCCACTATACCGTGCATCCATGTCATATAACAGATTTTCGGAAATTTTACGATTCCTCCGGTTTGACTGGCATGCTACAAGAGTGGATCGATAACTGGGACACAAGGCCTATCAGGGACGTCTTCGACATTGAAAATTCTAACGTACGATCCCATTATCGATCACATGAAACGATTACCATGAACGAGCAGTTATACGGATTTCGGCATCGAACACGTTTCACGCAGTATGAGTCTTCCTAGCCAGCTAAATATGGCTAGGAAGACTCTTCTAAAACTAACTATTCCAAGGAAAAGCCCGTTTGAATGAAAGTTACCTTAATTAAAATAACGTTCAACAATAATCGACACTTGACTGTAACAGCTATTTGGCAAAGCAAGTTCGAACAACCTGGACAAAATCCAAAGAGTCCAATCGAAAACTCTGCGTTTACAACCGGTGCACCCTGGTATATGAAAAATGAGAACATTCGCAAATATTTGAATAAAATTCGAGACATCAGGATAAAGCACCAAGACAAACTTGACCATCATCACAATATATTGGCTAGGCAGTTATTAAGTAGACCAAGCACCTCAAGACTTTGGAAAAGTAAGCGACCGGTTTCTGAATGAAATTAGGTCTTCTGCCTCCACCATTGGAAATGTAAGTAACATGTGTACAACATTAATACCGGGACCGTCTCTGTAGAGTATTCTACTCTAGGTTAACGACAGCCCAGTACCGAATATAAAATTCCGCGATTAATATCAGCCTATGCTTCACGAGTTTTAAACCAAATCTGATTTAAAATTCTCTATTTTGAGAACAATAGTCTAGATAATTTTATATTTTGAACACAACAAATGCTCTACTTCACGAGATTTCTAAATGTAGACGTGTGGTTTTCAACAAGTAATAAAACTCATATAATTTAATGTTATGGCCAAGAATTTATCTTTATTATAAAGATAAGGGTGATGATTTCGGGCAAGTGGCCGCCGCGGCTATAATACGCCGAATATTCTCTTTCAATGCTTCAATCATGTCGGGCTTATCTGCGTAGAAACTTAAGCAGCAACTTAACATAACTCCACAAAAAATAGCCCAGCGCTGTTAAGTTGCAAGATCTTCAATAAATTGATTGTTTCGTTGGCAGTATGACATTTACATCGTGTAAAATAACACCCGGTACAACGTGAGATACTTTTGAATAGGAGCTCTTCCTCCTGTACATATCCTTCTTGAGAGACTAACTTAAAATTCGTATTTTTTATGTTGTTGTTCGTTGTCCATTTGAAAATGGATAAAGTTGTTCTGATAGCACAATTTTTACTTTGAATGTTTGGCCGTACCACTTACCGTTTAAATGCGCCATCGCATCTTCTTTCCGTGACCAGTACAAAAATATCCATTCAGCTTTATAGAAGTAGTGGCAACACAACTCTTTCAACATCTTGAAGTTCCGGTATCCATTGACCGTAAGAGTATGTGCGACCTTGGCAACATTCATCACCCACCCTTTATTTCTTTCATTCATATTTTTGGGAAAATTAACAGATTACTAAATTTTATTATACCAAATTAAGTGTTTAGACAGAAAGGACGTTAGAGAGTTATAAACAAAATAGCCCATACAAATCATAGAAGGTCCTAATCAAGTTTGGGTCCAAATGTGTTTTAATTACTCTTGTCAAACACTTATATTTGCGATTAGTGGAAAACGCAATAACGTCGGCTCCTCTACTTTACTTATACAGCTCTCGAAATTAACAAGGATAGAAAATACTTTTGTTTCCAAAATCACACGCATGATTACAAATTGTCACAATATCGAAATACTTCCACTGTGCAGCTCGTAATGCAATTGAATTTGCCACTAATGCATGACATAGTTTTCAGCGTTTTGCACTAACCCACAAGTAAAAACGCCAGCGTACTCTCGCCCAGCCAGTCGGTCTCTAAACATATGTTTATATCACTGTCCTTTTCAATGGACATTTCCGCACTCACACATATGTATATAACCGAGCTGAGTTGCCGGTATATATATGTACATTAGGGCGGACACTGATAATGGACAAGCAAGCAAACATCGTCCAGAATTCTTTAAGAGTGTCTGTACATATATCCGATTTCTGTCCGACTTTTTTGCGAAAAACGTGTGAAAGGGTTGACAGAATTCTGAAAGATTTTTCGAGGGAAATTCGTTAACTTTTGCTGATTAATCTTTCAGATATCTGAGGTCCGAATGAAATCTGAACTTTTATTTTCTTAAAATCGCATTAATTGTAAGACAATTTGAAGTGGAATGTCTTATTTTAAAACCTATCATATACATTTATTTACCTTCCGTGGTGTCAGACATGCAGAGTTGCAGATTTTTGCTGAAAAAAAAAACATCAAATGAAAAAAAATTAACCAGAATCTTTAACCGTTTGCAAAAACAACTAATGGAAATTGAAGTTTTTCTCATTAGAGTCAATCGCCATTCAAAGTCTATAAACGTACTCAATTTAGACAGCAGATTTAAGAATTCAATTGTTTTTAAGTTTAAATACGAAAATTCGAACATGCATTTTTCTATTTTTACCTGTTTGTTTTAGAACACCCAGGTTCTGCGACGGCCAGAACTGTCTAACTTTGATATACAAAAATGAATGTTAACAAAATGCCACCCTAGTGTAGATGTGTGTGGCTGATGTTTCAGTTTTCAATATTTTCTGTTCTTTTTGTTGTGACCGTCATTTTCCAATTTCGAAATTATCGTTGAATCATGATTGACATTTTAAATTGGAAATTGTACATTCGTCCACACTTGTCCGATGTAAATAATGCCGGACCACTGCTAGCAATGCCCGTGTATGTGTCTCACCATTCGTGTGTGTGTGTGTATTTGTGTGGCTCTCGATGGCCATCATTTGGATGTTAATGGCTGTTTTAATACATACTCGCATTTGTTGACATTCTTCTTCATTTCGAGCATTTCGCCTCGCCATTATTTTGGTCTAAGACCGATCGATGTCTGTCCACATGTCCTGTCTGTTGAATTCCCTACAATGTGTTTGAGTGTGTGTCTAATTGTGATAAATGTAACATTTGTCATGTCCTTCGCTGTGTTCTAAATGTGTGTGTGTGTGAAGGTTTGTTTGTTTATTAGTATGGCTTTTGTTGCCCTCCTGAATGTAAAACTGGTTGGGGGTAGACGGAGAGCGCCGAAGGGGCCAATAGGAGCCTTTTACAACAATTGAATTGAATTTTAAATTTAAATACTGACAATTTAACTGATTTGCTTTTAATTGGATTTTCGAGTAATTTATTCATGGCATAATGCATGATTTAAATTCAATATTTATATTTGTATGGTGGTTGTTATGTGCGTGTATGTGTGTGTTTATATGCCTGGGTGTGTGTGTGTGTGTGATTAAGTGGTCAAATTCAAATATTTATAATGTCTCTCCGCCATCATGTGATATAATGACAATAAATTATTCATTTGCATTAACATTAACCATAAAAACAATAACAATAGCAAGAGTACAATCACCCACAAAACATTACAAAGTATATTTATCGAAATTGTATTATCTTCAAATCGGATTGACCAACTTCTGGTACAAAACAGTATTTTGAACATGGAAAAGGTGAGTAATGATAAAAACAAACACGTACGGTCCAATAAAAATTGTATGAAACTTTGACTGAAAACGTCAGCAGATATGTTTAAGTTTTTTAACGACACCTAGTAGGGCCTACTGAACACAGCAGTTTCTAGATTTCTACCTGATTGCATAGTGAATATCACCATGTTATGAACGCTTTCGAAGGGCACATTATTTTATACTGATGTTAGCGACTCAAAAGTGAACTTTTTCTTTCACAATGCGGACCAGAAATTTAAAAAAAAGTGGGTTTCAATCGCGTCCTTTTCGTCGCTCAAGAACAACTGAGAATATTGCTGCAGTAGCCCAAAGAAAATCCAGGTTTGTCCATTCCTCGTCGTTCTTTGGAATTCCACAAACGTCATTACACCGTATTTTGTCTTAAGGCTTAGAAAGTTCAGTTAACACAAGAACTCAAGCCGGTCGATCATCAACGACGTCGTGTCTTTGCTGATTGGGATGCATGAAAATGATCTAGAATTCCATCGAAAAATCATCTGGACTGATGAGGCCCATTTCCACCTAGGTGACTACGTCCACAAGCAAAATTATCGCACCTGGGGCTCGGACAACCCAAGACTTATTGTTAAGAAGCTTCTGCATCCTCAACGGTGACTGTTGGTGCGGTTTATGGTCCGGCGGGGTCATTGGACCTTACTTTTTCGAAAATGTGGTTGGATCAACAGTTACGGTGAATTGATTGCGCTATCGTCAGATGATGATTTTTTATGGTCGGAGTTGGATGATCTTGATCTGGACAACGTTTACTTTCAACAAGACGATGCTACGTGCCACACAAGCAACGAAACCATTGCGGGATTTAAATTCATGTTTTGATTCATGAGAAAATGTACTTCCTTTGAGTATATATGTGTGAATTTATTTGAGAATCTTCTAGATTACTTTGCTTTGTTGAATTTAATAAGCCTGTTGTCTGCTTTTCCCAAACACGCTATTAGTTATACACAAATACGTAATATTTATACAAATAAGCTTTGTGTAGATAGAAATAAGCTTAACTTGCTACAAAAACCAAACACGCGTTTTTCTTGTGTGTAAACATTTAAAAAAGACAGCGTGTAATGTACGTTGTATTCACTTTGTTTAAATTTAAGTCATCGTTTGATTATTTGCCCATTCCTATGCTAACGAGATGTTTTTATTTTGGTGGTTTAGTTTTGCCCGTTTTCAGAGAGAAGAATATCAGACAAATGAAAACTTATCATTGTTTCTGTTTTGATATTTTCTTATTTTTATTTAATTACAATAAAAAGTACATTTATTTTCTAATTTTAGGTCCGAGGTTCAACCGGGTGACACAGACCATATGGCTAGATTTTTGCAGCGACAGACCAAAACCAACTCTACCAACGCACGCTACCAACTCCCCTACCGAGTTGGTTTTCTAACTACAGTACTACTAAAGGGTGTGTGTCGTGACTAAATTGTATAAATATATTTTCGCAAACTAGTTGAACATATGAAGAAATAATGAAGGAAAATGGTAAAAGAAATAAATATTTTTTGGAAATAGTGTCAAAAAGTCCGAGAAAAGTGCCTCGACAGCAAATACATTTCAAGACATCGGATATAATTCATTCTCAACACCTAAAACAAATAAGAAAAGTGGAACCACATTTATTGTTGCAAAATAAATACTCCTCCTAAGAAACATGACAAGCTAACACTGACAAACAAGTGTTCATAAGCATTTTCTTACTACAATACAAATTGTTTATAACAACCTGGTTGTTATTCCAACTTCAGAAATTCCAGCTTCATTCTTTTTGGTAACACTATGTTATGAATGCTTACCAATTATCAGAATTGCTCAGAATACTTCCGAAAAGTATAATTTGTTTTTGCTTCATGGAATCTAAACAGATTTTGTTTGCGACTTCAATGCAAAATCATTTCCCATCATAGAACGAAGGAGCGCACAATGGTTTCGACTTATTTCCTAACGACAAAGTACTCGCACCAAATGTTGTTCTACACTGCATTGTGCGTTTGTGTAGCTTTGTCAAAATGACGAATACATTTTACTTTATTATAAATATAATCTCATAAATTCTAGATTTTGGTCTAGTTTAACCGGATGGATTATCAGATGACAACATTTGATGACAAATCTTTAATTTGTTTACACTTAGTGAATAACTCATTAACATTTTATAAACAACATGTAACTGTTATAATAAGACATGTATAACACATGTCTTTTAATGCCGTCTCCGATTAAAAACCTTGACTTAAGAGCTACAATGAATGCATACTTTTAGGCACACAAATTTACAACTTCTCTGCTTTAGTTCAAATGCTAACAATTACACAGACCTGTGTTATCAATAATACCAAGAACACCAAATTCATATTTATATACATTAGATGCCATCATGGGCTAGGTTACGTTTATTTGGCAGCTATCAGAAGCATATCTCACTTGGGTTCATTAGAATGTCCCATTCAGATACCGTATGCTGGTCTACAAATTCCTGGAGGGCAATGGCAGAGAAGAAGTTCGGTTGTATCCTCCTCATCTTCATCCTGGCATCTTCTACAGCAGTTGTTGTATGGGATACGCACTCTTCGTGCGTGTGAGCCCAGAAGTCCGTGATGACCACAATGAGATAGAATCTTGGCAGATTGAAGAGATAAGTAATAGGGATGCCAATATCATAACTACACTCAATTGAATTCAGCGCCAGCTCTCGCATGAGCATAGTTACCGTATAGTTACGAACAACGACCCTATGTCCAGGAACCCATATAAAGGTGGCCGACGAAGGTCTATCTCTATCTCGTCCAGAGACACCCAGCATTCTTGACCAATTCTCCGTCTTGCTGTCAGTAAATATGTAAATATCAATGGACGATATTACCTGATACTGAACATGTCGTGCGGCAGTTTCTATAGCATTATACAGCAATGGTCCGGCAATGGTCAGCTGAACCGAGTAGATTTCACTATCGACTTCTGTAAGAGGTGTTATTTTGAATCACCCGGTATTTTGGTAGTTGTCACTTTTGAAACTTTTATTCATTGACATTTGACAAGTAGAAACTACGACATTACTAAAAATGTAACGATACACGCTTCAACAACGCACTAAAATTATTAACATTCACTACAAAAATGGTGAAAATCTTGCAGTCACTGTTCGGAAAACTAAAGCATATTTGGGTCGTCGTGAAGCACCTTGTCTAAAATTAAAGAAAATTAATATTTTAAATTCCAAACCAACGCTGTAAAAAATAATCGTTTCAATTAGTAAATTAACTTTTGTTTTCATATTATGAAAATTGTTGCTGTTGCTATTTAACTAATTTAAAGTCCAATATATTACGATGTTTGTTTAAATTGTATTATTTTTTCACTGACAAAATGTTTTTGTCTTCAACAATGTCTCCACACAAAATAACATATCGCCGTCATCCTCCTCCTGTGCGTTGCCGTCACCCATCATCATCATAATCGTTATCACCGACAGCCAGAACAACAGGAACGCCATGCCATCATCAGCCACATCGGTTGGGCAAATATGTTTGAGTGAATGTAACATATATAATTATGAATTTTTATTTATATTTATATTAATTTGCACAACATTTTTGTTTTTAAGTACTTAATTGTTTTGTTTGAATGGCCGGATTTCAGGATAATTTACGTTTGTACACCCGATAAATGATGTCAGTCGAAAACTCATTTCCGATGCCAAAACGCTGGACAACTTCAAACAATACTAGAGACGATGTCTTTATTCAAAAGTCGGAAAAGGAGGCAGACCCTATACAAGATGGGCGTGATGTTGTAGATAATTTCGCAAAAACCCCGGTTCAAACTCACACAAGAACAATTTAATATTTATAAAAGTCATGTAAAAAAAAAGGTTTCCAGAAACGCAATAGGTGTTCGGAGATGAATTTCGGTTGACGATTACGGTGATTCTGAGATTACCGGCTAATATGATGGCCTTGTGTATTTAAATAGGGGGGGGGTATTTTCCACAAATCTTGGCCTCAATGATCAATATTGTCTCACTTATAAAGGGTTATCCATTTTGCTTTTCAAAAGTAATCGTAAATAAAACACATAAAATATTATTGTTCATGATATTTCATTTCTATTATAAAGTTTGAACGTTGACATTATGTGTGAAACACTACATCATTTAAATGACCACCACGCGAAGTGTTGCAAGCATTGATTGAGGTAATTTTGGTCACTTTTTGGCACATATTGGGCGGTATCTGAATGTTGGTTCTTAAGTGCTCAAGAGATAAAGGTTTATCTGCATAAACACTCTCTATGCCGACGATTCCCTCCTGCACGCCCATTACGAATCACACATAGATGCTCTTCAACTGGCATCAACGCCACAAATAAACGCGTTGAAAACTGAAGTAATTTGTATCCGAAATGCATTCACAGAGGATGATATTTAATTTTATTATTATTTTTATTTATTTAGTTTAGATTTAGGAATAATTTTAAGAACATACAACACTACTAAGATACTGTAAGTGCCGGTAGCAAGCATTTTTTTTTTTTTGTATTTTTTATTTAGACAATTTTTATATGTACATAATAACTATGTACATAATCCCCATAAGGGATTTTTGAGGCTGTCTGGCAACTAGATTGTCTTTTTATGACATACAAAATTTACTTATAATATATAAAAGGAGATATAAGAATTTGTAATTATACCATTTGATTAAAGTTACAATGAGACGTTATATTTATTCCATTACATTAAAAGCATTTCAATGTTTCGTAACAAATATTGTTTTAGTCGTTGTTTAAAAATTGAAATTGATGGCGAATCTTTTATCAAAGACGGTAAAACATTATATCCCAAACTACCCACGTATTCAACCCTTTGTTTGGTCGACATCTACTCACTAATATGTTGGAATTGTGTCTAGTATTAAAGTTGTGCTGGTGTTGTCGAAATTGTATTGTGTGGTATCCAATGTTGTGCAAAACTTTGTGAACATAAACCAATAGATTCATTTTGAATAACCCATATATGGGCAAGACCGTCTTAGCTATGTCTCTATACATCGACAGTGTAGAATGCGTTCTTGGAAGATTGAAAACAGTTTTTAATGCATTGTTCTGAATAATTTGTAATGCCTTCAGATTTGAATTTCTCTTATATCCATATATAAGAGATAAGTAATTCAGCTTACTTTGAATAAGAGATCTATAGATCAATAACTTGACCTTTTCATTAAGTTTACTTTTCAGTTTGAATAACATGCCGAGAACTGGAGATAACTCAGATTTTAATTGTTGTGTGTTTGCCAGGACAAGTTACTTTGTAGATTAACCTCCAAGTATTTTATAGTGCTTACTTCTGGGATTATCACACCGTTTATTGAAATAACGCAATTATTATCCCGATTTGGCTGTGGTCGGAATCTAATAAATTTAGTTTTGTTCGCATTTAGAACCAATTTGTTAAGTCTCGCGTACTCGGAGATTAATGCAGCATCATATTCAATATCACCTTGAAGACGTGTTTCCTTATTGTACGGATAAAATAGTCATCTGCGTACATATAGATTTTACCATGCAAACCAAGACTATTTAGATCATTTATATAAATCTTGAAGAGCAATGGGCCCAGGACACTACCTTTCGGTACCCCATAGCCCACATTTCCCATAAAACTTTTGCTCGCATTTATCTGCACATATTGCTTTCGGTTACTTAGATAGCTTTTAAAAAAACCAAGCTCACGCCCAGCCAATCCATAAAACGATAGTTTTTCTATGAGAATTTTATGATCTACTAGATCAAATGCCTTAGTAAAGTCATAGAACATTCCTCCAACGCCAACAAAACCGTCATCCAAACATTCACATATAAAGTTCACTACGTTTACAACCGCTTCATCAGTACCACATCCCTTTTTGAATCCATACTGATTCTTTGATAATAGTTCTTCTTCTTCTAAAAATAACACCAGTTGTTTGTTAATAATCGTGTTAAAACATTTTATCAATAATTGACAACAGAGATATTGGCCGATACTTTTCAACTGTGTTTGAGTTAATTTCCTTCGGTATTGGGGTAATTTTCTGAATTTTTAGTAACTCCGGGTAAACGGAAGCACTAATTGAACTATTAAAAATCGTTACAATGAATGGGATCACTTCATTGGAACATTCTAGAAGTAGTTTTGGTGTGATGGAATCAAAACAAGGAGCTTTACTTGTATCCAATTGTGAGATTAAGTCTTGAATTTCCGCATAATTGGTTCCTTCCAGTGTAAAATAATTACGATTATTGTGTTTTTTCTAGTGTTATTTCTCCTGTAATTTTAACATACTGACAACAATTTGTAAGACACATTAGACTTCACCACATAAAAATAAAATAACACGTTATAGTTTTAAGTTTTCTAAAATTCATTAGTTTTAAGTTACTCTTTTTCGTTAAGAATGTTGTAAGTCTCAATAAAGCAAACCATAAAATTATCTACCAAAGTGTTCAAATGTCATTCCCCTGGCGGTTCCTAACACTACTTTCACTTATATTTTTCCAAATTTCTTTGCATTGGGGTCTCTGTCAGCCCGACTATCAGCATCGTTTACCGCAACTTGCATACAGAAATGTAATTGTTTGAGTCGTAAAAATAAAAGTTCTGCTTGGGTATTTCCCGAAAAAATCCCAATCTCTATATTCGGGATTTCCCGAAATAACCAAAATTTCAATTTCGGATTTCCTGAAATGTTAAAATTTCAATTTTCGAGATTCGGGATGCAAAAATCTGGAAAAAATCTCTAGTCACTGCTGAGTATTAGAGATTATTATATTTTGAAAATCGCAAACTCTTTCGTTCTATGTAAAATTGCGTTCGGTTTTCGCGATTATGGCAACCGTCAGCGACATGTGTATGTTTTTTAAAATAAATTTTGAATATCAACTTCCGATAGATGCCAGTTTTTTAAAACTAAATGCTTTAAATGACATTTTTGATAGTTTAGTAGATTTTCGTCATTCACCCGCCTTTTACTTTAAAATCCACGTCGTAAATGGTGGAACGAGAGGAGATGAGAGACAGACAAAAACGGACATGGTTCAAACGACTTAAAAAGTCAGGTATCGAATAGGTAAATTTATTCCTTTTAATAATATATACGTAATTATAGAAAGTCCACATCTATTTCCGAATTATCCTATATTTTAAAAGTATGTCCTTCAGGGACACACAAAAAATAAAATAAAACGATTTCCTTTAAAAATAATACTTATTTTTAACATTCCATGAAGAATTTGACGGGGAACTTCCCTCGAATCATTGAGCTGTGCACGAGATCGAATTGCTAATGCTTTTTTAAAGAAGTTTTACATGGGTTAGAGATTACTCTCCTACTCGTGAAGTCGCCAGCATTTACGAGGTGGACGCAGCCGCTGAAAAAAGTTTGATTTTACCAGGTTTCCCACACGCTTCCTGCCGCACCACGGCCCTCCACAAATATAGCATCTCGCCAGTACTCCTTCTTGGATTTTTTCCGTAAACAATTTTGGTTTTACAAAAATGATACCTTTAACTTATTTAAGTGCACTGTCATGTAAAACATTATTTTTTGACAGGTATTTGGGAAGTTATTGACCACAAAGTTTTACACACGCTACAAAAAAAAAAACTAGCTTTAAAAGTTGAAATGTATTTTCGTAATTTTTAGCGACGCAAGGTTCCCATGGAACCTACTCACAAGGGAGATATACCTTCGCAAGGGGGTTAATGGAATTCTCTGGTTTTTTAATCGTTCGGTTGCTAGAAGAATAAGTTCATTACTGCGACAAAAGTTTTTTTTCCCTTCTGTTCATTCTTCAGGCTACAAGAAGAAGAAGAATCAAAATTTACAGAACATACAAACGAAGTAATTGGAACTACACATTATAATATTATAATTTTAGGTTCCAGATACTCGATTTTTCCAATTGCTTAGACGATGTAGACAAAAATCACGTAGCCTTACCCATACCATAAATTGAGTTAGTACTAAACATGCAAAATATTATATATCAAAATAATTTGTTTGTAAAAGTGCAAATAATGTAGAAAAAGGCCGCCCTAGGCTTCAGCCTAGTCAGCCTATTGAAAAGTCCGGGCCTGCACGTAGCCGTCAGGAAGCCTCATGGTTCCGACTCATTTATTGTTGCATATGTACCATGAGTTAGTACCTTATAGCGAAAGGACGCTCCCTTAGTCTTTGTGGGAGATGACGCTTTTATAAAATATTTGTTAAAAAAAAACGTTTTCAATTATGGAATGTGCTCATTGATGAGCATGGAATCTCAATGACATAAACTACTCGGAGCGTCGATGTAGTAAAGGCTTATTTCAAAGCCGTCGTCCACTCCAGCCCCACTTCCAAATTCTTTTTTTAGTTTTAACTCTCGTCGGTAATTGCTACAATTGCTAAATCCTTCTTTTCAGCTTCTATGTTTCGGTTTCCACGGCCACAACGCCGTTTCGTGGGAAGTCATTTGGGCGTTGTGTCCGAGTATATTTTCCCTGTATATTTTCAATAAAACCTCATATTGTTCGTCTTGAATAAAGCGGTTTCCATAGTCTTCACTTGTAATATCCCAAAGTGCAGGCAACGAGCGATAAACCAACGGCGGAAATCATGAGCTGGAAAGCCTTCTATCAGGCCTGCTTACGAATTCGAAAGGATTGGAGTGCGTAATTCGGTAAAGTTTTTCATTTCATTCCTGAAATTATTCATCGCTTTGGAGCAGCCGGAGCAAAGATTAACTTACTCCAAACGTTTGAATGGTTTTATTTTGCTTTTTTTCAATGTTCGAAAAACTAATTGTTCTCAAATTTGCATAATAGCTAATTCTTCCCAATGGAAATTCCCCTACAAATCTTTTTTGGGAATTTACATTCGCTTTGTGAGTGGGAATTCCCAAAATTTTCATAATAATAATCACAATAAATTTTCTTTCTCCAATTGTTTACGTCTCTTAATTGTAGCTCTACTCATGTCTATTTAATTTATGATTGATACACACTTGCAAATATATAACCATTTTGGCACTAACTAACTTTCAACAGCGACGAATGATCCAACGCACTATGGTTCCATATAACACTTTTCTTGGCCAAAATTATTAAAATATAAAATAAGATTATTTTTTGTAACGAGTAATAAGGTTTATTTTAGTCTATAATTATTGAATTACTTAAAAAAATATTAATAAATATTTTTATGAATTATTTTAAAATTTTTCTGATAAAAAAATATATGTATGTTCTACAAATTTCAAACAATATCTACAGAATTTGTGATTTTAATAATCGGATATTTCGTCAGCTCCACTTTTTTCAATGAAATACTTCAATAGTATTGCCAACCAAGTATTAACAATATTTTCTAAGCAAGAAAGTCTGAAAGAATTTTTTTTTCTCAAAAATCGCAAATCTATATAAATATGTTCAGAAAGTAGACACTTGAAAGTAATTTTGATTGTTTGTCATACAGTTAACAATTTGAAACAAAAAGATTTATGATTAGAAAAAGTAAAAAAAAGGCATTTGGAAAATTGTGATAACCTCTTAGAGAGGTCACCTCTGCGAACTGTGACTGCAAGGGTGTACCGTTCCATTTTGAGTAATGGTATTGTTTCTACTTGTCAAATGTCAAAGAATGGAAGCTTCAAAAGTGACAGCTACCGAAATACTGGGTGATTCAAAATAACACCTCTTGCTGGAGAACCCTGTGTTTTAAAATAAATAAAGTGAGCAATGGCAAAGCGTTCTGGGACGCCTGATATTATCATTGTGCCAACTGATCATAAAGCATGCTTCTCGCAGGAGTTTTTTTATACCCTCACCCTACGGGTAGGAGGGTATATATCATTTGATACGGCTCAAAAGTGTAACACATAGAAATATCCACATTAGACCACAGGTGTCTTTAAACCAAATTCGATTCATGACTTTCGGAATCGTTTGAGCCATGTCCGTCTGTCCTGCTGGTACGCACGATAAATTTCGAAAGATTTAACAATCTCTCTGAAATTTGGCATGGCTTAATATTTTCCCAAAACTGCATATGGGATTGCATATCGGCTATATGGCCACACCCTCCCATACAAATCTCCTATTTCGCCCACTTTATAAATCGTGCAATAATATCAACACGCGCAAGTGCGATCCTGGCCAAATTCCGTAGTTAGTAAAGGTATAACTGGACAAAGTTTCGGACAAAAACTTGGAAGTCTGGCAACTCCCCTTCTGGTACCTCCCATACAAATGTACCATCCCGCCTACCTTAGAAATCGTGTAATAACACCAATATGCCCAACGCGATCTTGCCCAAATTTTGTATTAAGAAAACCTATAGTTGGTATAAGTTTTGGACAAAAACTTGGAAGTCTGGTAACTCCCCTTCTGGTACCTCCCATACAAATGTACCATCCCGCCCCTTATAAACCGTGTAATAATATCAATATGACCAACGCGATCTTGTCCAAATTCTGTATTTAGTAAATGTATAGCTGGACAAAAACTTGGAAGTCTGGCAACTCCCCTTCTGGTACCTCCCATACAAATGTACCATCCCGTCTACCTTAGAAATCGTGTAATAACACCAATATGCCCAACGCGATCTTGCCCAAATTTTGTATTAAGAAAACCTATAGTTGGTATAAGTTTTGGACAAAAACTTGGAAGTCTGGTAACTCCCCTTCTGGTACCTCCCATACAAATGTACCATCCCGCCCCTTATAAACCGTGTAATAATATCAATATGCCCAACGCGATCCTGCTCAAATTTTGTACTTAGTAAATCTATAGCTAGATAATGTTTTGGTTAAAAACTTAGAAGTCTGGCAACTCCGCTTCTGGTACCTCCCATGCAAATGTACCATCCCGCCTACATTGGAAATCGTGTAATTATATCAATATGCCCAACGCGATCCTGCCCAAATTTTGTTCTTAGGTACCTTCTGGTACTTACTTAAAATGTTCGAGAAAAAACAATATTTTTCTATATTTTGAGGTTGCTATTATGGATTATGTTACTTGTATGTTTTTACTGAGGTTGAGGGTATATATAAGTCGGTTTAACCGACTGCAACTTTTCCACTGGTTTCAATCATCGACTGTGTAACGCATACCAATAAAAATTCAATAATACTACCATAGGTTTGTACAGAATCGCCAAGTTGTCTCGTTACCATATTTGGTCAATACATAGTAACATCTGTTTCCTGAGTTTCAGAGAAAACTCCCGAGCCCTTTCAGTCATCATTTTTGAACCGTCTATAAAGATTGAGATCGGATCATCTTCCATGAATGAGTTTCTGGCCCATTCCTCTCTCGAAGGTATAAAGCAGCTGCGTCCAAAGGACTTTTGTTTTAGAATGTGCACTTTAGCTGCCCAAACCCTGACCAAAGACCATTTAATACACAGACGCCTTAAGTCATCTGCTAAATATTTCTAAAAGGGGGCGTACGTGTTTATTGTCAGCACCAGTATTTTCTCTGATTTACTTCGTAAAACTGTCAAATGGTTACGTGTGTATTACTGACATCTGGAGTGTGCTTCCGAATTAATGCATCAGAAAACGACTTACTACGTCTGCGCTCTGTATGGTCTTTGCCCCGAGGTGGATATCTAATGACCACGCAGGCTAGCCTTTCGATTGCTTGAGGAGACATTTTTATTTTTTTTTTCACAGTACTCTACCTTACCAGGACGACGTATATGAATATGGATTTGACGTTGGATATCTTTATGAAATAGCTTCTTAACTATTTAAGCTTTTACTTTTATAAGCTACACGAATGATATTTTTTCGTGAGTTTAAAGCCGCAATACATCCAAAAGTATGAGTAAGTGAGTCTGCCATTGCGCTAATGAGATGATATTAAATATTTGTTGCTATTATGGCCGTTAGTGATGAAAATGATGTTGTTGTTGTTTTCATTATTGCCGTTGCAATGTTTTACTTTTGTAGGCCTTTTTTGTATTATTAATACAAAACAAATTGAACAAATTGTTCAAATAAATAACATGAATTCATTGTACGAGAATGCATGCATAAGTGTTGCGAAAGTATTGAGTACTCAATTGTATCGAGTACCTGGGGTATTGATTAATTCGATTTCCTGTAAACCTTGTGTTGTACTTCAGCAAAGAAACAAAAGGCCACCCTAGTTCACCAGCAACGATGGAATTGCAAATGACTAGGTTTTTCCGAAGTGGAAATTCTCGGAAATTGTATCAGCCAGAGTAACCTGAGTACAATTGTTCTGTCCATTTTCCGATCTTTAATCTCTGTATGTTTACACGCGAATAATCTGACATTCCCGTTGGAGAAAATAATGTGCACGTTTTTTTTTCATCCGTGAATTTTGCTCTACTACAACATACGAACTTTATTCGAAATGCCCGGAAATGTCTGTGCCAGATAATCATGTACATACATATGTATTTATAAATCGTTCGTTTGTGTTGCTGTTATTTGAATATCATTTTTTTGAATAACATTTTTTTCGCACAACTTTGTTGCGATATTAATCTAATATAATTAAATCTCATTTTTTGTTAACAAAATTTAATTAATACATTGGGGTGGAACGATTGGTAAACTACTAAACTCAAATGCATCTGAATTTGGTACTGTCGTCAGTTACTTCATGTTAGTTATGGTCGAGAATGTTATGTAACTCTAAGAGAGCGATAAAGTTCTCGAGGAGTATTCGATGGAGGATTGTCACGTGAATTGACAAATTTGATTCGAAAGTTGTTCCCCGTCAGTTCCTTCATGGAATAAGTAAGTAATTATTAATCTCGTGATATTGCCGTCTATTTCCCTTTATTCCTGATAGTGAATTGACATCCCTTACGATGTAGCTCCAACGCAGGCTACACTTCTCATCATAACATTAGCCGCTTTATCGATTTCTTCTTTGGCGGCCTTTGCAATGGAATCCAATATATGTTGCCATCATGGAGACCTCATGGTGTTGTTATGTCACTTGGCCGAGTGTGAACCTTTCCTGCAATTCGGAATGTAGATTTTTTTTTTCCTTTTTCCTTTTCAAACTCAGCTTCGGGACATCCCAGCGTATGTAGGTACGTTTATCTGCCAAATAATGAGCAAACCAAATATAAATGTCGCTGCTGAAATATAACTGGATATCTATTTTTTTTATGTGTGTAAACATTTAGAGCAACAATTTGTAGTTGCAGTAATATCCATGGATTAAATTTAAAAAAAAAACACCAGTACAAAATTCAACCTAACGAATCATGTATACCCTTCGCCAGCAGTTTTGAATAACAATTTTCGTTTATTTATGTGAACAAATTGTAATACTGGTTGGATTTGGATGATATTGATCTGGACAACGTTAACTTTCAACAAGAGGGCGCTACGTGCCACACAAGCAACGAAACTATTGCTCTTTTACGGGAAAAGTTTCCGGAATGTTGTATCTCTTGAAGAGGTGATCACAATTGACCACCGAGATCTTGTGATTTATCACCTTGCGACTTCTTCCTTGGGACCAAGTGAAACATAAGGTCTAAGCCAACAGCCCAGCGTCGATTCAAGACCTCAACGATTGAATTCGTGAGGCTATCGAGGACATAGGGCAGCCACTTTGCGATTTGGTTATGAGAAATGTCATGAAAAGGATATGGTCCGGTAAGCGTGGTCGTGGTGGCCATTTGGCTGATGTTGTTTTTCATTATTAACGTCTTACCTCTTTATTAGGAAATAATCATGGAAATGGAGTGGAAAATTTGTATGGGAGGTACCCGAAGGTGTGTGGCCATGTAGTCCATATGCAAACACATAAGTAGTTTTGTGAAAATATTAACTCATGCCAAATTTCAAAACGATTGTTTAACTTTTCAAAAGTTATCATGCGTACCGACAGACGAACATGGCTCAACAGACTTAAAAAGTCAAAGACACTTAGGGTCAAAAGTGAATTTTTCTATGTGTTACACTTTGGGGTTGTAGGGTGAGGGTATTCAAATAAACAATGTGGCGTATACAAATGAGTATTGCAGCACAATAGTGGGAATAGATCGTGGAGTCGATTTGCAGCCTTCAAACAAACAAGCATCAGCTGGTCGGCATCAGCAGATTCAACTAATCACAGTTGCGCTCATAGACCCCGTTTATATCCCAACTTGACAAAATTATACACAGAGTGTTACTTCAGGCTTGGTGAACTTGGGTCCTTTTCATCAAATAGCTTGACCCGATAACAGATCCCACGATGATCAAGTCTTACCATGCCCCTATAGAATTAGATATGCCACATGTAAATGTTATTTGACACACTGCATTGTAACGGAAATAGAAACAATCGTCCAATTTATATATTTTGATAAACTTATCGCATAACATGGTCACTCTGTCGTCGTAAGGTACAAAACCCTGTCACTCGTACACATAGAGTTCTCCGACAAACCTATCGAATGACAAACTGAATAGACATTCTGTACTGTGTCACCAGATGAATGTAGAAAATTGCAACACCACAATACTCCGTATTATGATTACATTAAGCCAAAACTTTTTTTTTTGCAAATTGTTCGAGCGAAACTGCCAACAAAACACATGTGTTTAAAAAATGAAATTTCCACTGTCAAGTCAAGAAGAGAAAAAAAAACGATTTAGGTTTTTGTTTGTTTAATAATTTCATATAGTTTTATTGGATGTTTCTTTTGTTGTTGTTGTTGGTTGTTGTTGTAATATGTATAATTTAATTAACTACATTTAAGTTTGTATCATTTTGTTTTTGTTGTCTCTCTCTCGGTTCTGTTGTAATTAAATTAAAATATTAAATTTAATATTTTCATATCGCAATCGTATTCCGAACGGTGTAAATTATACCTAAAACTGTGTAGTTTTTGTTTTTCATTTGTTTTGAATTTGTTTGAAAAATATAAAATGAGAAATTTATTTCTTGTATACAATACATTACATTATTTACATTTAAGTAACGCGTTTTTTTGTTGTTGTTGTTTAGTTTAGTTTTTATTTTGAGAAATTTTGGACTTTATTTTTTTCTGGTCTTACAACTAAGTTTACTCTAGGGTTTCCATAGCTTAACTAAAAAATATATTGTTGTTGTAGGTTCTGTTTTTTTTTTAGATTTTCCGCCTTTTCGAGTTTTCCTTCTGTGATCTTAAACATATTTTTCTGTTTTTCTGTAACTTAAATAACTTATTTGCAATAGATTTGAATTTGTATGTATTTTTTTTTTTTTTTTTGTAATTTAACTTTAGCTTAGAGTGTTTTAAACAATTGTGGGAGATTTTCATGTTGTTGGTTTTTCTGGTTTTGTTGTTGTTGGTTTTTTTTATATTATAAATATAATATATAATTATACATATTTGTAATTAAGTAGAATTTAATTTAATTCGTTGAACAAGTTGTAGTATTTAATGGAAGTTCGAAAGATATTTTGCAACAAAATTGTAAATTGTTTACGAAAATAAACAAAACGATATTAAAGCAAATGCAACGAAACATAATCAATATTTAATAGACATTTAAAATATAAAAGAGTTTGTATAGAGATTTTTAAATTATTTGAAATAATTTCGTAAAACAAAATTGATTTTATTTAAAACATAAAGCAAATGTGTAAACAAACAGGTAAGTCGCTGGAAGTCATGTTGAGAAAGAACAACCGAATTCAAAGTATATTTAACTAACGGGAACTAGCTTTCGGAAAATATCATTCCCGATCCTTTTTATTTTCTTCAATCTGCCAACTACTCTGCATATGTGAATTCTCCTAGAGTTGCGGTGTAAGTATTCAGTAGAGACATGTTAAACCCTTAGAGAAATTTAAAATCTGTATTCATTTTTAACACACAATTAAAACCGACTTATTTTAAATCTCAACAGAAACCCTATTTTGATTCAACTAAAGAATGTATTCTTCAAAGAACTAAAATCAGCTATGGTCTTCAAATCAAATTTGCAACATAAATCTCACAATTAACACTTCGATAAGTTGTAAACAGAACTGTTGAGTCTTCGCGACGTTATTTTCGCCCAAAATTGATGATTAAATTTAAAAAAAAAATAAAGTGGAAGATTCTTCAGAGAAACTTTGTAATGGCAAAATTAAATATTCTTACAGAACACAACTGAAGAGTTTTGAATTTGAATGTATCAATTTTTCGAACTTCTAATTATTAGAAAAATACAATCTCCTAGTAAACTTTATAAAATTCAATGCTCTCCACATATTCATGCGTTATGATGGAAATCTCGAGTAAAGTCGAAACGAACAACTGTTTCCACCATTTCGTATGACATGGTTTTTTCGAATAAAGAGCTTAAATGGAAAAAGTATAAAAAACTGTAAGTCTGATTACAAATTGTATCCCAACATTTCAGGTAATTTGTTAATGGGACTATTTCATTTTCTTTTACTCAGTTGTGGTAGTTTGTGATTTCTAATTATTTCATTCCCACAAACATTGTTATCAGTTATATGAAATATTTCATAAGATATACCTAATGGATGGGATACAATTCACAAGACTATTAACTGAGCCATACAAATTTCATTAATATAATGGGGTTTCAATCCTCAGTATTAAATTATTTTTTTAATTTGAGTTCATATCAATGACAAAATGTGTCATTTGAATTGTAATTTAGCAATATAAGGGTTCAACTTGTCTCTCTCAAGTGAAATATAAAATTTTCTCTTGCATTTTTTCTTCAACAGAAAATAACATTTTCACCGTAAACCAAACTTAACACACCCAAAAAAGTAATTGACAAATTAAATAAATGTTTTGCACAAAAAGTTATAAACACTTTCCCATACAGAAGAAGAAAACTGCAAGGAAAAACTCCACAGCGGTGGTGGAGTTCGGTTTTCTGTGTAAGTACATTTAATGGGGGGAAAAAAAGGAAGTTCATAGAATTTGAGCAATTTTCAGATGTGAGCACAGTTCGACATCGCTGATGAAGTCGACTTTTGGAACTATGCATTCGTGGTAATGTGCTTGTATTTGTAGTTGTTGTTGTCTCGGTTGGTTTAACGTAGAAAACCGAAACCTGGCAAACGGCACCTTTCACATTGGAATTAAACAACAAAACGACGAATAACCCATAATGCATAACTGGGCAAATGTTGTTGTAACTTACTTGTTCTTTAAATTTAACCTACAAAACTAATTTCGACATGGACACAAAAAAACATATATACGACGTTTCATAATAATAATATTGAAAAAATCAATTAACTTAACTAGTATTAACAAAAAAAAAAAATAGTAATAATATAAAGTAATATAACTAATTGAAAAATTAAGTAAATTTATTTATTTTGTTTTTAAATAAAAAAATGGCAACTTTCAAAAATTATTTTCATTTTCGTTGATATCGTTACGAACTTATCCCCGGATAATGTGTGAAAAGTGATAACAGATGACGAAACAAAAACCTTTTCAAATGTATTTTGTTTTGTGTTTTTTTTTTTGCTGTTTTGAAAAAGAATCGAAACACGATGAAGTTGCATGAATGATGGTGATGATTTAGAATGCACGGCATGGATGCATTGTTCTCTGTGGGGGGCACGTTTAAAGGTATCCCCTTCGAACGGACAATGATGGATGCATGCCTTGTCGGGGCGGGGCGGGGTAGGGACGAGGGCGATTTTGTTTTTCACTTAGCTAAATTCATAACAATAAGTGCACATTTTTTTCCATAAAAAATGATAAATTATTTAACATTTATCGTAAATTTCTTTCTTTTGTTTTTTTTTTGTTGTTGTTTGTTTTCGTTTCTTCCAAAGTGCAATGAAAAGTTCAGTTTGTTTTCGTTTTTTTAATTTTTAGATTTAGGATTTTGAGTTGAACTTAAAACAGTTACAGTTGAGTTCGATTTTAATGAATGCGTGGAAAATGTGTTTGATGTGGTGGTGTGTTGTTATGGTAAGTGGGAGGGAGTGTATGTGTGTGTGTGTGTATGTGTATATATGATAATTTATACAATTATTTCACGTATAACACGACGATTTCGTGAATTCGGTGTGGACGAGTATTCACCTTCGAAACTATCATCGTAACTCAGAGACATGTGCTGTTGTGGCGATATAACTTCATCTTGTTCCATATGCTCCATATTGTATGGATTTGGCAGACCGCTTACGTCGTGATATGGTGAATCTGCAAACGAAAGACAAAAGAAAAACACAAACAAAATTAATTCATATTTCTGACATATACCGACGCCGTTGACGACGTCTTCAAATAAATAATAACAACAGCCACAGCAGCCACAAAATGAAAAATAAAAATCAACTAGAGATGGATGGGTGTCGCAACTCATAAATATTTCAGTGTGTGAATGTGGATTTTAAAGGCAATGTTGTTTGTGAGTGTGTCTGTGTGTGTGTTTTGTGGCAAGGAAATACAAATACTCATTAACATTTTCATTTAAAGGATCCCCTTTTGGGCTGGGGGTAACTTACATTAGCAGCGCTCCGTTAGAGCGTAACATCCTGTATTATATCCGCTGCAGATATGTGAAAGCGAAAAATTTCAACAAAAAAAACAAATGACAACAAATCAAAATGAAAACAAAAGAAGACCAAGAAAGGAAGAAAGAAAGTTTGCACCCATTAGTAAACACGTTTAAATACACAGTTCACTTTGTATACATTTCGAAAATTTAAATCATTTCAATATTTTAAAAACTTCAGACAATCAGATGTGGCATGTCCCACTATCTGTCTGACTTGTTCAATTTGTAGATTTGTGATGAACTGCAACAACACCGGAAATAAAGCTTTACAAATCTTTAAACGGAAAAATGTGTGTGCCTCGATCTCTCGTGTTTTTTTTTGTTGTTTGTTTGAGAATGGCATGGAGTACATGTTCAGCTGCCCCCCAAACTTGTTTATCCCTCGAACGGGGTTTTTTGTGCCGACTGGAATGGAGTACATGTTCTGTCTGAATACCGGAAATGCGCCTGTGATTGCTGCACTTGCATCGGCAGTGATGCAGCCGCCACCAGTCAGCCGTACGCCATAAGAACAGGTCAAACGTAATGAAAGTCCTTTTGTTGTTGTTATCGCCGTTGTCCGAGAGCACTCGACAATGTTTCGCCGCGTTGGGTTTTGCATTGACAGTCCCCGACAAAGACTATAAAGCATTTCACGTTTTTTTTTTTTTTTTAATTTACGATTTAAGTTTCCATGCCACAAAATTGTACGTAGAAGATAAAATATTGAACTCGAAGTTTAGAACCCAGACGGAATGTGAGCCTGAACACCCGTGTAAATAACAAACGTTGAACTTCCATCGATTCAATAGAAGATAAATTTTCTTAAACTAGAGTCTAGCGGCAAATCTTACAGAAATACCAAACGATTTTCTTTATTGACCTTCGCTTGATATTTTTATATTTTCCAAATTGAAATCAAATTAATTATGTGCTCGCCATGGACAGTAAAACGTATATTACGTTGCTTTTCGAACAAAAACGAAATTTACGTTTACGTTTTACAAAATGAAGGCATAATACAAAATTCATTTAACTTTATCTCATTTATTGTCGCATATCTCCCGACGTGACAAAGAAATAAGTGGAATGTTAGCACGTAATGTACTATCTGTGGAAACTTTCGTAGAAAACTGAAAGACTGTATTTTTTTGGGGGTTTTATGAAAATCGCAATTAGTGTTCAATGTTTTCTACTTTATGAAACATGATTGTAGTTCGAATGTGAAAATGCAGTTTAAAATTGTTCAGAGTAATGGCAAAATTTTGACGTCCGTGGTGTGGTGGATAGTGTGTGTGACTATCACACAAGTAAACCCAGGTTCAAATACGAGTAAGACCATCAAACATTTTTCAGCGACTGTTTTCCACATCGGCGACTTTACGAGTAAGAGACAACCAAAGGGCCACATTCTTCTCGCATATTTTGACGACACTGATATCGAGGGAAGGTCAGAGCGAGATGTAACTGGCGCTTTTTCTAGAATCGAAAAGGAATCGGCAACGGTGGGTCTGATGGTGAACGAGGACAAGACAAAACTTATGTTTGCAGCGGTCAGGCAATAGTCGCGACGAAAAAAAGGCGATATAGTGAAGGCTGGCAGTTGCAACGTGGAGGTAGTGGAAGAATTTATACACCTAGGCACCGCCATAAATAGAAAGGATGATGTAAGCATCGAAATAAAGCGAAGGATCGTGTTATTTCGGGCTTAATAAACAATTCAAGAACAGAGCAATCACTCGTCGAACTAATATTACACTGTACAACACTCTTATTTACTCGTGCTTCTTTATGGCGCCGAAACAGGGGTACTTGCAAAAGCAGTAGAAGCTAAGCTATGGGTGTATTTGGGATGAAAATCCTTCGCAAAATCTATGGCCCTATCCGTATCCACGTCGTAAATTTTGGCGACTTTACGAGTAAGAGATCCATCTCTAAACCATGTAGAACTTCTCTAGAAAAAGCATTAGCTGTTTAGAGCCGGCATTAAACAATAGGTCCCGATCAGTGAGTATACAAAATTAGATCGTCCACAGCTCACTGATTCGAGAGAAATTTCCCGTCTGTTCCTTCATGGAATGTTAAGGGGAACAAGTAAGTATGTAACGGCAGAGTTTATTGAGCTACAACACTAGAAATTTAGAACGTACAATTTCATAATCACATCATTTATTTTAGATATTTCAATTTCCAATAGCAAACCATAAATTTTAATTTACAAAACCGTTTAAAACACCGATAAAAACATCATTTCCAAAATTAGGAATTTATTTAAGAATGTGTATGTATGTATATTTTTTATAGAATACTTGAAAAATTACCAATCACAGTTATAAAATGGGCACTACGGATATTGTTTAATTATTTTCTTTAACATGTCAATGGCAGGATTTAAATTGACGTAGGCAATTGTTTCTCTTTTGTGCACTCTCCCCTCAAATTTTGCTTTGCCAATTTCCATATTTTCCCTTAGAATTAATTAGTTTTTTTATTCCTACATTCAGGTGTTCAATTGTTTTAACATTGTCAGGGAGTTTGCAAGAGTTTATGAAATGAACGACGCGATGTCTTACAAACTAAAGACTAAAGTTACTATTTTTAATAAAAAAAATTTATTAAAATTTAGCCTACGTAGACTAGACATATAAAATGGTCCTACTGCCCTTTTACTATGAATGTGTAATTTCACTAAACTTGAATTAAAAAAAACTTTCAAATTAATTTTGTGCATACATATTTTCGGTTGGAGAATTTGACCACTACCGGCTTAACGTATGCTGACATACGTTACCGGCTTAAAACTGTTCAGATCCTACGGCAACAATTCGCTAGCACTTATCTCAGATTTCTTGATTTCCTTTGAAAAGTTCTTTAATGTTTCCGCTCAGTGTGAGTATTCGGGCACTGCTGAGCACATGAATTTCTAAATTTTATTCTCTTTCTCTTGAAGTGTGACATTGTTTTTTTTTTTGTTGCCCAGCATGAAATGACTTTTGATAAGCCTCTCCAGCTAAGCACCTGTTACCAGGATATTTCACACACACACACACGTGCAGATACACACACACCAACTAACAGCCGGTGCCAATATTTAGGCGTAGATGAAATGCCTTAACATAGCCATACGAGTATGTTGGAAAGTGTGTGTGCGAGTGTATGTGTGTGAGTATGTGTATATGTGGGTATGACTATGCAAACATATTCATATTGAAATATGACATTTACTCAACTTTAAGCTGGAGGCTGTGCGACAACAAATGTATTGGATGTACCAAGTTTTTGCTCGATTCCATTTCTCCCATTGTTGTTTGTGCTCCTTCCTCCGTTCATCCTTTTATCTGCTGTTTTCTGTTCTATTTCATTTTCATTTCCGGCGGCTACATAGAAATTGTTCTCAGACTGGATAATGCCGGCTGCTATGGCAAATTTTGAATATCTCCAAGATGCCTAAAATATCATTTAATCCTGCTGTTATCCTTTCTTCTTTCCGTTTTCACTTTTTGTTTTTTGAGTTTTAGTGAAATGATCCCTGTTTTTTTTTTTGGCTCTGATTAACATTTGTGACCATTGCACAACAACATTTCTGTTGTCCATGTTTGTGATAATGACTTCTTAATGGCTTAAAGAGCTGCAACATACAAATGCTCCATCAGCCTCCGCACCGCCGGGTATAAAGGCCACAATAATTGTCGGCTTTAATTTCTGAAACGTTTCATTTCGATCATAAATAATTCAAAGGTTGTCTGTGAGTCACTTTTATGCTACTCCGATGTGTGTATAAATTTGATTAGTGTAAATTCCATTGATTTCTGTAGAGCAAACTCTCACGTAGATTGGATTGCTGGGGGGAACAAGCATGTGATGATAATGTATTCGTATCGTACACACTTTCCCTGTAACCACAATCGTCTAGTCATCAGTTGTGTCCGTCTGTTTTCGGTGCGTCTGCCTATGTGTCTGGCACATAAGTCCGCTACCCCCGTCTCTCACTATGCCACAGACAGTAATTACTTCTATATGTACTTCCAATCAAGACACAATCAAACAAGGTGGTCTCGTTCGAACAGCAAATGAAACACTAACGATTTTTTTGTGTGTTTGTCAAAGTTCCCATTTGAAAGCTTCCTCACAATCAGCTGTTCTAGCATGACTACCTTATCTGTTGTGTCCTGCTTTCAATACTTCCTATCGAATATCTGTATGTATGTGTGTGTGTGTGTCTGTGTTGCGTACCAACAATGTGTGTGTATCTACTTTGCTCTCATTCCGTATTCATTGACGCATAAATGCTGTAAAGAGACTACCATCATCAATAACCCGCATGGGTCCATACATCTTCCATTTACGATATACCAAAAAATAAATGTATCTCTCTCTGGCCAGTTTGTACCCTTTGACCACTGCCAATTGAAATACGGATGTTTTGCTTCCTTTCCAACACTGACCTCAGCAATTACACGGAGGCTGGTTGGTGTATCCGAAAGTATTCTATCATTATTCTATTCCTATTTATTTTCTCTCTGCTCAGTGCGTGTGTGTGTGCGCGCAAGGGAAAGAGTCACCGAGAGGGGGAATTAAGGAAATGTTTTCAAGAAATTCATGGTGATTTATCGACACTATCAATGTTTATTAGAGCGAATGGAATGGATGTATCTGTGTATGTATGTATGTGTATGTGTGAGTGTAGATTATAAAATGTGTGTTCAGTTTGTAATAAATTGCCGAGGCCAACAAATGTATTTATTTGCTTAAGTAATTATTTGCCTTTTTATACCTTTTCATCATCAATAACTTTCATTAATTTATGTTTATTTTAATTCTTGTCTGTTTTTGTTTATTTGTACACCACATGGAATGCCGAAAACCAGCAAATATGTATGTAGGTCCTTCAGTTGTTTGTCAGTGCAATTCGAAAATTATTGAGAATTTACCCTGGCTGGGTATCGCAACAAAAAAACCACAAATACATTCAATAACGTTTCGACTTTTTTTTTGTTTTTGTTAATCTTATTAATATCTTTATCACTCGTTGCTTTTTGTGTTCCTTTGCTATTTTCACATTTACATAAACACACATACACACGTTCACATAATATAAATACTTAATGTCAACATTGTGGTGGCGCACAGTGGATGTTTAATTGTTATTTATCGCTTGACACTTCGAAAAAAGTTTAAAAAAAAAGTACGTCAAATACTTGTGCAGTAAATTTTGATTTTATGAAGTTCTCCCATTATTAAAGCATTTTTAATATTTCCCTATAAATATTAATGAATAACAATATCGATTTCGTAGGTATGGGCTTGAGCTCGGTACTCCTCATTCTAGGCAAATATTAGTCGTGTTCAATTTTGGGACCAGGAAAAAGTGCGGTGATTTCAAAAATATATTTTGTAAATAAATACAAAATATTAAAACTGCGACAGCCGAATTTATAGTAAATATCAGTGATTTAGCTTAATCGTGGTAGTGGCACAAGAATAATTTGTAAGCACAACAGACAGGTGGACAATAAAAACCCTGTTGCCGCCCGATTGTTTTCTGGTTGCACGATTCTGTGTGGAACCACTGTGCACCGTATTGTTTACACTGTCATACGCACACACACACACCCACACTGGCAGAGCCATGGAAATTGACAATTTCCGTATCCTGTTATCTGATTGGAAATTCAACATGGCGGCTCTGCGTTTGCTGACGAACATTACACATTACAAAGTTTATTTAATTCTTTTCTGCTGCTGTTGTGCTGACACATATAGACACACGTACACAAATATACACATACACACACACATACATGTTCTTGCACTTTTTTTTCTTGTTATTTGCCGTGATCACTTCAACTGGGAATTCACTTGCACACACACAGTGCAATCGGCTGCTACACCAATACATTTGCATTACGAGTAAGTGCTAACCTGATAGCAAGTGTTTTCAATTAGCAGTCTGTCTGTCTCCCGTATATGTGTGTGTGTGTGTGTAAATTTATTTATTTTTCATTTACATTCACCGCGAAAGTCGGCAAAAAAAAAGAATTTGTCGTTTATATCGAATTGTATACGAATAAATTGAGTTAACAGAAACCACAAATACATTCAATAACGTTTCGACTTTTTTTTTGTTTTTGTTAATCTTATTAATATCTTTATCACTCGTTGCTTTTTGTGTTCCTTTGCTATTTTCACATTTACATAAACACACATACACACGTTCACATAATATAAATACTTAATGTCAACATTGTGGTGGCGCACAGTGGATGTTTAATTGTTATTTATCGCTTGACACTTCGAAAAAAGTTTAAAAAAAAAGTACGTCAAATACTTGTGCAGTAAATTTTGATTTTATGAAGTTCTCCCATTATTAAAGCATTTTTAATATTTCCCTATAAATATTAATGAATAACAATATCGATTTCGTAGGTATGGGCTTGAGCTCGGTACTCCTCATTCTAGGCAAATATTAGTCGTGTTCAATTTTGGGACCAGGAAAAAGTGCGGTGATTTCAAAAATATATTTTGTAAATAAATACAAAATATTAAAACTGCGACAGCCGAATTTATAGTAAATATCAGTGATTTAGCTTAATCGTGGTAGTGGCACAAGAATAATTTGTAAGCACAACAGACAGGTGGACAATAAAAACCCTGTTGCCGCCCGATTGTTTTCTGGTTGCACGATTCTGTGTGGAACCACTGTGCACCGTATTGTTTACACTGTCATACGCACACACACACACCCACACTGGCAGAGCCATGGAAATTGACAATTTCCGTATCCTGTTATCTGATTGGAAATTCAACATGGCGGCTCTGCGTTTGCTGACGAACATTACACATTACAAAGTTTATTTAATTCTTTTCTGCTGCTGTTGTGCTGACACATATAGACACACGTACACAAATATACACATACACACACACATACATGTTCTTGCACTTTTTTTTCTTGTTATTTGCCGTGATCACTTCAACTGGGAATTCACTTGCACACACACAGTGCAATCGGCTGCTACACCAATACATTTGCATTACGAGTAAGTGCTAACCTGATAGCAAGTGTTTTCAATTAGCAGTCTGTCTGTCTCCCGTATATGTGTGTGTGTGTGTGTAAATTTATTTATTTTTCATTTACATTCACCGCGAAAGTCGGCAAAAAAAAAGAATTTGTCGTTTATATCGAATTGTATACGAATAAATTGAGTTAACAGAATTTTACAATAGAGGCCGCAGCAAAAGTTTCTGGAAAAAAACACATATGTATGACTGTCTGCAATTATATACAGTACAAGCTCTTTCTCGGTCCCATGCGGTATTTTTAGAGCAAATTAATCTCTGCTGGGCTCTGATTGTATGCAAACATATATATGACTACATCGAATCAGATATATGATTACATCTAATCATATATATGTTGGAAAAATTGATGCTAGCCCAAATATAATAGGTCTGGGACCTGATCAAAACTCATATATGTTGCCTGCAAAATATTTTTGGGACAATATTAGATCTCCAACTACTGCCTTTAAAGTCACGTAAAAAGAAAACTTGTCCTTTTCATAACAACATAAATTTTCACAATTAGCTTAGAAGCTAAGCGCGTTTGCAGGAAATTTAAAAATTGTATTTCTTACATATCTCATATCCTATGCAATATGAGGATGATTTGAGATTTGCCAAAGGACATTTTTCAAAATTGTTTAAAGATTACATTTAAAAAATTTCCGCTGTTGTGTTCATATCATCCGAAGCAGAGATGATCACAATTAAATGAGAAAATAATTATGCCCGAAACTTCTGCAATACTCCTCCTACTGAAGTCCCCTTAAGTTGCACACAATTTCACATTAAATGATTTTCATTTAGGCTTATTAAAGATCTTTCAAAAAGTTGCAGTTAAAGTTAATGGCTCAAGTGATTGGCGGTGAAGTGACGTCATGGAAATGGCTGAGAACCCTTTGAAAGAGACACCAGTCGCAATTACCGGTAGTGGCGGTGGCCGTTTTTTCGACTGCATTGTACTGCTACTGGAAATGCATCTTCCGTGTACTTGTGTAATTGCCGTTCTGGCCATACACTCATCAATCATTATTTGGTTTTGGTCTGTTGAAGGTTAATTTTTCGCTAATTTCTGAAAATCATTGAAATAATAAAGAGGAAAAAGTAAGAGGTTTCCATCAAGGCAAACATGTATTTTCACGTCTGTGTGACGACCACATTCTCATGTTCTGACCATTTTGCATACACTCACTTACATACACACACAACTGCAGTACATGTGAAATTAAGAAATGAGCATAATTCTCTTCTATATTATGTGAGTAACTGTACAATAGAAAGAAATGCTGTACAAGTATGCTGTAAGGAAAAACACTAATGATTTATGACTAGCTGTGTGCGTCTTTCTTTCATTGGGGCAGCTTCTTTCTTTTAGGTCATTATTTTGTCTGTACACAGACGTTATAAAAATATGTTTCATTTACTCTCGTTTAATGCTCTTTTCGATGTAACGCGCCACGAACGTTAGGGACACAGAACGCAAATTAGTGAACAATCCACCGACAACATTCTTCTTGGTTTTAATTTTAAGAAAAGGATAATTGTAAACATTTTGCGAATATGCACGAAATGAATAAATATTAACAGCAAATGTTTATTATTTGTTCTCTCTCTCGGTCAGTGTGTCCCTTTCTACTTCTTTTTAAAGCCCCAAATACGACGAAATGACTTTCTGCCCACAAAAAAAAAACTAAATGAAATGAAATAAAACAGATTGAAGGGAATCTCTCGCTCTCTTTATCACAGCAAACATGCCAGCCACCAGCATTGATTTAAAACGTTTCAGAGGAACCAAACAACGGAAGTGCTCTGCAGACATTTGTTGTATTTTAAATTTTCGACATTTTGGGGATTTATTTGTATGTACATTTATTGTTGTTGTTGTTTTAATTTCTGCCTTCATGCACAAAAACAAAAGTGGTCATCCGACAGTTCGGCCGTCGGTCCTCTTTATTGTTTATAAAGGCAATAACTGCAAAAGCGACTTGCTCGCATTTCATTCATTATGAATAGCCTTGTGTCTCTGCGTATGTGTCTGTGTGTGTGTGATCATCCATGTGCGCCTATAGATGAGGAGTATTCCAATGCTGTACAACAGCCGCCAGGACAAAACAAATACAACAACGACAACAACCAGCTATGATAACAAAACAAAACAACATTCGAAACGAGTTTAACTGTGTAGAAATAAAATAAAAACCGAAATCATGTGGCTGGAGAATCATAAAGTGTAAAAAAAGAGATAACGCAATGGAAATATAAACTCGCCAGTGTGCGACACACACATACAAAGAACACAACTTCAATGTACAAAATAGCACTCATACATAATAGTACACATGTATGTACATTTATGGGATTTGTTTTTAATACAAACACAATAACAATTCTATGGTTAAATTCGGGTTGCCTGTCCGCTCCAAAACCGTCCCCCAGCACAATAAAAATAAAAACTCAGCCATTCCACAAGAATTTGGAAAATGTTTCTCTGCAATTTGTTTTTAACAAATTTTAGAAATAACATATCGACATGTAAACGATTTTATTGGATTTTCAAAGATGCATGAAATGGATGGAAACTGCAATTCTATGGAAATGCCGTATGGCCCAATTAAAGCGATTTAATGTACCAGAAACCCCTTTAGATATTCAAATGAAATAAATCCTATCTCGGCCATAGTGAGAAAAGTAGTGTGTTCGATGGTGCCAGTTCGGGACATTTCCGAGTGAGAGCTCTGAAGAACGTTCTCTATCCATAGAATAGCATGCCGGTATATTTCAG
Organism: Hydrotaea cyrtoneurina; assembly: GCA_958296145.1. Classification (NCBI taxonomy): domain Eukaryota; kingdom Metazoa; phylum Arthropoda; class Insecta; order Diptera; family Muscidae; genus Hydrotaea; species Hydrotaea cyrtoneurina. Next base: position 50,660,700 of record OY282514.1, on the reverse strand, counting down.
AATTTTCTATTTACAATCAATTGTGTTCAGTATTTTCGATTCCCAAGAAGAACACACGAGATTAAATCAATTTGGAAAGCAGAGCTTAGTTACGGGCCAACTGTCTGACTAAGCCAACACAAGGGATGATTACTGACTTTTCTATGACGAATGACAACAGAAACATCTTGTGAAACAGGAAATCCAAAATATTAAACATTAGTATCAAATAAAAGCTTCAGAAACATGTGAATATACTAGTTGGAGGGGTTTCTCGCACACGCAGGGGTGACTTCCATGCAACCAAAATATCGAAATGAGTTCAAGAATGGATAATGTGGGGTGTTCACTCTACTTTCGAGTTTGGGATGGTAAATGTCTAGTCTCAGAAAACTTAAAAGTAAATCAATTGACTTGAAGAGTCGTATTCGGGAATCACCGGTCCATGAACGTGAAAGGTGAATGCCAAAAACCTCATCTTTCAAATCACACGCAATCGAAAAACAATTTCTCAATTCCTGATTTGTGTACATTCCTTATGAAATATGGCAGAACCCGGTCAGTCTTCAGGTAAGTCCAAGAAACCGAAATTGCAATAACATGTTGTGTCCTTTAACTTTTTGTTCAAGCCTCGTTGCTGCTCATGGGTTGGACTACCCCTTTCGGAAGCAGTTTATCCGAACTGCAGATAATTCCATTCCATACGGAATATCTTTATTTCCAAACAACTCATTCGGATGATGATGATAGCAACGACAATGTCTGCACACAGTGTATGTGTCTGCAGTGTTGTTTGCTCCCAACAACAAATATTTGTTTAAATGCTGAAAATAAAACATGACAAACAAAAATGAAGAAAAAAACGATGAGAGAACCCAAACATACTGACAGAGGGCTAAGTTATGCAAGTTATTTAAGAAAATACGCTGTGTTAACAATACAAACGAGCTGAAGTGCTTGAAAACTTACAAACACTCACACACACACATACACATCATTCGGTTAAACCACTACAACCAACAACAGATCATGTTGCAGTGAAGAATATCAATATGGTTAAGAAGGCAGCAACACACATACAAGTCATAGTTTTTGAAAAGGGTATTCTCCGGCTGGTAAAACAGACAATTCATGGACTAAAAGGATTTTCCTATATGTTAAAATATCCACTTAAAAAAAGATTTATGCAGTTTCGCAGTGTCCGTGTATTTGTGTGAGAGGGCCTTTCGAAAAAGAAAAAAAAACTCGACCAACCCACGCACACTCCCAAGAACAACAGCTCCGGTCTAATCCTGGCCCTGAATGAATATGGGTTAGATGATGATTAATTTTGTTGCTCTTCTCCCCCGTTCATTCATGGACTGTTGTAAAAAATTGGTGTTGGTGTTCGTGTCGGTGGAAAACGCTGTGGATGTTCATAATTTACATAAATTTGTTTTTAAAGAACATTGTTTTCCTTCTCAAGAAATAACTCTTTTTCGCCGCCACCTCAACAGTCCCAGCCCCCAACAACCTAGCCCTAGCGATGCTAATAAGGTCTGTATACGAACAGACAAGGAGTGTGGCAATGATGGTGGTGTTTTAGTGTGTGTGTCTGTGTCCGTGGGAGTGTGTTTATAATGCTATTACAACAGATTTACTGCTTTATGGATTCTATTCGTTGTGCTTTTGCTACCATTTACTCTGGTCGAATACAGAATGCGAATATTTTATTTTACCAAACCGAAGTCTCTCACAAACACTCACGGACGCACGCACGCACACCATCCCACACTTAACCCCTTAATACCCATAAAGAAGTAGCAACGAATGGTGTTTAATACCCCATAGAATTGTTGCATTATCTTGAGCTCCTAACCATAGCAGCATTGACATCTCTATATGTGCTCCATGCCAGAGAAAGCAAAAGAGCAAGAAGAAAATAAACCACGACAGAAAGGTCCATACAGACGAGTAAGGGTGGGGTGGTAGGTGGTAAAGTAAAAGTTCTTTGTCAATAGAATGGCATACATTCTCGAAATTTATTGAATTGATTTGCCAATGACATTCGGACACTCTATTGCCCCCACCACGTCCGTCCATGAGCCACAGTGGTTCAGCATAGCCGTGCCATTACCATCGCACCATAAGCGACGACATCATTGCTATCGGGTTGGTAGTGGTGACCACTGTGACGACGCTGCTTTAAAACTTGACCATGTTGCCGACATATGCCAATGGCACATGGCAACATTAGCATCTCGACATTGTGAAGCTCAAAGTCCATGCTGCAGGAGGTGTAGTAGCAACGACGGAGGATTATCACTCTACAGAAAATATGCTAAAAAGTGTTTAAAGGGGATTAAGTTGTACTACATGCTAAAGATTTCACATTTCGTTTTCCTTTTCTTTTTCCTTTGGCTTTCGTCTTTTCTCTCCTTTTTTTTGTGGGTACTTTTTTGCTTTAGCATAATTTATGCTTTCTTTGCATATGTGAATTGTGTTTAGTTAAAAAATTTATGCGAATTGAACATTTTTGTTTCCACATTTTTAAGGAAAAAAAAAAATAGAAAAAACATCTTAAAGATTAATGATGATTCACTGGTTGGCAGGGAAATGTGTGAACGGAAATTTGAATGGCTGGTTTGGAGTTCTGTGGGGCCCTAGGGCGCCAATGGTGTTCGGTACAAACATAAGAAGCAGTGATATTCAACTGACAATCGGCAGAGATTTAGTTCACTACCAAACGACGATCAAGGCGCTGTCATTAATCAAGGTCTGGTCACGAACATTTTCCATCAAGGAAGCCCCACCTGAACGATGTACTGTGGCATAACATATAACGATCAAGCTGATGAATTATAAGAGTATCAATCTAAACTCAGAAGTTACACAATCATGGACATTACACAAGAAGTCGGTTCTACTGGTGTGGGCGAAGTTTATGCACCCTTTTATTGGGCCTAACCTAGAATGGAATCCACATTGTCCCAATCTTTAGGAAAGGCACTGTGGCAGCTATACACATAAGTGATAAGTATTAGACAAATCATTTCAGTGAAGTCTGTCTGAGAAACTGAAACGAAGAAGAATGTTTCTCTGACACCTTTTAAATGACCGACAACATTGTGAAGCGATCTTAATGTTGGGAATTAACAACTGAAAGCAAGTTGTCAACGTTGTTAGGTATTTTTGAAAATAATATCGGGTGAAGAGCAGTTTCGGTTATGTCGGTTATGGCAAACATGTCCAGGCGACATCGTAGTGAATCATTTCAGTGATTTTTGGAGACAATTATCATCGACAGGCAGCGCTACACGTGCATGCTGGCGCGAATGTTTCCAGTAAATAGACTGAGAGAACCAGATATTGACAAACAAACAAAAAGTTGGCAATGCCACCGGAGGCCTTTGCACATAATTCCCTCTGACTGTGAGATTGTGTCCTACATTTTGGCTGATCATCCCGTCCAATTGTGAATCCACTTTAACGTATATTAACCTTGAATTTGATTTATCATACATCGTATTTAATTCGGTAAATAAAACACACATATACACGCACATTCACTGTGGTACTTGTCTCTGCATACGTGTGCGTGCGAGTGTGTTTGTGTTTGTGCCAGGGTCTGGCCCTGTGCGCGTATTTTTTGGGTACGAATAATGATTGATTAAAATAAACTTTTTGACATTCTATGACAAATAGAATGTCGTTTGGCATTAACCATAAAACTAATCTACAGCAGAATGATACGGAACGCCAGGAAAGAGAGCAGGAATGAAACCGACAGCGAAAACGGAATTTGTAGGAAAGTTACATACAACAGCCAAAGAATGAAATGATTAATTAAATACAAAGTAAAGAGACTCTGGCGAAACGACAGAAAGATGTATTACGAATTATTTGCAAAAAGCGCAACAACAACAGCACGCAACGAAAGTGAAAATTGTTGCCAATTGTAATGAACAAAATGTGAAGAGAAATAAAACAGAAACCACCGCAGAGAATTAGTAAAACCATAGAAACGCAACAACAACAACAACATCAAAGGAACAACATTGAAGTGAGTGTTGTTACTCTAATATCAAGTGACAAAGTGGAAGTGGGTGAATGAGACGTTTATTTGCTTGTGCGAGTGTGAGTGTAAGTGCGTTTGATTGAACAGCCGGACCGAGGTGGATAGATAGAGAAAGAGAGTGATATGAGATAGTTGGGGTATGTACGTGTCTAAACCACAAGGACAATCAGCAATTGTAATACAAGGATAATCAGGATAAACACAATTGTTATCGGTGGCTGTTGCTGTTCGAGCTCGTGCTGCTGACACAGCCAACAACCGCATGATTGTCTTTTTTTACGAACACACACACAGATTAACAACCGCACACAGATACACTTGTGTTTGAGCCAAAGTCAAACTTATTGCGAGTCGGTATGTACTTTTGGAATCCTAACTAATTCCACCACAACCACTACCAACACTGGCTGATGCTATCGTCATCATAATCACAGGACGTTCACTACAGCCACTGCCCCTGCCCCTGGCCATGCTGCCGTTGCCGAGGTTACTGCTGCTGAGCCATGGCTTCTTAGTATCACTACATATTGTTTCTTCTGTTAAATTGGTTAATAGCCCTTGTCCTTATGCTTGGCCTTGCCGGGTGCCTGAGGTGATTTATCTGAAAGCACTTTGGCTCACAATATTCTCTATTAAACATATTACGACAATGTCTTTTTGACTTTTACCACAAGTCAGCCGCCGCATACCCCACACTCCCCGTGTATCGGGCCGCAGGTTATTCAGGCAGCGACGATTCAATGTCATTTTAATTTAGCTCTAGCTGAATTTATAATTTTTGCCAGGCCCAACAACACTGCCATCGTTGAGCAAACAAACACCTTCGCCATATAGTTTTATAGAGTAGATAGATATGTACACAATACAGTCAATGTTAAAGGGTGGGGGGAATGGACACATCAAACTTACCTAAATGTTGGTCAACACGTTTTTTGGGCTTTTGCACCGAGGCATACGGGTCGCTACAGTAGTCTTGTCTTGATGGATTTTGGCTATTACGTAAATTATGATATTCGTCGCCATGTTGACTGGGCGTTGCCGTCAGCTGGGGATATGGTGCATAATCGTCGACACCGCCATAGCCGCCGTGCGTCAATGGATCATAGCCATAGGTGGGCTGCTGTTCGACGTAATTGTTGTGGGAAACTGGCATCAGGTTTTGTTGATTGCCCGCGGCGCCGGACATTTTCACCTGCCACAACGAGTCCTGTGAATTGACACTGCCGCCGTTGTTTGAGTTGGAGTAATTGTTTTCAATGTAACCCATATTGACCCCTAAAATTGGAAGTTCAGAGTGAAAAGAACGCAAAAAACAGGTTAGTACAATAAATTAATAATACAATTTTTAATGATTTTCACAGCAAACGGCTGCTGCGGTGCAGATGCGGGTGCGGCTGCGGTTGTTCAATTTTCTCTGTTCAAACAACAGCAAAAAAAACACGTTCGTGTGCTCAAAGTAGATTGAATATGATTTTCGCGACGACAACCAAAAATCAATTACTCTTACTAACAAAAAAAGATGACGAAAAAAACGTCATAGCTAAGAAGAAGAAAAAAGAAATCGTTTAGGCTTCATTGTGTATTCTTTTATTTGTAAGCATCAATTGATTTCGAGCTGAAGGGCAAAGATTAACGTTCTCGTAACATCAGGGAAAGTCAATTAAAAATCCATTTGCCATTACTTACAATGTGCGACAGAGTGAATGAAGTCTAGGACAATTGGACAATATGTGAATTGTTAGTTAATGATATCCACGTAGTGGTCAAAAATACTACCATACATTTTCAGAATCACATTTATAACGACTCGTAGAGACTCGTGAAACATTCATTTTTGGCAAGAGTACGAACACAACAATCAAATAGTTATGTTAGCACCACAGAGATTATCTGTCTTTCACACTTCAATATTTCTTCATGGGGAATGAATGGGAATAAATTACTTGAAAATGTTTCCATAGCCAACTATTCTGAGTGCTTGAGACAAGATGAGCGGGAATTCATTTCTTTATCATGGGCCAAATGACATATTCTTATGGAACCGACAGATTGAGAGTTATTGTCGTGAGTGCTCGATTTCTTCCATCTCAGTACGACGGACAAATTATCGGAAAACGAATCCGGCACAGAACAAGTTATTAACGAGTACCGAGTAATCGCTAACCATAGCATGCGCTATCCATTTCTTATTATGCAAACGAATTACCACAGTTATGCGATGCAGCCGTATTCCGATGTCAGACACAAAGACTCATTTCGAAAAAATGAAATATTGTAATTGATGGTAACATTATCGAAGGCTAGTTACGTTAATGTCTGTGTTTTGCAGACAAGTTAACAGAATTATATAAATTATACGAACATATTTTGTGGAAATAATGACGTTCCATAACGACATTCATAAAGATAGCCATGGAGACGTTTCGTCGTTTATTTATCCAGATTGGAAACAAATAATATAAAAAAAAAACGTGTCATCGCAACAAAAACGGTCATAAACAACATATTCTCGGAAATGTTGTCATGTGTTGTTAATAATGTACGGAAAAGGCCCAATAAAAGAAAATACTAATAATTTTGCCATCGAACATCCACGCATAGTTATGTACATACAAAATAATAAAATGAAAAAGAAAGAAAAAAAAGAATGTCATAATGCTCATTGAGATCAAATCGAAGAAGACTCAAGTATTAAAGAACATAATACAGGGTCCGCCAACTAACTTTTTTTTTTGAAAATTCTAAAAAAACTACTGGATATTTTTTCAAATTTCTTTTCCTTTTTGAAAGTATATTCTTCCCGGTTAATAATGGAAAATAATTTCATTCAAATGCTGATAATGCAATCTTCAAAAACAGGGCGCAAAACATCGAGTGTAGCTTTGGCTGTGTGGCACGTAGTGCCAATATCCTCCTCTTCAATTTTTGTAAACAAAAATTCGTTCAACATGGCCCGATATCGAAAATAACGAAAACGAAATAAGCACTAGTTGAAAAAAAAAACGTTAGATGGCGGACCCTTCATATAATAGTGAAGGTGTTTCCACCACAATCTGGGACAATTAAGTCCAAAAGTGTTCTTTAACACCTATAAAGTATTTAAAAGGCAATTAGGTCTGAAGGCCTTCCAGTTCATCAGTTGTACCGCAGGGTATGATCTTTCGTATTACTTCTCTAAGAAATGGAACAGACAGGTAATTGAAAACGGCCCTTCAAAGGCAGCGATACATGAAAATGAGAAAATATCATGAGAAGCAATTCTAAAAGTTGATGAAGTCGACCAAGAAAGAACACAATATTTCTTCTTATTTCCCCTTAACATTACATGAAGGAACAGAACAGGGGAACTTCTCTCGAATCAGTGAGCTTTGTATGATGTAATTTGCATACTCACTGACCGGAACCTAAACAGCCGACTCCGAACGTCTAATGTTTTTCTAGAGAAGTGTTACATGTCTTAGAGATTACCCACTTATTTGTAAAGTCACCAGCATTTACGAGGTGGAAAACTTTCTCTGAAAAATGTTTGATGCTCTTACCCGGTTTTTAACTTGGGTTTACTTGTGTGATAGTCGCACACACTACCTACCACACCACGGCCTTCCACGAATACAATATTTACAAAAGCTTAATGACGTTGCCTTCTGACAAATCTTCTTAGAGAAGCTACATGAGAATGTGTGCAGGATCGGTTTTCATGTGTGAAGAAGGTAAGCTAGAATTGTTTTGCAGAAGACTATTAAAACTGTGTTCTATATAAGCATTCTTTGAACTATCTATGTAAACTATCTATGTCGCCCCATCTTGACGCCTGCCTCGATATCCAATCACTTGCCTTTTGGGGAGGCGTAAGCCTGAATGAATTAGGAAGCTCTGATTACTGTTTTTTTTTGGAAAATCAACAGATTTTATTCTACTTAATATGACCGGCTGTGGTTAAAATTCATTCGGCCGAAAGATCACAGTTTCTTAAGAAAATGTTTATTTTATGTTTAAGTGACGCTGGAAAAATATTATCCCAGTTGTGTGTGTTTCCAGTTGATTACTATGTCCTTGGACTGAAATTTATTATTTTCTTAACAAATAATAAAATTAAAGAAAAACATTAACACGCATAGAAACACAAATGCATCATGAGCTTTTGTTTGTTTAAGCACGAGAAGAAGCAGAAGATATATCATTAAATGTATTTTAAAACAATGGTGTTTGTTGTCTGTGCGCCTGTGTGAGTGTGTACCAGATGACAAACATTTGTAATAAAAACATAAAATGTCATAAGGTTTTGTTTATATACTCAGTGCTGTTGAGTGCAAAAATCACACACACACGCACACACATACATACATACGAATATCCACCGACAAACATGACCCATGGCCCACTACCACTGCACTAATGCCGCTTACACTGCTAAGTAGAACTTGTAAGTGTGTCTGCATGAGTCAAATGAAAAATTGTAATTTCTTTGTGTTCTTTTCTTTTCTTTTCACTTTCACATCCAGCACTCACGCACACACACACACACATATATCCATTGCTGATGGCATTGTAATTTAATTAAAAAGTTTTTTTTTGTCGGTATCATCATTTCCTTTAACAAAAAATGTCGAGACAAAGAGATGGGGAGACAACTTTCACATAGAACTCATCGGCGAAATAAAAATGTAACGTTTAAGGCAACACAACAAGCCATGTTTAGAACGTTTGGTATCGCTCACATGTGTGGCTGTGTGTGAGTGTAATAGGAGCTGGCAACGTATTCGTATGTTAAACAGGTACACAGAGATCCTTTGCTTTTGTAGCTCTTCAAACAAATAATTTTTGTCAAATTATTTTCCTTTTGTGCCACCGTTATAATAAACATGTTTCCATAAATTATTGCGTTGATGATGAAGAAACGAAAAACGAACCAGCCGCCAAATCACAGCACAACGCCAAAGATGAAGCATCTTTTCCAAGGTGTTGTAGCATTCCAATGGATGTGCTTGCTAATCGCAGCATGTGGTGTATGGAATGACTTCAGAACACATGTAGATATGTATGTCGCATACGAGCACATAAACTCGTATGACGTGTTTACAATCGCATTGTATTGTTGGTTATGGTGATGATGACATGCTTTGCCATATTTCTTTCATTACAAGCCTACAATCACAATTTTGTGGATTTGTTTCCTCGCTTGTCTGCCAAAGGAGCCACACAAAATAAAAACGTACAAATACATTTACTCATATGTTTATGATCCTTATGGAAGGGTCTGGGCTCGCTATCCTGTGACAACACCAGCAGCAGTTCGATAAGGATGGGAACGGTAAAATGGACAATGGCAACGGCAATCGCAGTCATAAAAATACACAACAAACGGTGTTTGAGCCAAAGTTATAGGAAGTGAAATTGTCGAAATAAGCGAAAATAATTCAATGATTGTAATCGTGCGACAACAAGCGGGGTACTTTTTTTTAATCGCCGAAATTCATTTACAAGCAAATTTAATTGTAGATGTTGGGTAGGAGCTGGCACTTTCCGCAGTGAAAATCATTTCATATCCGCTGTAAGAATTTGTGGAGTTTTTTGCAGTCATTTTTCCGTCGTTTTTCCAAGACCATCAAACATTTTTAGCGAATCTTTTCCACCTCGTAAATGCTGGCCTCGGCCAATATTAGAAGTTCGGAGACGGCATTAAACAATAGGTCCCGGTCAGTGAGAACACACAGCTAACTGATTGGAGACAGGGGACTGTTCCTTCATGGAATGGAAAAAATAAATTCATATTCATATTTAGAGACAGGAAAGCCTTTCCTTAGTATTATATATTCTCGGATTCTTCAGTTCAACAAACTGTTATCAATGTGAGTCAGAGACGAAATGGGATCACACGGTACCCCTGCCACATTTGAGATAGCTCCATATAAATCATATAACATACCGAATTTTCATGTTACTATTCAGTTTCTGAATGGAAACTGCACAAACCACTACACTGATGCTGTGGCACTTCCTATCAACTAAGGGGTCTTGGGCAGCACTGGTATATTCACCCGGAGAGTTCCTACAGAATATAACTTGTTGCTAGGAAAGCGTGTCACAACAAACTGACCTTGCCTTTATGTCCAGCACCAACTCTGAGAGGAGATTTATGCTTTTCCTCGTTTGAGTTTTCTTGTTCTTTGGAAATTAATTAACAACTCTATTATTCAATGTTTTTAACAAATTGCCGTATTTTATCTTTGCTTGTGTCCATGCTACGACGACAACAAGAAAAAATCTCAATATACTTAAATAGATTTATTACTCCAATTGTCTGAAGCCATTTGGTCATAAATTAATTTGACCACAATCAAAAAAAAAAAAAAACTAAAAACAGCACAGGCAACAACACTTTTTAAAACTTTATTGCATTCAACAAATATGGCAATGAAACAATATGAACAAAACACAAAGACAACGAAAACGGGACAGAAAAAAAAACACGGCAATATCAACGACAGTACCTAGCAGCAGTGGCACTAAAAGGAAAATGTTTAGCAGCAGCAATATAGCGAGAGGAAAAAAGAAGAAGACAAAACTATAATGAATTGGCAATTTTGATTCGACTACAACTATACTACAACTACTACAGACAAATCCTGCCACTACAACCACCACCTGCACCGCCTCACTACTACCGCCAGCCACGACATCTTCAGCTGAGATCACAAATAAACAAATAGCAGTAGCCACCCATACACCGACAAAGATTATATTCGACAATTTAACAAACACAACGACCGAGCGAGCCACCGACCGACCGACCGACAAAATCACCAACAAAAATCCATTGAAACTCGACTGGCAACAAACTGAAAAAGAGAATATAACTAATTTTTGTTGTTGTTGCTGGTGTTGTTGTTACTTTTGCTGTTTTTCCCCAAAAAGAACAAACAAAAAGAAGCGAACAAATGACGACATTGTGCAATATGAGCAAAAGGACAGTTGAAGCGCCGCCATATTGTAAACGGAAGTTGAAAGTTGGATAGCTAACGAATAAAAAAAAAACAACAAGAAAGGCGAACAAGAAGCAGCCAGAATACGCACATATTCAGACACAAGAGGACAACACGGCTGCGGCGACAACAGTGACAACATTACATTGCAGTGTTTTCAGACGTTTGCAAGTGGCCGAACGAACGTTGTTTGCTGTTGGGGCCATCATTATTGGTGGTTGGTTAGCGACCAGGAGTGTTAAGAAATATCGCTTAAATAAGAATGAAGTGTTAAGCAAATACGAGAACAGAGACAGTACCTTCGATGCAAGTGCACCGCCAGCCAGCAATCACACAATGAAATCCCCCAACAAATGCCAAAAGTTAAACAAATGTTGCAACATCAACTTAAACGGAAATCACATAAAAGCGATACAAACAAATACAGCGCAGCAAAACAGTAAAAGAACGAAACTTACTTGAAGTGTTTAGAGCTTCTGCTTCAGATCAATTCGAGCAGAAGAACAACAACGAAATGCAATTGCAAAAACACAACAAGGCATTGAGAACAAGTGGTTTACTTTCCTTACAACAGGAAAACTTTCAATTCTATTTGGAGAAGCTGAAATATTAGATATCTCAACGAGAGTTCGAGGCACTCGAAATGCAAAAGAACCCTTTATTGGCAATACTTCTTTTATATTCCTCCGTCTACAGTGATATTCGTAATACTTTGTTTTCGATGCCCCGAATGATGGAAGTTCTTCCAGAAAACACTGTCTTTCCGTTTCTAACAGTAGGCTGTCTTTGAAATCGTAGCACTTTTTTAAATAAACATACAAATCGGAAACCTTTTTCAAACGTACTACCGAGATATGGAACTGTTTTGGGGAGAGAGAATGGATCGATGGTGTCACAATCGCCCCATTATTTGAAACCCTGGACATAGGGTCTTTGAGCAGCCTGTTGGTCTTATTGCACTACTTTAAAAAGAACAAACAATTTCCGTGGGCTATGGGAGCACGTAGCATTTAAGTGGGGGTCAAGCTAACAGTTGAATCAACACTAAGATAAGAGGACAAGAAACTGCCAAAGTATACAGTCAAACTGCCCAATCATTCGGTCTAACGTTTTCTTTCGTTTAAACTCGTGTTAAACTTAAAGTTCAAGCTCATCAGCTGCAAACTACATTTCCTTAAAGGTGACAGTGATGGCAGATAGGGACATGGAAGAAGAAGTAAATTCCGAATTTCGACTTCGTATTTTTGAAATGTTTTTTTTTTTTTTTATATGTCTCACAATTACATAAACTCGTCCTAGAGTTTAGAGAGGAAAGAATGTACCAACATCATATGCTCTTTGCAAGAATTTTGATTTTGTCCCTCAGTATTTGTAAATTGTAAATTGTTAAATATTTCTGTATATCATTAAATAATATTGTCTATGTTGAAACATCACTCAACAGACTCTGTTTGCTGTTGACTATCAGGCGAAACGACTGGAAATAAACTTTGTTGAAAACCATTATAATCAACGATGATAAACAATATGGCACAAAAAAAAAAAAAGCTGATGGTCTAACCAGGTAACAACAGCCACCAACCAGAGCACCATCATCAGCAGCCAGTCGGACAACAACAACAGTGACAACGTCAGCAATGGTTGTTGGCAACAACAGAAGCAGCAGCAACAACAAAAGACTACAGATTTTTAGAAAGTGCATAACAATCACTTATGGCGGCACTAAAACACGTACAACATAAACCAACCTCCTCCACTCACATGTATGTGTGTGTGAATGTATCTCTGTCTTCATTTCATACCATCAACATTGGATTTGGTATCCGTAGCATCACATGAAGAGGTAAGCAAGCAAACCAGCCCAGCATTTTCCATAGAAAAATAACAAACCAACTTTGCTGCTGTTCGTTTTTTGTTCCGTTCCGTTTGTTTGTTTTACTCGCGATGTAGGTGTAGAAGAAAGAAAGTTGTAACTTTTCAAAGTTTTAAACGAAACAGCAAAGATATATGGTGCGACTAAACCCTAAGAAATTGCATTTAAACTCTCCCAACCGTCTTTTGAGAGGAGTGAAGGAAAAAGGAATGGCATGAGCGGAGAAAAACCTCAACACATACACACGACAAAGGTGATGAGGGTATTTACGTCGACATCAGCATTAAAATGTTTACTGGGTTATATACGGACGATCTGGGCGGAATGAGAGCCATACAGCAGCTGTAAGTGCAACACTTTCAGGGCAACACCTTAAAACGCCAGCATTTCGTTGGCGAGGATACGAAACGTTACGTTTATCGCCGCCACAGTCAGCAAAATGGTTGTTGTCTTATAATTAAGAGTGTATTCAGGGAAGAAACGAAAGAACGGGACTTTCTTGAACTGCGCATTTCTTCGTCGCCTTATCCTTCGGTTTATACCTCTTCCCATTTGAAAGTAACTTGTAATGCTTTCGGGAGGGAGGACGACGAGTGATGGCAATGTGGCCATGTTGGCTGTGTTGCTGTTGGAGTTGCAGCAACAACAATTGATGTTTCTGCAACAATTGACTTAAATACTTTCAAATTAAAAGATTAAGTGACAATTTACAGCTAAGTTGTACACTTGGTTTGAAATAATGAAGGGGGGGGGGGGGGGGGGAGAGAATGGCGAATTTCTAAACATTAATTGTTTTTTAAGGTATTCTGAATGGTCACTGAACTTCGTTTTCATGTCATTTTAAGGCGTTTCATCTACATGAGTGAGTCCATCGGGTGATGTGCGAACAGTGTTTTTGTCAACTAGATCCTTTGACGTCTGTAGACGCGTTGCTTAAATACGTCTCAAAAAAGAGAATGCATCGCAGTGATTTATCAATTCAGAAACACATTTCATAAAGTTTTGAGAAAAATTCCCAAAGTAAATGAATTAACACTTGTGTAACTACCTACAGATATACATACATACCTACGGTACGGAATCCCCCTTCGTTATGTTTACAGCTCAATACTATTCTGCGAAACATGAAGACTTGGCTGGCACATCATGTTGCAGAAAGTCGCTGCTACATTCTGCTCAAGCTAAGTTGTGCAAGTGCTTAACTTAATATGAATAATAACAGACTACAGCTCCTAAGATTCAATTTGAGAAATTCCGTAAAGCCAAAATTGAGTTCAACATTCTTATTTCGCATAATTAATTCCTAATTCTCCTACCCACCTTACCCAGTCTCGTCTAAATGAAGACAATTATGAATACAAATGCATTTGCATTGTTGTGCACAATTGCATTGTTTTTACACAATCTACTGATAATTTACCGCAAGAATGCACATTTAACTTTAGCACAGACATTTACACATCTGCTTGCACTTCCATTCGATGCCATTATAAATGAATTTATGAATTCATTTGAACAAATTTCATTTAACAAATTATTTAATACTCATTAACACTTATTGTCTTGTGGCCCAGAAACAATTGCCCCGAAATGCAAGAGAGCGAACCAACAAAGTAATGCACAAATGTGGCTAAAATAACCAAAATAACAGGAGAATGGAATGCAAGGACACCATAAGTGGTGTTGGTGGTGGTGGTAAGCAGTTGTTGTTATTTGGACCACAATTTCATTTAAAAACTAATTCAATGACAATGAACGCAACACAAGTCAGTGGCACGGGAGAGAGTAACCGAGAGAGAGAGAGAGAGAGAGCGAGTATAACTGTTGGTATGAGTTGCCATTGCATATGTTTAGGCTTAATGGCTAATGAAAAACTTGAGCATATTATGGGTCTTAATTGCTTGAGGGGAACGACAACGGCAGTGACAACAACAGTCATTAAAGGGAACGAACGAACCATCGGCAAAGAACTTTAAGAACAATTTAACACAAAAACTTTACTTACGAATGAAGTTATAATCAAGTGATGTCGTTATTGTTGCCGGTCGTGTATTTCAGGAGTGAGTTTAGAGCTCGAGTTTTCAAGCGAGCATTTTAAAAAGTCATTAAAAAGAAGTTGTTTTCGGTAACTTTTATGATAACTTCTACCAAATACTAAAAATCGCACTTTAATCTCTGTTGCCGCACACTTCACACACTTTACACTTCCTAAGGGACTATACACATGCACACACGCGTACACAGATAGTTGCTCGGCAACTTCAGGGCAAAGGCTTCAAATTTTACTTTTTGATTTTTGTCTTGCTGTTAACACACTCACACTCCCCGCCGCTCCGAGGAGCTTCAACAAAACAACATATGTTCATCGCAATCCCAGCTTTAATGTATCCTTAAAGGACTATGTTAACCAAACAAGAAAGTCAAAGACAACACAACTTTACTCTTAGTCAAATGTTACTATTTATCAGGGCTTTAGGGGCAGGGGAAAAACGAGAGGAAAAAAACGGAAGGACAGCAATGAATCTTAAAATATTTACCCTCGTCCTTTTTTTCTTCTTATTTCTGTAAAGGAAAGTGAGTTCAAAGACGTTTGGGGGCAGGCAAAAAACTACGAAACACAAATACAAGCAACTCCATTCTGCCAACTTTGTTATGTTACAAAGGCCTTAAGGAATCTCTTCGTCGGTTTACTGGTGTCATTTTTGAAGTTGTAAATATCTCTACCCCTACACCACTTCTTTCATCATCATCATCATCACGACTGCACAAAGCAGAAACATCTGTCGAAAGGAACTAACATTAAATAAACAACTTTACAATTTGCAGCTGCCGCTGCCGCTGTTTAGTGCCCCACCCAGTTTCCCCACATAAAACAAAATGAAAGGATACAATTTTAAGAGAATTTCGTTAGTAAACTTGTTTCGCTTTGAGTAAAACTGCATCATATTTAACATAAATTTCATTTGCGAAATAGTTTATGTTCGCCACAAAGTAAATACTTTATTTTGCCATGCAACACAGCAACAGTGTGTTGCATGGCTGCTGTGTGCAAAACCGATTGTGATGTAGAACCCGAATATATTCACATAACCGATACATTTTATGGTGGGTACCCGACTATTTCAAAAGAAATGTCCTTTTTAGTTTTCCTAAGTGGAATTGATTCGCTGATCCGCTGATATTCTCTGGCGCAATTCTTCAATTCGGCTATGACCGGATGTCACATCGAATGTAGGCTTGAGTTTCACGGAATAAAAAAAGAAACATTCCTTTACCTCAGGAGAGAAGAGTCCAAAAATGAACAAGGTAGTACATCAAGTCGTTTCTATTCTATATTCCAAAATTATCCGGTCTTTGGTTGGAAGGAATAAAGATAATTTTGGACCACTTTGATAAGTCGGCGGTAATATTCCAGAATGCTTGGAAGTAAAACGATGAATCTCAAAGGAATCTGTCTTTTTAAGATAAGGAGATGACAAAATGACCAGACAACAGACGATCATCGCTAACCCGATACAATTGCTTTGTTTTCTAAGTAGTCGTTCCAAAAGTTATAACCGGTTATTCAATATTAATACTCATCACTGGCGGTCAACTGGAGCTGTGTGCGCGCGCTGATGGCATTCTCTTAACAGAGTTGCAATTTGCTTCTGTGGTTTTGTCGCTACTGTGCATAAATTTGCTTTACGCGGAATTTGCGGCTGACTTGGCAATTGGTCACTGTGGTTGTCTAATCCAAACCCTATTTATTTCACAAACAAATGTTACTTTCAATGCAGTATTTACTGCGCTGTGCTGTAAATGCAAATACAAAAACATATGTTTGGATCACGTTCCTATTAAAGGCTAAAGAAACTTAAATAGAGTAAAATCGATTTTCAGAGAAGAGAATATCAGGCGTTAGAAAACGGTTTGGGATGTCTGCCCTTTGTGCATTTTGAATAGGGTAGACGGCATATGGTTTAAAATGTAGTGATTCCCATCGAACCTCCGATAACCTGAGAATATCTAAAGCACATCCGTTGGGACTGCCATGGATGAACTTTGGGGAAAGCTGTAACGAAGTTGAATGTTTACAAATTCTGGTTTAGGTGGACTTTTGGAAATAACGGAAATATGTCCACCAAGATGAAGCATCCTATGCATATATGTACATAGACTCCAAATTACTAACTCTGTTGATCTGTGGTTTATCCAAGCAGGACTTTTGCTGGACACATGTTTTTTCAACATCCTTTCAGGTGCATTTCGATTCTAATGTTGCTCTCTATCTATTAAAATACATAAAGTAAAAAAAAATGGAATTTATGCTGTACCGTCGGTTCCAAAAGACATTGACAAGCTCTGGACTACTGTTGTCGCCTTGTCACCTTTGTCTACTAGACCGTCTGCTCACACCATCAGTGGTCATGTTAACTTTCATTGGTCTCCCGTCCAATGTTCCAGTTGAGACACCGTCTTCAATTGACATTTGTCGCCGGTATTCAGAAATGTTTTTGTTGCCATTTAATGTCAAATTGTTTTTAAACATTTTATTGTATGTTAAAAGGCATTGCTATTGTTTGTTTTGTTGTGTTGTTGTTGTATTTGTGCATTTTTACCATAAGCTGCTCCAGTATTTGCCACTAATACCTAAAAGCGTTTGCATTGCATTTACCAGTTTGTGTTTTTTTTTTGCCGTTTTGCTTTGCTTTTCAAACGTTCGGTTGGGTTCATTATTCTTGTAGCCATTGTTACCCCCATTTAGTTGCTACTACTGCTCTTGTTGTTGTTGTTGGTGCTGCTGCGGTTGTTTCTAATGTCATTGTTGCTTTTGTTAATTGGCTTAATGCAACTGTTGTTGGTTGAATGTTTTACAATTTGTTTCATGTTTAAGACCCCAAAACAAAGTGAACTCATTTTTCACAAAGAGGACAGGGAAAACAAAAAGAAAAAACACCAAGAGAAAATGAAAAGAAACGATAAAAACTAAAATTGTTCCGAATGTTTCTGTAATAAATTGTAAGCTTCATCCACATTTTAACTTGCCGTTCCCCCCTGTCCGTCTACACTTCAAGGTGAAAGCGTCTGTTAAAAAATATGTGGAATCCCTATAAGGTGCCTTTTAAAGTGGGGATTTTTTTTGGTGAAATACTCAACGTCTACCCTTCGAAAAAAAAAAGAATGGCAACTCATTCACCAATTGTTAAGGTTATGTCGATTGAGGTTAAACTGTACAACTTGCAACGTGGCATAGACCGGCGCGAAACATTCATAGCATAGTGCACGATTTAATAGCTTCAATGGTTTGCAAAGTTAGAGCACACAAGTGTATGGGGATAACTGGCCATTTGTTCAGATCGAACAAACGATCGTCGCTGAAAAAACATTCTTGTTTAAAACATTCTTGGTCCATTCAGATTTGATGTAGTGCAACTTCATGTCAACCACTGCTCACCCACGGTGCTTTAAATTGGCTGCTTTACTATTTTCGCTTACTTGAATTGCTACTACAGCCCGATCTGCTCACACACTCTCTCTCTTCGTGATATTTTCCGAAAGTTATTTATAACAACAAATTAACGTTTCTTCACATACAACGTCAAAGAGTGCAATTTCCAATTATTTTCATAATTACGCGCCATGCCATCAAAGGCCAGATGTAAACGGAGATAAAACGAGCATAAAACAAATGGAATAATGAAATTTGCTTATTGGTTATTGCAAACATCTCATGAAGAAATCACGTTCACACACACACACACACTCACATCACGCCCCCCAGGGGCCAATATGAAATTAATTTGGTTCTTTTACGACTACGATTGCAATTGCTTTATGCCAATTCGGAGATGAAAGACGGCAGCAAAATTAAAACGTCTACAAACGTGTAAAGGAGAACTCGTAAGGAGCCAGGATCCAGTTATTTCCGTGGTGTGTATCCTGGAACGGGTATATAGAGAAGTGATCGCAAAAAAGGACACAGGTCAATGTGTACATAAGGCGCTCCATGACAAATGACAAAGCGGAAGGAACTCAACACATACAAATGTTCGTAAAGGAATGCCAGGAAAATGAAAACAAAAATCAACGAGTGAATGGCTACGACAGCAGCAGGCGGAAACGGAGAATGTCCATGTGTGTTGGGCAGAAGTAAAAATTGCCACAAAACGTTGTACCATAGAGCCATAAACAATGGCAACAATTAATAATGAATCGTTTTTGGTGAAACATTGTAAATGCGTAAAACCGCAAAATCTACCCAATCATTTACTCTCCACACACTCACACTAAGATACAAACAACAGCAGCAACAGCAACCAAACACAGGATGCAGTGTTTGGCAGGGAATGTGGTTTCATGTATTGGTTGTGTTTGTGAGATGCTTATCATTGTGTGTGTGTGTGTGTGTGACTGAGAACCGCACACACACACTCCCACAGACAATATTATTGTGGCATGAAGTGTGAATGTCCTCGTGTACAAGGCAACAGTATGTTAAGGATTCATTAAAATACACATATCGGTGGTATGCAAGTGTATGCGTGTGTGTGCGCAGTGGTCCATGGAATTTGTGGAAGTGTAAACGAACGGACGATAAATGATTATTCCAGAACAACACCTATCGAGGTAGACATTGCTGGCAGCAGAACTGCTGTTTCAACAATTTCTAGACAAGACAATATTTCAGGCAACTTTGCCTGGACCCACGCTCACCCGCACGGCGCTAGTACATATATGGCAAAGTCATTAATATCGCTTAAGGGGATGTGCATAGGAAGGCGCCATGTAGCTGGCACAACAAATGGAGGTGATAGATTGGTTAGCATGAAAACGACTGGCATAGTCCATGTATGTTATCCACTGACCACTAAAACAGAAATAGTATGGAGTGATCTATCATTGCTCAAGAGTCGTTCGGAGTCACTAACGAATTCAACTTAGATGAGGCCTAAAATTTCAGAAGGAATTGTCAATAATTTCAGGTGTGTTTCAGAATTCAGCCCTCAATTTTAATCCGAACAATTTGTGCGGTGAACAGTTGCTGTCGATAACCCCACTCCCAAGAGCTCACGTAACGATGCCGTTCACCACACCATCAAAACTAATTGCATCTCACTTTACGCTAAGGCTAAGAACTCATCCGATGCAATATTTCTTCGGCCGCTTTGGTAAATTGTGTCCCGCAACCCGCACCGCTAAGCTACGGCATCCATAAAAGCGCAACACTTAAATTTCCATTGAACCGCAATAATAAATGGTGGCATATTTGCCTTTGTTCGTACTTACATTCATTGCCAGGTATCGTGTGTCCAGGTATACCGATACCACCACCCACAACACCGCTGCCCGGATGGTAACTGTAGCCATTCTGTGTGGCATACAAGGCAGTCTTTTGCTCCTCCATGCTCAGCGCCAAATCCATCGAATGTTCGAGGGCCTTGTTGTCCAAGCCACTGGCCGGATAGTAGGGTGGCGGGGCTTGGCTCTGCTGGGCAGCGACAATTGATGGCCGCACAGAATCCATTTCATAATCTTTGGCGGCAGCACTCTTTTTCGATTGATTGCGCTTGCAACGGCAGAACATGAGCAACAGACCGACGAATAACGCAAAAACGATGCACGAAACGATTATGGCAATTAAGGTTGGTGTGGCCAACGCAGAGGCTTCTGCAATATAAGACCGGCCAACTGCAGAGGAACATAAGGGAATGCATTACATTTTAATTAATATTTGACAGCGCAAAAACAATTTGCAAAATACTCACTTTCCGCATCCGTATATTCGCCGCAGTGCTCGTGGTTCGAGCGTAAACAGAGTTTCACGCGAACGGTCGGACTGTTGTCGTCTTCCAAAGCCAACGTGTTCATGCCCATGCCTTCGTCATCATCCTCACTGATCGAATGGCCCAGAGCTCGGCCAGCAGTGCTGCGGCGTGGAGCAACCAAACGATCCAATACGGTCTCCTTGAATGTGGGACCGTTTCCGGACAACTGAAGATTCACCTGATCGATAACTTCCCACGCTGCCATGGGAGTGTCACTGTTCATCATCGATTCGACCACAGCAATCAACGACAGACACGTTGCACCCACATTTATGCCCAGAGTTCTTGAGTTCGGGTCGTAGGTAACATGCAGGGGAGGTGGGATCTTGCTCACTTTGGTGGTGGTGAGGATTTCGTTGGAGTACTGGGAATTGCCCTTTGTGTTCAAGGCGTTCACTTTGAAGGCATAGCTCTGATGTTGATCCAATGGCGTCACCTTGCAGGGATTGTCGCGTTGGCAATCGAACTCCATCCAGTCGGTGTTGCTCGTGGCCAAAGTGGCGCAGTCAGGTATCAGTTGCTCCTCTCTGGGCATGGGCACACGTCGGTAGCTCACGAAGAACATTGTGTTGCTAATACCTCCATCGAATCCGGGATCCCAGGAGAGTGTGACATAGTTGGAGCCCACATCGGTGGCACGCGTATTGGTGGGTTTTTCGGGAGAACCCTTCTGCTGCAAACGTATTGGGGCACGTATGGTGTTTAACGAGTTCACCACACGACAGGTGTACTCACCGTAGTCGGCATGGGTAAGGGAATTAATGCGAAGGACGGATGTATAGATGTCATTGTTGTCGGTGGTGGTACTTATTTCATAGTGCCCATCAGAAGACATGGTCAGCGGTGAGGGATTGTTGCCGAACTGCCACTGGAATTCGGGTTTGGGATAGGCCTGCACTTTGCACACCACCTCAGCGGTTTCTCTGATATCGTAGGCGACCTTATTGTATTGATGCAACACAATCGGTTCGTGTTCAATCCTCAACTGCATACTGGAGTTGGCCGAGTTCACCTCGTTCTCGTACAGGCACGTGTACAGACCTCTATCTCCGGGCACCAACTGATTGCCATTGGGCCTGGCCTTGCCGCGGAATTTCAACATACTTTGAACGGTAACCATGCCGTTGGGACCCTGGTCGGGATTGGTTTTTACCTCATACAAATTGAGCTCGGGCAGAATCTCCACACCGTCCTTGAGCCAGCGCACCGATGGAGCGGGTTTACCCTTCGCACTACAAGTAACAGCATAGTCGGTGTCGGCAACGCGACGTGTCATGTGTTGTTGCAACTTGGCCAAAAACTGAGGGGGCTGATGGATCTCCAGCACGATGGTGGCCATTTTGCCGATGCCCAATTCGTTGACGGCATGACAATGATATTTGCCCTCATTGCCCAAATGAGCCTTGGGTATGGAATACTGTGGTCCCTGCGCCAAGATCTTCTGGGTAGCGGAGAATTCTCCGTCCATGTCACGGAACCAACGATACTGAGGTACTGGCCAACCGGGAGGATTGGCCGAGCACGTCAGTGTCACTCCATTGCCGACATGAACGATGGGCTTGTTCGGTGTTATGTACGCTTGACCGGGTCGATGTCGCACCAACAGGGCGACAGTTGAATTTCCAACGCGTTCACTGCGCTCTTGACCATAAGACTGGATTATATTTACAGCTCTGCAGATATAGTTGCCGGCATTTTCGGCTCTCACAGAGGACAGCGTCAACACATCACCCGAGTAGCGGAACTCTGGCGAGCCCTCCTTCAGCCATTCCACCGTTATGGGAGCGGGGTTGGAGGTGACATTACAACGTATATTCACAGTCTCACCTTCTTCGGCCTCGCGAGTTTTCGACTCAATGACCACAGTGGGTGGATAGAGAATGTCCAAAATCAATTCCTGTTCACCCGTCTTGCCCAAATTGTTGTCGGCCGAGCATGTGTACTTGCCCGCATCCTGGATGCTGACACGGTGTATGGTGTGAACAAGGCTCGAACTAATGAATCGACCATTGCGTGTCCAGCGTACATTAGGTACTTTCGGCTTCGCATCGACATTACACTCCAATTTCGCAGTGCGATCACGTTCGACACGCAGCGGATTCTCGGGGCCAACTTCAACGCGTGGATAATCTGCAAAGACAACAAGAAAACAAAACGAATGTAAATACCACAAAATAACATTCAAATTCAGCATAAACGTAAGTAAACAAAACACCCAACGGAGGGAACGAGGAGAACGAACCGAAAATTAATAAACCCGAAAACTGGGTTGGCATGTGCCAAAAATCACAAACAAAATCCGAGTAGATCCGACTGAGGTGAATGTCGATGGTTTACCGGACGGATGCTGGAGATGAATGATACATTGCAGGACCATAATTTAATCTGTCGGTGGATACGGACCGTAGACACCACCCTCCTCCACCCAGGCAATGACATGGGACGACTAGGCAAAAAATCACTTAGCCGTAAGAAAATGAAAGACGAACGAATTATTAATAAACGTATTGTTTCCTTTTCATCTGGCTCGTCTAATGCAAAGAAATTATTGTTCGTTTTATTCTTTTTCTCGGATGGTCTCCATTCAAACTTATTAAAATTCAAGCACGCACGTCCTTTTGTGCTCCTTGTTTGATTTCCATGTAATCTACGGTTAATTAGCAACAATATTCCGTTGCGAGCCCCACAAAATCTCGGCAAATCAGTTCGTTATTATGAGCTCACAAAGTGTGAGAAAAACCAAATGTTATTTACTGCTGCATACATTTCGCAAAGAAACGTTGCCAGCGAACACAAAAAAAAAAAAAAACGAAATCATAAATTCATCATTAGTCCGAAGCATAAATAAAACCATTAACAACATCCCACCCGACTTTTCGGGTTAATTCGGCCAAAACCGGATCATTATCTAAGTGATTTTGGCCGACACAATAACGAAAAGCGTCCACAACAAAGCCCCACAATCGGCGTGGTCGCATTCATTAAAAAGGACTCTTCATCTTCTTCCATCTTCTCACCGGTCTTCCTTCTCGTAATTAAAACGCGTTTTCATTCACTGTCTCCGCTTCTTGTGGCCTCCATTCTTTTTCGTGTCATTCCATTTTAGTTTAATAAGTTTTGCGAACAATAGCAAGAAACAGAGCGATGGTACGGTTGGATAGTCGGCCGATTGCTGAAATTGCATAGCTCAGCTGTTTTCCATGTCCACCACATGGCCACAATGCTACAATTAAAGTGCACCAGGTGTAGCCGCGTCCAAAACCACTCACATTCCAATTATATAGACTCGCATATTATTGTGTGCTGTTGTCGGTGTGTGTGTGTTTGTGCTTTGGGTCGCCATCAGTGAAAGGATGTTGGTCATTGGCTGGTTGGGACGGGGCAAATGGGTGCAAGCGGGAAAAAGCAAACGAAGCACATTTTTTAATGGCACTAATAAAGTCGCCAAAGAAGAGAGACTGTTTACTTGGCATTTTATTTGCGTAAGTATCTACGTACGAACAGGACATACGAGGAGGTACGTCCTTCTGTACGCACTTAGCCCCTCTTGGTGTTCGTTTTTGCGTCAGGGAAAAGGGTTACCAACTGCTTTTTGAGTTAACATTTCTGTCTCCCACTCTAGATATTTAGACCAGTCAATGTGATTCCTCCATGGTCGATGCATAGTATTCTTTGTAGCTTCATGTTGAATGTGTCATTCCCTGCCAGGACGTTGCTGGCAATGTCTTCAGTTAGCCTACGCATTTTGCCTGGTCACCCCAATTCGCCATTTCCATTTAACTTGAAATGGCGAAATGATTAGAGCATTCGCTTCACATTATTTCAATTGCAAGGCAAAGTCTAGAGAATTATCTGCAAATGTATGACAAACAACGACAAAGTCAGTGAATAAATTTCCAGGGGCTGCACAATGATGAGACGAGAAACAGGAAACTGAAAACTGGCAACGAAAACACGAAATCACTTTCGGGGAAAATGTTGATATCACTTGACGCGAGAACATTTCAATGTAATTATTTAAAGTTGAACAAAAACGAAAATCATTTCGGTGGGAAATGGAAGCAGGACATCAAGATTAATTTCCAAAGTGTTCTTGACAATAACAATTTTTATGTATTTCCGCACCTATTATGCGCAGAAACAATTTACTGCTCTGTTCCCAAACAAAAACAAAAAAACAACATCAGCAAAAAAACAAAAAAAACATGAATGACAACAACAAGGACAACATAAAATAGTTACTAAAACTATACATCATTTCTATAAACATAACAAAATACATACATACACTTGTATGTATGTATGTATGTATCTAACAATGAATGTACTCGAACTGCCGTTATGTACATGTATCTTAGTATACAGCAGATACGAGGATAACCCAATAAATTGTTGGGGATTTGTGGGAAAACTCCCGCAACTTTAACTATGCACCTCGTATGCACACACGTTGTCAAATTTATTTGTGTGTTTATTCTGGCGTATCTGTCTGTCTGTCTGTCTGTTGTCGTCTGATGTATCTCGCCAAAAAAGACATAAAATTCAAATTTTGCGTGTGTATAGGTCATGAGATTTGTTCATACATTTGATTTCCCCCAATACCAGCCGACATTAAATACCCGTATACGGTGGCGTACAACTGCCGACTGTATCCGTTCGTCGTCGTTAAATTGTCCGCACTTATATTAACAATTTTATGAGTTCTCTTCACAATCGAAATTGTAACAATGGTTGAATACGCGCCACACATAACCGACACTTTTGTTGGGGAAAATTGTCGGTGTCTGTAATGGGGAATTCTTAGTTTCATGACAAATAAACATTAACGTCAGTCAGTTATGAATAGTCTCCCTCTCCCCAGTGCGACAAATATTGTTGTTACGCTTTGATTTAGTTGCCGCATGTCTGAGTGGAAAGGGAAAGTTTGCTCGTAAGTCACATGAAATGTAGACAGGCCAATTGTTCTAGAGTACCTCAGTGGTCGTAACCCAATGAAGGATGTCCATGTTACAAAGGATAATTGTTTCAGTTCATGGGAAGTGTGTGATTAGTATTGAATCGAATTCCAATAACTTGTACAGAATCATAGGCAGAATATGATTTCCCTATTAAAATACAGTGTGTAATTTGTGTGCTGTGCACCCGCAGCGATGTTTGCTGGGATAGCAGTGCACCCGGCAACAGCTCCAAAACCTGTGTACCGCCACAACCTCAGAACTCCGTAGTTGTAATATTTATGTTTGCTAACAGAACTTTTGACAACATTTCGTTAAAACTGTTTGTTTATACATTTTGCTGTTTATTTACGTTCACCGGCTCTACGAATCCAAAGCCAATGAATTCCAGTGGTGGTGTTGTTGATGGCAAATAATGGACTATGATTTGACAAACAGCCATCGGAGAGTGTAATTATTCAAACAATTTGGCGATAATGGAATCGGTATTACATTTACACATGTGTGCCGGTGGAAGCGTGTTTGGCATTGAAAATATTCCGGGCAGGGTTTGTGGATTTTCTAGCCATGACATTTTTTTACAATCTGAAAAATTTGCACAATGCGTGTGTAGTGGCCAACCGTCGCATGTCTTCATCTTAGGGCATGTTGGCGGTAATTGAATTAGTTGGGCTGAATTATGCTTGGACTTGTGTATTGTGATAGCCTCTGTCCTCGATGGCCGTTGGGACTGAGTGTGTTTTCGTGAGAATATATTCACCTCGCCTCACCAAACATTTAAACATTTTGTGTTTATAAATATTTGAACATTATGCAGAGGTTGTTGTCCAAACAATTCTATTCTGGATTTACTGCTATTGTTGTTCTTGTTGTTGCTGTTGGCATTCCTACGTTCCTGGCCTAACAATGAATTTACGAACGAACGAAAGCCAAATAGGGACGATGTATTTTTCAATCAATTTTAAATTAAAGCCATACGCTCCATTTTTTTCGTCTCGTACTTTTACTATAAACACAAAATAAATTCTGTACAAAAATAACGCAATTTGTAGTAAAAATTCTGTGTTATTATTTTATTTATCTTTTTTTAGGTGGAGTGGTGAATTTTTCTTTCTTTTTTTTCGAAATTGATGAATGTAAACTGATGTGGCCAGATGTCACCATTGGAGGAATTTGCAACTTATTAAAAACCCAAAAACAAAAGTGAATTTAAGTAAGGATCTCGGTTATTCAAGGTTTGTAAATTAATCCTGATGATGGTGGGTTTAATTGGTAGAGAGACCAAGTGTGGCGGTGGGGTATTTCTAATAAGTAACCACAAATGGGTCGATGGTCATTGATAGCTTGACTCACGGAGCTCCACAGAAATGGGGTACGTTGAAAGCCCGGGTTGTATATTCTTCAATATATTCGATATTTTCTTCCTTGGTGAACAGTATAGCTTTGGATGCTTCATAACTCCATGTCAATCCGAAAGTTTACCAGAAAATTAACAACAGCAATCACAAAGCTTCACCGTAGGATTAATTCCAAATGAAAACACAACAACAGCTCTGGAACTTCTTGTCAGTCGTTGCATCGAATCCAGCTCAAAGACACACGCCCATGTCTATTTCAGTTCCGCGATCATGGGCACTAAGTTGTACGTGGGCCTCAAATTCAATTGTGATCAACTTTTATTTAAATCTTACTAGTGCTCATTACCAACCCATCTGCTTTTGATAATGTATTTCCCTTTCTGAGGACCCTGTACAGTTGCCAATATTGCCCTGTAAGTCTATCCGGCGCTGCGTTCGTGACAGAGATTCGTGAAAACGTGGGTTCTCTTTCCAATTTGGCATTAAACAAATGCCTGGTCACCCTGCTAACCTGGAAATGTGTCGATTTGGTGCAAAAGGTTTGGTTTTTTGATTCGATGGACTGATGGTCGTTCGATGATACAGTTGTTGGTTTGATAGCTATGGATTTAAGCGGGGGTGGCATAGGGTGGCGAATGAGGTCAATATAAACAGGGAATAACAAAATATTCAATTTATTTCTAATCTTGCCATAAAAAGTTGTAGGATTAAAAATCCATTAAAAATCCTGGTGCGTATATAAAGACAACAACAACAACAACAGTAACAATACTACTACACAAACATCAACATCCAAAAAAGCAGTAGCAGCAGCAGCAACACAACAACAACAATAATAATATTGAAAAAACATTGGATTTTCCCGGAGTGTGTTTGTTTACCATCGAAATTTTCTTTATGTTTTTTTTTTTTCCTTTTTAAAAATTCCAAAAAAGAGGACGAACAAAAAAAATGAATACACTCCCCCAACAGCAAATTGTGTTCGTTGTACTGGTGGTTATTGAATCTCCTACCGAAGACGAACAACGCACACAAACACATTTACTCACACGCACTGACACTCAGACCCACTTTTAGGGGAATTTGATTTCATTGGCTTTTCATATCCCATCCGTAACATCAGCCGGATACACTTTTCAGGTTTTGTTTTCTTTCATCTTCGTCTATAGTGCGAGCTGTTGGGGATGTGATCATAATATTTTTCCGAATGCTTTAGAAATGTGAATTAATTCTATGCCATTACCAACACTCGTTATGACTCTCCATATTGAACAGTTCGCCACGTTCGTTTGCTGGGGAGGGTGCATGCAAACAAACAGGCTCACGAGGGATAACGGGAGACGACAAAGGACTTGTCTAGGGCCGGCAGTGTGTGTGTGTGTGTTTTCTATAAATTTTTTGATTTGGTGTTCAGTAAACATTAATTTAATTTCAACAAATTTAAAATTGTAAGCAAATATTTGCTTCAATTTCTGAGGCTGTACACGCTGTTATGTGTGTGCGTGTGCGTGTGTGGGTGAGGGTGTGTATGCTGATTGTCATGCTTTGCATGTCTAGCAATGGAGCAGCAACAACAAGAACAACAAATACGGCGAAATTATATTTAATTTCCGTTTTCAGCCTAAGATAGAAACAACATCAGCAAAGTCTCCAAACAAAAAACGAAGTGCTGCGACATCTTCAGACCCAATCAAATTACAAAAGGTCTCAACTACTGCATTGAATGCCAGATGCACCCTACACCCAGTATGTTCAATGTCCTGCACGTCAAGATATCACCCTACTCATGAACGAAGGTAAATCGTTAATATTCCATGAAGGAACAGCAAGCCAGGTCATACAGTCGACTCCGAAGCGCAAATGCATTTTCAAGAGAGATTTAGCTGGGCTTAGAGATAACTCTTAAGCTCCATTCATCATCCTGCTATTATCGGATTAACCCGGAATTGGGAAATCAAAAAATGAGGAGAGCTCAGTTTCCTCACGATTGAATTTGAAAGCCATTTGCTGTTGCCTATGACTTTTATAGACTAGCTATTGGAGGTTGTCCAGGAACCTGCGATCCCAAGTTAATTGAGCCAATATTCCTATACACTTGGACGGTTGTACCGATTCATCTCTCACCTTCTCGGCCAAAGTCTTGTAAGGCTGTCTGCAGTCGCCTCATATCCAACCCAAGGGTTTGTTCACTTGCTATTTAAATCACTGTGCCGGCTGCCAAACCCAGTATGTTCGTACGTCGGCTTCGTGAAGTTTCAAACTTTACACTGCCATCATGAATATTAAAATAATTTCAAGTTCTGCTAATGATGTTTGTCGAAACTCAGCGGGTGTTTGTGTGGCCGCAAAATAACTTAGACAAAGTATTGAGTTCATCCCTTCTCATCTCTTCACTTTACATTTTTCTTCTCTCCACGAAGTCCCGTGGCTTCTGCGATAGACGCCAATAAGAACCTTCGGTTTAAATACTGAAATACAATATTTAAACAAAGAATAGGTGAGTCGGAAGAACTGCGTTTAAATCGAAATCAAACGCAGCATTAATTAACTATTCTGGCTGTCAGAAATGGAAAACAATATCATATTTAAAAAGTACCCGTAAACTCCAATATAGAACAACGTGTGTAAATCTATTAGAACACACACACACACACGTATGCACTAAGAGATATGTATGAGAATGGAATTTCCATTTTGGGGAATGCGATCGGTTTGGAATTCCGTATATTTTCATTATAAAACTTTTTCTGTGTGTTTGTGGAGAGGAGTTTAGGTTTACTATCCAAACTAATTGTGAACTGTGTAAGAAATGCTGAGCCTACTACACTGGCAGGGTAAGGTGGATTGATGACATGCCCTGTAGAGGGCGGTGGTGTTGAATGTTTGTGTATTTGGTGTGGAGTGGGTGAGGGTGTAAATCTAAACCGCAGCCAGCACCTAAACATGATAAATGAAACAAAAACATTGTTGTGAAGTTTTTGTGTGTTTCACTTACAGCAATAGCGACAGACATTCGACAAGGGAAGCTTTTAGTTTCCACCACCCAGTTTCGAGGAGCTGCGGCTGCTTTACGAAGAGTCAAAAACCCTCTCTCTATCTCGTGAAAACAAAATTTCAACCACATGTGTATTTGTCTGTCCGTGGCCAACAATAGGCACAAATAGATTATTGTGGTCTTAAACAAATATGGCGAAACGTAATCAAATGCCTGTTTCCTTTTCTGTTGGAACGGGGGAAATATTGTGGGACCAGGAAGAAATACCACAATGGAGAACGCGGGCGAGACGGACACAAGGAATACATATTTTCACAGCAATCTTTCAGAGTGCGCATTGACAATGAATGTCGGAAATGAATATACTGAAACTGATGGTTTATTTAGACGATTGGTTGTTCTGAAGAGTGAGACTACCAACTCTGGGATGACCACCTCTTCTTTGACCTGTGGAAAATGCTTAAAGGCCCTCTTTGGAGCTGTGGAGGGAAATAGACCTGCGGTATACAAAACTTGAACAGCAGTCGTTTATGAAATATGTGCATGATTTTTTCAATCGTTAGTCACGTAAAGCTTTAAAGGGAATTTTCAAAAGGGACTTTAACAAATGATGGTCATATTGAATACAGTGATATTGGCTGTCACACGAAGATACATTTCACTCAATTTGATGTCCTTTTTTTTTATGGAATTCAGAGCTTCGTCTCCCACCTATCTGCCATGCAGAAAATACCATTTGTATTTTGTTTAATTCCAAGTCTTTCTATGCTTTGTAAGTTGTCCTAAATTAAATGATCCATGAATTTAAATCACTACATCTAACTTAATCCAAAGTCAATTAAAATTTAATTCTCATTGCTTCCACATAAATGGTTTGCTAGGCTGCACTTGTGGGTGAAGACGGTGGTGGCGCTGGAATGTCTAATGAAAATCTCAAATATTTTGATTGCCATTTCCCCAGTGTATGTACTTGGCCAAGGCCATATCTTACAATCACCACTCAGGCCTATGATGATGGCCTGGAACAATCTCATCGAGCAAAAGCAATTCACAGATACGAAATTCTACACATAAAAGTTATTAAGTTGTGTGAGCGTTTGTGTTGACTGCTGGCGGCTCTAGAGAGATAAGATTAAAAAATACTAAAGTTTCTTAACACAACCGAAACTATTATTTAGCTGCAAAAGCGGCAGCAGCAACCGAACAAGCAACCATCAGCATTTCTTTCTAGCGGGAGGTGCGTGCGTGCGTGCATGAAGTGAGGAATATCGCACGTTTGTTGAACAAAAACAAACAACAAAAAATCACAAAGAAAGAAAGACGTAAGAAATGCCACAACATAAATTGATGATACGTCTTAAGGGCCAAGTTAAAGTTAATTTCTTCGGATGCGGACGGCGGCTAAACTCGGCAACCCCAGGACATGATGAGACCGACAAACGGATGCGGATGTGGATGTAGACGGGGTTGGTAAGGGCGGGCGCCGCTTTCAGTAGTTTGTAGAGTGTAACATATGTCGCTGGTAGTAAAACAACCATAATTAATGTCATTTCTACAACAATTTCAGTGGTTCCGTGGTGTACGGTTACAATCATGTTGCACTTGATGCCCACAAGAAGATGACGAGATGAGACGAGTGCTCATGTGTGATGTGAGTAATTTGATTTGCCAATCCTAGCATAGCGTCCTCCTCACCACCCCCATTCGGCCTGAACACAATCCAAACGGCCAAGAGCCGTTGTCGACAGGCCGAGGGGTTAAGTCATGATATGGTTGTTAGACGGATGGGAGGTAATATCATTTATAATTATAATTATACTTATATGAACATATGTGCGCGTCCGTACAGTAACTGGCCTTTGAAGTATGAACAAAGGAACGAAAAGGAAACGAAGGAGAAGGCAAAACTACTGGTCATTCCCAAAGTAATAACTATATTTCTATTGGCAATATTTTGTATTTGCTGGGCCAAATACATCATCGTGCTGTCATTCGATTTGATTCAACTGATCCATTTAGAATGTCTTTGGACCCCCATCTACCACGGAAATCGTGGGCAGGGAATTACCAGACTTTGGGGGAAAAAACAAAGTGGAAGAAAAATAATATTACGCAGAGCGCGTTGGAGATTTCTTAATGAGGCAAATGCATTTTCGGTCGTAATTCAATGGCAAACGTCTGTATGTGAAAGCATCATATTTCTTACAAGTCATCTCTCAATTCACAGAAACTATGCAACATTGTGCGTGCGAATGCTGCTGTAACATCTTCATTTCATTCGATGAGTCGCCCGCTCCCTTTTTGTTTTGTGGATCTTTGCCGTTCGGGTTAATGTTATTGACCCGGGCTGGTCTAGCAACTTTCAACTAAACGCACAAAAGCCGTGCCGGAGAACTGGAATTGGCTGCTTACACAACTTACTTAGATATGTATCTTTTGCTTCGTTTGAATCTTTTAATAAATGAAAGAACACCATCACCGACAACAACAAGAGCAACAACATGGAACTTCGGCGAAGACAACAATTTCGTTCTTGCTTTGCTGGATGCGTTTGTCTGAAGTGAAACCAGAAACTGGTTAACAAAAAGCTTAGTAACGGAGCCAACCAACCAACGAACATCATCATAACTTCTTGTCTGCATCTTCATAACTCAAACACATACAGGATGCCAGGCGGTTGTTGTGGACGTGGTGGCAACATCAGATGCTTCCATTCGACTGGCACTATTTCATGGAATCCGGCCGAAGCAATAAGCGAGTCAGGCGGCGGCAACAGAAGCAACACAGGCCATATTTACTGCGTGTTTGCCTCCGTTTCTCTTAAAGAAAAATGAATCTTTTACATTTTCCAAACCATAAGCACACACATACACAAAGAGTTACACACCCATACAGATACGGCAACAGTTTCAATGTTCTATGAACTTTTACATCTGGTTTTTAGGTGTTGTTGTTGTTGTCATTGCTGGTAGTGTTGCTGTGTGTTGTTTGTTGTTCAGATGTTGCTCAGAGGTTCCTCAGTTCGAGCCATAGTGGACTTTATGACCGACAAACAGTCACAAAGACAATAAGACACACTATAGAGAACATTCCTCTCGGCTGTGGCGGTTAATTTACTTTTGCACAAAGTGATGTCAAGATGAGCTTGTTGTTCACAACCACACACACATTTTCATCGCAGAGACATGTGTCGTCTTGGCGTTGTCTATTATCTTCGGACAGTATGCGTTGCGTTTCATCCTGCGCCTTGTCTGAGTAATAGTTTTTATCATGGTCCATAAAGACAAAGATACCACCGACAAGACGACGAAGAAGAACAGCAATTGCTGTTGTCTAAAATATCATTATTACATTTTTCTTGTTTCACTGCAAACATTTGCTTTGGCGCGCTTCTTAGCTTGGTCCATCTTCTGTGTCATTTGCATGGTACGCCTACTACACCCGCACGGCCCGGCCCAGTCCAGTCCAGTCGAGTCCACTCCCACCCAGACTCGGTCAGTCTAGTAGTGTTACTGCAACTGTTTCTATGTGGCTGCAATTGCATTGTCTTCGTGAAATTATAAATGTTTTTGTAATTTATATTTGAAAGGAAGGATGTGTCGTTGTATGTGTGCTCGGCATGTGCCTGTGTGTGTAGTTTGTGTTGCATGTGTGCGTTCGTATACAACTAGAGTATATTATTCATAATATTATAAAATGCTACGAAAAGCGTTTTGATAGAGAAAATAGCTATTAATTTGTAAAGATTAATTTTGAAAAATGTCGACATTACAGAGCTGTCAAAGATATGGTTGTTGTTCTTATTGTTAGTTCTTGGAAATAGTTTGACAGCTGTTCCTTTCTTGTAGCAGAATTCCAGCAATGTTACTCTACATCATAATTTATCACAAGATCGAACAAAACGACAAATATTAGTTGTATTCCCTACAACTACAGTGAGACTTTTGTAAATTTGTAAATGCTAAGTTTAGACAACCTAAGGATTTGATAAGGATTTATTTTTCAGTATTGTAACGGCCCTCCCCCGCATTAGACTGAAAATTAGGGATTTCAAAAATACTCTAAATCTGATAAAGATTCTCCTCAACCCGATTAGTCTGGCAAACTAGTCTGGCGTCTGATAGTGCTGATAGAAATATAGAAGACTTTTTCTATCCTAAAGTAAATTCAGTTCCAACTTCTCCATTTCCAATGGATGCCACCGTACAAAACCAAAATCAATAAATGTGCACGAATTAGGAAAACTTTGACCATACACATTCTTATCGAAAATCGTAATGAAATTTAATAAATTAATTTCGGATTTAATGATACAACATTTCTCCCCCCTGAAAGAGAAGGTAGGTGACACAGACATCCCCCCATCACATCAAACGAAAGTAGTTTTGCAGGCATGGTTTATTGGAGGGGCAATTTTATGATTTAACCGAAGTTTTAATTAGGCAAAAACGCATAAATTGTCTTGAATGTTTTATTCAAAAACTTCTAGCTAAATCCAAAACAAAAAGTTTTCCTATAAAATTCTTTATTAATTGGCATTGAAACTTTATTAATATTCTCAGTTTGATAAATATGAAATAAAATAAATATTTAAGTTTCACTATCTTTCTACGACTCCCCGCCACTGCCACTGTTACTAGGAAAATGATAAGAAGAGCGAGGCAAAAAAAAAAAAAACTCGAAACAATTTAAATTGTTTTCTAGTTATAGTAGTTGTTATTTACCGACACTGAATCGGAAAACTCTATAAGAAATTGCTGAGGAGTGTTCAAAATGAAAAGAAGAAAAAGCTAAAACACAACAAGAAATTGTCTTGAACAGAGTTTACAAATCATTCCATACAAGGTAAATATTTATGAAAACTTTTCCGTTTTCCGTGCAACCAGGAGAACATGCAACAATCTAATGATATCACTCACGTGGGTGGCTGGGGGCTGGGGGCTGGGGGCAGGAGAACTAGAGAGGACTGGTAGGACAAAAACCATATGTTGCTGCTGTCGTTGCCATTGCCTTTGGTGTGGTTGTTGCATTTAAAACAAACACAGCAGAAAAGTAATTTCGATACTTTATTTACATACAAATATGGAAAATATGTTGCACAAGTTTTTAAATATTTATGTGAGTCTGTGTGTGTGCTCGTTCGTTTATTTCTCCATATCAACTACAAAACGTCTACTCCGGTTTCTGGCCTTTTTTCCCCCCACCAACCTTTCTCTATGGGCCAATTGTTATGAAGAAAAAACAAACTAAATGGAGAAAAACTACTTTCGATAGGCAATGATAAAAAAAAAGCTGTCGGTGTGTGTGCGTGTAAGGTTTTCATAAATATGAGCGCACTTATGGAAGGAGTATCATATTGAGGAGGAACTCTGTCTTAATGGAAGACCTACGAGTGGAGTTCGTACGATAACATTGGACATTCATAAATACATACTGCATGTATCCATTGACAGGTGGGGGGCTTCCGAAGGCCTGGTGTGGCATCAAACTAGACATAAGATAGTTTTCCTCCCAGCCCAGGGGACACAAACCTTTAAGATGGAACTCAGTATTGAGGACTCAACAATGAAGTCTCTACGATAAAAACAAAAAAAGGATATAATGAGCCTTAGAATCTTTCCTGGAAAACCGTATATTTACCACAGAATGCCAAGAAATGGCGGAAATCAATTTTGTCAGATTTTCTTTAATATATCTAGAATATCTAGAAGACAAAGATATGTCTTGCGAAGGGCAGCAACTACGCCCAACTGTCGATGCGTGCTGCTGTTTGACAGACAAGAAGTTAGCCAATCGTAACACCTTATACAGTTTCAAACTTGTTTTAGATTTTCTAATATGTTTCTTTGGAACAGGCCTTACGATTCCCGCCACTGTTCACAATTGATACCATTCTATGCAAGTGTGCTTGTGTGAGTGTGTGTGTATGTATTCGATGGCAACATGTTGTTTCATTTTGTTTCTTGATACGACTGTTTGTATTTATCAATGTTTATTTGGCACGTGCTGAATGCGGTGTTCAAATGCCAGTGTATGAAAAAACTACGGCTGGCTATCATCATATCCTTGCAAACCCTCGACTATAACATTCACCCTGCCTATCGGCCTGCCTGCGTGCCCGCATTGCATGTGAACACAAGACTACAAATTCAAATAACATGACTTTAGTTGAGGAAGTATGTACTCTCTTATGCAAGTATTTACCTACATTTGTATCTGTGTGTGTCTAGTACACCTTTCCAACCAAGAAAAAAAAACCATAAGGATATCTTGTGTAAAAACAGCACTCATACCAGCTCACAAACTAAATACTACACGTTTAACTAAGTACCGGTACAACGAAGACTTATTGCATTTGAA
Source organism: Hydrotaea cyrtoneurina (assembly GCA_958296145.1). Lineage (NCBI taxonomy): Eukaryota > Metazoa > Arthropoda > Insecta > Diptera > Muscidae > Hydrotaea > Hydrotaea cyrtoneurina. The sequence goes on along the minus strand of OY282514.1, from coordinate 50,624,332 downwards.
GGTATGCGAAAGTCATCCGACAGATAGACCGACAGCCACTCACACATGGCCATAGAGCAGTACTGGAAATAACCGCACTCTGGAAGCTGCATTCGTGGCCTCTAAAATGACGTAGAGATGTAGGAGCTGTTATGAGGGCAACTTATTTTGCCGATCAGTTTTGTGGACTACACCCATGTTAGTAGTCCACAAAACTGATCGAATTATTTACTGAGTAGGACATCTTGCGGGATACTGCAGGCGATGTCTACACGCCCAATGAAGTTTGTCAAAAACAGAATATTACACCTTTCCGCAGTAGTCGTTCCAGAAATTATCCTTCCCGATATCCTGACAATTTCCCATGCTCGACCAACCCCCCTCGTATAGACCATAGTATAAATTGGATGGCAGTACACATGTTTGCATGAAAAGTTTCACATCCGTTTCCGTCGTTTATAGTGTTGGCAGAAGGATTTTATTTCACTCTCTGTGTGTGCATCTGCATCGGTGTGTGTGCTGAGCTTTGACTTTTATGTGTGACCGACTGTGCGACTGTGCAACATTAACTCAAATTTCTAAGCTGACACTGTCGCCTCAACATAAACATTCACATGTCCATTAATTTGTTTAATGCGTTCCCAGAGAATTTTAAGTTAATTTCTCTGATCTGTTTGGGATTGTTAAACAATCCAGCAACAACTTTGAATAACTCATTTTGGACTTTTGAATTTTACAGAACAATTTGCCAAAGCATTCAGCAATTTTGATCGGTCTCAAGAATGTATATGTTTCTTCGTCAATTCAATGCTCAGACGGAGGACAATTAAATAGGTGTTATACGTGTTCTCACTTTTTAAGTCTTTAACTTTTGCCATGTGTACATATTGCGCTACAGGGATTTCCGATGGGAGATAGACATTTCACGGCTTGAACAGACCGAGAGAGAAATGTCAGCAAATGACACTGTGGACAAACTTGCGATAACGCTGGAAGTTTCACATCGAATGAAATATGAAATGTACAAAAAAACAACTGGTGGCACAGTTACCCGAAGTTCGGCCAAAAGTTTAAAGTAAACGGTTACGATTGCTGGCAAAAAAAAATAAGAATTAAAGGGAATCTGAGTAGTTTGCGGAATGTACTCATCTGTTTCCATTATACGAAACAACTTTGTGCTGCTAATTCCACAATTTCATGTCAGAACTTTCATTTACAACCGAAGGAATGAGGAAGAACAAATCACAACAAAACAAATTTCTGTTAACTCCCCGCAATTTGAACTGGACAAAGTTTTCTCTCTTTGTTTTAAATCTTTAAAAATCACTTCCTTTCCATCACTTTTGTGCATATTATTAAATGATTTTTTTTCTTCATTTTCCAGAACTTTTTCCCTGTACTAAACAGCAACAACTTTTGGCCGGTGCAGCGACGTTTCAGGCGAGGCGAGCACAAGCAAGCAGTTCAAAGTGCATTTAGGAAAATAGAAAAAATTTAGTATGCATTTAATTATTTGGTATTCGGGTCAGAGGACACAAGTTTCCAAATGAAATTCTGCCAGTGAATGTCAGAGAGCCAAAATCAGCAGGATATGGCGTGCGGAAGTGAAAGGAAAACTTTTCTTCTTCAAGCGGAGGAGCACAGGAAATATGGCCATCTTGAAATGCTGATGGAAATGTCGAGATGAGCGGCTGGGCCAAGCATAACAGCGAAACATTATCACAGTCCACAACACTTGAGTACGCTCTAAAGTTAAGGGAAAACTTTTAAGCTTTGTCCCAAATCAAATTTGAACAGACTTTATTTGCTATTGCCAGCACTACTCTGAAAGGTTGCTAGTGATGTATTTAACACAATGGATGTTCTGTAATTTTGAATTAATTGACCGCACCGCACCAAATAAAAAAAGGCAACAACACAATCAAACTGTAAACCAAGGAGGACATGTGTTGCTCTGATTTGTTACCCGTGTCGGACCATAACATTCGTAAACACTTTGTGCCAACAACAACATACCAGTTCCACATTTTTTTATTAGTTGTTTTCAATTTCATCAATTGCGGGGAAATCCGCACAAAAAAAAAAGAAACACACACACACAAGCCGAGTGTTGCTGTTGCAGTATGAGTGTGTGTTGAGTTATGCCTTTTGATTAACTGTAAGTGACTGCATCCATCATAATGCAAAGCAAGAGAAAATAAATATATTTGTGGCAGGATTGTACAATCGGCAGCACGAGATTAGAGATTAGCTTGTACTGGAACCACCTTCGCACTTCAGTCGAGGAGATTCGAACTAGATATGAGCCAGAGCTTGGACAAAATTTCAAGAAATATTGTACTCTTTGGCTGCATTGCCAATTTTTGTTAACCCCTAAAAGATATTCGGAGCATTCGAGTAGCAAAGGTTGACCCAACCTGGACAGTAACTCCTCACTTCGTTCGCCAACTCTGTTCGAACAACGAAAACAAACTTTTTTTAAGCAATCCCTTTGAGTACCAAAAAAAGGCAGGACACACCAATGTGCGTTGGAGGGACAACAAAGTCCAAACTGAAAAAAATATAATAAAATTCACAACTCTAACCAAATTTTGTGGGTGTTCTATTTACCCTACAGACTATAGTAAACCATGCCAGCCACTACATGCACATACACGCCGCCGCATCATATTTGGATGTATGTAGTCGCTTTGGCTGTTTTTTCGTGTACGGCGAAAAAAGTTTTGCCTACATAAACACACACATTGTATGGAACTGTGTTACACACACATATGTTGATGTAGTAGACGCAGCAATATACAAATTCCGAGACAGGGAGTACAGCGAAACTATTTTTGTGTAACAAAGTTTTTGCTTTTCATCAGAAATTTGTTGCATGTGTGGTAGATGCTCGTGCACGGAATTTGTTGTTGGCTGCGTGTGTCCCTGTGTCCCTACACACAGATGCTGCAAAGTGCAACATAAATCCGTTTGCTTATTGTAATGGATTTCGGTGATCCACTTTCCTCAGCATTTTACATACGTTTCCCAGTTAAGATTATCTCTGCCGCTGTTTTTCGTCCAGTCAACATTTAAGTTGTTTTTGCAGTCGATTAAAGCATTGTACTTGACCGGACTTCAACAAAACATAAAATACTCGTAATCACAAAATCATCGATGTTGTATCATTTGCCATCCCACGCCCCAAAATCCCTCGTGGCCAAATTCCATTGGATGGTCATTTATGTAAATACCGCCTAATATGTTGTGGCCAAATTGAATTGAGCAATGTTGCCATTGCTTTGTGTTCTATTAAAATCGAAACAAAACGAAATGATTGATTTTTAGATGGAATAATGCCGTAAAAATGCTGTCGAATTCATTTTGGTTTTTGTTGTTTTTTCATCGCGCAATATTTCATTAGTTTCGTAGTGGTTGGCCGATGTTTGCGAGTACATCATTTAAAATTTGGCAATTATGAGCGAACATTTTGGCCTGGGAAAATTTGGGAAATTAAGAGATATCCCTACATAATTCCATTAATAGCGCCAAACTTGTCAAACTCCGAAGACTGTGTTACCCATGGCTGATTTAAAAAGTCGACATCACTAGAAAAGATTAGCAGTAAATGCTAATCATATTTGATCGGCATTTTATGGAAACAACGAGTTTCATTAAAAATACAAATAAAAACGCAATGCAAGTTTGCAATCAAATGTCTCCGCAAATTCCATTAGAGATCAGTCTATTTCAGCAAACGAAATTGTGGACTATACGATAGTAGACTGCTGCCTGACGAATACAAAACTGTTTTGGACTAAAACAATTTATAGGACCAATTATGCGAATGTGATTAAAATGGCTTTGTATTAACCGAGCAAGTAAAATTTATTATAAGACAAGGCCAATAGATGTTTCGTTTTTTATGAACACAATGATGACAATAGGAAGTACTTCCCCTCATGCTTACAGGGAATTTAAAAAATAAGTACTTGCTTGCCAATAGCTTACACTGACCCAGTTTAGGATGAATGGATGGCCCATTTGTGAGGTTGGGTTCACTTAAAGTACAAGACTCGGCCTAGGCCAAAACCCTTGAAAGATAGATAGAGTAAGTGAGCTAGTAACCGATCACTTCTCCGCATGTTCCTTAAGGGAATGTTAAGGGCAATACGTACGTAATCCCATTGCCCCCCTAATCATTTCACAAATGCTGCAAACTGGCATTGGGAACTTGTGAGCCATCATATCAACGGCACTCTTATTGTTATTTGGCAAATAACTTCACATTGCCACAAAGTGTTATACATTCGTACACTGGCGAAGGGGTGGTAAAGCCCAACAAATCATACCACAGCGAGCATTGGTGCCGATTCCAGCGGTTTGAGCGGTTCAACTCTGTGGCTACAGAGGCCAGTTTTTCATACAACCGTTTTGTAACATAACCAAATATCAAATGCTATAGAATGCAATCGATTGAATTACAACGTGAATAACTAAAAATACAAAACTTGTGTCCATGTGAAAAATAAAACCCGGACAAAAACTCACTCAATCGCACACATTAATTAAAAGGGAAATACGATGATGATGAACTCAAAAAAAAAAAAAAAAAAAAAAAAACAATTTAAACAGAATCAAAACGCACACAAATCAAAGATACTCGAATACCCAGCGGATGAGAATATAAAACCAATTTTAATTAAAACTATATTTGAAAAACTTTAAATACAGCACGCGAATTTTCACCATTTGTTTTATTTTATGTGAGCGTGTGTGTGTGTGTGTGCTGCAACAGTTTAAAGGGATATCAGGCGAAAACAAAAACTCTGTCAATTTACATTCACATTCAGTCATTCATACATATATACATATATATATATTTGTATGTATATGAATACGGTGGCCTAAACATCATCCTCGTTGTCATCCGTCGGCGCAGATTCCATTTAAGCAACATTTAATTGGGAGGAAATGGAGAATACTTTTTTCTCCACCATATAATAATCTACGGATATATTGTGAACATTTGGTAGAAGGAAATGCAAATGGACTTAAATACAAAAAAAAACATATAAACAAATATCGTTATTGTCATTGCTCCACAGTGTTCGAAATATTAAAGCGGTAAACAAAAGCACCGTCTACATGGAAGCATTTGAGTTTGAGTTACGTATCATTACCTGAAATGCAAAATGACGAATTGTCAAACCATCCAAAATCGTGTTCTTGTAATTGATTATTGCAAAATCACCTACAAGACATGTCTCTGAAGAATTTTACAAAATGTACAATTTTATAGGCGAATTCTTAAACGACATAACAAGTTTAGATTTTACAACCGTGCTTGGCTTGTCATGTGTAGTTATGAAAATGCCTGTTAAATCATTTTGGATTTCTGGTGACGATGTGTAGATCTTGTCTGAGGTCACCCCGGAAACTCCTATTGCTGGTTATCATTGCGTCAGTCTATTTTTCCTCTTGAATATTTAGTCCCTTCATACCACAGACATGGACAAGGGAAGCGCATCAGCAATGAGCTGTGTGCTGCATTTTTACCAAATTCCCACCCTAGATCAATGGATCAAATGATCCACAATAGTAGGCAATCTTGGGATATAAAAGAAAATGCTTGTTATGTTCATTTGCATTTCGGCCAAAGATTTGCTGTACTGAGCTCTGTCGAATGTGCTCGTTTGGTTTCAATTGTTACCATTATTCAGATTTCGAGGAATTGCTTTCAGCAAAACACCCAAAAACCTTCCTGGCTTCGACCACTCTATCCACTTTCAGATCACATCATTATTAGCAATGCAAATTTGCAATAATGTTGTAATAACATTGAAAAATCACAAAAAGAGCATTTAATTAACTTGTTATGACATTTGCAATTGACATGTTTGCACGCTATGTATGTATATGAGTGTGCAAGGGAGTTGTGGAGAGGGGGAGAGCGGTATAAAGAGCCTGCGTGAGTGTATGTGTATCAAAAGCCTACAATATCCATACACACATACATACACATGTATGTGTATACATATAAAATGGATTGACAAATCTTTAATAACCACAATTTCCAATGGCTTTTGACAGTTTATGACATTTCACACACAATATAGCGCACAAAAAAGAATCCAATACACTCACACATACACATTTGTGTAAATTTGTCATAAATTCAATATACATTTTTTTTCTTTGCCTGCCGATTCTATTGTTACCATATTTCGGAATATTCAATTCAATTGTATGTTTTAGCATTACAGAAATGGGTTTACGCGGGGGGCATACGAGAGGGTTTAGAAATAAATATTATCTAATATTGTGACGGCAGCAATTGTTTGAAATTCCATTTGGATACCAGAGTCGATTGGTAGGGATATGCCTTTCTGTCTGACTCTGTATTATGTTCGAACAATGTCACCATAATTGGCTTTGATATCAGGTGTATCAACAACAACGGTTGCTTCGCCAATATGCGTTGCCTGTGTCTCTGTGTGTGTGAGTGTGTGATTGTGTGAGTAGGTGTAGCGTGTGCACTTTCGTAATTGAATTTGAATTGAAATTTCTATTCAATAAAATTGAAAAGCACTCAAATTTAAACTGAATTTACAGAAAAATATGTTGACAATTTATGTGATAATAGCGGTGTAAAAAGAAAATATTTGTGGCCTCAATCGCCACAGGATGTTTGCCGATTTTAAACTTTTTGAATCACATCACAGATTTTTTTTTTTTTGCAATTGTATTTCTAATCATTTTGGCTTACACGGTATGAAATGATTCCGAGGAAATCTTGCCTCAATGGATTTATGATACACGACACCACAGGGGTTGAATGTGGAAATCGGTTGGTTTCATCCTGCATACGCATACGAGTGTAAATTCACTCCATCTCCGTTTTTCATTAACTTTTCACAGAATTCGTTCCTTGAACTCATGAAGGCATGAAATTTGAAAAATGCAGGTTCGTTGGCTCTCTTTTTGAATTACTGTATGTTGAACTTTAGTTAAGCTTGTCTGATCCGCCTGCCTTTGTCTGCCACGTCGCCCCAACTTTTTAATTCCTACCACCGAGCTGTGAATTGAATCAATTTGGTTATTTCAATTGTGGAAAATGTTGTGTCACATTCTCCTGACATTAATGTGATGTTTCGTGGTCATACACACAACACTTTGTATAAATGTTGTCATTATTTTAACTCCCATCACCGTGAACATAAAATGGGGCATCCTCGAAGTGACCTAAATCAAGTGGAAACTATGAATTCATTAAGATGAAAAGACAAACTAACAGATTCCAGAAACAACGACAACCACAAAACATATGACACCACAATAAAAGTAATTTCTTAGATGGAAGTGGAATACAACGAAACAGAGAGAGAGAGAGAGATGGCAACGTGCGAGGCCCAGTAACTTCCGGTTACAAGTAACTGAAAATTCCCATATACATAAGTATATCATTTTAACCTTCTGCCCCCCTCGAATACGGACCTTTTTGCACTTTAAGTACCGAACTAATGCCAAACTAAATAGACTTTGGTCGAAATGCTCTTTTTGAGGTTTCTTTAATGCTTCATTCATTTCTGCCTTTCACAGGATGTTGATGAGGACGGAGATGAAGACGATGGCAATGGCGATGATGATGACGATGTTTTTGTTGTTGCCAACATTTAAGATGTTATCTATCAGTGTAAATACATGTGTGTGTGTGGTGAGAAGAGAGTGGGAAACAAATGTTAATGTTTCCAAGTGTAAATAAAAGAAAAAACTGAAAAAAACCTTTACTTTGTACACCCTACACCCTGTGATGAAGTGCATACTCTTCTAGTTGTTTCACTTGCCATACATGTAATTAAAAAATTTCTGAAACATTATTCGACGAGCGTTTTAACAAATATTTTTTTTTACTTATCATATGCTTTTGAAGAATAACTTTGGACATCTACATATATCAACTCCCAAATAAGTCAAAAACAGACATTGTTAAATTTGTGGATAATTGTTCACTGACGAGAAAAAAACTTTCTACCGTTAATTGTAATAGATACGGTTAGAAAGGTAAAGAATTGTGAAGTTGAAGTTGTGGGCGACGGTGTTCTGATGCGCACAATGGGATCGAAATAATGCCAAGGTCAATAAGTTGTCATTACTAGGTGGAATAATTCTTTGGAATTACGATGTTTTATTGTGAAGAGATCTTCGTAAAATGCTAGATTTCTTGCTGGTATTCGAAGTAATGGACAGCTGAAAATGTGAACACAAGAACTTGTTATTTGAGAAATTATGAATATTTTTCGGGATTTTTCAATCTTAAGCCGCCCTCAAGTTGTATACAACCAGTTGTTATGTGTGAGGGCTATGTTGGTCGCCGTTTGAATGGAAATCCAAAATTGACGCAACGACAAATATTTCCAAATGAAATGGGATGAAAAGTTGATGCTTGTGGTGTGAACGACCAATTTGACAGTTCAACTAAGTTGTACAACCAGTTGTAACGTGTGCGTGCCGCATTACACTTTGGATTTGCAACTACCACCCCCTGTCAATGGATCCACCTATTTATGTTGCTTCCTTTGACGACTGCTAGCTCCTGAAGACCGCCAGCCAGGGTGGAGAGTATTTAATATTCGCCACGGTCGGACATAAAGCCGTTTTTACTTTTTTCTTATTGTGGTTTGACTCTTTTACTTGCCCTAACCGCCTGCACGGTAAGACTTCGTTATTTCACTTTCCATCCGTTTGTCTTCTCGTTTCGGCTGCTTCAGTTAGAACCTTTTTTTTTTTTTTTTTCTTGCCTAGCTTTCTGTTTGTTTTTCCTTGTGTTGGTTTCCTTTATTGGTGAACGTAAACGTAAATGTAAAAAAATGTAATTTTTATGTTTGGCTAAGTCTAAGGTTAGCCTAACGAAAGAAATATTTCCCTTTTCCCCTCCACAAGCCAAACGTATGTGTTTATGTGTGTGTGTGTGTGACTATGTCGCTCTGATCAGTTAACATTATCATCAACATCAGCATCATCATCATCATCACTGTCGGCAGCAGCATCTTCAATTTACTACACACATATGAGTGTTTGAATGTATATGTGCTTGTGAATGTCTGTCCATGTATGGCGGTGTACATTCATCCGCTTGTTTTTACAAGGAAATACTGTAAAAAGCCGGAATTACTTAGAAAACTTCTGGTGAAATTGTAAAAAATAAAATGGGAAACAACAACAACAACATCATCATCATGACTTTTATTCTCAAATATCTGTTTATATTTTCATATACGTGTGTGTGTGTTTGTGTGCGTGTCTTGGACTCGCTTTCGGTCTACTGTTTACTATTTTTCCATTTGCAGATGAACCTTTTGTAACACGGCAGAGGGTTTTCAAAACTTTCAGTGTTAATAGGCGTCAAAAGTTGGTACGGCTCAATTCATGTTGGGTCACGCATTTTTGCGTACAATGTCGGGAGTATGTTAAGCGAAGCATACCTTTGTCGAATGTCGAAGTTTATTCGGTTTTTTTTTTGAGATTCTTGCTTGTATCAAAAATAATCGCATTTCACGAGGGCTCCTAGTAGACGCTGCCTGAGTTGTGCGAGCGTTCTGAATGTGTGTAATGGCATTTCATGTGCCCCAGTTGATGCCTGTAAGATGTCGTCTTTAGATCTTTATGTTATGTATGGTTAAGCTTTTAGAATCCTTAATATTGCTTCGAAAATAGACGTCCTCCCCACCACCGACTCTTTCATTCACACACAGAGACACCACAGTGTTCATGCTGTTGATTATGCACGATGACACATAGACGTGGAGTCTGTGGCTGGCAGTGTGTGTCTGTGTGAGTGCTGTTGCGTTTATGTTTGTTTTCATTATAATGCTTAATTTATATACATAGTGATTTCAAAAAGGAGATTGTGACATTTCACTGTACAGACATATGGATATACATATGTATGTATGTATGTATGGGTAAAGGAATGCTCATTCAACATTCCTTTTCGCATTTCTTAAAGTTTCCTTTTCTTTTTGTTGGCAGCAACTAAAACTAACAGCACACACGCACTTGCAAACGCACAGACACACTCATTATGCTTGTGTACACTGGCGGATACGGATGTGAATGTGCGTGTCTGTGTGATTCCTTACACACACACACACACACAAGGTCGTTTGCATCAATTGTGAGTTTTGCCAAAATAAAAAAAAATTATAAGCAAGAAATTTGAGGAAATTGTGATTTCACTTCATCGTTCTTTCTGGTTTTGCTTTCCGCCACCAGCTTTTCATGCCATTGTTTTTCCACCCGTGTAGCGGTTATCTTTGGTGAATTTTAATATGCAATGCCACTTGAACGTAAAAGTCAAGTACGAACGTTGGGCTGTGCGTGATATCAAACAAAAAAACAAAACAAATAAATGACAGCAGCAGCTTGAGTATTTTGGAAAATACAAAACACACTCTAACTCTTTAAGACACAAAATGTCAACTTATTTTGTTTTTTGGCGGAAAGCACAATGACAAATTAAAGTCTAGATCTGCTTTAAGGATTGCGGGATTTGTGTGATTTGTTGGGAAAGGCTTACTGGAGCGATTTAACCACGCAAACGGTGGCAGTGATTTGTGACTTGGAATTTCTTTAAAATTTCTGCGAATGAAATTAAGTGATTGAAATTGTTGGCAAGTAGACTCTATTGAGTGTTTGAGTAAATAAAGAAACCTAGGGTCAACTCCCTATGATATCTTTTAGTGACAATTTCGCCTCGTAAATGCCGGCCACTTTGGAAGTACATGCAAAACTTATAGAGAAAAAATTACTCGCCATTCGGTGTCATCATCTAACGTCCTGGCCAGTGCTTATACAAATTATAATACAATTTGTTCCCTTCTGGAATATTGAGGGAGATAAGCCCGAGTCCTGAGCCACCTGCTTTCGAATTTGTTTGTGCAACCGAATACTTGTGGAAATCCAAGCCTTGATCCGTTATATGTTGTAATTTTTAATTTACATCCCTCATAAAGTATCGCTAATCAAAAAGAGTTATTTTTGGCACATTTGTTATTGTTTTTATTCGGAAAACTACAAAACCACATACAAAAACAATCAATACAACAACCGTAAACAAAAAACCCAATTCCAAGGGATTTCAAAGGAAATCCCACATTTGAATTGAGGTATCCTTAATGCTGTGCCTGGCAGCCAATAAATTATGGATTTAAGTTCGATTTTGTGTTTGTCTGTGGCAGAAGAGCCGCCACACAATGAGGATTTTTTCGCTGGAGAGGAACAAGCGGTGCACGCCCATCAATACACTTCCGTAAACAGTCACATGTGCTCTAATCGCAACTAAGCAATTGTTGATAAATATGACAAGAAATCGGCACACGAAAAGCCAGGCCGAATAGGGTTGTTTGTTAAAACGCTGTGTTAAACTGACAATGGTGGGTGGGGTTAAAGGCTTATCATAAGTTAAGTTAACAACTATTCACAACAATATCGCCATATTAACAGCCACATCGGGGATTTTGTGGGTTTGGGTGTTATGGCAGAGGCAGGACTCAAAGGAATTTGTATAAATACGCAGATTGCTACAACTATTAAACAACAACACGAGCATCATGAGCCCCTGACAACACCGGTGTCATCGTAAAAGGCAGCTGGCGTCTAGTAAGGTGTGCTGATGGCAACAAAAGGTACAGCATCACGAGCATCACCGCATCACCGAGTGACACAAAAGCCCATAAATTATGGTCGGGATTAGGAACGAGGCAGCAGTGGGGTAAAAGGATTTGCCAAGCCTAATAAATGAAACCTTAAAAATAGCTGAGAAACTTAATGTTGGCTAATTTAAGGGTTAATTGAAAATATTTTTTAATGTTTTTAATTGTCATAAACATTTGTGACAGCTTCGCTTTCCTTCCTTCCTGCCTAAATTGCCTGACTGTCTTTCCAGTCTTTGCCAAGTCAGACGAACTTTTAATGGGTTTTGTGTTGTTCGAGTTAAGAGAGAATGAGACAGTACCAATAACAAAAAAAATAAGAAGGAGTAGATGAAACTGGTTCAAGGATTGATTAATTTTCGGTGCAGATTGTGGCAAAGCATTAGCAAGTTGTGTACCTAAGCTTGCAGAGAACAGAAGGGAGGACGCAAGTGTTTTATAATTTGTTAGGTGAGTGTTAACCCTTTCGAGGGCAAGTATCCAAGGCATTTTAGAAATATTCAAAGCATTAATTTTTAGCAGAACGAAGTAAAGTAAATTAACGTTACGAGGGGGGACGCTGTGAAAATTGGTCCTGAAAATAGCAAAGCTCAACAGGAATGCGTATTACTGAGGTCTCTATTTCTGGGAAATCTGAAAACGATCTGTTAAAACTGTAGTAAGCCGTGGCGGCCACATGGGCCAAATCATATTTAAACCTTATTGGAATTATATGCCTTTTCATTGAAGCCAGTTTAATTGAATTTAAAAATATCTTTATTTTAATTTAATGTTTTGTATCTCTAAAAAAAACAACCTTTACATTACTCTAAGAGATCTTTGTCCCTTATCAGACTAGTACTGAATTGTAAATGGTATGAAAGTCCAGAATCCAAAACGAATACGGACGTTATCGTTGTAACATGCTGGAGGGACGGGCAAGACTCCAAGTGAAAAAAGCAACACTTTTTGTCCGTACCTCCTATCGACAAATCCAAGAGTTGCATTGAAAACAGTTGATACTCCATTTTTGTGGATATTGTGATTTAAGGGGTTAATATTGGTGGTCCTATAAAACCAATAGCTCTTCATTAAGTGGAAATATTTCAGATGGGGCACACATCCCACGAAGATTAAAAGCCAAACTCTTACATAAAGTAAAAAAAATCAAATTTAAGATGAATACGAAGAAGAAGCCAAACCACACAATTCGTTTTCGAATACGAAAATACGGTAATAATGAATGAATTATTTGGTAGTTAAATTAAAGCTCAATTAAAACTTGATTATGGTAAATTTAATCTAAATTACAACGACAACATTTACTGTTATTCAAAATACATGTATGTATTAACTTTATGAAGTATACAACAAACACACACACACACACACACATACGCCCAAAATGGCTTTAAATGCAAATACAGTCGTCGTATTGAAACGAAGCCTCAAGAGATTTTTCAAATACAAATGCAAAGCATTAACTTTTAGTTGATGTAATGTAAACAGACGACAACAACGGCAATAACAACAATGATAACGAGAGGACGTCGACGACAACGACACATACAATTAAAATACCCCAAAAGTAATTGATACACATGAAAATGACAGGTTTCAATTACAAATAACATTAACATGAATATTAACAAATCTATGTGTACATACAAATACGTATAAGCACACTTATACACACACTTACACACACAGGCGGGCACACATAATCACTCACACATATGCAAACATATGCAAATTGAGAGTGCGAGAGCTACGCGCAGAAATACAAGGACATCGTCATGTTTTAACGTTTGATAAACATGGCGATTGTCATGTTTACAAACACTTTAAATTCTGCATATCTGCATATGTATTGATCACACACATACATACAGTACAATTAACTAAAGCATTTGTGTGTGTGTGTGTGTGTGTGTGTGAGAGTGTATGTGACATAGAGAGCGGGAGAGTGACAGCGGAATCCGGCATGGGGACGGGACATCATTTGACCATCATCTCCAATCCTTAGTAAAGCACACTTTAATACAATTTCCTTGTTAGCCATCAATTAAATAACTTTATTTACACATGAATTGATTTCACACACACACACACACACACCCAACGCACACACTCATCTTTGTAGTTGTAGGACATTTGATTACACAAACTAACCCACATGCACCCGCGTGTGTATGCGAGTCTTTTGCCCTGTTAACCTTTCGATTTATCTCTTTGTTTATTTGCGCACTCTGTGCTTTTTTTCCTACCATTCGCTTTTGGTAAAGTCCTCACACCATTTCCGTTTCCGGTTCTATTTGCATGTGTGATTTGTGTGTTTCAACCAAGGTAGTACGACAGTCTGAGCGTACTACTTGCTGATGTATATACATTTAGCTGGATTTCAGTTCTTCTCGTGATCTTTCTCTCTCTCTCCGCCTATCGCTCTGTCTCTATCTATTTGCTTTTTGTGTTTTATTTTCCTGTGTTTTAATGGCAAACAGCTTTGATAACAAAATACTTAAAAAAGGATTTAGGTTACACGGGAAACCCATAAAAAACAGTAAAACATACACAGCAAATTGTGGGAAAAGTAAAAAAAAAAAAAACACAGAAACGCCAACAAGGACAGCATGTAGGTACTTTCTAACCAATAAACTGGATATATAGAAAAGTTTATACGTTATCCTGTACACAGAGGCACAGACACAGACACAAATACAATTTGTGCACAAGTAGTAAAAGGTGTGAAGCCACAATCCTTTGGACAAATTGTTATCCACAAAATAAACAAACTATCTTTAACTCTTACATTTACTTATTTACTCACACATACACACACATGACAACACATTCACATACTTCGGAGTGTGTGTAAGTATCAGGGATGTCTATTGCGATACCCAATGGGAATTTCCAATCCCCAGGAATACCCAGCAGTTGTCAATGCCTTCTCATGGTAGACTAAATTCTTTCAGACCCAAACACACATTTTGTAAAGCTTTCTGGAAATATAGTCCAAGAGGCATTCCCGGCTCATGAAAAAGAAAAGCCCATGTATTCTCGTATCGCTTCTCCAAGAAAGCCGGTTGGGAAGGCCTCCCAAACCATTACTGGGTGCCTTGAAGGTTGTACATAAGTCTCGCCAGATTACTATTTTCCTAGGATATGAGATTTTCGGCAGAGATTTTCGGATATTCAACGTTAACATTTTAATTTACGAAATTTCAACTAATCTCTCTGGAAATCTTTTTGAAATGTTCACTTTAAATGTTCTGTAAGTATGTATATCATGTCCTTCCACATGTTGTGTTCGGTCCTCTTCTCGCTTGACTGTTCCTTAACAAAAGGCTGTCTTTCCATCCAGGAAATCAGAAAATCCAGTAAGTATTGATTTCTAGAGCTTTGTCGAACTGTTATCACTATAAGGTTAAATCTCGATCGATATCCCTACCTCCACACACTTACACATGTAGTTTATGTGTATGTGTGCTTACCACTTCTCCGATTGCATTGCAAACACAGCCCATTTGAATATTCATTGGGTTTGCTAAAGTTTCCACTTTGGTTTTGTTTTTCGAAAACTTTTGTTGTTGGTGCTGTTGTTTTCTGTGTGCTTCTACATACAACGTTGTATGCAGAGCTGCCCAAAAAGGATTGTATAAAATTAAATTTTGAAATATGTTTGGTAAAGAGTTGGGAAAATGTATGAGCGACCAAAACAGAAAACGCACAAAAAACCCGAAAGATAAAAATTCGTTCTTGCAATAATATTGTAATACATTAGAACTTTTTTTGTTTTTTTTTTTGGGGTAGACCACATAGCGCAGATTTATATGGTACATCTGAATGAAAATGGAGAATCCAGCAACTTTTTACTAACATATCTTGTGCTTTTTGGTTTGGACACAACTGGCGGTCAGTAGGAGTGGATATATGGGGTCGTAAAGTTGTTAATCTTTGGCGTTGGCATCATCTTTTTTGTTGCGGGGACACAGTTCACATTGGTTAGATGGCAACTTTGGTTGGAATTATCTAATTTCAATTTGTCCACAGACATATGTTAGATTCACAATAATAGAGGATCATATTTTTGTCATTGAATACAAATAAAAGTGAAGTAATATTAAGTAACTGTTGGAGATTAATTGAAATGTTTTCATTTGAAAATGTATGGACCAACAGGCAGGTAAGACAGAAGCAAGAGTTCGTATTTACTCTGAAATTAAGAGATTTCTTGCAAATTGTGATGTCAAGGTGTTATAGCTACGCCTTCTGCCACCCACTGCACAGTACGTGCTGATATGTTCCTGAGATTGTGCCGAAACTGTGCACGTAGCTTTCTTTTTTCAAAAGCTTAAATGTAACCATAATGCCGGTCGTTGTGTGTACCGTCATTAACACCAACTAAAGAGGTGAAGCCTTTGTTGGCACCAACTATCGCATGTAAGTTATTTTACTCTTTTTGTTGTTGTTGTTGGCATGGCCCCCAGTTTTTGGCATCCGTTTTAGAAGACACCATTTTAATGGTAAATGTCTCATTTAAGCCCTCATAAAATTTAAAATCAAATGTTCAAGTCTACGTTCCCGTACATTCGGAGGAGCAGCACAAAAGCCAAATGAGAACATAGTCCCCGGGTATAAGCCGGAGAATTTATGGCACTTGGCCCCTTCTGTCAAATGCATGTACACAATTTAAATTAATGCAAACCAAACCGAGGGACATACAGAGAGATACAGAGGGAGAGAGAGAGGCAACGCATACACACTCACATATTTACTTATGCCCATTTAAAATAATGAAACACCTTGGCAGCAAGCAGAGCGGCCAAGGAAATGGTTAAACATGAAAAGGTCTTAACACCCACTAACGCTAATGCGGCGACCATCAGAGATAGGGGCCACACATTCGTGTTCTGGCATACACCCACACACACACACACACACATATACATACATCCTTTCTCGTAAAGGGTACGGTGTTAAATTTTTAATGAATCAATAATAATATTAATGAAAAGTGGTTTAACCTTTCACACGTTGATGGATTAACTTGTGTGACCTGCACAGCAATGATCGCTCGCAAATTGATTGTTTTGTTGTTGCTCTTTGCGAGTGCTGGCGTTTTTTGTTATCAGTTCACAATTTAAAACATTCATAATAAATAGTTGTATTTGTGCCAAAGCCAAATGCATGTTCTAATCGAAACGTGCGTGTGGTTCTCATTCTTTAACAAGCTGTTGGTCACGCAAATACAGGAAAGCCACCGAGAACAGGTTGGCACTGGTGGAAGAATCGCTGCAAGAGTCTTAAATAGAGGACTAACCGTACCGATGGCATAGAAACATTAAACAGTACCACTCAGAAGTTACTAGTTCGCAGTTGATCTAAATCTTAGTTATACGGCCCACAAAAAATAGGTTATCGTATAATTGAAATTGCCTGAACGGGAGAGTGCATGTGAAAGAAAAAAACAGCCAACTTTAAATGCGTAATTAATTTAAAACCGACAGACGCTGATGTGACGCCTAATTATACGACCACATATGACATGCAACAGTGGCAGCCACAACAACGGCATCAAAGGCGACAACAAAAACAATAAGCACGTCGCCGACCACCGTCTAAATGTTATTAACCACAAGAATAGGTAATTTTCCACCTGACCTGAACACAGACTAGTCGCTGCTGTTACACGCTGCTCCGACTCACACACTCACGCAACCCCAGCCATTGCCAAGTGGGCCTGAGTAGCCCCTCACAACGACTGTAAGCCAAGGCTAACGTACGCATTGTGGAAATTTATCGTGTCGGGAGTGAAGAAAATCGTTTGTAATTCAATTTCCATTTTCATAATTTGTCATGTGACGTTGCCGTTGTTGTTGTCGTTTTTGTTGTTTAAACTTTTAAAAAACGCGACTAAACTCTGTTGATCACAACGAAGCACAGCAGAACTGTTGACATGCAACCCCATGCAACCGACGGACGACCAACAACAAAGACATTTTATATGACGTCTAATTGACGTTTTAATTGAATCGCCCACTCACTTCGTGGGCCCACTGCGCTCTCACAACAATGCGACGACGACTGACAGGCATACATTTCAGGCCAATTAACATAATTTAAGTTTGTTTTTGTGGAAAATGAAAACGCACCCGTGAAAAGGGTTACACCGATTACTTTTCACATTCAATCTCTGGTTGAAAATTGTGTCGTTGTGTCGAGCTGCAGTGTCAGTTCGTTGGTGGGTTTAATGAATTTTTAAAATTATGTTTGAGAAATTATTACACAAAATATAAAATTGAGCCGCCGGATTTTTGTGGTGGGAAAACAACAGCAGTATGTACTTCACCTCACAACACTTTATCCAAAGTTAAATGGAAGTGTCAACAAACAAAATTGCTCAGGGCTATCCATGACATTTCACAATACTTGAAAAAAAAATGAGCTCAAAACCCGACCCAATTACCATTGGAAATGGTGCGGAGATTAACACAATTTTCAAATGTATTTATATTATACATAGAAACAATACACACACACTGGATAGTTGCTAATGACAATTGTTTTAGTTATAGTGGACAATTATTGTCACCTTTTCGAATTTGGTTTGTCCACTTAACAAGGCTAATGCACTTGGGCGTAACCTCTAAATGATTTCTAATTTTATGGTAGAGCTCATGGTAATAACACATATCGTTCGTTTACAATCGCATTCAGTTCAACCCGAATTAAATACTTTATTTATGGATGAACACTTTTTCAGTTGTTCTTTTTCTGTATTAGGTTTATAATGGGGATGGTATAATTTTAGAAAATAATTAATAATTTCTGTAAATTGTGTATAGAAAGTTTCAATGTAATAGTTACTTAGACTGGGCAACAGTTACAGGTCAACACTCCAAAATCAAAATATATTTTCGAAATATGTACAGAACGTAGAATCTATGCGATATTAGTGTGGATATTAGTTCGTGGACACAATTTTAGTAATTAAGACCTGGATTGTATGCAGAATTATTCCTAGTTAGTACAAACTACAAGGCCGCCCTGCTAGTGTTTGGGTATAGTGTTCGTGAAATGAGTTGAGTTCGTGAAATTTAAGAAGTGAATGTGAATGTCACAATGTAAGAATGTCTAGTTTCGCGATATCTAAAGACAGTGGTTATTTATTTTCCCTTAACATTCCATGAAGGAACAGGGAATCTTTTAGCGAATCAGTGAGCTCTCACTACGGCTAATGATTTTCGAACGGCTAATGCTTTTCGAGAGAAGTTTTTACATGACTGAGAGTTTGCAAGGTGGAAAAAACTGTTGCTGAAAATGTTTTATGGTCTTACCACTTTTACCCTCCACCACCACACCAAATCAACTTTTTTAATTTCTACTAGTGTTCTTTTGACTATCCTCCAAGGAAAATTATGAAAAATTAACACGTGCTATTAGTGCATGCATATATAAAAGTCTACCTTTATAAGAATCACGAAGTGTTTGTTCAGCCAAAGAAAATTTGTCATAATTTGTATGAAACATTTTATATGAACTGTTTCAAATGTTAAACAAATGTGAAAATGAAGGCTGAAGAAAAACGGAATTATTTCTCAGTGTATCGGCAGTTCAAATTATATTTTAATTAATTTAAACCGCCTTGTAAGAAAACCAAGACTAACGGCCTCTCAGAAACAGATATTTCAATAATTGTGGCGGCCAATGTCGAAATAAATTATATCACAATCAAATGTAATATTTCCAATGGTATGACTTGGTCAAATTTCTAAGACAGATTTGAATTGAGGGGGGCTGTGTGAAGACGATTTTATTGTTTTTAAGTTTTGTTAAAAATTTGCATAAATACGACAGCCAAAACTGTAAAATAAATGGAAATACAGAAAACCATATGGCGAAAAAAAAAATAATAATAGACCATCATTTATCAGGAATTAATCAAAAAACGGCGTGGGGTGAAACAACTGGAAAAGATGTCTGTGGTGTTTTGACAAAAGAACAAAACATTTTATGAGTGTCAAAAAACATTTTCTACTGAAACTATGGTATAATTGACGTATGTAATTTCATCTTATGGAAGAAATCACTGAATTATTTTGTAATAACAATCCAGGTTTTATTTCGGTAGACAAATGAAAACTCGTCGTTACGTGACCTCTTCATAATCCAACGATTAAATACCACACGCTTTCACATTCAATCCGTTCTCCATTGGTTTGATTTTTGTTTTTTTTTTCAAATACATCCTGTTTTAATACAATTTAAATATTTTCCTATATTTTTTGTTTGTTTTCTTTTTCAATCGGATTGATACGGATGTTACAATAATAACAGATAAAGGACTAACGAATATGGGGAGCGAGCAAACAAGAATAAAAAGTTTACTTACAATTAACATTTAACGTTGCTGTGGTCTCCAAACGTTCTCCTTCATTCATGGCACGGTTCCAAACAACACATTTGTATTTGGCACCATCGTCCTCGCGACGTGGCACAATGGACAGCGTTGCATTGGTGGGTTGATCCTTTGAGCCTCCTTTAAGTACAACAGCTTGCAGTATTGCATTGCTGCCTTCACGATACCAGCTGTGGACGTTACAAAAAAAAAAAAAAACGAGAAAAGAAGAAGAGATAGTGATACGTGAAACGGAAATGAAACAAAAACATGAAAAATTATTTGTAGTTGTTGCCTGCAGCCAAAACATAAAAAAGAAGAAAAACCGAAAACGTAACAACTCCAAAATAACAAAATTCTTGTTGTTTTGATAGTTTCGGTGGAAGTGACCGTGGCGTATGGAGGCTACTACATTTTCCCAGCCAGTGAGTGAGTGAGTGTGTGTGCGAGTGGGTACTTTATCATCATCAGTGGCAAACGAAATACGAGTAGTTGCTGTTCCTGCTTGTTAATGCTGTTGTTTTTTTGTTTTTTTTTTGTTTTGATATCGTTAAGTGGCATCATTCTGGTTTATTTGTATTTTCCATTTGTTTCTCTTCGTTTATTATTTATCCCTTTCCCTAAGGATGTGTCTGCAAATAAGCGTATGTTTCTCTGTCTGTTCGTGGCTTTAGTTAAACAACAATCGTTGTTTGTTTCGAAAGAGAGAAAGGTTTTTTTTTTTGGTAACTGTCAGTGGTAGAATTGTGGCGAGTCGTACACATTCAATTTTTTTTGTATGTTTCTGTGGGCTCTTTCTGCTTAACATAATTTCAAATTGTTCTTATAGTTTGGTAGAAATTAAATTTTTATTTACATTTTTTGTAAAAAAAAAAGACTAGAAGTGAATAAATTTTAAAATTGAATTCAACTCTTCATCCCAGTTTATCTCTCTCTCTCTCTCTCTGTCTATCGCGCGTTCTCTGTTTCTCCACAATTTTGATATGGAAACTTTATTTTGTTAATGACTCTGCAGCAGCATTAGAAAACAATTGTGTTAAAAACTTTTAGCAGTTATTAAAAGTCATTACAAAACTATGTGTTGTTTAGAGAGAGAGAGAGATAGGGAGCGAGCAAAGGAGTAAAGCTTGAAGAAAATAAACCATCAGGACGACATATCAAGTCAATTACTTTAATTGTCCTTGCTGTTGCACGTTGTGGGGACATATGTCGCTGGGAGATTGTGACAACTGATAGAGAGAGAGAGATTGTTGGGTGATTTACGATGTAAGTTTTTTGATGTAAACGCTTTAGAACTTGCACACAGCGACCATAAAAATTACAATTACAAGTCGTTTAGAAAATACTTGGCATACTTTCGGCACCCGTCAACATACACGTGTTCTGGTTGCAGATACCCAGACAGAAAATGGCGAACGGCAACGCTAGGGCACAGCATTCGAAAGGGATAACTTGTATACCCGCGCATAGTTCACAGCACAAAGCGTGGTCTTTGTCAATGACCAGAGAAAACCATCACAACTGCTCCGGATATAAACACTTGCTTAGTTAGCCAGATGGTGATAAATTCTCTGCGATGGTTGTTACTAAATTTAAGAACAGATCAGCAAGATGGCCACTTGTATTAATATTCACCATCATGGTGACAGGATGATTCGGACAGTCAAGGGAGCTAACACCTTTCTGCATAGAAATTAATCTCAGATTCGGAAGATCACAGACAGCAGATTGTTTGGGTTCTGACCATGCCGGATCTCCAGTTAAATCTCTCAACAGCATTAGGAGATGATCAAATACAAACACATAGCCAAACTAAGTACATATCGCTCATTTACTTCAATAGTGTCATAACTCGAAATACGATTTTTTCAAGAGAGTCGTTTAAAGTTCGAAATTGCCTATTATCTAGCAAATATAGGAAAAAACCAAAGTATTTCCGAATAAACTAGAGGCCTGACATATGTTTGTAAAATACACTGCAGAACAAAAGTCAATTCAAACTAGTGATATACAGCTTTTTCTACAGCAAAAAACAAAAATAGAAAGTGAACTTTTATGACACTTTTGAAGTAAATGACCGACATGTAGATATTGGTGATGCAACTGTGACCTCGTATTTTAAACCATTCTTTCACCGCCACCTCACCAACTTTTCAATGATGTGATCCTGGCAAACATGGATTCTTTCATTATCGCTCACGGTTCGGTTCTTTTGCGATAATAACAACAACTACACGAATCAAGAAATTTATGTCATTTATTTAACATCACACTTTCGGAGTGTCATAAGGGAATTAAGTGCCAAATTTATTATGCAATTTAATTTCTGTCTCCGTTGTCGTCGTTCCTACTCTTACCGCTGTGCTTGCCCTATTTTTCTTTTCCTTTTCCTTTTTTTTAATTTTTATCATATCATTCTCAGTTTACAGCATAAATTAATGTAACACGTGTATGGCAACGGCAAAAGAAAAGAACAAGAATAAGAATAACAGCAAAACAAAACAGT
This sequence comes from Hydrotaea cyrtoneurina, assembly GCA_958296145.1. Lineage (NCBI taxonomy): Eukaryota > Metazoa > Arthropoda > Insecta > Diptera > Muscidae > Hydrotaea > Hydrotaea cyrtoneurina. The sequence goes on along the minus strand of OY282514.1, from coordinate 50,601,774 downwards.
CGAAGAAGGAGAAGACAAACGACGGTTAAGTAGAGAAGATACAAATGCTTTCAGAAAGCCATAAAAAATACATAGTACGGACTTGCACATCGCCACGGTTACCCGGCTTTTATTTCAATTAAATGACCACGACTTAATATAAACCGACGCAGAATCGCCGCACTCGCTGGACCTGCAACAACAAAGGAGAAGACTGAAAAGAAACGATGTTTTATACTTACGTTATCATTGGATCGGGTGAACCACCAATACTACTGCACGTCAATTCCATGGGCTTATCTTCGGTGGCAATGGCTATGTTGCCGGGCGATATGACGGGCGGATGAGGCGGCGTGAGCACGGTTAAATTGTAAAACTCCTGATGCACATCAGCACCTGTGCCTTTGGCCTTAACGCGGCACTCGAAGCGGCCATTGTCACGATTGTAGGAGGCATTTTTAATTTGCAAATCGTAAATGCGGCTCTGAGGCCGAAAATCAAGCCTGCAATGAAATGGAAAAGAATACGGAAACAAAGGCCGATGAGCACAAAATGAATATCAGTTAAAATCAAATTCTTATTAAAAGCCAACACACATACAACTACAGATACAGATATGGATACGGATACGGATGCCGGCGCACAACCTCAACTCAAATGCCAGTGCAACAAAGAGCAAGAAAGAAACATGTCCATGGCGGGGCACAAAAGATAAGGATAATTGAAAATGTTAAACATGAAAGCAGAGAATTAAGAACTGAAAATGAAACATAAGATTAATTGAAGCACATTGCAGACCGAGAAAGGGGAACGGAAACGCAAACGCAAACGCAAATGGCAATGGCAAGGGAATCTCGAAATTCCTTAAGTAAGCAAATCACTTGAAATTGGATTCGTGAATTCAATTCAATTGAATTTAATTAAGATGCTACCGGCAGAATGCTCCCACATACCATCTGACCCCCAACAACCGTCGACCAACACAGCGTGCCCTGAACCGAAGGGTTGTGCGCTCACTGGTGTCTTCGATAGGTAAACATGCCCTCCAGCCCTCTGTGTGTTTTGTTTTTCTGTCGGGGTCGCTTTGGCCCCACTCAAATCAAGATAAATGTTTTTAACCATTAAAATTTACGATGTCTATTGGCGATAATGGTTAAGCAAAACAACCTGTTTATTTTCACATTTTCCCTAGCGCATCCATATTAGAAAGTCAATGCTATGACCACCCTGGCTCACTCCCATACGCGGTAACCAAGCAGCATCTTTTTCATAATAAATAATTGACAAATTATCAATATTATCAGGGTGCCATTGAGGGGATTCCCATTTTATTTACGCTTCTTTAGCATAATATTTCTTATGTGGGTCTTGGGTTTCTGGCGTCCGCTTTGTCGCCACCTTCCACGCCATGCCACGAAATTCGTGAAATTCTTGCTTTTGAATGCGAACGAAATATAAATAAGTTCTAATATTACTTTTGGAGTCACCTAAGTAACCATTCAGACGGAAGCAAACTGGAGGAAAACACACTAATGTGCATATAAATTTCAAGTGTCCTTGAAATGTTTTCTTTTTTCACCGTTTGCTTTCGCTTTCTCGTTACTTGTTTATAAAATCTTATCTGTGTTCCGTTTATGTGTCGTTCCTCATCCAGTGCGACGTTTCAAGTGGCAATAGAGAAATTAGCAGAAGTGACCTCCCAACGGTAGACGACGACAACATTGTTAATAAAGCTAATTTTGTTTGCTGCTCCCGTGCGCGCCAGGATAGCTGCCCATTTGCTTTTGTGAGTGCGGGCAATATGTGAAATTTGAGACGACACCGGACGCCGGACTTTTGGGTCACAAAATTAATTTTTAATCGAATTAAGATGGCGTAACAGTGCATATCAACACGTCCTTTGACGTAAGTCAGTAGTGTGGCATACTTTAAGGCGGTTACCATTAAATCAACATACCAGCATGACGATAATTAGAATTATCTTTAATTTATGGACAAAATCGCACGAAGCGTACGAAGTGGATAGAGATAAGGGTTTGTTTTCCAGAAACTCTATGGTCCACAATTGTTTTCATCAGAAATTGAAGAAAAACAAACTGTAGTATTCATGCCATGTATCGGTTTGTCTAATTTAAATCACATTTCGTTAGAATTCCTTTGAGCCTGTAATATCAATTAAAACAATCTTCATTGCCTACTTCGAGGCTGTGGCCGTATTGAAAATTCCAAGTATACACTCCAGGACAACACACACAGAACATTTATTAAATTATTTTCATCCTGTATCCGGCATTGTTTTCCCCACAAAATGGGCTATTTCAATTATACTAAATGTTTTTTTGTTATTTTAAATTTATTATACGAATTGAAATACATATTTCGATATAAATTTACGAAATTTGTGCAAAGGACAGTGTATGTGCTTGTATTTGTTATGCCATACACGCACATAAGTAAGGACAGCCATTGTTTCAGTATACGTTTCGTAACCTTCTGAGTCCGTCCTCAGTGTAATAATGGCCAGTTGTTGTAGTACAATTATTTTCAAGTTGTCTTTAAACATTGAAGAGTACTTTTACTACAAATATATCATCTCTACATTTCGAGCATATCGGAAAATAGGCAAATTGTGAGAGCCATTCACATTCATAACAATTTGCACCCTACTGAAGACAGTTTAAACTCACTTACGTAGTGTAGCATTCGAGTAGGATGACCACAAGTCCGGCATGCACATTGGCCTGTGCCCTTCGATGTGTTTAAAGTTTTAGTTTTGTTTTTGTTGAGTTGGCATTTAAGATTTTGAAATCTTTTGTTTACATTTTACAAATTTTGTTAGTTTTATGTGGTTAACTGCAATTTATGTTCGGTTTTTGCATGTCCGTGGGCTTACTGAAGAGGACATGGTTTTTTCACAACCGTTTCCCGAAACAGAGTAAATCTTTTTCTACGAATACCCTCACATTTTCAATAGACGACCATGGATGGTTTTCGAATTCTATGAGGAAATGTTAACTAAGAGCCTTTAGATATTTCCACCACACCTTCGCATTCATTTACAGAATCATGTGTGTGTAAGTGTGTCAGTAGATCCATGCAATGTTTTTTGAAGACAACACAGCTCAACAATGAATGTTTACTAGACATTGTGATAAAAGATGTGCGATGATCAAAAAACTTTATCTGGGTTTTCTGCATCAAACCAGATCTGATCTGAAACTGGAAACAATTTTAATAAAAGAATTATTTTTGCACCGATAGAAATATTTGGAAAACAAAAATACATTCTGATCTCCAGAGGTCACAAAAAAAAAGAGCTGGCATCATATGTATCACTAAAATCAATTATCTACAAGCTGCTGATTGCTGGTATCCTGAAAATCACAGTCTATATTATCTGCAAAAACAGTATGGCTAAGTATTTGGCAGTAAACCTTATGCTCGTAAACTAAATATGTGATGGAGAAAACTTTGGAAAACTTTTGAGTTCCACATCTTCGATACGCATAAAATTAATTTTTAAAAATTTAATTTGTTCTCTGGAAAAACTACCGCTGATCCAGACTAACTGAAACTCTTTTCAGATGCACTTTATCTCTTCGTTACAAATTACCTGCAAGACTAAAAACTCATATTTTGTGGGTCTGTGTAGTTGATTGAAAATATACAACATGTATGAAATATGAATTGCGGTGTACTGAGTATACGGGTAATTTATAGAATTTATTTAAGAAGCATTCATAATAAATTGTTGACCAATTAAACAGATACATACACACATGTGCAGACGGGCGAGAGAGAGAGTCCTGTCTGGTAAGTGATTACTTTACAAGCAGAGACCAATAAATTTGAAATGCTGTCTGCTCCACTGGTGTGTGAATGTGAATGTTAGTTCTATCACTTTGTATGCTTGATTCAATGGCTAATGTTGCTGATGGACGGAGGCAAAAAGAAAAACACGAAAGTTGTAAAATGTCCCTGTAACATTGTGATGTTACACGACGTCGAGGTGTCCTGTGTGTTCATCCCAGCGACAAAAGCAAAGGCATCTTGGGGAGTACGACACATGTTTTCTGTCTGCTAGACTACAATTTACATGGAGGAAGAGGGATTCGAAAAGCACTTTGAAAAGTCATGTATGAGAATGGATATCAAAAGACTGGATATCTAACGACTTTTTGAAGTATGTATTTCAAATATTTTTGCCATTATTATTGGCTCGTTTTTGTGAAATCTAGAAATATTTCAGCCAGACCTATCGTTGATGGTACTACTCGACACAGAATCACGGCGGGTCCCTCCGTCGTCTGTCCATTGAAAGTTCGTTTTCTCACATTCTAGAAACTACATTGAAAGTTCGTTTGATTTTATTTAGCACAAGGCATGAACCAAATCTGATGAGTTTGAATGCTTACTAACAGACCTTCCAATGCCCTCTCTCTCTCTCTCGTTCTTCCGCTGGGTATACAGACACGACCTATCAGTGAGACGAAGGAATGTTTATCGTATTCATCTAATTGGCTTTGTGGAATGATTTCAATTTTTTGAAAGGTCCTACACAATAAGTTCTAACAAACTGCTCGGTCAAATTTGAACGGTGGTCATCTCTCCAAAATAAAAAATGTGTGTTTTTTCAAATTTGCTTGACGACTGAAACGCTGTGTTACAGCTCAAGTCCACCATGATCACCGTGGCAACCCACACACGCGTACGTGTGTGTGTGTGAGTCCTGTTTGAAGTATGCACTTTTGAAAAGCCAACAATTTGTGTGACAATATTTGTCTTGGTGTGCGTGTTTTCTGCGACAGAATGCACACTGTACGTTTCCCAGCAATGGCTGCATCACTCTTCCATTTTGGAGTGTGAGTGTGTGGGTGCGAGAGTTCAGGTGATGCACTGTGCTGGCTTGGTCATGCCACTGTTGCTGTACAACACGGATACACTTCCTTTCGTTTGTTAGTGTAACAGGACTCATAAGATTTGCTCCATATTTACCTGATTAAAATACCAAAATCATGTTCACAGTTTGTTTGTTTGTGGGTGGGTGGTTGTGTGTGTGTGAGTGTGTTTGTGTACTGTATTTTATTTTAACAAAACGCAACAACAAGAAATAACAACTTTAACTTGCTGCTGTTGTTGTTGTTTCTGTCCATAAAGTACATAATGTTTTGTGAGTGGATAATGCAGGTATAGAGCGATCTGCTGGTTGTGTGTGTGTGTATGGGTGCGTGTGCGATGAGGAGCTCGTTTTGTTTTTTTGCATCGTTGCTTGTTAAAATACTTGTCCTTCTTTTGCTGCTGGTTCTTCTTGTTCCACCGCACACTACAGTCTTCTTCATTCTCTACATTACATTCATGCTTCAATGCATTCCTCTCTCCCTATATAAATATATGTATGCGTATGTGTATATATATTTGTTCTCATTGAATTCATTTTATTTTGTGTTTCTACGTGTCTCTATATGCAACTCTTTTTCATGTTTGCTGCTGCTGTTTCCGTTGCTGCTGCGGCTGCTGCTGCTACTGATGTTCTTCTTCTTGTCCATACATACAAACATGATGCTAACAAAAGAAACCCCATACGTGTATGTGCTGGCAATGGCAGTAATGGCAATAATAGTCGGAGTTGAACACCAAGGATATTCCGGTAGCAACAATACGTACGTACCGCTGTACAAAGACGTAACTAAAAACGGAACAGCAGCATCAACTCGAGTGAATTGCAGCCTCAATGTATGCTTTACTGTTTGAGGTTATTCTTTTTTTTGTTGTTGTATTTTTTGTTGTTCTTCTTTTATTTCAGCCCACTTATGGACAATAAGAAACGTTTAGGGTATTGTTTGCGGCTGACATGAGATGAGCCATGAATGAATGAGGTTACACTCGTATGGACGTATGTGGGAGAAGAATAACAGCAAAAACAACAGCTCAGAACCAAATTAAAGGTTATTCAAGTGCAGCGGGTTTTTGTGTTTTGTGTATTTCTTTCTCTTCGACGTTTTTTTTTCTCAGTTCGGTTCTTATTATTATTGTCTTCCTCTTTTAGCACAAGTGCTTAACAACTTAATTATAGTAGGCTAAGAGACAAGAGAAACCTAACGCAGAGAAGGTCAAAATAAATATCTTGTGGTCTATAGCATTATAATGGCAAAGGCAACTGTAGCTGCTTCCGGGCAAAAGTGTAAAATGTCTCCTGATCTTTATCGGAAAACAAACAACCCAAACTCGTGATGACATGAAACATTTCTCGAAAATGCTGTCCTACATTTATCACTCCCTAAGTTTAAGAAAAAAAAAACGTCTTTTATCAGCAAAGTCTTTTTTTCGTATGATTTGATCTCCTTCAGCGTTCTGTGAGCTTGCAAATTTGAGAAGATGATCAGTAACTGTGATTTGAGGTCATATTTGTCTACTTAAAACGATTGGCGGATAGACTACGATGCCTTTAATAAAAATTATTGTTCACAATGTTGTATGAGGAGGCTAATAATAATTCCGTGATTAAAAAGTTTAGTGGATGCTATGGCCAATTTAAATCATTCCGAGTCGATCCAGCCGTGTATGATTTCGCATTTCAGCCATACGTTGACAAACATCTGAACTGGAGCAGATGTAGATTTGTCAAGTGGTTGTAAAAGTTACACTTTATTCAACTCCAGTTGTGATGCACATTATGACAACTCCATTAAAGCGCAACTGCACAAAACCTTGATCTCAAAAACAGCTTCATCATTAATTCCATGAGGAGAAACACATTTTCATCCACCATCGCCACGTTGGCCTGGCAAATACTCTCTCTCTCCATTTTGTATTAAAGTAAATCCTTTTTATAAACACATTTAAGTGAAAAGTGAATGTTGAATGTCGGTTGTCGATGTTTTTATGTTGCCCATTCGTTCAGTTTCGTGTTTTTTTATGCTTTATATCAATATTGCACTAAAACCATTTTATTTACTCATAAAACTTCTTAACACTCAATACAAAAGAATTGCAATTTATGTGTATGTGGTGGTGTCGCTGTCGGTGGTAGTGGTGCTGGTGTTGACGATGTTGCTGCTGTGCTCGTATATAAAATAAAAATCCCCAAGAAAAGGCAAACGGCAGAAAAGGCGAACGGAGAATGCAATCCATACAACCGGGGGTTTACAACGGAGACTGTGCTTTGGGAAAATGCTCATTTAGTAGCGTTTATCATAATATGCACTTGGCTGCCGCTTTATGGAGCGGCAGTACAACACCAATGCAACGACGATTCCCGTTCCAAGCTCTGTTCGTAGTTTGTTTCCTCGTTTGTTGTTCTTGTTTTTGTTTATTGTATATCTGTTTTATACGAAAATCCCTAAGGGACTTTAGGGCGAGAGTAGCAGTTAGAAGCAGGATTTTTTGTTTCTTCAAAAAAAAAAAGTGTACTAGGTTTGTGTGTCTGCCCGAGACTGTGAGTGTTTACAGAGCTTAGCTTCTGTTGCACAAACTGCAAGGATACTTTGCCGCAGCGGTTTCCTGTAAAGCACTTGGTATTGTTTATGTTTGTTTTACTGTACGGATATTTTATTTTGATATTTTCAGTAAGTTGCAGCGTTACATTTTGTGTGTGTGTGTGTTTGTATTATTTAGTCGCTATTGGGGATAAACATAAATAAGAAGACTCTCTTATATCACTTTCATCCCGTAGGATTGGATTGCTGGTGCCGAAGAAATATTTATAAATATTTGTTGGTGAATAAAATACATTTAATTATTCTCTCAAGGTAAGGGCTCATGGTTCGAAGCCTTAAAGTAGGCAACATTATGGAGATTTCAATAAAACTAAAATATTCCAAAAAAAAAACAAGAAAATCGTTCACCGGTTCAAGGAAAGGCGACCTTTTTTACCTTATTTTATTCAACATAACTTCAACTGAGAAATGTTTATGACCTTTTACCCAGCTTATTAAAGAAATAAAATCGACAGGGCATGGGTTTTGGTGCTGAAACTCCCAACAAACACAACAATTAATTTTTCGTTTAATCAGGCTTTACAACAAGAAAAACATAATCATTAAACATAGCATTACGAGAATGTCGAAAAATGCAATACCTTTTGTCCTTTTTTCATTTTTGAACTCAAGTTGGTTAATTCTCCGAGCCAAATAACCGAAACAAATGAACACGAAACGTAGGCTGCAGAAGGCATTGATGTATGCAAAATCAATCAAAATCAATATTGCTCTTGTGGCATTAAATGAAACTCAACGACTTAATGTACGCAGCATTTCTTTGTTCCGCAAACTCAGTACCAGAAAAAATAATTCTACATGTCATTATTCCCAATGTTAATAGTTTAAAAATGGAATACAGCAAGAAATGAGCAAAGCATATTTTAAATTCCGCATACATATTTAAATCACAGCCAAGAAGAACTTACCAAAAAAAATAATGGTAAACTCATTTAGCCAAGAAATTTATAAAGAACGCCACTCAAACAAACGGAGAAAAAACAATTCTCAATGAACGACTGAAAACCAAGGAGAAAACCTAAATGCAGAACAGCATACTAATGAAATATGTACTGTGGGAACATCTATGTATGTGTTTGTGGTCACAGCGTCACGACAGAGTAGTACGGATGGAGCAAGTGACTTAAAATCCTTAGGAGTCCACCACCATTCGTGGACCCCCAGCTTTTGTAGTCTACGAAGTCAGTGTGTGAGTGAGCCATGTAGTTAACCAAACACTGCCAAAGTTGGTTTAAAGTTAATGACTCTTAAGACATTGGTTGTGTTTTTGTGGTTCCGTTGTGTTGCGACGACTTGATTTTAATTAGGATTTTCTTATATTACTTATTGGCGGAGCATGATTTCTGTCTTTGCCCAAACCGGGAATAATTGTAAGAGGAAGAAAGCGACGACATCAACGACGTTGAACTGTTGGCTCTCTCCACTAACCTCGAGCTGAGGGGAAAAGTTGCTGGATCATAGAATTTTATTTGGTTTTGCTTTTTCGTTTGCTAAACGTCAGTGGCTTTTTATTTGATTTTTCTAATTTTTAAAGATGATATAACAGAAAAACAAATGCTTCAGTGGTTATTCATCATAATTAAAATTATTCAGTTTGTTTGTTTTTCCAGATAAAGTCCCCCTTTCTAATGAGTCACCCTGGAAATAAATTGGTATTGTGTGTGAAAAGACGATCAAAGAGGTGGTTGTTCTATATGTGTGAATATATGTTTTATTTAATTAAAAAATAGCTTAACACAATTGGGTTCGGAAAAGCTTTTTAGCAAAACAACACAAGGCTAGTGGATCAGTTGCAACCATGAGATGTTCAAATTAACAAGGACAGCTTACACAATGCATTCAAACAGAACCTTAAAGATTGCAGAAAATGAAGAAGATATTACTGATACTAAGAACGAAGTGGAAATTATTCTACTGACACTCAGGAGATATTTTGAGAAGCATTGTAGGACATGTACGGACGTCTCAAGAAGAGCCGCAAATGAAGGACATTAATGGTGAGATTTTCCAATCGTTTCTAACCGACATTCATAAATGATGATAACTTTATTGATACTGTGGGAGTATTCATACTGATTTGACATTCGATTGCTTTAGTTATACAAACAATTTTAACAATTAAACTACCTGAGTAATTGTGATTGAGCGTGTGCGTGGGGCCGTGTATTTCTTACTCAGACAGGCAGCCTCATAGGCAAAACAACCCATAAAAAACGTGTCCATCTTTGAAAATTTTGCCGGTTGGAAAAATGTCACCGCTAGGCAACGCAACCCAACACACAATACCAAAGCCGTGTTCGTCTTTGAACACCGACATAAACAAAGATTCAATATTTTCCAAAAAGATCTTCTCTATCTGTGAATACAGTGCAACGATTTCTTTTTTTTATGAAATTAAATATAATTCTGTACAATGGGAGTTAGAAATTTTGTAAATTTGCCACCAACTTTGTTTTATTCTCATACACATCTACGCACTTAAAATTACAATCAGAACACCCGAGACAAAAAATAGAATGGCCTACTGTGACCTTGTATGAAGTTAAGAGAAAATTATGAATATGAGGCCAAGGTATTAAATAACAAAACATTTTATTTTAAATTTCCCAGGGGGGAGATCAATAACGGAAAAACAATTTAACATTTCCGTTTTTTCTTCATGGATTTTTCTCGTGTCGCGTAATCACGAAGATACAAACAGCCAAGCGGAGAAGTGGCGACGCATACTCGTCTGCGGCTATAAATGCGGAGAGGATTCATTATGTGTGTTAAGTACTCCCGTTTGGATGTCTTCAATGACTTGAGTCGACTTGTGCAGCAGTGTGACGATAAATGGCGAATGAAGAATCTAATAAACAGCCATTTCCAATCACAATCTCAAACGATTTAGCCAAGTCCCAATGTTGAAGATCGAACAGCTGATCTTCTACTATTGTGCCCTCTATCGTTCAATGTTGGGCAACGACAGTGATGGCAATGCTAACGCCAACGGTGTAATTTGGGTGTTTGCGTCAGAGTCTCTGGCGCTTGACAGAATATGAGCACACAAGTAATTTATAGTTGGAATTGTAAGAGTTTCGACAACATGTCAGCATTAAAATAATTGATTTGAGTTGTTTCAGAATACAGAGTTTAATGTCGACGACAATGGCGGGTGGCCGATAAAATTAAACCACCTATTATGAAAATAGGAAATTCTGAGAGTCAAGCTGAACATTTTGTATAATTGGTAGCATCAGCTTGGTAGCATTCGTCGATAGCTTCAAAAATGGAGTGTTCTTCTGACACTGGCTGAGTATGCAGAAAAAGGAGTACACACAGTATTCAGTGGCCGTCACTATCCCCTTTAATGACAATATTATCCCAGCCATTTAATAAACCTTTTCTAGAAAATGCGTTTGTTGTTGTTTCTGATCTGGTTGTTGAGAGAAATACGTGCTCGAATCCGAATTTCAATTCCGCAATAGGATTTTGGAAATATTATTTCTCTGTCTGTATAAGATTGTGTTGGCTTCATATTACAATTTACAATTACCAAACAGTGATTACAAAAGAGAATATTATTGTGAAACTTACCTGTAGCCTGAATTCAATTGGACGTCACCAATGGCGACATTTTCAAATCGGGCCGGATTCGCCGTCCATCTGGCCCAATAGAATGTGAAATCCTCGGCATCGTACTGTTCGGTGAAACGACATTTCAATGTGAGATCTGTGTTTTCTCGCGTATCGAGTGATTCATCTGCGAATGTAAAGGAAAGCGCAGCAAATCCTACAAAGAAATAGAAACAGAAAATGGAAATTAAAATCGTGAACAAATAACAAATTCAATACAAAATCCCTTCCCCTCTGTTTAAAAATAAAACCATTCGAACGGAGATGGGAGAGTGATGACCTTCCTTTAAAATGTTAACGATTCTATACAACAAAATTTTCTAATAGATTTCCGTTTTGTGTTTCATATCCTTGACATATTTTCTGAGACACATCTCCGACTGTGAGGGAGTGCGTGTGATGGAATATTTAGTATGCGTGTGTGCGAGCTAGAAGGACTCGTATCGATTTCTCGTTACGCATATGGTTTCATAAAGAAATTCCTTTGGCAGTCTGTGCGAACGTTCTCTGGTCAGCACTGGCGAAGGGTCCTTGTGATACGCTCCAACACTCCATGAAAATGCCAATTTTGCAATTCATCAAACATTTCGGACATAAAAAGCATTCATATTAAATTAGAATATACAAAAAGGGAGCCAACCGAGAGAAACAGCATGAAATCCTTCTACGACAGCGGGGAGGGCGGGCGTCTGCCACATAAACACACACGAAGGACATAAAGCAAGGGACCGACAAGAAGAAGGCCATAACAAAGTCAGCTTTTTACAAACGAAAAAAAAAATGAAAGCAGAAAAAATGGTTGACCGTAAAAATTGTTACAAACGTATTATGAATCCCAATCACCTGGAAGTCGGTTAGTATTATAGCTATGGTCTGCACACACACACACACACGTAGAGTCATTTGTCCGATAAGGATTTGAGTTTAAAGAGGAGATTCATTGCTTCTCATTCTTTGCTTAACCGGAAAATCAAATCGAAATAAAGACCCTATCACAGCGGAAAAGGAAATAAGGTACGGCAAGAAATTGCGGCTGTCGATAAGTCTGTGAATGTGTGGGTGTGTGTGTGCGTTTGTGGGTCGGTTTCCGTGTCTGTGTTTTATTTTGTTGATTAAGTACGTGTGCAAGTGGTGGTAATAGTCGTAAGTAGTATTATCATGTGGTCCATTTGTGGCCGTGGTTGGGGCTGCCTGGTGGCGGTTAAGCCGACGCAGGATGGATGTCTGGATATCTGGTTGGTTGGTTTGCTTGGTTGGTCAATTCGGGTTGATTTTAAACAAATTTCTTAACAATATCCGTTATTGATTTTATCGTACAGTGTCCGGGGTTATTCACATAAAACGTTCACATCTAACAACAGCAACAACAACAGTTGCCCAACCCAGCTAGGGTTCATGAATCATTTTTATGCCAAGATTTAGTTTGTCCGGTCAGTGAGGGGGTGTGAGGGGTGGGGTGTTCTTATTTGTAAAATGGTTTGTTAAGCATATTTTACGGTTGCCAGACATAAATTATGTGTGTTTCGTCCAGAAAACATAAAAATATGTTTGCCACTAATGAAAAGTAACAACAAGACTAAAGGCACACAGGATCTAAAGGGTTGATCGAGAAAAAGAGGCCGAAGAAGTGTGCCCAATGTCCATTATCCAAAATGGGAGTATTGATAACATTTCATAAATTTATGAACTCATGAAAAGCCACACTTCAATGGCCTTGTACAAGGGAAGTGGGGGGTTAATGTTACAAATTTTAATGTATACACTGGGCGATATTTATTTGAGACAATAAACTTATGATTTCCCATACATAACTCTGATAAAACTAATAAATAGTAATCAATGGCTTCCTCGTCCAGAGAAAGTCGTGGTTGTTTTTGTCGTATTCTTCTCTTATCGGATATTACGGCGGCACTTGTTTGGGGATTTAGTAGGTTTTTGCCAAAGGACCTGACAGAAACCTCTCTCGAACCAGTGAGATGAGCGAGATGTAATGTATGTTTTTTAATCCAGTCTATCATAAAATCCACTCCTATATTCTCGATAAGCCGCCCCCGATTTCCAACCCAGAACAATCAAGGACTTTGATATCTCTAGGCAATTACTACTTCACTAATTCCACCTAAATCCCAGACGGTCGTTTTCACGATTCCTAACAACTTTTGAGCCAATATTTTTTTTTTATTCTAATATTTCGTATCCTGTACAATAAAATCCTGCGATTGACAATTGCCAAGGTAATGGTAATTAGAAAAGAAAAAAAACTCAAAATAGGACTCATCCCATTAAGATTCCAACCAACATGTGCAGAATCCAGTTTTGAATTTCTTTTGAACTTAAACCATGGAAATTCAGGTTCACGAGGTTAGCACCACCCACCGCCTCTTTTCGTTCATCGCAAAAAGAAAAGTAACCGACGAAAAACACATGGTTTATTTGTACAACGAGAGTTACACGCACACAAACACATTTGCTACATTGGCAAAAAAAAAAAACATTCTCCGAATTGAATTTGGCCATCACGAGGACTGGAGCTCATACCAGCCAGTTAAGTGTTTAAGAAGTTTATGGCTCAATATTTTATATAAATAATAAATGAATTGAATGCGAAGCGGATGGAGGATGTATCCAGGGTGCGTACGCTGCTCGTGAAGACATCGCAATCTAAGGGTCCTGGGAGGGCAATGCTACAAAAGGTAAAGAGGATTGAAACATTTGAGTTTAGTTGAACGCTTTTCATGAATAAAACAATAATGACCTAAAGAAATATTTTCTCGGAAATGAAATGAAACTGCAGATGGGCAAGAAGGGGTGAATTAACGAGAGCGATAAGTATTTGCTCAAACACCATCATCAGTTGCTTATTGCAATAATTTACATCGGTTTAGGTGGACCACCTACATAATCTACCCGGTGTCAGCTGTGCTCCTTCCATCAGATTTCCTTCTGTCGTGGAATCCTCAATATCAGAGATGGCAATCCAAACGAATATCGTCGTAGCAACAGACCTTTCGCTAAGGCGCGTCATGGCGCAAAGCCTTGCAACAATCATTCCTGGCCATAATTTTGAATTCGGTCTCAAGTTTCTGTCCACATCGCTGATGCAGCTGTGGGAGGAGAAGGGTGCAGTTAATGCAAAATCGCATGTGATACAGAAAAAAAAATGTGAAGCAAGCAAATCAAGTAACAGATAATAAAAACCAGTTTACTTTCTTGTATTTCTGCACATTCACCCTCGGTGCCATTGCAATGAAAAAGTAAACTCCTTACTTGTAATATTCCGCCTAGGAGAGCTGTGGGTATTTGGGGGGGGGGGGGACAGGCAAAGCCATTTAAAGCGGAAGCAAATTAAGACCCGTTTTTATGTCTTGGCTCTGCATACGGCACATAGTGAATGTGTCGGTGTCGGTGTTGGTGCTGGTGCTGCTGATGCGGCAGAGGAAGGCAACAATAACAACTAAAACACATTTTATAAGTCATACAACAGCAATAAAATTGTCATTTCTCTTTTGCCTGGTGTAGTATGTGGCACCGTCATTTCCTTGGGCTGCCTCCACCAAATGCCACCGCCACAGTGCTCTCCATACCAGACATTGCATCCTGCTGCCACGATGCCACCCCAGAGCGTACAGCTTTGCGATGTCTTCTAACAGTTGCTAAAGTAAAATTTATGTTGAAACTTTGTCGCGTCACAAGATTTAAAGATTTTTATAAATTTTCATCCTTCATCTTGGGCAACGTCAGCGGCAGCAACAACAAAGAGACTGCAACAACCAAAAAGCAAAAGACAAGTCAAGATACAACAACAACAGCAGCCGCAGCAGCAACGAAACACAGAAAGTGCAGTTATGTTTCAGCGAGTGAGTGAGTGAATGTATGTGGCACTTTTGAACGCGTGGCAAGCAACATTGGCTGGTTGTTGCTGTTGCTACTTTATGATCGTAACCAGCCACTGTAGCTCCTACTACTCTATTTAACTGCTACAACTGCAGCAACAACTACAACAATGACTACAAGTTGCACAGAGCTGCTCGTACACACACACACATAAAATCATCGTCTACAGACTCGCGTATGACTCGTTTATACTGACAAATGAATAAAACTGTAGCTCATCTAGCCTAGCAACGAGAGTGGGTGTAAGAAGTCACGGAAGCGATTAAATCTATTAACGATTATAGTTGAAAATATAAAGCTGGTCGCAACTTACTCTGTAAAATCATTTGGAAACGTAACCAATTATTGGAGCAATTATGCTAAAAACTTGATAGAAATTCTTTTCATGCATCACATAAGTGAGACAGGACGAACATAATGGGTTATGCTAGTAAATTAATCATCCAGGACATCTTGAATTAAATTTCCGTAGTCATTTGTAACCTCATCATTAAATGCGCCTCGTACTTGCTACACTATTCGTTCATTTCAGGCTGCTGAGTCTTTTATTTTATGATGCGACTGACAGTAAAGGATTTAATAGGAAAAGTTTTGCAAAAATTGGAAAATTATATTTGTACAACACTAGCATGGCACAAGTTAAACGAATATTACAAACAGGACGACAACAAGTAAAACGGTTCGGTCACAATGAAGCATTGTTAGGCTTCTTTTGGGACAAAGAAACAACGGAACTAGGCAAAAGTTGACACCGTTCGTGTGTTTCACATAATTCCCACTGCTGTAGCCTTAACTATGTGGCGACATCGTACAGCCGTACTTTACCAGGCAGAAGTCTCTTTGGGAGAGTTCTGGCCCGGTATCAAGTTGAAACATGTCATATAGACAAGAGGAGAACCGCTGCAGATCTGTTGCATGCTTGCAATGGAACTTCATACCCAGATAAAGTTCTCCTCGTGATTTGAGTTTAAGCCACAGCTCCGCTGATACTCCCGTGAGACCGGAAATATAGCATCCGGGAGCACTTGACTAACCGGGATGCCAGACTCATGTCTCCGGTCACACCTCGATGGCCTAAAAATGCCGAGCTGATCAACCAAAATGGTCGGAAATGAAGTGGAGTTTTTGGGGTCCAAATTGAACCTTGTTGGTCACAAATTTAAGCTTTGGAAAGAGTTCTTGCAAATGGAATGATAAACGAAAGATATTCTCCATCCAACGGCGTAGAGCATAAAAACGAACTCGGGCATGACTACAAAAAAAAACAAAAGATTTTCTTTAAAAAAATTACAATTATTTTGCATTTTACTTTTACAGAAAATACCAAGAAAAAGTACAGAAAATGAAATGACGATACGAAGAAGTTATGGAGTTGGATCCAGAGGCCATGCCGAGAGACTATCCGACAAAAGACAGTCACAGATGAAATGCAGATTGTGACATCGTATGGAAAAACAGGAGAAGAAGACAAAATGGTTCCTTCTGAAATTTTATTTCGCATTATTTTTTTTTGTGATTGCGTTTCACTTCGCCGAGTTCGTTTTACGTTTGAGAAAACTGCAAGCAGTCAAACTGCATTTATTTTTCAATTAGCATCAGTTGGAATGATGACAAAAAGAACGCCAAAAAGAAGACGAAAAACAGTGGCAGTTACCGTTAAGACATTTAATTGGAAAATATTGCAATTATCGGAAACACAAAGAAATTTTACTATATATTGGTTATGTGATATATATGTATATACAAATATATCGTCGTCAGAAATCCAAAATGACGTAACGAGCATTTTCATAACTTCATAGACGAAGCCAAATACTGTTGTGACATCTAAACACTCTTCTTATTAATTATTCGTTTATAAAATTGTACATTTTGGATATTGAAGTGCACAATTTTGCAGACATTTATTATAGCGGTTAAGCAATGATTTCTAATCGTAATTATTACTAATTAGATTACATTTTTTGTAGATGTGTAGTAATGATTAAATTACAATTATATTTAGTTTTTCAAGACTTTTACTTGGTTACAATTACAAATAATCTAAAAGTAATCCGGATTACTTGCGATTACTTTAAATAATCAAAAAGAATCCGACTACTTTCAGAGATTACTTTTGATTCTTTTTGATTATTTACAGTAATCGCAAGTAATCCTAAGACAAACGACAATGACAATTCAAACTATTGTCTGAAGAAAATTCTCAACAACTTTATTACAATCTCGAATAGATAACTGAGAATTACTTGAGCGAATCAACCAAAAAACGTATTTCTCTACTGAAAGTCTACTAACTTTGTACCTGACAACCGATTAGAAGACAATTTAACAAATTGTTGTAGATTTAAGTGCAAAGTACATTTAAAGAAAGTATTTCTTATATTCAATATAATAAGGAATTGACCCGTCTGTGGAAAATGATACTAATTTATACAAAGTATTCGAGAAAAGTCTCTAAATCAAAATCAAATATCACATTTGTTGGAGTTCTGTGGTTAAGCGACAAACACTGACGATTCATCTGCCTCCAACAACACTAGACAAAGGCCTCAAAATGAATTAAAAATGCAATATTATGCAGCCATTGTCTCAGTGAAAGTTAAGTTGTGATTTTGGATTCTACGTTTTTCCAGTACTCAAATGTACAAAAATACTTTTTGCTTTCACTATCAGCAACACCGCTGGGTTGTATTTGTGGGAATTGGCAATAAAAATAAAAGTGCACTTATTAATTTACCCTTGGGTGTATTGACGGCAACACATCATTGGCATAACGTAGGTAGGTACAGAGGGCGAATAATGGAAAATAAGTGAAATAATTGACAGTGTGGCACATTTACAGGCACTGCGATACAAAGTAACATAATTAATGAAAATGTATGTTTACATACATACATATGCATATAAGCCGGCAAATACATTTAAAAATATGTGACAACATATATACATGTACATAATGTGACAATATGCGCCTTACACATATGTATACGAATCCAATGATGTCGCATAAACTGAAAGATCAATGACTGATACACATCAAAAGGTAATTCAGGTGAATGTGAGTGTGTATTTGTACTACAAATAGGGCTGCCAATTGAAATGGAAGCTTAAGCCCGAGGGAACGGGCCAAGGGAACGGTTCTCGCTAAAAATCAAGTAAAATGTGAGATTTGTAATCGGAATTGAACCACAATCCAGAAAGTATGTACATAATTGGGCCCAGGGAACGGTCTCGCTGAAAATGTCTTAAAATGCTGTAATTTGTGAGATTTGGGATTTTTAAATCCCAATTTTCTTTTGGCATATTGAGAAATCGACAACCCTGGCATTACACAGGCAAGTACAACATTTTTAATAAATACCAAAACTTGGAAAGTATTTCATGGATAGTTTTTGAAACTTTGCCAGCGAATATCGAACGAATTGATTACATACGATTAGTATATATTGCATGTAATACATACCAACAAATATACTCTTACACATACATATACAAATGAACATGTCAACTACTACATACATATCGTCGGTGTGCTGCAAAAAGACCTATGTCCACTTTTTTGTGAAATAGACTTAATGGGGCAAAAGTGTCCCAAAAGTGATAGTTTATGTCCTGTAAACAAAAAAAATCCTATGTGGATTGAAAGTAGTTTTGTAGTAACTGCTTTAAAACAATTCATTTTATGTCCAAAATACCCACTCACAGTCATTTTAAATCTTCAATAACTCAGAAACACAATTATGTGACTTGAGTTGTTTTTACTGCATACCGACGATATTTTGATTGAAAGTTTCTGAAATGTTGCCAGAATGAAAGGCATGATTAAATGCCTTCATAGACTTTCACTGTTGTGATTTTCGGAAACAAATTAATTCATGTACCAAAAATGTTGAAGGATCTATCGGAAGGACATCTCTTCAAGGTGGAATACATCAATGAGAGGAAACATTCACTTTATTCTTCTCCAGAAAATGTCCTAATGTTGTACATAGAAATTATGTAGAATTTCGTCTTTAGTCGATTTTCGTTGACATTTATTTTTAATTGTCTGCACATTTTCAACTAACAGTTTTAGTTCAAATGAATTTTTTATCCCTGCACATTTGCCACAATATAAATGATATTATTTTGAAGGTTTTTTTTTTTAAATTTTCTTTTTGTGATTTGTTGCCAATTGTTGCCGCCATCATTGTGTTCTTTAGTAATACCTTCAACAGTCTCAGCCATAACTTAAACGTCTGCTCTTGTCGTTGCTGATATTTTGATAAGAAAAAAAATCCCACAACAAGCACTTGCAACAACTCATGCACTCTCACATCCTGGCAAACATTTCAAATGTTGTTAAGGGCCTCATCGTAAATTTGTTTAGGAAATTTATCATATAATTGCAGCAATTATTTATAAATGCAAAAAAAGAAAATGTTGAAACTACAGTTTTTGGTTAACAGAGAAGCAGACAGAAAGAGAGAAAAAAACTCCCAGAATGAAGAACTAGAAACAAAAACTAATAAGGGTATTCACTAGACCAGTTGCTTCCGAAGTTATTAGAAAAACTATGGGGAAGACCTTCATTACTACAGAAAATATATTATTTCATTTTTTCACAAAGTATTGCCTTATGTGATTCAAGTCAATGTAGGCTCTCATTTATTACAATTAAATTATTCTTCTAAAATTGAGGGCAATTGCCCGCAAGCTTGCGAAGGGTGCTTTATAATCTGTCAACGTCACAGTGGGTGTTCAATGCTGATGACCTTCACTGATCATTTGATATACGGAATATCGGAGTTACACAGGAGTGAATATTTTTTCTAACAGAAGGATGTGTTCTATTGGTGTTTGGGTCAGCGTAGCTCATGGTGTTCGTAGGGTATGTAGATCCTATTTATTTGGAACCTCATGAAGGACCTGTTGTTAAACAACTTGCTGCTAAGTGCAAGGTATGTGCTGGCTTATATAGATGAGACCATCACACACGTTCCTGGTTAGTTTTTTTACGCGATGGCTGTGCCATGTCAATCGAATCAATAGATACATATGATCTTGGCGTTTCGATGACATCAACAACGGAATGCGCCGGCTGGCAAGACTAACCGGCGCGCCGGTGAAAAGACTAAGCGTAGAAGGCACCATGAACTGGAGGAACTATTACACATATCAAAAACCAACAACAGGTTGTAGAGCCAACTCAAATAAGATTTGTTGGCTTTTGCAAGATTCTAAAAAGATGTCTTCTAACCTTTGACATATTTATGTGAATATCCCAAATTGTATTCACTTTTCTCTCGGTTTTTTGTTGTTGTAATTTTTCGAAGTAACAGTTGCATGTTTTTGTGTTTCTTTTTAATGGGAAATTATTTATATGCGAACATAGCAAAATTGCTAAAATGTTAAAATGTTTCTTTAAAAACGCAAGAACCAAACACCTCCCTTACCCGCATAAGAACATCCCCGGTACAAGATTCGCATAACATATATTGCCGGCCCCGGAATGCAGTACCTTCGATAGGGCGAATGCAGCCACTTCATGTGGCGGTTGGTGGTTCTCGATCGGCACATGGCGGGCCGATGGCACAGACTTGATGGAGAAGCCACTGCTGCGGCATGAGAAGCTAAAATGACTGAACGCAATTAGTACGTGAGAATTTTTTACTGGAAAAACATCCGAAACAATGCCTTTTGTCATTTGTTGTAAACTATACGAGTTTTAGTTTACTATAAACTTCAGATATTCCGAGTGTGTGTGTGTGTGTTTTTATAAACTCTTTAGCGGATACATGCTAATTCATAATCAGATACACCCACACACACACACACATGCACACGGACGGACGTACTAATATTCGGCACGTATGAACGCTTTTTTGGGGGCATGCAGTAGTTTTTGACAAACATCGCAGCAACAATTCAAAGTTGGATTACGAAAAATGCTCAATATCAAAGTTTATATGTGTACTTGCAACAAACAGCAGCCGAACCAACAACAGCAGCAACTTCAAGTTGTTAAATGTTTTGTTTTGCACAAGTACGAGTGCAACGAGTGCAATAGTACTGCTGTTCATTTGCAAAGACATGCATATATCATGCATGTGAACATATATCCCGCAGGCGGAATCGGTGAGGCCTTTTTAAATGTGGGCAGATTGTCGGCCATCTGAGAGAGATACAAGAAATTCTACCATAGAGCCATGCCAAGTCAAAAGGAGAAGATATACATCCTTGGGTTCTATGAAAAATCGTATACAAAATTTTTCATAACGAAAAATTCCCTTGAAAAAAATGTGTGAAAGAAAAGTACACATACGCCCATGTGCCATGTTCCGAGAGTTTTTGAATTCCCATACTTTTTTAGATTCCCATTTTCTCCAAAATGGTGTGCTCAAATCCGAGCGAAAGTGTGGTTCGAAAGAATAGCTTTGTTCAATATGTTACGAACTGTGTTCAATAACTATCAACAAAAAACATATGTTTTATTTGCAAATTTAACAACAAAATTAAGAAAAAATGCCTGCTGGCTTGTTAATTGCCCTGGTTTCTACTAGAAGAAGACTAATGATACTGGAACGTGTTAAACGAGTTGCCAGATTGATTAACTGGTGTAATCATCATTCGTGTTGTTAATTTTTTAATGAATATGTCCACCAAAGTATAAAATTTATGTTTATTTGAAGAAACCTTTTCAACAAGTAGAACACTCTGGGTAAATTTCGTCAAAAGTTGTTCTTGATAAAAGGAGCCTTTTTATTTTCTTTAGTTTTACTAGAAAAGCTAATCTGAATACTGTCTTTTTTAATTAAATGTTGTAAAAACAAGTTAAATATTAACTCTGCGTTCTTTTTTAACTTGTATGTGCTCAGAAAAACACGTACAATCTCATTTCTTTTTCGATCCACAAGGCTATATGTGCTCGAAATATATTCCAATATTTTTTTGGGTATTCGGAATGGAGCACACCAAATGTGGGAAAATGTTTCACATTCGAGCAAACTCGAAATGCAGCACATGGGCGATAATTACTATTCGCCCATGTGCCATGTTCCGAGAGTTTTTGAATTCCCATACTTTTTTAGATTCCCATTTTTTCCAAAATGGTGTGCTCAATTCCGAGCGAAAGTTTGGTTCGAAAGAATAGCTTTGTTCAATATGTTACGAACTGTGTTCAATAACTATCAACAAAAAACATATGTTTTATTTGCAAATTTAACAACAAAATTAAGAAAAAATGCCTGCTGGCTTGTTAATTGCCCTGGTTTCTACTAGAAGAAGACTAATGATACTGGAACGTGTTAAACGAGTTGTCAGATTGATTAACTGGTGTAATCATCATTCGTGTTGTTATTTTTTTAATGAATATGTCCACCAAAGTATAAAATTTATGTTTATTTGAAGAAACCTTTTCAACAAGTAGAACACTCTGGGTAAATTTCGTCAAAAGTTGTTCTTGATAAAAGGAGCCTTTTTATTTTCTTTAATTTTACTAGAAAAGCTAATCTGAATACTGTCTTTTTTAATTAAATGTTGTAAAAACAAGTTAAATATTAACTCTGCGTTCTTTTTTAACTTGTATGTGCTCAGAAAAACACGTACAATCTCATTTCTTTTTCGATCCACAAGGCTATATGTGCTCGAATTATATTCCCAATATTTTTTTGGGTATTCGGAATGGAGCACACCAAATGTGGGAAAATGTTTCACATTCGAGCAAACTCGAAATGCAGCACATGGGCGATTAATGTATTAATGTACAATTCAAAATATTTTTTGTTAAAAAATACACTTTTTCCAGATTACGAAAATCTTTTTTTTTGGGTATTTTTCATAATATTTGGGGGATTTGCATTGGGTTATTTTTCATAAACTGTTTGGGGGACTTTTCACAATTTTAAATTGTACTTGTAGGGAGATTTGTCATTTATTTTGGAGAGTTTTTTGAAATCTCAGTGCGAAGGCCATCTCTTTGTCTTAAACGAAGCATTGTTACACGCATTGTTACAGGGCCTGGCCCTCTCGTCGCTACTGGGGCGCATAAATATTGATGCATGTGTGCACATACATTGGCAAGGGGAGATGGCGGATGGGTGCATGTATGCGGGTGTAGTAAGATGTTGGCTGTTGCGTGGCATAGCATGGATGGTGGTATCGTTTATGTCGAGGGAATTGTTGTTAATTGCACGTTCTGCATAACACTCGGCTTCTGTCGGTGTCTTGCTGCTGGTGCTGCTTGCTGACTCTGGTGATGGCGGTGAATTGGTTTGGTTGCCCTCGCCGTTGCATGTGTCGGTGTGCTGTTTGCTACTTTTGTTGCAAATTGGCACAAGGGAACTTAATATGTATAAGTTGGTTGGTTCGTTCGGTTTTTATTCTCTTTCGCCTCCTTGTTCTTTTTTTTCCATTCTTGAATTTTCATAAGCTTCATAATTGGATTTCAGACTTAATTACCAACAACAGAGCAGTACTACAGAAACAGCAACAACAACGACTACGACGATGTCGGCGACAACGATCCAGCGCCACCACGAACAACAACAGCAAACATTCATAAACAAAGTTCATTTTCATTTCCAAATGATTTTATTATTTTTCCACGAGCGATTTTTGAGCGGGGTTTTTTTTCTTTCTTTCCTTTTTTCTTGTTGTTGTCCATGCACGAACATGTGTATGTGAACACATGAACGGTTGGACGATTTTAAAGTACGTATTAAAGGTAGAATGGCGAGAAAAAAAAATCACGTAAACCGCATTTAAACATTTCATTTTCTTCTTTCAGTTAAAGAAAGTAAAACAGACAAAGAAACCACTGCCAATGTGGTGTTGACATTACCGATAAAAGACATATGGATGATCAAAGGTTGGCAAAAATAAGCTTATGACATATGAATGCCCAGCAATAGTTGTGGAGGATGTGGAATATCTTCGGCTACGCAGCAATAAACTGAAACAGGGAGATGCGGTACAACTAACCCCGTGTGTGCCCGCTTTCTACCCCCTTGGCCTAGATTTCCGATCTGCAAAATAGAAGATCGAAATTCGTATTCTAATCTTCTTGGGAGCTTTGAGCCGTTTGTCCTTCTTATTAATCGGCCGAAGTTACATTCTGACAACATTTTTAAACTTGAGATATATTTTTCTCCCACACCTACAGCGCTCACAGCAAGTGTAACTAAACCACATACGGGTCTCCAGGCTTAATTTAATAACTTACATATTGGTGATTATTTGACATCGAATTTCACATCACTGTAAACATGATCTGAAATTGTACTTTGGGTACATCATAGATCTCAATGAAATTACTTTACTTTCGTTTCCCTGACTTTCCACTCACTGTCAGTGAATTTCATTTTTATGTTCATAGAATATTTTTAATACGTTGCGTTATGTGTTCTGTTTGCAGCTGCAAGTGGCAAATCTGTTCAATTTTTATTGAAAAATAAAAAACCTCCCCGCAGAGTCGATACAATACAACAAATTCGGAGTCTTTAAGCAGAAATGTAATCAAAATAAAAAAGGAAGCAAAAAAAACGGGGAAAATTCCACTTTTCAGCTTCACAACGGACTCACTCACACATACGCACCAACGATGCCATCGCAAGCAGAAATTTAATTTCATGTTTCTCAATTCAAGGAAAACTTCAATGCATATGAATACGTGTGTGTGTGTGTGTGTAATAGTATTCCGCCATTTAAAAGGACTAGCGAAGAAAATGGATTCCTATTGAAACAGTACGTGCCAATAGTATTGGCACACCTTGTCACACACACACACTTATGCTCAAATCTACAAAATCATGCATGGGATGGACGGGGGGATTGAAAAGATGTTTTTCTTTTTGACATCAACAAAACAGTCTATCACTGTTACGATTTAGCTTTTTGTGCTTAAGTCGACTTCTTGCCTACCGTAAATATTTGTTGAGATTTAATATTCAAACGCAAAACTAAACAACATTTTGTATGTTTTCCTACAAGGATCTACCAAGTTGTAGCCGTATATGTGAGCATGTGAGTGCTGCTGGTGCCGTATCTCTTACTTGTACGTCTCAGTCAATGTTCGGATAGTTTACTTTCGGCAGCAGGCACAAGAGCTGCATGTGTATATAAATCTTTTTAGCAGCACTTACAAACTTCAAGGATTTACTATAAATCTTGATATTTCAATAAAGTATATGCTACTTTTTTCACTTTGCTTATTCTTCGTCATTCTCGTTTTCAGTTTGCATATGTGTGTCTGCGTGTGTGTGTGCCTGTAATAAGTTTAGTTGTCATTGTAGCCACTTTCGCAGGGATGGCGTGAGTTGATGGCCAAAGTGTTATGCACCTTTCAAAAACACTTGATTTACTCGTATTTTATAGCTTCACCGTTCGCAGCATCAGCAGCAGCGATGAATGTCCACCGGACTCCATGGAAATCGGATTGAAAAAATTGGGAGCACTGATTTGAAATACTTTACTTTTTGTCTACACAAGTGAATGGAACGGTTTTTAATATCAACGGCACTGCATAGTTACCGTGTTTTCAATTGCAGTAAAAAGATATGAAATGTAACCAGCAGGACAATTTACTTGGCGGGACAATTTAATTTGTTAAGGCCTTGTAAGTCGCTCTTGAAATCGCTATGAGTTTCATGTCGATTCCCTAAGAAAGTCAGCTAAAAAGCAGCAACCTTGAACAAATCACATACCACTTGCCGAGAGAATTCTTCAAGAAGGACTTATTGTTCCCTATTAAATATTGGAAAGATCCACTAGGCATTACTACACACGATCATCATTTAAGGAGGCATGACATCAGACATAGCCTGAGTTTATCGCTTTGATGGACAGTTTTTCAGTTGAAAGTAGCACACAATTTAGTTCTATAAGTCGAAGATGAAATCGAATAGTAATGCAAATAAATTTGCTAGTCAACATTTTATTTCAGAAAATAATTGCAAATGAGTAGTAAGTCTCCCAAAACAGGTTTTGTCGCTGGGAAGGATATAATCAAAACTACCTAGTAAGTTCAAATGCGGAGGAGGTTGAATTCAATGTACTGTACCCACGTCGAATCTAGAATACTGCATTTGTCAAAACTATCCCATTTGCCAACATTTAATGCCAGCCACAAAGATAGAAATAAATTACCTTAAACTAAAACAGCCACAACTTTCAAAGGTTTTTGAAAAATGAACCCACTCGTAGAAAAACAAAGTTGGGTGAACAACTGGTTAAGACAATCTATGGTCGCTGCTGGTCGACTTTTTTATACTCTATGCCAAACCAAGACTGGATAACATTATAAAGTAAACAGTTGATTTTGGAATTCACAAATTCAGAAAGTATATCAGCACAGTTAGCACTGTGCCGATCCTGTTATGAGCGTGAGCGTCTGTTATACAACAATGTCTGGTTCAGATTTAACTGTAAATTCCGTCGACTTTATTAACAGAAGAGTACACTCTAGAAAGTCTTTTGGCGCACACTAAGACTATATCTAAACGAAGGCAGATATCGCCTAATAATAACATGAAATTATATAAACGTGAACCGATATTAAACAATTGTCATAGGTTTTGTTTTTGACCTAGTTTAAGCGTATGGACCCAAACTGAGATTCTATTGCTTGGCCGATTAGTTTTCTCCGAATATTTCTATTCCTTTCCGGTTGTTACAAAAACACCACCTCTGTAGTTGAGTACACTGTAGGGTATTGTATTGAGATAAACAGTTTTTCAAAATTGGAAATGAAATTGCAGAAAAAAAAACACAAATTGTTGGCGTTTCTTGCTAAAGTCTCAGTTTTACATACACACACACACACACAGACAAACAAATGCCACACCGGTGAACGAAAAGCTCGCAAAGATTTGCTGCTATGTTGCAATTGCAGCCGTTGAAACAATGCGAAGCTGCCAACACTCACACGCTCGTGGGGGGCATGAAGCTGCCACTCACTTTGTTGCGGCTGAAAAGTCATGAAGGAATACGGCAAATGGAAAATGGAAAATGGCAAAACAAGACAGCAAACCAACAAACAAAAAACGAAAAAAAACCTGTTACAGGCATACTCGTACTCGTCGAAAGCATTTTCCGCAATTACGTGCAGTTTTAGGAAGCTCACACTGTAAAGGAGAAGTGTGGTAATGCTTCGCATATGTAGTGGTGCTGGTGGCGGTGTTAGCGGAGCAACAACAACAAAAAGAACATTAGTTATGGTACACAGACACACACACTCACAAGTCAAGAAAATGAATTTTCCCCGTTCGCTGTACTCGTATGTAAATACGCACATACATAGACATATTTGTAAGTATGAATGTTGAAAGTTTCGTCGTTTTTCGTTTTTACTGTTGCATTTTTTTGTTCAAGCATATAATTAGAATAAAATAAACGGTAAAGTAAACATGAGCAAAAAAAAAAAAGATGGCGAAACAATACGAAAAAATGGGAACAAGTACTGCTGCTGGTACTAGAATTTTGCATGTGTGTCTGTGTGTATGTGCATCCTTGTTCAACATAGGATTGCTACCAACGAAAGAGGATGTAATGTGCATGCAATGTTGTTTGTTTGTCAATGTAGTAGTTATGCGTAAATGTAATATTTCCCTCCCCAACACACACACACCCACACCCACTCACTTAAATCAGTTACTCTCTCTCTCTGTTCTTGTCTCAGAGACGCACGCACACATTCACATTTGAAAATGTTAGTTTTATTCTTAACATACTTTTCCATTTAGAGTACGCTCACCCTCTGGGGGAGGGAAAGGCGTAGGGGACTGGTCCTCTGAAAGGGAAAACTTAGCACTGAAGTATATTCACTGCTTCAAGCATTTCAAGGATACAAAAGTGGAACATTTAAGTCATATAGCGCATAACAACAACAAACGCCAGTGTTGCTGAAGCCGATGACACACATACACGCGCACACACACGGCCGCTTGTTTCGTACATACATACACTTGTTGATTCCACAGCAAACAAAAGCACTGGAAAGCGAAATGATGTAAATAAAATTCGTTATGAAAAATATGATATGAAGCGACAAACAAAGCAGAACTAAAATCACAAGAAGCCAAAAAATGTAACCAAACAGAAACTGAGGAAAATAAGAAAGTCCTCAAAACCCTTAAGAGAGTTACACACATTCATTTGGGCAAACACACAAACATTTCTTTTGACTGTCTATAAAACAGAAAATGGAGAAGTGTGTGTGTGTGATTTCTTGCTTCACCACATCATACATAATTCCATTTAGCCTTGACGCCCATGCCTTCTTTCTTTATCCATTGTAAATTTGGTGTTGAAATGATTCTTTATCTTGCAATAACAATGGTGCGAAGAAGAATAACAACAAAATTTAAATTTTCTTTTAGATACTTCGAACTAGAAGAACGCGCTGTCGGTGCCAGTCAACACTGGAAGCAAGTAAACGATAGATTCATCCATGTCAAGTCCAAGTCAAGTCCAAGTCAAGTCCAAGTCAAGTCCAAGTCAAGTCCAAGTCAAGTCCAAGTCAAGTCCAAGTCAAGTCCTAGTCCAAGTCAAGTCCAAGTCCAAGTCAAGTCCAAGTCCAAGTCAAGTCCAAGTCAAGTCCAAGTCAAGTCCAAGTCAAGTCCAAGTCAAGTCCAAGTCAAGTCCAAGTCAAGTCCAAGTCAAGTCCAAGTCAAGTCCAAGTCAAGTCCAAGTCAAGTCCAAGTCAAGTCCAAGTCAAGTCCAAGTCAAGTCCAAGTCAAGTCCAAGTCAAGTCCAAGTCAAGTCCAAGTCAAGTCCAAGTCAAGTCCAAGTCAAGTCCAAGTCAAGTCCAAGTCAAGTCCAAGTCAAGTCCAAGTCAAGTCCAAGTCAAGTCCAAGTCAAGTCCAAGTCAAGTCCAAGTCAAGTCCAAGTCAAGTCCAAGTCAAGTCCAAGTCAAGTCCAAGTCAAGTCCAAGTCAAGTCCAAGTCAAGTCCAAGTCAAGTCCAAATCAAGTCCAAGTCAAGTCCAAGTCAAGTCCAAGTCAAGTCCAAGTCAAGTCCAAGTCAAGTCCAAGTCAAGTCCAAGTCAAGTCCAAGTCAAGTCCAAGTCAAGTCCAAGTCAAGTCCAAGTCAAGTCCAAGTCAAGTCCAAGTCAAGTCCAAGTCAAGTCCAAGTCAAGTCCAAGTCAAGTCCAAGTCAAGTCCAAGTCAAGTCCAAGTCAAGTCCAAGTCAAGTCCAAGTCAAGTCCAAGTCAAGTCCAAGTCAAGTCCAAGTCAAGTCCAAGTCAAGTCCAAGTCAAGTCCAAGTCAAGTCCAAGTCAAGTCCAAGTCAAGTCCAAGTCAAGTCCAAGTCAAGTCCAAGTCAAGTCCAAGTCAAGTCCAAGTCAAGTCCAAGTCAAGTCCAAGTCAAGTCCAAGTCAAGTCCAAGTCAAGTCCAAGTCAAGTCCAAGTCAAGTCCAAGTCAAGTCCAAGTCAAGTCCAAGTCAAGTCCAAGTCAAGTCCAAGTCAAGTCCAAGTCAAGTCCAAGTCAAGTCCAAGTCAAGTCCAAGTCAAGTCCAAGTCAAGTCCAAGTCAAGTCCAAGTCAAGTCCAAGTCAAGTCCAAGTCAAGTCCAAGTCAAGTCCAAGTCAAGTCCAGGTCAAGTCCAGGTCAAGTCCAAGTCCAAGTCAAGTCAAGTCCAAGTCAAGTCCAAGTCAAGTCCAAGTCAAGTCCAAGTCAAGTCCAAGTCAAGTCCAAGTCAAGTCCAAGTCAAGTCCAAGTCAAGTCAAGTCCAAGTCAAGTCCAAGTCAAGTCCAAGTCAAGTCCAAGTCAAGTCCAAGTCAAGTCCAAGTCAAGTCCAAGTCAAGTCCAAGTCAAGTCCAAGTCAAGTCCAAGTCAAGTCCAAGTCAAGTCCAAGTCAAGTCCAAGTCAAGTCCAAGTCAAGTCCAAGTCAAGTCCAAGTCAAGTCCAAGTCAAGTCCAAGTCAAGTCCAAGTCAAGTCCAAGTCAAGTCCAAGTCAAGTCCAAGTCAAGTCCAAGTCAAGTCCAAGTCAAGTCCAAGTCAAGTCCAAGTCAAGTCCAAGTCAAGTCCAAGTCAAGTCCAAGTCAAGTCCAAGTCAAGTCCAAGTCAAGTCCAAGTCAAGTCCAAGTCCAAGTCAAGTCCAAGTCAAGTCCAAGTCAAGTCCAAGTCAAGTCCAAGTCAAGTCAAGTCCAAGTCAAGTCCAAGTCAAGTCCAAGTCAAGTCCAAGTCAAGTCCAAGTCAAGTCCAAGTCAAGTCCAAGTCAAGTCCAAGTCAAGTCCAAGTCAAGTCCAAGTCAAGTCCAAGTCAAGTCCAAGTCAAGTCCAAGTCAAGTCCAAGTCAAGTCCAAGTCAAGTCCAAGTCAAGTCCAAGTCAAGTCCAAGTCAAGTCCAAGTCAAGTCCAAGTCAAGTCCAAGTCAAGTCCAAGTCAAGTCCAAGTCAAGTCCAAGTCAAGTCCAAGTCAAGTCCAAGTCAAGTCCAAGTCAAGGGACCTCCATTTAGATACATATTGTCATCCATTTAGTGTTTACGGTTACTTAGCTCTAACATAATATTTAGATCAATTATGAGGCACTAAAATCCGTGCCCAATTTATGATATTAAAACTTATCAAGTGTTTCTTTTTCGTTGCGTTCTTGAGATTTTCCTGCTTTACCACTCATAAGCGTTGACGCAGGGGAATTATGTGAGCGTTGCTATTTGATTACTACAACATTGCAACAACAGCCAGAACGTGCCACAGCAGTTGGGGAATAACTCCACTTACCTGGAAAGACACAAAAGAAAATACAAAACACAATCAGTATAACAAGTTTGGAAATTTCACAGAAATATATACGTACATACAAACATCCGTACCTAAGTACGTGTGCGAATATGTATAATGAGAACAAGTACAAGGGTAGGTGTGAGTGTGGGTGGATATGTGAGCATATGTTGTTGTTGTTGGTATGTGTTTAATCCAAATATGTTTGTAGCAATTAAAAAAGTTTTTAATTTAATATAACACAACCCCAGATTGAACAAACTGAACGAATGTTTAGGAAATACTCGCAAGAAACAACGAAAAAGAGATACCCGAAAACACAAAATGCCATAATTAATTCAGAGATAATCTTTGAGGCTGCATTACAAAAGAGGCGGCGGGATACGAGGAATGCTGTTGATTGGTGGGTGCTTCATGTTGCCAATTGGCCGGTCTGCGAGTGTGCCAACATGATTTTTGTCGCAAAATATTCTCGGTCATGGTGGTCAGAAGAACGAAAACGAAAACACACACTAACCCAATTTTATCTTATCATTTGGCCATAAACTTTCGAAATATATTCACGCTATATTCACCTACTGCCTCTGGACGAAGTGATAGTTAAGGGTCAAGTCTGGACGGAAGGAAGAAACCGGATGGGCGATGTGAATGAGACTTTTGTAATTTAAGGTGGCGCAGAACTGAACTTTAACTTTCACGTAGTGCGATGATTGGTGTGCCCTATCGTTTCGCTTCTTGTTTACAAATGTTACAAAACTTTTTGCCGTAAATATGAAATAGTGCATTGCATCATGTTCGCTCTGGCAGCAGCAACAATTACCGCTAACTAATTATGTGCTAACATGCAACAACAACAAAAATGTTGGAAAAGTTTAATGCGTTCGCTGTAATCAGTATCTTCTACTGCGAGATTACACGATACACCGCTGACTGTCCGTAAACTTACTGCATTATGTGGCAATGCCACTGAATGCCTCTGAGCACCGGAAATTGTAAGTACATTTAGCAAAATACTTGAAACTGCCTGTAATTAGCTGTATGATGCCTTCTACAGTAACGGTTCATAAGCATTTAAACAAAAAACCGAAATAATGTGAGATGTAACACGGAAAGCGAAAACAGAGTATGTGAATATTAGGCGGCGGGGGGAAGTGATGGTATGCCCAATTCGATCTTCCGTTAACGTCCAGGACAGTTCAGAACCAAGTACATCAACATAAATTGTTGATGCGGGAAACTTCTAGTGGTGTAAATATCAATGGAGTACAAATAAATCCATATCTTCGCAAATAGTGCCGCCTTGGCCTGATTCAACAGCTGAACCTGAGATGGTTATTAAATTTATTGTGGTATTTAATGATATCGTGGTATTTGCATTACTTGTGTCCAGTGGGCAGAATGGTAAACATTGTCTGGGCATTGCACAGTGGCATGCAATGACTTCAAAACTTCAGAGCCAAAGACCGAAAATAGAGGTCACCAACATCGTCATACTCAAAACCAAATTGTGCGATCGGTGCTTGTAACGACATCTGACGTTCAACGGTTGATGTTTTCTATTTGTAGTAAGTCCGGTGAATGTTTATCGTCACCCGCTGAGACTGGAGACATTCTTTTTTTTTCTTGGAGAGAAACAGAAAACTTTCATTTGGGAATGAATAAATGTTGACTCACTTAATCCACATTGAATTCATTGCTGTCTCGAGCCAGTGCAGCCCACTGGGCTAGAGAAGCACCCAGCTGGTCATTGGTCATATTCTTTTTATATACCACTCATAAATATTACTATTTAATATTGATACCACCTATAATCCATTCCCCTCCGCCGGACGAAATCTGTTAGTCACTTTAAAATCCTCACACTCCAGAGGAAACTCAGAAATTAACAAACATGACATTAAATCATTATTACAGTTACAAAATTATATCACTGAATTGTATATTCGTTCAAACAATGCAGTTCTAATGAAATTTTCCTTTCATCTAATCTAATTTTATAGTTTTCCCTTCTTTTCTGTTCGTTCCTAGTTTTCCAGGGAAAGTTTGCTGAGGATTCCATCAAGTTTTTGTTCATTTACAGGAGTATTCATTATTTCCTCCGACAACGGTCTCGGTTTTAGGCTTCGACAGCACGGAGAAGAACAATACAAAAATAATTTATTGAATTAAATTTGTATTTGAATTACTGTGACTACACACAATGTTGGCTTAATTCGTTTGATATTTTTTTTTGTTTTGTATTGCTTTTGCTGTCCTTTTGTTTCGGACAATTGCAATTGTGAGAAATTATTACCACATCCAGTCCCAGCTCCATCCATGTCTAGTTCTTGCCACTGCTATTGTTAATTTTTCGTAGTCGTCTTCGTCTGTTGATGTCCAACAACTTGGTTATCCAAATGGATTTTACATATACTCTTGTCGTGGTGCTCAACGCGAACATCTTTGGGGAATTTCTTAACAAATATTTGTGGTGACAATGTTTGCCAGCCGGATATACATAAATTTCTTACTTTCCACAGGCAAAGACAACCGACCAACGGCCAACCACTCTCCCAACGAACCCACCACCGACCGACACCAAAAAATACACACAATAACAACAACAACACAAAAAAAGAATTGGTTGTTTGAATGACAGTGTCCTTGTGCTACTCGAGGATCCCCATGGCAGTCAAAACCAACAAAACAACAAACCGCCCCTCCACTCCTACCTCTCAGACGACCAACACAACCCAATGGACAAAGGAGAAAAGCGGAGACCACAATAAATGGACCACACCAAATAAAAAAACGAACAAGAATGAAATTGTTGAGAATAAAGTAGAAAAAAAAAACAAAGTTTCAACACCAAAAAAAAACGAAGCAAAACGAAACCAGTAAAGTTTTAAACAAAATTAACTGACATTGTAAATCATACTCTCTAGACTAAATCATACAAAGTTCGTATTAAAAAGAAAAGTATTTTCAAACAAAAACTAATAAATAAAGGTATGCGGAGGAGTTGCCTCATCCGACGATATACCTCCGCCATAACGGACGCATTCAGCGACGACTCGTTCGTCCACGTCCCGAGGAGATACATCTGCCTATACAAGTGCTAACACTCATCACTGTCACACTTCTACGTTTCGTGCCTTAGTCGTCTGCTCCATTTTCTGCGCCATCATGTCTTTATCACTGTTATCATTGCTACCGTTGTTGCTGTTGCTGTTGTTGTGGTTGTTATTATGTTAATCCTACCCTTATCACTTACTAATTCATAATTTCTCTTTGATTCGCCCCATGAAAATTTATCATAAATCCCATTTGATGACAAATTACTACGTTTTTCTCGGTCTGCTTGTTAGATGTGATGTCTTCGCCTCACTTCCTCTCCTATCCCCACTTCGGTCTGACGTCCCGGCAAGAACTGCTGATGATGTAATCTAAGTTGTATCCTTTGGATTCTTATGGGACGACGAGTGGTCGGTCGGTTGATTTCTTGCCATCGGCTTATCGTTGTAATTAAAGGATTTGTTAATAATATCAATTTCCGTCAACAAGTGATAATTCTATTTGGTTACAGCAGCCGTTTGCCCATGGCGTGAGGCGTGAGGCGAGGGAGATGTCCGGTGCCGCCAACGTAGTGTTTGAGGCAATAAGTTACATGGTCCAATTAATACCTTTTGCTTTGTGCTGGGATATATTCGAGCAAAATGTGAATTTTGCAGATTAATACATATGTATAGTTAAAACAGAGAACATGTACGGTGGCCGTGTTTTATTTGTAACTTGTAACTTAAGCACTTCCTTGAGTTACCAGGTAACAATTTTCGGAGTGTTCATAATTTTGAAATCTTAAACATTTGTCTGAAGTTGTGTTTTTAGAAACAATTTGTTTTCATTTCTGATTTCATTTGAATAAACTTCAGGGGACACTGCAAACCGAGTCGTTCACAGTCTGTACTATCACGACAGGGCTGTAAATTGAATACCGGGAATAATGAGCCCTACATGTCTTTTAGAAGAATACTCAAAAACAGCAAAGGTTTCAAGACACTTTAAAAAACCATTTGTGGTCCATAATGTACACTTTGTTTAATTTCGTAATTCAAATCTATCCGTATTCTGTGAAGATTATTAAAGTAAATTGTCTGCAGATTTTACTTGTGATATCACCGATATTAACGAACCGAAACCCCTGCGAACAACAAGAAGGGTATTTGAACCGGGACTTCTTAGGTGACACACGAGCATCAGATATTCATTTACTATCTAGTTTGAGCATAAAAGTTTTTTTTATTATAGAAGCATGGACTTGAGGTCTCCATTAATAAAATCATAAGCCATAACAAATTGTACAATGTGAATGTCCCTAATAATATACGGAACAAAAAAACGAGACTAATAGCCTAAACCACGATGTCGAACGACAATGTTCGCCAGCCCTCTCAGCGACAAACAGCTGATTTGTGGCTTCGAAATCAGCCGTTTGCCGCTTAAAATGCATGAAAACGTTGTCATTAAACATCGTGGCTTAGACTGTAAGTGAAAGTTACTTGCAAGCGAGTTGCCTTAAAGGTCCTCATCAACATATCTTTATCATCAAGGAGTCCCCAAATTTGTGTTACATATCAACTGTTCAATAAATTATTGTTTTCATTAAGAGTACTCACTTCAATGAATGCAAAGGATGGGAAAGCAGAAATTTGCCGACGTTGTGATACGAGTCACTCATATTGCAATAGTTTTAAATATTGCAATAGTTTTAATCTGGATTATTGCATATTGAAAAATACGTCAAACACAAAAAAAAGATAATTTGGTGGAAAAATATCAAATCTTACAATTTTAATGAAGACCGATAGTTTTATTTGAAAATGTGACTCCCAGAAATTCTTCTGGCTGGTAAGATGTTTTTGGTACATTTAATTTCATGTAGGTCGTTGAATTGAATCCCTTTAATGTAGTGTTTTACTATAAGAACTGTTCTCGTTCCCCCCATTTGCAGCCACCACCCTTGCGCCATAGCATTCTCGCAATTCCCCTATATGTGGGAAATAATAGTAAATGAATTTTAGTCAACAAGTTTTGTTTTTTTTGTTCAGTTCTTGTTTATTAATTTTTGGCGTTTCCCCAACCAGAAAGTTTATATCTTGAATGTATGTGAAGAATTACCACAATAAAGTTTTCAACACTTTCGGTTATTTTCTTCCCAAATATAGAGTAGTGGCAACAACAACAACAGCAAAGGGGGAAAGGCTTTTATTTTGTTTACAACAACAGCAAAAACTATAACATTAAAATGTACCAAACGCAAAGAAGACGAACAAGAAAAAACAGAAAATTAATTTTTATTTTACAACATTAAGTTTGGAAATTATTCGTGTTGTTGTTTTTGTGAGAGGGAGCGGGGGCGGAGGGCGGGGTGGCATAAACATTTCTCGAGCATATTTCTCCCAGTTAAATGAGGGTTTTTAGACGCACCAACAACAACCAACAAAGAAACCCAAGGAAGTGATTATACAAATACCAGATACAAATACAGACATCAGACGCATAAACACCTATCAACGCATTCGCCCCTTTGTTGGTTGTGTTGTTGTTTCTAATGTTTACAATAAACATTTAAACAAATGAACGCCCGGCAATTTACGTAACAAATGTGTTAAAGTAAAGGCAACATTTAAACAAATATCGGGCGGGAATACGAGATGTGCTTAAATTTCAAATAATTTAGTTTCAGCTACGGTAGTACCCTTCGGACTGCCACGAAGCGCCCATCCTCCCAATGTGACGACACACACACAAAAGTAGGGCCGTGTTCATAATTAAAAAAAATAAAATATATTTTAAAAAGACAGCAAGAACAAAAAGTTAATAGAATTTATGTTAACCTTTGGAATATTAATCGAATACTTTGGTCCTTGAAATTTCGTTATTTTCTTTTGTAGGACATAAAAAGGGAACAGGACATTTACATATTTATGGAATTTACCAACAAATACGTGTACACAGACACACACGCACACATACACACATATTTATAAATGCAGTATCCTCCTTAAACCGAAGGGTTTAAATTGGAAGGGAGCAGCAAAGAAAGAAACGAACCAAAAACCAGAAAGAAGGGAAACATGCGAATAAAGAAAATAATGTTATTTCAATACCATAAAGTCCACAAACGGAGCATAAAACCATAAAAAATGGGTTTTTGAATACTGAACAATATGTAAACAATGATACTACTATTCGGTACTTCCGTTAACGCCTTTCGGTCCTCCCGACCAGAGTCGAGGCCAGTCTGCCAGGTGTGGTCAGAGTGACAGAAAATAATCACCTAATTCTACACCTTTTGCAAGGGCTTTAGCGACATGCAGACAAATCTCAGCGCATTAAATTCGTAGCAATTCGATTCATTTTAATATTAACCCCTCATATTCACATGATGGCATCCACATTTGTTTTACCATTTTTGTAGCACTGACCTCGTACAACAACTGCCAATATCGCACTCACTCATACGGTCATACATTTACGTACATACAGCCGTATATGGATATGTGTCGCCGCGTGTGTGTGTGTGTGCATATTTTATCGAATAAAATAAGTGTCAGCGTTACCCTTTCGCATACATTCTCAACGGTTGAGAATACCCAAAATAACTGGGTGGAATATGCCATGGTTAGGTTCTGATCCTTTTTCATTATTATATTTACACACTCAGCCTCACACACACACACACACACACACAGCCATGTAGTTGCATACGTGCGTGTGTGTGTGTGTATCCAAAATCGTTTTTGTCCCTCTTAACATTGTCGTTATTTTGGTATTACTGTGTTATTTTAATACAAACACACTCGCACAAATTTAATATGTCCCCTGTGCTTGTGTTGTGGCGTCCATTATGGGAGCCGCCACACTCACCACCAACCCCTTAGAGAGTGAAAGTGTTTTTCACTTTTTAAGAGTTTTTGGGGTTTAAACGATTTTCCATTCCCTGGGCCAGTTGACATAACAATAACGGCAAATGTTTTTTAATAAAAAGAAAATATCGAACAAAAAGGTATTTTCATAAAGTTTCATTTTGAAGTTGTTCACAGTATAAAAGAGGTTCAAGTGGTCCTTAATATTGAGACGTTTGACATGAAGATGTCTGCAGATAATTAAATTCATGGAATACACTGTTGACGAACTAGGGACACCACATCCATGTCGACAGCCATGAGCCACTGTATTCAGGAAAGTCATAGCATTAATTAAATCTTAACAAAGACGAAGAATTTTCTTTTCTCGGAAAAATGATTGAACAGAAAAAAAGGCGCTGGAATAAAAATAATTTCCCCTCTGATCCTTTTGAATACTCTAATCTTCTGTATTTTAACAATAGAATTGTAGTATTAACGAAACTGAAAAGATAAAGACAGGGTCGGGTCATCGCACTGGCAAGGAGTACTTATGAGGGCGTTATTTTGGAACAATAAGTGTGGAAAATGTGCTGTCTAGTTTCTTCTTGTATATGTTATTCATAGGACCAGATTAAATATGTATGCATTGTATCAAAGACAAAACTTTGAGTTTGACGCCCAGTTAATAAATTTGTCTATGGTCCTGAATTGTATTTTCGTCCCAAGGTCGGAATGTTCAAGAGACTCAAAATCAAATACAAAACTGTAATGCAACTAATGATCGGGACACTAGATGTTGACCTTACAATACTAAAACCGGACTCGGTTTTACTCTCTAAAAAGAGGAGTATTGATTTAAAGGACCCTGTAGTGGAAAGCAGATTATGCGATTGTTGGTGTAAAATATGGGCCCAACTGAGCTTTTGGTCATGAACGTAGTTAAGTGCATTACTGTCACCTGAAGACTCTAGCTGAAATTCATGAGACCGCAACTGATACAGAAGGCTGAGACAGTATACACACCGATACTGCGGAGGTAAGACCAACTTGAAGATGCCAGACGGTAAAAAGAAACTTTACACTCTCCTAGACAAAAAAAAAATACAAAAACTAACTAAACAATGTTCTCACATGGCAATAATATGCCATGCTGTCAACTTCAATTGAGCTGGAGTCATAAAGCCCGACCAACCAGATTTCTATTGCTGAAAACACACAGCACTTTAGTCGAACGCATGACCGACCTCTGGCACAAATTAGAAGATTTGTGAAAAACTTAACAATTTCTTTTAATTAATTTTAATTTCTCATTCCATTTTCATGCTGAACTACCAAAAATCATCCCAAAATGACAATCCATTTTTTCCATGTCCTTTTTGGACAGAAAAAAAAACGAAGAAGAAAAAACGCATACTTTTTTCTTTTGCTTTGACCAGATATTTAATGCCTTCATTCTCAGTGTCTTGACGTGCTGCTGCCGCTGCTGCTGCTGCCGCAGATGTTGGCGGTGAAAAACCACTACTATTACATAACATCGCCAGTGACCCTAAAGCGAAAGGCCAACACTTGGTTATTCTCCAAGAATTCCCCAATACAACAAGAACAACGACAACAACAGCCACAACTCATATAAGAAGGCAAGTTATCGGCCAAAATAACAACGAAGAGCGCACGAACGGGTAAGTAGTACAAGTCTGTCTGTCTGTCCGACCGTTGGTATGTACCTACATTATGATGGCCTTAACAAAGTGCTTACTTTCACTTTAATATGCCTCGCAATTAGGTGAAATGTTCGCAAAGTATGATGGGGAAACAGTAGGATGGCAATGGAGTAAGGAATCCGGAATGGTGATGGTGATGGCAACGGGGCAACAACAAAATTAAAAAAAAATAAAATGAGAGTACCAGAAACAACAACAACAAGCATTTAAGCTAAAATAATTTTTGCATAATTTCAAAAACATTTTCCAACACGATTCCGCGAAAGGAGGAAAAGTCAAAGAGGAAAGACTATACTCTCCGGGGGGAAATAGGGCCTTTGTATTTAAATTTCGCTGGGGTTTCCTTCGGTTTTTCCAACGTTTCTTTGTGTTGGTTATTCTGTGCTGTTGTCTACTGCTTTGAGGTGGTTTTCCCATTGCCGCCACTTTGAATACGTTTTCCGCTTTACTGTGGACAACAACAAAACAAAGTCAAAAACAAAAAAAATAAAACGTAGGAAAAACACTGAAAACTAAAGGGAATTGAAGTGGTGGATGGTAAAATTGGTGTTTTACTTCATCCTCCCATTAACAGACACTTATATCGTCATGTGTCCGTTCCCCTGCCCGTCGTTCTGTCCAACGATCTCTGTGTCGGCTTGTTTAGAAATTAAACTGCAACATTTGTACGTGGCGGGGGGGCGGGGAGCTCCTACCTCCCTATATCATCCTTATCTTGTGGTTGGCGAAACTTTTTGCTGGTCCATTGTAAGTGCTCATTGCATACATACGCTTCTTCATTTGTCGTTTGTCCTTCAGCACAAATTATCCAGAAATATGTTTGACTCTGCACTTTCCCTGTGGCCAATTCTTTTTTTTTTTTTTTTGGTTGTTGTTGTCGAGATACCCTTAAGACATGAAACCCGGAAAAAGGGAACGAACGTTGTGTATAAATAATAAACTTTAAAATAAGAATATGAAATTAT
Source organism: Hydrotaea cyrtoneurina (assembly GCA_958296145.1). Lineage (NCBI taxonomy): Eukaryota > Metazoa > Arthropoda > Insecta > Diptera > Muscidae > Hydrotaea > Hydrotaea cyrtoneurina. The sequence goes on along the minus strand of OY282514.1, from coordinate 50,561,520 downwards.
AGTCAAGCTTGGGCAGAAAAATAAAAAAAACACACACACACACACACAAAATGTATGAGAGAGCGGCAATAATCTTTGGGTTTTATGCTATTCGTTCGATGTTTTTCTCTTTTGCGTAGAATGTCAAGCGAAAACGCAGGAAAAAAAGCACGTTAAACAAATTGGTTCACTTCCCATTTTGTCGTTGGACCATAAATTACCTCCAAAAAAAAAAACAAAGCAGAGAACGTTTTCTCTGCCCGCTTAAAATTGGTGGCAAAAAGAGCAGCAGAAGCAGGAGCCCATCATCCTTCGCTATCCTTTGGTACATAAAATTGTTACAATCATAAATCATTGTGAATTTTTGTTGGCCGTGTGTGTACATCATAAATACGTTGGCCATAATAATGGCGGTCGACCGGTTGGTTGTGTGTGTTCGGTTGTTTTTTTTTTTAAATAAAAATCAATTAAAATCGCTTCATTTTCATTGTTGTTGTTGTTGCTGTTGCCATTGTTATTGTTTTTGTTACAATTTATGATCGTCATTGAATGTTGGAATTGTCTGTTTTATTTTGTGGGGTTTTTAATTTTTCGGGTTCTGTTGCTGTTGGTCAGTTTTAAAGCTTACCTAGGCATTATTTGGCCATAATACACGGCCAATAAATGCAGAGTTGCCAACAAATCAGCGGAAATGACCACTACGTGGACAGCTTAAATTTGAGCCAATACACGAAATGTTAACCTTAGGAGTCCTTTATCATCCCTGGAAATATTTTCATCTTGAATATGGTGATCATCATTCACGATTCATGAGCGAATCACCAGTCGTGTGCCGCCGTTCGGATGGCTTGAAGAATAATGTGCGATTCGGTTTGAGGGTTCGCCAAAGCGAATAAAAAACGATTCACCCCACTCATAATGAGCGATCGCTAGAAAAGCCCATGAAAATGAGAAGTAGCTTAGGACTATGTGTACTTCTAAGCTTCTGTGTACTTGAACTGCTAAAACAATACTGACAACATAATGCTCGAATGTCATGCAACAATCCTTCCACAATCTTCCAAAAATCTTTGCAAGAATATTTCTCAGAGAAAGCAATTTATGAGATAGCTGCTTAACACACATATTAAATATTGTTCGTAATCGACTGCAATCGAATGTGTATTTCGATCGACTTGTCGTTTTGGTACGACAAGCCAAACGAAAACGTAAAATGTTTCAATATAAATTTAGATTTTTGTATATCGAACGATGAGTCACATTCGATGGACACCGTGAGAGAGCCAGTTAGGGAAGTGGTCGTCATCAAGAGAGTTCTCCTCTCAAGGATAAATGTACATAAATTGTGACTATGGTCGAACTTTCAATTCCCCTTCAGCTTAAGCAGAGTTTAAACTTCTCTGAGCTTTAACAAAAATCCTATCCACTACCGAACGCATTCATTCCATGGAAAATCGCATATTTAAGAGTTAAAAAACTAAAACCGGTTGGCAATCCCGCATGAGAATGAAATTATGACTGTAATAACAATTAGTGGCTTGTAAAAAAATGCTCTTTGTGTGGAGAACGAACGCGTGTTTCTTTTTGTGTGTTTGGCCAACATATTTTTTGTGTGTTTGGTTCATAAATTCTATAAATAGACCAAAACAATGTATACCAAATATACATATATTTATAAATCAATGAGTACATATATGGCTGTGTATGCGTACAAACAACAAAAGTAAGAGCATCCGAGGGATTTTGCAATATTTACACAAACAGAGTGTGTACCAAGAAGCGTTGAACCATGAAAGCTCATTTAAAATTTATTACCAAGGAATCCATCATTGTCAAATAATATCAGAGGATATTCAAGTGGGCGAGCGCAATGGTGGTGGCCATGGTTGGCGGGGAAGTTGTAGAGTTATCGAATATATTGTGTAATATGTAGAAATTGGTTTAACATTTTATATGATCACACACACACACATGCATACGGACATGCCCACATCATCACACACACAGCATAACAAACACCACAGGAAATAAATAAATTAACAAAAAGCCAACAAATATAATGCCAATAACAGCAGCAACAACAAGCCGACGAAATGAACGCAAGAAACATATTTTGTTTTAAAGCTTTAATTGTACCGTGAAAAGCGTGTGCGGTACGGGGCGGGCGGCTCTCAATGAGGTTAACAAATCCTATACATAAATAAAGTTAACACATTTTGGCAGCCTGGGCTAAAAAGAGCAGAAAAACGACGTTGATGTTGGTGGCGAGTCAACATTTATACACCATTCACAAAATCATTACCTACACAAGTGATTGCCTTGACGACCGCCAGCAGATGTTCCTGATGATGATGATGATGATGGCGGCGATGACAACGACGACGAGAACGACAGCGACGACGATATCTAAAATTGTAACAACGTTTTGTTGGCAATAAGAAAGCCAATGATGTGTTGTTTTTTTTTATTCGAAGCTTTGTTTTAGAAGGCCATTTAGGATCTACTCGTACTAGTTGGACGGCAAACACACGATGACGACGACACACACACACCGACATACCCCAAACAAACTCAAAAAGTCAAACATTTGTTAGTGACATCACAATTTAATAAAATTTCGGTTTACTTGAGATGACAGTTAAAGAAGAGAATGAAAAACACAAGAAGGGCCACAAAAAACTAAAAAAAAAATCAACCTCCCTTAAAAGAAGATGAGAGGAATAGTTGATGAGGTTTCTATTTTAAAAAATTCCACATTCCAAGCTATCATAAACATCACCTGATTTCCGAATAGATTTAGCAAGTGAAAATATTGAAAACTCATCATTGTGAGTTGCCTTTCACAAAAATATCCATTAGATTCATTTGCATGAAACCATCAGCTTAGTTTTCTATGATATTTTATGACCTTCAGTGTGGCTTCTGTGGTAGCGCCTAAAAGTATGCAAAGTTTTTATTCTTCATCCTCACTAAATACCAATACCATTGGCGGCATTATTGTGAATTTGATTTCTTTGTCTGTCGTTTGTTTATTTCTGTTCTGTTGTGGAACAGGAACACCACAACCTACTTTTATTGGGGAATTTAGTTGTGTGTGCCCATAAACAAATGTTTATAAATCAAAATTGAGTTTACGAATTTGAGTATCTTTTGTATGAAAACAACAACAACAACAAAAAAACAATTTAATACCCATTCTCATATTTATAAATAGCAACAAAGAATTCCTCCCAATAAATGGATACCAACTTATGCTCTGGTTATGGAGGGCTGTATACGGAACTCACTGTCAGTTGGCACGGTTGTTATGGAATTTCGTTTACTTTCCACAGGAAGAACAGTGGTCGTAGTCGACATAACTATTGATGTACAATTTATCGAATATTGTACTTTAATAATTACCACTTTGTTTTATGAAATTATAGAACGCTTTTGTAAAACTGTTTGTGAATGAAAAAATATTGAAAATATATTGAAAATATTTTTTCAGTACGATACACATTTTCAAACAAATAAAACCGTTTCTTTATAAAAGATATAAACCATTGCGCATATACGCATACATATTTCCAATAATAACGACGAAGAGTTTTCTACGGGCAGACGGTCATCGTTAAATTGTCATAAAATCAGGAATACTTAGGAAAATTACACTTTAACAGACTCGACCCAACTGAGGGACGCAGACCGGATAACAATTAAGGACTATTTCAATAGTACAGAGATCCTGAAATAACTTCTCTGGACTAATTCATAGCACAACTACAGCGCCCAACAGCACTAATACTTAAATGTTTAAACCGATTGTTCTGTGTCAGTGTTTATCAGTTTATTGTAAGGACGTATGTACTTTCCTCAACATACCATGAAGGACTGTAAACTTTTCTCAAATCAATTCGATCAGGACAGATCAGGACTCAGCTGTTAAGAGCCGGAGAGGAAAATTCGCCGGTAAAGGCTCGTAAAACTTCTCCAGACAATCATTGGCCGTTCGGAGTCGGCTTTAAACAGCTCACTGATTCGAGAGTATTTCCCCGTCTGTTTCTTCATGGAATGCTATGGGGAAATAAGTAAAGTCTCCGGGATTTACATGACGCCGGAAACGGCAGCTGGCAAATATTCGATGTTCTAAACAGGAAACGTCACTCGCGAAACTCTTGTGAACCTTTTCAAAAACTGCCTCCCACAATACAGCCCACTGTGCCAGCCGATCGGTATGCGAAATACCACAATGTAATATTCCAAGATGTTTTTTTGCTAAAGAAACACCACAACGACAACAACAAAAACAACGGTTTGAAAAATGAGGAGAATGGAATTGAGTTTAATACGGTTTTCATAAAGAACGACAAATATTTATATAAAAAATTATTTTAATAAAAATGCACATTCAAAGAAAATAAGCCTTAAATGCAAGAGAGATTTTTGTGGAGTGTTTGTTTGATGTCTGTTCGACAAGTGTCTCATATTCCCAAGACACGCCAATACGGAGTGATGAAACATCCCCCCAAATATCCACTCACTCTATGCCAGAGAAATTTGTGTAAATACATTTTGTAAATGCGTCCATTCCACAATCCTCTAATAAGCCTTTTGCTGTCGGTTTTTGTTTTTTGTCTCATGTCCTTTCGTTCATTTGTTTATTGTGTGTGTTTTTGAGCCTCTCCTGGAATACTTTACTTTTTGTTATTTTAATTTATGTTAATTTTTGTTTTAATTTCTCCGATTTGTTTTCTTGCTTTATTTATTGTACGTACATGTGTAGCTCGGCCCCTGCCGATGGTGGCCGTGGGTAAGCGGCCTCCACAAACACAAGAAATATCGTTTACAAATTTCATTTATGTTCATTGTCAGGATTCATTGTCGTACCCAAGGATATGCTTTATTTAGGCATTGTTTTCTTCTTCTTCTTGTTTGCAATCCTTCTTTCTTCGTTGTAACCAAAAAAGAAACAAAGTCTTCATCATCATCCGTTTATCAAAGTGAGGGAGTTCGGATATTGCTAGAGATTATTCTATATTCGTCTTCGCATTCAATATCTTTGGGATGCTGATGGTGTCGCCGTTGCTGTTTTAAATTCATTTGTGCTTTTGTATGCAAAATGTGCACGACGTTGTACGTCTTCACTGGTAGTGTCGTTTTTCGTCTTCTTGTTTTCGCTTCAATTTATCTTTTATCCCAAAACAACACTACCACAAACGAAGACGAATTTGAAATTCCACTCTCGGTGTCTTAGCAAATCTTGCCAACAATTTGTTTGTATTTCGTCGTTTTTGCTTATTTTGTTTTTTAATTAAATCTTCATTTCATCTGATTTGAAAAAGCGTCTGTTTGTGTCTGTGTTGGATCTCAGCGTTTCACACATAATTTTCAAAATAATCAATTGTGTATTGTTTGTCTTAAATAGATTTAAACGGCAGAGCTGCCACAACAACCTAAATTATGTGAGAAAGAAGCTTAATTTGCTACCTCAAGTAATTCGAATCTGGGTTTATTTGAAATCCGAGTCACAATGTTTGGGCTGCTGTTTGCAGTTGCGTGTGAGAAAGTATGAGTTCGAAAAGTTCACGCATAAATTTCGTGTGCTACTTATTCGATGGAATGAATTCTCACCACACAGTTGTTGTTGTTGTTGCTATAAGCCAATATTGGTCATAGAATGTTGTGAGAAAAGTTTAATTAGACGAAAATGTTTAGTCCAAACTTAGAAGATAACTATCGAGAGTTTAAATTTCCAATCTATAGAGAGTTTAAATTTCCTCTATACCAACAAATTGTTGGACACTGTTCAGAGATGACAGAGGCAGGTGTAAACACATGATATTCTCTCTTCAGCTGGCTTTTCATTTCACAACTTGGCATCACTTTTGTTGGTGGATGTAGCTTTACCAGTCTGTCAAAGCAAGTAATTTGGGCTCGTTTTCCTGCATTATTAGATGAAACCATCATCCCCAAGAAAGGTTAGGCTACAAATCCTGCGAATTACCGTCCAATTGCAATATGTTCTGCGCTCTCGAAGGTTATGGAGAGCATGGTTAACCACCATCTTGTTAAGTATTTAGAGTCTAACGGCCTTCTCAGTGATCGACAGTATGGCTTCCGTAGAAATCGATCTACTGGAGACCTGATGGCGTTCCTTACGGAGCGATGGAGTCGATCCATTCACCGCCTTGGTGAAAGTAAGGTCGTGGCTCTGGATATTTCCAAGGCGTTCGATAGGGTCTGGCACGGAGCACTCATATCAAAACTTATTGCATTTGGTGTCGGTAATACCTTCTCTCGATTCATTTCGAGTTTTCTCAGGGATCGCTCTATACGAGTTGTTATAGATGGGATCTCATCCAACGAGCATAGGTTGACCGCAGGAGTGCCACAAGGCTCTGTCCTCTCTCCCTCTCTATTTCTTATTTTCATTGACGACCTGTTGGGTCAGACTGTGAACCCAATCTACTCCTTTGCGGATGACAGCAACCTCTGTCATTCGTACTCATTTGATCATCGGCCAAGTCCCTCGGAGATAGAGGACAAAAGGCGAACGATGAATAACTCACTTAACCGCGATTTGGCGACGATTTGTGATTGGAGCCAAATGAACAGAGTAGATTTTAATGCACAAAAGACCCAGTGCTGTTTGTTGTCACACAAACGTTCCACCGATCCAGCACCGTCGTCGATATCTATGGGTGGTGTAGATATAGACGTGTCAGATACTCTTGATGTTCTGGGCATGAAGATACAGGGTGATGCTCGCTGGGCTAGCCATATATTCGAAGTGTCGAAAGAAGCATTCAAGTGTTTGGGCTTTTTGAAGCGGTGCAAGAAATACTTCACTCCATCTGATCTCGTAAATATTTACACCACTTACATCCGGCCTAAAATGGAATACAACTCGCATATATGGGCAGGGGCTCCATTAACATCTTTGAAGCTTCTGGACCGTGTACAGAGGAGAGCGGTGGTGATGATAGGGGATGGTAGGGTATCCAGCTCTATTGTCTCCCTATAGCATCGCCGGAATGTGGGTTGTGTATCGATATTCTATAGATATTTTAACGGTGTCTGTTCATCAGATATCCGTCGTCTGGTCCCTGAAGTTAGAACATTTAGCCGGAATACGCGGCTATCCAGGGAGTCTCATCCGTTCATTGTTAAATGGCCGGTTGACCGGACGACGCACTATAGAGAAAATTCGTTCTTCAGCCGGACTGTTCGTTTGTGGAATAATCTTCCTGCAAGTGTTTTTCCTGCCTGCTATGACATTATCAAATTCAAGACCAACGTCAACAAACACTACTCCCTCTTTCCCCCCTCCAATAACCTTCCTCCCATCGCTAACACAGTGCATTGCATTTATAGGGGGCATCCCCTGAGTGTTAGTCAAAAAACAAAAAAATCGCACCATGACGAGGACCGTTTTCAAGGAAAATAAAACCATCAGAGGGAACGGTGCGAATAGGGTGCTCAACATTTGGTAACGAGTAATTTGTAGGACCTTACTTTTGTTGAATTGGTATAGACCGTATCACCAAGACATATTCGTGGCCAAATTTAAAATGTACTTTTGATAATTTCAATTTTTATTTACAAAAATAATTGTTTTTTATTGGCAATACAATTTGCTTAATTTCCATCCTTATACGATTTCATGAAGTTTGAGTACCCAAAATGGGAGGCAGATTGAATTTAAGTCGTGGCCAAGAGCCACCTAGAGCCGCGCCCACAATTTATTTTTCATCCTCATGCGATTTCCTCAAGTTTGAGTACCCACTTTTTTTATGTCTTGTGCCCTAGCTTCCCCCGGAGCATTTCCCCCTTTCGCATAAAGATTGTTCATGATTTCTGGGTGATTTTGAGTGGGTGGCATTGTCAGTTCTTTTGGTGGGCATACGCATTTTTGCAAAAAAAAATGATTTTTGACAAGATTTCTTATGAACACTTTTTCAAAAGTCGGATCCAAAACTAGACACATTGCTTGGCAATTCGTTTTGTGGCCCATGCTGCCAGCACCAAGTCGTATCGAAAATTTGGAAATTCGTACATGCTTAGCAAATACGCGCTTTACAAAAATAAGGGAAATTCAAGCAAACCGTGTTGACAAATTTGGAACATCGTTAACGATTTGCCCACATCCGTGTAATGATAGACTTTTGTACCCGTATGTTAACAGTTCATGCACGTTTGTTCATAATTTTTCTATGAGTGTAGCTATGCACTAAATTCTCTGTTCTCAAAGCGATAATTCTAATTGGAAGTATCTGCTGCTATGTAAATGTATATTTTTCTCTTCTACTTTTGGAATTCCTTTTTTTATGGTAATTGTGCCATCAATACTTCCCCCTGACACTCGGTTCGAAGTACATGGAAAAATGATTTAATAGTTGTAAATTCGTCCATCACTTTCAACGGGAATTGTGTATGCATAGCATTTAGTTTATCTTATTTAAAGGCAAGCGAACATCATCAATAGCTTTCAGCCATCTCTCGCAATGACGAAGCCAAAGAAATTTTGCACGAACACAAGAAAAACAGTTTGCAGCTTAAGTTTGATATTCACTTTCAATGGCCGACTTAATTATTGTTGCATAATGAAAATGTTTATGCGGCGATTTTACAAAACTCATAATCGGCTTTTCACAATTTCCCTCATTGTTAACATTGCATTACAAAAAGCATAAAAGTGATTCGTTTTGATGCCACAGCACACGAAGAAGCACAAGTGTAAGCGTGTGTGGATCGGAGTAGCCTTTCAATCGGACACTGAGGCGAATAATGGAAAGCTTACTTGCACAGTAAAAATAGTAAAATTGTTAATTGCCGACATACACACACACACACACACGCTTACACAAAATCAAATGAATGCTTAACATTGTTTATGCTACTTCCATATGGACGGACACACATATACTACATTCTGTAAGTGTGAGTGGGTTTCGGCAAGTAACAGAAAATAAAATTAAAATGCAATAAAAGCGGCAAAGTGGCAAGGGCAAAATGCGGGGAATAATGAATGGGAGACGGACGAGTGTTCGGTAATAATAATAAACACAAACAATGTTTAACATAATCAACATTTTTGCATTTGAACAAAAGGAAAAGTAATGAACGACCGTTGGTCGCTTGTACTACAAATTATGCTTCGAGTTGCTGTAGATGCAAATAAAACAGAAACAGAAACAGAAACAAAAACAAAAGCAAGCCAGTGTTTAATATTTAGTTTCACATTTAGTTGTGTGCCAGCAAAATGAAAATAAATTCTATTATAAATGTTTGCAAGGACATGCATGTGATATTTCATAATTTCATTTAAAACTCAAAAAAAAAAAAACTACAGCAAAAACTACAACAAAACATTATTATTTTCATTTGTGCAGCACTCGACAATGGCTGTCCCCTAAAGACCCCAGCAGATACGGGCCACGTACGTTCCATCAGAGATACTTTTACTGGCACTACTTATGTGTGCGAGTACATCAGTTGTTGTTTATAATTTGCAAACAGTAAAAACTTTTCTGGTTCTCGTCTGAGACGATACGACAACAACAAAAAGAAAACTTTTTCAATACACATACAGAGATCGAGTCACGTACAAATTGCATTCTGTGCACTCATGGTGGTGAACGCCACTCCGTTACCCAGTCATACGTTCGTGTCGCATTCAGTGTCTCCCAGTGCCGGTGCCGGTAGTGCATCATCGCCCATCTCCCATGTGGCATTACTGTCTTTTATGCTTACTAAACATCCCTACGACAATACCAACAACTAAAGCCAGTAACTATAACAAGAAAAATATTAATGAAATTTTGTGCAAACTATTAAATTTAAAAGTTTTTCTCTCGTTTCATTCTTTTTTTTTTCGTCTGATTTTAGAAAATCTCCCCGAGTATATAATTTTTCAGCATAAGTTTACCATACGGCTACAGGTAAGCCTAGGTGAATGCAGTTTCATATGGTGATGTTGCACTGGGACAGGCATTTCAATGCCCAGCGCGTTATGCCAGTCTCGCCGTTGAACGGCCAACATGAGGCAATATCATAATGTTTATGTGCATGAAAACAATCTGGCAATACTTTAACCAAAGTTTATTGTTTTCATTTCAACGCACATGTTTTATTCTTCAAATAGAATAGAACGAAGAAGAAGAAAATAACACAAACCTCAAATGTTCATATCCGATTTACACTGCGAAAGATGCAAACGAATGTGCATGCACACGGGGTATTCACATCAACTAGCACCGCTTTAGTTGAAAATGTGAAATTGCAGATCTTGCGAATCACAATGACACGAAGTTTTTGTACAAACTCAAAGGAACTCAATTTTGGTGGGCTATTTTTTGATTACTTTTTTTAAAAAAGCTTCTATGTGTAAAATACTCTTGAAGCTATGTAAGTTTTCGCCATCTTTGATTAGCTATTTTAAGACAAGTCTTGCATGGCTTTAGGGATTAGTCGCCTAGCGTAAAACCAACGACCGATCCTGCTTTCGTTCATATCCTGATTGCAACCAGAGTTTATTGAGCGATAATCGCACCCATTTCCTGATATCAAATAAAGCCCGTAGACATTATCAACAAAATTCCACTCACTCCAATGAAAGGGCAAGTTGCACTATCCGAAGTGAATACCCTTACTGTTGCTATTCACATTAATGTGGCAGAAAAATCAACAAATTATTACTTTGTAATAAGTTTTTCCTATCACATGTATGTTTGTGTTCTAGGAAATTACATTTATTACAGAAACTTAAATTGCATGCTGTGATTTTCTTTTTTCAGAGCGTTTTTCTTCTTCTCTGCAATAAAATATGCTGTCAAAGAAAGTTTCCACACCGATATTTTCATAAAGTGAAAAAAATATGTACATCGTTGGCTTCATTTTTCAATTTGCTGATTAAAACCCATTGATGTCACGTCGGCCTATTAGATTTACTGTAGAGCAAAAATCATGCCGCTTACAGTTTTTTGTCTGATCGATCATAGTCATTAACTTGGCAGCATTGTCAGCACAGATCTAGTACTAAATTGAGTGGCAACGCCAAAGGTCTCTTTGAGTAGTAGTAGTTCAAACTGTGTGAAGGGAAATCGTTTCCTTCCTGGACCCTAGACCTGGACCCAAATTCATTAATTCAAATGAGTTTCGAAGGATGTTGTAAATAGAACAAAATCGTACCACGTTAATTTCGAAAAGACTATCAAAAAGTAAATCACATTACATTATATTTCAGAAAACCATAAAAATCTAAATCGGAGAATAAAAAATATATATTAAACGTATTTTCAATTCATCTCAATGAAATAGCAAAAAAAATATTCCCCACCCATTAGTTTTGTATTCCACATGCCAAAGACGTGGCAACACTATTTCCAACAAAACAACCAGCAGCGTAACCCTTTTCGCAAACAATGCCCGCATTGAACATTGTATTCTTATTTATTTACTTGCGAAGAAGCAGCCATAAATATGCAAAAAATAAACTCAACCATAGAAAAATAAATACATTAAAATGTGAAAATGTTCATACATATGTATGGGTGAGTAAGTACATTTGCCACAACAAGGAGTGGAGTGTAAAAGTCACAACAACGAGCAAATAGTTTAGACAAATCATAAATGTTAAGGTGTCACCATCACCAAGCAAACTGAAGACATACAAGCAAAACACAAGGGAATGTTGATCAGACAAGGAGAAGGGGCGGCCAGACATTAATATTTATCAGCTGTAAGCCCGCCAACCAAAGGGGTATCTGGTGGTGGTGGCGGCAGCCGGAAAGGGAACTCGACAAAACGTTACGTGAATTTATGTAAGATTTGCAAAAGTCTTCCCTCCAGTATCAGCAGTGGTTACTGTGAGCCATGACTCGCTGCTGAACTGCATTTGTGGGGAGTGGGACCGAGGGTGCAGTGCAGTAGTAAAGGCGCAAATCGCTAAAACCCCAAACAAAGTGAAATCAAGAATATAACTTTGCGCTTAAAAACCCAGTCACGTTTTACAAAATGCTCAAGTAAAATAACGCGTATTTACTGCATGTGAATGTGTGTGTGTGTGCTGTGTTCTTTGCGGAATATTTTTCGTTTTCTCTCGTTTACATTAAGGGTATTCGTGTCCATTAATATCTACGCTGTGAAAGGTGTAAAAGTGCAATGAACAAATAGAGGACACTATTCGAAAATATAAGAATTTAAGCAGAATTTTGGGCCGTGGTGAGGTAGACATGTTTCAGTGGCTGTTCCCCATCTGATCCTTAATGCAATGTTAAGGGAAATAAGTAAAGTAAGCTGAATTTAAATTATTCTAGCTGGTTTAATTCCATTTAAGATTTGCATTGTAACGAAAATTAATATAAAACCCTTGCGTGACTGACTGACGGATTCATCACTGTCCCGTCCAAACAGCTAAACCTAGAATTATGAAATTTGTCGAGTATGTAATCACATATCGTGAATTTTGTTGGAAAATTGGTTCACCCCTATTCACCACGATTGCCAACAACAGGAGGAAATGAGTTAGAGATGGAACGAAAAATGGTTCAAGGCAAAAAGGGTCAATGGAACAAAAAGGGGTGAACAAATTTTTTGGCGACAACATGTTCATTAATTAGAGAAGCGACCAAATGGTACAAACAAATTTACAAAAGGGAAAAAATCGACAGGAATGAGAAAAGGGTAAAAATCTGGTGAAATATACACAAAAAATGAGAAATAGTTTAAAAATAATCACAAAAGGGCGATAAGTAGAAATATACATTGCAAAGGGTATAAAAAGGACTAAAAAAGTACAGAATAGTGCCAAAAAAGATAAAATTAAAAAGTGCGCAAAATTAATAATACTTCAAATTAACATTAGGGGCAAAAAACTGGAAGATGTGGATAAAGATGTGGGGATGTGGAAGTTTTAGAAGGCTCGAAGAAGGACCATAACGGGATCAAAAGGGTCAAAAGTTGGGGGAAACCAAAAATTTTAATAAAAAAATAGCTACAAATTCGAGAATACGAAAAAGACGAGAAGAGTGCTCAAATATAGAGGATGTGGCAAAACGGTTTAAAAATAATCATAAAGGGCGAGAAGTAGAAAAGAAAATAAATGTTTGGATTTTGTTTGAAAAATGGGATAAAATGGGGAAAATTAAAAAAGTGTGAACAAATATTTCAAATTAATATGTAAGAACTTTGTGAAAAAGTGTTTTAACGAAACAGACAAACCGTCGGATAGATGATTAAGCGAGATTGGATCATTTGTTACAGCAATATATTGTCTTCCATATTTAATACTAATGGTTTTTGATACTTTCGTTTTTGAATTATCTTGGAATTTATTTTCTCTAAAATGTCAATGTGTGCCACATTGTGAAGGTGTATAATTTTGAAATGAATACCCTTATTGTTTAGCGTTGCCGCGTACTTTGCCAGTAGTTTATTGTGCTAAATTGTGGCTTTACCATTTGTGGCTACTGATTTTTCTCTCCAAGAGTGTGAAGGGGTTGCACCATTGTCTGTCTGTCTTTCAGTCTGTCCGTCCGTCTATTTACGACTGTTTATTTGGCCGTTTAAAAAATATGCAACGTTGTTACATGCACTGCACTGCTGGGTATTCTTCGAATGAATAGACAGACGGACGGACGGACAAACGCATAAATGGCTGGAGCTGCATGGATGTTTGATCAGGTGGCGCGGACTGGCGGCCAGCGAGCGACAGTGCTGCCGATTTTTGGTGTTGGAATATGGTTTATGCATATGAATTTAGCAAAACGTTTATTGATGTTTATTTTATTTATTTCCTTTCGCTTTTTCAATTTCTCCCATTTTCCAGTCAGTTCTTGATGCTGATATTCGGTTGCCGCCTCCAAAGAAAGTAAACAAAGTTAGCATATTAGTTTTGCATATTTTTTTGGCGTTGGGGGGTGGGGGGTCTACAAAACACAAAACATTTTCTGTGTTGAAATCGGAGCAACAAGAACTTTGTTTACTTGAAAAATTTACAGATCTACAACATGATGATGATGATGGCGATGATGTCCATTGTTTATTTAATTTGCTATGCATTTTTTTTTTTTTTGAAGTGAGTTGTTGCTTAAAATTGTTCCATCGGCGCTGGAATAATTCAATTGGATGTTGTTGTTTTTTACAGAAAGTCTTAAAGCAACAGCCAGCTCTCAAAAAAAAACACTAGAAAACTTTTTACGAAAATACAAGGAAACAAAAACAAAAATAGAACAGAAAAACACGCAGCTTGAAAATAAAGTTTACGTTTTTGTTTTCTCTCAGTGTAGTGGGACGTTACGTGAAGTAGGAGCTGCTCTGCGCTGCTCTGCTCCGCTTTGATGCGTATGGGTTTTAAGGTTTTTAAGCTGCATTGCCTCTACTATCACAGAGAGTTTCAAAGAAAGAAAAAAACACAGCCATGCTGCCAATTTCATTCTGGGATTCGTGTACCCCGGTTGCGTTGATTTGCTTTTTACGGGATGCGTATGTTTTTGCAACGCCCTCAGTCAGGGTTTTCTTTTTCACTTCCGCCCAAAGTATGTCGGTATGTACGTTCACAAAACAACAGAGCACAAAGTTGTAATATTAAAATTTAAAATAATAACAAACTTTTTGTTGTTGCTGTTATTACAGCAAAGATCTACCGTACATACGTACATTAGCATAAAATGCTCCGAAAAACAATAACAAACAAAAAACAATAACAACAACAGCCACGAACCAAGAAGAAGCGAAACTTGCATAACATTTATTAATTGGTTTCAGTTCCTTAAACAGAAACAAAGCTCAGGAGCCCCAGCAACAGCTCCCGCGCCAGCAACAACATCCGAACATTCTGCAGATTTTTGCAAATTTATGAATTTCCAAGATGCATTAGTTGGTTGGCAGAAACAACAATGAAACAGATACTAAAGTTTACATTCATTAAATGCATTAAGAACTTGTAATGAATTCACTTTTAATAATGCGAAAACATGCGAAAACTTTAAGATTTGCTTGCATTATTTTCTCTTGGCTACACACAAAAAAGAAACTAAAATAAAGAAAAAATAACCTTTAGAAAATTATTGAAAAACTGCTGATTAAAATCGCAGAGCGTAGACAAAACGTGGCACTGGCCGCCAGGTACTTTTAATATTTTTGGAGTGAAATGGAAAAAATCCAATGTATGTATATACGACGGCAGGTGGCGCCTGCAGCAGCGTAATTTAATATGAAAACTGGGATGCAAAAGGAATGATAGTTTTGGCAAAAAAAAACATCACAATAATGACTTAAAACAATTGCTGAAGTTGTTTTTTCCGTTCACTCCACAAAGGTACCTGATCATCCAGCATATCATAGCTTTAATTGCGTTTTTTGTTTTTAAATAAATTACACCAATGAATTTATATGTTTTAAGAACCAATTGTAAGCCACTGAACCGAAGCGAAAACACAATTCGAGATCACCGAAATACAATTTTGGTTTTTGTATCAAATTTGTCAAAAGAAAAAAAATATTTTCTTGGAAAATATGCTCTGATATGCGACTACAATCGAAAGTCCGCTTTCTCAGTCCGTTCTTTCGAAGGAAAGAAATATTTTTCCAATTTTTTTAAATTGGAAAATAACTGCTTTTATACTAACATCATGATTTATTTTGCAAATATGGCCACCCTGATATTTTTCCAACACAATGCAAAGCATCTCTGAAAATACAACGCGTGTGTTAGAGATGTGAACAAATCCAATGGTCTCTGAAAGTCTCGAAAGTATTAAAATTTGCAGTTCCACCCTAATAACTCTCTGTCTCTCTCTATTTATCTATATCTCTCCCTCTCTCTATATATCGCTCTCTCTCTCTCTATATATCTCACTATCTCTCTCTTTTGACAAGGATATTACAATGGTACTACCAAGACTGATAGAAACAACGATTACACCATCCCGCGCAGAGAAAAAAAGTTCTGCGCAGATTGATCAAATGACGTCACGGGTGTGTTTCAATCTGAAACTTGTCACTCGTTGTACATACAAAGAGTTGGCAACCCTTACAAGGAACAAACTACGTCATCTAACGGGAAATCATGCGCATGGCGTAATCTTTCTTTCTATCATTCATGGGTACTACCAACGACTTCCTAGTGGACCAGCTCTAACGAGCGGTCTGAAAATGGTTACGTCGAGAAAAATTCAAATTCCACAATGACTTATAACTGTGGATCACGTGTCTGAAGCACATAATTGTACACTCCAGAAGAAAATAATACAGTGAAGTTCGATTTAGGAACTAATTTTTGGCGGAAACCTTAAAACATAACAATATTTTTTATTCACTTATCGTCCTTGAGCAAACGTTTGGCCTCTTAACATTTACTGTTTGGAATTAAAAAGCAAACACAAATCATGTGTTTTTTATTAGCCATGTGTTTGCTTTCACAAATAATAACATTTTATTCAAAATGTTATTCAAGTTCTCAAATTCCGAAAGTCTTGTTTAGCGGCTGGGGACTTTTTCTACCAACTGTTAATATTTTAATTTAATCAGTTTATTATTCACTGCATTTGAGCAATAGTTTTAACCCGTAGAATTTAATTGGCATCAAATTGTGCATATTTTACGATGACTAATAATTTTTAGAGACTACGAATCATGGCGTATGCAACATTTCACAGTGAGGTGGCGTGGCGGAAATATTATATGTATGTTTCTAATTACGTACAATTAATTGTGAACTGGCTAATACTCATTTCATTTCCATGCGGATACGGCCCGAAACTCTGGATGGCCTTTTAACGATTCCATTCCGTTGTTCAATTTCGAATTTAATTATTCCGCGTGATGTTGTTAATGTTGATTTTTACCTTTTACGGCGTACTTACTGTAAAATTTTATGCGTTTTCCAAAACCAAAGTTTTCCCAACTTACCTAAAATGAAAAAGCACAAAGAGGAGGAAAATATTTAGTAACACATAAAAACTTTTTATTATTATGATTTCATTCTAATTATTTTTATTACAAATTATGATAATAATTGCGGTATGTGGGGTATGGTGGGAGGAGGCATGGGGAGGGCGTGTTTTTGGTGCAAAATGGGGCGGATTGAATTCTTTAACTCGACGTATACTGTGGTTAACCTTCAGTATTAATTACAGATGGCTAAAAACAATGTTATCTCTTTTCGGTTTCTAAAGTCCATCGCTCTGAGGAAATGTGTGCAAAATCACTGTATTTCAGAGGCGGTGTGAAAATGAAACACGAACAGACAAAAAGATAAAAACTCCATTTCCCCCCACACACTTGGCGAGCTTTTTTTTTTGTTGACGGTGGAAAAATGATTGGTGGCGGGCCATGTCTGTTTCCAAAGATTCCATATTAACAATGGTGTGAAGTTTCATTTAATTATATTTAATAAGTTAATAACTGGTTTTCAGGCAACCAAAAAGCAGGCAGGCAGGCAGTCAGGCATCTCACGAAAACTCTCGAAACAAAAGAAGACGCAAATACTTGGCTGGCAAGCATTCCTAGCAACGTTCATACCTTTGACGGAAGCTTTAAATGCCAAAGAGGGCGTGAGACAAGCACTCGCAACGATTTCCATTTTCAACGGCTTTTGTTTTTCGCTTTTCTGCACATTTCCAAACTTCACACCCAACACACAAGCACCAGAATAGAATAGAAGATAAGCGGCTGTTGTTGTTGGTGACGAGCTGGGGCAAACGAAAACGGAGAGAACTCCCTAATTATGTGGTAAATCATTTTAAAATAAAGTATCCACCGCTTGACAGAATCTGCCACAATTGACGAAGAACAGGGCGGAAGAAAAAATTCCCCCCCAGTTGGGAGTAAAATGCAAAATCGTTGGCATTGAGAGGGAAACAGAAACAAAAACAAAAAGTTCAAAGAACGACGAAAGACACAACAACAGTGTCTATGATTGCCCACTGTAAGAGAGGGTGGGGGGTGTGGGGGGACGCGTAAGAACAAAAACCACCTGAGGAGTGCGAAGAAAGCTTCTCGTTTTGCGTTCCAATACGATGTAATAAAAGATGCAGACCTTGATGTACCATGTACATGAGATGACATGTGTGAGTGTGTTGTTGTTGTTGTATTGACAATAACAATGTCACTGTTGATGACAACTTGATGAAATGGCAGGGATTCTCATAAAGCTATATTCGCCAGCGTGCCATTCCCTTCCCGCTGTGCCGGCATAAGGGACTTTTACCCACATCGTCGTTTCTCTGTGTTGACGGTGGTGACATAAAGACCGGAAACTGAATGTAATCTTAGAAGGCACTGCAACCGACAAATAACAACGGACAGCATCGGGGAGTACTCGCAATATGTTCTTGCGACAATAACCGATATGCATGCATATAATCACCTCCCCCCCCACCCCTCTTTATCGCTGTACAGCCCTGATGACAATGGAGTTGAGATTGTTCGGTAAGGCTTGGTCATAACCCATCATTATCATCATTGTCACCATCATCAGCGTCATCAGTGTCTGTTTTAAGCAGCTTCAGGGTTTTAAGTGGATAAAATGTGTGAGTTTTAAGTTCAACTTCTGCGTTTAACTGGCTGGTCACAAGATGTTGCTGGCAGACACAGCAACTCCAGTTATCCCTAGCCTCCAGTATGTGCAACATATCTGCATATGCAACGCGACACACACACGCATCCATAAACAATGCATTTTTATCATTATGAGAGCATCTAAGAATTTACAGAAATTCAGAAACGACAATGACGACAACGACACAGAGCATGAAAGAAAAAGCCCACAAAAGCAAACCCATAATAATACAATTTTAACGACTTTATATACGTATGTATAATAAACGTCCTCATATGAAACATACACACATATGTCCATACCATGTCTGTCTGTATGTAAGTTCATATTTAGATGCTTTTGCTACTTATGTGTACACAATGCAAAAGTATGGCAAAAATGATAAAAAAAAAAAAAAAAAGTTGCTACAGTGCAGAGAAAAAAAAACAGTTTCCGCATGAGTCCCAGAGTTACCCAGCACAACTAGTGGCAGCCTCAAGTTGCCGCCTACAAGTGCGGAAGCTTGCAGAGTTTGTGGACATTTAAAAGAAATTCGTCGATTTTGGTTACAATTAAAACGAAATGCAATAAAAAAAAACATTATGTGTTTGAAAGAGGTTGGTTTTCTAGGAAATATTTAGTTATCGAAGATAATTGATGGGTTCACTGGGTCCGTTTTGGGAACAACACAAATGACCAGAATACATTTCTTTTAAATCGATAAATCAAAATAACGATTTTGGAGATAAACATGCAAATATGCTGTGCAATAAATCAAACTTAAAGTAAGACCAAAAACGTGGCTACAGCAGATTTTTTAATTTTTTGTAATCGACTTTAAGGAGTCTGCCCTCATACAGTTTGTAACCGTTATTCGTAATGAGGAAATGATTTTGTTGAAATAAAAACATTTTTACTTTTTTGAAATATGTATGTGAGAATACGAAAAGAATGTGCACAAAATCCGTCACTTTCAACTGTCTAATATGATAAAAATATTATTTGAGAGAAACTTGCTAATGTACATTCCGTGCCAAGTTTAGAAAAGCTGAGCCAGATGGGCCCGAATTGAGGAATATCGGCTGAACGAAAACTTGAAACTTTCGCCAAAGTTGTAGTTATTATTAATCCACCTAAAATCCGACAGGATAAAGATCTCCTTCGAACTTACTAGTTCTCCCCTTATTTTTTTTCATTGGGTGGCATGTAAAGCATTATTGATCATAAATTATGGCTATAAATAAGTATAAGTAGTATATGCATACAGCTTTGTATCTTCACACACATGTGTACATAAGCCATACGGGGGAAATGTAGTTTTAATGCCGATATCAACCGATTCTTTGCTCTATGGTGTATGTTGTGGACACTTGCACTAAAGTATTAACTCTCATCCAACGAAATCGCTTCGCAATGAATTCCCAGCACCAACATGCAAATAACAAATGAAAACACCTCCTCAATCCCCAACCGAGTTGCGGCCAACTTCACTTTGTTCCAGTTTTCAATTGTTGTTATCATTCGCTCCGGTTAAAGTGGTTTTTCCCATTGTGTAAAAGTTCTATGCATTGTTTTGTCTCTCATGGTGTTTATTAAGATCAACACATTATTTACTTAAGATTGAGTCTCTGAGTCTGTGAGTGTATGTGTGCAAAGACTACAAACAAAGTTAAAATTATTAAAAAAAAATCTACTCACATAACGACAAAACTATGTGCGTCTCTGTATGTAGGCAGTTACGTTCTCATACGTACACAACTCAGATAATAAAGATAATGGTAATATGCAAAAGAATGTGGAATATGTTTTTTTTTTTTTTTGGTTTTAGTTTTGTCTGTATTTTGAGAAAGATTAAACATTCTTGATAAGAAATACTTCTGGCTATGCGAATGGGACGTGTCATATGAAGATTATACGGAATATGTATTTCCAGTTTCAAACCAAACAACAAATAATAACGTTGTCTTTTTTGCGTCAGTGATCAATTTGCGAAATACCCTGAAGTCAAACGAATTTGATAAGTTCTTGGTTTTGTGAAGTGAACGTAGACGCGTTTCATTTCGGCGATGAGCAAACACGTCCACGGTCATAGAACCTGTCCTATTTTCTTTCCCATCATTGATGATTATTATCTCGAGTTGATCTCAAAGAGCAATCGGTTCCCTCGGGCAGATCTGGAACATGATATCCGTTGCGGAATTCATAGTTTCGTATGTTCTGGGTCCTGGTACAGGGAACCCAAACACCAGCAGAATTGGAAACGAAAGAACGGTTTCATCTCTCCCGTTCCATGTGCCGTTAATAACACGTGAGGTTTCTGCCAAATAACCAATTGCTAAATACTTTTTCCTGAAGTTGAGTGTTGTAAACTGTTGTTACTACATAATAAATTGAAAATGGAAATTTGTATCCACCAAAGAGTCATAAGACAAAGGTCCCATTTTTATCACCTATCGCTCTCTCCCCGTCGTCAAATCAATGTACTGCATACACAGGGTGCAAGAATTGAAAACCATTCTGATTTTCATTAAATTGAGAACTAATTCTAGGCTTTATTTATACGAATTGAAAATAAGAGCTAATATTTATTTAGCTGGGACGATTATTTAGATCAGGGCATTTCAAAAATTCCAAATCAACTGGCACTGAATTATTTATAGACATTTAGAATTTCAATTAAGTAAATAATGTTTAAATTTTCCATTCCAGATGTTGTAACATAAACAGCGAACTATTTACATCCCAGACAGTTTGATTAGGAAGAATTTAAATTACAATGCATATTCTTTGGGCGAGGGAGAAAAACACATGTTTTTCCCCACTCTAATCGTCTTCTTTTGCCGAAATACAAATGCAGCACACCGCGCACACCTTCAATGGAATTCTAAACAATTTGAAATCTCTTCCAAATGTTCAAAAGGTATTAACGAACGAGTGTATCTACACTATGGAGGTGATCGGTACGGAACGGCCACTATAATTTCCCAAATTGTATAAATAATTATAGGCCTTAACAGGGCGAAGACGCCAAACTCCAAGAGGAGGAGCAAGACGAGGAATTGAAAAAGGCAAAAACTCACACCAGGTTGCACCTAAATATACAATCATCGTTTGTGAAACCGACTGAAGGTATCCTCCTCATTTGCAGCAGGGAACTCTCTCCCTGCAAAGCACTTCATAAATATCCAGACGATAAACAAAACGGAAAAGGGTCCGTCCGTCCGACGATCCGATCCAACCATCGGGGTCGCGGAATGAGTAAATGTACATTAAAAAAAAATAAAAGAAAGCAGATGTTTTCAATACCTGACACTTTTCGTTGTTGTTGTTGTTCTTGTTAATTCAACAACCTCATCAGGGCAAAGGCAGCCAAGAGGAAATCAAGACCATAGCCGAACATAAGACTACCATGCGATGGAGTGGAGGGGAAGACGAGGCAAGAATTAATGTATTCATGAATACGGAGAAGCATTTGCTTGTTCTATACAAAAACAATGGGTGATCTGAAGAAAGAAAAAAAGTCAAAGGTTTCGTTTCAGGTTAAAAATGTGCGTGCGTTCCATGTTAAACATACGAACTCACACACTCTCCCTATTTCTCTCTCTCTCTCTCTCTCTCTTTAACACACACACACACACGCACACCAGAAACAAAAACAAAAATAAACAATAAATTTGATTTTCGAGGAAATAAAATAAATGTTGTGCTGAAAAACACATAAATAAAAAGAGTGAATTCTTTCCTCCAAATGCCACGAATTTCATGCAACGCCAAGAATTGAAATGTCAGCACGGACCGACTTGATGTCTCTTGCAACAAATCGCCTTAGTTTACACAAATTGGCTGCGATTGATAGATTTAATGGTGATTTTCCAAAATTCCACATGAAAAATTAATGATTTTTTTCTCCAAATTTTTGTTACGCACCAGTGGCCCTCGCAGGCAAATAAATCTTTTATCACAGCGCATCTATGTAGCGATCTATGCGCGTGTATGAGAAGAAGAAGAATACAACTTTTCAGATTATCGTGTGTGTTTCTCATTTCATTTCCAATCAATGGTAAAATCGAAAGTCCTTTGGTAATATTTAGGAAATAGTATTTATAAGAAATTCATCATTAACCCACTTTTGAGTTAATGCCATTGAAAGTATCATACGAATTTTATGAATTTACAAAATGATCATAAAATGTTCATCGTAGGTATTCTATGTATGATAACGGGGGGGGAATACAGTTGCATTTTGCAATCAACACATGATTTATGTGCTTCTGGTAAGGAGAAATGTAATGGCTTCTGCAAACCAATGATTTCACAATTTCATGAAGTTTGTAAGGTGTCATATGAGAAGTAAATATCTTCTAAAGGTTACGGGCTTCCCAGTGAGTCGACCTAAGCAATGAAATCGCATTTCTCCCATTTAAAGCCAATAAATGGAAGCAAAACTTTTATTTCTGTAAAGAAACATTTAAATTATGAATACTGAAAATTTCTCCTTGAATAGATGGAATCTCTATAACAGGAATCACAATGGATTATTGATAGATCGATCTCATTCGATCTGAGAAAGCCAGGAAATCGAATACAGCATAGCTGGCATATTTTTAAGCAATGTTCACCGAGTATAGTATTTTTTTTCCAATAGCTCCTCTTTTCGAAAAAAGTTCTCCGACAGCAAAACTTCATAAGGAAAATACAGTTAGCTAACTAGAAAAAGTAAATCAATATCGAGTAATTTCTGTAGAATAATTATTAAAAAAAAAGGAAAACTCAATCAGTTTTTAAAGGATATCCGCTGCTAACCATTTTTCGTTCAACACAACTTGGTAATAGGGGCAAGTAACGGAATATATTAAAATTGACATCTTTGCAATCAATTACCGACATTTACCGGCAATTCCATTTTTCATTTTTTTTTCCTTTTTGTGTAAACTTAAATCTCTCAAAACAGTTTTAATTTTGCAGCACCTCACACAACAACGGAAAGTATTCTCTGCATTCCAAAAATGCCACATTTATTTTATTTTTTGATCTTTTTTTTTTTGGTTTTGCTACCTAAAGCAGATGTTTTCATTGAAACCAGAAAAAATCTGTAAATATTTTTTTCTTTCGTTTCCTTCCAAACGAGGGCAGTTCAATAAGGAGACGATCTGTATATGAAAGTGAGTGTGTACCAATCACACTTTCCTTCTAAAATGCCATTGTCTCAAGTTCAACCCATTAATTCGAATGGTCTTTTGTGTTGAAATTTGTTGGAAATCGACGTGAACAAAATGTTTTTGGATTACATTGATATGTACTTGGCCACAATTTGTTCTGTTCATGCAAAATTTTATCCACTCCGACTGTTGACATTATTTTGATGCAAGTTCTTTGATGTGCAATAGAACTTATTGTCGCAGCGACAAAAAAAATACATTCGGTTGTCTGCCGAGGCGATTACGCACTTTTTAAACTCCCCTCGTACAATCCTTAAAATGCTCATGTTTCGTTTTTGTTTTATCAACAGGGGCAGGTGTTTTCGTTTTTTTTTTTTTGAGACGCCGTGTTTGGTACATCGCGGTCGGTTATTGTTTTGGCCTTGTTGGCTTTGAATGAAAAAAGAAATAATACGACAAGAATTTACTCATGTTGTTGGCGGTGTCGGTTTTTTTTTCATTTCGATACAAAACTCAACAGAAATAAAATAAATTTAAATAACCCAAACAGCTGTTTTTCGAACAATTATTATAATTTAAGAGAACTCGGCATAGGTAAGTTTTCGCGTTTTTATTTTTTGCAGACTTTAGTTGTTTTTTTTTTTTAAGCTGTTGTTGATGATGATGCTACGAAGATGTGTTTTTTTTTTTTTTGTAACGGACGTCCATTGCCAGTTGAAGCCGTGCAGCAGGATTCAGCTCTGCTTGTACATCATAAAGGCGTTTTCACTCATGTACAACGTGAAGTGTGTATATTTGTGTTCGGCGAAAATGCAAAAAAAAAAAAGCGACAGAAAACAGTTTTCGAATCTCAACATGAAGGAGGATGAGAAGCAAAAAGACAAAATAAACCAGCAGATTGCTATACAAAAAAATGAAGAGTTGTTCAACACACTCTGCTTTCATTTTTTTCTTTTTCGTTCGTATTGTTGAACAGACATCACGGACACACACACACGTAGCGCCTCACAAAGTTGCAGCAACATCCAGTTGCCTGCCGAAGCTGATGAAGATGACGGTAGTGATGCCACTGCTCCATTTTATTTGAGTGTTGGGCCAAAAGGAGCACCCGACGTTGGAGTTATTAAGAAGTGGATACCGAACCAGACAATAACACCATCTCGAATTAAAGAAGCATCTAAAGGAGAGTGCTCAGAGGCAGAAAACAAAAACTGGATCACTAAAAATGATGAGTTTTTTCCTCATTATGAAGTACCTTCTTGTTGCCTTGTATTCTACCATTTCCACCTTTTTTGTTATTTATAATGTAGAAGTTTCCTTTTCATTCTCCATCTATTGTTACAAAAACTGTGTTCGAAATCAGGCAAAAAAAAGGAGATTTTTTACTTCAAAATATTGGGGATGGGCAAGTTTCATTTTTGTGAAAGTTTTGGAAGAACTCTAATTTTACTTTACCATAATCACAAGTAATGGAAATAGAGTTCAGTTCCAGAGATATTTCTGCAAAATGTTGGTTACAACGAAATATAGTCATAGAACTACAAATGATATTAAATTATTTATTTACTTATTTAATTATATTCTAGTTCTGGGTCCAAGTGTAAACCGGGTGACACAGACCATTTGGCTAGATTTTGGCAGCGACAGACCAAAGCCTCTAGTGGGAATCGAAACCACAATCCCCACGCTGATCGACAACTCGTCTACCGGGGCGCTTAATTATATTAAATCATATTAAAAGTGTTTTTCTTTAAAACATAAGATGAAGGGTATTTTTGAGAACTATTGATTTTAAGAGAACTATAACATTATTTTTGGTTGTTGCTTTTTGTATTTAAATTCCTGGATTTAAATTAAACAAACAATTGGAATCTAAACAATGAGTTTGACAATCAAAATTCCGTCAAAATGACAACAACTTTAATCAGCTCTTGAAATAATAATTATGCCGTGCCGTAGGGAATGCTCTTCCACCTTAATGGGCTTGCCCTTTTGTTCAATACTGCCTACATCCAGACTCCAGACGAATCCTATGACATTTTGGAGACTGATAATTGTTTAATGTTCAATTTGAACAACGATAAACCATTATTTTCGACGCTATAACGTTCCTTGCCAACAGTATCATTATCACAAGTAGCGAATATTATTCTAATACCGTCAATAGTTAAAAAAAAAAACTGTTGTAATGCCGATCCGCCCAATCATGGCCTACTGTAGGGTAAAACCGTTCGCTGACCTACTGCGAATATTTCACGACGATCAGTGTGGACTGTAGTTTTTGGTAAGCAGAAAATTCCCGCAAATTCTTTTTTTATAATCTCTTTCTTACCTTGCAAATAATGAGACCACCCAGCTTTTCAGGACAGCAACATATTCAGTTCAGCAGAATAACTTCAATATTCTGATCTTTAATTTCCTTTGTTATGGCTCATCTAACACTTTAACTCCAATTCAGAATACAGACGGAAAGACGTCTCAGTTTCTGGATAAATTTCTGTCGTTTTAGCATTTTTGTTCGTGGGTCCCATATACCGCCCTCTCTATAGAGTATTATGCACTCTTATTATATTGAAGGGACGATATTTTCCCATATATGTATGTATGTCTACATAGGGATTGTTCAGCCATTAATCAAGAGCAAAAATTAGCTCGGGTGTGACTTCCATAAACGCTGGAATTCGCTGCTTGATGAGATCGTCCGAAATTGTGCTGCAGCCACAAATGTTATTCTTGATTTTTTTATTCTATTCTGTTGTATTTTGACTGTTGTAATTATTTCTGTCATACAAGAAAATAATTCAATCATTTTTTTCTTTGTGAATAGTCAAACTAAAGTATTTTTCTCATGTAGGGAGTTGGGTAGTAAAGTACAGACGCGTCTCGTTCTTGGCAATTGGAATTATCAATGCCCTGCCGAAGTGCTGGCAGACTTGCTCACTACATTATTTTTCGTATTCTATATTCGTTAAAAAACAAAAATAAGTATCCCAATTAGTCATTAAAAAAGGCCGCTTAAAAGGATTGTCACAATTATTGCGGTCGTTACGATGGCCCAAATGTACTCCGATTATTCCAGATGCAAATTAACATCGCCGCTTCTGCTGAACCAACTTAAAAATTATATTAACAATTTGTGGCCCGTGTCATACTCTGATGTGTGATGTTTAACAAACAATCTTTAAGAATTGATTACTTAATGTTTCGATTTGTTGTCTTACAATATTTCATGTTTCCCTCTTTCTGCCTGGCTGCCAAACGCGTTAAAAATGTGCCAAACAAACACAATTTGTCCATTATTTAAGATGTATTTAAATTAAATCGATCTGACTGAACACACGTCTCTACGGCTGTGGCTGTAGTTGTATTAAATATTACAAAAGCCGGCAGCGAAACATCATAAAAAGAATGACTTGTTTTTTTATACAGAAACAACAAATTATTTAAATATTTTTCAGATTATTTGTTTGTGTTTGTTTACTTTCGTTGCCGTAGTGTTGGAGCGGCAGTGTGTGCGTGTAGTGGTAAATATTATTTAATATGCCATAGTCGAATTCAACTTTTTTTTTGTGTTTTTTTTTTTGGTGGGGATTAATAAACATTTTTTGTTTCTTTATTAGACAAACAAAAAGTAATAATGAGTTAACGTTGCAGAGATGAAGATGAGAAATCAAAAATAGAAACTGGTTTCCTAAAGAAACAAAAAAAAAAAAACAGAAACACAAAACTAGCAGGTGCGGTGGCTGAATAGGAAATCATGGGGTGCGGGACGATGGGGAGATCGTACGTGTGATGCGGTACCTGGAGATGAGGTCGAAAAATTTAAGTTTTAATTGAATTGTTTCACATCTTTGGGCAAAGATCTTTGAACTGTCTTTTTTAATTGTTTTCCTTTCTTATTTCTTTCTTTTCATATTAACCAAATATGAAATTATTGAAGAAAACAAATTTAATGAAATGACATCATATGAATGAGACAATATTGAACACACAAACACTTGTTTACAACAAATACAAATTGAAAACAGCAACTGCATCAAGAATCCATATGAGGCTAAAGTAAAGTTTAGCTTAGAAAAAAAATTAAATCACTGAACATCTAAAAACAAATAGTGGTTTTATGGATCACATACAGATAAATGTTACCAGAATGTTTGATGCACACACTGGATAGATTCGTGTTTTTTTTTTGTCCCAGTAAAAACCTGGTAACACAATCCATATGGCGGGAATCGAAACCACAACCTCTACGCTACCAACTCGCCTAGCGGGATAGATATTTTACTGGATCTTAATCGGGTTTCATTGACCACTCACAGTCTAAATAAATCAAATTTTAAATCGTATTTTGGTGGCGTAAATTTTAAATGAACAGAAATCGCCAGAGTCGTTTTGAACGCTTAGAAGGGATGTTTTCGAATCATGTCATTCCAAAATAAAGTCATAACTTTTTGACCATCTGGGAAACAGTTTCGCTCGTTTTGTGCTCCAATTTATGACTTGAGACTTTGAGAATTGGAAATGAGATATAGATGGCGCTTAAATGGAAAATACAATTTCCAAAAAATCAAATGTCAATTAGTGATCTTTCCGTAAAATAAAGTAACTCAAGTCAGTACTTCTCTCAATTGACCAAATTTAAATTATTTTTCTGTTTAGTCGATTATTTTGTTTTCATTAAGCTCGAACAGGAACAGGAAATTTGATATATCCCCAAGGCATCTATATAAAATCAGACTTCCAAACTAACAATGGACTCGCTTAAGAATACAACATAAAATAAAACTCCTAAAAGCAAAGCTTCTCATTTTAATTTAATAAACTAAATTAAGTTTCCTCTTCCCTTGACGCAAACAAGAAATAAGAACGCTCTTTGCAATTGCACGCAAGACAAAGAAACGGCTGCAAGACAATCAGGACGCCCGGTGGTGGGTGCCTGACACTTTGCTCCGAACAAGCCCAAACAAAAACGCAAGAAGAGTTCGCTCACTACAAACAAACAGTTTTGTTTCGTTTAGTTTTTGCTTACAAAAGCTTAAAACTAATTGCAACGACGATGCAATGGCGACAACGAAGACGGCAACGACGACTGTCAACATAAGTTGTTTTTGCTGCTGCTGCTGCCGTTTGTCAAGAGTGTTGCGGAAGAAAGACGGACACAGCAAAAGGATACAATGGCTAAAAAGAAAAAAAACAATGTTGCCTGCCACTGTCTCCTTCGTGTGAGAGCGTGTGCATGTGTGCCGTTGCTGTTGGCCAACTCAGCTTGTGTAGGGCTTTAAAAGCATTTAGAGTAAATTGTCTTTTACTTTGTGTCTGTGTCGGTGTGATGTCGTGTCTGCCTGCCGGCCAGCCCGTGTGAGTAAATGGTAAGCACAGGAAGAACCCAAGAACGTAGAACAAATATGTATTTTATGGTCTAAACATTCATCACACTTGATGGTGCTGGCATGGCGACGAGATGTTTCAACATACTCGCACCACCGTGTATGGCACACAAACCAACGGACGAATAGTCGGGGACAGCTGCTGTGAAATGAAATTGTTACTGCTGATTTTAGTTTGGAGTTAAACACATCAGCACCTTATAGCTGTAAAGTTGTTTTTATTACAGCATAAATGTAACACTCACCCGCTCACACGTACACTCACTCGCACACATGCGGAATAGCTCAGCAGCGTGCCGTTTACGTGAGGCGACGACAAAGATATGCGAGTTAACGCAAACATCACCCACAGCTACGAACTAACGGAATCCCCACCAGCGCGCCCAGCACCCAACGCCACACACCGCAGTCACCACTACAAGTCCCTTCCTAAGGAGGGAAATTTGTTTAATGTCTTCTTCTACTACTCCCGCCGCTGCCGCTGCGGCTGCCATCCATTTCTTTACGTATCGCATTTAATTTGTGTCTGAACTGGTGACGGTGCTGGTGTCTTTTTTCCTAAGAATTCTTTTTTTTTTTTGTTTATTCGGAATTAAAACGTGCCGTTGACAGTTTTTAATGTTGCTTTTTCTTATTTTTTTTCTCCATAGCCACAGGACTAATTTCTCCTGATGCTCCAACCGAAGCGCACACACACACACATACGCCCTCACCTACAACTTCGGCTCACAGCACAAACACTTGCATATGATTACATCCGGTTCTCACTTTGTGCCTGACTTTGAGCGTGCGAGTGTGTGTGTGTGCAACATTTCCTCTATGAAATGTGTCAACTCTTTCTCCCAGTTTATTATTATTATTATTATTGTTGTGATTATGCATTGTTGTTGTTGTGCTGTTGCTGCTGTTGTAGGATTCCTCGAAATTGTTAAAAAGTTTCTGGGTTCTTTCAGTGCAATTTATAATTAAAATGAAGAGAGCGAGAGAGATGGGCAGGGAGAAAAAATATAAACCAAACACTCGAGAAATAATTAAAGTGTTGCCAGAACTTAGAATGAAAAAGGTCTACACTGCGTCTACCTCTTAAGAGCTGAACACGTGAACATCTGAGCAGTTGTGGTTCAAAGTGAAAAGCAGTAATGTCGACGAGGACTCACAAAACAATGACGTACATACAACAACCCCCCCCCCCTGTCCCACCCCATGAGTGAGGTAAGTAAGCAAATTTGTAGTAAGCGGGTTATGCAACTGTCGGTACGATTGCAGGGGAATTGACGGAGTTCGATTGGTTTTACAGCGTTTTACGGTGTAATGAAAAGCTTGTGTCCGAAGTTTTTTCGGGTGCAAAATCGTTTTGTTGCTTTTGACACTGGATAGTGACAAGTCCATATAGACTGCAAGTTATAAAATGGAAGTCAGACATTATTGAATTGTGATTTTCAGATATATTTTAGATATCGACATATGGATCGCAATCCCAAACGAAGATGCTCTCATCACTGATAAAAATCCATTTTATTGGGTATTCAATTTTGACAATTTACAACGATCGAACAAATTCGATTTATGAAAACAGGCAGTTAGTCCTAGATCGACATGAACAATCCTCTATATCCATTTTGTCATGCGTAAGAATTTGAATAAATCCACAGACTACTCGGGTTTCTCCTCTCATCAAGACAGCTGGTTATAAATAATAATTAGATTCCCGCTGTTTCTCAAATCATTCTTTCCCTGAAAAATGTTTTCGAAATCATTTACACAGCGTGGCGAACTGAAGTTCGTGCCACAAGTTGTATAACGCCGAACTCATATCTCGTGATATAGTATTTTAGTGACAGTTCGGAAAAAGAAAAACATCCCAGCGTCATGTGTGTCGGTCGTCTGTCTGTTTGTCTGTGTATGTCGGCCCACTCGTACTTTTGCTCAATTAACCAGACGAGTTTTAACTGCAACCACTTGCTGCCGCTGCTGTTGATGCCACTGTTGCTAATGCTGGGGCCCCCTTGTCGTCGCATGTCTGTATGTCATATGCCCTGTCGCATGGCAAGTGTCTGCCGCACATCTACTTTGTCATCTTCTTCGGCTGCCACTTGCAACAAGGACATTTTGTAATTATTATGATATGCACACACAAAGTTCTACATCTAACGAATATTCAGCCATAGACAGACATGTGTGTATGTGTGTGTGTGTGTGTGTGTGTGCATACATATGTACAATTATTTGTTTTTAATGCTTCCTTCTGACCGAATCGTCGTCGTCGCCATCGCCATCGCCGTTGCCGCCATATGTCAGCGAGTTAGAGCCACCATTCATTACCAAGAGGATGCAACATGTCACTCAGTTGCCTGATGTGCACAAGAACACACTTTAACATCCTCTGTTTGTTTGTCTAGTGGCCTCTTTGCCATATTTCCCAACTAAATCATTTCATTTCCTTTCCTTTAACCCACTCTCAGTTGGCGTGTTTCAATCACACAAAAACAGAAACAAAAATCCAGCTTTTGCCCACTTTTCACAACTAAAGAACTGTGATGTTGCAAATGCAACCACATCAAGCCAGAGAGATTTCAGAGAAACAGTGACTTCAAATGACAGAAAGCTATTTTGTCTGAAATCCGAAAAACAAATTTGAATATCTAAGCAGAGCAGGAAAAAACTTTCTTTCCTTCATTGTGATTTCTCAAAATCTAAAATTCAAAAATACATTCATTTCGATTTTTATAATGTATGCAAATTATTTTTTTTTTCTTAAACCAGACCACTGTACAGTTTGCGTAAATGAGTCATTCATTAAAATCAAAATAAAAAAAAACACAACGGTTTGCATTCATAAAATGCGGAGGAGGACGACGCTGCTGATGGTGACGGTATTAGCATCTTAGCTGCTGCATACGAGTATGAATGAAATTGAAATGGAGAAAATACCAATTTAAACTCGAATCACTGATTAAGGGGTTAACATTTTAACTTAAAACAAAAGAAGAAGAGGAATCATTAAATAAAGGGGATCTAAAGTTATAGCAAAAAATTACTTAAGTTGATTTGAATCCTTCGGCTTGAACTGCAACAAACATAACAAGTCGTTGGTGTAGTCAAAAATTATATACGCCACAAACAACGACGTACATATATATTTGCCCTCGTAAAGAGGCGAATCCGCTGGCCGCTAACAAATGTCTGCCTGCCGTAAGACACGAGTCGTAAACAAATTACGATAAAAATGTGGGTAAAAAGTTACTACAGTTTCAAAAACATTTCATTGTGTTTAAGAGACAATAACGGATTTTATTTCAATTCATATTTTCGTCAATTTAATGAAATCTAAATAAATAATGTTTTCTGAGGATTGTACGTACATGAATGAACTCATGAACAAATCCAAAAAATAGTATATCCACCTCTTCCGTTACGAGTATCTGTAATTCTTAGTTTGGTTTCGTTGCGGACCGGCTGGGGTGTCAGTTCTCCACTTGCAACCAGTACAACAAATCAGTCAAGCGAAATCTCCGATCATTAAATGAGAATTACTGTGAGTTGTATGCGCAAACTGCATTCGTGTCGTAAATAACAACAGGTGATATACAACTATTGCGGTGTGTGCTTTTGACCTTCAACCATTTTGAAGTTTTTCCTTTGTCCCAATTGCCTTTTCAAAACCATGGGCTGCAATAAGGCAATTTTAAGATTTCAAACCAAACCTAAATTGAAATGCAATGAAAGTCCAACCATATTTTCAACCCCAACTTGCAAGCAGGCACAACCATCTGTAATAAATGATATTTATGAAATTCAATAGATGTCTTATCCAGCTTAATTTGTAGATTTTGTTTCCATGGACAACTAATAAGTTGGTCTATCGTTTTTGAACGATTTCATTTCAAATAGTCTGTCTGCCTGTGTAACTCTTAACTGGTGCAGCCGAGCACAGCAGAGAAACATGCGTAACTTTTAGCCCAGTTCTGTAGTGACGATTGTGGAGATTTTCAACTTTTCCATACATTTCCATTTGGAAAAGATGTCAGCGAAAATGTTCAGTTTTAAAACTTGCCAAAGAATTTCATGTTCAAGTGCTTTGAAAAATGATTTTATGACGACATTGAAATCAAATTGTCTGCAACAAACGGAACTAAGAGTACTCTCGTGCTGAACAGATAGGACACAGCGGCGGAATTGACTGGGCCTTCTCAAAATGCACGCATGTGCATGGATAGTCTGTCATAAACTATCTTTTATCAGACACGACATTGAATTGTGAGTCAATATATTTTTTAATTTTGCAGGGAAGACTGAAGTGTCTCATTGTCACATGGTAGTAGTGGGCCCTATTATCCCCGATTTCTGCCACTGAGCAGGCATGTAAGGCACACAAAGTGAAGAAAAAAACAAATGAAAGACGAAATTCATACCGTGGAACAGAAGGCGGAGGCACATGTTGTGAAAACGATTAACAGAGACCGAAAGAGGAAAGGACTGAGTGCGGCGAACTGGAAGAAGAGCACAAGAAAATGCATTCAGAAGCAGATGCACACCAGAATGCCGCACAACCCCACTCCATACATACACATGTACACATCACCATTCTCATCATCGCCATCGTCATGTTCTTTGCAGCAGGTTAATTTCATGAAGCATAAAACAAAAATGTATTTAAAACTGACACTTGTACACTTTTAAAGTCAAATCAAGAATCACATTCTGTCCGTCCGTGACAAATGAGCGGGCGGGCGCTGCTGTGGTGCCGGGGAAAATGTACAGCAACACCAATAGAGCACTGACTAGGGTGCAACGTGTTGGGATAAGTGGTGTTCGTTTTGGCGAGGGGGAGAAGTGGCATTTAAGTGAAAAACACATAAAACCAATTGAAAGAGTTGATTGGTCGGCCACACCAACCAACAGCGGCGAAATACTAAAAGATTCCGTGAACGGAGGGCGGATCGTCCATCCGAACGGCAAATTGCCAAGGAAGAAAAGGAAAATTAAAAACTGATTTGGAATGTTAATAACAAATGGAAATACCAAAACATTTAATTTGATTACCAACGGGGAAAATGTTTCCATCGCTACGACTATTTGAACATGATTTATTCGGACTTTTATCTCGACTATTTCAGTACGAGTAGATGACGTGATGGTTCCTTCAAATCTAACACAAAGGCCAATTAATTAGCGCCAACAAAGCCGGTACGTAGACAAAGGCCGGGACAGGGTCTGGTCGAGAAAACAAAAAAAAATAAACACAATCTTGTGGAGATTCGGCTACCCAAAACTGATTTCATACATTACACGTCGACATTGTTTATGCTTTTGGTCCACACAATCATGATGATGATGAGGGCTGACAAAGAGACGGAACGGCAGATGTTGATGTACGACGATTTATTGCAAATAGAGGAAAAGTTGAAGTTTAAATCAAATGAAAGTTGTGTTCTTTTCCACATTCCCTCACCTACCCGCTCGCATGGCACAGAGTTTTGTTACCTTTTATATTACAAATGCCAGCGAGCGAAACCAAACGACACTCACTCGCACACACACTCACTCGCACACACACACCGAATAGTTGGAAGTTTTTTCTTCTTTCAATACCAGGCGAAATCATGCGTAAAACTTAATGCAAGTCGGTGTTCATACTTACAATCAACGAAAGCAAGAAAGTCTGTGAGGCAGCCAGAGCGACGAACTGGCAGCAGATCAAACAAACTGTCAGACAACGAGCGCTTGTGTGTGGCTGTGTGTATGGGAGTGAAAGACAAGCCAAGACAAAATCTGACAGTCGCATTGTAAGTTTACTCCATGTTGAACAAGTGTGTCGTGTAGTTGAAACAGTAGGGTGTCATTAAATAGCACCGGCCAACAACACTGGGCCATTCTCAAATCGTATTAAGAAAGTCAATTAGCACTTTGAACACAAGAATACTATTTAGAGAAACGGACAGTGGAGTGAAGGATGTATGCCTACAATTCTGTCGGGCTTAAAATTAACTGTCTGAATTATAAGAAAATCCAGTTGAAATAGTTGTATTCTACCAGCGAAGCACTTCAGTTCATCCATTATACATATGTAGGTAGTGTGTGCGACAATCACAGAGAAGAATCCGAGTTCGAAACCGGGTAAGACCATCAAACATTTTTCAGCGGCTGTTTTAACATCGTATATGTTGGCGACTATACGAGTAAGAGAGCAATCTCTATACCATGTAAAACTACTCCCGAAAAGCATTAGCAGTTCGGAACCGAACAAATTATATCGAGCACAGAGCACTGAGTGGAGAGAAGTTCCCCGTCTGTCCTTTCATGGAATGTTAAGGGAAATGGGTAAGTAAGTATATTCGTTTCCATCAATGAAACAATGTAGTAACATAAATAAAACCATTTCATTCCACCAATGAAACAATTTAGTTCACCGTGTTACAAAAAATAGATTTTTTTCTGTCCTATGAACCAAATGCACATATTCGGAAAGAGGGGAAAAAATAAAAATACACGTGTATCGGCGATTTTCATGTACACGTCAGAATTTTTTTTTCATAGGACAGAATGTGTGTAACACTGTGTTACGTATAGTTCACTTCGTCAATGAAATCAATTTCATCCAGTCGGTGAAACAATTTCATTCCACTTTGCTTAGACGCGAACCAGCCATGAAACCCATTTAAAACTAATCATCCTGTTTAAAGTTTTTATATTGCCCCCACATGGGATCGCTCACTATTCATCGTGGTAGATCTCACGAAACCTGGGGAAATTGAAGCAAATCCGATGTGAGCTTATCAAATCTTTTCGATTTGAGGTCCTGGCACTCTAAAATACACATCTGGGATACGAACTTCATTAAATGTACCACATTATGTTCTGATTGGAAATTGGATCACATTGGTCATGTTTTGATCGAACTCCACCATTAAAAAGCAATTCTGCTGACTTGTATGCGAGAACAGAAATTGAGTAAATTGCCTGTACTCGGTGTCTCCTCCGAGCACATGATTATTTATTCTCCAACCATACAACATGCTTGAAATACTGGACATTCTGCTTCAACTGATTGTGCGACAAATGCGGCTGGAAACGTTTCTATTGTCTGTCCTCCCCCTTCTTGCTATTTAATTGTTCAGAGTTGTAACTGTAGCAGTTTGATGTAGCAGTAAGATGATTGTTCAACCGAACGAATCCACAAACGCATGAAAAGTCCAT
Organism: Hydrotaea cyrtoneurina; assembly: GCA_958296145.1. Classification (NCBI taxonomy): domain Eukaryota; kingdom Metazoa; phylum Arthropoda; class Insecta; order Diptera; family Muscidae; genus Hydrotaea; species Hydrotaea cyrtoneurina. Next base: position 50,525,275 of record OY282514.1, on the reverse strand, counting down.
TAACTGGCATGGCTTGCAAAGGTACACACACACACACACACCCGCTTGTACACGGGGAGAAATCTTGTGTTAAATGCCTTTTCAACACCTTTCTGTGTGTGTTTCTTTTAAAGTAAAAAAGCACTGAAACACGCACTTTTAATCTCTGTGTTTTGAATGTATACGACTGTATGTGTGTGTGACTGTTTATCTTTGTAATAAAATAATCTTGTATGGTTGTTCGTGTACATGAGACGGTGCCTGGGTGTGTGTGTTTTATAAGTAAATGATCCATAAAGTGTTGTGCTTGAAATTAATTCAATTGTAACTTTTCAGGTATTTAACAACACCAAACAACACGACGAAAACTTGATATTACAAATATTACAACAGCGACATTACACGAAAGAAAACCAACAGCAAAACAAACAAAAAAGGGAAAACCGGGAGGTGTAGGGAAGCGACCAACACATTTTCACCAGAAACATGATATGAGTTAGTACACGAATGTGCCGACAAACATATATCACAGCCCAAGACTGTAACGATATCGTGACAATGTTGCAACACTGTCACCATACCACACACTCACTCACTCTCTCCCACCGCCGATGTCTGTATACGAGTACAGCAGCCGGCGTGCAGTCCGCCATACAAGGCCAATCTGTCCAAGGAAAGTCATTGCGCTCATCGAAGAAATGGCATCTGGAAGAAGTTCGTTGAATCCGAAATTGAAAAATAATCCAAGCAATGGGCGGTGAATGGATGGATGCCATAGACATTAATTAAAAAGCAAATTCCAGACGATCGAATATCTTTTTATCGCCACAACAACAAACAACATAATAAATTATATACACGCAAGCACTAATCTAAATCTATACGAGACGGTCTACATAGGATTGGTAAATACATGTTGGCCGCCTACTAGGAAAAGTGTCCTTTTCTCTGACTGATTATACTGGGGCTGGCATTCGCTTAAACTAATTTCTTAATGTCGTTTTATCACTTTAAAGAGTTTTTGGCCAAACTTTGCTCGAATACTAAGTACTTTTAAGGGTTTCCTTAATTAGTTATCATCTTTCCTTTTAGCCATCACTCCGCTGTCCTGCCCCTTCTAACCCCACGAAACGAAAAACTTATGATGAGATGATGCTCGAAATATTTTCCGTTTTTGTTGTTGTTGTTTTTTTTTAAATATTGTTGTGACTGTAGCAGTCCCGCGACCCTCTTCGATAAGTTGGAAGCAAGTGTTTCCTCCTTTCATGAATCGGTTTAATTTCATGTTGTTGCTGCTGTTGCTTGTGATGGTCGGTTGTTTGGTGGTTGTCTTCTTCGCCACAAACGTACTTGATGAAATTTAAACGCAAAGCTATCTTGAGTTCTTTGAACAACTCTTCTTCATCGAAGTTCCTCGGCATCGGTGGTGGACTTTGGCCAAACTTTGTGTTGAATTTTTCTTTTTCTCTCCCTACGCTCTTTTTTGCTTGTCGCTCATGCAACTTGCTCTATCTACTTTTCCTTTTATTGGCAACAATATTTCATCGCATTTTTATGAATACATATTTGTTGCCACAACTTTGCTGGATTGAATTGCGGGGTGTGCGGGGTATGCGGGCGCTGGAAGAGAAGTATAATTTTAGATTCTCTTTTTTTCTCAAATTCTTCTGAAATTCGATTGAGTGGTAAACAATTGTTGGACAATGGAATTTAAGAGTGAACGAGTTTATTTTAAGTAGAATTATTTGTCAACTTTTTGGGGAAATGTAAAGCCTGGAGTCGACTTTGTCTAGGGAAGTTAAAATCGACGACACTAATACGGAGGACAAGCACAAATGTTTGGACCAAGATTTTGTCGGAACGTGTGATCTTTTTGTACATGATATGAAAGGAATGTTAAGTGATTTGGCAAATCTGGCACGAATTGCTCTGTAATCGGAGTTGGTGGTGGTATTTAACCCTTTAACCCTTAGAAATAGATGTCAGTCTGTAGACGGTCTTAGTGGTTAAAGGGTTAATGTTCTTGCTGAGAATTCACCAAGAACGTCCACAATAAATAGAACCATTGAAATCAGGAGTATCGCTATCGCTCGTATCATTTATTTCCAAGTGCTGGCATTGCAAAGTATTTCTTTCTCATCAATTGGTCGGTTACGAAATTTCAAATGATTCTAAATCCAAATGTTTTTAAAAGAAATTTATGTTTTTATCAAATCTGTGTCATATTTGTTTCTCGAAAGCGAGTGACAAGACAAAGAATGAACTCCCACGCAAGTGAACGAAAATCAATTTTATACTAAAGCAGAGTTTGTAGCTTTTCAGTGTGAAACAAAGACACTCGAATTGAGTTCGAACTATTTTCGTAGTTCGAACTATTTTCGTAGTTCGAACTATTTTCAGACTGCAAATAGCGTTGACTTAGGCAGTCAGCCATCAAGTACAATTGGAACACCTTGCAGGTCTTATGAAATTAGGTTAAGGCGTCGCTGACAACATTTATGAGGTTACCCATGTAGAAAAATATACATAAATACAATTATTTGGTCGACAGCATTTCAATTCACTCTTGAAGAAAGGGGCATGGAGATTACTTTTACTATAAGTTAATTTTTCTCTGGAACCGTGAATAAAATACAAAACATGAATTGTTCTGTGCGTGTCATGAAACACTGGTGGAGTGTCACTGCTACTCCCCACATGTTGTGTTGTTCATGCGAATGATCACGGGGCAATTGTTGACGCCGTTGTTGTTCTTCTTGTTAATGTTGCGCGTGTTTTTTGAGTGTGTCTGTATGTGTAGACAACCAAACCACAGTAATACAAACATTACAAAAACTAACACCCCACAAATTATTAGCCCACCATGAAAACAGCAAACAAAAAAACTTTCCCTGTCCCCCGGAAAAGTCATACACGAACACACACACCCAGACATGCATACATTTGTAGGTTTTTTGATAATAAAACTTGATATAAATGAGAAATAACAACCACAAATTGTAACAATGAATGCATATCTACATCATTTAAATACATATGAACATATCCGCCAACAGACACACACATATATTCATGAAAATCAGTTTTACTCACTCTGCATGTGCAGAGTGTTTGTGAAAATGTTGTTTAATAAAAACGATTGTTGCCTTTTTCGCAAAGTAACAAAGGGAACGGAGATGCTTCTTTTTCAGTGTCGGACTGAAAAACAACATTTTTGTGCTAAAAGGACTAACTAAAGGACTATAAAGTGGTAGTGTTGCAAATATTTACAATAGCACAATCATAACATACCAACATAAACACACGCACACATGTACATGGAGAGAGATTCACACTGGCAACGACACATGTTCGGCTGTGTGTTGCTACAAATGCCGATGCCGATGACGACAATGATGATGTTGATATGTTGCCCAGGGATAATGGTGATGGCTGCGACGACGACGACTACGATGATGATAATGATGATGATGATGATGTAGTAGTAGTAGTTGTCACAGAATCTACCACCACCACCAAAGAGGATGATGACGATGGTATTTAGTTGTTTTGCAGTCGCTGTTGTCGTTTTTGTTTTGTTTTCTGGGGATTCTCCGTGCAACACCCATCATCACATAAACACTTTTGCTAATGGCATATATAAACACCGAATAGCTACATCATTTTCATAGTGTCATATATGACAACACCAACAACAACAACGAGCACAAGGACGGGAGCAGCAACAGAAACAGCTCCCAACAACATTTGCAACAAAATGAAACCATAAAGGCACTTTCTGTTTATTGGCAGAGTGAGAAGGGGTGGGGGGCATGTTTGTTGGTTAGAAACAACAAGAACAAAGTCAAAAAAAAACTATAGAACCAACCAAAAACAAACTCACTGCACCAAAAACAAAACAAGAGTGGAAAAAGCTCAACGACAGACAAACTCATACCCACACACACACACACGCACGCACACAGAAAAAAACTAAACGTTTTGAATGCGGTTTTATGCCTGATGAGTTTTTAGCATTGTTTTGAATACATATGAATGTTTTGAAATGTCATTAAGGACAAAGTATAGACAGCACACACATGCCGACTGTCATGGTTGGATGGATGCATTCTGGTTAGTCATAGATTCACGCACACAGACGCAGTAAAGCCTCTCCGGAGGCGACGCACACACACACACACCAGAGCTGAGGGAGCAAAAAAGCTCATGCCGACAAATACACACATTATGGATCTTTAGTGTACACAAATGCATCGAAACGAACACATGAACAATATGAAAATGGTTTAAAATTTAAGTCTGTTAGGATAGGTTTTTTGTCGTAGTTGTATTTGTGTGCTCTAAGGATTTTTCATACATTTATTCTTGCTTCGTTTCTTTGTTGTCGGGATGTTTTCTATTTGTTGTTTCTCGTTTTTGTTACTCCTCCTCATCATCATCATTGTTTTTAGTTTCAGAGCGACAGAGCAATAGTGTAAAAAATGGATACACTCGGGGAAACAGAACTGTAGAAAGGTGATAAAGGCTACAAACACAAACATTCAATTTTCACACAGACACAAAAGCAACATTTTTTTTTTTTGTAGTCATGCCCTTTTGCGCCTGCCTGGGTTTCCCATTTGGATTTGATAAATAAAATCTAGAGGCTATGCTGGAGAAAAATTCAGGGATGTGTTGTACATCTTTGTGATTCTGTTCTCGCCCAGTGCTTTAAATGCCACTTCTTTCGTGTAAAAGGTGATATTTGCAAAACAAAACTGAGTGTGTGTATGGAAAAACTACTTTGAAGTGTGACTGTCATTTACAGAACTCAAGTTGACAATTTCAACTTCTGAGTTGTGATGGTCTTGCACGAAAAACAAAGAAACGATCGTACTGGCAAGCAAATCATACAGCTTGCCGTGATTGCTTTTTTAAACATCAATTATAAAATGCAAGTGGGTTTTAGCTTGTTTGGCTGTATTCTCAGGAAACAGAATATTTATTACCCTGGACCATATTCCGGATAGTCCGTCACCATGACAGATTGAATAAGTCGTCTGAAAAGGACTTTGGCTGACAGCCTGAAATACTTTGGTTTTAATGTAGCTTCAGCGGAATGTACAGGGTTCTCCAACAAGATGTGTTATTTTGAATCACCCGGTATTTTGGTAGCTGTCACTTTTGAAGGTTTTATTCTTTGACATTTGACTAGTAGATACTACGCCATTACTAAAAATGGAACGATACACGCTTTAACAACGCATTGAAATTACTAAAATTCACCTCCAAAATGGTGAAAATCTTGCAGTCACAGTTCGCAAAACTAAGCACTTTCCGGACCGTGATATCTCTCGAAGAGGTGATCACAATTGGCCACCGAGATCTTGTGATTTAACACATTGCGACTTTTTCCTTTTATCTTTTGAAAGATAAGATATACGCCTACAGCGCAGCTTCGATTCAAGATCTCAAAGATAGAAGTAGTGAGGCTATCGAGGATTTTTTCACTTTTTCGATTTGGTGATGGAAAGTTTCATGAAAAGGATATGGTCCTGTAAGCGTGGTCGTGGTGGCCATTTGGCTGATGTTATTTTTCATTATTAACGGCATACCTTCCTCTTTATTATGAAATAAACATTCGATCATTTATCTCAAAAAATTACATTTTTCTTTGAATACTAAAACAACACCTCTTGTTGGAGAACTCTGTATCAACCACATTTACATTAAATATCTGTTTTTTACTGCAAAATTCAGTTGGTGTCCAATTCTGTAATTTTTTTCTGATCAATTCGAGATTTGAGGTTCAGAGAATTTACGATGTAAATATCGCTCATGTCCTTCAATAGTGTCATAACTCAAAACACGATTCTTTCAAAAGAGTCCTTGAAGATTTGCTTAGCAAAGATAGAAGAACACGATAGTATTCCCGAATAAACTAGAGGCCTGACATATGTCTGTATATTATAGTGCACAACAAAAGTCAACGGAAATTACAGAATTTTGAATAGCGAAACTATTCAAGTAAATCAACGATATGTCTTTTGAGGCAATAAACTCCGAAGACTGTGGTGATTTTACAACTATCCCTAAGAACGAAATACAGACTAGCCCATCGCGTCGGCTAGACTAATACACAACATCGGAGACTTGTGCCTGAAAACAACAACAGTGCTGTCAAGTTGTTGACTTCAACTTACATTGGACTTTGTGACACATTCTCGCATTCGTCGAGTGTACGTTTGGCTGTTTGTTGTTCCGCAGTCGTTACATGTTTTATTCACAAACTATTTGGAAATTTAGCAAAAATATATAAAGCATAAACTATTTTGTAAATATCGTAGTTGGAATTGTTGTTGTTGTCGTTTTATGATGTTATGCCACCAGCACCAACAACATCATCATTTGTATGAAATGTGCATCTCATTTATTTAATGAAGTGTTTCATCATAAATAATACAATTGTTGTATTGGTAGTTGTTGTTGTCGGTGGCGTTGCCGTAGCTGGCGGTTGAGTTGATGTATCGCCTGGCGTCGGAGGAGTTTTTTCGGTGCATATTTTGTTTTTATTTAACAAAAACATTTTGACTAACATTCAAGCAACAACATGCACATGATTTATATACGACTATGGCATGTACCAGCGTTCAGGAATAACTGAACTACCAAAAAAAAAAAAAGAAACATGAATAAATGAATTTTGTGTTCATAAATCCATTCAGACGATGGCGAAAATATACATGTTTGTACGTGTGAAAATAATTCATTGGAAAATGATGGGAAAAACTACACACACACACGCTCACCCACTCAATAATGATAACAATAATAATAATAACAATAATGATGATGATTTTTTTAAGCTCAATGGCAGCGAAAGCACATGATCAGAATCAGAACATATGGGAGCGCTGAAAGAATTATGTAAATAATCAGTACAATTTCCAGTTGACCAGAAAGTCAGTGAAAAGTATTGTATTATTAATGACGACTTTCGTTGGACACATTTCTACGTCATGAATCAGCAGCCTGACAACGGCTTCGGGTGCTGCGGTGCATCGAGTAGTTTGAGTTTTCAATGTAGACTTTTTTTTGAAGGGATCCCTTGGGATTCGTGACATGTGTCGCCGTCACACATGCTTCGTTAGCATTGTCATTCCACCATGAAAAAGAGTTCTATTACCAGCCACCTTGTTAATAGGCAAAATCGTCGCATTTGGTCGCAAGCAATGTTTGGTTCATATATAACTACATATATCCTCTCAGTGCATATTCGATTAGCAAGCTTATATCAAGCATCTATCGAAAGGAGTAGGAAAAAAGGATACTCCGCTGTGGTTAATTGTGAAACGAAATGCATAAAAAAGCAGTGATTTTTAGAAAAATATAAACAAAATATCATAAAAGAACAACAACAATGATGAAAAAACATTAATATTTATATTTTCGCCAGAAACCACAATTCAAATCGTAATGCTTTTCCAAATAAACACAAAACATTGGCGAAGAATGTGGAACACCACAGATTATTTGTATGTTAACCATACCGACTGTCTAAGTGTAGACACATCTGCGAGAAGAAATGCCAACTAACATAACCGCAAAATAGGTCAACGGAAATTTTGATCATAAAAATTGTGAATTTCATACTTTAAAGATTTCTATACTACACTCGTGCTGATGCTGCTCGACATTTGGAGACCGCAACAGCAGCAGCAGCAGCAACAGCGACAGCGCCAGCAACCCCATCAAATTCAAGTGTTTCATTTTTCTAGTTTAAAGAGCAGTAGAAAATAACGAAATTCAAAGTCGTACATTTGAAATTCCAGTAGTCAAAACGTTGTGAATCATTTGCTTTGTTTCGCCGTCTAACGACATGGGTGAGTCATGACTTTAATCTGAAGCTAAGCATCGTTCGACTGAACGTCTTCCCTCCCCGCCCCCTCCGCATCGGTTTCAAGTGTATACCAACATTAGACTGCACCTCGTTCTGTGCTACCTCGACTGGCGTATAAAGATCATCAGGTTTGTGTCTACGACACTTGATTGATACTTGAGCACCGTACAATCTCAGATAAATTTCAAATTCAATTTGATAAATGTCAACGTAAAGAAATAAATATTAAATTCTAATGAAATGTATGGTGTGCGAGTACACCGAAAACGGGAACGAGTGAGAGAGAGAGGGAGTCTGAGAAAGACTTTCAAGTACTCGTGTACCGTATGAAGTTGTGACACTATTTTAATTTTCTTATATGGCAAATATGAACCGGCACAAGCTCTGGTTACCAATTAATATGGGGAGTTCAAACGAACTCAAAAAGTATGCGCATCCCACAGAAAATTCGGCAAGACTTCACATTTTTCTTCTTATTATGTGGTTTAAGTTAGAGAGGGAGACAGATACTCTTACTCTGGAAACAGGTTCTTGAGTAGTGGTAGGACCAAAGGATTTAATTGCTGACTTTTAGAATTTCCTACCAAAGTTCTTATGTCACATTCCGAAGTTAAAAATAAGGAAACCAATAAAGGCAGCTATTTACTTTATGCGTATACCAAGAGTTGAGCTCTGCTTGGCTATTTCTCGTTCTCACTGTTCTTGTCCTCTCTGAGAGCTGCGGATGCCGACTACTGCTCAAGATACTATAGGTTGGACAGACAAGCACAACGGAATGTTTTTCTCGACTGATCTCTAATGCGGGAGAGAAAGCGCCAATTTAAAATACATGAATACACAGAATTTTGAAAGAGAAAGGTAGATCACTAAGGAACATCTTTTATGAATGACAAAATAAATCTGTGAACTTGGACAGTTCGCTGCACTTCAGCTATTACGAGCAAGTCATTATAAGGTAACACAAATGATAGGTAGTTGTCAACTACCCACTACAACCAAGGGAAATTATACCCTAAAAGACGAACTGAATGCCGATGGTTTACGACGAGAAGACAGTACGTTCTGTTCTGCTGAAACATGTCATATAACACGGTGTGCCTTTGATCAATCCGTTGCCCTTCCTCCAATATTACAAGTCATTCAAAGCATCACTTCCAGGTCTGTTACGGTCTTACGTTTCATTACCTAGAATTTTAATGGGGACAAGATTGACCTACCTTTGGGTTCATGTAATATCATGTAAGAAACTTAAATGGCTACGACGATTAACAACTAGTATTTAGTGTCAATTTGAGGTTATGATGTTGCCAGTAGACAAGATAAATTGTAAATATTTGCAAATAAAAAATATATTATATTTATTGCTGCCATTAATTAACTAAACAACAGCGAAACGGAAAGCAGCAACAATAACATATTGAATTAACTATTCTTGGCCGATATGAACAACCAGCCATAGTGTGTTTGTTCTATGAATCGAATACACAAACAATAATGTTAAACAAACAAATATTTACTAAATTAACAAGAGCAGCTCTGACAGCCCACAAAAGAGTAACAAATCACAAAAAGAGAGTTTGTAAAATCTAAATAAATAATTCATATTTATAATTAGTTAACCAATTAGACATTGATATGTACACACACACCCATGCACATATGCAAGTGTACATTCGTAAGTATGTATTTGTTTGTTGATATTTGAACAATCCGTCCATCAATATTTATGTATGCATAACGATGGGTTGATAAATTCATTGCAAAGGAATTCTCATTAAATTTATTAAATATTTATAGCATTGGTCATTGCATTTACATGTATGGGTGTATATTAATATTGTTGTTTTTTTTTTTCTATATAATGAAATCGATTTATAAACAAAAACACCAGCAACGTTGACGGAAGCAGCAGTAATTGCTGCAATTGCGGCAGCTGCCACAACACATACACATTTTTAGAATATTTCCGTTTCACCTTTTTTTGCGCTTTGAACACATTTCAAATATATGTATAAACATTTAATTAAAATCACCCATAAATATTATTAATTATGTTAATTCGCACATCAACGTCGAAAAAAAGGAACCTCGTAAAAATAACAATTGCTGTTGCTTATTTCATTAATTTGTTTATTTTTTAAATAATAATTAATTGATTACAAGTGGCTGTTGTTTGGAGACACAGTTGAATATGTGATTGCAACGATTTTGAGGACTTTTTCGTGTAATGTTGAGTGGAATTTAAAATGTTGTCTACCAGGTCCCTTGAACTCTGCAGGCCAATTTCAGCAACAGAAATCTTTCTGCAGATCATACTTTGCTATGGAAACATCTATTGAGCTGTAGACGTCCTGCGGACACAGAAAAAATATTTGGCCCTAAAATTGCAATCACTAATTTTATAGAACTGATAAAAAAAAAGTAATCGAATCAATTTTAATTGGTTTGATATGTAATGGATTTACTATTTTCCTGATTGATATAGCAATTTTCGTGATTCACTTAACGATTTTCGCAGAAAAGCTAAATAAAAAAATAATCAAACAAAAACAATTTTCGTGATTGAAGTGAATTTCAAATTATGTTTGTGTAAGCTACAGATTTGTTGAACCAATCAATTCGAATAACAAATATTTGTAGCAGCTCGAGAATTGAGTAACTTAAATATGATTTACGATTTTATCGCTTGATATGTCGCTAGCGTTTGTTTTACAACAAATACGTCTCCTTAACACAAGCTTTGTTAAACAAATCTCTTACTCTAGTAACCGTGATTAACACAACTCTAACTAGGTCATGTTTTGTTACCCAATTATCTCGCTAGCTTAAGCTTCCTTACACAAATCTCTCGCCTGCCCAGACGTTCTTACACAAGACTTTCACCAGCTTAAGCATTATTACACAAGTCACTCTCTAGTTGAAGCTCTGTTACGTGTTACTAATCTCTCGATAGTGCAGGAAGCATTTTTTAACAAATCTCTCGCTAGCTCAAGCTATACAAGCCTATCGCTATGTCACGCTTTACTATGGAAATCTCTTGCTAACTTAATCTTTCCACACAACTCTCTCGCTAGCATTTACAAACGAACATGTCGTTATTCAAGCTTTGCTATACAAATAGTATGGCGGTCGCAATTACAAATCTTTCGGCAATTGTCGCCATAGGACAACGTGTGCTATCGCAAATAAATATCAAGTGGTCGGCTTACAAAAACGTTGTCAAACTTACCTCTCTCTCTCGTGTACAAGAAATCTTCGAATGTTAATCTCTGTAATTATTTTTCCTGTAGTTTTATTTGTCTATAATCGCTTTGGAGTGTTTCCACTCCTACTTGGAGAACTATTGCCCCCATTCCACTGGCGCTCAATGGGGATACTTTAAATATTTCATTCCGGAGGAGATCTACAAAAAATATTGAGACACTGAGTGTTGTTTCCTCACTGTTATGAATTTTTAAATGGCTGTATTTTTAAACGCTTTGGCGAACAAGGAAAAAATTACCATACTTGATTTATTCTCCAGTACTCAAACAAATTAGAATTGTTTGCACAATGTTTTGTGATTGAATAAATTATAAATATGGAATCCAGTCGGGTTGTGGCGGAGGCATGAGTGAGGGTGTGATAATGGCACAGATGATGATACGGACGGTGGGGCTGGTGTTGGCGTGATTAGCTGTCTTGGTGGCAGGCACAAGAATGCGAAGTAAGTACTACCCTCCTGCCTCCCCCCATCCCATCCCACCCCACTCACTACAAACTCAGCAACGCGAGAGCCATCTCTTTCATTTGTGAAATTAAACACACAATCAGTTAAACTAATTATGTATAACATTTATTTATGTTTTGTGTATTAATATTTGTCTTTCCCCGCTGCTTTTGTTTGAATTCTCGACATATTTTGGCTTAATTATTTTAATAATTTTTTCTTTGTTTGCAGACAAACTTTTTCCCCGTTAAGGCGAGAAGGTTTAATTTCTCACCCGAAGTATTTCAATGTTCAGAGAGAGAGAGAGAGAGAGAGATAGAGGGCAGATGTATAGTCTCGAAATTTCTGTTGAAGCCTGGGCACAGCAATAAGTGTCAAAACAGCTGACAGTTATAGCAAAGTATGGCATTTTGTGAGACCTGCGTTAATTGTTCTCTTGTTAGCCAGCAGAAACAGAGATTTAAAGTTCCTCGGAAAAAAAATGCTGGGAAAATTAATGAAATTGTGACAAATTTGATTGAAGACAAGGAGGAGGATAAAATAAATTGTTGTACTGTCCGATACTCGGCCATTATTTCCAATATCGATTTAGTATCTGCGTGGGATTGAAATTTTAGAAAGTGCTACTATATTTAATTAATTATTTTACAATGTCCATTTGATATGACACATTTGTGTCTTGAAAAATTGAAATTGTTGCGAAAGCTTGTGGCATGTCTCTGTGCTCCACTTGGGTCCTTTGCCATTTTCTAAGGATTTACTTATTTTGATGTGTCATTTTCATTTTGTTCGTTTTGTTTTTCTCCAGTCTGTTCGCTCTTACAATTTGATAAACGATGACATTGAACAAAAAGAAAACAATCGATAGGAAACTATGAAAAATATCTCTGTGCGAAAAAACCCCAATCAGTTAAGGACATGGGCAAGTAAAAAAAAATGGAAAGTAGATACTTTTTGCTAGCATTGGTATTTGTATTCATTCGACATCATCGACAGTTGGGACAGCAAAGAAATTCAGATAAAAAAAGCGCACGTTAAGACCTAACAAGGTAACCTTGTTTTCAGTAAATGAAATTTCTCCGTTTTTTTCTGCTGGGAAAATTTAAACTGAATTTGTAAAGCGGAAAAACACAAACAAACTTAAGGTGAAAAGGTGTCTGCAGAAATGTGATTGGGAAAATGAAAATATTCATTAATAATCAAGCCTTTGACAAAATGAATCTAATATTAATTGAAATTGAATTCGCATTACACGATTTCGCTATATCGGGTAGAATGTAGAAGAATAGAGACACCAGCGGTTAGAGACGAAAACAAGCTTTCGCTAGCTCATGGTTTCCTATGAAAGTCTCTCGCTAACTTAAGTATTCTAACGAAAACCTTGAAATTGAAATTGAATTCGCATTACACGATTTCGCTATATCGGGTAGAATGTATAAAAATAGAGACACCAGCGGTTAGAGACGAAAACAAGCTTTCGCTAGCTCATGGTTTCCTATGAAAGTCTCTCGCTAACTTTAGTATTCTAACGAAAACCTCTCGATACATCCACTTGCCTCAAGACATATAAACCTCTTAAAAACACAACTTCTATAACTGAGTTACCATTGTACTATTCTCAACTTTCAACAGCTCTCTTATTAATTCATGGCGGGCAGTGAGGTTTCTTTCTGGAATTTGTTAGAACTTTTAAGAGTTTCTTTGTTTGGGATTTAAAGCGATGGAATCCTTCTCGGTGGCGCAACATCATTATTTATAAATATTAATGGGAGGCAGTGGGCATGAATGACATCCATGCCGAGTTCAATGTTAACGCTATTTTCAATCTATTATCAAAGTTTGTTATCGCCTTTAACTAATGTTTGACATTAGCCCGAAATCAGATTTGCTCAAAGTTTTTCATTTGAAACGCTTTGGAAAATAGAAATATGTGTTTCGAAACATTAAATGCTGATAACAATCGAACTTGTAATAAGCTTACGAAATGCTTGCTTAGCCATCTTAGGATTGTTCAATGGCACCCAAACGAGCAAACAAACATTTCTCGTAAATGTTCAGATGTGGCAGAAACACATTAGAAATGGAGAGTAAATAACGTTAACACGAATGCGAAAAAATCATTTAATGAATTTTAAATAACACAAAGGACCATTTGAGTCCGCCATTCCGTCCGGCCCCCCGTCCCACCCGGACAAAATCCTATAAATACATGTCAAATAGCGTATAACGGTAGCGCAACATTTGACATTCTTCGCTGGTAGGCAATTTCAGTAAACTTCTCCGCTTCCACCACCCGGCGCCGACCCTCGCCATACTGGACAAAACTGTTAAGTATACTTAATAGAAAAAGAAGAGAAGAATTAAAGAATGCGGCAACGACAGCATTCGAAAGGAACAGCCAAGCACTCCCACTAATGTCGATTTGGTCCATGTCCCCCTGTCCATGTTCTGTGTTTACTTTTTTTTTTATTTATTTATTTATTTATAAAAACTTAACAGCCTCGTGCTCGGCAACGTCAGAGAGGAAAAACAAAACGGACAAAAAATAAAACAAACATGATGATTGACAGGTTCATGCATTTTGGTCTAGTGAAGAATTTATGGGGTTTCAGTTGCTTCGGCGTCCAATGTTTGGTCGCTGGTCCGTCCCTAATGTATTAAGTGTAAAAGTGTCTTGTGTGCTAACCGCCATCATCACCAGGTAACACTTGAGGGTGGGAAGCTGTAATTTAATGTTTCTATTTTAATTTAAGTTTTCCTTTACTTTCGCGAAAGACACGAACAGAGACGGACACCCGTACGTATGTACGTGTGGCTTGGAGGAAGGTTGTTATGGGCGCAAGTCCTTAAAAATGGCAATAAAATGAAATGAAGGAAAAAAAGCTTCATAAATTTAAAACTGTTATTACAGTTAAATAATAAAAAAATTGGTATAAAGCCTAAAAGTAGACTACAATAAATTTTAAATGTTATTCACATGCATACACATCCCGCTCACCACCTACTCCTACACAAACACTTTTACCAAAGTTCTTCCAGTTGTGGGAATCATGAACTTTCGCTACTTAGCAAATAATACTTAAAGGTTTGCCAGAACGACTACGGGCACGCAGTTTGTCTTCCACTTAATACTGCTGAGGTACGCCAACATTTCCAAGAATAATATCTTCATTTACACTGCACCACATAGTTCAGATGTTTGCCACTGCCTATTGACATTTACTTGCGGTGCTTTGTATATGAATGAATTTCTAATACAAAAATTGATTTTTTTTTAAGCTCAAGCTTTTTTCTGCAAGTCTCTCTCTCAAGCTGTCTTGAAACCCTATTGATGGACCAAGACAAGCTCTTGATTCCCACACCGTTTCACGCTTTGTAAAGAAATCTATGCGGACAGTCTGGCGACCCTGAAAGGTGGGAAAATCCCGATGTACGTTGGAATGTATTTAATATATCTGACCTTCGTCCCGAGTCATTTGGCGTCGACACAACAGTGAGATTCTATACAAACTTGTAAGATAAGCCCTAAAAGCACCAAGTCGGTACTTAGGCTCAGGATTGTCAGAGGAATGAACATAGGACTCTGTACGATAGGTATGATGGCCGCCGAGCGGGTAACCCATTCAACCGGGCCAATTTGTCAGACCTGTTAAAATCTCTCGATGTTGGTTGTATAAACATATTTTTATCTACATCTGAGATTGAAGTTTAAAAAAATCGTTCAAATTCCCCTTCACAAACGAACTATAGATATTTTTCCTCTCTGGAAACTTTAGGGTGTCTGACGTGAGCGAGTTGCTTTGCAGCTATGTTTAAAAATATTGCGTTGGCTCTTGTCAACGAAACGTCAGAAAACGTTGGACAGATAATTAGAGCAGTATCTATACTTCGCCAAATCTTCGTTATCTGAAAAACGTGTCATTCTGTTTTTACCTCGGCTAACTTTAGTAACTCAGAGTCGAGTTGTGAAATTTCTGTAGGTCTGGCGAGTATCTTTTACTCCCCATCTCGCCCTTTTTCTGATATCATTTTCCATTTCGCTTTTGTTAAGCAAAAAAAAACTGTTACATAAGAAATTGTTAAATTTATGTTGGCTTAGATAACTTTTAACTTAAATTAAATGTCTGTCACATATTCTGGCAAAAGGAGCAACTGAAAGGCAGGCCCCCAAAAAAAAGAAAGCGCTTACACACACACACACACCCACTAAGGGAAAGGAGGACAGCGAAAGAGCAAGCAAACAGCAACAGCAAACAATGAGGAAAAATCAATAACTGTCAATTGTTTTCGATACTTTTTCGTTATCCGAAAATCAAAGACAAGTAAAGTGTGATTACAACAATTATCATTAAATACAATTTACTTGTTGTTTTTGTCGCCGTCGCCCTCGTTGTGTTAGTATTTGGCGGTCGACTAAATCGAGCGTTTGTTTCTCTCCACTTTCCCCTTGTTTCGAATTCTGTTGATACACGGATGATTGATATTTAATTGATAGTTTTACACGTTGTTTAATAACCACTTGCTCCAGTGAGTGCTCTGAGTTCAGCGTTTAATGTTAGTTTTTCCACTGGGTATTATTTGGTCGATACGTGTAAGGGTGAGTGAGCAGACGTGATGAGGGTGGAAGTGACGCTGACGGTGGCGGTGGCGGTGGCATTGACAGTTTAGGTTATATTTTATTACATTTGTGGCTGATTGACTTTTTAGAGTTGCGATTAGGGTAACCCACCAAACGATCCCAGGGTGGTTGCATGTTTGCGGACTGTGGATTTAAGGGTCGCCGTACGTCCCTCACCGCGTGGCAAGTGCACCCAACGTTCGTGTGTGGCAACTATACTCAAACACTTGTCATGTATTGAGAACGAGTACAAATCAATTTTGATTTCATTTTTTTTTTCTCTGATTTCCGTCACCTCACGTTATGCTTGATTACACTTTCACTGGGTTCGGGTGGTTTTACGACGGTCTTTTTTATTTTCCAAAAATAAAAATTCAAGTCGTCCCATACGAAACACAATGAAAACAGCCATAAATCTGCTTGGTGTTTGTTGTGTGTGTTGAAGTGATTTTGTGACGTTTATTCGCATTTGATTTCGGCAACAATAAAACAATTTGCTATAATGTTTATGGTTTCTAATGATATTTAATTTGCCACATTTACTACTGATAGTCGTAAATTACTCCCATATGAGAAATAACGTGGATAATGTTCACTCATGCTACTTACACGTAATAAAACTCACCGATTTTCACTCAGTCACCGCCAAAAATTCGGCCAATGGAAGAGGGGGTGGCAGAGTCATTCATTGTATGTTTAGTTCTACGTGGATTGTTATTCGTTCGTACACTTACCTGAAAAGAAAAGGGAAGGAAACAAAAGGAGAACTTATATTAGAATCAGGTGCAAAAGTTTTCAAGCAGTAATAACACACAAAAGCAGGCTACACATGCCATGTGTAAAAGTTCAGAACGAGCTTGATGCTCCTTTTCAATTAATTGCAAATATGACTCTTAAGTTACGAGACCAGTGGGGCAACTCGTAAAACTTTCACTTGTCATACGTAAATAAATTGATAAAAAAAAAAAGAACTATTTGGATTTATGTATTTGCGTGTGCCAATGAAAAATCGTTACGGTTAACACATATAGGACGGCAAAGCTAATGTTTGACCAGATTGTAGAAGTAAGAGCCTACTACTCACCGACACTAAAAATGCTTATAGGGTGTAATTTAAGGTATTCTAAGAAGACCTCTTGCAGGGTTCTGCCCAGGGTGGAAAAGCATCATTTTAATAGGTTTCTAATTTAAGCTTAAGGCGGTTTAAACTATTTTTTTACGATTGCCCCAAGCAATCTCTTAATTGTTAGTTTTATTGTGAAGCAAAGAGAGTTTAGACCCGATCTTACGAAGGATAAATGGACGCAATTTTGTCAATTTTATTTCAGTAATCAAAAGTAATCAAAAAGTATATTATTACGATACATCCCCTTACCCACAAATCCCACACATTAATGTGTGTTACATGGAACTTTGAGATTTTCCACCACTTTTAACATCGTAACACCTGAACCAACTTCGAAGCGGAACGGAAATGCACTGTTTGCTTTTCACACTGTAAGGGAGTTTTTTTTTTTGTGTAATTTTCTTTAAACAACAAAAAGGAGTATCCCACATTTCGAAAAGACACGTTTTAATAAAATTAGAAAAATTACCATAGAAATTATTTGAAGCGGTAACAAATGCAAACATTTGTCATTGGCCCACCTCCGGCGCTGTGAAGGAAGACAAGCGGAAAAACTACTATTGACGATGTTCTCTTTGTTGCCGTCGCTGTCATGGTGGGGAATGAAGTTTAAACCCGTCGAAAATCCCTTAACTTGTTACACAACAACAGCGGCCACCGCATACAGACAGACTTAACGCATGGAACAAAAGAAGTTAACAGACCGTTTGTTAAAAAACCCATAATGTCACTAAAAAGCAAAAACAACAACACCAACTGACAGACATTGCCGAAAAAAGGGGCTGCTGACAGTGGAGAAGTGAAATGTATTAATTGCAGCAAAAAGGACGAGACAACAGCAACTGCCAGCATAGAAACAGAGACAGAGACACAATGTGAACGTTACACACGCACACAGTCGAACGCACTATAAACGCCGTTCATTTTCAGGGGTTTCTTTCATTTGGACAGATTTTAAACATACAAATTGTGAGGGGGTTGGGGGAAGTGCATATGTACTGTTTGCCATTGTATTTTACTGTGGTAATTTGTAAAAGCCATATAAAGTCACAATTTTACAATTTCTTTTAAAGCCTTTTAGTGATGTGCCAACTTCAGTACGCTCGTATAAGTGTGTGTGTGTGTGTGACTGAGAGTGAATCCACCCCAGGCAAATAGAAGTTTTGAAAAGAACAAACCCTCACACACACACGCACTCACACTTATTCGAAAGATGATCGAGTGGTAAAATCAGCGGCAGCAGCCAAAACCAAACCCACAACGACAGCGACAGCGACAGGCTACGAATTGAATGGATGTTGCTAAAGTTCCTTTGGGTAGGAGGTGGTCGCGGGTTGAAATTGTGTGACTGCACGTGTTCGTACATTGTGCTTGTTGGTGATCCTGTGGGGTGGTTGTGACTGATTATCCCTTTTAAGCGTATCAATATTCCCAGCAAGGTGGGTAAGCCTCAACGCAGTACGTACGAACAGCAATGGGCCTCCAGAGGATGGGGATCGGCATGGCGGCAGTGAAATCTGCTGTGCGTGTGTGTGTTTTGCATTTTAAGCATATTTTTCACGCTTTATCTGAATGCGATTGGGTTCGCTACACCGTTTTCAGATTGGAAAAGTGTCTTCAAATCTTAAGGGATCAATTTTTAATGGCACACAGTTAACAATTTAAACAATAACGAGTTCGTACAACCATTAAACGGAACATAAAATCATTTGCTAACTCTTTTGACAATTGGAACAATTCCAGCCGGAAGACAATGCTATTGCACAGTGAAGTCATTGGAACAAAAACTTCCGGGGAATTTAATATATCGCTAACTACTCTACGGGGGACTTTTCTAGTTTTAGATTAGCACAATGCCAGTTTCGAAATCTACAGATCAAACATGTTTAGAATAAGATCACATTTGGTGGCTATAAATAACATCAGTACAAGATTGTGGGGGCTCACTCAAATAGTGTTAAAGTTTTTCTAATTTTCTATCGAGGATATCGCAAATTTGCTATTCTGCAAAAAAAAATGCAAAAACAGGATAAGAGCCGCAAAGTGGCATGTATTTTCCTGTCGCATACTACTTTTATGCCGTTCTTTTATTTACTTTTCGAGTTTCCTTTAAAAGAACTGCACCATGAAAATACAATTCATCACACCTCTCTAAAGAGACTTTACTTTGAAAACCGTATATCATAGACACATATTGAATCACAATATTTTAATTATTTTTGCCAGCAATCAGAAATGCAAAATATATATAATAAATAATATTTGCTTAATGAAGTTCAAACACATTTAGTTCAGGGAGTACAATTTCTCTAGGCAACTTAACGAAGTCTTAACCATAACGAAGTCTGAACAAGACAATTGTCAAAACCATTTCTCTTAAACCACTCTCCTGAAGAGAATAGTTTTGTATTTTTTTTTTAAGGCACACAATAAATTAAAAAATCACAACTTTGTTAAATTTAAATACTAAAAGCACAGTCCTACAATGTCATTGCAAAATTCATTTAATGTTTTCTAGTTTCATTTCCAAACAAATTCTGATTTCTTTCCGAGAATTCCACACACAACAAAAAACAAACAAGTGAAAAAAATATTTGACAGGACTCTGAGGTATTTGAAATTAACAAACAATGATGCCCAGCAAACACTCCAATGCACATCTGACACAAACAACAAAAAAAGCACACACACACGCAAACTAGAAAAAAATCTCCAATCCAGAAATCTCAAATGTGAAATCTGCTCACATACATACATGCACACAAATAGGAAAAATTAAAACACAAATGCATTCAATTAAATTGAGGATGTTGCTGATGATGATGATGTTGTTGTTGTTGTTGCTGTAGCAATGTAGCAACAAACTCTGATGTTTTCATTTACAATTTTTGGCAGTAATATCCTGGCGTTAGCTTTTGCCTGTTCCCTAAATGGACATGGACATTTGAGATGCCAGAAATGGGGGGTAAACTGCCCAGACAGATAGAATACAATAAGAAAATCTAAAATAAAAATTGTTTAAATTCACTCAAGTGGATGAAATGCTAAAACAAATGGGATTTGTTCCATTTTACCAAATGATCTATGCACAGAGAAATAAACAAACACAGACACAGACAAATACGCACATGTAGCCCAAAGATATGTACAGTGACTCAAAGTCAAACGAGTAAAATGAAAAAATAAAATAAAATAAAATAAAATAAAATAAAATAAAATAAAATAAAATAAAATAAAATAAAATGAAATAAAATAAAATAAAATAAAATAAAATAAAACAAAATAAAATAAAATAAAATAAAATAAAATAAAATAAAATAAAATAAAATAAAATAAAATAAAATAAAATAAAATAAAAAATAAAAAACAAAACGACAGTTGAACACTTCAGGGAGCCACTGTACGTGTGAGAATTTTTTCAAAACATTTGAAATACATTTGCCTGAATGCACACATATCTGTCAGTATACAACTTGTTATCTTCTTTTCGATATACGATTTACTTTAAAAGTTCTTGCCATCTATTTGACAAGAATCCAACAATTACTGTAAATTGGGTATAATATTAAATTATAAGAATGTTTTTGGAATTTGATATGCACTAACAACAAAAACCCCGAGTCCTTATAATTCTTCATAGTCTGATGATTATTTTTCACAGCATCAATGCTGCCGTCGACACCAACACTACCACCATCAGCAACAGCAGCCGCTGTAGCATTTGCATCCACATCCACCCAGCCGTCTCTCGTCTTGATCATATTAATAATAATTATTGTTAACAATATTAATTTTTGCATCAGCAGCAACCGCATCCTCGATGAGTGGTTTGGTTTATTATTTTATTATAAAAATACAGAACAAAACCCCGAAACCGAAATGTATTAAAAGCATTTGTTCGATTCATTGTGCAAAGGGCTGGGGAGGGGGAGAGAATATGGTGTGGGTGTCTGTTCATGCCCGCCCATGTGCCTTCTGGCAGCCGGTGTATGTGGCAATGGCTTCTGTTGCCGCTGCATCAACCACTTGAGGGTATTTTGTGATTAATTAAAAATTATGTGCATTCTCTTTTATTAATAATCTTGAAATGCTATACATTTTTTATATTTTGGATTCTTGCATCATTTTTTGTTTGTTGGATTATTCAAATTTTCGAGAATTTAAAAGCTTTGGTGGTGTTGGTGCTGCTGTGGCAGCGGTGGTGTGGAATTATTGCAAGTGGCTGTTGTTATGCCTCATATTTCTTTTTAAGAGGACAATTCAATTTTATATGCCTTTCATTTTTTTTATTGAAATAAATTTTAATTTAACAAATTTATGGTCGTTTTTTATCAACCATGGACATTTTACATGGGCCGGCATTTATAATTAAATATGTGCGGACATGACTTATTTCACCAACGTGTGAAAATGCTGGAAGTAGTTGATTCAATATCGGCCCGGACACGTTCACGAGTAGCCTTGGGTGGAGACAATATGCAGCGATGGCTGATGTCAAGTGGTAGCCAATAATAAAGGAACTTTTAATAACGCAATAATGGTATATGCGTTAAGAGAATTTTGAGTTGTGCCGGTCTTGCACTTTCTGTGTGTGTAGACGGAAAAACACGCCTTTAGTAAGACCAATCGAACACACCAATGTAATCTCATACGCCGGACATGGTCTTAAACAAATACCGGTAAACAATATTTATTTATTGACCACTATCTACACACCCTGCACTTATGGAATATTTATCTTCATTCGAGTGCAATCGACTGGAATAAAAACCTGATATTTCTGTGTGGACATCTTCATAAATTGTCAACTACAAACAAAAAAACAACATAAACATTATGGAAAAGATTAAACATTTGAAAATTTAAATAAATAATGAAATTGCTGGATGCTGATGCTGTTGTTGATGTTGTGGCCCAAAAAGAAAAAATGTTAAAAACAAACATAAAACACTTTTGAAATAAAAATCATCATCTGGTCAGCAAAACAAAACAAAACCAAACTACATGGAGAAAGAAAAACTTTGAAATTTAATTGATTTATTATTCCCTCTTTGTTGTTTTTTTTTTTTGGTTCGACCGACACAAGTGACCCCGTCAACAGCAAGGACAAGAGAAGCGAGCAGGAACCAGGAAAAACCCCAAGAAAACATTACATGTTCATAAAAGTTTACATGATAAATAACCCCATGAACACACACACACACATATGCAGTCCAATACATACACACATACATAAGTGTGTGTGTACATAACAATCTCCATACATAACTTGTTAAGAAAGAAAACAATACATTACGAATTCATCAGATGAAGTATGTGTCGGTGTGTATGTGTGTGTGTGTTGAGAAATTCGTTAAGAACCTTCACAAAAAGGCAAACCAACACATGAAAACAAAAAGTAAGAGAACAACCACCACAGCACAGCAAAATACTAAAAGATCACAATTTGATTCTTCTTCTTTTCAACTCCTTTAGCTTATCCTCTTTCTTGTGCCTTCTTCGGCTTTGGCTTCGGCATTGTCTTTGAGTTGTTGTCTTTGTTGTTGGCGTGCCAACGCATACCCTTTGATACAAACTCAAAAGAATCGGAGCCGAAGACGATGAGCGTCAAATAACAGCAAGAAGAAGAAATATCCAATGAAAAGCCAATCAGTGTATTGACCACAAAACAACATTGAACAACAGCTACAACACACATACATGCACGTATCGACTTGGGGTCTATCCATGGATATATGTGTGTGTGTGTGTGTGTGTCGGGGATCTGTTACAGCAGGAACCGGACAACAGCCGTGTTATTGCAGAAACCCCAGCAGCAGCCACAGTAACATCATAAGCTGGGAGGGTGGAGAGGGGGCTACAACAATTGGCCAGTTGGAATCTTTGACATGATACGCATACGAAATTAGACGTAAAGAGAAGATATGGCTACAAAAAAAAGCAACCAAACCACCAAAAAAAAAAACAGAAAACTAAAGATTTAAAAAAAAACAGCAACAACAGCTAAATCATTGCTGAACTTTTTTTTACAAACACATTTTGCAAATTTTTTTTTCGTTTTCTCTGCAAGCGTGCATGTCTGTCGCTCCGCTACTCCGTATGTCTGTTGGCGGTTGCCATATGCCACATGTGCTGCTACTGTTTATGGTTGCTGTTGTTGGTCTTCGCGGCGTTCAGTCTAAGAAAGACATCATTTGTTTGCTTCTGGACTTTAGTATAATTTATTAAACGTAGCTAAAAAAAAACAACAACACAATAAAACAGAAAAACGGAAAAAGAATGAACAAAGAAATTAACTTCAAAATTATTGTGCTGATGTACTGCGAGTTGTGTGTCCATGGATCGAAATGCTGTCGGCGTCGTAATTATGACCACAACAAGCGTTGCTTATTAAAAGGTCATTGGGATTAGGATCCATTAAACTAAAAAACATATATGTGGTGTTTTATATATAAACTTTAGCGAGCATGTGTCTGTGTGTATTTTGATTATCGCCAAAAATCCATTACACCGCCAGATAAGTCGACTGGCAACTCTTTAAAGCGGTAAACTGGGAAATGGTTCTTGCACGGCCAACAAACCCGATATCCGTTCGACTCTTTGTAGAGCAACAAATACAAAGTGCTTTTTTAAAAAAACAAACAGACAAAATACTCTTTAATCTTAAAGCATAAAGGAAATTTTAGAATTTCCCATTCTACATAATATTATTATTCTACGAGCGTGTTATGGGCACATGACAGGCGTCTTAATGTACAACAACACCGTGTGTTGGTAACCATTGGTCGCTGTGGCGGCGGCGTCGGCGGCAACGGTTTAAACCGTCTAATCTTAGACTGATTTAATATTCCAAACCGAATGTAACGACATTTTAATGTTTTCTGGCTTTCAAACATAAATATAGAATTTAAATGTTACGTTTTGTGGGTACAGTTAGACTGGAGCTACAGATAGTCAAACAGGTATAGATAGACGATTGAGAATAAACACAATTTTAAATTTTGGTCGGCGACTAAATAAAATCTAAAATTACTGGTTTGGTTTAGGGAATAAGGGTCACCCAATTGTCTAGTATAACCGATCAAATAAGGCCAGTATTATTCGAACTAACTAAACTAACTAAATTTTCGTTGTCAGTCATTGATCGGTATGACAGAATTTTCAGCTCTGCGGACACAAATTTTCCCCAAACACGCTAATGTTTATACACAAATCCGGATTATTAATAGCAAATAAGTGTCTGTTTCTGATGTGTAGTCTTCTTTTGTATAACAATATAAAGTGGTCCATGTCAAAAAAGTATTTTTGTTTTTTTTTCTTTAAATTTCAATGAAAAAGTCCAATTTTCAATTCGTGATCTCTCTGGCAAATCTTTCCTCTTCTCCGGCAATTGTCGAAACTCGTTCCCTCAATATCCCTATTCAAAATCTATTGAAACGTGGCCACCCTGGCTGTAATTCGAATTAAATTCATTTAATTTTTGAAATTCAAATCATAAAGACATCCTTTAAATGCAAACTATTCACACAACATAAATATAATTTTTTGATTTATTCAATAAAAAAATCGCATTTACAAATTTGCAATTGCGAAAATTCTATTAAATTTAAAAGTAATCTATTATTGAACGATTCCGTGCTCGGTTCGCGCATGTTCAGGCTTCAATGAGTTTGATTTGTATGGAGTTGTTTCACTAAAAAATAAAAATTGGCTAAACAAAAAACAAGATTTGCTACATGTCCGTGTATATTGGAAAATTATGTATGAATCTACATATAAATCCATGTGTGTGTTTGTATGAGCATTTTTGTTTTGTAACAATCAATAAGGTGTTAAATATACTATTTTTATGAGCGTAATTTATGGGCCTCTGACATGAACCAAAAAAAAAAAACAAAAACGCGTTATTAAAATGTACATATTTGCATATATTAAATGTGGCCTGGCTGAAACAATGGACCGACCCGAACCCTCAATATCAATGCTATTTTTTTGTTGTCTGCCTATAAAAAAGTTCATCATGGTTTGTTTGGAAATGTTTGAATTTAAGACTTTTTGTTTATTCTTTTTATCGTATCATTAAATCGGAAACCATTACATAATCACGATGGCCTTTACTCTCTCCCCCTCTCTCTCTCTCTGTCTGTCTCTGTCCATTGCCCATTTCTTGCTGTTACATTTTAGTGTCGAAGCCAAAGACTCTTAAAAAGAAAAAGAGTTAAAAAATTCTTAATGCGTTTTTAATTATGGCTTATAATTTCTTTTGAGTACTTTTTTTTTGTTGGTCGACCGCCGTGTCTACCTGTTGTCGGCCGCTCGATATTTCCATACTGTTCTGGCATTGGACCAAGTGCTGTTCAATCAGCCTTTAATGGCTTTATGTCTCGAAGGGTTAAGAGCATAATGGCCATTGTGTGTAATTATAATCGTGCCATACAAACAAATTGTACGTTTTGCGCTTTACAGACATGTGGCCGATACAGAGAGATACGGTTAAGTGTCTGCTGTTTAAATATTTACTGAGACGAGTATATTTGACTTGAAATTGCTAAAATATGACTTTTTTAAAGTGTCTTCCCTGATGTTTTTTTTTTCCAGAAATCCCTAAAGAAAGACTAAAGGTTTCAGTTTAAAAAGGAGTGGCCAGTCCAAAACAAAAATTCATTTAAAAATAAATTCGAATTTACATTCATTTTTTTGAGAATGTTTTAAATGCAAATGTTTGTTGCCATGCAAATCGGCATCCAACCGTTTCGATTGATACGGTTTTGTGCCAGAGAACAAAATGTTCATTCATTTATCATTCAATCGATCAGCAATTATTTTTGTGTCAATTTTAGCTAAAATCTGATGTTTGCATACATTTTTCGTAATTTTGGGTCAAGCTTAGATAATTGTATGATTAATTGAATGATTTCGATTGATGTTATAACCAACAAACCTATCCAGCACATACTTTCAATGGACTTTGTATTAGGAGCACAAGTTGAATATACTTGGCATTAGTTTAACCTGGAATTGAATTAATTTGGTATGATATTACCTAATGATTCCAAACAATGGCATAAGTAATGGCCTATCATTACCAGGTAAGGCATTCTACGCTTCAACACCAGTTTAATATAAGAGAATTGAACTTTTTTCCGTTTTTCCTTTTAGACCGATAGCCTCAATTAACCCTTTTACCACTTTAATACTAATTTCGATATATACAATATAAATCCTTATATCGAGCCACTACTGTATTCAATAATTATAAAAGAAATGAATGTATACTTTCTAGTGGTTCGATGAAAGCCATTCTCAAATCAAAATACGATCTATTTCGGGCTTACATGCCATCAAATTGGTTGCGCTTGGATTAAAGTGATTATTTTCTGTCGTTGCCACAACAACTGTGGAGTAAAGTTCAAAAAGAATCAGCGAAAGCCATTGATAATAAATTGTTGATTGGGATTTTTTTTTCCTTCTTTGCGAAATGATTTCGCAACCACGCTGCCATCCAATAATCAAACAACTTCGCACTACGATATATTTCATAAGGTGATATATGAGCTGCATAGTTTCGTTCTTACTGCAAAATTCGCATAACAATACAATCGAAAAGGAAAACTTTTCAACTTTTTTTCTGTTTTTTTTTCTTCTTCGTCTTCTTTTTAATTGATACCCTCCAAAAAGCGAATCACAATCGATGGAAAACAAAGCATCGAACACGGCACAATGCCCGTACATGTGTATGAGAATTTCAAGAGTTTTTTTTACTTAACACACATGTATTATTTTTCCTAGGCGAAATAAACCACGGAGGTGTATGTAACAGGGGGGAATAATGTCTGGAACTATTGGGTGCTGTTGCATGCTGGCTGGCTGCCTGTTTTTGTGCCGCTGTAACATGAGTGCTCCAGCCAAACTGCCAGTCGTTCGGGGGTATTTAGAAGTGACTACAGTCGGTATATGACTCAAATACATATTCCGTCGTTGCGTTATTTGCCTGTTCCATTCATTAATTTCGTTGTTGGTGTTGTTGTTTACGAAATTTGTTTCACAAAACTTTTCGATTTTCAACTTTTAATAAACAATTGTGCAAATAACACCGATACCAATAATAATACCAACCAAAAAAAAAAAAAGAAAACATAGACAACACACACATACTCTGGCATAATATGAGTGTAGAACCAGTATGCGTGTTTAAATAGAGAACTCGAAAATAGAACCAAAAAAAAACACAACAAATACTGAATGCAGCACTTGAAAAACTAGTGTTGGGGGAATTTTTGGTTAGTGCAGAGTACCCGGATCAACAGTAGGATCGTTCTGCCGGGCAGCTGATTTACAACTTATTCTTCAGCCACAAAAATATTCGCATAAGTTATATGAAGCGAAATCACAACACACATATATGAAACAGTTCAATCAAATTTTAAAACGTTTCATATAAATTGCAAAATACGAAACAGTTACCTCTAACGGCCGATAGCTCCCAAAATGTTTCAACCTAAGGTTCTAAGGATATCAATCAGTCAAATAATTATTATTATTATATTTAATAATAATATTAGATCATAGTATTCATAGATATGAAATAGTTTGTAAGCTTATTTTAATTTGCTTGTCGGATATGAATAAAGTGAATTTAATTTTAAAAAAATTAAAAAAAATAACAATGAAACACTAAAGTGACAGGCTGTTATTTGATATAACCTAAAGTTGTTCGACTACTTCTAGAATATGTTTTCGATGGGTTATTTAATAATCCGAAATAGATATTTGGACACACAAAAGATCGCAAGTACTTAAGAACTTCCACTTCCATTGTGCGAGAGATCAGCTATTTTTGTCCAGCAATCCAAATTCAACATCTCTACTGCATTTATGCATTTATTGACTAATGTGGAGGGTTGGATTACTCATGCCCACGATTTTTTTTTATTCTCTAAGTTGTTGCTTTCCAATTACACATATCTACTCACACACGCTTGTTTACTGGCTGGCTGGCTGGCTCACTGGCGTTTTACTGAATGGCCAACAAACCAGCTGACTGAACTTATTAAACGGCAAAAGGGGCACGTGTTGCAATACCAAAAGTTTTCAATATCTGCCCTGGCTGCGGAGTGGAAAACAATACCTCCATTGGCAACTTGGAGAAATATGAAACAAGAGCATGGCTGTGCTACGTACATACGAACACCAGTACATGGTTGCCATAAATTAAATTGTACAATAGAGAAACTATAAAAGCAGAACTGTAGAACTTGATCGTAGAAACACAACAGAAATTATAATAAAATTATTGTTAAAAGCTTATTCATCATAACCTCACTCACACACACACACACACTCATGTGCATACATATGTAAAGCGTCCCCCACACTATGGTTAAGGTGACCGGGGGGGGTGTCAGCAGTGGGACACTAGTAGGTGTACTTGCATTTACTGCCAATGTTATTCGAAGTTGGCTTTCTGCCGGCCATTTGTGTCTGTGTGTGTGTGTGCCTAAGTTTATAAAAATGCATAACAACAATTTGGGTCAAATGAAATCAAGTAGAAAAGTGTTTAAGTGTAATGAACACCTAAACAACACAAACAACACAACAGTAAGAGCACAATAACAATACAAATTCATACATATAAATTAAGTTATTTAAACGAAACTCTTTAGCTCCACAGTGAAACACCAAGCACACGAGTATGTACCTCTACAAAAATGCTCACCCGTACGCTGTACGAACAAACGAACACAAATATATCCAGATTGTTTGGGTAAATCAATGCTCCCCCCTCCCCACCCCCTTCAACACAACACTCCTTCTAGTTGAATGAGTTCCAGAGCGCTTGCCAAGAATCCAAAGTCAAACGTATCTGCATGCAAATACAGTAGCTACACTCTACAGTCTGGGCCTCCTACAACCAGTACGTCCATGTGTACATATACACACACACACAGATATGGGGTTTGGGCCTGCTGATTCGTTTCAAATCAAATGTAATGAAATTCCAGACACGCATTTCTCCAAACAATCGAACATAAACGTGCAAATATTTATTGGTTAAAGAACTCATTTGTAAAAGACTGAAGTCTTGTTGTCTTTTTTTCTACGTCTGCGTCTTCGTATCTGCCTTTAGTGTTGTTTGTTTTTTGTATTTTTTTCTGCTTCGTTTACAGTGAGTGTTGCGTTGACGGTGATGAAGAGTAACTTCAAAACAAATGGTTATATTTTTTATATTCGGGGCCTAAATGTAGACAATTAAGTGGTACAATTTATTGTAGATTTGAATGAAAAAAAATTTAAGAAAATAAAGTCTCTAGTTTGTTAAAATATCAACAAGTTGTTGTTCGATACGAAATCATTTCTGGGGAAAAGTTATTTGTCGCTCATCTACTGGAATGTTTGTTCGGCAATGGGATCATCTGGTATCGGATGTTGCCAACATCTCGTTGAGGATGTTGCCATATTAAACAAAATTATTAGCTTTGTCCATTTAGAAAAAAAAAATTTTAATTGTTCTACTTTTCTTTCAGTGGCACGAAACCATATATTCTTAATGTATTTTTTGAAACATTGTGTATCAAAATGAATCCTTTTTGGGAAATATAAGTCTGGTAACACCTTACACTGTTGATAAGCGATTTAAAGAGAAGCGATTAACATTCATGAAAATCTCATTCTTGTAAGCCCAATCAAACAGGCTTGATACAGGGGTTTCGGACTCACTGAGTTCCCTTAGATTTTTAGCAGCATTTGAGCGGGAATGATCCTGGGGTTTTCTTTGATTGTATTGCGATAGAGAAGTAATTTGTTAGAAAACTAGGCACCCATTGAGGAGACTACGAATTTACTAACAACAGAACTCTTTAGACTGAAGCACGAACTATTTTGTTTTTTTTTGGGGGTTTCTGCATCAAGAAAATAAAAATAGTTTTTTGTTGTTTATAAAAAGCAAACATAAAGATTTGCCATTATGAAATGTTAGACCCAAGCAAATTACACGAGCAAACAGAAACTTCAAGAATCTGCAGTTTATATTCATTGTAGTCTTTCCATTGCAGCTGCCGGGGTTTGAAACGTGCACCGTATAAAAATATCGCATTTTCCTTCACAGAAGACTTTACCAGTAGGAGATTAAACTCGAGAGCAATGCAAAACTTTTCAAAAAGAAAATATTAGGCGTTCGGAGCCGGAAAGCATTATCGAAATTATAGCGTACACAGCTCATTGAAATGTGAGAAATTCTTTCCAATTCCTTAATTGAATTTAGGCGAAATACAAACCACAAGTCTTCTCAAAATTGCCGTATGCTGGAAAGCCACACTAGGAGACTACAGTTTAGGAGAATGCTTGAAGGATTTACTGTGAAATGAGGTGGAGTGTTAACAATCTGCAGGCATTTCTTTTATATGGAAACTTCCGATTCCTTAAAACATTAAGAAAATCTTCGGGGAAAAAGGGGAAAATATTTCCCAGAACCACAAAACACTAATCAATTGCGGTGAAAATTGTATTCACAATACGACCAAAGAATATTAATTTGTGTGTGTAAACGGTTAAATAAATAACAAACAAAAATGTTGCTTCTTTCGTCCAATCGGTTTTGCTAAATCTATTGATACGAATGGATTACCAAACACTTCTGCAATTCTTGGAATTTCTACAGCGTTACGTGAAATTCTCTTAAATACACCGAGCAAACATTAACAACGACCAGAGAAAATCGAAATGCCAACTAATTAATAATGCTAAGCGATTTTCAAACACGAAACGTTTCTATTAAGTCATTAATGGCCTTTTCGTTTTGTGGACTTGTTTTAAACAAATACAATTTTTATAATTAAGTGTTTCGTGATTTATGTCTAATCAACTCCTTCTCAAGTGTTTCAGCACTTTGAGGCAGCTGTCGACACAGCAAATTGACATGTATGCCTGTGCGGCAATGGCCAATTTATAGCCGAAAAGAATTCGCACAAGAAAAGGGCTAAGGATATGCGTATACATGTATGTCCATATGTATGACAGTCGGCATATGAATGGCAACACCAACAATTGATCGATGGACGTGTAAAGCCCCCGCCGTCCTTAGGACGGATATGCCGCAGCAAGGAAACAATAAGTTTCCTTTTCATTCTTTTTTCGCGGCAATTTTCCATATTAAACGCAAACAATACAGCGGTCTGCCAAGAAACTGTTACGGCTGTGGAATATTCAGTTTTCCCGAGAAAAGAACAACAACAACTTCATACAGTTGATCTTACATTGTGTTTGGCATTGGGGCTGTACAGACTCACGTAGAACCACACACAGAAGACACACATACACTGTCCGTGTGGGGTGTTGCGTTTTCCGTTGTTTGGTGATGTTGTTGCGTGTTTTTTTTTTTTATTATGGCATTTTTACGTCAATATAAACATTTTACGAGTCGGAACAATGTTGGAGGAGAAATGAAGAAACAACACACGCCAGAAACAAAATGAGAACAACAAAAACGACGGCGGCAACGAAATAAAGACCAGAATGAAGAGCAGTATAAAATTTATGCGTAACATTTTTTCAAGTTATTACTTTAGTGGCTTTATTTCCGTTTCCACAAAACGCACGCTCCACACACACACACACCCAGAAACAGAGAGACGCACGCACTCTGCCGCACACATTCAAATGTATGTCTGTGTGCTGTAACCGAAGCGAAGAATGTAACACCGCAGCGAATCCTTTTAAGGCTCTCACTCGCGGAGGGGGCCAACGTGGTATGAGGAGTGCAAAATTAAAAGCAGAGTGCGTGTGTATTTATTAGCACGAAATCTTATTATACATTTAAAATAAAATGAGAATGCGCGCCCCAACCATCAGATCTCGTCGGCAGCCGGCCTCCCACATATCCTCTCTCTACAAACAAAAAAACACGAGACGAAGAGTAAACAAACAAACACCCACACTAAGGCGAAAATGGCGTGTTAAATGTTGGTAATTTTTGTTGTTGTTACTTCATTTCAGTTAGCAAACATTGTTGACGCTTGGCGGAGCATCCTTTTGTGTTCGTTCCAATAAGCCCAAAAATTATTATATTCTTCATTTTCGTAAAAGTAACACATTTCTCTGTGCTGTGGATACATTATCATCGTCATTGCCGGCGTCATCACCATCATTGCCACGAACGGCAGAGTGATCCTTTGTGCTCCTGTTCTTCTATTCTTCATGAATTATGCAAAAATCAAAGACGTGCGTATGTATGTGTGTCTGACTGACTGACTGACTGCCTGAGTGTGTGTACTTGAATATGTTTATATTCTGTTTCTGTTATAATTTATTTTGCATATTTTAAAAATGATTTTTATTGTAACACTGTGCTCCATTTTGCTCATCACCGTCGTCGTGCTTCTTGTGGGGGTCTCATCCAGGAGCATCATCTAGGATGACTCTGTGGTGGCGGTGGCACTGACACTGACACAACGTCTGGTGTGCGAGTGTAGCGTTGCGTACAAGGATTTAATGGATTCCTGAGAAATGTCATGTTAATAGGTTGTTACATATAATTTATTATTTATGATGCTGTTCCCCAAACAGAATGCTCACATGCTACGCCTTTCACTCCCAACATTCATTGTTAATGGTCCCAATTTTAAATATGTGAATTTAACATTTCTTTTGTCATTTCTTCGACACAACAAACAAACAACAAATAAACGAAACGAAACATATCGAAGTGAATTCAAGTAGACAAACTTTGAGAATTGGTTTGTAACATTTCTATTGAATCGTAAAGGAAAACTTGTAAAAAAGTGCCCAAGCTTAAGTGTGTCTGTCTGTATAGACATGCAGAGATCAATGAAACTTTTCGGGTTAAACATTTTGCGAAATACAGAAAAATGTAAAGGAAACAGCTACAGTTTTCAGGCTCTAGAAATGTTTCAATCAGCAAGCCCATCCATTTCAGATGCGGACAATTTGAGTCCAACGGGGAAATATGGACGCAAAGTGACATATCTGTGATGATATTATCTGGTGATTCTATTTATGGGTCATTCTACTCTCGCTTTTGCTATCGAGTTTAAGAAATGTTTGTCGCCGAAATTATTTCAGAACAAATCTGGTTTCACTTAAGCGAAGTTTTCTAAAACAACCAGGCTAATAAAATTAAAATTGATTAAAGCCTAATCCTCTAAACCTCTGTATACCTTTCACAAACTACAGAAATCGTTGGCTTAAGAGCAACAAGCAGAGTGTTGAGAACGAGAGGGTCCGAAGCTTGAGGTACTCTAGCAATTGACACATATTCGTTAGAGTGCGATCTCTAAAAAAGCTTCCAACACCCAAAGTAATAGCCTTAATCAAACCGTGGGTGCCTGTGTCCGCATGTAGTTCGGGTGCGCTGGTCTGATAGGAATACTTGCATACAATTTAGTTACCTCGTCCTTTTGGCCATGTGATCCACGAAGTAAACAAAACGTTGTTTCTGGTATTATTAGCCATGAAAAGGCTAAATCCGCATGATAAACTTAAATGATTTTTTTTAACATTATTTAGATCATGATGTGAATATAAAACGAGTAGACAAATAAAACAGTACTAGAAAAGCACTCATTTATATATTTGTCACTAGTGCTGAGAGAAACATGAATAAAATAGGCGCTCCCTTTCAACGCCTTTTCAATGGGCCTCTATGGACAGCAATCCACGGTGGAGGGTATATAAGACTCGGCTCAGCCGAACGGAACGGCTTTCTAATACTTACTTACTTATTTCCCCTAACATTCCACGAAGGAACCGGCGGGGAACCTCTCTCTGTGCTCGATATAAGTTGTAAGACCGGGGACCTACTGGTCATAGCCGGCACCTAATGGCTAATGCTTTTCTAGAGAAGTTTAAAATTGCTGAGAGATGACTCTCTTACTCGCACAGTCGTCAGCATTTACGAGGTGGAAGCAGCCGTTGAAAAATATTTGATGATTTCGAACTTAGGTTCGCACACACAACCTACCACAACACGGTCGCCCACAACGTCTTTCTAACATGTTTGTAAATTTTTTAAAGTTGACCTCTTACGTGCCCTTTTACAACTATCATCTAATCCCCGGGAATTGTATGCAATGTGTAAAACCTTCGTACAGTCACTTAAGGGTATTTGTCAACTCATTAAAGTTTCCTTGATTTATATCCCAAACATTTTATTTTCAATATCGAAGCCATCGAAGAAGCTATACAACATCAGCATAAAAAAAGAGCAACACATCAGAAACTTTCTTTCTTGGACTATCGCTTGCTTGACATTCATCGTTCAGCGTCGTCGTTCAACGAGTGCGACGAAACCGGGCAAACAAATAAAAGTGGAAAGAAAAAGAAAATCACTGTGTGGCTGCACAAAACAAATATTGAAATTGCAAATCACGTACGCATAAGAAGTTCTCCATAAAACCAATACTAAACTACATACATACACATATAAAATATGTATGTAACTAAGTGAATACCACTACTGCTAATGTAGCAACAACTACGCTAGAGCAGAGTGTGCTGTTGCTGTTGTTACAACAGAAATGAATGTTTGTCATAACAAATTTGTAACAAATCCCAATACTCACCGATCAAAAAGTATTTCCAAGTTGCCATTCTGTTGTTTGCGACGAAAGCAGTCCTCAAAGTGCTGAACAACAACACCGTGGAGAGTGAGAGAGAGCGCGCGAGGCAGCGACTGTGTTCAAGTTGTCGAGACTGTTAAGAGAGTATCACTGGGTGATTTGTTGTTGTTACAATTACAATTCGATGTTGCAGTTGATGATGATGCTGATGCTGATGATATTCCACACAAACTAAAGTGAGTGAGTGAGTGTTGTTGCTGTCTGTCTGTCGGTCGGAGGTTAATGTTACTTTTCAAAGTTTTTTGTTTAACTGGTGTTGGTTACTCCAGTTGGTAGGTGGGTAGAGAGAAAAAGAAGTGAAAAACAAGCGAGTTTTCTTATTTTTTTATCTTGCAAATTGATTTTTTTTAACGTAAGGGTAAGGTAAAAAAAGTTTTGGTAGTTTCACTACGTAGGGGTTTTTTTTTTGTTGAGTTGGCTTCACCTTATTGCACTATTTTCTTTAAAATATGTATGATTTGTTTCACTTGATGGGTTTGGTTTTCACACTTTGTTAGAAAGACAGAAATAGAGAAAAGGGGGGGGATTAAGTTAACGCTAAGTTTTCGGAGACATTTTGCTGAATGTCGGCTGTGGCTTTTTGCGTTTTAAATTTTAAATGCACTTTTTTTTGTTTTATTTAGGTCATGTTTGTTTCCTTAAAGATCGTCTTTGTATTTATTTTTTTGTTTTTCTTTATCAATTTCTTGCACTTTTCGGTGATTTTGTGGCAAGAAGAGGGAAAACAAAATGGCTTCTTGTGTTTGCGACCCCCTTCTCTTGTTGGATTGTCCCGTTGACGTTGTTCCACTTGGTTTAAACTGGTCTTAAACTTGTTGACTTGTTGGTAGTTTATTCTCCGGCTCTACGGGTGCAGCACTTTTTTCTGTTCTCTTAATTCTCTTTTCTGGTTAATTTTCTTATTGTTATGTTTCTTGGCACACACACATGCTCCTCAGAACCAATGTAAGAACCTCTGTAATCTAAAAGGGAAATAGTAAAAAATATATTGTAACACATGCACAAACAAACAAACATACATATGCCAAGAAGAAACACATTTTTTTTTTGTTTTTCTTTCGTTTGTTGGTGTAAACCTAAGAAACACTGAAAAACCAAGAATATGAAGTAGTTGGAAACTCAGGTAAAAGAAAAACGTCATACACTCTTGTACTGTCTTATAAGCAAACACGAAGACTAGCAAACAACAACGCCATCAGCATGGGCAGTGGTAAGCAATTTAGGGCTTGTTTACCAAACACCAACTCCAGATATTACCAACCAGCCAACAATAGCAGCTAAAACACGGCTGGCCGTCGTCCATGTTGGGTACGGGATTGTCAGGGTTTAATTCAGATGTGATTGTGTTTGTTGAGAGTTTTGTTTGTGTGTTTGCGCTTGAAAGGCTTCAACAGTTCAACATAATAACACCAGCAGCAACAGCAACAACGGCGACGACGACGACGACGACAATAGCATATGAATACTCTACCAGGCTTCCAAGAAGCAGTTTCACTATGTTGAACTGCTGTGTGTGTTTTTGGTTTTATCTTTCGTATATCTTTTCTTCTTGTAGGGGCCAAACAAAATGTCTACACTGTGGAAAATTTGTCGCCAAATTCTGGGACAGATCACAGGAACAATGAATGAGAAACAATCATAAATAAACTATATTCTAACGAGGCGTTCATAATTATCAAAACAATTTTGTATTTATTTTCTTCTTCTTCTGTATTAGTTAACAATGAATAATACCTCTGTTTATATGGCACCATTTAATATGGGAATTTTGTTATTTTTTATGCTGGCAATGCTCTGCCAACTTAAGCGATAATTTCTATCCATGCTTAATATCACTTAGCTCCCCTTTCAAATCAAGCGATTATCTAACAAACGCGTCGTTGCCACATGAGATTTGCAATCTGTCAATTTTAGCTCATTATCATCGGTTAAGAACAAACCTTGGCAAGGTACTGTGCCTCAGAATAATATATTCAGTGTCAGAAACAAACTACACGGGTGGTTTCCCCTGTAGCTTGTATCCGAAAGTGAAGGAACACATTTGTTTGAACAAATTTACGAATGAGTTGAAGATTAAATAGACCTCACATTTCAGTAGCAGAGTTATGCGTATGCAAGCAGTTGTGCTTTGAAATCAATAGAAAAATTCTAAGAATTCCGGAATTCTCTAAACGTGTTCATGTTCACCTTTCATGCGAAAGTAAACGTAGTTATGCCTTAAGCAACAAACTAAGTTGTTGGTTCAAATATTGGGTTTTCAATGAAACTGGAAAGTTCTATAGATTTTTAAAACACTTTTCAATGTAATTGTGGTGCAATTGGCATCTCGACGAAATTCAATTTAATTCCTTGAACTGGATAATCCAATTTGGATGTAAATCTAGCTGGTTGTATATAAACACAAAACAAGAAAAAGAATTTAAGATTATGACAGATGGATCCAGAAAATTGGACGTATTATTTAAGTTCGGTGGGAAATTTTGAAATTGATAATAACCAAATTCTCTTTATCACCGAATAATTTCGATATTTTGAAAGCTAATCCTTAACATACTACTAAGTTGTCACAATATCCAGAAATGTTATTTATGATATCGAAAATTAATATCCATCCCTTACAATAAATTGGTACTAGTTTTTGTGTGCAAATTTTGTGGGGTGTTTGTTTACCTGACCGTTAGGGTAGAAATATGACACTATTGTATCACATCTATTGTCAATATTTCAAAAAGCAAACAAAAGGATACAATGCGGATTTTGTTGGCAATATTCAAACAATAATTTTCCCATTTGCAGTCGGGGTTGTTACAAGTATAGGAACTAATGAGCGATATCGGATCACATGTAGACAACTAAACTCATCAATTAGATGGGGTATGACAAGCAGAGGCAACTGCAATACGAGAAAGTCTTCTCTAATCCCTCGCTAATGACGTTTGTTCTGTGTTTTAATCCCAAATATAATGCATTTTCAAACCGAAACAGCTAAAACAAATAATTTTGATTTTCTCGCAATGAAAATACATGCTCATGCAAAAAAACACAAAGTCTATCTATGGGCTACAATTCACTGGATGTAGAATCGGAAATAAAGGCTCTTATTAGAGACCATGCTGATAAAGTTTTTGTGTAAGGTTTGTAGATTTTAAAATCATTGTTATTTCAAAGTATTTTGAAAATGGATTGGTCATTTGAAGAAAATTTCCAATTAAATTGATATGGACAAAACTTTATTTTCAAAAGCATATAATACAACATATTAAATATAAATATTTGGAGGAACTGTGAAAACAGTTATTGTAAAACTTCCGTATTGTGTTGAAATGATTTGGAGAAATAAACAAAATTATTATTAAAGGACATGTTCGTTCGATGATGAATCATACCGTATGATGACTGTCCTTTAAATAACTATAATTCGAATCCTGATTAGTAATGTCTCTGTGATAGTTGCAATTGCATTTCAGTGATGGCATGACATGTTTCAATCGTATTATAATCTGTATTGCAATAGGACTAGTTTTACGATGTTTTAGCAAATATCGCTAGCGTCTTTGACTAACGGAAGAGAATAAATTCAGGAACGATTTTTTCCATTTTAATAATAATACTAATGCTGAAATACTCCACCAATTTTGAATCCTCTATGGATCTTTTATTCTCAAAAACAGTGTGACAGTATTTACAAAGATTATATTTGT
The DNA here is from genome assembly GCA_958296145.1 of Hydrotaea cyrtoneurina. Lineage (NCBI taxonomy): Eukaryota > Metazoa > Arthropoda > Insecta > Diptera > Muscidae > Hydrotaea > Hydrotaea cyrtoneurina. The sequence goes on along the minus strand of OY282514.1, from coordinate 50,486,630 downwards.
CAATGTTGAACATCCTCTGAAATACTGGTCAAAAATATCATGCTTGAACTGAGCTACAGAAATAATGCGCCGATTCTTGCACTTGCAGTATCTACGAGCAAAATGGTACGCCCTCATTAAGTACATTACAAGTCCAGTAAGAATATTCAAAAAAATGTCAACATTTTGTATTAAATTTTTTTTCTTTAAGTGTTATCCATTTTTGAAGCCTCTCTACGCCCTTAATTATCCCTCTTAACATGGACACTATCCACCTATTTCTAAGGAGGTTTTCTCTCGGTGTATTGTTGGATCTTAAAACGTTTGTCTTGTTTTTCTATCTCTGCGTCACTTTTTGGCCATAAACATAAACAAGAAAACGTAAGACAAAACTTGTTTTTTTCTTCCTTTCTGATGTTGTTACTTCTCTGCTTCTACGGGCATGGTTGGTGTGCAGCAACGGTCGCCGGAGCAGCAGTTACTGTGTGTAGTGTCTCGGGTTTTCATGATTTTTTATATTTATTTTGTACATTCATTCGTTGTCGTTTCTCAAGAAACGATTAAACTCCAAAAAGAAGCCAACAACAACAACAACAGAACAGCCAGAGACGAAGCCAAAACATAAGACATACAATTTCTGCTTACTATGGCCCAAACACTACACACACACACACAGCCGCACACAACTAATGACGATTACAAGCAACAACAACAACAGCAGCAAGGTGATGGTGGCGGTGACAGTGACGAAGAGACGACGATATTAAAGGTAGTCAGGCCGAAGACATGACGGCCCAAGAGAGGGTTCAGACAGACGGTAAGTACGACTTAAGGTGAGCACGACAAGGGTACACACACATCCATACAATCGTATGTGATTATAGAGAACCAGTTTGACAGGTAAACGACGCCGTCTTAGCATTCACGTTTATTGTTCCAGTGTCGTGTTTTAAGACGTCGTCGTTGCTTGAATAGTTGTTGGCTGTGGAGCCCAGAGTCGAAGAGAGTTCACTTGGATAACTGTTGGTGCGAGTGTTTGTGTGTGAGTGAACATGTTATCCAACTATTCTCAGATGCCGCGTCTGTTTGTTGTCGTTGTTGCTGTGGTATTTTCCTCAACACTTCGGTCTTGACCGCATGTCCGTCCAACCGATCGTCCCCCGTCCGTCCGTCCGCTGGTGTCTTTCTTTTACCTGCAACCAAAGTCATACACATATCAATGGTTTTTCAGTAAATTATCCAAATATTGTAGAACAAGCAGCAAAGCAGAAGGAGGAGAAGTGGAAAAATCATGTTTATTTTCTGTTGCATTTGGTGGTATTGCCTCTAATTACACTTTGAGTGTATTGGTGTTAAATCAATTTTTATCGTATACATTTTCTTTGGCTTTTAGAGAAAACGTTGGAAGCTGTGATTTTTCTTAACGATTTTCACCAAATGATACACGTTTCCACTTTAATTGTAATTTCTTTCTTTATTTGCAACAGCCAATAGATTGTGTTGTATTTTGTCACGAATATATATTGGGTTTCTATTTCTTCACTTGTATTTTGTTATTTACTTGATTCGTTTACCCTTTGTTGGTATTTCGTTATGTTATTATTGTTGTTTTATTAACGGTTTTATAACTCTTATTCATTGTATCCACTTCACTTTGGCGATTTTCATTTATTTATGTACGTGCCGTTTCGCGTTCACTTTAATCGCCAACAACAAAATATTTAATATTTTTATTGTTTACTTCTCGTTTTGTTTTTTGTGTGTTGCTATTCACCGCAATTTTTCCAAAAGAAAAATAATCAGACAAAAGTATAGCCCGAACAAGAAGTTGGGGACAAACTCAAAAATCGTACGCAAATACCGCCGTCATCCGTGACATCAGTCCGTTGCAACAGAGATCTTTCGCTTAACTAAAGGTACACAAACAGTTTCATCATCTGTGCCGGAGAGAGCGTTACGCTCATTTCTTTTTAATGTCACAGTGGGTCTGTTTTGGTTCAGTTTCACTGCTTACCGAGAGAGAGAGATAGAGAGCCTTTGTTCCGTCCATATTCTCCAGCTGCCATTTGTTTGTTTTGTATGTGAAAACCAAACAGTTGTTGTTTTTGAAGCGAAGTTTCGTTTGTTGTTTGTGTAACAATACAACTCTGTTCCTTGTCCGCTTTAGTTGTTCTCTTCTATTCCTCTCTGAGGGCGCAGATTGCAAGCGTTATTGGCAGAGAGCAATAGTGATTGTTTACGAAAGAGCAAACTTGTTTACAGTGGCTGTACAGAGGGAGTTTTTTTTTGTAATGAGAGCATTTTTGGCCGTAACATTTACTATAACATTTAATAGAATTCGCGCAGTTGATAACATTTGTATTCCATGCTAAGTCAACCTGTGTTGCGGCAACATGGCTCTGATGTGATGAGTTGCTTATGGATTATCGAACAGTTTACATTAAACATTTTGATGTTATACCAATGAATATTCAGTTAAATTTCAATATTAGTCTACATGGTAATTTTGTTTGTTTTGCATTTTACATCTGAATACTACGAATTGCATTAGTGAGCTAATTCTTTTTGTATATTTTAATTTAAAAATTGTTAATGCCGCACAAAATTAAATTTTTGTTTTGAAATATTCGCCACGAGCTCTTACCAGTTGTAATGTTAGTCTCGCAACTGTGCGATATTTGAAAGTACGTTGGATACGATAAACTCTTTCCCCGGCTCCGGCAGGAACCGGTCTTAGTTCGGCTGAGATTGCAGTCTGTGTACTGTATTTCCCGCTTAATTGACTTACTCGCATATTTGCCACAATTTCTGATTCCCTGTTGATTTTGCTCCTTTTTCATACAAAAAAAAAAACGCGGTTCATCGAATTACCCATTACATTTAATTAATCAAAAAAAGTTTATTTTCGGAAAGATTTTGACGTTCAATTTCTGTCGCATATTTACCCGAAATAACTTTTGGCGAATACAATCAATTCCAAATAGTTAAAGCATCCTTAGAACAGTACAAATTGTTTGCTTGAATTTAATAAACTCACATTAAAACAACACATCGTGGTCAATTTATCAAAATATCTGAATTATTTTTAAGTAAAAATATAATATATTTTGTAATTGTGGGTCATTTGGTAATTATACGAATACGAATACCATGTAGAAATGGACGCTGATAAAATGTCTGATGGTCGTACACTAATTTGATTTGCCCTTGGTTTCTCAAATTAGGGTAAGGCCGACCACGAAACAAATGGTTTAGGTCCGACTGATTTGATTTAAACTCATGAAAGATGAACCTAAAACAAAATTTATCTATATACATAATATTATAAATTTTTTTAATTTGCAGATCTTTTGTATAATATTTAATTTATTTACAATCTTTAGAGATTTTATTGTTGGTATGACTTGGGAAAACTGCACTACGCAAAAGAGTTTGTGCGTTGTTTACGTTAAAAGTAACGTTTTAACCTTTTGGTTTTTATAATTCTGTTTGTCTTTCATACTTTACGAATTTAATTGTTATTGTTTTCATTTTTATTTATTTTCTTTTTGTTTCCCACATGAGACATTGAAGTGTAAAATGACGACAGTAGAAAATTTGCATTGAAAATATTAAATAACAACAATTGTAAATATATACATTTGCATATACCTACATACATATGTATATATGTACATATATAATAAGCAGAGAACAAAAAACACAATGCGAGAACTGAAAAAAAAGAATCTTCAATTAAATAAAAACAAACATATGAAGTTTTCAACAATGGCATAATTAGTGATGACTAAATGTGTTTATTTATTCATTTTTAACATTTTATTTGAATAAAATAAAAAACATACAAATGATACGTTTTGTATTTCCCGAGGAGAGTGCGGATCGAATGAGTGACGCCTTTTAATACTTTAGGTGTGTTTGGAGCGAAATGATCACTTGATTTATTATGTGGTTATGTCGCTTGCGATAAAAATAGCCAAAAGAAGTCCTTGTCAGTTTCCCGAGAGGCAGAGTGAAACATTAGCGTTGTATTTGTCCGATTAAATGTTCATATTCGTCGTAAAACTCTACTACGGTGTTAAGATGTATCATCGATTCATATAATTTTTTTTGCGGTTGCGACCGTCGGATTATTGTGTGTTACACACGATCCATCGGTACTTTTCCGCCCAGTAGCGTTGTAATCCAAATCCCAACAAAACTGTTGTTGACTTTTTCTTTGCTGGTGTGCGAAATCGATCACACCAAAAATAAGAACCACTTTAAAATAATGTTTGGAAAGAACCTTAGCGTTGCCACCTCAAATGCTAGACAAAAATACGTCAAAGTTATGGAGTGCCTGGCAATACTAGTATTGCCAGATGCAAAGTGGAACTTCTATTGGAAAGCATAACTTCACCCATGACGTTCTGCCATTGAGCGCGAATTGTTTTGTTTACAGTGCGTTGAAAATTTCATCTCGGCCAAAATAATGGAATTAACCCGAGGAAATTTTCGTGCTATATTTCTTTCCAATTTAGGCGTGGATGTCAAGATCAACTGTGAGTGAGTGTCCAATCAACTTTTTTCGACTTTTACTGATGAAGCACCATTAAAAACCACAGCAAATCGCTGGTACCAAGAGTTCACTCTCGGACGCCGTTCGTTCCAGGATGAATTTCGCGAAGGTCGTCCAAATTTGGTCGTTTTGCCGGAAACCATCGATGCTGTCCCTGAACTAATAAAGCAAGAGAGATTGAGGAATCCTTGGGCTATAGTATAACATATTGCACGTTCATTTGGCCGTGAAAAAGATTTGTTGTCGTTGGATCTCACATAGTTTGAAGAATTCTCAAAAAAAAGCTCGTGTCGATTGGAGCAAAGAAATGTTGGAAAATTATAACCGCGGTAGCTCAAATGCAGTCAAACGGAGAATATTTTGATAAAGTAACCATTTCCAATGGTAAATGATTGTTTTTTTTATTGCAGGACCTCAAAATATAAATAGCAACTCTCGTAGAACAATCATGTGAAGGTGAAGACTATCTAGTTGTTACAGAGTTCCTGATTATGAATGTCCGATGTCAAAACTCGGCGATGGGAATAAACTTACGTATCTTCTAAAGGTTTACAATATTCGTCTTTGGTATTCCAGATTATTTCATTCACACTTCCCAGTCACGAGATACGATTTTCCATATTAAATTAAAAAGGTAATGACAATGTAAAGAATGCGGCCAGTATCTCCAAAATGTATCTGAAAGGAATTTGAAAATCGGAGATGTACCCTCCACCTAAGATGTTCTCAACTAGGTGCCAATTTAAGGTTATTTGATCTTTGGGAAATTATTTATCTGACTAAGCAATTTTACCTTTTCCCATTTTACCAGAAGTAAAAATTAAATTTTTTTTATAATTTTTGTGATTCGTTTTCTACAATTATGGTTCTCAAAGTAGGCTTTTAAATTGTGCCATAGTTCTTCCAATTGAATGAGAACTACAGTTTAGTAGGGCAAAGTAAAATTTAGTAGCGTATGAATTCTTAACGACTTTCGAATTCGTCAGTCTCATTAATGACGTCCAGTTTAAATAGAACCAGAAAGAGATGACGAACTTCTCTGAAATCATCCAACTGTGTACGAAACTTACTAAATGTAACTGACAGTTTTTTCTACATAAGTTGGGGTGAGTTCCAAAACGTCAAAGCACATTGCAGTGATGCGGTTTTTATACTGTTTCGATACAGGGTAACCAAGTTTGCTGGTGTGTTGTGTTGTTGGCGTTTGGTCTGATAACTTGGATTTGGAGAAGAAGTTGGCGCCACATATTTACCCAAAAAAATTTTTAAATGCAATCGACTAATTCTGTAGTAGTAGCGAGCTTTATACAAACCACAACCGGACGTAGATTTTGTCAATTTAGCACAAATTGAACTAAAATATGAAACTTTGTAATTGCTTACTTTACTTACTTTAAATTCAATTAGTAGCAAATCTTGCTGTTTTTTGGTGTTTTTTATAGAGTGACGAAATTTTGTATAAAACTGTGTTCATGTGCCATGCAGAAGATTAACAAAAGCTTTCAAAGCAGTAACGTAAATTCTACTAAATTACTGCAAGACATGCTTCCAGCAAACACAAATTAGATCTCCAAATATCAAAATTAACACCTTTAAGTAGGATTTCAAAAACTTTGTTGAGCGGAATTTTTATTTGGGCTATGAGTTTGAAAAGGAGTCCCAAAATTAAACCTTAAGGCAGCAATAGAGAAAAAAGTAAAAGAGAAATGTACCAATTTTATCATCTTGATGGTGAAGCAACTGCATACAGTTATGTGAAACATAATAGGGACAGTGCTGGGTATGATAAATATGGCCAGAAAAATCAAGTAAAATGAGGGAACAATCCATGAGTTAGCGTTTTTGTTACTGCTCAGACTCTGCCAAAACAAATTCGCTTTTTAAGTTGTCGAAAAAGAATAAACAATTCATAAGAATCATTAATTTTTCCAAAAGGTACGGTAATTGGTTGAGCGTAATAATAAGTCAATTCGTCCAAATATATTACAAAATTCCATAAAATAGAATGTTTACAGGACACAAAAAGGAGTATATTGTTCGTTTAAACTTTAAAGAGATGAACATTTAATTTTAATATAATTTTTGTACCCATAACATAGGCCAATGTGGGTATATCAAGCAATGATATCCCTCAACACTAAAAAGCACTAAAAAATTGTTCTACAAGGAAAATTCGTTGCGGGAAGTGGAAAATTTCTTGGAATATCGAAGGATCTGGTAGAAAAGATTTTGAAATGGATAGCCAAGCCAGAAACTCCTGCTACAAAACCAAAAATGACACCTATAGTTAATGGAAATGTAGTGCGATGTGAAAAAAATTGATTGAAATTGATAACATAATTTATCATCAGCCTTTTTCCTAACAATCTAGCCATTTTCTAGCCCTATTTTCTTTAGTTCAGCCTTTTTTGCTCCTCGGTTGTTGCCATCACTGATGCCAATACAAAATGTTAGTCTCCTACAAAGTCCTCGAGTTCTGTCCATCTTAAAATCGCATTTTCCTCCAGTAAAATTACATATAATATTGAGGGTTACGCCTTTAGACATTTCAGATCCGTGCCTAGAATAAAACGAAAGAATGGCTTTTCAAGTTTTCGGCGAGCCTGATTTGGATCATGTTGTGATTTATAATCACCCCCTCCACAACCACATCGTTACAAGATAACGCATTCATACTTGTTTTTACATTTGGTTATTTCATTTCTCCAATTGGACATTTCTCACGGAAATATAATTTCCCATTCTCCCAAAAAATAATTTCCCTAAAAGTATTCCCCCTTCTAATCGCAGACGGAGCTCGCTAAATCGAAAACATACTTTCGAAGTTGATGGAATCTCTTTCAGTATATGTCGGTATGTATGTATACATACGCTTTGAGACAACCAACATTGACGATGTTTCAAAGCAGATAAAATTTCCCTCGGCCAACAGCCGGAGAGAATCAACAAGTTGTATGGCAACATATACAATTCGTGTTGTTCAACATGTTGCCATCTGTTCGTTGAACAACTCTGTTTTTAAAGGAGAATCTTTGGCAACATTTGAATGTTGCTTTAGTAAACGCAACATGTGTACGGATAAATGACGGCAACTATTCCCATCTGTGCGATACCCCTCAAGTGGAGAACTCAACACCAACACTGTGTTGTCAGTTGACGTATATGTGATGTTGAACTGAAATCTGGTTTTGTGTGGACTTGTGTTGTGTGCGTGTGTGCTTGTAAGTGGCTTAAAAGCCAACAGCACTGCTAAGACTACGAGATAACTGAAGTAGAAGTCAGCTTGGCTGTTTGTGCTGTTTGCTGAAATCGCAAAACGGTAGAAGCGAAAAACCATGCCATGTAAATGGAATCTTGGCTTGTATGTTGTTGACGATCTACTTTTAACCCGTTCCTCAACGAGGCTTGTGTCAATACATTCGCTCATACATGTATAGCAGGCATATGTATGTATGTGTGTGTATTTATGTATGTATGTAGTTGTTGTTGTTGGTGTTGATTGCCGAGGTTCATAGCCATCTTATGGAGATTTCTTCAGACTCGATTGTATACATACATATATCTTTGATTTGCTTTTTCGTTACGTTTCTTGCTGTCAGCAAAAAACAAGTTTCTGACGAAAAGAGACTTTTCATGCCGGCGTTGTGTGTTTGAGTGAGTCAGTGTGAGTGTGTGTTTGTGTGTGTGCTGGCCTCACCTAAAGTTGAAAAGCCCGCAACTTGGCTTGAATTCTCGCTGAAGATGAGGAACCTCCAGAACAACGAGAAGCCAAGTAGCACGCGTTGCTTACTTTTGCAAACTTTCTAAACAAATAATGAATGTTGTTTGGCAATGGCTGAGGCACTTGGTATGGGTTACACCTGAAGTGGTACCTCTATGCGTCGACCGTCAACTTGGCCAATTTATCACTGGTAGCAGGCAACACTGACACCAACTCCATTGCTCATCGGTCGGTTGTCTCTCCAAAAACATCCAATGGAACGCAACAATGTTTTCTGGCGATTCGTTTGTTTCTCGTGTTTCTTTCTGTGCGTCCAATTGACGTGTTTTGCATAAATGCTTTCATTGTGGCACGCATCTTCGACATTGCCGTACCTCTACCCCCATCCCATGGTGTACACCTTTAGTTCGTTTCGTTACATTTGTATGATTTGGCTTCTTCACCGAAATGACTTTGCTTGACTCCATCTCAAAGCCGAAGCAAGGTCCATTGTCTTGGACGAGGGACTAACATGCATTGTGCCATTGGCTTTGGCTAACTTGTGTGCATACTAATTATGGTCATGTCTTTAGTGTTAATAACAAGCCATCGTTCAAAACCTGTGGTGATGGTGGTGGTGGTGAGCGAGGGAGACAGAGATGATATCGCCTCTTTCGGATAGAATGCCACTACGTTTATTAGCCGCTGTCTTGGAAGAGTTATACAAGTTGTGGTGGTCTTTATTATGTTGGTATGCTCGGTGGTGCGACAGGTGTTATTAATTTACAGTTTCGTCTGGTTATGCATTTTTAACAGGCAAATCTTGCTTTGCCAGGACTTGTTTTTATCGGATATCTTTCTCACATTTGCAATATAAGCATTTCTTGAGGCCAATGAATTTCTAGCACAATTATCTGAAGGTCCAACGAATAGAAGATTGTGCTCTTTCACTTTGCTTGGCGTCTTCAGTAAAATTCACAACATAAAATCCTTAAAATAAAGTTTCTCCCCTGCAGTGATGGAACGTTTTTGTCTAAAAACATTAAAAAAAAAAATAGAAACCTACCAATCATTTCTCTTAATATGATGGAATTTCATAACAATTGACTTTGTTTAATTAAAATAAGTGAAAGAGTATAAAATTGCACGTATACATTTTAAAGTACAGTGGAACTTCGATAAGTCGAATTTTCTAGATATCCATCGTCTGGTCCCTGACGTTAGAACATTTAGCCGGAATACGCGTTAATCCAAGGCCTCTCATCCGTTCATTGTCACATGGCCGGTTGACCGAACGACGTACTTTAGAGAAAATCCATTCTTCAGCCGGACTGTTCGCATGTGGAATATCCTTCTGCAAGTGTTGTTCCTGCCTGCAATGACATTATGAAATTCAAGGCAAACATCAGCAAACACTACTCCCTCTTTCCTCTCTCCCATACCCTTCCTTCAATACCCTGTATTCATAGGGAGACTCACCAGAGTGTTTGTCAAAAAAAAAATCTCTTAAACAATTTTATAAGTAATTCCATAACTCATGGTGGATAATGGTGGTTCGCGTTATGGAAGTTTGACTGTATTTATGAAAAGTCACCAATCAGAAAGATCAAAATCGTTTATTCTAGTTTGAATCTCGTTTTATCAGCAATTCGCCTAATGTACCGTGGATAAACATATAGTGGTACATGTAATTTGGCTTGAGGACAACCGGAGTTGAGCTGTCATTGTTTGAATTTGGAAATCTCTAAGGAGAAGTGATACTGACATTCGGTCAAGATTTCCAGAGGGAAGATACTGTCAAATAGAATATAATTCAAAAAGAAGCCACAATATGACCCGTACGCTACACCTAATTATTTTGTGGAGACCGCATCAGATTTGTTTAAATGACCCATTCAACTGCCGTTAAAACAAGGGATCCAAAAACAATAATCACAATGAAATAGACATACATTTCTGGTAGTGTGTATGGCGCCAAATTAACAGACTCTTTCGCGGTGATTGGCTTTACAATTTCGAAAGTTGGATCTACATTGTGTTGTTGGTCTTGGCCTGCTTAATGATTTCCAATAACAAAGCGTATTGTTCAGGCTTTCTCCAGGTCGTGATAGCTATGATTTTCATGTTTTCTTCCAGCTGAGTCTCGGCCTTACTTGTCTGCACCTTATCTGGTGGATCACATTTCCATTTCACCAGAATGTGTAAAATGTCTGGACCTACGCATAAATACACGTCGGGCATGGAAAGACCACATACAAGTAACAATTAAACCAGTGAAAATAAATACGCATCGAATCTAAATTTCAACAGATGAAACTGTGTTTGGAACAAATGAGAGAAAGAATCTTCCTAACTAATCCAACACGTTAGTCAATAGTCGAATACTCTAGCTTGAAATAAGTGACAGTGGATCCACTTCATTAATACACTGTGCGAGGAAAGGCTCGTAGTCCTCCACTTATGCTGAGGTCGGCAATTTTTTAAATACCTGGCTAATACTCAAAGCTCATGATAGTAATATGTTTTAGAAACACTCACCTTCACAGAAGCAGAAAATTAACAGCGACAAAACCTTACTACTAATCAAGTACATACTTCGGATGTCTACCACAGTTTCTGTGTTCAAGGGAACCTCCCATCACCCGCAGCGAAGTGTACAGGAACGTCATATTTACACATGGACTACACCGTTCACACTTTGAATTGTCCAACTAATGAACCCTTATCAAAACACCTGACACAAGAACAAAGTTCCTCCAGCCATTTGCTCATTTGTATAAATCATTTTCCTTATGACATAACCTCACTCAAGTATTGTGTGTGTTTTCGTACATATCACATATTAATGACTTAAGAACATTTTATGTAGAAAGTGACTCAAAGATGTACCAAAAGATATACGTGTGAGTGTGTGTGTATTTCGAAATAAAGAAAGTCATAAATATTCTTTTTTTTATGAAAGACTGTACTTATTCACCGAAAAGTTTACATTTTATTGTATTTATTAATTTCGTTTTTTTTTGCACCGATTCTACGAATGGTGGCTAACTCGTCCACTAATGACACTTGTGTACATATTTCCCTGAATATGTCACGAAGAGAACTTCCTCATATTAGTGAGATGCTCCTTTACTCTTTTAATAACTATAGAAGTTGTTAGACGATTCACTTAGAGACTAAACACAATGAAGCAGGCTTTCGACGGACACTACAAGTGTTTCATATGGAATTAAAAAACCAGTGAAAAAGTTGCAGTCGGGTAAACCGACTTATATAAAACTTCAGTAAAAACTTACAAGTGTCATACTCATAAGTATCGGAAAGTCAAATGTGACCGTGGCTACCATCATTTGATGTAACATCTCATGGAATGTCATAATAGCAACCTAAAATACTATAGAAATGCTATAGAAAAAAAATATTGGATGGTACATTTGTATGGGAGGTACCAGAAGGGGAGTTACCAGACTTCCAAGTTTTTGTCCAAATTTTTTTTCAGCCATATCTTTACTAAATACAGAATTTTGGCAAGATCGCGTTGGGCATATTGATATTATTAGACGATTTCTAAGATAGGCGGGATGGTACATTTGTATGGGAGGTACCAGAAGGGGAGTTGCCAGACTTCCAAGTTTTTATTCAAAGCGTTGTCGTGCTATATTTTTACTAAATACAAAATTTGGGCAAAATCGCGTTGGGCATATTGGTATTAGTACACGATTTTTAATGGGCGGGATGGTACATTTGTATGGGAGGTACCAGATGGGGAGTTGCCAGACTTCCAAGTTTTTTTTCTCCAAATTTTTTTCCATCCATATAATTACTAATTACAGAATTTGGGCAAGATCGCGTTGGGCATATTGATATTATTAGACGATATCTAAGGTAGGCGGGATGGTACATTTGTATGGGAGGTACCAGAAGGGGAGTTGCCAGACTTCCAAGTTTTTGTCCAAATTTTTTACCAGACATATCTTTACTAAATACAAAATTTGGGCAAGATCCCGGGAGTCATGTTGATATTATTACAGGATTTCTAAAGTAGGCTAAATAGACGATTTGTATGGGAGGTACCCGAAGGGGTGTGGCCATATAGCCCATATGCAATCCCATAAGCAGTTTTGGGAAAATATTAAGCCATGCCAAATTTCAGAGTGATTGCTTAACTCTTTCGAAAGTTATCGTGCGTACCAGCAGGACAGACGGACGGACAGACGGACATGGCTCAAACGATTCAGAAAGTCATGAAACGAATTTGGTTCAAAGACACCTGGGGTCTAATGTGGATATTTGTATGTGTTACACTTTTGGGTCGTATCAAATGATATATACCCTCCTACCCGTAGGGTGAGGGTATAATGAGATCGCTGCAACGATTCGCTTCAACAGAATATGTTTTATTTTCTAGCTATATATATTTGGTAAGTAGGATGCAATAAGGACACGATTCTCTTCCTATTTAAGGGAGCATGTGTTCAAAAATGAATTTTCAAGAAAAATGTCAAAACTGTTACGCATAAAGACAAGATCAAAATATGCCAGAGTACTTGGACTTCTTCACTATCAGCGTCTTCGTGGTAAACTTCATTCTTCTCAAGTAAGAGTGTTGGGTCGTTTATAAAATAGATAAAGGTCAATTCTTCATCTTCTATCCCAACTCTCGCTAACGATGACCAGATTTTCCCTGACCCGGTTGACAGAGCTAACCTTTGACAGAGCCGACTTTGACCAAATGGAAAGACGACAATGCGAATAGATTGAGGTCGATAGAAATGACGTCAGAAAATTCAACCACCGAGTAAAACATCAGTCAACAGTTATGTCTTGGCATAACTTCATTTGGAGATGAAAATGAGATTCCAGAATATGCTGAGAATTTGGAAGCAACATTTGTAGCGGCTGAAGAATCCTGTAACCAATCATAGGTGATGAATGTCAATCCCCTAACCCAGATGAGGCCAAATCAGCCTTTAGCCGGCTTAAGCCGCTGATGCAGACGGAATAGGGGCAGAGCTGTATAAGGCCCGAGGAGATAAGGTGCATCAGCAAGTCTGCACCTCTGGGAAAGTAAAAGCATGCCTAATGATTGGAACCTATGCGTACTATGTTCACTTTTTTTTAGCGGAATCATACTCCGGCGGTGCCCCCTATTATGCAATGAACTGTGTAAGCGATAGGAAGTAACGATATTTGAGAGAGTAGTGTTTGTTGACGTTTGACTAGAATTTGATAATGTCATAGCAAGCAGGACAAACACTTGTAGGAATACTATTCCACATACTAACAGTTCGGCTGAAGAATGGTTTTTCTCTAAAGTGCGTCGTCCGGTCAACCGGCCATTTGACAATGAACGGATGAGACTCCCTGGATAGCCGCGTATTCCGGATAAATGTTCTAAGATCAGGAATCAGACGAGGGATATCTAAAGAACATATGGGTAATTCCACCAAAAGGTCTACCGTGATGAAAAAATTAAAAGTTATTAAAATCACATTAATGTAATATATTACTATACAAAAATATTCAAATTTTAATGAAATTAAAGAATTTCACGTGTATTTACTCAACAATTTACGAAAAACAATTGCAAAGTGGAAAATTGTAGTTTTGGATCATTTTCAGATTTTTAAATGCACATTTTTTTTAAAATTTCCTTCGTAAAGAGAGGCTTATGTAAAAAGAGGCTTATTATAAATAATCTTTCTAAGAGCATAAGAAATCTTAAATTGAAGAGACGAATCAAAAGGAATGAAGAATAACGGTACTTTTTGGTCTAATTTGTCTATATGATAGTCATAGAAAAAATGTCACGTTCGACATGTCACGTTCAACATGTCACGTTCGAACCAACCTAAAAATTAAATGTAATAAAACTATCCATGATATTTCTATGAAATAAAGAGGATACGAAAGCTTTGTCATTTTTTAACATTTTACAATTTTCATCGATAACATATTCTGTTTGATTTCGCTGATTCTCATGTTTTTAAAGATTTTCACGGAAACTACTTCTGTTTTTGTCGCGTTCGACCCGCTCCCTGATTTGTCCTTATTTTGTTATCACTATTTCGCCTGAAAAAAACTAAACCACCGGTGATAGTACTACTATGGACCTGTACGAATATGAATAAGATGAATCTAAAATATATTTTATTCTGACCTTTTTTGCTCTTTGAATGTGTACAACGGTCACGTTCGACACCGTGGAATTGCCGATATACCATTGAAATATCTATAGAATAGCGATATACAACCCACATTCCGGCGATGCTGAAGGAAGAAAATAGAATTGGATACCCTACTACCTCCAGTCATCACCCAATCTCTCATCTGTACCCGTCCCAAAAGCTACAAAGATATCTTTAAACCTCCTGCCCATAAATGGGAGTGGTATTCCATTTTTGGCCGGATGTCGGCTTCAGGTCGAATAAATCAAATATCGACCAAATCACCGCACTTCGCCAGATCCTGCAAAGCAAAACGACTCATACAATCTATTCATCGACTATACAGTCGCCTTCGATACGCCGGTAAGTGACAAATTGTTTGAAACCATGTCTTCGTATGAGATCCCATCAACACTTGTACGCCTTTGTAGACTTACTTACTGAGCGACTCTACTTCGTAAAGATAGAAAGTGACTTCTCCGAACCATTCACCACTATAATAGTTCTCAGACTGGGTGACAGTATATCGCACAGTTTCATTAACATACTAATGGAGAAAATATTGTAAAAGGCAGAAGTTAATAAAACTGGCACAGTGTACACTGATGCCATATCCTAATCGCATATGCAGACGACATTGACATCGTCGGTAAGATAGAGCGAGATGTAACTAACGCTTTTCCAGAATCGAGAAGGAATCAGCAAAGATGGATCTAATTGTGAAAGATGACAAGACCAAATTTATGCTTGCAACTGCTAGAAAAACGTCATGAAGAACGAAAGGCAACATACAGCAGGCAAATAATTGCAGCGTCGAGGTGGTAGTAGAATTTATGTACCTCGGATCCACCATCAATAGAAACAATAAAGCATAGGATCACCAATTATACACCAACAATGTTTTTTCAAAAGTACCTCAGAATAATGTATTTATGTACCTCGGATCCACCATCAATAGAAACAATAAAGCATAGGATCACCAATTATACACCAACAATGTTTTTTCAAAAGTACCTCAGAATAATGTAGAGGTTATTCATTGCAATTTTTGTTGTTGCCACTTACTTAAACTTGTTCCATATTCGCAATTTTCGTTCTAAAAGTTCAAATACCTGACAAAATAAAAAATGTCTTCTTATTGAAAAAGTATTATTTGAAACATTGAAATTATAAATTTTCGACGTTCCTTTTCAAAATTAATCATCTCACTATAAACATGTTACCCATGGCTGCTTTCGTCAGACAAATGCATAGGTACAGGAGAGGACAGGACATGGCTAGATCGTCTCAGATTTTCCCGATGACCAGTAATAATATATATGTAAGTTAACAATAAATATGAGCTGGCCTGCACATCATGGGTATATTCATATATTTTCACCCTGAAAGGTCATCAACTAAAGCTGCGTACACATGGCTTTCCGTACTCCATCTGCTGTTCCCATAAAAAAGGAAACACAAAAGGTCATTCGTTTTACACACATACATACGTTCATTTGATCCAGTCACTGACGGCTGCTTGTCGTGATCAAATGCCTTTTGATATCTGACACTTGTGTTACATATGTATATCGTAAACCGATTTCTCTTTCAAATCTCGATAAAAAAATTACACTGTTAAACTCATTTGCATAATAAATTTTACGATTACAAACTGAAACTAAACTCCAACTAAAGAACAATAAATAAACAGCACAAGAAACGGTCAGAATGAGTTATAAACCATTCTTCGATTTATCCATAAGTTTGTATTTATGTGCATATGTCAGAATGCGTGTTTTTTTTTACAAACGAATAAAATATGATTTTATTACTCCCAACAACTATCAAACGACAATAGGCTTTATTAATGTTTTACGAGAGCGTGTGTTTGTTTGTGCCATAAAAAAAAAAGTTAAATCACAGGCATCCTCTCTCCACACTTTTTACACATTCAGTATGTTCGTTTGTGTGTGTGCAGTGAATATCGGCTATTCCATATCAAACTGGAGGATTTTCGGTAAAACTATATTGATGAATGGTTTTTGTTTTAGTTTGCCTCTAGTGAAATAGTCGAATTCCATATTTGCTAGTTTGAGGCAAAGCTATAGATACTGGAGAAAGTTCTTCAAAACTCGCACTCTTCTGGCTTGTGAGCTTCTCTTCTATAAGAAAGAAGTGGACAGTGGATAATGAATCGTTCTAGTGAATTAATAAAATTAAAGGTCTCCTAAGACGTATAACTTTGAATTTGATGTTTATAATTGGTAATAAGAACACCTTCTAAACGTCGGTCTCAAAGAAGTCACTCAGGAATATTCATAATTCATAAATATTAAAGATTGAAATATAAACACTTATGATTTTTTTTGTCATGTACAGGCAAATGTTTTTATTTTTTTTAGAAAGTATTCCAGAAGTTATTTTATGCGTAGGCATTTCCAGTTTTAAATAAATATTTGGAGAATAGCACAGTCCTTTGTCAAAATAACTCATAATTTGTTAATTTGTATAAAAAACTGGGAAATTATGCAGATTTTTTTTGGTTGAAACTCTGCCCCTTGTTGATCAAATTCGACGTTCTCACACCGCTTTTATATTTCTTTGCCGTTACGAAATTTCACAGCAGTGCCTCGCTAATGTTGTTCGGTTTGTCATGGAATGGCTCATATACATGTGTGTTTTTACAGTGGGCAATTACTCATACACTTAAGAGGGTGGCCTACACTATTCTCCTCCCACCCGACCACATCTCGCAGCCCGACAAACGATGAAGAAAAAAAATCGACAATCGACTGCTCGTAACATGTTGCACGCCCTCCCTTTTGACCGTTCATTCATTCATTCATTCCCCTTCACTGGCACACCATCAATTTTATGATTGTTTTAGGCATCAAATTCTCGTGACGGGTTTTATTGTTGTGGCTGTTGCCGATGTTGTTGGTAGTGGTGTTGCTGTTTAAATAAATGCGCAGCATTTCCACTGGCACCTCATCAAAGTGAATCGGAAAAAGGTTCATTTGAAAAATCGACAATTACGAGCATGCACAGCTCTGGGGTCCTATTTATTTTGACAGAATGGCATCACACAGACCTCAGAACACAACGAAACAGAAACGACCAACACTAACATCAACAAGAACCACAGCAACAACAAAACACAGCATTTGTTTAAACAATTACACCAAACTCAAAACATAAACAATCGACTGGCAGAAGTGAACGACAACGACGACGACGATGATGATGATTATGGTGGAATGAAGGAAATTCAATTGAAATGACGACAAGTAGAGAAGATCAAACGCCACAAGTGATGAAGAGTGGAAGAAGAAGAACTCCATTGGAAAATCCTGAAAATAAGAGGCTTTTCCAACTACAATTTTCTTTACATGTTAAGCCAACAAAAAGAAAGCGATTTCTTTTAAAAATAAATCATTGTTCGTGTGTTCTTAAGAATGCTGGTCCTGCTGCTGCTTTTATTGTTGTTGTTGTTCTCATTGTTTTGTAGTTTGAATGAAAGAAAAGTGAATGCATTGTTGAGCTTAGGCTCAGCTTCAAATCATTCGATTCGTTTGGTTTTCCATTTGTCTTCGACAATTTTCCATCAATTTCATGGCGTAATGAAAAAATAACGACCTTATGGATAAACAAAAGGAAAATGCATTCATCATTATTAATCATAAGCGTATTAGTTTAACGGAATAATTTCTCAATGCGCCGTACAGATATGCTATGAGTGTGTACCTGTAACCTCGGTCAAAGTTCCCACTAGGAGAACTTTGGAATATCTCCATAATATCAACATCATTATCATCTGTTTAACGGATTTCGTAACATTTTGAGTTTCATCTAAAATAAAAAAAATAATTTCGTTGATCATCACTTTTCGATGCGATTCATGGACGATCCGAGTGTGTGAGGTAGCTGAGGCTGTCGAATATCAAAAGTGGACAAAAGGGTACTTTTGTGCGGGAGATAGCAGAAGAAGTGTGACAATGTGGATCAGTTTTAATAACATACCTAGCTTTGTAAAAATATTACCCTATTAAAAATGCCAAAGGTTTGTCGTCCGAGTGTGTGAGGTAGTGAGGTTTGTATATTTCGATGTGTCCCCATTCCAGCAGATGTCTAGGCTGCAAGGGCTACATACTCAACAAATGTCATTATTCTAGCTTCAGCAGTTTGGTCAGGACAGTGAGGAATCAGTCAGTCAGGCAAGTGTTTTATATATGTATATAGACTATTCAGATGTTTTTTTAAATTCTTCGTGAAATTCGATTTACTAGGATAGTACTTCAGGGATGCAGTTCAGTGGTTCAGATCAGGCAAAGTTCTTCCTTGTCAACCGAATAGGAGAAATTGTATTCACATTGTATGAGTGATCTCTAAGTCATTGAAAAACTTCTCCAGTAAAATGATTAGCCTTACGGAAGGGTCATCAGGTCTCGGTCAGTGGGTATAGAAATTGAAACCAGCACATCTCACTGTTTCAAGAGAAGTTATCCGTCTGATCCTTCATGACAGTTTAAGGGAAATATGTAAGTAAGACCCAAATGTCATGTAGTTTACAAAGGAATGTAGGGGAAAATGATGACATAATCATGTGCTTATATTTCAAGAAAAACGAAAGAGTTCTCCTCTATGACTTTTTATTTCTAACAATGAAAGATCAAAGTTCAGGCATCGCTTAAGTAATGTTGAATACTGCAGTCTCTAAAACGTACTGGATGTAACACAATTTCGCAAAAGTCATCTCCCGTACTTCCCCTTTTGACATTTTATTG
Source organism: Hydrotaea cyrtoneurina (assembly GCA_958296145.1). Classification (NCBI taxonomy): domain Eukaryota; kingdom Metazoa; phylum Arthropoda; class Insecta; order Diptera; family Muscidae; genus Hydrotaea; species Hydrotaea cyrtoneurina. Next base: position 50,467,460 of record OY282514.1, on the reverse strand, counting down.
AAGTAAACTTAAACCAGGAAAAATGGTCACTTGACAGAGAAGATGTTCAAAATAAAAAGTCCAAAGTATTCACGTCACAATGGCTGTAAATGCTACAAAGAAAAAAAAAAACGTTTTAAATGAGGCGCTAACAATTCCTCAAGTGCTGCGTTGAGTGTAAAATGATTTGCCACGGCGACTTTAAAGCAGATACGACATTTTTACAATCGTGACCATGGGATTAAGTGTGCCATACCGCTACAATAATATTCACCGAAGACATTCAGCTCAGCGTCGCAGTAGTTTTTAGTCATGGCCATCGAACCTCTGGTATTGTAATGGGGGCGTGTTTGATGTCGCAATGTAGTTTGCAGTTAATACTTTTTGGTTAATAAAAATATTTATTACTAGCTGACCCTGTAGACTTCGTCCTACCTAGAAAAAATGTTGATTTAGCTGACCCAACCCGCGTTACTGATCCTCGCGATTTATTAGTCCTCATCGAATTCAAGGCGAACTGTAAACTGGACACGATTGAAGTGGAACGTCAAGTCGGTTGAAATCATTGGTAGCCTTGGAATCAGGTGCTTCATCAGATTTTTAACAGCTAGTCTTGTTTCAGTACGAATTCTTGGTTGGTTCAGGTTACGTAACATGACTATTACCGATTCTAATTTGAAATGCAAATTGTGCGCCGGCATTCCTGGAAAATCCCGTGAGTTAAGGAATTCAGTTGACGACTTTATTTGGAAATGAGACCAGTTGAAGCGTCAACTGGAATTTCCCCATTGCCAATGTCTAAAAGATGCCGGCAAAATGGTAAGTCGGCCGACATTGTATGCATTTCCTTCTGCATTGGAGATATTGCAGAAATGTGTGTATTGCTCTGAACGCAATTTTTCAATAGAAAATTAATGAAATAATTTGCGACATTTCAATTTGACGAATCATGAAATAGATGACCTTTGGAAAAGAAAAACGGTACCGGTCAATGGACTACTTGTTTTAATTAGACATTGATATCCATTCACTCCTCTGCAAAATGGCTGCGATTGCAATGCATCCTATGAACGATGGGTTTCGGAGATACTCTGAAGGGTGATAACCTTCACGCAATCAAATAGGTTTCGCAATAATCTATCCCTTCCCAGATCGGTTGATGACACAACGCAAATTGATTTAATCATTAGAATATCCAAGGATATAAATCTCAATAAACTTGTGATCAGCATTCACTGGGGTGAATAACTAAGTTGGTTTAAAACCCAGTGCTTCGACAATATTCGTTATTTGGAAGAAACTATTGTACTTCTGAATATTCCCCACGAAATGCTTAATTTGAGGATCTCTTCCAGAAAGTAATAATGTCAATATCTCTGGTGGCAGTGGAAATTGTGGCAATATGACCTTTCCACCCGTACAGTATAGTCCAGGCATGTGGTGTCGAAATTTTCAGGCATTGTACTGTGAATTCTTTGTTCTGGAGTCATAATGGATCGCGATATCCAGTAGTCCAAAAGCTGACTACGCTTATCATCAGTCTCATTTGCTTTATAATTATAACGTTGGATTGATGTATACGCCAATATTTCTACGAATTTTGACCAATATTTCTACACGAACTAAAGTCACGTACTGAGCAAAATTTACTGTGAATATTCCATGATGATCGTTACATTATTACGGCAGATATATTATTTTTTTTTTAAGGACTGTGGTATAGCTGAGTTTTTCAGCACGTATCATCCTTCTTCTAATAGTTAATGAGATATGGTGATTCAAATGTTAAATGGGCGGTGCCACGCCACTCGTCGGGTTATGATCTAAGACAGCTGCCTGGTCGACAATGATAAACTGTGAACATTTCAGGAGGATCGGACCAGTAATAGATTCACAAAATTTGGTTTCTACCTGATTAATTATATTATTTCTCAATAATTTGTTGTATTGTTATACGCAATGTTATCATTGGAGAATGATTACTAAACGATTTTTCTACAATTATGTATATCATAGTAACAGGTGGCTCAAAAGTAATCCTCCTATCAGAAAATGCTATAAATTTTGCGATTGGCCCCTAATGTCAGTGGCAACTGTGGCGGCGGCCATTTACATGACATCATATTCTCGACTTGAAGTAAAAAAAATTAAAAGATCCAAAATTAAATAATCCACAATAAGAATCAAAGTTTTTCATTTTTTTTAATTACTGCCAAAAAACATCGGAAGTTTACTTTTGCGCCACCTTGTACAAACGACACAAAATAAAAGGTGGCGCAAAAGTAAACTTCCGATGTTTTTTGGCTGTAATTAAAAGAAAATGAAGAACTTTGATTTTTCTTGTGGATTATTTTTATTTGGACGGGTGGCCATTGGGACAAAAAAAAATAAGCTCCACACTCTGTCAAAAAGGGGAGCCAGCAAAATAGGTTAATCCCCAAATCCGGGGAATACAATCGGCCAAGTTATTAGGCGAGCTGAGTAAGGGCAGCAAAATAGACCCACACCCAAACGACCAGTGGCTAGCCAAATGTACAAAAAAAACATAGGAAATGGCCGCCGCCAGAGTTGCCACTGACATTTGGGGCCAATAGCAAAATTTATAGCATTTTCTGATAGGAGGATTACTTTTGCGCCACCCGTTACATACATAATTGTCGCATGTCCAAACACACATAAATTTTAAATTTGAGTAAAATCGGACTATGAATATGAATTTTCGAAACAACTTATCCTTAGCGCCATCTACCGGGTCCACTGACACATAGTATTTCTTCTCATTACCAAACAACCATACATTCTGAAATTTAGTTATATTGGTCAATACATTAAAATGTTCGAAATGTAAATACGCTACTGTCAGGAGAACTTAAATAGATTTCTTTTCAGAATTCTGCGATTTTGTTTGCAAACAAATATATGTAAAATTATGTAAATCCGTCACTCCGTTCTTTAGTTATGCTGTCACAAAAACACACGCCAACTCATTTTTATATATTAGAGATAAGGTAGTTTTCTTTTCAACTGCAAATTTTCCTCCCCAAATCTGAAAATCTAAAAAAAATTCCCCACAGAATGGTGTCTGCATCTGTGTACCAAATTTCCAATTAATCAGCTTAGGCGTGATTGAGGAACAAACAGACACATATATTTGTGTTGCCTCACAAACATTAAAATATGCACCGAATCGTGAACAGCCTTAGTTATTTTTGGGGTGGGTTTGTAAAACGATGCTAACAATCGCATTATAATGCATCCTAATGATCTTCTTAATGGATTTGGCTTTAAAGGGTTTTGTGCCTGTCTGCCCTTCTGGCATTCTACTCATTTACACAAAGATACATACATACATGTAAGAGTAAACGAAAAATGAGCAACAGAGATTCCTCAAAGGATTTTCGATCTGCTATCAAATGAGTTTTTAATGAAGAAACGATCTTTTCGAATGATACCAGCCACTCCAAGTCCTCAACAGTTGGCTATCCATCATTCGTTCGTCTTCTTTCTTTTCCTTTTTTTGTGTGTGTTATTTTTCCTGTGTGTGCGTGTGTGTGTGTCTGTGAAATTCGTCAACATCGCCTTTACTCAGTGGCCATTTGTACATGTTGCGCATGCTCAATTTGTGTGGGCATATTCTGGATGTTGGTGTGGTTGGAAAATTATTCAAACAATTTGTTCGGCCTCCGCCTTCGTATAATTTGTAACTTGATTACTTTGTTGTTGTGCTCGTACAACAGCGTCTTAGATATACGGGGAGTATTTCGATCAAACAGAAACTCATTTAAAATGCATTGTAAAGATACTTTGAATATGGCATTGACACAGTGGTTTCGATGTACGAAATTCCCGCATGTACGAAATGAAACTTATCTACAGACCCCACATCAATGTTTGCTTCACCAGGCAAAAATAATTCGATTGATTAAATAAGAGACTAGATTTGATCCCACAAAATGTTTAAAGTCCTTAACACGACGTACTGAGCTAATAATAAGTTCGGTTCACATTTCTCTTTTTGAATAAGACAGTTATTTTGTTCCCATAAGGATGGAACACCAAACAATATGTGTGGGATGTGGGAAAATGTAAACAAAACATTTGATATTCGATTAAAATTTCATAGATTTTGCTTTGATGAGTCCGCTATGAATAATGAAACTCTTGCACCTAATAGAAGCAGATCTGCTATTCCCTATTAAGAAATTCGGTAACATCCACATGCTGACTTGTTCTAACATTAAATGAAAAAAGAACAGAAGAAAACGTAGCCCGGTGGAAGAATTCTTTTGTAGTCATTTGTGGCAACTTGGAAGCATTCTTGGAACCATCCACTTGAAACCCTGCACATTTTAGACACGGACTAGGGTAACTTGGAATGAATTATCGACTTGTTTATATCTGAAAGTATCATTTTATTACTATATGGTATACACAATAAATGGTGATTGGTTCTAAAGTCTGGCTTCATTCGTTAGAGTTTAGAGAAGTGGGTGTTGTGATGCCACGCTGTGTTGAATTTCTAAAAGGCCATCAGGTGTCGGGGCCATGCACGTAAATGGTACATCATTCTAGTTTATTCGGCATTGTAAAATATTGGAACGTACTTCGAGATGGAGCATGACCCTATAAATCTAAACCTCCTTAAATATAGAGACATATACGTCGATCAGCGCTGTCGTCGTCCTCCTTGTCCCCACAGCTTCTAGAGCCAAGTTGTAACATGGCCATATTGTCTGTTGATCCGCCACGTTCCAACGCCAGGCCTGCGTCAACCTTGCTTGAGATCCATTATAATGCTTATGGCTGAGCCATATTTGTCCACTCTGCTCTATAATTCTCTGGAGGGTTAAGGTAACGCGACAACCATTAGGTGGAGAGCTAGTCTGCAACGGTTAGACTATTTGTCTTTGACTGTATTCCTTACTACAAATTGTATTCCAGTACAAAATAATTGTAACATTCAATATTTGCCTATCCTAGCCAAAAGTCTTCCAATCTCCTTATTGTGATATCCACGGGTGTATGAAGGTTTTCTGTAAAAATAAAGAATGTTATCAAATATTGATAGCTTATCCATTTGCAATGATTTCTGCTGCAAATTCTTGGTCTAATATGCGCATAGTTCTCGCAAGTGAATGAGAACTACTGTTTAGTAGCGCATATCGATTTTACTGTTGGCTTTTCAAAGTTATGGTCTTCAAATATTTGTAGCCACAGATTCGATGCAGTTATAAAAAACATTTCATAAATTGTAAGAAACTAACGATTGTAAGTAATTAAAAGAAAAAATTATTAATTTTACTCATTAGTTTTTTTTACACTTTCATGAAATATTGTTATGTCACGTTTCTTTTTTAGTTTATGTAAAATTTCCCAATAAATTGTCCAGGGTTTTCCAACAAGAGGTGTTATTTTGGTATTGAAAGAAAAATTAAATTTTTTGTGATAAATGATCGGATATTTATTTCATAATAAAGAGGAAGGTATACCGTTAATAATGATAAATAACATCAGCCATGTGGCCACCACGACTACGCTTACAGGACCATGACCATGAAATTTTCCATATCCAAATCGCAAAGTGGATGCCCTATGTCCTAGATACCTGAGCTGTTGGCGTAGACCTTATCTTTCACGTTGCCCCAAAGGAAGAAGTCGCAAGGTGTTAAATCTCGGTGCCCAATTGTGATCGCCTCTTCGAGAGATAACATGGTACGGAAACTTTTCCCGTAAAAATGGTTGCTGGTGTGTTACGTAGCGCCGCCTTGTTGAAAGTAAACGTTGTCCAGATCAATATCATCCAACTCCGACCATAAAAATCATTAATCATCCCTCGATAGCGCAATCCATTAACCGTAACTGTTGATCCAACCTCAGTTTTGAACAAGTAAGGTCGAATGACCACGTCGGACGAAAACAGTCACACATTGAGGACGGAGAGGCTTCTCAACAATAACTCTTGGATTTTTCGAGCCCCAGATGCGACAATTTTGCTTGTAGACCTAGCTACCGAGGTGGAAATGGTCCTCATCAGTCAAGATAATTTGTCGATGGAATCCCGGACCATTTACATGCCATTCAAGGGACCAATCAGCATAGACCCATGGCCCAAGTCTGTATGTAAAATACGGTATAATAACGTTTGTGGAATGCCCATTTCCAAAGAACGACGAGGAATGGACAAGGAATTCTTCAACACTTTGGACCACAGCAGCAATATTCTCAGTTGATCTTGAGCGACGTGCACGGGTTTTATTCTTCACATCACCAACTTGTCTCAAAAGCTCGAATTTATCCACCAATTTGTATATGCTTCCAAAAACACGGATGCGCCCCTATGGAATCGAAAAAAAATATTTTTTTTGGACATCCTACTGTATGTACACAGTTACATTTTAGTAAAATTTACCATATTGAATATCGAACGCCAATGCGGGGAAATAATAATCCTGTATGTACATTGTGCACGCATACGTCCTTCTGGTCCAATTTACAGATACTGTATGAGTCGTTTTGTGCTGCAAGTCAAACAATATTGCAGAGGTTAAGTTCGTAAACCTCAACCTGCAATTAACGTCCAAATACAAACCGACTAAAACAACAGCAACGTAGCAGCCGCAGAATTACAAAGACAACAGCACCACGGACGGACTCATCAAGACCAGAAGGCCAACACTATACAGAGAGAGAGAGATAGAGAGAGAGTTGAAAAAACACGAAACAACCTATCGGTCATTTGTTGCTGGTGGTAGTGCTGTTGTGTGGCATGTTGCATGCGGCAAACGGCATGTTTTTGCCTAAAAAATTACTGACACTGACTGTCCGTCAATGTTTGGTACGTACATGTACCTACCCGTACGATTCCCAGTACGTCCGTATTTGTGTGTGCCGTGCCGTGCCGGTCGTGCTAGCTGATTTCCCTTCCACAAAAGACACAAACAAAGAACACTTAAACATCTCTTGTGGTTTGTGAAATTTACTTCAGTTTCTTTGTTATTAACGTGCATTGCTCCTTTCACGTTGACCACAATGTCTCTTAAGTTGGTCCATGGTGGACGACACTCGGCACACTCACTCTGGCTCATTCTCGTACATACCACCGTACATATACTGGCATGCATATGTACGTGTGATGTTGGTCTCGTATCTGGTACCCCCATATGGTATGTACTTCAAATTTAATATTGACCATTTAAGAGATCCACACATGCAACAAACATACATCCATCCATCCAACCAACCATGCATGCGTCCATCCTCCTTACATGTGGCACTTCCTTATACTGCAACTCGCAACTTCCTTAGACGTAGCTGCTCACAGTACCATCGTTTCTTTCAGTTTTATGTTCTTTTCTTTAGGGGTTTCTGTCTTTTGTTTTTGCCTCATCAATCCTTCGTCTCTCCCTGTTTGTTCGTATCCCCACCGCCCGATGTACTTAAACTTAAAGATTCTTTTGTTTCGTGTGGTTCATTTGCTTGCCCCTTTCGTTTGATTTCCCTTTGAATGGTGCCACCACATTCTCCGGCCTCATGAGGTTTGCCTTCACTACACTTTGCTGCAGCACAGTTCGGTTTGGTCGAATCCAACTGAGTTGAATTGAGCTCTTTTACCTGTTGTTGTTTAATTTGAAACCTAATATGTTTTTGATGAAGTCGACTCAAAGTTGATGATGTTGATTTTGATGCATGATGCTCGATTCTGTTGTTGCTCGGTGGTGTTGTTGTTGTTGTGTATCTTCTATTTTACTTTTCTTAGGCAAACGTTGGGTTTCCCTTAAGACGCACTTGAAAGCTCTGGTCGAAAGTAGAGCACTACAGTTCAGTATACAAATTAATCTTAGATTTTCCAAACGACGACATTTTATTGACGTAAAGGATTAAAGGACTTACCAAAAATTAACGTAATGAATACAACTTAAAATTTTTAGCACAACAAATACAAAAGAATGATTAAGGAGATAGCTATTTTTGAGTTCCAGTTGAGGTCAAGTTGTGTCGTCTAGCTAAATACCGCCCTCACACTTACTACCGTCGGGGTAAAGAGCTAAATAAACCAAATCTACCCATCTGCGGATATCCCCGAGAAATATATGTCTGACATTAATTCTGTCCATTAAAACAGTTGACTGGACACAGTGCATATTTACGAAACCAATATGCAGTTACAGCATATGGTCAAAAAGTCAATTTTTTGAATTTATCTGGCCCAAATTTGTAGATCTATTTTGACTCTCTGAGTGCTTTTGTTCGTTGTTTTTGTTGCTATTGATATATTTTAAACATCCGAGATGGGCAAGTAGTAAAATCAACTTTTGTTACCATATTTTCCCGCCGATTGTAAATTCATATATGTTTCTCGTTAATCAGCACACTTTGACTTTTGACACTTAATAACTTTCCATTTGCACCTCTTTGCAATGGTTTCCATTCAAGAGTTAAAATCCACAAAACGCATGTCAATGATTAATTTCAATCTAAAATTAGATGCTAGCAAAATATTACACAATCGGACAACAACACATAATAATGGCCAAATAATTTTACAAATCTCCAACAATAGATTCCATAATAGCACTTTTTAATATTTTTCCACTTTCCAACGCTCCAGCATTCAAAATATCAACAATACAACGATACACAACCCACATGCCGGCGATGATGAAGGGACACTAGAGTTGCATATAGGGTTTTTATTTCCCCAACATTTTTCGACATCATCCCGATAATTCCCGGAACATGAGTTTCTTTAAAAAATATAATAAAAAAAAAAATATTTTTCCAAAAATAAAAAACTTTAATATTTTTTTTTAACTTAGACTTAAATAATTAAAGTATGTTAAAAACTTGATATGATAATAGAACTTTAATTGAAATTCCTCGACGATAAATATTGAAAAAAATTCTGTATAATTTAACTATAATAAGATCAACTATTTCAGTATTGTTTTAAGAAGTATAATTACCATTTCAAAAAAACCACAATCACAGTTGTAAAACGTGCTTAAAATCGCACATAGTTTTATTTATTAATAATATTGTATTCCCGGATATATCGACCAGTTATCCCGGGAATCGGAAAGTAAAAAATCGGGATGGGCAACAATACTGAATCAGTGGAACGTTTGTGTGACAACAAACAGCACTGGGTCTTACAAGCATTGAATAGTTCGTTGACCCCACTTATAAATGGTTCGCTTTTTGTTCCCGAGCTACAGAGAACTCGGCCGATGATCAAATTAGTATGAATAACAGATGTGTCCTTCATACGCAACAGAGTAGATTGGGTTGACAGTGTAACCCATCAAGTCATCAATGAAAATAAAAAGAGGAGAGAACTCACTCGATGTGAGTGTACCCTCCCAGATCCTATCGAACTCGTTAGAACTATTCTGTGTCTCGGCCGTGATTTCCCAAGACTGTAAATAGCTCGACTCCGTCGTTCCGAAAGGAACGCCACCAGGTCTCCAGTAGATCGGTTTCGAAGGAAGCCATACTGTCTATCATTCAGATGGCCGTTAGACACTAGATCGTGGTTAACCATGCTCTCCATTAACGAGATGTATGGATTTCTGATCACCTATGGCCATATTATCAAAAGATCACCATATCTTTAAAAGATCACAGATGATTAAGAGGTAGATGTCGCAGATAGACGGCAGCAATTTCTTACCCAATTACTTAAATTCGACTGCTTGAAAACTATTTGGCCTTGATGAATCTCTATATATCGATTCATCGTATTCTCTCAGTTATTTCTTTTATTTTGAACAGCATAGATGCAAACAAAAATTACGAAAACAGCTGCAAATACACACTTATTTGCACTCAAATGTTGTACTTTGTTGAATTTAATAAGTTTATTTTCTGTTTTTCCCAAACACGCAATTAATATACTCAAATACGTAATATTAATAGCAAATAAGTTAGTAGCAAATAAGATGTAAATATCCAAATAAGCTTTGTCTAGAAGGAAACAAGCTTTACTTGCTACAATGACTAAACACGCGTTTTACTTGTGTGTAAACATTTAAAAAAGACAGATTTCCAGCGTGTAGAACTCTTGAACCTTATGGTGTTAATAGTTTTCAAGTATTCGTGTACTAAACATTTGTAGATTAATGTTTAGTCGACCCGTGAGGATGTAGGTGTTTTTGCTTCACCATTTCCTTAGAAAGTCATCTGCGTTATGCTACACTATTCTCCACCACTGTTGAAATGCATGTGTTGGCAGTGGTAAGTGCTAGAGTGGATCGTACCTGGAACATGCATTATACTCGTTCGGTCGTTCGTCAGTTGGTCACTTGATACAGTGCCAACGAACCAAAGGTAATTTAGTTGGAGTCCACTCGATTCGTATTTGCTGAAACTCGTTCATTAGCGATATGTCGGTCCAAATGCACATCAATACATACAAACAATGTATGTGTGTTTGTATGTAAGTTCCAATGTATAAACGTACACGTCTGAACACGATGTTACTTTGTATTTACTACAATTCTTATGTTTCTGTTAACTGTTTCATTTTTGATTCATGTTAGATTTCCACTTGATTGCTTGAATTTAACAAAGTATCGTATTATAATTACCAGCAATATTTCACATTTTTCTTAAAATATATTTTGTGATACTCACATGTACGATAGCAAGCAAAGTCTGGACCAAACATACAAATATTAATTTACCAAAAAAACCACGAATTTAATTCAGACTTTGAACTATTTTATTTGGAGTTGAGTAAATTGCATAGTAACACGCAAAATGAAACGAAGAAAACATGGGAGTGGCATTGTGCCATAGTCGGACCTTAAAAACTTACATTTTGTGTTAACACAAAGAATTAAAAAAACCAGTGAAAAAGTTGCAGTCGGGTAAACCGACTTATATATGCCCTCACCCTCAGTAAAAACATACAAGTCTCATATTCAATAATACCAACCACAAAATACCGCTTGTTACAGAAAAATATTGTAGAGTTTTTTCTCGAAAATTTTACGTAAGTACCAGAACTTTTTTAAGCTATAGATTTACTATATACAGAATTTGGGCAACATCTCGTTGGTTATATTGATAACATTACACTGCTTATAATTGGCGGAATGGTACATCTGTAGGGGAGGTACCAAAAGCGGAGTTGCCATACTGCCAAGTTTTTGTCCAAAACATAGTGCATTTATACCTTTACTAAATACGGAATTTGGCCAAGATCGAAGTGGGCGTATTGATATTATTACACGATTTCTAAAGTGGGCGAAATAGACGATTTGTATGGGAGGTACCCGAAGGGGTGTGGCCATATAGCCTATATGCAATCTCATAAGCAGTTTTGGAAAAATATTAAACCATGCCAAACCGTGATGATTTGTTTAAAGTCTTCATGAATAAACATTTTCACATGTGCTTTTTAAACTTCTTCGAGTTGTGGTCAAACTATCAACCCAAACAAATAAACACTGTCGACAAAGATACAATTCTACTTTCATACAAACAAACAAACCCTGACTTTTCCAAAATATTTAGTTAACTTTAGATTTGTTCGATAAATCAAATTTGCCAAACTTCAGTTATCAGTGGGCAAATACACAGAAACATTAAAAACTTCGTATGCAAATACCACCGCACCGAGCAGAACTTCCAGGACAAGCAAATTGTATTCAAGTTGAGAATGAATTCTCGACGTACATCCTCTGCCGTGGAGAGATTCATTGAAATGTCCATGCAGACAAATTAAGGATTTAATTGCTGAAAATGTATGTATGTATGTATGTTGCTAACATCGAAAACTGTTTAGGTCAAATTGAATGCATTGCAATGAGGCCGAGGTCGCACTCTGCTGCTGTGGGTTTTTATGGAAAGAGATTTTTGGGCGTTGTGGTGTTACGGCTGTTTGGTGTCTGCATGCGTGTACAAAGTGATCTACGGATGAATTGAAATCCGATTTTCAGCATACAATTTCAGCAGGTGGTTGCAACTGAACATGTGGGCAAAAAGGACCCTAAGATGAAAGGACCCAAATGCATACATTTGTGTTGTATTTTTCCTCAAATTGCTCAAAACTTAACGAAGTGGCAAATATTTCCGAATGATTTAACAGACCAGCCTGAAGTATTGTCAATTTAGACGTACTTGGAGATCGACGCATTCAACTAACGGAGGAAATGTCTCAAAACTCCTGGTAAGTTGGCCCCACATAAGCACTCGCATAGGTTATCAATTATTGGGAAGTGCGGTGGGATTTGAGAGCCTATTCAGACATGGAGTGTCCATCGTATGAACTGTATCCAATGCAAACGTGCCAAATTGTAGCTGATGAAAACGATATGTGTGATGTGAAAATTCTCCTTCAAAGATAGTAAATTCATTATTTTGAATTCTAACGAAAATTTCTAGTGGACATCTACGTATTTCCCTTAACATCCCATGAAGGAAGAGGCGGGTAGTTCTCTCTAATCAGTGAGCCAAAGCTTTTCTAGAGAAGTTTTGGGACCAGTCTCCCTGTCGGAACTTAAATAGGCTTCTTCACTTAAAATGCATTTAATTAGCAAAATGAATTTCATGATTTGCTAAAAAATTAACTTTAGGTGCTCAATATTCTTCATTTAAATTAAATTTAAGTAACAGTTGATCTAGCAGTTGCGTCCGTGTTATTTTTGTATTCGTGTCAATAACACTCAACATGAATTTTTGTCGTTCTGAAGAAAAACCTTCACATTCAAGAAATATGGAGCATATTAATTGCAAGACAAAGGAAAGTCATAAATGGGTGTCCAAAGCCATTACACTGCCCTTCAGTTTTTTATGTGACAATTATAGCGTAGGACTAGCTATTTAGATACTTTAAATATGACTATCTACAGCACTATAACAGCCATGGGCGGTGATTGTTCGAAAAACTCAACACACTCACACTTTTTTACCAATACACACTGCTACTGGCCGGCCGACTGGCAACGAAAATTCAATGCCAGTGACATTTTGGAACATGCAGCAGAGACGAATGTTAGAGTTCCCCAAAACATTTTTTGTGTGAATTTATGTGATTATTTTATTGTGTAATTATGGTTGGACCGTTTTGTCCCATTAAAAAAGTTAAATTTTGTGCATAATTGTCAATAAAGAGTTCTTCGGTATTGAAGTATTTATGAAAACAATACTTTTCCCAAATGCTTTGACAATTTCCGAAGTAAGGCAACATTGTGTTTTTGTTTGCTGCAGTAGACGACAACAAGTCATGAGAGAAGTTACATTTTGCGGCGACCTTTTTGCAAATGAACATGCACGTGTTTATGTAGATCGTTCGTTTTAAGATGATTTTCGACATTTGTCTTTGTTAATTGTACGGGTAATGACAGGATTTGTGGGTGGCCGTGGTGTGGTAGGTAGTGTGTGCGACTATCACACAGAAGAACCCGAGTTCGAAACCGGATAAGACCATTAAACATTTTTCGGCTGTTTCCACCTCGTAAATGTTGGCGACTTTTCGAGTAAGAGAGCAATCTCTAAGTCATGTAAAACTTCTCTAGAAAAGCATGAGTAGTTCGGAGCCGGCTTTAAACAGTAGGACACGGCCAGTGAGTTTACAAAGTATAGCGTACACAGCTCACTGATTCGAGAGATGAAGAAAACATTTGTTTTCAGTGGCAAACATGATAAGCTAACAATTCATGTCCAACTACAGTAAATCGTAAATTCCATTTAAATAGAAAATCTCCTTTTGCTAAAAGAACTTTAAAAATGCTTTTGAGAAACTGGCTCTGAGAGATTTATTCTGTTACTCCTAAAGTCACAGTCATTTACGAGGGAATCTCTAGTATGTAAACAATAAAAAAAATTACTTTTTCATCCCGAAACAAAAAATATTTTTTGTTTTCAGAATCAATTTTATTAAAGCAAAAAGACATATGTACATAAAAATTCTCATTAATGTTTGGGTTCTCTGCTCATAGTGCTTTCGTGTATTGCCACTGTGATCTCACGACAATGGCTGAAAAGTTATTATTTTTATTTTTTACCTGAGATTCTCACATAGCACGTCTTAGTGTGACATTAACGACATGTTATTGGAACATCTTTGTTACACTATATTTCACAATCAGGCATGTCACAGAAATTTTACGAAATCGATTTGAATTCGTGTTTCTAAAACCTAACATTTTAATTTTGCTTCTTCAAAAATTCCTGTTTGATGAAATCGAAAAAAATGGAAATCGAATATTTCTGTTAAAAATATGGTAGCATTGAAATTAGAAACAGCTGGTTTACCCACCGCCGTCAAAAATATCGATACGTCTCCACACTTTGACTGTGATTTTAATTAAAAAATGTAAACAAACAAACAAATCAAAAAATATGCCTGGTGTTTCGATCGTTGCTGTGATGGAAGAAGAGAGAAAGGCACATTCTCAAATTAAATTAGATCGCCGACGTCTAAGGGATGCATCGGATCCTTTGTCCGACCACATTGTATCCTTTCACGTAACCTCGCAATATCTTGGTGGGATTCCATAAAATTTATAAAATTTTTTGTCTGAGCGATGTTCTTGCGCCTTTAAATATGTAAAAATTAGCTATTAATTTTAATATTAAAACAAATACATACATTTCTTTGCGGAGTTCCCTTCAGATATTTTTTTTTTTTGGGTTTAAGGGTTGTTTTTGGTTAAGGCTGCCAATTTTATATGTGACAAGATCACACAATTGAGCCGATGGAATTCTTTGACATGCCTAATACATTATACGTTAAAAAATATATTAAAATTATCATACTCAACGTATTTAGTATATTTTTTAATAAAAGCAATATCCATAATTAATTTTGAACAGAATTTCATTTCAATTTGGAGTTTAAGTTACTTAAAATATCAATTTCACTTCAGATTTTGTCATGGGTTTCAAATCGAAATTTTTTTCGTTTTCCTTTTTCTGGAGAAGCTAAAAACGTTTTGGTTTCAAAATTTTTCGATTTGTGTTTCTGTGACATGCCTGAATATATAAATTTACACTTTACACAGCTTTTCTTCCAGCTTGCAATATCTTCTGCTTGTGTCGATATAGATTTTCTTACAGTGAATTATTTTTCTCAGAATTCGTCATTCCAACGCATAACACACAGCAACACATTTTCTTTATTGTAATGAATAACAAATGTGCAGTTTGGTTGAACTATGGTCCGCCCTGAGTCCACAAATGGTCGAAATTCTTGTTCTACGATTACGATTTTTAAATTTTTTTGGTTTTAAAAAATGCAAAATAGGTATAAAAAAATGATCATTAAATTTTCGCAAACTTTACATAAAGTGTCTTCTAAATTTTTTTTTTTAAAAATCACAAATTAAAACTGTAAAATTTCAAATGCTATATTTTGACTCTATGGAAAGCTAGCGTCATCGAGAATAATTGAATTACAGTTACTGGAATTGTACATTCACCCAAGCATATGTTCGGAGCTGGTGATAATGTTTCATCGTCATTTTCAATTCTGTTTGAAAATAACAGACGTTCTCCTCTGATATCGTAGATGGATGTGCGTGTGTGAAGATATTCGTCCATACTCACGTTCGCAAGTGTGATATGAGGAAAAGTGTAATTTAAGTTTACCCGTGCACTTTTACACACGCTGACTCATATATTCATGTGAAGTGTATCGAGCGTCGTGCTTTGGAAGTATTGCCAGTTGCAAGGAATTATTGTAAACACTCCACTACGTTATAAAGGGTACACAGAGTTTGTCATACCATTCGCAACATCATTAAATCTTCAACGCTAATGTTTGATGCTGTAAGTATTTCTCTTCAAAAGACTTGTTCTATACAAAAAAGAAATTCAAATGAAACGGTTTCAGAAGACTTACAACCTGTTTTGATAAATCGAATTCGTCTGAGACAAATGAGAACGTATACAACTTTATGCATTCAAATACAAATTTTCTGCATTCAGAAAAAAAACACATGCTCTAGTTGATTAATTTTTCCGGCTAAAGTGTGCATTGGATTCGGACAACATTACAGTCTGCTTACACTGGATCTCTACTGAATCTCTTCTGTCTCACATGCTGTTTTACAGTGGCAGTCAACTCCCCCTAACTATGCGGTGCCAGATTCCATTATCGACCGCAGTCTGCCAGTACGTACGCCCACTTTTATGGTTGTGCATGGAACGGCTGCCCTTTAATTGTTAAAAGCATTTGTTTTGGTATCTATTTCAATATCTCGGCCATTACAAAAGATCTTCCCCAGCAATTGCATCCAGATGTAAGCGGGAGCCATTTAATGTTTGCTTAATTGTTTCTCTCTCATTATATTTTGACCTTTAACACATATATTAGTTTTCCACTCAGGATGACTTGCATATTCGCGTGTATACCGCCACAGACACGAGTGCTGTTTATAAGCACATTTTCTGCGT
Source organism: Hydrotaea cyrtoneurina (assembly GCA_958296145.1). NCBI lineage: Eukaryota > Metazoa > Arthropoda > Insecta > Diptera > Muscidae > Hydrotaea > Hydrotaea cyrtoneurina. The sequence goes on along the minus strand of OY282514.1, from coordinate 50,451,080 downwards.
AGCTTTGTCATAAGTCGGTGACATTATAACAATTAAGTTTAGCAAAAGTGCTTTACCATGGGATTTCTGTAGTTTTAATTTGAATTCTTTGGGGTTTCCCGTTCTGCAGAAAGATGGCTGTAAATGGGTAAGAATACATGGAGGATTATATCGACTGTTGGGGGAAGTGTTCATGATAATTGGTGACATATAATATTGATTCGGTGGAACACCCAGTATCCTTAATAAACTGCAGGGTTCTCCAACAAGGATCACCCGGTATTTCGGTAGCTGTCACTTTTGAAGCTTTTATTTTTAGACATTTGAAAAGTAGAAAGTACGACATTGAAACGATACATGATCCACAACGCATAGAAATTAGTAAAATTCACTACAAAATTGGTGAAAATCTTCCGTTATCTCTCGAAGATGTGATCACACTTGGCCACCGAGATCTTGTGATTTAACACCTTGCGACTTCTTCCTTTGGGGCCACATGAAAGATAAGGTCTACGCCAATAGCCCATCATCGATTCAAGAACTGAAAGATAGAATTCGAGAGGCTATCGAGGACATAGGGCATTCATTGTTAACGGCATAACTTCCTCTTTATTATGAAATTAACATCCAATCATTTATCTCAACAAATTTCATTTTTCTTTGAATACCAAAATAACACCTCTTGTTGGAAAACCCTGTAGTATTTTATGTACCTTATTTGAACGATTAAAACTTGGGTGTTCCTTATTAATACATTTGTAACTATATGTAGTCTAATAATCGGCCACTTTAATCTAAGGTGAAGAACCTCGTCGTCACATCCACTTGACCCACATACGTCTACATTTATATTATTACCTCTATTCACACGCTGATTTTTGGTCATTTTAACAAATTTTAGCTAAGAAATTATGCATCAAACATGTATGTATATTTGTTCGTACCACGACGTTAACACGCTGGAAAATCTGTGTTTTTTAAATGTTTACACACAAGTAAAACGCGTGTTTGGTGTTTGTAGCAAGTAAAACTTATTTCTTTCTACAGAAAGCTTTTTTGGATGTAAATATAACTACTTTGCTATTAATAATACATATTTGTGTATAAGCAATAGCGTGTTTGGGGAAAACAGAAAACAAACCTATTTAATTCAACAATGTATAACATTTGTGTACAATGCACTAATTAAAAATGCACTTGCACGGCTGAATGTTTGTAAGACACTGATTTTTATTTATTAACATTTCCTTAATCTACCATACATTTTCTTAAACTAAACTAATCCTAAAGAAGGAACGAGAACGCGATAGACGCATGCGTGGGGTTGTTTTGTCAACCCACACACGCGTAACATCTTGTGGAAAATTCCACTCGTTATCATGCTCGTCCCTTTTTCTAAAAATAACCCGCCGCTCCATACCACACACGCATGTTTTACTGCCTGCTTATCTTAAAACACCCAAGCTACAAAATACACACATGTATTGAATGTATCCAAATTACAATTGTTTACATTATTTGACTACATACAAAAAACCAAACACATTGTTTTGAATACATTGTAGCTAGTACAGTTTTTTACCAATTTAAAAAACAGAACAAAAAACCATGTGAGGGTTTGCTTCAAATCTGAACATTCTGCGGCCGGCGAACTACAATTACATGTTGCCTTCTGCAACTACAATATTTAATTAATATAAACATCAATAGTCCTATAATCAACACGCAAATAATACTTAATGCTAAGTGTCCGGTAACATGGTGGAAATGCAGCTCCCGTAGATGAACGTCCCTAGACTTTAAGTCACCGATATGCTTCTTAAGTTGATTGATCTCGGCATCATGGTCGATGACTCTCATTCCCACTGGCTTTATGATTGCACTGTTACTGTCCGGAATCTCGTTTATGAGGTGAACACCGAAACGCATCGTAGCGTATCACCATATTCCACTTTGATGTACTGATGTCCATTGTACCCACATTGTCCAAGTAAATGGCTGCGTTGCTGCTAAATGTTGTTAGAACAGCAGTTTTAGCGACCACTGGACCCGGGATTTTCAGCGCCCCAACTCTTCCAACTGCCACAAGCAACATTATCAACAGTATTGCAGAAATACCCATGTCATCAGCTTGTTTCTTCTTGTAGAAGGTTGAGAATGTCCTTACTCGTTGCTGAGTATTCTGCTCATCTGAACAATCCAATTCTTCCAACGGGCAGACCTTAGTCACCGGTCTTTTGACGCTCCCATTCTGCAACTTTACGGTTACTACTCGAACCTTTCCGTCAGCGCCCACATGCGTTTGCGTTATCCTGCCCAACGGCCATCTTGCAGGTGAACTATTTTCATCCTTCACCAATACAACCTGATCCTCTCTTAAATTCGGCATTTCTTTCTTCCATTTTCTTCTTTGCTGCAAAGTGACCAGGTAATCATTCTTCCACTGATTCCAGAAATCAGTCTTCATTTTTTGGATAAGCTTCCATCTGTTAAGCGAACCCATCCCATCAGCTTCTTTATGTCCATCGGGAAGTTCCAGCAACGGCCTTCCAGTCAGAAAATGTCCAGGTGTTAAGACATTTATCTCATCGGCATTATTCTCCATTTCACATAATGGTCGAGAGTTCAATACCGCCTCTACTTGTGCCAGCAACGTCGCCATCTCTTCAAAGGTCAGCTTGTTCTCGCCGATAACACGCCTCAGATGGTACTTCACTGACTTTACCGCAGCCTCCCACAATCCACCGAAGTGTGGAGCTCCCGGGGGAATAAAGTGCCACGATATATTTTCGGAGGACAGCACGTCCGCGGAACTTGTTGAGGCCTCTCTAATCGCCTTAGCCACGTCCTTTTCAATTTTGCGCGAAGCTCCCACGAAGTTTGTGCCGTTATCGGAGTACATATGGGAACTTTTGCCTCGTCTGGCAAAAAACCGTCTTAACGCTGCCATGAATCCATCTGCAGTTAAATCACTTACTGCTTCCAAGTGCACAGCTTTTGTTGTCATACACACAAACACTGCAATGTAGCCTTTAAATGATCTGCAACCTCTTCCCTTTGACATCCGCATTTGAACCGGCCCAGCGTAATCGACGCCAGCATGAGTAAACGGATGTGTTACTGATACTCGGCTTTCTGGCAAATGCCCCATTAATTGTACAGCTGCTTCTTGTCGGAATCGCACACATCTTACACAGGATCTGACACACTTCTTTATCAGGTTTTTAGCTCCAACGACCCAATACGATCTTTGTAAAGTTGCTTGCATTATCTTGATACCACCATGCAATGAAGTGTTGTGAATATCTGTTATGATAATCGACGTTAAATGACATTTCATCAACAGTATCGGATGCTTCCTGTTATAGGTGATGTGAGCATGCTCAAGTCGTCCACCCACTCGTAAAACTCCATCATCATCCAAAAACGGATTGAGGCCGCAAATCTTGCTCTTAGTTGGTAGCTCCATCTTCATTCGTAGACATTTTATTTCTTCTTCAAATGTCGATGCTTGCACATACCGAATTACTGCATTCCTAGCCTTACGAATTTCGTCCGTTGACAACCACGTTGATGTCACATTGCCTTTGATTTTGTCCACAAATCGGATAACAAAGGCTACTACCCGAACCAGCTTCTTAAAATTGGATAAGCGACCAATCAGCTCTTCCAAAAAATTCGTTCGCGAACATGATTTAGTGAGCGCACTAAATATCGCTGTGCTAGGTTCATGCCATTGACACCTGTCTTTCAGCCATTCAGGACCATTCCACCATAACGTGTGTTGCACCAACTTCTCAGGAATTAGCCCCCTTGATGCTGCATCAGCAGGATTATCTTTTGATCTTACATGCTTCCACGTAGCGGCTGGAACCAACGTCTTCATTTCGTTTATCTTCGTTCGCAAAAACCGATCTTTTATCTTGGTGTCGTTTGAGATCCAGGCAAGCGCTATCATCGAATCACTCCATGCGTATACTTTAACTTCTCTACGCATCACTAGTATAACTTTATGAAGTAACCTCGTCAGCAGGTGAGCAGCACACAGCTCCAATTTCGGGAGAGTTTTTCGATTCTTTATAGGATTCACCTTTGACTTTGCCGCTACTAGAGTTATTTCACCATTGACCTTTGCATATATTACTGCCGCAAACGCCTTCTCCGATGCATCAGCAAACCCATGAAGTTCCCACGCATCACCTTCATTTGTTTTTAGCCACCTTGGAATTTTTATTTTTCCAATCGATGCCAAGTTCCTCATAACACTATGCCATTCTTTGGAGAGTTCCTCGTTCAGCAAGCCATCCCATTCCAAATTCATCAACCACAACTTCTGAATAAATAACTTCGCCAGGATGGTGATAGGTGCCAGCCATCCAAGTGGATCAAATATTTTCGCCAGGGTAGAAAGTGCCTTCCTCTTTGTTATTTTCAACTCATCATAGTTCTGAAAATAAAAAGTAAAATGATCGTTATTCGGTTCCCACTGAACCCCCAATGTCTTGACTGCTTCGCCGTCTTCAATTTTCACAATCTGATTGTCTCCAGCATCCTTGATATTCCTTATTATAGATTTTTCATTGGATAGCCATTTCCTCAGCCTTAGTCCAAACTTTTTCAACTGATGGTCGACATCAGTCTGGATTCGCTCACATGCTTCTTTTGAATCCGCTCCAGTCATCAAATCATCCATGTAGAAATCCTCCTTGATGATGATATGCAGCTTCGGATTATTTTCTTTGCATCTGTTGGCTATCTCCAATAAAGCTCGCTTCGCCAGAAATGGTGCACAGGCTGTTCCATACGTGACCGTCCTCAACCTGTATTCTTGCATCGGTTGGTCAAAGTCCTTACGCCATAGAATTGTCTGATATCGCTGATCATTCTCTGCTACCAATATTTGACGGTACATCTTCTCGACGTCTGCTGTCACTACATACCGCCATAGCCTCCATTTAATCAGAATTTCAAATATGTCTAGCTGCAACTTTGGTCCAACACAAAGAATGTCGTTTAGGCTAGCACCGTTTGTCGATTTTGCAGATGCGTCGAACACCACTCGAACTTTGGTCGTTGCGTGATCACTTCTTATTACTGCTTGATGAGGCATGTAGTATTCACCAGTAAACCGCTTGACTTCCTTCATATGCCCCAATTCCAGGTAGTTTTCCATAAACTTGGCATACTCTTCTCTTAGCGCCTCATCTCGTTGCAATCGTCTCTCCACACTCAATAACCGTGCAACGGCCATCTTCCTTGATTCTCCTAGAGTCGTTTGCTCCTTAAACGGCAGCCTCACTACCAACCGTTTTTCCATGTTAATCGTAGTTGTATTTGTAAACAACTGTTCACACTTTTCTTCCTCATCACTGATTTCAGACTGAACCGGTATCTCTTCCATCTCCCAAAATCGCTCCAATTCACGGCATACTGCTACCATCGACTTCTTGGGAACTTCTGCAGAGCTCAGCACACCAGATAACATTAATCCAAATGTTGTTTCTTGTCCAGTCACTGTTTCTTCTCTCACCAGTCCTTCCTTCAAAATCTCGTGGTATAAATCAGCTCCAATCAGTAGGTCGATTCTATCCGCTCTATAGAACAATGGATCTGCCAAACAATAATTATTCCATGTCATCATATTCACCTTTAAATTTTTATCAGGTTGGGCCGATGATAGGTTCTTTAACACAATCGCGTTCGCGAAATGAACTGCGTCACTCTGAAACCTTGGCCGTATCTCGATTTCCACTGTTGCCTTTGACACTCCAACCGGGGTATTACCTAATCCAATTAGCTCTGTCATTGTCTTCTTTTTAGGCAACCTGAGGATTTGTGCGGCCTCCTCAGAGATAGATGTCCGTTGCGAACCTTGATCTATCAGCGCCCTTACAACTACGTAATCGCCAAATGCTGACTTGATCCGTACCTGCGCTGTCGCCAACAACGTTATCGCATTGCTGTCTGTTGTTAACTGCACTCTGGAATTATATTTCTGCTGTCCAGACATCGGTTTTGAAGTATCCGCAAAGTGAAGCAAAGTGTGATGTTTCCTTCCACACTTATCGCAATTGATATTGCTCTTGAAACATTTTTTGTCCGACCTATGATTCAAACAAACCGTACATCTCTGGAATTTTGATGCCCAATCTCTTCTGGTCTGAGTGGACTCTCCCAAAAATTTTCTGCATTCAAATATTGTATGGCCACCAATATTACAATAACTGCATTGCTTTTGAGTCGTTTGGAAAACATTTGCTTTTCGCTGAACTCCTGTAGCTCCTTTCTTACCCCTCGCCGCTTCCTGTGTGAGGTATTGCTGCTCCAGAAAACTCATTACATCACTGAGGGTTTGAATCTCTTTCGTTTTCCGCACACACTGCTCATACCACATCAATCCTTCCTTGTCAAGTTTCCGGATCAAAATTCGAGCCAGGAATGGATCCGCACCTTCAAGATCCACTCCCATTGCTTTCATGGCTTGGCAGCACTCCATTGTTGTGTCCAAAATATGCTTAATGCTGGATGCCATTTGTGAATTCATATTAGGCTGATCCAGCATCTTATCGAACAGCGTTGCAAACAACAACCTCTTGTTGTTATATCGTTGCTCCAAAATTGTCCAAGCCGCTTCATAATTGTCTTCCGTCACTTGCAAGTGTTGAATTACTCGACCCGCTTCACCTTTTACCACCGCCTTCAGACGATATAACTTCTCAACGTCCGACAGGTTATCATTTTCGCCAATCAACTTCGTAAATAAGTCGTGGAATGCCGGCCATTCATCCACGCATCCACTAAAAATTGGAATTTTAATGTCTTCCAATCGTGTTGCAGAAAATTCTTTTTTATTTCTGATATCTCCGCTTCGAATTGTGATTTCACCACGCAATTCACGGAACTCTGTCCGTATTTTTGCGTATACCTCATAGATGTCGTTATCATCGAGGCTTTCAGCGACAATCCTCCTGTATGCCTGGACAACTTCTTGAAATTGGTCCTCTACCAATTGTTGTTGTACCTGCAGCCGTTCGGAATTGAGACTCAGTATGGTATCTCTTGTCGTACTCATAATTGTCGCCAATTCCCGAACTTCTCTTCGAAACCTTTCAACCAATATAGTGTGTGGTTGAGAAAGCTGTACGTCGCTTCTGTGGACTGTATTTTTCTTTCGGTCTTCGCCAATTCTGCTTGGCTCTGCTTCCAGGACTTTCGTTGACGTCTTTTCCTCGAAATTGTCTGTCCCATATTTAGCAATCATTCCTTTTGCCCCTTCGTACAAGGCCTCGGTGGATTTATAAAGATCCATTACCTCCGGTATCTCCTTGTCCGCGGACTGTTTCAATTCCGTCACCAACTTGGTGAAGTCCACCCACTTGCTCTGTAGGGTGAACTCGTTGCTTGAGAGTTGAACCATTCTCATCTCTGGCTTCCCTCTCAAATACCGCTCAATGCTTTCAATTTTTTGAGACAGCTTGATTAATTGCTCCATCTTCTTGGAGGCTTCAGATTTCGTACCGAACATTTTTAATATTTTTTTTTTTTTTTTTTTTTTCAAAAATATTTTCCTTACAAATCACACTTTCACTTTAGTAAACGGATTAAATTTTTTTTTTTAAGGAACAATGCTCGTCGGTTCGAAGGATCAAAATGTACAATGCACTAATTAAAAATGCACTTGCACGGCTGAATGTTTGTAAGACACTGATTTTTATTTATTAACATTTCCTTAATCTACCATACATTTTCTTAAACTAAACTAATCCTAAAGAAGGAACGAGAACGCGATAGACGCATGCGTGGGGTTGTTTTGTCAACCCACACACGCGTAACATCTTGTGGAAAATTCCACTCGTTATCATGCTCGTCCCTTTTTCTAAAAATAACCCGCCGCTCCATACCACACACGCATGTTTTACTGCCTGCTTATCTTAAAACACCCAAGCTACAAAATACACACATGTATTGAATGTATCCAAATTACAATTGTTTACATTATTTGACTACATACAAAAAACCAAACACATTGTTTTGAATACATTGTAGCTAGTACAGTTTTTTACCAATTTAAAAAACAGAACAAAAAACCATGTGAGGGTTTGCTTCAAATCTGAACAATTTGAGTGCGAATAAGAGTGTATTTGCAGTTGTTTCTGTAATGAATGGTAGTCAATTTATTAATTCTAGTCGATAACACCTTCGAAGGCTTTGACAAACTAATCTAATACAATTATAAATCTCTTAACGAGATTAAACTGTTGACACAGGTATGTTTTATTTTCAAGACTTGCCAATAATTCTATCAACGCTCACGTTGATATATCTTCCTGAAGATGTTATATACATACATGCCTGCATATAAGCAGAGGGAAACATGAAAGAGTACCGCTTTAATATCTCGATTATTATGGCTTAATTGGCGTATTAGCACAACTATAACAGTCCTCCTCCACGTGGTACATATACTCCTGTATACCAACGACTACGTCTGCAGATGTGAGATGAGTCTGCATGCGATTCACTTTCAATATTGAACATTAACGTATATGGAAGTGTGTGTACAAGCAGATATGTATGTGTACATCCCACCACACCGACCCTGTAGGAAATGGCGATAATGATATACTACTTTTTGACACCAGTGCTGCAGAGCAATTATACCCAATCCCACCGAGGTCTTTCAACTCAGCAATATGTGTTTCGTGTTCGTCTATATTTTCATCGTGAGAGCAACACTATCTCGGAATGTTTGCTCCGAATTCTACTGGTCCGTGCCTGACACAAGCCCTCAACTTATCTCTATCCTAAGCCTGGAAAATGGGCAGAGTGGTCCCGCCACTGAAGCCAGACAAGGACGATAGTAAGAGAGATTCATACAGGACACATCCATCAGACGTGGCCAGATTCCTGAATTTGACCACGGGCAACGCAGGTCCTGAAGATGTAGATGAAAATTCGAATGCCGAAACATAGCTGGTACAATAACAAAAACAACCATTTATACATTTTATACATTTAATATGTGCATGACATTGAGAATCCACTGGTGCCTTGAGAACTTTTGACTAAATTCCCAGTTCTCCCTATGGAGACACTGAAAAACGAAATCTCTATATAAATAAAAATTAATTGACGTATTTATATTACTTCATCACCGATTTGGCTAATATCTTTACTGTTCTATTCGTAGTTTCCGGGACAAGGTTTGTATAAAATAAATTTTGAACAACCCCCTTCGGAAAAGCGCGATAAATAAAAAAATTCAAAAGATGATGTTTTATGTTATTTTTGTATTAAATTTCATTTCTGAATGAAAGAGAAAAATGGGAAAATCGTGGTGAAAAACTCGGACAATTAAAAAAACGAATCATGTTTAGAAAACTCGAATAAACTTCGTAAACTTTATGCGGTTTTTGAAAAACTTCCATCTCAAAATTTGAGTGAACATATGACAATGTGTGACTTTAAGTATCATAGTTTGGGACAATATAACATGTTGTCAAAAATAATTGTTTCAAATTTCAGAGAGATTGTTTAACTCTTTCGAAAGTTATCGTGCGTACCAGCAGGACAGACGGACATGGCTCAAACGATTCCGAAAGTCATGAATCGAATTTGGTTCAAAGACACCTGTGGTCTAATGTGGATATTTCTATGTGTTACACTTTTGAGCCGTATCAAATGATATATACCCTCCTACCCGTAGGGTGAGGGTATAAAAATATAAATCCAAACGCTGGCCGGATCAGCGAAGTCAAAATGTTTCTAGGTAGGTCGAAGTCTACCGGGTCAGCTAGTATCTGATATATTTAAAAAAATCTCTTAAAGACCTAAACACATTGCCGTAAATATAATCAGCAGCCGAAAAAGATAATCAACCAAAATGGTCGACAAAAGTGTTGACTTCCTACAGGGATGCTAAGTAGCATAATTTTATGTTAATGCACCTACACAAACAGTTCATGTTGTTTGCTGCCGTTTGCAACGGAGTAATTTCAGTAAAAGATTGTCTCAATCCCAAAAACTAAAAACAACAACAACGTGTGCCTCTACTACTGAATGGCTGCTGTACTGCACACGTCCACGTGTATATAAGGTGGGTCGAAATTTGAGAAGAAGTGCGTGAATCTATAAGTGACTAGTGTGTACATCCTGGCATTTATTACTTTGGCTGTATGTGGTGGCGCTGTCACGCTTGAATTATGAACGGTTCGAAAAGAGCATTTCCACTTTTTACACAGTACAATTGTGTTCAGTCAGATTTCAGAAAGATTCAATGGAGTACAGACAGATTTTCTGAGGCAATTGTTGGCAAAAATTATTTTTTATCAATCTTGTGGATACCAAGATTGTCAATCTTACGATAATTATAAACAATGACCGATCAAAATGTCAAACGACAAATTGAGGCTTCTCGGCGTTAGGAATCATTTAGAGTCTGGAGACAAATACGTCAGAATATGAAGAAGCACTTTCCAATTATTTCGAAGTTATAAAACGACTTAGAAATTCCAATTAGCCTGCCTAGTTCACGTCAGAACTATAACAGCCCACAATAAAGACAATAAGGCTTTAATTTTGCACCAACAGATCTTTTAAAGTCCGGAGACCATAAGTTGGAATAAAGCATTGAAGACTACTCTTTTCAGGTGATCCCACTCATAAATCGTCGCCAAATCTCGGTTGCGTGAGTAATTAATCGTTCGCCTTTTGTCCCCGACCTCCATAGGACTTGGCTTGTGATCAAATGAATAGGAATGCCTGAGGTTTCTGTCATCCGCAAAAGTGTAAATTGCGTTGACAGTCTGACCCAACAGGTCGTCAATGAATAAATGAAATAGTGAAGGAGAGTGATCACAATCTTGTGGCACTCCTGCGGTCAATCTAGGCGCCTTGAATGAAACCCCATCTTTAAAAACTCGTATAAAGTGATCTGATGTCAGACCCTATCGATATTAAATGCAAGTCGAGAGACCCAGATTCCAGCACAAATACCCAATCTGATAAGATCTTATCTGATTGGTTGGCTGTTGACTCTTACCCACTCTAATGTCTACGTAAATACACATAACTGCAGTGCCACAACTCCAGTGTGTGGATTTGTTCTGTGTCCTTTGCATTGTTTTGAATGTTACTTAACTTTTAATTGGTAGTTTTTTTGCAGAAACCGTATCCTTCCACATACGCACACAGCCACACACACATTCTCACAAAGATGTATGCATACGTAACTAACTACTGCAATGATATGTGTATGCGTGTTTAGTTCAAAATTGAGAAATTCAAACGGAAAAGAGAAAGCCAATTATATTCGGTAATGTGATGTTGTCTTTAATGTTTTCCCTCCGATAATTGAATGGTATGTAACAGAGAACAAAGTTAATTTGTGCCGGCGTCATGCTATAAAATCAATGAAGTGAACCAATGCTCTAAAGTAGATCGTCTGTTGTATCCTTCTAATGACACACAAAGTATCCCTGATAGATTCCTTTCATGTAAAACAAACACATATTCAATCAGTTTTGAGAATTTAAAACAACTCTACACATATCATGCCGTACTGCGAACACTTCTCCGAACTAAAAGTGGCTCAGAATCTATGGAAAATGATGATGTGAAATGTCTAATGACCAAAGGGATTATTCTGGTGCTAGAGCCAAATAGTCGCTTTTGAAATGTTCTAATGTGTGTTTTTGCTATTAAAAATATTTTTTTTAAAAAAAAAAGGAAAAGTGGAGCAACGGCAAATTAGAGATAAATCTCTTAATCGCAATCCCAAAGTTACAAGGTGAATCGGTCACTGAAAAATGTCTGGTACTCTGATCATCAGCTGACACAACGGCCAGACAGATAGTCATGGCTAAAAGGGCTTATTTGAATTGTATATCCTTTTCGCGCCAAACTATTAAAGTCCAAATGTTCCTGGTACTAAGTAACAAATAGTATTTAGTATTGCAAATATTAATTTAGAATCCTCTTCTTAATTTAGATGCCTCTGCCAAATGAACATATACACTCGTACAAATAATTGAATGTCTGTCTGCCTCCCTGTTCAATGCTGCACACACATCGCCCAGTTCCGGAAATTACACACTGTACATAACTTCAACTTACAACGGTTATCCGAGTAGAATCCACACGAGCTAATTGAGACATTATATCCTCAAAATGAAATCGTCCATTATCAGTTGTCCATTGTACAATTAAAATGCTCTTCGATTGCATGTGAATGTGTTGTGGCAAATTACAATCAATAATAGTAACACTAAACTTGACCAATTACGGACATTTGTATGTGTGTGTATTCTACTTACTGATAGAGTAGCAGCAGCATTGTTGTTGCTATCGTTAATGTTGCATGTTTAACGTTAAAACAGCCAAAAGATAATACACACACACACACACCCAAACACACAGACAATTTTGTCGTAGGCAACCACTGTGGCGTGAGTGTGATGATGAACAGTGCTTCATCGATAAGGACATGCAGCTAATGCGAGGACATGCACCTACACCTAAACACATGCACTCTAAGTGGCGTTAAATAAATTAGTTGAAGATGTCTCAATAAATCCTTTCGACTTACTATTTCTTACTTACAACGTAACAAGATTCCCAAGTAGATTGGGACACCCCACCAACCGACCGATGTGCACGCCACACCAAAGGCCAGACCACAACAACGACAGCAACATCAACATGGGACATCACAAGACAACGGACGAAACAGTAAGTGCAACATACATAATTAGGACACGGCAATGAATAATATTTCGCATCTGACAAATGCAGGCATTCATTATTAGTCCTATCACGACATCATTGCAACAGACACCACGGAGGGTGGACGGCTGGGCATAAGTTGTCCTGATGTCATCAACCATAATAGCTACAGCAACGTAATGGGGCAGCGGTCGGTTGGCATGTGAGTTTGGGTATAAACTTAATTGAAATCTGAATCAAAGGTCATGGTGGTGGTGGTGTGGAGAGTCCATTGTGTGTGACATGGCACATATAAACGCATAGCAATAGTCATATAAACCAATTTGAATTAGTTCGAAAAAGGGTTATTTTTACCTTCATTCGCCTGTACTGACTAATGACATTTTAGCCGGATAACGGTGAGTAGATTTTAGGGCAGGTGTATTTTCCAACATATTCCAGAAGTACATTTCCCCAAACTGAGGTTTTCAGCCTGTAGATTTCGTAGCTATTGGTTGGTTTTTGGGTCAGAAATGTGGATGCCAGAGCTAATTTAACTTTTCTCTGCCAATTTTAGTTTGTGAGATCATGGAGAAATATTTAGCTTAATGCAAAAGTAAACTCGCTTAAAAGTTAATCGCGCGGATAAATACGCTATATTTCAAAGTTAACATGCCGCTCTAAGGAGTTAACTTTTCAGTTAAAAAGTAAACTTTTCGGTTAACTTTTTATACCCTCACCCTACGGTGGGAGGGTATATATCATTTGATACGGCTGAAAAGTGTAACACCTAGAAATATTCACATTAGAACCCAAGTCTCTTTGAACCAAATTCGATTCATGACTTTCTAAATCGTTTGAGCCATGTCCGTCTGTCCGTCTGTCCGTCCGTCTGTCTGTCCTGCTGGTACGCACGATAACTTTCGAAAGAGTTAAACAATCGCTCTAAAATTTGGCATGGGTTAATATATTCCCAAAACTGCTTATGGGATTGCATATGGGCTATATGGCCACACCCCTTCGGGTACCTCCCATACAAATCTACTATTTTGCCCACTTTAGTAATCGTGTAATAATATCAATACGCCCACACCCATCTTGGCCAAATTACGTATTTGGTAAAAGTACAACTGGATAAAGTTTCGGACAAAAACTTGGAAGTCTGGCAACTCCCCTTCTGGTACCTCCCATACAAATGTACCATTCCACCCACTTTAGAAATCTAGTAATTATATAATTTCGCTCAACGAATCTTTCCGAAATTCTATATTTAGTAAAACTTTAGCTATATACAATTTTCTAGTAAAAACTCTGCTTTATATTCCGCCCGTTTTGTAAAAACGTGTAATACAATATTTTTTCTATAACATTCGGTATTTTGAGGTTGCTATTATGGTATATGAGACTTATATTTTTTTACTGAGGGTGAGGGTATATATAAGTCGGTTAACCCGACTGCAACTTTTTCACTGGTTTTAAGCGGCAATTTGGCCACGTTTCAAAAATGTTCATTGGCAACGCTCAGTTCAAGATACGTTTATTGGTATTCCCCTAATTTCTTTTCGTTACCGAATATCATTGATTATATCAGCCGTGAGACTTTGAGTTGCTGAATTTTGTGTAGGGTGTTTTTTAAGCAGCATGAGAATTATCGATAACTATGGTTTGACACTTGATAATGTCAAACTGGGTTGACGTATCTACTCGTGAATCGTTTAACGCCAGAAAAATGCTTCCAATTTGAGAAAAATTACTTTTGAAAAAAGTTCATAGAGCTCTTCGACTATTTTGCGGTCAATATAATCGGCCTAGTGAGCAAACATGCAAGCTATGGCCAAATAAGCTTAATTTCACTATTTGTAGCGACGAAGCCGTTAACGAATCACCGTTACATTCATTAAAGCTAAGTGTTTGATAGACCCGCTGGCGATATCATCAGTCCTTATTTATTTCGAATTGAGGAATCGCTATCGAGCCATGCTGACTGAATTTTTGTTTTCAATAACTAATCATCAACGAAATGCGGTCCCAACAATGTGGCGCAACTTGCCATACGACGCGCTTAACAATCGATTTATTGCCCCCTAGTTCGTGCGATTTAACGGCTCTGCATTACTTTTTATGGTTTATGCCGACACATCAACAACTATTGAAGCCACCATTGACGCCATACGGCCAAATTTAGTGGAAAAAGTAGTCAAAAATTGGACTGATCGAATGGACCATGGCGGACACATGCCCGATATCATATTTAAAAAATAAATGCCATGAAATTATATATCAGAATATTTCTGTGTTGTCGGAAAGATAGAGCGGGATGTAACTGATTTTTTTCCAGATTCGAGAAGGAATCTGCTAAGATATTAGCGATGGTGAACAAGGACAATGCAAAATGTATGCTTGCCACTGCTGGGCAAAGGTCGGGACGAAAGAAAGGCGACATGGTGAAGGGCTGCAGTTACAACGTCGAGGTAGAGGACAATTTATATACCTCGGCTCCGTCATTAATAGAAATAATATTGTCAGCATCGAAACCAAGCGAAGGCTCAACAAACAATTCAAGAACAGAGCCCTCTCTCGTCGAACTAACCACTACCAGTGCGTCTTTCTGGCGCCGAAGCATAGGTATTTGCGAAAGCAGATGAAGCTGTGCTGGCTGTAGAAAAATCCATAGAAAAATCTATGGCCCGATCTGTGTTAACGAGGAGAATAGACATTGAACAAATCGTAAAGCTATAGCCCGACAAGAACTTAGTCAAACGCATCTCGTTAGAATGGATTCAAACGCTGCAGCCAATAAGGCGTTGGAGGACATGTATAATGGAAAGCGCAGACTGGGAAGACCGAGACTGCGGTGGAAGGATCAAGTGGAAGAAGATATGCAAATCCTTGGTATGACCAACTGTTTCACACTCAACAACTATTGATGTTTCGGGTATTAAATCGGGTATTGATGTCCTGCCGCTCCCTCAGCAAATTTTGATGATATGAACGCTGATCGCTTTCGATCCATTCGGCCATCACTTAACTCTCATTGCTGTGAGGGCTGCTTCATATCTAATCTGTATCTCTATTGGGTCTCTAATGCCTTATAAGATGGGGTGTTCATTCTTTCTTTATCATACTACTGATGCATTGTTCAGAACAAGCCTGAAAACGCTTTTGTAGAACAAGTGTGTCATCTTTGGATTGAGGCCCCATTTGAGCCTAGCGCTCTGTGAGCTATGTTTGTTCGTTCTTCAATGTTCATTGAATTGCTGAGGTAACAAACCATTCAAATTCAAATTGATTTTGCATAACAATCACTGTCTAGTGATTAGTTTAGCTAATAAAATTGGCGAACATTGCATTTCCTTCATCATACGAATGATTGGTATTTACTTCAACACGACTAAAAGTAGAAATTCGAAGTTCAAAAATGACACAGCCAACGGTGCACATTCATCTCAATTACAGTCATTATTCACTTCCACAAATCCGTCTTAATGGTACCACCAAATCATGTCACCCCCAACGAGAACCGCGGTTGACGTTACGACGAAATACAATCCGAACTGGCGTTAGTGGCTTCTGGTCCGCCCAATGACATTTGATATTCAAATCAACCTAAGATAATAACGAGCCCAGTAACTACATGGAGCAGCTTTCACATTTGCTTCTTAGACGCATAAACTTGCCGCATTTCACACAAGTCCCATGAATGGGCAGTGGTGCACTGTGCGTGGATAATGATGAAGTGAAAAATTGCCATTGAGGGGACATCGGGCATCGCTGGCCAACGCCATCGACCAACTTTCGCATAGTTACGCACAGTCATAACAACGCACTGGATGCATAATCTTCTACTTGGGTTTTGGGCCATAATCAACGCTCAAGTTCTTGTGCGTCCGTCCCACACGCAAAGATGCCTCCAACTAGTTTGCATACAGAGTGAGTTTGGCCAACAACAAAACACGCGATGCGATTATTTTGCAACGGGGTCGGACCGTCTGTTTGGACATGTTTCTTGCTTGCATTATGTGTCCGTCCACTTTGTGGCTTTTTTGTTTTCTCGTCCAAACATTGTGTGTGTGTGTGTGTGTGTGAGAGTGTGTGGGTATGTTCGAATATGAGGTCATGTAACGGCACATGTAATGTAAGCAAGTCATGTACATACATTTACAACACACACACACACAGGCACACATACATAGAGTATATACTGGTATTATCTAAACAGGGTTTGTTCCTCTCCAAGCACAAATAAGTGCCTTGCCCAGACGCGCAGATATGTCGCTTATGTCGCCCATACGCGACACATGCTGCGCTCCGCCTGGTCGTTCGATTTTAGTACATTTCGCCAGTGCCAGTTTAATCTTGTGGTCTGTGCGATGCGGTGCATTCACTTAAAATTAATGTCTGCCAGAAAACCCCCATCTCTCAGATGTTCGCCATATTCGCATATAATTTTGTGTTGTCTGATATCACTGCCATCATCGTTGTCATTGCCATCATCAACATCAGCATCATCATCATCATCATCATGAGCATCATCACAGAAATCTTCAGACTTGACACTGACTCGCACAGACGAACTAATGTCGCCATTTGCCCGTACAACATAGACGGCATGAGCTTAAATTTTGCGAAAGTACATTGGTCACCATGCGGCAAAATGTGATCATAAATCCGATATGATGAACTGCTTGATGTCGAGGTTTAGGATTATGGCTTTTGTTGGTAAAGGACATATGCGTTTCATCGTCGTTCTGTTCAGTGCATTCCCAAATTAGGATGCGCTCCTTTCAATACAATAAATAAATCACACGAACAACGAGTGTATTCCACAATGAAACGATGAGTTATTTACTGTGCAAATATAAGAAGAATTAGAAAATGTAATTTACTTTATTCTGTCGAATTGTCCGATTTGCGGGCAATGGGTTACATTAAGGTATGCAGCAAAATTGTTTCCATGAGAGATTTGGTACATCACATCACAATATCCAAAACATGACACGGTATAATTGGCCATAACTCCATCATGTTGAGACGGTAAAGAATCAAAAGTGGTCGCTGTAATAGTGCTATTTAATTAAAATCTTATTGGAATCCCAGCAAAACTTTCGTTTGCAAACAACAGGTTACAGAACATCTCTAACTTGCTGTCTAAGCTCCGAATACTCTCTCACTCAATAAAAAAATATCGCTCTGGTTAGGAGAAGTTTGCGTACTTTTTTTAAAAATGTGGGCAATTTTTTTCAGTAAAACAATGTCAATTTCGGCGAGACAGGGATTTTAATGTGGCAGAGGATTGACATCGTTTCAAAACATAAATTTCTTGGAATATGGAAGTGTGAATATCCATGTGTATAGGGCCGGGGTTTTCAGTCCATTAGGCTTGTCCGTTAACAGGTGTGAATATTAGCTCTACTACGGATTAGGCAACGATCCTGGAGTTGAGAGAAACTTCTTAGACAGAAATGATCCTTGCAGTGTTAACCGACAGTATCGATAAACTCGAGGTCAATGACTTATCGAAGTCAACACTTGCCATAGTGGATATTTTGGACTAACATATCTGAAAAAGTAATAAAAAAAAAATGACTGAATAAACAAGATATATTTATGTGAGTTTTGTACAGTCAGATTCTTCGAGAAATCTTCGAATCCATATGAGTAAACGGTGAATGCATACGAAACGGCATGAACTGTATACCGGCATTGCGTTAAGAGGGTCCATCAAACTGAAAATAAAAACAAAATAATTATTATGTATTCATGGATACAATATTAAGTTTAAAACTTAACAAAAAATTCAAAATGAGACCAAGACTTTTATGGTATACGAAACAAAAACAGTTTCCTAGTTCTTGAAAATATAGAGTCCTACCACGCAAAGAGTCCTACCACGCAAAATTGCCCAACGCTCTTAATGCCAAAATATTAAAAATTTATTTAATTTAGCAGAACCAATTGTATCGTATAGCAGAAACAATTGTATCGTAAGCGCTGTTCGACTTTTTGTTTGACCACAAAAAAACTCTCTCCTGTACAATATTCTTTTTGGCGCTTACGTCTTTTTCGCGGTTAGGGCTCAATATCCTGTTCAATCGATCAAAGAAATCAGCATATTTCCTATGTTTAGTTTCATAAAAAAAACAGATTTTTTAAGACCAGTAAAATGATGTAATGAAATTCAGTCCAGATTTTGATAAATATTTTTTAAAAAAGAATTCTAGATGCACTTTAACTACAGAGTTTTAAATTCGATATTGAGTTGAGTTCTGCGTTGAAGGTTGTTATCTACTAATTATATATACTATATTACTATATTAAAAGAGAAAGTAAGTAAAACTCAAAACAGTCGAAGATGGCTAAATTTCAGCCGATTTGAGCAAATAGAAATTGCGAAAACAAAACGGTTAGTTTTGAAGCGGGGCATTGTGAAAAAATTGGTGATGACCGAAATTATAACAAGCAGGGCAATTGTCTAACGAGCCACGATGTACCATACGTTGTAAAATTAATGTGTATTAGCATATTTATGTAAACGCATTTGTATCATACATTTTTCATTTCTCTAAAAAAGTCGATTTTCTCGACTTAATTTGTCACAATTTTTTTGGGAAAAAGTCGATTAATCGACATTTGTGTAATATTAATAAATGAAAATATACACTTATTTTCATTTGGTTAGTTGTCTAAATGTGGGTGATACATCATTTTTTGAGATCATTTCTTTTGCCAAAGTTTTAAATTAAGGACAGATAGTCGAATTCGGATAAGCGAACTCTTATTGTTATCCGCTTTATTGAAACATCGTTTAAGTGAAAAACATTTTTCATGAAAAGACACAAACACATATAATATGAACACCGCTTAAGAGAAATATGATGAATGTAACGGCGACAAAAAATAATGTTGTGGCCTCTTTATTATTTATTATTTCATTATTATTTCATGCAACTCTTTAAAGTACACACACAATAATAGAGGATAATTGACAGACCAAGACATAATAGAGGAAGAGACGTATATGACCCATGAAAACGTTAACACAAATAATATCAAGTCGGAAGTCATGTTTCGACAGTCTTGACTTTGTGGCGCTTTCGTTCTATCGCCCGATGGATCTTTGAAAATACTCACGAATCTACGTACCATCTGCCATATGTTCAGTATATTTGTGAAATTGCGTAACTTGTAATTGCATCTACTTACCACGGTGCAAAATACCTTCCTCACTTTGTAGTCGTTGCACTCGTGGCCGGCCACCATAAATTGTCTTTCGATCAAGTTACCATATTTTGCGTTGAGTATACTTTCAATTAATAAACGTTACATTCCGTTCGATAACTTGCCCCAAATGTGGTCTTACATTAACAGCAAACAAAGGGGACAGACAGATGGACAGACCGACGTTGCACACAACAAATTGGTGCACCATCCTGTTTTAATTAACGGAGAAAAGAAGCAAGACTAAAATTTCATGAATTGTTCTTCTTCTCCGAACGTTCAGCGTTCAGCACCGTGGTGTGTTTCACAAGACAGGGAGAGAAAGCGGTGCACAGTTTATGGATGAAGCAGGATATTAATTATTATACTAAAAACTGTATTAGGTTCCCTAAAGCAATACTTATTATCAAATATGAACTTAATGTTCATTCCATTGATTGGATCATAAAATAATAATTCTATGGATGAATGGATGTGAAGTTTAGATGCATCCGACCATTTGTATTCGAAGAAAATAAAACAACTCTAGTGCATGGTTGGGATGCTATTAAAACATCATTAACGTTTTGTGGATTCGTCTAGTAAATTTGTTTTTAGCACCATTCCACGATATGTGTCCGTTTCACCGCATGTGTTCCGATGGAGTTTCTTTTCGTTGGCTGTATTGATTACAAATTACTAGCACGAGTCGCGTGTTAGTCGAAGACTTGAAGATATGTAGCCCAATACTACGAATTAATAAATTACTAAAAATGTGTTTATCTTACGCTATGTATCCTTGATTGTGGTACAATGACCCTTAATAAATTTCCCGCGCCGATCAAACGGTTCAATAATTTGATGATGCGTCATCAAATTCACAGCAATTACTTATTTTGTGTCAAAGAATCGAAACAGGAAAAAGCACGTTGACTGTTAAAGGTCACATTAATTCACAAACCCACATTCAAGAACTCATGCTCAGTATAATACTTTTTCGATAATTGTCAGCCCAAATTTATCTATAGATGTAGACACGTTGATTTTACTATTTTATACCAAAACTCGGTTGTAAAGGTTGTACGTTGTTTGTTTTTCCGACCAAAATGACTGCCAAAATTAGAACGTAATAGCAAAATTGCGCTTTACGTTTGAATCTTATTTAGATTGGCCGTTTATGTATATAAAATTTGAATTTAAATTTATAGCTCGGAAAAGTCTCGAAGTTAAACTTTAGCCATTCCTGTTTCACTTGTATTTGGTATGTTAAGAACAACATTCATTTAATAAGAAACGAGTTGTCATGACATCGAAACGTCTTCTAAAAAGTTGGGCAATTCAAGAAAAATGCAAATTAATAAATGAGGTGGAAATTGGATCTAAGAAAAAAGACGTTGCTGAGAAATATGGTATTCGACCAGTACGAATTCTATGAATTTCAGAAATAAGCACACAATTATTGGCTCAGTTGAATCTGGTGAGTTTTCTGAAAGAAGTAGAATATTAAAAAAAACCTAGGTACGAAAATGTTGACAAAGCGGTACTCGACTATCACACAGAACAACCCGAGTTCGAAACCGGGTAAGACCCTCAAACATTTTTCAGCGGCTGTTTCCACCTCTTAACTGTCACTAGTAAAACTGTCGCGAATTGCTTTAAAAAAGCTGGGAAGAAGAAGATGACATATCTTTAATAGTATTAAGTGATGTTACTTGGAAGCTGACTATGAAACCTGGCTCCATTTAAATAACAGAAAATTCAATACCAGGAATACATTGAGGCAGATAAGGAAGTTTTTGTATTTAAATGTCCTACGGATGTAGGAAAGCAAAGTTTTAGAGGAATCCTTAAACAAAATTAAGTTTGTTTCTACACCCGAACGAAAACACATCTGACGAGCACTACAAATTGGAGTTACTCTTCAGTCACAGCAAAAAAGAAAAAGATCAGCCAAAAAGTATATGCATAAATTACAATATATACACTTTTTCTAAATGTGAGAAAAAAAAAATAATTATTCCATAACATACAGTTTTGTTTCGGTTACTCCAGTTCGAGATCATTGATTACATACGGATCCGTTTTGGAAGCTGCAACACTTCTTCTTCATCGGTACCCACTTGCAATGATTTCTGTGGCAAAGTATTGGTCTAATATACGCATAGTTCTCGCAAGTGAATGAGAACTACTGTTTAGTAGCGCATATAGAAGCCCAAAAAAATGTAGCAGAAAACCAAACAAAGCAAACGCGTGCGTTGAAAACATTTTTCCATAACTCAAAGTCTCTGTATGTTTAATTATACCCTCACCCTACGGGTAGGAGGGTATATATCATTTGATACGACCCAAAAGTGTAACACCTAGAAATATTCAGATTAGAACCCAGGTGTCTTTGAACCAAATTCGATTCATGACTTTCTGAATCGTTTGAGCCATGTCCGTCTGTCCGCCTGTCCGTCCGTCTGTCCGTCTGTCCGTCTGTCCTGCTGGTACGCATGATAACTTTCGAAAGAGTTAAGCCATCACTCTGAAATTTGGCATGGCTGAATATTTTCCCAAAACTGCTTATGGGATTGCATATGGGCTATATGGCCACACCCCTTCGGGTACCTCCCATACAAATCTGCTATTTCGCCCACTTTATAAATCGTGTAATAATATCAACACGCTCAAGTTCGATCTTGGCCAAATTCCGTAGTTAGTAAAGGTATAACTGAACAAAGTTTCGGACAAAAACTTGGAAGTCTGGCAACTCCCCTTCTGGTACCTCCCATACAAATGTACCATCCCGCCTACCTTAGAAATCGTGTAGTAACACCAATATGACCAACGCAATCTTGCCCAAATTCTGTATTTAGTAAATCTATAGCTGGACTAAGTTTTGGACAAAAACTTGGAAGTCTGGCAACTCCCCTTATGGTACCTCCCATACAAATGTACCATCCCACCCCTTAAAAACCCTGTAATACTATCAATATCACCAACGCGATCTTGCCCAAATTCCGTATTTAGTAAAGGTATAAGTGGACAAAGTTTCGGACAAAAACTTGGAAGTCTGGCAACTCCCCTTCTGGTACCTCCCATACAAATGTACCATCCCGCCCCTGACAAACCGTCTAATACTATCAGTATAACCAACGCTATCTTGCCCACATTTTGTATTTAGTACAGTTATAGCTAGGCAAAGTTTTGGACAAAAACTTGGAAGTCTGGCAACTCCCCTTATGGTACCTCCCATACAAATGTACCATCCCACCCCTTAAAAACCCTGTAATACTATCAATATCACCAACGCGATCTTGCCCAAATTCCGTATTTAGTAAAGGTATAAGTGGACAAAGTTTCGGACAAAAACTTGGAAGTCTGGCAACTCCCCTTCTGGTACCTCCCATACAAATGTACCATCCCACCCCTGACAAACCGTCTAATACTATCAGTATAACCAACGCTATCTTGCCCACATTTTGTATTTAGTACAGTTATAGCTAGGCAAAGTTTTGGACAAAAACTTGGAAGTCTGGCCACTCCCCTTCTGGTACCTCCCATACAAATGTACCATCCCGCCCCTGATAAACCGTCTAATACTATCAGTATGACCAACGCTATCTTGCCCAAATTTTGTATTTAGTAAAGTTATAGCTAGACAAAATTTTGGACAAAAACTTGGAAGTCTTGCAACTCCCCTTCTGGTACCTCCCATACAAATGTACCATCCAATATTTTTCTATAGCATTCGGCATTTTAGGTTGCTATTATGACTTTTCATCAGATGTTACATCAAATGATGGTAGCTACGGTCACTTTTGACTTTCCGATACTTATGAGTATGAGACTTGTATGTTTTTACTGAGGGCGAGGGTATATATAAGTCGGTTTACCCGACTGCAACTTTTTCACTGGTTTTGTTTCGGGTTGGTTCGAGTTATGGAAGTTTGTCTGTATTTGCAATGTTATTTATAATGTTTGCGTTGGTGAAGCTTGTTAGTTTTTCCAATTCTTTTAATACTTAACATCGACACAGATAACCCGTTATAAATCGTCATTTAGTCACAATGTTGGCCACTGATTTTTATCGCGATTTAGGGTCCTCAAAAAAAACTTCATGAAATGCATTTTGCAATATCCAATTGTTTCCCACAGAAATCGAATATGACCTCCAGTAGTTTACTACAATATAGGAGGGCGTGATTTTTAATTGTAGTGCAGTCTTGAAATGCAATCCGTCTTCAAATTCATTTTACTTGTTGAAATTGGCGTTTTCTCACCATTCCACCATAAGATAAGAGGTGGGGAACTTCTTTAACATCTGTGATCTTTATAATTTTTTATACTCACTGCTCGGGTCCACTAGTTTAAAGACGACTACGTACGGGGTAGAAACAGTCGCTGAAAAAAGTTTGAGATTCTCAGTATATGAACCTGGAATTGTTTTCGGTTGTGGGTGCGCACACAATCTGCCGATCACAGCACGGTCTGTATTCCAGTACATACATAAAATTTCCAATATTTTTTTTTATTAAAAACATACACACATACAATTGCATGTATACGAGTACAACAAATGCATTTACAAATTTACATTCGAGTTGGATAAGGACTCGTAAAAAACCCCTTAAACAAAACAGAACAGAGCAGAACACTAAAATCAATTACAAAACTTTTCTACACCATCAACAACAATAACAAATAAAAACAGTCGAAAAATGTTGTGGTTTACAGGAAAAAGTATTTACAGAATTTACATTTCAAATTAAAAATGCAACAAAAACTAATGGATTTCACTTCAGTTCAAATGCCAATTCTACGAATTCACTTCGGTACACAAAACAAACCAAAAACAAAACAAAAAACATACCCAAAAACTCAAACTTTAAGTACAAACATCAAATGCAGTGATGGTGCAATGCCATGTGCCCGACTAGGCAATGGTTGGAACGGAAAGGGAAGTGAATACACTTTGGAAATCATTCCATTTCCAATCGAAACAAACAACAGACACAATCGAATGGGAAAACATTAAAATGTGGTAAACCGACAAATTTGCTAAATTAAACAGAGTGAGTAGTAGATTAAAACATCACCAATTGAATGACAAACTTTTGGCAGCTCCAGCAATTGAATTGGTGATATTAAATGTATGTGTTCACCATCTGAGGAATTCATAAATGCAATTTGGATTAAAAATCGGTTTTTCGAAGAATTTCAATTAAAATCACATAAACGCAGACATCGACCGCTTCTATTTATTAATATTATGGCAATGATTTCATCCGATATCGGAGTTTTTTCCGAATTATCTGATTTATCCAAATTTTCTGTCCGCCGTTTCTGCACATATACTTGTATTGTAGACGGTATATATGCGAATTCTCAAAAACCACACGACTCAGGAATTTATTTTCATGCGGTAAATTTTTGGGGAATCGGTTTTTGTTTTTTAATCACTTTTCCTTCTCAGTTGTTGTCAGCAGTTTAACAAAATCAACACGTAGCGAAACAATTTATAAAGTTAATTTTAGATCGATTGTAAAAGGTTTGTATCGTGGACTTTCTAAATATCATTCATAGTCTAATTTTGTTCTTGACAGATGGTATCCGGCAACAACGGGGGTAACATTTTTAATGGTTTACATAATAAATGATTCATAAATGTCATAAAATAAAGTTGAACAAATATATTTAAAAAAACCGTAAGAAGTATCGGACCATTGTCGGACGTAAGAGTTTTGTCTAAAAACGTGACGAAAATTCTGACAATTCATCCGAAAATTATACGATATTTCTGACAATTTTCTAATATTTTTTCCGATATTGTTACAAAAAGTCGTAAAAAGGGTCTGAAAAAGGGGTGAAATGTTGTACAATTTTCGGATGTTTTACCAGAATTTTGTCCGAAAAGTCTGATGAAACATTCGAAAATGATAGATTTTTCCGAACATTTTCGAAATTTCCTTCAAAATTTCCAACGAATGTTCTTCAAATTCGGACAGAAATCTATCAGAAAGCTCTAATGCCCCTCCCGAATTTCCCCAGATATTTCTATCCGAATTCTTGTCAACCAACCATACAACTTTCGGTACGAATACTGACAGAATTCGACATCAGAATCGGATACTTGGGCAGAGTTTTTCACCGAATTCAGACTGAACTCGGAAGAAATTGTTGGCTGTGTATATTACTTTAGCGGCTCTACATGAATTAGGTCATAACTAAAACATTAATATGAGCTGATGTCACTTTATTTTAAGTCACATTAAAGTTTAAGTAAGCGCAGTTGAAAAAGACACTCACCTAGGCAACAGAAATTGTACACCTATCTTCTTCTTATTATAAAAAAAAGTTCGTGCATATATTTGTTCGAGCATCAGAAGCAATATTTACGCCATAGATTCGGTTGATGGCCGATTAGGTTTATATATAGTTTGGACCCGGTAGGTGGCTTTATATCACAAATTTCAACGTATTTAACTGAAATGCAGAATGTATGGATGTTTGTTCATCAGACAAACATTTATGTATTTTATTTTTATTTATTTATTAATTACAATACAAATTAAATTTATATTCCAATTTTGGGTCCAAGGGTAAACCGGGTGACAAAGACCATTTGGCTTGATTTTTGCAGCGACAGACCAAAGCCTATGGTGGGAATCGAACCCACAACCCCCACTCTGATAGGCAAGCACGCTACCAACTGGCCTAACTGGCTCTTACATTTATGTATATATGGACCCGGTAGGTGGCGCTGCGTGATAATTTTTAATATCGCTTTTGTCCAACTTTTTTTTTTGACAAAACGACCGACAATATTTTGGAAATATCGTCAAATTTAGAAAATCTTTAAAAATTTCGAAATCTACTCAGAAAGACAAGACAACTATTTATTAAATACAGGGTTTTCCAACAAGATGAGTTATTTTGGTATTCGGTATGCCGTTAATAATGATAAACAACATAAGCCCACCCACATAATGGCCACCCCGACCACGCTTACAGGACTATATCCTTTTCATGAAATTTTCCATTACCAAATCGTTGCCCTATGTCCTCGATAGCCTCACGAATTCTATATTTAAAGGTCTTGAATCGACGCTGGACTGTAGGCGTTGCCCTTATCTTTCACATGGCCCCAATGGAAGAAGTCGCATGGTGTCAAATCACAAGATCTCGGTGGCTAATTGTGATCACCTCTTCGAGAGATAACACGGCAATGGTTTCGTTGCTCGTGTTGCACAAAGCGCCGTATTTTTAAAAGTAAACGTTGTCCAGACCAGTATCATACAACTCCGACCATAAAATAACATTAATCATCTCTCGATAGCGCAATCCATTCACCGTAACTGTTGATCCAACCTCATTTTCGAAAAAGTAAGGTCCAATGACTCCGCCACCGAGGTGGAAATGGGCCTCATCAGTCAAGATGATTTTTCGATGGAGTTCCAGATCATTTCCATGCATTTCAAGGAAAGATACGACGTTGTTCATGATCGGCCGGCTTGAGTTCTTGTGTAACTGAACTTTATAAGCCTTAATACCCAAGTCTTTATACAAAATACGGTGTAATGACGTTTGTGGAATGCCCAATTCCAAAGAACGACGAGAAATGGACAAACCTGGGATTTCTTCAACACTTTGGGCTACAGAAGCAATATTCTCAGTTGTTCTTGAGCGACGTGCACGGGTTTTACTCCACACATCACTAACTTGTTGCAACAGCTCGAAGTTTTCCACCAATTTCTAAATTTCGTTCCGACAAGGTGCTTCATAACGACCCAAAAATGCTTTAGTTCTGC
The DNA here is from genome assembly GCA_958296145.1 of Hydrotaea cyrtoneurina. Taxonomy (NCBI): domain Eukaryota; kingdom Metazoa; phylum Arthropoda; class Insecta; order Diptera; family Muscidae; genus Hydrotaea; species Hydrotaea cyrtoneurina. The sequence continues at coordinate 50,423,409 of OY282514.1, read as the reverse complement.
GAACTTTGACTGCAAGATTTTCACGATTTTTGTAGTGAATTTTAATAATTTCAATGCGTTGTTGAAGCGAGTATCGTTCCATTTTTAGTAATGACGTAGTTTCTACTTGTCAAATGTCAAACAATAAAAACTTCAAAAGTGACAGCTACCTCTTGTTGGAAAACCCCTTAGGCCAACAGTACATCAAATTCATACATAGTACGTATTTCGGTATAAAAAAATAAGTAAAATTACTCCAAAACTCCATTTAAAAGAAGGTTTTGGAAAGTCGAAGATACAGACGCAGGTTCTTACCGCCGTGTGTTTAAATACACGTTTATTATCTCTCGACTTTGGGTAAATATAAAAAATAAATAAATGTCAATAATTAAGTTTGTGTTTTTAATATTAAGGTTTGGTATACTGATAAACAACAAACACATTTTTCGCAAATATGTTAAGGGAAATAAGTTAGTGATATAAGCGAATACTGTAATAACCGAAGACGAATTAAACATCGACATAGTCGTTCGCAGTGTGAGTAAGGTGAAACGTAAACGGCATACAAAGTAGTTTAAATATTAAGTATAAATAGACAACATGAAAGCCCTGCAGTAGAACCGATTAGTGTCTGGTGTTTGTTTGTATTTATTAATTTCCAATATAGGTTTCTTTTTCCCAAAGATTCACTATGAATTTGAAAAGCCAGCGTGAAACATTTGCTTGAACTGCATCCCCACCTGTACTAAGGGTGTACAATTCTAAATGGTGCCTATTGCTGTATTTTTTTCCCAACCCTTAGTTGGTCAACAAGTGTTGCCCCTATTCTATGCTCGTGTTATGTGTTTATCATCGATCGATTCGGTCGGGCATTGGCTTTTAACTCAAACATCCATTGTTGTTGTTAGTTTACATGTATGCACCGTTATTCAAACAATTTCTAATGAACACATTTTATGGAATAATTTCAATTTTAATGACGGCACTCTGTTGACTCTTGAAAATTTTCTCACATTCGGTTAATTGGTAAAGGACATACAGATAGAGAACAAAACGCGCAGAAACTACCTGTTCACAGGTTATTAAACCCCCGAATTGGAAGACAACTCACCCCCGACTGACCCTTATGCATGAATTAATTCGAAATTTATTCTGACCACCCTTTTTGGCCATCCGCAGTCCGGTGAGCCATCCGAACATTCATTACTTACCGCAATCGCAAGCAGTCAAGCGAAAAATGGCAACAGGTTCGTGATCGTAGTTTTCGCCCTTTCTATTTGTTAAGAAAGAGGCAGACACAAGTGCCAAAGGAGGAGAATAAAGTAATGAGGAAAAAGAAGGCGCGACCTATGCAAAGACTGTGGGAACTTTTTGATTGTTCGTACATTGCCTATAATTGCTTCAGGGAATGAATGAACGAATGAATGAGTGCTTCGATGGCTTCTTCTTCGCCAGTTGTTTTCCTTTTCCAGAGCATATCCACGACACACCATCACCACCACCACCACTTGTGTGAAATTGTGATGTGATACTGTTTCAAGTGTCGTCTCTAATAGAGTGAGGCGAACGGACGGACGGAGAAACGGACAGACACAAATGCATTCTTCTCTCAGTTCAGCTTATGATAAATTATCTTTATGTTATTGTTGGCTCGTAATGTGAAGAAAGTATGCATTCAGTTTTCTTCAAGGCGGAAATGCAATTGTTGTAATTTCTCCTATTATTAATACTTTTGCTTTTGTCTTTTATGCTGTTTTTCTTGTGGAAAAGAACATAAACGTTGATAACGATTTAGTGTTGACGTTAAAAAAAATCGTTTCCCAAGACTTCATATTCGTTTGAAGATATTAGAGTGCCTCTAATTTGAGCAGATTCGAAATATTTCATTGCATCCGCTACACTCAACTAGTTTTATTTGCAAAATGTAATTCCTCCGAAATGAGTTGTTGAGAAGTGGTCTCACAGTGACCAGGTACATTCAAGTCCAAAATGGAATACAGAGAAGAAATGCAATAACTGACACAAAATACGAAAAGCTTTTGCTACAAATGTACTCTTGTTTTTAGAACTCTGTCTGAAATCTGCAGAGGTTATAGAACAGAAAGAAATGATTTACGATTCCTTATAAATGGCTTCACAACTGATTCTTTATTATGCAGCCAATTTAGTAACAGTTCAAGCTTAAACTGATCTACTGCCGGAATAATCCATCGTATATGGACGTTTTCTTCGCATAACAGTAAAAATGTCCGTGCATATGTTTGTTCCAGCGTCAGATCTTAACGATCAGAGCTACAGAAGTCATATTTACTCCTGTAATGTCCACGACCACTTTGGGCTTTGGATGCAAATTTCCTAAATAGTATTTCGAAGCATCTTAGAATATGATTAGATTTAGGACTGCGGGAGCCTTTGTTACGCTAGCAAACAGTCGGGTGGGGGGTTCGTGTCCTTCCCTAATCATACCATTTTCCCATTACAATAATTATTATTTTAGACTCCCTATTTTTCTTAACTATCAGAATCTACTATGGTCCATTAAGACTAAAGCGACAAAAAAATACCCTACTTTAGTCATAGCTGGCTCTAGTATTTTTAGTTGCCACCTTATCATAGTCACTACCACTCACCTAAGATTGACAACTCAGATTTTATTTCTAGATATTTTGTATTAATTAGAAGCAAAACGTAGTTTCAGAGAAATATCATGTAGACCGATTTTTTTTTTCTTTTGTGGAGCGCTTTGTTAAATATTTGTGAAGACTTTTAATTTCAGCATTTGTTTTTAATTACTTCGTACATTTGTTCTTTAGTTGAGACACCCACCTCTGTGTTCAATATCTATGTGAGTACATGTGTATGGTGCATATGAAAGGTACATGTCAATAGAATAAAGGGAAACAAATTGAAACATTTGGAATTAAAACATTGAATGATATTTCAGCCTCTCATTTTATTTTTGGGGTGAAAGGGAATAAGAAATAGTATGACAAGTGTAAATAAGTAGAACTTCGTAGTTTTTTTTTTTTGGTGAAAGGTTTGTGGCAGTGCCGTCGGCAAATCATATCAATGGTAGGAACAAATTATATTAGGGAATTTATGATAGGGAATTTATGTTATTCAGTGCCATGACGTCCATCGCACTTTATTTCTAAAATTTTAATGTATATCCCAATTTAGCTGAACTGAAGGATGTATGGATGTTTGTTCAATTTATTATAAATGAACCCGGAGTTCCTTGGAAATTTGGTATTTATGGTCCGGTGTTGAAAAGTCGTTTATGCCCTCATTTTGTAAAACGTTTCCAAAAACGTCAGGTTGAACATTTTATATTTCGTAACAGAGTAATAAATGTTTTCCAATGCCAAAACTGTAATAATCAAAAACTAAACGTTACGATATACAGAATTCAATGAAACGTTACTTACGTTGCGTTTCCAACAGAAGCGAAATTTACGTTTAAGTTTTACAAAATAATGAAGTCTGATGAAATGTCATACTAACAACCTTAAAATACTGGATTTTACAGAAAAATATTGTATTACACACGATTCTTAAATGGGCGGGATGGTATATTTGTCTGGGATATACCAGAAGGTGAGCAACTAGGAGCTTTATGTTTACTTACGTACTTACTACCTTAGATGACCTGTCGGTCGTCAACTGAATGGACATAATTTAAGAATCTTTATATAGGGGACCGAATTCTTAACATAAAAAAGGGGCAGGGAATTTGAAGAAGAAATCGGGAGCGCACAATAGGCCGAATTACTGGATTGGTGTATGTCAACGACATGAGACCGTCATTCGTACATGACCGATCCTCCGTTTCAACCTAACCTAACCTACTTACTTAAGATGGCTCTACAACATGCTGTTGGGTTGGCCTGCTTAATAAATGATTTCCAAGCATTTCGGTTTTCTGCTGGGCTTCTTCAGTTCGTCATATCAATGATTTGAATGTATTCTTCGACTTGATCCTTCCATCGGATTTTATCCAACGCCTTTCTGGCTGGAGCGTTTGTATTCATTCGGCCGACATTGTCCAGCCAGCGCAATCGCTGCGCTTAACTACGTTCATGTCGGGATATAGCTCATACAGTTCACGATTCGTTCAACGCCTATACTTCTCGTTACAACAGATCATAGATTCAAACGATAACAGTTTCCGAAATGATTAGCATTTCCCATGACAATCAATAGGGCCCAAGATCTGTCTATGTAAATCTGCGGGTTGGATTTACAAACGTAATGTTTCAATGTAGCGTGTTCACGAGTTGCCAAACCCAACGATTTATTTGTTTTTTAGGGAAAATTTTGATAACAAATATTGTTTATACATTAGCTATAACGCAAAACATTTCATTACAACTATTTACATGTATTTATTTACAATTCTACAAAAAAAAATATTCAAAAATACAAATTTTATTCTAATATTTTATTATTGGAATATTCTAGGCAAAACAACGTTTGCCGGATCAGCTACTATTTAATATTTATGTTATGAAACAAATAACACTATGCACACGCAAAAAAAAAACAAGACTGAGTCTCCACGAAATTGTCAATAAAAGCGAAAACATGATATGGAAACAATACTTTTCATAGCAGAGAATATCAATCTACTAGCAACAGAATTAATCATTCGGCAACCATTCATAGATGGTGTGGTTGAAACGCCTAGCAACAACAATAAGGCTGAATTGGAATGAGTTCGGAGCAGACGAGGTGTTTAAATACACACATCATTATTTTCATTAAATGTGGTTGACACATATGTTTTTGACTTCATTTGATTTGTTGAAGGCTTCCGAATTGTTTCCACAAAATGTTTTCATAACATAAATTGATTCTAATGTCTCCTTTGTAGTAAGTTTAATAGAATTTATTATGATGATCTCATAATTCCGACGTTTCCATTGGCGATATAAGTCACCTCCTCTATTACTTGATCCGTCAATTCTTGTGTATGTACTTTAATGAGTTGCATTAATTTCTCATAAGTTGTGATCGTATTATATAAGTTTGTGTCTATGCATTACAAAATGTGTTTCACATAAACGATTTTTCAATAATGCGGATTTTTGTTTAAGCGAAGTACCGTGCATGGCAAATCACCAATATTTATTTTCAATTAAATGATTTTTCCATTTAAAAGGCGTCCGCTTATCCGAATTCGACTGTATATGAATTCTTTCTTGATAGACAAAACTAGTCCCACTGATTCAAACTTATCAGTAGGTCCAACAAATCAACAATCGAACTCCAGTTCTCACGTTACACTTTGGCAATAGCAGAAATTAATAAGGTACTAGTATATGCGAAATCGAAATCTACGGAAAGATAGTGTGAGATATAAGTGATGGTTGATCCAAAGTGGAATAGAAATCGGAAATAAAGAAAAGAAATAAAGAGACGAATTATTCTGAAGAATAGGTGATATTTTCGGCGAGTCAACTAATATCAGTTCCCTAGAGAATAAAGATCCCTAATACTGATCGATGGAATAGCTAGAAAACGGAACTAACAGGGATGGCGGAATCTACGGTGGAAAGACATCTTCTAGAAGAAGACATACATACGTATTCTTTACGTTTTGGGTAGATCTCGGGTGCGATCGAAGTGTTTGGCAATCATTTCTGAAGCAGAACAAGAACAATAACAGGAGTCAATTTAATTAAGTAAGTTAGCAGGAATCGAAGTACAATACAATACATAAAATTTAAAAAATTTAACCCCTTATTTCGCGACCTTAAAACAACAAGATTCCTACTGCACCAAGGTAGTTTTGATAAAACTTAACACCAGTGTGTAATATGTTATAGTTCCTGTATGCCATTAATTTTTGCTAACCATTATCAATTAGTTTGTTTCAATTTAAACAGTTTCAATTTTAGCAGTAACCGAAAGATATTACAAATTATGGTAGGATTTGATATACAGGTCAATTAACCAAAAAATTTCAGTTAGAACCTTGTTGTTCTAAGGTCGCGATTTTATACCCTTTGTAACAGAACAGCCTCTATACTGTCATTGATACATGAGAATGTGTTTTTTTTTTAAATACCACTTGTTGAGATATTCTCTGCATTCCCATTGCGTTAGTTCGCAATCAGTTGTGAAATAAGGCAGTAATTCAAAAGTGTAGTAAGTGTACATTTAATATTTCTGCTTGGGGTATGATTTGAATACCTAGTTGTTTGTTTGTTTCCCATCTTGCAACACAAGTTTATGTAAATTTAAATCGTTCCAGAGTATTTCGTTTAAACCTGAACACAGCTTTTTAATGAAATTCTCCAAAGCAGAAACGATTACAAATCCAAAACAAGAAAAAAACAAAAATTGCGATGATATGCATGCATGAATTTCCTTGGCTGCCTCTGCCACTTTGGCGTCCTCTACTTATTTCTCCTTCTGCTTTATGTGTGTATGTGTGTGTGTTTTTTTTTTTTTTGGTAAATTGTTAATAATAAAAATGATTTTCTTTGTATATATCATTTGTTGTTGTTGTGTCTTGAATACAACGAACCAACAAAAAGAGAGTATTTTTCCCATGATAGCAAACAATGAACTGGATGCGCTAAATTGTTGTACGGCAAATATAAATCAACTTCCGCATGAGTGCCCACCAAATGCGACTGAAGCCACGACCTTTCATAACACAGCAGCAATAACAAACACGAAAACAATAACAATGGATATTATGGACAGAAATAAATAAAAAAGAATATGTTAACTCACAGACTCTCGGTGTGGCCAGAGTTTCTTAAAATATACGAAAACTAAGTATTTTTTAGCTATATGCTAAGGCATAGATGGATTAATTGCGGATCCCATGGCATAAATATAAGGGAGAGAGTACACAGAGGGACACCACAGGGAGGTATTTTATCACCACTCCTGTGGGTGACTACAATAAACGATCTCCTAAGGATGCTGACTGATGAAGGATTCAAGCCAGTCTGCTATGCAGACGACGTTGCGATACTTTTGAAGGGAAAAGATCCGAACAAATTATGCAGAGAAGCCGAAAAAGTGCTAACTCTGGCATACAACTGGACGAAGCCTAGGGGACTAAACGTCAACCCGGACAAAACAGAACTATGTCTGTTCACAAGGAAGACAAAAATTGCACAATACGTCAAACCTTGCTTCAGGAACAAGAACATAGAAATAAACACGAACGTTAAATATCTGGGAGTAATTCTGGACAGGAAACTAAACTGGAAAGATCACATCAACAGCAGAGCCGAAAAAGCCCTCAGATGCTGGTCAATATGCCGTAGAGCAATTGGCTCCACATGGGGCATCCGCCCAAGCATGTCGCACTGGCTATACAAAAGCGTAATAAGGCCGATTATAACTTATTCGTCAATAGTATGGTGGACGGCAATGACAAAGAAATGTAACGTGAAGAAACTACAAGGGATTCAAAGAATTTGCTGAGTAGGAATATGCGGAGCAATGAGGACCGCGCCAACGAGCGCCCTCGAAATTCTGCTATACATCCACCCAATAGATATCCAAATCAAATCTGAGGCAGCGATCTCAGAAAGGAGACTAAGGGCATTGAATGAGTGGATTGAGGATGCACCTCAAACACAACATCAGAGAATATTAGAACATCTAGGAGGGTTCCTGACAACAGATTGTCAGACAGACCGCATCTCAGAAACACACGTGGTTGCGAACTGCACGACAAGAATAGAAGATAGACGCGGACAAGAACACGACACATACACCCAAGATGGGGAAATAGTGGAGTGCTACACAGACGCATCCAAAACCGAGTTAGGAGTAGGCATAGGGATCTACATCCACAATCCGAGGACTGAATTAGTGTACCAATTACCTAAGTACTCAACGATTCTACAAGCAGAGATCAAGGCGATCACAGAATGCGTAGAATGGCTGCGGAGCAGAATCACAGGAAAAACTATCTGTATTTTCACAGACAGTCAAAACGCAATTAGATCCCTCAGAGATGATAATGTCAAATCAAGGACACTCATATACTGTAAGGAAACAATAAATGACGTATCGAGAAATAACGACATAGTTATAAACTGGATACCAGGCAACCAGGGGTTTCCAGGCAATGTCAGGGCTGACGAACTGGCTAAAATAGGAAGGGAATCCGACCAAAATACTCTGCAACTGTCTAAACCTTTTATAGAGACAAAAAAGGGAGTTGAGAGAATGGATGAAGACGACCCATGCCTTAAGGTGTCTAGAGGAACAGGTAGGAAGAACCACAAAGGAAACCTGGGGAAACCTCGATTACAATAAAACAAAGAGAATACTCGGGTTTAACAAAAATGAACTGGGTAAGCTAGTTGGGGTCATCACAGGGCACACTAGTCTAAGGGCACACCTATTTAGAATAGGATGTTCCCAGAGCGACGAATGCAGGGCATGCGGAGAGGACGCCGAGACGGCGGAACACTTCCTGTGCCATTGCCCTGCTTTCTCGCAGGTCAGGAAAGTCCAATTAGGGGAGGACACTTTAGATGACCTATCGGCCGTCAAAGCAATAGACATAAGGAATTTAAGTAACTTTATAGAGGGGACCAAATTCCTAACGTAGTATAAGGGGGAAGGGAATTCGTAGACGAAATCAGGAGCGCACAACAGGCCGAATTGCTGGCCTACGTGTATGTCAATGACATGAGACGGTCATGGTGCATGACCGATCCTCCATTCAACCTAACCTAACCTAAGTATTTTTTAAAAAATTATCAGACATCCTGCTCAAGTCACAGTAGTTTTATGTTATCTTAAAAATGAAACACGGTTTAATCGAAAATTAAACCAGCTGGTTCCTAATTTTCCCTGAAGGAGGAACTTTCCTCAAATCAGTGAGCTGGACATGACTGGGACCCTTTGTCTTATGGTATGGCTTACAGATTACTCTCTAAATTAGGATACGAACCTGCCACCCACATAACTTAACTGATTTTATACCACTACTGTTAAAGCCATTGCGATAGTATGGCAACCATGAAACAAAAATAACGTAAGTTAACGTCTTAAAGGAATCAAGAAAACAATAACAACAACATTTTGTAAATGGTAATGCTCGCAAAATTGCTCTGTTTGTAACACGAGTATGACCAACATTTGGTCTTTAAGACATCAAAAGGCATTCAACTGAACCACTTCATGCCGACATTTCCCAAACCACATACTCCCCACTCACGCTGCTCTATAATGTCCAGTGACTGGCTGGCTGGATGGTATGATATGGCAATACTTTGCTGCGAATACAAATTTACATTCGAACAAACCCATAAAAGAAAAACGGAAGAAAATCATTAAATCGAGGGAAACCCGAAACACAAACACACACACGCACACACACACAAAACTGTAACAAATCCATCAAAACAAAGCGAGTATGAAGAAATTGAAAAGAACACATTGAAATTGACCGCAATAAGAAACACACCGACAACATGGTCAACGACGACCACTAAGAATGGCCCAAAGTATGGGATGGCCGAATCTTACTCTCCCTTCTCCGACGATGTTTCGCAGTGTTCATAGTTTTTTTTACATTATTAGGATTTATTTGTTGGATATTGAACCCAACAATAAATGTTCGAATTTAAAATCCATTTTAAATATCTTTCATGTATTCGTACGATTCGATTAAGTAGGCATTGAAATTGAAGCATTTTCACTGAGTGGTTAGTAGGTTGGAAATTGAATTTTAATTGAAAATGGATATTAGACGTTCATAGTCCAACAACATTTGTTTTTCCCATGGGTCAATGATCGAACTGTAGGTAACGGATATAAGAACATCTTTTGTAAGAAAACAGCATTTAATAATTTTCTGCAAAAACATGATCTAAGAATAATTTCTTACAAGAAAAAGTCGCATATAAGAATGAAATCTGTAGAATTCACACAGGCACGATCGGAAATTCACATGACAACTTTGTATGTTTCAAAGCATCAGTCTCTGCTTGTGCGCAGGGTTGTCAGATTTTTTCGGACTTTGTCGCCAAAAACGGTAATCTCCAAAAATCGCACAAAAAATATTGTAATACTAGAAAACCACAATTTTAGGGAATAATGCTAGACTTTATTTGGTAAATAGCAACACATATATTTTACACTTTATAAGGAGTAAATTTTAATATATGTAATGATGTAAACCTAATCGAAAGATTTGTCTATAAATTGAGTTAAATATCAATTTCGTAAGTCCGAGAAAAATTGGGCCATTTCTATAAAATTCGCCAAAATGTAATAAACCATAAATAGCAAATTTTAGTCGCCAAATCCGTTGAAAACTCGCCAAATCTGACAACTTTGCTCGACTCCATAAATAAAATGTATTAAAAACAAGTTAATCTGTTAATATTTTTTAAACTTTTAAATATTTTCGGTTTATGAACTTTTTTTTTATCGTAATGATACAAACGCACCTCAGTGTGGTATAGAGTATAGGAATAGTGGACGGAAATACAAATTTCGCAACAGATGAAGTCGGAGTCGACTCCGGAGTCAAGCTATTTAAAAATGCTGAAGTCAGAGTCGACACAGCCCTGGTCACAAGTGTGACCTTCCTTGGCTTCCTTCCAGTGCTCATAATATCATTGAAGTCTTTCATCGGGCTTTCGGTAATCAATTTCATATTCGGCGGCTTGAGTCATGTTGTCTAATGGGTCTTGTCATACTTATATCTGGTCGAACTCAAGGGTCTATGGAGTGGCTTTATACAGGGTCCGCCAAATATTTTTTTTTTTTTTTTGAAAATTCTATAAAAAAAACTACTATCATCCTACAATCAAAATCTCCTATTATCAAAATCGTTGCTACACAGTTTTAAAAGGAAGTATTCGTTAAAAAAGCATGGTAGAAATCATGAAGAAGGTTCCATTGTCTGTGTGGGCCTATTCCTTTCTATTAGTCAATGAGGGGAAGAGGTTCAGTCCCCCAGATCAGATGCATCCGAACTTCAGTTGGTCCAGTTGCAGATGGTTCTCATTGGGCTATTTGGAATTTATCCAGGGACTTTGCTCTGCACCGGAACTAAAACAAAAACTTTGAAACCATCTGTAATATATATATATATCAAGGTGTTGCAAGCGTTATGACAAAATTAATGTATGTACAGTCATATCTATGGTGGAAAATATACCATAAAACACAACTGCTTCGATACATGTGTTAGAACAGCAATATGATTTCTATACCATCACCTCAGACACAGCCTTCGTCAAAAGAAAAAAAATCTTTTCTCGAAACTTTCCAAGGAATAGAAAAACAATTTCGGTGAGCAGAAGCAATAGTAACGTTGAGATTAAATTGAAAATCACTCATACAAAATCATGTTGTTGCCAAAATTCATAACAGCGAATATGTAAAGTCATGGCATTCAATTTTCCCGCATATTTTCAGTGAACAGACGAACATTCGCTCAAACTTCGCTTGATTGTAAAATATTGCATTATCTCTGAGAAATGAGAAAATAATAAAAAGTTTACTAACCCAGGGCGGCTTCAGTTCTGAAACAGGTGAGAGTTTATGTAGTTTTTAGCGGCGTGACAATAAATTTTATCACTAAATTATTTTCAATCTTCGCCTTTAGTGCATTTCAACCCAAAACCTGACCTTTCGTAATTTGTTCATAAATTTATGGAAAATGGCAAAAAAGTTTCCTTTTCAGTAGTGTATGATAAATTAAATGAGTACTTTCGATTTTATTCACAACTAGCTGACCCGGTCCGCGTTGCTGGCCCTAAGCAAACATTAGTGTTGTATTACACATATTTATATAGGAAAGGGGAGTTTTTATCCCTTTTGCCATTTTCACCTCCTAAATGTAGATAAATCCAAACAATGTGTAGCCTATGTTACTCGCGGGGTTACTCGGAAGATTCCCTGAAAATTTCATCAAAATCGGTCTAGCCGTTTTAGAGTCCATACGTTACATACATACACACATCCATTTTTATATATATAGAAGATAGATAGATAGATAGATTTAGTGAGTGCACCTTCTGGTGCCTCTCATACACATTTTTGGTTATGTGATTTATTAAAAAAAGCCGAATAGTAGATTTATATGAGAGATTCCAAAAAGGGTCATTCACTAAATTGTGAATAAAAGTACTCCATCGATTTTAATGCTCTATACCTCATTGTAATTCATAAGAAAATAATTGTCGTTAATTTTTTTACTCAGGGATTTTGGTGATTGAAAATTGCAAGGTGTATCGGCGATGGTACGTTCCTGGGGGGAAATACATCTCGTCCAGTTAAGAAAAACTCTTGGATTAACGATTAAAATTTATGACAACGTTCCTACTAGCCGCACACATGTCCCTCAATATTCCATTAAGTAACAGAAGAGCCAGGTAAATTTCAGATTACCATTTTAAATTCGGAACATACGATTAAACTCCTGACAGAATTATTCAAATGCACCTTTTTGACAGAAACATGCTGAACAATTTTATTTACTTCAACATGACGATGACTGGTACCGTTTCCTACAACCTACACTTATGAATTGTCCATCAACTGGCTTTGTACGCCTATGAATTAGTGACGCACAGTGGTTGGAAACCAATATATTTCAGATCTAAGTTGACTGCTTCTGTTCCGATTGACCTAGCACAATGAAGCAGTGCAAACATCACATGAAGTACACCTAAAGAAACCATCTGCGATAGTTAAGGATCTCTCCAAATATTTGTTAGTCCAGGGTTCCGATTTGAGTATGTCTTCGTATTATGGTCACCTAAGTACGAATATCGCAGTGATAGGATTGAGTCAGTGCCGAAGAGGTTTCCAATTTTTGACATAATGTTTGTTTGGATTTCTGTTTATGATTAGTCTACGAACACCCTCCCATTGACTAATTACATTCCGTAGGTAGAAGGATTATACTTCATATGTAAAGGTTTGTATTTATGGTTACAATAATTTACCTTTTTAATTTCAGGCCTTTGCTGTAATGTACCCTACATTGCCGTCACTGAGAATTGTCAGTTTGCTTGGTTATCCGTTCGTTTCATTTGAGCGGTTTTAATGTAATGAATATTACTACACAAATTGTTGGAACTTTTTTTACTGTAATTTTTATATATGTATTTATTTTCCTTTTTGGCATTTTATTTGTCTCCAGAACGACTCGTCCGATTTTGTTGAAATAAATTTAAAAAAATTTACAAATTGACTACTCATTTTAATTGTAAGTGGCACTGTGATAATGTCTTGAAATTTTTCACAATTTTCATTTTAAATTTTGTATGATTCCAAAAAAAAATTATGAAAAAAATGTTAGGGCAAACTAGTTTATAATTCCCGAACTGCCATTCAGATAAAAATGCAAACATAATTAAGTGATCGGACGAGTAGTTCTCGTTTTATGACAAATTATGTCTCAGAAAATTTAATTTAAATAAATCCTAACGACCCTTATTGCGCTAAGGGGACCCTAGTACATCAGAATTATATTTTTTTTGTTGCACAGTGTTACCATTAGTTTAGCACAATCAAAAGTTCTGACCCAATTTAATGTGAATTGCTTTGACCGCAAATTGTTGTGTTATCTGAAATTCTCCCAGGAACACCACCACCATTTGCCAACAGATTTCTATTTCCAAACACTGTGCGACATTTCAGTGCGCAGCCGTAACACTTAACAGAACCACTTGCGTAACAACAGTAACATCGTGTACAACAACAATTATATCACTGTCATGTGTTGCCACACATATGTCAAATAACGAAACGAAATGACTTTACAAAGGCAAGACGTCTCCCTGTCTGTCTCTGGAAGACCGTCTGACAGAACTCAGTCTACCGTATCAATCATTTCAGTTTCTTACGACGGTTTTAATTGCGATGAGTCGAGAATGGGTCGCCGTGGTGGTTGTACGAGCAACTGAAACTACTTTGTCAAGTTGCGGGTGAGAATGCATTTTATTCTCAGTACAGGTGCTGTTTCACCTGTTCCACTCACAGTGTGAGGACTGCAAAGAATAATAGATAATTTGAAACAAAGAAATTACGAATACGGAAGTGTACCCCGTCATTTTGCTATTGTTGAAATTTGAAGATGGATTATGACACGTTGAAACTAAATTCTTTCCCAATTCCAACATTCGGTTGAAGCTGAATATTTCAAATGTGTTTGTAGTAGAGAAGGTCAGTGTTTTGACGAGAACCTCTTGATCTTACGGTTCAATTACGAGCTGGTGATTAAGTTTAACAAATATAAACAAAACCGTCATTTGTGAGAAAGTAAAGTGATTGTACTGTAAATAAAACAAGTCAGACAGTCTATCAAATTGTACTTTGCTCTTCGTCAATAATGTGCATTAGAGTGAGAATATTGAATATGAACCAACCAATTTTTTTTGCTCACAAAATTGGTATCGGGTTGACCGATTTGTTTGAAATTTGGGTCTTATGAAAGTGAAATCCGTCTATATTTTGTAGTAAAGTTTTAATGTATACCTTTTTTATTTTAATATTTTATATTTTTTTAATAAAGCGTTTTTTTTAGATGTGTGTTTTTCAAGAAGAAATAAAACGCATATAATTTAATGTTAGATCAACAGTTTATCTTTATTATAAAGATAAGGGATTGCCATTATATTTTAAAAATGATTTCGGGCAAGTGTCCGCTGCGTCTGTCTCGAACAAATTCCAGCCGAGACACCCAATTTTCGACCACATTTAGGGCCGCATGTCAGCAATAGCTCATAAAATCTATAATAGTTTTTTTTGGGTGTTACAAATTTGTATATGATCAAAAAATGTATTTTGCGGCTTTATTAAAAATCGTATTGTTTGGTATCGGATTTTGGTCCTATGAAAGAGAACACCCTCTATATTTTGTAGTCAAATTTAAATTTATAATTTTTTTTTTCAATTCTATATATTTTTACAAAGTAATAATAAGTTGAAATTCAATAAGAAGTACGTATTTAAAAGGACTGTCCCTCCTCATCTTCTCGGAGTCTTCTTTATTCCAGTCTAATGGCGATCGGATTTAACTTACAGTCCAATACATTCGTACATAAACAATGGTCTTTCCATAATCGCCTGAATCGTTTGTACGAGTACGAATGTAGAGGGTGGTGTATATTTGCGATGTTTCACAACGACAGAAAAGGCCAGAAGAAAGAAAATATCCCAAACAGTCTAAGAGTGTGCGTGTGTAATTGATGATAATGTGACATTACAGTTCTCCAAATAAAACCATTGTTATTGTTAATGGCTTTTATTCTTTTCTATGGATTTGTTGAATGAGCATATCCCGTGTTCTCTTTGGAACGACGTGTATGTATTCATTTCCCATGTTACAGAAAAAGAGGGAAACTCTTAATTTACGGAGAAAAAAAAACAATTCAAGTATATGATGGTTACATCATAAACCAGGATGAAATCTCACAGACACACATGTAGGCATGCGGCTGGATGAACTTCCCGCCTGCAATGCTCTTCCTGGGCACACTTACTTAGTTAGCATCGTAACTCCACAGACGACAGGCTGTAAGTGTTGTGTTGAATTGTTTATGACCGTATTGAAGTGGAAGACACACTTGTGCCTCCTGCGTCCTCAATGAATGGATGGATGGATGTGCTGAGTTGAGTTCGATGCTGTCGTGTACTCCTTGCCAGTTAAATTCCTTCATCCTTTTGTTCGGGCGTACGTGTGCGTTTTAAGTGTGATTATTACCTTATTTATTGTCTGCAGATGATGATTTATTATGACCACCTTGTACACGGCTTTGCCCCAAATAATGTCGCTTTTCATCCACGATAGATAAACATTTTCTCAGCTTTCCCAGCATCGACAACAATAAAAAACACGAATTCTGCAAATTCATAAGAAACTCATAAAAATCATGTTAAAATACAATAATTCGATCATACACGCAGCAAATATGATGGGGTTTTTCCATCTTTTTTGCTCCAGACAAAAATGAACAATCCCATTTAGTCAGAGTTGCCAATGATTTAGACACTCCTGTTATATATAAAATTCCGTTACCTTTTGAGTGGAATATGCCTCTGTCTACGAATTCTTCTCTACAAATAAAATTTGACTTCAGGAAAGTACCAAATATTCTTTATTTTTTTTCAAATTGCCAAATCGAATTTTGTTTTT
The DNA here is from genome assembly GCA_958296145.1 of Hydrotaea cyrtoneurina. Lineage (NCBI taxonomy): Eukaryota > Metazoa > Arthropoda > Insecta > Diptera > Muscidae > Hydrotaea > Hydrotaea cyrtoneurina. The sequence continues at coordinate 50,407,286 of OY282514.1, read as the reverse complement.
TCATCCACGATTTTTTTTTTTTCGTGAGACTGACGTGCTAGTGGACAAAACACACGGTCTTCGTCGTCGAACGCGGTCCACTGACGAGAATGCGACCGAGAGCCTGCAGCTCAGTACTGGAACATCGACGCTCCTTCGATTTGCACAAGGACGTGCATTATTCCGTTACGAGGTTCAATTGACTCAGCAATTGAAGGCGGTGATCTCCTGTATGCTTAGTTGATTACAGGTTCGTAGATCAACAATTAGGAGTGTTTCAAACATAATGACAATGCCAATTAAAATCTAGCGTAGGGCTAGTGTCAGAGCTGGGCGCTAAGAATTACATATGTAATGGATTGCGGTTTGAATTACGATTATTTTAATTGCAATTTAACATTTTTTAAAATTAGGATTATTGTAATCCTTCATCGGAGTCATTATGATTACGATTGCAGTAATCGTAATTTCGAAAAATTTGAAATTACAATTACAGTAATCGTAATCCTAATGTCTTCGATGAAGGATTACAATAATCCTAATTTAATTTTTTTTAAATAACGATTTTTTGAGTAATCGTAATCTTAGTTATTTAAAGAAGTTAGCGAAAGCTAATGTAGTAAACAAAAGGTTTTTTTTTTAAATAAAATAAAAAAGTAATCCATGCCTTAGGATTACTTATTCCTTATAAAAAAACACGTGATTACAATTACAGTAATCCTTCATCGAAGACATTAGAATTACGATTACTGTAATTGCAATTTCGACTTTTTCAGAATTACGATTGCTGCAATCGTAATCTTAATGCCTTCGATGAAGGATTACTTTAATCGTAATCGGATTTTTTTTTGTTTTGGGATTACTGCAATCGTAATCGTGTGGTAATCGTAATCCTTATTGCCCAGCTCTGGCTAGTGTATGCATAACAAAACTTAAAATATTAGAATATCATAAGTTGGCAACGCTCTTCGCACACTTTGCTTTTTTTTTGGTGGGAAGAGAGGAATGTTATCAAATCTTGCCTATTTTTTAAGTGCATCCCTTACTATATACTTCTCCGTCGGCAATGAGTAATAAACTATTAGTAGTTCCAACAAAGTAGCACAAACTAGTGTATACTTTTAGGATGAACAATAACTATGACACCATGAATACGTTCCACAAATTGGATACAGCAGCGAATCAACATTCGTCATAAACTGTAATACAAATTCCTAACAGCACACAACACATGTGGTCGGTCAAAAGAGCGGAAGGCGGTACAACAAATAAAATTCCAAGTTTGTAGCACATGCCACCCTGTGATGTATGTAAAGGAAATTTGAATACTCTCAAAAATCTGTAAATAACGATATTGGGGAGTCAACCTACCCAAATACACTCCTCGTCACTTGAATAGGACACCCAATATACTCCTTTTTCAATTGCCTATAACTCAAAAGCGAAATTACAGAATCACGGGATTTTGGCACGTTCTCTTTGTGCAGTTATTTATCTCTCTCAGAAACAAGCTCCAAGTTCTTGGAAAGAACCGTTATATTTTTTTCTTGCTTTATGTTGTAATTCGCTAGAAATTGAGTCAGTATTTTTGTGCCACTTGAATAGAACATCCATTTTGTTTGATCGTCTACTTTGGCACGTTCTCACGGAGTTTTCGCTGATCTAATTTTTTTGTGATTTTCGACGATAGTCTTTAATATAAAATTAAAATGGGTCGAGGAAAAGCCTTATCTGAGGAGGAAAAAGGAAAAATAAAGGCCTACAAGGACTCTGGCCTATCAATTGCAAAAATAGTTTAAAAAAATCAACAGGAGCCGACATGTCATATCGGAATTCGTGAGTAATGAGTCTGAGTATGGAAAAAATATGAAAGGCCGCACGTGCAGTGTGCTCACCGAATCGTAGAGACGCCTCATATTCAGAAAAGCATCAAATTCTCATGACTCTGTGACGAAAATTCGTGCAAAATGTGATGTAAATGCTAGTGTATCCACTGTCTACCGTGTTATTTCGAAGGCTAAACACCTGAAGAGGTTAAAAATAAAAAAGAAGCCTCCCCTTAACCCGTCAAGAAAAGCACAACGCCTCAATTTTTGTCGCGAGCATGTGACCTGGAAAACTCAGTGGCATAGAGTGGTCTTCACAGACAAAAAAAAGTTTAATTTAGAAGGCCCAGACGGTTATAGTTAATATTTCCATGATCTCCGCAAAGAACCCCCTCATTTGGACCGTCTGCATAGCCGATCTGGAGGTGCATTGGTGTGGGGGGCCATTTCCTTCTAAGGCACCTGCAAACTAAAATTTATGTCATCAACGATGAATGCGTTGTGCTACAAACAAATATTGAAAGATGCGTTTCCATATTTTCACAACCTTTTTGGGCCTCTACCATAGATTTATCAACACGATAATGCTCCGATACACACAGCTCGGCTTGTAAAATCGTATATACAGAGCCAAAATGTGGACCTTCTAAGCTGGCCGCCCTACTCACCCGATTTAAATATAATCGAAAACGTTTGGGGATGGCTGACACATGAAATCTATAGCTCAGAAAAGCAATGTTCGACTGTGCCCGAACTAGTTAAAGCTATCGACTTAGCTTGGCACTCGATTTCATTAAATTACTTGGCTAGCTTGTATCAATCCCTTCCCAAACGAATGACTGAAGTTTTGGAACAACGAGGTGGGTCGACGCATTATTAAATTATTTTTTTTTCTCTTCTAAATTAAACTAATTACCCTATATTTAAGTTATTTTTATGTCAAAAATAATCTGAGATCTCTGAAATGTTTTTTTGCTTAAGTGTCCTATTGAAGTGACACAATATTTGAGCCCCTAAATTTGACGGATTATGTTCAACAATTATTTGTTATTATTTAAAGCTGTACCATTAAAAACTCCAGCCGGTTAAGACAAAGCAATAAAATTATCTTTAATTTAAAAAAAAAAATCAAGTCTCCATTATCATTTGTTTGGGAGCAGTGGGTGATCGAAAACACACTTAATGGGTGTCCTATTCAAGTGACGAGGAGTGTATGTACGAAAAAGTGGAGTGGGCTATACAACAAAAGGTGAGTGCAGGTCCACAAGAGTTGGGGGAGAGAGACAATTAACAAAAGCAACAGTGAAGGCTGTCTGACGTAAACTGAAACACACTTAAAAAAGTAGCGTCATCGACATGTAGCCATAAACGGTATTTCCTTCGTAAGCATAATTAGAAATTTTGCAGGTGTTTTTCGCTTAGTTTTTATGCCGTTTACGTTATGTACCTCATGCTTTTTTTGCTGTTCCATATCCAACCTTTATTGAGATGGAATATCTGTTAGAAAATTCTCAGTTATCGAGAATCAAATCTTAAACATTTCCATTCGTATGAGTGACCATGAATGCCGGCATTAAACCCCATTTGTTAGTTTTGGCGATTACGAAGACGTTCAAGAGTTTTCTTTTATTTGGTGTAACGGCCTAGCCACATTCATCTCAATAAAAATAGTGAACCAGATTTTCTCAAATGGGCAGGTATTACACAACAGCCAATGCACGTATGTATTTCAACTACGGTTCTTTCGCGACATAATGCAACTAGTTGGCGTAAAACTTTAACCATGTATCAATTTGATAATACAAAAGAACACACAGGCAAAGGCGACGAAACCTACATATGTATGTAGAAGATATGTACTACATATAAAAAATATAAAAATCTAATTAATTAGTTGATCCGTTGGCGACAATCTATTGCCAAGATATTTAGAAGGGACTTGTGAAAAAAACCAAACCAAAAAATTCGTTTTTGAACTTTGATAAAAATCTTGCAGTTTTGGAACGGATTGGCCGATTTATGCGACAGAGAACTCTACAGTCTCTGAAAGAGAATACTACGGTCTACATTACCGTAGTGTTCCCTTTCATATGTCCCAAGTACTATTTTGTGTTTATCTCTTGGTTATGTGTGCAACTTGGATTGGCCAAATTCACAAATTTAAAATCTATAGAAAATCTGCTGGAAAACGTTGAGATAAAAAAAATTGATTCAAAGAACTAACAATCGAATAAAGACGGAGTAAAAAAACCTTGTTACAAATTTTACTCAGTGTAACGAATTTTTCAATTCAACGAACAGGGCCGACAATATAAAGGTCATTAAATCGAAAAACTACTGTATTTGGTATTTCGTCTCTTTCGATATCACAGAAACGCACCATTACTTCGTAGGGGTGTGAACATGGTGTAATAAACACCCAAAGCCTGTTTCGATGTATTAGTATCGATTATTAAGAAAAATCCTAACATTTCACTCGCCAACTACAATTATTTTACTTTTTTCGTCTATTTCGACATAATGTCATATTATTAACTATAAATAATAAAGAGTAAATAAATAATACACTTTACTTATAGACTGCAGCTAAATTGGTGTTCTCAAATCAAAGCCCACATCCCTCAACCAGTTTATTTTGCACTTTAATTTTACCACATACATATGGTTCATTCCAAATCCAACCAAACACGTTTCGACTGCATGATTTTTGTTCGATTCCAAATTTGGCAGATCGATTATTCTGTTAATACGTAAAAATCTGTAAAGAACTTTTACTTGTTGATTATCGTTTCCAATTATACCAAATGGATCTAACATAAAAAAAAATATTTTTTATTATAATTTACAGTTTTTCAAATGAAAACGGCAAAATAAAAATTATGCAGCAATAAATAATCAGGGCTAGCGAAAAGTCCTTCGACCAGTGCCAAATTCAGCGCATTATATTTTAAAAGTAATGCATTAATCAGGAGTAAAAACAAGTAAACCAACAGTTCTTCGCGCCATTTTATACAATTATATAAAGAAATTTAAAAAAAAACGGTGTGAAGTAAAAAAAAACTGAAATTTTTGATTTGTCACTGATTTTAAAATCTAGCAAAAAGTCATCGAGTAAATCGGGTCATACATACATCAAATTGAACCTCAAATATTTTTCATTTGAATTGATGACCCAAAGACATAGAAATTACGTTTTATTGACAAACTTGTTGTGTAATTCGGAAAACTTCTGAACAACCCATTTACCCCCACATCTAAACCCTGCCGTTACACATACAATTGATATCGAAAGTCAGCCTAAAACAAATTGAAGTGTTACAAGTGCAATTACAGGTTCCTCTAAAAAATGTCGGCACGAGGGGATCTTCTGGCAACAACTGTTGTACCTTCCCCACTGTAAACAAAAACTCAGTGTGTTTGGAGATCTCTAATATACATTTTTGACATTTCTTGCTGCAAATGTAAACATTTGGCTGGCAAGGAATTTTTGTGTCAGTTTGAAACTGCTATGAAAACGTTTTCCAAAAAAATCTAAACAAAAAAAAAAAACTCAAAACGAAATATTTTTTGGACACACGTTCTGTATTGAATTTGATAATTTTTTTGATTGCACTAGGGATTGTCGAAAAGACGTATTTTTGGATGAATGAAAAGTTTTACTTGGATGGTCCCGATGAGTATTACTTTTTGTTTTCACGATGTGCATAAGGAGGAAACATTTCTGGGTCATAATCACAGCAGAGAGGTCGCCATTATGGTACGAGCTGACGTTTCATACAACGGAGCTGTAGACCCTGTGGTACTAAGTATGGCCTGAAGTAATTTTGAAAAATTTGTTAAGAAAAATGTGTGCAAATTTTTTTTGTGTTTTCATACATTTTTCTTAAGAGAGATTTAGAGTACTGGGTACTTACCTATATACCTATATACAGATGTTGTAAAATCCAGCCAAAATATAGAAAAGGTACGTTGGTCGACCTACTTACGGTTCGTATAGATTATCTTGTAAGTTTAATAAATAAAAAGCAAAAAATGAAAATGTTGTCCAAAAATACAGTTACTTCTTTTTCTAATTGTATTTCTGGATAACATTTTTTTTTATTTAATAAAAATAAAATGTCAATAACATTTTTTTTTAATACAAATAATTACTTTCTATAAAATCCTGTGTGACCTTCTCGGCTTTAATAAAAAAATGTAAGGATACTATGTCTCTTGTCAGCGGTAACCTTGTGGTGGATATATATGTATACATAATTATATAACCCAATGATTTTTGGCATAGTACGGAGAGTACTCAATTTTTATTCTCTTCACAAGAGAAAAATACCTTATGAGAAAACAATTTTTCTCCTCAAAGATAAATATAAATTTTTCTCAAGATAAATATATTTTTTCTCGTGAAAGTAATTTAAAATATGAAGAGAACAATTATTTTTTTCATTCACGAGATTTATCTACCGAGAACACGCGCGAGAGTTATATCTACTCATTAGAAATTAATTCTCATTCATGAGTTTAATCATTAGAAAAAATATTCGTCATCAACTGCATTTTTAGGAAATCCCTTTACAACGGCGAAATGGGACGAAAATATGTATAACAAATAATTAAACTTTCAGCGGATAACATTTTTTTTCTTTTTTATTGTTTTCAAACCAAAAAATTAAATCAAAAATAACAATAAAGCAATTCTATTGCAATTCTATTCGAAGCACTTCTTACGACCCATTTTTTTTCAACTGCTTCAAACAAAACAATAGAAGAAACTGACCTGCGTCAATTTCCAAACACAAGTATTTTTATATTTCTTGTCTCACGCGTGCTCTCTTTAATATTTATCTTTATTTAACTTTCGCACTCAGAATGTAAAACAAAACTCTCGTGAAAGTTATTTTTATGAGTGAGTGTTATCTTTTCTTCTCTTTCGTTAGAGAGAGCAATACTTTTAAAGCATGTATTGATCACCCATGAAAGATAAAAAAGATAACTTTCGTAGACAAAAATTACTTTCACGAGAATTATTTTTTTTTGTCTCTGAGTGTGAGTAACAAAACGAGAGATAAAAACGAAAATACCTTTCGCGAAGCGAGATTTTCCGTACTATGATTTTTGGTAAACAAATCGGTGATCTAAATTCCAACATCTGCTGCAACATCTGTGGGCAATGTTAAATTGCCCACAATTCTCGTTCTTCGCTTCTGTACAATTATTATGTGTAATAATGCGGTTTTCAGTACATTATTTGCTCTTTGACTGCAGCCAGCATTGTGTGTTTAATATGTATCCATCTGCCACTGTTGTGACAGAATCGGCAATATTTGTTCAATTTGACATGTATTGACTCATATCATGCCACAACTATTTGATGATATTAAATATTCGTGTAATTGGGTTATTTCATATTTTTGTTAATTTAATTTTGAACTCCAATTTTGTTTTCGTTTCGTAATCGGATTGTTGAATAATTTTTAAGGAAAGTCAGTACAAACCTAAAGGGTCTACGCACTAATGCCTAACGTATGATGATAGTGGTGTTTGGAGGGTGGGAGGTAAGGAGCTCCAATAGAGTGAGTATTTTATTGTCGGGTACATAAGCCGATGGTTGGCTGTAATCGTAACATTGGCTTCTGGCTTAATGCCACATATGCCACTGGGGGTTAATAGATTTCACTTTTCGAAGGCACACATACACGCACGCACACTTACACATTGTTATGTTGTGCGTAGTACTTTGTATTTGTGACTTTGTTTTCCCTTAAACGTAAATTATCCGTAATTGAAATGTGTTTACATCTTTATGTACATAAAAGCGTACACTTATACCTGCGTATGTACAGATGTATGTGTGTATCTACATCATACTGTGCTCTAACCCTGCAAACATTTTTGAGATTTTTTGGCGATGATTTGTTTGGCGATGATTACGCGATCTTTCTCAGGGAATAAAAATCGCCAATCATCGCCTACGCCTTGAAACTAAGCGATGAATATGCGAGCGCACATAAGTAGCGGGAAATCTTCCTCACAATAGTTTTTTTTGTTGCATTCTTTATCGTTTAGAGTTGAGTCATCAGTGTTTTTTCATAAGTTTCGATGGATTTTTTTTTGTCTTGTTGTTTTGTTAATGTAACGGGAAAATGAATATTTGGTTTCAAGGGCAATTAGCAAAATCATTTAGTAAGTGACAGTGATCTGTGAAGGGTGTGTAAAAAATTCATAAAAATGTTGTCAAACAAGGCTTTACGGTTGAAAAGTAAGAGGGAAGCATCCAAATTAATAGCGAAAAATGCAAGCTTAAATGAAATAGACACAACTAGTGCAGAGGCCGCGACAATTGATATTTTAGAAAATAGTTCTACCCAAACAGTGCATCGTTTGGTGAACGTTGAAAATGTGGTTGAATTAAATGTTAACGTTGTTGAAGAAAATGTGTTGCCGACTGAGGAAACTCAGAAAGTAAAGGGACGAAAACAAAGCATACCATTGAAAATATGTATTTCATATCCCTTCTCAGAGGTTTGTATTTTATACGATTTTATAACATAAAATATATTTAAACAACTTTTCTTAAATTTTACAGAAGTATGGCAACAAAAGTTTAATAGCGCCGACGATTCCATTGTCAACCACGTTCTGCAGCAACATTTCGTGCATGCTAACGATCGCCTCGCAAAACGAAAGGACCACAAATAAATATTCGCTAAATGCGAATCGCTAAATGCGAATCGCTAAATGCGAATCGCGGGCGAATCGCTAAATGCGAATCGCGGGCGAATCGCTAAATGCGACTCGCGGGCGAATCGCTAAATGCGATTCGCGGGCGAATCGCACACGCGAATCGCGACAGGCACACAGGCGATCGATATGGCGAATCGCCTAACCATAATTTATTGATCGCACGCGATGTATCGCCGCGATATTACACAACTCTTCGGCGATTCGCGCGCGAACAATAGGCGATGGAAAATGTTTGCAGGGAAGTAGTTATACGCTTGCAACCCTATGTACAGGGTATAAACGTACATTTGCACATACATACGGGCATACTTCGATATATTCATATATATATGTGCTCGTTTGAGTGTATTTGAATTTATGGGTGTTTACCTCTTCAAATCGCTTTTAGCAAGAAAAATAACGACTTCGACACTTCTGACACAAACGATGCAGGATTGTCAAATGACATCGGCCAGAAGTCGTCCCACCCAATAATGTGGATTGAAATGATTGATACAATAAAACACGTGACGACGTGGAATTTAATAAACATTTAATGTGCATACCATGGACACACCCATACATACAAATGACAGGGATGTGAGTGCATGTGTGCTGCTTTTAGGTCCCAAATTGACGTCCGTTGCCAATGTGCAATTTGTTTATGTTTTGACAATAATATATGGGCTCTACTTTCTATACGGTCTCATTAATAAGGTACTTAAAATACACACATACACACACACATATCTTTGTACTGTTGTCTAAGGACACATTCGTAAATATTGATCTCTGGAATCCAAAAAAAAGAAGAAGAAAAAATACTTGAAGGAAGTTGCAATATGTCGTACAAATTTCATTTCGCAGCCTTCGTGAACGACACATTCAATTTGAAAGGACATTAATTTCGATATGTATTTATTTTTACAACATCTTCAAATAAAGAATATTTTTGTACGATGGATGATGGGAGTTACTAAGCCTTTAATTACCTTGTGGCACTCCTAAACGACTTCAAGTTCCATGAAGCTTTACCTTTTTATCAGAAATGTACAATGATTCCTGGCTTTGTCCTGTCATACGCCTCGTCTTTATGTTTTCGAAAATACTCTTCTCATCCTTAGAGTCTTCTTCAAGACGTCCCGCTGATAATCACACTGAGGGTCACTTAGTGCTGACGTTTCCAATACCAAAAATGAAGGCTTGTAGATCGTTCGATATTAAAGTGAAGCAGCCAGCAATTAAAGTGAAGCAGCCATATTGAATGTTGAAATTGATGTTGTACAGCCCCCATATTCCGGGTTGTATTTAGTTGTTTCTTTTTGAATTATATGCTAGTTTGACAGTAACCGCTTATTACGCTCGAAATCATGACAGAAAGTCAGTACAAAATGATTAGCTTTACACCTGACAATCGTTAAGAAATAAGATATTTTCAGTCAATGATTTGTAGCCCAAGCAGTGCGTTTATTGAAATAAAGTTTTGGCGAAAATGAGGCACGATAACGCAAGTAGGTGCAAAAAGTGAGACTGGTATAGCGACTGAGTGTTCTCTTTTAGAAACATTCACGGTCCTCGTCGTCGTACGTGAATGTATATGTGGATGCCGTAGCCGAGAGTGTGCGACGCAGTCCTGGAGATCGAGAGTGTGCGACGCAGTCCTGGAGATGTTAGCAAGCGAATACGTCTGATCTGGGGATTGCAATACAAGCATGTGATCGTCGGAAGCCCGTACATCCTCAGAGACCGATAGATGGGTTCTTAAAAATGCTGCTGCAAACGATATTTCGCTTAATTGTGATCACTTCAGAACCATGATAAACCATTTTTTGTGTCAGCAGAAATTGAAGATATGGACGATCTTCGGTTTCAGCAGAATGCTGGTCTTCTGCGCACCTGGCTCGGTAATAGTGTTATGAACCATCCCGGCAATGTCAAGTGGCAACATCGGAGCTGCTTGAATATCAAGCAAGACATTCGTGAGGTAGAACCACGAACCTTCACCAAGGAAAATTGGGGAGACTCGACGGGATAGCCGAGGCAGCCCTTATTGAATGATATCGAACTTCATTAAAAGTGGGAATGTTTGCTTTTTATTTCATAATAAAGAGGAAGGTATGCCGTTAATAATGAAAAGCAACATTAGCCAAATGGCCAACACGACCACGCTTACAGGACCATATCCTTATCATGAAACTTTCACATAACCATATCGCAAATTGGCTGCCCTTTGTCCTCGATAGCCTCACGAAGTCTATGTTTGAGACGTTGAATCGACGCTGGGCTGTTGGCGTAGACCTTATCTTTCACGTGGCCTCAAAGGAAGAATTCGTAAGGTGTTAAATCCCAAGATTTCGTTGGCCAATTGTGATCACCTCTTCGAGAGATAACACGGCAATGGTTTCGTTGATTGTGTGGCACCTAGCGCCGTCTTGTTGAAAGTAAACGTTGTCTCCGACAATAAAAAATCATTAATCATCTCTCGATAGTGCAATCCAGTCACCGTAACTGTTGATCCAACCTTATTTTCGAATAAGTAAGGTCCAATGCAAAGGAGTGGACAGACCTGGTTTTTTTCAACACTTTGGGCTACAGCAGCAATATTCTCAGTTGTTCTTGAGCGACGTGCAAGAGTTTTATTCTTCATATCACTATCTTTTCCCAACAGCTCGAATTTGTCGACCAATTTCTGTATTGCGGTCCGACAAGGTGTTTCACGACGACCCAAAAATGCTTTAGTGACTGCAAGATGTTCACCATTTTTGTTGTGAGTTTCAATAATTTGAATGCGTTGTTGAAGCGTGTAGTAATGGCGTAGTAGTTTCAACTTGTCAAATGTTAAAGAATAAAAGCTTCAAAAGTGACAGCTTCCGAAATACCGAGTGATTCCACATAACACCACTCGCTGGAAATCCTTTATATGTTGAAGGCGGCAACTCGATTTTCGGAGTTCGCCATTCAATCGCACCATTTTCATTAGATGAAATTGGTAATTATCTTGGCTGGAATTGAAGTATTTCTAAATCATTTCCACGAATACATTGAATTAAACATGGAAAATAAATTATTTAAATTTTTTCCGTACTTGATTTAACCCGTAGCGTTATCAAAAGTATGGTAAGTACGGTTTTCCTGAAACCAAGTTAAAAAAAACTTGATTTAAGAACGGATTTTTAGCTCAGAATTCTTAATTTTATCCATAGTTGATCCCGAATGGGCTTATTTTCAGGATAGCTTTAAGTTCATAATAGGGTAGAAATAAGTTCGAAATTGACTTATGTGTAGACCGTTAGGATTAATTTAAGCCCGAATAAATACTTGAAATTTAACCACTGAAATCAAACCCTTTAACCATTAGACATGGCTGTTAGCGATGACCGCCTGTAGACGGTCTTGGTGGTTAAGGGTTTGTATACACTTGATATCACAATATTCTTGTTCTAAGAATACTATATTCAAAATAGTATGAGTTCGAAATGGATTTAAAGAGAGTTCATTTTTATACGGTCTCAGTTTTCTCTCTCAAAAATAGTTCTATGAATTTTATGTCTTGCCTCACTTCAAATTGAACTTACTTTTCCTAATAGTTCTTTAACTACAATTGAATAAATTTCCACCCATTTTCAACGATTTATTTGCCAATCATTGGTTTATTATGTGCTATAGTCTTCCGTAATTAAATGAGAACAACTGTTTAGTAGCTCATAGTCCGAAAAACGAGAAACAGTAAAGCAAAACAGAATTGTTTAAATAAATCAAGTATTTTATTCTTATTATAAGAATTTTCGTACTTAATTTGTAAACTATCCCATTTATACATGTTTTAAGAATAACTAAATACGAATCGTACTTCTTTTTCTAAGTACGATTAAGAATATTCGGCTTGAATTTAGAATGTAATTTTTCCTTCGGTGTACTTAAACCAGGAATTTTTATATGAGAAATTTTGCTTCAATAAATTGAATTTGTTTCTTGAAACCAATCACTTCATTATTCAAAACCCAGTGGAAAACATTAGCGGGGCGATTTCCTCCCATAACACGATGAACAAATTTGTATTTGGACCACCCTTTGTAGGATCATCAGAATTTCAATAACTTTCGCTCTAGAAGTGACATATGTTCGATTTGTCACTATCTATTAAGATTAATCAGTAACAGCCTCTGTAGAATGTGGTCCGTATTTTGATATACAGTCGAACTTCCATATAGCGAATCTCAAGGGGACCAACAAAAAATTCGTTATATAGAAAATTCGTAATATAGAATTATTTTAAAAAAATGTTATTTTTATGTATGTTGAATTTTATTTAAAATAATTGGTAATTTTTGTCTGCTTTTTGATTTTTTCCATTTTTCCGTGTAGTCTACTATGCGAGCCTACATTTCTCTCACTTACAGAGAGTAGAAATGTGAATCTCACACACAAAAACAAATAAAAAATGAAAATATGTGTGTGTATGGTGAGAGTGAAAAATGTGTTTATGTAAAACTCGTTATACGGAGATCAAAAACGCATGAGCATTCGAGTTACGGGCGTAGAAAAAATTCGTAGTAAAGAAATATTCGCTATAACGAAACTCGTTATAAGGAGATCAAAACATACTGAAAATTTAACGAAATTGCAGTGTTCTGGAAATAAATTCGTTATATAGAGAACTTCGTTGTACGGAAGTTCGTAATAGAGAAGTTCGACTGTATATCCAATACAGAGTTCCGTACTGATCGTGACACTGTTGAATTCACCAATGATCTAGATAACATGCCGATCTAGATTACATTTAATACAATATATTAAAATTGATAGGCCAGAAACTCTCGGATTACATAATACTTCAGGTCCAGCTTTAATATAACCCATATACAATGACCCATCTTGATCCAATATCCAAGCTTGAGTTTTTTTCACCTTTTGCACTTGTAAAGGTCCATTTCGATTGGAGGTTCTTCTGCTCTAGAAGATACCACAGACCTCGATCAAAATCTCAACTAAATTTGTGACTTTCACTATAGGAGACTTCTTGGGAAGTGCCACAAATATTCTAGCGTGTATGAGTTGTATCCTCAAAACATGTTAGCGATCTCATTAAATATTCCCAACTTCCCCGATTTACATTTAGCATTTTTAATTTTGAAAATATAAACTTTTTATAAATACCAATTTCCGAATATCCCATAAAAAATATTCACATTCTTTCAGAGTTAAAGGCAAGAACAGTTTTTACGAACCATCAAGCCCATAAATTATATATATGAGATACGGGTTGCAAAGCTACAGCTTCTCGGCAGTGTTTAAATAGCTGCGTTCTGTTAATCGTTAATATTTCAAATTCATGCATTAATATTATATTTCAGGAAAATAAAAAATTGGTAATTGAAAATGCTATAACCTGTCCCAGTCATTTGCACTTGTTGGCTTTGTTTTTCCACTTTATTCTTTATTCTAAGAAGGAGAACATATTGGCAACGCAGCTTTCTCAGTCATTTATTTCGAAGGAGGGCATACTCTTGCATTCTTGAATTATGCCAATCGGAATTACTGAATTACTGTAATAGACGCATAACCTGAGCTCATGCAAAAACCTTCAAATCGATTTTTTTGTGTGGAAAATTCTTACGTCAATGTGAAATGAAGTGAAGAGAATTTAAGCGGACATCTGCCCTCGTATGAATGTTTGTTTGTGTGCCTGTACGTCCTACTCGTCCTAAATACCTACAAATCGAAATCTATGAGGATTCGTGTTTGCATGTTTCTTGCTCTCTCTCTTTTTTTAATGATTTCAACTTTTTAATGTGGCCTGTTCAGTTTGAATGTTCACACAAACTGTTACATAGACCTCATCCTGTATACATATATACGTACATAAGCTCACACATCCACATTTACAGTCCAGTATTTATTCCTTTGGAACCCCCTCGCACACTCCCAACAGAGGCATCGAGTGTATTATTGTTAGCCTAAAGTGGCTATAATGGATTCTATTTAACTTTTACTGACTGCTAATGGATTTTTCTTGACCCCAAATAAAATGTGAAACATAAAAAATCATTGGTAACAACAACAAGAACAAGGGAAGGGGAAAAACAATAACAACGACGACGACGACGTCAAGAACAAAATTCACAACTTCTTTGGCAAAGGTAAACCATAAAAACTTTACTTATTTTTCAATTTCATCTACTCTCGTCCTTTACTTTTTAATACCCGACACCGCAATGCGCTACACTGGGAACACGACACATGTGTGTTCGTTTGGAGTGGGCTCCACATGAAATGTTAAGAGTGCGTAGTCATCATGCAAAATCATCAAGCGAGCCCATCGAAACTAAAAAGATCCTTTGGGTTTTTTTATGTTTTGGACGCCGATAGTATTTATGCATCAAAAGTCCTTTGTAAAGAGATTGTTGTTCTCTCAACGGATCCAATTTTGGTCCAGTGTTGCCAACAGAAATATAAAGTTTAACGACTTTGCACAACTCATCATTGGTTTTTAATTTCGTTATCGGGTGTGTCATCGTTTAGGCTAAATTTACCGACCAAAGATATTCTCCCTGCCTACTTTAGCATTAAAATCCCTTAGAACGATTTAAATGTTATGGTCCGGTCCGCTATCGTAAGTTTGTTTTAGGCGCTCGTAGAACTTGTCTTTGGGTTATTCGGCTTTCTCTTCCGTCGGCGCATGAGCAGAGATCAGGCTGATAAAAAAGAAAATGTCATTTTTTTTTGAATACCAAAATAACACCTCTTGTTGGAGAACCCTGTATAAGAAACGTTTTATAAACAAAATTGTTTAGGTACGTATTAAATTCCCCATTTTTCCTACCTATAAAGAAATTTTTACATGAAAATTTCTACAGTCTATCATTTTGCATTCCATATAATCTTAAAACACAAATTGGATTTTAGAGGGCACATTTTATAACAAAATCTTATATTTTTCAGGTTCAGGAAATAACAGAAGCTGTTCGTGGTTAACGACTAACTAAGATAAACGACTAACGGGCGGACAAGTGCCGGTTGTCATTTATCGATCCTATAAACGGTAAGTAGATATTGAGAAAAGTAAATTGAACTAACCGGAAGTATATGGCTACGATAAATTTTAATCGGACATTGAGATAATGGGCCTTAATCTATTGTTGAATTATGGATTTACCAAGTTGATTTTACAAGAACTCATATGATTTTTTTGGAGTTCTATATCACTGCTTTTTGTCAATGAGCACCACATTTTTCCACCATGTTTGATTTTCATCTTCATCTGCAAAAACATTTATTATTTTTTAGCATTTAATTTGCATTTTTTGAACAGCGAACAGCTTAAACATAAAATAATATCCATAAAACTGAAGAAATACAAACAGCAGTGATCAGCCTAAGATGGCTGTTTGGTTACGCACAGATAAAAAAACTGTAGCTTAACAAAACCGCAGCTAAAAGAAATTTATTTGGGCACAGTATCGCAGCCAAAAAGAAATCGGTGACTGCATAAACTGGCAGCAAATGTTTGTTTGTTTTAATTTCAGTGTAATCAGTTAATGTTTCACATACTCACTTGCTGTAAAGTTAGAGATCGAGTGAGAAGCGTCATTCTTGACATTGGCGACAAGATTAGAGTATCATTTTGTATTTTACGCCAGTATTGGCAGTAAAAGCATTAAATTTTCATATAAAGTCTGCGTTTATAAACAAAACATTTACAAAATTTTAGAAAAATAGGGAATTTTCCCTTCTATTGGCAACACAGTCTCAACCGATATAGTCTTGCGTTGTCTGTAGCGTGTTTTCTACGGACGGATGGACATTACGAAATTTTGCAGAGGTGAACAGAGCAATATTTCGAGGTGTTGCCTATGGAATAACAAAGTGTATATAAACTCCATTCTATGAAGGAGGCAATGTCTAGAAATAGCAAAACCAAATGTTGATATCTTTACTTAGTAGGGCATTACACAGTCGGTCTATTGACATCCCCATGTCTCTACACGAAATATGTGTATTTCGTAGCCGAGTGAGTGAATGTGTTTTTACTTTGTGTGAAACGATTACATTTGAGCGGGGGTACTCTCTTCATTTCTGCCAACAATCATTGCTAAATACCTTTTCCAAACAACAATGGATCCATGTGGGACGAAAGAAAAACACATGAAAAAGTTCTCAACACCCCAAAAGGTATAGAAAAACAACACTGGTCCCTCACAGGCGACATCCGCCCAAACACACCTGGTGCGCTATGGAATTGAGCATTGAATATTTACAATTCCGGTCGATGGCGAGGGTGGCATTGTGGATGGTTGGGTGGGTGTGTGATGAAGGAAGTCTGTGGGTTTTTAGCTTAACCTCAATTGCAGAAAAATTCATTAGAATCCCTTATTTGGATTGGAAATGCACTTGTTTTTTTTTTTCTTTTGCACATATTCAACGAGTATTTTTTTGCTAGATTTATTACAAAACATTTCAATGGGATGATGATAAAAGTTTGAATGGACGCAGGTGAAAGGGGTAATTTTGAAGATTTGACCAGAGTGCTGTCAGTTAAGAAATCTGTTGTCAACCTAACCACAAGGTCCGTTCTTGTGATTTTAAAATATCTAAAAATACATAAAAGTTTGCCAAAATTATGTTAAAATTTAAAAAAAGTTTTTTTTTATTTTAGTTAAGACAACTTTAATAAAAGGTCGATATACAAGTACTGATATTGCCGATGAATCCTTCCCCATCAATGATTATTTTGTGCAGGGTGACTGTTAAAGGCAACAAAATTTGTCCAAAGTAAATAATGAACTGATTGCATTGATTGAAGTAAGTAAATGCAAACAAAAGTAGCAGGGACATTGACGATGTTAAGGATGCTGTCGCACCGCTTCATTGTTAGGACGTTTCAAAAGAGCAAAGTTCGCGTAAAAACATAATTAGGAGTAATTTTTAAAATTACAGCTTCTGTAAAAATGTAAATAACTTGACAATGCTGATGATTAAGCAGAGACTTTGGTCTGAAAAATCGAGCATACTTGTCTTTTAAAGAAAAGACACATCAGATCAATGTTGGGCAATGTCTATTTCATCTTCAACGATTGAATGCAAGCTTTTGTTCGTAATAAGTTCCTTTGGAATCTGACATGGTCCGACATTCGCATATTATTTACTGCTGTACTGCAGTGCCATATTTTTGAGCGATCTGACTATTTAATTTATGTTAAGGTTATTGAGTTTTTTAAGACGGAATATTATATTATGATTATCAGCCACACTGCTAATTCCCCATTATTCCAATATACTTCCATATATACTACTGTGGTAGGGACGTCCGACGTCGTGCTATATTCAGCTTTAGGTATTTGAAAACTAACTGTTTTTCATATTCAATTTAGAGTCGTTAGTAAAATAGTTGACCAAAGTAGTCAACATTTAATGTTAATAGTTATTGTGGCCCTAAAACAGGTCTTCCCAACTCATTGAGCCGCCTATTAGTATTAAATCAGGGTTTTCCAACAAGAGGTGTTATTTTGGTATTTAAAGAAAAATTACATAAATGATCGAATGTTTATTTGATAATAAAGACGAAGGTATGCCGTTAATAATGAAAAACAACATCAGCCAAATGGCCACCATGACCACACTTACAGGCCCATATCCTTTTCATGAAATTTTCCATAAGAAAATCGCATAGTGGTTGCCCTATATCCTCGATAGCCTCACGAATTCTAATTCCAATTCCAATTGTGATCACCTCTTCGAAATATAACACGGCCCGGAAACTTTTCCCGTAAAAGAGCAATGATTTCGTTGCTTATGTTGCACGTAGCGCTATCTAATTCTGGAACTTAATACTGAATGCCTTATTTGCGATGCGACAGTCATACCAGACTTAGTGTGGACGGAAGACACGCTTCTACAGAAACAGTGTGGAGGAGTGCATAAAATGTATTCCACTCTGTCGGACAGAAGGAGAGGAGTATGAGGTTCTTATTTTCTTGAGAATCTAATCGATTTTGACGATGTCGACAATAAGCAACTTATGTGTTTGTCTACAGTAATGCCAACTCTCGATCGAAATAAAGCCTCGGAAAATTGAAAAGAAGGGTAAAAACGGGTAAAATTTTAACAAATGGGTAAAAAGCACCGTTTTTTAAGGCTAAATTTATTTTATTAAGCCTAGAAAATAATTGTACATAAATTTAATGTTATATATACATAGTTATATCTAAGTGATAACATTGAGATCAAGAAGTTCCAAAGACACATTTTCAGGACCTAAACGGACCGTTTCGATTTTTTTCTGTTGGTTCTTTGTCTTTAAAATTTATCTCCGGCTGCGACGAGCAACTGTTTCCTGGTTGTACTGTTTCCTGTGCCGAATTAAAACACTATGGCGAGCATTTACTTCACAACTACATCAGGCACAAAACAATTTATTAAATGCTGGACCTGATCCATCAAATAAAACAAGTTATTGAAGGTCTTCTGAAAATATTTCCATGAATTTTAAATATTTGTATTGAGTATTGATGGACAGTTTTTTAGTTATAATTTCTGTACCTTGATACGCTTTTAGTTTTTAAATATGATGTGTATTTTGGCAGTCAAAACACAGAGTTGTGTGGAAGTGCCATAAACATAAAGTGATATACCTAATTGAATGTGTATCGTACCAAAACCGAACACTATTTTTTTGGAATCGCAAATAGCTCTAAAAACACCATGAGAAAATGTAAAAAGCACACTAAATACCCGTTTTTAAAAAAAGGGTATTTTAAACAAATGCCGGGTACCGGTACCTAAAAAGCACCAAAATGGCAACTCTGTTTGTCTATGGAACTGTGAGTAAATATTTGTCAGCGAGTTCACTCTAATAAAACCGACAAACTTAAAAACCATCTTATTATTATTCAGTGGCACCCATTAAAACACCAACTGCACCCATGGACTGGACATTTTGCAGTGAATACTCAGTCAGTCTTCGATTCCGATGTAATATGGAATTGTCCGATTTCCATATCAATTTGGTAACATAAAGAAAGAAATCAATGATGTCAATACCTTGACTTAACAATTGGCTCTCGTACAGAAACTCATCGATGTTTATCGTATCTAAATCTATTTTCACTTTTCTTTAATGTTTTACTTTTGGCATTTAAGTGTTTCTCCTAGAATATCCGCATTAATTTGGTCGTTGGCAGGTGCTTGATGTTCGAAGTGTTGTTTTTTCCTTTCGACAGAGTAATGAGTTCGTTTTGTTCTAGATTGACGCTATTGAATCTCTGCCAAGAATCATATATTATTGGACAATTCATTGAATGATCTAGTTGGAAGTAGTTTTAAGTCAACCCAGAAATATATATTCACATATAATACAACAATCTGACGGTAATTTACGATTCTTGTTACGAAGCTACTGTGAACTACAGAAATAATTGGGACATTCATGAACTTGCGTAGATATATGGGACTGTTGTAAATCTTTTTATATGGAAACTGATTTACTGTCTCCATTTTGCGCAATAAGCTTTTCCTATCTTTGTTTTCCTTCTAAATAATATTGTCTTCTCTTTAAAATATCCTACCACCACACAATTTGTATTAGAAATACAACGAAAAATAATAACTGAGAGCTAAACCTTCGCCCGATAATTGCACTAGCATATGAAGCAGTAATGGGGTACGGTCTACTTAAGTCATTTCTTACTAGTTTAAGCTATCTAAGGATGAGTAGTAAATTTAACAAATCCCTAAAACTATTGGTAAACTTGAAGGCATTACTTACTTTTTTCCCTTAACATTCAATGAAGGAACTGGCGGGAACTTTTCTCGAATCAGTAAGCTGTGCACGATATAATTTATATTCTCTCCAACCGATACCAATTGTTTAATGCCGGCTTCGAACAGCTAATGCTTTTCAAGAGATGTTATCGTGGCTTAGAGATAACTGTAAAGTCGCCAGCAATTACGAGGTCGAAGCAGCCGCTGAAAAAAGTTTGATGGTCTCAGCAGGCATTGAAGGCATTCTCTTGTTAACATTGTATTCTGTAAATCCTTCTTCCGATTGCGCTTTTAGGACATATTTTTCTTCCATTGTCCTTAAGTTTTATAAACGTGACTCCTGATAGCAGGTAAAAAGCTTTCGCCATGTCTGGCGAGTGAAACCAGCAACAGTTACATATTGCAGATTGTCCATAATTTCAACAACCTTCGATGGGAAAACGATGTTTCCCAACATGTTTCGCATGGTATCCTTTGTAATCTATTAGCCCACACATATCCAATTTCGACGAATCGCATTTTAATGCACATTCGAGTCTTTAACAAAGTTTGAAATCACATTTAAAAATAGATTCTTTTTCCTGTATCACACTCGTAAGCTGTGATCTAACAAATGTCAACAAAGAGAACGATTTTATTGTTGCGGGCGTTCTTTATCTTTATTGATGATTACACAGAGTTTTACAGGGATAAGATGAAAAACAGAAACAAATACAAATACGAGAATAACAGACACACGTACTTGTGCAATTCTATTGGCGGTTTTTGTTTCCATTCTTTCGCTGTTTCACAGAACGAACTCAGAACAGTCAAAGTAATGCCGGACAATACGAAGTAGACAAGAAATAAAGAAGAACCCCAAGAATAGTCATAAATAAAAAGTCCATATTTCGAGTGGTCATTGTTGTCCCCTTTATCAGGATCATCAACAACCCGGACGACAGCGATGGCCATGACGGTGGCAATGTTGGTTGGAACAAGTAGCAACGTTCACATGCTGTTACCCGTACCACAGAATTCACCATCGTCGACATCAACATCGCATCGTCATCACCACCACCATCTTTATTATCCACGGATTTTCCTTTCACTTGCTGTATTTTTTGTTTTCTCATACATACCCACTGAGAAATTGTGAAAGTGAATTTATCGAGACGGCAGTACAATAAAAAGTTTTCAATGCACGGATTGTTTTGACGTACATAAAAAGATAATACAATATACGTTTATATCCTATACCAGTGTGGAATAAGTAGAATAAGGCAAATGTGTGGCTATGTTTTGAAACAGTTACGTACACTTGAGACAGACTCACTTTTGGAGTTAGTCATTTTGGTTATGTTCTGATCGACTATGATCAGATACTTCACAATAGAAGAAATGTGTCACCTCCATTCGTATGCGATGGATAAAATTATCTCGCCGTTTTCCTTGCATGCAAAATATAAATGGTATCGAAAAGCTGCACTGAATTGGCCTAACCCAACATCGACCAGCTTACCAAGGTGTCGAACGACGCCTGTTCGCCATATCAGGTCAGGTGCAGATACAGCCTTTTATGAACTCACCTACATCTACACAAATTCTGTAGTAGTCACTAGTCGCAACCATCAGTGCCTTCCAATCAGACAGCGTCTCGAATGGCAACCAATGAGACTAGACAGTATTGTGACAGAATATATAAGCGGGGTCATATCTGTCTGGAATAGACGTTCATCTATTGTTGGTTTCTCTGTAGTCTCTATCACGCAGTAGGAGTTTGCAAGTAGCTAGGGAATATACATATATGGGGATTCCAGTTTGGCGGGAATGTGAAGTGGTCCCGACAGTCCTTGGTATGTCCCCGTGGCCGGCACCCAAATGAATTATGAACTGCTGCTCCACCGCTGAGTGGTCTGCGCCAGTCTAATATTGAGTACAGAAAAACAGACTTCGAAGATTTAATGGAAGCTTGATGAAAATATGTGGTGAGTCCACTATATGCAACCAATGCGCTTATTCTCTAATGGACAAGATCTCAGCCTGATAAAATTTCAGTGACCAGGTGTTTTTCGTGCAGTACAGAGATTCTAGGCCCTAAATCTTCTTGATTGTTTAATTTAGGACCGTCAGTTAGAAGTCGACATGATGTCTTGTGCCAAATCTGACAATTTACTAAAGGGTACGCAATCTAACGTTTTTTTTCAACTATTGCTTATTTCGTTTTCGTTATCGGGCCATATTGAACGGATTTTTGGAAAATTGAAGAGAAAATTTAATATTGACAACATTTGGTTTCAACAGGACGGCGCTACGTGCCACACAGCCGAAGCTACACTCGATGTTTTGCGCCCTGTTGTTGAAGATCGCATTATCAGTCGCAGAGCTGATGTCGTTAGGCTACTGCATGGCCAGCCGAGGCAGCCATTTGAATGAAATTATTTTCCATTATTAACTTTCAAAGAAATTTGAGAAAATATCCAGTAGTTCTTTTTTTTATAGAATTTTCAAAAAAAAAAAAGGAAAGTTATTTGGCGGTATTTTTTTTATAGAATTTTCAAAAAAAAAAAAGGAAAGTTATTTGGCGGACCCTGTAGATGTTACAATTTTTAATTTAGGACCGTCAGTTAGAAGTCGACATGATTTCTTGTGCCAAATCTAACAATTTACTAGATGTTATTTTTTGCCCGCATTTTTCGTTCGTTTTTTTTCTCGCCGGGCACCTTCGTTTGTACATTCTGTTTTAACAGACGACAATGAGGGCCCTAAAACATTTTTATCTCTTGTCATTCGTTGAATGCAACCAACAGTTGTTGTAAGCGTATTTGTACATAAACATCGAATGGATGGATGCATAAATGGATTCGTATTGTATCCGAAATCGGGTATTGTTTTCAATTTTGTACGGTTGCCGTTATCATTAAAGTAGTCTGTGAAGCAGAGAGGGTTTATGGTTAACTATGAGCGTGATTAGGAATAATGCTGCATCATGTTCCCATTAACAGTTAAACATGTATTGTGTGACATATGTGCAAGGTTGATGTCGGATATTGTTTGGCAAAGAATAATACAGTTCGGTGTAGAAGTCATACTTAGCACAGTACCCTAATATTCAAAATAAGACACAATAAAGATCAAAAATATTCTATTGCCTGTATTCGCAGAGGTTAAGTTGGATGAGACTCGTTTAGGTCACACTAACCGACAATTCATACAGCCAAAGTGTCTGACAAATTTCCAAACACACTCAGATAGCGTGACGACTCCTCTTAGTTATTGTTATGACAGCTGCGTCTCTACGAATAAAGGCAACAAATGCTCCAAAAAAATAAAGAATGCTTCCCAAAAATAATTGAAAAATTCCCCTAAAAAGGCCAACATGGAAATTTCCTCAAAAAGTCTAAAAAATCCCACAAATAATTTATGAAAATTTTCACAATGAAATATGTTTGTTCTCACTGGTCAATACCAATGCCCTATGCCACATTTTCTTTAGAAGATTCTCCTAGCTCTGTTTTATCGTTTGGGGACGAAGTCAGGCTGTTGCTCGTTTCTCCGGTAATGGATGATTCTGTAATAATCTTACAGATCGCTGTCGATTTGACATTTGTATTCCGCTGGAGACTTTTGATTATACCTAAGAGTGAATAGCCATTTCGTTTAGAGAAGCCAGTATATTTGCTGGTACTGAATCCATTGCACAGTTGTGCTTGCTAATTGGCATCTTCACAGGAAGATATTTCTCATAGAATGGTAGTTACTTAGGAGAGGGTTCCTCCTGAACGACAGCTTCACACTTAGCTATAATTACTAGTATCGGTGTCTGGGATGATCTTTAACTTCGAACAGCGCACCATCTTGTGGCGGTTCTCCGTTAACACTTAAGAGTATTTAACTGCCTGTATCCTAATGAACAGCTTTCAACGGACTTAAGAGAGACTACGTCTGTTGTCCATCTAATTGTCAATTACATTGGGACCTTAAGGGAATTTTTATAGGGGCTGTAAGTCGGAATATTGGTTAATAAGCTAATTAATATAGCATTTGAGATATGCCATTCCGGAAATAAGTTTAGAAAACTGCGAGGTTGTTTAAGGAATTTATCAGTGTTATCGTTGCTTTTTTGGTCTAATGGATATTGATCTGAATAATGGAAGTGGTTTCTCATGCAATTTAGATGTGTTTGCTGACTTGTCGTTCACAATTCTGACCGAGTTCTGAAGTGGTTTCATACGGAATTCGGATGTATTTGCTGACTCTTCGTTTGAATTCTTACCGAATTCGGATCTGATGTTTTATGACATTCGGACGGTTCGCGAGAGATTTGTATTCATATTTCTGTGTTTTTCACGAATAACCGCTTAAGTACATTTTAGGGGATTTTGATTTATTGATGTCAAAGTGCTGAATTTTCAAAGGGCTTTCCAATAAAGTAAACTCTTAGTTAGCACAAATCATTCGCTACTCAGTTTTCTTTTTAATAACAACTTATGTTGATATTTTTACAAAAAAGTAATTTTAAAAATTATTTCTTTTTGCTCGCCTGAGAAGATTTCTATTATAACTTACGTTGTTATTCGTGAAAATTGATTTATGTTAAATTGATTGATTTATGTTAAATCCAGTTTTTATAAAAATCAGAAAGTAAATTAACCTTGTGTTGGTGAATTTTTTGGACATAGTATGTGACATAAGAAGTGTTAAATTTACCACCACTTCCGCAGTTAGAGGTTAAATTAAATATGACTTAGACATGATTTGGACAATTTTGTCGATTTTCATAATCTGTACAGTGCTCGGTATTCGAGACTGCCAATCATCGCGTCTGCCCGATTTCAAGTTCAAAATACGGGACAGTTTACCACTTTTATCTCTTTTTTTTTAATTTTCTTTTTTATGAATATGTCTATAACCAAACAAGGGAAATCGCTGTCTTTCGGTATACTCTTATTAAACTTTTTGTATGATTTTGATCTTCAATTGAGTCAGTTTATTCGTGTCATTTGTTGTGTAAATACATACATCTATTAAAATTGGAAAAGTTCAAAGTATTTTAAAGCCAACGATTTCTCAAAAATTATTACATACATTTAATTTGTTTGAATAAAAAGTCTTGAGGTTAACTCATTATGATGCAAGAAAATTCATTAAACAAGTTCGTATGTTCAACAGGTGAAAAACGTTGCACCTTAAAGAAAGCTGATTATCCAAGAATGGAACAAATGCTTTATAAGGTTTCTAAAAGAAAGGGGGAAAATCAGCAGACATTTTACGATCAAAAGCCAGTCATTTGTATTCCCAAAATTTATTAAACCAATTCAGGTTTTAATGCCAGTGCAGAATGCTTGAAGAAATTTAAGGTCGACATTGAATCGATTGTTAACAATTACAAGTGAGACATTTTTCTTTACGAACAGCGACTTCGTGCTAAAGTTCTTTCTTCTCCCAGGGGAAGTAAGAGCTTTTGGTCATTCGTTAAAAGGGTAAGGAACAATTCTTCGTTTTCTATTCCAACTCTTGTTAACGATGACCAGATATTCACTGACCCGGTTGACAAAGCTAATCTTCTGGCTGAAATATTTGCAAAGAATTCATCTTTGCCAGACAGCAGTCAACCACTCCCCGTGATCGAAACCGTATCTAGTTCGATGCCTCAGATATTTTATGGAACACGTGGGGTCAAAAGGGTTCCTGCAGATCTCAATGTAAGTGCTCTATGACGCTAGCTCGTCTATTGCGCAATCTTTCCAACATGTCGTACCGTGCTGCTATTTACCCTTCACGTTGGAAAGTTGCCAATGTTCAGCCGATCCCCAAGAAAGGTGAGGCTACTAATCCTGCGAATTACCGTCCAATTGCAATATGTTCTGCGCTCTCGAAGGTTATGGAGAGCATGGTTAACCACCATCTTGTTAAGTATTTAGAGTCTAACGGCCTTCTAAATGATCGACAGTATGGCTTCCGTAGAAATCGATCTACTGGAGACCTGATGGCGTTCCTTTCGGAGCGATGGAGTCGATCTATTCACGCCCTTGGTGAAAGTAAGGTCGTGGCTCTGGATATTTCCAAGGCGTTCGATAGGGTCTGGCACGTAGCACTCAAATCAAAACTTATTGCTTTTGGTGTCGGTAATATCTTCTCTCGATTCATATCGAGTTTCCTCAGGGATCGCTCTATACGAATTGTTATAGATGGGGTTTCATCCAAAGAGCATAGGTTGACCGAAGGAGTGCCACGAAGGAGGCTCTGTCCTCTCTCCTTCTCTATTTCCTATTTTCATTGATGACCTGTTGGGTCGGACTGTGAACCCAATCTGCTACAGCAACCTCTGTCATTACAGCAACCGTACTCATTTGAACATCGGCCAGGGGACTTGGAGGTCGAGGACTCACTTAACCGCGATTTGTGAGTGGGGCCAAATGAACAGAGTAGATTTTAACGCACAAAAGACCCAGTGTTGTTTGTTGTCACACAAACGTTCACCTAACCCAACATCTTCGTCAATCTCTATGGGTGGTGTGGATATCGACGTATCAGATACTCTTGATGTTCTGGGCATGAAGATACAGGGTGATGCTCGCTGGGCTAGCCATATATTTGACGTGTCCAAAGAAGCATTCAAGTGTTTAGGATTTTTAAAGTAGTGCAAGTAATACATGTAATGAGTAAACGGCTCACGCACTGTTCAAATGCAAATGGTACTGACAAACTAAAAATTGTTTTTTTTTTTTTTTTAAAGACAAACGCTCATGGAGTGCTTGCTATGCACCTCCCAGCACACCTATTCCTTCGACAATGGTACAATTTAATTTTTGTTGTGGCACCATATGATTAACATTTAAAATGTCCCGAAAAAAAATGGAGTGTCAACACAAATAATTATACATAAATTGGGATATGCGTAAATTCCCCTTCCTCAAACTTAGTAGATGATGTGAGCAACACATATACGACAGAGCATGAATGCTTTGAATGTCTCCACAATGTTCTGAATGAAGCGGTGTTGCGATATGTTAGCTTGTGTTTAGCCGTTCCGTTCGGTGGCGAACAATTGTTAATAAACATCAATTTGGCTGACAACAAAAGATTCGCTTAATGACATCATTAAACTAAAATGGAGTATTTCAATTTAATCGATTTTGCGTAAACAGGAAATCGCCAAATTATAAATGCGCCTTAAGACACGCTTCCATAAATAGACGGAAACTCGCTTTAATGCTGTAAAAACAAAAGTAATAAAATTGGTCTGCGACAATAAATACTTGCAGTAAACTTCCGACTTCCGGCAATGAGTGTGCCTTTGTAATCAACAGATAGAAGAGGGAATTGTTCAAATCGTCCATATTTATCGCTTCCCACATAGATATTGAAAGGAAGCCAGTTGGCATAATCAAAGTTATCCCTCTCGTTTTCATTTCTATTTCCATTCTACTTAAGTTTATTGCTTTCCTTATGGTTTGTTTATAATGATGTCCATCTTAAGAAATCCTCTTAACTTGACAACTGGTCATTACCGGGTTAAGGACAAAAGGGAGTGTAGAGGCCTCGAGCATATTCTCATTTACACTCATCATCAGCGACGGCTATGCCCGGACACTGGCTGGCCGACAAATGGCTGAGGACGAACGGATAATAACCAGTGGGTGTGGACAACGATATCATTCGAGTGTGGCTGTTGCTGTTGCCGTTCAACAACAACAATAATAATAACTATCAAGACAGTCGAATAGACGGACACACGGACGACAAGTGGACAGAGAGTCGGACAAGGGCTAACAGCAACAACAACAACAAGTAGGCGACAATGACCACTGTTGTAATAAATAATAATAAATATGTTTTCTATGCGAGCCCGGACAGCGACCGAGTGGAGTTGAAATGTGCTGTCTTTGCGATACTAAGTATCGTGTGTATGTAACTAATTAGTTACAGTAATACATAATTAAGTAATACTCCTACCACGGACATACGCTTGTAAGAGGTCACCGGTAGTTGCCTCTGCCGGGGTGTATTTCAGTTACTAATAAAAGTTGAATGGAAACACTTAATAAGTTGGCATAATTATTTATTGCCCAGTCAGTACTTGAAGAGAACGGTTGGGAGAAACCCAATAAGCAATTTTATATGGAAATAATATCAGGGAAATTGATGACAGTGTACCTACTATCATCGAATAAAGCAAATTTAATGGACTGTGCAGATTCGCTATATGTACGTCGATGAAGTGTTTGAGGGGTTTAACGGAAACTTTAGAAACTTTAATACAATACATACATATCGCTCATTTATTTGAATAGCGTCACAATTGACTTTCTGGTTTTTTGCTTTAGAAAAAGCTGTTAAGCACTAATTTTTTATTCTGCAGAGTGTTATAAAGAGATTTCCAACAAGAAATCACCCGGTATTTCGCTAGCTGCCACTTTTGAAGCTTTTATTGTTTGACATTTGACAAGTAGAAACTACGCCATTAGCAAAAATGGAACGATACACGCTTCAACAATGCATTGAAATTATTAAAATTCACTACAAAAATGGTGAAAATCTTGCAGACACAGTTCGCAAAACTAAAGCATTTTTGGGTCGTCATGAAGCACCTTTTCGGACCGAAATCCTAAAATTGGTGGAAGAATTCGAGCTGTTGCGACAAGTTAGTGATGTGTGGAATAAAATCCGTGCACGTCGCTCAAGAACAACTGAGAATATTGCTGCAGTAGCCCAAAGTGTTGAAGAAAATCCAGGTTTGTCCATTCCTCGTCGTTCTTCGGAATTGGGCATTCCGCAAAAGTCATTACACCGTATTTTGTATAAAGACTTGGTTGAGTTGAGTTAACACAATAACTCAAGCGGGCCGATCATCAACAACGTCGTGTCTTTCCTGATTGGGTCCTTGAAATGCATGAAAATGATTCGGAATTCCATCGAAAAGTCATTGTCGCATCCATCAAAGTCAAAATTGTCGCATCTGGGGCTCGGAAAACCCAAGAGTTATTGTTGAGAAGCCCCGCCATCCTCAACGTGTGACTGTTTGGTGCGGTTTATGGTCCGGTGGGGTCATTGGACCTTACTTTTTCGAAAATGAGGTTGGATCAACAGTTACGGTGAATGGATTGCGCTATCGAGAGATGATTAATGATTTTGAAGGTTGGAAAAGTTACCGGACCGTGTTATCTCTCGAAGATGTGATCACAGTTGGCCACCGAGATCTTGTGTTTAACACCTTGCGACTTCTTAATTTGGGGCCAAGTGAAAGATAATGTCTAGGGCAGCCACTTTGCGATTTTTTTATGGAAAATTTCATAAAAAGGATATGGTCCTGTAAGCGAGGTGGCCACTTGGTTGATGTTGTGGTGTTGAATGAAATGTTGTGTGTGTACGTACAAAATGAGTGGTGACTCTTTTACTCGTACGCTGTCATTTGACGATACTCGAATCTAAAACACAAGGTAATTGAGGAAACTCCGAAAACATATCTTCTCTGAAAATCCATACATTTTTATTGAACATTCAAGGCAGATGTTAACACTAAAATTCATTGAAAGTGGAATTCAAAATTAAAACTGTTCTTGGGAACACATGCATGAATGTGTAGTTAATATTGTCAACACGTGTCCAAATTGCGGTCAATATGTATGGAGCAGAGTGTTCATGAATGTATTTAATATTTATAAAACCATATGCTCTTCTTAGGACTTCCTAGATTTGAGGTAATAAGGGAAAACACAGGCAGAGGTGTTGTCTATAGAGATGCCAGCACAAGTAAGTAAAAGTTGTATTCGGTTAAATACCTTTTCGTAAAATTCTGTAGCAGCAAAACTTGACCGAGGGTTGTTAAAGGCCAAGGAAAAATAAGGCTGGCGAAAAAAATGAAACTTTCCCTGGAACTTTCTAAAATCGTCGCTTTTTGTTGGGGTTTTCACTTCAACATTCCATGAAGGAACAGACGGGGAATTCTCTCGAATCAGTGAGATGTTCGCGATATAATTTGTATTCTGTATGCCAGCTTCGAACTGCTAATGCATTTTTTTTTGAGAAGTATCGTGAAATATTATGGAGGGCACTAAACTTACTAAATCTTTTTGATTGCAATGAACACCCAGTACCTCGTAGTAACTCCCGCATATGTGCTTGCTTTGAAATTTGATAATATATTTAAATCATTCTGTTCTGTAGTGAAATCCAGCAGATCCCTAATATTGGAACCACGACGATCACCATATGTAATTGCCTTATACATATTGACTACATGGTTTGGGAGTATCAGCAAGACATTCTCTGACTGCTTGTGATTGGCATACGATTATTATATACATATGTACTTCCTATACCTTTAAGAGTATCCGTAACTACATTAAATGTGTACATATGTACACTTGTATACTGTAGATACTTACATACTCACATACAGCTAAAGTCTATTGATACGTTACCTAAGGGAACTATTTAATCTGTTTGCATAGAAATAGAAACTTCGAACATTTTCCGATATAATAGCATCTGTTTTTACGTATATATACACACACATACATATGTATGAACAGATGCTGCATCAAATCGGTTTACATACACTAACTGACTTGTCTTGAAAGTATATTAGCGTAGGTCGAGAAAACCTTTCTAGTCCATCACATTTGCCAATGTTAACATTTTCGTAGATTTTCAGAACGGTTATTAAATCTCACGTGCTTATTCAAATGCTTCTCACGGCATTAACCGCATCAATCATTGTCCTTCGAGAGACGGATGATTAATCTAAATAACTAAAACCAAAAAAAAAAAAATATACGTTGGAGAAGAAAAGGAATTAATTTTCCACAAACGACTTAATTCACACAAAATATTTTGAAAATCATCATTATACTATTGCAATTTTTAGTTGCTGAACTGAAAAGTCACTGGGCGGCGACCCAGTTGAATGTATTCATTCTGGTTTGACATATCACATAATATGAAAAATTATAAAAAATATTTAATAATACTCCGGAGTAAATCAATTTGAGGATTATTAACTTTTCATTAATAAACCGAAAGTGTTTATGAATATTAAATGTGCTACACAGACTGCAAAGGGCGTAAAGTAAGAAGTAAAGTTGATACCTGTGAATGATTCACAGTATAGAAACAAAATTACACAGTATAGAAACAAAATTACAGATTTCCAAAGCTGTTTCAAAATGTAACATTTTTAATAGAGATACCATTTTCTTATTGGTTTGTTTGGAATTAAACTAAGCTGCCGTGGTGTGAATAGTAGTGTTTGCGATCTTTGGGGTTTATTATCTTAATTCGGGCTCCTTTCCTTAATATTTTCCTTACAGTGTTGAGAGACACTTATCCAATTGAAAATGTGTATGTAACACATATATCAAAGTGAAATTTTGCTTCAAAACTTACTGTAACTCTTTTGACTGCAAAAAAAAAAAAAAACTGAAATATATGTACAATTTACATATTTATATTTGACATTCCCTGCGGACACAACTGTTAGAGTTCGATCAGAAATCGGTAAGGAAGTCGGCAAATGCGATTTCGGATCCCATTTCTGACCGAAATCGGTGCGGAAAGTATATAGTATTGTTCTCTGATGTTTTTGCCTTCGCGTCGTGCGACTTCTGACCGAACTCAGAATTACTATCTTGGGAAATTCGAAATTCTGTTCTGACCGAATTGTGATCTGATGACGTATTACGGAAGGCTGTGGTCTGGTAGGTAGTGTGTGCGACTATCACACAGAAGAACCCGCGTTCGAAACCAGGTAAGACCATCAAACATTTTTTCAGCGGTTGTTTCAACCTCGTAAATGTTGGCGAATTTATGAGTAAGAGAGCATGTAAAGCCATGCAAAACTTCTCTAGAAAAGCATTAGCCGTTCGGAGCCGGCTTTAAACAGTAGGTCCGGTCAGTGAGTATACACAATTATATCGTACACAGCTCACTGATCTGTTCCTTCATGGAATGTTAGGAGATAATAAAAAAGAAAAACACACTGAATGTAAAATAAAAAAAACCTCAGATATTCTGGAACAAATTCCTAATGGTAAATACTTCAGAAATATAGTTCAGACATGTCTGAACAAAATATCCCTCGGAAACAGAGATCGGAAAACGTTCAGAATTCGGGTAGAAATCAACAGAATTCGTTCAGACCTGTCGGAAGAAAATATCCCTCAGAAAATTCGAACAGAATTCGGGACTGGTTTCTGTACACAATTGTCGTAAGTGTGTCCTGCAGAAGAAAAAATCTACCGATCAGATTATGGGAGCTCTTCCATCTGAGAGAACTTCCCTACGTCGGCCCTTTACTTGAACCGGCATTAGTTTAGCAGGACCCTTTGAAATTAAATTCTATGTATATCGATGATGACGAATAATAAATCGATACGTTTTGGTCTTTATATGTTTTGCAACAAACAAATTATTTTGTCAACAACTTACTTCATTACTGCGTTGAATTTATTTTTCTCTCGTCGAGATGACTTTTAAAAAAAGTTTTCCGATAATGAAACTACCTTTGTTGGAGCGTCC
This sequence comes from Hydrotaea cyrtoneurina, assembly GCA_958296145.1. Taxonomy (NCBI): domain Eukaryota; kingdom Metazoa; phylum Arthropoda; class Insecta; order Diptera; family Muscidae; genus Hydrotaea; species Hydrotaea cyrtoneurina. Next base: position 50,374,500 of record OY282514.1, on the reverse strand, counting down.
AATATCCTCGAAAATAGATCAAACCCAATTTCTCTTCGGCGTAAAAGAGCAAATAAATCTCCATATTTTTCAGTTGATGTAATGGCATTTCATTTCTCCCAGAACTCCACATATGGATAGTCTCTGGGATACTAAAAAATGTTTCACGTTTGAGGAATTTACGACCATGTTGACAAGAATCGAAGCATGTTTGAATTGAAGTCCGCTAAACCCCATGACTGATATTCCGAGTCCTTGGTAATCTGGACATTTTTTGATAGGAACTGCTTTTCTCTCAACACTAGATGCTGATGTGATCTCCGAAAAATACAGCTCTCAAAATTATTTCGCTAGAAGATGGAAAGACGAGTACTTAGTTGAAGTCCACAAAAGGAATAATAATGTGCCTACCATTGAATGTAGTATATACAGGCAGAGTCGACAAAATATACTTAGGGTCGGATTCCAAAGTACGAGTGGCTGATGTACGGTCCGCTTAAGGCGCACAGTGGCTGAAAATCGTTTTTCGTTGGCCAAAATTCAGTAACTTTTGAACCGATCAAAATATTTAAGTAATTTATTTTTTTTAATCGATATATATTTAGTTCAGCTTGACTCAGTTTTAATTATACTAAAATTGATTGAGGACATTTTAAGGAATTTTTGGTCATAGTTAAAATTTGGATTTTTTTATCTTTTAGAGTGAAATATGGGCTTATTATTTTTTTATTTATTAATTATTATGAATTTTAATAATAATTATAAATATTTTTTGTAATAATTGAATTTTTAAATGTTAAACTCAAACATTTTTAATAATAATTATAAATATTTTTTGTAATAATTGAATTTTTAAATGTTAAACTCAAACATTTTTTTAGACTCAAAAAAAAAAATAGTAAAATCAACTGGAGAAAAAAAATTGTTTGCTGTCAAATTTGCAAATTATCTAAAAATCTTGCTATTACTACAGAAAAAATTATTATTTTTTGCTATCAAATTTGATAATTTTACAAAACATTGTAAAAATAAAAATTCCAACAGATTTTAATAGCATTTGTAACAATATACAATTGTTTATGAATTTAGTTGACCCTAAAATTTGATAACAAGTAAATTTAGAAAGAGATCATATGTCTACTGTAGAACCTATTGTGATAATTTTATGAAGCAATAAAATACCTAAAGCACATATTTAATACACCATTGTACACGAGTACTTATAAATTATCGTAAATATCGTAAATTTGAATTTTTTTAGAGTAATTTCATTAAAATGAAAAAAGGGTTCTACCGGCGGGTCGTAGTGGGTACAAAAGTATATATAGGGTTAAAGAAGACACTTTCACATTTCTCCGGGTAGTACACGTCTCTAGTTCCCTAGAAGTTCTATTCCACTAATGTTTAAATTTCAAAAAAATATAGTAGTTTCATAAATATGTCATAACATCCCTAATATTAAACGCTACAGCTGTGACCACTTACCACAACTAAAGACTATAATCCTACCAACATTATAAAAAAGAACGCAGGCCATTATCGATGATAGCTTGCGACTAGTAACTATTTATTTTTGATAAAAAAACAACAAAAAATTCTGAAATTAATAAAATGAGTTGAGTTTGACAGCATGCCACGCCCACGATTAGCAATAGTTTAACCTAATTTTTTAGCCACCTTAATCTGGATATATAAGCTACAAAAAAGCTGGTGCACACCTCTCTAGTTCGGTTTTATAGATTTTGAGAATGCATCCACACTATAATACACAGCGTTATCTTAAAGTTGTTGGAATGCAAGGGAGTTCCACGAAAGGTTATACGAAAGTGGAACCTGACGACGACAAGTGCAGAAATGTGCAAGTCAGGGATGTGTCCTCTCATCACTCATTTCCAATGTCGTGCTTGACACCGTCATGTTATAGAGAATTTGCATGGGGACTTCGAGGCATCCTTGCCTTCTCGCACATAAGCACACGGACATAAAAGGATCGCTGAACCATATTAGAAGGTAAGCTGCGTCAGCGGGGATGTCAACAAACATTCCAAAAACTAAATTCAGGCGTATAAATACAAGTTGCACTGAAAAAATTACAATAGATAGCCCAATCGATAGTTTGGAATGATTCTGCTATCTAGAAAGCACAATAAGGAACTGCTGAAGACATCAAATGCATTTCGTTCCCTAATGGTTTCAACCTAAATGGATACATCAATGTTAGTATCATCCAATCAGGTATACCAGCGGTATACCAGGTTTTATTAAATCAACACAATACAGCTAAGGCTTCATAAATGCGAAGCGATGTTTTTGTTTTAGATCAAAGCGGTCGTTCAAAGCATCGTTGCACGGAGCTAACGGTACATATCTGCGTGCTCCCCATAGATCTTTTGTTGATTATTATTTATGGAAGCCGAACAAATGACGCTGAATCAGACCGTCGAGTTGAGAATTCAATATTTCTGTCGCGACTTTTTTTTGGAAAACTTTTAAAATGGAAATATAGGGCCTTTCGTAAATGCACCACTGCGCTGCATACGAAAAAAATACCAGTGTGAAACATGCGAACATAGTAAAGAAATCCAATATGAAGAGAAAAGACGAATGTTCAGCTGAAAAATCCTTGGACAAAAAAGAACCATCAAAGAGCCTAAAATCATGACTTGCACATCGACTTACATATTCGGCTCAAAAGACTTAAAAGCAATGGAAATCCTTATTACAAATGCGTTATACTAATTTTCTGGATTTTCTGAAGTTATCGGCGTATCTATATTTAAAGTAAAAGTAAAATCTTTTAGGTACCAATGGATTAGGGTGTGATACAAATACAACCGCAATGAAACCTATAATGAAATACGTGTTTTTGGTAAAGGTCGGCCCATACATTTAAAGAAGTTGACATCAAAAATGTCAAAAGGAAAAAGATTTACTTAATCTTGCAAGTTAGGAGCCATCCCGGGCGAATTTCATCAGTGTCACAAAAAGCTTGAAAATAAAGAAAACTATAAGAAATAAGGCCCCAGAAACTGATAAAAATGATTATTTAGAAACTGACCATGAGTAATAAAATTAAAATTACAAACTAAACATTTTCATAAACAAAATATTTTTTACTTAACGCACAAGATTATGTTCAAGATGCATTTTACTTTTATTTGTATAAAAAAAGTTATTTATAAGCGCTTTAACTATCAGATTTTAATGCCGATTTACAAATCGAAACTACTTCATGATTTTTATCCAATGGCAGAAACTTTAAATCGTCAATAGCTCAGATACAGAATTGTGTGACTTGTGATATTGAGGACTCAATCCTAGTACACCAGATATGTTTTTAATTTCCTTAAATTATAAACTGTGGTTTTTACAAGCAAACGCGTAAGTCTTAAAATCAAAATTTTCAGGAGAGCCAAATTATTTAAAAATTTGATTGTTAATGAACATGTAGGACTCGGCTATACAAACAATATATCTGATAATAAAATGTTAATAATAAATAAAAACCACATAAATTTGCATGTGCAAAAAGTGTGAGCAAGATAACAACTTATCTGCACTGAAGATGTTGTATGTGAAAATAAATGTTGTCATTGAGAACTCACAACGATTTATTTCGTTTTTACCAGCAAAAAAGATTACACAATTCTTTTTAAACGGTAACTTAAACGCAAGTAACTTATGTGCATATATGCTTTTATTTCCGAAAGGAATCGAACTGTGACATGAATTATGTCTACTTATGTCGTTAATGAAGAAAACAATTTTTAGAAACATTCCACTTAAGTTGTTTCTTGCTAAAAAAAAACCATTAACGCTACATTTTTTTCAATAACAGATAAGGCAAATTGAATCAATAACTCAAAATCGACAAAAATGCACTTAAGCGGTATTATAACTACAGCCATCGAAATAATTATATGGTACAGGACTTTTCTTAGAACCTATATTTAATATCATATTACATATTGCAAAAACTCCTTTTGTAAAAAAGAAGAGGCCGTTAAATTTATTCAATAGTTTATCCAAAAAATACAAAAACTTTAATGTGAAATATTTGTGGGGAACAAAAATATGGAACTTAAAATAGAATATTAACCTAAAGTCTATCTCATTTGTTTTGTAATTAATAATGTATATCTCAAAGTTTTTTCTGAATTTCCTAATGCGAAACTATTCGGAGTTTTTGCTATGTGTAATATGATATAAAATATAGATTCTTAGAAGAAAATACCAAATAATTAATGAAATCAATTTTTTTTATAATTTTGTAATTTAAGGTTTTTACTCTGTACCATATTATACTGTGGAACAATTTCAGGTTAGCATTTTCAGGTCGATTCTGAGAGTGAGGGGTGAAAATATAGGCTAAATTTCCGCGGTGTTGGTTTATGTTTATGTTAGTTCTAATTTTTTTTCGAACTTGCAGTCGAATTCCGATTTATATGGTTTATTTGGCTATAACTCGTCGACTAATTGATATTTTTTCAATCTGTAAAATCCAAATTATTGCTAGAGACCAACAGATAAAATATTTGAAAAAAAAATGATTTAAAATTTTTTTGTTGTGCTTATGAAGCAAATTGTTGGAAAAATTATTTTTTTTCATGCTTTTTGAAAATATTTTCCACAAAACTAAGTCTTTTTTGCTTTCATTATTTCATAAGAAAATGGCAATGTTAAAATGGATTACAAAATATACATTCAATGCAGCGTTGAAAAAAGTGGTACAAGTCTGGGAATGAATCCACGTATTTTGGGATATTGCAAATCTCTTTCACTGTACCATATATTAATTTCGATGCCAGTACAACTCAGCCGGTACTAGTATTTGTTCGCTACATAAGTCCTATTAAAATGTTTTCCAGAAAATTCGTGGCTTATACGAAGATAACTTTTTTTGGTGAAGTGAAGTCATTAAAGCACCAGATTTACTCGTATTCATGAATTGGTTATAACCACAGTGAAGAGAATGTGTTGAGGTAATCAATTTTCAGAGTATTTGGTTTTTATCGCACTTTTGGTTGTCCCCCAGAAAATGCAAAAACAAATTATATAAAACTTGAAAGTGTGCAGCAATCCCGTTAAATTTTAAATGTCAATATTTCCCCTCAGTGACCCCGTTTCAAATGATTTTAATGGTTATTGCCTTTATATTGGATTATACTTCATATTTAACCATCCACTAATATCCGTACTTTTTAATGTTCAAATGCTTTTTCAATATCAAAGGCTTTTTTCCCTCGTTACGAAAAGTATGTCAAGCCGTTGCAAATACTTGTTCGTTCTCATGTCAATAACTTTGTGTCAGACATGTTTCGGAATTAAAAAGGACCCTACAATTCCCATAACTGTAAATTTAATCATTCATTTATAGAAAAAATCTCAGTTTGAATTTAATTTCAACGACTAGGCAGATGGGAAGGCGGCCGTCTAAGAAGATTTAAAAATTATGCTTAATAAAATGTAGTCCGTTATGGAAAGAAAGTCAAGTCAATTCCCAACAGTCATAATATTTAATGGGCTCTCGAACAACACTAAAGCTGAAGTAGGCTGATAAAGTCTAACAACAACAACAACAAAGTGAAAGCAAATGCCCATAGCGCTGACGGGTGTTGCTTGGACACACACACGCGTATACAATGTGTGTCCCTTTACAACAAAATCAATGTGAAACGGAAAAACGCCGTATCCGAAAACCATTTGGACACTTTAAGTCTATTATCGACTATAGCTGACTCCCCCTTTAGTTTTTGGAAGCCACAGATGCCAAAGAGCCATACGGTTAATATGGAAATGAGAGTTAGATGTGCTAACTCCGCTTTTGTGTTGTACAATGTACATGCGAATGTATGGAAGTAAGTCGCCATACGAGGGGGTACGTCTACTTGGCTGGTCTTTGTCTTTGCATGCTTCAATGGGTAAATGTTCCGGATTATGGTATGCATCCAAGGCGATTTTGCTGCACTGCCTGGTGTTCCTTCGAATATCCACAGATTTCGTATGCAAAACAGATGAAGGCTCGAACGCACACTGGGACGCCACATATCAAAAGGAGCTTTGCCATGCTTGTCAAACTGAAGGCAGATAGCTTTAGAACGTTAGAGTTATGTGGATGATGTTTGTAAACATTGTCCCCCCCGTTGTTTTGTTCTTTGGAACAGTAAAAAAAAAGTGTCTGTCTATTGAAGATTGATTCAATGCCATTGATTATGACTTTCATATCCGTTTATTAGGGAATTTCATGTGATACGCATTGACATGGGTTGGAGAGTTCAAGATCATGGCAAAAATGTTGGGTAAACGAGTAAATATTCTAAAAATGTCCACCGACTGGAATTCTTCGAAGTGACGTTAATTATACTAACAAACATACTCAATCGAAGTTTTCCAAAATGCAGAAACAAATTTTAATAAGAGTCATTTTTGGATTAGACCGTAAATAGGCTTTTCACTTCATAGTCACCTTCACAAGTGAAATTCAACAAAACAATGATCATTAAAGTTTATTTGGAATTCATTGCATTAGTATGCAATAGTATGTTTTAAAATAATTATAGACTAGTTTGTACAGATTATTCTCAAACAACGAATGCGTCTTCCAACTTCAATTCCTGGACAGAAGGAGTGTGATAACCAAAAACAAAATAGGACTGAACATGGACTGAAAGCCTTTCATCTACGTTAAGACAATAATCTAATGTTTATGTTCTATTCCTGTCCGTTGTATGTCTGCCGGGTTGCCACCCCACATGTTTGGGGCTAGGTGATCCTGCACCTAGGAGTGAATTTCAAAATAGCAATGACCGTATGGGTGTGTGGTTTTTAGATACCGACATCCATTTATCATCCATATTCGGGCCACATAAAGATGTGTAAATATTAGAATTAGTTAGGGTTCGTTTACAGTAGATTTTGACAATACTAAACAAATGCAGTCGAATCCGCTTAATTGAGAATGGGAGAATACAACGTATTTGTCCGATGTTTTCACTAATCTGGACAATTGAAATCTGTTTCAATTAAAGGAATTTCGGATAAGAGAAAACTTTTTCAATTAAACAAAGTTCCAGTAAGTGAAAACGGCATCAATCAAACGATCTTAATGTAAAAAAAAATTTACGTTTATATATAGGGTTAAAATTAAATTGAATAAAACACATATAAAATATTTTTTATATAGATTCTTTTGAGGTAATTTTGGACCACTTTTTGGCACATATTGGGCGGCATCTCAGCCATAACTTGACGAATGCTGGTTCTTAAGTGCTTATCTGCATAAATACGGTCTTTCGCGTAGCCCCACAAACAAAGTCTAATGATGTCAAATCGCATGATCTTGGTGGCCAGTTGAAGTCGTCACGACGAGAAATTACGCGGCCAGGACATGTCTCTTGCAACAAAGCCATATTCGCTCGAGTTGTGTGGCATGTGGCACCGTCTTGTTAAACCAAATATTCTCCAAATACGACAATTTTGTTTATTAACATACCCACCGAGTGAGAAATGTGCTTCATAACCATTTTTGTAGTATGTTTTAATAATTTTTACCCTTTGTGTGATACTGTGAAACCACGAAATGGATAACCCTATATTATTAACTCGCTCAATCTCAATCTAGCCGAAAATTTGTATTTAAGTTGCGCACATTTTTGTGATTTTGTGTTTTCCCATATAAACTGTGGAGTTCACTTAAATTTTTCATAAGAGAAATATAGTTTAGCGTTGTCGGTAACAACACAAAGTATGTAAGTTCTCAATGATTTGAGGTATGCAGATGAGATTTGGTACATGTGCCAATGGTACAGAAGTAAACACAATCTGAAAAAAGCGCTACATCTGCCGCTAGGATGAAATGATCAACATGGAAATTTCACAGTAATTCCACCATAATATATTTCAACAATGACACACAAACAAATAAATACGTCCTGAAAAAGTGGATGGCGTCACACTCCTTAATGAATAAAAAACGATGTAACTCTCGTAATGACGTAACGAGCGATAAAATTCTAAAAAAAAAAAAAATTATCGACTAGTCCAATTATACAATTCTGGAGGTACTCGTGGCTGTCAGGAACACAGCCTAGTCTTCTTCCCTAAATGGTGCGGAGTTCCGCAGGGATCATTGTTAGCTCCACACTTGTACAATATTTGTATGAGCGATTTTCCACATATTAGTTCAGATTCGATTGCGTTATTATATGCCGATGACAGTCTTTTATATGCGCATGAGTCCCCGATCAACGCGTTGATAAAAGTTTCAGATCACCTCATAACTGTCAAGGAGTTTTATGATTATTGGGGTGTAACAATAAACCCATCCAAAAGCGAGGCTATTTGTATTCGAAACGCTTCAGGAAAGTGTAGAAGGTCTGTGATTCCTGAGAGTAAACAGTTGAGAACTTTTATTAATAGAGAAGAAGTCCCTTTTAGGAATGATATAAAATATTTAGGCATTCACTTCAACACACTGTTTAAATTTAATAGACATGCCAGGTCTGTTCTCCAGAAGGCCAATAGAATTTTGGGGTCTTTTTCGAAAATTCTGTGGAATAAGAACTTACCGGGAGAGACAAAGGTATTACTGTACAAGACTAGTATACGCCCAGTCATTCTTTATGGGTTTCCAATATGGTTCAATGTATCCCCGACAGTTATAAAGGAATTTGAAATATTTGAGAGAAAAATATTAAGATATTGTATCGGAAAAAATGTTCAGTCGTTCTCCAAGCGTTATTCGAATAGGTATATTTATAAGGAGTCAAGCGCCCCGGTAGGCGAGTTGGTAGCGTGCTTGCCTATCAGCGTGGGGGTTGTGGGTTCGATTCCCACCAGAGGCTTTGGTCTGTCGCTGCAAAAAATCAAGCCAAATAGTCTTTGTCACTCGGTTTATCCTTGGACCCAAAATTAGAATATAAATTTACTTTGTATTGTAATTAAATAAAATAAAAATAAAAAATAAATAAATAAATAAGGAGTCAAGGGTTACTCCAATCGGTCTGCATATTTGTGACGTCATTGATAAATTTATTACAAGGATTTCCCTTCACGAGAATAACATAATTAACGATATTTACAATGCCGAGAAGGATATTCGCTGGTCAGATGTAAGCTATTTATCCCCAATTGGATTTATAAATGAAAGTCGGTCGGATTTGTATACTTCGGTTTATTTTCGGCCTGACTTCTACAAGAAAGTTGTTCCGGGTGCTCATAGAGGATAGCATCAATTTAATTGGACTAAGGCTAAAGCAATTGAATAGCTTTTGTTGAAATCTCTTATATTATTTTTTCTTCTTACATTTTATATTTAGTTTTCCTCCATCCCCTCCCTTCCTTTTTTTGTACCCTCCCCTTCCACTCACTAATTTTAGGCTAGTTTTAAGTTTACATTTAAGTTAAATTCTAGGATAATACACTCCTAAGATACTAAAGCCTTGGGAGCAAGGGCGAACACTCACTCATCACACACAATTTAAACACATCTCACTACACAGAAAAGGCTTGGTGCCGCTATCTGTTCGTTATTGGTAATTTAGACAATACATTATAGTCATAAGCAATTTCATGTTCATAGATTTAGTATATGTCTTTCATTGTTTTTGAAAAAAGTCTCAATAAAATAAACTAACTAACTAACCAAAGCTTCTGACAGCATGGACTCAATCAGGCTGTCATCTCTACTGCTGAAAAACTGGCTATACGACTTTGTTGTAAAACCGATTCTAGTCTACGGATCTGGGGTCTGGTGGTTGGAGGAGAAGAATCATCAGGGGAGGTTCGAACGAATCATGCGACTTGGCGCCATTAAGCATAGAAATACTTGCACAACCTGTTGACTATACAGGTTTTAGGGCGTTGGGCCATAGGTAGTAAATGTACGGCTAATGCACTTGCGAGAGCTGGCCCTACACTAAATTCAACTGAGTGCAGTTATGATATTGACGTCCCCCTCACTGAGATTAATAAGCTGATATCACAGAAACGACAGAACTCCTCTCTTCCATTGTCCGGTATTGTGGACTTAAGGCGGAAGATGTCCGGACTACAAACTCTAGTAGACAAAGTCTGTCTCCCCAGAGTTGACGAAAGAATAATCCACTTCTGCATTTCGGCGACGGGTTGACTGAAGAAAAGGCGACCATAACCAATAAACCTAGGATATATTTTGGGTCACGAATTCATGGTGTCACCTCTAGATGGACCCAAGTGAGATATGGTGCGGGCATCTGCCAACTTAACCTAATCTCACATGAGTTCTGTAATATTAACTTCTATTATTTTAAGCGCCCCGGTAGGCGAGTTGGTAGCGTGCTTGCCTATCAGCGTGGGGGTTGTGGGTTCGATTCCCACCAGAGGCTTTGGTCTGTCGCTGCAAAAATCAAGCCAAATAGTCTTTGTCACTCGGTTTATCCTTGGACCCAAAATTAGAATATAAATTTACTTTGTATTGTAATTAATAAATAAATAAATAAATAAATAACTTCTATTACACGATGTACTGTTTAAATTATTCGTTCTAGTCGTCTACACTCATTCTCGTGTCTCATCTTGTAATGGGACATTTAGTCATACAGTCGCTTAATTTAAAATTGAAAATCAATGCCAACGGTAATGGCGAACGTATGGTATTTGCCGGCTAATTGTTAACATACACTGTAAGTACCGATTGCAAATAGCAACCAATGGTGGCTATTACCCGCAAAAGACCAACCACCCACCTACCCACGAATGACATAAAGGGAACTTTATTACTTTCGATGTCGATTCTCTATTTAATTTTTGTTTTGTCTGTGTGAATGTCATTCCCAGCAAACTAAATTTCTAGATATTGTGGAATGTCAGAAAATCCCCTCCATTGCGGTCATCGGATGTATCGATTTTGAAATCACGCAGATATAATCCATGATTCTAAAAGACATTTCTACAAAATAGTTTTACGATTTATTTACAGCATTTAGCTCAGATTTCATAAACATTTATACGATATCAGAATTTAATTCCGACAAAGAACTCCGACTAAAAACGATACCAAATTCGGCAAGTTTTATTAAAATTCGTAAAGAATTCTTCACGATATCGAAGCATTTGTCTTTGCTGGGTTGGAACGAATGGCATTACCATTTTGGACAAAAATTCTAATTACATAGCAAATTGTTTGGGAGGAACACATCATCTCCACCCATTGCCGCATTCGAATAGTTTCAGGATTTTCGGTTTTGTCAATACATTGTAATGGCTGATATTAATGTTTAAAATTCTAATGTTCGAAACACACACATTTGACATTCTTTGTTAACAGATTATTTGGTAAATTACATTCGCTTTTCTATTTAACCATCATGTTGTTTTGTTAGTATAGTGTTTAGAGTATCCACATTGATTGTTGAAAATCAGAAATCCGCATCATCATGACATGCAACTGATGGCAAAGAATGTGTTGGGTTTCAAAACGGTGATTAAAAAATTACGAAGTTCAAAAGAGAATAATAAATTATTTCCAATATAAACCCTGACTTATGCTAGGATATCGACATTGTTATAATTTTTTTCGTTCAATTTGAATGCTAATCCAGAGACAAATCCAGTTGTTGAATATTGCACTTTTTCTAAAAAAAATATATTGTGTTTCTAAAAAAATATTTCAGATCAAAATAATTGAAACATTTTTTTATAAAAGTGCAAGAAAATAATAAAGGAAAAGGGGCCCAGGCAAATGGGGCCCTAGTCTATAGCCTACTGGAAAGTCCGGGACTGCCAAGATCGGCTGTGGGCGGTGTTAGTTTATAGCACGCTTAACAGATGTTGAAGCTAGCTTTCAACTTTCACAGTCTTTTGATTTGAAGGTTTTTTTTGATTGAAGGTTATCTCGTGTGGGTCCTATCGCCGACGAAATTGGATACATCAAGGTAAAACGAATTCGTTACAGAAATCAAAAGGTAATTAATTGGAGACCACGCGCCTTCGACCGAATTTCATTTTGAAATACATTATTTCGGTATCAGAACACTGTGATTTGTCAACAGTCGTAGTCAAAGGAACATTTTAATTAGTTCAAGTCTCTTGAATAGATGAAACACACCAAACAATTGTTGCTGTTTTTTCTTGCTCTTTTTCCGATGCAATAAAAATCGATGACCCAACACGGTCGTAAGCAGGGCTCATAAAGAGGTGAAAGGCTAGAGGATATTTTTATTTCAACTTAACTTTACATTAACATATGAAATATACTTAAACTCATCGTATATTGCCTCACGTGATAGTATTCAAAATAAAATCTTGATAAGTGCCGTTGAAAGTAGGAACCTAAATTAATGAGGTTTAAAGAGGTTCTCTGTTTAAGAAATTGATCAAGGCCATCCGACTAAATGGTTCTTCTCTCTTGTTTTAAAAAACTTTAATTTAATTTGTATTGCCTCCTAGAAGGCCTTGGGAATCCACCCCTGGTCTGTGTAACATACTGTCAAAAAGTTAAAGTAAGTGTGTTCGTAGAATATACAAAATAGATAGAGAGCGTGTCAAAAGCAGATAATCAATTGGAATTTTGTCTGAAATATAATTAAAACGCAGTGTTAAAAGCACGCATTAGCGAGTGCCCTCTTCCACAAAATAAACATACACGCTGCAAAAATGGTCATTTTAACAAATTTCTGTAAACAATTATGACCTTCTCCGAGAAAAGAGATCTAGTGTGACAAAAAAACGGATTTGGAATTAAGAGTGGATTCTGGTACCTAAAAGGGTGTTGAATAAGATTAGTTCTTTATTATTTTCTTAATGACAACTGTTGTTGTTGGATTAGACAACTATGACAGGAAAGTGCAAAATCTAACAGTTAAAAAAATAGCACCGATCTTCTTGTTCCTCTGTTTGCTTTATTTTTAACAAAGAAATGTCATTGGTAGACGTCTTTTGAATTATAACTAGTTTAAGGAGGCAATATAAAGTGAATTAAAAAACAAAAATAAATAAATTATTAGAAGAAATGGGTCGCGGAAAACATTGTTCTTTGGGAACAAGAGGAATTATTAAAAATATGATTTCAGAATGCAAAACTTACGTCGAAATAGGACAATTGCTATATTGTTCCAACATAATCTACGAAAAAAAAGTAGAAAACCGCGGTTGATTCGGGTATGCAGGAAAAACCCATTTAAGCCTGCTTCTTAGGAACTCCAAACCTAAACCCAATTGAAAATCTTTGGGCTGACGTTAAGAAATACGTGTCTGATGCAAAAACACCAAATAATAAACGACTATGGGCTTAAGGAGAAATTGCAAAAAAAAATCCAAAAAACTATGGCCTACTCAATGCCGAGACGGGCAAACAATATAATATTAAAAATTTAATATAAATTGTTTCATGTTTTAGTTAAAAACTAAACTTTTTTGCACTAATTTCTTTCGCATAGTATCATTTTTTGATCATAGTCCTGTTTTTCTTACCGGCTAAATTTTGTATAGTTAGAATATTTTGGCTATATTTTGTTTTAAAGTCAATAAAGTCAATAATAGAGTCAAATAATAGAGCTGATTTTTTTTAGTTTTAATCTATTACAATCTTTTAATCTATTACTATTTGCTTAAATGTATGTTACAAGTTCAATTTGGAAATTATATAACATAGCAAATTTTAAAGAAAGGGCCACAGGAACTAAAATAATTTTGAGAAGTGTAACATTTCTATTAAAGGGCTTTCCAAGTTTTTAAAAATTAAAGTACACCGAACAGAACTCAATTTATTTCTGTATATTATGACAACCTCATTATTTACTCAACACTTTGTAAGACCCTGTTGCCTATATTTCTTTCAAACGTCTGGGTCGTTTCTGGATTATCCGCATACCTACAGTCATAGAAAAAGCATTACCAAACGTGCATGAACTGATAACATACGGGCACAAAAGTCTATCATTACAGAGATATGGTCAACTCGTCAACGATGTTACAAATTTGTCAGCACGGTTTGCGTGAATTTCCATTATTTTGCAAACGAGCATTAACATATAATTTGAGAACCCAACACATGACAATTGTTGATGATTTTTCAACCTGCTTTTTTCCTCAATGTACGACCAAATATCAGTTTGGCCACAACAGTTGATATTGATGGGATGTGTGACATGGTGCAATACCCTGTTGAACCCAAACATCGTTCAATTTCCTACCTTCAATATCAGCCCATAAGAAGTCTGCTCTGACCGAAATCATTGCGATCGGGCATACGATCATAAATATTCAATGTTTGCTATCATCATATTGATTTCTAAGGGGAAGAAGAAGAAATTATTTGTGTTGGAAATAAGAAGCAATGATTGAAACCGAAACAAATTATTTTTCTCAATGGATAATATGTTGTCTATTAGTACAGTGATGTCATGATAGAATGAACCAATTTTTTTTCTCATAAAATACATTAAATGGAAAACTAGTATTTTGTAAAAAAAACTTTAAAATTGTATTGTTTTTTTTTTTTTTGAAACAAAACTTTGTCTAAATAATTCGTATGTTAATAACTTGAATTGATTTAACTGAACTTTAATTAAACATTATTGTCGAAAAAGTCATGATTTTCACTGAGAACGTTGTCACTACTGTCTAAAGCCTGCTCCGAATGGCTATTGGTTTTTCTGGAGAAGTTTTTACATGGAGAAGTTTTTCCTCCTAAAATTGTTAGCTTTTACAAGGTGGAAACAGCCGTTGGAAATGTTTAAGGATCTCACCAGGTTTTGAACCTGTATTTATTGTGTGATAATTGCACACACTACCTACCGCAATACGACTATCCACATAGAAGGTACGATATTGTGAAAAAATTGTAGCAAAGTTAATTCATGGTGTAAGCGCCCGGTATGGGAGTTGGTAGCGTGCTTGCCTATCAGCGTGGGGGCTGTGGGTTCGATTCCCACCAGAGTCTTTGGTCTGTCGCTGCAAAAATCTAACCATATGGTCTGTGTCACCCGGTTTATCCTTGGACCCAAAATTAGAATATAAATTTACTTTGTATTGTAATTAATAATAAATAAATATTTCATGGCAGAGAATATCAAGTTAAGGTCGATGTTTCAGGCTTATTTAAGATGATGATACAAACACTGTGGGTCTTGGCATTCCTAATCTCGAATTGTAAGCATGTTATTAACTGTTGTAATGACTTCGCGGTGGTGAGGGGATGTCGGGTGTGTATGTAGCTTTTTAACCTATTTCAGCAGTACATAAAAGTAGCAGTGTACAATGAACACTGTACATAATAGAATGCCCACAAAAGCGACTGCTTTTATTTAAAAACGATTTCCACAATTCTTCGGCCACATCAGGCGTCTTGTCACTACAGCATCAAAGCAATTGAGGGGCATCAATAGAATAATGTTGTATTTGCTCCTAAGGAGTCTAAGACATCGAACTGCCCAGAACTTCGTCCTATTTTTTTTGGAGTAACAATCAGGGGATGCCCCCTATGAATGAAATGCACTGTGTGAGCGATAGGAATTGAGGGTACTGGAAGGAGGAAAGATGGAGTAGTGTTTGTTGACGTTGGCCTTGAATTTGATAATGTCCTAGCAGAATTTGGCCCCACTCAAAAATCATCGCCTATGCTCGTTAGATGAGCCTCCATTAATTACAACTCGTATAGAGCGGTCTCTGAGAAAAACTCGATATGAATCGAGAGATTAACCATGCTCTTCATAACCTTCGAGAGTAGGGTTATATAGTTCACACCAAAAGTCGACCTTTTGACTTTTTCAGAAATTTAGAAAGTCGATTTTTCGACTTTTTGGGTTTTTGTGAATTACAAGTCGATTTAAGTCGACTTTTTAATAGAAAATAATATACTTTTATTCAAACTTATATAAATTCCTGTTTAACACGTATCAAATGGTAAAAAAAAACCAGAGATTAATTCAGTTCCACTTTATGGTATATAAAACAAAATGTCTACTTCGATTTGAACCACATATCTTGTTCAACAGATCGAAGAAAATCGAACGTCCCCTGAAGGAACAGACATTTGCCATGGGAATACATTTGCAAAGCGTTACATTATTTTCAGTATAAAAGTTTGCAAAATGTCTGTTACTCAATTTCATCTTCTGTAAGCATATTTGGTAAGCATATTTGGTGCTTCAAATCTTTAGCAGGCACCTCATTGCTCCTAAAGAAGCGAACCTTATTTTCTCCCTTTAGAAGGAGTTACATCAATTGTGGAGACTCGCATTTTGTAAATGGTGTGCCCAAAATATGAAATGTAATTACACTGCCCAAATTCTTCTCTTATTGCTGCCATAATATTTGCTCCGCTGACCGAAAAAACTAATTTTTAATTACACTAAAAAAGTCGACACCAAAAAGTCGATTTTCTCATTTTTCATCATTTTTGTAGTCGATTAATCGACTTTTCGTGGGTCGGCTTATACAACCCTATTCGAGAGCGCAGAACATATTGCAATTGCACTGTAATTTGCATGATTAGTAGTCTCCTATTTCTCGGGGATTGGCTAAACATTGGCAACTTTCCCATGCAATGGACGAGCTAGCGTCGAAGAGCACCTACATAGGACAAGTGCTGATATACCCGATCCGGACCCGAAGTTTACGTTGAGATCTGCAAAAACCCTTTTAACTCCACGTGTTCGAAAAAATATCTGAGGCATCGAACTAGATACGGTTTCGATCACGGGGAGTGGTTGACTGCTCTCTGGCAAAGATGAATTCTTTGCAAATATTTCAGCCATAGGTGAGCTTAAAAAGGCCTAATTTTAAAAAAATCAGCACTGAATTAAATTCATATAGGATAGAAAATAGTTAGAAATGGAGGGTAACAAAGACTTTAAATGAGACTTTTAGGCTCTCACAGTAAGTGAGTGTATAGTGAGAGTATACACAATTTTATTCAGTATTTGTAAAAGTTGTTCCCTCCAAATGAATTGAAATTTGTTTAACCAATGCACTCTGTCCTTGTCATCAATACATATGTATATCACTGCAGGCAACAACGTTTTCTCATTGACAACTTTCACTTTTGCAACTTAATTTTATTTACCACGAGCAGATTCATTGAATTCTCACATTTGGTCACAGTTGATCAGAGTCATCGCATGCAAATACAAGTTCAAACATTCAAAATATTTGATTTTTTTCAATTTTATTTTAAATAAAATCCCTGGTCATGAATAAAAATCACCAAACATTAAACTCATTTGTGCACATCTACGCCATCCGCCATATCATAGGATCCACGCAGATGATGTCCTCCGTATGTGTGCTATTGTGATGTGCTGTAACATTTAACCACTTAATTAAATTGATTCATTTTATTTGGGGATTAGGAATGCAATACGAAATTAAGTAATTTCAATTGGAAAATCCCCGAGGTTTTTCATAGTGTCATGGCGCTTCCATGAAACATCAGCTGAAATACAAGTTGGCATAACTACGTTTTTTGTTTTGGACTGCTGTACATAAAATCCATCGGAGACTTTTTTTGAAGGTATGGGCCCGTAGAGAGAGAATATAATTTCCCCGGAAAATGGTGAACCAAATCGTTACGATTTTGGAGTAATTGGTTTGCTGGGAAAGTATGGTAAAATACAATATACGAAAGAAATGAAGTGCTTTACGAAAGAACAACGCTTTATAAAAAAAATTAAGGTTAAGGACCAATAATCTTTTTTTTTTTTACTATTTTTTTGTAAACTATATTCTCAAGTGGAAGCACAGAAGTGGAAGCACATTTCCATCTGAATGGCCCAAAATTCAGATATGTACATATGTAAAAATTGTATCTATCTCAGGAGTTGAAACCAACAAATGGATCAAAGTAAAGTCAGTGTCAAGTTATCAACAGAAGTAATTTTCTCCGTGGAAGCACATTTCCATCTGAATGGCCCAAAATTTTCGAATTTGGAGCTCGCAAAATTCGAATTCAATCCATGAGAAACAATTGCAGCCACCTCGAGCACCTAATTATGGCAGGCGGCCTGATGAAGTCGAAATTGCTGTTACAGGATCATGATAACGGAGTTCTTGTGTCCTCAACTGGATGGAATGGACAAATTATCCCAAGAAATTCTGATGTCAAATGGCCACCAATATCATGCCATTTATCGCTGTGCAATTTCTTTCTTGGGGTTTTGTGAAATGTCGGGGTTATGCGAATAAATCAGATACAGTTACTGAGCTCAAACCCGAGATCCACCGCGTCATCGGTGAGATACAGCCACATCTCTGTGGAAATTTAATGAATTTCATCAGAGCCCTGCGGTCCATTTGACAGATATTTTATTTCATACTTAATCGGAACAGGGCTTCTTTACAATCCAATAAAAAGAAGACACAACTATCTCAAAAACTACGTGTTGCATTCATACTGAGGCACCCTTCATATTTTTTTTAAACTGGGAGCGATTAACAGATAGAAGAAAACATATTCTCGCAAAGTTTGGCTTTTATTTATTATTGAAGAAACTGCCCGGCTTGCGTTGCTGCGCCCTTGAAAAAAGCTCGTCCCAACAATTGAAAAACTAAAATACGGCTTCAAATTGATTTTTCCTTTTACCCGCAGTATATGAAAATCCGTCTTAAAACTGCCCATAAAACGAAAATCCAAAATAAAATAAAGTCATTAATACATTTATGTTCCTGGCCTAGTCTATACAATATGTGTACCACTGAACCGTCAGAAATGGGGTCAACCTTACCCATCCTTTTCACCCATAAGTGGAAGATACGGGCCTTCACACTCCCACGTCTAAATGGCACGTATATGCAGATATCAAACGTGGCGAAATATCTGGGCATCTCCAAACATTCCTGAAAACCTAATGCTAAGGAACGAATGGAAAAAAACCCTAAGTAATTTTTGTATCCGTAGAAAACCGAAAATGATACATTGGAAATACATGGTGATCGTCAGACCAATACGCCCTGGTATGGTGGAGTGCAGTGAACACAAAATCATATCTCTGATATCTAACCAAACCTAGACTGCGTAGGCATTATGGGTGCACTGAGATCATGGGCCTAATTCTCCCCATACGCTAACGTAGATACCTTCATATCAATTTGAAATATGATACGAACATAACAGGAAACGAGGTGGCAGACATATGTGCCAGTAAGGGCTCTGCATCGGTGAGTGTGCGGAAATTTCTGACACTCGCATGCCCTTGTATAATAAGTAGCCATAGATAAACCCTAAAAGGACCAAGTCTTTACTGGGTTTTGCCAAAATGGAAGTCACTTTCTCCGTTCCAGGTAAATTTTTGCAAATCATGATCAATGACATATTATGATTCGGGGGTTTGTTTGTTAATTATTGTCAGATGAAAATAGACTAGGAATTGTCCGCGGTAGGTTATAATTGGATACTGGACATCGACTATGTTAACTTATTGTTTGATGGGGGTGTGCATTACTTCGATATTATCGAGAGCGCACGATTTGTCTAGTTCTTGAAAAAGCTAAATAAGCTGACCGAAGTTTTGCTTTAGTTAGGTCAGTTTGCTTTTTTGCAACCGATATGTATTTGAATGAATGTACTGGTGTGCTTTATACATACAGACGTACGTGTATTATTCATATACAGGATTCATGTGTGTCATTCTCATCATTTAAGCATTTTTCCATTATTTCACAAATCCAGAAATAGCCCACATCCCCGAGGTCATGATGGTGGATTTTGCGGATTATTGTTTTGGTGAGAGGTCACTAACCTTGATGTAACGTGTGGACGAAACTGAACGACATAATGTATCCAAAGCGGTCGAATGTAGTTAAGCGCTACTTCAACGTTCAGTTTTCTTTTTATTTAATTTTTATTTATTGGCTGATCCTCGCGTAGCTGTACTTTTAGACCTGTAGCTGTGGATAAGTCCTCATACATGTTTGCATACGAAAAATAGTTATGTGCATTAAATCGAAACAAATTGGAATTTCTAATTGTTAAAAAAAATATGCATATGATTTAAATGCACTTATCGCAAAGATTGCTGATAAACCAACTTTGTTGTCTCTTCTGCCGGAGAAACGTGAAAAGCGCCGATGATTTACCGGCTGTCGAGCATGTCCATGGGAAAGACAGGGAAATTCTAGGTTTATTCCACAGACGTTTAATGATTGTCTTTGCGATTTATTAATCGTCATTACGAATTTAAGGCGAACTGTAAACTGGACGCGCTTGGATTGCAATGCCAAGCCGGTTGAACTCATTGGTATCCTTAGAATCAGGTGCTTTATCTGATTTTTAACAGCTAGTCTTGTTTCATTACAAATACTTGGTTGGTTCAGATTGCGTAACAAAAAAAAAAAAAAAAAGAATCGATCGACTGAAATAAATAAAATTGGCAACCGATTTGTATTTGAATTGATTTTTTTTTAATAATTTGATTCAATACGGGGGAAATCTCGCTTTTAAATCTTCTTTTGACGTTGTGAATTGCAAAAAAAGTACAACTGAAATTTCCCCATTCTCAATGTCTAACAATTGCTTCGAAAACACATCCGTTGATTGATAATTTAGTTACTCGACCAGTATATTCATTGTTAACTTGAGCGTTTTCGCATATCTCTACAAATTCGATGACTTTAAGCACACATCTATTTATTTCCTAAATCTCGTAATCCCGATTATCTCGTAAATCTTCCATTACTTAGGGCTTCCACATACGTTTCTGGCAAAATGGTAAGTTGGCCGACATTGTTTGCATTTCCTTCTGCAGAACGCAATTTTTCCGAATAGCGAATAGATGAATTAATTTTCGACATTTCAACTAGGCATACAAATTCATATACAGATGACATTTTTGTTAGTTTCCTTTACGTATATATTGATGACGACACTGATTGATTTTATCATTAGAGTTTGCAAGGAAAGAAATCTCAAGAATCTTGTGATCAGCATTTACTGGTGGCAGCAATGATCCTGCTCGATTTGTCCTTGAATCTGTAAATGTAATAACAAATTCTCGAACAATATCCATATAGATGTGAATTTGTACGAGGTGTTTGTGATGTGTGTGTGAGTGGCAGAAATAAGTTACTTAAAAAATGGGATTAAAGCCCAGTGCTTTGACAATTGTTGTACTTCTGAATATTTTCCAAGAAATCCTTAAATCGAGGATCTCTTCCATAAAGTTATAATTGCAATAGTTTTGGTGGCTGTGGAAATTGTGGAAATACGAATACGACCATCAGCACAGTAGGAGCATTTGTTGTCGACATTTTAAGGAATTGCACTGTGGATTCTTTGTTTTGGAGTCATAATGGATCGCGCTGGAAAAATGTACATGTGATTTTCCTCCAAAAGCTGACTACGCTCATCGCCAGTCGCATTTGCTTTCCGATTATGTCGTTGGATTGCTGAGAGTGTACGCCGACAAATATTTCTAGAAAAAAACACGAACTAAAGTCACGTACTGAGCAAAACATTGTTATTATATAAAGATGACCCAAACTATGAAACTTAAAGTCACACATTGTCATATGTTCAAGTCAAGCCTCAAATTTTTGTGATGTACATTTTTCAAAAACCGAGTAAAGCTTACGAAGTTTGTTCTCGTAAGTTAAACATGATTCGTTTTTTGAATTTTTCACTACGATTTTCTAATTTTTCAATTTGAAACGTCATTCATAAATGAAATTCTGTACAAAAATAAATCATCTTTTGAATTTTCAAATCATTTGACGCATGTACTTACTGATAGGCAAGTACGCTATCAACTTGCCTACCGGGGCGCTTGTCATGTCATTTATGGTCCTTTGGAATATTAATCTGTGACCCGTAGAGTATGTACATACTATGTACATAAATATATAATTGTTCGCCATGAAAATCAGAGATGATCTAGCCATGTCCATTAACATATAAAAATTACGTTTGTCGAATTTAAAAATGATCCAAATGACAGCATTATCTCCTTCACATTACTAGAACTGCAGACTGTCTAAAAATGTATTCGTTGGAGAAATGAGTACAGACGGTTAATATTCATATCGGGATATGAACCAGGAAAAATAAGTCTCTATTTGCATTGCACTGCAGTCGTACGGGTTGTCCAATGACAGCATAGTATAAGATCTACCAGTCACATATCGAATTAGACTACATGAGTTGGGGTAAAATTTATGCTCTTCAGTTTTAGAAGCCATATATAAAGTATGAACTTGATCAAATACATTATTTATATTGTTTGGAATCCATGTGCAATTTGACCTTATCATTTCATACACTCTAGTGATGTTATCTGAAAAAAGTTGAACAGAGTGTACTGTACTGTCGTCAGCGTCCAACTTTAACCTACAGCCAAATAAACATTTAATGACATTTGGTGCTTACCTTTTCAAGCGCCATAACACGCCTCGATTTACAATTAAACAATGGAATTCCAACATGAAATACTCCCCCCATTCAATTGAATGAAAGTGTCAATTGTAAAAGCCCTAATGCGTACCAACACCCATGCAATTCTAAATAGTTTTTGTAACTATTCAAAAAAAAATGTAAATTGTTATTTATTCATCATCACCATGTCAATGGCGGGCGTTTGTAATGGAATGGCAGTAAATGGAAACTAAGTATCAATTCAATGGTTTTGCCGGGAATTATGCAGATACCTCTAAACGAGGTCAACAATTTATAATTGAATTTTAAACACCACAAATTCAAACACACTGAATCAGATTTCGCACACCCGTACAGACGTACACACACATATATACTTAATAATAATAATTCTTGAATTTATGTAATAAATTTCGTCAAGTAGCGTAGCAATAAATGAACAGTCACCATTGACGGAATTTACATTCTATGTATCAGGTCTTTGGAGTTTTGACCATATGGACAAGCTCCGTCATCGTCGGAATGTGGGTTGTATAACGCTATTCTATAGGTATTTCAATTTTGTCTGTCCGTCAGATGTCCGTTATCTGGTCCCTGACGTAAGAACGTTTAGCCGGAATACGCGGCTATCCAGGATGTCTCATCAGTTCATTGTCAAATGACCGGTTAACAGGACGACGCACATAGAGAAAATTAGTCATTCAGCCGGACTGTTCGTATGCAAGTGTTGTTCTGTTGTTACTGTCTGCTATGACGTTATCAAATTCAAGACAAACATCAACATACAATATTTCATCTTCACTCCCCCCCCCCCAATATTGTACTTATTTGCTACCGCTAACACAGTGCATTGAATTTAGAGAGGGCATCCCCTGAGAAAGGATAGCTTGGGTGACAGGCATTCTATTGATGTTAGTTGCATTCATACCCAACATATTTATGCCCTCACCGTACGGGTAGAAGGTTGTCTTATTTGAAAGTGTAACACATACAAGGAGTCACTAAAGAGTCTATCTGCCCGGATGGTTGACTAATTATGGGATTGTAAAAAATAAATACGAAAACAGCTGCAAATACACACTTTTTCGCACTTAATGTTGTACTTTGTTGAATTTAATAAGTTTATTTTCTGTTTGCCCAAACACGCTAGTGCTTACTCACAAATACGTCATATTAATAGCAAATGAGTTATTTTTACACCCAAATAAGCTTTGTGTAGAAAGAAATAAGCTTTTTGCTGCATAGTCCAAACACTGGTTTTACTTGTGTCTAAACATTTAAAAAATACCTCTTTTTCAGCGTGTACTTTCTGTGGCCAAAAATTCAAAAATGTATTACGTGAAGCACACATTTAAGTTGGCAATACTTCCAGTTGGTAGCACTGTGCCACTATTTGTCTTGATCTTATCTTTATAAACTTGTCCGGTTATCGCACACGCTTTAAAATCTATTGGTTTTAATGTGTTTGATACTCACATGTTTGTGTCACCGACATGATTTCCGGAGAGTTCGGGAATATAACATTACAGAAAAGTTGTGGAGTAATAATTTGCCCAAGATCTTTGAAATGTCTAAGGAAAACACCGAAAGTATTATCCACCTCGGATGAGTCAAAGGTGACAAACTCCTGTAGGTTCATCGTGTCACAATGAAGGTCCCAATACTCGTACTAACAGTGGATCCTAATACACTTCTATAAGTCTGTGAAGTTGCAGCTGTCACACATTCGAAATTAGAATACTGCAACTCAGTTTTTCGTTACATCGAATGCGCTCCCAATAAATGCTTAGAAATGAGAAATATGGGCGATTCTAAAATAGAAGACATACATTGTACCACTGCACTTGGGCGTGCATAGTCGCTTAACCAACGACGTAAGGCGCCTACATTGTGTTTGTGTTTAATGTATTCTCGCTGACCCATCTTTCCCCTCCATTTGTGTTCGGGAAACAACATACTATATTTAAAATAAACTTCATTTAATGTTTTTAGTTAGTTAGTTTAGTTTTGGAAATGCGGCGTTAAATCCAGTGAATATAACTGTAGAGTTGCCAATTTGTGGCACATTCATTACATTTTATTGTCACTTCAAAGTAGCTACGTTTCCCTCTCTTGGTGGACAATTCCGAGCTTGCCATGCGACAGCTATCCTGGAAATCGGGGACCCATGAGTCATTTCATAAGTCCATGATTTCTACAATACACTGGCATCGGTAAATTCTTTAATATTTACTCTCCGCTCCCTGGAGACTTACAATGAAACAAGTTGATGCAAAAGGAGTTTCAAATCACACAGAAATTTTGTTAAAACTTAAAAATACAATTTATTAGGATTATCCATACACACTATAAATAAGCTAAAGCAGCAACATTATGGTACTAAATAAATTCACGGAATACAACGTCATTATCCTATCTGGGTGGATTATGATAATGTCCTGATGGTGGCGGAGGCACGTAGCATTGAGCAGGCTGCGCATACGTATAACAAGGTGGTGGTGGTGGAGGTTGGCCCGGTTGCATCACGACAACCACTGGATTCGGCGGAGGTGGTGGCGGATGGTGATGATGATGACGACGACGCCAAGGCGGTATTATTTCAATTTTAATCCCGGGTCTACTATGATGCGGCGGCGGCGGAGGTGGACATCCGTGCGGTGGTGGCGGCATTATGGAATTTTGTATGACTCAATTTTCAACCGCGATTCACAGGGTGTTTTTGACACTTTGACGGCTCTACTAAAACTATTGGCTTTAGTATATTGATTTGGTGCTATATTGACGAAACGGTCGCATAAAACAGCAAAATAATCAGCGATAAAGGTGTGCCATACAACTCTTATCAGCTTGCAAGTGATAAGCCAGCGACAAGAGACTTCCAGATTTGATAATGAGAGAAAACACAATATTGATGTAGTTAAATTCAGATTTCCACGATGATAATGAACGCTTTTTGGACTGTCAGATAACCAGGTAGACTACCTTGACCGCGTATATTCTACAACATCACCTGCCTGTGTGCTATTGTCAAACACATTCCAATATTGGAAAGATTTTAGGAGAGGATGGCATGAACATATTTTCTTTATTTCACACTAGTAGCAGCCCTCTTTATTTCGAGACAGTCGGGAATATTTCACACACTTTAAGACATATATTTCGTGAATCGACATATGTTTTTGAAATCCGAAGAAATATGAGGTACATACATATGTTGAATTTATATAGTTGACATCGGAAGGTTAATCTGGTTTATAGCGCAACAAAACAATTGGAATTCCGTTTCATTCACAGCTCTTTATTTGATAACCAATCAAATGTGCGGGACTGACGACAATATCAAAAAAATTAAGATTAAGAAGAACCGTGTCATATGCTACATTGATGTATTTGTGGTACGAGTAATCCAAGAATCGAATAATTTTGTTGCAACTATGCAGGCTGACGTGTAATGTAAAAACACTATTTCGGACCAGCGAGTAAACCCATCGGCCATGGTTAACCAATACTTGCAACCCTTATCTTCAGGATGTAGAGGACATGGTCGAAACGTCTTGAAAAAGTTTAAGCGGTAAGCTTTGTCACATGTTTGGACACGTGTTTTGGTTGGTTGATCTCGTTGTAGTTTGATTGATTTCCATACAAACTAGAGTTTTTAATTTCCCGACCTTTTTCAACTCAGGATTTTTTTTCGATGTTTTCCAAATAAACTAAAAAAAAAATTTTATTTTATTTTTATTGCTTTAAGGCTGTCTGGGTGAAGTGAACACCCGATGCAATGAACACCGCGTTAGAGTGAACACCAGAATGTTTGCATTACTCTGTATAGTGAACAATCATGAAGCTCAATAGAGTGAACATAGTTTATAGTAAGTTTTTAGGTTTGGCGTAAGAGATAAACAATAAAAAAGGAGCATACAAATGAAAGAAAACATAAAATAACGATTCTGATAGGAACATCTGTAAAATGCTGCTACTGCGACGTTGACATAGCTTCTTCGTGTGGCTTCCTTCAGCTAATGCTAACACTTTCAATCACTCCAGATATCGGCAAAGAAACAAACAACTTTTACTAATTTTCTCCAGTCTTAAATTTAAATTTCTTTATTACATAGAAATAAATAAAACGTATAAAGTGCATGCATTTAAAATAGATAAATTTGTTGTTTAAATACAACAAAATACATTCATGATTTAGTGAACAACCTGGGTATTATGAAATAATCCTGCAAAAATTAGTTCACTCTAGCGAGACAGCACTGTATGTTACAAACTTGAAATGATTAATAAGTTCGATGAAAAAAAAATTAACAATTCAAAAAAAAATTATTTTTGTATTCTCATACATATAACAAAGCTTTATAAAGCTGTTACAAATTTTTATGAATACTGGGGAAAATATTTAAAATCAAACAAAAATATTTTTTTAGTTTTTCAGTTTCTTTCACTTGTTTTGGAAAATGAGATTTTTTTTAATTTATTAAATCTTACACCATAGAAAAATTAAAAATATTACAAATCTTAAAGAAGCGGCAAAAAAAAAAAAGAATTCAAATTTAATATTTAAATAATACAATTGTCTTGATAAACATCAAATATATATGTATACATTTTCGTGTTAATATTTATTTTTTTCAATTTGTGAGTTTCTATACAACAATTCATCTTATTCTCTCGGTTATTGCGTTTATTTTAAAGAGCGTAGATGCAAAACAAAATTGCAAATACTCACTTATTCACACACTTGTCTGTTTTTTCCAAACACGCTATTGCTTATACACAAATATGAAATATTAATAGAACATGAGTTATATTTAAATCCAAATAAGCTTTGTGTAGAAAGAAATAAGCTTTACTTGCTACAAAGACCAAATACGCGTTTTGTGTGTAAAAATTTAAAAAAATACGTTTTTTTCAGCGTGCAAAAACTGAAGTTGTAAAATACAGTGGGACAAGAGATAAAAAAGTTGACTGTTAAAATCAAAAAAGAATATTACAGACTAAGATTAAAACATAAAAAAACATATCTTTTACCTTTTTTTTCAATTCAGTAAGGAATTTTTCAAAACACTTAACGCATCTATTGATTATCCTGTTGCCCGAAAAAACTGGTTCATTCTCTAAAGAAGCTGATTGAATCGTTAAAAGTATGTTTAATAAGTATGGAATATTCTGCTTTACTACCACATCCTTCACAATGTGTTAATTCCCGAGCTGCTACCTAACTTTAATCTTAGAAATATTTTTATAAGATAAATAAATAAATACAAATTGTAATTCTTTTTTTGTTAAATATTTTGAAGCTGTGTTCATTTCATACATTGACGTTATTAACCCATTAACCACTGAAGCCGAACCCTTTAACCATTAGAAATGGATGATGATCTTCTGTAGACGGTCTTGGTGATTAAAGGGATAATAGCTCAACTTAAGTCTTATTGAAAACTTTTATGTCCTACACCAACTCTTTCATCATTATCACATTGAATTTCATTATTATGTCCTCCAAAAAGACGATGGCAAACATTTTCTGTATATCCAACTACTGAGGACTATTTTCACGATGATTATTGAAAATGTTTGTCTCTCCTCTAATTCAGGCTCTCGTAGAGCCTGAAATATTCGTTCAACAAGTATGGAAAAAATTAAGCGAATTTCTGTGCATAAAATGTTTACTGTGGCATCAGCTGTTAAGATGCAAGTATTTCGACGCTCTTAATATTGGTCTTAATATGTAAAGCATACCCTTTAAGGTCAATCCATAACTCACCCATTTCCAAAACTATAAGATTCTTGGTTTATTGGATTGTTCAAAAACAGAAATTTAGCCAACAGCGATATCATAAAATTCCAACGAGTTACTACCTATTTTGCAGTTTGAGTAGTACTATTTTAAAAATCTTTTATAATTTAGAGTATATGATAGTTTAATAAATAGTGTATCCCGGGAAATCGGGATACTGAAACACTTGAACAATTAAACATGACACAGCTTTTTCTATGCGCCAAAAAGTAATTTTCCAAAATAGGCTGTTGCAGATATGGCGTGGCTAGGTTTTAACATTTTTCTCGAAAACTTTATTTAGCTAATAATTGACATAATACAGAATTTGATAAGATTGTAGCTGGCCTACGTTTTGTTGAAAAACAAACCGACGAACATGGATCAAACGACTTAAAATGTTATGAATCCTACGATCTGAAGTGACTCCGTCTATGTGTAACAGTTTTTAGTCGTATTAAATTAAATATTTGAATTCTTAAGTCCACAGGAAAAATGTAAAGTTAATCCCAAAGTTGCATTCCCATTTTGGCTTTCTTCATTTATTTGACAAACATTTTGAGTGAATCCGAATGTCCGTTACAACCCTATTAATGATTGCCAACCCATTTGGAGTGATCAGATAATTTATACGAATTTACTGAAGGTACGCATAGACGATGCATCGCCACAGTGAATTCCGCTGTCTAATTAACCACGTACTACAAAAGTAATACAATGGGAATCACAGAATGTGAATGTGAAAACATACTTGACATTTTAGGTTGGTTGGAATTGACTTTGGAAAACTGATACCGACTAACATGGATGTATTTGGATGAGTGTATCTTATCAGTATTGAAAATGTGTTGTTCGGCAGTTATTATCGAAATGCCATTAACTGCAAAAGTGTGAAAACATTCTTATCTAAATACGAAATGTTCGCTTGCAGGGGCCGTGTTTTTGTTAGTGAATCATACACACCTTGTCCATTCATTATTTGCTTATCGGAGTTCGAACATACGTGTGATCGATTATTGACAAAGAAAAAAAAAAAATTCCAAATACATTGTCTGGAAGTATTCCACTGGAAAGTGTATTTTTCAAACACATACATAGAACTAAATTTGTTGTGTCTATTTTTTTTTTTTTTATCAAAATCACAATAAGTGTGTATGATTTTGGGCTAATAAAACATTTTATGGCGTAGTTTATTTTGGATATTTTGCGACTTCATTACGTTGTACATTGTTGGCCGATCTACAGCAATAAAAGTTTATTGGCATAGAGTAAATAGTGATTTTTCGTGCCGTTCGCCTTCGATATGCCACCACCACCACCCTATGGATATGAAGATCCATATCGCTATCGCCATCATCATCACCACCATCGCCCAGGCATCGAAATTGATATTGTTCCCGGTTGGAATCGTCCATACTATCCTGCACCTCCCCCACCGCCTCCTCGGGCTGAGGTGGTCGTTGTAACTCCGGCTGCCAATTACACTCCCCAACAAGTTCCAGGACAATATTACAATAATGGAGCCTACTACAACAACGGATACAACAATGGATACAACAGTAACGGATATAACAATAACGGATACAACAATCCTCCCTATCCACGTTGGTAACACTTGTGAGACGATCGCATAATGGATTGCCTTAAATAAATCTTAAAGTAACAGTGTACATATGTATGTATGTACTTATTATTTATTTAGACACACTTATACATAACGATTGAATATATTTGCCAATAAAAAGAAATGAAGTTAGATGGTACCAAGCTTTTTAGTTTTTTTTACCTTAAACTCACCTGATTAAAGTGAATAGAATTACAATGAAAATCCGGATGAGGCTTTCATAAAGTGAGAAGTCGAAATCGAAGGACTGAGATTTTACTTTATCTTTTCAGAAATTCCAGTTAAGTACAAACGATGTCATGTTCCTGCAGACGTTTGAGAATGCTTACTATTTGTTTAGTTCCAAATTCCGTAACTAAAAAACCGCATCAGCAGTACAAACTAATTTTTTGGAAAATTCTGTTGTCCTGGGGAAATCATTTGCCAAAACTAACCAGATTTAGTAAGAACACACAAAGAGCACCAACATATGGCACATAAAATCGCTAACACTTTCAAAAAAAATTATAAAATGATTTTATTTACAAAATAAATAGGAAATCCAAACCATAATTGTATACTTTTAAATATATGTGAGGAAATTTCCTTTCATTTTAGTACGTTTTTCGAATATGAAAGAGTTCACCATATACAATGTAGGGCATACGAACTGGTGGAAGGAGCACTTGCTGCAAATAAAAGTAACTAACCCTAATGTACATGCATATACATATGTATATTGTATATGCAATTAGATGCCTAATTTTTGTAGGTTTGGTTCTCTAAATGTTATTTTTTGTTAGTTTTATACCTTCTACAATACATAGTAATTATCGCGACGAGTATCTGTCTTGCCGTTATGCAGGGGCTTACGTGTTATCTTGTGTTCACAGTCTCTGGTGTATTAAACAATGTTAATAGTGAAACCCCTCAGGTGGTGGGCGTTATCTCTCCTTTACTGTATCACCTCTTTATCAACACTATTCTACACACACTTGAAAACAAAAACGTACACGTAGTTGTATATGCCGACGATCTGGTCAAACTGATATCGGGTATGTTCCCCCAACTGCAAAACGATATCATCAGTCACACTCTCGACTCAATCAACTCATGAGTCATAAGCAATGAACTTTGGGGAAATCCGGGTAATACAGATCTGTTACTGTTCAGGAGGAGCTACAAAATCCCGTCATTCAAACTATCCTATGAGATGAGGCATTATATTTATTGGATCACGTAAAGTTCACAGTGTCCACAGTGGCCTAATTACCAGTCGCAAATGTTCGACTGTCAGTGGGGTACTACTTCGAAGATCGATTCTTGCCAAGGGGGCACTGGTATAATGGACAGCGACGATGAAGTCAACCATCGCAAAACTCCTAGAAAAACTCAAAGATCAGCATGTATTATTATTTAGGGCAATTCGTAATCGCCTAGCGGAGGTTTTGAACGCTGTACAATAACTGATCCCAACTGACTTATATATTACGGTATGGCGGATCCAAGTGCCATTCGCCTACAGTCAATTGGAATGTGGAGAGAGGACGCATGTGTATTCTAGACACCAATCCAGCTGAACTAAAATTCTGTACAGACTACCGGATCCCTCATAATAGCTTCGGTCGACTCTTTAAAGTTATATTCCCATCCAGAGCTGAATGGGACCGAATTTAGTGAAAGAATGTAAGAATATTCTGTAGAGACTGAGTCTCTCGTCAGATGTGTGCGGAATAACGAGCTAGCAAGGACGGTATCTGCCAACCCAGTAGAAGTGGCCGCAGCACTAGGGTCAATCAACAAGAGCGTTCTTCTGCAATATCTGTCACTAGCCAACACCAGATTGAGAGCCTAAGTTTCATGCCGAATCTCAAGGAAAACATGGCCTAAATATAATCAGAGTAGACATAAATCTCTCATCATAATGTTAACCAAGCAACCAAAATTAGTACGGAGAATCCAATACATTAATAACTTCAACATAAAATATTCATCTGAGACCCAACACAAGTCTTTGCGTCGGCATCGAAGTTTTATATAAACTTGTTAGGCAATTAATACCCAAAGTTTTCCAAACCAGCCGAAATATACTTAAATATTGATACTAAATTTGAAACTTGTATTTACTCGTTGGCATGGGCCCTGTCTACGCCTTTCACGTTAATTAGTTCTTTGCCGATTCCTTCTCGATTCTGGAAAAAACAAGAGTTACATCTCGCTCTATATTTCCGACGATGTCATTGTCGTCCACATATGCGAGGAAACGTTTGGCAGTTGGTTAACAATAATTACGTCAAAGACCATTGGATAAAACGAAAACACTGCAAAATTTCAGACTTATCTCTTGCGCTTCATGTGCTAGAAATGACCTCCTATCGGCAACGTTTCTCAATATACAGGGTATCAAGATTCGGCTAAATATTAATTATTAAACTAATTTTACATTGTGCCATGGCCTATCGATTTAGAGTTGAATTTTAACCAAAATACTGCAATCGAGCAAGAAACACTTTTAAAAACAAGTAAGAAAGTTTTAGTTAGGTTTCCGACTTTCATATATTCTCTCCCTCAATAAGAACATATAATTTTCATATTCCAAAGTATCCGGTTACCAAAAATGGGCATGACCACGACCTACGCATTTATTGAAAATGTTAACCTTATTTCACTTGAAATCGTATAATTAATTAATTCTCTAAAATTCTGTATTTCGCGTTGCTATTATGACTTTCAGATTTCGGATACTTTGGAATATGAAACATGTATGTCCTTCTGTTCGTGAGGGTATGTAAGACAGGAACTTTCTCACTAGTTATTATACTGACTTTCCGATACTTTAATTTGTTCTAATATCCCTTTGAATCTGATCTAAGTATGACTATTCATTCATCGAGAATTTCTTTATTCCAACCGAGCGGACAGTAAACACAAATATATATCGTACACAGACATACATATTTTCAAACTATTTTTATCTTATCGGAGCGTCGAAAGGGGCTTTATATCTTTATTTTTGTAGAGAAGAAAATATTTTAATTAATTGTATGAAACGTAATATTTATACATATGTTTATGAGCAAGGGGAGTTAATGACGGTGCATGTCATAAAGGAAAACTAATGATTGGTTCAAAAAACTCCGAATCCAGTGCGATTCCAATCATCACCATTTAGATGGCAGATGTCCCAAGTAGTTTTCAGTAATTTGCATGGCAATATTTGAAACAAATTTGAAAGGTTATTAAAGCAAATAATGTTTTTTTTTAAAACAAGTATATGTTTTTTTCAAACTCATACTGGTTAAGTACACAGGGAGTATGTACTTGAAAATGTTCAGCAAGCGCAGTCTCCCTGTGGTAACCTTATTTTTCGAAGACAGTTTAAAGGTTCCTGATTGTATGTATCCTTTTAGTTTTAGTCAAACACAATTTATTTATTAAAATACAATTTAAAAACTTCATATGTTTTTAAAAATAATTATTATTATTAAATCAATTCAATTAAATGTCTACATTAAACGACATTTATACTTAAACGTGTATAAAGGAAATCACCAACGAGGGGAATTATCCCAATGCTCCCTGGGTGGTGGACCTCGATATTCCGGTAAAACAACAACCACTTCCCGTGGTGGCGGAGGACGTGGACGCTGTGGCGGCATTATAACAACCTCGGTGGTAACGCGCTGTGGCGGTGGTGCCATGTATGGCCGGCCCATAGGACTCACAATGTCCACTTCAATAATTGGACGAGGGGGGTGGTGGTGTCGACGTTCGTCCCACGGAGTCATTCTGATCAATTCTATTATACCACAGCAAACTCCAAACGAAAGCAATTAATTATTATTTACTGATTCCCCTATTAGTTTTTAATGCTCCGAGGTCTTGGTGAAAACTGTGCCTTTCGGTTGAAAACGATACCATTTTAAGTAAATAAATATTTACTCGTGTATCTACATTTGTTGTTATCAAAAATATCGGGGAAATTTTTAGAGAGCTTAACTATATATCAAAAATTTATCTTGTCACATTCTAAGGCTACTGTTGTTAGTGTTGAAACTAGATAAAGTAATAAATACTCGCATGAATGCCTTCGGTCTATGGGAAACCTTTTTTTTTGTCATTATTACGAATGCACTGACTGTTTTCCCTCTTCTGAATGTAGGTAATAGTTGACGGATGGATCAATCATTATGATTGGAGTGACAGCAATGGTGAAATTCCATAACGGGGGAAATACTAAATCAACGAATTTCAATAACATAACTACCAAAATTGTTGAGGTGGGAAAGAAACTACTTCCAACGAGTTAATCATAATGGAGCTTGACCGAATTGCAGTACTAATGAATGTCAGAGAAAGAGCAGTATACAAAACACAGAGTGGTTCTCCAAATTAATGCTGAGACCCAATAAATGAGTCATGGATAATCACTTAAAATTAATTTTTTCAGTCAAACGGTAAGTTCAATTACCCAATCAACCAATTGAGCACTCAAAAACATATAAAATCAGTTTTAGTTGAAACTGTTTTTCATGATATTTATTTTTTATTATAAAGTTTGAACGTTGACATTATGTGTGAAACACTACATCATTAAAATGACCACCACGCGAAGTGTTGCAAGCATTGTTTTGTTTTGAGGCAATTTTGGACCACTTTTTGGCATATATTGGGCGATATCTCAACCATGACTTGACGTATGTTGGTTCTTAAGTACTCAAGAGTTAAAGGTTTATCTGCATAGACACGGTATTTCGCGTAGACCCACAAAAAAGTGTAATGGTGTCAAATCGCATGATCTTGGTGGCCAGTTGATGTCGCCAGGACGAGAAATTACCCGGCCAGGAAATGACTCTTGCAATAAAGCCCGAGCAGGCAAACAAAAAGTCGGTTATCATACCGCCATAACGCTCCGAATTGACGGTGAACGTCGTTCTCTTGTCTTTTTCGAAGAAGTCAGGTCCAATCACACCTTTGGATTAAAAATCGCACCAAACAATTACTTGACGATTCTCAGAACCCCAAATGCCTTCAATGTCTAAGTCAAGTGAAACTTTTAAGCGAATAATGCAAAGTCTTTGGCACAATTCACATCGGCCGATTCTCACCAGCGCTCTAGAAGTCGATGCAACATTACCAGGATATTTAGACACTTATGTGACTTTTTTCACCAAAGATATGTTTACGACAAAAACCAATTTTCTGGTAGCTCGATCCATTTGGTTCGGTATCTGACACAAATCGGTCCATGTTTGGATATATTTTCTATTAAAAGATGTTGGCAGTTGTGGTGTGACAGTCATTGCCACTTTAGATATTCGACGTTGCGAGCAAGGTAGTTCTCTAAGCCATGGATGACTTCTGTACAATACGGTTTCGCATTCTGTTGTTTTCCGCTAACACTCAGGGGATGCCCTCTATAAATGCAATGCACTGTGTTAGCGATAGCAAAGAAACCCTTCCTGGAGGGAGGAAAGAGGGAGTTGTTTGCCTTGAATTTCAGGAACAACACTTGTAGAAAGATTATTCCACATACGAACAGTTCAGCTGAAGATCGAATTATCTCTAGTTATAGTCCGGTCATTTCACAATGAACGGATGAGGCACCCTGGATAGCCGAGTATTCCGGCTAAATGTTCTAACGTCAGGGACCAGACGACGGATATCTTATGAACAGATACCGTTACAATATCTATAGAATAGCGATATACAACACACGTTCCGGCGAAGCTGTGGGGAGAAAATAGAGTTGGATACTCTACCATCACCACCGCTCTCCTCTGTACACGGTCCAGAAGCTGCAAAGATGTTTTTGGAGCCCCTGCCCATATTTGGAAGTT
This sequence comes from Hydrotaea cyrtoneurina, assembly GCA_958296145.1. NCBI lineage: Eukaryota > Metazoa > Arthropoda > Insecta > Diptera > Muscidae > Hydrotaea > Hydrotaea cyrtoneurina. The sequence goes on along the minus strand of OY282514.1, from coordinate 50,338,954 downwards.
ATATTCCGTTTTAGGCGGATGTAGGTGGTGTAAATATTTACGAGGTCAGATGGGGTGAAGTATTTCTTGCACCGCTTTAAAAAGCCTTAACACTTGAATGCTTCTTTGGACACGTCAAATATATGGCTAGCCCAGCGAGCATCACCCAGTATCTTCATGCCCAGAACATCAAGAGTATCTGATACGTCGATATCCACACTATCCATAGAAATTGACGAAGATGTTGGATCAAATGAACTTTTGTGGGACAACACACAACACTGGGTCTTTTGTGCGTTAAAATCTACTCCAACTCTTACTACTTTTATTAATTTCTAATTTCATACACTGAAATGTATACAGACCAATGTTGCATCGTCAGATACTAATATTCCCTTGAATTTGAAGTAGAAAGGGTATTCACAGAGAATCAGAGTTAAGTGTCTTTGCCACATGAGTCATCTGGTCTAGGCCATAGTGTGATATATCGTACAGTGTCGAAATGATTGTGGTAATTTTGATCCCAGAAATATACTCTAAAACCGATGACTAATTTCAAATCAATATTTGCTGTGTTTTTTCATATCGTTGGATTGTATTCAAATAAGAAATTAAATGTGTTGTCGCTAACGTAGACCGTATTAAAGTATTTTAGTTTTTAAAAAGTAATAGTCGTATTTGATACATTTATTTTAAAATTTAGTTTCCCTTTGTGACAACAATTAAAAAATATTGTAAAATGGTTGCAACTGAAATGATGTCTTTTCTTTAATCAGTAAAACGAGTTTCTTTTTTTAGCTCGAAAAGAGAAAACACAGCTGTTGTTGTAGGTAAACAAGACAAGAAATAATCGATTTATCTTCTAAACTATGTATACAGAAATAGAAGCTACTTTCCACTTCACATTGACACTAATTATCGAATGTCATTGATAAGATAACTTTCTACAGAGTTCGCCATGTCGAAGGCGACTTGAGAGGCGATTTACTTAATTCGGCCCATATTATAATATGTGTGTATTCATAAATTAACAATCAGTTGTTGATCAACACTCAGTTCCACCAGACCGGAAAAAATCGTAAATTGTCAATTGTACGAAACGGAAGCAGTTGAGCGGAATGTCCCAAGAATATAGAATAGAATTACACTGTGAGTGCAATCATCGCCGTCACCCCGGCCTCTTGTCGTTGGTTTTGCCATGGAGACATGACCGACCACGCCGGTGCTGCAAACGTTGCAGACGTCAAATGCGCAATCAAGTCGTGGTGGTGTCTACGCCAGCGGGACCTCCTCCACCAGCACCAATTGCCCAAACTACTGTTGTCTACCAAGAAGCACCTCCATCGTATGCATCAGTGGCCACCATTTCAGTGAAATAAGTGTTGAGTCGTTTATTATGATGTGTTTTTTTTTAATGTTATTAACCCTTTGTTGCATAAATACGAATAAAGTATAAAGGCAGGAAAAGAAGAAGAAAAAACATGAAGAAGAAGAACATTTAATAAAAAACAATCGCCTGCACGCGAAAATAATTAAAATTAATTTGCTTTCGACCAGTGTTGCCAACGTTTACTAGGTGCAATTAAAACAAATTGCTTGTAACAGATACCGGCGCTGAGGTTTGACTCGTCGTTCACCCACTCACACCCTGTGACCGTTGTAAATTTTACTGCAATAAGTCATGTTAGTAAAGCCTGCAATGGCCTGACTTTTGTCGGAGTGGTGGAACCGGTCATCAGCGACATGCACCCGTACACGTGTAGCTGCCACATTCATGTGAATGCATTGAAAGACTTCTTATGATATATTAACATGAATACGGCCCGCCTGGGCAGCGGGTAGCGGGCGAAGCGTAATTGTTTTAACATAGTTTGTAGTCGTATTGGATATAGGGCCATGGTTAATTTATCAGTGGCATTCACATTGATATCCTGACCACATACATTCTATTGGGAAAGGCAGAGAAACAGAGGAACAGTACGTGGGACTGGTAGGGGAGATTTTAATTCATTCAAACCGAATAGAAAACACCATCCGAGAAGTTGTCGGCTAATGGATTTTGTCTTTAACCCAGGCATGTCCTACTTTACAGATGCCAGTAATGTGAAAGCGTTCTCAAGCAACTTTAGAAATTCCAACTACATGTATATTAAGCGAAATCGATGGATAATTTTAGGATATTACAGACAATACGATGAACTGAATATATCAGACGAACGGTGTTGAGAGTATACAGTCACAAACAATAAAAGCAACAAGCCGGATGTGCCGCTTCACAGTGGGTGCTAGTCCATCAAAATCTATTGTCCGAAAAATCATTTCAATTACGAAAAACCGATTTTGTTCCATGAACTCTTAGTGTATTCTAGTGCAGCGAATTCTATAATCAAAAAATCCAATGTTTTTCAGCCAGTCTAATCGCATGGTTTCAAAACACTGGTGATGGTGAAAAATGACTTCTGTAGAGAGAGAAATAACAAAAACCTATCGGAGTTTGAAAACTATCAAATATCGCGCGTAAAAGGTCCGAAAATCCCAATTTTTGGCTAACCGACATTGGGTTTAATCGGGTAAAAAAAATACATTTGAAGACCTCGCGATTTAAGCCTATTTGACCAATAGACGGCAACGTCACACCATATGCCAATAGATATTATGATACAAATAGTCGGCTACTAATTCATTAATAAAATACGTCAAAAGGGTATCCTGTCTTGTTTACTGTCTGATAATAGCGGGTGGTACATCCAGTTGTTTCTTTTTTGAATCATATGTTACTTCGACAGTGACAGCTTCTATCCGCTAGAAATCTTGAAGAAAGACAGTAGAATATCACCGTGGAACGAAATGAATCGTTTTACGAGGTTGGTTAAAAACAATGTTATTGCAAGATTTCATGCGGAATCAAAATCAACTAATACCAGTTTTAAAAAATGGACCCCTGATGAAACGGTGTAAACTAACACAGATAGATCTCGAACAACAATTTCCTGCAGCTGGCGACTCCAACGCACTGGAATTCCCGCACTGGGACAAACCCTAGATGAAATTAACTATATAAATGTCTGATGCAGCCAACCACTATACTGACCTAATACACTTCTGTATAATAAGGAATTGCAACACCGAATTGTTCATCACTTATCAACATACTACTGTCAAAATTTAACAACTATTTACTTATTTTAAGTACGAAAAATTTCCAAGTATACTCAAATTAAGTACAATGTACTATAGCTAAGTAAAAATTACTACACCTGAGTACTATTTACTCCTCATAAGCACATATACACATGATTTTTCAACAAGAGGTGTTATGTTGGTAATCAAAGATAAATGCAATTTTTTGAGATAAATGATCGGATGTTTTTTTCATAATAAAAAGCCAAATGGCCACCATGACCACGCTTACAGGACCATATCCTTTTCATGAAATTTTCCATAACCAAATCGCAAAGTGGCTGCCCTATGTCCCGGATAACCTCACGAATTCTATATTTGAGGTCTTTAATCGACGATGGGCTGTTTGCGAACTGTGACTGCAAGATTTACACCAATTTTGCAGTTAATTTAAATAATTTCAATGCGTTGTTGCAGCGTGTATCGTTCCATTTATGTCAAAGAATAAATGCTTTAAACGGGACAGCTACTTAAATACCGGGTGATTCAAAATAACACCTCTTGTTGGAAAACCCTTTATATAATTGCCAAATCACTTTTGAGTAAGTCATTCATCGCTCGCCTTTTATCCGCACCTCCAAAGGTCAATGATCAAGTGAGGCTGAATGACAGAGGTTGCATAGTAGATTGGTTTACACAGTCTGACTCAATAGGTCGTCAATGGAAATAGAGAAGGAGAGAGATCAGAACCTTGTGGATCCATGGGGCCCACCTAGGCTCTATAGATGAGGCCCCTTCTATACCAACTCGTATAGAGCGATCTATGTGAAAAATCGATATAAATCGGGAGAAGTTATTACCAACAACAAATGCAATGAGTTTCGGTTCACCCCAATAGCTTGGCTCCATTGCTTCTAAAGAAACTCCATCAGTTATCCAGTAGATCGATTTCTACGGAAGCCGATTATTCAGAAGACCGTTAGAAACTGGATATTTTAACTGATGGTAGCTTTCCATGCTCTCCACAACCTTGGAATATGCAGGATGGGGTGAGATCGTTCCTAGGGATCGCGTGGACATTGGAAACGTTCCTAAGGGTAAACGTCAGTACGATACAGCATGAACACTTGCATAGGACAAGTGATGAACTACCCCAAAGAGTTTTGTTACTTTAGGGACCATAGCACATCAGAGTTGTCAGTTGTATTCTATTACTTAAAGTATTTAGACGTGTTTCTAAAATCATCTGTCAAAAGTGGGTTTTTCTACAGCTCAAAAATATTTTTTTTTGTTCTTAATTCTCATTATTGAATAACAAACCCGAACCCGAAATTTAAACAAAAAAAATTTGCAGGTGCTATTTATAATTTATAAATGCTGTAACTGTATTAGTAAGAATCGTAAAAATCTAAACTATCGAGCGGACGATACGCACTGCCCTTTTAGAAAAAAATACCTTGAAATACGTCATAAAGTCAACTGTAACTGAAACCTGTAACTTTGATGTAGTGCCCGAAACAGATTATTCAGAAGATGCATTATTTGCTGCTACAAGAAAGGGTACCCAATTCCCAATGAATAGATCAAAAAACCAGTGAAGCAAAACATCTTACTCCTCAATAGCTAAAACAGGTGGTCACACTGATGATAGTAATAACAAATCTACGACATAAACATGTCGTATAGCCTAAACACTGTATATAAGCTAAATATTATGCACTGGAGTGCCCAGGGCATTACAAATCAAACATACATTGCGGAACTTGAGCACCTTTTTAACTAAAAGCTAATCAATGTTGTTTTTTAAAATGAAGCCTTCCTGAATCCTCGCCACAGTATCAAACTCAGAAATTATATTAAACATAGATACGATCGCCATACACATGGAGGGGAAGTCTGTATTGGAATTAAGCAAAATAGTCCCCATTAAAGGCTTGCTAAATTCGCTACACGAACAGTCATAACAAAAACTCTGCTGAGATCAAACTCTATAATCGCCAACTGAGATCACAATATTATATAAACTCATCATTCACAAGATTGGAGCAAACGTCCATTATGAAATCATCTGTAGTGGATCTGCTTTTCACAAACTCCTGTCATCAAATCTCTCCAATTTTGACTCACGACAATTTGCTCTGCTCAGACAACGTTCCTTTGTCATGCATCATCTTTGGTTCGCGCAATCAACAAACGCTTCAAATTCCGCTATATAACAAAGCTGCACGCTGAAAAATCCGTAATTTTAAAATATTTGTACTGAAGTAAAACGCGTGTTTGGAACTTGTAGCAAGTAAAGCTTATATCCTTCTACACAAAGCGTATTTGTATGTAAATATAACTCAGTTGCTATTAATATTACTTATTCGGATATACGCAATAGCGTGTTTGACAAAAACCACGCAATGAACGTGTTAATATCTACAAAGTACAATATTTGCGTTCACATATTTCAGTATGTGGCTAATAAATAGTGTGAAAACTGCAAGCAATTTTCCAACTTTTGCCAAAGAAATTATTTTTCACTGGTAATAGATGGAAGAGTACCAAAACTTAAAATGTAATTTTTTATCTTTATTTTGATAACAAACTATATTTTTTGCGCCACAGACAAAAATAATTGTAATAATTAACGTGCATTTTGTGTGTATAATAACACATCATTTTATTTCCAGAGTGTTCTCTAATACCGACAACACACATTCCCACGAAATATCAAGCCCAATGCATTTGCTCACATCGATACACAACAAGCGACCGTACTAAAAATAGGGAAATTGCAACGCAACCGTAACCGCGAGTCTTGGCCGAGAAAACTCTCTCGTTCAACTTTATCAGAGTTGCACTACAACAGATTTTTTTGGTCGATTTTCGCCTGGAATGCAATCCATGTCGGAATGCAAGTTGGTTCGGTTTAGTGGTTTAGAGCAGATCTGAACCACTGGTTTGTAGAATGCTTTCTACTTATTTCACGTAACATTCCACGAATGAACAGACGGGAAACCTCTCTCTAAGCTCACTGTGCACGATATAATTTGTATACCCACTGATCGGGACTTACTGTTTAAAGCCGGCTCTGAACGGCTAATTACTTTTCTAGAGTAGTTTTAACATTAACAAGTTGGAAACGGCCGCTAGGGAAATGTTTTGAACCTGGGTTTAACTGTGTTAGCAGTGCTTTTTAGCCACTCTTGAACCGCGGATCTGGTGGGATTTAGTGGTTCAAAATTATTGGAACACACATATTTTGTTGGTAATTTGTTTTTATTAAAAACAGAAAATGTAGTTCAAACTAGGATAGCTCTTTCAACCCGTGTCGATTGAACAGAAAAACAACTTTAGCAATCTTTTTAAGTTAACATTCCTAGAACTCGTACACATTTTTCTCATGCGAATCGAACCATTTTTTTTTTGTGGTTTTTGGTTCAGTTCGACATTTTGTTGTAATAGTGGTCTAGCTCACAGTTTTGTACACAGACAGAAAAGTGATACGGTTCAGTTCACAACCAGTTCCTATTGTGAAACCTTTGCCATCGAAAAGATTTTTATTGATTTCAATTGACAACACCCCAATCGTCGATGCGCCCATGATAAAATATAGACATTTGGAGTTTGGATTATGCGATCTATGCATGGGCGTTAGGTTAACCAAGTGTATTCCAAGAATATAAGGGTTGGGTATGGTATACAGATTTTGCCTACGGTTTTGGATATTGGTTGCGTATTATATTGTACTCCTTTGACAATGATATAGCTACCGGTGTATTGACTGTAAATTGTAAAAATATAACTGATCCGTAAAACTGTTTTCTGTCGCCACATTAAGGTTTTTCTATCCTCGAAATTTCCATTTTTTTTGCTTCCGTCACACTGTTCATAAAACTGAAAACGAGGTGTTTCCGACAATTTCTCCATTCAACGTGTAGTTGTATTTTATTGCATTTGCATCGCGTGAATTACGAGCAGGATTTATAAGTGTCAGTTTGTATATGTATGTGTGAGTGTAGAATAGTTCTCACTGTTTGCATGTTGGAAGTGGGCTTTTTTCACTTCATTTTATTAAAACGCTTTTTTTAACTTTAGCATGAAAACCATGGACTGGAAATAGGTTACGTGCCTACCACGTACACCTTCATTGCACAAACACACACACACACACAAAGTCGGTGGAAGTTGTTCAGGAAAACTCTAAGTCAGTTTGCAGACAACAATAAAGCATACGCTACCACGATGGTGCTGCTGGTTTGCTTCAAGTCAGATATGGTCTGGCGGTCCGTCGGATGGTTTGACGGTTGTTACTTGGTTATTGCATGTACGTCCTTTGTTTTCATTTTTTTTTACATGGAAAACATCTTTTCTCTTCTGTTCATTCGCTGGCTTGGAGTTCTGTGTGTATGCATGCCGGGCTTCGCAGTGAATGTTGTATTTCACTGAAGCAGCTCCATTGTCTTCCATCCTCATGTTGGTAGTTGTTAAACAATGCAACCATATTTTGCTGATACTGCCACACACGCACACACATATGCCTACGAATGCCAGTCCCTTTTAACAATATAGTTTGTGTTAGTGCATTATTAGTGTTGTATGCGAGTGTGTGTGTTTGATGTTTCACACTTTCTAATTGTTCTTCCGGTAATTTTCATTTGTATTGTGATCCACAAAGGATGTTTTATTAATGTTCCTACTGTTCGATGCATTTGCCATATGGTCGCAGCGATACAGAGCTTTCATCCTGCTTCCCGGCTGTCTAAGGCAGCTGGTTATTCGGTCTGTGGCTTTCGTATGGCTGCTCAAACTCTTAATGCTGAAAGCCAACATGGCTGTCCTTCAGCAGTTGTAACGTTGACAATAACAGTTACAGTAAATACATAAAATAACTGTTCATAACATGAATAGCTAATATCAGTCCCCGTGAAAAAATGATAACATGATATTTCTAAGCAATACCGAACAGAATCATTTTTTAATGTTTTGGATCAGAAAAAAATTAAGAAATCTGTCACATGTTATAAACATCGACGCTTCTCAGATGTTTTCAAAAGTTCAACCGCACTTTTAAGGACTTGTAGGGGACTTTGGAATACACTTAGACATTCTGCATTTCTAAGTGGCTAGACCGATTTAAAAAACCGAGGTCGAATCTCTCTTTGATCATCCACTCAATTACTTGTATGGAGAGATTTGTCGAATTATTTGCTTGGACAAAGCTGAGTCCAATAAAATCATGTGTTCATGTTGAGGTGGCTCACGAATTATACGAAATTTAATCTAAAAATATTTTTGTCTTCATCTTGAACTGTGTCAAAACACATTTCAGTACAATTTGACAAGCTGCCTCCCATTTACTTCTTAAAGAAAATTGCCTAGAACGGTGAATATTAACTACGAATTCCTGAGCTGCATGTGACTGCGTTGACTTTGTCATTTTGAGTGAATGTATAAAAATACCTCTGCTCTAATCACACTATACAACAAAAAATATTTTCTGTTATGAATAGCCACTATAGAAGTCTGATGTGCTATGGTCCCCCGGAATACAAAAATGGTCGAAACATTTTTGTTATGGTTAATTTTTAAATTCAATTTTTGAAACATAAATTGTCATAACCGGAAAGCGACTTGTCCGATTCTTTTTTTTTGTAAATTATCACTAAACTATCTTTAATGTTGGGTAAATGTAGGCGTATATTATCGGTTCAACTTGGCAAACCCAGTGCGATCCTTATCGACAGCATCTCAAGTCGTTTCGCGGACATCCACGTGATAACCTTGGACAACTGCGTTTTGTATCCGCCAAGGCGACGGCTGACGTGTGAGCGGCGAACCTTTTCTAAGCTTAAGAGGTTGAAGTTGGGCTTGTAACCCGCTTCCCAAAAAAAACCCACTATGAAATCTAAAGTAAATGAGGAAAAACGGACTCCCCCTAATGTTGACAACCACCGCAAACATTAAAGGGACAATGATTTACGGATATGCACTCCTCAGACCAGTAGCCTCTCTCCAACTGGCGGATGTCCTCGAAGAATACAGAGCTGACATCACCACCATCCAGGAAATAAAACGGAAGGGACGAAGGGAACATGGCTCTCACCTGACGGAAAAACAATGAATCAAATAGAACACGTTGTGTGGACGGAAGGCAGGCATTAAGCGGGTTGGACGCAGTGCCGGATTAACAGTCTGTGAGGCTCTAAGCAGTGAAAGATATGGGGCCCCATAATTTTTTTAAATTCTTTATATTAACTCGTACTCTCTGTCTGCCGGTCTGTACCAAAACTTTTTTAACCCTTTTCCCGTTATCCAATCGAGCTGAAATTTTGCAGGCAGACTCGTGGCGACGACAAAAATTAACTATCAAAATCTCAGGCCCCTAGGGTCACGGACTATGGTACCTCCCATACAATTTTTTTTTCTTTAATTTTTTAAAGAATTTATAGTCAAAAACTGTGTTTTTACATTTATACAAAGTTACATGAAAACAATCGCTTAAAAATTAAACCTTATTTTTCCTGCACTTTTGACGAGCAAAATTTTCGATTAAATTATCAAAATTCATGCGACACGTAACATCTGATTCAATTGACAGAAGAGCCAACGAACTTAGTCGATCTTGTCGCATTGTCGTCCTCAGAGGATTTTTTATTCGTTTCAACTGCGAAAAAGATCGTTCTCCCGAACAGTTTGTTATCATTAATGATAAAAATATTCTGAGGCAGATTTCCACGCTAGGAAAGACTGTTTGAAGTTGGTCATTTACAATGATGTTATAAAAATCAGTAAAATTTGCACTAATATTTTTATCTTTTTCCATTTTCAAACGAACGTACTGATGAAATTGTTCTAATTCATCAGAGAGATTTGAATTTAAATCCTCAGGATACGATTCGACAAGCGACTTAACTTTTGATAGTATCTCATCGTTGGTTAAATTCATGTTTAATAAAAATGAAAACTTTTCTGCCAGATTCTGATAAACGTCGCCTCTTCTTTTCATCTCGACTTGAAGAATGTCGACGATGCAATAAAAAGTCGAAATGCGAAATTTGTCCTTTGCAGATAAAATAGCATCTTCCGCTGGACCATCATTGACTTGTACTCTCCGAGTACGTATTCGATTACTATTTCCTCTATAATCACCGTCGGGTAAAATTTCTTTAGACTTGTTTTCGAATTCTTCAAATCTTTCCCTGAGATTTTGCAAGTAAATAGTCAACGTTTTATACAAATCAGCGCACACTTGCAAATTAACTTCTGAACTCTGAAGGGCTTGTGATGTCCGATGAAATTGTTGCAAAATGTCATTCCACATCGTAACCATAAAAACAAACTCAAACTCTTGCATTTTGTTTGCAATATTCATTGCTTCTTGTCTAGTTTCTCCTTTTTGATTCCTATCTTCAGAAATAGAATCTAACGCGTCGAGAATTTGAGAATACGAATTTAAAATTGCATCTGTGGCAACAGCTTGTGCTTCCCACCGCGTGTTTGAGAGTTTCTTTAACTGTTTTTCATCCTTGATATGATCCTGTAGTACCTTCCATCTGTTTGTAGAAGCAGAAAAAAATACGTAAAGTGTTTGCACTAATGAAAAAAAATTTACAGCCTCCAAACAACAATCGACTGCACTACGACCGACAAGATTCAATGAATGTGCTGCACATGCAATGTATATTGCATAAGGGTAGAGTTGTAAAATAAAACTTTGCATCCCTTTATACATACCTTTGCATACCGGACATATTTGCTGCGTTATCATGGGATTGCCCTCTGCACTTCGAAAAGTCAATTTTGCAGTCTTCGATCAAGAATTTCAAAACTGAGTCAGCCATTTCTTTTCCAACGTGACTTTTCAATTCTAAAAATGTTAAAAATCGTTCTACTGGCAAATTATCAAAGGGCGAAACGTATCTTATGATGACGCACAACTGATCAATGTGAGAAAGATCAGGGGTTGAATCGACGGACAAACTAAAATATCCAGCAGCTTTTATTTCATCTAAAATCGCAGACCGGACTTCCTGACTCATTAGTTCAATTAGCTCATCGCAAATAGTTTTCGACAAGTACGACACATTTCCTTTAAAACACAGAAAGTATACTATTAGTAAATGTTGAATTTTCTTGAAAAAGGTCACATATTAACAATACATTGGTAATATATTAATAATATATTGACAATTCATTGATAATTAAAAAGTCATTTTCCCAACTTCTTTTAACTGGCAACGAAAGAGTTATTTCAGTTTCATTCATAGAAATTAGGTTTTTGTTTTGTTTAAAAATTTATTTTTAAAACTTAGAAAAAATTATACGCCTGATATTGGGGGCCCCAATTTTGCGGGGGCCCTAAGCAGCTGCTTAGTTTGCTTATGGGTTAATCCGGCACTGGTTGGACGCACGGCGTTCCGAACTGCATTTTTTCGGACCACTACCTTGTAGCAGCCAAGGTATGCACTCGGTTGAGTGCAGCAAAACGATATCTAGACGTCGTAAAACGGCAATCGTGTTGGTCAATACCAACAGCAGGTTGTAGAGTTATCTTTAATAAGTAAGTATTTTTAATATTTTGCCATTGTTCCCTATAATGAAATGTGTCTCTCCTAAATTTTTGAAATTGAAGTTGAAAAATTCCAATAAAGTTTTCATTTTGAATTGTTTATCATAAAGCTATATATCTTACAATTAAAATGAGGTGCGGATCATTACAATCGAGTGAGGATGTTTGTTTTTATTTACTATTTAGTGAAGGTCCATTCTGCAATTACAATTTATTAAACTGCTCTACAATAACTTTACGAATTTTCCAATAATAATAGTGTATATGTTCCCCTCCCCACCTCGTTTATGTGGAGGCAAATGTTTGCCTATTCCAACCACTTTTAATTCAAAATTACCAAGTGCTAAAAGGCTGACCTGCGTATTTTAATAGTCTTCCCGAATAACGACAATGAATGAATACCAACATATATACTATATATATAGTTAAATAAAGACGATTGGAATAATTTAATTAAAACAACCTTCACAGTTCCGTTGTGAATTTAAGTCTGATTTTATTTTTTCGTTTTTTGATAACTAGGTGACAATATTTTTAATTTTTAAAACATGGGTAAATTAATCATACATTTGTTTATGAAAAATAACTGAGTTAATATTGATAGAAAATAGAATAGTAGTTTATATGTTGGTGTTGGTTATTCCATAACTTATATATATATAAAGGGTGTTTTTTATTGAGGTATAGAACTTCGAATTGAAATAAAACACAAGAAAATCGTTTTAATGTCCATCAATTTGGCTTTATTGGAAGGATAATTTTATGCCATTAATGTTTAAATATGATTTCGGGCATGTGGCCGCCGCGGCTGGCTCGAATAAAGCCAATTCTACAGGTCCAATTTTCAACTTGTTGGAACCACAACTCATCCACATTCATGCCATCCAATTCGGGAATAAAATAGTCGGTTATCATGGCTCTATACCGGTCTCCATTAACGGTAACTGACTCTCCAGCATTATTTCGGAAGAAGTATGGCCCAATGACTCCACCAGCCCATAGAGCACACCAAACAGTCAGTTTTTGTGGATGTAATGGCATAAAATGGACGGAGCTTGCGGTGAACTTCGCGAACTGAACCATTACTTTCGAAATAAATTTGCACGATTTGCAAGCGTTGTTCTTTTGTCAACCTGTTCATGATGAAATGGCAAACCAAACTAAATATTAATCACTTGACAGCTGACAAAATGGCCGCCAGTTAAAAAAGTGATGCCAACTTAAAGTTCTATACCCCAATAAAAAACACCCTTTATATATATATAATTAAATCAATATTTTGGAAGTCATACGAATTTGAATGCCAAGACAGTGAATCTGACAATACAACTAGAATTATGTACCCGGCGTTGTGCATGTTGCCCACTGAAATACAATTATAGCCATCTAGTTTAAATACAGTGTACACTCTCCTTGCGGACACGTCTCATAAACCGACATTTTTTTTTATTACCAATCCGCTTCAGTCCTCTTGTGTACTTCTCTCATAAGCGGACACCTCTCAAAATTTATGAGAGTACACTATATCCGCTTATGAGAGAGTACATACCTAGTGTGTCTCTACTTCGAAATGAAAAACTATAGAAATGCCGCGTTATGTTTTGATTCAGCTAGTATTGTAAAATGTGTATGTTGCTTCGTATTTCCTCTTTCATCACAGATAATTCCACAATTGATGTCGTATGCTCTTTGATCACACCTACAAGTGCTATAGAATGCATTTCAAGAATACGTGCATTCAATTTGGTTTGGCAGTGTGAGTATCACCTTTCTGAACTCACACCGAAATACACATTCCACTAATTCAATCGGAATCCTTGATAAAAATGAATTCGTGCAACACGTGTTACAACAGCCACCAATTTCTTTGGTTTACCAACCATCAAGTATAGAATTTTATAACAACAGCGCACAGATACTCTGACAAAGAGGAAGAGAGAAAGATACGTATTCAGAATAAGTACGAATAAAGAAATTAATTATGTTCAGAATAAATTACAATTTAAATGTGGGATTATGATGAAACCCCATACGGTAGAGGTTAAAATCGAAAACACGTGTTTGCACATGTACGATTTGTGTCCGCTTTTATTTTCCACACGTATGTGTAGGTTTTGTTTTTATGTATGTATGTCAGGATCCACTTGAAGATGATAAATTGTCAAGGCGTATACTGAAGTCATATTACATGGGCTGTAAACAGTTCAGTGCGACAAGGAGTGACACATAACCACCGGTGTAGCTGAGGAATATTTTGGTAAAATCTTCTCACGCAAAAGAATGCACGACTGGTAAATGTATTTTTAATTAGTTCATTCGTATCCCATGTCGTACCTCACATAGCTTAGTTAAAACTTGGCACATATGTATGTGAAATAAATCCACAAGTTGTGATCCGGAAGATTTTACAAAGTTGAAGATCGAAGATTTTGTTGTCAAAATCGATCGGCCCGTTATCAGTTTTCATAAAACCTGAATGAGCCATGTTGGTGAATTCAGTAAACAACAATGAGTCATTCAGACGATGTTTTAAAAGTATTTACACTCATATTCACAAAATAATAGTTAGATACATTTACTCATTATGTGGAATCGAACCCTTTAGGGGTTGGAACAATATAAGTTATTTAATCGGTCTGATAACACAACAAGCCCCACAGTCTGTCGTTACGTGTTGCGAACATCATTACAGACATTCGCCACCGTGCTGGGCATTACGGACATATGTACTTACATACAAGTCACCGATACAAAAGTTTTAAGAAGGATTGCCTACTCTACAAATGTTCAAAAGACGGCTATTGTCAAAGTTTTGTACGAAAAAAAACTACAAAATAAAACACCCAAAGTTAATACATTGGGGAGGGTCGATTTTGAAGAAAACAACTTGGCAGTTTGTGTGATATGAATTGTGGGGATGTAATTAGACATTTATTTGTTATCACGGTTATACATTTGGACAGTACTCATATATCATTGAACCGTAATCCGAGACGATGAAGGAAGCAATATTACGGTTTGTGCTGCCAGACAATACTTTGGAAAAGTCAAAGTCAAATATAGAAAAAAAATCGTCAAAACTTAAAAACAAACTTCATAAAATCGTCATATACTACAAAGACGTATTTTTGTTTAAATCGAGAAAACAACTACTTTTTATTAACGCAAAAATTAAATTCATTTTAAATTATTAAATACGTATTTATAATAAAAAGTAAAATTAAACTGTGTGTAATTTGTAAGTCATGGAAATATCAACACTACGTGATAAAATACCAAAACAAAAATGTTTTTGTCTCTGAAGCGAAGTTGTAGCTCTTGTCATAAAAATGTTGAGCATATAAAATCATAAAAATTTCATCTTCAAGGTGAAAATCGCTAAAGGAAACAGTCAATCAAGGAAAAAATGTACCAAATATCTAAATAAACTTTTTTTTAGAACATATCGCTCATTTACTTCAATTGTGTTACAATTCAAAATTCACTTTTTTTTCTGCTCAGGAAATGTTGTAAATCTCTTATTTGAGTTGACTTTTATTCGAGAAACCTATGATACTTGCTCAGTAAGACACAATTGAAAACTTTAAATTGAAGTTAATGGGTGATATGAATTTCCTAGGAATGATTCTTAAAAGTGTATCAATTCACATTTGTTTTCTGGAATATCAATGGCCAATTTTTGGATCGTATGTGTAATATTACTTTGAAAGCCTAGCACTCATACGTGCAGGTGGTGAATTAAATTGATGTAATTATACCTTTAGTCTGGAAGACTCCACTTGGAAGTCGGGCAACTCCTATTCAGGTAAATCCCATACAAATGTAACATTTAACCCATTTTAGAAATCGTGTAATTATATTAATTCGCTCAACGAATCTTTCCGAAATTCTAGTTATTATGTAAAGCTTTAACTACATACAATTTTCTAGAAAAAAATCCGCTTTATATTCCGCCCGTTTTGTAAAAACGTGTAATACCATATATTTCTATAACTTTCGGTATTTTGAGTTTGCTAATATGAGATTTCATCTGATATTACATCCAATGGTGGTTGCCACGCTCACTTTTAACTTGTCGATACTTTAGAATATTAGACTTGTATGTTTGTACTGAGGGTGAGGGTATACACTGCCCGACAACCGATTAGCACACCCTATGCTCCCCGTCTTAGGAGCTTAACATCAGGAAAACGAATAAAGTTTTTAAGATGCATTTTTTTTCCAATTAAAAGAATATAAAATTTCACACGAAAGTAAATTGTAGATAGGATATTAACTTTATTAATAACATTTCAAATTAATTTAAACAAACTTAACATACAAAATTCACTTTTATTTTTGCGACTTTTGATTAGCACAGTCACTTGAAAACTTAAAATAGCAAAAGAAAATGGGTTCAAACTTCATTCAAATTATTTTTAATAATAATTTCAATATTTAAGATCTTATTTGTAAAAAAATTAATAATGTGTTGAGCCTCCACGGTTAAGTATGACTTCGTACATCCGCTTGGGTAAGGAGTCATATAATTTTTTAAATAATTGAGTGAAATAGCCTGCCAGGACCTTTTTATTCCTTCAATGAGTTCTGCTTCAGTTGAATATTGCCTGCCGGACTCGTACACCTTCCGTGCCAGCCATCCCCAAACATTTTCGATAATGTTTAGGTCGGGCGAGTATGGCGGCCAAGTTAGTAATACTATGTTTTGACCCTCAATCCAGGACTTTACAATCCTGGCTGTGTGGATAGGTGCGTTGTCCTGATGGAACTTCCATTTCAAGGGTCCAAAAATATCCTTGATTGCAGGAAAAGCCGTATTCAGTACACCTTTGTACGCAATGGCATTCATACGGCTGGTTAGAAACTGCAGTTCCGTAAAAGGACTGGAACTTTTTTACTGGTTTTTTTTGTTGCGATTTTGACCTTGAAGATGATTTTTTTTGTTTTATATGTTCAGTAGAGTAGTAGATCGCATTGTTCGTACGATTGGACATCACCAGATTTTTGGTCGGACAGATGAAGGCTGTCGCCATCCACGAAACATTCGTAAAAATTTTGGAAAAAAAATAAAATTGGACTTTTATAATGGAAAATAGGTAGAGTAGCCGTGGGATATGAAATAGAGGGGCTTTATTTTATTATGAAACTAAGCACAAAAAACAGGGATGAAATAAGACCCCAACAGCATTCAATAACACCCCAATTTAAAACTGAAACAACGACCCATTTTTGGAGCATGCTTTCACATTGAAATAAAGTCTCATTTTTCCATATGAAATAATTCCCTAGATGTAAGCATAGCTTGAAACAATGAACTGAGGTATTACGTTAAGCAAAATCCACAAGTGCTATATTTTTTTATTAAAAATGTGTAACCAAAATTTCTCTTAATGCATCTGCTTGCAATTTTAAATTTCATTCATAGATCCATTTAAAGGGGTTTCTAACAAGATGTGTTACTTTGAATTTCGGTAGCTGTCACTTATGAAGCTTTTATTCTTTGACATTTGACAAGTAGAAACTACGCCATTAGCAAAAATGGAAGGAAACACGCTTTAACAACGCATTGACATTATTAAAATTCACTACAAAAATGATGAAAATCATGCAGTCACAGTTGGCAAAACTAAAGCATTTTTGGGTCGTCGTGAATCACCTTGTCGGACTGCAATACAGAAATTGGTGGGCAAATTCGAGCTGTTGGGACAAGTTAGTGATGTGCAGAATAAAACTCGTGCACATCGCTTAAGAACAACTGAGAATATTGATTCTGTAGCCCAAAGTGTTGAAGAAATCCCAAGTTTGTCCATTTCTCGTCGTTCTTTGGAATTTGGAATTTCCCAAACGTCATTACACCGCATTTTGCATAAAGACTTGGGTCTAAAGTCTTATAAAGTTCCGGTTACACAAGAACTGAATCCGGTCGATCATCAAGAACGTCGTGTCATTGCTGATTGGGTCCTTGAAATGCATGAAAATGATCCTGAATTCCATCGAAAAATCATCTTGACTGCTGAGGCCCATTTCCACCTCGTCAACAAGCAAAATTGTCGTCAACAAGCAAAATTGTCGCATCTGGGGCTCCATACTCAACGTGTGACTGTTTGGTGCGGTTTATGGTCAGGCGGGGTCATTGGACCTTACTTTTTCAAAAAATGAGGTTGGATGTATGGATTGCGCTATCGAGAGCTGATTAATGATTTGTTATGGTCGGAGTTGAATTATATTGATCTAAAAGATAAGGTCTACGTCAACATTCGTGAGGCTATCGAATACATAGGGCAACCACTTTGCGATTTAGTTATGGAATATTTCATGAAAGGGATATGGTTCTGTAACTGTGGTCGTAGTGGCCATTTGGCTGATGTTGTTTTTGATTATTAACTGCATGCTATATTATGAAATAAACGTCCGATCATTTATTTAAAAAAATCCTTTTGTCTTTGAATACCAAATTAACATTTCTTGTTGGAAAACCCGGTATTGTGTGGGTCGTAGTACCCCAATGTCTCAACAGACAAAACCTCCAAGATCAACAAAAGATCTGAGTGTTATAGCTGACACACGGGCGAAAAATAACAAACGCATGTCGCCAGCAGAAGTTCGAAAGGCGCAGTACCAAGGCCAAGTTCATCTTTGCCAAGATTGAGAAGAATGAGGCAGAAGATGGAGGATGACAAGCCTGCCAAAGATAACACTCTGTTTACTTCTTCTGCAAAAAGGCCGTTAAGGACGATCTGTGTGTGGCTCTATCGCTGGTCTCCACGGAGTGGAGATCTATACAGTCCAAATAGGCTGAGTTAGTGCTCTTCAGTTCCACATTTCGACTACAGTGAGATACACAGGGCTTACAGGGTGATCAAATGTATGGAAGGACCATGAAAAATAATAGAACTGTATAGTCAATATTTTAGGACGAGGTCTGCCAGGCCAGCTAATATTTTATTAATGGCTTTGTTCGCAGTTATCGTAATCATTTTTTGGTGCTCTCAAAAAGTATTCAGATCAGGCACGTTTTCAAAACATGCAGGTTGTATATTCGGAAATTTTAAAGAAGCGGATAATTCGACGGCAAACGTTATTTTAGTCATAATTCGAAACATGGGTTAACCACCACATCAACAATTTGTTTTTGTTGAATGCTGACTTCCTTTCTAACATTAACTGACAGAATGCGCGCCCCGAACGAATGTAACAATAAATATTGGATATATTGAAAATAATAGAACCTACATCAACAAAGAAAAAAATAAGTGACAGTAAGTAAAAAAAGTAAAAGGAATACAGATAGAAAAAAATCTCATACAGCCGAACTATATGTATTGCATGCTACAACGCAAATGTTGTTCCCAGAAGAAGAAAAGGGTTGACGACCCAAACGTCTCATATCAGCGATCGAGCAGTTCCAAGAGTTCGATGTAATCATTTGCTATCTGCTTGTAGCTCTGCAGAATTAGTATTACTTTCTTTTTGCGTTACCTCCTTTGAAATGATTCCTTAAATGTCGCGTACAGTACTCCGATGTGGTGGTGTAGCGCATAAAAAGGACCCAAATAAAGTAAATCGATAACTGTCAAAATGGGAAGTACTATGAAATTTTAAATATTTATAAAGGAAAAAATAATACACTCGTACGTGTATCGTCGAGAAAAAAAGTTGAAACGAAACGATAGCTCAGCAAATATGAATGCGCAACTGGAAACGCATTTCCTAAAGACGTCAACTAAAAAGATGACGACGGGAATATTCTCAGTAAGTGTAATCACAGATAATCCTCTCACAACGCAGCAAATACTACTACGCAGCACAAAATAAGGAAAAAGAAGTGGAAAACTTTAAGATCTCAGAGCAGTGGCCACTTGAATTTTACTTAATAGTCGTGATATGATGGGTAATGTGTGCGACTACCACACAGTAAGCCTAGTTTCACATCCGGCCAAGACAATCAAGAATTTTTCGGCGGCTTTTGTCACCTCGTAAATGTTGGCAACTTTACGACTAAGAGAGTAACCTAGAGAATACACTAGCCTTTCCGAGTAGGCTTTCAACAGTAGGTGGCGTTTAGTGGGTGTTGAAATTATGTTTATCAAAGCTTACTGATTCGAGAGAAGTTCCACGTCTATTCCTTTATGGAATGGTAAGGGGCATGTAAGTATGTTTCATACAGTCGACACTCCAATCGGCAGAGATCATTTAAGGGACCAAATAAGTGACTGCTTGATCTGTGGGTCACAAATTGCTCTGGAATTTGGTATGCAAATTCCCATATTGAATATTGACAAATGTAGTCCAACTTTTCGGGTGTTGGTACTGATCCATTTTACTACTTACGTACTTATGTTGTCCCTACAACCTGTTACTGTTGACCCTCTAATAATATGGCTATTCGTGCCCACTTGGTCTTTCCACATGCCATGTTTTTCCGCTGAAGGGGTTTTGGTATAATCGATTGAAATGTCCTAGGGGTACAGCTTACCATTTGTTCGGTCCTTATACTCCTCATTAACAAATGTTGGGCACAGATTTCTTCCGAAATTTTCTCTCCCATATATCCTGAACCATCTGATATCGCAAGTACCCATGTCTCAACGTCACAATGAAGCAGTTTTTCTTCTAGAGCGATCTTTTTAATTGAACAGGCTTCTCGACAAAAACAAATATGAATTTAATTTTTTTGAGAAAAAAATTTACCTCAAAATTATGTTTAATCATCTCCATTAATGTGTTTTAATCCAGTCCCAGTTCCATGTAATGGTAACCTATTGCTTTTCAGATAACCGAGAAAAATCAGTCCGATTAAACCGAAAGTAAAACTGGCCTTGTGCAAGCAACACATTTTCTGGGTAATGTAATATAGTCATGGATTAGAAGTGCTGCCTGTTCTACCGGAGCGAACTGACAAAAAAGAAAAACTACGAAGCTGTTTTGTAACATTGAGGATTTATGTGTATGTGTCTGTGGCTGTGTACGTACAAGTATCAATTTTCAGACAAGAGTTTGTTGCAGCAAAAAAAAATGTACTTAAGGAAAACTACCAAAGACATCTTATCAAAAATTGACTCAAAGTAGTTTCATAGCCTCCATCACTTCTCTGGCGTACTCGCCTCCGTGTTGTTTTCTTTGCCTGCTGTTCCACTTCCCACCCAGTTTATCTAAATTTCAATACTTTGTTGTTCAGTTGTTAGGATGTCGTTGCTGAGGAGAACGGAAAACCCACAAACGCATTGGTGCGGTATGGGGGGTTCTGGAGTTTGTATACCGAGTTCATGAGGCTGTCAAAGTCAACTCAGACACAAATCCGAATTCTGGGGAACGGAACACTCACACTCAAGCATGTCTGCTATGGAAATGCTCAGCAATGCATTCCCACAATATAAAAACAACAACAAAACCAGCAACATCGCCAATCTCATCATAATTTTATGCACAGAATCTATAGATATGTCAGTATGTACGGACAAGAAGTAGGAGCAACAGAAACAGCTGCCGCAGTACGAGCAGGAGAAAAGTAATAAAAATGTTTGTGGTTAGAATCCTTTAAGAATGTTTAATGTTATCATCAAAATTTCACAATTTCCTTTGAATGGGAATCATGAAAAATTTAGAAAGGAAAATGTTTTTCTTGCTTACATCTCTTTGCCTAGCCAGGGCCACCAATGGCTGAGGACATGTTTTATGCAATGCATCTCCAGCTCTCACAAAAAGGAATAACTGATGCAATGTGGCATGTTTCCGAAGTTATAAAACAATTAGAATATTGTTGTGAATTCATGAGAAGGAGCAGTCACTTATGTTCTTCACTGAGGAGCTCTAAATTAATTAAGCCTTTTTCAATCCAACGTCTACAGACAAAACATGCAAGGGACGGGAATAGACTGTGGCTTCCTGTTTCATTAACAATTTCTTCCTTTTATTTGGACAGAAGTTGAAGGGGGCAAACGCCTTGTACATCAGTAC
Source organism: Hydrotaea cyrtoneurina (assembly GCA_958296145.1). Taxonomy (NCBI): domain Eukaryota; kingdom Metazoa; phylum Arthropoda; class Insecta; order Diptera; family Muscidae; genus Hydrotaea; species Hydrotaea cyrtoneurina. The sequence continues at coordinate 50,317,341 of OY282514.1, read as the reverse complement.
ACAGAAAGAAAAATGGCGTTCTAATAAAAAAGAAATAAGTACGATTCTTAAAACAGATCTAAATTTGAAAACCAAAGTGCGAAAATTATTATACTTCTTATTATAATAAAGTACTTGATTTACTTATACTTACTTATTTCCCGTAACATTCGATTAAGGAACATGTGGGGAACTTCTCTCGAATTAGTGAGCAGTTTACTACTACTGTTTAAAGCCGGCTCCGAACGGCGAAAAGTTTTACATGGCTTAGAGATTACTCTCTTACTCGTAGAATCGCCAGCATTTATCTTTGAGTGCAAAAAATGGCAGCGGATAAAAATGTACTGTGTTTAAATCTATTTCGAACTCACTTCTACCCTATTATGAATAAGATTCGTTTCGGCTAAAAATAAAGCCAATTCCGTCTCAATTATGGACAAAATTAAAAATTATTTTCAAAAAAAAATCAGTACTTAAATCATGTAGTGACCATTTTTCGTTGTCCTACGTAAGTATGCCCAGATGGAATACAACTCCCATATATGGGCAGGGGCTGCAAATACGTTTTTGCAGCTTCTGGACCGAGTACAAAGAAGAGCGGGTGTGATGATAGGGGATAGTCGGGTATACAACTCTATTGTCTCCCTACAGGGTTCTCCAACAAGAAGTGTTATTTTGGTATTCAAAGAAAAATGAAATTTTTTGAGACAAATGATCAGATGTTTATTTCATAATAAAGAGGAAGGTATGCCGTTAATAATGAAAAACAACGTCAGCAAATTGGCCACCACAACCACGCATACAGGACCATATCCTTTCATGAAATTTTCCATAACCAAATCGCAAAGTGGCTGCCGTATGTTCTTGATAGCCTCACAAATTCTATCTTCGAGGCGTTGAATCGACGCTGGGCTGTTGGCGTAGACCTTGTCATTCACGTGCCTCCAAGAGAAGAAGTCGCAAGGTGTTAAATCCCAAGATCTCGTTGGCCAATTGTGATCACCTATTCGAGAGATAACACGGTCCGGAAACTTTTTAGTTTTGCGAACTCTGACTGCAAGATGATTACCATTTGTATAGTGAAATTTAATAATTTCAATGCGTTGTTGAAGCGTGTATTGTTCCATTTTTAGTAATGGCGTAGTTTCTAATTGTCAAATGTCAAGGAATAAAAGCTTCAAAAGTGACAGCTACCGAAATATCGTGGGATTGACAAATAATACCTCTTGTTGGAGAACCCTGTATATGGCCGGTTGTTCGTACTGTTCGTATGTGGAATAATCTTCTTGCAAATGTTTTTCCTGCCTGATATGACATTATCAAATTCAAGGCCAACGTCAACAAACACTACTGCCTCTTTCCTCCTTCCAGTACCCTCATTTCCTATCGCTAACACAGAACATTGCATTCATAGGCAGCATTGCCGTTTTGGGCTTTTTCTACCAAAATTTGGTCGCATGGATTTTAAATTTGATTTGGTCGGATGGTTGGTCCAATTCGATTATGGTAGATTTGTGACGTAATCGTAAATTGTTCGGAATTTTATAAATTTTCAAGTCGAAAAATTGCTTTCAAAAAAATTAAAAAAAACGTATCCATAGAAAGAAAATGTCGGTCATTTTTGTACTCTTGGGACAATAGTAAATCAGAATTCATTACATCAACATAGAGTTCCAGACTGAATGTTCACGTTCAAGAACTTGTATTCGAATTGAACTTGAAACGAACTTGTCATTGGATTTTCATATTAATTCTTTTTTGAAGACAAGTGTTTCAATTAAAAATAGTCTAAATATAACCTGATGATTTGTTATATAGAAATTCACAAATTGTAAACTAAAACAAAAATACATACATATGTATATATTTAATATTTATCACACACAAAGAAATTAATGTTTGTGGTATGGAAAAATATATATATGTCTGATGCGAATTTGTTTGCTGAAATATGTTAAAATGGACATTTTTTTTCAGCGTGTACAGCCCACAGAAAATGACACTATTTGAAAATGTATGTGCTGCACTTTATATTATTTGTATTAGATTTAATGTGCCTAAATATTCCGAAAAGGACTATAAAGATGCACCACCTACCATCGGAGTGGACACCAGCACAGAAAATTAATTCTATACAGTTGGAGAAAAAATAAGAAACCAAATAAAAATATCATTAAGTAATAATAATTATTAATAAAAAATAAATAAATATTATTTAAAGCATTACCATTAAATAAAAAAAAAAACATAAACATAACATATTTGTTTTGGTATTTTTAAGTGAAAAAAATTAAACATAACATAAACTAAAACAAAAGGCACATACGAGTAAATATATATTTGCATACGCAGGTCCAAAACATACCGTCGCCTCACAGATTAAGATTTGGTTTTAGTATTTCTAGTTCCAATTATTTTATTTCGAGCTCACCTTTTTTATTGCTATATTTGTGACATGTTCTTCTTCTTTAATGTTGAGGTACTTTTCTTTTATTTTTTGAGTTTCTTATCTTAATTTCATAGATTGTTTTTTTATTTCAATTAAAGATTCCCAATAGACTTTTTATACACGTCTGCTTGATCGCCTTTTTCTAAATAAAGACATCTTTAAAAACGATTTTATGCGACGAAGCTTACTAGATCCCGGTGCGGAACTAATATCTTCGTCTTTATCGCTGTCTAACTTGTCTGGTACTTCTTCAATAGCTTCAACCTCTTTTTCCGTCAAAGTTCCAAAGCATTCCACTTCGCACTCTACTGGCGCTTTTAAAACCTACAGCTTCCAGTATTTGCTACTCGTCCCTACTAGGAGCTTTTCCTAGTAGGAACCTCCACCTGTCTGTAGCCTTATTTAACGAGAGCTCCTTTTGACCTGGAGATTTTTGTCCTAATTGTTGTAATTTATATAATGTACTTAACGTAAATACCTTTCGCCACATGGTAACATTTTATGGTTGGTGTTCCTGCTGCATTTAATTTTGTTGTTAGCTGATCCCATAATCTGTTGCCGATCCCACAATCTTCCTTGTGGACAACTAGATAATTTGCAGTTGGTAAGGCCCGGGTATCGGACATAACTTTTGTTGAAATTTGTAGCCCTGACAAATGGAAAGTATTAATTTCTATTTGTTTCTATAAAATAAGTGCTAAGATATTCATTTCGCCACATCACTTCCAAAAAAAAAACGAAAATTTACATGTGGTTGCTACAAAGTAATGTTTATTCCTGATTTACTAGAAACATTTGAGAAGTCTCTAAATAATATGAGTGATAAATACAATAAATATTAGTGATTAACAGAAAAAATTGTAGCTTGCAAAATAAGCGTCATCCGGAATTTGAATCCACAATATGTATTGGTCTGTAGCAGCAAAGTGTAGCCAAATAAACACATGTAGTTACTTACTAGAAGCTGTATCCATATTGTGTATATGAGAGTCACTGAGATCAAGATTGTTGTTGTAAGTAACTTTCTCTCAATATACTCTGTTTAAGGGAAAATGTGATTTGAAATACGAAATCCCGAATATAATTTGTTGCTTTCAGCGCTTCATGCGTATCCCCGGATTTGGTGTATTTGCACAGCTGAAGATTGCGCTATTTTACCCGCCCACTCACATAGGCAGGCAGACTCATAGCAAACAACAAACAATAGATTCAAGTCTGAAATCACTGTCAAAGCTTATAATCAACAATATTAAATTTCATGGCCTTTTGTATTGAATGCTAATATTAACTATGAAGGAAGAACTCATCCAGTTTGCACAGTCAGACGCATACATTCAAACACGAGCTCTTTTGATCAATATTGAAACACATACACAAGCACTCCAACAATAGCATTTGGCTATTTTCATTTGAAGTCATCGGATCACAATTGTACTGACATTCCGAAAATTTCATTTAAATTTAACACAAATACATTGGAAAGCACCCATTCAACACACACACACACACACACAAGAGAACAGACATACACAATGTGATTTTGATGTGTGTGGGGGCAGATATCCACATGTGGATATACATATGTGTGTGTCCTTTGGATATGTGAACTGATATTTTTCCATGGGTTCGAGTATACATTATATGGACTATTCGAGGAGAACTCTCCTACGGAAAGTGGATACCTGAAATGCAAAATGGCGAAACAATCAAAAAATTTAAAATCCAGTTAAAGATTGATAATGGAAATACACATCAATACAAATTTAAAGCTTCCAATTTTCAAACAATACCGATATAATTGTTTGTCATATTCTGAATCTCTCTATGTCAATATATCTTTTTTTTTTCGTTTAGTATTACTCTCTTAAAGAGCGTAGAGGCAAAAAATAGCTGCAAATACAGACTTATTTGCACTCACATATTGTACGTTATTGAATTTAATACGTTAGTTGCATATTTCATTTTCAAACACGCTATTACTTCTGCCCAAATACATAATCACGGTAACAAATCATTTGTTACTTGCAGCCAAATAAAGTTTGTTCAGAAGCAAATAAGCTTTACTTGATACAATCTCCAAAAACGCGATTTACTTGTGTACAAACATTTAAAAAAGACAATTTCCAGCGTGTATGCTAGGAGTAAAGAATACATGGGCTCATCTTCCCTATAAGTTTATGGTTTGACGAATATTAATTTTTGGCACATCACGTTCAAACATCGCTGTGGATTCGTTTGTCTCAATCGAAAACTACATATTTGTTCCTTTTCAGTTTTATCAAGGCATATTGAAATACCAAACAGCCGAAAGTTGTCCGCTGAATGTACTCAAATGTATCTATTAGAAAATAAAACGATAAATGACTCATACGATGACGGGACATGAACTCGAATATGTGCATAGGATATCCATACAGACGTATGTATTTGCAAACATATGCATGCACGTACAAAGATAATCGGAAATCTATCAACTGATAAAACGAAATGCATCATAATTAAATCTTTCGAAAAGATTGTTTTGTTTTTCAAACTTGATGTCGTTTAAATTAACATTGATGTCTATTTGTACTTGTAAATTTGTAGATTCGCATGTTAATCAAATGTTATCAGCAAATGCACAAAACATTGAAATGTATCCAAAAAAAAGTAGATCTAATTTATAGAAGACATAAATACCGATATTTTCGCATAATGGTTTGCAAACTTAAAGTATACAATGACAAAAAATATATACTTGTAATTGCAAATTTCCTAAATGTAAAATATTACAGCAGAGAGGATTGAAGAAAAAAACTTTTGCATCAAATTGCACTGATCAGTGTTATCTATGACTCTACGCTCCATAACAGTCGTTATTTTATGACAGTGTAGGCAAGGAGAACATATTTGGTTCGGTGTCGCACAGTGGTTGGAAAACAAAATATTTTGGAAATAATTTTAAAATGTTGGTTCGGCTAGAGCCTGCTCAATTAAATAACACAGACATTTAGCCCGGTCCGGGGCTGTGGATGCCTCAGTTATAAAAAAAAAACGTCAAAATCTTTGAATGATCATACACTTTTTAGAAAGGGCTCATGCGAAATTTCATTGAAGTTTCTGTATTATTTCCACAGTATTTTTTTCCAACAACTGTGCGTCGTTCGTTTCAGGGACGAATACCATTAGCCTAATCATTTATACTTGAAACTTTATGTATATTTCTATGGAAACGATCAGTGGAGGCGTATCTTTCACATGTATACAAGATAGGGAAACATTTGAACAGAAACACTGATAAGAAACTAGATGACGGAAAAATATATGAACCAACAGGTACAGCGAAAATTTCGAGAAATTAATAAAAATTGATGCAGAAAATTATGAACTCTATAAGACAACGAAAATCAATCACAGACAATAAACTGGGAAGCATGAACAATTCTCAATAGAAGGAATGGGTGATAACGGAAATATTACAACTTACTCAAGAAAGTTGCAAGAATGAAAACTCAAATTACGAGTAAAACTACGAGTTAAACAATGAAGTTCAAACGACAATTCTCATAGCAACAAATGATTACATTAACGAACAATGTCAGGAAATCGAATGATTACAAGAATTGCATAAGTGTTTTAATCTCCACCAGAATGTTAAGAAACTGCCGGAATGTACCAATAATCTGTTCCAATGATACTACATATATATTTGTGACACTTCAGAGAAGACAACTATATGGAAGGGTTAACTATGAACTATGAAATACGGATGTTTCGACCACAAGCAGGAAGCAGGAAATTAAAAGGAAAACTCTTGGTACTGATGACAGTCCTTCCGAAGAACTCTAACTAATAAATGGAGATAACATTATTCTCCTAGACAATTTATTGAATTTCAGATATGAGGCCGGTGAATATCCACCAGATTGGCTCACGCCACAATGGCAAGAGATGTGTTTATCAGTACAACATTTTTTAACAGCCATGACTTAAATTGAAGATAAAAATTGCGAAACGTGACAACATAAGTAGGCACCATACAAGAAACTGATATAATGAAACTTTAAGATTTTGAAATCTGGACTTATACACGCACACTCAAAATTCAGTGGATGCACTGTGTATCAAACAATGAAGTACGATTAAGAATACACAGTAGAAGAGATCTCCATAAATAATGTAAAAAAGAACAGGATAATGAGAAATCAGAAATATAAGCTACTCCAAAACATCATTCGGGAAAATATTGGAGGAGGACCTACCAGAGGAAGACAAAAAATGATATGGTTTAATAAGATACAGGAATGGGCTGGTATCCATGACGTTGAAACAATTCGGGAAACGAATAGTCAAATAATAAAGAAGATTAAAAAAAGGAGTGTGAAGTTCGACAATAAAGCTGTATGAGTGGAACTAAATGAAACAGATGAAACGAAGCCAGGGGTACTTGACATACCCAAGTACCCTTAAACGTTAATTTAGAGGAAAGGATCAGAGCATCAATTTACAGCATAACTCGAAACGTCGTAGCCAGAACATCGATTGACGACAACATAGTGCAGGTTGATAAGACCCAGACTCTGGTACAATAAACAAATGGGAAGAAGATAGGAAAATTCTTGGGAAAGCACACACCACACCGAAGTGCTTGACAATCATTTGTTGAGCAGGCCAAGACCTAGAACAATTTGCAGAGCCATGCTAATAATATAAACAAATAAGCAATTCCAAATTATGGATCCACATTGACATCGACATAGCCGTAAGAATATTCTCTGATCAATAATAAAAATGTTTTCATTTCAATGTAGTTCATTATTTAAAACAATGTAATGTAAAAGCCTGCACTATCTCTCTCTCTCTCTCTTTAAGCACCCGGCCACTGCAAGTGCACGGATGTTCATTGTGAGCCGGGGGAGAGAAAGTTGCTGATTTATTTTGTGTGCTTCTGTTTTTTTTTTGTAGTCGTAACTTTGACATATTTCACACACCATACATCAAAATGTGAAACTTCAGACCATCAATCCAAACACATAATGGAATGTATGAGCCCTCCCCGCCAAACCAACTCATGGAGAAATATTAATAACTTTGATAGATATGGGTTTGTGTGTGTCGTTGAGTGTGGGAAAAAGGCACGGTTGCAGGTCTGTGTGTGTGTTTGTGGGTATGTGTGAAATGCTTGTCATAAGTTGTGGACCTCCAGGTAACGGTGGACAGGTATTTAGGAGGTGTAGGTATGAGTGTGTGTGTGTGTGCCAACGAGGGTGGCATTTAGTGCAACAACTTAATTTGCATATCGTTCGGAATATGCCAAATTGCACACGACATGCCAAGAGCGAAATGTAACCGAGTGCGCCCAGGCACGAACCCACGAACCAATGTTATCATGGGCGCTTTTGTTCTGCTCTCTCCCGTCATGTCGGGCAGTGATGACGTCGCTGTAGTCTTCCATCAATTCTTGAGTTGCGTTCGGCATGAAATATGGAACAATAACTACAAGACACGTTCGTTCATGCATGCCACTCGAGCAATATTATGGCCGCATTGAGTGCTAAACTTTATAAATTTTCGGAATAAATTGTTCTTAGAGCAACAAATACAAATTTGTTGCTAGTTGAAATTTACTTTTTACGCCGACACACCCTTGTGTGTGTGTGTATGTCGGTGCCAATGCCAGTGACTGTTGCAAGTGTTGGTGTTCATTTTATTAAGTGGCAGGTGCCACTTACCATTTTGAATGAATGATAAGAGCGAATGAATGAATTGTATGTGACTAGGAAAACAGCAGCAGATGTTGGAGGTGTCGTACAGAGCCAGCAACAAACATTCTTTGTACGTGCAATATTTTCCAAGAGATTGAGTTGTCAAGAAGGCGGTCTTCATCAATTTATCAATAAAGTTTACAAAAGTTTTATAATATTTCCAATCATGCATAGTAATGCAACTACGAACGGTAACAAAAGCAGAATCATTAATTGGACTTGCAAATAGGGAGAGCATTATAATTGATTCGCTGGCCTCGTCCCACTAATGTTGGGTACACTAATCTGGGCCACAGTTGATATAAAATGCAAAATACTGTCTCGGCGTAGGCACCAAAAATAGGTCATGGATCTATTAGTGCTTTAGTTTAAGCTAGTAGCCAGGAAAGGAGGCTTACGCCCCACACGCCTCAGACACAAGTGAAAATCAAAGAAAATAAGATATTTTTAACAAATATTTATTTTTATCGTTTGAAGGAAGTTTGTGGCAAAAAACACACCGTGGTACTTGTTCTTCATCCATGATTAAAATTGAGAATATAAATTTTACATAATCCTCATTAAGTAGCCGCATTTTGTTTTTTGATGGCTCTTTTATTAGAACGTCATTAAAAAATTATAAAAAACAAACAACAGGTGATCGCTGAGCAGGAAGTAAAAGCAGGGATTTGGCGAGTAAAAAACCTTCTCAACACCAATGTCCCGTTCTGTTTTACCGGATCAGTTGAACCGTGGGCTGCTTCAGCTTTATCCCGATATCAACGTACTAAGGGCGTATTAAAATAGAGCAATTTTGGTTTTGTGAATGCAATTTGAAAAGTTACTTTTTTTTATAAATAATATTGTTATTACTTTATTTTTCGAATTAAACGATTTTATTTAAGGGTTCTCCAACAAGAGGTGTTATTTCAAATCACCCCGTATTTCGGTAACTGTCACTTTTGCAGTCACAGTTCGCAAAACTAAAAAGTTTCCGGACCGCGTTATCTCTCGAAGAGGTGATCACAATTCTCCACCGAGATCTTGTGATTTAGCACCTTGCGACTTCTTCCTTTGGGGCCACGTGAAAGGTAAGGTATAAATTTCGGACAACCCCCTTCGGAAAAGCGCGATAAATGAAAAAATTCAAAAGATGATTTGTTTATGTGGTTTTTGTATTGAATTTTATTTCTGAATGAAAAATGTGAAAATCGGAATGGAAAACGTAGAAAATTCTGAAATTAAATCATTTTTAACAAATGGCGAATACGCGTCGTGGAAAATTTGAATTTACATTGACAGTAGCGTATTTATATCGAAAATTGGAATGTATTAATCAATATAACGAAATTTCAGAATGTAAGGGTCGTGGCACCGTCCATGCACTTTAACATTTGAACCACCATATCTCATGAACTATTAAAAGTAGAAAGATACGTGCTGAAAAACACAGTTCTAATTTAAGAGTCCTTGTTAAAAAATGCTTTATCTTCCGTAACGATGTAACGATTGTCATGGACTATTCACAGTATTTTGAACCTGCGAACTGTCGTGAGCTGCAGTAGGTCACAGTAGGCAACAAGCGAGCGAAATATTAACTTCCATATCTCAGGAACAATTAGAGATGTGAAGTTACATTTGGGTCATATGCTAATAAATAAAATATACGTATTAAGAAAAAGGCGACGGTGACCACACCCACAATATAAAAAACGCTATATCTCCCGTAATGAGAGATTATGATTGGTCACTGCAATAATTAGCGGCAGACTTCGGAATACCGATCTGTATAAATAAAAATTAATTGACGCCTTTATGTTACTTCATAACATGAGAACGGAAAATTTGGGCTAACAACTTTTTTTTATTGTATTCTTATTTTTCAGGAAAGTACGAAAATAACTTTTCAAAAATTCGGATAAGTGCGAAAAATTCAAATTATGATTTTGTTATTTTTGTATACAATTTTATATATTTTCATTTCTAAATGATCTGTCAAGGGAGAAAATAGGAACATCGCAGTGTAAAACTCAGATAATTCAGAAAACGAATCAAGTTTAAAAACCGCGAATCAACTTCGTAAACTTTACTCGGTTTTAGAAAAGTGTCCATCTCAAAAATCAGCAATCTTATGACTTCGGGATTTTGTTATTAAATTCTCAAATTCAACGTCACCACCACCATCGTGCAGGAACATTGCTGCCACCAGTAAATGCTGATCACAAGTTTTTTGTGATTTATTTCCTTGGATAGAATAATGATATAATAATAATAACAATAAAGCATTGAAGCGGGAGATTATTGCGGAACCTATTGGACTGCATGATGGTGATAACCTTCAGAGAATCTCCGAAATCCATCGTTCGTATTGTGCATTACAATACCCGCTGCTAATGTGCAGACAAGAGGATATCAATGTCCAATTAAGGTGAATAATCCATTGACCGGTACCGTCTTTCATTTCGGTTCCTAAGAAAAGTACAATATTTACGTAAAGTTCAAGAAAAGTCATCTATATGAATTTGTATCCCTATTCGATGTCTGTCTGATGATTCGTCAAAACGAGGGCAATCACATCTTAAAATTTCCCGAATTATTTCATCAATTCGCTATTGTATGCAAATCAAAACGGAACGTCTAAAATACATTCGTTTAAATCAGAAAAAATACCGTTCAGAGCAATACATACATCTCTGCAATGCCTCCAATGCAGAAGGAAATGTCGGCCGACTTTCCATTTTACCAGATACGTATGTTGGAAGTCCCCGCCGAACAATTTGTAGTTCAAAGTAGGATCGGTTATAGTTATGAACCTGAACCAACCAAGAATTTGCAATGGAACATGACTAGCTGTTAAAAATCTGATCAAGCACCTGATCCCAAGGATACCAATGATTTCAACCGACTCCACCTTCCAATTCAAGCGTATCCAGTTTATAGTTCGACTTGAATTCGCAATGACGACTAATAAATCGCATGGTCAATCTTTAAATGTACAGTTGTTTTCAATAAAAGATCAGGCAAATAGAATTAGCATTAAAAAAGTATCAATTTGGTGTCAATACCTCAAAATCGACACTTGTTTTTTTTTGATTTTTTTCTCTATACAAATCGAACTTTTTTTTTTTGGTTAAATATTCTTAGAATTACCCGTACATTATATTTTTGCGCGAAAACAATATATGTATGAATGTATATTCGGAATGGGCGCATTCGTTACTAATTCGTTACAATATTCATAGGCCATATTAGGCCTGAATGGGACAAAGTGGCGTGGTAACGCCCACATACGTCGAAACTTGCAAGGGATATATATCATACTTTATTAGCACTACGAATGTGAGCTTTGGTACACACGCAACGAATATGATTCAAAATATTTTTTTGAAAAAAATTGGCGGTGTCACGATTTTTTTTTTTTGAAGAAAACGTTATAACACCTCTCACACACTCCAAAATTTAAAACGACCATTTTTCTCAGACTTTAGGATGAAGATGAAGATGATATCTGGTACATATGAATAAATATAAATATATCCTAAAAAAACGGGGCGGAACCACGCCCCTTAATCTAAAAATCACTGTATCTGACTTTTCCACAGTGTATTACCGTCGACCGGAAAATTGTCACAGGCTATAGTAGGTCATGAGCGGATGAAGGGATATTAGAGGTATACTGAATGTAATGAAAGATTATGAAAGGACACTGGACACGGCAGACATCGTCCTACCTACAAATGAATTAAGTTATATATTTTGCTAAAAGTCTGCCGGGTCGGCTAGTGTTTTATATAATTTAACTTTTTTTAGTTTTGTTGAGAAGCAAAAAGTAAATTTTGGTCCATTCAAAAGTACAAATGTACAATAGTAAAAAACACTTGAGACTCAATGATTAAGGATTTTTTAAGAAATTACATAACGCTGACGACATTTTCGATTTGTATTTGGTGTCCAGCAGACTCACCAATAGATTGACAAAACTTTCTACTCTTTCTGTGTAAATTGTATTCCTTTGTATTCGTAGTTTCAGAGGGAAACAATTGAAACTTAGAATAAATAAATGGAGCATTATATCAACCGTTTCGCAACCTATTCTCGTATTCACTTCAAAAAGTATATTTGAAGTCAAATGTTCGGGAATATTCATACGATTTTACGTTGCTTGCTGACTTAATTACTGACGACAGATGGATGGAGTTGCCTGGTCAATGTGGTAATTTGCTAAAGCATCTTCCAAGTGACAAATTAGTATGTACAACAACAGAAGTCCACATTATCATGAATTGCTGCTAACTGCCACCGTGTACGACAGGCCCTGGTCCTTAGTCCTCTGTGCTAAATATGTCAAATTTGCATTTGAAATTCGGCATTTGTTGACACCTTTAGAGTTTAGACTTCCGCCATGATTAAAGTGTTTAGTTGGGTGGGATTTTCTGGGATTTGTGTGCGTTACTACTTGCCTGTTGTTGTTTGTCTCTTTGTGCGCTTGAATTGCTGCTCCATTTGATGGCAGTGCCCCAAAGCAACTTGGGCCAGGACTAGACCACAACACTGGAGTTGTTGTGTAACAACAAATGAACTTCGACACAGTCCAACTCGAATGTTATTGGACGTGTTGCCACCACTCACCCTCATGCTAATATCGGCTCCGGCAGTCCTACTGCCGACAGAGTATGTGCCCCTGATTGCAGACATAAATCACAATTCAACAGAAATATTCATAGACTTACGAGCAACTTTTTGCGGCAGTGAAGTAGTGTGGCCTGGGAAGGCAGTCTATGAACAGTTTTGTATTTAGGCAGTAATTTGTAAAGGAAATGTTAATGTACAGTGAACAAAGGCTCAAATGAACAACTCTAAGTACATTTGTTTGTTGTAATCGTAGTCAAAGTGGTGGAGGGCAATAGCACTGGCAGCGGCAGCATTTGTAGTTGTCCGCCTCCATTGAACGCCAGTACAAGTAGTAGAATCACATTCTCAAATATTCGATAACGTTGTCTAACATCTTTCATGGTAACACCACAGTGGGCAATTTCTGTGGTGCCGGACAAACAAAATCAGTAGATCAGTATTTGATATACTCGGATATTCCACTTCCTGAGACAATATATGACCGTGAATTTGAAACTTATGACATATTGAATTCCAAACACAATATTTTTAAACTACGACTCTTTCAAAATTGGGACTTTGTGTGGAATCCGAGCTCCAAATGTTATCATCGCGACAGTTGCATAGCAGTTGCAAGCAGAAGTTTGGTCTGGTCCTCGTTCGCCATCAGAACCATCTTCGCCGATTCCCTCTCTATTCTACATCAGTTACATCTAGCCTATCAGCCCATCTCGGTAGCTCTGTCGTTATTCCATCTGCGCAGTTGTTATAGCAGGTTTGACCTCATCTGGGTTAGTGGGTGGGCATTCAACACAATAATTTGTGTTTGGTAATGGCCGCTTTTTTCACGTGATTCTTCAGCCGCTAATATGCTGGGAAGCAACATTGCATCCAATTCCCAATTTAGTCCTATCCAATAGTTCGAACAATAGTTTTAAAATACGTTTCTATTGTTTTTGAACGGACTTTAGAAATTGACAGATTTTTGAAAAATTGTGTATGGCAACGCTGCGCTCCTAATGTGTACTTTGAAGGTGTTCAATGTGCAAAACCATCCCACTGTTCTGAACTCCACCTATATAAACACATAAACGCTGGTACAATAGAATTTTTCGAACATTCGGATATAATTACACACTTTGAGGAGACCATACTCACGTATTTTCACATAATTGAACATTTAAGGCGTAAGCCATCAATTTGTCTTTCCCCCATTTTGCCAGTTCCTGTTTAGTTTTGTACTTTTTCACGATTTTGTAGAGCGTTGGCTTGAGTATCGTGCGACGTATTTCATCCCTTCGCTTACTTCTTTGAGCGGATTTGACAAGAATCAGATTTGTTAATTGCGTTGTAGTTGTAATTTCCATTTATGGACACTTTGGTGTGTTTGCGTGCCTTTCCTGTTCATCTCTGGCAGCGGATATGCTACGATCTGAATGGAGATGAATGACGTTAACGAGGGATTCCTTTTAATATTGAAATTATTTGTATTCCGTTGGTTTGTTCGTCCCTTCGCTGATTCAATACAGCTCAGTTCGGTTCGTTTATTCTTATTTAATCAGTGCATTCAGTTGTGAAATTGTCAGCATTATTTCGAGTGTTCCATGATTTATGGGCGTTTTATTTAATTTGTCTATTTGCTGCGATTAAGCAAAAGCAAAATTTATTCAATTTGCGAATGGGTCAAATCTTGTCCATTCTCGCCCTCTCTGTCCCATGTGTGTGTGTATGTAAATGTGACAATTTGGTTTGTAAATGATTTGTATTTGTGCATTTATACACACACGTGTAAGGACCACTAGGGCACTTCACGAAAGAAAATAATGTCTCAAATTGGAATTTAAGAGCACGTAAAGAGAGAGAGAATCTGAAATGTATGTCTGGCGTTAAAAAAAAACAGTTTAACCTAATACTGACTGCCAATACAAACGGTCTTCCAACAAGAGGTGTTATTTTGAATCACCGGGTATTTCGGTAGCTGTCCCTTTTTATTCTTTGACATTTGACAAGTACAAACTACGCCATTACGGAAAATGGAACGAAAAACGCTTCAACAACGCATTAAAATTATTGAAATTCACTACTCAAATGGTGAAAATCTTGCAGTCACAGTTCGCAAAACTAAAGCATTTTTGTGTCGGCAATACAGAAATTGGTTGACAAATTCGAGATGTTGGGATAAGTTAGTGATGTGAAGAATAAAACCCGTGCACGTCGCTCAAGAACAACTGAGTATTTTGCTGCTGTAGCCCAAATTGTTGAAGAAAACCCAGGTTTGTCCATTCATTGTCGTGTCTTTGCTGATTGGGTCCTTCAAATGCCTGAAAATGATCCAGAATTCCATCGAAAAATCATCTTAATTGATGAGGCCCATTTCCACCTCGTGTGACTGTTTGGTGCGGTAAATGGTCCGACGGGGTCATTCGACCTTACTCTTTCGAAAATAAGGTTGGATCAACAGTTACGGTGAATGACTTGTGCTATCGAGAGATGATTAGTGATGTTTTATGGTCGGAGTTGGATGACATCGATCTAAACAACGTTTATTTTCAACAAGACGGCGCTACGAGCCACACAAGCAGCGAAACGGGAAAAGTTCCCGGGCCGTGTTATCTCTCGAAGAGGGTATCACAATTGGCCACCGAGATCTTGTGATTTAACACCTTGCGACTTTTTCCTTTTGGTCCACGTGAAAGATAAGGTCTACGCCAACAGCCCAGCGACGGGTTAAACACCCAAAAGATATAATTCATGAGGCTATCGAGGACATGAAGAATTTCCGTATTTGCCTTAATTTAGATCAAATGGAAGGAATTGACTATAATTCTACACTTCATACCTTGTTGGAGATTATAAAAGTATACGTACTGAATGCATTCTAGCACAGTAAGACCAATGTGCTATGTTCGAGTACTAGCAGAAGCGAAGGCCTTCGGCTTACCTTTTTAATTTTAATTAGTCGTTAAAAATCCTACGTTATCCCAAAACCGACCAAAACCATTTATACACATTTTTTAATAACAAAATATATAGTTTAAGTCAGTCTTATATTTTGAGAGTATTGAGATCAGAATGTAACTTTAATTCTTCATGTCCCTTTTAGCTGACTTTTCGTAGTTTTTTTTAAAGAAAGTGCAGCTGCAGAACTGATTGGAAGTGGAATCGGATAAAAAATGAAATTGGAAAGTTACACAAAACGCTTTATTTAATTGAAGCAATTGTCTTCAAAAAAGAAATAAGTATTTAAATCCAATGACAAGTTCGATTCAAGTACTACAACATGAACTTTTAGCGTGGAACTCTATGTTGAATTACACTATTATTTTCTGTCTTGAATAGATTTTCTTAATTTTTTTAACGCAATTTTTTGGCTTATCATTTTTATGAAATTCCAAACAATCATAAATGTAGCATAATCGAATTGGACCAACAGTCAGACCAAATCTTCTCAAAAGCGCGAAAACAAATAATTTTTAAAATTTCGGCTTCTGTAAAAATATTAACTTATGTTGTTATCAACAAAAAGAAAAATGAGCATCAATCATTTACTTTACTTTAAAGTAGCACTTTGACATAAATAAAACAAAATCACCTATAATGAGCTTCCTCTTGAAAACCAGATACATTTGAATTACTATATTTTTATTAACTATATGTAAATAAATGACTAGAAAAATTAATTATTATGTGACACATACTTTTGAAAAAGTTGGGCATTTGTTCCAGATGATTTAAATATAATTTTTTTTATAAGTTTATCAATTTTTTTCTTTCGATTTTCTTTAGGAAGATTTTTATTGCTTGACATTTTCTACCTAAATTTCCCATACAAGACACCACAAATTTCAAAAATATGGAGTATATTTTTGGAGATATGGTAAGGCGGCCTAATGTGCATATTTTTGTATGCTATGTATACACACACACACACGTCTCCAAACGTAAATGTGTTGTGAATAATGAGTTGTTGCCTTTGCTTGAAAGGATATCCTTTTGATTGCGTAATATGCCTTGTATTTGGTTCCGATATACATGTGTTGTTGTACGTTTGCCGATACCAACACACAAATATTATTCTCACTTGCAGAAAATCAGTTGATGAGATTGACCCCGAAACACGTCTCCATTTATGCATGCCGGACTATACGTTGTTGGATATGAAACTACATATTCACTACTCGTGGAATATTTGATCTTAAAAATAACAACGATAAATATTACATATATAATATCCCACCCACATAGTTAATATATCCCACCATTAAATCTAAGGGATGTTGTGTAGTATTGTCATAAATTCAAGACCCACTATTCTTAGGATCTGGGTTCTCATACAATTCTAAAGTAATTTTGTGAGAAATCTTGTTATCGTTCTGGATAACCCAACCACAGTAAGGTAGTAAATGATGTAATGTGGAATATTGACGTTGACGTTGAGAGGAGGAGGTATGCTAGGGCTAATATCTTCAACTGAAACGTTTAAATCAGCGTCATCTCGAAAATAGAAAAACCTAAACATTAAATCTTTGTCCATTGTCTACATATATAACAAATTCTCTCGTGACTGTCCGGCTCAAACGGCTGTAGCTAAAATTATGAAATTTGAGGAGTATGTAGACCTTGCAGTCTAGACATCTGCTAAGAATTTTGGAATTTTGGAAACTCGGATTGGAAGGGGACCAAAATAGGGGAAAACGGGTAAAATAGAAATACACAAAAATGCAAAATAATCAAATATTGTGATTTTTGTAGAAAAATTGATCCACGACTACCATTGGTAACATCAGACGGTATACAAAAATGGGGGAAAAAAAAAAAAGTTAAAACAAATTTTTGGCTAAAACATGTGGTGAAAGGTAAGACTCCGTACTATTAGTTACAAAAAAAGTTTAAATAATTAATAATTTAATGAATTTAACAAATTCATGAATTTAATTTTAAAAAGTACAAAAACGTGCGTTATTGTCACATTTAATTGCAACCATAACTTATTAGGAATATATTTGTCGAAATAGCGAAGTGAAAAAGATATTATTGAAATGAGTTTATCTTCTGTTTTACAAAGTGAACTGAGTTACGAACTCATTAATCCAAGTTTGGAATTAATAGCCGCTTTCATTAAATCATAATTGTGTTTACAATGTTAGATGGCAAGACAGCTCAAAATGGTACAGGTACATCTTCAGCAGCTGAAATGAATAAACTACTGAAATGAAGAATCTTAATTTAATTTCAAGCAAAGCCATTGATGGCGAAGCATCACCTTGATGGCGAAGCATCACGCTGAAAAAAATGGCCATTTTAACAAATTTCAGCAAACAAGTTCGCATCAAACATATATATATTTTTCCATACCACAAACATTAAGTTGTTTGTAGGTGATAAATATCGAATATATATGTTTGCAGTTTTGAGTCATTTTTTATTTTTTTTCAATTTGTGAATTTCTATATAACAATCCGTCTCATTCTCTCGGTATTGATATTATTTTAATGAGCGTAAATGAAAAAAAAAATTTACGAAACCAGTTGCAAATACACACTTATTCGCACCCAAATGTTGCTCTTTTAATTTATTTATTTTTTATTGAGACTTGTTTAATAATCAATACAAGAAATAATGGCAACATATCAACGAATACTTAAGACTAAAATGTAATATCCTAAGGAAGTGAGAACAAAAGTACAGCATCAAGCTTTGACAATAAAAGTGGTTGTAGTTGGTAAGAAGTAAAGGAAAATCCGCCCTTGCTCCCGGGGCTTACAATATTAGGTTTCTTAAAATATTTTGTGGACTTAGTGCTACCTTACAGACTAGGAAAAGAAAAACAGAAAAACAAAAGCAAACAAAGTAAAAAATTATAGAAACAAAAGAGTAAAATTTAAGTGAAAGAACGGGAATTTTAACCCCTATGGGTACCCATAATACATTTATTGTAAAATTCATTCCCCAAAGAGGGAGAGAGAGAAGAATGATCCTCGTATAAATAACCTAAAGGCGAAAGGTAGCTTGTGTTAGACCAACTGAAGCCTTCCTGAGAATCCGATACGCTTTTAATGAAACCGTTCTCATGACAACTGACCCTTGTGATAAATCGATCCAAAACATCATAAACGTAAGCTCTAAGTGGAACAATACCCGATTCGTTATCTATATAACGATTAGAATATCGTTTCCCCGAAGAACGGAAGTTTTTGCCAATACAAAATCTCAAAATTTTCCGCTCCATTATCTCCATTTCATTCATAACAGTCGGTGATATGTTAAACCAAATCGGAAACCCATAAAGAAGAATGGGCCTGATAGTGGTCTTGTATAGCAATAATTTGGTGTCGGAAGGCAGATATTTATTGCTGAATATTTTTGAAAAGGAACCTAATTGCTCTTTGAATTTAATAAGTTCGTTGTCTGTTTTTCCCAAACACGCTATTGCTTATACACTAATATGTAATATTAATAGCAAATGAGTTATATTTATATCCAAATAAGCTTTGTGTAGAAGGAAATAAGCTTTACTTGCTAAAAACACCAAACGCGTTTTACTTGTGTGTAAACAAAAAAAGACGTATTTTTTTAGCGTGTGGGAAATAAACTTCGAATTCAGGCGTTTCTTTTCTAATCCCGCACTTTTTGCCGATGATGAATTGATTAATTTCACATTATAATACAAATAATAACTTGTGGCAAAAATGTTAATTCTTTGCTCAAGATACTGCCAAATTTTGTAACAGTACACAACATTCTGATACACGGAAAAGATATCATGGATGCGGCAATATTTCCTATTGGCATGCTTTCTGAAGAAGCCAGAAATAAAGATTATATAAATTATAGATACAGGTTCTCCAGAAAGTGTGATAGAGTTGTAACAAATACCGATGTAAAACGTAAACATAATTTTCGTTTCTGTTCAAAACGAAACGTAATTTACGTTTTTTCATATTCTGTATATCGGAATTGTTATTGTTTGTTTTTGACAGTATTTACATCGATACACATTTGTTATTGTTTTATAGAATGTGTTGTTGCTTAAGTGAGACGAAATTTGCGTTTTCAAACGAAATACAAAATGTTAAACTTGACGTTATGTTGACACATTTTTAGGTTTCGTTTAGCTCCGTAAATTGTAACTCCGATGACAAATGGCCATAAATACAAAAATGAAAAGTGTTCCGAAAATTTTACATTGACCACATCAACACGTATATTTGAGGGGAATTTTCATTCTATGTTGGAGACATCGTTCTTTTTGAAATCGGGCTAATTTTTCATGTGTGATAATCGGTTTTTTTTTTGATTCCGAAAAATGTCCCAAATAAAGAAATATAACGTGCAGTGTAATAAGGCCGTAGGTAATAAAGCCATATGGTTTTATTTCACTTCTTATTGACAAATAAGGCCATTAAGCTATATTTCCAGAGAATGGGTGGAGAATATGTTTTTGTGTGGAAATTCAGTTACTAATTAAAATTTTTATAGATTTTTAATTTTTTCGTTGAACTTTTTTGAAAAAATTGTCCATATATCGATTTTTTTCTTACAATGCTTTGGGGTTAATTACGTGTTATGACATAATCCCGAATTATTGTTTTTTTAATTATTGGGGACACTAAATGAGGACATTAATTTTGGTAGAAAAACACAATTATTTGCGCACTAATAGTACGTCTGTAGAACTAACAAGTGGACAAATAGTAAGTTCGGTCAGGGGCCGGTTTTTGGGCCGCTCGTGACCCGATAGTCCCAGGAACCCGATCACAAATTTTATCCAAATCATGAAAATAAATGCATATTTGGATTCGCGAGAAAATGTCGTTGCATTTCGATACCCATATGTCCACGTTTGTCAAGGGACGGTTTTTGGGCCGCTGGTGACCCGATAGTCCCAGAAACCGGATCAAAAAATTTAGGCAAATCATGAAAATAAAGGCATATTTGGGTTCGTGAGTAAATTTCGTTGCACTTCGATACCCATATGCGCATGTTTATCATGGGCCCTTTTATTTGAAAAATTTGATTATGGCCGGGATATATTTAGTCCTGTAAAGGGGAACTTTTTCCCCTTTGGTACGATATTGCCCATTCTCGAACTTAACCTGCTTATGGGCAAAAAACATCTTCCTACAAAATTTCAGCTTCTTAGCGTTGGTCGTTCGCACTCTATCGTGATTTCAACAGACAACAGACGGACGGACATCGCTAGAATGTCTTAGAATGTTACACTGACCGATAATATATATACTTTATAGGGTCGCAGATCACTCTTTCGAGGTGTTGCAAACGGAATGACAAACTTAGTATATACTCCATCCTATGATGGAGTGTATAATAATGCAAAACAAATTTTGTACAAATGTCACTGTATCTGAATGACCCCCACTGAAGTCGCAAGATTCGGCAACTGAAAATTGTTAGTGATAATAATTTATTTCGGAAACGGCGCACGACACATTTTCACTTAACCCTTTCGGTGGATTTGTCGAATATATTCGACGGATGGGTTAATTTAAAAAAATATTAATCTGGGTTTTACACTTTGAAACTTGAGTTTTTTTTTTAAATCTCTTAGGTTAATTTAAGTTTTGACGGCAAACATAGTTATAAGGATATAATCTAAGGTGTTAGGGATACATGATTTAAGCACCTTCCCTAAGACATATTTTCCCAGAAGTGGCGAAAGGGTTAAAATTGTTACACGCAATGTTCGTTTTAATTCTCAATATTCAAAGACTGATGTTGACCGCAATACATTTATTATCAATGTAATGATCAGTGATCCCAAACGCGACTAACAGAAACAAAAGTGTATGAAGAATATAGATCAACAATACATAAACATTATTATTGTAATTGTCGTTTCTTATTTATAATTTGTTATAGTTGTTGTTTTTTGATTTTTTTTTTTGTTGTGTATCATTTCTTATTATTATATTGTAAAAAAATGATTGATATAAAATGATTGTTTGTCTGTATGCAGTTTTGTCGTCTGAGCTACTGAAGCAATCTTCTTCAAATGTAGCTGAGGTAAAAATAGGCTTCTTCCATATATGGGATATCAAGTGGGCCAATACACTTGTACATTTTTAACGGCTATATCTCATGGACTATTAGATGTATGAATATTTGGTAGACATGCTATTGGCGCAAAAAAATACGTCTATAAAAAGGTGGAAATGATATATCTGCCGTAATGATGTGACGATTGTAATACTTTGCACAGTGTACTTCTGTCGGAAATTTTGAACCACCTTGTCTCATGAACTGTTACAGGTATAAGGATTTGGTATGTATGAAAATACCATACTAGTATATTATATACCTACACACATATATCTAATTGAATCCGTTATCGACGCCTGACATAAACACTTTCTAATAAAATCATCATCCAACATTGTAATCGAGTTCGTTGTCATACGGAATCACATACAGGAACTGGTAAACATGGACAATTTTCGAATATTAAAGGATGGTTTATGCAGTCAATTCTAGTTCAAATTCAATTCAATTAAATCAAAACAATTTCAATAAATGTGTTCTGTTAATGTAATTATCTCCTCAAATATCTTGAACTGATTGCCCAAAATATAATAATTAAAACTGCTGTTTGATTTGGAGATTCTTCATCATTATACAAACATAAAATCCCACTAAGCCTTGGAGGCACAGCATGTGGTCAAGTACTAATTGTGATTATGATATTATGTATTTTTTTACATAAATATTTGTTAATTAGAAATGATGATAGGCTTTTCAATTGCATTAGAATTGGTATTTATTTTATTAATATAATTACTCTTTGTGATGTTGTGAATTGTTTTTGTTCACATAATCAATTGGATTATGTATTTGTTACACCGTGTGGAAAATATTGAATGGAAATTCGTTCGAATTCATTAAAACCCTTCTAATTATTCTATGGCCTTTTTTAATCACCACTAAGGGTGTATTTGAATTTGGTGCCGATACATACACGTAGTCGGTATTAATAATCGCACGCTTGACTTGAACACTGGAAATATCTGAATGCGAATGTTTTAATTTAATCAACAACAGCAACCAACAGAGACTGACACCAAGGCACTCAACGCCGACATGTTTCCCGTCATCACCTGCACCTCAATCATCAGCATCATCACCGTCGCCACCATCCGCATTATGAGGAGCGTGGAAATGCTAATTTAATAATAACACACACACATAAACTAATAAAACATAATCCATGGAATGGAAAATATTCTACATAACTATTCACTTCAATCTCATAGCACCTCAAACAAAAAAAAAAAAGACTTCCCCTAGACAAGGCAATCAACCGTTAATTCGACTGAAAACGAAACGACAAACAGGCCGTAATCAACGGCAACGCTTATTTGTGTGAACAGATCTATGAATGTTGAACACATTTTCGAATATCTCCGCCCCACATCACGTACACTCATAGAAAATTGCCGACATTTCTTAAGGATGTGTAATTTAGATGATCGGAGATAACCTGAAGTTTCTATAATAGAGTTTTTAATCCGGAACTAATGTGTCTGCAAATAGAGTTAGATCCTCCTCCATCTACATAGTATTTGATTGTACGAAGGGTTTAAATAAAAATATGATACACAACGGAAGAGGACAGCCGGAGAGCCGGTGTCTTAAGGTCTTCGATATTAGTTTTCTTTCTCAGTTTCTGGGTTCTATTCCCGCTACTAGGGAATTTCGTTCTGTGTATTCTGTGCCCCCTAGATGCGGTCGGTATTAAGGTTTTGGCATATGCAGATGATGTGGCAATAACAGTTGGTGGGAAGTTTCCGAGTACATTCTTGACTTTGGTAAACGGGGAGCGCAAAGACGCAAAAGGTCTGGAAGTAAATCAAACTAGACCGACATGGTGTTTTTTACGAACAGGGTCAATATCCTATCCAAGCTATCTCTTTGGGGGGAACTGAAATTCCTTTTGAGGACTGTGCAAAACACCTCGGCGTAATATCCGACAAAAATCCATATTTCAAGCTCAACAAGAGAACAAAAGGGACATAGGAAATAGGGGTTTAAGCTGCATTTAAAACCTGACATTATTTACTGGTTGTGTACTGTAGTAGTAAGATCGATAATGCTATGTGGAGTTATCGTCTGGTGGAAGTCTCTTCAGAAGTCCACATACTGTAGGGTACTAGATAAGGACCAACGAATGAGTAGTCTTTGAAGTAAGTGTCGGTGTCTACTCCAAAGACTTGGAGTTAAATATACAGGGTTCTCCCACAAGAGGTGTTATTTTGGTATTCAAAGAAAAACGAAAATTTTCAAGATATATTTCGTAATAAAGAGGAAGGTATGCCGTTAATACTAAAAAACAACATCAGCCAAATGGCCACCTCTACCACGCTTACAGGACCATATCCTTTTCATGACATTTTCCACAACCAAATCGTGGCTGCCCTATGTCCTCGATAGCCTCATGAATTATATATTTGAGGTCTTGAATCGATGCTGGGCTGTTGGCGTAGAACTTAACTTTCACGTGGCTCCAAAGGAAGAAGTCGCAAGGTGTTAAATCACAAGATCTACGTGGCCAATTGTGATCACCTCTTCGAGAGATAACACAGCCCGGAAACTTTTCCCATAAAAGAGTAATGGTTTCGTTGCTTGTGTG
The DNA here is from genome assembly GCA_958296145.1 of Hydrotaea cyrtoneurina. Lineage (NCBI taxonomy): Eukaryota > Metazoa > Arthropoda > Insecta > Diptera > Muscidae > Hydrotaea > Hydrotaea cyrtoneurina. The sequence continues at coordinate 50,292,935 of OY282514.1, read as the reverse complement.
ACATGTAGCGTCGTCGTGTTGAAAGTAAACATTGTTCCATTTTTAGTAATGGCGTAGTTTCTATTTGTCAAATATCAAAGAATAAAAGCTTCGAAAGTGACAGCAACCGAAATACCGGGTGATTCAAAATAACACCTCTTGTTGGAGAACCCATTAAAGAAGTATCTGAACAATTTGTGCCATTAAATCCCTCGATTTTGTCGTCTTGAACTCATCATAAGCCCTGGACCGCTGCAGATCTCTGAACAAGATATTCATCTTCTGTGGGTGCCGGGCCATATGAAACTTCAGATCAGCCGAGCTAGCAAGACTCAGCACTATTCTGCAGAATCCAATACAACTTATTAAACGATAGATGGGCATTCATATGTCCTAGGTTGCATTCCGTCCAGACAAATGTTACGCCGATTAGTTAAGGAACATTCTCACACAATGCTGTCTCTATCAAGACCCGATGTCTGATTGGGACCATACCAGACTGGAAGGCATGCAATGCGTCTAGTGTCTACAGCGGAAGCTGCTGGTATGAAGATGAAAAGGAATCCGTAAACTACACAGAAAAAACATATTTTTGAAATCAATTACGAAGTTTGTATGGAATTCGTCAATTCAATTACTTTTTTAATTGATTTTCTTCCAATTACAAAAGTTGTGAATTCAATTACTCAAATTTTAAATAATAATTGATTTTTTTACTATTTTTTACATGGATTTCGCCAAGAATTTCTAAGTTCAATTACAACATTAATTGATTTCCAAGCTTAATTTCAATTACGACAGTAATTGAACATTTTTGGCCCGTATTTTTTTCTGTGTACCGTCTCTGGAAGTGTCCAAAAAAACTGTCGCGGATCAATACTGGCCAAGACATTTGGCCAATATTGATTATTGTGGATTGGTCATGATGGTTCGACGGGGTGATCGCTGTACCAACTTTTATTTTTACTGTGTAATATTCTCTTATTGGTTGATTTATTTTCGATAATTGCTACTACTTCCAGTCTGATGTAGGATTTATTGCATTATGTGCAGCTGATTCAAGACTGATTAATCAACGATTCTCTACTGGTTATACAACTACCAAGAAGGTATTTTATCCAATGACTTGGTCACTGCTTATATGTTTGTTTTAGACACATATAAAGGATGCTGTAAAAAACAATTGAACTTGTTGCGGATTATGGCCAGCCGTTTCGCAATCATTGCAATATTGAGAAGAAAAGACGATTCTCAACTGTTCGCTATTCGAAATATGAACTCGATAGTTAATTTGCTAATTGTGCAACTTCCAAAAGCTGTATCCTAAAGATAGTCATCTAAAAGAAACAAATCTTGAAAGTCTTTTTCCTCTTGTCACTTCCAAGTATTCTATCTTCTATCTATACTTCTACAGACCCACCTCCAACCTCTACAACTTAAATAACATTTGGTCATTCACACCTTCCACCTCAACATTGACCACAAGGCAACACATGAGTCGACTTAAGCTGTGGACCCTAAGGATTTCACTGAGTATGCTAAGTTGATACAATAATCAGCTATAACTGATGCCATATTTTAGATTTTCGATGGGCCACAGTGGAGGATTGTAAGGATTGCTGAAGGATGTCAGCAACTTGTTTTTCTTTAAGTGTAGCACAGTTAAATTCTACAAGACAAATGGAGAAACTCCTACAAAACAAAGAGTTGGTGTGGCAGAAGCAACCGACCGCACACTTTCAGCAAACGGAGAAATTCATTTGTTAGTTGATTGTTGTTGGTAGTGCTGGTTTTGTTGTTGTCGTCGTCCCCGTCGTTTGTACTAATTAATACAATTCGAAAGGTGGCTTCAACAACAAAGACAGCCAACAACAAACAGCAAACAATGAAGAAAATAATGAAATCAGCATTCCGTAGCATTCTTGCCAACAAAGTCAATGTATGGAAGAGTCGAACCACAAACAAACGAAGAATGCGTACAAAAACTCAAAGCATCGAGTGGGTGGGCGTTGGTGGTGTCCTTGTTGTCCTCTGCTATGGAATTATAATCCAGCAACAACAACAATATTGAAAACCATAAAACGCTTTGTTTTGCACTGAATTCATAATTAAATGAGAATTTTCACATTTCGCGCCTCCGTCGAGACCAAGACCGACCCGCCCAGCCCCGACCCCGCCCGGTTCCTTTGCACGAAATACGCGCAGCTTACAATGCCAAAGTCATAATCAGTTAATGACTGAATTTGAGTGGCAACTGGCAAGAAAGGTAAATTTGTATTCATTTAATTTTGGCTGTTGAAACTTTCCAAGGTGCTGAAATAACATATTTTCGTAATAATATTATGTGGATAACAAAGACCCTATTCATGTAACGAATATTGTTGCCGTCGTTTTCATAACCTCCCCTATACGAAGGAGTGTATACTAAATTTGTCATTCTGTTGGCAAGATCCAGAAATAAATGTTCCTTCCTACTTTCAGAATGTTCAAAGTTAGAAAATCAAATATCGTTGTAAGTGACTGTTGCGTTGTTACCGGTATTCAAGTGTACAAATTTGCAAACCACTATTTTTTTCCTTTTTCTTTTAGGTTTGTTTTTGTTCTTCCTGTACAATTATGAAAAAGTGATGATTGGCCCTTTTGCTTTTCATCCATTCGACGGTCCAACAAATTCCATTAAAAAGTAAAACTTTCATATTCTAACGTTTGTAATATGTTTTTGGTGGCAAAAGTAGTGAACCCATAAAACCTAAAAATTATTAAATTAACAATCAGGAAATTCTGGTGTTTGCTCAATAATTTTGTGTAACTTTTTATGTCATGGAAATATAATCTTATACGGACAACACTACGTGATAAAATACCAAAAAACAGATCCTTGTTCCCCAGTTTTGCCCAAAGTCATGCACTTGTTTTGATTTACTCACTAAGGCAAAAAAAAAACAACAAAAATTGTGAACATATAAAATCAAAGAAAATTCATTTTCATTTGGAAATCCCATTTTTTAAAACAATTTTTCACCTGTTCGTGGGTATGGGTAGCCAACCTTTAAAAATTTCCCCAAAATCTCAATAAACAACTTTCTATAGCGTATGAAAAAATTTATAAAAAAATATATCGTACACAGATCAGATTGGATTCGATGGTGTAGGGATTACATATACAGGGTTGCCCATATTCGACGGACCCATGTTTTTTTTTAAAAAAATCAAAGAAAAAAATAAAAATTTGGCGGTTGGCAATCTTAATCATTTAATTTGTTCCAAGTAGATTTGTTTACATCAATTTTTGAATATGATATCTCTCAAATGGCCGCCTCTGGCGTTGATGGCGTATTGTGCCCTTTTTGCAGCATTTTCCATCGTTTTCGCCAACATTTCGGCCGGAATAGCGGCTATTTCTTCACGAATGTTGTCCTTGAGCTCTTCTACGGTCCTTGGCTTGTTAACGTAAACCTTTGACTTCAAATATCCCCACAAGAAGAAGTCAGGCGGCGTCAAATCGGGCGAACGCGGTGGCCAGTCCAAATCACCACTTTTCGACATCAAACGGCCCGGAAACAAATTCTTCAGAAAATCGATTGTTATGCGACTTGTGTGCGGTGGAGCGCCGTCTTGTTGAAACGCTTTCGACGAATAATTAGCATCACAAAATTGGTCATCATGTCGCGATAACGCTCCTGGTTGCCAGATGGGTCCGTCGAATATGGGCAACCCTGTATTTACATACTGGTCCTGCTTGGCCCAAGTCAATCAAACATTCCATTAAGGGACAGACGCGGAACTTCTCTCGAATCAGTGTACTCACTGACCGGGACCTACTGTTTAAAGCCGGCTAATGCTTTTCGATTGTGGCACTACTATAAGAAACAGTTCGGAAATGTATATAAGAAATTGGCTTAGTAGTTGCATTCATTCAACCGACTCTTTCCGATGATATGGTAGGTTAGGTTAAGTTCAATGTTCAATTCAAAAAATGCACCTTCACTCGAAGAGAAGTGATCGATTTAGGGAGAATGAGTTGGAAGAAAGTTAATAGTTTATAAAGGTAGGTGTGAAAGGTGGAAATGGTACCAATAGGAGTGAAATGTGTTGCCCGCTTGTTACCCGCATCACCTACCGTTCAGCAATCTTTAATATATTTACTGACACCTATTACGACTTCGACCCCGATCTTTGTGATTTCCGCTCATTCTGTCAGAAATCTAACCCCAGACACTTTTGTCAGTGACGTTGCAAACTTGACAAAGTACATGTTCTACTGTCTACAAGTCATCCTCGTCCTGGCACGTCTTGTAGAAGTCTGGAGGTATGTTGCCCCATTTGCTCCTATTGCAAGTCTGAAACACCTGTTACCTTGTCCCATCAGTACACAAATCTGTCCTAGACCAAATGACCTTTGATACATTGCAACCCACTGTAGTGTTCCAGTTCCCGAATGATTTTATTAGGATTTGGTCCTTCTGCATTCTTTAGAAGTCGTTGATGGACCGTTTAACCGATCTATCCACTTTCTCAATATGATGAGTGTATTCGAGCTACATAGCCGACACCCAGCGTATGTTTACACTGTAGTACCTTTTAATTAGGCATTGACGCATTCATTATCTACCCTAGACAACCCCTGGCGGCTTGTTATAGCCTTCAATGCTGCCTGATCGTAGATTAAAAAGGTAAGAGCAAATAAAAGGGGGGCCTCAGTGTAATTTTGGCAATAAAATTAATTTCGATTTACTCTCTGATTTTCACAAAAATTTTGAACATAAAGGGGTTTCCGACTAGAGGTGTTATTTTGAATCACCCGGTATTTCGGTAGCTGTAACTTATGAAGCTTTTATTCTTTTACATTTGACAAGTAGAAACTATGCCATTACTACACTCTTCAACAACGCATTGAAATTGTTAAAATTCACAACAAAAATGGTGAAAATCTTGCAGTTACAGATCGCAAAACTAAAAAGTTTCCGGTCCGTGTTATCTCTCGAAGAGGAGATTGTGATTTAAGACCTTGCGACTTTTTCCTTTGGGGCCACGTGAAAGATAAGGCCTACGCCAACAGCCCAGTGTCGATTCAAGACCTCAAAGATAGAATTCGTGAGGTTATCTAGGGCAGCAACTTTGCGATTTGGGTATGGACAATTTCATGAAAAGATATGGTCCTGTAAGCGTGGTCGTGGTGGCTATTTGGCTGCTTTCTAGAATAGCACTAGCCAATTTATGGAGCGTATGAGTAATATTAGTTTGCAAGCCTAGCACTCATACATAGAGATGGTTAATAAAATTTAATTGATGTATTTTTTTTTGAAAACGCATTCGAATTTTATTAGCAGTCACCTTGTCGAAGACAAAATCGTTGTTCAGAATTGAACATGGATATTCTGCCCGATTTTGACCTTCCAGATGATGATATGTTTCTTTATGACAAGAGCTACAACTTTGACTCAGAGAGTAAATCAAAATTCCAAACGGTTTGCAAGATATGAGGTTGAGAAAATCATGACTTTGGGCAAAACTGGGTCTTTTATCAGGTAGTGTTTTCCGTATATGGTTATACAGCGTTTTCCAACAAGAGGTGTTATTTTGGTATTCAAAGAAAAATTACATTTTTTGAGATAAATGATCGCATGTTTGTTTCATAATAAAGAGGACGGCATGCCGTTAGTAATGAAAACCAACATTGGCCAAAGGGCCACAACGACCACGCTTACAGGACCATATCCTTTTCATGAAATTTTCAATTACCAAATCGAAAAGTGGCTGCCCTATATCCTCGATAGCCTCATTCTATCTTTGAGGTCTTGAATCGAAACTGTAAAAAAAAATAGATAAAACTGCAAATATGGCAACTCTGGGCAGGTCCTATAAATACTATGTACCGGTAGTGTATAAAGTCAGTACTGCAGATAGGGCGAAAGAGAGGTTAGATGTATCGAAACAAGACTTTGTACATACTGTATTGAAAGGGAATAGAATATTGGAATCAAAAGTTCTACGAACTTTTACGGTATTTGTGGTATACACAATATGTACAGGAATCATTGTCTTGGTCCAGCCTTTTCAGGTGATTTATGGGTGTGTCTTCTCTGATACTATGGAATATAATCCACGGTGTAGGGTGTATGAAATTCGGTTACTATTGTCTCTTATTCTTATATTGCAAAACGTCTTGTTTCCTATTAAGTTTGGCTGTATGTAATGTAATTGTTATGTTCAATGTGTGGATGTGTGAGTTTCATTCAAACTATAAATATTGAAACATCAACAACCTCACCGTGTTTCCGAGAGGCTTTTTGGCATAAACATATATACAGGAAATTTGATCAGTGAAAAGTCACTTTGAATTCGTATTAATTAAATAAAATAGTAACTTATTCTTTCAGGTGTTTTTCTTTAAGAGCTTGAGAACTTAAAATGGCAATTCAAGACTGAAATATTGTTGGAATAGATAATTTCTTGGCATCGACTTTTAAAATATGATTTAAAATTTTTGACCACTTTTTCCAATAAATCTGGCCGTATGACATCAATGGTGGCTTTCCAATGCTTCAAGAGTCGTCATAAACCAATGACCTAATATAGAGCTATAAAAAGTAATTCAGAGGCGTTAAAGTGCACGGACGAGGCGGCCAGTGAACAGGATCAGTTGTCACCAAACTGATTTTTCAATAAATCGATAGATAAGCGCTCTGTATGTCAAGCGCCGTCTTTTTAGACGATGAATTTATGGAAACAAAAATTCACTCAGCATGGTTTGGGCTCTATATTTACCGTAACGGCAGCTAATTCCACATTTCGAACGAAATATGAATCAATGACCGCATCGTACGTCGAATTTTAATGCTTGTAATGGTCTTTCGTTAACGGCTTGAGGATTGTCTTCGCTCCAAATACGATAATTTTGCTTATTGGCATAGCTTGCTTGCCTGGCCGATTTTGTTGAAAGTAAAATGATATTTGCATAGAAAATTTTGCCATAATTTGGATTCAATGTTCTGGCGTTCAACGATTGGTGAAAAATTGCCAAACCTTGCTGACAAAAATGTCCACAAAGTTTGTCATTTCAGTCAAATCATAGTTATAGATATCGGCAGTTTTGATGAGGCTTAAAAAAAATTATTAAATGATTTTCTTGTCTCACAATGTTACCATGGAAAATGGGATATTGGTTCGTCATCGGAATTCACCTTAGTATTAATAAGTTTTATTTGTTGGACATCTAAGTGTGCAATTCTGTTGTTGGTTATTCTGATTCTCTACAAATAGGATGGATATTTCTCAATCTCAATCTCAATTTTCAAAAATCTAAAGTTATTCTGGACCTAAGATGAACTATTAAAATCACAGGATTTAATTCTGTACATTACTAGAGTTTCTATTCTGGATCTACAAAAATTCTATTTTAATGGTTTTAAATACTTAAAACGCAGTATCCGTACTCATCACACTTCTTTTTATGATCGGGGGCTACAAGGACTAGGTTGCACTACAATAATAATTATAACAACAGTCAGACAAACGATACAGCCAGTATGAAGAACACAATTGACCCGAAGTCACACCCAACGGTCTCCATAGATGAGGTACCATCGTAAACAAATGATGTTCGCTGTATTATGCATACACTCATGTAAGCTATATTTTGAGTTTCGAGCCTTTTTTCATTAAAATAATGAGAAAATAATTTTAAATTTGATGTCTCGAAATGGGTTAATGGATCGGATATATATATATATTTATATATATATATCGCTCACAAGGTATTTATAATATTATATAGAATAATAAAGGATAATAAAATAAAGGAGGTAGGGCAAATTATTCCTACGAACTTTGGGGGCCCGTAGCTCGGAAAATATCGATCGGGTCATATGGCCGATATGGTTCTAATGAAAGCCTGAACTTTTGGCTACAGATATCCATTGCATATTTTATGATCATACATTATGTATGTTTTGAGACATTATAAAAAAAAAACAATATTTCCACGATTGTCTTTTTTGTCGCTTTAAAAATTCTAAATGGACACACTTATACAATGTGAACATCTGTTTCTGATGTATATATATATATATATTGCTCCGCAATATAAAATATAAAAAACTATCGTCCTCCTGCATCATAGTTCTCACAAGTTTTTTATGAAATAAATTTCTGTCTTTTGACAGTTCGTTGAAATTATGTTTCTTCTGAAATATTCGTTCAAGTGGTGTGACCATATGTTTTCCCAAACTTCTATTTCGCACTATTGTTGCGAAACGAGTAAATATTTGGTCGTAGTGTGACAACAAAAACAGCCCTGTTTTGTTTTGGGAAATCTTTGTAGAAATACGAACAAACATATTTTCGGGAAATATTTTCCTAGTCTGACCGTACCTTAACGTACCTCATGTCTTGTAACGTGTGATAATGCATGAGTTGTGTAAATCGCGTGTGCTGTGAAAATAATTAGAAGTAATCTCAATAACTATTAGATAATTTGTAATTGTAATCAATTATTTATCACAGATTGTTTATACTTTCAATACAATTATTTTTGAAAAATAATCTAATTGATTACTAATAGTAATTGGAATTTAGCAGCTATGGCTTTGAAGAACAATGCAATTATATACAACTGAATATCCAAACTGTTTAGGTTCCTGGCTCAGTAAACTTTAAGTCATCCTACACACAGTTATTTACTACTGCCTGGAGAGTTGCCTCAATAGTTGTTGGAATGCATTGCTTAAAGTCATAGATTTTTTTTGGCTTTGTTTTGTAAACATCCAGCCAGATCAGTAAACCTGGGGGGTCAACAAAGTATGTCACTTCTTGTATAGGGGGAATTTCTGTTGTCTATCAGTTAAGTAGACAACAGTGAAAGTGTATCACGAAGGGATGCCGTCCAATTTCATTCTTTCTATTATGTTGCTATTCTGGTCAGTGCAAGCTAAATATACACATAGTACTGTGTTTTGTTAGAAATACCAGCATCTGCGGTCAAGCAATTTTCCAGTGATGTTATTCTTAAAATACGTATTCCAATTAAATGCAAGCTTGGACCATGAGACGATTTTGCATATTATAACCGTGTTACGCTACCGTACATGGGATTGTAAAACAGTACATTTATTTTAAAAACTTAAATCTTTCTTGAAATAATTGTTAAGAAAATATATCATTCAGGGGTGACATACTTCTGTAAAAGCACTCCGAACTATCACCCTATTCAACTATAATACACTGTTAGGGTTCACAGTTTTTGTTTTTTTCTACTCAATGAAATGATAAACAATAAATAGAAGCTTCGGAAAGTAGTGAAACCTAACATTATGACTTAAGTTAATTTTTTTAATAAAATTAACAGAAACACTATTGTTTTTTAAACATTGCTCTACCGGTACAAAGATATATGCATATTCATTTTTTATTTCACTGGATTAAATCATATTTGCCAGCCTTAAGTTTTGGAATTGAGATGCTATTTTTACTTTTAACGCTGAAACCCATTCTTCCCCATCAGCCCTAGTGTTTGAGTTACACAAATATTCAATTTACCCTAATATTTATTTAAAAAATGCATATGGGTAATTCCACCAAAAGGTCTACCGTGATGAAAAAATTAAAAGTTATTAAAATCACATTAATCAGGCATGTCACAGAAATGTTACGAAATCGATTTGAATTCGTGTTTCCAAAACCTAACATTTTAATTTTGCTTCTTCAAAAATTCCTGGGTTTGATGAAATCAAGAAAAAATGGAAATCGAATATTTCTATTAAAAATATGGTAGCATTGAAATTAGAAACAGCTGGTTTACCCACCGCCGTCAAAAATTTCGATACGTCTCCACACTTTGACTGTGATTTTAATTAAAAAAGTTAACAAACAAACAAATAAAAAAATATGCTTGCCCCTTTAAATATGTAAAAATTAGCTATTAATTTTAATATTAAAACAAATACTTACATTTCTTTGCGAAGTTTCCTTCAGCTATTTTTTTTTTTTTTTTGGGTTTAAGTGTTTTTTTTTTATGATACTTTATACGTTAAAAAAGATGTTAAAATTATCATACTCAACGTATTTAGTCTATTTTTTAATAAAAGCAATATTCATAATTTATTTTTGAACAGAAATTCATTTCAATTTGGAGTTTATGTTGAAATTGATATCAATTTCACTTCAGATTTTGTCATGGGTTTCAAATTTTATATGTGACAAGATCACACAATTGAGGCGATGGCAATTCTTTGACATGCCTGATACTTTATACGTTAAAAAAGATGTTAAAATTATCATACTCAACGTATTTAGTCTATTTTTTAATAAAAGCAATATTCATAATTAATTTTAAACAGAATTTCATTTCAATTTGGAGTTTAAGTTGAAATTGATTTCAATTTCACTTCAGATTTTGTGATGGGTTTCAAATCAATATTTTTTTTCGATTTCCTTTTACTGGAGAAGCTAAAAACGTTTTGGTTTCAAAATTTGTCGATTTGGGTTTCTGTGACATGCCTGAATGTAATATATTACTATACAAAAATATTCAAATTTTAATGAAATTAAAGAATTTCACGTGTATTTACTCAAAAATTTACGAAAAACAATTGCAAAGTGGAAAATTGTAGTTTTGGATCATTTTCAGATTTTTAAATGCACATTTTTTTTAAAATTTCCTTCGTAAAGAGAGGCTTATGTAAAAAGAGGCTTATTATAAATAATCTTTCTAAGAGCATAAGAAATCTTAAATTGAAGAGACGAATCAAAAGGAATGAAGAATAACGGTACTTTTTGGTCTAATTTGTCTATATGATAGTCATAGAAAAAATGTCACGTTCGACATGTCACGTTCGAACCAACCTAAAAATTAAATGTAAAAAAACTATCCATGATATTTCTATGAAATAAAGAGCATACGAAAGCTTTGTCATTTTTTAACATTTTACAATTTTCATCGATAACATATTCTGTTTGATTTCGCTGATTCTCATATTTTTAAAGATTTTTTATTTATTTTTATTTATTATTAATTACAATACAAAGTAAATTTATATTCTAATATTGGGTCCAAGGGTAAACCGGGTGACAAAGACCATATGTTTAGATTTTTGCAGCGACAGACCAAAGCCTCTGGTGGGAATCGAACCCACAACCCCCACGCTGATAGGCAAGCACGCTACCAACTCGCCTACCGGGGCGCCTAATTTTAAAGATGTTCACGGAAACTACTTCTGTTTTTGTCGCGTTCGACCCGCTCCCTGTTTTGTCCTTATTTTGTTATCACTATTTCGCCTGAAAAAACTAAACCACCGGTGATAGTACTACTATGGACCTGTACTAATATGTATAAGACAGAGCTGGGCAATAAGGATTACGATTACCACACGATTACGATTGCAGTAATCCTAAAACAAAAAAAAATCCGATTAAGATTAAAGTAATCCTTCATCGAAGGCATTAAGATTACGATTGCAGCAATCGTAATTCTGAAAAAGTCGAAATTGCAATTACAGTAATCGTAATCCTAATGTCTTCGATGAAGGATTACTGTAATTGTAATCACGTGTTTTTTTATAAGGAATAAGTAATCCTAAGGCATGGATTACTTTTTTATTTTATTTAAAAAAACCCTTTTGCTTACTACATTAGCTTTCGCTAACTTCTTTAAATAACTAAGATTACGATTACTCAAAAAATCGTTATTTAAAAAAAATTAAATTAGGATTATTGTAATCCTTCATCGAAGACATTAGGATTACGATTACTGTAATTGTAATTTCAAATTTTTCGAAATTACGATTACTGCAATCGTAATCATAATGACTCCGATGAAGGATTACAATAATCCTAATTTTAAAAAATGTTAAATTGCAATTAAAATAATCGTAATTCAAACCGCAATCCATTACACATGTAATTCTTAGCGCCCAGCTCTGGTATAAGATGAATCTAAAATATATTTTATTCTGACCTTTTTTGCACTTTCAATGTGTACAACGGTCACGTTCGACACCGTGGAATTGCCGATATGCCCTTCTAATATACATATAACAAACTTGTGTTTACATATATTCTTCCCTGTTAGAGGTAGTGTTCATTTTGTTATTTTATTTTATATTTATGAAATTGCACTAAAGTAATCTCATCTTCATAATTAATACTGTAAGTGATTGATAGCTAATTTTGAAAATATCATCTACCCGCAGAATCTGTGTACATGTTATATATGGGCATTTCCGCCGATCCGTACGTTCGCGACCACATGTTTATTGCTATTATTATGAAAACTAAAACTCGATGAAAGCCATCTTTTGTACTAAATATAGAGCTACCAAAATGTTATCGAATCACAAAAAAAAAATCGAGAAAAAAGATGTGTTCTATATTTTTTGTACATCAAAAGCGTACGAACGTACGTTCGCGACCCACGGAAATGACCATATGTCATATTTGCGAAGAAAGCATACAATGATTTTGGAATTTAACTTGGTGATGAAGATGAATCTGGGCATCGCATGTAGTTTGCAAAAAATACACTTAATCAGTCCGTTGACTAATGGGAAAACGAGGTTGGGAGAGAACCAAAAAAAAAAAACACTATGACGACTGTTATTTCAAACTTTCCAACCAAAGGTTGGTCAAGCATTATGTTTTTTTTACAAGTACAATCGGTAGTTATAAAAAAAACAGTGAGTTTGAAAAATCTAGTGTTGGCCCGTCTGTGCGGCGCTTTACTAATACCGGTAATGTTATAAAAAAAAGCCCTGATCAGAAAATGATTCGGATGATTCATACTCCCCCTAAATCGACGTCATTCTTGACAAATGTCACGTCATATCACATATAAATTAGGTTATCACCCCGCAATTAATACTTCTCATCCACATTTACCCTATCGTTACACGTACAATTAATTTGTTGTCAGTTGAGTTGAGTCGAAAATCAGATGAACAAAATTTGGGGTCTACATGTGCACGTGCAGGTTCATTTGAAAATTGTCATTGCAGGAGTAACTTCTCGCAACAATTGTTGACGTCCGTCGCTGTAAACAAAAACAGAATTTTGTCCTATACCACATGGAGAAATGTATGCACAAGCAAATTCTTTTTTTCATATTTATATGAAGGGCTTATTGCAAAAACACTATAAGCCACACGTTTTCAAAAAGTGTTTTTTTCAGCTCATTCAATTACTTTACACCATTGCAACGTTCACTGAAAATATTTTAGCAATTGTCCGTTTAATTTCTAACCTATAGCAAATGTTACTTTTTGCATTTCGATTTTATTCATAAATATTTTTTGTCAAAAACTCGATAAGCCACAACAATTAAGAAGACCGTAATACAAAACGATGGATTCTGGTGAAGATATTAGCGAAAGTGACTATTTTATTGATGATACTGATGACAGCGTGGTAGACAAAGGCTTTTTGCCGACTGGGTATGAAGTAATTTCAGAAACCAGCGAGGTATGATTTATTTTATCTGGTGTGGCTTATCCTGTTATTGCAAAAAAAAATCTAATGAAATTACATATGAAGGGCTTATTGTCTTTGGATGTCTTTGTGGATGCAATTAGTAAAAGAAGGAAGGTTCAAAACTATTACGCACCATTTCCTAGTTAGTGGTCACACTCATTTGCCATCTGATAGAGACTTCGCTTTAATAGAAAAGAGACATAAGAAATATGCTCCGCAAATCTACTCCCCAGAAGGTTGGCACAGTGTTATTAAAGAAGCAAATAAAAAGACTCCATTTGTCGTTACAGTTATGGAACAAGCTGATTTTTTAAATTTCTTCCCTATTGTGGACGGCATTAATAAAAATGCAATTACTACCGATAGGTGCAAAACGGATTTCTCTGGTGTATACTCATTTCACTTCAAAGTTCAAAATACGAGATCAATTTTTGTAAAGCATTCAATTCAAGGAGATTATAAGGAAGTAAGTATTATAAAAAAGGGAAGACCTGCAAATACAACCTTAAATGGATTGAAAAACAAATACACAGAATTCCTAAAACTAGCGGCAAAAAAAGTACACAGCGTAAAATCCTTACTGCCATATATTCCACCAATTTATCATTCCTTCTACAACGCTTTGGAGCCGTCTTCCGCTGAAACGGAATTAGAACTTATAGAAATTATTTAATGTAATTAACATTTTAATATTTATTTCATTTACTTTTTTAAAAAAGAAAAATAAAAAATTTTGTACTGCAAAAACACGATAAGCCACTTTATTTCAACCAAAATAACAAAACTTTTGATATTCAAAATAAAAAAAAATTTAAATAAAATGTATGCAATAACTCGATAAGCCACACGTTTTTTTTTGAAAATAGCGGTTTCCGAAGTTTTCTAGGTATTCATGGACTGGTATGTGATAGTAGTCTTCCTTAAACACTAATTACAAGTATTTAAATCATGATTTCATCAAACCCCTATTTTCTGCATTTATTTCAAACTTCAAAGGCGATTTTCTCAGTATTTTCATTTTGTGGCTTATCGTGTTTTTGCAATAAGCCCTTCATATCAAAAACTGTTTTTTTCTACTTTAACCACGTCCGAAGAATTTTTTTGATTAGAATAATGCACAAAATTGAACATTTTTCAACAAAACAAATCACTTATAAAAACACAATAAAATTATCCCATAAAGGTGTTGATCACTCTAACATTGGTTTCTGTCTGTAGGTGTCAAAATTCCATTGGCAGTAAAAAAATCGTGTTGTTGAGTTTTTCGTACAATCACTATCATGGGAAACAGTTAATAGAACTCACAGTCAACCACAGCCCATTTATCCCGAGACGAAATCTCCTTGCCATAGACAGAATGCTTCGGTTTATGGCCAAACGGTGGGGCTTTCAAAAAAACGTAAAAGGCCCCCTAGCGAAATATCTTCGACAGCCGCGATACCATACTGCAGATCTTCTGCAATGGACACCAGTATATCTGTACATCAGTACATCTGCTAAATATTACCCAAGTCAGTTATTATTATCTCAGGTAAGCAATTGGAACTTAACAAAATTTCAAAAAATTATGATTCTTTGGCAGTTTTTAACTTGCTATTTAAGTGATTGGCAGCTAAACCGAAACGTGCTTCTCGTTGTGCTAAGCCGAGTATTGCGTCGGTCGATTTCCAGCCGTCTTCGGCGGACGTTTAACGGGCGGGTATATATGTAAAAATGATATTGTACTATAATTTACAAATGTTTTCCTTAGAATTTCCCAACATTAGCCAAATTGAAGAATTTTTTGGTGTGCAGTAGAACTAATAGCTGCAAAATGATCTCACTTAAATCCAAACACTTTATCATCCATAATAACACCCTCTCTTCCTATCGCTAACACAGTGCATTGCATGTATAGGTGGCATCCCCTGAGTGTTAGTCAAAAAAAAAAAAAATACGATATTTTTCATAATTTAAAATTTTAACAATTTTTGGTTTTCTTTAATGCTGCCGCTCATCTCCAGCTGATTCCCGGCTTATGAAATAGGTGCAAAGTAGTCGATTCGGAACACTGTTTCGCATAAGGCCTTTTGTTGGTTTAGCGAGGTGTGAATGTTTTATCCATATTTGATTGTGTTTAACAAAAGCATTTTGTTTTCATCGCTCTTGCCGTTGCTCTCGTTTGAGTTGAAGTTCTGAAATGAAATGTTGCAAAATTATTATGCTGCTTATAATGCTCGCACTGGAATGGAATGGAAGCCTACACAAGTTGTACAGGCATAACCACGTATAAACTAATTAAAACCTTCATAAATTAACATTTATTCGTTCATAGTCAGTCTTTGAGTGGCAACAAAGTGTTAAAATAAACTTTTCCTTTCGTTCATAATCCAAACTCTATTTGCATTTGTATGTATTTGTACGCTTTTGTTTATGTGTATGGAAATATATCTATCCCCACAAACAAAGTAACTTGAAAACGATTTGGAATCGTATTGCTGATGTGGGATTGAGTTTGTGCGGCCAGGGCAATACAACGAAACAATGCAAAGACATTGGAATGGTAAAGAATAAGATATATATGAAATTGTGTATATTTTATATTACAGATATTTTCTAAAAACCATTTCTTTTTATTCTTTATTTTTTGGAGTATATCGACATTTTACTTATCCTGAGTAAGAAATAATCTAAAAACACCTTTAAAAAAAAAAAATGGGGAAACACATTCCGGGAAATTGTATCTATTCAGGAGATCGCTTCGATTTATCGTCCAAAAAATTTTTCTTTCAAAGTTCTTTTAGTATTGTCATGTATTGAAAAATTTACTGATTTGTTTATCCAAAATAATAAACGAAAAAGGTTGCTTTATGTACTTCCTTCTTGTTAATGCATCTCTCAAATGTTTGTAGGGTATGCAGAGCTGTGTAGATATGCCAGTGTGTGTGTGCGAGTTGTTTCATTTATACATACATAAACAAATTGAATTACTGTGAATTATTATTTTAATAATTTCGTTCTGAAGGCATTAGCAACAAAACACATACACACACACAAGCACAGAGATTCAAATAATAGCAAATATTTATTTTCATATTAATTATTTACTTTAAATGGTAACTTAAAGCAAAAGTGTTTATTTTGTGCAGATCTCGGCGGAATACAGCTGTAAAAATATTGAAGTGTACGCGTGCTTTTTGCATTTTCGATTATTTGCTTTGTGGGATTTCCTTAAGGCTCATTCTGTTGACATTCAAATGAGCATTAGCCGCAAAGTTAAAGAGATACGAAAGTGGATGTTAAAACAATATTGAAAAGTGGTTAAGTTGGACCATGCCGAATCGTTGAAGATTGACGGCATTGATGGACAAGTGTCTAATAAGGATCGGAAAAAATATCATAATATAAACATTATATTTATTTATTTTATTTTATATAATTACAATACAAAGTAAATGTAGTATATTCTAATTTTAGGTCCAAGGTTAAACCGGGTGACATATGGCTAGATTTTTGCAGCGACAGACCAAAGCCTCTGGTGGTAATCGAACCCACAACCCCCACGCTGATAGGCAAGCACGCTACCAACTCCCCTACCGGGGCGCCTATAATCATATCTTAATATATATTTACCCTCGACACTGATTCACTGATTCCCTGATTCACTGATTCCCTGATTCACTGATTCACTGACTCTGTCACGCAGTACGTAGGAATTTAAATAGGCATTCTATAATTCTATAATAAATAATAAAAAAAATAATATTTTTTTTTTGTACAGAAATTCTGTTTTCCCCAAATTTTTTTTTACCAATATTTTTTTTTTCCAAAATTTTTTTTTTCAAAATTTTTTTTTTACAAATTTTTTTTTTTAGAAGTTTTTTTTTCAACAGAATTTTTTTTTTCAACAAAAATTTTTTTTTTTAAGAAAAATTTTTTTTTTCAACAAATTTTTTTTTTCCAAAAAATTTTTTTTTAAGAAAAAATTTTTTTTTCAACAAATTTTTTTTTTTTCAACAAAATTTTTTTTTCCACAAATTTTTTTTTTTTTCAACAAATTTTTTTTCCATATTTCAACGGGCGCCATAGGCGCATTACAACTTACTAGTTATATATGTATTTTTTGACTAACCCTCCGGGATTGCAATGCTAACACAGTGCATAGAAAGTTAGGGTATTGGAGGTATAAAAGAGGGAGTAGTGTTTGTTGACGTTTGTCTTATAGGAAGATTATTCCACATACATTTCGGCTGAAGAACGCATTTTCTCTATAGTGCGTCGTCTGGTCAAACGACCATTTGACAATGAGAGGATAGCCGTGTATTCCGGCTAAATGTTCTAACGTCAGGGACCAGTCGACGGATATCTTGTTAACAGATACCATCAAAATATCTATGGGATAACGATATACAACCAATATTCCGAAGATGCTGAAGGTAACTGAAAAGATTTTTTTGAAGCCCCTACATATATATTCCATTTTTGGCCGGATATAAGGCTAGCCCAACGAGAATCACCCTGTATCTTCATGCTCAGAACGTCAAGACTATCTGATACATCGATATCCACAAAACTCATTGAGATTGGCGATGATGCTGGATCAGTAGAATGTTTGTGTGACAACAATCTACTCTGTTTATTTGGCCCCACTCCGAAATCGCGGTTAGGTGAGTCGTTCGTCATTTGCATCGATCTTCGGGGAACTTGGCCGATGTTCGATGAGTACAAATGACAGAGGTGGCTATCATCATTAGGTTCACAGTCTGACTCAACAAGTCGTCAACGAAAATAATAAATAGAGAAGGAAAGATAACAGAAGCTTGTAGGACTCCTGCGGTCAATCTATGACCATCTATAACAACTCGTATAGAGCGATCTCTATACAAAAAATTTATATGAACAACACTAAATGCCATAAGTTTCCATGTGAGTGAAACGTGCCATGACCTTGCTTTCTCCAAGCCGGTAATAACTTGACTACATCGTTGCGACAGCAACGCCAGTAGGTCTCCAGTAATACGGTTTCTTCGGATGTCATTCGCGGTTTCAGACTTACAACAATTTTCGTATTTCATGAAATTAAATATGGTATACATCGTTACATCTGGCAATGCCGTCAGAAACAACATGGTTAATATGAACTGAATCGGCTAGTAATTATTTTCAAACACGGAGTAGCAGCAAAGAGTGAGTGATCGAATTTTTTAAATTTTTCATGAAAATTAGAAAAGGTCATTAAAAATAATAGCTATAAAATCGGGTGTATCCCGAAATACTGTTTCAACTGTTATAAAAAAATACAAGGACCATCAATAAAAACTCTGGGAGCGGTATAAAAAATGGGGTTTCCGATCCCTGTGGTCAAATTATCTTTTCGTGTACGTAAAAGAATTCTTACAATAGCGACTACTTCTAGTCTTAAGAAAACAGGAAGTTTTCAATTGAGTGGTACCAGTGGAATAATGTAGTTTTGGTCCTAAGGTGTCTAATCCAGCTGACTCCTCAAAACTCCGTTCTGTCGGAAGATATTGGGTTCTGATTAAACAGCGTTTAATGGACACCAAAAAAACGTCAAACCTATATAAAAATTTCCGGAGAATGTGGACGGATAAAACGATTGAGTGGTCAATATAAGGTATTCCCGAAAAAGACTAAAAGCTTTATTAAAAAAAATATATAAATGTATATAAAACAATATACATACGCAATGAATTGGAACACTTTTTGTCTAATAAAGTGTGGGTGAGTATTTTAAACCATTAACGATAATTTTATTACGAAAGATTTATGCATTTTCACATAAAGCGGGCCGCATGGTACAAGGCAGGAGGTACAGGTGTCTGTCGTACATGCCAAAAATGATTTTAATGAGATCCACCTCCAAAATAAAACACAAATATGCAATTCTATTCGAAATAACCCCAAAGTAACGATAATTCAATATGGGGCTGGACACAATATGGTACTCAAATGAAAGAAAATGTCTTCAGTCCCAAATTTCATTATCGTAATTTTGGAGTTATTTCGAAGAGACCTGCCTACATTTTTTTTTATTTTCAGTAAACTCACTCAAGAAAAGATAGAATTAAATGTTATCTTCATATGTTACCAAATACAAATTTACTCAATTTAACAACATCTTACTTATTTTGTGTTATATCCGTAACCACAACCAATTATATATCTTTTTCCATACTGCGTCGACTGACAAATTACACGTTCCTATATTGAGGATCAATGGATTGGCTTCATTCCAGAGTATGCTAAGTTAACATGTTCTTAGGGAGATTGTTTTCTTTTTAATTCGTATAATTTCAACTTAAATCCTATCAAAATCTTGAATATATTGGACAATCATATCAAATGTTATGCTTACAATTTTACTTAGCATATGACTAAAGTTGTAAAAAACGTCCATTCCAAAACATGTTAAGGTGCAGTTAGCATTCTGATAAAAAAACATTTTTAATTCTAATAAAAATACAAAAAAAACGAGGTCCTATCTCATAAGGCCTTTGAGAAATTCCAAATAGACTTTGAATGCGTCTCCTCCAAAATTGACTTTTTAGACTTAGCATACTATGGTGAAGCTATCGATCTAATATTCAATAATACATTGTAGTTCATGGCAACTGCAAAAAATATTCCGGAAAGTTTGCGTATTTACATTTGAGTGTGATAGGAAATTTATTACGAATGTAGCAAACCAAATGCTGATTTAAAACACGTATTGACAAATCATAAATTCAATCTACTGTTTAATCTTTCTGCAAAACAAATCAATCTTTCTGGTTGAACTAATCCATGTTTGGCACGTGTCCAACCATTATTACACCTACCTCGACAGCGAGTACACATTTCGAATTCGGTGCATACACAACCATAGCGAAGATCACTTACTATACGCCGTTATAATCGGATTTCTTTGAGTGCCTTTTTTTCTAAATAATGACTGCCGAAAAAAACACGTTCGTGAAATTTTATTGAAAATGATTTCAAATAGCTGAACAAACATACGTGGCTTGGGAATATGTGTAGAAGTGTTGGTAACTGCAATAAAATAAACGAGTCAAATATTTGCAGAAAAAAAAAGAAAATTATGAAGAGGTTTGCACTTGAATATGACACAAGTGCTACAAGTTCAACATGGAATTATTTAGTAAAAAGTGGCACTTTTGATGAACACATTTCAGTTCCGTCAAAACCAGTACGACCAAGAATTGGCACCCAAAAAGATGGTGGAGTAGTTGACAGTGGCCAATTTCATTCTAGTCCACTCTTATGAGTACGGCCGTGGTGTGGTAGCTAGTTCACACGCCTGTTTCCGACGTATTTACGAGTAAGAGCGTAAGTCTGTAACTTCTCCATTAGCTGTATGCAGCCGGATTTAAGCAGTAGCTCCCGGTCAGGGAGTATTAAAATTATTTTATGCACAGCTCACTGGTTTGAGACATTTTCACGTCTCTTCATGCACGTTTACAAGTTAATGAAATTATTAGTTTCAAAAGATTTTTTTATAAAACTTCAGAACCGAATTGGTCTGAAGCGACTTTATTGATTATTAGTCAAAATGAAAGTAAAGTTAAATTTACAATATAACTTATAATTATACTTCTGCTTTGCATTAGTTCTGCTTGCTCATCAATTGGACGGCATGTCGCAATGTTGTTGTGATCAGCGCTTTATTAATTGTGGCCGGCATGTGTTGAAATTGGTGTGACACATTTCGTTGGTCGGTTGTTGACCGTTGAAATGTGTTAGCTCAGGTTTCGAGGTAAGTAGAGATTTGAGTCAGCATATTTGACTGCTGGTTATTGACTGATGAATGGGTTAACTTGAGTTTGAAGTATTTGCTTAATCTGGTATCTCTTTTTTATAATATGATTTAGTTTTTAATGCGCTTCCGACTATCACTAATCAAGAATGCTACAGCACATCTCTTACCGAACTCCACACGATAATGTGGAAAAAATTAATTACGAACACAGCTGCAAATACACACTTATTTGCACTCAAATGTTGTAGTTTGTTGAATTCAATAAGTTCGTTGTCTGTTTTTCCCAAACACGCTATTGCTTATGCACAAAGACGTAGTATTAATACCAAATGAGTTCTATTTACATCCAAATAAGCGTTGTGTAGAAAGAAATAAGATTTACTTGCTACAAAGACCAAACACGAGTTTTACTTGTGTGGAAAAATGTGAAAAAGACGTATTTTTGAGCGTAGACCAATTTGTAATTGAGAAGGTTGCTGAACCCGTAATTGTGCCAGAAAAGACCGGTTCGTTTATCGAATTAACAAACTCAAATCATACGATTCATGCAATTATAGTATTTATTAGTATGCGTATACGCATTACCTAGAAATACTTTATTTCGGTGAAAACTATTTTAGTTGACAGAATTTATGATAGAACGAGTCTTGAAAATCAGATCTAGAAATACCAGGGAATTCTTTGTCGCACAGTGGCCCAGAATTCAATTTCATCGACCAAGAGTATCACCCTCTGCGGATAGGGGTTGGTGGGTCCAATAGATTGAAACTGGCGCGAAATTTGGTCACACTGGCTTGAACAGTGATTATGAGTCTATTCATGATAAAATGAAAATTTTTAACACATGTCACGAATCGTCCGTTAAATGACAAAGACTAAAAAAAAAACACTAAAAATCTCATAGATACAAGAATTAACCTTTAATTTATGAGCTAAGTGCTGGTTGTGGGGGAAAATTTCTGATTAAATTTAAGTGAATACTTTCCATTTTCCACATTGGTTTCCTTCAGCTTTTGGTGTATGATAAACAACATTTGATATACTCGTGATGAATTTTAAAAACATACAATTTAAAATTGCGTTTTTCGTGAAGCGATGGCAAACATTTTCATTTCACAAACACAGAATCGATCAAATGAACCGTGGACATTTAAACAACAACGGAAACAGAGTTTCGTAGTTCCAGTTAATATTTTAAATATCGTGGATGATGATATGATAAAATGTAGAATAATCGACAAACAGTCTCAATGGCTCTTCTAACTACTTATCAGTTTACACTAACTTTTAAATTGATACGTTTTTGGATGACTTTGTCAAATTTCGATAAACGTTACTTGACTTATCGTGCTTAGTCCCATGCGCCAAATTACCCTGCTCATAAATGGGCATGAAAAATGTTATATTCAAATTAAAGAATTGTACATTTTCCGAAACTAGTTTCAGTCCTGTAGTTCTTTTTCGATTTGGACAATTTTAAATACGATCGACAACTGCAATGCACATGTGTGAAATTTCATCTATGACGAAATTCCTATGAATGAGAGAATTTACAATCTTTAGCTGACCTTATGATTACGGTCTGGACTTCTCGGGGCATTAGTGTAAACGAGTTCTCAAATAAGTCAACTGTGAGCAAGAGTGTACATATCGCACCCGAAATACAAAAGATTCACAACTCAAAATTCTAAAAATATTTAGGATAGACAAAAAAATGTGTATATAAAAATGATTGTAATATTTAAAGAATTAACATAAAAATAGACATAACTGTATTTTTCCAGTCAAAGAAGATAGGGATGTAAAAGAAATTTTCGCAATAGTTAGAGATGTGTACTTTGAATTAATTTATGGTAAAATGCCAGTTTTGGAAAATTTTGAGTTGTGACCCTTTTGTATTTAGGGTGCGATATGTACATGTATGCGTAGGTCGGTCGTTCACTTGAGTGAAGCTCTTCGGCCTGTGATTTGAATACTGGTTATGATATTCTACACCTAAATGGGTTATTACGAGTAGATGTACATATACATACATATCAAGTCGTTGGTACATACGTAATCGTACGTTCGTATATGGTTTTTATAAGATATGACAAAACTACACATTACTTCCATTAAATTGACGATTTGAGAACCCAGCTAAGGAAAGCACTTACCGCACAGCGCCAACGTCATCACCACCACCACCTTACGTGTATTCGTTGTACAAGTGCCACTAAAGATAAAAAAAAGTTCCTTTTATATTTTGTTTATTTTTAAAAAAAATGGCAAATATTTTTAGAGTTATAAAACATTACGATGTTTTCCTTAGGAAATGGAGGATATCAAAAATATCTACAACACACACACACATACATACATGCAACCATATATGTGTATGTAGCTACGTGTGTAAACACTCGCGCCTTCTCGCACTTGAAGGGATTCGATTATGTTGCTGTTGTTCCAACAACTGAAACGCTGTAAAGCAATCCAACCAACACTGGGGCTCAGCTGCTTGCGTATGGCGTACAATCGTTGATTACGACATGGAAAAATTGAGTTTAGTTTATGAGTTTATGCAGACTTTACTATGTTTGTTTGGAACAACACATAGTAATTCATGTGATTTGAAATTAGAGATTTATTAATTCGATGTTATTGGGTAGTGTCAAAGTAATCCTGTATAGTCCAAGACCCGATCCCATTTGATTTTCCCCAAAAGTTGGCAAATATTTTGCGAATTTTACTATCTCGAAATTTGTGGGCTAGTTTTGTATTGTGTATTCAAATCTTAATTGTACTTCATAGGTTTAAAGACATAATGCTTTACAAAATCGTTGTTTAACTACAATATCATTTATTGGGTCTAAATGTTTTTAAGCGTAGTTGATTCCAAGCGATTCTTCAATTCAAA
Organism: Hydrotaea cyrtoneurina; assembly: GCA_958296145.1. NCBI lineage: Eukaryota > Metazoa > Arthropoda > Insecta > Diptera > Muscidae > Hydrotaea > Hydrotaea cyrtoneurina. The sequence continues at coordinate 50,268,843 of OY282514.1, read as the reverse complement.
AAATGTTTGAAAAACTGGTCAGATCTGACTGAAAGGGTTAAAGTTCACACATATAAGGGAATCAAAAACAACTGAAAGATTTCTACTGATTCGAATAGTTTCATTCGTTGCCCACAAACATTATTTTAGAGACAGAGAAGATAGAAGGCTAAGCCAGTGCAATACATCAATATAAAAATGGGTATATTCATTTAATAAACTTAACAATTACATTTACAGTAATTTACTGTGAAAATTCCATGACGATCTTTATTTACAGCAGATATAGCGATTTTTTTTATTAAGGGTATCTTTTCTAAGGACGTATTTATTTCTGAACTAATGGCACATGTTCCAAATCTCATCCTTATACTTCAAATAATTCATAAGGTTAAAATGTTAATGTTTAGGGGCGTTGTCACTCCCCTTTCTCCAATTATCACCAATATAGCCAGGAATCATAAACATAGCCGCAGTAACTCAAGCGTATTGACCTCAAAAGCGCCAATGATATCATCGCCCGTACTAACAAAATAATATAACTGACATATTTTAGGAAATTGAGTTAAGTCCACTAGGAGATTTCTGTCTTCTTGCTACATCTTCTGTAAAAATGTTGTAATTGTATATAGTGCCGTTATCTTCAAACACCCTATTCTAACACAGCTGCTTTCTGTGCAAGAATGTACCTGACAATATGAATATGAAGCTGCCAATGTAGTCACTCTTCATAATTTGTTTGTTTTACTATTGGCTGACAGGTTGAAGTTAAAGGTAGATAGTTGCCACCTGCTGTGGAAGGCTGAACATGAACCTTTGACAATCTATTGACCAAATAAAGACAACCTTCGCCACAACTTTTGAAAGAAAACTCCTGTTTTATGTTGTGACAATGATGTGAAGAACAAGTCGCTTAAACACAACTGAGAATATTGCTGCAGTAGCCCAAAGTGTTGAAGAAAACCCAGGTTTGTCCATTCCTCGTCGTTCTTTGGAAATGGGCATTCCACAAACGTTATTATACCGTTGTTTGCATAAAGACTTGGGTCTTATGGCTTACAAAGTTCAGTTAACACAAAAAATTAAGCCGGCTGATTATCAACAACGTCGTGTCTTTGCTGATTGAGTCCTTGAAATGCATGCAAAATGATCCGAAATTCCGTCGAAAAATCATCTTGACTGATGAGGCCCATTTCCACCTCGGTGGCTACGTCAATTAGCAAAATTGCCGCATCTGGAGCTCGGAAAACCCTCCATCCTCAACGTGTGACTGTTTGGTGCGGTTTTGGGTCCGTCGGGGTCATTGGACTTTAATTTTTCGAAAATCAGGTTGGTGAATGGATTGCGCTATATAGAGATGATTAATGATTGTTTATGGTCGGAGTTGGATGATATTGATCTGGACAACGTTTACCTTCAACAGGACGGCTCTACATGCCACACAAGCAACGAAACCATTGCTCTTGAACGGGAAAAGTTTCCGGACCGTGTTATCTATCGAAGAGATAATCACAATTGGCCGCCGTGATCTTGTGGTTTAACACCTTGCGACTTCTTCCTTTGGGGCCACGTGAAAGATAAGGTCTACGTCAACAGCCCAGTGTCGATTCAAGACCTCAAAGATAGAATTCGTGAGGATATCGAGGACATTGGGCAGCCACTTTGCGATTTGGTTTTGAAAAATGTCATGAAAAGGATATGGTCTGTAAGCGTGGTCGCCATTTGGCTGATGTTGTTTTTCATTATTAACGGCGTACCTTTCTCTTTATTATGAAATAAACATCCGATCATTTATCTTGAAAAATTGCATTTTACTTTTAATACCAAAATACCACCTCTTGTTGGTAAACCCAGTACACAATTTCAAATACAATTTAGTTACGCCCGTTTATGGTTTGCACTTCGACCTACAGGAGATCTCAACAAAGAACTATGTTCACCCCTAATACTTACATGAACGTATAAAATCTAAAATCTTAAAACAAAAAACAGTAGTGTTTTTATTGTATATAATAATATGGGTACTTTACCATCGAAGTTCGACCTAGTTTTCCTTTTTGTTTTGTTTCGAAATAAATCTGACTCATGACACTGTGTTCTACCAACTGATGTAGCGTATACACAATATGATGATGGTGGAAATAATAACAACGCCAGCTACCACCATTCACAACAAATTCAGGTATAAAACAACAACCAGTGAATGGGGGTGGGAGGTGTAATGTAGGAACGAACTGAAAACTGGGAAAACAATAAAAGTTTAAAATGTTTTAAGTGCCTTCAAACTCGCACTTACATACATCCATCCGCACAGTTTTGTATTTGGACAAACGCGAGACAACAACCAACAGCTACAACTGCAAAAGGGAAGGGGAGATTTTTTGCATTGTTTAACACTTCTATTTTTTGCCCATAACTCACTCAAGAATATTTGCGTGTTTTGGCTCACTCTTTACCCTTCAAGTTTACTCCCTTCATGCGTGATGCGCCATGAGATAGACGTCGTTAATGGATGACTTTTGTAAAAGTTCCCGACAAAATCCGGCCAAAAACTCAAATATTCTTTTTATGACAACTCAATTTGATAGCGTACGAGTATGTACGGGTACGGGTACGGGTGTTGTAACATTTGCCAAAACACACGCATTTACATGATTCATATCCAACTATGTACATATGTATATACACACATCTAAGTATGTGTATGTGTTTAAATGAATGTATTTGTCACGAGTGCGTGGGTTTTGCTGTAATGCGAGCAAATAAATTTGTGTCAAACATTTGATGGAACACCTTGTTTTGCATTAAATTTATTTTTGACTTTTCAATACTATTATTTCTTATGCTTTCATATGTTGTATTTTTGGGAAAAAATTCTTTTATTTCGGAACTTTTGTTTACTGATTTGTAACTTTAATAACTAGTCCAGCCTATTTTATGGGAACTCGTGTGGCGTTTTCTTCTCAAGTCGGAATTACAAAAATCGTAATACTGCAAATCAGAAATAATCTTGAGGAAAAAATTTATTAAAAAAATATATCGTGCACAGATCAGATTGGATTGGGGATTACATATATTTACATACTGGTCCTGCTTGGCCCAAGTCAATCAAACATTCCATTAAGGGACAGACGCGGAACTTCTCTCGAATCAGTGTACTCACTGACCGGGACCTACTGTTTAAAGCCGGCTAATGCTTTTCGATTGTGGCACTACTATAAGAAACAGTTTGGAAATGTATATAAGAAATTGGCTTAGTAGTTGCATTCATTCAACCGACTCTTTCCGATGATATGGTAGGTTAGGTTAGGTTCTATTCAAAAAATGCACCTTCACTCGAAGAGAAGTGAACGATTTAGGGAGAATGAGTTGGAAGAAAGTTAATAGTTTATAAAGGTAGGTGTGAAAGGTGGAAATGGTACCAATAGGAGTGAAATGTGTTGCCCGCTTGTTACCCGCATCACCTACCGTTCAGCAATCTGTAATATATTTACTGACACCTATTACGTCTTCGACCCTGATCTTTGTAATGTCCGCATATTCTGTCAGAAATCTAACCCCAGACACTTTTGTCAGTGACGCTGCAAACTTGGACAATGACAAAGTACATGTTCTACTGCAGAACTCTGGAGATATGTTGTCCCATTTTCTCGACAGAGAGCGAGAACCAGCCCGTGGTAACTCCTATTGCAAGTCTGAGACACCTGCAATAGGAAATAAAATTAATTTCGATTTATCGATTGCACTAATTTTGGAAGTACAATTAATTTCGATTTACTCTCTGATTTTCACAAAAATTGTGAACATAAAGGATTTTCCGACAAGAGGTGTTATTTTGAATCACCCGGTATTTCGGTAGCTGTAACTTTTGAAACTTTTGAAGCATTGAAATTAAAACTCACAACAAAAATGGTGAAAATCTTGCAGTCACAGTTCTCAAAACTAGCAATATTCCGGACCGTGTTATTTCTCGAAGAGGAGATTGTGATTTAACACCTTGCGACTTTTTTCTTTGGGGCTACGTGAAAGATAAGGCCTACGCCAACAGCCCAGCGTCGATTCAAGACCTCAAAGATATAATTCGTGAGGTTATCCAGGACATAGGGCAGCAACTTTGCGATTTGGGTATGGACAATTTCATGAAAAGATATGGTCCTGTAAGCGTGGTCGTGGTGGCTATTCGGCTGATGTTGTTGCTTTCTAGAATAGCACTAGCCAATTTATGGAGCGTATGAGTAATGCTAATTTGAAAGTCTAGCACTCATACGTATAGGTGGTTAATTAAATTGATTTGATATAATTTTTTTAAAATAGATCGAATTATGTAAACACGAATTCAATACCGCCGACCAGTCCGTGGACTAAATGTCAGTCCTACCACCCTTAAAAATGGAAATACGCGCCAATCTGCTGTCAGCGATCTACACTGATCTTACCAACCTGACAATGTCGATTGATGATAGCAACTTGATGTTGGTGGATCCGAACAGGGATGTTGGACGATTTTACATTTTTGGTATTGTGTAAGGTTCTTTGTCCGATCTCACCCTCTTCATCGTGGATCCTCTAGTAGAGAAACCACCTCGGGAGTATCCTTACTTCTCCAGTTTATTAGAGCCGCCGGCGTCTGAATGAGTCTTCTCCATTTTCTGGCCAGGGTCATGTATCACAGTGATATGAGGAAGCAAAACTAACTGCTCCAGCCTGTGAGCAGCGTCTTTGGTATACACAAATGAGTCCCTTGACAATACATGAAGCTCTGCCATCTCGCCATTTTCTGTCTAGGGTTGTCAAAGTTAATTAACGGATTTTTTCCTAAAAAAAATTGTGAAAAATTAAATTGACTTTTGATTACGAAAGACTCGAAAAATCTTTTTGATGTTGAATGTTTTCAGTTTAAACAAAAATATTGCAAAATTAGCTCTATTGGCTTTGGCTTAAATCGGCCAAAATCAGCCGCCGACGACAGTTTTTAATTTCTAAAGGAAATAAGTTACTTTGCCAATTAGTAAAAATAACAAATAATTTAAATATCTATTTTGCGTCATATCGCTGAACTCGGATTAATTTTTGTTCACTACATCGTTTTAGATATTTCATTACTTTTATGAAACTAAGTATGCTGTTTCCTGGGTTCTTCAATAGATTTCAGAAATAGGAGCCTCTTTTTAATTTGAAATATTAAATTGATCTAATTAGGATCTTTTTTGTTAAGTTTTAAACTTTAAATTATAATTTATTTTGTCCATAAACACATAGTAATTATGTAAGCAGTTTTGTTTCTGTTAGTCGAGTTTGAGATCATTTATTATGCCTATTTCTTTGCAAAAATAGAAATGTTTAAAAAAGGTTTCAAGCTAGTGTTTGCCTTGATTGCAGGCAAGGTATACGCGTCCTTTTCGGAAGCTACCACATTTCTTCATCGGTACCTATTTGCAATGATTTTATTATTATTATTTAATTTTTATTTTCAAATTAAAAGTCGACTTAAATCGAGTTGCAAATCCCAAAAATTCAACTTATGGAGGTTATGGAAAACTCGAAAATTCGAATAGTCGACTTTTGGTTGTAAGTTTATAACCCCAATTCTGCCCTGCTTAGTCTGCCCTGTTCCAGTATCTGTGAGTCTAACTGCACTAAATTTGGTGTGTAGCTAACTAGAAGACAGAATATGAAATGAAGCGTTCCCGTGAATAGAATTTGTAAGCGACATTTGTTAGACAAGTATTTTTTAATGTATTTCCGTGGGAATTACTATTCGACTTTATTGCGCAATTTTTTTCAGCACTGCTCTTCATAAGTACAAATATTCTTGAATTTTTTTTTTGATTAACACTCAGGGAATTCCTCCTATGAATTCAATGTACTGTGTTAGCGATAGGAAAGAAAGGTATTGGAGGGAGGAAAGAGGGAGTAGTGATTGTTAATGTTTCCCTTGAATGTGATTATGTCAGAACGAGCAGGAAGTATTTGTACCGCTTTAAAAAGCCTAAACACTTGAACGCTTCTTTAGACACTTCGAATATATGGCTAGCCCAACGAGCATCAACCTTTTTCTTCATGCCCAGAAAATCAAGAGTATCTGATACGTCGATATCCACACCATCCATAGATAGGGTGCTGGATCAGTGGAATGTTTGTGTGACAACAAAGAGCACTGGGTCTTTTGAGCATTAAAATGTACTCTGCTGATTTTGGCCTCACTCACAAGTCGTCGTAAAATCGCGGTTCAGTAAGTCGTTCATCGTTTGCCTTTTTGTCCTTGTCCTCCGGGGCACTTGGCCGATATTCAAATGAGTATGACTGACAGAGATTGCTGTCATCCGCAAAGGAATACATTGGGTTCACAGTCTCCTTTGCTCGATCTCTCAGAAAACTCGATATGAATCGAGAAATGGTATTACCGACACCAAATGCAATAAGTTTTGATATTAATGCTCCGTGCCAGACCCTATCGAACGCCTTGGAAATATCCAGTGCAACGATCTTACTTTCACCAAGGGCGTGAATAGATCGACTCCATTGCTCCGTACGGATCGCCATCAGGTCTCCAGTAGAACGGGTTCTACTTTCGATCATTTAAAAGGCAGTTAGACTCCTGATACTTTACAAGATGGTGATTAACCATGCTCTCCATGTCCTTTGAGAGCGCAGAACATATTGCAATTGGACGGTAATTCGCAGTTTTAGTTGCCTCACCTTTCTTGGGGATCGGCTGAACATTGGCAACTTTCCAACGTGAAGGGTAAATACCAGCACGGTTCGACATGTTGAAGAGATTGCGCAATGGACGAGCTAGCGTCGAAGAGCACATACATAGGACAAATACAATCCGGGCCCGGAGTTTTATTTACATTGAGATCTGGAAGAACCATTTTAACTCCACGTGTTCGAAAAAATATCTGAGGTATCGAACTACATACGTTGTCGATTACGGGGAGTGGTTGACTGCATTCAGGCAAAGATGAATTTTTTGCAATTATTTTCGCCAGAAGAGTAGCTTTATCAACCGGGTCAGTGAGTACCTAGTAATCGTTAATAAGAGTCGGAATAGAGGATACAGAACTGTCCCTTACTCTTTTACCAAATGACCAAAAGCTCTTACTTCCCCTGGGATAGGAAAGAACTTTGCCACGAAGGCGCTGTTCGTGGAGAAGTTTTTCGCGCCTCAGCACTCTGGCTCGATGGATCTTTGCTTCCATATGTCGAAGCACTTCTATAGGCAGTTAAGGAAACATATTCCCTAAAACAAGTTTATTATATAATTTCATAATTTAAAGTCTCCTTAATTTGAACTTATATACAGGATAATGGTGTTTCGAGTTATGGTACAAAATACGTGAGCATCCGCAAACAAATTCATGTTTGCTGGTCTAACATTTACAGTAATTACGTTCTGCTCTGTCCGTCGCATTCTTCGAGGACATCCGCAGTTGCATATATGTTCGGATTCACCCGATGAATATCCGTAGATCACGGTCCTCAAAACGTTAGGGTCGCCAGCACTTAGAGGGTTTCGTTAAATTGTTATTCTCGTTATCGTTATCTTTACAGGCCAACGATATCTAATATTTTAAAAATGTATTCACGGATTGTTTTCACAAAAATTAGCAAGTTATGTTACCTTTGAAAAATCGTTTTTTGTGTTCTGGTTACGGAAATTCTTAATATATTATTCGACTCTAGTTGAATAATGCGCCGTAATGGATGTGCGCTTAAAGAAGCAGATATTAGAAAATTGAAGTATATTTAAAAAATCTACTGCAGTTAATGGGCTTCCGGAACAACATACGCCATTTCCTCACATCTAACAATACACCTGAGAACAATTAAAGAATTTACATCGTTTATTTGTGGCATTCCCATTATTCCAACATTCACATGTTTTTGGTCTATTTTAGTGGAATGCGATATAATCGTGTGTGTATGTGTGGTTTTCCCAAAAGGAACATCATAGCAAATTTTGTTGTATCGAGTCATCAATCAAGACGTATTCCAATCGAATATGTTCGTAGTATAGATAGTCGACATAGAAACTGGGAATACGTAAAGGATGTTTGATAATTGGTGGTGGCATGACAACGGGCCTTCTCTCAAACTTTTCAATATCCTCCCGTAATACATTTTCGCAGGCCTGGAGAGGCAAGATGGATGTTGCTGTTGATGAAGATTTGTGGCTGACCGTGTCCACTGTTATGTGGCAGTCCAGTTAATAGCAAGTCGGCATACAAATGTGCGGGTCGTGGTTTGAATTCAATAGGATCCTGTTTGTAGACAATAACGTGTATGTGTCATAAATATTAAGGTGAATAGTCAAATAAAAATATATATGTATATGCTCGTTATTTACAGAACATATCTCTTGTCAGTTAATTCTTAAGATGATCACCTACAGAACTTCCAAAACCTTACCATGGGCTTCCTATCATAGCACTCGTACACAGAATGTCAATGAAATTAAGATAACATCAACAATAGTGTCCAAACTCAGTAAGCTATAATCGATCCTCTATTTTCAGATTTTAATACACATAGAAAAAACTTCCGTGTCTGTGTTCGTCTAACACCTTTCTGACTGGAGCTTTTGGATTAATTCCACAGACATGGACCAGCCAGTGCAATCGCTGTATTTTGATCTGATTAATTAAGTTCATGTCAGGATGTGGCCCACACACGCCTAAACTTATCGTTAACCCAGATCGGGTCATAGATTTTTCTCTCAAAAACACCCAGAACATCTTCATCTGCTTTCCACATATGTTTCGGCGCCATAACGAATCAGAGGTAGAATACGCGTGTTGTAATGTGTTATTTTAGTTCATATAGAGGGGACTTCGTTCTTGATTTGTTTGCTTAGCTTCAATCAGCATTTATTTGGCAACACGATTCTACGTCCTATTTCTGTGCTGATATTATTAATTTTATTTTTATTTTTATTTTTATTATTATTTTTATTTTTATTTTTGTTTTTATTTTTATTTTTATTTTTATTTTTATTTTTATTTTTATTTTTATTTTTATTTTTATTTTTATTTTTATTTTTATTTTTATTTTTATTTTTATTTTTATTTTTATTTTTATTTTTATTTTTATTTTTATTTTTATTTTTATTTTTATTTTTATTTTTATTTTTATTTTTATTTTTATTTTTATTTTTATTTTTATTTTTATTTTTATTTTTATTTTTATTTTTATTTTTATTTTTATTTTTATTTTTATTTTTATTTTTATTTTTATTTTTATTTTTATTTTTATTTTTATTTTTATTTTTATTTTTATTTTTATTTTTATTTTTATTTTTATTTTTATTTTTATTTTTATTTTTATTTTTATTTTTATTTTTATTTTTATTTTTATTTAATTACAATACAAAGAAAATTTATATTCTAATTTTGGGTCCAAGGGTAAACCGGGTGACACAGACCATATGGCTAGATTTTTGCAGCGACAGTCCAAACCAGCTCGCCTACCGGGGCGCTTAAATTTCATTTTACTTTTAATATTTCTGCTGTTTTTTCTAATATTTTCAATATTGAAGACTTATTCCGCATTACTTTGTTCAAAAGGTTTTGTCTCCTTTCATATGAATACTTTGTCTCCTTTTTTAGGTTCCAATTATCAGGTATGATTTTCTGGAGTCGGTTTGCCTTAGGTGGCAATGTCGCCCAGTAACGGCGTTTTGGTAACCAATTTTGTCTTCGAGGGCATTCGTCATGGAGTTTGACATGTGCTGCCTTTGTTCGGCAAGGAGAAGGAGTGTTTAACCGGAGAAGAGATAACATCCTGGAGTCGGCTTGGACTATCGATTGGAGCTTTTGGTGTTGTTACGTAAGAGTTTCGCTGCAGTTAAACCAGTGGTACGAATCGATGCTCTCCATTCCAAACATCCACCCATACAACACCCTCGACGTGTCTTACGTCGACCATAACGAGATCAATTTGATTCTTTGTTTTCCATCACAGTCATATTGCCTTAGGGGGATCGCGATGTTTAAAAGTGATTCCGCTTCATTGCATATTCCTTGCGGCGCCGTAATCGGTCTTATTCCTTTATCGGATTTGTAACTGTAAAAATTTTTAATCCGAACGAAACCGATTAATACATCTTATTATTATTATCTTCTCACTGTGACTCTGCCATTTGTATAAGAGAAAGTTGCACTTCCGGCTTAGGAAGCCCATCCTACGGAAAAAAACCCCACTATCATAAGAATTCTTCGTTGTTATGTTAACAGTTATTAACAGGTGCGCCTTAGTTATATATCCTTCATCTCCTTCATACCTATTCATGGCAACGGAGCATTAAGAAATAATTCATGCACATTTTTGTTATGAATTTCCGTGTACTCTCTCAACTGTATGTAATTTTTCGATAATTAAAATATTTAATGATATTAATATTCATTGGACGCCTTTCAACTGGTATCTGTTGCAATTACCAACCGACGGCAACAACAAGGCCAAGGTAAGGCAAACCAATCCATGGCAACATGTGCTACAGAAGACGACCATCAAATTTCCAAATTATTTTGTGGGGCGAAGATATGGAAAAATTTAATTAAAAATTCGAAACGTTGAAGTTGCGAAGAAAATAAGTATAATTTTAATGTTGTATAAGCCTTTTTTTTCTCGGTATTGTTGTTGTTGTTTTATGTAATTGCCAACCAATCCCGGGTTCTGTCTGTGGCAACAGGAGCTGCATCAGCAACTCGTACAACATCGAATAGGAGATATAGAGACCAAATAGAAAAGGTAGAGTCTGTATGACCACACATACAAACACAAACATTCACCATGTATTACACATACACCGAAATGGAAAGCATATTTAAATGGTATAGTATTCCAAACACGTTTTCCTGTGAAGTCAAAGGTACTAAGACGATGTTCTGTTGTTGTTGCTGCTGTTATTGTAATGCAAAAAAAAGAAGAACATCCTTTTTGCCTCTCAGTGTATATTGATATACATTAATCATATATATATATATATATATATATACGCATATGAGCAATGCCAGAGCTAGAGTTCCAATTTAAAGTAAGAAATTCGAAAAGGACATGAGAGTTACATGGAGGTTGATTTCTCAAAACAAGGAATGTGGTAGATGTTGGTTTGTTACGTTTGCATTCACTCTAATGTTAGTCCATCATTAGTTAGACTTAGAGATCAGCTTGGGACTTTTATCATTAAGTTGGAATTAGATTGTTTGTGGATGGAATGTATGATCGCCGAATAGCGTAATGTAGAACTGACAAGTGTATGTGAAATTTTAATTATGAATGTGACGTTTTAATGAATGTATGTTCAACATAATGGGTTCAAAAATTATGTGCTCACACTCAAGCGGCTTTGCAATCACTGATCGGTCAAAAACATAGCGTGGATTTAAATTTCTAGCACTTAGTAGATTTTTCACAAAAGCAAAAACAATTATCGACTTTTTTTGGGAAATTACAAGACGATGTAGTAGTATTTTTCCTTGAAAATAAAAACAACATGACTTGTATGTACTGGACAGTCTCTGTGATATCAGTCCTAATTTTTGGCAAACTTTGAAATGAATGGGTATTCATTTTCTAGAAATGAGTTTGGGTTGGACTATTCGAGTCTTCACCCTGCTGGATATAAAATAACCGGTTGATAAAAAACATTAATTATATATTTGTTATTTTGCAAGTGACTACAAATTGGGTTAATAGTCATGCAGATATCAACCAAAATATTACATAGAAGCACACTTAGAAAGAAAATAGAATAAGTAAATAAAATGACAAGCGCTCCGGTAGGGGAGTTGGTAGCGTATTTGCTTATCAGGGTTCGATTCCCACCAGAGGTCCGGTTTATCCTTGGACCCAAATTTAAAATAATAGTTGAATACTCAACCCTCGAACTGGCACATGCATGGTCTGGCCAGACACCATGTGCCAGAACTAAGGGCTCAAAATATGTGACTGACGAAGGGCACATGTTAAGTAAAGTAACATTTTATGGTTATACATATTTCAATTGATATATAAACTAAATAACATAGTTACAAAAAACTTATTACATTTGGTGTTGGTAATATCTTCTCTCGATTCATATCGAGTTTTCTCAGGGATCGCTCTATTCGAGTTGTTATAGATGGCGTCTCATCCAACGAGCATAGGTTAACCGGAGGAGTGCCACAAGGCTCTGTCCTCTCTCCTTCTCTCCTTCTCTATTTCTTATTTTCATTGACGACCTGTTGGGTCAGACTGTGAATCCGATCTACTCCTTTGCGGATGACAGCAATCTCTGTCATTCATACTCATTTGAACATCGGCCAAGTCCTCTGGAGGTCAAGGATAAACGGCAAACGATGAACGACTCACTCAACCGCGATTTGGCGACAATTTGTGAGTGGAGTTCATTTTAACGCACAAAAGACCCAGTGCTGTCTGTTGTCACACAAACGTTTCACTGATCCAGTACCGTCGTCAGTCTCAATGGGTGGTGTGGATATCCACGAATCAGACTCTTGATGTTCTGGGCATGAAGATACAGGGTGATGCTCGCTGGGCTAGCCATATATTTGACGTGTCGAAAGAAGCATTCAAATGTTTAGGCTTTTTAAAGCGGTGCAAGAAATACTGGTCCCTGAAGTTAGAACATTTAGCCGGAATACTCGGCTATCCAGGGAGTCTCATCCGTTCATTGCCAAATGGCCGGTTGACCGGACGACGCACTATAGAGAAAATTCGTTCTTCAGCCGAACTGTTCGTATGTGGAATAATCTTCCAGCAAGTGTTTTTCCTGCCTGTTATGACATTCTCAAATTCAAGTCAAACGTCAACAAATACTACTCCATCTTTCCTACCTCCAATACCCTTACTTCCCATCGCTAACACAGTGCATTGTATTCATAGGGGGCATAACCTGAGAGTTAGTTGAAAAAAACTCACAAAATTTGATATTTTGAAGGCAACTTTCTAATTCTTCAATCTCTTTACTATCAGTAACAAATTGGAATACACTTTTCATATTGTGTGCAAAAATAGTTTCAATGCTTAATAAAGAAATTTTTTGAAATATTTCAATGTTAGAAGGAAGTTTTTCCCTAATTTCATGTCTGAGGTGTTTTTATACACTCCATCATAGGATGGAGTATATACTAAGTTTGTCATTCCGTTTGCAACACCTCGAAAGAGTGATCTGCGACCCTATAAAGTATATATATTATCGGTCAGTGTAACATTCTAAGACATTCTAGCGATGTCCGTCCGTCTGTTGTCTGTTGAAATCACGATAGAGTGCGAACGACCAACGCTAAGAAGCTGAAATTTAGGAAGATGTTTTTTGCCCATAAGCAGGTTAAGTTCGAGAATGGGCAATATCGGACCAAAGGGGAAAAAGTTCCCCTTTACGGGACTAAATATATCCCGGCCATAATCAAATTTTTCAAATAAAAGGGCCCATGATAAACATGCGCATATGGGTATCGAAGTGCAACGAAATTTACTCACGAACCCAAATATGCCTTTATTTTCATGATTTGCCTAAATTTTTTGATCCGGTTTCTGGGACTATCGGGACTACAAACATGGACATATGGGTATCGAAATGCAACGCGAATTTCGTATTAATTTCGAATTAAATGTATAAACTGTAAATGTATAAACAATTTAAAAAGCGCCCCGGTAGGCGAGTTGGTAGCGTGCTTGCCTATCAGCGTGGGGGTTGTGGGTTCGATTCCCACCAGAGGCTGTGGTGTGTCGCTGCAAAAATCAAGCCAAATGGTCTTTGTCACCCGGTTTACCCTTGGACCCAAAATTAGAATATAAATTTACTTTGTATTGTAATTAATTAATAAATAAATAAATAAATAAACAATTTAAAATTATGTTAAATTTAAATAAATGTTAACACTTTCAAAGCACTTACTTTCTTCATAGTTTTCTTATTTATTGACTTTTTAAGGATCCATGATGGAGGGTATATAAGATTCGGCCCGGCCGAACTTACTATTTGTCCACTTGTTAAAATTTAAGAAGATTTTCCTCAATTACTTTTTTTCCCTTGGCGATATTTCGCAATCACTGCAGCTCTTTTCCAAGCTGTAACCAAAATTTATAAAATTGTTGATAGCTGGATCCAGATCTCCTCCTACATAATCAAAATCTACACATGGACTGATGATCCTGTTTGTCAAGATTTTCAGCAACCGCAGCAAACATCAAAAAGTTTAACAAGGTCAGCAATTTACTTTCTGAACTTCTTTTAAAACTGAAGCCAGATAATTTGAAGCTGAAAATTGTTTTTATAGTCTTTTCTGCCTTCCCTGCATTAACTTCAATCAAAGTTAAAGAAGTTGTTACAAATTACGGACTAAGCTGTAACTTTCAGTTAGAATTCAAGCGACGTTTCTGAAAAGGTGGCATAAATAAATTAATCCCATTATCACCTAATATAGTCAGGAGTCATCTGTATTTTAGCAGTAAGAGCGCCTGGATATATTAATCCGGTTCGAAGTTCCAAAATGTATAATATTATTACCGAATATTACACTGCAGTAAACAAATTACTTTCTTGGATGAGTTCTGATTTTATTCTTTCCTAAATTCCAAGATTGACTCTTCCGACTGAGTTTTCATTTAATACCAAAGTTATTAATCCATAACAGCGTGAACTATTACAACACTCACTTACAATTAAATTGTATAAATGTAACTATTTATATGTGTGTATTTATATTAACGTGTGTGGCCACATTGTCTGGTCCTGTCCAGCAGGCTACTCGTATTAGAATCTCTGCCCATCACATGTTGCACCAATCACAAACATGATCAGCTTGTGTGAGACTTAATTTAATCTCAAGTGGCTTTACTTTACTGATAGTTCTAGTGTGGCATATGCGGCATTGGTGAATTTTAAGGGTTTGAGCCTTCCAAATGTTCCTTTCATAACAAGGACTTACAAATGCACGTTAAGCGGAAATGGGAAAATTCTTTTTATGCGGAATTTTTAATACAATGGACTTCGGATATTTGAACTTTCTTTCAAACGACCTAAGTATGTACTTTAAAATTATGTTTCACATAAACGATTTTTCAGTAAAGCGGATTTCGTTTATGTGAAGTACAGTGCATGGTAAATCATCCAGAATAATAGTTACTAATATTTGTTGTCAATTAAACGATTTTTCAATTAAAAGGCGTGCTCTTAGCCGAATTCGACCCTAATACCCACAATGTTCTCGTTTTTAGTTTACAAAGTTTGCATTGCATACTTTAAGGGGAAAACAAATTTTATCTATTGTACTAATATAAGGAAATCCAATTTACTACGCGAAATCGAACAACGTTTTCTGAAGACGTTGGGGCACCATAAAGCACTAACTACCAAAATGACGGACGGTTGGATGACATGTTCTTTTCAATG
Source organism: Hydrotaea cyrtoneurina (assembly GCA_958296145.1). Classification (NCBI taxonomy): domain Eukaryota; kingdom Metazoa; phylum Arthropoda; class Insecta; order Diptera; family Muscidae; genus Hydrotaea; species Hydrotaea cyrtoneurina. Next base: position 50,253,464 of record OY282514.1, on the reverse strand, counting down.
TCGTTTTTTACCCACATATTTTCTTTAGTTGGTCCACAATATATTAAAAAAAACTAATATTTACTTTTCAGTCTGATTTTATTGGATTATTGTACGTGAAATGTCCTCTATATACAAATCAACAGTATTAACATACATATTTATGTGTGTATATCCTGAATGTAGTAAAGCAGCTTCGTACAAATCTGTATATACATTCGTATGGTTCTTGCTAGTACCTGTACACCAACATATACGAATAAAATTTTGAATAGTCCTGTCTTTGTCCTGCAAGTATGTAAGTATGTCTGCTTTGGGTACACTATTTTGGCAGAGCATTCCAACCGAACATCTGTAGATCTTGTTAAATCAACTTAAAATGGAATTTGAATCTGAATGGAGTATTCCAAAATAAACGAATTATTCATGTTCCCAATAGTTCTAATTGTGTCGCATTCACAATTCAAGCCACTCCCTGTCGCCACACGACAAAATCCGGCGTAATTAAATTGAATATTCGGAATGGCAATTATTCGGTCGTACACTTTTATGCCGCTCGCCGTAAATATGTTCATTGTTATTAGTTTATTATGGGTATTTTATGCAGCGGTCGGTGTTAAGTTATTTATGTTCGCTTTTTCCTTCCATTTTGCACGTTAGATTCGTATGCAAATGGAATTAGTTTTAAAATACTAATGGAAATTTCAACTGAAATATGTATTTCAGCTACACCTTTTAATGTGAAATACAAAAAAAGCGCCGTTAAGTTGAAAACTCCAAAAATGCTTAAACGACGTTAACAAATTTTGCTCAAGTTGAAAGAGTTTGTTTCTGAGAAACTGTTCATCGTTTCGATATAGGGTGTAGAATTTTGTTGTTTTTCGTTATTCGCCAGACATGTGTTGTTTGTAGGATGGTAAACTGGTCGAAGTATATGTGGTTCTATGTGGTTTCTGGACGGAGAAACTGCACAACAGTTCGAGTGATCATACAGATTTTGAAGGATGCGTTTCCGTGTCGGTTTTGCACATACATGCGTTTATGTATACGGAATACTCTATGATCGGGGACGTCTGTTTCAGGTCATCAGCGAACGACTAAGACTTTGCAGAAATATTTTACGTGGCATTGGAGGCTGACATTGCAGTCGCATATTTGCAGGCATGTACGGGGTGTAAAACAAAAAATGTTGGATTGTTTTTACCAGGAAAAGAAGTTGAGTTTTTTGTGAAAGCTTCATAACCTAGAGCTGCGACGCTTGGTTTTGTTACGACTTATAATTATGTAGTAACCTTCAATAGTATCTAGTTTATAGGAAACATTAAAAACACATGTTCATAACAAAGTGATTTAAAACAATATTTAAACATTTAAAACAAAGTGATTTGTTTATATAGGTATGTATATCACTTTCATCATATCATATTATGATTCTTTCCAATTCCCATGAGTCAGATTTGAGTTTTAAGCCCATAAATAACAAACATTTTTGTAAATCTATATACACATCTCTTCTTTCTGGAATCGGAGAGCTCATCAAGCACTCAATTTTTAGAAAATTATTCCACAACTTGTTTTTCCTAACTCTGGATCTGGAATCTATTTAATTCTGGATTTAATACTCGGCATCGTATCCTCCAACCAATAACCTTAAAATTTCTCTATAGAATTCTCATGTTGTTTAGGTTTGTGTTAATATTTTTGTGAATATTTAATTTTTAAATAATTTTGCAAAAATAATGTTATAAATAGCATTCCCAATGCTGTTTTGAGAAACAAAATAGTATTGCACTTTCGGTTGTACTGCGACAAGTAACCGAATAGAAAATGCCTAAAGCTCAAGTGAGATAATTTCAGATGGGTAAACCGACTTACTCACAAATACACTCATTCTCTGTAAAAATAAAATTTTTCCGAAATATCCGAATTCCAAAAGTTGGTTTGGATGCAACCTTTAGGTTCAATATCTGCCCAAATGCCGTAATATCGAATTTGGAAGATACGATTTCTAAAATATGGGAGCTAGCAGAAGGGACGTGGCCAATATATTTCCCGAAGTCGTTATTAATTTACAGCTTTACTGAATACATAATTTGGATAAGATAGAAGTTGGAGGGGATTACTACACCATTTATAAATGGAATGGTACATTTGTATGTAATGAACCCGATTCGATTGCAAGTTTCAAAGCAATTGGTTAATTCTTTCTAGAGTTATCGTGCGAACCAGCCGTATAGACAGACAAACGGACATTGATCAAGCGACTTCAAAAGTTATTCAAAGACACCTTGGTTCTAATGTGGTACACTTTTGGGCCGTATCAAATGATATATAAAGTGGGGGCATTTTAAAAGTAGGACGATTTGATCGTACCTTTTTTTTAACAACAATTATTTTTTATAATTTGGTGTACTTTATGTATTTTTTTTTAATTTAATGATAAATAGTGGGGATTTCTTCCTTGGCGATTGTGTCATATCACTTTTTATAAATAAGACCGTGAAATACTGGAGATATAACTGCCCTACCGATCGACTATATCGCGGTGTCTAGTCCTCCATACTGCGCACAACTCTCCAATCTTGGCTAGTCACAATTTGCAGATTGCAATCCCTTTTTGGCTTCTCGCTAACTTTCACTTCTACCATTTTCCTTATCGGCATAGAGCGAAGTTTACAACGTAGTAGCTGGAATTGCTGACATTTGGTTGCTTGCTTCGTCCTTTGCTTCGGTTTTGCAAATCACTCACTTTGTTCCTATCAGAACTCTCGTTGTCGCAACGACCTTTTCTGATCTCGTTCAATAAAGCAGAAAACAATCTTAATATATATTTACCCTCGACACTGATTCACTGATCAGTAGGAATTTAAATAGGCATTCTATAATAATTCTATAAATAATAATAATAAAAAAAATACTATTTTTTTTGTACAGAAATTGTGTTTTCCCCAAATTTTTTTTTAACAAAATTTTTTTTTTCCAAAATTTTTTTTTCTCACAAATTTTTTTTTTACAAAAATTTTTTTTTTCCAAATTTTTTTTTTCCAAATTTTTTTGTTCAAGAAATTTTTTTTTTCAAAAAAATTTTTTTTTCACAAAATTTTTTTTTTCAAGACTTTTTTTTTTCCACAAAATTTTTTTTTTTTCAACAAAAATTTTTTTTTTCAGCAAAAATTTTGTTTTCAACGAAAATTTTTTTTTCAACAAAATTTTTTTTTTTTCCACAAAAATTTTTTTTTTCAAGAAATTTTTTTTTTTCAGCCAAATTTTTTTTTTTCAACCAAATATTTTTTTTTCAACAAAATTTTTTTTTTAAACTAAAACTTTTTTTTTTCAGCAAAATTTTTTTTTTCCACAGAATTTTTTTTTTTCCACAAAATTTGTTGTCCATATTTCAACGGGCGCCATAGGCGCATTACAACTTACTAGTACACATAAAAGAAATATTACACAGCCGTTTTATTTTCACGCCTCTGTCTCTTTCATTAACACAAATATTATACGTACACCAATGTGGTCTTCGGCGGAAAGGTTTTTTTTTACTTGTTCATAAAGTGCGATGTTAAAGTCTTTTAAAAAATAATAATAATTAAATATTCTCTTGTTCGATAGTCGGACTTACTAAAATTCCAATTCCTAAATAATCTAGAAAAAAATAACCCAACAGCCTGAAGGATCAAACTTAAAAGTTTATTACCATTTAATTTACTACTTTGGTAGTGTGTTTCCCACCTCGTAAATGCTGGCGACTTTACGAGATATACAGTACTGTCTGAGCCATGTAAAACTTCTACAGAGAAGTATTAGACGTTTGTCTTTAAACAGTAGGTCCCGGTCCTTCAGTATACACCATAATGGCACACACTTTAATAGACACAGATTTAAGAGAAGTTCCCCGTCTGTTCCTTCATGGAATGTTAAATACTTACTTATTTCCCTTATTATTCAATGAAGGAACAGATGGGGACTTTATCTTACTGAATGTTTCAAGCCATCTCCGACCAGCTAATGGTTTTTCTAGATAAGTTTTACATGGCTTAAAAAATACTCTTACCCGTAAAATCGCCGGAATTTCACTTGTTGTGGTTAAATAAAGGTAAATTATGAAATATACACACATATCTACTAACTTGATTTTCCTAGTTCAACTATGTTTTATGTTTCCTGAAATTGACGAAAAACATTTCCTTCTTTTCACGGATATACTCACATATAGATTTAAAGTTGAACTAAACATTTCTTTAAAGATCTTATGTATTAAAAGGTTGGAAGTATTTGAAATTACATTTTGGAAAGACCATTCTATAGAGTATTAACTTAAATATATTCTAGTTTAATTTTCCTGAAGCAGTTAAGCATTTTAACTATCGTAAATTCATTGGTTGGGTCCTATTGCGATCCTATGTGGAGTATCTGAACAGATAACAATGGTTTTAAAATAAGAGACAGTTACTTACATTTGTTTGTTTTTTTATTATTATATCTATAGATTACAAAAATCCTTACATACTAAAAATTATTTTACATATGTACACTTAAAATCTAATTAATATTAATATTAGGTATTTAAGTACAAAGTTATATTTCATTTTAAAGTATATTTGTTCTCTGTTTACAATAAAGTCTGAATTCACATCAGGAAAGATACACCTAGCACAGTACGGAGGCTCTTCAAGGTAGGCAACTTTATAAGACCAAGTCGAAATTCATACGGCGGTAGATCATACGGTCCAAAATGAAAGAAATTGTTTTTGGATCGATTCAATAATATTTATGTGAGTTCTATAGGAGAGATCCCACATAACCGAACCATATTCAAGAATAGGTGGAACCAATGACGTAAATAAATGCTTAGTGACAGACGGATCAGAGAATTCTTTACTCCAGCATTTCATAAATCCAAAAGCACTGTAACTTGCAGTCATGGAAATATGTGCACGGAAATATAGACATTGGTGCAATCGAATGCCATGATCTGGGAAAGACTCAACCGTCTCAAGTTTAACTTCATCCAGAAAGTAATTAATATGCATTTGATTGGTTCTGGTTTTTTGTTTACATTTTAAAATACTAAGTTCTGGAAAAATTATTGAGATCTGTTTGAAGTGAGATATATTCATTTGAATCAGTGAAGGAACGGAATATTTTCACATCATCGGCGGACATAAGTATGTTTGAATGTTAAACTATAGAAGGAAGATCATTGATAAGTAGGATAAATAGGACAGGATCAAGACAACAATTTCTCTCTAAAGAGTATTCCTAAATTTAAATCATTCAATTCGTTTATTTAAGTAGCAATTAAGCCACTTTATTAACAAATCACTAAATGCCACAGAATTACATTTTTTTAGAAGAAGACCATCAGTTTTAATCTTTTCAAAATAGTAGATTCGCTGAAAGATATGACATTAATTGCAAAGATTCAGATATATAAGGTTATGATGTTGATTGATCAAAGAAAGGTATTTAGTATGTTGTTGTCAGCAAAAATATTGATGACAGATAAATCATCATCTGCCACTATTGAACCGAACTTCAAAGAACTTAGAGTTCACAAAAAAAAAAACAGATTTTCGATTCTTTTTCAAACGTCCCTTCATACCTATTCAGTAATCGCTGAATAGGAGTAAAACAATTGAAATTATTTGGAATACAGATTTGAAAAACAGAATTAGCCGCTGGGAGCCGGCTTTGAACAGTGATTCCGGTCAGTGAGTATAGACAATTATATTGCGCACAGCTCACTAATTCTTTCAAGTAAACCTCCGAATTATTCATTGTATCTGCAGACAAATTGCTATATCTCGTAACTCCATGAGAAATCTACACACATTACTATAAACTAAACTAAAAACGTTTTTAAGATATTTAATTATCTAAATTAATTTCAATTTGTATTGTTGGCCAAAAAAATCCCCACGGATATAAACTAAGAAAAACACAGATTTGGTGTCTAAAGGAATAGTCCTGAATAATTGATTAAGTTGTGCATTGTTACGGGGCAATTCACATTTTTGTTAGTTTGAATGCAATTTAATTACTCCACATTACTAAGTCCTCATTCCTAAATAAACATTTTGGAATAGAAAAAAAAACTAAAAGTCTCCAGTGTTGAATAGACACATAACTATTCCCAAGTCCAACATTATCCACTGCCGTTGTTGCCAATGTAATTTAACATTTTCAGTGTACACTGTTTACATGTGTATGTAGAGCAACATGTCGCTCCCCGTAGCGTAACAGAGAACATAGACTTTTGCAGACAAGACATTTCGGCTATAATTGTTTTCGTCGGCATACGTGTTTGTGCAGCCTTCGTGTTTGGGACCGAAAGAGTTACTGTAACAGTGACAGTAACAGAATCATGTGTGAATGCACCCGATAACAAATCCTTGTCAACGACGAACGTACACAATAAAGTAAACAGATGCGAATGACCCACTTTCGAGAGTTTCTGTTGGTATGAGCACAACAACAGAAAATCGGAATGAAAAAAACGCAAAAACACACACAAAGAGGCAACATATTTCAGATGAGGGAAACGCAGAATAAAAAAAAATGGCAAAAACAAATATCTATAAGAAATGGGGACAAATGAAATGGAAGCCAAACACACAGTTACACACTCGCTCATGAAAAACAGCGCCAGTAACAACAAAAACAACAGATGTGCTCAGAAAATGGAATCAGGTTGTCTAAATTAAATCAAATGGCCTGAAATGTAGAAAAATTCAATTGTGGATTATGCGATAGGCAAAGTGGTGACATAAAGGATGATACGACAGTTAGATCCGAGATGGTTCTCCTTGTGCTAAGCAGGGATTCCGATTGTAGAAGACTAAAGCCTTTAATTTGGGATACATTTTTGAAAATCAGTTTTAGATATACTATATCACACACTTGTTCTCGTGATACCGCATACATATTATTCTACAGTTGCTTTTGTTTTGGGTTTAATACAAATGTTGTATTAGACACAGTAAAGCAATCAAAGCATCATTACCGAAGACATGAAACTAACCTTAGACAATCACTTGACTGTAGCGTGAAGAAAGCCCGGTCGTTTGTCGATTGTTAAAGAGAATTATGAGAAACCGGCTTATGTTCTAAGGGATGCGAGATTGAATTTCTCAATGAGCCGATTGTTAAGCGCCGGTCCGCGGTGTGTTTCTCACGCAGAACGGAGCAACTCTCTCGATTTTACTCTCTGTAATGGTGACAGTGCTCTCTTAAATTGTAATAGATTGGATTCGGCTGTTGGACACGAAGTTCAGGTGATTAACGCGCGAACATCGTTGCGGCGAATTCATGTTGGGGCGCACACATACATAGACAAGTGCTTTCGTCTTGGAGCCTTCATTCCGTCAACTAAATTCAAGTCTGGTGCTTCGTGGCGAATGGCACAATTCATAAACAGTTACAAAACTTAGTCGGTGCTTAGTTGTTAATAAGAGTCCTTTAGCTACGGGCACTGTTGTCGGCATATGTTTAGTTGTCGGTAAACAACAAAACCAACAGCAACAGCAGCAGCAGAAGCACATGAGTCTTGTTGATGTTTGTGTTTGATGATGTCTGTTGTGTCGGAAAAGTGGCAAAAACAAAAAAAAAACAACAACGAAAGTAACGGAATGAGTGCGAGTTATTTGTGTCGAACACAGTAACAACAACAATACCAAGGAAGTGGAAAAAGAGGAATATTAAAAGCTCAAAAACAACCAATACAAAAGAGGAAGAATAATTTTAACAACAAATTACAAAAGAAAACAAATGTGTAAGTGAAACGAAACAACAACAAAATTTGATTCTAAAGTAACAATTTGTTGTCACATGTGGCGTATGATCAATCCGTGGATGTGTTTTGAAATAATGCAAATCGCATACGCTACGTGTGATTGAGCATTACTGGAGTAAGTGTGTGTCTCCCTATATGTGTGTGTGTGTGTGTCAACAAATATGCAAACGTAAATTTCTCTGAGTGCATAGAAAATAACTAAAACCGCAAATGAAATGCAATTATGCAAATGTGTTGTGAATGAAGACCGGTGTTGAGTTGCCAACGACTACTCTACACACAAACGCTCACACTACATGTACATATGTGTGTATGTGTGCACAGCAGAAAATAGAGAAAAAGTAAAAATATTTCTGCACCAACTGCAGTAGTTTGTGTTTTCGAAAAGCTTACAGTAAATGCTGTCAAGTTCAGTTGACAAATTATACAAAGGAATCAGTGCCAGCAGCCGTAACAACAAAATTCAATGGTAACGGGTTTACGGACCGGTGACAGCAGAAAAGCAACAAAACTAATGGTAACTTGAAATTTATATAGCAAAAAAAAAAAACCAAATCAGCAATGCAATCCCCAACACCGTCACTACCCACACTAACACTAAAACGAAGAACAGCATGTGCAACTAGTGATAATTGTGTTGGTTGTCGGTGGCGACACCTTTTCTGTAGCAGCATTAGTTTTTTCTCTAGCTGAGTGAGCGACTGTTTGGAATATAAGGTACACACACACACACACACATGGACACATACACGTACTAACATAATGTCAAATAAACTTTAATGAATATTTATGAGCCACAAATGTGTTCGTGTGTGCGTAGTGCGTACGGGTGTCTGTGTGATAGTGTCTGTGTAATGTTACTTATATTAAAATCCAAATATTCTTCTCAAAAACTCGAGTACCCACAAGTGGTTCCCGCAAACTCCACATTAAAAACAGGAATTTATTTAAATTCTAAATCTTTTTTTTGTTGTTGTTTGCCACCACAAGAAAGAAAGCGGATATCATTACTTTGTAACTGTCTATATGGCGATGTGAGTGCTGGAGTGCGTGCCTACCTAATCTATGGCGCGTGTATTTCCCACATCAGTACTTTTATTATTCGCTACACTACTCCCGCTTCCGTCCCCAACGAAACTGAAAGCGAAAACTCTTTGAGATTATATTCCCCATATCAATGGCTTTAGAAATATACACGTCTCTATACGGGAAACAAAAACAGAGACTGAACATGGATGTAGGTAGGTTTGATTTAAACTAATCCTTACACTCGATTCGTATCCTCGATGTCAGTGCTAAATATTTCGTTTGCCGTGCCGAGAATGAAATTCTTTTGGTTGCTGTGCGTGTGTCTGTGTGTTCACACACCAGCACGTAATTTTCTCATATCCTGGTTTGCGTATGGCACAATATTAAACCCGTTCTTCATTGTGACCATTTTTAATGTGAGTGGAATTGAAATAAACTTGAGTATTCGCAAACGAAAACGAAATGTATTGTGATTTTGGTTTGGTGTCCTTTGAAATGCTACGGCACGCCAGCATTTAAATGGGAAATAACCGATCGATTTATTGCTGAATAAAGAAATGATTGAGTTTTATATTTATCCATGAAATTTAATGGAATATAAGGACCCTGCTACGCTACAATGTCTGGTATTTACAATGGATATGAACGCAATGGGATTTTATTGCGAAATCTAAATGGTATTTTGCTAGTACCAATTTTAAAAATGATTTTTATTCAAATTGTCTCTTAAAAAAATCCTCACTTTCCGATAATAAGTGAAAAAACACACACAATTGCATGGCATCCCTGTGTTGGTGTTACAGACCTAAAGGTGTGCCTCAAGATGGACGCGCAAACAAAACTATCACAAGATATTTTCTTATCTAAAAATAGTTTAACATTTATACACCTTTAAGAGAACTTCCAAGTGGATAAAAAAAACCATATGTTCCTTTGTAGTTGAAACTCAATATTGTCCAAGTTCATGTCGTCAATCCCTGCCACAAAACAATAAGAGAACTTTAAGAAAACTTCCAAGTGGATAAAAAAAACCGGGTGTTGCTTTGTACTTGAAATTTAAGATCGTCCAAGTCCATGCCTTCAACCTTTAATAGTTCAGTGTAGCCTTAGCAGAATATTTCAAAGAATTTTCAAAGATAACTGGACCAATGATGCCGCCGCACCAAAATGTGCACTATCACTCTCTAATGCGGTAGTTTAGCTTGTTAACACAGCCGTTACTGTCTCCCAAAAGGTTTTCTTATTTTGAAATGCATACCCCACGATATTTAAATGCAAAAGACAGTTTAAATATCAAATTTGAGTGTTCTACGATGTTTCGAACTGGTGCCGACTGAAACGTCCAAATGTATAAAAAAGGCAGTTTTCCTCGCTTGTATCAGCTCCTATAGTATAAATTATATGTTATGTTTACAGTGCAACAGGATTTGTGTTCGTCTTCAACCGCTAAAAGGCCGTTAAATTCACATTTGTACCTTTCCTGGGACATCTACATAATCAGGATTACTTTCAAAATAAGACGCGTTACTATTGATAAAACTGCTTTGAATTTCGATTCGATATAATTTATTGAGATTAAAGTAAAAATATTATTTATTTATTTATTTGTAAAAATTGTATTATAATTAATTACAATACAAACTAATGAGAGAGCACTGGCAAAGAGGCGTTTGATATTTCATCCTTTGTTGGGTAGTACAGTTTTCGAAAATCGGTGATTCGATCCCTGTTTAAATCCATAGAAAATGTTTTCTTTAAATGGATCCTAACTTTATCGTCAAGTAATGCTAAGAAGAAATGGTTCCTTTACATACCACAAGTCTTACAAGTCTTTGCAATCTTTTAAAGTTTTTAAAAAATATAAACCTCGAGCAAAGGTTTTGCATAAACAAGCAAACTTCCTATATGGCTTGTTTGTATTTAGCATCATTTGGAGCTGAGACTGAAGCCTATATATTTTCAAAGATTAAGCCCATTTTAACTTCCATCTACAGTGCTGTGGAGCTCCAGGTGCTCCGATTTTTACTATCCCCTCTTTGAATCCCCTCTAATTCGATGGCGAATATCATCTCTTATCCAGTTTTGGTCCAGTATTTCTTGGTAGAACTTTATCAAAGAAGTAATTTTTGTTGGGCTGTTTTTGCCATCATTCCATATCAGTTCACTTACGATTTCTCCGGTGATTGAAGGACACACCAAAAGTTTAGGCTCCTTTAACTTGAATAGCATCTGGCTATATTCTACTGAGCACCACTTCTCTACTCTGAAATTATTTTAGATGTTTATTATCCGAGATGTTTTAAAATTTATTGGAGCATTTTTTTGTATCTTTGATAGACTTTTGGAAAGTTGAGTGAATTAAATTGAATGCTCTTAGAGCACACAACATTAACATCGTCTAGCTGGGAATGAAACGCACATTATTTCCCAACATCCACCACATACTTTCTTGGCATTGGTTGTATCTAATTGCAACGGAAGATCAACTCAAAACGAAATGTTTCACCAACGCAACGCATTTGTGTTTTATTGCCAAAAGTCTATTGGATTTATGTTTTGATTTGTTGTTATGGCAAGGCTCTTGCCCAGCAGTTCCACCTAAACTTCCACCATTAAAAGCATTGATGGCTTTTGTTGCTGCAACTTGTCTCGTTGAGAATAATTTGTTTCCACGAATCCTAAAGACCAATTAGCCCGTAGTCATGTTAGGCTGGCTGTAAGAGCAATTTACATACACACATATTACAGAAAACCTGCCACATTTATTTGTCTTTGTATGTGCGGATTCATTTATTATGTATGTACAATTCTAAATCCTTCCCGTGTTGTCGAAATTAAAAAAAGGCCAATTCGTTTAGCAATTACGCCAATTAAAAATCCGCCAAAATCCTTTACTGAGGGCGTATCATCGTAGGCTGTTCAGTATTCGCTGTCCTTGAATATTTAATTCCAATTTATATGTGGATTTCGAATGAAAGCATAAATTGGTCATGTCTGTCTTTGAATTTGAAATTTGATTTTTTTAGTCTATAATGTGAAATGGACAAATTCAACGAGAACTCGGAGTTTCCTAATTGATTGTCCCTGTGTTCCCGGACAAGTTTGTAAATATGACGTCCCCCGACTGTAACATTTTCCTTTACTTACATACTTACTTATTAACCTTATTATTCCAAGAAGGAACAGACGGGGAACTTCTCTCGAATCAGTGATATGTGCGCGATATAATTGTGTATACTCATTCAGCGGTACCTACTATTTAAAGCCGGCTCCGAAAGGCTAATGCTTTTTTAGAGAAATTCTACACGGCTTCCAGATTACTCTCTTATCCGTAAAGCCGATTTTCTTCAAAAACGCGTCCTGCCCCACAGAAAAAAAAATCTAATCTAATTTCGCAAGATTTGTAAATATATCTTTCAAATTATACGAAATTTCCATAGGAGCGAAATTTCATCGCAGTTCGCCGTTTTGTCATGTTGTAGATAATTTTCCATACCTAACTAAGCGAGAGAGGTTTAATCCTAAGAAATAACATTGTCAAATAAATAATTTATAAATTTTTTGGCTAATTTTTAAAAGGATTTTTAAAAATGTGTTTTTTTATATTCGATTGTCCTCTGCTGCTGATATCGTTCTACTCATATACCGGGCGTTTTTTCGGGGTTGTCTTCTTGATAGCTGTCCCTTGATTTACGCTCAATTTGGTTTGCGCTTTCATAATGAATAGACTTACTCCGGCCCCATATGCTGCAAAAAGTGGTCGAAAATTGGGCCTTTCGGCTGCAATTTATTCGAGCATCCAAAAATCATTTTTAAAACATAATGGCAAATCCTTATCTTTATAAAAAAGATAAATTCTTGGCCATAACATTAAACCATATTCGTTTTATTGTTTCTTGAAAACCACACGTCTTACATAACACCCTTTACATCCATTGGACATAAAGCGTTTACAACTTGTTTATCTACCTCGAATCTACAAGTAGTATTTTATATAGCCAAGCGTACAGGAATTATTGAGTAACGAGTATTTTATAATTTTGGTTTTCTTCAAAATCTTACATAAACCGCTTATTAAATTAAATAGTTCCAGTTAGTTTAATTACAAGATTCGTGTATTTACCTCAGAGATATAAGTTTTGTCGTTTGAAGTGCCAAACCCAGCAAAGTTTTTACTCTGCTATGAACTTGCTCTAGTGTCAGTAACGTAAAGTTTTTATCCTTACCCAAAAACGAAAGTGATATTGGAATTGTATATGCACGATTTTCTACAGTTTTGGATCCACCAGAAATATTAACTATTAGAGTCGGACACACGCAGTAATGCCCCCGAATAAGTCAGAGAATTTATTGGTGAATCTATTTGGTAACGTTTGACATTGTATTATCTTGTACCATTAAGGGGGATTGCCAGTATCGGAGCCACACTAAGTTGTACTACACTCTCTGTTACAAATTCTTCGTAAATTCAAATATGTTTTCGCTCTGAATTTCAAAACTGTTTAAGTGAAGGCATTTGTCTCCACGCTCAAAGTATATCGACTTGCCACAAGTGATTTCCCAACAACCCTTTCTGTTTTCCCAAAAAAAAGAAGCAGTCGACAGCAATTAATATAAAATGCAAGTAACTCCATATTCTCACGGGGAGAGGGAACACAAATATTTTCCTGCTATAACGGAAGTATAAGTGAACAAATTCGCCAAATTGACTTAACCGTCAAATTTGTGGCGCGTGTAGAATATCCGTCAATTTCCAGTCTGTTGGAACAAAGCCAAATTGGCAACATTACGCGCGTACGTACGTTACCTTTATCTCGAAGAAAGTTTTCCTGTCGTCGTTTTGCAACACTTTAAAAAGTAATTAATTTCAAATTACAAAATTTGTACCTTAATTACAAGCTAAAGTGTTGTTGCTGATGGTGGCCAATTGATTCTGTTTGGCAACGGAGGGAGAGACGCAAATCCATTAGTTACGTACCACATTTCTGCGTGAAATGGAGTTTGGAACTGCTGAAATCAAAATCTTCAAAAAACGCTCAGCTACCATGACTTTAATGGATAATGGAATCCGTCGCTGTGGCCATGCTGTTCAATTAAGGGTGACTCCGTGGATGCGCCGTTAATTTGAGTTGGTAATTAAATCAAAAGTTATGGCAATGGATGAAATATGGATATGTTTTTGGTGAGCTTTTGAAGTTGTCGAAGATTTTAGAAGAAAATATGAATATTGTATGGATTTCAAAACCATTTTCATTTACCAATAAAATAAGCTTTTTCTTTTCACAATATTACATTAATCGAATTAATGGAACAGAATTTGATATAGACGGTCACTTAGTTGAAGGCTGTGGTTGGAAATATCAAAAAGCAGACCAAACCCATACCCTTCAAACCGAAACAATCTGTTAAAGTACTTCAGTTATCCAATCAATATTTCTATGCCACAAGAAGCACACAAACCACAAACTCCTCATCAAAAGGGCAATTTCTTCTCCTCAGTTGACAGAACAAAGCTTTAAGAGTTCATAGCGACTCACGTGCAAAACAATCATAAGTAATTTCTCCCTCACATGTCGTGAAACGTCGTTAATGGCGCATACTTGTGGTAATTATCAATCATAGAAAATTAGACGTCGATGTGTCATTCTGTCATTTTAATTGAAATTAATGTGATATAGTCTAACTTAAATTCCATAGAATTATGTCCATATTAACTCTCTTAAGAATGCGTTGAAATGCTTTACTTATTAGGTGCGAACTAATATGAAACAGACTTCATATGACCGGCCGACTCTAACCCCCAAATTCACCCCTAGTCACCCACATTCAAAGTGATTTATGAGTTCGAATGGAAAATTGGTTTGCCATGTGGTTGTTTGAAAGTACTCGTACATCGAACGTAACCTTCACCACTTGAATGCGGTTAAAATGTCACATGAATGATAGAAACTCCAACGAGAATTTCGACCGCGTCGAATCCTATATATCCTACAGCATTGCATAGAATACATTCCTTGAAGGAACAAATCAGTGAACGGTGCACGATATTATTTTCCTTCACACTGACCGGGATATACTACTTAAAGCGGACTACCAATGGCTTTAGGGATTACTTTCTTACCCATATAGTCGACGAGGTGGAAACAACAGCTGAAAAATAGTTAATGGTCTTAACAGGATACGAACCTGCGTTTGCTGTGTGATAATCTCACTCAAACGCCACTGTAGATAAACTTTCGTACTCCGGAAAAATTAATTAGACTGTGTGTAGGGTGATGTGTGAGAGGTGTGTTTGTGCGTCTTCAAAAACATTTTTGAGTGGGTGATTTTATCACAATGAGTATGTATCGATTTTACGAATGATTTCCAATTATCAAGTTTCTCTCAAAAGTAGACTACTGAATATGACATAACGTCAGTTACTTCTTTTGTCTGTCAAAACTCTCCACCGGTGTCCGGACTTTACGACCACGGACTTAACGCCCAATTTGTGAGAATTGCAACCATAGCGAAAACGGCCAAAATGCCCAAAGAAGTTTCGGACATACCGCCAAATTTCTTCTCTAGACCATATGTAGCTATTTTTTTATAGTGTAATAAATTCGATCCATTATTGTACACATTTTTTTTTTGCGCGTTATGTAAGTTCTGGCACCCTCTCCACCATAGGATGTCGTGTCATTGTTTTCATATTCCTTCTCTGCGTTGTCGACTATGGTAGGTGGAGCTTTCTGTTACATTCGGCCGAAATGTCGCAGAGAAATGGAAGAAAATAAAAAAAAAATTCTGCTTTATAATTAAATTAAAGTACACACCCTAATATCATGTATTTATTGCATTAAAATACGCCTGTTATTGACGAAAATTAAATCGCCCTGTCTGATGTGGTGTATTTCATCATAAATATCCTTTTCTCGTAAATTATTGTGGTACGGTATCTTCGCAATACAAAAGCTATTGGAGTAATGCGTTGAATGAAATTAAAAACGTTTATTATTGACACAGTTAGTATTTATGTACAGGTCGAATTAGTGTGCTGTCTTCGCCCCTACAGATAGGTCTCTGTTTTATATCTGCAAACTTGCCACAGTATGTATTTACCCGCACGGTTATTCGACCACAACTTGATCTCGCCACGGATGACCTTAACTATGTTACCTTTTGTTTCGTTGTCACAGTACTGTATTTCGTATGATTTTTCAAATATTTTCCACATCATCAAGTTGAAGAAAGTGTTTTGTGAATCGCATATATTAGAATTCCAGGATGGGCTGGTTGGCTGATGCAGGCACATTATTAGCTCGACTTCTATAGCTCCGTGCCGCAACAACGGCCTTGTTCATATATCAAGCCGTGATGTTGCTGGCCTTCAACTTAATTAGGAGTGGGCATTTAACAGTACCCTTCATCAGGTTTACTTGCGACGCTGCGCTCCCCTGATAAGTTCGATAAGCGTGGTTTTCGACAGATTGGTAATTGTGCAAAAGCTTTCACATTTATTTTGATTGATTCTACAGCATTTTAGAGTTAGGCATTTTGCTCTAACTTATAATGCAGTAAAAACACACAGAATTTCCATAAAAAACTCAATTTTTTTATAAGTACGTACTGAAAATTATAAAATGTAATTTATAATATCATTAAAAAAATATTTTACAATTAAGTCAACATTGAAAATTGATTTTGCAGCCCAAAATCAAAAAATAACAAGTGGACAAATAGTAAGTTCGGCCGGGCCGAATCTTATATACCCTCCATCATGGATCCTTAAAAAGTCAATAAATAAGAAAACTAACTGAGTTTTTGGGCCGCTCGTGACCCGATAGTCCCAGGAACCCGATCACAAATTTTATCCAAATCATGAAAATAAATGCATATTTGGGTTCGCAAGAAAATTTCGTTGCATTTCGATACCCATATGTCCATGTTTGTCAAGGGACGGTTTTTGGGCCGCTGGTGACCCGATAGTCCCAGAAACCGGATCAAAAAATTTAGGCAAATCATGAAAATAAAGGCATATTTGGGTTCGTTAGTAAATTTCGTTGCACTTCGATACCCATATGCGCATGTTTATCATGGGCCCTTTTTTGGGCCCCAAGGGTCCACGGAACCCATGAGCACGCCCATTTTTGGGATTTTTTCCCCATCTATAAATTATATAAACTTAGAACTTAGATGTAGTGAAAAAAAATATTTGAAAAATTTGATTATTTAGTCCCGTAAAGGGGAACTTTTTCCCCTTTGGTCCGATATGGCCCATTCTCGAACTTAACCTGCAAAAAACATCTTCCTACAAAATTTCAGCTTTTTAGCGTTGGTCGTTCGCACTCTATCGTGATTTCAACAGACAACAGACGGACGGACGGACTGACGGACATCGCTAGAATGTCTTAGAATGTTACACTGACCAATAATATATATACTTTATAGGGTCGCAGATCACTCTCTCGAGGTGTTGCAAACTGAATGACAAACTTAGTATATACTCCATCCTATGATGGAGTGTATAAAAACCCTTAAAGGTTTTTTTAATGGACAATGTCAACCATTTACAATAGGTTTCATCCCATTTGCATTTGGATTGTTGTACTGTGTTATTAAACACCAAAATTTTATAATTCAGTAACTAATAATTTTTTTATATCTGATGATTTAAAATTTTCTCGACAAATACCTAATGAAAAATAATCGATTAATTGACTTCTTTAACTGAAGTCAATTAATCGATTATTTTTGTTGCCATCTTTAGTCGTAGCACGCGATTGGGATCTCAACTCCATGACCAAGTTGGACATTTCTTACGACAAAGGTGGTAAACCATTGACATCGCGAAGGACCGTTCGTCGAACAAAAGTCGTAGAGTCCTCTTGCCACACACGATACCGGATTACAGAATCCGATAATACTGTATACTTATCTCCGAGAACACCTTGGCAGAAATTCTACATACAGTGAGCGTCAACAGAAAGTGCACACGCATTTTTTAATCCAATATTTTTTATTAGTCTTTTGCTTTACATATGTACCTAGCAAATTACATTTTTTAAAGTGTTATTGAGTGCTTTTTAAAGTGTCACCTTCGGTATACGATATTATACCTATATATGTTTTGTATCTGGCAGGAATTATATGGAAATCAAGTAACTGTTATGATGCTCACTGCATATGACTACTTTATGTTACAGACCATCTCTTAGAACACTATATCGATTGCTTAATTTAGAAAGGGCGTAACTGGCATTTTCGCAACTTTACAGGAGAAGGTTAAAACTTTATAACATTTGAATAACTTCAGATATAAAAAAATAGTAAAGGCAATTTTAAATAAAAAATCGCAGCAAATTTAATTTTGAAACTAATTTTTTTTTTGGATTTTGGTTACGCACTTTTGCAAAAGGGCTATAAATCCGGTATTTTTGATCGCAAACATCCCACAAACAAAATATGTAAAAAAACGCCATTTTGAAAGAAATGCAGTTACGCCATTACGCCAAATTTACATATGTGTTTCGTTCAACCTACCAATTTTATTTATGAAGGGCTTGTTATAAAAACTCGATAAACCACACGATTTCAAAAAGTGGTTTTATCAGTTCATACAATCGAATTACACCATCACAATGTCCTCTGAAAATATTTTAGCTAGTTCCCGTTTAATTTCTGACTTTTTACATTTCGATTTTATTCGTAATATTTTTTTTTGTCAAAACCTCTAGATTCCATAAAAATACCGTAGTACAAAATGAGGGATTCTAATAAAGATAGTAGTGGACGTGATTATTTTGTTGAATATGCTAATGACAGCGAGATAGACAAAGCCTTTTTGCCGACATTTAATGATGGAATTTGATGGTGCCCATGTTCAGATTTGCAAACGAGAGTTCAGGAGTTTAGTATTATAAAAATTAAAAAATAAGGTGCTGATGTTTCTAAAACAGATGGTAGATGTAAGCTTGCAATTAGACCTAATAGACTGTGTCGTGAACAAACTAATTCTGTAGGAAATCATAAGTATTTTTTAATATTTATTTAATTTAATTTTTAAAAAAGAAAAACAATAATTTTTGAGCTTTATCAACCAAAGAATACAACTTTTGATATTCAAAATAAAAACAATTGGAATAAAATGTATGCTAAATCTGGATAAGCCACAACTTTTTTTTTAAATAGCGCTTTCCGAATTTTTTTTTGGGTATACAGCGACTGGTATTTCCTTAAACATTAAATACAAGTATATATTTCTAGATTTCATGAAATCCCTATTTTCTGCAATTATTTTAAACTTCAAGGCCGATTTTCTTTTCATATATTTACATAGGTATGTATAGTTCCACATGTGTCCCATTTATCACTGGAACAACTCCAACGGACCAATTGTTGCGGAACTACCTCCTCCACCCGTTAACAAAAGCAAACGAAACATATTGGCTTGACTTCGTTGCACCCCCCTCCTAACACTCAAAGTGAGAACAACATCTGATCAATAACAAGGGACAACATTGCACAGGACGCTATAGCGCGCTATTGCACAAAATTAATATCATTTTATGGGATTTTAAAGATTTTGTGCGACTTATGTGTCAATTATGATTGATCGTTATTGATTGTTATGCATTATTTTGTTTCAAGTGATTTGTTAGCCGAACGGATGATGATGTATCCTTACGGAAAAAAAAACGGACATGAAATATTGCACCTAATGAACCTTTAGCACACATGTCAGTTGTTTTTTTTTTTTTTTGCAGTCACAATTCATAAAAACACAATAAATTTAATAAAAATGTTTTCGATTATTATTTTTTTCATTGCAGATGTCGTGATGTTTATGTCTGTATGTACTTAACAGATACACATAAACGGGTGCAAGTGTCGCTTTTGTATAAATTCAAATGGAAAATGTTTAAATGTCCACCCTCCGCATCAGCAAGAACAACAAATACAGCAAGAGCAATCTGTGTGGCCATCAAACAACAAGTGGAAGTGATTTAAAATGTGAGAGCGAATTAAAAACAACAACAACATAAAAAAAAAGAAAACGAGCAACACAACATCATCAGCACAATGACAATTGCAATTGAATTAAATATACAGAAATGATCGCATTACAATGATTAAAGAGTTGAAGAATATGGGATAAATGCAGCCAGCCATAATACACATATACTCATACATTTAATTATAACAAATTAAAATATATACATGAATACATAAACAGACAGACGGATGGACGGAGGGACGGACAGACGGGCGGAAAGACATTTAAAAGTGAGAAAAAACGGGATATGATTCGCAACAAATTGAATTGACAAATTTATTATGCACTTCGTGCAATTGTAAATTCAACATAACGTACACAAACACACACACATGGAAACACAATACAACAGCCGGACAATCGATGACCCCATCAACACCCTTGCACTTACATATCTATGTACACGCATACAATCACTGCACCGCAAAAGTGCACAGATTAATTGCTATACATACTCGTGTACATGTACATGTGTGAGTGTGTGGGTGGCATAAAAAGGTTATTATTATTATTAATAACAAGTTAATTGTGAACAAATATTGAAACAGAAACAATCGGCCCGTCGATGAGAGATAGTAGGACAAACATTACTTGTATCTTTCGCTTGACCAGCAGCCGCAAAGCGTTTCAGGTCGGATTAACAATTTCACTTGCAATTGTTCATATAGTAACATTTACAACATTGACTGTATCTACCTGGGCCACAATATATTTAAATCCCCCCAAACAAACATAATAAATAAACAGAACTCTAAGAAAGTTGTACGGCAGTAACGTAAATTTAGTTGGCTCAACAAAAGGCCACACCACCACAGTCTCGTAATTTAAACCCCAAGACGTGGCAGACTCCACAGAGTCCTACTCCATCGTATAGCTGCAGGAGCATCATCATAGCCAGCATCGTTATCAACATCAACATCAACATCGGTGGCAGTAACTGTGGCTTTCGGCCCAGACCAGTAAAGGCTTGCAAGCGTTTGTTAACTAAACAAGTAGCGACTGGTGAACATGGCGACCATAAAGTTGCTTATTATCGGTAAGTTTATTTTGCAATTAAATCTTTACGATATCAACAAAATGTATATGTCAACCTGGGTGTATGTGCGTGCGCCTTTGTATACCGAAATGTATTCACCGAAAATATTTTATTATACTCACGGGTATAGGCATTTTTTTTATTTCCTCGTCGAAGTATTTGCTTTTCCATGTCGTCTTATCGCATTTTCATTTCGGCTGGAATACAGGGTGTGGGTGTCTTAAAAAGTCTTGTTACTGCTATAGAAACACAGATTAGATTACACTTACACAATTGTTTATTTTTAAAAACAATTCTGATTTATGCAGAACTCAACTGCTGGGGACAGGGGAATTAATTCCCAATCATATTTATTTCTAAGACAAGTACAGGGTCATTGTGAAGGATTCGCTATTGCTGATTCTAACGGTCAAGCGCAATGGTGTTCGTAAACACTTGCAAATGGTGATTTGACCCACGCTATCCAAGATAAGTGTGTATACTGCAAGTGAATGAGAACATTTTCATTAGGGACATTTTCTTGTTTTCCCCTGTTTTCTGCAGATTCTTATTTTCAAAGAAAGTTATTTGGAATCAGGGATACGCCTCATGTAATAATAGAAACAAGCATCTTACAAAAAATAAAAAGGAGATAACTTCGCCATATACTTGTTGACCTTTAAATTCTATGTAGGATGGGGAACTTCACTCGAATCTGTGTACACGACAGGGACCAACTGTTTCCAAACGGCTAATACTTTTTCTAGAGATGTTTTTAAATGGCTTATACACGCAAAGTCGCTAGCATTTACGATGTTGAAACAGTCGCTGACAAATTTTTGATCGAGTTTCCAGTTTTGAAACCTGTGCTTTAATGTGTGATAGTCGCACAAACTACCAACCACACCATGGTCGTCCAATGAAATTGTGATATGCTTTGTGGAAATAAAGGGGATGATGTTCTTAACGGGCTTTATATCGCCTTAATAATGTGCCGATCACCATGAAACTTGCAAAGTATCGCTCAGGAAAGTCAATATTAGGAACAAATATTAAAATATCTCTGTGGCTAGGAAACAGATCCATTCCTAACACCGACGGTCTTTCTACATAAAAGCCCTTGCATATCACAAAGTCAAAAGGGAATAATAACGGTCAAAAATCACTACTACTTGTTTCCTCCTTCCGATACCCCAATTTCCTATCACTAACACAGATCATTGCATTTGCAGAGGCATTCCCTGAGAGTTAGTTAAATAAAAATAAAATATTGATATCCAAGAGAACTACAGGTTTTCCAACAAGAGGTGTTATTTTGGTATTCAAAGAAATATTTCGATTTTTGGATAAATTATCGGATGTTTATTTCATAATAAAGAGGAAGGTATGCCGTTAATAATGAAAAACAACATCAGCCAAATGGCCACCACGACCACGCTTACAGGACCATATCCTTTTCATGAAATTTTCCATAACCAAATCGCAAAGTGGCTGCCCAGTTCTTATATCGACCCGGGACTATTGGCGTAGACCTTATCTTTCACGTGGCCCCAAATAAATAAGTCGCAAGGTATTAAATCACAAGATCTCGTGGCCAATTCTAATCACCTCTTTTTTAGTTTTGCGAACTGTGACAACAAGATTTTCACCATTTTTGTAGGGAATTTTAATAGTTTTAATGCGTTGTTGAAGTGTGTTTCGTTCCATTTTTGCTAATGGCGTAGTTTCTTCTTGTCAAATGTCAAAGAATAAAAGCTTCAAAAGTGACAGCTACCGAAATACCGGGTGTCACAATACCGGGTAACACCTCTTGTTGCAAAACCCTTTTACAACAAAACTAAATTATTCATTAACAAAAAAATCATACAAAACATTGTACATTAATTAATTTTTCTAAAATCGGTGAAGCGGAATTCACCAGTAAGTACACCATTTTTGTAGGGTGCTTCTAACCGGGTTCTTGGATTTGTTTGTTCTGGGCTATCCGACGTCAAACTCCACCAACTCATAAAGCCTTTCTGCATTATTTTTCAATGCAAAAGTCTTAACTCACATAAATTAAAATCTCAGCATTCTAATAATCTGTTGGTGGTCTCATAAGATATTACTTCCAAACAATTCAATTGCATGCGACGTTTTTAATCTTTCGAAAAAGAGCGAGCTAAATCTAAGCAAAACGCAGCATCCATTAGTCTGAGTCATATGTTATTTTGATGATTTAGTTGGTCTCTGATGAGGTTGACATGGTTTGGGCGTGTTCCGCGTTAGATGACACAAACTGTTCCCCCACAGACTTGTCTTCATTCATTTAGTTCGGATTTCTGTCCATTAGAAAGCCGACCGGCTATTGTTACGCTAGATACGATTTATTTAATTTCCTTTGGGATTTATTGCAATTGTTTGTATGATGTGGTCGGAACACATTTTGATGAAATGATTTATATTGTGTATAAAATAAATTGAATTTTTTTCATATTAAAAATATTAAACTTTTTCAGATATTGAAATCCGAAACAATTTAATTAAATTTTTCATCTTTTTCCCAAACATGATTATGTAGCAGAAGATCTTATTGGTACCGAATCTTCAGTGTGAAATTAAATCAGTCGCTTGTACGATGATGAGGGGGAAATTTAAGACTACAAGTGACATTGGCCAATATAGACTATGTAAGAATCTGCTAGGTTCAAATTCGTTTAAAAATATCGGATTTAGGTGTATCTGTTGGCGATTATCAGAATAAGAGATTAATTTTAACATTAGGTCCCGTTCAATTTTCGGAGATTTCAGAAAAGTTCCCTGTTTTATGGAATCGTGTGTTCGGACCGGTAGAACTTAACCTATTCAGTAAATACAAAACTAATACTACGGTACTTTCAGGATTAGAGATCTCAGCGCAATGACCAAAGTGTTGGGTCACAACACTTCTTCTCTTTTCTCATGTCGATTTATCAATAACATATCGCTTATGTACAAGTCTTGATTTCTCAGCCAAACTACGTACCGACATATGGCCAGTGAATAAAAACAATATATCGGCATTTATTTAAATGTTATCTGTTTAATTTTGTCTAAGCATCGAACGATTGTGTGTCGCATGACACTGCTAAGAAGGGTGGATGGATGGAGGGGAATTTGTTGGAGGTACATTTGCTTGGTACGTTATTATGGTCTCAACTGATATCATTATGAAACGCTTATGGGTGACCTCATAAAGGAAAGAAATGCGCCGAGGATCATAACACTCGCTAAAAACCAACGAAAGAGTAAAAGTATCCTGTTACCAAAACACTCACTCACACACACACACAATAAAACCAACGCCGCAAAATAATCCTGTTTGCCGTTGCCCCTGTTGTTGTTGCTGGTGTATTTTCCCAGACCCAGATGTACCTTTATGATGCTCAGCGGGGGCCTGTTTATGGTTGCTTTGAATATGTTCATCGTTGGCTGTTGCACAGTCAACCATAAGCGTGTATTGGTGTTTCAGTTAGTGGGTGCGTGTGTGTGTGTGGTGAGCTCAGTTAATATGGTTATAAATGTGTAAAGGGCAATTGAAAAATGCTTCTTATGGTTTTATGATGTAAAACATTAATGAAGTTAATTAAACATTTATCAAAAAAACCAAGTTAATTATGTTCATTAATTTCGATTTAAGTACACACATCTAGCAATAAAGCCTCGCACACACTTACACTTTTAGCCCTTTTCTTTAAGGGTTGACTGTGAATCCATAACGCAATTATCACAAGAAACCAAAGTGTCGGTGACACCTACCTGTACACGATGTCACCAATAGTAGAAGGCTTATGTCGTATGTGTTGAGACCATGTGTTTCAACACAACTTTTCTCGCCCCCATGCCAATCTGTCTAATGGAACTTTAACAAACCGTTATAAACAATGAACGCAAGAAGACAATGAAGATCCAAAGTGTCATGTTTGGTTTATGATCATATGGGGAATGGGCTAATGTTGCCTCATAACAACAGGTTGTAAGCAAGTTTCCGAACATAAACGTCGGATCACAGTAAGATCTTTTGGAAACGGAGGTGGAAAAAAAACTGTGAACCGATTCCTTAGATTGTCGCATAGTCCCGATTCACACTAGGCAATTTTAATTGCCGCAATTGTCAGTTTGATGGAAAGAGAGGTAAGGGGAATGGAATGAGAAAGACTTGCCAATTTATTTTTGTTGTTATTCGTATTTTGATATTTTAAAAGACATTTGTATTTGAAAAGGCAATAATGAAAACAAAAATGTCAGAAAAATAATTTCTTTATGCGAACACAAGAGGCAAGTTCCAAAGGGAATCATAAAAATTGCAGCAAGTTAAATTGCCTAGTCTAGTCAAAATTAACCCTGTTCATGCCAGGCAGTGGCTTCCGGTCACTATTTTACATAAGTCATTATGGTTCCACACTTCTACGTTTATTCCTTTTAATAGTTTACTTTAAAAAAAATACCATTTAGAATTTTTTTAATTTTTGCTATTTAAACCAATTTTTACTGGCGTTACTTTAAGTTACAAATTTATATTGGTACAAATAGGGTTAAATGACCCCAAGTCAGTTATGTGGACAGAAGGAAATGAAGTTCCTTAACATTCCATGAAGGAACGGGGCACTTCTTTCACATCAGTGAGCTGACTGGAGTCGACTGTTTAAAGTCGGCTTCGAACGACTTATGCTTACTCTCTTACTCGTAAAGTCGCCAGCATTTTCGAGGTGAAAAATGTTTTTGCTGGACCTACCAGATTGCTAACCTGGGTTTGCTGAGTGATAGCAGCACGCACTACCAAACACAGCACTGCCGACCACAGGAATAACATTTATTCTAAACTAATACAGAAAAAGACGAAAATAAATACAAAATAGATACAAAAATCACAGAGATTTGCTAGGCTGAATACTTTCTCTCAAATGAAAATTACAGCTAATCATTCTCAACACAAAACAGCTAGCGATAATCATACTCATTGACAATAACTTTACCATTATCCACAAACTTGCTAATGAATCATCGACGGCTGGAATTTGTAAGAATTGCAGTCTGAAAATATGTACCGATCTGGAAATCATAAATATCATCGAAATATCATCTCTTTGACCGTGTCCTTCATTTTGTGTCGATGCTGACATCATTCTTTCGGTTAATGGCGGAGCCGATGTATTTTAATTCTTCCACTACCTCGACATTGCACCTGCTAGCCTTCACTAGGTAGCCTTTTTGTCGTCACGACGATTGCCTAGCATTTGTAAGCAAAAGTTTTGCCAATCCTTCTCGATTCTAGAAAAAGCATCAGTTACATCTCGCTCTATCCTTCCAGTGATGTTAATATCGTGAGCATAGGCGTTTTCCAATATTTTCTCCATTTGAATGTTAACGAATTTACTTGAACAGTTGTCGCCCTGTCTGAGACCTTTTGTAGAAATAAATGGCTCGGAGAGGTCACTTCCTATTTCCACTGAAGACCTAGTATCACTCAGTCCCATTCTACAAAGGCGTATAACTTTTGCTGGTATTTACTACGCAGACATGGTTTCAAATATTTGGTGTCTTATCGAAGTATGAGGTATCTTCGTGGAGGCTAAATATTCCGACGGGAGGACCAAAGATGTCTTCCCCGCCTACTGTGGCATTAAAATCACATAGAACGATTTTAATGTTATGTCCGCTACCCTGGTCTAGGCGCTGATAGAACGAGTCTTCAGACTCTTCGTCTTTTTCTTCCGTCGACGCCTGAAGACAAATTAGTCTAATTTAAAAAAATTTGATGGGGATTGTAGCCTGCTCCTTTAATCGTTCGTGTAGAATACAACCAGGCGAAGTAATAATAATAATAAGAAGTAATAATAGTTATAGTCATCATAATGAAGTACAAAAGTGTCACATAATATATGAGTTGGATTAAATCAAATGGCGCGGCACCGATCATACAATGCACAACTTCCTAGCATATCTATTGCCCCGTCCTACCAGAGTATTCGATGGTCTCATTACTATGGAACCTATTTCATGGTCATTTGTATATAACAGTCAGCTCGGGCATTTTTACCCATTCCCACTCACAAGATTAGAAGTATATTGGAGTTTTTTTTAAAGCTGTTCCAGATTTGTTCCCAAAACTGAATTTGTTTACTTCTCTTTCGCTCACGTAGTCGGGTGACCCACAACAACAATGAAGTTGCACATTTTTAATAGGACAAACTCTACTTCTATGAACTGTATTCGATTCTGCCATTGCGATGGCAATGCATTTCAGTATTTCCAAATAACCCTCATCGAATTTGATTGATTCGAATGATAAGGCAAAGCAAACGTCCGTGTGTACTCGCAGTTCGTACATTGTTAACATATTTCATTACTCAGCCATTAATTAGAATTGATATAGTCTGCAATATTGCATGTTTCTTAATGCAAATCTCATTTGAACACAAACTCTAAATATGTTCATGTATGCGTGGGTATATTTACATAGACATTGCATCTGTGAGCAGGATGAAATAAAACTAATTAAACAACGAGCCATAGACATACTCACATGTCTGCAAATCTGCTAACGTCCACACGCACAAATACACATAGATACAGTAAAGTGTATCACCCGCATTCCCATGGATGGAAAATGATGACTGGAAACCACACTAAACGTATTTGAAAAACTATTTAACTGTCTATGCAGTCATCAATTCATTCGACCATCGGTCCGTACGTTCATGTCTACTTAGCAATATTAAATTTCACAATACATCCGAAAACTAACTGTGTTTAAATTAACCCTTCCCTTAACCGTCCACAGTGGCCAGATACACTACGGTCGATTTCAGTGAAATTACTGCGAACCACCGTTAGAATGTTTTGGTTTTTGAAAAAGGGGCAAATATTTAAAGATATTGCCATTCAATAATCAGAAATATTTCCATGTAGTCCAAGAAAATAATGCTCTCTTTGGCAGAAACGAAAAAGTGTATTCTCAAAGCTATAGTTGTCGTTTACGTTTTACGAATAGTATGTTGTACGGCTTTTAGGGAATACGATCAAAAATGGGGATATGATTAAAAATGCAATCAAAAGCGAAAGGCTCACCTCACTCTATGTCTGACATAGATTGACGTGACTTCAATCATTGCAATCTGATGAATAATAGTTAAAAACCATTTAGGTAGAACACTGTGCAAAATGGTAATGTGTATATGTATGTGTTGAACATGTCGAGCGAAGAGTTCTCTTATTCAGATGTTTCCTAATTGATGTATTTCCTCCTTCGACATCCGATACACACTTGTGCCTCAGCTGAAGAAAACAACACTGCCGGGGCAATTGAAATAGATCAATAACCGGTCTGTGGACAGCAACCGAGAACTTGAGATATGCAGTGTCCAAAGATTATAACCTAAGGCCACTGTCAGTGTATGAAGAAATTCCTGAATAAATAACAACAGTTCCTTACCAACAGATGTTCATTCGGACCATGGACATGGACATTCGACACAATTAATATTATGATTTATTCAATTAAATGGGCAGTGGAAATTTGATTATACTTCAATCAATTGGTCTTGGAAATACTTCATTAAATGTCTATATTAGGGAATTGACTGTGAATTACAAAAAATCAGGCTTGTGGTGTGGGAACGAAATTCTTATGAGCGGAGAAAATGTAAAAAGCTAATGTATGTCTGGGTGTCGTACGACTTTTTGGGGTGATAGACATGATCCAATTTTTTTTTAAGAAGTAAGAATTTCACCTATCCTGCAGATTGTAATCTCAGTTAAGTTCACTGATATTTGTAAAACTGCGGAAGAAAATATCTTGATAGATAGATGAGAAATTTCCGTTGTTTGATACATTCTGGGAATTCAGAAGCAGGTTATGTTAGAAGCGGCCACCGTCACAACTGAATTCGGCCATAATACGGCACCGTTTAGATTTGATGGAATATTGAAATATTGTTTTCATCACTATCGACATAATTAACCGAGTGTTTGGTGTTGTTATTCTTTCGATGTTCATAATTGGTGTTATTGGAAAGCTTATGAGACTACCTTACTAACGATTTGTCCAGATCGCCTCAGAATAATAACATCAACCACTGGAATAAATTTCAATCAAATCTGAGCAATCAAATCTAAACTGTAGTTGTTCCAATTGGTTAAACTGCTCTAAAAATTCTGAAAATTGTGTATTTTGGCTCTCTTAAAAATCTCCGTCTAATCGGCGACGCATTTTCAAGTAAAAATATGAAATTCCAGGGTTAAATCAAAACATTTCCAGAATTTCAGAAAATTTGTTTACAAGAACTAAACACTGTGCTATCACAACGCCACTCACGTAACGACGAATTTTGTGGACTTTTTTTATGATGTGAAGTGCTGCCAAATTATCTGTAGTAAGATATTAGTTTCCATTAAAATTCTCCGTTTCTTCAGTCAGTACCATGACTTATGCTACTTAATTGCCAGAACTACAACTCTCCAACGTTTCATAGTTGGAACTGTCTACATATCACGACATATAGCAATGACTCTACATTAGGGTGGAGTGAAATTAAAAAAAAAAGTTAACCTCGGAAAGAGATGTAGTCTGAGGTCCTAATGAGGGGAAAAATAAAGAAAAAAAATTTAGGGGTCGCGCCACTCCCTCTAAATTTGGAAATTATCGCTATTTTGGCGTTGATTTTAGAAAAATCCTAAAAAGTTTTATGTCAATAAATGTTTGCAATAGCGTAAACAATGAAATAAGGTCATAAAAAAAGTTTTCTCATTGTTCAAAAATGTCAAAAAAGTAAAATAAGTCAAATCGTCCCTTCTTCAGAAAATTGACTGAACAATGAAATCGGCACCAAAGCTACACATATTAGTGGATTATCCTCATATTTGCCTCAAATACTTTTGTTTGGGCACTGAACAAGCTCAAACTTTTAAATTTCGAATAAGTTAAGTCGTTAATTTTTAGGATTTTTCTAAAATCAACGCCAAAATAGCGATAATTTCAAAATTTCGAGGGAGTGGCGCGACCCCTAAAAATTTTTAAAATTTTTTTTCTTTATTTTTCCCCTCATTAGGACTCCAGACTACATCTCTTTCCGAGGTTAACTTTTTCAAATTAAAAAAAAACATGTTTTCACTCCACCCTACTCTACATGCTATGATTTTTGATACGTTCTACACTTACACACCTTTGGATATCTCTCGTCATTGCAATCGAATTAACACGAGCCCTATTAATTTCTTGAAATTTGATAAACCAAAGTGATCAGCTATGTGCACATAAATAAGAAAAGTTCGCATCTCCCTATTTAGATTTGACAGATGTTCTACAGTCGATTTCTTGTTTTTATCAAATGTGTTCGCATTATCCAGATTTACAATATTCCTGTAATTAATTAATTGTTTGTTAAATCTGAAAATTATGCGCAGTCTCAAATTCAAAGTTAAACATTTCGCTTCTAAATGGCAAAATGAATAATGGTGCGAAAAGTTGTGATAAATTACAAGAGCAAAATCAAGCGATTGCGGCATTATTAAGTGCACGAAGAAGAGGCGTGGGCGTCGTCTTATGCCACAGCGCAAAATTTAAATCTTTCAGGCTTGAAATTCATGATAATGCTCCGTTGACGACAAAATGTGTTTGGTGTGCGGTAATTGCGGCTGGGACTGAGTGGGGTAGGTGAGGCTGACAATGATGCTGACGAAACTCGTGTTATTGATGAATGCGTGCGGTTATCGATTAATGATTCGCTCAAGGCTCGAAATAGAACGGTGCATATGAGATTGATATTGGAGATCTCTGAAAATGGTAATTATGCCGTTGCAAGTAGGTAGACATATCGGTAGACCGCACGAAATTAATTTCAGTTGAGCAACTCCAGACGATAATAAAAAGTAATCACATGAAATTGTGAAATATATCCAAGTAAAGTTGCTAGTGTCCAAATAAAAAAAAACGTTGTTGTTTTAAAAAATTATGTACTAATATACGTAGGTCTATAGGTCCTAAGGTAAATGGATGGATAAGGGCTGATTTATTTCAATTTTGGGTTTTCAATGTCCAGTTTTTGACAGTTAAAATCCGAAAATATTTAGTTTGCTTTGCTTTTCAAACGAACAACGCTTTCAAATGACTGAGATCGTTTTTATCAATATTCGTGCACTGTGAAAAATGTATTTTATCGAAAAAATTTTCTCAGCGACATGGCTCATTTTTTACTTAACCCTTTCACTACCGAATTAAAATGGATGTGGCTAAAATTTTTTTTTTTGGTTTTTTTAATTAATATGGTAAAGACAAACATCCCGGAAAAAAATTTTTTTTCCTACCTATGTGGGTGTGGCTGCTTTGTGATGTCCACCTGAGTGGACATGGGTAGTAATGGTAGTCAAATTGACTAAGCGTATGCAATGATTTACAATAGTAAAAATATAACTTTGCCTACGAAATAGGCACGATATCTCGTTTTTTTGTTTTATTATTTTATTATTGAATCAAAATAAGTACTGTACATGAAAATTACTAATTATTATTTTAGATGGTAGTTGTAGAAACAGTCCGATTTTCGGCGAATACATAGGTGTGCCTTACATTTTTCGCAATAAATGAATGTCTTCTGGTTGCATCCTTCAAATTTGCATCGCATTGCGTTTTGTGATTGGTCAAACTTCGGCAAATGACCAATTCCATCTAATCTAACATCGGTAGGTGGCTGAGCACGTGAAGGACGGCCTCGCTTGTTCCTATTTATGGCACTTGGTGAAATTGTCAGTAGTGTGTTGCCGATGATTTTTTTGAAAGCTAGGAGGTCTAGCTGATTTTTGAGTGTTACTCCATTTTTTTCATTATCAGCTCGGTACTCGAGCCAGCTAGCCACTACCGCCATATCAAAAAAATGCATTACCACGCGAAGTGTCCACTTCTTCGATTTTATGAATATGCGATAATACTGAATCATTTGATCTAAAAGATCGATGCCTCCCATTCCTTTGTTATATAGTTTGACAACTTCTGGCCTCTCAACTTCAACAAACTGTTTGTCCTTTTTGTCATAGCGTTGAACCTTATCAGATATGCCTATACCAACAAAGTTTGAGGCTAAATATACCGATTATTTTTTCGTCTCGGCTTATGACTTGTTCGGCATATCCACGCCCCTTGTTGCGCATGTCGGAATCTGCCGATAGTGGTGGATTTTTAAAACGGCTTACACGAATTGTGCCTGCCGCTAAAATTTTCCGTGATTGTAGAACTTCCAATAAAGAATATGTAGTAAAAAAATTGTCCGTAAACAATTTGTGACCAATTGCGTCACGTGGAACACGTTTCATCAGTTCTAGAACAACAGCAGCACTAAAGCCAAATTTTTCCATTAGATTTGGCTCTATTTCAGTGGTTGATCCTTGGTAAGCGATGAAATCATAAGGCATACCACTTTTACCGCATAGAACATATACCTTTATGCCCCATGGGCATGGTTTTCCACGAATGTATTGCTTGATCGAAAGACGCCCCTTAAATGGAATAATTTGCTCATCCACACACAACGATTCTTCTAACTTATGTTCCAATAAACGCTGTCTTACTGCATTCATTATAGGTCGTACTCGATAAAATTTATCGTTATTATCTGGGGTCATCTGCGTGTCTATCAGATGTAGATGATATCGAATAGCGTAAAACCGATTACGTGTCATGGTATCTGAAAACATTGGTAGAGCAAGACCTTTTTCCCAGAACATTGATATACGTGGAAATTTTAAAATACCCATCATACACTGCAAACCAAAAAACGCACGGATTTCTGCAGGATTGGTTGGCTGGAACTTTGACTGTTGTTGCGTACTATAAAGGTTAGTAAAATAAGCGACGTCTTGAAAAAATTGTGCCGGAAAATATGTTTCCAAGTACTGAAACGGAGTTCTGACCTCCTCAATCGAATCTTCAGATCTCTCAAATGCTAGGTTGAATATTCTGTCATTATTACGAGCTCGTCGCCACTTGATGGAGTTCTTGTCAGTTATATTATATTCTTCATGGGACTCATCCATTTATTTATGTGTTTCGGATGACGTCTTTGCTGCGCCGGACGATCTTAGGACTCGCACCGGAAATAAGGTTCTTAAAGAGACATCGTCTTCGTCCAATCCGAATAATGTTTCACTTTCACCATCCTTTCGAGTTGAATGTGGGCTAAATATTCTGCTGGAAGTGCTATTATTTTGACCTATCGGTTCTCCGGAATTATCCTCAATGACATCGGATTCTCCGTCATCAGAATCTCCCCCAACTCGTTTAGTTATAGAATTTCCAAATAATTCAACTTCATCGTCGTCAAACTCATCTTCAATTTCAGATAATTTATCCAAAAAGTCGCACAACTCTTGGTTAGCAAGTGTTTTACGCTTTGCCATTGTAACCTGTACGAGCAAAAATTATAAACAATTTTACAACGTATGGCTACTGATGTCCATTACACGGGACATGCACATTTCCTATGCTGCTGCACTTACCTTTGGCTAAATCAATCTTATTTTTATTTTAATATATGAAAGAACTCTCGATTATGATGGAAAAAAATCACCGATATTGTACTATGAACAGATCTTAAAAATTAAGCACTGTCAATTATATTAGAACGAAATTGTGTGACAGAAGCGTACCTTCTTCACAGAAATCAGCAAACAACTGCCTAGTTTCACACTGTTGAGTACGAATTATGCGTGGTAGCGATGCAAAAGTACCGTTTAACATATTTCAACAAAAAAAAAAATTTTTGTTGTTAGTAACAATGTTTAGTGGAGTCGCGAAGTTACGTCCACTACAGTGGACATCAGTAGTGAAAGGGTTAATATTGCCGAATTTGGCCAACCATGTGTATACAAAAACAGCAATGGACACTACCACTTAGAAGGAAGGACACTATTGATCTTATCGTCTCCGTGAACTGACAAATGGACCCATAATGTTACATTGACCACAACAACACGTGAATTAGGAGAGACTTTTTCATATTTTTTTTTATTTGTGATAATCGGGCGTTTTTTTCGATTATGAAATACGCCCAATAATCAGAAATGACACAAATATAGAAATATAAGGTGCTGTTATAAGGCCATACGTAATAAAGCCATGAGGTTTTATTTCACTTATTATTGAGAAGTAAGGCCATACTTCCAGAAAATTGGCGAAATGAATATTAAAAAATTCGTTCTTTGAAGATTCAGTTACCAAATGAAATGTTCAATGATTTTAATTTTTCGGGGACTTTTTTTTGGAAAATTTGCCATACGAGGTATGTTCAAAATATTTTATATTTTGCGAATTTTTTATTTTTTCAAAAATTATTTATTTATTCATGAATATCTATTTTGTCCCCCTTCAAAGTAATTCCCCTCGGATATAATAAACTTCTGGAATCCTGGAAACACTTCAAATAATCATTTTTTCAGCTCCTCCTTCGATGCCGTCTTTATCTCCTCAATCGTGGCGTAGTGTCGTCCTTTCATGGGCCTTTTCAGTTTTGGGAACAAAAAATTGTCACAGGGGGCTAGGTCAGGGGAATACGGTGGTTGCGGCAGCATTACTGTGTTGTTTTTGGCCAAAAACGCGCACAAACAACTATGTGTGTGTAGGGGCGTTATCAGGCGTCCGGCACGCTGTTCGTCCTTCGCATCTTCTCGCTCTTTAAGAACATTTTGTACCACCGATAAACGTTGCTTTGGTCCAAGGTAGCTTCACCATTCGGAATGCGTCAGCGTACTTTATTTTGTTTTTTACACAAAATATGATGCAGATTCCTTGATTCATTTTCTGAAATAGATAAAAATCGAAGACAAGTTGAAACACATCCAAGCACAACAGCTGTCAAAAATTAAGCGAACATTCAAAATGGCCGACCTTGTCAGCATAAGTAAGGGACATGAGTACTAACATAACGCTACAAAAATATCAAAAGTCAAATTCACGTAGCCCGCGGAAATTAAAAATTCGCTATATTTTTTGAACATAGCTCGTATAATGTTATGGGCCCATATGTAGAATAAAATTTTTTATTTGGGGTGTTTTTTTTTCTTTTCTTTTTAAGAAGGGGTGATAATGAAAAATATCCCCGAATTTGAGTATTCATTTTTGAATTGGGACCATTTTTCGTTGGGGCCTCTGTTCAGGGAGCCGATCTAATCACTCTGAATGCTGTTAGAACGGTTGCGGCCTGGTTGATAGCCTATTCGACTCACACACAGCTGGCCTGGGTTAAGGTCCCGGTAATAGCATCCAACTTTTTCACGGGCAGCAAAGTATTCGAATAATAAGTAATTAACTTAATTAGTTTGGTACTTTGTCATGCGTCATGTAGTTCTTGTTTCAGTTAAAGCTCATCAAAAACTCAAAGGAAAACTTATGCGATTCAGCACAAATCTCATACAATAAATAAATAAATTGAATTGTTTTATATTGCATACTTATTTAAAACCAATAATTAATTAGGCCTCAATTGAATTTGAATTAACTATAATTGCAATACGTTAATGTTATACGCTTTTTAACAGTTCAACGAAAAAAAACACTGGATTCATACACACCGATCTGCATATAAGTATGTATGTATGTACAATAAGTATAAACATATGTACATTCTTAATATCGTCGCTATGTAGCAAAAAGTTCTCAAGTCACATAATTGCGTTTCTGAGTTATTTCAAAATTTAAAGTGCGTGGGTGTTGTTGACGCACAACGAATTTTTTTGATGCAATAATGACAAAACTAATTTAAATGGACGTGGACATTTTTAACAGGGCATAGACTATAACTTTTGCGACACTTTTGCAAGTGGACTTAAGCTCTTTTTGCAGCACACCAACGATGTATACAACTACAGTTTAATGCGTATGTACGATCGAATTGTGATTTTTTTAAACATATTTTTAAAAGATTTTAATTGATTTCGGTTTCAGCAGCCCAAACACAACAGTAAAATATAATTTAATGTTTTCTTTTAATTTAAAATTGCTGCCACTGAAGCTGCAGCACCTGAGACACAATGTAAATATTTTTATTTTAAATTATGGTCATATACTTTTAAAACAGATGTAAAAATCCTGTATATGTGTCTTTGACGGTATTCGCAAGTGTTTGGATGCAAGACTGTGTCGCTAAAGAAGATGCGAAGACATGGAGCAATTAAGTTTGGTGAAGACGAAGCCAGTGAGCAGTTCACAACATCGTACCGGTCGTTTGTAACTTTACTTCGCTTATCGAAGTGGTTCGGCCGACAAGTACGTACACCCAAAAAAATGAATTTAATTAATTTCTTACCACATAACATTTTGTTATAGTCGATCTATATGTCTGTCCTGAAGTATTACGAATTTATGACACAGGTATAAAGTTTTATTTGACATGTATCTGTCTGTCTTTGGTTTGCGATTAGAATGAAATATCTTATACAGTAGAAATTCACAAATTCAAACTCTCACCATTTTGAACCGTACAGAACACAACGTTCAGACATTTGAACCTGTGGCTCTTTAACTTTTTTATTGTTACAATTATTTTTTTTAAAGTTGTAAATGGTAACCTGCCATTAAGCATAGAAAAGCGTTTGCGCCAACTACCGCGGAATAAGTCTCTTATCCTTGGCTGCTTCAAGGTAGTGTTCCGATCCAATGTTGGCAGTTCGGAAAGTCGGTACGACCAGCACGCTCGATATATGACTTCCGTCTATCACAACATGATCGATTTGGTTTTTCGTCTTTCCATCAGATGACAGCCATGTTGCCTTATGGGTTTCGCGATGCTTAAACCTGGTGCTGCTAATAACCATATTTCTTGCGGTCAGGCTCATTCCGTTATCGGAGGTGTCATCGTGGAGGCTGAAATTACCGACGTTTGGACCAAAGAGGTTTTCCCTTCCTACTTTGCCATTAAAATCCCCGAGAACAATTTTAATGTCATGGTCGGGACAGCGTTCGTATGCTTGCTCTAGGCGCTCGTAAAATTTATCACAAATCAGGCTAATAAAGAAAAACTTAGCCTTGATGCGGATTGTGGCCAGCCGTTCGTCTACTGGTGTGAAACCGGCGACAAGCCGGTTTGTTCACAACAAATCCGTATCCAAACTGGTGCTTGCTTTCATGATAGCTGTTGCCCAGGAGTTACCACGAGGAGGTCTGTGAAGACGACTTGAGATGCAGTCGATAAGGATCTCAGTGGGTTCACCAAGTTGAACCGATCAGTAAATTTACCTTATGACATACACCCCCATGAACCCCGTCATCTACATAAAGTAAAAAACAAAAAACAAGAAATGATGGATGTTGATCGCAACACCTATCTGTAAGCAAAAAAAAAAAACAAATATCGGAATTTCCGGATATATAAAATCGCCATGGTAGGTGATTTCTATATCAACGTGAGAAAAAAAACACTGTGAGTGTACCCGTTTTAACCCTATTCGTACCAGACAGTTAAAATTGATATTAATACTGAAGTTAATGTTTGATGGTCTTACCCGTTTTCGAACTCGTGTTCTTCTGTGTGATAGTCGTACACACTACCTACCACACCACGTTTTATGGCATACGAGTATAAAATCGATGGCTTCTTGCCATAGTTTGCTCTAAAAAGTCAATTTTACAGGAGAAGCATTTAAAGTTTATTTGGAATTTCTGAAAGGTCGTATGAGATAGGAACTCGATTTATCCGATATTTTTTTTTATCAGAATATGGATAAAAAATAATTAGGCCACTATGAAATGCACAAAAATTTTTGCGTTGTTACTCTAAGATGACTTAGCATCAATTTATTTTCCTACACGCATTTATTTATATGGGAAATAACATGTTAAGTACACTTAAAAATTTTCCAAAACTTACTTTTTTCCATAAATATGTTCAGAGCATCCATCTCTAACAACTACAAAAATTTCATTGACATCACTATTTTCTTTAACTACACTATGAACTAAAGGGAATATTTTCTAGTTGGGTTAATGCGTACGAATTTTGAGTTGGAACCCTTTTGTATTGTGTGCTAAGTAGACTTAAAAAGCACGACAAAAATAAATTGTCTAATTAACCCGTTTTGGAATGGACGTTTTTTAAACTACAGTCATACGCTAAGTGCAATTTTGAGCATTCGCCTACCGGGCGCTTTTGACGATTTTTTATTTAGAATGCTTTTACTGATGACGATTATTTGATCAACTCTTGTTGAAAACCTATTAACCCATTTGTTTCCAGAAATTTAAACATTGGCATTTCTTATGACATTTTCAGGAACGTCTTATTTTATCTTAATAACATTTTATGACAAATCATTTTGAGCATATGACGATTTTTTTTTTAAGTTTTGACGATCATTTTTTTTCTAAATTTTGGGGATTGTTCCAAAACATTGTCTGGCAGTGCGTCGGGAAGTAAAGTTCACATATAACAACTGGCAAGAGTGTTTCTTATGATTTGGTTAATCCTGACCCGACTGAAAGTAAGTTTAATTAAAATTGAGAGGACCAGCGGTAGAATCCTCATCAGAATACATTATCATTCCAAATTTTAGAAGTGATATGAATTGGAATATTTCGAAAAACAAAAAATTTGTATAAAAAATAATATCACAAATTCGTGCGGAATTCAAATTAAATTTTGAATCAGCATTTGGTGAAAGTCGTTGAGTGGGGGTCCTCTCCTTTCGATTCACGAAATCACATCACCATCACATGCAAACATTATTCGCATAAGAAATTGAACATGAAAATGAAATTCATTTGGGAAACACATCACATACAATGCTCGCTCGCACACACATGCCAACATAGACGAAGGGTGGCATGGGAAAAGTAACAAACCACAAACAATTGGAAAAAACACAAATACAGACAAGTACATACTCCCATTTGCTTTCCCTGTACGGTGCACTATGGTACATATTATGTAAAAAAAAAATTGCCACCACAGGCTTAGCTGAGACAGATAATTAAGGACCTAAGGAATAATCAATTGTTGGTTCCGTTTTCGGCATGAAATTGAGTACAACAAATTTCGAACAGTAAACATAGGCTTCAAGTTAAGTCGAGTACAACATTTGCAAAGTCTTGTCGTATTCGACTCAACTTGGACGCAACAATTCTCACACCATAGTTAACTCTATTCCAACGTTAGCTGACATCGAATTTTAGTGGGCTTTGTTTGAAGTGGTATTTTCGGTTCGGCCAACACCTTGGCAAAGCATTGTGATAGCAAAATTATAAAATATAATTTGTGTGGAGATCTAAGCGATAGTAAGCATGGATGGTCATTATCGCTTACGTTTCAGTATTAAGTTGGCACGGCATTGCCAACATAGATAATAACAAAATGGTGCCCAGTGACCAAAGATATAATTCATTGTGATCTAATACAGAAGAAGATGAAAATGAATACAAAATGAATTCGAAAAACACGTTTTTAGTTAAAAAGTTTCTCTATATGGTAATGTTGACCGCAGATGTTGCCCCACTAATGAAAATAGATAAATGCTACTTCCACATCATTTCTGAAAATGTACCACTGTGCTACCAGAATTTGACACGTCCATACATACACCCGGGGACAGACATATGTATGTATGTTTATATGTGTCTACACACCTTTTGCATGTGGGCAAGTGTGTGCGTTGGAAGCAGGTTTTGTACCCATGAAACATTAGTAGCACCACTACCACTGTGATGCCGTTGGTGCTGTGGTGTTTCCACAGCAGAACATTCACACCAATACTTGGAAATACGGGCAGGAAAACTGCTGATGAAACATTTTGTAGAAATGTGAACGAATGAATGAAAACAAAAACTCGTACAAAAGCTCAGATGCCAAAAACAACAAAGACAACAACAAGACTCTTACAACGATGAAGAACCACAAATCCAGCAAATGTCCTTTGGGTGTAAAATCGATTAAAGAACACACAATCACACTTTTGCACACACATAACAAACACACAGCGGAAGTCAATCAAAGGCACCACGCATCATCAACATTACCAATACCATAAACGAGATATTATAACAAACATACCTTCAAACACATGGATATAAACTCATGCAGACGTTAAATGTAGTCTCATGCTTCTTAACCCTCGGATGATCGACAGGGCTATCTAGTCTTGAGGATGGGAAGCAAGGGATGGTGTGGCCGTTACATAACTTCCAGGTGCGCTTTACACCGCCAAATGCGGTGTATTGTGCGTAGGGATTTCAATTTCCCTACTGTTTTCAGGAATCGGGAATTTTGTTCGACATATTACCAGGAGTTCCCGGAATTTGAAAGAAAAAAATATGAATTTAATTTCATAGTTTACGGTGTTATTTGATTTTCTTTATAACATTTTATGAAGAAATTGATAATTATTCCAAAAAAAAAATTGTTTTAAAATTGTATTGTGTTCTTTCATCAAAATGGTTAAACGAAATAAAAAATCTT
Source organism: Hydrotaea cyrtoneurina (assembly GCA_958296145.1). NCBI lineage: Eukaryota > Metazoa > Arthropoda > Insecta > Diptera > Muscidae > Hydrotaea > Hydrotaea cyrtoneurina. The sequence continues at coordinate 50,213,160 of OY282514.1, read as the reverse complement.
AGACAATAATCATTTAGAAAAAAAAGCTGGACAATTTAAATGTAATGAGATCAGCTGAGGGAATGTTTCAGGAAATACAAAATCTACAATGTCCGGGTTAAAAAACATAATCACAGCTGTAGGAAGTGCCTAAAATCATAGTTGCACTGAGTATTTTGTTCCCGGGAATGTCGACTAATAATTCCGGGAATTCCGACGAATACTCCTGGGAATCTGGAAGTAAAAAGTCGATAAAATTCCCGGGAAATACGTCTAGGGTTACAACCTCAATTTGTGTGTCTAAAACAGAAGTAGATACTTACGGAATATTCAATATTGGAACCACCTGACAAAGTGTGATTTTCAAATAACTTTTTTCACAAAGGTTGATAGATATTATTTGCGGCGATACTGGTTTCTGAATGGTAGGCCGCAGCTAAAACCCGTTCAGACTATAGCATCCAACGAAATTATATTGGCTACATCTGAAAAAGGACTTACAACATCATGGATATGACAATATTAGCATTTTGCTCTCAATTATTGGAAATTTAATAATCTTCACCATTCAGTCACTGACTCCATAGGAAAACATCGCCCTTGTCCTTCCCACAACGGCCTGCAGAGCTCTAGTTTAGTTTAGTTTATATTTATTGGGCCTTTTTTGAACCATATGAGATATTTTTTAAAACTATGAACAAGAAATTGCTTAAGACTGTAAAGTATTATCTAAATTTACAAAATTGTGGGTTAACGGTAACATGCCTTAGCGGTGAGAATTTAAGTGTTTGAGTGGAATGTTAAAATAGTAGAAGAATAATCGCCTTTGCTCCCGAGGCTTCTGCAGAGCTCTAGTGATTTAGTACCACCCATACAGCAAATCGTTCTAGGGTTAAACACATACAAAGTACAGTGTTCACAATGTATGGAGCATGGAAGCACAATTCACCTCACACTTTTGTTGGCAGCTATAAACGGGGGACTACCGCTTTATTACACGCTTAGTCATATGGTGATAATCTCAGGCACACATTTTTAAATATCGTTGTATCATACAAAAAGGCAAAAAAAAAACATAAATTAGGAAATGATGGATATAAAGCCGCCCATATGATACACACAAAGGCAGCAGATTGCTATTATCTCATATTGTTAACGTCATAAAAGAAAGCGACAAACGATTTCACGCGATTATTTTACGGTATCAATGAAAGCAATATTATTGAGTATCCATCTTCTAATTTAAATCATCGCAGTGATTTATGTAGTTTTCGGGTGTAATTGGGTGTAGTCATGAATTAATGACACCCTGAATGTGACGAATACGAACAGATTTGTATTTGGTGCATCGCCAGCCGACTTCCAAGTCCGACATTGGAGCTTCTCGTTAGCATTGTATCACTTTACTGTGTATCGCAACCGGATGCTGTGATCCTTAGACTAAAGGAGGCGTTAAGGGCAGTTCCAGCCTGACTCAACCTTTACCTAATAGTATATTTGTATATTCATAGCATCGATTTCATGTATCAATGAGACTTAAATACGAAATTTTTATTTCAGGATACTAATTTCGAAATGAAAGTAGTTAATCACATACAAATTTACTGTGGTTGTATTTATTCGACATTAGACAGTCCACACGAACGACATTAGACAGTCCACACGAACATATATCTGTTATTCGTATAAAGCTATAGGAGGAGAACATATCTATATTTTTTTTTTTCAAAAATTGAATTTGTACAACGAAGTAAATAGTTTCATAATTACATAAATGTGTGTTGGCTGGTAAATTCAAATAAGGATTAGTGAACCATTTCACACATTTACTACTCTCCAGATCCCAGCTTTACCTATAGACACCAAAGTCGTAGATCGCAGACTAGAGAAATGGTTCTCTGGGCTGATGAACACACATGGTTTGAGAACTAATGCAAGTCAGTGATCTGAGGTACCCACCGTTGGGGTTCGTTAGGACCCTAAACGGTTTGCAGATCATAAATTTATATTTATTTATTTATTTATTAATTACAATACAAAGTAAATTTATATTCTAATTTTGGGTCCAAGGGTAAACCGGGTGACACAGACCATTTGGCTAAATTTTTGCAGCGACAGACCAAAGCCTCTGGTGGGAATCGAACCCACAACCCCCACGCTGATAGACAAGCACGCTACCAACTCGACTACCGGGGCGCCTAAAAAAAATTTATATGTTATTGTACTTGTTCAGAGAAATATCCAATAATTAGAGCGAGACGATTTAAATTTAAATTTTTCGAAATGCCATCACCCTAGATTTGTTTGACACCATCATTCCAATTTCATTCCACACCTAAACGAGTCCCCCTGTATATGAGTCGCTGATTTATGTTGACGGCCGGTCATGAAGTTACACCGTTGTGACCATTGCGACGTGACCTCAGAAATACCATCCAACTTGCAGCACTCCCAAGTGTTTATTGGAATTTTTGTTTGTAATTTCTCGGGGAACATTTTTATTTTTCTTAAATTGGAAATGAAACTCCAGACAAGATGACCGGCTTTGTTTTACATTTTTAATACGGGTGACACAATAATTTATGTACTTAGCTGGCTGCTGAATAAAAGCAACAAAACACAGCACCAAAACATAGGCACGAACAACAACATAAAAAACAGGGAAAACTTCTATGTTTTCAGAACTTTAACAAGCAACTTTTCCAAAGTAATACACACACAAACGGAAGAACAAAAGACAAAGTATACACTTACACAGAAACACGCAAGGAACACGAACAGACGCACACACACAGTCATAATCAAGCGAGAAAAATGAAGTTGTGTTGTAACATAATTTACAGAACAACACTTATGTCCTGCGACTCGAGTATTACTTTGTTTGGCAACAAAACAAAACGCAACAGAAGCGAATGGACGATTTCCCAACAACTGCGAGCAACAATGAGAACTGTCCGACAGTGTTTCCAAAACATTTGAACCAATACGAATTAAAAGTCATGTCTACATATTTTTCTTAACATTCCACGAAGCAATATACAGGGAACTTTAAAGTCTAGAAGTTCAAATTAGTCTGTGGTCCTACTGCACAATTAATATAAGTTACGATTGGGATATGTTTGGGTTAGTAAGGTTTGACTGTAGCAAGATGAATGTCATAAATGGTCATTCTTACAGCACATAGCACGATGCGAAACAGCGCCACTACTGAATCTAGGATAGACCTGTTGAGTATTTCAGGATTTAGGGGGGGAAATTAAGATCACCATCGGATAGTCAGCAGTTCTCGCATATAATCAATATCATCAACAACCTCTGTTGGCGACTGAAAGTCGGATGACCATATGCGGTGTATTAATCCGGAAATCGGGCAGATTGTTACAACAAGAACTTTTTTTTGTTTAATTAATGGCGTAGAATGGCCAGTGATTCCTTTTAATATTGTAAAATCTCACATCTTACATCTCCAAAACTAAACGAGGCTTCGGATAATGTGATAGTCTTTTTAGTAGCAATCTATTCACGAAGCGAACACATGGATCACAAATATATAACCGCATGCTCATATTATACGCAGATGCGGAGAAATAAGATATCCATGACTGTTGCCAGTATAGAAGGAGATTTGGGTAAGGTTGGACCGGTGGTTAAGAAGAACAAAGTATATTGCAACAGGAAGAAATGATGTTGCAACAACATGTGGGCTTGATACGTGATTTTGTCGCCCATTTTCATGGGTGGGTGTGTTTATGGAGTAACATCAGTCAATTTTCTGTATATAAATTTAATGCAGTTATGGGTACTTTTTCAAATCATATACCCGCCCGAATAGGGAGTAAAATGCTGCTTGTGTGACGCTGACACATGGTCACAATAGGCATCTTCGTGTACCTTCGTTTGGCTGCTGCTTCGTTGTGATTTCGTCAAATTGATAATCGGTCTTCGGATATCCTCCGTCTAGTGCCTGATATTAGGACATTCAGCCCAGATACGCTCATATCCAGGGACTCTCAGCAATTCATAGGAACGGAACGGACATTTAAGAAAATTTGTTATTCAGCAAGTGTATTTTCTACCAGCTATGATATTCTCAAATTCAAGATAAATGCCAACAAATACCAAATACCCTCTTTCCACCTTCCAATACATTTTTTTATAGCGCTAGCTGCGCATGCCTCATCCGGGGTGATCGAATATGCACAATTGTTCGAGTGTGAAACTGGTGAACATCATTCGTTTTCTGCTGCTTGCCACATGTGATAGTATGTCTGATACCTTGGATTAAAAATATATGGACTATCCGCCACCTGCGTCCACCATAGTCGCTTGAGCATTTCCATACGTACCTGCGAAACAAATTAGTAGTGGGATGCGTATTCGCAATATCTCCTTTAACATACACTGAAGAATTTTCATGCATAAATATACGAAGGTTTTTTTCGTAAAATTTTTTTTTGTACCAAACTTACGAAAGTTTTGAACTCGTTGGATAATTTTGAAATTGTCTTGTACGAGTGACCGTTGAAAGAGTGACCATAATATATTGTATGGTGCCCAACTATAGCTTGTTTGCGCTGCAAAGGTCCTGAACAAATTCACGACGACCAATTCTGTGTACGATTTGTAGATTCATTGAATTTTTATTGGCTCTTAATAAAAATATGTTATTGTGTTATGTTATTGGCAAGGAAATTCGATTGTATTTGGAAATGGAATTTAAACCACATGCGCCCAATATGATTCTAAATTCTGGAGACCAAAGGACCTAAAACATATACCGTATTGTTGGTAGTTCGCAAATGGTAATTCATTGTCACACAACATGAAGAAATTCAGTTGCTGAACCCCATATCAATGGTTTCAGTCACTTTCAAAATTCAATGCATTTTTTTTTCGATTTTCCAATCCTTTGTATCCACTGTGCAGTGCAAGAACGAATGTGAGGAATATTAAGAAAATTATGAAGAAATAAAACATAAAAGAAGTGGATGCCTTCCTGTCATTTTCTTGATTTCATTATGAGCACAAGTTGAGACTCACTCACTCACACCATCAGCACCACTCGCACTCACCGTCCACACTTGCCAGCTTCTACACTCGCACACATAGCTACAGTTACAGATACAATTGTGTATGAGGAGCGTATTATTACATTTTAATTAGCGACTTTCCGTTTCCTCTGTTCATTGTTTGTGTTACGCGTTGGCGCTCAGCTCAAGCGGCGGACATTCGGTCGGTATGGCTGCAATCTGTCCTTTCATCGCTCTCACACACCATCGTTGTCATTCTCATTTCACCTGCGCTAAGTGGGGCCGGGGTAAGAGTGTATAGGTGTGGAGTTAGTCTACAGCAACTTCATGTCCTCGTCTCCTCCTGCTTCTTCTGCTTTGCATACGCACCCATTTGGTAAAATGTCAGTTTTTCCGGTATTTTGTCGTTGCCAACAACAAAAAAAAAACAGTTTCTTAAAGTTGACGCGCGTACTGCCACTCATTATGTGTTATGAATTTTTTATAGCGTCTCCTTTTTCGTACGTTTGGATGTGTGTGTTCTTTGTTTTAGCATGGAAAGTTTCTTATGCTGCTCATAATGATATTTGGGTCAGTTGGGGTCATGCTATTTGCGACTCCGAGAAGAACACAACGAAGAGGAGAGACCGCTTACAGATATGGGGGAAGAAATAGCTGGATGTAAGAAGTTCCACGATAAGCTGTCATCTTGTCGAAGACCTCTTGTAGCGGTGAAGGGTTCGCCGTGTATTTTTGCTGAGGATCTAGTGTCACTCTAAGTCATTCTACAACGTCGTACACGTTTTAAAGGCCATGTCGACAAGGGCTTTATAGTCAATGAAACGATGGTAAGTATTGATTTGTTTTGCATGGATCATTTCTATGATTTGGCGAAGACTGATGTTGACTATTCGGCCCGAAGACACACAGATAAGGCTGAGTCAATCGATCGAGTAGTTGGCTCAAACGGGTGTGTATTCTTTCTTATGAATAGGCTATAGTACGCTGAGGTTCCAATCCTAGCTAATGCTTCCACCTAATCAGCCCTTCTCCACCGGTCATTCCGTCTGCATGTGCGGCCTTGCAGTTCTTAATCCAGGCTAATGCTGCTTTGACCTCATCTCGGTTAGGGAGTGGACATTTAACTCCATCATTTGTGATTGCGGGTTGTATTCTTTGCAGTATTCTTCGGCCACTAACAAGCTGGAGTAGTTTTGCTTCCAAATTCTCAGCATAATCATAAGATACCCATTTTCGTCTCCACATGAAGTTGTGCCTGTAGGCGAGTCTTGTTTTACACGTTGATAGAATTTTCTGGCTTCATTTATATTGCTTGGGCTGTCAGTTGTGAATGCAACTTTTCAACGTCTAACTTGACTGAGTAACTTGGCTGATCCACGGTAGTGTTCCGAATCAATGTCCGCAGTTCCGTCGATCACAACGTGATCTGTCTGGTTTGTTGTCTTGCGATCGGGTGACAGCCATATTACCTTATGGATCTCAATAATGTTTACAATCTATTTAATTTTAATGATTCTAATAAGATGGGTAACATAAATTGACTTATTCAGTGAAGCTTGGAAGTCGGACCACACTGTAACCTAATCAAATTAAAATCAGAATCAAATTTGCGAACAATTTTTATTATGTTTAGTCAAATCTAACATTAAAGTGCCCAATAGTTCGGAGTAGTGTGTTGTAATTTGTAATGTTGGCGACCGAGCAAGACTTTAAAATGTCCTTATTGTTTTTTGTTTGCTATTTGATTGAACATTGATGTCTGTGCGCCCTGTTCACCCGCTGCGTCATTTTGTTGGCTCTCTCTTCTCGGAAGTCTATCGGATTTTGTCGCATAATTGGTCTATTAGGTTGAATATAATTTTTAATAACAATTTTTTTTTAGTGAAATTTTTAATTAAAAAGACATTTGGATTTTGTCCCGGAACCACAGACACAGTTGCACAACTCGTTGTTAAAGGATTTACTTGAATTTGTTTTGTGTGTGTGTTGAAATTGTAGTTGTTTGTGTCTTCTGTCCGTTGTTATTTGGTTGTTCTGTGATAATGAAAATCATATTTTATTGTTTGGTTTATTTTTGTCTCGCTCGGTTGATGTATGGTTGTAACCACAACAAACACAACATGATAATTGATTATTCTGCTCGATTGTTATGTGTGTGTGTGTGTAGGGTCGGTGTAGGCAAGTATTTCTATAATTGTTAATTTTCTATGTGTATTACGCCTACAACATACATAGGAACTCGTACATAAATACGTACGTACCATGTTTCAGTCGAGGATTGAATTTAATTGATTTTGCTGACGAAGCCCAGTCTACACACCTCATCTCCTTAGTTTAGCCACTTTCCATTCTGTAAATGTACAATGGGTTGTACTGAATAACGGATAACGGGGTGGTTTATTTTGGAATGATACGTATTTGTAGAGTTGATTTCCAAAATTACAAACTTATTTTCACTGAACGTACATCTGATACCAAAATGGCAGTTTAAAAATGTACACTTTCATACAATTCTGTTGATACTCGGCAAAATTCAGTTTTATTGGATCATTTTGAATTGATTTCTCAAAGAATATATACATTTATATAATTAAAAAAATACTTACTTATTTCCCTTAACATTCCATGAAGGAACCGATGGGTAACCTCTCTCCAATCAGTTAACTGAGCCCAATATAATTTGTATACTCACTGACCAGAACCTACTAATGGATTTTATAGTCGGCTCCGAATGAGTAATGCTTTGCTGGACAAGTTTTGAATGGTTTAGAGATTACTCTCTTACTCGTAATGTCGCCAGATTTCGAAACCTGGACTCCCAGAAATTCCCAGAAAAAGTTTTACTCTGGATAGCTCTTAGGGAGCAAGGCGTCAGTGATGCGATATTCATTACTGGTTTAGCTATAACTAAAGGTGTATATTGACCAGTTTCTTTCGGTTCTGACAAATGTCATTGATAGTTATCATAAGTTTTTGGCCTGATCTGGCATCTGCTCATAACGCAAAAGCTATTCAGACCGCTTTAACAAAATGTAAGAATTACTGCCTGTTTCACGATGTCGATCGATTGTGTTTTTCGATCGACTTGTCGTTTTCGACATACTGAAACCAAAAGTCGATCGAAAAACACATTTGACCGACATCGCGAAACAGGCAGGTAATTTTGATCCGAGAAATGCTAATATCCCAAAAACATGAACAGCCTAATTTTAAAAATTAAAAGAGAACTTTTAGGAGCCAATCAAAAAGCCAATCATTCCTACTTCTTGTAGCAACCATCTTAGAACTGTTCTTTAATATTTATTCTTAAATAAACTTAAATAATATTTTTTCTGACTGTACTCACATTTATTCGCATTTCATTCCTCATACGGCCGTCCATATTGAACCAATACTTGATAGTAAAATATTTTGTAAAACTTTAAAAAATGTCTTTCTTATGCTTTTTATGATGCCTTGTTTGACCTCAACCCCTATCAGGGACGCAGAGAACTATACCAAAAATGAAAGTTTCAGTTCTATACTTCTACGATAATCCTGAAATCTGTACAGCCTAATGTACACTGATTTTATGGATGTTTTTGTCTGGTGTATGGTATTGTTGCCAGATTTCTAACGATTTGCTGAAAGTATCCTACAGAACATTTACCCAAGTGCAGCAATGGAATTCAACCATAAAACTGACCAACTTATTGGCCCCATATACCGCACCAGACAAGGAAATTAATAAACAACCAAGAGAATGGTTGTATCTGTACCCGAATGGTAAACGGCCAATGGACACATAGGTCGAAATTAAACTACGAATACTGATTTCAGCTGAAGAAGACCAATCGCATTGACAACTACATCATGTTTAGTTTAGTTTTGATCACTACTGTATTATTGTTGCCATAGTATTCATACTGTGGACTCAATTTTTGTTTGTTCACTCCTCCCAGCATGCAAAGAGATTTAAATATCATTTAATATTATAGATCGACATGGCTATTCTTTTGTTTTTATTCACTTTTTGCAACTTATCCATCATTTCAGATCTATCTGATCAAATGCAATGTCATTTTAATTAATAATACACATAACTCTGAATTTCTGTTAAATTGTATCCGTTAATTACCACAGATTCTGGAATACATATATAAAATCATTCTGCCATTTTTTTGTTTGCACTCATACACAATTTTGGACAACAAAGAAATGTTTATACACATTTCAAATAATACTCAACGCACTCATTTTGTTCCTTGTTGTGCCTCTGGAAATCAGCCTGACCACAATTGTCTGAACAATAAACTCTATGGACACATCGGTTCTAGCTTAGGGTGTTGTATGGTGTGTGCGTAAGTTATTCCGATTTGATTTGTTTCGTTCTTACTTCTGTTTTAGTGTTATTTTTCATTTAACACATGCTACACTCATAAACGTCATCATCGTCACCGACACCAGCACCACGACCACCAGCACTGGCTGTCCCCCACCAACACCACTTTCATGGTCCGCACTGACTTTGGAACAGTGTCCATTTAAAGAATTCTACACCTACTGACTGGCACACATTAGTTGAGATTATATTTGTGCCACTCACACTCGTGCACACAAACACCTCGTCCTAGATATTCATTTGGGTGTCATATTGCGTGGTATGACTTAAGTGTGTACGGGGATATGTGGGTGTGTGCGTGTTTGTTTGAGTGGGATGTGTTTTCTGTGTTATTGTTTCGGTGCACATAAATTATGCTGCTGCAGACAATCACATCAATCAGAGTGGGGAAACACACATACAGACACACACACTCAAGTACGCTGAAAATACCATCATGAAGTGGAATTTTAACAAACATTTGGTGTGTGAGTGTTGCATGGAACTGATCGACAAAAACTTTTAAAAGGACATTCAAGCACATTCACAAGTACATATGTCTCAATATTTGCTCATATCATCGCTCACACGCTATTTTAATGCAAACAACAGTTGCACATTTTTGATCCATTTTCCATTCATTTCTGATTCATGGAGAAGAAAATGCCTTACATTATCAATTGACATATTTGCTACATAAAGTTCGACATGGTGCACCAATACAATTGACAAAATTTTTCTACATTCCTCGCCCCTATTATTTTTGGACCAATTATCATAAGAGTGCAGATATATCAGCAAATTTTTAATATGTTGACCAAAGCTGACCACGCTTAAAACAAACAAAATTTGAATTTTTAAACATTCTGAAATTTGGCATGGCCTTATGTTTTCCCAAAACTGCTTATGGGATTGCATATGGGCTATATGGCCACACCCCTTCGGGTACCTCCCATACAAATCGTCTATTTCGCCCACTTTAGAAATCGTGTAATAATATCAATACGCCCAACGCGATCTTGTCCAAATTCTGTATTTGATAAAGCTAATGCCAGACAAAGTTTCGGAGAAAAACTTGGAAGTCTGGCCACTCCCTTTCTGGGAGTGTAATTATATAAAACGTCTAATACAATATTTTTCTGTAACTTTCGGTATTTTGAGGTTTGCCTGGGATCAGAAAATATTTCCTGATCCCAGGCAAAAATGAATCTATGGGATCATTTTCTAAAGAATCTCACTTTCGGAATTTAATTTCACCGTTTTAGGAATTGTGGGATTTCTACAATAAGTATCCCGAAAATATTTTGTATCTTTTTAAACATGTGAAATTTCGTCATTGGTTCAAAAGTTACTCTAATATACATTTTTAATTTTTTGTTTGAGCATAACCATGAGGTTACTTAAGTTTAAGGAAATATGGAAAACTGTTTTACAACAATTGTCCAGACAATACTATTTTATACGTAATACATAGTACAGATAATAGTACCAAACAAACTATATATTGTGTGCATACTAACCCCTGAAAAAGAAACCCCATTTATTATTAATTAGATATAACTATCGACATAATTTTGTGGAAGGCCGTGGTGTGGTAGGTAGTGTGTGCGACTATCACACAGAAGAACCCGAGTTCGAAACCGGGTAAGACCATCAAACATTTTTCAGCGGCTGTTTCCACCTCGTTAATGTTGGCGACTTTAAGAGTAAGATAGTAATCTCTAAGCCATGTAAAACTTCTCCAGAAAAGCATTAGGCGTTCGGAGCCGGCTTTAAACAGTAGGTCCCGGTCAGTCAGTATACAAATTATATCGTACACAGCTCACTGATTCGAGAGTAGTTCCCCGTCTGTTCCTTCATGGAATGTTAAGGGAAATAAGTAAGTAAAAATTCTCTGCTGAAAATTTGATGAAAGCCGGACAACACTTAGGCGTGGCTCATCGAGGTCAACAGTTAAATTAATGGAACATTTGATGTTTTTAACCCAAAAATGTTGGTAACAATGTAGTTATTATGTGGTAATGGTAATTCGTGGATCCACTAGGTCAAAGGTCAACATTTCGGTCAAATCCCCAATATTACGTTTTCCTTGATTTTTTCCTACAGTGGTTTCCAACAAGAGGTGTTATTTTTGAATGACACGGTATTTCTGTAGCTTTCAATTCTTAAGCTTTTTTCTTTGACATTTGACAAGTAGAAACTACGCTATTACAGAAAATGGAACGATACACACTTCAACAATGCATTAAAATTCACTACAAAACTGGTAAAAATCTTGCAATCACAGTTCGCAAAACTAAAATATTTTTGTGTCGTCGTGAAGCACCTTGTCGGACTGCAATACAGAGATTGGTGGAAAAATTCGAGCTGTTGGGACAAGGTAGGATGCGAAGAATAAAACCCTTGCAATTGAAGTTGAAGAAAACCCAGTTTTGTCCATTTCTCGCCGTTCTTTGGAATTGGGCATTCCACAAACGTTATTACACCGTATTTTGTATAAAGACTTGTGTCCTAAGGCTTATGAAATTCAGTTAACACAAGAACTCAAGCCAGCCGATAATCAACAACGTCGTGTCTTTGCTGATTGGGTCCTTGAAATGCATGAAAATGATCCGGAATTCCATCGAAAAATCATCATCTTGACTAATGAGGCCCATTTCCACCTCGGTTGCTACGTCAACAAGCAAAATTGTCGCATCTAGGGCTCGGAAAATCTAAGAGTTATTGCTGAGAAGCCTCTCCATCCTCAACGTGTGACTGTTTGGTGCGGTTTATGGTCCGGACTTCCTCACAATGTCGAACTCAAAACCCGAGTAATACGTTTCTTAAAAATTAACTTATGCCATCCTTGTGTAATTTATGTAATTTGTCACCCTCAAATGTCACATTTATTTTGACAATTGTTGTTTGCAGGCGTACATCAATCGACTCAGAAGTTTACGCAGAGGCAGAATAAATAATGATGACGATTTTACTTATGATGAGACAACGCTTGTATTCATGCTCCCCTCCTAAAGGGGTGTATGGATATAAAAGGCTTACTGTCATTACTGCAGCTTTGTAGTCATAGAAACAGGCAAGAAAAGAATTCCATCAATGGAGAGATAATTCACACCCCACTGCCACACCTCGGCCCAGTGCAATCTTGTAGGCACAATATCATTTTTAATCACACTTTTTTCTGTCTTTCGGGGACTTTCCTCTATTGTTTCTTGACAACTTTTTTTTTCTTTAGTTTTCTTCGTTTTTTTTTTTAATAAGTTGTCGTTGCGTTTATTATGCATTATTGTTCTATGTTGTTGTTGTTGTTGTCGTTGCTCCTTTATGTGCTATGTTGCAACAACAGTCGCCTCATTTTACTGTTGTTGTTTGTCATTTCCGTTGAGTGCATTTTGTCACTTCAAGACAGAAAAACAATAAAAAAGAAAGAAGGAAGATTTTTCTTTTTCTTCATCTTCTGCTTCAGCACTGAATGCTTAACAATAGGCACGAAGGAAAAGAGTTCATGTTGTTTTATCATACGGCAAGTGCTGCAAATTGCACCTTTCTTTCAATTATACTTTTGTACACTTTACCCTCCCTCCATCTTCCAGGCCCCATTGCCCACCACCGAGTCATTGTTGTTGAGGTTTACGAGCGTTTTGGGGAGCGGAGGACTTGGCTGGGCCGGTTGGCTGTCTTCACTTCACTTTGCTGTTGCTGTTGCCGTTGCATTGCATTTGTTTCTGTTGTTGTTCCACTGTGCCACAACAGTTCCATTTATCTATTCAGTGTCTTTCGAAAGATGGAATGCCATTGTTCTCGTCGTCTACTCAAACATTCTCTGGTGCTGTATGCCAGCTCCAGCTCCAGTCAACCCATTGCCTCCTGCTGGTGTAATCATTTCTTGGGGCGCCTTTTCCATCTGTTGTTGCACATTTTCTTTTAGTGTTGTTGCTCTTTTCGATGTCGATATTGTTGTGGTTGTTTTTGCAATGTGCAAGGTGCTCTTATATGAAACACTAAGAAAGAAAGTAATATTTTCATTGCTATAGAAATCTTTTGAAAAGGCGAGGGAAAAACAATCACAACTAGAAAAACAGTCGTGATCCAACAGCGATAATTTATAATCCTAAATGAGTCCGTTTTTCTTCATTTCTAGATTTCGCCTTCTTTGTTTTATGAGTTTCTTGTTTTTAATTTATTTTCTTGGAAGACCCAACAACATATGCCAGTATTTCATTTTGTCTTTTTGCTATCTGTCTGTCCCGATAATCATAACAACCGACAGCGTGCTGCGTTACTATGAATGCCTTCCGAATAGAAGTCTGTTGGTTTGGTTTGTGTCCAAAGCAATTGCTGTTGAAACTAGTTAAATAAGTCCATAGTCTATACTATCGCAGTAAGAGTAGTTGCGTGGTACGCACGAGGTGATGACGAATGGAATAAATATTATCCGATTATGCTAATTATATTCCATAATATGAACTTACTGGCTGGTAACGTTAGAAACCATAAATAATTGTCGTCTCTACCTCGGCAGTGGCCACCTAGGGGGGGCAATCAACAAATGACCTGCGTGTCCGTCTACTCATTTAACATTATTATCTGGAGTAGTGACATTTATATAGACCTTTGGTTGTCATTGCTCGTGTGACATATTTTTGCCCACGGAAGACATTTCGATTATGAACAAAAGTTTAAATCTGTGAGGGATGGAGTATGTGTTAAATTGCTGTCCAAATTTCTGCCATATCAGGTTGTATTTTGGTTTTTTTTTATATCTTAATTGACATATCATTGATATCGAACTTTGGATATAAGTCAAACGGTGAGGGTGTGATGTAAGTGTTTGTCTGCAGTATTCAAAGGAGTATATTTACTTTTCATCGAATTCCCAAAATGAACGTCAGCAACTCAGCAACATAAATGCCTTAATAAGGAATGAAAAACTTGATATAATGTCAAGTGAGACGGTAAATTTCATATGAAGAATTAAAATAGGAAAAACAATGCACAACTTTCAACAAGCCCCACAATTTCTGAAGCTAACAAACAAAACTCCTGCTTGAATACGAGTGAGATCGTTTCTGACTTCCCTTGTTATTCTGATCGTAGAATTATATAGTCGGAAAATGTTTGTTGCGCTGATTTGATGCAAACTTCGACGAACAACTTCTTTCAAAATTATTAAATGTAACTTCGGGAAATATTCGAAAATGTTGTCTATTCTGTCTCTGTTTTAGTACCGTATCGTAGAACGAATGTAAGTGCTGGCGAACATGGCTTGTTGGTTTTCGAATTGAATGAGATTTATTATGAGGCAGTGGAGAATTCCTTCAACGAGTAAAACATTCATCAAAAGAATCTGGCATGTAAATGGGAATCAGGTGACAGACACGTCGAGTGTGCCGAGGATTTTAAAAGCAACATTTGTCCAGCTTGTTAGCGGCCGAAGAATTCTGTGAAGAAAGTAAACCCGCAACCAATCATAGATGATGGAAATGAATGTCTATCCCCTAACCCAGATGGGGTCAAATATATCCGCAATATCCTGGCTAAAGAAAAACAAGGCCGCAGGTGCAAACGGAATACTGGCAGAGCTGTATAAGGCCGGAGGAGATAAGCTAATAAGGTCCAGGCATTAGCTAGTCTCCACAATTAAAGGCATGCTTTAATTGTGGAGATGGGAACCAGAGCATACTATATCATATTCATAAGAAAGAAGATAAAGCCAACTATCGCGGAATAAGTCTCCTATCCATCGCCTATCAAGCATACTATAATTCGTATTATGTGAAATATGAAGGCCAATCTCGACGAACGGATTCAACACTATCAGTGTGGCTTCAGGCCGAATAAGTCAACTATCGGCCAAATCTTCACTCTATGCTAGATCCTGGAAAAGACAAATGAAAAGTAAAGCGATCCCCACCATCTACTCATCGACTATAAAGCTGCCTTCGACACGCCGATAAGAGAACAATTGTTTGCCTTTGACTTCGAAGGAAACTTCGTTCCCAGTAAAACTAGGGAAACCGAACCATTCACTGGAGGTCTTAGACAGTTTCTTTAACATACTAATGCAGAAAATATTGCAAAAGCTAAAGTTAATAAAACAGACACAGTGGCCACCACATCCTACCCGACACATTTGCTCCGAAAGATAGAGTGAGATGTAACTGGTGCTAGTGAAAGGGAACTAGACATAACTTATGCTTGAAATTGTTAGGCGGACGTCGTGACGGCAGACACAATATTTACTTTTGAACGACAATATTTTGTTAATTCATAAAGGTGGGTTGCTATAAATATGGACGATGTGACCCAATGTTATCAGATCAATAACAGTAACAGTACATTTTGATGTCATTGGATTTGGTGGGTATTATATTGGACTGTTCATGAGAAATATTACGGTGTATTTTTAAATTGCTTGAACTATGAACTGGCAGGAACATTTGCACAGTGAATATCGAAATAATACGATTTGCCCGGGGGGTAACTAAAAATGGTTTAGGTTCTAACCGGATAACATTTGACCGATACACACTGTGAAAATTTGAAATTCATACAGATTAAGTCACTAGACTTGTATGGAATTCTCCAAAGTAACTAGATATCAGATTTATATAACTTGGTTATTATAGATGTCAGACAAAATACATCTCATTCCAATGTAGTCCCTTTGTTGTGTTTCGAATCCATTTCCTTGGTGATAATATTTGGGAAATGATTTGTTAAGGTATGAAAAGTTTGTAGAATATTTTGGTAATTATAAATCAAAGGCTGTCATAGACTAAATTCGTTCACCAAGCGGTGCAGATGAGGGACAAAAACCATTCCAAGCTCAGTTCTGAATTTCTGATTTAAGGAAATATTGGCAAAGTTTTTAAACAGAAATGTTACAACGTTATGGTGACAATAAAATGCATAGTACAGATCAGTGTAGAACATTTCAATCCGTGAATTTGTCAAGTTAATATAAAATCGCGATTGTAACACAGTCGAATTCGGTTAAGCGTCAATGAAAAAATCAAGAAATTTTTTTCACTTATGTGGGATTTTCGCTTAATATAATTTCGGAGAATTGAACCAGCTTTCATTTAAACGAACTGAGTATGTACTTTTGAAATTGATCAGTGAAACGAAGTTAGAAACTATGGTACGACTCTTAAAATATATGCATGTCAAATTTAAATTCAATATTAATGAGCTTGGGTGGAAATAGTCACTTATTTTCATTTGGTTGAGTTCTATAGCATTTTCAATGTTCCCATTAGTTATATACGTCACCTCTACTATCTCTTGGTC
Source organism: Hydrotaea cyrtoneurina (assembly GCA_958296145.1). Taxonomy (NCBI): domain Eukaryota; kingdom Metazoa; phylum Arthropoda; class Insecta; order Diptera; family Muscidae; genus Hydrotaea; species Hydrotaea cyrtoneurina. Next base: position 50,196,498 of record OY282514.1, on the reverse strand, counting down.
CGTCAATTCTCCTCTATTATTGTGGAGTTCTGTATTATTGAACTGAGAAGGCACAACATTATTTTTGACGCCGTTACATTCGTCATATTGATCTTAAGCGGCGTTCGTATCATATAAGTTGCGTCTTTGCATTAAAAATGAGGATTTTCGTTTCAGCGAAGTACAGTTTATGGAGAATCATCCAGAACAATTGTTACTTATATTTGTTTTCAATTAAGCGATTTTTTCAATTAAAAGGCGTGCATTTATCCGAATTCCGCGCTACATATATCCCATCTTAGACATAATTTTGGATGGGTGGTACGGATATTTAAACACATGGAGCGGAATCAGAAAGGCGTATTATTTGTCCGGAAATAATAGCAAAGTGTTTTAAGTTTAGCAAATTTAAAAAGGTTTCTAGAGAATATTTATGTGTAAAAATAATACAAAACGAACAAAGGATACGTCAAATAATAAAAACGAAGAAAGAAAAAGATCGAAAAAAAAGAAATACAAACAATGAAATGGAGAGTCTCTAACACAGCTGCAACTTGCAACAACAAAAACTACTGCGTGTGAAATTGTTTGTCGATGACAAGGAGATTTCTGTATATGTTTTTTTTAGTTGGTTTACTGCTTGCCTTTTTACGATATGCGCTACTCAACAGTAATTCTCGTTTAATCACGGAGAACTTTAATAACTCGAATAACAGAAACAAAAACTGTGAAAGAAAAATACCGAAAAAAAAAATAAAAACACAAAGTATAAAAGATTTGCTGTGAAAAACTGGTGTATACGAGTATTTCAGTATTGAGCGTTGCCGAAGAGATAATGCGGACGTTCGGTAAAACGACAAGCATTAAATCTACTTCACGACCTCCCTATTTCTATACCACAAAATACAATTGGTACATATCTAAACCCTCCCTCAATAAAAATAAAAATTAACTTATTTATTTCCCTTAACATTGCATGATGGAACAGACGGGGAACTTCTCTCGAATCAGTGAACTGTGTACGATATAATTTGTATACTCACTGACCGGGACCTACTGTTTAAAGCCGGCTCCGAACGGCTAATGCTTTTCTAGAGAAGTTTTACATGGCTTAGAGATTGCTCTCTTACTCGTAAAGTCGCCAACATTTACGAGGTGGAAACAGCCGCTGAAAAATGTTTGATGGTCTTACCCGGTTTCGAACTCGGGTTCTTCTGTGTGATAGTCGCACACACTACCTACCACATCACGGCCTTAACTATTAAACAAGTGGACAAATAGTAAGTTCGGCCGGGCCGAATCTTATATACCCTCCATCATGGATCCTTAAAAAGTCAATAAATAAGAAAACTAACTGAGTTTTTGGGCCGCTCGTGACCCGATAGTCCCAGGAACCCGATCACAAATTTTATCCAAATCATGAAAATAAATGCATATTTGGGTTCGCGAGAAAATTTCGTTGCATTTCGATACCCATATGTCCATGTTTGTCAAGGGACGGTTTTTGGGCCGCTGGTGACCCGATAGTCCCAGAAACCGGATCAAAAAATTTAGGCAAATCATGAAAATAAAGGCATATTTGGGTTCGTGAGTAAATTTCGTTGCACTTCGATACCCATATGCGCATGTTTATCATGGGCCCTTTTTTGGGCCCCAAGGGTCCACGGAACCCATGAGCACGCCCATTTTTGGGATTTTTTTCCCATCTATAAATTATATAAACTTAGAACTTAGATGTAGTGAAAAAAAAGATTTGAAAAATTTGATTATGGCCGGAATATATTTAGTCCCGTAAAGGGGAACTTTTTCCCCTTTGGTCCGATATGGCCCATTCTCGAACTTAACCTGCTTATGGGCAAAAAACATCTTCCTACAAAATTTCAGCTTTTTAGCGTTGGTCGTTCGCACTCTATCGTGATTTCAACAGACAACAGACGGACGGACGGACAGACGGACATCGCTAGAATGTCTTAGAATGTTACACTGACCAATAATATATATACTTTATAGGGTCGCAGATCACTCTTTCGAGGTGTTGCAAACGGAATGACAAACTTAGTATATACTCCATCCTATGATGGAGTGTATAATAAATTTAAATTAAAAAATGTTTTCAAATGTTGTGAGTCCTATTCGTGAACAACAACAAAAAGTGTCTCATGAATTATGATGTAATCCAAAAAAAAAAAACACCGATTTGGTAATGCAACCGAAATTAAAACGGATTGTGTGAGGTGTATGCATTTGAATTTGTGTAAACAGATGTCTGTGCATGTGTTCACATATGCGTATTTATGTGTTTTTTTTTTTGGAGTATGTAATCTCTGTTATATAAACAGTAAGTGTTTTATTGTGTTTTTTTGGTTAGTATTTTGTTTTTCTCCTCTCAGATATCCAATTAACGTCAATTAAATATGACTTTGTACTGATTTCCGGCATTAGTTATTCAGAAACATGATTTGTTATCTACTGGTAATTATATTGTAATTTGCCATTTACATTATTTACGCGTATCACACCACTAAACTTGACACGTATGTATGTCGACTAGGTGTAGATAACAGCTTGTCTGTTATAAATATACAAATTCAAAATTTACTTGTGGGCAGAGACTAGGCCACGCGATACATTTTCTCTGTCCATCATAAACTCATTGTCTTTAGCCAAAAAAAAAACTAGATTCCGAAATTATTTGGTAAAGTCTACTTAAAATACTTTTTTTTTTGCAGTTGAATATTTAGGGGGACACCCCAAACCATTTAACGGGTTTTCATCGTATATTCGACTTGGGTCATTAAAGCTATTTGCATACCAACAAATATATATTTATACTGAGTACTTTATCTTATGCGGACCCCTAGGAGACTGAGAAATTTGTCCGCTTATGAGAGAAGTATATAAGAAGACTGAAAAAGAGGATGAGTACTGAAGAAGTGTATGAGAGGTGTCCGCTTAGGAGAAATGCCGGTGAGGCTGTTGAATAGCTCTTAACTGACAATATTAACAATTTTCGCCCAACAAACTCTGAACACAGTTTCCACTCTAACACAATTTCTACCAATCATAATACAGTTCCGAATACCCACACTATTTCCAATAACCGTATTGGATTCGCTATGATACCGTTTGATAATCTCTTGGTATTGTAGACAAAAACTATCGAATGCCCAATATTCCCAACGCTTATTTGTTTTAGTTATCTGAGCACTGAATGGTACAGAGTCCAGATAACCTTTCATTTATTCAATTTACTGATATCACTAAAACGATTCACGACATTCTTCTCTGATTGGTTGAAAAACAATTGTTGGAATTTGAAAATTCATACCACACTCGACCTCCAGTCCAGAGAAATATTATATATGTATCGGACTATCAATCCAATACTAAACGATTTATAAATATTTCTGCAATTTTATTTTGCTTCCGATGATCATTTATCTTAATCAAAGCATTATGTGACTGAGTGTTCCTACATACATGTATGACTGTTTGTGTGTACATATGTACACACATGTATAAATGTGTGCCAATATTCAATTACACAATGGATTCAGTTTTTTTTTTTTTTGATTTCAATGCAATTCGAAACTACATTTCACTTACGTGGGATGCATTTGAAGAATTTCCATCAATGAATCCGGACATGATTCATGGAATAGTCGGGATGCGTCAGAATTTCAACAACAGATTTGGTTAGTTTTACAAAAATGAATCAATTGCAATAGAAATATTTGAAAGCTATAAATATAACCCGTGTCATTCGTGTGATTTACAATCAAGACATTCAACATTGCAGATTATATCGCCTATCTCTGGCCTGAACATCATCACATTCCAATGTGAGGTGGCAGTATAGAATCCGTTCCTGCAATCTGCTTAACAAACTGAGTTTTCGAGAAATAGTTGACAGAATATTCACCATTTTTAACAGTTGTAATTCCATTTAATTCCACTTCTCATCTTGGCTTAGCGTGAACACCCTGTATGGCAAAGATTCCAAAATTATAAAGTTCACATTATTTCGTCATATTTACGCAAGTTGAAGTTGAAAAGGTTCGGTGCCATTTAAATGTATGTAGTTATTTGTCACATCAATCTCAGCAAGTGTACCAACCATGGAAATGGAATTGAATTAAAATTGAATTTGAACGCCATTACTAAAAATTGAACGAAACACGCTTTAACAATGCAATGAAATTATTAAAATTCGCTACAAAAATGGTGAACATTTTGTTGTCACAGTTCGCAAAACTAAACAAGAGGTGATTAGAATTGGCCCAAGCGCCCCGGTAGGCGAGTTGGTAGCGTGCTTGCCTATCAGCGTGGGGGTTGTGGGTTCGATTCCCACCAGAGGCTTTGGTCTGTCGCTGCAAAAATCTAAACATATGTCACCCGGTTTACCCTTGGACCCAAAAATTAGAATATAAATTTACTTTGTATTGTAATTAATAATAAATAAATAAAAATAAATAAATAGAATTGGGCACCGAGATCTTGAGATTTAATACATTGCGACTTCTTTATTTGGGGCCACGTGAAAGATAAGGTCTACGCCAATAGTCCCGGGTCGATATAAGAACTGGGCAGCCACTTTGCGATTTGGTTATGGAAAATTTCATGAAAAGGATATGGTCCTGTAAGTGTGGTCGGCGTGGCCATTTGGCTGATGTTTTTTTCATTATTAACGGCATACCTTCCTCTTTATTATGAAATAATCATCCAATCATTTATCTCAACAAATTCCATTTTTCTTTGAATACCAAAATAACAGCTCTTGTTGGAGAACCCTGTGTAATTTCATAGTGTGCTCAGTGTTTATTTTTATTTTTGATTGCCACAATTTAATTTTTCTTGGCAGCTTCTTTACAACACCGAATTGTCAAAGGATATCATGTAATAATAATTTCCAAGTAATGGAGATAATTCAATTTAAAAATAAACTCCAAAATCCGGTTTTCCTCGAAAGAAATATTTGCATTTAATTGAGAAAAGATTTTTCCTTTTTCTGGTAACCTTTTTATTTAGCACAAACCGATGTTTTCCATGCAGTGCCGCATGTAAGAATAGGTAAAAATATTAGGACCTCTTATCTAGCATAGTGAATTAGTCTTCCCACTCCATCATTAAACACTCCAACGTTATTACGCCAGCGCAAATATTTATTGCCTGGTTATAAATGTTTTACAAAGCAGAATTCAATGTTTTTTTATGCTTCACAGCAATTTTGCCGTGCTATCCCTTTTTACCGCCCTTATACGTGCTAGGCATGCTCATTACCCCGACCACGTAAAAAGGAAGTATCCTTCATTCATAAATATCTCTCACATCCGTTTTCCAACGAACCCACACACACACACACAACAGTCGTACAGATTTATGTGACTGTGTCCGTGACTGTGTGCGTGTGATTGTAGTCATGATGCTCTCTATCACATCGTTCTTTATGCTTTTGTTTTCCAATGAAACATATGAGTTTTTGATTGCAAAATTTATACAAATTGAAATGGAGAACAAAGGAAATGGCAAGAAAAGAAATTTCTATTTAATAAATCAATATTATAAAGGAGACTCCAAAGATTTCTGCACGGAAACAATACGTAATTTTATATTTCTCTATTGATTATTTATTTATTAAATATTTCCTCAATAATTTTCTGAGTTTGCAGTTTTCTTCGTACACGAACAATGGCAATGAACAATATGTGTTGGGGGCAGAAGCTGTGCTCGATTAAAAAGTAGTGTTGGAGTCACACTCTAGGCAAATCATTTTCCATTCGTGTGGTCAGCGAGTATACAAATTATTCATTGAATAGCTCCCCGATTTCCCATAAGTTGCCATAGAGGTCTTGAATCGACGCTGGGCTGTTGGCGTAGACCTTATCTTTCACGTGGCCTCAAAGGAAGAAGTCGCAAGGTGTTAAATCACAAGATCTCGGTGGCCAATTGTGATCACATCCTCGAGAGATAACAAGGTCCGGAAACTTTTCCCGCAAAACAGCAATGGTTTCGTTGCTTGTGTGGCACGTAGCGCCGTCTTGTTGAAAGTAAACGTTGTCCAGATCAATATCATCGAACTCCGACCATAAAAAATCATTAATCATCTCTCGATAGCGCAATCCATTCACCGTAACTGTTGATCCAACCTCATTTTCGAAAAAGTAAGGTCCAAAGACCCAGCCTGACCATAAACCGCACCAAACAGTCACACGTTGAGGATGCAGGGTTTTCCGAGCCCCAGATGCGACAATTTTGCTTGTTGACGAAGCAACCGAGGTGGGCCTTATCAGTCAAGATGATTTTTAGATGGAATTCCGGATCATTTTCATGCATTTCAAGGATCCAATCAGCAAAGACACGACGTTGTTGATGATCGGCCGGCTTGAGTTCTTGTGTTAACTGAACTTTATAAGCCTTAAGACCCAAGTCTTTATACAAAATACGGTGTAATAACGTTTGTGGAATGCCCAATTCCAAAGAACGGCGAGGAATGGACAAACCTGGGCTTTCTTCAACACGTTGGGCTACAGCAGCAATATTCTCAGTTGTTCTTGAGCGACGTTATTTCTTTGCATAACTACCTTGTCCCAACAGCTCGAATTTTTCCACCAATCTGTGTATTGCGGTCCGACGGCGACCCAAAAATGCTTCAGTTTTCTGAACTTTGACTGCAAGCTTTGTAGTGAATTTTAATAATTTAAATTTTTAGTAATGGCGTAGTTTCTACTTGTCAAATGTAAAAGAATAAAAGTTTCAAAACTGACAGCTACCGAAATACCGATGATTCAAAATAATACATTTGTTTGTGAAATCCATTATTAGTTTGGAAGGAATTGACACGAGCGTCCTGTTTATCATAAGCAGCCCAAGTATGGTTATTTTTCGAGAAGGCTACTTTGAAATTCCCAACTGATTCCAGATTCTTGAATTTCTGTGTCAAAAAAATTGTCAAATTCTGCCCAAGAGGGAATTGTTAAGCAATAATTTAAACTATTTCCATATTCCTCTAGAAAGATTCGAGGCAGCTTCTTTTGCCAGAGATAATTTAAAATTGGGTCATATCCTTTGATATCTATATTGAGATTGTGTAGGACCTGTCTTCATCGATTGACCGGGATCTGAAGCAACATGGGGAAAATTAAATTAAATATATTTTTTGCATTGTTTTTTTTTCGTAACTGTCCACAAGATATCCATAATCGTTATTAACGTATTTTTTATGTTCATAAAACAAAATATAAACAAAAGTATATTTAGCAAAAAATCGCAAAAATTCGTTTTTTTTTAATTTCCCAGTACCAACGATTATAACGTTTTATACCCTCACCCTACGGGTAGGTGGGTATATATCATTTGTTACGGCTCAAAAGTATAACACACAGAAATATTCACATTCACAGGTGTCTTTGAACCACATTCGTTTCATGACTTTCTGAATGGTTTGAGCCATGTCCGTCTGTCCTGCTGGTACTCACGGTAACTTTCAAAAGAGTTAAAGAATCACTCTGAAATTTGGCATTGCTTAATATTTTCCCAAAACTGCTTATGGGATTCCATATGGGCTATATGGCCACACCCTTTCGGGTTTCTCCCATACACATCGTCTATTTCGTCCACTTTAGAAATCGTGTAATAATATCAATACGCCCAACTCGATCTTGGCCAAATTCTGTATTTGGGAAAGCTATAGCTAGCCATCCCGCCTACCTTAGAAATCGTGAAATATTATCAATATGACCAACGCGATCTTGCCCAAATTCTGTATTTAGTAAACCTATAACTGTATAAAGTTTCAGACAAAAACATGGGAGTCTGGCCACTCCCTTTCGGTACCTCCCATACAAATGTATCCACTTTGGAAAACGTGTAATTATATAAACTCGCTCAACGAATCTTTCTGAAATTCTATATTTAGTAAAGCTTTAACTACATAAAATTTTCTAGTAAAAACTCTGCTTTATATACGGCCGTTTTTGTAAAAACGTGTAATACAATATTTTTCTATAACATTCGGTATTTTAGGTTGCTATTATGACATTTCATCAGATGTTACATCCAATGATGGTAGCCACGCTCACTTTTGGCTTTCCGATACTTTGGAATATGAGACTTGTATGTTTTTACTGAGGGTGAGGGTATATATAAGTCGGTTTACCCGACTGCAACTTTTTCACTGGTTGTAATTAAACTAATACTATTCAGATGTCTTTAGCGGGATTTTTAATAATTCCGTTCTTAAACTGACCATCCCAGATGAAATCGGACTTTAATGATAGCTAGTGTTTTTAATATCCCAACCTTTCCAACTACCGGAATCGGGAATTTTTTCGACATCTTTATTTTTAGTTTTACTGACAAGGAAAATTTACGCTTACGAAGTAGCGGGTATTTGCTAGTAAAATTATAAATCCCTAAACTACAAGAATTTGTTGGTTAGTGCTGGTCCATCGATTATAATATAGGTAACAACATTTATCTCGTACTTCTAAATTGACCGAGTACTAAGTTATCCTATTTCAAAATAACTACAGTCGAACTTCTCTATTACGAACTTCCGTACAACGAAGTTCTCTATATAACGAATTTATTTCCAGAACACTGCAATTTCGTTAAATTTTCAGTATGTTTTGATCTCCTTATAACGAGTTTCCTTATAGCGAATATTTCTTTACTACGAATTTTTTCTACGCCCGTAACTCGAATGCTCATGCGTTTTTGATCTCCGTATAACGAGTTTTACATAAACACATTTTTCACTCTCACCATACACATCATTTTTTATTTGTTTTTGTGTGTGAGATTCACATTTCTACTCTCTGTAAGTGAGAGAAATGTAGGCTCGCATAGTAGACTACACGTTACAAAACTCGTGAAGAAGGTACCCACATTTCAGCAAACTTCATCAGCAGTTGAAGTACTACGCAACTTTGTGGAGATAAGAAATAGCGTGCCTGAAAAAGTATTTGCTTCTCTTAACGTGCTTGAAGTTTTTATTGCAGAGGAAAAATGGAAAAATCAAACGCAGACAAAAATTACCAATTATTTTAAATAAAATTCAACATACATAAAAATAAAATTTTTTTAAAATAATTCTATATTACGAATTTTCTATATAACGAATTTTTGTTTGGTCCCCTTGAGATTCGCTATAGGGAAGTTCGACTGTACTATGAAAATTCCCAAATCATATTTAAATTGGACAAAATGACAAACGTGTTATTATCATTTCTCTTTTCCATTTCTTCAATGGCAGTGCAAATGACAACAGGCATACGCAACATTCGGAGTGCAAAAAATATGATTTTCTACCAACGAAGCTTTTCATTGTATTTGAAATCTTTTGTTTGGTGACAAACAAATTGTTTTGCATGTTGCTATAGGCCATAAAAATGAAAGTAAAATATTATTTTGTGGATTTTAGTAAAGTTTTTTTAAATCTCCTGAATCTCCTTCACAGGAGTCACAATAAATTGACTGGTGACTTTTTTCAGCATGACAACCGGAGACTGTCGCATGAAACGGGGTACAAGTGGTTATAAGTTCTTCCATAAATATGATAGTTAACCAGCCTCAGCTTTAGAAGACTTTACAGGAAAATGCTTTATCTTTTTTGTGCCGATAAAATAAATCCCGAAATTATATTAAACTGATTAGTCTTTGTAAACGGCAATCGGATTACACGAATATTGTGTATTTGTATTCTATTGAATTCTAGCAACAAATGCTTTTTATTTTATGTAGAGTATCCGGATGTTATGGAACAGAAGAAGTGAACTTGTTTCGCTGTACGTCAATGTGATTTTATATAATCCCTTCCAGTTTCTGATACTTCAAATTCAATTTTCTATATATCCAATTATTGCCCAAAACTCCTTGGCTACGCATGATAACGTTTCTGCCTTTAGCAATGCATGTCCCCGTTCTCGTCTTAAATTGAAATTATTTCAATTTAAGTCCGACGTATGAAGATGCGTATTCATCAGACAGCCATAAACAACAGTGAGTCAGTCAATGAAGCGACCAACAACAGACACCACAAAACAAACCACCCTTCTGCTGGGTCCCCCCATTTGTCATAAGTAAGCAGCCAACCAACCACACATGGTCAGATCCTGCAAATGTTTATTGACGATACAAAGCGATTTACTTTATGATTAAAAAATGGCAAACAAATGTCATTATTTGTGATTGTCTCTGCCGTAGATGGAAATCAGCATGCGGTGACGATGATAACATGGAGTCGTCAGAGTGGAGGGCTGCTTTGGATGGTGGATAACTGGTCCAACAGGGCAATCTTTATTACTGCGTTATTATACTCATGGCTTGGTGGAGCGGTTAAGGGGTGACCTAACCCTGATGCTGAGTAGACGCAAAATACTTGCGAGAATATATTATTACACAAACATACATATATACGTACGTACGTATGTGCGATTATACGAACATGCGGGTAAATATACACAGCAACAAATAACCAACTCAATCGAGATGAACTTTGAAATATTTTGAAGAGGATTTCCTACGAAATACGCAAAACTTTAGCTTCGAGTAGAAAATCTAAAAACCAAATTTACATCAAAAACACGGATCATTTAGCTTGCCTTCGAGTATAACAAAAACCAAACAGTTTCGAAATAAATTCAATTAGATTATGTGAAAAGGAAGTTATTCCGATGAAAAGTATAAAACTGTTGATCAAATGGCAGTCATCAATGAGTAGACAAATTATGTCATGTAAGGTCACTGACTTGATGAAAGTGTCCTGTTTGTTACTCAATAGTGAGAAATACACAAGTTTATTACAATTAAAGCTTTTAGTTTGTGAATTTTTTAGGCAAAGCAGAAAACTTGATAATGTAGAAGCTAATACAGGAAAGCTTCTACGGAAGTCATGGTATTAAATTACTGCTGTTCATTTATTGTATTCGGTTGAGATCAACGACGCTCCTTTTAATCATTCCTTGGAATGTACGCCGATAGTCGAACTTTTTCTTCCATCAGTTGTCCACTGTCCACTGTCCAAATGACCTAATGTCTTTTCAGGGTTTTCTGATCCAGGATTTTCTAGTTCATCCACTTTATAGACGCCATCTTCGCTCTAGTCACCTTTTCAGACTTGCCTTAAAATCATTCGCCATTTGGAATTGATTTAAGGAGAGTTTTGGTTTGTCACCTGAAAGGCTGATTCAACACTTTAGTTGGCTGAAGGGATCCTATACAATATCGTTCATGTATATCCTTATTTAATAGCGTTTATTTCGACTTGCTAAATTGTCAGGTAATTTTATCCCTTAACGTTGTTCTAACTCCAACCTGTAGTTAGATGTAATCCATACTTGAATTACGGAGTGGCGTTGTCAAAAGTATGCTAAATACTGGTTTCTTAAATCAATTTTTTTTTTGTTTTAGGATAGATTTGAATTCATAATAGTATAGAAATAAGTTCGAAATGGACTTATGTGTAGATTAATTTAAGCCCTAATAAATACTTGAAATTATCGTAAACTGGAACTGGGATTTCAGAAAAATTTACATTGAATTGATATTACAATTTCCTTGTTCTAAGAATATTAAATTCATAATAGGTTGAGTTCGAAATGGATTTAAAAAGAGTACATTTTTATCTGCTCTCAGTTTTCTCTCTCAAAAATAGCTCTACGAATTTGGCTGTACTTCAAATTTAACTTTCTTTTCCTAATAAATATTTACAGTTAAATAAATCTACATCCATTTTCAATGATTTTTTTTCCAATCCTTGGATTATTATGTGCTATAGTCTTCCGTAGTTAAACGTGAGCTACTTTTTACTAGCACATAGTCCGAAAAACCACAAGCAGTAAAGCAACAAATCTTTGTTTAAATAAATCAGGCATTTTATTCTTATTATACGAATTTCTGTACTTGATTTTAATACTATCGCATTTATACTTGTTTAAAGAATTACTAACTACGAATAGTACTTACCTTTTTTAACTACGATTTTAGTTCAAATTAAGAATATTCGAATTGAATTTAGAATACAATTCGAATACATTTCCGACATCGCTATAAAATCTCCGACCATACGCTAGCAGTAGTATATTTTTATCTAGTTTTCATGTAGTCAGAAACTGGACTTCTCCTCGACTAATTCATCATCGATTTCAAATATGTTGACCGCAAACATTTTTGTCACGTAATCTGAGCATCGAAATCGCTCGCATGTTAGACTATAGTTGAGTGTCTGAGTAACCTTTCCTTTATCGCTTCCAAAGTGTCTACCAAATTATACCCGAAAATATATTCAGTAGATGAACTCCATTTTATTCAATGGATGTGAATTTGTTTACCGTTTCATTGAAATACAACTTTTTTCAGTGTACTCGTATTTGCTCAGACATTCATGCATGATGCCTCCCTTATATTATGTTTGCAAATACTTGTGGCCATTCAATTTTTTGCAATAGAATGCGTAAAATGAATACTGTGTGTGTTTTTTTTCTCGTAGCCCGCAGGACATGCATGATTTGTATCATCGTTGAATTCGCATGACGAGATGACGATGATGAAATGCTTGTGCCACTCGAACCGATGACACTCTTCATGAAATCATTTTGTGGCAGCAACAGCTACGAGCCGAGTATTACCTTCTCTCGCCCCGGTTGCTCCCATCCACCCCAAGGATCATCCGTCGTCCTTGTTTTGGTCGCATATTATTCATAACAGTTGTTGTCCTTTATTTTTGTATAAATGGAAACGTAAACAGCACAGCACACACAGCGTACGATTGCGTACATGGGCAACAATAACAACAATATGACATAAGATTATGGCCTGTAGTCATTGCCACACAATGACACTTTTGTGGAAAAGTCATTAAAGTCCAGGGACGGACGGCCGCCTGGATCGGATGGATTGCTTACGAATAGGCTTAAATCACGTCTTTTCGTTAAATGTCACAAAATGACGTTGCTGACATTCGTATCCAGTTTTCCAGACTTTAAATGCCATTCGAATTTTAATGGCTTTTTGCAGCAGTTTTAAAGCTTAAATGGCCAAACTTGACGAAGCCAACCACTTCAATATGCAAACGGACAACAGGAATAAAAAAAAACCCCGAAGAAGCGGAGGGAGAAGGTCCAATTCTATTCACCAAAAACCAATTAAAAATTAAATTGAAAACTAAAAGTTAGACGTTGAAATACAATGCCACAGCAACTTACTTATGGACGGAACGGGGTGGGCTGGGTTGGCCTAGGCTGCATGCGTGTGTCAGCTGGACAATGAACGGTGCATTCGTACATACATACATACGTCCGTGCATAGATTTGGGCATTCGAAGCGCAGATGTATTCTAATCACTGGCCCCGTTCGGTGGCAAATGACAGTGATGCTCCTCTGTTCAAATGCAGTGAGTGAGTTGCAGAAATGTGATGAATTAATTCGTTCCCATTGTGACGAACATTCGACTGTCTGATGGCATTTCTCCACTGACTGTCATTGGAAATGGCTAAAAGTTGCTGAACGGAAACTTTCATCAAATGGAATTGTCATTTTTCTTAGTTGCGAAAAGGTTTGTGGTTCCTGTCTGGCCGAGCCTAGGACCGTAAAATGTGGGTCAGTATGAAATTTAGAAATTTTAATTGCTGTGATTTAAATGATATTGAGAAATAAAGTACGGATTCAGTAATAATTTGATACATTTCATAAAAGATGATCAGTAACAAGAACTCGATAGTTTTATACATCTCCGCGAAAAATATGTTCTTGTGTCTTCTTCAATGTCTATAATATTAAATATAAATGTGTTTGTACGCGCGACAGTCATTCCCAGCTTTTGACAAAAACGTACAGAGTGTAGTGTACCGACCAGGAAATTGTGATATTAGGCGTGTTTTCGTTAGACTGATAGCTTAGGTAAACACTTCATATGTATGGAGTGCTAAGCGATATTAAACATGGATAGAAATTGTCGCTTATGTTTGTGTCTTAAGTTGGCAGAGCATTGTCAGCATAAAAAATAACAAAATGCCGTCAAATGACAATATCGTTAGATTGGCGTTTTCTTTGCAATTAAGTGACAATAGCTAGCTTGTAGCGAAAAAACTGCCTATTGAGTACTTGCTCATAAGCGGGCAAAGGGCGTGGCACCGCCTATACATCTCAAAAATGCGAAAGATCATATTTGATGAACAGTTGAAGGACGAGTATAAGGGCTAGATTTGGTATATATGCTTTTTGCAATAAACCAAACACGTCCTGGAATGGCTTAGTGGAAACTGAATGAATGATTTATGATAGTTATATTCTTGCTGTGTATCCTATCCCTTGTTGTGGGCGATTAATACAAAATTCAATTCTACTAATATTTCATACTAGTAAGTTGTAATGCGCCTATGGCGCCCGTTAATTTGCTTGAGAAAGTATTTGTTACTTAATTTTAAAAATTTTGTAAAAAATATTTTGAGAAAACTATTTTGTAAAAAAAAATTTCGGAAAAAAAAAAATTGGAAAAAAAAAATTTGTGGAAAAAAAATTTTTGCTGAAAAAAAATTTTTGCTGGAAAAAAAATTTTGTTGAAAAAAAAAATTTTGTTGAAAAAAAAAAATTTTGTGGAAAAAAAAAATATTTTGTTGAAAAAAAAAAATGTTTGTTGAAAAAAAAATTTTTGTTGAAAAAAAAATGTTTGCTGAAAAAAAAAATTATTGTTGAAAAAAAAAAATTTTGTTGAAAAAAAAATTTTTGTGGAAAAAAAAAATTTTGTTGAAACAAAAAAATTTTGTGGAAATAAAAATTTTTGTAAAAAAAAAAATTGTAAAAAAAAATTTTGGAAAAAAAAAATTTTGGTAAAAAAAAAATTTGGGGAAAACACAATTTCTGTACAAAAAAAAAATATTATTTTTTTTATTATAATTATAATTATAATTAGGGTTTTATTATTTGTACTCCTTTGTCTCACTTAATTTCAAAATTAATTTTGTGGCGTCTAGTGGATTACCGAATTGTTTAACCGAATATAACCAAAGCGTTTATATGTACATTTAAATTAAACTAGAAATTAATTTATTGTTAAATTAAAGTAAAGCAATCTTAATATATATTTACCCTCGACACTGATTCATTGATACACTGATTCCCTGATTCACTGATTCACTGACTCTGTCACGCAGTACGTAGGAATTTAAATAGGCATTCTATAATAATTCTATAAATAATTATTTAATAATAATTATTTAAAAATAATTCTATAAATAATTATTTATAGAATTATTATAGAATGCCTATTTAAATTCCTACGTACTGCGTGACAGAGTCAGTGAATCAGGGAATCAGTGTATCAGTGAATCAGTGAATCAGTGTCGAGGGTAAATATATATTAAGATGGATGAGTTAACAGTTTCATTCGACTTCCTTTCGATTTCGTTCCAACATCTGCTGAGAGATGCCAACATTTAGTTATTCCCTATAGTGCGTCGTCTCGGCATGCATAAATAACTTGATATAGCGAGAACCTCTCTATAACCACCTGACTGCCAGAGAAAATTCCAATATCTTCTCCAGTCACCGTTGATACCGAATCCATTCCACTGTGAATTTGATTTCTGTTTTCTTAACGGCACAGAAGAAATTTATCTCTTGGCCCATATTGAAATTTTGTTCAGAAACCTTTCAACCAATTTGCGTGGTTTAAATGATGATTAAATACAAAGCTCCGTGAAATTCACCCCAAAATAAATTATCTGCAGAATAAAACTCTAAATTTCTATCATACGCGTTTGGGTGTTATTTCGTAATGAACATTTTTATTTCGAAAAGAAAAATAAAAGTTTAAGGAGTTATTAAGGAGTTTCCTTTTTATAATTTTGTATTTTATTTAATTGAATTTGAATTGTAAATTCAATAATAAAGTTTGGGGATTATTTCGTTGTAGTCGGAAATCTTCTACAGTTCTTAAATTTTTTCTAGGAATATCCAAACCACAAATTGGTCTTATTAGGATAACGTCCATTGCAATATTTCGAGTCTCTTCTTCAATATGAATATGTATTACAAAATTGTTCATTGTGAATCTCTTTTATATAGATCAATGTTGTAGAAAGTAACGTAAATATGTAAAGACTAGTTGTTGAAAGATTTTTTTGAGAATCACTTCAGTACTGTTTTCGTGTTAAGTCTGCTGTCTTTTCACTCTATTGGCTAACCGCAGCCCCTGTGGTTCATTCATCTACTGTCCCTTTCAAAACTAATTATGTTTTCAACACTTATCTTTGAGATGTCTTCTAGCTTAGCCAAAAATCTATCCCCTAGTGATTTTGGTCACTTTGCCAATGACAAAGAATGTGTTCTATATCTCCAATTCCTCCTCATCCTAGCACATCCAGCAGAAGTTTGGAGAACTGTTATCCCATCTGTTGGTCCTCGCCTTTATTGATCAGTGACTCCTATTGCAATTCTGATACTTCTTCTATCCAGTCCCATCAGGTCTTTTGTGCTTGCTATATCTAACCTAGGCCACACGGCCTTCGATACATTGCAACCCACTACCGTTTCCCAGATAGCAAGTGTGCTTTTTACGATACGATCCCTCTGCCTTTTGAAATAGTAGCTGATTGGCGATTTAACCAAGCTATCTGCTTCCTCAATATGCATAGCCGAGCCCTTTCGAGCCAGCTCATCCGCGATTTCATTCCCTTCAGTGACACGTGCACTGGCAGCCAGCCTAAGCCTACGTTGAATTCGATTAGAAGTAGGCTTAGCGCCTACCTACATTCATTAACTACCCTAGACGAAACCTGATTGTTTGTTATTGCCCTCAATGCTGTCTGACTGTCAACGTAGAAAGTAATGTTGTCTCCTTTCGGTATTATGCTACCGGAAATATCCTCCACAGCCCGCAATACCGCTAGAATTTTTGCTCGAAAGACGCTACATTCATCCTGTAATCTGAAGGATAACCTAATGTTCGCCTTTTCTATGTAGACAGCAGCTCCTCTGCCTATTTTGGATCCATCGGTAAAGACCGCACAATCAGGGATTTCTAGCCTGGGAATTCTATTTTCTTGACTTTGCAGTCCGATTGTCCCTCTGGGACCCTGGACTATCTCTGTAGTTATTATAAAAAATAAGTTATTAGAATATATTACTTATATTGTAATAACCAATAATATTGTTTTCGTTATTAGTCGAAAAATATTAGTTGTCGTTACCAATTATTGGTATCAATGTTGACTTGTCTACATAATTAGTTGCTGTTCTTGAAATTATTACTTAGTTAGATCAAATTTCTGGCAGGAAAAAGTCTTGTCACAGCTATTAACTATTAGAATGATGTATCATCGATAGGGAAACTCGTAAACAACTGAATAATGTATACAAACATTATTCACTAGTCAATCAAACAATATTCAAACACAAAGACCATAACAGTTTGATCTACCATACATGGGCTACTGTCAAAAGTGACTCTAAATGAATCATAAAATATTTCAAACGAAAAAATAGAACTCGACAACATTTAAAGAGGCACGTTTGACATTTACTTTAAACAATCTTTGGTATTCGGACGTCATATAGACCAAAGGACTTTAAAGTAATATTTTGTTTGGGATTTCGAAATGATTCGCAAATTATGGAATCCCATTTGAGATCTTCTGCTTTAGGCAGTCCGCACAGTCTTCATAATATTTTTTATGTACGTGTGTGACATTTGCTCATACATAAGTATCTCTTTGAGATGATTGAAGGATGTGTCGCCATAATTGTCGTTGGCTGTCTAGACTGTTTTCATTCTCCACTAAAACGAAAGACTGAACAGCAGCAGTTCGTACTGATTTTACTTTGTTTTAGCGGGCCGTTCGCAGCAATGTTAATGCCATTTCGTCGGCATATTTGTTATTGACATCATATGAACGATGCTAATAATAATATAAGTCATCATCATACTCGTAATTTGGCCCTGCCTCAAATGCTGATTCAATTTACAAACAAATCTTAATGCAAGAATAAACGTCAACAATTCCAAATTCAATTGCATGTGGTTATCATCAGTGTCTTCCATGTCATTTGTGAAGTTGTCTTTTAAGAAGGCATTCAGATAACCATTCGCAAGCCATACAATCCCATTGAGTTATTGTCTCTGGACGCCTTTGCTACCCCTCGCAAAAACATGTACTCATATTGATATATTCCGACATACATATATGTGTATATTCTACCTATAGACAATACTGGCAATGTTCTCGAGTATTTTCGTACTTACGGACGAACGTACAGAAGATTATTTTTCAAAGAGACAATTATTTTTTTAAAATACTTTCCTTTGTTTTTTCGCTCCGTTTGAACAAGTCCTTGGGGAGGTGTTCCCGCGATTAAGTGCCTTCTTGTGTTGTCATCTTGTGATGCAAACGACATCAGAGTTGGGTGGTGGTGGGGGAGGGGAGTAGAGAACAAAAAGGAATCGTAACATGAATCTTTTATTGTTCGCTTTAAGCCGTTTAAACGGTAAAAGCAATTACATGAACTTGATCCTCCGGAGACCGAAATCCGCAATTGATTTAAACACAAACACCACTACATCCATAAACAATCGACGATGCGATGGTGATCAGCTTTATGCGAATTTGTAACAATTGTATCTACTTTGGACTTAAGCTATAGATTGGATAAAAGAGTAGTCCTTTCGAATGGAATTTGCTTTGAGGCCACGAAGCTAAAGTCATGCGATTTTTGTATTCCAAATATTATACATAATATCGACCCCTTTGCGCGGAATTATCGTATGTGCCAAAATCCAAATTTTACAGGAGAGCCATTTTTCTACTTTTCTCTGCTTTCGCTTCAATATCAAAATGAAAATTATTCACTCAATTTTTGGAGCAACGAAGTGGAATTCGCTTACAATATTTTGTCAGGTGACGTGTCTTTGAATGTAGAACAAAATTGCATCAAAAACTCAATTTCGAAAAAATTGGCATATACGATAATTCCGCGCAAAGGGGTCGATATGTATGTGATTATTATATGGGTCCGGTTGTAAATCAGATATACCGAGTACGAATTTTACTTACCAACTAGGCCATTTGCAAAAACCGGAAAACAAATATCTGCAAAGTTCCACAATCGAATCATTGATTGCATTTTTAACCAATTATGTGCTATACGTATACAAAGAAGAGGGATAATGAAGATATTTTTAACTTAACGTACGTATTTACTTTTCTTAACATCTTCAGGAACAGACAGGAACTTCGTCTAACATATCACAACATTGTCGAAATCATTGAGCGAAATTTAACTGGTGATTTTCCAAGAATCGGGATATATTTACACTGAAAAAAAAACAATTACTAAATTTAAGCAAAAACCTACTTTCATCTTCATAAATTTATATAAATTTACACATTTTAACAACTACCTTGCAAATGAAGATGACATTCTCTCGTAAATTATAGAATATAAAAATAGTGATACAAAAGGTTAAAATTGATCTAATTATGAACAATTACAAGATGAAAGTTATGCTTTAATATCGATGTACGAAAAATATCGATGCTCGAATTACTACACAGTTCAGATCACCCCTTGCATTTGTCTACCTCGAGTATGCCGTGAATACAAACTAATATCAGCTTTCGAGCATTGACAAATAAATGCTGTATTGAGCTGTGCATACAACTTAAAACTGACCTATCCTGAATGCCTTGAAACGACATTCAAGACATTCATGTTGCAAAGAGAGGTGCATTCAGTGTATGCTTGAAAAAAATTAATACCAAGACATATTGTTCTAAGATGAACATGTTCTTTATGGTGTTGGTTTTCCTAAGGTTTTTTCTGAGTATACATATGTATTCCAATATTACCAGTGATATAATAATTTCAAAGTTTGATGTATGTGTGCAGAGCCACATCATTTTTTCCGTAAATTGATTCCAAATATATATGTCTCTAGGAAACTGTAATTCGCATACCGTTGAACATGCATGAGTTGAGTGCTCATTTAATTGTACGAATTGACCATTCTCTACGACTTGTTTTTATGAGACAACAATGAATACACTGTGTACACTGAATACTAATCGACTTCATAATATATTTACTTCATTTTGATGAACATAAACGAATAACCAGGGTACATAGTTTCAAAAATGAAACAGTGTACTGTATTTGCTTTAGTGTGCTTCGATCATTCAGTTGTATTGTCTTTAGACGCAAAAGGTGAACGCGTACGGTAAACCAGTGTGTACTGAAGCGAGTACAATACTGTAGGCATAAAATCGACTGTGTTGATGCAGAAATTTGATAGAAATCAAATCGCTCTTACTAATGCATATGCGAAGAACCATAGGATATCTATTTTCTAAATAGACTTTGGTTAATACATTAGAATAATGTCGATGTCGATGCTGGCCTACAAGTAGTTACAAGAAATCGATTTTGAACCAGCGTGGCTCGATTTCGGACATCTCGAAAATCGCATTAAAAATATGAAATCCTATTTGGCGAGAAAACAACCTGAGATCGAATACAATTTGGGGGGGGGGTTACTGGAATAATGAAACAGTAAGTCGCAAGAGCGTTCCACTTAGCGACAAAATCATGTAATTCTACTGAGAATGCGATTCACAGATAATCTTAATGTTGTCTATGGAGTCTATTTTTGGTCAGTTTGTTGAAGAGAATGAAAAGGAAATGTCTTACTGTTTTCGTATATGGTGTGCAACATCCAATTGTAGGAGACGCTGACAATTATTATCATTTTAATGTAGAAATGAATCAGTTTGATGAAGCTTTATCTTTAAGAGTAAGCCGAAACTACGATTTTATTACTGCGACCACTTTTTACAATGTTACACATGAAATAAAACTGCAACTCAGAATTTCAATTTAAATTTTCTGACTAGAGACAGATACAACGATACACTGTGTCTTCCATTATCCATATTTACATTTTTCCTGCACAATGCAAGGAATCCTTTTGACGCGCATTTCACGGAGCCTTTGTCAAAAGCTATGAGCTCAGTGGACCTCAGCCATCAACTTTGGAAAAGCAACATAAGCAGAGCAACCCCATAGACAGCAACTGCAACATCAGCATCGTCGTCCAGACCAGCGAAACAACTTTCGTGAATGCATCGATGCAAAGACCGTCATGTTGTTCAGTGTCTTGTTTGGAAAGGATTTAAGGATAAATATCCATTTTAGACGAAGGCTTTTGTTAAGCAAACACGAAATCATGGATACTGTGTCTCCTCCCCCCCCCCCCCCCAAATAGATACAACAAAAACCATTGCCTTCCATCCGGCCAATTTGGTGTGGAAAAAACAAGCAAAGTGAAGAAAATTACACAACCAGAAAGAGGCATGTAGAAAATGGATGTTTAAGAGGCTTTTAGACGATGTTTCCTCAGACAATTCAAGAAGAAGAAAAACTAAAATGCAATCGTAGCGGTAGCGGTGTAATGTCTGAATGAAACATTCGCAAAAACATACTTCGTTCCGTTAAAGTAGACAGGCTCGGAGCATGGATGATTTAGCAAAGAAATCCTTTTAACGGCAAAATCATCTTTTTCCTTTTGCATGCTGACTAATATGAAGTCATCGAAAATTGTGCGTTTTTTTTTTTATTTTTTTATTTGTTTATTGCATTTTTGTTTTCTTCATCCCTTCAAAGCAAGAAGCGGCTTTTGCCAAAATTGCAATATCTTTTTGATTTAATAGTTTCTGGAAAATTGAGACAGCATTCCTAGCATTTGCAGTGTGCAACTATCTTTTTGGATTAGTGAATTCTATCCAAAATTGCATAGGCAAAATTCGTTAACCTAAGAAGAAATTATTCATCTCAATTTATTTTTGTTGTTATCAAATCTCTGCTGCTGGTCAAGTGAATCATTTTGCAGCCTGTTTGCAAGTGCTGAAGATCAGAGAGATTATTTGTTCCCTTCGAAAGTATAAAAAATATATTTGTAGATTTGCCTATTGAAATCTGAATTGGGAAGAATCAAGTAGAGATGGCGGCATGGTAAATTTAAAATGTTTTAAAATTGTTAATTTTTGAAAAGTGTTTAGTAATATTTTAATGCCGAAAAAAGTAAAATGAAATGGAAAGACGGAAACCAGAAAATTCTACCAACGAGTTAAAAATCAATCTACTGGCATAACATCGTGTATAGATAAAAATGGGAGCATGATGACAGACACATCGACTGTGCTGAGTATTTGGAAGCAACATTTCTTCTCCTTGTTAGCCGCCGAAGAATCCTGCGAAAAAAACAACTGCCAAACAATTATCGATGACGATTTTGAATGTCCACCCGCTAACCCAGATGAGGTCAAAGCAGCAAGTGACCGGCTTAAGAGCAATAATGCCGCTTACATCGGCGTAACTAGTTTACCCCCCACCCCCGGAAATATGCTCTGCCGCTTTTGAAAGAAGTACAATGCACCAGCAACGGGAAAATTGTCTAGTTACGTCGATGGCCACAGATGCTGAAGGAATACTGGCATAAGGTAATCAGGTGCATGCAACAGTTAGTCTGCACTAGGGATGTAACGAATGTGTGTTTAGCGAAAGCGAATGCGAAAGCGAATAGTAAAAATTTTTTTTAGCGAATGCGGATGCGAAAGGTAAAATTTTTTTTTAGCGAATGCGGATGCGAAAGCGAATGCGAAAGCCAATTTTTATAATTTAGAATTTGAAACGTAGTTTTTCAGAAAAGCGAAGGAAAAAATGTTCGACTACGAAGCCATTTATCTTTGTTTATATTCTGCTTCATTTGCCATATTACCATTGTTTTTATGTTTTGTTTAATGTGTTGCCAGATTGGAAAACTAATAGTTTAAATGACTTGGCCTAAATGTTTCCGCGAATGCGAATGTGGAAATAGTTTTTTTGCGAATGCGAATGCGAGAGCGAATAATAAAATAATGTTTTTTGCGAGTGCGAATGCGGTTGCGAATGTCCAAAATGAAGCGAATAATTCGCATTCGCATATTTCGTTACAACCCTAGTCTGCACCATCTGGGAAAATGAACGCATGTCCTTAGCTTACTATGTACGATTCGTAACAAAACCGTTTTCGCCAACAACCGCTGAATAAGTCTCTTATCCATTGCCTTTAAGATCTTATCAATTTGTGTGAACGATTGAAGCCCAAACTCGGCGAACTGACACAGAACTATCAGTGTGGCTTCACGCCGAATAAGTCAACTGTCGACCAACTCTTCACTCTTCGCCAGATACTGGAAAATACCCATGAACTGCAATGCGACACATACCATCGATTATGAGACAATTTTTGTTGAAACCATATCTGCGTATGAAATCCCATCAAAAATTTTACGCCTTTGTAGAGTGTTTCTGAATAACACTAGATCCTCAGTAAAAATAGGAGGCAACCTCTCCTTATCGTTGAACTTTTGTAACATACAGGTGGTGAGAATATTTGGAAGAGCAGAATTTAATAATTCCGGTACAGTGAACACCGAAGGCCACATCCTTCTCACAACATATTTATTTATTCTTCAGCTAGTGTGTCAACTTATTTACAAGTTGTAATACAAACTATGGTAAGTAAACCTAAGAGTAAAGACAGAAAAAAAGAAATAATAAATAATAATATTAGGAAAGAAATAAAAGGATTATGATGGAAAAAGTGAAGCAGGACCACTTGGTACATAATGGACAGGAGCAGGCACACTGGACACAAGGAACATAAAATCAGGAACTTAAGACAGGAACAGGCATCATGAATACTGGATCATAACAGACAGGAACAGAAACACTAGAACATACTTTATACTTTATAACTAAGGGCTGGCCATGAACAGAAACAGGAACGAAGTAGGAACACCTGAGCTTTACGGACCGGAGCAGGAACACACGAACGTTAACAGAATACTGGATCATAACGGACATAAGGTGGAACACAGGAACATTAACGGAATACTGGATCATAGCGAACAGGAGCAGCAACACTGTATCGTTAACGGACAGGAGTAGGAATATTAACGGACAGGAGCTGGAACACTGGATCAATAACGAGTATAGCTGGAACAATTATTTGTAGGTTCAGAAAAGTTAAGCAGGTAAACTGAATCAAAATCGAGAAGGATTCGACCAAAATGGGTCTGATGTTAAACGAGCCAAAGACCACATGTATGCTTATCACTGATCGACAAACGTAGCGGCAAAAGAAAGGCCGGCAGTTGCAACGTCGAGGTAGTGGAAGAATTTATATACCTCCGCCATTAATAGAAATAATAATGTCAGCATCGAAATAAATAGATATTATTTCGGACTGAACAAACAATTCAAGAACAGAGCCCTCCCTCGTCGAACGAAAATAACTCTGTACCACACGGTTATTCTACCTGTTCTCCTTTATAGCGCCGAAGTATGGATACTTGCGAAAGCAGATGATGCTGTGCCGGGTGTTTTTGCAAAATGTATGGCTCGATCTGTGGTAACAAGGAGTATCAAAATAAGACGATTCCGCTGGCTGAGACACGTCGGTCAACCACGGAAAGCGCATATAGGGAAAACCGACACTCCGGTGGAAGGGCCAAGTGGAAATTCATATGCAAAACGTTGTTATGACGATCTCGAGAAAGCACACACAACACCGAAGTACTTGGCAATCATTTAGCAGGCCAAGACCAACAACAGGTCGTAGAGCCAACTTAAGTTAATCAAATATGAATCTTACAGAGGATGTAGTTATCCTATTATGCAAAAAAAGAGAAAGAACCATCTGCCGAAATTAATTCTTGCAATTGCATTTTGATGTTGGACTTGACTCCAAGCCAAGGTAATAAGTATATATACTATATGTTAATATGTCAACACCGATGTACAAATAATAAAAAAAAAACATCAGCCAAATGGCCACCACGAGCACGCTTACAGGACCATATATTTTTCATGAAATTTTCCATAATCAAATCGCAAAGTGGATGCCCTATGTCCTTGGAAGCCTCACGAATTCTATCTTTGAGGTCTTGAATGGACGCTGTGCTTTGTGCAACAAAATGCTTTAGTTTTGCGAACTGTACTGCAATTTTTGTAGTGAATTTTAATAATTTCAATGAGTTGTTGAAGCGTGTATCGTTCCAATTTTAGTAATGGAGTAGTTTCTACTTGTCAAATATCAAAGAATAAAAGTAATAGCTTCAGAAATACGGGGTAATCTTAATATATATTTACCCTCGACACTGATTCACTGATTCACTGATACACAGATACACTGATTCCCTGATTCACTGATTCACTGACTCTGTCACGCAGTACGTAGGAATTTAAATAGGCATTCAATAATAATTCTATAAATAATAATAATAAAAAAAATAATATTTTTTTTTTTGTACAGAAATTGTGTTTTCCCCATTTTTTTTTTTTACAAAATTTTTTTTTTACAAAATTTTTTTTTTTCCAAATTTTTTTTTTTTCAACAAATTTTTTTTTTCAACAAAATTTTTTTTTTCCCCAAAATTTTTTTTTTCAACAAAATTCTTCAACCGTAGTTGAATTTAGTGGCCTCCAGTAACATCTGCATTTGGAATAAACACACGTTCTACGCTCAAAACGAGTTGCTTGATTTTATGAACGTGTGTATGTACATATTAACGAATGTTTACTCGCTGACTTAACGTTTAGTTTATTTTATTACACCTATGAATGGAAGTGTTATATCATGCGATTCTAGCAACAGCATCTTGATACCACTCACATGTGTGAAGGTGTAGTCTACGAGTACGGAAGTGTGTGTGTGTTGAGTCATACATTTAATGTAAGTTTTTATTTAATTATTCATTGTAAAAATACTCGAAAGCCCCATAAAAAGTATAACTAACACAGAATTCTCATTTTGCATAGAAACAAATCAAACAAACACACCTCAGCAAACACATAAACGCAAGCAGCCGCACACGTACACAGATATCCCCAGTGCGATACACACACACACACAAACACAGAGAACACGAGAATATTACACGGTGCTATTCGTGAAAGTGAACGGCTGTGCCGGTGTTTTGAGCAACACTTTAGCCGCAAGACATTTAAGTATTATTGTATGTTTTAATTAGATTTCTTATTAAAATGTGGCTTATTGTTATTAAATTTGCAATGAATAACACCATCCATCGCACACATATTCACAGCGAGATGGAGAAATACACACGCACACACACACACACACACGTGCATGTGTGTGAACAATTCTTTCAAATGAAACTTTTGGCATAATATAAAGCAAAGATATGAACTCTACGCTGCTCCCTTCCCCCCACCCCTCTCTTTCTCTCTCTCGCACTAAATGAATTATTAAAATATTAATTCGAATATTTCTGCCTTTGAAACGAGCGCCAGCCATTTCATTTAGGAAACGCCAGGAGTAGCAAAGAATACATGTATTTTTATTATATAATAAAATTGAAATGATGCCCATAAAGATATTATCAAATATTCATTAGTTTGTCGTTAAATAATGAAATTAGTCTTTATTAATATACTAAAACGAATTCCAACACTTTAAAATCCATTCTAACATCAACTCTCCTCCCCCATTTCCTCTCTATTCTTGCAGGTGAGTGCCAATACCATTAATTTCTATCGGCGGAGCATATTCGACTGTAAGTGGTGCCCACACAAATTCCATTATAATTTTGAAACTACTATTTATGATTAATGGACAACATCGGCCTATGAAATAATGGCACATTTTTTTACGATTCCTTTTTATTACGACAAAATGCGATAAATGACAGTGATAAGCAATTATAAGTTATGACGTTGCCAGGCATGAAAGTAATAAAAACTTCTGTCCATGCAGAGTAATGCAAATTTGTCAAAGCACTCTAAAAAGATATCTATCGGAAGTGACGCAGAAGATGCTGGATAAGTGGGGCGTATTGACAAGCCCCACCCGTCGAGCAACTGCTCAAGCGAAAGGTGATTGATGATTTCGTCTAAAACGATCCCGAATGACGATATGTAATCACACTTTCTAAATTACTTCTCTTCTCTTATATGTTTAATGTATTTTAAGTGTTGGCAGACGAGAAGAAGCCAATTGGTATAGATCTGAAAATATCTGCTTAAAGGCATGAAATCTATTTTGGAAATATTTGTAATTACTTTAAAATGTGTAGCTGCGTGTGTGTGTGTGTACATTACAGTGAATCCTAATGCCAGACATTAGTCAGTTGGTATTGATTAAATGCATTCAGGTATTCTGGCCTAAATAAACAATTCCAACATGACTTAAAATACCCATTACAAATTTGGAGGAGGGCGATAACGTTCTTACAATTTGTACAATAATATACGTATTTCTATTCGAATACAATTAATACCTTAATGTCGAATATCCTACCAATAAAGTAGTTTATATGGACATAGTTTCACGGATTACCAAACATCTTGAATGGTATTCGTTATAATTATGTAATCACTTTCACGATAAAAGCTAGTCAGTCGTATATATGAGATATGTATAGAAATAATTCAATAGACTTTTAGAAATATATTGCATAGAATGGTTTTGAATTGCAGTTCATAGTCCAAAGTAGATTTAATACATTAACATATAAAACCAAGACATGGCTGGATTAAGATTACAACTCGACTGGGGCGGAAATTTGCAGATATCCCCCCACAACACTTCATATTTATATTTAGATCTAGTTATCATTGCCGGCCATTTACTTGTTAAAGATTATTTCAGATCCATTTTAAAGATCAAAATATCCATTGTGGACATCAAAAAGATTTATATGCTCACAGATAACCGAAATGGCGTTTCCAGCAGCATTTTCGGGAAAAAATCGGGCACCGCTTCAAAGTCCGCACCAAACTGTCATTCTCTGAGGACAAACAAACATCTCTGTAAAAGCCATGGACAATTATATCACAACTATCACAAAAAATACGTGTCGAAATTCGGTGAAGTCAATATCAGGAAAGCAAAGGCCATATTAGCACTTAAGCCAAGTTTATTTAATTAACTCCGGTTAATTTCACTTAACCAGTTTTAAATATTGACCGTATATTTTTTTTTTTTTTGTAGCCAACACTCAGGATATGCCCCTACGAAGGATATGCCCTGTTAGAGGAAGGAAATTAGGGTATAGGAAGGAGAAAAGAGGGAGTAGTGTTTGTTGACATTTGTTTTGAATTTCTGATTGTCACAACTGGCAGGAAATACATTTGCTGGAAGATTATTCCACATACGAACGGTTCGGCTAAAGAACGAATTTTCTCTATAGTGCGTCGTCCGGTCAAGCGGCCATTTCACAATGAACGGATGAGAGACTCTGGATAGCCGAGTATTCCGTCTAAATGTTCTAACTTCAGGGACTAGACGACGGATATCTGACGAACAGATACCGTTAAAATATCTATAGAACAGCGATATACAACGCACATTTCGTCGATGCTGTAGGGAGACAATCGAGTTGGATACCCTACCATCCCCTATCATCATCACCGCTCTCCTCTGTACACGGTCCAGAAGCTGCAAAGATGGCATTGGATACCCTGCCCATATATGGGAGTTGTATTCCATTTGAGGCCGGATGTATGTGGTGTAAATATTTACGAGGTCAGATGGGGTGAAGTATTTCTTGCACCGCTTCAAAAAGCCTAAACACTTGAATGATTCTTTCGACACTTCGAATATATGGCTAGCCCAGCGAGCATCACCCTGTATCTTCATGCCCCGAACATCAAGAGTGTCTGATTCGTCGATATCCACACCACCCATAGAAATTGACGACGATGCTGGATCTGGTGAACATTTGTGTGACAACAAACAGCACTGGGTCTTTTGCGCATTAAAATCTACTCTGTTCATTTGGCCCCACTGACAAATCATCGCCAAATCGCGGATAAGTGAGTCATTCATCATTCGCCTTTTGTCCTCAATCTCCAGAGAACCTGGCCGATGATCAAATGAGTACGAATGACAGAGGTTGCTGTCATCCGCAAAGGAGTAGATCGGGGTCACAGTCTGACCCAACAGGTTGTCAATGAAAATAGGAAATAGAGAATGAGAGAGGACAGAGCCTTGTGGCACTCCTGCGGTCAACCTATGCTCGTTGGATGAGACCCCATCTAAAGGGTGTTTTTTATTGGGGTATAGAACTTTAAGTTGGCATCACTTTTTTAACTGGCGGCCATTTTGTCAGCTGTCAAGTGATTAATATTTAGTTTGGTTTGCCATTTCATCATGAACAGGTTGACAAAAGAACAACGCTTGCAAATCGTGCAAATTTATTTCGAAAGTAATGGTTCAGTTCGCGAAGTTCACCGCAAGCTCCGTCCATTTTATGCCATTACATCCACAAAAACTGACTGTTTGGTGTGCTCTATGGGCTGGTGGAGTCATTGGGCCGTACTTCTTCCGAAATAATGCTGGAGAGTCAGTTACCGTTAATGGAGACCGGTATAGAGCCATGATAACCGACTATTTTGTTCCCGAATTGGATGGCATGAATGTGGATGAGTTGTGGTTCCAACAAGTGGTTGAAAATTGGACCTGTAGAATTGGCTTTATTCGAGCCAGCCGCGGCGGCCACATGCCCGAAATCATATTTAAACATTAATGGCATAAAATTATCCTTCCAATAAAGCCAAATTGATGGACATTAAAACGATTTTCTTGTGTTTTATTTCAATTCGAAGTTCTATACCTCAATAAAAACACCCTTTATAACAACTCGTATAGAGCGATCCCTGAGAAAACTCGATATGAATCGGGAGAAGATATTACCAACATCAAATGCAGTAAGATATTTTGGTTAAATCAAATAAACAATTTTGATTTGTGTCTGTAAATAAGAAACAGGTATGGGCTACTCAACAACATTTTAAACAATACTTTTTGGTATTTTTTTAAATAAAGTCAGGTTACATTTCAGAGATGCCATTTGCACAAAAAATTACTCTAAATTTAAAAAGAGCTCTCTTACTGAGACACACATTGTATGTGGTTTTGTAATCTCCATTCCAGTTATGTCTCTATGCCCCCAGTTGATAAGTGTGATCTTGGGCTTCGGGATTTGGATAGTTTTATATAGGGTCGACTTTTCCATAAACCGTAGATTTTTCAACTTTTCGCCTTTTCCGCTTTACAAGTCTATTAAAGTAAACTTTTCGTTGTTGTTTATGTTTTTTTCGCGGTTAGGGCTCGATATCGTGTTGCATCGATCGAAGAAACCAGCTTATGAAATTCAGTCCAGATTGTGATAAATGCTTTTGAACAAAGAATTGTAGATGCACTTTAGATAATGCATTTTAAATTCGATATTGAGTTGAGTTCAGCGTTGAAGATTGTTATCTACTAATAATTAAGTATTTACTATATTAAAAGGGAAAGTAATTATATTTCAAAAGGTGGTTAAATTTTTAATTACTTTCCCTTTTAAATTGAAAAAAAGGGTTAGTTTTAAAGCGGGGCATTGTGAAACTCAATCGCAGAGTCATACAGATGGGGAAATTTTAGTTTTTACAATTATAAGAAATCTTCCGATTCGGATTAATTCTGTCTATGATACGATAGTTTCACTTTTGTCGCTGATGCTCAAATTATCGATAGTTTGGGCCGTTTTCCAAAATACACTATGGCTCAGTTTCAGTTACGATAGCAGTTAAAGAATTCATTATTTCAGATTCAGTAAAACCCCATATATATCGTATTTAGCCCGCCACCGTCTCCGTAATTGCGGTGTTCGACAGCCTCTGATTTCAACTCACTGGCAGATTGGATTGACACCATATGGGCATCATCTATGCTGGTTCGAATGATAAAATAGTACAAATCACAACCACGGGGGATTATAATGTACGCAAATTGGTGGCGACTAAGTAAGAGTAAGCGATTCTTCATGCTGACATTTTATACTTCATGGAATACTCAGAATAAGCAGGGTGAACTATTCCAAGAATTCTATTCAAATTGAGCATATTTTGCAGAGTGTCTTCTACCTGTTCCTAAAATTAAAAACGTGGCATGATGGAGACTTAATCATGTCATCAGATGAAGTTGAATAGGAAACTTGTTGGTATTTTGATGGACATGCAAAATCGTTTTAGAAGAATGAAATAATGAAATTGCAGAAACATGCACCTAGAGTAGTGGACTGAAATGAGATTATTTTATGAAAAACTGTAATAAAATTAATATTAAAATTTCCGGAAAAGAATGTTTTGCTGAAGCTATAAATTTCCCAAATTAAAGTCACAATGGAATTTTTACAATGAGGCGGTTAAATACGTGCCTTTGCCATCCACGTAACGTTCAAATTTAATTTGATATTCATATTTCTGTAACGTTTAGTCAAAATGTTACCATTTACCATCCCTTTTCCACTCTTAATTGGTGATTTTCCTTTTTTTTGCATCTGCGGAAAGTGATGGTTGAAGAAAAAAAGCGAAAAATTACCATTAACATTTTTACTCGTCGTGTGTTTAATGATGAGTTTCTAAAAATGTCTGCTCTTGTCAGTTTATGTAGACCACCAAAATCGCATCTAAGATAGGCGATTCAAGTGATGTGAGTACAGCCAAAACACTTTATTTCGGTCGCTTCCTCTGCTGCTTTTTAAAGCTTGCGAAATGGAAATGTGTCAACAAAATTGAGATGGATAAATGAAACGCATGGTTTTGAAATGAGCGGTTTTTGGCCGTGTTCTAGATATTGTTGCAGAAATAACACGATGGAACAGCACAAACTGAAAATGACCAGAGACGGGGCAGAAAAGGTAAATCGATTGGCTAAATTTAATGCGGTAGTCTGTCGATGTTGAAGGCTGCCCATCCATACTGCGTGCCAGTGTAACATGACAATGCACTGACTTTGAACCGAATTTGAGCTAATATTCCTCTATTGAACACTTCATTCCATTAGATATATCAAAATCGACGAAAGGCACTTAAAACCGGGTTATTAATTCGACGTCACTGAGTTAAGGGAGTGTGTTGCATTACACATCTAAGGTTGACGGGCAATATCAAGATATCTCCATATGAGTGCTCAACAAATCATATTTGTTGGTGAACTCATGAACATGA
This sequence comes from Hydrotaea cyrtoneurina, assembly GCA_958296145.1. Taxonomy (NCBI): domain Eukaryota; kingdom Metazoa; phylum Arthropoda; class Insecta; order Diptera; family Muscidae; genus Hydrotaea; species Hydrotaea cyrtoneurina. Next base: position 50,164,470 of record OY282514.1, on the reverse strand, counting down.
CACATTGGTAAAGGGCATTTAATTTGATATACGGCGTTTTACGAATATCCCAATTAATTCTGACGTAACCTTCACCTTTCCCCAAAAACTTTCGCTGTGAGTCCTCCGGGACCACATGACTCTCCCCATTTGCTACCCAGCATGTCTATTATTTTTGGGATACTCGCGAATTATGTCAACAGCGATCCCAAAATTCAATTACAACACAGAAATTCTTCACGTTTCCCGGTAATCACCACGGAAATATTGTAATGGCAAAATGCTTAAGATGTCAAAATGTTTATTAAAAGGTTTCCATTGTACCGAAACGGGAGGACAGCATATTATTGCCACCCCCTCAAAAAAGGGACCAAATATTTAAAATTCATTTAACAATATACACTACCGACATATTTATGCAAAATGTCAATGTTGAGCATTTCCTATAAATAAATGTTCGCGGGTAATACGAAGTAGCGAATGAACATTTTAGCAGCGCAAAAGGGTTAATTTAATCGAACGAAATGCTTTAAAGTAGTCAAAACAGAAACCATTTACCTGGCGGCGAAACAAAAAAAGCGGGGGGCAAATGGGCAAATGAAATTGAAATAAATATATATGCATACATACGTACATACATATTTATACGTAGGTATTAAGGCACAAGAAATGGTTTAGTGTTATTCGATAAAATGGTTTGATTACGATCGAATATTTTAAATGCATTTTTGCCACTTTATTTGGAAACGGCCGGGCGGTATAAAAATTGTGATAAAAAAGTGGTGAGATGAACCAATATTTTTGATTATTATTTTAAAATCAACTTTCTTTTTGGCAGCTCAGCTGTTTTCGTGTAACATTTCTACAGGAAATGTCCATAGTGAAACTATAGTGACATTGCCAGTAGTACTTCTGACTTAGCCACTGTAATCTTCTATTGACAATTGGCATTGGTTTGTCATTGGAAATCCACCAGTCGACTGTGTCTCTACTGAGTCAGTACCTAGTCGGTATTGAGGCCAATTGGAGACACTGGAACCAAAGATTCTCTAGTACATATTAGTGGCCATGGTCTCCAATTTTGTACAGGAAATACCAAAAACCACATAAATATGACCATTTTCTTTGAGACTGGCTAAAACCTGTATTATTATTAATTTGCAAAATATTATTTAGTAGACGCTCATTTGTAGTAGTGTAGTGCTCATTTCCTTCACTGCTCTTTTTTTCTTTGAAGAGTTTCCTCTGTGCTTACAGAAAAAATTGTCATTATGCTTTCGATGATTACGTTTCCAAAAACAAGTCGATCCAGCAAAACTTTATGTTTACCAAAATTTTTAAAAAAACGACATGTCAAGTCGTTTTGAAGCTACTTCAAAATAGTCCACAGAATATAAACTATTTTCCACAATTTCACTGTCCTCAATATCATATTGCAAATTCCTATTTTTGTAACAAGCCTTTTATAATTTCTTTTACTAAATGTTTATGTTTATTTATATGAAATTTTACAAACAGCACCAGAGAATCGTGCCAAGCCAATGTGTCCAGTCAGCTGCGGTGGCCATAATAATAAAAAATCAAACTGTTGACGAGTTCCTTGACAATGTCACAAGAAATACACTAGAAGTATTGTGTCTAATGTTTCTATACTCCCATTTTAACTTGTACAACTGACACTAGAAAAAGAGTGGTGACATAGAGACATATGGTTGTTGGCTGACTACAGGGATATTACAGTCAAGCGTGTTCAGTTTGGTCTATACCTTGAGTTTTAATAAAAAATACTTTGTTTATAGGAAGTACAAACTCTCCGACCTATCCGAACCATTCACCACTACAAAAGAGCTTTCCACAAGGTGACAGCTAATAAAATTCCATAACGTTTAAAAAAATCAACTGTATCTAACTAATCACCGGTACGTATTAGTGCTATGCCCTATAATATTACTTATACGCTCCAAAAATTGGCAAATGCTATTCTAGAAAGCAAATGTGAATTAATGCACTTTTAAGAATCATTTCCAGGAAGTTCTTATGTTCTAGAAAGTTGTGTACTGAGATCTTAGGTACATTTTTGTAGTTGATTGTTTCCTTGAATTTTGAAAGGTTTGCTACCAATGGACCTAAACAGTTTTATGCAATTTTTTTTGGATGTTCATAATTTTTAAATTTTTTGGTCTTTTATCACGCAGTGTTGTCCGCATTGAAGAACAACGTTTGCAAATTATTTAAATTTATTATCAAAATTCATGCTTTTCGTGCACTTCATCCATTTTATGATCAGTGTGGGTGACCTTCTGAGGCGACTACCTTGAGACTATTTATATTATTGGACATTAAACCACTAAGGCCCAATAAATGTGATCGTAGTTAAACCACGATTATGTAAAACTCAGTTTCCAATAAAACTGAGTTGTTAGTCAAAATTTTCGGCTGCTGCTGCAGCAACACTCACACTTCTATCAGAAAACATATGTTTCAGGTGAATAATTAAATTGATATTAAACTTTTGTAATGGAAAAAAATTCTTTACAAATTGTGTAGTCAGATTTCTTTCATTCTGATCCAACTTGCTCTCAAAGTATTGTAATTAATTGGTGTACGTTTCAATATTTTTTTGCGCCTGGCTTTTAAAATGATAATCTGGTTTACAATAATTGGAATTGTACGTCATGGCTTCTATTTCTGTTTAAACAAAAAAATATTAGTAATTATCTTTCGGTAATTAGAAATATTTTTCCAATCGTGGCATATTATGTACGGCTACACCCATTGACAATCATTTCGATTTAAGATATTTACCAATCACAATGGAGACTATTATTATGCAATTATAATTGTAACCTGAACTGATTTCAATCTAATATTTTCCCTGAAAAGTATATTTAATACCAGCAAAAAAGGAACCCATTTAATGTTGTTGTAAGACATTTGATCTATAAAATATTTTATTATTGTAAATAATTGTTGATATTCAGTAAAAGATATGCAGATACAACAATAGATACGAATAGATACAACAATATTTTCCAATTGTAGAATGTACCGTTGCCTATAGAATGTCTCGTTCATAATTCTACCTAGAAAGCTGTCTACAACAACAAATACAGATTTGCGAATATACTGGATGTCAATATTGAGATTACGAGCTTTTTTCTACGATTTCTCCAATCAATCTCTCATAGATATTTCAACTAGGAATTGTTGAACCTCAGATGTGTTGGACTGTACTACTTGTATACATTTAGAGGTGGCAGAAAATGTGTTTCGATATCATCGTCTCATGACTTTACATCTATATTATGATGTAATTTTAATCTAACCTTATTTATTATACATCCCTCGAAGAAAACGCACATACACACAGAGGACTGCAAACAAAAACGAACTCTGGCCAATTCAATTCCTGTGTACCGTTTCTATTTTCCTTCCGAAATTCAAAATGGTAATTTTCTAAATGGCTGATGGTGGATAAAACGATTATTACAGTTGTTGTTGTTACTGCTGCTGCTGTTGCTGCTGCTGGTGTTAGTGCCGTACTTCCACTCCCGAATGGCTGAATGGTAGGCGTGTTTTAGATTTATACGATGGAAGTACTTTAGCAGTAAAAGTTGGTATTAGTTTGGCAGAAATATTGAGCCATACATTCAGCCATTGATTTTCACAAAATAAAGCCCTTTTTGTGAGTGTGTGTGTGTGTCGGTGAATTAGGATAAGTGTGCCTAAACAATGCACAAGGTTGGCTTAACAAATTCAATTACAAAATAATTTGAATTCATTGGAAATGCTTGTATAGTTTCGAGAAAAAGGTCCTTTACAAAAATATTTAAACAAACAATGGACACTGCCGAAATGTAGAGTGGGACTGTGTTTGGAGACACTGCATTCCAATTCTAAGAAATTCAGAATGAAAGACATTCGAATTTAAAAATAACAAAAGTTTTGCCAACAATTGACAGAATGTGGTATTTAAAGGAGTCAAAAGGCTTCAAGGGTGAACTAATGTGAGGCCATTGCTGATGAGGTAGCAATATTTTGTAGATTGAAATGTAATATGTATGTACAGTAAAAGTTCTCTTAAGCGGACACTGACGGTCGCAGCGATTTTGTCCGTCAACGGGAGATGTCCGCAAAGCGGAGGTTAACTTGCTCCAAAAATACCGCATGGGACCGAGAAATTTGTCCGCTTAAGAGAGCTGTCCGGCTATAAGAGCTGTCCGCAAGGAGAGCTTTCACTGTATATCCAATTCAATTGTGCAATGAGTCGAAGTCAAAGACAGATCAGATGAAATACCAAAACTCGCACATTATCAAGCATCGTCATCCATCATTTCCAAGACAATCTTGAAATGCCTTTTATAACTGCGAAATACGAAGAAATTAGTCATTATTCTCTTTCGAGACAAACACTACACCCGCCTATTGCACCAGATCATTGTATGATACAACCTCGAGTACGACATTGACATGAGAAACATCACATTGTCTTCCATTCTCGATATTTAACAATATAAATTCGGCAATTATCTGTCAACAGACTTGACTTGAACTTATTTTGGATCCTTGTAGTGTTTGTATTTAAATTTAGACAATGGCAAATGTTAAGAATGTTGTTTGGACAGCAAATGAATCTGTTGATGAATTCGGGTCTAGACAGTTATCATTCAAATGACAGCATCAATGGAGATCTCAGTAAGGGTCCCCCCAGCCATCACAATAATATGAAGCTCAAACATTTATTGCTGGTACGAATGCCCTTAATTGAAGTTCTCCGTGTCAATCCGATACATAGTATAGACTTTCCTTGTCGGATAGGATCAGTGATAGGAACAGCAACGGACTGTCACCTCATGTTTTCAATCGGGCTACTGCATTAGGAGGCGAAGATCATTTCTGAGCGGAAGGACAACTACATGTTGTCGAAGCAGTTTCTGCTTGGGTGCTAAAGTGAGGGTCACTCCAACAGCCGTCTCCCACATCTGCTTCCTCCGTCAATGAATAGGAAGAGAGATTTTCAAGATCTACAAACTGTTGTAAAGGTACAAAACAGAGTATGTAGATAAACGGGTGAATAACTTAGCACAGTGGCTGAAAATCGTAAATCTTTAGTTCAGCTTGACTCAGTTTTAATTACATTAAAATTTATTGAGGACTTTTTAAGGAATTCTAGGTCAAAGTTAAACTTTCGAAGTATGGGTTTATTATTTTTTTATTTATTAAAGAATTTAATATTTGTATTTTAATAATAATTATAAGTATTTTTTGTAATAATGGAATTTTTTTAATGTTACACTCAAAAAATTTTTTAGACTAAAAAAAAATAGTAAAATCAACTGGAGATTCTGCTATTATTACAGAAAAATGTATTATTTTTTGCTATCAAATTTGATAATTTTAAAAAACATTTTAAAAATAAAAACTGCAACAGATTTGAATAGCATTCTGTCTATGCTTTTCGTACTTAAATAACAATGAACGTTAATTTTAATTATTATTCATTTGACTCAAATATTGATTGCAAATATTCCATATTTTGTTCTGTGCTATTTCTGTTCTTTAGTAGTTTTTTGGCTTCTTAATCTAAATCACGATTTTCCACTTTCCATTGATTGCGAATACTGGAGAAGAATGGATCTGACGTTGCCAATAATATATGAAATAGATCTTCATTTGAGGAATTTCGTGAAATTTTTCTCTCTCTATAAAATCTGTAATACTTGTTCCTTCTCAAAGAGTCACCAAATGATATTTAATGACATCTTGTCCATGATAAAGGATTTTCTGAATGGTTGCATACATATTTCTATGGGTAGTTGGTTGTATATATTTTTGCAGTTTCCTTTGCATAATCTCCAAATTTTCTACAATCAATTTTGTCATTGCACGCAAGTACTTCTAGGACTATTTTAAATCTGAAAATAAGGTTTAAGTCCACTCCTGTTATTTCAGGTGCTATTTCTGGATCTGAAAAGAATCTACTTGCGGTATTGCCATCATTTGTATTGTCTGACCCTTGTTTTGGCTGATCTATAATCAATCCAAATATCCGATATTCATCTGTTTTAGACTTCTTAAATCTTTGTTGGTTTCGTTGTTTCTTATTGCTCCTGAAGACCCGAAATCCAAGTCATAACTGATTTTTAGTATGTGTTCCATAAGTCGTATTCATGCATGTAGTGGTGATAATCCAAATCCATATGCATCGGTATTATCTACTGACTTTGTCGGGACTTGATTTAATTGCATGCCTTGATAAAAGGATGCAGCCTTTCGCAGGTATTATATTTAATTGTTTCATTATAAGCTATATACACCATGAGTACTTATAGGGCTCTTTAAATTTTTTAGAGTAATTTCATTAAAATGGAAAAAGTCTTCTACCCGCGGGTGGTCGCGGATACAAATGTATATATAGGATTAAAGAAGACACTTTCTCCGGGTGGTACACGTTTCTTGTTCTCTTTTGTTCCCTAGAAGCTCTATTCCACTAAAGTTTAAATTTCAGAAAAATATAGTAGTTTCATAAATATTTCATAACGCCCCTAATATTAAACGCTACAGCTGTGAACATAATTGCCAGCCTGTATTCCTATTGGGCAAGTATCGATGGCTCAGCGCCGAATCCATATCCTGCTTGTGGAGAAGGGTCTAAACCCTCTTCGATTACTCAGACAAGCCGACTTAGCTGCTGCCATGTTCACTCTGCACACATCCATTGGAGGTGGCCTGATTCCAAAACTTCACCACCGACGAGCAATATCCAGAAGGCGGAAATGAAAATGAGAATGCGGAATCTTGCCTGTTACAGCAACTACAATATAATGCTACCAAAGCGGAATTGTGATTGTAGGGAAACTGAGTAATTGCAATAATTGTGAATCAAAATATTTTTTTTTAAATTGTAGTTTTGTATTTTTTATTATATAATGAAAACGCTAAATTATCGGAATTTTTCATTCATTACGATTTGTATGTAACAATTTATCGTTTTGTGACTCGATTATCACCCTCATGTCCGGATAACATTAATCCGGCTCGGAGAACCAAAATGGGAATATTATTACCGAATATTATACGGGAGTAAAACACCGACTCGCCCGTCTTTAATACTAAAGATTATTAATCGAATTCCTCCAGAATTCACACATATTTATGTACTTAAATTAGATTACAAAATTCCATACAATACACATACTCAACGTCGTGTGTGTTCACCTTGCTTTGGTCTGTTCAGCCGTTCACTCATGCTAGCATCTCCACTTACAACATGTGGCCCACTTGACTTCGTCACCCATTCCAAATGCTATCATCATCGGTGAAATGTCCTTAAATCTGGTTTGATTTGGAACATCACTTATAATTACGTGGTGGGTTACCAAATCAGACCGAGAACTATTGGTCAGCAATGAGAAACACTTAGAAAAAATATGTGTTAATCATGTTTCAACATTTTGCCGGACGCCAATATTAGCGATGTTTCAAGAATGTCGGACATGTTTTGTAAAATCACAACTTCTTCAAAATTTAATCCACCGACACTATGGATCCATTCAGGGTAAAATAAATACATATACCCTATTTTTCATTTTGGGCTTACACTGGGCCATTCTTAAGAATTCAATTGAGTTAAATGTGTAGTCATATCTTTGGAATCAGCCTCGTGAATCTTGGAATACGAAATGATTTTATCATCCTCGCTATTAAGTGTACAATATAAATGGGTGAGATTTCGCTTTTAACTAATTTGTCTAAAAGCTTCCGAAAATACGTATGCTCGTATTGAGGATTACTCATGCATATGTCTGCCTGTGTGTGTGTGTGTGTGTTGGTGTAGTATATATTATGTATGTATATAAAAATATTAGCTCAATATATTTGATATTAACCCTTTTCACAGAATAAATGATTTGCGACTTCAAGCAGAAACGACACAATCATAAAATTCAGTTGAGTCTCAGATTGTGAGACAACAAAAGTAACTCACAAATACACCCCAGTAAAGCATATGTGTGTACATATCTACATACACACACACACACAGATGTACATATGTATGTATGTATATACAGACTATACAAGTAAAAGATAAATTACATGATGCGAAGAATCGAACAACAAGAAAGCTGCTATAAACGCTAAGAAGAATTTATTAACTTCAAAGTGAGTAACGAACGAATAACGAGCGTGTATCGGGGAGGGGACAAACGAGGGAATGGATCCGAGACAGTGTAAAACCCTGACACATACACAGGAGCTGAAGACACAAAATTAAAGGAACCTAGCAAGGCCACGCACACAGCCACACACAAACATAAGTCTGGCCATAACTCCGAAGGTTTACATATGTGTATGCGTGTGTGTATGTGTGTACCGAATGTATGGAAGGATAATAAACTATGGCTGGCATTGCCGGGCAGTGTTAAACGCGAGAACGCCCAAATACTTAAGGCTGCATTATGTGAGTTCATGCAGTGCCATGTGAACGGAACACGGAGTTAAGGAAACTGACACAGATGGCAAATGGCACCAAGGATGGCCGTGCGTCCCGTACCCCACGGCTCTTGTTCGGTTGCTGTGCCGGTTGTTCGGTGGCTCCGTTGTTTGACTTCAATATTTTTGATTAATGGAATTTTTTTATACTTATCTATAAATTGGTTATTTTTCACTGTCTTTTCGGTTATTATCGCAGCAATATTATCTGCTTCTGCGACTGCAACTGCCACTGTTACAGCCCCTGCCACTGATGATGATAGTCAGCGCTTTTATAATGATGATGGTGGTAATGTACAGTGTCATGGGTTAAATAAAAATTTGTTTAATTCTTAATTTTTCTTTTTTTTGAACAGAATCTAAGTAATATTTGCACTCAAACACAGTCGAATCGGCATCTGTCCGACACATGTTTCCCAAATTCTGACATATGTGGTCGCAGTTACATTAGAAGCGGTCTCTTTGGCTGTATTCGCCAGTATTGGGCACTGTATGAATGAAAGTCATGCAATGTATTGCGACTACTTTTGTCCAGGCGGCTATCAATACTGGGTACTTATTTCTTTATGGACCTAGACGATCTGACTAATAAGTGTGTTTCAACAGAGGAGACTTACATTTTTGGTAGTTCACGTGGTATCACAAGTGGGTCTATTACCCGAACCCAATCCAACTAAACAGTTTAATCGGTTTCAACATGACCGTGACACATGCCTATACGTCCATCGTCTGTTGTGAGCAAAACAGTAAAAAGGTTGGCCCATCGGCCCCACTTTCTTTTTTATTGTAAAATATCCGATTGGTCGGATTAGAAACTGTATGGTTTAAACACACGATGAAATTAATGTGAATTTAGAGGTGGGAAAGGAGTAAAAGAAATGACATATGAAATTTGAAGGAGTGTGGAGATATTGGGATATACATACATGAGTAGACAAAAGTCAAAAATATGAACGATAATTACACTTCCAGTACCAGAAGACACTGTGGGAGATCACATTTCAGTACCAATCATAGAATGGAAATTGCCCAGTCTAGTTGTTGTTAAGGCCACCGGTGTACCTGGTCTATGGTCTACCCACTGAGCTGAGGCTGGAGGCCATGAATTAATGAGAATGTTTTAGGGAGAAAATGCGGCTGATGGTTGGAATTTCCATGTATTGGACCTTTTTCAGAAGGTAGAGTCCGGAATTTTTTGCAGAAATTATATGGATATACATTCTATAGAGCTTGCAAAAAGCAATTTAATTATGAATCCGCCTTTGAAATACCCATTCGATTCGATAATGAACAGTTGACTGGGTCTCATATAGCCTCAAAACTTGAGCAAAAATTTAAAAGTATAAGTCTTTAGGTAACAAATTCTAGAATATCTAATACAATACAAGAGGTCGACTGAGTCAGTTCCATTGAAATAGTCAAGTAGGACCAAAATAGTTATTCCTGCCATTTTGACAGTAGACCCTAAATATTGAAAATAGAAATATATTGGGTCCACAATGAATACATTTTAAATTAATTTTTAAAAAGAGAAAGGTGAACTTTTTGTCGTATTCTTTTCATTTATAAAAAATCAATAACAAATGACCACATTTTGATTCGTGTATATTTGAACGATTGATGAAACAATTACCGGTAAATAGCCAACGTCTGTCATGATTGTTCTAGTGCTGATAGATTATCAGTCCAAGCGCCCCGGTAGGCGAGTTGGTAGCGTGCTTGCCTACCAGCGTGGGGGTTGTGGGTTCGATTCCCACCAGAGGCTTTGGTCTGTCGCTGCAAAAATGTAAAAATATGGTCTGTGTCACCCGGTTTACCCTTGGACCCAAAAATTAGAATATAAATTTACTTTGTATTGTAATTAATAATAAATAAATAAATAAAATAAGATTATCAAAAACTAAAACTTCCATTCGAGGTCTATGGCCTCTGTTTGACAAATTGTTATACCGATTTGCAACACTGTGAGACGTTATCTTGCAACACATACTTGTATGTATGCGTGTTCGCAAAGCACCAACGAACAGTATACAGTTTTCAGGATATTTGCTGAGTGATTATGGCTTCAACTGTGTCTATTGCGCCAATGAAAGGCGGGGCACATAGTAAAGTCAGCAGTGGGGGGGATAAATTTAAAATGAATTTCTTGCTGTTTTATGGTTTACTCTTTTGCTGGCTGCTCGACATTATGAACGACGTTACATTGCCATAATAATATAAGTGAAATCATAATAGACTTTGTGTCTGCCGCTTCGTCTGTCGCTTTCCACGGATCCATCTGGATCAGAGTGTGAGTTCTGATGATGTTTCACATTTGAAAATTATTATGATCTTTTCCAATTCTTTCCGTTCGCTTCCTACCATAAACGGCGTAAAGTATATTTATCTGAACTTTTCTTTGGCGAAATTAAATAATAGTTAAGACTTGTTTGTATGTGTGTGCGTTTGTGTGCATTAAAGTGCTCTTTACAAGCTTCATGGGCAAAATGATTGGATGTTCTGTTATGGAATTCCTATCGATTGGCAAAGTGCAGAGTAATATTTCTTTTAATAATAATGGAATTGACTTAAATCAAAGTTTAATGGAGTTGCGACCATATTGGGTGCTTGTTTCAAATGGTTATTAATTAATAATGGTTTAAAAAGTGGCAGGACAAGGTCCTGTATGATGTGCATTTCGTTGCACAATTGTCCTTATATCAAGTCGACATTTGACAAAATGTTAAATTAAAATTAAGCGTCCTGGTAGGCGAGTTGGAAGCCTCTCTGAGTGGTTGAGGGTCACCCGGTTTACCCGTGGACCCACCATTAAACTTTATATTAACATTTTATATTCTCATATTTGTAATAAACATGCCGGGTGGTTCATTTAAACGCAGTGGAGAGTGTTGTAATGGAACCGAAATGAATCTGTCCTTCTTTATTCGCACAATGGTCTTATATACTATTTGGAATACATTTTTACTTATGGGTAAACGGTTCATATATCATGAGTGCACAGTCAGCCAAATAGAAAAACTTGAATTACTCACACACTGGCACAATGACCAACACCTCGATATGAATAAAAACAATGTAAATGAACTCGCCAATAAACAAAGAGTATATGTACTAATGAAGATTTGTGTTAAGTTCATGGAGGTCCAGACTATAGCCTGCTTACATTCTAGCAGAAAATGGTGCACAAAGGTTATGCAGATATTGAAATATTGGAAATATTTCCAGATGCGTAAAGGCTAAGCTTAATGGCAAGCTTAGAGACATAGATATTAAGCTGAGCTACATCGTTCCAAAACAAAGAGAAAACTTTCTTGGGAGCGTGTAGCACTCCGGCTATGTAACTCTAATTCAAGTGCGACATGAAACCTGTCGTCCATCAACGTTGACAATATGTTCTATTTCAGCTTACGATATTAACACTGGTCAACAAATTTGACCAGTGACTGGAGAAACGAAGCCTTTTTTTACTAAACATCTGGCAATACTGTAAAACAGTCAATACTGACACTACAATGCAAAGAGAACAATCAATTACAGATTCGAATGCTGACCACCAAATTACCCTAGGAAAGATATTTGTTGCTGCAAAACCTTGTTAGCCAGTGTAATATTCTGTAAAAGATGGCTTTGAAAATACACTTCAAAGGTGAGGTAATCTGTGATAACTTGCAAAATGCCATGGAAACTGGACAATATTTTTCGTGTTGTATATTTCTGTAAAAAGTGTATAAATAATTACATGTATAAATAAATTACAATTACAATTAAAAATTGTTTACTTTATTGGCTTGTTTTAATGGATCAATAAAAGTGACCCCTTGTTAACAAACACTAAAAAGTAACACCGAGTGCCATAAACCAAATACAATGTCGGTGCCGTCATCTTGCAAGAACATTTTCTCCGTTTTTCATCTTGTTCTGTTGTCGCTGTTGTCTGTTGTCTATTCGTTCGTTTTTCGTCCTGTCACTAGAATGTGTCACAAGTTTATGACAGTTGTTAAGTCACATTGTTAGTTGATTGTCAAACTGAAGCTTATCACAATCTGCACCAAACTGTCCGTATGTCCGAACAAACACAACGCCATATCCAGCACCAGCGCCATCGCCGTCACCGGCGGCAATAACCATTCCAACCGGCACCGGCAACCACTCACTCGTCCGTCGTGTAACAAGCAGCAGCAGGTGTTGCGGACGGAAGTGGATGCCAGCCAGTTATCATTTCACTATCAACTCTTAACTACAATGTCTGCGATAATGGCAAATATTTTTAGAATTTGTTTGACCCCCACCCAAAGAGGAAATAGATTTTCTTTTTCTTTTCAAATTTCTCTAAGCAGTGTTTACCCTCGCCAGAGAACGAATTACGAAATATTTCATCCGGTCCGCAAAGCCCTGGGGTATAGATGTGTGTGTGCCAAGCTGAAACACTTGATAGAAATCTGATACTTTGTAATTTATCTAAAATTTTTTTTGGTGAACATGTCGAGGGAAACTTTATTTCTGTGGGTTTTTTCTTTCAGTCGAAACAAATTAAAGAACTTTTAACTATTAAAAGTCATTTTTTAATGAAACTGAAATTCAAAAACTTTGGTTTTCCATTCTCCAGTTTGAATTCTGGACGTATGAGGCTGTGAGTGCGTATGTGGGGGTGTTAGTTTGGAAAAATATCATTTATCACTTTTCCATTTGAGGCCAACTCATGCTAACAGCCAACAGCTGGAAAAGAAAAAGTTACATACTTAGACGATATGTATCTAGGTATGTTTAAAGGGCAATGGTGCATTTCCGTTTCATTTCCCAGCAAGTAGCAAGGACATGCAGTTGTGATTAAGGTAATAGCAGTGCTTGTGATTAATGAAACAAAATAAAACAGTTTACTCATTCCTGTGGCCTGAGAAAAGCAGTAGATATGTTAAAGTGGTACGTGTCCAATAAGTGCACTCAAGTCAGAATGAATAAATTAGAGAGAGATCCGTGTTTTTATCCCTTTTAACGGACTATTACAAGTTAAAGCTATATACAGGGTTCTCCAAGAAGAGGTGATATTTTGTATCACCCGGTATTTCGGTAGCTGTCACTTTTGCAGCTTTTATTCTTTGACATTTGACAAGTAGACACTACGCCATTACTAAAATTGGAACGATATATGTTTCAATAACGCATTTAAATTATTAAAATTCACTACAAAAATTGTGAAAATCTTGCAGTCACAGTTCGCAAATCTAAAAAGTTTTCGGACCGTGTTATCTCTCGAAGAGGTGATCACAATTGGCCATCGATATTTTGTGATTTAACACCTGGCGACTTCTTCCCTTGGGGCCACGTGAACGATAAGGTCTTCGCCATCAGCCCAGCGTCGATTCAAGACGTCGAAGATAGAATTCGTGGACATAGGGCAGCCACTTTGCGATTTGTTTATGGAAAATTTCATGAAAAGGATATGATCCTGTAAGCGTGATAGTGGTGGCCATGTGGCTGATGTTTTTTTTTTTATTATTAACGGCATGCCTTCCCCGTTATTATGAAGTAAACATCCAATCATTTATCTCAAAAAATGATTTTCTTTGAATACCAAAATAATACCTCTTGTTGGAGAACCCTGTATTAAATACGAACGAAGATGGGCTAGCCTTTCCCACGAACATAAACAATTTTATGTTTCTAGAAAAATACTTTAGTATGTTAGAAAAGTTAAAAGCGTTCAAGTCCATTTAATCGACATGTCTTCGCCAGGTGATAAATCGCCTGGCTCTTTCGACGCCCTCTCGTATTTGACCAGCATCGTTTGATCTACTTTCGTAAGCATTAGTGGATCTTTTTGTTTCTCCGTTATCATAGACAGTAATATGGTATAGGACAAATTTGAAAGAAAAATCTTGATCCGAATAAAAATACAATTTGAAAATCTTACTTATAGGTGATACGATCAAGTGATGAAAATACATACAAATAGAACTTTCATTTATCCTTACTACTCCCACTACCACCTTAAATAGAATTCCATGTGTTTTATTAAATTCTAAAAACTTAATTTGTTCACAAAAAAAAAAAACGCCCAGCGCTCCACAAATTATCAAGAAACATTTGTTATTGTTGCCTGTGGATGAAACAGAACTACGCCGTTAATTGGCTGTAATTGATGGCCTTGGAGATACTTTTCTGTTAGTTTTACTCCGCTAATGAATGTGTCTGTGTCCATGGGTGGTTGGTTAGTTAGAGTTGACAATATCATTGATTAAATAATTGAGATATTTCTGTAATTTCCATTCATACTGAATGGTTGCTAATAAGGTAAGGGAGTGTGCATCGGAATATTCTTCGGACGAACAGTGTTCAGATTTCTGTAAATCCTCACATGGTGTTTTTTCCTTTCTGCTGAAGGTATAAAATTGTGTTGGATTCGGTAATTGAATGTATTCAAAACAATGTGTATAACTGTACTGTAGTTTGTATGTATTCAAATAATGTATACAATTGTAATTTGGATATATTCAATGCATGTGCGTATGTTGTAGCTTGGGTTTTTTAAGATAAGCAGGCAGTACAACATGCGTGTGTGGTATAGAGCGGCGGGCTATTTTTAGAATAAGGGACGAGCATGATAACGAGTGGAATTTTCCACAAGATGTTATGCGTGCGTGGGTTGACAAAACAACCCCACGCATGCGTGTATCGCGTTCTCGTTCCTTCTTTAGGATTAGTTTAGTTTAAGAAAATGTATGCTAGTTTTAGGAAATATTAACAAAATAAAATCAGTATCTAACAAGTACTCAATGAGTGAGTGTCTTACAAACATTCAGCCGTGCAAGTGCATTTTTAATTAGTGCATTGTACATTTTGATCCTTCGAACCGACGAGCATTGTTCCTTAAAAAAAAAAATTTAATCCGTTTACTAAAGTGAAAGTGTGATTTGTAAGGAAAATATTTTTGAAAAAAAAATATTAAAAATGTTCGGTACGAAGTCTGAAGCCTCCAAGAAGATGGAGCAATTAATCAAATTATCGCAAAAAATTGAAAACATTGAGCGGTATTTGAGAGGGAAGCCAGAGATGAGAATCGTTCAACTCTCAAGCAACGAGTCCACCCTACAGAGCAAGTGGGTGGACTTCACCAAGTTGGTGACGGAATTGAAACAGTCCGCGGACAAGGAGATACCGGAGGTAATGGATCTTTATAAATCCACCGAGGCCTTGTACGAAGGGGCAAAAGGAATGATTGCTAAATATGGGACAGACAATTTCGAGGAAAAGACGTCAACGAAAGTCCTGGAAGCAGAGCCAAGCAGAATTGGCGAAGACCGAAAGAAAAATACAGTCCACAGTAGCGACATACAGCTTTCTCAACCACAAAGTATAATGGTTGAAAGGTTTCGAATAGAAGTTCGGGAATTGGCGACAATTATGAGTACGACAAGAGATACCATACTGAGTCTCAGTTCCGAACGGCTGCAGGTACAACAACAATTGGTAGAGGACCAGTTTCAAGAAGTTGTCCTGGCATATAGGAGGATTGTCGCTAAAAATCTCGACGACGACGATATTTATGACGCGTATACGAAAATACGGAGGCAGTATCGTGAAGTGCGATTGGAAATCGCGAGTCAAAGCGAAAACTTCAAGGAGTTTTCTAAAGCAACCGTAAGTACACGCCTGGCATTTAACCGGTATGCTGAAACACAAAATGGTGAGCTGTGGCCCAGACGAGCTCCCGCTAATAAGAAGGATGACCGGTTTAAAGCTGAAACCGATGATGAAGAAAACGTCAAAGAGCTGTGGGTTACCCGAATATCCACACGCTGTAATGACGATCAACGGTGGGTATCCAGGTTACCGTCAAAGAAGAAAACTGAAATCGATGAGGAAGACATCAAAGAGCTGTGGGTGACCCGAAGATCCACACACTGTAATGATGATCAACGGTGGGTATCGAGGTTACCGCGTAAGAAGAAAGCTGGTGAAGGGACTGGTGTTGATCCAAAGGAAGATCTCGCGCATGTTCCGATTGATGTAATCGAGCAGAAGTTTCAAGCGAGTGGCTTGGAAATCCATAATGCTGCCGGTGATTCAGTTATTGATGAAAATTTTCAAGTGAAGAAAGCGAAGGCGGCTTCTACTCAAGGGCAGATATCTAGCCCACTTAAATGGTTGGAGCCGATCACCACAATGGTGAAGGCTGTGGGTTCCCCGGGAGCTCCACACTTCGGTGGATTGCGGGTGGCTGCGGTTATGTCAGCGGTTGGAGATGGAGCTGATTTATATCACGGGATTTTGAAGGAAGGGCTGGTGAGAGAAGAGACAGTGACTGCAGAAACCCCTGGCAATTTCGTAACTGCAAAGCCGTTGTTGTTACCTGATGGATGCAAAGAAGCTGATGTATTGCTGTGGAGGCATGTGAGGGCTAATCCTTATGGTTTCACATCAAGGGAACTGCATAAGTGGAATGGTCCTGAATGGCTGAAGGATGTCGACAAATGGCCACATATAATAGAATTAATAGATTTAAATTTGTCATAAAATATTGATAAACATATGTAAAACAAATAATTGTAGTTCGCCGGCCGCAGAATGTTCAGATTTCTGTAAATCCTCACATGGTGTTTTTTCCTTTCTGCTGAAGGTATAAAATTGTGTTGGATTCGGTAATTGAATGTATTCAAAACAATGTGTATAACTGTACTGTAGTTTGTATGTATTCAAATAATGTATACAATTGTAATTTGGATATATTCAATGCATGTGCGTATGTTGTAGCTTGGGTTTTTTAAGATAAGCAGGCAGTACAACAGGTATAGAGCGGCGGGCTATTTTTAGAATAAGGGACGAGCATGATAACGAGTGGAATTTTCCACAAGATGTTACTCGTGTGTAGGTTGACAAAAACAACCCCACGCATGCGTCTATCGCGTTCTCGTTCCTTCTTTAGGATTAGTTTAGGTTAAGAAAATGTATGGTAGATTAAGAAAATATTATGAAATAAAAATCAGTGTCTTACAAGCACTCAACAAGTAAAGACTTTTAGTTCGGATTAGCTCTTTACATTTGGTTCTACGAACCGAATTAATGTCTTTACAAACAGGAATCTACGGTTAATAACCGGCAGTTAAATCAGGACTAAAAGAGTTGCAGAGTGGTTTGTATTGTATTGTTTTTTTTCCAGACGAGGGGTTTAAAGGAACCGCCCACAAAAAATCCATGATTTCATGAGATGTTACAGGGTAGCAATTGTTTAAAGAAAATCCTTGAGACAAAGCACATGACCTAACTGTTCTTAAAATTGCTCAATTGTTTTCTAGTCGGCAATACACTTACGTTGAAATAAAGAAAATCGTCCTTTGTTGTCTCAGTTCTATTGCAACTTTAAAGAGGTACAGAATTTATTAAAGCGCGCTCATATTCAATTGAACAAATGGCAATACAATTGTGGCAATGCCAGCAACTGTTTCACAACCGTTGATCGTTTAATAATTTTGGTTAACTTTTCGTATTCACTTTATGTTTTGTATCTGTTACCTTATATAGAACCGTTATCGAACCATAAATGATACTTTCCATAGACACGCTTCAGTTTTGGAAGTTAAAGTGTTTAGGGATATTTCTGATTTGCCAAGAATTCAGAAAACTTAATTCTGCATCATGTGAATTAATATCTCAACTGGAGTATCGGATCCAACTTGGTGCTTTAAGGGGTCATACTCATATCATAAGAACCTTAATTCAATTTCCTTCATATTTCATTAAAACGAACTAATACAAATTTCTCGCTCACTGGCTGTCTGCCTTTTGCTGCATTCAAAGCGATATCGTCGAAAGTATTAAATTGTGAAATTTCAAACTTTTTTCCATTCCTCTACGTGGTGCTGGGCACTCCGGAGCTCGGGAATACGGGTTCATTAGTTTTTTTGGTTGAAAAAAAAAAACACTTGTGATAAGCACCTCTTGATAGTTTTACCACTTGCCCCAGTCTTTGGAGCGTTCGTTCCTTTAGCTCATTGAGTGCAGTGCTGCGGCAACGTGAAACATCGGAGCGCGTCGGGCGATGTTGTTGGTTGGTATTTGTATCTTTGGCTTGCCTCCTTAATAGCCATTGAGATCTTCTGTGAACATTTAATATCGGAATCTTTGAGTGTATCACGAAGTAACTATCAAAAATATTTACGGTCTTTGTAACTTTCTCCGGGAGCAGAGGAGAGAGAGTGTGAGAGAGAGAGAAAGAAAAAGAACTACAACTGCATCAACAACTTCAGAGGCGGGATTAACAAAAACTCCATATTTTCGCTTTGCCTTTATTTCGGCGTTTTGCTTTCGTTGCCACAGAATTGCGAACATTTTCCAAAAATAAAACACACACACACAGACAAATGAAAGTGAGCAGAAGGAGAAATCCCTCCAAAGTTGACTTCTAACACGACCAAACGATAGCAACGAACAATTCCATTCAGTTGCCAAACTATGAACTCATTTAAAAGATATTTAGGTCAACAGTTTCATGCTGGCTCTACCCTTGTCCGTCCGTCCGCCCGTCTATTGCTCCATGGGAATCTTTCGGCGAAACTGTGTCTTGGTATCTCCGACTTGCCCTCGCTCTCGCTATTTGGCTGTATATGGATACAATCGTTTTAGAGTGAGCAAAGTTTAGTAAAGAATAATGACTGTTTCAACACTTAAAGTGCATTCTGGTCATACGGCTGTGTGTGAGTGTTAGTGAGGATTGTCGTTTTTGTTCGATTCCGTTCGATGTTTTCCTTGTGATAGTGGGATTTAACTTAACAAATTGACATGGAAGCCAAAGCGCCACTTTGAGTGATGGCATCTATAATGTTGGTGTTTGTTGATTACGGACAAATAAAACGGAGGAAACTGCTGCTGCTAAACAACACAAACAAACACACACACATACAAATATAGAAAGAGGTCTTGTTCGTACAAAACCCCATATTCCACACACTCACTCTGACATAAATTTATACCGAACGAGTTAAAAATGTTGCCAATCTTTGGCATCCTTTGAAAAAGATTTAAAGCTGTGCTAAAATGTTTCTTTCTTGTTGGAGAAGGAAATCAATGTTAAACGTTAATTAAAAATCTTGAAGGGAAATTACTCTATTTTCAATTCCTAAAGAAATCGCAAAGACAAAGCCAAATACACATACACATTTAATTTCTATTACTGTATACGCGTATAATGACTTCACATGTCAAGGGTGTTTCAGTAGGTCTGCATGAAACGGATGGTGTTGATAGCTGGGCAGAAATCCTCACAGGATTTATGGGTTACTGGGCAACTACATCGATGCTTGCATTTTTAAACCTTCGAAATGATATTCATCATGTTGCATTGCTAAGTGGACGAAATATGCATTTGCAGAGACAAACGATTTTACAGTCACTCAGCTGCACAAACAAACGGCTGACAAAGTGAAATCTGACCATTTGATAAATCTGTTGTTTTTCCATGGTGTATTATTCATACTTTGATTATACCGAACACAAATGCCAATATCATAGTGTATCCAATATTCTTAGAATCGTTTCCGTTTGGGGAGCGGGGGTCCACTTCATCACCGAGAGAGTAAGAGAAAAATATTGAATATTGTAGATATAATTCGATGTTAAAGGTATTCGACCGCATGGTGATCTCGGCCTGTTCGACTCATACTTTGGAAGTTATACGCTGTAGAAAAATTGACAACAGGTGATCAGTGATCAGCAAGGTAGTAAAACGAGAAATTCGTAATGCCTGATCAACTGTGCAAGAACGAAGGGAAACTGAAAGGACACCGATTTAAAAAAAATCGATTTCGTGATTGCTACAGACCTGCGCAAGCAAGACGATCACTATGTACTCCAAATGAGGTCACGGAATTTTAAGGAGTAGCGTATTTTCAACTTTTTGGGAAATAGGCGAAAGATTTAATTGTCCTTAAAGCCCGAGATCTTGTCACATACACAGGTTTCCTCTAGATCGACAAGATGTTGATGATAAAATTATCATTGTATATTTACAAGTGCTATGAAGTCGAGCCAAAATCAAATGATTCCCACTTTGAAAACTGTATTTCCGTCCACTATTCCTATATTACACTGAGGTGCGTTTGTATCTTAAAGATAAATAGTTCATATAACCGAAAATATTTAAAATTTTAAAACAGATTTAACAGATTCATTTGTTTTTAATACATTTTATGGGAAATACCGTCGATTTCAGTTAAGCGGAAATGAAAAAAAAATAAGAAAATTGTTTCACTTATGCTGGGGTTTCAATAAAAAGGACTTCGACTAATTGAACCTTCGTTCATTTACACGAACTGAGTATGTACTTTTGAAAATGTTCTATGAAACGAAGACAGAAATTTTTAGATTTTAATAGAATTTATTATGATGATCTAATAACAAATTCATTTGAAAATTTACAGCATTTTCAACATTTCCATTGGCCATATACGTCACCTCCTCTATTATCGCTTGGTCTGTCAATTGTCCTCTATTATTGTGCATGTACTTTAATGAGTTGCATGAAGTAGTATTGAAATGAGACGGCACAACATTGTTGTTTGTTGCCGTTACATCTTAATATATATTTACCCTCGACACTGATTCCCTGATTCACTGATTCACTGACTCTGTCACGCAGTACGTAGGAATTTAAATAGGCATTCTATAATAATTCTATAAATAATAATAATAAAAAAAATAATATTTTTTTTGTACAGAAATTGTGTTTTCCCAAAATAGTTTTCTCAAAATATTTTTTACAAAATTTTTAAAATTAAGTAACAAATACTTTCTCAAGCAAATTAACGGGCGCCATAGGCGCATTACAACTTACTAGTTAATCATATTTCTCTTAAGCGGTGTACGTATCATATATGTTCGTGTTTTTGCATTAAAAATGTGTTTTTTGGCGTTCGGAGCCGGCTTTAAACAGCAGGCCCCGGTCAGTGAGTATACAAATTATATCGTACACAGCTGATTCGAGAGAAGTTCCCCGTCTGTTCCTTCATGGAATGTTAAGGGAAATAAGTAAGTATATACATGTATCTATATATATAAAAAATTGTTGCAAGTGCGTTGTGACTTTATAACTCAAGAACGGTCGAACCGAATTCGCTTAAATTTTAAGTGTTTGTTCGTATGGTCGTGCAGATGGTTTATATGTAATCGGTCAACGCGTTCGCGAGTTATGACTATTCATGTCAACATGTGATTTTGTCCATATACATGTCAACATGTGATTTTGACCATATATATACAAGGTAAATACACGTTGTAGTGCATACACGTATCCACATTGATAGCTGTCACTGAGTGATCATTTTGGGAATAGTAAAATGTTGAAGTTTGTTGAAAACAAATTTCCTATGGTGAATATATTTATTTTCAATTATTTTATGGGATGAATGTCCGATCCGATGGCCCATAAAAAATCTTTGGAAGCATTGAATCGAACATTACAGGATCTACGTGGAAATCAACAGTTGTTCGGAGGTGCATTAATATTGCTATCTGGTGATTTTCGACAAACGTTGCCCGTCATTCCCAGATCGACTCCAGCTGATGAAATTAATGCATGTTTGAAAAGTTCGTTTCTTTGGGGAAATGTACAGAAGTTATCGCTTAACATAAATATGCGTGTGCATCTTCAAAATAATCCATTAGCACGTGAGTTTTCGAAACATCTGCTGCATATTGGCGATGGCAAAATTGCAAGTGATTTAAATGGCTTTATCACGTTACCAAACAACTTTTGCACAATTATGCCATCAAAAGAAGAACTAATTGATCGCGTTTTTCCAAACATTGTTCAAAACTATAAAAATCATGATTGGTTAAGATAACGTGCAATTTTAGCACCAACAAATTCCAATGTTAATGAAATAAATTTTCAAATTCAACAAAAATTGCCAGGTGACTTGGTATCATACAAATCTATTGATACTGCTACGAATGAAGAGGATGCAGTAAATTATCCGGTTGAATTTTTGAATTCTTTGGAACCACCCGGTATGCCACCGCATCTTTTGAATTTGAAAATAGGTTCATCGATCATACTTCTTCGAAATCTCAATACACCAAAACTCTGCAATGGAACGAGACTTTCCGTGAAGAAATTAATGCCCAATTTGATTGAAGCAACAATTCTCACTGGCAAAGCAAAAGGAGAAGTTGTACTAATACCACGGATACCATTATTACCAAACGACATCCCATTTCAATTCAGACGTCTTTAATTTCTCGTGCGTTTATCATTTCCTATAACCATAAATAAAGCTCAAGGACAAACGCTTCAAGTGTGTGGTGTGAATTTGGAGGAACCGTGCTTTTCTCACGGACAATTATACGTCGCATGTTCCAGAGTGGGAGCACCAACTAATTTATTTATTCATGCACCACACATCAAACAAAAAATATTGTATACACTATTGTATTAAATTGATTTAGTTTTTTTCATTACTTCCAAATAAAAAATAAATAAAAAACCCCCACCGAATTTGATTCAAAGTTAATATTCATGCGTAGCGAAGCACGCCGGGGTCCGCTAGCTACATAAATAAAATTTGAAGGCAAAACAACGTTTGCCGGGTCAGCTAGTACATGTATATCTAGATTTCTATCACTATAGTTTCTATCCTGTTTCTGCAGTCCGATAATTCTGGAGTTACAAGACAACGTTCTTACAGTTCACGTGCTACTTTCATAAGTTGGTAGCACCTGTTGCTGGTCTTGGCCTAGAATTTATCATCCTTAGTTGGCTCTACAACCTGTTGCTTGTCTTGGCCTGCTCAATAAATAATTTCCAGAGTCTCGGTCTTCCCTGTCTGCGTTAAAGGTTGTAATTGTCAACCAACGCTTTTCTGGCCAGCGAACGCTGTATATATGTCGCCTATACTCTTCGTTAACACAGATCGGGCTATCGATTTGGCGAGGGATTAGTTTTTTTTAAAACACCCAGCACAGTTTCACAAGCTTTCGCAGGAATGTAATTTCAGTTCGACGAGAGAGGGCTCTGTTCTTGAATTGTTTGTTTGTTTTCGGGCACGACCCTTCGCTTTATTTCAATGCTGACATTATTGTTGTTGATGGCAGTGCCGAGCGAATATAAATTCTTCCACAACCTAGACGTGGCAACTGCCGGCTTTCACTATTTCGCTTTACTTGCATAGCGACGTTTGCCTAGCAGTTGCAAGCATAAATTTAGTCTTATCCTCGTTCACCATCAGAGCCATCTTCGTCGAATCCTTCTCGATTCTGGAAAAAGCACCAGTTACCTCTTGTTGTATCTTTCCAACGATGTAAATATCGCGAGGGTGATATGATACAGGCAATATTTTTCCGTTTATTTTTTTTTTTGCCAGAGAAACCACAATCTTTCTTGAGGTTGCTTTGCATATGTTCACGAATTTGCCTACGAATTTGTTTGTTTGTTTACTTTTTTACACATAAAAAGATAATTTCGAATAACGCGGTTTCACTTTACGCGGTATTCTTGAGGACCGAATTGACCGCGTTAAACGGACTTTTCCTGTATATTACCGTGAGGGGACGATGTGGCCTTTGGTGTTCACTGTGCCAGTTTTATTAACTTCTGCTTTTTCCAATATTTTGTTTTAATTAATTCGTTCGGATTAACCTTATAAACAATTTTAGTTCATATTTTTAACATCTAGGAATGTTGAAGTTAAATCAGTCGATCGGCTCAGAGTCGCCACATTGTAATGATATCTGTCAGTCTACACGTCCGTCTGATGTCTATCTATAGCTTGTATGCAAAATAAAGGTCGAAAATGTTGTCCGAACTTAATGAGTTTATTTTTTGTCTCAAGGACAGACGCTATTGAAATGGGATGCAATCGTCAAGGTTTGCAAATAAATCCATACAAAAGTAGATAACCAATTTGTACAGATTTGTTGAAATGTTTTTTATTATTTGGTCTTTGAAAACAAATAATAAATAAGTTTGTTAAAACCGATCGATTATTGTAATTGTAGCGATTTTGTATTTGTCTTAGATGCTTCGAGAGTAAATGGTTTTTAAACCTCATCAATTAGCTCGGAGTGGTCAAGTGCTCATGGGGTGTGTTTCTATTCCAAAATTATTCACAAAAAAAACAAACACACACAGGATACTTTAGCAAATCTTAAAATGTAGATACTTTTATCCTCATGTGCAGTTTGAGGCAACAACATTGTTGCAGTTACTGTTCGGTGGCCGTCAATACGTTTTCGTTAATGTGGCCAGAAGACTTTCCCTAAATGAAACACACAAAGTACGAGAACTTTAAACGTTTGTTCCACTTGAGTTATTTTAAAATCTCTTAACTAATTTTTATCGTGTACAAACCATTTAACTCTGGATGGCGTTTAGTCACTCTTGTATGCTCGTAGTTGTTAGTGTATGTGTGTGTCTGTATGATATTTTGTATCTCCTTCCGGTTTTAGTTGTTCTGCGGTTAGATGGAGCGAATGTTTTTCGCCTTTTGTTTTGAGAATAAAAGAATAACGGACGTAGCGACACATACACACACTACAAAAGATGCTCATTAACGTTAATTTGCGTAATTACATGGTTCATGGAATGATGTTGTTGTTAATTGTTGCAGCCAGGCAAGACAAAAAATGAAAACATTAAACGGAAACGAAAATGAAAACGAAAAAACAGAAAAGCGATAATTCTAACTAACAACAGAGTCTAACGCCAATGACAGTATAATGCCGAAACGTTGGTCAACACAGCGAGTATCCCTCCCAGAAATTTCAGTGATTATGTGCTTACGTACATGGCTAGATATATTGTGTACACACATACATACAGAAGTATTCCCTAGTGCTAATTCTTTTCAGTGAGAATGTCAACCTTACCGAAATCGTTACCGATACGGATAAATTCGTAAGGATAAATTCAAACGAAATTTGAGCAATTGTAAGTCCAAGAGTACAACGCAATAAATTTAGGTGTTGAGGCAATAAATTTCGGATAAACATTTGAAGTTGTCAGGTGTGAGAAGATGGCAGGAAAAATTTAAATTTATTAAACATACTTTTTAAGATTTCCTCAAAACACTCTCGAAAGCCATACCAGTATTCCAAATGTTTTCTAAATTAAAAGATATTTTGTATGAAATTCTGTGCTCCGCTATATTGCTATATTTACGAGTAGGAGATATATATATACATACATATCATTTGATACCACGACAATAATGTGTAACATATCTCAGCAGTTCCTAGGTGTCTTTGAAACAAATTCAATTCATGACTGTTTAAGTCGTTTGAGTCATGTCTGTCTCTCTGTCCGGCTGGTTTTCACGATAACTTTAGAAACAACTAGCCAATTGCATTGGAACTAGGCATGGGTAATTTTCTTTTTAAAAATACTTATGCCCTATGCGAACTTACCCACATCCTGTATTTAATAAAGCTATTGGACCGCTATGTGTTGAATATGATGAAATGCCGCTCCAATGTAACAATTGTGAATAACAAATTTCTTGTTAGCCAGAAATTAATCAGGAGTTTATGTACCACTTTATTTGTTAATTAAATACAAGAAGACATGCAGTCGAATATGAGGCCCAGCCTGTATACCTTCAGCGTTCATAACACGTTCATATAAATTGCTTTTCCAGAATATGTAACTGCTCATGAACAGGTAAATTGGTACCATATTCGAAGCTTTGTGATATACTATGTAAGGGAAAATGCGTTCCTCATACACCCACACATATTTTCCTATATGAATGTGAAGGTGACATGGTATTGGTTAAGCATATTATTATATGTATTAATATAGTTATTCGCTCCCCATCCAAAAACTGTCTGATAATGGATTGTGGTCATACAAATATATGTTGCGTTACAGAATTAATGCATTCATGGTAACTTATTGTCAATACAGTTTTTGGGTAATAACTATTTTGATTGAAACACAAAGCCAAATATATTTGAATGTCTATCGATATGAACGAATCGAGCGCAAAGGAGGTACGCCTACACTAGAATTAAGGACAACTAATCGGGCTGTGCCGCTTTTTTTAATTTGGTAAGAGGCAATTACTTAGACCCTAAGAATTGTTCAGTTTTTATTAATAAAAGCAAATTACAAGATTGGGGAAACACCGTTATCGCATTGTAGTTCGAACACCCGCGTACTCACATAGTGGTATTTGGTATATAATATTTTCCCTTTGGCATTATTGTGAATGTTTAGTGTTTCCACATACAAAAATGTAACAACAATTCCTTGTTGATAAGAATGTGATGGAGAAAAAAAAGGCGTAACCGGTAAATTTTCCTAACAACTTAGTACAATTTTCTGAAAAATCTAATTTTAATAGTTAAACTTGATAGTAATGTAAATAGCATAGGCTGGAATATATTTATTAAAAGTCTCTTATTCACAAAGAATTTTACAAAAAAAATATGGGCGTGTAAATCTCTGTATCGACGCCGATCGATCTATTTTTGCAAATTTGAAACTGAAAGGCCAAAGCCCATACAAATTGCAGAAACTATTGACAATTCAAAGAATATTCGTTTTCAACGGCCTACATACAAAAAATAATAATATGTTTAGAGGTATACCCCAAAAAAAAAAACTGTAGCCAAATATAGTGACCACATCAAGTTATTCATATTCTGCCATAAATACACATTTATATTTCTGTTTTTGGAGACATGTAAGGAAACATTTTTTAAAAAAGGGCGGTATGAAATTACGCCTCACGAAAACTCACCCCAAATTGATAATAAAATTTGGCCCCAACAAAATTATACGGGGAACACCAATACGAAATTTCATGATTTTTTGGGTCTTCATTTCACTTCAGAAAATTTGGCGTTCATTTCTACAGAGGTATATATGTATGACGTTCTAGTTTGCATTTGTGCTTTATCCTGATGTCTCGAATTTCATTTTTTACTAGAGGTACATTCAAATCTTTGTGAATGTTCTCGTTCCTCATATACCAGGGTGCGCCGGTGATTAACCGCAATGTTTCCAAAGTATAACCATATTGGTTTCATTATACTATTGTACAGCTGGACCTTGTATTCCAGACTCAGTTTCAAGTTCGAATTGAGCAGCCAGTGGAGCTGGTGTATTTTTAACTTTAGTTGGGTCTTCGTTTTATTGAAACCGGATTCTGCATAGTTTTCAATATCAAGTTCCGAGTTAATACGCTTGTTCTTTGAACTTTTTTTTGTCATGGCCTGCTATAACAACAAACAGTGGTAATTGTTAATTCGGTAATGAATATAATAAACGTGTCCTTACTAACGCACTCGCAGTTGTGTACATGTTTGGATATATGAATTTTCTATATTTTTTACACCCATGCATCATAAACATATGTATCTATGTGTGTTATATGACAATTTATAAATTGTGAATTTACGTGTCCTCTGACGGAATGAGAGGCTAAGCGGGCAATGATTTTCCACTCTCATTATTCGTCATTCCCATACTAATGGTACATCATTTCATTTCTGCAAAGGAAAGGCCAAAACTATCCGCCGTGTCTTTGCTGATTTGCCTTGAAATGTATGAAAATGATCCGGAATTCCATCGGAAAATCATCTGGACTGATGAGGCCCATTTTCACCTCGGTGGTTACGTCAACAAGCTAAATTCTCGCATCTGGGGCTCGGAAAACCCAAGAGTTATTGTTGAGAAGCCTCTCCATCCTCAATGTGTGACTGTTGCGGTTTATGGTCCGGCGGGGTCATTGAACCTTACTATTTCGAAAATGAGGTTGGATCAACAGTTACGGCGAATGGATTGCGCTATTGAGAGATGATTAATAATTTTGGGGCCACGTGAAATATAAGGTCCACGCCAACAGTCCAGCGTCGATTCAAGACCTCAAAGATAGAATTCATGAGGCTATCGAGGACATAGGGTAGCCACTTTGTGATTTGGTTATGGAAAATTTTAGACCATCAAACATTTTTCAGCGGCTGAAGTTCCCCGTCTGTTCCTTCATGGAATGTTAAGGGAAATATGTAAGTAAGTAAGTAAACATTCGATCATTTATCTCAAAAAATTCCATTTTTCTTTCAATACCAAACTAACACCTCTTGTTGAAAAACCCTGTATTAGTCATACAATTTCCGTTAGGGTTTTCTTATTTGTATTCCTTTGTCTCACTTAATTTCAAAATTAATTTTGTGGCGTCTAGTGGATTACCGAATTGTTTAACCGAATACTCAACAAAATTCAAAGTGTACAATGACTTCAGAGTACATATATACATATTTAATCAGATTAAAGAAGTTCATTTTCTACCAAAAATATTAAATTTTTAATGTAAAATTTGCCTTAAGTAGGGATAATAACCAAAGCGTTTATATGCACATTTAAATTAAACTAGAAATTAATTTATTGTTTAATTAAAGTAAAACAATTGTCAATAGGGTACAATGTAAAAATATATCTTTAACTTCAAAGTGGACGACTGTTCAATGTCACGTCTATTCCCCAACTGTCGCGAGAGTCATAGTCATTTCTCTCTGGCTCTCTTGATCACTACATGACATAACCCCCCCTACCCGTCCATGTTGTCATCCTACATTTATATCAGTAGAATCCTCAAAATAGATAAACTTGAACTGGTAAATAAAGATTTTGTCGTAGGAACCACCAAAATGTCAGCCCTTCGCTTAGGTCGCATCCGGCATGCCTCAGTCGATGGATTTATCAGAAGATCTTGTATTCGGCCTGATACGAGAAGGCCCTAGTAAATTCCGCCATGTGTTCGCAGTCGTATACACATACAGATAAATATATGTATATATCCATAATCACACATATGTATAGGCAGTCCAAGTGCTTAGGGAACCTTTACTAATGAGTACAACCTGTCATTGTGTCAATTTAATTAGACAAGAAGTACCTCCAGATGACATAAATTGAATTATTAGTTGCCATTTCAATGTATATGTGTATGTAACTACCAGAAGGTGTGAGTATATAATAGTGGATACCTATGTGTATACAACAGCGTGTATGTGTGAGATTTGGAGGCATACGTATGTATGTGTAAAGGTGTTAGTGTTAAAGGTGATAGTAGGTATTAAATAAATCCAGTCAAAGGTTCTTCTTCACTTATCTAAACAAACATACACAAAACGATGTATGAGTGATTCCAAATATTTTCGACACAGTTGTTGTTTTTATCTTCACAGAAAAACAAATTTGAAAAACATCTTTCTCTCGGGTATATCCAACACCGCTTCGTATATTCCACTCCCAGTGATAGACACAGCAAATTAGTTAAGAAATTATCGATGAGACCAATCTAATCCCTTTGATTGTCATAATCCAGAAGCAACTGAATACAAAATCCG
The DNA here is from genome assembly GCA_958296145.1 of Hydrotaea cyrtoneurina. NCBI lineage: Eukaryota > Metazoa > Arthropoda > Insecta > Diptera > Muscidae > Hydrotaea > Hydrotaea cyrtoneurina. Next base: position 50,134,656 of record OY282514.1, on the reverse strand, counting down.
TTAATTGGGAATTGCTGGCGATAAAGAAATTCCATTGTCATTTATCGAAACTATTTGCGTTTTAATGTGATGACAGAATTCACTGACCAATCCGAAAATATGAATTGATGCTAAATAAATGTAAGCAAGTTTCTGGTCGTTTAAACGAGAATTACTGTTCAGTAAAAAAAAGTAAGCATTGAAGCTAAAATAAACAATATCTAAGTATGGTTTTCAACAAAAATTTCATTTGTGATAACTTTTACATACCAATATTTTCGTTGAAATTTAAAGGTTGTCTTTTTTTCTGTGTACGCAAAAGAGAATGCTAGTATAGAAAACGATAGCAAAAGCACAAAGATCTCAAATTTAAAAAAAAATTCTAATAAAATCTTGAATCTTAAATTTTTTTCATTTGAATATGAAATTATTATAAAATAATACAATATCTGTGTTGATTCAAATTGGCTATACGAAGTGTGATTTATTCATATGCCCAACGTGTAAATTAGTTTTTTTTTTATCTGAACCTGTGTTTAGAACACTAACACCGTTGCTGCTGTTGTTTTTGTGTTGTTTTTGTGTTGTTATTGCATTGTGAATGTTTATAGTTCCATACACGTGTATGCTGAAATTGTGTATGTAGACATTTCGATTTTGACTTTTCTACATGTTTACCGCACGTAAACAATTAACAGCGGTTTAATGATTTACAGCCTGGTGCCCGACGCACACACACACAAGCACCCTCTGCTCACCACAACCGAATTGATTTACCTTGTAAATTATCAGGTGTATCGCCATTTTCAATGTAATTTGCAATTTCAGGTTAGATGGTGACGGAGACTTTAGATAGCGCTTTATTGGCGAACACATAAATTGAATAATACATTTTTGTTATGCATTCACTTGAATTCAAATGACAGCAAATTCAATTGAAACGATTGGTTTGTAGATAATTAAAATGATAAAAGGTGATCAGCAATTGCACAGTGACTAACAAATGTGAAAAATGTATGTAATTGGTGATCGTTTGAAAAAATTACATTTTGTCTGAATTCATAGATTTTTCATTTCAAATACAAAGAGGGTCTTATAGACACCAAATGAAACTTCAACGTATTCTCTAACAATCCGCTTACAGTGTACATGCAGAATTCTTCGACCATACTACATATACTATACTCAACATATACTACTCCATCTATCCTCTCTCACAAGAGTGTTAATAAAAAAAAACATTACCCACCCTGTACTTACAAGACATTAGATATGGAGGTCTAAATGTTAAGGTGTCTGGACGATGCCACGCCTCCTCTATGTGATAAATATTTTTATAGCCGTTTCGATGTCTACAGGTTACAAACAAACACACAAACATACATCGGCTCTATGAAAAATGCCAAAAAAAAAAAATTAAGAATGCCCTAAATGAAGAATTCCCAAATTAAACGAAAAATCCCCCAAAATCCTAATTCGAAAATTTCTCCAAAAATTCTGAAAAATTATGAAAAATCCCTTAAACAATTAATGAAAAATTGCCCAATGCAAAATATCCCACATATTATGAAAAACACCCCAAAAAAAAAACATTATAAAAAAAAATCGCGATATATGATTGACATGTGTATGCAAATATCCCAAAAAAAAAAATCAAAAAATTTCCCAAAAATAAAAAATGGGAAATTTTTCATATAGAAACTGAAATGTTACCTACAAATTCTTATTTTTTTTTGTGGGGTATTTTTATTTGGGGTAGTTTTCATAGAGCCTCAAATCAAATCTTTGTAAAAATTCCAATAGTTTATCCATTTTTTTTAGCTTATTTACGAAATATTTAATTGATTGGTGATAATTTTCGCTAAACAATATTTTTGTTGAAATTTACGGGTTGTCTTTTTTTCTGTGTAAAAGCAAAGGAAAATTGAAGGCAATTGTTGAGGATCGCATAAATCCTCTCAATGACGATCTGTATTTCATCAATCTCAAGGATTAGTGGCATCTCGGGCATTCGAATTAGTTGATGGCAGCCGTACTGCGACTAACTTAATATTGTTAAGTTCCAACAAGAATGGAATTGTATTTGTCTACAATTTATTTAACGAATATACGAAATTTCTTAATTTAATACCACAAGCGCACAAGCCCAAGTAAGAACGCGCCACCCTTGGTCAATCGTAAAGCTCTTGGCCAATGTCCCTTTTCTGTTAAATCGGTTTGTCAGTGCAACAACAAAATATACAGGTTTCTCACAAGTCGTCGTCTTTGAGAACCCAGCAAGTCCACCTTCCGGGTAGGATCTTACTCAGTAACAAAAATCGAACCATGTGACATCAATTCCATACACATTGCTTTCCCACTCTTGGACTCGAACTTGAGACTCTCCAATTCCATATCTTCGTAAGCAGTGTAGAAGAAACACATTGATTCATTATTTATATTTAATGGAATTTTACGACTTAGCTTTGAGAAGAGAAAGGGGATTGTTTTGGAATGAGTTATGCATTTTTGCTATTACAGATACAGATCGATTTGTATTGGAAATACAACCGAACCACTACTAGAGCATAGAGATAAGGCAATCCCATTGCTGTGGTAGATCCAGTCAGACCATTACACTCCATTGTGAGGTATATTCGGTAAAGTTCCGGCCCATATATTTCCAAGCTTGTGAAGATTACTAAAACAATTTTATGATAGTCACCATCGATCAGATTTTATGATTTCAGAAACAGTTCAGTGCAAAATTTAATAATAACATGAATGTTGATCGCTAGATCTTTAAAGGATTCTCAAATGTCCCTGGCCCAACCCAAATAATATGTTAATCCAATTGTATTACAGATGTCACAAATCCTCCGACCATTCAAGTGCCATACCAATGCCTGTCTGTTGCGTTTAATTCGACATATGAATATTTAAATATTTAATATGAGGAGTAGTCCTCATTTACTAAACTTAATTATAAAATTCCCATGAACCCCATTCGTCCTCTAACACGATGACGTTCAAGGAGATAAATGACTTGGCCCTCTTGTGATATGTTCTAAGCAGGATCAGACAATAATTTTCCGAAACTCGAAATGTAAACCGCATACCAGATGTACACACACCTACATCTGTACATATCTCTACGCATTAAATGGATAAAATACGGCGCCGAAAAATTAAGGAAACGGAATGATATACCAAAAAAAAAGTATGAGTAGCAAAAAAGGTCGAGGAGTGTACTGCGAGAAAATTTAAAATACACAGGAATTAACATTGCCACATGTGTATCCTCCACTGGTACATACAGACATAAGGATGCTCGCACAGACACGCATACGCACACACATACTCGTACATGGACTTGAATTCTTTGAGCATATGATACCCATTTCAGAGGAAATTCCATTTCTTAACCAAATTGTAATATTTACCAAACGGCAGAGGAATTGCGGGGGAATTGAAATTTTTGTTGAGAATTTATGTCTCAACCGTAGACATTCATTGTAACATCGGCAGGACTAAGAGGGTTCAGCGAAAGGTTAAGAAAATATTTCTGGATTAAGATTTCGGAGTGTCATACATGCACTACCACTTGAGCAGATAATGGAGCTTTAAGGAATCCTTGAATTTAACCCACACACACACACTCACATACAGACACACACAACCTCTTTCACTTGATGTACCCCTAACAAATACAGTTGAAGTGGATTACATCTACATATGTATATGTACACGCCGACACATACACACACTCTTTACATGTTCACATTCATAAGGCCGAGCAGAAAGTATTTGTTGTTGTTGTTTGTAATATGTACGTGTTGGAAGAGAGAAATGTGCGACTGTGCGTATAAGTAAGAGTATTAGGGTTAGAGTAGGGTTTTTAGCCGGTGTACACCCGTGACAATATTTTCCACTTAGTCCGGTTAAAATTTATGACCATATTCTGGGTATTACCAAAAGTATTATGCATGCACGTACTTATGTACGATCACACATACATGTGCCTCCAACACTCTGCCAAACATTGTTTTTTTTTTTCTCTGTCTATGACTCGGCCAAAAGTTCCTGTTCCAACTACCAGCCTCCCCGACACACCACCGTTGCCATGCATGAGTGCCTGCCATCTAGTGTATGTTGTGTTCACATGTCCGACACTCCATATTCACATTTAGTCGTGGCACAACTCTTGCGACATCGGATTGCTGGATGGCAACAACGCAAAACATGTCAAGTTTATAAATCATTGCTTCCAGGATATTGTTTTATTTATTAATGCGTTTTTGAAAAGCTAAGCTCATAAAAATGGCAAACAAGTCCCCGCCAGTGCGTCGCCTTCTTCCCGCACACAATTGCCCAGTTATAACTGAAATGTGGAAAAATATTGCGGCCTTTGAAGGCTTCTCTGGCGAACTAGTGTGTGTATGTGTCTGTTGTTTTTTTTTCAGCTGAACGCCCAAACAGGAAAATATGTTGTATGTTTTTCACTTTCTCTACTGCGGAGTCCAGGACTGCGACAAGGTGAGGGAATGTGGGCCACACGTAGTGTGCGTCGACATGTACGAATGGATGTGCTCACCTCAAAATCGTTACATGATTTATTACGTGTCGTTCGTATTTTAAATGTACATAAATTTGTTTTTGTTTTTATTTCACTTTTATTGAAAACAATACATACATATGTACATATGTATATTGAATGAATGGTCTATTCCTACAAACATAAAACTAGCAATAAATTTATTTACATACACGTGTACATTTATGAATGAGCGTGTGGTGGGCGAGTTCGAATGTATCTGTACCGGCCAACAGGAAATTGAGAGTGGTCCAACTTTGCTGTGGCCTTTGGTGAAATGGTATTGGGCAATATTAATTAATGTATTTATCGACTAACATATTCGGATTCTGTCGACATCATTTTTTCAATAAAGAAATATAATCATTTTGGGAAATGAAAATTATGTTCCGTTTGATGAAGTAATGAGCATATTTTGCATTGGGTAATTTTTTATAAATGTTTTGGGAGCTTTTTCAAAAAAATTTTGTGGACATTTTCATATTGGGCTTTTTGGGTGATTTTTCATTTATTTTCGGTAACTCTTCATGTGGATCATTCTTCTTTTTTTTGTGGCATTTTGCATTTGGCGTATTTTTATAGAGCCTTCTTTATATTGTGCACATCTCACTGATTTCTGAGATGTTACCCATTTTTCTCTTAAAGGGAAGATGGAGAAAATCACGTTCTATAAAAACTGTACTTAAAAAAAAATTCCAATTTGGGAAATGTTTGACTTTTAGACCTTGACTGTTCAGAAATATTACCTCGAGAATGGCACTACGTGTATTACAACTAAACAGAATTCCGAATAGTTTGCATTTTATTTAAAGATTGACGAAATGCTATTAAATATCAATAAACCAGCGGACCGCAGAATTCTACCTCTGAATTTTAGTGTCAAAATTGTTGGACATTTTGTTGTCCATAAAAAACCAAATTATTGCAATTAAAGATGGATTTTCGACAAAGCGTAAGTCTTTATGCCTGAGTGGCTGTAACTAGATATTTTATGGAACATTTCATTTTTTGATTCTTAGTTTAAGCATGTGTGTGTGGATGGCCGTGGTGTGGTAGGTAGTGTGTGCGACTATCACACAGAAGAACCCGAGTTCGAAACCGGGTAAGACCATCAAACATTTTTCAGCGGCTGTTTCCACCTCGTTAATGTTGGCAACTTTACGAGTAAGAGAGCAATCTCTAAGCCATGTAAAACTTCTCTAGAAAATATACAAATTATATCGTACACAGCTCACTGATTCGATAGAAGTTCCCCCTCTGTTCCTTCCTGGAATGTTAAGGGAAATAAGTAAGTAAGTTTTAGCATGTCCACATCATAAAAAATCTGAACTGAAAACGTTTTTTTGTAAGCCCCTCAAGTCCACTTTCATTAACAACAATTTTTAAAGATCTTAAAAGAAATTAGTTCTTTTGAAAACTATGTACTAAAGAAGTGGCCAATTTAGTCACAGAATTGTGATTATTATGAGTTTATGAGCAAATCTTTTCATTTAAAATGGTTTATTTTCCCAAAATATTTGAATTAGTGTCTTGTAATGAAATAAAGGTTATCTACCCTTTTAGCCTTTAACATGAAATTTATTGTAAATACTAATCAATCATAGTAATTAAATAGTCTTAAATGTCGAAATATCCCATACAATTAATTGTTATCAGGATGAATAAAGAACAACTTTTCATTTAAAATTGCATCCTGTGCATTTATCGTTTATCTACCAAAGGCATTATCTACCAATTACCCTACTCGACTTCGAGCGTTTCATCGCTCATGTCTGTAACATATAGAATTATTGGATCTATATCTTACGCGACTCTGTGTGGCCCTTGATGTCGCCGGTGTGTTCGTCATATACGGAGTAGGCGTATTCATAATGAGCCTGACATCAACTTTCAGAGTATTGACCAAAGCTGGCTTAATTAACGCTAGTGCTAGGTACAGATATATTGGCAAAGGATATTCAGTAGCAAGAGCGGCATTGACACCAATAACCAAGAAAATATTTAGCTGAAGGTGGTGAATATATTTTTTTTTTATATTAATTATTGTGTGTTATAATTTGTTAACAACGTTTCAAGCATTAATTAATTAATTAATTAATTGTGTTTGCTTTGATTGCAGATCAACAATACATAAACAAAATTTGTCATAATTTTTGATGTTTTTGTTTAATTTGTCTATTTAGTCAGTTTACTCGTAGTCTTAAAAAGAAAAAAAGTGTTATTTTGAAAAAAGCCAAAAGGTACGGGAATATTTACAAATTGTTAAAAATGTGTGAACATTTTTTTCTAAGCGTCATTTTAGACGACTTTTATGATCTTCTAGAAGACAAAAATGATTAATATAAATAAAATAAAAAAGATTACTCCGCTTGTCCTCCTTTTCAAGACCAAAGGGAGTACTCTTTTTATACTCCATAAGGAGCTCAAAAAAATTGATCGCCTCTGCGGACATGCTGTGTAAAAAAGGAATACCAAATTCGTGAGACTCGGAGTTTAATGAAGTAAGGAGCTCTCCAAGATTACTCTATGGATGTTCCTAATTTTTACTGCAAACTTAAAAACGATTTATACTATTTCTTTAAAATGATTTTCTTAAAAGTGTGTCAGTAATGTCTTCGCCTTTAGTAGGTTTAAATCTAAATGACAGTTTCAGAGTTATTAACAAAGTCAAGTACTAATTTTTTTTTGTTAAAAAAATTCATAAAATAGCGGAAATTACAAAAAGTGTCCATTTTCAGTAGTTTATCACAAAGCCAATTACAATTGAAATGTTAACTCGATGGAGTATTTTCGATTTATTGACAATTTCATGAAAGGCCCTTCAGGAAAGTCCCATATAAATCTACCATTGACAGTGTAATGTAAATATTCAGTAAAATCAGTACATAAATATACCGGCGAGTGAAATATTTTCTTTCAGTGTGCACATCACCCACACATTCATTGTAGCATTTGCTGCTTGAAATACATGGAGCTGAGGCTCTTGTATAGATAATACCTTAACTCAGACGAGAAAACAGTGAAGGGCAAAACTGATGTTTTTGCAAGTCCCGAGCATGTGAAGCTACGAAATAAATATACACACCGACTAATAGCAAAATGTGACAAAGCTAATATGATGTAGTGTCATTTTTATTTATTATAAATATATTTTGATCGACATCAATATTTTATAGCCTGGGGAACAAAATGCGACCGCCATTGAAATTCGAAAGCAAAATCGCCCTAGATAAAAATATACGTAACTTCTCTAATTTTTAGTGTTAGTTGCAACTATGTTATGACCTCAACAACGTTTAAACTTGAGTGTAGGTAGTAGGTAGATAGTTTATCTTCAATATAGGAAATTGTACATGAAACTAAACTACTTCTTCAAAAATTGATCGTAGATGTCGCCTTCGTATCTGAAGATGCATCGGAGTTACTTTGTAACGGGGAAACGAAAGAACTAAAAATTCAAATCACAGATTCAATTCGGAAATACTCTCCACTGTAGAGGTTTTCACAAAAAATGCCAGCATTAAATTCATACATGCATACATATTTACACAGGTATGTACACATACACTTGTGTTGTTGCAGGAATAATTACTGAAAGTATGACTCTGGGTGTTGCCTTCTTAACAATATCCATAACATTTTGTTTGATATCTACTTGAGAAAATATAGAAAAGTTTATGGTTTTCTTATAATCTTTCTTTTCTATATGAACGTGAGTGGTGAGTGTATATGCATAAGGCATATGTGTGAGTGGTGAGGGTGTGTGTGTGTTTGTGCTAAGGAAACGAACTAAAGTTTAGAGAAATCCTTAGCTCGTAGACTTTGTGGGGGACGAAACTATTTAAGCCACAATGCGTTGCGAACATTCACAGCTCCATTTGAATTTTCTTTTCACCTGGCATAACACACTTAACCGCTAAACACTCAGCGCCGCTGCCCGGTTCACACAGCCAACAACACAACAACAAACAAATAAACATTTTAACAACTTTAGAAACAAACGTTAAAAGTTTCAATTTTGTTTCCATTTTTCATATTCTGTTTTGTATTGTGTGTGTGTGTGTGTTGGCATTGTGTTTTTAATGTTCTCTGTCGTGTTTTGTTATTTATTATGGTTCGGTTCGTCTGTTCCGGTTGTTTTTGTTTGTTTTGTTCATCTCTTACTCTTCTCATAAATGCACTTCAAGATGACTTTTTAGCTGATACTCGCCAGCAGTAGCAGCAGCAGCAACATCAACTTTTATGTGTTTGTAGTCCTTTCGAGTTTTAAGTGTTTACAATTTTCTCGGTACATTTTATTTGCTGAGATATTCGTTTGAAAACCCACATTGCCCAACTTCAACTTCACCTCCGCCGCCCTCTCGTTATCGTTATCGTCGTCGTCCTTGTTCTATTCCATTCGGAAGATTTTTCTGTTCACCAGGAATAGTTTTGTGTTTACGTTTATGATTTTTTGTTTTGTTTATACATTTACTGTTGTTGTTTTCATACATACTACGAACATTAGGATGTCGTGAAAATTTTTTTGAATTTTTAGAACACTGCCTTATTTGAGAAAGCTAATTGAAAGAGTGTTTAACTCGGCCTATTTCTTTTTTTAAATAACAGTCCGAGTTGAAATTTTGGTGAATAGTGGTATTTTCAGACTAAAGATTTCATTGAAGCTTTCAGAATGGTCGAGGCGTCGGAAATAAAGAGTAAGTAAATAAGTCTTCTTACAAATGTCCTTCGTATTCTAGTGTAAAAGTCTGGGGGGAAGACTACTACTATTACATGGTGCCCGAGAACCATAGTTCTTGTGCCGGCTAAAGGCAATTTTCTTATTTCTTCGCTTATGTCAAGGTAACGACATGACTATGGTAAACGACACTGTGCCGGTTGAAGGCAACTGTATCGGTACTCGTTGATGGTAGACAATAGAGTGCCCTTCGTTAGGGACTGCATTGGTCATATATACTAGTCTCGATCCATTGTTGCTTACGGGTTCTAATTGGTTTCTACATGTTCATAGTTAAAAGGTTCAAACATCGAATGTGATCTCCAACCCTAGAAGGAGTCTAAGTACTCTCCCTCCATTTCAATCATATGTTACAATCTTCATATGTCAAAAGGTGGACGCAAGAACAGGGGGACATCACAGCATCATATTCGAATGTTACATCGATCGAGATCGATATCGGGTCCAGGATCAATATTAGTGAACGGAATGAAAAAATAGCACACACTTCATTTTTGTGGGTAATGTAAGAATGACAATTAGCTGGTACAATAATGTTTTTGTAAGTGTAAGAGGTGCGTGATGTAATTGATTCCCTGCAATGCGCAAATTCTTCAATATTAAAACTTCTCTCGTTCACGATCTCCTTCTGATGTTCAAATGCTATATATTGAGTATTGATTATTACGATTACAGTCTAGACTCAGTGGATCTCTGCCTTATTCGTTTGATTGTCATTCCCGTAGAATATTCTATTTGTTCACTGAATGACCATTTAAATATTTCCACAAAGATGACGTTATTAGATAGTGATGACACATTTTTCTTCTATTAGGTTTCATATGTGAATTATTGCAATAAGATATTTCTGATCCACCCTATTGTACACACATCTACGGAATGGAGTATCCATGTATATAAAATAAAAATCACTTATGGTATTATAAGACAGAATAATGTTTATAAACATTTGCTAAAAAGATTTCAAATTAAAAAAGTTGATATTTGAACAAAACATTACATTGTCGATGCGATGCGATGAATCCTTTTCACGAAGCATGAAAGAGCGAGAGAGATAGATATAATATGACTGTTGTTTATGAGATTTAGTTTACGTTGCATATCTTGTATGTGGCTGTCGTTGGGCAGACCATTGTGAGCTTAAATGGATTCTCTGCAAGGAGTGAGACAAATATTTACATTGCAAAGTTATTAAGTTTATTTTATTCGATAGGAATATGAATATCCATAATATATGTTAGAATGGGTATAACTATTTGGAGATCTATAAAACCACTTGGATGATTTTCTAGCCGTACATTCCAGTTATTTATAAAATGTTTTTGTTTTTGATAAAAAATAAAATACTGCTTACATTTAAATGAAATTTTAGCATTATTGAAAAATAAATCTAATTCTTTATAATTTTTACAAACTATGCCCAAACATGATCTATGGAGAAATGAAATGAATGGTACATCATTTGAATTAGTGTTTTGTAAAATAATTCCCAATATTTGGTGATATGATTTATAGACAGATCGTTAGTGTTACAGTGTAATGGATACCTGTACACTTTTTTGGCAATTTGGAAATGAAAACACTTTTAATAAAACACTTTAATAAAGTGAAACTTTTTTTTTGGCAATAACAGGTGGAAATGAGTCAAGGACACATCCACTAAAAAGGGATTTAAAAATTCGGATTGGAAGGGGTTAAATGGAAAAACCTGTCACCAAAACCCTTCGAAATACGCAAAAAAAACGAACTAATCAAATATTGTGATTTTTGTAGCAAAATTGGAAATTAGTTTCAAAACGAGATAAAACCAGTGAAAAAGTTGCAGTCGGGTAAACCGACTTATATATACCCTCACCCTCAGTAAAAACATACAAGTCTCATACTCATAAGTATCGGAAAGTCAAAAGTGACCGTGGCTACCATCATTTAATGTAACATCTCATGAAATTTCATAATAGCAACCTAAAACACCGAACGCTATAGAAAACCAGTGGAAAAGTTGCAGTCGGGTAAACCGACTTATATATACCCTCACCCTCAGTAAAAACATACAAGTCTCATACTCATAAGTATCGGAAAGTCAAAAGTGACCGTGGCTACAATCATTTGATGTAACATCTCATGGAATGTCATAATAGCAACCTAAAATACCGAATGCTATAGAAAAATATTGGATGGTACATTTGTATGGGAGGTACCAGAAGGGGAGTTGCCAGACTTCCAAGTTTTTGTCCAAAACTTTGTCTAGCTAAACCTGTACTAAATACAAAATGTGGGCAAGATAGCGTTGGTCATACTGATAGTATTACGCGGTTTATCAGGGGCGGGATGGTACATTTGTATGGGAGGTACCAGAAGGGGAGTCGCCAGACTTCCAAGTTTTTGTCCAAAATTTTGTCTAGCTATAACTTTACTAAATACAAAATTTGGGCAAGATAGCGTGGTCATACTGATAGTATTAGACGATTTATCAGGGGCGGGATGGTACATTTGTATGGGAGGTACCAGAAGGGGAGTTGCCAGACCTCCAAGTTTTTGTCCAAAACTTTGTATAGCTATAGATTTACTAAGAACAAAATTTGGGCAAGATATCGTTGGTCATACTGATAGTATTAGACGGTTTATCAGGGGCGGGATGGTACATTTGTATGGGAGGTACCAGAAGGGGAGTTGCCAGACCTCCAAGTTTTTGTCCAAAACTTTGTCTAGCTATAGATTTACTAAATACAGAATTTGGGCAAGATCGCGTTGGTCATATTGGTGTTACTACACGATTTCTAAGGTAGGCGGGATGGTACATTTGTATGGGAGAAACCACAAGGGGAGTTGCCAGACTTCCAAATTTTTGTCAGAAACTTTGTCCACTTATACCTTTACTAAATACGGAATTTGGGCAAGATCGCGTTGGTGATATTGATAGTATTACAGGTTTTTTAAGGGGTGGGAAGGTACATTTGTATGGTAGGTACCAGAAGGGGAGTTGCCAGACTTCCAAGTTTTTGTCCGAAACTTTGTCTAGCAATAGGTTTACTAAGTACAAAATTTGGGCAGGATCGCGTTGGGCATATTGATATTGATACACGATTTCTAATGTAGGCGATATGGTACATTTGTATGGGAGGTACCAGAAAGGGAGTTGCCAGACTTCCAAGTTTTTGTCCGAAACTTTATCCAGTTGTACTTTTACCAAATACGTAATTTGGCCAAGATGGGTGTGGGCGTATTGATATTATTACACGATTACTAAAGTGAGCGAAATAGTAGTTTTGTATGGGAGGTACCCGAAGGGGTGTGGCCATATAGCCCATATGCAATTCCATAAGCAGTGTTGGAAAATATTAACCCATGCCAAATTTCAGAGCGATTGTTTAACTCTTTCGAAAGTTATCGTGCGTACCAGCAGGACAGACAGACGGACGGACATGGCTCAAACGATTTAGAAAGTCATGAATCGAATTTGGTTCAAAGAGACTTGGGTTCTAATGTGAATATTTCTAGGTGTTACACTTTTCAGCCGTATAAAATGATATATACCCTCCTACCCGTAGGGTGAGGGTATAAATATTGTAGAGTTTTTTCTCGAAAATTGTATGTATGTACCAGAAGGGGAGTTGCCAGACGTCCATGATTTTGTCCAAATCTTATACCAACTATAGCTTTACTTAATACAAAATTTGGGCAAGGTCGCGTTGGGCATTTTGGTGTTATTACACGATTTCTAAGGTAGGCGGGATGGTACATTTGTATGGGAGGTACCAGAAGGGGAGTTGCCATACATCCAATTTTTTGTCCAAAACTTAGTCCAACTATAGCCTTAATTAATACAAAATTTGGGCAAGTTCGCGTTGGGCATTTTGGTGTTATTACACGATTTCTAAGGTAGGCGGGATGGTACATTTGTATGGGAGGTACCAGAAGGGGAGTTGCCAGACTTCCAAGTTTTTGTCCGAAACTTTGTCCACTTATACCTTTACTAAATACGGAATTTGGGCAAGATCGCGTTGGTGATATTGATAGTATTACAGGTTTTTTAAGGGGTGGGAAGGTACATTTGTATGGGAGGTACCAGAAGGGGAGTTGCCAGACTTCCAAGTTTTTGTCCAAAACATTGTCTAATTATAGGTTTACTAAGTACAAAATTTGGGCAGGATCGCGTTGGGCATATTGATATTGATACACGATTTCTAATGTAGGCGATATGGTACATTTGTATGGGAGGTACCAGAAAGGGAGTTGCCAGACTTCCAAGTTTTTGTCCGAAACTTTATCCAGTTGTACTTTTACCAAATACGTAATTTGGCCAAGATGGGTGTGGGCGTATTGATATTATTACACGATTACTAAAGTGAGCGAAATAGTAGTTTTGTATGGGAGGTACCCGAAGGGGTGTGGCCATATAGCCCATATGCAATCCCATAAGCAGTTTTGGGAAAATATTAACCCATGCCAAATTTCAGAGCGATTGTTTAACTCTTTCGAAAGTTATCGTGCGTACTAGCAGGACAGACAGACGGACAGACGGACAGACGGACGGACAGACGGACAGACGGACATAGCTCAAACGATTTAGAAAGTCATGAATCGAATTTGGTTCAAAGAGACTTGGGTTCTAATGTGAATATTTCTAGGTGTTACACGTTTGAGCCGTATCAAATGATATATATAGAGGGTATAAAAAGGGTAAACAAATTGTTGGTAACAGGTGGAAATGAGTTAAAAATCGAACCAATAAGGGATAAAAAAAGGACAAAAACTGGAAAAGTAAAAAAAGGGGAAACAAATTGGTGCCAACAACAAGTGGATAATAGTTAGGGAATGGACGAAAGATGGGCCTACACGTACCAAAACTGGATGAAAAAAATAAAAGGGTGATGGGGGGGGGGGGGGGGGGGGGGAATCTGTGAAAATCAATTGTAATCGACAGGAATGATTAAATCAAAAATATAATTATATAATATATATAAGTATATAAAATAATTTAAAAATAATCTCAAAATAGGCGAGAAATAGGAATATGCATGACAAATGCATTTAAAATTGTGTTGTAAAGATGATAAAAAAGTACAGAAGAGGAAGCAATGATAAAGGGACAGACATGGACCCAAGACGGGTTAACTATAAAAAATTATAGTGAGCGTACCAAAACGAGATAAAAATTGTTTCTAAAAGTTTATTATTATTTTAATAAACTTGCAGTCCACTCTTGAAAATATTCTTGCAAAGTCTAAGCGATATTTACAGAAATGTTTGTTCCGGTCTTCAGCAGCCACCTCTGATAGCTGTCCGATGGGTACAATGGGAATTGATATTACTTGACTAACTTTTGTGAACTGTAGGTGACATGCGATGCCAACCATACACTTCCACGTACAGAATGGCAGTTGTGTTAGCAAAGTCATTGAATTTTGAAGGATCAATATCATATCCGCTTGATATCACGTCGAGAATGATTTGGAAGCTTTTATCAAATCTATATTTATTTCAGTAATCCGACGTATTTTCGTCGTTACTATTGCCGTAACCGACTTTGGGTATGTCAACAAGCAGGCCCATCTCTTCTTTGAAGCTTATTTGTATTTTCTTTTGTTGTTTCTTTCAAAACATTTTTGTCTTTTGCTTTTTGGCCATGCCACTGCTGTAAGGGCCCTTTGTACGAAGTCACGAATTCTCGCATGCTGGATAGATAGTCCTTCTACAAATAATGCTAATGCTTCTTGTGATGTGTATTTTCTCGCAATTGGAACTTTTTTGGCTGACGATATTGCTTTTCGGAAATTTTTAGCTCTGGTAGGCGTTGACGTAATTTTGTTCATAATCTTAGACACATCAACCAACGAACATCATATCATTCTTATTTATATACAACAATAGACTGAAGTTAGATCCATATGTAAGACAATATTTTTTAGGTAGTAGGAAATCTGCCGGGTCAGCTAGTATTTTATATAATTGTTTCCTATTTAATATTTTAGTTTTATTCTAGTGCTCATGAATATATATTATTTGCTACGCATGTTTTGAACTGACGACTATGTTAAAGTTACAATGTCTTATATAATCATTCCATTTTCCGCACCAATTACATAGCTCCATCATTATTTAATAGACAGTTATTTGTTAGGTATGAATTTGTCAGAGTGCTATATTTGGAAGTGTGAAACTGCATTCACCGAGGTCTTTACCATTATCCAGTTTACACGTTTGATTTGAAACTATCGGACAATTGCATAAAATATTTTAATTGTTAAGCCAAACAGCAAAGGCATCGATATATACAAACTTAAAGATATTTATTACACACTGTGACCATGTTGGATATATTTAATTAGTAATTTAATTAGATTTAATTAATTACAAAATGTGAAATAAATAATTCCAGGTTTCTATCAGAAATAGTGCTTCCCCATATTGAGCGCCCGCTGGCATTCGAACACCAAAAATAAATGTTACTTTAAATATTACACGAATTTAACTTCAATAGCTCACAAGAGACTAAATTCTCTTGTAATGATCACATTGTCAGCAACAAAAACACATCGCACTACTTCCTGTACTGAGATAGAGATGAAGTCAGAGATATTCAAATGAAACGAAAGATTCAAATAATCCCCGCAATAAACGTGTTCACAAAATACCGCCATTACTCATACGCCTCATATGACAATGATTCTGTCTGTGTGGTGGGAGTGTGTGTGTGTGTGTCTATGTAACCGTCGCTCGCACACACTTTTCATACATTTTTCATTTAATTTTATTCGTAATGCGTTATTCATACGCTTTGTTGTTGGATGTTATTACAGTAACTATTCATTGTAGTGGTATCTGCGTGCGTGTGTGTGCGGTAGTTGTGGTGATGTTGGCGTTTGAAGATGGCGGCGTTGTTAGTGGTGGTGCATTAATGATATAAATCTGTAAAGAGAGTAACAAATGTTTTTCGCTCATAAAAAAGGGGTTTTTATGTTCATCTGTTGTTTCTGTAACACACAACACAGCCATAAAGCACCATACATACACACTAATGCAATACCTGTCGTTTGTCGTCGCAATGCCCACAGCCAGAGACAGACATACACATGTACACTTTAGTTTGTAATATACGAAAGCTCAAACAAACAGGCATACGCACCCATTTACTTACTTGTTCAAATGTTGTTATTATGGCCCGTTTCTGTTAGTGTGTGAGTGTTGTTGTTTTTTTTTTTAACTAACATCACAGCATTTGTTCTTGTTGTTGTTTATTAAGAGACTTGTTGAGGTTGTGGCTGTTACTGGTAACATTGGTGCTGCCTCTGCTGCCGTTGTTGTTGTACTATTGTTGTAGCTCTGTACTACAAAACAAAATTGCCACAATAACATAAAACTGTGCAAAAAAAACTGAAAGAAAAATATATAAAAGGAACTCTGTCTGCATATTTCCACAAACATCAATGCTCGGCAGAAATAAAAACATATACCAACATACACACACACACCAGCAAAACCGTGTTATATAAGGTTATAAAGCATTTTTCTCGTTGGCTATTAGCCTGTTACAGTGCACAGTGGTTCTGTAGTAACGTTAGTGGTTCTTGATGTTTATACCCGGAACAAAAGTTATTTCTGAGATTACAAAATTAATCATCTTTGAATTTTATGCAAATAAATAAAGGACTAATAAGGGAATGGAGATATGGAAAGGCTCTATGAAAAATGAACCAAATGAAAAATACACCAAAAAATTAAGAATGCCCCCAAATGAAGAATTCCCCAAAATATATGAAAAATCCCAATATGAAAATTTTCCCAACAATTCTTCGAAATCCTCCGAACAATTTATGAAAAATACACAAAAAAATATCGATATATAGTTGACTTCTGTTATGAAACTATCACCAAAATAATAGAACGGGACATTTTTCATAGTCCATTTTTCCTTAAAAAATAAAAATTTGGAAATTTTTCATAGTCCATTTTTCATCAAAATTTTTTTTTTTTGGAATTTTCATAGTCCATTTTTTTTTTGCAAAAACTGAAATGTTATGAAAAAGTCCCCAATTGTCATTATGAAAAATGCAACAATTTTGTATGAGATATTTTTGGGAAATTCTTCATTTTTTGGGTCATTTTTCAAGTAAAGATGGATAATTAACCCCCGCATTCAAAAAAATTTAAAACCGCTTTACGTTTTTTTTTTTTGATATTTTCATACATTTCTCTCAAACTGCACGAAAAAAGGGGCCAAATTGAGCGTGCTGAAACGTGTGATTATCTGCACACTAGACTCGCCTCTGTATTGGTTCTTGGTATCACGTGGAGTGTTGAACCATTGTCATTCTGAATTCCCATTTCATGTTCCTTTTTGTAAAAAGAAAAAAAAAACTGGCGTCCATCATCGATTTTGAAGAAGTACGGCCTAATAAATATAATATTTTTAAATAATATTTTTCTTGCAAACACTCATCTTTCACAAAGCACGGAGTTTGGATAATAAAACTGAATGTTCGTTTGTAAGTCGGTTCATGATGAATTGGAAAGGCCAACTGTGTATTTCTACACATGTGAACTGGCAAAAACCTAACTCTGAAAAACCTTTTCTTTAAATGTATAATATTTGGTTATTACGCCCTGTCCACGAGATTTTTCCCAACTGATATCCTTATTCTAAATGTCGAATGAGCAACTGAAGATCATTTTGAAAATGGAACTAAATTCCGTTCAGGTTCTGTTTTTTTTTGTTACTAGGGACACCAACATCTCAGTCATTAGCAGAGTTGGGAAATGCACCCCGAAGCCGTATGTAATTCAACTTCGATATTCAATTGAGGACCAAAATCATAACCAATACACTGTGCATACATTGTGTACTTGTGTACAGGGGTGCAAGGGTGTGAGTAGTCGGCCTAAATAAAAAAGTAACCATAAAATAATAGCTCTGTTTTTTTTGCGTACCTTGTAAAGTAAATGTAATGTAATGTAAGAATTATTGTTGTAGATCGTATGTTTTAACAAGTCATAAATTGTTGAAATTTTTCTAAAATGTACAACGTACATATTACCCTACTCGTGTTCGTGCTCGCACTCTCACTCGTATCCCCCTACAAGTGTGGTCTTTTTATTTATTCTCTCATGATGCGATATTTAGGCTGCGGTAGTCTGAGTACGGTGAATTTATTGCAATTTCCTTTTGCAAACGGGGGGAGGTGTTGCTGGGTCCTTTGGCGTAGTTACTCAAGTACTTGAAGACAGACGAGGAAATGCTTTTGTAGCTAAAGAAATAAACGTCACTTCCGTTTTCGGTTTGTTTTTTAATGTTTGTTCCATTCTGTAGGTTTTCAAACTCTTGAATATAAATCTTGCACTCATATTGGCTACATGTCTAGTGCGGTTGTAATTTACCCGACATTTTCCAAAGCACATTTCGAAATGATTCAATACCAGAGCGTTACGACCCAAAACGCTTCTGTATGTTAAAATGTCACCAAGACTGCTTATTGACATAGCAAAATATAGTGGGTCAAATTTGGTCAAGATGCGGTTGATATAGCGGCAGGGTTTCAGTTGATATTGTATAGGATTCCAGAGCGGCTGGTGTCTAAGTTCGAGCCTAAACAATAGAGTAAATACAAATAATCGGTAATTAGACTATACGTATTTCTGGTATTTACCATGAAAACAACATACAATCCTCTTCCACAACCTTATTCCAGATATAATAAATACTATGGAGGGGATTATTATCCATTTGATTTAATTACGTATCATAGATTGCCAATAAAAAACACAATTACAATGTAATCGATTTAGTGCAAAATATTAAAATGAAATAAATTCACTGAATTCTTTTGACTTTATTGTCAGCAATCAATGCAGGCTGAATGATTCGTTAACGATTATGTGGCCACAAATTATGTCTAGCAAACAATGTTTTTTACATTTTTGCGATTATCGAAATAAAACAGAAGCAAAATTATATTGAATTTTATTGCGAACTATGCAAGAGAGCACATCCAAATAGACCAGTCCGAATTGCAAGAAAATAAAAGCATAGAGAGATAGAAAAATGCATACAAATTCTATAAAATGAAACTGACAAAAAAAAATGAAACGTGTACAATGCCAATGCATTATTGATGCGATAATCGTACCAATAATTCAGATCTAATGACGCGCAACATGAAAATCAATATTTGCAAAACAATTGAAACTCATTGAAAACTCGACGGGGAAAAATGGATAAAAAAAATGAAACAAAAGAGTAAATACTCACTCATACGTACGAATGTATGTAGACGCAATCATATGGCCAACAAACAAACACAAGGACAAACATATCCACATACTCAGACAAACACACACATCCACACTCGGATGCTTACATGCGAGAAGAATGGCATGAAAAGCACAATGCAACTTAAAATCACAATCACAAAGTGTTCAATACGTACGAGTGAGTACGCGATGAATGGTGGAGTGTGTGAGTATGTGTGCGCGCGGGTACTGAACACACACACACACGTTAAAACACAGCACTCTCAAACATACACACACACACTTATACGCGCGCAGAAGAAGTAGCAAATATTATTGAAGAAACTAACCAACACGAACAACAAACAGCCAAACAAAAGGCCACAATACAAAAACACATTAAATCGCGCACTCACACAAACACACTCACACCCTCTCATCGCATTCATGCAATGGCAATGAAAACGAGTGCAATTGCATTCGACACCACTACAAACGATCGCATTTGTGGACCCGCGTCTTTCTTTCACTCCATCTGTGTGTGTGTGTGTACAAACCATTAAAACAACAACATTGTGCCCAAACAATGCCATGAAATGGTTATTGGAAAAATAACATTTAAAAAGGAAAGAAACCAAAGCAAACGGTAAAAAACGTGAATGAAACGGTACTTGTAAATGCTTGTAGTATTGGTTAAAAATACACAAACTCCACTCTACACTGATCACCGATGCACTATGGACAGAAAGTATTAATCAACGCAATATAATCGCGTTTTACAAGAACCCCAGTTCCAATCCGGCCATCAGTGGCCATTGTGGAAGCAGGACAACCATTATGGAAAAGGTGAAGTATTACCGGTCTTCCTATTTAATGTATGAATAATTGGGGTACATTTCTTGAGTGCTACATCAAAACTTGGGCCAATGCAACCAATTATATGCATTGTTCGTCGGTGATATATTCAAATTTCACCCACACGTGACTATTGGGAAGCCAATGCATCCACAACGTGTCACTGTTTGGTGTGGATTTTCGGCTGGCGGTATTATTTGGTAATTTTTCTTTGAAAATGAGCACTGAGTGATCGCGCCTTGCTGAACGAATTTTTGTTTCCAAAAATTCCAGAGAGTGACATGGACGAAAATTTATTTCAACAAGGCGATGACACATGTCACACAGCCAACGCAACTTTTTATTTAAAATTGAATAATCAGCCGAAATTGTAATGTCAATTGGCCGCCTCGGAGCTGTCATTTGAGTCCTTTGGATTATTTTCTGTGGGGAGCCATTAAGGATAAATGTTACGCAAAGCATTCAGAGAAAATTAAATCGTTAAAACATTCAATGTTTCAGAGAAACGTTCAGAGAAAATTAAAGCGTTAAAACATGACATCGAAGTTGCCATTGAAGAGATTCGACCCGATGGGGCACTGCCGATTGAGTTATATAATGACAAAGTTCAACCTTTCATTTCAAATCAGAAATTTTAAAAAAATATCAGCACTTTCTTTAAGCCAATTCAAATTGTCACGCTTTCAAATGGCCCACCCTTTTTTATCGGAGTGGTTCCCGCTTTTAGACGTTCTTTAGGCTTCAGATTAAACATGCTATCGTATCAGTTCACCAATGAATTCGAGCATTTAAACAAATGGTTTACTTTATATTTTACGAACAGGAATCCATCGAAATCCACAGTTTTGAGAAAATCAAAACATGGATGTCGACTTATCAATCATTACACCTGATTTGGTTACGGCTCTATGATAACATACTACCCTGATGTTTGTCCCAACTTAAACAATGGGGGAAGTTGGTAAGGAAAAAATGTTCGGACAGACCGTGATTGATAGATCGGGCCGTAAATTGATTCTGTTTCAGTAATTGCAGTAATTGTTGATGGCAATATTAAGTCTCATTCTGTTAATCAGACAAAGTTCTGTGAAGACGGACGAGAGCATTCTTATCCAGATAGAACCACGTCTAACTGGAATTAAATCAATCCCTTTATGGGATCTCTTCACACGATGGGATAACCCGAGCAAAACTGAGTCGCCGTATTCTAATGACTGCAAGTGTAGCTAGACAAAGAATTGAATGGCATGCCGTATATGTGTGTATTTCGTATTTATGGATACGTGAATGATGACAAAATTGCAGTATAAACTCAGCAAAACGAGATCAACGAGGGCAACACATTCTTCTGAATCCCCATTGGCAGGGTTGTCAACTATGTTGCCCAATTTGGTCGAAATTCGCCTACAAATAATATTAACACCAGAACGAGGAAATGATTACTAATTTTAATGGTTATTAATCTAATGCCCCAACTGAAATCATATACATTTTACATCATTATTTTCTGTACGAATATTAGAGAACAGAGTTGGATTGGATCTTGAAAATCGGTTAAATAGAAAAATCATATGCAGGAGTTGTAAATTCGAACTTAAATATCTACAACATGAGTCTAAAAATATAGCGTAGGGAAACAAATCGTGGTTTATTTCATTATGAATAAATGCCCTTAATTCGAAAATGAAACAAAACCCCAACGAAATGAAACAACATCCCAAATCACAATCAACATTAAGTAATATCGATTTTTTTTATGCTGGTGTTATTTTTTTTAGTATTGACACAAATCGTAGCAATGTCGGTAAAGTGCATTTAAGCCTTGGCTTTATTTCATTCAGAGGCACCAGTAAAACGAAAATGGATAATGAGCATATCTGTAGTTAGAAAATATTGTCAATTATTTTCGGATGTACAACGAGCCAAAAGTACAACGATTTTTTTAACCATGTGTCTGGTTAATTTTTTCATGGTAAATATTTGATTACAAAGTCAAAATAACGTTATATAAGGTCAAATTTACATGAAAAATAGTTGAGTTAACATTATATAAGGTTGATTTTTTCGAGAGAGAGAGGCTGAAAAATGTGCGAAATAAACAACAATTCAAAGATCATTCGGCTCTGTTGTGTCGAAGTTCTTGAACTGCTTTGTGTTAGACGAAGTTCAGTATTATGTTACACGAAGTAGCAACGAATGCGATTGTGTTTCCCCGCCTCCCACACTTTTTCCCCTCTTACTTTTCTCTTAACATGTGAGAACGTTATCTCGCTCTTTCAAAAACCCTCCACCAAATGCTATCGTCACTGCTTGTTGAGCTGTTGGTTTTCAATGCTTTACTGCTTGCTTTTTCTGGGATATGCGCTACTAAACAGTAGTTCTCGTTCAATCGCTTAGAGCTAGGACACTTATTACACCAATATTTGCTGCAGAAATCATTGCAATCAAAGCAAACACAATTCGTGTATCTTTTTTGGAAAATTTATATTTCTGTAAAGAAATATAAAATTGTTAAATTGAGCATGCATTGTTTCAATAAATTAACAATGAAATTTTTATATTAACAATTTTCATGGTTAACAAATTCAACAATGCATTGTGAAAACAACAATAATTATTTTTATATCAACAAGTTTCATAGTTAAAAAATTCAACCAGGGAGTAGTTAAAGTAACTATTATTATTGTTAAATACCAGTCAACAAGAAGATGTTCAAATTAACCATATATAACGTAGACTCCAAATCATGTTTATTTATGGTTAAGTTAACCTTATATAAGATTAATTTTTGTCTCTGTGCATTTACATTCGCCCACTTCTATTTTAAATACTCTGACTACAACCACAAATATTGTTTGCGGAAATTTTTCACATTTCCCAAAACATAAATGAATTCATAAATAACGCTAGGAAAATGCCCACAATTGTAATAAATTATAAATATCGCCTAATTCTAATTAAAGTCGACAATCCTGTCAAAAACTCTACACATTTGACCACATCTGTCAACCCTGGTCGTTCTGACTCCTACTGTATGCGTGCAGTGGACACACACACACACATACAAATGTTAACTCTCTCTCATACAGCTGCCAATGGCTGAAAAGGAAAAAAAAAACAAACATTGAATAAAAACTCTGCGCCGCATTGTGCAAATATAATATGCGTTTGTTTATGCTGTCGTTTTTATGGGTTCACCAGTACCAGCAGTGCCAGTTGCCTCTTGGAGTGGCAATGGTAGTTGTTGTTGTAGTGGTTGTATCACTAGTGAGTGACATCCTTCCGGTCAATGTTTCCCAACCATGAGAAAAATAAAGCAAACACTCATATATTGGCAGACAGATAGAGAATGGGGAATACGAGGGACAACAACAAACACGGAACAGCCAGGCAGCATAGAGGACAATCAGCAAAGCTATCTTTAATGTCTAGTCCTCCTTTGTGTGTGTGCCTATGTGTGCCATTGACTTGCTTACGCACACAGTCACAGACATACAGACCGGCAATATGCGACCAGATTTTAACTTGTAATCTCGGCAAAGGTTTAGAGAGCAGTGATCAACAATAGTCACATTCATAGGCCAACATACACAAACATTTAACTGCACATACGTATGAATTCCTATGTGTTGGTTTAATTTTTCTGCGTATGGGTATGTGAGCACATACAAAGCAGTTCCTGTACGAAAAAGTTGCTTATATTACAATATCAATGGTGATTTTTCATTTCCAGGCAAAGCAATCCTCCTAACTGTATCTTCTGATATTCTCACATATGGCGCTGGTCACAGCCCAAAGGGATGGCAAGGATGAGTGTAAGCAGTGGACTTGGTTCGCATAGTAATGGCAAAAAAACGTTGGCCTCTTCTGTTAAGTCCTAAAAACTAACGGTTATTGGGGGGTACCTAAAGTACGAGCGACATCGGCATCGCTTTATCCTAAGCCACACTAATGTACATATCGAACGCTGTAGAACTTTTTATTTGTCTTGTCAAAACAGAGACCTGTTTTCATTCCATGTTCCTTTATTACGCTTGCCATATTGGCGCGAGTAACAGTCTTGGTGAAGAGCACATTCATTTCCCCGAAAACAAGAGGTACGTTTAAAAAAGAATTTTATTTATTTAATTTTCAATACAAAGTAAATTTATATTAAAACTTTGGGTTCAAGGGTAAACCGGGTGACAAAGGCCAGATGGCTAGATTTTTTTTACAGCGACCGACCAAAGCCTCTCGTCGAAATCGAACCCAAAACCTCCACGCTGATAGGCAAGCACGCTACCAAATCGCATACCGGGGCAATTAAAAAAAAATTCTTAAATTTTTGGCAATTCCTGTTTTCGTTATTATCAAAATACGAAAAACACAAAAAGAAATTTCTAGTTTTTTCCCTTTTCATTCACCTTACCTCTCTTTCCTTTAGACTGAGAATTGCGACTTTTTGAAGCGAGGAAAGTAGATCAATTCGAATGCATGGACAATATAGTACCACCCGATGGAGACTGTAGTGTCGCCTACATGTACTCACTCGCATATAGACTTATAGACAAAACAAATATCGATTGGGCGTAAGTTTTAACACTTTGACACTGCGAATGCAATTTAAGATAAACAGGAGGTGAAACTAAAGACACCCTTTTTAATCCCCTATAGTGATTTAAGTTTTAGTTAACATTTTCTACAGAGATTCAGAGAATCGAATTTAATTTTAAGAATCAATATGACTTTGCTTACAAGTGATTCATCATCGAATGACATTCGCCATATTTAGCTCGATTATTGTTGCGGTAATTTATTACAACGCCGATAAATACCTCATACATTATTCTAGGCGAAATCAAGCAAGCCAGTAATGCTGATGCAGGGAGATTTATATTCTCCTGTAGCTCGTGTATTGCTGAAAATCAATAAATATATGCATCATCCATCATAGACAGTTTAATAATAAATAACAATTCTCGGTACAAGGAAAGCGCTGCGCAATTTGGAAATTGGAGATGCCTGAAATAATTCCAGTGCAGGTACGGCTCAAGGGTGTTTTGATCTTCGGGGCGGTATTTTAAAAGGACCTCAATAACAATAGAGAAAGGCAAACAATTTATTTAGCAAATTTTGTACGACACAGCGTCTTTTAGGAAAACACATTTCATTTGGCGGTATACGTTCTCATGGAGCAACAACAAGGATTGACGTAAGTTGCTGTCAATCGAATCGGAGCTAAAATTATTTTCCACAAAATCAAAAAATATTTCCTGTTTCCATATGGGAATGTGTATTTAACCCAGCCATTACACTGGGCAGTGATTGTTCGAACAACACAACACACATTTTTGTAGCTGACCGGCCGACTGCCAACGAAAATTCAATGGCACATGCACCAGAGACGCAAGTGTTTTTTTTTTTGGTCAATTTATGGGATAATTTTATTGTTTTATCGTATTAAAAAATGTTAAATGTTCTGCATTATTGTCAATAAAGAATTCTTCAGACGTGTTTGACGCAAAAAAATGAAAATGTTGAGGTATTTATGAAAACAAATTTTCCTGTTCATAGGTTTTCCCAAATGCTTTGGCAATTTGTGGTGTACCGCAACATTATGTTGTTGTTTTTGTGCTGCGGACGGCAACAATTCATGAGAGAAGTTACTCTTTCGACGAAATTGTTTTTTATATGATTTTCGATATGTCAACAAATTAATTGTACCTATAATGGCAGGGTTAAGCGGCCTACACACAGACAACAACAAAAATTACCAGTTAGATTTAAATAACGAAAGTTGAAATTTCTCTTACCCAATGTTGAGAGGGCTGAGGTCAGACAGGCCTGGGTGATCTGCGTTCTTTCACATCGTCCTGGAAAGATTAATGCAGCGAGTTACTTCTAAAGCTAGAGAAATCACCTGGGGCCTCAACAGATGACATCTTTCGTCTTACACATAGACAAGAATCAAACTCAGTTCAAGAAGAAGCATCCAAAGCTGATCTCAGAATAAATGTGACAAAAACGAAGATATTTCGAACAAATATCTCCAACACGACCGCTCTTGTTAACAACAACAAAGAGCTGGACTACATTGAGAGTTTCTGTTATCTTGGCAGCATGTTAAAATCATCCGACAATCAAGCTGCTGATGTAAGAAACAGAATAAAATAAATTAGCAGGCTTTCGGACGGCTCAATTCAGTTTTGCGCTCTTTTTACATCTCTATTGACACCTAAATAAACATACTCGTTTTCAACTCTTGGTTAAAGTCAAAACTTTTATATGGGTTGTGAGTCGTGGAATGCAGCTGAAGAATAAAGTGGAGGTTAAATGGGCATACGCTGAGGAAAACTGTCGCAGAGTGGAGTCCACAAGGAAGCCGTGGGCAGGCCATCTCAACAGAAAAAGAAACTTGCACTTAATAAGATCTGGAACGAACTCAAATCATAAGACTTAGGTGGAAAGTATTTGTAATGATATGTTGGCATTTCTCATAACAGAAAGAGCTGCGTTAAATATGTTATTGTCCACAGGTAACAATGTTATTCAAGAAACGTCGATGACTTTGTTCTAACTAAGAAATTAGGGGGCTACCTCACATAGAGCAGTTAATCGGTTCCACCATTTTGCCGTACTATTTGAAACCGGACTGATCCAGGCACTCGGGGCCAATGAGCATATTTAAAGGTCCCATACACATATGAAGGCGGTTAAAGGACATTGAGATGATATTTTAGTCAAAAAACCATAAATTTGTTGCATATAATCTGTGTGTCTGCATTTCAATAAACAATACAACAAATTTTATTAAAAAATAATATTTTGAAAATTTAATATTATTATTTTTACAACAATTTTCTTTTTTTTGAACATTTCATATCCTTACTATACAAGTGACAATACATTTATATTTACTTCTACAACATTCGCTGCTGAATACATGCGACATGGATCCTAGTGCCCACGGACATAACGCCAAAAAAAAGTATTGGTCGTTATGACCTTCTATGAAATGGTTATAAAGCTCAATTTCATTTCGGCATTTAAACCTCCTTCTGTTTTTTTTTCAATAAAACATTAAGAGTAAAATAACAAAAACCAGTTTATAATTTAAATGGAAAATTATTACTGAAGTAACAAAATAAATTCACTGATCAAATCTATTTTACAAACATCATAAATTAAATCAACATAAAAAATTATAAAAAAATGTGCTTTTTTGAGCTTCATGCCCAACAAAAAAATGTAGTGTTGTGTCCGTTCATAGGGAAATCATAACGACCAAAAATCATAGGGAGTTCTAGCAGTGGGCATAAAGTCCGGGCACCCGTTCCATCGCCCCTATCATTTAATATGACCGATCCGACCCTGTTGGCATTGTATTATTTATTGTTTCAGTTAGATTTTTTGAACAAGGAGTTCCCCCACATACATGTGTATGTATGTGTGAGAACAAGTGGCATACATCATCGCCAATGCCTCATTTCATCAATACGCAATGTATTCGTTTCACCATCTGTATTGTAATCAGTGACTCATTGTTAATTCATTCGCAAACGATAAATATGATTGATACTTAATTATTACGAGACGCACAAATCCGCTTACCACATGACTTATTGTCGATGAATAAAGTGAAACGGAAATTTCCCAAAAAATCATATTAAGGCAATGATTTTAAAATGAAGTTGTGGTCTTGGTAAAATGTTATGACGGATGTGTTTTCTTCGCTGTAGTGCTTGGTACAGAAAGGGACTGTTTGGTTTAAAAATCCAAGATTTTTGAAATGTAATTGTACAGAAACTAAAGATCTGAGATGTATTTTAAGCTATTGCTGTTTTTATTGGATGAGACATGTCCATGTAGCCATCGTCCTGCCGGAAATCCAGCACAAAATCAGTTTTACAGGGTTTATTGTCACAACGTTTCAAATAATCTTAACGCCACTAAAGAATATCACTTTTATTCTTGTTTTCAGTTAGCTATTTTATCCATAAATTAGATCTATCCGACTGTAATAGATGGTGGAGTTCGATTTCTGTAACGTTTGTTTATCGGTTTTGTCGGACGATAAACGACGCCTAGGCCAAATCATATGTTAGACCTTCTAGACAAATGTCTTTACGAATTCAATTCGAGTTAGTAAAGGCCCAACGTTACTGGTCGACGTAACTGACCATAATGTCTAACATTGGTCTGCCGTGTTGAGAAATATTATGTCAGGATTGTGCTGACATATCAATGCTATTTTGGTCTCAGCAAACAGCTGTCGTAGAAAATCTTGTGGAGAACATACTAACACCATATTTTGTAGGCGTGTTTCATCATTGCTGAGGCCTTTTTTATAAGTAGCGTTATTGTAATACACAACTGTTTAACTTTATATGACAACCATTTTCGAACAACTGATTTGGTTTTGTTGTTTTTTAGATTGGACACTGTCGAAATGAACCAATTGACCGGTCGTCAGACTTATTTCATTTCAATACAAAAACAATGTTCCTGTCAAGTAAGTGTAATGCGTAAACGAGTTAGTGTGACCCACCTCATGGTACCTCTCATACAAAACGCAATTTCCCAGTAAAAGTGAAACCTAACATAATTTTTGAAGAACACTTCACTAGGAAAATTTCTCTTTTAATCCACATTTACTGTGTCTTGCCCTTTTTAAACCCTTTTTTAAAGGATGTTTTTTAGACCTGTGGTTTTCAAGATCAAATAAAACGCATATAATTTAATGTTATGGCCAAGAGTTAATCTTTATTATGCTTTAAAAATTATTTCGGGCAACTGGCCGCCGCGGCTGGCTCAAAAAAATGCCAGCCGAGAGGTCCAATTTTTGACCACTTGTCAGCAATAACGTGCCGAATATTCTCTTCCAATACGTCATTAGTGTCGGGCACACTCGTCGAACCTGAGGGTATGAAAATGTGGCAGCATAGCTTTTGTAAAAGCGGATTGTACAAATTACCACACCCGGTTTTAAAGCGTGACCAATATCAGATAAAAATGCACTCGAAACCATTAATCTCTAAAGCTGTGTGAAACTTCGCCAGCAAAGCGATCTATGCTCTGAACCAACTTTAAACCCTTTGCAGTTCACTGATCTATGGGCAGCCGCCTAGCCACTTAATATGTCCGGCTTTAGTGCAACTTTTTCAGTTGGAAACCCTTCTCTATGGAAGACATTACGTAAATTGTTTAAGAGCTATAGAATATGTAGCGAAAATAGCTCTATAGTCTGAAATACTTGTATTGGTCTTTGCTGGGTTGGAAATGACTTTTACCTTGAATCAAGAAACTGTATGGTTTTGGTAGAAAAGTCAGCATTGAGCACCGCATCCCTAGAACATTTAAACTCGTTGTCCCTTTGTCTTTTACTTGAATGGAATACATATGTGCGTACATACATACATATATAGATATAGATATATATATTTGTTGTTGCATGTACGGTATGTTTACATTGTGGTTACTGTGCTACTGTTGCTGCATTATTAGCAGTAAATACTGTCATGCCACGAATGCAATTGAAAGAAAGAAAAGGAACGTAAAAGGGCCAGATACCAAGAAAGGTGCGGGGGGAAAGACCAGAAGATGTAAGCCGAGCAATGACGACTACGGCAACTGCAACAGCAGAAGCATCAGCAGAAGCATCAGCAGTGGCACAGAGTTCAGCACTTAAGTGAACTTTAAACACTTTTATTAATGGCATATTATGTAATAAGTCTGCAGCTACACAAATGTTGCCATTGAACATTTACACTCTCATGCACACACACATACACACACTGAAATACAAATTTTAACATGTACACTTCGTTGACGGCTCATGCCCAGTTGGCAAAACCATGATACAACAATATCCTATTGAAGACATTTCGAATTTTGTAGTGGACGAAGAGTTTAGCGTCAACAACACACACTTGTCGTGGACCAAGCTTCTGTGTCCCCTTAGTTGTTTGGACGATCCTGATTTTTAGGGACACTTGTGAGAAAAAGTTGTCTACGTCGTCGATCATGAGTTTTCTAAGACGTCTTGTAGACAAATCCGACTGGGTACAGTGTCACACACGCACTCATGTACACGGACATGGATGCGAGTAGGGGAATACGAATAAGTGTGAGTAAATTTTAAAGTGCATAAAAGTTTTGCGGTAATGGCAAGAATGCTCACACAGATACATGTGTACATGGACTCGTACTCATACTGATATATTTTATTACACATGTAGATACATAATATACCTGTGTGTTCGTGTCTGGTCCTTCAGCACGTGTGCGAAGCCCATAGTTATTTGTGTGAGTGCACCCTGTCGAAGCAATGTTGCTCCGTCGTTCGTATGTGTGTACGTATGTTTTAATTAAATGTAAAATGAGTTATACATTTAACAATGTACAGTGCATATACACAGACAGCTACATACATATGTAGATAGTACAGGTGTATATGAGGGGTCCTTACATTTTCCATAAGGATACCCTGACTTTCTGCTTTGCTGCCAAGGTTGTAATCCGAATGCTTTAAAATTTGGAGAGATTTCGAATCTGACAATATTGCTGAGGTTATATGTTTCATTTAATATCTATAGTATCATAATTTTCTTTATTTTTTTCCGACAATTTTCCTTAAATGCCACAGGGAGCAGAGTATTAATTATGGTAAATTCGTTCTACCGTATGTTTCCAATGTTTAGCACAATATCTAATTTAATACACTAATGATGGGATATAGTGAACTTAGACTGTATGATCCGGTTTAGTGGATCTCTTTCATCACATTATTTAATTTGTGTATTTGCCTTTTGTGGACGGCCGCGGTGTGGTAGATAGTGTGTGCAACTATCACACAGAAGAACCCAGGTTCGAAACAGGGTTCAGAGGCTGTTTTGGAGCCGGCTGTAAACAGTAGGTCCCGGTGAGTGAGTATACAAATTATATCGTACACAGCTCAATGAGTTAAGAGAAGTTATCCGTCTGTTCCTACATGGAATTCTTAATGAAATAAGTTAGTATTTGCCTTTTGGTCGACACAATTTCAGTGAAAGTAGTCCTAAGTGATTATCGGCGATCTTGCCGACACAATATCGAGAAGTAACCGCCAAAAAAAGTTCTTGAGTTACAGGCGCAAATCATTTTATCGTGAACAAATGTTTCAATAGTGATGTTAGTTATAATAAAGGGTTTCCCTTTTGAAGCTTTTATTCTTTGGCAAACTATGATACACGCTTCAACAACGTATTGAAAATATTAAAATTCACTACAAAAATGGTGAATATTTTGCAGTTACAGTTCGCAAAACTAAAGCATTTTTGGGTCGTCGTGGAGCACCTTGTCGGACCGCAATACAGAAATTGGTGGAAAGACCTCGAAAATGAGGTTCGATAAGCAGTTACGGTGAATGGATTGCGCTATCGAGAAATGATTAATGATTGTTTATGGTCGGAGTTGGATGATATTGATCTGGACAACGTTTACTTTTAACAAGACCGCGCTACGTGCCACACAAGCAACGAAACCATTGCTCTTTTACGGGAAAAGTTTCCGGACCGTGTTATCTCTCGAAGAGGTGATCACGATTGGAAAATTTCATGAAAAGGATATGGTCCAGTAAGCGTGGTCGTGGTGGCCCGTTTACTTAAGATAATAATTATTTGTATTATTATCATACTTTTTAATTATGTCATTTCGTAGTTTAAATTAAGTTTCAGGGATTAAAATACTTCTTTTTTTTAATCCATTGGTAATTGACAGAGTTATTAAAGTTTTCATTATAATTCGAACATCCGCTTTCGCAAAAAACATTTTTGAAATATGCTAAAAAAATATTTCAGTATTTTCATTCGAAAAAAGCAGGACTGCATATGTGACGAATTTTCGATTTTGCATTTGCGAATTATTCGCACCATTTTGGAATATACGCTTTCGCTAAATTTTATATTTCAGTATTCGCTTTCGCATGAAATTTATTTCAATATACGCTTTCGCTAAACCCACATTCGCAATATCCCTAATTTTACGCCACTTCGAATACAAACAGAAAAAAAAAATGATTTCGATTCAATTAATAAATTCAAACAGAAAATTAATTGGAAATTCGGTGATAAAATATTTCACATATTTATAAAAAAAATATAAGCAGGAACGGGAATACAATTTGTATGCTACACTGGCAGCCTGGCTAATGGCTGAGTGAGCCTGCTTATAAGGACTCTCACTCCAAACTAACTAACCCTTGATCCCCAGAGTTGGTTATAAAGGGTTTTCCAACAAGAGGTGTTACTTACCGCCTTTTTTAGGTAATTTCTATTAGCTGTCGTTATTTTTTTATAACTCGCCTCAGCATACCGGCATCGTTGTTTCTTAAATTCTGGATTTTATTTCCATCCAATTTCGAATCTGCTCCAGTGCATCCGTTGGTGTAGTTTATATACATATATATATGTATATGTACAGTGTGTAATTATAAAATTGATATGGAACGATGATGATAATGTAGATGGATGCTTTCATTGGGTGACCATTTGAAGTTTTGGTATTGGCTCCTTTTTAATTTTTAATTGTTCGCTTGTATTATCCTTGCAAACTATTTGCAATAGTTTCTCTTGTGGATGTGGATGGCGATGTCCCAGCTGCACTTTGTCAGTGTGTGTTCCAATGATGCTGTTACACATTCATGGATACGTATGTGTGGATGCAAAGTGCCTGGACAAGCAAACAACAGCAGGCTGCTTTTTTTCTCAGTTAAATTGAAAAATGTTTTTATTTCAAAACCAAAGCATTTGCTGTGCATCTGCAACAGCTGTGGCACTCTCTTAGTTAGTCTGTCCATCTTCATTAATTTTATGGAATTATTATATAACTTTAGCTCATTCGCATCTGTTGCACAAATTACATCGTACAAATGCCGCATCGAGAAATGTGATGAATCTTGTTGCAAACGCTTTATTTTATTTATTTGGTTTTAAAGTATTTAAGTCCAAACCGATATTTCAAACTAACTGCTGTAGTCAGTCGATAGCTGACAGTGTAGAGCTTATTTCCGATTCGCAGTTTGAACAGTTCATTAATTGGTAATTTAAAGCTTAAACTGAAAATGCAAATTGAAGTACATGTAATTGTTTTGTGTAATGTTTAATGTGAATCGGAGAGAGTGTTTTTTTTGGAAGTCCACTTGAAAGAGTTGCCTTACATAACAATTTAAAATGTTCACTTTTGGCAATGCACAGTGGGTTATGTTTCGAGTAATAGTTTTTTTAGATGTATTCTATCATCCATGTTATACAGGGTCAGCCAAATAACTTTTTTTTGAAAATTCTATAAAAACAAAATACTGGATATTTTCTCAAATTTCTTTTTTTATTTGGAAGTACAATCCTTCCGGTTAATAATGAAAAATAATTTCATTCAAATGGCTGCCTCGGCTGGCCATGCAGTAGCCTAACGACATCAGCTCTGCGGCTGATAATTCGATCTTCAAAAACAGGGCGCAAAACATCGAGTGTAGCTTCGGCTGTGTGGCACGTAGCGCCGTCCTGTTGAACCAAATGTTGCCAATATCCTCCTCTTCAATTTTTGTAAACAAAAATCCGCTCAACATGGCCCGACGACGAAAATAACGAAAACGAAATAAGCACTAGTTGCAAAAAAAATTTAGATGGCGGACATTAACCCCGGGTTGAAGGCACAATTTTATTTGTTCTATTGTAATTGCATACATTTGATTGTCATACCACTGTCCTTCTCATTGAAACATTTGGAAATAGAGAACAAAAGTAATAAAATAAATAAATTTAGTAGAAACAAATTGCATATGCGGTAAATACATCACATAATAATTCAATTAAAATTTATGTTTGCTTAATTACATTTCTGAATGTACTTGAACTCTTGGTACTCTAATGAATTCCCATGGACAACAGCAACACATACAAATATCCCTCCCTCCATACGTCCCATGTACTTCCATAGGGGAATAAATTGGTACATGTGTAGGTAGATATGTACATACACACCTGTTCCAAATACTTTGGATACACATCTATGTGTCGCACAGATACATTCATCCATTGTACTCCTCCATCGACAATGCAATTTTGTGGTTACGCCAACAAACAACGAGTGCCATGCAACATTTGCTTCACACGGCCGTATGAGTTTGTTTACAGTGTTAGGCCAACAAATTACGAATGTGTTTCTATACAGCGATTTGATTTGTTCTATACACGATTCGTCCGATCGTAATAAATTATGTTTGACAATTGTTGGTTGGTTTCGACGACAGAGGTTCTCAAATTGGGTTCTCACATCACAGGTCACTGTTACACCTAGGAGGCCCTCCTCTGGACAAAAGCTCCAAGTCAGTTGGGCTAAACGTGAGTGAAATACCATTAACTAGCAAATACCTGCTACTTCGTAAGTGTAAATTTTCCTTCCCAGTAAAACTTAAAATATTTCTTTAATTGCATTGGTTTACAAAAAATGCTTAATACCGACTCAGTACCATTATCACATTTTTAAAATTTTTGGCGGTAGATATTATTTTGAAATATATGTTCACACTTTTTTAATTTTCACCATTTTTTTCCTTTCTACTTTTCCAAACATTTATTTCCTTTCTACTTCTCGCCCTTTATGAAAATTTTTTAAACGTTTTCCTACATCCCCCATATTTACCAGTCTTGGACCATTTTTATGTATTCGTATGTAGATTATTTCTCATTTATATTACACCAGTTTTGGGCCCGTTTTGCACGCTTGTAATCCCCTTTTTCAATGCTTTACATTTTTGCTCATTTCTGCCAATAACAACTTTTTCACACACATTTTTATTTTTTCCCTTTTGTACCATTTTATCTCGTTTTGGTACCATTGGGTCACCTTTTCGTCCCTTGTCTAACTATTATCCACATGTTTTTGCCAAAAATATGATTCACTCGTTTTTAATTGTTTCCCTCCTTTTTGTACCCTTTTTTATCATGTTGATTATTTCTCATTTATATTACCAGTTTTGATCCCGTTTTAGTCCCATTTTTTCATTATTTCCATTTTTTTTGCCCATTCCTGTTGATTAAAATTTTTTTCACACATTTTTGTTTTTCCCATTTTGTACTCTTTTTATCCCGTTTTGGTAGGTTTTGGCCACTTTTTCGTCCCTTCTTTAACTATTGTCTACATGTTTTTGCCACAAATTTGTTTTAATCTTCAATTATTTCCCCCCTTTTTTGTCCCTTTTTATACCGACTTGGCCATCTGTTTTTGCCAATCGTAGTAAAGGACCAATTTTCCAACCAAAATCTCAATATTCGATTATTTTGTATTTTTCCTTCCAATCCGAATTTCCGGTCACCTTCCATTCCGAATTTCCAAAAATGCATTCATAGCGGATGTCTAGGCTTCAAGGGCTACACACTTCCCAAATTTCATGATTTCATGATCATCTTGAATTCCATCCGAAAACTTGGAACAAATCACTCTCAATGACAAATCACAATTTGCGTTTGTCATAGCTGACAACCTGAAAACTAAATACAACGGCTACTTAACTATGAAATATGAGTGCGACGGTCAGATTCAATTCCCTTTTGCCCATTAATCTCATTTTCCAACTTCCCAACATTTCTGATTGATGTTGATGCTGTTCCTTATTCAAATTTCTTTTTCATCCCTTCCCCTACTAACAAATTGTGGTTGCCAAAAATTCGTTTCACCTTTTTTCCACATTTTTGTTGTTTCTTTCCCGTTTTGGTCCCATTTTTTATTTTTTTCTCTTTTTTATTTCGTTTTTGACATTTCTTTGTCCCTTCTCTAACTATTATTCACATGTTTTGCAAAAATTTGTTTCAAGCATTTTTTTTAATTTTCCAAAAATAATCGAATATTTGAATTTTTTGTATTTTTGCGAATTTTGAAGGGTTTTGGGAACAGATTTTACCCGTTTCCCCATTTTCATCCCTTTCCAAAAATCAGTTCTCAGCGGATGTCCAGGATGCAAGGGCTACCAAAAATTTCATGATTCTAGCTTCAATCGTTTGGCCAGGACAGTGATGAATCAGTCAGTCAGCCATCAGTCAGTCACGCAAATCTTTTATATATATGTATATCAAGCGCGCCAGTTGGCGAATGGGTGCGTGTTTGCCTATCAGCCTGGGGTTATGGGTTTGATTCTCACCAGAAGCTTTGGTGTGTCGCTTTTTGTACCGAAAAGTAGAATATAAACGTTGAATATTTCTTCACCATCATTGTTGGTAGGCTATCGTGTTTGTATGTGTTGAACTCCAAATCAATGAAAACGATTTTTCAATAGTTCTACACCAAATTAATGAATAAATTCATTGAATTGATGAATAAATTCTTAGTTTTTATGACATTTTCCTTTAATTTTAATACTGGTGTTGCTTTTTAACAACAACAGAAACATTTTTATGGGTCGCATTACACACTTCGAAGAAGTATCTCCATGTTTTTGTTTTGGCTTTATTGCTTGAATTTTTTTTGGGGATATGTGCTACTAAATAGATTTCTTTTATTATACCAATAACACTGTGGAACAAATTCAGGTTAGCTGACGTTAGGTCCATTCTAAGATTGAAGGGTGAAAATATAGGCTAAATTTGTTTATGTGAATTCGAATGTTTTTAATCGACCTTCAAACTTTGCATTCAAATGCCGATTTTCAGCATATTGTTTATATGGTTTTTTGGCTATAACTCGTCGACTAATTAATATTTTTTTCATTCTGTTAAAGTCAAATTATTGCTAGAGACCTCTGCAACAATTAATATTTTTTAAAAAAATTATATTTTTTTCATCCATTTTGAAAATATTTTCCACAAAACTAAGTATTTTTTGCTTTCTGTTTGATCTATAATTGTAGTAGAAAGCATTGCAAATTGCACCTGTGAAGAAGCAAGGTAGCTTCCGAAGTGAATATATAGCATGAAACTCTTTAAAGAAAATAATGAAACATTCTTATTTGCAAAATGGAAATGTTTTATTTTTTTAAGATATTATATTATTATTGAAGTACAATTTTCAT
This sequence comes from Hydrotaea cyrtoneurina, assembly GCA_958296145.1. Taxonomy (NCBI): domain Eukaryota; kingdom Metazoa; phylum Arthropoda; class Insecta; order Diptera; family Muscidae; genus Hydrotaea; species Hydrotaea cyrtoneurina. The sequence continues at coordinate 50,097,264 of OY282514.1, read as the reverse complement.
TAAATTGACGAACAATGTTCATCAAATTGACGAACAATGTTCATCAAATTGACGAACAATGTTTTTAATATTTATGTACAATGTTCATCAAATTTATGTACATTGTTCTTCAAATTGATGTACATTGTTCATCAAATTGGTGTACATTGTTCATCAAATTGATGTACAATGTTCATCAAATTTATGTACGGAATTTTAAGAAAAGTTAATGAAAAGTTGCAATAGAAGAAAAGTGTAGTAGGTTGGAAAATGATGTCCAAATTCATCAAATTGATGAAAGAATTCATAAAATTTATAACCCGCATTTTTTTCAGTGTAGTGTTTGTGTTCGTCATATACTACACAAACGCCAAAAAAGTTGTTCTGTGAACGAATCGTACATGCATCGTACTGTTTTTTTGTCGAACTCTGGTCAGTATTCTTCGGGCGACTTTTTCCAATATGCAAAATGAACACTGCAAAATGTTTAAGTCCATAAAGACTACATTATTATTTTTTTTTAGTCTCAGAATTTCTAATAACAACCGCATGTCTTTCTTTTTGCAAGTGTTGTTTTATTTTGGTGCGAAAATTCTTTAAAATGTTCTCTAATTTAAAATGTGATTTCAGATGTGGCTCCATTATCAGAATTTACATTTTGGCAAAACCAACTTTTACAAAACCGATCACAATGCTCTAGCACTGCACTGTATTGGTCGAATCGTAGTTAATATCCAACGATATTCCCTTGCCCGGACATGTGAACAATTGTTGTTAATTTTTTATGTTAAACATTGTTGTTTTTGGCTTGACATTCTAACTAACAAATTCTTGGCATTGCCCCGATGCAATGGCAGTGGAATTTAATACACTTCCGCACATACATACATACAAACGTATGTATTTATCGGCAATATCTGAATCGCTACATTATATTCGTATATAATGTGTATATGATTTAATTTTAACTAGGTATGTAATTATTTACACATACAAGTACATTCCTAGAAATGCATGCATACTTTAGAATGTATATGAATCGAGTGTTGTGGGATTTTCGGTTCGTCGTTTGTTAATAACGACCACAATTAATTTATGTACTTAAACATGTGTTACGGATATACATGCTGAATCGAAAAGTGCACAAGTATCGGTGTTCTCGGAAGATGTTATTAACATTTTTAGCAAATAATATTTTATCACTCAGACGTCACGTTGCAATGTATGAGTGTCATTGAAACGCCCGCAACTTGTTCGTGCAAGCGATTAGAAACCTTATTATGTAGTGATTGTGGTTGACTTTAATGTTGTTCAAACTCATGGTCAGATGAGTGTGAACTTCTTGTTAATTGTCAAAAGAAAGAATGAAATGGTATTGGTAAAATTGACTAGCGTTTAACAAGTTTACCCTTGCATTAATAGATCCTGCCGGATTTTAGATGAGTAATACAATTTACCTCCACAACGTATGAATTTAGTATACGCCGTGTCACAACTAAACTCGGCTTTAGTAAAACATCCGAACTGTAAAGAGACACGATCGACGAAAGAAAGTCCACAATAGGGACGCATGAAAAAATGGAAAAAAAAATCGGCTTTTCGGCTTTTTTTCAATGAACCATCTCAGCTCTTATTTAAGATACATCAGTCCAAAATTATTCTTCTAATCAGCCAAAAATATAAAATAAGCGCCCCGGTAGGGTTGTTGGTAGCATGCTTTCCTATCAGCGTGGGGTTCGATTTCGATCAGAGGCTTTGGTCTGTTGCTGCAAAAATCTAGACATGTGGTCTGTGTCACCCCTTTTACGTTTGGGTCCAAAATTAGTATATAAATTTACTTTGTATTTGTAAGTAATAATAAATAAATAAAATAGATTTTAGCTAACGATGAATGTTCAGCCATTCAGTCTTGTGTGCAGTATTAGGTATTGTCAACGCAGACCCAAAAATGATATGATAAGACTCAACTTGCTAAAACGTGCAGTATTTTTGTTCTCTTTAATTTCGAAACACTTGCATTCACCAATTACAATTCATTTACAAGTTTTTCATTTTGTTGGTTGTTGTTTTTTATTTGCAGCAGAAAACTTAAATAATAAAATCACAATTTCTACGAGAAATAAAACTTCAAGATATGAAGGGCTTATTTTAAAAACACGATAAGCCACAAAACCAAATTACTGAGAAAATCGCCTTTGAAGTTAGAAATAAATGCAGAAAATAGGGATTTGATGAAATCTTGAAATAGATACATGTATTTAGTGTTTAATGAAGACTAGTATCACATGTCAGTCTTCGGAAGTCGCTATTTTCAAAAAAAAAATGTTGTGGCTTATCCAGTTATTGTACAAATTTAATTTTTTTTTTTTATTTTGAATATCAAAAGTTATATGGGTTGAAATAAAGTTTCTGCAGTTCATTATAATTTATAATTTTATATTAAAAAAATTAAACTTAATAAATTTTAAAAAGTTACCTATTATATGAATAATAATTCAATAAATCCTAATTCAGTTTCAACGGATGATAATGGTATCATATCGTCTATGTAGAAGAAAAAGTCATCAACTACACTTTTGCGAAAAATTAGTTTATTGCATTTTATTTCATAATTTTCCATTGTTTATTTTTTGCGCTTATCCATATTTACTAAGATTTTTTTTTTATAACTCACTAACTGCAGGTTAGCGATAAAATTTGTGAAGAAAACATCATTATCTACCTAAGGTTTTTGTCGATATAACAGTATACAACTTATGCAGAAATTTTTGGTGGATAAAATGTTTTATTTAATAATTAACAAGTTGTTTTATTCAAAATATCTGTAATCGAAATATTGGATTTTTAATGATAACTTTTATATAAAACACCTTATAACTCAAAACTATGTAAATGTAGATGATGAGTTTTTGTTCTACATAGACGATATGTATATGATTTCTTACAGAATTCGCTTGCTCATGACTCAGTCTATTATGTCTACTTGCATGCTTAAAAAGAAGCAGCACCATATTTTTTAATTTTTATAATATTCTTAAGTATTCCTCTTGAATTCTGAAGATCATGTAAGTTTCTGAACTCTCTTTTGCAAACTTTAACAGGGCACCATCAATGTCAACGAAATAACGAGCTGGGAATTTCGTTCTAGATTGTTGTCTTTTAGTTTTCTTTTTGTACGACCTCTTCTTACTTTTTCCTACATGAATACAGCTAAAGAGGTAGCTGTTTTGCATATCATCTGATCCCAGTTACCAAATCTGGTTGAATATGAGTTCTTGGCTGTTACTAAGCTGCTTTCTACAATTTTATTCACAGCTACAAGGTATGCCTAGTTCTTGTGATTCAACATTTTTCATAGTTTTTTATAACAAAAATACTAATGACCAGAGTTGCGCATTCTTTTCTTCTTATTCCCATCATACTTATCTTCATTTCGAACTATCCAATGATATGTGATCGATTTGCTATAAACAGTTTCCTGAACAACAAAAACATTGTAAGCCAAAAAAATACTCGATTTTTTCTTGCTATAACATGATAAGCCACACTGGTTCAAATAAATTCTACCTCGCTGGTTTCTGAAATTACTTCATTGTCTGTAGGCAAAAAGTCGTTGTCTATCAATGTCATCAGCATCTTTAACAAAATAATCACTTCCACTGCCATCGTTATCAGAATCCATAATTTTGTACTACGGTCTTTTTAATTGACATTATTGAAGTTACTGAGCGATATTCTATGTAACCCACAACAGAGTAAAGTATTTTTCACTTCTTTGTGAGACTTGACAACTAATATGACTGGCAAATATTAGTCGTCAAGTAAACTCAAGTTTTCCAAGTAGCCTACACGCTGAACAATGTGGCAATTTTTTTCAGCGAGTACTCAACAGGACCATACTCGAAATTTAAAATCCATATCTTGTGTGTTAGATACTTTTTTCCCTATGCACGTACGCATTTCCATCAATATTCCATTATGGAACAGATTGGGAACTTCTCTCGAATCAGTCAGCTGCACCTGATACAATTTGTATACTCAATGAATATTAAAATCACATTTTAATATTTTTAAATTTTCAAAAGGTAACAGAAGTATTGCATAATGTTCACACCCTTCACATTTGCATTCGCTTTACAATGTGAAATCTATACTGCACGCAATTCAATGGATTAAGGCGCCAACCGCATTTGAATTCGCTGTTGTTTTTTTATGAAAACTTTTTGTTTCAGCGTTTAACATTTGAGTCCCCATCATTAAAGTAAATATGTACATAAAGAATCGGTAAGCAGATGCAAGTAGTTTGTGTATTTATACTCGGGCATGTGTGTGTATGGGCATGTGTGCTTTATAAAAGTAAAATTTTAATGATCTGCTTTGCAGTAATCCGCACACACTCACACATACAGACACACAGATGCACGACAACATCATCATATTAGAAACAGCCCAAAGGATAATAATATACAATGTTATTACAACTTTTAACACAGAATTGCACAAAAGCACTTTTTTCGTTTTTTGTTTTGTTGTTTTAGCATTCGTTGCTAAACAAATAATCTAAACAATTATTTATTTGTCTGCACATTTGACCACACACACACACACACACATACAAGCACACTTGCAAATTGTGGTTACGTAATCTAACAGAAAAAAAAAGAACAACACCAACCGAGAGGAGTTTGGGGTGCAGCAATGTTATGTGTGTGGTGCATTCATACGAAGGTGCAGTGAGAAGTATTTTCCAGTGTATTTCCATAGAAATGTGCCAAATTGTGTTGGATCACGAGATGGAAATGTGAATACTGATGACTTGTCACGCCACCCTCGTGTATTGCATATAAATAGTTGTAGTTGTGCTTGTAACTGTGCACAATAGGGTGGATTGGTAAATTGGTTGTTGTTTAAGCGAAGGATGTTTTTCTTTAAAACAGCAAATGCAACACTGCTGTTATTTTAGTCGAGATACGTTCATTTGTTGGTGGTTGCCAGAAGACGTTGTTGTGCATTTTCTGGGGTACTACATTACGTCGTGGCCAGGCCGACACGAGAGCCATCGATTTGTACACATAAAGTCACAGCGATGGAAATAGCTGATATAATGCACATGTGTTTGTCGCTTGACCAAATGGACATTAAAAGAAAAATTATTAAATTAATTTAATAAATATCGAACACTGAGCAATAATTTTTGCAATTTGTAGAAGTTTCGTGCATATCCGAGCTTGAGCTTTTTTCTGAAGAATGCCTACCTTGTAGTTGCGAACAAAAATGTAGACAGAAGATTAATAACACCAGAGAACTCATGTTTAACCACTTTTGGAAACTGTGATCTTATGATCTGCATTCATCTTTAGGTGCATTTATGTAGGAAAAAGTAAGAAGAGGTCGTACAAAAAGAAAACTAAAAGACAACAATCTAGAAGGAAATTCCCAGCACATTATTTCACTGAAATTGATGGTGTCCATGTTAAAATGTGCATAAGAGAGTTCAGAAACTTACATGATCTTCAGAATTCTAGAGGAAGACATGAGAGTACATATTATAAAAATTAAAAAAGATGGTGCAGCTTTTCCTAAAACAGGTGGTAGAGTTAAGCAGGCAAGTAGACATAATAGACTGAGTCGTGAACAAACTGATTCTGTAAGACATCATATAAATACGATACCATTATCTTCCGTTGAAACTGAATTAGATTTAATGAATTGAAACTAAATTAATGTAATAAATAAATTTTTAAATTTTATTTTATTTCATTTTTTTTAAAAAAGAAAAATAATAAAATTTGAACTGCAGAAACACGCTATGTCACTTTATTTCAACCAAAATAACAAAACTTTTGATAAAAAAATAAAATAAAAATAAAATATATGCAATGACTGGATAAGCCACAATTTTATTGTTTAAAAATAGCGATTTCCGAAGTGTTTTTGGTAAACAGCGACTGGCATGTGATAGTAGTCTTTCTTAAACACTAACCCCAGTATTCATACAAATTTAAAACAGCTTTGTTAAGAAAAATGTATGAAAATTGAAAAACAATTTTCACACATTTTTCTTAAAAAAGCTGTTTTTAATTTTTATCAATACGGGGGTTAATTTCATTATTTCATCAAGTCACTATTTTCTGCATTTATTTCTAACTTCAAACGCGATATTCTCAGTATTTTGATGTTGTGGCTTATCGTGTTTTACAATAATTTTATTGTTTTTTTAACCATAACTTAAACATTAATAATTCAGGTATAATTCACAGTCACAATTGTAAAAATTGCATAAAATCGTATATAGTTCGATTTTGTGGTAGTATTTTTTTCAAGGGAATCGGGAAGTAAAAAGTCAGCAATTTTTCCGGGAAATACGTACCCTAACGCACACACATACGATTCTTTCAGTCCATGCTAATGTCCAAAACATGCCAAGCTAATGTTACACACACACATACGTACAACCTTCTACAATGTACATACATATGTGAAGCTGGTTTTTTTTTTTCTGCAACAAATTACAAAAAGTTGGTTGGTTGCTGTTGTTATTACAAAATAAAATGAAATAAATGGCTGTGTAATAAAACAATGTAATTTGTCAGCATGAGGCAAAAATTGTAATTAATTTAAGTGGCATTACAGAGTACTTATTTCTGGTAATTTGTTCTTCCGAAAATACGCACACACACACTCAAATACCAAGTGTTAATATCTGTAAATACCCCTGACATATGCTTATGACAAATAAACCGATTTTCAGTGTCCAATGATTTTATTTAGATTTTCTAAATAAAATACGACGAACCATTGTGAAATAGAGAAATAAATGCTGGATAGTTTGGATCTAATATTATACATCAAAATCTAATTGTAACAACGTTCCCATTTTATATTCATTGTATATTGCTTTTTTTTAGAATTTAGATATTTCAATACAAATGTCAACAAACACTTCTCCCTATTTCCTCCTTCCAATATTCATATATCCTATTGCTAGAACAGTGCTTTGCATTTATAGGTGACATCCCCTGCACAGTCCACTGATTTTTCCCGTCTGTTCCTTTATGGATTGAAGTAGTAAAGACGTACGCATTTATATCGTTTATCGAACTTAATCGCTCCATCATCTAATTCGCTTTAACCGCATTATATTGTATTTATGATCATATTTATAAATAACCGTGCATTATATGCATTATATGTTCCACCTAGGTACTATGGGAATTGAATAATAAAAAATAGTTATAGGACAGGGGTATGTCTTATCGCCCCTCTTAGTCAACATCATCCGAGACACTATTAGGATGAATGCCACTACCGCCAACAGAGGCATAAACTGGGGACGGCTGGGCTGTCTGGAAGACCTTCTTGCACACCGACATACATACTAGGGTGGAGTGAAATTCAAAAAAAAAAAGTTAACCTCGGAAAGAGATGTAGTCTGTGGTCCAAATGAGGGGAAAAATAAAGAAAAAAATTTTAAAACATTTTTAGGGGTCGCGCCACTCCCTCGAAATTTGGAAAATATCGCTTTTTTAGCGTTAATTTTAGAAAAATCCTAAAAAGTTTTATGTCAATAAATGTTTGCAATAGCGTAAACAATGAAATAAGGGCATGAAAAAATTTAAAAAAAATTTTCTCATTGTTCAAAAATTTCAAAAAGTAAAATAAGTCAAATCGTCCCTTCTTCAGAAAATTGACTGAACAATGAAATCGCCACCAAAGCTACAAATATTAGTCGATTATCCTCATATTTGCCTCAAATACTTTTGTTTGGGCACTGAACAAGCTCAAACTTTTAAATTTCGAATAAGTTAAGTCGTTAATTTTTAGGATTTTTCTAAAATCAACGCCAAAATAGCGATAATTTCCAAATTTCGAGGGAGTGGCGCGACCCCTAAAAATTTTTTAAAATTTTTTTCTTTATTTTTCCCCTCATTAGGGCCCCAGACTACATCTCTTTCCGAGGTTAACTTTTTCAAATTAAAAAAAAAGCATGTTTTCACTCCACCCTAATACATACATGCAAGAGAACCTAGATAAGGTGGAAGTTATATCGGCTAAAGTGGGATTGAAAATTAGTGCAGGAAAGACCAAAATGATGCGCATCGACCACACAACCAGACCGTAGAATATATAAAATCCTTTGTATATCTAGGCGGCACCGTTACAACAACAGGGTAGTCATCCGATAGGGCATTTGTTATTCGGCGATTCTCCTATCGAGTGTCATAGAATATTCACCTCCAACGCATATTCCACCATGTTGTATGGCTTCAAATCTTTGAGTGCTGCACCTAGACACATCAACAGCACCCAAGTATTCGTTAATAGCTGCCTCGGCAAAATTCTGCATATATTTTGGGCCGATCGTATCAGAAACGCCGACCAAACACCGATCCAAGATGAGCTAAGCAGCCTTGGATCGGGCACACTCTGAAAATAGCACATGACGACATCGGTCATAGATTGGAATCCTCAGGGTCAGAGGCTTGTGGGAAGAGCAGCCCTCACATGGAGAAGATAGCTGGTCTATGAAAGAGAATCAACTATACATAGTTGGAGCTAACTTAAACGACTGGATTAAACTAGATATGATTGAAACAATTTCATTTTGTGTTCCTTATAGCAATTCAAAAGGCATTAATATGTAATTAAAGTTGTTGGACATCATTTTGAGTAATCGACAAACATGATTTAGTGAAGTAAAAATATGATTCGAGTTCATAATATTTTCAATATCTTTGAAAGGCCATTTCACTTATCACAGCACTGACTTTTTGGAAAATGTAATATTTAAAAATTTTAATTTTAATTCTCCTAATATCTATTTGAAATTAAACCGAATTCAAACCAGACTGCCTTTTTGTACTACTGGTTAGTTCTCCTCCGGAGATTGCAAACCTTTTCACAATCTCATTGTTGCCTTCGTCTGAGTTGAGTTCTTCATCCTCTGAAAATTCGGTTTGCCAATAGAACACAAACTAATCAGTTCCATATTTTATCGATCACTTCATGCCTTTAGACCACAAATGGCAAGCGACACTTGAAGTGAACAACTGTTCTCAAGTTGAAAACTTATGTGTTATGTTTAGGAAAAGCCTTTGCCCAGAAAGTTCACATGTATTTTTCACAAGTTTTCGGTACTTTTCTCATGAATAACGGTTAAGTGGATGACGGGCGGGCGGATGGAGCAAAGGGACTTGTACTCTTCAAAAAGAAAACTTTTTTGACAAACAAAAGATAACCGAGGACTAAACAAAGGTTAATTTTAACAATATGTTATTCCTTTTGCTTACAAGTGTTTAAGATTTAATGGTACCTTTGACACACACACACACACACACACAATCGCACACACACACTGACTTGGTAGCCCATCTCAAATGCTGGGATAGATGGCAGCCACCCGCACGAAAACTATGATTTGACAATGTGCCATTGATACAGTTACTAACCGAGCAAAACCACTACTACGACGACAGATACTTGTGGGGCCGAGTGTATGATAACGGTTTCATGGACTGTATGTGTGTTCGGTCGTTGTATCGGGTTTATATTTTTTTTCTAAATTTTGTTTATGTTGTTTTATGTTTTTCTCGCATGCAGTCCCTTAAGTGAACCCAAATCACTTTTCAAAATTTTAATATAAATGTTCGCATAAACATAGTATTCCTTGCCCGACGTCAGGGGGGACGATCAGACACCAGCGGGACACCCAAGTCAGTGGAGATGGGAATCTTAAACAACATAAGAAAAAGTACACATAATGTCCTTGTAAATAAAAAACGAAGTATCCTCACACATACACGTACAACATTAATAACAACCCAGGAAAGTCACATCGTGCGTCTGCGTCTGTGCGTGTGTGTGGTGGGGAATTTGTGGGTCTTCCTTACAAACAGGTCTACTTAAATATGCATACAAACATACATACGTGGGATTACATATGGGACATTTACATAAATTGTCGGAACAACTTCACTTAAACGATATTCATTAGACTGTCATTTTCGATAAAGGACTTGCTATTATACTCAGAATCCGGTTGCAAGAGTCTCCTTCACTTCAAAAGCTTCAATGAAATGTGTGACCAAAAAGTTAATGAGTCGAAGCGTGAACTGACATCAAGTTCAAGACCGTTTTTTTTTTGGGGGGGTATTACCCAAACGATGTCATCATCGATTAAAACACTGACTTTTTGCAATTTGGAATCCTTATTTTTAGAATCCCACAAAAGGGAATGGGAAAGCAATCTTCAACAATGACTTATGGATTTTCAGTACTACAAATGCGACAATTTTGTTTATTAACGTTTTATTAACAATCTCCCGGCCTAAAATGGAATGTAACTCCCATATATTAGCTGGGGCTCCAAAGACATTTTTGCAGCTTCTGGAGCGTGTACAGAGGAGAGCGGTGGTGGTGATAGGGGTTGGTAGGGTATCCAACTCTATCGTCTCGGAACGTGGGTTGTGTATCGCAATTCTGTAGATATTTCAATGGTATCTGTTCGTCAGATACCCATCGTCTGGTCCCTGAAGTTAGAATATTTAGCCGGAATACGCGGCTATCCAGGGTCTCTCATCCGATCATTGTCAAATGGCCGGTTGACCGAACGACGCACTATAGAGATAATTCGTTCTTCAGCCGGACTGTTCTTATGTGGACTACTCTCCCAGTACGTGTTTTTCCTGCCTGCTATGACACTATCAATTTCACGGCAAACATCAACAAATACTACTCCCTCTTTCCTCCCTCCAATACCCGTCTTTCACAGTGCATTCCATTTATAGGGGGCATCCCCTGAGTGTTAGGCCAAAAAAAAAATTGAGCTTGATCGCTGAACACAATTTTCTTGTGCAAATCGAAATCGGTAGCTATCTCATTTTGGGCCCATTCACCGAAGGTGTGACGAGCTTGATGTTCGTTCAGCTTCAATTCCTGCACAAGTTGGATTTGTTGGCCCGCAAACCAAGATCCTTCCGCAGAATCTTCCATAAAATGTATGGGCAAGCTCCAATTGCTGCGCACGTTCGCGGGATAGATCGCTACAACCGATATAGCGTAGTTCGCCACCGCTTGTAGTTCACCCGGTGAGATCATATTCGGTCCGGGTAAATTGATAGATGTGAAGCTTTTTATTGCGGATGCTATTTTTGATTCGGTTACAATTTCTCTAACAACAGTCGACGGTTGACTGAACGCAGTACTGTCCGCGGAAGTCTCATTGCGATAGTTGCCAGGAAAGTGAATATCCAGGAGCAAGTGACAAGGAGTGACAAGTTTGTGATTGGAACACACAGTAAGAACTAATGTTGGCAACCCTGCAATTCAAACCACTTTGACTATTAGCCAATAGGGATACACTACGCGTGGCGTCATTCGCCCAACCAGCACAGAACATTTCAATTTTCTGCCCGGGATGGCGTAAACTTTGTTTCTATCATTCTATTTTCATGATAGCTTTTTTCAATTTGTCGAAATATACCACTTGGGCTAAATTGATCAATTGCAAAATTCCGGCAAACATAAACAATTGAAATTCTCTTTTCGGGAGTTCCTGTGAAAGAGAATCGCAGTCATCAGATCACTTTGAATGAGGGTTCATATCATTGTGTCTGGCCATCACACTAACTGGGAAAGTTGATAATATATCGAATGGCATCATGTTTACACTGTAATTCGTTTACAACAGCAAGATTATGAGGAAGGTGGAGAAGGTGGGCAAAATTATGATATTATGAAATTACAATTTTTCCGTAAGAAAATGAAACCAGTCATCAATTTATTTAGTACCATATCTACGATATGATAGATATTCTCGCCATTTACAGCTGCATATATTATACATTTGCGAATACAAAGAACACCGAGTTTGTAGTAATATCTTTTGAAATATCAATTATGATTTGATTAATGGATGAATGCCACGGCATTGTAAAAAAAAAAACGCCATGCGCCATCTAGGCTGCATGGAACCACCCATATCCCAATTTGTGAATTTCCTTTGTTCATATTTATATCGTTTTAATATAAAATCTATCCATCTTGTGAAAGATAATATTTGCAAGCACATATTAAAAAATGTGGCCTTCAGAGAAGAAGAACAACAAAATAGGACCACACCACACCGACATGCAGCCACCCACTCACACCAGCACACTTTTGTACCGAACAAAATCCATGACTTTATTGAAATATTTTTAATAAAATGTGAAAATAAGAACAAATATTTATGTGTGTGTGTGTGTATAGACACACATTTGTATAGGCGAAGAGATGCGGCGATATCTATGTAGATATGTACATGTGTATGTGCTCTGTAAAATAGGCAACATCATTTTTATTTGTTTGTGAGTACAAAAAAGAAATCATTGTTTGCTTACATATGTATGGGTGACTGACTCTGGACGAGAGCAGTCGATTTGGTTGTGTGGGTTTGTATGTGTGCATGTGAGTGATGGCTGACTATTTTTGGTCAGTTTGTTATTCGAAGCACAAATCATTACCAATCAAAGCATATTAGCTGAGATATCAAAAAGTTATCATCACAAACGAGAAGGCTGCCCTAAACTAAAGTTTGCCAATAATTTAACCTTGCTCCTTAACGACGAGCTGATGGGAATGGGGCCAGCTGGAATTGTGTAACCTCCCATCCCACATAGACCTTATTCTGTTGGCTCCATGGAACATTTTGACCTGAAATTATTTGTTTTACCCCCCATACTATCCGATTGGTGTTTGCTGTTGGCCAAATCCCCACAACCACATTCATCGATAGATGATGGTGAGACATTCGGTAGGATTTCATAATGTGCCACTGTCCGTGTTTATTTTCAAATCAGCTAGGGCTACGGGGGGAAAGTAGCAAATTAAGCGTATGCACTCGCGCGGAAATTACGTGCTTTATACAAGTACTTTGGCGCGCCTCCACTGCCTGATGTGGGGGTTGTTAATAGTCCTCTTGTGAACTTTCTCTGGAGTGCCCACTCAAGTGGCCGACTTGTGATTAAAGTTGGGCAAACATTTATTTCAGAAATTTACTTTAAGTTCATAAAAGTATTTATTCAACTTGAGCTTTTTCCTATTGCCACCCACCAGTCCGCGTCGCTCCATGCCGTTCTGCTCTGTGCGCTGTTCGTCACGATGCTCTCGGGGAGGCTGCAGCCAATGGATCAGTGTGAGTGAGTTAGTCAGTTACTTACTATGTAAGCGGGATGGCAGAGACTGAAGTATTAAAAAATTAATTGTATTTTTAGTCGAGTTTGGCAGGTTCACTTGAGGGGAACTAATTTTTACGTTTTTTTTTTGGAAAATAAACAAAAGTACTTGTGACAAAGTTGTTGCTGTTGTTATGGTTGATGATGTTGTTGCTGGCTTGTTTACAAAACAAGCGCAAACAAACAAAAAAAAAAAAACAAATTTTGCCCGAATACAAAGTTATACCAAATACTTGAGTGGTTCATCATGTGGAACCACTAAAATTGTATGTTTCCAGTCCAGTTCAAGATAAATGCATTGTTCCGGTTTTAAAGTCAAGTTTCTGATGTGACATTTCTGTTGTTGCCAAATGGTAATTTGTTACACGCAATCGAAGGCAAGTAAACTGAAATATTTTGTCCTACTTGAATGTCACACAATATAGCAAATGTTGTTGTTGAGATTATTTAAACGGAGTTTTTTTTGGGGGGAGTTGTTCTATAACTTGGCATTGGAAAAATAACAAATTTTTGCAATGGAAATAAAAAAATACTTATTTCCCTTAACATTTAACGAGGGGGCTGACGGGGATCTTCTTTCGAATCAGTGAGATTTGTATACTGACTGACCGGGACTTAATGTTAATGCCCACTACGAACGGCCAATGCTTTTCTACAGAAGTTTTAAATGGCTTAGAGCTTACTCTCTTACGCGTAATGTCGGCAGCATTTACGAGGAGGAAGCTGCCGTTGAAAAATATGTTGATGGTCTTACCAGGTTTCAAACCAATGTTCTGTCGCATACACGATTATACATAAGTACACTCATTTGACAATGGAGTCTGTTAGTTTTGAATGAAATCTTGTTTGCATAAGTTTGCTGTTGTGACTCTAAGAGGTTTTATCAAATGTCTCCCGGCACAGCACGCATTTTTGCCAGTTGTCATGAAATTTAAAAGCTCTCCATAATTAGCAGACTTGTTGCGATTGAAATATCGCTCATTCAATGTTAACTTTCAGAAAGGCCAATCAGCGTCAAAAATTATACGATTTGTGAAGTCTGTTGACTCTCAGCAACACCTTCAATGTTTCGTGACTTGTCTAAAATCCTTACCTTGCTCCACTTACCTCTCATCACTTGTCCATGGTCGTCTTTCCAGGAAGTGTAATTCGAATATACATTTCTGGCTGCATTTCCTTAACACACGCATATTTCCGTTCATCTTTTCCTGCTTGGAAATGTCGTCATCCTTCCAATTCGTGTTATCGCTTCAAAGCTGCATTTGTCAACATCGTCGTGACTATCATTTTCTATAAATTCGGAATATAAGCAATAACGATAAAATAGTATACTATATTAGCAACTAGGATAAGTTTCCAATCACTTTGAGACGATGATAATATTGGAAGAAAGAACATCTAGTCAGGCACCTAAGAAGTTAGTACTGTTCACTGATATGTGATATAAATCTATGAATTGCTCACTGGTTTCAAAAGTAGTTTTTGTGGCCAAAATTAATTTAGCAAGGAAAATTATTTCGGTTTGTTTATCAAATCTCTGGCTTTTAGTTAGGAACAGGAATCCATTCATAAATTCAAATATTAATTCAGTTTTTGTTTGGATTTGTTAAGCGTAATTTTGTACTAGAATGCAAGCTAAATGATCAGGGTTTCTGTGGTTTTCAACTGGAGAGAAATGATGGTTCAGCGAAGATACACTACAGACAAACACAAGTCGTTGGTTAAGCGAATTAGCAATACCTTCGATTTATATATACTTAACTTCCTATAAGAATGCTGTCGACGAAGAGCATTCAAACGGGTAATTTCCACCAAAACAAATAACAGAAAATCGGATACAAAATAAATTATCAAAATCCTTTAAAGCAAAATAACAAAATTAAAAGAATAAGTAATGCAGTAATGCTTTCATTAACTTCGTAATTTGCACTTCTTTAGTGCTTAAATTACACAAGGCAACAAAACATTGAGACGTAATATGTTAAAATTACTTTAAACATTTTTGTTTACAACATTTTGTAAGTCTTCGCTTTGAGTTACAATTTCCGAGTTATAAACTAATTTATGTCAATTTTGTACCAAATATTTTTATTACAAAAATATCATAACAAATCGAATAAAAATGATGTGGATTTTCACAAGTTAGTAGAGGCCCCTTCCGGTAACTCCCATAGAGATTTTTGATTATATGTGGTTTATAAAAAAAACGGAATAGTAGATTTTTACGGGAGATACCAGAGGGAATCTTCACTAAATTATAAATAAAAGCAAAAATTCTCCATTTTAACCATTTCAGTACAATTTGTTTAATATTTCCTTTCATGAAACCAATAACATTGTAATATACAAAGGAAAATTAAGTAATTGTAATAAAACTCAAATTTGCTTCAGGAAAGCAGGTTTTATAAATAAAAATTGTTCTTGGATTATTGCGGATCTTTCTAGGACTTGTTAGCATATGGCAACATTTTCGCTTTAGGGTGTTGTTGTAAAAATTGTGTTGATTAATTTAAGTTCAGAATATGTTCCCCTGTTTTTGTTTTAAAAAATATAAAATTCTACTTTATTCAAAGAAGAAAAATACTACTAAAATCATTTTTAAATTTTTTTTCTCACATGGTTTACAAAAAGGCTCAATAAATGGCTTTGTTTTTTAGGAAATAAAATATAACGTTGTTTTTTCTTTGTTGGGAACACAAAGATGAACATTACATTTGTTGCATTTCATGCGAGTAGTTCCCGAGCTACCATCCATCTGACATCTACCTCTTGAACTGTGACATATGTCGTTAATGATGAATATAATTTTTAGAAACATTCCACTGAAGGTGTTTTTTCTAATAACAATAAGTAACGTTAAATTATTTTAAATGAAAGATAAGGCATTAAAATGTTGCAATTTGTTGTCTATACTTCAAAATCTAAAAATTTGCACTTAAGCGGTTGCTTGTAAAAATCACAGACTCATTGGCGGCTAAATAAACGTTAAATTAATCCAAGTTAAACAACAGTCGCTTTTTCAAACAAATCTAGAAAATGTTACCGTATGTTGACAGAAAATTGGAAAGGTTACTTGCAAGATGAACGATTGAAAATGTAAATTTTTTGTAATTTTCAAATATAAATGTTTTGGTGTAAAAATTAAAAAAAAAAATCGACTTAAATTTGTTTATAACTCTAAATTTTTTCATTTAGAAACTCTAAAGCAAAGATTAAAAATAATTTACTAATAAATGTTTTAAAATTTATTTTAACAAAATTGGTCATGGCTTTGTCGATTCATGATATCTTAAAAAGTTAAAAAGTTGTTTGTTTATTTTTTTAAACAAAAACTTTCAGTTAATATGTGAAATATTTTATCACAGAATTTCCAAATAATTTTTTGTTAGAATCTTTGCATTTGTAATTGAATCAAAAAAAAAACATTTTTCTGTGTAGTTGTTGTTTATTATTTTCCCGTTGCGTTCGGAGTTTCTTACCAAATGTATCAACAAAAGTAGTTGCAAAATTAACAAGATTATTTATTGTAAATAAAGCAATGAGATTTATTTACATCATTTATTTAATATTAATCAGAATTTTAGAGTTACTTCTGATTTTAACTAATTTAAGAAGCTTTCGTAGTTGGTGTCCTTATCCCATATCAAGAAACACTTTTCGAATTTTATTTATATACATGGAAAGAATTTATCATATAATTTTTTTTAAATGAAATTATACTAAAAATTTTAAGTATTTCACTTATAATACGAATGGTTCAATAGAAAACTAATTGATTACAAAAATAATAAAGAAACACGAAACATTTTCATTAAAAATATTTGCAGCAAATTCGCCAAGAGTACGGGGTTTGAGATTACATAGTGAGAAAAATTGTAAAAACTGAAATTACACTTGCTTATTTCTGTTGGTTGATGGCAAACAAAAAATAAACCAGAAATTAGCTGGAAATAAACTTCAAAAAAGGGGATTACGCAACAAGATTCTATGACCCAAAATAAAGTTTACGTATCTCAGCGTTTTTGAGACCACTATATTTTTAGCTCGGAGTCGTCAGTATTTTGGCAAAGACATACAATACATCTTAATTTCATTTTGGTCATTATTTAAAACAATATTTCCTTAAAAATATGCTTATTTTCTCACAAACTGTTGTTTTCCATAGCGATTATATGGAATAGTCAGTTTAACCTACTCCTAGAATGGCAATTTCTGAGTGAAATGTCACCACAGTCTTTATAGGACGTAAATTTATTCTCACGTGTATATTTAGGAATTCACGTCGACCGTTCGGAATGTTTTCTTCCTTTAACATTCCATGATGGAACCGTCTAGGAACGATCAATTTAATTATTTATAAATAAGGAACAACGAGTATACTCAATTACACCCTCGAAGGCTACAACTTACCAACGGTTGCTGTACTTGGAAATAACATGAGAACTTCAACCGACAATAACGAGCATTTTAATGCAAGCGATTTAACTTTCGTTAAATTGGCTTATTGTTATTCTGCATTGCCAATTAATGGGTTTCTGGACAATCTATGGGTTAAGCATTCAGGTTCATTATTTTTTATAATTTCATGACGTACTTGTTTTTAACTTGAAGAAACTATGTACAGTTTGCTCGACCCACTGTCCAGTTGTATTAATCAGTGTATTAGGGATGTTGTTGATGACATCAATACCTAACCACATCATTCTAAAATAATGTTATTTAAAATATTTAATTGATTCAGTAAACTGAATAAATAAAGGTAAAGCCTTATAAAAATACAGATTATTTTCCTGCTGAGTATTCAATGAAAAATCCCCCACGAACTTTTTCACGGTTAGCTACACTTCCGTTCATAATTCTAACATGCTAATATTCAGCCATTACCAGAAGCTTCCTGTTAACCAAAAAAAAAAAAAACACCTCTGAGTTTCACCATGTATTAAAACGAATTTAGAATTGATTTTGATCTGATCGATAAGTCCCTCACAAATACAAAACGGTTTGCCTGCGGATTTTCCGTTTGTGCCAACAAAAGACGGAAACAACGCACCCTTGCCACAGCTTAGAGTTTAAATATCAACTTGACATGCTTTCGAAGAAACTTTTAACGTCCCATGGCTTAAATATGGGATGCGAACAACAAAGGCCGCTCTCATCCAAACAAACGTCGTTAATGGCGGAGAAAACTTACAGACGAAAACTTTTTTTTCCGTAAAATTCTGTGTGAGTATGTGCTTGTGCGTGAGAAAAGCTGGGGGAGAATTTCTACGTATGTATGGGTGTAGTGTGGGTTTTATACAACCAATTTTCCACATTTACACTTCGACATGCCACAAATTGTGTGTTAACGTTTGGAAATTTGTTTATCAAACAAAGCCGTTGCTTGCTGCCATTGTTTCCTATTATCTGCTTCGCTCCTTTGCAGCGGCTTGTTGTTGTCGACACTAAAAGTTGCTTCGCTTCTGACCCATGTCATTGGAAAATTGTCTAAAAATGTTCTTAACATACTTCAAGTGTAACGCCAACATCCACAAATCCTGCACACACACACACGCCCTTCGTTCGACGCGCCTTCCAATCACTCCTTATCATCAGCCCCGCCATCAGAGTTCATCGTTTTCATTTTAAATTATAAATGTTATAAGTTCCTCCGAACATTAAAGTCTCTGGGTCTTTTTTGAAGTTGGTGGTTCTGAACTCACACCACGCACACTAGTCTAAGAATTAAAAAACATTTGTGTTTTTTTTACAGGTTCCCAACTTTGAGTTGGTAACGCTCCATTATTTGATAGCCGATTTATCAGCTGTTAGTTGATTTTTCTTCAGTTTCGTTTGCCATTTCATCATGGACAGAGTTACACGAGAGTAGCGCTGAACATTTGTCGCATTTGCCATCCAGACACGTCTAAAATTTCGATAGACGTTCTACAGAATGGCACGAAGGTGGGCAATAGACGAAACATGGCGTAAAAGTTTATTTTTATTGATGGACTAAAACCAGCCGATTGTTGTATTTGTCATCGCACCACTTGTCGCTGTATTTGTTACCGTATAAGTGGCGATTTGTGTTCCTGTAGTGTCTGCTGACCAGAAATATTGCGACAGTTTTGATAAATGTTCGAAATTTAGGTTGAATTGAAAAAACATGTTCATCTTAATATGATTCAAAAACTAGTAAGAGATTTATCTTTTTCTCTCTCTCTCTTTTGTATGACTTTTACTGAGACGGTGTTAATCTTTCACATACATATATAAAAAGGAGATGATGTGGTACATTTGTTGTAATTCCTCCTTTCTGCATTCTTGTCATTACAGTTTGGGCTTTTTTGCTGACGCGAACGGGGGCCGATGAATCGATCGATACACGAGAAAGCGCCGACTTGGTGCTGAAGTGCCGCTTTACGGAACATTACGACTCGAAGGACTTTACCTTCTATTGGGCACGTTGGACCTGCTGTCCCATTCAATTTGAAAATGTTGCCATCGGCGACGTTCAATTAAATTCAAATTACAGGTAAGTCATAAATTTCCATTACTTTATTATTCTGTGTTTTCCTGTAATCTGCAGAATCATTTCATTGACCTTCGTTCCACACATACAAACAAAGGGATTTGCCACATACATGCACACATGTGTTGTAGTAACTAAGTCTGTGTATGGGAGGACATTCATGTTCGTACAGGGAAGTCGTTAACAATGGCCGTACACTATCTTTTGCTTAGGATTACATTTATCGTAATATAGATAATATTTTTTTTACAAGGATGTAGGTCGGCATGTCTCCGTGTATGTGTGTGATGGTTTTTCCTAACATTCTCTACAGAATGTTTTGTTCGGTTGTATCTTGTAATTCATGCGAACAATATATTATGGTTCAGACATATTTTGTGGTTACATTATGGTTATATTAAAGTCTAAACAGATTAATTTTACGTTACTGGATTTCCATAAAGTTTGTATAGTTTAATTTTTGTAAAAGATTGAGATGATTCTTTACCACTTTGCTGGAAGAAAGTCAAAGATATCATGGGTCGTTTTTAATATTTCCTGTAAATGTTCCATTGTTCTTTAAACCAAATAATACCAATAGTTCATTAATCCGAATAATACGATTAGTTGAACTCCAAAGAGGATTGCAGTATATTTTGCTTATTCTTTTCAGTTATACGAAATATTCGAATAAAATGGGAAGGTTGAGAATATGTTTGACTCGTTGAGAATATGTTTGGAACAGGGTATCTAATGCGTGAAGTGTAACGCATGAAAAGGGTCTCCCAAAAGTATTTCGACTTTCGAGCCCTGTCGGTCTAGCTGTCCCCCTAACAGGATAACATTCGAAATTTGGTAGCATTAATATTATGACATATGAGCACACCAAACATTGTCACTTTCGAGTTCTCACATTGTAATGAAATGATGGAAACGATATCATGAGCTAAATTTCTATCTGACCAAAAGTAAGCACATTTTTTTTACTAACATTTAGTGGATGCCTCTATAAATACATATTGGAGGGAGGAAAGAGGGAGTAGTGTTTTGTGATGTTTACTCTGAATTTGATATTGTCATAGAAGGAGTGAGTCGTTCATCGTTCATCATCCAAACTTATGTCTTTCGACTAAATTCACAATCTGATCTATCTTTGCCGATTCGTGTAGATAAACAAGTCGGATGTGACATGTTTTATTATAAATCAGAATATTTATCCTTGGACCCATAATCTTAATCTATATATACATATATATAAATAAGTTGTCCTATGTCTGTCATATCGGTAATAACACAAAATCAGTGCATGCGCGTGTCCTTTGAATATCTTAGTTGTCATTTTAATTTTCATTGATTTGTATTCATTCAGGCAAAACAATTTCCATGCAAATAGAGAACATACCGAAATGAAGTGGTTCATAAATCGGCCGACGATCAACCAGCGGCAGTCAAATACTTTTAAACAGATCTAATCAGATTGAACAAGAGCTATTGAAAGTAATGAATTAGCAAGGAATCAAAATCAACAACAAACGGAAGAAAGAAATAAAAGTGTGAGAGTAAGAAACAGATGATATCGCAAAAATAACACTCGGCACTTCACCAGTTAGATAGAAGTTATACCTGTCAGTATAAAGTGTGAATTCAACTTGTCAGCAATGAATGTTTTTAAAACTCAATGTTGCTCATACGCCACGTTGTACTACAAACTAACCTATTTATGTGATGTGTTTTTTACTATAATTTTATCTTGAGTTGTGTTTTTGGGTCATGTGATGGTAATGTATTTCACTTTTCACTTAACGTTGGTTTTATTCTGAATTGATTACTTTTTCATCTTATTACATCATTGTTTATTAATACAAAAAACGGAACTTCACAGCACATTAATTGATTAATAAGTTAAATAAATAATTGAAAGTACCACAAATTAAAACTAATACTAATGTCAGAAAACCGTATTCTAACATCGTAAATTCTTTTTCTTGTTTTTTGAATGTTTTCTTTCTGAAAATGTAAAGTAAAGGTGAACGGCCGTGTTGTGGCTAAGTAGTGTGTGCGACTATCACACAGAAGAACCCGAGTTCGAAACCGGGTTAGACCATCAAACACTTTTCATCGTTTAAATGAAGTAAACGAAAGCTAATGTCATTTTCTGGGATTCCTTTGGGCCTGCTGTAACGGTGTGTGTAACCAATGCATCATATAAAAACGAATATTTCAAATTTACTATAATAATTCTGGCACTGCTTCTGTTTTATTTTCGCATTGGACCGTAAGAAACCCAATCCACTCATGACAAATTGGAACTTCTAAAGTATTCAGGAATTAGGCGAACATTTCACTAAACATTAACTGAGCCATCGGCAGCTCATAATTGTTGTACATTCCTTTTTGATATTCACCCTCAGTTTTACAATTCGTGGAAAACCACGAGTTTCACTGGTGGCAGACAAAACCTCTAGAACATGTGTAACATGTAGAACATCTTGATTTATTGACACTGCAATATTTAGAAAACCAGAAAAAAAGTATTATATTTAAAATCATTTGAATTGCAATTATGTACATTCTGAGATTTCGGCCAATGGGTTCGCCAGATTATAATTTTGTTTATTTTTCTTTCAAATTCTTCCTTCACGCAGGGATACAATTATACAAATTATAAACATTTCCATTTCTTTTCTTTTTTTAAATCACGATTTAAAAAATAACGCAGAAATAATTGTGTTGTATTTAATCTATTTTCAACTGCCGTTCACCTTGAAACAGCTGATTTTGTACTAAAATATCAAATCAGCTGTTTCGAAGTGAACGATCATTCGCATCACGATGCCAAATTGTTAGTCGGAGAGTAGAAAAAAGGGAACAGAAGAAGTCAATGAAACAGAATCAATCAGTGGTTTCAAGTGTTAATGAAGGGTTTAATCGATAATAAGGAAATTGTAATATTGCATACCTCAATACGTTCGATGCAATTCTGTAGATCTTGTACATTAAATTTATGACATTTTGTCTGTATGTAAAAGATTCAACCCTTTCTCAATCAACGAACGTCTGTATGTACCCAAAATTGTTTTATGTCATTCAAGCCCTTTGGCATAAGCGAAAGTATAAAACGTTTTACGCTGAAAACAAAAAACACCAAAACAAAAAAAAAACCGAAAACCTAAAAGCTTTAATTGAATATATCATAAAGTGACATTGTGAATTGAGCATCGTGAAGAATCGTGTTATAAGTGCTGTCAAGCTTCGAGACATTGTTGTCGTTCTCGGTTTCTTGTTTTTATTTAGCATCGACCAGAGTATGGAGTGTATTTTTGTTTTGTCGTGTCGCGTGTAACACCCTGGAATCTCGTTTGAAGGGCTCTTTAAAAAAATGAGCCCATCCGCGTATTATTTATGTTCGTTGCATGAACATTCGGTTTCATTGAATATGATGGAGTACACAGTCTCACAGAGGTGTATTTATAAATTCCTTATAAAGTCGCATATCGGTCTATTTTAAACTATTCTATTATCTCCATATTCCACCATTCCATATCAATATTTCTAATGTTGGTGGTTCAACATGTTGACCATAAAGACAATCTATACCTCGCTAACGTTTAAAATACGTAAACTAATAAAGGTTGTAAGATTCCAGTTATAGTGAAACTATAGTGGACCATATCAGCTCAGCCATGGCTGTGATGCAATTTGGTGGCACTCAAAGGAATGTATTTTCTTCTGCATTATCAAAACAATCAACTGAATAAGGCTGCGTATATCTGGTAGTCGTCAAGTCCAATTTTAGTTAACTACTGTCGTCTCTAAACGTCTGCATCTTGTCAGAGAAGAGACTGGCGCTTACTTCAGATTAACAATATTAATTTTCCTCTAGGGGATTAGAATGATGTTTGTCAAAGGGACCTTAATCAACATTTTGAACCCGTGCATCGAAATTGGAATGCCATTATATATTTCTATCGATCCTGCAAGAAATTTATGAAGCCAACATTGTTATCCTTGGCACCGTTGTTATCTTTATTAGTTATGTGTCATGATCGGTCATTTCCGTTATCATCACAATAATTCACCTACATTTAAAATGTCTTGTAGAGGATATTGACCCATCCTTAGGATTTGCTCCTACCTCTGAAGGTATTTCATACTGCAGGGTGTATTCAAATCGAACAGACCGATGATAATTCTTTTAGTTATTCATAATTCCCATATATGTATATTTTTGTCGCCTCTTTTTCGCTGTTCTCGTCAAAACTTGTTGGTATCGGCCTTGGGCTATCATAGCAAAAGTGAGTGAGTGACTGTCAGCGGCGGTGCGTGTCTGCGTTGGAGCGAGCGAATCCTGATGAAAGACACCTAATTCTGGTGAAAAATGCCCAATAAAAACGAAGAGGTCTTTCAAATGGAAAACAAGAACACCGGAAGGAAGCGAAAGCAAAGAAGAAGAAAAAAAACGCACACGCAGTAAGAGACACTAAACAGATGACAGACTGTGACCTCCAAACATTAAACGAGACGACAGCGATTGTAACAGGGGGTGAAGAGTGAGATCCACTAAATGTCGGTGAATAGATGGGAGAAAGTGAACACAAAAAGGACACTTTTTTCATGATTTGCTTAAGTTATTTTGCATTGTGTGTTTTCGTTTTCGTTTGCTTTTGATATCTGTCTAGTTGACAATTAAGATGACAGCTGTAGATGGTCCTGGTTGAGATGATGTTGATGACGAGGGCGCTGTTGCTGCCAATATTTAGATTACATAACAAATGTTTGCTTTCTTTATAGGTCTTAAATTGATGCTGCTGATGCTGGCTAAGGACACAAACTAAAACTCCCATACATTAGTGAGCTGCTGCACAGTAGGCCCCACCAAATGCCAGACTTGTTAAATAAAAAAAAAAAAAAAATTTCAAGGTATTTTAGGGATTTAACATATTCATTGCAGTAGAAAAAAATTACTATTAATTGAAAATTTTCCATTGCATTTGTATTAGTACAATTCTTAGTTTTAGCTCACATTTTGGCTGCAGGAGAAATGCATAGACCGTACTAGAGATGTAGAGGATGACAATTCGATGAACCATTTGGTCAACACAGGGGTATTGAGAAAAACACTTCAAGGAATATATAGGACTTAAAAAGATAATGATGAAATCTCATAAAAATCTATTAGGCTTTATCAAGAGTCGGTGGATGGCACATATATAATTATATTAATCTGTATTTCCGGTGACACAGCAGTATATTTCCTCTGGTTCCTAGAAATGCGGAAATGCTGTTTTTTTTTATTATTTTAGGTCAGAGTAAGTCGAACGGGTATTTGAATATGCAGTTGTCTATTTCAGGCGTAAACACTAAATGCCACAAAGTTTTTTTATGGATATAATTTGAATAGTTCTAACTGAGGGAAATATGATTTGACACAACAATACACTTTCGAGCACATTTCAAAGCAATTCATTCCGAATTTTTTGTTCAAACATTTTGCTCCATATGCACTGTGTCTCGCCCAACAACCACAACATGAAGGCTCTAATACTATTAACATTGTGAAGCGAATGAAGAACAGGACACCTTCCGGCTTGGTTGTCACCATTTGTACAACAACAGCAGCGACTGCTGAAAACAACACAAGCAAACACTGGTGGTAACAACAGCAACCAACGACAAGCATAATAAATGTAGTTGTTTGTTTGCCAGAGACATGTTAACCAGGTGTCTCTTTTCGGCTAAACACCCACACGATGACTACAATGAAATATAACAACATTGGTGATGGGGTGCTAACCCCCTTACAGCAGCACACCCATTAGGGCGAAGCACAATATCTTCGAAAAGTACAGACCGCAGCACCACACGTCTGACTGAACACGGAAATAACTTTCAAGAGAATAGCAACAGGCGCCACAACGAGTGCACAATTATTATTAAACTGAACCAAAAGATCATACATCATCGGCAACATCTTCGACGACGTACTGCCGTGCGGAATGTCAACAGGATTGCATTGTAAGGAAGGATTACATGGAGAACCATTTGCGTGACGGAGCACCATGGCAACATTCACGATGGTGTCAAGCCTGCAAAGTAGTCTACATGACCAGACAGACATTAGAATACTGGGAAGTCAATTGATTAGTTCCTTAGTGGAAATTATCCGGAAGAACTCTGTCTGGAGTGATAATTTGACTTATAACATTCTATTTCCTTAGTTTTATTGGAACAAACGTTGACTGCCCGCGATGTCCACGTCGATATTGAATTTTTCAAAAATCCATATGTCAGCTATATTTATGGCGTGCATTTCTGCCTGTAAAGCAGTTCATCTCGCTGATAATCTTTCTGTAATTTCCAGATTGAATTGCCTGACCCTGACCCTGCTCCATCTTGGAACCGTCTATGAAGATCCCCTGTGGTGAGAGATTTTGATGTGCATTCTTCTCTGCTGGGAAAATGGGTGCAAATTCGATTGTGGTGAAAGGTAGTCTAAGTCTTTCTTTAGCCTGCCCTATGTAGGATATAACTATCATATGTAGGATATAACCATGACCATGTGTGTTGTTGTTTAGCATGCCAAGACTTGGAGCAAGTTTAGATGCGCATTTCCTGGTCTAGACATCTATGGGGTTGAGTATCGTCTATAATCCGGCTTGTGGTGCCGACCTCATTGCTACTGTGATGTCGACACATACCAGTCTTTGGATTTTTCCAAGATTGGAAAGATGTGTTTTCAGTTCTCCAACACACCAATGAATTCCTGCTCCTACTTCTAGTACATTGTTTTAGGGCTTAACTACCACGTTTTTCCAAACAGTTTCCTACAGGTATAAACGGCGTAAAGAGCCTTCTTTCCTATGTATTCCTTCTCCAAGAAAGTTTTCAGTTAAGAATTACGCTGAGGTAGTTTGCTCCATTTGATAACTGCAATTTTGTATCTTCTGATGAACAAAACCAGTGAAAAAGTTGCAGTCGGGTAAACCGACTTATATATACCCTCACCCACAGTAAAAAAATACAAGTCTCATATTCCATAATAGCAACCTCAAAATACCGAATGTTATAGAAAAATATTGTATTACACGTTTTTACAAAACGGGCGGAATATAAAGCAGAGTTTTTACTAGAAAATTGTATATAGCTAAAGCTTTACTAAATATAGAATTTGGGAAAGATTCGTTGAGCGAAATTATATAATTACTAGATTTCTAAAGTGGGTGGAATGGTACATTTGTATGGGAGGTACCAGAAGGGGAGTTGCCAGACTTCCAAGTTTTTGTCCAAAACTTTGTCTAGCTATAGCTTTACTAAATACAAAATTTGGGCAAGATCTAATTGGTCATATTTATAATACTACACGGTTTATAATGGGCGGGATGGTACATTTGTATGGGAGGTACCAGAAGGGGAGTTGCCAGACTTCCAAGTTTTTGTCCAAAACTTTGTCTAGCTATAGCTTTACTAAATACAAAATTTGGGCAAGATCTAATTGGTCATATTTATAATACTACACGGTTTATAATGGGCGGGATGGTACATTTGTATGGGAGGTACCAGAAGGGGAGTTGCCAGACTTCCAAGTTTTTGTCCAAAACTTTGTCTAGCTATAGCTTTACTAAATACAAAATTTGGGCAAGATAGCGTTGGCCATACTGATAGTTTTAGACGGTTTATCAGGGGCGGGATGGTACATTTGTATGTGAGGTACCAGAAGGGGAGTTGCCAGACTTCCAAGTTTTTGTCCGAAACTTTATCCAGTTGTACTTTTACCAAATACGTAATTTGGCCAAGATGGGTGTGGGCGTATTGATATTATTACACGATTACTAAAGTGGGCGAAATAGTAGATTTGTATGGGAGGTACCCGAAGGGGTGTGGCCATATAGCTCATATGCAATCCCATAAGCAGTTTTGGGAAAATATTAACCCATGCCAAATTTCAGAGCGATTGTTTAACTCTTTCGAAAGTTATCGTGAGTACCAGCAGGACAGACAGACAGACACACGGACGGACATGGCTCAAACGATTTAGAAAGTCATGAATCGAATTTGGTTCAAAGACACCTGGGGTCTAATGTGAATATTTCTAGGTGTTACACTTTTGGGTCGTATCAAATGATATATACCCTCCTACCCGTAGGGTGAGGGTATAACTAGTTGTGTTTTCCTGTGGTTGACACCCAACGTAGTGTCCTTTGCATGACCTCACTAATCGTTGGCAGTGGGTTCAGAAGCACAGCGTCATGTGCATACGCGACTACTGTTGTGGCTACTTTCCTGAGTTTTCATTTAGCTCTACATTCCATAGTTGAGTTGATATCATACCGCCCTGTGGAAGGCCTCTAATCGCATGCTTTCAGACTATTTGTTCTGCCAGAGATAAGTTGATGACTCTGCTATATAGCATGTTGCCCTTCCACCGGGGTGGACCCCTGTGTGGTTCAGAGCAGCAATAATCGTCGTCATTTTTACGTAGGTGAAATGTCATTCCACGTTCAGGGAGGCTGCTGTGGTGTAATCTTTGTGGTAAAGAGAGTCTTCGACGGAGATGGCCACCTCTTGTAGGGTTCTTTCCGCTGGCCAGCCTTCGCTACATGCATATTTTGTACCGCTGCAGCTATTGTGTATCAATTTCTCTCCTACATGGAGAGTAAAAACAATGACAAACTAAGTGACATGTAGTCCTTTCCCGAGTTGTGGTTTATTTTTCCCTCTTTGAATTTCCTCCACATTTTGAGAACATGTTACTCTATCCAATTCAATGGGAAAACGTATTTTAATGAACCATTTAGAGTGTCCTCGAATAGGTCGTGCCTCATTTTTAATATTTCTTGTTTTATTTCTTGTAAACAAGTGTTCACCGTCCATGGGCAGATGTAACCTATTATGAGACAACCTTTGATCACGAGATTAACACCGAGGGCATCGATGTGCGCTCTATTTGGGAGCATGTGTACCCATGTATGTGTGTGTGTGCGTTATGTGTTATCCATATTTACTTTGGCTAACACTGCTGTTATTTGTAGTGTTACTTGTTCGGTTTTTGTAGCCTCCAACTTTAATTTCACACTCTCGGGCACACACACACACACATACACGCGCCCAGACGCCACAAGGCTAGGTGAGACGCCAATTGATGCCATATCCCAAGGAACTTTAACATTTTGGTTCGGTGGTCTTTTATGGACTCCGGACTAATTTTATTCCAAAACTCAGTTGAATTATTTATGAAGTTTATTTGTGTATGCATAAGTTTTGCCAAAGGCTCTTTTCGGCTCGTATGAAGACCACAAAAGTACCAAAACCCAAAAAACTACGCGGGCAACACCATTGAGTCTACATACATATCGAACAACAAAGAAACCTATCGGCGATAGGAAGAGGGTGGTGAAGGGAGGCGGAGCCGAGGTAACCAAACTAAACAATATTTAACATAACAAATGGCTGAACAATTGTGGCTGTTAAACTTAAAATACTACCCCAAACTGCAGCGACAACGGCAACGACTAAAGGAAGTGCACGATGACAAGTCGCACTTTAGCTTGCGACAACTTCCGTTGCACGAAAGTTGGGCCTTTTGTTCAAAAGAACGGCAAATATTGCGGCGGACTGCGTTCACAGTGATTTGCTTGATGTTGCTTGAATAAGTGTAGATTGAGGTGAATAGGAATACGAGGTCATTGTGATAAATCTGGGTATCACACATCTCATGTCATGTTGTACGAATGTAATTTGTCACGTACAATGTGTCAGAGCATTAACACTGCGACTTTATGTGGGGTCTGTCTCACCAATTTCACATTTGACAGCCATTAGAAGCGGACAATGAGAATGTCAAAAACGGGTACAAACTTACAAACGTATGTATGTATATTAACGCCAACTACTCGTTCCATTATGAAAGGGCAAAATAACGCTCTGATTGTAGGTCACTGGAACAGAAAGTCGTACCGGTGACCGCATTAAACTCACATTTTTAGATGTGTCTGGGCAACGTGAGTGATGCTTGCGACAGCGTCTAACGTTCAACTGACAACAGACGAATAAGATGCCTGCGGTGTGGGAGATAAGGGAAAATCGTCAGATTTGGCGCGTATGATTGACATTTGTGTACTTTTTAAAATAACGAAAATTGCGGCGAAGTTTTAACGCCACCACTGCACAAGTTTTAGATCTTCTGATACTTGTCAGACATGAAAAAAGTATTGTAAATTGGTTCTCATACCCATTAAGAAGGAGCTCAATTGGAATGGGTCTATTGTAAGATACCCTACACCTCGGCGTGGCCTCAAGATTCATCACATCTAGTTGGACTTGTTATTTCCGCAGACATCTGTGTAAAAGCCAACACTGCACCTGCACGCTTATGTCGGCCAGCTTTATTGTTTTATTATCTTCTGCGTCGCCCGCCACAATTTGCCATATTGTGTGTGGATGTGGTCCTTAGTTTTTGTTTCATTGCTTTGAATGGCATCGCAAATCAATTGTTTGATATTTAGAATCCAGCTTTCAATGTCGTTAGCCTTTCCCTGCTATCGATGTTTCAATGGAACCCATAAGACTTACAGGATACACTAGGGCATTATAGTATTATTATCATCGAGCAGTCGCAAGTGTTATTGGGGGAATCGGTGCTTAATATTCAAGGATGGGCGTATTTGCCTTGCTTGTTAAAAAGCAAATTTCGATTTTGTCTAGATTTATGTCTCTTTCTAAATATCTCAACGGATAAAGGTGGTTTCTCTAATATCTGCAAAATGGACGATGCATTGGTTAGGTTTCAGAAATTCAGATATTCTGCTGAGCCCGCATGTAAATAGTCTTGGTTGAACTACGACTGAAACTGAAGGCCACACAAATTGACGTTATTCCGTATCCTTTATTAAATATCGGCTTGTTAACCTGTGTCAAGTTTAAGAGTACCCAACAGCCCAAACAAATAATTTAGAAAAAGGAGGTCAGACAACAGTCGTAGGATAGAATTTGCTATTTAAGCCAAAATATATATGCGCAGGATATTTTCAATCAAGTTTGGTGAAATAGGAAGCCCACATTAGTAGGTTGGACAGAAGGGATAGACCGATCTTTCTGACATTATTACAGAATGCAGTTGTGTGCCCTTCACCCCCGAGCATACAGCTGCGTTTTGTAAAAGTAGGGTATTTGCTTTTTTGATTTATCAAGTGGGCGACATTGATATTAGTATCTTCTTCTAGTGCCCGCAGCTCTAGGAATGAGAAATCATGCATCTGCTTTTAAGGGATCTGATTCAAGTACGTCTATTTCACTACGATGTCCTGGAACACAAATACAATTAAATACAACTTCTCAAAAAAACAAAACGGTATTTTCAGTCCAATTAACATTAATTTAGGCCTTCTAAAAGTTGGTTTTTAAGACATCATTATTTGTACATGAAAGTCATTATTTGCACACTCTCACGTCGCTTCTCGAAGAAGGTCTGACTGAAGGTATCGTTGTAGTTAACGTTTTGCAATTAAAATACTCATTCCGGTATTTATTTCAATGTGGTTTTTTAAGGATTTTTTTATCCATTGCCGGGAGGAAAGGCAGCATGGAAGGAGTTCGTTCTTAGTGGTGGTTTGTGATTTAAAAAATCTAACAATTTTGAAGGAATGTACTCTATGAAAAATACCCCAAATGAAAAATGTCCCAAAATAAATAAAAAATGTTCCCAAAACCCCAATATGAAAATTTTCCCAAAAATTCTGAGAAATCGCCTAAAAATTTATGAAAAATTACTCAAATATTATAAAAACAATACCCCACAAAAAAAACAACAATAGATTTTCGAAATTTGAAAAATGCATTTTTTAAAAAAAAAATCAGAAGTATGAAAAAAAATTTAATTTTACAATTTTGTGAAAAACTTTTTTTTTGGAAATTCTTCAGTTTTTTTCGGGTTATTTTTCATAGAACCTTTTTAAGCCGGTTTCGAATGGCTACTGGTTTTCTAGAGAAGTTTTACATGGATTAGAGATAACTCTGTTACTCGTAAAGCCGCCAGCATTTCCGAGTTGGAAAACAGACGCTCAAAATGTTTGATGGTATTGCCAGATTTCGCACCAGTTTTGACGTAATTTTGCAAGGTAGGTATGGCTTCAAAAAGAGTTTTATGTTTAGAATGTGGTAGCTCCTTACAGGGACCGTCCAGAAGGCATTGCTGAGCACTTCTTAAAACTGGAACACATCTTAGTGAATGCTATTTGCATTTTAGCTATCTTTCCTCTATGCTGCACAAAGTCTGAACCGGGACCTTCACCCCCCAAGCATACCAATTAAACTCAGGTTGGCCTTCCTAAGAACTTCTGTTTTGGTTGTAACATCCGGTAGTTATCACAACTCCTCGCCGGGGCCAAACTACCCCTGCGTTTTTGGCGATCTCCATTTCACAGTTGGCCGGCGATACCAGATTATAGACTTGGGTGAGACTGCTTCTTGTTCGAGACCAGGAACTATGAACTATAACGATCCCTCATTTAACCACGCGTCTAAATATACCCCACATTGGGTGGAAATGTCACAAGAACTTCTGAAACCCATATTGAAACATGTTGGCATATGTATTGGTATTTGTTTGGGGTCGAAATTGTAAAACTCAACTTGCGGCAATTCTTTAAAAGTTTAAAAAAATTAATTTACTTTTTGTTTGAGGTGTTTTTTTTGGAGACGCTGATTGAATGTGGAGAACACTTGTTTCACATGTATAAGAGGTCGCACGATCAGTCACTTTAAAATTGTATAATATTTATCGAAGTCAGTGTCACTTATTGTCACACTTAATATTGTACCTTCACTGAAAATAATAAATTACTAAATAAACTATAAAAAGCGGAACTTTGGCCTTCTGAACAGAACTTTAGCCCTCTCATACAACTGATTCTGTCCGAGATTAAAATACATGCACATAATTTCACTATAAAGCGCATACTTACACGTCGGTCGGTAGATCAGATGTAATTGGAATGTAAATTCAATCACATTTCGCAAATTGTAACAACGCATCATACGGACCTCTTATACGGGACAGGTTTTTTTTTGTCAGTTTCTGTAGTCCTAGTAATTGTAAGGCGTAGGGATACTTGAAAATTCATAGACGAACGAATGTTTAGTTTCGCACATATTTATTGACTTAACATTGCGACAGTTGTCGGAGTTGTTGTTTTCGGTGAATGCCTTGTTTTGTTATTGCTGCCGATTTGCTTTGTTTCGGTTTAATTTTATTCGAAATTCATACCCAACTGTCGGCGGGCACTTCAAGTGCGAGTAATATTTGCATGTTAAGTCATGCAAAGCCAACGACACAAATCTTTGGCACATTTCATAAACTCGACACTTAGTCTGAGATTTTTTTGTGTTGTTGTTGTATTGCTGGTATTATTGTTCTCTATCGGGCGAGCGACGACGATGATGATTTCCTCCTCAGTCACCAAAGTCACATTACACCGCAGGACTGACTCAGTGGCCGCCGAGAATCGAAAAGCAAAAAAAAAAACACAAAAAAGGACAACAAAAAATGTTGAACTTGGCGGAAGGCATAAATTTACACTCGGCGAGTTCATAAATATTTTACGAACTTATGCCAACCACATCCAACACGGATACACGCACACACATACATCATCTCGTCCGCATGTCTGTCTGCCGCGACGCTGGTGGTCTCAGTTCATTTTTTGGACACCGAATGTGGCACACAATACCGTGCATCACCTTTGCCCACTTGCTTGTCGCTGTTTGGACAGGAGGTGTTTGTTTAAAATTTCGCCGTTATATTGAGCTTGTGGCTTTGTGGTAATAAATTTTGCTTTCGTTCCAAAAAAAAAAAAAAATCTATTAAAGTTAAATCTCTCTCAGAGTTTTTTTTTTGGATTTAAATAAAGCTAAATTAATTTACACATACACATGGCTCCCTGTGTTCTAAACATTTAAAGGTGTACAAATTGTGTACTTTGCCTCCTGTCTCTAAAAAATTGTTAAGCAATAGGATGCTTCGTTTCCCGCACTTTTCAATATCCCTGGAAACCGGAAAAACATCTTTGCGAACAAAAATATCTCATTACCGCATAATATTGGGTGTAAATCTGAAAGTACTTAACATTTTAAATCTTATCGTAACATTGACTGCTGTTCTTTTCCAATTTAATTGGAACCTGTAATTTGCGTATAAACCAAGAGTAGTGAAAAAAAGAGGAGATAAAATATTATGTTACGATGTAGAGTCATTAAAACAAATGTATTGGTTTTCAATCACATGGAAATGGGAAAAGCAGAGTAATTTCTTTTAAAGTCAAATATCAGCAGATCGGACAATTTAATTCTTTACCAGACGAACGGAAATATTGAGTGCAACGTAAAAAATCTAAAAACAAAATAAATGACTTCTGTATTGGAAAAAATTAAAATAAATATTGAAAGGAAAGGCATTCACTTCATTTTTAACAAATTTGAATAGTGTTATCTTGTTGTGTATCTCCGTTTAAATGTATGTTTTCTCAGTGTCATTGGTACTGTTCTGTCGTCTATCAAGTAATATTTCTTAATATTAGTCCGGTTTTAAGATTCTACACCTTTAATATCAGCTGCCACCAAGTGTCCCATTGGCATTATGTCCCACAGATTACAGGAGCTCGTTATTTTTTGCTTCAGCTGTCACTGTGATATTTTTTTTTTTGTTGGCCACTTTGATTTTCGATAAAGAGATGCGTTCCAAATATTCGAGTATTTCAAATTAGATCATTAGAACAAAGAAAAGAAATATTCAAATACAATTTCGTATAAAAATGGGACTAATTGTTGACAAACCGGAAGGGAGTGTAAATTCTAATGATGGAAATACAGCAAGAGAATTTTTCAAAAATAACGGAAATAACTGGACCTATACAGATTTGATTGGGAGATATGCCACATTATTTCAAGATTTGTCTTCAGAGTATAAAATAAATGTTGAACGATTTAGAATATATGCGCTGGATACTGCTAAAGAGTTCACAAAATTTCAATTTATATAGAACATGCACTGGATTCGATTGTAGAGTTGTCTGAGTCCAGGAATAAAGATTTGACTATATCATACCCGCAACACGTCACCCGTTTTATCAACTACGGATTTAATTAATCGCCTACTTCTATTTTTGGATCCTTTTAGAACGGAACAGCCAAAATTACCAAGAAAGCACAAATCAATTTTATTAAAACCTGATTTTGATGTACTGCAGTAACATTGAAATCCATAATTGTGTGACATTTATTCACGCTGATTTTCTCATTGAATAACTCTCACACCTTTATAAAGCTCTGACCAAGGTTTCACTTTAATATCTACACTAGAAGTATTTTTTTTGACTGCATACAAGTCCGACCACTGTACATACGAGAGTCCAGTATGGTATGACACTCATCAAAATATGCTATTCCGCACACCAAGAGGCTACAAGAATTGTAAACAAGAACTTCAAAATCTAGACAGGCTGAACCCTACTTTCATGCTTTATGATCGATAAGGAAACAACGTAATGTTAGAAAGTTGACAACGTTGTCTCATATTACTATTGAAAAAATATTTCACATGCTTAAACAAATTGTATAATGCACATTTTTGACAGTTCATGACATGGCGGTGTAAGGTTTTCATTAGTTATTATTTCCTTCAACTGTTATATTCATTTCGTTTCTTTGCACGATCAGTAGATTTCAACTGCTGAACTACATTTGTAAATTTTCATAAATTGTAATTATATCTTAAGAAGCATACGAAAAATATTAATAAATTATTGTAGCAATCACGAACGATCACAAACCAATAGATTGGAATTTGGACGGGACAACGTCCGTACTGTCAGCTATTACATTTCAAAGAAATGGCCAATCAATTTTGTTGGACTTGAAGAGATAGGATGAAATCTGCCAGATTAGCTAGTGGATTAATACATTTTAGTTACATCTGTTATCCTGTCCACGTTTATGTGTCTAGCATGGACTACATTAGGCATCATTTTCTTATTATTTATTTTAAAATAAGTGACCAATTCGAACAATACGACTTTTTCACATGAGAAATTCTCATTTTTCAATTTATTCTCACATCATAGACTGTAATATTTTGTACTTTATTCTCGATCTTTAAACGATAATACCACATATCCATTTTATTTTTAAGTACGATAAGGGTATTTCTAAAAATTCTCAGCGGCTGTTTTCCACCTGGTAAATGCTGCCGACTTTACGAGTAAGTGCGTACTCTCTAAGCCATGTAAAACTGCTCTAGAAAAGCATGAGCCGTTCGGAGCCGTCTTTAAACAATTATATCGCGCACTGCTCATTGATTCGAGAGTAGTTCCCTGTATGTTCCTTCATGCTAACGGAAATTAGTAAGTAACTCTTGGACAAATTGAGACTTATCATTCAAATTCTGCATCCTTTCTGTCGGACACTGTAAAATAAGCTAGGTTTCCTTTGTCTATCCGTAATGGCAAGTTTTCCACCTTCAGCAGGGTGAAATACATGAGGGGGGGATACGTTAATATTAATAAATCTGCAAAATATCATCAACAACTGCTGGGAACGATAACGTCTGGCGATAAACAAAAGCATACGGTGCGGTACGGTACAGAATGGTCCGGTCATGGTATAAATTAAAATTATTGTTTACAATATTTGCATACAATGGCCATATTCGTTAACACACACACACACCGTACCGACACTAACACAACATGTTGTTGCTGATGTTGATATTGGTGTTGATGTTGTTATGCTTGTTTACTCTTCACGCACAGTGGGCTTTAAGTGTATTTGTTCTAATTACCCGGAATAGATTGGTTTCCCTGAATTCCATTTGAATAATTTGTGATGCAATCGTTTCACATTTGCTTGGGTGTTTTTTTTTTTGACACTCGTCAGAGCAACGTCTAATATAAAATATGTGTCATATTATGTGCGATCACGATTGTGGACCAGTCAAACCGTAATTGTGGTCAATCGTATAGGGAAATACACACAACTACAAAGATTTGCTATACAATTAGTGGACTTGCTTCGGTTCCGAGGGACTAGAGTATTTTTAAGTGTCTTTTTGCGGATTATGAAAGGTGGATTTGTCATCGATGTAAACTGGTATGAAACTTATTTTCTTTGTTATGAGGATTTGGCGTCAGATAATTTTAGGATTAAATCTGACACAATGACATCAGTTATCGTCCTCTGGTCTTATACGACATGGTCGGTATTCCAGATTTAAGGTCATCTTGATTAGGTTGTAGGCAATGACGCAGCTGAAAGAAACAAAATGCGACCATGACTACCAATGAACTGTAGAAATATTGCTCCATACTCTCAGCACACGTGAATATAATCTTACCAGGTTTGTCTTACCAGGTTTGTCGACCTGTAGCCGAATTTTTAGTTAGAAGTTTAACTTAACCATAGAAGATCCGGGCATCGTTTCTATTTCCATAAACCTCAAACTTCTCACATTATCTTAATTGGAAATGTTCGTACGAGGATTTATATTTACATTTGGGGTGCAGCAATAAAAAAAAAACTATCATTTATCATTGGAAATAGTTTTATTCTTTTTCAAAATATTCTACGCCTTTTCAGGTTCACCATCCAAATTTTGAAGCACCTTGTCCACTCCGACTGACACGCCTCCTGTGACAGCTGCTTCGGGCGACGAAAAACGTTGGCCAAACAGTTTCTTATTGATGTGAGGGAATGAGAATAAGTTATTGGGTGCCAAATCGGGGATGTGCAAAATGATATGGCTTCTCTTATTGTTTTTCATCATCGGTAAACAGTCGAACGCCGAACTCTCAGTACCAGCGATTTACAGTGGTTCGAAACATGTTAATGGAGACACTCTTGTCTAGTTAATTCACGCCGAAAATCGTAAAAACTCATTGCATATAATGCTTCACGGGCTAATTCCATTCTTTGACAGATATTAAAAAAAAAACCAATTAGCTCTCAAATGCCAAAACGTTCTCAGTGATGTTATCCTGAAAAATTACAAACTTTACCATGTTATTTCCAGTTTACCCTAGTAATGCCAGGAACCGGAATATAAAAAGCAACCGTCGTATGACTTTCTCAAATTTTGTCATTCTTCGAGGACTTTTGTTGTCGCATTTTGCTATGCTCGCTTTCTACTACAGTTTCCATTGTCAGAGGCGCATTTTACTCCACTTCCCTTCAACTGGCATTAACATAAATGCTAAAGAAATAAAACAATCGAACCAGGTGTTGTCATTCTTAGGCCATTTCTACTCAAAAATTTATAGAAATAATCGATAGTCTTACTCGGGTTTGCATCTGGATGACTTATTTGAGAACGACTGTCTGACACGGGGTCTATCAGTGACCTCTTCTCATCAGTTTTTTTCTTATTTTCCCAGAATGCGTAGAGGATTTCAAAGACTTAAGTAAAAATCTATTTAGACCATCGTAATTTTGTTTACCCCACTGTGAAAAATGCCAGCATCAGCAACACACATTTTATAATGTCTGCCATCGTGTTGTTGTTGCTCGTCTCTTTTTTTATAGATTCAAAAGAAATATTTCATAGTGTTTTTTTACTTCCGGTCCGAAAGTAAAGACCAGAAACCAAAGAAGCGGCAATTAATGTTTAGTTGTTAGAGCCTCTGCAGAGCATTGTCGGCTGTTATTAAAAAATATTTTCATGTTAAATGTTCGTATTATGATGTTTTATTTAAACGTATTTTTTGTTGTTGTCGTTGTTGGCCGGTTGCCGTTCCATTTATATGTGTGCCGGTGTCTGCCTCGATGTGAGTGTATTTGTTTGGGCCAAAGTATTTGTTATATTGCCAGCAATCTTGCAACATTTGTGGTCTGTTGCTGTTGTTGTTGTTGTGGCCGATCCAACCACTCACACCCACATCCTCTGACATGCCGACACACAAAATATGATTATGATGATGTTGAGTCCTGAATGCTCTGTGCTGAATGCTGAGTTGAGTGGTGTTGGCATTGACGCTGATGTTGGCGCAGGGTGTTCGTTCGTATTGTTGCTGAGATACTCGTATTCCATGCAATACATATTTTGGGTGTTATGACTGACTGTGGTTTAAATTTATCACTCACTGCTGAATATTTCAGATTTCAACATGTATCTGTGTGTATGTGTGTTTGTGTGGGTGTTTGTATTTCTGCGTACATGAGCGCGAGCTTCACTTCACTTTCAACAGCCATAATTTACAGACATTTTGTATGTTTTATGTTGTCGGTTTGCATGGTGCGGGGAAATGGTGGGTAGGGTGGCGCAATTGAAAAGAACCTATTGAAAAAATGGTAATTGGGCGTAAAATACTCAATAATAATCATTTCAACAAATTATAAATGATTCTTCTTCCGATTCGTTGTGCACTCATGACTGTTGTTTCTGCTCTTGTTATTAATCGAGCGTTAAATATTAAAAAATATGCTGGTACACACTGTTTCAATGGGGCTTTTCTGTTATTTTTGGCTGGTGATGGATGCTGTGAAATATACGAAATAAAATTGCTTTAATCTTTCATCATTACACTCGTTCCGAACTCGAAATGTTCGTGAAGCAATTTTGAACAAATTTTAGCATTCTATCGAAACTATAACAAGTGGAAACGTTTAAAATATCAGTAGAGATTGGCTTAGGCGACTACATATATTTAACTCCACAGAATGACGTTTCATTGTTTTTAAGTTAAATGTGCAAATCGTTTCGATTTTACAACATAGTCTCAATTGGGCAAATCTTTAAGCAATGGAATTAAATAGGCACACCGGTTCTGTGAAATTGTTTGAAACTAGCGGAGCCCGGCGTGCGTTGCTACGCCAAAGAAAGTAACACATATGTATATCAAATGTGAAAATAAATTCGTGTAATTTATTGTAATGCTAATGGATACACAATATTTTTGGTCGTACCGTTGGGTGTATAAATGTACAAATTTTTTGGTGTACCAACTCTTGAGCAAGCAACATACAATTGGCCGTGGGAAATGAATGTTCCAAATTCAAACCAGCAACAGTGAGGGATTGCCATTGTGCTTTATTTATGGTCATCGCGAAGCCAAGAATCAAAGGGAACTGAATCCGCTTAAACTCGAATGGTAAATCATTCGTAATCATCGGTATGCGTGGGATCAGCACATCTTCCGCTTTGAATTTGCCGCTGATTATTGTTGCCTCTATCAAATTTGGTGTCAAATTTTTAATGATCATCCTGGTTCCGTTGCATAGCTTTGGGGCGTTCAAGTTTCGAATAAGCATCACCGGTGACCCAACTTTCAATGTCAATATATGTGGTGGCATTCCTGGTGGCTCTAGTGAATTAATAAATTCTGTTGGGTAATTTACAGCTTCTTCCTGATCCATCATTGTGTCAATTGAATGATATTTTTTCGATTCTCCGGGCAATTTCAATTGAATTTGTTCATTTAACTTCTTGACATCATCATTTTTAGGTGCTAAAATTGCACGTTCGCAGAGCCAATCTGAATTTTTGTAGTTGTTGATTAAATTTGGGAATATATTTTCTAAAAGGGCTTGAATATTTGGTAGCATTTGGCAAAAGTTGGGCGAAAATGAAATCTCATATGTTGTGGGATCAGTTGGAATTTTGCCATTTCCGATCTCTAAAAGTTGTTTTGAAAAGGTTTGGGCAGACACATCTTGCATTAAATGGACACGCATGTTTGTTGATAGTGTAATTTTCTCAATTCGCTTCCATAAATATGATGCTTTCAAGCATGCGTTTAGCTCATCGGCAGGTGTTGATCGAGGTATAACGGGCAAAGTTTGTCGAAAATCACCAGCAAGAAGTATTAGAGCACCTCCCATCGGTAGTTGTTTCCCTCGAAAATCGCGCAGAGTCCGGTCAAGTGCTTCAAGCGATTTTTTATGGGCCATGGTGCATTCGTCCCAAATGATGATTTTACACATCTTAAGAACTGTGGCCATACCGGATTTTTTGCTAATGTTACATGTTGGTGTTTCCGTGTGGTTCACATTCAATGAAAGCTTAAGCGCTGAATGTGCTGTACGTCCACCATCCAGTAACGTTGATGTGATTCCTGATGATGCCACTGCCAGTGCCATCTCATTCTTCATTCGAACTGACGCCAATATTAAATTAATGAGAAATGTTTTGCCAGTGCCTCCTGGAGCATCTAGAAAAAAATTCCACCATTTCCATTGGCTACACGTTGCATGACTTTGTCATAAGCATTTCTTTGATCAGGAACTAAGAGTCTTGATTGAGTGTCTACAAAGTTTTGTTGTTGGTTTACGTCGAATTGGTGTTCTCGCACCAGCAAAAACAGCTTTGCCACCAACTTATAGCCTTCTTAAAAAAAAAAGAAAACACTTTTACCACGCCCACTCCGCCCACATTCCAACGAAACTTCACAGGATCCCCCGCTGTGGTATGCTGAATTTTCCCTGAAAGTTTCATTAAAATCGGATGAGCGGTTTAGGAGTCTATAAGCCACATACATACAAACATACATAGTCACATACATCCAATTTTATATACATATATAGATATATAGATATAGATAGATGTGTAATGTAATTCCTCAATCAACAAACAAATTATTCAATAAATAACTACAAATTAAAATACAAAATAAAATAAAATACAATTAATGTGTAGATTTACGAATGCTATGTCTAAGACGCCAAGCCACTGAAGATTACTGCAAAAATTGGGACATTTTCTACTTGTTACGTTTCGGCCTTGTCAACCTCACAATCAAAGAAATCATATTTATCGGAAAAAATCTACCATTTCGCACCCAAAATTACCCAAGGGCAAGTATCATCGAGTTAAAGCCTGCGAGATGGGCTTCTTGAATCTAATGGCTCAAAGTGACGAAATTCGATTCACCAGATTTTTATTTATGGCCCGGACTAATGCCTTAATAAGTTGATGTTAAGCTCGCTCAGTGTTTTCCAAATAATTCGATGAGTCTATCTAAGCCGTTGGTCGTGGTAACCTCACTGGCTTTGAAATATGTTCACTGACCTCATCGGTACCAGACGTGACGACTTTTCGTCATGTTGATGTTTTGCCAAAGTGACGATTGACGATTTTTCATATAGAATGCCTTTACATATGACGATTTTTTGGGTAATGTAAATCTCGCAAGTACATTGGCATGCAAACAATGAAAACCGATTAACCCATGAATTACCAGAAATATTTACATTGAAATTTGTTGATGACACTTTCGGGAAAGTCTTAGTGTTTGTTCAAAGTATTTCATTTATAATTTAATAAGTGCCTCCGCGACTCAAGGACATTATTAGGGCGAGTTGGCATACTACGTGTATTTAAAATAAAGAGAAATTCTAAACAAAGTTTGATATTTACATTTAATTATGTGATAAAAAGATAAATTTACATTTTACAATATTTTTTACAATAGAGCATTTCCAAATTTTTAAGTAAATGATATTTCAGATTAACATTTCAAAGTAGAAATTCTAGGGATATCATTAATTGCTTGAGGCAAATGATTGAACTCAGAGCAGCCGAAGTATTCAGTACGATGTTTCGTTGTTTCCAGCCTACCCCGCAAATTTTGCATCTGGTATTACAAGTGGATCGATTTCTCAAAAAGATCTATAACTGATGTCCAATATGATTCACAGATTTGTACATGAACATAATTTGCAACTATTCAACTCCGAGCTCTTTTTTAAAACCATAAGCTATGGACAAATAATAGAAATGGCTATGTACGAGGGCTGTTGTGAATTAAGAGTATGGTTTTTTCATCAATTTTATTTTTGAATTTACGTAGTTTTCCTACTGCCGACGCTATTTCCTCGTTAAATGCTGTATGCAAATATTCCATGACAAGTTAGATTGCAAGTCTCTCTGCCAGTTTATTCTAGAGACTGTTTCGCTCCTCGTCAGATGATAAAAATGGTTATCACCTCCACGGAAGGTTAAAATCTTATTAACTTTGTCTTTTCTTCATTTAACACCAGTTTGTTCCAGAATATTTAGTTATTTATTATTAATTACAATACAAAGTAAATTTATATTCTAATTTTTGGGTCCAAGGGTAAACCGGGTTTTGCAGCGACAGACCAAAGCCTCTGGTGGGAATCGAACCCACAACCCCCACGCTGATAGGCAAGCACGCTACCAACTCGCCTACCGGGGCGCCTAGTGTTCCAGAATAATCTCCGCATCTTGCTCTATCTTAGCTTTTAATATTACATCATGGCTCCACATTAGGGTGGAGTGAAATTCAAAAAAAAAAGTTAACCTCGGAAAGAGATGTAGTCTGGGGTCCTAATGAGGGGAAATATAAAGAAAAAAATTTTAAAAAATTTTTAGGGGTCGCGCCACTCCCTCGAAATTTGGAAATTATCGCTATTTTGGCGTTGATTTTAGAAAAATCCTAAAAAGTTTTATGTCAATAAATGTTTGCAACAGCGTAAACAATGAAATAAGGGCATGAAAAAATTTAAAAAAAATTTTCTCATTGTTCAAAAA
Organism: Hydrotaea cyrtoneurina; assembly: GCA_958296145.1. Classification (NCBI taxonomy): domain Eukaryota; kingdom Metazoa; phylum Arthropoda; class Insecta; order Diptera; family Muscidae; genus Hydrotaea; species Hydrotaea cyrtoneurina. The sequence continues at coordinate 50,054,051 of OY282514.1, read as the reverse complement.
TTTCAAAAAGTAAAATAAGTCAAATCGTCCCTTCTTCAGAAAATTGACTGAACAATGAAATCGCCACCAAAGCTACAAATATTAGTCGATTATCCTCATATTTGCCTCAAATACTTTTGTTTGGGCACTGAACAAGCTCAAACTTTTATATTTCGAATAAGTTAAGTCGTTAATTTTTAGGATTTTTCTAAAATCAACGCCAAAATAGCGATAATTTCCAAATTTCGAGGGAGTGGCGCGACCCCTAAAAATTTTTTAAAATTGTTTTCTTTATTTTTCCCCTCATTAGGACCCCAGACTACATCTCTTTCCGAGGTTAACTTTTTCAAATTAAAAAAAAAACATGTTTTCACTCCACCCTACTCCACATACCTCGTCCTCCTTTGGAGATAATTGTCCACCCACTAACGAGCATTTTCTACAATGCACGTGGTAAATTCCGGCCAAAAATCCATAACTTCTTTATTTCAGCACAAAATTGTTTGAATTTTAGTTTTTTTATTATGAATAACATAACCGAACGATCGATAAATATTTCTATACTAGTAAGTTGTAATGCGCCTATGGCGCCCGTTGAAATATGGAAAAAACATTTTGTTGAAAAAAAAACAATTTTGTGGAAAAAAAAATTTTTTTCTTCAAAAAAAAAAAATTTTGTGGAAAAAAAAAATTTCGTTGGAAAAAAAAAATTAGGAAAAAAAAATTTTGTAAAAAAAAAATTTTTTTAAAAAAAAATTTTGTTGAAAAAAAAAATTTGGAAAAAAAAATTTTTTAAAAAAAAAAATTTGGAAAAAAAAATTTTTGTAAAAAAAAAATTTTTTAAAAAAAAAATTTTTTAAAAAACAAATTTTGTTGGAAAAAAAAAATTTGGAAAAAAAATTTTTTAAAAAAAAAAATTTGGAAAAAAAAAATTTTTGTAAAAAAAATTTTGTACAAAAAAAATTTTGGTAAAAAAAAAATTTTGTAAAAAAAAATTTTGGTAAAAAAAAAAATTGGGGAAAACACAATTTCTGTACAAAAAAAAAATATTATTTTTTTATTATTATTATTTATAGAAAATTATAGAATGCCTATTTAAATTCCTATGTACTGCGTGACAGAGTCAGTGAATCAGTGAATCAGTGTATCAGTGAATCAGTGAATCAGTGTATCAGTGAATCAGTGAATCAGTGTATCAGTGTATCAGTGAATCAGTGTCGAGGGTAAATATATATTAAGATTCAAATACAGGGTTTGGCCAAAAAAATATTAGAAATTGAATAAAATAAAAGTTTATAAAAATTAAAAAAAAATATATATATAATAACATAATCGATCCATTGAAAAAATTTCGGTATGGCATGACTTGGCCAAATAAGCAATTCCATCGGAAGTTGTTGCACCCACATAAGATTTGGGTGGGCTATCATTCTTGTTTTAACATTGGGCAACACGCCAATACACATACAAAATTTTTTATTATAGATATTATTTTAGGCAAGGTCTAATTGGAGACACTTTTTTAAATCCCCCTTATGAATGTGGGGCCACCTGAACATTTTAAAAAACTATTTTTACTTGGCTTAGAGATTACTCTCTTTTTCTCGAGGTGGAAGAGGTTTCAAACATGGGTTTAATGTGTGAAAGTCGCCACACTACCGATCATACCACGGCCGTATACATAGAGTGCGGATTATTAATAGAATGTAGTACTCATGTTATCTAATTGTTAAGATTCATATAAATTGCCCCTCGCAATGTGAGGTTTTCTTCAGTAATAAATGATCACACTAATGAAGCAAAACCGATAGTTTTTTTATTCACATGGTAAAGAACGGGATTTATTTGCATAAATTATGGATATTGTGTTGTCAATGAAGTCGGTGACCATTTTCGTCATACATTTTGGAACTTTCGCTTTCGTTTGTTAGGCTTATGTATAGAAATCGTATGTACAGCCATTTAATCCTTAATTGCAGAATCGTGGGCAATAGTCTCTTTTGTACTATTTAGACACGTAGAAGGGCCTGTTCTTAGAGTTCTATCTAAGTTGATCACAATCTGATCCTGTGAATTATATCAATTATTTCCCCTGGGCCTCAATACTGGCACTGTTCCAGTTTGTTTTTGGAGGAGAGACTTACTAAAACAGATATACTTGTAGTGAAGAAATAGATTTCGAGTTTTTTTCGGGTTTCATTGAAGCCTCTCAGTGAAGATCCCATATAACCTACGGGCCAAGGTTTGCCCATAGTTTCACATTTAACGACCTACGATACTTTAGGTTTTAAACCCTTCATGTAGTAATCCTTTTTTTCGTTTCCTAGGAATTGCTCTTCAATTTTAAACGAACCAAATAACACTAATCACGCAGTCTAATAACATTTATTTGATACCATTTTAGACCTATCACTTACTTCTCAGACCACCGGTGAAGTACAAATTTGTAATCATTTTCGAAAGAATAATTTTACATAAATTTCGATGAGAGCAGTTAATTGAGTTACACGTACTCGTATATTTCTACATGGTTTCAAGTTGTTGTTGTCTTTTCCTTTTGTTGTTTTTGTATACGAAATCGGGAAAAACTGTGTCAATTGAAAGTGCAAATACGGTAATTTGTACAATACGGAAGAAGATAATAACAAATGCCATTCACAAATGTCAACATATTTCAACACAGACCATCAAATGCCAGCCGCCGAACGGTTCGAAATTATGCAAAATACACGTCGGCAAACAACGGAGAAATAATAATAAAAAAAAAGAAGATGAAGAAGAAGCGAAAACAACAATAAAAACAAAAACTTTGAAGGAAAACATCACGGAACAAAAACAACAACAAGAGCAACAAAATAAATCGTTTTTAAATGAATTCAATTCAATAATACCCGACACGCTGACACACACACACACACAGGGAGATGTAGAGAGAGAGTCATCACTGCTGCGGATGTCACAAGAGCAAACAATGAAAACGACGACAACAACAACTTCACAGGCAACAGCAACACCTACATCCTTTTGCCTTATTTTGCATACACGTCTGTATGTATGGATGTGTTCCTACATACATATGTATGTATATGAAAATATTCATACATGGGAGTGTGTGTGATTGTAAACAATGTAAAATAAAATTGTTCAAACCTCTCCCCTCGCACTATGCCAGTATGTGTGTGTGTGTGTGTTTCGAAAGGAGGCTTATTTGCATATCAATTTACATAAAAGAAGGTGTTTCAAAAAGTTGATCGTACATTCGTGTATCGAAAGTAAATTTCCCTCCACTCTCAGTCACACACAACGTACGCATTCGTCTGAACGTACACGTGCTCTCCCCGTACACAATTACACCAACACACATGGACATGTACACATGTATGTAATAAATATTCCAGTTGCGGCATGTGTGTCGTCTGCTGCCTCGGTGTGGAGAGACTATGATGGTTATTTTCATTTTGATGGTTAAAATTTCATATTTCATGTGATGTATATCTCGGCCAGATAAAGGTTAAGTGTCTGATATATTTCTGTACATTTTTTAAAACATGAAATCTTTTCAGTTTTATCTACGTTATTGATCAAATATAAAATACCAGATGCCAGTAACTTCATTCCTGCCCCTTCTTGCGAGAGCCACCCACACATTTATGACAATTTGATAAATTGGCCACAGTGCAGGGCCAAAATCATAACATGTTGCTAGACTGACCACAATTCAGACTAAAAAATGACTCAAATTTAAAAGAGAAAACAGTCCTGCTGTTGATTGGGCGAATAGCGGAAAGAAACACAAAAGCAGTTTGAGAAGACATTCTTTTCTGCACTAAGGTATTAACTAAAGGCTAATTATGTCCACTCTAGGTTTCTCGATTATCCGGATTATTGTTATTATTGTGAGTACGGTATTTTACTGTTTAACGTTTGGGCCAAGATTTGTTTCGTTCTTCATCAAAAGATTAGAAATTAAATCGACCATCTGAACGATCGACAGTACGGCTTCCGTAGAAACCGATCTACTGGAGACCTGGTGGCGTTTCATTTGTAACGATGGAGTCGACTCATTTACGCCCTTGATGAAAACAAGGTAGTTGCTATGGACATTTTTAAGGCATTCGATAGGATCTGGCAACACGCACTCATATCAAAAATTATTGCATTTGGTGTTGGTAATAACTTCTCTCGATTTATATCGGATTTTCTCAGCGATCGATTTATACCAGGCGGAGTCTAATCAAACGAGCATAGGTGGACTACGGAGTTCGACAAGGTGCAGTTCTCTCTGTTTCTTAATTTCATTCACCACCACCACACATATGTTCGCCCTGTTAAGTCAGACTGTGAACCCGATCTTTTTTTCGTGGTCGTGGACAAAAGGCGAGCAAGGAATGGCACGGCTCACTCAACCACGACGATTTATGAGTGGATGTCAAATGAACAGGTTAGATTTTAATGCCCGCAAGACCCGCTGTCACACAAACGTTCACCCGACCCAGAATTGTCGTCAATCTCTATGGGAAGTTTTGATATCTTCCAAATTTGGGATCATGTTTAGTTAGCCATATCAACCTAACCTAAAATCGAAAAAAACACCCCAAAACAACTTCAAAAGAAAAGTGAAAAATTGGTCCAAAATTATTTTTTTTTCTTATGACATTTTGGGACAATTAATGAGTCCAGGTTGATCCTCGTTTTTGATTTAAACTAAAGTTAAACTTCAAATTAATTTTTTCAGTCATAGTTTAAACCTAGTTTAATCGTCCAACATTGGGCGTTATACCACAGTTTAATAGCCATATGATTGTGAGCCCTCAACGAAAGAAGAAGAAGAATCGAAATTATTTTGATTCACTAAATTCCACAATTAAAATAAATTACATAAATAAAGCTTCTGTGTAATTTTATTGGATCTGGAATTGATTTCCGACTGTCACCAGTTCCATACATCAGACTTTTGTCAGTGACAAAGTTTATCTAGCCGAGTTTTTTTTGTTCTCATATTTTTTCTAAAAATCGTTTGTGACCAAAATCCACTACAAAAGTTTAATATTATGTAAATTATTCACCGGAAACATATGTTTTCCGAAACTGTGGATTATTTTGACTGACAACTCAAAAACGTATTTTAAAACGTGAAGTTTAAACTCAGTTTTATTGAAAACTGAGTTTTACATAATGGTGGTTTACGACGATCTTATTTATTGGCACTTATGGAAATTAGAATAAAAATATTGATCTGTGGCTCGAAATGTCTCTCTTATCGTACAACCAAATTTTAATTCCAAATATATTTGGAGAATAGTACTGTCCTGTGCCATAAAAGCTCATTATATGTTAATTTGCCGAAAAAAGTTGGGAAATTATGGCGACATTTTTGGTGGAACTCAAAGTCTACTCTGCGCATTTAAGGGTTAAACATAACTGAAATAAAACTCTGAAGAAATTTTTTAACTTTTCGGACATTTGCACAAAGCAGAAAATGACGCCTTAAGTGGCTTGTGGGCTTTTGCTTTTGGGCCTGAGGTGCAGGGATCCGAAATCCGGTCTTATCAAATATATTGTATTATACGGAATTTCGCCCATTCTTACAAATATAAATGTATTTTTATTTCGATAAATTTGTATTCCAAATGTGTTATTATCTGTATCTCACTTCATGATTTATCCCAAAGTCTTAGACGAAAGTGAGTTGTCCACAATATAATTTGTATTTTCACTGATTGTATTTTCTAGAGAACCTACCAGTAACGTTGGCAAAATTTACGAGGTGAGATTTATTTTATGGCGATTAACAACCATAACAAGCCGTAAACATACATTAGTTAATGTGTCCTCCAGTTTGTTACACAAAGATTCATCTTGGATCTTCTTGGACTTTCTTATGTTGAAACGGTCGCTGCATGGTTTCTGACTCTGTATTCCAATGGTCTCATCGGTCAGATGTTCATGCCAGGTTCAAATCCGGTTATGAATTTTTGACATTTCGAGTATAAAAGACATGTACAAACTTCTCTGTAAATGCATTCGTCGTTCGAAGCCCGTTTTAAAAACAATTTATGTTGTGAAAAGCTCACTATATTGAGAAAGTTAATACTGACTTACGTCTTTTAGGGTCCCTAATTAATATACTAAAATATACTTCAAATTTTTCACAATACCGGAAACCAGTATCGGATAGACGTGACCATCGACAGAAAGGCAACTTCCTCCGGTATTCATGTTCCAACACACAATTATAATCGTTCAATAACTGCTGTGAATATTCAATATTTCTCCAAAGATATGATTCACCGCATTTAATTACTCAATTTTACAATGTATCGCAGATATGATTAAGCAGCTTCTGATGAAGAAGTACAAACCCAAGCTGTTATATAACGATACCGCAAAATATATTACGTTTTCGCATCCCTTTTGTCAGTGTAGCGGAAATGAACCTTTTTATTGTAGCCAATATATCACGACCATTTCCCCGAAATTGATATTCAAAGTATTTCAAACATCAGACTGGGCCACACTGTGAAAAAGTTACAATCCTGATAACCAAATTACTCATATTCATTCGTTGTGTTTTTCAGCAGAGCCAGCAGAGCACCCAAAGCCAGCAGACATATGTTCGCGCTCACACATACACACACACGCACGCACGCCCATAGGGAGTGAGTTTCAATTGCATAAATAACAAAAAATGATTGTCTCCCATCAATCAGACGATGTGCCCCCATTCCTCGGTAAAAGGGAAGGCGAAAGACTTCCTTCTTAAGATGTGAGTGTGTTTTTATGCGCTTTATATCCTTCTTCATTGTTTGTTGTTGATGGTGTATTGTAGAAATACAAAAGTTTAAAATGTATGGATTTCTATGAAATATCGTACATTTGTCATACATGTTTTTTTTTGGTTGGCTCTTTCATGCGCTCCATTTCAAAGTGCTGGTACTTATCCCAATGCCCGCCCACCCTCACTTGTACATCATCATTTCCAATCATCAATTTACTTTTTTTTTGTCTTTCTTTCGTCTTCTACTGCCGTTCATTCATTGCCTTCCACATTGTTGTTGTTTTATTCTTTTTTATTTCTGTTCATATTCATACTCGTATGAGTTGTAGGCCAAACAATAACACGATGTTAAAGGATCACTTCAATCATTTCGGTGACATTCCTGCAGAGAGGTGAACTGCGGAAGCGCCGGGAAGAGGGTGTCTGGCTGTAGAAGAAAATATGCCATCTACAAATATTCATGATGATGTTGCTGCTTCAGCTCCAGTAGTTTTGCCATATATTTTGTTGCTATTGCTCGGTTCGAAAACAATTTTTTGTTTTGTTTTTGTCGTTAAGGCGAAACTAACAAACTGACATATGTCAGGCATATGTATCGTCCTTATCATCCTTAGATTTAGTATATACAACATGTAACATCATCAATGAGAATGAATTTATTAGAGTCAAAGGAAAGAGCACCAACACACACCTACACACAAATACACACCGATAAGGATGGAAACACATTTCAATGTGACATCCACTTTAAGTGGCTATAAGACTTTTAAGATGCGAATTAACCTTTTCTTTCGGGTATAGGCATGATTTTTTGTAAAAGACTTTTTTGAAAAATGACATAATCCTTCACTTTACGAGCATGTGCATGTTCCGCCTAAACCCTTAGATTTGCTAGTAAGGCGACCGAAAATCACGTCAATTATAATTATTGGGAATATCTAGTTTCTTTATATAGAATAGCTGGTGTTGTTGCTCATCAATGGCATGCAGATTGCCTGTTCTAAGATGTTTGGAAAAACAGTTGTCGCCGGTCAATACAATTAACCAGATAAAAATATAATGCATTTAGTCCATGAACAAGTTCACAACTATTTTATTATGAGGAACAGGCATTGTCATAATCATGACCCACACAAAACAATTAGTGTGAAAATACCCTGTGGTGAACCAATGACCAATGTATCATACAGGGTTTTCCAACAAGAGGTGTTATTTTCGTTTTTAAAGAAAAATTACATTTTTTATTTATGTTGTTTATTTCATAATAAAGAGGAAGGTATGCCGTTAATAATTAAAAACAACATCAGCAAAATGGCCACCACGACTACGCTTACTGGACCATATCGTTTTCATGTAATTGTTCCATAACAAAATCGCAAAGTGGCTGCCTTATGTCCGCGATAGCCTGACGAATTCTATCTTTGAGGTCTTGAATCGACGCTGGGATGTAAGGGTAGACCTTATCTTTCACGTGACCCCAAAGGAATAAGTCGCAAGGTGTTAAATCACAAGATCTCGGTGGCCAATTGTGATCACCTCTTCGAGAGATAATACGATCCGGAAACTTTTCCCGTGAAAGAGCAATGGTTTCGTTGCTTGTGTGGCACGTAGCGCCGTCTTCTCATGTTCTAATGACCCCGCCGGACCATAAACCGCGCCAAACAGTCACACGTTGAGAATGGAGAGGCTTCTCAATAATAACTCTTGATGGTGATCGGCAGGCTTGAGTTCTTGTGTTAGCAGAACTTTATAAGCCTTCAGACCCAAGTCTTTATGCAAATTACGGTGTAATGACGTTTGTGGAATGCCCAATTCCAAAGAACGGCGAGGAATGGACAAACCTGGGTTTTCTTCAACACGTTGGGCTACAGCAGCAGTAATCTCAGTTGTTCTTGAGCGGGTTTTATTCTTCACATCGCTAAATTTTCCCAAAATCTCGAAGTTGTCCACCAATTTCTGTATTGCGGTCCGACAAGGTGCTACATGACGACCCGAAAATGCGTTGTGTAGAAGGAAATAAGACCAAACACATGTTTTACTTGTGGGTTAACATTAAGCAATTATCTAAGCGAGCAGAGTAACGAAAACACGCCTAATATGAGCTAACGCATATAGATGTTGAACTAACAGCTCGTCTGGATCTGGTGGATCTGTTATTTGGAGAGTATCCCAATTTATTGCTTCCGTATAAGTGTCACAATCAAAGTATATTCGCTGTTTTGGTACATGAAATCTGCGAATTGAGGTTGGCTCCTGACGAGAAACCAGAAAGGTGCATACACGTTCACAACGAACAACAATTTTAAGAAAATTTACATAGCGCCGTAGTCAAAGGTGTCGAATGGGCGAGATGTAGCTCTTGTTTATATATATTATAAATTATAATGTGAATATTGTTTGAATATTACATCAAATGACAATGGAGATCAAGAAAATGTTTTGGGAGTGTAGGGTGACCTACTGATTTTGTTTCCCTTAAAATAACAGCACAGCGCAATAAATGCTATTTTGGTGTTCCCAAATCGTTTTTAAAAAAGCTTCAAAACTGGGAGTGTCCGCGTGACGTTTATTTTTTTCCTTTAGGCCGTGACCCTGTCTAGTGTATACTTCTTTGTTTGCAAAGAAACAGTGTTATTTTACATGGCGTACAAGTCCTGCACGGAGTCAGTGTATTTTGTCTTCCTAAAATCACAATGATAGTTAGGCGACCGTATTATTCTTAAGCTTTTTCCAAGTATTATTTACCAGATACTCTTTCCATCTCTAAAGTACGAGAGATACGTGTTTCCTCCGTTTTCTACATTGGATATAGCTCCCACATAGCTCGCTTCTTCATATGCGAGCTGCGTTCCTAATGCTGGTATGTTCAGCACGGTGGGCGAATACTGGCAACAACTTAAGTAAGAGAATTATCTCTGAGCCATATTAAATTTTTCTGAAAAAATACTTACAGCCTTTGGGTATATGGCTCTAAATAATAAGTGTCGGTCATGTGGGTACAGAAATTACGTCGTGCAAACCTGATTTCGGGAAAGTTGTCCGCCTTCACCTTCACGACATGTAAAGGAAACCCCGATTGTGGGAGCATCTGCCTACTTTGGCATTCAAATCGTAGATGTTTATTTTATGCTGCAGAAACAGAAATATAACAATGCAATAGAAAACACATCATATAAACAGACGCCATTCAGTTTAACGCGAACAATTGTCTAATCCTTTCACCATTATTGTTTGTAAATGTGTTCGTGAATGATAAGTATGTTTAAATAAAATAGTTTAGTTATAACATGGCTATTTTTTCCATTTCCCATTCCTCAGGAACAAATATTCCTTCAGTTTTCCTCTTCACTCATGAAGTAAAAAATTAAATTACTAAAAATAACTTATCGATTCAATTGCCTCGGGGTTGCCAAGAGTACGGTTTAAGAATAACTTATTTACAATCAACATGAATTTGACATTCAGTTGGGCTGCTCGTACATAAAGTGTTAAATCTGTTGGGTTTTGGATACTGATGGGTATGAAGCCACTTTTGGGGCTGCAATAAAAATTTAGCACACAGACGTCAAGGATGATGAACAGTTCTGTGATTGCCATGGACATGAATTATCCATTTTATGTGTTCTCTGATACTTCAAAATTTAGTTGACAAATCATTATAACGAAAACTATCACATGTATGTCATAAAAGCATATCTGTATGTGTGTGCGTGTGTGTGTGGGAGTGTGTAGCCATGTGGCTGCGATACTTTTAGAAACGTAACTTAAACTGCTGATGCTGACAACAGAAATTTTAAAACTTTTATGCGATTTTTACAATGAAATATACAAATTTTCTACAATAAACTTTTACAACTTTACGTTGGTTTGTTGTGATGATCGTGCCAGAGTTCTACGACTCTGTATGTGTGTGTTTCAAATACGCTCATATATATTTGCTGAAATGGTATGTGAACTTACATTCATATGTCTGTATTCATGGGTGTGTGTGTGTGTGCGAATAAACACACAATAGCGACGATGACGACGACTTCATCAAAAGTTGGTTTCAACATCAAATGCTTGTCTCCACTCCACTCCACTCCGCTTCGCTCAGCTCGCTACCAGTGCTGAAACATCTTTTTACAACATCCTCGTGTTGCTGCTGGAATATCAAATCATTTCGAGTGTTGTACAGAGCACAATGGAATAGTTGTCGTTTGCATAGAGAAGCTGATTTTTATTTTGTTGGTTTTCTCATGGCAAAACGAAAAATAAATTTTAATACACACTGACAGTTTGTCAGTGTCATCATCAACAACAGTAGCAGCAACAACATCATCACCGTCATATCTTATGCGAGTGATAACAATAAACAATGAAATAAGGAAATACCAAACATACGTATGTAGCGACACACACACACACGCACACATATGCACGTACAGAAATCCACCCACATAGCCAGCCATACGCACGCACTTATGTCACATACTGTTGGAATTGTAGTTGCTCGACAAGGAATCTCTTCATTTTATGGTTCTGTCACTGTGTATGTGGGCTGGCATTTGCACATAGCGTGTGTTGCGGGCGTAGGAGTAGGAGAAACTAATAAAATAATCGCATGACTCGTGTACGAGGAAGGAGTTGTCAAGCTCAATAAGAAGGATTATTAGCGTGATACAGTGCATTTAAATCTCCACTTTACATCGATTTAATTCATGATCTCGACTACAGTTCAGTGAGCAAATATACAAACATGTGAACTCAACATTACATGGACTTACTTACTACAGAATTTGTTGGAATTCAACAGTAACCAAAAATAACGTTTCAATTGCCGACTTTTAAATATTTGCATTAACCGCGAGATGGATTAACATCTAATTGTGTGTAGGTTCCGAAGGAATTTGTTAATCACACACCCCATTTTCCAATAATGCCAACACACGAAGAGGAGATTAGTTCGGCTTTCAATTGTGGTCGTCTAAATTATCTGAGAATACTGAGAATAATGGCACATTAAATGTTACGAATATCTTCTCCTAAACATTTTATGAAGAAAAGAAACGTCTATTAGATCGGTGGGCTGTGTACGAAATTAATTGGGTATACTCACTCATATGCAGCTAGTTTTTAATGGCGGTTCTACAAGTCTTAAATCGTTTTTCAGAAAATATGTACAGGCCTTACAAATTACTCTGTTACTCGTAACGTCTCCGACCGAGAAACAAATGTTTTCACATTCTTACCACGAATATGAGTTTCGTGTTAAGAGTCCACCTTTTCATAGGCCGGCTCACATATATCTCTGTGATGCATGAGCAAATGTGACTTTGGTTGGCAAACGTTGTACAGAAACATTTGAGGTGCGGTAAATGAACGCCACCATTACATCCATGAACTATAGTGGCCTCAACATTTCTGAACTGTATTTATAAATATGAAGTAGTAATAAATATATTTTCATTACAATTCCAAGTATGCATTTTTACCAAAGATCTTTCTAATCGAAATGAAATCATGGACGTTGCTATTTTAATTCATTTAACACTTTTTAAATTGAATTCAACAAAAATTAAAATGACTAGGTTTAGATTGAAATACATTTGCGAATCCAAATATGTGTACAGATTTTTTAATAATTGTCCCATGGTTACTTTTGTACCATCAGTCTCTGTTTAGCCGTCGCATGATTAAGTCGTGCACACGGAGTTTTTGTTACATTTCTAAATATATAACAACTATATTGTTGTTGTACCTTCTTGCATTGTTCTTTTATAATAACAAATAGAAGCAAATCAAACCGTTACCCATTGTGACGTCTTTCCTAGCTCAATGGTAAACTTGAGTGAGGAATCTTCGGACGACGATGACGTTGGCTGGCAACACGTGCGTCCAAACAACAAACGACCGCATTCTGATAAGCCTAACAACAACAACCCTAGTAAAAAGAGAGCATCAGACGAAAGCATCTCTTACTTTGATAACAGCAATCGTTTTAAAGATCTACAGGTTGAAGCCGACGCTAAAAAAGCTTCTGTAAGTACAAACGATGTAAATGAACCATCAACATCAAATGTTACTTCAGTTCTTAAGCCACCTCCTATTTTTATACCGGGCGTGAGTGATGTTAAAAGCATGATCAATTGTCTAACAAAAGCAATTGCACTGAGTGACTTTTCGTACAAAGCTCTAAACAACGAACAAGTGAAGATCATGACTAAAACCGTAACGTCATATCGTGAACTGGTAAACTACCTAAGAGAAAAGAAACTTGAGTTTCACACCTACCAACTTAAAACTGAAAGAGCTTTTCGAGTAGTAATAAAGAAACTACATCACTCAACCCCAACAGAAGACATTAAGGAGGCACTGGAAAAAAATGGTCATAAAATTCGCAATGTAATGAACATTCGTAAACGCATTGATAAATCCCCCTTACCATTATTTTTCGTAGATCTCGAGCCTAGAGAAAATAACAAAGATGTATACGAAATCAAGCACATAAATAATGCACTGATAGAAATACAACCGCCCAAAAAAGTAACTGAGCTTATACAATGTTATAGATGTCAGGAATACGGACATACCAAAACGTACTGTTCGAAATCTTTCAAATGCGTTAAATGTGCCTCAAATCATTCATCTTCAGAATGCACAAAACCTCGTGACAGTCCTGCTTGTTGTTCGAACTGCAATCAAAACCACCCCGCTAGCTACAAAGGTTGTCAAGTCTATCGCAAACTCACCGGACGCATCAGAAACAACACCCCTCAACAAAACAACTATTCTAGCCAACAAAGAAACAACCTATACGAAAATTCTACATATAACCCAACACATAATACATTGTCCTATTCTGAAGCAGCCAAGCTCAACAACAACACTAGCTCAATGCAAACAATTGAGTCATTACTAAGGCAGCAAATCGCTGCAACCAACAATTTAATGAATATGATTACTCTACTAATAAATAAATTATGCAAGAATTAGATATTAGAATAGCAGTTTGGAACGCCAATGGTCTGACAAATCACAGTCAAGAAGTCGAAATATTTTTGAGTTCTAATAAAATTGACGTATTACTAGTCTCCGAGACTCATTTTACAAGTCGTTCCTATTTTAGAATCAATGGTTACACAATGATCAATACAAACAATCCAAGAGGTACAGCTTCTGGTGGTAGCGCTATTCTCATTAAATCCAACATTGAATTCGAATTATTTTATGAATGTCAAACTAACTTCTTACAATCAACATGCATCAAAATCACTTGTAATAATAATCCAGTAGTAATAGGGTCAGTATACTTTCCACCACGGTTTAACGTAAAATGTCAAGAATTCCAAGAGTTTTTCGAGCGTTTAGGACCCAAGTTTATAATTGGCGGCGATTTCAATTCAAAACACCCCTGGTGGGGGTCTCGTCTTACGAATCCAAAAGGAAGGGAACTTTACAAATGTCTCCAAAACAAAAACTTGTCCGTAATTTCGACTGGGAAACCAACTTACTGGCCTACAGATCCGGCAAAAATTCCAGATCTCCTAGATTTCGTCGTATACAAAGGCCTTCCTCAATACCATTTGGACATTCAAGAAAACTTCGATTTAAGTTCAGATCACTCACCATTTATAATGACATACTCTGCACAGCTTTGCTTTTTCAATGAGGAACGTATTTTTTCTTCTAAAACGAACCTGGAATCGTTTTCCAAATGGGTGGATGAGAATATAGATATAAAAATCTCATTGAAAACTCCTACTGAAATCGACGATGCCGCAGAGTATTTTACCACCTTACTACACGATGCTTCCTACAGATCAACTCCTAACTACAATAAACACAAATATAACAGAGTATATTTATCGCTTGAAATCAGAAAGTTGATCGCGAAAAAACGGAGATTGCGGCGCATTTGGCAAATCACCCACCACCCACTTGACAAGAGAAACCTAAACAGAGCAACTGCAGAACTGAAGACCATTTTAAGCGAGTTTAAAAACCAATCGATAGCCAGCTTTCTAGCGAATCTAAACACACATAATAGCACCGACGAGAACTATTTATGGAAGGCTACAAAATATTTAAAACGGCCGAGGAGAAGAGATATTCCTATTAAGGATTCCCATGGAGTTTGGTACAGAACCGACCAACAGAAAACAGATGCATTTGCTGAACATCTCAAATCAACCTTCATGCCTTCCAGAAATACGGGTTCCGCAGCAGAAATTAATATACATCGCTTCTTGGAAATCCCATGCCAAATGGACCTTCCTATAAAACACATTACACCTTTCGAGATTAAAACCGAGATAACCAAACTTAATAGGAAGAAGACAAACGGATACGATTTAATTAATGCTCAAATGCTTCAAAATCTTCCAAAAAAGGGTATACTATTTCTAACATATTTATTCAACGCACTCATACGATTAAGCCACTTCCCAACCCAATGGAAGTGTGCAGAAATAATCATGATTCCAAAACCAAATAAGCCAGAAAATGAAGTCGCGTCATACAGACCAATAAGCTTACTGGTAATTATCTCAAAAATATTCGAAAGAATATTTCTTCAGAGAATGTTACCCTTAGCTCAGGAATATAATATAGTGCCTGATTACCAATTCGGCTTTCGAAACAAACACGGTACCCCTGAACAATGCCACCGCATTGTTGAGTTTATAACCGAAGCATTTGAAACAAAAAAATACTGCTCTGCAGTATTTTTAGATATCAAACAAGCATTTGACCGAGTCTGGCACCCTGGTCTGCTTTGGAAAGTTAAAAAGTTATTGCCTACGCCATATTTTCTCCTTATTAAATCATATCTTTCCAACAGAACATTTTACGTAAAACATAAGCGCAAATCTTCTAGTATTTTTAATATTTCTTCTGGAGTTCCACAAGGCAGCGTTCTAGGTCCTTTCCTTTATACACTGTTTACATCAGACATGCCGATTTCACCCGACACCATGGTGGCTACGTACGCTGATGACACCGCTATTCTGTCATCGAGTAGTTGTGCAGTTGAAGCTTCTATGTCAGTTCAAAGTCATATTCATCGCCTTGAATTATGGATGACCAAATGGAAAATTGAAGTAAACTGCAACAAATCATGTCATGTCACATTTACAATGAATAGGAGTGAATGTCCGCCGATCAGTATAAATGGTACCATTATCCCTAAAAACAACTATGTAAAATACCTTGGAATATACCTTGATAAAAGATTGTCGTTCAAACAACACATAAAAACGAAAAGAAAACACATGGAAATAAAGTTTAAAAAACTTTACTGGCTTCTAAATCCAAAATCGTCATTAAGTATAGAAAATAAAATTTTAATCTACAAAGCTATCATTAAACCTGTATGGACATACGGAATTAATATATGGGGCACTGCCAGCAACTCTAACATAGCTATAATACAAAGATTCCAGTCAAAATCACTAAGGACTATTCTTGGAGCCCCGTGGTTCGTTTCCAACAAAACCATACACGATGACCTGAGACTGCCATATGTGAAAAATGAAATAAGAAACATGACAGAGAAATATTTAAATAGATTAAGCTACCATCCCAACTTACTAGCCATATCGTTACTAGACGATTCAAACGAAATCAAGAGATTGAAACGATTTCATATTTTGGACCTGCCTTTTAGAGAATAAGATATTGACCAATTCGTTTTAATCACAATTGATTTGAATTATTTTTGGATATGTATATTTTTAATATTTTATAAATATATTTCGCTTAATGTAGTAGAAATATAAACCTAGAGTAAAAATTGTATTCGAACATGTAAAACACATTGCATTGATCTCATTTGCTTATTGTCTCCAAGACAGATTGCAAATATAATAAAATAAAAAATAAAAAAAAAAAAAAAACTTTTGTACCATCAGAGAAGTGAAGAGGCACTAGAATCATTAGTTTGCCGCTAACCGAAACATTATAATATACATTTAGTTGGTATGGTTATTAATTAATGGATAGATACATTCGAATCAAAGGACATTTTAATGCGAATCCAAATATGTAAATGCTTTTTACGGAACACTACAATTAATCTAAAGGGCTGTGGCTAAGAATAATTATTTATGGAAAAATAAAAATGCACCCCAAAAAGGACATACATGAAACTGTTCTCGAAATTTCTTGAAAATCATCCAACTAATTTCTGAAAAAGTCCGCACAGTAAAATCGTTACTACGAATACGCTGGTGTGCTGGTTGTTCTGCCGTCGTCAAATCACCTGTCCTGCCATCGCAAAATCATTGGCAGAAGTGGAAGATTCCGATTAAATGCTTCCACTATTTCCAGAGCTGATTTTGAAGATTTCGCAAGGCCTCTATATTTTCAAAAATTCCACAAAAAATCTCATACAAATAAAAATTTCCGCTCAAAAAATTATTAAGTTTTCCATAATTGGTAGGTAATATATTATTTTTCATTTGAACAATGAAAAATTACCCAATTTCTTAATATTTTTCGGAATATTTTGTAAACAAAATGAATAAAATATATAAACAATAGCCCCAAAAAGTTACATTGACCACAACAACACGTACATTTTGGGCGATTTTTTTCAAATTACGAAAATTTATAGGTGTTTTCTTTTGGATTTTTTGCATTGGTAATTTTCATAAATTATTTCAGGATTTTTTGTGGAATTTTTTTTTTTTTCATTTATTTTAGGTAATTCGTCATTTTTTTTTTTGGGTGCATTTTTCATTTGGGAAAAATATCCTTTCAAGCCGAAAAATGAAATGTGATCTACAAGTTATGAAATATTCTCATAATGTAGTAATTGGGGAAATGTATCACAGAGTTATGGAATAATATAGAATGAAATAACTACCCAAAACCAAAAAAAATATATTTGGGGTTATTGCATTTGGGTGTTGTTTTACTGTGAAAAAAATCCCCCAAATAACGCCCAAATGATTTTTAGGTAATTTGTTGGGTATTATTTAAATTTATTCGTTTGGGCGCAATTTCAATTTACAACTCGACCCTTCCATTATCCTACATTCCATTTTCTATGCTCATCTGAGTCTTTCTTTCAATCGTAGTCAACCTCTGCCAAGAGTTTAGTAGGTGGTCCGTACAGGAAGAGTTGTAACGGATTCAGCTGATCATTTTTCGTAAATTTAAATGTACTACATAATAATGTTCCATCGTATTTCATGGTGTTCAGTCTTTCGAATCTTTCGTGACACTGGATCTATTCAAATTAATATATCCTCAAAACGAAAACCGAACATTAATCGAAACTTCCGCACCGCATAGTGAGAAATGTTATTCATTGATGATGTCGCTACATCTGCCTTCATTCTTTGGCAAATAGCATCGAAAATGAGATCAACTGAAATATACATTGACTAGGAGTAGGAAATATTAAGACGAGGAAAAGGTCGTAAACAAGCAAATCGAATACAACCAATAACACCGCATGTCGCAGCTTATAATCTGTGGCAGTGACACAAGTGCACATCTCCAACATGAACAGAGTACAGTGGGAGCCATCACCGGCAGCGCAACCGAATTTATGTGGTGGTTGGTTGCGTTATCACTTGGATGGGAATGTTTATTTCTACTTCAATAACTGCGATTGCAACAATATTTTCGAGTGCAGAATTTTAACTTCAAGTGTGCACTTGGTTGTGCTTCAGCGGATGTAAGTGTACACTGTTCGGCAAAATACAGAACTGTAAATACACCAAATTCTAGCAGTTCTTGTGTAAAGGGAGCCAAGTTTTGCAGGAATATCAAACTCGAGGCAGGTTGCCAAGTCAGATTGTCTGGACTTACCAATGATTTCAATGTGTTTTTTTAAATATTTTCGAATGTCATTAAAACAAAGGGGATACACAATTGAAAATTGTCATAAACTTTGATAAACTTTCTTTTAGCATTGTGGACTGTACAATTTATTTC
This sequence comes from Hydrotaea cyrtoneurina, assembly GCA_958296145.1. NCBI lineage: Eukaryota > Metazoa > Arthropoda > Insecta > Diptera > Muscidae > Hydrotaea > Hydrotaea cyrtoneurina. The sequence continues at coordinate 50,035,369 of OY282514.1, read as the reverse complement.
CCCTGAAACTCTGGTCAGTTTTTGATTTCATAAGTCATGTCTTTCAGTCATTTATGGGAAACGGACGAATCTGTTGCCGGAATATTGAACCGGTCAAAATATTTTGTTCGACAGTGTAACGGCGGCAGCTTTAAAGATTAGAAACTTAAAAAATAAACAACAGCAGAAACATACCTGGTTGCTGTTGTTACTCGATGGTGGTGGCTGGTACACCAATCCGATGTTGTTCTTGCTGTTCCGATGATATAATATAAAACGGATTTGCGTATGTACCATCATCCGGCTGAAGTTATGGATATGCCTGTTCAAACACGATTCCATTTGCTTTTTGCTCTGTTTGCTAACAAGTTTGCAACTGTTGTTCCCTCTGTTGTTCCCTGCTTCTTTTTTTCTTCTTTTGCTATTTTAGCATTTTTCCGCTGTTATTGATGTGAACGCTGTTGCTGCTCGTGTTGGTTGGCGTATGCGAGAGAGTGTTTGCTGGCTTGTTGGGGTTTTGGTTTTTTGCATAAATAAATAAATAAATACAAGAAGTACTACCGAGTATATGATCCAACCATGAAGCATAATGTAAGTTTATTACTATCCCATGTAAGAAAAACAAAACGTGGCAACAAAAACATTCGCAAGGATCATATCTTCAGCTTAATTCAGTTTTGTAGGCGGATGGTGTGGATGCCTTCACAGACTCTCATTCATAGTCCGTACTGTGGTACAGCTTATTGTAGCTAAATGCTGGTAATTGTAACACTGAGCTAAACCACATGTTTATTATTTCTATTTTTAAAATCTCCTTCTGGTTCGTATTATATCCGAATATCCCAAAATGTTCATAAACTGATTTCCACGAAAATTAAGCAGAATATGAGGTGTACGCAAAAATTCTCATTGGGATTATGTGTGCGGAAGTAAAGTCACCAACACTCAACTAATACGATTGCAAGGGGCGTGGTTAAATTAGTTTTCTGTCGCTACGCCACCACTTCCCACTCGTCAGCACGCTGCAATGTTTAAAAATATTAACTTACCTTCAAATCGAAATATTCAACATTAACGACGACAAGTCTTTTGAAACACTCATAAGGCATAATTTGATATGTTCCGACAATTAAATATTTCTTTTCCCAATCCAGAATATTCACACTAATCCGATCGGCAAAGGCTGTGAAAAAAATATTCAAACTAAAAAAAATTTGGGAAGTTTTGGAGATTTTTTTGAGTAGGAAAAATTTAATTTTTATTTAGAAATTGGGGAAAAAATCAGCCAATTTTTAAATAAAATATACAAACGGATAAGTCGTTTGCAGAAATGTTTCGTATATGCTGTATTCTTGGTCAATCCAAATGTTTTCGACCTTGAAAGCTTCCACTGTTCCCAGCTGATTTTGGAGATTTCACGAAAACCGTTTGAGTTCAATTCTGTAGGCCTCTTGAAAAAACTTGGGGAAGTTTTGCTTATGAAAAATTATCTAAAAAAATGTATCTAGAAATTGGGGAAAAAAATCAGCCATGTTATATTTGTAAGGGATTTTTTGGGGGCCGTCTTCCGTTTCTATTTTTGGGGCATTTTTCATAGAGCCAAATTGGGTTACTTTGAGAAAAAAAGTCGGACACAATACATATATCAACAGCCTCCCACAATTCAGAGATGTAACAACAGTTTTGATTTCACCCTATTCTTTTGAATAGAGAATCAATCCGTTAACTAGAATTTAAATTATTTGTTATTGACCATGACGTTTGTCATTCCGGAAACAACCGAAACTAGATGTTCCAACGGAAGGTGTTTAGTCCTTTTATGGTTAAAATTTGAACCGATTCTTTGGGTACTACAGCAATAACTCATAACTGAAGAGGTATTTTCCAATGGTACAGTGTAACATTCAAACTTCAATATATGACTTGTAGCTATCTTGGCCTGTACTTTCTGAGGGGTCAACAAACGATTTGCCTTCCCCCCACAAACTTTTGTTTTATATTTATGTAGCATCTGTTTCTATCTTTATGACTTAGGCACTTTCATGCTGCACAGGGATGTGTTGTTTTTTCTGTGTATCCTAACAGGATTTATGATTTATCCACCTCGAATGTTGTTGTATTTCATTGTTGCGTACACAACAAAAGCAAACCAACCCATAAAAGAGATAAAAAAAGAAGAAGAATCGTATATAAACAGACCATCATTATCAGCGATTGCCATGGAAGTTCAGCTGCTCCATGGCTTATTGGCTGGGGCTGCATGTATTATTTAGTCGCCTTACTGGCATATTACCAAAAAGCGTTTATCATGTCTCAAGTTGACCGGAAATACATACTACCAACGGATTCATAAATTGTATGATGCGCTTACAAATGCTTAAGATCTCTCCACTCTACTTTTACTCCCATTCACGAACAAACACACTCACAGTGTATGCACATAAATATATGTATGTATTTATGTTACATGTGTGTGAGTGATTGCCCGTGGATGTGTACCTGAACTTTTAAGTGTATTTAAGTAGCAAGGTTAATAAGTACTTAAGGTAAAGTCCGTAAATTACTTTTCAGTACTTAAAATTTAAGTTGATAAAAGCGATATTTTGCGAAAGAGGATAAGAACAGATCATAAGTCGTTCTTCTCATTTTAATTGAATCACTGAAATATTCTTGTTAAATTCGCAAAACAGTTAAACGTAGTGGGAGACATGTTCTTTGGATATTTAAAGCATTTTTAACCCGTTGATCTGGAACGGGCACACGTCTGACGTCAAATAAAAGAATTGGAAAATTATAAATTGAAAACGTTTGGAATAAAGCGTTTGTACAATGCACTAATTAAAAATACATTTGCACGGCTGAATGTTTGTAAGACACTGTTATCTCACTTGAGTACTTGTAAGATACTGATTTTATTTTGTTAATATTTCCTAAAACTAGCATACATTTTCTTAAACTAAACTAATCCTAAAGAAGGAACGAGAACGCGATAGACGCATGCGTGGGGTTGTTTTGTCAACCCACGCACGCATAACATCTTGTGGAAAATTCCACTCGTTATCATGCTCGTCCCTTATTCTAAAAATAGCCCGCCGCTCTATACCACACACGCATGTTGTACTGCCTGCTTATCTTAAAAACCCCAAGCTACAACATACGCACATGCATTGAATATATCCAAATTACAATTGTATACATTATTTGAATACATACAAACTACAGTACAGTTTTACACATTGTTTTGAATACATTCAATTACCGAATCCAAACAATTTTATACCTTCAGCAGAAAAGGAAAAAACACCATGTGAGGATTTACAGAAATCTGAACAGCGTTTCTGCGAATTTACTTCCATAACTGTGGCGAACTAGGACACTCCTTATTCCACAGGTTGTCCCATAAAGTAAAGAAATTGGACGACTGTAGTGGATGGACTACAGCGGACCGTTATATCATGCCTAAAGAGACCAACATTTTAAGGATTTGGATTCAAAACTCATCACCCACAGCTACAATAAATCTCCACTAGACGATGTGCAGTTACAATCTAGTAGGTAACGATCCGGCACAAAATATGTACAGAATTATCCCAACATTATTGACTTCATTTGACCGAAAAATTATAACCATATACGGAGGACACTACGCGGTAAAAGGCCAAAAAAAACCATGTCTCCCAGTCTTGCCTAAAGTAATGCACTTTTTTTTTATTTTATTTGCAAAAAAGTGATCATTTTCTCAGGCTCATATCTTGCAAACCGTTTGTCATAGGGAACAAATTCGTAGCAACTGGGAACTTCCTGGGAATGATTCTTAAAAGTGTATTAATTCACATTTGCTTTCTAGAATAGCATTAGCTAATTTATGGAGCGTATGAATAATATTAATTTGAAAGTCTGGCACTTTTACGTACAGGTGGATTATTAAATTGAATTGATGTAATTTTTTTTAAATAAGTGGATGTTCCATAACTCTAACTTCCATAAGTCGAATTTTGTTTAAGTAGAATCACTTTTGCGATCCGTTTCGTAAGCTACCACACTTCTTCATCGGTACCCATCATCGGTACGGATCCGTATACCTTGCCTGCAATCAAAGCAAACACAAGCTTGAAACCTTTTTTCTAAACATTTCTGTTTTTACAAAGAAATAGAAATAATAAATGATCAGAAACAAAGCTGAATGAAGAATATAGATCGACAAAACATAAACAAAACTCCTTTGGTGGTTGCCGATGTTTTGTTGCCTGATTGGAGTGACCACCGCTACTATTTTGCTACTCAACAAGCGCCTCTGGGTAACTGTGGATTTTCCTCCATATTGTCCACAAGTGCCCGTATATGGTTTAAAGTTGCCTATTTTATGCTCGAATGAAACAGATTGAAAGGGTTGTGAAGAAATATTACATTCGTCTGTAATTTTCGAAACAATTTTGTATTAATTTTCTTCTTCTGTATGGCATCTTTGTTCACATGTAACCATTTAATATTGGCATTTTGTTATTTTTTATGTTGGCAATGTTCTGCCGGTTTAAGACAATTTCTATCCATGATATCCATGATGAGAGTTGTTTCACTGTAGAGGGTCATGAATGGACACCGTAATATAATTTCAATCTTCTTAACACTAATCCCAAAAAAACACACACAACAAGCACAAAGAATGCAAAGAGAGCTTGTCAAAATTATTACAAACGGTATTCAGGGGTCAATGATTTAAATACGCCAAAATGTACGAAATGTCGAAGTGGTCTTTAACAACAACTGTACTTTAATTTATATTAAATCCATCCTTGGAGAAATAATAATAATGAAATAATTGTTGATTGTAAAAACATATTTTGAAAATGAAATTTCACACAGCCATAGCCAAGGTGTTTTCGAGTTCATCTGTATCATTGTTGTAAAATTTTTAAAATATTTCGTTTCTCAAACACCGTGCGTAGTACTTTTTCTTCGTTCTACATATATTTTTCTTCCTATGAGAATACAGATGAGAATTCGAATTGATAGATTGTCTAGCTCGCTTATCTGGGAGAAGAAGACCAATTGTAATCTTTTCTAATACAAAACCTTATGACTCCTTGGGATTTCCTTTGAGAAATTAATTTTGAGTTCATATATCGGTGTTTTTTGTTGTAAAAAAACGAAAAGCAGATCGCCTTATTTTTTCCAAGTCATGGACAATTTTCAGGCCAGCAAAAGTAATTTGAGTATTCATTTATCCGATATTTCCTGCTTAGCTGATGATGACATTATCACAACTTGAAATTGTGAAAGCGTAGTTCTAAGTAAAGTTCAAGTCTGAGTAAAGAGGAGTTGACTGTAAAAATTATACATTTGGCGTTTTTACTCCCTTCGTATTTTGGCACTACGACTCCAACTTTACCGGTATTTTCATAATATGAATTATCCAATACACTGAAATCTCGATTTATGAGGTCATCTTAAAACAGCACTCTCGTGATTATTGAAAATAATAAAGAATTCAGTTACATGTCCACATTCGATAGTATATTAAAGTTGGGTCGAATGGACTTCCGCAGTTACTGGTCATTTTCCCCATTGTCCCCTATTGTCAATGTGTTGTTGGGCCGATTCCGTTGAAAAGATTTAGCGCCCGCATATCTTTTATGTATTATTGCACCTACACTCACATATAAGTGTACATGTATGTATGTTGACACACACATATATGTACATACATACATAAATAATATTAATCCAGCATTTCCCAGGAAATCACAACATTCATTCCATTGCTCGAAATCCCCAGACTGCCATTACAAATGATTACCTTTGGTGCGTGTGGTTTCGTATGTCCTAAGTCCACCCACAAATATACACGCATACATGCCAGATTTCGTTAATAGTTCCATCAACGATATTACGAAACAAAAGGACAGCAATAAACGACAACAAAGTGAACATGTAATGACGAGAAATGGAGGAGCAATCCAAATAAATTCATGTATATTTTTAATGGCTTCGGATTCCTTTTTATTTGCCATTCCAGGAGCAGTAAAAGCAAAACTAAAGAACGAACTTAATAAGAGAACGCAAATTATGCGCTCTATCTCTTCCTCTCTCTCTCTCTCTCTCTCTCTCTCTCTATCTGTCTCCTCGTTCCTTTATACTCAACGTAGCTCAACGCAACGATGACGACAGAGGGGATTGTGTTCTTTTTTTATGATGTAACAATTGTGTGCTAAAATGGAACATTTCGCTGCCTCATTTGGATGTATACATGTCTGTATGTGTCTATGTTAGGCTGTATGAAGGTGTCTGGGGCTGTGTGAGTGAATACTTGTGTGTGTGTGTGCGTGTGCAAGTATGTCAGTATGTCTGGGACAGAATTGCGTGAGAATATCGCATTACTAAAGATAAATTATATAATTAATGAGTTTTTAGGCCATTTTACGTTAAGCTTAAATAACGATTATTGCATTAAATCCAAATGTATTTCATAGTCATGCGTTGTGGCCCCCATTCACTCAGACAGCAAAGAGTTCCCCCATTTTGTTTAAATAAAATTATGTCCGATACACAGATATCCTTCACACACACACACAGGCCAATAGATACGATGGGTCTATTTAACGGTTAGTGATGAGGGTTTTTGATTTAGACATTTCATTTGATAGCTGATTATGATAATGACAGAAAATGACCCACAAATTAAAAATTATAGCCAAAGAATGATTTTAAGCCAAGTATGAGGGTGTATTCTAATAGTCTAACTCCGATGACTATAATGATTGGGTTGGAGTTTTTTTTTTTTTTAGAAATGACTGCCGGGTACTTTGGCTTTTAACGTTACCCTTTCGTTTTGAATTGACACAAATTGTTTGTCCGCTGTCATTTGCCAGTATTGGGAAGCACCTAAGTCACTCGTCGACATCCGTGGTGTGTTGGTAGTGTGTGTGTGCGACTATCACTGCATTACTTCTTTTTTGCAATACACTGTATTGGCGATAGTAAATGAGGTTATGGGATTGCGAAAAAAGATACGCAGTTTCTGTTGATATTTGTCTTGAATTTGAGAATGTCACAGCTAGCATAAAAGACAATTGCTGGAAGAGTATTTCACATACAGTTCGGCTGAAAAACGCAGTTTCGGAACAGATCGGACTCCTTGGAGAGCCGCATATTCCGGCTTAATGTACTAAAACCAGGTAACAATCGACGAATATATTGCTAACAAATACTGTTAAAATATCTTTTAAACAGCTATACACATGCCACGTTCCGACGATGCAGACAGTAGATTTGGCTGCCCTACTATCTCCTATCACCACCAACTCTCTCCACTAAACACGGTCTAGGAGCTGCTAAGGCGTCTAAGGCGTCTTTGGGAATTATATTTCCTTTTTTCGCCTGATGTAGGTGAGATCAGATGGAGTGAAGTATCTTTATACCCAGAACATCTAGGGTGTCTGATTCATCGATATCCTCAGATATCTGAATTAACAACTGTTCTTTTAACAAATTATCAATTATCATAAAGAAAGTACTTTAGCTGGAAGACGATATTTGCGAAGTGATTTTTCGCACCTAAAAACTCTACTCACTCGATCTTGTCTGCTTGCGTAGCAGCTCGTATTTATTCGCGGAAGAAATATTTTCTCAGCCATTTCAACAGCAACAACATCGATCTTATACCAGGTGAAGGACGAACGTCCGATCATAGTTTTTTGTAGCCCCAAAAGTCACATACCAAATTGAATCGTCCTGAAATTTACAACAACATATTAAGATGTAGCATTAAAATACTTTGTAAAAGTTGGATTACATCCGTCCATCCTCATCAAATTGTGTACAATATAGACCGATCAACCAGCTTTGGTCTAGTTGATTTAGAAGCCACATGTTACGTCGTACCATGATCGATTAGTCTTAGATCATTACACTGTACTACACAAAAAAAAATTACAAGGTCCGACCTATAAATTTTGATAGAGGAGACAAAAAAAAAAGACACGTGTATCGGCGTTTTGAAAGTTTACATCTGGGTGTCATTTTAGGGGAGGTAAAGTTTCCCCCAAATGCAAATTTTGTATTGTCAATCGGCATAGAAAATCGAGTAAAGCTTACGTTTAAAGTATAAGGTGTGTTCAGCAAATTTATGCCAAATGTTGCGGAGAACAATTTTGTACAATATGTTAACCCTCTAACTCCTCAAGGCATGGGTCTTTTTTGTCCTTCTTTTAAAAAAGAGCAAAAAACACCATTAAAACAGGTATTTAAGGGGTTAAAATGTTCCGCAAAAATATTCGCCGTGAAATTTTACTATAAGTCCCTAAATACACCAAAACGGAAAATTCAACCAGAAAGTCAGAAATAAGACACAACACTAGAGAGCTTAGGGTTAATTTTGCATTTATTAAAAATTTTATGTTTAGCGTTTGTTTTATTTCGGTTTTATGATTTTATCATATGAACAGGATATTGTCCAAACGAATGAGAACTACTTTTTTATCTCACTTTTCAAGTTTCCTCCAGAACAACTACCCAAAGAAATTACAATTCCACTTGTACCACCTCTACGGAAACACTGCGTTGAGTGCCATCTGTAGATATTGGTGGGAGCCTTGTCTTATAGAGTTCAAGTTTCACTCTAACAATTGCAGCCAAGCTTTCTGATGAAGGTCGTCACGGAAATCGCGATAAAAGCAGTGGGCAGCCAGGGAAATACATTCCACTTGCCATTTTGTAAAAAACTTGATTTTGTTGTACAGTGTTATCAATCACACTGGCTACATGTGTGTTTATCAATACCTACGAGTGCAGTGTGGTATCGCTGTGACTTTTTGAACTTCCCTCGTTGTTAATTAGCAATAAACACAGCTCGGTTCAGCTACTGTATGTAGACTAATCAGCTATTTAGTTTCATCGATAATTTCGACAAAAAAAAGTAAAGAAATATATGATCAAGAATTATTTTTCGCTTAAAAAAACATCAACCACGGAAATGCACGATAAATACTCTGCACCATCATTATAAAGTAGTTTAGAAGATTCCATAGTGGTCGGACTAGCGCAAGAGACGCCGAAAGTACAGGTCGCCCAGAAGAGACCATCAACGCGCCAGAAATCATCGATTAATCTGTGGAATGGTATTCGAGAATGATACAGTGTGAGGCTGCAGGCATCTCAGAGGCTGGACATGAAGTTGCAATACACGCCATTGGTGCCGCTTTTGCACACACTCAACCAATGGCAATGTGCAACTGCAATACGAAGCAATGACAATGAAAAATATAGAAAAAGCGGATCTGTAATTTTGGAGTTCGAAAGCGCAGAAAAAGAACCATACTCGAGAAATATATTTGCAGGATTTATTAAAAATTAGTACAAAATTATGGGTAATTATACAATGAAATTGGAAGTTCTTCTCGAAATTTACAAAATTCAGCGATTTTTGGGTCAAAGGATAACATTTCACTTTAGATTTCTGAAATATGAGATTATCTCTTAGGTTTTTTTAACTAGGTACTTTACGAATACGGACGCGACAATGTTGTTCAAGGTCAAGAAAATACGGTAATGATTTTAATTATTACACTTCAACTCTTAATGAAAGTAAAACAGAACCAGTTAACTTCAAGTCACATAACAGTAATCAAAATAAGGAAAATAAAAATGTAAACGCTATTAGTCTGGTCTGGCCTATTTTTCTTTTGTGGTCATTTTTGTGAGATATATAATATTATTCGAACTGGTGGAGATAGTGTTGATAGAAGATGGGTCTCCGATAGAAGCAGCATCTGTGTCATCATCTGAATCCCATCACATCTGTTTAGTCTGAGGTTCTTCTTGAGGACATCTCAAGCTTCGGTTTCCCCAACAAAGTCCTTCATGACAACAATGGGACTCCAGCAAACCTTACAGGCCTTCCCTTCCCTACCGATGTTGCACAAACTGAACCATTCACAACAGTTTCTAGTCAGAATCGATACGGATCAAGGGAGCTTTTTGAAATTGGGCTAGACAGTGTCAACCAAAATGCACAGTACAGCTTAACCCAAGCTTGGAGAATATTATGAACCAGACCATTTTGGGTTCGGACTCATTGGACCACTAAAATTAATTGAAATATCCTCATGAATCGAAATACTCCCCACTCACAATCACATCACCCAGAGCTTTCGATTAGACCCTAACAACGTCTTAGGCAAGGTCGTTTTAAATGTTCTCAACTTCAACTTCAACAAAACCAACTAAAAGTTCACCATTGCAATTCAATAGGAAAACATCAAAAGCTAACAACAGATTGTTCAATTATTCATGATCGGCAACATTTTTCGCTGACGATATGGAGATGTTCTAATTACGCCCAACAATGACTGAAGTTACGGTAGCAGTAGCAGCCATAGACAAACACTTCCAGGCAAACATTCACTGTCAACTACAACTTACAAACATCCATGTACACACACACACATACACAGGGATAGAGAGACATCCATCCCCTCACAGATATACCGACACACATTCGTCCTTCGGTTTGGCTGACATTCATTGATGTGATTTTGTTTGTTTCCACTTTCTGGAATACCAGAGAATTCGTCCGTGGTTATGAATGCTGCCGCCACACATGCACTGGAACGATGGACGAGGACATTTTACATGTGTGTTATGTTACATGTGTACCTACTGGTGATGACAACGTAGTCATCTGCCACTCACATAGACACACACATCCACAGCATGTTTCGATCGAATTCCATTGATTTCGTAACCAAAAGACGCCCATCGAAAAATAGGCACCAGCAAACCGTCCAAACCCAACTACATGCATATGTGAATCTATTCGGCAAAATATGGAAGAGAATGCCATTGTATGTGTGTGGGGGAGTTAGTCTGTGTGTGTGTGTGAGTGTGTCTATGTTTCGATGGATTTTGTCGCATAATGTAACATCATGTTTTTGCTGAAAGACAAAAGAGCAGTAAATTAAACCAATTTGTATGAATGCCATCCATGGTAGATGTGATCACAATATTCTCGTCTCCCCCCTTTAGCTTTTGGCAAAGAATCCTTGGAGGCATTGCTTTACACAAACGCCACAACTTTTGCAAATTATTGTCCTTTGTGTATGTGCATGTGTGCCGTTATATGTGTCGGCATTTTGGCTTGAGTTTCAATAGAAAGATATTGTTCTGGGACTAGAGTTGACCATCAAATGTCATTTTTCACCTCTTTTGTATAAAATTAGTTAGAACAGGAGCTTTATTTGTACCTTTGCCTATATCTCCTCCCCATCCAGATGAAATCTTGTGAAAATTTAACTGCAGGAGGAAAAGAAATCAGACAGAAATTGGCTCCACGTTGGCTATCAACTGCAGACTGCAGTACATTGGGCGGTAATTAATCAAGTTCTGCAGCGCAATAAGAAGCTCTGTTCACTAATAGCAACTATTTTGTGACAACCCATTTTTACAGGATTTCGTATTCGATTCGCAGCAGCATGAATAGACCGAATTGGTGCAATATATGTGACGATCTATTTAGCATTTATGCGGTTAGACAGAACAGGATCAGAGGCGGTCCTCAGCTAATTAAGATGGACATAGATCAAGGGAAAAACCATTAAGCTAAGCCGAAGATGTGTTTCACATGAGAATTGACGAGAAAATTCTTACGCTCGGTCGAAGGTTGACTACGTGTAATACGTATTGGGCGTTGGATATGTACTGAATGTATCGGATATAAATACATACTTTGGAGAAATAATTTGTGAATCCCTAAGACCAATTACATATTATCTCTCGTTCAAAACTGGGTCAAATGTCGAATTCTTGGCATTGTTACATTTCATATTTCGTTAATATTTTTGCCGCTTTCTTATACGTTATGTTTTTTTATACGTGTGGTTTTCCATCTGGCCATACTTGTTTCGGAGTTGGTCTTTTTGACAACTGTCACTTGATTTACGCACAGTTTGCTATGCCATTTCATAATAAATAGACATACTCCGGAACAACGTTTGCAAATTGAGCCCAAAACGAAATGGCCAATGATCCAGATTTTCACAAGAAAATTTCCTTGAGGGATGAAACTCACTTTTGGTTGAATAGATTATTTTTTGGCATTTATTCGTTCCAGCAGAGGCGGCCACTTACCCTAAATCATTTTTAAAACATAATGGCAAACTTTTGTCTTTAAAATAAAGATAACTTCATGAACTTATATGCGTTTTATTTCTTCTTGAAAACCACACGTCTACAAAAAACTCCCTATATATACAAGACCGATACATGTCTGTATTGCTCAAGTGAACTAGTTTGCCTCATGGTAATCCACAGCAACTTCTAATGTCGCTATATCATGAATGTCATCTTTATAATTTGATTGTTTCTTTTTTCAAATCAGCTACGGTCACTTTTACTTTATGGAACATCAGCCTACATATTAAGTCCCACATGACTACGCAATCGTAACGAAAAGGGGTGTTAGTGTTAGGTCTCCTCTATTTAGAAGATATGGTGAGACTCAGTCCAGTCGAGGATACCTTCGTCCGATCTTAACATAATTTGTATATGTTTTTCTTTGAGACGAACGAAACATTGCCGTGAGATTTCATCGCTGTTCTTGTCATATGCAAATACATGACATAGTTTAGCCGCCCCACTCACTACGCTAACCTCTTCCATCCGCACCCGGGAAAAGGTGTGCAACTGACAATGATATGACAGTCCAAAATGCAAATACATGTCGTTGTCGCCAAATACGTTTGGCAAGAAAGTACGCTCAAGACATGTTACCGCGAGTGTCACATTTTAGTGTCACTGCCATAAAGCTTCAACGCACACATGCACACACAGACGGGCGGGCCGACCGACACGCATACAGTCAGATGGAATGCGGGTGAATAAATTTAAATCATTTGCCATGAGTTGTCGACATAAATTCAAAGTCAACAGAACATAAAAAACGAAATGGTAACGACGCAACAAAGACAAAAATCGTAGCAAATCTTCAAACAAAACGCTTTTAAACAAAAGCGTCAAGAAAATGTAAAAGAGGTGACATTTTTAAATTTGTAACTGAAGATCTGGTAGAACGTATGAGGAAGCTTGGGAAAATGGGAACGATTATAACGATTAGAAATGTTTTTCTCTTATCACTTCTTTACTTACTGTGTATACTAACTGACCGGGACCTTCAGTCTAAAGCCGGCTCAGAACGGCTAATTATTTTCTAGAAAAGTTTTACATCGGTATTTTGGCATTTATTTATATTTCATAATTTCCCATAAATACACTCATCATTATGAAACAAGTAAAGACACCATGACAAATTTGTAATTGTTCAAAGCCAAGGTTTCCATCGGATTATCTATTAAGAAAGTCCGATAGGTGCATACGGCCCAATGAAGAACAACTTCGCCAGTGTGGAGAAATTCACAGCAGAAAGAATAGTACGTTTTATGACTTTTGTGTTTAGTCCTCCCAGATATATTAAGACCTGGACTCTATGCAGGTATTTCTATAAGTCCCATTATGGATCAACCAAAGCCAGATGTATGTGTGGGTTCGTTGTCTTGATAAGAGTTAAACTTGTTTGCTATACCCAATTTCTCTGCTCTTTGCTTCACGTTTGGTTTTAAAATGTTGAGGTAGACAAATTTGATGTGATGGTATTAAAAAATGCTTCATTATTTTAGGAAAATTAAATCATTTAAATTAGTTGATAAGACTAACAGCGTTGCCGCCCTAAAAGTTAGAGCAATAAGACCTCATGTTTCGGAAATAGCTACATAAAGGGTGTTTTTTTAGACGTGCGGTTTTCAAGAAGAAATAAATCGCATACAATTTAATGTTATGGCCAAGATGTTATCTTTATTTTAAGGATAAGGGTTTGCCATTATGTTTTAAAAATGGTTTCGGGCAAGTGTCCGCCCGGCTCAATTTTCAACCACTTTTTGCAGCATTTGGAGCCGTATGTCAGCAATAACGTGCCGAATATTCCATTCAAGACGTTAATCGTGTCGAGCTTATCTGATTAGTTAAGCAACTTTAATAACTCCACAAAAAATACTTCAGCAGTGTTAAATCCTACGATCTTGATGGCCACGCCACAAGGCCCACGACGCAAGATAATGCGCTCACCAAAAGTTTCCTACAATAAATTAATTGTTTCGTTGGCTCTATGGCAAGGAATCAAAGGTCGTCCATATTAAAATCCTTGAAATTCAGTCATGAAACAGTCATTAATCATGGCTCTATAGAGTTCGCCATTCACTCTAACATTATGGCCGGCTTCATTTTTGAGGAAATACGGACCAGTGATTCCCTCTGCCCATAGAGCACACCAACCAGTGACTTTTTGAGAATGTAACCGAGTCTCAGCAAGGGCTTATGGATTTTCATTACTCCAAATGCGACAATTTTATTTATTAATGTACCCATTCAACGAAAAGTGATCTTCATCGCTGAACAAAATTTTCTTGTGAAAATCGGGATCGGCGACCATTATTTTGGTAATAAATTTGCACGATTTGCAAACGTTGTTCCGGAGTAAGTTAATTTATTATGAAATGGCAAGCCAAACTGAGCATAAATGTGACAGTGAAAGCTGTCAAAAAGGCCAACTCCGAAAAAAATTTGGCCAGATTGAAAACCACACGTGCTGCTTTTCATTGGCTGAATTTAGTTCAGGGTTTAGAAGTAGTCAGAATATTTTAGTTTGAACCTTTATGAAATCCACACTGACCATGTGATAAAATATTTTTGTAAATTGAAATGAGCCCAGTGCCGAAATTAGCAGATAACACTACAACTACTGTACGGTTCTACATACTATGTTCCTCTGAGTACAAAAGTGCCCGTATTTTCTAATAGATATGTTTTTTTTTAAAAAAAATATTTTATTGCAATTTTTGGAGTAACTCGAAAGCGACTTGTTCGTATTGCTTTTAAACCTGATTATGTTTTTTCGTACATTTTTTTTTTAAAAAATATAAACATTGGCAAATATCAAAAAGGTTTCATTTTCAATAGTTTATCATAAATATATTTAAATTAAAATGAAGTATGGATGATTAAAATCTTTGGAATATTTTCGCTATTTTTGGCAATTTTGTGAATCGTGAATAAAAAATAATCCATCGATTCTAATGACCTATACCTCATTTTAATTGGAATTCATGTGGCTTTATGCTACACTATTTTTTTATAATTTTCCACATTTATTAATTTTTTTCCACAATGAATATTACGAATGAAACTTTTTTGACTTCATTTTGCTATTAACTCTAAAACTGCCATTCATATTCAAATATGTAAAAGTTTAGTGATAAATCTTTTAAAGTTTATTTCAAAGAAATCGGGCATTTTCAAGTTATGAAAATGTATGATACAAAAAATTGCATATTTCGAAAAAACAAATTATTTTTTTGAAAACCTATCCAGAGAACGAAATATTCGGGAAACTGCAGCATAGTGATTATTCATTACAAACATTTCTGTATTTATTTTTTGTTGCATAGTGTAATTTATCCGGTATAGTGGGAAAAGTGATATTTTTGATGACCCTGTTGTTAGTCCTAATATTGATTTTTAAAAAAATTACCAAACTGATTTTAAAATTGGAGATAGAGATTTCTTGTATTCCGTTATCAGCTCATAGTCTTAGAACATTTGTAGATGTAGTCTGTACGTTTCAAAATATTTGTTTAAGGTGAAAGAGGAAACATATTTTTTTTGCATTACATTGCATTAGATCGTTACGTCTCATAGAAACATAGTGGACGGTTTTCCTATACTCATGTAAAATGTTCTTATTTTTAAAAAGTATATTTTTTATTTATTTATTAATAAATTACAATACAGAGTAAATTCGTATTCTTATTTTGGGTCCAAGTGTAAACCGGGTGACACAGAGCATTTGGCTAGATTTTTGCAGCAACAGGCCAAAGCCTCTGGTGCGGATCAAATACACAATCCCCACGCTGACAGGGAAGCATGCTTTAAACTCGCCCACCGGGGCCCTTCGTTTAAAGATGTATTCACTCTTCAAAAAAAGCAGATGCACGGTGTTCATTTTTAAATCCTCAAAATATCAATTACATTTTCCTTTAAATAAACTCCCTTCAATGTCGGCAGTTTGATCCACTTGTGGGATTTCTAGACAAAGAAGCAAACCACATATACCACTCGTATTAGTACGAGAAATCTCAGTGTAAGTTATGTTATGTCAAATCAAAATTCTTGAAAATAAAATGTATCAAAGAACATCGAAAAAGTTTATTGTCATTTGGAATGTGATGGAATCTTAGAGAACACAACCATTTTGCTTAGAGCAGACACAATAAATTCATAGAGATCTACTGTAGCCTAACTACGCAGATGCTGCTGCTCAGAGCGGTGATGATTTATTTTATCGCAATTGCCAACAATTTGCCTAACAATCCTAACTGGCTGTTTTACATAATTTCCAATGATGCACGGGAGAGATAGCTGCCACTAAAAACATTCCCTGAGATACACATCTGTACATACTCATATGAATCCATATTGCAGCTTATGTATGTAGGAGATGTACGTGTGTGTATACCGTGCAATTACTTGTACTTATGTATGTGCGCATACATACGGACTTACTCAGTTAATGTGATGGAAATCTCTAAGAAGCTGCATAAAACAACACCATTGTACAGCAGGATAATATTCTTAGACGTCATTACATTCACGTAAACTGTACATACATACATATGTATGTATGTACGTACAAGTCATTGCAGGCATGTGTGTGTGTGTGTGTGCTCGCTCATGTATCAACGATGTGCAATTGTATCTTTTGTTAATGCAATATAGACGAATGGCTGCTCAACTCTAAGACATGCCACGAACGCCATGGTACCCTACATTGTGCTTTATAGATTTTGTACCAGTCCTTTGGTATGTGTTATTTCAGTGTTATTTGTTCATATTTAAAACTTTATCATTAGATTTTTACACTTTCATGAAATTTTTAAAAGTTATGTAACGTTTCTATTGTGGTTTATGTAAAATTTCCCACACAAATCGCGAAACGAACAACAAAAATAAGAAAACATATGATTTGTATACATCAAATTAAAGCTTCAAAAATTTTCTTTAGAAACGACTTTAAAAATTCATTCTATTGACCAACTTCTGCTTGAAATATGAAAAACTCAGAAAAATCTGATTTTTTTTTGCAACAAATCGGTTTGTTGCACCTCTGAACCTTATCCAAAAAACCTGAAAAAAATTCTCAAAAATGATTTACACAATAGGCAATCAAATTCAGTGAGCCAAAAAATGTATTTTGTTTCAGACACCCTAATGTACAGCTGCTAAATGTGTTTTTGAGGAAAACCGGGAGGCTGGAATAAACCACTTGGTAACCTAATCCCACTAGTACAGAGAAATTAAACGAAATGCTTCATAAATCAATGTTTCGTACTTGCAAAGAGTATTTGATTTCGATAAGAAAATAGCCGGAATCGGTGTTGTTTTGGGTGGTAATTTTAAAGGTGGCTGTATCAAAACATGGATCAATTTGACCAATTTCCATCCGACAAAGTTTTGAATTACTTATATGGGTATCAACCGCATTAGCAGGTCTTTGGGAATTCTTCATGATTCGGATCACTGATTCACACCAAGATTCATCCGACAATGAACGAATGAGATACCCTTGACACGGTCCAGAAGCTGCAAAGATGTCTTTGATCAGTGGAACGTTTGTGTGACAACAAACAGCATTCGGTCTTTTGTGCATTAAAATCTACTCTGTTCATTTGTCCTCACTCACAAATCGTCGCCCAATCGGGGTTAAGTGAGTCATTCATCGTTCGCCTCGACCACCAGAGGACTTGGCCGATAATCAAAGGAAAATCAGTTTTATTCATTTAACCCAGATCGTAGTGGATCGTAGAATGTGACAAGTGGACATTCTTTAAGTAAAAATGTGGTTAACTTCGGGCAATGTTGGTTATAGTGGGCTGTGTCAGGGCCCAAATTAGTAATTTCGTATGAAATATTCAGAATTACAAGTGTCCTATTAAATCCGGAATTTTGCGAAATCCAAAGTAAATTAAAAGAAATGCGTTTTTAGCTTGGTGATTAAATATCCAGTCATACGAGGTTACACGAACAAATGGCATTTCAATATATCAAGACAATTGCGCCCATCGCAAGATTGTCTCAGATCTTTGCTACACATATTTCCGCTATTTGTTGCATATATATCAGTAGCTAGTTGAAGACCGTCTAAGAATCGGCACTCCCAGACTCCCAAATGAATAATGAATTATTGAAAAGTTATAAATGGTGGGTTCCCTTGATATCCGTTCTCGTGCTCTGATTAAATCATGGACATATTACCCTGATGTTGATAATGGATTGTTGAGGTACGTCTTCAGACAGCCCACTATTAGGTGTTTTGTCAGCGATTATTTTTAGTCAAGTTCATGCTGTTTATCCTGTGGTGATTTAAGATAATCCTCTATAATCGCAGAAACTACTAGCAACTAGTTTCCTATGAAAGTTCTGTCATTATCGCCTGACAATGTTAATAATATTAAAATGTTAAGCCCCACGGTAGGCGAGTTGGTAGCGTGCTTGCCTATCAGCGTGAGGGTTGTGGGTTCGATTCCCACCAGAGGTTTTGGTCTGTCGCTGCAAAAATCTAGCCAACTGGTCACCCGGTTTGACCTTGGACCCAAAATTAGAATATAAATTTACTTTGTATTATAATTAATAAATAAATAAATACAAAAATTTTGTTGTAATTTTAGAAATATTCATTTAAATTATCAATTGATTTAAAATTAATTTGGCAGCTTCACATCTCTTTTGTTAGACTCTAGGAAGTTTTTATCATAATAAGTAAAGACAGATTTTAATCATAAATTTGGCTTCGCCAACCAGTGAGTAATTTTAATAAACACATTTTACTAATCAATAAAACTCTTTCTTACAATATTAATACAATACAGGATTTAGTGACTGAAATTGAACATTTTTTTTCAATTCCTACACCTCTAAAAGTCACCTATTACTGGCTTCTTTCCAGAGTATGCGAAGTTGACATAGCATGTTTATGGGGAGATGGTTATTTTGAATTCGGTTAATTTCAACTTAAATCCTTTCAAAAGCTTCCGACAATCCTATTAAAAGTTATGCTTAAAATTGTACTTAGCATATGACTGAAGTTTCAAAAAACGTCCAGTCCAAAACGGTTTAAGCCTTTAACCATTAAGACCGTCTACTGACGGTCATCTGTAGCATCCGGTAAAAGGGTACGACTTCAGTATTTAAAGGGTTAAGATCCACTTCAAATTCCTTATTTTTGCCGTGCTTTCAAAGTCTATTAGCACTCAGCACAAACGCGCATCGTATAGTTCCGCTAAGTGTACTTCACATGTTATTCCAAGAAAACAAATCCTTGTGGGTATATAAAATAGTGCTAAGTCAACTTAGAGGACCAACACAAACAATTTTGTGCATTCTGTAAGGTCTAAGTCATTTTTATCCTTATTCTGATATCCATTATTAACTCGTGCTCACCAAAAAATTCCACGATCCTATCTCATACGGCCTTTCCAAATAAACTTTCAATGTGTCTCCTATAAAATTGATTTTTTACACTTAGCATACTATGGAATGAAGCCGTCGCTATTACACTCGAATGTAATGGCTAAATAGCAAATAGTAACGAACGAGCATGGAATTGTTTACAGTAGTGATGCACAGGACCGAAGGCCCGGATCCGGATACCCGGGTCTTTACAAGAACCGACCGGACCGGTTCTTACAAGAACCGAAAAACGGGTCCAAATACCCGAACGGGTCCAAATACCCGAACGGGTCCAAATACCCGAACGGGTCCAAATATCCGAAAGGGTCCAAATACCCGAACGGGTCCAAATACCCGAACGAGTCCAAATACCCGAGAGCGGAAAAAAGACCGAGAGAACCGAAAACGGGTCAAAAGAAGTGTGTGTGTGAGAGTTTGATTGACATTGATCAGACATTTGTTGATGTCTGTGGCTTGGTAAAGCGAACAACGAGGAAAAACATTTGTTTTTTAATTTTGGCTGCTGCTGTTGTTGTGACTTCAAATTCTGTGGTGTGTTAGTCATTGTTTACATGCAAATATACGTTAAAATACCGTTAGTTCTTTCTCCTTTCTTTTATTTCTCCCGTAAATTAATCAAAAATCGAGTTAGGCCCTTTTTATATTAAGACATCGATATTATATATTATGTATGTATAAATTTAACTTTGTTATAGTTTAAGGCAATTAGTTTTATATTCATTAGTAGTAACTCTTGGGTTAACCCTTTATTGAGAACCGGTCCAAATACCCGGGTCTTGTTGGAACTGGACCCGAAAGACCCGGGTCTTAAAATACGAGGAACCGCACATCACTAGTTTACAGTCAGCCAGGTTCGACATTAGTCTTTCTTTGTTTCCTTAATTTTTTGATAGTTAGTTGACACTACTTTCTGTATAACTTTGGAATACCCAGCGGGGTTTAGTGAACATAGAAGTCGACCCGACCGAACCCATCTCCGTGCACACTTGTTTTGTACTTAAACGACGTAACTCAAGAAGTGGAATATTGGTTTACTTTTCTACTTGAGCTTACATTTGAAATTCTAACTCGATTTTTCTCCGTTTGTTCGTTTGCTCGCTTGATGGTTCTTGCCGTTCTGCTGCCATTAAGGAGTATGGAGAAAGGATGTTACCGCCATAAGATATGCACATAAACTGCTGGCAATTATGTGCTTCAAATGAGCATTTTGCCTTCTTTGAACATGCAGCCTGCCACCAATACAAACGGGTGTGAGTACGTACAACAAGTGAACACACACCCACGCTCGTTCTTGAGGACGCATTAAAGCGCAAGTATAACGAGTTATATAAGCTTTTTATGATGTTGCCTTTCATCCCGTTCGCGTTTTTTTTCTCCGTACGATGTGAATTAAGAAGTACCGGATATGCACTTTTATAAATGCACCCACATTCAAACGGTCGGAGTGTCTTGCGGAGATTCATATAAACATTTGAGGTGGAAAGAATTGTGTGGAACACGAAATTAAATTTACGACTCCCTCACTTTAGTGCTTGGAGTGACTTATCAGTCAGTAAGACATGCATGACAAATGGAGACCACACTTACGATGAGAAAGGGGACAATCCGCCATTACCTTCGAACATGAAACGTTTGTAAGAGCATTTTAAGACGCATGCAATACACACGCACAAAAATGCGCTTCAAAAAAGCTGTAGCTGAGATAAAATTTTAAAAATTCTTAAAGTGAATGGATGCACGTTCCTGAAATATTGAAATATTTGTAATATTACCACAGCACTTGGAAGGATGTGAGCATATCTCTCATTTACTTCAATAGTGTCACAATTCAAAATTCACCTTTTGCTCAAGAAACAGCTGTATATATGTTATTTAAATATACCTTTGTTATGCAGAGTATTATACATACGTATGACAGGGCTCCAGTTTATTCGGGAAACCTATGAGTTTTGCTCAGTAAGACGCAATCGAAAACTATAAATGGCTCTCCTAGGTTGTGACACTATTGAATCAATATATGTTGAAATAAAGGTGACAATTGGATTCTTTGAAAATCAGATTCAATTTTTCTTTTCAATAAGCCCTCTTTGACTGCATTGCATTGTTTTAGATATACATAGGTAATGAGGGGATAGGAATGAGGAAAGAGGCAGTCGTGTTTGTTGACGTTGGCCTTGAATTTAGCAATGTAATAGCAGGCAGGAAAAACACTTGCTATAAAGATATTCCACATACGAACAGAACGTTTGCAGAACGAGAATTTTCTCGATAGTGCGTCGTCCGGTCAACCAACCATCTGACAATGAACGGATGAGACTCCATGCTTAATATTCTAATGTCAGGGACCAGACGTACAAATACCGTTGAAATATCAATAGAATGGCGATACACAATCTCCAGAGTCTGGAATAACTCTTTTATAGTGCTGAGCTCTTGAATATATTATTCGAGCAATAACACGTGAAGTATATTTAGTGAGACCATACGATGTGCGTGTGTGCTAATAGACTTAGAAAGTGCGACATGAATTAAGCAGTAGCGTTGTCAAAAGTAAGGGAAGTACTCCTTAAACCAAGTCACAAAACTAGATTTAAGTACGGATTTTTGTAGCTCGGAGTGGTCTTGATTTTTAGGATAGATTAAAGTTCATAATAGGATAGAAATAAGTTCGACAGGGACTAATGTGTAGACCGCTCGGATTAATTTATGCACGAATAAATACTTGAAATTATCGGAAACTGGGAACTGGGAATTCGAAATGGATTTAAAGAGTGTAAGTTTTTTACGTTCTCAGTTTTCTATCTAAAAATATTTTTCTCTTACCTCACTTAAAATTGGACTGACTTTTATTAATAAATATTTAACTACACTTAATTATATCGGCATCGACATTTTCAATGATTTCTTCTCTAATCATTGGTTTATTATGTTCTGTAGTCTTCCGTAATTAAACGAGAACTACTGTAAAGATCTAATATCCAGAAATAAAACACTTTACGCGTTGAGTACTGATTTTATTCTTCAAACCGAAACACTTTGACAATACCTCTAGTAAATGCCACTGGCAGAATATATTCCACATACATCGAATGCCCCAAACAAAGAACCAATAAATTATACACATTTATACAAATACACTACCGATTAATCTAGATTCAAAAAATACATAAATATGTAACAGACGCTTGCATTTGTTAAAGCGCATTGCCGCCCAAGCAGCATCAGAGTATCGATTTTGCGGCTTCGGCTGCTGATAGCGACACATTTGAAGGGTCACAATCTTTCCGGTGGCGCAAAAGTAAACTTCCGATGTTTTTTGGCTGTAATTAAAAAAAAATGAAAAACTTTGATTCTTCTTGTGGATTATTTTTATTTGGTCTTTTAATTTTTTTTAAATCAAGTCGAGAATATGATGTCATGTAAATGGCCGCCGCCAGAGTTGCCACTGACATTAGAGGCCAATCGCAAAATTTATAGCATTTTCTGATAGGAGGATTACTTTTGCGCCACCCGTTATATACAAATGGAAGGCGATCCAAACCATTACCTACTGTTCACTAGCTCATAGTCTGAAAAACGACATGCAGTAAAGCATACAAATCTTTTTGTTAAATAAATCATGTATTTTATTCTTATTATACGATTTTAAAACTATCCCATTTATACTTGCTTTAAGAATAACTAGCTACGAATCGTCCTTCTATGTTTTAGTACATACGATTTTAGTTCAAATTAAGAATATTCGACTTAAATTTAGAATGCAGTTTTTCTTTATGTAAAAATGTAAAAAACTTTTGAATTCGTAGGATAATTTTGAAATTGAAATTACAGGACCATATACTTTTCATCAAATTTTCCATATTTTAAATGAAGGGTCCGCCATCTAACTTACTTTTCAACTAGTGCTTATTTCGTTATCGGGCCATGAACGAATTTTAGTTTACAAAAATTTAAGAGGCAACATTTGGTTTCAACAGGATTGGCAACATTTGGTTTCAACAGGGCGGCGCTACGTGTCACACAGTCGAAGCTAGACTCGATGTTTAGCGCCCTGTTTTTAAAGAGCTCATTATTAGCCGCAGAGCTGATGTCGTTAGGCTACTGCATGGCCAGCCAAGGCAGCCATTTGAATGAAATTATTTTCCATTATTAACCGAAAGGATTGTACTTTCAAATAAAAAAAGAACTTTGAGAAAATATCCAGTAGTTTTTTTTATAGAATTTTCAAAAAAAAAAGTTATTTGGCGGACCCTGTATTATTTATGCCAAACAGAGGAAGATGTTGCTTTAATTCATTGTAGTCTAGCTTTTGTATGGATTCGGTTAAGGTAGTAGGTTGAGTGATGTTGCTGGAGAATGAAAGAAAAACTAAATATTTCGGCCATTGTACAATTATTTTTGTACTTTTCCAAAAGGTTTGGTGAAACTAATTTCATAATCTTAAAAATTATGTTATAATTTGTAAATAATACAAAAGAATATTTACCTATTAACAGCAAAGTTTTTCGTGCACTGTACGACATAATGAGTTGGTTTAAAACCAGGAATATTTACTAAAATTTTCGTGTATTTTTCCTATGAAAAATTTTTTAGTGTGGTTGTGTCAAAAAATAAGACACTATAGAACACAATCTGACTTGGAGGGTATTCTAGGGCCCTGTGGAACATAACTAAGCATTTGCATCATATTCACCTAATCGCCTCCTTCGTATACAAATGACACTATGTCGAATGACACAAAGTCTCCAAGACTTGAATCGATCTTCAAATTCTTAGGGGGGGTTGTGTTGTCACAGACTTCCTCTTACCATGGCTTATTCTACAGTGCTGTAATATCACATTATGCAGTGTACAGAATCATATAAACTCAACTTTTTTTTTGATACATTTATCGGTCATTAAACTTTTCCCCAGAAATATGTGTAGTGAGATGCCATAAGTTCGCAGAAGTTTACCTGCCACAGAAGCCAATGTGCTGGTGAACATTTATCAAACAAATTATCATACTGTGAACAAACAACTCAACCGTCCGTCTCTCCTACCGCCCTCATGATTTCCGTAATTGAATTCAACACAACAGCACCACACTGCCACCACTCCGACCACCGCTTGGTGCTTATCTGTCTGCGGTAGGGGGAGGTGACGGAGGACTCTGTCCAATGACTGATGCCCTGTGAATCCACAAACACAGACACACATTCCTACACTCAAGTGCAAAGAACAACATCTGTTTTCACTGTTCTCTAAGGTTGTTGTAAATCCTTTTTTCATTTCAGAAGTATTTACCTCAGAATTTCAGCATAAATTTAGTCCTTCGCGGTGTATTTTAATATGATTTTTTTTTCTGTCTGTTTGTTTGTTTGCAGATTGGACTTTCGACCGAGCCGCGGCATTTATGATTTACAAATTAAAAACACATCGTACAATCGCGACAATGGCCGCTTCGAGTGTCGCATCAAGGCCAAAGGCACCGGTGCAGATGTTCACCAGGAATTTTACAATTTGACAGTTCTGACACCACCTCATCCGCCCATTATATCACCGGGCAATATTGCCGTTGCCACCGAGGACAAGTCGCTCGAGTTAACCTGCAGCAGTATTGGCGGCTCGCCAGATCCAATGATAACGTAAGTAAACCTACCATTACCACATTATGTTCTCAGGTCTTTGGTGCGGTGTGGTAGCACCTTGGGGAAAGGGCGGGTAACGACAAAAGGGAATAACAAAGAAAAAAAAATCGAGGACCACCACCACCATGCGATGCTGATGACGGCAACAACAACAATAACAACGTTGAACAGGTGAATGACGATTATGATGTTGATGATGTTTTTGCAAGAGTTTCTGTTGATGATGTTGCCGCTGCTGCTGCTTCTGTCGCCGTTGTTCTGATGATACTTATACGACCACAGGCACAGCAGCAGCGATCCGAAGTTGCTCCTGCACACAGTAAGTATCCGTCTGTGGGTATTATGAGTGAAGCACACACACACACACACATATATTTACCTCTACACATATAACCCATGGTATTTTGTATGTAATTGTGTTATTGTTTAGATGTAGATTAAGTGGGGCGGTTTTTGTCAGGGGTTTTGTTTGTGGTAGTTTTTTTTTTTTTTTTGCTCGAATGAATGGCTTAAGTTAATACTGCACAAAAAATGATAGTATCAACGACAACATCATCAGGAGCAACAAGGATAACGATGACAACGACGACGATGACGACAGCGTCAATATTGGGGGGGGGGTTGGGGGGAGGGGGATGATATGAAGATTGAATGAAAGGAATATGAAAATACAATCAATTTGCGAGCAAATGTTTACATAACGCGATATAATGAAATCGTGGACAGCAAAGCAAAAGAGAGAGGAGGACCAACTTTAAATTAATTGACGACATAATACGTTGATGTCGTATTCTTTCTGTTTTGCAACTAAGCAAAATTCAACAACAACAAAAAAATGAAAATCGATAAACAATGACGGACGGCCTCAAAATCGTCGACAGGTTGATCGTTATTCAATATGACCCATTGTTTGGTCCGTCAAACCTTTTTAACTCATCATGGATGCAACAAAAACAAAATAACGGGTATGCTTCTGAAAAGTTGGTGGTCTCATGATAGGATTTCATAATTTGTAATTAACTCAAATGTGGTACAAATGTGATACCATTATGTAGTAAATATATGTGTATTTTGATTTATTCAAATTCGACTAATTTTATTTTAAACAAAATCCTCACCAGCTTCCTGTAGCAGCTTAAAACTTGTAATGGCTGCATGTTAGAATTTTGGCGAATTGAAGCAGAATACAAATTTCAGAACACAAAACAAATTGAAATTCGATATAATCTAAGTTTAATCAGTTATCCTTGAGGAATTGTCTATTGCGACCTAGAGTTGAAATACCTTTATTTCTATGCCAGCTGTGATCCGGTACGCTTCGCATAATTTTAGAGAATTTAGTTTATAATTGTAGTGCTTTTGGATGTACAGTATTTCCCTAGAAAATTATTTTCACATGGCGTGTTTGTTTCAGATTCAATGTCATAAATACACAATCTCATCCTTAAACATTTGACAGTGCATTTGATGTGGTTGCTCAACATTTCGGGATAACTGGGTTGTGGCACGCTCCTTCCTCAGCTCCAGACCAAATATATTACATTACAGGCAAAACTAGTCTTGCCAGATGCAAACTAGAACTTCGATTCGAAATGTTGACATTTTTTTGGATAACTTCACTTAAAACGTTTTGTCAGTTGACCGCGAAGTGTTTTCCTTACAGGGTGTTGAAAAATTCATCTCGAGCAAAACATGAAATTAACTCGTGAATAGTTTTGTGGGATTATTTTTTACAAATGACTGAGTGGATTATCGAGACAAGAGTGTCTTAATCAACTTGTTTTGGTGATAAAACATCATTAAAAACCACTGTAAATCGATGGTAGCAAGAGCTCAGTGCCGGACGCCGTTCGTCTGCTTGTCAACATTGTTCGAAGAAAAATAATAAGAGAAGCCGTATAATTTTGAATAGCCATAATTCGAGCTCTGTTTCAGCACACAAGAAGTCGAATTGAGGCACCCAATTTTATAAAATCGGCGCGACACTGTCTTAATTTTCCAGGTCATGTTTGTTTTAGTAAGAATAGCGTATCTGCTAATGCTTATAAAGTTCACAAGAACTCAATCGGAATTAACGTGCACAGCCAGTGTTATCGCTGAGAATTTTGAAAAAGTCGCACAAAAAGTCATTTTGTCAAAACAAAAATCGATCTATTTAGACACAATTAAAAAAGTTTGCATCCTAGACATCCTAAGAACGGATTTTTGAAAAATTGAATTGGAAAGGGATACAAATGGGGGGAATCATGTAAAATCCTTGGAAATACTATAAAATACAAAAATACATGTGGATAATTATTTGAGAAGGGAGGACAAAATGGCCAAAACGTACCAAAATAAAAAAGGTACAATAAGGAAAAAAACAAAAATGTGTGTGAACCACATTTTAATCGGCCCTGAAGAGTTTTTTCGAAATTCGTATTGGAATAGGATGAAAATGGGAAAAATGCGTCCACAAAACCCTTCGAAATACGCAAAAATACCAAATAATCAAATATTGTGATTTTTCTTGGAAAATTATTCTACAAGTACGCAGGCAACAACTGCTGGAAATGAGTTTCAAAACGGAATAAAAAGGGAAAAAAATAAAAAAAGGGTGAAACAAATTTTTGACAACAACAGTACAAATGAGTTAGATATGGGAAGTAAAAGTTAAAACGGGATAAGAAGGGACAAATGGAGAGCATTCTTGTGGACAGAAATGATTACATTTTTGGAAGAAATGGAAAAGTTGACAAAATGGTCCAAAACTGGAGAAATATATAAATGAAAAATAATCAAACAAAAATTTTAGTAAGTGATAAAAAAAAGCTTAATAATCAATAAGAAATGGTAGGAAAATAGGATGAATAGAAAAAAGTGAATAGAATTAGAATTAGGCAGTCGAACAAAGTTGACAGCTATGACCAATTATGGTCAAGTAGCTATTGCACTTTCCAGGTTGTCAGATATGAAAACGCATATTTAGATTTGTCATTACGAGTGATTTCAGTTCGGAAGTTTTCAGCCTCGAAAATCAGGAAATTCGGATTGGAAGAGGATACAAATTGGAGAAAACTAAAAAAAATCACCGAAACTGGTAAAAATTTGGGAAAATCGGAACAAATGTGCCTCCAAAATAATCAAATATCGTGATTAAAAATTTGGTCCACAAATACGACTGCAAGTAACAGGTGAAACAGGACGAAAAAGTGGCCAAGAGGGGATAAAAATGGGGGAAACATAAAAATGTGTGAAACAAGCGAATAAAAGGACAAATAAGGAGCCAAAACAGGTAAAATATAAAAAGTTATAGAAAGGGCCAAAAAGCACCAAAGCGTACCAAAACGGCCAAAAAGTTTAATAAAAACGCTAACAATTCGAGGATACTAAGGAAACTACAAAAACGGTGCGAGATGAGTAAAATATAGAGGTTGTGGGAAGCCGTTTTAAAAACAATCATATAGGGCGAGAAGTAGAAAAGGAAATAAATGTTTCGAAATTGTTGTGGGCTAGATACCTGAAGTAGCAAAGGGTCCAAAATTGGGAAAATGAAAAAGCGTGAATAAATATTTAAAGTTAATATCCATCGCCAAAAATTCAAATCATAGGTTTTGACTCTTTACAAAGTAGTTTTTTGATAAATAAATATTTTGGGATTTACTAGAAAAGGGAAATTTACGCATACAAAAGCCAGGCTATTTGCTAGTCGTAATATATTTTGTTAAGCACAACATTAGGTACGAAATATATTATCGTGTATCAAATTTAGTACTGACGGAATGATAGTGTATCAAAGAAACGCTTGTCGAATACACGACTGAAAATCATTTCTTTTGTTAAAGACAATTTATTTGCTTAAATGTCAAGTAACCCACATCCAAGTTCCAAAACATTCTCAAATCGAGATCAGAAAATGTATTCAATTCAAGTACATTTGTACTTATGGAGCGTAAGCAGTAGTAAATTCTACTCAGCTGTACTACATTGAGTACGCTCGGAAATTTGTCTTACCTCCAATAAGTAAGTAAGAACACGTTTTATAAAAAAAAATAACGCATATAAGAACGTTCTGCAAAAACACAATGGTTTTCATTCCTCTTAACAATAATTACTTACTTATTTCCCTTAACATTCCATGAAGGAATAGACGCGAAACTTCTCCCGAATCAGTGAGCTATCGTACACAGCTCACTGACCAAGGCCCTACTATTTAAAACCGGCTCAGAACGACTAACGCTTTTGTACAGAAGTTTTACATGGAGATTAATCTCTTACTAGTAAAGTCGCCATTTGTAACTTGGCAAAAAAATGATGAATCTACAGGTATGGAAATAATTAAATGGTACAGGGTGAAATTCCCATTCCCAGATTAGTACCAATTTTCAACATTAAAGTTTTTTGTTATTTTTCTTTTTTTGGATAATTAATTAGAATAAACAAATTTAACTGCGGTATCTTTTTCCTATACGATGTTGAATATAGTTTCTGAGAAAAAAAACATCGGAGCCATATAAATATTTATATGCCTGTAGCTTCCGAACATTTGACATTTTGTTGGCCAAGTGAATTTTATGGCAAAGCCATTTTATATGAAGAGAACTATACTAGACGTTTAGACTATTTTTGAACTTTTGTTACGTGATCAATCAAATAAATTAATATAAAATATTCAACAATGACTGTTTTCATTTGGAAAAAAATAATAGATATTTTACACAATTTATAAAACACAAGTGTGCAATTCCTTAGACATGTGTTGTTAAAATCGACAGGATGGAATTTGGATAATAATTTTATTTGGTTTTGCAAATGTTAATTTTCAAGTGGTTATGGAACATTTTCCACTCTTCAAATCAAATGGATATTTGAATTCGCGAGAACAATTCTTTCCTTCGGATATACTTACTTGAGGTAGCTTTTTCCATCATCATACTACCAGTAAATTAAATACAAATCAATTATATTAAACAATACAATACAAACTTACATTTCCCCGGGAATTGTGTATTTCACGCCATAATTTGCCGCAAATTTCCGAATAATGTTGCCCCAAGCCGTCATTGTCGTATCGCGCGTCACCTCATTTTAAAACAAACTGTTTCAGAACAATGGACAGAAAAGTAATTTGTTTATTGAAAATGCCATGTAATTGAATATTGGTGCTGATTTGACTTTGTGCACTTTCTAATTAATTATGAAAAATAATTGTGAAATCCCAACAGCGTACTCCTCTGCTCCTGCCCCCATTGTCATATGCTACTCAATACATGTATACATTGGATTTTTCTATTTGCAGTTGGTATCGTGAGGGCAGCACTGTGCCATTGCAGTCGTATATTTTGAAGGGCGGTTCTAAGAATCATTACACGAATGCCACGCTGCAGATACTACCCAGACGGGTCGACGATGGCGCCAAATACAAATGCGTTGTTTGGAATCGTGCCATGACCGAGGGTCATACACTGGAAACAACTGTCGCCCTGAATGTGAACTGTAAGTACGCAACAAAATTAATTGCTTTTGCTTCTCAAGCTCCTTCAATATTTGTGTGCTCTGCAAAAACCTACAAGTGTATAATAATGTAAGGATATTTCTTTAACTATATGGGGTGTGTTTGTGTGTGTGTGCCTGTCCGATTTATGTTGCAGTGTCAGTTACTTGTTAAGGTATGTTTGGCCCATTCATCCTGGACACACACACGGATCACCGAACACCCTTAGACTGTAAGAAAGAACCTCCGTTTTGAAAAATATCCTCCGAAGCTCAACATTTTTATATTGTATTTAAACACGAGATTGTTGTTGGTGTTGCTACTGCTGCTGCTGCTGTGGAGCCCAGGACGTTGTGAAAGGATACATTCTAAAAATGATTTATTTTGCTCTTTACTTATTTTGAGTAAGGAAAAATTCTTAAGTAATAGAATGACTACAACATTTTGATATTGGTATTTCCTTTATATGAAAATTTATAAAATATGAACTGCTGTATGTATGTGTGTGTGGACTTATACACAAACTCTCACACATACAACATGGGGCGGAGTACAATGTGAAAAAGGAACACAAAAGCAGAGCCAGCACCAGACTTAAAATTGTAAAAGCTTTTCCAGGATGACAAAGCGTCCGAGGAGCCAGGGCAGGGACTGTCTAACAATAAGTAACATATCAGGCCACAGGATGTCTAATAACTTTGAAATTTACGAAACATTTTATTTGCTATTTGCATACCCACATACGCATACCCACACACCCATACGTATGCATACACTGCGTATGTGTTTGAGTCCTGGCAAGAGAAGCTAATATTCTGACACTTATAAGCTCACACAATTCTCCATACTTGTTCTCTCTTTAAATGCATACTAATGAAACTAACAAAGACTCCAACACTTTATTCCAATACCCACGCCAGCAGACCGACACGTCACACTCACACAGCGGGACGTCTGGTCTATTGTTTGCAACTTCTAAGCCGATGCAAATTAGAGTGACAGACGCCACACATACTCGTACCAACGCACATGCCCGGATAGATACATCCTTGTAAGTGGAAGTGGGTAGCCAAAGCCATATTGGTCTAACACTACGGCTCAAAGTGAAAGACCTCTTTTTGACAATGAACGTTGTACATACCACTATCGTGCCACTGCATGGTGCTGCGAAGGTGCTGACCACAGCATGAAGTTATTTAATTACAGAGTAACTGGTTCTTCAGTTGATAATTGAAATCCAATCAGAATCACAGGACAAACGTGTGATAGGTTCAACAAAACATCGAACGACGTTTAGGAAATTAAAACGAAGAGGATCGCAATAGAATG
The DNA here is from genome assembly GCA_958296145.1 of Hydrotaea cyrtoneurina. Taxonomy (NCBI): domain Eukaryota; kingdom Metazoa; phylum Arthropoda; class Insecta; order Diptera; family Muscidae; genus Hydrotaea; species Hydrotaea cyrtoneurina. The sequence continues at coordinate 50,003,389 of OY282514.1, read as the reverse complement.
ACTCGTGTCTTCTGTTAAGTGTGGGTAGATTAGCATGGCATTACGCACTTTAATTTGTAATAATTGAAAATGTGATGAAATTTCACCCGTAGCGATGCTTGTTGGAAAACATTCAGTGGGCGAATAGAACAAATAAAGTCTCCTCGCATAGTTTATCAAAATAGAGTTAAAACAGCAAAGTCATGGTATCAATCTCATGATTATGAGTCATTCCAAGAAAAAACACACCGCATTTGATGATACCTCTTGAAAACTGAGTTTAATAGGAGACATTCTTCTTTAAATGCCTTTCAGACAATATTTTGCAGATTAGACTGTATCAATTCAGATTGTGAGTTTTTTTTTGTTATGTTCGTCACAAGACGACGGTTACTGCTCTTCTAACATTTGAACGTCCAATCATCATTAGCAGGGACAAATGAACACAAAGTCCAGTTCGGTCGGACCAAATATTATTCCTTTCATTCATTTCCATATTTACAAAGGGTCGCCTTTTCAGCAAAGTTTATTTCCTTTGAAAGCAGAAATTTACTTTAATTTGCATAATTGGACCTTACTTTTTCGAAAATGAGGTTGATCAACAGTTACGGTGATTTTTTATGTTCGGAGTGGGATGGTATGGATCTGGACAACGTTTACTTTCAACAAGACATTGCTATTTTACGGGAAACGTTTCCGAGCCGTGTTATCTCTCGAAGAGGTGATCACAATTGGCCACCGAGATCAAGTGATTTAACACCTTGCGACTTCTTCCTTTGGGGCCACGTGAAAGATAAGGTCTACGCTAACAGCCCAGCATCGATTCAAGACCTCAAAGATAGATTTCGTAAGGCTATCGAGTACATAGGGCAGTCACTTTGCGATTTGGTTATGGAACAATTACATGAAAAGGATATGATCCTGTAAGAGTGATAGTGGTGGCCATTTGCTGATGTTATTTTTCATTATTAGCGGCATACCTTTCTCTTTATTATGAAATATACATCCGATCATGTATCTCAAAAAAAATAATTTTTCTCTGAATATATCAACCTCAACATTGTAAACGGTCATATCTCATGAACTATTGAAGATATGAAGCTGATATTTGGTACATATATTATTAGAATAGAAATAAATATATTCCTCAAAAAGGTGGACTGTTCCACGTTCCTATACAAAAAAAACGCTGTATCTGACATAAAGTTGTAGCGATCATCATGGAAGTTCAGTGATTTTTGTAACAGGGCTTGCACCGGCCCACCTTTTTTCTAGTATGGACTTATTAATGTACCAATGTCATGAATCAAATCTCATCTTCATACCTGTAATAGATTATGAATTAAGGTGCACCCTATGTGCATTGTGTGGCCTTTGTCTCTTTTTCCCACTCTTTAGAGTGCAGATCGTATAACTTCATCCTGCCAGCGGGTGGAAACACCTTTCATAAATACGAATAAAACATTGCTAACGATTTGTTTGTATACTTATGTGTGTAGAAATATGTGTTGCTACATGTACAGGTATGGCTGTATCGATTCATGTCTAAAATGTATTTCCTCAGTTGAACTGTAGGCTCATACATACACACGATAACTTACACATCGTGTCGCACTTATGTCTTCCCACAATTTTACTTTTACTTAACTGTATTGTTAGTTATTACTTTCTTATGAATGTACATATTACTATTCTCACACATACGATGGCATGCATAAACTCACATCGATGTGTGTATGTCCATATCGAAATACAGAGGTTTCCCGGTCTACAAAACGTCTACCAAATACAAAACACATACAATCTAAAGGAGTTGTGGAACCTAAGTCACTATAATTCGTAGGGAAGATCAGCCAATGAAAACCCCTTCCACTTTTTACCACATGTCGCAGGTCAACATTTTTCTATCGTATACTAAGCCGGGAAACCGCTGCGTATTTATATACACGCTGACAAAGAATACATTTTATTGGGAAAAAATAGATTTTTTCACATATGGAAATATTCAGCTTACTTCGTACGTATGTGTATGTTCTGATATATGTGTGTGTGTGTGTATGTGTATATACATTTACATGCACGTAAATATGATATGAAGCATACACTCACGTACATATCCTCATATTGTGGAATAGGATTTCATTTAAATATTCCTCCTCCTGTTGATGTTGTTGTCCTCACTGTTGCATGGTGATTTTCTATGATAGGCTTAAGTAAAATTGGATCAACATCTAATGCCATGAAAAATGTTTTGAAACATGATAAATATGCAGATGGGTATCACTTTCAGTCACACCGGTTGTATCACCAACATCATAAATTTTACTTTGTCTCTTCGTTCTAAGCCACTTATTTGATGATGGCTGGAGTCTGAGGCCACTAAAATCAAACAGTTTATTTCCCTTACGAACCACACATTTTTTTAAAAAGTGCTAATGATAAGGTCCTTGGGAGTTTAGGCTTTACAGGTGCAGACATTCTTCCTCCCTGTAAACGATAAACTGGAGTTGGCCATGAACTCGACGTTACCCTAATATTACTGGTGTAGGTAGAATAACTTTATGAAAATCAAAAAACGAAAGAGGAAATGATAATGCATCGAATAGAAAATAAAAAAGTACAGTGATTTTATTGTTTGACGGAGTGAACGTTTCAAGTGCATGGGTTGTCGAAAACCAAACAACTTACAACGTATTTCCTGTAAATTTAAAAAAAGTGAACTTAACACTTTTGCGCTCTAAGTTAGCGAAATGCAGAATTACAATTAGTGCAACAAATGTGGTGGTGCGTAGTGCACCCGTACCGAACAGTCTAGCCATTCGTTGGACATTATCAAGTGTCATGCAGTAAGTAGACTTCTGAAGAGCCTTCCACCAGGCGACAACTCCAAAAACAGTATGGGTGTTACTACTGCCCCCATTACTTACCTATTGTCCTTTTGCACTCGTAGAGTATCATAGTGATGTTTTTTGCCCTGTCTAGGATGTTGAGCTTGAAATTCAGCTTCTTGTCCAATATTACTCCTAAGAATTTCAGGAGATAGCTTCAAAGTATGGGATCTTCTACCTCCTAGTGAACATTCTAGTTCAGTATTGCTTGGATTTACTCCGAGACCGTTTTACCCACCTCCTTTTTCATAGTTAGAATGGCTCCTTGAAGGATGGCTCAACCTCCTCTAGGTAAAACCGTATGCCATTCAGGTCGATGATGAGGTGTTCCCCTACCAAAAAATCCACACGCCTTTTGATGCTGACGTAATGTTAGAAAACTCATCTGAAATCGGAGCAATATATTCGGATTCGTGACTAAGTGCGATTTCATAGAAATACCCAAAATCTCCGATGTGAGGTGTTGTCGCTCTAGAAACCAGATACTCATACTAGGCTGACTATGTTACGATAGATCAATAATTAACCTTGGTTGTAATTTAACAGAAGAATATGTGGCGTAAAAAAGTTATGAAATCGGTTGGTGTTTCCAAGCAAAAACAGCTCCTGATATGATGCGATTGTCATAATAAATGACAAACATTCTTTTAACAGTAAACATACAATATTTTGGAAGAGTAAGACTTGTCTCTTTGCATTTATTTAAGTCTACTTCCAATGCCGGCAAGTATTTTTAAGAGAAACTCAAATTTGAACGGATATTTATTTAATATTATATAAATCATATAATATTACTTATGAAAGGTAAAAAGAATATTTCTTTAGTTTCCTCATTAGAGCTTTGATGTCTTGCAGAATATATTTTATGCAACTGCATTATTTCCTGAAAGTGGCCACGTAAAGTCTTTTGAAAAAACCAAAAACATAATCAAAATATTCAGATCCATTCGGTCACATCGGTCGGAGATGAAATAAATTCTATGAAGTTTTCTGCCCAAGTTACTCCAAACTTGTACATTTATAATTGGAAGAACCATTTTTGGATGCAGGGGCACTACTCGACCCAGTATTAGTCCAAGTTCAGGTCATATTATGTTTTCAAAAGACAAATGATAATTTTGATTTCAATTCGACCGACGTGTGTAATAGTCGAATGTAGTTAACACCCCTGATGGAGCTAATAATAACGCAAAATCACTCAAATTAAGCAATTGTTTTAATTCTGGGAAATGTTTGTACCTTTACCTACCGACACCTGTGCGTATACTTTACACAATCCCGAGGCGAAGCATGTATACGCCCCAGTGTAGCTGAGCCATAAATTTGGTCCGCAAAGTGGCATTTCTTAAGTTCGGGACACTCATCTAGCACAACTAGCAGGACGAATGGTGTGGAATAAAATAATAAATAAATTTTGCATGCTTTATATTCATATTCATTCTTCTATTTGCGTTTTGTCACGTTCACTATGGAGGACCATAAACAACAACAAAATATTAAACGCCGAAAAAACCAGTGACAGTTCAAATGCAAAACGGATGATAGTACAGAGAGATAGATAGAGGGAGAGAGAGACAGAGAGAGAGAGAAATATAGAGGACGATGTAGAGAGACACAAATAACAATAACTATAACAACAAGAAATGGAGCAGTCAGTGGAAGAGAATACCAAGCACGAAATGCATAAAATATATTCAGAGGAAGACATAAATTGCAGCCATTTTTATACTCGCCGGATTTGTTTCCGCACAAGTGCATATGCCACCGTGATTGCGAACAAGTGTTTGTCACCGCCGCCGTCGCCGCCGCCGCTGCTCGCCAGCTTGGGCAAGTGTGTGACTGTGTGCTGGTGCCACGGTGAGTCTGTGTGTGCGTGTTTTAGTGTATTTTATATAAATATTATTTGTACATATGAAATACATGTGTTACCAAAAAGACACTACACACACATATACATATGGATTTCTACATTTCCGTCACAGAGGGGGGTATACTAAGTGTGGTTACGTAATAAGCAGAATGCATTAGGGCACCATGCACAATATCAGCCTCGCGAGCGTGTTAAGTACAATCGCCACATTAAATCAAATCATTATCAAAATGTGCTTCTTAATTGGAATTGGATGAGGATACCTGTGAAATGGAGATGGCGCTGAAGTGTCTCACAAATGTTCTATCACACTTTGTATGTTCTTACTGCAATATGGAAGTCGTTGCCAAAAAAAAAAAAAATCTAACTGAAACTAATCGGACAATAAATGTGTGTTTTTTTCTAAACTCCTTCTATTACGTTTTTGTTTTGTTGTAGCGATTATTCAGGTTTCAGATCATTTATTATTTCTATTTATTTTGCCAAATGGAAGTTTACTGGCTTTGCAAGGTAGACGGATCCGTTTCGTAAGCTATCACACTTCTTCATCGATGCCCATTTACAATGAATACAGCTCCAATTATTGATAGAACATAGTTCTCTATGATTATTGATTAAGGTCGTTGTTCACATGGGACTGACAACAGGTCTGTGGAGTCGTGCCAAAACTGCTCGACTCTGATTTTGACTCCGAGTAAACTCCGACTTCAGTTATTCTATAACATAATTTAGAAAACTGTATTTCCGTACGCTTTGCTTAGACCATATCTCACGCTCTGCTGCATTTGTATGCGAAAGATACATCGTTAAGGAAATAGAAAATATTTGAAATTTAAAAAATTATTTTTTTTTTATGGAAAAGGTTAAATTCGAAGTTCGAGTTCAGAAAATTGATATTCTTCTGATTCCGGCTCCGACCAAATTTACCCACAACCCTGCTTAAGAGGACGACATATTTGAATTTAGCCGTTGTTTTAAATGGAAATAGAAAATATTTGAAATTTAAAAAAATATTTTTTTTATGGAAAAGGTTAAATTCGAAGTTCGAGTCCAGAAAATTTATATTCTTCTGATTCCGGCTCCGACCAAATTTACCAGACTCCGACCCCACAACCCTGCTTAAGAGGACGACATATTTGAATTTAGCCGTTGTTTTAAAAAAAAATTAAAAAGCAGTACCTCATGTATAATTTAGCCTCTTCGGTAGCATCTTTTCATTATTCCGGAAGTATATGATTCTTGCGTCGGAAGAACGCTTTTCAATTGTTGTTAAACCATATCAAATTTTTTTGAGTAGGCTTTCTATGTCACTCTGATGAAAAATATACAGTTTTCATAACATAGGTGTTTTAGGTTCCGAGATGTAGGGTGTTGCGAAAACTCATCAATGGTCGATTGGGTGTATAGTAAAATTGTTTGTTCTATGGAAAACTGTTTTACTTTTAACTGATTCAAGTATGGTACTCTTCGAAACATTTGGAGTAGTATTTTTCTTCGAGCGGCATTGGGAGGTTGTCATACGAGATGGGAATCATAAGACTATGCATTTTTTGTCTCAGTTGTTCTTGACCGACGTGCACGGGGTTTATTCTTCACATCACTAACTTGTCCCAACAGCACACATTTGTGCACCTACCCAAAAATGCTTTAGTTTTGCGAACTGTGACTGCAAGATTCTCACTATTTTTGTAGTGGATTTAAATAATTTCAATGCGTTGTTGAAGCGTGTATCGTTCCATTTCTGGCTACCGAAATACCTGGTGATTCAAAATAAGACTTCTTGTTGGAAAATCAGAAGAAGCTGTGAGTTATATTGGCCTACAACGTTTGGACTATGTCTTCATAAAATCTGTACTGTGAACAAAACTATTTTGTAACTTTACGACAGATACACTTGCGAGAGCAGGCGCAACACTGAAGTGTCCACTGAGTGTTATTGTGATATTGGCATCCCGCTCACTCACAGTAAACAGCTGATATCAGGGAAACATCATCTCAAGGCAGATGGTAGATGAAGAAAGGCACCAACCTGTCTGGAAATCAGACATGTTATAGATGAGTGGAGAACCTGAACCGCGATAAACTGCCACAATTTCATCTGAGAAACATCATTGCGGTCACCACTTGTCATTGGCCAATGGGCTCACACTCTTGGAGACTTCGTATCAAATACAAATTATTCTGCCGAAGATGCAACTATGTTGAGGAGGAAGCTAATGAGGCCAGAATCTACACTTTTATTGTAGAAATGGAAACGGAAACTAGGATATCTAGAAAAAATAAACAATGTGGGCAACGAATACAGGGTATCACAACGGGACCTCCAGATGAACCCAAGTGAGATATGCAGCTGCCGAATTAACCTAGCCCATGAACAAAACTTCACAGTTACCAAACTTAATACACCACCCTCCTTTACTTGTATTTGTTTCGGTTTAAACCATAAAACATTTTATTTATTGCAATTTTTTGTTCTTGTCTTCTATTGGGGACACATGATACGAAAGGACAAAAAGTGGAGGAAGCGATTCCCGTTTTTAACCAAAAACATGAAGGCACAGACGAGCCACCAAGAAATGCATTGCTCGGAATAGTCAATTCACACTCTTGCCTTCGTACTCCATTGGTTGCTAACGCCCTTTTTTTGGGCAACTTGCAAACGAACTCAACACACAGCTCGCAAATGTTTACTGATATTTATGATGCTCATTTAAAATCCATTAGCAACAGCCAACAAACATAACGGAATCGGAAGGCAACGCCACAACGACCACCACACCACCATGATTCCCAGAACAGGCGAAAGGACACCATCACACGACATATCACTGGAATATATCCCAACCGCTCGCTGCCCCAGGAAATAATTCTGCACCAAAAAAAAAAAAAACTTTATGCCGCCTCCAACGGCCCCCATAGCCCCGCTCACTGCCCTCGTAGTTTATTCCACTTAACAAGTTCGAAAGTAAAATTAAATGATTTCCGTACCACACCATCTACTCTAGAAAAACATCAACGGGGAAAAAAGGACGAACGGGAGAACTCAAGTCATAAACATTTATGACGGCATTACGGACAATAAATGACATTCTGGGCAATGCTGTACGAGTATGTGTGTTGGTGTGTGTCTGTTTGGTTTGAGGATCAGGCTTTCTCTTTATTCCTTTTGCCTGATGCGCCATTTCATACGTTTTCCAGCAAAGGCTATTTGAATGTCCTGAAGAGACAAATACCAAACTGAATTCCATTAAAAAGTACACATCCATGGACTGTGCGTAAGCGAGCGTTTGACGTGGGTGTGCTGCATGAGCACGTTTCCCGCGGCACACTTTGACATATTTCCACAGATAAGAGAGTCCTCTTTTTATGGGGGAAATATGTTTAGAATGCCAAGTAATTTGTCTGTGTTATTTTGCTTAATTCAGCAAATTGTGATCCATTAGGCAAAGCAGGCAGTCACTTATGCCAAACTCGTGGTCAGATTGAATGCCATCTGCCGAGGTCAAGGGGAGACCATTGAAGGGGAAACATTGTTATTACCAAGATTTTGTTGCTCTTGGCGACCAAATCCTGATAATTCGTGTGACTAAGGTAAACATCAAAGTGGAATTTATGAAAGTTCACACCTGGGATTCCATCACCTTTCGTGGGCACTGTAATTCCCTTGGCTTTTTTGCCAAATATCTGGAGTCTCATGGATCTGTTGACAAAATATAATGAATACATCGGAATAGTCACGCTGGAATAATCGACTAATAAATTCAAATCTCAAAATCACCAACCATTCTAAAAAGGAGAATTTTACTGTGATTTTTTCTCAAAACAAAAAAAAATTAGAGTAAACACATTCGAATCCTCAAATCCTGTGCATGCATCAACAACAGAACAATCTGCACTTTGGTCGACAAACCGCAAAACCAAAACACTGAGTCCTAATCAAACAAAACAGTTCCCACTCGAATAGCAATACCAGCAGACATACATACGTACATACTGAATTTCTCCAAAGCCGTTCGCAAAATAACGAATGGAAAAATTCGTTAAATATTTTTTGAAGTTCTCGGCAGAATTGCTGCGATTTGTTTTCAATCAAATTTTGCACTTGATAAAGAACAATAGCTGATGTGGAATCCTAACAGATTTCGCTGCACGTGTACATTGTTTTTCAATGGATTTTCTTGATATCAACGCGAATGCCTACGGAAACGGGCGTTTTGGCGGACCTACATTTGTGTGCACAGTCATACTTGAAAATTATTCACGGAATAATAAATACTGGAATGCGAAAAGCCCAAGAATGGCAAGTGCCACATCGATGATTGGTGTAATAAGCTGCCAAAGTGAGTGATCAAAAATTATGTTCATACTTAATTCCGTTGTCTTAGTCTGTCTCTTTACATTTCGGGATTCGGGAAAAAATAAAATAAATTTACGCCATGATTGGTATAGATGAGCGGTATTTTCAAAAATTAACTCAGTCATCGTGATGGATAAATTACTGGCAATTGTAGTGATAGAATATTTCAAGGAGTTAAAAGCTAATGGCAAAAATGGAATCTACAGACAATTCTAAGAATATTTCACAAAGAAACCCTGGGTCTAAAATAATTACCTAGTTCGCGCAAATTGGATATGTTTTATTTGGTCGATTGGTATGGGAGGCAAAAATCAACAAAAATTAAAATAAATCCCTAACTCGCGCAATATGACCTTAAATATTTATGACATCTTTTCCAAAAAAGAGTTTCAATATTGAAATTCTGCCGAAAGAAATATAAAAACCGCTGCAGAGTGGTCCACAATCCAATGACGGGGCCCAAAAGTCAGCAACTTTGTTAAAATGTTTGAGTGTTGTTTTCGGTAGTGCCCTAAACACCCAGTATTGTAAATTTGAACGGTACATGATAGTCATACGGGGTTTTCCAGCAAAAGGTGTTATTTTGGTATTCAAAGAAAACTGACATTTTTTGAGATAAATGATCGCCGTTAATGATGAAAACCAACATCAGCCAACTGGCCATCACGACCACGCTTACAGGACCATATCCTTTTCATGAAATTTGCATAACCAAATCTCAAAGTGTCTGCTCTATGTCTTCGAATTCTATCTTGAATCAACGCTGGGCTGTTGGCGTAGACCTCATCTTTTACGTGGACCCAAAGGAGAAAGTCGCAAGGTGTTAAATCACAAGAGATAACACGATCCGGAATCTTTTTCCGTAAAAGAGCAATGGTTTCGTTGCTTGTGTGGAACGTAGCACAAGATCTTAACAATTTTTGTAGTGAATTTGTTGTTGAAGCATGTATCGTTTCATTTTTAGTAGTGGAGTAGTTTCTACTTGTCAATTGTCAAAGAATAAAAGCTTCAAAAGTGATAGATACCGAAATACCGGGTAATTCAAAATAACACCTCTTGTTGGAAAACTCTTTAGATTTAGAATACATCGTATATGATTTAAAAAAGAAGGCTCAACTAAATTTCTATAATTTGAATAAAAGTTTTGGTTTAATTAAAAAAAAAAAAAACGCTGGTCGGGCCAGCCACTCATTCATTCACCACCAAACCTTTCAACAAATTGCAATAATAATTTCTTATAGGCAAGGACAGATGGATTAGTTTATGTTATTAACATTCAACATCGGACAATTGGATATGTTTTATAAATATTTCCAAAGATGAATACTTTTCGTATTTTTTCGATTTTAGATGGGACAATTTTAGTTTTTAGTTTAGTTTTACACATTTCGTAGTTGTTCATATTTCGCATGAAAAATTAGTAAAAATCCAAATTTCGTTTCTGTTAGTCGAGTTCGAGATCATTTATTATTTCTGTTTCTTTGCCAAAAATAGAAATATTTAAAAAAGTTTTCAAGCTTGTGTTTGCTTTGATTGCAGGCAAGGTATACAAATCCGTGATTGGTCTAATATACGCATAGTTCTCACAAGTGAATGAGAACTACTGCTTAGTAGCGCATATGCCCAAAAATATTTCTATTTTTCAAAATAAGTAGAAATAATAAATGATCGCGAACTCAACAACAGAAACAAAACTGAATGAAGAATATAGATCGACAAAACATAAACAAAATTAAGGAGTGAGCGGTGTACAGCTAAAGTTGTTGATTAAACAACAACAAACCACTGTGTGCATTTTATGCCGACGGCAATTACACACAGCAAAAAGTTTTGCTTTGTTTGGTTTACTGCCCATTTTTTTGTGGATATGCGCTACTAAGCAGTAGTTCTCATTCACTTGTGAGAACTATGCGTATAGACCAATTAGACCAATAATTTGTAGCAGAAATCATAGCAAATGGTTATCGATGACGAAGTGTGGTATTTTCCGAAACTATTGAACGATTAACTACTCGGTTTACAATTTTCCCTGGTGTAATATATTTCCATACTCCACACGAGTGTCAGACTTTAAGCATGAAACACATAGACGACGAAAGGCTACACGAACACACGACCACAAATGCCGCTGACTGCAAATGTAGACGCGTGTCAGCTACTGAATTATTTTCAAGGCGGCAACTGCAAAGTAAACAGCTGAATTTTCATCAATAAACAGCTGATTATAATCTCAGTGGCGCCACTTCAGGCATTGACAGCTCTAACCTGTTGATTGTCGCCCACAAAAATATAAAATAGTTTAATTCAACTACAGCTACATAAGTAGCATAGACAACAACCAGCAGTCGTGTCGCCTTGCCGTCGTTAAAATATTCACTTCCATATAAACACATGTATTTTATTTTTGACAGGTTGTGGTCGGTAGTCTATGTGTTTCATGCTTTATAAACAACCAGACTTTATGGAACCACGCCCCGAGCGTTACTTCGTCAAAAAAATTACACCCGTTATTAAATAAAAACTTGCATAAAATGTGCCTTATAAACGAATTTAGCTCAAATTGTTCAATTTATAATATTTTTAAACCTGTATGTACATATTAAAGATGGGCATGCAGCTTTTGCAATTAGAATGGTTGGGATTAGGCAAGGTGGACGACGGGAACTTGAAATATTAGTCATGGCCAGAGTTACCGTTATGCCACTAAAGTGACACATTTGCCACTTTTTTCGAGCTATGATACTTTTGAGCCACTTTTTTATTTGATGATACTAAATATGCCACATTTTCGTATTTAGTGCCCCTTTGTTATTCTTTTGTGCCACTTTTCGAGTTTTAGATTAATCTTCTTGTTTATATTATTTTGACAACACTGATGATTTGAAATCACAAAGAAAACGCGTCATGCGTTATGATTACACTGCGTAACATTTTCGGGGTCATTGTGGAAAATTCCAAGTCAGGGTTAAAGTACTAGGTCAGAATAGTAAAACACCCTAAGGGTTTGGCGTTCAAAGGCCAATTAATTTTTTATGACTTTTTAAATGTTTTCCTTATCTTGGCGTTTCTTCCCTTAGTTTTATTTTTTTGCCACCAAATTTGTTTTGCTTAACTAGAGAAGGACTTGTTAGATTTTGCTGTATTTTATGAAGGAAAAAATTAATCTCATGAAAATAGTCTAGAATCGCTTTATGAAATTGTCTAAAATTATTCTATTTTTTTAAACTCTTTATTTTCTTGCTGTTGTTTTCTGAAAATATAAACCTAAAATGTGTGCCACTTTTTTAAAAATATTGTGCCACTTTTTTTTCAAGAATTTCCCCTTTTTGTGATTCTTTCTGAAAATACTCGGCGGTAACATTGGTCATGACCCATTGGCGTATATCACATAATTTACGCTCTTCACTTCTTTGTAATTGTAATCTCTTCAACTCAAATGACCAAAAATATTAAGATTTTTTAAATCAGTACAACTACACTGGTGGAAGGAGCACTTGCCGCAAAAAAGTGACCAGACCTAATGTATATAAATCGTTTTGTTACCGTACGATTCATGACCATATACTAGATGATGAACCAACAGATCGCCCTACTACAAATAGTATCTCCTCCGTTGGTATGCCGATCCTGGAATTATTCCATATGAGAGGTTTTTAGAATTTCATTCTTGGTCAGTGAAAGAGAATGTGTTCTTTCGATTCTATATTCAGTTCATGTCCGTTTCACATATTTTCGAGTTCGCTTGTCCAATACGAAATTACTGTGTCCTCAGTGTTGAGTACCGTTGATGGTGTCGACCCCTTTTTCATTGTTTCCCTAGTGGGACTTAGAAATGGTCATAGTCAATTTTTTAGCTTACTACATCTACACACAATTTTGCCTGCATGGACGCAAACCGCAATACCGAAATTCCTCTGGAAAAATCGATGGCAATTATAATTATGTCGGCGGTACTCTATTTGTTGAAAGTCAGAAGTATTGCTTTTCTTTACTAAGCAGAATACTTTTGCCGAGCGATTTCTTCCAGTTTCATACCTGTTGATTAAAACAACAACAACAAAATTGTTTGTAATAAATAACCATTAGACAATTCTGATGAACTGTGTTGACTACAAAAGTAGTAACATTATTTTTTTATATTTATGTAATTTTATATTTTAATTTTTGAGATAAACCGAAAGACAACGACAGCCCAAAATCTCCGGTGGGAATCGAACCCCCACGCTGATAGCACACTACCAAGTCACTTACCTTGACATCTTTTTTAATTTTTTAAGATATGCAATTTTTGCGTCGTAAATTTTCATAACTCGCAAAATGACTTAGATCCTTAGAATCTTAATGACAGTTTCAGAGTTATAAACAAATTTAAGTCAAAAAAAATTTTTTTTTTGTGAACAAAATTTATAAAAATTCTAAAATTACACACAGGTTCATTTCCAGCAGTTTATCATAAAGCCACATATCTTACAATTAAAATGAGAAAAAGATCATAAAAATCAATGAAGTATTTTCGCTTTTATTCACAATTTGGTATCCCATATATTCAGATTTTGAAATTTTGTTGGACATAAATTTTTTTATTACTCTAAAACTGTTATTGAGATTCAAATGTTTTAAATAAGACTAAGATAATATATTAATTTAATGGGAAAATGTTTTTAAAAAAAAAATCAAGGTAAATAAGTGTTTATTATCCACTCCTATTCTAGCTTGACAGCATAGTCAGTCGAACATTTTGGCAGATTGAACATACGTTTCGGAAACTATCTTTGAAGGAAATATATATCCAAAATACGAGTAACCTCATATTTAATAACCGTAGGCTTAAGTAGACCGACATACAGCTTATCCTTGTTTTTTGATAAAATGTACCTTTTGCATAAAACACTTTCCCAGGTGGAGTTTAATCCAATTCTTTGCGGAACCGTTTCTCTGCATGCCTTGGTGTTAAGGTAATTCCAAGGGGCCGGTACTTGGGCAACCTGTGCCCTTTTAATTGTCCAACGCTCAATTCTGGCTGGTTTCGTCACCATTACCTTCGACTTTGGCTATCAACATTCAAATTCCAATGATCGCAGTAGTTTTCCAACTAGAAACGATTTTTATTGGAATTGAAGTGAATTCAACTGCAATTTCATTCACATTTCCCAAATGAAGTTCTCAGTTTCGAGTGTGAGTCAGTACAGAAGTCAGTTTACCAGACCGAAACTTTGTCACTCACTTTTTTTGTGTGGACATTTTTGCCGCCTAGAAATATTTTGTCGGATGTCATCCAAAGGATACTCTGAAATTCCGCCGTTTTCAGTATTGATGACAAAATACGAAAAATGTACAAAAACATTTGTTGGTAGCCGAATTCACTAAATACAGGCAACAAAAATAGCATTAAATTGAGTAATCAATGTTAAATCCCTACAATATTCCATTAATTAAGTGGGCGTACAGAACTCAGTATCAGACCGTTAGACTAACCAAATATTGAGTAGAACAAACATTTTTGATGGAATCCCAAAATTTGAAATAACTGAAAATACAATGGAATAAAAGGAAATGTATTGGCCACTAACCCACCATGATTCGATAACTGATCTGGGTAATCATCAGCACAAACACGATACACTCATGCCCAATATTCAATACACACACACACATACATACATTCTGTATGTAGTTGGAGATTATGATGCATCCATCTGTGGCAGCCACTACTGATGCAGATGAGATGATATTGTGGAATTCTCAATGAACACTGATTGATTTTTTCCAATTTCAATACAACATGAACTCCGTGATGACCTGCCACTTGGATGAAGGATGCAGCAGCGTATGCTTTGTGCACCATTCGATTGGATGGCAGTGGCGGTACGGACCACCAAAGCAGAGCATGACTAAAATTTTAATGCATAACTGAAAGGGTCGAGACCATCTCGTATTTTTCATCTCCCTACAGCCGCTGTTGTGGATGACGACGATGATTGATTTACAAGTTTTTCTGCTTGTTATTTATTTCGAATTGTATATGGCAAAGTTTGTTTTTGCCATTCGTTCACTATTATTATTCTCATGACTTGAATTGTTGCTGTTACTTTCCACACTTTTTTTTTAGAATTGGTCAAATTTCAACAGAGTTGCGATGTATAGGAAAATAACATTGGTTCTTGCAACATGTCCGCCCATACACCCCCCAGATGCAGGGTTTGCGAAAGTTAAAGGCTTTCCACAACATTCGGTTTGTAAATGTCACAGCCACTACTTTACGAGTATCTAGCGGGTCCTTTTGCCGACAGTAAATGAAGAAAAATGTAGAAATGGAAACCCTGTTTCTAGTTCTTTGTGGTCAGGGGGAAACATTCAATAAATGAAATAATAAATTTTTTTTTCTGTGACCCTTCATTTTACGTCATAGAATATTCTCTCTGTGAGCCAGAACATAATACAACCTGTGAGGAACGGAATTTGCATTTCAATATAGGCCAAACAGCGAAAGCTAATTGACAAGCTATGGTTTTTTGAATGAAATTTATACGAGCATTAACTTGAGACTTAGAATGGCTTTTGAATTAGAATTTCCCCACGAGGCAAAAAAAAACAGACCCTGACAAAAGTACGTATTACCGAACGACAGATTTGAATTTCCAGTCAGCTGCGTTGGGATGAAGTTCATTTTGAAGATTTTGTTAATTTTTTGGCAGAAAACGATAATAATAATAACATTAAACAGTTGAAAGCGTCTGTTTTTCGCCTCTTAGAAGTCATCCACATTACGAGTAAGCAGAATTTCAACAGTTGGTCGATTGTAGATGAAGTGCTTGTGATAAAAGCACGACAAGCCACACGGTATTTAAATTAATTTCTGACTTAAGCGTTACAATTCGATTTTATTCATAACTAGCTGACCCAGTACTACCCAGTCCTACGTAGACAAATTTTGACCTAGCTGATACGGCCCGCGTAGCTGTGTTTTTAGACCTGTAGCTGTGGATAAATCCTTATACATGTTGGCATACGAAAAATAGTTACGTGCATTGAATCGATAATAAATTGTTTTGGAAAAAAATCAAATTGGAATTTATTATTGTGAAAAAAATGTGCTTATTATTTATTTTCTGATTTACCGACTGTCGAGCATGTCAATGTGAAAAACAGGGAAAATCGAGGGTTATTCCACAGACTTACAATGACTGGCCTTGCGATTTATTAGTCGTCATTGCGAATTCAAGGCGAACTGTAATCTGGACACGCTTGAATTGGAATGTGAAGTCATTTGAAATCATTGGTATCCTTAAAATCAGGTGCTTCATTAGATTTTTAACTGCTAGTCTTGTTCCATAACAAATTCTTGGTTGGTCGTAACATGAATATTACGTAACATGAATATTACCTACTTCTTCTTTGAAATTCAAATTGTGCGGCGGGATTTCTGCAAAATTCCGTGAGTTAAGGACTTTAGTTGGATAGTTGACGACTTCATTTGGATCTGTAATAGAATCGATCGACTGAAATAAATACAATTGAATTGATATTTTTTTTAATAATTTACTTCAGTACACAGGAAATCTCGTTATTAAATCTTCTATTGACGTTGCAAATTTACAGAAATTGGGTGGAAGCGAAATGGGGAATCGTCGACTGTAACATCCCCATTGTCAATGTCTAACTGTTGGGCTGTAAAATTATTAACAAATTCTCGAAAAATATCCTCGAAGGTAGACATTATTTCGTAGCGGTAAAACGTTATGAATCCTAGATGTGGATTTGTACGAGGTGTTTGTGATGTGTGAGGGAGTGGGAGAAATAAAGTGGAATTAAAACCCGGTGCTTTGACAACTGTTGTACTTCTGAATACTCTCCAAGAAATGCTTAAATCAAGGATCTCGTACAGAAAGTTATAATTTTGTGGCGGTGGAAATTGTGGCAATTCGACCATTACAACCGCACAGCATTTGGTGACGAAATTTTTGAGGCATTGCCCTGTGGATTCATTGTTCTGGTGCAATAATGGATGGCTCTGGAAAATTTTGCAAGCTCTTTTCCTCGAAAATCTGACTACCCTCATCGTCAATCTCATTTGCATTGCGATTGTGTCGTTCTTTTGCTGATCGCCTCACTCGTTTAGTTTTATTGGTCAATACATTCAAATTTACGATATAAATACCTAGTACGTACCTCGTGCACTTATTTTCATTTGGTTGGGTTGTCTTAAATGTGGTTGAGAAATTATTTATTGTCGCCCTTACATTCAGGATATTTCTCTAATGCGGTGTTCGTATCATATAAGTTTGTTTCTTCGTGTTAAAAATGTGTTTCACATTAAAATTTTTTCAATAAACGTTAATTTTGGTTTAACCGAATTAGATTGCATCCACAATAATCGTTTATTTTCAATTAAGCGATTGTTTTCAATTAAAAGGCGTGCTCTTATCCGAATTCGATTGTATTTGAAATCCTTTACAATTTGGAAAAATATCCTCGAATTTATTGTTGCAGTATAAATACGTCGTCTAAGGGCGAGGATTTGTAACTTTGTAATGATTCCAATACACCAATTTCCCATCCTTCGGTTCTGTCGGTAATTCTATCCACAATCAAACCAACAGTTTAAGGGCAATGATAACTGACAAATATAACGTGGCGGAAGCCGCGATGAACTTTTTATTTCCCACAAGTTTCAATTTAAATTTTCAACTTCAAATTTCGTCTTCGGTTTCTCTCTCTATTTCTCTCCTGTAATCATTCGCACGCCTTCATGCGTTTTAACCAAAAACTCAAAGACTACAAGGAGAAGGGGGAGGAGGATTGCACAATGGCAATCCCTAATGTAATTGCATTGCAGTGATGTATGTTATCAGTTCAGCTGCATTCATGGCATTCTCCATTCACACCAAAGTGGAATTAAATTTTGAAATCATCAAATAAATAAGCAGCAACAGAAAAAGTAGTAAAACACACTCCTCTAGGAGACAAGAAAAATGGCGTAAAACACAAATTATTCAAATGTAAAAAAGGGAAAAAAGGCTACGCTCAAATAGTCGCAGTTTCTGGTAGAAGCGAATTCTCGCAAAAGAGAATTCAATCTGATTTGCAACACAAACAGACAACAAATTCGTCTGCTTTGTATGAAACCCTAAAATATCATGGCATGGAGATTGACTGAAAAATGTGTAGCCATAGACGTCCCCACTGCCATCTTTCGAATGTACGGAAGAGCAGATAAACTGTCTACAAAAAGATAAGACTGCATAAGTTACACTTCAAATGCGATGTTTTTAGAAGGAACACCTGCAATCATTGACATCGCAAAGGAAGCAAAGCGTATCACAAACAACGTTGCCTTTTAACAATGCGGAAGTTTAGTTGCATTTGTAAAATGTCATCTTACGTCATCTTGAATTGGCTGCCGTGTTTCAGTCGCCTTCAATTCAATTACTGGCATCTTGTTTTCGGCTACAAAACTTTTCATCAGGACATGAAAATCATTTTATGAAGAGTCTTTTGTAAGCGGATCATATACATAGATAATTTGTAGTAGACCTTCAATATTATCGTGGAATTTGTGCGGCAATGTGTGTGTCCGTTTGTTCTTGAGATACATAACAAATTCAAAATTGCATGGATATATCAACAAAAAAAAACAGTTTATTGAGTAAGCTTTTATTGAGTAATCAATATGTGCCAGGTTAGGAAATTCAGGTTTGTTGAAATTCAATGGTTCAACAATGTATTCTGCTTTCTCTGATTTATTCCATGGTCAACTGCAGATAACGATGAAGAAACTTAAATGAAAGTACCACTATCTTGAAATGTTTCCTTTTTATATTTTAACTTACATAAATATTCTCAATGTTTTTGAAATCTTGAACATAATTAAGATTGATAGCACTTCGTAATAACTATTGTGGGGGGAGGGGGTTAAACGGAGTCACCTGTGACTCACAGTAAAAATCGAAGGATCCTTTTGCCAGATTATTTGACATACCTGGTTCATTAACTCCGTCTAATTGACGATGTGTGTGAATTAGTGATGTGCGGTTCCTCGTATTTTAAGACCCGGGTCTTTCGGGTCCGGTTCCAACAAGACCCGGGTATTTGGACCGGTTCTCAATAAAGGGTTAACCCAAGAGTTACTACTAATGAATATAAAACTAATTGCCTTAAACTATAAGAAAGTTAAATTTATACATGCATAATATACAATATCGATGTCTTAATATAAAAAGGGCCTAACTCGATTTTTGATTAATTTACGGGAGAAATAAAAAACTTAAAAGAAATCCGTAATCCGTATTAAAATAAGAAAATTATTGAATGAGAAATAAAATGTATTGCTTTTTTATTAAAAATTGTATTCAAATTTTTCTTGTTTCTAAAATTTTACGAATTTTATTAAGTTTTTTCCTTCTCCTGTAATGTAACAAAAAATCGAGTTAGGCCCTTTTTATATTAAGCCATCCATATGTATTATATATTATTAAATACTCTTAATACATACACTTATGCTTCAAATATTTTAGAAATTAGTTCCTCAGTATAGCAATGAGATAATTTTATTACTGAATGTTATGTTATTGCTTATTTTCACTAGTATTCTCCACTGAAAGATATGCACTTTGCTTACATTCAAAAACAAAACACTACTAAGCCAAAGAACTAGCTGCGTTCTGCAAACTGCGAACTAACGGTATTTTAACGTATATTTGCATGTAAACAATGACTAACACACCACAGAATTTGAAGTCACAACAACAGCAGCAGCCAAAATTAAAAAACAAATGTTTTTCCTCGTTGTTCGCTTTACCAAGCCACAGACATCAACAAATGAAAATACGCACATTCAAACTCTCACACACACACTTCTTTTGACCCGTTTTCGGTTCTCTCGGTTTTTTTTCCGCTCTCGGTATTTGGACCCGTTTTCAGTATTTGGACTCGTTTTCGGGTATTTGGACCCGTTTTCGGTATTTGGACTCGTTCTCGGGTGTTTGGACTCGTTCGGGTATTTGGAGCCGTTCGGGTATTTGGACCCGATCGGGTATTTGGACCCGTTTTTCGGTTCTTGTAAGAACCGGTCCGGTCGGTTCTTGTAAAGACCCGGGTATCCGGATCCGGGCCTTCGGTCCTGTGCATCACTAGTGTGAATAGTATGGATAGACTTTAACATCCAACCAGAATATGGGTGCAGTATGAATCAGATCGGAATACAGTGCTGTCTGGGTAGAGTGAACACCCGATGCAATGAACACCGCGTTAGAGTGAACACCAGAATTTTTACATTGACTACTCTGTAGAGTGAACAGTCATGGACCTGAATAGAGTGAACATACTTTATAGTAAAGAAAGAGAGAAATAATAAAAAAGAGTACAAAAATTAAAGATAACATAAAATAACGGTAAAATAACGATTTGCTCGCACAAATACAATATACCCTCGATCAATACAACTGATAGAAATCAAGAAAGTTGCAGAAACCGTGGAGCTGCAGTAACTAAGAAAAAATATCTTGAGTGGTGTTAGGGCATTAATTCGATCAATGCACATATTAAAATGTCGTATTTTTGGAAAAATTGCGTCGATGGTGTGCCATGTAAATAATTTGGCTATTTTAATAATATAGGAGTTGCGCTCATTGAGGTTTGTGTTGGTAGAGAATGATGAGGACAATGACGAAACATCAGAATACAGAAATCCGATATCAGCTGATGAAGCCATTAAGGTTTTTGATAAGGATATCGAATGGGCTGAGGCTAATACTACAAATTTCGCGAATATACAAGCTCTACATTGCCTTCGCGATCAAGCAGTGCAAATATCGTTAAACAAACCGAAGAAACAAACAACTATTACACATTTTTTTCAGTCTTAAATTTAAACATCAGTATTTAATCGAAATAAATACAATGTATAATATATAAATGCATTAAATAATATAAATGCATTAAATAAATAAAAAAATCGTTTTAAATACAAAAAAATCAACCTTGATTTAGTGAACAACCTGGGTATTATGAAATCGCCCGGCAAAAATTAGTTCACTCTACCCAGACAGCACTGTATTTAATACGTTTAGAAGGTGTCGTTTTGAAACAAATACGATTCATGACTTAAGTCGCTTGAGTCATGTCCGCCCGTCTGTCTCTCCGATACGCACCATAATTTTCCAAAGAGTTAAACAATCGGCATACTTTGAAAATCGTGTAGTAATATTACTACGCACATCAAAATCTTATCTAAAATCGGTACTTAGTAAAGCTGTAACCAGGTACCACCACGGCCGTGGTGTGGTAGGTAGTGTGTGCGACTATCACACATAAGAACCCGAGTTCAAAACCGGGTAAGACCATCAAACACTTTTCAGCGGCTGTTTCCACCTCGTAAATGTTGGCGACTTTACGAGTAAGAGAGCATTCTCTAAGCCATGTAAAACTTCTCTAGAAAAGCACTAGCCGTTCGGAGCCCGCTTTAAACAGTAGCTCCCGGTCAGTGAGTATACAAATTATATCGTACACAGCTCACTGATTCGAGAGAAGTTCCCCGTCTGTTCCTTCATGGAATGTTAAGGGAAATAAGTATGTAAGTAACCAGGTAAAGTGTTTGGGGGGAAAAAATGGAAGTCTAGCCACGCCACTTTGGTGTTGGTTGGATGTTGCTAACATTTTTTTTCTATCAAATATCTATGTTTCCCAGCGCTGTATGGAAAACACATTAACATTATTAGGCCATCACACTCTGGGACATTCTTCTTTGACTATAAGAAGACAATTAGTATTGTGTTGAGGGCTCTATTATTGATAGCAATAGCAACTTTTTGATGATGGATATTGGAGCAAACGGAAGAATTTCGGATGGAGGTGTTTTCGCGAACACAATTTTTTTAAGAAGTAAGAAACACAACGAACTTTCCTCTCTGAACCAGAAAAGGCTAACACAATTGTACTCACATGCTGTTATTTGCACAACTTTTTGCGGCACAGATTAACGGTAGATTGCTCCTTTAAAAAAAAATTAGAATTCCACCCTTTGGAACATTATTGTTCCATAAGTTCATTTTAAGCCAAATTATTTTTTTTTATTGTATCTATAATTGTAAACAAAAAACGTGTCACTTGTATTTATTTTTTTATTTAATGGGCTGCTACTAAATATTTAATTAATTCAGAGGAAGAAAACAGCGAATATACAGTCATGTTAAAAATAATAGGGACAGTAGTATAATAGACGCTACATCACCTAATCTAATGTATTTGATCTATTAAAACGTTTATTTTTTATTGTTTTACCATTGGTTATAGTTTTTATGAATTTATTGTTTTAAAAATAAAATATAAATTTATCGTCTGAAAAAAATATACAAAATAATGGTAAAAATAACAAAATGAGATTAGATTTATTTATTATTATCCTTATATCAGGGCTATGCTTATTTTTATCGTATATTTGAGATAATTATCTTGCTCTAAGTTGAATATTTCTTTAGATAACTGTTTCGAAGAATTTCAATACCATTTGAAGCTTCCATGATGCCCGGCATGTGACGTAAGGACAAGCCCGGAGTACATCCGAAAGTCGGACAGAGGCACCTGTTCGTACATTCCATATTTATGTCTATTAATTAAGATTCTTTTACCGTTTGCGGTGGTCCTGTATTTTTTTAGAGAGCATTAATGGGAAATATCGCCGCCGAAAACACCATTTCCCAGAAGGTACCACAAATAGGTCTCTGAGAGGAAGTTTAATCCTTTCGCTTGTGGCATAAATCTCACTATATTATGAAAATTAAGTGTCACCTAATATTATTTGCCAGTTGTTATTTTAATTGTTTCTGTCCTGGCAACCCTTTTAGTATCTTTTAACAAAAACCAATAAAATGTTTGAAGTTAATATGAGTTGAACAATTAATCCCGAAGGCAACTCGTGGTACCGTCTCGTCACCCTTCCACACGACCATCTGTAGACACAAGTTAAGTCAAGACATTTTGGCCTCATTGCATGACATATATAGAGTAGTCAAAAATCATACAGCGCCCATTGACCCAGAACAGGTCTAGTTACTTATTTACGCATGCTGGTCTAATAAATTTTTCGAATCGAAATCTAGGAGTTGTTGTTTCCTATTGTATGGTTTGAAAATATCATTGCCTCATTTGAGACTGGAAATGTTCAGATCATTGACAGCAAATCCTCTATTTTGTATTACTCAACAATAATTTGAAATTCTTAAAATTTCCTTTGAAAAAAACCAAGCCCGGAATAGTTGGTTTGTTTCTTTAAAACAGTCGAATTTGACGCACTTACGAGTTTAGTAAAGTAACCTGTGAGTGTATAGACTGGTATGCATTTCAATAAGATGGACATTTCACTGGAAAATCCTTTAAATGTGTTAAACATACACTTGGTATCCTGTCAATAGATGTGTTTTTGCAATTTTTGTTGTGAACATTTCGCATTATTTTGTGTGAGTGGACACCCATAAACCTGAGAAAATACAATCTGTGCAAAGAATACTTTGGCATGAATTTAACCAGCTTTGTCGGCATCACAAAGATCTCCAGCTGTTGTATTACTCGGCATTCTTGTGACAAAAAGACAAAGAAACACCAAAAGGAATGGCAAGACAAAAGAAATATATTTTATACTGCTATTCTATCAGGCGCTGTGGCAATTCCTGTCCTTCCTCCTGTTGTGGAAGACACTGTTGGATGGGTTAAAATGACAGCTTAAGGAAATTCAAGTTGTTTGTTTTCATTTTAGCTTATACTTGTGCTTGTTCTTCGTCATGTTTTTTTCGTTAGCAGGATTTGGACATGACATCCTGCTGTTACTACCATAAAGGAGGTGGAGCGGGTTCTCGAATGCACACATATACACAGATAGCATGCAAAAATATTTCCTTAAGACCGATATTAAAAATATTCACTCAAACACATTCTTCGAAGATACTTGAACAATGGTTTACTGGAGAAGTTTTGCAATATACAATCCTGGTCGGATGACGGTCGACTGGTGAGATCCTAAATCACGAGGTTAATGCATATTTATCCAACCTATTTGTTCCACATTTTATTGATATTCTGTGATAATTTTGTATACAGTTCGATGAGGAAGACTCGCATAAGGAACGACAATGCAATTGTTAGACCAGTTCTAAGAAGACAAAACAATTATTATTACTACTAAGAATTTGTAAAGGGTTGTTTTCAGGGATGTGAAATAATGAATGAAGTGCAATTGCTTCGGAGTTACTTTTGCGTCCAATGTAGGACCTCACTAACAAGTTGAAATTACGGCTGTGTCCTATACCATCTTATTATCTTTCCATTCGCATAGGCTTAAAATAATCATCGGTTATGAAATTATGTCTGATTCGTATGCAACTCTAAGGGAATCTGGTCAGGACCCAATGCTGAAGATTCTATAGCGTCCCAAAGACATAGGAATGACTGACAATTGCCATAAACAACAGAGAATGTGAAAATCTGTTCAGAAAGAAACTGTTGTCGGTTCGCCTTAAAGGTGACCCAACTAATATAAATAATGTGTTGACTTCATCACAAAAGTACACCACATGGAGTTTTATTTATCCAGACTTTTACAAAAATTAAAATAAAACTATCCCTTTCATAGTTTTATATGACTAAGTATCATTTTGACCACGTCGGCTAACATTTATTTCCCTAACAAATTCTGTTTGAATTTTTGAGTTCCTTTCAAAAATGTATACGAAATTATAAATATGAACATTGATTGAGCCAAAGTAATCTGTGCAAAAAGTTTGTCGGTGAAGAGCCGAAACAAATTCCTGTGTATAAATCCAAACACAAAGGGTTCGAATTGAAAAAAAAGAAACAAACCAAAATGTGTGCGTTGTTTGGCAGTGGAAACTAAAATAATGCAAGTTCATACCAAATGAATTAACCTTCTAGAGGTTAACTTGAACATAGATTCACATGATTTGGAGTCTACGTTATTTAAGGTTAATCTAATAGTTAATTTAACTATTCCATGGTTGAATTTTTTAACCGTGAAAGTGGTTAATATTAAAACTTCAGAGTTAATTTATTGAAACAATACATGTTCGATTTAACAATGAAATTGTTAATATTAATTTTGTTTCTGTTGTTCGAAATATAAATGTTTGATTTCAGGCAAGGTTTCGGAAGCTGTCACCCTTCGGGAGATTCGGGAATTCAAAAAAAGTCTTAAACAAATCTAAAATCAGTGTAAAAGCAATGAATTTCATAAAATATTCTTTTTATTGATTTTTATTTAAGTATAAATAATATAAAAAAATTACTATTTCAATAATTTCAAAAAAAAAAAATTAGTTTAACAAAAATAATTCAAAATTATAATTATTAAAATCCGCTATTTTGTGAAAAAATTATTTACCAAAATGGTGTTTTAAAAAACAAAGACTGTTGATGGCTTCGTCTGACAATCGCGTAAAAATGGAATAGTTTGACTGTTGTCGCTTCTCGCATAGCAATTGAAACACTGGTATGAATTGGTATGTGATTCTGCATACCAGTATGGTCGTTTTAGCTTGTTGCTATGTCATGTAGTGTGCGATTATGTGTACAGAATGGCCGTTATAGTTTGGTGTTTCCAGGGATTAATCATTTGTGTATTCTCTTACTTGCAAACTTAAGATTGTCTTAGTTTCGAAAGAATTGTTCTATTAATATTTGTCAACAAAATTTTTTTTTAAAAGAAAATGGATTTCTCGAGAAATCTAGAGATATTCTCGAGATTCGGGACGGGAAAAATCTGGAAAATTTCTCGAGAATTCCCGTCGGGAAATTTCCGAAGCCCAACTCTAGTCAAAACTGAGCCGAATGATCTGTCTCTCTAAAAAAAACCCAACCTCATATAATGTTAACTCAACCATTTGTCATGTACTTTCGACCTTATACAGGGTTTTCCGACAAGAGGTGTTATCATTTTTGAAGCTTTTATTGTGATTTAACACCAGATCTTGTGATTTAACACCTTGCGACTTCTTCCTTTGGGGCCACGCTAACAGTTCAGCGTCGATTCAAGGGCAGTGAATACCAAAATAATACCTCTTGTTGGAGAATCCTGTATTTATGGCACCGTGAATGGACACTCCTACCATAGCCATGTCTACAGAAACTTCTCATACGAAAACGGAGTTGATCCTTCAATGGCGAACATATTTCTATAGTTGGAGAACCACTTAATGCCGATAGGGCTTGTTGGTGTGCGTAATATATTTCCGTAATAGAGAAGGAGATATGTTAAAAGTAGAAGACGGTTTTTTCAATAATAATGGTTTGCTGCTTTATTGAGCGATATGCTGGATAAAAAACCGAGATCAGAACTGATCCTTGCGATAGAAAGACTTCTGATAGGAACATCGAAACAATAGCGAATGATTTGCAAGACTGAAGGATGAAACAAGCCACCAAATGTCAGCCACTCCCGCTATTCATTGTAAACTTCCCATTCTATGCTTTTTGCGGATAATACGAAGATGTCACCAATGAAAAGAACAGAAAGTTTGCGAGAATCCCTAGACGGTTGTCAATCAGCATGTTGCGGCTAGCAAGAATGGGGAGTTGTGAGAATAAAACAGGTTAATCAGTGGAAATCTGCTCCAAATCGTGTATGCTTAAAATGTGAAATTCTCAGTAATTTGTAATTACCAACAACCCAATATTTGTTGTTGTTATCTAAAAAGGTTTCTTCTAATTTGTCGGATGTAAATTTGCCTTCAAATCGGTTTAATGAAAATCACTTCGGTCAGTTCAAAGGAGCTTCAAATTTCTGTAATTGTGTTTCTCTTTAAAACAAAACTAATTTTTTTTGTATAATAGTAGTTATAACTAATGACATCACACTTTGCACAATGTAGAAATTATTTCTATTGTTTTCATATTTATTTGAATTGTTATATACGTTTGAATGTCGGTATATTCGAGTATATATTTACATACGATTATGTATATATTGAATTAATTAACACTTTGCAAATATACAAATAACAATCATTCAGACATCATTTCCCAAAGGCACCTGTTGTGATTTACAATTAGATTTATTTCAGACACATTTAAGCACAATCTAAAGAATGTTTTTGCCAAATGAATGAGCCAAAAGAACAGCAGCAGAGTTGCCAGGTGCAAAGTGACGTTGAGTCAGGTGTGGTCGAAACATCTTACGAAAACTTGCATTTCAATCATATTAAGCGAGGGCAATGTACAAAACTGGACGGCGGCCTGCGTACAGAACCCAGCTTCGCACCCCCGGAGAGACCATCAAATAGTTGCAGCGACTGCTTCAACCTCGTATCCTGAACGGATATTTAATTATCTGTTGAGAATAGCTGGGTTTTTATAATTCTACTTCTTATTAAATAGTTGTGGTTTTACATCTACGAGCACGTCCATTTTTGTATAGGACAGTTCCCCATGGTTTTCGTGTGCTTGACATCCTCTCCCAACCAGTATCGGAAAACCCTCTATTCCCACATAAACCATGATGCTGGAAAGTGCTGCAGCTATCGCGGCAGTTGGTATATTTTCCAAGTTCCCTTTGCAGTTAACATTCTGTCGGCTGGTGCACTAGCCAACTGTTGCACATTCGCTCAAGTGTTTTCTGGAAACTCTCAACATTTTTAAATTACCTAATTGCTTTGTTGCAACAATCTGGCAACGTCTTCCAATGAATGTCTTTACGAAATTGCGTATATTTATAGGGAAGCTTTAAATTTAGTTCTATTGGATAAAATATGTATTATGTTTATCTACATCATACACATACACATAATGTGTTGGCTAAAATGCAAACAGACCTATGTTTGCTGAATTCTATGTGCAACGTTGTCATTAGTGCTCCCACAAAACTATAAAGTGTTGGCTTATCTTGCAACCTCAAGTAGTAAATGGTAGTTGGGTTCGTTGGCGGTTCAGCCAACGGCATGATGTACGTACGTCAGAACAATGGAAACTATCTGCTGACTATACTTTACCAAAGGCAACGAATGATTGTTGGTGGAGCTGCATTCATGTATCGTCGCATCCTTTGGCGGATGTATTTTTAGTGTTGTTCGTCCTTTGAGATATAAATTTACTTTAACTTTTTGTTGTTGTTGTCGCTAGTTGTTTCGTTGCTTTTTATTTCTTTTATTTTTTTGTTTGATTAGATCTTTATCAGTTTTGTTCTAATAAAATGCATTGTGTTTAGTGGCACTTTTCTTATTTCTGTCGTTGTTCTTTTTTTTTTTTTTTGTTAGTTTCCCAACAACTTTTGAATTGTGCAGTTTATGTTCTTTGTTTTTTTTGCCGGACATTTGTTGCGCTTGTTAGCTATTACTGCAGTTTGTGTCGATTGGACATTGCACATGCAACCAATACCGTTGGAGTTGAAACTCTGCAAATGAAATGGGTGATTTAATAAAGAAAACTAGTAGAAGAAAAGTACTGAACTGTTAAAAGTGGAATTTACCATAAGAATTATGGCGTGGTGGAAATTAATTATCGTGCCCACAACTGCAGTTGTAACTTGGATACATCGGTAATGAAAGATATTTCTGGCCGATTTACTCTGGCATGGCTAGTAAGTTTAGAAGTCTCGTATAGCACCCCATAGCGATGTACGGGTGGTGATAGAGCCTTACAGGCCTCATAATATGAGACGAGACCCTTTACCCCTTTCAATTGTAATATGTCGGAGGAGGTACATTTGTATGGGTAGTACATCAAATTATGTACATACAAGTTCCTGCACTTAGGCATATTACAGCCGAAATCTGGAGGTTAATTTCGGACTATACCAAAATAACAATAGATTCATTCACAAAAATGAATAAATCCAATGAAATCCTATCAAATATTCCGCTGTTTGGTCAGCTATACCCCTATTAAATGCAAAGAAACTGTAGATTAACAAGTTTAACTTTAGTTATAAAATATAACTAAAATGAGAAAAGATATTGACTCAAAATGGGTTCAATCATCTTGAAATATTCCTCAACATCCTAAATGTCCTTTAATTTATTGATTAGGATCTAGGTATTGATAGGCAGACTCTAGAGCATTTATATAAAAGTAACATATATTCATATCCGACTTAGACCATTGGTTTCTTGGTGCTCAGACATGGTATTTTGATTGTCAAGATCAGGATTCCCAAGACCAAATGTGGCCTTCGACAATAACACCCTATTCAATAAAATTCTTCATGAGTTCATCATTAGTTTCGGGAAAGGATATTGTTCGTAGAAATCTAGTGTTGTTTTTATCTGAGGTGTAAAGTTTTTGGGATGTCAATTATTGAATTTCGTTTTCGATGTTATTATGTTGGACTGTAGTAATGAATTCGAAGTTTAACTTCAATTTGAACGAAAAACGAAGATCAACCTCGACTCATTTGGGCCTTGATATACCAGTTTCATTCTCTACATTAAAAAAAATTGGTAAATCCAATCAATGAAAACGATTCTTCAATAGTTCTACATTAAATTGATGAATAAATTCATTGAGTTCATGTATCAATTCTTCCATTTGAAGTATTTTGTTTTTATGGCTTCTTAACAACAACAATAACAATTTTTTTTCGTTGACATTGCACAATGAAGAAGTTTGAGGATATGCACTACTAAAGAGTAATTCTCGTTTGAACGATAAGAAATGCGATAAAGGTACTGAGTCGGTATTAAGCATTTGTTTTGTTTTTGAATTTGATAATGTCATAGCAGGCCGGAAAAACTCTTGCATGAAGATTATTCCACTTACTAACAAAATTTTTGATTATTTCTAAATTAGTTTATATTTTAGTTTGGGATATTGTAACAAAAATTTGTTAGAGCACAAACACAAGTAGATTGACAAATCTAAGACTTTTATTTCATTTTTATTTATTAAAGCAGGAGCAACACAACAACGCAACTTATCGTTTTACTTACTACTATTTCCGTTTAAAATAGTAACGTTTGAATTATAAGCCAACTCTACAGAACTTTGAATACATATGATAATTGTGGAGAAAAGTATTGCCGGGATTTAGAAAACCCCCACATGAATTGTATTGACCATAAATGGATAGAGAGAGTAGCTTAGATTTTGTTAAAGAAAGTGGAATGTAATAATGATGAAACAATCTTAGTAACAACAAGTCCGATATACTGGATTCCATTCCCAATTTTGAAAATACGTATTCCGTTTTTTTATACCAGAAAACCACTTCTGTACTACTAGTTGAGAAAGGGATGCTTTGCATGTATTCACATTTGCCAGAACAGAGAATGAAGTATTCACGGAAAATCCCAGCAAGCTCTTGTCCATTTATAGAAAGTTCCTTCCATTACCTACGAATTTCAATGTTTATTCAGCAATTGATAGAAAGGCATTTGCGGATCTTCTGAAGTGAACACTGCACTTCTGGGTACGCAATACCTCGCACCGACATCATTACTTTCAACTGTATGAAGCGACTTCCTTCCTCTTGTGGGCGCATCATTTAAATGCAGTCGTGCACAAACAGATACAATTTTATTAATTTAAGAGTTTGACAAAAACGTGCACATGTTTTTACGTTACTTAAAAACCATTTCATTTCATTGTATGCTGATGAAATATGTGTTATCAGTTCGTAATAAAAAAGAAACATAAAATACCTTAAAATGATTTTTTACCCCATTTTTTTCACCACAAACATAAACATAAAATTTCAATTCCCAAATATGCTTCGCAAAAAAAAAAAACGCAACGAAAAGCCACGCAACAACAAGAACTGGCAGAATTAAAAAAAGCGCATCGAACACATACACTCGCACACACACATCCACATGTCCCAGTGGATACATTGTCGCCAACAATGCATAAAACAAACAATGCAACTCCCTCAACTATACTGAATGTATCCATCCACCGTTCCGTTGCTTCCCTGCTACACACACACACATACACTCACAGAGGCCGACCCTCACTCGAAAGTGAATGTGTGTGTGTGTGTGGAATTCAGGAATGAATGGAGCACTTTGAATAATGCACCCGGGTTTTTTATGGTAGTTTTTACAGGTGATGTCGACATCCATGAAAAAAAAAAGAAAACAACAACGCCAAAAAAAGTGTAGTAAAAATTTATAGTCGGCTAGATCCGATCGAATAATACCATGCACGACACTTGACTTCCTTTTATAAATCCGGGGTTAAAAATTGGCATTCATTGCTTCCCCTACCGGATGTACTCCTTGTGTTAAAGCTACGGATTGGATTTGTAAACAGCTAAGGTCCGCCTAAGTATTAAGGGGGAAAGGTGTTTTATACCAGGGTATACTTGTCTTGTTAACAATTCAGACGAAAGCTTTGCTAGATAGGGATGCTTGGAAAAGCAGAACTGCGGGTACAACTCTGTCGACTTCAAGTAGGTTTCGGCGTCTATTCAAAAGACATAGAGCTGAATGTAGCACGAGGACTTTCTCATTATTGAAGAATTTATCAATTTGAAGTTTTGGTGTTAAAAGAAGTAGCAAACTGACTGTGACATAACGTCCGTACCACAGTGGGGATTAACATATTCTCTATAAATTCAATTCTGAATTTCGGCATATCTCTTAACGAGATGGCACAGCAGTTCAGCATCTGCTTTAGGAATCGCCGAACTGATGAGCTCGCCAGACTCGGGACTAGTTCGGCTGGGCATGACTGTAGCCACTTGCAAGCTCCTACTACTGACGGGCATAGTAAGAAACGACAGGTTTATCCGCGGTTACATTCATTCTAGACAGATGTATCCCAGATTAGAAAAAAAATCGTTCGCATACAATTGCGGTCGGTATCACGGCCCGATGTCTTAATACTTGTGTCTATCATGACGGGACATTGTCTGATTGGCAGGTATGCAACTTGGCTGAACGTTGCGACGAGTAACTTTGGCAGAAGCTGTTTGGATAAAGAGGAGGAGGAGGAGTTATTTGGGCAGGGCTCAATCCTGGCCTCTTATTTCTTGAGGAACCTTAGCGACCTGGCAGATATTGGCCGACTAAGATTCAGCTTTTTGAGGCGCTTGGAATAGTTCAACGGGAGGAACTAAGGTTGCATTCAATCTAGACAGAATTGGCCCGGATTAGAAATAAAGCGTTCGCAAGCAATGCTGTCGCTACACATATCCGATGTCTCATTACTTGTGTCCGTCATGTTTAGGAGGCATGCATTACGACTGAAGGCTGCGATTAGTGATAAGTGTCAATAAAAACGAATTTCTGCAATTGCCCAGTGTTGTTTTCAAATAACCAGCACGGCGGAAATTGAATTGAAAATGTTATCATATTCCACCCATGCAATCTTTTTCCCGATTTAAAGTTCATCTGCACTAGTTTTTATAAAGGGTTATCCATTTTGCTTTTTAAAAGTAAACGTAAATTTAACGTTGACGTTATGTGTGAAATGACCACCACGCAAAGTGTCGCATGCATTGATTCTTTTGTGGAGAATTCGGACCAATTTTTGAAGAATGTTGGTTCTTAACTGCTCAAGAGTTTAAGGTTTATCTGCATAAACACGGTCTTTCGCGTAGCCCCACAAAAAAGTCTAATGGTGTCAAATCGCATGATCTTGGTGGCCAGTTGATGTCGCCACGGCGTGAAATTACGCGGCCAGGCAATGTCTCTTGCAATAAAGCCATATTCGCTCGAGTTGTGTGGCATGTGGCACCGTCTTGTTGAACCCACATATTCTCCAAGTCGTATTCTTCAATAGCAGGCAAAAAAAGGTGGTTATCATACGACCATAACGCTCCGAATAGAGGGTGACATTCGTTCCCTCGTCGTTTTCGAAGAAGTAAGGTCCAATCACACCTTCGGACCAAAGAGCGCACAAAACAGTGACTTTTTGTGGATGTAATGGCCTCTCTTCAATTGAGGATTCTCAGAACCCCAAATACGACAATTTTGTTTATTGTTCCAGCCCCATACTTTTGAAACCACGAAATGGATAACCCTATACATATGTCCAATTCCGCTCAAGCTTAAGCCCTTGGTATAAGATAGGCATCTGTCACAAGTTGCATTTGTTTTCTTCAAATACAAAATTTTACATTATTTACATAATCGACTCATTAGTATGTTTAATCAGATTTCAGTAAACATTAGTCGAAAACCCCATCATATTCTTTGTAGCGTTTTCAGCCATATCCCCATAAAGTATCTGCCAAACATCACTTACAAAGACAATGCGAAGGGATTGATGTCGGTCTTAATCTGCTATAGGAAACCAGGCTGCCGAGTGGGCTTAAGGGTCCTAGAATACACTCATACAGAAAAAGTAATAAAGGCAAAGCTTTACACTGTAGTCCATTCAAAATTATGACTACGTCATTTTAGAGTTTACACTCAATTATAGTAAATTATAGATAAACATTTTTCCGGAATTTCTCAGTCTGTCAATCACTGCTCCGGAGATGATGTAATTTTAACCTTAGTCCCATAAAGGAGATGTCTTTAGAATTTCGTCTGATATTGTACTTATTCAAAAACTTTTTGTTTTGAACTCTTACGTTATTTCAACTGATAGTCTGACGGACGATTGAACAAGGCTTCATCTTAGTCCTTCGCAGGGATGGGACACAAGAATCATAATCATTTTAAATTTGGTCGACATTTGTAGAATAGGATAATTCAGAAGAACTCAACCACTTGAAATTAACAGAATACATTTCTTCGTTTGGATGATCTCTTTCTGCGGACAACAGTGGCAGAACCTCAGGGTCAATGGTTGGTTATATTTATTACGTGGCCGCTAAAGTTTTTTTTTAACCACTCCACTCTGAAATTGCCTGTGGTCGCGGTTTCTCATATGCAGTTCGTCAGATTGAGAAATTTACGCATACGTGTTCTATGTCTGTGTCCACGGGAGACAGATCCCATCCTTGCTAGTTCGTCTGCCCAAGGTTACCACTGACGAGACTCAGTCCCGCCAAGAGCTCCTTGTATTCTATTACTACAGCCGATGTGGTTACACAGTATTTAGAGTAAGACCGCTTGGCTGTCAATGCAGACAAAGATGCTTAGGCTAGGTTAGTAAGGGTGGTACATCCGAGGACCCTTTGGTATAAATCCCTTCTATATATTTGAGAAAATTAGAGATTAAAGATATATAAAACACCAATAGTTGAAGCATAAAGATGCTTTCTTTAAGGCAAAAAACGTCTGCTTGAAAGACGCCAGAGACATTGGACAGACGACAGTAGTGTTCCAGGTTGGCTTCCCTTAACTTGAGAATTTTCTCGCATCTCTACATACAGACGGCATGATGTTCTGCTGTAGAGTAAAAACGAGTCGGAAGGAGGTCACAGCCAACACTGGGTGTTGGATAGAACTTAAGCTTTCGATGGCGAAAATGAATGAAAGCAAAAGCACCGCATTGCCGATTTCGCTGCCACTCCACCAAATGTGTTGCACTCGCTTGATGGCAACAACGATCGCTTCTTCTTGTTCTGTCGCCCAAACTGTGTGAAATTGTTCAGTGCGTATTTTCGTTGCCACCGCTTTTTCTTCGTTTTGCTTACAGAAAATGGTACATAAATGAAAAATTGAACATCACACACGTAACCATCAACAACAACAACGACGGCGCCCGCATCCGCCATCCAATCCCGACATCTGGTGAAAATTATGCGAAATAATAACGTTACAAAATACGTTTTTGTAGAGCTGCTCCGTCATTTTACGTATCCAACTGCAACATTCAGAACGAATTCAGGTGAGTCGGTCTCGTGTGTGTGTGTGTGTGCATGTGTTAGCCATGGTTTCCTTTTGCTGTATTTTTTTTTTTTTGTGGATACCACAACGCAACGGCAACGATGCGCTTGTTTTTATTGCTGCGAAATGGCGGCGAAACAACTTCAATGCGAGTACCACAAGCAGTTGTTATTTGGATTTGTTTTTCTCTCCGCTTGGCTATGAAAAGATGACGATGGTGGATGTGTGTGTGTGTGTGTGTGTATGAGGGCGCGTACGTGAGAGCCACGTTTTATCATTTGATCCCATAAAATAACATACCGCTCAGATTTGTTGAAATTTTATTACATTTAAACAAATTGCAAATTTAATTTTACTACAACTGAATTCGAATGCGGATGTGAATGGCGCTGGCAATGGCAATGGCACTGGCAGTGGGCATGGACATGTGAGTGTACGTGTGTAATTGCCATGAGCACCCCGTATTGTAGGTGTGTGCTGAGTGAGCGAGTATGAAAACCGAACGTTTTAATTCCACCTTTTATTGCTCTAGAAACGTTTTATGTCTTTGACAATACATACGAGTACATGTCCTTACATGTAGCAACCATTTTCAGCACATTCCCTCATACAGCACATACGTTTCAACGTACACATGTGGTGGTGTAAATGTATGTTTATGCCGGAATATACACACACACACATACGTAAGCTGATTTTGTATGACCACAAAGTAAACTGTCTAAATTTTTAAGTTATTTGGTTGCAATTTCGTCAGAGTTTTTATTTTCTGCAAAATGTGTAACTGTTCGTCAAAGGGAAAATACTTAAAAGTACTCAAGTACAAAAACAATGACAAAGTGTCAGTTGGTCGAGTGGAGAATTTTACATACACGCTTAGATTTCATGAAAATACTGGCAATATATTAGTGCTATGAGGAATTTCTGTCTAGTCAAAATGGAATTATGACTTTGTGTGGTATAAGGACAACATGAAACTGTAACATTGTTGACTGTGCCTGAATCTTAAACCAGCTGGAAAGTAGTTCATTGGA
Source organism: Hydrotaea cyrtoneurina (assembly GCA_958296145.1). NCBI lineage: Eukaryota > Metazoa > Arthropoda > Insecta > Diptera > Muscidae > Hydrotaea > Hydrotaea cyrtoneurina. The sequence continues at coordinate 49,967,543 of OY282514.1, read as the reverse complement.
GTTGTGTGAAATAATGTGTGTCCACTTGAATGAACCATACAGAGGCTATGTCTGATATGATTGAGCAGAATTTCAAATATAGTTAAAATATAGCCAGGAAGATGTAATCAAAATACCAACATTTCGCAGAACTCAACGATTTCTGGCACAAGCAAACAACAAGCTGAGGCTACATTATTATGGGAGGTACGGGTATAGTTAGATTATGCCGATCCTACCATTGATTAAGCCAGAAGTATAGAAAATTATGTACAATGAAGAGCTGAAGCTGGATGGACGGGTCGACTGTAGTATACACAATGTCGTCCTCTGCCAAAGTATTTTGTTGTCAATTTGAGAGTAATGGATAACATTTAATTATAGACTTCATTTCGAATGCATCGCATGCATTGCGATGTCTTAAGACCCTTTAGGTCACAAATCGGTAACACACTACAAAAAAAGAACATTGATTTCTCATTAACAATCTTTTATCCGAAAAAAGTTGTATTCAGTCCGAATCAAGTTAGACCTTAACACATTACACTGTGTGTAAAAAGAAAAAGACCTGTGTCTTCCATGTCCAAAGCCATGCACTTTTTGTTGGGTGTAATTTTGGAAAAACTGATCATTTTCTCTCAGGCTCTTATTAGCTAATTAAGTCCCTGAGTACATGATTCGAGCTAAAATATTACTCATACGCTCCAAAAATGTACTAATGTTATTTTAGAAAGCAAATGAGAATTGATACACTCTTCAAAATCATTGCTAGGAAGTTCTTAAGTTCTAGAAAGTTGTTTACTAAGATCTTAGGTATATTTTTGTTTCCTTGAATTTTGAACGGTTTGTTACATATGTATATTCCCGAACAGAGAAAAAATGTTAAAAAATTTTAAATTCTAGAATATTTTGCGGGGCTAAGTCCGATATCATCTCACTTAATAATTGGATTCGGTGGGTCATCGGGACGAATCCATATGCATTCATATGAACAACCATTATTCCGTAGAAAAGTTCGACTTATGGAGATTTTGAGTTATGGAATTAATTATAAAATTTAAGTAAATTTGTTTCTTAACCGCCAACTTAAAGAAAATTCTACATATGGAAGTTCCACTGTATTTGCAATAGTGTTTGACCTCGCTACGAAAAATACGCATGCACAAAAATTTTCTTAATTTCTGCAATACTGTATTACAATTATAATGCTTAAGTTAAAAATATATAAAAAAAAATTTAACAAGGTTAAGTCCATATTTTTGGGGGTGTCTGAAAAATTAGATAATACGATTCTTGTTCTAATCTATTAGAATTACCAAAAAATTCTATATAACTTCCAAAGTATAGCTACTTTATTCTTTTTTGTCACACAAAGATATTAAAATATAAGGAAGTTAACAAGAGATGCATTTACTTAAAAGTTTTTAAAAAAAAAAATAAAAAAAAACCCATTTTACTTTTTAGATATGTTATATATATTAAATAGACCTATCTAAAAAATTTTTTTTTTTTTAAAAAAAACTTGATCTTTAAAGTGTTTTCCAAGTTTAAACTTTTATTTTTGGCAAAAAATTTTTTTCAGTGTAATATACAATTTTTACAGTGTATGTTTTCGAAAGCCGACTTATATACCTTTCTAATGGCACCAAGATCATTCAAATCGGTTGAGTCATTCCATAGTAATCGCATCTTAAAAGTACCAATTACCGTCATTTTTCAAATATTTCGATACCTTGCCACGCCCACAAATTTTCAAAAATGCAATTTCTAAAAATGAGGTTGTGTTTCTATATCTAAAATCTAGCTGTATGCAAAATTTCATTAAAATCTGAGAGGGTCGGGTTCAAAATGTCCCTTTTTTATAGGTTTTGATATGAAATTCATCATATGGAAGTTCGAGTTATGGAAGTTTCACTGTATTTGCAATAGTGTTTGACCTCGCTACGAAAAATAAGCATGCACAAAAATTTGCTTAATTTCTGCAATACTGTATTACAATTATAATGCTTAAGTCCTTCATTTAGAATGCTAAGATTTTATCCAAAGCTTTGTTTGGAGTCACAGTATTGTACCTTTATGCAGATGTTGCAACAAGAAGTCGACTTTTCGCCATTTTTCAAATACAAAAATGTTACTTTGAGACTTCTCGACTTTTGTCGAATCACAAGTCGATTTCCACTAGAGGCTTTGGTCTGTGGCTGCAAAAATCTATCAGTATGGTCTGTGTCACCCAGTTTACCATTGTACCAAAATTAGAAAATAAATATACTTTGTATTGTAATTAAGAAATAAATTGTTTTCGGCAAACTGGTTTATATTACACCGTGTTACACACATTCTGTCCTATGAACCAAATTTACTTTTTCGGAAAGGGGATAAAAAATAAAAATACACGTGTATCGGCGATTTTCATGTACACGTCAGAATTTTTTTTTTTAAGTTTGAAGTATGAAGCTCGTAGTGGCCTGTGTGAAAGCCATTGGACCGATTTTTAACCCTTTTTCAGTGATCCAATCGAGCTGATTTTTTGCAGGCAGACTCGTGGAAATGTCTGTATCACGTCAAATTTTTTAAAAAAATAGATTTTTATCAATTCTCATATTTTCCAAAATTTTTTTTTAAAATGGTTATCGTTTTTTTTAAGGTTTCAGTTCAAAAAACATTTTTTTTTTCGTAACGCTTAAGTAGTTTAAAAATTCGGAGTCTCTTCAAGTTATGCTAAGAAAAGTGAAAAAAATATTTTTTTTTCAAAAATAATAAAAATTGGGGAAAATCTGAGAATTGATAAAAATTTTTTTTTAAAAATTTGACGTGATACAGACATTTCCACGAGTCTGCCTGCCAAAAATTAGCTCGATTGGATCACTGAAAAAGGGTTAAAAATCGGTCCAATGGCTTTCACACAGGCCACTATGAGCTTTATACAAAACTAAAAAAAAAATTCTGACGTGTACATGAAAATCGCCGATACACGTGTATTTTTATTTTTTCCCTTCTTTCCGAATATGTGCATTTGGTTCATAGGACAGAAAAAATCTATTTTTTGTAACACGGTGTTATGACGCCGTTGTATGGGGCACCGCCAACATTGGTTGATGTACTAAACCGTCTCACATTCATCAAAACCAAATGTCACCTTAATCTAGAGGCTCAACTGTTTTCATTTCGTCCTTTACATTTTATATTTAGACTTTTTACGAGAAGTCCATTATTAAAATGTTTTTTTTTTCTACTTGAGAAATAAAACAATACTAAAAACATTAGGCACTTTTAAATCATACCACATATATCTACCATTACTTCTAGAGTGGCTGCATTTTCCATTTCGTTTTGCTCGAAATTGCGGCACCAACGATGTACTGGACGTACTAAAATTAATGCGTACTAACATATTTCAGGTTAAAATTGAAAAAAATAATTTGAAATTCAAATAAAAAGTTAAACTAAACAGTTTCGATTTTCTCGACTTTTTTACTATAAAAAGCAGACCTAATTATTCACCATTTTTTTAGCAAAAAGTCGCAGCAAACAGCAGACCCACGCGAAATCTGCAGTTAGAATAGCGAAGACCCTGTTCGACAAATTCGATAGATTCCCCAAATTGTATTAAAAATATTCAATTGTATTAAAAAAGATGGCTGTGTCGCTGTAGACTCAGAAAATACGGAAGGAGCTTAATCCATTGTCTTCATCTCATTCTTATCTTCGCATATTCTGCTGAAGTCTGGATATCTACTGAAATGATCCTCGCCCTGATTGATAGCTGTTATTGCAAATGTGGGATTCCTCCCATCAAGTTGCATCAGCTGTCACAGTGGTCGGCCTGCATTATCAATTCAATTTCTTGTGATAATCTTCGATATTATCTGCACTATGTTCGATATTATCTGATGGCTTGTTGCCATTCGAGCCTACTGCACGAAACTTGAATATGTCCCAATGCTATTCCTGCTCATATAGGCATACTTCATAACAGAGTACTCCAAAATCTCAGAAAATATACCAGTGGTACGACGAAAACTATTTGAAAATCATTTCGAAGCAGGATTATAGACCGTGAAATGTGTCTAAATAAATGGCGATGGAAATAGTGCTAGAAATATTTAGCATACTATGGGAAACTTCTAAATTACTTTCATATCTCACATTCATACCTCTTAATAGGTCAGAAAATATGGTCGATTAGGGTTGTGAGCTGTGTGGGTGGTGAACGCTCTTTTGCATAATACAGAGATAATGCGCTATCCACAGTCCGCAATCGCCTTAAAATGATATCCCGTTCAGGAATATCCATTCTTATTAAATGACTTAATGGATTTTGGTTACGTGTGAATGGGTATACGACAGAATTCTCCCATAATAATTTCCTCTGAATACAAACAATCAACGTAGGGTGTATACAGATTTCCTGGCATCTCAAACCGTCACTTCGGTATAAATGTTCAATTTCATGGCGGATATTAACGGCAGTACTATGAGAGCACACACATGTGCTCATGCAATTATACCGAATGTTCGGCCGCCTGTTCTTTGTATTCAGTTTGCGATCTAAATAAACTTGTAATGCAAACTCTTTAATATCCACCCATTTAAATTTAATGGCTGCAAATTATACGATTTAGAATGTTATTATTGCGTGTTTCGTATAAACGAATCTCTCCAATTATTTACGGTCATAATTAATATATTAAAATTTCATATTGAGTGAGTGATTGTGACCGGAATGAAGTGAATGGGACAAGCTCTTTAATCTTTTGGCCAAAAGCAATTTCACTTTAGACCAACAACAACAACAGCAGCAACAAAAATCAATGATATTTAAAGCTAAAACGCGGTTTCAAATATAAAATCACATATACAATATTCATACACACACTCGCCCATACAAAATACAAATACAAACACACACACAAGTACACTCAGAAAAAAAATTTGATCATCGGCCAGGTCCTCTGGAGGTCGAGGACAAAAGGCGAATGATGAATGACTCACTTAACCGCGATTTGGCGACGATTTGTGAGTGGGGCCAAATGAATAGAGTAGATTTTAATGCACAAAAGACCCAGTGCTGTTTGTTGTCACACAAACGTTCACCAGATCCAGCATCGTCGTCAATTTCTATGGGTGGTGTGGATATCGACGAATCAGACACTCTTGATGTTCTGGGCATGAAGATACAGGGTGATGCTCGCTGGGCTAGCCATATATTCGAAGTGTCGAAAGAAGCATTCAAGTGTTTAGGCTTTTTGAAGCGGTGCAAGAAATACTTCACTCCATCTGATCTCGTAAATATTTACACCACTTACATCCGGCCTAAAATGGAATACAACTCGCATATATGGGCAGGGGCTCCATTAACATCTTTGAAGCTTCTGGACCGTGTACAGAGGAGAGCGGTGGTGATGATAGGGGATGGTAGGGTATCCAGCTCTATTGTCTCCCTACAGCATCGCCGTAATGTGGGTTGTGTATCGCTATTCTATAGATATTTTAATGGTATCTGTTCAGAAGATATCCGTCGTCTGGTCCCTGACGTTAGAACATTTAGTCGGAATACACGGCTATCCAGGGTATCTCATCCGTTCATTGTGAAATGGCCGGTTGACCGGACGACGCACTATAGAGAAAATTCGTTCTTTAGCCGAACCGTTCGTATGTGGAATAATCTTCCAGCAAATGTGTTTCCTGCCAGTTGTGACATTCAGAAATTCAAAACAAATGTCAACAAACACTACTCCCTCTTTCCTCCTTCCGATACCCTAATTTCCTTCCGCTAACACAATGCATTGCATTTATAGGGGGCATCCTCTGAGTGTTGGCCAGCAAAAAAAAAAAAAAAAAAAAAAAAAAAAAAAAAAAAAAAAAAGAATAAAGGATATCTAAAAATTTGACAATTGAAAGCTATGGTAAATGTACAGTAGTATGCAAAATGGAGCAACTGCATCACTGAAGACCCAACAGGTTGTAGTTTGATCTAAAGTAACTTTATTTGCTGGTTAAAGTCATTCTGAAATCGCTGATGTATGGAAAATGTTTAGTTTTACTTTTGACAGCGATCGGACTTCTAAAATTGTCATCAAGTACTTGTGAGTCATCTGAAATGGTAACAGCAAATCACGCTTGGCCGACTGCTGAGAAAGCGTTGCTAGGGAGTAAATCTCTCGCAACTGTTTCTTTTTAAGAAGAATAGTATTATTGTACACTTGAATCGATTGTATTTACAATAATATCGGATATCGACCAAACATGTGTTGGGTCATAGTATGATACTGCCAGGTTATACTACCACACAAAAAATTCGATAAGAACGTTATATATTTCAAGTCAATAATATTTTTTTGACAAAATCAAATAAACATTTTCAGTTGCATATAATTTTTGACATACGACTGAAATGCAAGGCTGTTTGCCTCAGACTGAAGATCGTGTTAACCCCAAATTAATGAAAGTTCAAAATTTCATCAGAGTCGAATTGTATTGAAAGTCAATCAAAAATATCTCTAGAAAAATCATTAGTTGTTCAGTGAATCCTTTTCATATATGTATTAAGAAAACTATGCCGATAATTCTGCCGGCAATAAAATCACTCGGAATAACAATCATCGTTGTATGTAATGACTGAATATGTCTTACGTTGTCCACATTGATTTGCTTTTGCGTGCGCATCCAATCTGTAAACGGACATAAATTCAAATGGACAACAGCGTTCCATTCTAGCATTACTAGAATTTTAACGTGTAGAGAGAAAAAAAAATCAATGTATACGTTCAATTCATGAATTCTCGTTCACAGTTCAGCGCACAACATCAATTGTGTCAGCTTAACGTTTTCCATTAGCGTGCAATTGTGTTTTTTCTTTCACTCGGTCACTGACCCAGTTTGTTTTCAATTTTTTTAACAACTTTTCGAACTGCACTCATTTCTGTTGGATTCCATTAACAATGGAGCCCAAATAAACCGAACTTTTTGTTTTTTTTAGTGCACCTGTTTTGAACTGAAATTGTGTCATATCAGTTATCAAAGGGCGCCCCCTTTTTCTGCACTAGAATTGAGGAAGACACGACCGGAGGTTAAATCAAATCCCTTTTGCCCAAAGATTTTTCATTTATTTCAACTTAAGACGGGTATCGGTTTCACTTAAATTTAGAAAGACCATTTTTCTGAGTGCCTGCATGTGTGAGTGCATTTTAGTAATTAATAACAGAAAGGGGCGGAATGCGGAGAGCGGGCAAGAGGTGTCAGTAAATGCGCTTATTTCTGCATGGTCATTGAGCAGGAAATGTCTAAAGTCACGGATCACAAATAACCAATTCGCCATCACCATTACACACATACATGCACGCATAGACACACACGCATACATCGTGTCACATACACATAGATTCGTGTGTACATCATGAATACGTGTTCGTAATGTCAGTGCAACGAAAACAAATTAATACAATTATTACCTACACAATACATACATATTGTAGTCGTGTGAATGTATGTGTGCCTGGCTATATGGCCATTTTAGATGGATTGTTAGTTAGTTGTAGCGCCGCTAGTCAACCAACCGTTTGGGCTCGACCCGTTTCGGCCAGCCAGCCAGCCAGCCAGTCAACGACTCAATACGTTAGCCAGCTGCCCAACGGGCGGTCGGTGGTCGGTCGATCAAACTCAAACACATTTTGACATTTCGGCCGCCTTAATGTGAAGCTCAACTACGGGCACACAAATGTACATATGTATGTAGTTACAACTAAATTGTGCCTAAACGTAACTTCAATACAAAATCCGAGTACATTTACGGCTATCCCCTTACCCTGCCGATCATTCTTCTCCGCCAATCTCACAAACTAATAAAAAAAAAGCCGTTGTCCTATAACAGTTTCGACATGCAAAATATTTCAATGGTTACAATAACATCAGGCGGTGATGTGACGACCGAGCCTATTTTCATACAAATATGTGTGTGTGTTTGTGTGACGATGAATGTATGTGTGTGCGTGGTGCCATTGAACGGTTGTAAGCACCATTAGCCAAGGCGTAGTTAAAGCCATATAATTATAGGTAAATAGCTTTCAATAAACATGACTGGAAAATGCCTAAAAGCCGGCATCATTTTATGCATTTCAACACACACAGACACACAGCAATGCTCACCCATAGCCACAACCCATTTGCACTACCGCACACATACATACAAGCACAGCCTAATAAAACGTACGAATGCGGGTCTTCAGAAAGTCGCAACATGAACTGTTATGCCGAACTAACCAAAATTGTTTGTTTAAAATTATTTATTGGTCAAAAACCAAATAGCCATACTAGACGGAAAAGTTTTACAAACACATATGGGTGCTTCCATGCCGGTGGAGTTGGCAAACACAATTATTAAACGACGCAATATTCCACAGTTCCCCAACAAGTAGAACTACATATATGTATGCAAAGGGGAAATATCAACTCCATCATAGAATTCGATGGTTAAGTTTTGAATGGCGTAGTTTCTACTTGTCAAATGTCATTGACTACAATTGAATTGATGAGCGATTCAATTGAATTGAGCGATGCTTCGTTTACTGGGGCGATCACCAAGAACGTTTTTCAGAGACCGTGTTGAAATGTTCATATCAAGCAGTAGATCCCGGTCAGATAGTATACAAAAGTACGTTTTAAGGGGCAGTTCCCTATCTGGCCCTTCATGGAATATTAACCACCCAAAAGAGGTGGTATTATGAATCACCCGGTATTTGACTAGCCGAAACTACGCCATTGAAATTATTAAAATTCACTGTAAAAATGGTGAAAATCTTGCAGTCACAGTTCGCAAAACTAAAAAGTTTACGGACCGAGATCAAGTGATTTAACACTTTGCAACATCTTCCTTTGGGGCCACGTGAATGATAAGGTCTACGCCAATAGACCAGCATCGATTCAAGACCTCAAAGACAGAATTCGTGAGGCTATCGAAGACATAGGGCAGTCACTTTGCGATTTGGTTATGGAACAATTACATGAAAAGGATATGGTCCAGTAAGCGTGATGGTGGTGGCCATTTGGCTGATGTTGTTTTTCATTATTAACGGCATACCTTCCTCTTTTTTATGAAACAAAGATCCGATCATTTATCTCAAAAAATTTAATTTTTCTTTGAATACCAAAATAACACCTCTTGTTGGAAAACCCTGTACAATGCTCATCAGATACACTATGTACCAAGTAGACCCGTCACTCGTTTAATGAACTGCAAGTTTTTCCAAAACGACAATCCTGGCATTGTAATTCAATTGTAGCCACAATATGGACGTTATAAGAGGATTTCATCATGAGAATATTTAGGTTGTGTCGATTTGCTGGCGTATTGTGGACATTTAGTCCATTGGATGTTATGTCCTGTCCGGCCAGGCACAATAATAAGGCTAAGTCAGTTTGTCGAGTTTACTTTGTAACTGGGACATACGATCATGTCTACATAGTATTAAATTGGCTGTTATGTCATGAGTTTTTGATCAGCAAGAAGTATTTTATTCTTCCAGATTTTAGATTAAAACTACCGTATGCCGCCGTCCACGTCTTTGGCATAGCCATTCATAAGCCTGTCTATTGTAACTGAGACCCCAGATTGGATGGGGTCGTCAATGTTGTAACTACTAAAGAATGCAAAGTTACAGCAGAACTAAATTGTTTCACTTCAATCTCATATTTGAGGAATTTGATCGACTTCTCTGTCAATATTGACGCTGTGAGTGATATTGTAATTGTGAACATTTTAATGTTGTCTTGAAATTTTGCAAACGCCAATGGAAATGCCCTTAGAACAAGTGGCCCTTTTCAACAAGCCGGAAAAATAATGTCGTCAGCGGCATGTACTTAGTTTGAGTTTGAAGTACACACACACAGAGACAACCGTTTGTACTTAATACTCTGTATGTATGTGGGAAAACATAAACGGTTATAAAAACATCATCGACTTTTTGGTGTAGACAGGTACACAAAAACAACTTCATAATGTTAACAACCATTTGTTGTTTGCTCAACAGCAAATTGCAGAGTCCACTCCATAAAAGAGAGCCATTTGTATTATGTGGCTTAGTGCCATCAACGACAAGGACCACAACAACATTGACTACCGAGTACATGACGTCTGTGGCATGTACAGGTGTAGCATGACATTCTGGGGGTACAGCATTCCCGATGTCGAACATTAGAATTTTACAAATTCTCCGTTGTTGTTTTTTTTTTTCGTTGCTGTTGTTGACGCTGCTTAGCTAATTTACTAACATGACCGTTACGGCGGGTCCACTGCACAGAAGTACTCGTCCATAACCTCACAGCGACTCTGGCTGGATGTCGCTGTCATTTGTTGTTGTTGTTGCCGGAGCTAATATTTTTATTGCCCGTGGGCTTGGGAACGTTCAGAAAATGGCATTTTGTTTTGTTTCCGGTTCCTGTACACTTGTGTCTCTTTGTCATTGTCAAATGGCAAAATTGAATTATACCCGCGCCAAGTGACGGCGTCAGTGGGTGACGTTTAGTTTGCACCTTGTGGCTGTGTGTGCGTTTGTATGGGTGAGTGCCATAGCGAGTGCCATAGGCGTTGGCCTGTGATTTTATGACCAACTTCATTAATATAATTAAATATGAGCACCTCTTGATTTCCTGCTCCACCTCAAACACACACATACATTCCCACACTTATACGTATGCCTTGTATGTGTGTGTGTGTGTGTTTGTATAATGTTATGTGTCTGTTTGTTTCTATGCTTACATCCCAGATCACCCTGGGTACACCACCACGTCCTTCAGTGACTTTATCATTTCTGCAGTTACTGCATATAATTTTTTCTATTCGTATCCGCGCTTTTAGTGTTCCCGACCTGAGGTTATTTGTGTTTATTAAAAGTTTTCCTTATAAACACAACTATGTGTAACTATGTATGAATGTGTGTGTATGTGGCTGTGTGTACATATTCATATATGGATCCTTGTGTCCCTATACACACACATGCATACATGTATTTATATTTTATTTTGTGGACGTCCTTAGCCATGACGATACCTGTGAGGGTATAAAGTCGGTAGATACTCGTGTATATTTATTTATATATAGAAATTAACTTTATTTTTGCGGGCATTGCTAATTAGCTGAGGTTCAGCACTGCACTACGGGTCTGCAGGCACGTGCCCGCATAGGGGAAGTACTAGCAAAGGCAGTCAAACAAAAATCTTATAGCGAAAATATTTAGTTGTTTTATGTATGCGGACACATGGACAGCCGGGATGTGATAGGTGGCGGGGATATTTGTCATCTGTCGATTCCACCTCGTAAATTCTGGACATGTATATGTTTTCGGCTTTAAACAGTAGGTCCCGATCAGAGAGAATACAAATTCATCTGTTCCTTAATTGATATTGACAGAAATAGAAATAAAGCGCTCTAGCTAATAACGTTGTAAGCGAAAATTTTCGCACAATTGTTCTAACAGGAATACACCAAAAAAAACCAGTTGTACTAAAATGTTGCTTACAATAATTTTCGTGAGATCGCTTCAAATATTATTTGGACAAATGTATAGGATGTAATGGCCATACCATTTTATTTATACAAATACAATTTCAAGTTTAAAACTTACAAAAAGGAAGTCAAATGAGATCAATTCAATACCATTTTATGGTATACCAGACAAAATGAGTTTCCTTAGTTCTTGAACCACATATCCTGTTCAATTGGTCGAAGAAAAACGAGCATATTTATGTTTTGTGGTGAGAAATTTCACATTTTCTAAGTGACTTAAAGGTTAAATGACTTTGGACTTTGGTTAAATTCGTATACCTTTTTACATTTGCGGCAAGACACTTTTGAACCATTAAAGGTACGATCACACTGGGAAAATATATGTAAAAAATTATGAAATGTTTCTATTTTGCCAATCTGACCACAAAATAATTTTGAGTGTCAAACAGGAAATCAGCTGATTTTGAAGAAACAAAATTATTTCCTTGCAGGTACAAATTTGCCAAATGTGACCACTACACAGCAAATGTTTTCCTCTCTTTTCGACAGATAGTTGTTTGATCTTACAAACATTTTGTACGACAAACAATGGGAAACAACAGATAGAGAGACCCGTGTTAACAGCTTTTTAATCATTGAAATGGAAAAAAATCGACAAATTAAAATAATTGTAATATTTTTCGTATATTTATTTCAAATAAATATTTTTTATTGCAAAAACTTTAGAACTTCATGTCTCTAATTTGTTGAAGTTTGTTGTTCGTAAAGTAAATTTAAAACTCACATTTCGATCCTAAATATCTTCGGCATTTATTGGGTTAACGATATAAATGAGGTAGCATCTTAAAGCAGAAGACGTTCGCTTTATTATGCATACACTCGAGTAAGCTGTATTTTGAGTTTCGAACCTGATTTCATAAAATTAACAAGAAGACAATTTTAAATTTGATGTCTCGGAATGGGTTAATGGATCGGATATATATATATATTAGGGCTGTTCAAAAAAAATTTTTTTTCAATTTGATTATGCATAGTAGCTTATTTTGTTCCTTTTTTATAAACATTGCTTTGTGCAAAAACTCAAACAAATCGAAAAATATTTAGGGGTTGCTCAAAGGACTTCTTTTTATTGAACTTTAATACATATAATTTAAGCAAAATGTGCTAATCAGCATTACGTAAAAACCACTTAACATATTCTATATGCATTATGATCTTGTTATCGCGGATTATACGCTTTTAGTGTAACTTTTCGAGCATCGGGAATCGCATTCACAGCTGAATACTGTGTTATTTGTTTGAATAGGCGCAAATCATTTACTGGAGCATCACTTGCTTTAGGACAAGAAATCCACGCTTTAACATAAATGAGGCACGCGAACAAACAAAATTCGGCGAGATTCTTCTCCTCTTTGACCGTTAGCTTAAATTCTGCTCGAAAAAGATAAATCTTCAAACAGTAGATAACTTTTGCCATCCATCTTGCCATGTGGTATGCACCAGGAATATTGAAACGATACTGATCTGCTGTGGGTAACTCCCCTAAAAGTAATAAACAAAGTCTCTTTGTAGTCATCTCGAGGCATGTATTCTTCTCTTGATGATAGAATACCCTTGAGGAAAGAAGTTACTTCCTTTTTCAGATCTTGTAGGTATGGCGTGTTTAGGCGTTTATCGTCCAAGAGCTTAAAGTTCTGATGATTGATGTTTGCCCAATCTAGCTGAAATCGTTGAAAAAATGATATATTAGGACCTTTGGATGGTCCAAACAACACTGAAAACACATTTCGAACAATCAGCTCGTGAATGTGATGTCTACAAGCAAAATATAATAAGTTCCTGCCCATATGTTTCTCAAGAAGAACACACGCTCCATTTGTAGCTCCTGTATTTGCAGCAGTTGTATCAAAGCTCATTCCAATAATATCATCCACAACTTCCCATAGGACAAGAAGCTGGAATGTTGCTTTGGCTTGTGCGTCTCCCGTTCCTGAAGATATTTTGGAAACGCCAAGTACTTTTTCCATATGACAACTACAGGTAGCCGATCAACAAATAGTAAATTTTCTAAAGAAATATGTACTCGTATACAAAAGCTATTCTATAGCAAATCTTTGGAAGCGTTGAGCAACCTCTAAACATTGTTCGATTGAATATCTTTTTTGCAGGTCTTATTTGCACTCCAAGTGGCACAAAATGAGCTACTATGCGTTTAGATCCGATAAAAAAAATGTTTCCCACTATGTCATGAACAGTCTTAATATATATATACCGCTTTCAAGGCAATTCGATAAACTTTCCAATGACACTAATTTTCCGAGAGAAAATAAAGGAGATAGCGCAAATTATGTCTACGAACTTTGGAAAGCCTGAACTTTTGGATACCAATGGCGTATTTTATGATCATATTTCCTAGATTGTCTTGTTTGTCGGACACACTTATCGTTGATGTTCCGCAATATAAAATAAAAAAACTATCGTCCTCCTACATTATAGTTCTCACAAGTTTGTTATGAAATAAATTTCTTTTGACAGTTTGTTGTGAAACATTTGTTCGAGTCAAACATGTTTTCCCAAACGAGAAAATATTTGGTCGTAGTGTGACCACAAAATCAACCCTATGTTATTTTGGGAAATCTTTGTAGAACTACGAACAATCATATTTTCTAGAAATATTTCCCCTTACCTTAACTTTTGTCAAAATATTGCCACACAATATATAACACAAAATATATCACCAAAATGGAAAGTTCGAAAAGCGAGCCGAGCCCATATAGTTGACGGCTCCTGGTTTTATGATTACAATATCAGACAAAACATCTTTAAGTAGATAACAAAATTAATAATGGCCCTTCTTCTATGACATAAAAGTAACATGCAAAAACGATCAATGCTAATTTTAAATATTTCTTAAAATTCAACTAATACTTTTATAATGGCGATATTTATATTAGAAAGGTCTATAATTTTTAATATCAACCATCATCTTTTGTTGTTCATAATAATGGAAAGATTTCACTGACTGTTCTCTATTGTTTTATAATCGTATAAAAGGGGTCGCCGTTTGAGTTTCAACGATTTCAGCCAATGCAATGGTGGCGTAACATTATACAAATACCGAAAAGCGCCGAGTCGACTCGGTCCTGTTGTTCGTCAGCGGCATTTTGATGACCATAACCAAATGTTGCCACAGTTGCCGAATTTGTGTTGGACGTAGACAAATTAATGCATATTAACATACATATATTTGTGTAAATCTATCATAAATTTCGCAATATATAACTAAAAAAGTCGAATCCAAAAAATCGATGTTCTCGACTTTTTCGTAATCAAAAATTGATTTCATTGTAGCATTGTGTCGAATAGGTTCCCGAAATGTACGACTTTTCAGATTTCCAATTAGCCTGTTGGCAGAATTTAAAAAAAAAACTACTGAAAGATCGTAGTGGAAAAGATGTGATAGAAGAAAGCGATGCATTACTATTAAACCCACTCTATCCTGGAATATGTTCTATTGAAACAGATCGGCATAATGTTCTGGAATGCATGTAAAACGAAGGACAAGATTTGAAGCAGAATTTTCTTTGCCTAATTAATTTTTGTAGAGTTTCGTTGAAGGATTTTCTCGAACAATTAGTTACAATCTAACCTAAATGTAAAAAAAAGCAAAATTACTTGATTTCTTTAGTAAACAAATTAAAAATGGCTATTTCTTCTCTTCCAGATTATCCACGTGTTGAAGTTGGACCACAAAATCCGCTACGTGTAGAAAGGGATCATGTCGCCAAACTAGACTGTCGGGTCGATGCCAAACCGATGGTGTCCAATGTTCGCTGGACCCGCAACGGACAGTATGTCAGCACAACGCCCATACACACGATTTACCGAGTCAATCGTCATCATGCGGGCAAATACACATGTACCGCCGACAATGGACTGGGCAAGACGGGCGAGAAAGATCTCATTCTGGATGTACTCTATCCCCCGATTGTGGTTATCGAAACGAAGACACACGAATCCGAAGAGGGCGAGACTGTCGTTGTGCGCTGTAATGTCACATCCAATCCGCCGCCGGTTACCATTGAATGGCTAAAGGAAGGGGCGCCCGACTTTCGCTTTACCGGCGATCTACTGTCGCTAGTATCGGTGAGAGCTGAACACGCCGGCAATTATATTTGCCGAGCTGTGAACTTAATGCAACCGTATGGTTCAAAGAGAGTTGAGGGGGTGGGAAATTCCACTGTGGCCTTATTGGTGCGCCACAGACCTGGTCAAGCGTACATCACACCGAACAAGCCAGTGGTCCATGTGGGCAACGGTGTTACACTGAGTTGTTCAGCCAATCCACCTGGCTGGCCAGTGCCGCAGTATCGTTGGTTCCGCGATATGGATGGTGAGTTTAGTAACACGCAGAAAATTCTGGCCCAAGGACCGCAGTACTCCATACCAAAGGCCCACTTGGGTAGTGAGGGCAAGTACCACTGTCATGCCGTCAACGAGTTGGGCATGGGCCGAATGGCCACCATTACCTTGGAGGTCCACCAGCCTCCACAATTCATAGCTAAGTTGCAGCAACACATGACCCGCCGTGTGGGTGATGTCGACTATGCGGTCACATGCAGCGCCAAAGCTAAGCCCGTACCGATCATTAGATGGATTAAAGATGGCACCGAAGTTTTGCCCGGACGCAAAATGTACGACATACGTACAACTCCCACGGAAACAGCAAACGGCGTGGTCACAGTGCAAAGCATATTAAAATTCAGAGGCAAGGGACGACCCAATGGCAACCAGCTGGTGCCTTCCGATCGTGGACTCTACACATGCCTCTATGAGAACGAAGTCAACTCGGCCAACTCCAGCATGCACTTGCGCATTGAACATGAGCCCATTGTTCTGCATCAGTACAACAAAGTGGCCTACGATGTCCGAGAATCGGCCGAAGTCACATGTAAAGTCCAGGCCTATCCCAAACCCGAATTTCAGTGGCAATTCGGCAATAATCCCTCTCCCTTGACCATGTCTTCCGATGGTCATTACGAAATCAGTACCAGGGTGGATAACAACGACATTTATACGTCTATCTTGAGAATAAACCACTTGACCCATTCCGATTATGGCGATTACTCATGCCGAGCGGTCAACCAACTCGATACGATTCGTACGCAAATACGTCTACAGCCGAAGGGTCCGCCGGAGAGGCCGACCTCCTTGAAAGTGTTGGAGACATCTCACAACTTTGTGATTCTCAGTTGGATACCGGGCTTCAATGGCGGCATGTTGACCACAAAATTCCTGGTAACCTATCGCCGAGTACCCACGCCCAAGGAACAACTGCTCTCCGATTGCTCGGCTGCTCACAGCTATGCCGTCGCGGCGGGCATGGGTTCGCCGGAGTGGTTGGAATTTGATTGTTTCCGCGAAAATCCCTGCAAAGTTGCTCACCTGGATCAGCATCAGAGCTACATGTTTAAGATCTATGCCCTCAATGCCAAAGGCAGTTCGGGCTACTCGAACGAAATGCCGGCCACAACAAAAGTGAGCAAGATACCACCACCCCTCCATGTGACCTACGACCCCAACTCACATGTGGTGGGCATTAATGTGGCCGCCACTTGCCTGTCGCTAATTGCAATTGTCGAATCGTTGGTGAACCGTGAATCACCCATGGCCACATGGGAAATTGTTGACACGGTGGCTCTGTTGCCATCGGGCAACGAGGCCACCTTCAAGGAGACCACAATTAATCATATTGCCCAAAGAATCCATTACAGCATATCGGGACACCGGACCGCGGTCGGCCATGCGGAGGACATGACGCTTGCACTGGCCGAAAACAAACAAGCCAGTCCGGCAGTGCGTGTCAAATTGTGTTTACGTTCCAATCACGACCATTGCGGCGAATATGCAAACGCTGAAAGTAAGTACGAATCCACTAAATGTATTTGAAAGACAATTAAAGAACTTTTGTGGACGTTGTCAATGATTGTACAGAGACATTCCCATTGATTTGACATTGGTTGCCATTAAACAGTGGTGGACAATAGTGAGATAGTGTCATTGCGGTGACATTGTTTGCCATTAAATAGTGGAGATACTTAGTCGTAAGGAAAACTCCACATCTTTGTATAGCGTGAAATGAATCTAGCTGCATGAATTCTAGCTTAGTCTGTCGAAAAATGTATGTGCCAGCAAAATTTGGATTCGATCACAGAAATCCAACATTTTTCCAATTGAAAATATTTTGTCAAACATTACCCATTATGTTTCAGAACAAATTTGATGTTCTAAAATGTGTTTCTCAGTCAAATGACCAAAATCGATACGGTTAAGGGTACATTGCAGTATATACGCTACTAACAAATACGAGCTACTTCATATGCGTAAATTCCCCTCTTCCAGTAAAAAACAAAATATTAGTTTACTTGCATTGATTTACAAAAAAAAATGTACACCGACTCAGACCATTTATTGCATATTTCCAATTTTGGCCGGCAGATATTAATTTGAAATATTTGTTCACACTACCTACTTTCTATTTTTTGTAACTGCTGCTGTCAAAGTCGAAACAATTTCCAAAGATTTACTTCGTTTTCTACATCTCGCCCTTTATGATTTTTTCCCACATCCCTATATTTTACCCGTCTTGGAACATTGTAGTCGTTTTTTCAGTATACTCGCATTGTTAGCTCGTTTTATTGAACTTTTCTGTATCCCCCCTCATTTTGTTGGTGTTTATTCTGTTTTGGTACGCAACGGTCCTTTTTGCATTTTTTTATAACATTGTATATTTTACATTGTTTATTCCTTCTTTTTCCCTTTAACTTCCAGTATTTCACCCCTCTTGTGAATTTGAAATAGTTTTTAGAAATCCTTTAAATTTTCTAGGTACTTATTTACTCATTTTTATCCCTTTTATTTCACCCTTTTTATTACTCCACTTTTTGTGAATTTTTTACGTTTTGCACCTTTTTTCGTCCCATCTCCAACTCGTTTCCACCTTCTATTGCCAAAAATGTATCTCACTTTTTTTATTTTGTCCCCTTTTTTGCGGCTACTTCCTTTCGATTTAAATTTGTGAACTCATTTTTGTTTTTCCCCTTTTTAAATTTTTTGTTATCCCGTTTTTGTATTCGGCCACTTTTTTGCCTCTTTTTCCCACTTTTTGGCCCTGTTTTATACCCTTTGGGTACTATTATCTACTTGTTGTTTAGAAAATTTGGTTTCCTTTTGTTCCTTTTTTATCCCGTTTTGGCCATTTTTGGTCCCATCTTTAACTCATTTCCATTTGCTGTTGACAAGCGCAGTTTTGGACCAATTTTCCAACAAAAATCACTGTATGAGATTATTTTGTATTTCAATCCGCATTTCCAAAAATCTCTTCTTAATAGTTGTCTACGCTGCAAAGACTACATACTCCTCAAATTTCATAATTAAAATACAAAGTATTTATATTCTAATATTGAGACCAAGGGTGAACCGGGTGAACCACTTGCCATAGGCCTAGATTTTATGTAGCGACAGACCAAAGTCTCTGGTGGGAATCGAACCCACAACCACCACGCTGATAATGAAATTCTCAAACAACTCGAAATAATTTCCCATGTTTTTGAATTTAAAAAATCATGCTGCACACTTTTGTCACACACTTTTGCCCACCACTGTCCGCCACCTCCCACACAAAGGCTTTGAATGTCAAATAGCGAATTGTGAAGAGTTATTAGCTTGAAACAGTTAGTGAAAGTTGATGTTGCACAAAGCTAGCGTGTTTCACATCCCAATAACTCGACGTTGTAGGGGACACAATGCATTCGCTTTAATTGGATAGAAACACTAGCACGCGGATAGAATAATACAGTTTGACTAACATTCAATGACCGTACCCACCATCCGCCGCATTCCCTTTCAAACCAGGACAGTAACGGACATACTTTTGAGCATTTGGAGCATAGCCTAAGTGCTCTGGCACACCTCTCTGCTCGTATAGTGGAGCGTTGCATTACCATGACAAATATTCTTTCAATTTGCTTCTCCTATTCGTTTTGTTCCTTTGCAGTTGGAAAGTCATATCTGCCCGAGACGTCAACTCTCACAACATCTGCTATTGTGGCCATAGTCATAGCGTCCATAGCTTTTTTACTTTTTGCTGCATTTACGATAATGTTGTGTCGCTGCAGGCGTTCGGCAACAGCTACAAAGAAATCAGCAAATACTGCTGCCAAAGAATATGACCTAGATTCGGGACGGCCATCGATTGTGGCCGAAACGAGTGGCCAACAACAGCAGCCGCCACCACCTCCGTACTATCCCACAGGCAGCTTAGATAGTAAAACACTTGACGCTCATGCTATGGAGTTGACACTTACTGCCGTCCACGATCCCGACGACCAGCTACATCATCAGCAGCAACAACAACAACAACAGCACCAGCAACAACAACAGCAGCAGCATCATCATCATCAGCAGCAGCAGCAGTGTTCCAGTACACAAAAGTCATCGGCGAATTCGTCGTTGTACGGCACCCAGAACGGATACGGTTATCATATGACAAGTGCTATCGGTGTTGAAGGGGACAGCTATCAAGTGATACCATCGTCCGGCCTACATACATTAACAGGCGGCCCAGAGTGTAAGTACCAACACAGACACAGACACGCTCCCATACCAATACTAATGCAAGCAACGCAAGCAACAGACGCACACACTCACATACAATGGGAGTGCCATTGTACGAATTTCCTCCCATTGTTTGCAAATTGCACTTTTATCCCACACACGCACACAGTAGTTAGCGTGTGTGTTTGTATGTGAATGGCAACGGCTTTGGACATCCTAGGATTTCACATGCACACACACAAACACACACACACACGCCGGTATCCGACAACGGAAAGTCCCAAACAAACAATTTACGAATTACATTTATTGCGTTTGTTTGTGGTGTTCATTCGTTCGTTCGCCCGTGCGTGCGTCCGTCCGTCTTCCGGGATGACAGTCTTCCTTGTAATTGTACGCATTTTTATCAATCGATGATCATCGCAACGAACATCGGTATCGACAATAATTTCATGCCATCGCTGTTGTAAATGCAAATTAAGATTTGTCCATGTTGCGGATATGCGCTGTGTTGTGTTTTTTCTTTTTTTTGTTGTTGTTTCTGAATACGGCCCACGGTCACTCGATGGAGTGTATGGGCGTGTATTCATATCTTGGCAAATATGTTGATTGCAATGAAATGAATTGTGGCCAACATATTTCCAATTTACTTTCAGTTGTTCGCTGCTAAAAATCAAAATATCCGCCTGGCTGTGGTGCAGTGATTATCGTAAGTGGGTTCTCTGCATGTACGAGTATGTATGGATATTTATGGTTTTAGCTCCCGCCGAGTCGTCGAACATTTTACAGAATCGAAAGTCATCGAAATGTCGAAAGTGGCCATTAGAGTACAATAAATGGGGGAAGTCTGCTGTGCGAATTTTACGTCGTTTTATGCGTTACCTAAATATGTACTTACTCCAGCGATTCATGCTCATTGCGAGTGTCTCCGATTTCAATTGTATAGCAATTTCGTATGTGTGAGTATTCGTCTTCCTTAACATTGTCCATACAGTACAAAACATGGATGTACATACTTTCATAATTAATGTTATACTTTCATAATTCGCAATTAATGACGATTTAATTCAGTTGTAACTATCAGGCACGAAACCGATCGCGTCTCTTTTTATAATGTACCCCAGGTAAGGGGACATGAAAGACTCGCAAATGAGGCACTCAACCATGCCTTGTATTTCTGAAACGCAAGAGAGATGTGAAGACAATGGTACTGTAGATTTTTCGTTACAATCTGATTTACCTGACAGACTACTGTCGGACGATTGCCACCTCTTTAATGGGGCAGACATGGATACGGTTTAGCCAACCCCAATACCAAGCCGTGGCACAGAATCGAATTCTGTCAGAAAAAAAACCTATAACTTTT
The DNA here is from genome assembly GCA_958296145.1 of Hydrotaea cyrtoneurina. NCBI lineage: Eukaryota > Metazoa > Arthropoda > Insecta > Diptera > Muscidae > Hydrotaea > Hydrotaea cyrtoneurina. The sequence goes on along the minus strand of OY282514.1, from coordinate 49,946,082 downwards.
GATCTAGTAAACATTTTGGAATTCTGCTGGTAGGCTAGAAGGGATTAGTTTAACTTATTAATATTATCTCAAATTAATATTTAAGGAATATTATCAAATTTCACAACTGTTCGTATTTTTCGATTTTTGTGGGAAAAACAATTTGTATAATTTACATTTTTTGTTTTTAGTTTTTTTTTTTAAATATTTTGATGTAGTTGTGCCGATTAAAAATGTTCACCTTCTTCAGAATTTGAAATTTGAAAAAAAAAATAATTTCAGTTTTCAGAATGGCTTCGTTTGAGATAAATGATCGGATGTTTATTTCATAATAGAGAGGAAGGTATGACATCAGCCAAATGGCCACCACGAACACGCTTACAGGACCATATCCTTTAATGAAAGGACGAAGTCGCAAAGTGTTAAATCACAAGATCTCGGTGGCCAATTGTGATCACCTCTTTGAGAGACAACACGGTCTGGAAACTTTTCCCGTAAAAGAGCAATGGTTTCGTTGCTTGGTGACAGGTGGCGCCGTCTTGTTGAAAGTAAACGTTGTCCAGATCAACATCATCCAATTTCGACCATAACCAAACATTAATCATTTCTCGATAGCCAAACCATTCACCGAAACTTTTCCAACCTCATTTTCGAAAAATGACCAATGACACCGACGGACTATAAACTGCACCAAACAGTCACACATTGAGGATGGACTGAACTCTTGGGTTTTCCAATAACTCTTGGCTTGTTGACGTAGCCACCGAGGTGGAAATGGGCCTCATCAGTCATGATGATTTTTCGATGGAATTCCGGATCATTTTCATGCATTTCAAGGACCCAAAGAACGACGAAGGCCTGGGTTTTCTTCAACACTTCGGGCTACTGCAGCAATATTCTCTTCTCATGAGCGACGTGGACGGGTTTTATTCTTCACATCACTTACTTGTCCCAACACCTCGAATTGTTCCACCAATTTCTGTATTGCGATCCGACAAGGTGCTTCACGACAACCCAAAATGCTTTACTTTTGCGAACTGTGACTGCAAGATTTTCACCATTTTTATAACGAATTTTAATAATTTCGTTCCATTTTTAGCAATAGCTAAAATGTCAAAGTATAAAATCTTCAAAAGATAAATACCGGTTAATTCAACACCTCTTGTTGGAAAACCCTTTACAATCGTGGTTGGTAACCCCAAGGATCTCATTCACAAGAAAATGCACTCCTCGGACACAAACCATAACATCCTAACACGATTCAGGACAAAATACGTTACCTGAGTATCTGACAGAAAATTAAGACGAGTTTTAATTTTCAACATGATACCCACAAAAAAAATGTATGTTATAGGATAACACTGTGGAACAAATTCAGGTTAGCAAAAGTTAGGTCGATTCTCAGAGTGGGCTAAATAAGAAGACCCGTATCGCGGCGTTTGTTTATGTTAGTGAGATTTTTTTAAATCGACCTTCAAACTTTGCAGTCAAATGCCGATTTTCAGCAAAACTTAGTCTTTTTTGCTTTCTGTTTGATCTATAATATTTGAATAGTCAACAATTATAATACAAAACTGCCGATTTTCAGCAAAACTTAGTCTTTTTTGCTTTCTGTTTGATCTATAATATTTGAATAGTGAACAATTATAATACAAAACTTGCGTTTTCCAGCTGAATATTAATTTACTTCTCAGTTTTGTCAGTGTTGGTTTTGAAGAAACAATAAAAAGGTATTATAAAAATATGTAAAAAAATATAACTTTGAAATGTTAGTTATGAATAGTTTTAAGTAAAAAAATTAAATTAATGATTTGGCCAGTGGCCGTTTAGCAAGCTGCTGTGGATCAACATTACTGCTTTCTCCAATATCTTGGTCATCGTCATCATCATCAGAAAGGTCCATAACAGATATTCAGGAATTTCATCTTTGTCTTCTTATAATTCTAAAGAAAACCGACCCAAAAAACGTAGTTTGAAATATCCCTACCTTGATTTTTTTGTGTAGTACCAACAATAAAATATGTGTTGTATTTCCTGTACACATATGAGAAACGAAAAGTTTGGAATTTGTTAAATGTTGGTATGCAGTGACAACTTTATCCAGCCCCTTTGTCCTTGGAGCAACTGTACAGCATTAGATAACTGACCAGTCACTTACTTCACTTTCAATGAAACTAAAAAAGTCAACACCAAAAAGTCGATTTTAAAATAAAAAATCGACTTCATTAATCGACTTTTTGTAAAACGACTTATACAACTCCAGGGCGATGGGCGACCCCAAAAGAAATTTTAAATTTTGTTCTTTATTTTCCCTTTTTAAGCACCCCAAACTACATCTCCGAGTGTGAAATTTTTAAATTAAAAAAAAAAATTTTGTTATCACTCTACGCTAATACCCATGTTTCCCTCAAGAGCAATCTCGTTCCTTATCTCCAACAACATAATTTATATAATTATACACTCAAAAAAAATATTCGTACTAAATTTCATTCCAAATCGTACTCAAATCAAGACTAGAAAATATATGCAAATCACGCAATTATGAGGTGTAAATAATACTCGGCTGTAGTAAATTGTACTAGATTTTAGTATGCTCCGAAAGTCTACGCACAAAAATTATATAAGTTATTCTTAAAGAGAGTAAATTCCGCGTGACATATGAAGTCAATTTTAGTACATTTTTGATTGTAGATGTGGACTTGTCATTTATACATGGAATAAAGATAGCAATAGGAAACCGCCTCTCGAAAACCATCACATGTACAGAACCCTGTTCAAACCTGTATTTCTATTAGGGAAATCGACCACACTACCAGTCAGACAACGTCAAATAAAAAATTAAGATTGGATGAAGTGACGGGATATGACTCTGGCCCAAACTGTGAATAAATTGCCTCGTCAGATGTAGTGAGAACATAAAAGTATCTTCAAATTTCATAAAATGCCACAAAATCAGTTTCTGGCAACACAATCTTCCTTAACAAATATTTACATATTTAAACAAATTTAAAATTGCCATAAAGAAAGTGGCGATAACAAACGAATGAACAAGACGGAGGACACAATGCTGCCAACAAAAAAAAACAGAACGGAACGGAAAACAAGAAAAGAACAAACAGTGTAATGAAAGTCAATGCAATGAAGTCATTTGGAAACACTAAAACCGAATTTTAATGAATAATGAATATGGCCAACAGAGTAACCAGCGGCAACAGGAGTGGCAGCAACGACGAGCACAAAACACCGAAATTGCTGGTTAAACAGAATTGGAGGTATTCGTTCAATTACAATTACAACAACACGACAGTGACAATATGTATAATACAAAAACCGAGACAACAACAACAAAAACAACGCCAATAGAAGCATCGACAATATGTTAAGTACTTCCGAAACAAGCCTGGGAGGACAGGGGCATGAATAGGGATACAGTTGAAGGAGTAGGAGGTGGAGGTGGATACTTAATACCGTTTTTACAAACATCAACAACAACAGCAAAGAAACTAATATTAAATGTCCTTTGTGTTTGAATAAGTAATTGTGTGTATGTGTGGGTACATGCAAAGTGTAGGGCGACAAAACCACAACAACAACAGCAAGTACTTGGAAATGGCCAAAAGGCTCAGAGCCAAAAGTTTGGTCGTCTAAAAAATGTGTAAGCCTGGCATCGTTAATGACGACAATGTCGGTTGGCTTCCGTTGGCCTCCGTAATGAAATTCGTACACAGTCATTAACACCGATTCATGGAATAGTACACTGGCCAACAACACAAAACTCCCGAAACGCTTTATGCAATTGTTATTGTTGGCAGTTCCAACAACACCCGCACCCTTAACCTCACCAGGAACACTCCATACTGGATACTCGGTGAACCGGGCCAAATATTTTCTGTACAACCCTATAATTTTCGATTCAAAATCAACCCACGACAGTTGGGAGTGAAAGCAAAGCCAAAGTTTCTGTTTTCATTTGCGCTTTTATTCAATTCAACTATTCAGTGTTGTTTTTGTGCAACTTCCGTTTTGATTACTTTCAATTTACAATTAAGACGTACTTCCTGTATTAGAGTGCGAAATTTCCTTTCGTTATGAAATCTGTTCGCAGCTGATGGCATTAATTAAAATTGTATGATTACACTTGATTGCAGTTCACAGGCAGATGTCGAATTTTCGGCTGGCCTTATTTCAATGGAATAAAGGTCAATGTGCAAGATTTTCTAACGCACAATAAAGGGTAGCATTAAATCGATAAATAATCGTATCACCTGAAGGAATTAACGAGGTCATAGGAACATTAGTACCAGACTGATTTCGTGACTCCGTAAATCGATTGGGTCATGTCCGTCTGTGTGTCCACATCATAACTTTAGAAAGAAGTACGTTTACATAGAGCATGTTCTCCGTCAAACACCTCGTGATACTTCCGATACAAATCATACGTCTACATCGAGATATTCATTTTCACAGTATTGCACTCACTTCAGTGCACACAGATCTACTGCACCCGTTGCTCTAAAATAGTAAAAGGCAACCAGATACCACATCAGATTTACGCTATGCTCTGTTTGTGTTGGAAACAGCAAAAAACGAACGTAATTTCTTCTCAACTAATGTTTGAGTATTCGATCTACCCCAATCGGGTTATCGTAATTGTCATGTCTTGTTAAAATATATGATTTTTCCAGCTTATAACTGAACAACAACTCAAATTATGATCAAAGTAATACATGTCTTAAAAAAAATCAAATTTTTGGTGGGCTTCAACGAACAGGTTTTTTTATATTTCCTGTTACCGCGCTTACAGGAATTAAGAAATATGGCCATCACTACTCTAAAAACAAAACAACTGAATGATCGTTGCTCACACAAGCCATTACTGTACACTGTTTGATTTACGAAACCAAACAATATACACTGTTTATTATAATATTCGGTTTATTTGTTTGGATTCGTTCAAATGAAGAGAATATGTGATGATACCGGTGAGTACTTAATGTATTCATTGTTCTTTCACACAATGGTCAATTCGTACTTAGATATGAGCATAGAAATCAGATATGTGCATTAGTATGCAAATAGACGTCATGGTATCAGGATATGTGCTACAGATAAGGAAATGTGCATGTACGTTGCTGGTCATGACAAAACTTCGGATAGATAACAAGCGGCCACAATAAAAAATATTAAAAATAAAAACCGCTACCATAATAAGAATATTATACACAATATTAAAATCATAATACATATATTGAACATAAATTATTTTCGTTCTCGAATAGTATCAGTACAACTTGTTTGTTAGCTAAAATCTTTTATTGGCCCTCATAAGTTATTTTGTCAACACATGTGTTCTTTCGCAGAAAACCATGTTAGTGAAAAGTGCAATAGAGTATTTTTTAGGAGCCTGAAAACTTAACATGTATATACAATGCTTGGAATGCAATTATTTTATTACAATGTGGTAGATAATTTCATGTATTTACGAGTTACATGGTCATTCGATCGGTCCAATTGTGTACTACTGTATGGCATCAATGTTGGCTAGCATATTGGCTTTCAATGCATCAAGAGTTGCTGGTTTGACATAACATAACATAGCCCCATAAAAAGTACTCCGAAGGCGTTAAATCGCATTAACGAGGGGCCAGTAAACAGGATCACTACATTGATTTGCCAATAAATCGATTATTAAGCTTGCTCCGTCCTGTTGTAACCAAATGTCGTTGATATTTGGCTGATTAATTTTTGGAAACAAGAATTCAGTCGCTCCTTTAAATCAATAGTGTTACAACTCAAAACACGATTTTTTCAGAAGAGCCGTTTAAGGTTTTCAATTGCGTCTCCTGAATAAATTAAACCACTGATATATGGATGTATGTATAATTATTAGAATACACGCAGAACAAAAGTCAACTGAAATAAGAGGTGCAAAAAGCTATTGAAGTAAATGAGCGATATAAGGACCGATGATGCAGCCCGCGTATAAACCACCCAAACAGTCATTTGTGAAAGATGTAATGGTGTTTCGTTAACGGCTTGAGGACTTTCTTAGCTCCAAATAGAATGACTTTTTCAAAATAAATTTCCACAATTTGAAAGCGTTGTTCTGGTGTTAAAAGCTTCATGAGGACTTGCAAAACTTTACTGGACAGAAATGCCAGCTTAAAACTCCCTTTTCGTGTCTTTCTGGGCATATATTCATATGACTTGGTATTCATTTCTTTTGATATTTTGTTTGTCTATGAACGAATTATTTACTATTCATTTGATTTTTAAGCATGGTTCCACTAAAGTATTCGCTTTTCACCTAAATGTCTTGAATGCATTTTCAAGATATTTATTGCAGAGGTTTTATACAAAATCTGCAAAAATGCACAAATAGTGGACAATAATTTCAAGTTTACAGACAAGGACTCTACGAAGTTGAATAGCAAAGCGTTTCTTAATTTGTAGCCGGGTTTAATGTATGTTTAAATATAAATAGCACACTGAGAAAAAAATGCAACTTATATAAGGTTAAATTAACCATAAGTAAACATGGTTTGGAGTCTACGGTAAAGGGTTATTCATTTTGCCTTTTAAAAGCAAAGGAAATAAAACACTTATAAAATATTTGTTTTTCATGATATTTTTTTGTTTATTATAAATTTTGAACGTTGACTTTATGTGTGAAACACAACATCATTTAAATGATTCATTTGAGGTAATTTTGAATCACTTTTTGGCACATATTGGACGGTATCTTAGCCATAACTTGACGAATGTTTGTTCTTAAGTTCTCAAGAGTTAAAGGTTTATCTTCATAAACACCGTGTTTCGCCTAGCCCCACAAAAAAAGTCTAATGGTGTCAAATCTCATGATCATGGTGGCCAGTTGATGTCGCCACGACGAGAATTTACGTGGCCTGGAAATGTCGCTTGCAATAAAGCCATACTCGCTCGGGTTATGTGGCATGTGGTACCGTCTTGTTGAAACCACATATTCTCCAAGTCGTATTCTTCAATAGCAGGCAAAAAAAGTCAGTAATCATACGACCATAACGCTCCGAATAGAGGGTGACATTCGTTCCCTCGTCGTTTTCGAAGAAGAAAGGTCGAATCACACTTTCGGTCCAAAGAGCGCACAAAACAGTGACTTTTTGTGGATGTAATGGCCTCTCTTCAATTACTTGAGGATTCTCAGAAAAACACAAATACGAGAATTTTGTTTATTAACATACCCACCGAGTGAGAAATGTGCTTCATAAACCATAGTCTCCTCTTAAAGTCGATATGTGGCGGTGCCAGAATCACCATTTTTGTAGTAGGTTTTAATAATTTTTACGCGTTGTGCGATCCATTTTCATCAATGTCAGACGTCCAACTGAAAAGAAAAAAAAATTGCTTTAACAACTTAGTTTGACAGACGTCAAATTCCAGCCCTATACTTTTGAAACCACGAAATGTATAACCCTATATACGGTTAATTTAAACATTTTCTGGTTGACTGGTTTGAAACAACAATAATAGTTAATTTAACTATTCCATGGTTGAAATGTTTAACCATGATAATTGTTAATAATTACAGTAATAAATGTTGTTTTAACAATGCATTGTTACATTTTTTAACCATTAAAATTGTTAATATTAGAATTTCATAGTTAATTTATTGAAACAATACATGCTCAATTTAACGATGAAATTGTTACGCATTGTGACAAGCAAGCTTTTGTCGGTATCCATTTGCAATGCAACAACTATTGGTGTAATAAGTGTCCTAGATCTAAGCGAGTGATCGAGAACTACTGTTTAGTAGCGCATACCCCAAAAAATCAAGCAGTAAAGCAAACACATGCATTGAAAAGCAGTGAATATAGAATTTGGTGGTGGTTTTTTGTTCTTTGTTTTCCTTTTAAAAACAGGATGTGCATCAACCTGTTTCCGAAAATATATCCGGCATCACCTTACTCAATTTGTAGGCTACTTTAATAGAACTCTCATGGTTAACAATTTTTTGTTTCATATAAAATGTAGTTTCTTAAGCCCAATGGAATAACAATATATGTATGTATGTATATCTAACAAATGTTACACAATGGCCGCAACAATTGCACTTTTGTTGAAAACCCAAAAAAGAAGACAAAAACAAAAGAACGAATGAACAAACTGACAGCATTTGTTTTAACCTTTTGGCTTTCTATTCTATTTCTTCTTCTATTCCAATTACGGGTCTCCGGCAATTTGAACATCAAATGCAGGACTATTCGATTTGAATACAAAAGCGACAACACTCAGTAAACAACAGTCGGCAAAGAAACACAACCAGCATCAGAACCAGCAACAACAGCCCACCAATAACAGCACCAACAACAACAACCATATCGGCAACAACAATACAAGCTCATCTTCCACAAATAGTGGTCACGTCTCGTTTGCTAGTAATAACATCATCATCAACAGCACCGTCAGCGGCAATGGCAATGGCAAAGGTTTACTTGCAACAAATTGCAATAATAAAGCTAAAAGCAGCAGCAGCAACAATAACAACAACAGCAGCAGCTACAACATGAGCAGTTCTTTGAAAAATGCCGAGTCTGTATCACCATTAGTGTCGAGCCTCGAACGTGCATCAACGCTGGTGGCACTTAATACAAAAGCCGCCATAGTTTCAGGTAAATTTGTTGCATTCACGCACGCACCCCATCCACCAAGCGACGACGTCTTGTCGCACGCCCTGCACAGCCTCCCGGCATCTTTTTCATCTTCTTCGTTACATCGCTGCTGCGAATTCGCATGGCTCTGTCACAGTTAAGAGGAAACTTTTCCAGCACGTTTCTTGCACCTGCACCAATAACTACCGATACACCGACATACTACCAACAGCCACACCCACATACACACGGCCTTTCCTGGGTATTGTGGTTTCATTTGCACTTAAGACACTCACACTTATTAAAACAAAAAGGAAGCGTACAAATGAAAAGTGGAAGCGAAGGAGAACGACGACAAGAAGAAGACGTTTTGTTTTTTGTTGTAGTTTTTTTTTTTCGCCACCAACATTTGCACGCACCAACATTCACCATTGCACTGCACCGCACTAATACATTTGCACTTTTTGATCGCCGAGCTTGGGTGTGTGTGTGTGTACATTTCCGTTTCCTGTTCATTCCTTTTCTCTATTAGTGTTACCCCGAAACTATGTATTTTTGTTGTTGTTGTTTTGCTTTTGTCTCTTCTCGCTCGTTTCACTGGAGTGTTTTCATTTTCCTTTTGGTTTTAATTTAAAAATTCGCATGTCTCTGTAAATTAGTGGTAACGCCATTGTACCGCACCGCACGGCAGCATACGCCGTCTTTCGCTGACGAGCACGAGTCTCTTAAAGTTACAACGTATAATAATAGCTCAGCATATGACGTCGCGGAGCAAGAGTTTTGCCGCGAAATCAAATGCAAATACATCTAAGACCATAATCAGAGCATAACTTTTCTGCAGGAGTTCTTCGCCCGTTCTCTCTCCGTTGGCAAACTTTCTCAGCCGTAGCTTCACGGAAGCGTAAATACATTTACTTGCGAGTGGAGTTGTCTTATGGCACGCCACCAGCCACACCAACACCACCAGCAGTGTTCCCGACAACTTGTGCCGGTTCCATGCCATTCATGGTTGGCTGGTTGGTTGGCTGGCTGCATCTCGGTGTTGGCAAATGTTATTATGATGTGCATTTGTGTAATTCACACTGCACCTTCATACAACTGGCTCACACATACACACACACACACAGTCTAATGCGATATGAGAGTGTTACAAAGTTTTGCCAAAAAATTCTGAAATAGATTAATGCACCTGACAAATAGATTATTGCTTTGCAATTTATTCGTTGCTTTATTTTATTTTATTTCCTTTCGTTTCGTTTCTTTCGTTTCATGTTAAACCAACGTTGCAACGCGTTACATCGCGTTGGATTCTTTTCGGTTTGTTACTGTTTTATGTTGCCACATGGGGAAATTGAAGTGACACCTCGGGTTGGTTTATTTCAATTTCCCTGCATGCTAAAGTTGAACTGGCGTCATTGTTTGCCGGCAAAGCAGCTGCTTAACATATTGCGGACTGTGGATGTAAGCCGGGAAATTACATAGAAATTATTAAATAATTACATTACGAGAAATATAAACTTGAATTTGTAGATGTCACTGTAAAAATGTTGTAATTTCCTTCTTGAGTTTTTAGTACGATGACATTAAGGATGTGCTTTCGTAAAATGCGTTTCAAATGACAAAAAGTGAAATTTTAGGACGGGATGAAATGATTGTATACTAAAGTAGCTGAAGACTACAGACCCCTTAAACCCCTTTAACCCTCGGATGGACTATGAGTCAGGCTTTTTCGACCGTTGGAAAAACAAAATGAAATATCGAAAAATCTGATAAAAATGTTTATGTTGAACATTTTGTGATTTTTATGCACAGATATGAAGTGTAGAATTCTATGCTATATGTAAGGCCTGTGTGGATAAACCGAATTTGACTGTGCAGTTATTTCGTTTCGATACAAAAAATCCGTACATTACTTCACGACCGTCGGCTTAGCGCATTCGAGATAAACGTCTTATAAATGAAGAAAGGTTTCCGTACCTCAAATAGAGAGTATATTCTTTTTTTCATTATTTGTATTTGATGGTGTTTTTAGGAGCTTGGGAACTTAAAATGATTATACAAGACGGAAATATTGGTGTAAAGACATTTTTCTGTACTACAGACTGGTAGATAATTTCATGTCATTTATTTTTTATATCTAAGTTCCGAGATACATGGTCCAACCGATCAGTAAAATTTTTGACAATTTTTTTCCAATAAATCTGACTGTACGTCGGCTTGAATATTGACTTCCAATATTTCAGGAGTTGCAGGTTTATCGGCATAAACCAAAGACTTAACATAGCCCCATAAAAGGAATCCAGAGGCATTAAATCGCACGTACGAGGGGCCCAAGTTGCGCCACCTTCTTAGAACCAAATGTCGTTGATGCTTAGCTGATTAATTTTTGAAACCAAAAACTCCCTCAGCATGGCTAGATAGCAATCGCCATTCATCGGAATGGCAACTCCTTGGCCATTTCAAAAGAAAAAAGGGTCCGATGATGTTGCAGCGGGTAAAACGGACTCAGTCATTTTTAATGGTGGATGGGTGATACGCTAAAGGCTTGATAATTGTCCTCGCTCCAAATATGACAATTGCGCCTATTGACGTAGGTATGTAACCAGAAATGAGCCTGATCTCTAACCACAATTGTTTGACAAAACTGCTCATCTTTGTAATGTACATTTCATAATACGAAGACAATTTTTTTGTTTAATACTAAACTCTTTATAATTTAAAATATATTATCTTGCGAGGAAGTAACCACACAATTTAGCGATTATACTCGTGTGTTATCGATGTATCTAAAGGCCACTAATCGGTAACCAGATCAGTTTTTGGTTATTCTCCACATGACATTTATGCCCGAAAATATTTCGAAGCCAGACTTCACACGTTGTTCGTACAAAGAGACAACTTCCTTTCTCTCGATAGTTTTAGACTGTGAAGATCACACAAGTGTTAAAATTCTTAAAACAAGAAAATCCAAAAACTTTAACACCATCATAAAATTTACGATTGATTGACATAATTACTATCCCAAAATAAAAGTGATAGCAGGTAATTTCCACCACATTTTGTGAAACTGTTTCCAATCTAATCAGTAATAAATTTAGATACCTATCTGCCGTGAACTTGGACTTTTAAATTTTACGTCGTAATTCTATTGGAATCTGTTCTAATACGGAGGTACTATTCCAATCTAAAGTTCCAGAGTTACAAGGAAAACAAATCTGACAAGATATTGGCAAGTTTTCAGGGAATCGTTCAGTGATTAAGCAGTACTCAATCCGACCTTTGAAGACCTATACTGCAAATAAATAACACCGTGTACCACGCAATTCCCTAAGAAAACTCCAATATCGTTGGCCCATTTCACATGTCCAGCTAGAACCACAACATAACTCTATGAGGTTAACAACAGACCACATTAACGTAGCAGCGCAAAATTTCTATATCTGTACAACAAGGAGTTCTGAGTATTCAAAATCTATAATTTAATTTTCTATAAAATTTGGTAAATTAGTTTTAAATCAATTTTAATTTTAAGGAGGAAAGTGCATAACTGGAAATGGTGTAAATTATATTTGGGAAAAAAATTAAACAACCAATATATGTATGAATGTACAAGTTAAACTCTCAAGAACAGAACAGACAAAACTAAAGGGAATTAGCTACCACAATTCATGAAACATTGTCTTGAATTCTCTCATAACGGATCTACAGCATTACACAAGAAAAAAAAAAAAACACGTAGCAACACTCTCCATACTTTAAGCGGTTGACCCAATTATTAAAATCATCATTATTAACATAACCAAAATTAACATCATTAGCACACCGAACATCGAACTTGTTGGAGGCCTTCATCGAACTTCGACGAATCGGGTGAGTAAATAAGTGAGTGTAATAATGATCATTATAATGTGTTTGTGTATTGTTGTTGTACTATTTTTTTTCTAAGACACAATTGTCCATCGCAAATCTCAGCTGTTCCAACACAAGAGATCAGTCACGTTTGTTCTTTTCTTTTGTGTATTCATTTATGGTTTGTTGATATAAGTAATACCTACATAACCCAGTGACGTTTTTTTTATTTGTTCCTTTATCATGAATTATACCATTTTACCTTATAAACGGAATGCATAAATTCCACATTAACTCATAAAGATCCAATTTTTCTTTTCAAAATATTAATTAGAAATGAAGGAATGCACTTTTCGAGTTTTCTATTTAACAATTTATTTTAATTTTTGAAATCTAAAGTATAAGTCGGCTAATGTTTAATTTGTGGAATAAATCTATACAATGAATTGTTAACTAATTAAATTAAGTGTTTTCGTGCAATGTGGTAACCGCTGATTAGAAGTTGCAGGTTATGGGGTCCTGTGCTCAAACGTCAGCGCGGACAGGACAATGGTATGGGAGGGTAACGACGCGCCAAGTATCTCTCAACATCTAAGAGATATATAATATAGAATTGAATGTTACAACTCATTTTTGTGTTTAGAGACAATGGTGGTATTTTCCTTGTATATTGTAACCATTCAGCCTGTTTTTCTTTGAGTTATTAGTTTCCGTCAGTATATTCCTTTTATAGGGAGTCTATAATAATTTTGTGACGCAATTACCCTGTCTGTAGGAGGACAAGAACCACCCCACCCGTCTGAAGCTAGCATTTAAAGGCTCCCGCAGTCCTCAGTACAGCAGAAGATAAATGGTACAACACCCTACCATCGGTCATTAAATTCCTATGACAATAACATCGTCATATGAAGACCATCTATATGATGTAGTATTACATTTCATATGGAAAAGTAAAGCGGTTCCGTTACAAATGGCGCCCAACGTGGGGCCCGAAATGGTACAAACTGTACTTTTTTACGGCCTAAAAATATTTTAGTTTATTTAGCTTTCAAATCTTAAGGGATATGGCGTGGTTTGAAATAGCTTGGGAATACCTGTTGTAACTTATAAGGACATTCAATTATTTGAGGTTTTAAGGATCGAATAACTTGACCGATAAATTTCTGCAGTGTTTTTCTCCAGCTAACTGATGATTAACCACTTCCCTTAATATATTTCTAGCGTTTTTTTTTTGGTCCGGAGTTATCTTGTATTGAAAGGCTTAGTTATCGGAACTGAATTTTAATTGGATAACGTTTGAGTTGCTGCTTGCGCTCAGATGTCCATTTAATTCAAAGAACAACAAAGAAATATAAATTATCCGGTTTGTCGACAATCTGAGTAGCTTCGAACTTTATAAACACTATTTACCATAGCCCGGCTTTGTTTTTTTTTATATAACATTCAATTCTATTTTCCTAATCAGCATCCACCATAATGTATGAAAACACTAAACTTATCAGAAAAAATAGTAATACCTTTTGTAAATAAGGTTACATTAATCATAAAAATATCAACTGACCTTGAACAGCAATCCTATCATGTCACTCATAAGATCACCAGTTCAACAGTCGGGGACGAATAATGATCCCAACTCAAATTGTGTTGTTTGCGCTGAAGTTTTATCTGAATCTCAAGATTGTCTTATGATATCGGAATGTTGTCACATTTTTCATAGAACTTGCATCGAAAATTCCTTGACGAGTTCTGCGGAATGCCCTACATGCAAGCGAGCATGTGAATTGTCAGAATTACGGGTGGTTAATGTACAAAATCAGCAGGCACAAGCATTACCAATTGACACATTAACTATTTCGAATGTTCAGACTCAAAAACAGTATAAACCACAACCTATTCGCGGGAAAGGTCGCGGTGCCCTTGCTAAACACTACAATACCAGAAGCTCAAGTAAGAATGTAGTTCAAGACCCGAATCATCTTATTGATGTTGACTTACCGAATAATTCTATGGTAGATCAGGGATATGATGAGATATTAAACATTGGTCAGAAAGGACCGAATCCGATAAATAACCCAAATACATTTACTCCGCAAAGACAAAATCGTTCAAATCGAAATGTCATTGATTATGCACAAATTAATAGCATGATAGAGGCGAGTGTTACCCGAATTATGAGAAACCTAAATATCAATACCGATCCCAATGCTGATTTTAATTACAATCAACATAATAACACATCTAATCTCAATCAACAGACTCCCCTCGTACATAACGAAGTTCAATCAAACTCGAGAAATCGCTCTTCCTTCAGTCAGGACCACTTCGCCCTCAGAGCAGATAAAATTACCTCGATTATTCAAAATTGGCACCTCAAATTCGACGGATCTGCACATGGCCTTAATGTAGAGGAATTTTTATATAGAGTAAAAACTCTGACTGAAGAAAACTTTAACAATGACTTCTCGGTAATCTGCAAAAACCTTAACATTCTTTTAACAGGGAAAGCCCAAGATTGGCTTTGGAGATATCGCAAGCAAGTCCAAAATATCGACTGGGATGAGTTTTGCGCGGCCCTGCGGTATAGATATAAGGATTTCAAATCCGACTTTGAGATACGAGAAGAACTTCGCAGCAGAAAACAAAAACCAGGTGAGAATTTCGAATCATTTTATGATTCTATTTCTGCGATTTTAGATCGTCTAACTACACCAATGCCCGAACCAGAAATTATTGAGATAGTGGTTAGAAACTTACGCCCGGATATCAGACATGAAATATTATACGTTCCTCTCTTCTCGATAGCTCACCTGCGGAAACTGGTCCAGATGAGAGAAAATTTAGTTAATGACGAACATTATCGCCGACAAATTGGACCAAAGTCACTAAATCCATATCCACGCAGAAATATTGCTGAGTTAGAGTTCCCTGCGGAACTTTCGAGAGACCAATTAAATGAAACAGAACATACGATAGAAGCGGTTCAGCAATTTCCCACAGTATCTAAATGTTGGAACTGCTTTGAACCAGGGCATCTATGGGAGGACTGCCTAAAAGAGAGGTCGATATTCTGTTACGGCTGTGGGGCCAAAAATACATACAAGCCAAATTGTATTAAATGTTCCGCAAAGAAAATTGCAAATGCAAAAAACTACAATTCTCTCACTCAAACAAAACACCCTTAACACGAATTGATTCTTTCAAGAACGATCCCCCAGATGAACAACAAATATCAAATTGCGACAAAAATAAAAAGTCAGAAAACATTATTACCATTTTAAAGCGAGACCCGTGTTCATCGGAAGGCCAAACCCGCCTTTTTCCAATACGTCCTTATCATCAACGATGGGCGGAATATCTTACCAAAAAAACTCAAATACTTGGAGTTTCTTCATTATCTTTACAAGAAAACAAAAAACCTAAACGCTCTACTATTCGACTTCGAAAATACTTTCAAACAAGAAGACATTACTCCAAATATATAATATCAACTATTATCCATGACCCACAGGATCATAGATATTACGCTAAGATTTCTTTTCTACATTTTACCGAACGTGGTCTTTTAGATACCGGAGCAAATGTGAGCTGCATCGGTTCAGAGTTAGCCTTAAATGACTTTTCACAATATGACCAATTTCATGTCCTAAAGTCATGCGTCAAGACAGCTGACGGCAGACTTCAAAAAGTTCTAGGTTATATAGATACAGATATTAAATTCAGGAATCAGGTACATCGGCTAAAACTATTAATCGTTCCGTCTCTGTCTCAACGTTTAATATTAGGTTTAGATTTTTGGGAAAAGTTCCAACTAGCCCCTGATATTTTTGAATCAGTAACTGTATCCTGTCCTTCCCAATACGACAAAAATACTAATATTGTTTCGAGTTTGTCTGCTTCTGACAAGATCGACAAATCGTCCGTCCAAAATGATAAAAATGAATCGGAAAATTCCACACCTTGTCAATGCCCTTTAAATCCTTGCCAAATTCTTCAATTAGAATCTATAAAAGCTTCATTTCCAAATTTCGAGCAACAGGGTTTGGGAAAAACCTGCTTGATCAAGCATGAAATCGACGTTGGTAATGCCAAGCCGGTTAAACAAAGGTTTTATCCAGTTTCACCCGCTGTTGAGAAACTGATGTTTAATGAAATCGATCGAATGTTGTCATTGGGAGTTATAGAGCCATCTTCTTCTGCATGGAGCTCTCCGATGAGGTTAGTCATTAAACCGAATAAAGTCCGTCTGTGTCTAGATGCCAGGAAATTAAATGCTGTAACAGCGAAAGACGCTTATCCGTTACCAAGTATTGAAGGCATCTTCGCACGTCTTCCCAAAGCTAACATTATATCAAAACTCGATTTAAAAGACGCATTTTGGCAGATCGGCCTAACCGATGAAGCCAAACCTCTTACAGCATTCACAGTCCCTGGCAGACCGCTATACCAATTTGTAGTTATGCCATTCGGACTGTGCAACGCTCCACAGACGATGTGTCGTTTAATGGACGAGTTAATTCCTCCAGACCTGAGGCACTGTGTTTTTGGATATTTAGATGATTTAATCATCGTTAGTGAAGAATTTTCAACTCATTTATCCATCCTTGTCAGAATAGCAGAGCAGTTCAGAAAAGCCAATTTAACCTTGAACATATCCAAAAGTAAATTCTGTGTGAACGAAGTCAAGTATTTAGGATATGTCATTGGCCACGGGGGCCTGAAAACTGACCCTGAAAAAGTAGATGCCATACTGTCCTGGCCCATTCCAAAAAATTTAAAGCAAGTTAGAGGCTTCTTAGGTCTCTCTGGATGGTACCGCCGTTTCATTAGTAACTTTTCAACCATAGTCTTCCCCATAACGGAAACATTGTCTTCAAAACGAAAGTTTATTTGGACATCTGATGCAGATAAGGCATTTAATAAAATAAAAAATCTTCTAACTTCAGCTCCAGTGCTCACTAATCCCGATTTCTCAAAAAAATTCTACCTACATTGTGACGCAAGCGATTATGGAATCGGAGCGGTTTTAGTGCAACTGAATGATAATGCAGAGGAAAAACCAATAGCATTCATGTCGAAAAAACTGAATTCCTCGCAACGAAATTATAGCGTAACAGAACGGGAATGTTTGGCGGTGGTGGAAGCCATTAAAAGGTTCCGTTGCTATATTGAATTGCAGGAATTCGAAGTAATAACCGATCATTCAAGTTTAGTCTGGTTAATGAGACAGCCCGACTTATCAGGACGACTAGCCCGATGGGTTTTTAAGTTACAGGGCTACAAGTTCACTGTCAGCCACAGAAAAGGTAGGGAAAATGTAGTGCCTGATGCCTTATCGAGAATTTACTGCGACACCATTTCATCCATAGAATTTTCTGAACCTGAGGTGGACCTAAATTCACCTCATTTCTTCGACTCTGACTATAAGGATATTAAAGACAAAGTTTTGGCGAATGCCGTAAAATATCCCGATATTAAAGTAGTCGACCGCTACATATATATCAGAACCGAGCATTACCGCGGGGACATGGACCAGGAAGAGAAGGCATGGAAACTATGGATACCGAGCCAACTGCGCAAGAAAATTATACAAAGATTTCATAACGCAGACGTTGCTTGTCATGGAGGTATAGTGAAAACACTTGAATTGATTAGGAGAAATTTTTATTGGCCCGGTGTAGTGAGAGATGTGAAAGAATATGTTCGAGCATGCGAAACCTGTAAAACAACAAAAGCTCCAAATTTCATAACGAAACCTGAAATGGGAAAGGCCATAGTCTCAGTTCGCCCCTTTCAACGTCTATATGTTGATATACTAGGTCCATATCCAAGGAGTAAAAATGGGAACATAGGCATATTAATCGTATTGGACCATTTTTCCAAATTCCACTGGCTGTGCCCTTTAAAAAAATTCACTTCATCAGCAATACAGGACTTTCTTTTAAAGCAAATCTTCCATGTATATGGCGTCCCAGAAACTCTGGTCAGTGACAATGGCACACAATTCAAAGCCAATGATTTCAATGCCTTTTTAACATCACACGGTGTAAACCATACATATACCGCCCTATATTCACCTCAATCTAATGCATCGGAAAGAGTGAATCGTTCCATTATTGCGGGTATACGTACATTCTTAAAAGGAAACCACTGTATGTGGGATGAGCACCTAAGTTCTATTAGTTGTGCCCTTCGGAATTCCATCCACCAATCCATCAACCACTCCCCATATCATGTACTTTTCGGACTCGACATGGTCACACATGGGACATCATATCAAATACTGAGAAACCTGGACCTTTTAGATGAAGCCTCTTATGCACTTCCGCGAGACGACCAATTAAAGCTTCTTCGAAATACTATTCGGAAACATATTTCCGATGCGTATAATAGAAACCAACATCAATATAATTTAAGAGCACGTCCGATCTCGTTTGAAGTTGGCCAAGAGGTCTACAGAAAAAATTTTGCTCAAAGCAGTGCAGAAAAACGCTTTAATGCGAAACTTTGCCCACTGTTCATCAAATGTAAAGTAAAAGAAAAAGTAGGGCAAAACTATTATATATTGGAGGACATGGCCGGAAAACTCATCGGAACCTATCATGGTAAAGATATTCGGTCATAGTCATTTATATTCCAATTAATATTGCCAACAAACCTGTCAATATTACTTGGTTTGTAATGTACATTTCATAATACGAAGACAATTTTTTTGTTTAATACTAAACTCTTTATAATTTAAAATATATTATCTTGCGAGGAAGTAACCACACAATTTAGCGATTATACTCGTGTGTTATCGATGTATCTAAAGGCCACTAATCGGTAACCAGATCAGTTTTTGGTTATTCTCCACATGACATTTATGCCCGAAAATATTTCGAAGCCAGACTTCACACGTTGTTCGTACAAAGAGACAACTTCCTTTCTCTCGATAGTTTTAGACTGTGAAGATCACACAAGTGTTAAAATTCTTAAAACAAGAAAATCCAAAAACTTTAACACCATCATAAAATTTACGATTGATTGACATAATTACTATCCCAAAATAAAAGTGATAGCAGGTAATTTCCACCACATTTTGTGAAACTGTTTCCAATCTAATCAGTAATAAATTTAGATACCTATCTGCCGTGAACTTGGACTTTTAAATTTTACGTCGTAATTCTATTGGAATCTGTTCTAATACGGAGGTACTATTCCAATCTAAAGTTCCAGAGTTACAAGGAAAACAAATCTGACAAGATATTGGCAAGTTTTCAGGGAATCGTTCAGTGATTAAGCAGTACTCAATCCGACCTTTGAAGACCTATACTGCAAATAAATAACACCGTGTACCACGCAATTCCCTAAGAAAACTCCAATATCGTTGGCCCATTTCACATGTCCAGCTAGAACCACAACATAACTCTATGAGGTTAACAACAGACCACATTAACGTAGCAGCGCAAAATTTCTATATCTGTACAACAAGGAGTTCTGAGTATTCAAAATCTATAATTTAATTTTCTATAAAATTTGGTAAATTAGTTTTAAATCAATTTTAATTTTAAGGAGGAAAGTGCATAACTGGAAATGGTGTAAATTATATTTGGGAAAAAAATTAAACAACCAATATATGTATGAATGTACAAGTTAAACTCTCAAGAACAGAACAGACAAAACTAAAGGGAATTAGCTACCACAATTCATGAAACATTGTCTTGAATTCTCTCATAACGGATCTACAGCATTACACAAGAAAAAAAAAAAAACACGTAGCAACACTCTCCATACTTTAAGCGGTTGACCCAATTATTAAAATCATCATTATTAACATAACCAAAATTAACATCATTAGCACACCGAACATCGAACTTGTTGGAGGCCTTCATCGAACTTCGACGAATCGGGTGAGTAAATAAGTGAGTGTAATAATGATCATTATAATGTGTTTGTGTATTGTTGTTGTACTATTTTTTTTCTAAGACACAATTGTCCATCGCAAATCTCAGCTGTTCCAACACAAGAGATCAGTCACGTTTGTTCTTTTCTTTTGTGTATTCATTTATGGTTTGTTGATATAAGTAATACCTACATAACCCAGTGACGTTTTTTTTATTTGTTCCTTTATCATGAATTATACCATTTTACCTTATAAACGGAATGCATAAATTCCACATTAACTCATAAAGATCCAATTTTTCTTTTCAAAATATTAATTAGAAATGAAGGAATGCACTTTTCGAGTTTTCTATTTAACAATTTATTTTAATTTTTGAAATCTAAAGTATAAGTCGGCTAATGTTTAATTTGTGGAATAAATCTATACAATGAATTGTTAACTAATTAAATTAAGTGTTTTCGTGCAATGTGGTAACCGCTGATTAGAAGTTGCAGGTTATGGGGTCCTGTGCTCAAACGTCAGCGCGGACAGGACAATGGTATGGGAGGGTAACGACGCGCCAAGTATCTCTCAACATCTAAGAGATATATAATATAGAATTGAATGTTACAACTCATTTTTGTGTTTAGAGACAATGGTGGTATTTTCCTTGTATATTGTAACCATTCAGCCTGTTTTTCTTTGAGTTATTAGTTTCCGTCAGTATATTCCTTTTATAGGGAGTCTATAATAATTTTGTGACGCAATTACCCTGTCTGTAGGAGGACAAGAACCACCCCACCCGTCTGAAGCTAGCATTTAAAGGCTCCCGCAGTCCTCAGTACAGCAGAAGATAAATGGTACAACACCCTACCATCGGTCATTAAATTCCTATGACAATAACATCGTCATATGAAGACCATCTATATGATGTAGTATTACATTTCATATGGAAAAGTAAAGCGGTTCCGTTACATCTTCGGCCAGTTTCAAATGAGCCCAATCAGCAAAAATGTGACTGGTACGTTGGCCAATTCTTGCACGATCAGTATTTTATAGGACCGTAGCAATTTGGCGTCTTCTTCAATACTTCGCGATACAGCAGCAATATTCTCTTCGCTAAGCACATTTCGTTGCCTTGTTGATGGCTTTCCATCGAGGAGAGTAAAACTAGTGCGAAAAGGGTCAGTAACTGCATGAATTGCCTGCTCACTAGGCCGAATATGTTGACTATAAAAAAGAACGAGGTGATCTATGAACTTCGCAAATAAAGTTATCTTTTCTAAATAAACTTGAACAATTTGAAAGCGTTGTTCGGGCATTAAACGATTCATGATGACTTGCCAAACTTTACTGAATAGAAATGTCAACATCGATATCGATGGTTCTCATGCAGCTTAAAGAACACAGCTTTATTGGGTCTGATCAGCTCATAGGGGCACTTACCGCCTCCAAAGATTGGCCCATCCTACGCTTAATGATATTTAGATGTTGAGGATGTTGCACTAGACAGGGTCACGGCCTAAAGGAAAAAAACTTCCCGTGGACACTCCCCCCCATTAGCTTGTCCAACGACGATTTCAGAACACCAAAACTTTGTTGATCCAAGCACCCTACGACCCCACCAAAATGTATTTATTACGCTGGCATAAGCTACGGTCTTTTACCCACTATCCCAAAGAAAGATATTCAAAAAACGTTTCCGATAACATAAAGTTCCTTGAATGCGGTTATGGAGAACATGGTTAACAAATATTTTTTCAAGAGAGTCTTTTAAAGTTCTTAATTTCGTCTTACTTAGCAAATATAAGTAAAAACCATAGGATTCCCGAATAAACTAGATTCCTTACAAAAGTTTTTATAATATACTGCAGAACAAAAGTCACTTTAAATAACAGATTTGGATATTTTTCTTGACCAAAAAAAATAAAAAGTTACAGTCAATGGTGAAAGCTATAGAGTGATGATTAATGACTTTTTCGTGGCTGACTTATGGGAAAGAAAGACCAAGTGGACGAGTTTGAAGTGCTTCGAAAACATGTAATAGGCTGGTTGTAAAGGGTGGCGTAAAACTAACGTCATAATTCAAAATTTCAATCACTTATTTTAAAATTGAAGAGCTTGTAATTGATTCTACAATTTATATCATGGCAGGGCAACAAAAGTTAAGTAATCGAATATACAATTGTCGTACTTGAAGTTTATTCATAAGTTTTGCTGTACATGGAGGATGTTTCAAAGGATTCACCCTGGCATCTCGACAAGCATATCATTTTATGATTACATGTCCCTAAGGTGGCCCATACCCTCATCTTGTATTGAGGAGACAGGCTATTCAATCTATTGAAAATGTCGGGAATTTAGTTGGAAAACACCGCTTACCTAACTTTATTTACCAATAGTTTATAGTTTAGAAAACACACAGGCAGCACCGACCGTTTCGCAACTGCAAACTTTCCTTTCGTTTTCCAGATCGCGTTTTCATATGTGTCCGTATATCCCCAAGTCACAGTGTGATGTGGTAGGAAATGTTATGTAGCATTAGTGAATCACACCTATCTAACTTTAAATGGAAAAACAAACGAAAAATATGTTCCATTTATTTTTCCAAACGAAAATGTTCATTAGTGATACGTACAGAGGAGGAATGGTACGGTATCTACAAGTTTATCCGCATCTCCATAAGCAGTCTGCCATGGACCAAGCAGTCATAAGTCATTGAATGCATAAGGACTAATGAGTGCTAATAAAAAACCACAAAATAAGAATGAAATGGATAATTAAATATGAAACGATGTTAGGGACTTGGCAAAGAGATGAACATACACAAAACACGGATAAGTAAACAATCAAGTTTGAAAAGTCCTTGCTCATATGAGTGGGAGTAGATACTCTATGGGTGAATGTAATCATAATATGTGGCCTTATACACCGACATACACATGGACAAATGTGGATGGATGTGTGTGTGTGTGTGTGTGCTTATCAATGTAAATGAAATACAGCAACTGCAGCAAACTGTAATGATCTTCCATACTATAGGATACCCTACTTTTTAACTTGTGGCTGTTATATTTTTTCAAGTTTGAGCTGAAATAACACTGACATCGATAGAATACATACAAATAAGACAGATGACGCTGTAGCTCATTTAATAAACTTTGAAATTCATCGGAGGACTCACAACCGCACACTCAGTAACAATGAATCCGGGATTTAGCTTTTCTGCTCAATCAAGACTTACAGTATTTGCAAATATCATGTTTCGGCTTGAGATCATCTCTGGTCATAGTACCAAAACGGCAGTAATTTAGTTTTAGACTGTAGCGAATCTTCAACACAAAGTGGCTTTGCCGGCCGACTTGAATCTAAAGGAACAACAGAATCGAATCCTGTATAGAGTCCTCTACAATTTCCGGTTGAAGGAAGAAAGTAACTTGGTACGCCCTCATCTCTGTCATTTATGCGAAAACACGTGCATCGTTTAGTACCCAAATGATTCTCCTGGACTATCCCGAGAAGAAAAGCACGTCTTACAGACGTCAAGATTCGGGTAGGCCAAATTATTACCTTGGGGACTTCTCAGGTATTTGTGAAATCACACATTAATTTCGACTTGTTTTCCAAAATGGTATTTCAATACTTCTCATTTGCGGCAATAAAGTAGGTAATCTGTACTTCCACACAAAAGGGATGAACGAGGAACAGAATTTGAAGCCGATTAATGATAGGCTGGCATATTTTTGACTGTATCGTAAAGTGAGTTTGATTCTGAAAGACAAAAGAACAATCATCATTGCTCATTGTTTTACAGAAGGAACAATATAGTGAAGTATAAAATATTGAAATCTTCTATAATTTGGAACCTAATCGTGCCATTACACCATCTCACTTTTCAAGACTCCTAGCCCTAGAAGTTTTGATTTGACTTTTGGCTCAGAAGCATTAATGTTTTGACACCAATCAAAAACTCAATTTTGAATTTCTTGGTTGTTTTATTATTTTGCATTTCTGGTGACTGAACTATTTTTTTGAACTATTTGATATATCTCATTTATAATATGACACATATGATGTGATACAAAATCGGCCACAGAAAGTAATGAGATTTAGGCCGATCGTATACAGCAAATTCCTAAAAATACAATCAAGATACATTTTACAGCTGCAGGCGAAAATACGAAATGAACATCCTAGATTCCAATCTCAAGGTTGAGAACACTGACATTTGTTTGTCCTGTGGCCTATGGAAATGTCATAAGGTAGTTAAAGCCCTGTTAAGAATGTGTATAATTAATCACATAATCTCCAGTTCAGAATAACCATAATGTTTAAAAAACACCAAAAACGTTGATGCATTGAGTACGGTTTTCAAGACATTTTGACTGATGGACCAGACTAGTCGTCCGGCCAACAACCTCAGCCTAAAATCTCCCTCCAGATGGTAGGGCTCACAAACGAAACAAAGAGTAACACATGAATTACGGATGAAGACCAGGAAAACTAAGACACAGAAATAATAAAAAAAAACACAAACACACACACACAACGAAACAAAAAAATAAATTAGTGATGAAGATAAGCCACCACATAAGGATGTGGACAACATGCTGCTTCTGTGTGTTTATCTTTACAACACCAGCTTTGCAGCACAAGTAAAAAAGCCAACGGACATGACGAGGGAAATACAAAAAAAAAAGATGGCAGCCAAAGACTGACAGTTCGCCAGACAGACCGAAGGATGAGCGGGCACTCGAATGAATAGCAAGTCCAACATAAGGACGGACAGACGGATGTTGATACAATATCAGTGTAATTGTGTAAATTGAAACCGTAGTCTTGTTGTTGCCGGATAGTAACACCAGTGGTTGTTGTTGGCATATACAATATTTGATTTCAACCAAATACATATGCACACATACACACACACACACACCGTTTCGGTGAATGTCTATGCCCGCAAAAGGATATGAGTGACTACACGCATGTGAGTTAGATGAAATATGAATATTTGGTATGAATGTGATATAACTTATGCCATATTATTACCAGTGTACACCGGCGACATGAGATGCCACTTTATTTCGGCGAGGGTAGCTACAAAAGTATCCAGCTCAGTCTTTTTGAAAATTCCTTACCAAATCAATGTAGAAATGTTATCACCAAAGTTGCCCCGCATGCAGATGTATCTGTTTTTCGCGGACTTTTCAAGCTCTACAATAACAGGTGGCAATGCTGGTCAACATGTACTGAAACAAAATTATTCATCCACTTAAAATCACAGGCTCGATGGTGCTTTGTACGACCGTCGGTACGACCCAAACGAACTAATAAATTGTTGTCAATATACAAGATTGGACGATTGGGGTGTTACCTATTCAGACCAAACATTTTTTTTTTGTGTGTGAAATTATTTTTTATTTATTCAAAATACATAATGTGGGGAAATATACAGAATTCCAGAATCTATTCAGTTTAGCTCGAACTACATGCTGCACGAATATGTTCTTGCCGTAATTGCCGTATAGTGGCTTTCAGCTCATTTATACTGGCAAACATTTTTGTGCTCACCTCATAGTTCATCGGATTCGCATCTGCAAACAAGCTTTTTTCCAAATTACGAAAATATATTGTTACTTTTTGGGGGAATTTTTTATAATATTTGGGCAATGTTTGCATTGGGTAATTTTTCATAAATTGTTAAGGGGATTTTTAGAATTTTCGGAAAAATTTTCACATTGCGCTCATGGGGCGTTTTTCCTTTATTTTGGGGAATTCTTCATTTTGGACATTTTTCATTTTTTGGGGTATTTTTAATAGAGCCATATAAACAGCTGTAAATGTCGGTTTTTAAGTATTTCCAACTTGAAGTTGGCAACACTTCAATAAATAGTTAAAAACTAAACATCCTCCATTCAGAAAAAAATACAGATGTTTTTGTAATAAAATTTTTTTTTATTTAATTAGTTTTTTAATCACGAAACTGATCAATTTTTTGTGTGTTTTAATTGAAAATCATTTCATTGAATAGAATTGTATATTTGATCACACAAATGATTGATTTTGTGTGAAAAATATTGATTATAACTTAAATTAAGTTGATTAAAGAACTAATTGATTTTCTTTCGTGATTTGTTTTTGAATACAATTTTAATTAAATCAATTGAATAAATAAAACATTTTCTGTTGCAATTTTTTTTTAATGATGTTTATTGACTTTTTTATTAAATGTACAATTAAAGAGTATTTATATTTTTATAAACAGACTTTAGACTAAATTGGGGTCTCCCTGACATCTATATACAGCCCGGGTAGGAAAACTCCCTGAGAGCTAATTCCCGGGGAATTTACTTTTTTACTGAAAAACCTTCAATTCTAAACAGACCGGGAGTCAAACAAAAAATATGACTCCGAATAATTATTATAAACGAACATGTCTGTCCCTTATCATTATTCTCCCGATCTATTTAGAAAAAGAAGATATTATTCTCGAAGTTTTCATAAACGGGCTGATAACACCGTGTTACAAAAAATAGATTTTTTTCTCTCCTATGAACCAAATGCACATATTCGGAAAGAGGGAAAAAAATAAAAATATACGTGTATCGGCGATTTTCATGTACACGTCAGAATTTTGTTTTTTTAAGTTTAAAGTATAAAGCTCGTAGCCTTTCGACCGATTTTTAACCCTTTTTCAGTGATCCAATCCAGCTGATTTTTGGCAGGCAGACTCGTGGAAATGTCTGTATCACGTCAATTTTTTTAAAAGCAATTTTTATCAATTCTCAGATTTTCCCCAATTATTATTATTTTTGAAAAAAAAAATTTTTTTTCACTTTTCTTAGCATAACTTGAAGAGACTACAAATTTTTAAACTACTTAAGCGTTACGAAAAAAAATATTTTTTGACTGAAACCTTAAAAAAAACGATAACAATTTAAAAACAAAATTAGGAAAACCTGAGATTTGATAAAAATCTATTTTTTAAAAAAATTGACGTGATACAGACATTTCCACGAGTCTGCCTGCCAAAAATCAGCTCGATTGGATCACTGAAAAAGTGTTAAAAATTGAAAACCTTTCCGAAAAAGTAAATTTGGTTCATAGGACAGAATGTGTGTAACACAGTGTAATGTTAACAAAATGTTATACAAAACAAGTGGACAAATAGTAAGTTCGGCCGGGCCGAATCTTATATACCCTCCATCATGGATCCTTAAAAAGTCAATAAATAAGAAAACTAACTGAGTTTTTGGGCCGCTCGTGACCCGATAGTCCCAGGAACCCTATCACAAATCGCGAGAAAATTTCGTTGCATTTCGATACCCATATGTCCATGTTTGTCAAGGGACGGTTTTTGGGCCGCTGGTGACCCGATAGTCCCAGAAACCGGATCAAAAAATTTAGGCAAATCATGAAAATAAAGGCATATTTGGGTTCGTGAGTAAATTTCGTTGCACTTCGATACCCATATGCGCATGTTTATCATGGGCCCTTTTTTGGTCCACGGAACGCCCATTTTTGGGATTTTTTTCCCCATCTATAAATTATATAAACTTAGAACAATTTTACCAAAAAAAATCAGATGTAGTGTATAAAAATATTTGAAAAATTTGATTATGGCCGGGATATATTTAGTCCCGTAAAGGGGAACTTTTTCCCCTTTGGTCCGATATTGCCCATTCTCGAACTTAACCTGCTTCTTTCAGCTTCTTAGCGTTGGTCGTTCGCACTCTATCGTGATTTCAACAGACAACAGACGGACGGACAGACGAACATCGCTAGAATGTCTTAGAATGTTACACTGACCGATAATATATATACTTTATAGGGTCGCAGATCACTCTTTCGAGGTGTTGCAAACGGAATGACAAACTTAGTATATACTACATCCTATGATGGAGTGTATACAAATACACACCAGGTTGGACTAGTTGACAACTGTTTAACTTTCAAATTAAGGCCAAAACGATTACACGATTCTGATACTTGGTTAGATCGATATTGTGCACATTTTCTCCAGTAGAAATCAAAGTCTACAGCAGTTATTTTAGAACTTCTAAGACGATAAAGAATCCAGCTTATTACCTCGTGTAACCCTCAAAAGAGAATGTGAAGTTATGGGGATTTTGCTGGCCATATCTAATGAAACCGACCACTCGTCAGCTGGTGCGGATTTTATTTGTTGGAAATGTAAATATATATTTACCATTTTCATTTCCATAATAGTAAATTTCGTGGTGTATAATGTATTTTCAACTGTACAAATTATTTTTGGGGGTAACTAAACTTTTCTTCGCACACAAAACACTCCACTTCATTTTAAATTAATATGTGTATATGTGAAACGTGTGGCGTGACAAGAATTTACTTTTGGCCAACATCAATTTATGAGTTTTTGTGGTCGATTATAGATTGGCAATACTCCCCTAAAAATTAAAACAAATGTTCGATTTGATTTAAATTGAAATTAATTGAATTGAATATTAGGGTGGAGTGAAATTCAAAAAAAAAAAGTTAACCTCGGAAAGAGATGTAGTCTGGGGTCCTAATGAGGGGAAAAATAAAGAAAAAAAATTTAAAAAATTTTTAGGGGTCGCGCCACTCCCTCGAAATTTGGAAATTATCGCTATTTTGGCGTTAATTTTAGAAAAATCCTAAAAAGTTTTATGTCAATAAATGTTTGCAATAGCGTAAACAATGAAATAAGGGCATGAAAAAATTTAAAAAAATGTTTCTCATTGTTCAAAAATTTCAAAAAGTAAAATAAGTCAAATCGTCCCTTCTTCAGAAAATTGACTGAACAATGAAATCGCCACCAAAGCTACAAATATTAGTCGATTATCCTCATATTTGCCTCAAATACTTTTGTTTGGGCACTGAACAAGCTCAAACTTTTAAATTTCGAATAAGTTAAGTCGTTAATTTTTAGGATTTTTTTAAAATCAACGCCAAAATAGCGATAATTTCCAAATTTCGAGGGAGAGGCGCGACCCCTAAAATTTTTTTAATTTTTTTTCTTTATTTTTCCGCTCATTAGGACCCCAGACTACATCTCTTTCCGAGGTTAACTTTTTCAAATTAAAAAAAAAGCATGTTTTCACTCCACCCTATTGAATATGGCGGAAAATTTAACAATTTTTCTTATATTTTTCTATGCCAAGAATGGAGTATTAACAAAATTGGTCATTCAGTTTATATTACCTTTAGGTTTAAGGCGTACGATAGAGGCCAAAGGACGCTGTATGGTTTAAAACATTGGCCTTCGGGAACATTTAATATAAAACTAATAAAGCTAACTCAATGATCTGGCAGCTGATAAATTATCTCATAAACTACCCACCACAACACGACCACCCACAAACGAATCTTACATTGGTTAATGGGAATAAATTAAATAAATATCCCTCCTGAAAAGTGCAACTGTCTTCGTATATTTCATAAGTAGCATTGGTTTTACTGGGACACTGTTAGTTTCGAAGATATAGATTTAACTCTGATTAAAATAGAGCAGAATAGTCCGATTGATAGTGAACACACTATGTTCAAATATGCACAGGTCCTTGGTGTATTTGGATTCTGCCAACTAAGTCGCTGCTTTTCTGAATGTGTACATTCAAATGTTACTCCCAAGGAAGCACGTACATGATGGAGTGCTAGCAGATGCACATGGGGAGCTACGCAGCCACTGGGTGAAAAGGACATGTGTTAAGAGCAACGGCGCGTACACACACACGTACTATAAATAGTCCGGACTCCGGAGCACTTCTATGTCGAAGTAGTATCAACAAAGTACTCATCATTTATGAAAAGAGATCGTGTCATCTTCACACAATAACCACAACATCGAAGAGGAAGATTGATTTTGCTTTTTAAAATACTAAACCGAATTTTACTCCCCACAATATATTAGACATCCACCAGTTAAGCTCGGAAAACTTCTCACATCAGCCGCGTATTTGCACGTATGTACACGTTTATTTGGTATGTAAATATGTATGACTGTGTGTGTGTGTGTTTAGTTTAGCCAACTACCATGACAAAGATGAATTTATACGGTATTATTAAATTAAATAGAAACAACAGTCCATGTTACATTACAACTACACATACATGTACACAATTGTTTGCACACGTGTATGTGTGCATACACTCACACACACACACTCAGTCCGACACATGATGTTTCAACTATGAAAATGTCCGCATTGTGGGGTAAAGACATATGCATATGTGTATGTTTGTGTGTGTTTGTAGTTTTAAAGCGGAAACTCATGACGGATGTGTGGTGTGCGGTACTTGTCCGTGTAAAGTCAGTCAGACTGGCGGACACTGAAAGAGAATAAGAGAGAGCAGGCATGCATACATGCTGAGCATATGTATGTTGGCTATGGTTGTTACATGAATAATACTCAATGTCAATCATTTCGGTGGAAAAAGGATTATTCCATAAAAGACAACAGCAACAACAACAACTACAACGTCACCAGGAAAAGCCACCATAGTAACATCAACAACAAACAAAAAAAACACAAAACGTTACATTTCTATGGGGTCTTGCATTTGTTTAATGTCACACCATAGAAATTTATGGTTACACTCGTATTCGAATTGAGTTCAATCATTGAAATTCCAATAAACAACAGCATGATAATCGAAAGGGTCATGCCAACTGGAGTTGTGTGCTATCAATTCAGATTGAATTGAACAAATAAATACTAGTCAGAAACAGTGAAACTAATATCCGTCAACTGGATTATAGAAACAGAGAAAATATCAAATTATATCGGCTGAAGAATAGCACTACTATTCCGGATAAAGAAAGATTCGTTCTTTGTACAATTATGATTTGAAAAATATAACGACCAATATCCATTCAGTTCTGAGTGTAGTTATGCATTAGGGACGATAACTTTAGATGTATGAATAGCCAGCAATTATGGCATGAGCTTTGAATAATTTTGGATTGTTACAGTGAACACCGCTTAATTACCTCATTGAAAATCTCAAGATTTCTGGGTAAGGTAATTACAACGGGTACACTTAACTACCTAATATGGAAAATTATACGAATACCGTTAATTACCACAATACATTTATTAAAAGGGGCTTTTTTGTAGAAAATCATGGAAACTAAAGTCCGCAGCTAGATATGACTAACATACACAGTAACTGAAAAAATAAGTTAAACAGCTAGACTGACTCTAAGAGATCAATTACACATTTAAACTAAAATAATGATAAATTGAGTTATCGTCATTTCGTCTTAATGACAATTATACATTGTTTGATTACTCTTAAATATATCCTTTAACTAATTAGTAAAACAAAGTAATTCAATTCATATCCCGGTAAGTAACACTACAGTGTATGCATTTGCCCTAACTAAAAACACAACGTATCGCAGACACCTCAACGTATTTCGCCGAATTTTTCATAATTTTTTGTTGCAATTTTCATAGCACTTAGAAAACTTTCTCCACTAAAGCACTAAATAATTTTTGAACTAAATTTGAAAATAGAGCACTTGCAGCACAACCGTACAGTTTGCAGGCAGTTTCATTTAATGTTCGTGTGTTGTCCTTTTGGTATTTAATTTTAGGGTCGTCTCTGCACTATCCCTCATCCGAAAACAATTACACAAATTCCAGTAGTATTTGTGCCAGCATTGGCAGTAATCAGGACACACTCTGGCGCATGAAAATGTCAGCAGCTGCCGCTGCTGCTTCAATGCAACAACAACAACAGCAGCAGCAACAGCAACATCCGTCAACACAGATTTACATCGAACGACCACCGTCTGCATTCAGTAGCTGTGGCGGAGGTGGTGTTGGTGGAGATCCACTAACGCAGTATGTTGTCGATTACGTCGGATATCCGGTGCCACCACCACCACACATAACATCGGTGACGGCTTCCGGTAGTCAACACAGTTTTCAAAGTGGCAGCCACAATGTGTCAACCTTAAATGCTGCTGCCGCCTCCATCGCCACTACCAACACCACCACTGTCCCTTCCATGAGCACCGGTGCCAGCAGTTGCAACACCGCCCTACGGCAGGACAAGAAACAACACATGGAATCGCAGCAACATCAACAACAACAACAACCACCGCCCACACAACGTTACGGCACGCTCAAGAAATCCAAACACCACACGCAATATCCAGCATTGTCGTCAACAACGACCGTGGACCAGCATCAATTGGGTAAGTGGACAAAATCGGAATCAAGAAACGCTAGAGCTGCTCCAATTCTGCCAGCACTCGGTGTCCATTTTTTTCCTTGTTTATTCCTTTAATAAATACTGGTTGAAGTTTCCACACGCCGTATTTCGCATTGAGAGATATTTCGCTTTTTATTCTTCCTTTCAATTGTGTTGATTATTAATTCATTTCGCAGATTTATACGTTCATACTTTCATGTCTTTTTTGTTTTCATTTTGCCTTCATTCCATTTGAGAATATATGCTGAGTTACGAAATTTTAATTGGAAACGGATTTTTCTTTTCTTTTTTTCTGCGATATATCCTTTCATTTTATTTTTTTTTTTTATTAATATTTTGATCTGCCACAGAACATAAATCATAATTCCCAACCTATTTACTATCCATACATGTAGAGGGTACACTGTATTTGGAATGATGGAATTTTAAAACAAACTCAGGGCACTCCTATTCCGTTTATTTAAAATTACTTAAGCGCCCCTGGTAGAGTTGGTAGCGTGCTTGCCTATAAGCGTGGGGGTTGTGGCTTCGATTAGCACCAGAGGCTTTGGTCTGTCGCTGCAAAAATCTATCCACATGGTCTGTGTCCGCCGGTATAACCTTAAACCCAAAACTAGAATATAAAATCACTTTGCATTGAAATTAATAATAAATAAATAATAATGACTGTTTAAGGGATTTTCAATAACACCATCCGAACTAAGAAATTCGGACAAATTGGACGGCACCTTCCACTGCACACTTTCTTCATTAACTGTTTGTTGTCGATTGAGTGTACTTTTCGTTCGGCTTGTCGAACACGTAATCGTTTCAATAACAATTTTAGTTTCTGTATTTCTAAAACGGCCAGTCACACTCGATCGCCAAAGCGGGCAGTAAAACTTAGCACATACTTAATAAAAGTGGTGTGTTCCCATAGAAAAAAAAATATTTTTTCTTAGATGGAAAAAGAGGGTTCTACTTATGCTACTTATGGCTGGGATTAGACTGGGACGAACTCTTTGTTTTGTTTTATTTTCTCCAACAAATTCCTCCTGCAAGGTATTATTATATCATTGTGGAGAAAACTGGACAGCGGCCGATAAAGTGTTTCATATCCTCGATGACCACCTCTCGAAAATTCAAAAATCGCCTCTATTCAATTCAAAGCCGTGCTGTACCAAGTCATGTGGGTACAATTCACATACATGGATAACAAATATCCAAATACTATGAACGGTGAATGGACAAATGATGGTACCCTACAATGCTTGCGAACACGGCTCACACATATCTTTATATGTGTGGACTCTATAGGTTAAACTTAGTGCAATATACTATGGGTTCGAGTGGCCGTTAAATTTATATCACATTAACCTCTTATTAAAGATTTTGACATATTGCCCACCGACTATCTGGAAAAGGTGCAAGGTAACCAATATTTTTCTATATAGGCCGCAACTATGAACCTTCATATTGGTGACACTTTCATTTGCCAAACAGTTTGGCTTATTTCTCTCAATGTAAATACTGGAATATTGTCTATCATTCCCCTAGTAGAACTCCCTTGACGGTCAATTAGGTGGTGTGACGACACTGTCTAATGCAATTCATGTTAGAGAATTTCTATGATTCAGCTCGGTCGAAGGGAACGCCATCATTCCTTGTTTCAGATTGAGTACAGAAGAATTTGATATTTGTTTAAAAGCCAAATTGGATCAAAGAATCTGCCTAGTAGGATCCATATACGATACCAGCAGACTGAAGCAATCAAGTGATTGTGTCATTGTGTGATTGTGCGCATACCACACCATCATGTTTGTGCAATATTTATTTCCTTACAAATAGCGTGCGGAAAAGGTCAATGTGAAGCCATGCTGGGATGAATAAATGGCTAGATGAAACAAATGAATAATAATGTGACACAAACTTCTGAAAGTGTTGGCATTCAGTGTCAAAGGTGATTTAAATAATTTTATAATTTTTTTCTGTCGATTTCATAGTCGGATTTCTGTCTAACCCTGCCATTACACGTACACGCTGAAAAATACGTCTTTTTTTGTTTACACACAAGTAAAACGCGTGTTTGGTGTTTGTAGCAAGTAAAGCTTATTTCCTTCTACACAAAGCTTATTTGGATATAAATATAACTCATTTGCTATTCATATTACGTATTTGTGTATAAGCAATAACGTGTTTGGAAAAAACAGACAACGGACTTATTAAATTCAACAAAGTACAACATTTGGGTGCGAATAAGTGTGTATTTGCAACTGTTTTCGTAATTTTTTTTTCTGCATTTACGCTCTTTAAAATAAAAGCAATACCGAGAGAATGAGATTGATTGTTATATAGAAATTCACAAATTGAAAAAAAATAAAAAGTATGTCAAAAATGCATACATATACATTTGATATTTATCACCTACAAACAAGTTTATATTTGTGGTATGGAAAAATATATATATGTTTGATGCGAACTTGTTTGCTGAAATTTGTTAAAATTACCATTTTTTTTCAGCGTGTACATACAATTAATTTGTTGCCAGTTGAGTACACATATTGTCTTCAAAACTAAAGGAAAATACCGAAAATCATCTTACAAAAACTGAGGGTCTACATGGGTACGTGAAAAATTTCGTCGCAAGAGTAATTTCTCTCAAGAATTGTTTCCGTCTGCTGGCTGTAAACAAAAACACAATGTTGCACCACAAATTGTCAAAGCATTTGGGGAAAAGTATAGACAAGCAAATTTGTTTTCATTAATACCTAAAAATTTTATTGACAATAATGCACAAAATGTAACTTTTTTTAATACGATAAAACTGTCAAAACACAATTACAGAATAAAATTATCCCCTAAATTGACACAAAGTTTTCGGGAATTCTAACATTCGTTACTGTCTGCATGATTCAGCAAAAATGTGTGATATGGTAAAAAAGTTTGAGTGTGATGAGTTTTTCGAACAATCAATTTCACAATACAACCGTTCGTTGACAAAAAAAGAAAAAACAAATTTGTGGGCCGCAGGCGTCCACATAATTATGGAGACAATACATTTCAAGAGATTCAAATAGAAAATTAATTGCGAATTCAGTGATATAATATTTCACATATTAACGACCACATTTAAACGATTAAAAAAAAAAGCAAGTGAGAAAATTTCAGACGGGCAAACGACAGTCAAAAGTGGTCTTGGCCACCACCATTGGATGTAACGTCTGCCGTAATGCCATAACAGCAACTTAAAAATACCGAATGTTACAGAAAAAATTGTATTAAAATTTTTACAAATTCGGCCGAGTATACATTTGTGTGGGCCTTCTACTTACCCGTAGGCTCAGGATATAAAAATCTGTTTCAGCCGAATTCGCATTTGTATTTACAAAAAAAAAGTAAGCTCCCCGGTAGACGAGTTGGTAGCGTGCCTGCCTATCAGCGTATGGGTTGTGGGTTCTATTTCCACCAGAGGACATATGTTCAGAGTCACCCGGTTTACTCTTGGACACAAAATTATAATATAAATTTATTTGGTATTCTTATTAAAGAACAATAATAAACAACAAAATAATAAAACAAATAACAAAAAATACTAAACAAATGTCAATGCCGTCAGAAATAACGTGGTTAATATGCCCTCAATCGGCTAATAATAATCAGCAAAATGTCCGTGATCGAATTTTTGAAAACGAGTCATATAAAACAATAAGTGGGAAAATACTGTTTCAACATTTATAAAAATACAAGGAGCTCCTGACCATCAATACAAAAGTCTGGGAGCGGTAGACAAAAATTGGGTTTCCGATCCCTGAGGTCAAAGGATCTTTTCGTTAGTAACGAATGGCATAATAAATACTGAAGTTTACATAAAAAAATGGTTACAAAAGCGACTACTACTATTTTTTAGAAAAAAAAAAGAAGTTTCCTCATTTTTCTGGCCTGATTTGGCGTCATGTCACTACAGCAAACTGCCCAAAACTCTCGTTAAACGGCGTTTATAGGACACCTAAAAAACGTTGAACCTATATAAAAACAATCGGAGAATGTGGACGGATAATAAAAAAAAAACAAATGTATATAAGACTACCGATGGCACCGTAATATTTAAAAAATTAACATCAAAATAGACAAAACTGTATTTTTCCATAGTGATGTGAAAGAAATTTGTATATTGTATTAATTTATGGAAAAAAGTCAGTTTTGGAAAATATTAAGTTGTGACTCTTTTGTATTTTGGGTGCGATATATAAAGAGTTATCCATTTTGCTTTTTAAAACTAAACGTAAATAGGTTAGGTTCGGTTGAATGGAGGATCGGTCATGTACCATGACCGTCTCATGTCTCTGACATACACCTAGGCCAGCAATTCGGCCTGTTGTGCGCTCCTGGTTTCTTCTACAAATTCCCTTCCCCTTTTTCCTACGTTAGGAATTCGGT
Source organism: Hydrotaea cyrtoneurina (assembly GCA_958296145.1). Taxonomy (NCBI): domain Eukaryota; kingdom Metazoa; phylum Arthropoda; class Insecta; order Diptera; family Muscidae; genus Hydrotaea; species Hydrotaea cyrtoneurina. The sequence goes on along the minus strand of OY282514.1, from coordinate 49,909,122 downwards.
CCCCTATATAAAGTTCCTTAAATTCATTATGTCTATTGCTTTGTCGGCCGATAGGTGTCCTCTCCTAACTGGACTTTCCTGACCTGCGAGAAAGCAGGGCAATGGCACAGGAAGTGTTCCGGCGTCTCGGCGTCCTCTCCGCATGCCCTGCATTCGTCGCTCTGGGAACATCCTATTCTACATAGGTGTGCCCTTAGACTAGTGTGCCCTGTGGTGACCCCAACTAGCTTACTTAGTTCATTTTTGTTAAACCCGAGTATTCTCTTTGTTTTATTGTAATCGAGGTTTCCCCAGGTTTTCTTTGTGGTTCTTCCCACCTGTTCCTCTAGCCACCTTAAGGCATGGGTCGTCTTCATCCATTCCCTCAACTCCTTTTTTGTCTCTAGAAAAGTTTTAGACAGTTGCAGATTATTTTGGTCGGATTCCCTTCCTATTTTAGCCAGTTCGTCAGCCCTGACATTGCCTGGAAACCCTTGGTGGCCTGGTATCCAGTTTATAATTATGTCGTTATTTCTCGATACGTCATTTATCGTTTCCTTACAGTGCATGAGTGTCCTTGATTTGACATTATCATCTCTGAGGGATTTAATTGCGTTTTGACTGTCTGTGAAAATACAGATAGTTTTTCCTGTGATTCTGTTCCGCACCCATTCTAGGCATTCTGTGATGGCCTTGATCTCTGCTTGTAGAATCGTTGAGTACTTTGGTAATTGGTATACTAATTCAGTCCTCGGATTATGGATGTAGATCCCTATGCCTACTCCTAACTCGGATTTGGATGCGTCTGTGTAGCACTCCACTATTCCCCCATCTTGGGTGTATGTGTCGTGTTCTTGTCCGCGTCTATCTTCTATTATTGTCGTGCAGTTCGCAACCACGGTTGTTTCTGAGATGCGATCTGTCTGACAGTTTGTTGTCAGGAACCCTCCTAGGTGTTCCAATATTCTCTGATGTTGTGTTCGAGGTTCATCCTCGTAAACGTAAATAAAACACATATAAAATATTTTTTTTCATGATATATCTTTTTTATTATAAAGTTTGAACGTTGACATTATGTGTGAAACACAACATCATTTAAATGAACACCACGCGAAATGTTGCAAGCATTGATACTTTTGAGGTAATTTTGGATCACTTTTTGGCACATATTGGACGGTATCTCAGACATAACTTGACGAATGTTGGTTTTTTAATTGCTCAAGAGTTTAAGGTTTATTTGCATACACACGGTATTTTGCGTAGCCCCATAAAAAAAGTCTAATGGTGTCAAATCGTACGATCTTGGTAGCCAGTTGATGTCGCCACGACGAGAAATTACGCGGCCAAGAAATGTCTCTTGCAATAAAGCCATATTCGCTCGAGTTCTGTGGCATGTGGCACCGTCTTGTTGAACCCACATATTCTCCAAGTCGTATTCTTCAATAGCAGGCAAAAAAGTCGGTTATCATACGACCATAACGCTTCCCTCGTCGTTTTCGAAGAAGTAATGTCCAATCACACCCTCGAACCAAAGAGCGCACCAAACAGTGACTTTTTGTGGATGTAATGGCCTCTCTTCAATTACTTGAGGATTCTCAGAACCCCAAATCAGCGTTGCCGTTGATGATACTAAAGTATCAAAATGATACTTTTTTTGGGTCTTGCCACTTTTTTGATACTTTTTGTTTTTGATACCAATTTTGATACTTTTTGTTAATCTGTGCCACTTTTGTGTTTTAAGAAAATACTGTGAAAAAATTATACTTTTTGTGATACTTTTTGAAAAAAGTCAACGGCAACGCTGCCCCCAATACGACAATTTTGTTTATTAACATACCCACCGAGTAAGAAATGTGATTCATAACCATAGACCATAATCTCCTCTTAAAGCACGATATGTGGCTGTGCCAGAATCACCATTTTTGTAGGAGGTTTCCATAATTTTTACGCGTTGTGTGATAGTTAAGCGATCCATTTTCGTCAATGTCAGACTTCCAGCTGAAAAGAAAAAAAAAATGGTTTAAAAACTTAGTTTGACAGATATCGAATTTCAGCCCTATACTTTTGAAATCAGGAAATGGTCAACCCTATACATATGTAATGAATTGAAGCACTTTTTTGACTAATAAAAATGTTTTGGTGAGTTTGTTTCTCACTGTCAGGCTAATAATTCAGACGATATTCGTTTCATTTTCATCAAAAAAAATTTCATCAACATGGATATTTTACGCACCCTAGAAAAAAGCGTATTGGGTTCATATCGGAGTCTCCAGGTGTACAATTAATATCGGCAATACTGCGGATACCACGATGACAAAATTTTGAATAATTCCTAAGCGGCTCACTTTATTCTGCGGAGTTAATAGAACTGTTAAATTTCTAGGTGACTTTATAAAGTATCATTTCTTTAAGCAGTTTAAGAAGTTTTTCTTAAAGTGACGTCATTTAAACTCATTTTTATAAGCGAACAAATACGAACCATGGAATTACATAAATTTAAATATCAGCAAAAAGGTTTGTTGAGAAAATTCTATTCCATAACAAAGTCTAATTTCTAAATAATTTCCCCAAGGACTTCAAAATATCACATAATGGAAGGTAGGTAATGTGTGCGACTATCACACAGTAATCCCGGGTTCGTCAGTTAGTACGACCATTAAATATTTTTCAGAAGCAGTTTTCCACCTCGTATTTACGAGTAAGCCATGTAAAACTTCTCTAGAAAATATTAGCCTTTCGGAGCTGGTAGGTCCCGGTCAGCTCCCTAAAATTAAAAAAAAGAAAACGTGCTACACTTTCCCATGGGCCACCTAGCACCAGGAACCACACATGCCGAATTCTGTTGCGTGTGTTGCCGCATACACATACGTCCTATACGCTGTGGGAGTATTGCTTATTTCCATTCAGATATCGATTCGTTTCCTGTCCGACTGTCGGTCTGTGTGTTTGTCGGTTTTCTTTTGCACATCAATTGCATTAAATTTAAAATACGGCCAGTCCATGTAGTTTTATTTGTGTATTTTTTTCTGTTTCGCATTCGCATCGTCCTTTAGTTGTTTGTCTGTTGGCATATAAAATTGCAATAATTAAGAAATATGTGCTCGAATGATTCCTGGAACAACAAAACCTCATACGTACGCACTGTTATGCTGCATGTCTGGTGCATCCTCCAGGATGTTGGGGGAGTAAATAAATCTCTGTGTGCTTCAATGTTGACTATTTTTTTTATATTTCATGCTGCTATAGCCTTTATTTTGCAGCCAATTTTTGATTATCGGGCGGTGTTTTGTTGTCATGTCGTAGAGACTTTAATCTCCCACCTATTGTAAGGCGGTAAAATTTGGCATTACATTTAGATACAGTTTCTTTAGTCCGCTGTGGTGTGATTGGTAGTGTATACGGTTTGTATCCACCTCGTAAAAGTGAGGGACTTTACTGTCATACAGTTGTAGGCCAAAGAGAAAACGATGTCACTTTTTGTCTAAACCGAATCTTCAAAATAAAATGGAATGGAAGAATCCCTAATCCCTATGGTTTTCCGGGGGTTTTCCTTTACGACACCGTTTTTTTTTATTATGTTAATGGAAATTGGATGCCAAAAAAAATCATAATGTCGACCCTTTGGATCAATTTCTATACTTGGTTTTATTTAGAACATTAAGAATTTGTTCAAGATCGGGCTTAATAATTATTATTGGAACAATTTCATGGACCTGGCAATCAATGTCAATGTCGGACGGACGGATATGGAATTTTAACGATTTGTAATCTAGTGCACCCAATAGTCCACAATGCACCTAATATCCTCATGATTGATAGCATTCTCGAACAAACTTACAATTCCCCTTAAATATATATTTTTTTAAAGTTTGGAATATTTCTGTTTTCGGAAATGTGTATCTTTCGAATACGAATGCACCACATTCTTAATTTTATCCATAGATAGATTAAAGTTTATAATAGGATAGAAATAATTTCGAAATGGATTTATGTGTACAGACCGTTGGATTAATTTAAGCCCAAATAAATACTTGAAATTATCGGAAACTGGGATAGATTTAAGGAAAATTTAAATTGATATCACAATATTCTTGTTCTAAGAATATTAAACTCATAATAGGATAAGTTCGAAATGGATTTAAAGAGAGTACGTTTTTATCCGGTCTCAGTTTTCTCTCTCAAAAATAGTTCTACCAATTTTGTTTCTCTTACCTCACTTCAAATTGGACTTATGTACTTTTCTTAATAAAAACTTAACTACACTTAAATACATCGGCACCCATTTTCAATGATTTCGTCTCCAATCATTGGTTTATTATGTCATGTAGTCTTCCGTAGTTAAACGAGAACTGCTGTTTACTAGCACCGAAAAGCAATAAAGCAAACAAATAAATGAAGTATTTTATTCGTATTATAAGAATTTTTTTCGTATTTGTTTTTTAAACTAGCCCATTTAGTTCAAATTAAGAATATTCGGCTTGCATTTAGAATGCTACTTTTCTTTCTGTGTAGGCATTAAACAGATGTTAATATATTTTCATGAAAATCCTCAAAAAGATACATGACTACACGGTGAAAGAAAATGGCCATTGTAAAAAATTTCAATTTCTTGTTTGTAGGTGATAAATATCATGCAGTTTTCTGTCATTTTTTATTTTATTTTTTTTCAATTTGTGAATTTATATATAACAATCCATCTCATTCCCTCGGTATTGATTTTATTTTAATGAGCGTAAATGCAAAAAAAAAATTAAGAAAACAGTTGCAAATACAAACTTATTCGCACTCAAATGTTGTACTTTGTTGAATTTAATAACTTCGTTGTCTGTTTTTTTCCCAAACACGCTATTGCTTATACACAAATACGTAATATTAATAGCAAATGAGTGTTATTTATATCCAAATAAGCTTTGAGTAGATGGAAATGAGCTTTACTTGCTACAAAGACCAAATACGCGTTTTACTTGTGTGAAAACAAAAAAAAAGACGTATTTCTTAGCAAAATACCAGCTACTTCGTTTGGGTAAATTTCCCTTTTTAGTAAAACACAAAATATTTGTTTAATTACGTTGGTTTATAAAAAAAACTACTTTGTACGGAGTCAAAGCCCATATTTTCCAATATTTATTCACACTTTTTTAATGCTCCCAATTTTGGCCTCGTTTTTTGCTTTTTTGCAACCTCTGATATCTAGCCCGCAATAATTTCGAAACATGTATTTATTTTTCTACTTCTCGCCCTTTATGATTATTTTTAAAACGTTTTTCCACATCCTCTATATTTTAGATATTATATTTCCTATTCATTCTATTTTCCTACCATTTCTGATTGACCTTGAAGTTTCTGATTGACCTTGAAAAGGGGCCGTCTTGGTTCCTTTTTCATCCCATATCTAACTTATTTCCATCAGTTGTGGCCAAGCGTAGTTGCGGACTAATTTTCCAATGAAAATCACAATAATTGATTATTTTGTATTTTTGCGAATTTTTGGGGACACATTTTACTCGTTTTCGCCCATTTCTATCCCCATCCAATGTCTACGAAGCCAGGGCTACATACTCTCCATGATTCCAACTTCAGCTGTTTGGCCAGAACAGTGATAAATCAGTCAGTCACATAAGAGTTTTATATACATATATAGATAGCTAAGTAAGTGTTGTATTACAAATACAATTATAAAAAAAATATTCGTCCATAATTTTCGAAACATTTTTGTGTTTATTTTCTTCTTCTTCTATATTATTTCACAATAATTGATATCTTTCCTCACTTGGCACCATTTATTATGGACATTTTGTTATTTTGTATGCTGGCAATGCTCTATCCATGCTTAATATCGCTTAGCTCTCCATACAAATTAAGCGAAAAGTTGGCGATGTAACGAAAATACGTCTAATATTGTCCTTGGACTAGATTCTATACACATTCTAGATGCAGATAGAAAATCATTTGTATGTTAATGGCCAAAAACAACTCATCACCGCCTACGGCAGAGTACGGAAGCATTTTTGAATTCGTACAGAAAACCTAGAGGCTTAGTCTCAAAAGTGGAACATAAATTAACTCTGTGTCATAACTATGAAATAACTTAATAAGTAGATAATGGACAGACGTCGAAAAGTTCAACGGAAATACTTAGTTCCATTTGAAATTACCATCTGAGTGTTCGAATAGTTGTCGACATCAACCGTAAAGCAGATGCGATATGAACTTTTGAGAAATTCCGCATAAAATGAAACGGCGAACAATTAGTCAATCTCGTGCTGCAACTCAAAACAGAAGAGAGCCAATTTTAGTGTTTTAAGACTCTATAATTGTCTATCTGGCTGTGTGTCTGTCCTTCGCTCTGTGAGTGTATGAATCCAATTATGTGCATATGTTCATATGTATGTTTGTGTGTGTGTGTGTGTCTGTGTGATAAATTGTAGGAAACGAAACGGAAGTGCAGTATTGTCTTTTGGAGTTTCAGTTCTCTTTTTGTGTGTGTGTTTTTAGTTTCCAACACTTTGTTTGCTTCTAAAAGTGACGAATATTTTTATAATAAATTTGCCACGAACACATGTACGATTCGGTACAGTGCGATGTACGTTGCTGTATGCCAACAATTTTCACAGTCTATTTCACAGGGATGGGCGTATGCAGTTCGTTCTTGAGAGTACTCGCACTCGCATTCGCGTTTCCAATTTAAATTTACGATATCGTACAGAATTTTAGCGTGTTATTCGAATGCGAATGTCTCCGTTTGTTTGACTTTTCGTATTGCTTTGTGTCTGGATGAGTGCATAGTTTTAACATAAATCGTTTGTAGTTTCTTTTTCAGTGTTTTGTGTGTGTGTTTTTTTTTCTGTTTTGTTTTTGATTTTACGCTTCAATGCAAATGCAAAGAGTTTCTATTGAAAAAATATCAACTGACAAACTGTTTTATGTGAACGAAAACAACTTCAAAAAAAATAAACCAAACCAAACCAAACAACAACAAAAACAACGACGAAAAGAAACGCTACAATTGTGTGAGTGCGTAACTGAGTGTGTGTGTGTGAGTGTGTGTGTGTTTATATGGAATAACAACAGCTAAGAAGAAACAATAATAAATTCAAACCAAATCGTTAGGAAATAGCAGCAGCAACAACATCACCAACAACGGCAGCAGCAGTAGCATCTGATAAATGTGAATGCAACGACTACGAGAAGAATAAAATATCAAAATAGTTTAAGCCAAAAATGAAAATGTACTGAATATAAATGTTACAATTGCTATGCTGCCACGGCTTTGATGCTGTCGATGTCGTTGTCGTTGTGTCGTTGTGTCGTTGTCTCTCTGTCTTTGGTTTTAAATCTTTTCGATTTCGGATTTAACGTATTCCATACTTCTTTTTGGAGCGGCTGTCTTTCTGTTGCCGCTCTCCACGTTTCGAGTATCTGCCATGACAGTTTGGCAGCATACATTTGTGTGATTCGCTCATTCGCTATGGTTTGCCTCCGTTCCAATATTCTAAACTTGGATCTTTCATGCATTCACGATGTACATTTGAAACTACGTCACCGTTAAATATAGACGTCCACACATACATGTACTCATTGTAGCGATTTAAAGAGTTCCCGCCCATCTCCAAACAAGCGCAAGCATCACAGCATATTCGGTTGCATTCAAATAAACTGGTATTCATACGATACGAATACTCGTTGGTTCACATGCATATGCATAACAATTACAACTCATATAGGAGTAACTAAGCGTTAAGGAGACTTTCTTAGAGTTATGGCCCAGCAAACAGATTCGATTGTAATCGCCCCACAACTGAAAGTCCTACCAATAATTCAAAATATGTATAGTAGGGTGTCCAAAAAAAATTGGTTTTTTTTTTGCTCAATCTGATTTTGATAGCTTATGGTATAAAGTATTTTTGAGAATTTTTCAGATTTTTTGGAAAGGGTTTAGATGTGCCCAAACTGTTTTTTTGCGAAAAATTCGGCTTTTCTGAGTTTTTCGTATTTCAGGCAGAAGTTGGTCAATAAAAAGCATTTTCAAGGTCGTTAAGTCATAATTTCAAAAAGAAAAATGTTCGAGCTTTAATTTGATGTATATTAATCATAAGTTTTGTATTTTTTTTCCTCGTTTAGCGGGAAACGTTACATTACGTTTAAAATGTCATGAATGTGTAAAAAACTAATAACGCAAAAATTCTTAGGAATTAAAAAAAAATATCGATTTAACTGTTGGTTTTTCAAAGTTATGCTCTTCAAACCTTTGTAGCCACAGATTCGATGCAGTAATGCAATTCATAAAAAACATTAGATAACATTTACAAATTTCATAAAAGTGTAAGAAACTAATGATGGAGTTTTAAAGCTGAAAAAAGGAATTTGAAAAAAAAAATAATATTACTCTTTACTCTTGTCGTTTCAAAGTGTGAAACCATTGTAACAACTGTCGAGTTTTCCAGCTCATTGAATAACGACAAATATAAATTTCAATTTTCTTTGATGTGGAAAATTAAGAAAAGTATTCAAAATATGTTCACCTTTCTGATTTTCAATGTCAATACCACAGAATCGTATTCTTTTCATTCATTACAAAAAAGGTTTACTAGATCAATGCTTTTTTAAAACTTGGCCCATGTCGATCAAGTCTGAACACTGTGCAAAATCTATTTGTTTTCTTTTTGACATCTTTCAAGACTGTATTACATCTGCCCAGGGTCAAATCGCATGCCTTTATCCTTGTTAACATTATCGGTGCATGATTTCTTAACTAATTCGGATGGTGACAGAATCTGCATTACAGCGTTCCCAGTTTTATTAAAAAAAACTTTTTAAATAATGAACAATTACTATGAATGTATTTCTTTAAAAAACATATATATATATAAAACAGATGTGTCCCCAAGACCTACCAAAATACGAAAAAATACAACGTAAAAAATATTATGATTTCTGTTGAAAAATTGGTCCACGACTACGATTGGCAACAACAGTTCGAAATGAGTTAGAGATGGGACGACAAAAAGGGCCAAGACCGGATAAAAAAGAGGAAAAAATAAAAAATGCGAAACAAATTTTTGCCAAAAACATGTGGAGAAGGACCGAAAAGACGGAATACAAAACGGGAAAAAGCTAAAAAAAAGTGTGAATTTTTTTTTTAAAATTTTCAAAAATTAGAAGTGATGAAAAAGGGGACTAAAAGTGTCAAAACGGGCCTAAAACTAGTATACTTTAAATGAGAAATAATCTGCATACGAGTATATAAAATGCTTGAGTGATATAAAATGCTTCGTTTTATCCTCAACAAACGGGTAAAAAGGGTGAAACAAATTTTAGCCAACAACAGGTGGAAATGAGATGGGACGAAAAAGATACAAATTAGAAAAGGTGGCCAAAAATTGGAAAAATGGGTTTTCACTCCCTACAAAATAGGTTTTTTGTAAACCAACATAATTTAACAAATATTTTGTGCTTTACATTTGAAATTTTGCGTGTTAAAAAAGTTTGAATTCACACTGATAAGACCCTCGTGAATCTGCGATTCAAGCATACCAAATAAGACCAGGAAACCATCCACGTAAACCCGGCATGACCGATGAGCCAATTGCAGAATTCGGTGTGTGAACGAGACCTACTTCTGTTCTTTTGATAGTACAGGGTGTTTTTTATTGGGGTATAGAACTTTAAGTTGGCATCACTTTTTTATCTGGCGGCCATTTTGTCAGCTGTCAAGTGATTAATATTTAGTTTGGTTTGCCATTCATGAACAGGTTGACAAAAGAACAACGCTTGCAAATCGTGCAAATTTATTTCGAAAGTAATGGTTCAGTTCGCGAAGTTCACCGCAAGCTCCGTCCATTTTATGCCATTACATCCACAAAAACTGACTGTTTGGTGTGCTCTATGGGCTGGTGGAGTCATTGGGCCATACTTCTTCCGAAATAATGCTGGAGAGTCAGTTACCGTTAATGGAGACCGGTATAGAGCCATGATAACCGACTATTTTGTTCCCGAATTGGATGGCATGAATGTGGATGAGTTGTGGTTCCAACAAGTGGTTGAAAATTGGACCTGTAGAATTGGCTTTATTCGAGCCAGCCGCGGCGGCCACATGCCCGAAATCATATTTAAACATTAATGGTATAAAATTATCCTTCCAATAAAGCCAAATTGATGGACATTAAAACGATTTTCTTGTGTTTTATTTCAATTCGAAGTTCTATACCTCAATAAAAAACACCCTTTAGCAAAGATCGCCAGTCCATGCCGAGCCGAACTCTCCCTGCGATTTAGGTGGTTAAAAAAGGCACCGCGAAACTTTGCCATGGTTTCCTTCCAAGTTGATCGGGCTAGGACATAAAAAAAGAAAGATAACTCCATTTACTCCTACAAATGTAATGTTGGCTCCAAACAGCTAGTGCTATTCCTGAGGAAGAGCCAAAGTCCCCGCGACTACAAATGTGTTATGACATTCATTCATCATCTGAATGTGTACAAACTATATCGTTCACGCGTCATTGATTTTGGGAATGGTCCAACGAATACACTTCTGTTTTTTTTCAAGAATAGCAAAACTACCAAAGAAGAACAGCAGCAGAAATAAAAACAAAACTAAATTGTGAATGCTTTGTTGGGTATGAGGTAAAAGGAATGACTGAATGGAATCAACCAAACAGACACCAGCACTTTAAAAGGACGGACATCATAGCTAGCATTTGTTTATCCATTTGCTCCCCCCCATTCAGAACAACCTTCAACACGTCTCGACTTGACTTCTTGCATGGAAATAAAGGATTGAACACACTGAAAATAAGTGACAAATAAAAAAGGATACAATTCAAATTGTTGGCATCCCCACAACAACTCAAATATATTTAGGAGTACATACTGACTACACTCCGTTTTTGGAACAGCCAAACAAATATTATTTTTGCCTCTACCGCAGGTTGTCGAGTTTGCTATGTTTCGTCATTTCATTTTGCTGCAAATTGTGGCATCCCACGGAGGTCCAAATGCAGGCAGTTCATAGTGTAGGGTGTGTGTGGTTCAGCCAGGACTAGCTAAGAGTCACATACTACATTTCATTGTGGGTTGTGGCGTGTGAAATTCGTTGTTTTTTTGTCATTTTTTTTTGTCATTTCTTTGTTCCTTTATGGCAGCTGATAAATATTCTTTGAATGCATTTGCTTTCATTCGATTTTGAAGTTATGCTTGCATATGAGTGTGTGTGATTTTTCCATATCTTCACACATTATCAGTTCGATTGATTAAATTGTATGAAATCTATTTAAGTATTGCTTTGAAACAGAATAGGAATTATGTTTTCCACGTTAACGCACTACAGACCGAATATTTAAATATTAGCAGTCTATGACACGATGTCGAATGACAACATTCGCATGCGGCGGAATGAAATTAGGCCCCACAAAAATACACCCCAAATGGAAATAGGCGCAAACTGTACACCGAGAACAACTACGCGAAACATTAGAACCTATTTCCCTATTTTGGGTGTGTATTTTCACACCTTCAATAGGTATTAATGATAATTCTGTTGTTTTCATGAATAATCGCTTAAGTACAGTTTCGGGGGTTTTGATTTATTGATGTAGCACGTTGACATTTTCAAAGGGCTTTTCATTAAAGTCATCTTTTTTTAATAAAAATGTTTCGTTACTCTGTGTACTTTGTCAATAACAACTGAAGTTAATATTTTTACAGAAGTTGCAATTTTAAAAAATATTTGATTATGCTCTTCCGAGAAGTTTACTATTTTAACATAGGTTGTTATTCGTGAAAACCACAGAATTAATGTCTACAAATTTTTGGTTCACATTTTCAATTTACGTTCTTCTATTTGATGGGGTCTATTTTCATAACAGGCCTAATTCCTCGAGCCGTTTGCTGTTTGTCGCTTAGAAAGCATGTGAAAGTTGTCGTTCAACATCCTTACCTTGTATATTTCTCTTAAGGACTTCCGTTCGTAATGTCACGTGACAGTAGCTAAATGTCCAAATGGGAATATTTTCTAGTTGAAACGTAGCGTATTATGTACTATCGTGATGAGTTTTTCATTTTGATTGAGGTGTTTCGGTGATATGTAATTATTATCACGTTCTTGATTGTTTGAAACGCCTTTTAACGGATTCTAAAATCTATCGTTTGAAACATTTATCAAGGGTGAGCGTGTCACCCACTCCTCTTATGTTTTGTAAATGTACAATTGTTGTTGGAAACAATTCATGTGACCACAAATTAATATATCTGACACGCCCCTTTCGCCTTCGCCAGTGACATATAACCTAATTGTCATGGTAAATAGTATTTCCACATTGAAAGAGAAAGTCACGATGTTTCATATTTCCCTTATTCTTTCAAACATTCAGGTGCCAGACGACGCTTGACGATGACATGAATATTTGACAAAAAACAGAGTAAATCTCATGTACTTTGATATACACATACATATAAATGGAGAACTGGGTACGTGTATAGGATTCTTTAATTAGAGTATAAAATATTCATGTCCAGTCTAATTATTTTGCTTCTCAAATATTTGCTTCTCAAATATATTGCACGTCTAATTTCCTTTGCATACCCATGTGAGTATTTGTGAATATAAATGAAATTCTTAGGAAACATTCTATTTCAGTGGTTTTTTTGTCGGAAAAAATCATAACAGTACATTATTTTCAATAAAACTTTAGGCAAATCGAATCCGCATTGAAAATGCAGCGAATTTGGTGTACAAATCTCAAAATCGACAAACATGTACTTAAGCGGTTGCTTGTGAAAACCGAGATGTGTATGTCGAGAGAACGAGTGTGAAGGCCGGTATCGTATACTTGTTTGTGTTGAACCCTACTCCATTTTTCTCTACCTACTGCTCTCAGGATTTTAGTGACCGTTCCACTATTTCGTAGCACAGATGGTCGATGGTACACTACAAATTGGTGCCATTTGCAATGAGATCCTTAAGGATTTGATTTATGACGAAATTCCAAAGAATGTGGTATTAGACACCTCCTTGCGGGGCGCCTCGAGTGACCACTCTCCTTACTGCATCATTGCCCATGTCCTAGTTAATTTGCCTGCTATTAATAATGTTGCCCGTCCATTAAATATGTTTACTGTGTTACGTTTTTTTTTTAATTTGTTCCACTATTTGCTCTCAATTCTTCTTAAATATTTTGAGAATTTGGAAAGGGATGCAAATTTGATTACGGAGCACTTTTCGACTCTGTCAAAAAAAAAAGTATCCAGACAGTGAAATTGTAATTGTTGGGCATTTTAATGTCCATAATCATTCTTGGCTTTCCCATACGAGGAATACATCACCAGAGGGCCAATTCCCCGAGCAAAATAATTTGGCTCAACTAGTGAACCAGCTGCCATTTTATATTCCCTTTATCTGCCTTTCTCTTCAATCCGAGCGTGGTAGACAAAAATACTTTGATTTTATTGATGTGGACAGTCCCAATGCTCTTTTAGTCCGTCGGGATCTCGTGACGAGAACTTAAAATTTTTGCAGCTAACTTACAAAAAATCTCTTGGTAGGAAAGTAGATAGAAAGAACTGGAAGAATTTTACGCCAGGTTTAGCTTAAGCCAAATGCAATTAATTATTTTTTTAAAAATTGCATTCAGAGGTTATGCTGAGGTGCAGGTAGTGGGACTTAAACGTTTATGTATGTTACTCAATCGTAATCAGCAAATTTTGTTTTGTTTTTAAAAGCGGCGGTTCTTGACACTTTGTATATCACTGAACTCACTAAAGTTTAAGTTGCTGATCTTGGGTTGCATACCAAATAATTTTCCAACACTTCGGTCTTGTGTATGTTTTCATCCAAAAATCGTCATATTTCCCGGACTATACGTCCCGGGAATTCGCGGGTTAAAATCCGTAGATATAAGTCAAACAGATCACGAACCGCAGGTCTCGTTAACGCAGATGGAGCTGATTCATGGCCACAAAAAAATAAATGTAGATTACCTTTTATCCTTAGCCCGAATTAGAGTCCTTCACTTTATCTCAATGATGATTTCATTCTTTCTATTTATGGCGAAGCAGAGGCATACACATTCATCCACTTCGTCGACGCTGTAACTATTTAAGGTCTATTTTTTTGTCGAAAATATCTGAATACTGAAGTATGCTCTATCGAACGTCGCAGACAACACAGCCCTTACTCCAAAGCGACAAGACAAAAATATGACATAAGTTGTATTGCAACAAAGTAATAGAGCAACGTTTTTGCTTTTTCATAATTATTTTTAAACAAAAGAACACATATTAATGTCAGATTTTCACGATTACTAAGCTTTGCACATTTTGATGTAATCACGATGAAAAGCGCAAAGACAAACAATGCTTTTAGGTGAATATAGCAGCGGAATGCCGAATGACGCTGCGTTTACATACGTGGGTCTGAAGGCTGAATTCTCTTTTATTTTCAAAACCCCCAATCAGAATCTGGGGCGTATCATGTATGAAGATGTTATTAGTTAAGGCATTTAAAGCGTCAACGAAAAACATGTGGGTGTTTGACACATGTCCTACAATTAGCATTTACGCCACTAGAGACAGCCGATTTGGTCCCAGGCCAATAAAAGTGTCCGAGCAGTAGCTTATATTTCTTATCTAGAAATCACTTTTAATTGGTTTGTTTGTGCTCTGGCATCAGACACAAACATAGCGACAGATTCAGTTTGGTCACAGCGACAAAGAATGACACTTGTCAAACCGTACCCGATAAACTACGAGCGATGACAAGGCGTGCCAATAAATATTAATTAAAACTGTGTTAAAATCTAGGAATTATAATTATATATTCTGACTTTTTTTTTTGCTATGTGTCACATTATGTATGAAAATTAATTTCAGATAAATTAATTGTTATTTATTATCAAATAAAACATTAACAGCATACAAATAGAAACACTCACACAATTGTCAAAACCAGATAAAGGACAACAAATCATTGAGCTACAAACAAAAGATACCTTTTATTGTTAACACACACACATACTACGTCCGCAATTATTTGAAAGCAATTTCAAAATAAATCACAAATTATATTCTATATGAGTGCATCCATAACTTCTGCGAGAGTTTCCAAACAAAAGGAAATTTAATTTGGAATTTGGGAACAAACTGAATTGGCTTTAGACCAAAACTAAAATGGTAAATTAAATTCAAACTAGACACTATTGAGAGTTTTGTTTTGATATGAGGAATTGTTAAAATGGAGCTGTCACAATAGTTCTATCTGGTCATTGGTCAGCTAGGTAGGGCATTCTTGCCAGAATGGATATGTTTCAGTAGTTTACTGGACTTATGAGATTATAGTAAATAGTTTAAAGTGGGATAAATTAATATGTACTAGGGTTGTAACGAAATTCGCATTCGCATATGCGAATGCGAATTATTCGCTTCATTTTGGACATTCGCATTCGCACTCGCAAAAAACATTATTTTATTATTCGCTCTCGCATTCGCATTCGCAAAAAAACTATTTCCACATTCGCATTCGCGGAAACATTTAGGCCAAGTCATTTAAACTATTAGTTTTCCAATCTGGCAAAAATTTTTTGTTAAATTTTTGTTACTTTGAAATAAATTTTTGTTACTTTGAAATAAATATTACTGGAAATAAGTACTGCATAATTGACTCTGACATTCCCAAAGATTTTCGCATTCGTTAAACGATTCCTTGTAATATTTACATTAGCTAAAAGTAATTTTTACTATTGGCTTTCGCATTCGCTTTCGCATCCGCATTCGCTAAAAAAAATTTTTACCTTTCGCATCCGCATCCGCATTCGCTAAAAAAAATTTTTACTATTCGCTTCCGCATTCGCTTTCGCTAAACACACATTCGTTACATCCCTAATATGTACTCACAAAAGTAAATATTAACACACAAGCGCTTGTTGTCTGAGATTTCTTTTCTATCAAAAGATTTTAGTAATAATATAAATCTGTACTGATGTTTCTTAGACTCGATTTACTCGATGACTTTTAGCTTGATTTCAAAATCGTGATTTTCAAAATTGTAGTCAAAAAGGTGTAGAGAAGATTCCGGGCTAGAAAAAAAGTCAGAAATCAAAGAAATTTCCCTTTGATTTCACACTTTTTGGAACCGATTTACACGATGACTATCCACCCAGGGTTAGCAAAACAGTCACAAAATGGAAATATGACTTTTTATTTGAAAATTTCAAAAAAGAAAAAAAAAATTCCAGACAATTTTATATACAAAAGAAGAATACACTTCAGAAACAGGCATGCATGTTTGTTTTTCAACAGTCATCGTGTAAATGCTTATGACTTTACGAAGGGGTTTCAAAAGAAAATGTAAAGAAAACCCCTAGAGAAAAAGTCATCGTGTAAATGGGGACTTGCTTTTTTATTACAAATCAACAAGATGAGAAAAATCAACATGAGAAAAATCAAACGGAGTCGCCAGAAAAAAGTCAACGTATAATTTCATATCACGTCTGGAAGCAAATTCCAAAGAGAATAAAGAAAAAGTAAAGCCAAAAAGTCATCATATAAATTGGGACTTAGAAATTAATTCATTCAAAGAGGATCCAGTAAGTTGAATTACATCTATTCGTGGTTGCAAACTAGAAAGATGTGTCCCAGGTGAGATGTAAAGCGTTCGGACACAATGCTGTCGCTATCAAGACCCGATGTCTCATTACTGGCGTCCGTCATGAATCTGGATGATTAGTGACTTTTGCAGCAGCTGTGGTGATGATGAGGAGGAGCCAATAAACAACGACCTGGCGAAAAGGCGGGGGATCGATACTGGGCTCTTATTTCTTTAGGCGACCTGACCTATATTCATATTTGGCGACCCCGGAGCTTCTTGAGACGCTCGGGATGGTGCAACGAGAGGAATTAGGAACACGATTTTCGCTAGCTTCCGTGGTATCTCAATGGACTTCATAGTCTAAGTGAATCTGTCTTTTCAGACTGTCACGCTAACCTAAGTTGCGTTTGGGTTTCTAAATTAAAGACAGGAGATTTTCTTGCAGGTACAGTTCGGAAAACTAAAGAATTTTGGGTCGTCGTGAAGCATCTTGTCGGACCGCAATACAGAAATTGGTGGAAAAATTTGATCTGCTGGGTTTATGGTCCGGCGATGTTATTGGACCTTAGATTTTCAAAACTGAGGTTGGATCAACAGTTACAGTGAATGGATGGCGCTATCGAGAGATGATTAATGATTTTTTATGATCGGAGTTGGATGATATTGATCTGGACAACGTTTACTTTCAACAAAAAGGCGCTACGTGCCACACGTCCCGAAGAGGTGATCACAAGTGGCCACCGAGATCTTCTGATTTAACACCTTGCGACTTCTTCCTCTGGGGCCACGTGAAGATAAAGTCTACGCCAACAGCCCAGCGTCGATTCAAGAACTCAAAGATAGAATTCGTGAGACTATCGAGGACATAGTGCAGCCACTTTGCGATTTGGTTATGGAAAATTTCATGAAAAGGATATGATCCTGTCAGCGTGATAGTGGTGGCCATTTGGCTGATGTTGTTTTTCATTATTAACGGCATAACGGCATCCTTTTTATTATAAAACTAGCTGACCCGGCAAACGTTGTATTGCCGAAAAATTTTGATTGAAAAATTTGTTTACTGAATTTTTTTTTAAGTACGATGTACCTTAATCAAGTTTAAAGGGAAGTAATACCGTTATTTTCTAACTGAATTTTATTTTAATGCTAAATTGCAAACATTACTTGTTGATTAAATTTAAATGTTTTTGAAATTAAAATATTGGGTTAATTATTGTAATGCCAAGGTATGGACAATGTTTTTGGTTTCCTTTGGTATTGGTGTATATATAAATAAATTTTGCGGCTGACCAACTCGTGAGCAGGCCACGTACAATTGGCCATGGGAAAAACATGGATTTTCCAAGTCCAAACCGCAAAATCTCATCGTTTGGCCTTGCGACTTGTTGATCGTGATGGCAAAAGCTAAACGAATTGGAAATTGCAATCGTTTAAATTGTATTGGGGCATCTGTCGGAATCATTGGAATACGTGGGAGTAGAACGTGTTTTCCTTTAAATTTCCCGGTTATAATAGTTGCCAGAAATGTTTCCAAAGACGCTACTATAGCTCGTTCTTGTATCCGTTCAATATGATTGTATGCGCATCGAAAACTAACTTGATCATCTTCATCACCCAAAAAATAAATTTGCAGAAATTTAGGATCTTCATTTTGTAAAGCATATAAACCACCAATCTTATGATGCACTTGTCCCTGTATTTTAAATGTGGAATGAAAATTCCGACCTTGAGCATCAGTATTTGGCACAATTTTAGCCCCAAAAGACGTCATTTGGAAGCACGAATTAAATTTTCTTATTTTTTTTAGAAAAACCTTGGAATCCGCACTTTGACCCAATAGCAATGTTTTAAGTGGTTCCGGTTGTGAGTTTAGTGGTGGCAGCACAACTTTTCTGGAACAACAGCACATTCCAGCTGATTCATTCCTAAACTTGAGCGCGTGACAGTGACCACATTCATTCGTCATTTCTCCAATAAAAATTTTTTGGTGTGCACTATAATTGACGTCGGGTTCGTAAGCGAAAGCCATACGGTTGAATGAGGACAACGATGCAGCGCGGGTTATATGCATTCTTTCAGCAGTGGCTAATCTATGCTCACCAGTAATGCGTTGTCTATCTGCAATTCTTCGCGCCTCAAGATGTTGAGCTCGTTGTTCAGGAGTTCGTAAAACACGCATTGCACCTACGCGATTTCCAATATCGTGATTGCGTCGCAAACGCTGCTCTGCTGTTAAATTTGCTAGTACTTCCCTTTGTTGTTGAGCATGGCGAGTATTTCTTCCAATGTTCCCTCCTCTGGACCGTCTCGGCATTATTATAAAACAAATTGAATGTTATATTTGAACATAAAATTATATGAAATGACAATAAATAAAATTCCAAAAATCATAGACAACGTACATCTGATATGAACAAATATCAGTAAATGTAGTTTTTCGTAAATATCTCGACTCCACCGCCACTTAGCAGGTCCAAATTTTATCAGCAGTCTTATATTTATTTAAGAAATGTATTTTGCGAATTTGAGCCAAAACGTTCCACAAATACGAAAAATTTAAATATCGCGACTTATGCGCCACCCATCGGGACCCTACTGAAGAGAAACCTTCCCGCGGACTAAACAAACATATTGTCCAAGTTTGGTAACAATCTGTCCAGCGGTTCTTGAGTTTTAGGCGCTCTTACCCGGAACGAACGTTTTTATATATTAAGATAAACATCCGATCACTTATCTCAAAAAATTCCATTTTTCTTTGAATACCAAAATAACACCTCTTGTTGGAAAGCCCTGTTCTATCACGAAATATATCTCATCTTAAATTCCAGAATTTCACTGAAAGACCATATAGAGGGTAGACATCCCAAGACGCAGAAGCCATAATTCGGCTGCAAGCACTAGATGTCAGTAATTAGCATGACAACTTTTAAGATTTCAGCAAAAACTATACAGAGGGCAGACGTCCCAAGTCGTTTTTTGACACATTAGTTCGGCTACGCACTATAGATGGAAGTATTTGAAAGGTTTTCAAAGCCAATAATGTTTTTTTTTTAAACAAATACTGTTTGAATACCCTCTGGGAAATGATAAGCAAACGACTTGGGACGTCTGCCGTCTGTATGGTCTTTGATTTTCAGGTTTTTTTTATAGAAAAACACACATAAGACGTTCTCTTGTAAATATTTAGCAAATGTCTTGGGACATCTGTCCTCTATACGATCTTTGGTTGTACTGCTCAATAATTCAACACAAAATCTGGCATTGGGGCCAATACAGACAAATGGTAGTATTGTCGAATCTAAAGTTTCTTCTATGACAACGTTTCACATAGGAGAGAATTAGATCTGCTTCAATTTAGAACAAATAAACGAACATGTCTATTTGAAGTATTCCAAACGCAAAACAAATCGTTCCTAACTCTAAACTGAGCATTTGATAATTCTGCCGGCTCTGTGCCATTTACACAAAGAAGATATTCATTTAGAAATGAAATGGCTCATACATAAATATGCGTATGAATACATGCTGTCCTTCTGAATAATAAATAAATAAATATATACACATATATATATACAGATGTATATATAAACGTATGTGTATATCTACGTGTGCGTGAGAATGTGCTCGTATATGTGTACGTAGAATTTTCGACAAATCCATAAAATGTTTGTTCATTAAATCAAGTATAAAATGTTTCACTCAATTTCCATTGATTTCATACTCATCACTGACTACGAGTAGTATTGAAAGCAACAATTTGCAACAAAATATTTGCACAACAAATAGCGTTGATGCACGCACCATCACACATGAGCACCACACTCCACGCCCACACACGCGCGCACGCTGATACAAGTCAAGGATAGCATTTGACGGGAATTGCCGCCACAAATTGTTGCAACATTCCCAAATGCGGCGCGGAGAGTGTCGACAAACCGTTGTGTTTACACGTTTTGTATTTTTCTTATTCTTCTTTCTCTTTCATTTTAAAGGTGCTCAGTGGAGAAGCATGTTGTATTCAGGCACTCTTAACACCCCACGTTTATTGTGTGTTGATGGTGCATCGGAGCATTTGATTTTTCTAAGCGATTTCTTGTTCTTTCTATCGTTATAAATCGAATATCCATTATTTTTAACAACCGCAGCTGCATATGCGACGTGCGATGAGGTGAGAATAACGAAATACTTTTAGATCTTTATGCAAAGTGCTAAACAGTTTTTTTTATGTGACCGTTGTAGTGGTGCGACTGAAAACAGAAGTATTTTTAGACTTCATTAAAAAGTAGTCAAAAACTATAGTGTCAAGAAGTAGGGGAGGTTGGCGTAGGCAATGACCGACTTTGGAACATAGAGACAATGTCTACTTTTTTTTGAAGGAATTAAACGGATTTTCCTTCGCCATACAGTTGCCCACGAATGTCATTTCGGTATATCAAAAGGGGGAATATAAAAAATATCATCAGATTTAACATAACTAAATCAGAAAAAACTAATTTAAGTTATTATTTGTGCAATCAAAGTGTATCACCTCATAATATTTAGAGACGTCTGCATCAAGCAAGGGTTAAATCTGGTGGTTATAACGGAAATGACCATATCGGATTAAAATGCAATAAAGGCAAAGACCAAAAAACCAATTTAAAGATTTTTTTTTTTAAATTTATTTCAATGAAATCAGGCAATTCGTCTTCAAGTTATGACAATTTAAGTCTAAAATTTGTTTTTTTTTTAAATATTAAGTAAAACTTATTTGTAGTAAAAATATATCCATCAGGGGACCACAGTACCTCCGAATTGTGTAGTGGTTATTCATTATACATTTTCTTTGTTAGTCCAGCACCGAGATATGAGGGGCACCGCTGGCTTTTTTCCAGCACACACCACTACTTTCACATTGTTTTTTAAATTGCCCATTACAAATATCTACTGTTGTAGAAAAACTTGAAACTATTCTTTATTTCAGACAGTGTTGAGTTATTTAAGACAATATTCAAAGAATAATTACATTTTTTGAGAGGTATGCCGTTAATAATGAAAAACAACATCAGCCAAATGGCCACCACGACCACGCTTACAGGACCATATCGATTTCAATAAATTTTCCTAACCAAATCGCAAAGTGGCTGCCCAATGTCCTCGATAGCCTCACGAATTCTATCTTTGATGTCTTGAATCTACGCTGGGCTTAGACCTTATATTTCATGTGGCCCCAAAGTTTTTAAATCACAAGATCTCGGTGGCCAATTGTGATCACCTCTTCGAGAGATAACACGGTCCGAAATATTCTCAGTTGTTCTTGAGCAACGTGCACGGGTTTTATTCTTCACATGACTAACATGTCCCAACAGCTCGAATTTTTCCACCAATTTCTGTGTTGCGGTCCGGTGTAGGTGGTAAGGTGCTTCACGACGTTCCAAAAATGTTTTAGTTTTGCGAAATGTAACTGCAAATGTCAAAGAATAAAAGCTTCAAAAGTGACAGCTACTAAAGTACTGAGTGATTCAAAATAATACCTCTTGTTGGAAAACCCCTTATAATATGGTTCTAATACAAATAATAAAAGAGTAGTTTTTGAAAAGCATGTGCAGCGTGCTGTTGTACTTGTTTGCTTATCCTCCTATAAGATTACAGATGACGAAGAGCAACGAACTGGAACACTGACATGACTCTACCATTTGACAGACTTGTCTGATTGGCCAGCACACGGCATAACTTTCACATTTTTTTTCATATTGCCCAACTAATTTGTTATTTCTGACCTCAGTGAATATTTTAAAAAAATTTTAAATTTGTTTGAGTATATGATCACCAAACTTTACCTCGTCATCTCTCATATCCGGATCTCTATTGAACATGGAGTTTAAAATTTCGATTCTCGGCCTTTAAATCTTAATTCCTTATATTGTGATTTGTCCATTCCGTCAGTAAAGAGATCAGCAATGCGGCAGCTATAAATTTATTGTGAATTTTGTTTGGTTTAGATTAAGCAATTGTGAGATCTTGCTGGTGGGCACATCCGACAAGTAAAAATGCTACTATGAATAGCCTAGAGAAAGATCTTTTAGGCAATATGTACATTAAGTGAATTTTTAGTTCGATGTAAACTCAATTGCTCCATTTTTAGATAACATCTCCAAAGAGTATTGACTGGTATTTATATCGGGCATTCTTTAAAGTACTTTAACGGATTTTACCCAATGTAGTGAGCATCGGATTTAAAACAAGGATTTGTGCGACATTTTAATCTCAATTTCTGTATATTTTATGTGGAATTCTTAATTAAAAGAGAACAAATACAAAAGTTCGCAATACCACTCGTTTAATACCGCAACAGATGGAATAACATTTACAAAATATTCTTTACTTTCACTTCCGTAATCCTGAGCAGCATCGAACAAAAGTTGAACCCGTTCATCTGACACAAAATGCGGAGTAAAATGTTATTTTATGTATGCACGAACTTATTTATATTTGAATATACAAACATGCGACTCGGTCGTTCTCCGCAAATATTTGCCTGAAAAATTGTACTTCCAAGAACAAGGTTATTTTTTCCTTTTTTGTAAGTTTCTGACCCACTCTAATGTACATACGTACGTGTAAGCAGTAAATGTAGGTTTTTATTTAAAACTCAACTATTCGAATATTATTCGTGGTTTTAAGACCTTAATCATCACCACCGTCGCCGTCACCGCCACCGCCACCGCTACCATCATCAGCATCACCGTCGCCATCACCATCACCATGGGAAACAACGGAGAGCACTTGAAGTTGTAGTCACACTACTCTTCAATGGTGGGAATTGTTCGAATTGTTGTTGATATCCTTTACTTTTTGTTTTTGCATCACAAATGCACTGAAACCGATGCAACATTCATGATGCAGGTGATGGTGATGCAGATGATGATGTCGGCGACGATGACGATGAGGATGATGAATATCTCCTGATGACGTGTTTCCACTTTAGTGCGTTTCGCATTGAATAAAAATAAACAAAAAAAAAAGGTGGATGTTAATGGGTGGGGGCTGTACCGCTGAAAATAAACATATTTTTCAACATTTCGGTTGTGTGGCTGTAAAGTGTTGAATTTTGTAATGGATGCAGCAAACGTATTTCGGTGCTGTCATTCTTGTAGCTGTGTGTAGGTGTTGCATGAGGCCTGCATGTGTTTTGGCCGGTGGGTATGTATGTGTGTGTTAGTATACATTTTGTATGTGTTTGTGGCTATTGCCATTGTGGTTACATTTGGCACAATTATCGAATGCATACAAATCGTGAATATTTCAAATAATTGTGGTTAAAATAATATTTGGTTTTTATATTTCGATACTATTTATTTTCCAGTGAAAACAAAAGTATCTTTTTTTTAGCTTTATTTAAATAACGGTCAGTCGAAGTCGAAGTGACGATTTAATGCCATTCACAAAACGATATTCACTTCAATGCAAATACAGTGATTTCCATGTTCCAAATAGGTGAGATTTCAGTTTTGCTTACAACATAAAATGAAATGAAAATGTTGGACGCTTACCTCAGGACCGAAATCGAAGTAGACATCACAATAAAATTAAGTATTCTCTCGCATTGTCATTTATTTTTAATATTTCAGTAAATATGGGAAAAGAACTCGAAAAACTGGCGTCTGTACATTTGGGCAGATACTTGAAGGACAGAAATATCCTAACTGTAAAAGTGCTCTGACTTGATGTATATTTTTGAGAAATTACAATTAAATGGAGATAACTGGGCGTTGAACATTCACCCCATCCACGCTTGGTTGCGGGTGGCTCTTTCGGCTGCTAATAAGTTCTTTTAAGGTACGGTCACCCTGGGAAAATATGTTTGTTCGTATTTCTACAAAGATTTCCCAAAATAGCACAGGGTTGATTTTGCGATCACACTACGACCAAATATTTTCTCGTTTTTGTTTGTTGAAACAACTGTCAAATCGTGCGAAATAGAAGTTTGGGAAAACATGTTTTCCGTGTGGTCACAATTGAACAAATATTTCAGAACAAACAAAATTTCAACGATCTGTCAAAAGGCAGAAATTTAATTCAAAACAAAGTTGTGAGAACGATGATGCAGGAGGACGATAGTTTTTTATTTATTTTATATAGCGCAGCATCAACGATGGTGGCCATGAAAGAGGAGGAAACGGTCCAAAAACCAAAAAAAAAAAGAGGCCATGGGTGGAGGGTGCCTACGTAGAATTTAGAATTTTACTACACAACTTTGATTCATTTCATTTAATTTGATTATCAGACACAGCTGTTTACTTTGTATACGTGTGCCCATTTAGTGGTTTTTTAAACGACAAACAATCGCGGAAATATTGTTTTTTTTTCTAAAACATATATCATTATCATAAAATACCCCATGCATATCTATAGCCAAAAGATCAGGCGTTCATTACAATCATACCGCCCATATGCCCCGTTCCATATTTTCCGAGTTATGGGCCCCCAAAGTTCTTAGACATTTTATTTTTATTTTATTTTTAATTACAATACAAAGTAAATTTATATTCTAATTTTGGGTCCAAGGATAAACCGAGTGACAAAGACTATTTGGCTTGATTTTTTGCAGCGACAGACCAAAGCCTCTGGTGGGAATCGAACCCACAACCCCCACGCTGATAGGCAAGCACGCTACCAACTCGCCTACCGGGGCGCTTAATTCTTAGACATAATTTGACCTACCTCCTTTATTTGCTATTGGAAAATTATTGTCGTTGGACAGCTTATCGAATTAGCTTTTGATCCATTAACCCATTCCAAGACAAAAAGAAAAGAAAAAAATCCTTTGGTGACAGTCCCCATCCTTATCCTTCTTTAAGCAAAACGTCATGTCATATAATTATGCTCTCTGAGAATAATACTCTCTAAAACTATAAAGAATTATGTTCTAACATAAAATTTAGCCGAAAATTTGTTCTTACACGAGCATATGATTATTCAATATTCTAGAGTAGTGCCCCGAACATGATATGTTTGTGAGTAACATTTATACACGCAAACATATATATTATTATGTATGTCTCCAAACATTTGAATGCTTACATGCAATCATATTTTTTAAAAAAAATTCTCCGTGTATGTCTTTGGTATTGATAAACCTTGACTTATTCGTTGTCATTGTCTTCTGCCGGAGAATAGTCTCAAATTCGTGTTCAAGTAACAGACGTGGAACTTCATTTAACTCAGTTGGGTAGTGAGAAATATAATATTTCTATACTCACTGACCGGTGTCTAAACGCTGAAAAAATCGTAATTTTAACAAATTTCAGCAAACAAATTATTATATATATATACATATATATATATATATATTTATAAATATCAAATATGTGTGTATACATTTTTGTGTTACTTTTTTTTCAATTTGTGAATCTCTTTAGATCAATTCATTTTATTCTCTAGGTTATTGCTTTTATTTTAAAGAGAGTAGAGGCAAAAACAAATTACGAAAACAGCTGCAAATACCCACTTATTCGCACTCAAATGTTATAATGTTGAATCTAATAAGTTTGTGGTCTGTTTTTCCCAAACACGCTATTGCTCCTGCTCAAATACTTAATAATAATAGCAAACGAGTTATATTTGCAACCAAATAAACTTTGTGTAGACGGAAATAAGCTTTACTTGATAAACAGTCCAAACACGCGTTTTACTTGTGTGTAAACATTAAAAAACAGACAGATTTTTAAGCGTGTACAATTTAAGACTGGTGAAGAACTAGTATCTTGGTCGCAAGAAATCCAAATCTGAACTGACATTTGTTTTTATGATGGCTGGAGTAAATGTCGTAGGTTTTTCGGTTCCCAGTCTATGTATTTTTGTGTGTGTCGTATTTCCCGTCTGGAATCGTGGGACCTTAAATCATGGTCCTTAAACAAAGGCCATGTTTATTAATATTAATAAGAGTGCACAGCTCAGTGATTCGAGAGAAGTTCCCCGTCAGTTCCTTCATGGAATGGTGAGGGAAATAAGTAAGTACGGAGTCCGTTTCAGTAATTTTAATTTCAGAAACGGTGAAGATATTTCTATTTGAACCAATTAAACCATTCGACGATTACACGCTAGATCTTGGTATGTCGGATATCAAAAAGTCGTTTATCTGAAATTACCATATGGAAGTCTGTGAGACAACTTACACATAAATCCGACAATAATGGCACGGGGTTCTCCAATATGGACCGACCACCTTATGACATCTTTGATAACACCATATGATATAAACCTCCGACAGAGAGAGTTGATTACAAACCTATTGCTTTTAAAAAATCCGGTTTACAAAAATTTTTTCAATGTTACAGATGCATTTCTCTGGATACTCCAGAAAACGACCATTTGGGCATCCGAATTACTTTGTGCCATATTTCGACTAAAACGTTGCCTCACTCAATTCACTGTCCGCACGACATTTCAAGTGTGATTAAAACGTAAACTAACAAAATAATGGTATTTTTATTTATTCAACTGAATGTTTTTATTGTTTACATTTTAGATTACTAACTGCCAAAAAAAAAAATGAAACACGCCATTGTTTAAACGGTGTATGGAGAGTATATTTTTTTTATGGATTTCTGATAAACTCACATTGAAACGTCAATTTCTTTTAATTAAAACAGCGAATAGCATTTTAAAATGCAATTGTCTAATTTGTCCATTTGTTCTGGTCCATTTCAGCGGACATCATATCGGATGTAACCAACTAAACTAAACACAACAAAACAAAACAAACGATGTCCATTCGAGCAGTTTGTTTGTCCAACTTTTGCCGCACAAGTAACCAATATTCAATTAATTACGAAATCAACATGGGAATACACAACGACCACAACAACATATTGGAAAAACAGTGAAACATCAACAAGAGCGACCATCGAATGGACCGACAATTGGCAATGGAATGTCAGCTTAACATGTGTAAGTCGCCTGCCACCTGCCGTTCAATGCGAGCAAAAAGAAAAATCAAACTCAACTCGGCCCCGTTTTCTTTTGAATGGGGCCGACTTTGACTGATACCAATTGAAGTTTACCCATTAGCAAAGCCCATCTGTCCTATACAGGACACAAAGTTCGATATGACGATCTTTCAAAGAAATCCCATTTTAGGAAACGGATAAATTGACCAAAGAATTTAATATAAAAACCAAAAAACGAAATAACAGAGCAAAACAAAACTAAAAGAAAAAACTTAATCTAATGTATGATAATATAATATAAAAATGAAACAAAATCAAATGAGTTTAACCATAATTATAATTAATTCAATTTACGTACTTTGTAGTTAGATTTCAAATTGTTTCGAGAATGTCTATGTAAATTGTTTTGACACACCCCCCAAACGGTGAGTATTGATTTCGTAATTAATTAAATACTTAATTTGATATTGATATTCACACAAAAGAAAGGAAGATATCCCCCAATGACGTATACGTTGTAGACTGATTTCATTTGAAATGACCCAAGAGAAATTAAATTTAGTTAACTCAACATTTGATTGGCTTTTATTATTAATTGAACATAATGAACATACTGCGAACGACTGAATTCATTCAAATAAGTCGATAAGAGTGTTATGTGAACAATGGAGATCTCAAATGTAAAATATTAATTCATTAACAAAGTCTAGTCTAAGTGTAAACTAATGATGAGCACATTTTGGAATTGACCAATCCAATCATTGAAACCCTGGAAGAGACATGGAAAACTAGCGGATTATCGAAATCACGCAGAGCGATTTTTTTTTTTAAATTTACTTAGATTATTGAAGGAGTGAATCTAATGATTGAAGGATATATATATAAATATCAATGTCTACGATTAAAATGTTCAATATATTGAAGACATTTGCGGACCAGCTTGGTGGACTGGTGTATCCGACATAAAATTAAAATAAGCCACTTTTGGTCTGCGACAGTAGGTTTTTAACCGCTACATTTGTTTGTTGCACTTTAAGGGGAAAATCGAACAAAACTTACTACAAAATTGTATTTACAAAAGTGTAAAACTTTGCTGTTTAATGATTACATTTTTGTCAAAATTTATTCAATCTGTTTTATAAAGAAACTTATTACACTAGCCAACAAGATTTTGAACTGGAGCAACCACATATCTCTCCTAGGGTAAATGGGTGGGCTGAACTCGAATGGCTTTTTCTCTAACACGTCACGGATACAAAAAAAATGTTTTTAATCGTTTTTTACCTAAACAAATTCTTAGTTTATTTAAAAGTAAATGAATTATCAAAAGTCAATGGCGTTATTTTAAAGTCGCTTTTTGGTTCGGTTTCACGTATTAGAGACCAGCAATAGTCTCCCAGCACGGTTTTGTCTCAAAATCGTTGAGCACCCTCCTCTTGTTCGCCATTCACTGCAACTAGGCTTTGTGCGAATGAAGAAAATGCATTTTGAGTGGCATTCGTGCACCTAATTCGTGATAATTTTTCAAAAATTCATCATCAATTTCTCTGTAGTCTTCACTCTTGTTGTTTTCAAGAAAACTCTACATGATGCTTTAAAAAAAAAATCCAGGATGCCTATTCTTTCTCTAATAAATAAATATGCCTTCTTTGATTTTAGCATATGACATTTTTGGAAAAACCCACTGAATATTTAAATGCTGGGCCATCTTTTTCCAAAGTTCTTTAAAAAATACTCAATTTTATGTACAGCGGCGGCCATCATTTGGATCAATTAACCGTTTATTTGAAATGTTTTGTTTTCCTGGTGACTATTTAGTTCTTTTTGGCCACTCTATTCTGACGTAATGATGACATCTAGCGCGACTATCCTATAAACTAAGGAAAGAATAACATTTTGTGAAACCTCCTTGCAGAGCAGTCAACAAACCAATGACCTCAAACAGATTCACGATGTTCTATATACAACGAAATTTAAATCACACACCCTAAGGTCACCACAGATCTTCCAATCATTATCGTTGTATTTGAGTAATATCCAAATTTGATTCATTGATTGTAGCCCAAAGTGTTGGAGAAAACCAAGGTTTGACCATTTCTCGTCGTTCTTTGGAGTTGGGCATTCCACAAACGACATTGCATCGTATTTTACATAAAGACTTGGGTCTTAAGGCTTATAAAGTCCATAAAGTCCATAAAGACCAGAACCCCTTTGGTTGTCGTCTGTGGTAAATCGCTTGACAAACTCTGACACCGGCAGTGTTATCACATAATCACGTAGTAATTTCGACGTGCACCTCTGGTCATCATCATCATCTAATCCCTCGTGCGTGACATATAAATATGCAGAAATTGATACTTTCCTGAATTTAATAATAAAGCACACACACACCAACAATAAAAACAATAAACAAAAAAGCTATTTATTATTTAAATGAAAACCAATGTCAATAAACCACAATTGACGAATGCATTTCGGCGCATTTCCCGTTTATTCATGTTTGCAAATTATAAATTGTCGGCTTATAAATTATACGCAATTATGCGTTGTACAAATAATCGCAGAGACATTAATAATCGAATTCATCAGAAAACAAGTTACGCGCACAGCGTTAGCTATTTATTTGCCGCATGCAAAGCACGGATTTAATTTATTAACTTCCTGTTTAATTTTATGATTCCTCATATTTCTAAACAAACACAGACATTGAACGGCACGGACACAACAAATCACCCGTTTCTCGTCAGCCACATGCTACAGTCGCATGCCACATAATTGGGGACGATTTTCACAGTGACAGACAAATATCATAAATTCTCGTGTTCATCGATTTCGAGACGGCCTCAAAGTATTTGTAAGTATTGATACGTGTATCACCTTAAAGAGTAATAGAAGAAGTGAGTGTGTGAGACTAGGTTCGAATCCTGGTTACATCATGAAACATTGTTTAGCGGCAGCTTTCACCTCTTAAATACTGGCGACGTTACGAGTAAGAGAGAGTAATATCAAAGCCATGTAACACTTCTCTAGAAAAGCTTAAAAGTTCGGAGCCGGATTAAAGTAGATCCCGGTCAGTGAGTATACAAGTTATATCGTGCGCAGCGCTCTGCTGGGAGAAAAGTTCCCCGTCAGTTCTTTCACGGAATGTCAGGGGTAATAAGTAAGTCAGTGACAAGGACGCATAGGAGAGAGTTAAGGCCAGTACACTTGCCGCACATGTTAATGCCACAATTACAATTGGATTTAAATAATTCTGGTCTAACAACTACGTTCCCGATATAGTGGCCCGTTATCGTGTACACCCACCGATTTCTGTAGTCGATTCTGAGGTCGAATTGAAATTGTAATTAAACATTGGACACACACACACACAGACACACACATCCAATGGCACAATTGAAATTTTAAATAATTTTGGACGCTGCTCTTTGTTGGGTATCATCATTGGCATTATTGTTGCATATCATTAGGGGCCAATTGAAACTGTATCAGTGTGAGACTGTGTGTGCGTGTATGCGCCCGTATGTGTGTGTGATATATGCTTATTAGCATAAAATATCACAACAAGTGTTGCCAACAGCAATGATGCCATCACAATATCGAACCGGAATGAGGCGTAATGTGTGTTTGTTTGTCGTTTTTTGTTTTGTTGCCATGCAAGGCAATAAAAACCGACTAATTTAATTTTAACCAATTCGTATTTATTTTGCATTTGCCAAATGTCATTAACAAATGCACACGGCCTCCTACATACATAGACATACGTACATAGGCAAAATAAACGCCACAGACGACGATTTATTTAAAAATTAACAAAGCATAAAATTAGAACGATTTCAACAGCGACCGCGACATACAGCTGCACACATTGTATCTCGAATCTGGCCACCGCAGTCGAGTTGGTATTCCATGAATAAAAGTGTTATCATAAATCCCTTACCTACGAAAATCACCGAAGAGCATAAATGTGGTTACAATGCAATAAACCACCGAACCCTCCCTACCCCCTTCACAACCTTAAAATGTGGCGGCGCATGCAACAAAAGCATGTGATTTTGTCTCAACACACAAAAACCTGACGGGGGTGGAAACAAAAAAAACGAAAGCTAATTATAAACGTTTATTACAAACCGAATAATTATTTTGGTCAGAATTTAAATTATTGGCAAAAAACACACACATACTCATACAGACACACTACAAAAGCGTACAAAGTAGCCCGGTCCGTTGCTTTTCACTTTAAAGCAACAAACAAAAGCCAAACGCCAGAACTATTTTAAATATAATTTCTATAAATATTATTAATTACAATATTTAATTACACATTGAATATCCACCAATACATATACACACACACACACACCTAAATAAGTAATATCAATTAATAGTAACACCAAAAACAAAAAACATATTTAGAATTATAGAAAATAACCAAAAACATATTTTCAACTCATTTATGGTTTTGGTAGATTGGTTAGCGTCACACAATGATTACGCACTAACGGTGCAAATAAACCATGGCCGACGACAAATGGCCAACTGTTGCTAGGCACCAGCATGCCGTACGGGGGCCATGGGACATCTCGTAATCAGTGAGCGGTTTTTTTTATATTTGAATAATTTTTGAAAGGCAACCAATAGTTGAAATGCCAAAAAAAAAACAAAAATTGGTAACGCGTCAATTGGTATATGTCCACTCTGTGGTATTGTTGACAGGTGCAAAGTGTAACATATGAGGCGTGATAGTTCAATCAATTGATCAACGTCAAAGAGAACCAAGAGGAAGAGTTGAATTTATTTCAAAAAAATAAAGATTGTCAACCAAAAATAAAACTGTTCCAAAACATTAATACATGTCCCGATTCACGCTAGGCAGTTTTACTTGCGGCAATTTTCAAGATTCCCCTTTGAACTTGCCTATTTTTCGGCAATTGTTGTTTTGATATTGCCTTTGCAAACACAAATTACTTTCAAAATATCAAAATACGAAAAACATAAAAGAAAGAACACAGTACGAGCAAGTTCTTTTCCCTTTCCATTCCCATTACCTCTCTTTCCATCAAACTGGGAATTGCGGCAATTAAAATTGCCTAGTGTGAATCGAGACCAACATTGTACAATGCGAACGAGGGTAAACCTTAAAATCAAGAAATACAGGCAATGTCCGTTTAACGCGGTCAATTCGTTCCTCAAGAATACCGCGTAAAGCTTACCCGGTTTTGAACCTAGATTCACTGTGTGGTTGTGGCACACACTACTTACCACCCCCGGCCCGTCCACCAATACAAAATTTTCCAATTTTAATCAGTGTGCAAAATGTTTCCACTTCTTATGTCCATAGGCTTCCTGTGGAGCATAGGGGCTCAAAACAAATCGATTGCGACCCTATGCCATGTTTTAAACATCGTTAACAAAATATCCTAGTCATTTCTATTGTACGCTTCCATTGTGGGTGACCAGTCCCATGTTGTATGGAACAAAAACTGGGAGTAACTTCTTCTTATCAGCATTTAGTTATGAGGTCTGACCGGAGACTTTAATCTGGTACCACGGGTGGTCTAGAGCCCCCGAAACTTGTTCCGGCTTGACCAGCAGGTGTGGCCCCTCGAGGAGTATCGTGGTGGCTGTGGTTTATACCCCAATCGCGGGGAGAGCTTCGGCTCGGTGTGGTGTTACATTGCAACCGGGTGCTGTGACCCATAGATCAGCAGAGGTGTTAGATAGAACTCGACCCCAAACCAAGAGGGAAGTCATAATCCATATATATTATGATGGTCTCCATCTCCTTTAGCCTAAAGGGGCGTTGACTGTCGCATTATAGCAGTCCTTGTACGGCAGCGTACCATGGTTCAGGCCTTTACGGTGACAATCATGTAAAACTCACGACTTTATGTACGCTTCCATATGTGTGTGTGTGTGTGTGTTTGGTCCTTCTCCTGCTTTGGTCGTTTGGAAATTCCACTGTAGGGCGTGTCGGTCGACTGCTTCCTTAAGTTGCCATCAGACGATATGTTTTTTACATATGTACTGTCAAATTTTGTATCCATATGTAATTCCGCATTTATGTCAAAATCCTCGTTTTACATACGATTCATAATTTTTGCTATCACACCTGCATGTGTATTTTCGTATGACATAACCTCTAAACGTAAACAAAAGCTGACTTTTTAATGCGTATTTTTCAAAAACAGCTGTTTTATTATGTTTGTCAGATGAAAATAGAGCGCGCACTAATCGAAAAAAATACATATGTATTTTACATATGCAATGTTTCATATGTATCAGACGATGTGTACAACTTTTACAGATGGAAATTTTGACAGTACATATGTAAAAAACATATCGTCTGATGGCAGCTTTAGTGTGTGCCCAAAGCATTTATCGCCATAAATATTTTTACTGGGCGTGGAGTGACGAAATTCCCGAAAGAAATTTGTATATTTCTGGTAAACAAAAAAATGTTTCTCGTAAACAAAATCTGAAAAAACAAATTGTTAATAAATTTTGCAATTGTCTTTTTTACATACTTATTTACCTTAACATTCCATTAACGAACTGACGGGGAATTTCTTTGTGTACTGACTGACCGGCACCTATTGCTCCGACCGGCAACTACTTTTCTAGAGAATTTGAGGATTTGAGGTACTCGTAAAGTCGCCAGTATCTACGAGGTGTAAAACAAGCGCACACACTGCCTACAACTCTACGACCAACCATCCACACCATCTATTTTCCCAATACCTAAAAATATCTTCTAAAGGACAGCTTGAAAAAATCAATAATTGAATCATATTTTCCATTAATTTTTCGATGAAACGTAATGGATTTTTCTTTAAACTGCCTTCTGCCATACGAAATGTGTTATTTTGTCCCATCTTAATAAATTTTGACATATCGCTCATTTACTTCAATAGTGTCATAACTCAAAATAGTTATTTTTCCATGAGAGCTGTTTAAAGTTTCCAATTGCCTCTGACTCTGGCAAAAACAAAGGGGAGAAAATAGGTTTTCCGAACGATAGGTTTCCACTTTCATTAGAGATTTACAGCTTTTTCTTTACAGGCGGTGTTTGTCATCAGAATTTAAAGACAGATATTAAAATGTACTAATTAATACAAGTATTAAATACAGAGTGACTACATCGCTCTCATCTTAACTGAGGTAAAACTGGACTAGATTAGTCTCCTTGACTTATATCCGTATTTTTTTTATTTAGTTGCACATTCTTGTGTGCTGCTCCAAATACTTTAACATTCAAATCAAAAAAAATCTGCCTAGTTATAAGGATTCTACCAATGATTTTCCAGCTGGCTCTGTCCTATGCCATATGTCCTATTTGAGGCCTGGCTAGACCTTTGTTCCCTGGTTCAGCTTCTACTAATCTGCATTAATGTATTTTGTCGGTCCTCATAAGGCCTGCCTTAAAGGTTCTACTGCAGGCGATCTTTGCAATGTTGGCGATGTTTTTGCCTAATGTCTGACAGACCCATGTACACTTTGCGGATTTCTAGCGAAATTCTTTTTTGTTTGCCGATTAATAACAAATCGCTGTAGGGCGAGAATATTCGATTTATTTTCCCCAAACATTTCTTGATGAACACCAGCAGTTTCATTGTTATGGAGTTGGTTACCATCCATGTTTCGCAGACATAGAGGAGAAGAGATTTAACATTGGTATAATATAAACCACTCTCCATAGACCAGGTTAGTATACTGATTGGTCCATACGTAACCTTTCGTACTTGCTCGGTGGTTGCTTCAGATGGAAGTTAGTATATCAGATATGATAAAAATCCATGAGTTGTAGTTTGGCTTCCCAACTGGCGTAGTTCGCTGCCCTCCGGCCAACTGACTTCTAGATTGCAAGGGGCCGATTGTCTACGCTAATACTATTTCTATTTCCTAAGGCGATACTATTACCAAATTGCATCACAAAATTGATTTACAATTTGCTTTTAAGACAGAACATTTACTTCTTACGCTGATGATTAGGTTGACATTTCTCGGTAGGAAAGTGGTATGACATCCGAATGCGGATGACACGCGGCTCACCTTTCCGCTCTATAACTCCTGGTATACTCAACAACCCGCCTCATGTCGGTCAATCATTGTCCTACCACCCAAATACAGTTTTGGTGTCATTCATTATTTCTCTCCCTATCATTCAGTTCCAGCTCAAATAAACAGAGACTCCATAGACCCATTGCCAGCCCGGCGTACCTAATTCCACCTAGACTTGTTTTCTAATCAATTTTCAAATCTGGTTGTATTCGATTATTTTGTGATTGCATTGTTGAAACACACACCCACACACACAGGATAATTGCATCATTTAACCTTTATGTTTGTCATGCTAATTCTTTCTGGATTATTTTCATAATTATCAAATCGAGCCAATGTATATATTTGCATGTGTGTGCGACGTGGTGTTTGTATTTGGACACATTATGACCTCAATTGCAACAACGATGGTCCGCTCGTTTAACCCTCCCACCATTTCCATCAAATTTCATATATTTTAAATAAATACTTGGAGTAAATTTACCCACCGATGCACACAACAAGCAAATATTCAATTACAGATATGGATAAATTATTTTAATTTCAAAGTCCTTTGTAGACGGGTGTTCTGTGAAGGGGGGGACGGATACATGATGCACAAAAATATGTACGGAAGTACCGGACGGATGTTACCGATTCAATGGTCTGTTAACATTGGCGAAATTGGAATTTTATGCTAATATTAGCGGACATATGTTAATTACAAATGATTAGCGAAATTAATACCTTCAAATCCACATACACACACATATACTCGTATGTATATGCATAGGCAAATTGTTATATTCACGTTCGTATAATTTTTTGCCTACGTCAGAAGGTGTATGTGTGTGTGTGTGTTAATGAAATTTGTGGTCCAAAATATTAATAAATATTCTCCATAAGTCATGATAATTATCAGACTTGTTTGCATACGCAAATTAGACCGGTTATGACATGCAATTTTCTGCCACGAGGATGGATTGGGGAATTTCCAAACAGGCATGGAAAATATGCTGAACTTGTGGAACTGGCAACTATTTAAATACAGGAAGGAATTTCCATTATCCTAATGAAAGTTTGGAGTATTAAAGTACGAGCTGTGTTTTCATTACCAGCTAGCGACTATCGCTTGCTCTATTGTACGCCAAAACTAGCCAAACTAAAAATGTCGATAAAATTTTAAGAAAATCTGAACAAATGTTCGTGATAAGTGGGTGTTGTGGAAAAATGTTAAAAATACATTCCTGCGATGTCCGAGATGAAATGTGTTCCTAAAAACTTAAATCTTCCCAAACAAAGAGCCAAACGCGAGCATGTGAAGTTTTTGGCGCTATCACCCTCTTCCTCGTGTCCGAAGCTTCTACAATATCAGAATCCGCCACTCCCAATTCACCTATCAAACAGTGTCCGGTGATTACTTCCACCAACATTGATATATCTATTCTTTTTTTTAGGAATGAGGGATTTCAAGCAATTTAGGTCATAACATGGCTAGATTTGTACTGGACCCAGACCAATTATCATTCGTCTGTCTGAGAGTTTCCAATCTTAGATTGAGCTTGCCTGTGGATAGGAACGTTCAAGTTCCATCCAATTTGGAACACGTAGGTACTTGTAAGGTTGTCTCAAATCGAACCAGATCATATTTTCTATCATTCCCTGCAATTTTCCTCTGTCCCGGCACCCAAATTTGGTGAGTATTAAACTGCTTGGTCATTTCTTTAAGAGATACACGGCAGTTATTGGTAATTCTTGAATTCAGGAAATGAGATTTCGGAGAGTAAATGTTGACGCCTGTAGCGGTTATGATGTAACGTCTCAGCCACTGAGCAACTTCCCGAATGCCATGATTTCTACCAATCGATTAATCGATAATAGAGTCCTGCATCGGTACTGTTTTTACCTCTTCGAAAACATGAATTTATTTTTGAATAGAGAACTTCACTTACCCTCTCTCACCAAACAGAGAAGAGAACTTCACTTTTCTTTTGTTGTGTTATCGGGACAGGGTATAATGAGAATAAGCACACTTGCCTGGTTGTGTGCGTTTAAACGGTCCAACCGAGAACCATGGTTGTCGAAAACGGTCAATGCGAGATAAAAGTTTTCGAGAACCAGGTACAAGTACTCGGTCGGACCGAAAACTTTTGTTTTTTTTTCAGAAATTGCTGTGAGCGTGAATGATACACACACTAGTTTATAAATGAGCAACAACACAACAAAAAACACAAAAGTTAACAAAACAAACTAACGAAATGATACAATAATTTCTGAATTGAAGAAACGATTACAAAAATGACTCAATTCAAGAAACAGTTACATCGGTTACAGTTACAACACTCACACAAACACTCATGAACTCATTTGTTCCAAGAATAAAAAAAATATACAAGCAGCAGTCTATTGCCAACCAAACGGTCTATCTCGGTAGGACCGGTCTGTTCACATGTTTTCGAAAACTTTTCATTTCTCTTTACTGAACCCCTTCATCAACTGAAGTTCAGTATAGGACCGGTTCTCTTCGAGGTCTTCGGTATAAAGTAGTAAAGAGAAGCGATGCCGAAAAGAGACCGATCTCTTTAAATCGGTATCTCTTACTTTTCGTTTCAGTGAGAAGGCGTTCTTGGTTCCAGTGTACTCGTTCTTGGTGTGCAATAGTGCATATGGTAAATGGAGTATCTCGTTGCAGGGCTTTAATCGATAAGTATAACGCTAGTTCCTTTCAGTGTATTCCAAAGCCTACTCTACCATCTAGTTTAGAACCGTCTGTGTAAAAACAAATATAATATATTTTACCTGTCTCCATCTGCCTGTATATCAATTGATATCAGGTGAAGAATGGTCTCTGGACCTGCGGTATGGGTAGCATGTAGATCCCCCGTAATACATATCACTGTAATCGCTGGACTTTTGTTGAGAGTCTCAGATAAGTCTCTTTTTCTAATGTCGTAAAGCAGTATCGGACTGACAACAGTAGTGTTAATTAAGTATAATATTTTGTCCTATATTCTTTTTATATAAGTAGAGGGCTTTGATGATCATATCGATAATGTTGGGTCTAAAAGTAAGTTTTCTATCAAGAATATCTCCCAGATACTTGGCACTGTTCCTAGTAAAGACAACGAGTTCGGCTATTTCTCGCAGCCTGTTGTCTGATGCACATCTTGAAAGTTTTCGCATTAGCGGAAGTGCTCGAAAGATACCGGGAAAGTGTGACAAAGCTGAATTTAGAGATGGACAGGTGAGAACTTGGTCTGTCCAGTTCATGCTTATTATGTGTAAGTTATATCTGAAATTATGACCCGGCTAGCCAATTCTGGTGTCGTTAAAAGATGGCAAAACTGGCACAGACATTTCCACATTTGCGAAGAGATGTTGAGACTCGATTTGCTATCGAATAAACGCACTGCTTGGAATGGGTTTTTGCCCTGGTGGCGTCAGTGGCTCATATACCCTTCGACACGGGAATGGCCAGACAGCGACTGCCTTAATAAGATGACATGGCCAGACAGTATCTCATGCGTCTAATATTAGTGCCATTCAATTTGACATGCCACTGAAGTGTTTAGTCGCTGGTTCATGTCAACAATACAACAAAGACCGATCAACCGGACACAATATCATTCAAGCCTCTGACAACAGAGTCCTAATAATTTTGACCTCGCCCACCGTCTCTTTACAACGTAGCTCCGAAGGTCATTTCATTGTCATCATTTGCATAATATTGAATAGTCTATAATTGGTCAACAAAAATACTAACTTTTAAAGTAAACATCCTGTCGTCCTTGGTGACAAAATCAGGAGGACAAAAAACCTAAGACGGTTTTAAGAAGAATTAGTACCGCTGATTTCTATTGAAGTCAAGGCGTATTCGTAACCAACTTTGAAAAATGTCTTTCTAAAGAACAAAAGGTGATGAACAATAAGGGCCAGGAAAAAATATATGTATATCTGTTTTTACGAGACTAAATCTGAGTATCACAACAATGGTTCCACCGTATAGTACTCCGAATGATAATGGTAATATTAGCAAACCGATTTCCATTAAGGTAAATTCTAAAAGTGAGTGGAATGGAACATTTTTTGTGAGAGCCACTAGAAGGATTCTGCCCAACTTTTTTTTTTTGTAAAACTATAATCCCCCAATCGTTTGATACTTCAAAGGCATGGAATGGATTTACTCATATCTGCCCAGGAGGGCAGTAAGGAGAGGAGGTTACAACAAGCAAATCGTACACTTAATTGGAGTACAATGACATCAATTTCATGAGTTTATGGATTTTGTTACGATCTTTTTTTCTTACGTTTCGTTTTACATCTCTTATTACAAGTTATAACCAATGGAAAGGACATTAAATCGTTAGTGAGTTTTGAATGCAAACATTGTTATTTGCAATCTGTGTGACATGTTGACTCTTCAGCGTCGCGCAGTATGTTCATAATGATTAATAAATTTAATGGATGTTAATATGGCAGGACATACGTACATATGTATGTATATTAGGGTGGAGTGAAATTCAAAAAAAAAAGTTAACCTCAGAAAGAGATGTAGTCTGGGGTCCTAATGAGGGGAAAAATAAAGAAAAAAATTTTAAAAAATTTTTAGGGGTCGCGCCACTCCCTCGAAATTTGGAAATTATCGCTATTTTGGCGTTGATTTTAGAAAAATCCTAAAAAGTTTTATGTCAATAAATTTTTGCAATAGCGTAAACAATGAAATAAGGGCATGAAAAAATTTAAAAAAAATTTTCTCATTGTTCAAAAATTTCAAAAAGTAAAATAAGTCAAATCGTCCCTTCTTCAGAAAATTGACTGAACAATGAAATCGCCACCAAAGCTACAAATATTAGTCGATTATCCTCATATTTGCCTCAAATACTTTTGTTTGGGCACTGAACAAGCTCATTTCGAATAAGTTAAGTCGTTAATTTTTAGGATTTTTCTAAAATCAACGCCAAAATAGCGATAATTTCCAAATTTCGAGGGAGTGGCGCGACCCCTAAAAATTTTTTAAAATTTTTTTCTTTATTTTTCCCCTCATTAGGACCCCAGACTACATCTCTTTCCGAGGTTAACTTTTTCAAATTAAAAAAAAAGCATGTTTTCACTCCACCCTAATGTATATATTTTAAATGTATTCACTTGTATACTATAGGCAAGTAATTACATACATGTGTATGTGTGTGGACACCATTGTTCTAATTACTTTTTTTCTTAGCTGTTTAAATTTTCAATTATTATTGTGACAATTGTAACAGAATCTGTCACTTTCGGACATGGACCATTTTAAATCTTAATTATAGAAATTGTTGTTTATTCTCAATTTTTTTTTTTTTTTTACTATTCCACTGAAAGCTGTCATGTCAACTGATGAAATGTCTATGTTGATATTTATGAAATTTAATCCATTCAAATAGAATTTAGTATCAAAACTTTTAGAATAGAAACGAAAAAAAAAGCAAAGTCTGAACCCAGCAAACAGACAACAACCCAAAGAACATTAAGAGAAGTTATGATTAGCAAAAGAAAAATAAAAAGAAAAACTACAACTAAAAGAATATACAAAAAGAAAAGAAACTGCACTTGATGTCATATTTATTCATTTATCTAAATGAAAATAGATATTTTTTACTAAATTACCAAAATACAAAATGAACAGAAAATGAAAATGAAACGAAATCCAAAAGTTATTTAGCATTACGTTAAAACGAAGTTGGTTTGTAAAAAAAGAATAAGGATTGCTGCATTTATTTAATGAACTAATATGATTATATACTTACATACCGACATACCAAAAAAATATATATGAACACATAGACATAGTTGCGTACATAAGTAATGCCCCCCTCCCCCTACCCCAATAAACAAACAAATTCATACATAATTTACAACAACCATTGAATATTAAATGCTTACAGAGATGAAATAACACAGAAATTAGAACTAAGCCCCAACTAAGAAGAGTATTATTAAGTTATAAAATTCTTTTAGATTTATGTGTAAAATTAAGAATGTGTAGAACGAAGAAGAAGAACAGAAGCCAAGGTCTAGGATGAATCACATTTTATATTAGCAAAACTGTTGATGGGGGCGGTCAAATGTGGGGGCTTCCATAACACCGAAGCCCACAGAATATCAGCATTAAGTATTGTGTGAAAAAATAATGGGAATTTTCTTAGTGCGAACACATTGACGGGGTAAGACCATTATTAGATATGACTAGGCAGTCCAGCCCACAGATATGGAAAATAATTACTCATTGCCTATTTCCGCTGATATCTTCCAATTCGAATTCACGGTCTGTTGCGCGATATCAAAACCTAGGCGAACCAGTCACTTACTTTCGCTGCGAATAGTGTCCCACTATCTTTCGTCTGATCGTAGCCTTATTGAAAACGCCAAGTGGATGCCACTCCCCTCAGCTGTACAAAAAAAAAACCAAATAAATGTAAACAAACAATATTTTGGTGTCGTATTTTTTTTTTAATTATAAAAAATTCTGAATGTTACCGTCGCCGAATACTTTTTGGAGTAGACGGAATTTTCCCGGAGACGGTTTAGAGACGTCTCAAATGTTCTGACAGCCAACGAAAGCTAACGGTGGCTAAACACCTCAATCATCCGCCAGCGAATTGG
Source organism: Hydrotaea cyrtoneurina (assembly GCA_958296145.1). Lineage (NCBI taxonomy): Eukaryota > Metazoa > Arthropoda > Insecta > Diptera > Muscidae > Hydrotaea > Hydrotaea cyrtoneurina. The sequence goes on along the minus strand of OY282514.1, from coordinate 49,866,954 downwards.
AAGCATTTCTCGACACGATGGGATTTGCGAGAGTAATGGGATGTGTGGGTGGAACACACATCCATATCAAAGCAGCTCAATCGTTTGTTTGTATTTTTTGTACCAAAAAGAAAGACAAAACACAAGTGGCAGAAAAAAACGCTGGTAGGATCCGATTTTGCACTGAAATTCTTACGTTTTCGTTCCTTCTCATAGATTTTCCTTCGACTTGTAACGTTAACCCTCTGCCTTGTGGAACAGTCTGTCGGTAATGCAGAATCTCAGAATATTACGTATACGCCACCAGACACTCGAACGATATCATCTTTTAAAACAGAGCTCGTAATAATTGGTCTCTGTCGTGCTTGTTGTCACACAGAAACCACTCGTCCACTGACACGATGTGAAGGTGTCGTGCAGAAACCCTCAAACTTCGTTCATCGCTGGTTTAGTCTTCGCTCAACCGACAACCGTTGTTGATCGCTTACTTGGATGATGTGTTCATACTTTACATCGAAAACATTTAGCAAAAGGTCTTGTGAGAATGCATGTGTGTTGCACGTGTTGGTACGCATACCCAGCCAGCATTTGGATGATTGATTTTACGACAGTCATTTTACTAGCTCATTTTTGACTACTTTAGGTGATTAAAAATTGAGTTTTCATGGAATTAATCAAAAGGAATAGTCAAATATGTCTATTCTTTATGATTAAAAACTGATGATATTTTGTCATTTAAATAATCAAAAGGAATAGTCAAATATGTCTATTCTTTATGATTAAAAACTGGTGATCTTTTTTTCCATTATATGCCTTGTTGTCATTCTTGGTACGAAAAAATTAAAGAGAAATCATTTTTTCGGCATCGTATGTTCGAAATATGTTTCTTTGTGCAGCTGCAACCGTTTATTGGTCTACAATGTGATTCAAAACTGATTGTTGTGCTTTGTTACAACGGGACATTTTCATCAAGAAAAATGTTGTTGCAGATTTCATAAATTGAAATTCCATTGATATTCATATCGTTTTGAGTAGTGAACTGTAGTTGTTCAAAGAAAACTGAAAGAAATGCGGAAAAATGATTACAAATATGCATGAAAACTGCATCAAAACAGATATCATAAACGATTGTTCAGTAAGAGTCACATGTAGGGTACCATTTTCTCCCGATGACAGAGTCATTTTCGATTAAAAAATGAGTGCATATACGATAATTTTAATCATCGAGAAGAGTCAAATGTGACTATTTTTTGTTCGAAATTTTCACAAAATAAGGCAAACGCAACAACATAAATAAGGACTTTTTTAAGGCCACTTTGCTTGCTTTGCTCAGTTACTGACCCTCTGTAGATGAGAGACGAATGGTTTTGTTTGTATCGAGCTGTCAGTGAGAGATCGATGAGAACGAAACGAAAAATAGGGTTTCTGCTCAGACACTGAGCCATTCCGTTTAATTTTTGTTGGTCTTGCCAGTGAGGAGACCGCACAGACAAATTTGGTTTTGCGAGCTCTGATTTAAAATAATTAGAGAACCTTAACTATTGAAATTAAGCTCAAAACAATTAACAATGAAAAGTTGAAGAAAAAAAAATCAAAGACCCAAGAAAAAAATGGGAAATCGCTGAGATACTCCTGTACAGATATGAAATGGTGCCCCCCAACCAAAACGCCCAATTGTTTTCTTTAACAGTCCATTCAAATTGTTTAAAACAGATTGTCATACAATTAGTACCAGGTCTTCTCAACATCGTTTTTCTTAAAAGTAGGGGAAATGTTTGCCTTTACAACGTTTAGGGTTTGCACGTATGACTTTTTATTCATAAAAGTTATGTTCTGTGCAAAGGTTGACAATTAACTTTCATTTCTTTGAAATGCGTAATTTATGGGATAAACGAAATACATGTAAACCTTGAATATGTACCTAACTACCAGGCTGCAGCACTTCACATTTTTAGAATTAAGCTCCAACATATTATAGCAAAAGAAATGAAATTTCGATCAAATCTGTCCAAACAAAATCGGAAATGCCTTAAATAAATTCCAAAGATCTTCCGGATATCGCCAAAAAAGATTCTTTCAATGATCACGAATCAAGCTGGGAGAAATTGCTAAGAAAAATATGATCCACTGAAGTTATGCAAACAGTTTTAACCAAACTGAGCAAAAAATTTGGAAAAAACTTACCCCCGTATTCACAAAAATGTAAAAACCTTTGTTAAGAAAAAATGTGTGTAAATTGGTTTTGTATTTTCATACATTTTTCTTAACTCAACTAACAAATACATAACAAGACAAACGCCTACAATATGATTTGACAGCTTCTTCTTGTTAAAACATTAGCAAACTAGCATTTTCCGATTTTCAAATTGGAAATCGCTTTGCTTATTGAACTTGAGACGCTAAGAGCTGTAGTAATTTTCCTGTTAGGAGTTTCATGCTGATCACTAATATCAATCCCTCCGGACTGAAGCTGAAGTAATGGTACTCTACCCGCCGGACCCACTCAACAGTCAAATCGTAAATGCATTTCTCAAATTACATTTCCCTCAAATTCTTCACGTGTGATTTATTTAATGCGATGGCTTCTTTTTTTTTTTTTTTTGTTACATAAAATGTAAATACAATTTTGTTTTTTCTTTAAGTAAATGCACTGGTGATATACATATATACACACACATATACTTACATATAAATATATACATATAAAGTATATAGATTTATTAAACTGCACATATTTGTGGCATTTATTTTAAATATTTTACATAAATGAAAGGAAAAAAAGAAACCCACATAGAATCGATAGGAAAAAACCATAAGTACTCACATAAATTTTGTAAATAAAAAATGAAATAAAATAAAATTATTATATAAAGTTAAATATTTACTTAAAATATGATACCGAACCGAAGCAAAAGGAAAAACCCAACACGAAACATACAAAAAAATTTAAACAAATATTTCGAATCTTAAAAAGACAAAAAAAAAAGCAAAACAAATGGAATCAGCAGCACTGGAAAGTGTTTTTGCTTTCCTGTTTTCTTTTTTTTCCCCAAATGAATTGTTTAAATGTGTTTTTTTTATATGGAAAATTAATTAAAAGTCTGTCGGTGTTGAGTGTATGCATTTTAAATTGAATACTTTTTGGTTGATGATCATCGACATCATCGATTGAATTGTTTTAATTGCAATCTCAATATTTTCATAAAGTATTTCTCTTCTCATTTCCATCCAGCGCACGTTTTCAAATTTATGAGAACGAAGCAAATAGATTTACGTAAATTGATGCATAATATTTACCTTGTGGGTAATACGTAATACGATAAACTACAAAAATACAACTTTTCATTTGAATTGTATGCTCTTCTTCTTTTTTTTTTCTTGTTTCGTGTGCTTTCAGTTTTTCTCATTACAATAAATAGCAAAGCGCTCTGCAGGCGCTGTATGTAAATGTATTTGAAATTAAATAAAATTTAAGTTTTACTTTTACTACTATCATAGATATTAATCTTAGACATAAAATTTAAAGCATAGACATTATAAACGATCGAATAAAATAAAAATAATCTCCAACATGTGAATGTCTGTAATTAAGCCTGGAGGGGGTTTGAGGTAAGTAGGGCAGCTGCACTGTGGTACATAAGTAACGCTGTTGGTTAAATTGGGAAGTAAGTTATAGTGGGACTGTGAACTTTTCTGAGATTAGTGTGTCCCTACAAAAATAGTGAGCTGTGAATGAGATAATTTCTGCACGCACTTACCCGTCCCATCTAGACGTCGTCTCACATACCTCCGCGTGGTAACTTCTGGGCAACCGCCAAGGCGACGGACGGCCACAATTCGCATCAAGGCCAAATTCTTTTTTATCAGACTGATCTGAGTTTGTGCGCCGACAGAAGAGAAAGACGTGGAAACCAAAGACAAGTTGTACGAAACGACAATAAGAAGCGAAATGGTTTCAACCTCGGACAAGGACCTGCAATGCAAAAACGGCGCAACCCTTATTTCAGCGAATTATATATTTTTTCGATAATGAACCACAGCCAAATGGGAACGACATCTTACGAACAATTAAAGAAAGGAAAAGAAAAAAGGATCCTGGAGAAAATGGAACCACAACTGAACTCATTCAAGCAATGAGCAACGAGGGTATTGACGCACTCCATGAACTTGTACTTAGTATATGGACCCACGTACAAATTCGAAAATCGTGGCCTGTTGGGCTTATCGTAAAGAGCTCATGCCAGCCAAATTTATAGGGGAATAAGAGTATTGGACGTTTGCTACAAAATCTCCAAATACATACTCTCTGAAATACTATCTGAAGCTGCATCCAACGTATTTAAAGAATATCAAGCAGGGTTTGAGCAGGCAGATCAATAGTTGATCAACTTTTCCTCTTAAAACAGAACTGCAAAAAAAATAATACGACATGTACTTACTCTTTATTGATTTCAAGCCAGCCTATGACAGCGTTGATATTAAATTAATCCTGAAAACATTCTCCGAATTGGAAATATCCTCAAAGCTAACTAGGACACACGAATGGTGACTATGCCCAAAGAATTAACGACGAATTTCTCGAGCTGTGTGAAGGAGAGGACGTAGTGAAATTTATAAAAGCCTCGTATGGGCTGGATATGTGCATCACATGCCTTCACTGAACATGCCGCCTATAACATGATATTCTTCGGTTATGTGGTAAACCCCTTATGCAGAAAGAGAGCCACATATAAATTCTGCAAAAAAAATAAAACATTCAGTACATCTGCAGCCTGGACATCAGCTGAGAAATATTGAACATACTTAAGTCACCAGGTGTATGGAAACTAATTTGAATTTATAGCCAATCTAATCAAATACCAAACTTGTTAAACTGGCCTCGCGCTTTACTTACTTGCACAGTGTTTTTCGCTTAGCTGCCTTTTCTTTTTTTGCACAAGATGGCACTTAACTGAAAAATGCTTTTATGTGATGTTCAATTTGCTACTCCAATTGTGCACATAACTAATGAAGAAATTCCTTCTTGATTCTGAAAATAGCTGCAGTTACATCTCGCTCTAGCTTTTCGACGATGTAAATGTCGTCCGCATATGCGAGGATGATTTGGTGTTCACAGTGCAAGTTTTATTAACTTTTGCTTTTTTCAATATTTTCTCCATCAGTATGTTGAAGAAGTGGCACAGTGAATGGTTCGGAGAGGTCGCTTCCTATTTTTACTGAGGATCTAGTGTCACTCAGAATCATTCTACAAAAACGAACAAGTTTTGATGGGATCTAGTACGCAGACATAGTTTTAAAACAATTTTTCTCTTATCGGCGTGTCGATGGCGGCTTTATAGTCGATAAATAGATGGTAAGTATAGCTTTGCATTTTATTGGTCATTTGCTGGATCTGCCGTAGTGTGAAGATTTGGTCGACGATTGGTTTAATCGGCCACTCTGTTTGGACTTTAAATCGTTCAAACAATTTGTTTGATTAAATCTTATAGGCGATGGATAGGAGACTTATTCGGCGGTAGTTGGCGCAAACAGGTTTTGTGTCCTTTCTTATGAATTGAACATAGTACGCTGAAATTCCAAACATCGTACATTTTCTACACGTTTTTCCCATTTATATTTCCATAGAATTCAATTTCCTCACGTTTCCGTCTTTCCATCTCTTCATTCTTTCTTTTCCATCTAGGGTGGATAGGTTATTCAATCGGATATCTACTTCCACAGGAGAGAATAAACGTAGGAGGGTATAACGGAACAGATTTCCAATTCTATCGAACCAAACACATTAAAATAATTGACAGCGATGTATCAAGATCTTGACTGACAGTCAAGGGTCGGTCTTCGGGGATAGTAAAGTCTTCGAGGAAATTGAAGTAAAGTCCGACACATTGCTTGGACGCAAAGAAGAAGTTCACAAAATTGTAACTCAAGTTTACTGGTGAATGTCATTTGTTAACAGTTTACCTCCCATTGTGACAGCTATTGGTTGGAAATTAATGTTGAAGCAAAGGTGGCAAACAGTACAGCATCGCAAAGTTCCTGCCTAAAGAGAATTTCTATGTGGGCGCCACTAGAGTTTTCCCACCTAATAGGTGTGTATGTACTTTTTCATCGTCGTTCTGAAGTCGAATGTATTCCCTCCAACGAGTGATATGGATATTTTGTAAGTTTGGACAATTTTTGAGGAAATTCTGCCAGTTTATGCAGCGCAAAGATGTCCGGCCATCGTCCCAAACGACATTGTCTAGACATATTCATTGCAGAGTGAGTTTCACAACAAGGGCTGAGAAGACTTATTTTTTCCAATATGTTGTCTTTTTCTCTATGTTTGACTGAGGAAACAATAAGGAATCTGAAGAAATATTCCATTTTATCTCCAAAGTCGTGGTTTCCAAGTTCTCCGGGAGATGTAAACAATAGATGAACCAGACGTTATTTTGTGGTAAGTCGGTAGTTATTCTCTTATTATTGGAAGGCCATGTCGTTTAGCCAAAACCTGCGAATTCTTGGGCGTTGATTAATTGTTTTTTTGGATGCAATTGTTAACTCCATCTTGTGTCCTCTTGTTAGCACACCATCGATGTTCATGTGGTCTTCCGAGATCGTCGATGCTAAAGGCTGCGAATCATTCTCATCTTCTGCCAATTGCGAAAGAGTCCTCATTGCTAGGAAGGCCGCAATGATCACGATTTGGAGCTCAAAATACTAAATGGACTATTCAGGTAATCTTCTGAATAAGATCCCCTGTAGGATCAACAAATATTTAGTTGATGTCGACGTTGTACACAAATCTACAAAATCTCCATTTTAAGGTCTGTCAAACGAAATCTAGCTGAAGAACAGGCCCTGGATATATAACACGTCATTTAGACAATTCTTAATTTCGTGGTTACGCGATCAGGTTTTATTACAGCATGATGTCTGGAGGAACTTTATACATATGGCCTAGGTATAGTTATTCTAGGATTACCTGGTAATACTGACTCTTGGTGTCGCGTTTGGGACAAACCACCTTTTCCATAGGGGGAATTAAGCCATTGCGATAAAACGCAAATGTCCAATTGATTCCTAATTTTTAAAGGACACGGTAACTACTTATCGTCCTGAGTCGTTTATAAAAGAAGTGGTACAAAAAAAGGATATCACACTTTTTCGTCCTCTTCTGACCGCAAAGAAGAAGTGGAAGTGTCCTAAGAAATGGCGCCCGGACGTCTAATTTAAAGTTAGAATCAACTTTGAAGCAAAGTGTGAAAATTCAAGCTTTGGTTGATGTTATGGTCAGTGACGGTTGAGCTTTAATAGGGGACATTGACTATATTGGTTTCTTTTGGAAGTCTAAGTTGATTTATCCATTTTTCAGAGATAAATATTAGGATGATCTCTCTGGCGTCGTATCTTTGGGCAGTTGTATCTATTTGTATAATGGCAGTGAGAAGAAATATCTCTTGTGACACAGAATGAAGCCGATCGGCTCTACTAACCAGATGATTCTAATGATTTCGACTGACCTTTATACCTTTTTTTTCATTGCTGGGAATCGCGTAAATGCAAGAAGAAGCAGGTATTAATGAAACAATTGTTGTTTCATGACAACGTGGCGGTCATAGAACCATTTTTATTGGCAAATTAATTAACAATTTACATTAATTGATATCTTCCTTTTTTATTAATATTAATTAATAAAAAAAATGTTTTCTGTTGTTGACCGGAAGTGACCGACAAAAGCATGTATTTCCCACGACATTCTTTAACGTCGTGATCTGACCCGAGAGAATTGCAGCATTAATTCGTGCTTCTGACTCGTAGATTCGGCAGCTGGGGTCCTTGCTCAAAAAGATTGGACCTAGTTATAATGGATGTGATTTACGGTAAGACGGGCTAGCTACATCTGACTGGTATCGAAATGTTTTGTTGACAATATACTGAGGCCCAAATTGGCGTGGAATGTGTTAAGTCAATTATTCCTCGAGTTTGTATATTGCAGCATTTGTCCCTTATTTGTCCCTTCATTTGCATGAGTTGGTTTTTGTACCAATGTGAAAAACATTTCCTAAGTCATTAAAGAAATGAGATAAAGTCCCTACCTTTCGGCTGATGTCTTCTGGGTTAGGTAGAACAGTTTCTTGACTTTACTTAACTGCCAGAAAAATTTCTTTAGCTCAAGCAAACAGTTTTAAGGAATATTGACGAAGGTCGTCATTAACCTGTTACCTTTAAGTCAAAAAGGACCCAGGGTTATTGGCATCGATGACAATTGAGTTTGAAAAATTGACCAAATACGACCACTCAACATTATGGCACCAAATTAATTTAAGACTGAAAAACTGTTAACCGTAATCTGCCCTCTACGCTAAAGGCACTTCTATTGCGCATTGGAGCAACAGGCTCAGATATGTGTGAGCCCTATGAAAAGGACATGCATATGATCAGACAATTTCTCAGCCACAATAAAACTTTCACAAGATCTTCCAACACCTCTCACATAAAGTAATTCCTGCTTACGATTATTTCGGAGTGTGATTGATAAGAGTTGAAAAATCCGTGGAAAGTCGAGAACGCTCATAATGACATCTTCACCCACAAGACCCTCTTGTACTAGACCTTGGCCGTGGATGACAAACTATGGCCCATTATCTCAATGCCCGATTAAAAGTTATCGCAATTTACTTTTCTCAAAATCTACTTAGCGTTTATAGGATCGATAAATGATAACCGGCACTTGTCTCTTGGTTAGTCGTTTATCATAACGAAAACCACGAACAGCTGACAGTCGGATGAAATTTCGTCTGGACAATAGTAATTTTCAAAATTACTACATGTTGGGCAATTCTAAGAATACACAGCATTGCCATTTATTTGTATCATTTATAAACATCTACACGGTAGAGTTGCCGTACTTACCATTCCCATTTCTCAGCCAGTTAATTTAACGGATACATGAGAAAATGAAAATGTTTAACCGGCAGTATATCGCGTCTATAAATGAATGTGCCGGTTATCTAAACGGCACTTTAATCGTACATTGTAATAATGGGCCTATGACTACTATTTTGCTACCTTTGCTAAAAGAAAACTACAAACTTTTTTTTCCGTCGCACCCTAATATACACATGACAGAAAAATAAATAACAGAAAATCCGTTTCAAAATCAAAATGTTGACAAAAATTTAAATTACTGGAAATTACTGAAAATTACTAAAAAAAAAAAGCAAAACAAAATCTCTCGCTCGCTTTTATAATAAAATGTGTACTAATTGCGTGATAAGAGCATTCAAAATAATTGGGCAAATTTGCCGATTCATACTCTGGCGTATTTTGCTGGTACTCAAATGTAAAAATGAAATCGAAATCGAAGCCAATTCCGATTATTACACAATAACAGGACAATGGGACGATTGTGCAAATTGCGATGATATCATCGAGGACACCCCAGGACTGGTAAGTTCAGCATTTATTTCCAGTGTTCAGTACCGTGAAGAAGGTCGATTGGCGTGCGGGGGTAATTAGCCATGTCTGTTGAACAATGTAGGGTGTGTGTGTGTGTGCGTGTTTGGTTGGGTGCGTCCGTCTGTGCGGACGTGCATATGTGTAAGTGTGAATCGATTTCAATTAATATTTTCATTAAGATCTTAATCACATACTCGCATACACACAGAAATTTGTAGGTATGTGCAAAAAAGTTGACACAGCCACCATTGACAAATTCCGACATACACCGCCACACAAACACAGACAGACGCATGCATGTATGGCTTTTTAAGCATTGCCAGCCACTGAGTATTTGTTATCGCTGACAAAATTGTTATTATTATGATTTTTTTTTTGTATTGTTACCATTTCTGTATTAACCATTAACTAACAGATGGTAACATCACATATTGCAGACGACAATGTGTATCACGTACATCTCAGACCCCTGCCCCGCCCGCCTTCCGGTTACATTGAATACCAACACTGAATGAATGGTATGTCGCAGCCACAGCCGTTGGCGCAGTGGCGTTTTCGTGGCAGAGTGCTGAGCACTGTGGCAGCCGAGTGCGCCCCCTTACAATTGCTGTTGAAAATAAAAAACAATTTAACGATAAACATCAAATTTCCACAAATTACCTTATATTTTACGTGAGATATGAAGCAGATTGTATTTCGTTTCTCGTATTTCCCATTTGAAAATGTGTGTGTGTGTGTGTGTGCGACTACTATTCAAAAGAGCCTACGATACATGGAGACCATAGAGTGACATAGACGGCCTATCGAAAGTGGATCTAATGCCCTTCCTGAGCCGCCAGCAAATCCATTTTGCTGCTCGTTGCGCATTTATTCTGACACTTAGAGATAGGAGGAGAGGTCCTTGATTGTGATGGCGGCGGTAGGTTTTGTAAGTAAGACATCGCTGTTGTTTCTGCATGTACGAGTAGTTACATTTATTTCTTGAAATATTTGCACAACAGATCGGTCCATTCCACAAGTGTGGCGTGCCTCTCATAACTCTCACCATTGACAGACATTGTTTTCGTATCTTGCAAAAAATAAAAATATTTTATTTATAGTTTGCCCTGAAAAAGCGACTTACATTTGTCGTGGTCTATCATGGTATATATGGACTGACTACAAGAATTACTTTTGATTGAGTCGAAAAGTCTCTGCGTCCATTTAGTTCTTAATAATAGCAAGTCAATATTGATTAGGAATATTTTGGAAGTGAACCCTGCAAACATTTATTTGAATCCAATTTGAGCAATTTTCCAGAATTTCCAACGGTAATATTTCCTTTCAAGCTAGCAATCGTGGTGGGCTTGGCCCTATAGATGAGATACTTCATGTTGCTTCACAAAAACAGTCTCGTGAGATTAATTGATCACCAAACTCGGCTCTCAACTGGTTAGTGGTGTCAACCAGTGCTACCACTTTGAGGCGAAGAAAATGTTAAAATGTAGCAGATTTTCAAACACTGGGAAATAGTGTATTGTGGAAAACTGTGCTTGGAAGGATACATTATGTTTAAAAAAAATCAAATCAGATTCAATTAGTTGATTTTTTAAATAAAAAATAATTTATTTTATTTAAATCGATTGGGACACTTTTATGAAATTCATAAACGGAAAAATACCGGCGGCAACCCGCCGCACAAAATATATCGACAACGGCAGCAATTCGGTCTGTGCTATGCAATTTTCTTCGGCGCTGGTGTTTGTTTTGTGGTTGTCCAATATTTCCAGCCTGTTGTCAAAAAATTACCTAGCCCTAATTCATAACGGGATTTTTTTTGTTATTTCACGAATGTACACAAAATGTAGCAAAATCAAAATGTACGTACATAAATTTAAGGATGAAGAAAAAGTAGTAGATCTACTACAATTGTAGTAAAGTGGTAGCGCTGGTGTCAACATGTGCCACATGACAATCACATTCGTCAATAATATTTATTGACCAACAATTAGTCTCGTCGATGGAGGCAATTTAAAAAGATAACATACTTTTTTCTCAGAGTACAAACTTTAATAATAAAACGCAATGAAGTTCATGTCGCGTTCGTTTTTAAGTCTATTCGTGGCAAGGCAAACTGAACTTTTTTGACACATCGAATACAAAATCGAAGAAAAGAATCCCAATGATTGACAAAGACTAAGACATGACCGAGGAAAATTGGCATGACAGTTGCAGTTGTCCAACATCAATTAGATGATGTAGGGACGGGTGATATAAAGTAGAAGTTATACCTCGGAGGTCAGTAACTCATTGACAAGTGGAATAATTCTATGGCCAACATCTATTACATATGCTGCGGAATTTATGGAACTCTGAAGAATATAATTACTCTACTTTACAAATGGGTATGTGTAATCTTAAGGTCCCAAGCGCCAAGACCTACTAGGTTATATTACTTTAGCAGCTGTCCAAAGCATATCTCACTTGAGTCCATCAAGAGTTCCCGTTGTGATAACGTGAATTCGACGCCCAAAATGAAGCAGTGTTTTCCAAACACGTCATCTTTGGAGAGACCGGTTTTGTAAACTAGAGTTTGTAGACCAGAAATCATCCGTCTTAAGTCTACAAAAGAGAAGGAGATAGACAAGGTGTTCCGGAGTATTCTACTCCTCTTCATCGTTGGAGCTTCTACAGAAGTCGTTGTATGGGATACACAGGCTCTGAGCGTGTGAGCCCAGACCCCGGACCCCAGAGGTCAGTGACCAGTGATGATCGCAATGAAGTTTTTCAGACTTTTCTGGTTTCCAGGCAGGTTGAAAACTTCACTTCATAATTTTCATAGTTTGTTCTCTCACTGAGAGGAATGCCAATATCATAAGTGCACTCAGTTGAGTTCAGGGTAGTGCCAGCTCTCTTAAGGGTATCAACCGTACAGTTACCAACTATTTCCCCATTCCCAGGAACTCACATAAGGATCACCGATGAATGACTAGCTATGTCCTCTAGATATACCCGGCATTCTCGTGCAATTCCTTAAGTGATGTGCACTAAGAAGTGTCAAGAAAACAAGATCAATGCAGAAACTGCTCCGATTTTCCAGCGATTTCAGAACACCAAACGTTTTTTTGATCCATGCACGCTACGACCCCCCGAAATAGTATTTGTTACGTTGTATCGTCAGCGGTAATCATAATACTCCCTCATACTGGACCTGTCGATCGGCAGTTTCCTATTTAGCTATTATTTCGGCCTGCCATGTCCTACAATGGTCCGGGAGTTTAAGAGACAGAGTCAAATTCAGCTGATCCGTATATATTCCACAACCAACTTATAGTCCAAAGTTTTTAGTTGTTTACTTCACATCTATATTTGTGGATGTTCTCAATAAATAAACCTTCACTCGTCTAAGCGATTTTGATCCGATTTTGATGTGGATGACATCACCAGGAAAGTGGATGCCATTCGCATAGTCCGACTTATCTGGTATCGTCGTCACAAATCCAAGATCGAAAGAGGGCTCAAGTGTTAACAAGTCTATCGAAACGTATTTGTTGATTTTACTTAAGATTGGACATCCTTTCGTTGTGTGCTCAGGAACTCGCGCAACCACAACATCAGCCGATGACAACGAGAGCTGTCACAATAAATATTTCCTGCACGCCCCTTGTTAACAATTTTTTGGATTGTACCGAAATAGAAATTGCTAAATAATAATAAAAATGAAAATAATATGAAAATTACAATTCATCTGCACAATGACACGCTCTTCGTAGAAGCATAAATATGTCCACTCAAACACCTCATACCCCACTGCTACTCTTCCGATAGACATAACTACACACACACACATATGTACATATACACCAACTTTGACACAGATGCAGCGACACACATTCGTTCACAACAATAAAATGTTCATTATTTAAACATTCGCAGCAGCCGACAGACCGACAGACAGCGGTGTGGCCTGACATGGTTGCACGTTAATACCAACAAAAATATCGTTTAAATTAAAATCTTTAACCGGATGTCACACAATAATATTTGTTGCCCTGCCCTCCTGCCGCAAAACACACGCACACTCTCGTATGTTTGTATGTGTGTGCATGTGAAATATGGAAAATATTTTTATTGGAGTCAGTCGACTTTCCCTCTCGAGTGCCAAATATAATCGTTTTGATAACAAATGTTTTAAACTGAATCTATTCCCACATCAGACTCCAGAGGAAATTGTTTGCGACAGTGTGCCTGTGTGTGTGTGTGTATGTGTGTACATGTCCTCGAATGTAGTTGTACAAGCAAGCAGCAACAACAATAACAATGTGAACATGAAAACAAGGTCATTAGGTGGTGCCTGTGGCATTTGGTTCATCGCCATCATCATCAGCAGCATCGTTGTCGTTGGCGTCGTCATCAGCATCGCCTCAATCGTCGTCGTCGTCGTCGTCATCGTTCAGCGTCTTTATCTTTCGGCAAAATTCTGGTGGTTTGCCAATTTTTGCCTATGTATGGCTGTGTGTATGTGTGTGAGTACGCTTTAATAACAAACACACGAAGTCTTCTCGCTTGGCTTAAATTATCATCTAAGTCTCCGCACACATACATATGTGTATGTACCCTCATACAGACACAAATTCAATGATGAAAATATTTCGCCCCGAAGTTACGTTTCTGGTTCTTTGTCACACAGTCTACAACTGCCATTGCCACTGCCATCACTACCAGGACAACGACTCCGGCTATACATGCATGTATACACATACACACACATACATATGTAGTGACAGTGTGTGTGCGCCAATGTCTGCGATTTGCATGTGTGTGTGTGTTGTGTGGTTAAATACCCGAATCATTTGTTGTTCTCGAAAATATTTACTCACACAGATACTGTATCTGCAAAATACCTTAGACCTGCACACATAAGCAGACACAAATACACACATATGCCTACAAACAAACGCACAGATACATCACACCACACACACGCACGCACACACTCCTCCAAGGCACTCTACGGTCGTGATACACAATTTGAAAATATGCTTAAGGTGATACGGGCATTTGGTTAATGTCATCCATAATTTAAAAAGAAATTTAAGTTGTTCATTCCCCCCGTCCTTGTGTGCACCCCCCTTTATTGGCAGTAACTTTTGCGAATTTAAATGAAACCATTTATTTATAGTAGCTGGGAGGAGCAGTAAAGCAGTCAGCCTTCTTGGATGTTTGGCTCGCTTTGCTTGCAGGTTGTGGAGTATTTACATTTTTACTGTTAATTTAATTATTCCGAGTAGACAGGCTCAAAAGGAGACATCATGTGGAGGACTGCAGGTGGAGAGGACTCTGTCCCCAGTTTTGTGAAATGTCTCCAGTTAAAGGACACTTGGAGCACCTCTACAAAACTTAATGTGCACCTTCCAAAAACAACTTCGTAATGCAATTGCATTAACAAATAAATACATTAACATTAAAGCATCTACTGGGAGAATCGAAATTTAAACGTGATGTTAAAGCTAAAAGTCTACTATGGAATCTATTTGTATTTCAATTTTTTTCAGCATCACTCGATGAATATTAGTATATTCCTTTTTCCTTTAATTTTTTTATTTCGAATTCTGCTGGATGGATTTCTACATGAGTAGCTCATGTACTACATCCCATCTTCTTCCTACCTAAATGGAATTTGAGGCACGAACTGAGTGAACATTTCAACATTTTCAAGTGCGATTTGAATTTGAATTTTTTTTCTATTCAGTAATTTAAATTCCGACGGCCAATTACAACCATTTTTGGATATATGTTTCGAATTATTTAATTGCCACTAAGACTTCGAAAAGGCATTGAAATAGGGATATTTGTCTCATCCAACGTCAACATGCACTAAGAAATATAGAGATTAATATAAGATAATCAGTTCCCAAATCAAGCGACATATTTTTCAGCATGATCGACTAAGTACAGGGTTTCCCAACAAGAGGTGTTATTTTGATATTCAAAGAAAAATGAGATTTTTTGAGATAAATGATCGAATGTTTATTTCATAATAAAGAGGAAGGTATGCCGTCAATAATGAAAAACAACATCAGCCAAATCGCCACCACGTTCACGCTTATAGGACCATATCCTTTCATGAAATTTTCCGTAACAAAATCGCAATATGGCTGCCCAATTTAGAGACGTCTGTCTGTTGTCCCATCCGCAACAACGTGATTCATGTGTTCTTGATTTTAAATTACTTAACGGACAACCCGAGTTGTTTTTATATAATCCCCATACAGATGTACTAGTCTGGCCATTTTTACAAATTTCAGCAAACAAGTTCGCATCAAACATATATATATTTTTCCATACCACAAACATTAACTTGTTTGTAGGTGATAAATATCGAATATTTTTTATTTTTTTTTAATTTGTGAATTTCTATATAACAATCCATCTAATTCTCTCGGTATTGATATTATTTTAATGAGCGTAAATGCAAAAAAAAATTTCGAAACCAGTTGCAAATACACACTTATTCGCACCCAAATGTTGTGCTTTGTTGAATTTAATAAGTTCGTTGTCTGTTTTTCTCAAACACGCTATTGCTTATACACAAATACGTAATATTAATAGCAAATGAGTTATATTTATATCCAAATAAGCTTTGTGTAGATGGAAATAAGCTGTACTTGCTACAAACACCAAACACGCGTTTTACTTGTGTGTAAACAAAAAAAAGACGTATTTTTTAGCGTGTATATAAAATCTGAATAGTTCAGTAGCATATCATAACAACGTAGTCTATGATATATGATCCTTTCCAATCATCAGACATCAGTAGTATGTGCGATGTCTCAAATTTGTAATACCAAGAGATGCTGTGCTGCAATCCTACAGTTGAACCTGTGGAGATATGTTCAGGTATGGACCTAGTATGTTCCCTAGCGCCGTGTGCCCGAGCATCAGGAGATACAGTCAGACGATTTGCGTCTTATTTGATTAGACCATATCAAACCAACCTGAGATCGATTATTGTGATCTCCTGTATTTCTTCGAGGTCCGAGAAGAAGTGTACTAATACAAATTTAAATCTCCTTGTCTCTGAAGTTCACAGTCTGGCTGCATGTCTACCTATCAAACAGTGGTCGGTGGTTACAGCGGTTCCCATATGTATTTGTATAGAGATTGGTATCTGGTACAATTGTATACTACATCTGGAGAAGCTAAAGCCAATGGTTTCCGAAATATACGACTTTAATTGAAAACATTTTAATATGTTTACATTTTCCGAGAACCGCGAACTACCGTTATTATTTTCTAAAACATATCTCTTAAATTCTGCACAAAAGTAGATTTTAAAATGTCCTTAAATTTTTATTCAGGGTGTATTTATTCTTGATATAGATATGAATGATTTGGAGCGATTTAGGCCACAGCATGACCAGATTAGACTAGCATTTCTGGATATAGGCATTCTATCGTTCGCCTGTCTGAGAGCTTCTAATCCGAGATTGAGTTTGCATGTTAAGGGGCGACCAAATCTGAGAATTCAACTGCGTGTGACCCGGAACCGAAATTCGGTGAAAATTAAACTGCATTGTCATCTCATTAAGAGATTCACTACAGTTATCGTCGGTTCTTGAATTCAGGAATACAGATTTGAGAGATTCTATCGCAGCCTGGCTGTCAGAGTAAATGTTGATGATTGTCGCAGTTATGCTGTTATTTCCCAGCCACTTAGCCATGATTGCTTCCCCGATAGCCATGATTTCTGCCTGAAAACGCTGCAATGATCTGACAGCTTAATCGATAGGTCGAACGCTAGTTCCATTGTGTGTATTCCGCTACTCTACCAACTTATTTTCATCCTGCCAAGTGTTAGTTGCTGAATTTCCGGAATTCTATGATTCCAAGACAAATTTGGTTTTTCTGAGTTGAATCCCAGCACGTGATGACCAATCTCCTAATCAAGTTCAAAAACCACTATGGATTCCCCCTATTTGGAGTATAGATTTAGGTTCCAAGAACTCAATGGTTTAGTCCATATTGAATCTTCCCTGTCGCTATTTTATAAGGACCGAGGGGATTTGTAGCAACTTACCTCTCAAGACAGAGTTTCTGTATTCACAATGTCCCCTTAGATATTCGACGTTACCAGATTTGTCGGTATATCCGACAGTACGTCCTCTGTGGAGTTGCCTGGGAAGTGTGTATTGAGTAGGAAGTATATTAATTTATCACTTTAGGCTCTTGTAGATATTCTAATGAGGTGAGAGTCATTGAAAGGTTCCGTAGTCTGAATAAGTCAGATATATTTTCAACGCTACCGCAAAAGTTTTTCGACGATGGTGAGAATCTTAGTTTCTTCTTTTAGATTTTTAGTTGTAATTTGTACCTTTCTATGTCTTACTTCACCCTCGTGACTTTAGTCCTATTAAAAAGTTTTCTGCAAGAATTTCTAACTAGATCTGGGTCCATGTTCTACCATGGAGGTTTCTTTTTAACTACGTGGGCACCGTTCCGGAATGTAGAGCCCCATTAAATGCGTGTGTCTCCGGTTTGGAGAGGGGAACGGTATTACGGTACAGTTTGTATTTCTGACATTCTTTGGGACTGACAAACTGGGAGCATTTTTTGAGAAAATGAATTCTGTATAGCGATGGTCTGAGAGTTAATTTGATACCTTAATTTTTTTCAATTTTTCAACCGTGCCCTGTGAAACAAATGTTGCATCTAGGAACTTTTGTCTGTTTTTGGTAATACATCTGGGCTCATTCCCCCCAGTGTAAACAAAAATATTAGTGAACAGCATACATTCTAGTAAGGTCTCATCCCCATCATTTATATCTGAGCTGTCCCATATTTTATGATGAGCATTTAAGTATGCACATACAATTAGCCAGTTTCGTTCTTCCCCGCCTATTCTATTGGCATCGGGAACAGATGCAATGCCCAGGGCCCTGAGATCGAGATGAAGGGTAGCTGGTTTATTATGATGGAGGTTTATTTGCAGTATCTTTATCATTTATCGATACTATCCTCTCCACCACCATTTCACCGGCCTCTTCCAGAAGAATATCTGCCCCGAGATACTCGGAATCGGATGATAGGATAATATCGTCTCCAGTACCTTCAGGACAGTGAAAATCCAGATAAATTCCTTTAACAACGAGTTCTTATAATAGTCTTTCAGAGGGTGTTATGTCGGGTTTATATTCCTTGTTGCCATGCGTATGCATTTATCGAGGGCATTAACTCCACTGTTTTAATTGATTGCTTCGGTCTTGTAAAATTAAATTAAATTAGCATTAAATTTTGTTTTTAAATAATAATATTTTCAACTTGATGGAGGTGAATATAGACTTTATCTGGACAAATACTGGTTGGCTACTATTCGTCGAGGCTTCCTTCTGCGGCTGTAGACATCTTCCCTTTTCACGGTTCGCACATACCAATTCTCAATCCTCCACATGCCGGCCCCCTTGCACTGGTCCAACATTAACTGTACCGGTGAGCTGGCCTAATGCGGCTGACTTGTAGGTCCTTTCCACATAAAAACTGGACAAGCAGTTCAGACAGTATTTATGGAATCGTACTGATTCGAGAGAGAGATTCGTTTAAACGACGAGAAATACCTCAATGGGTGGTACAGCATGTTAGAGGGATCCATCTAATCAAAATATAGGAAACAAAAAAAACCAACAACGCGTTGGTCAATTTCGCGAGATAGCGGTCAAAACTGTATAACTTTTGGCCGGATTGGTATTTTGGCCGGATTGGTATTTAGGAGGGACTTTAAGCTTCAATTTGCGTGTTCAAACGTAAAAATCGACTGATAGGAACGTAAGTAATGTGGAGTTAAAAATGCATTTTAATTTTTTGTTGAGTTTCCATGTAAAAGTTGAATATTTTGACATTTTAAATAGGTATATTTTTTATAATTTCTTATTTTCTTCAATCGTATTTTACAACCAATACTTATTTATTATTCCTAAACTTAATTTTGGTCAGAAAATGCCCCTGACATTTATTTAGTCTCAATATTCACAGGAGCCAAAGGTTGGTTTTTGTGGAAGAAAGCTAATTCTTGTGAGGATTAAACTGAAAAATAACACTGAAATTCCCAACAATATCAATACCATTTGGATATATTATATACAGAACACAACATCGATAAAATTTTAAGTATACTTTTACTATTGATTTAAAGTGCGCATATATTTTATTTAAATGTATTAATAAAAATTTATACTAAAATTAGAAACAAATTACAATCTTTAAACTAGTGTTAATTAAACAATATTAGTAAAAATTTGTTCCAAATAGCTTTGATTTTCATTTTGCAGTAGTTGTTTAGCTTCTTCATCTAACATCTAATGAGGAACAAAATTTTGTGAACTGTGGTTGGCATATGTCTCCAAGAATATTTTTGGTTATAAAGGGTTGCTGTCTCATTAGCATACTGACCAAATTTTTTTGCATCTATCTTTTTGCTACATGCTATAACTTCTAATATGATTTGGAATCGTCGTATTAAATCATAATCTACTCCAGTTATAGAAGCTGCAGTTTCTGGATCGGAAAAAAATCTACTTGCTGTGTTTCCATCATTAGAATTTCCTTCTCCTTGCTTTGGCTGGTCAATTATAAGGCCTATCTCACGGTATTTTTCTTGAATATCTTTTTTTTTTTGCTTTCTTTTTTCCAAATTTTCTTTGTTGTTTCTCACTGTTTCGCCTAACGGGCCAAATTCCAAATCGTATCCCAATTTAAGAATATGCTCCATAAAACGAATTCAAGCATGAAGAGGTGACATTCCAAATTCATATGCTTCATTAAAACTATCGTCTTGTGTTGGTGGTTGGCTCAATTGACTTAATGTTTTTTGGCATATGGTGCAGCTTGACGAAGACTTTGTTTCGGTTAAAGCTTGTGCAACTTTTCCATCGATCATTGTAAGTGACATTTTAAAGTTAACTTCGATGCATTGGTCATTAAATTCAAATATCACTGGTTGAAGTTCTTTAATTTCATCTCTTATTTTGCCAACTTCTTCAGTTATGACATTTTTAGTTTCTTTTTTGTAAGCAAACTTTATTGGTCTACAAAATTTTCTATTGTCATTTTTGTCAAAATTTTGATACACCCTTCTATGTGGACTAGGTCCAAATATGGGCCAAATTCTCCTAATTTCAACAGAATTATTTTTTGGGTCAATAAGAACTCTTGTACAAAATTTCATCAAAATATATGCATAATAGCCACTTTCACATACAAATAACTTCTCAAAAAATATGACGTGCATTTGTACCGAATATCTTACCTTGGGTCAGAAAAATTGCTGTAGCTCAAAAAGTGCAGTCCCGATGCATGGACATGTATATATAGGAATGTAGCGGAGGGTTAGGACTACAAAATAGTAAATTTGTGTTTTGACTCAGCTTGACTCACAGGAGTTGTGCTCTATGAAGTAGGAAATTTCCGATAAATTAGACCTTTTTTAAAAAAAATATTTAAATTGTTCTGAAAACAGTAGAGCTTCAATTTTTTCTACCAGTGATAGGAAATAAGTTAAGTTACAACACAAAATTTATTTCGTCCAAAAATCTTGAAAAACAAAGTTATGATCATTTCAACTTTAAAAATTAACTAAAAAATCATAATTACTAAATTCTGAAAAAGCCCATTTTGGACCACCCTGTTCTCAGTGAAATAGTTAAAATAGAGTTCTAATTTTTTGGCTCCCGAGGTTTACTACTGTCTACTTTCATATGAGTCTAATAACTTTAACATCGGAGAACAAAAACCAAAAGGAGTTTTGGCCGCTATCTCAAAATATTGACCACAGTGCAACGTCTCACACACGAAACGGACGGGACAACATACATATCTGCGACGAAATATACATGAATCTACGACTTATTTATTTATTTATTAATTACAATACAAAGTAAATTTATATTCTAATTTTGGGTCCAAGGGTAAACCGGGTGACACAGACCATTTGGCTAAATTTTTGCAGCGACAGACCAAAGCCTCTGGTGGGAATCGAACCCACAACCCCCACGCTGATAGACAAGCACGCTACCAACTCGACTACCGGGGCGCCTGAATCTACGACTTATCACTAAATTGTAGTGCACATAGCTTCACTATGGGTCGTGTCACTCGCACATGCTTATGTCGTCCTTGGTGTACCTCTACGATGCGACCCCTTGTCCATTCATTTGGTGGCAGCAAATCGTCCTTCACGATGACAAAGTCTCCGACCTGGAGATCTTCCTTAAGATACTGCAATTTATATATCTTGAGGGGCCTTTAACTTTTCCCAAACGGTTTGTGACAGAAAGATTATCGCACAGAAGCTCTGATGCGAATAATAGGGGTTCCCCTCACAAAAATCGACGGACGTCAGTGCTTACAACTCATTATGATGATGAAGATATTGGCCGGGAATTTAAAACACTTTCTATCCGAACAAGCAGGGTGGAAAATTCTTCATAGTTAAATGTTTAACAAGCTCCCTGGTAGGCAAATTAGTAGCGAGCTTGCCTACCAGAGGCTTTGGTCTGCCGCTGCAAAAATCTCGCCATATGGTTTGTGTCACCCAAACTCTTGGACCCAAAATTATAACATAAATATACTTTGTATTATAATTAAATAATAATAAATAAATAAATTTTTTTGAAATTCTTAACTCCCGCCTCCCATAAACTTTCAATATGAACTTCTCGTATTTCACGGTCACTTCCTTTGCGGACTGATTCCTTTCACAGCTTAGAATATACATTGACATCTTTGTTATATAAGGCGACTCAATACAAATCCGGGGAGTCGCGGGGAAAGCGTCAGACGACAAACGATTTCTGATATCGATAATTTCTCAATTCACCTAAGATAAATTTGAAATGGTCCTGCGAAATCTACTCCAGTGTTGGTAAATGCCAATGAGTGTGAGGATCATTTTCTCCAGCCCATTTTAGAGAGTGTTATGAGCACAGGGTTTTCCAACAAGAGGTTGGAAACCAAATCGCAAAGTGGCTGCCCTATGTCCTCAATTGCCTCACGAAATCTATCCTTGAGATCTTGATGTCAAATGTGGCGTAAAATGTCAAAGAATAAAAGCTTCAAAAGTGACAGATACCGAAATACCGGATAATTTAAAATAACACCTCTTGTTGGAAACCCCTTTAGTGGCATGGCCCATGATAACATATCCCAGAAACATTTCGGTTTCATTCACCTTTTAGTGTAGTGTATTTAAAATCTCTATTAAATTTGTCACATTATGGTGTGCTACAACTTTAAATTGGAGCATAGTTTTGAAAAATCCCCCAGGCCGTTGAAATAGCCACCATGTCGTTACGATTTGAGGTCCTGCATAACAGGCAGCCACATTTCAAATCCGATTGTGATAAACCGTTGATCGACCAATCAAACAAACTATGTTCTAGTAATCCATGTGAAATTGAAGAATTTTGTAGATTCTTTCATTAAATTTCTATTCATAGAATTTATGAATCAGTGTCAACGCGAGGTTTCGTTTGCTGAAAAAATATATGTTACTAGCAAATACCCGGTACCTCATATGCGAACATTTCCCATTTCTAGTAAACACACAAAATATTTGTTTAAAAACGTTGGTTTATAAAAAAACTACTTTTTACGGTGTTAAAAACCATTTTTTTAAATTTTTGGCGATTGATATTGGTTTTATATATGTATTCACACTTTTTAATTCTACCAATGTTGGCCCCTTTTCTACTTTTTTCTGGTATCTAGCCTGAAACAATTTCGAAGCATTTATTTCCATTTCTAATTTCTAATATGATTGTTTTTAAAACGTTATCCCACATCCTCAATATCTAACCCGTCTTGCACCCTTTTTTAGTGTCCTTAGTATCCTCGAATTGTGAGCTCGTTTTATTAAAATTGTTGGTTTCCCTCTAAATTTTGCCCCATTTTGGTACGCTTCAGTGCTTTTTCGCCATTTCTATAATTTTGTATATTTACCTTGTTCGCGCCTCATGTTAATTTGATATACAGGGATCTCCAACAAGAGGTGTTTTTTGAATCACCCGGTATTTCGGTAGCTGTCACTTTTGAAGCATTTATTCTTTGAAACTCATTTCCACCAGTTGTTGCCACCAATGGACAAATTTTCCTAGAAAAATCACAATAATTGGACATAAAAAATTCCTTCAGCCGTGTGTTGAGTCAGTATATCATTTAAAGTATACCTCTTTTAGGCCCGTTTTAACTTGTTCCATCACTTCAAATTGTTGGCTCATTCCTTTTTTATATACATTTCTGTTTTTCCCCTTTTGTACCCTTTTCATTCCGGTTTTGGTACGTTTTGGCCACTTTTTTGTCCCTTCTCGAACTATTATCCACCATTTTTACCAAAATTGGTTTCGACATTTTTTTAGCATTTAATTTTTTTGTTAAATTTCTTTCTGAGTAGACCGGAATAAGAATTTACAAATAAAATACTTCAGCTGCAATCTTCATCGGATTAATACGAAACATATTGAATGCGAAATGATTCCAATTCCTAATGTGGATGGGGAACAGGACCAAATTTCATTAATACTCCAGTTACACATAACTGTCATTACTAGAACGCATTAATGTCTCTACTCTCATCTACACTCATAGGCTTCCCCAATGGAATTGGATACGTTGTGCCACTGGGCACTAATGTTACCGATAGTCGTATGTGTGCGTGTTTTTTTTTTTTGTCACCCCAATAAAAATTTCACAAACAATTTCTTATTATTAAAACCTAAAACCAACTTCGACCCACAATAGGTGGGTGGTATTTGGGGATGCCTCCACCAAATATGTTCCAGTCGATATAAATGCGGGCATACACTTGTAGTTGGGCGATCATAAGCCGTACAGTTGTTACGGTAAGTCCGTACTAAATACTTTCACAATAAGGATCTGTCGCGAGTAATGACCGCCTCCACTTCAACAAGGTCATAAAAACATAAGCCGTAATCGGGGCACAATAGAAATATGAAATAATTAATAATTAATAAAAAAACAAGAAACAAAGACACCCCGAGTTGTTGCTCCCATAAAACATTCCTTCGAAAACAATGTGCCCAACAACAAAAACAAAACAATGCCCGAGAAGGGCAGTTAACTTTGTGTACATAGTTTTCTATGGACATTTACGCTGATGCCGATGCCATGACGACAGACAGACGGTCTTAAATGCTCACACAGACACAAGGAGTGTAGAAGAAACTCAACTGAAGAAGCTCCAATCAAAACATTAAAGACATTTTATACAAATATGTACACAGGAACGTTTTTCGACGGCAGTGTTCCTTTGGAGAAACGTGATGTCTCCATTCACTCCCACGCACGCATAAACACTACTTCAAGGAATTTCTGTAGGACCAATTCCCGAGCTGGAAGAGTATACAATGTGAGAAACAATACACGAAACTTTTGTCATTTTGCTACACGGTAAACGGGAATAAATCAATTTGATTGCCACTTAGTCTCAATGGTATGTTAAAAATTTTTTATATCTTCTCAAGTGCCATCATCACATAACGACCGAAAATAGGTTTTATCTTTCGCTACAAACACCCCAATCGCCACACCACCTCGTGGGCCTATCTCACATTTCCATCGAATGGGATTTACACGAAAAAATAATATGATGGTTTCCTTTATTTACACACACACACACGCACATAGACGAGTACAACGCAACCTGTGTCGAGATACTGTAATGCGCAAACACACACACTCTCACACATACGCGTGAATACTTCATAAGTTTAAAGTACGAGGAAGGTCTGATCAAATCGTAAATACACAAGTGAAGAGTACTATCAAGCGACATTAAGAATATTCTGTGGCGTCGTATGGTTCTTTTAAAGGCAGGAATCGTATGGATCTGTAGGGCATTCGAGTACTAGTTTTTCAAAAATATTGAATTTAAAAAAAAAAATTCCCAAATCCTTTCGAATACGAAGCTAATTTTAGTTAATTTAACTTTCTTGGAATTTGTCACCAAAAAATAAAATTAGCTTTGTTAAGATTTTGTAAATCGAGTTTAGGCTAATTTGTCAAATGGTTATTTGGCAAGTGATTAAAAAAAAATAATATTTTCAGAGACTTTCCATCCTCGAATTGTGCACAATGGTCGTTCCAAGTAACACCGAACGATTTTTATGGAAAGTTAACAGCAACATTTCCAACATATTTTTGGGCTGGTAATTTCTCAATCGTATTCTTGTACTGGATCTGAGAGATTTCCTTAATAGTGCAGTGTCCACCAAATTTTCAGTTGGCGAAAAAAACAAATACAGGTTAAAAAGGAATGACTAAAATTAACACTAATTGCCTGTTTCCATAAAACGAATTTATTCGTTCGTTATAAATTGTCAAAATTAAAGGCGCAATAATAATATGAAGCTATTAAAATTGATTCAGAGTTGTATTTTACGATTTTATATCGTGGAACTCCCCATACATAATTTCCAACCGAAATTCCAACCTGCCGCATATTATTTTCATTTGGTGTAAAATGTAACCACGGGGTTCATGTTTCAAAATAGCTCCCATATAAATGTACCCTCCGTTCCAAATTATATCCCGAACTGGATAAAATTTGCCAATTTGTATGAAGAAATGCAAGAAGAAAAACTGCTTACTTGCTCTGTCTTCGATGGAATTTGGCGACATAGATACCGACTCATAACCGATGTACATTCCGCCCCTCTAGAAGACCAAAATTAGATCCGCAATATAAGAAAATCGATTAACGTGTTAAGAGATCCATATCTAGACGGTATGATCTCCCACATTGAATGTCCACTAGGGACGATTGATAATTTTTATCTTACTCTAAATATACTATGTAATTATTTAAGGCCTATGAAAGGCTTTCAATTACTAAATGAAATCAATAGGAAAAAATAAATAAAAAAAAAGAAGACACTGTATTGAAAAATTATCCTGTGAATGGAATACGTAAGGAACGACACGCAGAGCTTTATCTCGTGGCCTGGGAAGACGCAAGGCCTTGAAAGACGAGGAATAAACTTTTGTTGGCCCTAAATTTATCCTTTTGTCCTTTTATCTGAGTCTCAGCATGGGTTCATGAAAAACCGATCTTACTTATTTCCCTTAACATTCCATGAAGGAACAGACGGGGAACTTATCTCGAGTCAGTGAGCTGTGCGTGATAATAATTTGTATACTCACTGACCGGGACCTACTGTTTAAATCCGGCTCCGAACGGCTAGTGCTTTTCTAGAGAAGTTTTACATGGCTTAGAGATTGCTCTCTTACTCGTAAAGTCGCCAACATTTACGAGGTGGAAACAGCCGCTGAAAAATGTTTGATGGTCTTACCCGGTTTTGAACTCGGGTTCTTCTATTTAATGGTCACACACACTACCTACCACACCACGGCTGTCCACGAAAAAAGATAAATCGTATTATTATTCTGAAATTTGCTAAGACTGCTTTTCATCCATTTAAATCAGACATTTACATAGCTTCTTCTGGGGTACCTCAAGGTAGTGTCTTAGTGCCATTATTTTATTTGTAAAGGATACAACTAATTGCGTTGTTCTGCTCAGTGATTAATTTATGCGGATGACATAAAGTTGTTTTAAAAATATCTAATTTACAGGATACTAAGCTTTTTGCAAAATGATATTGACCGTTTGTTCTCTTGGTCTGAACTTAATAAACGTCCATTGAACATTTCCTTATGTGACTTCCTTAGTTTTACTAGACATATGAAATTGTTTGAGTCTAATTCTGTAATTAATAATCCTATGCTTAGTAAAGTTAGTAAAATTTTGGATTTTGGCGTACTATTTGATTTTAAATTGAATTTTAATTCTCACAATGAGTATATATTACCCAAAGCTCAATACTTGCTTTCATCAAAGGAAATAGTAAGGACTTTGTTAATCCATACTCACGAAAGCGATTTTTATACGTCATTTGTTAGATCTAGGTGTGGAATCCATTTTACAAACTCCATTCTGATCGAATAGAGAAGTTGCAAAGGAAATTTATAAAATATGTTTTGGTTTCCGTGACTTATTCATTTAGAAACATTGGAAAATCGTAGAGCTAAAAGTTCTATTATATTTCTTTACAAATTAATTGCCATTCCTCCTAAGCAGAATTGACTTCAACGAACCTACTAGATCACAGCGCTTTTATAATTTTTTTATATTCCATTACATTGAAACAATTAAGATTATTACAATAATTTAATCAAATTAATGCTAAATTTAATTTAGATTTATCTTATTCTATTAATACATTTATTGAAATTTTAGATTTGTATTATTTCTAGATATAAGCTAGCTAAAATTGAATACAACTCCCATATATGGGCAGGGGCTCCAATGACATCTTTGCAACTTCTGGACCGTGTTCCGAGGAGAGCTGTGGTGATGATAGGAGATGGTAGGGTATCCCTGTTCTATAGATGTTTAAACGGTATCTGTACGTCAGATATCCGTCGTCTGGTCCCTGACATTAGAACATTTAGCCGAAATACGCGGCTATCCAAAACAAATTTACTACGTGAATTAAACAACGGAAAAACTAAACCATGGTGCCTCTTTCCATAGAAACCCTCACGAAGTTCAAAATGCTCTTAAATCACTAAGAAATATTTACCCTAAATGTTTTTTGACCACTGGCAATTTCTAGGCAGTTGTGGCACTTTCTGGCATGTCATACCCTTGAGACTGTCTTCGTTTCACGTACATTTTATAAGTTCATGGTTCGAAATTCGCAACAGGCCGAACAAGCTCTATGAACAAGCCTTCCATGCAAGAGTTTATACGTAACTCGGTTAACCCAATGCCATCTTGTTTTACAGTTTCCGAAGCTTCAAATGGCTACCGAAATTTGGAGCTTCCATATTGTCCATCAAAATCTAATCGAGGTGTTGCAAATCGTGTTTGCTTCGTAATGGAATTGCCCATATAGAAGTATTAGTATATTCATTGTATTTGGTGTGCTAGTCTACATTTATGTATGTGTGTGTGGAATATGTACATGAGTCTGCTGTTGTTATAGTGGCAATGTATCGTCATAACCATGGGCTTGGTTTGGTGTTCGATGATGAGCCGGCATAATTTCCTTCTCACGGCAACATAAACGGGCCACAGTTTAAGGGAATGTTTATGATTCCAATGGTACTTAATATTCGACATCACAAAGCGCGCGCACACACACACGCACACAATGTGACCAACAGGAAGGACGGTCACATTCTTCCCCTCCCAATGAAACACGGCCACTCATACATTGTCGGCGTGAGAGTCCGCGTAATGGCCGAACTGTTAAATTCGATGGTATTTTATAACAGAACGAACACATCTACATACAAACATACATTTTTTAATAATATTAAGAGCTGAAATCTCCCGACAATATTTGCCATCCTCACAATGGCCCTCTTACATATACAAACATTTTTAATGAACAACTCGCGATGTAAAGCGTAACGCGAATTAAAAGTGATTTTATTACGGAATAAAAACTATGAACAGGTCCTTTCACCGAGCTTGTCGGACAAACGACAATTAAGGTGACCAGGTCAGACAGAGTATGGGTATGTGTGTTTGTGTAGCATAGGATCATTACTAAAAATGTAAAGTGAGTACCGTTTGGTGTCGCTTATAATTTTAGGAAAATATTTAACAAAAATGTTGTCACATTATTTCGCAAGCAGGAAATGGTTCCAAGGAAGTTTGCAAATAGGCTGTACAGGCGAATTCGGATAAGTGCAGGCAATTTACTTGCAAAAATCGCTTAATTGAAAATAAATATTTGTAACGATTGCTCTGCATGATTTTCCGAGCACTCTACTCTGCTTAAACGAAAATCCGCTTTATTCAAAAATCGTTTATGGGAAACACATTTTTAATGAAAAGACAAAAACTTATATGATACGAACACCGCTTAAGAGATATTGGATGAATGTAACGGCAACAAAAAAAAAATATTGTGCCATCTCATTTCAATGCAACTCATTAAAGTACATCCACAATAACATACAAGATTAGCAGAACATGATATAATAGAGGGGGTGATGTATTTGCCTAATCGAAACGTTGAAATATAATTTATTATAAGATGATCATAATAAATTATCTTAAACCTATTACGAAGGAATCATTAGAATCAATAAAGTAGTTGTTTAGTAGTAGTAGTTGTTTATTCTAGCTTTAGTAGTTGTTTATTCTAGAATTTGGTATTTGGCACTTGTTTTTTTTTTCTTTTTATTGCGTAATTTGGGTCGCTACATTATTTAAATATTTTTATTAGTGAATTTTAATTTTAAGTTAAAAAAAATTATTTATAACTGGATGTAGATTTTGTAACTATATAAGGCCTAAAGGCTCGGTTACTTTTGGAATATTAATAAAATAAAAATAAATATGTTATGAAAACACTTTTTTGTGACAATTCTGAAGCCTTGTTCAAAACAAATGATCTCAAAAAATTATGTGTCAGGCGCCCTGGTAGGCGAGTTGGTAGGTTGCTTGCCTGCCAGCGGCCTTGGTCTGTCGATGCAAAAATCTAGCCATATGGTCTGTGTCACCGGGACCCAAAATCGAATATAAATTTAGTTAAATAAAAATAAAAATGGCAATAAAAATAAAAATACAAATTATTACTAAATTATGTGCGGATAACCACCTGAGTCTTTAATTACAATTTGTAAGATGTGTTCACACGGTACTCTATCTCATTCAGTTAAGAACACATTAACTTCATGCACTTTAAGCTGCAACATCGAAAAGAATTAAACTGGCTCTATTGAATAGATGGGGACTTTACATATAATCCAATGCGTTTAAATCACATGATTTTTAATTTGAATTAAAGCCTTGGGAGTCATTCCATATATATTCTAATATTTTAATATTGGTATTCTAGGTCTTCATCTACATAGCAGGAAAGTTCCAGAAGTTTCACCTTAAGGTTGTTTCCCAAACTCTGGAATAAAAATCAAAAATTATAAAATATTTCAATTAATTGATGCAAAATGGACCTTCTCTGTTGACATTTCATTCATTGTTGGCTGGCATGAAGTAGTTTTGAAATTAGACGGCACAGGATGATTTCTGACGCCGCACTGTGGTCAATATTTTGAGATAGCGGCCAAAACTCCTTTTGGTTTTTGTTCTCCGATTTTAAAGTTATTAGACTCATATGAAATTAGACAGTAGTAAACCTCGGGAGCCAAAAAATTAGAACTCTATTTTAACTATTTCACTGAGAACAGGGTGGTCCAAAATGGGCTTTTTTCAGAATTTAGTAATTATGATATTTTTAGTTAATTTTGTGTTGTAACTTAACTTGTTTCCTATCGCTGGTAGAAAAAATTTAAGCTCTACTGTTTTCAGAACAATTTAAATATTTTTTTTAAAAAAGGTCTAATTTATCGGAAATTTCCTACTTCATAGAGCACAACTCCTGTGAGTCAAGCTGAGTCAAAACACAAATTTACTATTTTGTAGTCCTAACCCTCCCCTACATTCCTATATATACATGTCCATGCATCGGGACTGCACTTTTTGAGCTACAGCAATTTTTCTGACCCAAGGTAAGATATTCGGTACAAATGCACGTCATATTTTTTGAGAAGTTATTTGTATGTGAAAGTGGCTATTATGCATATATTTTGATATAATTTTGTACAAGAGTTCTTATTGACCCAAAAAATAATTCTGTTGAAATTAGGAGAATTTGGCCCATATTTGGACCTAGTCCACATAGAAGGGTGTATCAAAATTTTGACAAAAATGACAATAGAAAATTTTGTAGACCAATAAAGTTTGCTTACAAAAAAGAAACTAAAGATGTCATAACTGAAGAAGTTGGCAAAATAAGAGATGAAATTAAAGAACTTCAACCAGTGATATTTGAATTTAATGACCAATGCATCGAAGTTAACTTTAAAATGTCACTTACAATGATCGATGGAAAAGTTGCACAAGCTTTAACCGAAACAAAGTCTTCGTCAAGCTGCACCATATGCCAAAAAACATTAAGTCAATTGAGCCAACCACCAACACAAGACGATAGTTTTAATGAAGCATATGAATTTGGAACGTAACCTCTTCATGCTAGAATTCGTTTTATGGAGCATATTCTTAAATTGGGATACGATTTGGAATTTGGCCCGTTAGGCGAAACAGTGAGAAACATCAAAGAAAATTTGGAAAAAAGAAAGCAAAAAAAAAAAGATATTCAAGAAAGAAAGAAGAAAGAAATGGAAGAAATTTTTACTAATATTGTTTAATTAACACTAGTTTAAAGATTATAATTTGTTTCTAATTTTAGTATAAATTTTTATTAATACATTTAAATAAAATATATGTGCACTTTAAATCAATAGTAAAAGTTTACTTAAAATGTTATCGATGTTGTGTTCTGTATATAATATATCCAAATGGTATTGATATTGTTGGAATTTCAGTGTTATTTTTCAGTTTAATCCTCACAAGAATTAGCTTTCTTCCACAAAAACCAACCTTTGGCCCCAGTAAATATTGAGACTAAATAAATGTCAGGGGCCAAATGTTGGCATTTTCTGACCAAAATTAAGTTTATTAATAATAAATAAGTATTGGTTGTAAAATACGATTGAAGAAAATAAGAAATTATAAAAAATATACCTATTTAAAATGTCAAAATATTCAACTTTTACATGGAAACTCAACAAAAAATTAAAATGCATTTTTAACTCCACATTACTTACGTTCCTATCAGTCGCTTTTTACGTTTGAACACGCAAATTGAAGCTTAAAGTCCCTCATATTGAACAAAACAAATTGCGTAAAAAAATACCAATCCGGCCAAAAGTTATACAGTTTTGACCGCTATCTCGCGAAATTGACCACTGTGCGCCGTTACATTCGCCATATTTCTCTTAAGCTGTGTTCGTAGCATATATGTTCATGTCTTTGCATTAAAAATGTGTTTCACATAAACGATTTTTCAATAAAGCAGATTTTCGTTTAAGCGAAGTACTTACTTACTTATTTCCCTTAACATTCCATGAAGCAACATACGGGGAACTTCTCTCGAATCAGTGAGCTGTGCGTGATAATAATTTGTATACTCACTGACCGGGACCTACTGTTTAAATCCGGCTCCGAACGGCTAATGCTTTTCTAAAGAAGTTTTACATGGCTTAGAGATTGCTCTCTTACTCGTAAAGTCGCCAACACTTACGAGGTGGAAACAGCCGCTGAAAAATGTTTGATGGTCTTACCCGGTTTTGAACTCGGGTTCTTCTGAGTTATAGTCACACACTATCTACCACAACGCGGCCTTCCACACTCTAAAAAAAAATGGCCATTTTAACAAATTTCAGCATATTTTTCCATACCACAAACATTAACTTGTTTGTAGCTGATAAATATGGAATATACATATATGTGTACAGTTTTGAGTCATTTTTTATTTTTTTTCAGTTTGTGAATTTCTATATAACAATCCATCTCATTCTCTCGGTATTGATATTATTTTAATGAGGGTAAATGCAAAAAAAAATTACGAAACCAGTTGCAAATACACACTTATTCGCACCCAAATGTTGTGCTTTGTTGAATTTAAAAAGTTCGTTGTCTGTTTTTCCCAAACACGCTATTGCTTGTACACAAATACGTAATATTAACCCATTTCCAACCACGCTGCAAAAATTTTTGAATTTTTTTATTTAAGGTATATTTTTAGATTAATTACGGCCCCCTGATTCAAATATGTCATCAAAAAATGTCTACCACCGTTTTCCCGATATGTCAAAAATTAAAGTGTTCGATTAATCGAACACTGGCGGTGAACACAAATGAAACATATCGTAATACAAATGAAGAGACAAAATTATTTCAGTAAAAACAAATGTTTATTGAATATTGGCTATATTTGATTATATAGATAGTATTTCATGGAAATGTAGCCAACATTTGTTTTTACTGAAATAATTTTGTCTCTTCATTTGTATTACGATATGTTTCATTTGTATGGGATTTTATGGTATGTGATGACCGCCACTGTTCGATTAATCGAACATCTATTTTGAGTAATACCTGTGACATCCATGTGTTGTCAGGTGTTGATTTTTTTATTGTAAAATAATATTTGGTTCTTTGCCTATAAGACCTCATATTTATTTTTTTAGTTTTATTTATTTACATATTTTTAATATAATTTACAAAAAACATCTACTGGCAAGGCATTTTCGACCCCACCCCTCTCAAATTAAGGGGGAGGTGGGGGTTGGTAAATATAATTTTCAAATAGCCAAAAGATCAAAGTAATATATGATACTCAGTATCGTCCTGATATCATTTACCTTCATAGCTAAAACTATTATTCAAAATAGACAATTTTGCTGTTCGATTAATCGAACACCAGTTGGAACACCAACTGAGTTATATCTATATCCAAATAAGCTTTGTGTAGATGGAAATAAGCTTTACTTGCAACAAACACCAAACACGCGTTTTACTTGTGTGTAAACAAAAAAAATTTTAGCGTATTTTTTAGCGTGTGTATTAAACTTCATATTCAGAGAAACAATACTTCGCATCAACGATATGGCCATCCCAAACGACTCTTCTATTGCAATGTGACAGCTTTAATGGATTTATGGAAATAATGTTCGGAGCCCCCAACAGTTTGTCACATGTAATGCATAACGTGGCCAAAGTCTACCACACAATGGCAAAGGCTGTCAGATCGGGCAACATCATCCTCACAGCAGGACAGCATCAATCGCATTGTAATATTACAATGATTTTAGATTTAATTGCAACAATATTATGTTAATTGACACAGGAGCAAATTTCATTAAAATCCCGTGTTACGGGGCATTGGTAAATTATTAACAAAACGGACTGAAGACCACAAAACTGGCAGCGGGGCCACCGACCACCGTTTACGGAATAATATCAGAAATTATTGAAACAATTACATTGCATCAATACGTACATGGATGAACGACGGAATGATTGAATGACTGAATGAATGAATGATTTACTTAGTTACTTCATTATTGTCAGCGACCACCGCCCACCATCCGACCACAGGATCACTTGAAGCGCTTGAGCATTGGCCACAAATTGCAATTGTGTTGCAGTGACAGTGCCACGCCAGCACGACCACAAAAGGTTGCACAACGGAATTTGTTTAACTTTTTTTTTTTATCGAAATATAAATAGACAACTGGAGATGACACACAAATTCGTCCGAACTGATGGCGAAAAGTGCGAGTGAGTGGCACAGACATTTGTAAAAACGTCACTTTGTGTAATTACATTTTCCTTCTAATTAAAAATTCGCTCAAAAGCAATTCCACTTTTTCATAATTGTTTTGAAGTTCATTAAAGTTTATGACAAACAAACAGATTCGCCAAACGACCCGGGAACGGAGCACCAAAGCCGACAAATGACCAAAAACAAAATGCAACTGAACGGAATACAACAACTTCTGTGGTTGACTGACTACATTTGCACTTTTATGGATTTTGTGTACCCAACCGGAGTGAATGAGTGCAAGACTCGGAAATAATGCGAAATTTATGCACGGTTTGATGTGAGCATCTCCTGGCAACCTATTAATGATGAATTAAAGGATACCACAGAGATATTACCCAGAACGAGGGAGGATTGGACATGCGAAAGTGTCCACCGGAGCCGATTTCAAGATGGGCACCATTTCCAGCAATCAAGACTCATCTCGCACTCGTCCAGATTCATTGCAATTGTTTACACAGGAAAAAAAAAACGATTTTCAATTGAATTAAGAAAAAATGCAAACAAAAAATTAATTGGGAATTGTGTGACCAAAAATATGTTTACGTTGTAGATCAAAAAGAAAATATCGACTTCCGGAAATTACAGAAAAAGTTGTAAGTCGTTTATCGAAAACATTTTCGTTTTGATGTGATGTTATACAATACGAAAATAATAAGTGATGCTCAACTGTAAAGGTTAATTAAATGTAAATTTTGTTTGCCCGACTTATGCACAGTTGTTAAGTCATTTGAATTGGTAGGATATCCTTTTTTTATTATTTTTTGGGCACATCGGTCAGACATTGTTTTAGTTAGCGCTAAGCATTAGTCAGGTGTTATTCTCTTCCATTATTCTTCACCAAATCCCCATTCCGAGTAGGCTTTTTCGCTGCTACTATTTCTTTTATAATTTCCCATAGATTTGCTATTGGTTTTATATTCCAGGTTTGTGGTGGCCACTTAAGAACCCTTATTTTTTCTAGTCCAACCAAGACTAAAGGACCTGGGATTTATGCTTCTGGTAATTTTATTGCTTGCAAATCCAGGCTAGTCCCAAATCTTCACCATATTCACTATCTAGATTTAAAGACATTTCACCTGCCACTTTGCCCTTAATTTTTACAATAGGATTAAGTCAAATGATGTTAAGCACCCTCCAAACCATTCTCGAGTACCCACCGACCTTAACAGCTTTTGTTTGTGTATTTGGAATCAAGACAGTTTACTGGAAGGCGTACATATCTTCGCCCAACATTTCCGAAGACATTAAATTTAGATTCTTCGTTCCATACGACCAGGTTCCACAAATTGTATTCACGATTTTGATATTTCTTGGTGAACTGCTGCCGATGCGCAATGTTTTTTTTTTTTTTGATACGTTTGTTTTCAGTCTAGCTATGCGCCCACACACGTTTTTTCAGTCAGACGTCTCCTTACGGACCTGGGTGATATTTGGACATTCTGATCTGCCTCCATTTGAGACCTTACCTGCGTAGATGTCAGGAAGAGTTCAGCTCTTATTATTAGGGTCCTAAGCCTATTTTCTGCTGCAGACGTTTTTCGGGGTTTTTTCGTGGCAAATTGTCAAAGGTCTTATTTGTTATAATGTTGAACTGCGTTACCTATTTTGCCCCCGCGATAATGAAAGTGTTTTTACCACTTCGAAAACACAACACACATTTTCGTACCACCTCCAAATTAACCCCATTTTGAACTGGGTTAGAACTTTTATTTTTATCCATTACATAAAAAACTACAGTTAATCATCGTAGAAGCTCAAAAAAATTAAATACACACTCTTTTATAAACAATATCACAGGTGAATAATATTTTTTAATCACTCAAACTCAAATGACTTAATTATATGGCCACGCCAAATTTAAGTACTGCAGGGAACTGGCCGAACCATTAAAGGGTTGAATTTGTGTATAGGTTACAATGAAATATAACGGGACTACATTCTTGAAATGATCCCAAAGCATTGAACAAAAAATTACCGCCACAATTACACTAAAACTCACAATTTAGCACAGTGACTTAATTGTATGTCCACAAGTGCATAGCCTGACGACGCACAGTGGCTGAAAATCGTTTTTTGTTGCCCAAAACCGATCAAAATATTTAAGTAATTTTTTTTAATGGATAGATATTTAGTTCTGCTTGACTCAGTTTGAATTACATTAAAATTGATTGAGGACTTTTTAAGCAATTCTAGGTCAAAGTTAAACTTTTAATTTTTTTTAAACTTTTAGAGTGAAATATGGGTTTATTATTTTTTTATTTATTAAAAAACTTAATATTTGGATTTTAATAATCATTATAAATATTTTTTGTAATAATGGCATTTTTTTAATGTTACACTCAAAAAAGTTTTTAGTGTCAAAAAAAATAGTAAAATCAACTGGAGATTCTGCTATCATTACAGAAAAATTAAAAAATTGTTTGCTGTCAAATTTGCAAATTTTGTTTACACTCAAAGAATATTTACAATGAAAGGCGATTAGTATTCATTTGACTCAAATGATTATTATTCATTTGACTCATTTGACTAGATGAACGGATCTGACGTTGCCAATAATATATTAAATAGATCTTCATTTGTGGAATTTCGTGAAATTATTCTAGTATTGTGCTCTCTATAAAATCTGTAATCCTTGTTCCTTTTTTCCTGAGCCTCCTCTGATAGTTCTCCAAGTGGTACCAAATGATATTTAATGATAAACGATTTTGTGAGCTGTTGCAGACATATTTCTCCATGGGTAGTTGGTTGTATATATTTTTGCTAGCTTTAACAACTTCTTCAATGATATCCACTTTTGTAAATTGGTTCTGTGATCCTAATTGATGTACGCTCTTTCATCAGTGCCCTTTTGCAATGCCCACTTCTCCAATTATTGATATAATTTCAGTCATTTAAACGAGAACTACTGTTTAGTAGCTCATAATCCCAAACAAAATCCAAGCAGTGAAACCACAAAAAATAAGTAAAATTTTCATGTTTTCGAATTATAAAATTCTCAAAACCAACAAAAAAATGTCATCAAATATTAAGTCATTTAAACAATTAAACAATTTTTAAAAAAAATTCCTATCAAAGGAGTTTTAACTGCCTGTTTCCAGAAAACGAATTTGTTCGTTCGTTACAAATTGTCAAAATTGAAGGCACAATAAAATCGAGTTTTATCAGTAGTGAGAACTTATTCTTTTGAGATTGTCTTCCATATGTCGATATCTAACATATATCTTAAAACCAAAATTGAATAATGTCTGAATCTCATTTTCTAACGCTTCGAGTATTAACGATTTGTACCGAACGAACAAAATCGTTTTATGGAAACAGGCACACCTTTGATAGGAAAATTTTGTGAAAATTGTTTAATTGAAATTTTGCTTAACAAAGGTTTTATAAATTTGTATGAATACATTTTATTCCAATGTTTGGTAATTTTTTTTAAAATTTTGTTTACAAAATATTTGATTGAGTAGTGATAATTTTCACATACCAATATATTTGTTTTTTTTTCTGCGTCTGTATCCAATGACACAGTGGGACGAAATATTTATAATCATAATCAACAGGAACAGTTTTCAGACCCTGATGTATTTTTTAAATATTTTAATCTTGCTTAAGACCTAAGTATTCAGAGCTTGCATTATGTTTGTAATTTTGTTATAAATATAATTGTTAATAAATAAATAAAATATTTTAATATTTGCGATAGCCGTTGTTGAACAATTTGAATTTTGTGGGGCTACATTTAAAGATCCAACTTAAAATTCTCTGCACTGTTGTTCTTATTTCACCCAATTGGCAGAAATGGCGGCGAGGCAGATGAATTCTTTGCAACACTTCAACGTTGTCTTCAATGCGAATATTTCGATGAGCCCCTCTTTCAGGACGGTGGCCTAAACTTGTAATCATGGATACTATGTGAGCTAACCTTAAATTTAAATATCGGCGATAATTTCGCTGCGTCAGGAGAACAATAGAAAAATTCTCTAGTTTCAATACGTTGTTGAGTACTGTTTCATTTAAAATTTCCAGTTGAGAAAAGATAAAATAAATGATGTTGGCAAATAAAAAGTTATTTGTACTTCACATTAGACACCACCGTGTGTCCCACTGTTCATATCGATAGATTTGATTCGGTGGAACTTAACTCCATGCAATCGTTTAAGTTTTTACAACAATAATTTTCGGCCCCTTACGGATATAATAATTTGACCGAAAATCAATTCCTATATTAACAATACACAGCATATGCAAATATACACACATATATTCATAACTTACGCAGTACTCCATGGAATTTATTATGGACAAGCGTTCACATTTATTTAATTCTGTTTCGGAATGTGCGTGTTTGTGAATTATGTTTGAATTTAAAAATGTAACGCACTTCCAACCGAGTTTAGTTATATCCATTTGGTGTGGAGGACTTTGTTCGCACTTGGGATCAAATTTAAAACCGCCAACATCATCAGCAACACCAACGCCAACGAAATAATAACCGAGTCGAACATGGAACAGAGTCAGACCGCAAATGTATGTGGAAGAGAAATGCAAATGGTCATACCGTACGTTAGGTACATTTGTGTCAGTCACTTCAAAGAATTCAATCAAACCATCTGTTTCGGCACATCTGTTTATTTATACAAAGAAAAAAATTCCAAAAAAAAAAACAATAAGCAATTCTGTAATAAAAAATATTTTCGTTTTTAACAGTGATAAAAAATTCACTGAACAATCCGAAAATAATAAGTATGGTAAATTTAACGGTAAATTATGACTTGTAGTACACTCAAATTCGGTTAAGCGGAAATAAAACAAAAACAATAAATTTGTTTCAGTTTTCAATTTAAACGAGTATGTATTTTTGAAATTGTTCTGTAAAACGATGATAGAAACTTGCGGCACATCTATTGAAATACACAAATTCAATATTAATGAGCTTGGATGAAAATAGTGAGTTGCATGAATTTTGGTCACTCTCATTAAACTTTATTCATAAAGGGTGTTTTTTATTGGGGTATAGAACTTTAAGTTGGCATCACTTCTTTAACTGGCGGCCATTTTGTCAGCTGTCAAGTGATTAATATTTAATTTGGTTTGCCATTTCATCATGAACAGGTTGACAAATCGTGCAAATTTATTTCGAAAGTAATGGTTCAGTTCGCGAAGTTCACCGCAAGCTCCGTCCATTTTATGCCATTACATCCACAAAAACTGACTGTTTGGTGTGCTCTATGGGCTGGTGGAGTCATACTTCTTCCGAAATAATGCTGGAGAGTCAGTTACCGTTAATGGATACCGGTATAGAGCCATGATAACCGACTATTTTGTTCCCGAATTGGATGGCATGAATGTGGATGAGTTGTGGTTCCAACAAGTGGTTGAAAATTGGACCTGTAGAATTGGCTTTATTCGAGCCAGCCGCGGCGGCCACATGCCCGAAATCATATTTAAACATTAATGGCATAAAATTATCCTTCCAATAAAGCCAAATTGATGGACATTAAAACGATTTTCTTGTGTTTTATTTCAATTCGAAGTTCTATACCTCAATAAAAAACACCCTTTACATACATTACATTTTTTAGCAAATTTACGAATATATTTAACATTCACAGACCAATATATTTGTTGCAATTTAAGACTTGTTTTATTGTCTGTGTAGAAAAATCGTCCAAGGATATGCATTTGATGCCATGTACTAGAATGTTAGTAACCAAAATACAGCCAGGCAATAAGTAAAACTGTTTCTCTTTGGGACAAAAAAAAAATATCCCTAACAAGTTCAAATATTATTATGTTAGGGAGCGCTGGATCTTGTATACCATCTCTCATATAGTGCGTTCAATACGAATAAAATATTTGTTCCACCTGTCAAATTTGGAAGAAAAGTAAAAAAAATATTCATTCAAAAACTTCGGTTTGGTAAAATTGTTTATCTTATTATTTTGGCAGCGTACGATAAACACGTATGTCCAAGCATAGACTAATATAGACCATGATCAACAGTTACCGTGAATAGATTGCGCTATAGAGAGAAGATTTGATTTATGGATGATATTGATCTGGACAACGTTTACTTTCAACAAGACGGCGCAACGTGCCACACAAGCAACGAAACCATTGCTCTTTCACGGGAAAAGTTTCCGGATCGTATTATCTCTCGAAGAGGTGATCACAATTGACCACCGATATCTTGTGATTTAACACCTTGCGACTTATTCCTTTGGGGTCACGTGAAACATAATAACTACGCCAACAGCCCAGCGTCGATTCAAGACCTCATTTCCGTCTGTCTGTCCTGCTGGTACGCACGATAACTTTCGAAAGAGTTAAACAATCGCTTTGATGGCATGGGTTAATATTTTCCCAAAACTGCTTATGGGATTGCATATGGGCTATATGGCCACACCCCTTCGGGTACCTCCCATACAAATCGTCTATTTCGCCCACTTCTGAAATCCTGTAATAATATCAATATGACCAACGCGATCTTGTCCAAATTCTGTATTTAGTAAATCTATAGATAGACAAAGTTTTGGACAAAAACTTCGTAGTCCGGCAACTCCTACGAACTACCTCCCATACAAATGTACCATCCCGCCCCATTAGAAATCGTGTAATAATATCAATATGCCCAACGCGATCCAAATTTTGTATTTAGTAAATGTATACTTAGACTAAGTTTCGGAGAAAAACTTGGAAGTCTGGCAACTCCCCTTCTGGTACCTCCCATACAAACGAACCATTGCATCCACTTTATCCGAAATTCTATATTTAGTGAAGCTTTAACTACATACAATTTTCAAGAAAAACTCTGCTTTATATTCTGTCCTATTTGTAAAAACGTGTAATACAATAATTTTTTCCATAACATTCGGTATGTTAGGTTGCTATTAGACATTTCATCAGAGGTTACATCCAATGAATAACAAGATATTGACTATGGTTGTTAGTTACTAATTATCAAATGAAGATGTCGCTAAAATCTCTATAAGTATTAACTCTCAATTAGTGAAAAAGGAATCGTAGGTGGCGAAACACTTGCAAAGAGAATATTCTGGGTATATTATTATATAATATATAACTGGTGCCATAAATGCAGAAAGAGAAAAAATAATGTCCCGGGAATCCCGGATGAATTTCCCGGGAGAGAAACTCTAGCATATGCGCTACAAAAAAAGGGACATCCGAATGGCAGCACTCTGAATAAACTTGAACTTAATAGCCTTTGTGTATTATTAGCATTCTAAAATACTTTAACATATTGTTCTGATGAAGAAGTAAAGTAAGTGCTAAATAGCAAATATGACATAAATGCTATACGAAAAAACTTCGCAGAGCCCAATTTCTAATGAAGAGAAATTGTACCCAAAGAAATATTGAAATATAATCGTCATCCTCTCAACAAAGTATAATTTTGCTCCAACGGAACAGACAAAAAGTATACCCGGAACAAGTTGGTCTTAGTGATCATAAAACGCATTTGACCAAGTTTTGCAATATTCTCTTCTGGGACAAGTCCAGCACCAGCTTTGCCAAATAAAGTGTATTTTCGAGAGTCGTAACAGTCGAGATCGCAACTGTGGAGACACCAAAATTTCGTTGCTCTGTACGAAGCCAAAAGTCCCTACAATCACATCTTATAATGTGTTACAGAACTTCTATCTATTCTCTGAACCTGTCAATTGTGATTCCATCCTCTTTTGCGCTTATCGTTTTTTGTTTTGCTTATAGGGAGCACTATGACTACAGTTGATGTTTAAGATCTTGACCTACATGTTCCTGTACAGCACAGTTGCCAATTTATCTTTCATGAGTTTCTGAACATTCGTTTATCATCAAGAAACAGAAATTGCCCTTCGTCAGAATGTTTAAAATATACTCTTTTAGACATAGTTCCAGCCACTTGATCTGAATAGGTTCAAGATAACTAGATTAGTCCATGCAATACAAATAATAATCACACTCCGAACAAAATACTAATAGGCTAATAATCATCCCTTCTCACTTGTATTGAGGCAACCTAATCATTTCCCCACTTCTAAATGAGCCAAATGCCAAAAAAAAAAAAACATATCAAATCTGTTTCCATCCGTGATATGCAGCTTTGCTGTCGTGAATGGATTACCTTGGTGGGCAACTCAATCCATGGAATATAAAAGTATCACTGCCATTATTTTATTTTGGTTAGGCAAGCCACCAACGCCGGGAAAACACTCGCTCCATTGCACTGACAAAACTAAATCTACTCCGTTGAATTTGTGTCAACTGGCAAATGTTGCGAAACGCCATCAGAGCCATCACGACCATTTCGGTGTGGTTTGGTTTTCGGATGAAACCGGAAATTATTTACATTAATTTCATGCAAAACTTTCCGCCAGTAATTCAACACTTGCTTCGTTTTGACTGGCTGGCTGCGTGTGTCTGTTTGTGAAACATTCGAATGTGAAATGTTCTTCACACTTTGCAAGTGAACAACATCCGTCCACGTATCCATTCGCTCGCTGGCATCCAGCCCGTCATGGCCGGAGTCAATCACATGAATCGCGGTTAGCAGTGAATTTCATTTCATTTTTTGTATTTTTGGTTTGGTTTCGTCTTCAGCAGAAAATATTACTGATTTTGAAATTTAATTACATTTTGTGTGAGTGAGTGAGTGTAGGTGTGTTGAGCAAACATTGAATGGAACATAAGGACAAAAAAAAAGACAAAACGTGAAACTAAAATAACGAACATGACGACGATGTCAATGACAAAACTTTATGTTGGAAACTGACACAACACCAGCCATACCCTCACCAACAACCACACCCGCTCCACTCTAATGGGAAGTGTCAAAATCACGTGGAAGTGGATACGAGTCTAACCATTCCTTGTGGTAAATCAATTTTATGCAGGTGACATCTACGAGTGTGTGCGTGCGTGTGTATACATGTGGATATATGGAGGGAGCGAGGGGGGTGGGGCTCTGACGTCGCTTGAGGTTAAGGAAATGCATCCATCCATCATTGTAATGGAGAATTTCATTTTGGATGCAGCTCAGTATTGGCGGTTATGCGAAGTGTTCAAAGTTTAAATTAAGTATGTCAAAATGAATTCGCACGCCTAACAAGGATGCTACAACAGAAGACACTAATTGAAAATGTGAATGATGATTAAAGGACGAAACCCCTTCACTCCATTCGCACAACAGTCGTATGCGAAGTGATTCACTTGAAATTGCATTAGTAGAACTTTCATAGTTTTCAATGAGATATCGACCAATAAGAGTTTGTCTGGGTCTGGGTAAAATAGTTTGACATGCGAAGAGAAACGTAGAACAGCAAAAAGTTTGCGATAAAAATGTCTTTTTCGAAAATAGCCCAGTTACCATTTGGTGGTAGGTGAGAATTAAATTATTGGCAAAATTCAAAAGATGTAAATCATGCATCGCAATCAGAACCTAATCCGCACCGTCGTAATATGAGAAAAAGCCTCAGCCGTACTGCGGTAATGGGTTTTCTGAGATACAAAAGGGACATACGTGGCATCGATTGATATTGAATATTCTCTATTAAATCATTTTTGGAATTTCGAATTTTCTGTCTGGTTTGTAAATTATAACAAAAAAATTAACTACTTCACACGGATAACAATGATCACTTGATCCACAAATAATATACATTGCAAATATCCATTTCCACGATTTATACCAAGAATTGGAATATAATAATTTGTATAATTATATGTTCTCGAAAAAGCAGATGTTTCCGCAAAACTAAAATCTAAACTCAGATGATAAATTTATCATGTGTACATGCTCCAATTTCCCACGTTTCAAGGTTAAAAATCATATTTGAAAATAAAAATGAAGTTAGTCCCCGAATTTGGGGTCTATCTGCATTATAAAAAAAAACCATGAAATTACACCCTAAAATGCTAAGAACGTGTACTGAAAATAGGCCACAAAAAATTGAACACCTAAAACAGGCAAAGGTGTACAATTTTGTGTGAAATTGGGGCCTATTTTCATTTTGGAGTTCAGGTTGTAACTTCCAAATCGACATCGCAATTCGTAGGGAAAAATCCAAAATACGACCCAGAAATTGAAT
This sequence comes from Hydrotaea cyrtoneurina, assembly GCA_958296145.1. Classification (NCBI taxonomy): domain Eukaryota; kingdom Metazoa; phylum Arthropoda; class Insecta; order Diptera; family Muscidae; genus Hydrotaea; species Hydrotaea cyrtoneurina. The sequence continues at coordinate 49,822,148 of OY282514.1, read as the reverse complement.
GGGGCTTAATTTCACACTGATATCTGGTGTCTGATTTCATAATGAAAATAAGACTCAGTAAAAATATAAAATTAAACCCCCAAAAGTTTAGTGTCCAATTTTTAGGCCTTGTTCATATTGGGTGGATGAGACTAATTTTCCTATTCATTATTTTCGAATTTTTATGATTTTTTAAAACAACTTAATAACTCTGAAACTGTCATTCAGTTTACTAGACACTAAAGAAACAAGTTAAAAGAAATTGATACATTTTTAAAACTTGTCTCAAAAAATCGGACTAATCGTTTTCGAATTATGGCAAATTTCAAACCAGTGAAAAAGTTCCAGTCGGTTAAACCGACTTATATATACCCTCACCCTCAGTAAAAACATACAAGTCTCATATTCCATAATAGCAACCTCAAAATACCGAATGTTATAGAAAAACATTGTATTACACATTTTTACGGAAAGTGCGGAATATAAAGCAGACTTTTTTCTCGAAAATTTTATGTTGTTAGAGCTTTACTAAATATAGAATTCGTTGAGCGAATTTATATAATTGCACGATTTCTAAAGTTGGTGGAATGGTAGATTTGTATGGGAGGTACCAGAAGGAGTCGGACTAGGGGTCCAATTTCTGGAGAGCTTTACAGATGTTTATAGATTTACTAAATACAGAATTTGTGCAAGATCACGTTGGTAATATTGATCATATTACCCGATTTCAAAGGTAGGCGGGATGGTACATTTGTATGGGAGGTACCAGAAGGGGAGTTGCCAGACTTCCAAGTTTTTGTCCGAAACTTTGTCCAGTTATACCTTTACTAAATACGGAATTTGGCCAAGATCGAAGTGGGCGTATTGATATTATTACACGATTTATAAAGTGTGCGAAATAGCAGATTTGTATGGGAGGTACCCGAAGGGGTGTGGCCATATAGCCCATATGCAATCCCATGAGCAGTTTTGGGAAAATATTCAGCCATGCCAAATTTCAGAGTGATTGCTTAACTCTTTCGAAAGTTATCGTGCGTACCAGCAGGACAGACAGGCGGACAGACGGACATGGCTCAAACGATTTAGAAAGTCATGAATCGAATTTGGTTCAAAGACACTTGGGTTCTAATGTGAATATTTCTAGGTGTTACACTTTTGAGCAGTATCAAATGATAAATACCCTCCTACCCGTAGGTATAACAATATTAGGAAAACATTTTTTATTAATACTGTTCCATAGTGTAATCTATTAAATGCCTGATTATCTAGGTCCGTAAACCACTCTTGGACTCTACAACCGCCCTCAGAATCCGTGTGTTTTACCTAATTCCGGATATGCTAGCTTTCATCACGATACACAACTGCGCATGGGACCGTTACCATTTTACGGCGCTTGTCTTAATACGAAACATGTTATTTGGACAGAACTTTTCTTTATAAACTAACACTCAGGGTGCCAACTATGAATGCAATGCACTGTGATAGCGATAGGAAATAAGGGTATTGGAGGTAGGAAAGAGGGAGTAGTGTTTGTTGATGTTTGCCTTGAATTTGAGAATGTCATAGCAGGCAGGAAAAACACTTGTTGAAAGATTATTCCACATGCGAACAGTACGGCTGAAGAACGAATTTTCTCTATAGTGAGTCGTCCGGTCAACCGGCCACTTTATAATGAACGGATGAGAGACCCTGGATAGCCGCGTATTCCGGCTAAATGTTCTAACTTCAGGGACCAGACGACGGATATCTGACGAACAGATACCATTAAAATATCTATAGAATAGCGATATACAACCCACACTCCGGCGATGATGAAGGGAGACAATAGAGCTGGATACCCTACTATCCCCAATCATCACCACCGCTCTCCGCTGTACACGGTCCAGAAGCTGCAAAGATGACATTTTTGGCCGGATGTAGGTGGTGTAAATATTTACGAGATCAGATGGAGTGAAGTATTTCTTGCACCGCTTCAAAAAGCCTCAACACTTGAATGCTTCTTTCGACACTTCGAATATATGGTTAGACCAGCGAGCATCACCCTGTATCTTCATGCCTAGAATATCACCAGTGACTGATGCGTCGATATCCACACCACCCATAGAGATTGACGACGGTGCTGGATCAGTGGAACGTTTGTGTGCCAACAAACAGCACTGGGTCTTTTGTGCGTTAAAATCTACTCTCTTCATTTGGCCTCACTCACAAATCGTCGCCAAATCTCGGTTAAGTGAGTCATTCATCGTTCGCCTTTTGTTCTCGACCACCAGAGGACCTGGCCGATGATCAAATGAGTATGAATAACAGAGATTGCTGTCATCCGCAAAGGAATAGATCGGGTTCACAGTCTGACCCAAGAGCTCGTCAATAAAAATAAGAAATAGAGAAGGAGAGGGGACAGAAACTTGCGGCACACCTGCGGTCAACCTATGCTCGTTGGATGAGTCCCCATCTATAACAACTCGTATAGAGCGATCCCTGAGAAAACTCGATATGAATCGAGAGAAGATATTACCGACACCAAATGCAATAAGTTTTGATATGAGTGTTCCGTGCCTGACCCTATCGAACGCCTTGGAAATATCCAGACACTAAATTCTATAAATTGAAATCAAAAAAATCCAAAGTTACTCTCAGATTGTGCCCCCATTGACCAGAAGACTGATAATCCCCCGACATATGTCGACACGGAAGAATATATCGTCAACTACAGAAGACATACAGGAATTCAACGAAAACTTTCACAACTCCTGGGATAGATCAGGCAAACAAACTGGTTAATCTTTGAGTGGTATGCGCTGGTGGACAGCACATCTCACCGACCACCAGGCATAATTACAAGACGCAAGATATTTTAAAAAGAAACCCAGACGAAGTCAATCTGTTGCTGTTATTTAAATTAATGCATTGTGAAAGCAATCTACTGTAAAAGAGATTTTCAAAACAAATTCTCTCAATCTTCACAAAATCAGTTCAGATTATTTTGATTTGTTTTTTTTCGGATAAAATCGGAAAAATCATTTCTGTATGAATATTCTAACAGCGTAGGTCAGGAGAGGGAAAATGGCCTGAACTAGTGGGAAGTAGTAGGGGTTGTGAAGAAACTTTGGGAGCTTTACAGAAATGTGTGGAATTCCCTGAACTGTCCAGAGACAACAAGCATACAACAGAAATAGGATGTTTACAAAATTCAGATGACGTAAATCCTTGGGAAACTCCTGGAAATGCCACATGAGATAGTGGCAATCAGGTGGGATACAAAAGAGTGGCAGTGAAGATAAAGTCTAGTAAAGAAATAGGATGAATGGAAAAATAATGAATACGAATCACGCCACCGTTCGAAACAAGTGAGGAGGAATATGGCGTAAAAAATGGTTAGGTAGCGAAATAAAGTAAACTGTATAAACGAGGTGAATATTATTAGTTACCAATCAATAAATTAGTTTTTGCCAAGTAGGTCATGTGAAAATAACTGACGTTTATTATCTCAGATCCCTCACACATTCGGTCTACTTACCCACTGCCGAATCTATGGCTTCATTTCCTTTTCCTCTTCAAACATTATTGAAGTCGGTGATCCGTAATACAAAATAAAAAAAAACTATTTCTCCTGCACCTTTGTCTTCAACATTTGTTGAACAAAAATTTTTTGACAGTTTGACAAAATATTTGTCATACCAATGTTTGCTTAAATCTAAACACACGTTAAATATAAATATTTATATTTGATATCTGTTTGAACAAAGAAAAATGGTCAAAGTTATCTATGTAATGCGAATATAAAATTTGATCAAATAAAATCTTAATATATATTTACCCTCGACACTGATTCACTGATACACTGATTCACTGACTCTGTCACGCAGTACGTAGGAATTTAAATAGGCATTCTATAATTCTTTCTATAAATAATAATAACTAGTAAGTTGTAATGCGCCTATGGCGCCCGTTGAAATATGGAAAAACAATTTTGTTGAAAAAATTTTGCGTGACAGAGTCAGTGAATCAGTGTATCAGTGAATCAGTGTCGAGGGTAAATATATATTAAGATAAAAAAAAAATATTTTTTTTTTGTACAGAAATTGTGTTTTCCCCAAATTTTTTTTTACCAAAATTTTTTTTTTCAAAATTTTTTTTTTTACAAAAATGTTTTTTTTACAATTTTTTTTTTTTATAAAATTTTTTTTTCAAATTTTTTTTTTTCAACAAAATTTTTTTTTTTTCAACAAATTTTTTTTTTTTCAAGAAAAACTTTTTTTTTCAAGAAAAACTTTTTTTTTCAAGAAAAACTTTTTTTTTCAACAAAATTTTCGTCAAATAATTCTGACACTACAAAATATTTGTCATACCAATGTTTGCTTAAATGTAAACACACCTTAAATATAAATATTTATATTTGATATCTGTTTGAACAAAGAAAAATGGTCAAAGTTATCAATGTAATGCGAACATAAAATTTGATCAAATAAAATAAAAAATATTTTCGCCAAATAATTTTGACACTTACATAAATTGTTTTGAATTCTTGCGATTTTCTACACTTCTATGCCATTGCTGCTTGGCATCTGTGTTGTCGTTTCCACAAACATTCCTTTGGTTGATACGAGGACAATTGAATAGCGTTATAGTCTCCCCTTAGGTCAATATGTATATTTAGTCCATCGTTTTTAAATTTTTTGGTTGTTTCTTCACACTAGGCATTAAATTCAGTGATGACCACTATATGCGATCTATATATTTACCCGCCAAGACATTGCTTATGTTCTGGAATCAATGAAGTCAATGGATTTCTGGTTTACCCGACTGAAACTTTCTCACTTGTTAAAACTGTCAATTGTTAACAAAGTGTTATTCGTTGTCTCAAATTTCAGAAATTCTAGTTCGTATATACCTGTGGGAACCAACATGGACAATTTGTAGAACTTGGACCACGGAAATTACACCTATAAATTCCCATATACACCCCGTAAATGCCATTGTCAATTGTATCGTTCGTAGCCCCCTTTATGAAACGAACTCAATTCCTACACACACCTACATAAAGTACTTTTGGTAGTGCTCTTCGGCGCATACGAGGATGAGCGATATTACAATGTCTATGATTAGGTCGTCGTGTGTTTGTGTGCCCCAATTCCCTCGCATTTCCTCAAATGTGACGTGTTTACACAATTTCACAAACTCAATTCACTTAAATGCATCAGCCTTTTGTTGAACTACGAGGATACACAGTTTAGCATTTCAAAATGACATTATAAATACGTAGGGACGAGTACGTGTGCGAAGAGTGTTGATGGTGGAGGGAAATTTGCCGCAGATGATTTAAACCCCGCGAAATAAAAAAGTGTACAACGCTCCAATATTTAAAAATTAAAAATGTATATAAACAAAAATATAGCAAATTCAATTGTATTGTATTGTAAGGTCTCCTGCATAATTTTCTTTTTGGCGATTTGGGCTCGATATCTGGTCGAAAATGTTTATTTATGGATTTCTGAGTTGTTGCAATAGTTTTCCAACAATAAGGATTTGGATAATGGAACCAGTAAAATGGTATAGTCGAGTACAATGACTAAGTTATACTGTCTGCTCTAAAAGGCACAACTAATTTCAGGACATCATTGTTGTTATCGTGTTTGGGAATAAAACCAATCGGTTCATTGATTTCGGCTCAGTTGTTATTTTTCCATGTCACTTGTTAATTTTCGACCCTTTTCATAAAATATATGGGTGAAGGAGTGCAGAAACTAGTACCAAATTTATTAAAAAACTGTTAACATCCGGGTTTCTACCAGACATTGACAACTAAATATAGCGTTAAAAATGACCTGTTCAATTGAAGTAACTAACAATTATGAGAATAAAATCGAATGCTTGCGTATGTGGTATTAAGCCCAAAAATGATGAGAATAATAATTAAAATTCTTTGAAGATCATATATTTGTATATAAAGGACGACAATGGAACAAATTCCATAGCAAAATCTGGTGCAAACTCTAAATGTCTTTAGCAAAATCGGTCGAAACGTGATCGAATTTTATGCGACTTCCAACCAAATGATCATCAAGTCCGCAAATGGCGTAGACCGTCTTATTACAATTTTCATGTTCTTTTAATGTGAAGCCATCCAAATATCGCAACTTAATGATGTTTTGTAATATTCATCCTATGATCATCATTACATAACACCATAATAATCATTGCACTCTGGTATATAGAAGACTTGGTCAACATTTATGTACTCGGAAAGAAAAATGTTTCGATTTTTTTTTTCAGTTTTGTGTAATTTTCCGTAAAACGAATTCGTTTGTTGATTACAAATTGTCAAAATTGCAGGTGCAATAAAACGGATATTTGTTATTGATAAGAGTCGGTTCTTTTGTGCTCGTGTTCCACATGTCAATATCTAACATATACCTAAAAACCCGAATTGAATTAGGTGTGAAACCCATTTTATAACGCTTTCAACAGTGCCGGATTAACAGTCTGTGAGGCTCTAAGCAGTGAAAGATATGGGGCCCCATAATTTTTTTAAATTCTTTATATTAACTCGTACTCTCTGTCTGCCGGTCTGTACCAAAACTTTGGGTCGATTTTTAACCCTTTTCCCGTTATCCAATTTGAAATTTTGCAGACAGACTCGTGGCGACGACAAAAATTAACTATCAAAATCTCAGGCCCCTAGGGTCACGGACTATTGTACCTCCCATACAATTTTTTTTTCTTTAATTTTTTAAAGAATTTATAGTCAAAAACTGTGTTTTTACATTTATACAAAGTTACATGAAAACAATCGCTTAAAAATTAAACCTTCTTTTTCCTGCACTTTTGACGAGCAAACTTTTCGATTAAATTGTCAAAATTCATGCGACGCGTAACATCTGATTCAATTGACAGAAGAGCCAACGAACTTAGTCGATCTTGTCGCATTGTCGTCCTCAGAGGATTTTTTATTCGTTTCAACTGCGTTCTCCCGAACAGTTTGTTATCATTAATGATAAAAATATTCTGAGGCAGATTTCCACGTTAGGAAAGACTGTTTGAAGTTGGTCATTTACAATGATGTTATAAAAATCAGTAAAATTTGCACTAATATTTTTATCTTTTTCCATTTTCAAACGTACGTACTGATGAAATTGTTCTAATTAATCAGAGAGATTTGAATTTAAATCCTCAGGATACGATTCGACAAGCGACTTAACTTTTGATTAAATTCATGTTTAATAAAAATGAAAACATTTCTGCCAGATTCTGATAAACGTCGCCTCTTCTTTTCATCTCGACTTGAAGAATGTCGACGATGCAATAAAAAGTCGAAATGCGAAATTTGTCCTTTGCAGATAAAATAGCATCTTCCGCTGGACCATCATTGACTTGTACTATCCGAGTACGTATTATATTGTTTTGATTCCAAATTTCTTTTGTAAACAAAGAACAAATAATACGCCTGATCTTGGGGGCCCCCATTTTAAAAAGTCATTTTCCCAACTTCTTTTAACTGGCAACGAAAAAGTTATTTCAGTTTCATTCATAGAAATTAGGTTTTTGTTTTGTTTAAAAATTTATTTTTAAAACTTAGAAAAAATTATACGCCTGATATTGGGGGCCCCAATTTTACGGGGGCCCTAAGCAGCTGCTTAGTTTGCTTATGGGTTAATCCGGCACTGGCTTTCAATATTGACAATGTGTAACGAACGAACAAATTCGTTTTATGGAAACAGGCAGTTAATGAACCTTGAAACAAATTATACTTCAACTTGATGAAATTCTGCATCAATTTGATACATTTACAATTTGTTTTGAAATAAATAGTAAAATTGTAGTGATTTTCTAGTGACATTGTCAGTAGTACTACTGACAAAGTGTACCCCAAGCAATGTAATCGTCTATTGACAATTAACATTAGCATGTCATTGGAAATCTACCAGTAGACTGTAGTACCGTTAACATTAAAACCCATAATAAGCTGTTGACCAATATTTTGGTGGAAATTACGCTCGACGTTGCCAGCGATTAGATTTTTTATTTGTCGAATCTGCAACAAGATTACGGTATATGTTAAATAAGTTAATTGTTAATTATGTTTGCGGAAAAAGAAAGTACTTACATATGGATATGCTTTCGTTTTTGGGAAACAGCGCGATCCAGCGAAAACTTTATGCTCTGCGAAAATCTCAAGAACCGTGTCAAGTTTTTTGTAACTTCTTGACAGCATGTACACTTTGAATTATCTGAAAAAAAATCAATTTATTATAGTAACGGAGTGTATTTCTAATAAAAGAGTAAAACGGGTTAGAAAAAACTTACCTTTGGGAGAAAAATACTTAATTTTTCCTTTTGTAACAGCCCCACAAAGTCCTCACTATTTTTTACAATTTCAATGTCACTATCTTCAAGCTCACATTGGACACATCATTTTTTATATAATGCTGATCGCTTTTTAACCAATCTTTTATTCATTTTCATTGTACTCATTTTTTTATTTACAATAATTTGAATCACATTTTTTTCACAGATAAGAATACAAATTAGTTCACAAAACACGTCATTTATGTATAAAAATAAATGAGACAATAAAAAAAAGAAACAATTGTCAAAAGAAAAAGAAATACATTTGACTACAAAATCTTAAACAAAAAAAATAATTGACTCGTTTACTGAAAATGTCACCAGAAATACTCTAGAACTTTTGTCTATAATGTTTCTATACTCACACATAATAGAAAAACTGTTGACATTTTTACTAGTTCATTTGTCACCAGAAAAAGAGTAGTGACTTAGAGACATATAGTTTTAGGCTCACTACAGGGTAGTGTTGTTATTTTTTTTGAAATATATTTTTATGTGAGAAATTAAACATAACTACTGCCACATAATCCACTAATCCGAATATTTAGTTAATCCGAATCCTATTTTTTAATTTTGGGGAATTTTTCGTTTTTTTTGTGAAATTTTCAAAACAAATGTGAATCATATATCGATTATAAGTTACAAATAACCTCCTGATATCATGAAATGTAAACTGGACTCACAAGATGTGAGCGACTACGGAAATAAATAAAACGCATTGAATTTATATGTAAATTTGAAAATACCAGTTTTTCAAGACAGAATTTTAAATCAAATTTGACTTCTGTGTAATTCGTGTGAATAGACCACAATGTCTATGCATTTGTTGACAAATGTAATCAGTGAGGGTCTCAAGTGCTCCTGATGTTCCCCTCAATCAAGTTCATGTCATATATGTATGCGATACACCCCTCAAAAATGTTGTCGACATTTTCGCTTTTGTTAAATGGAATTAAAACCAATGTCACTGTCGCTAAAAATGTTTTCAACAACCGCCGCCATACGTGGCAACTGAAGTTAAATTCAAGTAAAACATCCGGGTTGTAATGCACAAATGACATTTTGCCAGCATCCCCTGCATGCCTGCCACAAAACTCCCTCTCGCTCTACATCGTCTCCCTAACTAAGGATGGTGAAATATAAAAGTTTTCAAATCCTATGATAAAAATATATCAAGTTAATTAAATTATATTCTTCTGAAATATCAGCTTGTTGCGAAATTCCACTATTGCATGAACACTGGAAACGTTCCCCACACATAGCGAGGAAGACTTTGTCGTTGTGTTGCCTCATGTGCATTTCAACAAATACCATTATTTACTGTTAATTACTTCAATGACTCTAATTACTTATGCTGCAATCAGGCAATCTGAACATTTCTGCATAAACTATTTGTTTTTTAAATGATGTCTTCTCTGCTGCAATTCGCAGTTCGCGGCAAAACAGATATGTTTGTCGGTGTATTTGCTTTGGGTATGGATGTCTTTGGGAAAGTTTGATGTGCTTTTAATTACTCATAGATTTTAAAGATGATGATGTTGCTTGTTGACAACTAACAACACATACAAACAAACGCTTACACTTTAAATTAAACTAAAGAGAATATGAGCTAAAATCAAATGTATTACATTTTTTAAATTTCCGGTTCTTACCAAGGACGTTTTCTATGAGCCCACTAACGAACTCTTGTTTTTAAAAATGAAAATTTCAAATCCTTATACAATATTGGCCCGCATTATAATAAAGTGGGAAATAAAGATATGAAAAAGAATAACATTTTTTCTGCGTCCGGTTAGGAGTCGAATCAGCGTACAAACGTTACTCCATAATAGACCGTTAAAAACACAACTCTAGATGGAAATAGGAAAAAATTGGTCACAAAAATTAACAAATCAGCTCTTAGATACGATTAGACTAATTTGGGAACTGGGGAGTTCCCGTTATGATAACCCCACAAAATATCCTAGTTCCGGCCGCTTTCTTTAGCATACCCGTTGCCGCCGAAATGAAGGAATTAATTCAACCAATATCAACTTTAAAGAGACTTGGTTTGTCTACTAGAATTTGTCGACCAGATTTATTCCATCCGCACGGCAGAGAAGACCTCCACCATAGTCGTTGTTTACGCAGTCTCCGAGACCAGTGACAAGTGATGAGATTTTGCAGATGGATTCTTGGCTGATGAAAGGAAGTTAAGTATTCACTCACGACTTTTCAGACTCGACATGTTCCAAATAAGTATAATTTAAATTTAAACGACGCTAGAAATTTGTTCTGAAGTAAATCTGAAAGCATTTAGCTTTTGAAAAACAAATAATCAAATTAATTAATTCAATGTTTGTTTATGTTTTCTTCTTATGACTAAATATTTCCATGAAACGTCAATTTGACCTAAAAATAGTTTATTAATTTTGTTTATTTATTGAAATTTCGAGGGATCTGTTCCCAATTCTTCAGTTCTATACTGAAATTGTGTGAAGCACCCGAATACATCCGACCCTTCATGTGAGAGAAGAACAGTTCTATCTTGTACCTTTTCAGTTAAATATGTAGTTCAAATTGGGCAAGATAAAGCTATCTTCTTTTACATTTTGTGCTATCTAATTTCAATTAAAGTGAACAAATTTTAAAAAAAAATTTAATATTCGCCACAGCCAACTGTGAACCACTGTGTCACACATGCATACGAGTGCGTCTGTATGTTAATTATTAAATAAGCTTAACGAGCGCATATGAATGATATTGACTGACTTATACACATACGGTCGGTACTTTGATACTTGTGTTGCAAACGTGCAAGCACAGTGTGTGCAGAACATTCCCCTACAGCCAACCCTCTTATCTATATTGGAACAATACGATACGATAAAAATTTCAGTGACTGCGATAACAAGTCAGGCCAGCGAATGTTTGGAAGCAATTCTCTAAAAGTAAAACAGAAAACAATTGGGCTATTATTAAATGTGAACACGACAGGCTGGGACTTCTTATAAGAGGAAGCAGTTGGGTTAATTTTAAAAATATCAGTTGGGTTTATTTTTAAAATTTAAAAAAAAAAGTATTTGATCGATTGTGGCGTGGGCTGTGTGCCATCCTTCAAAGATCGTCTAAGTTCAAATGTTTAATATCGGGCCAGTAAAAATGGTTTATCGTACCTCAGTAGCGCACACCGTTAACCGAAAAGGCGTTTCCAGCAGCATTTTCAAAGAAAAGGGTCAATGATACCGCCGCTCCCCAATGGTCACTCTCTGAGGGTACATTGGCTTCTCCCCAAATCAACTAGGGCCCAAAAATATATGGAAATCGAAAACACGAAATTTTCTGGATTTTGGGGGCTTATTTCATACTTTTATTGGGTCTATTTTTATAATGAAATTAGGTCCCATATTCGGTCCTAATTTCATTTTTGATTTTTCTCTTCTCGAGTTTTCCCATTCCCAGTTTTAGTTGTTAACGTAGCCTCTGAAATGAAGATTTTCGTCAGAAAAAAATATTTCTGGAACCAACTCGTTGTCCATTTCGAGCTACTCTAGAAGCGATACGTAGCGAATGGTCGTGTGCCCACAATTGCTAAATCAATTTGACCTTGTAAGCTAATAAAAATTCCCACCGGGTAGGTGCGTAAATAGTTGAATTGTTGAGATGTCCCAGGAATGAATCGCACACTTCCGCCAACGGCAGCCACATTTTCCTGCAGTAATTGACAATTCAAACAAATAGAATAAAAACACGGTCCATCAATTGGTCAACAATCGACGCCCTTTGCATGTTCTCACAATCTCTTCATTAAATAACCAAAAATGGTATTCTTCATAATGTTGCCAGACTTCCGATCATAGATCTGACAATGGATCCATTCATACCCACCATAAAAACAAAACAAAACTCTTTTGTACAAACAAATTTTAAATTTTTTCTTGCAAATTGCACTGAACCTATATTTTTATGTTCTGTTGTTTAAAAAGTGTAACACTACGAAAGGATTTTGAGTTCGTCAGTCAAAGTGAAAACATTTCGCGCAAATTTGCACTCATTCTTGTCGACGGTGTAGAATGTTACACCGTAAAACAGCTGATGTGTACGGGGTTATCATTTCCAAAACAACCAAACCGAATTAAATGTACACAGAAAATGTGAGCGTAAACGACGCACACTGGGGTAAAATTCTTCTTCACAAATTAAATAGTTTAGTGACATTTACTTCAATAGTGTCACAATTCAAAATGCACATTGTATTTTCTTGGTCATGAAAAAGCTATAAATCTCTAATGTAAGTCGACTTTTGTTCTGCAGTGTATTCTACAAACATATGTCAGGTCTCTAGTTAATTCGGGAATCTTATGGTTTTTTTCCTATATTTACTAAGTAAGACGTAAGTGAGAACTTTAAATGGCTCTCTTGAAAAAATCGTATTTTCAGTTATGACACTATTGAAGTAAATGAGTAAATGGTTAACTTACTGTGTCGTTACCAACTACATACCACTGTTATTGTCAAAGCTTGATGCTGTACTTTTGTTCTCACTTCCTTAGGATATTACATTTTAGTCTTAAGTATTCGTTGATATGTTGCCATAATTTCTTGTATTGATTATTAAACAAGTCTCAATAAAAATAAATTAAAATTAAATTACTGTGTCGTCTCAAACTTCGTTTATTTACGTTGTGAGATAAAGTGAGACTTCTGTTGCTTGAATAGTTATTTTTTCTTTCCTATGATTCCAAAGTTCAATACTGCTTCTGTATTATTCATCTTTAGGTGTTTTAGAACAAAAATGTAAATTGGTTCTTTAGACAAGCGTTATATTTTTAATTATTGCTTTCAGAATGGTCTGAATTTACAGCATTTATATAAAATCTGATACGACTGATAATTGTAATAGGTGTATTTGAACCAAATTCGATTCATGACGTTGTGAGTCATTTGAGTCTAATCCGCCTCTCGGCAGGTTTGCACGAGAACTTTCGAAAGAATTAACCAATTGACTTGAAACTTAACATGGGTTAATATTTCCCATGAACTAAGCATGGGGTTGAATTAGGGCAGTATTGCCACGACCCTTCGGGTACCTCCCATACAAATGTGTCATTCCGCCCTGTTTATAAACCGGGCAATGAGTTCAACACAATCTCAAAATTCTTAATTTAGTAAAGCGGTAACAAGGTATAGTTTTCGAGGAAAAATTCGAACACACACTTATTTGGCGACATTTTCATTTTGCCAGATGTAAAATTCGACAGAGGTGGCCACGCCCACTTTTGGATTTCGGATACTTTGAAGACTGAAAAATGTCCACTAGTTATATAAAGAACATGTTCACATAACACCGGGTATGTGAAAAAAACGCTTTTGTCGGGCATAGAAATCCAAAAAAAATCCAACCAGCTACAGCAGGTAAATGTGGTTGGCCTTCTCTTTGAAATAGGTGGTTTCATCTCTGTTACAAGTCAAAGCATTCACAGAAATCTCAATGAATTATGAAATTATGACAAATTATAATTATCATAAATAATTATCAATAAACCAATAAAAATTTGTATTTTAATATTTTAGTTTTTCATTATTTAAGTAAATTTCGATTATTCTGTTCTGTTAGGTATCTGTTTTCAGAATTCATAAAATGTACGTAAAAGGCGTGCCGGTATTTAAAAAAAAAATAGAAATAAGTCAATGTTTTCAAACAACAACAACAAAAACCGTATAACAAATAAATATCGACATAAAAACTGAAAAACCAACTTGAAGAAGCTACGATGTTACACTTATGCAACGCATCAGGAATACCCACATTAAAAAAACACTCACACAAACACATGCACTGTAAGTAAATATTTGCGCTTTGTGTGAAATTCCCACAGCTCCCACCAAACTCTGATTACTCACCACATTTTCGATTTAAAAGAAGAAGAAAAAAAAAGCTAATCGCACTTGGCAAATTATTCTACATTTAAATAATTTTTTTTCAACGTTTTTCTTTGTCGTTCTCTGTTGGCAGTTTAAAATGGAGCAGAGCGGTAGGGAAGACAATTTATGATGTGTGCATGAATACAATGATGATGATAATGATATCAATTCGACTTTGTTAGTTTGACCAGTTGATTCATTTATTCCGAGACACACATACGTTTGTCAGAAGTTCATTTGTGCTGTTGAGCTGAGCATAAGAACACAAGTACATTTCGGCTCCAGTCGCCGAACTCATGTACTACCGAGTATTCATGCGCCGCAGTACGGCTGTGAGAGCAAGTGTTCCGTATTCACTCTGTCCGTGTTATCGATTTTTAACACAAAAATCAAACGGCGACGACGGAGAATTTCATACACAACACACTTCGTAGTGTCTGAGTCGTTGTCGAGTGCAGTGTGGAAACAGCTGACATTGACGTTTCGCCCACCCATCCAGCGTTGCCGTTGACTTTTTTCAAAAAGTATCACAAAAAGTATCATTTTCAAAAAAAAGTACCAAAAAAAAGGTATCATTTATAAAAAAAAGTAAAAAACGTTTTAAAACGATTTTTTATTTAAAAATTACTTCAAATTAGGTACAAAGTAAGCTGAACAATAAAACAAGGTAAAAAATACGAATTCGTGTAAGTAATGAATAATTTTTTTTCCGAATTTGTCAATTAATTCCGGGTTTGGCTTCCAATCTTCTAAATCAGTATCTACCAAATTAAGAGCTGATAGTCTCTCATTACAGGTCTGAACTTTGAGTCTATTTGTTAGCATATTTTTCATAAGAGAAAGTTTTGAAAAAATACGCTCAGCGCAAGCACTGCTGTGTGGCAGTTTAAAAATATATGACACAAATGTATTTAATGTAGGGAACAAGGGCTCTTTGTAGGAATTTTTAATTTTTCCTACTTTCCCCCAAAACTCCTCAGCATCCCTAATTTGGAAAAGGCGCTGCCATGTTTTTTCATTTGTTAAAGCCTCCAAAGATTGATATTCGCTCACAAATTCATCTGCATCTTTAATTTTATAATTAAATTCAGATATTAAATCGAAATAATCTATATCAACATTTGATTTGATCATAGAGGGATCTAAAAACAAAAAGTATCAAATTTAGTATCAAAAACAAAAAGTATCAAAAAAGTGGCAAGACCCAAAAAAAGTATCATTTTGATACTTTAGTATCATCAACGGCAACGCTGCACCCATCGAGTAGGTACACCGATGATATGTCTTTTAATATGAGAGTGTATGCGAGCATGAAAATGAAAATGAGAGAGTGCCTGCTTTTAGTTTGTTTTCGTTTTTTTTTTGACATTTTGTCAAATGACACTTTGCTCACAACATTTGTGTAGTGATTAAGATGAGGAAGAAGCACAAATGCAAACAAACAATCAAGAAAACGACAAAATGATTGCAGCAAAGCAACCACAACGAACACAAATCGAACAATGTTAAAAAATCACAATAAAGTGCACAAAGTGACTGACACCCCAAAAAGAAAAGAAAACGCCAACAAATGAAAAAAGAAACAACGAAAGAAGAACTCAAAAGAACAACAGCAATTTTTGATTAATTCATTCACCCGCACACACACACGCACAATAAATGTCGAATGTAATGAATACGAATTAAAATGTAACCTACACCGTCCGCCGTACCGAAGCTCTGCCAGGGCAAAGTATCGCGCTCTGCTGCTAAATTGTTTAAGTGATTTGTGAGGCGATAGACCGAACCGGACCAGAGCGGAACGGAAATGTAATTTACAAACACTAATAACGCCATTTTTCAGTTAGCGAACAGCGAACTGCTGTGGCAAAGTGAAGTGAAGTGTGCGCGAGATTTGCGTGCGTTCCATGGCGAACGTGGACGTGAACGCGGATGTGTGAGTGCCAGCGAGTGTGAGTTTGTTAAGAAATTTTTGATGGTTAAAATTAAACAAAAATTAAAGGAAATCGTTCACGTCACGAAATTGTCCCATTTGTTTATATTTTCTACCAAATGTCCCTTCCTGCTGCTACCGGACAGTGAGGCCGGGTTTGTATTTCTCGCCGCACCCTTAGTCCGGTGACTGGCGGCGGGTGGGTTTGTGGTGTTTTAGTGATGATTGCTGCTGCTCCGCCAGCGAAATACATTAAAGAAAATTGTATATAAATTGCACCGGAAGTTAAACAACATTACACTGTACTTACATATGAGTGTGTGTGTGTGTGTACGTTGATTGGTGCAAATGTCTCCCCCTTCCCACTCGCCCACACATCTTTAATTGCATCGCCAAAAATCCGAAATTGTATTTCGCATTAGTTGCCCAAAACATTTAATGGAATGGTTTAATTTCACATCAAATTGATAAATAATTTGCTGTTTCTCTAACAAAAGCGAAAACTAGAAAGTGTGTGGTCGGATCCGGTCCGGTCCGGTCGTCTGGTGGGATTTATTGGCCGACGTTCAAACAACAACTCTTAAAGTGCTGGCCAAAGTCATTATCATTTCCTCTCGACTCTGAGTGAGTCACGTGCTGTCAAATGTGTTGTTAGTTGTTATTGTTGTTGGTGCATTTTTAAAGATTACGGATTGGGGATTTTGTCGATGGAAACAGTCAGAGTGAAAACGTCACACAGTCATGCAAATCAAGTTTGTGTAGAAATCTTTAACATTAGGATTAATTTCTAATCCCCGTGTAGTAGGTGACATAAAGTTGATTTGCTCTGTCGCTTTAAAGTATCGATTCTCGCCGTAGCGGCGTCTTGTTAAAACTAAGTGTTGTCCAGATCAATATCATCCAACTCCGACCATAAAAAATCATTAATCATCTCTCCGAGGAATGGACAAACATGGGTTTTCTACAGCGGCAATATTCTTAGTTGTTCTTGAGCGACGTGCACGGGTTTCATTCTTCACATCACTAACTTGTCCCAACAGCTCGAATTTGTCCACCAATTTCAGTGTTGCGGTCCGACAAGATGCTTCACGACGACCCAAAAATGCTTTCGTTTTGCGAACTGTGACTGCAAGAATTTAAGTCAGATTTTCAGTTAATAATTTCAATGGCTGTTGTCAAATGTCAAAGAATAAAAGCTTTAAAAGTGACAGCTACTGAAATACCGGGTATTTCAAAATAACACCTCTTTAAATACTCACCGGGAGATAATTCCCGGAATTTCCGAGAATAAACTCCTCCTAATCCAAACAAACGCGGAGAATAGTAATAATGGAGAAAGAATTTCGATTATTCAAAGTCAGCTGTTCTGTTTGCCTAACAAATGACAAATCGTTTATATGAAGATTCTAAAGTACAAAGTGGATGTAAACAAAACAAATACATGAAAAACAATACAAAAATTAAAAATAAATGTACAGGTCTGTGATCATGAGCTGAAGATTCATTAAATGGATGCATCGCATACCAGTGCGTGTCACGACTCATTCATTTGGAATACTATTGGAAACTACTTGTAATGAATTTCAGATTAAAATTAGTTTTCTGTGTATTCATACATTTTGCTAAAAAAAAAGTTAATAATCCACATAAAAAAACTGTACATAGCATAACTCCCTTGCAATCTATTAGCGGAATAATTTCCAAAAAATCATATGTTCCTTTGTATTGATATTCATAATACCTGCTTTTTACGCTGGGAAAAGATTTCCATTTTCAAAATTTGTGGATCCAATCCAATATTCCAAATTAAATGTAATTGTGTGAGCTTAAAATATTGCAAACATGATATTTATTTACATATTAAAAAACAATGGTAAACAAATATTTTTTTAAAAAAGGTTCTTCTTTGTTGTTAGAAAAAAAATTTTTTAAAAAAAATGCTGAACTTTAATTATATTTCCGAAAACCTAGCATCCTATTGAAGAAAATAAGCCACCTTTCGTTTGTGGAAATGACGAAGTTATGAAGAGATATGAAAGTTATGACATTTAGTGGAGAAGTAACACACATGTACATAGCATCAGCAGGTCTGTGGAGTCGAGCCAAAATTGCTCGAATTTCACTCCAGCACTTTTAAATAGCTCCACTCCGACTTCAGCTGTTCTACAGCTAATTTTTGAAAATTGTATTTCCGTTCACTATTCCTATACTCAATTTTATATTGTTGTGCGTCTTCCCAACTACAATCTTCCTCCAATCTTTTCTCCTTCACATCTAGTTAAGGAAACCACAATGGACCGGATCGTCGACCCCGAGTGAACTCGTTAGTTGTATATATTTCATAGTACGGAAAATCTCGCTTCGCGAAAGGTATTTTCATTTTTATCTCTCGTTTTGTTACTCACACTCAGAGACAAAAAAACAGTGAAAAAGTTGCAGTCGGGTAAACCGACTTATATATACCCTCACCCTCAGTAAAAAAAATACAAGTCTCATATTCCATAATAGCAACCTCAAAATACCGAATGTTATAGAAAAATATTGTATTACACGTTTTTACAAAACGGGCGGAATATAAAGCTTTACTAAATATAAAATTTCGGAAAGATTCGTTGAGCGAAATTATATAATTACTAGATTTCTAAAGTGGGTGGAATGGTACATTTGTATGGGAGGTACCAGAAGGAGAGTTGCCAGACTTCCAAGTTTTTGTCCAAAACTTTGTCTTGCTATAGCTTTACTAAATACAAAATGTGGGCAAGATCGCGTATGGCATATTGATATTATTACACGATTTCTAATGTAGGCGATATGGTACATTTGTATGGGAGGTACCAGAAGGGGAGTTGCTAGACTTCCAAGTTTTTGCCCGAAACTTTGTGCAGTTGTTCTTTTACCAAATACGGAATTTGGCCAATATCGAACGTGCGCGTGTTGATATTATTACACGATTACTAAAGTGGGCGAAATAGCAGATTTGAATGGGAGGTACCCGAAGGGGTGTGGCCATATAGCCCATATGCAATCCCATAAGCAGTTTTGGGAAAATATTAAGCCTTGCCAAATTTCATAGTGATTGCTTAACTCTTTCGAAAGTTATCGTGCGTACCAGCAGGACAGACAGACGGACGGACGGACAGACGGACATGACTCAAACGATTCAGAAAGTCATGAATCGAATTTGGTTCAAAGACACCTGGGTTCTAATCTGAATATTTCTATGTGTTACACTTTTGAGCCGTATCAAATGATATATACCCTCCTACCCGTAGGGTGAGGGTATACAAATAATTCTCGTGAAAGTAATTTTTATCTACGAAAGTTATCTTTTTTATCTTTCATGAGTGATCAATACATGCTTTAAAAGTATTGCTCTCTCTAACGAAAGAGAAGAAAAGATAACACTCACTCATAAAAATAACTTTCACGAGAGTTTTGTTTTACATTCTGAGTGCGAAAGTTAAATAAAGATAAATATTAAAGAGAGCACGCGTGAGACAAGAAATATAAAAATACTTGTGTTTGGAAATTGACGCAGATCAGTTTCTTCTATTGTTTTGTTTGAAGCAGTTTAAAAAAATGCCTTTTTGCCTTATTTTTTGTGTTACGCAATAGAATTGCTGTATTGTTATTTTTGATTTAATTTTTTGGTTTGAAAACAATAAAAAAGAAAAAAAAATGTTATCCGCTGAAAGTTTAATTATTTGTTATACATATTTTCGTCCCATTTCGCCGTTGTAAAGGGATTTCCTAAAAATGCAGTTGATGACGAATATTTTTTCTAATGATTAAACTCATGAATGAGAATTAATTTCTAATGAGTAGATATAACTCTCTCGCGCGAGTGCTCGGTAGATAAATCTCGTGAGTGAAAAAAATAATTGTTCTCTTCATATTTTAAATTACTTTCACGAGAATATTTATCTTGAGAAAAATTTATATTTATCTTTGAGGAGAAAAATTTTTTTCTCATAAGGTATTTTTCTCTTGTGAAGAGAATAAAAATTGAGTACTCTCCGTACTATGATATATTTTAACTGGCGGGCGTCTCTTTCAACATACCCTAACATGTTTGTAAATAAAACTCAGAGTAGAGCAAATTTTTCGACTCCAGATTCCGACTCCGGGCAAATTTGTAATTAAGTGCAAATCTGTGTCGAAATCTGAATATTTAAAAAAATATTTTTTTTCTATTTTACTTTTGAATGTTCAATCCGCAGTTGTGTTGAGGGGCGATATCGCCTATTTAATGATATTGAAGCGCCCCGGTAGGCGAGTTGGTAGCGTGCCTGCCTATCAGCGTGGGGGTTGTGGGTTCGATTCCCACCAGAGGCTTTGGTCTGTCGCTGCAAAAATCTAAACATATGGTCTGTGTCACCCGGTTTACCCTTGGACCCAAAAATTAGAATATAAATTTACTTTGTATTGTAATTAATAATAAATAAATAAATAAAAAAAATGATATTGATATGATCTCAATATGCCATAGGATGCCATCAACATTTCTATTAATTCACATTAATTAGACAAATTAATTGTAATTCTATTAATGAAATCAAGAATGAATTGCAATCAATCAAAGTGAACATGGCGTTTGTTTCTTGAAATATTACAGATTTTGGTTTTCACATACGCAGAACGGAAAACCACATTTAATATTCAAAGAAAAATGGCATTTTTGAAATAAATTATTGGATGTTTATTTCATAAGAGGAGGAAGAGGAAGGTATGCCGTTAATAATGAGAAACAACATCAGCCAAATGGCCAACACGACCACATATCCTTTTCAAGAAATTGTCCATAATCAAATCGCAAAGTGGCTGCACTATGTCCTTGATAGTCTCACGAATTATATCTTTGAGGTCTTGAATCGACGCTGGGCTGTTCACGTAGACCTTATCATTCACTTGGCCCCAAAGGCAGAAGTCGCAAGGTTTTAAATCACAAGATCACCGTGGCCAATTGAGATCACCTCTTCGGTCCGGAAACTTTTCCCGTAAAAGAGCAATGGTTTCGTTGCTTGTGTGGCACGAAGCGCCGTCTTGTTGAAAGTAAACGTTGTCCAGATCATCATCCAATTCCGACCATAAAAAGTCATTAATCATCTTCACCGTAACTGTTGATCCAACCTCATTTGTCTCCGGACCATAAACCGAGGAGAGGCTTTTCAACCAACAACTCTTGGGTTTTCCGAGCCCCAGATGCGACATCAATTCACCGTCGTTCTCAACAATTGAACATTTCGGAGACATTGAGATGAGTTTTGCATAAAGACCTTGGTATGACGCCATACAAAGTCCACTTGGTTCAGGAGTTAAAGCCAACTGACCATCCAATGCGTAAGTAGGCCTGCGATCGAGATACAGAAGTTGCCGATTTTGCCAAGAAAAAAATCATCTTTTCATTTTGATCTTGGCGGGTATGTCAAGGTATGTCGATGCACCCAAAACGAGTCACTGTCTGGTGCGGATTTTGGTCCAGAGGCATAAATGGGCCATTTTTCTTCGAAAATGAGCTAGGAATGGCCGTTACAGTTGAACGAATTTTTGTTTACAAAAATTTAAGAGGAGGATATTGGCAACATTTGGTTTCAACAGGACGGCGCTACGTGCCACACCGCCGAAGCTACACTCGATGTTTTGCGCCCTGTTTTTGAAGATCGCATTATCAGCCGCAGACCTGATGTCGTTTGCCCATCTCGGAGCTGCGATTTGACACCGTTGGACTATTATTTGATAACACTTTGACAAAGATAAGTGTTACGCTGACAAGCCAGAGACAATTGACGCTTTAACGGACAGTATTCGTGAAGCCATTGGTGAAATACAGCTGCACACAATCAAGAATGTGCTTAAAAATTGGACCGATCGTGTAGGCTACTGCATGGCCAGCCGAGGCAGCCGTTTGAATGAAATTAGTTTCCATTATTTACCGGAAAGATTGTACCCTCAAATAAAAAATGAAATTTGAGAAAATATCCAGTAGTTTTTTTTTATAGAATTTTCAAAATGAAGTTATTTGGCGGACCCTGTACAAATGAATTGCAATTAATTTGAATTGTAAATGAATTACAACTCATTTTAAAAATATTCATTTGAATGGATTCAAATGTCATTCAGTTCGTTTTTTTTTTTTTTTTTTTGTTGAAAATAATTAATTCAAAATTCTACTAATGCATTGTATTTCGACATGAAAACTACCACCAACCAGTGATGGTTTTTCAAAATTTTCAAATTGTACCACGTCGAAAGAAAGAAAATCAGTTTTATTTTAATACAAATTATTATTTCTTTAAAAAGAGTATGCAAAAATCCAAGTTTCTGTCATGTTAGAGTCGTCTATTGCATTTTTATAAGATTATTAAGATGATCCATGACAGTGAATAGTAAATTATGCTCTACTACAAAACTGGTAGCCATCAACTGCAAACATTTAGCCTTTGTATTTGGGTGAATAATCTGAAATGGCTCCTTTTCTTTGCGAAAAAGGGGAAAGTCTCCGACCACTCCGACGAAAATAATTCGCAAACTAAAATAGAAGTAGAGTTTCTTCGAGAACCTTCGAAGAGAACAATACTTCAGCGCGAGAGAAACACTACAAATTGAACGTAACGGCCGTTACCTTTTTTTTAAGCAGAAAACCACACCAGGCACGGGACTGAGAGAAAATGTTCCGGACAAAAGTCAATGATTTTTATAATTTCTTAAAATTAATTTAATTAAATCAAAAAAAGAGTATATGTGACTTGAAGTGATAGTGCATAAATTCATTTGAATGCAATTACAGATTTTTAATATTTACATACATAATAAGTACGGTTTATTTTGCTGCGTCGGTTTTGGACACGCCACGGGACTGAGACTACATGTACTGTTTTCTTTTTTTCGATATTAACAAATTAAAAATTTTAAAAACTAATACTTGGGTTATTTTAACAAATATAATAAGCTGCTTAGAACATATTTATAAAAAAATTAGTTAATACAACACAATTTTAAACAGCCGGACACAGAAAGGAGTCATTTAAGATTATTCACCCATTTACAGAATCCGCTGCATTCGATCTTGCAATAAATTCATCGTTTTTTGGAGTTGTTTTTGCTTAATTTCCTAAAGGATTTTTAGAAATGTATCCATTTCTCGTATTAGTTTTATATTAAGCACATGGAAAGGTTGGTTGATTTTGTTGTGCAAATATTCGATGGAATTTAAAGAAGAAGAATACAATTTATATTTAATTCACGTCAAACGGTTTGCCTTTGTTCATACTAAATAGTGTTGCAAAGTATGTAATTTGTATTAAGAGTTCACACGATACAATCGATATATCTTTCAATAACACCGTGTTACAAAAAATACATATTCGGAAAGAGGGGAAAAAATAAAAATACACGTGTATCGGCGATTTTCATGTACACGTCAGAATTTTTTTTTTAAGTTTGAAGTATAAAGCTCGTAGTGGCCTGTGTGAAAGCCTTTGGACAGATTTTTAACCCTTTTTCAGTGATCCAATCGAGCTGATTTTTGGCAGGCAGACTCGTGGAAATGTCTGTATCACGTCAATTTTTTTAAAAAATAGATTTTTATCAATTCTCAGATTTTCCTAAATTTTTTTTTTTTTTAAATGGTTATCGTTTTTTTTTTGAGGTTTCAGTTCAAAAATCATTTTTTTTTTCGTAACGCTTAAGTAGTTTAAAATTTTGGAGTCTCTTCAAGTTATGCTAAGAAAAGTGAAAAAATATTTTTTTCCAAAAATAATAAAAATTGGGTCAAATCTGAGAATTGAAAATCTGTATCACTGAAAAAGGGTTAAAAATCGGTCCAAAGGCTTTCACACAGGCCACTACAATTAGTGTGATAATTTGGAAAACTTGATCATATATTGCGTTCGGATTTATGTCCATAAATCTTTGGAATAATTGTCACCGTTCTATCCATACGGAATCGGTACATTCAGTTTAATTGACTCAGCATTTCCCGTAGGGGAGGTATCACTCAGAGATCAATTGTACCATCCCTCATCCATCAATTTGAAATGAACACTTTTGGAGATTTCTTTGTGCTTCACATCCGTACATAAATTGTTTCTATGTAGAATAAATTGTATGAAAGCAAATATCTGAAAAAATAATTGAAAATCTTTGATGGCACATAACTTTGTTAGATTTAATCGAAATGTTTTCTTTATTTAAACATCTCTCAATTTATTATAGAACATTTAAATAAATCACAGATCAAATGCTATACAAATAACAACAACAACAACAGAATATTTGTATAAACTGTGCAGCAACAAATAGAGCAAGGGATGAGTGTGTAGATAAGAAAAAAAACCAACAATTGAATTGTCCAAAAAAAAGTTGTGTTTTTGAAGAAAAACCCACAATTGAATTGTCGAAAAATGTTGCCTTTTTCAAGTCTTCCATTTAAAAAAAAAGTGAAAAAGTGATTATTGATTGTGATAAAAACCCATCGTACAAAAAACTAGAAAAATCGTCCTAAAGTTCGGGTGGGCCGAACTTAAGGGGTTGGGGAGTATGTTAGAGCACATCTCTCCCGCCATGGCGAGAATTTCAATGTGTACCATTTGAATTGGAGTGTTTGTATTGTTTGGCCATACGGGTACAGACGTGTGTCTATTTTTAATATGATTTTTTCTGCCCATTTCCTCTATTTCCGAAAAGAACAGATAAACACAAAATGCCAAACACTGTATTCTTTTTTTTTGTATACTTATCGACCAGATCTCCGAAGCCATCTCTAAAAGACTAATGATTTTTCTTGAGAAGATTTACATGGCTTAGAAATTCTACTCTTACTCGTAATTTAGCCGTCATTAACTAGGAGGAAAACGTCCGCTGAAAAATAGCTAATGTTCTAACCAGGATATGAATCCGGAGTTGTATCATCCCAAAATTGAATAATGAATCAGATTCAGGACCACCTTCCAAACACTAATTCTGATCTCAATTAGGAACGTTAAAAAGTCTAAGGTTAAATTTGAAAACTTCGATCCATGGTCTGATACAGTTCCACATAAAGGTACCCCTTGATAAATCTTCTCAGCAGCAACGAAGCATCAATTTTTTCTAACGAAATAACTGTCGAAAAAGGGAACATTTCACTTCCAGTAGAGGTATACAAAGACATAGAAAAGATCCTCTAATTTACCTACATACATTTGAATGTGATTTAGATGCATCACATTCTCGAATTGAACAAACATGGGTGGGACGTAATGACAGATAGACTGACACATCGGATTATATTCAGAACGATATGGTCTGTCTAGTATAATGACATTTCCACTGTGATCCTCTAAAGCTATTCTATTCGAATCATTAGTTCTCAAGGTGTGTCGTTCTCATCGGTTTGGACGACTGTTATTCGACACACTGAGTCTGTAAAACGGGATTCCATTTCTTGTAGCAATACCAAAGTGTACATACCCCTCATATCTTGGACCCTAGAAATTATGTTTTTTTTTTTTGTACATGCTTTTGACCAGATTTACTCCATCTAACCAGTAAAGTGAACAAGTAACTTTTTGGCCAAATATTTGTATACACATCATAAGGGTTGTTTTTTTTTTTTTGTTTCCATTTCCTTGTTGTGTACAATTTCACATCAACAAGAACATCACGATAATCTGATTGAAAAGTTATAATTGATTTTTGATTTTATTTGTTTCATTTTTCATGTACAATTTCTTGTGTGTTGCGTAATGTTATGTTGGCTTTGTTTCTATTCGAATCTTATGCTGTGGCTTTGCTAATAACAAAGTTTTTTCTTTTATTTCTTCTTCCCCTGTATGTCTCTCTGTTTCATGGAATTCAATCAACAATTCAGTCTTGTTCAACAACTACGACAACATCTTCCCGAACATCATTGACTGTGAGCCACGCAACAATGGGCAACAGTCAGACACGGACGGCAACCACAGATGGTGGTGATGGCGGCGCCGGTGGTGGCATGTCCTCGTCATCGTTCAGATCCTCTATGAAAAGTCGTCGTGGCAGTCGAGTTAAAGTTTTTGGACTTTTGGGTCAAAAGAAACCATCAAAGGAACCAACGACACCAACAACGCCCTCCTCGTCCCAGCCACCGCAATTTGGTGTTACAAATGCGGCAAAAACTCGTACATCAACATCCAGCTGTATTGAAATTATTGGCGAAGAAGAACGTGCGGCATTGCATCAAGGCCATGACGCAGTTATACGCCAGTTGGAATTCGAACAAATGGAAATACGTAAGTAGTTGTTCAGTTCAGTTCAGTCTCCTTTACTCCCCAAGCCCCTGATTCAAATTCAAATTCAAATTGATATTAAAAACTTTAACTCTGAATTTACATTAAGTTTTTGTTGTGTTTTCTTCTTCATTGCTTTAATGTTTCGAAACCGAAGTTGCTTTTATTTTAATCGTTCTTCTTCCCTTAGCCTTCTATTCAATATTTTGAAGTTCTGTTCGTTCCATCCCTTTTCGAATTTTCTTTAGTTATTTGTTGTCGATAGTGCATTACAAAATTAATTACTTATTTGCGCTTTCGTTTCACAAATTCTATCTTAGATGATTGCAATATTGGTGCTTTGTTAATAATGAAATTCATAAAAGAACATTTAAAAATCCCGTATAAACTTCATATAAATACACACTCATGTAAATAAATAAATATAATTTCTGATAAATGTTAACAAAGATTTCCAATGGATGATTTGAATAAATCTACTCGTTAGAATGCGATTATTATCTACTTCAAGAGACCGGCAGGTAGGTGGCCAACACCAAAAGTTTTAAGTAATCTGATATTTTTGTGTGACTGTCACGTAGGAAAGCCAGGTTCGTACTGGACGTTTTCGGTCCGCAGTCGAGGGAAAGATGATGGATATATGAGGGTAGGAGTTACCTTTGAGATATTTGACATAAAATTCAGCACCGCAATTACTTACAAATTGAAGACAAACTTTGCCAAATTTTAAACTACAATTTGGAAGAAAATATCAAACATTTGTTTCATTTAAGGATATACGGGAAATAGAATTTCTCAAATTTCTCGTCCTTCATTCCAACTGAAAAAAGCGGACTAAATTTCATTCACCTACGAC
The DNA here is from genome assembly GCA_958296145.1 of Hydrotaea cyrtoneurina. Classification (NCBI taxonomy): domain Eukaryota; kingdom Metazoa; phylum Arthropoda; class Insecta; order Diptera; family Muscidae; genus Hydrotaea; species Hydrotaea cyrtoneurina. The sequence goes on along the minus strand of OY282514.1, from coordinate 49,794,883 downwards.
GACTTCCTCTATTTTTGGCCAACTCATATATGAAATCAGGACACTGTGTGCCGATACGATGTACTGTAGTATTTGGTCAATAATTTCGTTTAAATATGAAATTTTGCAAAATTAAAGTAAAGTCCCTGTAAAGTAAAGTAAATTGCTTAGCAAGAAATACGGGGTGGGCCAAAAGTGACAACAGGGTGACTATTTATATTCTCATTCACTTTTTCATTTTTATTTTTTTCAGATTAAATTAAAGTTATTAAATTTGTTATTAAATTAAATTAGTTATTAAATTTGCCCACCCTGTACTTATAATTGTCTTGAAAATGGAAAAATGTAAATTTCGAGTGCGGAAAAAAAACGTCAATCAAACCAAGGAGAAGCTTGATAAATACAGGGTTCTCCAACAAGGGGTGTTATTGTGTTATTCACAGAAAAATTACATTTTTTGAGATAAATGATCGGATATTTATTTCATAATAAAGAGGAAAATATGCCCTTAATAATGAAAAACTACATCAGCCAAATGGACACCACTACCACGCTTACAGGACCATATCCTTTTCATGAAATTTTCCATAACCAAATCGCAAAGTGGCTGCCCTATGTCCTCGATAGCCTCACGAATTCTATCTTTGAGGTCTTGAATCGACGCTGGCCCCAAACGAAGAAGTCGCAAGGTCTTAAATCATAAGATCTCGGTGGTCAATTGTGAACAGCTCTTCGAGAGGTAACACAGACCGGAAACTTTGTAGTTTTACGAACTGTGACTGCAAGATTTTCACCATTTTTATACCCTCACCCTACGGGTAGGAGGGTATATATCATTTGATACGGCTCAAAAGTGTAACATATAGAAATAACCAACGCGATATTGCTCAAATTATGTATTTAGTAAATGTATAGCTAGTCAAAGTTTCGGACGAAAACTTGGAAGTCTGGCAACACCCCGTCTGGTACCTCCCATACAAATGTACCATCCAGCCCCCTTAGAAACGTGCATTAATATCAATATGACCAACGCGATCTTGCCCAAATTCTGTATTTGATAAAGCTATTGACCGACAAAGTATTGGACAAAAACTTGAAAGTCTGGCAACTTCCCTTGTGGTTTTGTATAACATTCGGTATTGTGAGGTTGCTATTATGGAATATGAGTCTCAATGCCTTGCTGAAGCGTTTATCGTTCTATTTTTAGTAATGGCGTAGTTTCAACTTGTCAAATGTCTAGGAATAAAAGCTTCAAAAGTGACAGCTACCGAAATACCGGGTGTTTGAAAATAACACCTCTTGTTGGAGAACCCTGTACTATGGGGTCTCTGCACCATTGATTTCAGTCTTAAAAAAGTGGCTTACTGACTTATGTTGTGGTCGCACAAGTTCAAATGACACTGACCGTTCTGGACGGCCAATTGAGGTCAATACACTCGAAAATGCCGAAACATCCACAATATGGTGTTGATCGATCGAAGAGTAAAAGTGCGTGAGATTGTTGATGCCATACGCATTTCATATGGCAGTGTGGTTTCGATTGTACATGATCATTTGGCTTTAAGTAAGCTGTCTGCAAGGTGGGTGCCGCGTTTGCTCTTATTTGACCATAAACGTAATCGTGTGACAACTTCAAAGAATTGTTTGAAGTGGTTTAACCGAAATTCGAATGAGTTTTTGCGGAGTTTTCTAACTGTAGATGAAACATGTATCCATTACAACACTCCAGAGACCAGCAAGCGGTTTCTCGGGGTGAACCGGCTCCGAAGAAGGAAAAGGTGACTTTGCTGGCCAATAAGGTTATGGCAAACAGTTTTTTGGGATACACCCGGGATAATCCACATCGATTACCTTCCAAACGGAAATACAATAAACGACCGACAATAAACAAGGTTTTAAAGGAAAATCCGCATATGGCCAAGGAACAATATTTTTCATCAGAATAATTCAGGGGTGCACACATTTGCCGTCTCAATGACATGAATTGGGTTACGAATTGGTACCTCATTCGCCATATTCTCCAGATTTAGCCCCAGTGACTATTTCCAATTTCCAAACCTAAAGAATGGCTCGGTGGAAAGATATCCAGCTTCTACAATGAAATTATTGATTTTTTTTTTTGGAGGAGATACAAAAATTGGATAAATGTTGGATTAAGTGTATTGAGCTAAAAGGAGATTATGTTGAAAAAACATTTTCAAAAAAATTGTGTTCTTTCGAAAACTCACGGAATTATTGATCTGTCCTCGTACCATTTACTTTAATGTACAGTAAAAGCTCGTTATGTGCAACCCCCTGATTGTAGCAACTCCCCAATTAGCGCAACCTGCATTTTTTATATTATGGTCCAACTGTTTGAGGAAAAAAGGTTGTAATAAGTGCAACTTTTTTTTTGATGCGCTGACATTTGGTATTTTGTTTGATGATTCTTATTATTGTTTCGTTTTAAGGATCGAACGTACTTCAAATTGGGATGGTTACACCAACATTATTCTCTGTGCGACATTTTCCCACGCTGTTCACTTAATTAAAAAACAATTGAGTCTCGGAAATTTCCTGAACGTGAACAAAAATAAAATTCTTGTAAAAGTCATAAAACTTGTCATACATTTTTGCAGAGTATGCAATGGTTATACTTTTTGGCCAGATAATTGTTGATTATTTAATGTAATAACAATTTATTGACAATTGGAGCGAAGAAGTGGATAGATTTGACTATTAGGGTGTCCCAACTGAAAATTAGAAGCTAATCGGATAAGGTTAACACGTACCGCATCCGTGTCAAAGGTTGAATCCTCGGAAAATGTTGAAGTTGTAAGCAAGACTTTTAATTATTTTGCATTGGATTTGTTTGAAATCAGGTGAAATTGTAATATTAGATGTTATGTTTGTTGTTCTGTTAGTTGTTACACAAACGTTCCACTGATCCATCTCTATGATTGGGTATTCTTGTTGTTCTGGGCATGAAGATACAGGGTGATGCTCGCTGGGCTAGCCATATATTCGTAGTGTCGATAGAAGCATTCAAGTGTATAGGCTTTTTAAAGCGGTGCAAGAAATACTTCACCTCATCTGATTTCGTAAATATTTACGGCCTAAAATGTAATATAACACAAATATATGGGCAGGGGCTCCAATGACTTCTTTGCAGCTTCGGGGCCGTGTACAGAGGAGATCGGTGGTGATGATAGCGAATGGTAGGGTATCGAACTCTATTGTCTCCCTACAGCATCGTTGTTCTATATATTTTAACGTTATCATTTAGCCGGAAAAAAATTGTTCTTCAGCCGAACTATTCGTGTGTGGAATAATCTTCCTGCAAGTGTTTTTCTTACCAGCTATGACATTATCCAATTCAAGGCCAACTCCCTCTTTCCATCCTCAAATACCGTTCCTTGCTATCGCTAACACAGTGAATTGCACTTAAAGGTACATCACAATTCTATGTTATTCTCAATGTTGATGAATGTTGATGCCATCATGCACAAATTTGCAGAAAAATGCAGTCAAAGTTCTAAAATTTGGAGACAAATTAATAAAAAAAAAACAGTGAAAAAGTTGCAGTCGGGTAAACCGACTTATGTATATATACCCTCACCCTCAGTAAAAACATACAAGTCTCATATTCCATAATAGCAACCTCAAAGAGTTTTTACTAGAAAATTTTATATAGCTAAAGCTTTACTAAATATAGAATTTCGGAAAGATTCGTTGAGCGAAATTATATAATTACTAGATTTCTAAAGTGGGTGGAATGGTACATTTGTATGGGAGGTACCAGAAGGGGAGTTGCCAGACTTCCAAGTTTTTGTCCAAAACTTTGTCTAGCTATAACTGTACTAAATACAAAATGTGGGCAAGATAGCGTTGGTTATACTGATAGTATTAGACGGTTTATCAAGGGCGGGATGGTACATTTGTATGGGAGGTACCAGAAGGGGAGTTGCCAGACTTCCAAGTTTTTGTCCAAAACTTTGTCTAGCTATAGATTTACTAAATACAGAATTTGGGCAAGATCGCGTTGGTCATATTGGTGTTATTACACTATTTCTAAGGTAGGCGGGATGGTACATTTGTATGGGAGGTACCAGAAGGGGAGTTGCCAGACTTCCAAGTTTCTGTCCGAAACTTTTTCCAGTTATACCTTTACTAAATACAGAATTTGGGCAAGATCGCGTTGGTCATATTGGTGTTACTACACGATTTCTAAGGTAGGCGGGATGGTACATTTGTATGGGAGGTACCAGAAGGGGAGTTGCCAGACTTCCATGTTTTTGTCAGAAACTTTGTTCAGTTATACTTTTACTAAGTACGGATTTTTGCCAAGATCGGAGTGGGCATACTGATATTATTACACGTTTACTAAAGTGGGCGAAATAGCAGATTTGTATGGGAGGTACCCGAAGGGGTGTGGCCATATAGCCCATATGCAATCCCATAAGCAGTTTTGGGAAAATATTAAGCCATGCCAAATTTCAGAGTGATCGTTTAACTCTTTCGAAAGTTATCGTGCGTACCAGCAGGACAGACAGACGGACAGACGGACGGACAGACGGACATGGCTCAAACGATTCAGAAAGTCATGAATCGAATTTGGTTCAAAGACACCTGGGGTCTAATGTGAATATTTCTAGGTGTTACACTTTTGGGTCGTATCAAATGATATATACCCTCCTACCCGTAGGGTGAGGGTATAAATATATACCCTCCTACCGGTAGGGTGAGGTAGAGTTTTTCTCGAAAATTGTATGTAAGTACTAGAAGGGGAGATGCCAGACTTCCAAGTTTTTCTCTGAAAATTTGGGCAAGATCGCGTTGACCGTATTGATGTTATTACACGATTTCTAAGGTAGGTGGGATGGTACATTTGTATAGGAGGTACCAGAAGGGGAGTTGCCAGACTTCCAAGTTTCTGTCAAAAACTTAGTCTAACTATACGTTTACTAAATACAAAATTTGGGCAAGATCGCGTTGGTCATATTGGTGTTATTACAGGATTTCTAAAGTGGGCGAAATTGACGATTTGTATGGGAGGTACCCGAAGGGGTGTGGACATATAGCCCATATGCAATCCCATAAGCAGTTTTGTGGAAAGTGATTGTTTAACTCTTTCGAAAGTTATCGTGCGTACCAGCAGGACAGACAGACGGACATGGCTCAAACGATTTAGAACATGCATGTCAAACTCAAAGCCTAACGAGGGCCAAATAAAAAATGTAAAATATTATTTGGGCCACAAAAAAATAAAATACTTTAAATTTTATAGTAAATTATATATACATAGATTTATTTTAAATTTAAATTTTCGTTTATTTTTTGTTCTATTATACCGAGTGGGCCGCAAAGTCATACAATGCGGGCCGCGAGTTTGACACCCTTGATTTAGAAAGTCATGAATCGAATTTGGTTCAAAGACACTTGGATTCTAATGTAAATATTTGTATGTGTTACACTTTTGGGTCGTACCCGTAGGGTGAGGGTATAAAAAATACACTTTTGGAAAAATCTCCGCAAATTTATGCAACGGTGATGAAATATTATACTCAGTTCCAAGGACCAAACGTCCGTCTTTCCAAAACTGATTTGCACTTTACAATCGGCTGTTTTAGCACACAAAGTCAGCTGTTGTCATCGTTTTGTTCTTACTCCGTTTTCTGATTGAAGAACTTGAAAGTGTTTCGATAAGGTGTCGACTATGCCTAAAATTTCAAAACATACATATAAGATACCTGTTTTATTTTGTTGAAAGTTTAACACTCAAAAAAGTGTTTCGCCTTTGACCTCCCTCAGAACTGGCGGAAAGCCCAATATGTTCTTTTCTTATTTTTTTTTTTCAATAAAACAAAAAGTCTACAAATAACAAAACACAGTTTATAATTCAAATAAAAAAATGTTACTGAAATAACAAACTAAATTCAGTAATCAAATGTATTTTCCCAAAAATCACGCGAGAGTACCAAACATGAAAAAATTCCACGGACAAAAAAATATGTTAAAAATATGATTGCATGCAATCGCATATATGTTTGGAGATATGTCCAACCATATATATGTTTGGGAACATTGATGCTAGCCTAAACATAATCTGTTTGGAACCCGCTCCAAACATCTTTGGGACAATATGTTACAGAGGTATTTTTTTCATCTGTGTAATGTATCCGGTCGTTACAAAGAGAGTCAGAAATTACATAGATACTTTGTTGTTGTTTTTTCCTTATTAAATAGGTGCATAGAGCCCGGGTGCCTCGATTAATCCGGTTTCAAATAGCACGGCAAAATGGTGGAATGTTTTATGTATTTTTTTTTTTAAGAAAATCCCTTCCGATTTTGTCTAATTTGATATTTTATGGCGATCGGAGTTCGACTTATTTGAAATATAAATGGTAAAATTCCCTGCTCTTTTAAATGTAACAGCAAATTTTCGACATTTCTGTAAAATATTAAATTATCGAGGAGCCCCGGTAGGTGAGTTGGTAGCGTGCTTGCCTATCAGCGTGGGCGTTGTGGGTTCGACTCCCAACAGAGGCTTTTGTCTGGCGCTGCAAAAATCTAGCCATATGGTCACTCGGTTTACCCTTGGATTCAATATTAGAGTATATATTTACATTGTACTGTAATTAAATAAAAAAAAAATATCAATAGAAATATCAGTGTTAAACAACAGGCATTTGATATATTACAATGATATCTCAGTTTTTTTTTCGAAAATATTTGGACAGCATTTCCTTCAATAGTTGGGGAAACAAGCCAGTTTGAGGGCCTAATTGAATTTCTTACTAACTAGTTACTATTAACCAATTATCTAGGTATGAGGTAGAGAAATAAACCAATTAACCTTGGTGAATGGACCAATAGCGACTGGCTGGCAAATTGTACGTTGCGGACGAAATTCACCACGTACAACTTTCAGACTAATAAATCATGTTGTGTAGCCAATTAATAATTTCTGATGTGGTTGCGTTGTTAGCCAAGTTATCAACAATTATTGCGTTTTCATACTTTAACATTTCAATTTGAGCAACACACACGTAGTCTACACTCAGAGTACATACCCACCCTACCCTACCCCACCCACCCGTTCGTACAGACATACTAACATATATAAATGTGTTCTTTGCATGGCGTTCTTTCACATTTTCAGATTTCTTTAATTGTTCTTTGTGGTAAATGCTATACTTTCCTCTCACACAAACTAATTAATTAAACGTTGTTGTTGCTATTGTTGTTGTTTCATTACACTAAATAATCAAAACCAAACCAATCAATCTGTCAGCATTCTACATATATTTTATTGTTATTGCTCTTAACGAACATACAGGCAACAAACCGAAACAGCAGAAAAAGAAATCAAATACTAAAAAAATATTCAGCAAATCGAACATATCAACAAAAACTGATCCCGGTGGCAGCCACCAACCCACTGTGGTGTCCAAGAAACGTTTAGCACCGCAACCGAAGACACAAGTGGCAACGTCGTGCGACCAAACGTTCTTAGCACAGACAACAACCGAGACAAACAAAATCCAACAAGAGGCACAGTGTCACAAAACTGAAGGTCAAACAAGAAATGCTGAGGCTCAGCTCCAGCAGCAGCAAGATCACAGAGAGTTCATTGAGAGACTCATTGATACGACAATTACTCTGGAGAACATTGAATTCGACATCGACGACGATGACGATGACGCAGAAGAGAAGGAGGAGAAGAAGATGGAGGATAAGTCATCCAAAAAGCCGGTATGGGTGGAAACAAAACAAAGTGGAGGGACTGTCGACTTAAAAGAGACGACTACAAACGCAATAACAACAACATCGGCTGCACTGGCAATCACCATAGCGACAGAGCCGCCAACAGCAACAACACAAAGCAAATCGGGCATAACCAAAAAACAAGAAGCAACAAACGAGAGCTCTTGTACAACACTTCCCATAACGACTGGAAATGGCAACACCACAACAACGCCAACAACGGTGGTGGAGAGCAGCAGCCAGTTAATTACCCCAAGAAGAGAGACTGAGCTGCTGGAAGAGCTGCGACGACAGCAGAGTCAGAGCAATGTCATGCATGAGAGAAATGGTAAAATATCGTTTTGTTTGTTTGTTGCGCTGCATCATATTTTTCCTCTTTCTTTTTTTTTACATATTCTTTTAATGCGTTCGTTAATATTTCTGTGTGTGTGTGTGTGGTGTAACAAAGTGCGATTGTGACGTCGATATTAAGATGGGCTTGAAAATATGGTTGATTGTTGTTGTTGTACACACGTACTGCACATTGCTCGTTTGTTGTTGCTAGTGATGGGAAACTGTGAAACGGTGTATTCGGTTATCGAAAACTGTTTTGGAAAGTGGTCGGCACGTAATTTGGATGTTGCTTAGTAATTTGGATAGTGCTTAGCAGGTTCCAAACCATCGCCGGCTGTTTTCCTCCTCGTAAATGCTGGGGACTTTACGAGTAAGAGAGTAATCTCTAAGCCATGTAAAATTTCTCCATACGGCGTTCGTAGGCGGCTTTAGACAGTAGGTCCCGGTCATTAAGTATTCACAATTATATCGCGCTCGGGTCACTGATTCGAAAGAAGTTCCCCGTCTGATCCTTCATGAAATGTTAAGGGAAATAAGTAATTTAGTGAAAATGTCTTTTAAAATGTCCCTTATTACCAATTTTTGTATGCCTATCGGAATGCAAGTAACCTTGCCAAAAATATATTATTTTTTAAAATAAATTACGTACTGTTTTTTTTCCTAAATACTCATTGTTATTTTTATACTGGAAAATTGGGAAAACTATCAAGATATTCCCCCATATTCAAAAAATGTATAAAACCTTTGTTAAGAAAAATGTGTGAACATTTTTTAAATATTTATGAATACGGGGGGTTTTTAAAATGTCCCGTCCTTTAGTTAATCTCACATTAGCATACTCAAAAATAATGTTTACTGCGAATATCTGGACCGTATTGCAGATATTAAGCGAATTTCACAACGACATGAGTCTGCAGTCGAATATTGCAGCGTGCCTAATTTAGGAAGGTTTTAATTTATGCTCGGCTATGAGCGTTTGTCTATTACTGGTATTAGTAATCAGTAAATGTCAGGTTGATTTGTAGAAGAGTAGTAACGATAGAGTACTTGGATTGGCATAGGCCTACTAATTACAGTACTATTTTAGTTCGCCCGAAGTAGCATCACTCATTTACTTCAATGGTCTCACAATTAAAAATTCACTTTTTCTTGTTTGCTCAAGAAAAACTGTAAATCTCTTAAAAACGGCTCTCTTAATGAGCGATATGTATTTGCCAAGCCGATTCATTGCTTTATTTCTATTAGTTACAGAACGGAAATAGAATAATTTGGAAATCTCCAACTTGCAACTGTTTGTCCATTGTCCCAGACAGCTTCCGTCATTCGCATATTCTGGAAGCATGTGGCATTCGGAGTTCCTATGCCAGTTGTATTACCTTGTTGTTGACCCAACATTTTCTTCATCAAAATGATAAAGAAATTGCTATCACCCTGTTTGTGACTATGTTTTACTTGCGAATAGTTTGGAGAGGTCACGTTCTATTTTCACTGAGGGCTTAGAGTCACTCAGAAAGGCGTACAAGTTTTGCAGGGATCTCGACAGTCCTTGAAATGCTACTAAATGTTATTCTCGTGCGAACTGTGCTAGCAAATTTTTGTAGCCGTTCGTTTCATAGACATTCACATGTACGACCAACTTTTGTTGCTCCTTTTTTTTGAATGAGTTAAACAAAATAACAAAGTGGAACAAATGCTATTTCATAAATTTCAATTAGTTTTTGCGACAATCTGAAAACTTATTTTTAAATAAGTTTAATTATGTAATTTGCAAAACAATTTTTTTTTTTTTTTGGTTATTCTTGTGGCCGTGTCACGCCACCAACGTACTGTTTTCCATACATAATCCCTCCAAAGTATTTACTTTACACCGCTGTTTGGCAAAAAACTATAATTTGACATAACCTGGAACTATGTAAGTCCCTACTTATGTTCTACGCAGCCCAGATATTAATTAAATATAGTGGAGGATCAAATACTTTTTCTCATATACGGACGTTTTCACTTGTATTACAACGATTATCTTCGAATGAGACGAATTTGATGAACCACCACAGTAACAACACATTTCTTCATACCCCCATTAGTGCAACTACCCATGTAAAACCGGTTCTCCACAAAACAAGCAGCACTACTCGCTCTTCATATAAATCCAACAACAATGTTGTTTGTCTGTTTAACCCAATCAGCCGAACAAGCCAACCATTCCAAATTATAAACAAACCAGCAAACTAACCAAACGAAACATATGAGCCACCTTTGTCCAGCATGCACACAGCACAAACACACACACACACAAGCAGAGGCACACGCACACAAACCGAAGCAATTCTCATCCCAAAACAGAGAACAAACAGTCGAAGAAGAAGGCGACGAAACAGCGGCTTTGGCTGTTTTTAAAGCCCATTTCCATAATACTCGTCACACTCGTAACTCAGAGTCGTCGTACTCATTCTCGTACCACACAACAATTTCCAGTCATAAACAGTTTTTTCAGTTTTGTTTTACATTTGGTAGAAGCCGGAACGCAAAGCTTGAACGTCGTGACCGCCGCTGTTGTCGGTGGAAAATACTGTGAGAACACGCAACGGATTTGTGAAAATCATTCAGAAATTGTGAACTATTCGACGCTTCGATGTGACCGTGAAAATACGCTAATAAATGCAAATGCTCAAAGGGAATACGGCGATGAAAAGCCCCAAGTCCCAGTTGTGAACAGTGTCGAGAGTGAAAGCAGCAAGAAACGAAAACTGGTACTGTTGGAGACCGATTCATGGCACCGTGCCGGTGGTGTCTGTGGAACCGTACAAATTCGATATCCATGTAGACGAGAACAGGGTATAATACAACACCAACAAACCGCAATAACAACAACAACACAAAGCAAATTAACAACACCAACAACCATTGAAAGTGGTGCGACTCGATTCCGAAAAGAAGCCACAGGTGGGAAACATGAACTGTACAATTAAAACTGAACTTTATTCCTTCTCCCTCGTATATGCCACTTCGCGTACTTCGCATACATATGTACATCAAGCCCTCAGTAGAGTCTCCACATTTACGTCCACCCGTTCACCATCGTATCCATCGTTGTAATTTACAATCATTACCTTTTTTGGTTTTGGTCTCTGGTTAAACTTTCCCTCAACATCCACAGTTTTACTCCAAAAAAAAAAAAAAAAACTCTTATTGAAAACGAAAAAAAAACAGAAACCTTTTCACTCCGAACACAAATATTTGGTTAACGACGACAATGATGATGATAATGGCAATGTTGATGGAGAAGGAGGAGGAGACGGCAGAGATGATTTTGATTTAATTATTTTTTAATTGTTTTCCACTTTGGCACAAATATTAACCTCTGCTCTGAGCCAGACCCAGACTCCTTCACGTCTGAAATGCATTAAAATAATGTATGAACCGTGGAACACACTGGGTGAAAATCCATTGAAAAAAAGAAATGTTACCCTTTTTAGGCCATAACCAGTAAACGTAGTGTTAGTCTCCAACTGAAGATAATGGGAAGAAAAAAAGTCTCCAAGTTAGACTTTTCCGCTAATATTTCATTTAGCAAGGAATTCGATGGATCAATGGATCGTGTTTCAGCCACTCTGCGACCAGACAGATGGGAACAATGTTTGCATATGGATTATATTAAAAGGTGGAATTATGGATAAGTTCACAGCCGGAGTTTCTCAAGATCAGCTATAGCATGTAGAGTTGTCCGCTTGTATTTCAACATGAAACTACCTTAAATAGTCAAATGCTTAATTGTTGCATCTTGGCTTTAATAGTTTCCGACTTCAGATCTCTTCTTCAATATCCGACGGTTTGTATAAAAAAACAGAGCTAAGGAGTTATTCCGACTTGAGCATTTTTTAATAGGTCGTCTCCGACTCTTAACAAAAATTTACAATTACTTTATTTTATGAGAAATGTAAGTAAATAAAGCTCAGACTCGGAGTTGATCAAGTTTTTCGACTCCAGACTCCGACTACGGACAAATTTGTCTGACTCCGACTTCACAGCCCTAGGGTTATATAGTTGCAACCAAAAGTCAGCCTTATGACTTTTTCAAAAACTTAAAAAGTCGAGTTGTTGGGACTTACAAGTCGATTTAAATAGACTTTTTAATTGAAAATAATACAATTTTATTCAAACTTTTGCAAATTCAAGTTTAAAACGTAACAAATTATAAAAAAAAAACAAGAGATCTATACAGTTCCACTTTATGGTATATAAAACAAAACTTCGATTTGAACCACATAGCCTCTTTAATATATCCAAGAAAAACGAACGTTCCATGAAGACATTTACCATCGGAATACATTTGCTAAGAGTTACATTATTTTCAGTTTTTAAAGTTTTAAAAATGTCTGTTACTCAATTTCATCTCCTATAACCATATTTGAACTTCTGTCATTACACACTTAGAGTAAAACTCTGGTTAACATTTCGTAACAGCAATTACACCTGGTCAGGACTTTTTTAATTTAAGCTGTAACGGCTGATTATCTCTGATTGTCTTTGAAGATCTTTGGGAACTTTAATAGGCACCTCACTGATCCTCCTCCCCTTCAGAAGGAGTTACAGCAATGGTGTAGCCTCGATTCTCTTCGTCAGATTCATCGATTTTCTCAACTTTTTCGTAATCAAAAGTCGACTTCCTTTTTCACAATTTTTGTAGCAAAAATTCGATTAATCGACTTTTCGTCAGTCGACTAATACAACCCGAAACATCCCTGATACAAAGTACTCGTATTTGGAAATTTTCCATAACTGATCACTACCTTTGCATCTTTTTTAAGGATTTTTGCACATTATACAATTGATCGCCCTAGTAGACTCGTTCACAAGAAAGCCTAGTCGAGTGAAATTTTTGTGTGTGAACGGAAACTATCAAATATCGAGTCGTTCATAGCAGAATCGCCAACTTCACTTTCATTACAAATAATGACAACTCATTTCCCTTTGTATAATTTTGAAACATGAAATAATGACTAATCTCTTAAATCTCTAATTATCTTTAGCAGGTGAAGTTGTATTTGTGGTACTCGTTGAAGGTCTATCTGCAAATATTTTGTTATTTTCAGTCTCTGTACTAAAAAAAAAACTCATTAGGGGTGACCCTGTTTGTTTTTGGCAATTGTAAAACGAATACAAAAGTTCTCTGCGAGAGAACAAGTTGTAAAAAAGTACGGGAACGATCAACTGGTAAAAGTAGTAAATTATCAACAGAAATTGAGGTAAGGTTGTCATGACATTCAGTACAACTTGATAGCTTACTACATTTTGTTAGTAAATGAGAATGGCATTTGATCCGTGTACAAAAGATCGCGTAGTCAAGACAACGGCATTTGTAAACGATGGTTTTCTTTTTGAATATGAAAAAAGAATCTGTGTAGTGTTTGGATCGGTACTAAAATGCCATTCAAATGCAGATGTATAAGCTTTATGTAAAACCTAAAAGCAGCTCCGGATTTCAACATGAATTTTTAGTTAAATCTTTCTAAAACTCAATCAGTAAGTCTGCATTGTGGTAAAATGTAACGAAAAATATCGCACCCTAAATAAAAAAGGGTCACAACTCAAAATTCTAACGCAACTAAAAATAATTCTCTTTAGTTCGTCGTACAGAAGCAACGCAATTAACATAAAAATGGACATAACTGTATTTTTCCAGTTAAAAAATATAGTGATGTGAAAGAAGTTTGTGCAGTAGTTAGAAATGTGTACTCTGAATTAATTTATTGGAAAACGTCAGTTTTGGACATTTTTTTGGACGCTTCTAGATTTTACAAAAAGCTGATACATCTACATTTGAATGACATTTTAGTACCGATCTAACAGATTCTTTTTTCATATTCAAAAAGAAAACCATCGTTTACAAATGCCGTTGTCTTGACTACGCTAAATTGGTTCAAACACCACTGGTTAGCTCTTCACCGGAGTTGGCCAAATGACTCTAAATTTCTGTTTATAACGCACGCAGTTTGATAAAATGCAGTAGCCTAACGACATCAGCTCTGCGGCTGATAATGCGATCTTCAAAAACAGGGCGCAAAACATCGAATGTAGCTTCGGCTGTGTGGCACATAGCGCCGTCCTGTTGAAACCAAATGTTGGCAATATCCTCCTCTTCAATTTTTGTAAAAAAAAATTCGTTCAACATGGCCCGATAACGAAATAAGCATTAGTTGAAAAAAAAAACGTTAGATGGCGGACCCTTTATAATTCGTACCCTTGCCGAATTGTCTTATTGTCAGGCCAAACTTTATATTTACTTCAACATCATTTTGGTTTGCATTGCACCGGCTACCACTGTGCCACTCTCCCAGCTCGACAACTGACAGAAGTAGGTACTCATATTTTATTAAATTTCAATATTCAACCTTAAACGTCATCTCTCTCTCTGGCCTTTGTTGGTGGGTGTAGGGAGAAAGCTCTGTTCTGTTTGGCTATTTGTTTTCGGTCTGGTTTTGGGTGTATTTAGACCTTTTCTTAATCACGTCATTTTTTGTCCATCCACCAGCCACGCCGTCCATGTAGCGTAGTGTTGTACATTGTCAGATGACGACAACGTCGCTTTTTTCTGGTTTTGCTGTTGAAATAATTCTCTGTGGCTGCCACACGCAACCATTTCATACCACAATGACAGCAGCGTTGGTGATTTTTTGTTTGTTTTGTTGTTGGTCCGGTCACCCCCTTCGTTTCTTTTTCATTTCTGCGATTTTTGGCGTTAACATTCACTTGGCCGGTCAGTCACTCACGGGCTATTTTGTTGTTGGGCCACCTTTGTTTTGGGCGACTGCTACAGGGTGTCATTGACGTGCATGAATAACCTTCGCCTTTATCGCATTTCCTGTAATTTCTCATAGTTTTCATCGCACACTCATTACGGCAAAAATGTCCGCAACATGAATGTTTACAGAATAATTTTCATTTCATTTCGATAAAAGTGTGATTTACCCAAGAATAGATCCTCGCCTCGTATACCTCAGCCCTGCAAACGCGTATGAAAGCAAAACCCTGATTATTGTGGCAGCACTACAACAACAAAAAGTATTTCCCCAAAGCCATTGCAGAGCTTTCTGATATTTATTACAAATTAAATACGATATGTGATATAAAATGTGACTTCTGGGACGGTTAGTGCTCAAGAAGAGGAAATAACGACGTGTGACATGACATGAGGACAGACGAACGTGACCACATTGACATTGAAAGTATTTGCGCAAAGATGCTCGTGATTTTTGTTTAACTACAGGGTGTTACCACACCACAGAGTGTTATGAGACGGTGGAGTGATAGCGCAACTACTTCCAGCGACATTACTCAAAAATACCGATAGAGTCACTCGCCCCTAAGATTTACATGTGGAGCCGATTACTGTCAAAAACAAAATGTAAAGCTTATCCCAAAAAGTCATAAGCGGTTGGGAGTCCTCGATCTTAGAATATGTAAACATGTCTTGGATATTGAGAGAAATGCATATCGCTCATATTCTTCAAAAGGGTCTCACAACATGATTTTTCAGGAGAGCCCTTTAAAGTTTTTAATTGCGTCTGACTGAGTAAATATAGGAAAAAAATTAAAGGTTTCCCGAATAAAGTGGAGCCCTGACATATGTATGTGTAACACACGTAGAACAAAAAAGAAATTTACAGATTTTTTTTAGCGATATGTCGATGAATCCACGAATGTCAGCTCTCACTGTGTGTCAAACATCCAAAGGAAAGTACAAATACAAAACTGTAACAATCAAAGAATTGGAATTTGTTCATGTCCGTCCATTTTGCCGCAACATTATTATAGCACATGAGATACTTAATCCAATGTCTATTTTCGAATTTAAACGCTAGAGCTGGGAGTTGGAGGGACATTTCTTGGTCGTGATCAGAATCGATATTGGAGAAAACTACAGAGAAGCTCATGGAGATCATGGTTAACCACAATATAATATCTAGAGTTCTACTGGAGACCTGATTGTTTTCGATTTGGAACGGTGGTGTGGAGTTATCCACCGCCTTGCTGTAAGCAAGGTCGTGGCTCTGGATATTTTCAAGGCATTCGATAGGGACTGACACGGTGCACTCTCGATTCGTATCGAGTTTTCTCAGAGATCGCTCTTCTATATGAGATGTTATTCTTACATCTAATGAGCACAGGTTGACGTAGGAGTGCCGCAGGGGCAGTTCTCTCCATCTATATTTCTTATTGTCATTGTGTCATTTGCGGATGACAGCTACCTCTGTCATTCATATTCATTTGACCCTCAGCCAAGTCCTCTTGAGGTCGAGGCGAACAATTAATGACTTGACTTACGATTTAGGAGTGGAGTCAAATGAACAGAGTAGATTTTAATTACACAACCGTTCCGCAGATCCAGTATCGTCGGCAAGCTCTACGGGTGGTGTGGATATCAACGTATCAGATACACTTGATTTTCTGGGCATGAAGATACAGGGTGATGCTCGTCGAAAGAATCATTCAAGTGTTTATGCTTTTGATCTCGTAAATATTTATAACACCAACATCCGGCCTAAAATGGAATATAAGTCCCATATGGTGCCCCGGTAGGCGAGTTTGTAGCGTGCTTGTCTATCAGCGTGGGGGTTGTGGGTTCGGTTCTCACCAGAGGCCTTGGTCTGTCGCTGCAAAAATTTAGCGAAATGGTCTGTGTCACCCGGTTTATCCTTGGACCCAAAATTGGAATATAAATTTACTTTGTATTGTAATTAATAAATACATAAATAAGTCACATATATGGGCAGGGGCTTCAATGACATCTGGACCATGTACAGAGGAGAGCGGTGGAGCTGATTGGGGATAGTAGAGTTTTAACCTCTATTGTCTCCCTGCAGCATCGCCGGAACGTGGGTTGTGTATCGCTGTTCTCTAGAAATTACAGTGGTATCTGTTCGTCAGATATTCGTCGTCTGGTCCTGACGTCAGAACATTTTGCCGGAATACGCGGCTTTCCAGGGGCTCTCATCCGTGCATCGTCAAATGATCGGTTGGCCGAACGACGAACTAAAGAGGAAATTCGTTCTTTAGCCGAACTGTTCGTATGTGGAATATTCTTCCAGCAAGTGTGTGTTCCTGCCAGTTGTGACATTCCGACATTCAAGACAAATGTCACACACTACTCCCTCTTTCCTCATTCCAGTACCATAAGTTCCTTTCACCTTTACAGTGCATTGCATTTACAGGGGGCATCTCCTGAGTAAAAACGAATATTTTCCAACGTTCCTTTTGGATAAGACTCATAGTCGGACATGGCTCAACCGTCTTAGTTTCTTCATTTTGGAAATCTCCAGTTTGTTTTTTGTGGTAAATTACAAGTATCTCGTATCTTACAGGATTTTAGGAGCTCGAAGTTCCGGTAAAAGAGATCGGAGTTAATACACAGGTTTGTAAAGCAGACTAGGCTTCCAGTGTCGGCAATTATCGGAAGATGTTGATTAGATGCTCTTAAATTTATTCCCAAGCAATACTCGTGCGTATGCATTCTAGATTACTGGTTAGATAAGGCCAAGGTAATTTCCCATTACACGCTACACTGGCAAGGCGAAAACTAGTCACTTATCTTAAATTGAAAACAGTCCAAAACCACACTGATGGCCGAATAACAATAGGCCATGATTAACTATAAAGAACTTCATATTAGAATTCACATTGAAAAGAGAAGCAGCCAGACAGATACACATTAAATAAAAAATACTTTAAAATAAATACAATACAGCAGATAAATAAATTATGATTGAGCCAATCAATTGTTGAGCAGTCTTCCTTTTATTGGTTTGGTTCCTTTTGTTAAACGTCAATACAAATTGGCATCATCATAATACAAAATTAGTACGACACAAGTTAACATTTCATATTCAACCACTTGTTCATTCATTCACCCATCCATCCACTCATTTATTGATTCATTCATGCACTCGTTTATCCGTTCATTCATTCATTCATTTATATTCGAATAATTATTTATTCATATCACATGGGGCAATAATGTTATATTTTCTGTCATTTTCTGACTCCCTTTTTTTTTTGTATGACTCGTCTCTGGTCTGGTTGGACGGACATTAGTGGAATTTCATAAGCAACACTGAACTCCGTCCCTCTTCCATGAACGCACACACAGACAGACAGGGAGATAGAGATCAATTCATTTGTTTGGTAGTGTAGAATATATTAATTTTTAAATATTTGTATTGGCTTTCCATTTGGGAGTCCCATAAGTTAACATTTTAATTTGTGCTCATATCGATGTTTCTTTTCTGTTTTTTGTTTTGTTCATCTCTTTGCATTTGGAATCAGAACAAAACACCATAGGTGAAATAGTGCAAAAAGAAAAATGGAAATTATTATTAAATTATGGATTCATATTTGAATGTCATTCATTAGAGTGAGTTTTTAAAAAAGGGATGTCGATCCCGGACAAAACAATTTAAAAATCTTGTGAAATCCGGCTCGGAAACCTGCAGTAGAAACATTGATTTATTTACTCCTGACGATGCTGTAAGAATTTCTTAAGAGATTTTCCAAAACCCGCAACCGTTCAACCAGTTTTCCATTTGCCATTTTTGTTTAGTCGAATTTTATAGTAAATACAGGGTTCTCCCACAAGAAAAATTACATTTTCTAAGATAAATGATCGGATGTGTATTTCATAACAAAGAGGAAGGTATGCCGTTAATAATGAAAAACAACATCAGCCAAATGGCCATCACGACCACGCTTACAGGACCATATCCTTTTCAGGAAATTTTCCCATAACCAAATCGCAAAGTGGCTGCCCTATGTCCTCACGAATTCTATCTTTGACGTCTTAAATCGACGCTGGGCTGTTTGGCGTAGACCTTATCGTTCACGTGGCTCCGACTGTGACTGCAAGATTTTCACAATTTTTGTAGTGAATTTTATAATGTCAATGCGTTGTTGAGGCGTGTATTGTTCCATTTTTAGTAATGACGTAGTTTCTACTTGTCAAATGTCAAAGAATACAAGATTCAAAAGTGTCAGTTACCGAAATACCGGGTGATTCAAAATAACACCTCTTGTTGAAGAACCCTGTATAACCCGCCTACAATATATCTAAGGCCAATTTGTTCTTGTTTTCGCAGAATGTAAGTATTTTTATATCAAGTGGGCGTGGCCCGCCGACATATCTCAACAGTTCAAACGGTTCTATCTCATGAACTAATACAGATATGAAAATGTTATTTGGTACAGAAATAAATAGATCAAAGAAAAAAGTGGGCGGTGCCATGCCTTCCCATACAAAGAACATGTGTGCGAGTAGTTATGCTGTACTTAAATCGTAAATTTATACGGCATACCATTAAAGAACAGGCGGGGAACTTCTCTCAAATCAGTGAGTTGTACACGATATATTTTTTATTCTCACCAAAATAAATCTACTGCAGTAATCGGAAACTTGAAGCGAAACAAGCGAAACCTTTTTTATCAGTGAACCGAAAACCAAACCACTGTTCGAAAAAGAAATTTTGAACCACTGAACCGAAACGGATCCACGATACAATTGAAAAAATAAACTTAGTGGTGCCATCAAAAAACAAACTTTCTTATGGGAACTATTTTTTCAGAGGCGCTTGTCACGCCCATTTAAATGGGATGGAAAACAAGAAAAGCTAAATGGGATGAAAAACACGAATATCTACATAAAAATAGGTTAAAAATATGATTGCATTTTCATGCATATGTATGTTTGGGGACGGGCACAATCACGTGTATGTTCGTATGAACACATATGTCCAGGGTTTCCTCAGGGCCCCAAAAAACGAAAAAAGGTATGCCTTTTTCATTAAAGGACCGCTCAGGGCCCAAGAAGTTCGTTATGTAGCCCCGGGACCCTTCAGTTTCATATAATGTGGCTACAAAACCCAAAGGAATTACAATAGGGATTCCAAAAACTAGGTTCCTCCTATATGAAGGCGCTCCGAGATATTCCAGAGATATTATTGATTCCATACATACCTGTAATGCTAAATCCATTCAATTTCTGGCATAACTGGATCCTGGCGCATTTTCACTCCGTGTAAACTGTAACGATATTTTTGGGAAAAATTATTATTTTTTTGTCATTACATTTTATAAAGAATATCAAGTCCGGGGAAGACGTCGAAAAAATTCCCGATTCCCGAAAAATGTAAAAAGGTACCGAAATCAAAAACCCTTGTCTTATCGCAGAAACATCATACTAATACGGAATCTCACAAGCCAGCTCACTTTCCTTGCGGAGAGATAAAGGGTGTTTTTTATTGAGGTATAGAACTTCGAATTAAAATAAAACACAAGAAAATCGTTTTAATGTCCATCAATTTGGCTTTATTGGAAGGATAATTTTATGCCATTAATGTTTAAATATGATTTCGGGCATGTGGCCGCCGCGGCTGGCTCGAATAAAGCCAATTCTACAGGTCCAATTTTCAACCACTTGTTGGAACCACAACTCATGCACATTCATGCCATCCAATTCGGGAACAAAATAGTCGGTTATCATGGCTCTATACCGGTCTCCATTAACGGTAACTGACTCTCCAGCATTATTTCGGAAGAAGTATGGCCCAATGACTCCACCAGCCCATAGAGCACACCAAACAGTCAGTTTTTGTGGATGTAATGGCATAAAATGGACGGAGCTTGCGGTGAACTTCGCGAACTGAACCATTACTTTCGAAATAAATTTGCACGATTTGCAAGCGTTGTTGTTTTGTCAACCTGTTCATGATGAAATGGCAAACCAAACTAAATATTAATCACTTGACAGCTAACAAAATGGCCGCCAGTTAAAAAAGTCATGCCAACTTAAAGTTCTATACCCCAATAAAAAACACCAGCTTCTTCCTGGGAAATTTTGTTTGCTGTATCGTAAAGTGTGTTTTTTTAGACGTGTGGTTTTCCAGAACAAATAAAAAACATATAATTTTGATGTTATGGCCGAGAATTTATCTTTATTAGAAAGATAAGGGTTTGCCATTATGTTTTAAAAATGATTTCTCCTCCAAGGCGTCAATCGTGTCCGGCTTACCTGTGTCGACAAGCCCACGACGAGAGATAATGCTCTCACCAAAAGTTTCCTTCAATAATTGTTGCCCACATCAACATCCCCCAATTCAGGCACGATAAAGTCATTAATCATGGCTCTTTAGCGTTCCCCATTGACTGTAACATTATGAACCGCTTCACTTTTGAAGAAATGTGATTCCCTCTGCCCATAGAGCACACCAAACAGTGACTTTTTGAGGATGTAACGGCGTCTCAACAATGGCTTGAGCACTTTCCATTCACCGTCTTCAATTCTTGCACGAGTTGGATTTTGTAAGTCCGCAAATCAAGATATTTCCGATTGAAAACCACACGTCTAAAAAACACAGTTGCTGAATGCCAAAAATTCGTGGAACTCCCATCCCATAGTTTGATAAAATAGAGGGCGGGGCCTTGTTTATGGAACTGATATTAGGATGGCAGAAACAATTTGTTTAATTCCAGTTGTAATGCGGCGATCGCATCACAAGGCGAGTTCTACATCTCTCGTCCCATAGTAAACCTCAATCCTTTGTTGTTGTTCATAGTGACAAGTGACCAAGAAAGCCATACGATTTCTACTTACAATCAAAGGCCCTAGAGAGTTGTTCTCTTACTCCGCCGTGCGTTACCTTCTGGACAATCAGTGTAAACAGTAATAAACGACATGAAGTAGTACATTTGTTTAACGAGCATTTTCTCCACCACATCTCTTTACAATTCCCAGCCTCGCCCGCTTATTTGTCGCCATTATGAATCCACTCATAAAGGAAACACCTCGCCATTACTGCAATGCCCTGAGTTATTAACAATTACGAACTGCTTTTATGGTTGCATTTCCCAACCCAATGACATCCATCCGCATACTCGTACATCCAGTCCGTAGTCAAGATAATTCAAATCATTTCGGAAACCCATGGTAACATTCATCACAAACGACTGCCGCGATACACAGTCAATACCAAACACAATTAATAATAATGAGTTTCTTATACACTTTCCTTTCTCTCTCTCTCTCTCTCCACATTTCTTTTTCTGTTAATTTTCCACTTTTACACTTTGCATTACTTTCCACTAATACACGTATGTATGTTTGGGTGTATCGGTCGCCGGGTCGAACACAATCACCGCAATCCACTCGTGCACACAGAAAGTATTTTCAAAGAGTCCTTTTGTGATCACGACGACATTGATGACGTTTTCCACAAGCACATGGCAACCCCACTGAGGATGACGGCCACCAGTGGTGGGACGATTGGTGGCGGCCTCCGTCGTCATAGCCTTTATACGTTAAATGACAACTGTGATATTGTAATGCTTAGAGATTTGTCATCCAGTTCTGATTCGCTCTTTACAGACCCGCTATCGCCCCAGAGTGCCAGTGTTACAGCGCCCGCGGACTTCCCCGGCGAACCGTGCAACGCCACCACGGACAATGACGAGGATGCCGATGCCGATGCTGACGCCGATGTGGACGACGACGACGACGATGACGTAGACCGGACAACAGCCGAGAAAACAAATCAGAATCAAACGCACATTAAAGCATCCTACACAGCAGTGCAACTGCCAGCCACGCTAAAAGAATTGCGCGTAGCCAACGCGAATGCGAGCAGTGCGAGGGGACAGCGTCCTCTCAGTGAAATCAGTATAGCCTCCGGTGATACTTCGGGCATTCTATCGCCAACGACGGCCAGAGCCATTTTCGAATTACGTAAGCGGCATCAAGCGGACAAGTTATCGCTGCTGTCCGTGGCCAAAACGACCTATTTGGAAATATTGCCAACGGAATTACCCACAGAATCCAGTCCAGAGAGCACCGATGAACAAATGGCAATGCACCTGGGCAAAAAGCTGGCACAAGTTTTAAGTGGCGGTGGCACCGGAAGTCCTAGTGGTGGCATCGGTGGAACAGGCACAAATGCAAATGTGGGTGGCGGCATAAATGCCAGTGGTGCTGGCACTCCTGGTTCACCGTTGCCGGATAATGGGAATTATTGCAATGCAGCTACACCAACAACAACGACAACGGCAACCACCCCATCAACCAACACCAACGAACTCTTCAACATTGCCAAAGCGAAAAAGATTGAATTGCCAAGTTTATCATCACGTTTGGTGGCATCGGCCGCAGCATCATTAGACGGTCATACAGCGAATTCAACAGGTGAGTTTTCATTATAATCACATTCCATACACACATTTTCAAAAGTCCCAATTACAAGTACGGAACACGTCGTACACATACTCGAATACACATTAAAGACTATAGAAGTCAATTGATCAACGTCCCCAAATGTCACAAAGACCAATTGAAAGTTACTAGATGCAAATAAATTAAATAAAGGTTCGCGTTAATTCAACGCTTAACCCAAACTGAAACAAAATGTTTAAATTCCGACTAGTTTCGTAAACCACATTAAGGAGAACGAAGAGATTGGAAAAAAAACACAGCTAAGGAATGGTGTGCAATAGGGTGGAGTGAAAACATGTTTTTTTTTAATTTGAAAAAGTTAACCTCGGAAAGAGATGTAGTCTGGGGTCCTAATGAGGGGAAAAATAAAGAAACAAATTTTAAAAAAATTTTAGGGTCGCGCCACTCCCTCGAAATTTGGGAATTATCGCTATTTTGGCGTTGATTTTAGAAAAATCCTAAAAATTAACGACTTAACTTATTCGAAATTTAAA
This sequence comes from Hydrotaea cyrtoneurina, assembly GCA_958296145.1. Taxonomy (NCBI): domain Eukaryota; kingdom Metazoa; phylum Arthropoda; class Insecta; order Diptera; family Muscidae; genus Hydrotaea; species Hydrotaea cyrtoneurina. The sequence continues at coordinate 49,771,084 of OY282514.1, read as the reverse complement.
AGTTTGAGCTTGTTCAGTACCCAAACAAAAGTATTTGAGTCAAATATGAGGATAATCGACTAATATTTGTAGCTTTAGTGGCGATTTCATTGTTCAGTCAATTTTCTGAAGAAGGGACGATTTGACTTATTTTACTTTTTGAAATTTTTGAACAATGAGAAAATTTTTTTTAAATTTGTTCATGCCCTTATTTTATTGTTTACGCTATTGCAAACATTTATTGACATAAAACTTTTTAGGATTTTTCTAAAATCAACGCCAAAATAGCGATAATTTCCAAATTTCGAGGGCGTGGCGCGACCCCTAAAATTTTTTTAAAATTTTTTTCTTTATTTTTCCCCTCATTAGGACCCCAGACTACATCTCTTTCCGAGGTTAACTTTTTTTTTTTTGAATTTCACTCCACCCTAGTGTGCAAACTCCATTGAATAAATGTTGGCTAGGGCGTTTCACAAAAGACGTTTTTTCTGATTTTTCCAACTCTTGAAGCGGAATATTGAAGTTTGTGATTTAAGAGAATTTTGGAATTTTTTTTGGATTTTTTGAAGATGGGTACGGGGTCGCTGAAATCGATTTTATCAAAAAAATTAGGTTATGGATAAAAATTTTTAATATAAATTTTTGCTGGTGCTTTTTCTTCATAATACTAAACAATTCTCTTCTTAATGATCCGATCCCACGACAAAAAAATGATTGATGTGAAAAATTATTATATTAAGGACCACTTTGATAGTCTTAAAAGTACAAAATTATGTTTTTATAGATTTCAAACCTCAATAACTTTAAAATTTTTCAACATTTTTTCAAGATGAAAAATACGTTAGAAAGGTCTTTAAATTACCTTTCATTCGGTATATAGGTTTCTTTTCACTTGCGGGAGAAATATAAGAAAAAAATTTAAGTTTGAGAATTTTTTTTTTTATTTTTCAAATTTTATAAAAATCAAAAGAATTTCATTAAGTTTCGTTCTTGGTTAAGTAAAAAAAAAACATTTAATATACATTGTTTTAATAAAAATATCAAAAATTCAATTCATCAATATATTTTTATTTCCATACAAAATCAAAAGATATTAAAAAAACAAATTCATGTTATTTAATGAACAAATTAAAATTAAAAATTAAATTTGTATCTAAAATCACAATATATAAAACATTAAATGTGGAAGAAAACATGTATCAACAAAAAATTCCATTTTTATTTTATACAAAATCGAGAAAAGTATGGTTACAGTTTTCTAAAGTTACAGTTTCTTAATAGCTTTTTCAATGACATTTTTGTTTACATTACGTATATTTTTGTGATTTTTATCAACGCTAATCAACAAGTTTTGAAAATCATCCTCATTTTTTTAAATTTTTTTGTTATATATTGTAGCTGACGCCACGCCTCTTTCTGATATATCATTCACAACATATAGTTTTTCTAGTTTATTCTTTACAGTAACAAAATCATCATCATTTGTTCATTAAATAACATGAATTTGTTTTTTTAATATCTTTTGATTTTGTATGGAAATAAAAATATATTGATGAATTGAATTTTTGATATTTTTATTAAAACAATGTATATTAAATGTTTTTTTTTTACTTAACCAAGAACGAAACTTAATGAAATTCTTTTAATTTTTATAAAATTTGAAAAATAAAAAAAAAAATTTCTCAAACTTAAATTTTTTTCTTATATTTCTCCCGCAATGAAAAGAAACCTATATACCGAATGAAAGGTAATTTAAAGACCTTTCTAACGTATTTTTCATCTTGAAAAAATTTTGAAAACTTTTAAAGTTATTGAGGTTTGAAATCTATAAAAACATAATTTTGTACTTTTAAGACTATCAAAGTGGTCCTTAATATAATAATTTTTCACATCAATAATTTTGTTGTCGTGGGATCGGATCATTAAGAAGAGAATTGTTTAGTTTTATGAAGAAAAAGCACCAGCAAAAATTAATATTAAAAATTTTTCTCCATAACCTCATTTTTTTGATAAAATCGATTTCAGCGACCCCGTACCCATCTTCAAAAAATCCAACATTTTTTTAGAAATTCTCTTAAATCACAAACTTGAATATTCCGCTTCAAGAGTTGGACATTTTTTTTTTTGAAACGCCCTAATGTTGGCGCACAAAAGAAATAGAGTAAAAGATTCAATAATGATAGGAATATCTAAAATTTCAATTGGATTACTTGGTTTGTTGAAATGCAATCACTAATTGGGCTGACGAACATAGAAAACGGATTCAAGATGTAAAACAAGTCTCGTTAACCCCTAACAGGCAAATGTTAAGTTGTAAAGGTAGGATATGGGGATTTTTTTCCGGTGACATCTTTACTGTATTTTGAAGGGGGATAAAACGTATAATTTAACAAAAAAAATTTTTTTTTTTATAAATTTATTGATTTTTTTAGGATACAGTTGTATAGGTATAGGTTAGGTTTAATTCAACACATTGCGAATTTTTCCCCTCTTTGATTTGGATGAAAAAGTTGAAATTACTAAAATAACTCATCTTTGCTGACTTTATTCCATTTTATTTCGACACAATAGCAAACAATTTGAAAACAGCCGTTTCTTATCAGTATAACAGTTGATTGTGAATGATTATGGCTGTGTTGCCATATTCAAATACCTTAATGCAATATAAATTCAGTCCGATTTTGTGCATTTACGTTAGAGTTAATGTAGTTTGGGAGGAAATAATGCACAAGTTAATTTGCATGAAGTCTACTGACGCCCATTAACGCTGTCGTCTGTCTAGGCTATTATCTTGCTTCAAGATGGAATAACTTTGGAACGCGATTTCCGATTGGTGCCTTCTGTTAGGTCATGACCTTCTCTTTACGAATGTGAATGGAAAATATCATGTCATTGCGGTTCAAGGACTCCAAAAATGTTCTTCATCCTTTGATATCTGGAAAACCGCATCTTTATTTGTTCCTAATTTGTTTTCTATTGCAGCCCAATATATTCTCTCAAAGATATATCAAATTTGGAATGGGTTGACAACGGGTTGAGAAATTGTAGTATAATGGGTTTTTCTGTTCTTTATTGGTGCAGATTTATTTATAATTTATGTTTTTATACAAAAAAAGGTCTTGTCTGTTGGCACCCTTTTATACCAGATACCGGAAGCCCTTTTTTGCATTGCTACAGTTGGCTGCACGGATAAGGCCCATTTCCACCTCGGCGGTTACGTCAACAAGCAAAATTGTCTCATCTGGGCTCGGAAAACCCAAGAGTTATTGTTGGAAAACCCAAGAGTCTCCATCCTCAACGTGTGACTGTTTGGTGCGGTTTATGGTAAGGACCTTTCTTTTTCGATAATGAGGTTGGATCAACAGTTACGGTGAATGGATTGCGCTATCGAAAGACGATTCATGATTTTTTATGATCGGAGTTGGATGATATTGATTACTTTCAACAAGACGGCGCTACGTGCCTCATAACAATTGCTTTTTTACGGGAAAAGTTTCCGGACCGTGTTATCTCTCGAAAAGTTGATCACAATTGGCCACCGAGATCTTGTGATGTAACATCTTGCGACTTCTTCCTTTGGGGCCACGTGAAAGATAAAGTCTACGCCAACAGCCCAGCGTCGATTCAAGACCTCAAAGATAGAATTCGTGGGGCTATCGAGGACATAGGGCAGACACCACCAACAAGAGGTATTATTTTGGTATTCAAAGAAAAATAAGATTTTTTGAGATAAATTATCGAATGTTTATTTCATAATAAAAAGGAAAGTATGTCGTTAATAATGAAAACCAACATCAGCCAACTGGCCACCACTATCACGTTTACAGGACCATAACCTTTTCATGAAATTTTTCATAACCAAATCGATAGCCTCACGAATTCTATCTTTGATGTCTTGAATCGACTCTGGGCTGGCGTAGGCCTTATCTTTCACGTGGCCCCAAAGAAAGAAGTCGCAAGGTGTTAAATCACACGATCTCGGTGGCCAATTTGATCACATCTGTGACTGCAAAATTTCACCATTTTTGTAGTGAATTTCAATGCTTTGTTGTAGCGTGTATCGTTCCATTTTTAGTAATGGTGTAGTGTCTACTTGTAAAATGTCAAAGAATAAAAGCTTCTACACGCTGAAAAAAATGGCCATTTTAACAAATTTCAGCAAACAAATTTGCATACCACAAACATTAAATTGTTTGTAGGTGATAAATATCAAATATGTATGTGTACATTTTTATGTCACTTTTTATTTTTTTCAATTAGTGAATTTCTGTATAACAATCCATCTCATTCTCTCGGTATAGCTTTTGCTTTAAAGAGAGTAGATGCAAAAAAACATTACGAGAACAGCTGCAAATACACACTTATTCGCACTCAAATGTTGTACTTTGTTGAATTTAATAAGTTCGTTGTCTGTTTTGCCCAAACACCTTAATGCTTATACACAAATATGTAATGTTAATAGGAAATAAGCTTTATTTACATCCAAATAAACTTTGTGTAGAAACAAATGAGCTTTACTTGCTACAAAGGCCAAACACGTGTTTTACTTGTGTGCAAACATTTAAAAAAGACGGATTTTTCTGCGTGTACACATGTATGATGAAGCGAGTGGGACATTTTTAGTATCCATCCAGAGAACTGTACTCATTTCATCATTGGTGGCAAAGAATAATCGATGTTTGGTCCCAAGTTATGTTGGATTTTCACAGATTTTTTGCTCAGAATAAAGATTGACCTAAAAAAAAGATGGGAAACAGAATAGTAGGCGGGAAATAGAAAAGGTTGCACTGAAACAAATTTGAAAGGTTCGTTACAATGTGCCAAAAATGGAAGTCTGCCTTGAGGCGGTGCGACCGAGTCTCATTGACCTCCATCGCCACGACACAAAATTACATTGGTAACTGTCGCCTGGCAAAAAGTGGACAACATTTAAATTTATATGAAATTAAAAAATTGCAAAAAAATAAATAGAAACAATCAATGAACTCGACTAACCGAAACAAAACTGTATGAAGAATATAGACCAACAATACATGAACAAAATTAAAAAAAAAAAAACTGAACACAGATCAGTTTGTCTTCGGTATTTTATTGGTGTCTTCCTATTATTTATGGAACACGAATTCAATCATTTGGCTGCCACGGCTTATGCGATTATTTTTCCATTAAAATTGTAAACTTAAATTTGTTCTTAGGGGAAATTTTAAAATTTTAAGTATTATTCGACGGCAGAATTTGACCCTTTCCACCCTGTACGCATTTGAGCCCATATGAAGAGATTACCATGAATTTGTTTGTAATCTTTTCTGTTCGGACTGCCACAAACAAAAAATGATTCAGTCGTTCTGTTCGGTAAAACGAGCATAATCAACATTTAAAAATCTCAACCGAAAAGAAAACGTTATTTAATTTTGATGTGATTTACCTGGGGTTTCATTTAACACAACAACAAAGGCACACTGAAGATATTTATGCAAGTCCTTCGTACATACGTATCTTTTGATTTTGCTTGGGGCAGCAGTGGAATCTTTTTTCCCTCTTTATTTCTTCTGGCTGGTTTTTTTTTTGTGTTCGTCTTGTCTGTACGTGTTTGCAACTGAATGCAAATATTTTTGTAAAGTACGAGTATCTCAATCTGGTATTTGAACAAAATACTTTGGCACTCCTTGGAAGAGGTGGGAGTTCGAGCCGAAAGAGAAACGGCAGAGGAGTCCTTGAATGTGAGTATTCATGGGTTTGTTAATTTAGCAATTTTCTTTTCAAATGGCTTTCAACTAGTGACTGCAAACCGAATAGTGTAGCAAAAAAAAAAAAGCTAAGCCGACACACAGACAGACGGACAGACAGACAGATTGAATAAAAGATGTGTACGAAAATAGAATTGAATGAAAGGCTTCTCGGTGCTTGAGAGTGCATACCAAAAGGTAATTAACCTTTTTGGCCAATTCAGCCCAGCAATCACCAAAAGCATCAGCATCACCAACATCTATGTCTGTATCGGCATCATCTACCATCCAGCAGCACCAGAGCGTTAAGTCCAAGAGTGTGCTTGAGTATTTAACTTTTCAATGATAAAAGACCGAAACATTTTCATTATTGACACATTTAAATGTAAACGAACAGACAATATCCCAAAACGGATTCCAATTCTCTCATACACGCATCCAGGAAACACATCCTGGGAGCACAAATCCCAATTGTTGACCGGTCAACTAGAAATACATTCACAGGCACAGGCAGACAACATTCCAGAAAACGTTCTTTGAGGAGAAAATCTTGTGAATGCCACCACAAGTGTGTACATATGTGAGTGTGTGTGTGAGTGTATGTGTGTGTAAATTGTATTCTGGTGAAAAAGGAATTACTGGAAATCTCTCTTGACCAAGAAATTCCAGAACAAACAAATAGACAAAGAAATGACCTAAGTGTTCCCCCAAGATAAAAAACAAAATCCTTATTGGCTTCGCATTCAATGAGGGGGACAGTGGTTTAAATGGAATGTACCGTTGCCACGGATCTCCAACGTTAACCCTCACTCAACAAGGATTGCATAATATCCATCGGACAAATAAATAAAGAGCTTGCTGCCATTTCCAGACTTTCAGTGGCCATTTTACGGTTTTTCGGGTGAAGGAAAGTGAATCTCCTCACAGTGGACCATCTCTGTGGTCTCAGTGTGCAGCATGCCGGTTACGAGGTGGCTGAAATTGATCATCTGCGTTTGCAAATGGATGGAGTCGTTTCTGAAGGAACCACTTTTTCCTTGGCTAAACGAAAGCAGTGACAAAATGTGTGTTCTTTTCAAAGAGGCTGGAATTTGGATTCTGATTAGGTTGAGAATTCTGTGTGTAAAATCACCACGAGTATGGTGCAGAATTTCTAAGAGCCCCAATCATTAAAATGACCCAACCTGACACTCCACTACATTTATCAGTAACAAAAGCACATACTTTTACTCGTAAGGATATTATCTTTCATTTGAGTGCCATATTGTCCAAATAAGTAAGCGGGTATTTGTTTTCGATGAAACGGCACCAGCCACAGCCCCAAATTCCATGTCTACATATTTTTTGTTTTGTTTTGCATTCCACAAGAGTCAGGATTATTTCAGCAATCAAAAACACCACGAAAATTATGATTTGGGCCCATACATGGTCTTGCCGGGAAAAAATCAAAATCGTTTTTTTTTTGTTTTAATCATCTTAATACAGTCTAACCTCGATATAACGAATCTCAAGGGGATCAGAAAAAAAAACGTTATATTGAATAATTCGTTAAAATGAGGTTCGTTACATCGAGGTGAAGTTGCACTTCCATTCGTTATAAAGAGATAAATAAACCTTGTTTATTAATCATCATCTACATACCGTGTTATAGCGAACGATTTCCGCTAATAAATTAAAGCAAATTTGAACATCTCTTTTTTCCCCTGCCATTAGAACTTTACAGCTAAAAGCAACGACAACTATCAGTGCTTATTTTACTAAGCATCAAACAAATGTGATTTTCTATCGAAAAACTTGGAAAACTTTGCTTAAGCCAAAAAAAAACACAATAATTTCGTGTGTGTCTGTGTTACTGCAATGGTTGATAATTCGTTATAACGAGGTTTTTGACAAACGTATTCGTAATAGAGAGGTTTATTTTGTATTAGATATTATGGAGCGCTGTTGGAGATTTCAAAAAATTCGTTAAATCTAGGAAATCGTTATATTGAGGGCCGTTATATCGAGGTTGAACTGTATATATTTACCCTCGACACTGATTCACTGATTCACTGATACACTGATTCCCTGATTCACTGACTCTGTCACGCAGTACGTAGGAATTTAAATAGGCATTCTATAATAATTAATATATATTTACCCTCGACACTGATTCACTGATACACTGATTCCCTGATTCACTGATTCACTGACTCACTGACTCTGTCACGCAGTACGTACGAATTTAAATAGGCATTCTATAATAATTCTATAAATAATAATAATAAAAAAAATAATATTTTTTTTGTACAGAAATTGTGTTTTCCCCAAAAATTTTTTTTTTACCAAAATTTTTTTTTCCAAAATTGTTTTTTCTTACAAATTTTCTTTTTTTCAAATTTTCTTTTTTTCAAAAATTTTTTTTTTCCAAATTTTTTTTTTTCAAGAAATTTTTTTTTTCCACAAAATTTTTTTTTTCAACAAAATTTTTTTTTTCCACAAATATTTTTTTTTTCAACAAAAATTTGTTTTCCAACAAAAATTTTTTTTTCAACAAAAATTTTTTTTTCAACAACATTTTTTTTTTCAGCGAACATTTTTTTTTCAACAAAATTTTTTTTTTCAACAAAATTTTTTTTTTCCACAAAAATTTTTTTTTTCAAAAAAATTTTTTTTTTCAACAAAAATTTTTTTTTTCAGCAAAAATTTTTTTTTTACAAAGTAGTTTTCTCAAAATATCTTTTACAAAATTTTTAAAATTAAGTAACAAATACTTTCTCAAGCAAATTAACGGGCGCCATAGGCGCATTACAACTTACTAGTTCAGACATAATATCAATTGTCCAATTAGTTAGCAAAATATACTTGACTGTTTTGAACCGTCTAATAGCCATAATTTTGTAGGTCAAAGACGAAGTTTCAAAAACAATTTTTTTTAGTTCAAAAGCAACAAAACAAAAATTTTTTTTTTTCAGCAAACATTTTTTTTTACAAAGTAGTTTTCTCAAAATATTTTTTACAAAATTTTTAAAATTAAGTAACAAATACTTTCTCAAGCAAATTAACGGGCGCCATAGGCGCATTACAACTTACTAGTTCAGACATAATATCAATTGTCCAATTAGTTAGCAAAATATACTTGACTGTTTTGAACCGTCTAATAGCCATAATTTTGTAGGTCAAAGACGAAGTTTGAAAAACAATTTTTTTTAGTTCAAAAGCTGCTCTAGCATTTTGGGTTGAACATATTTTGCTTTTAAAAAAACATCTTTTTTCAAAAAAAAATAATAACAATTATCATATCTTTAGATAAGTGCCTACACGCTGAAAAAAAATGGTCATTTTAACAAATTTCAGCAAAGAAGTTCGCATCAAACATATATATATTTTTCCATACCACAAACATTAACTTGTTTGTAGGTGATAAATATTGAATATATATGTATGCAGTTTTGAGTAATTTTTTATTTTTTTTCAATTTGTGAATTTCTATATAACAATCCATCAATCATTCTCTCGGTATTGATATTATTTTAATAATCGTAAATGCAAAAAAAAAATTACGAAACCAGTTGCAAATACACACTTATTCGCACCCAAATGTTGTGCTTTGTTGAATTTAATAAGTTCGTTGTCTGTTTTTCCCAAACACGCTATTGCTTATACACAAATATGTAATATTAATAGCAAATGAGTTATATGTACATCCAAAGAAGCTTTGTGTAGTAACAAATAAGCTTTACTTGTGTGTAAACAAAAAAAAAGACGTATTTTTTAGCGTGTATAATGTTGTCTCAAAATTAGGGGTTTTCTCTGACCATCTTATTGGTGACAGGAAGAGAAATAAACTTCAAACTTGGCTAAACACAACTGTCTATATTGTATTCTCTTAGATCTTGAATGATTTTTACTTCGCACGACTTCGCATCAATGTAATATTTCAAGTAAAAGGGCAAATTATCTTAATGTTTATCTTTTCTGGACTTTTCGGATATTTTGGTACAAAAAAAGGTCGTATTGAATTATTTTTAAATTTTTTTTCCAAAATTGAAATTTTGCATAATTTTTGTTGCATGAAAAACATGAAAAAAGAAGTAATTTTTACCCCACTCACCCTTTAAATAGGGTGAATGGCTCTTAAAGACCTCTCTGGAGATCTTATCAATCCTTGATCCTGTCAAAAATGTTCATGGACACATTTTACACCAAATTCATCTTTCGTAAATCTTAAAATAATTTTTGGCGGCTAACTTGTTTGGGGTAGCTCACTGTGCGACGCTCCTATCACAACCACCAATACTGACATTGCTGTCTCCATAAATGATCGCATATGAAATTCGACCAGGCAGATGTTTGTACTGACAAATTGTTTGACGGAGAACAAAATAGGTAGGTTGCGTACACCATAAATCCAAGTTTAGATTCAAGAAGCAACACCAGATCATACTTTAATCGTTTAAGACTTTTATTCTGCCAAGGGTGTTTCACAGTCTAACAAGTGATTATTCGCATAGTCCGCTGACGCCTGTTACAATTCCAAAAATGCGAAAACTTTACACTACACCCTCGGATGTAAACAAATTCATAGGACAACAAAGGACATGTCAACGATCCAAAAAAACATCCATTCACATTAACAATTTGGCCCATTTGTAGACCAGCCGAGAGAAAAAGCTATTTGAAAAGCAAATAAAATTCCAATACACAGAAGGGGATAGTGGAAGGGGGTTGGGGGATTGTGGGGAAGGGTACAACCCAACATAAGATATGCTCAGGTGGCTGCAGCCTTGACAAATGTGGGAGATTGCAAATGGCTGGAAATTGTGGGCGGATGGGTGCTATTGTTCATTGTTGCTTGGCTTTCAGATTTCCGTGGAGCCCAGAGGAGAGTAGGAGAGAATTGAGGGAATGAAATAAATGGGAATTTCTAGACAAAGGTTGATAAAGATTCGCACGTTATATAATGTTTTGCACAACTCCATTACCCCCCCATTCTCGACTGACAAAAAAGTAAACAAGCACACACAGACGTATGACTGAACACATGTACGCATGTATCTGTGTGTGTGTTTGTGTGTATGGGTAAATTTAGTATTTAATGTTTACATGGTTACAAATGCGTTTAAAAATGTTTTTATTTGCAACCTCACCATGCGTTCCTTCGTCGTTCCTCTCATCAAACTGTGCTGAAGCCAAAAGCCATCCTACGTAGACGATATTTTACATATTCCACCTAGGCTTACGAAGGCAGACCAACCAGGCCACTCCATATGAACGCCACACAGTGGGCGGTCATTGATTTTGGTTTTCTGCATAAGTTTGTGAAGTGAATGTTTTTTACCTCCGAAACTTTGTTTACAAAAGCTTAAAAATAACAGACAGCCTGCATGGAGTGATGGTTTTGAAATCTGCTTCTTTTTTGTAACACATGACTTTTCACAGAATCAATAATTATGGACAAATCTAAAGTTTCAAGTGAAATATAAAAATGATGAAATTTTGTTCGAAGAAGTGATAAAGTAACCTTTTCCTTTGCTCACAAAAAGGGGATTTCTCCTACTTTTCCTTTACAAATCTTTTACTAAGTAAACTTATTTGTAGTAATATCTATACAGATAAGATCTCATAACAAAATAAAATTATGTAACAAACAAAAGAAATAATGATGAACTGAAAAATTTAAAATATTGAACCTTTTCCTTTGGTGACAGAAAAAACAACTCTCTGCCGAGGGAAGGGGGATGTTGAAGATATCATTCGAGAGTGGTAAAAGAATCACATTTAGTGGATGTTATCCAAGGTTTATGTATAGAAGGTTACGCCATCAGCAAAAATTGCCGTTAGGTGACGTAGTTGGTGATAAACGTCAAAAAGAAGTGGGTTGCCAGCTCTATGTCTGCCTACTTTTAGTTAACAAAGCTAAGATTTCATGTGAAAAATGTACATATTGCAGTGAGTTGGCAACCCTACTTTGTCAGATTTGTGAAGAAATAAAACAACAAATCGAAACGTAAACATTAAGTGTGCAGTGGGCAAATGTATGAAAACCAACAGTAAAAAATATGTCAGTATGTGAAAATGTAAAAAGAATGTTTTTCCGGTGCAGAATGTACTTTAGGTAAAGAATATTAAATGCCGACATTACCAAAAATATTTATACCAAAAAAAGAAAATTAAATAAAGCTAACTTAATATACAAAAAATTGTTCGTTTTTCGCTAATAAATAAATTGATGGCAAAAATAGTCAATTGTCCCACTGTTATGAATACACAAATATTATCAGCTGTTAGCTCGAAATTTTTAGCCAATAGGAACAAAGTTTGCGTGACGTCATTGGTGACAAACGTCAAAAACAGAAAAGGGAAGGGGGCTGGGATGGCGTAACCTTCTATACATAAACCTTGGATGTTATCGGAATCTGACAGCGGATTGTTGGGTCACGCAAGAGTTCACACCGAGGACTCTAAAACAAACCAAAGGGAATTCATATATAGAAAAAAATATATCCCTTGAGAAGCTGACTGAAATTTGGGGTCGATTTGAGCGCAATTGAACTGCATTTTAGACCCATGGTTTTTTGGAGACATTTTCTAAGTATTTTCCGTATATTTCCCTATTTCGAACCCACAACCCCCCCATACTATTACCAACTCGCCTACTGGGTCGCTTTGAGTTTTCATAATTATTGTGTGCCACTTCATCAATGACTTCGAAATATATCAATGAAAGCTACCGTCATACAAAAATGATAAAATCTCCCACTGTGCACTGTTACATTCTCTTCTCCATTGTCGAAGAACACAAAGTTCTTCAGGTTGATTGTTGGTGCAAAACACTTGAAGGTAATTTCTTCAACATATGTGTGTACATACGCACACACATACATCTACATATCCATGTGTGTTTTTGTGTGTGTTGCTGGTGCTGTGTTGTTGCTTACATTCTTCGAACAGTCGCTGTTACTGTGGTTGCAGTTGCTGTTGTTTATTTAAAATGTATTTATTTCAAAACGAATCAAATGTAATTTAATTTAACAATAACAATAATACACGTACCTGAACATCGTGTGTCTGTGGGCTGGTGTCTCGTGCCTCGTACACCGGGAATACACATTTGATGTGATTTGATTCTATTTGAAGTTTTCTTTATTAAGGTTTTCATTAGATTCATTTAAAATGAATCTGTAGCTCAAAGACACCACCACACCAGGAGTGGGTAATGAATGTGCGTGTGTGTGTGTGTGTGGCAAAATGGATAAAGGCATCAACATCATTAAAGGAAAGAATAACAGTCGGATATAGCGTTTGCGGCCTCTACCACCTTAAGCCCCGGCAGCATCATATGTTATTACGATGCAGGAGTATCACAGCTAAAGAAGCCGGTAATCTCAAGAAGCTCTGAACGTTTTTGTAATGTTGTCCATGCTGTCAGAGGGGCCCCAAATTAATGTTGTGATTGTAATTAAACAATTAAATTAGCTCGGTATGGGTTATTTTAAATATTTATATTTTTCCCGAGAAATCTGAAGATAACTGCAAAAAGCGGTAAACCCCAAAAACGTACAAATCGAAAATTTGCATGTGGAGTTTGTCTCCACAGCAAACACACCTTATTACCATGTGCATTACATGATAATGACATTTAATTGTCCTCAATAAGAATACTAAACAAACAATAAACAATTGTTAATGACGACATCAATAAGTGCACGCTGAAAAAATGGCCATTTTAACAAATTTCAGCAAACAAGTTCGCATCAAACATATATATATTTTTCCATACCACAAACATTAACTTGTTTGAAGGTGATAAATATCGAATATTATTTATTTCAAATATTACATATTTACATCCAAATACGCTTTATGTAGAAGGAAATAAGCTTTACTTGATACAAACACCAAACACGCGTTTTACTTGTGTGTGAACATTAAAAAAAAACGTATGTTTCAGCGTGTGGTTGTCGGTAGTTACTCTTTTAGCCTCGCGAATTTGTCTGCTCTCTCCAACTCGTTTTAAATTTCGAACTCACACTCTTGCTGTCACGTTAGGAATCCTACCCACACACACAATTGAAAAAAACTAAATACAACCATGTGATACACAACACAACTCTGGAAATATAGTCAGTATTAAAACATGGACTCTATATTGGCACCGAAGTTCACCAGAAGTGGTTACAGATCAGTCACTGTACCATATCAAATACCAGCAATTTTGGAATTAATGTTTGGCTTCTCCAGTGGCAGAACCTAAAATCAGTAGGTAATTTTGTAGAGGAGCTATTTATATCAAAGCATGGGCATGGCTTCTAGACCAGCAGAACTGAGTAAGGAAAATGTACACACGATAATTGAAAAGACGATAATAAAATATTTGTTTAAGCACATTGATTTACAAGAAAAAAAACATTATGCCAACTCAGAACCTTTATCGCACATTTCCAATTTTTGCCGCTAGATACTAATTAGAAATATGTCTTCTTAATTTTAACCCTACTTTCTATTTTTTGTATTATTTAATTAATTTTATTAGTTTGTGTAATTTTCTACTTCTCGCCCTTTATGATTATTTTTAAAAAGTTTTTTCACATCCTCTATATTTTACCCGCCCTGGCCAGTTTAGTCGTCTTTTCAGTATCCTCGAATTGTTATCTCGTTTTTATTACTTTTTGGTTTTCGCACCTTTTGTCATTTTTAACCCCTTCGGACCGTCTTGGCCACCTCTATAACTTTTTATATGTCGCCTATCTTGGCTCCTGCTTAGTCCCTTTATCCCCTTCTTCCACTTTTAGTTAATTTAAAATAGTTTTTAATTTTTTTTGTTAATTTTGTCTATTTTGGCCCCTTTCTGTACTTTTTTTCTCCCTTTCATCCCCATTACAATCCAATTCTAACTGAAGACGCCATACATATTCCAACTTATCTCCTTTTTCTGACTATTTTTTAATTATTTTTATTTCTTTATTTCACCAGTTTTGGACCCTTTATGTTCTCCTTGCACTTCTTACAAAAATTCCTCTCGACTAAAATTGTATTTTACAAATTTTTGTTTTCCCCCCTTTTGAACCTTTTTTGTATTAGGTTTCAAAATTTTTACGCGTTGTGTGATAGTTAAGCGATCCATTTTCGTCAATGTCAAACTTCCAACTGAAAAGAAAAACCAGTGAAAAAGTTGCAGTCGGGTAAACCGACTTAGATATACCCTCACCCTCAGTAAAAACATACAAGTCTCATACTCATAAGTATCGGAAAGTCAAATGTGACCGTGGCTACCATCATTTGATGTAACATCTCATGGAATGTCATAATAGCAACCTAAAATACTATAGAAATGCTATAGACAAAAATATTGGATGGTACATTTGTATGAGAGGTGCCAGAAGGGGAGTTACCAGACTTCCAAGTTTTTTGTCCACATTTTTTTCCAGCCATATATTTACTAAATACAGAATTTGGGCAAGATCGCGTTGGGCATATTGATATTATTAGACGATTTCTAAGGTAGGCGGGATGGTACATTTGTATGGGAGGTACTAGAAGGGGAGTTGCCAGACTTCCAAGTTTTTGTCCACATTTTTTTCCATCCATATATTTATTAAATACAGAATTTGGGCAAGATCGCGTTGGGCATATTGATATTATTAGACGATTTCTAAGGTAGGCGGGATGGTACATTTCTATGGGAGGTACCAGAAGGGGAGTTGCCAGACTTCCAAGTTTTTGTCCAAAACTTTGTCTAGATATAGCTTTACTAAATACAAAATTTGGGCAGGATCGCGTTGGCATATTGATATTAATACACGATTTCTATGTAGGCGATATGGTACATTTGTATGGGAGGTACCAGAAGGGGAGTTGCCAGACTTCCAAGTTTTTGTCCGAAATTTTGTCTAGCCATAGCTTTACTAAATACAGAATTTGGGCAAGATCTAATTGGTCATATTTATAATACTACACGGTTTATAATGGGCGGGATGGTACATTTGTATGGGAGGTACCAGAAGGGGAGTTGCCAGACTTCCAAGTTTTTTTCCAAAATTTTTTTCAGCCGTATCTTTACTAAATACAGAATTTGGGCAAGATCGCGTTGGGCATATTGATATTATTAGACGATTTCTAAGGTGGGCGGGATGGTACATTTGTATGGGAGGTGCCAGAAGGGGAGTTACCAGACTTCCAAGTTTTTGTCCACATTTTTTTTCAGCCGTATCTTTACTAAATAAAGAATTTGGGCAAGATCGCGTTGGGCATATTGATATTATTAGACGATTTCTAAGGTGGGCGGGATGGTACATTTGTATGGGAGGTGCCAGAAGGGGAGTTACCAGACTTCCAAGTTTTTGTCCACATTTTTTTCCAGCCAGGGTATAAAAAAGTGGTTTAACAACTTAGTTTGACAGAAGTCGAATTCCAGCCCTATACTTTTGAAACCACGAAATGGATAACCCTATATTACCCTCTTGTTGTTGCCAAAAATTTGTTTCACACGTTTTCATTTTGGTCATTTTTTTTATCCCGTCCCATCTCTAACTCATTTCTACCTGTTGTTGCCAAGCGTTGTCGTGGCATTTTGAATCCGAATTTCCAAAAAAAACCGTTCTTAGCTCTCCAAATTTCATGATTCCAGCTTCAGTCGTTTGATCAGGACAGAGATGAATCAATAAGTCAGTCATGCCAGAGTTTTACATATATCGATTAAAATGGGGTATAGACTCTTAATATCGATACAGTATTTTCGATTTTATTAAAAATTTAGTGAAGGGCGCCTCAGGAAGAGGGAATTACCGGTAGCTATGACAGTCACTGTCTGTCGATTGGGTCAATTCCCTGTGTATTTAGCGATTACCGTGGTTTCATAGGTGTATATACAAATACCGGGCAAGATTTAAATAATTTATTTTTATAATCTTGTATTTAAAGAGTTTAACATCCCCTTCTAAACTATATCGCTAATTGTAGCAGATACAGTCTGTGGTGATTCCACAAGTTTTGTCAAGTGTGCACTCACTGACCGAGACCTACTTTTTTAAGCCGTCTCCGACCTATATTACTCTCTTACATCGTAAATAAGCCAGAATTTACATGGTGGAAGCAGCTGCTGAAAAAGGTTTCAACCGAATTTGCCAACATAAAGCTGTACGCAAAATAATATGCAAAGCAGACCGATATGATATCAGAAATGGAATTTGTATACTTTAAATTCCCCATAGCTTTTTATAACCGCCTTAACGTATCTTCATTATCATTCGGTCCCCGCGTCCCCGATACTTCTTAGCCAATCAATTCAAATCTAATAATGAAACATCGTCCCCTAAGCCCAACCCAATAGTTCCCAAATAATGACTATTATGTACTTAGTTATGTTCCATTATATTCTACATGGAATTAATGGTTCATGGCATAATCTTCCCCCAATCGCACGCCTTCACTTCCCCGCAACTGCCCAGACAACTACGAGAGACTACATAATGTTTACATAACGCATACAAAAAGTTTGAATAGTGAGTTAAACATAAATAATTAAAATTAACCATTCACATTGAGTGTCATTAGCTGTCACTACAATGTAATAACATCCGTCTTCATATCAGCCCCTCGCGTTCGCCCACACTCGCCAAACCGACCATCTAATGGCCATTTGAAAATATAATTTGGCCAGAGACAAAGGATAAGGATAAGGACAAGGACAATGATAACAATAAAAAATTATAAAATGCAATAAACATTCTTGAGAAGGTGGCCACCCCAACCCTAGCGCTCGCTCTTAATCACGCTGGCGTCCATAGAGAGCAGCCGCCGGAGAGGGGGGAATGTAACATTTAAAAGTCCCTTTGGATAAATAACGCTAAACGATGGCATTGCCAAAAACCGTCATGAACTACCAAGAAGAATTGGGGGAAATAACGCTAAAACGTGTTACGTGTAGAACAACATTTCTGGACATACTCTTCTGTTCCTGGTTAATGGAGGCTCGTACAGCAGGCACACGCCAGAGCCTGCGGATGGGGTGCAAGGGAGCAGCACACACACCAGAGCTGGGGCATGAAAGGAGGTCCGAGATGAATGCAGCAATGAATTTGTGAATTTACACGTAAACGTTGTTTATTTATTTTCCTCTTAAAGTTTCATGGACAGTCACTCCAGTCAGTCGGCCGGTCCACCACGTCTGCGAAACCTTTTTTCACTTCATTCGCTTTTTTGGGAGCTTGTCTCGTACCATTTCGATTCGATTCGCTTTGGCTTTGTTTGTTTCTGAAGAGGATTGTTTTTCGGTCGGTCATGTTAAAAGTTAAATTTTAATTAAATCAAGTTGTTTAGAATGCACAGCATAAGCGCGTCCATACAAATAAACGACACTCGTGGGATTCCGTTGGAATACTGAACGGGACGCGCACTTCTTCCCTACATGCCCATCTTTGTCGCCATTCTTCGGTGGGATTTGTTGGCGTAAATGTTGACGTTACCTGGTCTTTAGGAGGCTTAGTATCCATGGCAATGGGCATGATTGAATAACCAGCACCAACTGAACCCATCTTCCACCTGTCTCGGCGTATTACGATTGCGGTGAAAAGCCTTTTCTTTTCGGTTTTCTCAAACGAAAAATGCCCAACACAAAAGAACCCATAAACATAAAAATTAAAGACAAACAAATATTTCCATAGTCAAATGTGCCCGCCATGGGACAGGTGGTACGATGACTTTTGTGCTGAGGCGGTCGTGGCAGTTTCAGTGATAGAAATGGGAGCTGACATTATAACCCTTGTCGCCGGAAAAGCAATGACCCATTTACGATGTTGTCCTCGTAATTAACACGTGCAAAAATATTAATTTTTCTCCTTTTTCAAACAACAAACGACCAGAGTGGTAAGTGAGGGGAAAAAAGGAAACGAAATGTTGGAAGTATTTTCAATAAGAATAACAAAGCAAAACTTTTTTAATAATCTATCCTTTTCATTGACTTTATATATGAGGAAATTGGTGATGCTGAAAGAATGAAACCCAGCCCACACAACACGGACATTGTCAGCCGAATAAGTGCGGCGGTAAGAGTCTTGGCAGTTCCTTAACTGTAGCATTATGAAGGGCAACAAGTGGCACCATTCAAATATGAGATTAGTTAACTCACAAGATTGTCGAGATTGTCTTTAATTAAATAGAATTTTGTGTTCCCTATGTTAGACACAAAGAAAGAATGAAAGCTGTCAACAAAAACATTTGGAAAGAAAGATATTGTGAGGGTTTAACAAAGTTTCTGTGAAAAATGCCCCAAATGAACAATTCCCCAAAAAAAATTTCATACAAAATTTGGGAGTTTTTAATCATTTTTAGGTAATATTTCAATGTTCGTTTAAACAATGAAAAATTCCCTCAATTTTTGATTTTTTTGGGCACAATTGAAAAATGGCCCGAATTCAAAAATAAATTTTTCACTTTTGTTTCGGGTTATTAATGGATAAATGTAAAATTATTTTTTTTTCCAAATAACGAAAATTTATTGTTGTTTAATGGGGGATTTTGCATTGACTCATTTTTCATAAATTGTTTTGGGGATTTTTTAGAATTTTTGGGGAAATTTTCGCATTTGCCATTTTATTTGGCGGTATTTTTCATAGAGCCTATTGAAAGGAGACAGTTGAGTAGAAAGTGTCCGGAGGCTCTATGAAAATGCCCCAAACAAATAATGAATGCCCCAAATGAAGAATTCCCCCAAATAAATGAAAAATCCCCCCAAAGGCCCAAATATGATAATTTCCCAAAAAATTCTGACAAATCTCCCCAAAGATTTTATGAAAAATTACCCAATGCAAAAGCCTCCAAATATTATGAAAAATATCCCAAAAAACAACTTAATAAAAAAAGATATGTATGATTGACTTCTGTTATGAAAATATCCCAAAAAAACGAAAAATTCCCCAAATATAAAAAATTGGGTAATTTGGGCATTTCCAATAGAGCCGTCTTCGGATGAGTCATGGAACATTCCAGATCTGTATTGAAATCCCATCAAAATTATTGATTTTATGTTATTTATGGCCGACTGTTTAAAGCCATCTCAAATCACCCCCTTTAACGTTTTTGAGATAACATCATTGGCATCCACTTTTAGAAATAGAACGATAATATGTAAGGAAAAGACCTTGTAGTGGGATTACCAAATTATTTGCAGGGGCAGCTTTGATATACTTGGGGGCTTTTGGTAGACGCCTCGTATTCAGGTACTTACATAAATCAAGAGCACATCTCTCTTGCTCTAACTTTCCGGCAATGTCGTCCACATATTCGAGGCGGATTTGGTCTTTGGTGTCCAATGTGTTTTATTATTAGCTTGTGCCTTTTCCAATAGTTTCTGCCTTAGTATATTTATTATTGCTTTGTAGTCAATAGACAATGCAGTGAAGTTCGAGATGGTTAAAGTTTTCCAGAGTTTCATCGAGACCCGATCAATTCGGGAAGGACTTTTGAATTAGGGCTTTTTTAAGATATGAACTGATATTGCCACACTTTTCCAGAATGGATTACCGGTTCGTCTTTAAGTCGGGGCGACTTTTGTATGGGATGTCTACATATCCGGTGTTAGTTGTTGTTATTCGGAAGGAACCTCTATATGGGAGCTATGTATATTGAATTAGTCTTCGTGTTTAGCTTGATATAAAACAATCTGCAATGTTTCAAATAAATCAGTTCCTATTTGTAATCAGCAGTTGGACATAGCTAGATCGGCTCAGGAAGTATTTCTGACTCCAGAAATAGGAGTTTTTTTTAAAAACAACAGGATTTGGTCACTACCGCGATTTGAGAAAAAGAGACAGCATTCTCACACTACTCTAGAATCTGCAACGACACGGATGAGGAAAAATGAGTACAATATCTTCTGCGAAACTGTCCATGACCACATATTTATTAATTCTTGTTGTTTTATTTATTTATTTATTTATTATTAAAGTAAATTTATATTCTAATTTTTGGGTCCAAGGGTAAACCGGGTGACACAGACCATATGTTTAGATTTTTGCAGCGACAGACCAAAGCCTCTGGTGGGAATCGAACCCACAACCCCCACGCTGATAGGCAAGCACGCTACCAACTCGCCTACCGGGGCGCTTAAATTCTTGTTGTACTTGTGGCTTTGTAAATATCCTGAATGTCAAGATTCTTAACATCAGCTTATTGGGAAATGTTCGTCAAACCTATGCAGCATTTTCTGTAGTACCTGTCGGATGATACTCATATGGCCAGATAAGCTCATTACCAAAAATCTTGGATTAAATCGAACTGAGGGACTTCGATGGCAATATTATTGAATAACTTCATTACAATCTATCTGCTCGAGGGAATGCACTCAAGTACGTCATGCGATAACTTTGTTCTGTCAATCGAAATTAGGCAAATCACGATTTCGTGACGCTGTCGCATTAATAGTCGTGTCATCTGACTTAACGGACTTTATTTCTATTGCACTAAAAACAATCCAAAATATACTCAAATGGAGGCTAGGAAGTACAGTTTACTAGATTGATCTTTTCTTTTGAAACCCCTTCGTAAAGTCATGAGCATTTACACGACGACTTTTTAAAATCAAACATACGTGTCTGTTTCTGAGGTCTGTTCTTCTTTGGTATAAACAATAGGGTGGAGTGAAATTCAAAAAAAAAAGTTAACCTCGGAAAGAGATGTAGTCTGGGGTCCTAATGAGGGGAAAAATAAAGAAACATTTTTTTTAGGGGTCGCGCCACTCCCTCGAAATTTGGAAATTATCGCTATTTTGGCGTTGATTTTAGAAAAATCCTAAAAAGTTTTATGTCAATAAATGTTTGCAATAGCGTAAACAATGAAATAAGGGCATGAAAAAATTTAAAAACAATTTTCTCATTGTTCAAAAATTTCAAAAAGTAAAATAAGTCAAATCGTCCCTTCTTAAGAAAATTGACTGAACAATGAAATCGCCACCAAAGCTACAAATATTAGTCGATTACTTTTGTTTGGGCACTGAACAAGCTCAGACTTTTAAATTTCGAATAAGTTAATTCGTTAATTTTTAGGATTTTTCTAAAATCAACGCCAAAATAGCGATAATTTCGAAATTTCGAGGGAGTGGCGCGACCCCTAAAAATTTTTTAAAATTTTGTTCTTTATTTTTCCCTCATTAGGACCCCAGACTACATCTCTTTCCGAGGTTAACTTTTTCAAATTAAAAAAAGCATGTTTTCACTCCACCCTAATAAACAATATAAAATCGAACAAGTCAAAAAATCTTTCTGTTTTTGAAATTTTCAATTTAAAATTTACCCCCCAATTTTTTTTATGTGATTGTTCTGCTACCGCCCTTGCTTCTCTACCCCCTTCACTTCGAAATCATCGAAAATCGTGCCTACTCACCCTAGGTGGAAAGCCATCTTTTAAATCGGGTCAAAGTGTCCGCTTTCAATATTTGTCCATAAAGTCTCACATCTTACAATTATAAAGAGATATAGATCATCAAAATCGGTGGAGTATTTTCGCCTTTATTCACAGAAATCTTCCAAATCTGGTTAGGAAAACTATTGTTAACTAAACTAGACGACTCGTAATTAAAACTTCATACACACCCTGGCATCATCGAATCTTAAAACCTATAGAACTCACTCTTTATACTCTAACAAGTACAGGTATGGTGTTACAGCAATTGGTTACAACTTTAGCAAATATCCTACCGCCAAATCAAATTCCAATGCGTTTGGTTGGGAATGTTCCCGTTTTGTAAATTTTGTGTGTGTGTGTGCGTGTGTGTTAACAATAATCAAGGGGCCGAAACTGGTTCATCTTTTTTTCTTTGCTATTAAAACAGAGAAATTCACTAACGGTTCTTTACTTTTCAGCTTCAACGGATGCCAAACATTTGCCAACTTTACAATCATCATCAACACCTTCGTTATCGTCGCTCCATTCGAATACAGCAGCAACGGCATCTGCCGCTGCTGCACCTGCCACTGCCGCCGCAACTTCCACGGAGACCCAATCAACCGTTATAATTTCATTTAAATCATCCCAAACACCTGTTCAGTCTCAGGCACTAACCAGTGCACTTCCCGCACCGCCCGAGGAAACGTCGTCTTGGCAAGAATTACCGCCTCCGAACAATAACGATAATGCTGAACCAACAATGTCGCCATCGATGTCTCTATCGAACAGTCTGATTGGGGCGACAAGTCAAATGGGCCCACCACTACATCCGGGCACACCCCGCAACAATGTCCTCAAGAAAGTCGCCTCCTTTACGGTGGAGAAGGCGGCGGCAGGCAGTGCCAGTAAAAGCAATAACGGCGATAGCAACACCGGCATGGCGGGTCTACTGGAAAGTAACGGCTTGAGACGTTCATCGTTTGTGCCAGAAAAGTTAAGCTTCGCTGCATATGAAAAGTTTGAAGGTAAGTGAAGTATCTCCTCCTTGCAACCCCCCACTGCCGCAAAACTTCTCTAGCCCGGTTAGACACGTGTGGCAACATCGCAAACACACCGACAATTGATTTGTGGGTGTACGTGTGCGTGTGAGTGGCTGTGGGTGTGCGCGCGACTGCAAGTACTTTCTAATTCCTTCAAATCGCATTTGCCAAGACAAAGAAAGGCAAAGAAAGAAAAGCAAACTTTTGTTTAGTCAAAAATCAGTTTGAATGAAATACGAGCGAGCGGACTGGCGGGCGAACCGGCGACCACGATGAACTCAGAGGTGCGTCCCTTTGTGCTCGTCGTGTTCTTTAGAGTCCTGTGGCCACAATTACTTTTATTTTCCCTCTGTAGGATTCAGTTGTTCAGTATTGTTCTTGCCAAAGGAAACTTTCCATTTCTATTTGTTTTTGTTTTGGCAAATGATTCACTCTTTTTTCGTGGTTTTTTTTTTCTCTTGGTGTGAATCATTGGAGCGTTTCAATTTTGGTTTTAATTAAACATAACGCATCAATTAACTTTAACATGGAATGTAAACAACGAAGCGGAATGTCAAAGGACATGGTTCGCATTGCTCTGCAGCTACCAATTCTTCTGCGTCAATTGTTCTACCCTTTCCTCTTTGAGATGCGTTGTTTAGATGTTTGCTAACTCGTCCGTTCCACTGACGACTTTAAATGTAAACTGCCAAATGATATCTTGCGGAAGATGGACACTGGTTGTTGTTGCTATTTCCGGTAAGCGGAAAATACACTACTTATGTTTATATAAATGGCGTACTCTTATTTATTTAGTATTAACGTTTGTTGGATTCGGTCTTTACATCTGCCATACAGTTAGGTCTGGTTTATCGCGGTTTTTAGATTACACTAGCCAACAGTCGTTTTGTTATTTGGTTCTAGCAAAATTTTTCTCATTGATTTTGACCTACTAAACACGAAAATGAGTTTTAAAAATTTTTCTGTCGATTGGTTTTTGAGATACAATTTTTTTTTTAAATTTTTGGAGGTACACTTACAATTTTGAGCATATCTTTCGTCTTCTTTGACCTATTGAGGTCAAAGAAATGAAAATCAAAATATCGTGAAATAGCGGAATTTCGGTCTTTTACCAAAAAAATTATAAGTCCGCCATTTGTTGTCAGATTTTGTTAAGTAAGGGCTTATTTTCTTTGTAAAAATGCCAGCTATACGTAAAATTGCTGTTAGCATCGTGTTTTATATTTTATATGCATTTTTATATGGTTTTTTCTGCCACATTTTTACTAAAAAAACGCCGTTTTTTAACCTTTTTAAGCCGCCAACATCAAAACTACTTACCCGATTTGAAAATTTTCTGAGAATAAGTTGTAGACGGCTCAATTTTCTTTAAGTAGTAGTAGGATCAAATAGGTCAAAGAAGACGAAAGATATGCTCAAAATTGTAAGTTTACCTCCAAAAATTTAAAAAAAAATGTTCAAAAATTTGTATCTCGAAAACCAATCGACAGAAAAATTTTTAAAACTCATTTTCGTGTTTAGTAGGTCAAAATCAATGGGAAAAAATATGCTAGAAACAAATAACAGAGAAAATTTTGTTATTTGTGACCTAGTGTTATTTGCGCGTACTATGCAACGTATTTAGGGGGGAACGTGATGGCAAACTTCCCGAAGATAGTTAGAGCAACACAAATACACCGGAACTAATAATGTCTGCTTTGGAAAATAAAGTCCTAATGTAAACTAATGTAATTTGTAAGATCAGGTACAAAATTTTGATAATTTTGATCTCAAAAAGTTATCTGCCAATCACATTTAGCCCAACTGAACCAAATTAAAATAAGTGACTATTTTTATATTGAATTTAAATTTTACACACATGTATTTTAATAGTTGTGCCACAAGTTTCTATCTTCAAACAATTTCAAAACTACATAATCAGTTCGTTTAAATGAAAGAAAGTTCAATTATCCGAAGTCCTTTGCTTGAAAAGAAAAGTTGACGTGGAAAAATTATGGAACTAAATACAGCAAAAACAACACTACACAGCAGCATTTATTTAATTTATATTTAATTTTGTGAAACAAAATTAATTTTGATTCATCTTCTGCTTTCTTTGACTGTTGTCACACTCATATGGCTCTCATACTGGGGCCGTGTGTCAGCATTCATATGCCGAATATTCTCTTCCAAGGCGTCAATCGTGTCCGGCGTATGTGTTTGGACAAGCGACTTCATATAAAACCACAAAAATAGTCCAGCGGTGTTAAATTCCACGATCTTGAAGGCCACACCACAGGCCCACGACGCGAGATAAGTTTCCATCAATAAATTGATTATTTCGTTGGCTGTATGGCATGTAGCTCCGTCTTGTTGTAACCAAGGGTCGTCCACTTCAACATCCCCCAATTCTGGCACGAAAAAGTCATTAATCATGGCTCTATAGCGTTGCCCATTGACTTGAACCTTATGACCCGCTTCACTTTTGAAGAAATGTGGATCAATGATTCCGTCTGCCTATAGAGCACACCAAACAGTGACTTTTTGTGGATGTAACATTGGAATGGACGAATGGACATTTATGTTATTTATTTTTTTTAATAAAACCTCCTTCAAATGTTGGCCGCAACTACGCTCGATGAAGCTACGCTGTTGTCGACCAATATTTTGTTCAGTGATGAGGCATATTTCGTTCAACGGCAACGTCAATAAACAAAATTGCCCCATTTGTGCTGAAGAGGTTCAAGAGCTGCTCGCTACCGCGCCATGATATCGGACTTTTTGCTACCGGAAATTGAAGCCAACAGAGCCCTCTCTCATACAACTAAAATAACACTGTACAACACACTTATTCTATGCGTGCTTCTTTATGGCACCGAAACATGGGTACTTGCGAAAGCAGCTGAAGCTGCGCTGGGTGTATTTGGGCGAAAAGTGCTTCACAAAATCTTTTCACAAATTTAATGAAAAGGATATGGTCCTGTAAGCGTGGTCGTAGTGGCCTAATGTTGTTTTTCATTATTTTTTATCTTAATATATATTTACCCTCGACACTGATTCACTGATACACTGATTCCCTGATTCACTGATTCACTGACTCTGTCACGCAGTACGTAGGAATTTAAATAGGCATTGTTTAATAATTCTATAAATAATAATAATAAAAAAAAATAATATGTTTTTTTTGTACAGAAATTGTGTTTTCCCCAAATTTTTTTTTTACCAAAATTTTTTTTTTCCCCAAAATTTTTTTTTTACAATTTTTTTTTTTTTAAATAATTTTTTTTTTCAACAACATTTTTTTTTTTCCACAAAAATTTTTTTTTCAACAAAATTTTTTTTTTCAACAAAAATTTTGTTTTTCAGCAAACATTTTTTTTTTTTCTACAAACATTTTTTTTTCAACAAAATATTTTTTTTTTTACAAAAATTTTTTTTTTCAACAAAATTTTTTTTTTCAACAAAAATTTTTTTTTCAGCCAAAATTTTTTGTCCACAAATTTTTTTTTTCCAATTTTATTTTTTTCCGAAATTTTTTTTACAAAATAGTTTTCTCAAAATATTTTTTACAAAATTTTTAAAATTAAGTAACAAATACTTTCTCAAGCAAATTAACGGGCGCCATAGGCGCATTACAACTTACTAGTTATGAAATAAACATCCGATCATTTATCGCAAAAAATGAAATTTTTCTTTGAATACCAAAATAACACCTATTGTTGGAAAACCCTGCATAGTATTTAACACTTTTTAGTATTTAACCACATATTTTGGTAAAAAAAAGGAGAATTAAAAGATGATCAAAAAAGAGCTTAATTAAATTAATTTCAAAAAATAACTTACACAAAATGTCCTTTCGATTGACAGAATAAGGATTTTAATTTTTGTATATTTTTTATTTTAAAAATAATACCTCTAAAGTAATCACCCGATATAACCAAAATGTATATGAATTCTCGTTTAGTAAAGTTTTACCCATTTCTATTACTTATGTCTGTAAAATTAACAAATAACACGATTGTTCTCAAATGACATTTTACCCCTTTTATCAGCTGAATTTCATAAATTTGAACAAGTGGTATTAGTGTACCTCCTCTTACAATTACTTGGACTTGGTTGTTGTTACTCTTGCCACTTGACGTTTGAAACGAATAATTGTGACTTAACCCACTCAAACCATTCAGATCGGCAAACATATCTCGATTTGATTGATTTTATTGTCTACCCCTTTCGAAGCCACACCTCGTGTCTTCTACTTATGTATCGCACACAATCATTGGACGACCATGGATTTAATAGAGTTGTAAAGTCTACAAATGTTGCCCAGTTTATACCTGGTGTTTTGTTGGTTGCTTTGACCGCTTGTTTATCTGCAGCCTTTCAACAAATATTTGTATCGCAATCAATCTGTAAATGCTTCTTCATCTTCGCTTGACCAAAGAGCAAAACAAAAATATTATGACAAATTATGGCGATAGCCATAAATGTGGATGTGGACGGCTGGATTCATTCGTCCATCCTTTTGACTACGTTGCGTTCTTTTTTCACCATCGCATGTTGACAAATAAATCAGTTTTTGCACAGCTCCTGATTTTTGTCCACCTCGTGCTTCATGTCCTCCGGCAGACGTATTAGGAAGCGATGTTTATTCTTGTTTCCGTTTCCACTTTAACCGTCTGTCTGTTATTTCTTTTTTCTGTTTTTTTTTTGTTTGAGTCCTGTTTATTTGGCGTGTATTCTCCGCCATAGAGGACATCGAAGGATATTTGTTTGTCACCAAGAAACCCAAGGAAACCAACAAGATGGGTGGCTGGAGAAGGGAAACTGAGAATTTGCAAATGGTAGAGGCGAATGTCCACAGTTTATCTTCAATGATGCGAAATGGAGCGATTGCAGCAGCAATGATTGCAACTGTGACAATTTAGACGTTTGTCCACTTGTTTTCCACAGGATACGACAAGGAATGCTATTGTTTGACAAACACACATACACACGCAAACGCCTACAGAGCGATAACCGCGATTGCCCAGGATATCCATCTGTTGGTGTGTATCGCACGTCTTTTCGATGCATGCGATTCCAGGGCGAAATGACTAAATGATTTTTTTCCACCGCTGATGCTGCCTGGCAATGGCCAACGGGCTAACGCCAGCGTTTATTTTTTCTCTTCTGTTCGGGATTTGTGTGTGTTTTTTTCGTGGTGTTCTGGGGAAAACGAAATAATAAACAATTGTTTACTCGCCAGAAATAGAGGAAAAAAAGCCTGCCGCCGCCGACTAGAGTTTTCTAATCCCAGTCCCTCTTATCAACACCAACAGAATTTAGTATTTTTCGGGTTTCTTACGCCAGTTGAGAGGGGTGGTGGGGAAAGGGGAATCCAGGCGTAATGAAAGACTTTCGAATAAACGTCAGTTGAGACCGCAGCTTGCGTTGTCGACACCGCGTCTTCTTTTTGGGTTCTCGAACATGCTGCGTTTGTTGGTGTGGTTTCTGAGGCTTTTTTGGTTTTAAATGGCAAAAACTTTGCCAGAAACTATTTACTTTCTCGCACACACAGGAGCACGCATACACATTCACAGACATATTCTCATCAAGTACACACACACACACACACATACGCAAACTCTCACCGACCCATGCCTACTAAGCAGTCATTCATCACTTTTTGACATACACACAATCAAACTCGCCCTGTACAAATGCAGACACAGGATCACACATCCCAGCAAACATTTTCGGACGGCTCAGAATTATGAGTCCGAAATGAGTATAAATTATGACGGGAATATGAGGCTCAGAGTTATGAGTCCGAAATGAGTCCGAAATGTGTGTAAAGAATGTAGGAAATGTGAGGCTCAGAATTATGAGTCCGAAATGAGTATAAATTATGAAGGGAATATGAGGCTCAGATTTATGAGTCCGAAATGTGTGTAAAGAATGTAGGAAATGTGAGGCTCAGAATTATGAGTCCGAAATGAGTATAAAATATGACGGAAATTTGAGGCTCAGAGTTATGAGTCCGAAATGAGTCCGAAATGAGTGGAAACAATGTAGGAAATATGAGGCTCAGAGTTATGAGTCATCATCTCTTGCAATTACACTCCGCTTCAGTTGAATAGGTAATACATTTTTTATACAAAGAAAGGCCTATAACTTTAGTGGTGTTCTCTGATGAAAATAAATTTAATTTTGATGGCCCTGATGATTTCAACTATTATTATCACGATTTTAGAAAAGAGTAACGTTTTTTGTGTCGCCATCATAGCCGTAAAGTGGGTGTGATGGTCTGGGGTTTTCTAAAAATGTATTACCTATTCAAGTGAAGCGGAGTGTATTGTATTTTGGAAATGCCGTTACTTGTGTTTCCCCGAATTCAACGAACACCTGCGTTCATCGATGAACAAAAATTCAGTATAAGTGCAACTGTTGAAGTGTAAAGAATAGTTGTGAATAGAATAGTGTAAAGAACGAGTTGGCCTGCGAAAATCATGGATAGATGTTGAGGCAAAATTTC
This sequence comes from Hydrotaea cyrtoneurina, assembly GCA_958296145.1. Taxonomy (NCBI): domain Eukaryota; kingdom Metazoa; phylum Arthropoda; class Insecta; order Diptera; family Muscidae; genus Hydrotaea; species Hydrotaea cyrtoneurina. The sequence continues at coordinate 49,741,484 of OY282514.1, read as the reverse complement.
CCTTCAAAATATGGCCATAACAAGTGCTTTTAAGGGTAATACTTTTTAAATGCGGTTTGGTGCTCTTAATTCACTTTTTATTATTGTTATAGAAGCGTTTTCTCGAAAATTTGGCAATGAGGTGGATTTTAAGAAAATAACAATAAAGTGGTTTCAAACAGCGCGAGACCGAGTTAAATATAGAAATAAGAAAACTCAAAACAAGGAATCTAATTAGTTTTTTAAGTATTTTTTAAAAAAAGGAATTTTTTTATATAATTTTTAATTTTTTTGTTTTTTTTTTTACCAAAAATTGAATAAAAACTGAATTTTACTTTCTTTGTTTAGTATTAAAAATAATTTATGTTCTTGCTATTATTTTCTGTTGTTTTACTATAAAAGAAACAGATATATTATAGGAGCTCTTATTTTCTCTAAAATATGAGTCATATATGACTCCTAAAAGAGGCTCATATGGTATATGAATTCGGACTCATATATGACGACCATCGCAAGAAGGGAAACACACTCATATTGGACTCCTATAAGAACTCTTATTTTCTCTAAAATATGAGTCATATATGACTCCTAAAAGAGGCTCATATGGTATATGAATTCGGACTCATATATGACGACCATCGCAAGAAGGGAAACACACTCATATTGGACTCCTAAAGGAACTCATAATGAGCGCTCACACTCCGAATTATGAGTCCAATCGGACTCATATCGGACTCCAAATGTTTGCTGGGATGTTACATGTCGGTCACAAATTATGTATGTATGTATGTGTCTACTATTCCTCTATGTGAGTGTATGTGTTCTTAGTTCCATTATAAATGAGTGTTTAGCCAACCATTCCATACACTTTCAACAATCCTTCCACAAGCTGGGACCGTCAGTAGTCAGTGCTGGTGTTTATCGATACACAGTGTGCCACTCCATGAAATCCAATCATTCGATAGCTGTGCCTTGTGGTCAGACGGATCAAAACCGAAACCACAAGAACGGTCAGTTGATCAATGAACCTAAGTGAAATCTCAGAAGAGAGTAAAACAATTCACACAAGAAAATGAATGCAAATTCTTTTTAAAATTATATTATAGCGTAGACAGACGACAGAGTTTATGAACATTAAACATTCGCTAATGCAAATTAAAATGTTACCCTGACAGGCGACATTTTCCTGCATTTAGTAAACAGCTGTTTCTTCACAACTGTTTGCCAATAATTTTGTTTGGCATTTATATCGATATAAAATGAATAGAAGGAGGAAAGTAAGATAAGCAGGCATGCTGTTGATGAGATAGCACTATTCATGTGAAAGAAAGCTGAAATTACTAAAATAAATCAACGTGTCTGACTTTATTCCATACAATAACAAACAATGTGACAACAGCCGTTTCTTGTGACTCTAACAGATGATTGTGAATGATTATGACTGTGTTGCCATATTGAAATACCTAAATGCAGTTTGATTTTGTACATTTACGTGATTCCAACTTGTAAATGCTGACGACTTTATGGATAAGTACAAATTTATGTAGAAAAAACATTAGCTGTTCGGAACCGTCTTTGACCAGTAGCTCCCGGTCAGTCCCAGTTTCGAAACCTGGTAAGACCATTTTTCAACATCTGTTTCCACCTCGTAAATGCTGGTGACTTTACTAGTAAGAGAGTAATCTCTTAGGGCCAATGAGATTGTAGTTAAACCACGATTATGTAAAACTCAGTTTCCAATAAAACTGAGTTTAATCTTCAAATACGTTTTTTAGTGGTCAGTCAAAATAATTCACATTTTAGGCTATTCATATTTTAGGCTCAGACTTTTATCAGAAAACATATGAACTTTGGCACGGGCATAAGACACATGTATGTAACTGGTGGTGGTAAGAAACCAATTCCAGCATCAACAAAATTACACAGCCGCTTTATTTATGTATTTTTTTTTGATTTGTGAAATTTGGTGAACCAAAAAAGTTTTTAAACCGATCATAATACCTGAAATATTGTATTGTGATGAGTGAATTAACCAATCTTCCGTCTGTGTAACAGGGAATGCGGGATTTATTTCTGATCTGGCATCCATTCGCACAGGAACTTCCTGGATACGATTAGTAGAGGTGTTGCATTACATCGTCCCCTCAATAAAAAATAGTGTATAGTAGATTATATATTATTGTTATACTGGAGAATCCTACAATCCTCTTAGGCCCACTCTCCTACTGGTTGTGTTCGTTTGCCTGTTAGTGCAATCGTGTATTTTACCTGATCATGGCTTCCAATAGGGGCACATTGCAGCGCTGATGGCCAGGCTGATTGATCACTGAAACTTTTGCGTTATTTTGTATTGCAATGTTCTACCAAATAGGTCCACCAAACTACACACACGTCTCATTCAGATTCTTTCCCTTTTTCCTTGTGAATAAGCCGATTACGGTCATTTCTGGGATCACATTCAGGACTCTTGCCAGAGCATACAAATGGTTAGTAACTATTCTCTTGAGGATCTACATCATTTGGATATCATAGAAGTGATTGATTGTGGTAACTCAAAAGGAGTCGTAAGATTATATTTGCCCCTGAACGTATCCCTTTGTTTATTAGTTAGTTAGTTAGCATAGTTAGCATATGGCCAACAAGTACGTCCATTGTGTGACCAATCCGAACATGAACAACTCTTCCGGATTTGCTTAAATTTGGGATTCGTGTAATTGACTCGACCTAGAAGATAAGACATATCAATTAAAAGGGATCCGATACAGACTGCAAAGTCCTTACATAGCACTAGAACACAAGTTTACCCAGTAATTCACCGACTGGTTAAAAATAATGTTTCTTTCTCAAATGTTTCAAAACGAACGTTTGTTTGGGCGAGGACAGTTGCAGCAACTATCTTAGCGCCCAGAATCAGACTTGGACAGAGAAACAAATACGCTCAATAAATACTTTTGTGGTTAAATGCGGACCATTGATCATAACCCAACCGATAAATGGCCACAGCGTCTGAACCTGGCCTAAAATATTCTTCGCACTGGTTTACTAATTATTTTAGTCATGTTACAAATGTCTCCCTTGGAAATTTGTGAAAGAACTTCGAAATAAAAAGCACCATAAGTTTTAGTTTCTCTGAACTAGATGAAAAGTTAGACATACCTATTAGTTTTCGGGCAGAAATATTGGCGATGCCTGAGACCTTATGTTATTTCCGCTATCATCTTCAATATCTCCTCTGATAGTCTGGCTGCAGTTCAAGAACCTCCCACAATTGGTCGTCATCAGTCAGTTTGAGATACAGCTAATTTGGAAGCTGACGTACAGAAATATTCCAGAAGACGTTATTGCGAATCTCAACATAGAAGCTTTCAAGTGGGTGAATTTAAGGTGGTGTGGGGCACAAGAAATACCGGGTTCCCGTCAAATCGGGCACAGTTATAACCATACCCGCAAGAAATTTTTAGTATTTACTGTCTGACACGCATCACGACCAAGGCACACTGCCAGCTGTGAAGACATGTAAAACGTCGCACATATCGAACACCTAATGCTCGTGTCCTTGCAGTTTTTTCTTCGATCTACAGAATATGTACACCGAGCGAAAAAACAATATCAAATTGATATTTTCGTTAACGAATTGATATTAAACGTTAACAAAATGGGGCTAAGTGGGAAAAATATCAATATGATATCGTTCAATATCAAATGTCTCGGTCGCTATTTTCTCTTGGAATAAATAAATAATAAATTATAATAAACTTTTTTCTTGAAAGTCAACCGAGCCATTTGATATTGATCAATATCAAATTGATATTATAAATTTTCAAAATGAAATTTTACTACAACCATACGAAAAAATTGCCTACAATCACAACAAACATTTAATTGTTGTACTTGGCGACCGAGCGCTTTGATATTGATCAATATCAAATTGATATTATAAATATCAAATTGATATTATAAATATCAAACACGACGCTTACGTCGCATCAAAAATAAAATTAACAACAACCATATGAAAAAAGTGGTTACGCCAGCGTCAAAAAATATCATTTTGTGCAATATCAAATCAATATTTCAAAATATCAATATGATATTGCTATTTTTCGCTCGGTGTATGGGCTCTAGAATGTTATATAGGATCCTCGGGTACAAATTGTACATTTCACTATTCAAGAATTCCCAGATGTGAAAGCAATTGTGCTTAACGCCCAAAAACATAAACAGGCCCTCTCTGGGTTCATTTCAATGATCCTTAATGTACTAGGTTATTTTCCGTAATGCGAGACTCACTTTATTTTACAACGGACTATCCTTGCGCCCATTCCACCACACTGTGCCATGATAAATAGAGTCATTGGATGTCTTTTTCTTTTTTTTTTCTCGTACCGGAGTACATCGCTGCCGCTGGAATGAGTAAAACTTGAAATTAGAAAAAATGCTTGTTGTCTCTGCTGTGCAAGTTACGAGAAAAGAGCCTAAATAAATTTCTAAAGCACGTAGTCATCGGTAGGGAATCAAGGAGCCTGTCTATCTGTGTGTGTGTATGTGTTTGCGAGTGTTTACTTGAGTATATGTGTGGTACTAATTTTTCCTATCTAATTTAATGGTTTTATGATACACTTACACACACGTACACACTTGTTTGCCAACACATGTGAATCTCATCGTCATCATATGCGGCCTAATACTCACTCGTTTGTGTTTGTGTGTGTGTGTAGAGAGAGTCGTAACTTTATTAAGTTTTAAATGAAGTGCACATGAGTTCCTGTTTCTCGTTTTATTATTCTTTAATAATTTATAATTTAGTTTTTGCGTTTCACTATGATTACTCGTAGATTCTCTTAGTTCGAAACACACATGCATAGCCATTATGTATGTATAGGTACATGTGTGTGTATGCACGTGTATAGAAAAAAAATACACATCCATATACGGTTAGCTAGGTAGTTATTATTCATAGATCCTGGTGGGTATCCGCGTAAAATGTTGAATTATTTAATTTGATATAAAACTATTCACGAACGCCTTTTCATAATTGGATTTCTCGCCAATCCTAACTGGCGCGGCAAAGTGAAACTTAGAACTGATGATTTTTACTATGGATGCGGTGGTTATACGTGTTGACACCGGAAGTATAATTTAAACGGTACCGAAATTATGTTAAAAACTCACGTGTCTCAACATTCGAGTAATATTCAAGGCACTAGCTTAAAACTCACTAAAATGGCTTACAATTGTTAACGGAATTAACTAGTAACTAGTAATCGCATATTTTTGGGAAACGCTGATTACAGTTTGGATTCTTAGGTCCATTTTAAGAGAATTGCTCGCTTTTTGAAATTAACTCCGACAGCAAGCGTGCGGTCTCTTACTTAAATATAATTAATCTAGTTTTCGGTCTTCTTTTTCAAACACGACTTGTAAGCCTTGTAATTGTAACTGAAGTAATACGAAATAGTTTTAAGTATTCCTGTATAACGTTCTCTTTATCTACATATTAGTTTAAACAGAAATTTCTCAGTAAACTTAAACTTCTGACCCATAAACATAGAGGTATGGGCATGACAGTCAAATTAAATATCCTCAATAAGCCAAAAATGCATCTGTGTTCGGACAGTAGTGGTCATATGGTTTCAATTGTATAGTAAAACTGACAGATTTAACTGTGAACTGAGATGAAGACACACGTACATTTCCATCCTCCAGTTTTTCATAGATTCGAACGGGCGCGATGATATGCACCTTCGCACTACGACTGCAGTATTGGAACATAACTGTACAGACAATTCTCAGTTAAAAATAAAACTGACACAAATAACCACACTTACAGTGTCCACTGCCAGTTAAAATTCTACAGTTAAAACCGTTCGAGTACGGCCGTCCTAACGATGAACTTATCGAGCTGAAATGATAAAATAATTGGAAATAAAAAGTTTATTTTATCTTGTGGACGAAATTGTATATTTCCTTCAAGAAATCACGGATTTGTAAGTTGGTAATATTTGTGGACGGCCGTGGTGTGGTAGGTTGTGTGTGCGACTATCTCACAGAAGAACCCAGGTTCGAAACCGTGTCAGACCATCAAACATTATTTTGCGGCTGCTTCTGCTCTACAGCGTTGCGTGAGGAGAAGGCGTTCACTGATGTGAACGGTGACTTTGGTTCACCATGAAGGCGTTCTGCCGTGAATCTGCATCCATACGTACGATGGTTTTTGGGAGCTTTTAATTTAATTTCTTCTCAAAGCGAGAGAAGTTGTAAAATTATTTCTAAAATATGATGACTTCCAACCATTGTGGAAGTTGACATTTAAAGATTCCAACGTTCCAACTGCAAATACGCAAAATAAACATTTTTCCCTTAAAAAAATTTCCATTGTAGTTATATTTTATAGCGGTGGCTCATGGTTGTACGATCGCTACATGAAATAACTACCAAGCTGGCAACTGAGAAAATCTCGGTCGACAGCATAAATACGGTGAATATTGATAAGATTGATGGTTAATGTCCAGATTCGGCCTGATCGAAGTTGACGACGACTCCAGCGGGATTCTTACTAAAATCTCTAAATAACAAAGTAGGGGTTTTTTAAAAGCTTAAGAATTTAAAATGATAAAACAATGCAGAAATATTGATTGTGATATTTTTTATCACAATTTGGTAGATAGTTTTATGGCATTTATTTTTAAATATGGTTTCCGGCATATGTTCGGTCAGTCCGATTTTCGACTAATTTTTCCAATAAATCTGACCATATGGCGACAATAGTGGCTCGAATATTTGCTTCCAATGCCTCAAGAGTTACTTGTTTGCCGGCATAAATCAATGAATTAGCTTAGCCCCCATAAAAAGTAATCCAGAGACTTTAAATCGCTCGAAAGAGGGGTGAACACGAAAACTTCCGGAAATAAATTTGTCACCAAATGGATTTTGCAATAAATCACTTGTTAACCGCGGTTATGGAAAGTTACTCCGTCTTGTTGGAACCATATGTCGTTGATGTTTAATTAATTTCTCGAAAAACAAAAATTCAGTCAGCATTTCTCGATACGACAAGTTTACTACGGTACCTTTTGAGGGATTGACATTTTCTTACATGAGATAATAACATATTTTCTAGGCTTGTCAGAAAATACCCTTCTAATTATAAAGCTGTGGTTGTAATAACAAGACCAACTATGTTTGCAGCTATTTAAAGCGAACGATGTAATAAAATGAACAAAATGCGTTACCATCCATTTGTGTTTTCTTCATAATCAAATTAATGCGGCTTCCTAAATCGAAATTTATCCCCTAAAAATTACAAGAACAGACGGTAAATTCGAATGTAAAAAATGGCATTGAATCGGAACGGGTCGAATCGTGTACATAACGCCTCCAAGGTCCTCTTAAATAACGAAGGTCTCCCAAAAAGTATTCCCCCGTATTCATAAAAATTTAAAAAAAAAGAAAACTTTATTAAGAATAATGTGTGAAAATTGTTTTTGTATTTTCAAAAATTGAAGAAATGAACACGTGTTTGGACCTTGGATTCGTATTTCGATTATGAAAGTTGAAGTATCATTTTAATTTTAATAAATTTAATTTTAATTTAATAAGATATTAAAAATATTTTTATTTCAGTTTATTAAAAAAATTACAAATTATGTCGGTCAAGTGGATACCCTTTACATTACATTACATTTGCAAACCCCCACAACATGCGTTAAGGATTTTTCAATCGTTAATTTTTAGACACGAATGTTTCAATCGGTGTATGAAAATACACAACGCCGGGATATCCAACACTTTGTGAAGTATTTGCGCACGATACTTTTGAATAATCATTTTTACTGATCACATTTAGCTTTACTTCAAGATATACGGGGATTTTGTGATTGAAATTAATTTGTGACTAATTTAAAATTATTTCGGTGTTGTTATTGTTGATATTTCGTATCGCTTAAGTACAATCAGGTTTGGAAATTCACGTCATTATCTATATGCCGTCGTTCGAAACGTCACAACAATATTTCGTAGAGTCATAAGTTGTTTATGAATTTCGGAAGAAATGAGACGACTTTTAACGATAAACGCAAAACCGAATGCAATTCAAATGAAAAATGCGTCATACGATATGACCGTTTGTGAATACCCTAATTGTGAGTACCCATACCAACTAATTATGAACATTAAATATGTTCGAAGCCAGTTAATCTGTTGTAATTATAAGTTTTCCGATAAAGAAAGATACGTTCTTACACTGACATTTTCGTTGTAATAAATAAACGTGTGAACAGAGAATTTTGACGGGTTATAATGAAACAATAAATCAATAACGTTTGATAAAGCAGCGAAATAAACGTGTCTATCGTACTTCGTCAAATCTATATGTGTTGGTTAGTCAAGTGCTAATACTCGTAATGTAATGAAATCGGTTGTAATTTCTTTCGAAAGAAATGCCGAACTTGTGGATGACGTTGAGTTCTGTTGAGAGTTAATTTGCAAAACTTGGCAATGCCAACTCATTACTCTTAGCATGAATCCAAAGCACAAAATAATGACTAACTAATAATGTCGAATAATTGGTTGTTACTTTCATTTGTTTGTAGTATTTGTATTTAACAAATGCTTGCATTTCACTCACTCTCTCTCGGAAAGAATAGTCTAACTTCTGTTCCATTGCAGTCAAAGTAATCCAACTTCACACAGCCTGAACTCTGTGCCATGGTCCCTGAGACCCTAGTATGTACAGGGGTTTTCCAACAGGAGGTGTTATTTTGGTATTCAAAGAAAAATGAGATTTTTTGAGATAAATGATCGGATGTTTATTTCATAATAAAGAGGAAGGTATGCCGTTAATAATGAAAAACAACATCAGCCAAATGGCCACCACGACCACGCTTACAGGACCATAACCTTTTCATGAAATTGTTCCATAATAAAATCGCAAAGTGACTGACCTATGTCTTCGGTATCCTCACGAATTCTATCTTTGAGGTCTTGAATCGACGCTGACCCCAAACGTCGCAAGGTCTTAAATCACAAGATCTCGGTGGCCAATTGTGAACAGCTCTTCGAGAGCTAACACAGACCGGAAACTTTGTAGTTTTACGAACTGTGACTGCAAGATGTTCACCATTTTTATACCCTCACCCTACGGGTAGGAGGGTATATGTATATCATTTGATACGGCTCAAAAGTGTAACACCTAGAAATATTCACATTAGAACCCAAGTGTCTTTGAACCAAATTCGATTCATAACTTTCTAAATCGTTTGAACCATGTCCGTCTGTCTGTCCTGCTGGTACGCACGATAACTTTCGAAAGAGTTAAGCAATCACTCTGAAATTTGGCATGGCTTAATATTTTCCCAAATCTGCTTCTGGAATTGCATATGGGCTATATGGCCACACCCCTTCGGGTACCTCCCATACAAATCTGCTATTTCGCCCACTTTAGTAATCGTGTAATAATATCAATATGCCCACTTCGATCTTTGGAAAATTCCGTATTTAGTAAAGCTATAACTGGACAAAGTTTCGGACAAAAACTTGGAAGTCTGGCAACTCCCGTTCTGGTACCTCCCATACAAATGAACCATCCCGCCTACCTTAGAAACCGTGTAGTAACACCAATATGACCAACGCGATCTTGCCCAAATTCTGTATTTAGTAAATCTATAGCTAGACAAAGTTTTGGACAAAAACTTGGATGTCTGGCAACTCCCCTTCTGGTACCTCCCATACCAATGTACCATCCCGCCCCTTATAAACCGTGTAATACTATCAATATGACCAACCCGATCTGGCCCAAATTCCGTATTAAGTAAAGCTATAGCTAGACAAAGTTTCGGACAAAAACTTGGAAGTCTGGCCATTCAGCTTCTGGTACCTCCCATACCGCCCTTTTTGTAAAAACGTGTAATAAAATATTTGTCTATAACATTCGGTATTTTGAGGTTGCTATTATGGAATTTGAAACTTGTATGTTTTTACTGAGGGTGAGGGAATATATAAGTCGGTTTACCCGACTGCAACTTTTTCACTGGTTGTTGTGAATTTTAATAAATTTCAATGCGTTGTTGAAGCGTGTATCATCCCATTTTAGTAATGACAATGTTTCTACTTGTCAAAGAATGAAAGCTTCAAAAGTGGAAGCTACCGAAATACCGGTAAATTAACACCTCTTGTTGGCAACCCCTGTACAACAGAATTGTATTGGAATTATTGATTATAATTCTTTTGTTGCCCATTGTTATCATTCCTAACCACTGTGCAACATATGTTAATATTCGTTGTTTCAGTGTTCTATCAAGGGAAAAGTTAAACATTTTTTACTTTTCGTATTTTAATTCATAATATTTTTAATGATTCGGCTAAGCAGTGGTTTTGTGATTTATTTGCTTTAGAGTGTAGACTACGGTAAGAAAATCAGAACAGAACAAAACAGAGAATACCATAACAGAGAACATTAAACCACCGATAGCAAACAATTTTCTCAACAAATCTCTCTCGCTCTCTATCTATCCCTCTGTTAAAATGTTAATAACAGAAATTTTCAGTGATTTTAAAAATATATTTTTTGTTTTTCTCTCACAATAACATGGACTGAGTGAAATATTCTCTCTTGTTGGAATCTCTCTGATCAGAGCAACGAAATGTCGCGATATTTTTTAAATCATTTTCCTCAAAATGTTAAAGACACTCTGTTCATAAATCCGTGCTAAAGTGTAGTACACCCGCAAATAAACAATCACAAATATAGAGCAGAAAAATAATAATAAAAAAAAAACGCTGATAATTTACACAATTTTGAATTATTTTTATTGTTCCTCTTCTTGAGTGCGAGTAATTGACAAATGTGTAGTGATCAATCAAGTTTTTTTTTTTGGTTCATACCGAGTTCGATGTAGGCACATGCACAGTAGTTTGTATGGACATATTTCTGGAAAATATTGAAATTTTCTTTAGATAGGTATTTTCGAAATCGATTTTTCAATTTCGATTATATTTTAAATAAAAAATATGAATAATATTTTTATTTTGATGATAGCTTATGATGATGTGCATTTATGGTAATGTTGTTTCCTTTCTTGTTGTGAGGCACTGGGTTTCGAATTTCGGAAATTCGTGCGAGTCGGTTTTTTCATCGGGGGTCGGTTTTTGCGTGCGAGTCGGTTTTTTCATCGGGGCAATGACAGATAACATTAATGACCCGCCGTGAGTTGTTAGGTAATGTCTGCAACTATCACCCAAGAGGTTCATATCCTAGTAAGCCATTTACAATATCTCTACACGCTGAGAAAAAATGGTAATTTTAACAAATTTCAGCAAACAAATTCGCATCAAAGTAGCATTTCGTTATTTTCGTTATCGGGCCATGTTGAACGAATTTTTGGTTACAAAAATTTAAGAGGAGGATGTTGACAACATTTGGTTTCAACAGGACGGCGCTACGTGCCACACAGCCGAAGCTACATTCGATGTTTTGCGTCCTGTTTTTAACACACAAGTAACACACTAGTGTGTGAACATTTAAAAAAGACAGATTTTTCAGCGTGTAGAAAATCATTAATTATTCGAAGCCGGCCTTAAAAGTACGTCCCACACAGTGGATAAGTAAAATTTTATCTTAAACACCTTACTGCTATGACAGAAGTTCCGCTTCTTTCATAAAATTTTCTGAAACTGAAAATTCTTTTTGTTAAGATTTGAGTTTTAATTTTCTTCCGCAAAGATGGCAAAAATTGGGGAAATAAAAATAAACCCTAATCAGAGTTGTAGAGTTGACCAACAGCGGGTCAATATACATTTTGAACGTTCGCCAAAACTTCAGCTATAATCGGATTTGAATTGAAGTTCTGTTCAACAGTGACAATACGAAAGACACATACACTTTCAGGTGTATTATCAAATTGTCGAATGTATTATTCTTTCGGTATTTATCTGATAACTGAAACTGATAACTTAGCCAACGCAGTCCCTCGCCTCATGTAGACGGTGGGATTAACCATTTTTTAATGAGAACCTAAACACTGTGACTTGTAGACTTCGCCGTGCATTATAGGCAACAGAGCGGATATTCACAAATGTGATACTGCTGAAGAACTGCGCCCAAACTGTGTCTGGTATTCGTCGAACCACTGTGCTACGATAGTGGAAGAAGACAACGAGTGAACGTATCAATGAACGACCTAATGCCGCTGATAACGAAGGCGATGACGATGACGATTAGTTTTAGAAGCGAAACTAAATAAACGTACATTGAACAGAAAAGAAAACAAAAACCGCGAAAGCAAAAAAACCGACAAGATTGACAACAAATTATTGACTTTTTACTCAAGAGTATTTAGTCGAAAAGCGCGTCTATAAACGAAAACACACAAAATATCGTTCAAGACGATCTAAAATAGAAACAACTGTTTAGAATGACATGAAGTCTGAGTGCAAGGAACTTCAATCAAGACTATCAGAAAAATGACGAAAAACTCGTTGTCCGCCTCTTTGACCATACAGACTATCAGAGTGCAGCCACCGCTGACGTCAGTCACCTCGCCGCCAATAAAAACACCTGAACTCTCATCGGCCTGGTGTCAATATCTAACCACTATTGGTGGTCAGCTCTCGGCAGATTCAGAGATTAACCATCAGCTGCATCGGCGGCAACATTACCATGCCAACACAGGATCTTACTTACAACAACATATTGCAGCTGCAACGAATAGAAATGCCAGCATAAACAAATTGAATTATGGTGAAGGATATCACTTAATGAATCCAATGCCGTGCATTAGAATACCACCCCGTTTTAAGTACATCTTAATACCACATGAATCTCGGCGGCATCTCTTGTTAATTGTCTCTAAAAACCCCAATGACCTTGAAAACGTTATCTTCAACTTGACAACAAAGTCGACAACGACGCCACAACTAAAACGGGCCGCTCACAATCGTTGCCTCATCGCAAGCACCACCAACTGTGGAACATCTGGCGATGTTGATGTTGGTGTTGCTGTCGCTAAAACTACAGCTAACAGCTTCAGTGGGAGCCGAGACATGTTGTCTCTCCAGCCGACGCAACGTAAGTTATGAACTCTGCTAATTGTATTAATTGAATAATAACTCTCTTTGTGTGTATTCGAGAACGGCACAAAGAAAATGCTCTTGATCGGCATACAACGACCACTTTAGGCACTATCTGCATCAAAGTCATACCTTGTACACATATCAGTTAAATCAGTACTCATCAGCCTTCGGCTGGCAGATTTATAGAGCGATCGATATACAACGATTACTCTAAACACAACTGTAGACTGTCGTTGGTTAAGTGAATTCAGAAAGTCAAGTGGCAGTGACGTTGGTTTGTCGTCATACCTCGATAGTCGACGTTGTTATAAATTACTCCTCCCCCAGACAATTTATAACTGACCCTTATTGTGTTTGAGATACTACATCCAAATTTAGTCAACACATGCCAATTTTGAATTATGGACACACAGGAGAGGTAACAACGACTCAAATCTATACAGAGACAGGTTTCTCGTTAGTTTTATAATTTTTACAGCGCAGTAAAAGAACTCTGCGTAGCATTTCTAGAGAAGGTAGGGGTCGGCAACATAGGGTGGTTCAATAAGTTAGCAGTTTTTTTCTTAGAAATAAAACGGAACAACTTTTGTTGAAATTATGTCCAATGGTATAAAATCTCAAGATCTCGGAGGCTGTTTGACCTCGTTGTTGTGTGAGATAATTCATTCTGGGAATTTGGTTATCAATAGGGTCATGAAATCATGCACTACGACAAGTGGCACCGTCCTGTTGTTGTATTGTGTACGTAATTCAGGCCATGAGTAGTTTTTTTTATCATACCAATACAATGTTCACCATAATAGCTTACCAAAGTCATTTTCGAAGATGTACGGTCCGATGACTCGGCCAGGCGACAAACCACAGCAAAGAGAGGCTCGTTGTACATCATCGCTTATGACGATATTCATACACACATATATATATATTTTTTAATAATCAGCTCCAGCTGTTTTTTGTTCAATCATCACATTGAAATGTAAAGCGTTGCAAATAGTCTACAGGCTTCATTTCATTATGTAGGCGTATTAAGTCTGGAGGGTCAGTCTTCGTAAAATCGGCGAAGCATTTTCATGTAAAAATAATGTAAGATGCTCAACTGAGTATCGCTCCATGGCCAAGTTTGCTAAAGTCTGTAGAAACTGTTGTCTAAAAAAAAACATGAAAATATCACAAATAATTAATCTCAAATATCTGCATTACAATTAATTCTCCCTTTACAAAGTCGTAGAACATGCTGCCCACGGTTTTCTTGAACTTGCGGTTCTGGTTTAGTATTGAACCCCAATTACAGGGAATTTATTAAAATTTTCCACGCATTACTCTGATTCCACTGAGTTTTTTTCATCTCCGTATCCTTGTCAGCGAATATATCAAATTCGTCCATTATTTCCTGTTTTATTGTTATTATTGTCAACACAATAGAAAATAATGAACATGAAGTAAATTTATTTTTGTATTGTCAACTCTCAGCGTCAACTGACGTTTTTTGAATTGTTTATCTACATTCAACGCAACAGTTGACCACTGTTGACACTAGGATTGACTACGTTGACATCAAAACTGACTGATTTGTTAACTAGTGTAATTCCACCATAAAGCGACCTTTACACTGTCAAAATGCATGAAACAAAATCAAAACATTTTGATGTTGACCATGCAAAGAGTCCGCTTAAGTCTGAGCATATAAAAGTACGAGGCACAACCAACGTTTCCCTCAACACTTTTTCCACGTCTGCCCGGAACTTAATAAAAAGTAATGAAAAATACTATTTTTTAAAAAAAATAACATTTTATTGTTTTTTTTTAGTCAAAACTTAATAATTCTGGTATGTTATGTCCTTGAAATGAAACTTTTATTAAAAATCCTAGACAATTAATATTGAAAACGAAATTCCTGTCCAATTTAAATATAATAAGATCAACTAGTTCAAGAATGTCTCAGGAGAGAAGTAAAAAATCGGCAAATACATCCCGAAAATTCACCTAGTTGTATTAGAAATGGGATGCTGTTGCGTGACTGCTGTCACTGTAACATTTTCTTGGTAATGGATTTGGAAAACTTATCAAGTCAGTACTTATTCGTGTTATTAATGGACATATTTATATTGCCCACAGTTGGGTGTAGGGGCACACATAAATGGGAGGCCTCCTCAGCAATTATTTGTTATTATTGTTTACACTTGCCGTTGCTGTTGTTGTCGCTGTTGTCGTTCGATGCTGACTCATGCCATGGCGAATTTATTGAAAAGTTTATCAACAGCTGTTGCTACCATCAGATTGTCATCGGTCGCAGTCGGAGAGAGGGTGTAGTGTTTTCCTATTTGAAAATATGTACTTGTATTTCGTTCATTCCTTTTACAAATTACAGAAGACGAAATTAAAGTCAAAAAACAGAGCAGAGCAGTGGACTGTGTAATTGAATAAAGTGTATTTGAAATGACTTTTAATTTAAATTTAACTGACTTTAAAATGTTAGTCTGAATACCTAATTGCACAACAGATAGCGAGGAATTTTAAAACTGGGTATAGGCAGCCTCCTACATTGATAGACCTAAAATGTTTGCAACATCTAAAGGGAATCGAATCAGGGATTCCCAACTTACGCCCTCCGAAAGGCAACCAAGACCAACCAAACAAAATAAATTTTACTTGCTGTAATATCTTTTGGTAAAATCTCATACTTCGCATTTATAATATGAAATTTATTAAAATAAAGATGAATTTACAAATTGAAATTGAAAATAAACTTATATTTGTGGCAAAAAAAAAACCACACCTCCTCCTCTTCACTAAGTAGCTCCATATTGTTTCTTGATGTCATTTTTATTAAAACGACATCATGGAATTCACTGCACACAAACTCAAACTAAAAATCATTAAAACAAACAACAGATGATGGACGATAGAGCTGGTAAACTTGAGCAGGGATAAGAAAACTGAACAAACCAATTAAAGTACTGAAACATGAATATATACGAACATGTTGATTGTAAATAACTTACATCGATCAGTCTCAGTTTTAGAAACATTCATCGGCATTGAAAGTTTTTGTTTTGAATGATCCGCAAAGACAAAGTACGCAAAGACCTTGGCTTCATTAGTTGCCATTGATTGTAATATATTAAAGTTTTGTCCGTCATACAGACGGACATCTATTAGTCAATTCAGAATGTGATGCCTAGTCGATCATGATGAACGCCCGTCGATGGACTGTATTAGCATAAAATTATTCTAAAATGTCCAACTGCTTTTCAATTTCGCAACTTCATGTAAATTATTGAAAATACGTTTTTATTTTGGCACTTTCGGTGACTCCATATCTATTTGTTCTTTCTCTGTACTATTGCTGGCAATTGAAAGTGTTGGTAATACAAAAAAGTTGAGGCATTATAGCAGCCATAATTAACAGCGGCCCATTAACTGATTGTCATGACAATTTGTCAGCTTGAAATATTCAATCAGTGAAAACAAAGTTTATCGGTGGGACTTGCTACTGATATAGATAAAGTGTCAAATCAAATTTTTAAATACCTCCCGAGTGATAACGTTCTTTGTCCTGAAAGAAAAGCCAACATCACCAAAGTACACTGCCGGACATAATAAAGTGCATACGAGTAGAACTCATATTTATTCTAAAAAAAATACTTTTTTAGGATTCATAAAAAGGGATAAAAGAAATAAATTGTTCCCTACATGCTGAAAAAATTTCAAAATTCAACAAATTAGCATCAAACATATATAGGATTTTCCAACAAAGAAAAATTGCATTTTTTGAGATAAATGATCGGATTTTTATTTCAAAATAAAGAGGATGGTGTGCCGTTAATAATGAAAAACAATATCAGCCAAATGGCCACCACGACCACTCATACAGGACCATATCTTTTAACTTGTTTGTAGGTTATAAATAAAAAAAATATATGTATACATTTTTGCGTTACTGTTTCTTCAATTTGTGAATCTCTGAATCTCTATATTAATTCATCTTATTCTCTCGTTTACTGTTATTATCCTAAAAATCGCAGTGGCAAAAAATACGAGAATAGTTGCAAATACACACTTATTCGATGTTGTTGAATTTAATAAGTTTATTGGGTTTTTTCCCAAACACGCTAATTCTTCTGCTCAAATAAGCAAATAACTTATATTTGCGGCCAAATAAACTTTGTTTCAAAGCAAATAAGCTTTACTTGATACTACCTCCAAACACTCGATTCTTGTGTGTGTAAAGATATAAAAAAGACAGGTTTTCCAGCGTGTAGTTGTTACAAAGTAGACAAATTTAGAGTACCGTGGCTGAACGGAGTAGAACAGAAACTAGCAAAGGAAGCGAAATATCTAGGATTTTTTCAGAATAGCAAACTTTGACGGAACAGAAAAACAAAGGAATTCCAGTGACGAACAATCGATTACCCTATGAAATGCAATGTTAAATGTAATGCGTCTTTTGTGGGACATGGTAGACGCATTGAAAGTACACCCCTTACTGTGAAGAAACTCACAAAGCGACTTAATGGGTAAAATATATGCAGGAACTTAATAGGAAAAAAATGGGGACTGCGGCCAGATGTAGGTAACTACATTTACACGACGGTGGTAAGGCCAATTCTCACATACAGGTCTAACATGTGGTCGGAAGCAACAAAAGAACTAGGACAGTAACAGGCGTGTGTGGTACTAGGCACAACGGAGCCCATCAGAAGTAAAACAAAGGTTTCACTGGCTGTTGTACTGCACCGACTCTCCCCAAAGAATTTACAGTGGGTCACAGCGGACTATTACAGATATTTGGTTTTCAGGGACATGGTCTCAGAGAGAAGAAAAAAAATAGTATTTCCTACCTTGTCCAGTCTAGAAATCCCTCATGTGTAGTAGTGAATAACTTACACGAGGGTTAAGCCGATTGCATAGGCGGATCCAAGATAGACGTAGGCACGGGATCACGTATTTAAATTGAAGAGGAAATCCTTAAAATTACCGCTTATTAAGAGCTGGGGAGGCAATGTCCAGCAGGACTATAGAGTGGGGAGATGAAATTGCCTTGTATGTCGACTATCAGGTAACGTTAAGGACTATAACAGTTCTTTTCTTGTTTTGAATGGGATACTAGAGTGTGTTGCAATGTATCAAATGGCATACGGCCTAGATTAGATACAGCAGGAACTAGTGTACTGATGGAACTGGATAGAAGGATTTATGTAATAAATTCTTCTGTTTTTTCCATTCACTTGACATTTAATGCTACATCAAACAGTTTTATGTTTCTCCCACTATTCAAATGAATTTTGTGAATTTCCTAGCTGTTGTATTTTATAATAGCTCAATGGTGTTATATGAACAAATTTGTAATTAGCGATGTAGGGTTTCGTATATTCGACCATTTCCGATGTTCCAAAAAACACATAACCAATTAAAAATACGTCAAATGCTACTGGAGAGCAACAGAGATATATTCTCTAACTCACTGTGCAAACGCAAATTTAGTGTGTTAATTCATCGTGCAGTAGTATAGAATTAGGTTGGTATAGCCTCATTCAGATGCAACTGCCGATTTGGGGTGTTACCGAACATAATCGAAATAATTCTTTTGATTTCAATTAAATTTGGTTTGTGGTGATTTTTTGATTGAAGTAACGGTTTGACGACATTAAGCCGACCTAACTAAGGAGACTGCAAATTCCAGATGTCACTAATTATTTTTTTGAAATTCGATAGTACGAAGGAGGGTTAATAACTTTTTCAATTTCCCTCCTGTTATGGGACTTTGAAAATGTTACTCAGCCTTGTGTAGCAGACATGCATTTTTTTCAATTGTTTCGGGTGTAGAGACCTCAAAGGGGCGTCCAGAACATTCGGCATCGGCTTTTACGGCCACAACGAAACTCAAACTATGCTCAAGGGCACAGTGGTCCTGAACCCAATTTTATCTGGAAAAAATTTATCAGATACAGTTCGAAAACGTAAAAAAAAATTAATTACATTTTGTAGAATTTCAAAATCTGAACATGGTGATAATGTTTAATAGGAAACAAATTAAATCGTTTTATGCGCAGTATGAACAATTACATCAGAATGTGTAAAAAAAAAGATTTTAAAACAAAAACTAAACTTTTCTCCTCTAAAACTTTAAAAATATTTCTAAAATACCTGTTGGCCATTTGATGAAGTTGTAAAATATTTGTAAAATGAAAAGCTACAAGAAATGGCACGGGAAACGGAAATGGCCAAATTTTTTCAAATAGACTGGCTTATAAATACACGTTGTGGCATTTAAAATTTTAATTTTGTATTGGCTATAAAAAAAAGTTACTCATAATTTTTGTAATTTTTTGGTTTTATTTAATAATAGAACACAATATCATGCATATGACTACGACGACTGGCTCGACAAAACCTCATCCAAACAGCCCAATTTTTCAGTACATTTTCGATTGATTCGGGTCGAATCTCTTTAATGGCAACTTCCATTTCATGTTTCAATACTTCAATTGTCTCTGGATGCTTGGCGTAACATTTATCCTTAGTGGATCCCCACAGGAAATAATCCAAAGGGCTCAAATCACAGCTTCAAGGCGGCCAATTGACATTGACAGTTTCGGCTGATTTTTCGATTTTCAAATACAATTCGTAAAATATCGATGGTGGGCACAAATCAGGTCAAAATCGAATATTAAAAGGTCATCCATAGGTCCATTATAGTCTAGACAGACCACTGCGTTAATTAGCAGCCTTAATTGAAATTAACTTGTGCATTATGTCATGTGTTGAAATATGAGTTATTTTAATTATTTTAGTAATTTCAGATTTCTTTGAAACAAAAACTGATTTTTGACTAGTGGTACATTCTTCCTCCTATCCATTTTTTAAACAAGTGGACAAATAGTAAGTTCGGCCGGGCCGAATCTTATATACCCTCCATCATGGATCCTTAAAAAGTCAATAAATAAGAAAACTAACTGAGTTTTTGGGCCGCTCGTGACCCGATAGTCCCAGGAACCCGATCACAAATTTTATCCAAATCATGAAAATAAATGCATATTTGGGTTCGCGAGAATATTTCGTTGCATTTCGATACCCATATGCGCATGTTTATCATGGGCCCTTTTTTGGGCCCCAAGGGTCCACGGAACCCATGAGCACGCCCATTTTTGGGATTTTTTTTCCCCATCTATAAATTATATAAACTTAGAACTTAGATGTAGTGAAAAAAAATATTTGAAAAATTTGATTATGGCCGGAATATATTTTCCCCTTTGGTCCGATATGGCCCATTCTTAACCTGCTTAACTTAACCTGCTTATGGGCAAAAAACATCTTCCTACCCAATTTCAGCTTTTTAGCGTTGGTCGTTCGCACTGTATCGTGATTTCAACAGACAACAGACGGACGGACGGACAGACGGAAATCGCTAGAATGTCTTAGAATGTTACACTGACCGATAATATATATACTTTATAGGGTCGCAGATCACTCTTTCGAGGTGTTGCAAACGGAATGACAAACTTAGTATATACTCCATCCTATGATGGAGTGTATAAAAAAATATAGTTGACAAACAGTTGTTTACTAAATGCAGAAACTGTTGCATAGGGGATTTTTTAAATTCAAATTCACTCTGTCGTCTGTGTACGCTATTAAAAAAGTAATGCACGTAACACCTCGAAGTAATGTAAATGAAAAAATGTAATGTGTCTTTAATACTGTTGGAAGTAATCCCTCCTCCCCTTACTTAGGAATCGATTCAGTATTGATTGCATTCGCTACTGGGACAAACTAAAGTTGTAGCACAATTGTATAGATCACTTTCCATTTGATACTCATATTTAAAGCGATGAATGGGTTACTTTTTCTTTCACCGGCTCTTCCGAATGTGTATATTTTTGATTTTGTCTCATTGGATATTTTATCATCTTCTCTAATGGGAAGGTGTTACCGGAAAATGTGAAATGTGCTCCAATTACATTTACATCCAATTATTGAAAATCCAAAAACATGGAAACTAAACGAATTGTGTCACACTGAAAAACAACTTTGGACAAAATCATATTTCTAGTTTAGACGTCGTCGTCGTTTTTTTATCTCCCCCTTTCTCATAATCATCACACCCACTCTGTGTTGTCAACTCATCTACTCCCGAACAGAAGAAGGCGTATCATTTCGAATGCATTTTATTAAAAACTTCCACAAAGGCATATTTGAGGGGAAATGGCGATATTAAACTAAAAATAAATGAAAACTAAAATAATTGATAGGGGTCGATCATATGCAACACCCTACGGCAATAGTTTAAGAAGAATAGCTAGCCTTGGTGCAGAAATTAATGCAAGTCCGATTATCCTCCGATTAATGCTAGCGACATCTTCAAAAGCCTTTTCTCAACCCAGAACGTCAGCTTCTTGTTTCGGAATACATGTAGTTGATGTATATAAAGCAAATCAAAATCATTATCAGACCCAGCTTTCTACGAAATATCTTTATTTGAGAGAAAGATCACAACCGATTGTAATGTGAAATTAAATAATTCCTAATTATTTTGTAAACCCTGCAAAATCTGAAATACTTTCTATTGTCCCAAAATCCCCCGCTCCTGCATATGGTCGCATGTAGGGTACCAAGGGACAAAATATTTAAGAAAAAAAAGTGGTCTAAAAATATTTCTTTTTTTTTGTCTCTCCCATTCGATGAATGGGACAACGAACAGAGAATATAGAGCACAGCACATAAAAAGTAAAATGGCATTTTCATTTCCATTTCCATTTCAATGCGATGCAATATTGTAAAAGTCTTTGATGAAAACTCATCGATTTGATTTTATTCAGCCGGTGGCCACAATGATGGACGCTTTCTTTTCATTTTGCGATACTCTCAAGTTAAGTAAGGCCACAATGCAATTTTGACATTTTAATCGTGAATGTGAGACCAGAGTTCAAAACATAAAACTAACTGATGGTTTTGTTGTCGTTTTTTTTGTTTCTGTGTGATTTCAGGTCAAATGTTGATGAAATGGTTCATATCATCATTGCAGAACAATGGCAGTCATCTGAGTGAACAGGATATCAGCGTGTTGACACTGCAGTACTGCAACAATTTAATCAACGTGGGAGTTTTAAAGCAGATATCGGAGAAACGCGATGATTTGGATGTATTCAGTGTAAGTAAATTTGCAAATTGCTTATATTCTTAAAATTATTGTTGCAATGAACATTAAATTCATAAAACACTGAGAGGGTTTGTTCTATTTATTTGTCTGAATCATTCGATCGAAGTATTATTGTGTTTCGGTTGGAAAATATAGTGTAGGTAACCATGTCGTAGATTAAAAAAAGAAATGTGAATAATTCGGATTGTTTTCGAACAAATTACTGCTCTTAGGTGAAAACCCGTTTAAAATATCGATTTTGCGGAGAATATTGTGTGAGTTGGTATGAAAAGTAAACATTTTAAATATCTTATGACAATAATCGAAAATATTTAACCAGTTTAAAAATAGTTGATTGTTTGCTTTTTGCAGATGTTGGAAAAAAATAAAAAATCAGCTCTTGAAATAAGACAAATTCTTATGAAAATGTCATTACTTTTTATGAAAGCAAGAAAGTTGAAAAAACACTGATAACACTATGCAACAAAATTATATAAAAAAAATTGTCTGTAAACTAAAAAATTAGTTTCCTTGAGCATTGAGGCTCCAATTTCCCTAAAATCAGCACAAAAAACTGTTGTGAATAATTACGAAAATAAAATTTTTTCATATAATTTTTTTTTTTAATTTTATAATATCGTCTTTATTTTCTTTTCTTTTATATAATAGTTACATGTTTGAGATTTTATACATTTTTCACAAATTTATCATAACAAAGCAGTTGTCAGTTTGTATGAATACGGGGGTTTGTCATTAGCAGTTTGTTGTCTTTAAGTTGAGTTCGAGATCATTTAATAATATAAATTTTTTTCCAAAATAGAAATAAATAAAAAAAAGGTTAGGCATTATGTTGGAAGCTCTGACTTCAGCTCAAATTATTGGTGTAATATGTGATACAGTTCTCGCTTAAAAGGAAAGCAGTAAAACAAACAAAACACACAACTAAGGTTTTGTTTTGTTTGCTTATTTTTGCTGATTAACTTTGGAAAACGAGGTACACAGATGAGATGAGAAAGATCTGCAAATTTTCTTTCGTTTAATGACAAATGTTATCCACATAAGAGTTTATTTGACGGTATTATTGGCGAAATATTCCCGCATAGGCGAATAATAATTATAGAGAGTAAAAATGAGACAGTTACAATATGTAAAGGGTTTTCCAACAAGAGGTGTTATTTTGAATCACCCGGTATTTTGGTAGCTGTCACTTTTAAAGCTTTTATTCTTTGACATTTGACAAGTAGAAACTACGCCAGTACTAAAAATGGAACGATTAATTATTAAAAATCACTACAACCAGTGAAAATGTTGCAGTCGGTTAAACCCATAGTACGGAAAATCTCGCTTCGCGAAAGGTATTTTCATTTTTATCTCTCGTTTTGTTACTCACACTCAGAGACAAAAAAAATAATTCTCGTGAATGTAATTTTTATCTACGAAAGTTATCTTTTTTATATTTCATGAGTGATCAATACATGCTTTAAGAGTGATCAATACATGCTTTAAAAGTATTGCTCTCTCTAACGAAAGAGAAGAAAAGATAACACTCACTCATAAAAATAACTTTCACGAGAGTTTTGTTTTACATTCTGAGTGCGAAAGTTAAATAAAGATAAATATTAAAGAGAGCACGCGTGAGACAAGAAATATAAAAATACTTGTGTTTGGAAATTGACGCAGGTCAGTTTCTTCTATTGTTTTGTTTGAAGCAGTTGAAAAAAAAATGGGTCGTAAGAAGTGCTTCGAATAGAATTGCAATAGAATTGCTTTATTGTTATTTTTGATTTAATTTTTTGGTTTGAAAACAATAAAAAATAAAAAAATGTTATCCGCTGAAAGTTTAATTATTTGTTATACATATTTTCGTCCCATTTCGCCGTTGTAAAAGGAATTTCCTAAAAATGCAGTTGATGACGAATATTTTTTCTAGTGATTAAACTCAGGAATGAGAATTAATTTCTAATGAGTAGATGTAACTCTCGCGCGAGTTCTCGGTAGATAAATCTCGTGAGTGAAAAAAATAATTGTTCTCTTCATATTTTAAATTACTTTCACGAGAAAAAAATATTTATCTTGAGAAAAATTTATATTTATCTTTGAGGAGAACAATTTTTTTCTCATAAGGTATTTTTCTCTTGTGAAGAGAATAAAAATTGAGTACTCTCCGTACTATGGGTAAACCGACTTATATATAACCTCACCATCAGTAAAAACACACAAGTCTCATACTCCATAATAGCAACCTCAAAATACCGCATGTTATAGAAAAATATGGTAGAGTTTTTTCTCGAAAATTGTATGTAAGTCCCAGAAGGGGAGTTGCCAGACTTCCAAGTTGTTGTCTAAAACTTTGTCTAGCTATAGCTTTACTAAGTACAGAATTTGGGCATGATCGCGTTGGTCATATTGGTGTTACTACACGATTTCTAAGGTAGGCGGGATGGTACATTTGTATGACAGGTACCAGAAGGGGAGTTGACAGACTTCCAAGTTTGTGTCCAAAACTTAGTCTAGCTATACATTTACTAAATACAGAATTTTGGCAAGATCGCGTTGGTCATATTGGTGTTATTACACGATTTCTAAGGTAGGCGGGATGGTACATTTGTATGGGAGGTACCAGAAGGGGAGTTGCCAGACTTCCAAGTTTTTGTCCGAAACTTTGTTCAGTTATACCTCTACTAAATACGGAATTTGGCCAAGATCGAACTTGAGCGTGTTGATATTATTACACGATTACTAAAGTGGGCGAAATAGCAGATTTGAATTGGAGGTACCCGAAGGGGTGTGGCCATATAGCCCATATGCAATCCCATAAGCAGTTTTGGGAAAATATTAAGACATGCCAAATTTCACAGTGATTGCTTAACTCTTTCGAAAGTTATCGTGCGTACCAGCAGGACAGACGGACGGACATGGCTCAAACGATTCAGAAAGTCATGAATCGAATTTGGTTCAAAGACACCTGGGGTCTAATGTGAATATTTCTAGGTGTTACACTTTTGGGTCGTATCAAATGATATATACCATCCTACCCGTACGGTGAGGTTATAACAAAAGTCATTCCTTACTGATTCAATACAATTCAGTTCTGTGATGAAAATAGTGTACTTCTCCGCAAAAGAACAATTTATGGGCCATCGTTATTTCCAGAGAAGTTCATCTATTCTCCTATTACCTCCTGGCGAATTGTTCTTAGTGGATGTGACATCTTTATTCCGCGCTCTTCTCATCCTCTCTTAAACATTAATTTCGAAATAAAGTCAGAGATGGAAGAACAGTTGCACCGAAGTAAGAGACATGATTCTGAAGAAGATGCAACTGAAAATGTACCTTCAAAGCATGACTGATCCGTGATACTTTGGAATTGATACACCCAGACCAGCGATATTATGGGTGCCCTATATCGAGTTCGTTAATTAACTCAACTGCATTACCAGACGCCATATGCGACGAATTAACCATGAACCTGTTTGACAACATGAACGTATTTACTTACCCCATTGAAATTACAACTTGCCTATGGCCGGGTAGTTCTAAAGAAGAATTTTGTTTCTAAGTATCTAAGTCCTTGCGCAGGATGGTGAGTTGCCGACCACCACCGAGGTCGCCGAATTACATGCCTGTGGTTTTGAATTTCGATCGTTTGAATCAATTACACAGAGAACTTATTGCCACCGCAGAGTCATTGACACTTGAATTTGCTAGATTGCAGAACCTCAAGTAATTGCCAGGCAGAAGAACAAAAAAAGAAACGCAATAAAACTTCTTAAAATTACATTTAGTAATTAATACAAAAATTACTGAATGATTGGATGTCCTCGAGACAAAACAAGTTTTAAATGGCCAAAGAGACAGTCAAAAGCAGCACCAGATTACTTTTGAGTGTCACAGATACTTTTACGGGGCGGTGGGAGGCACCACTGTCTGTCTGCCTGTCTGGCTGGTTGTCGGTCGCTCTTTTTACTTATTTGTATTTTTCTGATTTAATGAGCATTTTAACATCATTCAGAATAAAACAGACGGCATATACTTAATTATTTCGCTTATTATCATTATCGTTACTCGGACATTAATAACCATATTGTAGCCATATTCAGCCGTCATTGGACTGAAAAGATGGCCACTGAAGAGGTTTCCAAATACGAATATAAATTTTGCCTTTTCTTGGCCGGTCAATTGCGAGCATGAAGCCAAACCTCCTCTATTGTCCATTCAAATTGAAAAAATACATTTGTTTTCTTTTCCTTGGCTTTTACATGTTATTCGTTGGTTTTATTGTTATTATTATTATTGAAATTTTATGTTAAACGCATTTTTAAATTACGTACTTCCATCAATAAAAAAAAATGCTCTCTTGGCAGTCGAGTTTTTCCGCTTTTCTTATTCCGAACAATTTGAAATGCTTCCCTTTTAATTTCCTCTTCAAATTGATTTTTTATGCCAAAAAAAAGAAAGAATGGAATCCTTTATGTTGTTCGCCTTAAAAAAAAAAAAAAAGAATCCGCTGGCCAACTCCAGCAGCAATGGAGTGCATCGCACTCACTTGTCATTTCAGAAATAAAACGATGCGAACGAAAGGGCCAGTGTTATACACGCGGAGCGGGCAAACGTCTGTTCTGTATCTTCGTTTTGTTTTCTTCTCCTGCCAGTTCACGAGTGTCGGGCGATATGCGGGGCAAAATGTTTCATCAAACGGAAATTATGCAATAACCGACTAAAGGATGCGGACAAAACGGAAATGAATAGTACGAGTACGAGAAGATTTAAAATGGCTGTGTCATTAGCCAAGAAACGTGGAGTCCGTATCGGGATGATCATAAACTGATTCGTTTGAGTATGTGTGCGTTGGCTTTTGATACTGACTCAATCACAGCAATTGACAGTTGTTTATACATTTTAGTTATTTCAATATTTAAGAAATGTTTCTCACGAACAAATAGTTCTGTAATGCTTTTAAAATCAGAAAGAATGTCTCACATATTAGATGCAGTGTTTCGCTTACACACGTTCCTCTATAATTAGACGCCACGTATTAAATCCGACCAATAAGTATTTCTCTTAACATTCCATGAATGAACTTACGGGGAACTACTCTCGAATCAGTGAGTTGGGCACGATATAAATTGTAAACACATTGACCGGGAAATACTTTTCAACGCCGGTTTTACATGTCTTAAAGATTACGCTCTGACTTGGATTTACGAGGTGGAACCAGCCGCTGAAAAATGTTTGATTGTCTCACCAGGTTTCGATCCTGGGTTCTACTGTGTGATAGTCGCATCCATCCGACCGATAACCGACCCATAATGTCAGAGCATCTTTTGCTACAGCCCCTTTTACTAAGGTCCCTCCCCTTTTAAGGTTATACAGTTCTCGGCGCTAACGAATAATTTTAATCATTTGCCACAAAACCAATGAAGTTACATGAATTGTGTTTTTATATGGAAATAATTTTAATCATTTGCCCCAAAACCAATGAAGTTACATGAATTGAGTTTTTATCTGGGGGAATCATCTGTCATTCATTTGCATGACGCATCACTCTGTCGATCACAACTGAAGTTGAAGTCCAGACGCACACTGGCTTAGAAGACTTGAAACTTCATTTGGCCGGACGGGAAATGATTTGAAAGCAAAGTAGCAAAGTGTTAACTATAAAGTTTGGAGTTTGTTGTACGTGTATGGGTGGGTAAGAGTACAGTGTATGGTGAAAATATTAGGGAGGAACAGCAAATAGTTTCTTACAGTAAATAGTTTCTTCCAAATTATTTAGTATTCATGCAGAAATATATGTTGTGGCTTCAAACGGAAATTGTTTTGGTACTTTAAAGGTTTTCAGTATTTTAGCGGTTTTGGTCACATCGAGCTGTTGAAAGTGAAGTGGTGGTGCTTATCCAGAGTCTTTTGCAGGATATCGCCTTAAGTTGCTCGTCGGTTGGATGAAAATTAAACTGTTTTGATTTCAGCTAAAGTTGGCCAACTTGGTTTCATTTCTATCTTTGAGTTCTTGAATTGACGCTGGGCTGTTGGCGTAGACTTTATCTTTCACGTGGCCATAAAGGAAGAAGTCGCAAGGTGTTAAATCAGAAGATCTCGGTGGCCACTTGTGATCACCTCTTCGAGAGATAGCACGGTCTGAAAACTTCTCCCGTAAAAGAGCAATGGTTTCGTTGCTTGTGTGGCACGTAACGCCGTCTTGTTGAAAAATCATAAACATCTCTCGATAGCGCAATCCATTCACCGTGACCTCATTTTACAAAAAGTAAGGTCCAATGACCCCGCCGGACCATAAATCGCACCAATCAGTCACACGTTGAGGATGGAGAGGCTTTCAACCAACAACTCTTGGGTTTTCCGAGCCCCAGATGCGACAATTTTGCTTGTTGACGTAGCCACCGATGTGGAAATAGGCCTCATCAGTCAAGATGACTTCGATGGAATTCCGGATCATTTTCATGCATTTCAAGGACCCAATCAGCAAAGACACGACGTTGTTGTTGATCGGCCGTCTTGAGTTTTTGTGTTAACTGAACCTTAAGACCCAAGTCTTTATGCAAAATACGGTGTAATGACGTTTGTGGAATGCTCAATTCCAAAGAACGACGAGGAACACTTCAACACTTTGGGCTACAGCGGCAATCTTCTTAGTTGTTATTGAGCGACGTGCCCGGGTTTTATTGTTCACATCACTAACATGTCCTAACTGCTCGAATTTGTCCACCAATTTCTGTATTGTGGTCCGACAAGGTGCTTCACGACGACTCAAAAATAATTTAGTTTTGCCAACTGTGACTGCACGATTTTCATCATTTTTGTAGTGATTTTTAATAATGTCAATGCGATGTTGAAGCGTCTATCGTTGGATTTTTAGTAATGGCGTAGTTTCGACTTGTCAAATGTCAAAGAATAAAAGCTTCAAGAGTGACAGCTGCCGAAAATAACACCTCTTTTTGGAAACCCCTTTACAATTATTGTGTATTATCTCGCTACGGTTACAAAACCGTCTTCACATGTGTACTGTGCCTCCCATCACCTATGTACTGTCCAGACACTGTCATCATTGCGGCGAAGTTTACTCGTGCACAGACCACACCACTAACCACCAACAAGTTTGGGTACCATCCATTTTGTATCTTCTTCTCGGCGTTACAGAAAAATAAACATTCGTGTGTGTGTATATGTATGTGTCCATTGTGTGTTTGTTTTGGGAAACGGATATTAAATGATTGGGCAAAAGTCACATTATAGCCAGCAACTGAGCCCTTTGAAAATGTATCATCATCGTGCTATAGAGAGTTTGATTGACTGAATACGCTAAAGTTGCCTCCAACTCTGGGATTTTTGTGAATTGCATACGGTTCTCTTTATATGAATCGAATTCGAGGCAGCCGTCCAAAGCGCAGGATGTTAATAAAATGTACATGACTCTTTGTTCGTCTGTCATCACGATAAATCACAACTTTTATCGCCGATTGTTCAACATACAAGTTCCGACAATGCCAACATTCCTCCATACGGACGATGACGGCGACGGCGACAAAGAATAAAGTCAACAACGAGCAGATGATGATGATGATGGAAAAGTTTGCCGCTATCAAAACTAATCCATATTGATCCACTAAAAGGAGAAACTCTTCTTAAACACTCATCAGATAATGCAAAAATATCGAAAAGTTTTTTCATTAAAACAATTCAAGTGGATTTAAGGCGGACTATTATACATGTCAACTTTTACCCGGCCAACGACAAAAAGGAGCAGAGTCAGGACATGGCGGTGGCAATGCTCATGAAGATGATGATGATGACGATAGAAGAAAGCAAAAGTTTCCCGGTTTTTTGTGTCGCGGTGCGTTCGTTTGCCTCTACAGCTTTTGTCAACCACTAAACATTAACGCTTTACCGGATTTGTTTAAGTGACAGTTGCATTTTGTGGTGTGTTAAATGAACGTTAAAAGGATAATGTGGGCTGAGTCAAGGGGAACTTGTGGGACTTTAGCCAAAGACACATTTCGACATACACACGCACACGCACACACACGCTCACATTCTTACATAAATACTTGTTGAAACTTCATCACAACATCAACAAAAACAGAGTCAAAGGTCAATGACGCAAAAAAGGCCGAGAAAGGCAGATGGGCGGTGGGTTCATCATTAATATGTAATAGGAGCATCTTCGACTGATATTAAAATCCAGTACTTTTTTTTTTATTACACGAGTTTCTGTTGATTCTAATGTGTCGAATGAAATATGACTTTGGTCCATGGACAGACGAGACGAAATAAACGTAATATTTGTTGTGTTCCCTCATTATTTTATGGTGTTTTTACGACCTTTGATAAGACCAATAACAGTTCCGCATTATTGTGCCCAATCTGTCTTTTATGACAGTATATTACTACGTATGGCATACGTTATTTACCGGTTGGGGTTGAACGTCACTGACACAGACTACAAATAGAAATTAAATCATGCGTTGACATGGCCAAGCGGCTGTAGATGGTCCTATGGGTGACGTAAAGTAATTTCTGGCTGCAGAGACACAAATTATTTAACTGAGATATTAAACATTGACGAAGTTCCATTCCTCCTTAAACATTCCTCAATAGAGTAGCACTGCTATACTTGATATTCCTAGTTAAATCTTGCCGTTTTTCTTTGTCATTTTCATAGCTTCAACCACGTGTCTCCGCTTGTCGTGGTCGTCTAAAGCTTTTCTAGCCT
Source organism: Hydrotaea cyrtoneurina (assembly GCA_958296145.1). NCBI lineage: Eukaryota > Metazoa > Arthropoda > Insecta > Diptera > Muscidae > Hydrotaea > Hydrotaea cyrtoneurina. The sequence continues at coordinate 49,710,570 of OY282514.1, read as the reverse complement.
AAGAGATCGGGTACAGTAGACCGGCAGTCCTAGCAGGAACAATCGCTGTACTTTGATGCCTCTACCGACGTACTTGTCGGGATATAACTCAAACAGATCATATTCCATCAATTTCGCCAAGGTTCTTTCGAACATACTCACTACCGTCATCTCTTCTCACAGATGTCCATAATGAAACATGGGTAGAATTAGAGTATTGTACAGTGTCGACCCTTTAGACTCGGAAAAAAAAGATTAAGGACCGTTTCACAACAAGCTTAAGATATGAGCCCGCCAAACAGTATTTGGAATGTGACGATGTAGTCTACGAAATTATAGATGAATAGATAAAGTTTATATCGAATGGTAAACAAAATATTAAAATACACGTTTATCTAAATATATTTTGTATGGGTCATGGCCGATTTTAATGAAACTTGGCTTGCATCTTTTTGTTATTCTAGAAATATGGGAACAATTTTATGCGATTTAGATTGTAGGAGAGGTGGATTTGGCCGATTTTGATTTTACTCGGTGCCAACTTTCAACGATCTAGGTCCACTTATAGTTTTTGCCCAAACATATATGAAACCATAGCGCTTCTCAGGCTGTAGCAAGCAAATGTTTTGTTTTGTCCTCTTTCACCAACAAAAAAAACTACACTTACATCACGCACTACCTCTTTTCGGAGTTTGGAAGGCGTCTTTGTAGTAGATAAACAAATGGTATTTATAGTTTTGCTTCTCATGGGTATTTTTTTAGGATTTGGTCGATAGCAGAATAGTCCGTCCTGAATCCAGACTCATAGGGTTGAATTAATTAATCAAATTTAGGCTCCAACAATATTCTAGATAGGATCTTATATGCAATACAATGAAACTTGCATAACTCGAAGTCCAATTTTCTTTAAGTCGAACCATTTCGAGTGGCAATAGCGTTAAGGAGATAAATTCCTTTAAATTTATCTTCTACAGTGTTCTCCAACAAGAAGTGTTATTTTGGTAATCAAAATAGCATTTTTGAGATAAATGATCGCATGTTTATTTCATAATAAAGAGGAAGGAATGCTGTTAATAATGACAGGACCATATTCGTTTCAGGAAATTTTCCATAACCAAATCGCAAAGTGGCTGCCCTATGTCCTCGATAGCCTCACGAATTATATCTATTACACTAAGCAACAACAAAATTGTAATGAATAACCACTATTCAATTCAGATGTACCGTGGTTCCGTAAGTTTGTTGTGTTGTTTTTAAATTTTGTTTTAAACCAGTGAAAAAGTTGCAGTCGGGTAAACCGACTTATATATACCCTCACCCTCAGTAAAAAAATACAAGTCTCATATTCCATAATAGCAACCTCGAAATACCGAATGTTATAGAAAAATATTGTATTACACGTTTTTACAAAACGGGCGGATTATAAAGCAGAGTTTTTTCTCGAAAATTGTATATAGTTAAAGCTTTACTAAATATAGAATTTCGGAAAGATTCGTTGAGCGAGTTTATATAATTGCGCGATTTCAAAAGTGGGTGCAATGGTACATTTGTATGGGAGGTACCAGAAGGGGAGTTGCCAGACTTCTAGGTTTTTGTCCAAAACTTTGTCTAGTTACAGCTTTACAAAATACAGAACTTGGGCGACATCGTGTTGGTCATGTTGGTGTTACTACACGATTTCTAAGGTAGGCGGGATGGTACATTTGTATGGGAGGTACCAGAAGGGGAGTTTGCCAGACTTCCAAGTTTTTGTCAAAAACTTTGTCTAGCTATAACTTTACTAAATACAAAATTTGGGCAAGATAGCGTTGGTCATACTGATAGTATTAGACGGTTTATCAGGGGCGGGATGGTACATTTGTATGGGAGGTACCATAAGGGGAGTTGCCAGACTTCCAAGTTTTCGTCCAAAACTTTGTCTAGCTATAGCTTTACTAAATTCAAAATTTGGGCAGGATCGCGTTGGGCATATTGATATTGATACACGATTTCTAATGTAGGCGATATGGTACATTTGTATGGGAGGTACCAGAAGGGGAGTTGCCAGACTTCCAAGTTTTTGTCCGAAACTTTATCCAGTTGTACTTTTACCAAATACGTAATTTGGCCAAGATGGGTGTGGGCGTATTGATATTATTACACGATTACTAAAGTGGGCGAAATAGTAGATTTGTATGGGAGGTACCCGAAGGGGTGTGGCCATATAGCCCATATGCAATCCCATAAGCAGTTTTGGGAAAATATTAACCCATGCCAAATTTCAGAGCGATTGTTTAACTCTTTCGAAAGTTATCGTGCGTACCAGCAGGACAGACAGACGGACAGACGGACAGACGGACATGGCTCAAACGATTTAGAAAGTCATGAATCGAATTTGGTTCAAAGACACCTGGGGTCTAATGTGCATATTTCTAGGTGTTACACTTTTGGGTCGTATCAAATGATATATACCATCCTACACGTAGGGTGAGGGTATAAAAATATTAAATTTTGAAAATTTACACTTTTTTCATTGTCCCTTGTGCTGTTATTTTTTTTTTTACCGCATACGGCGTTCAATGTTTCGCATTTTATTTGTGACTCTGAAACTATTCAATGTCCTTTGAAATGTTACAGATGTCGTGGCAAACTTAATATGGCGCCACAATAATTGCCACAGTTCATAGTTGATCGGCTGATAGTCTTCATTACATGGAGCATGAGTATCTTCAAATCCACTCATGCGGAAAAATTGCGTAAAAACTTTTAAATTTTTGGATTTTCCCTCCCACAAAAACCACAAAACTTGAAAATGACAACAATAAAGTAAAGACAATAATTCGGAAAATAGTACACAGTCGCACATACACACACCCAAACAAAAGAAACTTTTCTCGTCGGTTGTTCTTGTGTGCTGTTACAGCCGGCTGTTACTGATGAGAATTTGTCAAATCATCATAATCGCTAATTCAAGTATCATTCAGCAAAAATACTGCCAGACATACACATACTACCACGAGTACACTTATCCATATATAGACGCACTGTGACAATCGCACACAGCCACACTCACAGGCCGACAGACAGTTACTTGTTTGAGGACGACTTGTAGTGTCACAACTACTTGAACTAGTGCCACCTCTGCTCCGCCATCAGCCATTCCGCACACGATGACTTATTGAAACATTCATATGTTTGTGCAGACAAAACATACATACGTAGAACAACCTATCATCACAAGCAGCATCAGCGTCAGCATCAGGAGCGGCATCATCAGCTCAGACATCATCGTCGTCATCGCAGGATTTGCAGAGGATAAAAAATCAAACAGTCATAAAGAAAACTTTGTTCATTTATACTTTAATGTAATCCCTCTTTTTCTTTTACACACACACACACACACAGTTGTAAAACCAAAGAACTGCTGGCATCGGGCGAAGCCAACTATATGATACACTGCACCACAATGGTCCAAAGTATTTGGTTCAAAATATTTCTATATTGCTTGACATTTTTTAAAAAGATAAGCAATACCAAAATATTATTCAAACACAATTAACGCAGCGCCTCTTCACTCCTCGATTCAGAAACTATTTCGCAGAAGATCGGTATAATTTGTAATGAGTCTGAAACATTTCAATTTGCAATGCTGACAAGCAAATGCCCAAAGTCCTATGGCCGGTCACCATAGTGAGACGTAGGGTGTAACAATACAGGAACACATTCGGGTAATAATGAAAATTGACATCGCACTTGCGTGTGTATCTGTGCGACTAAGATTCTATCAGTGAGTGTGTGTGTTTGTCTGTAGTACATTTGGAATGGTTTGCGTCATGAATTTCCCCACAGCCAATAAAGCTTAATGATAATTTCTTGTGAAACATTCATAATTGTTATTATTATTGGCCCCCTATTGATACAGCATTCATTGGCAACAGCAAACATCAGCACAAGCGGGATCAGCAGAAGGGGCGCCAGTCAAAGAAGCTACTGGAGAAAGATAGTACGCAAGTAGAGTAGGGGTTTACTCCATTATATTCACATCGCACAATGAATTAACACTTAAAGTGTCAATGACTCCTTTGTCATGTGTGATGCCGCGAACTATCACCAGAACTGAAGAAATAAAGAGATAATTCGACTACCGGAATATTCTACATCCTAAAGGAAAGACTTTACATAAACTCATTGATTGATTTTATGTTCAACTAGCTGGACCCGGTGCCCATCGCCGACCCCAAACATGATTTTAGAGAAATAAAGATCTGACAATTTGCCGAGGGTCAGCAATTTACTGTGAAAACTCCATGACTGTCGTTATATATTTGCAGCAGATATAGCGTTTTTTAAGAATGATCCCAATTTTTTCAGGACGTATTAATTTCTTAACTAAGAGCACATATACCAAATCTTATCTTCATGCCTCAACTAGTTCGTGCGGTAATTTAAGATTTTTTTTTTTATAGGGCGTGTCTCTGTACAGAATTGTTCAGACCAGTTCACGAATATGGTGTTTTAAAATTGCAAGTTGTATGGGCGGTGCCACTGCCGAATGATCGTCCGATTTTGACCTAATGTGGTCTATGTCAATTCCCAGGTGGACAGTAATTTTCACTAGAAATGTCATGACGATCGTTACATAATCACGGCAGATATTCTATTTTTAAGGGCGTGGTACTGCCCACTTTCTGTCAGGACAAGCTAATGTCTGTGCTAATAGCAGATGCACCAAATCTCATCTTCAGAACTCTAACAGTTCGTGACAAATGTGGTTTTAAACTATTAATCTTTATCGATGGCGCCTCGCCCCTTTGTTCAATGTACCCTGCAACCATCCACATATTAGCAGGTAAATTTCAAGCCAATTGACCCTATAACGCCAGGGATATTGTAAAATTTAAAATATGGGTGACACGCTCCTTTTGTCCAATTATCACCAACATAGCCGGCAATTATCTACGTGTAAGTTTAAGCGAATCGCACTCAGTGTTATACATTCAAACTTCCATAAATCGAACCACCATTATCTCGTGGAAAAGTTCGACTTATGGAGACTTCGAGTTATGAAATTACTTATAAAATTGTTTAAGTGAATTTTTCTCCTAAACTCCCACTAGAAGTGCTTCGACTTAAAGAAAATTCGACCTATGGAAGTTCCACTTTAATTATTTTGAAAGAATAAAAGCTTCAAAAGTGACAGCTACCGAAATACTGGGTGATTTTAAATAACACCTCTTGTTGGAAAACCCTGCATATCATTGTAATAACCGGTTTAGGGGTTGTACAATCATGGGCTGATGCAGATGATTCAGAATTGCCTGATCTGTAAAAAAGAACTGTATGTTTAGTTTGATGAATGCCTAAGATTGTAACCTCAGATAGTTTCCTATTTATTACAGAACACAGAAAATAAAAAGACACAGTGTTTCAGAAACAGGTATACTATTTTATTAGTCTGATTGCTCTAACGGCACTTGATGTTGCTGCCTGAAAGATCTGTTAGAGCGGCAGTAAAAAAGGCACAACTTAACGAAAACCCGGTTGGAAAAAGGAAGACAATATGGAGACCCTTCGCTACTTTGAGTGAACTCTTTTCCTAACGAGATAAGGAAAGCGGTAGGGTTTCCATCATTTACAATCAGATATTCAATTCAAAGTGAAATTCATGGGATTAATTCAAAAGACCTTAAAACTATATTGTTGTTGAACGGAGTTTAACATTCCGCCGTCTTTGCTGGGTTGCAACTATGGGCGTGCTCTGGGCTATTGGCATGGTTGACATGGTTTGGATTAGGCCGGCAGGCAAAATTCAGAGCAATTGATCATTACCCACCACAATCTTCACATTCGATGGATGCAAAAAATGGGGATCTGCTAGGTCTGTCAGATGATTGTATATCCTCTGCAGTCTCCGCTCAATCATGGCCTCCGGCAAAGTAGCATTCAGTTGGCTGCGCACTGTGCCGTTGAATCTTCGCTGAGGCATCGTGGTGGGACTGCAGACTGACGGAACAGGACTCCCTGATGTTTCCTTTGGTGGTCGTTCCACCATGCCTCTCAGGATGACCGTTTGCGCGTCTCCTGAGTTCAGCATCAGACGAGCCATATGCGAACCACAAGCTAAAGCCGTGGGCAGAAACACGTATTCGATTTCCGGCACAACCGTTCGCAAAGATATGGTTTTTTCTTTGCCATTCTTCTTGGTGGAGCTCTACACCGGCGGCTTTGAGGTGGTGATGTTTGGTGGAACCTCTGGTTGTAAGATGACGTATCGGGTGCGTCTATTCGGATATCACTAATCAACTAGAAAAGCGGCGAGGACAAAATTGAACGAGGACAGGATGGGCCTTGGTGGAGGTTCGATGGACACAAAATTCGAATTGCGTTCAGCAGAATGATGATCAAATGAATTTCGTCGATAGCTTTGTGAACGATAGTACTGATGGCGATAGTCGCAATTCATTTGGTCGTCATTTTGCCGAACGAAAAATAAGAATTTTGTGCCCATCGAACAGGAGTTTGGAATTTATTGTAAATTGGCGGAACACTCCGCCAGCCGCCAAGAAAATTCGTCACGAGTACATGTAAAATAAAAGTTTCGAGCCCCGCCTACTGACATGAATATGTTTACACTATAGGGTTGGCGAAGCACACCGGATTAAATCTAGTATGTATATATTTTAGATCCAGCTGACCCGTAAACTTCAAGACTACCAGAATATTTCCCTAGATCAGATAATCATTCTTAATACTGTTTTTCCTCCTATGAATTGTGCCTGGAGATGTATCTACTCGGTATAGAGTAGCAGGATCGATAATTAATAAGTGTTTGACGTGTTCTCTTCTGGTTTCCAGATATCCCTTCACATGGCCTCTCACTTCTGATTCTATAATATATACCACTACATTTGTTGTTTAATTGATCTTATTTGCACACTAATACATTCGCTCCAATTGCTCTTTAACATTGCAGCCCTTCCACATGTACCAATGGACACACACCGAAGCTCCGACTACATCACAGCCGCATACTCCCGGGAAATTAGATAAAGTACACGTTTGGCCCTACTGCAGCACCCCAGCCAGTAGTACACGTGTGCCCAAAAGCATACAAGTCGATAACGGCCAATCAGAGGGAGGCAACGGCTTCCAGCAAGTTCTAAGAAGACGACTTCTAAGCTGTTCAACCATCACCGAAGTCCATGCAGTGGTCAACGATTTCCTGACCGTGGGTGAACCACTGCGAAGACCCTCCAAGCGCTGTATTCAATTGACGGATTTACTAAACGCCAGCGAAACGACCATTTATCAGTATGATAAAAACACAACCGATGTTAGTTCCGGCATTGAGAGTGGCGAACAACAGGAGGCCGGCGTACAAACAGAAGAATTATCGCCGGCGATGCATGAGTTTGTATGTGGTAAATGTGGAGGTCTCAATGACATTCCAAGACAGATCACAACATGTGAGAAGGAAGTACAAGTTTGTCTGACTGAAGACATAATTGAAAATGTGGGCGACGTAACGAAGCCAGCTATGTCTGCCCCGGCGCCGCCTCCACCGCCCCCGCCACCGCCACCGCCTCCATTTCCTGGTATGATGTCGTTAGCACCACCACCTCCTCCTCCTCCGCCTCCACCAATATGTGCGCCTTTGCCTCCCCCTCCTCCACCCCCACCTATGGGATCGGGGGCGCCACCACCACCACCAGCTCCTCCATGTAATAATGTCTCATTACCCCCCTTAAATAGCCTAAACACATCTAATGTTCCTCCGCCGCCTCCACCAGGTCCCCCCAAAACTCCCACAGCTTCCACACCCGCTCCACTACCTAACCCAACCGAAGGAGGCTGGTTCCATCAAACGAATAGTAAGTATATTTCCCCTAAGATCCCAAGCTAAACTAACTATCAGTAATTGCCCCAACTGCCCATCATATAGCTCTACGAAAGACTGCCGTTAATCCGCCAAAACCAATGAAGCCCCTCTACTGGACTCGTATAGTCACACAGCCACCACCGCCCAAACCCGCTCAAGCTCCCCAACCTTTGTCAACAGCGCCGTCGGATGAAACTGACTCCAGTCCCACAAGTTCGCCCGACGATCCGCCGGTCAGTAAACCTGCAACGCCTAAAGAGATCTGGCAGGAAATCGACGAGACATGTCTCGACAACATTGACGAATTTACCGAACTTTTCTCCCGCGAAGCTGTTGTGCCAGTGACCAAACCCAAAGTGAAAACCGAAGTTCGGGTGAGACCCACGAAAGTACTCGATAGCAAACGATCTCAGAATGTGGGCATCATTTCCCGCAGCTCTCATGTAGACTTTTATGAAATCGAGCATGCCATCTACCATGTGGACACATCAGTTGTAAGTCTGGAAACTTTGCAGCAAATCATCAACATCAAAGCCACCAACGAAGAGTTGGAACTAATCAAAGAAGCAGCTCAAAGTGAAGTGCCTCTCGACTATCCCGAACAGTTTCTATTGAAAATCTCACAAATATCCATGTCGACCGAAAGGATATCCTGCATTGTATTCATGGCCGAATTCGAGGAGTCTGCGACTCTAATTGAACGAAAACTGGAAATTGTCATGCAGTTGTCCCAATTCCTAATGGAAAGTGAAGAGCTAAAGTTGATCTTTGCAATTATCTTAACGTTGGGCAATTACATGAATGGTGGCAACCGCCAGCGGGGTCAGGCAGATGGTTTCACATTGGAAATTCTAAGTAAGCTCAAGGATGTCAAGTCGAAAGAATCCCACACCACATTACTGCATTTCATTGTCCGAACATACATTGGTCGGAAACGGAAAGATGGCATACAATTGCTCGAGATCCCGTTGCCCATACCTGAACCATCGGATGTGGAGAGAGCCACTCAGGCTGACTTTGATGAGGTTAAACGACAAATCAATGAATTGAATCGCCAACTCAAATGTAAGAAGGTTTCGTTTGTTTGTATTTAGTTTAGAGAGTAAGATTATGCCCCTATCCGAAAATTTTGGATGGCCCACTTGACTTCAAATGTGTAATACATGGACCAGAACGCAGAAGATTCTGACCGGTTGGACAAATATAAAACACATAGGACAATGTAGAAAGTGATCACTGAGTTCTGGTGAGATTCTGCGCGTCATTATTTTCTTCCAGAGAGGACTACAGTTTAGTTTTTCAGTTTGTATAAGTGGTGATAAACTCACCTTGACGACTGCAGCCTCTACTCGGCCGCGTGGATGTTGCCGCGACTTCGTTTCGGTAGTTGCTTTCCCCTCGTTCGCCACAAATCCCACTATCCCCGACTCATTTCTATATTTGCGAAGGGACCAGTCAAAGACTGTTTACTTCTTTTATCTTAGCTGCTACTTAACCTTCTGCAAACTTTCGTGGCACCTAAGGCAATGCAAAATTTATGGCAGTTCACAGAATTTTTGCACGTAAGCAAGTGGAACTTAATGAAGTTATTTGCATAGCGACTACACCTAAATATAATAAATGAAGAATGTGTGGCAGTTATCCCAAGAGACGGATAACACACCACACTCTATTCTAATGTTTCCCATTTCCTTTCACACCTACTTCTCTCAGTCTTTCTTCTTTAGAACCTTTCTACTTAAATTTCTTCTATCAAAGATGGGATAGACAATGAACCCTATGGGTCTCCGAGTGGTGGTGCATCCTTACTCAACGGAGAGACGGCCTATATACACAATGCAAATAATTCCTGTTTCTCTTCCAGCCAGCAAAGATATCACCGAAAAGGTCATCTCAAATTCTACGCCACAAAATATGGAACCATTCAAATCGAAAATGGTGGAATTCATCGGACACGCAACAACTGTCGTTGAGAAACTATACAAGGAGCTGGACGATTGTCGTGACATATTTATAGAGACCATGAAATTCTATCATTACTCGCCAAAAACTGGCACAATAGACTCATGTACGCCCAAGAACTTTTTCGAACATTGGACCAATTTTACAAATGATTTTAAGGATATTATGAAAAAGGAGATTGCCGTACTGTGGAATGAATTGTAAGTTCGAATTTGACATCATTCTCAATACTGATTCTTAATTTGGGCTCAATGATTAATTTCAGATTGAAGAAATCCAAGGATGTACAATCGCGCAAAACTGTCAAAACTACAAAAGTGAAACCCGGAGGCCTCAAGGAGCGCATCAAGCGTCTCAATAAGAAGTAATCAATTATTATTGTTTGTTGAAGGCTACTGCCCTTCGTACAAACACACTTACTAACATACATATGTACACGTAGCAAATAGTTTAAATCCGATTCAAATTGCCTTACAATCAAAACGAAATGGCCGAAAAAAATGCACACTTTTTAGTACCGAGTACTGATCACTGAACTGCGTTATTATTGTTTAAGTTTAGAAATTATTTTCGATATTATGAAAAATCGATCGATGTATGTATTATTATTATTTAGTTAGCCTTATTATTATTACAGATGATGGATGAATTACTTTACTAGCTATTGACGAATATTGTAAAATACCAAACCCTTAATCGCGTATGTACGTACATATAAGTACTTACGTAACTTTTGAATGTATTACGACTTGGTGGATTACGTTTTGAATTTACTCGTATACAATATTCTACTCGTTTGTAGTGAAGTAACCATGATGATGGACCTATATCCCCTCGGGGGAATAAGAATGTTTCAGAGCACTTTATGATGGTTGTTATTCTCTCAAAGATAAGAAATCACTTTTATATTCCTATTTGCTTTCAGTCTTTAATAAATTTTTAAGCTTAAATCAAAATAACCGATGTTTTATTGGTGGTACCAGTGAACGCCTGATCCATGTGTAATACACACACATTGTGTGGCCACATTTACAGATGGCTTGAATAGAACGGAATTCTGGGAATTGTCTTACTTGTTAAGACTTGGTATAGGCATGTAGAAAATTCTCGATTCAACCCGGCCGACGTTTCATAAATTACCCACGCCTATTGTATGTTCTGTGTTTTTTCGGACTTGACCAACTATGACTGCTTGTACATTTTCTCATGATAATGAAGTTCATATAGAAATCGGATTTCAATTTCAATTTATTAATCAATCAACGCCTTTGAATTTGTGGCGTAGAAATTAATGGTACGTGCTGAAATCGAAAAATTTGTTTTGATGTTCTTACCATTACTATTAGATAATGATTAGTAATCAATCACATTAGTAATTAGATTATATTTTTTTGAAGGCTGAAGTAATGATTACATTCAGTTGTATGCGAATGCTAATCGATTTAATTTCAAATAATCGGAATCATTTGAGATTACGAGAAATTAATCAAAAGGAATCAAATAACAATCCAACGACTTTTACAGATTACTTCTGACGCCTTGAGGTTATTTTCACAGTCTGTTGCGTTCACTGTCATTAACAATGTTGTGTCGAACGCACTTTTTAACTGTCAGGACATGCCTTTTAAATCGATATTATTGTAAATAGAAGAATGGCAACTTCTTAATTTCTCTAATATTTATACATATGTATATATTGCCTTATATATTTATATCTTCTATTCAACAAGCCCTTTATATTTTGTCACTCGCGAGTTATTATAATTATTTGAGATGGGATCGAACATAAAAAAAACCCAGAATACTATGCCCAATTGAAGCCAAAACAAAACCATCGTCGATTGGTCGCCAGATCCTGAAAAAGACCCATGAAAACACAAAGCGATGCATACCATCTATTCATCGACTATAAAGCCGCATTCGACGTGCCGATAGAAGAAAATGTGTTTGAAACTATATCACGTATGAGATTCCATCAAAACTTGAACGGCTCTGAGAAACACTAGATCCTCAGTTAAAAGTAGGAAGCGACCTCTCTTAACCATTCACCACAACACTAGATCTTCGTCGAGGTGACAGCTTATCATGCAATTTATTCAACATATTGATGGAGAAAATATTGGAAAAAGCAGAAGTTAACAAAAAAAGGCACAGTGAACACCTACTCCCATATGCGGACGACATTGACATCGTCGTAAAGGTAGAGCGAGATGTAACTGGTACTTTTTCCAGAATCCAGATGGAATCGGCGAAGTTGGGTCCAATGGTCAACAAGACCAAATTTATGCTTGCCACTGCTAGGCAAACGTCGCGAAGAAAGGCGACATAGTGAAGGCCGGCAGTTGCAACGTTGAGGTAGTTGAAGAATTTATATTATTCGGCTGCGCCATCAACAGAAATAATAATGCCAGAATCGAAAAAAGTGAAGGATCGAGCTGGCAAATATATGTTATTTCGGGCTTAACAAAGAATTCAAGAACAGAGGACTCTCTAAATAAAATAACACGTTACAACACGCTTTTACTATCAGTGCTTCTTAATAGCGCCAAGCATGGGTACTTACTAAAGCTGATGAAGATATGCTGGGTGTTATTATGTAGCTGTATGAACGATGTATTGAAGTTGAAACTGGAGAAATGCTTAAGGATTTATCTGTCGAATGCATTTACTAAAATATATCGGTTCAAAAGATACAGATTTTTGACCAGTAAAAAAAACCATTCTGAACCACTGTGCGACGTTTTTTTTTTGCGAATTATTGGTGTTTTACTGTATATATATTTTTCCTTTAGTAATTAATTCCTGAGGACGGACAAATATGAAAATTTTCTTACATAATAGAAAAACTCTCCTCCAGACCGACTCTGCTCAGTTATCATACGCTTCAGTATAGTGTGTTTAAAAATTATACGTATTTCCCTTAACATTTATTAACAGATTGGCGACTTTTGCCAATTCAGTGAACTCTTTAAAGCCGACAATTTGCATACAAACGACACGAGAACAAAAGGTATGGGGGACGTAGACTTTTTATTTCAGTTTAGTCTCAGTAATTTTAAATATGGAAACGGTATTTCGCGTGATACACCTCTGCATTGGCAATTACAATCACAGTTGTACAAAAAGGAGTATTTCATTGCCCGTGAGTACATTAATTTGCAACCGTTAGCCAGTGTTGCCAATACCCAGCATGACAAATATCCGTAGTGATTTAAGAAATGATCCACAGTTTACGGAACGTTCTCCTGTTGTTTACTTATAATAAAAAATTAAAGAATATAAATCTCAAATTGAAGATCTCTCAATTAACATCGTATTGATCTGCTCCGCATTTTCAAGTTTACTATGTGGCACCCATACATCGTTGCCCATTAAAAAAGACCCTTGAAACAGATTTCTACGTGCACCTCGGCAACACTGTTGGATGTTGGAAACACATTGGCACATTCCTCGGTGTTTGTGGAAGTAATTTTTCTTTTTAATTCTAAATGATTTTAAAAATCAACAGACTAATAAAATATATTGAAGATACCAGAAAACATTTGAACTCCTGAAAACAGAAAAGGTTAGTAACCGTAATTTTCGCAGTCATGCATGACCTAATTGTTTTATGTGCAGAGCCAGCCATGTCCAGAGTAACACGCCGCAAACATGTTCTCAAAGAGATGATGGAGGACGACTATGAGTTGCCCAATGACAACCAGCAAATAGTTCGAGTGGTCTGCAGCCGTGGCAATAATCTACATGAGGTGGAAACCGCCAATGTGGATGATGAACGGTTTCTAGGTAAGCTAATTATTCTACGACTTCTAAAGTAAAGATCATAAACACAAAATGCATTCATCTGTAGTCACTATGCCCAACAAATTTCGTAAGAATGTCTGGGTCAAGCGTGGCGATTTTATTTTAGTGGAACCTATCGAGGAAGGTGATAAAGTCAAAGGTGAAATTTGTAAAATTTTAACGCCGGAGCATATCAAGGAGTACACCAAAGCCGGCATATGGCCGGAAAGGTTTCCAAAAAAAACCAATAACGAAAATTACACAAATGATGTAAACACTAATAATGGGGCAGGTGATGAGGATGATGATGTGTCGGATAGTGATGATGACGATGACCTGGAGCCTAATATGAATCGGCCCATGGCGAAAATAATTCAAGAGTCTGATGACAGTGATGATACCAGTTCAGAGGAAGATTAGATTTGAACTTTGGTTTTTGACTATGTATAAAAAGATTTCTTATTAAAATTTATCAGTTTTATAAACTGTTTTGTGAAGTTATTTCGCGATTATTATTTCGATTTCAAAAGGGCTTCTTATTTTTTAAAGTTCCTACTTTTCATTTGATCTCCAATGGAATCCCCTTAATTTCTTGACTTCTGATTTTGTTAATACGAAAATACAAATGTTCGGAAATATTTGTAGGTATGTATCTCAAACGGGCTGAATATATAATCTTGGAACCATACCTAATTAATATGTTCATAATAAACCCGAGATCAAAAAAGGAATCGACAGGTGTCAGTTTAAAGACACATAAATTAAACTTCCTAGCCAACATTTATTCTACATCTACGGAAACAGTTACACTTGTTTGTTTAAATTCAGTTCCATAGAATTAAAATCCCAATTCAGAGCCTGGGAGGAAATCTGAAGTAGATTAGTTATGCAGTGCAACAATTTGAGGCGAATCTTGAAAAGGAACCAGAAGAAAAAAACCTCGGCTTCGCAAACAGCGGGTAAATTTTTATTATATTTTGAATAAAAACATTTTTTTGATTAAACTTCTATCGGGCTTAGAAAAACACGCTATGTATACTTTTTTAAACTTTTCCATGGCTCTTTCATTAATACATATATCGACAAGAGTTTGTGATATTTTCAAACTACGTCTGATCGGTATTTACTACAATTCCCAACGGAACTTTTGCTTTTATTTATGTAAGGCCCATATACACAATTACCTATTGCTTAATTCGGTGAAAAGGTGCTGTCAAATAATTTTTTGTTAGGACGAGAATTTAAACTACAAACAATGGCTTTGTATTATGGTGTATTTTAGTTTAAATATTACAGCCTTAGCGAATGAAAGAACCCGTTCAACATACCTGTATAAAAATTCCCCTTTGCTCTATACGGCCGGTAAAAAGTTTGCTTTTTAATAAAGCTGGATTGATTTTTTATTTTTCATAGTAATTTCAAAAATTAAAAATTTTATAATTTTATGTATATTTTGTTCATTTTCTTTAATATAATTTACTTACATCTAAACAAAGATTCATAAAAAAATCGTGAAATATAATAAATCGAAATACACACAACTCAAAAGAAATATTTATGTATGAAGAATGGGAGAAGTGCTAGGCTAGTATTGGTGTTCGTCGTCGATAAGAAACGAAGGAAACCAAACCAATAGAGTTTATTTTCTGTAGTTTCGTTGTTCTTATTACGAGTAGAATGTACTGGATGGAGTGTTTGTTGCTTGTTGTTGTCCGGTGTAAATATTTCCTATTATTTCATAGAATATTTTTAAAATCACAATAAAATAAATATTAAAAAGAAACCCAAATCACGATAAGAAACACAAAAATAAATTAATATATTTTCTTTGATTAAAATGCAACCAAATTTTCAAATACTGAAGTTTGATTACATTACGAAAAAATCATATGTATTTAACTGTTGAGAATACAAAGGAAATTTCGGTGTAGTTTAAATAAAATGCTTTAGATCGTGGTGGTGGTGGCAGAGATTTGAAAAATGCTCAGTTGTGGTTGGTTGGTTGGTGGTCGCAAATTTCTTCATTTAGTATGAGAGTGTGAGATACTTTGATTTTATAGTTTGCTTCAGGTTCAGGTTCATCAGAATCATTATCATGAATATTATTTTATTCATTTATTCTTCGCTAAGAGATGCAAAAGCTATACAACTAATAATGTTACTAGTACTAATTATGTATGTATGTAAAAAATACTATGAGATCTTATTTAAGCCTTTGGTGAGAAAGACACAAATACAAATGACTAGGAGCCTGAGAGAGTGAGTGTTTTACAGAGGAGAGCTATCGGGACGAGTGATGTCCAATGGTGCATTTTCCACATGCCTGAGGAAGATGTACATACATACATATGTATATGTAAAGCGTTTGGAGAAAATGTGCTGATTTTTGGTTTTGTTCTCTTTCAACATTGTGAGAGTTACATAATTTTAAACTTATATCAAGTGGATTCTATTAAAAAATGTGATTGCGGGAAAATGCAATACTTTTACAAAATAAAAGGATATCATCACTTTCGTTATCCCCTTACAGCGTCTAAGATATTTCAGCCACTGCCCGCTGTGGTGCTTGTGTGTATAGTATGTTTTTCATCCTCATCTTGTTTCTCAGTAAACGATACTGAATCATTTGAACTACGCACATCGTCACTGACGGCACCACTTTCTTCCGGAATTAGCCGTTTGTTGTTGGTTGGCGTTTCCAGCGGCTGGTCCGTATCGGTGGTTGTGGTGGTCGTGGCTGTGCTGGTGCCTGTACCACCGCTGCTATTTGGTGTATTTGGTTTCTGAGATTCAATCAAGGCTAGAGTAGAGGGTCGGATTTTTGTGAATGGGAAATTCGATTGATTCTCCAATTGGGGCGTATGTACTGCTACTATTTCTGTCTGTGTGGCGGCCGAATCCCGTTTATCATTGGAGGTGGTATTTATGGTATTGGGGGGGTTTTGGGATAATGCTTCGGCAACGCCCGCAGTCAAGAGACGTTTAACATTCTCCTGAGGTAAATTACAAAACAATGTGAGACAGTTTAAAATATCTCGCATTGAGCCTTGCAATTGTTGTACCTGGATATAAAAGTAAATTTATCATTCTCTGTGCAAGCATTGGTATTATTTATTTTGTTCTCACCTGATTTGTTAGCATACTACATGTTTTGGCCAAATCATTTACCACTGTTGTTGAGCTGTTATCGAGACTCAATGTATTCGGTTGTGACATTGCCGTAGCAGCGTTAGCGACCGCTGTGGCCGACGATCCTGACGTCTGGGCACTGTCCCCGTGAACATCAACCATGGAGGCAGCGTTGTTAACTGTTGTGTTTTGCATGGAGGAAACCTTTTTCCATAGAGCGTTAATGGCCTGCATTTGCAATTGTTGAATTTTTCGTTCGTTTTCTAGTTGCGCCTTTGTCATTTCCATATCCTTAGTCAGCTTACTATAGGAAATTCGAATTAGTTAATTGTTAATTTGTAGAGACATTGTAAAAATTAGTACATATCGCTCATTTCAAAATTTACTTTTTATTTTTCTACTCAAGAAAAAGCTGTAAATATGTTACTTAAGTTGAGATTTTTTTCATATATTTCCAATGACAAAATTGTTGTGATGAAGTAGACGATTTAATGTTTCTCGAAAAACTATTTAATAATTGAAAAGGCTAATTTGACCAGTAGATAGATCATCGATCATTTTTTTTGAGCTGCCTATTGAACCTTAAGAACGATTAATATTTTGAACTGTTGGAAAATCCGCTATCGACTAATAATATATTGTAGGTTAATCCAAACATATGTGGAAGGCCGTGGTGTGGTAGGTGGTGTTTGCGACTATCACACAGAAGAACCCGAGTTCGAAACCGGGTAAGACTGTTTCCACCTCGTAAATGTTGGCGACTTTACGAGTAAGAGAGCAATCTCTAAGCCATGTAAAACTTCTCTAGAAATGCATTAGCCGTTCGGAGCCGGCTTTAAGTAGTAGGTCCCGGTGAGTGAGTATACAAATTATATCGTACACAGCACACTGATTCGAGAGAAGTTTCCCGTATGTACCTTCATGGAATGTTAAGGGAAATAAGTAATCCAAATATATATGGATATGTCGGAAATCGAATTTCTTTAAGAAAAAAATTGATTTTCAATAACAATGAAAGAGATTCCATGACATGACATAATTCAAACCAATACTCACTCAATATACTCATGTGTACGTCTTTTTAACAGCTTTTCGGCGATGTCCTTAGTTTTTTTACGAGTACGATAACCACGCCATATTTTCTGTATTACCACTGCAGACGATTCAGTGTCTTGACTACAGTTTAGATTAGAATTGTCCAGATTCTGTTTAAGTTGTTGGCACCTACAATGTTCAACATTATTCAACGAATATTCAATTTCAGAGAAGGCCATACATTCATGTGTCCTCTCCTGTCCACTTACCTTTGAGCGGCTTTATTGCGTATAGTTTTCAGTTTGTCGACATTTATGTTGTCACTGTCATCATCTGAACTTCCACCGCCAGAACAATCATCTGGTGCTGAGACGTGCACTGAATTACTGACGAATTGTCGTGATTTGATTTGTTGCTCCATATGTTGTAAATGTTGTTGATTCGTAACCATTTTCATATTTGGATGCTGTTGCTGGTGTGCATTGGAGTTGTTGGTGTTTGAATTCGATTTTCTTGGACTCATTGTCGGGCTACGTTCTGCAGTATTGCGTTTCAAATGCGGACTGCGCATTTTTGGAGAATTTAAACGATTATCTATTATGGAAAAAAGTAATTGACGTTAAACAAATGTCAACAATGTTTTAATTTGAGTTTTAAGTCAAACCGGTGGTACCTTTGTTTTTGTTGATTTTCGTTTGTTGTATTTGAGTGTTAATGGCTGAGACAGTTACTCTTTGAGCCACAGAGGCCGGACAGACATCCGGACTCATAAGGGTTTCTGGTACAGGCACCATTTTAGAGGCAGCTGCCAAGGGCCCTCCGCTTAAAGGTTGGTTCATATATGATTGTTCTGAAAATGTATCAATAATTTTAATTCAATGCATGTACATTAGAGAACCTCTACCGTAGAGACACCAAAAAAAAAATATTGCTACTATCAGCACCTCAAACTTCGAAATAGTTTAGCGCTAATAATAACAAAGTACGGATTTGAACATGCAATCAGCATCAGAATTTAGAAACGTTAGAATTCCATTAAATTCACTGATAAGGACCTGCAGCTACCGTTTAAAATTGTCTGTGGAAAAGTTTTCCATTGTTTTAGAAATTAATTTCTCAACGGTGGCACCACTTACAAAGTGAATCGGTCTCTGTAAAGTGCCTAAATGGAATTTAAACTGGGTTGTTTGGGTGAAAGTCCCACTCCCTCCCTACGGAAATTATCACATTATAAAAATTGGCAAAATATTTCAACTCTAACCATAAAAACGTTTGTGAATTTGAATAAAAAAAAACTCTTGGAATTGTTTAATGTTTGATTATGACTATTGGTTCTCATAGCATAATTTTAGTTTCATGGTTTGTCCGATTTAAATGTTTTATCTGATAGAAGGTGTATAAATGGTTTAGGAATCGTGACTGAGTGTCGGTATGTGGTGCCATCGAGATACGTCACTACCATAAAGGCTGAAAACTACACCTGATGGTACTCGTCGCTGGACTAAAATTTGTTTCTTCTTTTTGTAAATATTATTGTATTACATTGAAATATGGAAACTGCTTGGCCTTAAGCCTAGGAAAGCACATCTCCATCATTTTGGGGTAAATTGTTCAACAATGTCATACTGGACATTGTAATTTTTGTTCTGTGCACAGACGGATAGTTGGACATGAAAAAGCAAGCGTTGAGAATGATAAATACCATTATAGGGATTTGGTGTTATAGTGCGAGGTGGTGTTGATTCTTGCGAATTATTCATCTTCGAATTAGAATTGTTGCTAGCCGAACTGGAACCCTCCAAACTTTGGCCCATTATTGTATCACAATTTTTGACGTTTTCTATTAAAGATGTTGTCATTTGCACCAAGTTATTGGCATTGGCCACTGAAATAGAAATGCACGGTAATGTTTTTTTCCCCTATCTGTTTATTCAGATCCCTTACCTTGATCGTTGGTAGTATTTCCATGATAACTGTTTACCATAGAATCGGGTGATCCTTGACGTCCACTTAAGCGGGAAACTAAATATGTATGTTTAATTAGAACAAATCACCTCAGTTTATACAATGTACTCACATCTTGGTGATTGGATGCGACTTGCTGGTTTTTTCCGGCCCGATGATGGCGAATTATTAACTGAGGCATTTGAATTTTCCGAGATTTCTTCTTGTAACTGGCGCTGATGATGCTGTGCTTTACTTAGTATTAAACGTAACTTACGTTCGTTTTCATTTTCCAACGCCTTACCAATAAGGGGACAAACTGAACTTAGATACTTAGCTAAGGCAGCTTGTTCGCCCAAACGAAAACTGCGACCACGTCCCTGGCTATAAAGCCATTCAGCTTTAAGGCTGAAAGCAAATTAAATAATCAGAATGACACTTTTTTTATTGAAATATATATGAATTCTAGCCTAAGAAATACCTTTCAATCGGATCAACTACAAAACCGTCAATAACTTTCAAAGTCAAACACCAGTTTAGAACAAAAGGTCGATGATCGAAACCACTGAAATGCCAAAAACGTTAGTATAACTTTGAGTATTTAAAAAAAAACATATGTACTGTGCAGGTTTTTATGAGAATAGCACCGAGTTACGAAAGCCATTGGGTATGTTTCAAGCATAACATGGAACAGTTTTTAAATTAAAACGTATCCATGCTGAGTTACCATAGAGTAGTGTAACAAAAATGTTGATTTGACTTATATCACTTTCATAATAACCGACACAAATCTATGTACGATAACTTACTCCGGGCCTCCAGTCATCGAAACGCATGGATTTTCACTTATGGTGAAACTGTTCAAATTATTTAAATGTGTCAATGAACAAATTTCATTCAGATCGCTTATATTGTTTTTCGCCAATGTTAGAACTTCCAGGGATTGGGGTAAATACTTGTCACATTGTCTTAAATGTGTCAAACGATTACCATGCAAATAGAGTTCCTGAAATCGTAAAATATATGTTATAATATAGATTTTGGCTGAACCTTCCGATAAAATGCATAAGACACAAATTTAAATTTTACTCTTTTTTCTTAGCAGAATATAGCAATTGATATTTACGTAAACATATCCCTCCACAGCATTCAGTGAGCTGCCTACGACATTATTTGTTTACTCACTAAAATGGACCTACTGTCTAAAATCGGCACTGAAACAATAAGACCCCCATGAAGGATGAAAGCGGTACTGACGGGCTAGAGGAACAACATAGGGCTTATTGATTTATTGCCGCACCAGTAGCCGTACATGTTTACGGATCGTATTATACTTTTTTAAGAGTAGCTCATTAACCGGCTGCCGACTGCCATAAGACGGACTTCAACAATTGTGTTTAATTTCATAAAAAATATTAACCGGCCAAACAGAAATACTGGAAAATTCTTTCAACTTGTTTTTTACCAGTTATGCACAAACAAATATTTTTTACGAAATTAAACACAATTGATGGTTTCATATCTCACATTTTGTTTGTATTTTCGACTTTGTCTTTTTTGCCTTTCACTGAATTGTCCCTTTAATTCCAAAACACCTTTGATCTCATTAAACAATAAATGTTTACTTAGGTTCATAATGATGTCGTTAGACGATGTAGCACTACAATAAGTTATAATATTCCCGTTACTACGTGTTCATATCAAACTCTATGCGGCGTGCCAAAATAATTTGGCACTAAAAATTTTTGGTTGGGTTTTTAAGGTATCAACCTTTTCTCACACCTTTTTAGAGACTGGAAGAGAAAGCATGTCTGCGTGCATTCATCTTCTTGGCAAGCGGATGCAACTGAAAAAATACAGTTTGTTTTCAGACTTACATATGTAATAAACTAATACGTATATATATAAGACTGTAGTTCCGCTAAGTCAAATCGTATATACCCTCAACCATAGTTGTGTGGGAAATACGGCAGCCAGAAGCATATTTCGACTGAACGAGTCATCGCTGCTCAGACATACAAGAAAAGGTCATTCGAGACTACTGTTCTGTCTTCAGGTTCTGTCCAGGGTTCCAGAGGAGCAATCGGACTATATAATTAAGAAAACAGAATTTCTGACCCTGCCCGGGCTAGGAGTTCGCAACATGCACGCGGGTTGGGCGGCCTTCATCGACGGGTCCAAAATCGAAATAGGCAGGGGAGCTGGTAACTACATAGAAAAGGCGGGCATTAGGAAATCATTCAGACTACCGGATGAATGTAGTGTCTTTCAAGCAGAAATTTTATCGGTATTACGAGCTGCGGAGAAAATTTCCGGTAGCATAATACCGAAAGGAGACAACATTACTTTCTACGTTGACAGTCAGGCAGCAGGTTTCGTCTAGGGTAGGTAACGAATGTAGGCAGGCGCTAAGCCTACTTCTAACAATAAACGTAGGCTTATGCTGGGTGCCAGGGCACTGTTACATTGAAGGGAATGAAATCGCGGATGTGCTGGCTCAAATGGGCTAAGCTTTGCATATTGAGGAAGCGGATATATCGGTTAAACCCCCTTTTTCAAAAACCAGAAGGATCATATCCTAACAGAATATTTTCCAATTGGGAAACGAGAGTGGGTTGCAATATATGGAAGGTCTTGTGGCCTAGGTTAGATATAGCGAGAACAAATGCACTGATTGGAATGGATAGAAGAAGTCTCACAATAGGATTCATCACAGGTCACTGCTCGGTTAGGGCTATGACCAGCAGATGGGACAGTAGATCTCCAGACTTCTGCAGGATGTGCGAGGATGAGGAAGAATTGGAGACAATAGAACACATCCTTTGTCATTGTCCAAGTTTGCAACGCCATAGACAAAAATATCTGGGGTATAGATTTTTTGCTGAACTAGGGGACATTTCGAAGAGAGGTGTGGATGACATCATTTGCATCTAACCTGTCTGGTGGGCAAACACAGATAAAGTTTCGGCGATATTGGTGTTGAAGTAAACAAAGCTAATGGTGCAACTACAGAAACGGCATTAACGCGGCCGAGCTAAGGCTAATAGTTGCAACATCAAGATAGAGGGTAAATTCGTGTATCTAAAATCCATATACTCTACTTTACTACTATGCTCTACTCGCGGACAGCTCCCATGCGGTATTTTTAAAGATAATGAATCTCCGCTGGGCGGACATCTCTCGTGGACGGACAAAACCACGACGACGTCGGTGTAATATTTCACCTACTGTGGGTATTCATACAACACCCTGTTATTTAATACATACGGAGCTATCAGAGGAAAAAGAAATACTCATATATCTTTGTCCTGAAAGCTCCGAAGGCGTTTTCCTTTTCAACACAAATATATATGGTACTAATTGGTTTTGTATATATAATATACAAATAAACGATAAATGTAACACTTTTTCGCATGATTTAAACGGACGATAACACGTTGCTGTTATTAATCTTGTTCCTGAGATCAATATACTGATTATAAATTACAAATAAACAATAATATAGCATACCTTCAGGCATTTTAAAAACGATATATCCGACACACTGCCAATACTGTTTTCGGCTAAATTCAAAAATTCCAATTTTGTATTCGTGTTCAAATGTTCGATGTTTTTGATGTTATTTCCCTCCAAGTTCAAATAACGCAAGTGAACGCATTCCTTCATGCCCTCAATGGACAAAATGCCATTGAACGACAGATTCAATTCACGCAGACAATGCAAACGGCACACACCATACATGCGTAACAATTGATTTTTACTTAAAGACAACTGCAATAAGAAATGGAAGAAAGAAAACAGTAGAAAAAATACCGGAAACCAGTTCGTCTGGTGGAGCACATCCACTCATTTGCTTACCTTTTCTATTTTAAGATATGAATCGATATTATCAATTTTCTGCAGTTCATTCTCATCCAACAGCAGAACACGAACATTTTGAGCCTCTTCTTGTTTTGGCACTTTCTTTAGCTGCTTACGGGACAAGTCCAAAATTATTTTGTCGCTTTCTTCTTCACCTGGAAGAGAGAAGGGAGACGATGATGAGGTGAATACGTTGGCACGGTATAGTCGTAAATCAATCCGAGACGGCAGCGACACACTTGGACTTAAGTGGATTGTTGTGGCTGTATGTGCATTTTCATTTTCTTGCTGAGAAGGAAGTTTTACGACCGACGGTCATAATGTTGGCAGAGGGTGCAGGGTGGCTAGTGACGTCATTATGTGTGATTTAATATTTGAATGGCAACATGCAAAACGGACATTAAACTGACGTTCTAATGTAGATGGAAACTTGTGAAGTGCTCTAGTTCTAGTTTGTATTAATTATGGTAAAAAATACTTTTTTTCAATTGTAAGTACTAAAGGAATTTTGAGCACACTCGTCACCCATACCACCAATTAGATTTCCTTCCATTCCCAATTAGATGTATAGGGATTTTTTGCATTTCTTGTTTTACGTGCATAAATGCATTAAACTTACTCATTTTTAATTCTCAAATTATTCCTTCACTGTATGAATCCAGACTTCTTTCTGGACACTTCACTATTACCGAATGTACTTTCCGACTTCTTGTGGTGTGGAAAAATCAATTTTTTTCGTCCTTTTGTGAAAGGGAAATGTGTTTTCACACGGGCCGACTTTATTTCTTATTACATGGACTTTTCACTTAATTTTAATTTGTACACAAATTTTTTTGTGTGGTTTCTTGTATTTCTGGCGATGATGGTCGAAAACATTAAAGGATAATTTTACTTCTTATAAATTCAATTCGATTTGTATTGCAGGATTTTTTTTTTGTTGTTTGGACCAAAGATTTGAGCCAAACCTAATGCAGTAACGGCGCCACAAATTAAAATCCAGTTGGCGGTGGTTAATCTTTGTAGCGGCGAAATATTCTACATATTGACCATATGTTTTGAAGACTACACCGAACAAAATAACCACTAGACTGCACCAAAAATGCATCTATTTAGTGATGCATTATCACAAATTTCACTCTATTCAGTTTTTATTATATTGTAAACTAGGATGTAACGAATGCGAAAAATTCGCAGCATTGTGAGTTGGCTAAAATAATAATAATTCACAATCGAATATGCAAAAGCGAATTTGTTTACTTCCCTATTGTAAACCCCTCTTAATTACCTCGTTGCAAATATCAAGCGATAACCCAAGTAAAGTACTTAAACGACACCCCCTAATTACTTACGAACTGCTTTTGACAGCAAAGTACATCTTTGCTTTGGCGGACATGCGCCAAAATATCCCTTTTCCGGATTTTGTTCACAATATTCCAAAAATCTGTCGGAATTGCATTTGCAAAATTTATTGTTAGTATCGGATTGTGTGGAAGATTGACTTTTGATATTCTTTTAAACTTTTTTTGAAGACATTACCCGGGTTTAGCTTCAAAATAATCCACTGTGATGTTGAAATTTGTATTAAGACCGAATTTTAAACAAATTTTGTTAGAAGAATCGAAAAACAGGATTATGTATTTTACACAAATATTTTGCATAAAACATGACATTTGCATTTTGTATATAATACTAAGTCCAACAATCTGGCAACTGTTTACATCTACATCTGTTTGTATCAGAGATGGTAAATGGTCGCACATCAGGTGTTTATGGGACCAGTGGCACACTCAAATTCTCACAAATTAAGCCCTCCTATCCGTAGAGTGCGGATATTAAAACGACTAAATGATGGACAATGAACAACAACAACAACAATGGAGTAAGATGTAATTTATTAATATGAAATTATCAGGAGGATATTAGCAATCCCAGCTACAGATCGCATACTACTACCAGCTACTTTATCACATCACTTCTATCTGTCATTATCATGATATAATATATTTAGAATAGGGAAACTTTAATGTTGGCACTATTGGCCCTATTTGCGGCACAAATTAAAGTTCAAAATACCAACTCTGGTTTGTATTGCAAAATAAAATTTCGGCGGTCAATGTTGTTTATACTCGAATTCGGCATCTAATTTGTGAGAATACTCAAAAACACTTACAAAAAATGTCTGCGGCCTTTGAATCACGTACCCACGTCAATGGGAATATGCTGAGACAATTTGCTGGACAAAATGTAAGCATTATGCTGTGCGTTGAGGATGAAGCCGGCACAAATCTAACAGCGACATCAACCGACGATCAAAAAATCACGGTGAGCTTGTCGGATTCGGTGGGAGCATCGAAGGGTGATTGGATAGAGGTCATTGGAAGACCTGCTGGCCCAACGACCATACGTGCCAAAGAGGTGAGAAGAGTAGTATATCAGGAAGTGACGCCGCATTTACAAAATAATGTTTCTTTCAGGCCTTTCTCTTTGGTGGCGACAATATTGACTTCGATAAGGAAGGCTACAACATGATGGTACTATTTATGAACAACTGCAAAGAAATTTATCGTTCAGGCTGAGACATCCGTCCTTTGATCGAATGGTAGTTTGTAAGTTAAGTTCATTAATAAGTCCTTCGATGATATGTGTTCCGTATGGACACAAAAAGTTGTTTCTTTTTAAATAAAATGTTTTAATATTTTTTGGTATTTTTGTGGATCACAATGAAATTTAGAGCTATTTGCTGTATACACAAAGTAATCAAGTGGAGTCATTTCTATCGTTTTGTTTATTGAATATTGTGGCCTTGTATACAGCATTAACTTGGTGGGGCAGGCTTTCCAAATCCTCCATCAAAGACAGCGACATGCGATGCAGCTTGCGAATCATGGGGTTAATGAATTTTGAATTTACCATGTCGTCTACGGTTATTTTTAAAGTGTCCGAATTATGCCATTCCATAAAATCACATTTCCCAATTTCGGTCATTACGTCTTTGGAGGCGGATGGACGGAGTGTGCCATTGCATCGCTTGCATTGATCCTGTGGAAACCCCATAGTGTATTGTTGACCTAATCTGCAATTCGTCTCATCTAATTTTGCATCTACATCGTCGAGGTTGGTCATATGTTTCAGTGTCTTTCCCACCTCTTCGTGAACTTTACACTGTGACATAACATTCTTCTTTAGATCGTGGGAACTCTTTCGGCTAACTACTGTTTTTACTGACTTTTGACTCCTGATACTGCATTCGGAACCGTTACAACCAGCACCGAAAATCGAATCAGTTTCGTAAGAGGAGCGCAGACCATCATATAATCCACTTCTCACATCTAATGCGGCACTCGTTCTTCCTCTCGGTGCGGCCATACGCTCCCCTAAAGGATTATTGTCATTCGACGGTAATGGTGAAGCTGCAACTTTAGGTCTGCGTTGTTGCTGCGTTGAATATGTGTCATTCGTGGGATGGTAAATACGGGTAAGATTTTCGGAAAGGCCTCTTTTGTCACATAGAAAACGATCAGCATCTCCTCCACTTATCCCTGCCAAATCCATATTTTTCAAGGCAGTATCAACTTCACAAGCGCAGGGTTGACAGAACTTTGGCTGAAACTATAAGAAGATAAGTAAATCTTTAATTTTTCGTTACCGTTTTACTAACATTATACTTGCGATGTTCACAAAAGTACTGTTTAAATTTTTCTTGATGTCTTTCTGCCCCTTGCATAATATTTTGTAGATATGTCCGTAAATTTCAATAAATACGGTTACAATATATGTTACTCAAAAATAAAGAGAAAATGATGTTGCACGACTATGAGTTTGTTTTGTGAACGTAAAAAAACGATTGATTACTATCGCAAGGGTTTGTGAGTTTTGTGTAAAAATTAACTGCCTATTTCCATAAAACGAATTTGTTCGTTCCTTACTAATTGTCAAAATTGAAGGCGCAATAAAATGGATATTTGTCAGTAGTGAGAGATTGTGTTTCAGACGTCCATATCTAACATATATCTGAAAACCAAAATTGAATAATGTCTGAAGCCCATTTTATAACTCTACCAATATAGACGATTTGTAACGAACGAACAAAATCGTTTTATGGAAACAGGCAGTATATCTTACACACATAATTCGATCATGTTAGACTCATATAATTCTTACGTAATGTTTAAATATTTCAAATATACGGGTATTGAAGGCACAATAAAATGGATTCTTATCTCTAATGAGAGATTATTCTGTTATACTTGTGTTCCATATGTCGATATCTAACATATATCTGAAAGCCGCAATTGCGTAATGCCGGAAATCCATTTTATAACGCTTCCAATATTGACAAATTCCTTTTACGGAAATTTGTTACAATAATGT
The DNA here is from genome assembly GCA_958296145.1 of Hydrotaea cyrtoneurina. Taxonomy (NCBI): domain Eukaryota; kingdom Metazoa; phylum Arthropoda; class Insecta; order Diptera; family Muscidae; genus Hydrotaea; species Hydrotaea cyrtoneurina. The sequence goes on along the minus strand of OY282514.1, from coordinate 49,682,648 downwards.
TTAATCTTTCTTTGGGCGGTCGTGTGTGCGACTTTCACGCAACAAATCCTGGTAGAGACGAATCTCTAAGCCATGTAAAACTGTTCCAGAAAAAGCCTTAGCCGGTCGGAACCGCCTGTTCCTACATGGAATGTTCGTAAATAAATGATCTACCTTTCCGCTAGAAATATAGCTTTTAAAAAGATACAACAACCTTTACCAATCCACAGCGATGGTTTTTTTAAAATTTTTTTTTTGTGTTTTTGCCAGTTCACGCGTGATTCGTGTCATATTTCGAACTCATTGAAATGTTCAGTCGCCCTGCCACTTCATCATGAACACACTTACATCCCAACAACACTTGCAAATCATTGAGTTTTATGTATTGAAATATTTAATATAATCACAGTTTATTAAATTGAAATTAATTTAAATTACTCGTACAACATTTCTACAAAGTTACACTTTCCATATAATTCTCAAAACCTCGGACGATTTTTGAATGATCCGGTCCAAGTTGAGTGTCAGCCATAACAGCCAAGCGGTATCTGTCACCAAAACGGTGAATGTTTAGTGAGAGACCTAAAACAAAAGTAAAATCGATTAGAGTTAGGACTTGACACTGTGCACCAACAACTACTCACATGTTTTGGACTGTGGTGGCCTGAACAGCAGTATATCCTGGACAGATTGACCCCATAACGTTCGGAATTCTGAATTTTCACCGTGTATCTCCGTTATGGTTATGGGGAAATTCGAAGAGAAGTAGTTTATACATATCTTTGTTAGGACCCGTGGAAAGATCGACGTTAACATGTCGTATTTGGTTTGGCCTATTGACGTCAAGTAAATCATAATTTGTTTGCGCCTAATTTGTTCCACGATTGAATGAATTTGTCGAGCATGCTCCCGATCGGGTACTTTGAGGGGAAGTTGTAGAAAAACAACCCCTCCAATATAATCCGATTTATCGTCCATATTGTCGGTGAAATATCCCTTGGCCATAGTACGGCAAGTGGTGTTGAGCATCTTTGGAACAGGGACATCTTGTGAATATGACTCAAAGTAATCGTGAATTGCACCCGACAGACAGGAGAGGACGAACTCTGATTCACGGACTTCACTGCTGAATGTTACACGCTTTCGCAGCTCCCGAGCATCGATTGACTTCGAGAACGATGCTATTTTCCGCCCTGAATAGGACATTTTTTGTAACTTGTTAACCTCTCTCGATGGATATTGGACTAATTCCTCGAATATGTTTACCGGTGCTTTAAAGACCTCATAGCAAATCCGTAGACATTCCATTTGAGCATAAATCAGCAATGGCACAAACACAGAAAGACGTCCCGAATAGGTGGAGGTCAGTGTGGTTTCGCCTCTCATAACCAATTCCCTCATGGCCATAATTTCGCAATATGTGTGATAGGGCAATGCCAGAAAGCTGTTGACATTTACTTTCCACATATAGCTAGCCCAAGTCTTAGTGAGATTCGCGGGCTGTAATGAATAGCGAACCGCTTCCTTGGCCACCTTCCAGGACAAGTGTCGCTGGTCCACTTCTTTCAGCAATAGTCGGCTGATGGTTTTGATTCTTCCCTCCGTTTCCTTTGGATATTTATGATGTCGCGATGCGTTTCGCTTCTTAGCCCTTGCATTCTTCCAATAACTGATTATAACATTTACCGATATAATCAGCAGCAGCGAAAGTAGTTGTGTTATATTGGTGATCTGCATGCCAGTCGAACCATCGGGCGTTTCCAGAGATTCAAATTCGTATATGAACTTATTCCATTGATTGACAATTAGCCGTAAGAGATATTTTAAGAGTTTTTCAATGTGTTCCGGCTTTCGAATGAAATACGAAAGGCGTTTTGTTTGGGTGACACTTTTGGACACACCACCTCCAATTTCAATGATGGGCTTCTCAGTATCATCCCGAAGCATTAACATTTCACTGATGTGCAAATCGTCCTCTTCAGCTATAATTAAATGATGGATTTTCAGGAGAATATAATATTGGTCCTCCTAAAAAGAAAGGAAAGTTAAGTCATTGATATTGGTTTGGACCCCATTAGTTTTCGTTTACCTGAGCGGATTCCTCTTCATTTGCTTCAGGATTCAATGCAAATTTATTTGAAGCTATCGGTATAACAACGACCTGCCACTGTGGCAAGTCTGATGGAATATACTTCTCGACCAATGTGCTGACGAACTCCTGTATGTTGCCCTCATGTACAGAGCAACCCCGATATGATGACGTATTCAGTAAAATGTGATTGTTTAAGTTAAACGAGCTGTTGCCACCGGTACGTTGGCACGATAATATAAGTTGTATTGAATTAAAAACTAATGAATTACATTAATAATTACCTATTGTCCTTTACCCAACCATAGTGCCCCCAACAATTTATCAATCGCTGACGTAGTTTCGGGAATTTCAAATGCCCAGTTTTCTCTCGGGCATTGGTCAAATGTTCCTCATAATGTCTCTTAATGGCTTCGAAATCGCACGGACCGTTTATCTGAAGTAGGAAATTGAAAATACCTGCATTTCGTGGTGTATCAATGAAAGAGCGTATCTTTTTCGATTTGGATATTTGAAGCTCCGGATATTTTATTGAGAGAATATAATTGACCAAACCATTGCTATAGTGGACAACTAAATGAAAGAAAAGAATAATGATCAAACAAATGTATTAATCTTAGCAAATATGGCCAACATTGCATGCACGTATTTCCCTTAACATTCCATTCTACGGGACACTATATACACGACATAATTTCTTTACTCAGTAACCTACTGTTCCATATGGGGGCGTTGGTTTTCACCCGGTGCTAAGACCACCGTGAGTTTGGGCCAACGTGGCAGGTACTCACGTTAAACACGGCGACTCTGTTCCCAACGGCTAATGTCTCTTTTAAGTAAGTATTCATGAATCCCCCAAATACAGAATACTACAAAAGTCCATATAATACATATGCAGTTTTTCAAATTTAAATAATTAAAAAGTATGCACGTTTTTAAATGACATTACCATATTTAGATGTGCTGTTTATTTTCATAAAGGAACTTTCGAACTTCGACAATATCGAAGTGATTTTGCCATATCACCAAGGACGGATAATGTGTTCAATAAACGATAGATAGAATTCTTTTATGAAAATGGGTGTTCTGTTTGGATAAGGTTCCACCCGCTTCGCCATATTCGTGTTACTGAGAGGAGTATTCGCAGTGTGCTTGATAAATTTGAGTCCAATCAACCAACATATTTGCAGGATATATATGCGGCAGTCGATTGTATGGTAAATTGGAGATTTCGGATGAGCGCCAGCAGCGAAGCACGATCTTATATTCCATACAAAGTGACATCGATGAAAATTTCAAACGAATACAAAATTTCGATGATATCTCACACCCATTTTATTTTATGTATTACTTGACTTAAATATCGATCTAACTTCTATCTATCGCTATATATAAATTGAAATTAAATGACGTCTTTGGTAGCGGCAACGCCGTATTCAAGTCTAAACCTATTTGACGATATTTTTTTCATCACTCAAAAAATAGTTGTTTTTCCCAATAGCTTTTCAGAAATTTGAAATGATTCGCGTACGTTTTATAGAAAAAGAAAAAAAACTGAGCGAAGCCTCTGGTCGTGGAAACCCCAAAATTGTTGCTAATAATCGCGGAACCCTAAATATTTTTTAAACAACCACTTTTCAAAAATTGATTAGATATTTAATGAAACAAGTATTATTTTTGAATTAGACACACTGAACTCGCATATCTGGTAGAGCATCAGATACGTTACGATATTTGGTTTTTGTCGCCACATATTTTGAAAACCTAGCTCATGGATGTTGTGTAGGGTTCCGCGGAACACAAATTGGGATCAACTGCCATACACCTTTTAAAAATTGGCACAACAATTAATATTAATTAAATCACAGCTTTCACTTCTTTCGAGAATTATAATGTGAATCAGCCCGACATGGGTCAAACGTATCCAAAATTCCTGAAACGTCTTTAAGTCAATTTTGATACATTACAGCATAGTGCAATATGTACTGGGTCTAGGGCCTACGATAGTCTGAAACAAATTCCATCTATGCGGTCATGCTACAAGTTGTTCGCGGCGGAGTCAATTCATTTTATCAGAACTGTAAAGAATACACATTGGACTGCTGAACCTGAAGTACCCTGGCCTATGTGAGAACCAATCTCCGGCAAAAAGAAAGAGGAAAGTATGGCATTTGGGTGAGGAAAGAGGGGGTAGTGTTTGTTTGCGTTTGCCTTGAATTTGATAATGTCATAGCAGGCAGGTAAACACTTGTAGGAAGATTATTCTACATACGAATAGTTGGGCTGAAGAACGAATTGAATTTTCTCTATAGTGAGTCGTCCGGTTAACCGGCCATTTGACAATGAACGGATGAGATAGCCGGGTATTCCGGCGAAATGTTCTAACATCAGGGACCGGGCAACGGATATCTGACAAACATACACAAAATATTTTATTTTTTCAAAAAAAAAAAAAAATATAAAATATGGAAAGAAATTTTTAAGTTTTTTTTTAATTCTGAAGAAAATCTATGGATAAATGTAGAAGTTTCTTTCAGTGTACATACATACATATATCCATAAATATCCTTCACTTTTGGCTAGGTTTCTTCAATTGGGTGCTCGCTAAGAAGAAGAACAAAAACATAGTTCAGCCCAAGAATGATACAAACAAAGATTACGCCATCCTGCACAGAAAAAAAATGTTCTGCGCAGGTTGATCGAATGACGTCACGCGTAGTGTATTCCTTTTGGCTGATAGTCAAAGTGGTTTCAATTGCAGGGTTGCCAACAATAGTTCTTACGCTGTGTTTCAATCTTAAATTTGTCACTCGTAGTACATACAAATAGAGTTGGCAACCCTTACAAGATTTAAACTACGTCATCTAACGGGAAATCATGCGCATGGCGTAATCATTCCTTCTATTATTCTTGGTTCAGCTTGTTTTATTATTAAATTATTTATGATTTTTTTTTTGTGATATCTAGCGAGTGTTAGATATCTTGGCGTATGTTTTAATAATGGATTAATGTTGAACATTTGGTTCCAACAGTGATGAAGGAAATGGAGGCTCGCAGCGAAAGATTTCGATATTCTGCGTTGATAAAAATGTTAGATCATATAATAGACGATATTCAAACCGTTACATACATATATGCTGATGCGATACGTTAAAGAAATTCGCAACCGGACTCTCATAGCATGAAAATGAGCTCATGATTGATATTGTGAGAGTCCAAGAGAATTACAACTGGTCAAAAACGAAGTATCTCGCACACTTTGGCAGCGTGTTATCTGAACTCACCGTGGGTTTGTTGCTAAGTCACCTTTCGTCTGCTTTTATTGTTAGTCACTTTTGTCCGTTTGTTTTATGTAGAAATTTCACCTATCGTTGCCTTAATATAACATGGCCCTAACTCGTGAAAAACTCTTTTAACCGGAGAAGGGAAAAAAATTAATACAACTAGAAATAATATACAGTGAAAGCTTCGGTGAGCGGACACCGAGGGTCGCAGTTATTAATTTCCCATGTATCTTACTTTAAATATTGAACTGTAAATCTTTTGAATACGGATTTTATCACTATCATTTGTTCCAAATGTAGATATATTACAATAGTAATGTTTTTTTTCACAAAATGAATGAATTTGGTATTAAAGTGAAAGGTAGATCAACTAAGGCAAACGAGTTCAATACAAATTGTTTGCATAGTGTGACGTTTGATTATTGTAACTCTCGAATTCCTGAAGATGCCATCCAGAGGATGAGGAACCATTTAATTTAATAAAGAATTAAAATTAAAAAACAACAATTCACCTCGAGCTCAACTAATAAAAATGTTAATGGCCGACAAAATATACAACAAAGATAATTGGTAAAACTTTAAAATAATATGTATGCCCATTGCTCTTTAACCATTGTTTTGATATAAAGTAAAGGGTGTTTTTTATTGGGGTATAGAACTTTAAGTTGGCATCACTTTTTTAACTGGCGGCCATTTTGTGAGCTGTCAAGTGATTAATATTTAGTTTGGTTTGCCATTTCAACATGAACAGGTTGACAAAAGAACAACGCTTGCAAATCGTGCAAATTTATTTCGAAAGTAATGGTTCAGTTCGCGAAGTTCACCGCAAGCTCCATCCATTTTATGCCATTACATCCACAAAAACTGACTGTTTGGTGTGCTCTATGGGCTGGTGGAGTCATTGGGCCATACTTCTTCCGAAATAATGCTGGAGAGTCAGTTACCGTTAATGGAGACCGGTATAGAGCCATGATAACCGACTATTTTGTTCCCGAATTGGATGGCATGAATGTGAATGAGTTGTGGTTCCAACAAGTGGTTGAAAATTGGACCTGTAGAATTGGCTTTATTCGAGCCAGCCGCGGCGGCCACATGCCCGAAATAATCATTAATGGCATAAAATTATCCTTCCAATAAAGCCAAATTGATGGACATTAAAACGATTTTCTTGTGTTTTATTTCAATTTGAAGTTCTATACCTCAATAAAAAACACCCTTTACATGTTCACAATATGTGTATAATTTTATATAATAGACCGTTTGATCGGACGTCTCCTTCCATAATCTTTAATCTTTATACAGTTTATTGTTTCTGTTGTTCATTGATTTATTTATATTTTTTGGATAATATAAATGTTTTTAAAATAGTTTCAAGAATTGTGTTTGCTTTAATTAAAGGCAAGGTGTATGGATCCGCTTTGGTAGCTGCCACACTTCTTCCTTGGTACCCATTTGCAATGATTTCTGATTATTGGTCTACGCGATTGAACGAGAACTACTGTCTCGTAGCGCATATCCCCCCAAAAAAATGTAAATTCAGAATAGGGTAAATGCCTTCACACTGAAACCAAGGGAAAAACAAAATTCCAGCTATCGTGAATGGAATTGCTAACCAATTTTGTTCTCATAGCGGATTCACAAAATACTCTGTCAATCTAGAATTTCGGGTTTGTTTAATTGACATGTATAATTCAATTTCAATTCAATTTCCATTGACTGCAGACATTCACACAAAACTATTATCGTCTATCGTAGATAAACATAAACAAACACCCAACAGTCCCGAGAATGTGCCGGCTTATCAGGGCCCATAATGTTGTTATGAGTAACGTTGGGTGGGCAAAGATCAAATGTATACGTTTTTATTGTTTCGTCCCCATGATTGCCCATGCATCGGTCATTGTTTGTATGCCAGGTACGCGGATTTGGAAACAGTAAATCTATGAGTCTATGGCTGATATGAACTTTGATTGATTGAGTCGTAACGGATCTATTATTAAATTCGACTATCAGCAAACCCCTGCTAATCTTCTGATTAACTGTGTATGGGGTCCTTTTCCCCTGCCTCACCTACATACATTCACTCGAACAAAGATTGACCCATATTGATTAATAAACAACCGATCAGTTGAAGTTGGATCATTGCATCGATTTGCTCATTTCATTCTGCAGATACGGATGCAATGCCGGCTTATCGCCACCGACTTCCTTGTAATTACGATCTACGATCATTCAACTTGCGATGGGATTTTATTCACTCCAGCACTCAATCGAACATACTTACAGACAAATGTGATGAGCAGTATTGGGACCAACACACACGCCGCCACAAAGCACACCAATGTTTTCAGAAAGTATTTAAATTCATTCCAAATTCTAAAATATTTCAATGAAGTTAATCGATCGGCTCAGTCACAAAATACTATAATAATTTAATTTACTTTTCCATCTTGTTGCCAATACATTAATTTTTAGGATCAGCGTTTGATTTTTTTTTGTATTCACTTCACAATACACCCCCTTTTAGTGGTTGCTTTAGTGTTGCTTCAAGACGTCCGTTATTCTCCGCTGGTTTTATTTAACTGAATAAAAGTGTCGAATTGATGGAATCGTCAAGTCCAAGCGTTCATATCTCTGTCACGGAACATACCTACAAGCCGATGTATGACTGCACTGAGCGAATTTCTTTCGCTAATCGTGTTCCAGTTTAAAAATGCTTTGCATTTGATTCGTTATCAGTTCTACGATTCTCTCAGTGGAGGTGAGAACGCATGTGTTCTTGAGTGTTGAATAAGATGGTTTACTTTCGTTAGTGCACAATGGTTTTTAAATGAGTTTTTGTGGCCATAATTTTGTTTGTAAAATCTGAGATTGTAAAATTTTTTTTTTTCACAAATCCAAATTTATGTGGTCAGACAAACCTGGATGATTGATTAGTTATATTGGACTTAGTTATAATGCTTGTATCGAAGATTCTATGAGTCTTAAATGGGTTTATAGTGGTTGCCAAAGACTGGAATCAGTATTTGCGATGAGGTTGACCCAAGAAATAGCTGCTCAAACTGAGCTAATAACTGATCCATATTAGTGTAACTAACTCAATTTTAATTTAAATATATAGAGCAGGGTTTTTGAAGAGCCTGATAACTTTTATATTATATTTTATTATTTCATATGTTATATTTTCCGGTTATATTTCATCCGTATGGCGTCAATGATGGTTTGAATATTCCAATGCTCGCAGAGTTTCTGGTTTGACGGCATAAACCAATGACTAACATAAAAAGTAGCCCAGAGACATTAAATCTGGAAAAAAAAGTTGTCACCATAATGGGTTTGCAATAAATCGTTTGTTAAGCGCGATGTATGGTGCTGTCGTGTTGGAATCAAATGTCGTTGAAACAAAAATTCAGTCAGCATGGCTCGATAGCGCTGTTGGGCAATTGCCACTACCTTCTATTATTGCGCAATTAATTTTTCCATAAATTGAAAAAAATTTATAGCACAAATAATATAGCACAACTTTTCCCCAAGCTGTTCTATTAATGAAATGAAAGTGGAAAGTCTTCCTTCCTTAAAAAAAAAAAGAAATTTTCGAACCAGGAAGAAAACTATAACCGGCTGGTAAAAAGTCATGACACTTTTCATAGCATCTTTGTAAAAAGAAAACAGCTTTTAGACCCGTTGGACTGGTTGGAGCAGGTCCTTTCATAACCAGCTTAAGACATAAACCACCGAAACAGGATTGTCAAAGAAATTAAAGATGAAGAATAATTAATGTTTTTTGTCGGCTATTAAACAGAATATTTTCAATGGGTTACATGGGCGGTGATGAAACTTGGCGTGCATATTTTTCTATTCGCGAAAAACTTCTTCACGAACAGCGTCATCGGGCACAATTCTTCATATTCTATTATAACTCTCGTTAATGATGATCAGATATTCACTGACCCGATTGGTAAAGCCAACCTTCTGGCTGAAATATTTGCAAAGAATTTGTCTTTGCCAGAAATCAGCCAACCAATCCCCGTGTTAAAAACGCATCCAGTATCAGATATTTCTTCGAATGCATGGAGTTAAAAGGGTTCCTGTAGATCTCAACGTAAACAAAACTCCAGTCCCGGATGATATTTCAGGACTTGTAAGAGCTCTTCGACGCTAGTTTTTCCATTGTGCAATCATTTCAACATGTCGTACCGTGCACGTGTTTACCCTTCACGTTGGAAAGCTGTCAATATTCAGCCGATCCCCAAGAAAGGTGAGGCTACAAATCTTGCAAATGACCGCCCAATATCGACATGTTCCGCGGTCTCGAGGGTTATGGTGAGCATGGTTAATCAATCACCATCGGGTAAATAATGTATTCAGGCAGGTAGACTGCCTTCTGAATGATCAACGATCCGTAGAAACCGATCTACTGGAGACCTGATGGCGTTACTTTCGGAACAACGGAAACAGATCGATACATACCATGTTTTCATCGTCTAGCCACCTTGGATATTCCGATAAAAAAACACATTGTTTGAAACCATATCTGCTTATAAAATTCGAGCAAAACTTATAAACCGAGTTGTAAGTGGCTCTTTTTCAAGATGGTGAATGAGAACAAAACAAAACTTATGCAACGTCTAGGCAATTTACAGTGAAGGTCGGCAGTTTCAACGTCGAGGTAGTGGATGAATTAAAATACTTCCGTTCCGCCATCACTGGCAAGCGGATACTATTTCGGGCTTTCCAAACAATTCAGGAACAGAGCCCTCTCTCGTCGAACTATAACAACACTGAACATCAAGCTTATTCTACCTGTTATTCTTTATGGCACCAAAACATGAGCACTTGTGAACTCAGACAAAGCATTGCAGAGTATTTGTATGAAAAAAATCTAGCCCGATCTGTGTTAACAAGGATTGTAGACGAGTGCATAAAAATACAGCGATTGCTCTGCCTGGGCTATGTCGGACATTGGAAGAAGATATGCAGATCCAAAGACTTGAAGCGCTTTGTGTCCTTAGTAGTTCTCTAGCCAATATAATCTCATGATTTTGATGTCTTGAATTCCATTTTTGACTAGTCTCTGTGTATGTTTTTATTTATTTTAGGATGCACCGGTAGTTGATCGCAGTGTTTTTAACTGAACTCGAACTTGCTTTGCCCCGTATAAACAGATTGTTTTGATTGTACTATTGTAGAGCTGGACATTGTATTCGATGCTCATTTGAGTTGTCATTGTGCCACCAGTGTAGCTGATGTACTTATACTGTCAATTGAGACCTCTTGGTCTCAATGTGCCTTCATTGGAGCATTTCCTCCGCCATTGCCCAGCGTTCGCAAACAATATATCCCGTTTCTTGGGAAATGACTCTTTAACGGACACGAGCCAACATAGGGCGCAGACTGGAAAACAATTGAGGACTAGGTCAATGGTACAGAGTTCCTAGAATAACTTCTCGGGATCAATCCATGGAACAGTTAGAGTGCACAATAAGCCGAATACTGGACATGAGGCGGAGTGAATCTGCCTCATCTTCTCAATCTAACCTAACCTAACCTTCGTCACCACAAAAGTGGGTATCTACCATGAGGTAGATCAAATGCTTGGTCAACGTCTAGAAAAATATTCCCGAATTTTTCGATTTCGTGTGTCAGACCACTAACCTGTTCCACCGTGCCTTCCTATATAAGGAAGGGATTGATTTTTCTCTCCAGGATTTCAAACCATTTAAATCAATTTTTTTTACCTTGTTACACCAGATTTTCGTTTTGTTGCGATGAGTGCGTTTTCGTTGCGTATAGAAAAGTTTGACTCTGTGGAAAAGGGAATAGGGAAACGTTTGTAGTGATTGGTCCGAAGATAAGTAGTGGTTTTTCAGTTCTTTCCATTACAGCGAAGTCTATTAGGTCAGGGGTTTCAATATCTAAGGGCCAGTTTGTTGGTTGGCGGGGTGATATAAATTCTTATACATTCTGATGATGCATTCGACTTTTGTATAATTGATTTTCTCTAGGGTTTGTCTTTTAATATTGTGTATCGTGGAAAGTGTAGGAGGACCACAACGACTTTTGATACGAATTGATGTCGTATCATCAGAAGATAGTTTTGCGAAAACCCTTCAAGGTCTTCATGTCTTCGTATGAGCCTCGCCATCAGGATAATGTGTACCGTAAAATCGGTTGTTGGGAGTTTGGAAGTTGTATCTGTCTGTGAGATGGGTTTCCCATAGACGCATTATGCAATGTTCTCACGATCTCGATAATATATCAATTCATGTACATGTGTATCTTTATTAATTAATTTTGATTGTGCATGAAATCGTTCCTCGTTGACTGCATGGATGTCGTAAACGCATTTATGTTTCGAACGTTGGCTAATTGTTGTGGAAAATTAATTGAACTTCTACAAGGGAAGTCATATGATGCGCTCTGGTTAAAAATGGAATTCCAGAATAGATTGCTAATTGTTAAGAGGGATAAAAATGCCCCAGTCAAAATACTGACGCAGAATGGAATTGCAAAGTAAGCAGTCAATTCTTTCTAAACATCACACCTAATCAAATCCGTTGGCCAAAATGTATTAAGCAAAGGAGATTATGTTTGAGTTAATTAAAATGTTCTAAAAAAAAACTACGAAAACTTGTAGAAGCCGAAAAAGAGTTTATGAACTTAAGATCCTTTATGTTTCGTCTTGACTCCTGACAATCCAGGGACAATATTGGCAATTGCAACAAAGATAGCCTAAAATAGAAAATGGCTTTCTCTTGTGAACAACAGGAGATGGTTTAGATGGTACCATTATGTCCACCACTTTCCATTATGTTTACCAAAATCCGTTATTTAATGGCGAATTTCAAAAGATTTGCAAAATGTTGTAACTTTGGCATTGGCTGTGGTGAAAACATCTTAATCGTTCTCAACGCGACGTTACTGTAATGTTTACCTTCTAAAAAAAACGTTTATGAATGAGAGTACAAAACAAAATTGAAGTGCATCTGCGCTCCATCTCTCCTGTGCGCTCTCCAGCTCAAATATAGAGAAGGCTCTCCCAAACGAAACATATTAAGCTCACCAAAGCTCTGGCGTGTGAGTAGTATTTTCACCAGTATTGATGGAAAAGAAATAAGTGTACAATAGATAGATCCTGATGAGTATTGTGGCTGCTGTTCGTGCGTTGTGGTCGTTGTCGAATTTGGTGCGCTGCGGTAAAACTGCTGCTGTTATTTGCTAAATGCTGCTGCTGTTGTGTAGAAAAAAGTGTTGCTAACACATTAAAGTAATGATTTTTCTACAATTGCAAAGGGGAAAATTTAAAAAAGCATTCCTACAATCTGTGAATACAATTGAAAAATAATAGAAAAAAAAAATGAAAGTGTAAAATAAGTGCAACCCTCAAAAAGGTCTCAAGATTAAGTGGTACGCTGAAGCGTCTTTTGAGAAAAAGCAAACGAAAAAAATATATTCAGTCCTTGTACTCGTTCTTTACTACAGAAAATCTTGTAGGAGTTCAATATTGTATAATATACGTACGTACGTATGAACGTACCATCCATCCGTACATGTGAATATACAGTGAAAGAAGAAAAAAAAAACGAAACGAAAAAGGAAATTTCATTTTTGACAGGAAAAAAAGAAGAAAAGAATCGTACCATTGACACGGAATAAAACAACGAACGGAAGACGTTTAGAAACCTGTCTGTGTAAATGCCTGAAAAGCAGTCATACCTTGGAAATATTTTCCTTTTGAAATTGTTTAATTGACACAAACATTAACAAGTAAAAGTAATAATTATACATACAGCACAACAAGAACGACGACAACAACAACAACAATAACACTACCAAATGAATAGTACATACTGTATTTAAATAAAATTTCCTCCAATGAAAGTAAAAGTGCTGCTTTCACAACAGGGAAAACACGAACAAAATTGAGAATCGACGAAAAAACAAACAAACCAAAAAAAAAAAATAAAATAAACGTAAGAAATAACAAAATATAAAATAGGAAAATAGAAATTATGCTTTGTGAATGTGAGTAGTGAGTGTGTGTGCTGGAGAATTTGCTCTGTTAAAAATAGAAAAGTGATATATTTTATTGTCGCTCCTAAAAATCTGCTAAGAAATCTTAAACACGCACGCATACACTTACAAACAGCACACACTTGCGATAAGTATACATTACGCTACTTTGCCAGTGAAAAACACACACACGCAGTCACAGCAGTGAGACTGGGAAACGGACGTAACGGCAGACACACAATTCGTCGGTCCGTTGGTCGGTCATTCAGAGTGAGAGCGAGAGAGAGCTATAGAGAGATAGAGAGAACACAGGAAAGCGTTCCAAGAAAGTGTGATAGTGCTGGCACAAGTTGTTGTTGGTGGTGGTGGTGGTGATGATGTAGATGATGATGGTGGTGGTGGTGGTGAAACATGCTGTATCGGTGTGATGGTGGCATTGATTGTGAGTAAAAATTGTGTAATGTGTGTGGCAGTAACGGAGAATATGAATGAAAAAGCATAAATCGCTTGCTCTTCCTCTTCCACCCACTTTAACGATGACTCTCAACAACAACACCCGCTCAGCGCAAGCAGAAACAATATAACAAACACATACACACACACACACATACTTGCATACTCCGACAGAAAGCAGCAGCAGTAACAGTAACAACAACATCAACAACTGTAACAATGCCTGAGAGAAGGTGTTGTAGAATCTGTCAAAAACAAGAGTCCTGGTTCTGATAGCAGTGTGGAGATACACACACACACTTGCATATAATCAAACTACAAATATATTTATGCATGATGTCTGCCGCTGCTGCCACCGTATTGCTGTAATACAGAGCGCCACATATAGCGAGCACAGAATATAATTTCATTTGATTTCTTCACCTTCTTCTGCATCTTATTCTGTCAATGTTCTTTGTCCTTTCTTCACAATAGCAACGACAACAACAATACTCATCATACACATACATAGGTATCTCAGTATCTGTTCGTAGTGGCCGTCGTTGCTGTCATTCGCCTTCGGAGTCAGAGTCGCCTAAGAGCAGCAACTCTCTACATGGATATGTTAAGTGGATGTGTTCGTCGTGCCGTTCGTTCAAGTGAAGGTGATGACGGTGGTGAATTGTGAATAGTGAATGTTGAATGGTGTATTCGTGTACACACGTGTATTTCTTTGTTTGTCTGTTTGTGTGTACGTGTATGTGTGCGTGCGTGTGCAGTTCTGTGTTCATTTCTATAAAACAGTTTCAACCAAAATAAGGCAATTTTAACAGCAACAACTACAACAACAACGACATCACTATATAATAATAATACATACAAATATATTTTTACTTGGTTTCAACGCTCCCCAAACGGAAACAGAAGCAGAAACATACATACATACATACATCCATCTGTACAAAGCCTACGAGTCCGTACATCCGTACATCCTTACATTCGTGACAACGTGTTCCAGTTTACAGAGAATAATCAGGAAATAGCAAAACTCTTTATATTTTTTTGTTATGTATGTCTTTTGGTGAATAAAACACAAAAGGAAAATACAACGCCAACAACACTAAGGACAGCAAGAAGAGCGTGCGAGCAGAAGAGAAGATAAAGAAAGCCAACAAGAAGCAGCATATGAAAGGTGGGTCAAGTGTAAATTTTCATACACATCATATGTATGTATGAATACACACGTACATGTGTGTGTATGTAGGGACGTGAAACACATGGTGTCGATTTGCAAAAGTTTTTTATAAACACGCATACACATGCACATGTGACAACTAATCATATTTCTTTAATGAAATGTTGTCGTACGCTCGTTGGGCTTCTTCAACAGAGATTGTTATAAATTATGAAATATTTAAATATGTACGGTTCGTAGTAGCATTGCAATATCCTTCAAGTCCCATTTATGTATTATTTAATTACCGCCCAGAACTCTCTCTCACTCTTTCTCTCTCAAGCACACACATACAAAATACTTGCCATTCGTCCCGTTGTCAACTTTGGCGGAAGTCATCTTTGTGGTTAGGAAATTAAATTTAACCTCTAACGGAAGTATCTGTGTGTTTATGTGTGTTTGTGTGTGTGTGTATACTAGTGTGTGTGCTGGTCGGCATTATTAAAGGTTTTTGTATTTCAATAACACTTGAATTCTTAGAAAATTAAACTGTCACACAATTGACACCGTTGTCGAGCCAAACGGAATTTTACAAATCCCATGATTCGTGAATATAGTAATCCAGACCGCGGCTTTTAGCTGAATATTTAAAGGTTCTTTTATCACATTTTAAAGAAATGTGGCCATTATTAGATTCTAACCAACAGACGTTGGGAATAAATGAATAACTTAAACGTACGTGAATGACATGAGACTTTCAACTTTAGAGTCTCCAGTGTCGTTGATTGCAAATATGAAAAATCGTATAGCTTTGGAAATGGGTGAGGTATTTATCATTTACTGTTTGAATAAGAGGAGGCTTTTGTAGTCTCTGATCCAAATATGGGGAACAAATTATCATACTTACAGGGTTATTATGATATTTTGAACTGCTACAGCATACGATTCCGATCGTGAATATTTTTTAAGTCAGCATTATTGTTTGGAGCAACCGCCTACACAGTCACACAAAAGCTGAAATTTCTTCTTTCTTGAGAACACAACGGTGAAGAATATGACATAAACGTTGTCATTCCGATGGTATTTAAGCACATGCCCTACTGGTTGGAATGTTGCCAATGTTCAGCCGATCCCTAAGAAAAGTGATTGTAATATGTTCGGCTCTCTAGACGGTTATGAAGAGCTTGGTTAACGACCAGTTGGAGTCTAACGACTAAGGTACAAAGACACAAACACACAAAACCTTAAATTTCTGCTCTGTTAAGAACACGACAGGGAAGAATTTGGCATAAAGTTTGACTCTTACTGAGTTGTTAAAAGTTTTAAGTCAAATTTGCATACTGGCGAAATCCCTTAATGGAGTGTAACTCCCATATATGGGCAGGGGCCCCAATGACATCTTTACAGCTTCTGGACCGTGTACAGAGGAGAGCGGTGGTGATGATTGGGGATAGTAGGGTATCAAGCTCTGTTGTCTCCCTTCATGATCGCAAGAGTGTGGGTTGTGTATCGCTATTCTATAGATATTTTAACGGTATCTGTTCGCCAGATATCCGTCGTCTGGTCGCTGACGTTAGAATATTTAGCCGGAATACGCGGCTATCCAGGGAGTCTATTCATTGGCAAATGGCCGAGTGACCAGACGCACTATAGAGATAATTCGTTCTTCAGCCGAACTGTTCGTATGTAGAGTAGAGTTCGTATGGAAGAGTATTTACAGCAAGTGTTTGTGCCTACTATGACATTCTCAAATTCAAGTCAAACGTCAACAAACACTACTCCCTCTTCCCTACCTCCAATATCCTTTCTTCCTATCGCTAACACAGTGCATTGCATTCATAGGGGGCACCCCTGAAACGAAATTGCACAGATGCACATTATATTCACATCATTGCTATGCACCATTAATTCTCAGAATTATGCATCAATTATAATGAGATCTCTCAGTATTTTCAAACGTATGATGTGCTTCTATTAAAACATAGTCCTGTATGATCCACTTTCAATGGACTGATTCCAAGTCAATCGCTTTAATAAACTCCCATTGTATTACCGTTCTCTCACTTAGTTCGATTAATTTATGACACAATGATAAAACGTTTTCATGTCGTTCTTTCAAGAATGGCTTGTTCTTAAGCCTTTCATGTCAAAAACACTTTAAGGACGACCTTTTAATAACTTCTTAGAGAGTTCAACAAAACTTTCCTGCTTTCTTCTTAACCCTTTAACCACTTATATCGTCTACAGACTGTCTTCGCTAACAGCCATTTCTAATGGTAAAATCGATGGATTTCAGTGGTTAAAGGTGTAATATAATGTATTTTTTAAAGGTCCTCCTTTAGTTCCTTCTATTTGAATTTAATTGCCACTACCAGTGTAATATCCAGGTCCAAGTGTAGCCCAAGTTAGTGGATTTTGTGAAGACTAACAGAATCCTGTGGAGTGGATGGTAGGAATAAATGTAGATGATGTGTAAAATAATTTTTGTATTTCTACATTACTCAACCGCCACCACGAAGTGTTTCGTATGTAAATTCATTTTATTAGATTTTCGCTTAAGTGATCTTCTTACCGTGGGCGGCCGAGGTGTGTGTGACGATCACACGTTTATGTGGTTCAAATCCTGGTAAGACCATCAAACATTTTTCAGCGTCTCTTTTCCACTTTGTAAACAATCTTGCACTTTTCCAGAAAAGCATTAGCAGTTCGAAGCTTTAAACTGTAGGTGCCGGTCAATCAGTATACAAATTATATCGTACACAGCTCACTGATTCGAGAGAAGTTCCCCGTCTGTTCCATCATGGAATGTTAAGGGAGAAAAGTAGATCTTCTCATTATCTGCGGTTTGAACGTCCACCGAAATACACATTTACTGAGCATTTTGTTTTCCAAAATTAACAGCGTCACCGATTGTTTGTTTTTCTTTTCGGGGACACACTTTCGTCGCAAGCGTTTTGATCACCCTTCAACACAAAACACTGTTGAACTGATTAAAGGCCTCGCGCAAATCAGTAAATTAAGTCATTTACTGTTGAATAGAGTCATTCAATTTTAATATAAATAATGTTGGAATGTAAAATTGTTTTGCTTCTGCCCCATAACTGTCACTATTTCGATCTATAACTTACTGAGGTAAGGTCGTAATGTCTGTGTGAAATTGTACTAAAGTCGTTTCCTCATCCAGAGGAAGTTAAAGCTTTTGATCATTAGTAAAAAGGGTAAGATGTAGTTATTCATCTAATTTTCCACTTCTAGTTGCCAATGGCCAGATATTCACTGACCGGTTTGATAAAGCCAACCTTCTGGCTGAAACAATTCGTCAACTTTTTTTCGAAAACGACTACAAATCCTGCAAATTACCGACCAATATCAACATGTTCTGGGCTCTCCAGGGTTATGGTGAGCATGGTTAACCACCAACTGGAAAAGTATCTAGAGTCTAACTGCTTTCTGAATGATCGGCAGTATGACTTCCGTAGAAATCGATCTACTGGATACCAGATGGCGTTACTTCCGGAACGATGGAGTCGATCCATTTGCCGGCTTTCGATGGGTTCTGGCACGGAGCACTCATATCAAAACGTATTGTTTTTGGTGTCGGTAATACCTTCTCTCGATTCATATCGATTTTTCTCAGATATAGCTCTATACGAGTTGTTATGGATGGGGTATCATCCAACGAGCATAGCTGGACCGCAGAAGTACCACAAGGTTTTGTCCTCTCTCCTTGTCTATTTCTTATTATCAATGACGACCTGTTGGGTCAGACTGTGAATCTAATCTACTCCTTGACAGCAAACTCCAATCAGGTCCTTTGGATGTCAAGGACAAAAGGCGAACGATAAATGACTCAATTAACCGAGATTTGGCGACGATTTGTGAACAGAGTAGATTTTAACGCACAAAAGACCCATTGCTGTTTGTTGTCACACAAACGTTCCACTGATCCAACATCGGCGTCAATCACTATGGTGTTCTAGGCATGCAAATACAGGGTGCTAACCATATATTCGAAGTTGCGAAAGAAACATTCAAGTGTTTAGGCTTTTCAAAGCGGTTCAAGTAATGATTCACCCCATTTGATTTCGGACATATTTACACCACCTACACCTAAAATGGAATACAAGTTCCATATATGGGACATCAAAAACCATTTTTGCAGCTTCTGCAGCTAAGGAGGGTGCTGGTGCTGATAGGGGATAACAGGAGACTCTATTGCCTTGTAGGTTGTATATCTTTGTTCTGTAGATATTTGAATGACATCTACTGACGTAAGAAAGTTCAGCAAAGATACGCTGTTATCCAGGGACTCTAATAGCCACACTATTAAACGATTGACCGGTTGACGGGACGACGCACTATAGAGGAAATTGGTTCTTCAGTCGAACTGTTCGTATGTGCAGTACTCCCCCAGCAAGTGTGTGTTCCAGCCAGTTCTGAAATGCTCAAATCAAGACAAATACTGCTCCCGCTTTCCTCCTCCCGTTACCCGAATTTCCTATCCCCAAGGCAGGGCATTGCATTTAAATGGGGCATCCACTTAAAGTTAGTAAAAAAATAGCAAAGTGCCATTTCTGGATTGCTGTGTGTGCTGAGGAAGAAAAAAAATAGTTTCTTGTAATACACAACAGCAAATCGCTCTGTGACGAAATAGTCGGTGCTGTTCGTAGCCTCTATCAACTGGTGGGATCGTGTACACCTCCGTTTTTTTTTATTTTATCGGTGACCTTGTTTGTGTGGGAAATAGGTCACCCACCCAAAGAAATGTCGTTCGGATTCATTTTTGTTCAGTTTCCGTTTCTCGAAGACCAACGACGACATTAGGAAATACTGTCACGTAGCTTAATACGACACCCACAATGTAGGTACACTTGTTTGACAATCCGATATGGAGTACACTCATATCTGTACAGACTTACTCATGTGTGTGTAGGCACATGTGTACGTGTGTATTTATGAGTGTATTCTAATTTTAGAACTTTGTCTGTTGTTGTAATAATTCAATCTATACGAGGACTACAGGACCAGTACGAAAGCCAACAGACAAGACACATCAACATAAAATAGCCGTAAAAAAAGAATGTAAGACCTCTTTTGTTGCAAAAGCAGAGAAAGTCTCATCATTTTGTTGGAGGGGTTTATTATCGCACAAAACAGCCGCACGCAGTCACACAAACCAACAACAAAAATAAACAGGAAAAAAAAAACACCCACAATTCATTTGTACTGGCACCGCTGAACTGGCGAGTGAAACGACTTACATCTGTACAAATATTGTCCATACATACAGATGTATGTATGTATGTATGATGTGTACATGTCTGTATGTGTGTGTACATTGTATGAGTACATTTGATTCTTGTGATGAAAAACGTGATTCTTTTTGTAACGTAATACAAACATTCTGACAAACTCACACCTAAAACCGTATACACACAAACATACACAGATTACATTCCGTTTAAACAAGAAGAACATTACAAAAGGACAAACAAACGATTTTGTGTGTGTGGGTGTGTGTGTGTGTATGAGCAGGCTGGATGTTATTCGTGAGTACTACATTTACACACCATCGTGAAACTTTTGGCCACTTTGGTAAATGGCGGTGGTGAAAAGCTTTGGTGCTCCCTCCCAACTTAACATTGACGATCTCTGTGTGCCTGTGTGTTTGTCTGAGAGAACAAGACGGAATAATAAATAGAGAGAGAGAGTGCGTATGTAAGTGTGGGTTTGCATAATATATCTCTCAGGCTGTGCAATCCTCCCGGAAACGGGAAATCCTTACACACACATCCATTTAGCAGACGCTTGATAATATTTTCCTTTTTGTTTTCGGTGTGTGTATGTTTATTTTTAGTCGATGTTAGTTCGCTTCCTTAAAGACAACAAAACAACAACAAATACCAGAACAAGTACAGACGCACGCACCCGTCCATAAACACCTTCATATTGATTCCATTAAGTGCTTTGCCATCATCGTTCGTTCGCTCGTCCAACTTATCTGTGTGTATGTATGTATGTGGGCTGGAGCATGGAGTCTTGTTTGTTTGTACACATTCACAGTTAATTGCTCTGTAGTCTGAATGTCTTTGAAAGTTATAATCACCAATCATTAATTGTCATGGGCGTGTGTGTGTGTGTGTGTGTGTTTGTGCAGGGCAAGTGTTGTCTCGTTATACATGAATACATACATACATGTGTATGACCGTGCGTGTGTTTTAGTTAGTTCGTCGGTAGTTGTATCGTCGCCGTCATTCACATGCTCGTATTTATAATGATTCCGAAGAATTGAACGGATTATTGTTACGAGTATTTAATAACTTTTATGAGTTGAAGCAAAGTCGCTTTTAGGGCTTCTTAATACGTGCATTAAAATCGTCTTATTGCTGCCAAAATGAAAATGTATTCATACTCTTTCGTCGTTGTACTTAATTTCATTTATGGCTGGCATGTCTCTCATAAGTATGTAGTACACACACATACATATCCCTTCTCTCCCCCCTCCCCCCCTCTTTCAGTTTCTGTTTATATTTATGGAGTCTATTTTTATTATTGTTATAGTAATTCACAAGACACTCAACTGTAAACTGGGCAAACGTGCCCATGATTAGACTTCTCGCATGGGAGATGCCTCATGTGGCATGGGTTTACAGTGACTTGCGGCTTTGTTGGCATACAAAGTTTAACAAGCAAATCCAGAGTATCGTAGGCTTAGCCTTTCATGAAGTTACAAAAGAAGAACTGGCCTAGATTCCATGAGCTATGTACGATATAATTTGTATATCCAGGAACAGGGACTTGATATTTGCTTAACTAACTCTTTTCAAAGATGTCAGTCAAATGTATTTTTGGTTTTACCGGGATACACGTTCATTCGATGGTACAAAGATTTTCATGGCATCTCAGCAGAATGCAAATCACTGTGCTGTTTGGCACCTTGACACTTTGGTCTTAGAAAATTGTGCCAAAAATTCCCTTATTGTGAATGGTGGCCCCATTTGTGAAGAGCTGTTTAATTACAAGTTGTACAACAGATAGACAAAGATCGTCTCAGTTAGTGATTTTGATTCGATCGGTAGTAGAAAAGCTCAACACGGATGTATGTAATAAAACCCAATTCCAGTATGGACTGTAACAAATCGCATGTTCGGATCTATTCTGCTGCAGCTGATATATATATATATATCAGTTATTGCTGACATCTCCTACACAGAACAAAAGACCAGCCGAACTGAGTTCATAAATTAAATAAACTAAAAATTAATTAAAAGTTTTTATCTTCGACCTTTAGGTATGTTTTGGTAAATGTTAATAAAAATCGAGCTTGATGTCTGATGTTGTACATTTATTTTTATTTCTCGATATTTCGCAATTCCTGGAATTGCATCTTCAGGGGATTGATCTACAAGAAAACATTGTTATATATCACAGTTTACTTAACTTCGACCAGAATGAACAAAAGCTTACATATAAATTGAGTACAAACAGATTCTTAAACCAGTGTAGTGAAACTACCATCGTCTTCTGTTGTATTGCACTGATATTTCCGTATTGCTTTGTGGCCTTTTTCGGTGTCACGTCTGTATGATTTTTTTTTAAAATATTTGAAAATGAAGCCTCCTGCAATTGTTAGCATGCGTTTAATTTAAAAGTAATTACCAAACAAACAAAACTGGTCTGAAAAAAGTCCCATCACCTATATGATCTTAAAAAAAATAAAATTCAATTAAAGTGTGTATTTATTGGTTACATTCAATTTGTTGTCTGAAACATAAATGTAAATCTTTCTGGAATACAAAATCATATACATAAATAATGGGCTGTATGTCTTGGAGAACCCAATGCGATCATTATCGACTGCATCTCAAGTCGTCTAACACAATAAAAGCGAATATACATGATAAAATACGGAATCCCCCTAATGTTGACGAACACCGCAAACGTTTAAAGCACCACGATTTACGGATATGCACTTGGAAGGTACGAACACTCCTGAAGCCAGGTTCCTCTATACAACTATTGCATGTCCTCGAAGAATACAGAGCTGATATCGCCGCCATCCAGAAAATAAGATGGAACCGGCACGTCGAAAATAAAATGAGAATCTGCAATACCATAAAAGCAACCATCAGTTCGAATGCGAATTTGTTGAAATGATGCCAGAAAATTCTACCAACGCGTAGTCTACTGGCATAACTTAGTGTAGAGATACAAATGGGAATCTGGTTACAGACATGTCGAGTGTGCTGAGGATGATGAATCCGGCGAAGAAAACATCCCGCAACCAATCATAGATGATGGTGTTGAATGACCACCCCCTAACCCAGATGAGGTCAAATCAGCAATATCCCCGCTTAAGCACAATAAGGCCGCATGTGCTTACGGAATACCGGCAAAGCTGCATAAGAGCTGATAAGGTGCAGCTCATGTACCATCAGCTGGTATGTACCATCTGCAAGTATGAAAGCATGCCAACTATTGTGTGAACAATTGAAGCCAAAACTCAACGAACTGATCCAGTCCTATCAGTGTGGCTTCTGGCCGAATAAATCAACTATCGAACAAATATTTTCCATACGACAGATCCTAGAAAAGACCCATGAAATCTAAAGCCATACATACCATATATTCATCGACTATCAAGGCGACTTCGACACGCCGACAAGAGACAAAATTGTTGAAACCATGTACATGCGTATGAGATCCCATCGAAACTTGTACGGAAGCGACCTCTCCGAACCATTCACTGCAACAAGAGGTCTTCGACAAGGTGACAGCTTATCGTGCAATTTCTTCAACATATTTATGGAGAAAATATTGGAAAAAACAGAAGTTCAGAAATCCTCGCATATGCGGATGATATTGACATCGTCGGTAAGATAGAGCGAAATGTAACTGCCGCTTTTTCCAGAATCGCACAGGAATCAACAAAGATGGGTCTGATGGTGAACGAGGACAAAACAAAATTTATGTTTGCTAGGCAAACGTCGCGACGAAAGAAAGGCGACATAGTGCAGGCCGGCAGCTGCAACATCGATGTTGTGGAAGAATTATTTATATACCTCCTCTCCGCCAGACCGTTTCTGGCGTATCATTCCCATTCTTAAAGAAAAATGGACTGATGACTTTTGTGGCCATAAGAATGCAACAAACAGTGCATCTAATTCCGTGTGACTGACGCTGATGTATTGGCACACAATAAACAGATTTGCTTATTGACGTAGCAACTTAATGGAAATTGATCGATTGGAAGAATAGTTTTCTATAGTTCGACAGTTTTCATGCGTTATTATGTACTGTTGGTATTCATTTTAATCTGAAAAAGGTGTTCTAAAAAATAAAACGTATTGGAGGACAAAAAGCTATTTCTGTTTCACATCACTTTGATAACCCTTCACTATAACTAAATTTAATTTAAATGACTCTCGTGTAGTGTAGTTTAAACAGGATACGCAACAAACATTGATATGCATTTTCTTTTTGAATGTTCATATTGACGGGACTGAAGGAAAATATGCCTGCAACTCTAAAATAAAAAGGAAAACACTGATATTCCTTTAACTGTTCATATGAATACTGTCCAATTTATTTTATTTTATTTTATTTATTAATTACAATACAAAGTAAATTTATATTCTAATTTTGGGTCCAAGGATAAACCGAGTGACAAAGACTATTTGGCTTGATTTTTGCAGCGACAGACCAAAGCCTCTGGTGGGAATCGAACCCACAACCCCCACGCTGATAGGCAAGCACGCAACTCGCCTACCGGGGCGCCTACTGTCCAATTATGTCGTTTGCTTACTTTGTATCGGATAATCCCATTTAGATGAAATCAAATGCTTGCCAGTGGTCATTCTGGGCCATAAGTTGCAATGTAAACGAAGCGTAACTATACGTTTTAGTAAGGACACAACAAAGGAATGGTTTAAACATAATCGTATACTGAGAAATTTAATAATAAAATCGTTACTTTTTGATTAAATTGGGAGTCGATTTACATTTTTAGAGAATATGATAAAGTAAAATCCTTTTTTTTTTATGTGCTCTTAATGATAATGCCCTCATGTGATTCGAGAAACAAACTGAAAAAGTCGCATTAAAACGCATTTGCTGCTAGGGCAATAAGTCTACAAGTAATTCTGACCGACTAAAGATTAGGTTGGAATATCATTGATTCATTCCTAAAATCTTCATATCAGAATATTATTGAATGGAATATTAGAAGGGGCGATATTTTCTTTGATTATAGGTTTAGCCTGACTTCATTATTTCTATTGATGGCGGTACCAAGGTACGACTGTATGTCCGCTTCATCGACCCTGCCGGCCTTCACTATGTTGCATTTATATAGTCGCACTTGCAATGTCTCTTGTCCTCGTACTCAGACCCATCTTCGTAGATTCCTTCTTGATGAAACGATACACTTATATCAGGCACTATCGTTCCGACGAGGTCAATGTCGTCCGCATGCGAGAGATGTAGGTGACCTTTTCAGTTCACTTTTCCTAATATTTTTTCCATCAGTGGAACCTATTTTTACTGAGGATCAAGTGTCACTCAGAGCCCGTTTACGAAAGGCGTACAAGTTGCAAAGTATTTTTCTCTTGTCGGAGTGTTGGATGCGGCTTTACAGTCGATGAAAAATTGTTTAGATCTTTGCATCGACAATTTTCTGTCATATTCTAGGTATCAATTTTTTTTATTATTTAATTACAATAGAAAGTAAAGTTACCGGGTGAAACAGTTCCGATATGGCTAGATTTTTGCAGCGACAGACAAAAGCTCTTGGAGTGTTACCACTGATTTCATCATTTGCAATTGGTTTCATTCCATTCACAGTGATGGGACGCTGCAGGCTGAAGGTCTATGTAATAAAAGCAAATATGTAAAGGCCCCAGTAGGAGAGTTGGTAGCGTGCTTGCCTGTCAGAGTGGGGGTTGTGGGCAGTGTTACCGGTGTGCGACTACAGTCGCAATTTGCCACTTTATGTCTGACTTTCTTTATAATAATTTGGTTTGCATTATTATTTCTAACAAGAATTCATTAAAAACAAACAGTTGTCGAACAAGATTCGCTTGCAACGTTATTCGCGAGAACGCTTCAAATAATGATAATGATTCGCATTTCGAAAGTTCGAATTTGTGTTAGTGTTTTACTAACGGAAAGTGAAAATGAGGGACATGTGATCAGCGTTGCCGTTGACTTTTTTCAAAAAGTATCACAAAAAGTATCATTTTCAAAAAAAAGTACCAAAAAAAAGGTATCATTTTTAAAAAAAAGTATAAAAAGGTTTAAAACGATTTTTTTATTTAAAAAATTACTTCAAAGTAGGTACAAAGTAAGCAGAACAATAAAACAAGGTAAAAAATACGAATTCATGTAAAGTAACAAAAAACAAAAATAATAATACAATAAAACAATAAACATTAAAACTAAAAAAATAACTGTCAATGAAAATTTGGTACTTATGTACTTGGTACTTATTTTTTTGTAATTTTTTTTCGGAATTTGTCAATTAATTCCGGGTTTGGCTTCCAATCTTCTAAATCAGTGTCTACCAAATTAAGAGCTGATAGTCCCTCATTACAGGTCTGAACTTTGAGTCTATTTGTTAGCTTATTTTTCATAAGAGAAAGTTTTGAAAAAATACGCTCAGCGCAAGCACTGCTGTGGCAGTGTAAAAATATATGACACAAATTTATTTAATGTAGGGAACAAGGGCTCGTTGTAGAAATTTTTCATTTTTCGTACTTTCCCCCAAAACTCCTCAGCATCCCTAATTTGGAAAAGGCGCTCCCATGTTCTTTCTTTTGTTAAAGCCTCCAAAGATTGATATTCGCTCACAAATTCATCTGCATCTTTAATTTTATAATTAAATCCAGATATTAAATCGAAATAATATATATCAACATTTGATTTGATCATGGAGGGATCTAAAAACAAAAAGGATCAAATTTAGTATCAAAAAAGTGGCAAGACCGAAAAAAAGTATCATTTTGATACTTTAGTATCATCAACGGCAACGCTGCATGTGATTGCTATTTCATATCATATTAATCATACGCCCCTTACTTAGTATCCTTCTTTCATTTCATATTAATCATACGCCGCTTACTTTGTCTCCTTCTTTCGGAGTGTCGTCTACCACTAACGTTGGGCACCAACGAACTTCGATTCTTGCGAAAATTCCCTTCATTCGATTGAATAAAACGTTTTCGTTTTCCCATGATGTCTACCGCCGAACCCCAACTCTCGGAAAATCGATATCCTAATTTGTGCGGAAATTCCATTTTTTTTAGAATTTTATTTTTTAATAAAGGAATGGAAATGTGCAAAATAATACAGACATCCAGCTAATTTGGAAAACGTGTTTTTTCATTACTGTGTTGCACCATGTGGAGATGAACCACATGTTATCGATTAGCTTAGAATCACGTTTTATAACGAGGAAATCATAAACTGTTTCCTCCTTTACCATGGTCCCTTCCGACTGCAAAATGGTATAACCTTTCAATTTCTTTTCTAAATAAATTGAATTTCTATTATTTGTAACTTTTTTTGTTTTTAGTCAAAAGAAAAATAACACACAAAAATAACAAAAGGTCTCAGTTCACAAAAGGTTTTCGCTGGAATGGACAGATTTCAAGAATCATCAAAATATAAGCCAGTTTGTGGTGAAGAATGTGTCAATTTTTGTGTGATGCATACAAAGTTTCCTATTATAGACAAACTCTGTGAGAAATTGCGAATGGCTGAACAAAAAAGTACAGGCAAAGAAGGAAATCTTCTGATGTGTAATACTTGGAAAACGTTCAATGTAGGGTTCGTATTCTATTGATGTCAAAAGAACGACTCAGCCAAAGCACTACTTTAGAATGTTAGGCCAGTGTTCACCAGAACTCCCTTTGCAATCTACTACTGTGGGCATTAAGAAAGTTAAAAAAAGAAACAGACACTTGCTCTCTCATGACTATATTGGAGGCTTTGCAAGTACTCTTTGTCATTCGTATTTTTCTGCCTGGGTTTGTTCCTTTTCGAATTGGTTTATTTGAAAATTCAAACCAACATGTTTAAGATTCTAACACTTTTTTGCAGTGTTTTACTCTCCGCTTTGCTCCATTTTTCTACGACTGCCTCTTGTTTTGATTGTGTGTACGTGTTTATTAACGAGTACAAGGTCATTGGGAAACTAACAAATACATACATACACACACACACACACACAACAATCAAAATATACGTATTGTCTGCGGACATTCGCGGTGGTTGTTGCCCTATTGCACGCGATGATTAACAAATGTTTTTATATAAAATACAATTGATAAAATGTTCACCTACATACACACGTATATATGTATAGTAGTATATAAATATCTTAAACCGGAGCGATTTGAACGCGAAATAAATTAAATTTGGCAAAGAATGATCGAATGACAACTGAACCATTGGAATATCTGTCACTTTCCGATCTACAGCCGAGGACTCAGTAAAATATCTCCATAATATTTTATTCGACAGGTGATTATAAGATAGAATACACAAGGGCTGTGGAGTCAATGCTTGAAAAATTTGCCTTTTACTCTCACTTTTGTTTACTTACAGTTCCCATAACATAATTTAAAAACAAGTAAATCGGGTAAATTTTTACATAGACTACATAGTCTCTTGAATCCAAACAATCCAGAGTGTGAGAGTATGGGAATAGTGGACGGAAGTAAAATTTTGGAAACTTTGTTATAAAATAGTCGAAGTCGGAGTCGAAATCGAAATCGAGCTACATAAAAATGCCGGAGTCGTGTAGTTTTGGCTCAACTCCACAACCTTGACTGAGTAACTAAACTGGATTAGTCGAATGCACAGTGTGACGTGTAGATAAATTTGGTCTATATTCAATGATTATTATGTTGAAGATGCTGATGACAGCGTGATAGACAAAGACTTTCTGCCGACAGATGATGAAGTAATTTCCGAAACCAGCGAAAGTCGTGTATTTAAATTTTGTGGCTCATAATGTTTTTGTTATACAGTTTTTGTTATATGTAAGCCCAAACGCAAAGTTGTGTTTACTCAAAGTCAGATAATAATTTTGTAAACAATTTGCATTTAATAATATCCAATCTTTTCAATTGAGAATATATTGTTAATTTTGAAGTCAATGGTCTGTACTACTAACAAATATTCCGAGTGGTCCATCTAGTGCTATCTTTTTGAATCATTTCTTTCACGGTCAAAATCTTGACTGAATGACGGTATCATATCCTCGTAGAATGAAATAAATAGTTTTGAATGACAATCCGCTTCGTTAACGGTTCTCAGTTTGGTCCCTAAAACTCAATTTGCTATAAGGACAACGATTTTGATCGAAAAATCCTGTGCGATCTCGTTTATTTATTGCAATTGTTGCCATAACCAAAGTTAGGATTTTTGAAATTTACACAATTGAGATTTTTAAAATAAAGTTATATAAAATACGTATAAACAAGTATGGCAATCTGTCGTAGACAAGTTATTGATAATGATTTCCGGTCTTTTATCTTTTTTTTGTTGAGAATTAATTTGTAATTTTTTTTTACAAATCGGATTCATTGAGTTTAACTTTTTTCTAAGTTTTACTGCCATTAGTTATGTTATTAACTATATTTATAAGACCAAGAATCGCAAGATGCAAGAGAGCTCCCTATGAAGAGCTGTTTTCAATTATACCGATTTTATACGGAGCTCACCAGTATAACCAGTGCTTGTCTCACATTTGTTTTTGAAACAAATTCACGGATATCTAAATGGAGTACACTTGAACGAAGTCAATATCGATCCGGTCTCATACACAAATACACTATGCCCAATTCCGAATGTTGTGTGGTACTATGTATGTATGTATGTGTGTATCCATGTAGCGTATAATGAAACAAAACTTAACAGTCTCCAAAAATTGTTTCCCTTGCACGCTTTCATTATTTTTCTTTACTAATTTCAACAACAATGGTAACACCCCATCACGGTGTACATTGTTATGTTCCAAATACATATATCTACCATTTAATTGTCTTATTTGGGGCAGATGTGCTGGCATTACAAAAAAAGAAAAAAAACAACAGAAAAGGCCAATTGATTTCACTATCGAAATTACCCAGCCCATGTAAAATTCGTTATTGTCTTTCTATTAAAGTAAGTAAGTAAATGTGAAATCGTACGACTTTAATATATATATAAAAATCAATGTCGTTTATGATTCGAATATTATAGGCCATTTTTTGTGTAGGGTACTGCTGACAAGGGGATAGCTTGGGTCTCCGTTATGAAAATGAGATTTGTTACATTCGACTGGTATTGAATGAAATTCACCCAATAATTAAATAAACTTAATATTGATCACAATAATGGCCAGATCAGAATAAACTGTTGATAATATTATTTGGCTAGTGTTGTATTGTTAGGAAGCATTCGAGTTACGGATTTTGTAGGCAAACCAAAGACTATACAGAGGGCAGACGTCTCAAAATGTTTTTTGACACATTAGTTCGAGATTTCAGTAATTGGCATGGTAATATTTGAAAGGTTTTCTAAGCAAATAAACAAATACTATTTAAATACCCTCTTGGAAAGGTTCAGCAAACGACTTAGGACGTCTGCCCTCTGTATGATCTTTGGGCAAACATTCGAGCAAAGAAAAATTTATTTGGAAATAAAATTATTTGTATTTTTTGAGTTCTTTATATAATCATTGGTAACCAACAACACTTTATTTTAATTTAAAATCAAATACAATTTATTTGCTCACACACGAATTTAAATAAGCATTTTCAAGTCATGGTTTTGGGCAACCCTGTCAAGTTATTTTGTTTAGTCGACGTCAGATGGCTGTTACATATTTTCGATTTTCAGTTCGCGAGTGCCAAACCTGTATTTTCTCATTCATTTAACATATATATCAAACATATATCAAACGTCTGTATCAAGGCATGTCTACAGTACTGCACTCGCTTCAGTACACACTGATTTACTGCACCCGTTACTCTTATGAAAATACCACTGAATGACCGATGCGCATAAATACTGTACACAGTTTGTTTACTAGTTTCGGTTTGATCGATCTTAAAAATGAAATGAATTTATTAAGAAGACAATGAGTACTCAGTGTATGCATAATTGTTTCATATAAACTGGTCGTCATCATTTATTTTGTCAACACATGTGCGTTTAGACAGAAAATTCTGTTTTTTGAACAAACACAAACACATCTTTTTCATTTGAAATAACACCGAGTACAGTTGTGAAAAGTACAATCCATTATTGAAGTTTTGTCTTGCTCTGCAGATATTCATATGTCTTGGTATTCCCCAATGCAAGAAATGGCAAATGGTCCCAATTTTAGGATAATATTGACTATGAAAATCGCCACACTTTAAAAAGAGAAATTTCGACCCAACTCACAGTGAAAAACTAGCACAATAAACGCATTTTTTAAAAAGCATAAAAGAAAGAATGAAAGAAGAGAAATAACCTCAAATAAACAAAACAAATAATGACTCCAAAATAAAAAAAAACGAATGTTTTACGGCCAAAACTAATAAAAATAATATCTTTTAGAATTATTTTTTATAATTTTGAATTGAGGGTAATTTATCACTATTCAAAATGGTCCCAAAACTGAAATCGAAAAAAGATCCCAAAAAATTTCCAAAATTTGGGGTCAGTTTTATTAAGGTATAATAACTCCCAAGTAAGAATAGGAACAAAAACCCATTAAACTAGAAAAAGTGCACCGAATGGTCGTGTTGTCTTTCAGAGTAAAATATGGGACCATATTTCATTGTCACATTGGGGACATTTTGCATTTTGGTAATTTTTCATGAAGTCATCTTGGAGTGATTCGTTTGTTTTGCAAACATAGAATGAATTCACTGAACTATCCGCTTTACAACTGAATGTCTTGAATGGCATTTCAAGATGTTCATTGCAGTGGTTTGCTAAGGTCTGTCATGTTAATTTTTATACATATCTGTAAATAGAAGTAGCATAGACGAAACGAGCCATACATACACTGGGTCGATTTTCAAGTGTATTCTTATAACTCAGTGTTATTAGGTGTCATTTACTTCAATAGTGTCACAACTACAAATGCGAGAGCCGCTTAAAGTTTTTAATTGCGTCTTATATAGGAAACAAATCATAGGTTTTCCGAATAAACTAGACCCCTGACATATGTATGTAGAATACACGCAGAACAAAGCTCAACTCAAATAAGAGATTTACAGCAGAAAAATAATAGTGGTTTTTGATTTGTGACACTATTGACGTAAATAAGCCATATGAATGTATTATTAATTATTTATTTAATTACAATTTAAGCTAGATTGAAAATAAAACCAATTGCTAAAAAAGAAAAGCGAGAACAGAATCTTCTAATAAAAATTACTCATACGCCACATGGAATGCAAACAAGCTAGAAGTCGTAACAAGAAGAAGCCAAACTTATTTGCATACTTTTCAGGGTCTATCATTATTTGCTTTGAAATTGGCAAACACATTTCCAATTATTACACATAATCTATTGCATTATATCTACACTAGGGCGGGTCACACTATTGGATATTCAATGTATGAATTTTTTAACAAGTGAATCCTCAATATAAGAAACTGCAACCCAGTTCAATATACACATGCTTGGCCCAATGGCTCATACTCCAAAGTGCCTCAACAGCAAAACTCTTTCATTGTGCTGGTATCAGTGTGAGAAGGATGCATCTTGAGCAACAACAGCACACGAGGCATAATGAAATTATTAAGAAGAAAGACATATTTGTATTTGATCGGAATACCTAGAGCAAAGCCAAACAGCCCCAGCAATACCATGACCCCTCATCAGCTGTAGCAGCTTCACAATTAAGTCGTTATACAATTGAAAATGCATTCGAGTGTCTGATGGATGGACGCCATGGGTTGGGAAATGGTCGAGTGCAAAGTGAAATACTCGTGTGTACCTACTCTTAGCTAAATATGTGTGTGTGTGTGAGTGTTTGTATGTAGATAATGAATTGATATTTGGTTTAGAGCACGTTCTAGGAAGCGAAATATTAATTTTATCTTGGTGTTTTGTTGTTGTTGCCTTCTTGGCTTCGGTTTGTTCCCTTTCGAGTAGCGACCTAAACAAAAGGAACACAACAACCAGCAGCTCTTCAAATGAAAACGTTTAACTTAAACATGTTTCCAAGTAGGCATCCCATCGTCTACTACTTACACCCACTTAGTGTACGTATGTATGTATGTATGTAGGTACGTACACTTTCTCACCCTCGAACCTTCACATATGCAACTTTAGTATGCATCCTTTGTTGGACGGTATAATGGATGTTTTCACAACGTATCATTCATTCCCATCAGTGCACCGGCAGCAGCATTCAATGATGGATACTTTTCCGCTTCCTCTGCCCCAGTCTCTGTCGCCGTCTCCGTCTCTGCCCCGTTCCCATCGGCTTT
The DNA here is from genome assembly GCA_958296145.1 of Hydrotaea cyrtoneurina. Taxonomy (NCBI): domain Eukaryota; kingdom Metazoa; phylum Arthropoda; class Insecta; order Diptera; family Muscidae; genus Hydrotaea; species Hydrotaea cyrtoneurina. The sequence goes on along the minus strand of OY282514.1, from coordinate 49,649,197 downwards.
CTTTGTTTGCTGGCGGTTATCGCATCTAAAGTTATTAAATTGTGTATGGCTTCGCACAAAGATGGGGCTTTTGCTAAGTTTCTCTTATATTCGGCGAACAGTTGCAACCTGCATGTGGCCATGCTTGCATGTCCATGCATTCAATAAACCGACCAACACACACAACGACGTACATACATATATACAAAGCGTTGTGCATATACCAGCACTAGTTGTGTGGTGTCCCAAATTTTATTCCACGTGTAAATTGTTTTCAAACCGCAAAACTGGAGCAAGGACATTCAACTTTGGAGCGAATTTGTAACATGTTCTATACATGATTTAACATTTGTACAACACAGAAGTGTGAGTACATATAGCAACAAACACACACACACGCAAACACACATTGAGGCATATGTCAATGGGTCTGTGTGTAATAAACTGAAAAGCCCAGTGTTTCTTTTTTTTATTTTGTATAATTAACATAGAGTGGAGAATTTGTAGTATATTTTTGGAGGCCTGGCCGAACATTAACAAAAATAACTTTAAATCATAGGGTATGTGTGTCTGTGTAAAATATCCTGTGTGGAAGTGGAGGGTCATTGGGACGGATCGCAGCACTTTTCAATATTGTCAATTGTGGAGGCAAAACTAAATAATGGATTCGACAAAGTGATTACTTGGACAAAGTCGCACTTTAATGGCATCGACCACAGCCAGTTCACTGGAGTATTTTAGGTATTCACGGGGCATGGCGTGTTTATTTCTTAATGTACCAAAGACAGAATAGAACCGGAAACAAATTGGTCCACATTTTGAAAATAAAAAAACTAATTAATTTAAACTTACTTAAGTGGCGGCCTAATTTGGTAATTTTTATTCGAACACGGAATCGATTTCATATCTCTCAGTGACAGGAAAATGCTCTAGAAGTTTTCGAACGGCGATCAGACACAACTTTTGGAAGACATAATAATACTACGTATACATTTTGCGCTCATGTCGACATTGAATATTTACCTGTAATGCCAGGAAAATAATTTATATATCCATACATGAGAGGCAGAAAAAACAATAAAGCCTCGAAGGGGTCGTTTAAAATCAAAACTTTTGCAAGAGCAAACAATTGAAAATAATAGCTGTCACAAGTCGTAAGCCCCCGACTTGTGGTGACATTTCGCAACGTCTGCGGACAGAATGTCCATAGACATAATGCGCCCCTACAAGTTTCATAATGTCCAAAACAGACAGGTATATCTGAAACTTCATATACGTATTGATGACTAAAAAGTCTAAAGAATCGTAAAACGTATTTCAATTTTTCTGCAGGCTTCTGCATTTCATACGGATTATGAGGTTGTGGGGACATTTCATTTTCAAATTATTGTAATAATCAGAATGAATTCAAATAACTCTATACCAGTGTAAAACTCCGGCTCCTTGAAAAATTACCCAAGAAAATGAAGAATTTAATTTAACAAACACTACTCCCTTTTTCCTTCTTCCAATACCCTTATTTCCTATCGCTAACACCCAACTAAAAACGGTCGTAATCCCAAAACATTATAAAAAAAGAGCGCGCATCCGCGGATAATGTTGCACCATTATTGTACGAGGTATGTTCGAAAAATATTGCGAATTTTGTATTTTTTCAAAAAGTATTTATTTATTCATGAATAATGTCCCCTTCAAAGTAATTTCCCTCGGATATAATACACTTCTGCCAACGTTTTTTTCTAATCCTCGAAGCACTTCAAATAATCATTTTTTGTAATCTTGTTCTGCTCCTCCTTCGATGGCGTCTTTATCACAGGGCAGCATAACTGTGTTATTTTTGGCCAAATATTCGCACACAAGCAACGATGTGTGTAGAGGGTCGTTATCATGGTGCAAAAGCCAGTTTATGTTCTTCCACAAATCCCGGATTTTTTTGGAGGATTGCATCGCGCAATTTGCGCATAACTTGCAGGTAATATTCTTTATTGACCGTATTACCCTGTGGCAAGGACTAATGTACCACACCCCTACAAAACCTTTACGTTCGTTCGAACTTGGCGCGCTTTTTTCGGTCTTGGTTCATGCGGCAGCTTCCATTGGGATGATTCAGCTTTAGTTTCCACGTCGTAACCATAAACCCATGATTCGTCACCAGTTATGACCCTCTGGAGCAAATTTGGGTCGTCACGGAGCGAGTTGAACAACATCTGAGCAATTTTAACGCTGTTTTGATGCTGTTTTTGGTCCACATTGAGCAATTTTGGCACGAATTTAGCGGCGACCCGGCGACATGCCCAAATCATGCGTTAAAATCGAATGGCACTAGCCATTCGATATGTTTAGATCCTCAGCAACTTCTCTAATGGTAATTCGTCGATTGGCCAATATTATTTTATTCACTTTATCAATGTTGTTGACGTGCTCGGGCGTCCGTGACGCTGTTCGTCCTTCGCATCTTCTCGGCCCTCTAAGAACATTTTGTACCACCTTTAAACGTTGCTTTAGTCCAAGGTATCTTCACCATATGCCACAATCAACATTCGGAATGCGTCTTTATGCGCACTTTATTTTGTTTTTCATACAAAATACAAATACGCGATATTTTTTTGAACATACCTCGTATTTCTCTGTGATTTATGAATTTTAAGTTTTAGTAAAAATTGGTGCACTATTACATAGAAAGATGTCCCCAAAAATTGGGATATTATTTCATATCTGTTTGGGGAGTTTTTGATTTCGTTGGATTTTTTTTCTGATGAAATAAAATCCCGAATATTGGGGAGTTATTTCATTTATTATTGGGACTTCTTTCATGGGGAGTTATTTTATGGCGCCTCCAAAAACAATTTCTAATCCGCCCAAAGCGCCCCGTAATCCCTAATGAATAAGCGAGTTGGTAGCGTGCATTTTTTTATTCAATCGAAAGTGAGGTTTGAGGTTCTCTATTTAAGAAAACAATTTAGGAATTTTATGTTTTTAAATTTTACCAATTTTTGCATTTGCAATTCTGTGGTTTTCACAAGCAACAAAATTTTCAAGAGAGCCAAACTACATAATTTTCGGCGGTTTCGGAGAAGTTGAACAAATTAAAAAATAATGAACATGTAGAACACGACTATACAAACAATATGTCTGATTTTTGGATTAAAATTTGTTCATAATAAAATGTTTATTGTATAGAAAGTGTGAGCAAAATAATAACGTTAATCCACTTGCGATGTTGTATGTGAAAATAAATGTTGTCATTAAGAACACATATGATGATTTATATTGTTTTTACCAGCCAATAAGAGGCACTCAATTTATTTAAAGCGGTTATTAAAAGAAAATCATAATTTATTTTTTTTGTCGCAAGTTACAACTTATGTGTATACATTAGGGTGGAGTGAAATTCAAAAAAAAAAGTTAACCTCGGAAAGAGATGTAGTCTGGGGTCCTAATGAGGGGAAAAATAAACAAAAAAATTTTAAAAAATGTGTAGGGGTCGCGCCACTCCCTCGAAATTTGGAAATTATCGCTATTTTGATTTTAGAAAAATCCTAAAAATTAACGACTTAACTTATTCGAAATTTTGAGCTTATTCGAAAGTTTGAGCTTATTCGAAAGTTTGAGCTTGTTCAGTGCCCAAACAAAAGTATTTGAGGCAAATATGAGGATAATCGACTAATATTTGTAGCTTTGGTGGCGATTTCATTGTTCAGTCAATTTTCTGAAGAAGGGACGATTTGACTTATTTTACTTTTTGAAATTTTTGAATTTTTTTAAATTTTTTCATGCCCTTATTTCATTGTTTACGCTATTGCAAACATTTATTGACATAAAACTTTTTAGGATTTTTCTAAAATCACCGCCAAAATAGCGATAATTTCCAAATTTCGAGGGAGTGGCGCGACACCTAAAATTTTTTTCTTTATTTTTCCCCTCATTAGGACCCCAGACTACATCTCTTTCCGAGGTTAACTTTTTCAAATTAAAAAAAAGCATGTTTTCACTCCACCCTAGTATACATACGTACTTTTATTTGCGAAAGGAATTGAACTGTGACATGAATTATGTCTACTTATGACGAAAATAATATTTAGAAACATTTCACTTAAGTTGTTTTTTGCTAAAAAAAAAAAAATCGAATCGGCGTTAAAATTGTAGCAATTTAGTGTCAATACCTCAAAGTGCTGTAGTCCGTTTACCCGAACAACATTTTTTTACTTTCATTCATGCAAGACAGTGGACAAAACTACAGAAGAAATTGTCGTTGTCTGGACCACTGCGTGAAGCCACCTTAAGGTTTGCTATATTGAGAGGTCTCCCAAAGTACGCTTCAAATGCTATACGAGTTGTTGGTTGAGCCACAATGTGCGGATTATTGGTGCGATTTTCAACGTTTATTTGGCCTTTTGTCCTGTTCCAAGGACTTTTTTTCAATTATTAATTTATACATCGAAAGCCAACAGTATTTTGGGAGATTACCTGAAATTACAGCCATGTACCTAAAATAGAAGTATGCTTAATTGAACCATGAAAATGAAATATGTCTGGCCAGAACCATGTGCCAGTTCGAGGATTAAATGTTTGTACACAAGTAAATTGAGTGTTTGGAGGTTGTATCAAGTAAAGCTTATTTGCTTCTAAACAAAGTTTATTTGTCTGCAAATACAACCCATTTGCTATAATTATTACGTATTAAATTCAAAAAAGTACAATATTTGAGTGCAAATAAGTATGTATTTGCAGCTATTCCCCTATTTGTTATCTATACGCTCTTGAAGAGAGTAATAATAACCGAGAGAAAAAGATATATCGATATAGAGAGATTCACAAATTAATAAAAAAAAAATAGTAAAAAATAACACAAAATTGTACCTTTAACCTACAAACCAGTTATGTTGCGGTACGGGCTAATATACAAAAGTTTGATGGTTAATTCGCTAGCTGAAATCTGATAAAATGGCCCCCTGTTGATTCAATGAAAGTTGTCTTCAATATAAAAATCTTAAATTTCAGTTGGTCGAATTCGAGATCATAGATTTATTTATATTTTTTGCAAAATAGTAATCTTTTTTAAAAGGTTTCTAGCATTGGAGCGGAAATCATTGCAAATGGGTACCGATTAACAAACGAAAGGGATTCGTATACCCGGCAATGCAAACACAATGCTTGAAACATTTTTAAAAACATTTATATTTTGCAGAAAATGTAAATAAATCAACGATCGCCAACTCGAACAATAGAAGCAATAAACTATATAAAGAATCAAGACCGAAAAAAAACTAAAAACCAAACTTGAATTTTAAATTTAATTTGTATATCTTCGGACTGATGTGTTTGATGTATTTTTTCATCATCATCTGCCTTCATATTTTGTATTGCATGCATTAGATGAAAAAACATTACCCCGTGCACGATTTTACAGGGATTGCTATTCAACCGGCCAATGTGGCTTAAATGAAACCGATTGTGCCACATATACGGAAAAAACATTATTTTTCTTAAAATCTATCCATTAATTGAAGAATGTGTAGAGAAGTAGCATTTCGCAGCTCACAGACCAGTAATATTTCCAAGTCACAAGTTCTGTCATCTTTTATACGCACATAAATTCAATAAGAGCTTTTGAACTTCAAGACTTAAAGCGTTGGTATTGAATGTATCGAATTTCCTTAAACATTTGGAATATGTATTTGATGTTAAGATGTTAAGAAAGACGCAGAAAGAGAATAACCCGCACAAACTTCTAGAAAATGAATGTCATTCATTTGAATGATCGAAGTTCTACCCAAAATCGTATTGTCTGTGTGACAATGTGTTTGTGTTCTCATGTTCTGTCAATTGCGCCAGCACATGCCTATTGCCGTAGCTGTTGCAATACGATTGTATAGACCGCTAAAGATTCGATCAGTGAATGTACAAAGTTCTCCACCTGTTCCTCCATGGAATGTTTGCCCACTTAAGTTAACTCCACACCTTGGCCAGCTTAATACAGTTCGGACTTGTGCTTTGTTTTCTTCAGTTCTAGATGGTCTCCCCCACCGAAGTTTCGGTCTTCTCTGTCTGCTCTTCCCGTGGTAGTTGTCTTTCAACGACTTTTTGGCTGGAGCGTTTGGAGTTATTCGACCGACACGCTGTTCAAATTTTTGGTCCCTGCGAGTGCTCAAACCTTGAAAACTGAATTGAATCGAATTTTCATATTTCAATTATGGATCTAAAATTAAAAATGACTGAATGATTTAAATCTGGTTTCTTTTAGTTCGGAAGATGTTTGATGTCTATGTTTTGTAGATTCATCGGTTTTCGATGGCGCCTTAAAGAAGCACGAGAAGAATAAGTGTGGTGTTTTAGTTGCGAGAATCGTTTTTGTCTTGTTTACCAGCACGATCGTTAGCTTTATTGCGATGTTGTCATCATTCCTTCTAAGGTCGCGAAATATTGTTTTCCGATTGTCCGTTACGGAAAATTGTACACTCATTCACTTGAATCAAAACTGTCAATCCAGATGCATATGTGGATGATGCTAGCTAAGTTAACCAATATTAGGAATTCCATATGATTTTCAAATCGAAAGCGCTATTGGTTTCCCTAATTGGATCTTAAATGAGAAATAGGCAAACCTATGATTTTGGAAAATCTGCTACAATCGGCATCCCTGCATAGCGACTGCGGCAAGTATTTACGAATACTTAATAAAGGTTTCAGGGACCAACGTATGCATTTAAACATTCAAATCATATTTTCCGTTTTTTTTAAGGACAGCCGTCTCCCGTTTCACACTTCCGATGTCGGTTCCAGCAAGCACTTCACTCCACTCAACCATTCTGGCGTATACCATTCTGTATACGGACAACATGTAAGGCATTCACATACATACGTCATGTATGCATGTATTGGTAAGGATGAATATATAAATATAGTCAGAGGCAGAAATATGCGGATGTTTATACAGATGCATTTCATAGTTTACATACGAGTATGTAACTCGTAAGTATGTATGTATGGGTTTTTCACTGATTTCGCATCCTTGTATGAGAACAGTGTTTGCATACGAAAGTGGTCGTACAGTTGTGTACACACAGACAAATGTACAGTGTACATTAGGGTAAGTGCCTTAGCGTGAGGTTCACATCATGGTGTGCGGCTTGTAAAAGAGATTACAAAAATCCTATGTTTAAGTCAGTTGGAAACAAAAAACAACATTTCAAGGACATTAAATGAAGTCTACAAATCTGTTACTAAGTTTTCGAGATACATAGATTTCCGGGTCCGTAAATTTGGGCTTTCGTATTGCATTTGGTGTGAAAGGTTTCCCGAGTGCACTAACCCTAATGTCCGAGAACGTATGTGGATTTTATGGGTTCTTCATCTGTATGTGATAGATGTACATGTGAGATGTGGGCATACATATGTTAATTCCGAAAGTGTTTAATGTTTATGACAGTTTTAGTGAAAAGGCCTTTCAGCGGTTATGATAAACATGAAATTTAACAATTACCGCAAAAAGCCAAATACACACACACTCGCACCGACTAATATTTGTATCTGTATTAGGGGTTTGACGAGTGGACGGCCGTGGTGTGGTAGGTAGTGTGTGCGATTACCACACAGCTGAACCCAGGTTTGAAAACTGGTTAGACCATCAAACATTTGTCATCGGCTGCTTCCACCTTACAAGTGAGAGAGTAATCTGTAAGTAATAATAGAATCCCTACGGGAACTATCTGAAATCCGTGTGCAGTTCTCAAGTTCAAGGAAAATTCTATGTCAAACCATCGTAGGAAGCCGCGTATAACCTACTATTTATTGGAAGATTTTCTTCACATGTATCTTATTGAAACCAAATAAGTTTATTGTTCTATGGCACATTCCCATTTGTAACCATGAACAGCTTTTATGACTGAAAACGTTCAAGATACATTTTTAGTATCCTGAAGGTCGATCAAACTATATGTATCTGAAAGAATAATACATATATAATTAGATTCATAAACTATTTTCAATATTGGACTTAACAGCTCCAAAAGTGGTCCATATAGTCTGCATTATGCACCCAGCCTGTCATCAAAGCGACAAAGAGACGTTTAAAAGTCGTAAATATCAAAAATCATTGAAAAGAAAATGTAGTGTAAAATGTCCACATAAATATGTTCTGGTTGAGTTCAGTTGTTATATTTTGAAGTAGTGATTATATAGCATTTATGTACAGGGTTCGCCAACAAGAGGTGTTATTTTGGTATTCAAAGAAAAAGGGCATTTTTGAGATAAATGATCGGATGTTTATTTCATAATAAAGAGAAAGGTATGCTGTTAATAACGAAAAACCACATCAGCTAAATGGCCACCACGACCACGTTTACAGGACCATATCCATTTCATGAAATTTTCCATAACCAAATCGCAAAGTGGCTGCCCTATGTCCTCGATAACCTCACTAATTCTGTCTTTCCCCGAAGGAAGAAGTCGCAAGGTGTTAAATCACAAGATCTCGGTGGCCAATTGTGATCACCTCTTCGAGAAATAACACGGTCCGAAAACTTTTCCCATCTCCGACCATAAAAAAATCATTAATCAACTCTCGATAGCGCAATCCATTCACCGTAACTGTTGATCAAACCTCATTTTCGAAGAAGTAAGGACCAATGACCCCCGCCGGACCATAAACCGCACCAAACAGTCACACGTTGAGGATGGAGAGGCTTCTCAACAATGTTTCTTGGGTTTTCCGAGCCCCAGATGCGACAATTTTGCTTGTTGACGTAGCCACCGAGGTGGAAATGGGCCTCATCAGTCAAGAGGATTTTTCGATGGAATTCCGGATCATTTTTATACATTTCAAGGACCCAAACAGCAAAGATACGACGTTGTTGATGATCGGCCGGTTTGAGTTCTTGTGTTAACTGAACTTTATAAGCCGTAAGACCCAAGTCTTTATGCGAAATACGGTGTTTGTGGAATGCTCAATTCCAAAAAACCGACGAGGAATGGACAAACCTGGGTTTTCTGCAACCATTTGGGCTACAGCAGCAATATTCTCAGTTGTTTTTGAGCGATGTGCACGGGTTTTATCCGACATGAACAGTGTTATAACACACACCACTAGGCGTTGTTTTGTCTCCGCAGCGGAGCTTATTAGCACTAAGAAATTACATTAACAATAATCGAATACAAGCGGACAGAAATGATCGGATAATCGGTTTTTGTTTGTGAATAAAATTGCTGTTCAATGTGTTTTGTATTACATTGCGAAAGAGAAATGTTCAGAAAATGTTCTATATTAAGGAGAGCCATACGAATTTGAAAGACGAAATACTTAACCCTAGAACGATAAACCATCGTCGAAACGACATACAAAATTTTGGTTCACAACGAAATACATATTTAAACCAAATTAAATACAACGAAGAGACATTTATAGATTATGTAAAAAAAATAAAATAATTATTTATTAATTTATTGTTATTTAATTACAATACAAAGTAAATTTATATTCTAGTTTTGAGAGAATTCGACGAAGAAGTTCTGAGAAAATAGCCAATTTAAATTTAATACTTTTTTCGATATAAAAAATCGAAAACAAAAAACATAATGTCAAAAATACGCTCTCTCAATTTTTTCTCTAAACCCAATATCTCTTTAAATAAACCAATTTTTTGAAACCCCTTGCAGATATCACGGGTAATTTTGTAAAAATAGCAATACATTTAATTTCAAATCTGGACCCTGTGCTTAGTTTTTTGAGAAAAAAAAATAAACACGTTTTTTCAAAGCCGCTAAAGTTAGAATTTCTCAATGTATTAAAAAAAAATGTGCTAGATTTTAAAAATTGCGATTCTTTAACCCCTGAATAATTTAACGGGTTTCAAAAAAAATGGTTTATTTAATTCTTTATTTTCTAATTAGTACAGAGATTTTCGAAAATAGTCAAAATTAAAAACTGCGTTTTTTCATTTATTACAAAAGCTACGTTAATTGTGAAATAGGCGTCTGTTGCGTTCAGTGAGAACAATCAAGCACAGTTTTTACTTTTGAAAAATTGTGTGTTTTCGGTTTTTTACATCGAAACTGTAAAACTAAAATTGGCGATTTTCTAAGAACTAAAATTTTTTCGATGTTTTCTTCGTCGAATTGTCTATTGAACACAATTTTTTCGAAAAAAAAAACAAAATGGCGGTGCTAGCACATTTCGATATTGGCGATTTTTTCGCAGATAGAAATTTTTTGTATTTTTAAAATATGAATATTTTTTTGATAATGTTTCCAGTTTAATAGTAGTCTCCGAAGATGGGGTAAAGCAAAAAATTACCGCTCCCATCTAATGCACATAAGTAAATGTTTTTCTTTGTGAGAATTTCTAAACTAAATTCAATTTACGGTCATTAAATTCAGTTTCCCCAAATATCACATCAAAATACAATCAACCAATAAAGCTCTCATATATACAGTATAGATACGTGAGTATGTATGTGTGTACATCCATACATAGTCATATTCACATACATCTGTGTTTTTGTATCGAACATACAAATACGTAGAAAATAAATATGTATGGATTTGTATATTCAACTGAATGTGTGTCATATGATGAACAACGGCAATAACAACAAGAACTACAGAGGAGAGAGAGAGAGTGAGATAGAGATAGAGAAAAAGCTAAAAGTAAATAAAAGAGAACATAAAGTATTTCAGTCCAATAACCTTTAAATCGATTTATATAACTTATAATACCTACAACGAAATAAATTCTATTTGCAATTATATTCGTGTTTGTATGTAATTTACCACGCGGTAAAATTCGTAAGGCCTTCTCGGAAGAGGCCATCTGAAAGATCGCTAATGCATTTAAATAAATCTTCATTTCAACAAGTAGGAGGAACAGATATCATTTCTGGAAATAAACACATCAGGGAATCATGTTATTCTTTAGTGTTACCATTAAGATTATTACAATTCGTAGTTCAATATTATTTATTTTATGTCATTGTATTCTTAATAACCTATTGAGGACTAGTGTAGCTTGTCGTTAAACTGCATAAATATGCCCCAGTTTAAACACACAAATGGGTCGTTTAAATTCCAGTTAACTTGAGTCATATGATTTTCACATAAGAATAATAGAAAGCCTACTTTTTAGTTTGGTGTAATTCTGTTTTGTAAGATGAAATGGTACTACGAAGTTATAAATAAATTTACTTAACATTTTTTTAGGATACTCTTGCGTACAGTTTATATTGAATACTGTTTGTTGATATCCAACGTACGTATGTATATCAACAGTGACTGTCAACTTTCCCTAAGTATACAAATGGACGACATTTGTTTACGGTTTTTAAATTGAATTCTTTGAGACTGCATTTGTCATAACTCGAAAACGAAATGTCCGATTTTGTTGAAATAAAGGGTTTTCCAACAAGAGGTGTTATTTTAAATCACCCGGTATTTCGGTAGCTGTCACATCTGAAACTTTCATTCGTTGACATTTGACAAGTAGAAACTACGCCATTACTAAAAATGGAACGATACACGCTTCAGCAACGCATTGAAAGTATTAAAATTCACTACAAAAATGGTGAAAATCTTGCAGTCACCGTTCGCAAAACTAAAACATTTTTGGGTCGTCGTGATACAGAAATTGTGGGGCCGCAATACAGAAATTGGTGGGCAAATTCGAGCTGTTGGGGCAAGTTAGTGATATGAAGAATAAAACCCGTACACATCGCTCAAGATCAACTGAGAATATTGCTGCTGTAGTCCAAAGTGTTGCAGAAAACCCAGGTTTGTCCATTCCTCGTCGTTCTTTGGACTTGGGCCTTTCACAAACGTCATTATACCGTATTTTGCATAAAGACTTGGGTCTTAAGGCTTATAAAGTGCAGTTAACACAAGAACTCAAACCGGCCGATCATCAACAACGCCGTGTCTTTGCTGATTGGGTTCTTGAAATGTATGAAAATGATCCAGAATTCCATCGAAAAATCATCTTGACTGATGAGACCCATTTCCACCTCGGTGGCAAAATTGTCGCATCTGGGGCTCGAAAAACCCAAGAGAGAAGCCTCTCCTGGACCTTACTTTTTCGAAAATGAAGTTGGATCAACAGTTACGGTGAATGAATTGCGCTATCGAGAGATGATTAATGATTTTTTATGGTCGGAGTTGGATGATATTGATCTGGACAACGTTTACTTTCAACACACAAACAACGTGCCACACAAGCAACGAAACCATTGTTCGTTTACGGCAAAAGTTTCCGGACCGTGTTATCTCTCGAAGAGGTGATCACAATTGGCCACCGATATCTTGTGATTTAACAGCTTGCGACATCTTCCTTTGGGGCCACGTAAAAGATAAGGTCTACGTCATCATCCCAGCCTTGATTCAAGACCTCAAAGTTAGAATTCGTGAGGCTATCGAGGACATAGGGCAGACACTTTGCGATTTGGTTATGGACTATTTCATGAAAATGAAATGGTCCTGTAAGCGTGGTCGTGGTGGTCATTTGCCTGAACGGCATACCTTCCTAGTTATTATGAAATAAACATCCTCTCATTTATCTCAAAAAAATCCATTTTTCATTGAATACCAAAATAACACCTCTTGTTGGAAAACCATGAATATACACGACTTTTAAATGTGGGCGAAATGGTACATTTTCCTGCGAATTGCCACTCCCACGATCATTCCACTAACCACATATTTCACAAGTAGTAAAACCATTGTGTTTTACGAAAAATTTTGAGTTTTATTTCAAGTTTGGATTGAATCATCTGAATGGGACGTGGGGCATGGGCCATAACTAATTATGTTTTCAAACTTCTGTCGTCATGTTCCTCTTTCCGCCGCTGGGTATTTTCGATAATTGTATGTGTTAGTACTACGTGTACTCACATGGGATAATTTATGCGTGTGTGTGTGTTTGTGCAATGAAATGCATGTGCAAACATGCCATAATTTTATACGTCCTATTTGGTAAATCGATATTCCCGGAAATGAATGTGTGTAATTGACTGTCCGTCCCTGTCCATCCGTTCGTTCAGTTGGTCTGTGTTTTATTAACTTCTTTCGTTGTTGTTGTTCCTTGGTTTGTACTTATTTTCAAATTACTTACTTACAATGAAGACGTTCAAGTTGGCACAAGGAATAGGAGCGAGCGAGACAGCGACACAGACACAGAGAGGGAGAGCAAACAATTTGTTTGTGCACCGAAAGTTTTAAACACAAAATCCTACTTCGGCAAGTGGATTTAGAAGTGGATTCCTATCGAATCCAATGGAGCTGAGTGGAGTGGGATGGGATGGAGTGAAGCGGAATGACATTGTGGTGATTTACATTACAATCGTCTCCATCACATACATTTATGCAATGCAGTGGCTTTTAATTGTTGGCTTAAACATTTGTGGCTGTGGTGGTTGTTGTTTCTGTTTTTCATATTAGATAAACAATTTAAGTTTCAATGTTGCAAAGAATGTTTAACTTTTAATACCAAAAAGCAATTTCAACTGGCATTCTCACATTTTACTGTTTGTTGCCCTGGTGTCCTACTTTCGGGGGTGTCTGTTCTGAGCCATGCAAAAACTCTGCACTGCAAATTTGAAATTGAAATATTTTCCATAGTTTAGAGATGAACATGAACTCGTAAAGTATACAAGGTATTCGCTGCGGGAAAATTAACTCTATGCAACGCGGTATCCAGTTTATTAAATGTTGCTAAAGGATCGTTTCAGAGGTGTGACACTTCCATATAATGAGACAGCAATAAAATTAATCTTTCTATTTCTTTAACAAAACTCAGAATGTTTTTCGTTCAATTGAAAAGATTCATACAACGTATAAAACTTTCATCAAAAATGCCCATACGTAATTTCAGTCAAGATTTAGAGCGCAATGAGTTGGCAATCTCATACAGTAATCGCTAGCGTTAAGCTCACAAAGCCCAAACGAATTATGCAATATGTGAATGTGAATGCTTCCCACACGGCAACACCACCCTCTCTGCTGTTATGACTACTCGAATATTGGGTTTCTTCCCGTGAATCATGACATCCGATATACATACGACTCTATGGGTTTCCTTTCTCAACAGAAGTTGTTCTACTTACAGTACTTTAAAATATTAAAAATTTAGATATACGAACAGCTGAAAAATTATAAAATTTCATTGATTAATTAAGAAAATCCCATCGTGTATGAATGCAACGTCATGTGAAAGAAACCTTATTGACAATTTGTTTTTGCTGAACAGCGAAAAAGCCGGTCTACCTTATGTGCATGGCACAATAACTAAAGGTATTAAAACAGCTGATTACAATTTTTTTCATTTTGATAGAATTTTGATTGTTTACATTTGTTTGTTTAGTTTTTTTCAAATGTCGTTTTCAAATCATAGAATAAAAAAACCAAAAAGCCAAAAAAATAATTTTGGGGCACTCAAAATTATTAAAAGTTATGTTTTCGTTTGCTAAAAATTGTGACATGAGTTGTTATTGTCTGCAGTCTGTCATTTATATGTAAAAATTTGGCAATCAAAATACCCAGGATTGTATCTGAGTTTTTGTTGTTGGGCAATTTGCCACTACCTTCTATTACTGTGCCATGCTTTATGTGGAGGATGATGGCACCGCCACTTTCGAAATTCGCAAAAATGGCAGTTGTGATTTATGCAGAAACCCGTTTTTTGATCGACATATTTCGAAAGTACGAAAAAAGTGCCAGCTCCGCCACTTTGTATTTTTGAGAAAACAAAAGTTGTGTTAGGTGAGTACATGATTGTGTCATTTACAAAAATTCTATCTGCAGCGATTTTCAAAAAAATTTCAGCAGCGCCATTTCTTTTTTTTCAAAAACTGAAATTTCTGTTGAATATTAAAATCGACCTAGATAGTTGTGCCGTTAACAAAAAAGATCTAAAAAGTTATAGCAAAAAAACGAAATTTTTTAAAGTCTCATTGAAGTATTTTTTCGCCTCTTAACATTCCATGAAGGAACCGACAGAAAACTTCTCTCGAATCAGTGAGCTGTGGTTTAGAGATTACGTTCTTACTCGTAAAGTCGAAAGCATTTATGAGGTGGCAAACAGCCGCTGAAAAACCTGTTAAAGCCGTTAAAGTTAGCATTTTTCGATGAGCACAACTTAGCTCAAGTTCCACATTAAAATAAATTGCATTTTAGAAAAGTTATAGCCATTTTTTTAAATTCGGTTTTCAAAAAAATGTTTAATTTAAAGAAATATTGGGTTTAGACAAAAAAAAAAGTGAAAGAAGCGAATGTAGATGAGCCTGTGGAAACATCACTTATGTTGGCGCCCGGCAGTATGTTAAAACATGAATAAAACGCATTTCCTCTAAGTATTTCTCGTTGCTGATCAATAGTTGTCGGTCTGATTTGGTTGCCAACGACGTAAAAGAATTATAAGTGAAGTCTCAAATCAAGCCAGATTTAACGACATCTCTCCCATACTGAGAATGTTTGGAATGGGTGACCTAGGGTTATATAGTTAAGACCAAAAGTCGACTTTTCGACTATTACAATAAAATCAAAAGTCGACTTTTAGACTTTTCGACTTCTTAGTATAAAAAAGTCGATTAAAGTCGACTTTTCGAATTTTTTCTTTAGATAAAAAAAAATGCAATATTTTGGAATAAAAATTAATTTTGTGTTCACTTTTCAAATGTGTCATTAGGCTTGTTGTACTTTTATTGTACTTGTACTCCTTTTTGCATTTTAAGCAAAGTACTTTCGTATTATCAATTTTTTTAAAATATTGCCACACTGGACTTGGGGCCATATTAATTTAAATATAAGGTAAACCACTGCAAGGAAAAATATCTCGTCCACTATTTTACAATGTAACAAGTGTAATACATTTCCTTATATTTTTTGATATTGTCACAGTGGAAATACAAAACTGTATGATTTCAAAACATACATTTAAACATTTAATGTAATCGCCAGCCGTCTTTAATTGTAACCATCTTTGTTATAATTTGTGTGTTGCCACTACAATAAAATAAAACTTAAATTTATTTCTCAATCGGCGAAACTAAATGAAAGCGGCGAAGAAATGAAATTACGCAATACGCTTTGTTTGGATGACAAGTAAAAATACATATGGTTATATTTGAAGATAAAATAAAAAGTCGAAAAGTCGAAAAAGTCGACAGGAAAAAGTCGACTTTTAGACTTTTTTAAAAACAAAAAGTCGACTTACCGACTTTGACTTTTTTGTACCCAAAAGTCGATTAATCGATTAGTCGAAAGTCGACTTATAGAACCCTAGGGTGACCAAGTCAAATGGGTCACATATTGAACTGCTGAATAAACTAGAGCAAGGAAAACACACACGACGTTGTGTCAATACACATAATTATTGTATGGCATAATGTAATCTAATTTAAGTACGTATGTATGTGTTTCTGAAATGAATTCTGGAGGAATTCGATTAATAAACTTTAGTATTGAATATAAACTCAAAAGAGTCGGTAATTTTTTACTCGCGGATACTATCTATCAATGGTTTTCGAATTAATACAGCGATTTTCGAAAATCGTATAAATTATAAATTGTGTTTATTCGTTTATTATTTTGAACAATTCGATTATGTTCACATCGAAATTATAATTGGAGATATTCTCAGAACTGGCAATTTCGAAATTGGCTATTTTAACCGGCACTCAGCACAACTTTTGTTTTTTTCGTATTTTCGAAGTATCTCGGTCAATTTTCGTAATTTCGAAAAAATCAGCTTTCCATGTTTCGAAAGTGGCTTCCTCCACATATCTACGTTAATAACACTCTGCGACAAATGGTAAGGGTCAGTGATCGGTTTGGAATGAAACCACCGGGGAAAGTTATATTGGTAAAAAAAAAGTCATACGTGTTCCAGCGTTTCGCTGGGTCTCATCTAGGAATCGAGATATATCGATTTGAAGTTAGTAAGTATCGTATAGGGGAATTTGTCACGTTTTAGGCTCTTTTGTTTGACATAACTCGAGAACCACTCGTCCGATTTAGCTGAAACAAATTTAGAAAAATTAAGAATTACAATTCCTCTAATCTGTTCTTAAACCGTTTTCCTACTTAAGCAACAGTTTCGCAATTATAAATAAATGTATTAAGCGCCCCGGTAGGCGAGTTGGTAGCGTGCTTGCCTATCAGCGTGGGGGTTGTGGGTTCGATTCCCACCAGAGGCTTTGGTCTGTCGCTACAAAAAATCTAAACATATGGTCTGTGTCACCCGGTTTACCCTTGGACCCAAAAATTGGAATATAAATTTACTTTGTATTGTAATTAATAATAAATAAATAAATAAAAATAAATGTATGAAAAAAAAAAATTATTTTTGCCTAAAAATTAAAATTTTTTTTTTTAATTCATAAAAAATATAATATATGAACAGATTAAGGGAATTGTAATTCTTGGTTTTTTAAAATTTATTTCAGCTAAATCGGACGAGTGGTTCTCAAGTTATGTCAAACAAAAGAGCCAAAAACGTGACAAATTCCCCTATACGATACTTACTAACTTCAAATCGATATATCTCGATTCCTAGATGAGACCCAACGAAACGCTGGGACACGTATGACCTTTTTTTGACCGATATAACTTTCCCCGGTGGTTTCATCCCAAACCGATTGTGGCTGTCGCACAGTGTAATCAAATTCATGAGTTCAAATATTTGAATTCTTGTAGATTATTAATCAATTTATTTCAGTTTTGTGCTGCCTACGGTAATTTGCTCATAATATATTGATATTTTGTAAACCAGTTTATTTAATTTCATTTCCAAAATGCCGACATATATATCGCCGTTTGAACACTACAATATTTTCAACCAGGGCTGTGGAGTTTTTACCACATAGAGGAACTCCGACTCCAACAAAACCTTTTTCAAAATAGTGAACTCTACAGTTCTGCAGAAAAGGCGATATGAAAAACCAAAACAGTTCTGATATTTTATACTGTCTTGTCTGTGTGATAACTAAAGTAACTTATTTGTAGTAGCAGTACGAGTCTGTGATCTGTCCAACCATGCATATTGTTATCCCAGTCACTCTTGTTCTCTTGCTATATTATTCAGTATAATGAGAACGAAATAGCATTGCCAATTCATGCAAAATAGTTTAAATAGAACAATAGAAGTGCCTAAAAATACGGGCCAAACGACTGAAGTTGGACTTAACTGAAAAGGTTGAAAAAAACGGATTATTAAGTGTAAGTCCCACTCCTATATCACTAGGATCCGCGTAAGATGGTGGAGACCTCCAAAAACTGACAAATGTTTATTATCTTTAATAAACAGTGGCGAGCCGGAAACAGATACAGATTTATGAACTCGAATCTATAAATGGCATGTGGTTTTGATTATTGTGAATATGTTGCCCAGCATAGTACATATCGTCCCCTAAATATAATAATAGTGTATAATACTCTATAAACTATACTGTATACAGTGTATACTATACACTATTGTTTTATTGAGGGGTTATATGTTATATGAATTCTCACGGCCGTTGCTTTTTCTAGAGACGTTGTATGTGGTTTAGAGACTGCCCTATCTCGGCATTTACAACATGGAAAATATTTGAAGTTCGTACAGGGATAGAACCTGAGTTTGTTGTGTGAGTTTGCCGCACTTAATAAGCCTTGTTAAGAATTGCATACTGTTTTTTTTTTATAAATTGTCAATGGGTTCGTTTCTGGTGGAGCGTTTCTATATTATGTCACTGAATTATAATAATATTTAGAGTTCCATACTAGTGTAATATATATTCCTAATATTGTATAAATAATAAATTTATTTATTTATGTCTATCAGGAGTCATAAACATGTGTACAACAAACGAGCACGTGACGTCTGTTAGTAACCAAAAATTATACAAACGTCGAGAGAATATCAGTAAACTTTAATGTAAACATGTTGTACTGGTTCTTACTTTTGTACCTTTACAAAACACATTAGGGTGGAATTTTCCTCAATCGCAATGACTACCGCACGAAATGTGAACACTATGCACTCCAAATAATTGGCGGATTTCTTCACAATTTCCAGTATTTAATTTGTGGATTCGTTGTCACAATTTGACTTTCAAGATTTCATTTGCATGCTGCGCCGCAGTTTAACTTTATCCGAAGTGTCTCAAATTGACTGAATATTTTTTCGCGTTTATTATTTTTATGAAATCGACATTATTAAATGTTGTTATGTATTATTTCTATATATTTATGCATTTTTGGGGTTCAACGTTCTATAAATAATAAGTGAAAATAACAAAACACTTTTCAGACTAGAAATAAAGGGGACAAAACTAAAGCACCTCCTTATGTTGGGAACAAAAAAAACTTTAAAAATCCATCCAAGTTGAGAATCCTTTATTCCGGATGACAGGCGAACAATGACGATATTAAATTATCCTGTGATATTCCTATCCAGTCTTTTTTTATGGCTTACAAAAAAATATTACCTATTCCTGTAATAATATTGAAATCGGTGGATTGAGCAGGTAAAACATGAATTTCAATGCTATTGCTTTGCAACCAGGCCTTACGGACTTTAGAGTTGTGCTTAGGATCCTTTATGTTGTACTTGGATTCGTCTAGGAACAACACAGTTTTCCATTTTTTGACGACTTCCAAGTGGGTGGAATAGTACTTTTGTATGGGAAGTATCCGAAGGGGTGTGACCATATAGAACATATGAAAACCCATAAGTGGTCCGGGGAAAATTGGTAAATTCTTTCGAAAGTTATCGTGTGAACTTGTCGGACACTTAGACCAAGAGACGGACATGCCAACAAACGTCTTAAAAAGTCGACAATCGAATTAGGATAATAAGTCAATTAACAAAGAATACACTTTTTGTATTTTTCCTGGATAATTAGTTAAACGCCGCGTATTTCAATGGTTTTTGGTTTCTCAAGCTCTTTGTTCGTTCAGTACAATTATGAAATGTAACGATAGGCTCTTTAGCATTTGAGGTGACGTTACACGAAATTATACACATTTTGGTCTGTATAACATTTACTCACTCGACTGTAACATTTGCATAATTCGATACATTCACAACGAAATTGGGGTATTCGTCAGATGACGTATGTAGACTTGAATGTCGTATGCTAAACTTTTTTTTTATGATGAACGGCTTACAGCGATTTCAAATACAGCATAGGAGACCATTCATGAATACCCCTAACATTTATATGAGTTTACACATTTGAATATTATGTATTTTTGAAACATACACGACATACAACGATATGAATGTCATAAATACATGATACAAGTGAATAAGTACTTGTATGGAATACATCCATGGGCAACCTGACTACGTACATTAAACGGGGGGTGTCAGAAATGTGTTGTCATCAAAATCTAAGGGTGGGTTGTTTCACAATTCTTCAAAACTTATTTGTAAAAAAGCTGTCGACTCTGGCTTAAATGTAAGGTAAATTCCCTGATGATGGTATCAAGAAAAGAAAATAATTTATTATTAAACATTTTTGCTTGACCTCATTGAAAATTCTTCATTCGACATTTTAAAATAACTTAAGTTATAAAGCTGACAAGATCAGCAAATTTTCTCTCTGCTGACTCCAGAGTCCATTGACTCTAATCGACCCACTCTTATGTCGCACACATTCTATTTATTGAAACGAAATTGAATTGCATTTTGTAATAGAATATTTAATCATATCCACCTCAAATCGAACGCATTACTTACACTTGTAGGCAAAATTGCCCTCATTTTCGTTCCGTAGTTTTTTTTTTTATTGGCATCCGTAGCACATAGACTCATATTCTCAGGCAGACACACACACGTAGGCAAGTACACGTATACTTACTTCCTTTTTTGGGGATATTGCCAACGACAATATAACAAACATCCCTCCGTATTTTTTTTCTGTCCTATATTAGACACATAATACATATTTATAGAGCATAGAAGCAATTTATGATGTTCGCCTGTAAGATCATAAAGCGTACGCTGATGCAGCTGCACGAGTACCCGTATAGAGCCCTCGAAATGCGGCACATGAACACGTTCAGGGGTAACTGCGAGCAACTCTACTCGTATGCGCAAATTTACATCTACGGGTGGCACAGTTAATGTTTGTGGAAATCAGGTGTGTTGTTGGCTGCACTTTTCACACTTCCATTTGTTGCAGCTCCATGCCCATGAGTGACATAAACTACACACTTACTTTGTGGACAAAATAGAAAATAGAATGGTGTAAAGATGTGCTGTCTTCAAAGCTTTTGGGTATTACATATGTATGTAGTTGCACAGAGATACGTATGCTTACGTACGTTATGTTACATTTTAATAAAACACAAAACAGGATGCGGTACAGGGACATAATTGTCCTGTAAAGGAGTGTTGTTGAAGTGTTGCACTGGGCATTCTTTTCACTCCGCTGGCCTAATAGACATTCACTTTAGTTGGGCTAGCAAACATTTTTAGAACGCCCCACTCAATCACTACATTCCCCTAATATCTTTTAAATTTAGCCTCACAATTAAACTGGCGTTATTTAGTGGTGACTCCAAATTTACTTCGTCGGTATAAAGAAATGCTCTCAAACTGAACCGACTGATAAGAACATCTGTAACATTGGGAATTGTGTCACCCCTATTCACTCACGTATTGTCTCTGGTTCTTGTTTTACCCTACATAACACTGTAGAACGGGTGTATATTTCTGTGGAGAGGAGATCTGTTATTAATTCCTGATCAATTCCAATGAAGGTCTGAATAATGAACCAATCTCGACAAAACATTGCAGATTGTCTTAAGGATGAAATCCCTCATACAAATGTCTCTCTCGATTGAGGAACTTTCGATTTAGAAAACATATATGCGATTTATTAGTTATTATGCGATAATAACATAACCTCGCGATTTTGAATCGGTCCACACATTTTCGCATTTCCTCCTTCACACTGAAAATAGATAATTTCAAGGTTTTACTACAACCCCCGCTAAGAATAAGAACTTTTTCGATCTGACTTACTTTGTCGTTCTAGATTTTAAAGTAGCGTTTAAAAGAGTTGTGTAAGGTGTCGCATAGTCCGCAGTGCCCTTCTTTAGCCTGAAACTGAATATTCCGAAAATTACATTTTTTTTATTGTTTTCAAAAGAACCGCCAATTTCAAAAATTGTATGCTACGTAGCGAATTTTACCTTGGCAGTTTGCCGTTAACGAAAAAACCAATTCTTATAAATTCCAGTTCTCGGAAAATCGCTAATTTGCATTTGGCACTCAGTTCTATATAAAAAATCGAGAAACACTTTTTTTTTTTTTAAAAAAAAACGCAATTTAAACTTTGGGGACTGAAGCTAGAATCATGACATTTGGGAAGTATGTAGATCTTGCCAAGTAGACATCCACTAAAAAGAAATTTTTGGAAATTCTGATTAGAAGGGGATAAATGTTTCCCCAAAACCCTTCGAAATACCCGAAAATCCAATCGAATCAAATATTATGATTTTTGCTGGTGGAAATGAGTTTAAACGGCATTAAAAAGGGGAAAAAAGGGTAAAACAACACAACAAATTGAAACAAATTTTTTGGGAACAACAGTTGGAAATGAGTTAGAGATGGAATGAAAAAGGGGACAACACGGGATAAAAAGGGAAATAAAAAATGTGAAACAAATTTTTGGCAACCACAAGTGGATAATAAAAAAAAAAAATTAAATCAAAGAAAAATTAAAATTTGAATAGGTGACAAATAAACTTTAAAATCAATCAGAAATGGTAGGAAGTGGGAAAATAGGAGGAATAGGAAATATGGAATAGAATCTGAAAGTCGCACCCATATTTCCATATTTTTGGAAATTCGGATTGGAAGGGGTATAAAAATGGGGGGAAATGGAAAAAAAAACAAAAATGTGTGAATAAAATGGTAATCGATAGGTATGCGCGCAAAAAATTATAAGTAATGGAAAGGGAAAAGGGTCCAAAACTGGTGAAATATACATATATAAATGAATAACTGACCGACAACACCACTCTGAGGATGTCTGAATTAATTGTGTTTGATTTCTGTTTGGTCGGTTAGGGTGATAATATTTTTTATGAAATTAAACATAATTATTGAAGACCGCCTTAAGGCGGTCTCGGCTGTTAGAGGGATCATTTAAAAATAATCACAAAATGCGAGAAGTAGAAATATGCAAGGCAACTGCAATTAGAATTGTGATGTAAAGTGGATAAAAAGGAGTAAAAAATACATTGGAATAGGAAATATATGTTTGGAAATTGTTACGGGCTTGACAAAGCTTGGGGTAAATTAAAAAAGTGTTAAGAAAAATTTCACATTATATCTACCGCCAAACATTGAAAAAACCCGATAAAGGTTCTGAGTCGGTATAAAGTATTTTTTTTTTTTTTGTAAGCTAATGCAAACAAATATTTTGTGTTTTACTGGAAAGGGGAACTTTACGCATACGAAGTAGCGGGTATTTGCTAGTTGTTATTATATACATATATCTATTAAAGTTATTATAATAACTAAAAACCCCCGATCACAGCCAACTAAGTCTATGTTTGGTACCACTTTAAACGTTCGTCCACCACTGTGAGCAACGTTAATTTTTGACTGTGAACTATCAACCGAAAAATTAACCTCATATACATACTCGTACAAATTAATGTACTTGTACAAATGTGTGTGTGTGTGTGCACAAATATGACAGCAATGCAAACACTCATGTGTACATACATATGTATGTACATTGCATATGACTGTATGTGTTAATAGCCTTTAAACTAAATAAAATTTCCAATGTGTTGGCCAGTTTGTTTTTATGTGAGAACAAAAACAAAAGAACGTTTGTTTTGTAGCCTTCCGTTGTGAAGCCAAAATTCCGCAACAGCGCCACAGAAATAATCCTGCGCCGCATTATGTATATACATACATACATGCATACGTGTGTGTGTGTTTATCTGACTACTTGCAGACAATGTCTTTGCAATTGTAAACACATACATGTGTACACATGAATATGTGTATGTGTGTGTATATTTGCTTGCCAGAGTAATAACAAACTGACTCACTTAACTCCGAACGACTAAGTTTCATTTCCGTTTTACAAATTTCAATTACAATATGAGCACGCGACACTAAAGGAAGCGCGCATTCAATTGTGCACTTTTGTATACCTTTGACGTTCCAAATGTACCTGGGTATGTCATTAAATGTTCGTGTGTATGTCAACGTACTAGGCCGTGTCTGTGTGTGTGTGTGTTTGTTTTGTTGGGGTCCGTGTATCTTCGTGCATTTAATGAAGTGAGCAGTAGTAAAATATGCATAATTGTACCGGAAGTGCGAGTTTTGCATGCGTGTGATAGATAATTAATTTGATTATTGCACCAAATACATCAATTTGAAACTGAGCTATAGGCGTATACTCTTCGTTTACTTATACACCTCTTTTTCTTTGTTTTAGATTTCTTATAAAACAATCTTCAACTTCCCTAGATTGTAAGAGAAGCCGATATATTTCCATACATATATACACGAAAAGGCGCGCGCACTCACACAAACATACGTTGGGGAGATTGTGTTGGCAGTGAGAGAATAGCGAAAAGATTTCAGATATTAAAAATTCTTTCGCACAAGATCCGGTGATGTGGGACAACCCCCGCAGCGGGAAATGCAACAAACCCAACGTTATATACCGTCTGTATCTGATCTATATGGAACGGACGAGATAGAACTACTACTGGACGAGATACGTGAACTGGAGCCGGTCTGCTGTCAGCTGGACGATGAACAGGATTTTGAAATAGCTGGCAGCAGGGCCGGAGAGCTATCATTATCCTTGGAATCGCCACTGGGCACGTGCACGTCCTGGGACTCGCACGCCAATTACAAACAGCGTATCGCCCAAACGCCACTGCCATGGGGTGTTGCCCTACACTGTGATCCGCAACACTTGAAAACGCCCACAGGGATCGTACGAATACTATTGGTGGTAACTATTCATTCCATTTGAAACCAACGCCGTTTTGGAATATTCCTGCATTTGTAATGCTCCTTTTTTTTATTTCTTTTTTCAGTTGTCCTCAGCCGCCTGTCTGGCCTGTGAATGTTCGGCCGGAACAGTACAAGTTGGTCTCTTTCTACTGCCACTCATCGGACGCCTCAGATTGATGGTGTTCTGTGCACTATTTTCTCTTCTAATCACTTGCCTCATGATATTTCTTGATATTTCACATATAGCTCTAATGTTTCCCTTCAATTGGACAAAAATTGTAAGTACTCCCCATTCGGATATTTTAATTTGAATTCATAATTATTGTAAATAACTCTAATGTGATAACAAGACAAGAGCATGGTTTAATTTCCGGCGATGTCAATAAAGAGATCTACTTGTTGAATTCCATAGGTTAGATTATGTGGGATGCCCCGAATCTAGCCCCAAACTCTGATCTAAGGCCACTTGAGCTGTTTTTTTTTTTAATATTCCATCTGAGAGTTGTTGAAGTTTCAATTTTGTGAATAGGAAACAGCACCAGTGACAGTTTTCTATCTACTCGATGTCATTCGAATTTTGAATTGCCCAGCCGCAAAAGCAAAGTAGTTCTAAGGCTTTCTGTACTTCAGTCTAACGCAGCAATACTTCTTTCCATTCTTCCTACTATGCGATAAAAAAAAAAACTACCACAATCGAAGATTTTATTAACAAATAATCATATACACTACCCTTGTACGACAGTGTAATCATGATATAACACAGGGTGTAAATTTTGTCAGAAAAGTATTTTTCGGCATTCCTTTGATGTGTGTGTGTTGTTTAAATGTCAGTAATTCATCTGGTATCTGATTTTCACTTCGTCAAACTTAATATCAATTTCGATATTCCATACAAAGCTCATTTTTGGTTGAATGGATAAGAAAACAGGGAAAAATGTCGCATTTGAAGTGAAGATAATTCTACAGCTTTTGTAGGCACAACGTTATCATTCAAATAAAACCAGTTGGAAATATTCCTATTGACTTTATTTTAATTTAAAGTTTGTTCCCTAGGAAAGGCCTTTATGAAACAATGTGTAATCATTTCTTGTCAAAACTTTGATGTGTATGATATAAATTCCAGTTCAAAAAATAATAGACATTAGCAGTGTATTTAGATGTCAGGCTCCAGATGGCTGTCACAGCCGAACGGTCAAAGTGCGAACATTCCGGTTGGTCTAAGTTTCGACCTATGAGTTGTACGTTGAGAACGCCATTTCCAATAGCTTAGCTCAAATGTTAAAGGCTGTACATCGCTTTGAATATAATCAAGAGTATTCTTTGACTGACATCCAGTCACTTCGAAAGTTCGCATGATGTTCGAAGTGTCTAAAGAAGAATTCTATATATATTTCAATAGTTTCAGTCAGATATCCGTCATTCATTCATTGTCAAATATCCGGTTGACGCACTATAGACAAAATTCGTTCTTCAGCCGAACTTTTAGTATGTGAAATAATCTTCCAGCAAGTGTTTTTTCTGCCTGTTATGGCATTGTTATGGCACCCCAACAAACACTACTCCATCTTTCATCCCTCCAATACTCTTCTTTCCTATCGGTAACACAGTGCATTGCATAGGGGTGGGGGGGTCATATAGGGGGCATCAAATGAGTGTTAAGTTCAAAAAGAAAACAAAATTGTGTAGATATTTGAACGGTCTAGTCGCTGATGTTAGGACTTTCAGTCGGGATACACGGCTTTACTCATCCTTTCATCGTTCAATGGCCAGTTGATCGCACGACACACCTTAGAGACAATTCGTTCTTCTGCAGAACTCTCCAGCAAGTGTCGTTCCCGCCAGCTGAGGCATTTCAAATTTAAGACAAAATTCCACAAACACTACGTCCTCTTTCCTCATTCCAATATCCGAATTTCCTATCGCTAACACAATGCATTGCAATCATAGGGGGCATCCCCAGAGTATTGGTCAAATAAAAAATATTCAATTATTAAATAATAAATACTACAGTCTGTTTACAACCTAGCGTATTATAAGTATTACAATTTCAGTTGTGAAATTCCAAGATAATTTTAAAATAAAAAATTTTAATTGTTGGGTGATGATGTGAAAGTAACAGATTTGATTTCATACAATAATTATGTTTATCTCAAGTAATGTATATAATGATATTCTGATCAAATCTGTGAACACAATGGTAGATCAGAAAATAATGAACCAGTACAATTCCCCCTGATCAATGAAAATTGGAACTTTCCATTTTTTTTCACTGCAGACCGAAAGTTTTCATCATTTACTTTAATAAAAACTAAGCTTAGAAACAAACTGAAGTAAATACTATCATAGTATTATGGTATGCAAAGAGCTTGTACATTAGGGTGTCCAATAAAAATGAATTAGGTGTTATAATCGTATAACGGCCATAACTTTAAAACGACAAAAGTAAAATCAATAATTTTTCGTCTTTCCAAATGCGTTAATACATTTTCACACTTTCATGGAATTTTAAAAAGTTTTAAAACGTTTTTTTTTTGCATTTTACGTAAAATTTCCCAAAAAAATTTAATATATGACGGCGAAACTAGCAAGAAAAATGCTAAAACTAACTGATGACTCAAAGGCTTAAAAAATGTTTTTTATTGAACAACTTGTGATTGAAATACGAAAAACCTGCGAAAACCCAAATTTTTCTAAAAAAAAAAAATCTAAAATACTTTACTCCATAAGCTTCCAAAAAATGGTTGAGCCATTCTGGAATTCGACACCGTATTGTACATTCCCCTCTACGTATGTTCAGCGAAAAGGAACATAAAGAATTAAAGTTACATTTGCTATCCGCAATAATCGTTTTTAATATATATTTTTTCTGATGTCAATACTCTCAAAACATATGACTGAAATAATCTAGACTTGTTGTTATTAATATTAAAACATGTGTTGAAAAATACAGTTGAATTCGTTTAAGAAATTTATTTCACTTATGCGGGATTTTTCAATAATTGAACCTTCTTTCATTTAAACGAACTGAGTATGAACTTTTGAATTTGTTCTAAGAAACGAAGGTAGAAACATGTGGCATGACTATTAAAATACATGTATGTCAAATTTAAATTTAATATTAATGAGTGTGGATGGTCACTTATTTTCATTAGTTTGAGTTGTCTTAAATAAGTGTATTTTAGATCATTTGTCTTGTCGCCGTAATATTCATCATGTTTCTCTTAAGCGGTGTTCGTATCATATAAGTTTGTGTCTTTGCATTAAAAATGTGTTTCACATAAACGATTTTTCAATACAGCGGGTTTTCGTTTTTAGCGAAGTACCGTGCATGGAAAATCATCCAGAACAATCGTTACTAATATTTATTTTCAATTAAACCAATTTTTTAATGAAAAGGCGAGCGCTTATCTGAATTCGGCTGTACTATATATTTTAGTAAAATAAAATAATTCTTAATTTAATTTTTTTTTATCCTAAAAAAACGTTTACAATTAATGTTACAAGAACTTTAAAGTGCATTTTGATTTATTTGAAAATGTTGGTATGCTACAAGTGATTTTGGTCGTTTTTTGGACATTTTTGGTAGGAACACATTTTTCTAGTGGCAACTCTGGCCTCATCCACGCTACACTTTTAATCTTCTTCGTTTTCAACTCAAGATTATATTAATAAAAAAAAACACTTATGACATTTGCATGATCGATCCTACACTTGTTATCACATTAGATTTGATAATTTTCATTTTAGTTATGATTACAAAAATGTCATATTTCTTTGTCTCTGTTTAGAATACATGGATGTACCTGAGTATTGGTTTAATATTAATTTTGAGCTCTACACTGTTAATGCACATGGTGCTCTTTGCCGAAGAGTACACCCTGGTGCCGAAGTACACAAAAGACACATTGTTTGCATCGGCGGTAAGTTTCGATTGCTCTGCTCTGATTTGTTCCCTTGAATTTCATTTCGTTCTTTTTTTCCAGATAATTGGCTATATTTGTGCCATTGAATCGTTGTTTTTGTCGGGTATTGCTTCTTGGCCATGGTCGCAATATCGTCATGTGCCAGATGATGGTAGTGATATGTATATTGAGGATCGTGAAATGACGCCCATGAGTCCAATCGACAGTACTGATGTGCCGAATCGTCATCAATTGCAACTTCAACTACAACAACAACAACAACAACAACAATCTCAAAATCACAATAATTGTAATAATAGCGTAACAGCGCACAGTGAAACAAACCATCACAATCAACACAATCGTACAATATCATCACCAACGTCCTATAATAATCAAAAGCCTTATATACCTGGTAAGTTGAATCTCACTCGTTGGCTAATGGATCGTATGAGTAACATTGGTCCAAACACACACAAAGCAAGAAAAAGTGTTGACAATACATAAAACTAGAAACTGTTCCCATTTATATTATAAAACCTTTCGTTCGATTTGTAATAACGCCTAAAACGCTTTAATTGAAATTTGCTCTTTTCGGACTGTTGGCACTTACAGTTCAGCGACACTTTAAGCAGTAGGTTCCGGTCACAGCAAAAAGTTGTTTACTTTATTTTTTATTTCTTTCGTATGATCCAAATTTCGTAGAAATCGGTTAATCCCTTCTATAACAGCAAGCTTTTTAGTAATATACGAAATATATTTAGAAGTATGAAATATATTTTTAGCCACGGTATATTCTGATTCTTTCTCCACAAGTCGGTTCGGTTTCTTTTCTCAATATATTCGTGTACATCAACAATTAGCTCAATCGGACTATATTTGATGTTCGCGATGATTTACAACATTTATATCTGAACCCCGCAATTGTCTTACTAAATATACTATTTTCATCGATTTATTCAAAATATTCTTCAAATATTGATTGTTTTTCTTCAATAGCGCAAAACTATTGACAAGGTTTACCTTTTCTTTAATTTGTTATGATTTTTTTTGTGCCATTTATTTTAACAAAATAATGTTGTTTGATGGGACAAAGTAATATTTTAGTAAAAATAAAGCATATTCCTCTTAAATTTAGAATGGAATTTGTCTTTCTGTGTATCAGACATTTTAGTTGCTTCAACATTAAATTGCATTTTGTAATCGCTTTTCTTTAATTTCAGCCAAAAGACCCAATGAAATAAATAATCAAAGACCAACACTGGGTCACACTCAACCAACCCGTAAACCGAATCAGCGTTATCGTGAGGGTTACCACTATCAACCTGTTGCGTCTACGTCCCGCCAGAGTCCCACATTCGTCATAGGCGATGACATTGGGGCCGGTCCATCCACATCCCGATCCAATGATAATTCTAGTGCGTGATAGTTTTTATTCCTCATTATAATATTAACATTTTTTAAAAATAAAACCAAAATTTGCATTGAAAACAAAAAAGAAAATCTCAAACTCAAAAGAAAAAACAACAAAACATTTTTTTAATTTAAACATAAATAAATTAGAATTGATTTAAGTAAATTGGACAAAAAAAAAAAAAACAAAACCAAAAAACAGAATTTAAGAAACCAAATAAATTGTAATGAATTAGTTAATGAAATGGAAACGAAAATGAAAACAGTTAAACACAAAACAAAAATTAAACTGAAACTGAAAACAATTGGAAACTAAAAGTAAACTGAAAACCAAACAATAATAATGTTAAATTTGTAACTGTGTAAAATTAAAAATTAAACGAAAACCTAATAAGAATAAAACACAAATAAAATAAACTGGAAATACAAGAATTTAAAAACCAAACAAACAAAAAACAGCAACATTAAAACCCAAATTAACACAACAACAATTTGCAATAATTACTAAAGAAGCAGAGCAGAAAAAAAATGAAATAAAACCAAAACATATTTAGGAATCTATAGGATGATAAACAAAACATACTAAGTAAAGAACAGTACTGAAACAATTAGTAATGAAAAACCAATATGCAGAAGAAAATACAACAAAAACCATCACAAATACGTACTACATATTTTCCAAATCCAAATGTCACCACTCTGCGCCGACACATTGATTCAGAAACTACCGAGTTTTTGTAACTGTTGCACAGTGATTTCGCTGATTCATTGTTCTTTTATTCGATATCGCTACAACTGTAATTTAATGATGCATTCCGGCCGGTCAAAGGATTTTCAAAATCTCCCCTCAAAAATCATCTTTCAATTTCCATTCAAATTCGAATATTATTGGTAGTGATGCACCCGACCTGAATAAGGCCCATATCGCAAAAATATTACATATTTTTATATTGAAGTTTTTAGTGGGGAGCACTTACCTAACAAGAAGCATTTTTAAATTACTTCAGAAAAGCTTCAAAAATCTAGATTTTTGCAATTGATATGAAGAAATATTACAAAAGTTATAGTAAAAATAAACAACAACAAAATGGAAAAAATGTCCAACCGAACTTCTATTTTGATTTCACTTTCAAATTCCCTTGTTTTAGTCGTTCGGTGGTACAAACGCAATGGTGAATAGGGCCTAATCCACTCGTTGTTTTAGGGAGTAAGCAACAAAATTGTAATCAATTTGAAGATGCCTTAATGATATTTTCAAATACTACTGATTTGTGTATAAAATCGTTTACGAACTGTAGTTTTAATTCGATTACATTAAATGAATTGCCATGGCCTATCAATGAAAAATCGAGAAATAATATAAAATGAAGATAGCTAGCTGGGCAAATAATGAATCGATTATACCACGTTTGTCTAAATATTAATTGGCATTGACATTATCCTAAATGGTGCAGGGTTTAATAGACAAACGCCATTTCTACAAAAACAACGAAAAATTACAGTTTTTTCAACTTTAATAAAATTGAAAACAAAAATGCATTCAACTGCTGGTACAAAAAATGTTTGCGCCTTTCAAGAGCAATAGGAAAACAGCAGCCCATTTTGGAAAAAGGCAACGGCAGTAGTAGCCTTGCTCGACTTTTAAAATTGTTGCATAAGCAATAAAGGCTGAAATGAAAGAAAAAAAGCACACACAAAAGAGAGAAAGCACACCAACAACTTATTGCATTTTGTATGTTTCTTGTTTTTTACCAGGCTTTTTTCGGCTGATCTTAAAGTCTTTGCTTTGGTTTTTTAGTAAAAGTAAATGCACCCTGTTCTACTGCTGCAAAGGCTGATGCAGTGTTTTTATTTTCAGTACATGCAAAAATGGCTGGCTTCACTTTAACTTGCAGCCCAACGCTAAAGCTTACGCTGCAAGTTTTGGATGTTGTTGGTAGGAGAACTAAAAGTCAATAAAGAAAAAGATTCGTAGCAGTTTCCTGCTTTAAACCCCTGAATTTTCCTAGCTTATTTTGTTTTGAACGGATTTTGAAAATTGATACTTTTTTACTTGTCCGTTGTTGTACTTTAATATTTCTGCTAATTTGGAAAAGGAAAACGTCTGTAAAGTACATATTTTTCGCGATATGATTTAGACAACAGACAATTCTCTTGAGGAAAAAAAACATACCCACATGTTACCAATTCAACTCTTTCGTTTAATGGGATTTTGTCGCCTGGAAAACTTGCCAAATATTTATATGAGTGGAATATGTGTTCCAATTTCAGTTTCTCTTAGCCGATTATTTAATGAAGCTGTTTGTAGTTAACCAAATTCAACATGAACGCCACATCGTTCGGTCCTGATTTGTATTTGGTTAAAATACGAGATATTGTTTTAAAGTCATAAATGTTTTAATGCAGTTAGTTTAAAGATCTGAAGAAACATGCATATGTATGTATATGTACATAGATTGATTGAAAAAGTCCCAATGATATCGTACAAGAAGTAAGATTTGATGTCAATTATTATTGTGTAATTATTTGCTTAATGTTGTGATCTACTAATTTTGGAAATCGCAGATTTTCGCTTCATTTTACTTGCCTTCGTTGTACTTGTTGACATAAAACGAAACAGCAGGTGAATTTTTTGAAATCGCTTATTACTTACATATATACATATTCCATGTATATAGCCTTCGACCGGTTTTTGGATTCATTTGTCTGGGCATGTCCGACACCGACTAACCGAAGTAGATTCTTCAAGACAACAAATACTGTTCCTAGTCAAAATAATTTCAAAAAAACTACCTACTACAGACACAAAATAAACTTTCTGTATTTGTTTGGGCTCGAAGCCGATTTAATACAGCCTCTATGTAATGACGACTAACATTAGGATATTATTGTGCAGGAAGTGATTTCCAACCGATCGCTTCCCAGTGTGTGCGTATTGCAAATTTGCCGTATTTCTCGAATATAATAAAGACGACAACAGAAAGATACTCTTATAGAACAGAAGAAAGGGTTTTCTGATCATATTTAAAAAAAAATTGGCTTCAAAACTAAAATTCTGCCACATTTACAATTCAGGTTTTGTTATAAATTTGCATATTATTTTTTAAATCCACTGTGCAACGAAATGTAGTTAATTTATTGTTTCTCTAGCATAAATTCACAACAAACATGCAGAAATGCAAACCATTTGAAATTTGTAAAATCGAAAGAAAAAAAACACCAAAAAAAAACAAAGAGGTTAGTTATTCAATTCAGCAAATCAATTATAATGAAAACATTGTAAACATCCATGAACTATGAATACAAATGCAGAATATACAACATGCATACATACATATGCAAAAATAAATCGTGCACCTGCAGTCATATGTATGTACATGCATATGCTGCATATGATTCGCCCGAAATGTAATTTCCGTTTCCGTTTTGTTTTCGGAAAACAATGCATGGATCCGTCAGACGCCGCGCGCCATATATTTCTAGTTTATCCGGAGAAGAAGAATTGATAGTTGTCCAAAATGAACACACATATTAAACAAACCAACAAAACAAAATAAAAAACCAAAAACAAAAACAAACGAATAAATTCAATTTGAAACGAAGAGAGAGAAAACATACTCGTACATACGTAGATACATAGAAAAAATACTAAATGAAACTGATAAAGAAAACAATGAAAACAAAATATAATGAAATGGTCAATACAAACAAACCGACAAATACTAAATAAGAGGTGTATGTATGTACTTGTTGTATTTCCCCCTCCCCCACTCTCTTCAAACATGAACATGCATCACCTACATGCATACATTCAATACATATAATATTTAAATGACAAAAAAAACAACAATTATATAACAACAAAAAACATGTAATCGAAAAATTATTACAACAAAAAATATTTTTTTTTTGACAAGAGATTAAAACCCAAGAAACAAATCTTATTAATTAAGCATGAGAAGAAAATGAAAATGAAAATCATCTTGTTATAAACGTAGTTTTGCTTATTTTTTAATAAAGGAATAAATAAAAAAACAAAACAATTATATAAATGAAACAAATACAACAACAAAAAACAGAGTTATCTATTGTTTATACCAGCAAATCTGACGATGGCTGACTTTTTTCTAAACGGTAACTTTTACAATCTCCGATTAGAGCTAAGCAACATAGATACAAGTTTATAGAATGTCGTATGACTAAGGCTCGTATCTTTACTGTTTTTCGCTGTACTATACTGTTTTTCGACATCAAAAACTGCGTACTACTTTTCTCCCTCAATATACTGTTTTTCGATACACAATAAAAATACTTTTATTTACTTCAAAAATAAGCATTCGTGACAAAATTATGCAATGGAGAGATGGCTATGTTTCGATTATGGATCGCTGGGTGGAGATATTTATCCATCTCAATAAAGCCGATTGCGAATTCAAAGAAATGGCCACGATCGTTGAATATATTTTATGTTTGCCAGGAACTTCAGCATCAGTGGAACGATCGTATCAGCAGTGAACAAAACTTGGACATCAGACAAAACCCGATTAAATGTGCAAACATTGAAGACCGTCAAATGAAATTTGAAGTACATATGCTTGGATTTCTACACATACCTCAAAACGAAGCCGGAATTGCTTCTTCAAAATGCTTCAACCGTCAAATACAAAACAACCACAGAATGTGATTCTGATAGAAGCTGATACTGTGAAAAGTACTGCTTTTCCAAATCGATTTACTGCTTTTTTTTTAAAAAAATTTAAGTGAAATGTACTGTTTTTGGTCAAAAAAAATATACGAGCGTTACGTATGACCGATATAATTTAACAGATTAATACTTAGCGAACTGTTTTCTTTCGTTTTTGTTAGCTCAATATGGGTTAAATGGTGTTTTTTTAATAGGTAGGTTATTGAAAATTTAAAAAAAAAAAACAGAAAATGTGTACAAGAGAATGAAATATTTATTTGGATCGATAAATCTGTGCCTGCCATTATTTTTATATTTAGGATATATAAAAAGTGTTTTTCAGGAAAGCAGGTAAATATGTAGTAGACAAGAATGCATGCTAATATAATTCATGGGAAAACATCCTCAGTTGGCTAAAGGTAGATAGAACCGAAACCGAAAACTTTGACAAACCCTTGCAGAAAATCTGCACATTATTGGACAACCCAATAAGTAGTAAGTATTTTTTTTTATTTTGGATTTTTTAGGCATGGAGTTATAAGTCGTAAATAAAAGAAATCGGCAGTTGTCCAAAATGTTTGTTATTTAAAAATTCGTATTGATCTGGCTATAAATGCATCCAATGTCGGCACAACTATTGCTCCTAAAATCTACCATTTTACAATAGGACTTTGAAAACGTTGTATGGTATATAGAAATAAAAGTACCATTACATACAGGTAGTTGAAAGCGGCCTTCAGCGAAATCTTTAAAAGTACAAAATATTTTATATATACATATATATTTATATATATATATGTATAATTATCTTGCATTTGTTCTGGCAAATTCAATGGACCCATTCTGTAACCTTTTCCATTTAATTATTTTCATATTTATTCTCTACTTATATTAATTTGAAAGAAGATGTCACAACGACAATGATTCCACCTACAATTGTATCAATGTTCTGGAACGACCCGAGTCTACCTCGTTTACCGATCCACCGTTTGGAGGTGCTCAAGTATAATCTCACGCCACGACTGGTCTCGACATTTATAGCGCGCTGTTGTCTGCCGCTCTTAACATCTAACACGGAACACTCCACATCCCAGACGAATACCATCCTGTTTCAGCAGACTGCACCAAATATCCAATGGAAGTGCTTAATCTGACAAGATGTATAAAAACATAACATCCGTTCTGTACAATGGATGCAAAGATGCCACATAAGCAGATGTACCACCTTGCGTTCCCACAAGGACTGGAGTTGACACCTCCGGTCCGCGTGTTTCAAAAACATCATTAAACATAACAGAATTTGGGACAGGCATCCATTCCACTGGTAAGTTTCATCTGCCTGTCTCCGCAAACATACCCTCTGCACAAAGCTGACCAGTAGAGAAACACATTCGTGAATTAAAATAAAACCAACTTACACGGCTTCACGAACTTCAATGGTGTCACCTTACGTCACCCACCCTTTATTCCAGTGCGCAGAATTCTTCTCCTTGGAATTTCGGAAAGTCAGCGGTAACTCCCAAGCCTGGAGCAACATTCTACCCACTAAAGAAAAACATTCTCTAAACAAGCGTCTTTACTGCATAAAAAGCCAACATGACACACTGTACTTATTCAATTGTCCATTCAATCGCACTTTCCTACGACCCTTTGATTTGTGGACACGTCCACGCTCCGCTTTCCATTGTCCAATGTGACCCATTATTAATTTACCACAACGAAAGCCATTTTTTATTGAAACTTATTTTTACTACAGAGAAGTAAATTGATGTAAACAAATCGTGAACAAAACCACAGACTTATTTTTTTTTATAACACACCCCCACAAAAATACGGATCACTGAGGTCGAATAGCACGAAACAATTGGTTCATAGTACGGCACCGTCGTGTTGGAATCATGTGTAAATCGAATCCACTTCATTCATGTTGGAATCATCAAACGGTACTTAGTCCGTTGACCGTAACGTTGCAGCCATCATTTCCAGCTCTTGAACAGTATTTGGCTGCTCTGCGACCAAAATTGTGTGCATTCACGTACTTATTGAGCAAAAAAGAGCCTCGTCGCTGAAGAAATTTTTTTGGAATTTTGAAACTCGAGGATTTCGAAGCTTAATTGATGTGGAAATGGTAAGACAAACTAAACACTTTTGACTTTAACACATGTCGCGAACTGGCAAAAACTTTACCCGAAAAATTGTATATGTATTATATTTTATGTACGTCTCATGCGCGTTCTACGAAGCCGGTCAATATCAGAGCCCACTTACACTCCATTATTAAAATTATATATCTTGGTCACCTATTGACTGATTTTATTTAAACTCATTTTGTAATTAACTCAAACATAAAAAACACATAGGAGGTTTTAATGAAGATATGAAAAAAAAGTAAATTCAAAACTTATAAAACATTAGATAAACTAAAATTAAAAACGATACCTTGTAAGGTAACTGTCAAAAGAATTTTACATTGCTTAGATTAAAAACTATACCTCCGATTATCAGTCGTTAAAAATGTCATCAGTATCGGTTTGTATGCTTCTGCTATGCATTATGGGTTTTCCCTTGTTCTCCTCTTTGGACGACTGTCTTTCTGGTCTTGCAAAACCTTTTCGAATTTTCCATTCTTTTAACAAATATTCAAATTCTGCCAAAATTCCAAGCTGCGTTTTAGGAATCAAATCACGAACGTGGTCCTTCTCCAAATAAGGCAATTGATGAGCGCTAACATTATATTCTAAAGACAAATTAAATCAATTAAAACAAAATTAATTTTTGTAAATATTAATTAAATAGGTTTAGTTGCAAATAATTATTCCTCAGACTCGAGAATGTATTGTAAGGTGTGTAGATTTTTGATTCATATTAGCTTTGGAATGCCCTCATGCTCTAAAATGTAACGTATAAAACGTTTCCAAAAAAGGCAGGTTTAACATTTTATATTTCGTTAAATAACAAACGTTTTCCAATGCAAAAACTATCATAATCAAAATACAAACGTTACGATACACAGAATTCAATAAAACGTAAATTGCGTTGCGTTTCGAGCAGAAACGAAATTTACGAACAAAAACAAATAGGGTTGCGAGACAGCATCCCGTGATATCGCAATGCTCCCTAATGGACTAAGAGCGTCTAACGTAACCTAGAACGATATTAGAAATGTTCCCTTACAAATATTATCTGTTTCAACACCAAATTTGTTTAAAAATTTAAAAAATGATATTTGACCTATGCTGCAGGGGTCAACATTATACAATTTGTCTTATACAGGGTTCTCCAACAAGAGGTGTTATTTTGAATCACCCGGTATTTTTGTAGCTGTCACTTTTGCAGCTCTTATTCTTCGACATTTGACAAGTAGAAACTACGCCATTACTAACAAGTGGACAAATAGTAAGTTCGGCCGGGCCGAATCTTATATACCCTCCATCATGGATCCTTAAAAAGTCAATAAATAAGAAAACCAGTGAAAAAGTTGCAGTCGGGTAAACCGACTTATATATACCCTCACCCTCATTAAAAACATACAAGTCTCATATTTCAAAGTATCGGAAAGTTAAATGTGTGAGTAGCTACCATCATTTGATGTAACATCTGATGAAAAGTCATAATAGCAACCTAGAATACCGAATGTTTTAGAAAAATATTGTATTACATGATTTTACAAAAAGGACGGAATATAAAGCAGAGTTTTTACTAGAAAATTGTATGTAGTTAAAGCTTTACTAAATATAGAATTTCGGAAAGAATCGTTGATCGAGTTTATATAATTACACGATTTCTAAAGTGGGTGCAATGGTACATTTGTATGGGAGGTACCAGAAAAGGAGTTGCCAGACTGCCAAGTTTTTGTCCAAAACTTAGTCCAGTTATACCATTACTAAATACGGAATTTGGGCAGATCGCGTTGGTCGTATTGAAAGTATTACACGGTTTATAATTGGTGCAATGGTAAATTTGTATGACAGGTACCAGAAGGGGAGTTGCCAGACTTCCAAGTTTTTGTCTAAAAATTTGTCCAGTTACACCTTTACTAAATACAAAATTTGGGCAAAATGTCGTTGGGCATATTGGTGTTATTACACGATTTCTAAGGCAGGCGGGATGGTACATTCGTATGAGAGGTTCCAGAAGAGGAGTTGCCAGACAGCCAAGATTTTGTCGGAAACTTTGTCCGGTTATACCTTTACTAACTACGGATTTTGGACAAGATCGAACTTGCAAGTGTTGATATTATTACACGATTTATAAAGTGGGCGAAATAGCAGATTTGTATGGGAGGTACCCGAAGGAGAGTCGCCAGACTGCCAACTTTTTGTCCACGACTTAGTCTTACTATACGTTTACAAAATTTGGGCAAGATCGCGTTGGGCATATTGGTGTTATTACACGATTTCTAAGGTAGGCGGGATGGCACATTTGTATGGCATGTACCAGAAGGGGAGTTGCCAGACTGCCAACTTTTTGTCCAAAACTTAGTCTAACTCTACTTTTACTAAATAAAAAAATTTGGGGAAGATCCAACTAGGCGTGTTGATATTATTACACGATTTCTAAAGTGGGCGAAATAGCAGATTTGTATGGGAGGTACCCGAAGGGGTGTGGCCATATCGCCCATTTGCTATCCTATAAGCAGTTTTGGGAAAATATTAAGCCATGCCAAATTTCAGAGTGATTGCTTAACTCTTTCGAAAGTTATCGTGCGTACCAGCAGGACAGACGGACAGACGGACGGACAGACGGACATGGCTCAAACGATTCAGAAAGTCATAAAACAAATTTGGTTCAAAGACACCTGGGGTCTAATGTGGATATTTCTATGTGTTACACTTTTGAGCCGTATCAAATGATATCTACCCTCCTACCCGTAGGGTGAGGGTATAACTAACTGAGTTTTTGGGCCGCTCGTGACCCGATAGACCCAGGAACCCGATCACAAATTTTATCCAAATCATGAAAATAAATGCATATTTGGGTTCGCGAGAAAATTTCGTTGCATTTCGATACCCATATGTCCATGTTTGTCAAGGGACGGTTTTTGGGCCGCTGGTGACCCGATAGTCCCAGAAACCAGATCAAAAAATTTAGTAAAATCGTGAAAATAAAGGCATATTTGGGTTCGTGAGTAAATTTCGTTGCACTTCGATACCCATATGCGCATGTTTATCATGGGCCCTTTTTTGGGCCCCAAGGGTCCACGGAACCCATGAGCACGCCCATTTTTGGGATTTTTTCCCCATCTATAAATTATATAAACTTAGAACTTAGATGTAGTGAAAAAAAATATTTGAAAAATTTGATTATGGCCGGAATATATTTAGTCCCGTAAAGGAGAACTTTTCCCCCTTTGGTCCGATATGGCCCATTCTCGAACTTAACCTGCTTATGGGCAAAAAACATCTTCCTACAAAATTTCAGCTTTTTAGGGTTAGTCGTTCGCGCTCTATCGTGATTTCAACAGACAACAGACGGACGGACGGACGGACGGACAGACGGACAGACGGACATCGCTAGAATGTCTTAGAATGTTACACTGACCAATAATATATATACTTTATAGGGTCGCAGATCACTCTTTCGAGGTGTTGCAAACGGAATGACAAACTTAGTATATACTCCATCCTATGATGGAGTGTATAAAAATGTAACGATACATGCTTCAACAACGCATTGACGCAGTTCGCAACACTAAAATGTTTCCGGACCGTGTTCTCTCTCGAAGAGGTGATCTCAATTGGCCACCGAGATCTTGTGATTTAACACCTTGTGACTTCTTCCTTTGGGGCCTAAGGTCTACGCCAACAGACCAGCTTCGATTCAAGAACTCAAATATAGAATTAGTGAGGCTATCGAGGACATAGGGCAGCCACTTTGCGATTTGGTTATGGAACATTTCATGAAAAGGATATGGTCCTGTAAGCGTGGTCGTGGCGGCCATTTTGCTGGTGTTGTTTTTCATTATTAACGGCATACCTTCCTCTTTATTATTATACCAAAATAACACCTCTTGTTGGAGAACCCTGTATTATAGCCATTTCATTGACCCAGTAGAACAATTTCACAAAATATCATCGAAATCCGATGAAAAATAACATCACAATGTTTTTTCACTGGAAAAATACAGTTATGTCTGTTTTTATGTTAATTGCGTCTGCACGATGAACTAAAGAGAATTTCTTTTGTATTTAGGGAGCGATATGAATGTACATTAGAGCAGAAGCCAGTTGTGTGGAAAAAATTAAAGTTAACATTTTAAGGAATATTTTTGTACGATTTCAGTTATTTATAGTAGAAAATTAACCCTAGTTTGACCGATTTGGCACAAATGTTCAGCATTAAGATTAAGATCAATTGTAAAAATATTCCTACCCGCACTTCTTGAAATTAAAAAAAAGAGACTTCTAATTTCTTATTATAAAATTTGTTAAATTCAGAATTGATACAAAAAAGTATGACCAAAATCCGAATAAGTGTCAATACTTGATATTCCAAAGCACACAACAAATATTTAAGTGAGTTGACATTAAGATAGGAGAGCGAACTTACCCTTACAACGATCAAATAGAAACAGACAGTTGCTATTATCAATTTCACGCAATGTAGAAAGTAGTTTAACATCCAATTTAGTACTTGACGATCCACCAATTGATTCTGAACGACTTCTAACATCTACATTATTTATCCAGCCAATTGGATCTGGAAAACACATATAAATTAAATTCGTAATTTAATTTAAGGCTTTGTGAACACCATTTACGCTTATTTATCAGTTTCTCCATAATATAAATGGGGTCATCCCGCCATTAGTATGATCGTAATATCTGAATAAAATTTCCGTAAAACAAAAGTCTAACCTCGCCTTATCCTCAATTGAACTGTTCTCTGGATGAATTGTGCCATGACTTTTCTTTAATTTTTTCTTCGATAAACCCTTTTTCACCACAGGAATTTCGGCAGTGTATCTTTCTAGAGCTCTCAAATGCTTAGATGTTTGAGAATGGCGCAGCAAGTCACTATGTCGCGCATTAAGTTCACAGCCACAGCAGGCACACGCTGCTCGGTCCTCATCTTCACCTTGTGTTAACCATTTACTGAAAACGGGATCGGACTCCCACTGTACTCTGTACTTTTGACGCATCTAAAAAAATTAAAATAATAGATAATACGTAAGTACCTAGTAGGACTATAAATAAATTTGTCCAGGAATCCAAAATAATAATAAAAATATCTTTTTAGGTATGAAATGTTTTGTGAATCCTTAATAGGACGTTTAAAAAAGTAGACTTATCCACTTTAAGTAGACTTATCCAATTGACTAAAATCATGTCTAATGATTCATTAATATACTAATATACTGTAACAGCTGGCAACGTTACGTTAAGTGAAACCAATAATATTTAAATAGTATTTTAACCAATCTGTGATGACTTAGAACTTTCCGATTCTGAATTAAAAACTTTAAAAGTTTTGACTTTATTGCGGAC
Organism: Hydrotaea cyrtoneurina; assembly: GCA_958296145.1. Classification (NCBI taxonomy): domain Eukaryota; kingdom Metazoa; phylum Arthropoda; class Insecta; order Diptera; family Muscidae; genus Hydrotaea; species Hydrotaea cyrtoneurina. The sequence goes on along the minus strand of OY282514.1, from coordinate 49,606,771 downwards.
TCTTCTGTAAAAGCCTTATTGGAAGAGTCAGAGATACGAACTCTTTATTAAAAAGTCTTTACATACAGGATTTGAAAAAAAACCGCCAAAGATCAAAAACACCACAAAAACCCTCAACCAAAAAACACCCCACTACAAAATATTGTAAAAGAAAAATGGAAACAAAACATTTATTCATCAATTTAAGAAAACAATTCATTTATTTGAAAAAATGTCATGATTTAAATTTTTTTTTACAAAAATTGTATTCCTTCTTACTCACAATTCAATAGTATGTGTTGTTGTTTAACTGGAAAAAAGTAACGTACAAAAGCTGCGAAACAAATAAAAAACAAATTGATGTCCGGACTACAGAGGTATAATGTATAACTGTCCGAAACATTGAGCTGTCCGGACTACTGGTTTAAAATTAAAAAAAAAAAGATAATTTACAAGAAGTTAATTTAAATTCAAAAATTGAGGTTTCCCCTATAAACTAATCCTGAGACATGTACTTATAATACACGCAGAGCAAGATTAAACTTAAATAAGAGATTTTCAGCTTTTTATAGAGCAACAAAATAAAAAGTGAATTTTCAATTGTCACACTATTGAAGTAAATGAGAACATTTTTTCCGAACAAAATTTTGCAGAAACCCGACCAAAATCCGTTGCAGACGACCAGTTTTTTTAAACGAAAACAGAAGCAAACATACATTTGGAAATTCAGTCGTTATATTAAATACGTATTTCTAATATAAAATAAATAATTTAAATTGTTTTTTTTATTTAATCACAATACAAAGTAAATTTATATTCTAATTTTGGGTCCAAGAGTAAACCGGGTGTCACAGACCCCACGGCTAGATTTTTGCAGCGACAGACCATAGCATCTGGTGCGAACCGAACCCACAACCCCCACGCTGATAGGCAAGCACTCTACCATCTCGCCTACCTAAATTGAGATCAGTTTTGACATTGGATTTGGAATGGTGTACACTAAGGTGGCATACTCTCAATGTCATTCCCGAGAATTATGAATAGGAACAAAAATCTAGAAATAGAAAGTTTTGATTTAATCTGAGGAAACTCAAAGGTGGCTTAAAGTCTTGACAAATAAGGAAATTTCATTTTTATTATTTTGGGACCGAAATACAAAACAAATCGATATTTATATCCGATGAAAAATTTGTTTCACTGAGTCGCAATAAATTCCATTGGCTTATAATTAAATCAGGGTCACTTTCAACGAGTTTTGAAATATTTTAAAACGACGGTCACTATGTCATTTGAAATTACAGGATGTAATATATTTAACATCTTTAAATCATCAAGTTTAAAATGAAATCTGTTGTTGATTTGATCTAAAATTCAAGAAAACGTTTAAAAATATTTGATTTTATATCTGTTACTTAAATATGTCGTTATTAATAGCAAAATCGTATGCTTTCGTGCCAACATTCTGATTGGAACTCCTTGTTTAAGTAAGAAATAGCATTTGCTTTTGCTAGTTATATCTTCTGCAATATGTGCAGGCTGTATTCCTTGCAGTTCGTAAAAACTTGAAAAAAATATAATTTAAAACTGTCCCACTGTTCAAGTTTTCTTAGAATAACTCCGTCAAGTGAATGCCATCTTGTGTTACAGATACCTAATATTTTGAGAGGTTTTACTGGGCAGTAATCTTGGAATTATTTCGTTTCGTTTACACGATTTGGACAGCATGAGAAATATTTGTAAATGCCACTACAAAAAGTTTCAATAGATTTTGTAAAGGCTCGCAAGTCAGTTGTCTCATCCACAATCATTGAAAACTTCCTATTTTGCAATGTAGATAATTGCTTCTAGCTTGCTGATCATCCATTTTATCCTTCCGCTGTGCAACAGTTTTCCAATTGAAGAATATGGGTGTAAAGAGCTAATATCCGAAATAATAGACTTTACTTGTTGAGTGTTTGTAAGACACTGATTTTATTTTCCAAAACGAAACACTCAATTAAATAAAATAGAATTTGAAAACACGTCTAGTACATGCCACTGGCAGTATATATGCCACATACATCGAATGCTCCTAAACAAAGAATCAATAAACTATATACATTTATACAAATACACTTCAGACTAATAAAGATTCCATACATAAACATTGAACGGACGCAAACATTTGTTACGGCGCATTGCACTCCATGCAGAATTAGAATATCGATATTCAATCGACTGAATGTGCGTGTGTGAGTGGCTTTGATGGTGAACCACTTGAAGGGTTCGATCGTCGATTTCCAAGTGAATGTATACGCGAGTACAGCTCGGGCTGCTGTTAGTGACACACTTAAAGTATCATAACCCTATCGCCTGTACATTCAAAGGGAAAGAGAAAAAAACTCATGTTCAATTCTGAACAATGGGTCACATTCCATTAACAATGCCGGCAATTAATCCATTAACATGATCGGTAGATTCAACAGTAAATTCGGCGTACCTTACCTGACTTTCTTGTTCGTCGTCATTAAAAAACGTCTTTATTTTCATTTGGGTTTTCTGCCTTTCGTAGGATTGTATATGTAAGTTCGTTTTTTCGTGACCCTTTAAATGAGAGAAATGACTAGTTAATTGCTTGGAGCAAGCTACGCAGAACGCCGACCCATTCCTTTTCTGCAACCAATCGAAGGTGTTCAGCCAGTCCACTCTAAACTTTCGTCTTCCACTTTGACAGCCTGAACTTGTATTCTGTGGCTTGTCGTTTGAATCACTGGAATAAAATAAACGACCAAAAATTAAATATATATACGAGCACACCTACTGGATTTCTGGATTTACCTGGAACTGGAAGAAGAATCCTCGGACTTTTCTGTTAAATACCTAAAACCTATTAATGTAGTTTTGATACCACTCACTGTGTACATTCACTTACTTGTCCATGATGCGCTATGTTGTCAGCCAAGAACCACTATCACCACTCTTTACAATAATAATAATTAATACAAATAACTAATGAAAAAAATTGTTGACGCGCCAATTCTTCCTCTTCTCTTTCAATTCCCTTTGCTCGCATGCATCCAATTACTTTGCTTGCCCTTTTGATTCCATACCTCTCTAGAGCCAACGAAAAGTCAAGTGACGGCGGCACCGAAATAACTTTTAGGGAACAAACCTTAATACTAAATAAAACCATAAGCGTAAAGGCCGAGTTACTTGACCGTAATCGTAACCGTGACGTGTCAGCTGATATGTTCTCCTTATGGGAAACATGTACAAATGGTTACTTGGCCGTAATCGTAACGTAACGTAACGGATGAACCTGTAGAAAATAGATTTTTCTATCCGGCAAGTGACATTTAACAAACAGCTGATTTGTTTCTAGCAAAAAAAAAAACAGCAAGAAAGTAAAAGAAACGACTTTGTTAGAAAAATAAAAACATAAAAATGGATAAATTGTTTCTTCACAACACTTTCTTTCATTATTAATGATTTTTTTACGTTTTTATCAAAACAAACAGACCAAACAGACAAATTATTTTGTTTGTTTACATACAACATATGGTACTTCACGTATCTTGGGTAACCACCACTACATCAACGTTCCGGTTACGATTACGTTTACGTTCCGGCAACGGTCAAGTAATTAGGCCGTAATACTTTTGCGCCGAAACACCAAAGCAACTACGTGTCGTGAAAGGTCATCAATTGAAAAACATGTAACGATCGAATTTGTAAAGTACATAATTTTCGAGCCATTACACGGGGTTTTGATATACATACTCGTCTAATAGCGTGTCTGTCATACTTCATATAACAATTAAGTTCGCTTTGTGATGTTGATGTGCGCGTATCATGTACTTACGGAAAATATTTGTGAAAATAATGGCGTATTTTAATAACGTGAGTTTCTGGAAAGAGTTTATAGAATATTAAAAAAGCTTACGACAGTTGTGGTAGATAAAATCTGAGTTGTACCACAACAAACAATAAAAAATTAACAATAGCCGCTACTGTGCGTACTGTCAGCGTTCGACAATGTGATAGCAGAACTAAAAGTTTGCCATTATACAGGGTGGCCCAAAAAAGACTGAAGGATTAAAAATGGTTATATCTTTTTTGTTTTTAATAATTTTTTTTTTTTGTCTTTTGCAGTTTATTTACTGGTTTTTGGAGATAAATCATGGCTACATATGATGTGCAGAAACGCGTCAAAATCATTGAATTTTTTTATTCTTCTGGAAGGTCAATTATTACAACTCAACGAAATTATTGTCGTCATTTTAATGTCCGAACAGCACCCAGTCACAACATGATTAGGAACTTAGTCTCCCGTTTTGAGGAACATGGAAGAGTGTCAGATCTTCCAGGAAGAGGAAGAGGTCGATCTGTGCGCAATGAAGCAGTTGTGGAGGCTGTACGGCAGAGTGTAAACGAAGATCCATCTGTCTCTACTCGTCGTCGTTGAACTCAATTGGGAATCTCCAGAACATCCCTGACAAGAATTTTGAAGCGGGATCTTAAAATGCTTCCGTATAAAATTCAAATGGCACAGCAACTGCTCCCCCAAGACCATCAGGCACGCCTGCAATATGATATTCGAATAATTTCCAGAAATTGTGATTTTGCTTGGCCTCCACGTTCGCCAGATTTGACCGCTCCAGACTTTTTTTTGTGGGGCTATTTGAAAGGAGTTGTGTATATCAATAAACCCCAAACAATTCAAGAGCTTAAGCACAACATTCAAGCAGAAATAAGCAACTTGGAACCAGAAACTCTACGGGCAGTAATGGAAAATGCGGTTAAAAGAGCCAATTTTTGTTTACAAGAAAATGGACACCATTTGAGAGATGTTATATTTCACACTTAAATGTAAAAAATGTCCATGAATTAAATATTTAAAAACATAAAAAAAAATCAATAAAAAATAAAAACAAACAAAATTACAGATATTTTTAATCCTTCAGTCCTTTTTGGGCCACCCTGTACATGTTTACGGACTAGAGATGAGAACGGCGACCCAGTCACCGTGGTTGAAAAATCACTGCTACCTGTAGTTATCGAATATGCCAAAGAACGGTTACTTGTAAAGTAGTTATTTCATGTTTATTGCAACTGTTATTTTTACATTTCACAGTTGTTCATAAAATTCTTTTGAGCAACAATTTTGGAGTTCCCGTGGTTATGTTGAATTTGGAAATTGTTATTTCACCATTATGTCTAAACATACTCGTTTTAGTAAATGCGAATAGCTTTTTCAGGGTTAAAAAAAGAACGCCAATTATCTGCAATATATTCAAAACCGTGATCACGGTCGCTGTTTAAAAGAACGGTGATTTAGAAATCAAAGTCGCTAAGAACGGCGTTCCTTAAGAATCTCTACTACAGACATGTAGGCCTGTGTAACCCTGCCATTACACCTGCATCTAATTTGTTGCCAGTTGAGCACACATATACTCTTCGAAACAGAAAACAAATATCGAAAATCATCTGAAAAAATCATTTCAAAAACGTCGTCACAAGAGTAACTTCTCTTGTTGTTGTTACCGTCCGCAGCAGCAAACAAAAACACAATGTTACCCAACACAACAAATTGTCAAAGCATTTGGGGAAAAGTATGGACAGTCAAATTTGTTTTCATAAATACGTCTACATTTTGTTTTTTGTACTTCAAACAAGTCTGAAGAATACTTCGTTGATAATAATTAACAAATGTTAACTGTTTTTATTACGACAAAACGGTGGAAACACAATTACACAAAAAAATTATCCCATAAAATGACACAAAAAATATGTTGGGGAACTCTAACATTCGTCTCTGCTGCATGTGCTAAAATTTCACTGCCATTGAATTTTATACAGGGACAGGGACAGAGCATTTGCAATCATTTTAGGCCACGTTGAGTGAGAATCGGAAAACATTGATTTGTAAAGTCTAGCGCTGTAATCTGCACATTGGTAACTATGTTAGTGTATGCGCCATTGTTAGATCCACAAAGAAAGTCTGAATTTAATTTTACGGCCATAAAATGCCGCAAAAAGGCAAAGCATTCATCATTTGTTCTGAGCATCCAATCAAATTATTTTATCCAAATTATTCTTTCGGCGTATACCGCTGTTTCTATATCCAACTGTGGTTGGAGATTTCAGTACTATTTTTAATGTATTTAGAAGTATTTAAACAAGCGTCTTACCTGATATGTATATTAAAAAGTCAGTGTTATTGCGGCTGTTCGCATAAAGTACTTTGTTTACATTTGCATGCGTTCATAGAGTTGCCAGAAACAACGATTTATCAACATTTTGACGATTTTCTAGCTCAAGATGTGAAAATTACGATTTTAAAAATCGACAGATTCATCATATTGATATTATGTATGGCAACATTTTGTTCACCTCATTAATAAAAATATTTTTTTATAATTAAAATATCAAACAACGAACTCGATTACATAGAGAGAGACTGGAAGGATTATTCTATTGTAAAGATTATTTAAAGCTTTATTTATTTAAATAGATTGAATTGTTTGGATGCCACCATTTTGTAAAACGAAACCTAAAAAAGTCCATTTCGTTTACGTAAATTTCGTGCATCCAAGCAACAAAAAACGTTGTCAAAATCAAATCATTTACGATTTTTCCTCACCGTTATGACGATTTATGGGATTACTTTTCTGGCAACACTGCGAGTACCAGCTTACAAAAATGTTTCCTAAAAAATACTTTTTTTAGATCAAAAAGGTACTTTGTTAATGTCTTATATGCAATCTACATGTAAAATAATTTTTTTTTGGAAAATTTCATTACCAAAGATTTTTTCACAATAAACACTTTTTGCCCTTTTCGATTCGACATTTATTTCTCTAACAGTGGTTTTGTTTACGGTTCGATTCTCATCCTACTTTTTCAAAAATACCGACTATATTAACGAAATGCAAAAGGGCGTATCTCTAATAATATCTGTGTTAAGTGGTAGTCGCGTGGTCGGCTGTATATGCGAAAATTTACATACCGGCAAAATCCCCCACCAAATTTTAAATATGAACTTCAATATATTTGCACTAGAAACAGGGGAGAGCATGCACAAGACCAAAATACATTATCAAAAAAATGTAATTCCTTTACTAATTTTGTACTATCTTCATTCCCCCTGGACCCATGTCCCCCAATACCATAATATACTATCATTCCAAATTTCAGGCTACTACCCCATTTCGTTGGGTGACACACTGTCATTTCGCATCTTAGTACTTTATGGTGTTCCATAAGGAACACCACTCCCTCCGAGGTGACAAAATGTTGTAAATTCGAAAAAAAATAAAGTAAATTTTTAATTTTATTTGATTAAAAATGTATAAAATACATGCATACGAAGCAACATAGAAATGCACTTAGAACGTTTCATATTAACACAACGACTATTAGTCTATTTCAAGCCCAAATCCTTTTCAATGGTGTGTGAACAAACTGCCATCATTTGATCTTTAACACTCTCAAAGTTTTCAACGGCTCTCGGCTTTGCTTCGGGCCATTTAGCCAAGTCACGATAAATAGGACGGCAAAACTTCATACGGAAATTGGAGTTGGCAAAGGCAATAATTTGATCCAAACGATTCATTAGTCTAGCCATAATGCACAAACGCATCACACGGAAGAGAACTTCGGCGTTTTTGGTGTTCTTCAGGTTATATGTTGATTCCAATAACTCGATCTTCTGCTCGGTCAGATCGTTGATTTTTTCACATTCGATTAATTTACCCAAGAAATCTATCAATTGATGCGTAGATATTGTTTGTTTTACTTCAGCGTTCTCGGCCAGTTCAACGGTAGATTTTGTACTCCACAATGAAGCTAATTGCTTGGACACATTTGCGAGAGTTTGATCAAAACTAGAAAATAAAAAGACAAATTTGGAATATATAAAAGCACTCAAAGGTTTTCTTGTCCAAGAGGAAGTTAAGCAAACATCACAAAGAAAATAAAAAGTCATGTTACTCTTAGTTTGATTGTTAAATATACATACTCTGGTATTATTGGAGGCATTCCTTCACACGTCAACCATAAATCCCAATCGATGTTATTGAGTTTATCCTTCTTGTCGGTGCCAATGAAATAGTCATAAAGAGCATTTTTAAAGTCATCGGTAATTACCGATTTGTAAGCAAATTTCTGCAAATAAGAGCGTAGGAATGGTTCGAAAACTTCTGGACCTCCCATTAAATCCTCGATGTAACGCAAAAATGTAGAACCTTTAATGTAAGGGACAGTTGAAAAGGCATCATCAGGGCCACAGTTCGACAAGTCAACTACTAGTTTTGTCAATGCTGGAGTGTCACTCAACTGAGTACGGATCTGCAAGCAAAATTTTATTAGAATATTGATTTCAAATGTTTTAAAGTACTCGTATTCTTACACATTCTTGTAGATCTGTTAGATTTCTTAACATATGGAAATCTCTTTCTTTTGCTCCCTTCATACGTCCGACAATTTTTGTTTCCACAAATACAGTGAAGCCTTCGTTTAACCAGAAATGTTCAAAGTTTTTATTTGTCACCAAATTTCCGGTCCAGCTGTGTGCAATCTCGTGAGCCACAACATCTGCCAGGGATTTATCGCCAGCCAATAAAGTGGGAGTGACAAATGTCAAACACGGATTCTCCATGCCGCCAAATGGAAAAGATGGTGGCATAACTAACAAGTCATATTGTTTCCAAACATAGGGACCACAAATATCGGCAGCAGTTTTTAACATTTCCGATGTTTGCGAAAATTCTTCGGCACATTCGTCGATTATACCTTCCTCTGCCCATACATTGGAATTGGGACCTAATGGTTTCGATACCAAATCGCCAATAGCAATAGCTAAAAGATATGCAGGAATGGGTACTTCTTGTTTGAATGATGTCAGACCAACTTCCTTCTTCTCAATCAAAGCGCTCATAAGAGCTTTTAAGTCTTTGGGATGTTCAATGGTGGCATCATAAGTAAATTTCACAGCAGGAGTATCTTGACAAGGTACAATGGAACGAGCATGTATGGCCTGGCATTGACTGAACATGTAAGGATGTTTCTTGCCCAACGTTTGTTCGGGATTTAGCCACTGAAGGGCACTAGCACTGTGGGAAGTTTCGTAGTCAATACGAACAGTTAAACTGGAAATATGAAATGGTAGAGTAGTCATTTAAAATTCTTTGCTGTCCAGCTTTTAATGTCACCAGTTTCAAGCATACTCGGCACGCTACTGCTTGAAAGGTACAGTAGAAAAACATTATCTGTGTAAAACATGTGACCAGAAAAAATTTGCGACAGTTATCCATAACAAAATTTATAATTAGAATAAAATGTGACGAGTAAATTCCTGATTTCGCATGACTTCCTTTTTGTCTGCCAACAGGGAAGCTTCAATAAACATTGTACATATGTAGTTTTTTGTATCCCACCATTAAAAAAAAATTATCTTGAACCGCATTTCACGTGATTTTGATAATAAAATACGACGAAATTTTACGATTTTTTGACAGTAAGTAAGATGTTGTTTTTCTACAAATCTGCCGAAGAGGGACAAGCAATATTACGAATAGTTCACGCCAGCCGAAAACTTCAAATATGAATTAAAAAAAAAACTAATAATAATTCAAAAGTCCCCCTATAGAGTTTTTCTTCTAACATCACAAGCTTTCATATTTTGGGGGTCTCAATTGGTTCAAGATTTTAGTGCTGCACTGTGTAATCAAAGAAAAGGCAATGGAGTTTGGTACTGAAAAACGTAGATTGTTTGTCATTTAAAATGCAAAACACCCACGATTCTTTAAAGGCCTAACAAATCTTGAGGTGGATTATGGGCATAACTCCAAGTTATGGATGACCAGCGATTTATATGAAAAATGGCTCTTACGCAGAGTGTGGAATATTTCGCGGATGGTGTACCTTTTTGATGAAGACATTCTACAAAACATTTTATCAAATAATTATGTGGGAAAGGTCGTATGCTTAAATAATTGTAAACAGTTTCTTTATCAATACTTTTCCACTTAGATTCAGAGGATGATAAAACGGACTCTGACGGAGAAGAGGATGAATTGCCTTCATTTCATACGTAATTTAATATGATTTATGAAGTTTCCCCGATCATATTTCTCCTTCCCTTAATCGTGTCGAAGACTATTGATCAGGCAAAGTGACAAAATCAAAAACAAATGAAAATAAAACCACATCTTAAACCCAAAGTAAAAAATGTAATTTCCCCAACTGCTACGTTATAGAGAAGTTCGACTACATAGTTATTTGTGTCCCACCATGTTTTTTATTAAATAAAAAAAATTCCTTTTGAACCGCATTTCACATAGTAACGTGATTTTGATAATAAAACCGCATATACAAATAATTCGAATACAATTTACGATTCCCTGGGAAAACTGATTGTAAATACAATTAAAAGCATGTACATATGTGTGTGAAAAAGATAAAGTCGATGGTCGATGGCGAAGATAAGTAATAAAGAAACCAAACTATTTTGAAGTTTAAAATGTTAAATAAATCGAGGTAACTTACTCTCCCTTTGCTGTGCCTTGAGGCAGTTCCAAAGTCAGTTTGGACCCAATATCGTCCACGGGATCAGTAATGAAATGATTCAATGGAAGTACAGAACTTCCCGAAACTATTTTAGCATCCAAAATCTTAACATCGCGAACGTCTAAAATCTGAAAAACAAAGAAACAGGTAACATTACAATCTTTTCAGGAACAATTAAAAAGATGAACTTCCAACTTACTACTGATTCCAAACCATTTTCCAAGACATTGAAATTGTGGGTGACGGTTCCCTTAAGTTTTGTATTTTCAAAGTCCACCTTCCATTGCAGTGAACTATGTTTGGTGGTAATCAACTCCGGTTGTGAATAAGAACTCGGATCAACTTTTCCTAAACGGCCCATACTGCGTTGAGGTTGCACTGAATATAAGGGAACTGTTTGTGATAGTAGTGGGTTTCCCGACGCTGATAGCTTGTGTTGAGTGCTCAGCGAACGCCTGTGGACTGCAAAGAAAATCCACGTAAAATGCTGTTTGGAAATGCTCTGGCAATAGATTATCTTTACTTTAAAATTAATCAATTAATCTTATCGTGGCGACGACAATAAATCTCAAAGATATTTTGTTTGCGAGAAATTGTTGATTGGTAGGAGCAACAAGTGTAGTCCAATTCTGCTTGACAAGCATGTAAAGCACTAAAAATACAACGTACGTTGCATCATAATACTTACTTGCGTAGGTTGAGTTGTTTAATACGAAGTTCCGAGTTTACCAACTCACCGGTTGAGTTTTTTTATTTTTGCAATGATTTTTTGCAATTCCATCCGTCATTCCGCCACTGTTGCCCACTTCACAAAAATCGGGTAGGAGATTTTACAATATTTTTAGGGGCCAGTATCAACTAATTAACCCAGCCATTAGACAGGGCAGTAATTGTTCGAAAAACTCAACACACTCACACTTTTTTACCAATACACACATTTTTGCTACTGTCCGGCCGACTGGCAACGAAAATTCAATGCCAGTAAAATTTTGGCACATGCAGCAGAAACGAACGTTAGAGTTCCCCAACATATTTTTTGTGTCAATTTATGGGATAATTTTATTGTGTAATTGTGTTTTGACCGTTTTGTCGTATTAAAAAGAGTTATATTTTGTGAAATGTTATCAACGAAGTATTTTTCAGACTTGTTTGAAGTACAAAGAACAAAATTTAGACGTATTTATGAAAACAAATTTGCGTGTCCATACTTTTCCCCAAATGCTTTGGCAATTTGTGGTGTGGGGTAACATTGTGTTTTTGTTTGCTGCTGCGGACGGTAACAACAACAAGAGAAGTTACTCTTGTGACGACGTTTTTGAAATGATTTTTCAGATGATTTTCGATATTTGGTTTCTGTTTCGAAGAGTATATGTGTGCTCAACTGGCAACAAATTAGATGTAGGTGTAATGGCAGGGTAACCCAGCCATTAAACTGGGCAGTAATTGTTCGAAAAACTCAACACACTCACACTTTTTACCAATACACACATTTTTGCTACTGGCCGGCCGACTGGCAACAAAAATCCAATGGCAGTAAAATTTTGGTACATGCAGCGGAGACGAATGTTAGAGTTCCCCAACATATTTTTTTGTGTCAATTTATGGGATAATTTTATTGTGTAATTGTGTTTTGACCGTTTTGTCGTATTAAAAAAGAGTTATATTTTGTGAATTATTATCAACGAAGTATTTTTCAGACTTGTTTGAAGTACAAAGAACAAAATTTAGACGTATTTTTGAAAACAAATTTGCGTGTCCATACTTTTCCCCAAATGCTTTGACAATTTGTGGTGTGGGGTAACATTGTGTTTTTGTTTGCTGCTGCGGGCGGTAACAACAACAAGAGAAGTTACTCTTGTGACGACGTTTTTGAAATGATTTTTCAGATGATTTTCGATATTTTTTTTCTGTTTCGAAGAGTATATGTGTGCTCAACCTGCAACAAATTAGATGCAGGTGTAATGGCAGGGTAACTTTTAGGGAACAAACCTTAACACTAAATAAAACAATAAGCGTAATACTTTTGCGCCGAAACACCAAAGCAACTACGTATCGTGAAAGGTCATCAATTGAAAAACATGTAACGATCGAATTTGTAAAATACATAATTTTGTAAATATAGTACGATTTACGAGCCATTACACGGGGTTTTGATATACATACTCGTCTAATAGCGTGTCTGTCATACTTCATATAACAATTAAGTTCGGTTTGTGATGTTGATGTGCGCGTATCATGTACTAACGGAAAATATTTGTGAAAATAATGGCGTATTTTAATAACGTGAGTTTCTGGAAAGAGTTTATAGAATATTAAAAAAGCTTACGACAGTTGTGGTAGATAAAATCTGAGTTGTACCACAACAAACAATAAAAAATTAACAATAGCCGCTACTGTGCGTACTGTCAGCGTCAGCGTTCGACAATGTGATAGCAGAACTAAAAGTTTGCCATTATACATGTTTACGGACTAGAGATGAGAACGGCGACCCAGTCACCGTGATTGAAAAATCACTGCTACCTGTAGTTATCGAATATGTCAAAGAACATTTAAGCGCCCCGGTGGGCGAGTTGGTAGCGTGCTTGCCTATCAGCGTGGGGGTTGTGGGTTCGATTCCCACCAGAGGCTTTGGTCTGTCGCTGCAAAAATCTAAACATATGGTCTGTGTCACCCGGTTTACCCTTGGACCCAAAAATTAGAATATAAATTTACTTTGTATTGTAATTAATAATAAATAAATAAATAAAATAAATGTCAAAGAACGGTTACTTGTAAAGTAGTTATTTCATGTTTTTTGCAACTGTTATTTTTACATTTCACAGTTGTTCATAAAATTCTTTTGATCAACAATTTTGGAGTTCCCGTGGTTATGTTGAATTTGGATATTGTTATTTCACCATAATGTCTAAACATACTCGTTTTAGTAAATGCGAATAGCTTTTTCAGGGTTAAAAAAAGAACGCCAATTATCTGCAATATATTCAAAACCGTGATCACGGTCGCTGTTTAAAAGAACGGTGATTTAGAAATCAAAGTCGCTAAGAACGGCGTTCCTTAAGAATCACTCATCTCCACTACAGACATGTACGCCTGTGTAACCCTGCCATTACACCTGCATCTAATTTGTTGCCAGTTGAGCACACATATACTCTTCGAAACAGAAGAAAAATATCGAAAATCATCTGAAAAAATCATTTCAAAAACGTCGTCACAAGAGTAACTTCTCTTGTTGCTGTTGCCGTCCGCAGCAGCAAACAAAAACACAATGTTGCCCCACACCACAAATTGTCAAAGAATTTGGGTAAAAGTATGGACAAGCAAATTTGTTTTCATAAATACGTCTACATTTTGTTTTTTGTACTTCAAACAAGTCTGAAGAATACTTCGTTGATAATAATTAACAAATTTTAACTGTTTTTATTACGACAAAACGGTGGAAACATAATTACACAATAAAATTATCCCATAAATTGACACAAAAAAATATGTTGGGGAACTCTAACATTCGTCTCCGCTGCATGTACCAAAATTGTACTGCCATTGGATTTTTGTTGCCAGTCGGCCGGCCAGTAGCAAAAATGTGTGTATTGGTAAAAAGTGTGAGTGTGTTGAGTTTTTCGAACAATTACTGCCCAGTGTAATGGCTGGGTTAATTAGTTGATACTGGCCCCTAAAAATATTGTAAAATCTCCTACCCGATTTTTGTGAAGTGGGCAACAGTGGCGGAATGACGGATGGAATTGCAAAAAATCATTGCAAAAATAAAAAAACTCAACCGGTGAGTTGGTAAACTCGGAACTTCGCATTAAACAACTCAACCTACGCAAGTAAGTATTATTAACAATGATGCAACGTACGTTGTATTTTTAGTGCTTTACATGCTTGTCAAGCAGAATTGGACTACACTTGTTGCTCCTACCTTTTAGTTAAGTGAGTGTTTCGTTTTGAAAATAAAATCAGTGTCTTACAAGCACTCAACAAGTAAAGTCTATTATTTCGGATATTAGCTCTTTACACCCATATTTAAATTATTTTTTTATATTAGAAATACGTATTTAATATAAAGACTGAATTTCCAAATGTATGTTTGCTTTTGTTTTCGTTTCAAAAAACTGGTCGTCTGCAACGGATTTTGGTCGGGTTTCTGCAAAATTTTGGTCGGAAAAAATGTTCTCATTTACTTCAATAGTGTGACAATTGAAAATTCACTTTTTGTTTTGTTGCTCTATAAAAAGCTGAAAATCTCTTATTTAAGTTAACTCTTGCTCTGCGTGTATTATAAGTACATGTCTCAGGATTAGTTTATAGGGGAAACCTAAATTTTTGAATTTAAATTAACTTCTTGTAAATTAACTTTTTTTTTTAATTTTAACCCAGTAGTCCGGACTGCTCAATGTTTCCGGACAGTTATACATTTTACCTCTGTAGTCCGGACATCAATTTGTTTTTTATTTGTTTCGCAGCTTTTGTACGTTACTTTTTTCCAGTTAAACAACAACACATACCATTGAATTGTGAGTAAGAAGGAATACAATTTTTGTAAAAAAAAATTATAAATCATGACATTTTTTCAAATAAATGAATTGTTTTCTTAAATTGATGAATAAATGTTTTGTTTCCATTTTTCTTTTACAATATTTTGTAGTGGGGTGTTTTTTGATTGAGGGTTTTTGTGGTGTTTTTGATCTTCGGCAGTTTTTTTCAAATCCTGTAAAGACTTTTTAATAAAGAGTTCGTATCTCTGACTCTTCCAATAAGGCTTTTACAGAAGAGTCCGCAATAAAGTCAAAACTTTTAAAGTTTTTAATTCAGAATCGGAAAGTTCTAAGTCATCATAGATTGGTTAAAATACTATTTAAATATTATCGGTTTCACTTAACGTAACGTTGCCAGCTGTTACAGTATATTAGTATATTAATGAATCATTAGACATGATTTTAGTCAATTGGATAAGTCTACTTTTTTTAAACGTCCTATTTAGGATTCACAAAACATTTCATACCTAAAAAGATATTTTTATTATTATTTTGGATTCCTGTTGACATTTTTTTTTTTGGGGGGCTTACGCCCGGAAAAGTGAAAATGACATTCGATTCGAACGTTATGGATAAATTACAAGTAGAGATTTCATTCGACTCGTTCGTATAAAGCGCTCGACACGCCATCTTGCTCGCCATCTAATTGGCAAAAATCCATGACTGACAGCACGGCACGATGGATATCACATTTTTTGGTATGTAGAGTAGAGCTATATGACACATACATCGAATGCTCCTAAACAAAGAATCAATAAACTATATACATTTATACAAATACACTTCAGACTAATAAAAATTCCACCCCATGGATGAAGCGACCGAAGGCCGAACTAAGGAGAAGAAGGCGAGGAACGGTACGAGGAAGTCGCTGATCTTTCTCAAAAAGATAGGTCAGCGGGATCCCTCGTCAATAACCGTTAGGGAGCTTATCAGGAAGCACCGAAGGGATGTCAGAAAATTTTAAAAAATTTACGGCACCACCAAGGACCTCCTGAAAGCTGACTCTCCCGAAACAGTCGGTACTGGACCAGCAGACGCATCCAGGAAAACTCCTGGAGTTAAGGATGCGACTGCTGGCCTTGTAAAGGCTGTTAAAAATGATGCTCTTGGCGCTTCTGCTGCTGTCCCCACTCCGGATAGGACAACGGACCCAGCTCCAGAAGAGTCAACAACATCCATACTGTCGGTATTGGAGAAGCAGAATGAGGAGCTCCTTACGAGTCAATGGAAGCTGGTAGCTTCAATGGCTTGTAAGGGGAACCAGGGAAGGGATTTCAGATTCGCTGTGGATCTGAAATCTCTTTTTTAAATACATACAATACAGGCATAGATCACACATTTTTATAAAACATTCCGTAGATGAGCAAACCACTTTGGAAATAAAGATATAAGATGTAATATGACGAAAGCGATAAGATAAGTGCAATGTACATTCAAACTTGTACCACAAACATTGGAATACTGTCAGCCAGAATGATAAATGTGCAGTCCGAACAATGTCTTAATGTCTTCGTTATTCTTGATCCCCTGATCACGTATACCAGCCAAGTCAAACGGATTTATTTTTTGTCGAATACCGACTGTCATATTCGGTACAAATTGTAAACGATGACGGCAAAAATCCGAAGAGTTTAAATTTCGTTGGCATATTTGAAGAAATGGGAAAACTTGTGTCCAGCCCGAATGCTACAAAGACCGCACTTGCCTCGATGCGAAGAAATACAAAACATCCGTACGACATTAACCACTAGTTTATTCATGTAAAAGTTTTGTTTTTATTTTAACTTACTCAAAACTATGAATTTTTACTATATTTACCATCTTTTTTTTTTGCTATGGTTTTTGAAATTGACGGTCGTACCTACAACTCTAACATGTGACTGCGTTTTTAAATGTTGGTTTGAATCGCGTGGTATTCTACTTTTAAAGCAGAAATGTATTAGGGTTTTAAATCGACACATAACCAAGTAAATAAGATGTGTACCAAAAAACAAAAGCCAATTCTCCAGTTGAAAACACACCGCACTATATTTAAAAAAAACTCAACAATTCAAAATATATTAGAATTTAACGTAATATGTAATCCTTGGGATAATCCATAATTGAGGGGAAATTTTCGAGTGTTTCCTTATCAATCAGATCTAAACGTTGAGGTACATTACGAAGAGTTCTAATTTGATTTGTCACATTCCCCAATATCTCTTCGGGCACTTGGTCATCAGCGAATAAATGCAATCTTTGCATTGTGTATCTACGCTGCAGGTTTCCTTTCATTGAATTATAAACGGCTTTTTGCATAACCATTGTGGGATCCTTTTCATGCAGCTGCCAAGCCAGCGTCCACGAGGCTCCACCAGCATAACCGGTGTGATGGAAATATGCTCGTTTCACCCATTCATCGCCCGGCAATGCAATTTCTTTTGTGTTAATGACCACCACATGATCTCCACAGTCATCTGCAAGCATAGTAAAGAGAATAAAACAATGAAATCGCAATTTAATTTTCTATTTACCCTCAGCTGATTGATTTTGTTTGTGCTTTTTTTTTAATTTTCTTTGAAAACACTAGTTATTTTATACTGATAGACTGATAGTCACTGAGTTTTTACTTACTCATCGGGTGGTAAATTGGTTTTTGCAATCCCATCAAATGCCTGGATATTAACTTTGCAGAGTCAAAGGGATTTTGCCAGGTACAATCATAAATGTGCCATTGTCGAGCAAAAGTGGCCCATTGCTAAGAAAATGAAAAATAAAGACAAAACTTATTTATAAGAACTTGGAAAACACAGCAGGACGTACCTGAACTCGTTTCGCTATGGACATTGTGGTAATATTTTAATTGAAAATTCCACAAATTATTTTTATTAAATAACAAGTCGCCGACCAGAGAACCCAGCCGATGCAATTTGAACGGCGGCGGCGGCAGGGTGGCTAAGCCGCCCAAATTTACAACGGCTGGGGAGATTATTTAAGTGGCAACACTGAAGCGGAATAAACATTTTTTTACATTGGCAACCCCACACGGTTTCGAAGGAGGGATCGCAGCAAAATGAGAGAATACGAAAGAGAATCAAAAGTGGCAGGCAAGGACTGTTTGCAAAGTTTATGCCCGCCACTTTTGATTATCTTTCGTAACAGTAACAGTTGTTACCCAGTCATTACACTGGGCAGTAATTGTTCAAAAAACTCAGCACACTCACTTTTATCCAACAGCATTCGTGGTGGTAAATTCTAATTCTGAAAGGTACGCATACTGACTTTTGTGCAATAACTTTGTATAATATGTTTTATTTCAACAGATCTAGCTGTAGAATGTATTCCGCATTCGACAGTTCGCAATTTTTTTTTTTTTTTTTTTTTTTTTTTTGATGGCCAACACTCAGGTGATGCCCCCTGTAAATGCAATGCATTGTGTTAGCGGAAGGAAATTAGGGTATCGGAAGGAGGAAAGAGGGAGTAGTGTTTGTTGACATTTGTTTTGAATTTCTGAATGTCACAACTGGCAGGAAACACATTTGCTGGAAGATTATTCCACATACGAACGGTTCGGCTAAAGAACGAATTTTCTCTATAGTGCGTCGTCCGGTCAACCGGCCATTTCACAATGAACGGATGAGATACCCTGGATAGCCGTGTATTCCGACTAAATGTTCTAACGTCAGGGACCAGACGACGGATATCTTCTGAACAGATACCATTAAAATATCTATAGAATAGCGATACACAACCTACATTTCGGCGGTGCTGTAGGGAGACAATAGAGCTGGATACCCTACCATCCCCTATCATCACCACCGCTCTCCTCTGTACACGGTCCAGAAGCTTCAAAGATGTTAATGGAGCCCCTGCCCATATATGCGAGTTGTATTCCATTTTAGGCCGGATGTATGTGGTGTAAATATTTACGAGGTCAGATGGGGTGAAGTATTTCTTGCACCGCTTTAAAAAGCCTAAACACTTGAATGCTTCTTTCGACACTTCGAATATGTGGCTAGCCCAGCGAGCATCACCCTGTATCTTCATGCCCAGAACATCAAAAGTGTCTGATTCGTCGATATCCACACCACCCATAGAAATTGACGACGATGCTGGATCTGGTGAACGTTTGTGAGACAACAAACAGCACTTATAAAAATTATCCGAATTCCACAAGAAATCACTTCAGAATTCTGATCTACGAGTCGGCAAAAACATCAGAATTCTTTAAGAAACCACTTTAGAATTCTGAACGGCATTTCGAATTTCCCATGATATTAATTCAGAGTTCGGTCCGAAGTCTGTACGACGTGCCGCCAAAAACATCAGATTTCCCTCCGACGGTTCGGTCAGAGAACCCGTCAACCACCCCATACATTTTTCGTGCCGATTTCGGATCCGACATCGGAAGAATTTGCCGACTTTCGTACCGATTTCTGATCGAACACTGACAGTTTGGTTCGCTGGGCGGCTGACTGGCATCGAAAGAGTTCCCCAACATTTTTTTTGTCGTATTAAAAACAGTTACATACTCAACTCAACAAATTAATTGTACGTGTAATGGCAGAGTTACAATACATTTCTTACAGAAACATGGTATGTTCGTTTCAGCCGGTTTGAGCCATAAGCAATGGCGGCGGCGAAAAATTGCTATGAAAATTGGGAGGCGGCACACCACCGACGATTTGCGCCGACTCATCTCGGACCTCTGTCACCAACCACCTAGCAGTGTATGAAGCCAGCCGGAACGAATATAAAGCCCGTGGCGGAGACGTTCTACTATTTGTCAGCCAGTTAATTTAACGAGTACATGAGAAAATGTTTAACCGGCAGTATATCGCGTCGATAAATTTATGTGTTGGTTAATTAACCGGCACTTTAATCTTACATTGAGATACTGGGCCTAAATTTAGTTAATTTCATTTATTAAATTTGTAATTCAAAGCCCATTGGCCTATAAAAGCTAAATTACAATATGCATCTAAAATATAATAATGTACTTGAGATACGGAAGTACATTTAAAAAAAATGAGTTAGAAATTCGATTTTCGTCCTAAGTGGTTCTCTCTTTAAAGCACGGATTTAAAAACCTTCAATACATCAACGCAATTGCTATGGACTTTGTATGAAAATCTTGCAATGGTCCAAAATAACTAAGTTCCAACTATTTTCTTTTACTTTTTTAATTAATATAATTATCTCTAAAATGTATGTATTGGAACATTTTTAATTTAAAAGATGGTACAATTTTAAAATTCCATGCCGACTATAGGAAGGTGCCGATTATTGGAAATAGACTACTTGCAAATACGATGAATTGCAAAATACAGCAATAACTTAAATTTTAAAAATGGTAACCCTCCTCACTCAACGCCACTCAATGAAATAAATAGAATTTTCATATACCTTCCAACAATCTCAAACTATAATTGATCCGCGGCAAATGTACTTTTTAATAAGCGGGATTAAAACGTCACTTTACGAAACGTCAAAACGTCGCTCTAAAGGCCAGTACTTATGATGTCTCATTTCTTCCTATGGCCAGAAATGGGGTTATGTTTTCATCAGGTCAGTTTACATTAACAGATCGATTTCTACACTAAACACTGATTGGATTTTGTGACGACATGGTGCCACCTGCTGGTGGCTGGGCGTTGTGAGGTTATCCTCATGACGACCTGCTATTGCTGCTGTGCCGCAACTCAGCGTTGATGGTCTTCCAGGTTGATCGTATAATATGCGTCTCGGACTGCCGGGCGGGGTGCTTCTCGGGCATTGTTGCAGGAGCCGTACACTAATACAATAAAAGTTATAAACATTAAGGAGTGCGGGTCGGATTTGTATTTAGTGTTAAGCGTCAAATCGGTTAACGTTAACACGTGCCGCATCCAGGTCAATGGTTGAGTACTGGGGTCATTTTGCATTTGTAAACAAAATTGTTTTTATATTTTCATAAATTTTTCTTAACAAATTTAAATCAATCAATGTATTAAATAGGGCTCAAAAGAGCTGCGGTTGTACCACGGTATTTTCGATGCGGAAAATGTAACAAAAATTTCCAATTGTATTAACTTTTGCATCATAAATCCATTCAATTTTATTTCTCTCAAAAAAACAAGTCCAATTGGACATTACTCCCTGAAATACAATTTCCCAATTCTATCAAAACAGAATTTCCCGGAAATTATTCCCATTTCAATTCGCAAATTGAGAAAAACTAACTGCTCACCAAATTGTAATAGATTGGCGACATGGCCTAAAAGTATGCAACGTTTCGTGTTGTACATATGTTTCTGCGCTAAGACAATGTTTTGTGGACACTAGATGTCGCCAAACTATACTTCCCAACGGGAAATCTTAAACTCCTATAGATGTCACTGACTGTGTCACCTTTAAAGTTGATTACGGGGGACAACCTTCTTCAGTTTAGTTCTTCTCCCAAAGAGTAATGAATATATACAGTATACTCTCTCCTTGCGGACAGCTCTCATAACCGGACACATTTTTTTAGTACCATTCCGCTACAGTCCTCTTGTGTACGTCTCTCATAGGCGGACAAAGTTCTCAGTCCCTTAGGTGTCCGCTTATGAGAGAGTACACTGTATATTCTTTGGCAATAGCCAACAAAAATTACTAAAATAAAATTAATTTAATGAATTTTGAATAAAAAGAGACTTTTGGTAAATTTATACATTTTCAATTTGGAGCATTTGACTTTGACTACTGAATACATTTGCTGTTCTGGATTTGAGTCTTTTTTGGTATCAAATTTTCTGCGATTTTTGTTTTTGAGTGCACTGTTTTTCTTTGATACATTTTTCACAAACGCAAAACGATTTTTGATGAATGTTTCAATGCATCGACAGATGAACTCCAAGTAGGGGTTTTAACCCGGGACGTATTTCCCGGGAAATTTGCCGACTTTTTACTTTCCGATTGCCGGGATTATTGGTCGGGATTCCCGGGAACAAAGTACTACCACAAAATTAAATTATGTACGATTTAAAGCACTTTTTACAACTGTGTTTGTGTTTTTTAACCGGGAAATATAAGTTTTATTTTCTGAACTAGTAGATCTTTAAATTTTACAGGATATTTGCTTCAAGATTAATTGCGTAGGATTTTGATTTAAAGTTTTAAGTTTTGGTTAAAAAAACAATCAAACTGAGTTTAACATTCAACTACAGGGTTTTTCAACAAGAGGTGTTATTTTGGTATTCAAAGAAAAATGGAATTTTTTGGAATAATAAAGAGGAGGGTATGTCGTTAATAATGAAAAACAACATCAGCCAAATGGCCAGCATGACCACGCTTACAGGACCATATCCTTTTTATGAAATTTTCGATAACCAAATCGCAAAGTGGCTGCCCTATGTCCTCGATAGCCTGACGAATTCTATCTTTGAGGTCTTGAATCGACGCTGGGCTGTTGGCGTAGACCTTATCTTTCACGTGGCCCCAAAGGAAGAAGTCGCAAGGTGTTAAATCACAAGATCTCGGTGGCCAATTGTGATCACCTCTTCGAGAGAAACTTTTCCCGTAAAAGAGCAATGGTTTCGTTGCTTGTGTGGCACGAAGCGGCGTCTTGTTGAAAGTAAACGTTGTCCAGATCAATATCATTCAACTCCGACCATAAAATCATTAATCGTCCCTCGATAGCGCAATTCATTCACCGTAACTGTTGATCCACCTTCATTTTCGAAAAAGTAAGGTCCAATGACCCCGCCGGACCATAAACCGCACCAAAACAGTCACACGTTGATGATGGAGAGGCTTCTCAACAATAACTCTTGGGTTTTCCGAGCCCCAGATGCGACAATTTAGCTTGTTGACGTAGCCACTGAGGTGGAAATGGGCCTCATCAGTCACGGTGATTTTTCGATGGAATTCCGGATCATTTTCATGCATTTCAAGGGCCCAATCAACAAAGACACGCCGTTGTTGATGATCGGCCGGCATGAGTTCTTGTGTTAACTGAACTTTATAAGCCGTAAGATCCAAGTCTTAATGCAAAATACGTTATAAAGACGTTTTCGGAATAACAAATTCCAATTCAATACTTTTCTCAGTTGTTCTTGAGCGACATGCCCGGGTTTTATTCTTCGCATCACTAACTTGTCCCAACAGCTCGAATTTTTCCACCAATTTCTGTATTGCAGTCGGACAAGGTGCTTCACGACGACCCAACAAATGCTTTAGTTTTGCGAACTGCGACTGCAAGATTTTCACCATTTTTGTAGTGATTTTTTATAATTTCAAATCGTTCCATTTTTAGTAATGGCGTAGTTTCTACTTGTCAAATGTCAACGAATGACAGCTTCAGATGTGACAGCTACCGATATACCGGGTGATTCAGAATAACACCTCTTGTTGGAAAACCTGATCATTTTACCCAAAAGCTGGAAAATTTCGATTTTGTTCACAATGAGACTGGCGACGTCTTCTTCCATTGCCTACTTCGGTTGGCTCTACAACCTGTTGTTGGTCTTGTGCGTGCTTTAAAAATTAATGATTTCCAAGTACTTCGGTCTTGTACGTGCTTTATCTTTGGTTCGTCATACCAAGAATTTGCATGTCTTCCTTCACTTGGACCCTCCGCCGGAGTCTTGGTCTTCCCTGCCTGCGCCTTCTGTGGTAGTTGTCGTCCAACGCCTTTCTGGCGGGAGCGTCTGCATTCGAATGGCCCCGCCAGCGCAATCGCTGAATTTTGATGAGCTTAACTATGTTCGTGTCGGTATTCAGCTGATTCGTTCGACTAAACCCAGTACAGCTTCAACTGCTTTCGCAGGTAACCATGTTTCGGCGAAACTGGCGATTTCATGGATTGGCGACCGGACTACGATTACCCTGTAAAGTGTCGTAATAAAAACTGAAAGTCGTGTTTTATCCTGTTAATATAGCATTTGTTTATTTTTGTTTTAATTTTCAAACATTTTCTATGAATACTAAAATTATTAAGTTAAAAATACAGTGATTTTTGTTGTTGTTTGTTTTCTGTTTTCTTGTAATTTTTACATATGTAACTATGTATATATGTATGTATGTAATGTATGTATATATAAACATTTTGTGTGTTAATACATATGTACTTACGAAGCTAATTATTAAATATATTTATTTATTTATTTATTTATTTATTAATGTATGTTTTATGTACCGTGTAAAGTAAAAACCAAATCAATTCGAATAACTAAAGAGAGGAAGAGGGTAAAGGAAACAATAACTTTATTTATTTATAATACTATTTTACAATTATTTTACTTTCAGTTTTACTTCCTTTTTACGATTTACTTTCTTTGTTTTTCTGTTTGTTTCTATTAAAAGATGGGAAATGAATCATTTTGCTTTGACGGGCTTGCTTTTTGAATTCCTATCATGATGTTTGCTAATTACAGGCGATCGATCGTTCGTTATAGTACAATATGATTTGGAAAGAATGTGTTTTGGGTTTTTTCTTTGTTTTAAATTTTCGTTCAGACCATTCAAACCGCTATCAGACAGAGTTGGAGCCTAATAAAGTTGTAAAACAAACAGACAACAAAACGTATGTGTGTATGAAATAAAGAAACATTTCATTTTAATATTTACATTAGCAATTATTGCAATTTTTTTGCAATAACAAATCGGAAGTAATTTACAAATGATTTAAAAAACGAAATAACTTTTGAAGTGAGTGAGCATTTTGTATTATTTGTTTGTTTTTTTTTCTTTCTTCTTGAATTTAATTTCAAAATGAGACAATACTTTTTGAAGAGTTCTTTTTGTTTTTTTTTGTTGGAGATTCATGGATCAGTGTCATAACAATTGAGGAACGCACCCCCACCGGGGCTCGTCGATATTTCGCACTGCCACTTGTGATACAGCTGCGTCCATGAAATGCATGTAAATACTTTTCTTTCAATAAAACAACAATATTCAAGTCTAATGTCAAGTGTCCCTAATTATTTGTTTTTTTTCTCATTTTATCTAACGATCGTCCTTAATATTCCTCTATTATTTCTTATTTGTTTCGTTTTTTTTTTTTGGTACAATATTTTGTTGTTTTTTTTTGTTTGTTTGAGGTTAGGAAAAAAGTATTCTCGTCGCCAAGAAATCCAGCGTTAATGCAGCGGATCCTAAAACTGAAAAGATAAGTACGTATGTGAATTGCACACTCCCAGCTTGGTTTGAATCGTTCACAATTTCAGAGATTTCACAAAACTCCCGTTGGTCGTACCAGTGTGGCAGTGGGCGTTGGGGAGTGACCAGTGACTTTTTGCAGCATCTGTATCAGCTGTTCCGTGGCCGCCATTTGTATATACGCACCACTGCCGCTGCTGCTGCTGCTGTTGGTCAAAATGTCACCTGCTGCTGCCATACAACCGCTGGAGGTGTGGGTGCTGTGACATCCCAATGCAGAGGTAGGCGGCGATGATATGGATGTGGTGGCCGATGATGATGCAGATAGTCCGGGTGTACTGTATTGTGTTGGCGGCAATGATGCGGCGACCGAGTAGGATGAGGAGCAGGAGGAGGAGGATGTTGATGATGGCGTCAACGTTAGTTTGGATTCTGTTTGTGAAGCAACAAAAGAAGCAAATTAGATACGTTTGCATTCGTTTATCTACGGACTGCCAGTCATACTGTCATCGCTCTCCAGGTAGGTGACATAGGAATCTGTACTGTCCGGATGATGGTGTGAGGTAATTCCTGAGTCCATACTGCCGCCGGGTGGACCGTTCATTTGTTGGCCCGGTGGTGGCGGATGTGGTCCATGTTGGTGGGGTTGCAGTGGTGGCATGCCATTAAGATCATAGCCATGCATCTGGAAAAACAAACGGGAACAAATTGCACAACATGTTATAATTTCGGATTGTTGAATTTGAATAATTCGGACTATACTAAAAGTAAACGGTCGCCCAAATGTGGATTTCAATGGATTTCCATAAAACAAAAGAACTGAAAAAGGTGCATGAATTTCTGTCTGCAAAACATACGCAAATCGTGAACTGAAAATGTATTAAATTCAAGTATACTTGTATTTATAAATAGTAATCAGCTGTAGTAAGATGTACTAGATTTGGGTGTGCTTTTACTGAATTGAAGTACATTTGAACTCGTGGGTTGTAAATAGTAATCAGCTGTAGTAAGTTGTAATATATTTGCTTGTACTGAATTGAAGTACATTTGTACTTAAGAGTAGTAAACAGTAATCAGCTGTTGTAAATTGTACTAGATTTGGGTGTGTTTGTACTGAATCCAAGTACATTTGAACTCATGGGTTGTAAATAGTAATCAGCTGTAGTAAATTTTACTAGTTTTGGGTGTGCTTGTACTGAATTCAAGTACATTTGAACTTATGAGCAGTGATTCCATTTACTACTCCGTAGCAGCAAGAGCTTAACAAATATTGCTATGCTCTCGCTACCGCTCCCACTTTGAACAGAGCCGTAGCAGAGCCATAGCCGAAAAATGAAAAAGTATATGCTCTGCTCTGCTTGTAGTTCTGTCGCGTCATAAACTATAGCAATAGTAACAGCCAAAAATCAAATGATGTGCTCTGCGTAGCCATAGCGGGAGCTGAAAACTGATAGCGAGATGAGAGCAGATGAAGTGAAATTGTTTTTATTTACTATGGCTCTTCTGTGTTTTTGTTTTTGCTAAAATTCTGTGTTTGTTTCGACGTTTTTGTTTTTGCTACAATTCTGTGATTCTGTGTCAATTTGTTTCGTGTACTCAATGTTCTTCTGTTCAATACAGAATTTTAGCAAAAACAAAAATGCAGAAGAGCCATAGTAAATAAAAACAATTTCACTTCATCTGCTCTCATCTCGCTATCAGTTTTCAGCTCCCGCTATGGCTACGCAGAGCACATCATTTGATTTTTGGCTGTTACTATTGCTATAGTTTATGACGCGACAGAACTACAAGCAGAGCAGAGCATATACTTTTTCATTTTTCGGCTATGGCTCTGCTACGGCTCTATTCAAAGTGGGAGCGGTAGCGAGAGCAAAACAAAATACTACGAAGTAGCGTAGCATTTTCAAACGCTGCTTATGAGTAGTAAATAGTAATCAGGTGTAGTAAATTGTAATAGATTTGCTTGTACTGAATTGAAGTACATTTGTAGTTATGAATAGTAATCAGCTGTAGTACTGGATTTGTTCATGTTTGGTAAATTTACGTACTTAAAATAACTAAGTAATTGCAAAATTGAGTAAATTTATACTGGGCACCATAAAAAATAAAAATTTACTAATTTTGAGTATGTTTTTTGCTTGAATTTGGTTAGTTTTTGTTTTGATTGTGAGTAGATTAATTTTTTATCGTTAAACCCTAGTGGACTTTACATAATACCAATGGAGATCTTTGTCAAAGCATAGCTCAGTAACCTGCCGACCTAATCGTATCCTTTATCAATGTTGTCATGTATTTCATAGGCACACATTTCCTAGTCCAATACATATTTGGCTACAATTCACTAACCCTAAAATCCCAGATCTAAATACTCAAACAGCCTTTGGAGTAAATCTCCAATTTGTGCAACCGTCATTGTATGTCGTCAAAGTCAATACCGTAGAAATGGTGAACCTACCTGATTGACTAGTTGTTGAAATGCTGGTGTGTGGGTATTGATGGCACCATTGCTATCGAGATCAGCATGGAGGGCAAAGTCGGACAATGCTTTCCATGGCGGTTGATATGTCTGGACATCGAGACCCTGCAGGTTCAAGGGTGAATCGTGTCTCACAGGTGAACTGGCAATCATAGGAATACCCTGCATAGCACCATAGCCCAATTTACGACCCTCCTACAAGTCAGACAGAACGAGAGAGAGAGAGATGGAGAGAAACCATAACAAAATATTAGTACAATTAACCAAGATTATTTCCAGATTTCCATAAGAAAACAACATCTCCACGGAGACATTGTCCCCAAATCGTCCCCCATGGACAAAGTCTGTGTTCACTTACCTTTTCCTGTTGCATTTGCAATTTCATTTGTATGGTTTTCTTTTTGTCTTTGCAGCGTTTATTTTGAAACCACACACGTATGACGCGCGGCGACAGCCCCGTCATTTCCACCAGTTGCTCCTTCATGAGCGCATCAGGTCGCGGATTAGCATTATAGCAGGTTCTATATAGAAATTGGATAGAATTATAAAAATATTAATAACAAATTTAGAATGATATACATAATACAGTATGTAGGTGTGAAGTAGCCAGAGCAAGAGCTTTCTAAATTCCAATCTAGACCAGCGTCACATGGACAGGCCGTTGTGTTTTAGTTCTACGAGTTCAAGCAAAACTCAACACCGGTTTTATTATTTGTTAGAAATATTTTAACATTTTAATTCCATATACAAATTAAATGGCTCTTGCTCTGCTTACATTATAAACATACACGGAGAAAAAATATGTTAAAAATATGTTTACATGCAATCATTTATATGTTTTAAGACCAACCTAATCATATATATGTTTGGGTGTAAACATAATATGTTTGTGTGTAAACATAATATGTTTGTGTGTAAACATAATATGTTTGTGTGTAAACATAATATGTTTGTGGCACAATTCTATGATTGTGTCCTAACATATTGTTGCCAAAACAACACACCACAACATATTTATATATGTTTTCGGACAATATGTTACAGAGTCCATGTTTCTCCTCCGTACATGTGTATGCATGTCTGTATGCTAAATCTTGGATGAACTTCACTTACCTTAGTGTGTGTAATTGCTTTTCATTGAGCACCGTTCTTACTCTGGTTGGTTTTCCATCCGATGGTCCCGATGGCCTTTTTTCCCTAATACTTTTGTGTGAGCCGGATTCGCTGCCCGAGTCTACAAAGAATCAAAAACCAAAAAACTCTACATTTTAATCATGCTGTGGCTTTTAATCGAATACTTTTCATTTAATTCCAACATCGATAACAACAACAGCTACACAGCTACAATAGCAAAAACGTCGCCATCAAAGGCAAATCAATCAATTTCTAAAATTATAATTTTTGTATTTCTCGCCGAAAGTCTACATGGCCAACTACCACCGCTCCATGATTCGTTTGCGATGCTTAAATCTGCTGGCGATATCAACACATGTTGATAAATTGATTGTATCCACACAGACGCCAAGACAGAATTCCCTATCACGTCCATCGCTCTCGCCGTATGGTCCCCCCTCCTGTCGTTGTCCAATGTTCACGAACATCAAAGTAAATTCCCATTGTCAGACATACAAATGAACGATCGCAAAAGATCAATTGTTTGCAACTCGTTTTTTGTTTTCCAAATTCGGTTATTTCAAGAATTCCTGGCACAGGAAAAAAAAAATACTTTCTTTCGACAACAACAGAACGACGGGAAAAACCAGACTATTTCTCACTACAAGGAAAATGAAATATTTTGGACTTTTTCTGTAAAGAATCAAATTCAATAACAGACGAAACAAGACAATTGCGAACGCTCGTGTCAAAGATCATTTGTGTGAATTCTTGTCCATATTGATTACAATGCCAAGGCACTGCCGGCATATGTTCCCAAAGAACAATTTCATTAACTTCGCCGGCAAACGGAGACAGGGCAGATGACTTGAATATTGAAATAGCATCGGCAGCATCATAACCTCACATTATGTTGAGACAACATTCCACACTGGACGATAAACGGCACAACGGGCCAATGATACACAATGGACAATGGTGTGACAATGATCGTAAAATTGTTGACTCTTATGTCAGATCCTTGTCATAATTCCATGTTGTTTTTGTGTTGCAGGGTCCCATCGCTGGGCATTGTTTGGTTTTCGATACTTGAGTTGTGTGTGTGTCTTAGGAGTTGTGCTTCGTTGCATCACTCTCGCTTGTGGTTCTCACAGCAGGATGTGTGTTGGCTCATTTGGGGAGAATTGAGTTGTTCAGTCCGGCATGAATTGTATTAATCATAGATGTTAGTTAATTGTTAAAGGTGAAGCGCTATAGGCAGCTATTTACAGTTCCAGTCCTTGAAATTCAGCTGACATTGCGATTTTCGATTATGAGACGACTCATTATTAATTTTCAGCGACTAAGGGCCAATAAATGAGATCGTAGTTAAACCACGATTATGCAGAACTCTGTTTACAATAAAACAAAGTTTATACACCGAGCCAAAAGTACAACGATTTTTTTAACCATGTGTCTGGTTAATTTTTTCATGGTAAATATTTGATTACAAAGTCAAAATAACGTTATATAAGGTCAAATTTACATGAAAAATAGTTCAGTTAACATTATATAAGGTTGATTTTTTCGAGAGAGATGCTGAAAAATGTGCGAAATAAAAAAACAATTCAAAGATCATTCGGCTCTGTTGTGTCGAAGTTCTTGAACGGCTTTATGTTAGACGAAGTTCAGTATTATGTTACACGAAGTAGCATCGAATGCGATTGTGTTTCCCCGCCTCCCACACTTTTTCCCCTCTTACTTTTCTCTTAACATGTGAGAACGTTATATCGCTCTTTCAAAACCCCACCACCAAATGCTATCGTCACTGCTTGTTGAGCTGTTGGTTTTCAATGCTTTACTGCTTGCTTTTTCTGGGATATGCGCTACTAAACAGTAGTTCTCGTTCAATCGCTTAGAGCTAGGACACTTATTACACCAATATTTGCTGCAGAAATCATTGCAAATGGATAACGATGAAGAACTGTAACAGCTTCCGGTAAAACCTTGCCTGCAATCAAAGCAAACACTTTGACTGAAATGAAATGAATTTGAAGTTTAACTTCAGTTTAAACGAAAAACAAAGATCAACCTTAACTCATTTAGTGACATTTTCTGTAACATGAACCGATTTTTACCTAATCGTACGATTCGGTGGCTTGTGGCCCTACAAATCGTCAACACTTTTCACTACAATTAAAACAATGCCAATCCCAGAAAATGAAAGGGAAAAAAGATTCTAATCTTTTGTCGACATTCAGTTCATATCGAATCGCAACGAACGCAGAACATCTGATAATTAAGTCTTGTTTCACAACGTAATTACATGTTGTTATCTAATTTGCGGTACGTTCTGAAGTCAACTCTTATCGCAATGATCAAAAAGAAAACAATTGATCAATGTGAATACAAGAAAGGAAGTGGGTACAAGCGAGCCGAAAGCGTCAAATTATCAGACTCATAAGGCGCGCGGGGGAAATTGTTTTCCAAAAAAAAAAAAAAAAACATTCTCAACAAACTCTCCATTTCCATATAAACACTGACCACGAACAACATGTTGTCGTAGTGGCTCACTCAAGGGTTTGACAAAGACTAACAGACGAGAGAAATTTGCCGCCTTTTATAGTGGTGATGATCATGCCGCCATACAAACATTAACATTGGGTAATTTCAATAGTTTTACAAATACATTTTGATTGAAAATCAAATAGAAATAAATCGTAGACAATCGATCGGTCGTCGATTGTATGTACATGTGAATGTGAAAACATCCATGGACAAACACACACTCACACATACGTGAGGTGTACAACGATGACCCACAGGCAATGAATCTATCACTGACTTGATCAAATGATCGATCATTTTCAATGCATACGTTTGGCATGATCATCGACGTCAGTGTGACGTCGATCACGCGTCGCATACACAGAATTTCCTAAGAAGTTGTTCGTTCGGTTGTTCAGTTGTGGCGTTTGTTTGACAACGACAATGCTAAACGCTTGAATGCAACGTTTAAACATTTGCTTTGTACTTGTTTGTGTTTGTTTAAGCGTTTTTTTTTTGCGTCCAAGTTCGATCGGTCGGCTGCCTTAGATTCAGACGTCATCTCTCTCGAAGGCCCTTTGCGGTCGCGCTGGGCTGGTGATCGTCTCAAAGGAGTAGCATCACTAGCATTGCTTGTTGCACTCGTACGTTGCATGAATACCAGGATTCACTATGCACTTGTCAAATGTGTCATGAGAAATATTTGAGGAAAATTCACCTTTTTAGTGCAAAACCTTCCAAAGTCTGCTGAAGTGCCTTTCCGTCTGCGATTCTTTCAGAACACCTTCGCTGTCATTTGATGCGTGAGTGTGAGAGTAGGAGAATTTTGTGAGGCAGAGGTGTTGTGGTTGTTGTTGCTGTTATAGTCAACAACAACTGATTATGTCGTCGATATGGTTGGTGTGACATTTGTTGTGCGACATATGCACCACAATATGACAATGTGTCACATAGCAACAACAACAACAAGAACAAGAACAATGACATCAATATGTCGTGTTGTTATTTGTCTCCCTTGTTATCGATTGTTCATTTTTTTTTTTTTTTTTTTATCAATTTTGTGGTTTGTACAAAGCTTCGGCTTGTTCTTTCTGTAGTTCTACACTATTGGTTTTCTAAGAATTTTTCGCATTTCTTTCTTTTTTTTCGAAAAAAAAACAACAAACTGAAGAAACATGCCGCACACATTTTCAAGCTGCCAGAGATAGCCAGATTTAGATAGCAGACCTGTAC
Source organism: Hydrotaea cyrtoneurina (assembly GCA_958296145.1). Classification (NCBI taxonomy): domain Eukaryota; kingdom Metazoa; phylum Arthropoda; class Insecta; order Diptera; family Muscidae; genus Hydrotaea; species Hydrotaea cyrtoneurina. The sequence continues at coordinate 49,574,260 of OY282514.1, read as the reverse complement.
GGGTGGGCTTACTAAACCAAGCGACATGTCTTAAATTTGCTTTTGAGTGGTCAGTCGAAATAATCCACATTTTTGGCTGTTGATGTGGCAACACTCACACTTTTATCAGAAAACATATGTTTTCGGTGAATAATTAAAATAATGTTAAAATGGATTTTGGTCGCACAAGATTTTCAAAAATAAAGAAATTAAAAATCTCTGCTAAATGAACTTCGGGCAAAAGTCTCGGGTATGGAACTGGTGGTGGTCGGAAACCAATCCCAGCATCAACAAAACTACACAGCAGCCTTTTTTATGTAATTTATTTTATTTGTGGAAGTTGGTGAAACAAAATAATTTTGATTCTTCTTCTTCATTGGTTGATTGCTGTCACAATCATATGGCTGTCATGCTGTAGTTTAAACACTCAATATTGAACGATTAAACTGCAGTTAAACTTTGAGGGGAAAAAATAATTTGTAGTTTAACCAAAGATCATACAGAGGGCAGACGTCGTTCGAAAGCCCACTCCAGATGTCAGTAATACACATGTCATCACTTGACAGTTTTACAAAGGACATCAGAGAAAATACTGGTTTTATGCTGACACTATACACAGACGCCCCCTTTTGGAAATAGTTAGCAGGCGACTTAAGACCTCTGTGTATTAAATGGTCTTTGGTTTAACTTCAGTTTAAACGCGGCGATATTCATATTGTGAATGTTATCGTCCTATATCGTAGCGTGATTGTAATAATGGGCAAACTAGTGTTAATATCAAATGAAAAAAAATTCCAATATTGGCAAGAAAGAAACATTTATAACAGAATAATGACGATTGTGATGGTGAGCCGAATTCACCACAATCCCAGTTAGGGTATTCCTGCGAATATGTCAGCTTTGGTTAGAAAAACTTATCAATTATTCCCTTGAAATAACCATCTCCTATGTTGTTTGTTTTCACGTAATGTCGTATTTAAGAATGTTGGAAGTTAAATAAAAAGTTAACTTTGAAAATTATCTACACACACACACACATCAGGCGTATAACGGATGGTAATCTAGTTGAGACTCACCTGACATTGAACCCAATTCGCTGGAATGATTATTATTATTATTGCTAAGACTTGAATGATTGTTATTATTACTACAACTATTGTTATTGTTGCTCTCCAGCGACGATGATGTCAAACTGCTTTGGGAGGATTTTTCCAGGACATCATGATCTTCCTTGCAATACAAAATGCCACCATCTCGTAACGCGAATTCATCACCTGAAGGAAAGGAATTAAGAAAACCATTTGAAATTGTCATCGTTAAGGTCACGAGTCAATCAACCTACCCGGCAGTAATTGTCGCGCGCAGGCCGAACATCGAAAACATTCTATGTGGAATATTTTCGTTTTTGCACGCATCACAAAATCGCTTTTACTAAAGGAATTACCGCATTTATCACATTTGGTACCGAATAATCTGTAAATAGTCAATAACAAAAAAAAAAAAAAAAAAGAACACCAACAACAATTAATATTAAAGTATACAAACAGTGGATTACAATTTGTTTGTTTTGCACATGTAAATTGACAAGATTCACATATTTTCGTTACTCATTTTCAAGTTCAGTTTTTGTGTGTATTTGGAATTGGCATGTAATATTCAGTTGCTTTTGTTTTTTGTTTTTTTTTGCATGCGTTGTGTTTGTTTGTTTTTTTTAAATAAATGTTTATTAGTTTGCATTTGTTTTGGGCTTTGTAGTTGTTGGACTATCAATCATAAAATAAAGTGTTAATTTATTACTTTTACGGTTGAGCTGTTAATAAATTGTTTAAACATTTACATAAATACATATTGTTTATTTGATTTATTTTATGGAACTGACTAGTGGCAGTCCAACCACAAGCACCAACTCTTTAAACGACACACACACACACGCGGATACAGAGACAGACGAACAAAAAAAAACAGCTGATCTTGAAAAGTAGTTCGTAAGATTATGGAATCAATTTCTCTTAAGTATTTGAACTGTTGGTAAATATGTGTAAGAAACTAATTAATGATCAATAAATAAATCATTTGTGTGAAGTGAATTTATGGCAACACCAAAACCAGAACATATATCGACTTTTAATTAAAAAAATATTAGTTACGTCTATTACAAAATAATTAACTTCCTGGCCCAGTTAAAATGCCTAATTACTATATTAATTAATAAATCGATATTTGACTTCCAAACAAAACGAGTGGAGTGGTTCGTTTGTCTTGTGTAAAACAGCTGATTCGCAACGTTGCGTTACGTTTACGTTACGATGTGTACTTTAGTCTATACATCAGCTGTTATGACACTGTACGTGCCATGTGCCATGGTTATGAATAACACGATTCATGGTCGAATAATTTCACTCCTTTATTTAAATCTAACATTTTTGAGAAAATTTTATTCTAGTCGTAAAGTCATTATGACAGTTTACACTGATCAGTGAACAACGTCAACATTGACGGCAATCAAAACGGTTTTTTTTTTTCAAAAATACCATAAAGTTTTACGATAAAATCAGGAAATGAAAAGTGTGAATTTTCCCCAATAATAAGATCCACGGCAATATTAAGTATTTTACCACTAGAACCTGAATTGTTTCCATGGATCAGCTACAGCTAATGAGAGGACGTATAACAATTTGATCTTATACTTTTGATCACAAATTTTGATAAAAAAACCTTGGTTTTAGAAGTTTTTTTTTTCAAAATTGGTGGAATGTTGTAGTGATTTTGTGGGCTGATAACAAAATTCACTTAATTTGTTGCCTGCACTGATAAAAAAAATTAAGTAATCCGTACTTGAATTAAGCCGTAGCGATGTTAAAAGTATGGTAAGTACGGTTTTCTTTAAACCAAGTTTAAAAAAACTGGATACCAGTACGGATTTTTGTAGTTCGGAATTCATTGTTTTATCCATAGTTGAGCCCGAATGGGCTTGATTTTTAGGATAGATTTAAGTTCATAATAGGATAGAAATTAGTTCGAAATGTACTCATGTGCAGACCGCTCGGATTAATTTAAGCCCGAATAAATACTTGGAATTATCGGAAACTGGCATTGATTTAACAACACAATTTAGACTAAATTGATATCAGAGTATTGTTCTTCTAAGAATATTAAATTCCTAATTGGATGATTTCGAAATTGATTTAAAGAGAGTACTTTGTCATTCGGTATCAGTTTTCTCTCTCAAAAATAGTTCTACTTTTTCTAATAACACTTAACTACACTTAAATATATGGGCAACTATTTTCAATGATTTCTTCTCCAATCATTGGTATTCCACATAGTTCGAAAAACGACAAGCATTTCTTTACTTTCTTTGTTTAAATAAATAAAGTATTTTATTAAGTTATTATAATCATTTTCCTACTTGTTTTTTGAAACTATCCCATTTACACTTGTTTTAAGAATAACTAACTACGAATCGTACATATTTTTTTTAAGTACGAGTTTAGTTCATTTAGAATGTAATTTTTCTTTCTGTCTAGTGTTGTTTATATTGAGTACCCAGAATCATTTTGACTACTTGAAAAGAATTTTTGAAAACGTTTTATTCGTTTTTTTCTTTTCTTCTAATTTAAAAGAAATATGTTCGAGCTTTCATTGTATGTATACAAATCATAAGTGTAATTTGGGTCACAATTAAACCTTTTCCAAAAAAAAAAAACAAAAAATTTTACCACAAAAGCTCTCAAAAAAAGGATGAGCAACTATTGAATTCGAAAAAAAGACACCCTAACGCACATATGCAATAACCCATCACAGAGAGGGGTTGACTGCTTTTCGCCAGATATGCAAGTCTGGCAAATCTGTTGAGTCTATCGATTGACAAAAAAACCCAACAAAACACAATCTTTACTTAATTGAGACCATCAGCTCAAATAATCACCCATAACCTGCCACTGTGAACATGGCACAATGTTGTAATGACGGAAACATCGTTGCCATTCATATTGTGGCCAAAATGTTTAAGGCGTCCATGCCATACACTGACGGGCAGACGTAATGTATGCAAATTGTTTTTTTTTTACAAGGAAAACAACAAAAGCAAACCTAATAAATTTCAAATTGTTAATTTGTAGTCGGGCAACAATAAAAGTTATTTTTATTATTCAACGTAAACTCGAAATGTTAATATTTAACCAATAGCAAAACCAAAGTTATGTTTATGTAAAACGAAAGTAAGCATTTGATGTTTTTGTTCATTTGATTCTATTTTTTTTTTGCGTTAAGTGTTGCTTATTTAAGCAGTTACTACAGCTAAACTAATTTGTTGTACAAATACACAAGCTACAACATTGTATATGTGGTGTGTATGTGTGTATATGTGCAAAAAATACAGCCAACAGGTCTCATGACTGATTGATGATGATACGGTTTCATTTCATTTTCTTTTCTTTTTTGTTCTTTCGGGTTTTTCGCCAACAAGTGGCGGGTTTGAACAATTTCTAGAAAATTATGATTTTTTTTGGTTACTTTCGAAGTTGTCCGTCCGTACTTACCTCACATAGTCGCGTTTGCAATATGTTTTGCCATCACGCACAAAACACGTACAACTTTCATCGAGGAATTGCCGACATTCTTGGCATTTTAGACACGCTGCATGCCATTCTAAATCGGGTGCTACACGCAGGATATACTGATCATGAATTTGCCCACCACAGCCCACGCATAACGATAAGCGTTGTTTTTCTGCAATGACAAAGAAAAGAGAAAGGAAACAAAAATTAATTCACAAAACTCATTGGTTGTGGGAAAATGTTTGACAGCGATATGAGTGTGAGGTCTTAAAAAATAAAATAAAATACAAATAAGCTGACTAAACTTTAGTGTCACTTAATCACAATTTCGAAGAAAAAACTCAAATAAAATGTGGTTCAAGCATATTAACGGCATAAGTTCATAAATTGTGTAGCTACTGTCGTCAATTGTGATTGAAATGATCGTCACTGTCAAGCTGACTGCGATTATAACTTCTAACACACCTTTGCAACTCGTAGCTAAATGTCAAAGCGACACAACGACAAAGTACAATACGTTGATGTTAGCGTTTCTGCCGCAACGTTTTTCAATTTTGTCAAATATTTCACAACAAATTGTGTGTTTTTTTTTAAATTTTCATAAAATTTTGAAACAAATTTACATTTAACTGCCGTATTCATACAAATTTAAAAAACCTTTGTTAAGCAAAATGCATGAAAATACCAAAAAAAAGTGGTCATACATTTTTCTTAACAAAGCTGTTTTAATTTCTTGTGAATACGGGGGTTAGAATGTAACCCGATAATCATAAATATTTGTACACGACTATCGCAACGATTGCGTTTTATCGTATCGCGCCGATTCAGACGCTATGTTTAGCATTCCTAATATTCAGATGTAGCTATTTCCCAGCAAACACCAGCAGCAACTTTTAGCGTACTCTGACATCCGTTGTTGTTGTCGAATATCCTTTTTCCGGAAACATTTGAACTACCATCAGTTTTAGAGTGTATTTCAGAAACCTTTAAGCGTGCTTTTGTTTTTCATTGAGAGATTTTAGCTGCAACAACAGCAACAACAACGAACGAATCATGTTCTTGAACAACTTTTTACAGAACAAAAGTGCAAAGAACACCATTGAAAAAAGTTGGCAGTTTTTCCGTTCTCGTTGTGCTTCTTTTGCTCGCTTTTAGTCAAGTACACAATTGTGTAGACTCACACACTTACAAACGTACCTATGAGAACAAGTACGTTTACACACAGAGCTAAGCAAAGAGGTTGGAGCGATGTATGCAAAGAGAGAGAGAGAGAGAGCAAAACAATGGGTTGGTAAACTTTATCGTGTCTCGTTTTTGTCCTGGCCAACCCAACACCTCACCCACCGCATCAGTAAAACTTTGACGTATTTAGTGATGTTTAAAAAACGTTTTGCTGAGTTTTCTTTTTCATTCGCTGTTTCTTAATTTTTTTTTTTTTTTAGTTCAGCAAACTTTTTTCCAAATCTCTAACTTGTTTTTTTCCTTTCCCTACTGCCCCCCTTAGTGGGGCTTGCAAGTGTATCTATCGTAACGTGAGTACTGCCGTCGTAACCGTACTCATTCATAGTCGTATCCGTACCCGCACTTTCAACTCTCGTCGTGTATATCTTTGGCATCAACTTTTTTTTTTCGGTATAGATATCATGAATTATTTATAAAGGCGGAGCAGACAAGATTATACGTTTTCTCCCCTCCTCGTGCATATGTATGACCGTCAGATATGTACCCTGTATACATATACACCAATGGGCATACATATGTGTGTACATACACTACATGCGAAAACTGTACGTGCAGTAATCGGTTTTTGAAGGAACTTCAGAAAGTGTGAGAGGTGTCATGACGAATTGAAGCGTTCTCGCGAATAACGTTGTAAGCTAAATTTTTTCGACAACTGATTTTACCTCTTTTTGACATGATTCGTCTTATCAGGAATATCTAAAGTTTTTGGCCTTTCAAATAGTCCTTGGCTGACACTTTTTTCTATGCAGATCAGCAGCATAATTTCTCATTTAAACATAGTCTAATTGATTAACCGTAACCTAGGCTTGCATTGGTATTATCGCACCATTTTTTTTATTCTACGACAAAAAGACGTATCCTGACTTGATTTGTAAAATCAAACAATTTTATCCTACTTTTTGGGCTTGTGGTTTTTTTTGTATTTTTTATGCCCTCATTTTATGTGGAGTTTAGAAAAAAAACCTATTTCAACAACGACAATTTTATAGCTGACCAAAAGACACACTTCAATGACACAGGACAAGAGATTTCGAAGAGATGTTGTTGTTTTGTCACAATTCCACAGATATACTTTCAGCAGTGTGGTGTGTTCAGATTACTATCCATTTCCGGTAGGCGGGGTTGTTCACTCATTTGTATGTCAAAAGTTCACACCACGAGTTAAATTTGACTATATTTATAATCAGAGTTCTCGATGTCAGTTTGACAGTTACAAGTGTAACCTAAAGATTTTCATTTGAAATCAGCTTACTGTACGTATAGTTTTTTCATGCAGTGTATTTACACATACACACACGTATGTATCTCTTTTATATACAACGCCGAGATGACGATGATGTTGTTGCTGCTGCTGTTGTTGGTAGTCGTGGCTATTAAAAATGTTAAAGCTTTAAGCCTGCTGGTTTTTTTTTTTTTTTGTTTCTTCTTCCTCCTCCTCTATGCTGCTTATGGCGGCCTCCATTGCTGCCGCTAATACCCAAGAACATGATGGCTACGTTTAATAAGATACGTACGGGAGTGAGAGTGGCGGTTGACCAAACAGATACGCACACACACACACAAAGAGAACAAGATGTGTGCTGGTGTGTGTTGGGAATTGTGACGTGACAGTGTAAGAAAGAAAGAGGGAGAGGGGAGAACAACAGATACTGGATACAGAAGTTAAGTTACTTTTTTGTTTACGTTTTGCTTATTTGTCCGTCCATAATGAAGTTCTTTCAAGTTTGGATTGTTGTCTGTCCATAACGACGACATACGACGTTGTCTGTTTGTATACGTTCATTTCGTTTTGTTGTTGTTGTTGTTTGTTTTCGGTCTCTTCCTTCGTTATTTTACGCGCACGCAACCTTAAATGCTTTGGGGAGGCTGTATGCGTGCGACTGTGTTTGGGCATCGACGATGTCTGTACAAGTGTGAGTTGGCGGGCTTTCGTTGTTTCCTTAACAAAAGGAATGTATGTATATTCTGGATACACACGCACACACGCACACAAACATCAACAATCTCCATTTTGTAACATTTCTGCTTTTATTGGCGGTATACCTACAGAAAAAAAAAATCCCCTTTTCGGAAAGATTTCTATTCAGACATATCCCTTGACTTCCATGTTTCCTTCAAAGACTTGAGATTCGAATTGAGTCTGCTTACCGGGCCCAGTTAATCAAATCGTGTATTTACAGTTTAATAACTACTTGTATACACTGAATTTGCAGAATACCAACTTGAGTTGTTGCGTTGTTAAAATCCCCAATAACAGCAACAACGAGATAAAATCGTGGTTTTATGGATCCTGCGCACTGTGAACTTCCGTTGGGGCATGGGTATCATCATCGTCAGTCACTGCCCGTTTGCTGTGGTGAATACCAGAGTTGTTGTTGTTGTTTTGTCGAACTGTCATTATACTCATAATGGGGATTTAAACTTGGTGCAAACATATTGTGGGCACACAGTCAGTCTGTGGGGAAAACATTAGGGTCGGCAGGATATTGAATTCCACGTTGTGAAATTTAGAAAATATTTTTAATGAAATCTGTTCGCTGGGCTTTTTCAATAGATTCAGCCGTTTTATTTCTAAATCTGTGGTCAATTTTCTGTTTGAGTGTGATGAAGAAATATACAATATTCTGTTATTCGTAGTAAGGTGTGCTTTCCTTTCCCAAAAAAAAAAGAAGGTGATTGGAGAAATATATCCCAAGAACACTATTCACACCGTTGTGATTGTCATTGGCTGAGATTTAATTCTTGAGATTTAGCACTTATTTTCTATCCAAGTAATCCAAGTATGAATTAAATTTTTCAGCCAGCAGCTGATGTCCCATAACAGGATATTTTCCTGTATGAAAAACGTATTGTACATGTAGAGTTACCCGGGTTGCACTATTGATAAGGTGCTGCTCAATACAGGCTTTGAGTAATTCTTTTAAAATTTCTTAAAAATCTTCCTGTATGAAACACATCTTCTACATGTAAAGTGCACAGTCGGTTAATTGCTGCTCAATACACGCTTTGAGTAATTCTTTTAAACCTTCTATCTGCTATTCATATCAGGACATTGTCCGGACTCTGACAAAAAATTATGAAAAGAAAACAAGTTTATAACAATTTCTTGGAATATCTTTGATCTTCAATATATTCTGAGTGGTAATTAAAATCATTGGGCTTTCGATTGTTAGTTTCAGTTGGAATCCTAAGGACGATGGAAGGTTTCCATTGAAATAAAAGAATTGAATCCATCTGGTGTAGTAAGAAATTCGTTCATGTGAAAAGCATACATCGGCCGCAGATATTTGTTCTTTCTATGAAATGCCACTTTACTCGCCCGAATGAATATTAAGGGAACACCACTGCGTATGAGTAATTTTAAATAATCAAATCCATAGAAAGAAGCTGAAATGCAAAAGATAGCAACAAACAATTTGTTATTTTTTCTATGACTATTGACAGCCTCAGCTGGACTTTAGAAGCATTTAAATAGGAATTCCACGCGCTTTGTACCTCCAGTTGTGTCTGTATTTCATCTCATTTACCTCGGTCCCGCAAACTCTCCATTTGCACAAGAACATGTTCTATTTACAGATGTACCTATTTTGGTCAAGTCCTGTCTAATCTCCATTGTTTATACTCTGAGTCCAATATCATCTAGATATCTGTATGCACTAATTTCTGCATTTTTCCAATACAAGTGTCAATATTTCACAACGAGCTTCTGAAAGACATTTCGGTGTGGAAGAGATGAAGGGGAAATCTTATACGAAATATAAAATGTCCATGTCCTATGGTTTGGTCTGTAGTTTTATTGAAGGGAGTTTTGTCGACTCATTCGTTTTGTGGCAAATCCCTTGAAAAGCAGAAAAACCAGTGTTTGGGTGTGTGAGTGAATGTTTGCCATTTTGTTAAACCATATTCTGTCAGTGTGGGAGTGTGTATGTGGAGTGCACAGACTTACATACAGGCATGAGTATCATTTTCTTTTTCATTCTCTGTGTCGTGTTTGTTTGCAATTTCTGGGTTTCATGCCATGTTGTGGCGCTTTTGGTTAACAAACTCTCTGCCATGTCGGGGCTGGGGATTTTCATTTTCAAAATTTCATTCAGTTTTTTCATCGTTTCAGTCGTTGTTGGTAGCAGTCGCCGCCGTCGCCACCATGTGTTGTTTAAAACCAACACATATGGGTGTGTGTATGTGCATACACATTTAATGCCAGAACACCGCACTCTGAAATTCTGTATTGCCAAAAAATCGTTTACCATGTTACTTTTGTGGCTTTTTCATTTGTGATGCAGTGACGCGTGGGATGATGTCGTGGTGGGTCGGGAAATTTCTTTAAAATATAAATTCAATTGAAAATCATTTTTCAATTAAATTCGGAAATCTGTTCAAGAAAGAAAAAAACTAGTTTTTTTTTTTGACTTATTTGGCCCTTTTGCTGTTGGTTATATTTGTCTTTAGTCGAGGGCAACTTATCATTGTTCGTTTCGCTCTTCACATTATTTATGTGAGCAATGACGACGCACTGCTCTATGTTGGCCTGGTCTACAAAATTGCCCGCTGTTTTATGGTGGCGGTGATGGTGGTGCTGGCAAAAGAGTAGACCAACAAAAAACCTGATCATATCTCGGTGAGCTTAAATGTTTTTATCTAATTACACGAGTTTCTTCTTGTTTTTGCATTTATTTTCATGTCGTTGTGTTTTTTTCTTCTTCTTTCTGTACGTTTGTTTGTTTTATATCTAGTCCTTCTCTTCATTTTTTTGTTTTCTGCCCGTGTCTGTCTGTCTGTAGCTACTCTGGTCGGTTGTATTCATTTGTAGCGTTTTGTTATGTTTTTTTTTTTTTTTGTTTGTTAATGTAATTGGTTGCTCCTCGCTTCGAGGAGGTTAAATGGGAAATGTGTGCGTCTCTGTTACCAAAAAGACCGATTGGCTGACCAACCGACCGACGACCGTTGGCTTACAATGATGGATGTTATGACATGTTTGAAACAAGGGGAAAAATTATATTTCATTTCATTGAAATTATGTAAATTGTGTTTGTTGTGTTGCCTCTTAGCAAGTAACATTTTGAAATGAGTGTCAGGATTTCATTGGCCGTGCTATTTTGTGAGGAGAATATAACGTTAGGGAATACTAGAGCGATCGAATGTGGCACAAAGAGACATGAGGAACGACCCCAATTACACATATTTTACATGAGGAACAAATGCGATTTTTGACAACACATGGACTTCAACCTGTTGGTAATTTCTCCGTAAAGAGGGAACAAATAAAAAAAATTTACTTTTTTATTTTCTATTCGATGCAGCTTTTCTTTCATTTAAAATAAAGAGAAATGTCCGGTTTAAAAATAGGAAAAATTGACATTTGCACTCTAAGGTAGCGATATGTATGTATTTGTTTTTTTTTAGTTATAATTAATAGATATGGTTTAGTTTTTATAAGCGCAGAACTTAATACGAAATCAGCTTTTTCTCGCCATTCCTGACGATTTGAAGAAAATATGAATTTAATTTGTTATTGACTTTGTAAGTTCTTCTTGCATTTGGCAGGAATCCTCTTTGAATGCACAGCATGTTTATAATTCAATGCTGTGATGTTGCCAAATGTCCAACCTTACGATGTTTTTGTACATCTGGCAACATCAACTTATTACTTGCTGGAGAAAACACCGCTAGAAAACATCTCACTCGTGACAACTCTAGAAAAATTTCACAAATTTTAAATTTATCTAATTTCAGATTGAGATGTCGAAGTCCGTTCTCCTTGTATTGATTGGAAAAATAACGGATCATTCTGATAGAATGATCTCAGCAATATAGAGTATGTAGTGGGGAATATGGCTGTTGTGAATGGTTGTTGGAATTCATAAACTTTTATTTGAATCACAGAGACCCCAACGTTGTGGCAACTCCAGTGTTACCACAAAATCCGATCGTCTTCTTTAATGCCCAAGAAAATGAGTAATTTTTTCAAAAAAAAAAACCGTCAATAAAAAAGCAAACGTATGTTATCCTCGATTTCATTTCGATTCCTCTATATAATGGCGCCAATAATCTATTAAACACGCAAATAAAAGGCAAAGACAGATTTCTTTTTTTTTTTTATAACATTTCGAAAACTTTATCTAGACCATAAATAAACGGTCAGTCGAACAACCGCACCTTAAAAATGGAATTTTTTTTATATTGCATTTCCTTTGTTTTGTGCCCAAATTTTATATATTCATTCAGTTTTGTTTTAACGATCATTGATGATGATCGCGATGGTGCCTGCAACCGATCATCATTGTCACGAAACAAAGACACACATGCGCTGACCGGTTGTCCTGGCCTGCTGAGGGCAAACACCATCAAGAGGAAAATAAAACATTATCGGTGTTGTCATCTGGGTTGTGATGACAACTTCTTAGGTTGGCCCGAATGTCGAAATCAAATAAAACGAACTCATCGTACAACAGTCGAAAGCGACGATTTGTCGTTGACTTAAAGAAGACAAACAGAATGAAGACGATGATGTTTGTTGTTGTTGTTATTGTTGTGGTTGCCCTGTGTGATGTGCGCAGGAGTTAAAGAGGAGCCGGTGTCGATGAGGCCATTCGAGATGACTGACGCTGATGATGATGGTTTCCGCTGTTGTCCAAATCAAACAGACGACCAGACCTATATTGGTTTGCGGTGTACGGAGTCACCTACCAATGAAATACCACTTGTTGTATTTATTCGCTTCAATCTGCTTTTGAAGTGTGGGCCAGGGGCAGAGGTATGGGGGTCACCGGAATCAACAAACACTCGACTGTGTGTGAGGTATAGAGATGCGACGGCTGTAGCCTTCACGATTCGCGATTGTCAGCATTGGTGTTTGAGGTTGAATACAACATAAATTGTTGCATTGGACGGACTGTGTGTGTCCAGGAGTCAGGAGTGCAGTAGCTTCAAAAGTTAAAGCGACCAAGAGAATTACCCCCCTGCAAAGGTACGGCATCATCAAGTGTTAGGTTTTTGTTTAAGGTCCATGGTCGTGTCGTTGTTTGTTTTCGGTTTCCTTTCGCCGTCTATCTTTGAGATGATTTCGTAGTCTTCGTGTGTGTGTGAATGTCTTTTGGCCATTGTCGTTCGGATGCATCCGCTGGTTGTTTTATTCAAATGTGCTCAATAAACACTTGAAAGCGGCTTCTTTATGGTTGCTGTTTGTAATATGAAGATGACGACGACGACGACGCATACCACGGTCGAGTTCTGAGGGACCAAAATGTAGTTATTGATTTTGTCGTTGTTGACGACATTGTAGTCGGCTTTGACTTCTAAAAGGTTAATTAATTAATAAACTTTATTAAGGATTCCCATAAACAAAGGAGTGCTGTCTTTGCTTTTGACTTTTCTGGATCATATCAAGAAGAATTTCAAGTATTTCCGTTAGATTGGAATTTCAAGCACAAATAAACAAACAAAAAAACGAAGAAGAACATTTGTTTCAAATCCACCATAATCGTCCCCTTCCAAACCGAAACAAAACAGAACAATCCTTTTGTGAATCCCAACCAAACGACAGCAAGCCAACCGAAAAATGGTCATCAGTCTCCTACATACTCACACAGTAGGTACATATGTGTGAAAATATATCCGAAACCCCTGGCCGATCGAACACTCCTAGCACACCGCACGACGCCGGGACACATAAACTTGCAATGACAGGCAAAAGTGTCTCCAGTTTTATCTACAAAATTGATGAGTCTCCACCAACCGTACGACCGAAGCGACCGGCTGGCTGTGGCCGTCTGTATATGTTGCGGGTATAAATTTAGGCACGTGTTCGGGCGTCGTTATTTTCGTTTTATTTTTTTTTTTTGTTAATGTATTTTGATTCAACGATTTTTATACACTTTTCTGTTCGTCACTCTGTTTCGTTCATTAAGGTGGGCTGGAGGGGAGAGAGAGGATTGATGCGTTTGCCTTTGGTTGGCGGTGCGCAGCTCAGGTAGAAACAATGCCAAAGAATCAAAGCTATTAATGTTGTCATCATCATCATCATCAGCATCAGCATCCACGTCGTCAACAGTGTTATGCTTTGTTTTGTCTTGATTTTTTCCATCGGTGTTTTGCTTTTTGTTTTCGGCATTGTATTGTACATATTCCTGGAAAATTGGAAGATTTTCTTGGAACTCCTGAAGATCATTGCATGGCCTTTGACCATTAAGGGAATCCCAGGGATTCTTCCACTGCCGGTCGTTGGCTTTGTAAATTGGAGAGCACCGGCTAGGTTTTCACGAATGAAGCAGTGGAGGTAAGGGCGAGGTTGATATTCGACAATTCAATTATTCCACTCACTGCGTTGCTGATTGACCCCAACAAATTTAGCCACATACTAGAGCGAATATGTGAAATGACACGACTAGCACAGCGGCTAGAAAATGTAACTTCTTTTAATGATTCGTTAAATCTACTGACTGTCAATTCTGAAAATGGCGCCAAAAGTCCCCGGTGAAAACAGACGCCGATAGAAACAGAAACGATTGATGTTCACACCAGTGCAGATAATTTGGATTGTTGTACGATGATGGCACCATCCTCGTTGAAATCCTATTGAAAAACCAAATCACTAACACACTTGCACAAGAATCTATGACTCTTTGTCGGTTTAAGAAAAATCGTGCGATCTTGTATTGGGTCTATCTCTAAATCTCATAAAAAACTCTGCTCGAGAATCTATGACTCACTGTCGTTCGATCTGTTTGTAAATCTTAAAATACAATGTTTGGTTATGTCCATATTTGCTTTTGTTCGTTTAACCTGCAAGTCTGTCGTTTTAAATCAACTTCTGACAATTGCTGGTTTTATGATCGTGTGAAATTCCATTAGCCACTGTAAACCTCGTCTCGTCTGGGAAATTCAATCGTCAGCACTCGTTAAGACTGCCCACTACAGTATTGTTCGCTTTGTCTTTCGACAGTTGAGGAAAATGATGGTAGTCGAAGGACATGGATTGTGGTGAATACCCCTACTGTTTTTACTTTCGTCATCAACGGTCGGGGCTGGATAATGTGACTGAATGTCGTCATCGCCATCAGAAGCAGAAGCTGCAACAAACTCTCGTAGACAAAGATAAAAAGTATCTGTGTAAAGATTAAAATTGCGCTTGTATCTTTTGTTGATGTTGTACGCTCAAATCAAATCTCGCGGCTATCTCTTAATAACCGGTAGTGATTCTAACTTAAATAACGTGCACAATTTGGAAGCTTCCATGAGTTTCGGTCGAATGCTCCCTTTCGACTGGGGTCGGTCGTTCATCATTGGCTCACAAACAAAATATGATGAGGACCGCATCGGTTTTGTTTGCCTTTTGCAATCTTATCGATAGTGTTTTTTTTTGTCTGCATTTGTGCGGCAAACTGCACCATGTTGCAAGATGATGAAGGCCAATGGTGGCTGGGTGCTGCGTGGTTCGTTACGACAATGCTGCTTGCGTTCACCTTCTGTATTCGTTCTGTCGGGCATTTGTTGTCTGTTTTGTACGAGTGCGTCCGTCCGTCTGTCGGTTCGCCCGTCGGTCTCCTCGTACTTGTGTCGTTTTGACCATTTTCTGTAAGCATCCATTCCATTTCAATATTAGATGTAGTGCCCCGGCTGTTGTTGGTACATTTCGTATGCCGGGGGGACCATCTTGGTCGGCTGCTCGAGTTGGTTGTTGCTTTTATTGAAATTTATTCTGTTTTTCAATGTTCGATTTTTATACATTTTTGTTGTTGTTGTTGTTGTACTCGTTCCTTTGATAGATCTCCGACTTGATAACCGGCACATTCACGTTCACATTCATCCGTACATCCACAGAGAGGGAGAGAGCGAGAGAGATTCATCTATGGCAGGGCTGTGTACGTGTGTATGTACGGGTACGTATGGATGGATGTAAATTCGGCATGGCTTGAAACAACCTGAAGGTGTACAAAGGAGCCCTGATAGAATTATCACAAAACATGAAACTCTATGGGAGGTTTATTGGGCTTTGAGTTTAACAGTTGGAAAGAAGACTCACTCGCACAGGCAACGTAATCCCAATTAGATGTAAATTAACATTAAACAAGTTGCTGTTGCCTGCCTTTTTTTCCCCCTCCTTCCTCCAACACAAATGTTGAGTTTTTCTTTGACTGTAATTGCCAAATTATACGGAAAGCTCGCTGTAACGTCTCCAATATCAAGTGTGGCTCCATTAGAGACGGACTGAAATCGATTCACCGGCCAGCGTCAAACATGCGACATTTATTTTCTGCCCTCTTACCCAATTTATATTCCGAGTACAATTTAAAGTAACTGTAAATATTTTCGATTTTAGCTATCGCTGAATGTTCAGACTAACTAGACAACATAATTAATCAAGGGCATGGTACCGAGTATTTTGTCTACAAATGTAAACTTTTACACTGCGATAACGGAACAAATCAGCTGATTAGACGTACATGCATGCAGCGACATCTGTCCTCATATATTTTAAAAATAAATTTCATTTGACATCGAACAGAAAGCGAAGAAAATTCAAGTCCAATTTCAGTACACATTCTGTGATCGAGCCAAATCCGAGCACGATTCGGTGTCAAGGTAAGTGGTTTGGATTATTCGAATAGACAATAAAGTGATATTTATTCAAATTAGTTCGTTCGTGTGTGTGATGTATTTAGTCTATTATGAGATAAACGTTTTTATGAAGTTTTTGATAAATCAAAATCGGTTTCCGAAAAACTAAATTTTGATCGGCTCTTATAGAAATTGAAGGGCATATACCAATTATAGAAATATCGCCCTGTGAGTTTTTGGATCTTAATCAATTGAGGATGTGCAGGAATTCATTTTCAATTTGTTCAGGGAAAGATCATTCTAATTATCCACTGCTGAATCATGGCAATCATGCTGGTTATTTTATTTTATGTATTTATTAACAATTATATTTTTAACACATTACAAACATAATGCAAGCTCTGACTACTGAGGTCTTAAGCTAGAAATGGCTTTTTTTTTAAATGGATCCATTTAATTAATAAAAGTCTAAATCGCCCATGATTGGCTAAGTGTAGACCAGCGGCAGCGCTTCTGACTTGACTTTGCCATCCGTACCATACGCTACTGATAAGTTTAAGATAGTTTGTTCCCCAGTGTTGGTCGATAGTCAACGGACCAAGACATACGATTATTTATTATCTCTATCGTCAAAAGTGATTTGGAAAATGTATTTACTTTAACCACTCATCTGACTTAAATTACAAATTGCTTTCACTGTCATATGTTGTTTTTTATCTGGTGTCAATTCAATTCCGAATTTGTCTTCGCCCAACGCTTCTGTTCTCAGAACACAATGCCTGAGCGGTATAATGAAACTTTTTGGCTAATTTCATTACTGTATTCTTTTGGCGTTGCCACTTATTTGTCAACCTTTGAGTGGGTTCACTTCGGAGACATTTTGCAGCAAATGTGAATGTCACCGTACAGATTTTGGCCATTTGTCAATAAATTCAAAATATTTTTTTTCTTAGTTGTGTCTTTTTTCTTCGGCCAGCTCTATTCAGTTCCATTATATGAAATCAAGTTGGCGGTCAACTACTTTCGGTTAGAAACCGAGAAAAAAAAACCCAACAACATCAAACTGTCAAAACAGTTTTATTTGAAGAAACAGACAAAAAAAAGCTGAACAGCTGATATTTGACAGCTTTTTAGATAATTATATAAACAATTTGCTGTTGTTTACTTGCACCTGACCAAAAAAAAGCATGAGATCCGATTAATTTTGTGCAAATATTTAAACGTTTGTTTAGCCGTAGGTGGGATTTCGGCTGGCTATGGTGTTATTCAGCATTGTTTTTGGTTTTGTTGTCGCGGTCTAGCGAAACAGTCGGCATGTGTTTATGCTGGAACTGTTGTGTGTTTGAGCACAAACCAGACGGTTTATGGACATTAAGCCACCTTAATAAACGTAAATGTTAAAATGTATTGAAAATCTCAAATAAACTTTTAAATAATCTCAACTTATGGCAGACGTTTTTTTTTCAAGTGTATGAAAAGTTCAATAAATACCGCTTCATGTTAGAATATCTGTTACGTATGAAAGGCAACAAAAAATTCTTACAAAAATTCCGACATGAAATGTTTGGTTTTCTGTCCATTTCCCTTGCCGTCCCCTACCCAATCGTCGAGCGATCGACCGACCTTCCTTGCTGTTCTGTACTAAAGGTGATGTTCTCCGCCACATCGACACCAGATGTGAAGACCCTCCTGTAAGCTGTGGCATACAATTTTGTTGTTTGCGTTTGCTTAATCCTCTGCTGCTGCAAGCAAATAACTACAATTCCAAAATTGTATGCCTCGCAGCAACGAGTATGTTGTGCAAAAGTTTGCATCATTTTTCTTGGAGGCCTAAACTTTTCAGCGAGCGAGTCTTGATGTCTGCCGTTGTTGGCTGTCGCTGTGGTTGCTGTGTCTGTGTGTAGTTGAGTGCCCCCCCCAAAAAAAAAAAAAAAAAAACCTGTGAAAACAAGGTGCGATATTTGGTGTTGCAAGAAGGTACGAGGCGGAAAATGAAAAACGAAAAGAAAAAAACAACGAGGTTTGTATGCAGACAGATTTAAATGTTACATCACTGATGGCTGGCTGGTAAGGTTCTACGTATGTAGGTTGGTTAGTTGGCTGGCTGGCATATGCGTATGCCCATATGTGTGTGTGAGTGCGTGTGTGCATGTGAGGCCACTATTTGTGGAGTCTGAACCTTGTGTTGGGGTTTTAGGATTGCCCTAGACAGTGAAAAGCTGCACTCTGATGCCACCGAAGTCATTTCTTTGTTTATTTAAAGTTGATTTTTAAAAAAATAAACAATATTTTGATATATTAGTACAAAACTGGGAATGTTTAATTTCATCCATGCTGGGAACGGAAAAAAACAAAACAAAAAAGCTCAAGATGTTTTGTTATTTGTTCATTCTGCTACTAGACTTTGCTAGTGGAAAGTCAGCAATTGTTAAAAGCATTGAAATATCGATATCAAACATGTAATTTAAACATCAATTGTATGATAAGAACTCTTCTTGTTATTAACAATTTCAGCCAAAATAACTTAGCCGATAAAATGTAATTATAGCATTTCTGAAATCCATCTAATTTTTGGTTTACCTAGACGTCTCATAATGCGGACAACTCAATGCACTGCGGTGATGTTTTTCTCTCATCTATATACATATATGTAGTCCTTGTTTGCAAGGGACGATCTGTAATCATCAGATTTCATGCCACAAGTTGTATAGACATTTTAGAGTAGTTTCGTATGTGTGAACCAGTCCTAAGAAAGTTGTTTACGATAATAAATCACAGATTCTGAATTTTTATTTTGTAGAATTGAAACTTGTTTGCGCCCATTCTTGTCCTCTTTAATTGTCCTTCGTTTTGTCTATGATTGCTGTGTCATAAAGGATTTTTCAATTAAAAAATCACATAATTTTATAACGCATCTCTTCTCACCGCACCGCACCACACCACACACTCATCATCCACGCTTTGCTTACCGCCTCCTTCCGTCGTATTCATTATTCATTAAAAAGTTATATTTTCCTGGGTGTGTGTGTGTGTATCACTCCTGACTAAAGACGATTGCTTACACGCACGCACCGATGAAGCCAATGAAAATGTTTATGATACTAATGAATTTTTTGTTTGCTGCCGCTGTTGCCTTCAATCGCACGGGCTGTATTCCTTTTTGCCGCTGCCGCTGCTGTTGTTGTAGTGTCGGCGGTGTTGCCACTCATACCTACAGATATTTAGTCCTTGACACGCAAAGCCGGTTTAAAACAAAGAAATGCAAATTTTTTACGATTGCACACCTCTTCCTATACCCGGCCGCCGCTTCTTCTTATTCCTCATCCATAGGACGAACATATGAATGCATTTGCTCTGCTGTATGGTCGACGTGGCGTTGCGTTGCGTTACGTTCCGTTTTGGATTTGTTTCAAAAGTCGCAGTTTTAGGTTAATTAATTTATATTATTTTATTTGAACGTCAACGTTTACCGAAACACACACAAGGCAGCCAAAAACCTGTGCCGCTCAACTGGAGGAAGATGCACTTGCCGACCTGTGGCTTTGTTGTGCATACCCACACCCTGAACGTGCAACCAAGCCAGTCAGCCAGCCAGTCAAACTAACCAACATACGCTTATAATAAACGACAAATTTATATTTAATGAGCTTCCATAAAATTTGAATTTCAAGAGGAATATACCGCCGCGCACCACATTCGTACGCGAACCCAACCAAAGCTGTTGGCGTGGAGAACAAGCGACATGCATTTCCCTGTTACACCGCCACCACTACAGGCCCCCCCTCACCACCCTTCAGCAGTGTATAAACTATGCGAGATTTTCGGTTTCAGATGTTGGTTCGGGACCAAAAGGGAGGGTGCAATGAATGAGATGATCAAATAAAATCTTTGTTTTATGGCAACTTAAGTATGTTGAAGTTTATAACATTGATATCTCTTTAAAAATGGTGTGCTAAGAAGACTTTTACGGTCCCAAAAAGGTAAAAAGAAGAGGATATCTGCGGTGCTGTGGCGATTTTCGCCCGGGTTTGCCATCATAAAATGCCACAAGGAATTTTTCGCCTTCTTTTATTTGGGTGAAAAAGAAAAGAAACTAATTATAGACTTGTGGCAATATTAAAACCACACAAGTTGTTGTCGCAGCAAAATGTTAGGATCATCAACAGATTTGTTACATTCTGTGATGAGATTCTGTCATATTCTCACATTTTCTGATGTAAGTGACTTGATAAGTGATATGGCTAAAAGCAGAAATGTTGAGGCCATTTTACATCATCTAATTATTTGTATGAGAAAAATCTGCTGTATCTAGTAGGAAATCAGCTGATCTACTTGAAACAATGGAAAGGATTTATTTTTTTTTATTTAATTACAACAAAAAGTACATTTATATTGCAATTTTTGGTTTCAACTCGCCTTTCAGGGAGCGTAATGGAAAGGTTACAAAGGGAATGACGAAAGAGGCTGAAGTTAATAAGAACATTAGACGTACAAAATATTTGTGCAAAAACAGTTTGCACAAAATTAGACACTTGACATGCTACGACCCAGTAAATCAGATCGTAGTTAAACCAATTTCCCATAAAACTGATTTTAAACTTCAAATACGTTTTAGAGTGGTCAGATAAATTAATGCCCACTTTCAGCTGTTGATGTGGCAACACTAATAATTTGATCGGAAAACATATGTTTCCGGCGAATTATTAAAATAATATTTAACTTCTGTTGCGGATTTCGGAGGAAAAAAATAAATGTTTTAACAAAATTCCGCATTTAAACGATTGCAAAAGTCCCGAAAGAAAACCAGAGGCCAGAAAAAAGGAAAAAAGCCGTAAATCTCTTATTTAAGTTGACTTTTGTTCTGCTGTGTATGATGCAAACATATATCAGACCTCTAGTTTATTCTGAAACCATATGCGTTTTTTCCCCAATATTTCTTAAGAAGGACGAAATTGAAATCTTAAAACAGCTCTCCTAGAAAAATCGTATTTCGAGTTGTGACACTATTGAAGTAAATGGGCGAAATGTTTCTAAAACTGCTTAAATTATTTTAACTTATTGTTTATAATTCGTATTTCTACAGTTGTACGAAATTGCACATCTATAACTACATTATTGGCTTTATAAGATTTCTTTTTTTTTAACTCATGATTTTATAGATCAATTTCAAAGAAAATGATCATCTTGCATCTCCTATTGTTTCACAATTTGTCCATTGTATCGACATGAAAAAAGTGTTGCCCTCTTCGTTACCTTTGCCTTGTTTCATATTTCTTTCATGACATGTCTTTCTTGTCAAACATCTTTCTTTTATTATGTTTTTTTTTTTTTTTTTTTGCTGTCTATTCCAATCCAGTCTCTGACGATGGCCTTGGGTATTTTCTTCTAAACATACCACTGCCAACAACAACAACTACTCAATGTGTCAAATTTACGTCATGTACAGACCAATCATGTGTCTGTCATATTTAAAAAAAAAAACCCATACACAAAAGCGTTCGACAAAAAAGTAATAATATCAAGAAACATGAAAATCAATAGTTTATATTGTTCAAACATCAAACGGCAAAAATCAAAATAAATGTTGTCAGTTTCCATCCATTGTAGGCCAACAGCAAAAAATAGTTGAACAAAATTAAACTTGAGTTGAGAAGCAGTTTATGTAAATTTATTTTCTCACAGTATTTTGTAAGCTGTGGCAATAATGGGCTGATTGCACCTGACATTTGGATGGAGATCGTAGTAGACAAAACGGGTTTGCGTGTAATTACATAAAATTTTTTTATTAAAACGTATATTTGAATTAAAACAATATTTTGGTTAGTCGACCTTCGCCCAAACTGGGAATATAAATGCCAACAACATTTGGACTATATATCCGTTCCAAGACCCCTTTCAAGCTAGATCCTTTAAGAGTGGAAAAATTATTAACCCCTTCAGTATTCAAATAATCCCTTTTTATTCGGGGAAATTCCTATAACTCTTCAGCAACTATTTTACAAAAAATTAACTTAAAGTAGGCAAACATGCCACTACACCATCAAATATGAGTATGCATGCCACAATTCCAAAAATGTTCGGTGTATGAACAACGCGACCAACCATTGTAGGCATCCCAGTTGGCAAAGTAATTTATGATCAGGCCGCCTTAACAATTGCGACCATACGCCAGATGAGGCACACAGCACAGGAACAAAACATGCTACACAGATAATATTATTTTGCATGCCACAAACGGAAAGCAAAGCAAACGAACAAACAAACAAAAAAAAGTCAAAACATGTTTGCTGTGAATACGACGAAAATGTGCGATGTTGCGCTGTACTAGAAGAAGAAAACAAAAGCCGCCATTACAACAATTCGGCCCGCACCAGATTCAGTTTCAGCCAACAGTGTTGCATTCGAGCACACATACTCCTGGCGGACGGACGGACAAAAAAAAGCGACCGACAACAAATCTAGCAGCAAACAAAAGCTTTTCATTTGTTGTTGTTGTTGTTGGGTACAACTGACCAACTTGCTTTTGATTTTGGCATGAGTTTTGTTTGTTCGTTTGTTTTATTTATTTATTTTTTACTTTATTTCATTTTCTGAGGTAATTAATACAGCCGAGAACTTCAAAAGGACCAGGGTCTGATGCGGGACAAGGCAGCTGGAGGAGTAGAACAAAAAAGCTGAAGCAGCCGACGACGACAACGACGACGACTGTGGCGAGGGAAGACCCAAAACAAGACAAGGCATGGAATGGAATGGCGGTGGAGTGTTTTACATTTTGTTGTCGAGAGAAATGTAACTCATTATGTCACAAATTGAAATGTTGCAGTAAATAAATGGACGACAGCATGCCACAAACAAAAGACAGAAAACGCGACGATGGCGGCGGCTGCGGCAGCAATGGCAAAAACGGAAAACAAATTCAACAACCAACTGAAAACTCACAGGGAAACCGTAACAGAGGCCGTTAATTGAAACGTTTTGTAGTAATTTGAAATTGTAGTTTAAATAGTTCGCTCTATCTTTTACAAGCGGCAACGGAACGTAACGCAATGATTGAGATCTACAATTAGGCGGCATTGCGACCGCCGAGACGAACGGCTTAAGCTTGTACGGTAATCTTTATAGTTGATAGTTGACTAATCTGGTCGCAAGTAGGGAAGGCAGGCTGAAATGGGCCGAAAGTATGATTGAGAGAACACTGCATCCCTTGAAGAAACTCCTTGGAAATAAATCAGTAAGAGAAAATCAGTAAGAGATTAAACACAATGGAGTCGCTAGCCGCAGTTGGGCTCGTTAAAACCCGTCTCCAAATGTCAAATGATTTTTCTACAGAGTTGTATTTAATCTCAGAAGTCTTCGGGGAATTAAATTTGTTTTTAATCTATTATGGAGGTGACGTAGGCACACTTAAAGTCACATAAATAATATTTATAAAAAAAAGTAACGTTTTTTTTGGGTCTATTTGTGTAAAATCTAATTTCATGTGGAAACGGTGTGGCTGGTGCGGAAATAAAATTCCACAAATCTTATAATCGTTACTAAATGCATTCTGATTACTTCTCAAAAAAAAAAAATAATAAAAACGAAAGAGAAAACCAACATTTTATGTGGAAATGACATTTATTTGAGAAGATGCAGAGACGAAGAATCTCATTCCACTTTAGACCCTCCACTTTTTTTTTACGATTAAGACAATAACCCAGAAATAAATTGTTATAGTCAAAACACCGATTTATTGTGGCTAATTAGGCGGTCATTTTCGCAGCAATGGCCTGAAATGACGGTTAAAAGTTAAGGAATTTCTGTGCTTTTTATGACACCTTAAATAACAAACAAAACCAAAAACAATTCCCGCACTGGACTGTCTTTCTTTTATGACATTTTTGGTTGTTGCTGGTTTTTATTATTAATTTTGTTTTCTGTTTTTTTGTGTTTTTTTTTTCTACAAAAACAAATATTGCAACTGCCGTGTGTTGACAATAAGTGTGTGTTGTTGTTTCTGTTGTGGATTTAACAAAAACAAACAAACAAATAAAAAATAAAACCGAACAAAGCGAATGTTTCAATAAAACCGGAGTGGCCAAACGACGAACGGACGGTCGGTCGGTCGGATTGAGTGTTTAAAGCCGTCGGCCAGTTAAAGCCAAACTGATGCTGCCGTGGTCGATGATCACGATGAGTAGTCATAGTTGTGTTTGTCAAGATCTCACATGACAGGGCTAGAGACCCAATCACTCTGCGGTTCAGGTTTCATGTCAATGCGGTGCGGTGCGGTGCATCAAATGAAAACCTCAACGCGTAATAAGATTCAACAACATTGGGTCATAAAAATCTCAACACTTGAATTAAATGTCTCATCCGCCGACTGCGCTGACAGACACACAGAGAACAGTCTACGACGGCCCTTCATAAGTGCTCTACGCTTAAGTAGAAACACACGAAAAGTAAACTCTTAATTCGTCTACAACTTCTCGGGCGGCCCATGCCGTAGATGAGGGCAAAAACTGTCGCCGTTTTTCTGGTGTTTGAAAGGCGTCAAGAAAAGGTCACTTTCCCAAGCGATGCAACTGAAAACCACAAGAAAAGTCCCAAAAACAAAATCTGTCTTTCGATGATCGTTGATTTTCGTCTTCTTCTTTTGTTTAAGCCTAAAATGGCGCTATACACTTTTGGAGATAAGTGTGATTTTTTATTGTTTCTGGTTTTATTTCTTCCCCACATTTTATTGTCTCGTCTGTTTTCTTTACAGATTTATTACCGACATGAATTCAACTTTGACTAAATAGTTAGAGACGAAAGAGGAACACAACAACTCCGAAACACACATAAAGAGTTATGTTCCCTGGTTTTTGTTGTCTGTGGCCGTAGAGATAAGAGTTGGCGGGGGAAAACCTTAACCAGATTTGTCTTTTTTTTTCCTTTCGTTGTTGGAGTTGCACGTATGAAAAGACGCCGCGCCGCCACTTGACAAGAAATGATTAGACGAAGAAAAGCTGGTAATTATGGACAGTTAACGACCAGTGGAGAATGAATGACTCATCTAATTGGAGATAGCGAAAGAGATCCGAAGAGCATACATAAGCAATTGTTTGTGAGACAGATAATCGAAGGCGAGGAGAAAGAAAAAAAAAAACTGTTGCGTTGACAATTATTACCAAAAGGGATTATCTACAATTGTGGATAATTCTCAAGCCTGTACACAAACCAATAAACATTTTTCCTCCTTCCCGTTTTTAAGAAAATGCCGAAAATGTTCACTTTAATCCTTTATTAATTGAAAATAAATTAAAAATCGTTCGCAACGCACACAAAACTAATGGATATTTAATACTTTTCCAAATATTTGCCCAAAGTCTCGTGCTCAGACAGAGAGAGAGAGAGAGAGAGAGAGAGAGAGAGAGAGAGAGAGAGAGAGAGAGAGAGAGAGAGAGAGAGAGAGAGAGAGAGAGAGTGAGAGTCAGGTAGTACCTATATTGCCAACAACTACAAGGGAAAGGAAAAACAGTGCTGGTTCTAAACCAGAAGTAATTAGAAACTCATACGCCCATTAAAGAAAACTGAACAAATCCTCATCCTAAACAACACAGGTCCTTTATGAGTTTATTGACAATGTTGACTCTCACCAACAAATGACGTCGTCGGCAACGCACAAGGATATGCACAACTACTCAAACAAGGAGAGCATACGGATATTCATATCCGAAGAACGACATGGCATGGCTCACTGGCGAGACAACACCCAGAGTGTTCCGTCGTCCTCGTCGTCGTCGCCGTCATCGTCAACTTCAGTAGTTGGCATTTGTGATTAAGTAGCAAAATATTACAGTCTAAACTCTAGAACAGCAAACACCAGCACACTAAAACCTCACCCTCAATGTTCAATGTTGTGACGCTAAGTCGTAATTATCCGGCTCGAGCTAAACTAAATTGTTTCCAGTCTGTCCGCCCGTTGGTGTTTAGGTAGCAACGAAATTATGAAAGATGCCAGTGACGGCCAGTCTTCATGAATGAAACTTCCCGCTGTGTGCAACGATGGAGGGGTTTTTGTAAAACTCAACGGGATATCGTGCCCGTAAGATTTACAGGAGCCCACTGATCATGCTGTCAAATCACGATCAATTGCATGCGATTGTGTGTGACTTTCCGACAACCTGTTGAGGTTGTTGACAACAATTTAAGTGGTGGGCAGGGAGTTTTTAATACAACAAAAGTCGCAGACAGAAAAACCAAACAAAAAAAGAAGTTTCCAATTTGTTTGGATTACTTTTACAATGCAGCTCCGATTTCCACTCCAATTGCCCTTATTTCATTTTCAAAACCTCTTTGAATGGCTTGGCACTTAAGGGGATCGCAATTGAGAAGAAGAGTAATGGAAGTGAACGCTGCCATGGTCAATCATGTTGACATTTTGAAGAATATCATTCAGACAATTGTCGCCACTGAGTGTGGCGCACTCTTCAAATTAAAGCAGATCTCAGAGTGGATATTTTCCACTCCAGTCCACAAAAAAGAAGGACTGCTGATCACACAGAAAAATATTTGTCATGTAACAAAAACATGTTGGTGAAGAAAAAAAAAATTGTTAAAAATTAAAATCACAATAAAAAAATAATAAAACATCCATTTGAGGTTTCACTTCTTATGCCTTCGCGAACAAAACTATAGCATTTATGGCATTCGGAATATGTACATCTCCCGAGAACATCTCCATGGCCATGACACAATTTATTAACCTGTCTGGAAAATATTTCGCATATTTTATGAGCCACATCCGGTAGGGACGACACCAACAGCCACCAAAAGTAACATCTTGTCGCCTTCGGCCTCCTTAATTCCTCACCACCAAAATTCCGCAATAAAGATATTCAAGCGCACCTCATAAATTCCTTCAGTGTTGTTTATCTGATTTTGCACCTTTCGGACGCAACCTTTTTTTCGCCAACGCCACAATTAACCGAACTATAAAACCCCACACAAGCAAAATCCTTAAGATTCATGAATTCCTTAACCAAATTAGAAAATAATTTGATTAGAAAAGAGAACTGTGGAGTGGAGTGGCGTGGAGAAGGCCAGGTAACGATGTTGGCTGATAGAACCCACATAAATTTCGGTGACCCGATTTCGGTTTTGGACAGGTACTCGTGCACACGGATTCTATGAGAAATTATCACCGGCAGATAACCGACAGACAGCAACATTTTGCTGTTGGTTTTATTTATTTCTTTGGTATCTCTTCCCCGCTTAGCTGTGTTTAGTTTTCGGTCTGATTGCCGTGGCATGAGCATAGATTTTGATTTTGAAACGTTCAATACACATTTCATTTGGCTTATGTTGTTCTTTTTTTTTTTTTTTTTTGTAAACGAATAAACCTCAAATTCTAAATATACCGACCGATGTTGTTTTAATTAGACGACGATTAATTGTTGTTTGTTTAGTTAAAATTTATGCCATTGTTATAATTAAATATGACGTTGTTAGTGTTTGGCTTCGAGCATGAGCAAAATAAAAAAAACCTAATAAAACGTCACCTGTGTTTTCTTAAATGCTGTGTTTAATTTTATATTTTGCATGTGAAGAGCTGAAAAAACTGGTCGCGATAGTTGGCGCCGAGGTGGTTAAAAATGCGATTAATAAACGATTTCGTGTTTGTGTAGTAGCCGCAGCTGCTGTTGATTCGATAATTTGTTACGATTTGCGAAATCGTTCAGTTACATCGTCAGATATTTTCAGAAGAATCTACTGAAGTTGTTTCGGTTTCTGTTTGTTTGGCTACACGAGAAATATTCGATTTCTGAATACGGTTTTGTAGAACTAAATAGCAAATTGTTGCATTTGCATTGAAAATGTTTGCTTTAAAGAGGTTTAAACAAACAATAATATGTAAAACATTTTTGGCAAGACAAATGATTTTTAAAAAAAATATCCGTTAATCACATTGAACAAAAGTCAACCAAATGAAAATATGTGACTATTTGCATCCATGTTCATTAATATTGAATTTGTAATAGTTGTGACACAAGTTTCTATCACTCGGTTTGTTTAAATGAAAGATGGTCCAATTAGCCGAAGTCTTTTTTTATTGAAAATCCTGCATAGGTGAAACAAAAATATTGACTGTTTTTCATTTCCGCTTAACCGAATTCGACGGTGTTTATTTTCAATCAAATGCGTATTGAAGTCACCCTGTAACAATGAATGACCAAGTTATTTAAATTTCAATGTTGGTCGGTTGGTCTTACATATTTAGTTCAGGTTCGTATCCGGGTAAGAATGTAATAATATGTAATACAAAAAACTCATCTAAGTTTTAACACTTTTTTTGGCAAATGATTTGCATACTTGTGGTGAATTATAAATATCATCTGTTTGAGAAATGAAAAATAATGGAAAATTTATTAATATGACGTTTTTTCTGTGTTTTCTTCTTCTTTATTTTTCCTAAATACATTGAAGTTCTTTTTAAATGTACATTTGCATTTGAAATTCAAAAGGATGTTAGCTCCTATCGACTGCAATTCATTTCTACCACAAGCTATTGCTCTGAATCACTTTGGTTTGTAGTCCTCCACGTATTTGTTTGACAAAAATGTGATACAAGCGAAAACACAGAAGATGTGTTTGTGTTAGTCAGCCTGCCCGCCTGTCTGTCAGTTTGTGTGTGTGTGTGTTGCATGAACTATGCCTCTGCATTATTTGTATAATATTCAATATGACACAATGTCTTATAAATTAAATTTTGACACTAAATTACATGACATGACCACAAATTTCCATACACACAATGCAACGCAACGATGACATGACAAGCAAATCATTTGTAATAGTTTCCCCCCCATCCTCCGCCCCCACTCTCGCCGTATGCCCCGCAGCCTAGACACAGTTTCGAGTGTCTTGCCACAATGTAAACATCTAAAATTCATGCAACATCAATCGTTATATGTATTTGTGTAAATGTAGTCTGCTATAGAACATTACATTTGTAAGAGTAAAATCCGTTACAAGGTAAAAGTGTTTGAATCTTTTGCAAAGAAGAAGAAAAACACCGAAAAGTTTGAAGGAAATCGTAACATTTGACTGTGGATGGTTGGTTGGTTGGCTGACGGGCAGGCTGGCTGGCAGGTACTGAATGTGGAGTGTCTGTCTGGTGTGTTGGTAATGCAGTAATAATGATTTATTCACCAGGGAATATCTCGAAAACATGTAACAAATGTTGGCTTCTTTGTCTAGTAGTTTTGTTGCTACCACGACACTTGCAGTCTTTTGTTGCAACTTAACGGAGGCTGGCAGAGAATGAGCAGCGCAAGCAGTGAGGAGGAGTGAGTGAGTGCGAGTGAGTGAGTGGGCGTTTTGATGGAGTGGGTGGATAGTTTGTGGCAAAAGGTAAAACAAATGATTGTTGTTTGTTGCAAGTTCGGTGTGTCGCATGAATGCTGATGCACTCAGTGTTGCAATCAGACCACATGTTTTATGCAAACAAAAAAAACAGCACACATTCGTCTCTCTGATGTATTCGTTTGTCGTTGGCATCACTCGTACTCGTACTTGTATCTTGTTGCTGTTGCTGTTGCTGTTTTTGTGTGTGGCAAGTACTCGAAAAAGTCGCATGTCGTATTCACATTGAATACATGAGTGCTGACATAAATATCTTGAGGCATGATTTACGATCACCATATAAACAGGACCGAAACAACAACAACAAAAAAATCAAACAACCGACCGTTGAGTTGCAGCCACAAAAAAAAAAAAAAACGAACGAATGAGTCCCCCCCGAAAGAGTGCAGCGCACCCGTACCACAGCGCTTAACTGAAAAATGTTTGTGAAAAATGAAAATCTGCTTGTGATTTTCCTTCTTTCTCTCTAGTTTTGGGTTAATATCGCATGTGGCATGCACCTTTTTTCGTGTGGTTATGGCAATAAGCTGAAATTAAAAAAACCAAAAAAAAAACTTGAGCGTTTTTCCAATGAATCCCGTTCTGTTGCATGTTCACCAAAAAAAAAAGAGGTTTAACTTTCAAGTTACTACACCGGAATTACACTAAAATATGTATGTCTGTAGTTTGTGTCTATGTGCCGCTGCACGCGTTACTGTATGTGTGTGTGTGAGTGTGTTTAAAGCGGCTTATTAAGGTGTCATGGCCGGCGAAACAACAGCGGCGTATGGCCGGGCCCGAGACGCCACCAGTAGCGGCGGGAATCCCTTTGGCGCTGTCACTCGTTTATGCAACAACCAAACAGTGCGTTTGCCTGACTGTTGGCGAAAATGACAACTGTGACAGCAGTGTCGTCTGCAGCTCCAGTGTCGTATGCGTCCCCGCTGGGATTATGCATTTAACGAGCGCTTTGGCGCTTATGAAAAAGTCACTCTGCCACAATGTTGTTATCACAGTTGTGTGTTTGTCATTGTTGCTGGTGTCTTTTTTCAACTGCTGCTGTTGGGTCCTGGTCCTGGAAAATGTTATTGCACGCGATATGCGGGCGTGGCATGGCGTTAAATTACCCAGCAACACACTCACATCGAGTCGCATAAGTATACGCGCACCAACACCGACATATACAAATAAATATAAATTATATGCACACATACAAATGAATAAGCACGCACACACTTGTACAGATGAGTGTCGGTTCTCTTATGCCTGCGAGAATGTTTCCGTTTTTATAGTTTTGCATATATGTGTGTGTGTGTGTGTCGATTTTCTGTTGCCATTTTTCATTTAATGGCTTTGTGTGTGTTGGGGGCATGCGAGAGAGTGTTTGAAACGCTGTTGGCGGTTTATGTTATTTTGGTTGCGGCTTTTTGAATATCAGCGCCACCGTTGATTTATTCATGCCGGTGCTCTTTTTTTTTGTTTCTTTTTGTCTTTTCTGTTCTGTTCGGTTCATTTTTTGTTTTCGTTTTCGTTTTTGCTGAAATTTAATATTTTTCACTCAGTGCGGTTGTGTGGCCGGCCGCTTGCCGATGGTTATTGTAGAATAGTATATCTGTTTTTTTTCTCTCTTTCCGTTGTTGTTGTTTGGTTAATATATCATTATAAATGTATACACACGCCGATGTATATGTGTGCTGTTATATTAAATCCAAAACGGTAGCGTAACATGTGGCAACTGCTGACACTTTAATTTGCCACTCGAATTCTCTGTGCCGCCACCATCACCAAATGCCACCACTCATATTTATGAGTGATCCGATAGTAACTGGGAGCGTAAGGTTTTTTTTTTTATTATTATTATTCGAAATCATTGTAGCTTCTGTGGATTCGCTATTGGCAAAAATAACACTGAATATATGTAAGTACAGTGAATTTTTAATGAGATGAATCCTAAGCCATGTAAAACTTCGCTAGAAAAATATTAGCCATTTCGGGCGGATTTAAACAGTTGGTCCAGATGGTTCCCGGAAAAATGACTCCAATACAAAATGGTCCTAACGAAACACATGACGATTTTTGGGGTCAAAATCGCCCCACTGTACAAAATAAAATTTTAGCCCAAATCCAAAGTGAAAAATAAAATAGAAAAAAAAAATAATTGGGGTACCAAAACTGAAGAACTTGCAATATTAAAAATGACCGCTGACACTGAAATTTCAATGACCTGTGTTCTGTTTGGCAAAAAAAAAGTGAACGCATTATTGCCCTCTGCTGATGCTTCAGACAGTCTCCCGAAATGGAATACCCTGCATTAACTGAAAGCTTCGGGGAATAGCGAAGAAACTTGGGACTTATATCCTTGGAGGTCCAGTGATTATAAGGGATAAAAGCATTGGATGAAGACTAGGCACCGAGTACTCCTTGCACTATAATTTCGTTTTCAATATTATGAGTCTAAACGAGTGTAGAGTTGTTCGCTGGTCTTTGTTGTCATTTCGATCATTCCGTTTGTATTGGGGAAATGTTTATAAAATCGTTTTTTAAAAAAAGGCTCTTCGTCATTTGGAATTTTTATAAGTTTGACTCTCCATCCACCCACGACGAACGAATTATCCTTCGAAATTGAGTTTCCTTCTAAATTGTGTATTTTGGGGAATTTGTGGGGAAATGTTTATAAAATCGTTTTGTTTTGTTTTTTAAAAAAACGATCTTCGTCATTTGGAATATTTATAAGTTTGACTCTCCATCCACCCACGACGAACGAATTATCCTTCGAAATTGAGTTTCCTTCTAAATTGTGTATTTTGGAGAATTTGTAGGGATATTTTCACATATTGACAATACAAATAAAAGAGAGAACCTAAAATCATTTCGAGGTCACAATAAATTGGGTGAAAATAATATACAAGATTGGAAATAGGTTCAACAATTTGTTCACCGCTTAAAATACTGATTAGGCGCAGTATTGAAAATTCAATTGAAATCAAATTCAGAGTTACGAATTTTCCATAATTTTCTAAAAAGGAAACAAACTCAATTGATATTGTAATGAAATAAATTATGTTCAGAATTTTCCTTAATTTTCTAAAAAGAAACTCATAATCGTACAAAATTGAAAACAGTCAATATTTGGTCTGGACAGCTCGGAATATAAGTGGATACGTCCGAACGTCGAGATGATTTACAACAGCAGCAGCAAAGCCAAAACTCGACCCTTAATTGGATAACAACGACAGCAACAAAAAGTCCCAACAACACTTATTATTTAACTTTGGCAAAATAGTTTGTTTTATTTTGAAAAACAAATAAATGAGACGGGGAAAATGACTGAAAATGAGGCGATACCCAAAGGCATGTATAGATTTCGAAAGAAAACGAAAAAGAAGAAGACGAAGACGAACTGAACTGAACTAACAAAAATAAAGTTAAACATTTTCATTAGTTTCTATTTAGAAGTTTGCTTTTTTTGTATTTTGTTGTTGTTGTCGCTGGGGTTTTTTTTTCTCGTCGTCTTCTGTTTCGTCTTTTTCTACACAACAACGACAACAAGAGGAGAGGAGGGGGGGCACAAACAAAAAACTTAAAGTTTTGTATGTCAGTAAACATTTTTTAATGTATTTTTCATGTAAATTGTTTTCGCAACAAAACGTTGGATATAACAAACTAACACACACACACACACAGACGGACACAGCAGTACTTGCTCTCACACACACACATTTACAACAACGTTTATGTAGTTTATGAGCCAAACGAAATAGCGACAAGATGAGGATTCATCCGTGAAACTAAAGTCAACTTATAGTTGGCCGAAACTCTTTTACACACACATACATGCACGCACACTGTGACATTTATCGTTTCGTTGGTGGTGTTTGTTGCGTTTGTTGCTATTGAAATTGACGTCTGAGAGTTGCCGCTAGAGCTCATTTGCTTATTTGCCGGTCCAAACATCTCGTTAACTTCTCAAGTAGTTTTTTTTTGTTTAGTTCTGTTTTGTTTTGTTATTAATTAATTAAAAAAATTTAGTTTTTGTTTTCATTGGTAACTACGGCCAACTGTGTGCATTTTGTTTATGAACCTTGTTAAAGTTAATATTTTTATTTGGAGAGACAGAGGGAACATAATATCATAACTCAAACTAGTAAGGAAAATCCAAAGTCAGGTGGGTCTGACAATACGATACCCTACATCATACTGTGTCTGATAGATTAAACTATAGACCGATGCTGTCAATTTCTTACAATGTTGGTCCAAAGGGCATGGACATTCCCAAAACGAACTGGGATCGGATGAAATTACACGCCTTTCGGTCTATTTAGAAGTTTGTTTTTTATAGTTTGTTGTTGTTGTCGCTGGGTTTTTTCTTCTCACCGTCATCTGTTTCGTCTCTGCTAGGTAAAACATCTCTAGAAAAATATTATCCATTTCGAGCGGCTTTAAACAGCAGGTCCAGATGGCTCCCTGAAAAATGATTCCACTGCAAAATGGCCCCAATAAAACAAAGGACAAATGGGCTCGATTTTTGGGGTTATTTTGATAACAAAAAATCGCCCAACTGTACAGAATGAAATTTAGACCAAATCCAAAGTGAAAAAAATTTCTCAACCAAGATAAAAATTAACTAAAAATGACTACATAATAAAAAAAACAAACGTTTTGAAAATAAGGACCCAATTTGTAGAACTTGAGGCATTAAAAATGATCCCACTAAAAAAAAAGTTTTGTGTCAAAACCAATACGAACAATAAAATTAATAATTTACAATTATTTTGAACAAATATTGAATTGTAGGTAATTTTGCATTATGCAAAATGGCCCAAAAAGGAAAAGACCCCAAAAATGACCCCGACTGAAATGGAAATTTTGTCTCTCCAAATTTTCGTGTTGTTGTCCTCAATAGTAAAATTCGGGGCAAATTGGTGGACAAATTGGAGCTGTTGGGACAAGTTGGTTATGGGAAATTTCATGAAAATATCAAAATCCCCTAAAATGTACTTAAGCGATTATTCTTGAAGATCAGAGACTTACTTCAAACAGTTTGGACTTTTCGTAAAATATAATTCTAAACAGGACAACTTTGCTGATATTCTTCCTAATTTCTTTCAGATTTTTTCACAGTTTGATAAAAAAAAACATTTTGTTTTAAATTTGTTGGGTAAATTTCCTTTAAGAGAAATATTGTAGTGAAATTTTAGAAATTCATATTCCTCGATTTATTACTGCTACATTGCAGTGTTATTTCTTTTATTTATTTAAGAATTTCTTAAATTCTCACATTAAACTAAATTCAAAGCCAAATAGCAAAAAAAAAACGCACACACACACACAAGTCTATGCCATAAATAATTAATGACAACATGCGTTTGAAAATAATTTAAATAATTCATCCACGGTTGATTTGTTTTTGAATTCCAAAATAAAAATACATATTTTAGTAAATATTACGCGACTCACACACATTATAGCCATCATTATTATAATAATTATTAGTCGACGCAGCGGCAGCGATAGATCATTATCGGGGGAAATGGCAAAAAAAAAAATGTAACGTAGAAATAAAATGAGGTAGCCCGCTTTGCCACGTTTGAATTTATTTGAAATATCTGACACATCGCTTGTCATTCACAAGCCCATTAATAAATCGTTTGCTCAAACAATGTAACGCAACGCAATGCAACGTAACAGCGCTTGCCACTCATTCTCTCACGCATAGTGGGGCAAAAACGGTTACTGGCCAATGCGTTACAGTTACGAACGACAGCGAACGAATGCTTTGGCAGCATTTTGTGCGTAGAATTGGTTTACAAATTTGTTCTAATTACTGCAATTTAGATTTTTTGTTTGTTTGTTTGTTGTCGCTGTCTGTCTGCAGTTGTGCGTCTGTCTGTCCGCCCGTCCGATGAGTTTTAATGATTATGCGGTTGAATTCGGATATAAAGTCATTTGCTGTTGTTATTGTTATTAGACCGTTTACGAGTGACTAAATGCTGTTGGTCGGTGCTTTTTTTTCCACTTTTTTGTTGTGCTTAAATTGACATTTATTGTTTAGTTTTAAATCGCTTGCAATTTGTTTACAATAATTAGTTTTAATTTCAACGAAATTGCCATTTTTTGGAGTTTTTTTTTTTTCATTTAATGTCCATACATATGTTTAATAAAAAAAAAAATGATGATCATATCGATTTTAATATATTTTATATAAATAAAGTGTAGACTTTGGATGCGATTTAATTTTGAATGGAATTTAATATGCAGTTGATTTAAAGAACGGTTGGCCGGAGAGGAAAGGCACTGAATCATCAAGTGACTGCCTTGTATTGCTAGGGCAATAATCCTTTATGATTTCTTGTCTTACTGATCTGTAGATTTGTATGTAAGAGAAAGGATTTCGTTTAACTGTTGCTGACCCATTGAGGAATTTCTGAGTGTGTTGGAAACACTCACCTATTTGATGGAATATTGTATACAACTTGCTGAATAGGATTTAAGTTGTAGACAAGAAAATAATGCAATACATTTCTCCAATTTAACTGGCAGAAGTGGAATTAAACTGTCTGTCTGTCTGTCTGTTTGAGTATGCAATATAACAGGCTTTTCTTTTCAAACAGTGGTTTGCTTACAGAATAACCCGCAAAAAATCTACACAGAATCAAATGAAAAATATCTGTATTCCTGTTGGTTTTACCATGTGACTTGTTGACCCGTTCTCCTGCTTATTGGCCCTAGGGAAGTCAGTGTTCAGGCACCACCGTCGTTGGTGTCTTCCACTGGTCATCTCTTCAACCCTTGAGTTATTTTCTATTTCATAAATAAATGTCTGTGCACTGTGTGGGCATAACAAATATTTAAATTAAATATTACGAATATGAGTATCCATGCACAAACACACACACACACGTATTCCTGGATGTACATAATTTATAACGATTTTGCTATTATCGAAAAGTGCATTATCATTATTTATATAAAACTTAATTAAAATTTATTATAAATTCAAATTATATTTTTCGTTTTTTTTTGTGTGTGTGTGTTGTAATCACATAAATATACAACAATTACCCATGAGTCGTTTTGGTCAAAAATAACAAACAACAAGAAAACTGTCCACTTGAATTGATTTAAGATGTCCACACAGGATATATTTGTAAACCATTAATTTAACCCGAATGGCCACTCTCACACAGATGCCGGGTAATGGCCTGACCATGCACTAAATAATAGTTTTCAAAATTCTGTAGAGAATTTATTCAATTAGAGCCCAAAATGTATGTAAACATGTGCTTCGTAACAACACAAGTGCAAAATACACAAAAAGTTGTGCAAACAACTTTTTTTTTGTTGTGGGCGACAGATTTTTGAGGTAATTTGGAAAAGTTGTTCTTTATCGGAATTGAAGATGTGTGGGAATACAAATTTGAAGGGTAGAGACCAGAATGGATTAACGTTTTGTTAATTGCCAAGGATATGGAGGAGGAGTGTTAAGAAAAAAAGGGGTCCCATCACTCCTTACATGTCAGAGTTAGACCTTAAGGGTCATGCGAAGAACGGTCTTACTCCAACACCATTATAAATATTTCGTAAAAACGTCATTACAAATTGGAATGGACAACAAAAATATTCATAAGAAATTTGATGACACTTTTTGTTGATTTCGACTTACGATTTTTTTGGAAATATCGAGCCCTAAAAACTGTTGCCAACTCTCGATCAAGAAAAGGCACCTGCATAATGGAAAAAGGGGTAAAAACGGGTAAAATTTAAACAAAAAAAATCACCTTTCATTTTTTAAGAAAAAAAAAGTTGTACAAATACGTAATGTTATATAAACCTAATAACATTGAGATCATGGTTTTGAGATCATGTTCTTAGGCTTTAAAACTAATCTCCGTCTGAAACGAGCAACATTTGTTTTACTGTGCCGAATTGAATCACTATAGCGACATGGCGATCCATCTAATAAAACATGATATTGAATGTCTTCTGAAAATATTCTCATGAATTTTGAATACT
This sequence comes from Hydrotaea cyrtoneurina, assembly GCA_958296145.1. Lineage (NCBI taxonomy): Eukaryota > Metazoa > Arthropoda > Insecta > Diptera > Muscidae > Hydrotaea > Hydrotaea cyrtoneurina. Next base: position 49,536,542 of record OY282514.1, on the reverse strand, counting down.
TACATTTCGTTAATTGTTTTGTATTTATTATTAACGCATAGTTTTAAATTCTGTACGTTGATGCGCTTTTGATTTTTAACTAACAGCGAAACATTTAGCACTAAAAAAGGGTATTTTAAAAGAAATGCCGGGTACCGATGCCAAAAAAGCACCAAAAACGGTGCGATAAGCACCAAAATGGCAACGCTGGCAGAGTTTTTTTTTTGTGGCTTTTGATTTTTAACTAACAGCGAAACATTTAGCACTAAAAAAGGGTATTTTAAAAGAAATGCCGGGTACCGATGCCAAAAAAGCACCAAAATGGCAAAGCTGACAGAGGTTTTTTTGGTGGTCAAGCAAAGAGTCGCTTACGATACAATTAAATTTCTAATATATATTTGTAAATATAAATACATAATTTTTAATATTTTGGGATTAAGAAAATTGAACACTTTTCTATGGAATTTCATTAAAAAACGAGCTTCGAAAAAAAGTGGCGGTAAAGGCTCGATATGTGAATTTGTTTATCGCTTCGAAACGAAAATATTTTCGACAAATGGCTTAAAAATATTTTCCTTAATTTTTTATCACAAAGTTCCACATTAAGTTTATGTTTGAATTGAATCTGAAATATTTTGTTTCTGTGTATTTATAAGACAGTCAATATTTGATTATATTAAAAAAAAACATGTTGGCGGATGATTTATGTTGGAAAACTAAACTGAGCTTCGAATGGATTCATATTCGAATTTTATGTTTGAATTTTTAAATTGAAACTGAAATATGTTTTTCTGTCAAATATTCAATTATATTTTTAAAAAATAATATTTTGGCGGATGATTTATGTTTGAAAACAAATGAGACCTTCGAATGGATTTATATTCGAATTTTATGTTTGAATTTTTAAATTGAAACAAAAATATTTTCTCTGTGTCTTTATATGAAAGCCAATATTATTTTAAAACAAATTATTTTGCCTGATGATTTATGTTTGAAAACAAATCTGAGCTTGGAATAGATCAATATTCGAATTTTATGTTTGAATTTTTAAATTAAAACTGAAATGTGTTTTTCTGTCAAATATTCAATTATATTTTTTTAAAAAAAAAACATGTTGGCGGATGATTTATGTTGGAAAACAAAACTAAGCTTCCAATGGATTCATATGTTTCTTGTAATACTTTTGCTTTGGCTCAGATAATTTCAGAAAACGTTGTTGCCTTTCAATTTATGTCCGCTTCATGCGATACTCTTCATTTCATTTGGTACTTTAGAATATTTTTCTGCTAACCGTTTTTCAAACGCTTACCGCCGCCAGTCAGAAATTAAACGAATTCAAATTTCTAATTGCAAACTGAGCGAAAAATCTTGATAAAATCCGAACATGAACATTTCGAAAAAAACATTGGGCCTTAGTTATTGTTGTTGTTATTTTGTAATTATTAACTAATTAGTGTAGTACAACAACAGCAACAGTAACGGCAAACAGTGCTCACATTAAAATGTCATTCAACTTTTGAAGCAAAAGTCCAATGTGACACAGCGACAGACACACTCACGATGTATCATGTTTTTTTTTTTTGTTTAATGTCGCAAAATCAAGCGAAATTTAAATGATCGCCCGGCAAAACACTTCTGTAAACTTTGGATATTGCCAAAAAAAAAACACATACAAAAAAAAACACCAAAAACGTTTATCATTTCGCATTTAAACCCTGCAATTAACCATAATTAAAGCAACGGCAACAACAACAACAACACACCATGAATATTCATAATATAAGAGACATTTATTTATTTATATATTTCCATGTTAATCTCGGCCGATCGATGGCCATTTACCCGCCGCCAAACTCAGTTCTAATAAATTTAGTTTTTAAAATCGTCATGCCGCTCAGCCGAAACGAAATCACAGGCAATTGCGAATTTTTTTTGCAAGATCTCTGCCCAAAAATATGCTTGGGCCAATCATTCTGTGAATTTCAGCTTTTGTTATTGTTATTGTTATTTTTCATTGTTGTTTGTTTGTTCAAGAGGTATTTATGCGTTTGTGTATAATAAACATAATAAATTTATATGACAACCTTTGTTTTTTATTACATTCGAATGTGAATTTACGGCTGTGGTGGTGAATCAGACGGCCGCCGTCGGTGTCACAAATCAAATCGTACGCAAATGAGTCCCACTTTGGACCAGATGTTATCACGAACAATACATCGACTGCGTATTTATTCTTAGTGACCGGTGGGGAGCGATTACAATTAATAGAATTTCGCAATTGCAAATGTGAATGCGAAAAAGGGGTATCCGGAAATTAGCGGATTCTATTCACTCATGCATACGGCACCGACAGTGCCAAAATACATTTCACGCAGAATCATAAATTTGAAAACTATGTGGTAATGCTAAGAATTGTGTAAAATAAACACAGAAAAAGTATTTCTTATTTATGCGTATGCCTTCTAGTTCTATTACAATATAAATATTGAATATTTTCCGGGGAATTAATGGTGAATTCGTTGCTCACATAAAATATTAACCACACATGGTACAAGATTTTTAAAATGTTGCCACCACACTCAGAAAATTGCACACTTTTTTTTTTTTGTTAACAAACGGACACATTTAGGTATAACACTTAAAGCGTTCCAATCTAAATAGTCGCGACGTCGTTTGCTCTCACATTTTGAATTTAACACGTTTATTTGGGTGTTTTGGAAACATCAGCTGTTTTATGTCGACTGGAGAAAGTGAAAAAAGTGCGGCATTTTTGTACTCGTTGGAGTCAACATTGGAGTTATTTGATAAACGAATTCATAATCTTTTCGTAGGGTTACACTTTTTTAACAGAAGAACAGAAAAGAAAAAAATAACATTTTCTTGTACCAGCGAAATCACCATAAGATTTACGGCAACAACTTTGAATATGATGTGAGTTATTTCATTGAACATATTTTTGTTAGCTGTTCCTGTTCTACATCTAGGGCGTGTTTAGGCAAAGGGAATTGACTAGGACCCGGAATATTGCAGGGTCGAGGTTCGTTATCGTCATTATTATAACAAATTGCTGTCACTTTTCCTTTCATATTTTGTAAATTTTTGTCAAACGATAATTGCATGAGTATGTACGTTCAGTAGGCTCAAATATTTTGTGTTGTGTCTATGTTACCGAAATGTCTTGGTCGATAAAAAATTAACCTCAATTCTGATATTTTTCACATGTGTTGCCTTAAACAGAGAATTTCAAATTAACGATTTAAATGAGAATTTGAGAATTTTCCCATATGCGAACTCTGCATAATAGCTCTTCTGAACTAACTCGCTTAAGAGAGACATTGGAAATATTATAAGAAGGCTTTCAAGCAAGAAAATGGACTACACTGTTAATCGAAACTTAGAATTCAATAAGTAAAATTGGTAGAAATATTAAAGAAAAATAATTTATATATTAGAATCATCAGGAAACTGTGTCTTTATTGACCTTTTGAATTGATATGGAATTGTCTTTTGAAGCTATTTTGGTCAGAATATTGAAATATTTTAAACCTGCAGACAAATCCATTATCCATTATCCACATGAGTTGGTATGGCCATAAAAGTAGTTACAAAATATTTGAACATTCCATGATGGATCAGATGGGGAACTTTCCTCCAATCAGAGAGCTGTATATAATTTGTATACCCATTGACCGGGGCCTACTCCGAACGACTCTTAAACAGAAGTTTTTAAAATGGCTCTTCCTTCCTTCCTTCCATGTAAAGTTGGCAGCTTTTCCGAGGTGGAAACAGCCTCACCGGGATTCAAACCTGGGTGTATTGTGTGATAGTCGCACACACAACCTATCACAACACGGCCGTTCTACCATTTTTATTTCGAATAATTGGAAAAGAGATTTATCACCATTTTCGCAATGTCTGGTTAGAGCTAACCGGCACTTAGACATTTTAAATGCCATACAAACTGACATCGATAACTGTTGATTAGGACTAACTGTGAATTAACTAGGCATGGTGAAATTGGAGGTTAGTGTCTCATCTTCAGATATCACCACTCCGATCTTCATAAATAATGACAACATTTTGCATACGATCTTCTACTCGTATTAAACTGAAGCATTTTTCCATTTTGAGCTGAATTCTGAATGAAAACTTGGAAAGTTCAAAGTATCGACGATGTATGGATCATGTTACTGCTATTAAAATGTCCATTCACATTTAAATCTTTAAAGAAATACATTTTCATCCAAATTAAGATTCGAGATCATAAATGATACATTTGAGGAATTCCGGTATATTTTCCTTGTCACTTTATCTTTTTCGGAATCCGGCAGGAAAATGTTTTGGTATTTGCGAATAAGAAATCCGAAAATTTGTAGAAGAATATGGGTCGGTGCAAGATAATCATTATTATTACCATTAAATTGTAAAACAAAATTGCTAATTTATGGGAATACGTGCCGTCGGCAAACAGATTTTTGCTTGCCAAAATCGTTTTTAAAAAGTATCATTTTTTTTTTGAATTATACAGGGCAGCGGTACTTACTTATCACATCATGTCCATGACAGTCTAAATCCAGATGATGGTTCATCACCAGCGACGGTTGTAATCCAGTTTGATTGTGATTGTGCAAGGGAAGCTGGTGAGCCAAATGGCCACCAATCTCTGCCATTACCATATATTATGTTTAAAACGAGCGTTTTCAAAAGAAAATTAGGAATTTTTTTAAATTTCTTTGCCGGTTTTTTTCTTCTTCTTTTTTGTTTGTTTGCAAATCTCCCTTGGAAAAGTTTCGCAAAGTTGGTGGATTGGTAACTTCTTGTCGACTTGGTCACTTGGTTTTGTTTTAATTTTCGGTTATTTTGTTTTCTGTTTCATTGAATTCCAATTTTGAGCAAAATTACGTTATTTTTTCCTTGTATTTCAATGGAATTTATTTTTTTTTTGCTGTGAAATTTTTCTTTAAGGCACTCACAATTGTTGGGAGGAGGGGGTTGGGTTGGTCGGTATAGCAAGACAACGATTTGCCGTTTCTGGTTGTTGTTTTCTTTGTTGCTTTAGATTTTGTTTTCGGGGGTTTCTTTTAACAGACACGTTTGTTTTCTTTGCCGATTTGTGTGTGTTGGTTGCATTAATTTTTCACAACATTTTGACAGCTGTCACTTTTGTTTTAGAAATTTTCGTACCTGGCCAAACTAAACGGAACATAAATGAAAAATCTGAAATTCTTTTGGTTTTTGGCGATTCTATATATATATATTTTTTTTTGCTTTGATTATTCCACATGTATGTAAGTTTGAGTGTATTTGTGTGCAATTAAACGCGCGTTTTACGGAATTTTGACGATATTCACTACAGGGTTGTATTTAGGCGTGTGTGTGTCACAAACGAACAACAGCGGTCTGCAGGCCACAGAGCAACGTTAGCGCGCAGCAAAGTCTCACGTTCAACTAAACCGGCCTAGCACGGTGTGTATTCACAGTTGTGTGCTAGCGTTTCGTTTCGGTCACAGCACACAGAGGTGCTCTGTAGTCGTTATTGTTGTACTGCTTCCTCTTCCCCTCGTGTATACAAAACAATTTTAAACGAAAAATCCCTATGACGACACAGTTTGTGAGTGTACGAGAGAGAGAGAGAGAGAAGGAGTATGACTGTGGTGTGTTACCACCTTTTTTCGAAGATTGCTATAGCTTTCCTTGTCGCTCCCATGTGTGAAACTTATGTTTATCTCACAAATGCAACCAGTTTTCCTCACGAGCATTTACTGTCGAAGGGGAAGTGAGGGCATGTGCAGCTGTATGTTCGAACATTGGATACAGGTGGTGTTGTTTCACCACCATTCTAATGCCTTCTCTTTCCGGCCACAATGCATTCTCACACATTGTGCACTTGTATGCAGCCGTGCTAGAGAATTGTAACTCTCCGCAAACTGGAATAGACATCGGAGAGAGTATTTCGATGGGTTGGCGTGAGTGTGGGTTGGTGTGTCTGGTGGCTTTTTGTTTTTGCTGTTCTTCTTGCTGTATTTTGTAAATGGCGTCTTGGTGGACCAATCGTCTGGGCAAACAGAGCATGCGCCCTGTATCGCGGAGTAGTGTGTACACGACTTCGCCACATATTGCCGTGTCTGGTGCCCCACCTTCCAATTAGACGTTGTTGTTGTTGTTACTGTTATTGCTGTAGTTCTCGTTGAATGTTCGAATTGCTGTAAAGCGTTCTGGTGTTGTGTGTAGTGGCGCAGTTTAGTTTCTACGAGGAATACTCTTTGGATGTTTGAAGGTTTTATTAACGCTCAGTTTAGTGGAATTTAAAGATTTCTTGCTGGCTGTTGTTTAATTTTCTGTTGCTGCCTCAACATGCAGGCTCGACTTGTTTCTTTTCTTTAAACGTTTATGGATTTGCGGAAGCACATGTGCACGGCACGGGCAAGACATGGGCAGACGAAGGAAACGACCGCGGCACAGGCAAAGACGACTCCCTTAACTTGGCCCCAGTCGACGGGCGACGGAGGTGGCAGAAGAAAAAGGAACTTGTGGCGGTGGCAGTAATTGTCGTTTGTTTTCTTTTTGTTTTGTTGGCGAGTGTAAGACTGGTTCTGTCGTGCGCCACCTCCTTTTCTCACATGAGTGCAATTTGTTTGTTGCCGTTCACCATTTGCCTCAACGCAGCAATAGCAACTATGTACAACAACAAGCAGTACGGTTTGCCATTTTCTGCAACAGCGACAGCAAAGAAAAAGAAGAAAACAAAAATGATGTCGTACAAAATGGTTGCACTTGTTGGGAACTTGGGCCACCACCACTTTATACCCACCTATCTGTTTTCTGTCTTGATTTGGTTGTTATTGCTGCTTTGTTTTGCAATGTTGGTTGTACCACTGAATTGTGGGTTGTTCTTTTGCTTGCAACATGCAACAGCCAGCCACTGCCATTGTGCTAGTCCGTATCGGCTCCAAGTAATTTTCCCAGGCTAGCCGTTGTTATTACAATTCTCTTGGTGCGTCATCGTCTCGTATTTAACATTCCACCTGAATCGGTCAAGCTCTCCGCAGTCAGTCTTATGGCGAGGGAAACCAGGACATTCATCCATCGTCCCTGTAACCCGACCGAAACGGTTTGGGTTTGTTTTTTTTTTTTTTCATGAGAGTCGGTGGCGTATTCGTTTTACAACAACAACGCCCATTTACATCTTTTATAATTATTGATCTTTTGATTTGTGTAGCTCGTCTGCTCGACTACACCCGCTCGGTGTTTGTCAATCAGTCCCTCCGGTTTTACGTTCTGCTGTCTCTCTGAGCCCTGCACGACTTGCGGCAGTTGTTGTTGTCATACGTTTTTATTCAAACCATTTTAATGAAAACCTGAATGTATGTGTGGGCACATACACACAGGCACATGTGGCATATTTACATATGTGGCTTGTAGTACATACGTATATATGCCGAATTGAGTCACAGTGTTACTATATTTTACCCCGCAAACAATTTGTTGTTGAATGATGTTTTTGTCCTCACGATGATCCGGCGATTCCTTTGCCTACATCATTTAACGCATAGTCTTCCCGCGGAAAGTCCTCGTGTTTTAATGTCGATAAATCGCTCAACCATCACTTCAGCGGCAGTTCACGTGATTTGCTCCGGAAAACTAAACCTTTGGCTAAATTGTCCCAGTATTTGATAAGAGTGTTTTGGTAGAAAGTTATATTATTGCTTGCCAGTTATTGTGTAGACGAATCTCTTTCGATAACAACTCGCACTACAAGCCACTCGTCTCAAGGAAATGCTTACGACGCTCACCGTCGACTCAACCGTCGAGTACAACCAGTTGTTTCAGGGAAGATTAACAGTCCGACGAAGTTTCTTCTGAATTTGACGATTTTGGTGTTTTATCAGAAAGCGAATCGGGGAATATTTTCTTTAAGAATTTACCAATCAACAACTTAAAAAAAAAACAAAAGGATTTCACTGATTTTTAGTTTAAACTATTTCCCATCTACCTGTTCAAAAACAATTATTTACTGTCTAAACTCGTCATAATCAGTACTTCGTTTTCAAATTTTATCATTATTGAATCAAAACTGGTCAAGTCCAACAAAAGGATTTCATTGATTTTTAGTTTAAACTATTTCCCATCTACCTGTTCAAAAACAATTATTTACTGTCTAAACTCGTCATAATCAGTACTTCATTTTCAAATTCTATCATTATTGAATCAAAACTGGTCAAGTTCAACGGTCAGTTAGTTAGTGGTCAAGTCCCTAAATTGAGTTCCAAAACTAGTCAAGTCCAATCAATGTTTAGCGATTAAACCGGCAATTTATCAGAAAAAAATCTCCAGAAAAGTGGTATGTAAATTGAACAATGTTCTTCTTGAATTTTGAAAAATGAAATGCTGTGTATTTGTTTTTTTGGTTTTATTCAAAAAAAAAAGTGAAAAATGGACTTGACCATTTTTGAATCTAGGCCCCACAATTTAAATATGACAACATCAATAAATAACCAATTTTTGGAATTAGATTTTCTTTGCAATGCTTTTCAGTTTAAATTTTTATTTATTGGGTCTACGGTTCCCCCAGTTGTAGTCTGATTCTGGGCATACACAGGAGATGACTTCAATGAACTATAACCAAATAGAAGATGTGACTCATTCGCTTGTCCCCATGTCTCGATGACTTAAAACAAGGAGACAATTTTGCTCTTACCACCAAGTGAGGAAATCAGTCTATGCGTGTTCCAACTACCGGCATTTGACATTCTCAGAGGAACCACGTGAAATCACCATTACATTTCGATCGGCTACACATTTATTTTTATTAACAAGAACTCCACTCCAATGACTATGTAACAAATTCCCCGTTGCTTAACTCTGCTCATTTATTGTTGGGTTTCACGACACTGTGACTACGCCATTTTACTTTCAATCGTCTGACTCTGCTTTCGCATCGCCATTCGTTGTGGAGGGGCACTCCAAACTTCAATTTCAACTTCAAGTTTTATTGAATGTTGAGGTTTTATTTTCACCCAACGAATAGTTTGGCCGCAGTTCATTGACTTCCGTTGACGTGTGGTTGCTGTTATTGGTCTCCGCGCCAGCCATTATCATTTCTTGTCCAGTCAGACCGCCCGCCCGCCAGCCAGCCAGCGAGCCATTAATGTCTATGAGTTGGAATTTTCATATCACTTGTAATGATGATATGTGGCCCCCATTCATGCTCACACACAATCACTCTACTGGTTTTCTTGTTCAACCAAAATTCATTTAGTTTTATTGTGCTTGTTGTTGCTTTTAGTTATTCGGGATATTTGTTGTTGCTGTTGTCGTCGTCTATGTCTCTCATTTTCTGTGCTTCCCGTTGCCTGTTTTGGTTTTTGTTCAAGGTCATTAAAAACATAAAGCTTTAAATTTCACTTTGTAGGATGGACTGACTCCCCATAGACTTTCGTTTTGTTGAAATTGTTTGCTTGTATTCATTTCATGCAGCGTACCTTGTGATTCGTTCCGTGGCGTCCCATAATGGGAGTTCAGCCAGTCTGTGGTCATCATTTAGCAAAACGTGCGACCGAACGGCGAGGACGAACATGACAGGACGACCGAACTGTTCGCCCATTTCGGGCAATTTGCAAATCAGCTGTTCATGCGCTTGCAACATTTAATTAGGTTGCTCTGCTTCCTCGTCTTTGTTATCGTCGTCGTCGTCATCACCATCATCATCATCATCATCATCATCAGCAGCATTATCATCTTGCGGTGTTGGTTGCAGCGCCACTGACATCCATTGCTTCCTTTTCGTCCACTTCATTCATTAATTGGGTTAATTGAAGTCCTGGTGGTTGTACTGTCTGCCTGTCGGTCGTTCGGTCGGTCTGAAGGTTTGCCTGCCGTTCGTTCGGTCAAATGGTTGGCCAAAGTGTTCTAATTTTAGTTACAAAACGTGTGCTTGTATGCGAGTACAAGTGTATGCATCAGTAGGTACACACATATGTACATATGTATAGCACGTAAATAAGTATGCCGTCTGTCTGCTGTAAAACACTAGTAACTAACTAGATGATGTATTTTATATACACTAATTTATTCGTGCATCTAATAACATACAGACAGACATATGAATACATGGGGAGTATGTATTCTTAGTACACGTACTGTTAAATGGTCCTAGATAACTGACATGAGTGTGTACGTAAGTAAATAGGGGTATTCATCACTTGCAATGCGTCTTTAAATCATCTGTCTACTCAAATCTCCCGCCAAGCGCAATAAATTTATTTATTTGCAAGAAAAGCTGAATTATCGGTTTATTTGAATTACCGATGTAGTTTTTAAAGTTTTAACACACAATGATTTGTGCTGGCAATAAAATCCTATGGCACCCAATCAAATCGGACATTTAAAGAAAGCTCGTCTTGAGCACTCATACCAAGGAAACCATTGCCCATGCCAATCATACACTGGCATATCTGTACACTGGCATGGATTGCGTTCTCGGTATCAGACCTACTGAACGTCTGGACCATCTATCTCTCTTTTACTTCAATAGTGTCGCAATTCAATTTTGTTCAAGGAAAATTCTGTAAATCTCGTATTTGAGTTGACTGTTGTTCTGCGTGTATTATAGATACATATATCAGGTGTCTAGTTTATTCGAGAAGCCTCTGATTCTTTTCCTCAGTAAGCTCAGTAAGACGCAATTGAAAACATTTTTTGAATTGTGACACTATTGAAGTAAATGAGCGATATGAATTTTAATTATTGTTTTTGGCGTAGATTTCAATGGTGTTGTGGGCATGAAGATACAGGGCGATGGTTGCTAAGCTAGTCATATTTTAGAAGCGTAGAGATTTAGGCTTCTTGACGCGGTGTAAGAAGTTCTTTACCCCATCTGATCTCTTGAATAGTTACACCACTTACATGCGGCCAAAAATGGAATATAACTCCCAGGATCAGGGCAGGACCGTTTACAGAGGAGAACGCTTGCGATGATAGGGGATAGTAGGGCAGTCAACTCTATTGTCACCCTTCAGCATCGCCGAAGTGTGGGTTATATAACGCTGTTCTGTAGATATTTCAACAGTATTTGCTACTCAGATATCCGTCATCATGTCCCTGATGTTAGGACTTTCAGCCAGGAAACGCATCTATCCTAAGTAGAGATGTCAAACGGGATCGATTTTCACAAATCCCGGGATTCGGGATTTTCAAATCACAAATCCCGGGATCCCGGGATTTCGGGATCCCGGGGTTTTGGGATTTTACAGAGAAAAAGTAAAACGAGTCGTCAGATAGGAATATAACGACAATAATTTGTTTTAATTTACTCCATTGCTTATAATGGACCGCACACTTTCAGGCTAAATGACAGATTGGACCGATAGAAGGGTCAATTTGATCATGTGTCCGAAAAACTGAGATGCATTTGGCATAGTACGGTAGTTTATCTTCCAGATCAGATTGAAAGTATGCACTACCCTTAACACTCAAAACATCAACATGCATTGGCAATTCGATTTTATATAAGTTTAGTTATATGATCATGATTCAGGTATAAACTCTGTTATATTCATTCTTATATTTAGTTTCATATTTAAAATTCCTGTTTAATTATTCCAATTTTAATCCACAATTTCACATCAGAATTGCCCTCGTTAACAATTTGAATTGTGTATATCAAGAGCGCAATTGCCGAGTCGTTTCTTTACAGAAAAAAAATCCAATTTAATTCATAAAAAATTATTAAAAAATAATTTTTCTACTTAAAAAAAGCCTATTTCCAATAAAATAGCTCATACGCCACCTGCCACTAAAAATCCCGGGATTAATTTTAAAAAATCCCGGGATTCGGGATTTTTCGGGATCGGGATTTCCCGCTTGACATCTCTAATCCTAAGACTATATCGTCACCAGAAATAGAAAATGACCTAACAAGTACTTTCAGAAGAAGTAAAAAACGTTGTCAAATCTAAACACGTTTCTTATTTGGTGTGGAGAGCTGCGATCTCAAGCATGGATAGAAGTTATGGCCTAAGTTTGTGTCTTAAGTTGGCATGGCGTTGCCAGCATAAAAATAGAATAAACCGCCAATATTAAATGGTGCCAAGTCAACAAAGGTATCATTCATTGTGAACTAATACCGAAGATGAAGAAAATAGATATACATTTTTTTGAAAATTGTGGACGAAAAGTTATAGTCAAATAACATGCAGAGGTCTGATGTCCCAAGTCGTTTGCTGAACATTTCCAAGAGTAACAGAGTAACAGAGCAACAAATACTGTTTGTTTAAACAAAATTTATTTGTTTTAAAAAAATATGTATTTATTTTAAAAGAAAACCATTCAAATATTGCCATGCCAATTACTGATATCAAGAGTGTGTAACCGAACTAATGTGTCAAATAAAAAAAAACAACTTGGAACGTCTGCTCTCTGTATAGTCTTTGGTTAGAATATAGTTTATTTGTAATTATATTTGTAGTATTTTTCCACTGCACTTACTTATCATGTATATTTTTGCAGATTTTTATGAAAATATATTAACATTTTCGCACAGCTTTCTCAGAATGCTGCCTAGTTTGTGACAAATGACAATATCGCTAGTTTGTCGTTTTCTATACAATTAAGCAAGCGATAATAGATAGCTTGTAACGATAATGCGGCTATTGTATCGTTGTGGAATAGGGACCATCTTGGTTAGTCCACCGCCAGAAATGCGAGGACTGATCTGTAGGTCTTAATTTCTCTCTCTCTGGTGGTGTCTCCCTACCATTTTTGTTTTTTCATAGCTCAGCCGTAGCTCTCCCAGGTTACTTCTCCAAGGTCTGTGTCATCCAGTCCGTCTAGAACACGATCTGGGACTCTGGCCTACCCGTGTATCAGATTTAAGTTACCTGTTATACCTTGTAACCAAAAGGTAACTGGCTACTTCTTTTCCGTTTCCGCTCCAAACAATAGAGCAGTGGTCGGTAAGTTCAGTCTTACGTCAGACGGTCTACTGTATTTTCTGGAAAAGCTTTAGGTGACCTGAATGATTGAGTCTGATATATTCGACGTACTAGTAGCGTTCATTAAGTATCACATTACGGTCGAATTTCAAGAGTATTTCAAGTCTCGTGGGAGGGAAGGGGGACTAACTTTGGGGAACTCTTGGTTACCTTCGATGCCAGGTGCTGAGATCAAGCTAAAATACAAGAAACGGTGAATTTAAAGGCGGACCATATTTATGTATTTTCGAGTAAATTTACTTATGTCCATGTTTGTATGATCGTTTTCATAACCCATAAGTTTCAATATTTTTTTAATTTTATTTCAATTGGAAATAATTAAAGATATAAATTATGTTTCGTAAGGATAACTGATCTCCAGTATGTATGATTTGGCCCTGCGGATTCTGTGGTAATGTTTATTGAGAATGGTTAAGGACATTTCTTGAAATGTTAAGTTCAGAGGGTCCGTTCATGGGCCTCCATGAGCCACTGCCCTGATAATCATGACCATGTATGAGACGTTTGATGTGCTGGTGTCTACCCGTAATCCCAGGTGTAAATTTGGAATATAATTTTCTGTTATTTTATTATCAATCTTTGAGATTTTCCCGGAGTATGGTTATATTCCTCTTTAACCATAATTTTCCCAGTTCACCTAAAAACATGTAACATGACCGATTTACTGTAAATCAATTGTTTTCCATGACGTGCTATTCAAACACGCCCTCGATTTGTATCTCTATCCAGGATTTGCTTGCTGTTTATATATTTATATATGTGAAGTCCTTGCAATTGTATAGAATTGTATCAAATTGTGCCACAAGATCTCAATACCGAACAAGATTTCAAGTTCTCGGACACGTTTCTAATTAAAGCAATCGCTGCCTTTGGATGCAGCGACAGCAGCAGCAACAACGATTCGAACACCTAAACCATTACAATTTTCGAATTGATGGATTAGGAAGCGACAGTTGCATTTGGACGCAATGGATTGGATGACACACAACAAGGGATAACATTGGCATTTTTATGGAAATCGTTAAATTGCCAACCAAAGAAAGGATACGTTCGTTCTCCATGGAATACATCTGAGAGTGATGTGATGAATGTGCAATGAATCAAGCGACGGCAACATATTCAAACGGTGGAAATTTTCCTCAGACATCAGAGGGGCCGTGGCGGCAAACGCCGCGGACGGGTAATGGAGTGATGTGAAGTTGATAGACTCGACGAATGAATGAACGAATGATGATGAAGAAAAGCGAGTGGAACAAGCCTAAAACACAAACCAACAATAAAAGACGAAACAACAACGAACGTTAACAATAACAACAACAAAAACATTGAATTGTCTTGCGGAACAACAATGATGGCTGGCAGTCAGCAAAAAAAACAACAACAAAAAACAACAACAAAAAATGGTTAAATAATGAAAAGGTAGCATAAGGCAGCGCGTAGAGGAGAGGAGACAAAACAACCGAAAACATTTCAGCGAACAATTCCAAATGAAAACAACGACAAACAAAAGCAACAACAAAAGTACATACAATTTAATACAAAATCAACACAAATACGCAGCCATAACACAAACGCACACACACATTTAATCAAAAAAGAAAAAAAAACGTAATATGTTGCATGCAACCAAACAAATACATACACACACACGCTCCACATCCGTATGCCAGTGTTGCCAACTCATTATTGAATGAAATGTTAATTTGTGACTGGTTCAGTTCGGCGATTTTCAGTTATTGCTACCAAAGTCCTTATTTTCTTTTAATTTTATTTACTTTTGTTTTTTAAAAAAAATTGTATCCTTACACAGCCTTCTTAGTGAATAACAACATAAGTTGTAGCTGTAGCTCTCACCGAAAACCAGAACAGCGTATAACGAAAACCAATCCCACGAAATCTTTAGAACATGCGGAAATGTTAAAGGGCCACAAGTCTTGTTAGTATGTGAACCTTTAATTGGAAAGATTTCTGTATTCAATTTGCCGACATTCTAGGGAAGCTGAGATGTCCATTGCATTTGTCGTAAACACAAGAAATTCAGTCGGGTGAAATTCACTTTGTTGTTAGCAAGGACATTCTCTGTCCTATCAAATCGTTGTTACCACTACTGCGACAAGAAATGGTGAGAAATATAGATTTCCAAAACTAGAAAATGGAACTAAGAACTATACAAGTTATAAATTGAATGATGACTGTTAACGTACACAACGTCTAGAAATTTGCTAAGAAAATTAAAAAAAAAATGTCATGAAATTTGTTTTGCTCTAACTGGAACTAGGTGGGAAGACACCCATACAGTCACAGTTGAACTGTCACACAATAGATGAGTAAGCCCTGGAACAATAGCCCGTTAAATGTCCAGAGCTGTTTACCGAAAAATAAATTGAATGAAATGTTTGCCATGTGATTAAAATTTCATTCAAATATATTTTTTTTTGTTAAAAAGTATTAAAAATGTATCTAATTTAGTGCATGCCATTTTCCAGAAGAAAAAAGAATAATACGGTAACAGCTCTAGTAATTAATTGGGGAACAAGAGTGGATTCCCCTTTTTTTTAAAAATAAAATATACAGAGCTCTCCAACAAGAGGTGTTATTTTGAATCATCCGGTATTTCGGTAGCTGCCACTTTTGAAGCTTTTATTCTTTGACATCTGACAATTAGAAACTTCGCCACTGCCAATAATGGAACGATACACGCTTCAACCACACATTGAAATTATTAAAATTCACTACAGAAATGGTGAAAATCCTGCAGTCTCAGTTCGCAAATACCAAGTTTACGGACCGTGTTATCTCTCGAAGAGGTGATCACGAGATCTTATGATTTAACACCTTGCGACATTTTCCTTTGGAGCCACGTGAAATATAAGGCCGACGTCAACAACCCATTTGGCTGATGTTGTTTTTCATTATTAACGGCATCTCTTTCTCTTTATTATGAAATAAACATCCGATCATTTATCTCAAAAAATTCAATTTTTCTTTGAATACCAAAATAACACCCTTTACATCGATTATAAATTCCTTTAATAATTACGAAAACTATTCATAAGGTAACTTATTGACGTAACGTATTCTGATACGTCCTCTATATTTTCCAAATTCTTCTTTGCACAAGGCTTCGTTGTGAGGTTTTGCAAATCTCACACTCATTCCGTAGTGTCTTTTTCGAGAAGAGAACCTAATAAGGTTCCTCATTATCAATTAGAATTATCAAAAAAGTCTCTGCTGTGTTTCAAGTAGATTGGCTCTCGATGACTTTATTATATTGAATAGAATAGATTGAGCCGACCTTGATGCTCCCCGTCTTATGGAAGACATTCTACCACGTCCATCGAGTGAAGGCAGCAATCCGAAGGTAGTTGATTGAAATTCTGGCAAGGACAATATAAGAAAAACTTTATTTTAGGCTCTATGAAAAATGCCCCAAAAATTTATGAAAAATTCCCCAAAAGGCCATCATGGAAAATTCCCCCAAAAAATCTGGAAAAAACTGCGCGGCCTTCCCACGACCGGCCCGCGCAGAAGTCGGATATGCTGTAGTTTTTGTTAATCCATAACGCTTCCAGCTGATTCTGAAGGGAGATTTCAATACTGAGATCTCCTGAAAAAATGGGGAATTTCTCATTTAAAAATGGCCAAAAAAAAGAAAAAGAAATATTATCCAAAAATTAAAAAAAATTCCCAAATTTTTGGAGTATTTTCGACAATGAAAAATTTTGCAATTCGGCTCTATGAAAAATGTCCTCCAAAAAATATACCAAAAAAGTTAAGAATACCCCAGAAAAACTCATACAAAAATGTTTCATAATGAAAAGTTTCCCAATTTTTTATGATGTTTTTTGGGGGATTCTTAATTTTTTTGGGATCATTTTTAAAATGTGATAATTCCCAACACATTGTAAAACCAAAATCAAATGCATTTTGCTTTGTTGTTTGGGCTGTTTTTCATTCACACCTTAGGTAGTTTTGGTCAATATCAAATTTGGTGACGATTCTTCATACTTTCGACTTTTTTGTTGTTAAAAAATACACTTTTTTCAAATTACGAAAATTTATTGTTGTATTTTTGAGGTATTTTTAATAATATTTGGGGGATTTTGCATTGGGTAGTTTTTCATAAATTGTTTGGAGGCTTTTTAAGAACTTTGGGGAGAATTTTCATATTTTTGTAAGGATTTTTCATTTATTTTGGAGAATTTTTCATTTGGGGCATTCTTCATTTTTTTTTTGAGGTATTTTTCATATAGCTCCGTAATTCTGTAAGTACTTTTTTAGGACATCATTAGGGTTTTTGGGGCATTTTGCATTTTTCTTAATATTTTTTTTAGTCGTTCGTGAAGTCCTGCAGGCCTTCTAAACAACTTCTTGTTTTGTAGGCTTTCGGGGAGACCTATCATTTGTACCGAGAGTTTAACTGCTCATGTGAACGAATCAGAGACCATTTCTTAAAGAATGCCAGAGGGAATGGTTACCTCACATTAGCCGAACTACGTAAGCGCTACAATTAATAGATTTTTGTGACCGGCGTCCAATAAACAGCTGATTCATTTCAAGATCAAGAAAACCAAATTCCACATTTGTGATTTTTTTTTTGGCGTTTTTAAACTACAATCGGATCTAATGGCAAAAGCACTACTTTGGCATTATCGGCGTACACTTGTTCGCATTTCTAGAGGTAAAACCATTGCGTGTAACTCTGTGTGTATGCGTTGACTGCTCTCGCGTGCATGTGCCGGTGTGTAAGTCAATGTTGCGTCTCCTGTTTCTCTCTGATAAATTGTTTTGTTGCCGTGTTGCCACTTGCTATTCATTCGTTTATTGACGATTCGTCGTCTGTTGTTGTTGGTGATGTTTGTGTGCGGGTGTGTGTGTGTGCGGGTGCGGGTGTATGTGTACATATGTATGTATGTATTCGGGCGACAGTGCAATACAATGGCGGACGTTTCCGTTTTACGTTCATTGCCTCTGCCACAATTTTAATTTTCCTAATGGATATCGATCCTTCCGAAAAAGGAGAAAAAAGAAGAAACGAGGAAAAGTACACGACACACAACAACAGCAAATACTAACGCCAACAATAACAACAAATGTACGAGGATAATGCAAAAGGATAATAGACTCTCTTTTTATTGTGATTGCGACTCTATAAAAGTCAACTTGTTCGAGCGAATATTGTGTGATGTACATGTGTGTGTGTGTGTGTGTGTGTCGCTTTGTCCGCGTGTCTATGGGTCTGTGTCGGCGGTGACAGTGGGTGTGCATGTGTGTGTGTGTTTGATTACACTACATATTGTTGTTGTCATTGTTGTGCATGGTTTACCTTTATTTCTTTTAGCGGGTGAGAGGGCCACAGGACAGGGGAATATCTCCGTGTACGACTGACACACAAATACTTGAATACACTAAACACAACGCACACATACGTACATACACGTCAGGCAATGTCAGACATGTAAAGATATCGCAACGCCACAATAATGTTTCGTATTCGCCGCAGTTCTCGTCGTCGTCGTCTGCGTCGTAGTGAGATAATCATCATCGCCATCGTAATCATCAATGCCCTCATAATGACGACGGTTATAACTGATGACGTTGTTGAAGGGTTAAAATGCTACAAAACGAAACTGAGTATAACGACATTCAAAGGACACCAGCTAGGATGTCATCTACACACACACAGACACACCTTTGGCTCGACATTTGTGTATTGTTGGCCTGCAGTAATTTCAGCTTGTTTTTTTCTTGTTCTCTTGTTTTTAATCCATTTTTAAGCACCTTTGTTCACAGATGTTGTCTCTATGCAAATAACACGAGTCCTCAATGTGTCCCATATGAATCGATACGACTTTTTAATCAGGTGAATATCGGAAAACACATGCCCACCAAAATGTGAAGAAATATACCGGCGGACGGACATAGGTTTTAAGTTGACATGGACAGCCTTAAAAGGACTCTAACGTCTCAGGAACACAATCTCCAGAAAAAAAGTGTGCCATAGTATTTAAGGTAAATAATTCTACTTACAACTTTATCGGATTCGGAAATATTAATACAGAACTCGGGTAAGATCGTTTTACAGTATTCAGTGTAACTGGCGGCGACTTTGGAATACGACCACAATCAGGTCGCCTATCGTATGGCGAGTTTGTATTCAGTTCCAATTCCGAGGGGGGAGACTTTTCAGAGTCGTCTCAGAAATTATATTCTTTCAAGAACTTTCGCAAACATAAAATGATTCCGCTTACATTCTCCCCTCTTATCCTGTAACAATGCAAATCCCACAATCTCTCCTCAAAGACTTCACCAGACGAAGACAATTAAACAGATATTATAAGCAATTTCATCAATAGCGTAGAAGGACCCAGTAACCACTATCAATTCGCTTCAATTCCAACTAATTTTTCTACTTTAATATTTCTTTTTTTTTTATCATATTTCATTAACACTTTTTCTGGCCTTCCCATATGTATTTTTCGGCCGACTTGTTAGTCGGTTAGTAATGGAAGATATTTCGTCTTATTGTATTTGATGTCGGTAATACCGTCTCACAATTCATAATGAATTTTCTCATAGTCCGCTTTTGGAAATGAGCTCCTATGCAATTATCGCGAAAATGATGTAAGTGAAATTTTTTTTGAAATTCGCTTTATTCCTTAGTGGGTGTGGGAGGGGGGATAATGGATAATGTCAACTTTCATTTGCAATTGGTCTCATCCCATTCGCATTTTGCTGGTTGCACTGCGTTATTAATACTTTTTGCCATCACTATTTAGAGGTAATCCCCCTAGTGAAAAAAATAAAGATCTTAAACAATGTGTGTGGAACACAAAATCAACGTAGAGAGTCTTACTGCCCATGCAGTCTAAACTCCAACCATATAAAATATGAACCTACTTTACAGTGGATTTAAACCTTTATCCAAAACTCCAATACAGTTTGATGATATGGTAAAGTATTATAAATAAACTTTAATCAAAAATAAACAGAATAAGTTAAAAAAAACGTCGGCGGACGAATCTTTTTTACGCTCCACTATGGATTTAGTTTCATAGGAGACACATCTGTGGTAACCACAACTTGGTCTGCAAATACCGTCGGTATTGTGTTATTCTAGACATATAATATTCATATCTCTGTAATGACTCCAAGTAATATGAGGTTCTCAATTACGAAGCAAAAAACTGGTTTAAGTGCAGTTAAAACAATCAAGCGGCCTTTTCTTCGTGTAATACAAAATTATCATTAGCTGATCAGATCTATCGTTATTGCCATCTTAAGAAAGAACATCTCAAGCAACAAAATTGAGATAAGATCAGATTCGGAACCGAGACTGAGGTTCGGATTTCTTTTATAAAACTTATCAGAACCATTTGCAACTGTAATATATCTTAACATAATTTTTTAAAAAATATTTATTTTTAAGCCGCATAAAAACGACCAAAATGGCGAGTGACTTTCTTTCTAAAGGGGGGGCAGTATCGGTGCCGACCAGTAAGTGTACATTCTACAAAACATATTTTAAAATTCACGACTGATTTGTATTGAAAAAATCGAATCTCATGATATGAAAACATATCGCTCATTTACTTCAATAGTGTCGCAACTCAAAACACGATTTTTTCAGGAGAGCCGTTTAAAGCGTCTTACTTACCAAATAAGGGAACAAATCATCGGCTTCCCGAATAAAGTGGAGCCCTGGCACATGTATTGGATAATAAACGCAGAACGATAGTCCACTTAAATTACTTAAATAAGAGATTTACTACTTTTTCTTGTGCAGAAAAATAAAAAGTGATTTGTGAATTATAACACTATTGAAGTAAATGGGCGATTTGTATTTGGCCCAAGAAAATATGCTATGCCCACACAGTAAGTCATTGTTTCTGACCCAATCACTCGTTGTTAGCCGAAATCACCAACCTCCTCATCATTATTTCCCATTTCTTCATTGAATAATCAGGTTATTGTCCTTTTAATCAATTGTTTCTCTTCTCAATAAAAATGTAATTCAATTTGATCAAAATTCAATTTTGAAATCTCTCCCACTCATTCAGTAAACGCGGCGCGCTGTTCGCTCGAATTTGATAAAGAAAAAAAGAAATCAATGAAAACTTCAAACTTTAAATTTACGACTTTGCCAAGATTTCTTACGACTACAACCAAAACTGAAGTGAAGACGCGGTGGGGCACACAGAAAAAAGAAACAAATGTGATGGGGAAAAGTATTCAAATTCAAAACTATGAAGTGGTTGTTGATGGCGTTTCTGCCTTCATCACAATCAGCGCATTCACCGTTATCTCCTTCGTTGTCAGTGAAGAACGGGTGATATATTTTCTGCCCTAAGGATACAAATTGAAAAGGATGATGTCGTGGGGAGCAGAAAGATCCGTAGACTAACAGACGTTGAGTCTGCTAGTGTCTGTTGGTGTATGTATGTGTATCTGTGGGTGTGGGTGTGTGTGTATTAGTTGGGCCACCAAAACCAACCACATGGCATCCTTTTATTGAATCCTTTTTGAGTCCGCCATGTTTTACATGGCAACCCTTTGTTGTCGTCATAAAACTCTTTTGTTGTTGTGTTTATTATGTACATTCATACATACATATGTATATACTTGGGTGTGAGTGTGTGTATGTGTAGGTTTATGTGATTGTGTTCGCTGTACAACTTGTACGGCATTAAAGGCATAAAATGCAAAATAGTAAAAACGGATACGTTTTCTTGCTCTCTTTGTTATTGCCGCTGTTGTTGTTGTTGGCGTTTCTTTCCTTTTCTTAGTTTTTTTTGTTTTGTTTATGCTCAACCTTACTGTTATTGTTGTAGCGGTGGTAGTTAATGCCGAGGTCCGCATGCCAAGTGTAGTTTACTTCTGTTGGAATTGAAACGTACGAAAACTTTTCGTGGTGAGAAATGGTTTACCTCGAAAGTAGGTGACCAATAAAGTCAAGACTGATGGAGGCAACGAAATCTGCAGCTTCAAATATCAATCATGTAGATTCCATCATATAGTTATCCTATGAATGGGACTGGGAATAAGTTGAGGTGGTTCAACCACACCAGTCATCGATTCGGAAAGTGGCTCTGAGTGTCTTTAGAACCGTATGTGACAATATCGAATCTTATACAAAAGACCTTTGAGCGAACATTAAACACTGGGTTCCGAAATAAAGTGATAATGTCGAGAGGGTAGAGCCCGGAGGAACACAGTGGGTGAAAGATATGCCCATCTATCATTCACAAAACATCTTCGTGACTTTTGCTGAGTCTTTGATTTTAAACATTAGGATTAGCAGCAACATTGCGGTTTCCACCCATGTGGAAATGAGCCTCATCAGACAAGATGATTTTTCGATGGAATTCCGGATCATTTTCATGAATTAGTTGATGATCGGTCGGCTTGAGTTCTTATATTAACTGAACTTTATAAGCCTTTAGACCCAAGTCTTTATGCAAAATACGGTGTAATGACGTTTGTGGAATGCCCAATTTCAAAGAACGACGAAGAATGGACAAAACTGGGGTTTCTTCATCACTTTGGACTACACCAGCAATATTTTCAGTTGTTCTTGAGCTACGTGCACGTGTTTTATTCTTAACATCACTAACTTGTCCCAACAGCTCGAATTTGTCCACCAATTTCTGTATTGCGGTCCGGGAAGGTGCTTCACGACGACCCAAAAATGCTTTAGATTTTTACCATTCTTGTAGTGAATTTTAATAATTTCAAGGTGTAGTTTCTACTTGTTAAATGTCAACTAATAAAAGCTTCAAAAGAGACAGCTAAAATTGGAAAAACTGCGATAAAAGTTCTCAGTCGGTATAAAGTATTTTTTTTTTGTAAACTTTTGTGTTTTACTGGAAAAGGCAAACTTTCCTTACGAAGTAGCGGGTATTTGCTAGTATATTCATATTTATCATACATCCTACTAAAGCTTGACAATTTCATCCAGCTCGCATAGAGATACTTGGGCGATTTCGGTGGCCAAAATTCAAAAAACTGACTTTTTTGTAACTGCCCACATTAGGTTGAATAGAATATAATACTCGATATCAGATTCTCATTTGCTTTCGTTCGTCCCCAACCATGACAACAAAATTTCGTTCTGGAACTTAATTTTTGCATCTGGATACTTGTGCAGCGGATAAATATGATTTAATTTCCATAGATAAGTAGAAATATAATATAAATGGGTAAATAGGTTTATTTTAAAGGACTAACCCAATTTAACTGAAGTCATAAAGTGGCACTCCATAAAGTTTTCTCGTCAGGCGAATATATATTTGGCAATTGGCCGATCTCGTGTCTTCGATTTAAAACTTTTGCTCAGTGCTGTCGTTTTTGTTTTTGCTTGGTTGTATTATAAGATTTCTAAATGAGCGCTGTTTTTAAAATATCCCTCAAATTTCAGTCAAATAGGCGAGTTGGTAGCGTGCTTGCCTATCAGTGTGGGTGGTTATGGGATCGCTTGCCACCAAAGGCTTTGGTCTGTCGCTGCAAAAAATCTAGCCATATGGTCTGTGTCACCCGGTCTACCCTTCGACCACAAATTTTGAATATAATTTTACTTTGTATTGTAATTAATAATAAATAAAAATTTAGAGTGCTTTATCCAACTTCTGCTTGCTTTTACTTTTCGGACCATCAGTGCGAGCTAAATTTTATTTAATTTATTTTTCCAATATTTCGTTCTTCTCTGACGACATCGGAGAATACCTAAACAAATAAGAAGTATCGACAACAACTAATGACAAGGTTACACCAAAATTGAAAAACTAAATCAACCCATCTGCACAAATTCGGTCAAAATGAGCTAAACTGGAAACACAAATATGTCTTAGGATCAGTACATGCTTATGAAAGTTTTTTCATATCCTTTTTCGTGGATGTACGATGGCTTTAGACTTCAACATGTTTGTTTTGGGACTAGTCATAGAGTTTTGGGCAATAAGAAAAATAAACCCGAAATAAAACATCATTATAATAGTAGGTGTTGATGGGCTGCACCATTTAGTTGGAACTTACACATATATTATGTTTTAGAGGGTTCCGCAAAAGGTGAAGATCACAACATTATCATCGAAGGCAGGAATGCAATTTTTTTACGAAGTAGAATGAGGATACAGGGAAAGGTCAGTGATTGAAATATTATTTATCGGAAGAACATGACAATGAAGGCGGAAAAAGACGTTTCTCACGAAAACTTGGAGTAAAGCAAAATATAGGAATTCTCGCTGTTCAAGTTGTATTTCATATAGTCTGTCAAGGCATCCAACCGTCCTTGTCGCACATCCCTCCTCACTGAAGTTGTTGACTGTTATTTGAGTTCCTTTATGTTTTTCAACCCGAACTTTTGTGTTGCGAGTATTCCCTCTTTTTACTTTCCGCACATGCACCTTACGAGCACATTTACATAAAATTGTAAAATATATGCAAACAAACGTTCCCCACTCACACACACACACAGACACACAACCAACCACACATACATAGATATTCATTTACATTTTTTACTGTTATAAAAACACACTTTACCACTGACAAATGGCTTTGCCTTTTGCACAAACGTTGCGATGGCAAAAACATAACATGCACACACACACAGCGACAAAAAAAAGAAAATGGGAGAATGGAATGGAAATAATACACATTCGAGTGGAGCAGTCGTATATACACACACACACACACACTGACACTGTTAGTTGGGGATGAGGGTTAACATTCAGGGTTTGTTTTTTGTTGTTGTTGTTTTGCCTTCTGCAATATGTGGCTTCCACACATAACTTTTCAATTGATATGCAAACTTAAAAGGGACCGCAAAAATTATGCTCAAGTGAATTCGAAATGTTATAGGAAAACAGCACTGTGGGCACTCGATGGCGGTGTCAGAAGTTGGGGGAGTTCGTCCTTTAGCATACACACTCACACACACACACTCTCACCCACATTTGTATTCATTTCAGATTCGAATGCTGTCGTTGTTCGTTGTTTCTGGCGGAGCCGTAGTTGCGGTTGA
Organism: Hydrotaea cyrtoneurina; assembly: GCA_958296145.1. Lineage (NCBI taxonomy): Eukaryota > Metazoa > Arthropoda > Insecta > Diptera > Muscidae > Hydrotaea > Hydrotaea cyrtoneurina. Next base: position 49,511,549 of record OY282514.1, on the reverse strand, counting down.
GGTGGTAGTGGCACTGGCACTGGCACTGGCAGTGGTATTAAGCTCATATTTATTCCTAGTTCCATGTATTTACATCTCCATATTTTATGTGTGACTTGAAATGTTGGTTTTCCATATTTTCCCTCTGTATTCATTCATTCATTCGTTCGTTTTGTGGATGCGTATGTAAGTGGGATTGCTTCCTTTGATAAATCCATAAATGTTAAATTCTGAAGTGGTGAAGATAAATGGCTGCATGGCTAATAAACTTAAATTTCTCAATATTCTTAAAGCACGACACCGTGTTGTCTTTAGTTGAAGATATTTTCACAGAAACAATTGACCAGAAAATCTCCCACATTCACAACAAAACATGAGAGAAGAAGGTTTTCCCAATTTATTTGAATGGAAAGTCAAATGTCTTTTGCGACGTCATGGATTTCTTTGATATAGAAGAGGAATAATCAGTGGACGATTTGTTATGCCACTGTCCAGGTCTATAGGAACGTCGACTCACTCACCTTGGGTGGAGGTTCCTTGACAACCTTGCACAGCTGGCCTTGAACTTCCCTAGCAAAATTCATCGAAAGTGCCAAATAGTTGTTGATTGTACGCCGTATATTACATCTGTCAAACCTATACCTCTTCTCCAGCAAATAGAGGTATCACAATGCGTCCACTGCCAAATGTCAAATGGCCGGTTGACCGGATGACGTACTATGGAGAAAATTCGTTCTTCAGCCGTACTGTTTGCATGTGGAATAATTTTCCAGCAAGTGATTTTCCGGCCTGCTGTGACATCAAATTCAAGGCCAACGTCAACATACACTACTCCCTCTTTACCCCTTCAATACCTTCTTTCCTATCCTAACACAGTGCATTGCATTCAGTTCTCAATCAAATTGAAACGTTCGCCAATTTTGTATTTATAGTCCTATATGCCTAACAATGTACTTGACTAAGGTGGTGGTTACAAAATATCGAAACGATAGAAATACGAAATTTAAATAAAAGTATTTTTTAGTTTAGTTTCTTATAACTAAACAATTTAAAGTCCCAGTTCAGTCAGGTAAAGACGGTTAGTTGGAAAATAGAGTTATTAAAAACTCACTAAAAACAAACTTTAAAACAATATCTTTAGTGAGAAAAATAATCAAAAAAGTGGTTGGAATTTGAAAACATCGATTATTTCGTATTTTTTTTAACTCAAAATGTATCAAGGTATTTTTGTTAATAAGTTTTTTCCCCTGAACATTAAAAAGTTTGCGTTTTCTGAAACAGAGCTAGTCTTAGTCTTAGTCTAGAATGTAAAAAAAAGTGGGGTTACCCCTGCTCTTTTCACCCAATTCTAACAGATGTTGAAATTTTTCTAATTAGGACCTCATTTTCTCAAATGTCAATGCAAAACTTCATTATGTATAGCCCGATTTAATTGTGTCTATTATTAGTTATCTGCTCAACGTCCTTCAAGAATTGTGGAAAGTACTACAAATTTACTAGAAAAATTTAAATTTTCGGATTTTACCCAATCCCCACCACTATTTTACGAATTCTTGGATTGTTTCGATAGAAATCCTACGTTTTGTTTAATTTTTTTCTATTTCTAAAACGAAGCTTGGCCATCACGGAGTAGGAGGAAACGAGAAAGCCAATGGCTTGGCCTCACAAGCCAGGGATTTTCAAACAACAAACCTAGAGAATGCAAAAACCATTCGGATTCTCAACTACAACAATGGGCGCCTAACGCCCATATCACGCTTTGGAACAGTGAAACCATTGGGAAACGAAAAGAATCTTGCGGGGTGAACCAAACGAGGATAAAAGCAAAACCTTGCTGAAACTGAGCAAAGTAGAAACAAGTAAGATCAGGCTCCGTGAACAGTGACGCCATGAAAAATAGTCCCAATTAAAAAATGAAAAATCTTCCCAAAATGTTGACCACAGGAATACGAAAGTTTCGGGTGATTTTTCATATTTTTTTTTCATAATGAAAAATTAACCCAAATTTGGGGCGATTTACTCCAAACAAAAAATGTCCCAAAAAAATGAAGAATGCCCCAAATGAAGAATTCCCTAAAATAAACGAAAAATTCCCCCAAAAACCCAATATGAAGATTTTCCCAAAAATTTGGAAAAATGCCCTTAACATTATGAAAAAATTCCCAAAAAAAAAAAAAAAAACAATAAATGTTCGGGCGATTTTAGAGGCTCTATGAAAAATACTCCAAACAAAAAATGTCCCAAAAAAATGAAGAATGCCCCAAATGAAGAATTCCCTAAAATAAACGAAAAATGCCACCAAAAACCCAATATGAAGATTTTCCCAAAAATGCGGGAAAATTTCCCTAACATTATGAAAAAATTCCCAAAAAAAAACAATAAATGTTCGGGCCATTTTAGAGGCTCTATGAAAAATACTCCAAACAAAAAATGTCCCAAAAAAATGAAGAATGCCCCAAATGAAGAATTCCCTAAAATAAACGAAAAATTCCCCCAAAAACCCAAAAATTCGGAAAAATTCCCCTAACATTATGAAAAAATTCCCAAAAAAAAAACAATAAATGTTCGGGCGATTTTAGAGGCTCTATGAAAAATACTCCAAACAAAAAATGTGCCAAAAAAAATGAAAAATGCCCCAAATGAAGAATTCCCTAAAATAAACGAAAAATTCCCCCAAACATTCCCCTTTGTAGCATTTCATTCAAAAATTCCCTCAATTTCGCTTCGCTATTTGCGCTTCGTTATGAACAGACGTGGTGGCCATATGTCCGAAATCATTTTCAAATGCCACGTATTAATATTTCGAATAAAAACATGTTTTTTTTATTAATATTTAAATTTCGTGTATTATTTTTTTACCATTTCAACTTCTTTCGGGCTTTAAAAACTGGCTATACATTCTAGTGGATTATCGGTTGTAATGCTGAATTGATAGAGAAATTTGAAGCAGAAATAAGATCAGACCTAATATGGATTTTTTTGATTTTGAAAAAATCACCTGAGTGAACCTCAATGCTTCCGTTCGAATACTCAGGTCATTTCCGTATCAACGTTGAATGGACCGTGTGGGAAATGCAACCTTCCCCCACATGATAACAAGCCATAATCAGGGTCACAATGCCATGTCGCCTCTATATAAATACAACTCCCGTTAATCTATTAACAGTTATTGTGCGATGCGATACTTAAAATGTCCAAGTACAATACGAGTTGTAACTTACATTTATGGAACACTCATTCGTCCATTACATTCTAATGATGACGCTGGACACTTTCCACATGAGTCCACAGGCTCGGGCATGTGATGCGATATTTTTTGTGACATGTGTTATGGTCATGATAGCATCACTGAAATCCAGCCAGCGTCTAATACAAGAACCATATCAAATCGAAAAATCTACAAAGTAAATGTAGTCGGGGGCAAAGTGGATTATTGAACCTGTAATAAACATAATGACACGATGCGATGCGACACAACACCCCCACGTTTCTAATGTTCAACTGTCGGATTTACGATACTACACACACACACACACTCGTACACATTTATGCATTGCATTCTGCCATAAAACCAACAAAAAGGACAAACAAGAAACAAACACCATAGAAAGAAGAAAAAAAAAACACTCACACAACAACAACAACAGGACATGGTAAATGCAGAAAATATTACGCGTTAAATTCAATTTCTGGGCTATAAAATAGATTACACCAGAACATCATCGTCAGACTCAGACTCAGCCTCGGCATCGTCCTCGCCCTCATACCCCAGAGGAAACACCAAAAAATTGGGAAAATATGTGCGAATGTCGCAGGGCTAAGGGATGCTTTTGTTTTATCGGGCCTGCCAATGTTGCCATTGGTGTGTGTTGGACAAAAAAACAACAACAACAAAAAGTAACAACACAACATGATGAGCCTTATTAGTTGATTACAGGACACATTATCATGATTATCGAGTCGAGTCGAGTATAAAAATCTGTACACATAAAGCCAACAACGACAACAATGAAAAATGGTGGTGGTAGCGAAAGTAGCAACAGTGGCAAAGTGTCGACTCAGTGTGCACCGTGGGCTGGAATGCAATCTCTACTGAGCTCCTAGGAGTGTCTGTAACAAAATATCCCAAGATCGATTGTCATACAGTAGTAAAAGAATAATAAGTGATTTGTTAGTGCGGAAATTTTTATTCTTTTACTAATGTCTGACAAACGATCTTGGGATATTATGTTACAGTCAGTAGTGTGTAAAATAATCAAATAATGACAATATTTCCAACTTTGGACTGTTTTCAATCCTAGGTGTAAGTTTTTTTTCGGTTTTCCAGACAAACGCCCATATTTTACTTAGTGATTTCCGTTAACATTCCATGTACGTACAGACGGAAAACTTCTTTAAATCTGTGAGCTGCGTACTCTCACTGACCGGGATTGCGGATCACGTCCATTAGTGGTAAACCCATATTTCTGACAATCACATACAAAGCGTCTTAAATTGTACAGTTATGTATTGAATACCCCCGGGTTTACAGCTCGTAATGAATGACGGATAGCAGCTCGAAATGGACAATGTTTTTGCTATAAAAAGTCGCCTTTTCTGATCATTATATTTACCTTTGTGGCTACGTTGACAAGCAAAACTGCCATATCTGGGGATAGAGAAACCTCATGGAATAGTCAAGAAGCCAATGCATCCTCAGAGAGTGACAGTTCGGTGTGTATTTTGGAGCGGTGGCTTTAATGGCCCCTTTTTTTTTGAAAATGCTGCTGGAAATAACGTTTCGGTTACGGCAGCAGACTGAATGGAAGATCTTTAGTTTCAGCAGGATGGCGAAAAAACATTTATTTGGACCTCCTCCTACCAAAGAACCAAAAATGTATAAAATAAAGAATTTAAAAAAAACAAACATTTCCATTACGAATACATAACTGAAGCTCTGAACATGCTTTGGTAAAAATATAAAGTGAACGATGTGAAACTTTGCTCGACGAAATCACTATTTGCCATAACAGAAATCACCGCAGTCCTCAAACATACTAAAAGCAACCATCAGCAATCAAAGTACAGGGTTTTCACACAAGAGTTGTTATTTTGGTAATTAAAGAAAAATAGAATTTTTTGAGATAAATTATCGGATGTTTATTTCATAATAAAGAGGAAGGTATGCCGTTAATAATGAAAAGCAGAATCAGCCAAATCGCCACCATGACCACGCTTACAGGAGCATATCCTTTTTATGAAATTTTCCATAATCAAATCGCAAAGTGGCTGCCCTATGTCCTCGATAGCCTCACGAATTCTATCTTGCCCCAAAGGCAGAAGTCGCAAGGTGTTAAATCACAAGATCTCGGTGGCCACTTGTGATCACCTCTTCGAGAGATAGCACGGTCCGAAAACTTTTCCCGTAAAAGAGCAATGGTTTCGTTGTTGAAAGTAAACGTTGTCCAGATCAATATCATCCAACTCCGCCCATAAAAAAATCTGTCGATAGCGCAATCCATTCACCGTAACTGTTGATCCACCTTCATTTTCGAAAAAGGAAGGTCCAATGACCCCGCCGGACCATAAACCGCCGGACCAGGCACACGTTGTGGATGGAGAGGCTTTTTAACCACAACTCTTGGGTTTTCCGAGCCCCAGATGCGACAATTTTGCTTGTTGACGTAGCCACCGAGGTGGAAATGGGCCTCATTAGTAAGATGTTTTTTCGATGGAATTCCGAATCATTTTCATGCATTTCAAGGACCCAATCAGCAAAGACACACACGATCGACCGGCTTGAGTTCTTCTGTTTACTGAACTTTATAAGCCCTAAGACCCAAGTCTTTATGAAAAATACGGTGTAATGACGGTTGTGTGAATCCACAATTCCAAAGAACGACGAGGAATGGACAAACCTGGGGTTTCTTCAACACTTTGGGCTACAGCAGCAATATTCTCAGTTGTTCTTGAGCGACATGCCCGGGTTTTATTCTTCACATCACTAGCTTGTCCCAACAGCTCGAATTTGTCCACCAATTTCTGTATTGCGGTCCGACAAAGTGCTTCACGACGACCCAAGACTGCAAGATTTTCACCATTTTTGTAGTGAATTTTAATAATTTCAATGCGTTGTTGAAGCTTGTATCGCAATGGCGTAGTGATGATTTAAAATAACACCTCTTGTTGGAAAACCACTTTATTGGTGATTTAACCCGCAAATCAATCTTTGTCGTTTCCCTCTTCAAAGCTGGAAAATCAGTAGATTTGTAAAATCATTCCGTATACTTTCGTCCATTAAATTCTACCACTGAATATTTCGCGTTTTTGGCCATTTCATCCCACTGTTTATGGCGTACTTTACGCCTTGGTTCAGCTCATAAATATGCTCATGAATTCAATTTCAGCGGTCTTTTGAACAAGTACATTATGGATGTGTACGGAGGACTACTTACGCCGAACAGTATGTTTATATTCTGGAGGGCCGTAAAATTCAATAAATATAAAAAAAAAAGAAATAGCAACAACAATAACTGAGAACTAACCCCCCCAAGTTTACATGGCCATATAATCAAGGACTCAAACATAGCAGCAGCAACAATAACAGTTACAGAATAAAATTGAAATGCATTTTATTATGTCGGGGAGGGGGAGAAGAGCAACGCTAACATCAGGGATAAGTAGGATGTGTCGGAGGGTGTGTCGTGACTGTGCTGACAAATATAAATTGCAAGAAATCCATTCCTTCCCATCCATTTCCTTGCAGCGCTAATAGTTTGATTAATGGCTTATGTTCCTTCCGATGTTGTTGGCCAGGCCGTTGTCGTCGCCCCATACGTCCTGTTGCTGTTAAATGAGCAGCCACTACCACAGAATACAAGGACAACAAATATGGATGTGCGTCTGTGTGTGTGTGTGTATTTGTGTTAAGGAGCTTAAAGATGTGATTGAATTTAAGTCATAATTCGTCACAGCGGATATAAAAAAAACCCATAATCATTGGTCTTCGATATGATTTGTTAGATTCGGTTGGGACACATCACACACATAAGAGAGAAACAAGTGCACACACAACCGCATTACGCTCATTACTCTTGTCGGGGTGTTGCAACGTGGTTAAGGCTGCTTAGGTCACAGCCAAATATATAGGGCGGAGTATGTACGCCTGTAATCGAGTGGTCTGCTGACCTCCTCCATTCGGATTTCAGTTGGACATCCATCTGCTGCTGGTGGGGTAGTGCTGCCCTGTGCTGTGTGTGTGTGTGTGTCTCCCGCTCTGGGTCGTGGTCAACCGATGATGTTGCATTTACGATCATAATGAATATTTATTGCCAACACAACTCACATACTGTGACTCTTAAGTACGACATGGACTGCGATTATGATTGTTGTCCGTGATGGGGAGGATGACGGCGACGGCGGTGGCGAATCGTTGCTGATGATGATTGATAAAACTATGACATGAACTGAGTTTGGGCAGGAGGTTGCGGTAGTAGTGGTGGTGTTGGTGATGTTGTTGTTTAGATTTAAGTTGCCCTAAACACTGCAGCAAGTGGCATTAGTGTACAAAAGTAACATATTGGACATTAGATTGTGTAAAGAGATTATGAATAAATTACGATTACACCCGGACCAAATGTCGATGTACACGTAAGTATTCTTGCATATGTGTTGCACATGGCCAATTATGACCCAAGTCAATATGCTGCCACAGAACTGTGAAACAGCACACCGAAAGGTTGGCTTGAGGTTGTCTTAAGGCTGACGTTAAATCCGCGTTAGTCTGGTAAATTGAATGGAAAATCAAGAAAGGTTATCATGCACCACCCTCTCATACACCAGAGAAACCACTCTGGACTATGAAAACTGTTTTTACATATACTGTATTAAAATGTGTTGTCCTGTTAGTAACAAGCTGAAATTTTACTTATCTAGAGAATGGTAGAGACAACTAAAACCAATTACTACACATAGAGATATGAACGGGTGTGAATACATGATTTAGTCTATCATATTAATACGAACACGACAAAATGATTATCGGGGGAACGGTTTGAAAGGAGATGGATGTTAGTCCGGAATGACCTCTTTACTCGGACTCTCAAAATGTGCAGGTGACTTTCGAAAGTCGTATGGAATCCCATATTTTGGTTCATTGGTAAAATAACACTTTTTCCAATGTATCTCGGTTTGGTTAATCCATTTGAAAAGTAAATGTGCCTTCGTATGGAATTTATATTCTTCTAATATTCATGTTACACTCAATTGGTCGAAAGAGATTATTAAATATTTTCTTGTCGGGGACCAAATAGGATTTCATTTTTTTTTCACATTTTCGCAAAGATCATTTAATACACAGACGTCTTAAGTCGTCTGCTAAATATTTCCAAAAGGGGGCCTGTGTGTATATTGTCAGCATAAAACCAGTATTTTCTCTGATCTCCTTTGTAAAACTGTCAAATGGTGCCATGACATCTGGAGTGGTCTTCCGAACTAATGCATAAGAAAACGACTTGCGACGTCTGCCCTCTGAATGGTCTTTGATTTTCGGATATTGTTTTTGTTATTGAAATCTTATTGCAGAGACAAAACATCGACACGTTATTTAAGATCATGGGTAAAGAAATTTCATGTGGTGTTTCAGAGTGTTTGGTTCAATTGCTTCATACAGTTGAAAATAAAAAGTGTGAACATGGAAACTATTGGTAACTAGTAAGTTGTAATGCGCCTATGGCGCCCGTTAATTTGCTTGAGAAAGTATTTGTTACTAAATTTTAAAAATTTTGTAAAAAATATTTTGAGAAAACTATTTTGTAAAAAAAAATTTCGAAACAAATAAAATTGGAAAAAAAAATTTGTGGAAAAAAAATTTTTGCTGAAAATAAAATTTTTGTAAAAAAAAAAATTGTGTTGAAAAAAAAAAATTTTGTTGAAAAAAAATGTTTGCTGAAAAAAAAAATTTTTGTTGAAAAAAAAAATTTGTTGAAAAAAAAAATTTTTGTGGAAAAAAAAAAAATTTGTTGAAAAAAAAAATTTTGTGGAAAAAAAAAATTTTGTTGAAAAAAAAAAAATGTTGAAAAAACAAATTTGTAAAAAAAAAATATTGGAAAAAAAAAATTTTTGGTGAAAAAAAAATTTGGGGAAAACACAATTTCTGTACAAAAAAAAAATATTATTTTTTTTATTATTATTATTTATAGAATTATTATAGAATGCCTATTTAAATTCCTACGTACTGCGTGATAGAGTCAGTGAATCAGGGAATCAGTGTATCAGTGTATCAGTGAATCAGTGTCGAGGGTAAATATATATTAAGATAGTAAGTACGCATATCAAATTTATTATAAAATGGCCTCAAAAAAGGAAGCTATACAAATAAAACCGGGTTTTCCAAAAGCCGTTTTAATTTTGGAAAAAAAGGAAATTTTAAGTTTTGCTAAGCTTTCAACATTTTGTTTAAAATTTTTAAGTGAAAACCGCTCTTTACACGGTCAAACTGCATGAAGAGTTTTACGTAAATGTATGTGTTTACGTAACAACAACCTTATCTACCTTCTCTCGATTCATATCCAGTTTTCTCAGGGATCGCTCTATAGGAGTTGTTATAGATGGGGTTTCATTCAACGAGCATAGGTGATATTCTCGATAAATATCGCACATATTTATAACCCGGCGCACACTGGGGAATTTGACCCTGAAAATGGAGACTAATTGGCTCTATGAAAAATGTCCGAAAAAAATGAGTGATGAGTTTTTCGTAATGCCCCATATATTCAATAATGTACAATTTCCCAATTTCGTTTATATTTCGGGATATTTTCAAAACAAATGGGAATGATTTTGAAATTGGGGTAATTTTTCAAATGTGATTTGTTTGTAATTTTCACGTTATAAAAACAAAATTGCTTTTTCGCGTTAGTGTGGGGTTGTTTTCCATTTTACTTTGGGGTATTTTTCACCTTAGAGGTTGGGGTGATTTCTTAAGAAATACACTAAATCTATTGTTGTATTTTTGGGGTTTTTTTTATAATATTTGGAAGATTTTTCATTGGGTAATTTTTCATAAATTGCTTGGGGGGATTTTTTAGAATTTTTGGGGAAATTTTCATATTGGGCTTTTGGGAGGATTTTTTCATTTATTTTGGAGAATTCTTCATTTGGGGCATTCTTTATTTTTTGGAGCATTTTTCATATGGGATATTTTTCATAGATCCGATTAATTGTTAACAACTGCAATAAAAAATCACATTTTAAAATATTTTGTAATAAATAAATGTTGAATAATCCGCTGTTTTTGAAACTTATGAATTGCAGATATTAGAACAAAATTAAATTCAATGAAAAAAGGTTTTTGCTTGTAATGTCTACAAAAAAAAATCATTTTGTATATTATATACATAAATGTATACATGTTTAAATATATTTTGGAAACCGTATATAAAATCGTAAGTTACTTGTTGTTCGAATTGTCATAACTTTCTAATTCATATGATCGTCTCGACTGTCATCGTCACATTCAGTATCTTCAGATCTATCAACACTTATTGCACCAGGTGTCGGAATTCGGTATTTTTGTATTCAAATGTTCTGCGGAAAACTGCATGAAATAACCTCGTTATTAATTTTTCTTTACTGCATTTGCATGCGAATTGCTTTCTGTTGGGGTTCGATATAATATTTGGATCGGAGGTCAGAAGAAACCTGTTTAAAATACGCTAATTTGATTATTCTTGGATGCATTTACGAGAGAAATGCTTGCTTTAATTTTAAAAAGCTTTTTTCCGACTGCTTATGACGCCTTTCGAAGTTAACCGATCGGTAGAAGAGTGTGCGTTATGAATTAAGCACCATGAATATTTATTTATAATTAGTTACAATACAAAGTAAATTTATATTCTAATTTTGGATCCAAGGGTATACCGGGAGACATAGACCATATGGCTACATTATTGCAGCAACAGACCAAAGCATCTGGTGGGAATCGAACTCACAACCCCCACGCTGTTAGGCAAGCACGCCTATCGGGGCGCTTAACTTCGTCTAATTTGAAAAAAATCCTCGAAAGTATTTATTGATTTAATTCACGTTTGCTCCTTTATTGGAAAGCATTTTTAGGTGTTTTAGGCCAACGCGTAAGGAATGTACAGGGCTCTCCAACAAGAGGTGTTATTTTGAATCACCCGGTATTTTGGTAGCTGTCACTTTTGACAAGTAGAAACTACGTCATTACTAAAAATGGAACGATACACGCTCGGCAACGCATTGAAATTATTCAAATTCACAACGAAAATGGTAAAATATTTGTGACCTCAAATTCGAAAAGCTAAAAAGTTTCAGGAGCATGTTATCTCTCGATGTGGTGATCATTGGCGTTACTATGGGGAGCCTGGGGGGGGGCACGGCCCCCAGAGAGCTGAGTATATTTAAATTAGAAACATTATTTTAATTTAATTTCATTATCATTTAAATTTCTGCTTTTACTTTCATATAAATTTCAATTTTGAATCTATTATTTTGCACTAACACTGTATGTTCATTGCGATTGAACTATATACCAAATTCTAACTTGCTTATGTAGTCTTTACACTCTTGTTATGATCAATAGTTTTTTTTCTATTCTTTCGTTGCCCGTTGTTTGTTTATGTAGTCGCTCTCAGAGGCCGGCACAAAGAGACGCAGTAAAAATGTGTGTGGAAGTAGCTAAATAGATTTGCCATCTGATACCAATGCATACGGAAAATCAATATTTATAATCAAGTAATGGACAATATTATAGGTAATTGTAGAAAGAGATTTGATAACTTGCCCTTGGCACAATCCGTTGACTCATTCTTAAAGTTGGATCTAAAAAACGGAGAAGCTTTCATCAAAAATTTCAAAGACATCCTAAAAATCTACACAACTTCATTACAAGCTGAATCTTTAATAATTAAAAGCATGATGGAAAATAAAAAGGCCGGAATTGATCTCGAAAATTTGAAGACGGAGGTGAAGAAAGACTTCTGCCCGAATTTGTACGAATTATTGCAAGCAGCTATAGTTCTTCCGGTAAGCTCGGCTGGCTGTGAGCGAAGCTTTTCCGCCATGCGTCGTATTAAAACATGGTTACGAGCGACGATGTGCCAGGAGCGTTTTTCGAATCTGTCTCTTCTTAACATAGAAAACGAAATAATAAAAAACAAAATTACAGCGAAAATATTTTCGCGAAAAAAAACCGAAAATTAAAATTGGTGTAAAAATTATTTGTCGTTTAATGAACTACTGGTTCTAATAAAAATGTTATTGTTTTGTCTTAGAAGACAATTTATATAACACTATATGTATGTACTTTTGTTTGTTATTTTTACTGGTTTTGATAAATAATTGTTTTTTTTTTGAAAGAAAAATAAAAACATTTTTGCAGTGTGGTAATTTTTCTCTCAATATGTATGTATATATAGCATAATATGTATGTTCTTTGGTTTCGTGGATCGTAAAACCTGTAGGCTCATATTTGCGTGGAGCGAAATGAAGGATGATGGCCAGGCCCCCCCTAGAGAAAACTCCTAGTTACGCCAATGGTGGTGATCGCAATTGGCCACCGAGATCTTTGGGGGCCACGTGAAAGATAATGTCTACGCCAACAGCCCAGCGTCGATTCAAGACCTCAAAGATAGAAGTCGTGAGGCTATTATTAAGTCATCTTTGCAAATATATCCAATTGTCCGACTTCAAATCTGAATATGTATAATAATCAACAACTCCGTGCCAACAACATATTTTTAACAGAACCCATAAATGTGAAATTCGATGGAAATGGATTCAGCACCACTGTGCGACGTTAATAATAAAGATGGCAACATGAAGAAGTTCTGCAACGATCAGTGATATTTGACGTATGTATGTACATAAACGATACAAAAAACCGAGTTACATAATTATCACCAAAATTGAAATGGGCCGCCCAAATAAAAATTTTAATTTTTTCCATCCAAATTTGGTTGGAAATGCCCAAAACGACAACAGTGCAAAAGATGTAGAAAGAATTCAAGTGGCGGCTTTTACGAAGGACTGGGCTGATATGGTAAAAAGTGATCCCAAAATACAAACATTATTCTGCGGTAAAACTAAGAGCATAGAGTGCAGAGGAAGCCAGTCCTTCTGTACTATAAACCTTCATATGTTCCTTTTTTTACTAAAATAATCACCTATTGCCTTGAAACTCCACTTCACATGTAAAAAACAAAGACTAGCTTATGAGCATTTCCAGGCTTCGGGTGGGTGTCTTACCCAATATTTTCTTCAATACATTTCAGTGTGGACAAATTCCTTCCGTCGAACGTCTACATTTAATATTTTCTTATTATTGTTATTATTGTAGTGGAACTGAAGAAAACATGCATAATTTGGGTAGCGTAGAACACCATCAAAACAGCTCGACCGTACCAAATGGAACCGATGTCTGTGACAACTCTTTGAGAATAATAAAATGCGGAATGGAACACAAAAGTCTATAAAAAAAAAATGTAATAAAAACTGAAAATAATCGTAATAACGATAAAGAAGAAGATGGTGGTGGCACCGCTCCGATGGCCGGACAGACGGTCACGACCAAATGCTAATGCCACCAATGGAACAGCTCCGCTCCGCGCCTGCACCAGCCTTATCGCAAAAAAAAAAACACACACACACACAACAAAAAGAAACGCTGTAACCGATAAGAACTTTTCAAGATGTGTGGTTCACTGAGTGTGGGGGTGGGGGGTTAGTTTCTATCTTGAAGTACTCATACGTATACGTACGGTTGACATTTCATTTTCATGGTTTGCTGGTCTCGTTTATTCCTATCCTTATTTATGCGTTTGTTTGTTTGTGCTGGCTACGGATATGAATACGAACGAATGCGGAGACAATGATGATTATCTGTCTGTCCTTACAAAAGTTACAAATTTGTTTTTTATTGTAATGACACCGATGGCGATGGTGATGACAATGACGACAAGAAAGAATTCGGGTTTTTTGTGTGTCTGTGTGTTTTATATGAAACCAAAAACGAGAAAAGCGAAAATGGAGGAAAACACATTGAAATGAAGATTAAAGTTGTGGAGGGTGAAAAGGAGTGTGTTTTTGTTTATCACCAAAGAAATTAGGAACATTTTAAGATAAAAATTCTAATAAAAAACGAGGGTCCACGAATTGTGGGCCGTACGAATTGTGTGTATAACTGAATACAATTTTCCGTGTCGCCGCACAGTGTTTGGGAAAGCACTAAGGAAAATTGGAAGTTATAAGCAGACTTTTTATTTTTTTAATCGGGTATGTGCCGGTTGTTCACTTTCCACATCCACTTCACCTACGAAAAAGGAAGGTGTCCCGGTACGCACGTGAATTTTTTTTTTGTCAAAGTACATTTCAAAAACAGTTTTGTGTGAACGAAGTCTGAAAATCGGCACATACCCGAACATTTGAATACGAGGTAGTTTCTCAACACAGCTCTTCTACATTTTAAAAAGTAATTTGTCGTAGCACTTCATTGAGGCGCTTAAATTAGAAGTGGTCCAACCCACAAATTTGCGATTTTGAAATTATTTGCTTAGTGCATTCTCCTTTTCACAATTTGTTCTTTCCAGTACCATTTAACGCCCTTTCGAACGGCTAGCGACTAATATTTGAAACTCTCAATTTGATATTTAAAAGAAGTTGCAGAAGACATCATAGCGCCGCTAAGGAGCGAAAAAGGTCATTTATAAAAAAAATCTGTTTATGTCTTTCATGTGTTAGTTTCATGGTTCATGTACTTAAGGTAACACTTTGTGAGGAATTAGTTCTTACTATGGAAATTCTATTGTAAACTTTTTATTATGAGCAGAGATCGTGTTTCGCACAAGGTGTTGGACATCCCTTAACCCTCTAATCCGCAAGAGTGCCCCAAGGCACTCTACAAAGTTACATTCGTTTATAGATTTTAAAAATTTGAGGTTTACGAGCCCCGACCACTATTAATTCGTACGGCAAGCATTTTTACCCGTATGCAATGTTTAACAGGTGATATTTTCAATACTAATGTAGTCAGCGCATGCAAACCTATTTTTCTCTGAAAGAGCATTTTGTTCTCCTGATTTAAAAAAAAAATTTTTTTATTGTACCTCAACAACAACAACAACAACAATATTTATTTCTTTGAATGCTTCGCAAAACTATTAAAAAAAATGTGATCAGTATTAATTCGTAACACATTTACATCGCTTTGGCATAGATTCATATAAATTCTGGCACTGTTCTGTTTTGTGAAGCATTCAAAGAAATAAATATTGTTGTTGTTGTTGTTGAGGTACAATAACAATTTAAATTAAAATCAAGAGAACAAAATGCTCTTTCAGAAAAAAATAGGTTTGCATGCGCTGGCTACATTAGTATTGAAAATATCACCTGTTAAACATTGCATACGGGTAAAAATGCTTGCCGTACGAATTAATAGTGGTCGGGGCTCGTAGAGGGTTAAGGTACTATCACACTGGGCAAATATTTGTCAAAATATTTTTGTTCGTATGTATACAAAGTTTTCCCAAAAATAATACAGGGTTGATTTTGTGGTCACACTACGACCAACGATCTGTCAAAAGACAAAACTTTATTTAATTTTTGTCGAAAGACAACAATTTATTTCATAACATACTTGTGAATACGTGTTGCGGAGCATCATGGTGGCCTTGGAAGTGCAGGAAACGGTACAAAAACGAAGAACGAGGCTATGGGTGCGGACTTCCAACAAAGCAATTAGTTTGAAGGCATATTCAGGTTCCCAATCTCTTGCCACTTATGGTTTATGGTTTTTTGTATTTTCATATATTTTTCTACACAAAGGATTTAAAAACTGTTATAAATTTGTATGAATACGATCAATCTCGAAAAAGCTAATGGCAGGATTGGTTTTATCAAACAAATTTTCAAATTTCAAACACCAAACGCTTATAACACGGAAATATTTGGAGTATATATCGACCTATTAGACTCGCAAGGTGATAGACATAAATGATGTACTGACTATGAGATTAATTATGTCAACCCTCATAAATCGTGAGTTTTAAAGAAATATTGGTTCTTCTAACTTTTTTAAATACATATACTTACAACTAAAGGTATTTTGTCTGTAAAACAGAAATTTGTAAAAACAACCGCTCTCCTTTATAAACCACTGTGCCGTTTAGTGTGAGACATTTAAAGTTTTTGGTCGTCGTCGTCGTCGTCGTTATGAAAGAAAAGTTTCTATAAAAGAGCAGAAGTAAAAAAAAAATGTAACAAATAACAAATTAAGGGCAAAAAGGAGAACAAAACAGCCAAACGAATATTTGGAATTCACAGCATACAATGTTTCCAAAAGTACGAGTGTACGAGTGTGTCTCTGTGTCTGTCAGTATGTTTCTGTAATGATATATAAACGTGAGCATATTGCGCGATTGCACTGGCGCCATCTTTATCTAATTTGGGGACATTATGCATGACATTCCACGCGGTTGTTTATAGTTTCGGTTAAACCTGCACTGATAACACCACACACACACCCAAACCACCACACAGTCCACGGTGTACTGAATTTATCCCCCCCACCCCATCCGTGAGAGGCGGCTGTTTGGCAGCGGCTCAGTGTGTACGTACGCGCGCGCCCATTGTTCCTGTTGTTGCTGTAGTCGCTTATCATGGGGACAATGTCAACCCAAAGTATTCGTGAATATTTCTTTTCGATGACTCAGGGATGCCACAAAAAGTCTGGTTAAAAGATGTTCTACAACAAGAAATATTGAACAGGAATGTCCAACATTGC
The DNA here is from genome assembly GCA_958296145.1 of Hydrotaea cyrtoneurina. Lineage (NCBI taxonomy): Eukaryota > Metazoa > Arthropoda > Insecta > Diptera > Muscidae > Hydrotaea > Hydrotaea cyrtoneurina. The sequence continues at coordinate 49,494,790 of OY282514.1, read as the reverse complement.
GGAGTCAGATGTGTGTGACTTGAGATTGAACCCAAATTGGTTCGGCAACGTGTGAAGTTTATTTATTGTTCAGTATTTTGCCAGTTCCCTATTCCAGCCATAAATATGTCAAGGCTCAGAATTTGGCAAATTCCACTGTGTGGGCTTAGTCCAATGTGAATTGCACAAACACCCTATTAATACGCCCAACGAGATCTTGATGATCTAGATGATCGGATGTTTATTTCATAATAAAGAGGAAGGTATGCCGTTAATAATGAAAAACAACATCAGCCAAATTGCCACCACGACCACGCTTACAGGACCATATCCTTTTCATGATATTTACCATAACCAAATCGCAAAGTGGCTTTCCTCGATATCCTCACGAAAGGAAAGGAAGAAGTCGCAAGATGTTAAATCACAAGATTTCGGTGGCCAATTGTGATCACCTCTTCGAGAGATAACACGGTCCGAAAACTTTTCCCGTAAAAGATCAATCGTTTTGTTGCTTGTGTGGCAGGTAGCGCCGTTGAAAGTAAACTTGTTGAAAGTAAACGTTGTCCAGATCAATATCATCCAACTCCGACCATAAAATCATTAATCGTCCCTCGATAGCGTAATCCATTCACCGTAACTGTTGAGCCAACTTCATTTTCGAAAAAGTAAGGTCCAATGACCCCGCCGGACCATAAACCGCAACAAACAGTCACACGTTGAGGATGGACAGGCTTTTCAACTACAACTCTTGGGTTTTCCGAGCCCCAGATGCGACAATTTTGCTTGTTGACGTAGACACCGAGGTGGAAATGGGCCTCATCAGTGAAAATCATTTTTCGATGGAATTCCGGATCATTTTCATGAATTTCAAGGACCCAATCAGCAAAGACACGACGTTGTTGATGAACGGCCGGCTTGAGTTCTTCTGTTAACTGAACAAGCCCTAAGACCCAAGTCTTTATGCAAAATACGGTGTAATGACGTTTTTCGAATGCCCAATTCCAAAGAACGACGAGGAATGGACAAACCTCGGGTTTCTTCAACACTTTGGGCTACAGCAGCAATATTCTCAGTTGATCGTGAGCGACATGCACGGGTTTTATTCTTCACATCACTAACTTATCCCAACAGCTCGAATTGTTCCACCAATTTCTGTAGTGCTGTCCGACAATGTGCTTCAAGACGACCTCGCTGGTTTCTGAAATTACTTCATCATCTGTCGGCAAAAGTCTTTGTCTATGACGCCGTCATCAGCATCTTCAACAAAATAATCACTTCCACTGATATCTGTATCAGAATCCACCATTTTGTACTACTGTCATTTAAATTGTTGCGGCTTCTCGAGTTTTTGACAAAAAAAAAAAAAAAAAAAAATAAGAATTAAATCGAAATATAAAAACTGACATTTTCGGAAATTAAATGGTAAACAGCTAAAATATTTTCAAGGGATTGAATAAACTGTGAGTGATTGAATAAACTGATTTTTAAATTGTGTTATCGTGTTTTTACAATAACCCCTTCAAATAGTTTTAGCGACATAGGAAGTTGAATTTTTCATAACTTTCAGTTCATTTTCGATTTTTTTTTTAGTTTCAGCGACCTAACTCATTTGAATTCGTAGAGTTCTCCGCTGAAACGTAAAGTGACGAACAAAGATTGTTCGCAAAATTTGCCCAAAACAAGACGTTCTTCCACCTCGGATGTCGTGGGTCATATTTGTCTCATCAACGAGCGAATTTTCGCACATCTCTCAGCATGGGGTTTTGGGACAGCAGAAAGTGTTACTTCGCCTCCGCGAACATGTGTACGGTTGGGCACTCCCGCTACCGGAGCCCCGAGATACAAGCATTGATTTATGAAAATGTGAATACGCTGCGTCTTTACCTCTTAATTGATGGACTGGTCAAGAAATCAATATGATAACGATGTGTATGTCTCTGCGTGTGTTTGTGTGTGTGATCGGTGAGTGACTGCATCGCTTGGCGAGAGAGCGCATCTGAATGTGTGATGGCGAGTGAATGTGTGTATTGTGTATTGCGGTAGTCGTTCGTTTGACGCCGTTTTATTCCCAAATTTATTAAATACAAAATTTAAATTCAATTTGAATTCGATTCTTCTTTAACTTACCCATCGGCAGCCATAGCAGTAACCATGTACAGCGTCGACCAGAGTGGAGGACGGGGAGGGCCAGATGAACACATAAATATGATAGTTTCAAGTGGAATACATTTAAATGTTTAAACCTCGAGCTAAACATTTCGGCGATATTGATTTCATTTTCAAATTAAAACGTTTCTCGGATTGATCGTCTGGATGACAACTAAATTTAAGCCCGCCATTTGCTTTGGGCGTAGTATCGATTTCTAATTGTTTGCTCGTTCTACTGCCTTTCGGCCTTTGTTTTTAATGAAGCTGATACAGTTGGTGTTGTTGTCGTTGTCGTCGGTCTTACTATTACTTTACACCGTCTCTCGTTCATCATTAATGCTAATTAAAAGTATACACTCGACTCGACGACTCTGTCTAACTCCGCTTACACTGGCGTGTAAATAAGCCAGATTCACGCTGTATGTGCTCCATACGCACCTTACCAAAAAGGATTGTTGTAATGTTGCTGTTGTTCTTGATATCCTTCCCCGTTTGCTGTGCTAATTATGCCAGAGACAGAGAAAGAGCCATGAAGACTGGCAACTCTTTGAGTTCGTTGTGTGTTTGTCTTCGGTTGTGTTTGTTTGTTCTCTGATTCAAGTCTGGAGTTTCCTCATTAAAAGTTGGCTAAGTAAACTTGTGCCGTGCACGTGTGCTCCATTGGCAGCTGGCCGGCCGGCCGGCAGCAGCAACAGCTCCTCCGCCTTGGAATAATTTGATCACTGTCACAGATATTGATTACACATCTTAAGTGCGTTTAATAATGTTGTTACACTCGTAGTAGCTATCGTAGCTGTTCGTGTTGTTATTGCCGCCACTACAACTGTGTTATTTGTTGTTGTTGCTGTTGTTAATTAAACGTACTCTTGCCGGAGATTTTATTTGGATTTCGTTTCGCAAACACTGACTGTCTGCCAAAGTGTTGGCTAAACAAACTCTTGATGGTGTTTTCGTTTTCGAAAACTGATAGTTTTGAGAGGCATAAACAACATTCAATACAACACATTGGCATCGATAATGCATTGAATTACAATGGTGTTGTCGCCCCCATTTTTAGACCTCAATGATGTACGTACATAGTTAGTGAAGGATATATGCCGATGGATAAATAAACGTATGTACCAGGACTGTGGAGTCGGAGTTTGACCCTGAGACGGCCTCGCTCATTGGGGTATTGGACCAGCAAAGCGGATATTAATTCAGGGCAGCTACCAATTAACATTTTTCTTTTATTTGTGAAGAAATGTTATAAAAACAATCACATTTTCAATTATTTTGTTATAAATGAAAAGACTTTCGATATTTTCAGATCTTTCATCACTTATTGAAACGGGTGCCGGAATTTATTGGAATACTGATTTCGGTAGGGCTTGCAATCGTTTTTTGTTTTTCTTTTATAGTTCAATTTTGAGGCTAATAATTGGATATGAAGCTCTGCCTAAGTATCCTCGTTTGATTTTTTTCTATTCCATTAATGCGAACTATTTTCTTTTTCTTTTGAGACATTGTTGTGAGCCAAATCTCTAAACTTTTCAATGTTTTTCGAAGGAACAACAATTTAAATAAAAACATGCATTCTTTTCATTATCTCTAAATTCAGTTAGAATTTAGAAATTGGTGGAAAAATTCGAGATGTTGGGACAAGCTAGTGATGTGAAGAATAAAACCAGTGCATGTCGCTCACGATCAACTGAGAATATTGCTGCTGTAGCCCAAAGTGTTGAAGAAAACCCAGGTTTGTCCATTCCTCGTCGTTCTTTGGAATTGGGCATTCCACAAACTTCATTACACCGTATTTTGTATAAAGACTTGGGTCGTAAGACTTATAATCTTCAGTTAACACAAGAATTCAAGCCGGCCGATCATCAACAACGTCGTATCCTTGCTGATTGGGTCCTTGAGATGCATAAAAATTATCCGAAATTCCATCGAAAAATCATCTTGACTGATGAAGCCAATTTCCACCTCGGTGGCTACGTCAACAAGCAAAATTGTCGCATCTGGGGCTCGGAAAACCCAAGAGTTATTGTTGAGAAGCCTCTCGATCCTCAATTGTGACTGTTTGGTGCGTTTTATGGTCCGGTGGGGTCATTGGAGCTTACTTTTTCGAAAATGAAGTTGGATCAACAGTAACGGGAATGGATTGCGCTATCGACAGATGATTAATGATTTTTTATGGTCGGAGTTGGATGATATTTATCTGGACAACGTTTACTTTCAACAAGACGACGCTACGTGCCACACAAGCAACGAAACGATTGCTATTTACGGGAAAAGTTTCCGGACCGTGTTATCTGTCGAAGAGGTGATCACAATTGGCCACCGAGATCATGTGATTTAACACCTTGAGACTTCTTCCTTTGGTGCCACGAGAAAGATAAGGTCTACGCCAAAAGCCCAGCGTCGATTCAAGATCTCAAAGAAAGAATTCGTGAGGCTATCGAGGACATAGGGCAGCGACTTTGCGATTTGGCTATGGAAAATTTCATAAAAAGGATATGCTCCTGTAAGCGTGGCTGATGTTGTTTTTGATGTTGTTTTTCATAATTCTTTTTTTTATTTGTTTTGATTATATAAGTTCAGGAATACAATTTCATAGATTCACTCACTTTAGAGAAAGGTTTTGCCCAGCACCAACTTAAAAATCTAAATATGTTTTTTAAAAATGCTGTAACTTTAGACCATTTTGAAATCAATTAATTGAAAATATTTATGTAGCGAATTGTTATTTTTGTTCTAAAACAAACTGAAGATGAAAGGTCCATAACCATAATAGATCTTTGGAATCGTAGGAATGAAAAAAAAACATTTGAAACTGCTGATATGTAATCTCTAAACTAATTAATTTTTGGTGACGGATTTTTTTGAGAACATTATTAGTGTACTAAATCTTAATGGGTATATCAGTCTTCATTTTTCAATTCAGTTCCATTTTAGGGGTCAAATACCCCAGAGTGCGTGGGAGTCAGGAGTCGAAAAATTGGCTCCTAGTTTTATTTACTTACATTTACAAAAAAATAAATCAAATGTATTAAAAACAAGTTAACCTGTTAATATTTTAAAAAATTTCAAATATTTTCGATTGTATGAACTTTTTTTTATCTTTAAGATACAACGGCACCTCAATGTGGTAGAATATAGGACGAATCCACACGGACAAGGGTTCCAAAGACTTCTTTGCAGCTTTTGGACCGTGTACAGAGGAGAGCGGTGGTGATTATAGGGGATGGTAGGTTATCCAACTCTATTGTTCAATTCGTCGTCTTATCCGTGATGTTAGAACATTTAGCCGGAATAGGCGGCTTTCCAGAAACGCTCATCGGTTCGTTGTAAAGTGTCCGGTTGATCGGACGACGCACTATAGAGGAAATTCCTTCTTCAGCCGAACCGTTCGTGTGTTGAATATTCTTCCAGCAAGTGTGTTTCCTGCCGATTGTGACATTCTGAAATTCAACACAAATGTACCTTAATCAAAATTAACCAAAATTTACCTAAAGGTCGAAGATAAAAACTATTAATTAATCTCCTTTCGCTAACACAGTGTATTGTATTGATTGGGGACATAATTGAGTGTTGACCATAAAAAAAAAAAAAAAAACTGATGACAAGGATGCCAAGAGATAGTGACTTTCTCGAAGCTGTGGACGATTGGCAACCTATCGGTAGTTTAAGAAAAAAAAAACAAATTCACAGATGACGAGAGATTTCTTTCCGAAAAGAACGATAATTGGAATATGGAATGTTCTACAACTTACGGATACATCGAAAGTGCTACAGAGCAGAGCAATACTATTAGCAATATGCCTATGTCCGAAAAATGCGAGGGTAGTTAATCTACAGATTTATTATACCACGTTTCAAATAAAACTGCTTTTAAACTTGAAATAGGGTTTTGAGTGCTCCGTCAAAATAATACACATTTCTGACGATTGATGTGACAAAGACATTTTTACCAAATTTTACCAAAAAAACCCGTAAAACACCACCCTTTTTTATTTTGTATAGAAATCAGACATTTTTCAATGTACTCTATTCTTTACATCTGATTACGAACAGACCCTCCACATAAACACAAAAAAACATTCAACAATGCGTGCCGAAAGTGAAAACAGTATCCGGGCAACTTTTAAATGGACTTTTCTTATCACATTTTGACTTCCTTCCGCCCTCTCAGCTCCTGCCGAGCAAAGTGTCACCGAAACCGGAAAGAGGAGTTTTACCTGTAGTCAGACATAGTTTTATGATTCGGGCCAACAGGTACGCACGGGGTTGCAAAACCGTATGAATCATTTTGATGTAACATTGGCCAGACAACAGACATCGTAGAGTGATTGAAAATTAAGTCTCTGTCAAATATTTTCTGTCATAATCACCGTCTCCGTCATCCTTTCGCTGGCTTGGTTTTTAGAACGAAGGCAGACAACGCATGCCAGGAAGTTGTAAATGCGATATTAACGTCAGAGCGTCGTAAGCCTACCTACTTAGCGGCGATTGCGGTTGACACGACTCGCCTCTTTGTCAACAAAGACCGTAGGCGATCGTCCTCATCATCATCAGTTTTGGGCTCATTTTCACATTGCACTCAGTCACCGTCCCTCGCATAACGTGTGTGTGTGTGTGCAAGTGTCGCGTCAGTACAACGATCAGAAAAGTGATCGGTCAACAGACAACAACGAGAACATAACTGATTGAGGCTTCTGGTATTGCCTGCAATGCCACAAATGCAAAACGTTAAATGCTGTCGCGCCATCCGCCGAGGACGCGTATTTACGCCGTAGTTATCAAATGTTGCTGCTCGACGGTATAGAAATTTGAGAAGGATCAAAAATGCATGAATGAGGCTGAGATCATTTGCGATGCATTCTTGTTGGCAGACATTGGCCAAGGGGCGCATTTGGCGCAGGTAGTAAAGTAATCGGCGTAAGACGCAAGACGTACAACCTTAAGACGCGTTTAATGATACGAATGGCCGGGAATGTCTGTTGCAGCAATATTCTTATTTGGGCATTTATCTGATTGCATGACGAACACTGGACGCGAAAACATCGACACAACAACAACTTAAAGACGCCAGAATGGTTCAAGTCAGACTTGTGCTCTGTAAAAGGTCCGATCGGTACAGATGTAGGTGCCAGTGTCGCACAAAGTATTGTGTATCGGTGTATGAGTGTGTGTGTGTCGTTGTTTGACATTTTACGCTGTCGCTTGTCTCGTTGCTAATGTTATGATTTATTACGTGGCGACATCATCTCGCCAAATGAGCCCAATTCCAATTGGTCTGACAGTCGGCATTGCCACTAAAACAGCAGACAAATGTCTCTTTCTCGGGACTGTGTGTGTGTGTGACTGTGTAAGTTCGCCACAGATATGAGATATGTTTAATGATGGGATTCAATGGCTACTTAACATAGTTTCATTATGGACAGGCAGTCTTATCGTATGATTTGCTGTTTGCCAGGCTCATCGAAACTACACTCAGCGAAATATTGTCCTCATGTGAAATGTTATCAAAAGCTTGATGGGTTTTACAGAATTTTTTATATTTTTATTTAATTACAATACAAAGTAAATTTAGCTTTGGGGGGGGGGGGGGGGGGGGAAATGAGATTATCCACCTCTTTCATGTAGTGAATGAACCTTCGTCAGATCAATTTTGGGAAGTGCTCATCGGAATATGAACCCATTCTTCAAACTCGATAGTTCAATGGCCCATAAAAATCAAGTATACCCATTAGAGGTGTTGTTACTTGTATGGCCAAATTTAAAATTTTTTGATTCCAGATCGCTGGCCATTAATTAATTAATATTAAAAAATTGTCTAAGTAACATTAACTTTTAGTGGACCCGGAAAGGACTTCAATATGTCACTATACGAATAAATCGAATAACTTGACAATTTTGAACAATGTTTTTGAAAAAAGTTTTTTATTGATTTCAATTAACATATCAAATCATTAAAATTGATATAGAGAATTTGTTCTGGACCAATATTTCTTAATATTATATATACATATGTACATATAAAACTCGATTCAGCAAAAAATTATTTTTCCTCTTCATCCTCCTCTTCATAAAATCCTGAAAGAATTTTATTTCTCCCTCCTCAGTTTTATTTGCGACAAATAAGTCCCTACGGAACGTCCAACCTTCCTCAAATTCAAATTACGTTTCCCAAGTTGACGGCTCAAACTCTATGAATTCCAGGGTTAAACTAAATCGACTTAATTTTCACAGATACAAAATCACATAAAAGAATATTTTTGGAGGTCTTTAAAATGAAAAAATTGCGACAGTTTTTTAATTATACAAGTGGTTCTTTTAGTTTAAAGTTTTCAACAATTTTAAGTTGTTATTCAAAACGAAAAAGCTGCTGTTTCTTCATAAATATACAATAAATCATTTGATACGACCCAAAAGTGTGACAAAAAGAAGGAAAGAAGGAGTCACTTTAGATTCGTGTCTTTTTACTATGAGATCTTGCCCAAATTGTATATTTAGTAAAGCTATAACTGTATACAGTTTTGGAGAAAAAATTTCAAGTCTGGCCACGCCCATTCTGGTATCTGGCATACAATGTATACACCGCCCTCTTTGTAAATTTTTTGTCTGGAAAATTCGGTATTTGGTGGTCGCTGTTATGACATTTTGGCTTTCGGATACTTTGGAATATAAATATCGTTTTAAGGAATATATAGCTTTTAACATCCATCATACATGGCAACTTGGATCAGGCGTTTGAATGTTATACCGTTCTGCAACAAGAGTGACTAAGGTCACCTGCAGTAATTCTTTGGAATGTCTTCTCGATTTTGGCATTTAATCAATGGATAGTCTCAACGATTTTGGGATTCAGTCAATGTTTACAATTTTCATGTTCAGCTGGACTTTCTTAAAACTTGGCCATGGTTTGGCAATTGTTTCAAATATTTAAACTTCTAAAGCAGATTTACTCCAGATTTGGTATGTTTGCTTGTCTAATACAAATACAATATTTCAAAATAAGAACACCCAAAATACCCGATCATATCTACCCGTGGGATTTATTGTAGTCAACAATGCGAATTAGTTCAGTCTCACTTGGAGAGACGGATTTTTCACGGATTTTTTTTAAACAAGTAGCGTTTATTCACAAATAAATAATAAATACACAAGACAATTGAGAATATGTATTAGTTTCCAAAAGAAGGGCATGTTCGAAGGGCATGAACATGTTCGATCATCTGTGCTTCTTCGGAAAACTCTCCAATTGTCAAACACTGGTATTCAATTATATCTTTGCAAAGCGCCAATATTTTACGGACTGTCGGAGTGATGCAGTTTTCGGAATGGAATGAATTTGAAGTTTAACTTCAGTTTGAATGATAAACGAAAATCAAACTCGACTCATTTACTGGGCCTAATCACCCTCATCGTAAACAGTAATTTAGTTTCGAAAGCCTTATTACCATGTAGTTGAGTCAGAATAAATGCACATGTCATACGATAAACACTGATTCCAAAAACATCACGTATGGACTTATTTTCCCTCAACATTCCATGAAGTCAACAAGGGGAACTTCTCTCAATAATTTGTTATACTCACCTAGCGGGACCTGCTATAGAAGTTTTACGTGTCTAAGAGCTTTTTCTCTCTAACTTGTACAGACGCCGGCATTTACGAGTTGGGAACGGCCGCTGAACAATGTTTGATGCAAACCCAGAGTTGCTGCGTGATAGTCGCACACCCTTCCTACCGCACCATGGCCGCAATAAATATTACTTGATTGAAAAATAACTAAGAGATGATTTGAAAATAATCGTTTTCAGTTGGTTGTTGAAAATGAATACTATTCAATTACAATTGGAATAATTTTAATGAAGAGAGTTTAATTTTAAATTTCCATTTCATCGGTGGACTTTGAAGGGTTTTTGTAAAATTGCAAATATTTAAAAGTTGACCACTGTATCAAAATGTCCTAACAAAACTCCGTATAAAATAAAATTTTATTCATTTCTTTAAGTGTTGACCATAAGGAAGCCCATACGAATGCAGAACAGAAACTGGACTGGAATGTAATCTTGTATTGAAGTGTATGTTGGTTGTTGTTGAACGAAAACATCTGCCGCAGCTTAAGATAACAGGATCATATTTTTCGAATGTCATTTGCTGGCTATGGCTGCTGATGCTGCTCTGTTCGTCTGCCTCTTAACGTCATTACCAGTATTTAGAATATTTAAGCCATGATTTCAAATGGGTGGTCGGTCGCTGGCGATGACATCATAAACCAACAATTCCTCCCATTCAAGACGACTGGCATAGTGACTCCTAAGGTGCTCATTGATTAAAACGATTGTGGTGAGGGGGCAACGAAGGCAGATAGTACGGCAGCTATTACGCATATCCACATTTTCCAGACGCAACAACAACTGCACTTGGACTGGGGACTAACTAATTACAAATGAGTCGAATGTTTGAAAGGACAAGACGCGTCAAGAAGAAACGGAAGGCGGAAGAGCCAGGAAAGAAAGAAGATTCGTTTGTGCTCAGCAAAAAAGGTCATAAATCGTCTGTGTGGTTGCAACATTACGACATGTAATCACTTATGAATAAATTATTGACTTTGTCCAACAACCCAAAAAAGAAAACCCTAATCGCATAGACCCTCATACGTACACACATATGTATCTATGTCTGTCCAGCTATAAATAGCATTTAGAGCTTTTTCCGGCTGTCGTTGAGCTAACGCACACCAGCAGAGATCTGATTATCCTTCGGTTGGCCGTCTGTGTCTGTTAGGCCACAAAAACAAATTATCATTTCGTTTGTGTGCGGATTTCCTTTTTCTGGGAGGAAGACTAATTTTATTTAACTTTTGGCCTTTCCAGTTGATAGTGTTTTTCTTTTGGCCATACCGTGTAGTTCCAGTGATTAAACAAACGATGATGACGCTCTTTTTACGTGCGTTTTCATGGGGTAGCTGTTGCTTTGCCAAAGAAGGCATTTTTAATTGGTTTTTTGTGTGAGAATTATATTTTTTTTTTGAAGGGTCACCTCAACTTTAATATCAATAAATGCATGTTGAAATCATGCATCCTCATTTAGGATTACAGTTTCGGCAGATATATTTTCGAAGAGCATGGGTACGTGCGACCAACTGGAGAAGGCACTCACAACACCGAAGAGCTTGCAAATCATTTATTAATCATTAGGTTGTAGAACCAACTTAAGGGAGTAAGTATTTCCCTAGATTGTTGATCTAAGGATAGGCGCCGACTCATATTCCCCTCCATCTAAACAGCTTCAACAAAAGTCCTTGTATGGAAGCTTCATACGTGTGGCCAATCACTCTGTGCCCAGTGATGACTCCTGTGAGAATTCTAAGTGTGTTCTTTCTGACGGAAAGTAGTTCTTTGGTACCAGTCTCATCAATGACTAGACATGGAGATCGAGTTAACCTGCAGTTTTGCTGGTTGTAGGTTGATTCTTAAGTTCCACAAACGGAATGTGCAGGTCCAGGGTAGCGGCTTCTCCTTGCACACAGGATCTTGTCGTGACGCAGGGAGATTAATTGCTAAGACAATATTACCAGAGTCCTCTGACTACCAGTGATTAGTGGATGTCGCTAGGATATTAGCTGAAATTAATCTCTTTAAGGTTAATAATATTCTGAACATGAATTGGTGTTCTATTGATTTAATAACGTCCGATTAGTCTGGCTCATTGCAAGTTTCTAGAATTTCCCTTATTATTATCATTATCCTGTTTTTTTATCAGGGTTATCAGGGTTAACAAGCCTATTTGCCGATTTTTTGCTTCCCGATTCTCGGCATTAGTGGTCGGGATTCCCGGCCTTTTTACAACTTTCAACCGGGAAATTGTACGATTTTTTACTTGCTAAAACATTTCTGAACTAGTTGATCTTATTATATTTGATTTTTTTAAGACTACTTTCGTATGTTTTTCGACTAAAGTATAATTAACCATTTCAAATTTTGAACAGAACAGTTTTGGTTAAAAAAAACAATAACATTTTATGTTTTTGTTTTAGAAAAACAGTTTTTTTTTCATTTAGTTTTATAAAGAAAATCAAGTCCCGGGAAGATGTCGGGAAATTAAAAACCATAGTCGTATCAAATGATGTACGCAAAAAAAATGCCATTTTTATTCAAGCCGAATATTCTTAAAAGAATCAGTAGGATTCGTAGTTAGTTATTTTTAAAACAAGTATAAATGGGCTAGTTTTAAAATAAAGTACGAAAATTCTTATAATAAGAATAAAATACTTAATTTTTTTTTTTTTTAAAAAAAAAAAAATTATTTGCTTTACTGCTTCTCGTTTTTCGGACTAGGGTTATATAGTTGCAACCAAAAGACGACTTTTCGACCTTTTGACTTTTTTCAAAATTTGAAAAGTCGATTTTTCGACTTTTTCAGTTTTCCCTTCCCCTCCTTTTTTTTAAGTATAATTTTGAATTATTTTTGCTTTGCTATTTTTTTAATTATGTTTGTTAAACTATTTTTTTTTTAAATTATTGAAATAATAATATTTTCAAATATTTTGTATATTAAGTATTTAAATAAAAATAAATAAAAAAAATATTTTATAAAATTCATTGCTTTTAGATCCTTTTAAGACGTTTTTTTTTAATTTTTCCCGATATTTCGGGAATTCTCGAGTATTGAAATTTTTTTTATTTTTTCGGGAAATCTCGAATCTCGAGAATTGAAATACCCAAGTCTAGGCTCGACACATAAATAAAAACAATAATATATTTCAAATTTCTTTAAAAACGAGTCATAAATTGCCGATGTTTATTTATGGATATAGAAGTATAGCATTTGGAAGAAACATAATAAAATATACTTCAGTATACAGGATTAACATCACTATTTTCAATTTTGTCCGGTTTTTGATGGACATCGTCCAGCTCGACTCAACGCTCAGTGGTTATGATGGTCGACCATTTTATAATTTTTTAAGTTACTCTGTATTGTAGAAGAACAGACAAATCGTAGATCGAGTTTGTTTCAAGGAACAATATCAATATGAATACCTAATAAATGACCTACAGTGTTTGATGGCAAGCTTAGTCTGTGAACCGTTTCTTGGAATCTCCACGAAGCTACATCACAAACTAGCTAATCGAAAATGCAAGCTTCCTTTCATAGTTTAATATCTTAAAGACTTTAGTATTGTTTTGACTCTGAATGTTTCAGAAAATTGACACTTATTTAATATGTGCCCCCACATTACAGCTGATGACATTTATCTGCTGACGAACATCGCATTGCAATCCTTCATCGACATGAGGCCGACAGTCAACTCCTTGTCTGCGCCATAAAATACTTACAATTCGTGTCCAATTACGGTTTCCAATCAGTTGCTGTGCTAAATTTAGATCTGTAAACCAATACAAATTTCACAGTTCGTTAAAGAAATCCGGGCGAGAACACATAACTCGTGGCGCCATTTGTGACAAGACAACGGCACAGACAATATCTCGAGATCAACATTTGTGACAAGACAGAGGCAGCCACCGAATGTTCTCCACTACAAGGAGCTGGGTAATGTGAAACCGAAATTGTGAAGGGCCATGTGGTCACCGACGAGTCAGGCCACTACTGCTTGTGTCCTGGCAGCAGGCGAACGTGCAGTGAGCGGGCCGTGCGAACAACAACTGGAACGAGATTCTCAAGTGGATATCAATCAACAATAAGTGAGAGTTGTAAAATGTGAAAAGGTCCTTATGTTTGCAGCAGCAGCAGCTTTTATCCTTTTTCTGTCCATGAATGAGTTGAGAGTGAACATATTTTTTTGTTGGATGGGTTTGCTCTCCTCCCAATTTATTACAATTTCCACACTTTTTATTTCATTGCGAGCCGAGCCAAGTCGAGCCATCGATGAATTATTGCCATTTCCAGTTGTTTTTAATTCGTTCAATCCCGCTGGAGGAGGAGGAGGATGAGGAGCAGGAGAAAGAAGACGCGTGTTATCCTTTTTGCTGTTCGACTGTGTGTGTGTGACAGCGTGTATGTGTGCGAGTATTTCAGAGTGCAGCCTGATGTTATTGTGGTTGCATTGTTGTTGAGTTAAGTGTTGGTATTGATGACGACTTATAAGTGTCCAAGTTGAGTGTTGTACAATCGGTAACAATGAAATATGCAACACACTCCCGGAGATCGTACTTGTGGCATGGCTGTGATGATGCTACCGGCAGGCCCAGTATTTACACCCATCGGAGGCATACGGAAATGTTCGTTCACTGATGCGGCTCGCACGGCTGAGGGATTTCATTTTTATCGCATTTCGGAAAACGAAACAAAAGTGTTTTCGATATTTTTAACAAAAATATTTAATGGATTTCAAGAGGTTTCTTCATTTAAATTGATGTTGCTGCTGCTGCTGCTGCCCATGATGATGATGATGCATTTGTTATTTGTCGATACTGAAGATCTGCTATAGTGGATTTGCCTTTTCCATTGGTGGTTGTTGTTGTTGTTTCTTATTTTGTGAAAGGGGTGAATTTTACCATTTCATTGCAATGCTCTCTACCCGCAAACAGAAAAATCCAGATGTCCCAAAGTAACAAACAACGACGGATCTAAATTGTCGTTACCATAGTTCAAAAATTGAAATGGAACATGCATTTCTGTGGCACAAATGCAAACGATAGCTGAATATTAAATATAAATCTATCATTTGATGGGGAATGGCAAACGTTCTCAAACAACACAAATCAAGGAGAGACAGTGAATTATTTGCCAGCTTTGCTGTAGGAAAATGGGTAATTTTTTGTAGACATGTCACTTTGAAAGCAATTATTTCTAACGTTTTAAATGGCATTATTAATTCTGCGCCCATGACTATTAAATGCTTGGTAGCAGGTTATGGTTCGATAATCGATATACCCGATGTATGTTTGAGATAGCTCAGTTAGGGATTTCGTCATCCATTTACAAAGTATTCACCAGTCAGATGTGTACTTGGATATTCTCTTTCTCCTCTAATGCCAGCGTTTATTCTCTGTGTCATCGATCCCTAGTAGGACGAACCATATAATTGTGTGATGTCCAGCATTAATGCAGGAATTTATATGTCATGTGGGATTTCATAACCGCACGTCAACCTGATTGTAGTATTTCCGACCAATAAATCCAGCACGGAAATGGCGAAGACGTATCTGATAAAAAATAAAAAGGAGAAACGTCGCGACGAAATAAAGGAAAGGAGGGCATTTGCAAGGTAGTGGACGAATTTTTCGTTATTAACCGAAGCTCTGCTGGGATCTATGGGAGTATAGACGGCGAAGGAACCGTGAACTGCCTGCACTATTTCCCGACAATCACGTAGTTAAACACATGAAGATACAAAGACTGCGCCGGCTATGAAGCTCCAGCGGGAAAAACGTTAGACCATAATTGTCGGGAAAAGCGCTGACAGTAAAGACCGATCGATTGATTTCACAGTAACATTTCTTGATCAAACCAAGGCCGAAATCATGCTGTAGGGCCAACTGAAGAAAAGTAGTGAAGTGAAGGAGCGTTTCGATCATGTGATACAAATAGTACGGAGTGCTAAATTTATGGAAATTTCGTTTATAAAGAAAAAAGTTACGAGAGTATGATGGGTTCCATCTTTTCAGGTTTCCCTATTATTATTATTGTCAATTAAAGTGTACATTAAATCAAAAAATCAATGAATTCTTCAATAGTTCCACACATGTTGATGAAGAAATTCTTCAATTTGAAGAACTTAGTTTTTATGAAATTTGTCTGCGTTCATCAAATTGAAGTATTATTTTAAATCAATCTTGCAAATGAAAAAACGCTATGAATGAGTGGGTCAGGTTAAACCTCTTGTTGCTTCTGAACAACAACATTTATGTCGGTGGTTTGCACACAACGAACAATTTTCAGTATGTGTTTGTTTTGGTTTTAAAGCTTGCAATTTTTGTGGATATGCGCTACCAAAGAGTAATTCTCGTTTAAACGATAAAAACTATTCCTTAGGCGCCCCGGTAGGCGAGTTGGTAGCGTGCTTGCCTATCAGCGTGGGGGTTGTGGGTTCGATTCCCACCAGAGGCTTTGGTCTGTCGCTGCAAAAAATCTAAACATATGGTCTTTGTCACCCGGTTTACCCTTGGACCCAAAATTAGAATATAAATTTACTTTGTATTGTAATTAATAATAAATAAATAAATAAAATAAAACTATTCCTTATATTATGCCAATAGTTGCAGTAGGAAGCATTGCAAAGGGTACCGATGAAGAAACAAGGTAGCTTTCGAAATAGTTTCCTATACCTTGGGTTGCAATCATAGCAAATAGTACATAGCGTGAAACTCTAAAACATTTTTATTTTGCAAAATAAAATTTTTTCAGAAAGTTTTGCAATTGTTATTGTTTTTTTTTTATAGAAATAACAGGTGGCGCAAAAGTAATCTTCCGATGTTTTTTGGCTGTAATTAAAAAAAAAATGAAGAACTTTGATTCTTCTTGTGGATTATTTTTATTTTGTCTTTTAATTTTTTTTTTACATCAAGTCGAGAATATGATGTCATGTAAATGGCCGCCGCCAGAGTTGCCACTGACATTAGGGGCCAATCGCAAAATTTATAGCATTTTCTGATAGGAGGATTACTTTTGCGCCACCAGTTAGAATTGATGTACAATGTTCATCAAATTGATGTACGAAATTGAAGAAATATTAATGAAAAGTTCTACATCAAGTTGAAGAAAAGTGTAGTAGGTTTGGAAAATGAATTCATCATATTGATGAACCTTTTTTTCAGTGTATGGAGGCTTTGAAATAGTTGACAGACATTCCAAAGAGAGAAACGACAGAGTGGGGTGGTATACGACCCTGTTTCAATTCCAAAAATAAATGTCTAAAATACTATACGAGGAAAAGTGGAAAGTTTGAATTTTTTTAGCATAACATCACTGAGCACTTTATGTCATTTGAGAGCGAATTGTTTTGTATTGAAAACATTATCTCAGTCAAAACATTAAATTAACATGTGACAAATTTCGTTTGATGATTTTTTTACGATTTTCACCATGGATGATCGAGACAACAGTGTCCCAATCAACTCGTTTCGACTTTTGGTGAACATTTTAGACACCAAAAAAAAACCACTGTAACTCGGTGTTACCAAGAGTTCGGTCTCGGACGCCGTAAGAGAGAAGACGAATAATTTTGCATCAAGACAATGCGAGCTCGGCTGAAACAATGGGCTATTTGAGCACTAAAGATGTCAAATTGATGGGTCATCCGCCGTAAAGCCCTGATTTGGTAATCAAAGACTTCTTCCTATTTCCTCACATCAAGAAAAAACTGCATAGTCAACGTGTTTCGCCATCCGAAGCAGCTGTTGAGGCGTTCAAGAACCATCACCAACGACGTAACGCGTCTGCCACAGGTACGTATGCTTCACTGACCCAACTCCTTCCACTTGAACTCCAGAAAACAACAATAAAGTATGAACAAACACAGTCGTGAACAGATTACATGGTAAATATAAATTTGCCTAAATTAACATCGAAGAGCTTAAGAGAACCACATGGGCTTCTTATATCCTATCAAAAACTAGACTTGTCAACTTTTGAACTTTTAACATTAAAATTTTGAGTGTGTGATCCTTGAAACATGTATTTAGTAGTGAAATGTACAATCTTAACCATGTTCGCCTGCTACCCACAGATAAGGTACTTCTTTACCGGTCAACAATGCCAAAGGTGTCCACTGGCGTTGATCTCAATAATGAATTGTCTTCAATAAAAGAGGTCATAAATTTAAGGGCTTTCGCAGATTTCGCAAAAAAATCGGTCTGCACATACTTTCAAAATGTCGACGGAACACAAAACGAGGCGGTGCCATGGCAAAACAGACACAGAATGTTGCAAAACGTCATCATCCATAAACATAAAAGGACCTCTGACATTTATTAGCAATTTCCCATGTAATGACTAATTTGGCGATAGTTTACTTCATTTCGCTGCAAATCCCATAAATCTCAATGAAAGTGATCGGATCGAAAAATCAAACTCAGTGAAAACGCATCACTTTAATCCTTTCGGGGCACAGCGAATTGTTTAGCATTAACAACAATTATAACAAAAGGCCTGTGCAAATGTAACAATTCACTTTAATGGAGTGGAAACAATAAAAAAAAAAGTATCTGCCAACAGAACAGCGCAACAAAAAGGAGACGCTTCCCTTTTTTTTCTATCACAAATGACACACAAAAAGGATTAAACGTCCACATCATCATCAGCCGTATTTCCACCACCATTGGCAGCAGCATCATCATCATCATAATCATCATCGCCATTGAACATAATACGCATGTCATCGATTAAAGTCTTTGGCACTCCTCTCGCTCCTCAACACCATCGACGATTCAAGCAAAAACTCTGTCATTTGTGCAAAAAAAAAAAAAAAAAAGTAATTTCGAAAGTGTACAAAAACTGTTTTCCATCATTAACACCCCACCCCGTAACGATCTTCTCGTGAATTGGCATCAAATCAAGTGGAAGTGTGTTGTTTTTTTGCCTTCTTGTGATTTTTGTTGCTGCTGTTGGCATATTGTGGACCCCCTCCCCACCCCACTTCAGCTGTACAAGCTTCTGCAGTGCTGCGTACGCGTGTTAACACTTCCGAAAGTGGTGTAATTTGGCAACAATAGAACACGAACGAATAATGGAAGAACGGAGAGAGTGGAACAATGACTAAAATCATAACTTCTGTTGGGCAAATAATATGAATTGCTGTTCCCCGTAGAGTGATGGAAATTGTAGTCAGCCGAGTTAATGCTGTGAATCAATGATCGGCGATCGGACTAAATGATCGAGTAGACTTTTACAATGGATGCCAACTCTAATGTCATCGATAGTTTAGAATGGATAACACCCAACATCGTTTGGGAAAGCCATCATAGGTTCACTTCTAAACATCGATTTTTATATTTTTGTTTTGCTGGTTTTTTTTCAGTCTGCAACACTTTTAATTGATTTAAAGTAGAATATTAGAAAAAGTATTTACATTGTTTTAATGAATACTTAAATTAATTTGAGTCATTGTGAATGGTGAACAGTCTTTATTGCTAAAAGGGAACAGCTGAAGTTTAACAACATAGATCAGATTTTTTTTTGATTTATGTTTTTTTGTCGGTAGTTGGGACTTCCCAAGCTACGGCCTTCTAAAGCTTGGACATATAATCGGTTATATCTTATGTTATATGTTGTTCACCATCCGATCTGGGCAAAAAAAGTTATTGTTGGAATGCTTATGGAAATATCTTTCCAACTAAGGTATTAATCCTTAACCCGTTGGGCGTCAGTTTCTTCGTGGGACTTTTTTTTTTGGGAAAATGGTGCAAATTTATTTTCATATACTGTTTCAATTTCATATATAGAATATCTAGATTCAATCATATCTCTATTGTTAAAGGGGTTAACTTGGTTTGAATCTTAAAGTGTCTGCTACAGGATTTGTAACCGATGCCCAATGGGTTAATGGATGCCTAGACAATTTAGAATGCTTATCACAGACGGAAACAACCGGATCGGAATACATGACCTAAATAAGTAGAATTTAATTTCTTATGCCCCAGACTTAATTGAAAAAACTTTATGGAATTCTTCATTGTCGAAATGTACGAAGGTTGAGAGATCAAGCCCATTTGTACTATCTCAACTCCATCGGAAGATGGCTAAAAACATACATAAAGGAGGAAAAAAACAGACAGTCTACGGTTTCAGTCTACGATTACCGCTTTACTGGCTGTCTTATAAGTAAAGTTGCTGTTGCTCTTGTACAAAGTGCGTGAGAAAAAACGCGTAACACAAGTGCGTATAGAATTCAGCAGCAACCGTAATTGGAATATTACTCACGATGGAACCTTGGTTGCGTTTGAGCGAAAACCTTTTCAATCAACCGATGCAGGGTTTCCATCTGAGTATTACATTCTAGGGATTTTAGTAATTCATTTTCTTAAATCTAACTTATTCTAAGTTGTTGAACACGGTTATTGAATTCCTTAAATACATATTAATATTTAGGGTAGATATTTTTGTGAATTATTTTAAAACTAGTAAGTTGTAATGCGCCTATGGCGCCCGTTAATTTGCTTGAGAAAGTATTTGTTACTTAATTTTAAAAATTTTGTAAAAAATATTTTGAGAAAACTATTTTGTAAAAAAAAATTTCGGAAAAAAATAAAATTGGAAAAAATAAAATTTGTGGAAAAAAAAATTTTCTGAAAAAAAAATGTTTGTAGAAAAAAAAAATTTTTTCTGAAAAAAAAATGTAGAAAAAAAAAAATTTTTGTTGAAAAAAAAAAAAATTGTTGAAAAAAAAAAATGCTGTTGAAAAAAAAAAAATTGTTGAAAAAAAAAATGTTTGTTGAAAAAAAAAAATTTTTGTTGAAAAAAAAATGTTTGCTGAAAAAAAAAATTTTGGTTGAAAAAAAAATTTTGTTGAAAAAAAAAATTTTGTGGAAAAAAAAAATGTTGAAAAAAAAAAAATTTGTAAAAAAAAAAAAATTGTAAAAAAAAAAATTTTGGGAAAAAAAAATTTTGGTAAACAAAAAAATTTGGGGAAAACACAATTTCTGTACAAAAAAAAATATTATTTTTTTTATTATTATTATTTATAGAATTATTATAGAATGCCTATTTAAATTCCTACGTACTGCGTGACAGAGTCAGTGAATCAGGGAATCAGTGAATCAGTGAATCAGTGTATCAGTGTATCAGTGTATCAGTGAATCAGTGAATCAGTGAATCAGTGTCGAGGGTAAATATATATTAAGATCTTTGTGCTAAAAAATATATGAATGCTCTACAAATTTTAAACAAAATCTAAAGAATTTGTGATGGTAATAATCGGAAATTTCGTAAGCTTCACTATTTTCTTTCCCCCATTTTTTGTTGTGCCAACCAAATGTTAAAAACTGCAGAATTTTGTAAGCAAGAGTAGTCTGCAAGAAAGCTTTTCTTCTCAAAAATCGCATATCGAGATAAATAAATTCAGAAACTAGACACTTGAATGTAATTTTGTAACAATTTTAAACAAAAAGATTTATGCTGAGAAAATGTGATTTTGTTTTTAACAGCCTCTATTTTGTATATCTTTTGTATTCTAAATTTGTTATAATTTTTGCTAATTTTTTTTTATTATTTTTAACTGGATTAATCAATTGAAACATCAAACACAAGTCTCTGTGCAAATGAGTCACACAATTTCAACTTCGATGTCTTATCGTCGAACGGTAAATAATATTTTACGTTAGGCGCCCCGGTAGGCGAGTTGATAGCGTGCTTGCCTATCAGCGTGGGGGTTGTGGGTTCGATTCCCACCAGAGTCTTTGGCCTGTCGCTGTAAACAATTTAAACATATGGTCTGTGTCAATACTTTGTATTGTAATTAATAAAAAAATAAAAAAAAAATTTTACAAAAAGAACAATGATTTTTTTGTTGCTTTTTAATATCAAAAAGAATAGCAGAGAATTTCGAAAAATTTAGTTTTGGTCAAAAATATCTCATTTGGAATCATAGTGAAGTGGTAGGGTGAGGGTATTGAAAGTTATAAAGATGTTACCTCCAAATATTTCTCGTAATTTCTTAATAATCATTTTACCACCGTTTTTATAAAAATTGTAAAACAGCTTTACCAACCGTTGTTAAGAAAAATGTGTGAAAATTGTTTTTCACGTTTCATACAAATTACTTACTATGAATACGAGGGTTACTTTTTTTTAAATTATCACGTCTTTCAATAATCGTTATAGTCGTTTTTTTTAAAAAAAAATTTTAATAAAAATGTAAAGCAGCTTTACAAACCGTTGTTAAGAAAAATGTGTGAAAATTGTTTTTCACGTTTCATACAAATTACTTAATATGAATACGAGGGTTACTTTTTTTTTTAAATGATCACGTCTTTCATTAATCGTTATAGTCGTTTTTTTTTGTATAAATTGGCGTGTAATTTTCTAATTCGGCATAAAGAGCTTTATTTGCAACTTTGGTGTCTTCGGCAAACAGTTTTGGGGAATATTTTTATACTTAAATGTTTTTCTAAAAAAAAACTAAAATTGTCCTCTAAAGAAAGGGGCTAGAGGGTTTTCTACAGAAATTACCCTCATCAAATTTCTAAAAATATCTCTGACAACAAGAATCCAATTAGACATTAAATTACAACATTTTTCAATTTCATACGAAAAAATAAAAAACTTTGATCCACTGTAAAATGAAAACTCAGACCACCTGGACTATAAGTTTGTTCCACAAAAATGATCTACACATTGTGCAATTTCAGAATTAAAGGGTCGCTCTTCTGTTTCGATCAAAAAGTCTTAATTTGTTGGACAGTGTTAGAAAAGTGTAGGCGAGGGATTATGCATACAAGCACATTAGATGGTTGTCTCTGAGTAAAACGAGATTTACCTTCTTTCTACCTAAACTATATACCAAATATTCGTATCTATGAAGGCTACATGAATCCATTGAAATTCATTTGACAATACACCGAGAAACATGAACAATGTGAGACATATCTTAGTCGGTGAAATCCTATGGTGTATTTTATCAGTACAATAAAAGACGACCAACTGAACACAGTCGAACTGTCCAAATTTCCAAAAGCATCACCAGAGAATGGTTCGAACACCGACGAACACCAGTATATTGCAAAAGATGATAATAAAAATAATATCGATGACGGTATTAGCCAAACATAGAGTTATTCGAAAAATTCATGGTTGCAAAATGGACAACATATATTTAAGTGACCTTAAGAATCTACACTGACGGTCCCAAAATGCAAGGTAGATTTCACTAAGGATTTCTAAAAATTTAATTCAAATCTTAGAATTAGATGAAGTATCAGGTTATCTGATTACTCGTAGGGCATCATTCAGGATGCAAAACTTCCATATCATCCATTTAAGCGAATATCTGTGTAACGCGAACTGTTGTCCTTGAATTCAGTTAGAGAAACTTACATCACATCCAATATGAAATATTTACGCTTCTTAATGCAAAAATAATACGACCGCACCGGAGAACATCAATTTCTTTACCTTAAACCCAGTTTATGCCCAGCTTTGCCTCGATAAAGGAGAAAAACGAACATTTACATTTTAAAGGGCATGCCCAGTAACTACAAACCAAGGGATGGCCGGCAGGAGACTTCTCATATAAACTAAAGGGTGTTTTTTATTGGGGTATAGAACTTTAAGTTGGCATCACTTTTTTAACTGGCGGCCATTTTGTCAGCTGTCAAGTGATTAATATTTAGTTTGGTTTGCCATTTCATCATGAACAGGTTGACAAAAGAACAACGCTTGCAAATCGTGCAAATTTATTTCGAAAGTAATGGTTCAGTTCGCGAAGTTCACCGCAAGCTCCGTCCATTTTATGCCATTACATCCACAAAAACTGACTGTTTGGTGTGCTCTATGGGCTGGTGGAGTCATTGGGCCATACTTCTTCCGAAATAATGCTGGAGAGTCAGTTACCGTTAATGGAGACCGGTATAGAGCCATGATAACCGACTATTTTGTTCCCGAATTGGATGGCATGAATGTGGATGAGTTGTGGTTCCAACAAGTGGTTGAAAATTGGACCTGTAGAATTGGCTTTATTTGAGCCAGCCGCGGCGGCCACATGCCCGAAATCATATTTAAACATTAATGGCATAAAATTATCCTTCCAATAAAGCCAAATTGATGGACATTAAAACGATTTTCTTGTGTTTTATTTCAATTCGAAGTTCTATACCTCAATAAAAAACACCCTTTACTTCTTTTTATTACTGACTAGTTAGTTTTTTTTTTAATGAAACCGCCGAAATCTCACTAATGTCTAAAACTATTTTCTAAAGAAAAAAATTGAAATTCTGTCATGACAAAAATCGGCGTTTTCAACGACATTTTTACTATCGCCCGAATTATACGCGAATTTAGCTCGTTGTAAAAATAACATCAATAATGAAAAACTGACATAAAACAAAACTCAACAACAACAGTGAAAATATCACTATTGTTTATGTTTTTGTTGTTTGTCGGGCACAATTTTTGTCGTTTGTTTTATTTGTCACTGCCAATGTTGTTGTCGCCGTTTTTTTTTATTTTTTGTGTGTGTCGTTTTTGTTGTTTACGAGTCGATAATAATGCCCTCAAGTTATGGGTCACTGTCACTTAATGTACCGGGTGGCAGTTTCTCTCTTCGATTGTCAATGGTGAGTGTTGTCGTCCCGTATGTGTGTTAGTTTCGCGGGACATTTGTTGGTTTTGCTGAAGTACTCACATTCATATGTGTGCTTGTCATTCGTATATATCCTCGTCCTTCCCCAGTCCTGTGCATTCATTCATTCATTCATCCGTCGGTCCGTCCATTAGTTATGATTGTTTCGTTGTCGAGTGTGTTGAGCTGTGTGGACGAACGAAAAGTGGGTGGGCACTCACGTCTGTTGTGATTTGTGTGTAATCGTTCTTTCGATCTGTTCCCATTGCCAGTGTCGCTGTAATGCTTCCTTCTCCATTCTGTCTTTTGTTTTTGTTGTTTATTGGTGAAGCATTCAGCGGTTGGGAAAAAATGGGAAGTTCCGGCTTTCAAGTTGATTTGGTGGCCTCCCATTTTTTTTCTCTCGTATTTTTGTGCACTTTTCACTGTTATAAGTTCTAATAAATCATGCGAGTTTTTCAATGACTCTGCTGCAATAGAAAGTGTCCGTAGTCATATGTGGACTTTGTAAGTTGTGGTCGATTTAATTATTTTCTTCGTGTGTTGCTGTAGGTCAAAGCAAAATGCATGGTTATTAGGGTGGAGTGAAAACATGTTTTTTTTTTAATTTGAAAAAGTTAACCTCGGAAAGAGATGTAGTCTTGGGTCCTAATGAGGGGAAAAATAAAGAAAAAAAATTTAAAAAATTTTTAGGGGTCGCGCCACTCCCTCGAAATTTGGAAATTATCGCTATTTTGGCGTCGATTTTAGAAAAATCCTAAAAATTAACGACTTAACTTATTCGAAATTTAAAAGTTTGAGCTTGTTCAGTGCCCAAACAAAAGTATTTGAGGCAAATATGAGGATAATCGACTAATATTTTTTGGTGGCGATTTCATTGTTCAGTCAATTTTCTGAAGAAGGGACGATTTGACTTATTTTACTTTTTGAAATTTTTGAACAATGAGAAAATTTTTTTTTAAAATTTTTCATGTCCTTATTTCATTGTTTACGCTATTGCAAACATTTATTGACATACAACTTTTTAGGATTTTTCTAAAATCAACGCCAAAATAGCGATAATTTCCAAATTTCGAGGGAGTGGCGCGACCCCTAAAATTTTTTTAAAATTTTTTTCTTTATTTTCCCCTCATTAGGACCCCAGACTACATCTCTTTCCGAGGTTAACTTTTTTTTTTTGAATTTCACTCCACCCTAATGGTTATTGCTTATTATTGATCATTTTTAATTTTTTTTTTCCAAAAACCATTTCGAAATGCAAAAATTCGGCATGCTTTGTCACAACCGACATCTTGTGCCATATCAATTCCTCTACATTTTCTCCTGTTGGAAAATTTTAATTTGTAACAAAATTATTTAACAGCAATTTCGTTTATTTCAGTTTTACTTCTGGTATCGTCATATCTCTAATCTCTAAATATTTACAAATTTACTTATTCCCCTAACATTCCATGAAGTAACAGACGGGGAACTTTTCTCGCATCAGTGAGATGTGTACGATATAATTGTGTATACCCACAGACCGGGACCTACTGGTTAAAGTGTTTTTCTAGAGAGGTTTTACATGGCTTAGAGATTACTTTCTTACACGTAACGTCGCCAACATTTACTAGGTGGGAGCAGCCGCTGAAAACTGTTATATGGTTTAACCAGGTTTCGAACCTGCATTCTGCTGTGTGGTACCGTCCAATTTAGTTGTGCTAGAAAAATAAAAAAAAAGGCCCATGAAGTTCTTCATAAATTTCTGTGATATTGTGGAAAAGATTATAAAATGTTTCGTGAGGTTACCAAGCGACTTTACAGACCAGTGTATCTTATGACACTGGTCTGTAAAGTCGCTTGGTAAACTTCATAGATTTCGTTATCTGCATGAAGTTTCATAATAATACATTTTATGAAAACGTTGCATAAAACTATTTGTTCAGCTTCACCTTGAGAACCAGACTTCGAGAGACATTTAAATGCACAGTTTTCCATCAATGCTACAAAAACAGCCGAGAAGCTCCATCGCCTGTAATATTGGCTAATCACTTTTTAAGGTCGTCTATATTCCTGGTGGCATGTAATCCCGTTCAAGTTCTTCCCATATGCTAATGGATGTCCCTGAAGTTACAGCTGACAAAAAAAAGAGTGAAATTGATGCAGAATTTCATGAATTGTAAAAGGAACGGATGGAAATTCTTTAGAAGGAGATCGAGAAGAGAGCAGACAATCAAGAGTTTGTTACCATTTATTTATAAAGAGAAAAATACCTCCATGTTAAAACCAGCCTTTGCTCTGCAGAAATAGGTTATTTTTGTTTTCCAATCCGGTTTCAATCTTTTGCAACAGCAAATCAAAGGATTTCTCAGACATACAACAGTATTGCCAAAATCTGTCTGGAAAGTTGCGTAGATTTTTACATTGGCGATTAAATTTGCCGTAATGTAGCCTTGCTCGATTTATAGGACAAAACATCATTTTTTCTTTTTCTTAAACGCATTAACTCCCTATAAATAGGAATACGATTTTCGCGTAGAACAAACCTCTCTTGACAACGATATTCCCGCACCTAACCGCTCAGAAATGACACTGACAAATTAGCCACATGCAGGCTTTGACACCCGTCCCTCGACCGCCAGCCCTATTTCTCGTAAAGTATATTTGATATAATTAAAAGCAAAAAATGAGGAACCAAATTTCAAAGAACATTTTTCTCCACTTTTCCTCCGGATAAATAAAAACCAAAAATCTAACAGCTCAGGTTCTTCTCTTTCATTTGATATCAGCCGTTAAAGGACTTGCAAAAGTCCAAAAATAAATTGTTTAAACTAGTTTATTCTTTGAAAATTAAAATTCCTTTAAATTTAAATCATTACGAAATGGAAAAGTGCGTATGCAGTTCTACTCTTGTTTCATTTTCATTTTTGCAAAAATCCAAAAATAAATTGTTTAAACTAGTCTATCCTTCGAAAATTACAAGTCCTCTAAAAATCAAATCATCACGAAATGGAAAAGTGCGTATGCAGTTCTACTGTGGCCTCTTGTTTCATTTTTCAAAAGTCCAAAAATAAATTGTTTAAACTAGTCTATCCTTCGAAAATTACAAGTCCTCTAAAAATCAAATTATCACGAAATGGAAAATGGTCTCTTGTTTCATTTCTCATTGTTAACGGCATACCTTCCTCTTATTATGAAATTATTATGATTTATCTCAAAAAATTCCATTTTTCTTTGAATACCAAAAGAACACCTCTTGTTGGAAAACCCTGTATATAGTTTCGTTCAAAGATGAGAAGTTGTGTCGCACGCTGTTATCATACGATTTATTTCTTCTCTCTATAATGATTAATGGTACCGGAAACATACCGAACTACTCGAACGTGCGACTTCTTTGAGCACCCCACCCCACCCACACAATACTCGTAATGATTATCCCAAAATAAGTAGTCCATTGCAAATCCAATTGCGTTTCTTTGTCATAATTAAAAATAAATACGATAAAAATTAGTAGATATAGATGCGAAAAGGATTTGCTGTGAACGATTCTCTTTTCAGTGGGTGGATTAGAGCAATTAACTGCGCCATCAACACACGTGACCCACTCAATAAACCGAACGCAGGGACAGCAGCAGCTCATTGACATTCGTCTTCCAACATCCTGAATAGAATTACAACCAGAAATTATCGACTTTGGCCAAAAAACAAAAGGAAACGAAATAAAGACCAACAAATGACAAACGATTGCCCCACGATAACACCCACCAAATTCATCTGCCGAGTAGAGAGACACCGCCCAACCGCCATGGGTGGCTTGACATGTGGCCGCAAGACCAAGTGCTGCAAATGTGTACCGAGATGCACTTGTTCGCATCTTCAATTTAATCACCGCCATCTCCTGCCATTGCCTCCAGAACGCACTCTTCATTGGAATAATCAACAATAACAACATCATCATCATCAGCATCGTCGTCATGGAGAGGCAACGAGGATCGCCTGGAATATGTTCGCCTGGCACGTGCTGGTACAATTGTTGTTTATCCAAACAATTTGTGCCGCCAGACGTTCGCGTTTTTCGCTAAGCTATTTATTAGTTAAGGAAACACCATCGACCGGCCCCGGCTGGCTGCTCAACTGCAGAGGAAAACAGAAATTAAAGTTCGGTCTATGTGCGGCGGCATCAGCACGCTTCTCTCTCCCGTGGGAGTTCAACCCGGTTTCCGTTCGTTAGTGAAGAGAAAAAGTTAATGTGCATTGCATTATGTGTGGCAGACACGCACACACGCACTCACCGCCAGTCCGAGCGACGAACCGTTCACACAGGATGTGACCGCCAAGTGGCATCTAAGGATGGGCCATGCCGTAGACGGGTGAATTCATATTTGGTTGAAAAATGATTGTCGGCCCGGCCGTCGTTGCCACCAAATTGTTGCAATTGTTTTTCCAAAGTCACGTGTCCAAATGGCACACATTGGCCAGAGTCACGTGACTGGGGAACGGTGCCACAACTAACGAACCCTTTGCGGGAGGGTGGTTTGTTGGCGTTGCTCAGTCGAAATATTTGTAATGTTTTGATTATTGCCACTTGGAGGACTCGGAACTCACTGACTGTGACAACACACACACACACGGGCACAGGGCACACGTGACCGCCGTACATCGTCGCTTAAGTGTTTGTTAAGTTTATCCTTTGACTTTATGCGCGCTCCGGCACTCACTCATTCAACCAAGCTGCAGGCCGCCGGCTGGGCCGCCGTAATGAGGGAAACCACTGTTGCCGCCAACTCAACACTTTTAAATGTCGTTTAGGATTCGTTCTGGGAAATCGTTTTTTACGCTTTTCTTCCGGCCACCTCTGTTTTAATGTCATCATTTTTTTTTATCGCTGTCTCGGTGACTTCTTTATGGTGGGCCTGGAGTTGCAGGAGGCGTGTTCGGCCGCATGCCATATTGTGGCTAATATTTCCTATCCTACAGCAATTCCGACATTTATCAATGTTGTCATACACGAGTTTTGGTTGTTCGCGCTCAAGATTTGTAGTTCTGGCGTTCTCCTGGAAAGGGGTGGCGAATGTCTTTTCGGCGTTCGAGCGCTGGGTGGTGAGTCAAAGTCAGCATGTGGTGCACTTGTAACAGCCGTTAATACAAAAATGATCACACTGGGTTGGTGTTAATAATTCAATTCCCGTTGTAAAAGTTAATTTTGAAGTTATTGTTACTTTTGGAAAGAGTTCATTAAATGTGGGAACATTTCATGGGAAAATTTGAGAGCTGGCAGAAAGAATCATTGATTTTGTGCCAGCAACGAAATGGACGGCGGTGGTGTGGTGGGTAGTGTGTGCGACTAACTATCACACAAGTAAACCCAGGGTCAAAAGCGGGTAGAACCATCAAACATTTTTCAGCGGCGACTTTACGAGTACGAGAGAGTAATCTCTGAGCCACGTAAAACTTCTCTAAAAAAGTTCGGAGCCGGCTTTCAACACTAGGTCCCAATGAGAGGGTAAACAAAATTATATTGTACACAGCTCACTGATTCGAGAGATGTACTCCGACGGTTCCTTCATGGAATGTTAAAGGAAAATGTGTGTTTCATGTTATAAATGAAAGAGCTTAACAATGCTGGGTGTATACTGAAGTGAGCAAGTCGGATTGTCCAAAATAGTAAATTTTTTAATATTATTTGGAATTTTATATCCCGAAATGATTCTTTAAGGTACATTTGGGGACATTCTCAAGTAAATTTTGATTGGATGAGGCAAGATATTCAAATTTGGTTCAACTGGTCCAAATTCTGTCATTCTCATTTGCGTGGATCCAGAGTCTGTAGTCTTTCAGGTGTCGCAGTCTTTAAGGCATAGTAAGCATACACGTATGAGTAGTAGTACAGAACTTGGGTCTTCACTCAGGGTAGTAGTTTGGCTTAATGTGTGTTCCTGATTAGAGTAACTATTGGAGAGACTTTTAAATGATTAGCAGCTCGAAGGCCGAAATCATAGTGCACCATCACAAATAGGGCAACTACAATGCGGCTACCACCACCTACAAGTATATCAAGTAAAACTCTGTGGGTGATGTTGGAGAATTCGCTGAATCCTCTCTCTTGGTTAGGGTTTGGAGTCTACCTAATACCGCTGCTACTGATTGGGTCGTAGCACCGCCTTGTGATGGTAAACCACACAGACTAGGACGGGAGACGGTAAGATCTACATGCAGTTCGAGACCAGCGTACTCTGATTGGTAGAACTAAGATGAGATCTCTATGTCATCTGGACGACCATTTACCAAGAGGACTATATGGTTTTTTTCGACCATAATATAATTAACTCAGCTGTTTCCAGTAGTTGGCGTAGTAGCATTTAGAACAGGTTACACATAATGACTTAACCACTTAATAGGCCTGTTCAGGCTAAATTGAAATTGTCTAATTTGGTCTGATTGAAAATATTATTATTGAAAAACTCTACTTTTACGGTTCTAATTCGAAGAGTGCAGGGAAGTAGGAAAGGACCTATTGGATAATAAATGTGGTGAAAGTGACTTTCACTACTACAAAATATAGTCATTTCTATGTAGGTGGATAGAATGACAATTACATCTCCGGTTCTCGAAAACCAAAAGAGATCCAGAATTGTGGTTCTAAAGTCTACATGGCTTTTGGATCAAATAATTAATGGCGTCCCATTTTTAAAATGACGTTGATTTCATATTTAATTTGAAATAAAAACTTAATCGATGTTTATCGCTTTCCCATATGCAAATGTGAATTTTTAGCCCGAAAAAATGTTCTTATTCGAAAAGAAAAAAATTTGCAAAATTTCACTGCCATTGAATTTTTGTTGCCAGTCGGCCAGTCAGTAGCAAAAATGTATGCGCATTGGTAAACAAGTGTGAGTGTGTTGAGTTTTTCGAACAATCATTGTCCAGTCTAATGGCTGGGTTATGCTACGCCTAAGACATTTAGGTTGGTTCCTTTCATAAACAATATAATACATTTTAGCAATTTGACAACATTTGAAAATAATAAATACAAGGAATGTAACGAATTATTCGCATCATTGTGGAATAATCGACAGATGTTGGAAAAACATGTATCGAGTAATAAGACCAACAAGGTTAAATTAAAATTAAAATCCAAAACATTTCAAAAGTTTCATTCGATTTCCAGGGAAGTTTGTGGTAAAACATATCTCACGGTGTTTGGAGTGGGACCCGGTCTAATATACATTAATAGATATGTCTACTTTCAAAGGATTTGCCAAAAATGCACAGTGGCCGAATAAATGTCAAAAGACCACAAACTAATACACGCACACATCGTCGTGATACACCTCACTGAAAAGAGAGAGTGTGTGCGGTAATGCCTCAGATAGAGAGGGGGGGGATAAATAGTTATAATCCCATAAGATGTTATTACATTAATATGCTTTGCCAGCTTAGTCAAAGGAATTTTCTTTTATTCTTCTTTGTCATCATGTTGTTCCTTTGTATTTCTTTCGGCTTTTCTTTTTGTACATATTCGGTACGAATGTTCATATGCATGTGTGTGTGTGTGTGTGAGAGAGTGTTTGTCTCCGGTCTAAAATAAAAAAGCGGATTATGGGCCATTTAACGCCGCTTATTGACAGACAGACAAGCAGACAGACAGACAGACATTTGTCAATAATCCGAGCAGTAGTGGGCGTAAACCACCACAAAATGTTGCATTATTCTCACAACAACAACAGCAACGGCGGCAAATGACAGTCACCAACAACAACAACCAATGTCATACAAAGATATGTCATCCAACCACCTTAAGACACAGATGGAATGCACTGTTGGTTACCCTCTTTGCCACGGTTACCCTCGGCCTACTTCAGGGCTCGCATCTCAACACGGTGACAATGAACGGTCGATGGTTGATCTCTTTGTCAGATGTAAGCCCGTGTGTGCGTGTGTGTGCCTGGCCCAGAATCTATTTAGGAGCATTAAGAGAGTGACTATCTGGTGCTGTTGCACCTTTATCTGCCCAAATGATTAGATGGTTTTGTATGACAATCGGCTATCACCTCAAGGGCCTCTTGGCCGTTTTTCGGTTTTCGGTTTTATTATTTTCTAGGGTGACATTTCTTCCACTTCTACGTTGCATGTCTTTATTGGGTCGGTGTCTGTTGGCTTGTGGAGTTTTTCTTCTTTTTTTTGTTTTTATCGTAAATATCGCATCTCTCATCTGTTGGATTTCCTAAGAGGCTTGAAATTTGTCGGTGAAGTTGTTTATCTTTTGTTTCTGTTGGATTCGTTTGTGCTCGATTGTTTTCTTTAAGCCCGGTTAATACCTTCAATGAGTATGTTAGAACAAACACCTTTGTTCAGTGTTGGTTGGTGGTTTTTTTTTTTTTTTTGGGGGGATTTTGATGTTGGCTTTATTGTTGTTTGCATTCGTGCGGTTGCATCTGTACACAAACATCAGCATCCCTACAGTAGGGATCAATGAAATAGCAGCTTCAATGAGGCCACAAACGTTACCCTGAGTTGAAGGTAACATTTCTTTTTTGGCTCCAAATATTAAATTTATTCAAATTAATATCACTGGAGAATTTAAAAATTCTATAGACCGAAATAATTTAAACTTGAGCTTAACTCGTATATTACAATTTCAACCTCGAATATTGTACAGACTACTGAGACCACAACTTTACATGTATGTTGTTGGGAACCTAATTCGGATTGAATCTTTGTGTGGAGGTCAATATCAAAAGAATACAGAGCACTGTACGATGGGTAGGACTACTGCTGAGCCTGCTACAATGCAGACCTAGAAACTCAGATGTGCTGTTGATTATTGTGAGTACCTAACTCGCCGGACTAATGTCACGGTGGTCTTAGCACCGGGTGAATACAATCCGTCTACCCACGGTCCACCGTATATGGTACGAACAGTCCGACTGCCGAGCCCGCAGTCACTCAGAAGGATGCGCCGGACTTTGCCCACAAGGACAAAAATCTTCTCCCGGACGTAAGTGAGATGAACTAACAAGTTCATCCACTCAACCATCTGCAATCCCAGGTATTTGCCCTTAGTCGCATACTGGAGACTAAAGTCGCCACAGTTTTTTGTGCCACTGATCAGGTCTACAATACGTCGAATCACTCACCTTGGGAGCAGGTATCTGGATACCCTTCAACGGCTGGCCTGAGCACCTCTGATGTTTCTAACGAAATTCTATTTTCAACATCCTAAGCTGTATGCCAGTGTAATTGATAATATTGATATTAGAATACATTATATCAATTACAAGAGATAAGTTAGGTTTTTACGAGATATGTCCAGGACAAACCTAATAATTAACCCTTCGAGGGCTGAGAATATATCTCAGTCGGTCCGCTTAACCTTTTCATATTTGCAAGAATGACATTTCCAAATGGCAAAAGATATCAGATATATTTATATCGTTTTATATCGTCATCAGAAATCCAAAATGACTTAACAAGCATTTGTAAATCTAATCTAAAATCTAAACACTCTCCTTGTTCGCCTATAAAATTTTAAATTTTGGATATTGCAGTGTATAATTTTGCAGATACATTTTACAACAATCAATCAAAAATACGATTTTAAGTTTTTTGATGATTGGTCATTTTGGATTTCAGGTCACCGTGTGTATAGAAGTTCGTAAACAGTCCTTACACTGCTGCTACCATTTTGTCCACAACTGCTGGTGGGTCATGTGTTGTCCACTTGATGGATCTTTTTTTCTTTACAACGTTCTTTCGTATAGACGGTCCGCTTGGCGTTTTAAAGTGTCGCCGTGTCGCTGTCGGCATACGAGAGTATGTCTGTCGGTTCATAAACTTTGTTTAACGCCACATTATGTCAATTTACTGTCGTTCAACAATCATTTAGCCGCATCCGACCAAAGAGGCCAACGGCCCAACTCAAGCATTGCTTTTCCCCTTTGGATGTGTCAAGCAGACCTGGTTGTCGCGTTCCGGGCCGTTTTCTTTTTGTAGTTGTTGTTTTTGTTTTTGTTGTTGAGGTTGCTGTTATTGAATTCGACTTTGAATGTTGTTGTTTTGTTCATTAATTTGATCATGATTTCGTTGTTGTTGCTGGCATCTCAAGTACCAGTGGAATGTCTATTTGTCTTCGAGAAGCCTAATCCTGCGCACAAAAGTCAGAAACAACAGAATCACAAAACCGAATTATTTGAGTTGTCGCTGGGTTCGATAGAAAATAGCCGCGACTCAAACATGGTTTGTTTAGGTTGGATTTGATTGATTTGTGTGTTGCTGGAGCCGAATTGTTGACATTTTGTTTTCGAAGGTCTTTGGAATTTTAGAAACTCCTCTTTTGAAGAGTACCGACCACGGTTCTGTTTGTGTCCAAAGTCCCAATAACGGTATGTTGAATATCCCAATGGAGTTCCGAGGCTGGCAGCGAGAACACCACTCTTTCAGCTTTATCTATTGTTCCAAAAATCGAATATGATCTTCGCCTCGTTAAATATTGTGCATAAATACAAAAATCACAGATTGAAAGTAGTTTTGCTACAGTAAGGTGGAAGCCGCTAGACCGATTTGCTTAAGAAGTTCGGTTGTGATCAGACCAATAGGTAAACGTTACATAAAATCATCAATATATATATATTCTAGCTACCTAATGTTTGTTGGGGAATGAAGATCTGGTCATGCCCACTTTGAAAACAATGATCAAAATCTAAATAAAAAAAAAAAATTGAATACATAAATGAATAAAGAATTTACAATGAATAAAGAAAATTATTTTGGGTCTATTTTTAATTTATTTATGCGATCACAAAAGTAATTATTAAAATTCTAACAGGACAACACCTGTCTTGTCAGCTATGAAATTGTAGCATTTAATACATTTAGTCTGCCGCTAATTATTCCAGTGTTCAATCGTAACCTTTCATTGCGGCAGATAGCATTTATTTTCTATGAATTATTTATTACCGTACCAATATTATTTGGTTTGGATATTTGAAAATTTGTATTTTTTATCAAATGTACATCAAATGAATGTAAATATTCGTTGAATTAATATGAACACTAATGAAGTATTGTACATTTATTCAACAAAAACGTTTGCAGGTTGGAAGATAATGAACATGGATTCGATGTCATGTTAATTAGTAGTGGAGACCGATAATTACAGCGTAGAGCTAGTTCAAGAATTAGTCTGGTGGGTTAAAGTTATTCACAGTTGCTAATTTAATTTTATTAAATTTTTTTAAAGTCAAATTTTGGCAAACTATTTCCAATCTTTCAGCCGGTATCTCACCAATGATACGTGTAATGTTGTCTGCACCCGGAAAAAAATATATGGATGTTCAAATCACACGACGAGGCAACCAATAGACAGAGCCAAAATGTGAGATTTATTGCTCACGAAACTCGTTACAGTGTACAGTGTGGCATGTGTCACTGCCTTGTTGAAACGGCATGTCAACCAGCACCGAACACCACATTTTTCAAGTTCTTAAACAGTCTTGGGCATCTCTTCGGACCAATTGAGTTTCAGACAGAAATCTAGATCCGCGCAACTGGCTAGCATTTTGGTGATAATGGTTCGATGGGTCGATTATGGCGACCATCAAATTGACGTATCTTGCGAAACTTATTAATGCGTAGTATTGCACATTACTAACGATTTGTATTTGTTAATGTAAAACGTCCTCTTTTGGGCCTTGATATTTCGGACTATACATTTTCACAATTTTTAAAATCCAATACAAAAAAGTGAAATTTTGGGTCAATTGAGTACTAATTCCCTATAATTTTGTGATAGAATGCCGACCTCGAATTGAACATAAGCCCCGATTACTTTAAACACCATCACTTTTCCGATCGCCATTCAATCTCCAACTCTAAGCAACTCCAGTCAGACCATTTAAGGCATGAAAACCAAAACGATTCGACATCTTGCAGATACACTGCCTGCACATTGTCTGGCTGCTGCTGCTGCGTACATTCAATTTCAGCCGCCTGTGACGCCAGTTAATGCCACAGCAGAGCCAGAGGAAACGGCGGCGTGAGGCAAACACTCGGAATATGTGGAAGTCATCGAAGCTTTAAAGGAGGAGAACGAGACAAGATGACTGCCACTGATAGTGTAAATTATTGGGATTAGCTGCACAAATTACTCTCGGCCCGTACAAAATGTTTAGCGTTTAACGTTTATCTGACATTCGTTTCGTTTCCAAGGCAAATGTCGATCAAACGTCTTCTTCTTGCTACGAATGAACGTGTACAAGAACGATCGAAAGCATGAGTGAGTGGTATGAGAGGCATTACTTACCTTTCACACACACACACACGCACTCAAACACGCGAGAGCGTGTTTCTGGGCTGGATCTTTTGGAAAAAATAGGCTCATTTGAACGCCAATTTATTGTAATTTAATGGCGACTACGATGGCTAATGGGGACTGTGTTATTATTCATATGCTATCCCTATGCATGAAGCTAATATTCATGAAAACGAGGTTTGGTATGATATGTTTGGTAAACTTGAATGTGCCATGTGGAATCGTGAGGCGGGATAGTGAAATCTTATAAAACAAAGCGCAACGAGAGTCCGCAGTTTTAGTCGATTAATTGCGTGCCAAATCACTTTGCCCAAGGTAAAACATTCGTCCGACATTATGCCAGCATCAACCATTCAAAATATGATTTTTTGACCCAAATGGAAAGCACCGAATGACAGAACCCCAGATAAAGGATTTCCAACAAGAGGTGTTATTTTGAATCACCGGGTATTTCGGTAGCAGTCACTTTTGAAATGGAACGATACACTCTTCAACAACGCATTGAAATTATTAAATTTCACTACAAAAATTGTGAAAATCTTGAAGTGAAATCGTGAAGCGCCTTGTCGGATCGCAACACCGCAATTGGTGGCAAAATTCGAGCAGTTGGGACAAGTTAGTGATGTGAAGAATAAAACCCGTGCACGTCGCTCAAGAACAACTGAGAATATTGCTGCTGTTGCCCAAAGTGTTGAAGAAAACCCAGGTTTGTTCATTCCTTGCATAAAGACTTGAGTCTTAAGGCTTATAAAGTTCAGTTAAAACAATAACTCAAGCCGGCCGATCATCAACAACGTTGTGTCTTTGCTGATTGGGTCCTTGAAATGCATGAAAATTATCCGGAATTCCATTTTCACCCCGGTGGCTACGTCAACAAGTAAAATATTCTCATCTGGAGCTCGGAAAACCCAAGAGTTATTGTTGAGAAGCATCTCCATCCTCAACGTGCCACTGTTTGGTGCGGTTTATGGTCCGGCGTGGTCATTACAGTGAATTGATTGCGCTATCGAGAGATGATTATTGAGTTTTTATGGTCGGAGTTGGATGATACTGATCTGGACAACGTTTACTTTCAACAAGACGACGCTACGTGCCACACAAGCAACGAAACCATTGCTGTTTTACGGGAAAAGTTTCCGGACCGTGTTATCTCTCGAAGAGGTGATCACAATTGACCACCGAGATCTTGTGATTTAACACCTTGCGACTTCTTCCATTGGGGCCACGTGAAAGATAAGGTCTACGCCAACAGCCCAGTGTCGATTCAAGACCTCAAAAATAGAATTCGTGAGGCTATCGAGGACATAGGGCAGCCACCCTGTAGTTCTGGGGTATTCTGGATTTGTTATGGTCGTTTTGCATGAAAATTGGAAAAAGGGTATTTATTAACAAAAAAATCTAAAGTAAGAAAAATCGCCCAAAATGTGGGATGATTTTTCATTAAAAAATGTGGAAAAAAAATGAAAAAAACACATCAAACATAAGTGAAAAGTTAATATATCGAGCGCATCCGCGCCTGATTTTTTTTTTAATTCGTATTGGGGTAACGACCCTAATTATCGCATTTGAAAAGATTACCCCAAAATGACCTGATACATTTTTTGGGGAATTTTTCTTTTGGCTAGTACATATCGCAATGGCTTATCATATGTACCATGATGGGTTAATTCATTAACGAGTCCCACAAAGCGCTACATGTCTTGAGATAGGCATGGAAATTCTAGAAAGTCGGTGGAACGTTCGGTTAAGTTTACTGATATTGTCTGTTGCATCATGGAAAGTTATAGGAATATGTAGAAATTCAGGACAGCAGTAAATCCAAAGTTGTTGGCAACTGCTATGGGCTTCATGTTGTTTCCAACATAATTTCAAACTCAAACTTCCCACACCATCCTCGTTAAAGCCTTTCATATTCTGCTGACTCATTTAAATAGCCAATCATGCAACCAGCCAGCAGTCAGTCAACCGTCTGCTCATTCACTCACTCACTCAGCCATAATGCGGCTAATACAACAATCACTCGATTTGTTACCACTTTTCCTTATGAGACGACGGAGGCTTTTGGAAAAGATCAAAAGAGGGCGTACGTCTGCCGGTCTGTGTATCTGTCTGTCCTTCC
Source organism: Hydrotaea cyrtoneurina (assembly GCA_958296145.1). Classification (NCBI taxonomy): domain Eukaryota; kingdom Metazoa; phylum Arthropoda; class Insecta; order Diptera; family Muscidae; genus Hydrotaea; species Hydrotaea cyrtoneurina. The sequence goes on along the minus strand of OY282514.1, from coordinate 49,456,026 downwards.
TAATGTCTCACCGATCAAACATTTTATGATGACTTATGAATTTTTCCATATCATTTCGATTTTAATCGCTGTTCGGAGATCTCCATTTTCGGGGCGATAATAAAGACATCAAAAAACATCACAATCATCCGTCGGACACTTCATTTTTCGGTTCCGTGTTCAAATAACGACGAAACACCTGATCGTTGATGGCGGCAACCAAATGAAATGGAATGGAATGAAAGTAACATCCGTCCAATGGGGGAGGGCAAGTGGGAAATGCAGTGAAACGGTGCATTAGGACGGCAACCGACGGTTTGATTGAAATCTTGCGAAATCATTTAAGCCAAGCTAATTGCAAACGCCGTCATAAAGCGACACTAAAATGGCCAATACCGTACAAAGTGTGATGCCTGCGGCCGTGTGCACAACAACTGCAGCCTTACTTTAGTGGGTTCATTCCGTTGTTGCTGATTTTCGTTTGACTTAATGGTGTTGTTGACATTTTTATTGTTGTTGAACGTAATTCGTCCGAAGCCGTTAGTGTGGCACTTGAGACTTGAGAGTGGGTAAGTGTGTTTGTTGCCTGCATTTAAACTGAACAACATCGATATTAAAACATTATCCGTTCGCACGTTCAACCAACAGTCCGCACGTCCATCATTTCGTCAGACACTCTGTCCGTAATGCTGGCAGACAACCCGCAGTTGTCTGAACGACTAGAAGAACGACTCATTAAAAACTTAATTGCAATTTTTATTGCTGTTTTACACCTTCCTTAGAAGTGCAATTACATGTGAACGACATCGTCGGAGAAAATGACGAAGAAAATATAGGGTAGTCCCAGATTGTCGTTTAGGAAATGGATATGCCGCTGGATGGCCTTTGTCGTCCAACTCCAGAAGCAGTAACGAGAAAAGCAGGCTTTCTCGTGCAGAACAAAATGTAATTTCTAACTTTCAATATTCTACCAGAAATCGGAGCCATGAAGTCATACAAAGACTGGTGAGTTCGGTTAGACTAAGCAATGACAGGGTTGCATTCAGAGATACAAGAGAAACTAATGCAAATACAGTCGAGTTCGCAAATAAATATTATTAATTTAATTGATTTTCCATGTGCTGTACTCCGCTTAAACGAAAATCTGTTTTATTGAAAAATCGTTTATTTGAAACACATTTTTAAAACAAAAGCACAAACTTGAAACTCATTAAAGTGCATACACAAGAATTGATGGACCAAGAGATAATTGAGGAGGTGACGTATATGGCCAATGGAAAGTTGAAAATGCTGTGGTAGGTTCAATAGATTTTATTATGAGATCATTAAACTAAACTTTATTAAACCTTTAAATTATATTTTGGAAACATTTTTTGGAGACAATTATGAAGCCTTGGGCAAAACAAATAATTTAAAAAAATATTCGGTAATTACATTTAACAAAAGTCATCCAAATAAAAATATGTGACTATTTTCATCCAAGCTCATTAATATTGAATTTAAATTGTACATATGTCATTAATGTTTAAATATGATTTCGGGCATGTGGCCGCCGCGGCTGGCTCGAATAAAGCCAATTCTACAGGTCCAATTTTCAACCACTTGTTGGAACCACAACTCATCCACATTCATGCCATCCAATTCGGGAACAAAATAGTCGGTTATCATGGCTCTATACCGGTCTCCATTAACGGTAACTGACTCTCCAGCATTATTTCGGAAGAAGTATGGCCCAATTACTACCGGATGAATGTAGTGTCTTCCAAGCTGAAATTTTAGCGGTATTACGAGCTGCGGAGGAAATTTCCGGTAGCATAATACCGAAAGGAGACAACATTACTTTCTACGTTGACAGTCAGGCAGCACTGAGGGCCATAACAAGCCATCAGGTTTCGTCTAGGGTAGTTAATGACTGTAGGCAGGTGCTAAGCCTACTTCTAAGGGACTACAACGTAGGCTTATGCTGGGTGCCAGGGCACTGTGACATTGAAGGAAATGAAATCGCGGATGAGCTGGCTCGAACGGGCTCAGATTTACATATTGAGGAAGCGGACAGATCGGTTAAACCGCCAATCAGCTACTTTTTCAAAAAACAGAAGGATCATATCCTAACAAGAACTCTTTCCAATTGGGAAACAAGAGTGGGTTGCACTATATCGAAGGTCTTGTGGCCTAGGTTAGATATAGCGAGAACAAATGCACTGATGGGGCTGGATAGAAGAAGTCTCAGAATTGCAATAGGAGTCATTACAGGACACTGCTCAGTTAGGGCTATGACCAGCAGATCGGACAGTAGATCTCCAGACTTTTGCAGGATGTGCGAGGATGAGGACGAATTGGAGACAATAGAACACATCCTTTGTCATTGTCCAAGTTTGCAACGTCATAGACAAAAATGTCTAGGGCATAGATTTTTTGCTGAACTAGGGGACATTTCGAAGACAGGTGTTGAAAACATTATTAGTTATATAAGGGGTATTGGATGGTTGAACGACGGGGGATGCGGGTACTCGATGGACTAACAGACTTACATTAACATTACACCATGGACTCTCACATGTTTTTCTCTCTTTCCTATATACTTTCTACGCTGTCAATAGAAGGGATTCACAATGGACCCTATGGGTCTCCGAGTGGAGGTGCATCTTAGGATGTACCACCCTTCCTAACCTAACCTATGACCCAATGACTCCACCAGCCCATAGAGCACACCAAACAGTCAGTTTTTGTGGATGTAATGGCATAAAATGGACGGTGCTTGCGGTGAACTTCGCGAACTGAACCATTACTTTCGAAATAAATTTGCAAGATTTGCAAGCGTTGTTGTTTTGTCAACCTGTTCATGATGAAATGGCAAACCAAACTAAATATTAATTACTTGACAGCTGACAAAATGGCCGCCAGTTAAAAAAGTGATGCCAACTTAAAGTTCTATACCCCAATAAAAAACACCCATGAAAGAAGGTTCAATTATCCGAAGTCCTTTTTATTGAAACTCGGTTATAAACAATCGGAAAAGAATTTATTATTTTTTTTTCATTTCCGCTGATATTGAGAGTGGCAAATGCTCAATCTTGTTTTTTAAGCAAAGCCGTATGTTTTATTTTATTTCTGCAAAACTCACTGATTCGCGAGAAGTTCCCCATCTGTTCCTTTATGAAATGTTAAGGAAAATAAGTAGGTAAGTATGGGCCGGAGCATTGTTCCAAATTCATTTATGTCTAATCTGGCCAACAGCTATGAATAATATTCGCTGGTAATTGAGTTAATAATTGGGTGTGCTTATAAAAAGTGAGTGCTTATAAAGACGGTTGTATGAAAAATGGCCCCAATAAATTAGGAACTCCCAATGAAAATGATGAAAAAATCTATAAAATCCCCCAAATAATTTATGAGAAATCCTCCAATGAAAAAACGGCGCTAAGTCTTTGGTGCCGCCATCATCGTCGGAGCGCCGGCATCGTGTTTATTTTTCATTGTTAAAATTTTGGGTTATTTTGCATATCAGAATTGGCCCAAAGACGAAAAAAGAAATTCCCAATTTTTTGGTGTATTTTTCAAAATAATAAAAGGCTTAATTTTGTATGATATTTTTTTTTTTTTTGCATTTTTCACAGTGCCAAATAAAACAAGGAGCTATGACATTGTTGTCTTTCTGCATGTTCAGCCAGAGAAGTCCACAGATCTGACAGTTCCTTGGTCTCTGGTGTATTAAGATGGATTCATGTTTAGTCCACGGTTACGATACGCCACAAAAACTCGTTCCGATTGTTCTGCCAAAAACTCATTTGAAGTTGTCACGCGGATACGCCTTTCTTTGAGTGTGAATCGTGGCACTCACGGTGCGGATTGGCAAATATTCGTGTTAAATCAATTTAATACACTGGATCAGTTGCGAGGCCTACAGCCTTAGGCCTCATACCGAGTTTATTGTTCGGTATCACTTGTGCTGGTACAACTGAATACAGTAAATCACTTTTTCTATTGAACTTGACGGTACAGAGTCCCCATGACTGGAGTTGGGTATTGTCCGAAAAAAATCCCAATCTCGGGATTTCCGGAAATAACGAACATTTCAATTCTCGAGATGCGGGAAATCCCGAAATAACTAAAATTTCAATTCTCGAGATTCAAGATGGAAAAATCTGGAAAATCTCTCTAGAATTTCCGTCGGGAAATTCCCAACTCTTCCCATGACTGGCCCACCTTTTTTATATTGCCCATGAACGAATAGTCGGTCAATATTTAAAAAATTGCTATATTTCAGTTTCAAAATAATATTGAAATTTCTCGAATGAAATGAATGATTTCTATAAGTAACCTTATTGCAAGTTATGCTTCACCAGATCTTCAAAGAGTCGTCCTGATGTCAACCACCATCGTCTGCCTGCACGCTATCGCCTTCCTATGAGACGGTATTCGTTTGTATGACTACTCACCATCGTAACGGGTCTTTAGTCGTTATTAAATTCGAATTCAACCAGCGTCGACATTAAGATTGATCAGATATTCTCGAACATGATATTTGCACCGGAATTTAGGTCGTCCACCATTGTGCGGTCCCTTTAATTTGCCATTGATTTTTGATTTTTTATGGGTTCGAAACCAATCACCAAATCATAAATATACGGCCAAGTAGTTTAAAAACTATTTTCAGAATGTTTTCAAACCAATTTCCTTTCCATAGCATTCCCCCTAAAATCAAATTCGACATAAAATATGATTTTGGTCTTTTTTATGAACCACATTTTGATGACACGATGCCATGTAAAACATATGCACTCTAATTATGAGACTGACAGACATGGAAAGATGACGTGTTAAAATGTTTAACATCACACAGAATGTAGTTCCATCATAAAAAAATAAATATTGAAAAATATGGGGATTAAAAAGAAAAACACAAACAAAACTCAAAACTCAAAACCAAAACCATATTGGAAAAGCCAAAGGCCAACAGAAAACAGCCGACTGGCAAACGCCACAGCACTAAAAAATAGCAAAGAAACGTCAGAGAAAAAAACCGAATAGAACGAATGCAGACACAATGCGAGTGTATTTATTAGGTCTCATTGTTGATGGTGGACGCAATTAACTTGCACGCCGCGACACCATTTCCCAGCGTTTTTCTATTCATAATAAATATTTGCACTATTTGTTCAAAGATGTAAGATGGTAATCAATTCATCATATAAAACAGTATTAAATACTAAATGTCTCTGTTTTCGTTTATGGAGGAAAATCGATTGTGGGCTTTCCAAATTCCAATTTCCCCATGCCCGCGAGCGAACAATATTATTCTTTAAATCATATTAATTAATTCGCACAAAACTTAATCTACAGAAAATATTATGAAATTTCGCACAAAACTTAATCTACAGAAAATGTTATGAAAGTTTTGCCGACCTGTGTATTGATGTACAATGTTCATCAAATTGATGTAAAATGTTCATCAAATTGATGTACACTGTTCACCAAATTGATGTACAATGTATATAAAATTGACGTACACATTCTTAAAATTGATGTACAATTTTCATTAAATTAATGTACGGAATTTGAAGTAAAATTAAGTAAAAGTCCTACATCAAATAAAAGAAAAGTGTAGATGGTTGTTATATGATGTCCAAATTCATCAAATTCATGAAAGAGTCCATCAAATTGTTGAACCCTTCTATTTCAGTGTAAATCATATCTGTCATGCATGGGCTAGATGTGATTTAGATCTGCTCCCCCAAGCAGGTCTACTCCCCATTGGTGTACATCCTCAGAGCTATGTTTCTAATATTGCTCTCACTCTAAGAAAGTCCAACATGCTAAAACAGAAGTTGTAGCTCCATTCTCGTAGAGAGAGGGGGAGACGGAGTTCGTGAAAGTCTACATACTATTAAGAGAAGAATGATTCAGAAACTCAGTCATGAAAGAGGGTCAGAACTCAATCTTTACAGACGGTTCAAAAAATGGAGACTGGAAAAACTCTGTGACTAGAGATATCATGCAGACTACCTACCTTTTGCTGTGTGTGTTCCAGCCGGATATAGTCGCAATCGACAGATTGCCAAACAGATTTTTGAGCGGAAAATATCCCTTCGAAGATATAAAATCTATGAGGTCTCTCAAAGCCTTACACTCAAACATGGTAAAATACTTTAGAATAACTACGACGGTGAGTTTTTAAAAAAAAAAAATGGGTAAGATAAGACGCTTTATATGGCCAGACATAAACCCTAAAGGGTCTGGATTTAGGCAAAAAGAGACTCAGCATTCTCACAGGAGCCAGCACAGGGAACTGAACGATAGGCAAGATCGCCAATCGTATGGGCCATAAGCAATGGACTAGGAGTAAACCCTTGTAAAACAGATCTGGTTCTGTTCACTAGAAGATCCCGGCTTTCAAACCACCGTGTCTAGGCGGCAAGGAACTACACTTATCGGATCACGCGAAGTTCCTAGGTGTGATCCTCGATTCCAGGGCTTCTTTCGTCCCCTATTTTACAATTTGCATATCTTCCAAATAGACACGTTAGGCTTTACTCTAGTTGGGGTCATCACAGGACACACTAGCCTAATTTTAAGGAACTTTATAGAGGGGACCGAATTCCTAACGTAGGAAAAAGGGGAATTCGTAGAAGAAACCAGGAGCGCACAACAGGCCGAATTGCTGGCCTAGGTGTATGTCAGTGACATGAGACGGCCATGGTACATGACCGATCCTCCATTCAACCTAACCTAACCTAACCTAGGCTTTACTCTGAATTCTTTGGTTCATTGAAAGTATCAACGACATCTACAAATAAATCTATTAGTTCCATGTTATCCTTGTCCCTTCCGTAACTTTCCTTTAAGGGCACTAAAAAGATTATTCTTCGTATGCATAAACATTTTAAACAGCTTTATAGCCTAGACAGATGACAGCGTTAATGAGGATTAGCAGACTTAATGCAAATTAACTTGTGCATTATCTCCTCTCTAACTGCATTAACTCTAATGTAAATGTACAAAATTAAACTGCATTTATTCGGAATTTAGGTATTTGAATGAATATGGCAACACAGTCATAATCATTCACAATCATCTGTTATACTCACAACAGAAACGGCTGTTGTCAGATCAGCTGTTGTCAAATTGTTTGCTATTGTGTCGTAATAAAAAATGGAATAAAGTCAGCAAAGATGAGTTATTTTAGTAATTTCAGGTGATATTTCATCAACAGCATACCTGCTAATCTTTTTTTCTTCTATCTCTTTATTTTATATCGATGTAAATGCCAAAAAAAAATTGATTGACAAAGAATTGTGTAGAAGCAGCTGTTTTCTAAATGTCAGGGTAACATTTTATTAGCGAATTTATTAGCAAGTTTTGTCAAGAAAAGTGTGTGAACATTGTTTTGAGTATTTTCATACAGTTTTCTTAACAAAGGTTTGTAAAGCTGTTTTAAATTTTTATAACATTATAACATTGGAACATTGGAAACGGTGTACATGCTACTGCTAACAGAACGCACTCCATTTAGTGTCTGTCTATTGGAAACATAAATAAGGCCCATCATCATCCGCAGTCACTGCACCTTCGGTCTTCCTCCACTAATGGAAGCATCTAATTTTTATGTTACTGCGCTACAACAACAAAAATTACCGTTGTTGTTTACAGATGCGGCTGCTGCTCCTGCTGATATGCTGGGGATGCTGGTGTCAGTGCACGCTCACCCCACCAAACAGACGTACATCGCCGTGAGGACGAGTACATCGCCATGTGTGTGCATCGGTGGTTCTGCTCCTCTTGTTCTTAATAGATGTGTTCGTGTGTGTGTTTGGTTTTTTTTAATTTATGATCGTCTTTGATAGACGGCGGCGGCGGGCGAAAGCATTTGTTCTTACACTCTTCCATTTAGTTTTTCATATTTTTAACATAAACAAAAATGAAATGTTTTTTGATCGAAAAGGAAATCACGCATTGGCCGCAAAATGCGACAGAGATTTTTATGGGAAAATGTGTGGAATTTTAAAAGGTTCACACTCGCATGTGGTTTAAAGTGAAAGCGATCGGCACACGTCATATGACAGACAAATAGATGGATGGATGGACGGACGGACGGACATCATAACAGTTGTTGGCTTCCGATTCCGTTTATTGGAATGCCATCAATATGTCGTGCCAGATATGAGAACAACTACAGCGACAGCGTATGGAGGCCACATTTAGTGTATGCAACTAAATACAGGACGCTCCTACGATGGCATTTGATTCGATGGTTGTTGGGCAACATGGCGGGGAAGCTAATTGAGTTTGTGAGTTTTATTGACATTTGTTGACTTTCAGATTAATACAAAAAAAAAAAAACAACGTATTCGAATATTGAATTCTAAATCGGTCTAAGATGGATTGGACGAAAATCGTCGTGCTGGACTCCGTAGGTTGGCAGTTGGAGGGAAAATATTCCCTATACACGAATAGTAAATTTTCTGTGTGGTTCATGGTGTACACCTAAATCTCAGGGAGAGCTCTGGCCGACGCGACATTAACCGATTGTTATGAAGCGGATTGTTAAGACCTCTAACCAAGTAGGTGATTGCCTCTTTAATCCACGATTAAGTATTGAATTAGATCCGAGTTCAACTCCTGCAATGATTTTACCCAAAAGAAATACGAATACGATCAATGTTTTATGCAACCATAATGGATTTCCGTTAAAAGACCATGAACATCGTTTGGCGGCAAATGTGTTGACGAATTCAACGAAACAAAAAACAACAATCCTACATACATTCAATTATTCATTCGAGTGCAAATACTTACCATACGGAATACAGATGGTCATTGTGTGTAATTGACTTCGCAATTGTGTACGTATAACAACAACTACAAATAACGTTTTTGTGTGTTTTTTTTTTGAATAAATTCCAGTTTATAAATATTTCTGTCACTGATGACAGAATGGCAGGAGTATTTTTTTTTTGTTTGTTTGTCAATTGTAATGTTTGCGTGTGATGAAAGTGTGAATGATGCAATTGATGGCACTTTCACACCACCACCACCTTCACCGCCACATCGGCGAATGGCAAATATTGTTTGGCAATTTAACAAGTGCAGGAGTCAAAGGAAGTAATTCCGGTTAATAGTTGATTGCACAATGACTGATGGCGACAGCAGCACAGTTTTTTTTGCGCTACTCGTTAAATATTTTTGTCCCCATGCAATGTGACGGCACTTGCAATTTTGTTTTTACATTTGAAGTCCATAGCTGTCTGTGGGTTAATTTTCTTTCTTGGTACTTGGTGTCGTCACATGTGGACTTCCACACATACTAATTTTTGGAATTGTGCAATTAAAATACGAAAATCTTGTTACTTTTGCAGCTGACCAGTAAAATAATGTATGTAATTTAATCGATGTTCCATTTATCTGCCTACTGGTTGGATATAAGAAAATGTTGCGGAAATTGGCATTTCCTCTGATATTGTTTCAGTTATTCCATGGAAAAGTATTTAGTTCAGACATATCTCGGTTATTTTGGAGCCTATAAATTTGGTGAACCCCGATGTTGCCATACATTACGCGAAGGATGATTCTACCGAATATACCCAGAACATCTTCATCTTCGAAAGAAGATGAACTTTCGTTTTTAGAGAGACTGCTTTGCGCTTTGTCTCTTTACAAAGCCCAAAGTAGCGCCAGCAGGATCCTGTGGTAAACTTCTATGCAGTCATGCTTAATACACTGAAGGAAAAAAGACGTTGAAAAATATTCAACGCTTTTGAAAAATTGTCATGTGTTGAGTTCTCAAATTGCCTGGGAACGCTCTTTACCATAATAAATTGTTGACAAATTTGGAACATCGTTGACGATTTGGCTACAGTTCATGCAAGTTTTGTCATACTTTTTCTATGAGTGTATATCGTCATCAAACATCCAAAATGACTTAACAAGCATTGCCATACATTCACAGGAGAAGCGAAACACTGTTCTAAAAATCTAAACACTCGTCTTGTTATGTCGTTTAGGAATTCGCCCACAAAATTGTAAATTTTGAAGTGTAAAATTTTAGGCCACTTTACAAGAATTAATCAAAAACACGTTAATACTGTTTTTTGATGATTAGACATTTTGGATTTCAGGTGACGATAGTTATGTGTTGCCTTATGCGAGGAAGATATGTAATTTCGTCCATTACCACACACTTGCCACTATCGACCGCCCTTACGTTGGTTTTCTTCCATAGCGACGTTTCTTACGTTAGTTGGCCATCGTTAGTTAACCGTCAGACCCATATTTGCCCACTAGTCGATGTTAGTTATATTTCTCTTTTTGGGAATCTCAGTTTAATTATTCTTTCAGTATGTCTTTTACAGATCTGCCAGTACTCCGCCGTCACCTAATGCTCATCTGGCAGGGGGAGAAGATATTTTACCAGGGATCGTAATCATTATGAGTTTTATTATAAAATTATATAAAATAATTAAAAGTTTAATAAATCTTAATATCACCCCCAATAAATATTTTTCATAAAATAAATATAAAGATTTATAGGGTGTTCTCGTCTTTTTAATTTATTTTGGCTTTATGACTAAAATTCTAATATAAATATTTACGAAACAGTTAATATCTCGTCCAACCACTCATAACAGCCTTCAATTAAAAGACTAATGGTTATGCTACCTTTGCACAACTCCCTGCGAGGAGCCCATTTATTTTCCAAATCTTTCATTACTAGTACTATTTACATTTTGTAATTCTATATTCTTAACATAAAATGTTTTTTTCCTAACGTATTATATACTTTTCTAGGAATAAATTAAATAAATTGAATTAAAATTAATGCCCGGTCAGGCCAGCCCATTAGTCACTCATTTATTTTAAATTAAAATTTTTCATGCTAAGCATGTTTTTTCCGAGAAAAAGACCTTTGCACAACTAGTATCCGGCGGTCATTTAAATAATTTCAGTGGGCAGGTTAGACTTTAAATATAATTGAAAAAGACAATGGTAATTTTTAATTTTGAGTAATATTACAAAAATCAGTCCATAGTCATTATTTATGAAAAAATAAAAAAAATTTAAAATAATAATTATTTTCGATTTTTATTGTTTGCTCTCAAATCTTTTCAATTTACGACTTTTTATGGGTTTTTTGTTGTTGTCAATATTGTTGCGTATCCTTTTAAAACAAATCGAGAACCAAATAAGGCGACAAAATATTAAAAATTATTTCAAGTTTTTTTATTAACTTTATTTGAAAGTAATTTCTTTTTTTTATTATATTTTACAAAAAGTAATTTCGCCAACGACTTATCGGAGAGGTTGCATCTTTGATCTGTAAGCAGAAAATGATTTTTCAACACCCACTTGTGTTCGGATACGCAACAATATTGGCAAAAACTCCACAAAAATGTGGTAAATTAAAAATGAGTTTTATTTTGAGAGAAAACAATAAAAATCATAAATAAATATTAATTATTAATTTTTAGTTTTCTTTTCCTCAAAAATAATGATTATGGGCTGATTTTTGTAATATTACTCAAAATTAATATTATTGAAGAACATTTAAAAATCTCGAGATTCGGGATTTCCCGAAATAATAAAAATTTCAATTCTCCAGATCCGTGATTTCCCGAAATAACGAAAATTTCAATTCTCAAGAATTCTCGAAATATTGGGAAACATTCAAAAAGTCCTAAACAAATCTAAAATCAGTGCAAAAGCAATGATTTTTTTTAAAATATTCTTTTTACTATTTTTATTTAAGTATAAATAATATAAAAAAATATTTGAAAATATTACTATTTCAATTTCAAAAATAGTTTAACAAAATTAATTAATTAACACAGCAAATCAAAAATAATTCAAAATTATTCTTATTAAAATAAATCGCGTACAAATGGAAAAGTTATACTGTTGTCCCTTCTCGCATAACAATTGAAACACTGGTGTGAATTGGTATGTGATTCTGCGTAACAATATGGTCGTTTTAGATCATTGCTATGTCATGTAGTGTGTGATTCTGTGTAACAGAATGGCCGTTACAGTTTCGTGTTTCCAGGGATTAATCATTTGTGTATTTTCTAACTTGAACACTTAAGATTCTATTACGTTTGAAAGAATTGTTTTTTCTATTAATATTTGTCAACAAATTTTTTTTTAAAGAAAATGGATTTCTCCGGAAGTCTTGAGATATTCTCGAGATTCGGTATTTCCCGAAATGTTAAAAATTTCAAATCTCGAAATTCGCGATGGAAAAATCTGGAAAATTTCTCGAGAATTCCCTTCGGGAAATTCCCGAAGCCCAACTCTGATTGTATGTGTGTTCTAAGTGATTGATTTTTTGATTTTAAAAAATAACAATAATCATTATTTACGGTTCCTGTATTTTACATATAAATCTTCGGCTGTTAATAAATTGAATACTTTTTGTTACCAGATCCCCAGCTTACTCCACTTATCAGATTCCAATTTTCAAAGTTATATTCTTTGGCTTTTACTTAAAACTTCGTTTCGATGTATATCCGTAATATAGTAACATAGTAACATTTCCGCTAATTCCACTTTTCGAATACATTTTTCATTCGTTTGACACTCCAACACAAAAAGCCATGTAAATATTTTGAAAATTTATATTTGAAAAAATTGCAGGTATTACATTCAAAAAAGTAAATTGAACCTAATTTGAAGATATCAAAAATCATTGTCTGAAATACCATACGATAGATCGAAATGTAGTAAGTAATTTTCTCTCCAAACATTAACTCTGTTCGTGCTAAACTAATTTTTTAATGTAAAGTAACGGCAGTAAATCGCGAAACGAATTCTAAAAAATAATAATTAAAAAAATTAAATGTCCATTTTTTTAAAGTAAACCATTTAAAGAATGTATGGGACAATAATGGCTAATGTAAAATAAAATACAGATAAAAGTATTAATGTCAATAGTGACTCGAAGTCACTGCCTGGTACGAATACAATTTCGCCAGCGACGCGTCGCGACGGCGCACACTGGCCCATAATCCAATTCCATTGGCCAAATGACTGTAACTTTTGATCTAGTAGACATTTTTGAGTTCTGTAAAGAATTTGTTATCAAAGAGAGTGTGATTATTTTATTGCTCACACTTCGAGCACAAAATATATAAAGTGTTTCACTTAAAACAAAAAATACCAAAAAAGAAAACAAATGTGGAAATATTTCCGATTCTTAACTCTAAATGCTTAAAATAATAGAAACTAACTGTTTTTTTTTGTAATTTTTAATTTAAAATAAAAGAAAATGTTTATTAATTTAATCGCTTTTTTAAACTCAGCGTATTTCAATACGACTAATAAAAGAAATTAAAATTCTCATCGGAAAATCTGGAAATTAAACCAAAATCAAATAATCTTTAGTTTCAAATAGCGCCACATTACATTATGGGACAAGTAAACGTTTTAATATTTAGTTGAATTACCATTCATATGCTTTGGATCGTAATCCTGTGTGCTTCAACAATACGTATCCGGTAGACTCTGATTCCTACACTTCGATGGGAAATGCGTGAGACTGTCCTTGGGAAGCCTTTCCTGAAATAAAAAATGCTCACTCATTGAAGATCTAGCCGAGACTTAATGTAGTCCCGTGGCATACAAATAAGATGTAAAAGTAAATGCTCTTACGTTCCTCTTGCATACATTCCCAGGAAGAACTTCTTCCATTGTTGAATTGGTCTATAAGATCTCATAGCCACCGTCTGTTCTCAATGGAGCTGTGGTGGTGATGGTTGTTGTGGGTTATTGAACGCATACGAATAGAGGGGGGGGGGGGAGTGGTTGGGGTATATGGGTACACATACTTACTGCCGAGTATCACTAAATCATTTCCGTAGGTGTTGGATGTTATGGGCGTTCTGCGTTAGGGGCCTGTGTTATTGTGGTTGTTGTTGGTGATGATGAATGGGATGTTTTCTTACCAACAATAGGCAGCCAGGCAACAACGATAACAACACAGAAAACAACGGCAACAATAATTACATTGCATATCTGAGAGTGTTGAAAGCTTTTGTGAAATATTTTATGAAATTATGATTATAGCTTTTTGTTACAATAATAACAACGCCTGAACCAACCACTGAACATACGTACATACATATGTACGTATGTACGTATGTATGCAACCACTCATACACTTGTGGCTCCACACAGACATGTTTGTGAATGTAGTTGCCGTTGCCTTTGGATGCAACTGTGGCACTGGCAACACAACGAGTTAAAAATCCCAACAACCCGAGCATTATAAGGCGTAGACTTGGCTTGGCATAGACTCCCTTCCACTTGTGCCACAGTAACCATTTCGTTGTAACCATTGTGCACACAGTATACAATGCCATATAAATGCAAATGTATGTGTGACAACATGTCCTTACGCAGGTGCTCACACAAACACACACACACGCATACTCACACCAAGAAATTACAAAGTCATTTGGCATAGCTGTGATGGTTACATGTGCAAATGTTAGCAACACTTTCTTGTTGTTGCTTCAGTTTGTTGGCTGTTCCTGTATCGGATCATTACAAAATCCAACAAAAAATGCTGCAAATAAAACAGCGGGTGAACGCCTCCGAAAGGGCCAGACCTAATAGGACTTTGGAACTAGTAAGTCTGTGATAAAGGCTTTGCACGAAATGGTAGACTCCACAGAATTGCACTTAGAAGTATTCATAGATGTGAAAGGAGCTTTTCTTAATTTACACGGCTCTGGAACATGCGGACAACCAAATTAATAATACCGATCCAAGTAACTGAGCTTGAGAACTTTAACTGATTTTACAGGACAGAAATCGTCTCCTCAATATAATAATAGTGTATAATAAACTATTCATTATACACTATTGTTTTATTTAGGGGACGAAATATTGTTGGAATGAACTTTTTTTTATTACAATCTGGTAGACAATTTCATGGCGTTTATTTGTCACATGTCCACTAGAGCGTAACAGGTTACAAGTAAAAAAAAAAGTTCGCCGTACACCTTCGAATATGAAGTATTATTGAAAGGTAGTTTCAAAAAATTTTTTTTTATTTTTTTATGCCGAACGTAGGGGTCGCGCTTTTATATTTTTCTATATAACTTCTGCATTTATAAACGGATTTTAAAGTGTGATACATCGATGTTTTTGTCTCGACATACTTCCTTAGGAAGAGTTTCATGATTTTATGCGAGCTTTAATTTTCTGATATTAGAGTGGTACATTAGGGTAGTAGCAACTTAGATATGATGGGTAAGTACCAGAAGGGGGTGCTTGAGCTCAATGACTTCAAAGACAAAAAAATCGGCCTCGTCGAGACAAAATAAATGCAGAAGTTATATAGAAAAATGTAAAAGCGCGACCCCTACGTTCGGCATAAAAAATA
The DNA here is from genome assembly GCA_958296145.1 of Hydrotaea cyrtoneurina. NCBI lineage: Eukaryota > Metazoa > Arthropoda > Insecta > Diptera > Muscidae > Hydrotaea > Hydrotaea cyrtoneurina. The sequence goes on along the minus strand of OY282514.1, from coordinate 49,440,668 downwards.
AAAAAAATTTTTTTGAAACTACCTTTCAATAATACCTTATACAGTGCTGTCTGGGTAGAGTGAACTAATTTTTGCCGGGCGATTTCATAATACCCAGGTTGTTCACTAAATCAAGGTTGATCTTTTTGTATTTAAAAGGATTTTTTTTATTTATTTTAAATGTATTTATATATTGCATTTGTGCATGCAAGTAAAGTAACTCTTGCCTTTTGAAATTTTTGTGCCTGGAGCCACTTTTTCAGAGCTGGTAACATAACTTTTTTCTGAAAGTATTTTCCAAAACAAGCCGGTTTCATCAGCATTATAGATCTGAGCTTTACACAGCTGGAACTCACGAATCACCTCAATGAATTTTTGTTTAAAAGGCTCAACAGCTTGTTGATCTGAAGACAATTTCTCGCCACACACTTTTAACAGTCTAATTCCATATCGTGACTTAAAGCCTGATAACCACCCAGAACTGGCATTGAAGCCGTCTTGCTTCTCCTGAATGTCCCCATGTAATGCCTTTGCCTTTTCCTTGATCATATCGCCACTGATAGGAAAATTTTGTTGACGCTGTCTCACAAACCAGTTGTACAAAGCTTTTTCCATGCGTGGATACTCTCCTTTTTTAAGCGTCTTTCTTTTTTGTGTTCCAAATGTATAGTTACCCATAAGCTTCATTAGACCATTTTTCATTTTATTTATGCCAGAAATGGTGGATTTTGCAACGCCATAACGCTGTGCTAAAGAAGTAACACACCTTTTTCAATTTCTTTTATAATGTCGCTTTTTTGTTTTAAGGATAAATGCTTTCTTTTGTTCGAAAACATTTTTATGCAACAATTATAACAATGGAAGATACGCGCAGACTTAACTAAATTCACAATTCATAGAATATGTACATACGAGAACGCAAACCTCAATGAGCGCAACCCTAACACAACTCAAGATATTTGTTCTTAGTTACTGCTGCTCTACGGTTTCTGCAACTTTCTTGATTTCTATCAGTTGTATTGATCGAGGGTATACTGTATTTGTGCGAGCAAATCGTTATTTTATGTTCTCTTTAATTTTTCTACTCTTTTTTTTATTATTTCTCTCTTTCGGCAAACCTAAAAACTTACTATAAAGGATGTTCACTCTATTGAGGTCCATGACTGTTCACTCTACAGAGTAGTCAATGTAAACATTCTGGTGTTCACTCTAACGCGGTGTTCATTGCATCGGGTGTTCACTCTACCCAGACAGCACTGTATTCGAAGGTGTACGGCGAACTTTTTTTTTGAGGTACGCCCTAATGTCCACCTCTGCTACGAGTTCGATCGGTAAAATGTTTGGACTACTTTTTCCGTATGGCCCAATGGTAACTGAAAACTGATTTCCAATGCTTCAAGAGTTGCTGGTTTGTCTGCATAAACCAATGTCTTCACATAGCCCTATAAAAAGTGATGAAGGCAAGTTGCGCCATCTTGTTGGAACCAAACGTCGTTGAAGTTTCGATGTTTAACTTTTGGAAATAAAAATTCAGTCAGAAGGCTCGATAACGCTCACCATTCACGGCAATGGCGGCTCCTTCCACAAATAAGGTCCGATGATGCCGCCGCCAGTACCAAGAAGTAATTTTTATTGGATGTAATAGTTATTCTTCAACGATTTGAGAATTGTCTCTCTTCAAATACGGAATTTTGCTTATTGACATAGCTACTTACCTTGCCGATTATGTTGATCATAAAATAAATTTCCACAACTAGGAAGCGTTAAAGGATTCATTATGACTTACCAAACCTTACTAAAAAGAAATGTCAACACATTTTGATGTTATCAGCTGTCAAACCATAGTTATCGATATTAATAGTTCTCATGCTGCTTCAAAAACACTCTATGCAATTCAACGGACTTTTCACAATGCTGAAAATCAGAGTAAATTACTCGATCGTGAGAAATCGAGTTGTAATGAAGCCGCTGTGTCCAACATTGTGATAAACGTAATCCTGGCGGTTCAGAACGGAAAACATACCAAAGTGGTTGAGTACGACGAGATGGTCCACTCGGTATACTCACATATGGCGCTATAGTATGGTGGGGTGTGGTAAAACAATAATCTATTTCTCAAACTGTAGGAAATCAAAATGCGGAGTTACGGAAGCTCTGAGGGTATCCATTGAAACCGGGATGAATACTCGATATCCTTCCCATAGGCGATCATTCTTCCATGTTGATTGTCCAATCTATCCTCATAGACCAAAAATGCTAGGAAAACTGGAACAAATAACGCTTTGCAGACATACATCTATTAGAGACGTGCAAGGTCTCCACATCGACCACTCTCAATGGATTTTGACATTGATCGTTCGAAAGAAATACGATGTTAAGGCCCTGTGACTGCCGTTGCAATCCTAAAACCTCTATCATAATTACATGCATAAGCTATCGCATAAATTCACATTTTTTACATATATACATATGTATGTTAAAATGGTGAAAAGGACATTGCAGCTATTACTTTACTCATTATGTGCACTGCTCATAAGACTCAAGTAGTTATACGTTGGTATACGGAAACTGTTGTTAATACAATATGAGAATTAATGTCTAATACTACAGTTTGTGGTCATTGACAGTTCAGAGAACTATTCTTTTAATACAGAATGTGTTTTGGCATCTAAGTATCGAAATAATTGAAGAGTGTGGCGAATACTTTACACTATAGTTTGATTTAAGGAAGTAGATTACACGATTGCTTGCATCAGACTTTTGGAGACGCTAAAAAATCTGTCTTTCTTAAATGTTTGCGTACAAGTAAAACGCATGTTTGGAGCTTGTAGCAAGTAAAGATTATTTCATTCTAAACAAAGTTTGTTTGGATGTAAATATAAATGATTTGCTACACAGAAAGAGAAATACTATTCTAAACTAGCTGACCCGTTAGACTTCGTCCTACCCAGAAAAATTTTTAATTAGCTCTCACGGCCACTTTGCTGATCCTCACGTATCTGTACATTTAAACCTGTACCTGTGGATAAATCCTTATACATGTTTACATACGAAAAATAGTTACGTGCATTGAATCAAAACAAACTGTAATTTCTTATTTTGAAAAAAATGTGCATATGATTTGAATGAACTAATCGCAATGATTGCTGATAGACCACATTTTTTGTCTCTTCTGCTGGAGCAAAGTAAAAAGTGTCGATGATTTACCGGCTGCCGAGCATGTCCGTATGAAAAACAGGGAAAGTCTAGGTTTATTCCACAGACTTGCAATGTTTGGCCTTGCGATTTATTAATAGTCATTATGAATTCAAGGCGAACTGTAAACTGGACACGCCTTTATTGGAAAGTCAAGTCAATTGAAATCATTGATATCCTTGAAATCGGGTGATTCATCAGATTTTCAACAGCTAGCCTTGTTCCATTACAAATTCTTGGTTGGTTCAGGTTCATAATATCTACTACTTCTTCTTTGAAATGCAAATTGTGCGGCGGAATTTCTGGAAAATCCCGTGAGTTAAGGAGTTCAGTTGGATAGTTGACGACTTCATTTGGATATGTAATAGAATCGATCGACTGGAATAAATACAATTGGTCAGCGATTTGACTTTAATTGAGATTTTTTTTACATAATTTGCTTTGCTATTAATCTACTTTTGACGTTGTGAATTGACAAAAGATATGTGGAAGCGAAATGAGACTAGTGGAAGCGTCAACAGAGATTTCCCCATTGTCAATGTCTAACAGTTGGTTCGAAAACAAATCCGCTGATTGATAACTTTGTTACTCGACCAGTATATTCGTTGTTAACTTGAGAGTTTTCACATATCTCTACAAATTCGATGACTTTAAGTACACATTTATTTATTTCGTAAAAATTAGTTCTTATGACGAAAATCGAAAATCTTCCATTGTCTAGGAACAATGGAAAAATGGAAAGTCGGCCGACATTGTTTGTATTTTCTTCTGCCAAACGCAATTTTTTGGACTTTCCCATTCGATTTTAAATTGATTGAATAATTTCATGAAATGATTTGCGACATTTCAATATTTGATTGTCCTCGTTTTGATGAATCATCAAACGGTAAAAAACGTAATGAATCCTAAAAGTGGATTTGTGTTTGTATTGTGTGTGGGAGTGGCAGAAATAAGTTACTAAAAAAGTGGGATTAAACCCCCGTTCTTTTCTGAATATCCTTCAAGAAATTCTAAAATCGAGGATCTCGTCCAGGAAGTTATAATTCTAATAGTTTTGGTGGCGGTGGATATTGTGAAAATACTTCCTTTCCATCAGCACAGCACAGCAGGAGCATTTGGTGTCGAAATTTTAAGGTATTGCACTGTGGAACTAAACTTGTACTTAAAAAATATGTAAGATTCGAAATTAGTAATTCTTAAAACAAGTACAGGATTTTCGAACAAGAGGTGTTATTTTGGTATTCAAAGAAAAAAATGGAATTCTTTGAGATAAATGATCGGATGTTTATTTCATAATAAAGAGGAAGGTATGCCGTTAATAATGGCAAATAACATGGCCACCACGGCCACGCTTACAGGACCATATCCTTTTTATGAAATTGTCCATAATCAAATCGTAAAAGTGGCTGCCCTATGTCCTCGATAGCCACGCTAATTCTATATTTGAGTTCTTGAATCGAAGCTGGGCTGTTGGCGTAGACCTTAGGCCCCAAAGGAAGAAGTCGCAAGGTGTTAAATCACAAGATCTCGGTGGCCAATTGTGATCACCTCTTCGAGAGATAACACGGCCCGGAAACTTTTCCCGTAAAAGATCAATGGTTTCGTTGAAAGTAAACGTTGTTCAGATCAATATCATCGAACTCCGACCATAAAAAATCATTAATCATCTCTTGATTGCGCAATCCATTCACCGTAACTGTTGATCCAAACTCATTTTCGAAAAAGTAAGGTCCAATGACACCGCCGGACCATAAATCGCACCAAACAGTCACACGTTGACGATGGAGAGGCTTCTCAACAATAACTCTTGAGTTTTCCGAGCCCCCGATGCGACAATTTTTCTTGGCCCACGTCAGCCTCATCAGTCAAGATGATTTTTCGATGGAATTCCGGATCATTTCAAGGACCCAATCAGCAAAGACACGATGTTGTTGATGATCGGCCGGCTTGAATTTGTCTGTTAACTGAATTTTATAATGTGTAATGACGTTTTGTGGAATGGAATTCTCAATTCCAAAAAACAACGAAGAATGGACAAACCTGTTTTTTAACACTTTGGGCCTTAACAGCAATATTCTCAGTTGTTCTTGAACGATGCTCACGGATTTTATTCTTCAGTAACTTGTCCCAACAGCTCGAATTTGTCCACCAATTCCTGTATTGCGAACTGTGACTGCAAGATTTTTAGCATTTTTTTTGTGAATTTTAATAATTTTAGTGCGTTGTTGAAGCGTGTATCGTTCCATTTTAATTAATGGCGTAGTTTCCACTTCTTAAATGTAGAAAGAAGCTTCAAAAGTGACAGCTATCGAAATATCGGATGATTTAAAATAACACTTCCTGTTGGATAACCCTTTATAAATGGGATAGTTGGAAAATCAAGTACGAAAATTCTTATAATAAGAATAAAATACTTGATTTATTTGTTTGGTTTATTGTTTCGTAGAAAACTGAGACCGAATACAAATGTACTCTCTTTAAATCCATTTCGAACTCCTCCTATTATGAATTTAATATTCTTTGAACAAGAATATTGTGATATCACTTTAATCAAAATTTTCCTTAGCCTAAGCTTAGAAGGTCTAATCTATCCAGCTCTAGATCTAGAATTATATCCACTGTTAAAATGTTACAGGTTGAAGGCGTTTAATAGTTGTTATAATATAATGGTTCGCTTGTTAAATTTTCAAATAAAAAAAATAGTCTTGTTACCTCATCTACACTCTGCATTTATTAAAGAAGAAACTCGAAACGCATATTCTCCTTTTCTCCACCCGACCTCTTTAAAAGTCAAAGTAAACACTTCAACCAAAATAAAGGCGATGAAAAAGAAAATCTGGAGAAAAAAAATGGTTTCTCTTCCAGAAATCTGTGTAAGCATTTTAGTTGTTCCATTGAAGTAAAATGTCGAGAAAAAAAGAAAGAAAAGAAAATGTTTCCTCTCGCCAGTCACGCAAAACGAATCAGTCGCATTCAAGCAGAACAAATCCTTAAAAAAGAAGGAGAAGAAGAAAAACAAGTATAGAATTCATATACAACGAATGAACCTCCAACTCCAAGTCAGACCATACATGCCATTGTTTGATATCCGTTCCGTACGAGTACAGAAGCAAACACCCCCCCCCCCCCCCCCCTCGCACACTTACAAATGCGTGGATTCCCTTTTTTGCCCCATGTGTGTGAGTGTGTGTGTGTGTGTATAGTGAATACTCATAAAAGGAAAGCATGAGATTCATGTAATTATGCACTAAACACTGGGATTTTAACATGAATCTTCTTCAACAACGTCCTGCGGAGGCGTGTTGGCCTGGGTGGCATGAATGAGCGGCACACGAATAGCATTTTCTTAAGGAAAGTTTGTTTTGGTAAAACTTTCAAGTAGTAGAACCATTCACCTACCGAGGTGATGATGAACAAAAACCAAAAGAAATGAAAAGAAAACGGAATTACAATGGAAACATGTTCCAAACATGTATAACCCGAAACTTAAGCCAAACACGAATAAAGAGAAAATAAAGCAAAAACTTTTTCTTACGATGTTGCACGATACAGTGGTAAGAAGTATTAAAAAACAAATATATCCAAACCTTAGATCCCTTTTAGGGGGCATTATCTGCTGGCCAACCACAGCTCGTTGTTTAAGAATCGTTTGGCTGAATCTGTGTATCCTTTGCAAAGATTCGACCATCGTTGATTTCTAATCGAAACCCAGTGTACATCTCCGTTGAATTCTATTTTTCGTTTGCGATTCCTACGATTATCGTTAAACATTTGCAACGATACGTTCGCAACAAAAGTACTTGCAACGCGGTCGAGACGCCGAACAAATTCAAGAGTGGAATAATTTAAGGGAAAATGTGTATCTAAATCGGCGCATAAATGTAGTCTTTGCCGCCATTAAAAGTGTAAAGAAGACGCTCACACTCACAAACCTACAGCAAGGGACGGACATTTAGACGAAATACACCAACACTTTGTAACTCCCAAATCCACCCATCGAATTCTGATGTACATACGAGGTGGGATTTGATAGTCGCTGACCTTAGCAGAGAATGCAGACTAAAATGGAAATTAATTTAGCTACACTGATATTTTTTGAGATGATGAAAAGTTTTGTCATTCCGTTTGCAATAATCGAAACCAATAGTCAATACATTTTCACAGTAGGTGATGTTATGTTCTCTGGCAATAGTAGCTCATTGTTCGACTAAAAGGCACAAACCATAAAACAATTTTAAATTTGAACTATTTCGTAAATACAAATTAAAACAAAAAAAAAAACCATGGGAAAAATTATTTAATTCATAAAGTGGAACCTGAGCAATTAGTCCAGACAAATAAGACTAAAATAAATACAAAAAAATACTGTTTTTAGGATTTTCAAGATCCAATTTCCAAAAGTATAGTAGCCATAGACCCGATTTACACGATCACTTTTAGCTTGATTTTTAAATCATGTTTTTCAAGTTTGTAGAAAAAAGTCAAAACTCACAAATTTGAGGTTAAATTCATTATTGTGAATATAGTGATGTGAAGAATAAAACCTGTGCATGTCGCTCATGAACAACAGAGAATATTGCTGCTGTTGCCCAAAGTGTTGAAGAAAACATAGGTTTGTCCATTCCTCGTCATTCTTTGGAATTGGGCATTCCACAAACTTCATTACACCAAATTTTGCAGAAAAACTTGGGTCTTAAGGCTTATAAAGTTCAGTTAACACAAGAACTCAAACGGGCCGACCATGAACAACGTCGTGTCTTTGCTGATTGGGTCCTTGAAATGCATGAACAATATCCGAAATTCCATCAAAAAATCATCGTGCAAAATTGTCGCATCTGGGGCTCCGAAAATCCAAGAGTTATTATTATGACCATCATCAACGTGTGACTGTTTGGTGCGGTTTATGGTCCGGCGGTGTCATTGGATCTTACTTTTTCGAAAATGAGATTGGATCAACAGTTACAGGTGAATGGATTGCGCTATCGACAGATGATTAATATTTTTTTATGGTCGGAGTTGGATGATATTGATCTGGACAACGTATTCCCCTAACACAGCTGTCTTTTCCAAAAAAAAATGCTCGTTAAGGCCAACTTTGAGATGTTCTAAGATTTAAACCACGCAATATCTATTGAAATGCTATAGAGGTAATTTTTCCCAAAGAGAAGTTTTTGGGTCGATTTTATTTGGAAATACAGGAAAAAGTTTAATGTATTACAAATCGAAATAGATGAGTCGTGAAACGCATCGGGATGCGTTATTGAATCCTCATCTCATCTGTACATAAATTTCGCGAGAATTATTCGAAATCGGTCTGTATATGTTTCCAATGCTACTATAGTTCAAATTAGATGAAGAAGCAAAAAGACAGCTAGAGGACGGAAATAATACGGAACTAAATATGGAATATTTGCAGGACGAATACAAATTATAAGTTAATGGTTTTGTTATATACGTAAAAAAATAAAGAGTTCCCCTTGATATTGTTTAAATAATAAAACAAAATGAACATTAAAAGAGTTTGAGAAAAAAGATTTTTTTTGCAAATTTTTTTTTTTTTAATTTTTCAAAATGTATTCTTAAAATGGTTTATTTAGCAACGTATGACCTTCCTTTAATGCATAAAGAAAATGAAAAAAAATAAACTACACATTGCCATGCTAAATATTAAAAGAATCAAAATTTAAACTTTGACCTTGAATTCCTCAAAACAAACTGAACAGAATTGAAACTGGAAAAGAGTTTAAGGTGTCATTTCTCGAAACAAAAATAATTAGTAAAATATCTGTATCGATTTAAAAGATACAGAGTTTTGGCCAGTAAAAAACGATTCTGAAACACTGGGCGTGGACCAAATCTTGACAGTTCGCCAGATCCTGGAAAAGACCCATGAAATGTAAAGCGGTACCATCAATCGACTATAAAAGAGGCTTCAACACGCCTATAAGAGACAAATTGTTTGAAATCAAGTCTACGTATGAGATCCCATCGAAACTTGTACGCCTTTTGTAGAATGACTCTGAGCGATACTAGATACTCAGTAAAAATAGAAAGCGACCTCTCCGAACCATTCACCGTTACAAGAGGACTTAGAAAGGGTGACAACTTCTTCAACATACTGATGGAGAAAATATTGGTTAAAGCTGAAGTTAACAAAACAGGCGCAGTGAACACCAAAGGCCACATTCTTCTCGCATATGCGAATGACATTGACTTTGTCGGAAAGATAGAGCGAGATGTAAGTGGTGCTTTTTTCCAGAATTGAGAAGGAATCGGCGAAGATGGGTCTAATGGTGAACTCAGGAAAAAACAAAACGTCGCGACGAAAAAAAGCGACATAGTGAAGAAGGTCAGTTGCGTTGAGGTAGTGGAAGAATTTATATACCTCGGCTCCACCATCAACAGAAACAATAAAGTCAACATCGAAATAAAGTGAAGACTGACAAATAGGTGATTCTTCGGTCAAAGCAGACAGTTTTAGAACAGAGCCCAATTTCGACGAACTAAAATAACTCAGTAAAACACACCTATTCTACTATGCTTCATTATGACGCTGGATCATGGGTACATGCGAATGAAGCAAATGAGTGCTGATTCTTTTTGAGAGAACAATTCTTCGCAAAATCCCTGGGCCCATCTGTGTTAACGAGGTGTATAGACGTCAGGAACGTACGTAAGTAACTGCGCCAATGCCGGTCGAATGAATAGAATCGGGTCAGCCCGAACAGGGAAACCCGAGTTTCCGGTGCAGGGATCAAGTGGAAAAAGACTCCTTGATGTGATGAACTGGATAAATCACCCACAAGAGCGAAGTGCTTGGAAATCATTTAGTAAACAGACCAACAACAGATTGTAGCGGAAATTAGTTCGGACCCGGTTTAAATAGGAAAATACGTAGACTACACTATTATGAATAAGAGGGTTCTAATACAGGGATATCCAACAAGAGGTGTTATTTTGGTATTCAAAGAAAAAATGGAATTCTTTGAGATAAATGATCGGATGTTTATTTCATAATAAAGAGGAAGGTATGCCGTTAATAATGAAAAACAACATGGCCACCACGACCACGCTTACAGGACCATATCATTTTTATGAAATTGTCCATAATCAAATCGAAAAAGTGGCTGCCCTAATTCCGCAATAGCATCACGAATTATGTCTTTGAGGTCTTCCCCAAAGGAAGAAGTCGCAAGGCGATAAATCACAAGATCTCGGTGGCCAATTGTGATCACCACTTCGAGAGATAACTCGGTCCGGAAATTTTTTTTATTATGCGAACTGTAACTGCAAGATTTTCAACATTTTTTTTTGTGAATTTTAATAATTAATCGTTCCATTTTTAGTACTGGCGTAGTTTCTACTTGTCAAATGTCAAAGAAAAAAAAGCTTCAAAAGTGACAGTTACCGAAATACCGGTAACACCTCTTGTTGGAGAACCCTGTATATTGAGCCTTAAAGAATTAAGATGAGGCGAGATAAAATGCTCTTACCGATCGACTAATACACACTGTGTAATGATTGAGCTATATCTCTTTCTCGGCTCAATCTATATTTCTAATCACACATCGAAAATATAAACCGACTTAAATTATACTTTGTACATTGTTCATTGTTCCAAATGCAACATGCGCCCCAAAATAATAAGAATGACAAATCAAGAATTCCCCAAAATAAATGAAAAATGAAAAGACCTAATATGAAAATTTTCCCCAAAAAATTCTGAAAAAACTATTTATAAAAAAAATACCCAATCCCAGAAATATTATGAAAAATACCCGGAAAAAAACAAGAAGATAACACGTCTATGATAGTTCGCAAATTATACACTCCCCCCTCGTAGTGAAGACACGGACACACACACAGCACCGAAAATATCATTTCACACATTTGTCGTTCTCCAACCACTCTCCTCGACAATGTGCCAGAATGAATGGTGGGTCGCCGCCATATTGTTTGTTAGGACACACCGAAAAGCGAACCTGTTCATGCGAACGTATCCGCATCCTGTAACCAAAAGTATGTTTTGTGCTCAATTCCCAAAGGACCCTTTGTTGTTTTTATGATTTTGTGTTGGAGCGTTTTTTTTGTTCTGTTTTCACTGCCGTTCTTATGGTTTGGGGTTGGCATAAAAGGTGGCTGAGGAAAGTGGGGGGAATGGCAAAAATTGGTCGATTCCAAATGTTATTGTTATGCGTCCATGTTCATGTTCCTGTGCATGTGACTGGAGCTGGGGCTGTGTTCGATGTGTGCTGGCTTTTTCTCCATAAAGCGCTGGAGCATTAAAATGGGTGCCGACAACATAATGGCTCCAAATACGACTACAAAAGATTACTTTATTTGTTGCTGTTGCTGTGTTCTTTTTTTTTTCAAATAGGCCGTCATTGTTTCCTTTCTGTGTTGGCTGGCTGATGCTGATGGTGTTGCTGCTCTTTGTTGTTGGGCGTAGTTTCAAACAAAAGGATTTTGTTTCTTATCCCTCCACACACAGCCACACGTACAGACAATCGTTTGTGTGGATGCATATCTCGTTTTTGCCGGTCTTGTGGCATTTTATGTGTTGTTCTGAATATGACTTTAAGAAGGAGGATCCATTTAAAGCATTTCGAAGAAGATTTGTACAGAGTATGAAGCGCCTTCCCTGACACAGCTTTCTCGCACTGATCTGTAAATATATCTTCATTGCGACACCCATGCACGCGGAGTAACTTCAATTTGCCTCAACGCCATTAAAGACCATTTTACGGGCAAATCTCTCGCATTTACTCTGGAGCCGGGCATAACATTTTTAATGGACTCGTATTCTTCCACGCGGGCCATCATGGTCCGGTTGGTGTTCAGCGGGCTCAGTAGATTGCACCTTGTTCCTTTTTCCTTTCGGTCGATCCATTTGCTGTTTGACATTTACCGTCGGTGCGTCGTTGTTGCTGACGTTGTTTCTTATCATATCATTAATTAATATACTCGCTCGTACTTCGTAATTTGTCATAAATTTACAAATTTATGTTTCAAAAATGCACACACTTTCGCGAAGTTTGGCATGGCCTGACTTGCCCGTCTTCATATGTTGTTTTTCTTCTCTCGCTCCCATTTATTGGGTGTACGAATGATTTCATTTTCATAGTCACAGTGTCGGGCGAAATATATCATACACTGTGTGGAAGCGGGCGGGTCCGGCCAACAACTGTCGATATTATCTAAATGTCACGGAAGGGGGTAAAATGTCATTTGATTGAAAACCACCCTTTTTGCAAATTTCATACGCTCGTGTCAGAGTGTCAAAGGCTGTCCCGCCTTAAAAGCACAGTTGATTAATTTTTGAAGAACAAAAATTATTTGTGAAATGTTTTTTTAAGATATTCAGAAGAATTTAAAACTGCTGTAGAAACCGTTGTTAAGTAAAATGTCTGAAAATACAAAAACAATGTTCACACTTTTTACTTGACAACGTTTTGTAAAGCTGTTTCAAATATTATTGAATGTGGGGGGTTATTGTTGGGGGCAGTTTCCAACACAGATGAAGACAAAAAAAGGCGAATTGGTAGGGTGTTTGCTATCAGGGTGCGGATTGTGGGTTCGATACCCACCAGACGCTTTTCTATTTGCTGCGATCATTTAATCCATCCCATAAATAAATTTAAGATCATAAAAATATGGTACTCCTCCAAATTGGAGCTGATGCATATAAGGTGTTCAACAGTTTTGTCTCCCTGCTCATACCAATAGATCCTATGTTTGGTTAAATATTTGTCTATCAGACAGAGGCCAGTAATGAGATATACTAATGTAAAATGTCTATTCTAGAAGTGGATATTAAAGATTTTGACCAATTTTAATTTGACCTGACTTGGTGATCCGGCATGCTCTGGGTTAAAGCCACCTATCGTTTGTCTGCCTATGAGCTACTTATCTGATAAGTTGTCTCAAGTCTGGCTAGCCTATGTGCTGGTCTATAGCTCCCTTGGATGTTTGTCTAACGGACACAGAAATCAGATGCCTGGTAGGAACGGCTGGGCCCTGTTTGTACACACTGGTTGTGGTTACGTCTCTGCCACTGCGTTTAAATAAGAGGAAAATGTTGAGATTAGCGCTGGTAAATATATATAAACCAGTAACTTATAGCCATGGTGTCTGTAACTGAAAAAAATCGACCACGATTTGTACGATTTTCTTTCACACTTCGTGAAGAAAATAACGACTTCATGCAGTTTGAGGAGGAGAAAGATATCAGCCGTATCTAGTTTACCATGGACGATATTTATGATAACAACGGAGTCGTTCAAAAAAAATCCGAGGGGTGCTCTCATGAGCTTATCAACGACGCTGATGTACTTGAATGATAATGTAATATTCTACTCAATATACTTCGATGTGGATGCTGGTCGCTCTATGAAAAATGCCCCTAAATTTAATAAAAAAAATCACCCCAAAAGCCCAATTCCCCCAAAAATTCTGAAAAAAAATTATGAAAAATTACCCAATGCAAAATCCGCCAAATATTATGAAAAATACTCCAAAAAAACATTAAAAAACAAGTGGACAAATAGTAAGTTCGGCCGGTCCGAATCTTATATACCCTCCATCATGGATTCGTTGCATTTCGATACTCATATGTCCATGTTTGTCAGGGGCCGGTTTTTGGGCCGCTCGTGACCCGATAGTCTCAGGAACCCGATCACAAATTTTATCCAAATCATGAAAATAAATGCATATTTGGGTTCGCGAGAAAATTTCGTTGCATTTCGATACCCATATGTCCATGTTTGTCAAGGGACGGTTTTTGGGCCGCTGGTGACCCGATAGTCCCAGAAACCGGATCAAAAAATTTAGGCAAATCATGAAAATAAAGGCATATTTGGGTTCGTGAGTAAATTTCGTTGCACTTCGATACCCATATGCGCATGTTTATCATGGGCCCTTTTTTGAGAACAATTTTACCAAAAAAAATCAGATGTAGTGAAAAAAAATATTTGAAAAATTTGATTATGGCCGGGATATATTTAGTCCCGTAAAGGGGAACTTTTTCCCCTTTGGTCCGATATTGCCCATTCTCGAACTTAAGCTGCTTATGGGCAAAAAACATCTTCCTACAAAATGTCAGCGTTCTTAGCGTTGGTCGTTCGCACTCTGTCGTGATTTCAACAGACGGACATCGCTAGAATGTCTTAGAATGTTACACTGACCGATAATATATATACTTTATAGGGTCGCAGATCACTCTTTCGAGGTGTTGCAAACGGAATGACAAACTTAGTATATACTCCATCCTATGATGGAGTGTATAAAAACGATTATTGACTTCTGTTACCTTAACAAAAAATCGAAAAATTTTCAAAAAGAAAAAATGAAGACATGAAGAATGCATTTTTCATTATGAATTTAGTATGATATTTTTTGAGGAAGTCTTAATTTTTGCGCATTTTTCATAGAGCCGGTGCTGGTTGTAATGTGCGGAATATGGACAATGGCGGATGCACGTCCGTTATGGTAAATTCCTCCTTTTGATGAAATTGGGCTCGGCTCCTACTTCCCCTACCTTGGAGACCGCTGCATTTTACATGCAATTCAAGCGCTTTTCTGGATTGATATTATTTTGACTCGGTCCTGGTAAGCGTCTGTGTCCTGTTGGACGTGTGGTAATACCAGAAAGTAAAATTTGCCAACTCATTATTAACAGAATAACCTTCAGAATGTTAGTAACTATTTTTTTTACAACAATATTAGGAAATAGGTGAGGTAGTTGAAAATATGTGCAATTTAACGTTCATATACAAAATCGAAGGCCGTTAAACAGAATATTTCTAAAACATATCCAATTGTCCGATTTTTAATGATAATAGCTAAATATCTGCAGGGTTTGACCTAAGTTTAATACATTTCATCCGTTTAGGATAAACTAACGTTTAATTGATTGTTCTAATATTCCGGGTAACTGTAAAAATTTGGTTGGCCGACAGAGCTCCGGGCCAATAGTTGCAGTTGCCCTACATACACCAACTGACATGTGTGCTCATCATACTTGTCTCACTTTTTGTTGCCACTGTACAGTGATTCACTTACAGTTTATTCGTACATTGAAATTCATTAAAAGAAAACGAATTTCATCTTGGTTTACTCGCTTATATTACTCGCTATCTTCAAGGTAAATTACATGCAGCTCGTAAAGTATTTGAGTTATTAATGACAAATATTTTTCTTTACTGATAAGAGGCACCGCTTGCTCCCTCCACACGACTGACCACAGAACGGGCACCAAATGCCAAACGCCAACGAACGTCAACAACGTGAATGCATCGTTGCTGACGCTCGATGTGATGGCGGTGTTTGGCCATAATTTACGCTACTCTCGTATTTTATGCGCCGCACATTTTTATGTTTCGCACGCTCGTATTTCTTTAATGACACAATTCTGCGCGATCCGAGAGATGCGGTTCGATGGTGCTCCGGCATGAATTTTATGGCATTCTTTTTGGATGTTACGAGTATTACCTTTCGACTGTGTCTATAACACATACAGTGTACGATATATGATTTGACCGAAAAACAAACGAGATAAATAGACTTTTATTTTGGCCGATGAGCGGAGAGCGTGGCGAGAACGGAGCTGTGTGCTGATTTTGCAAATGTACGCTGTGGTTGGTGAACGGATGCGGTGCGTATAAAATGCACACATGAAATGACTTGAGTCAACTCAATGCCCCCTCTTGAATCAACTACTCCCTCTCCGATCGTCACTCAAAATTACTTAAATCTTTCCTGTGTTCTTGTTGCTGTCGTTATTGGAAAGTTATTATTAAGATTTCAATACGGAACAGAACTTTGTATTCGATTTCAATTAAAAGATTACTGATAGTTAGTTCAGAAAATGAACACAATTCAAGTAAATATGAATTGACTACTTGTATTCGTTTTGGATATGCCAACTTTTCTAAAATGATATTATTCAACTTTAAAAATGTTGTTTTATTTAAAGCCGGATACGAATTGTTAATGTTTTTGCCAGAAAAGCTTCATAACGCTGAATACCGTTTTATGTGATAGTCCCATATACGATCATGACTGCACAGAATAATTTACACAACAAGTAATTCTCATTATTGTCTGAATATATTGACTTACAAATAAGAAATCGTTGCGAAAAGACTGTCGATCAAACATTTTTTATTTCCGATTCTAAAACAAATGTTGTGCTGCCTTAAAGTAATATAAGTTTTATAGTGTCTTCATTAGAGTACATGTTCGCTGGCTGTTATCTTTTAAACAGTTCTGGGTTTTCAGTAATTAAAAAAAATAATTTTGATAAACATTTAAATTTTGGTGTTCTTTTTTACAATTTCTATTAAGTATTTTAGATATGACTATGGATTAAGTTTTCAGAAATGCAGATAAGGTCATTTTACTGTGTAGCATTTTTGGATTAATAAATTCGGATTGAAGAAGCTCTAGATTTGTGTATAGACCCAAAGAGTCAGATATATTTTACGAGCATTAAACCACCAGATCACGTGGACATCAACTAATCAATTAATTTTAAACCAAATCGAGCACATTGTAAAACATGAAACGGAAGGTGGTTTTCAGATATTAGATAATTTATTGGTTTATGGAGTACGGCGAAAAAAAATTCTACTCATTGAAATTATTCCAATTATTACGTCAATGTCATCAGAGAATGACGATCGTAGATTCATCTGTAATTCGTAGATTTATATCAATTAAACATTCCAAGAAATTTATCCGTGGTACTATAATTTGTGGGAAGTACTCACATCAGGCTTCGAGGACTACCACGGTCCATTTTTCTATGTTGTTCTTTTGGATGGTCTTTTATATCAAACACTAGTACGATTTCAAATGAATACCAGAATGTTTTTTCCAAAATGTCTCTTTAGTCCACGTACTTTTTTTTTCTTTTATTTTTCCATAAAACGAATTTGTTTGTTACAATTTGTCAACTTTTCAAGCGTTATAAAATGGGTTTCAAACATTATTTAGGTCTGATTTTCGGATATAAAGAATAAACTGTTATTAATGACCAAAATTTCATTTTATTGCATCTTTATTTTTGACGATTCGTACGGAACGAACGAATTTGTTTTACGGAAACCGGCCGTAAAACTATTTTTTTTTTATAATCGTGCCAGTAAGTTTTAAATTAATAGAGAATAAAGTCGCCTGCAACCAAAAGTTCTCCCCCACTACGAGAAAGGTTATTCGAAAGTGCAAACATTCTCAATATTTCTGGAATACAATTATATTCATGCGACTGTCGTGTAGCCCATCCTGTCAATCAAATTTTTTCAGGATTTTGAATGATTTTGGCTTTAATTCACGAACGGTGCTAAGAACAATATCTAGCAAGATATTGGACCTGAATCAATGGAATATTGTCGAATTCGATTAATTAAATTTTTTTAAATATAAAGATCTACGGATAATAGATCCTTCCATCATTTAAACGAACAGAGTATGTACTTTTGAAATTGTGCTATGAAACGAAGATAGAAACTTGTGGCACAACTATTAAAATACATGTGTGTAAGTAAAATATAAATTCAATAATAACACCGTGTTACACACATTCTGTCCTATGAACCAAATTTACTTTTTCGGAAAGGTGATAAAAAATTAAAATACACGTGTATCGGCGATTTTCATGTAGACGTCAGAATTTTTTTTTTTTAAGTTTGAAGTATGAATCTCATAGTGGCCTGTGTTAAAGCCTTTGGACCGATTTTTAACCCTTTTTCAGTGATCCCACCGAGCTGGTTTTTGGCAGGCACACTCGTGGAAATGTCTGTATCACGTAAAATTTTTTAAAAAATAGATTTTTATGAATTCTCAGATTTTCCTAAATTTTTTTTTTTAAATGGTTATCGTTTATTTTTTATGTTATCCCCTTTCCGAAAAAGTAAATTTGGACAGAATTGGATCCAAATTGTTCCTTATTATCATTTGATTGAGTTGTGTTAAATCTGGTTCACATACATATATTTTTGTTGAGATCATTTGTTCTGCCCAAGGCTTCAGCAAAATGTTTTCATAACACAAATTGATTCTAATGCCTCCTACGTAGTAGGTTTAATAGCATTTATTATGATGATCTTCTAATAAATTCTATTGATCCTACTACAGCATTTTCATCGTTTCCATAAATCATCTTCTCTATTATCTCTTGGTCTTTCAATTCTGCTCTCTTATTATGTATGAGTTACACAACATTTTTTTTTTGTCAACGTTACATTTATCATTTTTTTCTTAATCGGTGTTCCTACACGCTGAACAAAATGGCTATATTAACAAATTTCAGCAAACAAATTCGCATCAAAATTATGTATATATTTCCATACTGCAAACATTAACTTGTTTGTAGGTTATAAATATCATATTGTGAATTTTTTTTCAATTTTTCAATCTCTATATGGCAATTCATCTTATTCTCTCGGTTATTATTATTATTATCTGAAAGAGCTTAGAGGCAAAAACAATTAGAAAAACTGCTGCAAATACACTCTTGTTCGCACTCAAATGTTGTACTTTGTTGAATTCTGTTTTTCCCAAAAAATCTATTGCTTCTACACAAATAATTAATATTAATAGAATATTAGTTATATTTACATCGAAATAAGCTCTGTGTAGAAGAAAATAAGCTTTGCCTTATTTTTTGTTGTTAACATTATTTTATTTATTGCCTAATGAGTTAATAAAACGCCATGAAAACAATCATTTACCTGTAGTTTATGTGTGGGCGTCTAATGGGTTAAAAAAGTATTTCATTTTTCAATAAAGTGGATTTTCGTTTAAGCATGGCAAATCATTCAGAATAATCGTTACTAACATTTATTTTCAATTAAGCGATTTTTTTAACTAAAAGGCGTGCGCATTTCCCAATTCGACTGTATTCGCATAACATCATCTAATCACAAGCACGGGTTGACCAATTGACAACGTCGAAACGACTGATAACACGATTACCGAACTTGGTGAGCCAAAGATCGATTGGGGAGTGTGTAGTCCTCACCGCTAACCGAAATGACGTTAATAGCAACCATTTCAAAAAAATTAAATTGGGGGACCGTTTTTGCGTAAATTTCTGTTGACAAAAACATTTTTCATCTATCATAGTATACATCTTATATATTTAAGAATTAATTTTGTAAATATTTAACCGAGGCGTTATTTCACTTAATATTTAATTTTTTTATGGTGACCCTTATGTTTACTATGTAGAATTTATGAAGGATCACTAAATACTGCTCGAGGTAGTTACGAAAACCGAATTATGCGATTGACGAAGAATGTCAAATGTATTTGTATCTAACTATTTTTTGTAAATCATAATTTTGAAATGTTAAGATCAATCATTCTGTTTTCCCAATTTTTCATTTAAATCGGAATGTTTTTTGTGTGTTTTTTTTTACATTTAATATTCAGAAAACAATTGAGCCTCAAACCAATGAGCTGTGCAAGCTGTAAAAATAACTCGACAATAAAAGAAACATCGGAACAATGGTCGAGTCGAACACGTTCCATTTTTTATACATAATTCTCCGGATCCACATGGCTGCGAATTTGCTTAACCAACTCCCGTTATATCATTTCCCTGCTGCTTAACTTCAAATTTTCCAAAACAAATAAAGTGCATTGCTCGAAAACATGCATTTAAAATCCCACGATGTGGTTTCCGTTCTGTGTGAATAGAAACAATACGCTTCACTTTCTTTTAACAAAATTATCTTAAAAAAATATATTAAAATATTGTGAGAATTTCGAGGAGGGAAAAAAATGAATGCCAACATTCTTGCCCATGAAATAGCAACTTGAAAAAGTGATTCATTTGGTGTGTCTTTTAGCGTTTGAATCGAATTTATGCTTGTCTCATCATGAAAGCAGCCAGCCAGCCAACCCGCCCGCCAGACAGCCAGTCAGCCACTTACTTAAAGTGCCTCCAAATTAAACGCTCACCATACGGCAGAGCAACGGCAGCATCAGGGCCACAGTTTGAAATTGTAGAACAGCGAAAACAACAAAAAAAAAACCGACTCAAGTGTGTAATTTATTGATACAACCAATGAATGGAGGAACACTTCAAAATGCCGCCGCATAGCGCCGCGTTGCGACCAAATAAGGCTGCAGCCAAATCCAAACGTTCATACACAGACATCATCTTTTGGAAAACATAAAATAAAACATAAAACAATTGTCATCATTTATAACAAGAACAACAACATTTTCCGTTTTTTTTCCGTATTCATAAAAGCAAAGGTTGCCGCCATCAAAACACAATGTTGTTGCAACTTATCAAACAACATTATTATGTCCTGATTGAGGGGCGACACAAAGTCAAAGTGTGGAAGAAAGGGGAAACGGGCAATTGCAACAGAACTAGTAGGGAGAATGGTGGTGGTAATCATCTAAACAGATTTATTTGTATATCACTATTGATATTGAACTTGATATCGGATAAAAATAGCTGATCTGATCGTGAGGCGTTGTGCCGTTCGAAAGTGTTGTCGGAATTTCACCAGCTCCGGGAAAATGTTGCGTATTGATGGCCGGCCGGACTGTCAGACTGACGTATTATGCCAAACAGCAATCAAAATTTCACTAATGGATCTTGTTAACATGCCCATCCGATTAGTGGGAGCGTCTGGTTAGGGGCTGGTGCTGGTGCTGCTGAAGGGTGGGGGCAAGGTGACAAGACGTGTGCCTACAAAAGCAACAGATCACACATGCTGCTAATGGAATCCAAATGGTTGATGTTGACAGATTCCATTTCCATTGTTGTTGCTGTGTGTCGGTATTCCATCAATATTTTAATGCACTCCGAGACAAAAGTGTGTTCAATTTAAAATTAAGTACCCTTCGCTCTGCGCCGCATCGATATGAATTCCGAACATGTTAAAATATTTCAAGATTTGCCACTCAACAGTAGCAATAAAATGGCTATGCTTGGAATTTTGTGGATACTAAAAGGCCATGTAAACAAAAAAAAAAAAAAAAAAAAAAAAAAAAAATATATTTGCTACACATTGCGATGGCCAGGGAGGACCGTACACTGTGGCTTTGAAATGGATCCACATAAATAATCTGAATAGAAAAATACTAGACATTTAAAATGACTGCAATTCAATGGAAAGAGGACGAACCTCGAATGCGAACTGTAAATTGGAACGTCAAGTTGGTTGAAATCTTTGTCATACTTGTGCTTCATCAGATTTTTAACTGCTAGTCTTGTTCCATTACAAATTCTTTGTTAGTTTAGGTTGTGTAACATGACAGCAAATCTCATCTTCACATTTCTCATAGTTCATGAGATACGGAAGATAACAATTTTAAGGTGTTGCCACGCCCTTATCGGTCCGATTCTGACCTAATGCAGCTAAATACTGTGAATATTCCATGACGATCGTTATGACGTTCCAATTTACAGTTCGTCTTGAATTCGCAATGACGACTAATAAATCGCTAGGCCAATCATTGCAAGTCTGTGGAATAAACCTCGATTTTCCCTGTTTTTCCAATGGACATGCTCCCAGCATATATAGCATTTGTTTTTATTAAGGACTGATCATACTTCTAATACATAGTTGATGAGATGCCACGCCCCTTCACGAATGAAAATCTGAAACAGCCTACTACAGTTTCCAGGGTCAAATCTCATCATCATATCTCTAATAGTTCATGAGATATATTGGTTCAAAATATAAAGGTGTAAGTGCGGTGCGAAGTCCTTCCGTCCGATCATGACCTAATATAGCAACCTAATCGATAAAGACAAACTGTGAACCGACCAGTAATAAATTCAGGAAATTCTGTTCTCCCTGATTATTTATACTATTTTCATAAAAAAAAGTCACCCTATGGTGACCACCCTGTACAATTAGGCATATCATAAGCCACACGCCATCTACTGGATCCAAAACTACATACACAATTTTCTAATGTCCAAACACATACATTTTGAATAAGAATTTGTGAAACAACTCAACCTTAGCGCCACCTACCGGACCCAATGATACATGCTGCACAATCTGTTTTTTTAATTGTTTACACACAATTAAAACGTGTGTTTAGACTTTTTCAGCGTTTATATAAAATTTGTTCTCATGATTAAATTCAGTTGTATTGGTTAATAAATTAAAATTGTCGAAATAAATACGCAACTGTCAGTCGAACTTCAAATTTTTAGGGACGTTTATTCGCCATTTGTTAAACATGATTTGTTTTCGGAATTTTCCACTCCGATTATCCCATTTCTTTCAGAAATGAAATTCAACACAAAAATTATATAAAACATTACATTTTGAATTTTTTGATTTGTCGCGGTTATCCGATTGGTTTTGTCAAAATTTGATTCCATAAAGACCTTGTTTTTTTACATATGTATTTGTGGTCCATATGTGACGTGTTTGCTCCCATGCATCCAATATTTCTTTTTTTGTAATTTTGATCTGTTTTCCACTTGCTTTTATCCTCTACCCGTTTTGATAACTTTGTGACATTCTCCGCCTTTTTAAGTTTGTTGTTTCCATTAAAATATTAAAAAAATTCTAACATTTTTAAGCACTACTAATTTTTATAGGATCTGATTCTAAGATCTCGAACTGACTTTTTGTTTTTACTTTTTGGTGTCATCTCTAAACCATCTCCACCAGTTTTTATGAAGCCCAGACCAGCAAAAGCTGGTAAACGGTTTCTCTGCAAATTCACCAATTTTCCGTTTTTTAATAAATTCCCATGGTATTGTCCTGCATTTAATATTGAACCCGTTTAGGATCATTTCTCCAAATTTTCTTATTTCAGTAAATTTGAAAAAAAAAAATGTTCGCCTTTCGTAACAACTTCAACCAGCTACTGTCAGACCTGGAAAATGTTCGAAACAGTTTCTCAACATTTCTGCTTCCCAATCTTTTGTTGTCAATGGACCCATGGGTCTCCGAGTGGAGGTGCATCTTAGGATGTACCACCCTTCCTTTCACGTTACTTTTATATTTTCCCAGTTTTTTTCATATTAAAATCAGCCAATAACTCGAAGTGTCCCTATTAAGATTGAGCTACATAGCAAAATTAGATTTTCTTCCCATGACTAGCCAACATCAGTGGTACAATCAATGGATATGCATCAACTCTCTGGTCAACTTCTATGTGAAATAAACAAAGCCCTTTCCAGATATCGAAACAAATTCTCGAAAACCTGTAACAATATTGCATTCTATATCAGAACAAAATGAATTTCGATTACATCACTTACACGAGTATTAAGTGATGTCGCCACAAATCAACCATTTCAATGGTCCCCCACTTGCATACGAGCAATGACGCCAGCCGCATCACTGCAACGCTAAACGCGACGCACTGCAGTTAGAGGTTAATTTATATGAACATCAAGTCCATGACAGATGTACAACTGGAACAGGCAACATCACGGGCATCTACAAAGTAGTTTGGCGTCAAACTGATGACAGACTCTTTTGCCGGTCGAACAAACTCTTTTTGAAGTCTTCATTTGTCACAACTCGAAATGGCACTGGCGGCTGGCTGGGGACCCAAAACGAGTCGTGACATCTGCAACATGTTAATTGTGCGAATGTCTCATAAAGATGTTGGCTTAATTACATGCATGGTGCACTTGGTCGCAAGGAAGAGGAACACGAGCAGAGCGGTGTCAAGCAGTGACACACCAATTTTTGGAATATTACGAAACAACAGAATCAGCATTTAATCCGTTTGATCCCAGAATTGTGAGACAACTTATGTATGTATTGTAATTACAAATTGGTGTGTGTGTGTACGATACACTGGTCAAAAAATGCTCCCTTGAAATGGTGTGAACAATTAATCCTGTGTCCTTGCAAAAGGATTACAAATTATGACGCCGTGTAAACACTTTCCAGCACCGGGCAACGGATTTACAATGCCAACGAGGACGACGACGACTATGGTCAGTATTACCGTGGACACTGATAACTTTTGCAAAGTGATACATTTTCATTAATTCTTAGTCACACATACACAGACAAAGAGATATGCATCATTAATGTCCTTGCATATCCTAACTAATCAGCAGCATCAAGAGACTGTATTTGCGAGTCGCGTGTTGGTCAAAGTCAAAAGGTGTCAAAGGGGATTTGACACTTGCGCTGAGTGTCGTTTGAATTTTGACACTTGCCGTCGACAAATTATTCTCTGAAGTGGCAGCATTCCGTTATGCCCTTTATTAGTGAAGATTTATGCAAACGATACGTGTGTTGTAATAAGTTCACGCCTTCGGTACATTGGTCAGTCAGAAATGGAAGATTTTTCTTGGCTTACACCGTTTGGTACATTAAAAACAACTTTAGAAATTGTCAGCGATTCTCTCACTTGTGCGGTTTTGCCTTTTCATGTCTACCTGAAGTATTTAAACTTTGAGAATCTTTAAAGTAAATAAACAATAAATCAAGTAAATAAACAAAATAATTTACATTTCAAACTCGCCGTAGTCAATATTGAGTCCAAGGTTTCGCTTTGCGATTATTGGGATCGTGATTGGCCGCAAAAATGTACTTCTCATGCTAAATTTGAAAAATGGGTGAACTATGAGGTACGTCTTTAGTCAGAGCTACAATCTACGGGATGGGGATATAGCTTTGCAAATGGTGGCACCAATTTCTTTGCTTTGATATTTGTAAAGTAAGCAGATGTAGAATACAAGTCGGCAAACCATGTAATAGGTTCAACTCCACAAGGACGCCGAATATTCGCCAGGGATTTGCAAAATGTGAATTTGTGGACGGCCGTGGTGTGGTAATTAGTGAGTGCGACTATCACACAAGTAAACCCAGGTTCGAAATCAGGTAAGACCATAAAACATTTTTCAGCGGCTGTTTCCACCTCGTTAATGCTGGTGACTCGACGAGTAAGTAAACTTCTCTAGAAAAAGCGTTGAGCTCAGTGATTCCAAGTCTGTTCCTTTATGGAATGTTAAGGGAAATGATAGGAATTGCTTGACATTTGACAAGTATAAACGACACCATTACTAAAAATGGCACGAAAGCATTTAAATTCTTAAAATTCACTACAAAAATGGTGAAAATCTTGCAGTAACAGTTCGAAAAACGGAATCATTTGTTGGGTCGTCATTAAGCACCTTGTCGGACCGCAATACAGAAATTGGTGGAAAAATTCGAGCTGTTGGGACAAGTTAGTGATGTGAAGAATGAAACGTCGCTCAAGAACAACTGAGAATATTGCTGCTGTAGTCCAAAGTGTTGAAAAAACCCAGGTTTGTCCATTCCTTGCATAAAGACTTAGGTCTTGAGGCTTATAAAGTTCAGTTGACACAAGAACTCAAGCCGGCCGATCATCAACAACGTCGTGTCTTTGCTGATTGGGTCCATGAAATGCATGAAAAATATCCGGAATTCCATCGAAAAAACATCTTACTAATGAGGCCTATTTCCACCTCGGTGGCTACGTCAACAAGCACGGAATACTACAAATTTACAAAATTTTCACCAGAACTTTTGCAAATACGACAAAAAAAAAGATCTCTATTGAACATCGACAGTGACGGCACTCTCCTGACCAATATAATCGTCAAAAAGTAATGAGAAATACTGAAAAGTTCAAATATCAAATGGAAGGACCCTGTGTATACCGGAAGGACGATATTTTGTTTTAAAAAATCTCATCGTTGGTGAACGTTAGCAGTAAATTTTGATTGAGAAGAAATTATCCTTTCCGCGCTTATTGACTTAGAATATTTATTGGCGTAAAAATATTAAACCGTAAGTGAAGTATTTATTACTTATAATTTTGTAAATGTTGTTGATTTCTTGAAAGTCTTTTAGCCTTATTTGAGATTCGGTGAGGAATAAACGAATTCTTCGACTAACTGTACGTTTTAATTGTCGGCTTCTGTTTACCCTGTACATATATGTTGTCGTCAGCCCCACCTTTTCCAGATAGTTCTTTTGTTGGTCATATCTTATTTTCACAACGATTTCATTTTCCTAGTTTTGTTTCTCTTTTTGGACATTTTTATGGGACAAGGCCTAAAAAGCTTTGAAAATGCAACTCTTTTTCACAAACGATTTTCCGCACCAACAAACATTCACATACCACACACACACACACATACAATTTGCATATGGTTCATGAAAAATGTTCATGTTATATGACTCTCGTGACTTATTTATGACCATTCGATATTTTATTTATGACATGCAACAGCAAGCGGCAAACAGGGGAATATTGGCAACATGTGTTGGTGTAGTTAACGCATTGGAGGGGCCTTTAAGCCCCATATCCTCTCATATAAGTCATACGGGTAATTATTGCAATAAAGCACATTATTTATGATCGAATATCGTAACAATCGCAAAAGTTAATAAATAAATATAAATATATTATCGTAAATGCATACACATGCAGACATACACATAACCATGCATACATACTCGTACATACAGAAGTATCGCCCCCAGTGGAATTTTAATGAAGCTTTATGTAGTTATAGGTGAAGAATTAACCTATGACGTTACACTGTTTTTTTTTGTGTAAATCCATTTTCTTTATTATATTCTTAGAAATTTCCCACTGTGCCGCTTGTTATTTTCAGATGTTATGAGTGCATTTAAAATGATTACTTGCGTCCGCAGAGCAATTTTACATTTAATTACAATTTATATTTACTAAATACAGTGCTGTCTGGGTAGAGTGAACACCCGATGCAATGAACACCGCGTTAGAGTGAACACCAGAATTTTTACATTGACTACTCTGTAGAGTGAACAGTCATGGACCTGAATAGAGTGAACATTAGGGCGTACCTCAAAAAAAAAGTTCGCCGTACACCTTCGAATATGAAGTATTATTGAAAGGTAGTTTCAAAAAAAAAAAAATTATTTTTTATGCCGAACGTAGGGGTCGCGCTTTTACATTTTTCTATATAACTTCTGCATTTATAAACGGATTTTAAAGTGTGATACATCGATGTTTTTGTCTTTGAAGTCATTGAGCTCAAGCACCCCCTTCTGGTACTTACCCATCATATCTCAGTTGCTACTACCCTAATGTACCACTCTAATATCAGAAAACTAAAGCTCGCATAAAATCATGAAACTCTTCCTAAGGAAGTATGTCGATTTTCCCAGCAGAAAAAGTGTCGTCGAGACAAAAACATCGATGTATCACACTTTAAAATCCGTTTATAAATGCAGAAGTTATATAGAAAAATGTAAAAGCACGACCCCTACGTTCGGCATAAAAAAATAAAAAATAAATTTTTGAAACTACCTTTCAATAATACTTCATATTCGAAGGTGTACGGCGAACTTTTTTTTTTTACTTGTAACCTGGTACGCTCTAGTGAACATACTTTATAGTAAGTTTTTAGGTTTGCCGAAAGAGAGAAATAATAAAAAAGAGTCCAAAAATTAAAGATAACATAAAATAACTGTAAAATAACGATTTGCTCGCACAAATACAGTATACCCTCGATCAATACAACTGATAGAAATCAAGAAAGTTGCAGAAACCGTGGAGCTGCGTTAACTAAGAAAAAATATCTTGAGTGGTGTTAGGGCATTAATTCGATCAATGCACATATTAAAATGTCGTATTTTTGGAAAAATTGCGTCGATAGTGTGCCATGTAAATAATTTGGCTATTTTAATAATATAGGAGTTGCGCTCATTGAGGTTTGTGTTGGTAGAGAATGATGAGGACAATTGCGAAACTTCAGAATACAGAAAACGGATATCAGCTGATGAAGCCATTAAGGTTTTTGATAAGGTTATCGAATGGGCTGAGGCTAATACTACAAATTTCGCGAATATACAAGCTCAACATTGCCTTCGCGATCAAGCTGTGCAAATATCGTTAAACAAACCGAAGAAACAAACAACTATTACACATTTTTTTTCAGTCTTAAATTTAAACATCAGTATTTTATCGAAATAAATACAATGTATTATATATAAATGCATTAAATAATATAAATGCATTAAATAAATAAAAAAAATCGTTTTAAATACAAAAAAAATCAACCTTGATTTAGTGAACAACCTGGGTATTATGAAATCATCGTTCGTAGGATGCATAGCAATCCCGCAGCAATTTTGCAGATAAGAGGATGGATATCACTGTCTAATTAAAATGATTAATCCATTGACCGGTACTGTCTTTCATTTCGATTCCTAAGAAAAATTCAAAGGTCAAGAAACTAACAAAAAGGTCATCTATATGAATTTGTATGCCTATCGTTTGATGATTCGTTCAACCGAGGACAATCACATATTGAAATGTCGCAAATTATTTAATCATTGATATGTATTTAAAAAATCGAAACAGAACATGCGTTTAAATCAGAAGAAATTGCTTTTAATATACACAATGCAGAAGGAAATGCAAACAATGTTGGCCGACTTACCATTTTGCCAGGATGTGTTTTCGAAGCAACTGTTGGTCATTGACAATGGGAAACTTCCACTTGACGCTTCCACAGATCTCAATTCGATTCCACCTAATTTTTGTCAAATCACAACGTCGAAAAACGATTCGACAAAGAAATTCTAAGTCAAATCGCTGACCAATTGTGTTTATTTCATTCGATCGATTATATTACAGATCCAAATGAAGTCGTCAACTATTCAACTGATTTCCTTAACTCACGGGATTTACCAAGAATGCAGCCGCAAAATATCATGGGCACTTTCCACTTTTCTCGGTAAAAATAAATAAATAAAAATATAAACTAAAAAATATGGATAGTAATTGCATTTGGTGCAAAATGTTTTTTAACAATTCAGAATTCTGCATACTTTGCCCTGTTGCCCTGCTGTGATTTTTTTTCTTAACATTCTGTTCACGATGAAACTTTTGATGGCATTCGTGGAAAGTGTATTCGCAAAGAGTACCACGTAGGTACCAAGTAATTTCCTATTCAGGTGGAAAAAAAAATACAAAATTCCAGGACTTGTATTTACTTTGTATTTAATAATAACTCACCACGAATCTTTGTCAAATTTTTTTTTGTATATAAATATTATTTTCTTCATTTGACTGTTCACGGCCAACACATGACACACTATTGTGATTGGTAATTAGAAAAACTGTTACTATATTAAATCTGGAAATCTGAAACACAAACTGTCAACTTAGAATAAAATATTTTCCTGAGTGTTTTCATTGCAGCTTTTGTACATGTGAACGCCCACAACGGTAGGTCCGATACCAATGTAACATTCGGCCCACTTGAAAATTGTATAACACTTTTCACAAATATACCGGACAGTAAGAACATGGAACAGGTAAAGAGGAAAATGTAATTTATCTAAAATTTAGTCTCATTTTGCATTTTTGTAGTTTTCACGAAGTAGGTCTTGAGCCTACCAGAATGTGATAGGTAGTGTGTGCGCAGGTTCATACCCTGCTAAATATTTTAAAACTTAGTGCTGCAACCGTTCTCCATCTCGTTGTGTTTGCTTTTTTAAACTTCTATTGAAAAGAACATTTGATCCGAACCGTGAATGGGTAAGTCGCTTTCCCCCTACTGAAACCTTTTAACTTCTTCAACTTGACATCACCAAAAAAACAAAATTATCTACATTTACAATAATATTTATTATATTTCTTTCTTTACACTTCTTTATACAAGACCTGCAAAATCTTTAATTGTAGCCAATACCTCATGTAGGCAGAATTTATTTACCTTCTCCATCTCCAACTCATACACACACACATACACTCAAATGTGGGATTCGAAGCTGGTAGTCAGTCCATCTGGATGGTCTGATGACCGGTTAATACGACTTAAGTCCAAATGTACAACCAAAATATTCACGCAGCACAGAAGCGCATGGAAGGGACGGACGGGCAGAGGATCTCGACACATCCCATCGAATCGTATCGCATCGCATTAAATGCTTAAAGTTCACTGAGGCGTTCATTATCCTCACGTGCAAATGAACAATTTTCAATCGGATTAATACCCAAACAATGGCAACCATCACACACAAATGCACACCAACAAATACAATGTAAATATGTGAACATGTACACACACTACATACATACATACACACATACGTATATATCATTTATATATGTAGAGTAAAACATATAGAAATTTCCCGTATAAATCAGTATACAACGATGTGAACGAGGAGCCACCAACACCAACTGTACAATCGACAGAGCGGAGGAAAACCCAACGGAAATCCTAAGACGCCGACGATAAGAGGATTAAAGACATTTTATGTCCATTCAAAGGTATGAACACAGCGGATCATTTTACCATGCACCGTCACAGGTGCCCCTGCACTGGGAGCAAATGTAAAAATCACACCAATGACAATTTACTGCAATCGGAATTTCACGATGTTGTCCTCGTCTCTATGATTATTTATATTTATTACAGTTTATGTGCCGGAGCTAATCTTCAACTACATTATATTAATGAAGCTACTCAATGAATTAAAAAAAAAATATTATATTTAGATCAAAATTTGTGGTCCTGGGAGCAAGGACTTTTATCTTTCAATTGTGCAGGGATTTCCAACAAGAGGTGTTATTTTGGTATTCAAAGAAAAATTGATTTTTTTTAGATAAATGTTCGGATGTTTATTTCATAACAAAGGGGAAGGTGTGCCGTTAGTAATGAAAAACAACATCAGGCAAATGGCCACCACGACCACGCTTACTGGACCATATCGTTTTCATGAAATATTCCATACCTAAATCGCAAAGTGACTGCCCTATGTCTTCGATAGCCTCACGAATTCTAACTTTGAGGTCTTGAATCAACGCTGGGATGATGGCGTAGACCTTATCTTTTACGTGGCCCCAAAGGAAGAAGTCGCAAGCTGTTAAATCACAAGATCTCGGTGGCCAATTGTGATCACCTCTTCGAGAGATAACACGGTCCGGAAACTTTTCCCGCAAAAGAGCAATGGTTTCGTTGCTTGTGTGGCACGTAGCGTCGTCTTGTTGAAAGTAAACGTTGTCCAGATCAATATCATCCAACTCCGACCATAACCGATCCATTCACCGTAACTGTTGATCGAACTTCATTTTCGAAAAAGTAAGGTCCAATGACACCGCCGGACCATAAACAGCACCAAACAGTCACACGTTGAGGCTTCTCCACAATAACTCTTGGATTTTACCAGCCCAAGATGCGACAATTTTGCTTGTTGACGTAGGCCTCATCAGTCAAGATGATTTTTCAATGGAATTCTGGATCATTTTCATGCATTTCAAAGACCCAATCAGCAAAGATACGACGTTGTTGATGTTCGGCCTGCTTGAGTTCTTGTGTTAACTGAACTTTATAGGCCTTAAGACCCAAGTCTTTATGCAAGGAATGGAGAAACCTGGGTTTTCTTCAACACTTTGCACTACAGCAGCAATATTCTCAGTTGTTCTTGAGCGACGTGCACCGGTTTGATTCTTCACATCACTAACTTGTCCCTACAGCTCGAATTTTTCCACCAATTTCTGTATTGCGGTCCGACAATGTGCTTCACGACGACCCAACAAATGCTTTAGTTTTTCGAACTGTGACTGAAAGATTTTGACCATTTTTGTAGTAAATTTTAATAATATGATAATGGCGTTATTTCGACTTGTCAAATGTCAAAGAATAAAAGCTTCAGAAGTGACAGCTACCGAAATACCGGGTTATTCAAAATAACATTTCTTGTTGGCACTTACACTGAAAAGTATCCACATCTTCGTAAAGATCCCGAAATCTATCTTTATTATACACTCCATCATAGGATGGAGTATATACTAAGTTTGTCATTCCGTTTGCAACACCTCGAAAGAGTGATCTGCGACCCTATAAAGTATATATATTATCGGTCAGTGTAACATTCTAATACATTCTATCGATGTCCGTCTGTCCGTCCGTCTGTTGTCTGTTGAAATCACGATAGAGTGCGAACGACCAACGCTAAGAAGCTGCAATTTTGTAGGAAGATGTTTTTTGCCCATAAGCAGGTTAAGTTCGAGAATGGGCAATATCGGACCAAAGGGGAAAAAGTTCCCCTTTACGGGACTAAATATATCCCGGCCATAATCAAATTTTTCAAATATTTTTTTTCACTACATCTGATTTTTTTTGGTAAAATTGTTCTAAGTTTATATAATTTATAGATGGGGAAAAAAATCCCAAAAATGGGCGTGCTCATGGGTTCCGTGGACCCTTGGGGCCCAAAAAAGGGCCCATGATAAACATGCGCATATGGGTATCGAAGTGCAACGAAATTTACTCACGAATCCAAATATGCCTTTATTTTCATGATTTGCCTAAATTTTTTGATCCGGTTTCTGGGACTATCGGGTCACCAGCGGCCCAAAAACCATCCCTTGACAAACATGGACATATGGGTATCGAAATGCAACGAAATTTTCTCGCGAATTTTGAATTAAATGTATAAACTGTAAATGTATAAACAATTTAAAATTATGTTAAATTTAAATAAATGTTAACACTTTCAAAGCACTTACTTTCTTCATAGTATTCTTATTTATTGACTTTTTAAGGATCCATGAACTTACTATTTGTCCACTTGTTTTTAACATTATATGAAGGATTTTCTATGCTTTATGAAATTGAGTCGTTGTTCCGGTTTCTCCACATTAATGATAACTCAAAAATTTTTATTAAAATCAACTTAGAAAATTTGGAATTTACATAACATAAATAGTTCTCATTACATTTGTTGTATTCTCCACCAGATCTCCATTTTCATTTCATACAGAAATTCGCATTATTGACAGTGACCGGATATTTAACCTTTTTTGTAGAATATTCGGCCGTCGGTTGTACTCCATCACAATCTGCTCACAATCGAGCAATTCCCGTCAGAATATGCGATTTTGATATTTTTCTGGACTTTTGATACCTCTCCCTTGTAGTTCTCGCTGAAACAGCCTGTGGCGTTGCGTTATCGGCAGCGTGCGTTGTGTCTTAGGGTTTTCTACGGTTCCATTTTGCACAAATATCATCTGAGGGAGACGAGAAATCTCTTTGGCATAGGGTTGCCAGACAGGCTGGATTTTTCAGATGTTTTAAGTCATGTCCAGTGAAAAGCTATTGCATAATTTTCCCAGCTAAAACGACATTGTCAAATTTCAAACTACGTAAATTTGAAACTACGTACATGCTTGGTACGCACTTCCGATCAGACTAAGGTAATGAAACCGTGGCTGGTTTCCGAAATAGGTCCAAAGATGACATGGTCAAATTATTTATTTTTAAAATTCCACTAAATCTGACAATTCTCATAAGAGGCATTAGCTTCGGATTTACATCCTCTGTAGATGAGCAAAATTTTAGACTGAAATATTGTTTTTTTTTTCAAAAATCGTAAATTTTGATAGGCTAACTAACCCCTTGATATCATGGCTGATTTCCGAAATATGACCAATACAATACCAGTGTTACTTTTTGTTTAATTTGCAATTTCACCTATAGACCATCGATATATTGGTCGCAGTATCTTTAAGGTATACATTATGGGTCCTCCTCAAAATGCCTTTTGGAAGCACGACTGTCACCAAACAGACTACGGCAAGTAACGGAGATTTGTCAAATCGAAAAAAAAAAATTTAATTTTGATTCTGTCGCGTTGCCATTCTCAAATTATGTTGTTGTAGGTTTTCCCCATACAAAAACAAACAACTGAAAATCTAACTATTTCGTTTGTCTGAAATTGGTCTGAATTCATCACTGACATTTTTGTTGTCCCAACTATGTCCGCGTCTGTACTCGTACAATCGTGGACAGTTTCATTTTTGTTTGTGAGGAAGAATTGTGTCACTTCCGTTTGTCATTTCCCACAAAATCCACCGTCATCAATCATGTGGATAAAGGCGGAAATTCAAGCGAAAAATTCCACTGACCTTGTGTACATATGCACGTCTGTACATGCATAATTATACATGATTAGCTATAAACGGAATCACTCGAAAATATATCGATGCCGATAGATAATAAATCCGATAAAAGCGGAGCAGGCACACATACATATGTACATACGTACGTATTTAGATGTGGACAAGGTGGCATTTTTAGATTTTGTCAATCACTCACCAGTGTGTGTGTGCGTGTATGTTCGGATTGTCCAATGATTTGTTTATCAACAAATGTTATCATTCTCCCCCCTTTTCAGCGATACATTCTTTTATTCAAGCGTTTGTAATTTATAAAATTGGAACAAATTATCACCTCGTCCTCTAATCAGAGTTGTTGTACACGAGTCGACCGAAAAAAAAGTAATCATCTACTACTCTCCGTTTAAGCAAATAAACAGGAGCGTGTCAAATATCAAATGACCAACAGAGGAAACAACTGCTAGACCCGATTTACACGATGACTTTCCACCCAGGTTGAACAGGCAAGATGTTCGACGATTGTTGGCGAAGGGGATTGAGAAGCCAGAAGTGTAGCAAAACAGTCAGGAAATGGAATTTGGGGAAAAATCTGAATTTAAACAACAACAAATATTTTTTGACGTGGTAAATTTTATATTGTTTATTAAAAAGGTGAATATACTTCAGAAACAGGCACGAATGTTTGTTTTTAAAGGCTCATGACTTTACGAAGGGGTTTCAAAAGAAAATATCAACAAAAAATTCTCTGTTCGTTCGTTACAATTTGTCAAAATTGAGCACCAATGATAGCTTATTGGTTTGGGATTGTGTTCTATATGTGTCGTTCATTGTAATAGTGAATTATCTCCTTGTTATTAAATTTCGAGAAAACGAGCCTTTTAAAAATCATTGTGTAGGAAAAAAACCAATATTTTTTTTTAGTGTTTCTTTATTATTTCTTGTTTAATACAAATCAAAGTTATAATAATTTGTTCTAACTGATAGTAATCAACTTAAACAAATTTAATAAACGAACTTAAAGTTGTTTTTCTGGAGTTACTTCACTGTTAAAGTGATAAGTTGCTTTTCAGTCATATGGAATTTCTTCATCAGATGAACGTTCTTCGGCATTACGTGTACTTGAACGAGTTGGTCCCTGTTTTTTTTTACATAAATCTGCTATGTAAAAGGATGTGTCTGGATTTAATGTTTCTTTAAATTGAAATTTTAAAGGACGATTTCTTTCAAATCTAAGCCATCTAATATTCAACCAGTTGAAGTCGTAACCGCAAGTGGTTTTTTTTCTATTTGTAATAGAAGTTTCCAAGGCCGCTGTACTTAAAAATTCGGCAGTTTTCATTTCATTAACAACAAAAAAAGGTTCTTTGCGTTTGGCTGTTTTTATAATTTCAACCCATTGGCCTTTGTTGTAAATTTGATGATGACGGCGACTAG
This sequence comes from Hydrotaea cyrtoneurina, assembly GCA_958296145.1. Lineage (NCBI taxonomy): Eukaryota > Metazoa > Arthropoda > Insecta > Diptera > Muscidae > Hydrotaea > Hydrotaea cyrtoneurina. Next base: position 49,405,172 of record OY282514.1, on the reverse strand, counting down.
CACTCTAAATTATTCCGAATTCCCCGTCATTGGGAAGATAAGAATGTCCCGATACCAGGAACTTGTGATCTATTGTGAAGGGAACGTTTTTTAGATGTAGACGGTCCAGGTTCAATTTGAAGATTTGGCTGGTTATTATCTACATTAATAATTTCATCATTGTCTTTATCTGTTAAAAATGAATATACGACAATACAAAAAAAAATGTAAAAAACAAAAAACCTCATGCTACATTTTGAGGTTAGAAAAACAACAAATTCATACAAACTTACCAGAATCTGATTCAGAACAGTTTTCTTCGGAAGACGGCTCATATTCCGATCCGGAATCACTAAAATCCTCCATATTTATGGAAACAAGCTTTTCAACACTTATATAGGATATTTTTTATAAATATTACTGCACAATAGATGACCACCTGTCAAACATTAGTCACAATAAAAGTGAATCAACTACGGACTTACTTCACTATTAAACAGACATGCGACTTACTTCACTCTTATTGTGAATATTTTGCAGTTTTACTTCCGCAAGTAAACTAGTAACGCCATCTATGGGGTTTTGGTGCAAATATTGCAGTTTCTTCACTGTTACTACGAAAGATATGACTATGTGATACTATTCTACAAAAATATGCATTTATCAAAAATATGGAGTTGCACCACTTTTACAATAAACGACACATATGTCGATATAATATATCCAAAAATATGAACTGAATAATGTCGGAAATCCATTTGACGATTTGTAACGAATGAACAAAATCGATTCATGGAAACAGGCAGTTAGTTATTCTTTTTGAAAAATCGTAAACTGCTTACTTTTGTTTCTTTGTAATAAAAGCAATCACATCCAGCCCAAAAGATAACATTTCCTAGAACAAAAATTAACGGGAAAACCCTTACATATTTGTTAGACAACGCCACTGTTTTCGGAAAATTTCCCTAATAAAATTATACATTTGAAGTGTTTGTTTGCTGTGGAAAAACAACACAGCAAGTACGCATGAAATTAAATCACAAACCGTTATCACTCGCATTCGCCCACCACCACCACCACCACCCCATGATCAAAGCAAAAATCACAAAATAATCAGAAACCAAAAAAAAAAAGGATTTGACACAAAACATGAAATGCCACTGACAGACAATTCGGTTTGGATTTAATTACAAAATCAAACAATTGAACAGTATATTTTCCTATCAGTATTTTCGTATTCATAAACACGTAACGTTTCTGTACAAATACGGATTGTATGGATAGTGCACACTGGGGGCAAATTGTCAAGCTGATAAACGAAGTTTTCATTAAATGTACTTTTTTCTTTGATTGAAAGTCGTTGAATGGAAAATGTTGTCATATAATGGTTTTTCTTTATTAAGACTTTGTATTTCATATTGTTTCAAATTTAAATTGTTTAATACACATTTGGATCATTTGGATATGTTGATTAACTGGAGTTCCGGTGCAACATATTTTAGAAGCTGCCATTTATTGTTCTATGAGAAATGCCCCAAAAAATTAAGAATTCCCCCAAAAGCCCAATATAAAAACTTCGCCAAAAATTCTGCAAAATCTCCCAAGCAATTTGTGAAGAATTACCCAATACAAAATCCTCCAAATATAATGAATAATGAGGTATTAAACAACTGCTGGCCTTGTTTGTTTGGGAGATGTCAGTCATCATGTTCAGGTTGTCGTGACATGTTTCTTTTTATTTTGAATCACCCGGTATTTCGGTAGCTGTCAATTGTGAAGCTTTTATTCTTTGACATTTGACAAGCAGAAACTACGCCATTACTAAAAATGGAACGATACACGCTTCAGCAACGCATTGAAATTATTAAAATTCACTACAAAAATGGTGAAAATCATTCAGTCACAGTTCGCAAAACTAAAGCATTTTTGGGTCGTCGTGAAGCACCTTGTCGCACCGCAACACAAAAATTAGTGAAAAAATTCGATTTGTTGGGACAAGTTAGTGATGTGAAGAATAAAACCCGGACATGTCGCTCAAAAAAAAATGAGAATATTGCTGCTGTAGTCCAAAGTGTTGAAGAAAACCCAGGTTTGTCCATAGGGCATTCCACAAACGTAATTACACCGTATTTTGCATAAAGACTTGGGTCTTAAGGCTTATAAAGTTTAGTTAGCACAAGAACTCAAGCCGGCCGAACATCAGCAACGTCGGGTCTTTGCTGATTGGGTCCTTGAAATGCATGAAAATTATACGGAATTCCATTGACTTGTGAGGCCCATTTCCACCTCGGTGGCTACGTCAACAAGCAAAATTGTCGCATCTGGGGCTCGGAAAATCCAAGAGTTATTATGGAGACGCCTCTCCATCCTCAACGTGTTACTGTTTGGTGCGGTTTATGGTCCGGCGGTGTCATTGGACCTTACTTTTTCGAAAATGACATTGGATCAACAGTTACGGTGAATGGATTGCGCTATCGAGAGATGATTAATGATTTTTTTATGGTCGGAGTGGGATGATATTGATGTGGACAACGATTACCTTCAACAAGACGACGTTACGTGCCACACAAGCAACGAAACCATTGCTCTGTTACGGGACAAGTTTCCGGACCGTGTTATCTCTGGAAGAAGTGGTCACAATTGGCAACCGAGATCTTGTGATTTAACACCTTGCGACTTCTTCCTTTGGGGCCACGTGAACGATAAGGTCTATGCCAACAGCCCAGCCTTGATTCAAGACCTCAAAGATCGAATTCGTGAGGCTATCGAGGACATAGGTCAGCCACTTTGCGATTTGGTTATGGAAAATTTCATGAAAAGGATATGGATATGGCTGATGTTGTTTTTCATTATTAACGGCATACTTTTCCTCTTTATTATGAAATAAACATCCGATTATTTATTTAAAAAAGTTAAAATTGTCTTTGAATACCAAAAATAACAACTCTCGTTGGAAAACCCTGTAATTATGTATGGATCGATAATGACTAATGGAAAATAAAATACATATAGATGTATTTTTTTCAGTAGTGACCTGAATAGGTTTAAAACGTCACACGATCTACTAGCTACTTTAAACCGTTTCCCGAAAAGATTTGATTCATAAACATTCCGTACCTTATCCGGAGTATACCGACCATCCTCATTAGAAACTTGTGACAAAGGAACAGAAAAAAAAACTTAAAACTTAGTTTTTGGTTCCGTTTGCATTTTTTTTCTAGCGCTTCGGTTCACAGACTAAACAAGTGATATTGTTCGAATTAGGTCACTTTTTACAGTGTGGAACTTTTTGTATATCTCCCGTTTGGAAGCTTTAATGACCTTGAAGAGATAGGAGCCAAGTAAATTGTTTCGATGATACGATAAAACTGGGTACTGCAAGGTGTACTTGTGGCTATGGTCTGAGTCGTCACTATAAAGGCATCATCTAGAAATGTCATCAATCCTTATGCGAATTACATTAGGAATAACAAGTTGAAAACATTCTGTCCTTGTTATAGAACCATAAGAACGCTAGACCTGGAACTCTTGAATTCTATTCTAATTTTAAAATTCTATCAAGCCCCAGTATTTTTGTGATTTGTTTACGGTTGAGGGAAAACATTCGTGTTATGATATTTATGGCAATGCAAAGTCTCTTGGAGAAAATTAAATTGAGAAAACATATCCACATTTAAGTCTCTAGGGCTGGGTTGCTATATCAAACATCTTACTTATTGTGCTACTCTCGCAAAACAGATCAAAATTTATTATTTTTTTATCCCGGACAAATGATTTTACTAGACTAAGAGAGAATATATGTCAATTAGATAAAACATGCTATGCTAACGGATTTAGACCCTAGGGACACTCGGTTATCTGGTTTAGTTAAGTTGTTTTACCAAATAACTTCTAAAGAGTGGCAAATGGTAACAATTGCCACATCGCCTTTGGCACCTCCCCTACAAATGCCCCAGTCGACTTTAACGTTTTTTCTGACCCACAACATTCTTTCAAATTAGTATTACGATTATTACGGCCCCACTGTGCCATAGTGTGCTGCATTGAAAGCTCCACTAATACGGGAGCTTGCGGGTGGGTACGTACGCGTATGTTTACAGTGTGTATTTCTACTTTTAACCATTATTGTATGGCAAATATTTAATAATAAATCTACAATATGTTCAATATATTCCATACGGATCTGCAAACACACACACGCACACAGACACTCACCTATGTAGACATGGGTAAATGTGTATGTAGGGTAGGGTGGAGTGAAATTCAAAAAAAAAAAGTTAACCTCGGAAAGAGATGTAGTCTGGGGTCCTAATGAGGGGAAAAATAAAGAAAAAAATTTTAAAAAAATTTTAGGGGTCGCGCCACTTCCTCGAAATTTGGAAATTATCGCTATTTTAGCGTTAATTTTAGAAAAATCCTAAAAAGTTTTATGTCAATAAATGTTTGCAATAGCGTAAACAATGAAATAAGGGCATGAAAAAATTTAAAAAAAATTTTCTCATTGTTCAAAAATTGCAAAAAGTAAAATAAGTCAAATCGCCCCTTCTTCAGAAAATTGACTGAACAATGAAATCGCCACCAAAGCTACAAATATTAGTCGATTATCCTCATATTTGCGTCAAATACTTTTGTTTGGGCACTGAACAAGCTCAAACTTTTAAATTTCGAATAAGTTAAGTCGTTAATTTTTAGGATTTTTCTAAAATCAACGCCAAAATAGCGATAATTTCCAAATTTCGAGGGAGTGGCGCGACCCCTAAAAATTTTTTAAAATTTTTTTCTTTATTTTTCCCCTCATTAGGACCCCAGACTACATCTCTTTCCGAGGTTAACTTTTTCAAATTAAAAAAAAAGCATGTTTTCACTCCACCCTAATGTAGGGGCATTGTTAAAAGTATTCGACAAATATTCAACTTATATTTTATATCATTTGTATAATGTGTACATCCACTCACCCACACTCCGATCCAGGCGGAATACGGTGGAGTGGAGGTGTGTGTCGTGAGAGGAATGGATGTATAAATTATGAAATATGTACCAACCATAACAACGGGTCTATGTACACAGACGTACGCCCGCATTCTCGGTGTGACCATGTATCCTTGTAGTCGTATCTGCAGCTCCCGGGTACACTCGTATGGTTATCAACGATATTTGCATATCTGCCAGATATCAGATATACATCTGTATGAATAAACCGACATATGCATGTACGTATGTGTGTATCTGTTTTTATTATTATAATATTTATTTATATTTATTCTGTGTGTTATATTTTTTTTGCACACACACACATACATATACTCATATATCGCTTTATCCAGGTCTTGTCGTTGCTGTTGTTGCATGCGATGTCTTCACTTGGAGCAATAATAAAATGATATTCGGTTTCACATGATGTATGCACGCACACAGCGCTACAGGGTGGTCCAAACTAAAACAAAAAACATTGTTACATTTTTGAGACCAACTAACGCAGAATAGTTGTGGCTGATTGGACATAGTCCCTTAGTTAACTAATTGTTTCCAGATTTGGCAGTGACATAGTAATTAAAATATTTCCCGATTTAGGAATATTGCTCAAAATATCGACATTATTGGTTTAAAAAAGTGATCAAAATTCAGCAAAAAGTATTTATTTTATGTATTGAAAAAGAAAGTTAAGTCCCGGCTTACACGTACCTTTACTCATGGACGGGGTATATGAAAAGTTTTTGCATACAAATTACAATTACACAGTTGGCCATTTAAATTGGAGATACCAGAAGTGGAGCTAGATATTGTCGAGAGTATTACATGATTGTCACCGTGAAGTTATCATCGCACTTCGAGTAACCAAAGCTACCATTACCCCCCTTCCCCTCTGCAAACCAAACAACCCAGACACGCCGGAGGAGCCAATGCGATAATTCTTTGCGTGGAAGAATTCTTCGCCCATCTTAGGGGTTGAGGCCTATCGAACACGTTACACTCGTTTGAGAAAGCACAGCCACAGGGATCTCCCTGATGAACCGTCCCCCAGTTCTGGAGACAAGACATTGTTCAGACTAGCAACAAATCAGCAGAACAAGATTGCTGACTCCGGTGTCTGCATAGGTCCACCTGTGAGTTATACAGCCCGATTATGAAAACTCCAGAGAGATAATTCCCCGGGAATTTATTTATTTTTTGAGAATAATATCCTTTTTTTCCAAATAGATCGTGGGAATAATGATAAGGGACAGACATTTTCGATTAGTTGGAGTCAGCTTTTGTGTTTGACTCCCGGTCTGTTTAGAATTGAGGGATTTTCATCTGAAAAAAGTAAATTCCCCGGGATTATCTCCCAGGGTGTTTCCATAATCGGGCTGATAATGTGGACCCAATTACATTTGAGGGTCGCGTGTGTTACTGTTGTTTTAAATTAGATCACTGTGTTCAAGTTAATCAAGATTTAATACATGTTCTCTGGAGTAAGAGAACCTAAACACGGGGTTACGACTATATAAACGAAATCGTACATTTAAAATCGTCTATTTATGAATATTACATTTTTTCCGATGTCTCTCTTAAGTTGCCTATACAACCGGTTGTTTTAGCTCGGCCTGCTAAATGAATGATGTCGCTGCACTTCGATATCGGTCAGCTTTCATACCAAGGATTTGCGTGACTTCGTCCACACGTTTGTTCTATGGAAGTGTCGGTCGTCCTTTCCTTGGTAGATGTCATGCAACGTCATTTTGGCTGGAGCGTTTGAATTCACTAGACCGACATGGCCCAGCCCGCTCAATCGCTGTATTTTAAATGCGCTGAACTACGTTCATGCCGAAACATAGCTCCTATAGCTCACGGTTAATTCAACGGCTGTACTCTCCGTTAACACAGATCGGGCCATAGAGTTTGCAAAGGATTTTTCTCTCAAAAACGCCCAGCACAAGGACCTACGCTTCGGCGTCATAAAGAAGCACAGATATATCTATAGAATAAGAATGTTGTTCATTGCTATTTTAATTCGTCGAAAGAGGGATCTGTTGTTAAACTATCTGCCTTGCCTCCCGAAGTAGCAACTATTTGCCAGTCTTCACTTTATGTCGATGGTGACCCTATTGCTTCTATTGATGGTTGATGATGGTTTTAATGTCATGGCTGCGGCAACGGTCGTACGTCTGTTCTAGGCACTCGTAAATCTTGTATTTGATCCCTTTGTTTTTTTCTTCCGTCGGCGCGTGAGAACAGATGAGGACGATACAAAATTATAAGGCCTTGATGCGGATTGTGGCCAGCCGTTCGTCCCCTGGTGTAATACCCGACCCAGTGAATTCTTCTCTTGATCAGAACAGAACGGGTACTTTCTTTCATGGTCACTGTAATAGATGTCACAGTTTTTCAATTTTTTAAAGCCGTGTACTTTCCAACTTATTTGCTGGGTGGCGGTGATGTCAGCTCTGTATTCCTCGGGGACAACTGACAGTTTGATAGAGGTAACAGAGGAATTTTTGTCCAAGAGCATATCTGGTGTTTAAAACGTTTGCGGTGTTCGTCAACATTAGGGGTAGTCCGTTTTATTTTATTTATTTGACTTTTCATAGCACATTCTTTTATGACCTACTTCTATCTGTTAACGTGAGGGAGGATTTTGCGCTCACGCCATTGAGATGCAGTGCTTATCGACTAAACTGTGTCCGCTCAGTAGAACCGATCAGTAAGTTAACCTTATGATATACACTAGGGTGGAGTGAAATTCAAAAAAAAAAAGTTAACCTCGGAAAGAGATGTAGTCTGGGGTCCTAATGAGGGGAAAAATAAAGAAAAAAATTTTAAAAAATTTTTAGGTGTCGCGATACTCCCTCGCCCTTATTTCATTGTTTACGCTATTGCAAACATTTATTGACATAAAACTTTTTAGGATTTTTCTAAAATCAACGCCAAAATAGCGATAATTTCCAAATTTCGAGGGAGAGGCACGACCCATAAAAATTTTTTAAATTTTTTTTCTTTATTTTTCGCCTTATTAGGACCCCAGACTACATCTCTTTCCGAGGTTAACTTTTTCAAATTAAAAAAAGCATGTTTTCACTCCACCCTAATATACACCCCCATGAACTCCATATGGAGTGACAGGATCCAATATGTTTGCCGACTATTTTTTTATCTTAAAAATATCTGCCGATTAACTTCTTATTTAGTTATTTAGTGACTTTCTCTTATAAAATAAGTATTTGAGAAAGTTAAGACAATTAATAGCAAACATGTTGTTGAGTTTGGTTCACCCTATAAATTCATATGTAAATAATTACATACATAGATATGTATGTATGTATGTATGTACAGCGTACGTATTATGGTATGAATGATGAAAAGTGTATACATTACTCTCTTCGATGTTTGTTTGCACATTCGTTATTGTATTTTCCCACAGAAAATGGAAAATGTTATGGAAAACGACAATGTATGCGTGCGTGCGTGTGTGTGTGTATGTTTGTGCAACAGAGGAAATATTTAAATAAAATATCCTCAAAGAAAATATGAACAGCAGCAGCAGCAGCAAACAGCAAAAAGATGAAATGTTTTTCATTAAAGACAAATAAATGAAATATTATTTTCTTCCTCCGTCCGCCCTGTCTGCCAGTCCGTCGTCATCATCGTCGTCATCGTCATGCTGAGCTTCTTCGTTTTATGATTAAATGTTCATCGCTTTCTGTTCTGGTACATCATATTTTGAGTTGATACATTTTTAATGAAGTCGTTTTCATTTTTAATACCATGAATATTTTTACGTTCATACACATAAGTCTTATGGCTTGGTGTTTGTGTGTACACACACGCACACATACAAATTTGACATTATAGGAATGATTTGATGATTTGTTTCATTGGACTGCATTTACCGGAATTTAAAAATACAGAATGATCAAGACATACTTAGTTGAAGTCACAAATAGAAAATAGAAAAATGTCCCATAAACGGAAATAAAAATGATCGAAAAAAATCCCATACAAAATTGGATACTTATTTATTGTGAAAAATACTCCAAAAAAATTTAGAAAATATTTCATTTTTCATTTCTGGGCCATTCGTCATATGCAAAAAATCAACTGATCTTATCAAAAATCTTTTCTTCACCCCAATTGGTGGATCGTTTAAAACTGAAGCTGAAGACAAAAATGTAAGAGCTTGGAATATTCAATGATCAGCTCTATATCGCTGACGAATCCGAATCGTTAGAAAAAACTGCTCTTGGTACAAAAACTGAAAATCAGGGAATAACTTCATGTGTTGTGCAAACCCTGCTGGAAAAACTTCTTCTACTTTGAAAGGCTAACTTTTCCGAATTTTAATTGCCCTGTAAAACAAAAAAAAAAAGCTGCCGCTGACAGCTATTCTCGTAATAGACAACGCTCCATTTCATCCATCTGAGAAAGAACTAAAAACTGAAGACGGCTGTATTTTTGCCACCAAACTTAACCCCGTCCATACAAACCGTGGATCAAAACGCCATCAGGATTACTTACTTATTTCCCTTAACATTCCATGAAGGAACAGACGGGGAAGTTCTCTCGCCATCAGTATTACAAAGCTTTATTACAGGAACAGTCTTCCAGCCTTAGTTGCTGGAGTCCGTGAAGCAAACTTCACTAAAAGAAGCCATAACAATTTTAGAATCTACATGGAGAAAAGTAGATGCAATTGGATTATTAAAATAATGTGTTGAATAATCGAGTCGATCCTGAGGATGATATTCCTTTCAGTTTTCTTAGAAACAACTTGACAATAATATTGGTTGATTTAGAAGAAACTGCAACTAATCTTTTAAGTATTCTGCTACCACAGTTTGTGTTTTGAAAAAAAAATTGCATTAAAACACATTTAAGTCTTTAATTCATCGCAGGTTGAATTAACAGCATTGAACGTTAACGAATGGAACGAGGATAGCATGGAGTGCAACGAGAATGAACTGGAGCTATCCGAGCTATCCGATGAAGATGATTATGTGGAGGAGCCAAAAAGACCTATAAAATCCATGGATGCTGTCGAACTGTTTAACAAAGCATTGGAATGGGCCGAAAGCGAAATGGTTGATCAATGAGATTTGAGAGTATTGAGACAGTTCAGAGAGTGGGCCGTTTTAAAGGTGATTCAGCAAAAGGAAATCACCGATTTTTTCGCCAAATAACTTTTGTTTTTTTATTTCAAAAATAAGCAATAAATAACAAATTTAACATAAGAAACTCTGTTTTTAAGGGAAAAACGTTTTTAAAGGGAAATTATATGTCGTTCGCAAATATAAACAATCTTTCAAAAGTGAACTGGTTTGGTTTTAATTACTTCTTTTTATAGCGAGTGCACTGTGTTTGCTTTCGTTAAGAGTATTTTGTATGCTAAACATTTTTTTTTACTTTATAGTACCATCATGACTTAAGCAAGGACGGCTTGATTACCAGGACTTTAGGAAAATATTTTGATTGGATTAAAAAAAAAAGCTCTAGTTTCGATATATGTACACTTGCGAGCAAAAGTGATTGTATGTTCAGCTTATTATTACTTAAGAGTGTTTTTAAGTAAACTGGTAAATATTTAAGGACATTTTATGAAACATTCAGCAATTTCTCTTTGTGCTATTTAGATAAAAGTGTAATATTCAATATAATGATAACAGAAAGAAAAAATATGCAATACAGAAATGCAAGGCAACTTAATTCAATCAGTTTTTCTCATTTCATTGATGCAACTAATAGGACAAGCCATGTTGGCTTCGTGGGATTGGCAATAAGATGAATTGTTTCAATAGCATACTTAATAAACCTGAATTCTAAAAATGCGTCCCGACATACTTTCCACGAGGTTTTGTGAACATTCACCTAGAATATTTGCCCATTCTATCTGTGCACGTTTCCAAAGCACCTCAATGTTGGTAGACCCTCGATTGTGTTGTCCCAATCTTCTCTTCAACATAGACAACAAATTCTGTATCGAGTTGAGATCTGGTTGCGTTTCTTATCCAGACAACCAATTTTGAACAATCTTAGCCATATTTTTGAAGGATTCGTCCTGTTGGAAATTAACTTTATTATCTGAAAAGGCTCTGTGGTTAACAAAAGAATTTGAAGACAGTTCACTTTTTTCATTACTCCATTAATTCTTACAAGCGGTTCCAAGTTAAACCAAGTGAAGCAACCCTCCAACACGATGAAAAGATTCATGAGGTCTGCTCCTAAAAAATTCTTTTTCCTCAGATTGGCATCGCTTACTTTTTGCCCCCAATCGTCTTTGGTTCCATGCTCATGATTTTTGCAGAATTTCAGGCGAGCTTTAATATTCTTATCGGATAGAGCCGACTGCTCCCCAAATTCTTCCAATCCATTTACCTGACTTTGCAGACCACAGTGCTATATTTCTGGTGATTAAACGAGAACTACTGTTGACTAGAGCAGGGCAGGAAGCAGTAAATCAAACACATGCAAATAAACCTTTGGTGGGTGTAATTGAGGGGTGCTGGGGAAGAACGACCTAAGTCACGCCAAACGGAATTTGAGAGAAATCAAATTTAAAGTTTCCCAACTAAAATCAGCATTTGTCCAGAAATATATTTATTACAACTCGTACAAAGTAAAATAAGTTTCAGATGACATTTTCCACAATAATTTCAAAATATTCTCTAAAATATACGGACTGATGTCACTTTTCCCTGGCATTAGGCGTAAATCGGTGGGTCATCAACGTATTCGTCCTCAGTTTCTTCGGGTTGATTGATGTACGTCAAACGTCTGTAGAAGTCCTTAGCTTCTGGTCTTACAAGGAATGATGTACGAGCTTGTAAATCGTCCCACTTTGCCTTTTTGATAGGTATCTGGTCAGGCTACAATTTGGTCAACATCACAGATGTGCTTGTCTTTATCTTTCTTGATGTGCTTTTCGCAAACAACGCAGATTGTTGGTAAATACCTGTTAATGTTTCCATGGCGCGCTCGGACTCACGTCGTTTTTCCCCAGCAGGGTGGATGTTCATATGCTTATTTCCATGGACTCAAGTCACTGTAGCCATTTTTTGACTCAGTCATATTATAGTACTTCCACAATGCAACTAGATGGCGCTAAAAGCCCGCTTTGTTACAAAAGTGGACTTAGGTCGTTCTTCCCCAGCACCCCTCAATTGTCATCGGCAAAAAATTAAAACATTCGTTTTTGTTGTTGTTGTAATTAACATCTTAGTACTCCGCTGCATAATCATTAAACGTTTCGATCTTTTTTCTTTAACAGTTTTGTTAAATTTTTTCAGATTTAAAATTTTTATAAAAATCTAATTTAATTGCTAGACTTTATCCGAAAAACTTTAATTCCTCTGTTATTGTTTAAGAGCAGTTTTTGTTGTTTTTTTTATTTTAATAAATTTGATGCACTTACACAATTTAAAGATTTTAAGTTCAGTTGACTTTTCACCTAGAATTAGATAATATTTAGTAGATAAAATATAATGTGTTTTTTATAAATGATATAAACTCAGAGGACAAAACTAAACTTGATCATATTAGTTTGCATTTGAGTACCAACATTCTCTTAAAACAAAACGTTAGTCTGTTACTGTCTGGACAGTCTGTTTCTGTTTTAAATAACGTCTGTGTTTTTTTTTTAAATAAAAGATTGTCAACGCTAAACAACTACTTTTAGACTAAGTATTTGATGTGATATCAAGTGTATATATGTAAAATATATGTTTATAAATATTTCGGTTAAAACTCGGTAGCACGACATAGATTAGTCGGTTATCAACACAGATGACCGCCAAAATACGTTTGGCTTCCAATTCGTTGAAAGAAGACTCAGACGTTGTCGCCTTTCTGATTTGAGTGATTAGCCCTTACTGACAGATTCTTGGCCCGTATATAACAAAAAGTCCATTAATGTGAATCATGATCACTACTAAACACAAAAAAAAAACATTTTACCCTTTCCCTATCATTGCCAGCCCCTTTACGACATTAAGTAGGACACAGCAAAACAACGGACATTCGTATAAAGTGACTAAATGGCGCAATGACGTGGCGACTCCAAAGTCAGTCATTTAGTCAAAGTGCATTACATGCGTATCTCTTTGACGTGTGCTCAATCAAAATTATGACAAAACAAAATAAAACCACACACACAGACAGACATCGAGCCAAACATGACCCATGCCACTGCGACACATGTCGACCACTCGGAGTACCACAACAGAGGGAAGTCAGGACATGACACAAAAACGTATGAGACGTAGAAAGGCCCGTCCGTTTGTTTGTACGTTGCTTCGAACTCCCCCTCACCGCCATTAGAGTGAAGTCATCATCATCATCATCATCAATATGACAAAAAGTATTACGGGGAAATAAGTGAAATATGAATGAATGTGAGCGCAGCACAATGAGTACATCGTACGAGGGAGGTGTAAACAGTAGGTAGCACGGAAAAGGGGCTGATCTCGAGAAATTTTACATTTTTCTGCTGCCAATTTTGGTTTTCAGAAATATTGTGTTGGATGGGATAATTTATTACTCAGAGCATCAAAATTGGCATCTCTGTAATATTTTCTTTTTAAGGCAGTGAACGCCTTCCTCTGTGTTTACTTTTGTTATTATATAGGGTTATCCATTTCGTAGTTTCAAAAGTATAGGGCTGGAATTCGACATCTTTCAAACTAAGTTATAAAACCATTTTTTTTCTTTTCAGTTGGAAGTCCGACATTAACGAAAATGGATCGCTTAACTATCTCACACAACGCGTAAAAATGATTAAAACCTTCTACAAAAATGGTGATTCTGGCACAGCCACATATCCTGCTTCAAGAGCAGATTATGGTTTACGGTTAATAAACAAAATTGTCGTATTTGGGGTTCTGAGAATGCTCAAGTAATTGAAGAGAGGCCATTACATCCACAAAAAGACACTGTTTGGTGCGCTCTTCGGTCCGAAGGTGTGATTGGACCTTACTTCTTCGAAAACGACGAGGGAACGACTGTCACCGTCAATTCGGAGCATTATGGTCGTATGATAACCGACTTTTTTTGCCTATAGAAGAATACAATGCTGAAGAATACAATGATAAAGAATAGACTTACTATGGAAAAACTTTCGGTGAATGGGGAATCATTAGTCCATATTTCTTCAAAAATTAAGCCGGCCATACTGTCACCTTCAATGGAGAATGCTATAGAGCCATGATTTATGACTTTTTCGTGCCTAAATTTGAGGATGTTGATGTGGACGATCTTTGGTTCCAACCAGATGGCGCTTCCTTGCCATACAGCCAACGAAACAATCATTTTTATTGAAGGAAACTTTTGGTGAGCGCATTATCTTACGTTGTGGGCCGGTGGCATGACATCCAAGATCGTGCGATTTAACACCGCTGTACTGTTTTTGTGGAGTTATAAGCCCGACACGATTGATGCTTTGGAAGAGCATATTCGTCGCGTTATTGTTGACATAGTCTGTCCAATCATTTTTAAAACATAATGGCAAACTCTTGTCTTTATAAGAAAGATCAATTCTTGGCGATAACATTAAATTATACCCGTTTTATTTCCTCTTGAAAATCCCACTTCTAAAAAGATCACCCTTTATATAATTTCGATGTTTTTATTTTGTCAATCGTCCTTAGCATCCAGGGTAACTGGAGTAAGCGATTGTCCTGTTGACAGAGACAACGAAACTATATTCAGAATTTTACCCGTCTACCCTTCACAAAAAGGGAAATACTCCTCGCCATGCATTTCCCTTAATATAATATAGGGTTTTCCAACAAGGGGTGTTATTTTGGTATTCAAAGAAAGGTGATATTTTTTGAGATAAATGACCGGATGTTTATTTCATAACAAAGAGGAAGGTGTGCCGTTAATAATGAAAAACAAAATCAGCCAAATTGCCACCACGACCTCGCGTACAGGACCATATCCTTTTCATGAAATAGCAAAGTGGTTTACCTAAGTCCTCAATACCCTCATGAATTACATCTTTGAGGTCTTGAATCGACGCTGGGCTGTTGGCGTAGTCCTCATCTTTCACGTGGCCCCAAAGGAATAAATCGCAAGGTGTTAAATCACAAGATCTCGTTGGCCAATTGTGATCACCTCTTCGAGTGATCAAATGTCAAAGAATAAAAGCTTCAAAAGTGACAGCTATCGAAATACCGGTTGATTCGAAAATAGCACCTGTTGTTGGAAAATCCTTTACTATTTTTTTCATATCTGATGTTATTAGTGTTTTCCCCTTGACATCTTGTGAGGACGTCCTAATTCGATTCGAAAATACTCTCGACACTTCGATTTGCCAGTTTATGTCCCCGATAAATCCGTGACTACACAAAGGGTTTCTTATCGTATGTTTGCTGGGTTTCAGAGTTTGTGAATGTGGTCCTCGATAGACATAGAGTGGGCGGAGATTAGCTTATTAAAGTAGCGCAGGTGACGTATCAGCTGATTAGTTCTCTTGTGTGGGATTTTCGGCAATCGATTTGTCAGCTTACCTCAACACATCGACCTCGTACATTGAGGCTCATCATGAAGTGCACGGATGAACGTACTCATCGTATGTATGGATGTCCATCGACATGAAAATGTATAAATGGGGATGTCCGTACGTACGTACACACGTACACACGTACATATGTAAGGTGTAATTATGCGACGAATTGAATGGCATCGTTGGTCGTACTATTCGTATTCGTATGTAGTGGCACAACAAGAGCAGCTACGGTGGAAATAAAACAAAATGTACGATGGAATTGCGTGCAATGAACCCATTGACAAAATGACTACAAAAAGGACAAAAGAGATGGTAAACTCAATGTATGACAACAACAGCAAGGACGACGACAACGACAACGACTGCGACTGCGACCAAAGAACACAACAAGAAAATTATAATAAAAAATAAACATAATAAAAAAGGCAAAACAAAAAAAAAGTGAAATATTCGTACACACAGGAGAACGTCCGTACGTCCGTCCGTCCATTGGTTTATTGGTGGCCGACAACCATTAATAACAACCCTCAACCGGGGACACAAACAAAAAAGTGTTGGCTTAAATTAATTCCCAACAACAATGACAACACCACAGTCAAACAAAAGTTAATTACACTCATCAAACAACATTAGTCAAAATAATTAGGCCCAGTCCAGAAAAAAAGGGTTTATTCCACTTTTATTTCCCCTGCCAAGGAGACACAGAGAGAGAGAGATAAATCTTTTTTATAAAGGACCCTCTGTGGAAACTCCGAAAGAACTTTTCTGATATTTACATTGTGCCGTTGACGTTTTGCTTTTCTACTTTTGACACACTAAAGGTGAGGTTTTCCATGTTAGTTCTTTTCACTTTTTCCAATTTTAAAAGAAACGTAGCTTTGTTGTTACTTCGCACCTTTTTCCGGTTTCCGTTTTGACGTTGTGCTTTTATTTGTTTTCCTTTCCTTTCCAACACAAACACAGCAGAACACACAAAGTGCAATGCTGCCTTCCCCATTCACTTCCCATGGCCCGGGAGGTCATGTGGACTAAATTAAAAAAGAAAATGAAACACAGAGAAATCAATTTTGTTTTTGTTTATTTTGTTCGTTATTTCCATTGACTTCCTGCGACAATTATGGCATTGACTGCGCTGATGACGATAATGATGACAATGCCGATATTCATACACCCCAGCACGATTATGTCGTTCAGTTGAACCTTAAACTCAGGCGGACTCACTAACGGTTTTAGGCGTCAATCATTCATGTCCTGGCGGTTTCCGTGGGATGTAACGTGTGCAACTGCAGGTTGAAGCCTGCCTGTCACTATAGTCGCTATAAAGGATTTGTAGGAACTGTTAGGGATAACCCTGATACGGGCGAGTCCCAATTTTCTGTTAAATATTCATCAGAATTCATAGGAGAAAGTCTAAAGTTAATTATATAAAATACTCTATTTGTGACTTTACAAGCCGCAGGGAAAAAATAATTACTATTAAATAACACATATTTTAAAGAAAGTGGAAAAACTTATATTCTGCAGCTGCAGAACATATTGGAAGTGAAATTAATCCAAAAAAAAATGAAATAGGAAAGTTACACAAAAACAGTCAGTCTGGAACTCTATGTTGAATTACAATATCAAACAAACAAAATTAATAGTGATTGTAATGAGATCTGATTTACTGCTGAGAGTTTTTTTAAAAAATTTTTAACGCAATTTTTTGACAAATTCATAGAATTCCAAACAATTTACGATTACGTCATAAATCTACTATAATCGAATTAGACCGACCATCCGACCAAATTTTACAAACGAAAAATACGACAACTCTGTTAGTGTCTAACGGCCTTCTTAATCATCCACAGTATGGCTTCCGTAGAAATCGATCTACTGGATACCCGATGGCGTTTTTTTCGGAACGATGTAGTTGATCTATTCAGCTCCGTGGCTCTGTATATTCAGGTCGTGGCTCTGTTTATTTCCAAAGCGTTCGATATGGTCTGGCACGGTTCTCTCGATTCATATCGAGTTTTCTCAGAGATCGCTCTATACGAGTTGTTATAAAGGGTGTTTTTTATTGGGGTATAGAACTTTAAGTTGGCATCACTTTTTTAACTGGCGGCCATTTTGTCAGCTGTCAAGTGATTAATATTTAGTTTGGTTTGCCATTTCATCATGAACATGTTGACAAAAGAACAACGCTTGCAAATCGTGCAAATTTATTTCGAAAGTAATGGTTCAGTTCGCGAAGTTCACCGCAAGCTCCGTCCATTTTATGCCATTACATCCACAAAAACTGACTGTTTGGTGTGCTATATGGGCTGGTGGAGTCATTGGGCCATACTTCTTCCGAAATAATGCTGGAGAGTCAGTTACCGTTAATGGAGACCGGTATAGAGCCATGATAACCGACTATTTTGTTCCCGAATTGGATGGCATGAATGTGGATGAGTTGTGGTTCCAACAAGTGGTTGAAAATTGGACCTGTAGAATTGGCTTTATTCGAGTCAGCCGCGGCGGCCACATGCCCGAAATCATATTTAAACATTAATGGCATAAAATTATCCTTCCAATAAATCCAAATTGATGGACATTAAAACGATTTTCTTGTGTTTTGTTTCAATTCGAAGTTCTATACCTCAATAAAAACACCCTTTAGATGTGATCTCATCCAACGAGCATGACCGCAGGAGTGCTACAAGGTTTTGTCCTCTATCCCTCTCTATTTCTTATTTTCATTGACGACTTGTTGGGTCAGACTGTGAACCAAATCTACTCCTTTGTGGATGACAGCAACCTCTGTCATTCATACTCATTTGATCATCGGCCAAGTTCCCCGGAGATAGAGGACAAAAGGCGAACGATGAACGACTCCCTTAACCGGGATTTGGCGACGATTGGTGAGTGGGACCAATTGAATAGAGTAGATTTTAATGCACAAAAGACCCAGTGCTGTTTGTTGCCACAGAAACGTTCACCAGATCCAGCATCGTCGTCAATATCTATGGGTGGTGTAGATATCGACGTATCAAACACTCTTGATGTTCTGGGCATGAAGATTCGCTGGGCTAGCCAAATATTCGAAGTGTCGAAAGAAGCATTCAAGTGTTTAGGCTTTTTAAAGCGGTGCAAGAAATACTTAACCCCATCTGATCTCGTAAATATTTACACCACCGAATCCGGCCTAAAATGGAATATAACTCCCATATATGGACAGGAGCTCCAGGGACATCTTTGCAGCTTCTGGACCGTGTACAGAGGAGAGTGGTGATGACTCTATTGTCTAGCTACAGCGTCGACGGTATGTGGGTTGTATATCGCTGTTCTATAGATATTTTAGCGGTATCTGCTCCTCAGATATCCGTCGTCTGGTTCCTGACGTTAGAACATTTATCCGGAATATGCGAATTTCCCGGGACTCTCATCCGTTCGTTGTAAAGTGACCGGTTGAAAATCACAAACACAATTGTAAAAAGTCTTAAAATCGGCTATAGTTTAAGTTGTTGGTAATATTTTGTTCCCGGGAATCGGGAAGAAAATAATCGACAAATTTCCAGGGAAATACGTTCCGGGAATTCTCGGGTGAAAACCCCTAGACATGTTGTCGGTAACTCCCAATATTGTAAATTTGGCAATTTCGGGTTCATAGATTTATGCTCTAGAAATTTAAACTACACTAACTACAATGTTTCAATTATATTGAATTTTTTTAATTAGTATGGCGCGTCCCTGTTTTTTTAGGTTTCTGCTTTTACCGATGTGTATATTTATGAGGCCGCTAAATTCTCAAGCTCTATCACTTTATCCATGAAAAACCTATTGCTAGGATAACGAAACATTAACCAACGTTCAATGGACTATGAGACCAGCAGGCTTGGCAACACCTAGTGTAGTTTTCCCTAACTCCCATGGCCCAGGTCATTAAATATTCGCCCAATTTATCGTTTTGCATTTTACTCATAAATTCAATGTTGGCCACTTCTGCTGATTTTATGCTCGCGTTTTTTAATGTTATACATTGCCCCAATCCTGGGGGAAATTCGTACAAACACGCGCACACACTGACGTGACGCAAGGATATTAACGGGACGCATACACATCCAACGAAAACAACAATCACACCGCGCCTCTCCTAGTCCGCCGCACTATGCGGCAATAAAACATTACCGGCAACGACAACACCGACGAATGCCGAAACTTCACACTCGGGAGCCCCCAGAACAGAGACAAAAATACGACGGTCTCTGCTCAGATGTTTCCATGGGTTTGGTTGGGCGATTTTATTTCCTTTTTTTTTTGGCCGAGTTTATGCAACAACATTTTGCGTCCACACGCTACCGAAGGATATTCGCGCTAAAGCGAAACGGAAGTCAATTGAACTTTCCACGTTTCTCACATATGTTTCGCGTTTCGCCTTCCGCTTTGTGGTGTCTTGTTTTCGTGATGTTGTTGTTGTTGGTGCAGTTTATTCTCTCACGTGTTATGTCCGTATTAATTACGGTTGTACGTGGGTGGATTCGCTGCGAGCGTAGACCACGTCCAGCAAGAGTGGCCCGCACCAGCAGAACATAATGTTGCATTCATGTTTGATAATTTGACTTTTTGTTGCCGGCTACCGCGTGTCCTTTTATGGGATTGCGTGCAAGGATGACCTTACGATGACACCGCCAGATAAGTTCACATAAAATTGCTTACGTGTTCCAAATTTTAGGTCGTTTTATGTTTTATCTTTTGGTGGGCTTTCCTTGGCGTGAACAATTTAGGGGAAATTTGAAATTTGCGTACGTTTGAAGTGTTTCTTTTTTGCTTCTTCAAAAGATTCAATACACACATGCTCAAAAAAAATACGGTAAAGGGGTTGGGTTGAGGAGAAGAGAAGACAATCAAGTTTTGTCCTTGGAACTGACTGGCATGTGTTGGAGTTTATTCGAATTTTATGGAGATGGATCCACATCTCATGTGCATGATTTTGTTGTATTCCAATTTAACAACGAATCCACGTAAGCATTTTATTCTCACACCTCAAGTGGGGTAACTTAGCATATGGTTTAGTTCCGGCTGATCTTGTGTGTTTAGGAGATGTCAGTCATCGTCTGGAGGTTGTCGTGACATGTTCGTTGCTTTAAGGCCAGTTGTACATGGTGATAGAAACCTACTTCTCCCGACGATATCACCGAACAATGGCGACACAACACAATTCACAACTCAATGACGAACACCACCGAAGAAGAAATTTATTACCGTGAAAAAAAGCGACAGAAAAGGAACCAATGATATGAGTGATGAGGAGCATCAAGTTAAGAATGTGTCATACAGGGCGACACTCGCGCCTGTGGCAACGCGAGCTGTGTTCGAGCGATTCCAAGAGTGAAGGAGGATGGAAAATCGTCTTTTCCGAAGAAAGAAAATACAAATGGAGGAGATTGAGGTCTAATGATAATGGGAATCTGGTGGCAGACACATGGAGTGAGCCGAGGATTTGGGAGCAGCATTTCTCCAGCTTGTTCGCGGCCAATTACCATGCGAACAACACATCGAACGATTGAAACCTAAACGTACTATTTCTGATCCAGAAGATTAGAGACAAAACGGTTTGTGCCAACTACCGCGGAATAAGTCTCCTATCCAACGCCTATAAGAGGTTATCTTGCATAATGTGCGAAAGATTGAAGCCCAAACTCGATGAACTGATTTAACCCAATCAGTGTGGTTTCAGGCCGAATAAATCAACCGCCAAATAAATTGTCACACTTCGCCAGATCCTGGAAAAGACCCCTCAAATGCATAGCGATACATATCATCTATTCGTCGACTAACAACCATATCTGCATATAAACTACCAGAAAACTTGAACGCCTTTTTGTAGAACAACTCTGAGTGACACTAGATCCTCAGTAAAAATAGGAAGCGACCTCTTCAAAATAAATATTATTTATAATTTTTTTTTTATATTTCCAATTTGTTTAGAATCTCCAATATCAGAATAGATTTCGATTGGCTCGGGCCATGAAAAAGTCTCAGAAACAAAAGTTTTTCAATTTGAAAACCCTATTGAATTTAAGTAAAACTCATGAAAATCATTTGGGCCTGAACTGAAGAACTCTTCACCATGAATTACGTTTCATAGCTTATCCACAAATTAGCCAGTTTATCGAATCTGGATTTGATATGACGAAGCCAGTTTCTAATTTTCAGAATGACTACAAATGTTGCCAACTTTTCAGAAGAAT
Organism: Hydrotaea cyrtoneurina; assembly: GCA_958296145.1. Classification (NCBI taxonomy): domain Eukaryota; kingdom Metazoa; phylum Arthropoda; class Insecta; order Diptera; family Muscidae; genus Hydrotaea; species Hydrotaea cyrtoneurina. The sequence goes on along the minus strand of OY282514.1, from coordinate 49,383,503 downwards.
TAGTGGGGGCATTTGTTTGCTTCGTATTGCCATATCTGTCAAATCTGTAAACAAAATGTACACATAAGAAACAACGAAGAGAACCAACAATCAGTGAGACTTTGTGATAATAGGAAGGAATTTTGGATCGATTCACCCAGAAATGACTATGAAATATTCAAAACTTTAATTCCAGTCCTGTTGCCAAGTTATTTTAGACTTTTTTTTGGAGAGACGTTTGGTCTTACGGAGGTTTTCTTTTATGAGAAGGTCTAGCAACTTTTGCCCACCTCTTTGTTTCACGGTATGCTTCAAACTGAAAGAGTGGCATTGAGGCAGTCCATAAATTTTACTTTCTACCACAATCAGCAGGATTGGTGACATTAGCAGTTTTTAAATCATACATTACCGACATCCATACGAACATGTGACAAAGGGCGGATAACGTATGAATACGTGACGTGAACTTCATCCGGGAACGTCCAGACTTGGGCTATGGCCTCAGGCTGGGCTACAACTGACGAGACATGGCTCGCTCAATTTATGTTTGCATCAGAGAGGTCTGTCCGACACTCCGGACTGTATGTGTGGTGGGCTACAAGAGGACTGGAGAACATATCGATTCATTGGAAACAAGTCAAATAAAAACACCGAGTTTTACCTCCATTCACCGTGTCTGTATTGAAGCTCGTAACAAAGCCTACTTGGAATGGTGGAAATAAATTCTACATGATGTAAGGAAAGTGCTGTCCCCGTTTTGAAGCCACACATTATTGACAGACATACCGATTTTCACAGTTTACCAAAATGCTTGCTCTTAAATTAAGAAATATTTCTTCAGTCATCCTTCGCAACCCTGTTTTTTTTTTCCCTCTGTTGAAAATGATGGCAAGATTGTGTGCAATTTTGTTTAATTCAGCCATATGGACTTTAATTCGAAAGAAAAAAACACATACAAACACAACAATATGAAATGAAATGAAAAGAAAAGAAAGCAAAAGCAAAAGCTCTCGAGGGTGGAATCAAGCAAATAATACGGATACGGATACGGTTACGCTCAAGTACTTCAATAAAGTCGACGTGAACAAACACACACAGCACAGCGCACACTAATGTTAATTTGTTGTTTCTGTTGTTGTGTTGCTGCTGCTGTTGTTGTCGTTGTACTCGTATTGTTCATCATGTGACAGATTGAAATCACTCAACGTGAATAAAATGTGACAGTGATAATGAAAGTACATTTTCAAGTACATATGGGACATTCTATGTGAGATGTCCCAAGGACATTCTGTGCGGACTTTTGCAACATTTCCCAACTTCAATTAGACGTCATTGAACAATTTGGTACAACGCTCAACTTACATTGAACTTAAACTGAATAAAACGGATCTTTGTTGTTTGATCCTAAATTTAAGAGCTCACGGATTCGATTTAGAAAACAAACATAATATCTAGAGATGTGTATTAAATCCTCATTTGAGTCAATAGGTACAGAACTTTAAGTTGACAACACTGGCGGCCATTTTGCCAGCTGTCAAGTGATTTGTGGTTATGTTCGGTATACCCATTGCGCACTATTTCCATTTTACTGTCTACAAAATCGTCCGTCAGAGCAAAACGTTTTGTAACTGCATACGTTTACGTTTCGGACCCGTGGTTTGGCCTTCCAGATCGTGAGATTTAATGCCACTAGACTAATTTCTTTCGCTAGTCTATCCGATAAGCCCGAAACGATTGACCACTTGGAGGACAACATATTGCCGATATACGGCCACAGACTAGACTACGTCCGAGCCAGAAGTCATATTTTAATTATATTTTCAGAAGATTATCTATGGAATAAAGTACATTTCATATCAATTTCAAAAATTCGTCCTTGTTTTATTCTACCTCTATGAAAAAAAAACACCATTTATATGTATGTGACTATTACATAGAAAACGCAGGTTCGTGTCCTTGTTCGAATTCACCTCGTAAATCCCGGCGACTTAACGTCTAAGTGAGCAATTTTTTATCCGTATAGTACTTTTCTGGAAAAGCTTTAGTAGCCTTCGTTGCCGGCATAAAACAGGGTCCCGGTCAGTCAGTGTAACAATTATGTCGTACACCACTCACCGATGTGAGAGAAGTTATCCGTATGTTCCTTCGTAGAATGTTAAGGGAAATAAGTAAGATCTATTGTTGTGAATGTCTAACTGGCCTTTGTCGGAATACTACCATATTCAATAAAACTTTGGAAAGGGTTTGTTTTGTATAAAGGATATACATCGCATAAGAGAAATATTTAATAGTTATGCTTTTACCAGCAAGTTCCCGCTACTTCGTAAGCGCAAATTTCCCTTTTTTTAGTAAAAATATAAAATTATTTGTTTAATTGCATTGGTTTACAAAAAAAAAAAAATGATTTATACCGACTCATAACATTTATCGCATTTTTCGCCTTGTTTTGTTTTTTTTATCCCCTTCGAAACCTAATTCTAATTGTAGTTGCGATGCATGTTCCTATTTCTCGCTTGGTGATTATTTTTAAATTATTTTTCGTTTATATATTTCACCAGTTCTGGGCCATTGTTCGCTTATTCCATTTCCTTAAAATTTATTTATTTCTTTTTGCAACATTTTTATCCTGTCTTGGCCCCTTTTGCATCCCATCTCTAAATGGATTATTTCTCATTTATATTATAGCAGTTTTTGGCCCGATTGGGAACCTTTATCTATTCCCTTTTTTCGCCATTTTGGACGATTTTTCGTCCATTCCTTAACTATTAACCATTTGTTTTGCAATAATTGTGTTTACTCATTTTTTGCATTTTGCCCTTTTTTGGAACTTTTTTTATCCCGTTTTGGGCCTTTTTTCGTCCCATCTCTAAGTCGTTTCCACCTGTTGTGGATTATTTCTCATTTATATTATAGCAGTTTTTGGCCCGTTTTGGAACCTTTATTTATTCCATTTTGGACGATTTTTCGTCCCTTCCTTAACTATTATCCACTTGTTTTGCAATAATTGTTTTTACTCTTTTTTTATTTTTTGCCCTTTTTTTGTAACTTTTTTTTATCCCGTTTTGGGCCCTTTTTCGTCCCATCTCTAAGTCATTTCCACCTGTTGTGTCGCATTTATATTAAACAAGTTTTGGGCCGGATTTGGACCCTTTTTCATTACTTTCATTTTTGGGTCCATTCCTGTCGATTTACATTTTTTTACATATTTTTGTTTTTTTTTTCACCTTTTGTACTTTTTTTTATCCCGTTTTGGCACGCTTTTGCCACTTTTACGTCCCTTCTCTAACTATTATCCACAAGTTTTGCAAACATTTCACGTTTTTTTTTATGTTTCTCCCTTTTTTCTACCGTTTTGGGCCTTTTTCGTCCCATCTCTATCATATTTCCATAGAGAGAACTTAAGTAATGAAATAAAACTCGACTACCGTTCTTACTTATTTCATGTGGAATGCCTCATATGCTTACATCTCCGTGTTGTTGCGAAATCGAAACAATAATCTCCGACAATTTAACGTTAATTTTTTTTACACATTTTTCATTTTCTTTACAATTTACAATTTTTTTTTTTAAAAAAATATGAAGAAATTTTCAAGTTCAGGTTCGTTAAGAAACCTTTATTAAATGGGAAGCAGACCTACAGAAAGAAATTGATTTCCGTTCGTTCGATGCGTATTACGCCTGAAAAGAAAGCATAAGTGTTTTGCCATAATTTCAATGTATTCTTTAAAGGATTTCAAACGTAAACAGCCCGACAACCGACAACAATAATTTTCGTCCTTCATTGTCCTGTGGAACAACGGGAACGCACACGCTCACACTTCCGCCTCACATCCATTCACTCGGAATCACAATCACAGTCATAATCATTATTATGATTATTTTGACTCTATTCACTGAATGATCGGAGTTTTGTGGAAGGAGTTGGACAATGTCGAGAGTTTATTAGGAAAATAACAAAAAAAAAAAACGCTTTCTGTCTTCCTACCGGAGACCTGAACATGTTGCACGGTTGACAAGAGTTGGCTCAACGGGCATATGGGGGCGGAGTGGGACGGGGGAAGTTGTTTGCAATAAATTGCAATTGCGCCAAAATTGTCAAAGACTCATACTCTGGCCTTTTGAAATTGTTCACAGTATTTAAGAAATTAATTTTCGCATCGCTTAGGACGGGGACAGACGACACTTATTGTTGGAAGTCAATGGTAATTGTCGTCAGACCAGCCTCATCATCGTCATCAACGCCACACCATCACCACCACCGCCATCGGTATTGTTTAGTTTGGCTGGGAATTGCAAACAGAGCAGGAACTGATTCACTGAAGGGTTGGTTGTTTAAAATTTCAACATTAATTGAAATGGAGTGACAATATGAGAGGCACGAGCTGTGGGAGAGGTCACTCACTGGCAGTTGAATGGGCTTATTGTGAATGGCTTCAATTTAAACGGGAGGAAACCAGCAAGGAATTCATTGCCCACCAAGCTCTCAGTGCACGGTTAGATCCGTTGTGAAAGTGAAGTTAAACGTTGAACAACGCAACAATAATACCAATGTAACCGATTGTTTTACTAAATATGAACAGAAGTATCTTATTGGACCTGGGTGCCGTGGATACCAGATACAGTTTACTGATTCAACAATAAAATCTTCTGCAAACTGCCTCTGATTTTTAAATAATGTCAGAATAATTCGTAGATGTCCTTGCATTGTCAAGCTTCAATTTTTATTAACTAAAAAATTTTAAAAATAGAGAAAAATTAAAATAACACTTGCAAATCAATTTGTGAAACGTGTGGTAGAGTTGGAGAGAAATTCTTCGCTTGGCGGAAGAACAACAACGGAACGACATGCCATATCTGTTAAAATCTTGTCCCTTACCCCAGAAGAGTGGAGATAGATGAAGAGATTGTGAATTTATATGGGGCATTATAAAAACACAGCATATATTTGGTCACCAACAAAGCAGACCACAAATGCCCACCAGTGGCAGTAGAGTTTAGCAATTTGCTCTCAGCACGCCGAAGGAGGCGGTGGCGACTCTGCTACAAAGGGATAAATTGTGCTAGACAACTAGCAGTGTCAGTCCCAAATAAAGTCGAGTAATCAGCTGGGCAAAAATCTCAATGTTGCCGACAATTAAGTTGTTTTCGAAATGAATGTTGATCTGATTCCGGCTTCCAATTAACACGTTGTTGTGTACTACACATGTATAAAGGCTGTCTTATTAACTCTCAATCCTTTAAAAGAAATAAAAAAAATGTACACGACCGCGAAAAAACAGTCTTTGATTTTGCCACCCACTTTTAAGTTGTTATTTGACGATATCTGACTTCTGTCTCGGTACTCTTCTTCGAGATATTTCATTTTGTTTATTTTCTTCATCACTCGAAGCGGAATTAGAATCAGAAATAAAAAACACCAAATAAAATAAATTAACCGACTCAACCGCCAATTTATTTATTTGATTTATCGATAAACAGTCGTCGTCGTCGCATTCATTCAAAATGCCATGTTTGGATAGAATTGATGTCGACGACGACAAGAAGTGATGTTGACTGTAAAACGACGACGACGTCGACTCTCACAATAGGGCTGATTAAAAATATTTGTCATTGCTTGAATTAAATTTCAAGGTTTATTACTCCAACAAAACAAACCTTTACAATATTTTAAAAAATGTTGACCGCATCTCCTCAAAATAGTACACATGTTTGGATGGATTGTTTGGTTTCCTATGCCAATTCATCATGATAATTTACCAGAGGGGGAAAACTTCCACCGCCAATTTTGGTTACCTTTATAAGCAATCCTTCAAAACGCCGATACACGTATAATCTTATTTTAGCCGCTCTACCAGAATCCGTTAACAAAATATTGTTATTTGTTGTTGTGTTCCACATTGTTATGTGTTCAGGCAAAGCCAATGGGCTAGATGAGTCCCGCATCCCTTTTTGTTTCTCGACTTTACTCCTTTCTTTTATTAATATCAAAGAAGATGCCACAGATGAGATTTTGTTCAAATTTGTACCAGTGTTCGAAGTTCTTATTCCGATGCGAAAAAAAACTATTTTTTTGATGGATGTCTTGAAAAAATTTAGTACTCAACCACATTGTGCAGCAGTAGATTTTTTAAAATTCAGCAGATTTTATAAAAAATATTGTAAATAAAAATATTAGTAAGTTCCTAAAGAATTTATTTCCTCCAAAAAGATTATAAATTTTTTCTTCATAATCGTACCGGGTTTTCCAATAGCGACATAACAATTTCGTATCATTATGTCAACGCACCCTCAAACATTTCTACTGATTCTGTTAGTGTAAAAACGTCCGTCCAAGTCAACATTCTCATCATGATAAAGTTCAGTTACGAGCAACGTTGGGAAATCCTTAAAAATTACTACCGAAATTCGGAGTCGATGGAAGCAACGGCCCACCCGACGGACTGTGCGTGCTATAGTGAATACATTTGAATCCAAATTTTCAAATTAAGATGTTCCGGCGCCAAAGAGATGCCGTAGCGCTCGAAGCGAGGAAAATATCGAAAATACAAAACTCGTTACTGAATGGCAAATTCGGCGAACTCGATAAATGGTCCGGCCGAATGGCCACCTCGCTCATGCGATTTAACACCATTGGATTTCAAGTCATTCGCCTATGCCAACAACTTCAGACGAGCTCAGAGACAACATCCAAAGCAAAATTGCCAATGTTCCGGTCGAAATGTGTGCAAGAGTCGTAGAAAATTGGGTCCAAATTGGAATAGATCACTTAGACGGGCTCGTGGTGGTCACATGACCGAAAAATGTAACATTTGCACTACACCTTAAATAAATTTGAACTGTATATCTTAAATATTTTATATTTTGTATCCTTAATGGAAAACCCGGCATAAACAGATTGAAAAATATGTATTTTCTACGAAATGTCGATCATTTGAAAGAGAACACTGCGGTCTATGTTATGCAGTCAAATTTTCATTTATTTTTAAAAAGACACATTATTTTAGATGATTTTTTGAAATGTAAATAACAAATATTTTGCGAATATTCAATGTATAACTTTCCACTTTGCCTGGATCTACCACAGAACGCTGGAGGGTGTTTTTTTTACAATTCCAATAGTAATTGATCGACCAATGATTCATGTTGCCTACTTAACAGCTTATCAGCTATGAAACCACAGAGTAAAATCAAACAACACATTTGCATATTAATTCAAAAAAGTGTTAATTCATTTATTTTCGGTGTAAAATTAAAAAAAAAAATAATAATAATAATAAAAAACAATAAACGGTTAAATAACATTAATTCGAATAAATATTCTGCTGCGCCACTTACAGATTTCTAAAAAAAAAATATATATATATATATATGTATGTATGTGTGTATATAAAAAATCTCAATTTAAATGTCTACCCTTTCTGTTGCATTTAAAACTAAATTAGTCGAATTGTTAGGTATAAGTTGTGTTAAAATCCCCTAAAGACGCATTTAAATATTTTCAAAACAAACAAAATATTTAAACTAAATAAATACACCAAAAAAAAAACGGAAGCTTCTTCAGAACTGAACTGGTCCAGGCACAAAACACAAAGAAGATAAACAAAAGTAATACTTGGCAAAAGGAAAAGATGTGAGACAAAACAAAACACACTATTGTCCATATTCATAAAAATGTACGAAAGGTTCAAATTTTCCTTTATGAGGAGACACTCTGGCAAATGTTTCTGAAAATGACGGCATGTGATTCAGTTGAATGAGCAAGTATTGGAAAACAAACATAAAGTGGGTGGGCGAAGATCATGTTGTATAATAATTCTGTAGATAAAAAAGAGCTGAGGTGGTGTTTGGATTCATGTAATCTTCTGATGGCGATTAATTGATTAACTAAACGACGACAATGAGGAGTAGTGACTATGAGGTGAATTTAAGTAATCTTTTGATTTGTTATTAATACAAGTATTTGGTTTGTTCGGGGGAACTTAGGGAAACTTCTAGGAAATCTCTTTCATTTTGGGTTAATTTTTTAAAATTAAACATAACTCAGAATTATCTATAAATTCGAAGTATGGTTGCATTGAACATTTGTTTTTCTGATTGATATTTTTAAAATATATTTTTCTTTCCAATATTTTGTAGTAAAATACATCCAAAAAATTCTTAGTACAATTTTGTTGTTGTACATTAAAAATATTTGATTTCAATTAAAAATAAAAGAGTTTCGAGTATTCAAATTTCTTTGTCAGTTCGAGTATTCACCACCTCCAGATGGTTATCGCCATATTTTGCTCACTCGAAGTTTACAGTTCCTGCTTTACAGCTCCTGCATGCGATTTTTAACGATGAAAACCTGTCCCGCTAATTAAATTTTTTTTTTGAAAATTAGTTCGTGTATTCGAATGTCTTTTTCAGTTCGAGTATTCACCACAATCAGTTCCCTCAAAAAACCTTAGCAATTATAAATCCAAACTAATTTCCATTCGGTTTTATCGATGATAACCTGTTTCCTAAATTGAAACATTTTGGAAAACAAATATTTGATTTCAATTAAAAATAGAAAAAGTTTACTTTCAGTTCGAGTATTCAAATGTCTTTATCAGTTCGAGTATTCACCACCTGCTGATGTTGATCGGCATATTTTGTTCACTCGAAGTTTACAGTTCGATCGAAAAAATGTTTAATTGATAAAAATCAAAAATAATTTCCTTTCTCCTGCATGCGACTTTTATCAATGAAAACCTGTTTCGCTAATTGAATTTTTTTGAAAATTAAATGTAGACAAGTTTTATTCGAGTATTCAAATGTCTTTATTAGTTCGAGTATTCACCATCACACCAGTTCCCTCAAAACGATTTTCAATTATAAATCAAAAATAATGTCGATTTGGTTTTAACAATGAAACAGGTTTTATAGATGAAAACCTGTGTCGCTATTTCATTACAACTAAAAATAAAAAAATGTACTTTCTGATCGAGTATTCAAATGTCTTTATAACTTCAGGTATTCACCACCTCCTGTCGGCATATTTTGTTCACTCAAAATGTGAATAGTTTCCTTAAAATTAGTTTCAATTACTAATTTAAAAAATAACTAATTTCTCTTGCCTGCGATTTTTTTTTTGGCCAATTAAAAATGAGTCTTCTTTAAAAACGATGAAAATCTGTGTCGGAAAATTTCCCCAATTGGAGATTTAAATTCACAACAAGAACACATTTTCCCTTTAAAAAAAATCATGAACCAATTGAGACCCCCGAAATCTTGTGATGGCAAAAGAAACCCCTTAGCTGGGTTTTGAATTATTAGCTCGGGTTTTTTTTTTCAATTAATTTTTGAAGTTTTCGTCTGGGAGGTGGATTTTAGAACAATTTTGAAAAAAACATGTACTGATTCTTAAGTCTATATCTTGTGAACTATTCGAAATATTGCTTGTCCCTCTTCGGCAAATTTTTATCTTTTAACTAGATCGACAAATTTTGCCTTGAGATAAAATCGATAAACCAACAACATCTTACTCAAAACAACAAAAGTGTCAAAAAATCGTAAAATTTCACTAATAATTCAAAAACCAGCTAGGGGGTTTCTTCTACCAACGTAAGCTTTCAGATTTTGGGGGTCTCAATTGGTTCACGATTTTAGTGCTGCACTGCCGACTTCTTGGCCCACTGTGGCTTCCACTCTTTCATCACAAAAGATAATCCACAATAGAAGTGTCGAGAGATCATTTCAAATCTTATTTCCCCCAGGAAAAATAAGATGAAAACAAGCTAAAGTAAAATTTAGACTTTTTAGTATTACAAACAGAGGAGGTGGAGAATCCACAGCTAAGAGATATAATTTGTTATAACCGGACTCGACTGTATTACAGTTTTCCGGTTTAGATAACCGACATTTTTAAACTGTCCCTTGGCCGATTTTGTTGTTTAAAATGAGTTTCTTTGTTAATGTGTTTCCACTATTTCTTCCTTTGCATTATTCAAACTTAAATCTAAAATATTTTATGAAAGAATCCTCTGCCAGTGTTAAATTGAAAATAAACCGCTAAACGGCTCAGGCTGCTCACTCAGCTAAAGTGAAGGATAATCTTAACCTAATTTCAACCTGTTCCTTCTGTCCCCTGTCACCCTGAGCGAAGGTCCAATTGAAGCTACATTTAAAGTGTAAATATATCCAGTCTGTCGTTGTGCTCGTGCTTAGCAAACAGTCTGATTACTATGGTGAGTTCAGCGAATATTCCCTCAATCACTCACATCCATTAATAATAAACTTTAGTGCGATTTTTTTCGTTTTGTTAATCAACTAATCAGCTCAGCTCAAATTTGAAGAAATCTAAATTTTCAAGTCTTGCCTTTTTCTTTTGTATCGAAATGTATTTTGCCAGCAACAGAAACCACTGGGAATGAAATGGAAAAATATATGCAAAATGTTTCGTTCTGGTACAATTTTCCATTTCAACATCTTTTCCGAGTTACACTTGTTCTAACTTCAGACACAAATTCGTCTCCGTTTGTTGTTTAGAAATTATTAAATTAAATTTTTCCAATTGCAAAAGAATAATTTGAACCGGGTGTGGAGGTTCGTGGTGAGATTAGGGAAATTGTGGGGGAGACTGGGAGTTTATAATTTGGATTCTTGTTATTCCATATCACATCTCAGTATTTGATATTTCTATTTAGTATTATTAATATTATTTATTTAATTGCTATATAATGATGTTGCACTTGGTTTTTGTTTTGTGTGTATGCTTGTTGTTGTTTTTTTCTTTTGTTTGTTTTTGTTTTGTTTCATATAAAAACGTTCCTAATAAAGTATGAGATATTTGTATAATTCATAAAATTCCAGTTGTTTTGGGATGTTTGGTAAATCTATTCATATGTCTGTGGCTAGTACAAAATATCATATGATTTATGCCGCTGAGAAAAAGCGGGCGAAACGTTGAAATAAAATAAAAAAAAACGATTCGAGAGTGCATCATTGTACCAGAAGGGCAGTCATGTTGAATACGCGGCCGCTAGCACGAAGAACCAAACAGCAACACCACGACCATTAACTTGGCATAATGTTACCATGACATATCAGCTCAGTGGTGAGGTGGTGGAGGGGCCTCCGAAGGACTTACGTTTTCTCCTTGAGCAAAGCTACCAAATGATTCTTTTTGGCCTTTTCCGATTTACTGTATTCGTCCAAAAACTGAAACCCAAACAAAAAATGAAAATAAAATCTGTAATGACAAGACAAAGGGCGTCGCATTATTTGTTGTACTCACCTCTAGATTAAAATCACGCGATATCACATTACGGGCTTCCTGATTGTGGAACGTTATAGTTACGAGACATGGATAGACCACCACATTCAAATGTTCAGGTAGTTTGGTTAAATTCTTAATTATAATCGAACACTGTTCAGAGGTTAAGAGGTCCTGCAAACAAAAATCCCCACTGTTATTATCGCCGACAGTTGGCCGTGTGTTTGACTGTTACTCACCTGATTCGGTTTGTTGTTGGCACAGAAGAAACCAACGGTGGCAATCAAATCGATCATAACCGCCTGCGTTTCACTGTTCTTAGCTGCCGTACATTTGTTGCCGCAATATTTCAGTAGAATTGTGACCACATCAAGGAATTTCAAGGAGATCGCTTCACTGGACATCACCTCCTGCCGGAAAAGACAAAAAAAAAACAAAGTACACAAAAAAGAAAAACCCGTTAGCTTATGTATTAAATTGTCCATTTTAAAGTTATGCCCGAACTTTTCAAACGTTTTGTCATTGACAGTTTGAGGAGTCTCTTGAACATTTCACTTGCAAAACTTTCAACAATTGCGGAATTTCCGTTCGGATATGAAGAGTTTCGTAAACTTTATATTTGCCCCCGCACGCTTTTCCCACCGAATTCAATGAAGAAGCAAAGACTTTGAGTCCTGCCTTAAGTTTGCCCCTAAGATTACTTTGGTGAATTGTAAAAGTTTTTTGGTCGCAAAGTAATAAAATATTGTATTGGAAAGGTAGGCGGGTAGCGGGGTATGTCCCAGAAAGGGGGTGAATACATAAAACACCTTCACCAACTATTGCTAAGCATTGAAATAATAACAAGGGGATTTTGATGTTTCCAATAAAAGCAAAGGGTAACTGCGAAGAATCGGTCTATGGTAAGGAAAACAAGTTGGACGGACAGAGTGTAATTTGGCCGTCTATATGGCAGCACGTTTCTGCGATCAGTTATTGTCTAATATAGAAAATAGATCGAACTCCCCGGTAGGCGAGTTGTTAACGTGCTGGCGTCGGGTTTGTGGGTTCGATTTCCCCCAGAGGCTTTGGTCTGCTGCTGACCATATGTCACCCGGTTTACCCTTGGACAAAAAAAAAAAAAAGAATATTAATTTAGTTTGTATTGTAATTAACAAATACGAGGTATGTTCAAAAAATATCGCGAATTTCCGCGGGCTACGTTTATTAGATTTTAGCGTAGCGTTATGTTGGCAAGATCGGCCATTGGCCCTTACTTATGCTGACAAGATCGGCCATTTTGAATGTTTACTTAATTTTTAACAGCTGTTGTGCTTGGATGGAAGACAAGTTAAAAGTCTTCGATTTTTATCTATTTCAGCAAATGGATCAAAGAATCTGCCTCAAATTGTGTGTGAACCAGTGAAAAAGGGTGAGGGTATAAAAACAAAATAAAGTGCGCTGACGCATTCCGAATGTTGACGGTGGCATATGGTGAAGCTACCTTGGACAAAAGCACCGTTTATCGGTGGTACAAAATGTTCTTAAAGGGCCAATCGACGAATTACCATTAGAGAAACATGCCGCTAAATTCGTGCTAAAATTGCTCAATTTGGACCAAAAACAGCATAGCATTGCTCAGTAGATGTTGAACTCGGTCCGTGATGACTCAAAGTTGCTCCAGAGGGTCATAACTGGTGACGGATCATGGGTTTATGGTTACGACGTGGAAACGAAAGCTCAATCATCCCAATGGAAGCTGCCGCATGAACCAACACCGAAAAAAGCGCGCCAAGTTCGGTCGACCGTAAAGGTTTTGCTCACAGTTTCCTTTGATTGGTGTGGTGCAATCCGCCTAACCCGCCCGGATTTGTGGAAGAACAAAAACTGTTTTTTGGACCATTATAACGCCCCTGCAAACACATCGTTGCTTGTGCGCGAATACTTGGCCAAAAATAACACAGAATAGCTGCCGCAGTCACCGTATTCCCCTGACCTAGCCCCCATGTGACTATTTTCTGTTCCCAAAACTGAAAAGGCCCATGAAAGGACGACGCTATGCCACGACTGAGTGGCTGAAGACGTCATCGAAGGAGGAGCTGAACAAGATCACAAGAAATGATTATTTCAAGTGCTTCGAGGATTGGACAAACGTTATTCATGAATACTTTTTAAAAAAAATACAAAATTCGCGATATTTGTTCAACATATCTCGTAAATAACCTGAGTGTAAGCAAACAACAAAAAAATAGTTTAATTACGTTGGTTTTTTGGCGAATGATATTCTTTTGAAATATTTGTTCAGACTATTCGAATTTTCCCCAATTTGGCCAATGGCAATTTTCTTTTCTTACATGTAAATTTTCAATTTCAATTTATTAACATGAAGCTTTAACCAAGCTTATAAGGCCTAATAGGTTAACAATTTCAACAGTTTATCCAATACAACAATTGATTGACAATTTTTTTAAATATATAAATAATTAATAATAGTATAAAATTACAGTATATTATAACGACCAACTTTACTACTATGAGCAACACCTGTTGCCAAACCCGGAACAGTTTGCAAACATTTATTTCCTTTTCTACTTCTCGACTTTTATGATTATTTATAGAAAAAGTTTTCTCATATCCTCTATGTTTCCCCAGCCATTTTTGTCGTCTTTTCAGTAGCCTCGAATTGTTAGTTAGTTTCATTCAACTTTTTGGTTTCATTCACCTTTTGTCCCTTTTTATTCCGATCTTTTTGGTCCTTTCTTTAATTTATTCTATTTTACCTGTCTTGGCTCCTTTTATCCCCTTCTTCTAGTTTTTGGTCTCTCATTTTAATTTGAAATACTTTTTTGTACTTTTTTAATTTTCTGTATTTTTGAGGCATTTTGTACTTTTTTGCTAATTTTTTTCAACTTTCTTCATAACATTTTTTTTTATTAATTTCACCGGTTCTCAAAAATTTGATTTAGCCTTTTTAATATGTTTCCCCTCTTTGTTCCTTTTATAATCCCCATTTGACTATTATCCACTTGTTGTTGTCAGTAATAGGTTATTGGCAACATTTGGTTTCAACAGGACGGCGCTACGTGCCACACAGCCGAAGCAACACTCGATGTTTTGCGCCCTGATTTTGAAGATCGCATTATCAGCCGCAGAGCTGATGTCGTTAGGCTACTGCATGGCCAGCCGAGGCAGCCATTTGAATGAAATTATTTTCCATTATTAACCGGAAGGATTGTACTTTCAAATAAAAAAAAGAAATTTGAGAAAATATCCAGTAGTTTCTTTTTATAGAATTTAAAAAAAAAATGTTATTTGGCTGACCCTGTAGAACCCCGTTCGAGTTTGCACCTTAGCGAAAGAACAATCTAAAGAAGAGCAGCAGAAGCTGAACTATTCATTCGACGACCAGCAGAAAAGATCGTCATATCACCAATGAATAGGAAAGACAGGCTTGAGTTTGCCAAATCCCACATCGACTGGAGTGTCAGAAAATGGAAGACTGTGTTGTTCCTTGACGAATCCAAGTACAACATAAAGGATTTAAGTTGATTAAGGCGTGTACGGAGACTAAACGATCAATCGATTTCAATCCTTTTGAGAATTTGTGGCAGATTGTTACTACAAAATACAATAGCGAAAATTGCAGACATAGGGAAGATTTTTTTCAAGCCATAAAAATAGCCTGGATAGGAACATCACAGGACGCAATACATAATTTAATACCATCCATGTCTGAGAGATGTTCGACTTAATATGAATTTTTCAAGTTTGTTCCCAACATTAGGGGTTGCTTTAGTTTTGTCAAATTTATTGCTAGTCTAAAAAGTTTTTTTTTTTGGTATTTTAAGTTATTATTTATAGAACGTTGAACCCCAAAAGTTTTTGTTTAAAAACAAAAAAATTATAAACACATAGAAACAACATTTAACAACATCATACAAAAATACGCTCAGTGAAAATTAGTGTTAATTCAGCAGCGACGCAACTTCGAAAGAACGCAAAGCGAGGTACTGCTGTACTAATGGAAAGATTTGTATACCCTCACCCTACGGGTAGAAGGGTATATATCATTTGATACGACCCATAGAAACATAGAAATATTCACATTACACCCCAGGAGTCTTTGAACCAAATTCGATTCATGACTTTCTAAATGTCCGTCTGTACGTCAGTCTGTCCGGCTGGTAAGCACAATAACTTTCGAAAGAGTTAAGCAATCGCTTTGAAATTTGGCATGGGTTAATATTTTCCCAAAACTGCTTATGGGATTGCGTATGGGCTATATGGCCACACCCCTTCGGGTAACTCCCAAACAAATCTGCTACTTCGCCCACTTTATAAATCGTGTAATAATATCAATATGCACAGTTCGATCTTGGCAAAATTCTGTATTTAGTAAAGGTATAACTGCACTAAGTTTTGGACAAAAACATGGCAGTCTGGCAACTCTACTTCTGGTACCTCCCATACAAATGTACAATTTCACCCACCTGAGAAATCGTGTAATAATATCGATATGCCCAACACGATCTTGCCCAAATTCTGTATTTAGTAAAGGTATCACTGGACAAATATTCGGACAAAAACTTGGAAGTCTGGCAACTCCCCTTCTGGTACCTCCCATACAAATCTGCTATTTCGCCCACTTTATAAATCGTGTAATAATATCGATATGCCCAACACGATCTTGCCCAAATTCTGTATTTAGTAAAGGTATAGCCAGGCAAAGTTTTGGACAAAAACTTGAAAGTCTGGCAACTCTACTTCTGGTACCTCCCATACAAATGTACCATCCCGCCTACCTGATTATATAAATCCGCTCATCGAATCTTTCCGAAATTCAATATTTAGTAAAGCTTTAACTACATACAATTTTCAAGAAAAAACTCGGCTTTATATTCCGTCCTTTTTGTAAAAATGTGTAATACAATATTTTTTTTCTATAACATTCGGTATTTTGAGATTGCTATTATGACATTTCATCACGCTCACTTTTGACTTTCCGATACTTTGGAATATGATACTTATATGTTTTTACTGAGGGTAAGGGTATATATAAGTCGGTTTACCCGACTGCAACTTTTTCACTGGTTTTCTTTTAAATTGTATAGCCGACTATTCAAATATTTTGATTTTGTGGGTTTTTGCGCTAGTTTTTCAATTGATCAGTACAAAAATACAGAAATGTTTTCTGGGCAGCAGATTAAATGGATTTTGAAAAGTCTCTTGCAATATTGGTGTGACTTATTTCAAAGCGGACAATAGTGACAAAAAAAAAAAAACACAGCATATCTCTGTCGTTCATAAACGGGACGTGAAGAGTCCGGCGTTGACGAAAACCACATCGAGCCTCTAACCGCGAAAAAGACGTTTACAGGAGAGTTTTTTTTTCATAAAGGCGTGTTGTGATTATGATCCAAATGAATTTGCTTTATCTTTGTAAATATAAGTTTTTATTTTTTAATATTTTGGGAATAAGAGCGTTGGACAATTTTCTATTGAATTTCATTAAAAAGTGAGAAAAATGGGTTTTACGTTTTTTTCGCTGTAAGGGCTCGATATGCTAGTTCCATATTCAGAGTCCATTCCTTGGAATTTTTTTATAATTATGTGTAGTAGAGGTTTAACAACTTGCGGGCACGCTTACACATGTCCATTTTATGCCATTTGCTGTCTTTGTCTCTGGTTTATTTGAATGGAATGGCCCCAGAGAAAATAGCCCAAAAGACTAACGACTGAAAAACCTTACGAATTGATTCCGGATTTCATAGAATGATTATTTCTGGGAAGTTTTTCCGCAGTCGGAATCCACCGTGTTCTATTCGTACTAAATATGCATATGCACATACTACATTGCGAAAAATATTGCGGATCAGGTAACAACTCGTGTCCCAATTTTCCAATATTAATTGTGCGCAAATGCAATATCTATGATATAATATCCAAATGTAATATCCAAATGAAACCCCCACTTTGTAGAACAGTGTTAACTCACAACGATTGACCCAAAGGCTCCCAATTCCCATTATTGGTAACTTACAAATACATCACACACACTTTGGCATATGCGATGGATGAAAAAGGACCATGTTGTTCTTAAACAAACAGAATGTTAACAATGGCCCCGGATTAGGAATTTTCAAGCACATTTTCCTTCACGTTCCAAGGACTTTAGAAGAGTTGAGTAAATAAATCCGAATTCAAATTTCACAAATTTTATTTTTATCCTCACATCCTTGACTTTTGGTGAGGCTGAAGTAAACGAGAATTCGAAATTCAACTCAACATTAAAGATTTGTTTTGGTTTTGTGTGAGTGTGTGTGTAAGTGACTTGTTTTTTTTTTGGTGAAACATAATTTATTATGTGTCTGATACTCCGAAAAGGAACTGCCAACCAACATTGGAAACTTTTTCCCCGTCATTCGGTTTGGTTTGTTCTTTGCTTCTTGTGGCTTTGCGTGGTTGGTGTCGAATAAACGAACGTACGACTGACAGAGATTACCAAACATTTTGGTTTTGCAATTCATGCCTCCAACGCGCCGAAACCTCAAAGTCATGCCACAATAAGCATATGTGTAAGCGAGGCAGGAATGATGTCGTTCCCTGGCATTGTTGTTGTTGTTGTTACTGGGCGGTAAAGTGTTTCCAATAGACAGCAAAAATCAAAGATGAAATGTTGGTTGTAGGATAACGTGGAATATGAATAGAACCGCCCGCTAGGGGAGAGCAGATATATCTGTGTGTGTGTGTGTTTTTGTCATTGTGTGTGCGAAAAGTGTCGGTTGTTTGGTTTGGTTTGGCTTCGGATCTGATTTGTTTTGTAAGTTTGGAAATTTATTGGTATCCATGTGCCACGAAATGAATTATTGACACTGTCATTGTTGTGTTTGTTGTTCGTTTTTGTGTGGCTGGAACACTGTTGCTGTTGCTGTTGTTACATCGACTGCCTTCCGCCCGCTTTGCCACTTGGGATGTACTATATGCGACTGCTGATATTTCGTTTTGCTGCCTTTGAGCATTTTTAATCCAATACACGCTTCTTGGGCTTGAATTGAAAATTAACCACTCACGATTTCTCGTAGTGATTGAAAAGCGCGAATGTGGCTTTGAACGCCAACACCCACCCACTATCGCTTCATCGACATCCCTGCCGGGATCCTACAAAATACACTGTGTTAAAATTTCATTGGCATAGAGTACTCGTATGCATATGCATTAGGGTGGAGTGAAATTCAAAAAAAAAAAGTTAACCTCGGAAAGAGATGTAGTCTGGGGTCCTAATGAGGGGAAAAATAAAGAAAAAAATTTTAAAAAATGTTTAGGGGTCGCGCCACTCCCTCGAAATTTGGAAATTATCGCTATTTTGGCGTTGATTTTAGAAAAATCCTAAAAAGTTGTATGTCAATAAATGTTTGCAATAGCGTAAACAATGAAATAAGGGCATGAAAAAATTTAAAAAAATTTTTCTCATTGTTCAAAAATTTCAAAAAGTAAAATAAGTCAAATCGTCCCTTCTTCAGAAAATTGACTGAACAATGAAATCGCCACCAAAGCTACAAATATTAGTCGATTATCCTCATATTTGCCTCAAATACTTTTGTTTGGGCACTGAACAAGCTCAAACTTTTAAATTTCGAATAAGTTAAGTCGTTAATTTTTAGGATTTTTCTAAAATCAACGCCAAAATAGCGATAATTTCCAAATTTCGAGGGAGTGGCGCGACCCCTAAAAATTTTTTAAAATTTTTTTCTTTATTTTTCCCCTCATTAGGACCCCAGACTACATCTCTTTCCGAGGTTAACTTTTTCAAATTAAAAAAAAAACATGTTTTCACTCCACCCTAATATGCATATCTGATACGACAGTCTAGAGTATTGAGGGAGTGGTGAGATAAGACCGGGAAACATAAATACACAGTTTCAAATAAAAGACATAGAGGACATTAGGATTTATTAAACGGTGAGGGATGTATTCAGTCGGTTTTTCTAACTTTCATCCATCTGGCATGAATGCTGGGACGTAAAGACCCGATGTACTTTTGATCATTTTGAAGGATCACCGAATACGGCTGACATGGCTATTCTGTTAAATTTGAATTATATATTTTTTTTTTAATTGTTCTTTATTAATATCAAATTGTTAATAAACACACATTTCCCCAAGGGCACAGAAGACGCAACAGAGGAACTCAGTTCGACCAGGGAAGCACAACATACACCCGAGACCATCACGCCAGAAATGGTTGGTAAAGCAGTTAAAAGCTTTTCTCCGTTTAAGGCGGCTGGCACTTCTACAAAGGAGCATAGATATAGTGGGAAAACACCTGGCAGGCGTCTTCACATTCTGCCGCAGACTGGCCTACATGTAACTTTTCTGGATAATAATTTCGTTGCTACGACTTAAGGTCCTTAGTCTATTTTATATGCAGCATGATGACATCGCCACTTTCGAAATTCGAAAAAAGGAAAGTTATGCTGATTTGAGCAGGAACCTGTTTTTCCAAATTTGATTGCTAAGCACCCCCCCCAGAACAATTTCATTTTTCGAATTAATCCGATTGGCGACAATTGTATCTGTTCTATCTTTTTTTTTGTATTTTCGAAATATCTCGGTCAATTTTTGAAATTTTGCAATTCCTCTCGCAATTAATTCGGCTCTCGTTGTTTGGCATGAAACTCTCGCATGAATTTCTTCATATCATTTGTCTTTGCTCCGCTGACATTTGAAAGCGTATTGTCTGTGTGCATGTGTGTGTGTGCGCACGTTGGTTTGTTTGTCGATGTGAATTTTTCATTTATCGAATCGAAGCTTTGATGCGTAAATGTATTCAAGTACTTACACGCGTCTAACAATCAAACACAATCAACAACATTTAATTCGAAAAACAATGCGATGCCGTCAATGCCTTCTCCTCAACCGCCCCCACTCGGCTAACGGCAACCTCAGTATTTGCAAATACAAATGAAACGTATACACACACGCCCGTTTTAAGAATCATTGCAAATGCATAAATACATACAAACAATCGCATAGAAATCGCACACACCATTACTGTGAAAAATGTTCCTGTGATATTCAATTCCACAGTAAAGTGTCAAAATGTTTACCGTTTCTGTCATTTGATGAACGATAATGTCAATAGCGAATATCGTTGTGGCATACGCGATTTCTCCATCATCCATACATGCCCCGTGTCCTTCACTCGCCCCACCCACTCAGCACACTCTGTGCCTCTTGTTAGCACTTTATCGCATAATGTTTATGCATGCGATAATCACATACACACATCCACACACACATACATCGCTAGTCACACACATACACGTTGTAGATTGTGTGACATTTCGCAAAAGTCACATGTCGTCTAATTCGGATTCGAGTTCACAGCCAACCGAACACAACACAACTATTGACAGTTGTCAATTTTTAATTTGAACATTTTCATGTTTTACGTCGCTAGAGCAGATGAAGGATGAAACATTCACATCCACATGTCAGACTTGTTAAGTTTCGGCGTTGGGATGTTTAGGAAAACTTGTCAACGCAAACGCATTCACGTGAAAGTTTTTCGCAGGAATAGGAATATTCCGTTTGTATGGACCCACCGATTCCCCTGAAACAAAGGTAGGGGACGTGGCCCCTAGTGGAATGAGGAAGTCGGCAACTTTGGATTGCAGATTAGAAAATAAGTTGAATAAGTGAGTGAGAGCTTAAATGTACTTTAAACCCGCAAAACCATATGATTGTCATGTACCAAGAAGAAGACAAGAAGAGGAAGTTAACTGAATTCACTTTTGTAATAGAATAATATTGTTTTGTAATTGGAAATTGCTAGAAGATATCTTATACTTATATTCAGAATACCCAGAAATGTACGAAATTTTAATAAAACAAATACAATTGTATTTCTGTTTTTGTAAGAAGTGTAAGAAAGTAATGATGCAGCTTTGGAAAATGCTAAAATTCTAAGTAATTTAAGGAAAAATACATTTAATTCACTCTTAGCGTTTCAAAGTTGTGGCTTTTAAACGTAGTAATATCTGATTCATTGTTTGGTTACAACATTCGATTTCAAGTAGCCGGCAATTCCTTAAACTCAACTTTCATCAAAGACCGTACAGAGGGCAGACGTCCCAAGTCGTTTGCTGAACAAGGGTATTTAAACAGTATTTGTATTTGATGTGCGACTATCACACAGTAGAACCTGAGTTCAAAACCTTGTAAGACCATCAAACATTTGTCAGCGGCTGTTTTCCACTTCGTTAATGTTGGCGACTTTACGAGTAAGAGAGCAATCTCTAAGCCATGTAAAAGCATTAGCCGTTCGGAGCCGGTCCCGGTCAGTGAGTATACAAATTATATCGTACACAGCTCACTGATTCGAGAGAAGTTCCCCGTCTGTTCCTTCATGGAATGTTAAGGGAAATAAGTAAGGTTTTTGTTTAAAAAAAAGCATTACTTGCTTTGAAAACCTTTCAAATATTGCCATGTCAATTAGTGACATCTGGAGTGTGCTTCCGAACTAATGCATCAGAAAACGACTTGCGACGTCTGCCCTCTGTACGGTCTTTGCTTTCATGGAATTTTAAAAAGCCTATGAATAGTGTTTCATCTAATAAATTTAGGAGACCCGAAATAAAGTGCCACAAGTTAGAAATTGGTCCTTTTCCAGAATCGAAAAGGAATCGTCGAAGATGACCTTAATGGTGAACGAAGACAAATCAAGACTTGTGCTTACAACTGCACGAGAAACGTCGCGATTTTAGAATTCCACATAGACGAGCGTCGAGATAGTTTAGAGTCGCACTTTAAATGTTTAAATTTTGATTTGAAAAAAAATTCTGAGAATTAATAAATTAACTAGTTTAAAATTTAAGTGTTTGAGCTTGTTCAGTACCCAAATAAAAGTATTTGAGGCAAAGAAGAGGATGATCGACCAATATTCGTATCGATTGGTATCCATTTAAATCATAGGTTAATTTTTTTAAGACCGGACTATTTGGTTCATTTTCCTTTTTTTTTTTGCAATTTTTCGACCATAAACATGTTTTTTTTTAATTTGCCCTTAGCGAGTCTGTTTGGAACTAAAATTGTGAACATTTATTGACCGAAAAAAAAATCAACACCAAAACTGCAAATATTTCCAAATTTTAAGGGCGTTTAAATTTTTTTTAAAATGTCTTCTCCTGTGTTTCCCTTTTTAAGGACCGCAAACTAACTTTCTGAGTGTGACTTTTTGTACTTCACTCCACCCTAATGTCTAAATCTTATATGCCGGCTATTTGGGGGGGAAAAACTGAACGATTACAGTTTTTGAATACTTTTTACATTTTACCACAACGAATCAAGTGATTTTTACAATTGCTTTCTTATTTTTAGGAGCAGTGGGCGGATTTTTCCTCCGTAAATCGTACGGTTGGACATGGAGATATGGCTGTGTGTGTGGGTATAAATATTTGTAATGTAAATAAAATGAATATGATTTTATATACTCGCTTATTGTGATTCCTATAGTCTTTGCAGCAAAGAAGAACGGCCAGAAATGAAAGATGAAGTGGCAGAGGAGGCAAAGACTTCACAACAAATCATTTTTAATTTGTTTGCAAAGATTCTCTGAGTAATAAACCAAATGCAAATATTTTCCCAAGCAATTTATTTTTATTTTTTTTTTAAACACACGCACACACACACACACTCATGCAACAATGTTGGGTGTGGAAGGAACTGAACAAAAGACAAAACGTCAGGGTAATGGGATGGTGGAACTCTGGCAGAGGGGAATGCATTTTGGATTGACTTTGGACCTGTGAAAATCATCGTTTTGAAAGGGCTTCTAAGGGAAAAGAGAGAGACAGAGAGGGAGTGAAAGGCATCGTCTTTCAACACTATTCGAAATAAAGAGGATGTCCTTAATTTGAAGACGAGAGCATCTTCCAGTCCGACAGATTGTCCATGCTTGAAGATAAATAAACCATATATATTTTAATAACATAATATTAATTCTCTTTTCTTTCCTAATCGCCTCCTCCCCGACTAATAGATTTTCGTTACATCAAAAGAACAGCTTCTTAGAATTCTGTAATTTTTTAAAAATTCATTTTTTCCTTCTGTCCTGTGCGTACCAGTTTAGACAACATTTAAGGAATCCTTCCAATTTGTAACTTTAACTTCAAAAACCAAAAATTTTACCCTTTCATCGCACACGGGCAACACAAAAATGCATTGCATTTTTTTTGTCAGAGTTCGTAGGAAAAGTTTCCCATTTTCCATTTTGTTGTTGTCTCCTTTACATTGTACGTCGTTTTTCATTCTTTGTAGTCGGGCTGGTTGTTTGTTGGAAAAAAAATGATAATAAAATACAAATATTTTATTAATTTATGTATGCAAAAACTACTCAAATATTCACAAAGCGTAAATTTTGCCTCCATCCAAGTTCCCTTTGGGTCTGTGCGTGTGATGGGAGGGATACGGCCACAGATACGAGTAAATAGCAACAACAACAATAACGGCAATAGGAGAGGAAGAAGGATACAAATTGAGAAATTGAATGAATGAACAAACGAATCGAAAAGTTTTGGAACAACTTTGATGCTTTTGCTTTTGTTTTTATTTCTTTTCATTTTTTCCCCCCCGTTTTCTGCTTATGCACTAAAGAAGAAGAAGAAGAACGAGAGAATGTAACCATAAAACATAAATCTGTTGGAATTATTAAGTGCGTTGCAAATACTCTCCAACAATGCGAACAAACAACAGTAACAACACAAACACACATACGCCCAAGCACGTCGTGCAACCGTCTTATGTGCGCTCCTTTCAGACGCAACACACATCACCAGTGGAGGCTGAAACGGAATCTCAAGTTGAGACTGAAGACGTGCCTAGGAATGAGAGAGCGAATTGTGGTTGAAATCTCATCTCATCATCTCCATCAGATTCCTCCCCCTGCGCCCCTGTTCGTTGTTGCCACCATTTGCATGGTGGGGATTTGGGTAAATGTTCATTTCTTGTGTCAATATTTGTTCGACAACAATAACTGAAACTCGGAAAATTGAGTTGTGCTCATGATTAAAACCTAATAAAATTATTTACTTTTGTCAGCAACAAACAACAGACGCAGAGAACTGAAAACGAAACGAACATAACCTTAACTTTGGCCAAACAGACAGACAGACAGCTATA
The DNA here is from genome assembly GCA_958296145.1 of Hydrotaea cyrtoneurina. Taxonomy (NCBI): domain Eukaryota; kingdom Metazoa; phylum Arthropoda; class Insecta; order Diptera; family Muscidae; genus Hydrotaea; species Hydrotaea cyrtoneurina. Next base: position 49,359,127 of record OY282514.1, on the reverse strand, counting down.
CTTTGCTCCGAAGTTCACGCAACGTTGAACAGTGGTTTGAATGACAAATGATGGGGGAAAGGATTTAGCTGGGTAACCTATTACAAATTGTTGTGTTCTCGAAATCGCAGTTAAGCCTTTACTAAAAGCGAAATTTCCAAATTCCGGTTCAGTAAATTATAGCGTAGACAGGCGACAGCGTTAATTTGCATTAACAGCTCATTAATGCAAATTAAAATTGTACCCCGAGAGGCGACAGTTTTTGGAAATCAGCTGTTTTTTACACAACTATTTGCCAATAATTTGTTTTTCTTTACATCGATAGAAAATGGATAGAGGGAAGAAAATACGATTAGCTGCGATGATGTTAACGAAAAATCATTATGGTGTTAACAAAGAACGCGGAAATTACTACAACAATTAAAATAACTCATCTTTGCTGGCTTTAAATCCATTTTATTTCGCACAATAGCGAACAATTTGAAAACAGCTGATTGGACAACAGCCGCTGATTGTGAGTTCAGCGGTTGATTGTGACTGTGTTGCCATATTGAAATACCTAAATGCAGTTTGATTTTGTGCATTTACGTCAACGTTACTTCGCATTAACATCGGTTAGAGCAGAAATTACGTTGAATTAAGTCTGCTAACCCATGAGTTTAGTGGAATTGGTTAGGTCACACACTACGTCAATTAGCAGACGGACAGCCATTGAGTGGCGTCTATTTCGCCCACTTTAGAAATCGTGTAATAATACCAATATGGCCAATGCGATCTTGGCCAAATTTTGTATTTAGTAAAGCAATAGAGATAAAAACTTTCGGTCTGGCAACTCCCCTTCTGGTACCTCACATACAAATGTACCATCCCGCCCCTTTTAAACCGTGGAATATTATCAATATGTCCAACGCGATCTTGCCCAAATTTTGTATTTAGTAAAGGTATAACTGGACAAAGATTCCAGCAAAAACTTGGAAGTCTGGCCACGTCCCTTCTGGTACCTCCCATACAAATGTACCATCCCGCCCCTTTTAAACCGTGGAATATTATCAATATGACCAACGCGATCTTGTCCAAATTCTGTATTTAGTAAAGGTATAACTGGACAAAGTTTCATACAAAAACTTAGAAGTCTGGCAACTCCCCTTCTGGTACCTCCCATACAAATGGGAATATGAGACTTGTATGGTTTTATGGAATATGAGACTTCCATCCCGATTTCAGTTTTGGTGAATGTGTACGTTAATAAACAAAATTGTCGCATTTGTAGTAATGAAAATCCAAACAAACTGTTTCTTTTATTGTCGTCCAAGATAGAGAAACATGAAAATTACTCTCTCGTTGGATTAAAGAAAAAATACCCCAACGAACCACTGTTTGTGAGATTCCGTTTGTTTAGATGTAACCATTGAGTGCAAGCTAAATCAATGTTTTGAGTTGGCTGCTCTTCACAAGAAGCGTGAAAAAGTGGCAAGCAAGAATTATATGGTTAAAAACACGCAAAAGATTCGAAAATAATTACCAAAGTTTCCCTGGCAATCTCGACAATGTCCATATTGAACCAAATGGTAGTGGAGTTTAATTTTAAACAAACAGATCACGGAACTCGTTCTTCAATTCAATTTCATAGAATGGTCGACGGCATCAAGGGAATCTTCGACAACGGCCATCTCTGTATTTATTTCAACGGCAGCATCGGCGCGTTCTTTTTGTCCAGTGTTTGATTTGTACGCGTTTATTTGCTTAAGCCAACAATTGGTTTTTGCGCTTCGCTAATTCTGGAATTATTGTCTACCCGCTCACAAAACCAACTCACCCGCATTCACCCACTCGACCATCCACCCACATGGGCACACGCACATGTCCTTTGTTGCTGCTGTACCTATACAAACAACCATAATTAGTTTACATACTTGGCCACCGGAAAGCAGTAAACATCAACAACAACAACAACAGCAACATTATCATTATCAACAGCGTCGTTGTCAGTTTCTATTGCTTGAGTTCGTGGTTGCAACAAAATATTCGGCAACACACAGAAGAGCGTGCGGAAAAAAGAGATACGCAAACAAACATTTGGCCTAACAAGCAAATACGACGGCATAGATAAATATTGACAGGGGACATGCCAACATCCAACATCCACCAACGCCAACCCTCTCCCGCTCCCCACCACACAACAGGAGCTGGAGAATGGGCACATAACTGGGCAACTTGAAATCAACGTAGAAACCCACACATCGCCCATTGTGGTCGCAGTTTAAGTCACGAACTTCGTCGAAAGCGCCAAGATGATGACCACAGAGATTTGCGTCAGAAGAAATAGTGACAGCAACAATTCTGATGCCTGATAAAGATTTTGTCTGCAAAATATTGAGATTTTACAAAACTACTATGAGTGCTGTAGATTTCAATAATTAAGGGTTTTCCAACAAGAGGTGTTATTTTAAATCATTTTTGTTTAAAATTGTTAAGTGTATGACCAAAAATCAATATTACTTTCAAGTGTCTAGTTTCTGTATATATTTATCACGATATGCTATTTTTTATAAAAAAAAAATTTCTTTCAGACTACTCTTGCTTACAAAATTCTGCAGATTTAAATACTTGGTTGGCACAACAAAAAAGTGGGGAAAGATAAGATATTGAAGTATTTCATAGAAAAAAGTGGAGTTGACGAAATTTCCGATTATTACCATCACAAATTCTGTAGTTTGTTTGAATATACGTATATTTTTTAGCAGAATGATTTAAAAATAATTCATAAAATCATCTACCCTAAATATTTCTTTAAGGAATTTAATAATTTTAAACCAAAACACCAAAAAAAAGTAATAAACATTTTTAGATGTTACAAAAAATAATCTTATTTTATATTTTCATAATTTTGGCCAAGAAAAGTATTGTTTGGAACCGGGAAATTTGCCCACATTTTACTTTCCGATTCCCGAAATTGCTTATCCGGATTCCCGGGAATAAATGGGTACCAAATATGCACGATTTTACAATTGTAATTGTGGGTTCTAACCGTGAAATAATACGATTTTTTATTACTCAACAAGTTGATCTAATTACATTTAAATACATGGGAATACATGGGTAGACGACGATTCCCTCGAGTTGAAAAAGAATCTGCATCAAATTTTGTGTGAAAAACAAAATAAAGTGCGCTGACGCATTGCGAATGTTGACTGTGGCAGATGGTGAAGCTACCTTGAACCAAAGGAACGTTTATCGGTGGTACAAAATGTTCTCGGAGGGCCGAGAAGATGCGAAGGACGAACAGCGTGTCGGACGCCCGAGCACGTCAACAACAGACGAAAACATTGATAAAGTGAATAAAATAATATTGGCCAATCGACGAATTACCATTAGAAAAGTTGCTGGGATCTAAATTTTTAACCAATGATTTGGGCATGAGTTGGGTCGCCGCTAAAATCGAGCCAAAATTGCTCAATTTGGACCAAAAACAGCATCGCGTTAAAATTGCTTAGTAGATGTTGAACTCGGTCCGTGGTGACACAAAGTTGCTCCAGAGGGTCATAACTGGTGACGAATCATGGGTTTATGGTTACGAAGTGGAAACTAAAGCTCAATCATCCCAAATGGAAGCTGCCGCATGAACCAAACCGAAAAAAGCGCGTCAAGTTCGGTCGACCGTAAAGGTTTTGCTCACAGTTTTCTTTGATTGGGAGTGGTGCATTATGAGTTCTTGCCACGGTCAATAAAGAATATTACCTGCGAGTTATGCGCAAATTGCGCAAAGCAATCTGCCCGGATTTGTGGAAGAAGAAAAACTGACATTTGCACCATGATAACGCCCCTACACACACATCGTTGCTTGTGTGCGAATACCCAGTAATGCTGGCGCAGCCACCGTATTCTCCTGACCTAGACCCCTGTGACTATTTTTTGTTCCCAAAACTGAAAAGGCCCATGAAAGGACGATGCTACGCCACGACTGAGGAGCTGAAGACGTCATCGAAGGAGGAGCTGAACAAGATCACAAGAAATGATTATTTGAAGTGCTTCGAGGACACAATAGATATTGATATACCCCGTATGTCATCAGGGTTTATGAAACTGATACTATTTTCTGGTCCTTTCCAGTAAAACAATAACCTGCTCAAAATCTTCGCAACCAGTTAAAAAATATGTTGCACTTATAAGCCTCTAACTTATTTCATTACCCACCGAATTTAAAAATGAGAGTCGACCGATATTTACTTTATTTGAGTAGACATCTTTCTTTCACATCACCATCTTCTTTAACTGGGAAAAATACAGTTATGTCTATTTTTATGTTTATTTGTTTGACAAAAACCTGTCAAAAAAACACAAAACAATTTACAAAAAAATGAATCCAAAATTGTTTTTTAAGTGAAAACACTCCAAATAAACAACAACAAAAAATGTTTTTAATATATCGCCCTGTTCCTGAGATATTGACATTATGATTTCTGAAATTTTCGCCGATATCTCTACAACAAGAGGAGATACAAAAAAAAATTATAAAATTTTCTGTTCGAATTTTGGGGTGATTTATGATGTTGTAAAGTCACTTGTTAGCTCTTGCTAAAGTTTTGTAAAAGCAAATAACTATTTGCCAAAAAGAGAGGAAAATATATGGCATTGAGTGTTCAAACATATGGCAAATAATTTCAATTCATGATTCCTTGTTTGGCCCCAAAAAATATTTAGTTTTCAGATTGTGACAACCAAATATTTGAAATTTTTTCTTCGTCAAATATTTGGCAAATGTGAACTTAGACTTAAACCTTTGGAACGATAAAAGATAAAGATTGCCTACGTCAATCAAACTCATTTCTTGAAGCAAACATCAATCTTTGAAAAGACACCATATTCAGAAGTAGTTTTGTTTGTTTTTGATAGCAATTTCGCAAGATTCACTCACGTCTGTCCACCTTATTGTATTCATAAGGTGGCCGCACTGGCTAATATTTTAAAAACCCCAAAACATAACCCGACTCAGAGAAATGGGCTGATGAAGTTTTTCTGGGTCGAGATCAACGTTAACTCACTGCCTCAGAAATTAACCATTTCTCACGAGTGTTAAAAAAACATGTTGTTTTGTCCAATGTTTTGTTTCTATTTTGAAATGGTTTGATCATTTCTTTTCCTGATTTGTGCTGAATCTGATAAACGATTTGTATCACAAACTTTTTGAAATATGACCAATGCCAAATACATTTTGGTGGCAAAATAAATTCCGTCGGAAAACCACAGAGTTTTTTTTTACCACTTTCGAATCTCTTACCTTAAAATACTAAAAATACAGAATGTGTAGAACTGTACCGAACGAAACTTACCTGGAAGGTGGATAAATCCAACACAGCCATGGAAACGAGTAAATTAAATGTTGCTGCCGCTAACGAAATCGTTCTCGGTGGAATGCTTTCACCTGCAGGAGAAAAAGAAGAACATTAAAACATCACCAGTCAGTCGGACGCACACGTCTTTGTCATTATCGTCCACACGACAACGGCAACAAAAACAACACAGACGCGATGCAGGAATCAAACTGAAACGGATATGGAGTCATAAAGTCATAAACAACAGCAACAAAAAAAACAAAAAAAAAACACCAGACAGACGAATAAAAGAAACTCAATAATTTCCGTTTCGAGAGAAAACTCACGTCATCATCACTACACACATCGAACAGACGAGGCGATGAATCTTTTGAATTATCTCCGAAATAAATCATCCGAAAAATGCACTTTGCACTTGATTAGAATCAAATGCAACAATACATGCAAACAAACAAGCAAACCGAATGATATGACTCATTCCACGTCATTCATCCATCCGTCCAACGATCCATTCGTTTCATTGGCTGCTGGAAGTTAGGCGAGTAACACTTTCCATCACTTACCTATGGGTACCACACTGGCATAGAGCATCGATAAGGAGCCAAAGAGTTCTGTCGATTTTGCCGCACTCAGGAAACGTGTCGTATCTGTAGGTCCTGTGCAAGTCAATGGAAAAAAAAGGAAAACAAAACAAAACAAAAGAAAATAGAAAATAAAGGTGAAACAATTACAACAACAGCAATAAAATACGAAGGAAATTGATTTAGTCGAAAAAGGTGAAAATTAAAACCGACAAAAAAGAAAACAACAGCTACAGCAAATTAGCCACAAGGTGTGAATATGAACATTAACGACCAACGTTCCACGCTCTCTGTCTCTCTCCCTCCCTCTCTCTCTCTCGCTTTCTCCCCACGTCAATCAGCCGTCAGAGTGTTGGCCAAAGGACAAGAAGGGATTAAAAAAACGAGGTATTACGTGAAAAATTCATTCATTCCGACCGACTCAAATGCGAGTGTGCAACTACACACACAGACGCAAAATGAATGCGGGAATGTGTTCACACACACACACATACTGACAAATTAGGTTGGATAGTCGTCGATGGGTCAGTCAGTGGCATTGGCTACTTACCGGGTGGACAGACATCAATGAACCGGGTGATGAAGCCAAGCGTGGCCAGCAACGACAACACCACACTCTGGTGATTCTCGATACATTCACGTATTTTCATGCATCGTCGCGACAGAATCTCAATGAGTCCGGTAATTACAGCATAACTGAAAATGGCAACAAGACAATGAAAACATTAGTATTTATTTAGAAAATTGTTTAGATTGCAAATGCATATTTAAATTAAATTAATTTTTAGCAAATAATCAACAAAATAAAGTTCTAAAATAAATCTACGATCTAAATTGCAAATTGATTGTTTAACATCCATTCATTTCGATTATTAAATTAATTGAATTAAAAATGATTTAATGGCAGATTCGTGGCCTTGGTGTGGTGGACCATAAATGACTCGATTTCGTTACGATATCGATCATTTTGTAAGGTAATGTGTAACAGGGACGCCATTTTCACGTTATACTAATTAACTAGTGTACACGTTCTAGGGGAACATTTGTTTGGGCGGCCGTGAGTTCTATTATGGCGACTTTACGGGTAAATCTCCAAGTTATGGAAATCTTCTCCAGAAATGCATTAACAGTTCGGCATTAAACAGGGTACACAAATTATATCGCCCGCATTTCATTGATTCGAGAGAAGTGTCCCCTATGTTCATTCATGGTATTTAACCATTCGATCCGACACGGGACATTTTCAACACCAATCGATCGGACGTATAAAGAAAATGTTTAACAATTGCGACTTTTGATTACGTGGACAAAAATATTGTCAACGTTGTCAAAGAGAGTAAAATAGAATGTTCTGAGAAATTCAAATATTATTTGAATATGAGAATTTCCAACAGCTTTGTTAAAAATGAAAATCTGGATGGCCGTGTGGTACACGGAAAAAACGGTTCATCAGTCTAACATAACACCGTGTTACCAAAAATAGATTTTTTTCTGTCCTATGAACCAAATGCACATACTCGGAAAGAGGGGAAAAAATAAAAATACACGTGTATCGGCGATTTTTATGTACACGTCAGAATTTTTTTTTTTTAAGTTTGAAGTATAAAGCTCGTAGTGGCCTGTGTGAAAGCCTTTCGACCGATTTTTAACCCATTTTCAGTGATCGAATCGAGCTGATTTTTGGCAGGCACACTCTTGGAAATGTCTGTATCACGTCAAATTTTTTAAAAACAATTTTTATCAATTCTCAGATTTTCCCCAATTTTTATTATTTTTGAAAAAAAAAATATTTTTTTCACTTTTCTTAGCATAACTTGAAGAGACTCCAAATTTGTAAACTACTTAAGCGTTACGAAAAAAAAAATGTTTTTTGAACTGTAACCTTAAAAAAACGATAACCATTTAAAAAAAAAAAATTAGGAAAATCTGAGAATTCATAGAAATCTAAATCTAAATCTAAAAATCGCCGATACACGTGTATTTTTATTTTTTTCCCCTCTTTCCGAATATGTGCATTTGGTTCATAGGACACAATGTGTGTAACACGGTGTAATTTTCCAACCTACTACACTTTTCTTCATTTTTCATTAATTTTTCTTCACTTTGCTGAACATTGTTCATCAATTCAATTTGATGAACATTGAACATCAATTTAAGAAGCATTGTACATCAATTTAATGAAAATTGTATAATTTCTTAAACAAATAAAACATTTCTATTTTGCACAAATTTCTAAGAATTTTTTTTTTATTTATTTTTTAATTTTTATTATTTTTCATTAACGAGTTTCATGCTATATATTTGCTATGATTGCAACCCAAGGTACACTAAAAATTGATGAACAATTTTACATCAATTATAATTTCTTTAAAAATAAAACATTTCTATTTTCCAAAAGGTGTACGAATCCATTTCGGAAGCTACCTCGCTTCTTCATCGGTACCCTTTGCAATGATTCCTTCCACAATTATTGGCATAATATAAGGAATTGCTTTTATCGTTAAAACGAGAATTACTCTTTAGCAGCGCATATCCCCAAACAATTCAGGCAGTAAAGACAAAACAAAAACATGCACAAACATCTTCGTTGTGTGCAAATGTTTTAAAATGATACACTCTTTCATTTGATGAACGCAGAAAACTAAATACTAAGACGAATTGTTCATCAAATCAATGAATTTATTCATCAATTTGATGTAGAACAATTGATGAATCGCTTTCATTGATTTGATGTACAGTTTTTTTTTCAGTATATGCAAATCCATCAAATAATTCTTCAAAAATTAAAGTATTTCAGGAGCCGGCACTGATTCGATAAAAGTTCCCCGTCGGTTCTTTCATGGAATGTCAAGGAAATGCAAATCTATAAAAATTAAGCCAAACTTAACAAAGGTGTTCACATGTTAAACTCTTCAGGTTCAGACAACCGCACAGTAGTTCCCAATGTTAATCTCCGAAAATTCGTTCCAATCGATTAAGAGCCGTGTTTGATAAGTGGAATATCTGCTGGTATTAATATCAAAAACATTTGTTTGCTTTACGAGTCAGAAAATAATCTCTCCGCGATGTAAAGAGTTTCTAAAAAAAACTGCCCGATGCATATCTCACTCGAGTCCATCCAGTAGTCCCGTTGTGATACTGTGAATTTGTCGCTAGAAACTCTGCTTTTCCTGGTTATGGGCGCCTTTTGTCAGCATTTGTAGACCAGAAATGTTTAGTCTTAAACCCACAAAAGCAGGGCAATGTCAGAGAAGGTGTTCGGTTGTCACCTCCTCCCATTCATTGTAACAACTTCTACAGAAGTTGATGTTTCGGAGCGTGTGAGCCTTGAGGCCAGTGATGACCGCAATGAGGTTTCTCAGATGTTATTTTGACAGATTAATGGCGGTGAGCGTTCTCCAGGCAGTTTGGTTCTTTTCTTCACCTATCGTCTGCATTGAGATGAAGTTTCCGTGATATCAGCTGTTTACTCTCAGAGAGAGAGATAGAGTAGGGGACAAATGTTTCGCTATCTCCTACAGAGACACTCAGCATTCCCGAGTAATTCTGGAATAGTCAATTTTAATTTTAATTGCCGCAGTTCTCAGTTTGTAGGTGAGAGAGGTAAAGGAAAAAAGAAAAGGCTAAGCAGTTGCTCGTACTGGTATGAAGTTGGCTGCAGATTATTTTGAAAACAAAACGGAAACCGAATTACCTTGTGTGAACAAGAGGCAAGTTCAAAAGGGAATCATCCAAATTGCCTCAAGTATAATTGCCTAATGTGAATCGGGATTCATTTAATAAGCGCCTGGCTGTCAGTATGTCTGATATCCCATGAGGCAGTTTTCATAGCCAGTATTTCGGTCTGCAATATACTACAGTGGTGCAGATTCTACAACCAACTGGTCATTCACATATGTCATTCACATAGTCCAAACCAAGTGGTATTTTAGTCACAAAACTGGAATCGTACAACTAATTCCATTGTAGTTTTCGTGGTCGAGCTCTGACTCTGACAGAAGTCAACAGGTATGTTTAACGTATTCATCTCTTATAGATTTGTAAACAAAGTAAAAATATTAACCGAACAGGGAATCAGTTAATGTTTTATTTGATTCAAATATTCTTGGAACCCGTTTCAAAGACAAAGTGAAATATTTTGAAATCTTTTCTTTCGATCCAGTGTTGGCATAAAAATCTCTCGTATGTATTACAAAGCGCCAAGGATATTCAAGATTCAGACAGCCCTCAAAAGGAATAAGAACAAATCTGATACTCAGATTATGTGAGCGGTTAACTAAGCCGGGAAATACATGCAGGGACATACATCTTTGACAATCAAAAAATAGAAACAACACAAGAACGATCTTGTGACATTTGTTAAATCTGCAAAAAGCATGATTTGAAAGAAATGAACACAAAACTACGTCAAATCTCGTCAAGCACTGCGAGAACATTAACACTTGGCACGCAAAGCTCTGCGCCGTTGGTGGTGAAAATAGAAGAAAACCTCTAAGCACAAAATAAAATGAACTGCACAAAACACGCAAAACAAATGCAACTTCACACAACTCCAACCAAACAAACACTCCTCGTACGCTCAGCAGATGATGGCCGAGTGCTTGGCATTTTCAGCTTAAACACAACAACAACAACAATAACACTGGCAGCAGCAGGAAAAGGAACAGTAGCAGTAGCAACAGCAACATCCCTCTTAAATAATACGAGGACTTCACACTTGTGTGGAACGTGTTGTCATTTTTTTTTTCTTTACTCGCAAAAAGAAAAAAAACAAGAGCATGAAAAGCGTGTGTATTTGACACTTGTTAAAATATTTGTACTTTAGGCATCCTTGTTATCCTTTTAGAGCTTATTTTTGTCCTTGTTGTCCTTGTGCTCTGCTCTGCTCGGCTCTGAGCCGAGAGTTGCTGTTATTTACTTTTCCTTCAGTTTCAAGTGCTCGCCTTGGCATGTGTTAAATACTCGCAAAATACGGACGACCACGAAGATGATGATGAAGAAGAAGAAGAGGGTGACAACAACAGCAACATTAGACAAATAAATAAAATCGTGTTGCAACAAAAATAATCACAAAACCAAAAAAAAAAAAGAGATATTTTAAGTAAACATAGGACGTTTAGCAAAATGTTAAGGGCTGGCGGTATTTCATTGCATTTGGTGTGATGGAGATTTTAGGACTGGCAACGAGAAAGAAATCCTTCAGCAATGATTTCCAAAAAAGCATTTCGTTTGGAGAAAACACACGATGTGCACTGTTGACCTCCAATAGACGGAGTCTACTGAATTAAATTATAAATTAACCAATCGCGTATTTGTAGTCGAAAACATTAAATGCGTTAATCCCGATTCCCACTAGGCAATTTTCTTTGCCACAATTTCTTTTTGTTTTTTTCGTATCTTGAAAGTCATTTGTATTTGAAAAAGCAATAATATTATTATTATTGATTAATGAAAACAAAAATTGTCGAAAAAAAATGTCCTAGTGTGATCACAAGAGACAAGTTCAAGTGAAATAGCCTGATATAGTAGGTTCAGAAAACCAGGCGTTTATTTCTCCAGAGTCTTGAAGTGCTTGGTATATGTGTCTAACCAGAATATCTTGATGACGGTCATGTTTGCATTTGTGCTTTATCCTGATGTCTTAAAGTTCATTCTTGACTAGAGGTACAATTGGGGTAATTTTTTCTATTTTAATTGGAGGTCATTTTTCATTAAAAATATTGATTTTGTTTTTTTCATTTTCTGTTTTAAGGACAGTTTGCTTTTGAAAAACTACCCAAATTAAAAATTGTTTAAAATAATTCAAAATGATTTTTCGTGTTAGTTCCCATTTATAAAATGACTTTTTGGCTTGACTTTTTTTTAAATTCTCTTTTGGATTTACTCCCAACAGTCCTATGAATTTATACGTTGACCTTTTGCTTGCGAGTCCGTTTGATTTTTTTTTTGACGTTTACACTTGAATCTTGTTGATTCGTGAAATTGTCGAAATCGTGTGGTCAAAAAGAAATTTCCAAAAAAAAATCACCTTTTGCCAACAAACCTTAAAATCATGATTTTAAAATCAAGCAAAAAGTCATCGTGTAAATCGGGTCTTAGGCCTTAGTTTAGGCAGAAAATATTTGTTTTGAAAAGTCTACAATTTGGGAGCCTTTATCCTTTTTATAATAAAAGTTTTAGTTATTTGGGATATTTTCCCCCTTTGAATAGAGGTTAAATTACATATTATGTAGTGAGGCGATTTTTCATTACCAAAGTTACACGAAACTTGGGACCATTAGTGATTTCATGAGTTGGGGTAATTTTTAGCAAAACAAGACCGAGAATGTTTTGCCTTTCAATTTCATTTTTTCATTATAATTATTTGCACAGATTTTGTAATTTAAAGGCTCACGGCCAAATAATAAATTTAAATAGAATAAGAAGACAAATTCGAAAGTTGCCATGCGATAACGGATGGGTGATTTAGGCCCCCAATGAATTTTCCAATCTCCCTTCAAAGTTAACCAAATTTTTACCAATTTTCCACCAAACAATTATTTCTCAATAGAATATTACTTCAATACAAAATGCTCAACAAATTAAGAGTTTCATAAAATTGATGGAAAATTTTCCCAAAAAGGTCAATATGGAAATTTCAGAAAAAATTCTGATAAACCCCCAAATAATTTATGAAAAATCGACAAAGGAGGTACCGTGAAATAACTAACAAAAAAAAACAGTGAAAAAGTTACAGTAGGGTAAACCGACGTCCTCGATTTTGGTCTTATTTTAACTTCCTCTTTTTAATTTTTTAAAGTTTGCAGGTGTTTCACTTTTATTGGGACTTATTTTATATGGGAGTTATTTTACGGTACCGACGACGGAGCCTATTGAAGAACGAATTGGGGAATTCAATGTTTTTTTTATATTTTTTGTTTATTTTAAAATGCATTTTTTTGAGATGTAAATTGTCATAACTTAAAAACAAACAGTCCGATTTCTGTGAAATAAATTTTAAAAAAATTATCACTAAATTGTTTTTGAGAGTTATTAACAAGGCTAAGTCGAAAAATTTATTTTTGACATTTTTATTTGTTGAAAAAAATGCATAAACATTGGAAAATAATAACAGGATCAATTTTCAGTAGTCTTGTCGTAAAGCCACATATCTTAAAACTAGAATGAGGTATAAATCAATAAAATCGATTGAGTATTTTCGATTTTATACACAATTTTGTGAAGGCACCTTCTGGTGTCTTTCACACCAATTTGTGTTTACGTGCAATTGACAAATTCCATAGATTTTGTAGGGAAGTTTCCCGAAGTGTCCTTCACTAAATCGGCAAATAACAACGAAAATACTCAAAACGCTTTAATATCTTTATACTTCAATTTAATTATAAGATATGTGGGTTTCTGATGAACACCTTTTGTTATTTATGATACAATTGGATTGGAAAAAAAATATTTTAAAACAAAATACATGTAGAAAAAGTAATTCGGCCATTCTTGTACTCAGGGAACCACAGTGTGGCTTTCGCCATGGAAACATGGAACTCCGGAGCAGTGCCATCGTATTGTAGAATATATAACCGAAAGCAAAGAGAGCAATAAATACGTCTATTTATTTTTCATTAATCTTTTTAAGTTTTTAATAAAGCGGAATTATTTATTTCCAAAAAATTTTATAAAGAAAATCAAGTCCCCGGAATTCCCGGAAATACGTCGAAAAAATTCCCGATATCCGGGAAATTGAAAACCCTACTTCCTCGACATTTTTTATTGTCGCCCAGTGTTGTCACATACGAGTTCCTTGAAGCGCGTCACCTAATCATAGCCCAGCATACTAGACAACTTTCTACAGCCCACATGAAATTGAAATATCCATCACACATAAAACACACACCCTGTATATGTATGTGTGTGTGTGTGTTTGGAACATCATATCCTTCGAGTGAGTAGTATTTATTTAGAATGTTGTTTTCATAGTTAACCAAAGTGTTAATTTACACTCGACTATTCGTATTTCTTTCCCTTTTTTTTCTGCACCCACCAACCGCTTCAAGAGTTTGTGCTTTTCTCTGTGTGTGTGTGTTTTTTTTGTTGGTACTGTCCTTCCGCCGTTTTGGGGCAAACAGTCGCACAACGCTACATTCGTCTCCGGCTGAATGCAGGATACTGAGGGAGATTTAAGGGAAACCTCTTAAACATCCGTGATATGGCCACACATGCAGAAACCGACACCGACATGCTGAGCAATGTGGTCATCCCAAGTAATGTCCGCTATTTAGGATTGATGCCTTTAATGATGTCTCTCCTACACTCGCAGAGACCCCATTCACTCGGGCTGGAGTACGTGCACAGGATGTGTGCTGATGAAACGTCCAGCAAACCGAGTCCAGTGTTTATGTCTGTATTTAACTCACTTGGAGGGAAGACATGCAGAGCCAAACATTCAGCCAACCACACCGAAGTGCTATGAGTGGAAGGGTGGGTGGTGTGTCCAATGTTTGGATTGGACCATCCATCCATCCGCCCGTCCGTCCGTCCGTCCATGTGAAACGAGTAAATACTGCAAATGTCAGCATTATCATGTTCATCATATGAAAAGGACAATGTAAACAGAAGCCACTGTTATGGCAGGCCGGGCCGAGTCGTTTCATCCTCATCCAAACACACACGTATCTATGTGGTATTTGCTCCTGTTTTTCGATCCATTCGAACTTCATCCCATGTATGTTCGTTTATCATTTGTCGTCGTTGTCATGATTTGTCGTTTGGAGTACTTTCGAGTATGGAAAATTACTGCAAATGAAGGATATCTTTGTGGTTATGATGATGATGATGATGAGTTGGTTTATTGGTATTGGCATAAGAACGTCCCCCTTCGACCCACTACAGATATTCGCCAATGGAATAATAGATGATTTGTATTTCTATTCAACAGAAATATGTTCGGTTCTCATGTTTATTTTTAGTTTCCACAAAGGTTGACAATTCTTCGAGAGTCTTTAAATGCCGGGTTGGCTTAACTGTAGAATATTTGATAAAAGAAGGTGGTTGTGTTGGATTTAGGATGAGATATCCGCAGACCCAATAAATAAGACAATATGTATTTATTTATTTTTGTTTTTTTGATAAAAAAAAAACTGAAAAGTTAAAATTTAGCTAAATTGCCGGTTACGACAGGAGATTTTGATGCCCATGGAGAGGAGAACGATGAAGAAAATGTGTATGTCATCATTAGCAAAGTTATACAGCTCTTTCGACTTGCTTCATATTAAATAAATCTCATACAAAAAAAAAATCTCATACAAAATTGAGGAGTTTTTCATAGTTTTTAGGTAATATTTCGTTTTTGGGATATTTTCCGTATTGAACAATGAAAAATTCCCCAATTATTAATTTAGGGCAATTTATCGTTTTTTTTTTGGATATTTTCAAAACAAAAGTGAATCATAAATCGCTCTATAAAAAATGATCCAAATGAAAAATGTACCAAAAAAGAAGAATTCCACAATGTTTTTTTTTGTAATGTTTTGGGGTTACGGCATTTCACATTTGAAAAATGGCCCCAATTCAAAAATGAAAAATCACCCCAAATTTCCTTTACCGTAATAATTTCACAATTTCTGTTACTAATTGTTTATTTTAAACTCGTAGAATAAAACGCAGTTTATTGTTTATACGAACCTAGAGTTTTATTGATGCTTTGACGACAGGGTCGTAACACCAACGTTTATAAAACACTTTTTTTGGGCAGTTTTTAGAAAGCGTTCCATTTGGTGGTGTCCCAGTGGTGTCCATCAAAACAACCTTTTTCACTTCTGTTTGGTGTTGATTTTCATTTTTATTAAGGGTTTTTTTCACACTTTAAGTAATTAACTTATTTCCCTTAACATTCCAAACAACATGTAATTACCATTACGGTATTAAATTACGGTAAAATTGTTCCCATATTTTTAATTTTTTTTGTTAAAAAATATCATTGTTCCAAATTCCGAAAATCTATTATTGTTTTTTTGGGGGGGGGGGTATTTTTCATAATATTTGGGGGAATTTTTTAGATTTTTTGGGGGCATTTTCATATTGGGGGGATTTTTCATTTATTTCAGGTAACTCATTATTTAGGGCATTTTCCATTTGGGGTGTGTTTTATAGACAGAAGGGTATTTGACCCAAAAAGCTGGCCGAAAAGGCAAAAACGAATTTAAATAAATCTTAAGAACTTCGTACGCAGTTCGATCGACAAAAAAAATTCTACATCATTTGGCAAATTTTCTGGACTGAATTGTGTACTTTCGGCACACTGGTAAAGCGAGGATAGCGAAGAAAATTAAATGCGTGTTTTAATGTTTTCTTTAAATTTCAGGATGTTTATAAGGAAGGAATGTAATTCCAAGAATGTAATAATTTCTGCCGATTACAATATTTTTTTACATATTTTTGTTTTTCCCCCTTTTGGACTTGTTTCGTACCCACCCTAACTATTATCCACTTGTTGTTGTCAAAAGTTCGTTTCGCCTATTTTTATTTCCCCCCCCCCCCCCCTTTTTATTCCATTTTGGCCCCATTTTCCAGCCATCTACAACTCACCCGTTGTTGCCAAAAAAAATTTTTCAGCCTTTTTTTTTCCCCTTTTTGTTACTATTTTTAACCAGTTTGGTTGCTATTAACTGTTTCCTAACCTTTTTTAGTTTTTCCCAGTTTGTCAATTTTTTTTATCCCGTTTTGATACCTTTTGGCCACTTTTTCGTCCCATCTCTAATTCGTTTCCACCTGTTGTTGCCAAAAATTTATTTCACATTTTTTATCCCGTTGTCGTACGCATTGAAACTCATTTCCACAAACTGTTGTCAAGCGTAGATGTGGACCAATTTTCCAAAAAAAATCACATTATTTGATTATTTTGTTTGGGGTTAATGACACATTTTTCCCGTATTCCCTTTTTTATCCCGTTCCGATACGAATTTCCAAAAATCCCTCAAAACAACCCAAACCCACCAATTGTCGGCCATTAGAAATTTTAATGAACTGAACCTAAAACTTTCAAAAAAAAATTCCAAAACACGATTAATCATTTCGGGCAGCTTTTTGGATCAAATACCCTCTTTGCGACGCTCGGACACACAGCGTTAGGGAACGTACGAGGCTCTTAGGCGTATAGCCTGCACAGTAGGGTGGAGTGAAAACATGCTTTTTTTTTAATTTGAAAAAGTTAACCTCGGAAAGAGATGTAGTCTGGGGTCCTAATGAGGGGAAAAATAAAGAAAAAAATTTTAAAAAATTTTTAGGGGTCGCGCCACTCCCTCGAAATTTGGAAATTATCGCTATTTTGGCGTTGATTTTAGAAAAATCCTAAAAATTAACGACTTAACTTATTCGAAATTTAAAAGTTTGAGCTTGTTCAGTGTCCAAACAAAAGTATTTAAGGCACATATGAGGATAATCGACTAATATTTGTAGCTTTGGTGGCGATTTCATTGTTCAGTCAATTTTCTGAAGAAGGGACGATTTGACTTCTAAAATCAACGCCAAAATAGCGATAATTTCCAAATTTCGAGGGAGTGGCGCGACCCTAAAAATTTTTTAAAATTTTTTTCTTTATTTTTCCCCTCATTAGGACCCCAGACTACATCTCTTTCCGAGGTTAATTTTTTTTTTTTGAATTTCACTCCACCCTACTGCACAGGTCTCCATAAGTTCTAGAGTAGGGTAGTAAGACAGCCACCTCTACCAAACCTGCCTAACCTATTTGATTGATAAAAAATACTTCATGGCAACGGATCTAGATAGTGTTCATGAAGCTCTGATCCTCTGTAGTCTCGCAACCTGAATGGAACATGAGCGTGGCTCACATCTTACTTAGACGGCTCAACGATTTCAGGCCACAAGGACATGGTGCAGAGCCAATAATCAAACGATGCACGTTACTTTCTCGTTGACCACAAAAGGCTTCTTCTAAATTTGTATGAATGGCACTCCCCCAACATAGCCAAGGCTGCTTGTCGCCTGGCTTTCTCCTTCAAGTAATGTTTACTCTTGACAAATACCTTCATTTTTTTTTTTTTTTTGGAGATGCTCCCCAAATTACATCCTTTCATAGTACAGACTTTATTACATCCACACATGTATTCCTTATGCCAGCTACGTCAAGAGTTCCGAGCGGATGAATGAATGGATGGATGTATTGTATTCAGTTTTGTTTATTTATCATACATTTACGTGAGTAATGGATGCTTTTTGATTTATGGCATCTGTTTGTGTTGTCCTTGTTGCCACTGCCATTATGGATCCTTTTCTTTGTGGCCAAAAGGCAGCAGCAGTAGTTGATGACGGCCAGAGCAGACCGACTATTGTTGACCACTTTTGTTTGTTGGCCCACCGAAAAAGAAAGGGGTCAACTGTGTGCTTAACACAAGTGGGGAAACATTGAAGTGACTTCTAACACCATTGCCGGGGTAGATCCATCATGTATCCGACCATCGACCAGAATTCACATTTTGTGACGCATACAGCGTCCGAAGTGGGGCATTTTCTTTTCTTTGTGTGTTTCCTTGTCTTCCATCGTCGATATCCTTGGGCGGTTTGCTATATTTTTGTGTGTCACTTTCACTTTTACTACTTTTGTTGTTCAGATTGCGTTTGTTTGCCTCCTTGTTACTGTTAATGTATCGACGATATAAAGGGTGTAGTCGGAGAGGTGTGATGGATTCTCGGAAATGCAGAAATAACTGACCGCACTGGCCGAATAAACGGACTCAAGTCTACTGAGAGGTATTTACGAAGTCCTTTTCTCTGTGCCAATTAGCGTCGCTGGCTATGAATGGGTTAAGATACGTTGACACTTGTA
Source organism: Hydrotaea cyrtoneurina (assembly GCA_958296145.1). Taxonomy (NCBI): domain Eukaryota; kingdom Metazoa; phylum Arthropoda; class Insecta; order Diptera; family Muscidae; genus Hydrotaea; species Hydrotaea cyrtoneurina. The sequence goes on along the minus strand of OY282514.1, from coordinate 49,340,399 downwards.
CAGATCCTGTACCGCTGAAACACAATAAGTAATAGTGGGTGCGACTATCCGACAGTAAACACAGGTGCGAAACCATCAAACATTTTCCACCTCGTAAATGCTGGCGTCTTTACCAGTAGAAACTTCTCCAGTAAAAGTCGTTAAAGTGGTCAACTATTGAATAGTTCAATCACGCCAAATGATAGCCCCTTTGCCATAGACAACACACGAGCATGATGAATTTAATGTGTTGTCGATTCACTTGTAAAATATTTGCACACAATTACTACCAATCAAATGGCGAGAAGGCAAAAAGGATGGCCACAGCACAAGGAGTTGGAGTGTGAAGTGTATCACTTGTGTCTGTGTATGACGTGATTTTTAATGTTGTTAGTTTTGCCATACATTTCAAGTGATAATTGATGATGATTTGTCATGCCATTGGATTTCATTACCACCATCATCCTCATCATCATCCCCATGCCCCTTCTCATCATCTTCATCGTCGCCGTCATTCCAACACAATCGCCAACGTCATCGGCATCCAGCCAACGTTAAGCGCCACACAATCCAAACATACAAACACTTACACATACACATACATATGTATATCCTTTCATGTAATATGATAAATTACTTCATGATTAACATACATGTATGTAAACGCATGTATGTATGTGTAGTAAATGTTGGCCACTAGTGATTGATTTCGTTGCTTTCTTAAATCCTTTCGTTTTTTTTTTCGGGAAACATTTATTTGAATTAGAGCAAATACATGAACAACAATGACAACATCTCTCGGTTTAATATCATCACTAATTGAAAGGACAACAATAAATAAATCCGTCTACAGGGAGATTGTTTTTAAATAGTTGGGAAACAAGACGAAAATCGAAAAGTTTCCAAATGAAATTTTAACAGATTACCAAACCAAAAATGTTGCTACCTAACAAAGATTCTATGGGATGATCTCAACGACAGCAGGATACGAATGTAGATGGAACTGAACAGTTTGAGCTACGTAAAATCGTTTTTTTTCCTGTAAGGACACTCAATGTCGATGACCACATCGAAGACATTCCGTATTGGACAAGCGGACTCGAACAAATCAATTTGAAGTTTAACTTCTGTTTAAGCGTAAAACGAAGATCAACCTCAACGCATTTATGGGGCCTAAGCCGTTCTGAAGGTCATTGGAGCTAATCAAGCAAACTATCGTAGGAATGTTGATGTGTGGTGACTGCGAACATCTTTTTCTCCATTCACTTGTACAAAAGTCTTTATGTACTTAAGAGACAATTAGTACTCACGTATAAATCAATTGTCTGTGTCATAAAAATGCAATTAATTCAACGATTCTTGTTCGTATGACATTTACGAATAGTTAAATTTAATGTCTCTTTCAATAACTATCCGCACTAAGATATTTTCGATTATATCCGTATTCGTTTCAACATAATCTGAATAGATTCATTACACGCTGACTCATGTCTTCGGAGCATATTTTTTTAAGTGCGTTTCATTGGAAATTGTTATTGGAGTTGTATGAAATATTTGAAGAATCAACTTGGAAAAAGACAAGCATTCCTGCACAAATCTGCTGTTCAATTGTAATATTCTGTTAATTATATTCTGTTGGTGACGGATATAAGAACATCTCTTATAGGAAGAAATTGCATATGAAACACTTCTAAAAAAACACCTTGCCTTTAATTTAATACAGTAGTCCCCGCTTAATTACCTCCACGCCTATTTGCCTTCATTTCAGAATCGCCTTCATCTTTTAACTATTTTAACACGAAAATGAAATAAATTACCGATTTCGTTTAAATACCCAACAAATTTTCCCCATAACGAAATGACCTTTAATTACCACCACGCTTATTTGCATTAATTTCTGAATCCTCTTTATTGTTCACTTTTTAACCACGAAAATGCTTGGTGTATTACTCATTTCGTTTAAATACCCAACGACAATTTTCCCCAAAACGAAATGATCTTTGAATTTTCCTCGCATAATGCAGAATTCCCTGCTTAATTACCGGCACTTTTAATTTCCACCACGCCTATTTGCATTCATTTCTGAATCCTCTTTATTTTTCACTCTTTTACGACGACAATGCACGGTTAATTACCTTCCGTTGATACCCCATTTCGTTTAAATACCCAACGACAATTTTCCCCAAAAAGAAATGGACTTTGAATTTTCCACGCATAATACAGAGTTCCCTGCATAATTACCTCCACGCCTATTTGCATTAATTTCTGAATCCTCATTATTTTTCACTCTTTTATCACGAAAATGCACTGTTAATTACCATCCGTTAATTACTCATTTCGTTTAAATACCCAACGAAATTTTTCGCCAACACCAAATGGCCTTTGAATGTTCCTCACAGTAGTCCCCGCTTATTAACCTGCACGCTTAATTGCCTTATACGCTTATTTGCCCTTATATCTGAATCCCATCCATTTTTCCCCTCTTTGAATACGAAAATCAACGGAATTCGTTAATTATCCATTGCGTTTAAATGCGCGGTGTAGTGGCACTCTCGCCGTAATAACATTTAACTACAAATCTGGAAACTTCAGTCAATTCAAAATTGACACTTGTCAACACGCTGAATTATAAACACAACCAGCAAATGAACATCATTTTTTGTGCGCAAAATGAATAAATTGCTGTGATTGCATATTGAAAATATCGCCCATAGAATACAGTCTTGTCTCTTAAAGAAGGACTGCTGCTAATATCCTAAGCTAAAAAGAAGGATAAATCAGAAATTGGCCAAAGAATACAAATGTGATATTTCGACATTTTAGAAATCCCATTTTATAAATGTGTTTGTTATTTAATCGTATTTCTGTAATTATCCATATGAGGCAATTAACCGTATTAGTATCATTACTCATACCGAGGTAACCAGAATAACTACCAGAAATATTGAGATTTTCAATAAGATAATTAAGCGGGGTTTACAGTATAAACAGTAATGGCTTATAAGGAACAAATCGCATAAAAGAAAGAAATTCCTGGATTTTGTTGACTTTTTTATATTTCAAATATACAGAAACTATTTCATTAACAAAAGTACTCCAAGCCAAAGACCATATAGAGGGGAGGCACCCTAATTAGATGGCGACAGTGGTCTGTAGGGTAGGCAAAGTGGCGATTAATTCCGGGAAGTCGTAATTTTAGAATACTGCCTATTTTTATTGATGAATATTCATAAATACAGCATTTTTTTTAAAGTGTAAACTTTTTTTTTAACCATTTAGGAGACATTCTTGTTTGTTTGGAAAGAATGGTAATATTTCACAAATTTTTGATGTAACTTTGGAAAGAAAAACGATAAAAACTAGAGCACACTTAATGTGCTTTTAGAAATAAATGTTTTTTTAAGAAATGAAAACTAATACATAATTACTATGTATAGTTTCAATGTTATGAAAGAAATTGTTAGGCAAAAACTAAATGATGAATTTCATATCAAAACCGATATGCATTGAACCCGACCCTCTCAGTTTTTAATGAAATTTTGCATACAGCTAGATTTTAGGTGTAGAAACACAACCTCATTTTTAGAAATTGCATTTTTGAAAATATGTGGGCGTGGCAAGGTATCGAAATATTTGAAAAATGACGGTAATGGGTACTTTTAAGATGCGATTACTATGGACTGACTCAACCGATTTGAATGATCTTGGTGCCATTAGAAAGGTATATAAGTCAGCTTTCGAAAACATACACTGTAAAAATTGTATATTACACTGAACAATTTTTTGTGCCAAAAATAAAAGTTTAAACTTGGAAAACACTTTAAAGATCAAGTTTTTTTTTACCAAAAACAAATTTTTTTAGATAGGTCTATTTAATATATATAACATATCTAAAAACTAAAATGGGGTTTTTTTTTATTTTTTTTTAAAAAAAATTTTAAGTAAATGCATCTCTTGTTAACTTCCTTATATTTTAATATCTTTGTGTGACAAAAAACATTTTTTTGATAGATGCACACATCTGTACATATTAGTTGATTCCATATTTATTCCATATTTACTGCCAAAAGTATTAAATTGTATTTACTTGCAGTGAAGCTACACATCATGTGAATTAAATTAGATACGGATCATGAAAGTCGATGCATGTTTTACATTTTTATTTATCGCATATTTACAAGTCCTTTGGAAAGCCCTCCTACATGTAAATCGGGATCCTAGCTGCAGTTAAGTTCATCTTCACCAGGACACTCAACCTTAAGTATGTGGCAGCAATCAGATAGTTCAGATCCAGCACTAACACACAAACATTTCTCGCCGAGTCCATGGAATCAAGACCGGCTTTATTATGTAATTACAGACCTTTGATTGTTGAAAATATCTTCTGAATTACTTACGTCCCGGATGAAAGAAAGATATCTCATAACTAACGAAACTAAAGTTTCGTATTACCGCACTCGAGAATAAGGCTTTCTTCATTATTTTGTTGAAGAGGACGATTATTTAGGGGGCTGCACAGCTATTTCTGTTTTGACTGCCATGGGCTCAACGCATAATGGAAATAAATTTCACTCCTTGCCGATCGTACTTTCAACCAAAGTAAAAGCAAATACTCTTGAATTGCATAGGTCACAAAGAAAATAGAGTTGATGAACACATGTGGATAATTTGTGTTGATTTTAAGATGGTAAATTCCCTCTTACCATTTATATGTTGTGTAGGACAGCAGAGCTAATGCAGAGCATTTAAAGCGAAAACAATGACTAATGGTCCCATGTATGGGAAATGTTATAACTGTGGCTCTAGTGCCCCGAGATCGCATCATATTACCCCCTCTTCACATTAAACATGATCTGATGAAACAATATGTTTAAGCTCTTAATTAAGATAGCGAATGTTTCCACTACATTTCAGGAAAGTTTTCCAATCTGAGTATGGAAAAGCGGAAAGCAGACATTTTTAATGACCAAAAACTTCGCCAATTCATTGTCATAAATACTGATTTTGGCAGTTCAACAGGCCGAATGATTCCACCAGGATATCCGGACAATGGCGGAACAATACTGAGGGTCGCTGAGATGCACACATGATGGCTGAATTTTGCTGGAGTGTTCAGAGTAACACTTCGTTATTCAACATTAGTAGACAATTTACTCGTATAGGGTGTCCCATGTACGATTTAAATGTTATGGTAGTTATTTGTCTGTAAATGTGGCAGCCGGGAAATTTGAAAGGCGTCTACTGTGACTTCGATAATTAAAAATTAAAAAAACGCGTAATTGGATCTTACATAAAGTAAGTTTGGAAATGGACTTCTAGTGGTCTCTGGGAAATGGTAGAGACGGATCCGAGCTGAAAACTATCAATTTCTTTCAGCAACGATTTCCAGACCCAATCACATCACATCACAGACAGATAGATATATTGCTGTAAGAGTTAAGACTGGGCTGAAGAGCAATGCTTTCTAGCCTATGTAATAGTCTTAATAAGAGATCGAAGATCTCACCACAAACCAAGGCCATGGTTTTGCTGATGCCGCAACTATTTCAAGGTCGGTGTGTTCCACGAATACCGGGACAATTGCTTAGACTATGTTTCTACAGCAGCCAGTATTTCCTAGGTTTTTTAGGGTTATATTCTAAACAACATCAAGGTGTGAATCCCTTCCAGAACGAAGTTCCATTTTCTTGAGTTACATCCCGAACAAGACACTGACAGATTACTCACTGACAACAACTGTACCAGCAAAAATGAATACGAATACGATAATTTAAAAACGTTTTCTAAATCACTGCCTGACAATATGACAGTTTCACTAAGCTTATCATTATATTCACGATTATTGCTGGTTGGTTTTGTCCATCATTAGCTCTTGTTAAAATCGAAATAAAGAAACAACGATGTAGTGAAGCAGTTGGACATCTCAGAAGCCAAACATATGTGCCAATAAGGCTTATTAGAAATAAATCTCCATCGACTGAGAGGCGAGTCAGACAATCGAAATGTTGGTTGACACAAATGAAATGATAATTGTCAAATAATTGGACCCCTTTGGGCAACTCAACCCTTTTCGTTCGGTATGCTCGTCTGCGTGTGTGTGTGTACACATATCTTACCCTGAAGGCTGATTAAGAGCATGCGGCAGCAATGAACATATGGAACACTTGCTGCTGGTTCATGGTCATGGGCAAGGTGTGCTGGTTCCCAATGTACTTAAAAACAATCACCCTGTCGCCTCTCGCTCTCGTTCTATCCCTCTGCCACTCATCTATTGACACTGACATCGTTGTCATCGCTGTCATCCACTCAATTGAATCCTTGTTAAATGTCCTCGGAGGTCCGTGTTAAGTTTGTCATGTTGTTCGCTCGCTGTGTTCGGTTTTGGGTTTGGTTTGTCACAAAGATTGAAAAATCTGTTTTGATTTTAATCCTTATTATTCATCGACTGCACATCTACTCGTATCCTTGCGTATGCGTATAAGGATGTGCCCGTCTCTCGTTGTGTGTGTTCCTGTTAGCGTTCACTAATCTCTGTCTTCTTGATCGCTTGTCGGCACATAAACAAACGCTTATGGTCTTAGTTCCCAGTTAATGCTGCCCGAATACAAACATCCCAACACACACACACACACTCACTCACTCACTGTCGTTAATTCATGCAGGACATATTCGCCTGGCGAAGTTTGGTGAGTACGACTGCAACTGTCGGTCGCTGTAGTTGGGTTAAATTGAATTTAAATTTGAATTGTTAAACGCAAACAACAGCAACAATAACAGCGATACCAATGTCAACGACAAGAGCAGCTCATAAGCTGGAATTGTATGAGTGTGTGTGTGTGTGTGTCTAGTCGTCGTCTTTGTCTGTCCGTGTCACGGCACATCAATGTCACCGATGACAATTGTAATGCCAACAATCAGGACAATGGCCTTATTTAAAGCCGTCGAATCTGTCGCTGATTATGTCCTTAAGTGCACGACTCAATGCACACAAATGAACGTTCGATTTGAGAAATTAAAATAGTCGTAGTTTAAAAGAGTTTATTTGGAATGACTCATTACAAGCTTTGGCCCACGAAGGTGGAGTGGATTTTGGGCCATTTTTTTTGTAGAATTTAGCATGACTTTGGATTTGAGGACGACGACACACAGTTTCCAAACGACGGGCCCAGAATCGTTTCCTTCTCCGTTGTAGTTAAAATAACTATGGCTTATTTTTGGCCACAACAGCGAGCGATCTCTTTGATTTTTTCGGCCAACTACTCGAATTATAAATTCAACTACTCAATTTGTTTTCAATTAGCCGCGCTCTCACCAATAATTGTACATTTCTTTAATTACGCGAATAATATAATTTTGAAATTTAAAGAATAATTAATGAAAATATAAAACCATAGCCAAAATATCACAAATAAAAACAAGTCGAACACAATTGAAAACGGAATTCAGTTGAATTGAAAAAATAAACTTGTTTTTCAGCTAAGCAGGAGTAACAATACCATGGCTTAAATAAATATAGAACTGAAATGAAAAAAAAAAAGAATAAAACAATTGAAAACATTTCATTTCATTTCGTACATAAATATGAAAAACTAAAAATATAAATAAAAAAACGTTTTGAAATATGTGAATAAAACATATAATGAATAAAAACGGAAACAATGTCAGCGTTTAAGATGACAGGAAAAATTGTACGCCTCCTTAGAATGTCACAGTTTGATATTGGATCATCTGCGAACATAGGAAGTGACCTCTCCCGAAACATTCACCAGTACAAGAGATCTTTGACAAGAAGGCAGCTTTGCGTGCAACTTCTTCAACATGCTGATGGAGAAAATATTGGAAAAAGCAGGCACAGTAAACAATTAAGCCCACATCCTCCTCGCATATGCGAATATGATTGACACCGTTGGAATGAAAGAGCGAGATGTAACTGGTGTTTTTTTTTTCAAGAATCGCGAAGGAATCAGCGAGGATGGTTCTAATGGTGAACGAGGACAAGACCAAATTTATGCATCTAACTGTTAGGCAAATGACGCGACAACAGACAGGCCTAACAAATTGTTACAAACATCACTGGTCCGGAAAATGCTAAACGTATATCCAGCTTTTGTAACAAAAACTATTATTCATTGGCAATTGACGAGAGTACTGATTGTACCATTTCCACAAATTTGGCAATAGTAATAAGGACATTTGATGGACAATGTCGTGATCGGTTTTTGGATTTGGTTCCTATCGAGGATTCCAGTGCTAATGGAATATTGCAAGCCACATTAAAGGCGGCTGAAGTCAAAAATGAACGAAACGAAGAGATGTTTCCTGATATATCACGAATTATTAGAGGATTATTATCTATTCCACATTCATCTGCAAATGTGGAAAGGGTATTTTCATATCAAAATATAATTAAAAGCAAAGAAAGGAACAGACTACATGTTTCGACTGTTTCAAATCTTATCCAAACGAAGGATTAGCTGAAGTCATCTAATTCGCGCTGCTACGATTTAGAAATAACTAAGAATATGTTGCAAAAAGGTTTTACTTAACTGATCATTTTTATTTCGATCTAAAACCGAATAGACTTCTGTACCTAAAAACAATGTTTATATATAAGACTTATAAGTACGTAGTACAAAAGCATTTTTATGTACCTTTTTGTTAATTTTTAAGTGTTTATGTTTATGTTTTTGTTAATTGTTAATAATAATAAAATATTTATTAAAAAATATATAAAAAGTACAATCGGGCTGAAAAAAGTACACTTTTTATTGAAAGCCAGTACAATTTGAATAATTTCATTTCGCATCCCTGCATTAAATTGAATGAAGGAAAGTTCTGAAACAAAATTCTAAGTAGCCAGTGGCCTCTTTTTTCGTTGCTGTACCGCTTCCTCCCCTTGCATGGGCACCATCGTTGATGCTCCGCAAGATAAAATTAAAGAACTATAAAAAAAACGGTCCGCCTGCATCATCGTTCTCACAAGTTTGTTATGAAAACAAATTGTTGTCTTTTGACAGTTCGTTAAAATTGAAATATTTTTAAAATATAAATGGGAAAGTGTGACATGTTTTCCCAAAAATTCTATTTCGCACTATTTAACAGTTGTTTCGACAAAATAACAAATGAGCAAAATATTTGGTCGTAGAGTGACCACTGTGTCATTTTGGGCAATCTTTGTACAAATGCGAACAAAATTTTGCATTCTGAAACGGAAAACAAATCTTGCTGAACGTCTATGAAAAGCTTCTAGCGCTTAGGCCAATATTAAGGGAAACGGTTAGTGTTTTCGAATACGCAAGGCTCAAATTCAAAAACATGTGCCTAAATGCTGGATACTACGTTTTAATTTAGTATAAAATCAAGACTACTCAAATAGTCGTATCGCCTTAAGTGGCTTAAAAGGAAAGTGGGGTCATTTAAAAAATAAAACTGTTACAGCTCAGAAGTTTCTCAAATGAAAGATCTGATTACTGCATAATAGTTTATTTTTCTTTTTATTAGTTGAATAACAAACGTAATGAGAATTTGAAAGAATGTGATGAATATTAAATTCAAGATATTCCTAATTTAGCACAAATTTCGTCGATGACTCTACCATGTTTGGTAGAGAAGAATCCAAAGAGTTTCTTGTTGTTAATTTAACGATTCGCAGTTTGCAGTTTAAATGAGAAGCATTGAATATTCACTCGGTCTTGTTTGAGTTCTTTTGAAAAATCAACACGAAAAAGACAATTGCATTTCTTTGATTTTTAAAATATTCATAGAATTAATTAATGGGGCATTTGTACTGATTAACAGTCTGTCCCAAGATGTCGTTCCTTTACAAATACCCATTAGAGTGGTAATGTTGTGCATTGTCTAGCCCTTAAACTCCTCCTAGTAGAACATTAGGTCTTTTTAGGTTTCAATCACATTTTCCAGATAATCGTCAGAATTGAACTTCTCAGAGAAGTCTAGACCCTATGTGTGACTCCATTTTTCTTCTTTCCGAAATTCATGAAATTAATTTTTTTTGCAGGAAATTCTTTTTTGAAACAATTGACAAATTGTATTTATTGTGGTAGAAACAGAATGGAATAAACCACCAAAATACAAATAGTTCAAATGAATTTTCTCATTCCAGTTCTCTGTTGTTTGTAGACAAATAAATATTTACGAATACTCACTCCACTTTGGAGGCGAGTAAGTGAGCGAGTGGTCGAGCATTCAATTTTAGTGGGCCATAAAGTGGGCAAATACAACTTTTTATGGATTTTGATTATTAGTTTAAATTAAGCGCTGATCATAAACGCCGATGTCGATAAATCAATATTATTCGAAAGTAAAGATACGCTAAACGACCACGTCCACCATCTAGCGCCGGTTCAAGTTCGCAAAGTGGCAGTACGGAAATACAAATATTATTTCAATTTTAAGACAGCATTAAGACAAAGTCAATAAGTTGAAAACGAACAAAAAAAACAACTTGGCACCTTTAGACGCATATTTGGGTTATGGAGATAGGAAAGAATTGTTACGGTTATTAAATTTATTGCAGGTATTAACATATTATGACATTAACATAAAGTAAAAATATAGTAAAACCATAATTGCCCTGAAGTTATTCAAATAAAAACAACAATTCATGGCGAAATAAATCTAAAAAAAAACTATTTCACAATTTTGCAATAAAAATATTTTAACTGCTCCATTCTAACCAGCTCTACTCACAGATACAGGAAATTATGATAACATTGCAAAACGAAAAGTTAATTTTAATTTCAAATTCACAATTCAGTAACATGATTTCCCCAAAAAGATGTCTAGAATAAAAAACAAGTACCACAGAGAGATAAATACGGCAGCAGTAAGTTGGAACTCATCCGTGAAAGCTCTGTGTAATATGGGAAGGAAAATAGAATACGCAGAAGTATTTGGACAGTGGTCCCGAGCAGCCTCTACGCTAAGAAATGCCAGCAGTTGGGCCCGTACATTTTATATATAAAACCGAACTAACAGTGAAAACCTAACACTAAAACTATTTAATGCGCATATTTTGTAAAATCTTCTATGACAAGAAGGATTGTGAGGATTTGTAGTAATCTGTCACGCCTTCTTTCAAGCAAATTGATCACACTCAGTCTCTAAAGGAGTGTCTCCAGACACTCTAGCGGATTAGAGGGTTAAATAGCTCAGCTGCTATTCCATTAGTTTGGAATTCGTCGATGCCAACTTAAAGTTCTATACCTCAATAAAAAACACCCTTTAGTTTGCCGTCACTGCCAACAGATCTCCAATTCTATTGCAAGGTCGGCAATATGACTTCCTGGTTGAATTTGGTTGAATTTCTGTTCGTTTAGATCTACTCACACTTGCGCTACTCAATTTTCCTTTCTTCTGACGAATACTCGTTATACCCTTTTTACATCAGCCCACAATATTGCCATGCAGCTCTCGTTGCGACACCTTGCATCGTTGTGTTATGGGCGACATTCTGCAATTCTGTAGCCGTTTTACAGTGTCATTCGTTTTTTTTTTTTAAACTATTCGGTCAGTTTAGGCGCCCACAGAGACCACTGTGCAACGATTGAATCATTTCCTACGGAACGTTATCGCATCGTCTCTGTGAGTTTAATCAAATATTTGCATTTAATTTTTGTAACCAATAAATGTATCAACCAAAAAGTTTAAAAGTTAATAAATCCGATGAACCAAAGTCAACACAATCGCGGCACCAACAGAGGCGCAGAAGGCGAACCGAACGACAAGCGCAGAGCAAGAATAACATTCGGAAATTAAAACAAAACAATCAAGAATCAACAGAATGGAACGGCAGGCAAAATCCAAAAACCCAATGAATGAAAACAGACTCAACAACATGAGCAGACAGTGGCAACATGAACATTTTACGGACAGAAAATGTCAAAAAGGAAACGACAGGATGCACATGGACTCGTCGTTCGTCCGTGGTTTGGGTTGTGAATACAACGCAAGTAATGAAGAATTAAATAAAACAACGACGGAGCGGAGCGGAGTGAACGATTCAAAAAAATAGGCAAATCACAAATAAAATGAGTTAATGTGCTAGACAAACAAGCAAAAGGACGAACGGAAGGACGAACGAAACAGAGAGCACCTAAAATAACAAAACCGCCGCAAGGAAAATACCAACGAAAACACACACACACAGAGAGTGAATGACGGGGTTTTGAAATGTAAACATTGGGAAAAGGTGTTAATGAAAAACAAACGGGAAATGATGAAAAACTAAACTCACAGCAACCCCTTTTGTGGAAGTGATTCCCGCCGTCTCCTCATGTTCCTTATTGACGTAAAGTTGGACGGAGCTGGAATTGTTTTCCACAGCTAACACACACACACACACAAAGTCAGATCCACCACAGAGAGAGTAAAAAGTTCATGTTAAAATTCTAATCAATATAAATTTATCAATGACTCATCCACCGATTCCCTGTGGAATCCTCATTTAATTATGGACTGGATTGTCAAAAGATTTTACCGTTTAATTTGTATTTGTGTGGGCACCCTGCATCAAGTCAAGACTTTCTGTAACTCTATTGGAATGGCGAAGTCCATGATTGGCTAACCACAGAGTTTCCTACGGTACAAACTGTGAAAATATTCAATCCCGCCCCTGTATAAACTTAGCTACGGCCAATACTCAGTGGAAACATATTCAGACCTGCCGAAACGCTGCCCTGAGAACAGCAACAGGCAGTCTCCTCATGTCTTCGATAGGGCACCTGCATGAGGACACGAAGATCTTCCCAGTCCGGGAAGCAGTTTTCACTTGGGTGCTACCGTGAGAGTCACCCCAACCGCCGTCCCACGGAGCTCCTTCCTCCGCCTAGGAATATGAAGACCGATCTTCATGATCTAGAGAGAGGTGCAGAGGCACAAAAGAGAACCTCTAGATCAACAAGCGTATCAGGCAGGACTAAACGACATTCACAGAGATTCGGTCGCAGCAGTAAAAAAAATGCTCTCCCTATGAATGTTGTTCTCGGGGACCACCCTCCAGCAGTGGCTTTGGAGGAGGAAACTATGCCGTGACGTATCAGAGTGATTCTGGCTCAGATGAGATCAGAATGGTGTAGCCGCCTCAACTCCCATTGCCCCGCTTGGGGACGGGGCCTCACAACGGGTCCAGCCGAACCAATTCAGCTCGTGCCAAGTTGACATCCATCAGATGTGGCCAGATTTCTGAACTTGAGCACGTCCAACCCACATCCAGAAGATGTAGAGGAAAATTCGAATGCCGAAACAGAGCTGTTACAACAACAACAATACACAGAAAAAAAAGACAACCAACAAATTTCAATGAAAATATTTGTACAAGAATTTCATTACTAAAAAAAATTGTCAAATATTGAAACGAAATTCGATGAAATGTTTCAACAAAACAATTAATCAAATATTTGGATATTCCTAATGAATTTTTTTGTTGATCCCATTTATGAAATTTCGTTTTAATATTTGATACATTTTTAGCATATTTACGAAAAATTTTATCAAATGTTGAAAGAAATTTGATAAATTGAATCGACAAACAATTTTATATGTTTTATGATTTGTATTTTGGTTATCTAATTTATAAAATTTCCTTTAATATTACATACATTTTTTCGTAAATATAATAAGCAATTTACCAAATATTAAACAAAATTTAAAAAATTATAATATTTTTCGATCTATTTTATTAAATTTCGTTTCAATATTTAATAAAATTTTTCATAAATATTCTAAAAAAAACGAAATTTGATAATTGTTGATGAAAAAATTTATTGTGAATTTCAAAAATATTTTTAATGAACGACATACAAATTTTTTTGTACACCGAGCGAAAAATAGCAATATCGTATTGATATTTTGAAACATTGATTTGATATTGCACAAAATGATATTTTTTGACGCTGGCGTAACCACTTTTTTCATATGGTTGTTGTTAATTTTATTTTTGATGCGACGTAAGCGTCGTGTTTGATATTTATAATATCAATTTGATATTTATAATATCAATTTGATATTTATAATATCAATTTGATATTGATCAATATCAAAGCGCTCGGTCACCAAGTACAACAATTAAATGTTTGTTGTGATTGTAGGCAATTTTTTCGTATGGTTGTAGTAAAATTTCATTTTGAAAATTTATATTATCAATTTGATATTGATCAGTATCAAAACGCTCGGTCACCCAAGTACAACAATTACATGTTTGTTGGTTAAGCGCCCCGGTAGGCGAGTTGGTAGAGTGCTTGCCTATCAGCGTGGTGGTTGTGGGTTCGATTCCCACCAGAGGCTTTGGTCTGTCGCTGCAAAAATCTAAACATATGGTCTGTGTCACCCGGTTTACCCTTGGACCCAAAAATTAGAATATAAATTTACTTTGTATTGTAATTAATAATAAATAAAATAAATGTTTGTTGTGATTGTAGGCAATTTTTTCGTATGGTTGTAGTAAAATTTCATTTTGAAAATTTATAATATCAATTTGATATTGATCAATATCAAATGACTCGGTTGACTTTCAGAAAATAGCGACCGAGACATTTGATATTGAACGATATCATATTGATATTTTTCCCACTTAGCCCCATTTTGTTAACGTTTAATATCAATTCGTTAACGAAAATATCAATTTGATATTATTTTTTCGCTCGGTGTATATATGAAACTTTCTGCATCAAGGATATTTTTGATAACAGTATACGAATATTTTCTTTAAGTTGACGAATTGTTTTATCACAGGATTTGCAATGAATTTTTTGTTTGATTTCGATGAATGATGAATCGAAAAATTATTTTTTTCTGTGTAGCCATTGGGCCATAATTATAATAATTTTCGCACTTGTTTTTTTTTATCTTCACAACAGATCCGCGATTAAGCAGTTTGTCTCTATCCGAGGATATCAATGTAAAGTCGTTATTCTTGGAGTATATTTGCCAGTAGAGAGTCTGCAAAACTAAACACTGGATGAGCGAACACAAGTAGGGAATATACGAGACTCCAGCATTGGGTTTCAGACTACCTCAGAGGGATCGCTAGAATATTCGACAACGAAGCGGAACGCCGGTATTGTCTGCTTCCGCCAGTCCAGGAAAGCTCACCAACAACTGAAGTACTGCCATAGGTTAGGTTAGGTTGAGAAGAGGAGGCATGTTCTTGGATATACACGTAAGCCAGTATTCGGCTTGTTGTGCGCTCTAACTGTTCCATGGATTGGTCGCGAGAAGTTATTTTAGGAGCTCTGTACTGCTGACGTAATCCGTAATAGTTTTCCAGTCTGCGTTGGGTCATTTCCCAAGACACGGGATCTATTGTTTGCGAACGCTGGGCAATGACAGAGGAAATGCTCCAATGTGTGGTCATCCTCATGTAGTCATAGATGCGCTTGAAAGCCAATGTATCCTGTAAGGATACCTATGAACTAACTAGTTTCTAACTAGAACGGAAAGACATTTGATAAGATAGCGGGTGAGGAAAAATTCGCAGAGCCGTGGCGATTGTACACCTGTTCAAAGGACATTCACTTAGCGTCGTCGAGGCCAACCACTCCAGTTGTGTTTTTCTCTACTAGTTTTGAACCATATCAGCATACTACTACCACCGTAATTCCTTCGTTTTGCTTCATTACATTCCATGTCTGTGGGATTATTAGCAGCCGCTGAAAGGCACAACTGGAACCTCTATCTGAACAATATTCCACTGTTCGCAGTTTTGTCGTTTGCATTGGCAAATAGTGGTCAACGTCGTTGCAACTGCTTACCGACTTTCGAGTTTTGATTATGCATGGATGTGTCCTATTTAAGCATCGCTTTTTCCCTCTCAATTTCTCAAAAATATTTACCGATTTGTTACAATTATTTTGACCAGGTGTAAAATTTCAAAAAGAAAACAAAAAAAGTCCCCGCGCTGATTTGTTCCCTTCACTGACAATCAGGCAGAGACGAGACACACACAGGCCGACGACGACGACCCTTGTCAAAGGCTGAACGGCGGCGGCGTGGATGATGATTTCATTACATTACTTCTTCAATGGCCATGTTTGCCTTTCATGACAAATGAAATTATTTCGGTGTTCAATTGTTTTCTCGACATAATCTGCATACGATTGACGAGTGTGCAACAAACAACAACAACAACAGCACATCTCCGACCAAAAAGGGCACTCTGAGTCAGTCACTGTTAATTCAATTTTGAAATACTCGAATTTCGAAAGCAGTCGAAAGGGAATGGGACGGCTCTGCTTGTGGGCAATCAGTGTGTGTTCGTTCGTTCGTTTGGTCGGCTTTTGGAAATGTATGCAAAACATGATTAGGGTGAGTCCGGGCGTGCGACTGTGTGTGTGTGTGTTCGAATGTCTTCACAACCCCCCTCCCCCTCCCGGCTCTCGACAGGATATGTTACATTGCATTATGTTGTAAATTCAATGCCCATGTATTCAATTTCATTGTTTTGACATAAAAGACATGTGCGCTCAACGGGCTCGTGCGCATGCGTACTTCGCTATTTGGCCTGTCGGACTGTCTGCCTTTCAATTTCATCCGGTGTCATTGTTGAACCACTGCTACAGATTTTGTTGGTTTCGAATTGTTACGTTTTACGAGTGGAATTTAAAAGCCAATTTTAATCAACTGCTGAGGCACACGATTCCCATGAAATTGTATTTTAATGAAGTGTTGCTGAGTTGCTGTCTCGTGTACATGGCGCGACTGCTCTTTCCCTTTTTTTTCCCCCGGTTAGGGGCTGTTTGTCCTTTCGTCGTTGTGTTTGTATGTGTCGCCACGTTTTGTTGCTGGATGTTTATACACGTTTAACCATGACTAATGCAATTTTTATAACTTCATCTAATAGCAGCAGAGTTTTTGAAATTGTCGTTGTGGTTTGTTGCTTATTCAAGCAATGTCAAAGGATAATCCAAGAATTGCGAAAGATGCAGAAAGTTGCACATGATCGTATGGGAACTGTTTATCGCCTAAAAGGAATAAGTCCTCAGGAAACAGAACTATCTATCTTTACCATAATCAGCTTAAATCATTGAACCTGGTCCAAAACAGGAGTCTGTTTCTCACATCTGCCAACAATATATCCAGACAATCGCCATAAACAGCAAACTCTTACCTAACCTCTCCCTTGAAGAAATTGTGTATTTCATGTGGCAAAAGGACCCTGTGGACGAAGCTATCGTGGAAATATCGTCTAAACAACGTTATGGCCATAAAGCGTCCATTTAGAACTTTTGCCAAAAAAAACACCACAACAACAACAAAAACTTTGGACAAGCTGTAGAGGAGTCGTCACCCGCACTCAGTCATTTATGAGCAGTTTAGCTGCTATTAACGCTGTCATTGCAATCTGAGCCCAGCATACCAACACCTGATGATGTTGATGGCCATGGAGTCGTTGGCTGTTTGGTCGTAATGTGTTGGTGTTTTTGTTGTTTTGGTTTTGCTGCGATGAGTTCAAATGTTCTTCTTAACAATCGCCCCGTTATGGATTCATTTACAAGTGCACCCTACACAAAGGTGCTAAAAATGGTGAAGGTAGCGACAAGACTTAGACGATGTCGGTTCTATTGGTCTTCAAGCTAGATACTCATTATATAGTCTCTCCCCCACCGAGCAACGAAGTCCTCTGTTCTGAAGTAAAGGACAGCGACAGACTGGACTCGTTTTCATCCTGATATATCGAATTGACCCCACTTGCTGTCCTCTGTTTAGGGTCGCGTCCCAACAACCAGTAGAGGGCGATGCCGTCTGAGAGCAGTGTTGTATTTTGTATTCACTTGTCGACGTCACTCGGCTGTACAAGACAGCACTAGTTTGGACTGTTTGGTTATGTGCAGCCAAAAGAAATCTCTAGCTGAAAGAAATCTATGACTGCACAATATCGCAGCCAACAGAAATCGTTGGCCGCCTGAAGTGGCAGCTAAAAAAATGTTTTCTTTTTTGATTTCAGTGTAGCCAACTTGCGATTCACGTACTCACTGGCTGTAAAGTTAGAGATCGCGACAGATGCCCAGGAAAAAGAGAGCGAGAGAGTAATATCCATTTTATGTTTGCTCCCATGGCACAATAATACAGGGTTTTCCCACAAGAGGTGGTATTTTGGTATTCAAAGAAAAATGGAATTTTTTGAAATAAATGAGCGGATGTTTATTTCGAAATAAAGAGGAAGGTGTGCCGTTAGTAATGAAAAACTACATCAGCCAAATGGGCAGCACGACCACGCTTACAGGACCATATCCTTTTCATATTTTCCATAACCAAATCGCAAAGTCGCTGCCCTATGTCGTCCATAGCCTATCTTTAAGGTCTTGAATCGACGCTGGGCTGTTGGCGTAGACCTTATCTTTCACTTGGCCCCAAAGGAAGAAGTCGCAAGGTGTTCAATCACATGATCTCGGTGGTTGTGATCACCTCTTCGAGAGATAAGACGGTCCGGAAAGTTTTCCCTTTAAAAGCAATGGTTTCGTTGCTTGTGTGGCACGTAGCGCCGTCTTATTGAAAGTAAACGTTGTCCCGATCAATATCATCCCACTCCGACCATAAAAAAATCATTAATCATCTGTCGATAGCGCAATCCATTCTCCTTAATGTTGATCCAACCTCATTTTCGAAAAAGTAAGGTCCAATGACGCCGCCGGACCATAAACCGCCCCAAACAGTCACACGTTGAGGATGGAGAGGCTTCTCAACAATAACTCTTGGGTTTTCCGAGAGACAATTTGGCTAGTTGACGTAGCCACCGAGGAGGAAATGGGCCCCATCAGTCAAAATGATTTTTCGATGGAATTCCGGATTATTTTTATGCATTTCAAGGACCCAATCAGCAAAGACACGACGTTGTTGATGATCCGCCGGCTTGAGTTCTTGTGTTAACTGAACTTTATAAGCCTTAAGTCTTTGTGCAAAATACGGTGTAATGGCATTTGTGCCGAATTCCCAATTCCAAAGAACGACAAGGAATGGACAAACCTTGGTTTTCTTCAACACTTTGGACTACAGCAGCAATATTCTCAGTTGTTCTTGAGCGACGTTTCATTCTTCACATCACTAACTTGTCCCTACAGCTCGAATTTTTCCACCAATTTCTATATTGCGGTCCGACAAGTTGCTTCACGACGACTCAAAAATGCTTTAGTTTTGCGAACTGTGACTGAAAGATTTTCACCATTTTTGTAGTGAATTTTAATAATTTGAATGCGTTGTTGAAGCGTGTATCGTTCCATTTTTAGTAATGGCGTAGTTTCTAGTTGTCAAATGCCGAAGAACAAAAGCTTCAAAAGTGGCAGCTACCGAAATACCGGTTGATTCAAAATAACACCTCTTGTCGGAAAACCCTTTATAAGGCATGCAAACAGGGGATTTTATTTTTTTCCACCTCGACAGAATTTTTATTGCGAAATCATTGTTTACATTTCAATTGTTTGTTTCAAACGTCGAATAGTAAAAAATTATTTATTTATTTATTTATTTATTTATTTATTAATTACAATACAAAGTAAATTTATATTATAATTTTGTGTCCAAGGGTAAACCGGGTGACAAAGACCATTTGGCTTGATTTTTGCAGCGACAGACCAAAGCCTCTGGTGGGAATCGAACCCACAACCCCTACGCTGATAGGCAAGCACGCTACCAACTCGCGTACCGGGGCGCTTAGTAAAAAATTAAATCGCAGTAAACATTTAAATCAAATAATTGAAAAACAAAAAGCCTCAAAACTATTACAAATAAATTTATAGTTCTCTAACAAGTGTGTCATAAGTTGTAACTGTCTTCGGTACCTTTCAGGCGGTACCTAATTTCTTTATTTCTGATACCGCGTCCCTAAAATATTTGACCTCTTTTTTCCAAAAAATGGTCGTTTAGACCAACTTTGAGATGCTCTCAGATTTAAATCCCGCAATATCTAGACACAATCGAAATGTCATACAACAGACAGCAACTAGGAGGATATTTCATGCAAATTTTCATCCAAATCAGAGAGGTAATTTTTCGAAAAGTGCAGGTTATGGATCGATTTTATTTACCTCGAAATCTATAGAGCGGAGCCAGAACCTCCTTTGACCAAAATATGGTCATCAATTGCCTGCACAACTCAAACTGTCATATTCAGTCGTCCTGTGTCACCTACTAACCCCCGGTCCATTTGGAGATATTGCGCGAGCCATGTAGGGTATGATGAAGTCGTGTGCTACATTCAGTCCTCTCTATTTGGTCTTCTGTGTCATCAGCAAATGACTTCAACTTTGATGGCAGAGTTTTCAGATGTTGACGATGTAAGACTTTTAGTTGTTGTCGTTGTTGGTGTTCTCACCGTCGCCGTCATAGTTGCTGCTGTTGTTGTTGTTGAGGATAATGATGATTTTGCTGTTGTTGCGATTTTAATGACCGTAATAATCATATTGCCAAATGGTGATGGTCTTCTTACAGTTTCCATCCGTAGTTTCGCTTCGTTCCCTCTTCCTTTTATGATGTCGCAAATTTTAAATCTTTTTCTGTTTTTGTGTTCTTCTTTTTCTTTATTTGTTTTTTATACGATGGACGAACATATTTTCCATCTTTGGAGTCAACTAAGGACTTGTTGGTTCGTTGGGTTATAACAATAAAAATGATATTAGCCAAACTAACTTTTACCGTTATTCATTCAACTTAAAATCACATAATCCCCATAACGACGGAAGTTTCAATGGACTGGCGCTGTGGGAAGATTCGCTTACATAAGCGGGTGCACCACCTGTTCCAGGGGAATCATGAAACAGTGTGATGATGTATTCCCATTGAGCAGATGAAGTCATTGGTTATATGACCATTCGACTAGAGAAGTTTTAGAAATATGCAGGGGAGGCTTGATAGGTGTTACTTTAAACACAGCCCACTTTTCAAGAAGATGGCTGTGTTTTTCAATGGGATTTTTTACAAATGCCCAGCAAATGATTGAACACTTTAAGAGAAATGTGTGAAAATTCAAAAACAATTTTCCTATATTTTTCTAAACAATAGTTTATTATATTTCGAAAATGCCAATATTTTAGGCAGGATTTTTTTTTTTTAAAAAATACAATTTTCGAAATTTCGAAAAAACATTCTCACAACTTTCCTTTTAGACTATCCCATGTGGATTAATTAATTCTCGGTCAATTCTCGACAGCTCCTGTGAATGGGCAGCTCCCGAAGACTGACAAATTTCTTGGTAACATGCGGTATTTGTAGAGCAAAATAATCTCCGCTGGGCGGACATCTCCCGTGGACGGACAAAACCACTGCGACCATCGGTGTCCGCCCACCGGAGCTTTCACTCAACTGGTTGACTTCGACGTGGACCATAGTTTTTAGTGGCATTAATCAGGATTACTTGCGATTACTCTAAATAATCAGAAAGAATCAAAAGTAATCTCTGAATGTAGTCGGCTTATTTTTCGATTAGTTTTGATTATTTATAGTAATCGTGATTACTTTTAGATTATTTGTAATTGTAATTGAAAACCATTAACAATTTAAATAATTTAATTTTTAATATCAGTATTAAAATAATTTTCTTAAAATACTATAAAAGAAAAAAAATATTATACAGGGTCCGAGAGAAAAAAATGTTCTGCGCAGGTTGATCGAATGACGTCACGCGTAGTGTATTCCTATTGGCTAATAGTCAAAGTGGTTTCACTTGCAGGGTTGCCAACAACCGTTCTTATGCTGTATTCCAATCCGAAACTTTTTACTCGTTGTCGATACACATAGAGTTGTCAGCCCTTACAAGGGACAACTTAGGTCATCTAAAAGGAAATCATGCGCATGGCGTAATCTTTCTTTCTAACATTCTTGGTTTATGGAACGGTGATATTCTGCCAACATTTGTAAGTCCTTAAGGTGTGAATTCTTTCATAAAATCTTAAATAACCTTCTTTAACAAAAATAGCTGTTATCTTTCGCAATTTCTTTGTTTCAACACACCCAAAAACTCGATCAGCTGGCAACAACTAGGGCCTCGGACAGGAAAATATAACTCCAATTGTTTCAGTTTTTTTTTTTTTTTTTTTGGCGTGCTGTTTGGCAGCCAAGGCATATTTTTATTTTGTCCACCACAACCATCGCAAAATAATCGTAAGTTATCCACACCCACCAGACTGAGTGCTCTGAAATGTGCCAATAAAGCAGAACCAGCTTGATCTTCTGTCCAAGTAAAAAACTAAGATTTAGATGCTTAGATTTCATGTCGGCAATACAGAGAGTCTAGTAGCCCATTTGCCGTGAATGAAAAGCTTCTTGAATAGGAGTGCGTGGCAAATGGTTGAACTTGCTGCCTGTCAAAAACAGAAGCTTACAGAGCTAGTAGGCTCAACTCTTGCAATATCATAAAAACAGAAGCTTACAGATCTAGTAGGCTCAACTCTTGCAATTTCATAAAAAAAAATTGGCCTTAGCTTGTGAATCCTTTTATGAGTAATTAGCTGATATTTTATGTCGAAATATGTTTCGGTTTTGATGATCCGTCGCAGGAGAAGAAAACCCCATGTTAAGAGTATTGAAAATATTCCAAAAATATGTTGTTGTTGGTTTTTTTTAACTCTCAGTGTATCACCTACCGAATCATTACACTCTGCGACAAATGGTAAGGGTCAGTGATCGGTTTGGAATGAAACCACCGGGGAAAGTTATATTGGTAAAAAAAAGTCATACGTGTTCCAGCGTTTCGCTGGGTCTCATCTAGGAATCGAGATATATCGATTTGAAGTTAGTAAGTATCGTATAGGGGAATTTGTCACGTTTTAGGCTCTTTTGTTTGACATAACTCGAGAACCACTCGTCCGATTTAGCTGAAATAAATTTTAAAAAACCAAGAATTACAATTCCCTTAATCTGTTCATATATTATTTTCCTTTACAAGTAATAGTTTCCAAGTTAAAAATAAGCGCATGAAGAAAAAATTTTTTTTTTTTTTTTTTATTTTTTTTTTTAAATACATTTATTTACATTTTAATAGGACTTGACACTTTTTACCGTTTTGGATTTTTTATGAATTAAAAAAAAAAATTTTTAATTTTTAGGCAAAAATAATTTTTTTTTCATACATTTATTTATAATTGCGAAACTGTTGCGTAAGTAGGAAAACGGTTTAAGAACAGATTAGAGGAATTGTAATTCTTAATTTTTCTAAATTTGTTTCAGCTAAATCGGACGAGTGGTTCTCAAGTTATGTCAAACAGAAGAGCCAAAAACGTGACAAATTCCCCTATACGATACTTACTAACTTCAAATCGATATATCTCGATTCCTAGATGAGACCCAACGAAACGCTGGGACACGTATGACCTTTTTTTGACCGATATAACTTTCCCCGGTGGTTTCATCCCAAACCGATTGTGGCTGTCGCACAGTGTTATAAATCGCCCATCTCTTTCTTTCTTATTTCTCAATTCTGCTGAGAGATAGCATCATTGAGATGTATTTCTATTGTAATGGCTCTCTTTGGCTGGTAGGTTTTTGAGAAATTTTACCACACTTTCTTTTTTTTTTTTTTTTTGGTTTAAACCTAGCTGTGAGCCTATCTCCACCTCTGTTCTCTTTAGGAATATTACCATGAACAATCGCAATAATATTCAATCTCCGACCTGTAACCGACAATACTTTCAGAAAGAAGCCTTCGTTGATTTCTTTTTGTGTTTTAGAAAATAGTTGCATGAGAATTTCTTTTTTTTTTGCATTCCGGTGTATACTTGTGCCGCTTGTGTACATATGGAACTATCCGACGGGTCAGATATTGATTCGGATTAATTTTTGCTTTGTTGTTATGACGTTCACTGTATCGGATCACTTCTTCTTTGGTCGACGTTTAAAATCCCTACGGTTGCTTTTGGCAAAATGTGCTCGATTTGCAATTCAATAACTTAAAACAGAACAGATATTAACAAATATAATAAAATTCATACCGATTTACAGTTATGAAAGAGTTGCCATTACAATAATATCAATCATTACGCCAGACTTTACAGTAATACTTCCAAGTTGTCTACGGTATAGATATGGAAATGTTTCATTTTGGTCTGCACCATTACTTTTAGTATTGAATTACAGTAAAATTACTGACATTTGACAATTCATATAACAACTGTTATATAGATTTGAATATGGGCATTTCCAGGATCGCGAAAGGGACACTTGAACGGCTTAAAGTTAAAAAAAAATTATGAAAAAATATTTTTTTTAAGCTCTTTATAACAGATTAATTGCATTTCAGTAGTAGGTACTATTTTTGAGTGCAAAAAGCAAATTCCATAAATTCAACGTTCTCAAAATAGTTAAGATAAACATGAGATCGCGAACGGGACAAAAAATGGAAGTCATTTTTGCCAGTATGTGGAAAAATGTAAAAATTTTGTCGCATTATAGGGACTAAAATTTTTTTTAACTATAAGGGAATACTAAATCTTTGTTATAAAGTTTTTTGCTTTAAAATATCTTCAATTCTTAGTTTTTAAAAAATATTTGTAACTTTCGCGAATGGGACATAATTTCCAAAATTTGTTTTATTTATTATTATTTATAAAAAAAAATTAAAAATATATATATATTTTTTTCAAGAAATTAAATATAATAAAATATTAACATAATTATGAAATTTTCTTTTTTAAAGAAATTTTAAAAAAAATAAAAAAACAACATTTCTCAACTACAACTAAAAATTGTAGAAATTTTTGTTTAAAAAATAATAATAATTCCGGTTATATTTGGTAAATTATTCCCTTTGTCTGTCATAAAAGGAGTCTCATTAATTTGACCTTCATCGACGTATAGAATTTTAATTCCTTTAATGTGTTCCTGTGCGCATTGATAAAAATCCAATGCGTCGTTTAAACAAATATTTTTGGTTTTGGTGAGGTGCAAAAATTTTCTGTTTAGTACGGCTCCAACGCCATCGACTGCACCTTTCTCATGGGAAGTTACTGCTGGAAAAGGTACCACTTACGATCGCGAACGAGACACACTTTGAAAATCAATAAAAAAAAAACTTGTCTTCTTCAATGTTTCACTTTTAATTTTTTTTAATGAAATCACTACTTTAGCTTTTAATTTGAATTAGCAAAGTGTTCCAATCATTGATTACGGAGAACTGATAACAAATGCTTATTTGTGATCGCGAACGGGGCATAGGAATCGCATGAAAAGGAATAGTACAAATTTATCGTTATTCGGACTTTGTTCGATCTTTACTATTTTTTATTTAACTATTTTTTGTTGGTACAATTACACCATAGGACGAGTGCAATCGTTATGATACTAAAGAGTCAATAATATCTCAAGGAAATAATGATAATAAGAGAAGCCAAGAGCAAGAAAACCAAATATGCAACTTGCAAATCAATTTACTCCAAATGAAAATAAAAATATATTTTAATGTTAATATATTAATAAAATTTCAGCAATTCTCTAATTTCAATTTTAAAAAGAAATATTTTTTTTCGATTTTTAATATTTTGGTCGCGGTGGACCATTCTCTTGAAATGCCCATATGTAGTAATGGATTCAGCCAAAAAAAAAACATAAAAAGTGGAATTGTTGCCTTCTTCTCATATCAATTGCGAAATTATGTTTTCGATATGTTTTGCCAACCAATCAATTTGTATGTTAATTGTTAAAATTGTAATTGATATCTTCTGATTATTAAGTAATTAGTATTTGTCAGTGGAGTACAAATTTTCTTTTACATTCCCTCAATTACTTGAGCAAAACTCTAATTTTTTCATTTTTTTTTTTTGTTCTTTACCAAAACAGAAACTGATGTCTTAAGGACCTCCCGAACATGCCGAAGCAACAACTCACTAAGCAGGATGCTCTGTTATAATTTATCCGGTTTAACATCCGTACCCTGTGGTCGATCTCCTTAATTCAAAGCTCTCTGTACAACTTGACAATTCAATTGGCCGCACAGGTCCGGCGTCTGGCAAGAATGCAAAAACGGAGCAGATTGAAACATATGTGAGTGATAAAGTTGTGCCGGAACCAAATGCTTTATGTAAGAGGCGAAAGACTCGTGTGCCCAGCAGGACCACGGCAGCAGAACAGGACGACGACCATAAGGACAGTCATACTAATAGTAATTGTTAAGGCCATAATAAGAGTATCTGAAGGCAGCATCCACAATGTTATTACTATTACTATTATTATTGTTATAAGTGACTGTCGTGTGTGTGTGTGTGTAAGTCCACACCACTAACCTAAGGACAACTACACACTCGTCAAGGAACATAACCAACACAGCACACAACATCTCGCAACTCTCATCCCTTCGCATCGAGATTATGGTCAAACTTAGTGCCGGCTGTGTTGTACAATGTGTGAGTGTGTCCTACTCGTAAGGTTTGCACCGATTAGAACTGAGCTAAGGATTCGTAACAATGGGGCGAAGGGAAGCACAGCGAGCGAGAGGAAGGAATATGTTTATTATTATTTTTTGTTATTCACTTTGTTACACAACAAAAAACGATGAAAAGTTAACGCTCACACATTCCAACTGCAACTTTTGTGCTGTTCCATCTCCATGGGCAACAGGGATTTATTCACAGAACAAATCTCCGACATCACACACACACACACTCACATGTACACACGTACAGTGGCAGCCCACCGCTGTGCGGAGTTCAACAAATGAACAACACCTCTCTGGAGTATTTTTGTGGGAAAAAAAAATTCAATTTGACAACAAACAAAAGTTACAGAAACATATTCTGTTACTGTTTTTTGTTGTTTTTTTTTTTAGTTGTCGCAACATTGGTGTACTTTGGTGTTTTCCAAATGATGACAAAACATACAAATTCAATTATTTTCCCGACAATTTCGGGGGCACGCAAAGTTTTCATAGTCACGGCGATTATTTGAGAAAAACCACACAAATTTTGCATTTGTTACAGAAAAACACAAACACACACACAAATTAGAAACTACCAAATATTTCCGAAGCGAAAAAGAACATCTTCAGTGGGCTCAAATGGAGCTGTGTGGAGTACGGGGAGTACGAATAGTGTGACTCATATCCCCCCAAAAATTTATGTTCGACATCATCTGTAATTGTTTCATTTTGTAGTTGGTAATCCTCAAGGGAATTGGTGGAGGGGCGAGGTAACTGGCCCAAAAATGATTATTTACTATTATTAGTTACAATGAAAGCAGAATCATGTTCGAATTCGGAGGTTGTAATCTCGGAAATATACAACATCAGCGTGTGTTCAGTTCATCCACTTTTGTAATCATAATTTTTTGAAGATATTTTGTTCAAATTTGTGGTGAAAACTTCAAATGGTTTACAATACGACTGTTACAGATTTAAAAATGTATTTATCCGTCACCTTTTATTTAGTCTACATATTGGAGAGTTCCTGAAAATGTTTTGGTGAGGATCAGGATCATAACGATCGCTTAATTCCAGAGTATGCCTAGTTGACTTAGCATGTTTATGAGGGAGATTGATTTATTTAAATTTAAATCCTTTCAAAGGCTAGATTTTTCCGACTAAATGTTACTTAGCATCCGCCTCATACGGACTGTTTTCCATGTCCATGTCTGACCTTCGTTTCCAAAATGCTGCTGACTGATATTCTAAAATTGTTTGTTCTTGGAAATTATAAAACTATAATTATATAATCCATACATACACTACGCTGCGGAATGTATACACCCGTCATTATCATTATTGCAAATAATTTCAAATAGAAGTCGTTGCCAACTTACCCGCACCAGACTTTGTCTGAAGTCAACAGAATGGTGTAATTACCTGAAGAAGACAGAAAACAGTAAAACATTAATGCGATAATAATAAAAAATTATTTAATATTAACATCAGTTTGGATATCTGAAATCTTTGTTAATACATATCTCAAAATACACTAGCGATAATTCTTCTTGGTATAAAACACATTTATTCCCTCGAAGACTACTTCGACCAAACCCCCAAAACAATTGTTGGTTTAATTAGACATGCACAGAAGCTGTCAGATCCAAAGAGGATGCGTTCAGAAATTTTGCGTTTAATTACAAATGCCAATACGGAGCTGCTACACAAACAGGCAAGATCAAGGTGGGCCAGAGTACTTAGGCGCGAAAAACTTCTTTACGAACAGCGTCTTCGTGCTAAAGTTCTCTCTTCTCCCAGGGGAAGTAAGATTTGCGATTTGTTAAAAGAGTGAGGGGACAATACTTCATCTTCTATTCCAACTCTCGTCAACGATGACCAGATATTCACGGACCCGGTTGACAAAGCTATCCTTCTGGCTGACATGTTTGCAAAGAATTCATCTTTGCCAGAAAGCAGTCAACCACTCACCGGGATCGAAAACGTATCTTGTTCGATGCCTCAGATATTGTTTCGAACGCGTGGTCTTAAAAGGGTTCTTGCTGATCTTAACGTTAACAAAACTCCGGGCCCGGATGGTATTTCAGCACTTGTCCTATGTAAGTGCTCTTCGATGCTAGCTCGTCGTCCATTGCGCAATCTTTTCAATATGTCCTACCCTGCTGGTATTTACCCTTCACGTTGGAAAGTTGCCAATGTTCAGCCGATCCCCAAGAAAGGGGAGGCAACAAATCCGGCGAATTACCGTCCAATTGCAATATGTTCTGCGCCAAGGTGTTCGATAGGGTCTGGCACGGAGCACTCATATCAAAACCTATTGCATTTGGTGTCAGTAATACCTTCTCTCGTTTCATATCGAATTTTCTCAGGGATCACTCTATACGAGTTGTTATAGATGGGGTCTCATCCAACGAGCAAGGCTCTGTCATCTCTCCTTCTCTATTTCTTATTTTCATTGACGACCTATTGGGCGGACTGTGAACCCAATCTACTCCTTTGCGAAAAATAGCCACCTCTGTCATTCATACTAATTTGATCATCGGCCAAATCCTTCGGAAGTCGAGGACAAAAGGCGAACGATGAATGACTCACTTAACCGGGATTTGGCGACGATTTGTGAGTGGGGCCAAATGAACAGAGTAGATTTTAATGCCCAGTGCTGTTCCACCGATCCAGCATCGTCGTCAATCTCTATGGGTGGTGTGAATATCGACGAATCAGACACTCTTGATGTTCTGGGCATGAAGATACAGGGTGATGCTCGCTGGGCTAGCCATATATTCGAAGTGTCGAATGAAGCATTCAAGTGTTTAGGCTTTTTGAAGCGGTGCAAGAAATACTTCACTCCATCTGATCTCGTAAATATTTACACCACCTACATCCGGCCTAAAATGGAATACAACTCGCATATATGGGCAGGGGCTCCATTAACATCTTTGAAGCTTCTGGACCGTGTACAGAGGAGAGCGGTGATGATGATAGGGGATGGTAGGGTATCCAACTCTATTGTCTCCCTACAGCATCGCCGAAATGTGGGTTGTGTATCGCTATTCTATAGATATTTTAATGGTATCTGTTCAGAAGATATCCGTCGTCTGGTCCCTGACGTTAGAACATTTAGTCGGAATACACGGCTGTCCAGGGTCTCTCATCCGTTCATTGTGAAATGGCCGGTTGACCGGACGACGCACTATAGAGAAAATTCGTTTTTTAGCCGAACCGTTCGTTCAGCATTTTTCCTACCTGCTATGACATTACCAAATTTTGGTTTAAATCGAAACAGTCTGATTTTGTTGAAATAGATTTTACTACATAAGAATATTTAGTCCTGTTAATTTGTTAATTAGTTATCTAATTTGCTTATTGTCTTTTACGGTAGATTGCAAATAAAGAAAGAAAAAAAAAATAAGAATATTTAGTGTATTTTAATCTGACTGATAGTTTCAGAGCAATAAACAAATTTAAGCAAAAAAAAATAATGTTGTAATTTTTTTTTTAAATAAAAAGTTAGAATATTATTAAAAGTGGCCATTTTCAAAAGTTTATAACACCTTTAAACCTCTGAATGGCAGTTTCGGAGCTGTAAAAAATTTAAGGCCAACAAATTGATATTGTAATTTCTGTTTAATAAAAAAACATTTTCAAAAGTTTATCTCGTCATACAATTAAAATGGGGCGTAGATCATTAAAATCGATGAGGATTTTTTGCATTTATTCACCATTTAGTGACGGTCCCTTCTGGTAACACCCATTCAAATGAATACGCTGAAAAATACGTCTTTTTTAATGTTTACACACAAGTAAAACGCATGTTTGGTGTTTGTAGCAAGTAAAGCTTATTTCCTTCCTCACAAAGCTTGTTTGGATGTAAATATAACTCATTTGCTTTTAATATATTACATATTTGTGTAGAAGCAATAGCGTGTTTGGTGAAAAACAGACAACGAACTTATTAAATTCGACAAAGTACAACATTTGAGTGCGAATAAGTGTATATTTGCAACTGTTTTCGTAATTTTTTTTCTGCATTTACGCTCTTTAAAGTAAATGCAATAACCGAGAGAATAAGATGAATTGTTATATAGAATTTCACAAATTGAAAAAAAAATAAAAATTAAGTCAAAAATGCATATACAGTATAATCCCGATAATTCGTACCCCGCTAATTCGTAAACCCCGCTTATTCGTAACAAAATCCCGGTCCCTTGAAAAAATCGCGATAATTCGTAAAAATCCCATACATTTCGGTCCCCTCGATAAATCGTAAAATTTTTCCAGGGAAATGCCTAAAAACCTCTTATTTTACCTCGTAATTTTTAGTTGAAAACCTCGATAATTCGCAAACTTCAACTGTTTTGCTATTCTCTCTTTCACTTCTTTCGTGCTTTTTTATGTAGCGGAGGCGACGCGTTCTTTGGAGGGAAAACGGTAAACCACTGACAAGTGATTCTATGCTCTCAAGTGGCGAAGCATTTGTTGTTGTTTATGTGTGTGTCTTTCTTTAACTCTCATTGTTCTTACGTTGCTGTAAACTGGCATTGATCGGGCATATTCACATTTTTCTGCAGCTCAGTGAATTAAGTGGTGATTTTACTCTGTAAAAATGTGTGCGGTTTGTCCGAAGGCCATTAAAATTTCACTAAAACGGTCGCTTTAAGTACTTTAAGAATTAAGTTTTTGTTTTTTTGTTGAAAATTAATTGATTTTAAGTTGCTTTTTTTAAAAAAATAAAACTTTATACATACATACATATAAATATGTACATATAATTATTATTGAATAAAAACCTTCGTAATTCGTATTTTTTCTCTCTTCCCCCCGCTAATTCGAAACCCCGCTAATTCGAAAACCCCGCTAATTCGTAGAAAACGGTCGGTGCCTTGACATTACGAATTATCGGGATTTTACTGTATATAAATTTGATATTTATCACCTACAAACAAGTTTATATTTGTGGTATGGAAAAATATATATATGTTTGATGCGAACTTGTTTGCAGAAATTTGTTAAAATGGCCATTTTTTTTCAGCGTGCAGAGCAAAGCCTCTGGTTGTAATCGAAACCCATCATTGATGGGCAAGCACGGTGCCAACTCGCCTGCAGGGGTGCTGCATTTCCCCCCCCCTAAATGTGGCTATAAATTTTTAATTTTTTAAAAATTATTTAAACGATTTCAAAAATAACAATTTAAAAAAAAAACTATTAAAAAAAGAATAAGACCATTGGTGTAACTACGCCAAGAGACCCCCAGCACACCATTTGAAATTAGCTTTGCCGTTTGCGAAAGAAGTACAATGCACCAGCAACGGGGGCTATAGCCCCACCCCAGGAAAATTGTCTAGTTACGCCTATGATTCACACCACTATACTACCCAGGGGATCACTGTACATCGGAAATTTAAGGTAGTTATTCGTTACAAAAAAAGAAATTATCGTTCATATATATATATATTTCATTCCAAAATATCATTCCATGTGTTTCTTCAATAGAAATGCAAACCAGGATGTAAAATTTTTGGTCATTCGAGCTGTTTCATTTTTATTACTTAAAGCTAATCAATTTGTTCATTTTTCGATTGCTGAAATTTATTTAATTTTTTTGTTTTGTAAACAGATGATCATTTCCAACTCAAAAAAAAAACCATCACAATTAAGCTAATGGAATTTTAAAAAAACAAAAAATGAAAATGAACGATAATGTGATGCTGGCCATAAGGGCGTGGTTAATTCCTTAAAAACTCATTTTAAAGTTTCGTTTCATCCACATCCACATAATTTACTCTACGGGATGCATTCAATGACGATTACAACGTCGTGCACACACTCCCGCCTCAGCGACCATTCTTTGGCCACAAACCACTACGAACCGCAAAATGATTGAAATCCATAACAATTGAATGGGAATGACCCATATCTATGGGAGTGCAAGCATGGGCAAGCATGGAGTGTGTCAGCGTTTAAAATTTCCACAAAACACATTCGGTCGAATTATTAGTTTTTAATATCGCCGACGGAACGAGATGTAATTGTAAATTATGGCCCGATGGATGAGAGCACAAACTAAATCACAGCAAATCAAAATCAAAATCCATTCAGAAACCCACATTACAGTTTTGTGCCGCTACGCTTATCAGCCGAGACATCCGAACACGAGTCCTGTGGTGCCCTCCCTCCCATCCTTCCGTTGTGACAGCGCTCGTAATGATTGCAAATGTTTTCTCTACCACCAATGGTTTTGTGGACGCCTTCGGGACAGGACATGTGAGTTGCCGATTTCCTTTCTGTTGCTCTGTGACTGTAAAATTATTGAACAATTGTTGGAAAACAATCAAATCAAATTTATAATGACCGTTACGAAAATTAATCACCACCCCAACGCACACTCAGCGAGGCGCGACTGTGTGAGTGAGTGAGTGGTGTGATGTTGTCCTTAATATCACAACATTAGGATCCTTGTTCGTATGCGTGCGGTGTGTTGTCCTTCGATGTCCCACTGTGATTGCGTTTCTCTATTCAATGTCCAGTCATGAATTGGCATAAACTATAATGGACCTGGACAACGGCGAAAGATGGGTGTGTTTATGTTTTTGTCTGTATGTATTTTTTGCAATGTTGACCCATTAAAATTATTTGGCCAAATGTTTGTTGTAGCCTAACGCACACAGAACATAAATCGAATCGAGGAGAAGAATTTTTATTGATTCCATTCATAATAGTTTGTATTGTTTGATTGAGTACTTGAGTCATTGGCAAAATATTGAGTTCGGGGTGGGTTTGGTCCAGTCATAAATATTGAGCTCATTTGCATTTGAGAAACAATAGAAATTGTGATGGTCTGGAAGTCATGCTTGGGATGTTTATTTCTTTATTTATTTGTGTGCTATTCTAATAGAAATGACAACAATTGTTAAAATGTATCAATAAATTTATGATTCTGCCAAAGTCTCAAAAAAATATCGATAAACGATGTCTCATTCAAAAGAATATCTTCGATAAGTGTGGAAACTTCAGTCACCAAGACTACGTCAAATCTTTAAATGTTTCATTAAGTTGAAATTAGACCTAAAAAAGGGAACAAGTGATTGTTCAACAAATTATTTGTTTAATTTCGCAAGTCCAAATAAAATATTATTTGAATCGATTATTATAGTAATTGCATGAGTACTCTCAGGAATTTTAATGAATTTCCAGTTTTCGGAATTTTAATGAATTTCCAGTTTTCCGATTGTCAAGTTTCCAGAATCTTAAATATGAAGCCCGATGATGAATTTCCAGTTTTCGGAATTTTAATGAATTTCCAGTTTACCGATTTCCGAAGTTTCCAGAATTTCAATGAATTTCAAGTTTTTAGAATCTCAATGAATTTCAATTCTTCAAGGAGATATCGGTTAATAAGAAAAACAAACAGTGTTTTATTACAACAATCTTAAAAAATCCCTACAAAAAATAATCTTTCACTGTAACTGCTCTTTATCTCTTTGTCTCTTCACATAGATTCGTTTGTTACACTGACATCCAGAATCACGCCCTGTGTTGGCACAGGGTGTCCATCGTGTGAGTTTTCTAAATGCCGGACGTCTCATCAAGTCATGTTATTGCCTTCGGTTTAGTAGTTTCGCAGATCTTATGACCTCTATTGTCTGGGAGAGACAACTGTACGTGTCCAGAGAGAAAGGCAGATCGAAATCGAATTTTTTTCTTTTCACCCTTCTGTTTGTGCGAACTGTAAGGCCAACGGGTGGCCTCACTGATAGGAGGGTTAAGAAAAAATGCAAAATGTTACATCTTTTTATTACAAAAAAAAATATGAATTATTTCATACAACTTTGGAAATGTTTCATTAAAATTATAACAACATTTCTTTGCCTGAAAAGTATACTTTTTTTGTGATTTCTATGAAGATTTTTCAAATTTATGAAATTTCTCTGATGTCTAACCGAAGATTGTGCGAGCTTAAGAACAAATGAGGAAATATTTTGCATAAAAAGACTATGGTTTCTAACGTGCAGGTACAAATCCTGCATGATCTAATGTTACCATATGCCTTTGAAAAAATGGCGCCCGTTTGGACAGTGACCCGCAGCACACCAGCAAATTGTCAAAATGGGATTCAAGGAGAACAAATTCGATGTACTGGAGTGTCCCACACAGTCGACGGATTTCAACCCCATTGCAACACTTGAATGCTTCTTTCGACACTTCGAATATATGGCTAGCCCAACGGGCATCACCCTGTATCTTCATGCCCAGAACATCAAGAGTGTCTGATTCGTCTATATCCACACCACCCATAGATATTGACGACAATGCTGGATCAACGTTTGTGTGACAACAAACAGCACTGGGTCTTTTGTGCATTAAAATCTACTCTGTTCATTTGGCCCCACTCACAAACCGTCGCCAAATCGCGGTTAAGTGAGTCATTCATCGTTCGCCTTTTGTCCTCGATCGAATAGATCGACTCCATCGCTCCGTAAGAAACGCCATCAGATCTCCTGTAGACTGGTGACCAATTCAGAATGTTCCCCTATAAAAGGAAAATGCCCCAACTAAAATTTTTCAATATTTTGACATTATCGCTTTTACAAAATGTTATTACGGTTGGTGAAAATTTCCAATAAAAATTAAACTTTATTTTTTGGTGGTTTTTGCCAACCGTAATACCATTTTAAAAACCCGTAAACTTTACGAGACGACTACGCCAACCGTAATCAAGCTGAATATTTCCTAGGTGGAAATAGTTTCGTTGCCAGATGATGGATTGACAACACACAAACGCCCCAAATGCCGCTCGGGCAATCAACTTCCACAGAAGTAATTCGTCAATTACACTGTGCAAAAACAACTAAATTTTGATTACAAAAAAAAGCCCCAACTTTTTTTCCATGGATACACTTTTTTTTAATTTTTTTTTTTTAAATAAATTAAATTTTCTGTTACAGTAATTGTCACAACTGTCCGATTTCTGTGAAATAATTTTAAAAAAATTTATCTTTAAATTATTTAAAAACTTCACCATTTGAGCATTTAAATCCGAATGACATTTTCAGGGTTATCAACAAGTTAAATCGGAAAAAAAGTATAGTAAATCGAAAATGGCATAAAGAATTTAAATTTGTTTACCATAAACCCACCCACATATCTTCCAAATCAAAAGACCCACTTTGCGCTGGATATTTTTTTTTTTTTGTGTTTAAACTGAAAAAGTATCTCTAACCAAATTTCCTTATTGATTTTCCCTTGAAGTGGGTTAAAATCGATGGAGTTTTTCGTTTTTCGATTTTATTGACTATTTAGTGAAGCCACCATGTTTACATTTTTCAATTTTTGAAAACAAAAAATACAAAATTTTAACTCCCGTAATCAAAAGAATTTAAAACAGCTTCACAAACCCTTGTTAAATACAATGTATGAAATACAAAAAAAAACTGTTCGAAACTTCAAAAAGATCAGTGCAGTAGTTTTGAAGTTATTGGGATGTGTTGTGGCAAAAACGCTTTAAAGTTTTTAAACACAAACTGAGTTGTGTATGTTGCGTGGTGGCTTCGTTAGTTTTGCTCCGATTCATTTTCAAATTAATTTGCAAACAATATTCTTGAAGGATTCTGAATTCAGAAAATGAAAAATGAATGAAAATATTAAAACGTTACATACAACCAATTGCTTACAGAACTCAATAATATTTACTAGATCAAAAGTGATAGATTTTTGGCCGATGGAATTAGATTCTGGACCACTGTGCGACAACTGAGCATATGCTTGTCTCTCAGCTCAGAACCCAGACAATCTCTTACATCACTAAGGTTAAAATAAGTATCCATCCATAAAAAAAAAGAACAATAAAAAATGGCAAATTAATTAAAGGTAATTTCATCTTAATTTAAATTATTATGTCATTCCGCAGATAACAATCTGACAACGTCGAGAGAGAACAGAACATGAAAATCAATAACAAATTAATTTAAATGCTGTGTTTATTTTTAAAACAACACCGACAAAATATGCAAATCAAACAAAAGATGCTGCAACAAAAAAAAAACCCGCTCAGCCCACATCCAGATTGGCAATGAAATGAATCATTCTCGTGACGATTTAATGCAGAGACATAAAGTGGAAAGGGGAATCGAGTCATGTGCAGCGTCGTAGTGGGTCATAAAATCCGGGTTCTAAATGTTTTCCAGTAGACCGCCAGCCAAACGAATTAAGCTGCCAAACAAAGAGAGAATTAAGGCCAAAAGATGAGGTGAGAAATACCTTGAAATTTCCAATGAATGGCCCCCCAAAAAAAAGACAACAATAAAATAAAGACACAGGTGTTAATTAAGAATTTATGTGTCGCCCAGCAATAAACTCAGCCAATATTTCTGCTTGAAAACAAATCCATTAAACAGTGTAAACATTTTCATTTCCAATCGGACATTTTACATTGGTGGCGTTGTGAGCGCAGATTTGAATATGCCAACAGTTGTTTATGTGGCACGGCTCATTAAAGCATGGCTGGTGTCTACTGAGTGCTGCGAAACTTCCCTCACCCCCACGACCATACTCGCCTTCCTGCAATGCAACAATTGCAGCTTTCTATGGAGAATTCTCATTGTCAAAATTATTATGCGCTAGACTCAGCTGTTCTCTCTCTCACTCACTCACTCTCCCTCTTTGCTTGCTCTTTTTGCGCCGGTCGTTGTAAATTAAGAGATTGCTGTCATATGTTGCAAGACAAAAAACACAAATGGGTTGTTTGGGTAGGAAAGCAAAAAAAAAAAGGAAAACACAATGAATGTAAATAATAACGGGCATAATAATCGACCCGCCCTCCTTCGATACGTCAGACCACATTATCTTTCATAAATCAAGGATCTAATTGATGGCTGACGGGATGTGCCACCGGTTCGATGGCAAGGGGCAAGTTATGCTAAGAAAAGTGAAAAAAATATTTTTTTTTCAAAAATAATAAAAATTGGGGAAAATATGAGAATTGATAAAAAAAAATTTTAATGACATGATGCAGACATTTCCACGAGTCTGCCTGCCAGCTCGATTGGATCACTGAAAAAGGGTTAAAAAATTGGTCCAAAGGTTTTCACACAGGCCACTAGGAGCTTCATACTTCAAACTTTAAAAAAAAAAATTCTGACGTGTAAATGAAAATCGCCGATACACGTGTATTTTTATTTTTTCCCCTCTTTCCGAATATGTGCATTTGGTTCATAGGACAGAAAAAAATCTATTTTTGGTAACACGGTGTAATTGTCCAATCCTGTCTGCCTTCATTTTAATAGACAAATGTATGGTTTTTCAGCCCCTACGGCCTTCGGGTCCCTGACGAATATTTTGCCAAATGAAGTTTATATTTGGATTCGTGGGGAACTTTTTGTCCACTGGATTACACATCTGTCCAGGGGTGCCTCACCCATTACGAAGGCGTCTCTGTGTCCGAACTTATGTTCAGCAACACAAAGGCTCTATTTTTCAGATGATTCACTTTACAGCAAATTATCATTCAGACTTTCAAGATTTATTCACACTAAGCTGAAAGACATACTCGTGGTCAGATTTGGCTTCTATAGAATTAATATCGAGTGGATTGCACTCTTATAAAAAAGAAAAAAAAATGACTCCGGGTGCCCATGGTTTGCCACGACGCCACTACCCAATTGCCAGACACAAAGTAAAGGATGAACTCATACCGAAAAAATAAAAATTGCAACAGCCACCACGCTTTCCTGGTAATCGCAATAAATTGGCGAAACGTTCACAGTTTTTACATTCGAATCGTCAAAAATGAAAAAGGAGCATACGCAAATTTTCATTGTTACGAGCGTCTGAGACGGGATGGGAGGACAGCTCGCAATGAATGATGGAAAATCGAAATCATCCCCCGTTTTCAGGCCAGCCTAACATGGCATGACAACATGTCATGTCGAGTCATATGTGCACATTAAAAAGTAATAATTCCGATTGTTTCTGTGTGCATTTTGCCAAACCTGAAAATCCCTTTCTGACCTGGTTGCTGTTCTGCGAAATCTAAACACTGTCGTCGTACCTAACTCGTGCTAGGTAATAATGAAGACATCCTTTTGGGCAGTGAATAGAGCTCGGAGCGAGCTGTCATTCCATAACACCCGAAAGAACAACCAAAATATTTGCTTAACCCTCCATGATGTAGGATATGTCTAGCTGTGGCATAAACCCTCTCACGCTCTGCTTGCGGGCATGAATAATGAGGACCTGGCAAAGGGTACGTATGCAAACTATTCCCTTCAACTTCCCGGCCTCACCCCGTTTGGATGTAACGATGTTGTCGATTTTGTTGTAGTTTTTTTTTTTTTTTTAAATAACCCTTCATAACCCTCGTCCTTCCTTCCTCTCTCTCTCTCTCGCCATTGAACCATTAAGAAAAGGCAAGAGGCATTGCTTATGAATAAATTAAAATGCTAAAAAAAACAGCAACAACAACAATAGTTATTGCCCATAAATTTTTCCGCAGCCAGCAAGGAACAAACCCACCATGTGACAGGCTGACAGAGAGGGTTCCGCGAGATGCACAGATGTTGCGTACGCTGCTGTTCATTTGATTTGCGAGTCACTTGTGCGTGTGTGTGTTTTGAATTGGCGGCATTAAATGAATGAAAATAGCTGCGGGGAGTTTTACATAAATTCAACCATAAAATCCCCGTTAAGCCTTAATAAGATGATAATCATTTATTAATAACCATATCAATTTGATGGCTTTATTTATCTAACTGAGATTCTGTCTCTCTCTCTCTCTCTGTCTGTCTGTCTCACGCTGTCCTTGTTCCAAGTCGATGACACATTTGGGATTGCCACAGATATTGCGAACCTTTGCGAGGGGTGAGAAGTCCTATACCAGGGGTTAGGAAAGGCATGCAATTGGTTTTGTTTGAAGTACGTTAAAATAGAATAGAACAAATATTAAAATCGAAATTATATTCAGTTTGTGATCGAAAACTGCCTTTTTAGATACCTGCTTTGCTAGTCTGGCAGTTTAAGCGCCATTTTCCTGAAAACAAAACTACTGTGGAACTTCCATGAGTCGCAGCTCTCCTAGTTTTAGTTAAGGTGAGAAATTCCCTTCATGAATTTGATAAGTAATTCCATAACTCAACGACTCCGTAAGTCGAACTTTTCTACGGGACAATGGTGGTTCTAGTTATGGAAGTTTGATAGTAATTTTCTCAGGCGAGAAAAGGTCGATGCCACGCTCTTAATAATTTAACACCATAATTTAACACCTTACATCCCTGATTTGTAATTGCTTATTGTTAATATTGGAAGGCCGTTGTGTGGTAGGTAGTGTGCGCGACTATCACACAGAAGAACCCGAGTTCGAAACCGGGTAAGATCATCAAACATTTGTCAGCGGCTGTTTTCCACTTCGTAAATGTTGGCGACTTTACGAGTGAGAGAGTAATCTCTAAGCCATGTAAAACTTCTCTAGAAAAGCATTAGCCGTTCGGAGCCGGCTTTAAACAGTAGGTCCCGGTCAGTGATTTGACTGATTCGAGAGAAGTTCCCCGTCTGTTCCTTCATGGAATGTTAAGGGAAATAAGTACGGAAGTATTGTTAATATTTTCCGGCGATTGGGCAATTAGCCGCCAAGGATGCCAGATTTAAAGCATTTGGACCCGTTTCCGTGGGGAAAATAGTCCAATATAGAGTTTATTCAAATAGAACACCAACAGTTGAAGCCTTGAACGATAACATTCGGCATAAAATTGCCGAGCCAGAGTTATGCCGAAATGTCATCGGATGACATTTGAAAGATATTTACTTACTACTGATTTCCCATAACATTCCATGAAGGAAGAGACGGGGAACTTCTCTGGCATCAGTGAGCTGTGCGTGATGTAATTGTGTATACTCACCGAACGGGACCCACTGTTTAAAGCCAGCTCCGACAGGCTAATACTTTTTCTGGAGAAGTTTTTACACGGCTTCGAGAATACTCCCTTACTCTTGAGAGTATTTGTTAGGCGGATAGACGCATACACTACCTACCATACCACAAACGTCCACCAATTAAAAGATATGGCTCTATGAAAAATGCCCTCAATGTCAATGTTATGCCGAAATGTCATCGGATGACATTTGAAAGATATTTACTTACTACTGATTTCCCATAACATTCCATGAAGGAAGAGACGGGGAACTTCTCTGGCATCAGTGAGCTGTGCGTGATGTAATTGTGTATACTCACCGAACGGGACCCACTGTTTAAAGCCAGCTCCGACAGGCTAATACTTTTTCTGGAGAAGTTTTTACACGGCTTCGAGAATACTCCCTTACTCTTGAGAGTATTTGTTAGGCGGATAGACGCATACACTACCTACCATACCACAAACGTCCACCAATTAAAAGATATGGCTCTATGAAAAATGCCCTCAAAAAAAATTAAAAATTCTCCAAAAAAAAATCT
The DNA here is from genome assembly GCA_958296145.1 of Hydrotaea cyrtoneurina. Taxonomy (NCBI): domain Eukaryota; kingdom Metazoa; phylum Arthropoda; class Insecta; order Diptera; family Muscidae; genus Hydrotaea; species Hydrotaea cyrtoneurina. The sequence goes on along the minus strand of OY282514.1, from coordinate 49,299,630 downwards.
CACAGAATTGGAGAGTTTTTCATAGTTTGTAGTTAACATTTAAATTTTTGTTTTTTCATATGAAAAATGACTCAGAAATGGACAATGTAAAACAATTTTTTATTTTTGGGGAATTTTTATGGAACATTACCCAATTCAAAAATGCCCCAAAAAAAAACATTTTTGTTGTTTTTTTCGAATGATATTCATAATATTTTGGGGAATTTTGCATTGGGTAATCCGTTATATTACCTACAATATATAAATACATACATACATATGAGACAAATTACATTATTTGCTTTATACCAAAGAATCCCTAAATATTGAATTTGACGGCAGCATGTATTGTTAATACAAAAAAATAAAAACGGGGAAATACTTCTCTGTTTTTGGCACTTATATTATTTTGCCGGTTAGAGCTCGATATGTTGGCTCAGATGGCATATACCTCGGTGCTTATACCTCACTTGCTGTACGGAGCGAAGGTGTTCATGGGAATGAATAGGGCAATGTCTATCCATGACCATGACCATGATCAACACAGCATCAATTTCTTGGGCTACACTTTTAACACAATTTTCGAGTTAAAATGTGTTTGTTTTTTTTCTTTTCTTTCGAATAGTCAAGCTTGCACAAATCTCTCAGTCTGTTTCTGTACCACAATTTTGTTAATTATTGTAAAATTGTTATCTCCTCATTTGAAAAGCTTTTGCAATTGTTCTGGGAAATACATAAATAAATTACTTTGTTAATATTTTTCGTCGACTTCGAAGTTTGCTTTCTTTCCTATGTACGTAATTCCCATCATAGAAATCATTTGATACATTTATTAGATTTCAGAATAATTAAACAAATGTATTTATTACAAAATAGAAGCGTAAGCGTACATTTTCCTTCCCAGTAAAACACAAACCGACTCAGAGCCTTTATTGCATTTTTCCCATTTTTGGCGGCAGATGTTAATTTGAAATACATGTTGACACTTCTTTAATTTTCCCCATTTTGGTCCCCTTTTTTCTGTCAATTCCGGAACAATTTCCAAACATTTATTTCCTTTCTACTTCTCGCCCTTTATGAATATTTTTAAGACGTTTTCCCATATCCTCTACATTTTAGCCGTCTTCGACCGTTTTTGTAGTCTTTTGAGTTTCCGAAAACTTTTTGATTCAAATAACAATGATCAGGATTACGCTCGACGCCTAATACCAGTTCCAAGTTTAACAAATCGCAACGTCGACTCCATCCAAAAAGTCAGTAGATTCTAGCCATGAAAGGAAACACAATTTTCACACTTTTAGTAGGAAGTCTGATGACTCTGACTAGTAGGAGTATCTTGGCATCAATTAATCATTGGAGACCCCGTGCGATTTTTACACACAGTTTCCTCTGTTCGTGAAGGCCTTCATTCATTCATTATTCTCAATTTATTCATCATTTCGTTTCACTTGGGTGTAGAGAGAAGTGTGGTGTTGCCCTGCTGTTGTTAGTTTTGGAAACGGTTTGATAATCAATGAAAATAAAATAAAATCATCATCAGCCTCATCATGCTACGATCATTAATTTTCAACAAATAATGATGATAATAACGGACGATAACAACGGACGATAACGATGATTTGACACGCGATAAGGCGCGAGCAAATGACGCATCCACCGCAATGTTTGCTGTGCATAATTCTCGGCGGACGCGTCCGTGCGGATACGGATGTGGAACGCACAACAACACCGACAACATTAGAAGGCATAAAAAAAAGGACAAGACAAAAGCAACAACATCGGCTGAGTTCAGACGAAAAAACAAAAAAGGAAATTAAAATAAAATTTATGAGTTTTTTTGCTGAACCAACACCTTGGCAGCAAGACCAGGGGACTGAGGGATGAGCGCTGTTTCGGTGTTCGGTGGTGTCTATGCTGTTGTCTCCACGCCACCAGCGAAACATATTCCAAACCACTGACCTTAAAAAATTTTTTACTTGTGAACGAAGTTAGGAAAGCAGGAAAATGTTGCGTGCTGTTTGCCACTTCCCTGTTAGGACTTTGTTGTGTTTTTTTGTTTGTTTTGTTTTTAAGGAGCGTTAACATTAACGATGCGTCCTGCTGTGATGCATCAACGGCAAACCAAAAGACGCGAACTGCCCATTGTTATCGACCATCATCGGCAACATATTTTGCTGGTGGAGTGTTGGACCGAGCCATGGCTCAGTCTGGATTGCACCATATTGTGTCATGTTATTGCTCTGTCTGCCCCGGTGTCTGTGTGTGATAATTTAATTATCCTTCAAGGAACCGTATCGAATAACAATTGACAGAGCCTGTGGCCCGCTAATAAATAATCGATAAGTGTCTCAATGCCATATTTCTTTAGGAAACACAATAAATTTGTAAAGCTCTCGTTGTTGGAAAAACTACTCGTACAAGTTATTGTTTCACTGGACTAATAAATAATTGATATTCCAGGCAAAGGCAATATTCAAATTAATAATGTCTTAATTTGTTTACAATAATCTTATGGAAAAAATGAGATAGTTAAAAATATAAGCAATTAGTATTTTGTTGGCAATGGAACTGACAAAAGGCATTAGTAAACTTTGGAAATATTTCAAATAGATATCGAACTGTCCGCTTTGTAATGTTAATATCTTGAAATAATCGCTCTCTCCCTGACTTTATTCAGTTTTTTACAGATCTCCAGAATGTTTACCGGAACAAAAGTTACAGACTTTTGGCCGATGGAAATGGATTCCGGACCACTGTAGACACCACACTGGTATTCTAAAATGGGGAGTCGTGCTAAAGTGACAATCAAGGACATCTATCAATAGTTCTGTAACCACTCACTCTCTAAGTTTGCTTCTGAGCACAACAGATTATGCACACCCTGACTATTCGCCAGAGTTTCAGTCGTTAATGTTGATTCAACTAGTTAGCTTCAGAACTAATTCGTTTTGGGTATTTTTCAAATAACAAGCAGACCTTAAAGGTCTGAAAATAGTAGAGCATCCTAAAGGACATTACAGCTACAGTGCAAAAATAGCAATAACTAACCTATGGCAATTGAAGATAATTGGAAGAAAGAGAGGAACCACACTAACCGATTTATTGGTTTTTCCACCGACTTTGAGGTAGACCAGGTTCACCTAAATGAGCACCTGCAATACTCAATACACCTCATTTAGCTGAATATACGGAGGATTGAGTTCGCTCTGCAGGAATAAATGTCAGTCACTGATGGTGCTAGGATCCTTGGATGACCAGGTTGCAGCAGCTAATGCAAGAAATTACTTCATTGGAGTCAAATTACTTCATTGGAGAAATTACTTCATCGCAGGATGGCTGTAGTAGACTGTAGGAGAGATTCAGGCGCTCTCATGGCAGAAAATTAAGAAGCGGACCAGTTGGTCGCTTTGTCAAAGATGTCCTAGATATCTCAGGCAATGTTATCCTAGAGGTACGTGGGAAGCAACGACATAAAAGAAACTCAAAATCATGTTGTATGAAACAAAAACTGGGAGTAACTTCTTAGCTTATTATCATTTGCTTACGGGGTTTGACCGGAGACTTAAATCTGGCAAGCGGATGCTGTAACCCTTAGATCAGCAGAGGTGTTAGGTAGGCCTCGAGCCCAAACCAAGAGGCAAGTCTTGGCAGGTTAGGCTTGATGTTCCCCATCCTGTTTAGCTTAAAAGGGGCATACAGTAATAGAAACTCACAATGGACCAAATCTGGTCTGAGCGGAAGCCCTTCACTTCATGTTAACAGATCCTCCTCGTCTTACCTAACCTGGCCATAGAGAATTTCGCCCCCATGGAACTTGAACTTCAATATAACATGCAATGTTTTTCTAGAGAATGAGCTAAGATAATTGCAGTGTCCACCGCTTGATTCTGCCTGAGCTTCAAGGGGGGACTATCCAAGGTTACCATATTACAAACGCCCTCTAAGTCTCAGAAAGCAACAATAGCGGAATCCTTATGGAAGGGCGACCATCTCGTGCATAGCAGACTTCGTGTACTTGACTCCAATGCCAAGACACCTCACAATCTCTCCGATTCCACAACAATAAAATATTGTTGAGTACTTCTAAAATCCTTTGATCTGTTCTGAAAGAGATTTGTTGAAAAAAGAGTTCCTTGGTTTTCCTTCACTTACTCACTCAACCAATGAAAATCATTTTAGCAAGGGGTGGCAGTACGGTTCACAACTTGAAACTCGCCTGGAATGTCAACTGAACACGACGCGTTTTGTAGTCGGTAACGGAATTTTAGAAATAGACAATTGACCGGCCAGACTGAAATATAGAATATAACCGGAAAGCTGCTTGACTCCGTTCCAATAAAAGGTGCCTGTCCCATCGTGGGGCTGTCAACTACCAAATGGAGAACTTCTCTTATGTACTGCTATGGTGCATGGCATAGAGTTTTCGGTCGAAAGGTGTCCCCTAAAACCAGTCGAAATACACAAAAATACAAAATACTCAAATATAGTCATTTTTGTTCGAAAATTGGTTCATAACTGTGGATGAAATGAGTTTAAAAACGTACCGAAACGGGATAAAAAAGGGACAAAAATAAAAAATGGGTGACATTTTTACAATAGATGGGAATGAGTTACAGATGGGACCAAACTACTAAAACGGATTAAAAAAGGACAAAAAGGGAAAAAATGGATAAAAAGAATTTTTGGCAACAATTGGATGACAGTACCAAAACGGGATAAAAAAAGGAGGACAAATAAAATAAAGGTTGAAAAAAAGTTTGGGAAACAACTGGAGGAAATGAGTTAGAAATGGGACGAAAGAGGGGATAAAACAAAGACAAAAAGGCGGGGAGAATAAAAAAGGATGAAACAAAGAATTGGCAAGAACAGGATGAAAAAAATTAGAGATCGAACGCAAAAGGGGTCAAAACTGGATAAAAAAGAAAAAGTTAAAGCAAATTGTTGGCAACAGGTGGCAGTGAGATAGATATGGGACGAAAAAGGGTCAAAACAAATACAAAAAGGGGAGAAAAAAAAGAATGAAACAAATGTTTGCCAACAGGAGATGGGTCGAAAAAAGAACTAAAACGAAAATAAATTTCCAGAAAAATGGGGACAAATAAGAAAAGGGTAAACCAGGTAAGCAAGTGGGCTAAAAGAAGGACAAAAAGGGAAAAAAATAAAAAAGGATGAAACAAATTTTTGCCAACAACAGTTGACAATGAGTTAAAACTGAGGCAAAAACAGGATAAATCAAAGACAAAAAGGGGGAAATAAAAAAGGATGAAATAGAGATAGGACGAAAAAGGGGGCAAAAGGAGATAAAAAAGGGGGAAAATGAGAAAAGGGCAAAGCAAATTGTTGGCAACAACAAGTGGGATAAAAGGAAGTACCGAGCGGGGGAAAATAAAAACGTGTGAAAAACAATTGTAATCTACAGGAATGGTTACATTTTTGAAAGAAATGGAAAAGGAACAAAAAGATTCTTAAACTGGTGAAATAAATAAACGAAAAGCATTTTTAAATTAAACAAAAAAGGGCGATAAGAAAAAACAGGCACTGCAACTGCAGTTAGAATTGGATTGAAAAGAGAATACAAATGATTAAAAAAGGCCAGAACGGGGCCAAAATAGAGAAATTTACAATAGTGCAAAAAACTATTTCAAATTAACATGAGGGCCAAAAACCGTAAGAAGCGGATGAATGGACAAAGAAGGAGCCAGGACAGGTAAAATATAAAAAACGTTATAGAATGGGTCGAAAACAGTCCGTAGAGTACCAAAACGGGATAAAAAGGAGCAAAAGGTATAATAGAAGGAGCAATCTATTCGAGGATAATGAAAAACGATAAAAATGAACCAAGAAGGCTAAATTATAGAGCTTGCGGGAGAGCTTTGAAAAATAATCATAAAGCGCGAGATGCAGTAAAGCAAAAAAAAAATCTAAAAAGTTGTCAAAATGGGGAACATTAAAAAAGTGTGAACAAATATTTCAAATCAATATCTATTGCCAAAAATTTGAACGATGGGATAAAGCTTTTGAGTCAGTACAAAGGATAACTTTTACAGGAAATTTCTAGTGTTTTACTAGAAAAGGGAAAATGAAAAATACTATCCCCAATCGTAACCACCGCTCTCCTCTGTATACGGTACAAAGGCTGCAAAGATGTCTTTGGAGCCCCTGCCCATATATGGGAGATGTATTCCATTTTAGGCCGGATGTAGGTGGTGTAAATATTTACGCGATCAGATGGAGTGAAGTATTTCATGCACCGCTTTAAAAAGCCTAAACACTTGAATGCTTCATTCGACACTTCGAATATTTGGCTAGCCCAGCGAGCATCACCCTGTATCTTCATGCCCAGAACATCAAGAGTGTCTGATTCGTCGCTATCCACACCACCCATAGAGATTGACGACGATGCAGGATCTGGTGAACGTTTGTGTGACAACAAACAGCACTGGGTCTTTTGTGCATTAAAATCTACTCTGTTCATTTGGCCCCACTCACAAATCGTCGCCAAATCGCGGTTAAGTGAGTCATTCATCGTTTGCCTTTTGTCCTCTACCTCCGAGGGACTTGGCCGATGTTCAAATGAGTATGAATGACATAGGTTACTGTCATCCGCAAAGGCGTAGATCGGGTTCACAGTCTGTAGGTAGTACCGACACCAAATGCAATAAGTTTTGATATGAGTGCTCCGTGCCAGACCCTATCGAACGCCTTGGAAATATCCAGAGCCACGACCTTGCATTCGCCAAGTCGGTGAATGGATCGACTCCATCGTTCCGAAAGGAACGCCATCAGGTCTCCAGTAGATCGATTTCTACGGAAGCCATACTGTCGATCATTGAGAAGGCCGTTAGACTCTAAATATTTGACAAGATGGTGGTTAACCATGCTCTCCATAACCTTCGAGAGCGCAGAACATATTGCAATTGGACGGTAATTCGCAGGATTGGTAGCCTCACCTTTCTTGGGGATCGGCTGAACATTGGCAACTTTCCCACGTGAAGGGTAAATACCAGCACGGTACGACATATTGAAAAGATTGCGCAATGGACGAGCTAGCGTCGAAGAGCACTTACATAGGACAAGTGCTGAAATGCCATCCGGGCCCGGAGTTTTGTTTACATTGAGATCTGCAAGAACCCTTTTAACGCCACATGTTCGAAAAAATATCTGAGGCATCGAACTAGATACGTTCTCGATCACGGGGAGTGGTTGACTGCTGTCTGGCAAAGATGAATTCTTTGCAAATATTTCAGCCAGAAGGTTAGCTTTGTCAACCGGGTCAGTGAATATCTGGTCATCGTTAACGAGAGTTGGGATAGAAGATGAAGAATTGTCCCTTACTCTTTTAACAAATGCCCAAAAGCTCTTACTACCCCTGGGAGAAGAAAGAACTTTAGCACGAAGACGCTGTTCGTAAAGTAGTTTTTCGCGCCTAAGTACTCTGGCCCACCTTGATCTTGCCTGTTTGCGTATCAGCTCAGTGTTGGCATTTGTAATTAAACGCCAATTTCTGAACGCTTCCACTTTGGATCTGACAGCTTCTTTGCATGTCTAATTAAACCAACAATTCTTTTGGGGGTTTGATCGAAGTAGTCTTCGAGGGAATAAACGTGTTTTATACCAAGAAGAATTATTTTCTCGACCATTTCAGCAGCAGCATCGACATTATTGTCTAGGAAACATAAATTCCAGTTAAATTGCTGGTAAAAATTGTGGAGCTCGGCCCAACGTGCCTTTTCGTATATGTACAATGTCCGCTTCGTGACTGGTTTCGATGTGGCTCGAAGATCGCAGAACGAAAAGGATGCTGAAATGGTGCAATGATCCGAGTTACCAAGAGGTGCAAGAATGCCAACCTCGTACTTTTCAGGGTGAGGTTAAGAAAAGGTCAAGAATGTTTTGGTGTTGCCCTTCAACACGTGGAATGTGTGTTGGTTTATTCACTAATTTCTACAACTCGTTATGCAATTTTTAAATTTTTGGTAATTAATGGGTTAATCGGTTTCCATCGTATTCATATCAATGTACTTGCGAGCTTTAAATTTTTAATGAAAAACTAGTGTTGCCAAAGAAATCGTCATGTGTACAGAGTTTCTAAATGAAAAATGGCCAACCGTCATTTTGGTGAATTCTTGCAAAAAAAAAAAATTAGCTGCATAATTCGCCAAAAAAAAAACTCTGCTTACCTATACAATGAAAGGATGTTAATGTGGTCTACATTGTTAAGGATAACTCTGGTCCATTCTATTTGCAAAATGATGATGATATGTCCCTGGGAAAAAAAACTCACCACAGGAAAGTACAACAAAAGTGAAGACACAATGCCACCGATGATGTATCATGTGGAAGTAATCAATGCCTTCGAAAAGGAAACGGAAGTGAATGTGGAATGCAAGAATGGATGCATACACAAGATCATATTCCGCTTATTTCAGGAATCACCTGAATATGATGGCCGAACTAGGGGACGGGCGTTAGTTTCGCGACACTATGTGGCCCAAGCCGGCACGAATTGGATAGCGCCATCACCATAAACCACCTTTTTGTTTTCCCCCGTTTTCCGTCTTAGACAAATGCAATTCGATATTTTTGTTGCTGTCATTTTTGGACTATGACAACAGTGAATGGCAAAATTGCCAGAGAGACGGAGGAAATCCATTCAAACATGTGACCACAGACTCAAGATTCTTCCCTTTCTGTCCATTGTTTGAATGCAGTGAATGGCAAAGAAACGAAATGAAGATGGGTGCGATTGGGCAAATATGGGCGACTTTTTTTCCTGGCTTGTTTCGGTTTTACTTTGGTCGCAAACAACAACGACAAAGAGACAACAAAAGACGGAGACTATGATTAAACAGTGTGCCAATGGCAACAACACAAATAAGGACAACAGCAACAACAACAGCGGCAACAATAGCAAGGACATAATGTTTAAACAATGATATCGAGTGTTGCTGGCTACTGCTGCTCCCACAAAACGTGGCATGGCATGACATGTAAGCAAACCAACCGACCAACATTCTCACTATTCGCCACCATACACTCCGTCATTCGCTCGCTCGCTCGCTCGTTCACTGCTCTCACAGTTATCATGCATTCACTACTGTTCGCCCAATTTCTTTGCTCGCAGTGTCTTCGGTGTTGTTGGCAAAGGACACATAGAAATTTGTTGTCATGTGCAACGATGTGTGTTTTGTATTTGTTTGTGCCTGTGTGTGTCTGAATGCAAACTGAATGCATTGCCAATGACTGAGTGTGTGTGTGTGTGTGTGGGGGTGTATGTCGGTGTGTGTCGCCTTTGTGTGGGCCCGTGTGTTTGGATAGGAAACCCAAAGTATTATTTTTCCGACTTTGTTCCGTCTAAACAAACAGCAGCAGTCGGAGATGAACAAAAGAGAATATTCCAAATTTACTCAAACGAAACAAAATATTTGTGAATGGCGAGTACGTACGTGCGGATGTGTGAGTGTCCGTGTCTTTTCGGGTTTGTTTGTGATGCTGCCATTTATGTTGTTTTTGTTGTTGCTTCCTCCACTAGCACAGATGAGATATCATTTAATTTCTTTTGTCCCCCTTTTTCTATAGATGTCCTTTATTTGGTTTTTCTTTGAGTTGTCATTACTGCCACAGCCGCACAGTGAGTTCGTCCATCGCAAGAAGGGAATGGATGGAAAAGCGGAATACGAATAAGCAGTAGATGGATCCAGTTGGTTGGGTAGAAAAAATGTTGGGTGTTACAAAAAATGGATAATTCAACCGGTATTTAGAATCGAACATACCGCGAGAAGACGTAAACTCAATTTTTTTCGAAACTCGATTTTTTATGAAATTCGATAGAAAATTGCCCAACGCTTTTAATACCAAAGTATTAAAAAATAAAAAAAAATATATTTACAAAGATACAGTCGAATTCGGATAAATGCACACCTTAAAAGTGAAAAAATCGCATAATTAAATTAGAATTAAAATCGTTTATGTGAAACACATTTTTAATGCAAAGACACAAACTTATACAGGGCTTTCCAACAAGAGGTGTAATGTTGGTATTCAATGAAAAATGGCATTTTTTGAGATAAATGATAGGATGTTTACTTCATAATAAAGAGAAAGTTGTGCCGTTAATAATCAAAAACAACATGGCCACCACGACCACGCTTACAGGACCATGTCCTTTTCATGAAATTGTCCATAACCAAATAGAAAAGATGGCTGTCCTCTATAGACTCACTAATTATATCTTTGAGGTCTTGAAACGACGCTGGGCTATTGGCGTAGAACTTATCTTTCACGTGACCCTAAAGGAAGAAGTGGCAAGGTGTTAAATCACAAGATGTCGGTGGCCAATTGTGATCACCTCTTCGAGAGATAACACGGTCCGGAAACTTTTCCCTTAAAAGAGCAATGGTTTCGTCGCTTGTGTGGCACGTAGCGCCGCCTTGTTGAGAGTAAATTTTGTCCCGATCAATATCATCCAACTCCGACAATAAAAAAATCATTAATCATCTTTCGATTGTGCAAGCCATTTACCGTAACTGTTGCTCCAACTCGATTATCGAAAAAGTAATGTCCAGTGACGCCGCCGGACCATAAACCGCACCAAACAGTCACACGTTGAGGATGCAGAGACTTCTCAACAATAACTCCTGGGTTTTCCGAGCCCCACATGCCACAATTTTGCTTGTTGAAGTAGCCACCGAGGTGGAAATGGGCCTCATCAGTGAAAATCATTTTTCGATGGAATTCCGGATCATTTTCATGCATTTCAAGGACAAAATCAGCAGAGACTCGACGTTGTTGATGATCGGTCGGCTTGAGTTCTTGTGTTAACTGAACATAATAAGCCTTAAGATCCAAGTCTTTCTTTGTGCGGAATATCCAATTCCAAAGAACGACAAGGAATGGACACACCTGGGTTGTCTTCAACACTTTGGGCTACAGCAGAAATATTCTCAGTTGTTCTTGTTCTTCACATCATTAACTTGTCCCTACAGCACGAATTTTTTCACCAATTTCTGTCTTACGGTCCAAGAAGGTGTTTCACGACGACCCAAAAGGCTTTAGTTTTGCAAACTGAGATTTTCACCACCTTTGTATTGAATTTTAATAATTTGAATGCGTTGTTGAAGCGTGTATCGTTCCATTTTTGTTAATGGCGTAGTATCTACTTGTCAAATGTCAAAGAATAAAAGTTTCAAAAGTGACAGCTACCGAAATATCGGTTTACTTAGTTCATTATAATTAATATTGGCCATCCCAACCGATATCTGCTCTATTTTAGAAAATTTAATGGTGAATACAATAAGTTGATCATACATACAAAATAAATCCTTTGATGTTTGCCGCTTTTCTTATTTCAAACCACTGTCAAACGTTTTTTTCCTTTTTGGAGTGGTTAAAAAACCTTGCATTTCTTGCTTAGATTTTCTATTAGAGGGTCGTACTACAGATGATCGGGTCCTTTCGAGTCTATCACTGACCACCATATTTACCGAAGGTCCTACAACTGAGCGGACGACATTCCAACAGGCGCTTATTTTTAAAACTGTAACTCATTAACGGGACCAAATCCACAATATCCAATTTCCGACATTTTGTATTTCTTTTTATAGAATTTAGAAAAAACCAAACTGAAATTCAATTTCAGATGTATTGTAAATGCTAACAAAAGTGTAGTTTTTTATTTTAACTTTCATCGTTAATTTCATCAATTCTGCTTTCTTTGAGTCATACAATGGCAAGGAGAACACAACTGTTTACTTTTCTATAACTTTATGGGTGTTTAAGAAGTTGACTGGCATTCAGTTGGTTGCTTTTTTTTGTTATGATTCAATAAAGCTGGAAAAAGACCAAAAGGAAGCAACAACAACAACGTCGTTTCCCTTTGTGCTCCTTTACTTTATTCATTTTTACCTTGTAATTAAATTGTTCACTTTTCTTTGTGTCACCGGCAGTTTGCCACCCGAATCTCAAACGTTCATCGTCGACAAGACTCTGGCGTATCATTGGTTGACTACCAAAAACAATAAAAAAAATACAAAAAGGAGCAGACGATGTCAACATCTCCGCAATGGTTGGTGGTGTATGGGAATAATTTTTCTTTTCTTAAAGGAAATTCGATATAGTTCAAAGATTTTCTTACACTGAGAGAAAATGGCTGATGATGGAAGAAATTACTTTGTCAGAGATGGGACCGAAACAGGAACATGTGTGAGCCAAAATATCAATAACGAAGAATTAAATAATTAAATCATTTACTTTTGTCATTGAACGAATTTTGTGGGTAATGGAGCAAGGTTAAGTGCAGACGACCTCAATTAATGGGAGCACAACGGTGCAGCTGAAATGGAAACTGGAGAAGTCTCAGTCTTCTTAAAACTCCCGGCCAACATAAGAAAAATTCGGCCAAGGAGAGACGCAGAAACATCTGGCGTAAAAATCGGTGGGCTCTTGACTAGCCCTTGCAGCCTAGACATGCGCTAAGAATGGATTTTTGGAAATTTGGATTGGAAGGGGATTAAATAAATGAGCACCTGGCAACAACAGGTGGAAATTAGTTTAAAAACAAACCAAAACGGGATAAAAAAAAAAAACGAGAAGAAAAAATTTTTTGGCAACAACAGGCGGAAATGAGTTCGAGATGGGACGTAAAAGGTGCCAAGACGGGATAAAAATGGGTCGAAAAGGGGAAAAAATAAAAAAAAAAAGTGAAAACAAGTTTTTGGCAACAACATGTGGATAATAGTTAGCGAAGGGATGAAAATGGGATCAAGACGGAATAAAAAAGGTACAAAAGTGGGGAAAAACTAAAATTTTTGAAAAAAATTGTAATCTAAAGCAATTAGCAAAAATTGGAAGTAATGGTGAAGGGGACAAAAAGGGTCTAAAATTGGAGAAGTAGAAATATGCACTGCAACTGCAGTTAGAAATGTGTTGAAATGGGGATAAAAACGAGTAAAAAAAGTGCAGAAAGCAACAACAGGTGGACATGAGATAGAGATGGTACCAAAAAGGGGCCAAAGCGTACCAAAACGGGATACAAAAATTAAAAAAAAGGGGGAAGTAAATAAAATAAATGGTGAATTGATTTTTGGCAACAACAACTGGAAATGAGTTCAAGATGGGAAGAAAAAGGGGCCAATACGGGAAAAAAATGGTACAAAAAGGGGAAAAAATAAAAAAGGGCGAACATGTGGATAATAGTTAGAGAATGGACGAAAAAAGGGCCAAAACGGGATCAATGGACCCTATGGGTCTCCGAGTGGAGGTGCATATTCCTAACCTAACAAAACGGGATACAAAAAGAACATAATGAGGAAAAACTAAAATATGCGAAAAAAAATTTAATCGACAGGAATGATTACATTTTGGGAAGAAATGCAAAAAGGGAACAAGAAGGGTCCGAAACTGATGAAAATAACTGAAAAATAGTTTACAAATAATCACATAAGTGAGACAAGTAGGAGCATGCCAACTGCAGCTAGAATTGGGTTGTAATGGGGCTACAAGCGGAGTAAAAAAAAGTACATAATGGGGCCAAAAGTGCGAAAAACTATTTAAAACACTTGACGAAGCGAATAAAGGGACAGGTTAAATATAAAAAGTTATAGAAAGGGCCAAAAAGGTTTCAAGCGTAGCAAAACAGAATAAAAAGGGACAAGATGTGGGGAAACCAAAAAAATTTAATAAAACGAGAATACTACAAGAAGGGTAAAATATAGAGGACGTGGGAAAACGAATTAAACATAATCATAAAGGGCGAGAAGTAGAAAAGACAACATGTTTGGAAATTGTTGCGGGCTTGACCGCAACAGTTGTAAAAAGTAGAAAAAGTTACCAAAATGGACACAATTAATAAAGTGTGAATAAATATTTCAAATTAATGTGAACCGCCACAAATTGGAAAAATGCGATAAAGATTCTGAGTCGGCATAAAGTATTTCTTAGTAAACCAATGCAAATAAAAATTTTTGTGTTTTCTTTGGAAAAGGGAAATTTACGCATACGAAGTAGCAGGTATTTCCTAGTAGTTCATATAATTCAAAATTTTAATAAATATTAACAGACGTTTTTAAGTTAGTTTATGGGAAATGTAGTTTTACTTATTTTCTTTTAACAGACGGGGATCTTCTCTCGAATCAGTGAGCTGTGCGTGATACTAATTTGTATTCTCACTGACCGGGACCTACTGTTTAAAGCCGGCTCCGAACGGCTAATGATTTTCCAGAGAAGTTTTACATGGCTTAGAGATTACTCTCTTACTCGTAAAGTCGCCAGCATTTACGAAGTGGAAAACGGCCGCTGACAAATGTTTGATGGTCTTACCCGGTTTTGAACTCGGGTTTACTTGTGTGATAAGTTGAATAAGTCAATACCGAAAGAAATGTCATAAATTTATCCTATACGTTGTGAATATTCGTTGCCACACGTAGGTGTTTTACTCCAAACTCCATAATTTTGTTCAGTGTTGCGCAAAGGAAGTGGTGATGTTTTCCTTGGTAGCAATTTTGATTTCACTATGCAAATGTCAGAGGCTTTTAGAAGTTTAATCGAATTTTTATTTTCTCCAATCAATTTCACGTTCGATTCACATACATGACAACAAAATACATAACTTGAAGTTGTCTTTTTATGTAGAAGTTGTATTAATTAATTTGAACAACAGTTTAAGAATACGCAATCTTTTTTAAATAAAAAGAATAAATGCTTTCTTCGTTGAAAAGATTGGGGCGGAAATTGTAATATTACGGGGATTATACAGTTTAAATACCCAGTTTTATAACTAACGGATTCTATAGGATTACACTAGACCACTATCCCGTCAAGCATCCAGGCAGAAAATCCCTTGATTTGGGTCAAATGGGAGATGTTGGATACCCTTCATACCTCAGCCAATACTCATCTCTGATATTAGCTGACGTGAGCATTCACCCATATAATCTTAAAAATAAGGTTTGAGATTCGATCCCGTGTGTCGCCTCCGGAAATCATGACAATATTGAACTTGAATGAAAAAACGAGACACCCAAATGTTGACGTTTCCATAAGGAAGTCGAGCTAGTCGACCTGGCGAATGTCTACGAAAAATACAAGGCTGACAGCCGTTCCGGAATTCAGAACAACAGTCAAAAGGCTAGGTTCACAGTTTACTTTGTTCAGATACTCGGACGGAAGAGGCAAGCAACGATGACAGATCCATGCCGTGACACAAAAAGTGATCTTGAGAATTTTAACGACCTGTCGCCAGGAATTTTGGGCTCCACAGCAAATAATACGATAACCAGTACGAAATTTCAACACAAGGACATCTATAATTTTTTTTTCACCCCAATGATAGATAGAAAGCACCTTTCTATTGTATTGGACGAACGTACGGTTCGTGTATCCTCCACATTAAGTTTATCGAGAAATCTAAACATCGCGAAGCTGTGAGGCTCAAATGCTCCAGAGAACACATACATCTCTAACCCCACCCCAATACCAAATTTTAGATCGCAATGGACACGTATTCCTTACTCAAGGTGGGAGCGGTGTACCTCATGGTAACGGGTGTTTTTTTTTTGGGACGTGTTATTTTCAATCTTGCCACACTTTTTTCGGAGTTGGTTTTTTTGAAAGCTTTCACCTGATTTTTGCTCATAATGAAAACCACACGTCTTAAAACAAACACCCTTTACAAAGACGTGTGTAGAGAACCTACCGAAACGAAAAATGCTGTCCATAACGCAATAATGCGGGATGTATCAACGTGGGCCAAATGAGAGAGATACATGGAGATACGTGAAATGGAATTACGATAATTCCGTAAAAATCCTAAAAACGCCAGATTGAGTGACTGTGCAGTATTATGAACTTCTGTAGAGATTGAAATGATAATCAGATGGCGGAAACGGGCGGAAATGTAATGAGTGTATTGATTGCAGCAGAACCCTGTTGGAGAAGCCGACCCACTACCTACAATATACGACCTGAGCCGTAGCATCCGCTATGAGCGCCGTAAGAGTGGCCTCCAATATTGTGTTTGAGTCGAGTTTGACCTGATCCATATTTTCAATAGCAGAAAGTAAGGCTCTGAAAGTCTTTAGACTATCTCAGAAAAAACAAAGAGTTAAGGTGATCTTTGTCTTTCGGTCAGAAAAAATCGCCCCTAAAATAAGCCTTCTAGATAGTCCAGTCACACTCTCCAAGTGTTATTATTGGTCTTCTAGAAACCCTACCAATTGAACTGCGAGAAAAATCAGTATAAAAATTGATCAGCGATGCATTTTTAGTTTAAAAAATAAATTTAAAAAAAACCCGGCGCTAGGCGCAGGATTTCTACAAAACTGGTTCTTCGACAATATCGGCAAAAGAAGAGCTCTTCAGACTTTTGTTTTGGACCAAACAAAGTGTTAATGTGTCCTTTGGCTTTCTTTCTGAAAAACTTGCCCTTACAAAAAGAAAAAAAATACAAAAATGTCACACATCCGAATCCGAATCAAACCCGTCAGACATCACCACATACCACAACCTTTTTTTTTTTTTTTTGAAAGCGAAGGGACAAACTGGCGCCGTTTACACTTTTGGCCATATTGTTTTATGGCCAAAAAACAAAACCAAGAATGTGTGGCCATTTTGTCTTACAGCCACAAGAAAATGTGCATCATAAAAAGCGCCACTTGTGGTAACACAAATAAATTCAAAAGTGCCACAGTAGACTCCAGAAACAACACACACAGATTTCTGCCCATTTGGGACAAGTATGCCTCCGTCGTTGCCAGTCATACCAACTGTACGGCTGGATGGAATGGAATGGAGTGACGAGCATTTTAAATATGACGTTTTTTTTCAGCTTCTTTCCAAATTGCCCTCATAAAAGAATTTATTGCGAATGTTGGAAAGATTTAATAACACGGCCACTCCAATGGCCAGGCGTTTGGTGACAAACCCCAGCCAGTTGCTCCCCAATTGATTTCGCACATACAACACCATGGATGATGGACGGCGGTGGTGGAGGCGAGTAAAGTGTCTCTAATGTGACCTCTTATGCCGAACATGATGTACGACCAGTGTGCCCATTACCACACGTTTCAAGTGTGCGCCGCGTTGTGGAGGTGCAAAGGGGGCAAGCGGATGGCTCATTGTGCACTTGCCAGTGCAAAGGGAATGGAGCCGGCCATAAATGCTCTTCTTAGGGTACGTACTTTGGTGTACAATGAAATTAGAATTTATTAAGACACATCAACGAATCATAACTGTTTTTAATAACAATAAATTGAGTTTTGCCACGACTCCGAGTCGACACAACTGAACGGTGGATGATGACCTGATGGAACTGAGGCGCAACTGTATCCACCCAGGGGTGGTTTGATGTTTTGTTTAGGGTGCAACTGTTTTTCTAAGTGGTTCTTTGGCAAAAAAAATTAAACGTTGTTCAATGTACACTGACTGTAGAAAAATGTTGGCTTTGAAATACCAATCAAATTATATACAACGTAAGAGTTTGTTTAGCGTATGTGTTCGTTGGACCAAAAAAAAAGGGGGCGAAAAAGAAAAACTCATTTGATTATGTTTGGAACAGATTCTAATTGAAAAAGATTGATAATCGCAGCACTTCATTGAGTCATATCAAGTTACAGAAATGCACTGAAACACGAAAAAAAACCTAAAAATTATAGAAATCACTGAAACTCAAAAAAAAACACACAGTTACAAAGTGTCCTCAAAATCAAATGTAAGAGGAGTTTGTAGAGCCTTAGACAATCACATTGGACTTTGTGTGGGGGAGTGGGATTATATCACCCCCCCCCCCCCCCCCATTACATTTTAAAAACAAGTGGACAAATAGTAAGTTCGGCCGGGCCGAATCTTATATACCATCCATCATGGATCCTTAAAAAGTCAATAAATAAGAAAACTATGAAGAAAGTAAGTGCAGGAATCCGATCCCAAATTTTATCCAAATCATGAAAATGGGCGCATATTCGGATTCGTGAGAAAATTTCGTTGCATTTCGATACCCATATGTCCATGTTTGTCAAGGGACGGTTTTTGGGCCGCTGGTGACCCGATAGTCCCAGAAACCGGATCAAAAAATTTAGGCAAATCATGAAAATAAAGGCATATTTGGGTTCGTGAGTAAATTTCGTTGCACTTCGATACCCATATGCGCATGTTTATCATGGGCCCTTTTTTGGGCCCCAAGGGTCCACGGAACCCATGAGCACGCCCATTTTTGGGATTTTTTTCCCCATCTATAAATTATATAAACTTAGAACAATTTTACCAAAAAAAATCAGATGTAGTGTATAAAAATATTTGAAAATTTTGATTATAGCCGGGATATATTTAGTCCCGTAAAGGTGAACTTTTTCCCCTTTGGTCCGATATTGCCCATTCTCGAACTTAACCTGCTTATGGTTCTCTTCCTACAAAATTTCACCTTCTTAGCGTTGGTCGTTCGCACTCTATCGTGATTTCAACAGACGGACATCGCTAGAATGTCTTAGAATGTTACACTGACCGATAATATATATACTTTATAGGGTCGCAGATCACTCTTTCGAGGTGTTGCAAACGGAATGACAAACTTAGTATATACTCCATCCTATGATGGAGTGTATAATAATTACACCAGCGCGCCCCGGAAACTGAAACAACTGAAAAGGGGACTAAAATTGTTAAAACGAATGAAACCAACAAAGTTTCATACAATTTAATGCGAAACCGAAATGCATAAGAAACTATTATGAAATAAGAAAAAAACGTCAGATAGAAAGAATAAAATAAAAAGCCCAGCCCATGTAGAACCTACGAGAAAGAATTATATTTCCTACACCAGTATTTGATTGTCATCGTATTTACGGACTTTCAATGTTCTTCAATGCCAACTTACCGAGTAGAAATAATTTACTGATTTCAATAGGCACGAGCTGTATAATTACCTGCAAAAAAAAACAGAGAATATATGATCAATACAGAAGTCATGATTAAAAGATTTTTTTAAATAGAATTATATCAACACGATTTCTAAAGGCTGAAAGAAAAAAGTTACATCAAACCAATGCCAAAGTGTCTTTAACCGATTTTCATTGACTTCAATAAAAGAAGATTTTCTTCATAGGATTCCAATTTTTTCTAATATAAATTAAAAACAAAAACTTAGCGGTGAAAGGAATGCTCTGGAACTCGAAGACATTCAGCTAAAACATGGAGTGAAACCCTTTCGCTCTCAGAGAGTCTAAAAGCTCTAAAACAAAGGACCCTTAAGAAGGTGTACTCTCACTCCGGATTATTATTAATAGAAGACCTTCTAGAAGGTCTTTTAATATTACTGCATTGAATTGACGAGTTTAACTAGTTCTTTCGAAGGTCTACTAAAGTTGTTCTTCGAGAATGCCTGCAAAAGCCCCAACTTTGTTTCGGCCGACTCTACGAAGTTAGTCTTCCATCCAGAACCAGGGAATGGCACCAGGGTGGTCTCCTCACTGGCTTCGATGTAAAAGTCTTCACGGATGGCTCTTAAATGAATTGCAGGAGTATTTTCAAGTGAAGCCAAACTGAAACACTACCACCGTCTCCCAAATGTCTCCCCAGCGTCTTCCAGGCAGAAGTTTTTTGCCATAAAGGAAGCCTGTCTGCTATTACTACACTACTGGGCTCATCTCTACCAGCGTTGACAGCCAAGCGGCCATGCTCTCTATAAAATCCCGTGTTACTTCTCCGCTTTAGTAAAAGAGTGTAAGGAGGACTGAGACTCTCGCCTGTGATAACCTTGGTGAGAATACCAGGACCCAGGAATTTCCATGGGAATGAATGGGCTGATGAACTACCAAGGATAGGATCTGCCTCCCTCGGACTTGACGTAGCACACGTATCCGTACCGCTACGGTCCGTTAAGAGGAATGTGTCACAGAACAACTGTACATGAACAACCTGGCCTGTATATAATCAAAGCAGATCCAAATCTATGATCGCCTACAACAGGAAGGATATATCTAGACCGGTATCCGTAAGCACAGGCAACTGAGTGGTCGGCAACCACCCATGACACCCAAATCTACAATACAACGACCACTGCCGTAGCTGCGGCGATGCAGACGAAATAGAGACGGTGGAACACTTCCCAGCACTGGTAACGACCCCTACTCCAATTGTTTTGCATACATATGCTTGGAAATGATCACAAGTACATCTGAGTAGACGGCCTAAAATGGACCAACTTTATTTCGATACTTCTAAGATAATTTGATTTCATTTATTTTTCTCCACCGCAGAGATCTAGTGAGCACCTTTGGTTTATTGAAATGGAGTAGGTCAATCTACTCATTGGGCCGTCGTACGATTTCCTTAATGATTGCATTTGATGAAGATGACGAAAAAGAAGTTTTACATTAACTTCCTCAGGAACTGAATGCAGCATTACAGCACTAACTCCATTTCGACCCAGGCCCATGATACACTAATCAACGAGAGAACATAACAAACTTTGCCGAATGCAAAAGAGAATATTGCATCAAAGGGTGATGGCGGGCACCCTTAGCACAAAAACACCAGCAAAGACGGCAATAATTGACACTCTGTCCGAGTGGGTGACAAACTATAATCCAGGGTAGTGCAAATGTCACATAACTACCCCCACTCCGCGATCCTTTGACTCAAATGCTTGTCAAACAAATGACAAAATTTAATTTAAGTCAGAAAACATGTCACACAAATATTGCAACTCAAATATGACAGTTGTTGTTGTTATCAGTATTTACATTTTCATAGAATGTATCGTAGTGGGTATGGAATGAATGGAACAGCATGGAAATCATAACCAACACCACCATCGCTACCACCATCGGCACGAGTTGTCCGTCACCAACAGCAACAGAAATGTTGGAACTGTCAAAAAGTCAGCATCAATTAAGAGCGGCAACAACTGGACGGACTAAAAAAAAACAAAAAGGAAAACCAGGCAATTCCTTGTTTCCATTCACATGTAAAGGGACACTTTCAATTTGCAACAAATGCACTTTTTCCCGGCGTCAAATCGTCAAAAGGCAAACAGAAACATGGAAGTTCTACATAACCCAGCTTTTTTCGCCGACTGTTTCTTGTTTTTATTATGACATCTGTGATTATTTCCGACAGCTGCAGGTGTAGGAAAGGACCGAATCGTGCACAGTGGCTGTGTCAGAAGTCAGACATTGTAGCGGCCCAACCTATCAGCGGTCGAATTAACAAAAACTGCAACAAAACCATTCCTAACAGGCCGTCTAAAAAGTCATGAGTTTTAATATTTTAATATTTTAATATTTTAATATTTGAATATTTTAATATTTTAATATTTTAATATTTTAATATTTTAATATTTTAATATTTTAATATTTTAATATTTTAATATTTTAATATTTTAATATTTTAATATTTTAATATTTTAATATTTTAATATTTTAATATTTTAATATTTTAATATTTTAATATTTTAATATTTTAATATTTTAATATTTTAATATTTTAATATTTTAATATTTTAATATTTTAATATTTTAATATTTTAATATTTTAATATTTTAATATTTTAATATTTTAATATTTTAATATTTTAATATTTTAATATTTTAATATTTTAATATTTTAATATTTTAATATTTTAATATTTTAATATTTTAATATTTTAATATTTTAATATTTTAATATTTTAATATTTTAATATTTTAATATTTTAATATTTTAATATTTTAATATTTTAATATTTTAATATTTTAATATTTTAATATTTTAATATTTTAATATTTTAATATTTTAATATTTTAATATTTTAATATTTTAATATTTTAATATTTTAATATTTTAATATTTTAATATTTTAATATTTTAATATTTTAATATTTTAATATTTTAATATTTTAATATTTTAATATTTTAATATTTTAATATTTTAATATTTTAATATTTTAATATTTTAATATTTTAATATTTTAATATTTTAATATTTTAATATTTTAATATTTTAATATTTTAATATTTTAATATTTTAATATTTTAATATTTTAATATTTTAATATTTTAATATTTTAATATTTTAATATTTTAATATTTTAATATTTTAATATTTTAATATTTTAATATTTTAATATTTTAATATTTTAATATTTTAATATTTTAATATTTTAATATTTTAATATTTTAATATTTTAATATTTTAATATTTTAATATTTTAATATTTTAATATTTTAATATTTTAATATTTTAATATTTTAATATTTTAATATTTTAATATTTTAATATTTTAATATTTTAATATTTTAATATTTTAATATTTTAATATTTTAATATTTTAATATTTTAATATTTTAATATTTTAATATTTTAATATTTTAATATTTTAATATTTTAATATTTTAATATTTTAATATTTTAATATTTTAATATTTTAATATTTTAATATTTTAATATTTTAATATTTTAATATTTTAATATTTTAATATTTTAATATTTTAATATTTTAATATTTTAATATTTTAATATTTTAATATTTTAATATTTTAATATTTTAATATTTTAATATTTTAATATTTTAATATTTTAATATTTTAATATTTTAATATTTTAATATTTTAATATTTTAATATTTTAATATTTTAATATTTTAATATTTTAATATTTTAATATTTTAATATTTTAATATTTTAATAATTTAATAATTTAATAATTTAATATTTTAATATTTCAATATTTTAATATTTTAATATTTTAATATTTAAATATTTAAATATTTTAATATTTTAATATTTTAATATTTTAATATTTTAATATTTTAATATTTTAATATTTTAATATTTTAATATTTTAATATTTTAATATTTTAATATTTTAATATTTTAATATTTTAATATTTTAATATTTTAATATTTTAATATTTTAATATTTTAATATTTTAATATTTTAATATTTTAATATTTTAATATTTTAATATTTTAATATTTTAATATTTTAATATTTTAATATTTTAATATTTTAATATTTTAATATTTTAATATTTTAATATTTTAATATTTTAATATTTTAATATTTTAATATTTTAATATTTTAATATTTTAATATTTTAATATTTTAATATTTTAATATTTTAATATTTTAATATTTTAATATTTTAATATTTTAATATTTTAATATTTTAATATTTTAATATTTTAATTAATTGACCACATTCACATTTTGGCCATATCCCAAATCGTCATAAATTACCGACCCTCATGGGAAAGTTTAAATGAATTTGCCCACTGTGCCATGACAAACAAGTAAGTGCACTATGCAAAAATTCCCTTCTAACGAGCATATGAATTTTAAGCAAGCAATTGGAATCCCATGAAACCACCTCACATACCCCTTGGTAAACAAAGGTCATTCGAACATCAAAGTAATGTCAAATTCTCAGCACCTATGAGTATTTTCAGTGGCCGGCCGGTTGGCTAACTCTATTGAGTTACCTTTGATTTGGAAATGCCATAGAGAATACTTAGAGAATGCATTTCGCTGGCTGCCGGTGCTCCTGTTTGTTTGCCAAGATGAGATCTCTGTGGAAAAACGAGTCGCCATCACCGTAAATTGAAACAGACAGAAGAAGCACAAAAACGAAAATTAAATCTTCCTTGATGACGACGATGATATCGTTCGCTCCCCTCCTTTTGGTTGAAGAATTACAATTTCTGTTGGTTTGTTTGTTAATGTGACATATGGAAAATATGGCTTGAAAAGAAATGCATCCGAAAGGCAGCTCAATTTAATGCTCATCACATGGTGAGAGTACAACAACCCACTGTCGATGCTATCGGGGGGTACTCGCCATTGTAACACCACCACCAACAACAACAACAACGCCGTTGTCACTTTACATTATCACCGCAGCCACTGGCACAAGGACTCGGTCGGCCGTTCCCTCGCCCACCAAAACAAACACTTTGCCCTGGCAAAAAGAAGAGACTGGTAGCGAAAAAGAAAATCGAAACATCTGTGTCTACTGTGGCAGTAGTTCGTATTACTTCCGCGTCCATTATCGTCATCATCATCTCTATTAAGGCTGTTGTCATCCTCGACAGGAAACATTGTGCGGCACAGGGATCAGTAGTCAATCAAATCGCAATTGTGGAGGGTTTACAACACACAGGGACAGGCCGAAAGACACTCGCAAATGCGAATACCATCGATATCAACAACAACAGCAACAACAACATGAACACCAACACAGAGCCTTTGGCTCTCGAGTGCCATGAAATGGAAACCCTTCAACAATACGACAATAAAAAGGTGAACTACTCGACTGGCTGGGATTGTGTCGTCTTTCACGGCCAACTGTCATTGACTATCAAGTTGTTGGTGTGTTTGTCCCCCCCCCTCCACGATGCGTTGATGCGCATTCGCAAAAGTCAGTCAGTGCGACAGCTAGAACAACCCTCATATCCTGGTGATCCGGTCGACTATCCTTCGATGCGGTACTTAATGGCTCTGGGGAATTTTCATCGTTCGGGTCCTTTGTAAGTGTGTGTGTGTGTGTGCGTTTTTCGCTCTCCTGCTGGTAAATTAACACGATAAGTACTTGATGGCCTTCAAATGTGGCGGAAGTAATTCCTGCGTTTGTCTCTCTCTGTGCGTGTGTGTGTGTGTCGACAATAAAACTATTACCCCATTATCTATCTGATTTGCCTGTGTCCGTCTGCCCGGTCGGCTTTCCGCTTCTTGGGGTGGCAGCATGTTTTGTTTGTTAACTGAAAGTTAATGTGGCCATTATTGTTGTCTTCCTGTTATTCAGGGATTTAAATTTATTAGTTCAATCTAAATGACTTTGAGTATGGCCAATAAATCTTGAATTTTCCAATATTGAAAATGTCGAAGAGATCGTAGAATGTTCTATGAGGTCTTAACTAGGAGAACGATGAAACCACAGTTTTCTTTTTCTTTTGAAGTGAAATAATATTCTTAAATTCGGCACTTGGTTGCAAAACTTATTTGGTTATTGGGATACTCTCTTAATTTGCATATTCAGTTAAGAACATGAATCGAGCGTGAAATTATTGACTTCAACAACCAATGTCCTCTCTAGTTACAGAGAATCGGACATCTTTCGTCTTAAGCCCACAAAAGACGGGCAATGGTAGAGAAGGTGTTTGGTAATTTCTCCTCTAGAAGTCGTTGTATGGGATACGTGTATGTATTGCTGAATGTCATCTTGGCAGATTAATCGCGGTCCGCCGTACATGTCCGTCAACTATGTCCCTATGACCAGGAACCCATATAAGGGCAACCAACGATTTCCTTCAGAGACTTCCGGCATTTTCGAGCAATTCTGGACGGTGCATCGATTACAATTTTTTATACAAAATTTTTTTTTCCCCCTTTGTACCTTTTTCATCCCGTTTTGTTACATTTTAACCACTTTTTTCGTTCCTTTTCTAACTATTATCCGCTGTTGTTACCAAAAATTCGATTCACCCTTTTTTCTTCCCCCTTTGTGGCCCTTTTTCATCCCGTCTTGGCCCCTTTTTCGTCCCAACTCTAGCTCATTTTCACCTGTTGTTGTGGAGCAGCTTTCCAACAAAAAAACACGATATTTGATTAATTTGTATTTTGTTTTGGGTACAAATTGTCCCTGTTTCCCCCATTTTTATCCCATTCCAATTCCAATTTCCAAAATCCGTTCTTCAGCCGTTTGTTCAGGACAGTGTTCAATCAGTCAGCCAGTTATATATATATATATATATATAGATGCTGCCAGAATCATGTGACCCTCCGCCTACCACTCACTATCCACGTCCAGTCTAGCCCATCAGCTGTCTAGCCAAACAAGCATTGAGATATTTCGTACACGATGACTACATGACACGCCTTATAGATATGGCCAACACAGTCATGCTCTTCCAGCCGTGCTAACACTGGACTTCCATTCTAAAGCGCTCATGTAAAAATGCTGATGCCACCGATGATGATCAGTGGTGGTTGCTGTTGTTCGACGTTGCACCAGAATTTCATTAATGGCCTCTTGCAGAAACTCGTTTCGTTTTGGTATTTGTTGTACGCGCAGCATTGCCACAGCGCTCCATTACCTGTGGCGGAGAGATTCATTTGGCTCCACTTAGTTCTGTAGTAGACTGACTTTGTCTAATCTCTAAACATGTTGGCCGTTTTGGTTTTCTGATGAACGATCACTACCAGAATAGTAACATTTGTTGCAAGATTTCTCTAAAAGTTAACACACAGAAGCTTCATGAAAATCAACAGTTTTTCGATTTTGAGGTTACGCATGCGCAGTTGCCACACGGATGATTATGTCGGCTGTGGTGGAGCATATTTCTGTATTTGTTTCCGATTAATGTTAATATTCTGAGAGAACGCAAATGACGGTTTGTTATAATGTTGCCGATATTCCAAATTGGTTCCATAAGAATTCGAATAAATTATAGATCTAATTCCAAAATAAGAATTTTGTGTAAACTTTGCACTCACTGAAGTCGATGGCTCTCAAATATTTATTGGTTTGGCCCGTGTTCAGAATGGATTGGGTGTACTCTTCTGATTTGAAAACCCAGGGATGAAAACCCAAACTAAATGTGTAACCAAAATGGTTTATAAAAATAAAAATTTAAAAAAAAACGAGCATTTCCATAAAGTAAACTAAAGGCCGTGGGTCTTTTAAAAGGCCCTTCGAAATATGCAAAAATACAAAAAAAAAATCGAATATTGTGATTTTTGATGGCAACAACAGGTGGAAATGAGTTCCAAAAGGTACCAAAACGGGATTAAAAAGGGGGAAAATAAAAAAAGTCTAAAATAATTTTTGGCAACACCAGGTGGAAATGAGTTCGAGATGGGACGGAATAAAAATGGGACAAAAAATTTGTTTGTCAAAAAACATGTGGACAATTGTTACAGAAGGGTTGAAAAAGGGGGGCCAAGACGGAATAAAAAAGAGCTACGAAAGGGGGAAACACAAAAACGTGTGAAAAAAAATTGCAATCAGACAGAAATGAGCCAGAAATTAGATGTTATGGACAAGGGGACTGAAAGTGTCAAAAACTGGTGAAATACGACAAGTAGAAATATGCAACTGCAATTAGAATTCTGTTGTAAAGGGGATAAAAAGGAGTACAAAAAAGGACAGAATGGGGCAAAAAGTGCGAAAAACTACTTCAAATTAACATGAGGGGCGAACAAGTGAAAGAAAGGGATAAGTAGCCAAAGAAGTAGCCAAAACGTTAGAAAGTAGCCAAAAAGTTATAGAAAGGGTCAAAAAGGTCCGGGATAAAAGGGAACACAAGGTGGGGGAAACCAAAAGGTTTAATAAAATCAGCTAACTATACGAGGCTACCGAAAAGACAGAAATGGTCCAACACGGCTAAAATATAGAGTATGTGGGAAAACATTTCAAAAATAATCATAAAGGACGAGCAAAACCGAAAAGGAAATTAATGTTTGGAAATTGTTCTGGGCTTGACAACAGCACTTAACAACAACGTGGAAAAAGTGGCCAAAATTGGGAAAATGAAACAAGTGTGAATAAATATTCCCTAAAATAAATATGGGCGACCGTGGTGTGCTAGGTTGTGTGTGCGACTATCACACAAGTAAACCCAGGTTCAAAACCGGATAAGACCATCAAACATTTCTCAGCTGCTGTTTTCCACCTCGTAAATGCTCTAAGCCATGTAATATTTCTCTGGAAAACCATTAGCCATGTGGAGCCGGCTTTTAACAATGGAGCCGGCTTTTAACACTGATTCGATAGAAGTTCCGTGTCTCTTCCTTCAGGGAATGTTAAGGGAAATAAGTAAGTAGAACAAATATTTCAAATTAATATCTATTGCCAAAAATGGGATAAATGTTTTGAGTATTTTGAGTACAAAGTACAAGGTGGCGCAAAAGTAATCCTCCTATCAGAAAATGCTATAAATTTTGCGATTGGCCCCTAATGTGACAATCAACTGTGGCGGCGGCCATTTACATGACATCATGTTCTGGACTTGATGTAAAAAAAATTAAAAGACCAAATACAAATAATCCACAAGAAGAATCAAAGTTTTTCATTTTTTTTAATTACAAATTTGTATTTGTTTTTTTTTTTGGAAAACTAACGAAATTAAACAAATGTCTGGAGTTTTAATAGAAAATCGAAATTTACACATACAGAGTCACTGGTACTTGCTACGATAAAGTCTGTATACTAACTAATCACAACCTATTGCGTATAGGCGACTTTAAGCGGCTGAGTATCTAAGTGGGAAAATAACGTCCAGTTAGATAATTTCAGCTGTCCACTGGCATATCTCTGTCCGCTGACATATCTCTGTTCTTGTGCTACTCGTGATTTAAGTTATGTAAAGTAAGAATGAAATTTACTCTGTGCCTGATTGAGAAGCAATTTCTGTGGCAGTGGGTTTGATTCCCCTCTCAGACATTCTATTCAATCTGTAGAACTAGTAAGTTGTAATGCGCCTATGGCGCCCGTTAATTTGCTTGAGAAAGTATTTGTTACTTAATTTTAAAAATTTTGTAAAAAAAAATTTGAGAAAACTATTTTGTAAAAAAAAATTTCGAAAAAAAATAAAATTTGTGGAAAAAAAAATTTTTGCTGAAAAAAAAAATTTTTGTTGAAAAAAAAAAATTTTTGTTGAAAAAAAAAAATTTGTCGAAAAAAAAAATTTTTGTTGAAAAAAAAAAAATTGTTGAAAAAAAAAAATTTTGTGGAAAAAATAAATTTTTTTGAAAAAAAAAATTTCTTGAAAAAGAAAATTTGGAAAAAAAAATTTCTTGAAAAAAAAAAATTTAGAAAAAAATAAAATTTTGGTAAAAAAAAAAATTTGGGAAAAACACAATTTCTGTACAAAAAAAATATTATTTTTTTTATTATTATTATTTATAGAATTATTATAGAATGCCTATTTAAATTCCTACGTACTGCGTGACAGAGTCAGTGAATCAGTGAATCAGGGAATCAGGGAATCAGTGTATCAGTGAATCTGTGAATCAGTGTCGAGGGTAAATATATATTAAGATGATTTATTTGGGCGAATGATGTAATTTATCAGTATGAGCGTAAACGTTATTAATCGATAGACGACAATCCCGCATAAGAATGAAATATCCCCTGTTCCTCATAGAGAACTAATTAACGAATCGGTGACCAAGACATTTTTAAAAAAGGGATCCTGAGTTCGAATCCGTCGACATTTTTAACTTTACGAAATCCTTTCCTCTGTGCCATATGACATCGCTGGCTATGAATGTGTTAATGTGGTAGTGTGTTTGATTTCCACCGGCATTGGTCTTTCTTCAATGGGTAGATAGTTTTATTTGGACGAATGCTGTCAATCGTCAGTAAAAGCGACATAAAATGTTTCCCTAAACATCATTCGACTATCTGACAAATTTCAGATCTTCTAAAGCTTAAACTGAGGTTTTTGGGTAACTGTCTTGTATATTAACTACTTAATCCCGACCGACCACCACCAGTTCATTAGACTGGGTATACAACTCCAATAATTAATTTTAATTACAACCACGACACAAGATTTTCCCATTTGTTGAAAACTAAAATTGTCTATCACATCAGTGAGCACCAACTAGTTATCACTCAACCTGACTTGTAAAAACGTCATTACAGAACTCTTGAAGTGACCATTAGTGCTGATATTTCAGGATTCTCTTTTTATTTTGACTGGTAAAAACCATGGTTGTGGAGTCGGACAAACTTGTCCGGAGTCGAAACATTTGCTCGGCTACTAAAGGATCTAACGTTTTTTTCAACTAGTGCTTATTTCGTGTTCGTTATTTTCGTTATCAGAATTTTTGTTTACAAAAATTGAAGAGGAGGATATTGGCAACACTTGGTTTCAACAGGACGGCGCTACGTGCAACACAGCCGAAGCTACACTCGATGTTTTCCGACCTGTTTTTTAAGAATCTAACGTTTTTTTTTTCCACTAGTGCTGGATCAACTCCACAGCTATGGTAAAAACGTTAAAAACAGATTAGGCTGACAAATCCTTAAAACTAAAACAAATTCGCTCTCCATGTGACCCGTTCGAATTCTAGATTTTCGGACAAATTAATGAGGATCAGTACGGGCATATCAAAAACTTTTAAACTTTTCGCTTTCATAATAATAATAAAAAAAATCAAAACTGATTCTTAAAACTCTCATCAGTAATGTTTTTTCGAATATGAAAGCTTAAAAAGCTTTTTAGGCTATGAACCATCAAGTTCAAAGGTTAAGTAGTGGTTTACGAAATGTTGTTTGTCTTCGTATCAACCGACCAAGACAGTAATCGTCGATAGAATCTATGGAATGATATTTGACGATCGTATAATGCACGTGCGTGAGGTGACTGAGACTACGAGTGGCTACGTAAAAGTTTATATGAAGATTGACATGAATAAAAAACCTATCCGGGTGATGGATGCCCCGATTTCCCACACTCGACCTTCAGTGAAACACAGCTACCACAAGTGTTTGGCAATGAATTCTTGAGGAGTTTTTGAGCAGTTTCGTAGTCGTGAATGAAAAATAAGTCAGAGAAAAAGAGAGCCATGCTAGTTTTCTCGGTCAACAGTTTGTGAAGTATTTGATTTTCCGGAAAAGAGCGACACGATCTCTCGCAAATATACAAAGTTATTGGGCAGACCCTGAATTTATTTCAGGAAAAAGTGACCAAATTTTTGCGAATGACATCGCACAGGCTGACAAGTGTGTAGTCGCCATGGAGGCAATTGGACGAACTGATGACCTGCCACAGACTATTTTCTATTTTCCAACCTGAAGAAATGAATAGGACTTAATATATCACACAAAAAGGAGACCGACTAGTTTGAGAAATAAAACGAAAAAATATATTTTATTCGAAAATTAAAAATGTTTGAAAAAATCCCCTTTTCCATTTTACGATTACAACTTAAATGTGACTCAAAACTCCCTTCTCTTGAATTCTCGAATTTCTTTCATTCTTTTTTTTTTTTATTAAGAACTGCTTTCTTGTTCTCATTACTTTTTCGTATTTCGTTTGCTTGATTAGTTTTGTCATCTCAGATTTGTTGAGACAACTTAAATACACACGAAAAAAAAAGTATTTCCCAAAAAAAAACAAATTGGATCACTTTGGGCGGAAAAAAAAACGCTGCGGTAGGTACGTTTAGTAGTTGGTGACAGAACTCATATGTTCGATGTTTATTTAAATTTCTCGCTACACAACGACAACGATGACAGCGTCTTTTCCTCGTCTCTATGCCAACACTGACTCCACTGGCATCAGGCGAAACGTAAATATTCAAATGAAAAACTGACGGACTGCCTGACAATGTGTACGACGTCAAAATGTCTCATTATTCATCAGATTCACAAACACACTCATGCACGCGGAACTCGGAACCCAAAGAACCTAAATGTAAGAGTTTGGCAGAACTTGGCAACGATTTTCGTTTCACTCTCTGTGTTCTTGTGCCAGTGAGACAGACAGGTTGGCTGGCTGACAGTAAGTCAGTCAAACTGAGCAAGTATGCTCAATAGTGGCGAATGCCAACATTTAACTAAAAAAAACAACAACAACAAGAACAACAGTGAAAAGAAAAAATAACGAAAACTGCAGCCAAAAAAAAAAGATGAAAATTAAAATCGAATGTGGAAATTGTAAAATAAAACCTCATCTTTCGTCGACTTGTCACACACTTTCGTTACAAACACTGTTGAGCGGTATAAGAAGGCAAAAATGCACTCTATTTTTTGGGGATTTTTTAAAGACGAATATTTTACTGAAAAACAATGGGTCCAAAATAAATCGATTGTTATGGGAGAAAACAAAAATCAACAAAACACATATCAAAAATTAAAACTACGGGACCTTCTAAGAATATTTTACAAATAAATTAACCTCCACATTCATAAAAATTTAAAAAGCCATTGTTAAGAAAAATGTGTGAAAATTGTTTTTGTATGTTCATAAATTTTTCTTAAGAAAGGTTTTTTTATGAAAAATTGTATGTCACATTTTACAAAAAAAAAACACAGTTTATTGAATTCTGGCGGAAAAAAACGAATAAATACCGACAGTGGTCCAGAAACCACTATCATCCAAATTGGTGGAAAAATTCGAGCTGTTGGGACAAGTTAGTGATGTAAAGAATAAAATCACGTCGCTCAAGAACAACTGAGAATATTGCTGCTGTAGACCAAAGTGTTGAAGAAAACCCAGGTTTGTCCATTCCTCGTCGTTCTGTGGAATTGGGCATTCGGCACAAATGTCATTACACCGTATTTTGCATAAAGACTTGGGTTTTAAGGTTTATAAAATTCAGTTAACACAAAAACTCAAGCCGGTCGATCATCAACAACGTCGTGTCTTTGCTGATTGGGTCCTTGAAATGCATGAAAATGAGCCGGAATTCCATCGAAAAATCATCTTGACTGATGATGATGACGTCAACAAACTAAATTGTCGCATTTGGGGCTCGGAAAATCCACGAGTTATTGTTGAGAAGCCTCTCCATCCTCAACGTGTGACTGTTTGGTGCGGTTTATGGTCCGGCGGGGTCACTGGAGCTTACTTTTTCGAAAATGAGTTTGGATCAATAGTTTCGGTGAATGGATTGCGATATCGACAGATGATTAATGATTTTTTATGGTCGGAGTTGGATTATATTGATCTGGACAACGTTTACTTTCAACATGGCGGTGCTACAATTGCTCTTTTAAGGGAAAAGTTTCCGGACCGTGTTATCTCTCGAAGAGGTGATCACAATTGGCCACCGACATCTTGGGATTTAACACCTTGCGACTTCTTCCTTTGGGGCCACGTGAAAGATAAATTCTACGCCAATAGCCCAGCGTCGATTCAAGACCTTAAAGATAGAATTCGTGAGGCTATCGAGGACATAGGGCAGCTACTTTGCGATTTGGTAATGGAAAAGTTCATGAAAAGGATATGGTCCTGTAAGCGTGGTCATGATGGCCATGTTGTTTTTGATTATTAACGGCATACCTTCCTCTTAATTATGAAATAAACATACGATCATTTATCTAAAAAAAATCGATTTTTGCATTGAATACCAAAATAACACCACTTGTTGGAAAACCCTGCACTGCATGTGATCTCGTAAATATTTACACCACCTACATCCGTCCCAAAATGGAATATAACTCACATATATGGGCAGGGGCTCCAAAAACTCTTTCTTTGCAGCTTCTGGACCGTGTACGGAGGAGAGCGGTGGTGATGATTGGGTGATAGTAGGGTATCCAACTCCATTGTCTCCCTTCAGCATCGTCGGAATGTGGGTTGCGTATCGCTATTCTATGGATATTTTAACGCTATCTGCTCGTCAGATATCCGTCGTCTGGTCCCTCAAGATAGAACATTTAGTCGGAATACACGGCTATCTAGGGAGTCTCATGCGTTCATTGTCAAATGGCCGGTTGACCGGACGACGCACTATAGAAAAAATTCGTTCTTCAGCCGAACTGTTCGCATGTGGAATAATCTTCCAGCAAGTGTTTTTTCTGCCTGTTATGACATTATAAAATTCGAGGCCAACGTCAACAAACACTACTCCCTCTTACCCCCCTCCAATAACCTTCCTTCCTATCGCTAACACAGTGTATTGCATTGCATAGGGGGCATCCCCTGAGAGTTATTCAAATCCTCAGTTGTAACAACAACAAAATAACTCTAGACAATGATTCAGAATTGGATTTGGTTGATTAAGGACGACTATGAATTTTACAATCGTCGTATACCTTTTGTGTAGGAGACTAAAGAACCCCCACCCACCCTACGTCAGCTAACAGTAAACGGTATCTTTGGTATAACAATGGACTTCATAGGCTTAGAGAGTCGGTTTTTCATTCAATACAAATGAGTGTTTTTGACATTGCCGTTCGCTTTGAAGACAGACAATAAATTGGTGGTAACTGATTTGGCACTGAAATGAGTCTGATTCGTTTCGATCGACTGGCCATTATGATGACAAACCTTATGTTTGTCCTAAAAACCCCGTTCGGCATTTTGGTAAAGGCTGTTAATCTTCAAACGCCGTATTCATAAAAATTCAAATTTAAGAAAAATGTGTGAAAATCAGAGCTCACAATAATTGTTCTCTATCGTGCTGGTTTTGTCAGGCACGATGGGAAACTATCGCGAAAAAACTCCTCAAACTTTGTTCTTCTTTGGCCTGGTCTTCGGTCAACCGACGACCGTGTTTGATCGCTTGCTCGGCTCAGGTGTCCACTCGAGACACTTTACTTCGAAAAAATTTGGCCAACTCTTCTGAGAATGGGCACACAAATGAGCGCCCTGTCCTCTTCTCACACTGGTTTGCCCGTGGCTAAATATCGAAGGCAACAACAATAAAGACATTTTTTGAAGACCGTTTGGCTTGCTTGCTCACTTGCTCACTTACTGGCTCTCAGTAAATGAGCGACGAACGGATCTGTTCGTAACGAGCGGTCGGTAAAATAAGACTTCCTCTTTTTTTAGGGAAGAGATCACACAGAAAAATTTGTTTGAGCATATTTTGCGAGCTCTGGTAAAAATACAAAAACAAGTTTCACATATTTTTTGTAACAACCATTTATGGACCTGTTATACATTTTTATGAATACGGGCTTTCTTCTTCAAGTAATCACTGGTTTTGGTGAGGAAGGAGTCGGTAGTGTCCTAACGTGCCTTGGTAGGAATATTAACTGTGACACGTATGTCTGATCTTGGAAGTTCTGATCCAAGTCTGTCTGTCTGCATTCGCTTCGCTCTCATGCTGCCTCGGTTGGATTAATGTCGGATGAACCACTGTGGATGTGAAACACTCTAAAGTACAAGACAGCCACAAATGCAGATACTAGGCCAACCGGTGAGAGCTAAGGTGACCTTGTAATGAACATTTCTACTAAGCCAATTCAATATTTGTATATATTTGGGATTTTGTAGGGAATATCTGTGCTCGCACCCATTCCCATCAACATGAATTGGGCGGGGGTGCGAGAAGCTGTTACAGCCGTCACAATTTACCACAAATCCACTGTAGGGTGTCCAGAAATTGACTCACACATACAACGCGTATGCCATCATTTCTAGTTTTTTTTTTTTTTTTTTTTGTTTTTTTTTGTTCTGTCTCGTTTGCAATAGAACTCATTGGGGAACAGAACTCATTGGGTGGTACGGTGGGGGTAGGCAGGCAAGTGCTTGAAAGGCGTAAATGAATCCGAAACAAGACGTCTTCCAAAGAAAACACAAACATTTTTGTAGAAACAACACTGGCGGCATTAACGAAATAACACCAACAACAATAACAACGGCAGCAGCCACAAAACGAAACATAAACGAAAAAGAAAAGAAGAAGAAGAAAACAATAATAATACGACAAGTGTAAGACAAGGTACCATAGGTGGAAAGGAATGGAAAGGGAAGCGGAAAGTGAAAAAGTTGTAAGACGCTCTGAAATATACGATGACAGTCATCGTCATGACACATGACGAAATCGCATTTATTCCTTGACGGGATGTCTGATTTGCAACATCCGTGTGCGGATAACTGCAGTCCAACGCATCAGGGCATGTGGAAAACCGCAAATCAGAGGTAAAAACGCAAAGCAGTACCACCCACACCCCACCCCCCTTCCATTTCATTTCTGGTGTCGGAAGTTCTAACTAATTCAATGTCTGCCTTTTACATGTGTCCAATATGCCGTCATATGTGGATTTGTTGATCGCTCGTTACCTACCGCATTTCGTGATGTTCCAGATTATTTGCTCTTCCTTTTTTCTCCCTCATCACACAGACACGTCAAGTCATGTCACGATATGGCAAACCCTCTTTTTTGTTCAACCCAAAAGTAT
Organism: Hydrotaea cyrtoneurina; assembly: GCA_958296145.1. Taxonomy (NCBI): domain Eukaryota; kingdom Metazoa; phylum Arthropoda; class Insecta; order Diptera; family Muscidae; genus Hydrotaea; species Hydrotaea cyrtoneurina. The sequence goes on along the minus strand of OY282514.1, from coordinate 49,263,820 downwards.
TGGGTTACATGAGCCAACACTGCACCGAGCCAAAGTATTAAAATTCATTTGAATTTATTTGTTTTGTTTCGATTTCGAGTTTTTATTTAATAATAGCAACGCAATGTGTGCATAGAAAATTTGAAATTTTTCGAAAATGTCAAAACCGAAATACGTATTTCGATTGAGACTCCAGGAAGAAATCAGATCTGGTAGATCAGTGGGTGGTAGAGGGTATAATTTTTATTAGGCCGATAGCCTTAGTCGCTAGTGCTGTAATAAGTAGTCTATTATAATTTTGAATTGTACTAAATACAGAAATAAATATAAATTTGTATACTCACCTACGGTGACCAAATGTTTTGAACCGAACAGCTAAGGCTTTGTCCCCACAAGTTTTACAAGATTTCGAGATTTCTCTCTTACTCGGATTAGTTACCTCAATTAGAAAATTAATTAATTACAAACCACCAAAATTTGCTCAATTAATGTATTACAAAAAATGCAATTAATATTTTAATTAATGCAAATCATTAACCCTTAACTGTGGAGTTGACTTTTTTGGACACAGCATGTGACTTAAAAATGTGTAATATTTACCACCACCTCCACCCTTTTCTTTGTGCACGCACCCTGTGACTGAATGGTTCGTTTACTCCCAATATGTCACCCTGTCACATTGTTATCGGGTGTTATCGTTATCGATAACAATGGTTTGACAGCTGATAATGTCAAACTGTGCTGACATTTCTGTTCAAAGCCAGAACAACGCTTCTAAATTGTGGAAATTTATTGTAAAAAAAAGAACAATTGTGTTTACTTGCACCGTGTTACAAAAAATAGATTTTTTTCTGTCCTATGAACCAAATGCAAATATTCGGAAAGAGGGGGAAAAATAAAAATACACGTGTATCGGCGATTTTCATGTACACGTCAGAATTAAATAGAAAATAGATAAAAATCTATTTTTTAAAAAATTTTACGTGATACAGACATTTCCACGAGTCTGCCTGCAAAAAATCAGTTCGATTGGATCACTGAAAAAGGGTTAAAAATCGGTCCAAAGGCTTTCACACAGGCCACTACGAGCTTCATACTTCAAACTTAAAAAAAAAAATTCTGACGTGTACATGAAAATCGCCGATACACGTGTATTTTTATTTTTTATCCCCTTTCCAAAAAAGTAAATGTGGTTCATAGGACAGAATGTGTGTAACACGGTGTTATGAAACCCAAAATTGTCGTATCTGGAGCGAAGACAATCGTCAAGCCGTCAACGAATCACCATTACCATTATATCCGTTAACCCTCTAACAGGCTTCAATAATTGTGTTTAATTTCATAAAAATATTATCCCTCTAACCGGCCAAACAGAAATACTGGAAAATCCTTGCAACCTGTGTTTTTTTTTACCAGTTATGCACAAACAAATATTTTTTTACGAAATTACACACATTTAATGAAGACATCCTCGGAGTGGTATTGCCGGTTAAAGGGTTAAATTTGCACCTGCCATCATCATTGGTCCTTATTTCTTATTTCTGTCATTACACTGCGCTATCCAGCCCAGCTGACTGAATTTTGACTTCCACAAATTAATCAGCTAGACGTCAACGACATTTGATTCCAACGAGGCGGCACTCTTAACAATCGGTTTATTGCAGAAATGATCCCGTTCGCTAGCCCCCCTCATTCTTACCATCTAACACCTCTGGTTTACATTTTATGGGCCTATGTTAAGTCATTGGTTTATGCAGACAAGCCAGCAATATTTAAGACACAACATTGATGCCACATGGCCAGATGTATTGGAAAAACTAGTCTACCATTGGAACAGGTAACACGTGGTCGCGGCAGACATAAAGTGGTGGTCATATAATTCGAAACTCTGTTTTTAATTTGGGTATTTTTTCACCACTCCCCCACAATAAAAATTATGCAAATATGCAACAAATATTATAAGACTCGCCCGATTCTGAATACTTCCGGGGAGATAATTCCCGGGGAAATTAAATGTTTCCGAAAATAAAATCCAAAAATTAAGAGGCCTTAATGTTGCAATTAATGGGGAATGCTGTAGAGCCATGATTAATGACTTGTTCGTGCCTGAATTGGAGAATGTTGATGTGGACGATCTTCGTTTCCAACAAGACGGCGCTTCTTTGCCATACAGCCAGCGGGAAATAATCAGTTTATTGAAGGAAGCTTTTCGTCCTGGTCCTGTGGCGTGACCTCCGGGATCGTGCGATTTAACACAGCTGGACTATTTTTTGGGGGATCGCAGAATTTTAAGAATTTTAGATAAGACCGACACGATTGACGCCTTGGAAGATAATATTCGGCGTATTATTGCTGCTATTGTCTAAACCATGCATGTCAAACTCAAAGCCTAACGAGGGCCAAATAAAAAATGTAAAATATTATTTGGGCCACAAAAAAATAAAATACTTTAAATTGTATAGTAAATTATATATACATAGATTTATTTTAAATTTAAATTTTCGTTTATTTTTTGTTCTATTATACCGAGTGGGCCGCAAAGTCATACAATGCGGGCCGCGAGTTTGACACCCTTGGTCTAAACCTTTTCTCGAGACCAAAGGAGTTGAGGGAATGGATGAGGACGACCCATGTCTCCAGATGGCAAGAGGAACAGGTTGGAAGGACCACAAAGGAAACCTGGGGCAAATCACGAATACAAGAAGATATGAATGAGTTGAACAAGCTAGTTGGGGACACTCACAGGACACTCACAGGACACTCTAGCCTAAGGGCACACCTTTTTAGAATAGGATATTCCGAGAGCGACGAATGTAGGGCAAACGGAGAGGACGAAAAACGTCCTGTGCCAGCACCGCACAACAGGCCGAATTGCTGGTCTAGGTGATGAGACGGTCATTCGTACATGACCGATTCTCCGTTTCAAGCGAACCTAAACTAACCTATTGCCGGCATACGGCATCAAATGCTGCAAAAGTGGGCCTTTCGGCTGGAATTTATTCACTTGCCCGGAATCATTTTAAAAACTAATTCTGGGCCATAACATAAAATTCTTAAAAATTCATCTTAATACATAAAAAAGTTCGTGCATATGTTTGTTCGAGCATCAGCTCTCAACGATAAGAGCTACAGAAGCAATATTCACAACATAGACTCGATTGCTGGCCGATTAGTTTCATATGTAGTTTTGACCCGGTAGGTGGCACTGGGGTGGATGTATATCGAAAACTTGAATGTACCGGGCAATTTAACTGAAATTCAGATCATGAGACCAACATTTATGAAGTTCTTTCGAAAATTAATATTTATGGTCCGATTTTACTCAAATTCAAAATGTCTGTATGTTTGGACATGAGAAAATTGTGTATGAATATTTGGATTCGTTAGGCAAAACAAGGTTTGCCGGGTCAACTAGTGTGATACTAAAACAATTACAAAATAAACTTAATACTTGGTGGGGTAACCTTCATTTTTAATCACTTTTCGGTCAATTTCCAATGGTAAACTTTCAACCACAGTCAGGCATTGTAAAGCTAGTATCGAATAGGAAACTTCCTTTTGTGTTTCGAAAGTGTTCTTCGTTATTTTTTCGAGTCTTTGTTGATAACATTCGTTGGACATCTGTCCATAGGATTTAGGTCCAAACTTTACGATGGCCGGGACAAAATCGTATCACGGGAAGTGTACGATTCCACTTCGAGTGAGTACGATTCCATTACATTCTCCAATATATGTTTATATTGTTGTTGGGTCATTCGACCAACGCTATACCAACTGAATTCCTATCACACCATCACATTTCCTCCTCCGCGTTTAATCGTCTTAATTATGGTATCTGCGATCCAAAGATTTGTTTATCCGAACAAATTAAACTTCGATTCATCACTGCCCTTACTTTTTCGAAAAACTATTCTTTTCAGGTGCTCTTTTGCAAACAGTAAGCGTTTCTTCATATTTGTCATGGAAACTTGTGGGTTTTTTCGTGCAATGCATCCAGCTTCTTTTAATCTACGTCTGATAGTTCTCGATGAAATATTTTGTGAAATTCGTGGAGTTACGTTAACTTTTATTTCGCCTGAGATCAAAAACGAATTGGCTTTGAACGTTCTGCAAATAGTTGTATCGCGGTGTTGAGTGTTTTGTCTTGATTTTGGAATTCTTTCGGAATTCTGGCAACTTTAGTCTCTCGAAAAGATTGTAAGACTCCAATAAACATTTGCTGTGAACAGCAAAATCGTTTTGCTATTTTCTTCGTAATAGCAGCGTATAATCAACACGCGAAGTGCATGACTTTTGCCACACCTTATTTATAAATTATTAAATATTATTTAAAAACAACAAAAAAAAAAATTTCACAAATTATAAATGCAGCCGAACAAAATAGACTTTGGTCGCCTGCCCCCTACACAGTCTGTGGTTACCTCAAGCGACGGCAAAAAAGAAACCTGGCATTCAAGGCTATAAAGGATATTGGAATGATATCGGAAGGATGGTGGAGCAAAAACGTTCATTTCAAAGAAGTAACGAGTCGGTGGAGAAAGGGCAGTGTCAGGAGAAGTGCGGAATAATATACGAAGCCAGACCAAACAAATGATGTCGACACTAGATGAAGAAATACGACCGCAACCGATGCATCATCTACTCTGTAGAATCTGGAAGAATGAAGGCATTTCTGACATGGGAAATCTTAGCATAACGTGGCCGATTTCCTTACTTCTTTTGCGCGGACAAGTTTATGCTAATGCAATTTAGGACGAATAAATCGATAATATGTCCACTATCGATATATCGATAATATCTCCTCTATCGATATATCGATAAGACATATATATTTTTTGAAATCACCACAGCAGCAGCAAAAGAATTCCTAATAAGCCTTTGTAGCCTGAAACTGAGGGAGGGAGAGAATAGGTGTTTACTTCGGAGAACCCTCCAATCCACCACATACTCTACTGGACACACTCGACAAATTCGACCTTCCAGTGTGACTGTCCCGGGCAGAGAGAGAGTTCATATTGAACACATCCACAACGGATGACGTCTGGCGTCTTGTAGGTTAAGGATATGAAGAAGATTGCCTTCCTTGCGATCCATTTAAATATTTGTCCATTCTCAAGCATCTTTTTGTGTTCGGCTCATGATTGTGATTGTTTTTATAAGAAAAATTGAATTTTATAGTTTGGCTTTTGTAAACAAAACAAAAGCATTTTCCTTATTCTTTTGTTTGGGCTAAAAATGAATGGCAACAGCAAAAAAAAAAAAATCTAAAAAAAAGAAAGCAAACAAAAAGTGGTCAGTTTGTTTTCGTTTTTGTTTTTTTGCTGTTGTTCATGCTTTTGTCACATTCTGTTCTTTTGTGGGGCGTTTTTTTTTTTTTCTTTTTTCCTTTTTGTTATTACAAAATTCATTGATTTTGTTGTTGTCGTTGTTTTATGTAAATTTGTTGCCAATTCAGTTGCAAAAGTTCCGTTTGTTTGGCTGCAAGAGTGGTGGGTGGGTGTTTTTGGTAATGGAATAAAATCAAATGACTGACGAATTGGTAGGTAGGTGGTGGACTTGACAGTGAGGATTGGCTTGTATGGAAAATTGAATGGATTTGTTGCTGCTGCCGTTTGGTTGGCAACATTTTTAAGGACCTTTGTGGTTGGGTATTTTTTTCTTCGATTCTTTTTTTTTTCTACAATTTCAAATTTATTTGCATTTAGCAGTTTTGTGTCCTTTGGGTGCTGGACAGCCATGAAAATAACATGGCTTTGTGTAACCCATAGACGGACAATGCCGGAAACTGCACACGCACCGTTCATCAGTAGATTTATCTCCTGCTTGTCAGTTGTGATCGTAGTGTCTCCAACTCCACCATGAGTGTGTGATAGGTCTGGCATATTTAGTGTAGGGTACAGAGCAAACTTTAATTGGTACTATTGGTTTACTCTTCGGTTTGTTGATTAGTTTTTCCTTTTGTTGATTAGAGTCCTCGACAAACACACACAAAACTTCCAGCCACAGAAGGAGTGTGTACAGAATTGGCTGTTGTCTCTTTTTTTTGTTTTGCCAAATTTCCCCAACATGAAAGTTTACAGTTTTGAATGTGAATTCGGGATGATTGTGGCCGGAGTCAAAGTAACTTTTCGACTGACTATGCATTTCAGTCGGGTATTTGTATTGAGGAGTGTTTGCTTTGCAAACTAAAATTGAAATCATTGCAACTGTTGTTCGTTCTGTGGTAGGCACCACTGAAGCCTGCATGGCAGAATTGACAAGTTCAGGTCGGTCCGAAAACCGAATCACACGCAGAAGAAGAACACAACTGTTGACCAAGTGAACATAATATCAGCACTATATGATCCATGGAAAATTTTAATATGATTAGTGGATTATAGTAAATTTATTTATGATTCCACACAATCACAGGGTGATTCTCTACAAAACTCTTTATGACTCTCTTTGCGTTTTCCATCAGTTTTTCGAGCATCCGTTCGTCCATTGTCTGAGGCATTTTGTCTTAAATAGTCCAACAAAAAGAAGTCCGAAGGAGTCAAATGTGGATGCCTGGGTTACTAGTCATTGTCGCCTGTCTTGGCATAACACGTAACCGCCCAGACCTTTTTCATGTATTTGCGTTCAGATGTAATGGGTCAACATTCTCTGAGGAAAACTCTTCCAAACGTCGGACCAAAGAATAACATTGTGCTCTTGCAATGGTTGGGTATTCGCCGTTCCAATTTGACTTGTTAAAGCCACCAGAGAGTGCAAAATCGGCGTATATTTGTTTTATTAAAATTGGGTTCAGTTTCACTGAACTATTTTTTAAGCGACGTGGGGTCAATTGGAAACAAATGCAAATCATCGCTCAAATTCTGAGCCCAGTTACGATACGACACATTTGGATTTTCGACAACACCCATAAAGCTTCAAATCGTTCTATTAATTTATTTAATTTATCAGTTCTAGAGATGCAAGCTAATGAAACATTTCATAGAATCTTTGAAACATAAAAAATAATATTTAACAAATAGAATACAATTTCTTTGTGTGGTATTCTTTTCCATTAAGCATTTATATTTTGTATAAATAATGGCGATAGCGAAGTAGCCAATCCGTGCAGATACAAAAATATCATTTGAAGACTTGATTCAAAACTAAATCACCTTACGCTACCGCTAAAAGTTGTTGGCATTGCAATCAACTAAGAATTCGTGTTGAGCCACAAAATTTATGTACTAATCCATGTCCTCTGCTCACATTCATCGATGATTTTCCAGAAAGAACCAACCAAAAGGATGAGTTCAGCCCGTAAACAGCAGCTAACCGACACAAAAATGTATCCTTAACATCGTCGCTTATGCAAACAAAAATCCCACAATTCAATTTGTAATGTATTCAACAATTATCAGCGAACGCAACGTAACAAAACAAAAAATGTCGCCTCTAAAGACGCATTAAAGACGAACACACACAATTTAAAGCAAAATTTGTCGCAGAAATACAAAACTTGCGCTGAAAGGAGGCAAACGGGGAAAAAAAAACAATAAAAACCAAAGCGCCAACACGGGAGGCAATGGCGGCGAAAATGACAGAACAGAAGGACCAACGAAAGGACGACCGATTGAACGACAGACTGAGTGCCGGACAGACACAACTGAGCGCGAGCAAATGAACCACAATTCCAAAAGTAGAACATACGCGGGTACTCGGCACGACGAAAGGGATGGGGCGGCGGTGGGGTCCTGGCGGGTGACACAGAGGAGTTAATAGTTCGTAACAGCACAAAGCAGCACATAAACTAAAACCCAACAATAAGGATGGAAAAACAAACGACAAACGCCATAACAAAACAAAACAACAATAACCAAATTCACACACAGTAGTGTTGACACACCAGCAGACAATGGAAGCCAAACAACAAACAAACGACACACAAGCATAAACAACAACAAAAATTCTAATTTCAACTCTGGCCTAGCGGTTGAGGGTGCGCGGAGAGGGAGCCTTTGAAGAAGGCTCCGACAAAACAGCGATCCACTCACACATGCACACAACGCGATTACTTTTTTTCTTCTTCTTCTTCGTCATTTTTAAACACCAAATAATGCCAAACACCACCAACACAACAATAACAATCCAAGCGGCTTTACAGTTTTGCGGTAGAGAGGAGAAAAAGCAAACGTATGAATGAATGCATGTGATGATATTCACATTCGCGGCGATTAACATTCTGTGGCCATACACACAGGCACACACACACATGATAATCATCTGCCCATGCCGACGCAACCATAAACATGTACAACTTCTCTTTCTCTCTGACACACGCCAGAGAGGGATGCTGCTATAGAGAAATCACATGCACCACGCCTAAATGCCCAATGCAGTTGTCCTTGTTCAACAGCTACAGCTCACTATCAATTTCGAATGAATATAGCTGTTTCGTTCACGCTCCAAATGTTCGAATTTCCCCTGTTGTGAAGTAAACATTTCCCCTCGAGTGCGGTTGATATTTTTTTTTGCAAGAGTGTTCATTACAAACGAGTCTCGCTCTGTGGCTCTCACAAATTGCCCTTGTTGTGTTGGGTTTGTTTCTTTGCCCAGAACTTACCTTATTAAATCCGGTAGGCGTTCCAAGACTTTGGGGTGGGTGTGCTTTTTCGTATACGATGGCGACAGAGCCACCGTGCATGCCAGCATTAACTCGGTGGATAACTCGACAGGATGTTGTGGTGATTTCTCCTCGGGAAGCTTTAAAAAAGAATAACGAAAAAAATTATTAAAAACAATTTGTACATACAGACAGTCATAGATACAGTTGAGTAGAGAGCCGAGTTTAAGAATCATAGAAAAATTATAGGAGAGAAAGAGAGAAAGGAGCCGAGTGTGAAGTACCCCCCGGTCGAAAGGATTTAAGGACATTTGTTATTATAAGACTATGTGGCGTTAATTTTTTCTGTGATTTTACGGCTACATGTTGTCCCACAAAACAATGGAAAAATTGTAGCAAAACATTTTTTTAGTCACATCACAAATTTCGTCGCTCTCTTTCTGATGTGCAATTCTTCGTTGCTGATGGTTGTGGTTTTACAAAAATTTTGCATTTTATAATCGTTAATTATCTCCAATGATTGAGTGTGTGTGTGAATTAACACACACACACAAAGATACACTTGAGTTTGACATGGAAATTCTCTCGTACGCATACGAACGAAAGGACTTCGGTGTGCTCATTTTTTTTTAGGACATTCTCTGTATTTGCTGTTAAGAAACCATTCGTCATTATTATCTTCACGTGCTTTTTTCGCTTATAATTTATTGTCGTCGTTTGTAACGTATCGCATTCTCGTCGTCGTTGTTGTTGTTGTTAACATTTCAGCTTGAAAATGTTCATTCATCCAATTTCTGTTCTACTTTTATCGATAACAACTGTTGCATACTGCCCAGACGTGTGATAGCGTTGCCAGATTTATTTTTGAATACACTACACACCTGTTCTGTTTGAACTAATAAAGGTGTTTAAATGTAAAGAGTTAGCAGATCGAATGGGAATTTTTGGCAAAGTAAATGCGATTTTGTAATTTCCGATAACAAAGATGACAGAGTTTTAAATGGAAACGAAATTGTCCAATTGATTGAAGCTTAATATGATTATAAAATCACAAGTAACTCATAAAATTTTTAATCGATCCTATTACATTTTGTTTTTATCATTTTAGGATAGGAAGTCATGACTCACTGATTCGAAGACAAAAAATCACGATAGGTGTATTTTGTATGTAAATGGGGTAAAACTATTTCAAAACTGTATTACATTTTGATTAGTCAAAAAAAAAAACGTAGAAATGCGGCTAGTTCTTCCGTCAGCATCGAGAACAAGCTACGACATACCAGATTAATGTCAACTCAGCAAAGCGAGTTGACTGTTCCAGACTTCCAAATCAATTTCAGATACAATTGGGAATGTTGTCTCATACGAAGATTGGTGGATGCAAAACTACCAGGCAGACACTAGTTAGTAAAGCCGAAAGAAGTGTACGTCGGCCTAAAAGAGAATGTCTTCCATATCGCATGAATGATCGATCCTAATAAATATTTAACAACAACAACATTTGCAACATTTAAGTGAAAAAAAAAATCGTTAAAAACTGAATGATCGATCCTAATAAATATTTTCAATTCTCCAAAAACCAAACGTTATTTGTTTGTGAATTTGTTGAAAACGCCACAAGGGAAGTATCGCTCATTGCGCTGCCAGACAAAAAAACGGTGGATTTGCCGATTTGTTTTCCTATCTCAGGCGCAAAATCGCCAAGTGAAATGAAACAACTTCACGTTCACCGTCTCTCACCAAATGTTGTGGAAATCATCACCAGACCTACTTAAAATAGAAACTCACCACACAACAATCCACCACCATTTCACAGTCTAGACATCAACCCTTTTTCATTCATGGCACAGAGCAAAGAGCAAAGAGTATATATATTGAAAGAGATTCCATCAACTTCAAAAGTATTTTTTCGGTTGAAAAAACTCCGTCTGCGATTAGAAATGGGAATAGTTTTTGGGAAATTTTATTTTGAGAGAATTGGGAAATTATATTTAAATGAGAAATTTGCTATTGGACATTTTTGAGAGAAATGAAAAAGCAAAATCAAAACCAATTATGAATCTGTTGACTTGGGGGAAATAGTGGTGGCGGGGGTGGTGGTTGTAAATCGCAACAGCAGCAGACGAGCAATCATATGATTCTAATTTTGAACTATTAGGCTTGCAGAAAATTATGGACGTAATTCTTCCTTTTTTTGTTGAAATTTTAAAATGAACATTTGTATGCAAATACAGAAAATATGAAGCCAATAGAGAACGGCAGAAATATGTAGTTGCGTGTGTGTATATGCTGCGTAAGGGAATTGCTCGGCGCGCACATACGACAGCAAAGGTTTGTCTGTGCGCAGAGGAATCAATGAGAGACGGAAGGGAAACACTTCAATGAAAGTGTTTTTTCTTATTGGCTTCTCAATATTCTGCGAGCCGTGTATTTTGGATTGTGAATGTTACGGGATAGGTAGCTTTTTTCTGCCTCTGCCCGTCATGCTTTCACCACCTACCTTCCCCCACACCCCTCTAACTCACATATATGTTTTTTTACCCCATCCCCCTCATACGTTCTACTACCCACCCCCTTCATTTTTCAATTTTTATTGAAAAATTCAAAAAATCAACAAATTGTGATTTTTTGTCTATTTGGCCAACTTCATCTGGCACCCTCCACCCAATCTCCTCTACTCCATGACCATCAAAATCACATTCCTTTACCCTCTTACTTTTTCAATCAATGCAAAAACGAAAGGAAATTTCAAAACAAATTGTGATTTTTTGTCTATTTTGTCAACTTCTTCTGCCCTCACCATCCCCTCACCATACTTCCCCCGTCCGACTCTTTTTCGGTCAACCTGAAACCAAATGAAATTTCCAATAAATTATGCATTTCTGTCGATTTTGCCAAAGAACTTCTTGTTTTTTCTGTGCACCTGCTTATAGAAATTATGAACATCGCTGTCTCATTGTAACAAAAAACCAACAACAACACGACTTCATATTCAATGACCAAAAAACCAACAACAACATCTCAAACAATTCCCGCCTTCACTTCTACCACCCCCTCTCTTTACCAACAACGCAAAATTTGAAAATTTTTCAATTATTCCAATTTCTGAAAATGTTAAAATGAAATTTAAATTTTTTGTATTTGTATACAAATGTTCATTGTAAAATGTCAACAAAAAAAGGAAGAATTACTTCCATAATTTTCTGCGAGCCTAATAGTTAAAAATTAGAATGATATGATTGCTCGTCTGCTGCTGTTGTGATTTACAACCACCACCCAAAAACTATTCCCATTTCTAATCGCAGACGGAGTTTTTTCAACCTCCGTCTGCGATTAGAAATGGGAATAGTTTTTGGGAAATTTTATTTTGAGAGAATTGGGAAATTATATTTAAATGAGAAATTTGCAATTGGACATTTTTGGGAGAAATGAAAAAGCAAAATCAAAACCAATTGGTGGGAAATAGTTGTGGCGGGGGTGGTGGTTGTAAATCAGTGCTGTTCTAAAATGTCAACGAAAAAAAAAGGAAGAATTGCTTTCATAATTTTCTGCGAGTCTAATAGTTAAAAATTAGATTCATATGATTGCTTGTCTGCTGCTGTTGTGATTTACCACCACCAACCCCGCCACCATTATTTCCCCCCAAGTCCACAGATTCATAATTGGTTTTGATTTTGCTTTTTCATTTCTCTCAAAAATGTCCAATTGCAAATTTCTCATTTAAATATAATTTCCCAATTCTCTCAAAATAAAATTTCCCAAAAACTATTCCCATTTCTAATCGCAGACGGAGTTTTTTCAACCGAAAAAATACTTTCGAAGTTGATGGAATCTCTTTCAATATATATACTCTTTGGGTAGAGTGTGCCACACAGCAGAACTCAGGTTCGAAACCTGCTAAGACCATCAAATAGTTTTTAGCGGCTGCTTCGCCAGATGTAGCCAATCTTGTGGGTTCCATCCAACGTGGTTAAGCAAAGCAAAGCAAGTAAATATTTGTGTTACCGTTGATCCACTTTCGCCAAAGTTAAATTGTTTAAGAACAATTCGCCTTAGGACCCAAGTCCGATCCATTTAAAGATGAAAACCAAAAGACCATGTTTTTCTTGGCATAATTGGTTTATTTTGAGGTAGGCCGTAGTGTGTGCGATTATTACTCAGCAAACCAAGGTTTGCCCCCGTTCGAAGCCGCCTTACGGTACGGTACGTCCCGGTCAATGAGTACACAAGTTATATCTTACACAGCTCACAGATATGAGACAATTTCCCGTCTGTTCTGTTATGGAATGTTCAAGAAAAAAGCTACGTGGGCTCTAGGAAGACAATGTTGTCCCGGCTAACTTCGCAGTAGGTGAAGGGTTTCTGGCTATATCTCACGTATGACTTGTTCGACGTTGATATCAACTGATGAAATGTGTCTATCAGCGTCAAATTTCAGTATTTTTAAATAAAGACAGAAAACAATTTTGGAATGCGTCTTGTAGAAATCCCAAAATCCCCCAAACGAGGACAATAAATTCGAAAAGTGGATTTGTTAAAAAAAAAGGTCGCCGTAGCTTCATTTTTGCCAGAGACCAGAAAATATTTTCTGGAATTTTCACACTCATATCAGTGCAAAATTATCAATTTATATTTCTCAGACCACAACTTTGCGTTTCGAGAAATAACGACTTAAAAAGAATAAAAATAAATGAAAATAGACCATTTAGTTGTTTAGTTTTGCACTAATCTAACAAAGAACTAAAAAAATCGACTTCTTGGCATGTCTTAACTTCAAACAGATGGAACTTTTGACTGGATTATAATACGATCCCCGGTTAATATATACAGTCGAATTCGGATAAGCGCACGCCTTTTAATTGAAAATAAATATTAGCTCCGATTGTTCTGCATGATTTGCATTGTATTTTGCTTAAACGAAAATCCGCTTTATTGATAAATCGTTTAGGTGAAACACATGTTTAATGCAAAGACACAAACTTATATGATACAGTGCTGTCTGGGTAGAGTGAACACCCGATGCAATGAACACCGCGTTAGAGTGAACACCAGAATTTTTACATTGACTACTCTGTAGAGTGAACAGTCATGGACCTGAATAGAGTGAACATACTTTATAGTAAGTTTTTAGGTTTGCCGAAAGAGAGAAATAATAAAAAAGATTACGAAAATTAAAGATAACATAAAATAACGGTAAAATAACGATTTGCTCGCACAAATACAGTATACCCTCGATCAATACAACTGATAGAAATCAAGAAAGTTGCAGAAACCGTGGAGCTGCAGTAACTAAGAAAACATATCTTGAGTGGTGTTAGGGCATTAATTCGATCAATGCACATATTAAAATGTCGTATTTTTGGAAAAATTGCGTCGATAGTGTGCCATGTAAATAATTTGGCTATTTTAATAATATAGGAGTTGCGCTCATTTAGGTTTGTGTTGGTAGAGAATGATGAGGACAATGGCGATCAAGCAGTGCAAATATCGTTACACAAACCGAAGAAACAAACAACTATTACACATTTTTTTTCAGTCTTAAATTTAAACATCAGTATTTTATCGAAATAAATACAATGTATAATATATAAATGCATTTAAAATAAATAAAAAAATCGTTTTAAATACAAAAAAATCAACCTTGATTTAGTGAACAACCTGGGTATTATGAAATCGCCCGGCAAAAATTAGTTCACTCCACCCAGACAGCACTGTACTAATATCGCTTAAGTGAAATATAGTGAATGTAACGGAGACAAAAAAAAAATGTTGTGCCGTCTCATTTCAAGACTACATCTGGCAACTCATTAAAGTAGATACACCACAATAGAGGGAAATTGACAGACCAAGAGATAAAAGAGGAGGTGACGTATATGGCCAATGGAAATGTTCAGAATGCTGTAGTAGGTTCAATAGAATTTATTATGAGATCATCATAATACTGGGTTCTCCAACAAGAGGTGTGATTTTGGTATTCCAAGAAAAAATTGTTTTTTTTTTTTAGATAAATAACACTCTGCGACAAATGGTAAGGGTCAGTGATCGGTTTGGAATGAAACCACCGGGGAAAGTTATATTGGTAAAAAAAAAGTCATACGTGTTCCAGCGTTTCGCTGGGTCTCATCTAGGAATCGAGATATATCGATTTGAAGTTAGTAAGTATCGTATAGGGGAATTTGTCACGTTTTAGGCTCTTTTGTTTGACATAACTTGAGAACCACTCGTCCGATTTAGCTGAAATAAATTTTAAAAAACCAAGAATTACAATTCCCTTAATCTGTTCATATATTATTTTCCTTTACAAGTAATAGTTTCCAAGTTAAAAATAAGCGCATGAAGAAAAAAAAAAATTTTTATTTTTTTTTTAAATACATTTATTTACATTTTAATAGGACTTGACACTTTTTACCGTTTTGGATTTTTTATGAATTAAAAAAAAAAAATTTTAATTTTTAGGCAAAAATAATTTATTTTTTTCATACATTTATTTATAATTGCGAAACTGTTGCTTAAGTAGGAAAACGGTTTAAGAACAGATTAGAGGAATTGTAATTCTTAATTTTTCTAAATTTGTTTCAGCTAAATCGGACGAGTGGTTCTCGAGTTATGTCAAACAAAAGAGCCAAAAACGTGACAAATTCCCCTATACGATACTTACTAACTTCAAATCGATATATCTCGATTCCTAGATGAGACCCAACGAAACGCTGGGACACGTATGACCTTTTTTTGACCGATATAACTTTCCCCGGTGGTTTCATCCCAAACCGATTGTGGCTGTCGCACAGTGTAATCGAATGTTTATTTCATAATAAAGAGGAAGGTATGCCGTTTATAATGAAAAACAACATCAGCCAAATGGCCAGCATGACCACGCTTACACGACCATATCCTTTTCATGAAATTTTCCATAACCGAATCGCAAAGTGGCTGCCCTATGTCCTCGATAGCCTCACGAATTCTATTTTTGAGGTCTTGAATCGACACTGGGCTGTTTGGCGTAGACTTTATCTTTCACGTGGCCCGAAAGCAAGAAGTCGCAGGGTGTTAAATCACACGATCTCGGTGGCCAAATGTGATCACCTCTTTTGCGAACTGTGACTGCAAGATTTTCACCATTTTTGTAGTGAATTCTAATACTTTCAATGTGTTGTTGAAGCCTTTATCGTTCCATTTTTAAGACTGGCGTAGTTTCTACTTGTCAAATGACAAAGAATAAATGCTTCAAAAGTGATAGCTACCGAAATGCCGGCTGATTCAAAATAACACCTATTGTTGGAAAACCCTGTCAGTTCTAGTAAACTTACTACGTAGGACACAATTTATGTTATTAAACATTTTTTTGGATATAATTCTAAAGACGGGCAAAACAAATGATCCCAAAAAATTATCTGTCAGCCACATTTAAGACAACTCAACCAAATGAAAATATGTAACTACTTTCATCCAAACTCGTTAATATTGAATTTAAATTGTACATACATGTATTTTAATAGTTGTGCCACAAGCTTCTAGTTTCGTTTCATATAACAATTTCAAAAGTCCTTTTTGTTAAAAATTCCGCTTAAGTGAACATTATTTTTTAGATTTTTTTTATTATCTTAAATTGTCGAAGAACGAACCAATGTCGGCTAAATGTGGACGATTTTTTTTAGATTGCCGATAATTCGTGGGTTTTGGAGATAAGCTCACGCACACATGTTTCTTGTAGGTATTGCTGAGCCTTTAGCTTTGGCGAGCTTTTGAAGTTTTTCCATACCCGATCCAAATTATGCAATTACAGTAAAATCCCGATAATTCGTAATGTCAAGGGACCGACCGTTTTCTACGAATTAGCGGGGTTTTCTAATTATCGGGATTATACTGTATTTCAAAGTAAAATTTATTGCACTGAACTCCATATGGCGATCAAACATGTCTCTATTTTTTTAGAGCTTTTTTGAGTACTTTAACACGCAGTGGGTTTATGAAAAGAGACTAAATAAGAAAGCCTTCTCTTATCCGTCCGAAACTGAACACTTAGGCCCAACAAGTGATATCGTAGTTAACCCTTAAATACATGGTCGCTTCTTCTCTTACGATTTAATTGGCATACAAATTTCTGGAGGATTTTGGTTTTTAGAAGAAAATGAAAATTAAAAAAACTTGGCTAAATGAACATTGGCACGGACCAAAGACTCGGGTATGGAATTGGTGGTGGTTGGAAACAAATTTCAGCGATTAACTTATTTTATTTGTGGAATTTGGGGAACCAAAATAATTTTGATTCTTCTTCTTCGTTCGTTGGGTGATGTAACAGTTATATGACTATTAAACTCCGTTTAAACTTTGACTGATAAAATTAATTTCAAGTTTACCTACAGTTTAAACGAAAAACGAAGATCAACCTCGAATCATTTGCTGAACCGTTGTCGAATGGACGCAGACGACCAAAGATCATTGCAGAACAGGCAAAGTGAGAAGTCTTGGTGCCCCTGTATGCTAGACGTGTATGTCTTCAGCCAGCCACAGTATAGAAAATTCAGCGTTTTAAATGAAATCCGACATGGCCCCTTTAAATGAATAATTCCGAAAAATACAATTTTGGCAACAAGATACGGCTACACTTCATCATTTCCAGAAATTAGAAACTTTTATAATCTTGATTCTTCTACAGTCACTGTTGTTGTTCTATTTTCTTCTACTTCTCTTTCTTTGTCGTGAAATATTCGCTGGATATGTATGAGAGTGTGTCAGGGCGTGTGTGTTTCTTTTGTGGAGAATTTAATTTAGAAATAATTGTTTTGCCGCTGAACAAATTAACGCACAATAAAAGTGTCACCGATGGCGCCAGCCAGTGGACGTACGCAACATTTGTACACACTCGGCGGCCGGGAACACTCGACAAACAAACAAACACTCACACACACACACACACCCAACCTAAGTCGTACAGAATTCATCCGGAGGAGAATGCCAAAGTTAAAAGC
This sequence comes from Hydrotaea cyrtoneurina, assembly GCA_958296145.1. NCBI lineage: Eukaryota > Metazoa > Arthropoda > Insecta > Diptera > Muscidae > Hydrotaea > Hydrotaea cyrtoneurina. The sequence continues at coordinate 49,246,276 of OY282514.1, read as the reverse complement.
CAAAAACTGAAGAACAAAAACACACAGCGTAACAACATTTTTGGTATATCTCGAAAGTAAAACGTTTGGATTGGAGTGTTGTGTTGTGGAGAAACGAGTATCAGCAAGAAATGGCAACGACGACAACGACAACAATAACCATATTGTCAACCGTAAAACACCGACAAGAGCAGCAGCAACAAAAGCCATACGAATGGTCTGGTCAGTGGCAGTTGTATTCAGCCTTCGTCCAGACGGACGATCAGTGGTGAGACAAATTGTTCTGCCCACCAACCCAACGTTCATTCCCCATCCACAGATGACTGCAGAAGCAGTCACCATGAAATAGTTTATTTTCCTGCTGGTGATACTTCCCTGATACTTGTGCCAGAGATAAAAACAAAAGGAGAAGCCAGGGTACAGTGTTGCCAGCTGACATTTAGTGCCCCAATCCCCCAATGTCGATGTGTGAATAAAACAGGGAGAAAAATCGATAACACACAATTTTAGCACAGATTAGCGTGGCCGAATCTCATACACTTCCCCGCCATGGAGTAAATTCCAGTAGGGCATTGGCAGCATAAGGCGGTGTGGTTGTGCTTGTTTCCAAACCATAATTTTCTTTTTTGGAATAAAATTTTTACCCAAATGTCCAAGTAGAAAAAAGAATACTTTGATATGTGAGTGTTATTATCGAAACGTGTACATACAGGGTTGTCCAACAAGAGGTGTTATTTTGAATCACCCGGCATTTCGGTAGCTGTCACTTTTGAAGCTTTTATGCTTTGACATTTGACAAGTAGAAACTGCGCCATTACTAAAAATGGAACGATACACGTTTCAACAACACATTGAAATTATAAAAATTCACTACAAAAATGGTGAAAATCTTGCAGACACAGTTCGCAAAAGAGGTGATCACAATTGGCCGCCGAGATCATGTGATTTAACACCTTGCGACTTCTTCCTAGGCGGCCACGTGAAAGATAAAGTCTACGCCAAACAGCCCAGTGTCGATTCAAGACCTCAAGGACAGAATTCGTGAGGCTATCGAGGACATAGGGCAGCCGCGTTGCGATTTGGTTATGGAAGATTTCATGAAAAGGATATGGTCCTGTAAGCGTAGTCGTGGTGGCCACTTGGCTGATGTTGTTTTTCATTATTATTCCTCTTTATTATGAAATAAACATTCGATTGTTTATCTCAAAATAATTGAATTTTTCTTTGAAATACCAAAATAACACCTCTTTTTGGAGAACCCTGTATTTCTTTCGTTGTCTTATCGCCGATGTTTGTTTCACTAAATGGAATGACACAGTAGCATTTTTTGCACTCATATACGCTTATTTGTCAATGGATCAGTAATGTTGGGCACTTGTTTCGCTGAATGAGTCTAGTGATATCAACGATTATGCATCGATAAATCGATTTGGATACATACGTTTCGAAACTTATCGAAATATGTGGTAACTCTGTTTCCCCAAATGTACCCATGGATATGTGTGTGTGTGTGTCGTATTGGTGAAAAGACGATGTGTTGCCAGCTAAATTTACTACCTTTGCCGAATAGTTCTGAAGGAGACTGTGCATGCGACCAATTGCAAGTAAATGTGTGTGTGTGTGAAAACTGTGTTCTTTTGTTTCTTAAGCTTTGGGAGTGAGTGTTGCCGTTGCCGTTGCTGTCGTTGTTGTTGCAGACACTCAAGTGCCAATGAAATCGTTGAAAGATGTGTCCCCGAAACAAAAGTTCACAATAAATTCTCTGTCCTCGGAGACGAATGAAGAAACGTGAGCGTTGCCTTCGTCCCTTTGTTGTGCTGTTGTTTTGACTCTCGATGAAATTTGTTTATTTCAAAAGTTATTAAATTCGTTGGAAATTGGATTGAATTGAAGTTTTACGTGTTCTTGTTGTTTCGTTTTTTGAGTTCTTTTCTTTTGTTTACAGTCCACACTGTCCGTTTTATTTATGGCAAAAGAAATTCAAACTTTTCGACATTTATTCGAGTGCTGTTAAGAGTGATTTTCTTTTTGTTTATTTTTCAATTTGACGATAGGCTCGAAATGTTTGCATTTGACATTTAATTGTTGCGTGTGTGTGTCTTCAGCTTCCTTCGTCTGCCTTCCTGTGTGCGTTGTTGAGTTTATCAAGTGGCGCCTCCATTGACATAAATGGTAGTGGGGCAATAAATTAAAGGCTGCCAACTCGCACCACTCGCTTGCTCACTTACAACATACCGCGTCGTCTTGGCATCAAACACTACTTAAACCGATGAATCAGTATCTTTCTCTGTCCTCTGAATGAAATGTTGACAAAACATAATCAGGATGCAAATCTTACGTTTATGTTGGAAAGTTGACATTGCGACCGGAGTCGCTTAAGTGTTGATGGACAGATTCATTAAATTGACGTATTCACCTTATTAGTCTTTCTGACTAACACTCAGGTGGCCTTGAATGCATCTTTCGACACATCGAAAATATCACTACCCCAAGGAGAATCACCAGAACATAAAAATTGTCCATAGAGATTGACGACGATGCTAAATCAGGTGAACGTTTGTGTAACAACAAATAGCACTGGATCTTGTCTCCATTAAAATCTAATCTGTTCGTTTGACCTCACTCACAAATCGCGGTTGAGTGAGTCCTTCATTGTTCGCCTTTTGTCCCCGAATTACCGATGGTCAAATGAATACGAATGACAGAGGTTGCTGACCCAAAAGGTCGCCAATGAAAATAAGAAATAAAGAAGGATAGAGGATAAAACCTTGTGGCACTCCATCTGTAACAACTCGTATAGAACGATCTGTGTGAAAATTCAATATGAATCGTGTGAAGTTATGGCCAACACCAAATGCAATAAGTGCACGGTGCCAGACCCTATCGAATGCCTTGGAAGTGTCCACAGCCATGGTCTTGCTTTCCCAAGCCGGTGAATACCTAGACTTCATCATACCGATAGAAAAGCCATCAGGTCTCCATGAGAACGGTTTCTACGGAAGCCATTCAGAAGGCCGTTAGACTCATACATACTTCACCGGATGGTGGTTAACCATGATCTCCATAACTTTTGAGATCGTAAATCATATTATAATTTGCAGGATATAAAGCCTCTTTTCTTGCTGAAAATTTGCCACTTTCCAACGTGAAGGGTGCAGACCATCCGGGCACGGACAACCCTTTTAACTCTACGTGATCGAGAAATAACATCGAACGGACACTGGTCGACTGTGTTCAGGCAAAGTCGATTTTTTGCAGCTTTATCCACCGGGTGAGTAAATATCTGGTCATCGCTTACCCTTTTAACAACTGTCCAAAAGCTTTTACTTCCCCTGAAGAAGATTTGGCCTAAGATTTTATTTGAACGCCATTTTAAGAACGCTTACTCTTTGGATCAAACAGCTTCCTTGCTTCTCTGATTAAACCAAGAATTTATTGAAGGTTCCAGGGAATAAACCTATTTATTCCAAGAATAAACATATTTATTCTGTCTGGATTGTACGCAACCCCTAGAGTCCAGTCTACACTTTGTTTGTCTATATTCACTAACACGCAGTGGGGAGAGGCATCTGTAAAGGTAGTCGCGAATCTTCTATCTGAGTCATTCTGGTACTTCTCTCATGGTAAAAAGCAGTGCCTAATAAACTATACATGTAGTCCCCTTGCAATATTTAGCTGACGTTCTTTAGACTCCGAAAACTATGGATAATTTAATACAGAGCTGTTCTTATAGAAGTCGATATATAGTCGGCAAGCTTGAGTTCTTCATTTCGAGTATACAAATTAATGAAAAAATCAATAAAAAATCATACAATGAAATTTTAAAATTTACACAGAAAGACGTAGAATACTAAAATTTACAAATATAAAAGATATGACAAGACATTTTATTGCAACAATTTTCAATACACTGAGAATTTAGAGTAAATTCTTTTTGTGAGCCAAATTTATTAAAATAAACATTAGTTTTTACTTTTAATGCTGACGACTTAACGAGTAAGAGAGTGTTCTCTAAGCCATGAAAAACGTCTCTAAAAAAGCATTAGTCATTCGGAGATTGCTTTAAATAGCAGTAGGTCCCAGTCGGTTAGTATACAAATTATATCGTGGACAGCTCACTGATTCGAAAGAGGTTCCCGGTCTGTTCGTTCATGGAACGTTAAGGCAAATAAGTAAGTAACGATCCTGTTGAACATGATGTGTGGTTCAAGATCTAAGTAGACTTTGTATAGTACACCATAAAATGGTACTGAATTGATCTCTTGGTTTTTTTTCCATTGTGTTACGTGTTAAACTTGAATTTGTAAAAAGTCACAAAAACGCAATATATCGAATTTTTAAATTTTTAAAAAAGTCTAACTGTCGAGAATTGGGGTTTTTGTTGCAACTACATAACCCTATTTGTTAGGAACATGAACCGATTTGATCTATTTTTTGTATACGTCATTCACATATGTTCATTCGTTGGGATGTTGCCGAGAAATTTACAACCACGATTTAAAAGGCTAAAACTCCGAAAAATTATTTAATATTTGCTTTAATAAAATATAAAACAAAAATGCATTTAACTGCAGGTAAATAAAAAGTTACCGTCTTTAAAGAGCAATAGAATAGCAGCAGCCTAATTCTAAAAAAGCATAATAAGTAGCCGTGCTCGACTATTACAATTATTGCTTTTGAATGAAAAGGCACGAAAGAGAGAAACGCGTGAGCAATCAGCCACTGCAATTTGCATGATCCAAAAAAAACAAAATAAGACAAACACTCAAGTGCCCGTAGAAGGAAAACGAGTAAGAATCGTCGGCATATTATACAGTATAGGAACATATATGATGGCTGCTTCAATAGCTGACCATTTCTTATCAAACCTTTTCAAAGTCTTTGCTTTTGCTTTTGAGCAGAAGTAACAAAAATCGTAGCGCCTACTGGTGCAAATACAGCAGCTGTGTCGAAAGCACACATGCAAAAAAGAAGAAGCGCTCAAAAAAAGCCAGACAACTTTTTTGTTTAAACTTGCCGCCAAAACGCCCGGATATTGGGATACATTTGAGGGTATTAGCGACATGCAACCGCCGCACTTGAAGTCCCATATAGGACTTAACTTGAAGGGGTAATTTTTTTAAAAGAAAAAGTCTGACATCTATAACGAATTACTGCGGTGGGCCACGTTTTGATCGGCGCACATTTCAATCAATTCACATTTCTTAAATTTAGACTTACCTGCAAGCTTTGGAATAAAGCATCGAATAAATCAACTACAGAATTTCCTAGTAATGCATGACGTGCAATTTGAGGGCACAGCGTACACGCGTTACGATACAATTGCACAGCAATGACCACAGCTCTGAAAACAGAAATAATACATCATACATCATTAATAACTGGCCGGAGGAATAAGGAATACGTTCGTATCTAACATACTTTTTCGAAACATCCGAATCCTCTTGCATGCCCGGACTGATAACATTTGATGAAATAACCCCTAGACCATCCATCAGAAGGAAACATTGAAAATCGAAAACTTGAGCTTTTGCCATGATACGTAGTAAATGGCCCAGTGAACGTTCCAGTCCTTGGGAACCACCACCTTTGTTCACCAAATTCAGATACTTGGGTACCTGTGATTCTCGTTTCATATGAAGGGGAACGGGTTGCAACTCCTTCAGATATTCCTCAGTTCTAAAAAAAAAATATATGAATGGACACCCTAAGATGACAACGATGGATGTGCTTACCCTTGGTACATTCTTTGCTTTAGTTTTTTCATTTTCTTTTTATAACTTCTGGTGTGTTCTCTGCTGCCAACATCTGAGACCGTTGATGAAAGATCGCCATCTTCGGCTTGTTTTTCGTCGAGATCCGATCTCAGTATGCCACTTTCTTCCACATTTCTGGAGGGTATTGTCAATTCCAAAGCCCTCTGGCGTATGTGCTCGATATTTTCTTCGTGTCTGCGGGCAGATTCTTTTTGTTTTTGCAGGATTTTCCTCTGAAGCTCTTCTGTTGTCTGCTGTTGTTGCACTTGTAGGGCCAACAAGCGTTCTTCTCGGTCGCGAGCCTTTTCGCGAGCCAATGCCTGCCGCTGTTTCTCCTTTTGCTCTTGCATTTTACCAATGCGCTGCTCTCGCTCTAGTCTCGATTCATTCATCTTTTCTAATTTACGCTGCCGGGCCATCTCCAGCTCCTGACGGCGTCTTTCCACTGCTGCCTCTTTAGCTGCCTTCTCCTCGAGACGTTTCTGTCGCTCTTGTTCGAGGTCTTGCAGACGACCTTCCGTTTCTTTGGAAGACTCAATGAGATCAAGTCGTTTATTTTGTGCCTCAATATTTTTTATAAAGTTAATTTCCTTCAATTTCTTCTCCTCATCGTGTGCCTTCTCTTTGATTTGTCTCAAGTATTGTTCACGATTTTCAGCAGCCCTCTGTAGCCGTCCTTCCATTTTCAGCCGTTTATCTTCGATGAGCTGTCTTTTGGCAGCCTTGACGTCTTCAACACGTGCCAAAAGCTGTTGGATTTTTATTGCTTTGTCCTTCTTTAACAGTTCGCGTTTCTGTTGGGCTCTCGCTTGCTTGGCCTGATACTTCTTTAGGGTCTCTTGCAGGGATCGTCGTCGTGAGGGCGAAGACAGCTTCTGATGTAGCTCTTGAGCCCGACCAGGATGCCTTGACACATATGCTTGTAGGGTAGCCAAAGCTTCTTCCCTTTCTCCCCAAGACATCTCTGAAAGTAAGGCCTGATAACGTGTCTCCAAACTGAGATTAGAGTCATCTTCATGTTCATTGATGGGTACAAACACCACAGACGAAGTATCCAAGTTAAAGTCATCCCGATCTTCTTCGTCGTCACGATCCGTTCCCAGTATACCCACTTCACAGTCGGTTTCATCGTTTTCCGTATCAACATCGATTTCTGTACTCTCCAGCTCCCTGATTTGCCTCTCGAGAGATTCCTGTTCTTCGACCAGCAACCGTTGATGCTCATCACATTCATCGTTCTCATCACAACTCGACAAAGCACCAGGTCCATTGCCGACCTGTGAGTTTGACAGAGAATTTTCAGCTCGATTAGCTATGCTTTTGTAAAGGTCTCCGATAGTTTTGGAGAAATCGCGATTTGTTTGAATTTTAATGTCGATTTTATTGTGATCGCCTGTAGCCATTTCTGATGTGAGCAAATCCGACGAGATCATTGAATTCTGAGCCTCGACTATGGTCTCAGCTGAGGAATTGATGTCTGAACAATCACCGGATCCCAAATGATAGTGATTCAAGATCTCCGATGACTTTGCCGTGCCATTTAATACGTTATTCTGTTTCCTTAGCGCCAATTTCTCGCTGCGCATATATTCCTTGTGTAGCGAAGTCATCTTGAGGCCAGTCAAATCCGACTTTTGTCGCTTTATGATCGTCTGTCTACTAGGTATGTTGGGCACATTTTTCGATGATGTGGGAATCGTTTCCTTTGGGACTTGACTTACTGTATTGTTGGCATTCTTTTTTTGGGCTGGCAAAGAATTGACTTTGGCTTTGGCATTTTTGATTTCTGGCCTTATGGAATGTGTAGATTGTTTCGCGCCCTTCTCGGCGATCTTGTTGGGCTTAGTGGCTTTCGTGGCGCTACCGCAACTATTTTCAATTTCCGAAGCCTTTGTAGGCTCCGGTATGGGTTTCGTGATGTCTACGTCGTCATCACTTTGTTTCTCATCCAGCAAGGCCAGGGTTGGTAGACTGGCATATCCTGTGGGCTGATTGAAACGCGACGACCAATGCATACTTGAGCGACGACGGTTTTTAACTGTCAGCCACCCGTCATTGTTGTCGTTGCTGGGCAACTGTTTGGGCTCCGATTTCCTGTCTTCTGTGCCAACATGAGGGTTTGGATTAATACTGCTTCGGGATGATGAAATTTTCTCATTACTCGCCTTCAAAGTGGACGTGGAGCTGCCGATATCATCTTTTGAAGACCTATTGGACGATTGGTTGGTAAGAGAAGACGACTTGGTGGTGTTTGACGAATTTCTTTTAGTGAGATTTGAAACGTGTTTCTGTTGCCCATTGTTGCTGCCGTTGTTCATTTCTATCATGGTACGAGACCGAGCCGAGAGTCTGCTGGCTACATTAGAAGGAGGTCCGTACACATCGGTTCTGTTATTGCTGGTTCGCGGCGCCAATGCAGTTTTATTATTCCTGAGCGCTGTTCTTGCTGTCGTCGCTATGGGAGGTTTGCTAGATGTCACCGAAGCGGTGGTCGCTGACCGTTTTAGTACTGTATTCGCGGGTGTTTTCGAAAGCAGCGTGTTTCCCGATTTTCCAGCAAAAGTTCTCAGAGTAGAAGCTTTAGTATTTCCAATTGGTTTGTCCGGATGTTGGTTGCTGGAAGAGGGCGCCGCAGCCCTATTCAGAACACTTGAATACTTCAGAGGACTGTTTTGCACTGCTGTATTCTGTGGCGGCATAACCTTCTTCGACGTTTCAGACGGATTAAGATTGCTTGTTTTGTTGGCAGGTTTTTCTTCAACCACAACCACATCCACTTTTTTCAATAGAGTCTCGGGGGGCGTTGGATCTTTTTGGGTATTTGAAGCCAGAAACTCATTCTCCATTCTATCTAGTTTGTGAATGGTCATTTCTACTGCTGAAGGTTCCTGTTTAACTGCAATCGATGGCTGCTCCTGCTCCGTGGCTTCCATAAGCATTCGCTCCTCTTCTTCATGTTGCTGCTGCTGCTGCTGTCTTTTTAATTCTTCAGCAGCCTGTTTTTCCTCAAGTTCCCTTTGGATTTTCTCTCTGATGCCCGCCAATGTCAAGTGATCGTCTTCCAAATCGGTTTGAGCATATTGATGACTTCGGTTCTCCAAAATCATGGGTGGTGTTTCTTCTTCCATACCCATTGTTGGCTGTAGTTGTTGTTGTTGTTGCTGAGCTTCATAACTTTTAGGAACTTCATTCGCGAGTCTCTTCGAAGATGCAAACAGGTCGCGCACATTAACACGCACTCCCTTGCGGGGTGAGAGCCCCTCCAAACATGGAGAACTTTTGCCAGAATTGCCTGGGCAGGGGCAAGGACTCGATTTGCCCGATACTGTTGGGCTAGATAGACTTTTGGCTCTTACTCGGGGCACTGGATTGCTTTTGCGAACTTCCCAAGTCAGTGAATTGGGTCGCAATTGCAACGGTCTCGATTCATAATCCCATGAGACCTTAAACCATTCCCCCAGCGCTTTGAAATCTCGTACATAGTTTTCCAGTACCAAAATAGCTTCCTGGCAAGAAGAGATGTTTTCGTAGCATTCAACCGTTTGGTAGATTTCATTAACAGCTCTTTGAAGATTACCGAAGAGTAAGGCCCAGTAGCGTGCCTGCAATTCCGATTTCTTGTCTCTGCCAGTAGACGCGCTACGTACCCGGGGCCCGGTTGTCTGTTTATTTGCATGTCGTTCATGGGAGTTTTTTGGGGTCTGCATTGGGAAAGGCAATAGGGCATTCGGCGATTTGGGTGGTTTACGGTGTGCAAATTCTGGAAGAAAATTTAACAAGAACAAGAGATGTATAAATAAGCATACAAAATAAAATACAGCAAAAGATCATGGAAAAGGGTTCAAGTATCGAAAAGTTTATACAAACGGTTCTGACTAATTGTAGGAATGGCCCAGACAAATATTTTGTTTAACTGCGTAACTTCCAAACAAAATTAAAATGCAGATTTTTAGATTAATATACAAGTATAATAGAAACTAAATAACTAGAAATAGTGGTGCAAAAGAAATCACAGCTTATTTCAACCAGTGAAATAAATTTTTTTTAGAAATACCAATCCTAAACTGGAGCTTTCTTCAAACTTATATATTCTTAATGTACTCTCAATTAGTTAGATCAGTCTACAGTGGGATTTCACCAACAACCACATTGTTAGCGACGATATTGATAATGGCTCGTCGTACTACAATAGTACAGCGATATTTGGTACACTGCCTTTTCCGATAATTATTATTTACGACAGAATATTGCGGATCTACTACCTATTTCTGTGCCCAATTGAACAATCACAACTAAAAACTAATATTACCATTCTGAGACTCCTCCAGTACCATTTGTATCCTTCTTCTAGCTAACTGCAGTCTCGACCTCGTGGCCCTCTAAAATGTAACTGATTATCTCTTCCACCGTTTTCCCTGTATACATGGATGAACCTAGTCGTACTGTCTCACCCGGATACGTGGGTTCTCTTTATGTAGCACTGGAGTTACGTTCCGTCTAACACTATCATCGATGCCCTAAGGTAGATTAGAATCTCGTCTATAATGTATATTAACATTCGATTTATGAAAACAGACTATAAAGATAAACTTAATTGTTCAATGCAATAATTAACCATATTTATAAGCTGGACATTAGTTAATTGAGGTAATTGTAACCCGGTTTCGATTATTTTTCTTGGCAGACGCAGCAAGCATAAAAAGTGCATAGGGGAAACCTACATGTTCTGCAATAATGTGACCGAGTTTTTCAAAAAAAATGTTCTTTCACCAAACCAAATGCACATATGCATGATAGTGTGGTTCTAATGACTCCGTTATTCATAGTGTCGCACAGTATTTCGTATTTTGTCTAATTCATTGTAGTAGCACTAGAAACATATTTGAAAAATATATTTTACAATGGTATATCCTAGTAACTGCCTGAGACTGATTACAGTGGACTCACGGTAACTCTTTAAGATTTTAGACACACCAGGTAAGTAAATGAAAACTGAAGCGCCGAAAATTTTTCGCTTATGTCACCCTAATCATAGCACAAATGACAGATGCTTTAGGAAATAACACATTGCAACTGTGCCACATTGCGTGTATCTTCACAATCGTTAACTAACTCTACCATGATAATATTTGTAACTAATGCGTGGGCCGCCTCATTTTTGGTGCTAACAAGAAATTCAGACGGACAGAGTACATAATGCTGGAATTTGGGAATGTCGTGCTAGAACGACGTCGTATTTAAGAGGCGTTTCGGACTTACTCTCATAGGTTGACGATAGATTTAATGGTTTGTCGTCGCATATTTGATAGGCCACCAAGTTTTTGGCGTCTCTTCCTTCTCGTCCCAACACTTCTTTCATTTCCATTGTGTGATGTTGCAACTTGTGTGCGGCTGACTTTTTCGTTCGTATGCTGTAACTTCAAGTTGAGTATTAGTCACAACGCCCACACTTGATACCACCACCACCTCCTCGTCTGACCGTCCAACGTCGTCTGCCTCCGCACCTGTAATTATGATAAGCAATTAGTACGCATTCACCAACTAAATCCTTGTAATTTTCATTTGAAGTCACTGCTATTCTTTGAAATTGAGCAAATGTGTGTCCCATGCAATGTATTTCACTTCACATAAATGGTCACCGGGAACACACCTTCGGTTGTTGTTGTAATTTTGCCTCAAGCAAAATATGAAAACAAGAATTTGTCGTCTTCGTTGTTGTTGCTTTGAGATCTTCTTTATTTGCAATCACGCAATTGTTGTTGGTGTTAAATGTCTAGCTGCACGATATTGTACTATTCGGTTGTCGACATTTAAGAAAAGCTCGATGCTTTATTTCAATGAATTTCCACAATTTTCCACATTGTTTCGGTTATTTTCGGCAATTCTTAATTTTTTTTTATTATTTGATTAAATAAACAAAATCCATTCCATTCAGCGAAGACAGCTGTTTGCGAATGACGGTTGATTGTAGCCAGCTGTAGAGTTGTATTTGCAAGTGTCAGTGTGGGTATAACGAATGGCGAAACACATGTTCTCTAAATGTCAATTGTCCTAATATTCGTACGAGAAATTCCAAAATAGTACCATTACTGCTTTTCATGTTTGGAAAGTACCTGCAGTCAGTCAGTCTAAAACCATACGTGTCTATGTCACTACTTTCTTTGCGAGTGACAATTGTAGTGGTTCAAATGTCAATAGCTTTGCTTTCATGTGCGAGTACAGAAACATTGGAGTGTATTTCTGGTGACATGGTCAAAGAACAGACGACCGTTACTCACCGCCGTTTCATTGCACAGTGTGACTTTTTGCACATTTAGAATGGCAAAACTCAAAAATAAAAGTTCTCCAATCTTGATTATTTTTTTTAATATTTACTAGACACGAGTACACCTGTCACGACATTGTACTTACTAAAGTAATAATAGTTGATGTACATTGATTTTCCGGGAAACGTCAGGAAAGAAAATTAAAATACAAGTGTATCTATTTCCGTAGACAAGCTACGCGTAGAGTGCGATGAGCAGAGCGAAGTTTAACTTTTAAAGTTTTTGACGTAGAAGCAATCTCCGCCATTTTAACACAAAGTTAAAAAAATTAGTTCTTTCTACAAAAACCAACAAAAAAGGTGAAGACCAGAAATTGACGAGTGAAACTCGAGGTTAAGTGTGGAAAGAACATGGAAATAACGCTCGGCTAACAACCCTGTAAAGCCGACAGAATAGACATCGAGCCGGAATAAAATAGAATAGTTAAGTATTTTGAATGTAAACGGACCCATTTTAAAACCAGAAGAGACACACTATGTTCAAGTTCCAGACAGATTTTCTAATTCGGAATTACAAATAAAAATGATCATACAAATCGGTCCAGCCGTTTGGGAGGAGTACACACACATGCACACGTACAGTAGAATTATATGTATACAGATGGTGTCTTATTAAATAATTAATTAATTCAAATATCGCAACAATGGCATTTACCAGCCAAGCAGTAAATGAATATAATAAAATTAACAATTTGAAGTCTGACATTGGCGCGTAAAAATTATTAAAACATACTACAAAAATGGTGATTCTGGCACAGCCACATATCGTGCTTTAAGAGGAGATTATGGTTTATGGATATGAAGCACATTTCTCAATCGATGGGTATGTAATGTGGTAAACAAAATTGTCGTATTTGGGGTTCTGAGAAGAAGGTTCTGAAGAGAGGCCATAACATCCACAAAAAGTTACTGTTTGGTGCGCTCTTTGGTCCGAAGGTGTGATTGGACCTTACTTCTTCGAAAACGACGAGGGAACGACTGTCACCGTCAATTCGGAGCGTTATGGTCGTATGATAACCGACTTTTTTTGCCTGCTATTGAAGAATACAATGATAAAGAATAGACTTGCTATGGAAAAACGTTCGGTGAATGGGGCCAAAACAAGATGGGCACCGATACCGATTTTCACAACGGAATCATTAGTCCATATTTCTTCAAAAATTAAGCCGGCCATACTGTCACCTTCAATGGGGAATGCTATAGAGCCATGATTTATGACTTTTTCGTGACTAAATTGTAGGATGTTGATGTGGACGATCTTTGGTTCCAACCAGATGGCGCTTCCTTGCCATACAGCCAACGAAACAATCATTTTTATTGAAGGAAACTTTTGGTGAGCGCATTATCTTAAGTTGTGCCACATGCCACACAACTCGAGCGAATATGGCTTTATTGCAAGAAACATTTCCTGGCCGCGTAATTTCTCGTCGTGGCGACATCAACTGGCCACCAAGATCATGCGATTTGACACCATTAGACTTTTTTGTGGGACTACGCGAAAGACCGTGTTTATGCAGATAAACCTTTAACTCTTGAGCACTTAAGAACCAACATTAGTCAAGTTATGGCTGAGATACCGCCCGATATGTGCCAAAAAGTGGTCCAAAATGACCTCAAAAGAATCAATTCTTGCAACACTTCGCGTGGTGGTCATTTAAATGATGTAGTGTTTCACACATAATGTCAACGTTTAAGCTTTATAATAAAAAAGAAATATGAAAAAAATTATTTTTTATGTGTTTCATTTACGTTTACTTTTAAAAAGCAAAATGGATAACCCTTTAGAAACAGATATTATGTATTCCAAAGAACATTGTCGGAAAACGTAACTGGAAAGAGAAAACGATAGCAAATGCAATGGAAGATGGTTCCTAAGTCTGGCTACTCTTACTACAACCGATTTCTCATACAAAGACACAGAAATACGAGGTATAAACAATTGGAGGTTTCTTACAGATCTGCTAAATACAAACTGCCTTCGTAACATTGGCGGTGAATTTGAAACAATTAGTTTGTAAAAATACTGTAGGATACGAGTTCGAAGTCCATAAACATATCTAACAATCATGTTGAGAATACGCTAAAGTCTATCAATATGACCAGAACTAGTCCCTGATATTACTGCAGTGCAATAATTTATTTGAGAAAAACCTAGGTAAATAAAAATTTTTAGAATACAAATGCATTAATGTGACTGGTAAAATCAAGATGAGACTTGATAATTATTCCAAGGCATTCATTATATTTACAAACTCTATTGAAGCACGCGTTGCTCTTTCTAGCGTCAACAACTAGATTGTTGTTTTGTAGCCATACATTAATATTTTCTAGTGTAGAATTTAGTGTTTAAAAAATATGCGAATGTCGTCGGCATAAAAGAAAGGGCTACAGTTATTAGCAACAATGACACCTGCCATGTCATTGACATACAAGATAAACATTAACGGACCCACTATTGAGCCCTGGGGAACATCACACTGAATTGGTCGTATATCAGATTCCATACCATTTAATGAGACAAATTGGGTGCGTCCAGATAAGTAAATGATAAAACGTTTTTTTTATTTAGAAATTAATTTGAAGTGATCAATCCTGCCAAAGACTTTGGACAAGTCTAAGTCAACAAGGACTCCATGCTCTCCTCTATTAAGTGTGTCTCGATATCGATTGAAAGCACACCTCAATTTATTCGTTATGTACCCAAGCGATCCTGAGTTAATCTCGATGTAGTACCAATAGGTGCATGAACAACCCGAATTTATATATGTAGCGGAAGAAACAATTCCAAGTTGTCCAACTTTCTCAAAGTAAAGTTAACTCTTGAAATTACCGAGTCAACTTGAACATCAAATCCTAATCTACTATCAAGAGTATTACCACAAGACATTGAATTCTATGAACAAACTCAAGTGCACTATTTGACAAGTACACAAACCAAAGCCAAAAAATCATTTTATTTGTTTTATTCACATTGACTGAAAGTCCATTTTATAGGACGAAACAATCCCTTCACTTAAATGTCATGCAGGTATCGTTTATAATTTTTTTTATTGTATTTGAATAACATTTTTATGTGACAGAATTTCATTCAATGAAATGCAGAATGTTCAACACTTGCATTAAATGCATACTTCATGTAAAGTATTTGTAATTTGATTATTATGATACGACTATAGCACATATAACATACACGAATTTACGAATATACGATTATATGCGAATTAATCAATCAAAACGGTTTTAAGAGTACCATCTAATCGAGAAAGTATGAAATATTTTTGTTTGAACGTGAGTATTTTAGATACTCCAGGTCCTTTTTTAAAGTCATTAGGAGATACGGCGCCGAAATCAATGCATTTTAAACATCTGGTCAACAGTTTTTGGTTTTGAATTGAATCTTCAAGTGGTTTTGGTGATGTTACATTTATTTCCTTATCATTGTTTTCCACATTGGTTTCTGATATGGAGCCAAGTTGTTCTTGAGTCTGGAGCAAATTGTTGCTTTCGAAATATTTTTCAATTACAGTTAACATTTCCAATGGTCTCTTCATTTCTCGTAATATCACTATGTATTCATAGAATTCATTTTCGCTCAGATCATTAATCCTTTTACCATCTCGTCCATCAAGAAGTTGCATTTTCTAAAAACAAAAAGAAAAGGAAATATATTTGCTATACTTATTCAATATTTGTTTAATAGATAGTTGTGTGTAAACGAGCTTGTTGTTGTTAAAATCATTTTAAAACAGATGAAACATTTGACTGTTTCAATTTCGACTACTATGATTAGTTGGTGTCTACTACAGAACACTTGGGAAATCGAAATCAAATATCTAATGTTTTGTGAAAGAACCAATTTGCAGCGGTGTGTGTATAGCGACAGTCTTCTTTGAATCCTTACTTCGAACAAATCACGGTTTCCTTTTTACATATACCCCGTTGATGACTCAGTCGATTCTATTTCGGTCATTCACAATATCGGAAAACATGTACAACTAAGTCGAAAAGATACTTCGAACGCGTTTTTCAGGAATATAATTTTTTTTCAGCTGGAGGATAAACGATCTCCGCAACCGCTGGATCGATTCTGATAAAACTCTTTACGATTCTTTAATAATTGCTTTTCTATGGTAAAACTGATACCATATATAGCCCACAACAACACTATCACTATTTTGAAAAAAAAAAAAAAAAAAAAAAAAATTAGTCAACACACAGTACATCTCCAAAACTAATTCGATTTAAATCTGTCAAATCAATATTTTGCAAGTTTATGGCAAAACATACCCTCTTCACGGCTTGCAGTAGTATTTTGTCGTCCATGCCCAGAGAAAATTGAAACATTAGAATAACGTCGTCGATCGGCATCTTTGGCAATGCATCCGTAAGAACATTTAGGATATATTTTGATAGTGACGTGGTCAGGTATTTGTCACTCAGCATGTAGACTTGTAACACATCTTCAACAGATAAGCTACTCAGAACAGATGCATCATTATTGTAAATAATGTAACGAAAATTTTTAAAATGATGTGCTTCAAAATCGTCTATACGTATTTCTGCATTCGGCAGACATTCTGTGAGCCCTGAATTAAACATACTCTCAAATGTTGGAGAGGCGAGGGCAAACAATAGTTTATGGCCGGGTACAGTTTCGGCGGTTTCTCGGTCAGGTCCCACAATAAATTTACAATCAGACATATATCCAGAAATCAACAATTGGGCCATTACATCGCCTCGTCTGAAATAATAAAAAAAAAACCATATAACATATCCATGTGGAAACAAAAAATATTTTTTAAAGTCTTTTTGAAGGTCAACTACAAAATATTTCAATCCAACATTAATTCATATGTTCAGAAGGAAAAACTCCCAATTCAGTTAGTGATAATTCATTAAGTAAAATTTGCAACGAAAGAATTTAAAAATGACCATATCAGAATACATTTTATTTTTTCTAGGCTGATGCGAAAAACAACAGATTTAAAATTCTGTTACTATGCAACTAAAAAACGACGAACAAATTCGAAGCGTCAAAACATTTATATTTTTAAAATAATTATTAACGGCATTAGGCTGCACCGATAGAAATTTGACAGCCCTGCCCCAGGCTTTCACTTCCATTCCATTTCACTTCTTTTTACTCGATTCACTTATCATTCAATATATAAAAAGGATTTTCATTTTACTTTCGCCGGGTATTTTCAAGTGAAACACATTCTCCAAAATTTCGTCGAAAGTATAAATTGTCACACCTATGGCGGGAATGATTTCCACTTTCACTCAAAAGCGAAAGACAGAACAGGGGCGTTAGTATTCATATTTTATGGCCCATGCTGTGACAATATTCGTTTTTCAAAGGCGATATTCATATTACTGCACTTTTTTTGTGAGACGCATAAATGTTTTCTCTTATTTTTGTTAAAGCTATTTACACATTTAAATATTATTATAAATTAATATTTCCTTTTTGTAATTTATTCTTAAAGGCGGTACAAGTCAAGAATTAATAAATGAAATGAAACTCAATAACGGGCCCCGTGACAGAAAATACTGATAGTCATCGAGAGAACAAATTAATATCCAAGATTGTTTTTAACCCGGTAAAAGCTGCGACGATGCCCTGGAACACATTGACTACTTTGTAGCCAAAATCTTATCAGCTAGAAAGCATGCTACAATCGACTTCCACAACTTATAAAGTCATTGTCGAGGATACCTTAATAAAATATCTAGCCACGACGACCTCCATTTACACCAAAACTCTTACATTACATTGCCTTTACCTAACAAAACATTTGTACTGAGTATTATTCAATTCAATTCTTTATTACATATAATATCACAATGTGTTTACATTTGTCATACAATAACAAGAGTTTTGGAGTTTACACGTCTTATCTACTTTGTAGTTAATTACTTGAATATAGGTATCGTATTGCGTAGGTTAATTTAATATTTAGATGGGAGGGAAAATTTAGAGAAAACCCCTTTATAAATTTACTGTATTCGGAAGATCTCGCCAGAAAGACTGGTAAATCTTCTTTGAAATTTCCTTGGAAGAAGTTGGTTTCAAGGCTGGGGTTGGCATCTCAAAATCAGAGGCTTACCTGAAATCGCATTTTTTGCCATTGTTTACAGCATTTTCTGAATTTTCCGATTTCAATTCTGCTGCTGGTAATCCTAAAACTTTTATTGGTTGCGGTGGTCTAGACAACAACATCTTTCCTTTAAATCAATTTAGAAACTGTTGAAAATTAATGAAACAAATGCAAAAAAGGATTTGGTTTTTGTGTTAATGGTGACAAATTTTTTTTTTGTAATTTTTCTTTTATTCGTGTCTTTCTTTTCATTCACAATGAGATCTGAATATTTTACAAAGACAATTATATTGATATTCTACTTAGAACTATAGGCGTCTTGCTCTAATAAACGCTAATATGGAGATCGCTACATGCGAAAAAAGTTAACAAAGAATAGCACAATGTGCTTAAGAGTAATGAGAATGTAATGCTTGCTCACGGCATTCACAGTGACGTACAGAGCGGAGTCTGTCAAAACAAAACAGATAAACAAAACTAAATAAACAGAAAGTATGGACACACTTAACAATGAGAACATGAGATTAAAATTTAAACATGTTGTAAACAGAGTGACTAGAACACACTCAATAATAGAATTAAATGTGACATTTTTCTAATCATTATTTTTTTTTTCATGGTAAGTAAAAACAAGTATTTTTTTTAATTGAATATTAATTTATATCTAATGTGTGTATTTCAATCGGCAGGCTGCTACTTTATACGACCAACTTTACGAGCAACTTTATATATAAGTTGCTTTGTATTCAGAGGAAGGAATTTGCTATTCAGTAAGCCAGAAAACATTCCTGCCAGTCTTTTCGCTCTGGTAAGCATTAATCTGCCGTGATTGTAATGGTGACAAAACATGTTATGATTATTGTTTTCGATCTTCCCTTTTCGAAATCGATTTCTTTATATCGATCGCAAAGATTTCTACATCTAGAATTTTAATCGCGATTATTATTTGAAAAAGAGTTTAAATGGGTCGCATATGTTATTATCTCCGTAAATCTTATGACGAATCGATGTGACTTAAACCGCATTTGTAAATAAAGCCACGGCCGATTGAAACGGCTGAAATCGACTCCCGAATCATTACCAATATCGGTTATAGAGCGTGTTTCACTTACACGATTTTGATTAATGAATTCAAGAAATGCCAAAAATAAATTATTGGTTTATTATAAATTATAAGAGCAAATTTGCCATTATTTATGGAATACGACTGCCTCGGGTGGCTTCGCAGTAGCGCCTCCTTTCAATCCAATTTCCCAAGACCTTGGCGACGATGTCTAGTTCTGTCTGTCGAATACATTGATCCACGTTTCCACTCCAAAAATTCTAACGGCATCAAATCGCAACTCCGATGTGGCTAAAACTACGATTACCGAACTTGGCAAAAAAAAAATGGTTTATCATGGCTCCGTCACACTCACTGGCATTGTCTTATCGAGTTTTCAGACAGTTAACATAGTGTAAACATATTCGACGAGGTGAAAATGCGCTTCGTCACAAAAAACAGTTTTCGATCCAAAAACACTTCCTAACGAACGCGCTTATGAATACTGTTTTTGAATACTGTTCAAGCTTCCTTTCATTCCACATTCCATAGAGATACTGAGCTTCTTTCAAGATTTCGAGTGGAGAAAATTTAACACTTTCAAAATAACATAGGATTCAAATAGAAACTACTATAACATCCGGTATATATGGTAGGGTAAAGTTTGTAATCGGTTCAACTTGGCGGACTGAGTTCATTCGATAAGCACTGAATCGCAAGTCATCTCACAGAACTCTGCATGGTAACTACCGCCAGGGTGACGGCTAACGTGTGGACAGTAAAACCTTCCCTTCATCAGGGTTAGAGCTTGGAGTTGTGATTTTAACCCGCTTCTCAAAAAAACCTATAATGAATGGTAAAATAAATGAAATAACACGAACTCCCAATAATGATGAAACTGCACTGCTAGTTTGAAGTTATATATTTTAAGCCTAATAAACTTACAATATGGGATTTTTAAGATTAGAATGTTTTATCTTAAAAACATAAGAAGCGCCGAAGGAAGAGAAAGACGTTTTACGAGCGCCTAGAAACATAAACATATGACCGCTGTCTCGTACATTGCATTCAAATTGTTCTTGGGTATGTTAATGGCAAAATGGGCAGGGAAAACATCTTTGGTCCGACCGTCGGTAAGCTCAGCCTCCAGGTTAATCGATTTTGCCGACGCAAGGAATATGGTCATTAGCATGTACCAGGTTTAAACATCAGCGGGCGAAAAATTCTGTAAAGAAAGTATGAACTAGGGTTCATAGTTTCCCTCCTTTTTTTCAACTCCAGGAATCGGGAATTTTTCTACCATCTTCCCTCGACTTGATTTTCTTTATAAAATATATTGAAAAAAATACTATTTATCCAAAACTTAAAAATAAATAATTCAGGCATGTTAAAAACTTGAAATGATTAATAAAACTTTAATTAAAAATCATACGCAAATAATCTTGAAACACATGTTAATGTAAATATCAACTAGTTCAACTAGTAGTAAAAAGTGCTCAAAATAGTACATAGTTTAACTTTTTGATAGTATTTTGTTCCCGGGAATCGGGAAATAAAATACCGGCAAATTTCAGGTGCAATATGTCCCGGGAATTTCCGGGTTAAAAACCCTACCCGCAACCGATCACAGTGCCCCAGGTGCAGACGGAATACCCGCATAGCTGTATAAGTCATTGTGTCCGATTGATGAGTAAGGAGAAAATATTGGAAAAAGCTGAAAAACAGACACAGAGAACACCAAAGACCACATCCTCCTCGCATACGCTGATGACATTGGAATTGTCGGTAAGATAGAGCTGGTGATTTTTCCAGAATCGAGAAGGAATTACCGAATATGGGTCTGATGGTAAACGAGGACAAGGCAACATTTGTGCTTGCCACTACTAAGCAAACGTCGTGACAAAAATAGGGGTAATAGTGAAGGCCGAAAGTGGCCACGTCGAGGTATTGGACGATATTGTACACAAAAGTGCAGTATATGTATTTACTTCAGTGAAATTTAATGTTTTTTGAAAAAGTGAAAATAACAAAAATTGAATTATTTCGATTCTGAATCATCAAATTGAACTGACATGGGACTATCAGGAACTTGCTTCAATTTTTTTAAATCATATTTGTGTTCTGTATAGATTTTTCGCAGCAAATCTTGACGAGTTTTCAAAAATTTGAAGAAATCGATACAAGCCCAATCCATGTTACATTCGACTTGCAAAAGAGCACCAGAAAACCAACATGGAGAATGAAAGAAATTGAACTTAATCATAAGCGAAGCGCCAACGAATGAAAAAGTCGGCGGCTTGAGCCGAAGATTTTTCTTACACAATTTTTATTGTTTTCCTTAATTGTTCTTTTACTCCAGAGTCTGAATCGGCTTGGACCTCGGCGCAGCACATACAAATAAACGAAAAAACTGCTTGAAAAATAAATTAATGCATTCATCCGCAATTTGCCAAAATGCATTTTCGTTTTGCATGCAGTATCTTGAGCTCAAATCAAGTATGTATTATACTTGAAAATCCAGTACAGTTGGCAACATTAGGCATGTCCGTTGTCCGATGGTAGACCAAGAGAGGACAAAAATGAAGTCACAAATTGAATTTGTCTGCAGGCTACTCCTGTATAGAGTACTTATGGTCTACGTGAAATGGGTAGAACTAATTAATAAAATATATTAAACTGTTAGAAAACATATTTGGATACAATAACGGCAAAGCCTTGCCTGAAATGGAGAATTAAAAAAAAAAGTAAATGCAGCTCAATTAAATCAATAAGGTACCACCAAACACATCAGCTATCAAACAAATTCAATAAAACAATGTCAAACTTCCTTTCTTACACCGATTATTTTCATGTTATAAGCAATAGTCTCATATACAAAAGTTAAATTGTGACTTCATGCGCAGAGATGAAAAAAGTTGCACACTTCTTTGCGTAACCTGTACTTTCTTAACCATGGGCCCGATTTAAAATATACCCGTTAGTTAGGTGCAACAAAACACAGCTGGACCACGTCGGTTGATTGAATACAAACATTGCAAGAAAGGCGTTGAATGACAACTATCTCGGAAAGGGCAGACAAGGAAGACTGAGAACCCGAGGGAAGGACCAAGTGGAAGAAGACATGAAAATCCTTGGTATGACGAACTGGAGAAATCACGCACAACACCGAAGTGCTTGAATACAATGTCATTTATGAAGAAGGCCGAGACCAACAACAGGTTGTGGAGCCTAATAAAACGTTTCCATATTTTGTGTTATCATTAGTTTTGAGGTAAATAATTGTTTTACTTTTCAGTCCTTTCAATCGATTCGCTTGGACAGTTTTGCAAACAGATCTGTTATCTGAGAAATGCTACGCAAATCTCATATAACGCAAATCGAAATAAAAACGACAGTAATTTGAAATCATAGAAAATGTAAAAAAACACGCAACATCGAAATGACGAATCCACGCAAACCAGGGTATTCGAATTTCTACTTGACATATCTTCTTAATCCTCAACCTGTGTTACTAATTTCACACTCGGTTACAACAGACAGGAACACATTTTATTTTGAAATATTATACGATAATATTGTTTCGGTTTTGGTTTTGCATAGTAGTCAAAAGTTATTTCGAGTAGAAAATAAATTAAGCGGTGAATAGTCGTTTATCAATTTAACGTTTGTCCTGTGTACTCAGTTATTAGCTTTCACAACCGATTTTAAAGGGAGTAAAACATTGCATCTCTAGTTAATATGTCTACAAAAAATTACAATTATTTAACTATTACAGAAATATTAAAAAAGGTTTGTGATTCATGCTAGTATCATTATTTTCATTGTAGGATCTGACAGAAGTCGGTGATACGAAATTAATTTTGATTCTGCTTATTATTTCTTTGAATGCTGTCACAATCATATGGCTATCATTGATGGGCAACCTCTTTCGAATCAGTGAGCTGTGATCGGTATAATTTTATACCAACTGACCGGGACCAACTGTTTAATGCCGGCTCCGACTAATGTATTTTTTTTTTTGAGAAGTTTTTATATGGCTCTTACTCGTAAAGTCGCCAGCGTTTCAAACCCGGGTTCGCACACACTGCCTACCACACCACCGCCGCCCACTTGGTCCATACTTGGATATACTAAAACGTCCATTATCATTTACATACACATTTTCATTTTTGCCTTTCCTCAACTTCTGAAGTGATATGGCGGTTTTTAAAAAGCGTCGATTTGACCGGAATGATTTCGATAGGCAGCACTGCTTGTAATTAAGCAAAATGACAGACGTTGCTGTCCAATATTAAAGTCGGCTCTGTTTTTTTTAGCAATATTGCGCAGTTGCGTTGCTATTGACACAAATCGAAAATACCATTTTCTTGTAAGAAATTATTGTAAGCAAGGAGTGACAGATTATTTTAAAGTATTAATAAAATCGGACAATTGGATATATTTTCGAAATATTTCCAAAGTTGACTACATTTTCGTTTTTAGTCGACGCGCCGACTTACAGGAAGAAAATACTTATTTTTTACATTACCGTTTTGTCAATTAGTTACTTTACCAATTAATACTAATATATTAACTACTAACATAATTAGTAGAAAAAAAATTAACGCCTCCACCGAAAAACAAGCGTTGTACTTCATCTCGACTACAATATGTAGCTTGGGCTAATTTGTGTCTTTTCATCAAATTTAAAATTGATCAATTTTAAAGTTGGATTAATTCGCTGTCTCTATTAAATGTTTTTTTTAACCTGGATTGACTTCGACCAGTTTATATGTCAGCTTCTAACAGATATTACTGTTACGAAAGATAATCAAAAGTGGCGGGCAAGAATTTGGTAAACTATCCTTGCCCGCCACTTCTCCACCAACGACTTTTGATTTTCTTTGCGTCGATCCCTCCTTCGCAACCATGTGGGGTTGCCAATGTACAATAACATGTATTCCGCTTCAGTGTTGCCACTTAAATAATTTCTTCGACATCATTTTTAAATGTTAGTCGGCTCAGCTAACCCGCCGCCGTCGTCCAAATTACATCGGCTCGGTTCTCTGCGAGTGGTGTGTGTGCGTGAACGAAGAAATTTTCATTTGCAGAAAAAATCACATTTAATTTATTTGCCACCACAGAAAAAAAAACAGTATTCAATTTTATTTACGCAGAGAAGCAAAGAGTAATTAATAATTATTTTCTTTTTCGAACAAATGTGAATTTTTTTAGTGCAAAAAAGAAAGTGTGTTGATAGAAAAAATATGAAAGAAACGTTGTATTGAGGAATTCGTGATGTCACTATTGCCTTTTTAATAACGGCAAAAGAGATGTGTTAATTTTCGGAGCAAATAAAGAAACAACCGAGTTCTATTTTGTTTTCCATTATTTTCATTTGTGTGTCAAATTAGAAAGATACGATACAGAAGTAGTCGGAAAGAAAAATCCAATTGCAGAACAAAAGAACACTACTAAAGAAGAACAAAAACGGAAGAGAGCATTTAAATTACAACAAAGAGAGCAAGTGATGAGTGTTTAAAACGACAACTCTCTTTTGCTGCATACAAAAAATAACAATCCACGGAATTAATAACATACGTCCAATTGACTGATGAACGAATGATGTTTTAAAGACAGAGATATAAGAAAAAAAACCCTCCAATTACAAAACAACGAGTAACAAACAAACAAAAAAGAAATAACACAAAAACAAATACATCACTATTCCGCCCACAACAAAGTAAGAGTTGCCACACCTTTTATTGTTATGTAGCAAAAGGATTTTTTTAAAGTAAAAAAAATCACATGCACAGCAATTTTCCAAAAAGTCGTCCATACTTCCCCGCTTAATTTTTCCGAGCCCGTCCACTAAACACTGACACAACTATAGCCCATTCAATAGAAAATAAAACCAAACGCATTCAAAGTATTCACATAAACTGAAAGGACTTGAGCAATTGTAACTCCAGTATCTGTTCGAATAACGGTAGTGTAGCCGGAGCACGAGTCCTGTGAAAACGACGAACACCAACGATAAAAACAACAACATTCAGCACGTCATAGCTGCTATCACCACGACACATCAACATTTTCAGTCGTTTACAACATGTCCATGGATTCAGGTGCTGGTGGCGGCACATCGTCCAAAAATGCCGACGATCTACACATGGAAGTTGAACGTTTAACGCGTGAACTCGACCAGGCCACCAGCGAACGAGCTCAGTCGGCCCAATACGGTCTTTCGTTGCTGGAGGAGAAATCATCGTTGGAAACACGCCTCGAAGAGTTGGAGACATTGTATGACAATGCAAAGCATGAATTGGAAATAACACACGAAGTAAGTACCATCATCCATCACAAGTATACATCATGTACTGGCTGCTAGTCTAATCCCAACCACTTGTTTTTTTTTTATATTATTTTAATACTGTCCAGCAACATTGCAGTTAATGTCACAGCTATATATAAATATGTTGCGTGCGTCGCCGTTTTATGTGGGAATGTGGTTTGAAATGTGTACATAGAAACAAACCTGTTTCGATTATGTTCGACAGAGGACAAAAGTTGTCCCAAAACGCACGTCCAGTCGAAGGGCACCTATGTAGGAAGGATTTGTCAATCGATCATTTCCTCAATTATAATTTCTAACATATAAAAATACGGCAAAATATCGCTAATTAAAATTGTTACTGCAAAGTGATTACGTTAACTTTTATGTTATTTTTTTTGTCCTTAGAGGTGTCACACTCTCTATAACAGGAATAAGTGGATTTCAGGCTAAACACAAACAAGTCGTTGTTATTTCTCTGTACCGCTAAAAATGCTTAAGAGTTTCAGCAAGTAGCACAGATATTTTGCAATAAATTCTCTACAATCTCCGCCAACACTTACAGCAATCTGTCTAGTAGTTTGGAATATACACAATTTTTCTCAAATCAGTGGAACAACAACTTTCACGTAGATTTTTTTGTAAATGCAGACTTAATCAAAATTGAAAACTTTCGTGAGTGTACATTTCATTAATTTGTATACAATTATAGAACTGCTTCAGCTTTATAAGCCAGCACCTTAACCGGCACATTAACTCGAAACAGGGTCATCTTGATGATTCTGGCGATATTACCATTTAAGACCACTGACATCAACTCTAAACAACATCTCTCAAATAACATAATAGAGAACTGTCCACCCTTTGAGCACTGGTTAATACAATGTTGAGAAAAACTACAGTTTACACTCAAATTTTTGCTGTGAAAACTTCTTTTGATACATGTTTTTTTTTTGTAACTTTTCTAAGCCCTTTCGGCCCGCTCCAGAACAAAATACAAGAGAAATTGAATTACATGATAAAAATTGTTAGATCTATATTCGGGATTTGGGAAGATTTCAAATTTTGTGGATTTTTTGGGTAATTAGTTATTGATTGTGAACGTATTTCATGGCATTGAAATATGAACACAAGTTTATAAAAACATCAAAATGTCTCTTCATTTATTTATTCTTCAGTAATCGTTTTTGTTTGACAGTACAACAATTTTCAATCGTTTTAAAACAATGGCCTACACTACCTTTTACGCCTTGCTCATCAATAAATATGTTTCGTTTCCACTCGGACGACGGCAAGTTGTCATCGGTTGGATCTCAAGCAAATATCGATACCAACTGCATCGATTTGTCTTACCAACAAACTGATTGACTTCGTACTTCAAATCGTAAGTTTAAAGCTTTTTTAAATCGAATCGAGATTTGAATTTTAATTCGCAATTGTCCATTTGTACATTTTGCGGGCCATTCTAGAAAAATCTTGCTCGATAAAAACCCACAAAATACTTATATTCGTTGCACTAGATAAAATATTCCCCCACCTCCCCAAAATTTCAAAAAACATAACTGCACAACTTTTATACTTGGTATACGAGTATGCAGTGTGTGGCCTTGTCAAATTATTGGCTTCAAATAAACTACAATTTTGCCAGATTGATTCATTGTTTCTGTTTGTTTTCGACCATATTCTTTGTGCGTTTTCTTACAAAATGTATAAAAGCAATAACTACCCGAAATTATTTGCCAATTTTGAAAACAACGCGTCCAACAATAACTGTTTCTCTTTTGGCTGGTTTCACTTTATTGCTTTATGGACTTTTACGTCATGTTGTTGCTAAGCTTTTTATCTACTTGTCATGGAAGACCAAGAGAATGTCTAACACACACACACACGCACACGTCGCCCATCAAAAGATTGCAAATGCCCGTTGAAATGGCAATCAGGTTGGTGTCTGTTTTACTACTCCACCTCATGTCTACTGCGGTCGTTCTTTTGCGATCACTTCAAATAATTTTGCTTTCAAAATCTCTCAAATCAACTTTCATATGATCATCTTATTCCAACATTTATTCTGTACTATTTTCGCTCTTGTTTTTTGTTTTTTTTTGTTATTGTTTTCTTCTTGGGGTTGCGTGAGATTTAAAGAGGTGTGTTTGAGTGTGTGAGTGTGTCGTACCCACCGACTGAGTGATCTTTTTTTTTTTTTGTGCATTCATTCGCTCACTTGCTATTGACTCACCTGTCCAATAATGATGATCACGTGGCGGAAATCTTTGTTATCCATAAAATGAACTTCAAAATGAAAGCGCGCGTTTTTGCATGACGTTCGGTAGCAGTATGATTCTTAGCTTATTGGCTAGTAGACATTTGTTGTAGAAATTCCTAATGATGGAACATCAGTGCTCTGCTGGTGTTCCACCTCCATTCGTTTCGTTTGCTTATTCACCTGCGCAGGCATTTCAAGGTTGTCCAGCTGCTTGCTAGTCTTTCACTGTAGTCGTCGCACGTCATCTCATATTTTCGCCATTCACAAGTTGTGTTTGATTTCGCAAACAACAAAAGAAAATTTTAATTTATTTCAAATTAGTTTGTTTAATGAACTCTCCAGTAGTTGCTTACTTGTAAACCATGTGATTATTTCTCATATGTGTCCAGTACTTACAACTGAGAGTAGAGTATAACGTTCTTTATGGATCAGTTTAACCCGCAAAAATTTCACCGAAATTTCTGGTAATGAAGCGTATACAGTTGACAGTTTTTTTTTACATTTTCAAAATTATATAGATTTTCGATAGAAGTCAGAGAAGTGTTTGCAGTGGTTAATTATAAGAATGCCAACGGGTAACAAACATTAACACCAGAATTGTGTCTAATGAATCTATTTTTAAATGAGGGAAATAAAAGTAGACATGTTTGCACTGCTTTGCTTTCGGAAAGGCAGTTGCTGCATCCAAACATGTTCCTCAAAATAAACAACGAAATGATCGGAAGGGACAAAAGGTGAAAAAGAAAGTTGTATTTTTGTCTTTCATAGCGCTTGAGTCAAAGTAATTTATGATCTGCCATAGAGTTAAGATTACAAAAGTGAAATTTCGAGAGGTGCTCACTAACATGGCCAACTCATCGACGATAAATGTGGGGCATATCTGAGTTGTGCGCTATTTATCGTTTCGAAAAATCCATGGGTCTATTGCCTATATTAGTTGTAACCACTTCAAAGCTGCAATTTATTGATTTAGCTAAGATTTGCTTTGTGCAATACACCACAGCGACTCATAAGAGCTGTTAGTCTTTCGAAATTAATATCACGCAAATGCTGGCTAATCTGCCATCTATCTTTCAGTCTCTGCATGGAATTATTGAACCACTTGCATAAGATATAAAGCCTTACAAGCCAAATATTTATATTTATATACCTATATTATACACTATATAATAATTATAAATGTTTTATAGATATGACAAAAAAGTCTATCCGTTCGATTCACTATTGGGGTGTCGGCAATAATAATATGATAACGAAGTAACCGTCAGAGATGAAACAAATTGTATGGCAGGTACTTTAGATACAGGTATAGTTTATATTCTTATGTGGCATGTTGTTTAGAAACGGCTACGGAAGGCTATTGCCTTTTGTTGAGAAGTTGTACAGGACTTTAAGCTATAGCTCTTACTTATAACTTTCTTCACGGCCTTTTCGATTCTATATATTAAACAGTCAGAGGGCACAATCATCGATTGTAGTATTCAATCTAAAAATTTCAAGATTGTCAGCAATAGTTGAGCGAATATTAAGTGTGATATTGAAGGTAGACATAATTATCCATCCGTATTTAAGAACCCACCAAGTTCACACAAATGTTTTAATTTTTCGGCATTTTTCTTTTTTGTGTGGCTTTCTAATCGGGAGAATGGAATTTGTTACAGATATTTTGACATACAATTGGGTTGTGGCTCTGTGGAACTTTAAGCTAAATACTTCTTATTTCATTCCATAACTACAGTTCGGTCTTATAGCAAAAAAATCCATAAAATAAATGCCATTTAATTAGAATAAATTGATAATAATAATTGCTATAGTTAGTATTACATTTTAAACCATTCCATAGATATGCCTGCGGACCTTGCTTACATCTTCATTTGCTGGTAAATTCCACAAACTTATTTTTGTTGTTGTTTTGTTTCTCTTTCTTTGAAACAGTTGATAACTTTTTCGCTTTGGATATAAATCACTGTAGGCAACTAGTTTTACAAGCATTCTCGTTTCTAGTATCCTTGTTCTATTGTAAATTCTCCCATATCATACACTCACAAATACTTCTTCCTAGTACCGGGTTCATATGTGTTTGCTGATTTGTTCCTCAACGAGTGTGCTTGTATGATTGTCTGCAGGTAGAGTGTGTTACTGGCAAATACGCTAATTAGTAATTCAGCATGAAATCGAAGGTAACAATGTAAAAATAGCTGAGTACGGACGTCTAAATAACTCTTAAACGGAAAACCTTACCAGATAGTTTTTTATTACAGCATTTTCTTTGCGTTGTTAGCTACTTTACAGAGAATTAAATAATGAAACGGTATTTTTTTTGTTCGTTTAGAGATACGTTTTTCGGATACATTCTAAAATGTTTCCCTGTAAAATAATCCCAAAATATCATAGGAACTTAACGTATAGCAGATAATAGACTCGCAGTTGCCAGGTAACCAATTGACCTATACGATTATCCTACATTGTGTGCAAACGCTCAACTGTTGAATGGACTATGTGATCTGAAGCCAAAGATCGTCCAAGTTCATGTCTTCAATGTCTGGCGCACACTGTTAACCAAAATGGCGTTTCCCTCAGCATTTCAAAGAATAATGGACCAATGATGCTACGGCTCCAAAATCCGATTGATTGATTTCTCGGAGATCACATGCCAGTCGATGTCAAAATGCGATTCGTCAGAAAAGATAACTTTTGTAGTGTAACATCCTTTGCTTAGTTAATTGAACTCTTGTAGGTGATTACACTGATGGGTGTGTGCAATGTTAAGTTGTTGAGATCGATGTCGAGTCGATGTTCCGGGACGTTGGTGCGCCCCGTAAGTCGCACCGGGTGTTTTGCCAATCTTACGAACTTACTGGACAAACTTGCGAGCATAAGGCGCACTGTTTGGGTGCACTGTTTGGTATTTACTGCGTTGATCATAGAAATAAGTTTTCATTGGATGTTCAGTCTTAAAGCGATTCACATCATTACACGGAGATATACCGACTTTCTGACAGGATTTTGAGCGTAAAAGAGCTGTCACTGTTAATAAAATATATGATTCAAAAGGAAACCACTGGTCGGACCATCCGGTATGTCTTTGATATGACGGTCCACTGTGTGCTGCCAGTCAGAGGTTGACGGACTCTAACTGGAAATAGTGATGCTACGACGTCTGAGCGGAGTTTGTGGCCGGTAGACGATCAGTACCCAGTCGTGGTCGAATTCTCAAATTGATAACTCACACATGACTGGCGGGTGCTGGTTGCCGTATTGCACTGAACCATTGTTGCGATAATGCACCCTATTTAAAGCCGTTCCGTTGAGATTAGCGGTAAACACACGGATATCTAGTGTACCGTCAATGTCATCACTTCCTGCAAGTACCAGCATATAACACATCCAGTCCGGTGATTGAAAGATGATAATGTGCGATGTGTGGGGCACACGGGTTTCTTAAGTTTCCTTTGTGTTTTCATTACCAAAATCCTAAATAGAGATTTGTGTTATACAACATTTATGAGATTCTGTATGGGGGGACGGACATAACTAGCCATTCATTCCTTATGTTGAACCAACGACAAGACAAGAGCCGTTTATATCGTAAATCTAAGTTTGCTACGTAGACATTTGTGTGTGTGTGTGCCCAAGTGTGTGTGTATATGCGTTTGTCAATCTTTTCGTATGAATTTTATATTATGCGATGTCCTTGGATCCGTATATTCGTTCGTTGGTTCGCACACATATACAGTTGGTAGTGGTTGTTGTCTTGTCGGCTGTGTTGTTCTTATGGCTGTTGTGACACATTGCAGTAGCCATAAAAATGTTGTATATTATTTTAATGGCAACTATTATAAAAATGTTATTTTGTGCCACATACGCACACACACACACACAAACGAGTACAATATGTGTGGTATACGTGTGTACCGACAGTGGCAATCGAAATGTTGTAGACGTTCAACTTACACTGAGCAAATGAATAAAGAACTGTTTACTGTTTTAATTTTGGATTTCAATGGACTGCTGGACATGCAAAACGGTTTTTTAAATATGTTTGTATGTCAAGTGTTTACTTTTCGAGTTATTATGCGAAAAACAATGTGATAGTTTGCGTTTCCCTTCCCTAAGATGAATCGACTAAATCGTCCAAATGTTGTTTTGGGTGTGGAAGTGACGTCCTCCAAAACTCTGTAGAAAATGCAGAAATATATGTCATATGTTGTGGCCATATTTTATTTTGTTCACAACAAATAAAAGTTTTCTAAGCGCCCCAGCAGGCGAGTTGGTAGCGTGGTGTTTCGATTCCCACCAGAGGAGGCTTTGGTCTGTCGCTGCAAAACTTTAGCCATATGATCTGTTGAACCCAAAACTAGAATATAAATTTGCTTTGAATTGTAACTGAATAAAAATATTAAGAACAAATAATATAAAAGTGTTTTAAACTTCTGTTTTCATAATTAACAACAGAAACCCCACGGGTTCCTGTAAAACGGATGACACATTCCTTCAAATAACAGACAAAATTACATTATCGTCCATTTGGATTTTCGTAAGACGATTGTTACGTTCAAAATTCAAATGGCGAATTGTTTGTATGTACAACCGAATTCGCATGAAATATAAGTGTCCCATTTACAGAAATTCAAAAACTGACTGTTGCAGAAATCGCCTTGACAAGTATTTGGAGGCTCTTCAAAATCACTTTCTTAAAGATTAATATGTTGACCTAATAATGTCGATTGTAATCGTAAGCGTTTGACGTAAATTTCGATGTACATTTATAAATTATCAGACCTAATTAGATCCTGTGATTGAGTGACTTGTTTTTCGGAGTAAAGGTTTTTATAAGACTTGTTCACTGTTGTGAGGCGAGTGAGATTGAGAAAATAATAATGATGATTGCATCCTTAAATAACCGAACGGATAATACACAAGATAGCAGGCCCCTATACGTACATTATGCAACGCATTCGTTGTAGTGTAGGAGAATGATGAGACAATGTTATGTTGACACTTGGTTATATTTGTGTTTGAATTTCCAATCAGCGTTCATATCACAGCACTTTTCCAAAGGTTAAAACAATGGTCGATATTTGTCATCACATCTTATAGGTATTTGCGGTGGACATTCTAGATAATATCTTGGCCGGATACTGTATTCTACAACATATTCATAAAAATCTACACACATTCACAGATGCACGATTTATGTACACACATACATACATACATTTGCGTATATGAATGCATGTGGTGTGTTACATTTAATACTGTTACTATTCTACACAGCATGTAGTCCTGTTCATATGCGAAGTCTATCCATTAATTCACACACACACACACGCACACAGATAAATATGCTCGAGTGTGTGTTAGGAAAGGACCTTTAAAGCAGACTTAATTTCGTTGCCAGCCAACACACATTCGGAATGTGTATCACATGCTATTGTTTGGCCTGCCGCCGCACCACACATACCAAACTAGAGACATAGGTGTTGCGTTTAGTTCTGTATGTGTGTGCACATGTGGGTGGATGAGGGCGGTGTATGTGATTGTGTGTGTGTGTTAGCTCCAACAATAACAAAAAACGGCCAATGTAGGCTATGTGCTTTGTTTTTGCCCAGATTTCTGCACCAATTAATAATTGTTTCTATTGTTGCTTCGGCTACTGTTGATGTTGCTGTTGCTTCCTCTGCATGCAAAGTGGACACACAGCAATGTACCGGCAGTAACAACCATAGATAAAAAAGGATGCATTCATTGTTCCATCCAAGGGCTGGATATTGCCATTGTTTTTAATGCAAACTCAATAAACAGCGGCAGTAGCAGCAGGAACAACAACAACACCTATGACATATCAACAATTTATTGCCCTAAAATGAACAGTGGATCAAAAGACAAAATATTCATTGCGAAGATCAAAAGTTGATACGTCTTGGGTTTTTTCGAATCACCTGTTATTTTGACGAAATGAATTGATGCAATAAATCCTGGTACATGTTACAAGTCTATTCGATTTAAAACGAAATCAAAAGTTCTAAACTAACCAATCAATCAATGGTGTACATCGCTTCGATTTCATTTTTCACATTTACGTCATTTCTGTGTTTCATCAAAGAAAAGAAAAAAAAAAAAATTTTGGTTTTGTTTACATCAATTTACAACATTTTCTTGGCGTTTAAACAAGAAGGGTACAAATACAAAAAAACAATTACTTATCCAACCCATTGCTTTTGCTAAATAGAACAAATGTAAGATGAGAACAATTACAATTACTAATTTGCCAAAGTCTTCAGCATCAAAAAGCAAAATTAATATTTTTTTTTAGTTGTCTTCACATTAGTAAAGAAGATATTCAGTGGATGTTGCATACAGTTGGTGCACATTTTGAACCCACGTCGATTCGTTTGATCATTCAGATGACAACCACGTTGAGGCTTTACCTGAAGGCAGCTTTCAACGACGGCACAACGTTTTGAAATACCTTAAGTAGAATGGTAGTACCTTTGGAGCAATAGTTTTGTCAACATTGGCTACAATTACAATCGGATCCACAAGAAATGTGGAAATCAAAAATAAAATTTTAAAATGAAAAATTACTTTTTGTTGTCTGGGTATTTTTTAAGAGCTTAATAACTTAAAATGTTGATGCCGGATAGAAATATGGTTGGAATGACTTTTTTTTATTACACTCTGTTAGATAATTTCATGGAATTTATTTTTCAAATATGATTTTCGGCATTTGTACGTCGTGGCTACATGATCCATTCGATCAGTCCAATTTTCAGCTATTGTTTCTCAATAAATCTGTCCTTATGGCATCAATGGTGAATATTGGCTTCCATTGTTTCAAGAGTTGCTGGATTTGTCGGCATAAACCAATGACTTACCCCATGGAAAGTAATTCAGGGGCGTTAAATCGCATGAAAGAGGTGTCAATAAAGTTGTCACCAAATTGATTTTGCAATAAATCGTCTGTTAAGCTCACTGTATGGCACCAAATGTCTTTAGTGGTTAGCTGATTAATTTTCGGAAATAAAAATTACAGCTTGTTGATTCTATTTGGTGATACGGCAATTTTGCTTATTGGCGTAGCTTGCTTGCCCATTATGTTGACCATAAAATAGACAAAGTGCTCTATGAATTTCGCGAACAGTTTTTTTTTTTTTTTTAAATTAAATTCAACAAACCATAAGCAAACCTTTTAAATTAAAAGGTGAACGTTTTTTATTTGTTGGTCCAATATTATTCCGATTGGTTGTAAGGTTTTGCCAAAGTTGTTCGGTTTCGGTCCCATCTCCTTTTTCAAATGATTTTTTTCGATGAATGCTATTAGCATGTCTTCTGGTCTACTTTCACCTGAAATAAATGTCTTTTAATGTATTCTAAATATTCGTACTTCATTAATCAAAAACAAGTGGACAAATAGTAAGTTCGGCCGGGCCGAATCTTATATACCCTCCATCATGGATCCTTAAAAAGTCAATAAATAAGAAAACTAACTGAGTTTTTGGGCCGCTCGTGACCCGATAGTCCCAGGAACCCGATCACAAATTTTATCCAAATCATGAAAATAAATGCATATTTGGGTTCGCGAGAAAATTTCGTTGCATTTCGATACCCATATGTCCATGTTTGTCAAGGGACGGTTTTTGGGCCGCTGGTGACCCGATAGTCCCAGAAACCGGATCAAAAAATTTAGGCAAATCATGAAAATAAAGGCATATTCGGGTTCGTGAGTAAATTTCGTTGCACTTCGATACCCATATGCGCATGTTTATCATGGGCCCTTTTTTGGGCCCCAAGGGTCCACGGAACCCATGAGCACGCCCATTTTTGGGATTTTTTTCCCATCTATAAATTATATAAACTTAGAACTTAGATGTAGTGAAAAAAAATATTTGAAAAATTTGATTATGGCCGGAATATATTTAGTCCCGTAAAGGGGAACTTTGTCCCCTTTGGTCCGATATGGCCCATTCTCGAACTTAACCTGCTTATGGGCAAAAAACATCTTCCTACTAAATTTCAGCTTTTTAGCGTTGGTCGTTCGCGCTCTATCGTGATTTCAACAGACAACAGACGGACGGACGGACGGACGGACAGACAGACGGACATCGCTAGAATGTCTTAGAATGTTACACTGACCAATAATATATATACTTTATAGGGTCGCAGATCACTCTTTCGAGGTGTTGCAAACGGAATGACAAACTTAGTATATACTCCATCCTATGATGGAGTGTATAATGATCTTAGAAATGTGAACTTTTTCAAATCGCGAAGCAACGACTAAAAGATTTTAAAACGAAAAAGAAATTCAAACTCCATTTTCTGTCACAACCTTTATTTTTATCTGGATTTTCATAAAACAAAATGGAAAATGAAATCGAATTCATATTTTTCTTCTTTGACCAATTTGTTATTGGTTGGTGGGCTGATTGGTCAGGTTCCTGTTTATGAATTAAATAAAACTAACATGATAAATCATTTTTTGCGGTTGGTCATGGATTGTCTATGTTGGACAATTGATGTTTTGTGCACTAAGTTCGGCAATCATGTTATGAGCATTTTTGACGTCATTCGTCGTTTTTGGCGCGGTACCATGATGGAATGATGTTATGCGAACAATTCATTGACTATGCATGCCCTTTAGGACAATAAAGAGGTAGCAAACCGTCACCAAGGTCATAAAAAAATGTGGTGGATAGGATGCGCTACTGAAAAACTCAACAAGACAGCTACGTGAATAAAATAGTGTTCCATAAATAATGTTACCGTTTGCTCTTTCAAATAATGTATTTTTGAAATTTAAAAAAAATAATACTTTTATTTGGACTGAACGGCCTTTAGTCTAAACTCTCTGTTACCAAATAGAGATAAGCGATCCAGTGATTTTTAAGGAACGCCGCTCTTAGCCACCCTGATTTCTAAATCACCGTTCTTGATCACGGGTTTCAATATATTGCAGATAATTGACATACGATTTTTGGTTCGGCAAAAGCTATTCGTTTTTAGTGAAACGATACAATGGTGAAATAAAAAATTCTGGTTCAACCTGTAAGAAATTATAATAATTATAATAATGCGCTACGAGTTCCCCTGGACGAGTCACTGTTGGATGATTTGATGTTGTCGTCCCATATGAGATTTCTGTTTTTCAAATATTACATATTGCATACAAATTATCAGAAGCGAAACTGCCACAGTTCACTTGTTATATTTTTCTTTAAGCGTGAAGTCATTGTGGACACAAATATATTTATGGACTTATTGTTTTACCACCTACAAGTGGGGAATTCCAAGATTTTTGATCAAAAGAATGAAACGAGAATTGCAATATTATTACAAGATATGTAGATATGTAAACAAAAGAAAGATTCAGAAGAAATTTGCACGTTGGCAGTGCGATAAAACGAGACAAAGATAATAGTATTTGATGAGGCATTACGATCACCGAAAATCGCACTGTATTGCCGACAACAGTAAAACGAAAAAATAACAGAGTTGCAAGAAACATAAAAGATCGACTTTGCAAGTAACCGTTCTTTGACATATTCGATCACTACGGTTACCAGTGATTTTTCAATCACGGTGACTGGGCGGGCGTTTTGGAAATATCGCTCCTCTCTAATTTACAAATAACTTACGATTGGTTGGTTCCCCTTTTATTTTACCATGAAAATTTACTTGAAAAAATAGTTTTTTTCTTCTTAAAACCTAATGGGGTAACACTCAACCTTTGAGCTCAATAGTTATTTTTGTAAAATATAAGTTTTCATCCGAATGTGCCCAAACTAATATTTGTTCAAATGTGTTGTTTAAACTGAATTGCCCCAATACACACAATTCCACATACAAAATTAACGTACACTTCCATGCAACAGGGGTTAGCAGGTTTGTGCTTGCTTTTCTGAACATACTATATAAATATTAGCTTTATCATTCTATTCCCCCTTTTTCATGGTTGGGTTTTTTTTCTAATAACTTTTTTAATTAAATAAAATTCAAGAGAGCGTTAAAATGAAGCTTATTTTCTGTACTGCCTACCCTTAGCTCACACACAGACTGCCGTGACACAGAAGCCGACCCCAGCTCAGCTGATACTTATGGAATAACAATTCTCCATCCCAGCTATCCATATTTTCAGCATAATGATTTTTTACACCCATCTGCACTTTGCCCATCTTTGTGAAATGAAAAAAAAAAATCAAGTTAGAAAAGTTTATGAACAGGACAAACTTATCTAATAAATTCTTAATACTGATAATAATTTTGAAACATGTAGCCTGCCGCAAATACCGAACAATATATACCCTACACCATGGGTATTCTATCGTGATAGTTGACAAATGGAATACCTATGCCGAGATTTTTACTATTGTCCAATAGTATTACCAAGCTTGTGGTTCCAGAAATTGTTGATTCAGCAGGTCTCTACATTTGCCATGTAGGGGCATTTGTATGCTCATGGTGGCCAATATAAATTTGTTCGCCTACATATTTTTGATTGCAAAAATGTTGTCTATGAAAGGGCAGCTGTTTAAGGCTGCTACCAGCAAATGTTCGTAGACGCCATGGAAGATGAAGAAGAAACCGACAATGACTATGATACTATGCATCTCGTTCAATGTGCCGCTGCTACAGAAAATTCCGCATTCTTCATTTCCTGTCATTTCCGTTTTCACTCACCTCACACCACATCCCCGTCTTCACTGTGTCACCACCACCACCGTACTTGTGTAATGTTGATCTCTTAATATACACACTTACCAGTTCATCCTCTTCTGGCCTGAGAATGGGGTGGATGGTTGGAACTGAGGTGCAATGATTTTCCCTCTGTGATAACATTTCAACAATGCAGAAGAACGATGAAAACTCAAGTGCTTGGAAATTTATTTGATGGAAAAGAGATTTTTGTCGTCGTCGTCGTTTTTAAAAGTGTATTAGAACGAACAGCCAAAGGCGGCTTTGTGGCATGCCGCCGTGCCATGTCTGTCACCTGTGTTCAGAAATCAGTTTTAACTTTTAAGTTTGCCATGCCAGAAAATTGGCCCAATTAAGAACGTATGCTCTGCACTGTTACCTGTGCTTTTTGAACTGCAGCATGTCTGGGTCGGTTTTACTCGAATGAAATCCGTGTGAAGGTAAAGTGGACAACTTTGAATATTAATTGAGATGTCTATCGTAGCATAGGGATTGAATGTAGCAATTGCACTATAGGCTCAGCTTGTAAAATCATCAGCAATAATGAATTCGATACTTGTTGATAGGTTCGATTGACAGCTTTCTTAACATTTTGGGAAATAATATCAGAAAGAATTACCATTGCTCTAATCTCAGACTTAAACTAAGAAAAAATATAAAGAATCTCAGTTAAATGAGACTCTTTTTATTGTGTGTACCTGAATATTTTGCTTTAACATTATTGAATACAATTGGATACGATTTTCAATGCCGCCTAAGCTGGGACACTGTGGAAGTTTAATACACTACTAGTTTATTTGTGAATCATGTGTTATTTTGACATCGACAGCTCTTTCGTCCGAGATGAGGCAGCCATCGCAACCGCAACAGTCGTATGTGCATGTGCACTAACGATAATTTGGCGGAGAAGCGTTGACATTATGGTGCTTTTCGCACCGTTTTTGGTGCTTTTTTAGTATGGGTACCCGGCATTTTGTGCTTTTTACATTTCGCCACGGTGCTTTTAGTGCTTTTTGCGATTTCTAATAAACGTTTCGCTATTATTTTAAAATCCCATACAACTAGAGTTGGGTATTTCCCGAGAAAATCCCAATTTCGAGATTCGGGATTTCCCGAAATAACGAAAATTTCAGTTCTCGAGATGCGGGATTTCCCGAAATAACAAAAATTCAATTCTCGAGAATTTTCGAAATATCGGAAAAAATGCAAAAAGTCTTAAAAAAAATATAAAATCAGTATAAATGCAATGAATTTCATAAAATATTCTTTTTATTTATTTTTATATAAGTATAAAAAATCAAAAAATATTCGAAAATATTACTATTTCAATAGTTTAACAAAAATAATTACAAAAAAAAGGAAAACAAAAATAATTCAAAATTATACTTATTAAAATAGGGAAACAGTGATTGGAGACATTATTTACCAAAATGGTGTTTTAAAAAACATACTGTTAATGGCTTCGTCTGACAAGCGCGTACAAATGGAAAAGTTATATAGAAGGTTCTCGCATAACAATTGAAACACTGGTGTGAATTGGTTTGTGATTCTGCGTAACAGTATGGTCGTTTTAGCTTGTTGCTATGTCATGTAGTGTGAGATTCTGTGTAACAGAATGGCCGTTACAGTTTGGTGTTTCCACGAATTATCATATGTGCATTCTCTTACTTTTGAAAGACATGTTTTTCTATTAATAATTGTCAACAAAATTTTTTTTAAAAGAAAATGGATTTCTCGGGAAATCATGAGATATTCTCGAGATACGGGATTTCCCGAAATGCTAAAAATTTCAATTCTCGAGATTCGGGATGGAAAAATCTGGAAAATTACTCGAGAATTCCCGTCGAAGACCAACTCTACATACAACTCTGTCCTTTGACTGCTAGAATTGACTTTATATTTAAAAACTAATCACCGTATTCATAGAAATTCGTAAAACCTTTGTTAAGAAAACTTTATGAAAATACAAAAACAATTTGCACACATTTTTCTCAACAGATGTTTTTTAAATTTTCATGAATATCGGTTTAAAAGCGTATCAAGGTACATAAATTAAAACTGAAATAAAATAAACTGAAATAATATTTTCAGAAGACTTTCAATAACTTGTTTTATTAGATAGATCGCCATGTGCAGCTTTAAATAAATGGTTGAGACCAGCTCAAGATATCTCCAAGGCGTTTTGTGCCTGCTGTCATTGTGAAGTAAATGCTGGCTATTGTGATTTACTACCAGGACAATGTTGCTTGTCTGAGCCGGAGATATATTTTTTAAATCCAAAGAACCAACAGAAATCCATCGAAACGGTTTTATGGCCTGAAAATGTGTCTTTTGAACCTTTTAATCTCAATGTTATTACGTATATATATAACTATGTTTATATAACATTACATATATACAACTTTTTTTCTGTAAAATAAAATCAATTTAAGCTAAAACAAATTAACGGTGCTTTTTACCCATTTTTTTGTTAAAATTTTACCCGTTTGTAACTCTTTTTTTCAATTTGCCGGTGCTTTTTCCCAATCGAGAGTTGACATCACTAATCTGGAGTCGGAACGCCGGTTATTGTTGAGATTTTTGTGTCAATTTATGGGATGATTTTATTGTGTAATTGTGTTTTGACCGTTTTGTCGTAATAAAAACAGTTAAATTTGTGAATTATTGTCAAAAAAGAATTCATCGGACGTGTTTGAAGTACAAAAAAAACAATATGTTGACGTATTGATATTGTCCTGTCGCGGTAATTTCTCCTCATGGTTTTTCGTAACGACAAGCACAATTTTTAATCTCAATGTTGGTCTAATTACGCCTTTCAATTTAGATGTTATTAATCCTATCAATCCTTTTAAAGAAACACGTTCTGGAAAAACAGTCTTTGATTTTGCCCCGCACTTTTCATCTGACTCCCGTCTCGGCACTCTTCATCGTTATATTCTTTGTCACTCGAAGCGGATCAGGATTAGAAATAAAAAAAAAAACATTTTCCCACAAAAACACCAATCAAAATTAATAAACAGACTAAATCAACTAGCGATGACAATTTCTTTGTGCAAATTATCGATAAACAGTTGACGTCGTCGTCACATTAATTCAAAATGTCAAGATGGGATTGAATTGATGTCGATGTCGACAACCGCCGATTACGAATTCTTCCATCCAAACATTTACAAACATTTATAAAATTCGTATTTTCTTTGAAATTTGTGAGGACAACTTGTAAGAAAGTTTCTTTTGCTGACAGAGAAAGAAATAACCAGTGTGACATGTGTATGGTCTGGTTTTACAAGAATCGATTTTTTCTATAGTTTCATTGCTATAACCTCATTTTCCAGATATGTACTACATGTGTTTAGTTTACTATTATCGGAGATTTTATCCACTCTTTAATATATCGCATTCTATGGCATTCCATAAATAAACACGGACGTACAATTGTATCAAACTGTGACATAAAAACATTTTCGCCGTGGGGCAGAAAATCACTTTGGAGCTAATAACAATTTTTATTCCATTGCAAGTGTAATTGGCAACGAGACGCATCCGGGCATTTCCAGCATACACATATCACAGCCACTGATAAACGCCATAAAATGCATAAACACCACGGATGACATCAGATACAAACAAAAAAGCACCACTCCACAGCCAGCAAAACATCGTTACAATCACAGTCCAACACTCGAACCAATTGGAGAACTCTACAAAATGATGCACCATGATGATGATGATGATAATGGTGCTCTGATGATGATTGTAGTCACCGTTGATATATTTTTTTTCATCGTAAACAGAGTAATTGTTGCAACATAAACACTGCATTCGTTCTCGGGGTCGCAAAAAAGGGACAGAGACAAGAAACAGAATTGTATCGGATTTGAAAAATCTCTAAGGAATTTGTTAACTTTTCACATGGCTGTCTGTCTGTATGCATATATACATATGTTTGTGTGTGTATGAAGTTTAAGATATTGGAAATGCTTTTGACGTTTTTTTTTTTGTTGCTTTTCTCCCTCGATTTTGGCTTCCGTTCAAGTTGTTACCTAAGAATACAATGGCGACAGGACAGAAAGAATATGCATCTGCTTAAAATTTTTTACAACGCACGAGGGCCGTACAAGCAAATTGGCATGGAAAATATTGCACACATCGGTGTATACCCAAATATGACAAGTATTATCAAAGTACAAACTATCTTTAGAGTTTCAGTCAGATCCGGCAACTACGTGCGATTTGAATGCATCGTTACACATCGGAGGCCAAAATGTGAAATTCACATTATTTTTCTAAAAAGAAAACTATCATGGATATTGTAGGCCATCAGTATTAATGATTTATACATGGTTCACTGATTTTCATTGTGGCCGTTCAAGTCACGCTCATGCATAACGACCAGTGCGGTCAAGTGGGACATTAATAATAGACCGATCATCATTTGTTCATGTTATTCACCCCGAGACATTCGAAAAATAAGTAGAGCGCTTGTTGGGATTGTGCGGATAGTCCAAAGAATTTATTTTCAAATTGTGTTAGTATCCCTTCCAGCTGTTCTTTTTTGATCAATTGTGGATGTAATCAATGTGGATGTAATGATATTAGGAAGATCTAGTAATGAAATAAGTTCTGAAAAAACAGTTTAAGCGTAAATATATACCGTCTTCTTCCTTCTCTTCTGAGTTCTTTAAAAAGGTGTGGTATTTGTATTCGGGCACCTCAAAATATTCCCTTGGCCGAGAGTATTTCTATGGACACGGATTATTTCACAATGAAATTTTACATTTTATTTGAAAGTCACTGGAAATTACATAGCAAACTTTTGTGTCTTTCTATAATTTTCCTTTTCCGGTTCTTACGAAACGTTTTGCGGTCTGAAAGTGGCTCGTATAAACATCAGGTGAAGAAGAACAAATATAAAAACTTTTAATTAACTTAAGTAAATATTAACCCACAAAATGTAGTCCAAAAGACACATTTTATTTAATACGTGCACAGTACGACAGGGATGGGATTTGTTAATATGTGTGTGACGATAACAGACATCTGAACAGAGCATTTAAATATAAAGTCACAAACGTTATGATGTCTTTAGAGTTTCGGGCCATAGCTTATTATTTCCCATGTCCATAAATTAAGTATTTATCTATTATACTTCTGAGTGATTCAACTCTATAAATACATGGAGGGTTGTTACTTGAGAAACAACAGCTGGCAACTGTTTGAAACCGATTATTAACCGATTACATTTCACTGTCCAACTCTGGAGCTTATGATAGACATTTAGAAAATAAATAAACCCCGACAAGCTCATGAATGTTTTCGGTTGACAACCAACCACACAATTTCGAATGCACTCTACTTTATGCGCCAAAGTAAACTAAACACACCTCCTACTCACAGTAACTTTGGAACGCACAGTGGCGGAATTTAAAATAACAACTAAATCTGAAATTTTTGTAATGGATTATCTGATTTAAATAAAATTAATCTTAAATACAACTGAAGTTCTGACATAGACTTAACACCAGTTTGTTGACAGGCCATCACTGATTTAATCAAACGCGAACCGGGTTTGAACCGAATCATGTCACTTTTGGTGTCTGTGAAACGAACCGTGATCTGCAAATACTTTGACGACATTGCAGTACTTTGACGTGAACAGTTCGTTTTTTATACACTCCATCATAGGATGGAGTATATACTAAGTTTGTCATTCCGTTTGCAACACCTCGAAAGAGTGATCTGCGACCCTATAAAGTATATATATTATCGGTCAGTGTAACATTCTAAGACATTCTAGCGATGTCCGTATGTCCGTCCGTCCGTCTGTTGTCTGTTGAAATCACGATAGAGTGCGAACGACCAACGCTAAAAAGCTGAAATTTTGTAGGTTAAGTTCGAGAATGGGCCATATCGGACCAAAGGGGAAAAAGTTCCCCTTTACGGGACTAAATATATTCCGGCCATAATCAAATTTTTCAAATATTTTTTTT
Source organism: Hydrotaea cyrtoneurina (assembly GCA_958296145.1). NCBI lineage: Eukaryota > Metazoa > Arthropoda > Insecta > Diptera > Muscidae > Hydrotaea > Hydrotaea cyrtoneurina. The sequence goes on along the minus strand of OY282514.1, from coordinate 49,201,815 downwards.
CACTACATCTAAGTTCTAAGTTTATATAATTTATAGATGGGGAAAAAAATCCCAAAAATGGGCGTGCTCATGGGTTCCGTGGACCCTTGGGGCCCAAAAAAGGGCCCATGATAAACATGCGCATATGGGTATCGAAGTGCAACGAAATTTACTCACAAACCCAAATATGCCTTTATTTTCACGATTTTCCTAAATTTTTTGATCCGGTTTCTGGGACAATCGGGTCACCAGCGGCCCAAAAACCGTCCCTTGACAAACATGGACATATGGGTATCGAAATGCAACGAAATTTTCTCGCGAACCCAAATATGCATTTATTTTCATGATTTGGATAAAATTTGTGATCGGGTTCCTGGGACTATCGGGTCACGAGCGGCCCAAAAACTCAGTTAGTTTTCTTATTTATTGACTTTTTAAGGATCCATGATGGAGGGTATATAAGATTCGGCCCGGCCGAACTTACTATTTGTCCACTTGTTAATTATTAATTGTGTTGTTTATACTATTATAGTTTTTTTTTTACAATAGTATAAATAATTGTATGATGTCAAATTGATCCCTCTTCAATAAAATCTCCTGATGATGAAAAAAAGAAGAAAGATAGATTAAGATTATTTACATCGCCAAACAATCTGACCACAATTAGCCCAATAAAAATCAAAACCAAATTAACAACAAATTGATAGTAAACAAAATTTTAAACAAAAATAAAACGATTGGGTTCGCCGGACAAAAATTGGTTTGCAGTTCAGGGAAAAACATCACAATGATGATTTAAAAGAAATTTCTTAAAATGTTTTTTCTATTCTTTCGACAAAAGTTTGTGGCAAATTTTCAATACATTTTATCCAATGAATCACGGCACAATAATAGAAGGTAGTGGCAATTGCCGAACAACAAAAACTCAAATACAACCCTGGGTATTTTGATTGACAAATTCTAATATACATATAAACGGCAGACAGCAGACACTTACAACATACGGCACAATTTTTAGCGAACTATAACATTATTTTTAATAGTTTTGAGAGCCCCTAAATTCTTTGTTTGCCTTTTTGGTTTTCAATTCACCCCTAAATGTTTGCCTTTTTGATTTCCAATTAGTTGATTTAAATATTTAATACGAAAAAAAAAACTAAAACAACAATTGAAATGTAAACCATGAGTTTGATAATCAAAATTCTGTCAAAATGAAAAATTGTAATCAGCTGTTTGCGTGCGCCATGCCAATGAATGTTAATTTTATTCTCAATGAGAGTACAAGTTTAGGATGTCTTTCACAGATTGCAGTCGTATGAAAATTGCCGTTTTAGGAGGGACCTGGAGATGGAAATTTGAAAGAAAGTGCTTTGAAGATATGAGTGTCACACAAATTACAGTCGCATAGTCGACAACCTCTTCCATTGTGGAATGTGACGACATGTGACAGAATTAAAACTGCAAACGTTTTAGAAAAACTAGTTGAAAAAGAAAAAAAAAACTGTCCTCTACGGTCGATACCGTATAGAGCTTAACGAAAAAATAGCAACTGTGAAAAAAAGAAGAAGAGGGTGATAAACAAAATCTATTTTGTAGGCTGGCTGGAAAAAGAGGAATGGGATTTTGGTGTATTTGTGGGTGCTTGGGGTTTGAGGGGTGTGGCTTGTGTGCTGAAAATGAAAGATGTGAAAAACAGATTTACATTTTTATTCTCGCCATGAGTTCTCGTGCATGTTGAATGAGTGTGGAAGCCTAAAAGCATGAGTCGAACAAAATACCAATCAGCTGTTCTTACACTGAGATAAATTACACCGTAACTACAAAAGGATTACAACGCAAAATGTTTTTGTTGCTCCTGAAAATTTTGAAATTTTGATGACCCCCCTATTGTATTTAGGGTGCGATATGTTTATTTATTGAATTACTGGTAGTGCCATAACTGGATGGGTTAACAATTTTTTGATCAGCAATTTGATTAACCAATTAAACTAAACGGTGATTAAATAATTTGTATTTATCTTTAATATCTCGTTCTTATTCTGACAAGTGTATTATGAATTAAATGAAAAAGCATTCAAAAACATTCTCAATGTTCCACTCAATTTTTCTCTCCGTGCACATGCCGCAAAGTATGCTACACACTCAACGAGCTTTTAGGTATAATAATCCCAAATAGTAGTCATATTCTCCGGTTAAGGTAACAACAAGTAACAACAACAACAACGACAACGCAACATAACTTTTCATGGCACCACAACACAAACAGCCCAAAACAAGAAATGATGCAACCAGTCGGGCGCCCTCAACTTTAAGCAGCACAAAAAAACACACCCATGCAGGGGCAACCAGGACACAAAGAAGCCAACTCTCTGTCTCTGATAGACAACAAAACAGACCCGGCAAGGAGCAGTCACATGCCATTACAAAATAACAACATAGACAGACCGACAGACAAATAGGCAGAATAGTACGACCGACAGCTATGCAAAGACAGTGGCTGGAGGCCGGGCAACGGTTGAGTTATATACTGGGTGTGTGTGTGTGTCGGATAACTACCAGTCGCCATGTACAAAAAGGATCATCAAGGCAATTTCAAATGGGAGAGGTTATGAGACAAGCGGTGGCTGATGATGGGTCGGGTGGGTGTTCGGTATGGAAGCAATGCTTCAAGATTTGGGTGTGTTGTGTGATGTACATGTTGTCTGCCACTGCGATGATGTTCCACAATATGCCATGAATGAATGGCTGTATAAATAAATAAATGAGCGTACACATTACACAACCGAAGGACAATATCAACAACAAAAACAACATCAAATTGTGAATGGAAACAGATTGCAGCACCAGTAGCTGGTGTCGGCCGGTAGATAAGTGAAAGCAGGAGGTGGTGAAGGTGGAGACAGGCTGGATTGTAAGCACATTTTGCCTACAGGCTTCCACAACACAACACAACCATCCATCTAGTCTACAGCTCTGTTCTTGGGGTACATCAGAGAACAAACTACAACTCGGCATGGATGATGGCTGGCAAAAAGCGATGGGCAGGAGGGAGCATGAAGTGGTGGGCTAGTCGAAGCAGGAGCCATCATCCCGACATTCATTGTCAGTTAACTTGAGCAATTTCGGTACAATAAAATGGATGAACAGAGCCAACAACACTGAAATTGTTGTCGGAACTCGTATCGTTTTGTTTTTCTATTCATAGACAATGATGAACCACCCACAACCGGCAAAGTTTTACGTGTGATGTGTGTACATCATTGACAGGTTATGAACTTTGGTCAGAGATTGCCAGGATAATGATTTCCACTATGATAAATTGTCATTAGTAGGGCTCACATGTATATTAAATGTTAATTCCAATTAAAAACTTACATGTCAAGCATCTGAATGGTCAATGAAGTTGAAACAGTATTGTGAACTTTTGGGTGGAACAGGGATTAAGTTGTGAAAACGGATATTCAAAAGTTGTCACGATGTACGGCTTTTCGCGACCTTAGAACAGCAAGAAGGTCCCAACTGCACCAAGGTAGTTTTGAGAAAACTTAACATCATGTGTGTGTTCCTATATGTCATTAATTTTTGCCAACCATTATTAATTAGTTTGTTTCAATTTAAACAGTTTAACAATTTCAATTTTAACAGTAATCGAAAGATATTACGATTTGATATAATTTACCAAAAAAAAAAGAACATTGTTGTTCTAAGGTCGCCATTTATCGATAACATGTGCAATTATTTTGCACATTGTAATCGAAGTGCATTTTTATTAGAAAATTGTGTTTTTGATGCAAATTCTTTTAAAACGTTGGACTCCAAAAAGTAGTCAACATTTGACACTTTATGGAAATATAAAGGGAAGCATTCCCCAGTGCTGTATCCAGGACGCCCATATAATCACATGGCAATCATACAAAACGACCCACTCTTACGTATCCGATAAAGCAACAGGGGACCATGGTTTTGAACAAAAAAAGATATTTTGTAATATTTTTTTATGCTTTGGAGAACATATATGGATTAGCGCTGCAATTTCGCATTTGTTTTTAAAAATGTTCTCCCCAATCCACACACAATGAGATCTGACAAAGCTAAATGAATCATTACCCGCTTGAAACAAATTCCTTAAATGTCACATCCAATATAATAAAAGTCGACTATTGATTTTACGACAACGGTCGTTTCTAATCCAACGTAAAAGTCGATTCAGTTAATATCTTGGCTAACGTCATATATTGAAAAAAAGTTATCAGTGTGGCAAAGGTTTTTTTTTTTTTGCTGTGACCCACCGGTGGTTCACATGGCAGCAAAGGTTTTAAGGCCTTAACGAGACTGATAGCCGTGCTTACCAAGATGCTTCTGTAAAAAATGATTTGTCTCCCTGGGCCTTGTTAAGCCTTTAACCACTGAAATGAAACCGTTGAACCATTAGAAATGGCTGTTGGCTTAGTAATTAAAGGATTAATATGGACAAAGTCGAACAAACACTTGAATGAATAAAAAATCTCATGTCAGCTGGTACACGCTACGAATAATTAGAAAAACGGGTAACTGATTGAAAAAACTTCGTTATACCTACTTATTTTCCCTTAACATTCCATGAAGGAACAGACGGGGAACTTCTCTCGAATCAGTGTGCTGTGTACGGTATAATTTGTATACTCGTTATACTTAACTTGTTTAACTTGCTGGGAGAAATATTTTTTATTTTTTCTTTACTAAACTGACAGATCGTTGTATTAATTGAAACCCCTCATTGAAACCCCTCATCTCGTTTTTTTTTTAATAATTTAAATTGAAATTTAGATCGGCCGAAATGCATACTTTCCCCTTGTAGGAGTACATATCCACCTGTGATGACAAATAGTTTTATTGCCATGGAGCTCTTCAATTTTCATGATGATGATGATGATGTATCTTTGACGTTGTCGCCACCAACCATATGTTTCATGCACTCAACTGATGATTGCTCAATATAACATGCGAGGGTAGATTGAAAAAGTATGCCAACCATTCCTCAACATAAGAACAGTGAGTTAGTAATGATTGTTCGAAATACTCAGCACAAACATTTTTGCTACTGTCAACGAAAAATTCCTTGGCAGTGACATGCAGACAGAAATGAATGTTAGATTTCCCCAACATATTTTTTCTGGGATAATTTTTTTCTGTTTTGAGTGTTTTGTTTTTGTTGAAAAACGTTCAATTTGGCGTATTATTGTAAGTAGAGAACTTGTTTAAAGTGGAAAAGACAAAATTTTTTGACGTATTTAGGAAAAACAAATTGCTTGTCCTTAGTTTTTCCCAAATGCTTTGACAATTTGTGGTATAGGGCAACATTGTGCTTTTCGTTACAGCCGGGGACGGCAACAATTGCTGCGAGAAGTTACTATTGCGACGACATTTTTCAAATGCACGTGCACATGTACCCCCACAACTTTATACATTTATACATACATTTATTGCCATTACGGCAGGGTAAATCATTTTTATTGTAATCGTACACTGATTGCATAAAAGACACAAACTATTTGTGCAATTGTGCAAGTGTGGGCATTTTTGTACAAACGGTAAACATTTCTGCAAGAAATACTAATTTAATTGATTTTATAATATTATTATTTGTAATAATATTTGTTCAGAAAGAGTTTCCACAAATAATCTAATCATATTTTGAAGTGCTCATATCTCTTTAAACCAGTTAGACGGCATATTACACTTTTCAAATTTCAATCTCTGCACATTAAATACGAGAATGTAACTGCAATCACATAAATCATCATTTCCAATCATTGTCTTTTTCTGGACCTTATCTATATTTTGGGAGTCTCTGTTGCGCAACACCTTGTATGATAAATGAGTTTGCGCAAATATTTTTATTTTTGGCCTAGAAGTGGGAACTTCCGAAAACACCTCCGACCAATTACGTAACATAGCTCCCACTCACATACATGCATCCGTACACACACACACACATATCCATAGACATTTCACATTACACTTTGCACAACGGCGGTGCCAAAAGCTAAACGGAAATTTTGTTTCCATCGTTGCACGACAAAATGTGTGTTATTTTTTTCCAGAATTAAACGTAGCCATTTCTACATGTTACAACATTTCACAACGAAACGCACAAAAACTACAACGCAACAAACAAAAATAATAACGAAAGAAGAACGACAAAATATAAAAAAAACTGACAACTGCAGCGCAGTCATTAGGAAATGAGTGTCAAGAGAGATCATTTTATTTTAATTAAAAGTGTATTTTTATATTTTGTTCTTGTTGTTGTCTGTCTGTTGCTGCTTTGTTTGCCTTTGCGTTTTGTTTTGTCTTTAACCCCACAATAAATAAAGAGGCGTTGAAAGAACGATAAATTAAAAACAAAAAACAGCATTTAAATAGAATGCACATTTTGCATGAGTTGAATCGGTTTTGTTTTGGTTGCTTTATGGGCAAATAAATAAATATCATTTGATCAAATTCAAATGGGAATAATTAACTGTGATTGAAAATGTCCCACGGGATTTATAAATGAAATTGTTCGTGAATCAGTTATCAATCGAAATGTTTGTCTACTGGCACTGGTACAATCATAACAAAGTGGCTCAGTTTGTTTCTTATATACAAATCGACCCGTCTTAATAATCATAGTCAATACAAAGAAGTTTTAAATGTAAGCTATAGCTTAACTCCTGCATAGTCTAGTTGGTATTAATAGTCTATATAGATTTGATCAGGCTAAAGTTCGAAACTAAACAGACATTTGGAATCTTGAAGAGTAACAAATTCAAATTAAAAAAAAAAACAGGTGTTTTTAATTATACTTCAAACCTTGCTTCAGAAACAAGACCATAGAAATAAACACGAACGTTAAATATGTGGGAGTAATTCTGGACAGGAAATTAAACTGGAAAGATCACATCAATAGCAGAGCCAATAGCAAAAGCCCTCAGATGCTGATCACTGTGCCGTAGAGCAATTGGCTCCACATGGTGCATCCGCCCAAGCATGTCGCACTGGCTTATTCGTCAATAGTATGGTGTACGGCAATGACAAAGAAATGTAACGTAATGAAACTACAAGGGATTCAAAGAATTTGCTGCGTAGGAATATGTGGAGCACCAAGGGTTTCCAGGCAATGTTAGCCGACGAACTGGCTAAAATGCGAAGGGAATCCGACCAAAATACTCTGCAATTGTCTAAACCTTTTCTGGAGACCAAAAAGGAGTTAAGGGAATGGATGAAGGCGACCCATGCCTCCACATGGCAAGATGAACAGGTGGGAAGAACCACAAAGGAAACCTGGTGAAAACTCGATTACAAGAAAACAGGGAGAATACTCAGGTTTAACAAAAATGGGGTCATCACAGGACACACTAGCCTAAGGGCACATCTATTTAGGATAGCATGTTCCGAGAACGACGAATGTAGGGCATGCGGAGAGGACGCCGAAACGGCCGAACACTTTCTGTGCCAATGCCCCGCTTTCTCGTAGATCAGGAAAGTCCAATTAGGAGAGAGCACCTTAGATGAACTGTCGGTCGTCAAAGCAATGGACATAAGGAATTTAAGGGACTTTATAGAGGGCACCGAATTCCTAACGTAAACCCAATTCCTAACATGACCTCACCTAACCTAATGATTCACAGAAAAACAATATTTCAGATTATATTAAAAAATTGAAACAAAAAAATAAATTGTGAATTTTTAATAAAAAATTTCACATTTTAACAACAAATGTATGTAAGTCATTTATCGAAAACATTTTCGTTTTGAAATGATTAAGAAATTTACATATTAAAAAAGAAAAAAAAATAATTCTTAAGCCGTTTATCGGAAATATTTTTATTTTAAAGTGATTAAGAAATTTACATATTAAAAATAAGAAAAAAAAATAATTCTTAGTCGTTTATCGGAAATATTTTCGTTTTGATGTTATAAAAAAAACTCACTGTAACGGTTCATCGGTAGGCTTTAGCAGGGCTTACTACTCCAATATACGCCATAATCTTAGTCGTTCAAACGAGAAGTACAGTTTAGTAGCGCATAACCTCAAAAAAATGCAGTCAGTAAAGCCAACAAAATACCTACGGTTAATTTTTATGTGTTGGAAACCAACAAAAAAAATCATCAAATATTACGATATTTCTTTTGGTCACATTCATTATATTTTATTCCAATATTTGATCAATTTTTTTTTTGTCATATTTACGAAATATTTAATTTAGTGGTGATAATTTTCACATACCAATATTTTTGTTGAAATTTATGGCGTTTACTTAATACCCGCGGGTTGTACTGTTGTTAAGACACAACCGTCTTTGATTGAGTCAGTTCACTAGAAACGCCTACAAAATTCACTTTGTCTCTACGTTCCATTGTAATTAAAGCCATAATAGGCAGGGAATCGCCTAAAGCAAGTTTTGTATTACAAATGCGAAAAATAACTGCGACAATCTGCTAGAGCACTTGTACAGGACGGACACACATACATTCACTTGTACAGATGGACGTGAATTAAACGTCTTAATGTCGCTGCGTTCATTGGGGGGCTGTACGACAACATGAACGCCGAGCTAAGCACATAAATAATACGTATGAATACGAATTCCGTTATCCGTTTTCGTTTCTTTAAAAGTCTACCCGTAGTTTGTGCATCTCAAAGGAATTGCATTAAACGAGATTTTTCTTGTTTCTTCCGCTACTGGCGGTTGCTTTCACTTCTCCGCCACCCACAACGACATCCTCTCAGAAGTCGCTGTTTCAACAGTTGAGGGAGCATGGATGTTGAGGGGATGGAGGCAAGTATTATTATTTTAATTACAATTTAAAATGATGTCGTAACTAATTGTGGTGGTTAGTACCACAACGACAACATGTTAACTACTTTAGGCCAAGGATATGCATAATATATTATTTTGTGCAAAGAAACAAATTATCAAATGTGAATGTATGAATATGGAGGATGCAATTATTGTTTGGCATACTGGGAATGTATTGTATTTGGAATATGTTGACATTTCCTCTAATTTCTGTTTGTACATTGTGCAACAAAAAAGAATTGTCGAATTATCCTTTTTCTATGGATACGTTTTTTAAATAAATTATATGGGACTGAAGATCCCTCTAAATTGATAACAAAAGCGAAAATACTCATTTTAATATTAGAACGCAGAGTGTTATAAAATGATAAACTACTCACAATGGCCACTTTTTTGTCATTTTCGAATTTTTACGAGTTTTTAAAACAAAAAAAAAACATTTTTCGACTTTAAATAGTTTATAACTGTGTGGTACACGTAAAAATCGTTCCTAAGAAATCAATTTAAATGTTACTGTCTAGTAAAATCTAAATAGCAAACAAATTTAACCCTTAAATGCGCAGAGTATACTATGAGTTTCCACCAAAAAGTCTACACAATTTCCATGTTTTTAATACAAACTAACAAATTACTACTCTGCCCAGACTTAGTTCGTACCCCTCAACATTTTTTAATATGTAATTTATGTTGCTGTTTTGTATTTTTTTTTGTTCTGCTATTAGTTCTAAGAAATAAAACTTTTAGCTTTGAGGAGTAATAAACTTTGTCTCAAAAACATAGATTTTTAAATAAAAATAAAAACAGAATTTGAAAATATAAAAAAACGGCATACGAACTGATTGTTGGTGGAGTAGTATAAGTTATTTTGACGACAAAGTAATTTTTGGTTGCATCCTATAGGATATACCGCGCATTTAAGGGTTATAGAACGATTTTACTTGTAATCTTTCTACGACATATTCGGTAACTGCCGTTACCAGTCATTTCTCAATCACGATGACTGAGTAACCGTTTTAAAAGTATCCCTCATCTCTGCTGCAAACATACCGTTATGTGCGAATTAATAGGGATAGTGATGTGTAAGATCAATATCGCTAGCGAAATCAAGGGAATTATTCCTAGATTAGAAGTTATGGAATTCATATGAAGCAATTATGGTTCCAAATAGTAATTCATTTCTTTCAAATAAACAGGGTTCTTCAACAAGAAGTATTATTTTGGTATTCGAAGAAAAATTACATTTTGGAGATAAATGATAAATGATGAAAAAAACAACATCAGCCAAAAGGCCACCACGACCACGCTTACAGGACCAAATCCTTTTCATGAAATTTTCCATAACCAAATCGCAAAGTGGCTGCCCTATTCCCTCGATATCCTCACGAATTCTATCTTTAAGGTCCTGAATCGACACTGAGCTGTTGGAAGAAGTCCAACTCTGACCATAAAAAATCATTAATCATCTCTCGATAGCACAATCCAACCACATTTTCGAAAAAGTAAGGTCCAATTACCCCGCCGGACCATAAACCGCCTCATCAGTCAAGATGATTTTTCCATTGAATTCCGGCTCATTTTCATGCATTTCGAGGACCCAATCAGCAAAGACACGACGTTGAGGCTTGAGTTTTTGTTTTAACTGAACTTTGTAAGCCTTAAGACCCAAGTCTTTATGTAATGACGTTTGTAGAATGGAATGCCCAATTCCAAAGAACGACGAGGAATGGACAAACCCTGGGTTTTCTTCATCACCTTGGGCTACAGCAGCAATATTCTCAGTTGTTCTTGAGCGACGTACACGAGTTTTCTTCTTCACATCATTAACTTGTCCCAACAGCTCGAATTTATCCACCAATTTCTGTATTGTGGTCCGACAAGGTGCTTTAGTTTGGCGAAATGTGTCTGCAAGATTTCCATCATTTTTGTTGTGAATTTTAATAATTTCATTGCGTTGTTGAAGCGTGTATCCTTCCATTTATAGTAATGGCGTAGTTTCTACTTGTCGAATGTCAACGAATAAAAGCTTCAAAAGTGACAGCTACCGAAGTACGGGGTGATTCAAAATAACTCCCCCTCGTTGGAAAACCCTGTATATGACAAAATAAACATAAATCTGGTTTAAGGACAATAACATCAATGTGTTTATATGGAAACACAGTTCTCGCACTTAAATACAATGTAACATTTGTTAAAAATCGTCAAAACTTCAATAAGAGACAAATGTTCGTGCAGTTCTGATAACGTTTGGCAACTTTTTGAGGCTTTTTGGCACTGAGTCAATCCCCAGGCAATGTTTAAACTTGAAGGTTAATTGAAGGATCTTCAATAAAATATAAAAAAAAATATCAATTATTTAAAACTTAAACAAATATGTCTCTAATTTATTGCGAAAATTCTGAAATTACATTGTGCCACTTCAAGCAGATACTCGTTTCGCACATTTTGTTGAGATGGGACATTGTAAAAGTATCATTATGGACACTAAATTCCCTATTCATTGATTATTTTGTTATAGTTTGTGGTTTCTTTTCTTGCTATTGCGAAATATCCCATCTGGTACTTTAATGTTTCATTTCGACATTGGAACAAATGGTAGTAGAGACATAATAAAAAATAAAAGTTATGCTATAGAAATAACAATTAAATTAAGTAGAATATCTGGTCCTTTGCATGACTTTCTATGGCCATAATTCTTAAATCTGGGAAATATTCACTGTTTCTACCCCCCCCCCCCCCCCCCCCCCCCCCCTTTTCTCTCTTTCATTCTACAAAATGTTAGTGTTGGCGTAAGCCTTTACTCATGTTAACATTTTATAAATATTTATTAGTTTTGTGGGTGCTAGTGCACTCGCCACAGCGCATACGGCGAATGTGCAAATGGACATTTGTCCGGAAGGGAGTGTGGGGTGGTGGTCATCGCCGGTTTGGCATGATGGATATTCTCTCGTTCTGCTGTGTGACTTGGCTAAGCATGTGTTTGGGTGATTGGCAGCATTTGTCTGTTTGTCCCAGTGTCGGTTGGCAGGGCTACGTGGTGAGGCCTTATAGCAATTGAAATTCTTTTAAAAATAACAAAAAAAACTTTATGAATACACAGTATTGTTGATTTTTGAAGGTCGTCCGACTGGAAGTTTGATAAATAAACACAAACGAAATAGTCTATTTTTTTTAGCAATTTGGACATACGTTTCTCATGCCCCGCTAGTAAATAATATTGAGTTATTACAGAAGGCCTGATATGAGGAGCCAGTGCCAATACCTGCGCAACTGGATTGTGTTCTGCTGTATTCGTGTACATCTTAGTACGAATGTGTACTCTTTAGTTGTTGTCTTTATTCTGTTTTCGCTTTTGGCTGTTGCTATTGTTGTTGGTGTAACTATTTGGCCACATTTATTATTGTGTGTTAAATGTACGATATTATTTTCTACACTGCATGACTGGCTGAATTTCCAAAAACAAAACCATGTGTACGCGTTGCAGACGATGATGATGGGAATATACATACACACACACATACATATGCATGTGTACATTTACAAATGTGTGCATGTACGTTTGTGTAATATAGAAATGCCTAAAAAAAAGCAAAGTGTTTTTTAGTGCAATATTTTGCCACTCCAAATGTACCACAGTCACACACACACACACATAAACACTTGCCAACAACGGCAAAAGAGAAATGAGGCAATAAAAGTACACTCCACACGTTGTTACACTGTTCAGTCGTCGCCTGATATTGAGTGGGTGGCGGAATGGAGGGAGGTTGCCAAATGATCTCTCGTCTTTCAACGGTCAGTCAGTTCATATGAAATTCTGGCATTGTTTAACAACATTTCTCCCCTGGGCGTTAAGTGAATTTTTGATAAAGTTTTTTTTATTTTGTTTTGCGTAATTCGTGCCATTTAATAGTTTCATTTGAAATTCACCTGTTCGTTTTGAGTTGACCTTTTATGTCGTATACAAACCTGCACTCGTACATAGAATGAGGTGTGGCTCCACTCGCACATAAATTCTCCCAATTTGTTGTTATGGATATGAACACACCTTCGGACTAATTAAAAACAAACAATGCATATACACACATAGATTTAATTAATTATTGTCGTCCAACCAACTTGCCTGCCATAGTACCGGTAATGATATTAGAAATGTTAATGGTATTTGATCTTCGGATATCTGTCGCCATGTCTTTGATGTTAGGAGATTCCGCCGAGATACCCATTATAAAATGGCCGGTTAATCGGACGACGCACTACACTCTCTCTCTCTCTCTTTTCTCCTTCAGTGCCCGAATTTCCTATCGCTAACACAATCCATAAATAAATGAGAACTGCATTTGGATTGGGGGATAAATTGAATTTTGTCTTCGGTTTGGCTCCTACAAAACCGATAAATCTACATTCCATATCTTGTTTGGCTAAAAAAGTCTCTAGAAATCAGTTCATTCAGAATTTGTGTTTTTTTCAACTTATATCCTTTGAAAAGCTTTAATTTATATGACAATCCCATCAAAAGTTATGATTAAAATTGTCCATTCTAAAATGGGCTGAATAAACTAAGCTTTCTGTAGAAAGGACATTTATTTTTGTTGTATAGAAAACAACGAAAACATTTGTGTGCGTTCTATAGTGAGCTAAGTAATATTTGTCCATTGCGACCCACGCCAATGCTTATTATAATGGATCAATAACCTGAGTGGTGACAAAAATGGAGTTGAGGGAATGGATGAGGACAACCCATGCCTCCAGATGGCAATGGGAACTTGTGGAAGAACCACAAAGGAAACCTGGGGCAATCTTCATTACAAGAAAACAAGGGTCTAACAAAAATGAGTCATTCGTACATGACCGATCCTACGTTTCCACGTTACCTAACCTACCTATGAGTGGCAACACACCACAGTATTTTTTGATATATTCCCCATGTTTTTTGTTCCAACTTAAACAATATCGTGTTACAATAAATATTGAATTTCCCAAAATGATTTGTATTACCAAAAAACGTTTGCCATTGTCCAATCTCCTTGCTTTTGCTGAACCTCCAGCTCCCGTAATAACATTAAGCAGCAGCAATTAATATTCCATTCGAACAATGCTTGTTTTCCATTTCGTCCTCCATTTTCACTGCAAAAAAAAACTATAATACAATTTCTGTCTCTGCCCTACCTGCCATCAAACCGTTAACCATAAAATCCAATAAATTATAATACTTGACGGTGCACACACACACACAGCAAAAGATGAGTGGGAAAGGTGGGTGCAAAAGGAAGACAACATAAAACAGCATTTAACTAGAATTGAAATGAACTTGCAAAATCCGTTCAATGTTCAACAAAGGAAGTCAAAAGAGAACGACACTACTGACTACAGGAATAAAGAAAAACGGAAAATAAGTGAACGTACAACAGAAGACTAAAAGCGGTTGTTGTTATTATTCTACAGCGATTTTGCAATTAGCCCAACAACAATAACAACACTACCACCTATAAACTGAATGACACTCTCTCTCTCTCTATCTATTTTGTGCTACGACAGAGAGTGAGTAAGCACGAAACAAAAAAGCATCCTTCGGAATACAAGCACATTTAAAACACATACACTTTACTCAGATCTCTCACCCAAGAAAATATTCCCCAAGCGGCTATAGCCGCACGCACACACACACACACTTTACCGCCACCTGTGAAGGGGGCCAGCTTTGTCAGGGGAAGTAGTTATACTCATGTCGTTATTTGTTGTTGGAGCCACAGTTTTGCATTGCTTGACTGAGTTCATTTTTTATGTATGCAAATTGCATGAACCTGTGCTGGTGCTGCTGTATATCATCGTATAAATGGCGACTGCTGCTGAAAATGCGAAGCATACAGCACGCGGTTTAATGTTAACATCAAGGTTTGTCCTTGTTTTGCATTTACGAACAGAAAACTGAGGCAATTTTGTAAAATTCTTTAGTTCTGTTTAAGCCTTGAAGACGTAAGAATTCGGTGGGACTACCCAGGATTATAAATATTTGGCCAAACTACCACAATCCAACGTTTCTTCAGCACAATGGCTTACATTTCAAAAGGATTGGCCTTTATGATCTTGGTCTCACTTTTCCCCACATCTTTATTGAAGCGGTCCAAAAGTCTGGATATCTTACGGGGCGAAGCTCATATAGGCTACAATGTCCATCCATAAATAATAATACATCCAGGGATTCGAATCTGTACTGTATTTAAAACATCGCCATAAAATAAAAGTTAGACAGTTAAGATACGATTGGGAAGAATTCTAAAGCGGCCTTATGACAAATTAGAATTGTTCAGAATTTGTAAAAACAAAAACGTACATAAATCATGAAACCAAAAAAATAGGTTTTTGTAAAAATAGCGTTTGAAACATTCTTCGCGGTTCAATTATTCGACTGTATTCGAATTAATTCTCTGAGTTGAACAGTTGATCCCAAAGTCGTAACTTTTTTTGGACCAGTTATTCCAGCCCTTTCTAATCCAATGTGATGAAACGATTAATTTGATTATAAACTGCAAACAGATAATGGAAACCACCATTCACATAATTTGACAATGGTTTGAATTTGAATTTTATTTAAAAATCTCACCAATGAAGACAAAACGGAAATTAACAAAGTTCACATTTATAAAGTTCTTTTTGAAGTCAGAAATGTACACCGAATAAAACTCGGCGACACTGCTAGTAGTGGTTCTGTTACAGTCACTGCGATTTCCTTTTTCTTGTTTCCGGCTGTGGAGGTCATTTCATTACAACACAATAGTAAATTTATTATTCGTACTCAGCTGCGGCGGATGGTGAGGTGGGTGGATGTTGCCGATTGTAAAGTTTTGTTTTGGTTTCATTAAAATTTCATAATTATTTTTTATTTCGTTTGAGTTTATTTAATTTTCGTTGTATACAATAACACAACCACTTTCCTTAAGGGTTTTCTTCTTCTGTTGTTTTTTTTAAAGTGATATTCAAAGTTTTTTATTGTGTGACCCAACTTGAGTATATTCAATTTTGTTTTGTTTACTTTAATTTCAGGCTCTTACCAAATATCAGACCTCGCAGAAAGTAACCACAAAAACCGGCATCGAACAGGAGGAGACGTTACTGAATGAATCGGCCGCCCGGGAGACATCTTTGAATTTACAAATCTTAGATTTGGAAAACGAAGTGAAACAATTGCGTCATGAGCTGGAACGTGTACGCAATGAACGTGATCGTATGCTGCAGGAGAACTCCGATATCGGACGCGACAAGTCCGATAATGAGGCAGAGAGATTGCGTCTTAAAGCAGAGCTTAAGGAACTTAAATTTCGTGAAACCCGCATGCTCACGGAATATTCGGAGTTGGAGGAGGAGAACATATCGCTGCAGAAGCAAGTCTCAAGTTTACGAAGTTCACAGGTCCGTTGACTAAATGATCATTGTGTATGTGTGGTATTTAGTAACTTTTTATCTTTATTTGTCATCTTCAGGTTGAATTTGAAGGTGCCAAACACGAGATACGTCGTCTGACAGAGGAGTTGGAATTGTTGAACCAACAAGTCGATGAGTTGACGAATTTAAAGAAAATCGCCGAAAAGCAAATGGAAGAAGCTCTGGAAGCTTTGCAAGTAAGTGGTGAAATATTCCCTGGTATATAATGAAGAAGGGCAGTGTAAGCGATGGGGATATTAAACTTATTAAAGCTCTCGATAGATGAAGGGGAGAAACCTCTAAATACGGATGGAAATTCATTTTGTTATACCTCAAAACAATATTCCCAATATTCTTGCCCCTGGGTAAAGTCCCTTGTGCGCAATTCAAGAATTTCACACATGTATAATCTCAGAGGACCTCGACAATTGTTTTCCTCCTTCCTCCTAACATTGGCATCGAAAAAAAATAAATAAATTGCACACTGATCTGCACAAACGAATGAATGTGTTGATGATTAAAGAATTTATGTACTTTGCCTGCTTGCAATTAGAGTTGGGCTTCGGGAATTTCCCGACGGGAATTCTCGAGAAATTATGCAGATTTTCCCATCCCGAATCTCGAGAATTGAGATTTTTAACATTTCGGGAAATCCCGAATCTCGAGAATATCTCAAGATTTCTTGAGAAATTTATTTTCTTTTAAAAATTGTTTTGTTGACAAATATTTATAGAAAAAACAATTCTTTCTCTTACTTTTGAAAGAATTGCTTATGTTTGCAAGTAAGAGAATACACATAGGTTAGGTTAGGAATGGTGGTACATCCTAAGATGCACCTCCACTCGGAGACCCATAGGGTCCATTGAGAATCCCTTATGTGTAGGTGGGAAAATTAAAGCTGGAAGTAGTAGATTAAAGATATATAAGGTAGAAAAATTGGCGAGAGTCACTGGAGTAATGTTTTATGTTAGGTAAGCAGTCTGTTCACTCTATCGGGTACCCGCATCCCCCGTCGTTCATCCATCTAATACCCCTTATATAACTAATTAGGTTTTCTACACCTGCCTTCGAGATGCGTTGCAAACTTGGACAATGACAAAGGATGTGTTCTATTGTCTCCAATTCGTCCTCATCCTCGCACATCCTGCAGAAGTCTGGAGATCTGCTATCCCATCTGCTGGTCATAGCCCTAACTGAGCAGTGACCTGTGATGACTCCTTTTGCAATTCTTAGACTTCCTTTATCCAGTCCCATCATAGAATACACACTTAATTCAATAGTGTCAAAATTCAAAACTCACTTTTTATTTTTCTGCTCAAGAAAAAGCTGTAAATCTCCTCTTTAAGTTGACTTTTATTCTGCGTGTGTTATACAAACATATCTCAGGGCTGCACTTTATTCGGGAAACCCATGAGGTTTGCCTTACTTGCTAAGTAAGATCTGTTAACGGTTCTCCTCAAAAAATCGTATTTTGCTTTTACACTGATTTTAGATTTTTTAAGATTTTTTTTTTGAATTTTCCCGATATTTCGAGAATTCTCGAGAATTGAAATTTTCGTTATTTCGGGAAATCCCGAATCTCGAGATTGGGATTTTTTCGAGAAATACCCAACTCTACTTGCAATGCTTTATATGGATATTGATGTACTTGTGAATAGACGATCGTAAAACATGAAAATCTGCCACGCCGACGTATGAGTGTTACCATTTTTCAATTAAATATTATTCATACGCTGCTACTCCATCTTCTTTCCTGCTAACCAACTGGTAAATGGTGAAAAAGAACGAAGGAACACTTCTCCACACCTTGATGATTTGGTTATATTGTGGGCTTTACATTTCCTAAAAGCCTCTTCGATTGAGCCGCCAGTGGGCTCTCTTTACTAAGGTCGCACACTTCCCTTTTACTGATCATCAAAAATATGTAAATTTGGACATTTTAATCCTCTAACCCGCAAAAGAGCGTCTAGGCACTTCTTTACACGCACATTCGTTTATAGATTTTAAATATCCATTATATCCTCGTCCGACAGGGTAGGAGGCCATTCTATTTTCAAATAACTAAAACCTCACATGAACCTCCCAGTACTTCTGAAGGTGTGTCTCAAACAAGTTCTATAATTAAACCGCGTATGATTTAGGTTTTACATAAGTTTGCTCACTGTTCGGAAACTTTTTTAAACTGTGCCCTTGAGAAAGAATTTAATTGAATTTATTTCATATTATTCCAGGGCGAACGTGAAGCTAAATACGCTCTTAAAAAAGAGCTCGATAGTCATTTGAATCGCGAATCCATGTATCACATAAGCAATTTGGCATATAATATCCGCGGTACCATTTGTGATGACAATACTAGTGCCAACAGTGATGGCGAAGATGATAATTTGGCATTGAAACGTTTCGAAGCCAACCTATCGACTGAACTGAAATCTCCGGATGGCACGAAATGTGATCTCTTCTCTGAAATTCATTTGAATGAATTGAAGAAACTGGAAAAACAACTGGAATCCATGGAGAATGAGAAGACACATTTAACATCCAATTTGCGTGAGGCTCAAACGAACTTGGATAAATCCCAAAATGAGTTACAAAACTTCATGGCCCGCCTGGCCGTGCTGGCTGCCCATGTCGATGCCCTGATGCAACTGAAAAAGCAATATGACCACAAAGATGATGCGACGCAAGAGGCCCTCAAGGAGCAACAAAATGAAGAAAACCTTAAGCAGCAATTACGTGATACGTTGTCCAAGTACGGCAATTGGTTCACTTTGTCCTCTAAGGAAATCGATGGCCTTAAGACTGACTTAAATGAACTCCAGAAGGGTTTGAATTACACTGATGCTATGACCTCGTTGCGCAACGAAATCACAAATCTGAAAAATAAACTCATGTCGACTGAACAGAAGTCATTGGACTTGCAGAGTGACGTGCAGACTCTGACAAACATTTCACAAAACGCTGGTCAAAGTTTGGGTTCAGCTCGGTCCACGTTGGTGGCCTTGAGTGATGATTTGGCGCAATTGTACCATTTGGTGTGCACGGTGAATGGTGAAGTGCCAACACGGGTGTTATTGGATCACAAGAGTGATGATATGAGGTAAGCAGAGAAGACATTTCATGTGAAATCCCTATAAAAACAAACACAATGACCGAGTGAAAGCATATTCAATATTTGTTTAAAAGCGTCCATATAAAAAGTAAAAATGTCTAATGTTTTATTTAATCACTGTATTACAGCTTCGAAAATGATTCATTAACTGCCATACAGTCACAATTCAAATCGGATGTGTTTATATCAAAACCACAAATTGTCGAAGACCTACAGGGTTTGGCTGATTCGGTGGAAATCAAGAAATACGTCGATACCGTATCGGATCAGATTAAGTATCTTAAGAATGCCGTCGAACACACCATTGAACTCAACAAGAACAAAGTTCGTGGTGATGTCTCAGAAAGTATGCAGAGCTATATGATTATAGACTGTGAACCCTTTATTGTAATTTAACTTTAATTTCAGATGATAAATACAATCGCGAGGAAGTCGAAGAGTTGCAAGAACAGATTATCAAACTTAAGAGCCTCTTGTCCACAAAGCGCGAGCAAATCGCCACTCTACGAACAGTGCTCAAATCCAATAAGCAGACTGCCGAAGTTGCTCTCACCAATCTCAAATCGAAATATGAGAATGAGAAGATGGTCGTAAGCGAGACCATGTCCAAGTTGAGAAATGAATTGAAGATCCTCAAGGAGGATGCTGCCACATTCTCAAGTAATTTTACAATTCGCACCTTACACGTACACGATTAGTATTAACTTTTGACATATGTTTATTGTTTTGCAGGTTTGCGTGCAATGTTTGCTGCCCGTTGCGAAGAGTATGTCACACAGGTTGACGATCTCAATCGTCAATTGGAAGCTGCCGAAGAAGAGAAGAAAACTCTGAATCAACTCCTGCGCTTGGCCGTTCAACAGAAATTGAATTTAACCCAAAAATTGGAAGAAATCGAAATGGATCGGTGGGTTCATTTGGGTCGCTAAATAAAGAGACCCACCAATTAGAGAATTTCTTCCCCTTTCTCGAATACCCTCTCATTCTTTGTTAGCAGTTCCTTCTTTTGTTTTGTAGCATCAACATTACAACAACTACTCGTGTCTAGTCTCTGTGACTTTGTTTTTTTTTTCTTTCCTTTTTCTATTAATTTTATAGTCTATGGATTTTTTCTATTATTCATTTCATCATAAACGACTGTTCTTGTTCGAGTGTAATAACTCAACACCATTTTCACATTAAGTACCTCCTTTCCTCGTTCCCTCTCATACGCGCATCGGCATTTTTTTTGGTGTATAGTGTGTGGTCATTATTTAATTTTTCAAAATTTTGTTTCCGTATCGTGTGTTTGTGTTTATTACAATGCAGTGGTTTTATTTATCATCGGTAAGCGTTGACCATTTTAAGAGCTTGTTTTTGTTTTGTCAATTTATATATTCTCGTAACCACATTTTCATGGCTGTATAAATGGAACCAATTACCAAACTATGTACTACATTTTCCGAATCATTGCAATTAATCCAATCATTCACAATAGCACACACCTCGGAAATCTCTTGAAAACGCATTTCTCCTTTTGTAAATATATACACTTCATACATACAGACACACATAAGCATAATCAGACCATTGTTCATTCAAAATATACGAATTTCGGATTATGGATTTTAATCAGCTTGTACATAGACAAACAAAACGTTACGAGTAGCATTCATAAAAGTGCAGTGTATTGCCTTAGCTCGTCTAATATCATTTTAGATGTTTCTGTTTGCCAAGGTATTTCTTATAAAACAAAATCGGAATATGTATATCGAGATCGGAACGACTCAGTAACTGGACCAAAAAATAATTGGCGAATAATAAGTTTAAATTTGGCGACCGCGTGGAAATTTGTTTGTATCATTTTCTTTTTGCAACATCAACATATTTAAGAATTTAAAAGTCAGTAATTTCCCAAACATTGTCAGCGGAATTTGCTACAGTTCAACAAACCCTCAAATTGTATTCTTTTTCATTTAACCTAATGCAGTTTGTGTTGTAAGGTTTTGTGTGGGCCATACATACTATTATTAGTCTCTAAAACAATTTTATAACCCTTGGCACTCAGTACATAAGCCTTATATTTGTAGGTCCAAGGTTCTTGGACTAGTGCCACGTCAGTTTGAGATTGTATGAGGAATGTTGTGAGATCGGAAGAGGCTGTTTCACAAAGGTGCCAGTTTATTTTCACCACTTGCCGCCTTGTAGATCCTCTCAGTTTTCGGGAGCCTAAACCGAAGCTCACAACAGCCTAATTCAATCTCAGTCTGCTTAGAGATTCCAGATCCACCGCGAGTTAAAAATCTCTTGCCGTTTTTCCCTTACAATCCATTTAGTGTTTAGCTTTCATTTTGCTTATCGGTGATGGAATCCGCACTGTCACACACTGAACGAAGCGGTAGGGAGCAGGCCTTGAATGGTGTCGGTGAGAAATCTAACATAGTTGACAATCTTGACTCCCTTCGACCAGTTCGCACCCTTGAAGGAAATTTCGTTCCCTTCACCCTTTAAGACGACAATGCGGTCGATAAAACCTCTCTCAATCTGCTGCCTGTGATTGACTGTGTCGGAGCAGCTTCCTGGAGTATCCTAGGACCTAGGACTAAAGTCTGCATCCAGATAGCTTCTTGAAACTATGGTCGCGCCCAGAACAAAAATATTTTCTTTGACGAAATGTAGCAAACAAAAGTATATCTAACAAATCGTCAAATGTCGCCCATGCTACAATGAGTATCCTATGACACACAAGATCCCAATTTATTTGAATATCGCCGTTTCGAGATAAATACTGTTATACACTGTTAAATCCGTAATATAGATCATTTCATAACGATAGGTGGAAATTTGTCAGAATTGCTATTATGCTTTCGGGAAGATGGATCACATTTCGGGGAAATTTCTTTAAATTTCACGGTGCTTTTCAGTAGATTTGCTGTATTCCACACCAGATCTACTTTCCATCTGTACTGGAGTTCATACGATTGAAGCAGCCCTTAGTGTAACGTTTAGATAGAATATTCGGCCGCATGAACTACTCGTTAATCGTTCATCTACGATTGTAAACCTAGTGATAATTTTGTCACCCAGAAACCACAGGTGTAATATACGGCGCATAGTGGTCCAGAATCAAATGGTATATTACTTTTGATCTAGTAAACATTTTTGAGTTCTGTAAAAAATAGGTTGCAGAGGAATTACATTAAGGTACTAAAATTTAAAGTGGGACTATTGGATATATTTTAGAAATATTTCCTTTGGCAGGGAACAAAATTTTATATTTCGGAAAAAAAATTAATTTCCTTTCTCCTGAAAAAAAAATAAAAAAAAAAACAGCCAGTGGGAGGAGACTAAATTTGCAGAATATATCGGTTGCGATCCCAAATGCTTTAATTCAATATCGAATGTGTCCAATGTTTCAGCTGTAAATAACATTTGCCGGCAATCGTTTTAAATGACACCACGCTGAACTGTCGCCATGACATTGTTGACCGCCAGACTTACCTTGACAGACAGCAGGGTCTATTTTTAATTTGTTCAGATGGACAAAATTTAACTATGGGCAGTCGGTCGTGTTGACAGAAGCGGTATTGATTTGTACATACGGATCACTTTTCATCGTCGTGACTGCGAAATGATTGATCATTTCTTAATTTGGGCTACAACTCTTTCATGCTATCCATTATCTGTATCCTTTTGTTTATAACCGTTCAATCCTGCTTATTCTCGTCTTTATATGTCATTAATAATGCATGTTCCTAGTCCCTTCCAAACAACAAAAACTGAAAACTATTTTAATAGTCTATTGAACTGTAACTAATAACATATTTCGTTTGCTTCCTTTTACAGAGAAATGCGTCATGCTCGACGTCCGATGCCACCACAGCGTGGTACCGGCGGCAAGTCGTCATTCTCCTCCCGGCCCTCAACAAGAAATCCGGCAAATAATAATCCCAATAACTTCTAACATAAAATCAGCGTGCAGCGTAAACTTTTAGCTTTAGTTTATACCTTACTTAAGTTATAAATTTAGTTAACAACAACAACAACAACTACTACTACTACTGAACTCTACACAACAATTTATTTAAATTTTCGTCGTCGACTATTGTTCAATTCCTAAGCAATTACATACATATGTACAATTACTATCTTTTTGGGTATTCTTTGTTTTAAATTAGTTTATATATTTTCGAATTTTTTTTTTTTTTTTTTGGTTGATGGGTATTATTGAAGTTTAATTTAAAAGAAATTAAAATGAAATCATTGCAAAAATAACATATTTTTCGACTGCAACTCTTGGAGTTGGAGCTGGAAATGTTGTGGAAAAAAAATCTAGAAAATCGAACGTATCACATCATGTATTACCGTAAACATGTTAAACTTGAAACAGTACTATTTTGTCTTTATTTTTCTTCTTTTTGTATTATTGTTCTTATTTATAACCACACACACACACATACACACATAAAAGAAATGCTAAAATGAAACTATTTTAAAAAATTTATTAATAATTATGTGTAATTTATAATGTATTACTATTATACAACAACAACAACAACCATCTATTATTGATTGTTATAATAACAAATTATTATTATTTAAATTAAATTCTTTTTTCAAATTTTAGAAAAGATGAATACGGTTTGTTACTTACACACGTCCATTTAATACAATTGAAAACAAAACAAAAAAACAACAAAACATCATATATTATATTAAACAACCAATAAATCAAATACATGTACAATTTTCTTTAAGAAAATCTGTATTGATTTCCTTTTTCGAAAATGAAAACAAACAAGTCAAGTCATCATTTTTTTATATAATTTTTGTTAAACAATTGTTCTGTTACTCCCCGCCATTCACTGTAATTGACGCAATGAATGGCTGGTATCCCTACCCCCCTCACTAAAGGTCGCTTTAGTGACATGTTGAGTCCTTTGACGTCGACCGACTGCCTTTAGTTAAATTTTTGTGAAACTTTTTGAAAAGTATGTATTTTATATTGGCATTGATACATTTTATTTTGAATGCGTTCCGTTTTTTTTCCATTCCGTTATTAAATTCTGTTGATTTGTGAAATCTTTGAGTTTTGTTAATTTTGAGAAAATAAAAGAAAACGCGAAACGCTGTACGCAAAATTACAATGAAAAACAAAAAAAAACAACAAAGAAAACTTTGGAAAATACAAAAGAGAAAAATAATATTGTTTTATAAATAAAATTAAATAAATTGAAAAATTTTTTTGGTGTTTTTTGATGGATCATTTTAGAAAGATCACAAAATAAACAACTTTAATATAATTTATATTAGCAACAAATGAATATGAAATAACAAACAACAATTGGTAACTTTTAACACAGTAGTGGCTACAAAAAAAAAAGAAGAAGAAAACGAAACAACAAACATACAATTATATACATATTGTTTGATAATAAAATAGTTTACCAATTCCTACAATTAGAGTGAAGTCACCCCTTATGTTGTAGTTGAAAATATTCTGATTATTGGAATTAATGGGATACCTCCAAATAGATACAGAGCAATACGTTTTATTTTAAATCCGAAAAAACACACAAACTTAGCAAATACAAAAATAAGACGTTAAACAATTAGAGAACTTTCAAATCTATCACTTATACACAGTTACCCTAACTTGGCCCTCTTTAAAGTCAAAACCACCACCGTCACCATCGTGACCATTTCTCAAACCTTCAACTGAAAAAGACATTTAGTTAGAAACAAGACAAGAACTATTATTAAACTGTTTGCTTAAGTCTTAAGTTCAAGCTTTCAAGTTATTGCACTTATAGTCACAGTCAACTTCCAGTGAAGTGAATTTGTGAGTATATTCTTTTTGTTTTATTTTTATAATTTTGTTGTCCTTCTTTCAGAAACTAATGTGCTTTTATGTTATTAACTTTATTTTCTAATTTATATTAAATTTTAAGTGAATTATTATTTATAGGCATATTAGCGAAAAAAAGAGAGAGAAAAACAAACCAACAAATTTATGAATAGTTAAATATGAATAAAAGAAAATCCATTATTTAATATTTATATAAACACACACGCATATGTTTTGTTTTTATTCCTATTCTGTTTTAGTTTTATGGGCAAATTAATTCTATGACTTAGAGTGATCAGGAGGATTGCTTGGCTGAAAACTCCCAACTGATGTTCTCTACAGGAATCGATTTCAATTGTCAATTGCCATCATCGAAATATTGAGTGTCATTCATTTTAGTATGTGTTATATGAGAATTAGAATTGAAACGAAACGAAACTACAGATCGTAATATAACACATGCTATATTTGTATTCTATTCATTGGTCATTCGATTAGCTTTTTTATATGCACTGCTGATTACGCCGATCTTCGAAAATCTGTAGGTGCACAATTTATAAAACCAAAACGAATGTGAAGCCTAAAAATCAAATTTTGAAAATTGTATTTCACGTGGACGCTGTCAAATTCGCTTTGGTGAAATGTGAAACGGAATGAAAGGGAAAGCGGGAACAGGACTATCAAACTGCTTATGCCTAACTGTTATAAATAGAGAAATTACAGGAGTTCTATGAGAGTGATTTGTTAACAACATTTCAACAAATTTCCGCAGTCGCTGAAAGAATTCTATCACTAACAGTAAGAGCCCGTGAAAAGGATACTATTTCTAATAGTAAGAGCCCGTAGAAAGGAATATAGCGAAGAACTTCTGTTATTGATCACTACTATTTATATTTTTTTTTTGTAATTTCTAATGAATGTCGTTCAAACATTAATTTAAAACAATGATTTAAAATCTTTTCCCAGGAATGTAGGTGGTGGTTTTGAATAGAACTAACAAGTACGAATATTAACAAAATAATAGGAACATTTTGAAAATATTAAAAATAAACAATTAGAGAACCTTTGAAAGGATAAACCTATTACAAATTAGAACATACATTACAATTACGATACAGTTTGAATATTTTTTCTAAGCAGCCTAAAAATATGCAATAAATTTAACCAGTAGAAATTTCCAAACAATTAAAACTATCAAATCAAACATAAACTGGAATATGCCTATACAAAGTAAAACTAATCTAAACATGATAGGGCTGCTCTTAGACTAACAACTTAAATTATTTGCAAATTAATAGAACTCGAAACAACCAACACATCCAACTTATGTAGCCTGTAGGAGAAAATTCCACATTTTTGATTGAAGCTCACAAACTGAAATTACATTTCAAAATCGTTAGCACACATGACACACAACACATCTCAACTACCGAGCCATTGATAAAATGAATTTATTTAAATAAAAATAAAATACAAAAAAAAAACACTCTCATTCCATACCAGAAATCATCGAATTGTCCAAATGAACTCAAAAAGAGTTTGAAAAGAATTATGAAAACTTTGTCCCCTCTCCCTCCACTTTCTTTTGATATTTATCATCACAGGAATGAATATTGAAATCTTGAGAAACTTTTGTAAATAGACAGACAACATTTTAACATTAGAACTTTTCATCATCTATTGACACTTTTTTACCGTCCCTTTTTTGTAAAAAAAAAACAAAAACAAACACACATACAAACTAACTAAAATATGTACTTACATTTATAAACAAAACAAAATTCTGTTATAAACTAAAATCCAAAAACAAAAAAAATTAAAAATAAAATTGTGATAAACACACAAAGGAAAGAGAAACGTTTTAAAATATATACAAACATATTCGTGTACACATAATTTTGTAACCACAAAAATCATTTTTTCCATTATCAGATCAGATCCAATTCAAACCATACATTTTGGCTGACGGCCAGATACATGTTATTGTCTGAACAGGACATACGCAGAGAGTATTTTCCATCTATGGTGTTTTGGAACATTCAGTTTAGAGTAAGATTCATGCGTTTACTACGATTGTTTGTGTACGATCTGCAGTTTCGTTTCGTCTCTCATTACATTCATGAATTGTTCGGTCAGAGTACAATCAACGATCGTCAAATTTCGATTGAAATGTTCATTACACCAGCGGAAAAGTAACTCTTCTCATTGCTCTAGCAAAACAATTTTACAATATCCCATAGAAATTGCATCTGAAAGTTTAAAAAATAAATTGATAAAAAAAGAACAACATATTGATAACTGATACCTTATTAGAATTCTAAACTAAAATTAAAAAGTAACCTTTTACACAACAACAATTACAAAATACATACAAAAAACCAAAAACAAAACTAACTCTACGTATATACATACAATTCAACATTAACCAACAATAATAGCAAACAAACAACCACAGAGAGTAAAAGTATTTAAATTTTGAAAAATAAAATAAATAAAAATAACAAAAAAAAAACGAAGACAACCCTCCCCCCCCCCCCCCCATACAGAAACAATTTATGAGGAAACAAAATTATGCCAATACGACAAACAAAATAATCCAAAGAAAAACCACAAAGAACAAGAACTTTTGAATTAAAATACCAAAACATTTGTAAATTAAAAAAAAAATCATACAAATTAATTGTGAATATGAATGGATGATTGAACAACAACAAAAACACAAAACGTTAACGGAAACAATTTTTATGACAAAAAAAAACAACTAAGAAATTGAAATTATTACATGGTAAAATTGAATTGATAAAAAGTAAACAAAAAAAAAAATATTAATATTATTGTCTAATGGAATAATAAATAAAAACCAATATGAGATACATATTAATTTATTTCGCAGCATGAGTTTAAATCGGAGGGTACCCTGGAATATTCGGTTGTGCAGTTCACCTCGGTTAAGTGGATATGTAGGAAATCATGAAATTTGTTTCCTTATGCGGGATTTTTAATAAAAAAGGACTTTGGATAATTGAACGTTCTTTCAGTTAAACGAACTGTGTATGTACTACTTCAATGGAACGAAGAGAGAAACTATTAAAATACATGTATGTAAAATATAAATTCAATAATCAGCTCTATTGCGGGAGTCAACATCGACTGTTTATCGATAATTTGCATCTCTAGTTTATTTAGTCAGTTATTTTTTTTTAGTTTGATTGGTGTTTTTGTGGTGACATATTTTTATTCCTAATTCTGATTTCACTTCGACTGCTAAAGAAAATAATAAATCGTGATCGTGTGGGTGTTCGTATTTAATAGTTTTTGTATTTGTTGTTTTTAGTTGAAGTGTTGTCTATTCTCGCAGTGGGAGGCACTACCACACGTGTGATAGAAACGGTCACCAAGGCCTTGGAAAATGGATTTCGACCAAAAAAAAACTAGTACTTCGATCACGCTTTATCCCAATATGGTTTCATTAGGGAATTCTTACCTAGTTAAACCCTTTATTTTCTCAAGGCTTAATTGAAGACATCAAGGCCAGACATATATTAAAATTCATTAAAATGCCATTATTAACAATTTCAATTTGCTTCTCTAACAATTTTATTTAAACAAGTGCTGCGATAGTTTTTCAAAAGATTATTTTTAACATTCTAATGGAGAAATGCAACAAACTGGCCCAACGGCCAACTTTTAGATATTTACATCAATGACAGTTTCTCAACGCGAGCCAATAGTGGAGAATCCGAATGATATTCGATATTGCGCACTTGGAAATCGCCCACATTATTGGTCAGACACTTCAGCGTAGATATGGAGAAACAACGGAATGGATAATTGTAGTACGTGAAGTATTGTCCATTGACAGCGATAATAAATGCTTTGTCTCCAATGCCGAAAGCGATCTTAAAAAGTTTGCCACGCTGGAAGGGGAATTCTCCTTCAGTTTCCTCATCATCGCAGCAATAACTGAATAGACATTGACATATGAGTATGTAATACAAATGAAGAAGAATTTAAACAATGAGTTCATACCTGCAATCCTCTCTTTGGTAGCTGCGGATTACCGATGTCGTATTGAAGTTGACATGGAACTTCAGTATCACTCGGCCGGTGTCGTTGCACTGGAAGCAAATGGAAAACTCCGTTGTTGGGGGTCCTTTGGCGATGCACTCCATGGCAACCACAGTTCCTGGTCATTTAAACAAAACATTTGGAATTACTGCACATACTTACACCGTTAGCTGGAATGCAAATGAACGTAACAAATATGTTTTCGTATTTGCATTTCATCCGACGAATTATAGAAACATCAAATAAAACAGCTGAATCACCTGCTTCGTATTTCCGGGGAACATCACTTTGAAATGCAATTTTCTCGGCACATATCAAACTTTTCGGGAAGACGAGCGGAAAGAGCATGCGGTGATGGAATTGTGTAATCTTCTCAAAGTCGCCATAGATCATGGCATATTGAATTTGTTTTGGAAACTTAACAAATTCAAATGTTCCATAAATGTTGTCGTTCACATAAATTTCGAAACATCTTTGCAGCACAGCAATGCGAAATGTAAATGTTTGTCCTGTAATTATAAAAAGATAAACAAACGCAGGCATGTCCTTTAGGGTGGAGTGAAATTCAAAAAAAAAAAGTTAACCTCGGAAAGAGATGTAGTCTGGGGTCCTAAAGAGGGGAAAAATAAAGAAAAACATTTTAAAAAATTTTTAGGGGTCGCGCCACTCCCTCGAAATTAATTTTTAGGATTTTTCTAAAATCAACGCCAAAATAGCGATAATTTCCAAATTTCGAGGGAGTGGCGCGACCCCTAAAATTTTTTTAAAATTTTTTTCTTTATTTTTCCCATCATTAGGACCCCAGACTACATCTCTTTCCGAGGTTAACTTTTTCAAATTAAAAAAAAAGCATGTTTTCACTCCACCCTAATGTCCTTGTTAGTGTAGTTGGTAGTCAATTATTCTCTAATACGCTTTCTGGTTGGGCAAAACTATGATATAAAACGTACTTTTCATTGTTGTAATAATAGATGTTTCCCAACTTGTATCTTTTAGGTTATCGTGCTGTTCACGATCTTGTTATTATTGACTGGAACGTACTATTTAAAGACGGACCCAAACGGCTAATGTTTTTTTGCAGAGAAGTTTTAAATTATTTACTGAAATATTTTTGATGGCCTTACCCGGTTTCGAACCTGTGTTCTGCTGTGTGATAGTCGCACACACTGCCTACCACACCACGAACGTCCTTTTATTTTTTAATTTAAGAAACGAATATCTTGTTTTCAATTTTTTTAAAGGATATTTTTTTGAAACCAAAAATATAGCCAAACTTTTTTTTTTTTTGCTGATTTTATGAATCTCAATACCTCAATGCTTACGAAAAATAACTTTTTAGTTTCCAGACAATTTTTTTTTTATTATTTTTTGTTGCATAGCGTAATTTCCGCTAATAATTTAAAGCAAATTTGGACATATATTTTTGTTCTCTGCCATTACAACTTTAAAACTAACAGCAACGACAACTATCAGTGCTTATTTTACTAAGCATCAAACAACAAAGATTGTCTATCGAAAAACTTAGAAAACTTTGTCTGAGCCAAAAAAAATACAGAAGCATTAGACAAAAAATGACCAATGCATTCCGCACGCATAAACAATGATTTCAAAAAAATTCGTTAAATCAAGGAAATCCATATATTGAGGGCCGTTATATCGACGTTAGAATTATTCTGATACTGAACACGCCCTTCCCTCGTCGTTCCATGAGTTCTCGATATACTTTTCTTTTGTATACTCACTGATAGGGACGTACTATTTAAAACCGTCTGAGACGTTTCTAGAGAATATTGGTAAAAGTGACAGCTACCCGGTATTTCGATAGCTGTCACTGTTGAAGCTTTTTTTTCTTTGACATTTGACACGTAGAAACTAGGCCATTACTAAAAATGGAACTATACAACGCTTCAACAACGCACTGAAATTATTAAAATTCACTACAATGGTGGTGAAAATCTTGCGCTCACATTTCGCAAAACTATGTGATCACTCGAATGTGTGATCACAATTGGCCACCGAGATCGTGTAATTTAACACATCGCGACTTCTTCCTTTGGGGTCACGTGGAAGATAAGGTCTACGCCAACAGTCCATCGTCGACTCAAGACCTCAAAGATAGGCTACCGAGGACATAGGCAGCCACTTTGCAATTTGGTTATAGCAAATTTCATGAAAAAAAGGATATGGTCCTGTAAGCGTGGTCGTGGCTGATGTTGTTTTTCATTATTAACGGCATACCTTCCTCTTTATTATGAAAAAAACATCCGATCATTTATCTCAAAAACAAACATTTTTCTTTGAATAGTAAAATAACAGCTCTTGTTGGAGAACCCTTTATGTTGTGTCCATATCCGGAAAATGATGTTGTTATCACATTTTACTTTAGGTTGCCATATGGAATTTAATGTAAAATAAGCTAAGATTCCTCCGAAATTGGTAAACATTTTGATAAACTAAATTTCTAAACCAGTTGTAACTTGTGAGGGCCAGTTGGTGATAGGTTGGCCGTCGGTTGAATGAAAATCAAAATATTTTGATATCAGCTCAAGTTGGGCAACTTGGTTGGTACGTTTGAGAGCTTGTCCATTCAACTTCTTTACTTCATTCGCATTTTGCCATTGACGAAGTAAAATGAAAGAATGTGGGGAAAAAGTGATTGATTTTATTGAGGAATTCCTCATTTGTAGAATTCAAAATATAAAAATATTGAAAATAATTGAAACATATACATAATATATAAGTTTATAAACATATGCGTTCATGTTGACGTTTCGAAAAACATTTGCAAATAAAGTGGGATAAAAAGTTAATTGAAGCGTGTGAGGTGAACGACCAATTTGATAGCTCCACTCAGTTGTACAACCAGTTGTAACGTCTGAGGGTCGCACAATGTCGATTAATCTATGCAACACAAACAAATAAAAAATGTTCCAGTTTCCTAAAATTCTAGGGAATTTTTTTTTTTAATTTTATTTAAAATTGTCGTTTTCGTCGGCTGTACCTTTGTTATCATGACTATAATTTTAGAAGGAGACGTTCGATCAGACTACACAATACACCAAGTTAAAGAAAATGTGGGTTAAAAATGTTGTAAATGAAGGAAAAATTAAAAACAGCGATTTGTGGTACTTTTATAAAATGCACCTGCATAAAAATAAAATAATTTGCAGCATAAATCATTGCAAAATTTTTTAAAAAATAGATTTTTATCAATTCTCAGATTTTCCTAAATTTTTTTTTTTTAAATGGTTATCGTTTTTTTTAAAGTTTCAGTTCAAAAAACATTTTTTTTCGTAACGCTTAAGTAGTTTAAAAATTTGGAGTCTCTTCAAGTTATGCTAAGAAAAGAAAAATTGGGGAAAATCTGAGAATTGATAAAAATTGTTTTTAAAAAATTTGACGTGATACAGACATTTCGATTGGATCACTGAAAAAGGGTTAAACATCGGTCCAAAGGCTTTCACACAGGCCACTACGAGCTTCATACTTCAAACTTAAAAAAAAAATTCTGACGTGTGCATGAAAATCGACGATACACGTGTATTTTTATTTTTTATCCCCTTTCCGAAAAAGTAAATTTGGTTCATAGGACAGAATGTGTGTAACACGGTGTAATAATAAAAAAAATAAAGTTCGTTTTTAATTTTTTCTTGTTCCATCATAATTTTTTTTTTTGAATATTTTTTTTTAATATGAGAAAACACACTCACATAATTACCTTTAATTTGTTGTTAGAACGGCTTCTTTCAAAATGTTAGTAATTTTATCACAACCCGTTAAACCGACGAAAAGGACAATTAAATTTTAATTTTTTTTAGTTTATCCATTAATATTTTTTTTGAAACTAGGACGCCAAAATAAATCGTTAAATATAATAAAATGGCACGAGTATTATTAAAGATTACAAGCTAATCAGTCATAGGGACTTCAGCATTCATTTACATGATACAATTCAGATTAAGAATCTGATTTCTTAAAATGTCTATTCCATGTAAACAGTTTGGCAAGAATTCGAAAAAGAAATATTTCGGAAATGTTTTTGATCTTTTTGTCAATATTAGGAATTAATTATTGTCTTGTGCGATGCGAGAATCGTCAAAGGTCATACCTGGCACTAGGGGATTTTTGGGTCCTTCACTTTTCCAATTCTTCGAAATCTCCTCTTGCTGCCAACCTTCGCCCGGCTGAAACATGGACCGAATTATTTGATTCTCTCGAAAATTCGCTTCGAGTTTCAAATATACGGTTTCACTTTCATTGTTCGCATTTATATTATCCGTCAAATCCAATGAAATCCTTTGAATGGAAAAATTCGTAAAGTTAACCAATAAATCGACAGTTCATCGTCGCCGCCGACACATACTTGTTGGGATTCGGCTTGACTTTCCCACTGAAGACCAAAACGTGACCGAATGGCACATCGGTTAAAACTTTTCCCTTCCAAACGTTCATTTCGCTGTGACTGCTCGAATGCAACTGATTTGCTGGGAACTGTTCAAATTATGTCTTAACAGGATTTTTATTATAATTTCTTAGGTTTCGTTTGGTTTGGTTCCGGTGCGATTAGAGCCTTTTTGTGGATGTTACAACATTCTTGTTAATGTTAATGGTAACAACATTGGCGGTTATGTAAAAATCCCAAAACTACTTCAGGGTTCTACAACTTCTTCGCAAAGTGAAGACGGAACATACTCATGGAAACTATGCGCAGAGGAGGTGTCTCGTTCCATGCTCCTTGAAGTACAGTGGGGCAATAGAACATGAAAAGTGAAAATAATTCTATTGTCTGCTCTTTACATTTACTGTCGAACTTCCATAACTCGAACCACCATTATCCCGTAGAAAAGTTCGACTTAGTTATTTTAAGGGAATAAATTATAAAATATTTTAAGGGAATTTGTCTGCTTAAGTGCCTTAAGAAGTGCTACAACTAAAGAAAATTCGACTTATGGAAGTTTCACTGTACTTCAAAGGACATCTTGAGTCACTGGTGTCAGATCAAAGTAGTGGACAGCGGTGTTGTGGTAGTTAATGTGTCCGAGTCACACGAGTTCACCAAGTTTCGAAGACCATCAAACATTTTTCGGCGGCTGTTTTCCACCTCGTAAATGCTGGCGACTTTACGAGTAAAAGAGTAATCTCTCAGTCATGTAAAAATTCTCTAGAAAATCATCATTTGGAGTCAACTTCCGGGTCGGAGAGTCTGTTCCTTCATGGAATGCTACAAGAAAAAAATAATTGAGAAAAGTTGGAATGCGTAACGAATTGGAATTCCTAAGTCAACGACAAATATGCCTGCAACATATTTGAAATACATTTTAAACGAATGAAAGTCCATATATCCGAACAACATGAAACTGGTACACAGCTGTTAATTAGGTTGTTCTAAGTCATGCTAAAAGTATGCTAAAATATTTGAAATTGTTCCGTCAGTGGTTTCTAGACAACTTTTTTTGTTTTTCTATTTAATTTTGATTTTCCTCTAATCGAAATTGTCCCACCGTTTTGAGACTCGTTGTTTTCGTTTAATGTGAATTCAATCCTTTTCCTTGATTTCATTGAGTTTGATATCCATAACTGTCGTAATTTTGTTGTTTCATGGGCAAACGACAAAAAACTTGTTGTTATTTTCATTTAACTACCCGTAGTTTAAACGCTACTCGCAGCCCTCCCTTCACCACCCCGCCACAGAGTCAGTTCCTTAAGACTGTTGCGTGTTTTCTTTGCTTACCAAGAAAAATAAAATCAAATCTGTATAAACAGCAAAAAGGCCAATATATCAGCAGTACCTTCTTCCTTGTCTACTAGGGTGTCCCGGAAAAAAAGTATGAAATATAATTATAATTGTAAGAGTAAGTGGAGAAACACATTATTTTCTGCTCCCTTAGTACACTTGAAGATATTCTTTGTGAAGCAAAATGGATCGGTGTATAAAAAGGTTCAGTCAAAGCAACGCATGATTTGGAAAAAGGGGTTTCCAACAAGAGATGTTATTTTGAATCACCCGGTATTTCGGTAGCTGTCACTTTTGAAGCTTTTATTCTTTGACATTTGATAAGTAGAAACTACGCCATTACTCAAAATGGAACGATACACGCTTCAACAACGCAATACAGAAATTGGTGGAAAAATTCGAGATGTTCGGACAAGTTAGTGATGTGAACTACTGAGAATATTGCTTCTGTAGCCCAAAGTGTTGAAGAAAATCCAGGTTTGTCCATTCCTTGTCGTTCTTTGGAATTGGGCATTACACCGTATTTTGCACAAAGACTTGGGTCTTAGGGCTTATAAAGTTCAGTTAACACAAGAACTCAAGTCGGCCGATCCTCAACAACGTCGTGTCTTTGCTGATTGGGTCCTTGAAATACATGAAAATTATCCGGAATTCCATCGAAAAATCTTCTTGACTGATGAGTCCCATTTCCACCTCGGTGGCTACGTCAACAAGCAAAAGTGACGCATCTGGGACTCGGAAAACCCATGAGTTACGGTTGAGAAGCCTCTCCATCCCCAAAGTGTGACTGTTTGGTGCGGTTTATGGTTCGTCGGGGTTTTTTGACCGTACTTTTTCGAAAATGAGGTTGGATCAACAGCTACGGTGAATGGATTCCACTATCGAGAGATGATTAATGATTTTTTATGGTAGGAGTTAGATGATATTGATCTGGATAACATTTACTTTCATCAAGACGGCGCACAGTGGTCAATTTCGCGAGATAGCGGTCAAAACTGTATAACTTTTGGCCGGATTGGTATTTTTTTACGCAATTTGTTTTGTTCAATAGGAGGGAGTTTAAGCTTCAATTTGCATGTTCAAACGTAAAAATCGACTGATAGGAACGTAAGTAATGTGGAGTTAAAAATGCATTTTAATTTTTTGTTGAGTTTCCATGTAAAAGTTGAATATTTTGACATTTTAAATAGGTATATTTTTTATAATTTCTTATTTTCTTCAATCGTATTTTACAACCAATACTTATTTATTATTCATAAACTTAATTTTGGTCAGAAAATGTCAACATTTGGCCCCTGACATTTATTTAGTCTCAATATTCACAGGGGCCAAAGGTTGGTTTTTGTGGAAGAAAGCTAATTCTTGTGAGGATTAAACTGGAAAGTAACACTAAAATTCCCAACAATATCAATACCATTTGGATATATTATATACAGAACACAACATCGATAAAATTTTAAGTAAACTTTCACTATTGATTTAAAGTGCACATATATTTTATTTAAATGTATTAATAAAAATTTATACTAAAATTAGAAACAAATTATAATCTTTAAACTAGTGTTAATTAAACAATATTAGTAAACATTTCTTCCAAATAGCTTTGATTTTCATTTTGCAGTAGTTGTTTAGCTTCTTCATCTAACTCTAATGAGGTTGATTTCCATTTTTGTCGAATACTGGACATATATGGGTCTGATGTGCACAACAAAATATTAATAAGATCTTCATTAGTACAATATCTGGAAATTTTTCTTGTATTGTGCTCGAGAAAGAATCTGTAGCCTTTATTCCTTTTTTCTTGCGCTTCTTCTGAGAGATCTCCAATTGGAAGCATATTGTGCTGAATTATTTGTTCCCCATGGAACAAAATTTTGTGAACTGTGGTTGGCATATGTCTCCAAGAATATTTTTGTTTATAAAGGGTTGCTGTCTCATTAGCATACTGACCAAATTTTTTTGCATCTATATTTTTGCTACATGCTATAACTTCTAATATGATTTGGAATCGTCGTATTAAATCATAATCTACTCCAGTTATAGAAGCTGCAGTTTCTGGATCGGAAAAAAATCTCCTTGCTGTGTTTCCATCATTAGAATTTCCTTCTCCTTGCTTTGGCTGGTCAATTATAAGGCCTATCTCACGGTATTTTTCTTGAATATCTTTTTTTTTTGCTTTCTTTTTTCCAAATTTTCTTTGTTGTTTCTCACTGTTTCGCCTAACGGGCCAAATTCCAACATTTTGATACACCCTTCTATGTGGACTAGGTCCAAATATGGGTCAAATTCTCCTAATTTCAACAGAATTATTTTTTGGGTCAATAAGAACTCTTGTACAAAATTTCATCAAAATATATGCATAATAGCCACTTTCACATACAAATAACTTCTCAAAAAATATGACGTGCATTTGTACCGAATATCTTACCTTGGGTCAGAAAAATTGCTGTAGCTCAAAAAGTGCAGTCCCGATGCATGGACATGTATATATAGGAATGTAGGGGAGGGTTAGGACTACAAAATAGTAAATTTGTGTTTTGACTCAGCTTGACTCACAGGAGTTGTGCTCTATGAAGTAGGAAATTTCCGATAAATTAGACCTTTTTTAAAAAAAATATTTAAATTGTTCTGAAAACAGTAGAGCTTCAATTTTTTCTACCAGTGATAGGAAATAAGTTAAGTTACAACACAAAATTTATTTCGTCCAAAAATCTTGAAAAACAAAAATGATCATTTCAACTTTAAAAATTAACTAAAAATATCATAATTACTAAATTCTGAAAAAGCCCATTTTGGACCACCCTGTTCTCAGTGAAATAGTTAAAATAGAGTTCTAATTTTTTGGCTCCCGAGGTTTACTACTGTCTACTTTCATATGAGTCTAATAACTTTAAAATCGGAGAACAAAAACCAAAAGGAGTTTTGGCCGCTATCTCAAAATATTGACCACAGTGCGGCGCCTCGTGCCACACAAGTAACGAAACCATTGCTCTTTTACGGGAAAGGTTTCCAGACTGTGTTATCTCTCTCACAATTGGCCACCGAGATCGTGTGATTTAACACCTTGCGACTTCTTGCTATGGGTTAACGTGAAAGATAAGGTCTACCCCAACAGCCCAGTATCGATTCAAGACCTCAAAGATAGAATTCGTGAGGCTATCGATGACATAGACAGCCACTTTGCGATTTGGTTATGGAAAATTGCATGATATGGTTCAGGATATGGTCCTGTAAGCGTTGTCGTGGTGCCCATATGTCTGATGTTGGTTTTCATTATTAACGGCATAACGGCCTCTTTATTATGAAATAAACATCCGATCTAAAAAAAATCAATTTTTCTTTGAATACCAAAATAACACCTCTTGTTGGAAAACCCATATACATTGACCGCTTCGTGACTGGTTTAGAAGTAGCTCGAAGGCCGGAGAATGAAAAGGTGCAATGATCCGAGCTACTAAGAGGTGCATGAAGGTTAACCTCGTACTTTTTAGGGTGTGAGCCTAAGAAAATGTCAAAAATATCATTTGAAGAGTTTCACTTCAACGTTGAATGTGAATACTAAGAAAATGTCAAAAATACCATTTGAAGAGTTTCACTTCAACGTTGAATGTGAATACTATCACATACCCGATAAATACAATTTAGCTGAACAAAGAGAAATATTTGTTATTATATAACAACATTTTCTGATTAATACAAGCGAAATCGACTTTAAGAAGTAATTGCCGATTAGTAAATATTCTAATAATATCGTACACAGATTCTGGAAAAAATACCAGTCTATTCTGGCGAGCGTCATTTGGGGGTTTGTGATTCGACCAATCAATAACATTCGGAGTAGCTGAGTTGCTTGATGATATCTTCATCTACAACCATAGGATTTTTCGTTACCAACTATGTATGTATGTATTACAGGACAGAGTAACTTATTTGCTTCAAACAAAACTTGTTGTATTAAAGGGAGGAGACAAACGTACCACCTAGCTGAAAACTCCTAGACAAACGAGATAAACCAAAGAAAAGCAGAAAGTTTCACTCTAAAAAAAAGAGCATAGAACTGACCTTTACAGCAGCTAGATAATATGCTGATTCACCGAAGTATTTAGTAGAAAGAAAATGACGGAAACTACCACATTAACATCCGAAAAGAAGCGATATAGAAATCCATACAAACCTCGCATAACAGATAATGGAATATCTTGCCAAAGTGATCTCCGTCTAATCTCAGACATCGAAGAAAAGGCGCCACGGGGAGGTAAATTAAAATCACCCTGAATGGATATAGAAGCTACCTAGAAAATTTCAATCACGATCACTCATCGAATGAAAGGCCGAACACGTGGCTTTTACATATCCAAGGTTCGAAGAGGACTAAAGGCAACTGAAATCAGATTTCATGTGGAGAATACAATTAAAATCATGCTTATGAAGTGAATAGTTTCATTAGACAGACCAGGAAAGGAGTTGAGAATACTACAGGCTGAGGACGACGAGCACCAATAATAGACGAACTAATACCAATAGCCGGGGAGTGGTGCGATGTGGGTTTAGTTCGAAGCCGCTGCATCCATGTTTTCCCGTACGGGTTGAATGTTTATACAAAGATTCCCAGCGTATCAAAAAAAAAAAGAGATGTCAG
This sequence comes from Hydrotaea cyrtoneurina, assembly GCA_958296145.1. Classification (NCBI taxonomy): domain Eukaryota; kingdom Metazoa; phylum Arthropoda; class Insecta; order Diptera; family Muscidae; genus Hydrotaea; species Hydrotaea cyrtoneurina. The sequence continues at coordinate 49,162,215 of OY282514.1, read as the reverse complement.
CATGCAATTTATTTCAGGACACACTAATACATGTGTATGCCTAGAAATTCGTTAAGACTCACACAAGGAAATCATACAAATGTATGTATGTCTGTCTGTAACTATGAATACGAGTTAATTCCTTTTATATGGACGTAACCACTCGTGTAATCACTATAACAGTAGCTGGCAAAACTATTATAACACTTTTCATATACTAATACTAAGATGATGCAGTGATGAGGCCCATTTATGTGTTCATAGCTACGTCAATAATCAAAATGCCGTTTTTAGGCTGAAAGGCAACCCGATGAGATTCATGAACAGCCGAATCATTTTCCGGTTTGAAGCGTAAATTGAGAATATAACACGCATCACTCTCCAAATAACATTCGAAATGCTGGACGACGTCTTCGAAAATTAATCATAATTTTGGAAATTGTTTTCCCGTTTTACGAAATCCGAAATCCGAGATTCGTTAATTTTTGGTATTATCTCTATTATCCGCATGGGTTTGACAAGACTACCAAGTTTCGTTGACTATTAAGTTTTTATGAATGTCGAACGTCAACAAAAACACTCGTACATACTTACTTATTTCCCTTAACATTCAATGAAGAAACACGCAAGGATCTTCTCTCGAATCAGTGAGCTGTGCGCGTTAAAATTTGTATAGTCATTGACTGTTTAAAGCCGGTTCCGCACGGCTAATGCTTTTACATGGCTAAGAGATTACTCTCTTACTCGAAAAGACGCCAGCATTTACGAGGTGGAAAACAGCCTTAGGAAATGTTCTAACCTGGTTTTATTTGTGTATAGTGGCACACACAAATACAAATTTAGGAGGCATCCTCACAGCTCCACAAAAGGGCTCATCTTTCAGACTTAAGAACCACCAAAGACAATCAGGATGACAGAGGTTAGGTTAGGTTGAAACGGAGGATCGGTCATGTACGAATGACCGTCTCAAGTCGTTGACATACTCTTGTGCGCTTCTGATTCCCTGCCCCTTTTTTACATTAGGAATTCGGTCCTCTCTATAAAGTTTCTTAAATTCCGTATGTCCATTCCTGAGACGACCGATTGGTCATATAGGGTATCCTCTCCTAATTGGATTTTCCTGATCTGCGAGAAAGCGGGGCACTGGCACTGGAAGTGTTCCACTGTCTCGGCGTCCCCTCCGCATGCCCTACATTCGTCGTTCTCGGAACATCCTATCATAAAAAGGTGTGCCCTTAGGCTAGAGTGTCCTGTGATGACCCCATTTTTGTTAAACCCGAGTATTCTCCTTGTTTTCTTGTAATCGAGATTTCCCCAGGTTTCCTTTGTGGTTCTTCGCAGGTTTCCTTTGTGTATTCCTCTTTCCATCTGGAGGCATGGGTCATCTTCATACATTCCTTCAACTCCTTGTTTTTCTCCAGGCTTAGACAACCCTTGGTGGCCTGTTTATAAATATGTCGTTATCTCTCGGTACGTCATTTATTACTTCCTTACAGTCCATGGGTGTCCTTGACTTGACACTATCATCTCCGAAGGGTCTAATTGCGTTTTGACTATCCGTGAAAATACTGATGGTTTTGTCTGTGACCCTATTCCGCAGCCATTTTAGGCATTCTGTGATGGCCCTGATCTCGGCTTGTATAATCGTTGAGTACTTTGGTAACTGGTATACCAATTCGGCCCTCGGATTGTGTATGTACATCCCTATCCCTCCTAATTCCCACATCTTGGGTGTATGTGAAGTAAGACGTCTACAGATTTTTTTCCAACATTATTCAGCTGTACCTATTTCTATGAACATTGCAAATCGTCTACATGTGTGACTATCTAGCAATAAAAGTTACAGGTGGACCTGTGAAATTTCCTTAAAATCGGCCAAGCTAATTAAAAGTACATACATTGTTTTCCAGGTTCAAAATCTAACATTTTTCGGACTTTGTTTCTCCTCCTAAATATACGGATAGGAGCAACAGTAGGCGAGTTGGTAGCGTGGGTTCGATTCTAACCAGAGACTTTAGTCTGTCGCTGCAAAAATCTAGCCACATGGTCTGTGTCACCCGGTTTACCCTTGCACCCAAAATTAGAATAGAAATTTACTTGGTATTGTAATTAAATAAAAATAAATTAATATACGGGTAATCAATTTTAAATAAAATGTATAATAATAACATTTTCAAACTAAAACATCAGGTCTCTATCAATGAGTATATTTGCTTTGTGAGAAGTTCTCGGTCAGTTCCTTAATGAAAGGTTGAGGACATAGGCAAGTCCTTAGGATCTATGTGATTTTTAGACATTTGTGTTTACGTAATAATATCCAGGTACCACACTGTTCCCAATATTTACCATAATTTGTTATTCCGATAACACTGAAAGAAAAAGCTTCATCAACTGATGAAGTCTTATATTGATTTAATGAAATTTTTCGTTATTTATTAATATACAATATTTGTTGTAAGAATTAGAAAATACGCTCATCTAATTTCATTATTTATTATTGGACTTAGTCTATGGAATAACCCTTAAATAGTTTTTAAATTGATTGTAATTCTTATACAGGGCTCTCTAACAAGAGGTGTTATTTTGAATCACCCGGTATTTCGGTAGCTGTAACTTTTAAAGTTTTTGTTCTTTGACATTTGACAAGTAGAAACTACGCCAACTACTCGATTCAACAATGCATTGAAATTATTAAAATTCGATACACTAAAAAGTTTCCGGACGGTGTTATCTCTCGAAGTGATGATCACAATTGGCCACCGAGATCTTGTGATTTAACACCTTGCGATTTCTTCCTTTTGGGGCCACGTGAAAGATAAGGTCTACGCCAACAGTCCAGCGTCGATTCAAGACCTCAAAGTTAGAATTCGTGAGGCTAACGAGGACATAGGGCAGCCACGCCAGCGATTTGGTTATGGAAAATTTCATGAAAAGGATATGGTCCTGTAAGCGTTGTCGTGGTGGCCATTTGGCTGATGTTGTTTTTTCATTATTATCGGCACACCTTCCTCTTTATTATGAAATAAACATCCGATCATTTATCTCAAAAACAAACATTTTTCTTTGAATACCAAATTCACACGTATTGTTGGAGAACCCTGTATTAATCCAACACCAAAGACCATACAGAGGGCAGACGTCGCAACCCGTTTTCTGATGCATTAGTTCGGAAGCACACTCCAGATGTCACTAACTGGCATGGCAATATTTGAAAGGTTTTCAAAGCAAATAATGTTTTTTTTTTTAAAAAACAAATACCTACTTTTTTAAAACAAATACTGTTTGGAAATATTCAGATAACGACTTGCGACGTCTGCCCTCTGTATGGTCTTTGCCAACACAAAATTTTAAATCAATTGTTTATATTTTACACTAATTTGATGTAAAGTTTTTCTTTCAGTACATTCTACCACAGCTTGGATGTCATACGCCATACACACACACCTCCCCTCCAACACCGATAAAATTATTTTCAAAAAGACAGAAATTGAAAAAAGTTACAAACGAAGATTGCATGTTTCGTATTTTCTTTGGCTGTCACAAATTTCCAAAAAAAAAAAAAACTTTTTGAATCTTACTCGTGCATTTCTCTGAGGCTTTTACTTTCTGCGCTGTTCATCCATTTCGTGCCGAGTTGTTTTTCCGTTGAGGGACACATGACGCTTCAGTATGTCACAGTCGTAGGTAAGAACATGATTTTGTGGATTTTTTTTCAGAACAAAATAAAAATATAACTTCACATATAGGTATGTGGACACATACTTATGTATATATGTATGTGCTGAAATATGCATATGTATACAAAAACAAAAAAAAAACAAATGCTGCCACCAAATGACAGAAAGTGATGTTTCTGTTGGTTTTTCTTCACAAATAACAATGTTAACGTCTTTATGCATACACATGAATTGAGAAATACTTGTGTTCTGTTTTTCATATCTATGAATATGAATACATATTTACATGCAGATGTATGTAGGAGTATTTCAAAAAGTATGTATACGCGATGAATTCTCGAATCGCATACCCAGCCGCAACACACTCTACTTGCAAATTTGTCGATACAGTACAATTCGTTTAAGTGAAATCGAAAAATATAGAGCTTTTGTTTCGAACAGGGAGTGTCAGAAGGAGTGCACTTTTTATATTTAGTGTCATTATATCCTCACCCTACGGCAAGGAGGGTTTACATCATGGCAAGTGTAACACATAGGAAAATTAACATTAGACCATAGGTGTTTTTGAACCAAATTCGATTAATGACTGTTTAAGTCGTTTGCGCCATGTCCGCTTCGAGCCATTGCTTTGAAATTTGGCATGGCTTAATATTTTCCCAAGACTTATGGGAAAATAGACTACATGGCCATAGCCCTTCGGGTACCTCCCGTATAATTGTTCCATTTCTCCCACTTTAGAAATCGTGTAATAATATCAATACGACCAGCACGATCTTATCCAAATTCTGTATTTAGTAAACCTATAAATGGATAAAGTTTTGGAGAACAAATTGTAAGTCTGGCCACGCCCCTTCTGGTACCTCCCATACAAAAATATACTATCCCGCCCACTTTATAATACTTTACTGTAATACTCTAACTACCTTTAGAGGTTGATCATCAGATATTACATCAAACGATGGTAGCCACGCCCACTTGTGACTTTCGTATACTTTGGAATATGAGACTTGTATGTTTTTACCGCGGGTGAAACTTTCGCACTTGTTTTATTTTTCTGCAAATCGCAGCTGTCACACATGACTGTTCCGATTATTAAAAATGGAGCAGCTTATAATTGTCAAAACTTATTACAAAAATTATGAAACGCTGAGACCGATATGGAGACGAGAGAGCCTCCCTTCCACTCAAGGAGAACAGATACTCACAAATCTGACGCCAAATGATAAATAACACAGTTCTTGTAATTTATTGCCAACATTACGAGACATTAGTTGGGAACTTGAAACAAAAACGCACGAACGTATTTACTTCCTTCACCTGTTAACGACACACACACATTTACATATTGTGTTTCTTTGTGAGTAATTTATGTCCTTTTAATTGCCACTAATGGGTACTTCAATGGTATGTGTTCGTAGTTCTGCTTCAAACTATTGTTAATGCAAGAATTTGGCAAAACAATTATTTACTTTTCGATTGGAACAACTCATTGAATGTCATCAATTGACATTTCGCAAAAAACAAAAATGATAAACTATTTTTGGGATTATTCAAATTTTGTCACAGTTGCGATAAAGGTCATGTACTGTTTGTTACCCATTACGAATGGGGAGCTTTGCTATCAATGCACCCTGCAATCACTTGTGGTTTCTTAAGGCAACGGTATGGGAGTTCAAGGAAACAAATATAGTTTCCCTTTTATCTAGGTGGTCCGCTATTGTCATGTAGAATTTTCTGAAAGGTTTATGTTTCGGAAGATACTTTTTAAAATATAAAAATGATTATGATCAAAATAACTGATATACAGTCAAACTTCCATAACTCGAACCACCATTATCCCGTAGAAAAGTTCAACTTACAGAGACTTTGAGTTATGGAATTATTTATAAAAAATGTTAAGGCAATTTCTATCCTTAACTGCCGCTAGGAGCGCTTCGTCTTAAAGAAAATTCGACTTATGGAAGTTCTTCTGTATTTCAACAAATGTTATTTGAATATCCTAGACCTCTCTTTGAATCAAGCTATGATTAATTAGTTCAATTTTTCTTGTTTACCTTCTACGCATTTTAAAATAAAAATAATACACAATAAAATAAGTATGACTTTCTAGGTTAAAGCAATAATTTCCAAGCACTTTGATCTTGTTGGTTATTTAAAAGACTTGCATATCTTGATCACTTGGTTTTTCGATGCATTCAGTCTGTAGACTCGACCTTCTTAATCAGCGATTTCTGTGGTGTTATTGTGGGAAATAGTTGTTGACGGAATATCATATCTAAGGGATCTTTACAACATATTGTCGGATGTATTTTGGCGACCTAAACAAGAAAAAGAAACAAAAATCTTTAAAATTTCCATTTTCATCGGATATACCTTCATGTATTTGGACTACATATAATGTTGGAAGAACCCATCCGATCAAACAAATATTATGCAAACACTTTTATGATAATGTGAGCTAAAAATATTATGAACATGATTCACTAAGGCCTCGGTGCGTTCTCCAGTTTGTCATACCAAGGATTTGCATGTCTTCTTCCAGTGGGTCCTCCTTCCACCGGAGTCTCGGTCTTCCCTGTCTGCAGTTTCGGTGGTAGTTGTCATCCAACACCTTTCTTCATTCGACCGACATAGATAAAAGAGAAGCTAAATTTTTCAAGAAAGCTTTGTTCCTCTACTTCTGGATATCATTAGTTCCGAATATTATTCGCGAGTAAAGAATCCGGACTCTTTTGAGTTTACATTCAATACGAAAGTTTATTAATCGAATTCCTCCAGAATGAATTTCAGAAACGTATATATCTACATACATATGTATGTACTTAAATAAGATTACAAAATGTCATACAATCGACATATTCAACGTCGTGTGTGTTTTCCGTCCACTCATGCCAGCATCTCCGCTTACAACATGTGGTCCACTTGACTTCGTCACCCATTCCAAACGCTAGCAGCATGGAAGAGATGTCGTTAAATCTGAGCTGTCGTTAAATATGGCTTGATTTGGGACTTCACTTATAATTATTTTACGTCGTGGGCGACCAAATCAGACCGACAACTATTGATCAGCAACGAGAAAATATGTGTCATTCATATTTCAACAACTTCCTTACATTTGCCTTAGGAAGCCACAAGTGATTGCAGGGTGCATTGATAGCAAAGCTCCCCATTCGTCATGGGTAACAGTACATGACCTTTATCGCAACTGTGACAAAATTTGAATAATCCCATAAATAGTTTATCATTTTTGTTTTTTGCGAAATGTCAATTGATGACATTCGATAAGTCATTCCAATCGAAAAGTAAATAATTGTTTGGCAAATATTTTGCCAAATTCTTGTATTAAAATTAGTTTGAAGCAGAACTACAAACATATACCATTGAAGTACCCATTAGTGGCAATTAAAAGAACATAAATTACTCACAAAAAAACACAATATGTAAATATGTGTGTGTCGTTTAACAGGTGAAGGAAGTACGTGCGTGTGCTTTTGTTTCAAGTTCCCAATTAATGTCTCGTAATGTTGGCAATAAATTACAAGAACTGTGTTACTTATCCTTTGGCGTCAGATTTGTGAGTATTTGTTCTCCTTGACTGCAGGGAAGGCTCTCTCGTCTGTCGTAGTTCGCTCTGCATTATTACAATTTCCGCTCGTCATTCAAATTTTACTGAGAGTTGGTGTCGGTTGTTGGTATTCACTGTTAAGCCACCATTGACTTGTCAGTCCGTCATATCTATAATTTATGATTAGTTTTTCGTGTTCTGTGTGTGTGTTTTTTTTTTGTGTTGTTGTTGTTGCACCGATTTCGTCACCGCCTCCATTATTACTCCACAGACGGCCTATCTGCCATTCACTCACTAATGGCAATTATCAGTTACAAGCACGAACTATGTACTTACAGGCGTACACACTCAGACGAACGGGAAATACATCGCAAGACTGTTGCAAATTTTTGTACATTCGGCATCGCACGTTTGCCTCGTTTCTTGTGGTGGGAGGGATGGAATGTTATGGAAATTCGACTTCGATTTCAACACTCCATTGTGTTCACATTTCAAAATAATTAAATCGGTTCGACCAAGTTATATTTTTTGTTGGTGGAAATGTAATATGATTTTCAATACAGGTGCACATTTTGATTCTGCATCACCGTTCAACATGATCACATCGGGAGCATTCATTTATATTTCAGTTTTTTTTATGACTAGAATAGAAACGTATATTTTCCGTAATTCTTTTGGGATAGCTGAAAATTTCAAGAACTAAATTAAAAGCAACTCAGAAGAACAGGTTATCCATATCTTCAAAAACTATACACTCACCTTAAAGTTATGAGCGCCCATAACTTGTTAGTTATTAAAATAAGTCATTTAGCTTGGACCAAATCCATACCATGACTTTTTCCCACTCCCCTTCTTGTGGCTTCTCTACGGATGTACCGTTCCTCACACTGTTGAACGTATAACGTTCATTGAGGATCAGCTGGCAGATTCCGATTTTATTTTTAGGCAGCCACTTTGCGATTTGGTTATGGAAAATTCACAGGATATGGTCCTGTAAGATTTGTCGTGGTGGCCATTTGGCTGATGTTGTTTTTCATTGTTAACGGCATAGCTTCCTCTTTATTATGTAATAAACATCCTATCACTTATCTCAAAAAATTCAATTTTTCTTTTAATACCAAAATAACACCTCTTGTTTGAAAGCCCTGTACTATTAAAAATAACCAAAATTGTTAATTGTTTATAATTTTTTTAGTTGTTTTTTGTTTAAATGTAAACGAGAGAAGAGTGAGACTATTGTTTTTGAGGAAACTGACTTTTTTGTGCGACTTTTTTAGAAAAAACGACTTTTTGTCCAATGTTTTTCAAAATTTTGAGTGATACACGGTTAACTCTAATTCAAAAACACGCCAAAATTATTATAAAATCGGTTTTTTGATTAACCCATTTCCTACCAGACTACAAAAATATTTCTAAATCTTTATGAAACTTCCATGGCTAGTTAGAAAGAGGGAAAACAATTTTTTAATTTTTTTTTTACCTGTGATTACCTTTGAAAATTGCTGGTCGAGATCTCGACCGCTAGGGTAATTAGAGCAATACATTTTCTGTGTTATATGAAATGTTATGAAATATAAAAAATAAATGGTAAATAAATTTCATTATAAAAATGCGTTACTTAAGATAAGTAAATATGTGAGAGAAAAAGCTACAGGTAAATAGTTTTTTCAGCAATCATGCAATGCAATTTCCATGCCTTAACACTAGCGCTGTCCATGCAGGTAACCCAAAGAGGCCATGCAGGTCAATTATCATTGCTAATTACAATAAGCATATGGGCGGATGCTTATTGTAATTAGCAATGAGGTTGGCTTGTGTTACAGCGATCCGTTTTTTTTTTTGTTTTCTATCGTATCGCATTACGTTTCTTATCGGATCCATCTGATCATAGTTCGTAGCCAAAGTCACCTCTGCATTGTCTCTCCATCGAACCAATGCAATATTTTGTATTTGGTCGAATGCGTAATCCATATCATGTCGAGGTAATTTGATTTTAGGCCTGCTTCTACCAGTCTGTTTGCGCGGATTGTGCCAGTTGCACAACAATCGTTTTCTTTTAGAAGGCAAAGCAAGTGGTATCCGGTAAAAAAAAGTTATCAAAATGTACAGTATGTTGTCTAGGATTCTCACAAACCGACACTAAATTCATAACCACGCTAGCACCTAGGCCAAGTTGTTTATCATATGTATCCGATGCTCCAGCATATGGTAGAAATTGAAACAGATACCCTCTCGATAAACACAAACACCAATATTTGTATCCGAAGCGAATTGGTTTCCCCCCGATAAACATCTTGCAGCTATGACGACCAAAATATGGTACCATTTGCTCATCAATCGAAAGATTTGGTTCAAAGACACCAAACTGCATGAATCGAGTATTCAGAAGATCAAACAGTGGCCTTATCTTAGCGAATTTGTCATTTATATATATACAAGGTGGCGCAAAAGTAAACTACCGATGTTTTTTGGCTGTAATTAAAAAAAAAATTAAAAACTTTGATTCTTCTTGTGGTTTATATTTATTTGGTCTTTTAATTTTTTTTACATCAAGTCGAGAATATGATGTCATGTAAATGGCCGCTGCCACAGTTGATTTTAATTTGAGCCCTTTTTATGGCATTTTCCATCACTTTCGCCAAAACTTCCGGCGATAGGTCCTCACATTCTTGACGGATATTGTCTTTAAGAGCTGCAAGAGTCTGAGGCTTGTTGACATAAACCCGCGATTTCAAAAAGCCCCACTAAAAGAAGTCTGGAGCGGTCAAATCAGGCGATCTTGCTGGCCAGTGCAAATCGCCAAAACGGGAGATTAGGCGCCCGGGAAATGCATCCTTCAGCATATCGGTTGTGGCACGTGTAGTGTGTGCCGTTGCACCGTCCTGTTGGAACCACATGTTTTCCAATCCCAATTCATCAAGTTGCGGCAAAAGAACTCGTTGATCATTGCTCTGTAGCGCTCACCATTCACAGTAACCGTTTGGACCGCGACGTCCGATGACTCCCCCAGCGAAAACAGCACACCATACAGTGACTTTGAACGGGTGTAATGGCTCTTCGTGGGTTACACGCGGATTTTCAGTGCCCCAGAAGCGTAAATTTTGCTTATTTACGTACCCGCTAAGATGGAAATGGGCCTCATCACTCATGATTATTTTTGATGAAAAATCATTGCCGATTATTGGTCAAATAAATAGTCAGCAATATTCCGCGTCCTGGAGCAGTGTAGCGTAACATTGTTTATTAACGTGTATTTCGCATGTGTTTACTACACAAATGTCAAAACAGAACTGACATTAGGGGCCAATCGCAAAATTTATTGCATTTTCTGATAGGAGGATTACTTTTGAGCCACCTTGTATAATAGACAAGTGCTAAAAAAAATTCAGTTCGCTAATTACCCCAGTGGTCGAGATCTCGACCAGCCTTGTTCTAGGCTATCTTGCTGATCAGCAAGAGTAGCTATAAGAACTAATTTGTGTACATACAAAAATATTTGAACTGTTGGCAATTTAAATATATAACCCTTTTTTATTTTTATTCAAGTAGTTACAATTAGTTTAACAAAAGCCTATTTTTGGGTCCCCCAGGGGGAACTTAAAGAGAGGGGAGGGGGGCGGAAAAAAGTTCAGGTCGGAAAGCCAACACGCCAAACTTAATTATAAATTGAAAAAATATATTTAATTCCCTTACCTTATATTTCTTTTTATTTAATGAAAAACAGCAAAACTTTGTGGTCGAGATCTCGACCACTGATAGGAAATGGGTTAAACGCGAAATTTGCTTAGACGCTAAATTCTCTTGCAGCTACAAGGACAGACATTGTATTGTTTAAGGTCTTGCAGATGACACAAAGCATAGCATCGTGGTGTAGGAAATCCAAGCATTGTTGGCAAGTTTTGGAAGATCTACAACCTACATTTTTTTTAATTTATTTAGATTGAAATAATAGGTTACAACCTGGTAACAAATGACGAGTTGCTGGCCAGAATTTATCAGTTTTCCTTTACGAACCCCTAACAAGTCTTTTTAATTTGTAGCGAAACATTTACAAAGTCATTGTGCAGTTCGTACAAGAAGAGCCCCTACACATTTAAATTCCCACACGACAGGCACTGTATTTGTCGAGGTAATTCTTCTTCATTGTTAATTAACAATTATTAATACTTTAAACTAATTACTATTGAGATTAATTACAAAATACGTTTATTTTTATGTTTATTTTTGGCCGGTAACAAAAACTCTATTTCCGCCACTTGGTGGTAATGTGAACGCGTCGACACGTCTACAGAAAAAAACGCACACACACACAAAAAATCAAAGTCAACGGTAGTGAAAAAACAATAAATTTGGTCTTACTATACGAGTAACATATCATGTATGTACATATATAGGTTGTAGTGATAAAAATTCTATTGATATTTTTTCTAAAAACAGAATCGGCTTCAAACTTCGTGCTGAGTGTCGGGCAAAAGACTACGTGTACATTGTACACTGACACTGATAAAGATGTTGTTCGTATGGAGTGGGGGTACGTGCAGACTTGCCAGATGTTGTTATTATTGTCCCCAAATTATCTAAAAAAAAAGATGATCCGTTTTGATAAGCTCTTAACCAGAAATTCGGAAAATAACCATAACATTCCATGAAGCAACAGGCGGTTGGGAAACTTGTCGCAGTGAACTGTATAAGATACAATTTGTATTATCACTAATTGGGATCTACTGGTCGCCAGCACTAACGGGGTGGACACGGACGCTATCTACCGTGCGCTACCTATCACACCACGGTAAAGTTATACGGAGCATAGAACGATTTGTGAATAAATCTGTCATTTGCAATTGGCTTGTCCGCTTTGATTGAAATTTCACACAGACCTAGCTGAATTGTGTTCGGTTCTGAGAAAAATTTACAAATTCCGCCAAAGTCTAGTTAGTATCCAATATGCCCAATTCATTTGGTACACTGGTTTGACGGCCATATCATTAAAACGCATGAGTAAAATCAATAATAAATAAAAATTAAATTAATTAATTAAAACTAATAAAAATTTGATTTAATATTAGTAAAAATGTAAAAGCCTTTGTTAAGAAAAACATGCGGAAATTGTTTTTGTATTTTTATACACTTTTCTTAACAAAGGTTTTTTAAATTGTTATGAATACGAGGATTAGTATTATACACACGTATTTATAAAAATTTAAAAAACCTTTGTTTTTGTATTTTCATACATTTTTCTTAACTACTGTTTGTTAAGTTTTTATGAATTTGGGGGTTTGACTTTCATGGAATTTTTAAAATTATTAAGCGTTTCCCTCGAATTCTTAAAGACTCACACCCATATTCATAAAAATTAAAAAAAAAAAACCTTTGTTAAGAAAAATGTATAAAAATACAAAAAAAATGTTCACAGATTTTTCTTAACAAAGGTTTTTTAAATTTTTATGAATATGGGGGTTAATATCCAATGAAATCTTTGATAATTGACATATTGCCATGAAATTGTGTATGCATGTTGGACTTGACAACAAAATGTGCGAATTCAATCAAAAGAATCCTAGAATTATTAAAATTGTGAGAGAAAATCTCCAAAAAAGGTTTTCTTTTATAAAATTTTCTTTAGGTTTCCACAATTCCACACATAGACACAAGAAAATTGGGCTATACTTTGGAAAGTTGTAGCTAAAATTGAGAATTTATATATATACAAATGATTGGTCAGGTTCCTGTTTATGAATTTAATAAAACAAATTTATTTCATAGTTTCCCCAAGTTTCGTTAGCTTTATTCCAACTTCTTCAGGGGTTATTTATTTAAAATCCTGTCGACAAAATGAGTTTTTCGTTACTTTTCTGATTTTGTGTCAGTTTTACATTTCATTCATCATATTTTCAAGTTCAAACGATTTAAGATAGTGTTCCGATGTCTTTAGTGGTATTTTAATAATTCTGTTTCCAAAAAAAAACATTTTTACTTGACTGAAGTTACTTAAATAGTTAAGTTATAAGCAAAAAACGCAGGATGTCAGTGTTTCTCGAAAATGACCTAGAAGTATGCCAGAGTTCTCTCTTTTCTTTTCTTCCCGTTCCGAAAATGTCCGGGAATGGTTTTTTTAATTGAAAGAAGTTATTTTTATAAAAAACAGCAGGTCATTATTTTGTATCCCTTGAAAATGAAAAATAATTTCATTTAGTGATTTATAAATTTTGGGCAGATCTTCTTAGCGGTTTCAATTTATGAACAATTTTTATATTTTTCAAATATGTATATTAAAATCGAATTGTATTATCAAGACACTTAAATAGGGTTCTCCAACAAGAGGTGTGATTTTGAATCGCCCGGTATTTTGGTAGCTATCACTTTTGACATTTGACAAGTAGAAACTACGCCATTACTAAAAATGGAACGATACACGCTTCAAGAACGAATTGAAATTATTAAAATTTACTACAAAAAGATGAAAATCTTGCAGTCACAGTTCGCAAAACTAAAAAGTTTCGAGACGGTGTTATCTTTCGAAGCCCGCAGTCATCAAAAGAATTTTGTGTATTTTGGCTAAGCAAAGCAGATTTCTTTTAAGAATAATGGAGAGATACATATGTATGTGGATCTATTACAAAAAATAGCACTTTTTTTAGTTATGTTTAAATACTTTTAAGTGTAGTTTACTTTTTACATTTCACGTTAACTACACGGGCAAAACTGAATCATCTGAGAATTTTATGAAAATCGGTCGAGTATTTGGTCAATATTTCGTTGTGTTGCAAACGCTTGGACAAATTTAGTATACTCTCCAGGGCAGAACAACTCCTCTCACTCTCGAAAATATCGATTTCCTATTAATTTCTTATCATAGCACACCACGAATGCGAACGAGCAAATAAATACTTTTACGGGTTTGTCCATAAAAAAAAGAACAAACAGAAGTCAATATATGACAATTGTCGTTTTCCCTTAGTTTAGAACTACAAATCAACTCAGGAATGATACAATTTGAGCGAGTGCTGTGGTGCGATAAGCGTTTCTTTAGAACTGAAATGAAGAGTATGTGAGTACTCCTTCGTACGTCCGTCCGTCCGTCGATATGTACACACCACAATAATGTAAAATCAGTTAATAGCAAGATTATGATTTCAGATATCGCAGTCCCAATGATATAAAACAAATGTGTGTGTATCTTATGGAGGGCATTTCTGATTTATAACCAATCTTATCATTGATACTGATACGTATTGGAATTGAATTTCCGTTCGTTTGCTTTTGAAGACTCAGGTTGAATGTCGAAATTAAAATGTATTTGGGTCTCAAGACCCGAGGTGTCAACTTGTAAGAAATGTGGATCAATGTCAATCTGCGCGGACCTCATTGATTGGACCTGTCGTCGAGGGTTTTCTGATCAGGTGCTCTAGGAAAAAGATGTATTTTAATTTCTTTAGAAGTGGACACCGTGTACGATTTCTTCAGTTCACCGAAACGTAGTCGACCCGCTGCCAAATGTCCTAACTAGGGATGCCGGGTATTACAGTTGCTATAACGACAATACCGGGATTTTGTGTTTGTTACAATTCCCCCCCCCCCCCCCCCTAATTTCTTGCTCTATGAAGACAAAAATCACAAGTTTCGTTAAAATGCAATTATAAAATTTGCCACTACGTTTGACATTTTTACCCCTCGTTATCACAGAGTTGTCTGGTTTTGTGTTATTAATTTAGTTTTTATTTGTTGTAAATTATTTCACATTGCGATCCGAAGTTCCAGAATTATTTCCAAAATATTTCGTTTTCCAAACACTGTGCATCGTTGGTTATATTTTTGCGCGGGCCCATCGTCGCCCTTTCACCGGACCCAATTTGAAAAGGCAGCAGTTAAATATCTCTGCTTTTGCACAACCCTGTCAATATCATGTGAATAAGTGAGATGAGCGTGGCGCTTGGTATTTACGGCGATGTTTTTTAACTTCTAGGTAAGAATATTTAATTCGGACCTTTTTTGTTTTATGTAGTTTTGGGCTTTACAAAATTTTTTCACACTTTGTTAATTTTCCCCATTTTGGCCCCTTTTGATATTCTTTGCAACTGCTGCTGTCAAGCCGGGAACAATTTTCAAACATTCATTTTCTTTTCTACTTCTAACCCTTTTTGACTATTTTTATAAGGTTTTTATCACATCCTGCATATTTTACCCATCTTATGCTTTTTTCGACTTTACAGTATCCTTTTATTAAACTGTTTGATTTCCCCCGCTTTATCCCGTTTTGGTGCGCTTTGGACCGTTTTGGCACTTTCTACAACTTTTTACCTGAATTGTGTCCCTCATTGTCCCTTTCTTCCAGTTTTTCACCCCTTATGTTAAGGTAATGTAGTATTTCACCCTTTTTTAATTTTCTCTCTCTGAATCCTTTTCATCCCCTTTACAATGCCCTTTGTGATTATTATTAAATTATTTTTCATGTATGTATATGAAATATAACCAGTTGTGAATGCTTTTAGTCACCTTTTCCATAACTTCTCATTTTCGGCTTTTTCCTGTCGATTACAATTGTTTTCACACATTTTTCTTTTTCGCAGGTTTGTACCTTTTTATCCTTTTTTTGGTACGGGTTGACCCCTTTTTCGTCCCAATCAATTTCACCTGTTTTTGCTATAAATATGTTTCACCTTTTTTTTTTTTTCATTTTTCCCCCTTTTGTTCCTTTTTAACCAGTGTTGGTACTAGTATCCACTTGTTGTTGTTTCACCCTTTTTTATTTTTGTCTCTTTTTTATCCCGTTCTGGTAAGTTTTGAAACTTATTTCCACCATTTGTTGGGAAACGTATTTGCTGACCAATGTTCCAACAAAAATCACAATATTGGATTATTTTGTGTATTTCGAAGGGGTTTGGGACCCACTTCCAGTAGTAATGATATTTGATTATTTTGTATTTTTGCGCATTTCGAAGGGTTATGGGTATAATTTCTTTCCCGGTTTCCCCCATTTTTATCCCCTTCCAATCCAAAATCCGTTCTTAGCGGATGTCTAGGCTGCAAGGGTTACATACTCTCCAAATTTCATGTTTAAAGCTTCAGTCGTTTGGTCAGGACAGTGATGAATCAGTCAGTCATATATAGGTATGGATAATAATATCCAAATCAGTAATCAGATTCTTCAATACCGCCCAAAAAAAAGCGATTTATAAACTTTTTGAGCAGAACATTTTTAGGTCCGTATTAAATATTCTGACCCTTCTGCCTATCGCAGAGTATTTCCCTCCATCTGAGGCCTATTGAGGCATGACTCAAATAGCAACGAATCAAAACATCCGCGCTGTGTGTGACGAAAGTCATCCATCATACGACGTTTCTCCGATTCGGTGCATATTTCATGAATTTGTAGGCATTGCACTATTATCGTAAGGTATGTACATTAGATAGTGTCATGAACTTAAAATTGAGACAGAGCGTAATAAATACTTTTTCGTTGGGTTCTAGGGTGCACGGATCAACAAATGTTTGGAGTTCTGACGTT
The DNA here is from genome assembly GCA_958296145.1 of Hydrotaea cyrtoneurina. NCBI lineage: Eukaryota > Metazoa > Arthropoda > Insecta > Diptera > Muscidae > Hydrotaea > Hydrotaea cyrtoneurina. Next base: position 49,145,489 of record OY282514.1, on the reverse strand, counting down.
GTCTTCGGTTAAGCTACAAAATTGGGGGTGTTCTGCGTGAATTTTTGTTCCTATAGGGTGTGACCTAATGTGTATGAAACATTTCATAGATTTATTTAAACCTTTCACAAAAATTATGTTGCACAAATTATTTATATACATTATGAAATGATTCATAAGATGGATGAAAATATCTACCCCGTATTCATAAAAAAAAATTATAACACTTTAGAAACCTTTGTATGTTCACACACATTTTTGTAACAAGTTTATAAAGCTGTTTTACATTTTTGTGAATACGAGGTTTATTTACCAGGAAATTAATGTCCGTGTTGTCTTCTCCGAGCATTAGGGATGTCAAACGAGATTAGCTTAAGCCAATTCTGGGATTCGGGATTTCAAATTCGAAGAACGGGACCTCGTGACTTGTAGGAATTTTTTGGAACCCCGAAATATTTTGGGATATCATTTTGTTATTTAAAACTTTTTAATATTAAATAAAAAAATAACTCATTGTTAACAGTTTATATCTGTATTCTAGGATAGTGTTCTAAGGTCGAGTCGTAATGCTGGGTGTAGTAACTGGAGTTGCAGGAAATATATATCGGAAATTGAGAAAAGAGAAAGAACTACTTTTATGGAAGACAGGAGAACCACTAATCTAAGCTATTGAATGGATAAATTCTTGATAATGCATACCTAATAACTGTTCATTGGCTATAAAGACGGCTTCGACAGATTTATCTGTGTGAAACCATGACTGACTTTCGTCCGTCTTAACTAGCACGTCTGTGCAGAATGACTCCATCTGGCATACGTAGTTAGAATAGGAATGAGCCCAAACATTCGATACGATACGCGACCTTAGACATTCTGTTGACTATCCTGCTGAAACGAATAGATACCGAATTTAATAAAGTAATCGCAGTAACGACATTGTAGGGTATGCCCCTCTTGCTAAGTTAACGATCGACGAATTCGTATGCCCCGGATCTGTCATATTATATTAAAATATTAGACATAAATCTGTATTTTGATTACAACAAATAATCAATAATAGCACAGGCCTACAGTCAAAAACACAATGATAAACCATTATACATACACACTATACAAAATGAGAACTCTCACAAAAAATCTCATGCAAAACTCCGGAGTTTTTCATAATTTTTAGGTTAAATTGAACAAAGAAAAATTCTACAATTTTGTAAGTTTTTGGAATTTTTCAAATCATATACAGTGTACTCTCTCATAAGGGACTGAGCATTTTATACACTTATGATATGTGGGTGGTGCTTTTTTTATAGACCCAAATCTTCATGTAGTATGGTTCTTTTAAAAAAAATAATTTTTGAACATTTTTGATATTGTGAAGAAACAATTGGTACGACTGACTGGAGAAATCATGCACAAAACATGTGATAAAGTGCTCGTGTGTTGGTATGTACTGCAGTTCTAATGGGAAATTTCGTGCATAGCATTGGAAAAACGCTTTCGTATGTAGGGGACCTAGTACATCAAAGTTGTTTGGAGGTTATTCATTTCAAAAAATGTTTTTCACTTTGTTGTCCTGTGTAATCAATCAGCAGACAACTGGATGGTTTCGTATCGCCTTCCTGTTAATCCAACCACATTTGCGAAAAAGTAAGGTCCAATGACCCCGCCGGACCATAAACCGTACCAAAACAGTAACACGTTGAGGATGGAGAGGCATCTCAACAATAACTCTTGGGTGTTCCGAGCCCCAGATGCGACACTTTTGCTTGTTGACGTAGCAACCGAGGTGAAAATGGGCCTCAACAGTCAAGATGATTTTTCGATGGACAAATCGATTTAGAAACAAAAGGCGTACAATTGTCGTAACATTTTCGTTGCCATTTGGTTTCGGCAAAAATCTGCACGAATGGTATAAGACAAAGTCTATTTCTGGCTCGCTGAAACTGATTACCGTTCTCCAAATTTAACCCACACTGTTATTGTGAGTATTTTGGAAATATCATCAATGTTAATCAGAGTACGGTTAAGGGATTATATACTATTTCAAATTTGATAGAAAGAAGACGCTGCGTTTTCTTAATCTACTTAAAACTCACACAAAAAAGTCGATGTTTCTAAGGATACAATTATTTCAATGATTGTCTGACAACTGGAATTTAAGAAAAACGTCATGGTGGCAAATTTTAAATCGTAACAAGTGAGAGTATTTCAATTTTTCTCAAAAACAATTTTTTGTTGTAGAATAGTGTAATAGTCAAAAGCTGGATAGGTACAATTTTTCACATTAGAACATGAGTTTTTAATAGAGAAGAACAAAGAAGTTTTAAAAAAGAAATCTTTTTGGTTATTTGTCATTACACATTGAACTATTTCATTATGACCTATTCTGTTTTCTGGATCGTCATAGTCAATCTAGCCACGTCCGTCTAACTGCCGAATATATGTACCACAGCCACCAAAATCGAATATGCTGTGATTCCTACATTTGTTACGATGATGGCTTACAAAACATACGCTTCCTAGCATATCGACATGGATGGGAACAACTTTTGCTTTCAGGCACTTAGACTATTTGTGATAATCACGTTTTTCTTTTTTCCGACATTTTCTGCCGTCGTTATAATTTTCATACCATACCGTATGGGAGACGTGTGGACGGCAGGGGAATTACCTTTGAGACCGAGTCCAATTCAGCAAAAAAATGTGGGAAAATCACTTGCGGCAATCGTGCTCATAAATCACGCAGGCAAGTGTGTCCACTATCGATTGACGTCATAGCGGCCAACAGAATCGCCCGTATCGAATCGTTGATATTTAAAGCTTGTAAATAACTTAAGCCAAACGAACAAACTTATTGAAATGCGTTTTTATTATGTTTGTATTCACTTGGCTCAAGTAATCTGCTGCTTATTTGCACCAAAACGTAATCCTCGACACGATCACACACACTTTACACTTAATGGCCCCGAACAGCACGAAGCAACAGCTCCCCGGTGACTGATCACAATTTGCTCTCTCCAGTTAATGAACGAATAATGACTTCGTGGCACTTTTGCTGAAACTGACTCTATTTCTATACACTGCACACAACGGCGTATGACGGGGGACCGGGAGGGATTCTGTCAGGGCGAACATGCACCCACGATCGGTGAACGACAACTGTGCGTTGAGATCGTTAAGTCACTTATCAATTGGCAATATTCACCTGTCGCGTTTCGAATCGTACTCGTAACTGAATGCTTTAAATTTTCGGTGAAGTTTAAAATGCTTCATGACCAATATCAGCTCGGGGTACAAACATATGTATGGCCGACAGTCCGTCTGTCGGTCTTACCGTTCGTACGCCCGTCTCTTTGTCAGTACGTACGATATTCTCGCTCCCTCACACGACTCAGGTACGTCTATATCGATTCGATAGTAACAACAACATACATACGTATGTATGTATGTATGTATGTATGTGACTATAAGGAAACCTGTAGATGTATGTGCGTAAGTAGTTCAGTTAGTTGAGTTGTTCTATATTAAAGAAAATCGACGACACAATGCCAACATCAACAATAGAAAATAAATACGACGGACGGACACGAGTGGAATGAAACAAACAAAAGTGTGAGCACAATACACACACACACACACACGACAGTGACGAAAAGTGAAACACCAATCAACATACACACACTCACGCGTGGAAAAATGTGGAGGGAGTACCACCTACCACTGACAGCAACACCACCACCACCAACTACCAACCAGGTGAGTGAGGCGCATAACGACTTGTTGGACCTCCGGGTATTCGTAACAACGAGACATGCTCCGACTGCATCGGTTGTAGGAGACACCATGAAAATGATGACATTTCATCGGACGAGTAACATCGCAGCAAACGCCATTCGTTTCATCGAAATAAAGGCCAACGTACAGCATGGAACTGAAAGTGGAAATTCTCATCGTACCATCTGTTCAAATATCCAAAATTCAACAAGCTCTAATAATGTCACACTGGCATGGAGACTTGTAGGGGGTTCATGCACGATCTGAGTTTGTACTTGGGCCACTGCATCAGCGGAATTGTTTCTGAAAAATTCCTCGCTACAAACACACACACACACGTTATTTTCCATTGACGTGAACTCTGGATTATATACAAATAAATGTTCATATTTTTGTATATTAGTGTGTATGAATAAAGGATGAAATTAAAAACACTTTTATTTAAAATCGCCTTGCCTGCAATAGATCATAATTTCCGTTTAATCGCGTTTAAATAAAATAAAATAAAATAAACAAACATAACAAATGGTACACTTCACCCAACGCACCGGGCGCTATTTCGATATACGCTAGTATGGAAACTCTTTGAAGGGTTCCCATTATGTATGTCAGAATATAGTAAAGGGGTTTCCAACAAGAGGTGTTATTCTGAATCACCCGCTATTTCGGTAGCTGTCACTTTTGAAGCTTTTATTTCCCGCTGATGCCAGATCTACAACAAATTTCCACGAAATTACCTGAATGTACGTATGCATTTCCCTGAAAATGTTGTTACCGCCTAATATAATCACAAGCTAGTAAAGTCGGCTCCGAACTGTGACAGAAACTGTTGTACACACTTCAAAACTTGTCGATCAGTGGCGAAGGTAATTTGCAAACGGCGTCCACCATAAGCCGAGGGTTTTCTATGGACTACATGGGATGACCAAATATTGTTTGTATGTCTGTGGATTTAGAAATTATATTCTATCAGGCAGATTATACTTTAGAAAGTCATGAGTAAGCATTTTCCTGAACATTCCATTGCAGGAAATTTGTGTTCAATATGATTGTACACTGACTAGCGGGGATCTGAGGTTAAACAACGAATGTCAAATGATTTCAGCGTCGCCGCTGAAAATTTTCTGATTTTCTTACTCGAATTAGGAGTTTCTCTTGTGGTAGCACTTTATCCTACCTTTCTCTCAGCGTTGTCGTTGTACAGCTAATGTGGCAAGTTGTCTCTTTTTTTTAAAGCCGTGCTACTTTTGCTGTCCCTTTTTCGAAAATCCCCTACTTTACACTATTTGCGACATTTCACAACTCGAAATTTTTTCTTCATTACCTATATTTTACAAAGGAAACCGAGAAATTCCCTATAATCCGCTGTCAAACAATTTAAAATGGGCAAAGGTAAAACTTCTGACAGATTTTTTAGACTACCGACAAAAGATGGGTTCGGCGAAACAATTTGCAATACAGTCGAATTCGGTTTGAAAATAAATATTAGTAACGATTGCATAAAAGATTCGCATAAATGAAAATCTGCTTTATTGGAAAATCATTTATGTGAAACACATTTTTAATGCAAAGACAAAAACTTACATGATATGAGCCGTCTCATTTCAATACTACAGAGTTTACCAACAAGGCGTGTTTTTTTTGGTATTCAAAGAAAAATTACATTTACTGAGATAAATGGCCACCACGAATGAAATCTTCCATAACCAAGTTGCAAAGTGGCTGCCCTGCCCTCGATAGCCTCACGAATTCTATCTTTGAGGTCTTGAATCGACGCTGGGCTGTTGGCGTAGTCCTTATCTTTCACGTGGCCCCAAAGGAAGAAGTCGCAAGATGTTAAATCACAAGATGTCGGTGGCCAATTGTGATCACCTCTTCGAGAGATAACACTGTCCGGAAACTATTCCCGTAAAAGAGCAATGGTTTCGTTGCTTGTGTGTCACGTAGTGCCGCCTTGTTGAAAGTAAACGTGGCCCAGATCAATATCATCCAACTCCGACCATAAAAAATCCTTAATCATCTTTCGAAAGCGCATCACATTCACCGTAACTGTTGATCCAACCTCATTTTCGAAAAAGTAAGGTCCAATGACCTCGACGGACCATAAACCGCACCAATACAGTCACACTTTGAAGATGGGAGGCTTCTCAACAATAACTCTTGGGTATTCCGAGTCCCAGATGCGTCACTTTTGCTTGTTGACGTAGCAACCGAGGTGGAAATGGGCCTAATCAGTCAAAATGATTTTTCGATGGAATTCCGGATCATTTTCATGCATTTCAAGGACCCAATCCGCAAAGACACGACGTTGTTGATGATCGGCCGGCTTGAGATCTTGTGTTAACTGAACTTTATAACCCTAAGACCCAAGTCTTTATGCAAAATATGGTGTAATGCCCAATTCCAAAGAACGACGAGGAATGGACAACCCTGGGTTTTCTTAAACACTTTGGGCTACAGCAGAAATATTCTCAGCTGTTCTTGTTCTTCACATCACTAACTTGTCCCAACAGCTCGAATTTTTCCACCAATTTCTGCATTGCGGTCCGACAAGGTGCGTCACGACGACCCAAAAACGCTTTAGTTTTGCAAACTGTGACTGCAAGATTTTCACCATTTTTGTAGTGAATGAATTGTTGCATTTTCAGTAATGGCGTAGTTTTTTCTTGTCAAATGTCATAGAATAATAGCTTTAAAAGTGACAGTTACCGGGTGATTCAAAATAACAGCTCTTGTTGGAAAACCCTTTATTTATAACCTGCGTCCAGAGTCCAATTCCATCGACTAAAAGTCTGTAACTTTTGACCTAGTAAACATTTCTGATTTCTGTACAAATTTGTGGGCAAGGAGTGAGGGTTTATTGAAAATCACACAACTTGATATTTTTATGCCTGCATAATTTTCAAAAATTATTAACAAAAAATATTTCTTATTTTCGACTAAAAAAATTTACTTTTTGTACAATATTTTAAAAGTGTGCAATGTCGGGCGGGCCACCACAAAAATGAGGAACACTTCCACCGTTCCAAATTGGTAATGCATCTTTTAACATCACTAAACTGTAAAAAGTTTTGTTGGTCCAAAGTCAGTTTATTTTTTTACTATAGTTGCTACAACCAAACTATATTTGGTTTATTATGACAAGAAAACACACATAATAAACAAAATTTAGTGCAAAAGTTCTTAAAATGAATGACATACAGTTCAATACAGTCGAAAAATCCATTTTTTTCAAATTTTAAAATCTAAAAAATGTGAAAAATCGTAGATATAAAAAATGATAACCCTCCTAAAATCGAATACATCATACGAAAAGTAGTCCACTTTGAAAATATTTCTAAAATATGTCCAATTGCCCGATTTGGCACCTCGCTCTTTGGCTACAGCCTAGGGCTGTGGAGTCTATCCAAAATTGTTCGACTCCGACTTCAGTAAAATTTCCGTCCCCTATTCCTATATTCTATATCAAACAGAGATGCTCTTATATCTTAAAGAAAAAGTTCACATAACTGAAAATGTTTAAAATTTTTAAAAATATTAACGATTTTCATGTTTTTAATACGTTTTATTTATTTAAAGGGAAATGTAAGTAAATAAAAATCGACTCAACATCGTGTAAATTTGAGTTTTAGGTTTAAGAAATGTATGATAGAGACAAAAAGCACCGAAATAAAACTTTTAAGAAATTTGTTTTCGCGATATCTCGAATATAAAGGTTGCTCCAAAAAGAGTTATTCGCCTGTAAAATTCAAAAATAGATCCTTTGTCGTTTTCCAACACATATACATACATATGTATATAAATATGTAAGTATGTATTGAGGTGTACCGACAAAGTGTCGTCTACAATGTTTCTGTTTGTTCTCTGTTAATTTCTATTACCTAAAAATAAGTAGGGTGCATAAAGGTCGGCTCATCCGACTGAAACTTTAATTGTTGCTGGTGCCACACACTCACACGTACTTATGTTATAGACGACCATGATCAGAATTTATCATATTTAAAAAATGTATCAAAATAAATATTAAATTTTGTGTTATCGGCATTCATGCGTTAGTGTTAGTTGTGTATTTTCCACATCACTCAAACAGACTTATACGAACAGTAACGTTGCCAGTAGATTTGTTAAAGTATTGAGTAATCGGTGCAGAAAAAAAAGTAGTCACTCAATACTTTCTGTTTAAAAATGCAGTTTAAAACTGAGGAGATGAGAAAGTGCGGTAAGTTATTCATCGGATTTGAGTCTCGGCGATATCAGTATCAGTCCCAAAAGCAGACTTATGCAAAGAGTAATAAAGAAACCAATACGAAAGCGCCCCGGTAGGCGAGTTGGTAGCGTGCTTGCCTATCAGCGTGGGGGTTGTGGGTTCGATTCCCACCAGAGGCTTTGGTCTGTCGCTGCAAAAAAATCAAGCCAAATAGTCTTTGTCACTCGGTTTATCCTTGGACCCAAAATTAGAATATAAATTTACTTTGTATTGTAATTAAATAAAATAAAAAATAAAATAAAAAATAAATAAATAAACCAATACGAAAATGCCGTATGATACTTCTCACCACGCTCCGCCCTATAGTTTTGTCCGAATTTACTTGTGCATAATCCTGATATGTTATCTTCGGCTTCATGAAAATAGGCTCAAACTGCCCAAAAAAAACAATGAAAAATTACCCAAATAAAGAATTTCCAAAAATAGAAAAGTTCTCCAAAAATGCCAACATGAAAATTTCTGCAAAAAAATCTCAAAAACACTCCAAATAATTTAATAATTAAAAATTACCCAATGAAATATTATGCCCTCATTTTGTAAAACGTAACGTATAAAACGTTTTCAAAAACATTTTCATCCAAGCAACAGCACATTCTTTAAAACAATCGTTTTCCAATGCAAAATATAAACTTTACGATATTCAATGAAACGCAAATTACGTTGCATTTCAAACAGAAATGAAATTTATGAGGGTATTAAAAAAAATTATGAAAAATTCGTCAATTGCTTGGGGGGGATTTTTCATAGAGCCGTTATTTTCTAATAGCAAATACCCTCTACTTCGTATGAGTTTTGTCCGAATTTACTTGTGCATAATCCTGATATGTTATCTTCGGCTTCATGAAAATAGGCTCAAACTGCCCAAAAAAAACAATGAAAAATTACCCAAATAAAGAATTTCCAAAAATAGAAAAGTTCTCCAAAAATGCCAACATGAAAATTTCTGCAAAAAAATCTCAAAAACACTCCAAATAATTTAATAATTAAAAATTACCCAATGAAATATTATACCCTCATTTTGTAAAACGTAACGTATAAAACGTTTTCAAAAACATTTTCATCCAAGCAACAGCACATTCTTTAAAACAATCGTTTTCCAATGCAAAATATAAACTTTACGATATTCAATGAAACGCAAATTACGTTGCATTTCAAACAGAAATGAAATTTATGAGGGTATTAAAAAAAATTATGAAAAATTCGTCAATTGCTTGGGGGGGATTTTTCATAGAGCCGTTATTTTCTAATAGCAAATACCCTCTACTTCGTATGAGTAAATTTCCCTTTTCCAGTAAAAAACAAAATATTTGTTTACTTACATTGGTCTACAACATACTTTGTACTGATTCACAACCTTCATCGCATGTTTCCAAATTTTTGGCGATAGACATTAATTTGAAATATATGGTCACACTTTTTTAAATTTTCCAATTTCGGGCCCTTTTTCTACTTTTTTGTAACTGCTGTTATTGAGATCGCAACAATTTGCAAACATTTATTTCCTTTTCTACTTCTCGCCCTTTATGATTATTTGTAAAACGTTTTCCCACATCATCTACATTCAACCCGTCTTGGACCCTTTTTGTAGTCTCGAATTGTTAGCTCATTTCGTTAAACTTTTCAGATTCCCCCAACTTTCGTCTCTTTTTATCCCGTTTTGTTGGTACGCTTCGGAGGTTTTTAGCCCTTTCTATAACTTTTTATATTTTACCTGTCTTGGCTCCTTCTTTGTCCCTTTTTTCGCCACTCATGTTAATTTAAAATAGTTTTTCGCAGTTTTTAATTTTTTCTATTTTAGCCCCATTCTGTACTTTTTTACTCTTGCAGTTGCCATTCATATTCCCACTTCTAGCCCTTTTGTAAGTATGTTTAAAATATTTTTAATTTGCGTATTTGACCAGTTTTCGTCCTTTTTTCCATTTCATCCAAGACTACAATCATCCTGTCGATTACAACTATTTTACACATTTTTGTTTTTCCCCTTCTGTACCTTTTTTTATCCCGTTTTGTCCCCCCTTTCATCCTATCTCTAACTATTATCCACTTGCTGTTGCCAACAATTTACTTCACCCCCTTCTTATTTGTTCCCTTTTTATCCTGTTTTGGACACATTTTCGTCACATCTCAAACTTATTTCAATATGTTGTTGCCAAACATTTGTTTCATCCTTTTTTTATTTTCCCCCTTCTGGTCTTTATTTATCCCGTTTTTCGTCCCTTTTCTAACAACACTTGTCGTTGCCAAAAAAATTGTTTCACTCTTTTTTATTTGTGCCCCTTGTTATTCCATTTTGGTACTATTATCTACTTGTTGCCAAAAATGTGTTTCACAGTTTTCCCCTTTATGCCGTTTTGGCCCACTTTTCGACCAATCTCAATCTCAATTCCTCCTGTTGTTGCCAAACGTAGTTGTGGACCAATTTTCCATTATTTGTGCGTATTACCAAGTGTTTTGCAGACACCTTTTTAGAATTTTCGCCCATTTTATCACCTTCCTATCCGTTCTTAGCCAACATACTCCCCAAATTACATGATTCTTGCATCAGCCGTTCGGTCAGGACAGTGATAAATCAGCCAGTCCGTCACGCAAGAGTTTTATAGACAGTCGAATTCGGATAAGCGCACGCTTTTTAATTGAAAAAATAAACAGTAGTAACGATTGCTCTGAATGATTTTCCAGGCACTGTACTTCGCTTAAACAAAAATCCGTTTTATTTAAAAATCGTGTATGTGAAACACATTTGTAATGCAAAGACACAAACTTACATGATACGAACACCGCTTAAGAGAAATATGAAAAATAATGTTGTACCGGGCAAAACAATTGATCTTAAAAATTTAAGACAACTCAACCAATGAAAATAAGTTACTATTTTCATCCAAGCTCATTTATATTGAATATAAATTTTACAGACATGTATTTTAATAGTTGGCCCAAAGGTTTTAATCATCGGTTCTTCGACCAATTTCAAAAGTACATAGTCAGGTCGTTTAAATGAACGAACGTCCGTTTTATTGAAAATCCGTTTTATTTGAAAAAATAAGTGCAAAAAATGTCTTAATTTTTCGAATTCGTCTAGATTCACCAGAAAACCTCTATCGTAGGTTAACCGAAGCTGACTATCGAATCTATTCATATATGTGATAACAATTGAGTAAAATTAGGTTAGGTTAGGTTGAATGGAGGATCGGTCATGCACCATGACCGTCTCATGTCATTGACATACACCTAGGCCAGCAATTCGGCCTGTTGTGCGCTCCTGATTTCGTCTACGAATTCCCTTCCCCTTTATCCTACGTTAGGAATTCAGTCCCCTCTATAAAGTTACTTAAATTCCTTATGTCTATTGCTTTGACGGCCGATAGGCCATCTAAAGTGTCCTCTCCTAAATGGACTTTCCTGACCTGCGAGAAAGCAGGGCAATGGCACAGGAAGTGTTCCGCCGTCTCGGCGTCCTCTCCGCATGCCCTGCATTCGTCGCTCTGGGAACATCCTATTCTAAATAGGTGTGCCCTTAGACTAGTGTGCCCTGTGATGACCCCAACTAGCTTACTTAGTTCATTTTTGTTAAACCCGAGTATTCTCTTTGTTTTATTGTAATCGAGGTTTCCCCAGGTTTCTTTTGTGGTTCTTCCCACCTGATCCTCTAGCCACCTTAAGGCATGGGTCGTCTTCATCCATTCCCTCAACTCCTTTTTTGTCTCAAGAAAAGGTTTAGGCAGTTGCAGAGTATTTTGGTCGGATTCCCTTCCGATTTTAGCCAGTTCGTCAGCCTTGACATTGCCTGGAAACCCTTGGTGTCCTGGTATCCAGTTTATAACTATGTCGTTATTTCTCGATACTTCATTTATTGTTTCCTTACAGTACATGAGTGTCCTTGATTTGACATTATCATCTCTGAGGGATCTAATTGCGTTTTGACTATCTGTGAAAATACATATAGTTTTTCCTGTGATTCTGTTCCGCAGCCATTCTAGGCATTCTGTGATGGCCTTGATCTCTGCTTGTAGAATCGTTGAGTACTTAGGTAATTGGTATACTAACTCAGTCCTCGGATTGTGGATGTAGATCCCTATGCCTACTCCTAACTCGAATTTGGATGCGTCTGTGTAGCACTCCACTATTCCCTCGTCTTGGGTGTATGTGTCGTGTTCTTGTCCGCGTCTATCTTCTATTCTTGTCGTGCAGTTCGCAACCACGTGTGTTTCTGAGATGCGGTCTGTCTGACAGTTTGTTGTCAGGAACCCTCCTAGGTGTTCCGATATTCTCTGATGTTGTGTTTGAGGTGCATCCTCAATCCACTCATTCAATGCCCTTAGTCTCCTTTCTGAGATCGCTGCCTCGGATTTGATTTGGATATCTATTGGGTGGATGTATAGCAGAATTTCGAGGGCGCTCGCTGAGTAAAATTAATTCAATCCATTTATCAACAAACAAAAATATGAATTAACTTCAGATTTCAGTAACCGCCAACTACCGATTATCTAGAGTAACGAATTCAGAACAAATGTGTTGTATCGAATAGTCAAAGTATTGCAATTTTGCAACGCTAGTGGTGCGTGAACATTCAGTAATATTGAAATTTGAACTAATTTTGTTTTCGAAATGCAACAGCAAGCGCCCAAAGCTATTAAAGGCACCAACTAAGGGTATTAACTTTAGGAAATTTACACTTTTTATGTCAGGGTCTGTAATTGTTGTAAATATATATATATGTATATGTATGTATGTACTAATGAACTCAATATATGTATGTACGATTTTCGACTGTCTGGTTAACTCGATGGCATTCGGAAGTGAGGTATTTGTTTTGTTTTTAGTCGTAAGTATATCAAAGATTACACTCTGTATTCCTGGGCTTATAACTAGTTTTTGATAACGTGAATTTACCATCAATCCTTAAAGATTTGGATCAAAAACAAGTGTACACCCAACTTTAACTTAATGGACCGGCAACACAACTTGTGTTGGGTATTTCCCGAAAAAATCCCAATCTCGAGATTCGGGATTTCCCGAAATACCGAAAATGTCAATTCTCGAGATGCGGGATTTCCCGAATAACGAAAATTTAAATTCTCGAAATATCGGGAAAACTCGATTTTTTGATCTTACCGTTTACAGATCTTACTTAGCAAGTATATGAAAAACCTCATGGGTTTCCCGAATAAAGTCCAGCCCTGAGATATGTTTGTATAACACACGCAGAATAAAAGTCAACGTAAAGAAGAGATTTACAGCTTTTTCTTGAGCAGAAAAATAAAAAGTGAGTTTTGTCTTTTGACACTATTGAATTAAATGAGCGATATGTGTATTCTCTGATGGGACTGGATAGAAGAAGTCTCAGAATTGCAATAGGAGTCATCACAGGTCACTGCTCAGTTAGGGCTATGACCAGCAGATGGGATAGCAGATCTCCAGACTTCTGCAGGATGTGCGAGGATGAGGACGAATTGGAGACAATAGAACACATCCTTTGTCATGTCTAGTGTATAGATTTTTTTCTGAACTAGAGGGCATCTCGAAGGCAGGTGTAGAAAACCTAATTAGTTATATAAGGGGTATTAGATGGATGAACGACGGGGGATGCGGGTACCCGATAGACTGAACAGACTGCTTACCTAACATAAAACATTACTCCAGTGACTCTCGCCAATTTTTCTACCTTATATATCTTTAATCTACTACTTCCAGCTTTAATTTTCCCACCTACACATAAGGGATTCTCAATGGACCCTATGGGTCTCCGAGTGGAGGTGCATCTTAGGATGTACCACCATTCCTAACCTAACCTATGTGTATTCTCTTACTTGCAAACATAAGCAATTCTTTCAAAAGTAAGAGAAAGAATTGTTTTTTCTATAAATATTTGTCAACAAAAAATTTTTTAAATGAAAATGGATTTCTCGAGAATTCTTGAGATATTCTCGAGATTCGAGATTTCCCGAAATGTTAATAATTTCAATTCTCGAGATTCGGGATGGGAAAATCTGTAAAATTTCTCGAGAATTCCCGTCGGGAAATTCCCGAAGCCCAACTCTAAACACAAGTAATAGCAGGACATTAATTCGACCACAAGCAACGAATCAGTAAGTAGCGAGGTTATTCGAGGATATCCAGATATTCCTCATTCTGTGGAATTTAGTATAAATCAAATCCTGGCGTATCACAAAGCGAATGGCACCAATGGCCTATGCCTATGAAGTTGTGCTACTGGTAAAAGGCAAACCTCGGCCAACAATTAGCGAAATCATGGAACTAAAATCGCCGTGGGTAAAAAAAAAATGGGAAGAACTATTGGTTAACCCCACCAAATAGAATTATTCCATTTCATGAATATTTAAAATATACCGGTCTTCTCACTCCGAAGACCAAATGAAGCGTCTCTGCAGCTATCAAAGGAGGCGAAATACCTGGGCATCATACTCGACTCTAAACATTCCTGGAAACTGAACACCTTGAAAATAATTAAGAAAGCCTGTGCGACTTTTATACCTGTAGGTTTGATGTTGACACATCTATTGATGATACATTGGATGGCCAGGGTGGCTGGTAAATTTAGCTACACTTGTATTGTTACGGTCAATAGAAAGCGTTACTTAAAGATTTTGAAAAAATTGTTCCTTACATAACTGTGCTGAATGGAAATAGGCACGGGAGCTGGTGTCTACATAGAAAAGGCGGACATTAGGAAATCATTCAGACTACCGGATGAATGTAGTGTCTTTCAAGCAGAAATTCTAGCGGTATTGCGAGCTGCGGTAGCATAATACCGAAAGGAGACAACATTACTTTCTACGTTGACAGTCAGGCAGCACTGAGGGCTATAACAAGCCATCAGGTTTCGTGTAGGGTAGTTAACGAATGTTGGCAGGCGCTAAATCTACTTCTAAGGGACTACAACGTAGGCACTGTGACATTGAAGGGAATGAAATCGCGGATGAGCTGGCTCGAATGGGCATATGCTTTGCATGTTGAGGAAGCGGACAGATCGGTTAAACCGCCAATCAACAACTTTATCAAAAAACAGAAGGATCATATCCTAAACAGAATACTTACCAATTGGGAAACGAGAGTGGGGGCAATATATCGAAGGTCTTGTGGCCTAGGTTAGATATAGCGAGAACTAATGCACTGATGGGACTGGATAGAAGAAGTCTCAGAATTGCCATAGGAGTCATTACAGGGCACTGCTCAGTTAGGGCTATGACCAGCAGATGGGACAGTAGATCTCCAGACTTCTGCAGGATGTGCGAGGATGAGGTCGAATTGGAGACAATAGAACACATCCTTTGTCATTGTCCAAGTTTGCAACGTTATAGACAAAAATGTCTATGGTATAGATTTTTGGCTGAACTAGGGGACATTTCAAAGACAGGTGTTGAAAACATTATTAGTTATATAAGGGGTATTAGATGGTTGAACGACGGGGATGCGGGTACCCGATGGACTGAAAAGAAAGGCAGGCACCTTACATAAAACATTACACCAGGGACTCTCACACATTTCTGTAATCCATATATATATATATTTTTAATTTACTACTTCCAGCTATAATTTTCCCACCGACACAGAAGGGATTCACAATGGACCCTATGGGTCTCCGAGTGGAGGTGCATCTTAGGATATACCACCCGTCCTTACCTAACCTAACTGTGCCGAAAGAAAATCCCTTTCAATACCGTGTGGTTTCAACAAGGTGGTGCAACTAAGGTATTCTGACCTTACTGCATCTGACTTTTTCATGTGCGGTTATTGCAAACAGGAAGTTTACTAAACAAAACCCAAAAAAAAATTAATGATTTAGAGCAACAATTGAGATAATTCCCGCTGCAACTCTCCAGGGAGTAATGAATACATTTTTTTAAATAACATGTCGCACTTTTATTAACTATATATTAGTTTCTAAATGAACAAAGTACAAATAATTTATATGAATTAAAAAAAGGCTCCATACCATAGAGAGGGATGGGTCAGAAACTAAGTCATGGGAGAAGATCAGATCTCAATCTTTAAAGGCGGCTTTAAAATGGAACATAACTCCCATATATGGGCAGGGGCTCCAAAGACATCTTTGTAGCTTCTGGATCGTGTACAGAGGAGAACAGTGGTGATGATAGCGGATAGTAGGGGATCCAACTCTATGGTCTACCTACAGCATCGCCGGATTGTGGTTGTATATCGCTATTCTATAGATATTTCAATGGTATTTGTTCACAGGATATCCGTCGGACGTTGGAACATTTAGCCGAAATACACGAATGACCAGGGGCTCTCATTCGTTCCTTGTCAAATGGCCGGTTGACCGGACGACGCACTATAGAGAAAATTTGTTCTTCAGCCGTACTGTTCGTATGTGGAATAATCTTCCTGCAAGTGTTTTTCCTGCCTGATATGACATTATCAAATTCAAGGCAAATATCAACCGACATTACTCCCTCTTTCCCATCGCTACCACAGTGCATTGCATTAATAGGGGGCATCACCTGAGTGTTAGCCAAAAATAAAGACTGGAACGGACACGGTAGTTTGCTCAGAAACTCTGAGAAGACATAACATGCTGGATACTTAACTTTTGTAGTGTTTTTCAGGTAGACATAGTCGCAATCGACAGTCAAATGGATTTTCGAGTGGTAAAATGTAAAATCCAGATGTATGTTAGAATACCTCACCCAAATCTAAAAGCACAAGGTAACACAAACCTGGGTTCTCGGTCATAACGGGAAACGGGATGGCAGACCTCCGAGTCGGTCATCTCTTACATTCGCCTGTCCTCGGTTAAACTACTAAATTAGCAAATCTGGTAACGAGTCGACGGTGGTTCTATACAAACTTTTGGTCATAAAGCCGAATAGGACTTCAGACACTTCTGGGGGTTCCCTGGAAATGACCCCAAATTTTCCTATTAAAGCCGACAACACGAAAATATTGGGACAATTTTTCAAATCCATTGCGGTCATTTTTTTTATTACAATTTTGGGATATTTTTCATTAATAAAAATGACCCCAATTTGTTATCTTAAATTTTGCATAATGAATAACACTGGGTAACAACCAAAAAAAAGTCATGGGTTTCTCAGCTGATTTAGACTAATTTTGGTGTTCTGAGTCCGAATATCACATTGATTTTGCTGTATCAGGTCAACTTTTTGAGATACAGCCATAGGCCTAAATGACCATTTTTCCCTGAAATGTAAGCCTTTTTATACGCTTCAATATGCTAATATTAGGGGTTTTAAGGGGAGCAGTTAGTACCTGGTGCGGGAAACATCATAAACGAACCTCTTGTTGACCGGGAGAAGATATTGATCCCACCGCTACACTTGAAGCTTGGGTTAATGAAACAGTTCACGCGTGCTCTGGACAAGGATGGGAGGTGCTTCAACTACATGTGCCGAGCCTTTCCGCGACTGACCATTGAGAAGCTGAAGGCCGGCATTTTCGATGGGCCACAGATACGGCAGCTCATAAAGGACACAGAGTTCGAAAAGTCCATGAACACGTTAGAGTGCGCCGCGTGGAAATCGTTTGTGCAGGTGGTGAAGAACTTCCTGGGGAACACGAAGGCAGCAAACCACGCCAGACTCATCAGCAGCATGATAGAGGCCTTTCAAAAGCTCGGGTGTTTGATGAGTATAAAAATGCACTTCCTGTTCTCACACATGGAGAAGTTTCCTGAAAACCTTGGGGCGATGAGCGACGAGCAGGGAGAAAGGTTCCATCAGGACATGCGCCAAATGGAGGATAGGTACCAGGGGAGGTGGGACGCAGTCATGATGGCGGACTACTGCTGGATGCTGAAGAGAGACAACCCAGCAGCTGCTCACAAACGGGAATCGAAGAAACGCCGATTTATGCCGTGAACTCTGAACTTTTGTGTCACGTAACGCTCATTGTTATACTAATATTATGATAAATATGCTTATTTAATTTGATGGAGTAAATAAAAACTTAATAAATTTGCATACGTTGACTTTTATTTCTTGAGGAAAACGGAAAAAATCTTCCGGGGTTTCTCAGCAGATGATCCAAAGAAATGTTTTTTTACGAAAAATCGATTTTTAAAAATTTCTGTAGCAAAAAATCCTGACCTGATAGAACAAAACCAAGGTCATTTTCGGACTCAGGGCATCTAAATTAGTCTAATTCAGCTGGAAAACCCTAGACTTTTTAAAAAATTGAATATTATTTAATTGAATATTATTAAAAAATAGTTCTGAATATTGCCAGTTCTGCAATTTGGGGCCTTATTTCCTTTTTATAATTTTTTTATCTTTTTTTTTTGCTTTGTCATTTCTGCCGCTGCCGAAGGTGCCGCTTCGGCAAAAAACAACTCAGCATTCTCACAGTAGTCAAAAAATACAAAGCCGACGAACTATGGCATTTCTATAACGAATATACAGGGTTTTCCAACAAGAGGTGTTATTTTGGTATTCAAAGAAAAATGATCGGATGTTTATTGTGAAGGATATGTATAGGATATATAAAGAGGAAGGTATGCCGTTAACAATGAAAAACAACTTTAGGCAAATGGCCACCACGACCACGCATACAGGATCATATCCTTTTCATGAAATTTCCCATAACCAAATCGCAAAGTGGCTGCCCTATATCCTCGATAGCCTCACGAATTCTAACTTTGAGGTCTTGAATCGACGCTGGGCTGTTGGCGTAGACCTTATCTTTCACGTGACCCCAAATGAAGAAGTTGCAAGGTGTTAAATGAAAAGATCTCGGTGCCCAGTTGTGATCACCTCTTCGAGAGATAACACGGTCCGGGCAACTTTTCCCGTAAAAGAGCAATGGTTTCGTTGCTTGTTTGAAAGAAAACGTTGTCCAGATCAATACAATCCAACTCCGACCATAAATAATCATTAATCATCTTTCGATAGCGCAATCCATCCACCGTAACTGTTGATCCAACCCAATTGTCGACCCCGCCGGACCATAAACCGCACCAAACAGTCACACGTTGAGAATGGATAGGCTTCTCAACAATAAGCCCCTTCCGAGCCCCTGATGCGTCAATTTTACTTGTTGACGTTGCCACCGGGTAAAATGAGTAAAATTCCCAAATCAGAAAATGTATTCCCATTTTCAAGAGGGTTTCCAAGAATATAAGCTATATTAAGAAACAAAAGAGTGAGCTGTGCCAATTATATTATTTCATCATGGTCTGCACCCGAAACCCTTGAAAGATTATTGTTTATAGAGAGTCCGGGAAAGTTGTAGAAAGATCTGGACGGTTGTCTAGTGTACGATTCAAGAATCTAGCTCAACGTGTATGAAGGTTAAAGAGAAATCTCGTAAGGTGTTATATTTACTATTCATTCTTGCTACACATCTGGCCTGATGTCAATTATGTATTTAATAAAAATTGGTTTACTTTTAATGGTTATAAATGATATTCGACATCAATCAAAAATAAATCATAAGAATTCCATTATACGATGAGTAAGAATATTCGAATAAGCCGAAAACAAACATTTTTGAAGTGAAGTGGGGTGGCAGCAAGACTGTAGTAGTAGGTGTCACTTATGAGGAGAACAATAACACATTTTCAAAATGTTATCAGAATTTCATTTACCAGTTTGGTTGTTTGTTTGATACTTTGTCGTCTGTTTGTTGGTTGACACGTCAATGAAGAATTCTATTATAATGCCATTAAAAGCGATGACACCAATCATCGAACATCAGCAATAGCAAGACCCAACAGCGACGCACCAGGTAAACGACGGCAGCGACGACCGTACGGACCTTTTGTGTTGGAACGTGTACACTTCCATCAATGTCAAATACACGCATCAAACGAATCGAATCACTTGTATCGATGTTTACCTATTTATCTAAGAATGTTCAGGTACTTGTACGTGTGTATGTTGTCGGGGTTTTTCTCTATTCCCCAATTGACTAAGAGTTTGACAAATTGATTGAGGCCTTTCTTCGGAAATGTGGAACAACACTACACCTGTATAGGAGTAGTTAATCATTCGAAATGAGAATATTTTGAATTCGTATGGACTTAGGGGTGAATCGGTATACAGATGCTTTGCTGGCGGTTTGAAATTCCTAGGGCTGTAGTACGGTAGATGTTTATGGACCCGTCCAAAAGAGATAGAACAGATGGATTTTATTTGTTGAATTTCTTATATACGCACATGATAGACAGTGGGGAGCAAAATTGTACTTCTAAGCCAATAACACTTCTAACACCAATAATAAAGAAAAAATAATATTTTTCTTTAATATAAACATGTGAAAATGGCCTATAATAGAAATCAAAAAATAACCATTTAGCCAGAAAAAAATGACTAAATTTTGCAGCTACCAACAAATGATAGTACCAACAATCCCCAAAACGAAATCTCTATGGGTGGTGTGGGTATCGACGAATCAGATACTCTTGATGTTCTGGGCATGAAGATTCTCTTCACACATTTTGCTTTTCGACATTGTTACGAATCAATAAGATTTAACTATAAACGTCAAAAACTCAACGTATAAATTCAAAAGACTTTTGGAAGAGAATCCAGAATAGAATTAAAAAAAGTCATCGTATAAATTCGCTCTTATTCTACTCTGAGCAATTTTTCATCTGAAGTTCAATGCAGAACATTTTTCACAACTAAATCGCCATATTTTTCGTAAACATATTTCACATATGACACTTTCTTTCCGTTTTACTTTTTGTATACAAATATTATTTATTTATAAAACAGTAGAAACCTTTCTTTAAAAAAAATAGAAAAATGTTGAATGCCTCGTATAATTTTTTTTTAAATTTTGGCAACCGTCGCTTTCCTCCATTCGTTGAAAAGTCGAAATTTTTAACGCCTTAAATAAGAAAACATCGCTTTCTTTTCGTTTTCCATTCTGATTACAAAACACCGTTCTTAATAAAAACATTTAAAAATACCAAAATGTGCATTCCAATATTTTATAATTTAACATTCCAATACATTCGTTCCCTTTTTTCTTCTGAAAACAAAAATTCTTTAAATAAATAAATAATAATAACAAAATTAAATAATAAAATATTTACCTCCGTTTTCATACAAATTTAAGACGGCTTTGTTAAGGAAAATTTATAAAAATACAAAAATAATTTTCACACATTTTTCTTAACAAAGCTTGTTTAAATTTTTTTGAATACGGAGGTTGAAACTTACTTTACAAATAATCGAGTGATGTTTCGTACTAATTTTCACCTGCTGCTCTTCCTTTCCGCATACTTGTACCATTTTGAATGATTCGTAACATAATAAGCGCGATATTACTTCAGTCGTTACATACGTTTCTCTATAATTCAGCGAGGTTTTTGTAAGTTCCCCAACAACTTCAAAGAAGAAGATATATGGAAGCAATACGAAATAACGAAGCATGAGGTTACTCCTTAGCAATTTTGCTGATTTTTTCATTCATTTTTGGGATAATTTTCTTTTTGGGCCATTTATTATATTAGCTAACTGGCTTATTTATTGCAATATAAGCTTGTTTTCTCACCTAAGAATAATGAAAGTCTTTGGCGGCCTCTCCTGGTACTCATTTTTTTTTTACTTCTGTGACAGCTAACTGACTTATTTTCATGAAAAGAACATTATTTACCAAATCTCGGAGTAGTTTCCCAGATTGAGGTGAGTATTAGTGTTGATGTGTAAGTAATGGAACCGTTATACATGAGTACAGTGGACTCTCTCATAAGCGAAGACCTAAGGGACTGAGAATTTTGTCCGCTTATGAGAGTAGTGCACAAGAGGATTGAAGCGGATTGGTACTGAAAAAAGTGTCCGTTTATGAGAGGTGTCCGTAAAGAGAGACTACACTGTATTTTAAACTATTAATATTATTTCAATAACAATAACATTATGCAACAACAGAATTTAAATGACAAAATATAATCAATTACGAAAAGTATTGATTGCCTTAAATTTGTTTATAGTTCTGGAACTGTCATTCAGATTAAAAAGCGTTAAATGCAAATATTAAAAATAAGATAGTGATCAATATCTATTTTAATTAAATCGTCCAGATCATTTGCGAGATATGACAATTTATGAGTCAAAAATCTTTATTTAACAAAAAATATTCATAGAAAAAAATTTCGGCTACTTTTGTTCTCAGGGGACCATAGTACATTCGATTTTTTTTGTTGCCAAAGCAAACCTGAATATCTCCTAATTAGTGAAATTATTTTATAAACAAATAGAGTGGATTTCACAGAACCGTTCATAGGGACGCGGAGACTTCAGATATCGAAAAAAGTGTCAGAAAATAAAATTATCACATATGAACAATAATAATAACATTGTTCGATCCGTGTACCCCATTTCTGATAATATCTTCGAGTTATGGAAGTTTGACTGTTAATAGAATTTTCTACAAAACCCCAACTAACTAAACCAGGTCGTCGGGTTGGACATAAAGTGTTCCTGCTGCATGTTTTCCAGCGATAATGGATCATTAATATGAGTACATTTTCGGAAAACTTCAGACAACGTCGTTTCGTGTGCGATACAAGTAATTAATGGAATTACAGCAAACATCAGCCATGAATTCGATATTGGACTGATACGAGGCATTTGCCGCAGGTCGCTCAAAAATGGAAACGTATCTTTGAAGTGTTTTGAACGTCTTCTCGTACATATGTGTCAAGATGAGGGTGGTGACATGGATGCCAACTAAGTACGATTCCCGCTGTTGTTTGTTGAATGCGATAGATAAGAGTTTGAAATTTGTGTGTATTTACTTTTCATAGAAACGAACACAGAAAACATTTTTGAATTATGGTTTTCGTTAATGTTGTTGTTGCTGCTGATGCCGCCAGTTTCATTTCTTAGTTGAGAAACATCCAAAAGTCTTTTCACGAACACATCATGTCATGTTTACGTTACGGATACTACGAAGAAAATGTGGGTCAATGATAAAGTGTGATATGACTATTTTTTGTATGTCCTTAGTTATGTGTTGTATGCAATTAATGTTATGTTTCTCACTCACCCATCTACTCCTATATGTGGAATTACGTATCATCAATAAGAATTTGCTCAGGTTTTCGCTAACGAATTCTAGAAAAACAATACTAATATTAAGAAAGGTTCGAAAATGACGCGGCTCTGTGATTCAGAGTAAAATTCCATCGGCCTAAAGTCAATAACATTTGATCTACTAAAAAGGTTTTCAGCTCTGTACAAAAATAGGTTGTGTTTTAGTCTAAAATTATTGAATTCCAGAAAAAATAAACATTTTAATTAATTCTCCATAGTTTATATAAAAACATTTGGCAAATCTTCTTATACTTGTTTTCGAGCGAATAATTGATCTAATAAATGGGTTTAGTTCTGTTCAGACGTCGAGAGGTTAGACTCTTGTTGCGTTCAGATTTCTCAAAATACTGAAACTCTGGGAGCAGAGATAGCAATGCTCTTTTTTACCGAACATAACATTGAGCCTGTTTCTGACCTAAGCCAGTTAAATTTAATAGTGATCTTTTTCCCACTTTGTACACAAATTTATGTTATTATAAGGTAAGGTTACTGATCGATTCGACTTGGCGAACCCAGTGCGATCCTTATCGACTATATCTCAAGGCGTCTTCACATATCTCCACGGGGTAACTCCAGGGCAACGGGGTTTTAGCATCCGCAAAGGAGATGGCTAACGTGATAGCCAGGATAATAGGTTGGAGTTGGGCATGTAACTATCTTCACAAAATATACCACAGTAAAAACAAAAAATAATTAAAATAAACGAACTTCGCATAATGTTGACAACCACCGCAAACGTTTAAAGGATCATGATTTACGGATATTAACTTGGAATGTACGGCGTAAATAAGATGAGTTACTGCGATGTATATTAAAGATGCCATGAAAGCAACCACCAGTTCGGATGCAGATTTTTGTGAACAAGAGTGTACGTATATAATTATTTGCGCCAACTACCTCGGAATAAGTCTCCTATCCATCGCCTATAAGATCTTATCAAGCATATTTTGTGAACGATTGAAGCACAAACTCGGCGAACTGATCCAATCCTATCAGTGTGGCAGAAGTTAATAAAAAATTCACACTGAACACATCCTACTCGCATATGCGGACGACATTGACATCGTCGGTAAGATAGAGCAAGAAGTACTTTAAACAGCCATAGCTCAGAAACTATTAGAGGTATGAAAAACAGATTTGATGCATATGTTATTCGCACAGAAACAAATACGTTCTGAAAAAAGTGGGCGGTGTCACCATCCTTAAATCCACATATTTCATGAACAGTCTGAGGTATGATGATGCGATTTGGTTTATATAATGCTGATACTTAAGCGAACATGTCCTGAAAATGTTTAGACGGTGCCAGGCATTTTTATAAAACTCGTCATGGAATTTTCTTAGTGTATTACTGTCGACCGGAAAATTATGATATGGTATATTTTGTCATTATTGAGGGAAGAGGCATTGCCCCGCCCATATATGTCAACACCTTGTACGTCCATATATCATAAACTGTTGAAGATGTAAGGATACGATTTGGCATATCTGACATTGGTATATTTTTTTTTTCTAGGGAAATAACATACATATATTCCAAGAGCACTACAACAAAACTTAAATATTTTAGAAGAAAAAAAAATACAACTCGCTGTGAATAAAAGCGAAAATTCTCAATCGATTTTAAAATTTAACAATTAACATTTATTGTGAGTGCCTTCTGATCGCGTGCGTACCAAAAAAATGGAGGGAAGTCAGGGTGATTTTCATACCGAAAGCCGGTAAGGTAAGGCACTCCCAAGGATTTCAAACCCATCAGTGTATCGTATTTTTTATTGAACGACTGTTGGATCCGCATATCAGGAACATAATTGATACGCACTTCATAAAAGGGGTTGGACACGCCTTCGACCAAGAGTAGTGAAATGGATCTACTAGCGGTAGTGAGACCGGTTCTTACATATGGTTATTGTGGTAACAGCTAAAATATTAAACTAATTGGAAAGTGTGATGTTGGGAGATGAAGTAATTGTGCCACCTCTGTTGGACGTGACCACAAATCAATGGGCAGTAGGGAGGTGGGATTGGATGGAGAATTGAATAAATGCACTGTGACATGTGGGCCTGTTTAGTTGTGCTAGGATTGAAGAGGTGGTTTTCAGAGCAATATGTTGACAATCGGTTGACGTCCGTAAGGAATGACGTCTTGGATGTCCTCACGATAGTGCCTGAAGTCAATGTGGTTGTGTCGCGAACGTGGATCTGCCACCAGGATCTGATGAAACAGAAATTATCTAGTCAGCAGCACATTATGTTGTCTGACTGACAGTATCCTGGTCTCCTCGTGTAGATGATCTACATTTGGACACAACGAGTAGCAATTCGGAGTGCATTATTCTGGGCCGTTTGCAAGTTTTTCCATTTCGTGTCACTAAGGACTGAGGTTCATATTGGAGTATACTGGACTTTTCATCTAGGAAATCCCTGCATATTAAGTTTGAGAACTTTGTATAAACTGCAGCAACATATGATTTTTGGAAATATAACGCCTAATCGCTTGACAAAAACGAAATTTAACGCCCAAGTATTTAATGGACAATATATCGATTTTTTTTATAACGTGTTATTTTGTTCTAATTAAGGATTTGTGTTGCTCCGACGATTTTTTTTTTTTTTTAATATAGATTTGATTAATTAATTTATATTGTTTTGATGTTCAGAGGCAATAAACTATATAATTTTAAATAAAAAACAAGGTTTTTTTCTTCACCGAAGTTAATTAGACCCAAAATTAAAATAAGAAACTATGCCCCCAAAAAACAAAAATTTTCGTGTTGTTGTTTTTCATATTTTTTGCCTAATTTCATTTTTAACTTGGGGTTTATTTTCGTGTTGCCTAATGACAAACCGCTTGGAGATATATGTCGCCACCAGGTTTCAGGCAATTTTTTGACATTTTCGATTTTTTACAATTAAAATAAATAAATGAAAATTTGTTGATTGCTCTGAAACTGTCATTTGGATAAAATGGCACTAAAAGCAAAGATTATAACTTTTTTATTTTAATTTATTTCAATAAAATCGGACAAGTCGTATTCGAGTAAAATAGAAATTTAAAGAAAAATCTTTAAAAAAAATGTTGATGGGCATTTCCTCTGTGATGTGACACTTGCAAATCCGTTTTGTAGTTCGCCAGTGTTTTTTCACTAAAATTGTTTTTGATATATATTGTTTAGTATCATTTCTGGTATCTACAGCTCTCATGCTGCCATCAGATAAATCACGAACGGAGTAAAGGTGATGACTACGTTTTATGTCCGAAAAAGTAAACTGTCGTTTCTAAAATATATCGATCAGTCATGATCGGAAGTGGAACAGGTGCGTACCACAGTTATATCAAGAACTGGAATAAGCTCGCGATCCCGGAAAGGTTCTATAAATATACCGAACACGTATGCGATGACACGTGGTTCATCGTATCCCCTCACAGTTCGTCATAGAACGAACCCCGGCCAAGCAAAGTGAAATCCTCACATATTCGGCGTGTTCGTATACATAAATTCGAATGGAGCATGTTTTTTTTTATAGATAAATATTTACACACATATTCGATTCTATTTGTACAAGTTTAATAAAAAGAATGAGAACCCTACTTCATACATATTGTGTGAATGTGTCTGTGCTTATAGTAACGAGGGTGGTATGATAATTACATGAAATGACTGTTAAACACAACTTTTATATCGTATTAACTCCAAGGTTGTAATATTTCCCTCGTTGTTTTTATGGTATGAAATAAATATACAAATATTATCAAATAAAACATAAACTACATTAACTTTCTGATATAATTTGCGTCATTTCAAATTCCAACTGTATCATAAATATTTTCTGTGGTATTTCGATGGGCATTTCCTCTGTGTTGTGACACTTGCAAATCCGTTTTGTAGTTCGCCAGTGTTTTTTCCAAAATCAGCTCAACGGGCGAGAAAGTGGAACGAGAACGCAGTCGTGCCTTCGTCATCTCGAGCGACTGTTTGGGGGATACAGTGAACTGCAATAACAATATAAAAAGCATTAGGAGAAATTTGTACAAACCTTTAACAAGTTAGTGTTCCTGGTCATAGCCTGTTCGTATGTCAATATTTTCGACGCATGGCTTTGTTGAGATCTTTCCAGGTATACGGCAATGGATTTTTCCATTTTATCCTCTTCACGTTTCCTAAAAGATATAATAAATGCAAATTTAAATGTCAACCTCCGTTCTCGGCATTTCCTCCTTCAACGTACTGTGTCTTTAGTTGGGTTTTTGATTTCCTAGAAAATACAAAACCTATACTCGGTGCGTGGCCAGACTTCCAATTTTTTCTCCAAAACTGTATCTAATTATAGCTTTACTAAGTACAGAATATGGACAAGATCGCGATCATCGTATTGATATTTTTACACGATTTCTCCTACCCTTAGGGTGAGGGTATAAAACAACGCTCACTTTTGACTTCGTGATGCAAGATGATTCATCTTCTCATAGCTGCCATCAGACGATATGTATTTTACATATGTTCTGTCACTTTTTGTATCCATATGTAATTCCGTATGTATGTCAAAATAGTCGTTTTGCATACGATTCATAATTTTTGTTATCACACTTGCATATGTATTTTCGTATGTCATAACCTCTAAAAGTAAACAAAAGCTGACATTTTATTAATGTGTATTTTTCAAAAACCACTGTTTTGTTATGTTTGTCAGATGAAAATAGAGCGCGCTCTAATCGAAAAAATTACATATGTATTTTCACATGTATTTTACATATGTATTTTCACATGTATTTTACATATGCAATGTTTCATATGTATCAGACGATGTGTACAACTTTTACTTATGGAAAATTTTACAGTACATTTGTAAAAAACATATCGTCTGATGGCAGCTATGAGAAGATGAATCATCTTGCATCACGATAAAGCGAGCTCTTACATATCAGCTGAAACAATGGACTATTTGAGCACTAAAAATGTGGAATGGATAGGTCATCCGCCGCACTGCCCCTGATTTGGCATCCAATGACTTCTTCTTATTCCCTCACATCAAGAAAAACTGCGTGGTCAACGTTTTTGGACCCCCGAAGCAGGTGTTCAAAAACCCATCTTCACGGAGAATATTTTGAAAAACTATAAAACCATTTCCAATGATAAATGACTGCTTTTTTTACTGCTGGACACGAAATATAAATAGCAAACCTCGTATGTTGCGACATAAACCAAATATAGTAAACGCTGCACATGACGAGAATTCAGTTTGGCTCATTAAAAAAAAGAAATACCTAAATAATACTTGTTTCATTTAATATCTCTTCCGCGATCCTTGGAAAAAATTTTGGTAGTGTGGGAAACACTACTTTAAATTATAAGTATAAACTTGTAAAGGGTTTTCCAACAAGAGGAGTTATTTTGAATAACTCGGTATTTCGGTAGCTGCCATTTTTGAAGCTTTTTTCTTTGACATTTCGTCGTTCGTAAGTTATAGTGTTCTATAACGCAAAATAGGACAAATTGAGATAAGACTGATTTTTGGGTCAATTTATCGAGATCTGTCGATCTGTGTAATCAGTTTGCTTTTATTCTTTATAGTTTTCGAAATATTATACATCGACTTTGTGCTATACAATACTTTATTACTTTTTGCAATAAAGAACTAAACATTAACATGGATTTCCCAAAAAAACATTTTTGTCATATAGAACACAATAACTTGCGAACGACGATTTGACAAGTAGAAACTACGCCATTACTAAAAATGGATTCAAATTATTAAAATTCACAACAACAAAAATGGTGAAAGTCTTGCAGTCACAGTTCTGAAGCACCTTGTCGGACAGCAATACAGAAATTGGTGGACAACTTCGACATGTTGGGACAAGTTAGTGATGTGAAGAATAAAACCCGTGCACGTCGCTCAAGAATATTGCTGCTGTAGCCCTAAATGTTGAAGAAACCAAGGACCCAATCAACAAAGACACGACGTTGTTGATAATCGGCCGGCTTGAGTTCTAGTGTTAACTGGACTTTATAAGCCTTAAGACCCAAGTCTTCATGCAAAATACGTTGTAATGACGTTTGTGGAATGCCCAATTCCAAAGAACGATGAGAATTGGACAAACCTGGCGTTTCTTCAAAACTTTGGGCTACAGCAGACAGGTTTGTCCAATTCTCATCGTTTTTTGGAATTGGGCATTCCACAAACGTCATTACACCATATTTTTAAGGCTTATAAAGTTCAGTAAACACAAGAACTCAAGCCGGCCGATTATCAACAACGTCGTGTCTTTGCTGATTGGGTCCTTGAAATGCATTAAAATTATCCGAAAAATCATCATGACTGATGTCGCATCTATGGCTCGGAAAACCAAAGAGTTATTGTTCTCCATCCTCAACGTGTGACTGTTTGGTGCGGTTTATGGTCCGGCGGAGTCATTGGACCTTACTTTTTCAAAAAAGAGGTTAGATCAACAGTTACGGTGAATGGATTGCGCTATCGAGAGATGATTAATAATTTGAGATAATTTTTCACAAAAAAATTTCATTTTTCTTTCAATAACAAAATCACACCTCTTGTTGGAAACCCCTGTTAATATGTTTGCTTTAGGTGAATTCAAGTGAGTGTAGTTATGCTACTGACATCCCTCACACATAAAGCAAACATCTGATATTACGAGATCGTTATCTCATTGCAGAATATAGATTGGTAGCCAGAAAAATCAGGCCTGTTACGGGCGAGCTTAGGACGTGAATCCCATGCAACGAACACCTTTGCCATTCTTGTAGACAAACACTGTCTCTCCAAAGTTGATGTAGGTAGTCAATCATTCAATAGGGCACCGGGTTAACCGAAAAAAGGCTAACGGAACCAAGAATAATTTGATAGAATTTGAGCGACGAATTCACGTTATAACAGCGGACCTCATGGTGAACCCAAGTGAGATATGCTTCGGGCAGCTGTCACATTAACCCCTGAGATCATTGTACTTTAAGCACGAAATGGGAAGCTTAAACCAGCACAATTTTTCAATCCAGTTTGGTAAATAAATTCATGGCATTTATTATTGAAATCTGATTGCCGGTAAATTTGTTGAATACTTTGAATACGAGTTGAATTTAAATTGAAGAAGAATTTAAGAAAAAGTTTGATATTTTCATTTGTGTACATTGTATTTTAAATTTATATATACCCCAAATATTTATATTTTAGACGATTTAATAATTAAAACACCAAATTAACAATGTTACTTTATGTTCCAATATTTTTGGCCAAGAAAAGTGGTGTTGCGAACTAAAGTGCGATATGCAGCTTAAATATGCAGCAAATAAATTCCACAAAAATAAAATGTCATTGGATTTATGGGAATTCGGATTCGGTGGCTTTTAGAACTTACACTGTGTCCAGTTTAGTATCAATTTCGGCTTCCAATGCGATGAACTTCTCATTAATCTCCTTAATTAAATCCATTTTCATAGTCGTGCAGATAAAAACTACAAATTTCAATTCAAGAAGTACATTTGAGTCTTTCGTATCGTTGCTAAGTTACCATGCCACCACTGTAAATTCCTCATGTTACCAGATCGTGACATTTTAATTATTGAGAGCGTTTTATTTAACTCACAACTCGAAATACGATTTTTTCAGCAGACCCGTTTAAAGTTTTCTATTGCGTCTTACTGAACAAATATAGGGAAAAAACTCATAGGTTTTGTGACAAAAACACGACATGTAATGAAAATTCTTCTTGCAGTAGGATCAAAAATTTGGCAATTCGTTGTGCGACGCGACTTCATTTAGAGACCACATTAAAGTGTGATGCGCGTGGCAACTCCACCACACAGAGTAAACATTGACCAGCTGGTACCAACATACTATGGAAGTTAGTTGATGGATGAAGTATTTTTGTTTTTGTTCGCCATTAAATCTTTATTTCTGCTCAATAATCCAACTAACTTTAGACAAATTTCGTTTTAACAATCTCTGAATAGGACCAATGCAGTGGCGGAGATGTATTTGTATACTTTTGTCTTCCATATTTTATTGCGAATTTCTGGGAGATTTCATTAAATTGGCGCCATGTACTTGGCGTGATTCGAATACGGATAAATTACATGCAATGATAATCGCTGACACTCATTTGCTGGGGCCAATAATGGGTCATTGGTTGGATAAATTTTACCGTGAATGGCATATGAGAAGAACGTTTCAGGCTGCTCTGTTTCTACATAAACCGGACGTGGTTTTTATTCTCGGTGACCTTTTTGATGAAGGGGACAAGGTTGACCACGATGACTTTAAAGAGTATGTGCTCAGATTTCGCAGTCACTTCCACGCACCCGATTCCATACCAGTGATAAGTGCAGTGGGTAATCATGATGTGGGCTTCCATTATAGGTAAGTTCTTTTCGAGAGCTCAATAGCAAAGACCCGAAGTTTGAATATTCATATATTTCAGAATGCAACCGTACTTTCTGGACCGTTTTGAAGAGGAGTTCAACAACACCGGCGTAGAATTGTACACGATTCGCGATAATCATTTTGTGTTCATCAATTCAATGGCACTGGAGAATGATGGATGTGAGTTTTGTGATGCCGCAATACAAGAACTGCACAATGTCGCAGGTAATAGAAGATAGGAAAGTAGACCTTTGTTTTACATTAGCATGTTATCAAGTTTATTCTCATACAAACATATTTATATAACAGAGATATGGATGTTATTGGTTAGAACATTAACAAACAATTTAAGCATACATTGCTGCACAATACCAGGTGTCAAGTAAAAGTCTCACTAATTGCCCTGACTAAATGGTCAATCTTACCACTTTCCACAATGACTAAACATCATGATTGGCCAGGATATTTAGGTACTTATTATCAGTATCTTAAATTTTGTATGCGCTTTCAAAGTCCGTTAATAATCTCGAACGATTAAATCTAAATATAGGGCAAATGTGTCGCTTTAACGACAACATTGGTCAACCAATATTGTCCTATTTACACAAATGTTGTAAACAAACCCTTTTTGGAAGTGGAGACACATTCAGATTTAAATTGCTTTTCGACATTGAGATGGTCTTAAACCGACAGATCGGGCACAGTTTTCCAAGCTCCCTTACAGTGCTAAATGAGTGTATTATTCATACGACAATCCCAGATAAACTGTTCAAGGAGCTAATCCTAATAACTATAAAAAATCATATGCCTAATAGTCTCGCAAAAAAATTACACGTTTAGAGAAATTGAACTGCCTTAAACGCCCCGAGACTTGTACGGATTTGAATACGCTTGCCAAACACAAACGCTACAGTCGGCCCATAGTTCTGCAACATTTCCCAACGTACCGGTTGTCGGACAAGACTTGTAGAGAACACGATTCCCCACACATAGAACAATATCGTGAGAAATGGGAAGTTCTATCTAAAAATTCGACAGATTGGTTGGGTGAGTAAAAAATATTAAATACTCGATTACTAACGTTACGTTGTCTGTTTTATTGCAGGTAAAGTTTTACATCCACGTTTGGCATTCGCTGGACATTCACATAACTACTGTTTTTCTGTTAATCGATGGGGCATCGAAGAGTATACTGTCGCATCGTTCAGTTGGCGTAATAAAATTAACCCTAGTTATCTAATGGTATACTCGACTACAAAATGTGTAAATTGTTTGTAATATCAATTTTTGTTTTCGTTTGAAGGCATCCTTGGATCCTACCTCCCATTCGATATACAAATGCGACATGTTGGAACAACAGACTGTTTACATGGTATACACATTCTCTGTGAGCATATGTGCAATGCTACTTGCTTGGGATTTGGTAAAATGGTGCTATTGCTGGCTTTTCAAACAGAAAAGTGGTATTAAAATTCAATAGTAAACTGAATTATCACAGTTAAAGTTAGTATTTTTAATTTTTAGCTGTTTTAAATTTATTGTATTATTTTTATAAATTTACTTTGTTTTCAAAATAATATGTAGTATCTACCAAAGTATCTGTAAGCCATTTGAATTAATGTTGTTTATTTATTACAAAGCAAAATGTCCATCGTCCTGTATGTTGGTGTCGCCATTCGGAAGCGATATAACAACTTTAATATTACACCAATGAATTTTAAACAGGGAGTAATTCTCTCGTCTTTATTACTTCATACATAAACAACTGTCATAGATCCGGCGGAAAATATATTTTCTTCCGCCAATAAGTACGAACCAAAATACAACAATAGCTTAAATTGGGAATTTCGAGGCATTTGCATTAAAACATTAAGGAAGGACAGTTTTGTGAAGATAGACATTTAAATGATATAAACATTATGCTTGTTTTATTTAGTAAATTTTGTATCTTTATTTATATTTCTTAAGATGTATTACATATATTGTATCAGAAAGTTTTATGCAATTCTGTTATATGCGCTGCCAATGCGTCCAATTTTTTTTTTCGAATATGTAATTGGTGTACCATACCATACACATGTTTCGTCAACCTTCACCAATATAGAAAAGTGTACCATTTAAATGCCCTCATTTTTTTAAACGTTTACGTGCTGGTCGAAACGCAACGTAATATACGCTTTGATGAATTCTGTATATCGTAACGTATATTTTTTGATTATGACAGTTTTTGCTGTGGAAAACGATTGTTATTATTTTATGGAATGTGCTGTTGGCTCTCTAAATGTCTTGGATAGAGATTGGTTGGGTTTTTGATATTACCGATAGCTAACAACTTAAAAGCGGTAAATGCTGTGTCGAAATTTAACTAAGATCATGCGTGCAGTGCCTCCAGCAGCAATAATCCCGAGCTTCAACTCCTAGGGCGTTTTTGAAGCGTTTTTAATTAATTCAATTAGAGAAAACTTAATTATTTCAATGAGTTCTGTTGTTTTATGATGTGTTAGGGCTGATTTGCGTTTAAATCGAAAGCGCCACTCATATTATCTAGTAACGAAAACTGGTTCGTTTCATATGTCCTTTTTCTAACATATATCTAAAACCAATGTCATATGTAACGAATCCAATTTTGACAAATTTCAAAATTAAATATGAAAAACAATTTCAAAAGAAGTCTGCGAAACGTTGTTTCGTTTTTAATCCCGTATTATCCAAAAACTATCTTTTTGACTTTAGTGGTGTTTTACGGCCGGCTCCCGTAAAACAAATTCGTTTGTTAGTATCAAATTTTCAAAATTGAAGTCGCAATAAAACGAGTTTTTTCTAGGAACGAGAAGTCATTTTTTAGGATGTGTGTTCCATATGTCGATATGTAGAATATATCTGAAAACCAGAATTGAATGATTTTATAGCACTTCCAATATAGACAATTTTCCACGAATGAACGAACTCGTTTTATGAAAACCTTTTTCATATTTCAGTTAGTATCATGGAACATATTTGTGACAACTTTTTTTTCCACGTCTTTTGTCTAAATAGCGTATTTTAAAAAATAAATAGCAAATATAATTTGTTGTTGATCAGAGTAATGCATTCTTACTGTATATCCTAATTAATGCTTTTCTTTTGTTTTCTAACCACGCTTTGTTGCATATTGTCTTCCATTTTATCAATTGTAAAAACGTGGACACTAACAAGTATTTTGTAAATGCAACGTTTATCTTTCTGCAAATGCTTGCCATTTGCATTCAATAATAGAAATTTAACAAAAGTCGTGGTGAACTTTGTCATAATTATATAGAATTTTGCATAAAATCCGGATTTCGTGAGAAATACTTAATTATAAATTCAAAGTAATTAAGAAATTTCAGGAGGTCAAAAGTTTTTTTTTTGTGTGGCCAAATAATTTTTATGCAGCTATAGAAAAAGAGTCGACGCGTAAAAAAATTTTTTTTTTTTATATTTTCTTGAAAATTTGAGTAACAATAGCTAAAGAGAAGAATTGATCAGCGGTCAGCCGGTCACTAGAGATAAAATAAGTTTCCAGGAAATGAGTAACCAAAAAAACTTTCTTTTGATGACTAATTTCATTTTGGTATTGTCCCTAAAAGACTTTTATTAAACTAAGACTCTCGTTCGAGCGTTAAACTAAGACTCGGTCTTAACGCACAACGAATCTACGTTCATAGTAATACAAAAGGAATACCATTATACGTCAGACTAAACAAAACATAAATACAATGTAAGTGACAGGGAAATACGTCACATATTAAAAAGTTGTATTGACAAAAACAACTAGTGACAATTGGTTCTTGAGTTAAAACCAAATTCAGAAACACGCTTTCAATATAGTCGCCGTTAACGTTAATTAACCGCCATCCTATACTTTGAAATATGAAAGTTTTGGGTTATTATTGATGGTGAGGGTATATAAAAGTCGGTTGGCCCGACTGACACTTTCTCACTTGTTTTACAATTCTCTGTTGTTGGTTGGTGATACCGTGGCATTTGTGGTAAACTTAATGATGGTATCGACGCTGTTACAGTTACTTCAGATACACAGCCTGTCGCAATGGATAGACCGATGATATTTACATAACAAGATGTGAAAAGTGTTAAGGGCCACTTTTTTATTAAATCATATTTATCTTTTTTTGTGTTACTACTACATGATGCATGATTTATTGTAATAATAATAATAAAATAAATACTGAATTTGTTACCACACATTTGAATATATTTTGTAACATCCAGTGCGTTCGTATTTAATATGTTCTAAATTTAAATAAATTAGAATAAATTTATTTAATTCGCTCTGATTATATTATTTATTTTAATTTTTATTGTTCTCATGGGCTTTACACAATGGTTTTTCCGCCTGGGGCTTTTTTACAGTTTCCTTTGAAAACCCTTGGTAAAGTCATGAACGTGACTTTTTTTTTTAAAAAAAAAAAAAAAAAACATGTGTGGGTGTTTCTGTCGTGTATTCATCCTCATGTATCATTTATATAATATTGACAATGTGAGACAAATTATCTCTAACCTTCGCCACCAATTGTCGGAAGTCGTGCCTGCTCACCCTGGGTGGATAGGCATCGTGTAAATCAGGTCATATTAACGCTACGATTCGTCAAATCGTTCAGATACAAAATGACATCGCAGTTGGACCAATAAAAAAGTCCATATGAATATCGATTTTCATTTGGTATTTACGTGTTCGGTGGTTTCTATCGTATGTATTGAAACTAATTCTAAACACAATACGTTTTGAAATTTTGTACAGTTGTAGAAAATCGAAAGTGTTTGTCAAAAAAAATTTTTTAGAATTAAAACCTTTATATGTAATGCGATGAATTAAACTCAATACTATTGCATTTTATTATTAGTCGATAGTTTTATTATAAAATGAATGCTGTTTTTTGTAAGTAGATTTTCAACATATTTGAACATTAGTAAAATATGAGTAATTTTATCACAGACATTTTTCCTTTTTATCTAGAATAAAATGTAACTTCAAAATAGTTTATAGTACATGTGGTTAAGTTTCTTATCATTTTAAATGTTCTTGTTAAATGGTCCCCTTTTAATACAGGTATGTATGTAACTTAAACAAACTTAATTACCAATACACGTTAAATTGGATTGCTGCCAATAGATAGATTCCAATTTTATCACACATTATACCATTTCCACATGAATAGATTGCTGTCACTATCTATCTTTCTTTACTAACTTCATTTTGGAGTTCAAGCAGTAATTGTATTCGATACCCACTAAGTCGGAATAGTTCAGTACGCGAATCGACCGAGATATATGTAAAATATGTGTTGTTAACGGTATGGAATCTAGAATCTATCATATTTTTAATTACATCAGACATTTGTATACTAGTTATACCAATTATTGTCGACCTGTGGAAGCGTGAACTAATTATTGTTGAGGGTGTCCACGATCACGTTTTTGAATCCTGAAATTTTGAAACAACAGAAATACATTTCTATTAATAAATTCAATGCCCAGTATGTCAAAAAAAAGTGTTTTATTTATCAATGACGAAAATGTTGCAAATTATATACGAGTATAACACCGTGACACAAAAAAACTGGTTTTTGGTGTCACCGATGAACGAAACTATATTCAAATGAAACTAGAGGCCGCAAGTTGTAGAACTGCATACTCAGTTTTTCATTTCGTGATGATTTATCCTTTTAATTTTCAGATGATATACTAGTTTAAACAATTTATTTTTGATATGGGTATCAAAGGAAAGAGAGGAATCTCAGCTGTTAAATAATATTTTTTGTTTTGTTTTTATTTATCAAGTCAAAAAATTAGAAAAGTGTCCTTTATAAGAGTTTTGAAAAATATATCTTTAAGCCATTATAATGCACTAAAATATAACCCAAATTTCATACTTCTAGCTGCATTAGTTTAGTAACAACAGTTATTCCCCTTAAAAAGTTAAATAGACTTATACAACGCCTCAGCAAACGTCCAATTATTTCTCACCCACGGACAAACCTATGCACATGTGAAAATGGGGACCGCAGGAAGTAAAACTGCGTACTATTTTTTATTTTGCAAATGTTGTACCCTATTTCTGCGACTATATAGTTTTATTTATAATTGGACGTTTGCTGTGGAGTTGTATAAGTCTTTTTAATTATTTATAGAATCGCAATTAATCCTGATTACTTTTAGATTGTTTGTAATTCGTAATTTAATCATTACTGCACCTCAAAAAATGTAATTTAATTAGTAATTATTACGATTAGCTATGCATTTGTATGTTATAGTTTCGTTCATGGGTGAAAAGTAGTGTCGCACGGTGTAATTAAAAAAATCAACCACAAGTTGACTTTAATTTGTATCCGCTTTGTGTACCTGCTCATTTTTTTCATACTGTTTGAAAAATTTGATTTATCCCGATTGATCTGGTACAATATGAAAAGTAAGAGGGGAAACAAGCTAAGCGTAACTAAAATATGAAATTTGGGTCCCTTTTATTTATTAAAATGTTGCATGGTGTACTGAAGTTGGAAAAATTTACATGAGGCTGTCATATTTAAAACGCTTGTATGCGACATTGTTTCGAGAATATATATTTTGTTAGTACCTCCATATTGATCTGTCAATATTTAACATATAAATATATATTGTCGTAAAATTCAAACACGATCCAGCTGTGGAAATTCGTCTGTAGAGACCAACAATGTAACAGAAAGCAAACAGGGAATTGGTAATTGACACAGGTTACTATACGTCGAGATCGGATTACAAAACTGGAAATGCATAGCTCTATAATTTATTTAGGGTTCTTAAAAAAATTCTGCATTCATGAATTCTCAAGAACTACAGTAATTATTTCACTACAGTAATTATTTCTCTTTCGGATAGTAATACGTTTCATCTGCTTCGACCAATGATCAAAATCCAAAATCCTGTATAACTTTTGGGATAATTTAATTTTGTTTACTATTTTTTGTTAGGAGTAGGCAGTTTCAATAGGAAACTCGACAAAAATAGCAGACCAGGTCCTATTGGTTTTTAAAATCTGCCAATAACTACGCCTTTGCGCAATATTAACGCCTTACATTATATTTTTTCATTTATACTTTTTTTTAATCTTTTTATACAAATTTTTAATCGAAGACATGTATAACTAATTTTGGCATAATCCAACTTTAATATGTTAGTTAGCTAAGCATTTTGGTCAAAAAATCTCTTGATCGCTAAGCTAAGCATTTCGGTCGAAAATATCCTCCTGATCGCTGTTGAAACAATCCAAATTCTTATCGGTCTACGGGTAATAACCTGAGAATATTGTTGGTGGCCGTTTTCACCTCGTAAATGACTTTAATATCTAGTCAAATAAAACTTTGGAAAATCAGTAGTATAACACTTGTATACAAGTGAAAATAAAACACGACGAATATTATTCAGTTTTCACATTTTAATTAATATAGGAGGAAATATGCGATCAAATGGCCGTTTCGAAATGCGAAAACTAATTGTACTTGACATTTCATTCAATGAAACCACGTCATAATAATAGGCTAATTATGATATAAATTCGATTTGGGCAAAGAAGAATCTGTGAAGTAAGAAAATCAATGTGTAATTATTGAATTAAATCGGACCGGAAAAAGGTATAAGTATACATTTCTGATAATGTTTTAACGTAATTTAATTCGGCTTATTTAAGAAATTCTACCTCTAAATTATCCGATTTTGTTGCCTACTCCAAATCTTCAGATTTTTGAAGTGTTCCCTATCGCAACACGAACACTTTCAATTTATAGACTTAGAATACTAGATAACAAAATAGAAAACTATAAACTCAATCTTAGGTACAAGAATGTGAAATTTTAATAGAGTTTCGATCATCACGTGTATAAATTGCACTTAAAAAATATTGTAAAACTAAAAATACTACAACAACTACGGAAATACAAATACCGAAATAAATTGCATACTTTTCGGATTTGGAACCATGTGGCAGACATATACCTTCTGACCTAGTGGTCGACTTTATTGACCTGTATGCTCGGACGTAATTGGTATTTTTTTTAAAATTAAACTAAACTAATTTTGGCAAGACACTTTTCTTTTAAAAAAAATGTGGTTACTTAATATTTTCCGCTATTATCTTTAGAAACTTCACCGGCGTCCAGTTCGCTGCCTCCATGTGTTCGATTGCTGGAATTTCCCAAAAGATGTGTTAGTGTTTGGGCAGTATTTTCTCTGGTCAAGTCATTGTCCGATTCGGTTGGTGGAAAACATTCCTTTGGTAGAAATCTGTAAAATGTAAAAATTAATATAAAACATTAAAAAAAAATGATAGAAGACAGATTTATTAAGCGTTACATTCAAAGGTTTTCATACTTACTTATGAATGACGGGCGATAAGACATCAGCGTCCAATTTTTTCACCACAGTTGGGCCGGTTATAAATGACACTATTGTTCCCACTATTATGGTTGAAGCAATGCCAATTGGATTGATCCAATGGAATGACAATCTGTACAATGGAAAGACTCCGGAATCATCGAAATCCGGGACATCGGGTAGAGTTAAATTGGCCGGACAGTCGGTAACGGAAATGGGGAGTTTCTGAGAGACCAAGTCGCCGTTTGCGAAAGATATTTGGGAGCCGAAAGATATCCAGCCGGACATCAAAGCTCCGGCAATAGC
This sequence comes from Hydrotaea cyrtoneurina, assembly GCA_958296145.1. NCBI lineage: Eukaryota > Metazoa > Arthropoda > Insecta > Diptera > Muscidae > Hydrotaea > Hydrotaea cyrtoneurina. Next base: position 49,105,361 of record OY282514.1, on the reverse strand, counting down.
GCCTGCCAGAGCACCTTTGTGATTGCTCCAAGGCACCAACATACCCAATGTAAAGAGGCCACAAGTAGTGCCGGCAGCAATGGCTGTAACCGAAGTGGCCACACTCAAAATACCGCTCAATTTCTCTAGGACAAATACCAGTGACACGGCAATGCCGCCCAAAATAACAATGCAACTTTTGACAACTATCGATGACGATTTTTCCGATAGTTTACAACGGAACAAGCCTTTGACGATGTCCTCCAAAACTACCAGAGCTGTGGAATTCAAAACCACCGACAATGAACTTAGGGCTGCACCGAAAACGCCAGCAATAAATAGACCCGGAATGCCGTGTAAATTTCCCACAGTCTGCATTACATAAACCGGCAAGAGTTGATCATCGTTCTGAAAGGAAATCACAACATCAATGTCTTCAAATTAAAGAATATTAAATATATATGCATACCGATATCAAACCCGCCGTCAGAGGATCACAATTCCTATAAAAATTATACACAAGCAATCCGGCAAAGCAACATACGGATATAAAGAGGACAATTCCCACAGTGAATATCGCCACCGAACATTGAGCTTTCTTCAGCGTTGGCAAGGACATGTAGCGTTGCACCATCGTCTGATTAACCGAATTGAATGAGGTCCAATAGAAGAAGCCACCAATCAAAACACCCCACAAAGTTTGGCGTTCATACGGCGATGGGTTAATGCTATCGGGACCAAACTTTGAAATATAATTTATGAAGCCAATAGATTTTCCAGCACATTCAACTTACTTTCCGAATACAATGCGGCCACCTTCGGCTGCAGTTTTGAATACATCTGTGAAACCATCGGCATATATGGTGCCCAGAACTACCACAACGACCACCGAGACAAACATGACAATTATTTGCCAGGCATCGGTGTGAACCACAGCCTTAATTCCACCCTATATGTAACAAAACCAAAATAATATCGTATAGAACTCACGGTTGATTTATACTTACTATCAGAGTATAGAAGACACAAATCACACAGATAATTCCACTAATGATGTGGGTATTGATACCAGTTACTATGCGAAGAGATAAGGGGATTAATTGATTATTAAGGGCATAACTTGTGTTGTTAACAGATTTACCTTGGCTAAATGCAATTGCAGGTACATATAAAATAATAGGTAGAAAAAAGATCTGGAAGTACATACACATGAAGAATATTTCATAGGTCTAATAAATTTATGTGTACTTACTTCATCCATTACAAACATAATTGAAGCAATACTTCGAATGGTGGAATTAAAGCGCAGCTCCAAGTACTGAAAATAGTAGAAATTCGAAATATCAGTAATTTGAAAATAGAGTGGAATTACTTGATCGCAAATCTTTAGACTATTTGTGCTAAAACCATGAATAACTGGCAATTTCATACATAAAAGAAAATAGCAGCAAAAAAAAAGATATATTGTCGATTTATTGATACATTTATATACACCTTCACACATAAAGGTGTAAATACTAATGCCAGAGACTGTACAAAAAAAACAATACCAAAAAAAAAAAATTTCGTAGAGTCATTCCAGTTATGCGGAATAATAGATTTTGTGGTACAAATGAGATATTTTCCTCGCGAAGGTATGTTTTTAACCCTTTTGACTCATTAGTTAAAAACAAACTTCTTTACTATTATAAATTAAACTTTTTCAGATAATCCAAAGTGTACTTGCTATAAAGAAGTTACAAAAATAGCTTGACAGGCTTCTTAAGATTTTAGCAGAGCATAAAGATCTGCAGGATCGAGTGTTTCCATTTTTCAAAAAAAAAAAAAAAATACAGAGGAAAACCTTAACTAATTAGACTGTTTATTAGCAACGCCAACAGAACGATATGTAGGTACTTTCTTTTTCCGCAAACATAATTAATAAATAAATAATCTTGTCTCAGATTCGACAAATAAAAAATCGAATCCCTGGCAACGTCGAGCGTAATTTGCACCAAATATTTGGTCAGCTAATTATTTTTATAATATTTGAAAGTTTTTCAAAGCAAATAATGTTTTTTTTAAATCAAATACCTATTTTTTTAAAACAAATACCGTTTAAATACCCTCTTGGAAATGTTCAGCAAACGACTTGGGACGTCTACCCTCTGTATAGTCCTTGCAATTGGGTAAAAAGGCTACGGCATTTTGACAATGTGCTTGCAGTACACAATTTTTCAAAAAATGATTTTGGAAAACCCCACTAGCCAAATAATGATTATAAGTATTTAATGATACACCAGACAAAACATTACGAGCAGCTTTTCAGCGACAGATGAAAAAAATGTTTAAACAAAACAGCCAGCAATTCTATTGGCAAGGAAAATTTTCAAGAATTGTAGTTTGCAAAATTACGAATTTTATTTAGTTGTATGTATACAGTAAGAGCTGGATTTGCGCAACTGATAGGAAATCAAGCCTGTTGCATTTACTGAGATTGTTGCACTTACCGAGCCCCAAATATATATGTTTAAATGTTGATATCGAAGAATATGAGATGAAACAGAACAAGAAAACAACGGTAAAATAACAGTTATAATACGATCGTTCACAGCGGACAGAGTCGAACAGAGAATAATGTTGAAAAGGAAGCTTTTGGTTTAACCCTGATCCCGAATTTGAAGTACGTACATACGTACGCAAAAAAAACAAATTTCAGCGCATCAGACAAAAGTTGTCTTATCACGATCTTTTTTAAAACGTTACACTTATAAAGACCGTTATATAAAAAAAAAATGCCGGTTGCGCTAATCATCATACCCTGAATCTCGTCTTATCAGTTTGCTTATGAAAGAGCCTAAATAGCCTTTTACTGGGTCCAAAAAGTTTTTTTGTTTTTGAAGCTCCAAATGTGATGACGGCAAGCAATCCATATTAGCGCCTTATTTACACATTTCTTAATTAATGCGCACGCACCCATATTCAAACATGTGTTAGACGATGTTGTATTTTCCAGTCTATGCAAACCCGCAGACATATCTTGACATGATCTTCACGCGTACCTTTGTTTACTTTGGGAATTCCGAGTAGTGTTTGATTGAGCACATTCATCACAAAAGTTGCAAATCGTGCGACCTTTAAATATAATCCAAATTCCAAAATTTTTGGTTGTAATACAAGGAACACCCTAATATATGGATCACCCTAGTATACATATCACAAAGTACTCGTATATTTTTCTCAAATTGTAAAACATACGAAACATTTTATTATTATACAAAGATACTTTCTAAAATTATAATTATCGTGGAGTGCGTGACGATAAGGTGGGATAATTACATCCATACATTGTAGAAGTATTCACATTTTATCTACAAAACTTAAGGAAATAATAAACTCGTAAACATTTCGTCCGCAATTACAAATCACCGACGTCTGATACTGGGATGAAACATTATATGTACGTACGTCATCCGTGAAGTATACACTGGAGAAAGTACACGTTTTTTTTGCTCAAATTGTAAAACATACATAACATTTTGTGATTGGATAAAGAAAGTTTTAAACATAAATATGGTGGATAGCGTCAAGACACAATTGTTTAAATGCATCCGTATGAACAAACCTACATTGTGGAAGTATTCGCTTTTAATCGACCTAAAATTTAGGGAAACCATAAACTCGAGTGTTGTCGTCAAACAATTATACATCACCGACGTCAGATAATGGGATATGCGTGTTTTTTTTTTTAATACTCGCTTATCTGGCGAATAAATCGTATTGGTACAATAATTTGACAGCAATGTCGAACCATAAACCTTTAGTTTTACAAAGATTTTACTTATTATAAAGAAAGATAAAAGCGTACATAATGAGCACGTGTGAATTGATGGAGTTCATTTCGAGCTAAAGCCGTTTGAACCATAATTTTAGCTGATGATAAGTATGAACAGCTGAAAGAGTTTGTTTCAAATGTCAAGCACCGATAGCAATTGAAATAGTGTATCTTTGCTGATCCTTCATTTCTCTCAATCTTACATTTCCATTGATTTGGCATTCGAGTAAAAAAACGTATAATTATATTAGTCTAGCTTTTCCTCGGAGTTATCGGAACGTGGTTTTTCAGTTTTTGCTTATTGAAGAACAATGTACATAGTTAACGCAACGACATCATCGATTTGTGCTATACATAATGATCCCTTTCGATATATAAAGGATTCTAGTTATCCCACAGAAAATTGCCAACCAAAGTCTACAAGTATCACAAAAAGCCGTTTTAAAAAACATGCAAAGACAATATAGATGCCAGACTACCTATGTCTGTTCGCCGATGCATTAGTTCGTTCTCAATGATGCGTCCGTAGAAAAAACCAAAGCTGTCATGTATAGGAAATGTTCGCATCTGACATAGGACCTGACTACTAGATTGTCGTTGATTTCTGTAGATCACCATTATTACTTCACATAATTATACAGTCAATTAAAAATTGATTGGACACAAATTTCCATCTTGCGTTCGTCAGTGGGGCTAACGTATCACTAAATCCATAAAATTTCATTCATATCTGAACATATGGGAGGTAATGACGAAGCAATTTAAAATGTTTCAAATCAGTGAATATGTCGCATATGTTCGAAATGCTCATTTTTATTAGCAGACCATTTTTATGATCGTGGTCACTGTGTGCTATTTACCAACAAACAGATAAGCTCAATACAGTGTAATTTTGGTTAATAAATTGTACGCGACGTGTGTGGGGACCATGAAGCAGATGTAACAGGTAAGATCCGACGATTGTTGGCGAAGGGGGTAGAAAAGCAAGAGGGGTAACAAAACAGTCACGAAATGGAAAATTGGAAATTTAAAGTTTAATTTGAAACTTTTTTGACATTGAATTCGCTTCAGAAACAGACACTCGTGTTTGGTTTTAAACTGTCATTTTGTAAATGCTCATGCATTTACGAAGGGGTTTCAAAATAAAATGCCAATAAAAACTGGTACTAAGAATGTTTTCCTTCTTTTCATTTAGGTATTTATTTATTTTTCCTTCTTTTCATTTAAGTTTTTAATCAGTTCACGTATTTCGGGCATGGCGAAAATTGTTTAGCCATAAAAAGTTTGTGACAAGAATTGTAGACGTTTTCTCAAGCAAAGTTTTCACTGTTCCCAATGAACTAAGCACCAAGTAAAAAATAAATTTAGTCCCCATAATGAGAGGATTTATGCATTATGTCGAGCCCTAACTGCAAAAATAACATTTTACAGGGTTTTTTGTGTGGTCAAGCAAATAGGCGTCCCAGCAAACAATTGGAAGATTCTGAGGCGAACCATTGCCAGAGCGAAGTCTTAGCGATTCGCCGTAGAGATCCTTTGAAGTTGATTCGCCTATACATCATCTGGGGGATTAATAAACGATCGTAAAAATAATACCCAAATCTTCCAAAGCACATTTTAAAGTCGTTTGGAAGATTAAACGCTGCCGCGAATTGTTAGCAATGCTACATGACAATTGTTTAGCGATGAATCGCCTCTTCATCATCATAGCAATGGTTCCGCAATCCTAGAGAAATACACACAATCTTCCTGACAACATTAGGAAGTTGTTTAAAAGAACATTCGATAGATTTTTGTTTTTGTTATTTTTTTTTCTTGTTGTGAAGAGAATATAACTGTAAAATCAAAGTGACATATCAAGTGAAATTTACAATGTTTGTTAGTTCATCTCTGAAATTAAAAAGTGTCGGGTGTGTTTTATTTATATAAAGCAATGTTGTCTGCCAGCACAATAAGAAAAAGAAGTAAGAGAGAAGCCTTCAACATTTTGAGGATGATTTATATCGGTGATAAGAGGTAAGGATTTCAAATATTATTATTTTATTCATATATAATTGTTATTCATTTATTTTTTTTAATAGAAATATGCCACGGTAAATTTTCCACATCTGATGATAAAAAAATTAATGCTGTAATACAACAGCATTTTGTACACGCCAAGGACCGAGTCGAGAAACGTCTTAAAAGTGCCAAAAAATAATTTATTTCTGATTTATTTATGAATTTCTAATTTTTGTTTTTAAATTTTTTTTAATAAATTATACTAGTAAAAAATGTAAAAAATTTCCGTCGTCCTATCTTAGTATTTCAGAGGTGGCGATTTGCATTCAAATCGCTGTGGGGAGTCGCTTGCAATGCTCTGGGGTGATTCGCTTGCAATGCTCTGGGAAGATTCGCTTGCAATGCTACTATGTGCATCGTCTGAGATTCTTCATGGCGAATCGCATCACAGAGCCAACTGCTCACAACGGCGATTCGCCAACGCTTCTCAGATGACCATCGCCGCGATCTGTGACATCTTCCTGGCGATTCGTGGACGAATCTCAGACGATCGAAAATGTTTGCTGGGGTGTGACACTTACAATACAATTGAATTTTCAATACCTTTGTATTTTGGGATTAAGAGCGTTGGATAATTCCATTAAAAAGCAAATTTCGAAAAAAAATTGAGCTTACGTCTTTTTCGTTGTAAGGGCTGTAACAAAACACCAATGTCTTTTACGAATTTACCGCAATACTTACAGTTTTGGACATATACGTTCTGGATACAAATGTTATTATTGCGTGTGCGGCTATCACACAGTTAATCCAGGTTTTCATCCTGCCATCAAACAGTTGATCTCAGTCTTGAGTATACAAATTATTATTGATATGAAAAAAGTTCCCCGCCCTTACTTCATGGAATGTTAATGAAAATAAGTAAGTGCACATACACTAGTATATATAGATTAATTGTCATTCGAACTGTGTAATTATAATGTGTCAAAATAAATGAACTTCATTTCTTGTACTTGTGAATTTTGCACTTAAACAGCGACAAGCTCATAAGCAATCAACAACAGCAAGAAACTGTAGTACAATATTATGTGAATGCATGTGAGGAAATGAATTGTGTCGATCTTTGTCACAAACATTCAATTAGAAGAAATGTATTATTACCATGTACAGTGTGGGACAGATGCCTACATATACCCCGCGATATCACGAATTCGTACAGGTTACTCATGTTTTTGTTTTCCAGGTGGGAAGATGCAATATACCTTCTAAGGTTCGCCTGCTTTACATCGGAATCATGCTGATAGATGGACGTTTATTCAAAGTAGAGGAGTTATTAAGGCCCTCAGGTAGTGTAGAGCTACAAAAAGTCCAGAGAATAGAAAAATACATTAACATCCCTTTGAGTGAAAACTTTTGCTCGATACTGTATGTATGTGGGCACTTGAAACGGAGGAGGGTAGTGGGCGGCATCGTTGTGTTATACACGCTATCTTAAGTATTTGCGGATCAAAGTCCATGTTAGATGTTACGCGTCAAAACGGTTTCACATTCATATGTACATTATTGCCATATGGCACAAGATTTGAATGGTCTTTTTCAAACATAGACAATTACTTGAAATATTGATCGGCGACAATATCAGAATCGCCGTAAAATCTTAAATGTATTTAGACATGCCTGCCTGTCTGTCATAGTTTGTTGATGTTGAGCTGATGAGCTTGTGACAGTCAATATGCCGAAAAATACTTATTTTGATATTTAAATTCTTACCCATTCAGTTTAAATCAGTTTAAAAAGGAATTGGAATTTATTTTTTACTCAAGGTAAGGGCCACATTGTCTATTGTGTCATTCACATCACAGTCACGATATTAACTTTTTAGTACTCATACTCGTGTTTCATCAATTTGATAAAAAAAAATCAATTATTGTTTGCACGTATCGTCAAGTTGGTTGGAAATATGCAAAAATATATAAGATTTGGACAAAGCGTTGAAATACGAACCCAATCAGATATCATGATAGCAAAGATAAAGGACAGACGACCCAAGTCATTTGCTGAACAATATATGATTTGAAAATCTTTTGAAATATTGCCATGGCAATTACTGACATCTGAATTGTGCTTCCGAACTTCTGCATCAGAAAACGACTGGCGACGTCAGCCCTCTGTATGGCATTTGCTGAAAATTAAGTGCCAAGTTAGAGATTAAGACCATCAAATATAAAATTATCCAACTTTATATCAGGTGCTATTGAGCTAAATTTGTGTATTATAATAGGTAGTCTGCAAACTCTAGTTGTCACTACATCTTTCAGAGCAAGTAGAAAAAGCTTTAGCTGTCCTCTATTGAATAAATCCGCATGTGACTTAGGTCGTCTGCCCTCGTCGTTTTTGGAAAGTTCTGAACCCTCAACTCCAATAATGTTAGACAGAAGTATTATGAGTATATACACAGGTGTTTCATGCACATTTCCAAATAGCACACATTATTATTATGATTTTATTTGAAAATAAGTCGTCATACTGAGCACAGCTGGAATCAAATTCTCGTAGCTGATTGTCGTACTGTAAATTCGCACTATGACAAAATGATTCTGACAAAATATGGGGGCATATTTTTGTATATATGAGTAAAAAAATGGCCCAAAAATTTGTTTCTGTTGATAGGATTAAACTCAATTTTTTGAGACAATAAATGTGATAACACGAAAACGGCTTATCCGATTTCGTTGAAATAAATTTAAAAAAAATTTATCACCAAATATTTTATTTATTGCATTATAATCTGAATTTAATACTCGAAATATATTTTTTTTTAAACAAATTGGAAAAAAAATTATAAAATTAGTTTACAATAACGCCATAGGTGTCAGAAGGGGTCTTCACTAAATTGTAAATAAATACAAAAATCCTCCATCAATTTCAATGATATATACCACATTACCATAGGATATGTGGCTTTATTATAAACTATAGAAAATGAGCACTTATTTTAATTTTTCCATTATTTTTGGTTTCCAAAAAAAAAAATTAACAAAATTAACTCTGAAACTATCACTCAGAATAAATGTCAATACAAGGAAAGATAAAAAATAGTTTAGTGATCAATTTACAAAAATTGGAAAAAAAAATTAAGGTTTTGTAATTAATTAAATTAATCTGACTACATATATCACTAACCATTTTCGATGGTATTTTGGACATAACATCTGTTTTTTCTGTATATAAAATATACCTCAATTTCTTCAACTATCCCTGCAATGTACACTAGGTAAGAAACCTAAAAATAGCAATGATTTTGCGAGACTTTTTAATTAGACTTTTTATACCTTGGTTTAAAACTGTCCCCTATTTGATTTCAGAGGTATGAAATTTCAATGTAGATTTCCACTTGACAGCGATAAAACCAGCGGATCGACAAAACGGGTACAAAAGTGGATTCCATACATATTCGATCGTGCCATTAGAAATATTGTACTTGATATTAATTTAATTTCTACCAAACGCATTGGACATTGTGGGATTTCAATTGATATCCCAAGTGCATCTGTTTTATAAAATATACGTGGTTACCCTGACGTCCAATCAAGTAATTGTTCGATTACGAATAGAAAACAAATAATTTCACAAATGAGTGTCAATCAGACTGACATGAATTGAAATATACAAACATTTATCGCGTGAAATGTTTTAATATACTTCGTGTACATAAAACCAGTATCAGAAAAATGTTTATATATACATGAATTTTTTAACGTATAAGAATCAAATTAATTAGCTTTAAAAACTCTGATAAGATTTATGGAATTCAGACTTACCTCATACGACGATCCGACGCGTAGGGCCGCAAATACTGGCAAATAAACTGTTGATACCACTATGGCCATAAAAACAATGGACACTATAATCATCCAGTACTGCGTGCCGAAATTGTAGATTTCTGATACGGTGCCAAGGATGGTAACACCCGAAACGTAACTGAATTTAAAAGTAAAGCGTTCCGTAGTTATTGGTGCACAATAATAGTGGTTCTCACTTACCTACCAACCAAACTCATGGCAACTGGAAATATTTTCAGCTTTCGCGAACCCAGCAGATATTCGTTCATCTTGGAAGACCCGAAATCCGTGGTTCTCTTACCAGCGTCCTCTACTTCACAATGGGGTATATTCTTGCCAGTCTTTTCTTTTCTAAAAATACAAATTACGAACAGATTAAACAAACAATACAAAGATTCGTATACTACCTAAAGTATCCATAATAAACTCCGGTACCCGTGGATAAAATAATCATCAGCACAAAAACTACATAGTCGGCCCAATGAAAATGGAACTGTTCAAAATCTTGATAGTCTTTCATCTGAAAACAAAGAAAAATAAATGATAATTTATTATTTATTTTATTTAAAAGTCAAAAATATTTTTCGAAAGTATGTCTGTTTAAAATACACTCTACGCTAATTTCATTTCAATTGCTTTAGCGAATACTAAAAATCAGTGAAGTATAACCAATATTGATTATACGTCTTACATTTTGTTTTAAGAGCTCATAATTCATAATTACATTTTCGCTTGAACATACTTATTTGCAGAGTTTTAATAAATAATTTAAAAAAAAAACAACTTTGATTAATTCATTATACGAGTGTATGTGTGTGTGGGTAATCGTATTCGTCTTTGGGGTTCTTTGAACAAATTCACCTGTCACGGCAATTAAGATTATTACCCCAATTGGATAGGTACAAAATAAGTCGGATTACAATTAAAAAAAAAATAGTTTCCAATAACTATGTCTATAGTATATATGGCAGATTCTTATCAGTAATGTAATCGCGCTCTAATGAAGAAATTAATTAGTACATTTTATGGCACATCACAGTTGTTAAAAGTAAAATGTACGTGTAGGGTCATAATAAAGCTCTTTGTTAAATATATTTATAGTATCCAAGTTGGTACTCGAGACTGAAAATTATTTTCATTCAAACATCCACCGTCAGAATATTCTGCTGCCCACTATGACTATACAAATGTTGTCTAATCTTTTGCAATAGTCAGTTGGTACAATTGTTCGTAGTTTTGTTGCAGCACTTAAATTTAATTTAAGTTAAAAACGATTGCGATTAATCCGCGTTTGACTTTCTCATAGTATGGTTAGGTTAGGTTAGGAAGGGTGGTACATTCTAAGATGCAAATCCACTCGGAGACCCATAAGGTCCATTGTGAATTCCTTTTGTGTAGGTGGAGAAAAATATAGCTGTTAAAAAGCAAATTGAAAAATTTGTGAGAGTCACTGTTTTGTGTTAAGTAAGCAGTCTGTTCAGTCTATCGGGTACCCGCATCCCCCGTCGTTCATCCATCTAATACCTCTTATATAACTAATTAGATTTTCTACACCCGTCCTCGAGATGTCCCCTAGATCAGCAAAAATCTATACCCTAGACATTTTTGTCTATGCCGTTGCAGACTTGGACAATGATAAAGGATGTGTTCCATTGTCTCCAATTCGTCCTCATCCTCGCACAACCTGCAGAAGTCTGAAGATCTGCTATCCAATCTGCTGGTCCTAGCCCTAACTGGGCAGTGACCTGTGATGACTCCTATTCTTCTTCTATCCAGTCCCATCTCAACTTGTTCTAGCTATATCTAACCTAGGCCTCAAGACCTTCGATATTTTGCAACCCACTCTCGTTTCCCAATTGGTAAGTATTCTGTTTAGTGCAAAATACTACAATAGAGCCCTCTTCCTCAATTTCATGTTTAGGCTTTGAAATTGATTTCATATTGCTCAGATTTGCTCAAAAATAACTATGACACTAAAAAAACTATATAGTCTAGATATAATTTTACCGATTGAAGTAAGATATAAGTTAGCACATGCATTGCTCATGCCACAAATTCTGTACGGTCTTGAGGTTTTCACTGGTGCAAACGCAACTAATATAAAAAAAACTTCATTCTTGCTTTCACAAAATTTTGAGATATGTTTATGGCGATCAGCCCCGCGGTAATTACGACTTATACTCTGTTCGGCTTTTAGGATGCTCTTTTGATCATTTTCTGCAGATTAGATGTCTGTATTACTTATTCCGTATAATATCATTTCGATCGCCTTTGTACCTTGTTAATTCTATATTTTTCTTGAATACTAACAGAAACAGCCAAATCCGCTTGTAACATTTCTCAACCACATATCTCGAACGTTCATTTTCTGTCCGTGTGGCAAGACTATGGAATTCATTGCCCGCTAATCTAAAAAACTTTTCAGTAAAACCATACATATTTAAAAATAACTTATTAAACTATTTTGCAGAGTTGGAACAAAATCAGTAGAACGAAGTTGACGATCTTCGTTTATAGTTTATTTAAACTTTTACGTATTTAAAGGATTGTGCGTTAGAATACATTTTATATTTTATAAGTTTTATGGCCGTTAACAATGGACAAAATAGAGTAGGGTAAGCTATATAAGCTTGGGCTGTTTTGTTTATTGTTAATGGTGGATTATTTAATTAAGTATATATAAATCTTGTAAATTGCACCCTATCAATGTGTAGTCCTTAAAGGGCGTTGGTTGATTAAAGGGCATTGGATGATCGTAAAGGGCGTTGGATGATCCTTCTGCTTTTTGAAAAAGTAGCTGATTGGCGGTTTAACCGATCTGTCCGCTTCCTCAATATGCAAAGCTGAGCCCATTCGAGCCAGCTCATCCGCGATTTCATTCCCTTCAATGTCACAGTGCCCTGGCACCCACCATAAGGCTACGTTGTAGTCCCTTAGAAGTAGGCTTAGCGCCTGCCTACATTCATTAACTACTATAGACGAAACCTGATGGCTTGTTATAGCCCTCAATGCTGCCTGACTGTCAACGTAGAAAGTAATGGTGTCTCCTTTCGATATTACAGTATTATATCAATTCAATTGTGACAACTAATATATTTAATGGGGGCATTTATTTAAAATTTGTTGGAAGCAACGGAATGTGAAAAATAAGTTCATTGTAGAACATAGTTAAATGGATCTGTGGTTTAGTGAAAAGCTGGTAAAATATGTTTGGTTATCAGTGATTAGTTGTTAGGCGGCCGTGGGGTTTTTTTTATTAACATAAAAACAAAACTTAACATAAAAACACAACAGTAAAGAAATAAGACTTTTTTTCTGAATGTCTTATTAGATCACGATAGCTACGAAAAATGTCTTGCAGCGGCTTTTTAAAAAAAAACCTCAATTTGCTTTTGATATTTGTAAAGGGTGTTTTTTATTGAGGTATAGAACTTCGAATTGAAATAAAACACAAGAAAATCGTTTTAGTGTCCATCAATTTTGCTTTATTGGAAGGATAATTTTATGCCATTAATGTTTAAATATGATTTCGGGCATGTGGCCGCCGCGGCTGTCTCGAATTCTACAGGTCCAATTTTCAACCTCTTGTTGGAACCACAACTCATCCACATTCATGCCATCCAATTCGGGAACAAAATAGTCGGTTATCATGGCTCTATACCGGTCTCCATTAACGGTAACTGACTCTCCAGCATTATTTCGGAAGAAGTATGGCCCAATGACTCCACCAGCCCATACAGCACACCAAACAGTCAGTTTTTGTGGATGTAATGACATAAAATGGACGGAGCTTGCGGTGAACTTCGCGAACTGAACCATTACTTTCGAAATAGATTTGCACGATTTGCAAGCGTTGTTCTTTTCTCAACCTGTTCATGATGAAATGGCAAACCAAACTAAATATTAATCACTTGACAGCTGACAAAATGGCCGCCAGTTAAAAAAGTGATGCCAACTTAAAGTTCTATACCCCAATAAAAAACACCCTTTACTATCTACTACTACTGCGCTTGATCCTAACAACTATTTTCGTTAGTGGCAAAAAAATATTGCGACTTAGGCTATTTGGTATTTTAGTGTATAGGTTCTATAGAAGCTAGCGATCGCTGTTCCGAAATAATATCCAGAAAATCCAACGCTTCACCTGTGACAACCCAATTTCCATAAAATTATGTAAAGGGACAAATAAAAGGGACCACAGTGGGTATCTGGGAGTTATCAATGATTCATATACCATTCAACTGCATAATCCCCAAAATACTTCATACATTTTTACATATAATGTTCGTTCACCAATAATAGCCATTTGTTTATAATTGGTTCCTTTAGTTCCTATAAGGATTATAGGACCTCAAATTATAGCGTCTCTGAAATATAGTTTTAAATTCGCATCAAAGGTTTGAAAAGATACGTCTTTTTGAATGAAGAACCGTCCTTAAGGAATAAAGCCAAACAAAAAAGGAAACACAACAAACCTAAACGTAAAAAAAACTCACAATATTTGGGCCATGTAAATGAAATAAATTATCAGAACTTAAGCTATCCAGTCAACGACCTGAGGCGATTGATACTTAAGTAGAGACTTGAAAGCTCTAAACACCTCAAAATAAAACATTTTTCATACATTTTGGGCCATTTCAAATGAAAAACTATTATTACCACCAGAAATAAACCACAAATGTTGTTCTTTTATTTTTGTTGACAATGTTGACCAAGAACAAGACCCAATACAAGACCAAAGTGCCGGAAAAACATTTATTAAATAGGTCAAGATCAAGAACAGGTTGTAGAGCATCTTTAATGATATCAATTCTTTGTTACTGCCTTTTGTAAAGAACTTCCTGTTCGATTTTATGTAGCCTTGTGCACATGGAATTTTTCTGTAATTAAGCTCTCATTAACAGTAAATAAAACAGAAGAGTAATCTAAGTAATAAAGGTGTATTTATTTTAGCAGACTTGTTGATCCTCGCTTCCGACAGATCCAATTTAAGTATGTGGAAAGGATCAGTAAATCTACCGCGTCCCTTTATGTGTACAGAAGTGTCACACCTGCGATGTTTGTTCGGGTTTTCTTAGCAGTATTGACGTCAGATTCCGTGTGCGTTACGCAATCGGGTCATTCCAGCATTGTCAGACAGAAATGAGGTCAATCAAGGAGATGACTCTAATCAAATCATCATAATCTATATTCCTAAAATACCCACAATTGATATCCATATAATGACACACCCATTTTTATATGCCAGCCCAATCGAACATTAGAAACTCTCAGGCTCACGCAGACAACCATGGGCATGCCGGACCTCCTGCGAATTCTGTTCACTCTTCAACCAAAATCGTTGGAAATATATCTCTAGGGTCGAAATATATTTGCTTCCAGCCATCACAATTGACGAGTGGAGAATAAATTCAATGTTTGTGAATGTGTTGGGAGGTGGCTGATACAGGTAATGAACTTGAATAATTCATCAACATATTGTAATGTTATGAAACGCGATACAAAGAAAAAACACCAATTGGTGGTCTCTGTTGACTGTCCGTCTATTCACGTTTATTCTACATTTCTGTTTGTATTTCAATAATACAAAGTCCATTAAAAGTACTACGAATGAAGGCTGACTATAGTCTGTCAGTCTATGAATTTGTTTGATTAATATTGGAAGAGCGAGAGGTGATAGTCAATAGATCGATTACTTACAATTGTACGACAAAGAAAGAAACGCAAAAAATTCACTGCACAATACAATTGACATTTGAAATAAAATGTCTTTTTAATTAAATGGCCAATGCACTGTTTGTAAAACAGAATACATATGCCGGGGATTAGCAATGTTGCACAAAGCGGCAAAAATGGAAAATATATGGGCGTTTCCAAATGGAGTAACGAGTTTTATACATTTGAAATCACTTAAGAATCATTATAATTGTTTTACTTAAATTGTTAAACGTAAACGTAAATTTCGTTACTGTTCGAAACCCAACATAATTTACGTATCATTGAATTTTGTGTACAAATCGCCGGGTAAGTATGATTGTGAGTATCAAACATAAAAGTCCGTAGTGGAAAATACACGTAGACAGCTTTTAACCGATTTGAAATGGCCGTTTTCCATGTATTATTATTACTATCCATCATTAGTGCCGGGTTACTGACATAAACCGAATTTTGATTGTAGACATTCTGCTATCCAGAAAAAGCATTGCTTCGTACATTGTCCAGATTCTATAATCTGAAAACACAATTGATCTGGACTTAATCTATCTAGAACTATCGTTCTGGTAACAATTGCACTTGTATCCACATGAAATTGCAACATTAGATGGATTAATATACTCGTTTAATTTGTTATAAGGCTGCTTTATTATATTCATATTATAAACAAACACACACTTGCTGCCTGTTTCCATAAAACAAATTTGTTCGTTCGTTACAAATCGTCAGTATTGAAAGCGTTATGAAATGGGTTTCAGACCTCATTCAATTCTGGTTTCACTCATATGTTAAATATCGACATATGGCACACGTGCTCTGATTAATATGAAATGTGCGTTTTATTGCGCCTGCAGTTTTGACAATTTGTAACGAATTCGTTTTACGGAAACCGGCAGTTAAGTTATTCAGGTCCGCCAATTAACTTTTTTTTGAAAATTCTAGAAAAAAAAATTCTGGATATTTTCTCAAATTTCTTTTTTTATTTGAAAGTACAATCCTTCCGGTTAATAATGGAAAATAATTTCATTGAAATGGCTGCCTCGGTTGGCCATGCAGTAGCGTAACGACATCAGCTCTGCGGCTGATAATGCGATCTTCAAAAACAGGGCGCAAAACATCGAGTGTAGCTTCGGCTGTGTGGCACGTAGCGCCGTCCTGTTGAAACCAAATGTTGCCAATGTCCTCCTCTTCAATTTTTGTAAACAAATATTCGTTCAACGTGGCCCGTTAACGAAAATAACGAAAACGAAATAATCACTAGTTGAAAAAAAAACGTTAGATGGCGGACCCTATATAATACTGTCAAACCCCCAAAATAAAAATTGCAATGGTTTGTAAACTGAATGATAAAAGAGTGTTGGTGACCATTAAACGTTTAACTGCCAGTTAATAAAACCTATGTTATATTAAACAAAAGTTAATAAACATTTCAGAAGATTGCAAAACCAGCCGTGAGTACAACAAATAGAAACATCTCCAATCATGTACTTGCACTCAATAAATGAAAGAAACAACATGTGCACAATCCAAAAAATGATTGGTGTTATTTTAGAAATAAATGCATTCAACAAATTTTATAATAAACTAATATCGTCATCTGAAAAGCAAAAGAGCGAATCATCATTTTTCATTATTTTAGAGGAGGAACAAAAAAAAACTCCATAAAAACGATTTTGCACTTTTAAAACAAAAGTATAGCTGACCACGAGACAACAGATATTTAGATTTTATTTTATAACTGTTATGACATTTTATTAGTTGTTACTCGTGGACGGCCGTAGTGTGGTAGGTTGTGTGTGCGACTATCATACAAGAAACCCCAGGTTCAAAACCGGTTAAGAGCATCAAACATTTCTCAGCGGCTGTTTTCCACCTCGTAAATGCTGTCCAATTTACGAATAAGAGAGTTGAAACCATGTAAAACTTCTGTAGAAAAATATTAGCCGTTCGGAGCCGACTTTAAAAAGTAGGTCCCGGTCAGTGAGTATACACAACTATATCGCGCACAGCTCACTGATTCGATTCCCTTCATGGATTGTTAGGGGAAATAAGTATAAGTATTGGTTGTTGATAAAGGTGGCATTTTTAGGAAGTCAAAAAATAATGTGATGATGTCTATTTTGATGCCATATATTTCAAGCCAATAAATCAATTAAATTTTATTTGCTTGTTACGCCCTTTTGCATTTTAGGTGATCATATGCTGTTGATGTCTCGTCGGATTTTCGTATTGCACACTAGACTAAAAGTATGTCTGCCTGATACTTTTGGTCTAGTGTGCAATACGAAAATCCGACGAGACATCAACAAGAAAATTGCTTCAGATTAACTTTTAGATGTGTACATTAGAATGGGTTATCACTATTGAAATTTTATAATGTATGAATAGGTTAAAACAAACTTGGGATGTAATTTCGTCAAAAAAATATTTAAGTATTCGCTGTCTTATTTGAAATAAAAATAAGATTGCTTACGTTACGCTTAAGGCATTAAGGTTGGCTCCTTTATATAAACAAAATAATACATTTTAGCATTCTGACAACGTTAGGAAATAATATAAACAAGGAATTCATCGAATTTTTGCTTTCGCATATGCAAATGCGAATTATTCGCATCATTTTCGAATATTCGCTTTCGCAAGAAATTATATTTCAATATTCGCTTTCTCAAAAATATATTTCAAAATTCGCTTTCGCTGAGCCCATTTTCGTTACATCTCTAAAACAAACACAGCGGAAGAATGCGAGATCTCTGAACAGTCTTCTGTCGGAATTACAACACCTTACTGTGGGCTGTTTTAGGTGTGAAATATTATATCTAAATTCGTTATGACAACATGCTACTTTACCGTGCCATCCATTAACGTTAGGTATAGTGATAGCCATGTTACGGTCAATAATATGGCCAGAATCCGATGGACTTGACATGAATGATACGTGGTTCCAACAAGATTATACCACATTCCACAATGCTGGTGTAACCATTTATCTATTAAAGAGGATGTTCGGTAATAGATTACGTAATTGCAACTTTCATATGTCGCTTATGGAAAACTAGTTATAAAAGATGTGTCTACCAGAGCTGGGCAATAAGGATTACGATTACCACACGATTACGATTGCAGTAATCCTAAAACAAACAAAAATCCGATTAAGATTAAAGTAATCCTTCATCGAAGGCATTAAGATTACGATTGCAGCAATCGTAATTCTGAAAAAGTCGAAATTGCAATTACAGTAATCGTAATCCTAATGTCTTCGATGAAGGATTACTGTAATTGTAATCACGTGTTTTTTTATTAGGAATAAGTAATCCTAAGGCATGGATTACTTTTTTATTTTATTTAAAAAAAAACCTTTTGCTTACTACATTAGCTTTCGCTAACTTCTTTAAATAACTAAGATTACGATTATTCAAAAAATCGTTATTTAAAAAAAATTAAATTAGGATTATTGTAATCCTTCATCGAAGACATTAGGATTACGATTACTGTAATTGTAATTTCAAATTTTTCGAAATTACGATTACTGCAATCGTAATCATAATGACTCCGATGAAGGATTACAATAATCCTAATTTTAAAAAATGTTAAATTGCAATTAAAATAATCGTAATTCAAACCGCAATCCATTACACATGTAATTCTTAGCGCCCAGCTCTGGTGTCTACCAACCATAAAACGGCTTGTATCATTTTTTAATGTTGAAGTTAGGAATTATATTTTTATCCACGGTAAAAGAGCTGACTGTTATTACGTCTAAAAAATTACTCACTTTGTTCAAAGGTATTACATGCAAATTTTCACATTTCCAAATGTCAATGTAACAGATCAAACTCTTCCATGGTGAAATACATCAGATTTTCACAATATGACAATTTTGTATACGTTAAAGATCGGTTGTTATTTGAATTCAAATATTTCTATGGATTTAAGTTATAATCGACTAAATCGACTAAAATTTCGTTAATTACTCTCCTATGTAAGAAGAATACATTTAATGGCCAAACCAAGTTTAAAAAGGAACTAGTCTACACTAGTCAAATTTTTTTTGGCCTTGAGACAGATTATAGCACGTATTACCTTGGTGTTTCTAGTAAAAGATGGAACTGGAAGCAATTATGTGCGATCTAGAATATTGCCTCCTATGATGGCAATAACGAAAAATACACTTAGATGCAAAATAAATAAATAAAAACTGCAATAAAAAGAAACGTACCAAAATTGTGTAAATTTGGTTTTCATATGTATGTCTATCTATATCTTCCTAACAATTTTCACTTATTAGCCATCCATAATTGAATAAACTATTTTCCCACACAATTTTGGGATTCTTTTGATTGAAATCCTACATTTTCCTTATTTTTTTCGATTTCTAATGCCTTCCCCAACCAAAGTAATTGGCATGGCAATATTTGAAATTGTTTCAAACCAAATAATGTTTTTTTTGTGAACAAATACCTATTTTTTTAAAACAAATGCTGTTTAAATACCCTCTTGGAAATGTTCAGCAAACGACTTGGAACGTCTTTGCCCCAATGTGCGTGCAAAATTTCATGTCAATGTGTTAATTAACACAAATTTCATAGGATATTGAGTTTTTCAGATTTTACATGTGAGAACAAATAAGTTGTTTGTTTTTTGACAACTCATGGACCTGAACCTTATGGTCCTCACTCCGCAAACAGGGACAAAAATAAATATTTGCACTTTTTATTTTCTATTCGATGCGTCATCATCTTAGCTTTTGATTCGAACAAAATAACTTTTAAAATTGCTAAAATACAGAGTTTTCCAACAAGAGGTGTTATTTTGGTATTGAAGATAAATGATCAGATGTTCATTTCATAAGGAAGGAAGGAAGGCCACCACGACTACGCTTACAGGACCATATCATTTTCATGAAATGTTCTATAACCAAGTCTCAAAGTGACTGCCCTATGTCCCGATAGCCTCACGAATTCTACATTTGGGGGTTGAACAGCTCAGCCTCGCTGTTGGCGTATAGTCGTTAAAACACAAAATCTCGGTGGCCAATTGTGATCACTTCTTCGAGTTACTTCATTCACCGTCCCGTTGATCAAACCTCATTTTCGAAAAAGTAAGGTCCAATGACCCCACCGGACCATAAACCGCACCAAAAAGTCACGCTTTGAGGATGGAGAGGCTTCTCAACAATAACTCTTGGGTTTTCCGAGCCCCAGATGCGACAGTTTTGCTTGTTGAGGTAGCCACCGAGATGGAAATGAGCCTCATCAGTCAAGATGATTTTTCGATGTAATTCCGATTAATATTCAGGCATTTCAAGGACCCAATCAGCAAACACATGATGTTGATGATGTTCGGCCCGCTTGAGTTCTTGTGTTAACTGCAAAATACGGTGTAATGTCGTTTGTGGAATGCCCAATTCCAAAGAACGACGAGGTATGGACAAACCTGGGTTTTCTTCAACACTTTGGGCTATAGCAGCAATATTGTCAGATGTTCTTGACCGACGTGCACGGGTTTCATTCTTCACATCACTCACGTGTCCCAACGACTCGAATTTGTTCACCAATTTCTGTATTGCGGTCCCACAAGGTGCTTCACGACGATCCAAAAATACTTTAGTTTTGCGAACTCTGACTGCAAGATTTTTACCATTTTTGTAGTTCCCTTTTTCGTAATGGCATAGTTTCTACTTGTCGAATGCTAAAGAATTAAAACTTGAAAAGTGAAAGTTACAGAAATACCGGGTGATTTAAAATATAAACTCTTGTGGGAAAACTCTTTATAAAGAAAACTAATGATGCAGTTTCATTTTACTCTTATATGTCCGTAAAAATTGTGCGGATGTTTCAGTTTTATTTAATAACCGAGCTTTCCAACTATGAACCCATGTAGCTCTGGCTTGACATACATGGTCCATTTAAGATCGAACACACATTAGCTAGGTCTGTGTGGAATTTCACTCAAGTTTTTCTGGGTCAATATCGTATATGCATAAAAATCTGCCCCACAGTATTGCGTATGATCAATAACCAAATCGCAATAGATCAATTAAATGGAAATTGTCACTACCAAATGTATACTAAATACATATAAGTAGTAGATATTCCATAAAAAAGTATGGGATACTAGAAAGAACAACCTAAATTCAGTTTCCCAAAATTCGGTTGCTTCCAGCGTGAAGAGTACAACTCATCAAAATGTTTGCATACACATTTGGGTTACCAAATTTAAATTAGAACATCGTAATAGCACAGAAACTCAACTGTATAATTGGTTCGGCTTACGGGACCCTGGATTTTAATATTTTTACTAAGCTAAAATTTTAAATTGTTACCTATGCATTGGTAGCAGTGTGTGTACATAATTTTCAAATTTCGAAAATCTTTTTTTGGGTGGAATTTTACCTTTTTTGTGTATGTACTCCAAGTACGTCACTTTCCTTCTGCGCCGTTATATTTCTTAGCTTTGACTGTTTCGCACTAATTGGTGATAATTCGAAATATCAACCAAAATATTCAACTATAGTCAGTCGGGCCGGTTTCAGCAGGTTGGTGGTGGGTGGTGAGTGATGGTGCAAACCAATGAGGGAGGGAAAACGAAACACATGCAATAATTACGATAGAAGAAACATTGAAAAAAATCACAATATCACAGCCGATGGCGCTTTTACACAAAAGTATACGTAACCGATATTTGGCACTATAATAAATTTTATATATGTACGACGAATGCACAAACACAGACACAATCGATTGTATTTATTAGTTGCAGAGAGCGCTTTGCTGAATGACCAATTAATACTTTTTTTTTTTCTTTCAAAAATCTCGGTATAAACGACAACAAATATTGAATATTTTTTGTTGACACTTTCTTTTGTTTTAAAAATTGTATTCGTCGTATTTCAAGTTTTCGTTTTCTTTAACACCTACGTACATACATATGCATTTATTAACTAATGATTTGTTTACGCTGAAAATATGTCGATATTTTCAAAACATAAAATGATGTGACAGACGTGTAAAATCTCACACTTTTCTTTTTCCGTATGTTTCACAACTTGTTACGAACGTTAAACGAAAACATAATAATCAAAATACATATCATCGTCGACCAAGAGAAGCGTGCATGCGTTATGTGCACGTAATGTATAAAAAAAACAATGAGCAAAATTGGAACACGAAGACAGGCAACGAAAACGATTATGCGCTCCCATTTAAATACTGAGTCGTCAGCCGCTTTGTTGTTTGCCGAGCGAATAAATATGTGTATTATTTGAATAAGCCGCAATGACGTTACACAAGAGCAGAACTCAACGTACCGGCTAACTTATTACCGTTTCAATTTCCTGTCAACACAATAGAAACCGACCTCACAGTTTAACGTCTAAAATTGCACTGACCGATCAAGAGTCATGGAGAAAGCAAGAAAATATTGTAGCTCTCTTTAAGAGCAATATAGTGGAATTAGTGTTATTCGTCTTCGTATCGTAACGTAGGTGACGTGAAGACGCGCTGCAATAGGTAGTCATTATGGCCTACTATAAGATGTATTGATGAGTTCAGAAAAAAACTGTGTGTTATTTGCAAGCCAGTGTAAAATATGTAAAGAGCACAGAAAAAACATTTGTTCTAAAATTGCCTATAACTAAAGGCTGGTTAGAAATAATCATCGGAATTCATGAGCAAGAGATGAATCAGTATTTTAACAGGATCAAACAAATAATTTTGCAATTCGGATTTGTGGTGATCATTTTGTTATATGTATTTTTATTATTTTTGCCTACTTGTGACGAAAATGTCATATGGAACACAAGTCCAAATCTTCTTATCTATATCTATATATATAAAAATGGATGTGTGTATGTATGTAACGTATGGACTCGAAAGCGGCTAGACCGATTTTGATGAAATTTTAGGGAATCTTCCGAATAACCCCGCGAGTAACATAGGCTACACATTGTTTGGATTTATCTACATTTAGGGGGTGAAAATGGCAAAAGGGATAAAAACTCCCCTTTCCTATATAAATATGTGTAACACAACCCTAATGTTTGCTTAGGGCCAGCAACGCGGACCGGGTCAGCTAGTATAATATATTTTTTATTTATTCAGTGTTTTAGACAATAACAATGTTACAAAGCAGGCGTTCCCAAAAGGTGGGAGCGCCTCCAGGGTGTCCGCGAAGAAATGTAAGTTATTTATAATCAACATATTGGAATATGTTTTTTAATACTTTCATGGTTTTGTACTGCTTTCTCATACCTGCTCGAGATTATCGTCGATCATCTGTTGTTCGTTTTAATAATTTTTAGTTTAAACAGGAGTTTTAGTTAATGAGTTTCATAAAGTTCCTTCAAACGATAAAAATAAATATTTTTAAACAATATTTTATACATACATAGTACAATTTGGATATTTACACAGAGTTGTCCTTTAATTGAACTTATTCTACTACAGCTTATTCAACTTACACAGAGTTGAACTTCAATTGAACTTATTAAACTTACACAACTTAATCTATTACAATATTTTTTTTAAAAAATTATCGCTGCCTGATATTTTCGTGCTGGATTGTGGCCAGTCATTCGTCCACTGTTGTAAAACTGTCGGCCAGGTGACGTATTCAAATGTTCACGCTGTGCTTTTCCATCGTATTTCCCAGATGGTGATGTCAGCCCTGTATTCCTCGAGGATATCTGCCAGTTGTATAGAGGAGTGTGCGTAGATTCCTAGTGAATATCCGTAAATCATGGTCCTTTAAACGTTTGCGATAGTCTTCAACATTTCGTTGTTATTTTTTCACCGATCCTTTTTCATCTTAACCTGCAATTTACACTTGCACCAAATTTCATGACGTTGTGGTATGTATAATATTATTGTTAGCAAAAGAGAAAATACTCCCCATATATGGTACATATCTGGAGTAACTGTATTGATTACGCCAAAGTTAAAATTGTCCAAATTTTATACGATTCTGCAAATAATGCAAATTGGATTATATTCGGAATTGACCCAAATAACAATCTTCATTTCAGACGTAGGGATTTTTTAACTTTATGTCTAAAAATCGTCAATAAAAGATGTTAGTAATGGCAACACTGCACCCGACGCTGTCGCTTTCGAATAGGTTGGCTGCCACAAACTGAAGTGACATTTCTATCTGTCATCTTGTTCTCACCACCGAAAACGAAACAGGCACATCAGTTGATATTTTATTTTGAAGGAGTAGGGCATTTGTTCTGTAATTCGTACAGTGTTGGAAGAACGAAGAAAAGCTATTAATAAGACGGAAACTGTTAATTAAAAGAACGAACATCTTCCATAAACATACGTGTAATAACTAAATTAACATACTTTTCGAATGTGTGTTGATTTTTAGCTTCGTAAGTGGAGGATAACTTAGTCGAGCTGCAGAGAACAAAAAAGAAAGATGACACTGAAAAAGCAATTACGATTATTATCTAAACCCTATTACTGGGTGAATATCATAATGGCCCTGTCCTATTTAATCGCCAAAAAGACTATACCCATATGTTCGAGGATTTTCAAGCATCGTGGAGAAGATATGTGTGATTTGGATAGCAGAGAAACGGAAATTCTCTTCTTTTTGCTCATTATCATAATGATCCGTTCAAGAAAGACGGGTAGTGTGACAATGGTCAACTATTTGTCGTCATCGTTTCTGTACACCAAAGTGGCCAATGGCATTTTGTGGGCTTACAGTGATTTTCGCTACGGCCTGGGCTACTTGTTAATGTGTGTGTTGGTAGGCATGGTTTTGCCGGAGCCTTCGTACAAGGGTCCAGAGCACATCACCTACTTCCGGACGGCCCAGACTTTCGAAGATGAGTTGAGCCGGGATAAGCGTGTCAACTGGCTGATTTGCTTCTACACCGTATGGAATCCAAGCTGTGTTAATTTTGCGCCCGTATTTGCTGAACTGTCCGCCGAATATAATTTGGACAACTTGAAATTTGGTAAAATCGATATTAGTCGCTTCCCAGAGATCGCACAGAAGTACCACGTATCGGATAGCAGTTTCTCCAGACAACTGCCCTCAGTAATCTTATTCCAGAATGGCAAAGAAGTGGAACGACGTCCAATGGCCGATACTAAGGGTAAATTGCAGAAATTTTTCTTTTCCGCCGACAATGTGAGAGCAGCATTTGGTCTGAACAATTTGTATAAACAGTGCGTGGAAAGCCCCGTCAAGCCATCCAAACAACAGCAACAAATAGCGGCCAATGCCAAAAAGACTAAATAGATGTCGAACTCACAAGTATGCAGATATCTGGAAATGAACACGTCATTATTCGATACCGTCGTCATAGAGCTGAGTGTTGTTCTTTTCCATCACTTGGACACTTCGCAACGATAAGAAGTTCTTGTCTAATTTCTGATACCCCACCATCACGACCACCACTTGTTAAATGTATTAACAATTTCGAATCGAGCGTGTTTAACAATAAGTTTATCTCTCCGAGTCATTTTCATTAGGTTGTTTTTGTGTTATATTTATATAAATATGCCTTTTTTTGTTATTGTATTAATTTATTTTTAAAACTGCTTAATAATTTGCATTTTATTCTCTTCGAACTCTTAGCGTTATATATCATTTGTTTAATTGTTTTTTAAGACGAAGCATTTATTTTACAAATAATAGAGTTTCATGTTTCTAAAGATCCATCTCATCAAATTCATTTTCTTTGTCATACAATTTCAGTCAATTTAGATATTTAATGCATAATGAGGTGCATTGCCTTAGTCTCCCATTATTTAGTTACTTTTTTTGTTGTAAGGAAAAATAGATTTTTAATAAAACATGAAAATAAAATCATACGCTAAAAATGTACGCTAAATCTTCTGGGATGAAGTATTAGAAGTGGGTTTGCACCAAGTATTTCAAACCTAATTTCTGTATTGGAAATTGATACTTATAATTAATTGTCAATGATAATAATGATAAGTCAATTGTCAATGATAATGACACATGAAATCACAAAATTGGTATGCAAGTTCGCTAACAACACAACTTATGGGAGTTATCTATCGCAACATACATATTTTTGTAAACGTGTTTCTTATTTAGAAATATTTTTCAAATATGTTAAAAATGAAAAAAAGGATCCTACATTATTGCCCTCATTTTCGAAAAACGTCAGTTTTAAAATTTAATATTTCGTTTGAAAACGAAACAATGCAAAAACTGTCATGATCACTACTATGCGTTTCGAAAAGAAACAAAATATACATTTTACAAAATGAGGGCATAACAATGTTCCTATGGAGATGCTGTTTGCAGTTACAACTTATATCCACGCCTCTGCTACCAAAACATGTGAACCTTAGAGCAGGTCCAAGTCATTACCGAACCGAATGGAATTATCAATACAACGATTGTCGGAACATGGGTAGATAATAGTGAGAATGATTGATATTGGCACATATGGGCTTTTTTTGATTTTGTCCGGTAATCTATTACAATTTGTTTTGAAATCCGGACAATTTTGTATTTTTTCTCACCAGATCCTTTTGGAACATAGGGTCCATTGTGAATCCCTTCTATATAGGTGGAGAGAAAATTATAGCTGTGAATAGTAGATTGAAGATATATAAAGTTGAAAAATGTGTGTGAGTCACTGGAGTACTGCTTTGTGATAAGTAACCAGTCTGTTCAGTCTATCGGGTACCCGCATCCCCCGTCGTTCATCCATCTAATACCCCTTATATAACTAATTAGGTTTTCTACACTTGTCCTCGAGATGTCCCCTAGTTCAGCCAAAAATCTATACCCTAGACATTTTTGTCTTGGACAATGACAAAGGATGTGTTCTATTGTGTCCTATTCGTCCTCATCTTTGCACATCCTGCAGAAGTCTGGAGATCTGCTATCCCATCTGCTAGTCCTAGACCTAACTGCGCAGTATCTGTGATGACTCTTATTGCAATTCTGAGACTTCTTCTATCCAGTCCCATCAGTGCATTTGTTCTCGCTATATCTAACCTAGGCCACAAGACCTTCGATATTGGAAAACTAAACGTTATCCAATGCGAAAACTGTCATAATCAAAAAATAAACGTTAAGATATACAGAATTCAATGAAACGTAAATTACGTTACTTTTCGAACAACAAGGAAGTTTACGTTTTACAAAACGAGGGCATTACTGCTTGGACAACTCTGTCCATGCAATTTCATTCATTCATTGCACCCGTTCTCATTTTTTTTTTTTATTAAATTTCAGACTTATCTGAATTCGTAATTCCTTTTTGCATATAATTTGTATTCTCACTGACCGGGACCTACTGTTTAAAGCCGGCCCCGAACGGCCTTGGCTTAGAGGTTACTCGTAAAGTCGCCAGCATTTACGAAGCGAAAGCGGTTGCTGGAAAATGTTTGATTGTCTTACCAGTTTTCGAACCTGGTTTTATAAAATCTGTAAAGTATGGAAAACCCATAAGTTTATAAATTAAAAGTTATATTGTTCTTCAAAGTCTCCTTTATCACTAAGTTTTGGCGCTTTTACGGCGCCAAATGTTCAATATTCAAACACTAATGTTTGTAAAGAGGCGTGGTTATAAAATGTTCTATTTAATGCCAAAAAAATTAAATTTAGTTGCACAGACATAAAACTGCTGGACTAATTTTTATTTTAATTCTTATCGCTTCTACAGTATTAAATGGGAATAGTTTTAGTCGGCATACATGATACATATTGCCCAAATCAGCTAAATTTCTATAGAGGCCATATCTAAATTTGCACCAATTTTCATTAAATTACTATTGACCTAGGTACAAACGAATCATTCATGCCAAAAATCTGACCATATTTACGACCTGTACTTTGTCTATGTACATCCAGCTTATTAGAAAGGTGCTGTGGGCTTGTATTATCAGTAAGAAATATGCTAAAGTACAAGACTGAATCTACATTTTACGAATTTATGTCAAAAACAGATTTCAGGGACCAGTGTGCAGTGGATAATTTTCTAAATGACGACGGCGCCATCTGCTGCCCAGTAGTTTCCAACATACTAAAACAACGAAATACAACCAACTTCACACCGTACTGTCAAAAATACTCGCTGTCTCAACTTCCTTTGCCTGCTTGCTTTCTTTCCTTTTACATCAATATGGCTGATCAGGTAAGATGCGAAGAAAATTCTACGTTTTTGTTAAATTTAACCAGGAAAATGTCGATTAATTGCTAAAATCTGATGGAAATGTGAACAACAAAAGTAAGAGCTATGAAATGAGCCATGATTTATGTGGAAAATCTAGTGAAAAATTGGAAAAAATCGGTTAAATGAAGTGACACTCGTTCGTGGCCTTTTTGATGAGTGACACCACGCGGCGGAATGATGTGAAAAATTAAATGTACATGCCGTGTATAAGCGGCGGAATAACAGTGAAAAAAGATACGAAATTATGTATCTAATAAGTAATAGATATGAAAAAAAAAAACATCAAGATTAACCCTACTTTTGTGTTGTCGCTTTTTCCCAGCAAACTGAACGTGCTTTCCGCAAACAATTCACTGTTCCAGTGATTCGACGTAAACCTCATAACCTTAAGAAGAAACCACGTTTCCATCGTAGCATTGGCTTGGGTTTCCGTACACCGGCCGAGGTAAGTTTCTGGAACAAACACTAATTTTGTTTTTTTTTGTTTGTTCTCTTTGCACGTTATCCCAAAATCCCCCGCCCTACACAAATGATGTTTTGCCCACAT
This sequence comes from Hydrotaea cyrtoneurina, assembly GCA_958296145.1. Taxonomy (NCBI): domain Eukaryota; kingdom Metazoa; phylum Arthropoda; class Insecta; order Diptera; family Muscidae; genus Hydrotaea; species Hydrotaea cyrtoneurina. Next base: position 49,076,295 of record OY282514.1, on the reverse strand, counting down.
GAATGCAACACACACTCCCATACACATACCTACCGAAACAAAAATCAAACCAACATGATTGACCCTGGCTTGCTGTCGTATTAATTATTAACAATGTGCATCATCGTTAACACCATCCCGTGTCATGTGTCCCCCAATTTGTTGTGGTCGACTAAACAACAAATACTTGTTTGTTGGATGTCTTGGAATGCTTAGCAAAACGAGAGAGCCTTCCAAAAACAATACGGCATTAACCTAAACAGAAAGGTTAAGCCCGGCACCACCAAGAAGAAGCTCCTTCGCCGTTACCGTGATATCGGTTTGGGTTTCAAAACTCCCCGTGATGTAAGTTTATTAAAATGCATTTTGTTTATATTCCTTTGTTATAATCCGTTTGTATGTTTGGAATGTTTCAAATATATTTGAATGCGTTTGAAGTTAATGATGTTAAGATATTTTGAAATTATGTAGGAGTTAATTTTATTTACTTGTGAATTAAAATTGAATCTGCAGAAAGTGAATTACTTTGTTAAGGTTGTAATGTCCCAGTTACAATGCCCTTAGGAATCGTGACAACAGTCTGAGGCAACAACTTCGATTTTTATGATAATAGCAGTAGGAAATCTGACCACAAACAATAGTTTTCGTATGGAAATGACAATATTGGAAGTTTTTGAATTTAAAATTAGCTAGTTAAAGTTTTGGATTAATTTTAATTTATGAATTCAATTTGTAATTTCGTGTTTTCACTTTTCCGATGTCAATTAATTTATGAATTAAATTTGTAATTTCGTGTTTTCACTTTTCCCATGTCAATTAATTTGTTGTTGGTGACAAAATAGTCTAGTTTTTAAACAAATTTACTTATACTGGTTTAAAGAGCTATATCAAGGAAAGTCAATTAGGAAGTTGTTAATCAACGAAACGCGGCTGCGTTAGAGTGAATTCCAAAAACTCGGTTATAAACAAATACACCGGATATCAATATGTCTGGAGTTAGTGTTTGTTTAGTTTTTATTATTTTGCAAATATTTCTCTATGTAATCTTATTAAAAATTTCTTAATAATTAATTGTCTTATTTATTTTACATAGGCCATTGATGGTAACTACGTTGATAAGAAATGCCCCTTCACCGGCAATGTAAGAATTCGTGGTCGCATCTTAACTGGTGCCGTTCGTAAAACTAAAATGCAACGTACCATTGTTATCCGCCGTGACTACTTGCACTTCGTACGCAAATACAGTCGTTTTGAGAAACGTCACAGAAACATGAGCGTACATTGTTCTCCCTGCTTCAGGTAAGTTCGACATCTAAAATGTTATCCTTTTATCCGAATGATGATAAAATCATGACGGTCTTCATAAACATAATTGCTGAAAAGACTTGACAATTTAAATTAAATCCACTGACAAAACCTTAAATCTTCCATTATTTAACAACTTATGTATGTATATAATGCTAATAATATATTTTTGATATACTCTTTCTTTTACAGAGATGTTGAAATCGGCGATATTGTTACCATTGGTGAATGCCGTCCCTTGTCCAAAACTGTCCGTTTCAATGTATTGAAAGTCAGCAAGGGCCAAGGCGCTAAGAAGAATTTCAAGAAGTTCTAGATTTCCCCATAAATTCTTTACAATTTAGTTTGATGTTCAAACTAAGCTTTGATTTTACACAAGAAACAATAAACTCAGAAAATCCATACATTTCATTGTTTTTTTTTTCCTGTAGATTTTTTGTTTTGACACTGCTTCGTCGTGGGAAATCGAACTCTCATTTGGTACAAGGTAATTATTGCAATTTTTAAAACTTCTGTAAAAGTTTCAATGATGATAAAATCATGACGGTCTTCATAAACATAATTGATGAAGAAACTTGACAACTAAAGTTTAGTAAACTGAGTGTAAAAAAAATATTTTGAAAATTGAATTATTTTTGAAATTTAATAATCAATCGTTTTTTCTATTTTTTGCAGGTTGCAAAATGGGTCTAACGACTTTATTTAGGTTTTCATGTCTGCAAGCTACCGCGCCCGACGAAGTTTGTTGTACATAAATATTTGCATTTTGTGTGTAGGCTTTTAATTGTTTTTATGAAACGAATACGTATAAGACGAACGAAAATGTCAGTCGAAGAACAGTCATTGAGTTTAACTGCCTGTTTCCATAAAACGAATTTGTTCGTTCGTTACAAATTGTCAAAATTGAAGGCGCAATAAAATGAATTTATGTCAGTTATGAAAGCTTATTCTTTTAGGATTGTGTTCTGTATGTCGATATCTGACATATATATGAAAACCAGAATTGAATAATGCCTGTAACTCATTTTATAACGCTTCCAATATTGACGATTTGTAACGAACGAACAAATTCGTTTTATCGAAACAGGCAGTTAGTTAGTCATCCGAATTCGATTCTAACTCCATTGAAAATAGCTTTTGAAACATTTGTGTAAGAAAAACCAAAATTAATTAATTTTCGTTCGTTATTTGTACGAAACGAATGAGTCAAGTATTCGTTTTATAAAAACAGACTTAAATATTTTATATTAAATCACTGGGTTAAATAGCTACTACAGTCCTTTGTCTGTAAGCACTGCTCTACATTTGGGGAGATCTGGTTTGGAGCAATTACATTTTGGACAGAAGTGGAAAAAAACAAGGAATTCATCCTCAAGTTGTCAGAATCATTTCTAAAGCGTCATCTCAAAAGAATTTTCTTCTCGTAAAAGGTAATTATAAATTTTTAAAAATATTTTATAAAAATTTGATGATAAAATCATGACGGTCTTCATAAACATAATTGCTGAAAAGACTTGACAACTAAACTTTAGTAATCTGACATAATATATTAATTTCATAAAATGTTAAAATTGTTCTTTCAGATTTAATAATTAGTCTTTCTTGTCTTTACAGCTTACACAAACATTCAGTCCATCATGATGCAACAAGATAAATACTACTCTGTCATGAGAAGAACTCGGAACTTGTTTACTGAAGGAATTCAAATTCAAGTGGTCACGATTAATTTTTAATGGAGATCTTGAGAGAAATTATGGTGCTTCATTAAAGGTAATTATTAATTTTGTCGCTTTTTATTTTTGTTAATAAAAATGTTCCTGATGATAAAATCATGACGGTCTTCATAAACATAATTGCTGAAAAGACTTGACAATTTAAATTAAATCTACTGACAAATGACATCATACTGCAACATTGATTAAAGTGTAAGTTGTATTTTATTGACAATTTTTTATTTTCTGTTTTACAGGCTTACCAACGAGAGTGGATTAGACTACTTGGAGTTGGTTTTCACTTCAACATGTAAAAATATAATTACAAATACAAATAAAATAAATTTAAAAAAAACTTCAATTGTAGAAGTGTTATTTTATTTCTGGTAATTCGAAATGGGAACGTTTAGTTTTTAATAAAAATTATCTCTGGCTTGTAAAATGTACGATCAGTTCTAAATTTCACGGTGTTTGGAATTTTAATTTTTGGAGTGAGTTCAATTTTTCAAACCTAATTAAATTTCGAGCCTTATTCGGAATTGAACATAAAACGAAAATCGATTTCTATGGGTAGAAAAAAATCAACCGTGTAGTAATTACGGATAATTCTATGAAATTTTCCATGGATTCCTTATTCCAGTAAAACAGAAAAAAATATTAAATATACTTCTCCAAAGAATGTTGAAATAAATAGATTTTTAATTGTTTAATTTTATGTGTGCGTTATGGTTGGTTGTTTGAAACTCTGTTTGAGCAAAATACATCAGTTCATATCGGTTTGTCTATGCGATTTGAAGTCTTGCGAATGTGAACGACAGCACTCCTATTATACGATTTCAGATCGCAATCGCCAACACCAGGCGAAATGCGATTCTCATCACATGGACGGTAACATATGACAATTTCCAGGTCGACAGTCAGCACTGAATGTCCATGATGATCGAACCAGTGAAATAAGTGTAAACATATTTAATCCCGTCGTTCCTATGTGAAGCATAGGGCCCTTCGTAAAACTGTTAAAATCCATTCTTCATCTTTCATCTCAAATCTTGTTAACGACAACCAGATATTCACTGACCCGGTTTATAAACCTAATCTTCTGGCTTAAACAATTCGTCTTTGCCTGAAATCAGTCAAACACTCCCCCTAATCAATAAAGTATGTAGTTCGTTGCTCCAGATATTTTTGGAGTCAAAATGGTTCTTGCAGATCTGAGCCTAAATAAAACTCCGGGCCTGGATGGTATGTCAGCAGTTGACCTATGTAAGTGCTCTTCGACGATAGCTCGTCTATTGCGTAATCTTTTCGACATGTCGTACCGTACAGGTATTTACCCTTCACGTTGGAAAGTTGCCAATGTTCAGCCGATCCCCAAGAAAAGTGAGGCTTCAAATACTGCAAATTCCCGCCCAATTGCCCAAACTCAGAGTTCTCGAGGGTTACGGAGAGCGTGGTTAATCACCATCAGGTAAAGTATGTAGGGTCTAAATGTATTCTGAATGATCGACAATATGTCTTCCGTAGAAACCGATCTACTGGAGACCTGATGGTGTTACTTTCGGAACGATGGAATAAAGCTATTCACCGTCTTGGTGAAAGCGAGGACGTGGCTCTAAATATTTCCAAGGTGTTCGATAGGCTTCGTGGGATTAGCAATAAGATGAATTGTATTAATACCATACACAATAAACCGGAATTTAAAAAAAAAAAACTAAAACGGGTGTCCATGAAATACATCTTAAATTGGTCGCAAATGGTGCAAAATTTTTATTAAAACGTCTTTGTGCTTTATTTGTTAGTACAGAGTTTGAACAATAAACATTAACGCTCATAAGCTCACAGATCGGTTACGAGTTCAAGAAAACATTTCGAAAATAAATCCAATAGATAGTTTAAAACCTCGGCTTGAAGTTTTGAGGATACTGATTGAAACGAGGACGTAGTGCGGCATTGGCCTTCTCATATTCTTTGCCCGTTTGCCCCAATATGACACCCTCGGCCAGTTTATTGGTATCTTTTCCAGGAGGAGGCGAAGAAGCTTCGGCCACATCGATAATACGTGGATTCTTACGATATTTGTACCACCAATATTCGAATACGAGTGTAATACAGGCCATTCCAATGCCAACGAAAATGACAATGAAGACACCACCAATATTTTCAATGGAAATACCGTCAGATTGATCTTCCGGTTTGTCACATTTCGCTTGAGCTTCATCATTCTTCCACCACTTTTCTTTGAGCTTTTCCAATTGTCGCTTGTTGAGGAGTGTCAAAATGCTAGAAATGAAGGAAGATATTAGAAAATATATCCTGTGTTCTAGTGAAGTGCATTACTTACGCATTATTGAACTGATCCTTTAGATGGGAACCCTGCTGGACGGCGATGGCATATGGCTTGCGAGAAAACTCTTCACCCACCACTTGGAGGTCACAGTTGGTCATTACCAAATAACGAATGTCCGTGGCATCACCCAAGAATGCAAATCCTGTGGCTGTAGTCGAATTTCGAACGCGTGCGACAGCTTCATCCAAGTTGGCTGGCAATTGAGCTTCTTGCATGGCTTGCCACATTTTGGTATATTTATCGCTAACTGGATAATCCCATACCGCTAGTTTTGATCTTTCCAAGGGCGACAGGGAGTCATTCAGAGAGAGATCTTTCCAAATCTCATAAAACATTTGCTCAATGTTGGCCATCCGTTCGAAGTAGACCATGGCTGATGAACCGTTCAGCGGTGCATACAAAATCTTGTATTGTTTGGCCAAATCATCCAAAGACTCTACAGGTGTGTCCAAACGTGATACGGTCAAGAAGGCAGCCAAATTGGCGGTGTACGAGGCAATTATAATAAAACTTGGAGTAAGAAAGACCGGTAAAGCGTTAAGGTTTAATGCGAACGAATTTACAAGGAAGTTACCTACCCAAACAACCACCAAGTTGCAGCTACCAGGCGTCCGGAAAGATTTTTGGGTGCTTCACCGCCACCCTGAGGAGTCAGCGATGTCATGCAGAACCATAAACACTCTTTCAAGTTGAATTCTCGCTTTTCGTCATCGTCTTTATATTTCTCCCGGTTATTCTGATAGCTGTACGGACTCCAGCGATCAAAGACCCACATCAGGAAACTGGTAAAGAAATAAGCGGCCAATATACACAACCAGACATTTGTCTCCAATACCGTCAAGAATTTGAACAGGGAACTAGGTGTACTAGGTCGCTGCATCATTATAGTAATGCCCACCAAATCGTAATAGGGTACAGTGAAGTCGATGACAATTTCACGTTCGGCCATAACGGACATTGACCCCAGGCCAATGTCCGCCTTCTTATCGATCAGCTTCTTAACAATGCCATTCCATTCGCCCTTATCATCCATATTTCCGAATTTGCCATCCTCCACCTCCTCTATGGTATAATCGAAATGTACGATATCGGCAATTTCATTGATCAGATCGATACAGTAGCCCTTGTAACCCTTTGGGGCAGTTTCATCTCTCATTATAAACGGAGCTTGCTGCAAGAAAGACAGAAAAATATGTAAATGTTAGAAGGACTTAGGTGACGGAAACAATTTAGAAGGACGCTAAAATGTTCTGTAATCTGGCAGAATGTACAAAATAATGTTATTGCATTTTAAATGGTGAGTTATGACAGACAGGAGACTTTGGTACATTGCATTTTAAAAAGAAGTCTCATCTTTGGTTACGATTTCAGAAAGCGTTTGTCATTCAATCACTTTCTCGTCAAACGCATTCTGTTCTACGGTTCTGCGTCCTGGTGGTTGGCGCTGGAGAAGGAAAATCCCCATGGCAGGTTCTAGCGAATAATGATGATTATGTTAATTGGTGCGCTTAGGACGAAACCGACTAAGGCACTGTTCACTATACTTAACTGGCTACCGCCGGATAACCCGAGAAGCAAGTGTCGGCGAACATCATGATGCGACTTGGCGCCATAAAAGCATGGAAATATGAATGTAGGGGCATATTCAAAACTCGGTTAAAATCAACACATAAAGGTTCTGTTATATATGTTACAACTGATTCTTTTTTATCCCTGTTTTGTGGAGATAATACCGGATGGATCGATATACGTGAACGGTATCGGCCTCTCTGAGGATGCCATCTAAATATATACTGAAGGATCAAAATCGCTTAATCTGTCCCTGAAACTACCGAACGACAATTTCAGTATTAAGATTCTGTAGAATGTGTACATCTCTTCAAGAATTGCTCGTTAATGCCGGGTGTCTCTGGCGGAGATAGGGAGACAGTCGTCGGTTAGTAGTATATGGGTTATTTTACGGCTTGTGAGTGTAGTTTGATATTGGCATCCCTCTCACTGAGAGTAAACAACTTAATCTCATTGCAGGAGATAGGTTGATACAAAATCCGAACTTACTAGCTTGCTATGGACGGACGAAAAACGCGGCCAATCTGTCAAAATCTCTTCTGAGAAAACTCACTGTCCTCTGGGCTATCACGCTCGGAGACTGCGTACAACGATATCTGTAGAAGTTTTAACGGAACCCCTTATCTGTCATTATCTGGCTTTTTTGGACTTAAGACGGATGATATCTGGTCTACAAATTCTAGTAGACAAAAAGTTGAAGTGTGTAGAATTCACTGTTCATTTCAGCGACGGGTTGGTTGGAAAACGTCGACGGGAACCAAATATTCTAGGATATCTTTCAGACGACGAATACACTGTACCACAAAGGGACCGCTTCGGCCAGCTACCAAATTAACCTCACATAAACTTGTTATTCCATTTGCGTTACACAAAATCAATACACATCGACTGATCTTCATTGATTTTTTTTTGTAAAATTTCATTGATTCGCATTTGTTTTTTTTTGAAAAACCAACCAACAAATTTCTACTAAATCTGAAAGGATCTAAAAGGATTTTTACAAAAAAGTTAGGGATTTGTCAAACTACCCGTAAAGAAGTGAAGAAATCAGATCATCCGTGTATAAGTTGTATGTATTTGATTTCTGTAGTTGGTTACATTAAATGCCTCTAATTTGTCCCACTGCAAAAATTTATCTTTGAATAAGAGAGCAGTGAAGGATTTTGCCTGAAACATACACTGAGTCTTAATCGATATCTTCTAGCGTTACTCGTTCTACATGCCAGACTTGGCCAAGGAATTAGTATGCTCTTTTAACTGATACACTTTCACTAAAAAATTCAAAATATTTCATTGAATAAATTCAAGCATTTCATTCCAATGGGACGTTCTCATTGAATCAATGAGCATTAGAAGAACTACTCCGTTGCATCAATGAAACTGTATGATTGAAATTTGTGAAACGATTCTACTTAAGAAATTATTTTCTTTCATAGAAAAATTAAAAAAATCCTACTATTTCAGTGAACTAATGAAACATTTCGCCCCTACAATAAAACAATAGTGTATTATACACTATTATTCTATTGAGGGAACGATTTCATTGAACCACATTAGCTGTTTTACTAAACAACTATTTTTATTTCTTTATGCAATTATTTCATTGTCCAAAGAACCTATTTCGTAGTCACAACGAAACTATTACATTGCATAAATGCAACAATTTTGTTGAACGAAATGTACACTTATAAAGACTTTCAGTGCGTCATTGATTCTGCGAAATACGAAAATGTATAGTTGTCCATATTATTAATAGTTTATCTCAAGTAATCGTTACTACATTGTTCGACAAATAAAACTATAATTGATTGTGCTATTTTTTTGGACATACATATATCCATTTAAAATTATAACGACCTACTGAATATATTTATCTATTGCAATTTCTTTGTCTCTAAGTGCCGAGGACTAAATTTTGAAAATGATAAGAATTGGTTCGCTAATATTCCTCCCGATTTGGGCATGGTCGAACTATAAGCCAAAGAGTGTTATCAGATCTTATCGCACACTTTTAAATACCTTTCCTATATTATTTATTTTCTATTTAGCGTCTAGATTGAAACAAACATTTCAAATAACCGCACATAGTTTCGCATACAAGCACTTACCACAACAGTAAAGATTCGATAAACGGTATCGGCGGTTAGATTTTTCATAGCCTCCTCATCCTTCACAACCAGTGGAGAGTCGAGACCAGCTGTCCAACTGCCAATCGATTTACTATTCACCGAATTGCCCCCACGAATCTGTATAACGTTGATATCCATTTCAAACTTGGAATAACTGTATCCATTGAATGGTTTCCCAGGTTGCGTGACCAATTCAAAATCACCATACGAGGTGGGTTCGGTAACCTAAAATCAAAATAATATAAAAACCAATTGATTAACGCTAGAAAGTGATAAATTGTCAAAGACTGACTAGTTAGATTAAGTAGCAACGATAAATAATTAAATTTGAGTATGATTAGAGTGGATTACATTGACATGTATGTGAATGGCCAAGACGACTAACAACAATGAGGATTTATGTTATCGGGTGGATGTGGAGAGATTCAAGAAATTGGTATATCTAAGCATACTTGCACAAATATTTTCGAGAGACTGTTTCTGCCATTGTTGAAAGTGTGGGGGATTTTTTTTTTAATTTTGTACGTATATTTATATAATTATAATTTATGGAATCTTTGAGTTCTTTAATGCATTTCCACTTTAATTCCAACTTTGAAAGGGAAATAGCCCATATTTTTGGAACCAATTAGAAAAAATACTATGTATTCCATATTGTGGAATTCCGAAAAAGTGGCATCGGTTTGGGTCTTAAAGCAGTACAATAAGCAAATTGCCAAATTTGGTTTAAGCAGCAGCAGTTATGGAACTCGATTACTATTGAAAGGTGTCAACATTTAGTAAATTCAATGGGAAATCGTTATTCGAGTACGCCAAGAAACTTTCAGCAAGTACTGAAAAACAGAATTTAAAATATTAGAAGGATTTCGTAAAGTTGTCCCTTATTTATTTTATGCTAGTGCTATTTTTTGGGGCTATACAAAAAAATCCCAAAATTCAAAATGCCCCCCAAAAAAATTAAGAATTTTTCAAAAAAAATGTACGAAATTTGGGAGTTTATCATAATTTTTAGGTAATATTTCATTTTTCGGTTTTAGGACAATTGAGTAATAAAACAATTTCCCAATTTTATAATTTTTAGGAATTTGTCGCCCCAAATATGGGGCGATTCTTCATTTTTGAATTGTGGCCATTTTTCATGGGTGTCAATCAAAATTTTTCTCATACTTTTGATTTTTTAAAGTTAAAAATACACTTTTTCCAAATTACGACATTGTTGTTGTTATTTGGGGTATTTTGCATTGGTAATTGTTTTTATAAATTGTTAGGAGGATTTTTCAAAATTGTGGGGGAAATTTTCATATTGGGCTTTTGGGATGATTTTTCATTTATTTTGGCGAAGTCTTCATTTGGTGCATTTTCCATTTTTTAGAGCCTTTTTACGAGTTCTTTAATAAAATTTTAAAAATTATGTTATCTACTGAAAAAAGAAAGTAATTTTTAAAAAAAAATTTTATGAGTTTCAAAATATCTAGGCGATGAACTAATGGTTTTGAGTTGGTGCTATTATCTTGACCGCTGCTGTATAGGAATATGTTAATGTGGATTTCTTAATTAATGTTTGTATAATTTTTGCTGTCTTTACCTGAAGAAATGATTGTCTCAAATCAATATTTCTGTTTGGTGTATTGCCTCCTTGAAAATCGTCACAGCCCAAATACTCCATATTGGCGGGCCATGCACCCGATTGTAACATATCTCTGAAAGAAACAGATACAGGTAGATGAAAATCATATTTGGCTATGACTTTCAAAAGACTTACTTGATAGCTAAAAAGGTTCTTAGAGCCAAATCGAAATAGAATACCGACATAATCTGTGGCTCTTCGTTTAAATTGTATGTGGTTCTCAGTTGGCCCAGTCGTTCACGATTTTGTGGATACACCACAGGTTTCAGGAACATAATGGTCGCATTGTCACGTTTACTACTGACCTCACCTTCATTTTGCGTTATGGCATGCCAGGCAAAATTACGTTCGAAAAAGGCCGGCTTAACCGATTCTGCAAAAAACAAAACGCATGGAAACTAATGTAAGATCTGCGGGGATATCTGTTAATTTGTTGTGAAAGGAATTTTGTATTTATTTTTCAGTAAATATGATATGGATTGCAGCATATTCTTCAGATCTAGCCCCCTTATCCCGAACCTGAAAAAATTGGCTTATAGAAAAGATATTCCCATCAAATGTTAATGTGCAAAACTAAAGTATTTTTGAAAGGACTTGAGAAATCGACTAGAGAAACTTTGATAGAAGCAGTCTAGGTACAATTTCATGACATTTTTAAAACTTATGAAACTTTTTCGTAAAAATGTTAAAAACTCAATATCCAATTAAATCTTTACTAATTGACAAATTGCAGTGAAATTGTGCAACTATATAGGTCATATCATTAGAAATCGAGAAAAAAAAATAACAATAGGTAGCAATTCAATCAAAAGAATCGGATTTCTTACTAAATTTGCTACAGTTTCCACAGTTCAGGATGGAAGCTGTCGCAAACACTTTATATAATTTAAGTAAGTCCCGCAAATGTCAAATTGTCCCAAATCACACTAGCCAATTTTAATTGCCGCAATTCTCAGTTTGTAGGAAAGAGAGGTAAGTCATTTGTACCTGAAAAGGCAATAATGAAAACAAAAATTGCCGAAAAATAATTTCCTTGTGTGAACACAAGAGGCAAGTTGAAAGGGAATCATAAAAACTATCGCAAGTAAAATTGCCTAGTGTGACAAACGAATATTTGTCATAATGTTTTTTTATGAATTTATTGAAAATGTTATTCTACATTTGTCGTTCGAATTATATTTGTCTTTATAACGTATGTTTCTTTTACCATAATAATTTTACAATTTTAGTAATTAATTACTTATTTCATATACTCGTAGAATAAAACGGAGTTCATTGTATATAGAAAACTGGTATTCTAGTGATGCTATGACGACAGAAGTTGATTAGATAAGTAAAAGCTGTTAAGAGGACACCCAACCATATCGGGATATACTTTAGAAAGTATTCTAGAAATTATGGTCCAAACTGGAAATTTGCTTAAAAAATGTTCAACTTCGGTGGGGACTGAGGGAATTAAAGTAGAGGGGTAACCTTTTTTTACTTCGTCTACGAAACTTTTCTCATTAATGTTATTGTTCTGATGTTTTTAGCGGCTTTTCTAATAATTCTGTTTCTAAACTAACCATTTTTACATGACTGAATTCGTCGTTGAAACAAATGCGCATATCTCTCGTTCTATGAAAGACAACCACAACGTTAAAACCTTATTCAAGTAAAAAATAAGGCACATTCGACAATAAATACAAATTTGTGGCTCATCTCTGTGTCCATCTTCCGGACTTCAGCTCGACCATACTTCACAAAGGTTTGTTTGGAATTTCAATCAATTCGGATAAGCCAATTCCAAATGGAAGATTTATTTCCCTAAAAAATTTCCGAATTCCCTCACTGTGCGTACATACATACATACATGTGTATGTAGGATGACAGCACGCTATTGTAAAACGTTCTCATATTGCTGCCAAATAATGTAAGTCGTTTACATGTTATTATTTCGCCTGAAACCTGTAGGTGAAAGAACAATTCGTGGCAAATAAAAGCAATGGACTCGTTTAGTTACCAAACGCAAAACACATTTTGATTAAAAATATTTGTAGTATTCATAAACTGCCGAATATTCAAGTGAATATCGTTCATCAAAGTTCCGTCACTGTTTTTTTTTTTATATGAGTATGAGGTTCTTGCCAATTTGGTAGATAGACATGGCGTTTACTTCAATTTAGATACGTCAGTTCATAAATAAATTTCACTTTTATGACAAATTATTTCTCAAGTGAGCGCTTGCCTTTTTGTGTCAGCCCACCAACAACTTAGACTTACCATTTGACTTCTTATACGTTGCAGTACATTTATTGCTCAACTTACCCAACACTTGTCCAATGGTCTTCAGACTGCCCAAAATAAAGAAATTATTTATGTCCAAATTTCGTAAACGTTCTATTTGATCCGCCCGGGCACTTTCACCATCTGCTACCGCAGTAATGACATGACGTGTCTGAATGTTTTGCAACAGCGATTTGTATTTGTGATCCATGACAAAGGTGCCATCATACAGTATGGCCGCATTGGTTATATTCATTTTGCGTACAATACTACGGACAACTTCCGGTATGATATCGGCCGGTGGCATAACCTGCAGCAGGTACTTTTGTTTATTGTCGTCCATGTCACGCCATTGCCTAAGATCTCCTTCTTGGCCATATGATGCCGATATAGTGGGCAGACCAAGGGCTTGTGTAAACGATTTGACCGTTTCCGAAGCTATGCCAGACTTGGTAGTGTCGAATACCACATGTGGTGGTTGCTTATTTTCAATACTATCGGCATATTTGACACAAACTAGAATATTAAAGGAGTATTTGATATAAATTAATATTGATAGGAATATATACATATCGCTTTGTCTTACTTGATTCCAGAAGAGCCTTAGCATCTGTTTTGTTTGCTTCAATTCTATCGATTTGCACGGACAATCCATAATTGGAATTTTTCTTCAAATACGTTTGCACAATGTCAATGGCCTTCGATGCCGGGTCATTATCGAGTTCATTTATAAACACTGAAATGCGAATTGTTTTAAATTAATGTTTTTTTTTAGTATTAAGTAACGGCTTTTGAAGGGATTCGTGATAAGGGAAGGGATTCGGACAAAGCATATTTTCCCAGTCAAACCTTGTGGAACAAGGTAATATAAACCTTATCACAAGGAATATTATGAACTTCATAAGTATTCATCGGGAAAAAAATGAGTACACATTTTGGAGTTCTGTAAAAAATATGACTTAGTCAAGTGTCTCTCCTACCAGCTGTGACCTCGGTCCAATTTCCAATGCATTTCTAGGGAGTATATGCTGGGTGTTAGTCAAATACATAAACAAAATTAATTTAACTTTTCGACTTTGTCAAATTGCACTTCATAAATTTCCCTAATTACACTAATTCAACATTTATCATTTCGTCAACATTTTGCTTGCACCGAAAATAGTTTAGTTGATTTTATAGAAAAAAATTGACATTGGACCAACAGAACTTTTTGATTCAACAGGGTTTACAGAAAGCCAATTATCTTCAAATTTGCATTTGAAAGTGGGAGCATTTAATTTTTAATTAACAATTCCCATTTTTACAGCCAATATATAGAAATATTTCATTCAAATCCGTTTAAATTTTCCCACATTTGGTATAGATTTTTTTTAATCAACAGCTGAAATGATTTCCGTAATAAGGATCCGAGCTTCAACAATTATCCATTAATCAAAAAAGTAATATATTATATTTTTAATATATTTGAGGATCTGTATTCTAATTGTAGTGATTTTTTGTTGTTATAGTTAATAATTGACCGTGTGACTTTGAATTATCAATGAAATAAGTGCATGGGTGATTCTTAGTTTATCGCCTAATTTGCTGTCCTTGTGTATTTAAACTGGGAAAAAAATGTCACCTACATTTTTTTAAATTCCTAAAACAAAAATAGTATGCCTATAATTATTTAAATTAAATTTGTTTGTAAACATATATTGTTACGGATGATTATTATTTGTCTTTTGAGTTAAGCGCCATTCTCCTGGAAAATCGTTCGGTAACATGTACAATTTGTAAAGCCTTCATGTTTTGCAATAATTTAAATTCGAATGAACATAATATTTACTACGTAGGTAGTACAGGATTTTCACCAACAATAGTAAAAAAAAAATATTTGGGTTTTGTCTTTCACATTGAGCAGTCACGCGTGTTTTTTACTCTCTGTAATTTTTTTTTAAAAAAAAATGCTGTACTTTTTATTGTGCAGTATTTTGAGTATCAAATTCCGATTCATGCCAATTTTTAAAAAATAAATAAATTAATTGACATTTTTGATAGTTTATTAGATTTTCGTCACTCTCCTGCTTTATACTAATTTTTTTTTCACTTTTGCTTGCTAGTTTTTTTAACTGAATTAATTGATAGATTTAAAAAGATTTAATTTGATTTTATTTGTCGTCGTCATTTCAATGCCCAATAAGTCATTACCCTGGAGGACACACTTTTAAAATATCGTAAAATTCGGTTTAAAATTAAGAAATAGTTATTGACAATAATCGATAAATACGGATCTTTTCTTAAAAGAAATAAAGTTACTTATGTGAAATATTAAATTCTGCAAAGAAAACATTATTGCCAAAGAAATATGTCGAAATTAACCGGTAATGAAAAACTATTTTCTGGATGTCGAAATGGGTTTTTTCGATATATGATTATTTATTTATTTATTTTAGACTGGGCTGATTGTTCTAAAAAATCAACACATTTTTGCAACTGGCCAGCCGACTGGCAACGAATATTCAATGGCAGTGAAATTTTGGCACATGCAGCTCAGACGAATGTTATAGTTCCCCAACACATTTTCATGGGATAATTTTATTGTGTACTTGTGTACAGCATTTTGTGAAATTTTTTATCACATTCGAGTCATTTTTAACTTCTCTGCGCAATTAAAACAAGCATAAATGTGCTCATTTTCCGATCCCACATTTTGTCGGGAGAAAATGGTACCCTAACCGCGACTCTTCGTGGAGAGTCTTTTTGGTCCGTTTCAGTCATTTATGAGTCGTATTTGTAATCATTTCCGCATAGAAAAAACATTAATATAATATAAAACATTCAAATAAATTTATTTAAAATATAAAAAAAATAGAAATAATAATAATAATTTGGCCAGTCCTTCGCACAAATCAAACTCACGTTTGTTTGGGTTTATTCCACCTTCTCCTGATTAATTATTTGTTTATAAATTAGAGATAATAGTTTCTCAGCTTCTTTCTTACGATTCGATAATAAACGAAACTTCACAACGTTTCTCTACTAGACTCTTACTTCAATAACAAAGCAAAATCTCCAGTTATAAACAAAACACCATAACTATTTTTACGATCATCAACGATCGAAATATGTTTACAAAATAGATCACAAAACACCAGATTTTAAACACCAGAATGATCCTTTTGTGATTCTTGTGTATTTTGAATATTCATTGAATAGCTTTTTAAGCATAAACATGAGTCATTTTCAAGTCTTTTTTCCCTCGAGGCTGGGATTAATCACATTTTGATCGAAAAAGACTCGGATGATATTTGACAAAACAATCTTCCAATTGCTTGCTGGGTTGTGGTTTTGTCGTATTAAAAAAAGTTATATTTTGTGCATTATTGTCAATAAAGAATTCTTCGGACTTGTTTGAAGTGCAAAAAACAAAAAGTTGACGTATTTATGAAAACAAATTTGCTTGTCCATACATTCCCCCAAATGCTTTGAGAATTTATGGTGTAGGGAACATTACGATTTGTCTTAAAAGTCCAGGGAACTTGAAAATTTTCAAATTTCTAAACGAATCCACATATGCATTTCTAAGTAGGCTTTGGCTACATTTCGGTCTCAGATTTCAAGATCTAGCTAAAGGAAATTCCTTTCCAAATAAAAAGACTGGTTCAAAACCAATAAAAGCACATCCCCCTTGCTGCCAATTCACTAATGGAACTCAGTTACTTTTTGAATGTCAAATTATTCACATGTCAATCTATGAGTATTTGTTAAATTTAATTGTTGAATTTTTCTGCAATGGCCAAACAGTTGACAAGAGTCACATAAGAACTTGTTTATCAGTGGATCACGGATTTGTATAATCAACTCTGACATAAAAATAATCCATTTTTGTCTTTGTACCGGCCAGGTTATGTAAATCACCCGTGTAGAATCCGGAATGGATTCGGTGATGTCCAAAGGTACTAGCTCACTACACTAATCGCTTTAATATTTACAAACATAAATTCAGTCACTCCTTACGATTATAAATAACCCATGGGGTACAGTTTATTATTCAGGTCCTTCCTATACCTAATATACATTGACACATGAAAACCTTAAATATATCGATTTTTCTTAAAAAGATAAAATTATTAATTACATTTAATTAACACTAATCGAAATACGAATTAACGACATAATTAACTACACAAATCGATTATATTTACTAATGACGCACTAATTGAGTCTTACAAAGGCCAACAACCGATGGAATCTATATCTTACTCTACAAAGTACTTACAAACATTAATATTTTGACTTGTTTGCGAGGACACCAATAAATATCGTTGCGACAAAATTTGAAATATGATAAAGAGGATTTTTATATTTTTCAGACGAAATGTAACCATTGTATCCAGTTGACCTTCAGCATATATATATGTGTATTACAGAGGATCTAATCAAGAAGACAACACTACCGAACTGACTTTATTTATCCGAGAACGGTTATTACTTCGACGTGTTCTAAAATAAAACTAAATTCAATTCGAAATTATAGGAAATAAAAAGTATAACGACGGAAATTATTAATGGGCATATGTCGTCTGTATACCACTCATGGACAGACGTGGACGTAGATGGTCGCAATGATAGAGTGACCACCACACATGGGCATTGAAAGGATAATTGTGTGTTTACACGTGAGTATGGTGATTGTTGTGGTCAACCACACTCTCACGCATCACGCACAGTAATTCGAAAAATTACATATTTCCAATGAAATATTGGGGGAGGATTTTCGACTCCGCAATAAATAAATATCTTACTTTTTGACTTACGCCCACCCTCTGTAAAACCGTACAATTTTCATATTCCAGAGTATCCGAATTCTAGAAGTTGGCGTGGCAACCATCATTGCATTTTGCATCTGTCAAATGTCATAATGGGTCATAGAAGGGGCGCGATATGGCCTAACTAAACATATAATTTGGTAAAGATTGTGTGGACCGTAATAATATTATTACACGATTTCCAAAGGTGGCGGATTGGTACTTTTTTATGGAAGGTACTAGAAGGGGCTTGGTCATATAACTCATATACTTTCTTATTTCCCTTAACATTCCATGAAGAAATGACGGTGAACTTTTCTCGAAAAGTAGAGAGTTTTCTCAGAAACTGTGGGAATAGCGACATCGTTCAGACTACCAAACCTTCGTTGTGTGTTCCAGCCGTACAGATTTCTGACCGGAACATACGCCTTTTGCAGTTAAAAATCTATGTGGCCTTTAAATTACACTCCCACGTGGTAAAATCCGGATGTACGTTTGAATGTGTTAATTCACAGAAACTGGTCATAACGGGATACGAGGTGGCAGACCTATGTGCCAGGAAGGGGTCTGAATTAGTTAAATTAATAAATTGTATTCGCCAAAAAGGCAAAACGAGGCGACGCGTCGCGACGGTGTGATTCGATACAGACCTGTAAGATAAGTTGCTTTTTCTGGAGAGACATAAACCCAAAAAGAACTACTGGGTTTTGGCAGAAAGAGATTCAGACATCTCAAAGGGCACTCTACTACAGACAAGACCGCTAATCGTATGAGTATACATCGAGACAACTACTAATGCCAAAGAATCAGGAGAACATTTGTTATGCCACTGTAGAGGTCTACAAAAACCTCGACTCAATCACCTTGGGAGAACAGCTCGACAGTGTACATCTGACTTCCCTAGCGAAAATTTTAGAAAGTACCGAATGGTTGCAACATGTACAGCATCATCACGTTTTAAAAAACGGACATGCATCAACATAATCGGATGTTATAAAATATACCAACATTCAGAATCAGAATTAATATCATTTCGAAACACTGTGCGCATGACTGACAATCCGCTCAATTTGTAATACGTTTCAGAACATTCCCACATATGAGTACAAAAAAAAAAAAACTAACCGACAAAATATCATTCTACTGCACTTGATTTCATTAGCCCTGAGTTGTACAGTATGTGTGTGTTTGTGCAGGTGTATTGGTTGTCCTATGGAATTGTTGTCTCCTTGGTGATTGCTTAACCACTTATTGAAGTTTTACACCTCCGTACGATTTCTTTTGGTTCCACCCACTCGATACACCGACCAGCCTGCCTTCGTCTGGGGGTTGAAATGTTTTTTAACGTTTTTGTTTGTATTTTACAAATATAGTTGTGTCAACAAATCGTCGGTTTATTATTATTTTAATAATTGATTTAATGGTTGGCTCTGCATAGTACACATGTGCACATCGTTGGAGGAAACGTTTGCAATCGGACTAGGAGGAATAAGTATTGGTAAAAAGGAATTTAAGAAATTGTCTGTATTGTTAGGGTTAATTCGAATGGAATTTCGATGCCAGTTGACATACGCATGATCATACGTATTGGCAGTATCCTTGGAAGGATATCGGCATTTTCAACTGCAAGCCACAGTCCCTCCCAAATTATAACACCGAAGTAGGAAATACAGTAGGACAAATATAGGATAATATCGACGAATAAGGAACTATGAGTTGTATGACGCCGGTTGCAACATGTTATTCATATGTACAATAATGCCACGGAAGTCACAGTTGTGATGTTGTGAATATCCATACCATTATCAATAACATTAGACGGATAGAGTTCATCTGGTTTTTTTTTTTTTTTCAAAAATTTTTATGAATAAGGTTTTACTGTGTGATGACTTCATATATTAAAGCTCTGCGCTCACATGGTGTTGGAAATGATTTCAGTCGATTCATATTGAGTGTTCTCGAGTTGTTATAGACGGGCTCTCTTCAAACGATCATAGGTTATTGGTTGATCGCAGTAGATCCACAAGGTTCTGTTCTCTCTCCTTCTCTATTTCATATTTTCATTGACGACCTGTGAACCCAATATAATCTTTTGTGGATGACAGCAGCCTCTGTCATTCTAACTAATTTAACCATCGGCCAAGTCCTCTGGAGGTCGGGGACAAAGGCGAGCGATAAATAACTTACTCAACCGCGATTACACGTACAATTAAATTGTTGCTAGTCATCAAAACAAAAGAAAAAAAATATCGAAAATTATCTGAAAACAGCTGACGGTCTACATGTGCATGTTCATATGAAAGATGTCGTCGCAAGAGTAAATTCTTTCAAGAATTGTTGCCGTCCGCAGCAGCAAACACAAACAAAATATTGCCCTACATCACAAATTCTCAAAGCATTTGGGCAAAAGTATGGAGTTTTCATAAGTCGTCAACATTTTGTTTTTTGTCAAACACCTCCGACTATACTGCAGTCGGCCGGCCAGTATCAAAAATGTGTGAGTATTGGTAAAAAAAAAGTGTCAGTGTGTTGAGTTTTTCGAACAATCACGGCCCAGTGTAATAGCTGGGTAATATGAGTGATGTCAAATGAACAGAGCAAACTTCTAAGCACGTACTATCTAGTGATGTTTGTTTTGGCACAAATGTTCCGCCGGTCCAGCATTGTCGTCAATCTCTATGGTTGGTGTGAATAGTGAAACTCTTGATGATTTGTGCATGAATTCATATCTTAAGATACATCTCGTTGCGCTATTCATAATTTCGAAGTATCGAAAGAAGCATTCAAGTGTAAAGGCTTTTTGAAGCGACGCAAAAAATACTCGTACATATTTACACCACTTACATCCGGCCAAAAATGGAATATAACTCCCATATATGAGCAAGGGCTTCAAAGATATCTTTACAGCTCGTGTGTCATGTGCAGAACAGAACAGTGATAATTGTATCCAATTAGGGTAGGCTATCCCCCTTTATTGTCAGCATTGCCGGAATGTGAGTTGTATATTTTTGTTCTATAGATATTTTAAAGTTACTGTCTCCTCATATATTCGTCGTCTAGTTACTGATGTAAAAACTTTCAGCCGGATACGCTGCTATCCTGAAACTGCCACCCGTCTAGTCGTCGTCTAGTCACTGATGTAAGAACTTTCAGCCGGGATACGCTGCTATCCTGAAACTGTCATCCGTTCATTGCCAAATGGCCGGTTGATCGGACGATGCACCATAGAAAAAATAAGTTCTTCAGATGAACTGTTCGTAATGAAAAACACTCTTGCAGCAGGTGTGTTTACTGTCTGCTGTGACATTTTCATATTCAAGAAAATTGTTAACCCTACTTTCCTATCCCTGATGTCTCTTCTTGAGGTGCTCAGCATAGTTTAACGGGAGAGACTAGGGACCAGCGCTACCACTTTCTACAATTGTAGTAGATCTACTACTTTTTCTTCATCCTTAAATTTATGTACGTACATTTTGATTTTGCTACATTTTGTGTACATTCGTGAAATAACAAAAAAAAATCCCGTTATGAATTAGGGCTAGGTAAATTTTTGACAACAGGCTGGAAATATTTGACAACCACAAAACAAACACCAGCGCCGAAGAAGATTGCATAGCACAGACCGAATTGCTGCCGTTGTCGATATATTTTGTGCGGCGGGTTGTCGCCGGTATTTTTCAGTTTATGAATTGAATATGTGTATTATTGTTTTTATTTAAAAAATCAACTAATTGAATCTGATTTGATTTTTTTTAAACATAATGTATCCTTCCAAGGCACAGTTTTCCACAATACACTATTTCCCAGTGTTTGAAAATCTGCTACATTTTAACAAAAAAATGTAGCAGATTTGCTACATTTTCTTCGCCTCAAAGTGGTAGCACTGCTAGGGATACGTATTTACTACTTTTCGTGGTATCACAATGGACTACAAAGTCTAAGTGGGCCTGCTACGGATTTTTATACCCTCACCATACGGGTAGGAGGGTATATATCATTTGATACGACCCAAAAGTGTAACACCTAGAAATATGCACATTAGATCCCAGGTGTCTTTGAACCAAATTCGATTCATGACATTCTGAATCGTTTGAGCCATGTCCGTCTGTCCTGCTGGTACGCACGATAACTTTCGAAAGAGTTAAGCAATCACTCTGAAATTTGGCATGGCTTAATATTTTCCCAAAACTGCTTATGGGATTGCATATGGCCACACCCCTTCGGGTACCTCCCATACAAATCTACTATTTGGCCCACTTTATAAATCGTGTAATAATATCAACACGCTCAAGTTCTATCTTGGCCAAATTCCGTATTTAGTAAAGGTATAACTGAACAAAGTTTCGGACAAAAACTTGGAAGTCTGGCAACTCCCCTTCTGGTACCTCCCATACAAATGTACCATCCCGCCTACCTTAGAAATCGTGTAATAACACCAATATGACCAACGCGATCTTGCCCAAATTCTGTATTTAGTAAATGTATAGCTAGACTAAGTTTTGGACAAAAACTTGGAAGTCTGGCAACTCCCCTTATGGTACCTGTCATACAAATGTACCATCCCGCCTACCTTAGAAATCGTGTAATAACACCAATATGACCAACGCTATCTTGCCCAAATTCTGTATTTAGTAAAGGTATAACTGAACAAAGTTTCGGACAAAAACTTGGAAGTCTGGCAACTCCACTTCTGGTACCTGTCATACAAATGTACCATCCCACCCCTTAAAAACCCTGTAATACTATCAATATGACCAACGCGATCTTGCCCAAATTCCGTATTTAGTAAAGGTATAAGTGGACAAAGTTTCGGACAAAAACTTGGAAGTCTAGCAACTCCGCTTCTGGTACCTCCCATACAAATGTACCATCCCGCCTACCTTAGAAATCGTGTAATAATATCAATATACCAAACGCGATCTTGCCCACATTTTGTATTTAGTAAAGCTATAGCAAGACAAAGTTTTGGACAAAAACTTGGAAATGTACCATTCCACCCACTTTAGAAATCTAGTAATTATATAATTTCGCTCAACGAATCTTTCCGAAATTCTATATTTAGTAAAGCTTTAGCTATATACAATTTTCTTGTAAAAACTCTGCTTTATATTCCGCCCGTTTTGTAAAAACGTGTAATACAATATTTTTCCATAACATTCGGTATTTTGAGGTTGCTATTATGGTATATGAGACTTATATTTTTTTACTGAGGGTGAGGGTATATATAAGTCGGTTTACCCGACTGCAACTTTTTTACTGGTTTTTATAAATCGTTAATACGAAAACGTCAGAGACAATAAAAATGGCAACCCACTTGTTGACAACACTTGCTTTAATCCTGGTTTAAGTTTATTCTTATTTAGGGATCTAAGCGACCAGAAATCCGTTATTTTCAATTCCCATTTCTTTGCTTTTGAATCCACCACGCTGTCAAAGTTTCTTTTTTCAAATTGTGAAAATTCATAAATCGTGTTTTATTTTAACCATTGGACGAAAATCTATAATTGTGAATTTGGTACATTTATATGGAAGGTACCCGAAGTGTTGTGGCCATGTAGACCATTTGCAACACCATAAGTAGTTTTGGGAAAATATTAAGACATACCAAATATCAAAGCGACTGTTTAACTCTTTCGAAAATATTCGTGCGTACCAGCCGTACAGACGGAAACTGATCAAACGAATTTAAAAGTCATGAATCGAATTTGGTTAATAGACACCTATGATTTAAAGTGACTTTCTTCATGTGTTACACTTTTGGGTCGTATTAAATGATATGTACCATCCTAGTCACATCCATTCTGGTACCCCCATACAAATGTACCATTTTGCCTAGAATTTCTTTAGAATTCTGTATTGGCTCATGCAATAACTAGATCAAGTTTTCGGAGTCTAGCCACATCGCTTGTGACATCTCCCATAAAACGTATATTACAATATTCTGTAAAATTCGGTATTTCCACAGTAATTCCACTTTCGACTTTCAGATACTTTGGAATATGAGACTTGTATGTTTTTACTGAGGGAGAGGGTATATATAAGTCGGTTTACTGAAACTTTCTCACTTGTTTTTTGTCAATTTATTTTGAGCGTTCTGTTAAAAAAACGTTCAAACGATGACGTATTTACAACGTTTTTCAAAAATCGGTAAATTTCTAAGCTTCAAAAAACTATTTTTCTTAAGACCATTAACAGTAAGGAAGCTACGGGAGCTATTCGACAGGTATTGTTGGTAATGCAGATCTGTGCCATCCCTGATCAGCTGTTGGCTTTGACATTCCCTTTTTGATCTTATTTTGGTTATGTTGATCCAGTGATGCCAAAACTAGGGAATTTTCCCTTTTCTAGGGAATTTCATCGTTAAAATAGCTGCCTAGGGAAAAAGGGGAAGGAATTTCACATTTGTTCATATCTAGGGACTTCTGTGAAATGTTCATAAAAGTTCACCCTAACCAACTTTGTAGCGTAGAAAATAAACTTTGAAACGTGTATTTCAGATGGAAAGCAAGTTTTATCGCCACGCAGTTTATTAGGTTGAACCCAAATGAAACGAAGTTCGTTTCAATCTGGTAACTATACATTTCGGTTTTTTGTTGACAAATGTATGAGAGCAATATGGCAATGTAGTATTAATTTGTTTCAACTGCCGACATACTGATGAGAAAAAAGCTTAGAGTAAATAAAAATTGCAATATCTTTAATTTTTCAATTTTTGTGGTTCCCAAAAAAATATAAAGGTATTTTGTATCACTGCGACAGAGGCGATACAAAAACGGCTATTGTGCCAAAAATATGAAATTAATTTATGTGAGCTTACTCAAGAGTGGAGAACACTGGAGTTCAATTTTTCTAAAAATGAAATCAAGGCATTTGAAGAAATGGATATGGTACAATTTTGGTGCAAAATAATTAAAAGTAAAGATTTCACCAATAATTTATTGTTTCCCAATTTGTCTAAACTAGTAAAACTTGTTCTGACATTGCCTCACGCGAATGCAGACGCTGAAAGAATTTTTTCTATAATTACCGATGTTAAGACAAAGAAACGAAATAAATTGAGTCATAGTATTTTAAGTTCAATTTGCATAATACGTTCTGCGTTACAAAACGACGCAATTACATGCATGAACTTTAATTGCAGTCAAAGTCATTTCGAAATGTTTAAGTCGAAAACTTTTTATGATTAGAAATATTTTATTCTAATTGCATAGATCTCTCTAATACATGTATATATGACTGATTTTATAACTTTTTTTGTTTAGTTTTTATGTTTGTCTTTGAATTGTTATTTTAAATTATTATTCAAATGAATTAAATCGAATAAATTGCTTACATTTATTTAAAAATATGTATTTTATCTTCATTTTTAACGGACAAATTTCTAGGGAAAAATATAGGGAAAATTTTGTTGCCAATCTAGGGAAAAAAGGGATTTTTTTTTGTGTGCCTAGGGATATTTCCAAAAATCTTCTGGCATCACTGTGTTGATCGTTTATTGTAATTCTTTTACATGGCAGTAAGGCCAACATTTTAATTTATATTTATTAGAAAAAATGTTTGTAGCCATCTTTATTTATTGTAGCCATCTTTATTTATTGTAGCCATCTTTATTTATTGTAGCCATCTTTATTTATTGTAGCCATCTTTTAATAAGGCATAATGTAATAGTTTGGTAATTTGGTCGAGTTTGTTTTTTGTCGTCCAAGAGTGTAGATGTCCAACAAATGTAAGTTATTGTTATTATAAGTTAAGAATTTTGTCATATTTTTTACCTTTTTTTTAGAGAATAAATATTACTCAACATCCAATGGATTTTGACTGAGTTATTTATTTATTTTGGAAAACTCGAGGACGACAGGTATGATGCCAGTTTGTATGAATAGTATCACCTGGCAAAACTCTCTACAATGTTTAGGAATGTTATTTTTCTGGTTGATAATATGAAAACTACTTTTATTTTGCTTGTCCATACTTTTCCCCAAATGATTTGATAGTTTGTGTTTTTGTTTACAGTGGCGGATGGCAACAATTCTTGAGAGATGATACTCTTGCGACGACATTATTCAAATGAACATGTAGATCCTACATTTTTTCAACCTCATTTTCGATATTTTTCTAAAAACAGTTTCATTCATAAATAGGTATCCATTCAGCCTGGCATTTATTCCTCTGGGCACAGACAAACCTCTGTTGTATTTTCTCGCAGATCAATTTCTTTATGCAGCATAAACAAATGTAACTACATATTTCTGCCGTTTTCTACTCTACTCTCAAATATTTCGAAAAAAAAGGAAGAATAACTTATCTACTTTTCTGCGAGAATGATAGCCTAAAATTTGTATCATACGACTTCTTCATGTATGCAGTTGTTGTGATTTACAATCACCCCATTTCTTCCGAAGAAGAAAAAATTACCAATGAGTACTCAGTGAAATATAACTTCCCATTCTCTCAAAATATAATTTCCCTAAAAGTATTCCCACTTCTATCGCAGACGTTAAATTGAAAAATACTTTCGATGTTGATGGAATCTATTTCAGTATATAAACTCGTTGGTACTAGGCTAATACTTACAACTACTAGTTGAATTGTACATTTTTAAAAGACTTAGTTAACATCAACGAATTCAATCAACAATCAAAGTGTTAATTGGTGTTATTTCATCCGTGAGAAATTTTGGTTGAAATCAACTACGATATTTTTTGGGTTTACTATTATACCAACTAAAAATTTGAAAGCAAACTGTTATACAGCTGTGCAATAAAAACCACCGACACCATTTCAAAATATGGCAACATTGATTATAATGAGTCAGCTGGTAAACTGATAAGATTGTGAATAAGCCGACGAACGACGTCGATTCCGAGAGAATTCATTTCCATTTTTAAAAGTACTAAGAATTGATAAGTCGTAGTGGTGTTGTAAAACATAAACTTATATTCGTTTAATTTTAAAATATTGTTAACAAATCAAAATGAACGATAGTTCGGATGATGAATGGTCGTCCGAATGGATACAATACAGCCAACGCTATGAATGGGCGGATATTGATCCTATAGCACAGGATGACGGCGTACATCCAGTTGTTTCAATAGCATACAGTGCAAAGTGTTAGTAACGTTGTCCACATTGCTTCCATAATGCATGTAATTTGTGACTTGTGTTTTTTTGTTTGTTTTCAGTTCGTGAAATATTCGATTATTTCCGTGCCATTTTGGCACGTAAGGAGAAGTCAGCCAGAGCATTGGAGTTAACAACGGACGCTCTACGGCTTAACCCGGCCAACTATACTGTATGGCAATATCGACGTGATATTCTTCGTGAGTTGGGAAGCGATCTGTATGAAGAATTACGTTATATTAAAGATGTTATCAGGGAAAATGCCAAGAACTATCAGGTGTGGCATCATCGCCGGGTCGTTGTGGAAATGATAAACGATGCATCCATGGAGCTGGATTTAACGGAGATGGCTTTGCGAACGGATGCCAAAAACTATCATGCCTGGCAGCATAGGCAATGGGCCATACGCACGTTTAAGTAAGTATAATGGCGGTTTTTAGTTGGCCCAACTTGCTCATTTCTTCTTGTTTCCTACATTTGTCGGATGATCATCGAAGCGACAATACTATGACCTGAATGCGATTCATTCATCACTCAATAGCTTTCTACATGTTATGTCCGCCAAATGGAGTCTGAAGAAAACGTATTTTTTAAGCAACATTTACTTCGCTAAAAATGCTACCTTCATTCGCTCGATCCGTAACGTTGTCTGCGTCATTGTTCTAGGATTAATATGTAAATGTAATATTAAATGCCTTATAATTTAAATGTCACTTCTTTTCTTTGCAGCCTGTATGGTAATGAACTGGCATTTGTTGATCGCCTCATTTCTGAAGACATACGTAACAATTCCGCATGGAATCAACGCTTCTTCGTGGTCAAGCATTTCGGTTTTACACCAGAAGTCGTTCAACGGGAACTTCAGTATGCCATGAATCGTATACGCATAGTCAAGAACAACGAGAGTTCCTGGAATTTCCTTAAAGGCATCCTACGGCGAAGTGATAGCGGGTCATTGTATCAGTTCCCCGAAGTCATAGAATTCTGCGAGGAACTCTATAATAATAATTCCAGATCACCGTACCTTATTGCATTTTTAATCGATGTCTACAACGAGAAATGCTTACAGAGTACCGATATCGGCGAGAAGGAAGCATTGTCGCGTAAAGTATATTCGCTGTGCGATGATATGTCTAAAAAACACGATGTAATTCGTCGTAAGTATTGGCAGTACGTTGCCGATCAATTGAAAACGAAGCTGGATTCGAAGCAGTTGTAAAGTGTGCGCATCGACGATCTTGAAAGGCTTGATCATGATCTACTTAAAAAGCTAACAGTAGTTTTAGGTTACCATCTACTTTTCCAACATTACATGATGTCCGAATTTTTAAGTTTGTGAACAATTTTATTGGCTATTTTTTAATAAAATGCAATTTAACTATTTACAAGATAAAAGATAATGCCAAAGATTACGATCACCAATATTTACATTATTGTTGAACATATTAGCTACTGTTGTGTAGACATGTATTTATGTGTTTGCATCTGTCTCTTGTTATCAGTCACTATCACAGTTACGTGGGATTATCAACGCAGATGAAAATGTTAACATTGTCAACTATGAGCATTTTTTATCTCGTGTATTTACTGTTTCTCAATTCACTTTCGATTGGATGTTTGAAGAACTACAGTCTTGGAAACCCTGCAAACAGCAATGTTGCCTTCATAGTCTAGAATTTAATTATCTTGCAATCCGATACGAGCCACAAAAACAGAGATAACGTAAATGGTTCTTAGATTCTCTGCGAACAATATATTTATGCATGTGTTTGATATTTAATGCAACACACGTTTTGACATACACATTTTGAGAAATCGTATGCGGTAAATAATAAAAGATAGTAAAAAAAACATTCTAAAGGTTAAAATGGAACAAAAGTGCAGACTTCGAAATGATTGAGAAGGAAATGTGTATTTAAATATCATACCATTTTCGTAACAAAGTCTTTAAAACACAATCTTGGAAACAAAATAAGTGGAAATAAGATAGTCTCGTTGTTCTTCAAATGTAGACGTAGTGAGAGACTCATTATTAACTCGCCAATTCGCAGCGAACAATATATTTATGCATGTGTTTGATATATAAGACAACACACGTTATATATGAGAAGTATTATGCGGTAAATAATAAAAGAGAGTAAAAAAACAATATCAAGGTTACAATGGAACAAAAACGTGCAGAACTCGAAATGATTCAGAAAGAAATGTGTATTTATATATCATACCATTTTAAAAACAAACTCTTTATAACACAATCTTGGAAACCAAAAATTCAAAGGTTCACGTAGCGAGTGACTCAATCAAACCTTTTTCTAATTTCTGTGAAAACATACATACGGTAATTTTTATTTAGCTGCAACATCAACTTTTGATTTATTACATAGAATTGTCTGTATATACCGAGTAAAAGCGTAATCTCTATTCCATGTACAACTTCTTTATAGGTCAGCAGGTTATTATGTACTCAAATTATCGCCCATGTGATGGGAACCGCATTTCGAATGGTTTTGGCGATTTGAAATCGTATAATACGTGTGGTGTCGCAAGAAATTTATCAACTTGAAATCGCATAGACAAACCGATGTGAACTTGTGCATTTTTCTCAAACAGAGTTGCAAACAGCCAATTTCATAACGCACAAATAAAATTAAATATGTTTATGGTCAAAATATGAAATTTACAAATATTATTGGATTAATCGTTAAATAATCTTTAATGGTTAACAAGAACGCTGCCGGATGTTTTTTAAATCTAATATCGAAGAATAAATTCTAATTACTGCCAGTAAGTTATTTATATGGGAAATTTCCTATTGAAAACCGAATTAAACCTTCCCCTTTCACACTCTTTTGGCAATAATTTATTTCCGTCTATGTAGCCCATGAGAAAATAAAAACAATGCATTCTAAGCTTGCGTTTACTCTAGGTAATTGGCAAAACTAAATTGGGAATATGTATTAGTTTGTCAAAAAGGGAACAATAGTTTGTGTGAAGTAGGCATCCACATAATTATGAAGACAATACATTTTTAAGCCACCGTCGTTAGTATCGTTACGTGTTCTGATTTTGTTTCGTTAACATTCGACTGACATATGTAATATATTTAATTTCACAAAAATCAAATTTATAGTTTGTTTTGAAGATTGTTGAACTTTTTGTTTTTTTTCTTATTCCACATATTACAACGAAACTTCATCGAGTTGGCCGTTCACGTCAAAAGAATTGCCGAATTTACTGTTTTCAAAAAATCCGAGACAGCGACGAAGGCAATGAGAAATACACATTTGTGTTAAGCTGGCCATAGACGAACGATAAATTCGAGCAATTTGTTGGGTTTGTGGTCGCTTTTTTACGTCTGTGGGGTAGTTTGCGAACAAATCATACGTGTGTGGGCTACTGCGCAAATTTTAAGCGATTTCGCCATTTCAGTTGCTCTTCAACCATTGTAACGAAAGGTCGTGTAGTGCACACAAAAAATGGCAAGCAAAGACTTTATGATAGAATTTTTTGATGTGTTTTTTTCTTTTCTAGTTTTTTATTTTCCATGTCGAAACATGTATATATAATTAAAAGCGCAGCTGCATCAGCCGCTGCTTCGTCGCACATGTTTTTTTTAAGTTTCCAATCAACAGAAAAAACCAATTGTTAAATAAAAAATTTTCTGCCACAAAATTCTGACAGAAGCACAAACCGAAGTTCAAACACAAAATGAACATGCGAGCGCGTCATCCGCTTCCTAGCATATATTTACTCATCAACGTCGGCCGAATTATGATTTGTTCGAGCGTGTGTGGAGAAACGATATGCAATAAATCGCAGCAATAAATTTGCAAATCACACCAATAAATCGTTCGTCTATGGCCAGCTTTAGTGAAAAATGTCAATGTATTGCGATTGACATTGTAAAACAGTTTCGTGTAAACCCCGGATAAGTCAAATTTGTTTACCTGAAAGCAACCGTACCTACCATGGACCAGCCCCTATCTGCAAAAGAAGAAAGTGCTGATCCCGAACCTGTTTCCGGCGTTTCAAGCGAATGCCACCAAGTGACCGACGAAAACATCTATTCTTGGGAGGTAGCGCAGCCAGCCTATACCAAAAACATCAAGCCCTAATCACTAACTCTCTTCTGTCTGAACCTAATTCTAACTCAAACGATGGAAATCCAATTTTATTTGATTACAGAAACTGAGTGAAAAAACTACTTAGAAGGTAATGGGTTAATCTTAGCCACCGAAGTGGAGTCACTTGAAACGCAAATACAACAGTCCGGACTAAACAGTCAAAAGAATCTGATCGTTCGGGCGAACAACAGCCATTGCAACAGACTTCTACTGATCAACAGCCATTCCAACTACTGAGAACATCAACACCATCGATTCTCATGCCTACCAGATTGCCAACGGTAAAGGGACAGTATGTCCAGTCGGTAAGCCCTACTATGCCGGTCCGCCGCCAAATGCAATTAACCAACCCTCTCACAAGACCAACATCAACGATCCCTGCTCAATCGACGGAAAATCTATTAGTTCAAACTATTTCTCCATAAACATCAACACATCCACGCCCTTTCAAATCCTTACATAAATCTGTGATATACAGTTAGCTACACGTTCCACTATATGATGGACATCTATACTCCGAAGAAGGTGGGTTCGAAAACCTTACATGTTTAGAAGTGAGCTCCGACGTGCAAGTCATCCTGAGCTACGGCTCTTAATTGGTCGTTTATCGGATCCCAGAAATCTTAAGTTTATAAAGGGTGTTTTTTATTGGGGTATAGAACTTTAAGTTGGCATCACTTTTTTAACTGGCGGCCATTTTGTCAGCTGTCAAGTGATTAATATTTAGTTTGGTTTGCCATTTCATCATGAACAGGTTGACAAAAGAACAACGCTTGCAAATCGTGCAAATTTATTTCGAAAGTAATGGTTCAGTTCGCGAAGTTCACCGCAAGCTCCGTCCATTTTATGCCATTACATCCACAAAAACTGACTGTTTGGTGTGCTCTATGGGCTGGTGGAGTCATTGGGCCATACTTCCGAAATAATGCTGGAGAGTCAGTTACCGTTAATGGAGACCGGTATAGAGCCATGATAACCGACTATTTTGTTCCCGGATTGGATGGCATGAATGTGGATGAGTTGTGGTTCCAACAAGTGGTTGAAAATTGGACCTGTAGAATTGGCTTTATTCGAGCCAGCCGCGGCGGCCACATGCCCGAAATCATATTTAAACATTAATGGCATAAGATTATCCTTCCAATAAAGCCAAATTTATGGACATTAAAACGATTTTCTTGTGTTTTATTTCAATTCGAAGTTCTATACCTCAATAAAAAACACCCTTTATAATGTGAATGCACTGGCTCAAACAGACGCCAAGGATCCCGCAATGTACCTGCGTCGGAAACGTTTCGTCGCATATGAGCATATGACTAAATCTATGCAAATGGGCCCAAACTCCATGCAGACCCGTACATATACATACGGGTATGATATGTACCGTGCCAAAGCAAAGAGCACCTTTCTCATAGATCGAAGTTTGTATTAGAACAAAATGAAGGAATAGATAGGAAAATGCTTAAATAAAGGTATATATTCTCTTATCAATGATATGGATCGTGTGTAGGAGGTGAAATCCCTATGGCTAAAAGAGTTTTTTTTTTAATTGACTAACACTCAGGGGATGCCCCTTATAAATGCAATGCACTATGTTAGCGATAGGAACGAAGGTTATTAGAGGGTGAAAAGAGGGAGTAGTGTCTGTTGACGTTGGCCTTGCATTTGATAATGTCATAGCAGGCAGGAAAAACACTTGTAGGAAGATTATTCCACATACGAACAGTCCGGCTGAAGAACGAATTTTCTCTATAGTGCGTCGTCCGGTCAACCGGCCATTTGACAATGAACGGATGAGAGACACTGGATAGCCGTATATTCCGGCTAAAGCTCCTCAGATTTCATTTCCCCACAAGGTTTGCAAAGACCTAACCAGGTTTGATACTAGCAAAGCACGACTTCCCATAATGTACGGAGTCATCAAGACACACAAAGAGGAGTGTAAGATTTCACAAAATATTATACAAAATTCACTGTTCTTAATAGGTTTTGATTTTCTTGTCAGATTTTTGTTTTTTCCATTTTCATTCCATGGTACAATAAACAAGGTAAGGTCATTAGCCCAACTACAAATAATCAGATACAACTCTGGTACTCTATATTGTCAAAGTTGTATATGTCAAGAATATAAAATAAAGTTACTGACAGTTAATTTTTGTTATTGTTGTAAATATTTGATACAAAATATTTACATTTCCATCATTAATATAAAATAATTTCAATAATTTGAATGTCAACTTTGACAATTTAGAGCGCTGCGAGAAAAAATGATTGCTAAATCAGCTGATTGCTTGGCCTTACCTTGTTTATTGTACCATGTTTCATTCCTTTGATATAGGTTTTGGAATTTCTTCAATATTAGTCCATTTTTTTAGGGAATTTGGCTCGTTGTTGATAACCACATATTGCTATTTTGAATAAGGAAATTAAACCTTTTTTAGCGTAATTTTTTAATTATTTTAGTTATTGCCGTAAGGGATATTTGCATATGAAATTGTGTGGTCAACAGAAACCATTGGTTTTCTCTGGCCCTTAGTTGGTCTAGGCCTGTAAATTAAAGTAATTTAATTTGTTATTTATTTTACATTCTGCACATAAATTCACACACATACACGATACATTTTTACAAGACACAAGGCATCTACGCCGCACAGTGTTGCGAAAGCGGAATTTTTTGGAAATCATATTGCCTAAACTGTATTTTTAATTGTATCGATGAGAAACTTCTACAGATTGGTCAGAATGAAATCCCAAACAGAATGAGTGAAAAAAAATTTACACCGAAAAAAATTGTTGGGTCAAATTTTCAACAAAAGTCAAAAAAAAAAATTGTTCGAAAAATTTACAAAAAAAAATTTATTTTAATTCTTCTTTTATTTCTGATAAATACCCTATGATTAGTTTTTTAAATAAATTATAGGGTGGTCCGAACAAGAATTATAAACGTCAAATTTTCATGATTTTTCGATATTTGTTGAAAAACTCTGAAATTTTATAAAAAACCAAAATCTATTTCTTATTTGAAAGGTGGCAATCAAAGCTTTAATTTGATACCGGTTTGAAGTCAATAGCTTCAGTTTTAAGAGAGTTATGCTCATTTTTGTGGAGTGCTAGAATAGATGTAGAATAAAATTTGAAGATACTATTTTATAACACAGGCATATTTTATTGCATTCTACAGAAAAATTACAAATTATCAGTCATCTACCAATAAGTTCATTGCTTCCTCTGATAATTCCAGGTGTTTCTTCTCCTTCAGTATTCTCCTACTTGTGATTGTGGGATCAGAATTGGCGAGCAGATAATGTAATATGTCTTCACAATTGTCTTTTCTTGATGTTTTCCTCGCATGGTAAAGCCTTGTGTTTCTGAAGTCCTTGTTTCCTGCTTCCAATGCTTCTTCTGATAGTTGGCCAATGGGGACCAAAAATGAACGAATTATTTCAGCTCCATGAATAAGAACCTTGTGGACAGTTGGTGGCATATAATGCCACGAATATTTCTTTACATAGAGACCAGCAGTTTCTTTTCCGTACTTAGAGAACTTATCGCAGTCTATCTTATATCCAGAAGTTATAGCTTGAAGAATACTAGAAAAACCTTATAAGTTCGGTATCTACTCCTGTGGCCAGAGCGGTTTTCTCAGGATCACTAAAGAATTTCCTTGCTGTGTTACCATCATTAGTTGTTCCACTTCCTTGTTTCACAACATCAACAGTTATTTGGAGCTGGATTCTCCCATACTTGTTCTTTATTGCATGAAAGAATTCCTTAGGTTCGGGTTTTCGTTTTGAAGTAGTTGGATGATTTCCAACTTCAATATAGCCCTCTTGAATCCAGTCCGTAGCTCCAAGCCGTTCATACATCCTGTTAAACTCTTGAAGACGTGTATTGTACTTATTGACAAACTTTTTCAATTTATCTTTTATGTTTGGAAATATTAAACTATTTTCACTCCATGCTCATGATCAAGCAATTCCAAAACATCCTCCACGTTTCTAGTTTTACTCTGTTGCATCAACTCATGCAGTTCCTGATAGGAAATTTTAATGTATTCCATAATTCTTGACTGTCAAAATTATAATTATATATTCTGATGTAATATTCGAACCATTAAAACACTTATATGAAAAACGCATCAGAAAGCAATTAAATGTAGTAAATGAAGGGAAAGCACAAAATAAAAACAATACAAATAAGCGCGCAATAACGGATTATTTCACCCACCGTAAAAACAAAGGGGGAGAGAGAGCGAAAGAGAGAGAATAAAATAGTAAAACAACAGAGAGAGAGAAAGGTACCACCACAAGCTAAAAGAAAACATTATATGTAAAGTATTTATGTACTTATTTGATTAAGTAGTATAATAAAACAGCCTATTGTCTTACATAAATATAACTATTGTACACTGAACATACCCCACTCAGTCATATGTTTTTGATGACAATAAATGAAGTATTGAATTTGGTCAATTGTTGTGTGGCCGTGAACAAGATCGTGCGTTTCATTTAAATTGTGAATACACTATATAAAGACGGACACACATGCGGACTAATTAGTGACAAAAAAGAAAACACTGAAGATGGCGGTTAGCCGAAACCGGTCTGAAAATAATAAAAATTTGACGTGGGATGACGGAAAGTCACCCGAAAACCAATATGATTAAATTATTCAATAAGTGATTCCGAGAATTTCCGTTCTATTTCTATGGAATAAATACTGAGAGTGATATACTAAAGTCGCTATAACTCCCAGGAGGGCAGGTATGGGCAGCTGATTTTTTCACAGTTCGTTGAAAACAAATTATGTAACATTTCTGTAGTGGTTTGGAACTGGGGCTCTCTGGGACTTTTTAGATATTGCTTACCTAACCCAAATTTAAAGGAAAAATGGGAAATAACTTGGTTCGGTCTGCGCATCTAAAGGACTTGTCATTTTTAGGGATATAATTAAATTAATAGGCATCTTCGGGAGGGTAAAATTTTTCCCAAGGATTTACAAAACTATAGGCCACCAATATATGGTTAGCGAAGGTTTTTTTTTAAAAACCAATTATTAAAGAATAAATTGGCAGACTTTATTAAAATTTGAGCGTGGGAAAACCGTTAGTAGAACTACAACAAACACACCAACAATGTTATCGACAAACTTCAAATTTAAAAACATTAGCTTCATTTCTTATCAAATGCAAGCAATCCTGCCTCTCCAGTGATCGCTGATATACTCATGGAAGAACTGGTTGACGTCTCAATAGAAAAAATTACAATTAAACCACGTATCTTAACGAAATATGTCGACGATTTGTTCGGAAGAAAACTCATGTTGACCATACTCTCCAAACTCCTAATTCATTCGACAAGTACAATTCACCACAGAGTTAGAAGAAAGCCATAAACTAAAACCTTACCTGGACTCTGTCATACATAGACAATGCAACCTGCTAAAGTTGGATGGGTACCAGAAACCAACATCTTCTGGCAGACTCATCAATTTCCACTCCAAACACCATAAATATAAGTGACAACAACTTTTACAAAAAACAACGAAGTCAAAATTAAAAAGATTCTAAGAGCAAATGACTTCCCAATCAAGATGATCGAAGACTTAATATCACGCAGCAAGAATAAACAGAGTGCAGCTAATGCGAACAACAACAAGAACGCCAAAATATATAAATCTATGACATACATACACAAGGATTCTCCGAAAGATTGATAAATTCAGACATTTACAATAAGGACCAAGTTCAATTAGCGCTAAAAACAAATACAGGGTCCGTCAAATAAATTCTTTTTTTATTTGAAAGTACAATCCTTCCGGTTAATAATGGAAAATTATTGCATTCAAATGGCTGTCTCGGCTGGCCATGCAGTAGCCTAACGACATCAGCTCTGCGGCTGATAATGCGATCTGCAAACACAGGGCGCAAAACATCGAGTGTAGCTTCGGCTGTGTGGCACGTAGCGCCGTCCTTCTGAAGCCAAATGTTGCCCATATCCTCCTCTTCAATTTCTGTAAACAAAAATTCGTTCAACATGACCGACTACTTGAAAAAAAAAACTTCACTTGCAGCTCACTGTACCTTGACCGGGAATAAGACGTAGAGATTCTAGCGCAGGAGAATAATTTAATGCGTAGATTTACTCTCGAAATGCTACACATACATAAATGGTATACCAACAGACGCAATCGCCAAAGTACAGGGTTTTCCAACAAGAGGTGTTATTTTGGTATTCAATGAAAAATTAAATTTTTTGAGATAAATGATCGGATTTTTACTTCATAATAAAGAGGAAGGTATGCCGTTAATAAAAACAACATCAGGCAAATGGCCACCACGACCACACTTACAGGACCATATCCTTTTCATAAAATTTTCCATAACCAAATCGCAAACGTGGCTGCCCTATGTCCTCGATAGCCTCACGAATTCTATCTTTGAGGTCTTGAATCGACGCTGGGCTGTTGGCGTAGACCTTATCTTTCACGTGACCCAAAGAAAGAAGTCGCAAGGTATTAAATCACAAGAGATAACACGGTCCGGAAACGTTTCCCGTTAAAGATCGGTGGTTTCGTTGCTTGTGTGGCACGTACCGCAAGATTTTCACCATTTTTGTAGTGAATTTTTAATTTCAATGCGTTTTTGAAGCGTGTATCGGTTCCATTTTTAGTAATGACGTCGTTTCTACTTGTCTGATGTCAAAGAATAAAAGCTTCAAAAGTGACAGCTACCGAAATACAGGGTGCTTCAAAATAACACCCCTTGTTGGAAAATCCTATATATCGACACAGTAGGATAAATAGGAGAGACATTAGTAGGAAGTGACGTGTGAGCGAGACAGCTGCGTCAAAACAAATTTATTTAAAACGTAATGAAATGATTATAATTTAGCATAAGTGTTATTGTTGTAATATGTAATTTATTTTTATTGTACAGTAAACACCCCCTGAAGATGGTTGACGAAGGCAACCGAAATATTGGGAAATAAGAAAATAAATAATGACCTCAAGCCAACACAATTAATAGTTCTACATGGGTCAATACATTACTATGTCATAGTGACTGTTCATTTTTATTTCGGACAAATAAAACGGAATATATAGGCCGACATCAATTGGAGTTGTTTTTTACAATCCCAATGGAATGGTAGAGACTTTGTAAACAAATTACTACATTATACAACTCGCTTATTTATTAGTGGCATCCAATGATAATCGGTTCCAGAAAACAATACACTATTCAATATGAAGTGCTGACAACAACTAATGGTTAACTATACAACACACATTGGAGCTCTCATTATTTAATTTGTAGCAATGGAATTATTTTTTATATTGCTTTTCTTCAAGCCGAATATCTTTTAATACAAATCAAATAAATTGATTTAATTCCGAGACCACTGTCTAATTTGATGTCCTAGTATTTAAATTGAGAAAGAATATATAAAGTTAAAAACTGATTTGTTTTTTAAAGAATTTCCTACCAAGTTATTGAAACGTAGTGTCCAAAGTATTTCAGTTAAATTATTGAAAATTTCTAAAAAAAATATTATGTATGTATATATATATTTTCGATTAATGATTATTTGTTGACCCTGAAAGTTAACGTAAATCGTATTTCGGTAAACTTTTAATTTTTACCGCCTTTATGATTGCATGTTATGATTATATGCTCGTTATATCGCGGGGTTGTTTTTCAAAAAAAAAAAAAAAAAAACGCCAGTACTTTTGAATATCAGCATCCGATTTGTGCTTGAACTGTGAATTAATTTGTATTGAACACATATTTCTTTGTGCGTTATTTGAGCTCTGGTTTAAGTTCTATTAAAAATAAGATTTCCATCTCAGTCGCATTTGTCTGTTCAGCCCATAAAATAGCTCTTGCAATGAGTTCAGTTGCATATTTATTTGAAAATTTTCCTTCAACTTCGAGGCAGAGCCTATGTTTTCATCAATACATATGAATATTGATGAATATTGCAAAAATTAGCAGGGGGATTCGGAATGGACAACGTTGAATATATTCTATTCATAATTGTTTCATTGATGATGGGCTATTGAAAAAAAACGTTAAAAAAACCTGCTAATGAAACAAAAACATTATAAACATTTCGAAACATTGAGCTGTCTGGACTGGTCCGGACTAGCGAGTGTACGGACTAGAGAGATTACACAGTACTTTAATTGACATTTTGATAGTTTGGCAAATTTTCGTTGTTCCTCTGGCGGTTACAATAAACATTTTTAATTTACTTTTATAACTTTTCAATTAAAACAATTAATTTTAAAGGAAATTTCTGTCATACAGAATGGATTGGTTATTCGCTTAAAAGTTTTTTTTCCCCGCACCAGCTAATTTTGTACAGATCACTCGTATTATTCGCTTAAAGGATTTTCTTGTGGGGATCGTGAAACGATTCCGGCCCTTAAGGTCAACATCGACAAAGGAATTTGTGAAAAATTCGGTTGACACATACAGGAATATGAACGTGTTCCGTAATTAATAGAAATGTTTGCTCTGTCGAATACACAAATAATTTGCCAAATAATAATATTTGTTTTTATATTTTAATCTTCAATCCTTTGCTGTACCTAGGATTGCTGGAAATGTAGGGTGTTTTTCTAAAATTAATTAATATACAGTGTACTCGCTCCTTGCGGACACTTTTTTCAGTACCTATCCGCTTCAGTCCTCTTGTGTACTCATAAGAATCTGATAGATAATTTCATGGCATGTATTTTTTTAGATATATATATATTTTCGGTCCACCACCGCTTCGAGTTACATGGTCTATTCGATCAGTCCAAGTTTTGAATACTTTTTCCAACAAATTTGGCCAAATGTCGTTAATGGTGGCTTGAATATTGGATTCCAATGCTTTAAGAGTTGCTAGTTTGGCGCCCCCTAAAAAGTAATCCAATCTACATGAACGAGGGGGCCAGTGTAGAGGACCACTTCTGGAAATAAACTTGCCACTAAATCGATATGGCAGGTTGAGCCGTCTTGTTGGAACCAAATGTCGTTGATGTTTAGCTGATTAAGTATTGGAAACAATAATTCAGTCAGCATGACTCGAAAGCGCTTCTCATCACCGTAATGGCAGCTCCTGCCTCATTTCGAAAGAAATAAGAACCGCGGATGCC
Organism: Hydrotaea cyrtoneurina; assembly: GCA_958296145.1. Lineage (NCBI taxonomy): Eukaryota > Metazoa > Arthropoda > Insecta > Diptera > Muscidae > Hydrotaea > Hydrotaea cyrtoneurina. The sequence goes on along the minus strand of OY282514.1, from coordinate 49,036,187 downwards.
GCCAGCGTGTAAATCGCACAAAACAGTACATTTTAAGGGATTTAATGGTGATTCATTAACGGCTTAAGTTTTGTCTTCGCTCCAAATACGACAATTTTGCTTATTGGCTTAGCTTGTTCACTAGGCCGATTATGTTGACCGAAAATGAACGAAGTGCTCTGTTCACAGTAAATTTCCACACTGTTGAAAGGATTCATGATAACTTGTCAAACCTCTTGGATTTCCATGCAAGTTTAAAACTTCATACGTTACCAAAACCATCTTTTACTAATACTTAAACAGCTCGTTTCGTTTTTACCAATTATTTTATTTTGTTCTGTTCATAATATCTTTCATTTCATTTGGTATTCACTTCTTTTTCTCTTTCATTCGAGTACATAGGTGTTTTTTTTTTTTTTTTTTTGTTATTTTGTCTTTAATTAAATCATTTATTCAGCTTTGATTTTTTGATTTTTTTTCTTGCGTATATTGTTGCATTATTTGTTCTTAAAAGTGTTCATTTTCATCGTTTTGTTTTGCTTGTTAAAACGTTTTTGTTTTTGTTTTTTTGTTTGTTTGTTTTGTTTTCATGTGTTGTGTTCAATTATTTAGTTATTCTTGTTAATAAAAATATTTGAATTTGTTTATCGCTTAACTTAAAGCAGAAGAAGACTTTAATTTTAAAAAAATATGTATTAATTTTTGTTCTTTATTGTTGTTTGTTAATAGTTTGTGTTTTCTTTTCATTTTTTTGTTTGTTTTGTTTTTGTTATTTGGTGTAAATATATATGTACGTAAATTTGATAATAAATAGTAAATATTTGGGCAAAAAAGCTTCAAATTTTTATAAAAAAAAAAGAAAACAAAAGATGATTTCTAAGACATTTTCAATGTCCTTTATTGTATGTATGTAGTTAAAAAGGATTTATAATAAATTAAAAAAAAGGATAGTTTCATTCTTTTTGGTTTTTGTTTTAGGAAAACTAATGTAAAATTGTTAAATTTATAGTTCTTATATTTCTTGGTTGCTATTCTAAATCTATCTTTTCTTTCATTGGAAAAAAAGAAAACAAAAATAAGTATATTTGAAAATGTATCTAATTAATATAAAAATTGGGTTGTTTTAGCTAATCGAATACACATACATACAGACATAAGTAGTTAAGATAATATCCTGTGTTTGTTAATTTCCAATACATACGTATACACTTTAGAAGTATGTTAACTTAAATGGGCTTTCGAGTAACACAAACGAGTCCATACTCACGTACATACAACGAATAAATGGCGATGTCAAAAGGCTTTGCAAAAAATCCATTCAAAAAACTGTCGTATCGTCTTTAAAAAGAATCGTGCCATTTGCAAAAAAAAATTCAAAGAAATGAAGTGCCTTAGAAATTAGTTTTAGGAATTTTGCATGCCCACCCTCCTGAGAGGCCGACTTTAGATCGCAGAGTTGCCAACCGTTTTTCGGACAGAACAAATAATTCTCGTGAGTGAGTCTATATATACAGGGTGGTCCAAAGGTCAGCATAGGGTGACGTTTTTACTTGTATACATTTTGTAATTTACAGTTTTTTCAGATTAAATGTATTCCTTCTGAACGCGTGTATTCCCTAAAGGTGGGTACTTGGCCCTACTCATAATGTAACGCAACGGACGTACCTGTACAAAATAGATTTTTGTATCCGGCAAGTGACATTTAACAAACAGCAATATTTGTGTGAAAGTGAGTAAAAATCATCCCAAATTTGGGGCGATTCTTTATTTTTGAATTGGGTAATTTTTCACACGGAGCCATTGCTGCCCCTATTGGTAAAATGAAATGTCCATATTTCTGGGAAGCCGTTGAATATATTTTAAATAAATAAATTTTAAATTAATATTTTTCCACCCCAAAATATTAATGAAAAATAGCCCTAAAATTTCCCATGTAATTTTGTTTTTGGGATTAAATTTTGGTTTTTGGGGATATTCTTCATTAGGATCATCAACGTTCTGATTGTTTGATCATTTTTTTTTTTGGGTGTAACCTTTTTCCCTTTTGGTTTTGGGGCCATTTTACATAATGAAAAATGATCGCAAATTAAAAAACCTAATTCTGAATTATTTTGGTAATATTCTAGGCATTTTTTAATTATCGCAGTTCTCAGTTTGTGGGCGAGATAGATAAGGCAAATGGCAAAAACTTGATCGTACTGTCAATTCCTTTTGTGTTTTTCGAATGAAAATAAAAATTACCGAAACCGAATTGCATTGTGTAAACACAAGAGCCAAGTTCAAAAGGGAATCATAAAAATTGTCTAGAGTGAATCGGGAATCATGTTATCATTGAAATTCCCGAATATGTATGTATAAAATTCAGAATATTTGGGAAATTAGTGTAACATTAAGTTCAATTATATTTTTCTTTTGCTTTTTTGCCAACGCATATAATTATTCCGATTAATCGCGTATGAGCATTTCCAGGATCGCGAAGGGGACACTAGTACGCTTTAAAGTTAAAAAGACGTAAAAGTTTTTTAAGCTCTTTGCATTTTTCTGGAAATATCCATATCGCAATTTCAAGTCCATTGTAATAGGCGTGATTTCAGTTTAAACATTCTTGATATGAGTATTTTTTTTGATAAGCTTCATTGAAACCGGTTGGAATACAATGTCATCGTACTGACATAATTGGATGGTGATATAATAGCCACATTGAGAATATGAAACATGAAAACTGTGCTTAACCCTTTAACAACAAAGATCGTCTAAAGACGGCCATCGCTAACAGTATTTTGTAATGGCCAGCAAGGCGTTCATTATTTCATTATTGTTACTGCAAAGTTTTCTTGAATAACGCAAAAAATTTCGAAAAACCCAAACTCTCTAAAACATTAACTATTCTGGCTGTTCTCTTTCTGTCGACCTCTGTCCTACACAAAGTCTGACTGACAGAATCACTTATAGGTTACGAAAAGGGGAATTCCTTTTGTGATTTCATAGTGTGAAGTTGGCTGCAGATGATTTTGACACTTTGAAAGGCTTTTGTATTTGAAAAGCCAATAATGAAAATAAAAATTGCCGAAACCGAAACAAACGGGAATCATAAAAACAGCCACAAGTAAAATTGGCTAGTGTGAATCTGGACTTGTTTGAAATATTCATGGCTTTGCGCAAATCAACGTTAAAATTTTATATCAGACAACCGTAAACTTCTTTGGCGAATCGACAAATGTAATGGATGCAATTTGAATGGAGATTTATTTTGTATCATTAAAAACAATGTGTTGGCGTGGACTTGAGGCTTAAATTATAACCCAATCAGTAGGAGCTTAAACAAATTCTGTCAATGATGTGGACATTGGAATTGGACCAGCGCATATCTCGTAAACTAACGAGAAGTATCAATAGAACAGGCTGACATTCTAAACATGCTCGAGATCGAAATAATATAAGAAGTGGCTTCTGGAGCTTTATGAACCCAAATCGAGACCAGACCGTGTGCATATCAAAACATGAATCGATATGATGCAATTTCACTAGGGATGCTTCATTCGATCACAAATTTACATAAAGTTGTAAACGAATTGACTTAAATTGTATTGAGGTGATGTAGACTTTAAAAAAACAGAAATGTTGGATTAATTTAGAAGAGATTTCCTTTTTTTTGCACTCGTCAACCATTTTTTGTTTACTCCTAATTGTATGTATGAACTTATTGTGAAATGCTCGAATAAATTTAACCTTTCAGTTTGTGTATTTTTTACGTTCTCAAAATTTTCATAGAAAACTTAAGTTTTGAAAAAAACCAAAAAAAAAAATATTTTTTTTTCAAATCAGATGACTTTTATATATATTTTTTTAGTTTGGTGTTTTTTTTTTTTGTAGGAGTAAAGTTTCAGAAGCGAGAAAAACAATCAAAAAAGATATATTCTTGTTGGTGTTGGGGGGAGGGGCATTTTGGGTTATTTGAGAGAGAGTGTGTGTAGTTTTTTTCTTTTTTGGTTTTCTTAATTTCCATATTGTTGTAATTAATAATAAGTAATATATATATATATATACATATACATATATATGTATGTTGTATATAGAGAGAGAGATTCTTTAAATACTTCAATTCTTGTAATAATAAACTTAATAGAGCATTGTTTCATTTGTTTTTTCCTTTTTTTTTCTTCTTTTTGTGTGTGTGTGATTTTGTTGTTGTAATTTATGTATATAGTTTGGTTTTTTTGTTGCTGTTCATCTCGCCGCCAATTCATTTCATTTCATATATAATTATCATAATAATTAATTTTGTGTTTCATCTATTCATCACTACATTTGTTTGTTTAGCCGGTGTTTTTTTTTTTTTTTGTCTTGCAAAGAGTTTCCGGTTTTTGTTTTTAGTTTTTTTTTTCTTTTCTTAATTTTTTCAAAAGTTGCCATGCTTTTTTTTCATGTGTGTGTATATCTGTGTGTGTGTGTATGTGTTGCCTTAATAATCCCTAACTAACTATTTATTTATCTTCGCCAATGCCTTCGTCAGCTGTTGTGGACTTTTTGTCTTGGGCCGCAGCTTCATCAGCTTTGATATCACACTTCTCAGCCAACATATCTTCGATGCCTTCGTCTATGGGCTGATTCTCCTTGTTGGCCTCGACCGCATCGGCTTCGGCGGCATCCGCATCTAGTGTTTCTAGTTCCGGTGCTGACGGTTCGGGGGCACCATTTGTTTGTATAGGATTTGGTGTCATTTTGACTCGGCACGTTTCAAAGACTTTTTCAAAACCTAACTTAGTGTAAAGATTACGAGAAGCATCGTTTTGTGGACGTATCACAACAAATGGCTTGTAGCCTCGTTCAATCACTTTGTTGGTTAAAGCTCTGGCCAAACGAATGCCATAACTGTGAATGGAGAGGAAAACATTTAGAATTCGACCGACGCCATACATGAATTGCAATCGCATTGCCACTTACCCCAATCGCCTGTAGTCTGGACGTGTTTGCATGGAGAACATAGCGCCATAGTATGAATGTACCATCCAGGCGGCCATTTCATTGGTATCCTTGCGGAAGATGCCCAAACCGGGCAGGACTCTCACCAGTATCTCAAAGACATCAACGCACTCGATTTCATTGGCCGGATATAGATCATGTATGTGCTCGACATCTTCCACTTTCAGCTGTCGCATTTCCGCATCCTCAGACAGATCCTCCAATTGCAAGTCCGTATTGAGGTTGTTGCACACATAGATGTCGCCCTCAAGCCGTTCCATGACGCCCATTTTCTTATAGAAATCATCCAGGCGATTCATGATAGCAATGTGCGTAAAATTCAGGTACAGTTGTTGCTGCCAATCGATCAGTATGTCTTCGGTGCGCATCAGATCCACACATTCGATCTGTTGCGATGGACAAAATATGCCAAAGCTTTGGTATATATTGTTGTTGGGCTGTGGAATGGAACCGATTCAAGGAACAATCATGAGTTATGCAAAATTGATGGAATGCTAGGATGAACTACAAATTACCGTTAGCGTGCATCCTGGAAAATGTAATATTATTGGTTTCTCTGGCCAATCTTTCGACACATAAAATTTAAAATCCCAAACACGATCATTCAGGTACGTTCGTATTGTTTGATGAAACTGTAAAAGACCAGAAAAAATTGAGATTTAGAAATTTTTTTTTTAAATTGTTCTTTGATTTACGAAAAAGCATAAATATAAATAAAATTACTTATACAGATCAAGGAGAGATAAATGCAATGGCTATTCGTTGCTCCAATAAAATGTTACCTACACCCTGAAAATGTCGCACTTTTTTTTGCTAACAAACCTAAAGCATCCCAACCTAAACAATCGCGATTGCGTTGACATTTTGCATGAACGTGCTTAAGTTGGTTTGGGTGTTTTGGAATGGATACCACAGTAGACATGAGTTGTTTTACGGTGTAACATTATACACCGTCGACTGGAGTTAGTGGAGTAAGTGCCACATTTCTGTGCTCATTCTGGAAGCACTTTGACCAAACGAACTCAAAATCTGATCGTCGGGTTACACTTTTTTAACAAAAGAACACAAAAATGCGGGTTCAGTGCAACATTTCTTTGTACAAGCGAATCGATGATACGACCTGACATCGGAACGGACCGATGTATGTAAGCCATGGTTCCAATTTCACAATGATTCGGACAAATTCCAATGTGTTTCTTCAAGATCGCCAGCAGGATGTTCTTTAGAACTAGTTTTCTTCGGGCAATAATTTCTACTTGTTCTGACGGATATTCATGCGAATGTCAATAAATCGATCTCTAGAGATTCTTAGGAGATCGATATAATAAAATAATGGTTTATCTTAAATATTTCCTGAGTAATACTCAGTTTCCACAGAGTGATCTATAAAAGAATAATACAGAGAGAGGTACTAAACTAATATAGTGTATAAACTGAACAGTGTGTGCGACTATCACATAGAAGAACCCGAGTTCGAAATCGGGTGAGACCATCAAACAGCGGTTGTTTCCACCTCGTAAATGTTGGCGACTTTACGAGTAAGAGAGCAATATCTGAGCCATGTAAAACAGTGGGTCAAAGAATAAGTCCCATGTTCACAGAAAAATGTATGAAAATACAAAACCAATTTTCACACATTTTTCTTGACAAAGGGTTTTTACATTTTTATGAATACGTGGGTAATAATTTATATTAATGGCAAACGTTTACTAACTCATACAGCTTTTGCTATTATTAAATTTAAAGTATTCTTCAAGAGATAAAGTAGGCATTATCTCGACACCACAGTCGTGGTGTGGTAGGTAGTGTGTGCGACTATCACACAAGTAAACCCAGGTTCAAAATCGGGTAGACCATTAAACATTTTTCAACGGCTGTTTTCCAACCTCGTAAATGCTGGCGACTTTACCATTAAGAGAGTAATCTCTAAGCCATGTAAAACTTCTCTAGAAAAACATTAGCCGTTCGGAGCCGGCTTTAAACACTAGGTCCCGGTCAGTGAGTATACGCAATTATATATCGCGCACAGCTCACTGCTTCGAGAGAAGTTCCCCGTCTGTTCCTTCATGGAATGTTAACGGAAAATAAGTAAGTATGATAGACCTAACCTACAGCTTTACTTTAAAGTGCACTTTATCTTGTTCAAAGTCTACTTTATTTTGACTAAACAAATTTTTGCCAAATTTTAACTACAGTTTAATCGATCAAATCTAACTTAAGAATCATGGACATGTAAGTTTGACTGTACTTATTTTGGTATTGAAACTTCGTTAAAAATGTTGGTCGGTTGCAATAGATTTTGGTCGGATGGCAACACTTCCCAATGGCAACACTGCTGACAGGGAGTTCTTGTCAAATGCATTTCTGACTCAGCCACAACATTCGTCGGGTTAGGCCACCAGTGATTATTTTTATACTTTCAAACCTGAGGAAATCTCTTGTAGGTAAGCGATTTGTAGTGAATAACAATTCTAATAAAGAGAAACAACTAACAATTTTAATTTTCCAATTAACTTGACCGGTTTCCTGAAAATGGAAAAATATATCCCATTTGGGGGATCTTGAAACAGAAAACCTATCTTTAAGAACGAATACAAAAATAGGAAAAGCAAAGATATTTGCGTGAAAACTGAATAAAATGTATCTTATTGTAGCTGATATTAGGACTTCCAATATTGATTGGGGGATCTCAAGAGAGAAACCACATACCACTAATATGGGCAAATTCCTGAAGGTAAAAGTAGCATTTAATTGACGTACATATATATCCATACAAATGTTCATATGCCTGCATAAATCTCAAATCATTACTGCGGCCGGGGCTGCGCTGGCCAATTTCATTGCAAATTCTTCACATTGCCACCTATTGCCTATTGCCACATGATGCACAGAGATACCATTGCAGGTATGTGTGACGCATAAGTTGTTGCCATCAGTCCTATCACTCTACGCCGCTTACATCGTGCGTTTACATTTGTGTGCGCTTCTCTTACATGCTGTCCGACCTTGTCGTTGAGCAATGAACAAGGACTTTTCCTTGGAACACATTTGGCGCATAACAACTACCAGGTATCCTAATTGCCGTTATTTCAAATTAATTTCTTGGCTGGAATTTTGGCCATTTACCATAAGCACCACGACTGGCATGTGTGATGCAAATGATTATTTTTAGCTGAGGATAATGAGACGCAAGTACAACGGAGTACCATACAAATCACTCCCAGTTCATACACGTTTGTGTTTGTCGCCAACAAAATCTATGCCATTTCCAGTGAAGAACACACCTTTCATAAACTCAGTCCTCAATAAATCCTTCAAACGTTCTTACGTAAAAAAAAAGTGCTCAGCAACAGCGGCGACTCCTTGAAGTCTACACACACACACATATACGAACACAAACCTGCCCACTCATACACGCTCAGACGGTATGGACTCAATTTTATAACCGCACAACCCAAATTCATTGAAATACAAAAATATCCACATCCACACTTCATTTAACTTTTATTTCGTACTTCATTGTTAGTCTTTCTAACGTTTTTCGGTGGATACATTTCTACAAACTCATATTGACGAACATTTCTGAACTCGCCAGGTCAAAAGCTGAAGGTTATTGGCATAAATACACCCCTTGCTATAGCCTCCAAAACTTTAAGTGATCTGTTGAAAGGTCGTGTGTTACAAATAAATTTAGAAACAATTTTAATATTCTTGAAAACCGATGGGAGTGAAATTTGTTCCACATTTTCTCAGGATTGATTATTTATATTCATAAAAAAACCGATTTCGCGATTTCGTTTGTACAACAAAAATGTTAATGTTTTTTCTGTTACACTCCACCCATATTTTTGTGTTCTTTTGTTAAAACGGCGCAACCCCATGAAGACACTTTAAATTCGTTTGTCAAACTGTTGCCTCCAATGAGTAGAAAAATGTCGCATATATTCCACTCTCGCCAGTCGAGGGTGGAGAGTCGTACACCGTAAATCAGCTGATGTCTACTCTGTTACTCTTCCAGGCCACCCAAAACAAAATAAACGCGTACATAATACAGGGTGGCGCAAAAGTAATCCTCCTATCAGAAAATGCTATAAATTATGCGATTGGCCCCTAATGTCAGTGGCAACTCTGGCGGCGGCCATTTACATGACATAATATTCTCGACTTGATGTAAAAAAAAATTAAAAGACCAAATAAAAATAATCCACAAGAAGAATCAAAGTTTTTCATTATTTTTTAATTACAGCCAAAAAACATCGGAAGTTTACTTTTGCGCCACCTGTTACAACTAAAAGCAAACGACGTCGCCATTGTATTGGTTAGTTATTATTATTGAGCGTTCAAAATGTTATTCCGTAAAACAGCTGATGTCAACTGTGTTGCCATTCCAAACACCCAAGCCAAATTAAATGCGTACATTTACAATGCCAGCGCAAACAACGTCGAGATTGTTTAGGTTTCAAACTACACCTGTTTTTTTTTGTCTGTATCTTTAGCTGAAGGTGTTGCACATAAATATGTTCGTTTGATATTACAAAATGTGCGACATCTTCAGGATGTTGAAGCAACATTAATAAAATGTTACACTATGTGTGGATAACATTTCTTTGTACAAACGAAGAGTCAGTCGGATAAGTTGCACCCTTTATACTTATTCTGTTTTACAGATCATTAGAAGAAGTCTTCATCTAAAAACTTCCTACAAAATATACTCAAATCGTGACCAGGAAATGTATTCAATCCAATTGGATGTGTAGTTATGAGAAGTAAATAGTACTCAACTGTAGGAAATTGTACTGAATCTGAGTAATTTTTGGTACATAAAAAAATTACTCAGATTTTACATATGTAAAAAATTATATTACAATTAAATTACATTACAATCTAAATTAGAGAGCACTGACAACGAGGCCCAAATTTATGCTGGGTGCTATATTTACACAATTTGGGTAGGTGTTTTTTTTGAATTTGGTCAGTTTTTGCTGAGTGTTTCTACGTGTCAGATCAGTCTCTGACTAAGAGCTCTCATACTGGCGGACTATAGACAATGCCACGAGATACCTGTGGCCATGTTTCGTACTTATTCGCACAGAATCTGTAAAATCCACCTCTATAGTGGACAGCAATCCGGCATCTCATCTATGTCGTGAACGCCCTCTACTGGAGAAGTTCTTACTTAAGATCATACAAGGTTTAGCGTAGATTAGCATGACAGAGAGGGCGGAGCCCTCAACCTTATGTGATTTAACTATGTTCAGTCTTCTATGACCTAAATAATTATCTACACTTATGACACCCATTTCCATGGGTGACTGAAAACCGCATCATACTCTTTTTCGTCTGGACACTTCAGAATTTTCACCCCGTATGTATGAAGGGGCATAGCTTATGCATAAGCAGATATAGGAGTACATGTCGGTAGCATAGCAAGAAACCATTTATAATACAGTATTGAAAACTGAACATTAGTCGGTTTGGTTTTATTTTTGTTTGCGCTTTTTTTTTGTACGAGTATGTATGTGGATTTAACCGCAACGAGTTTAAGGGGGGGAAAGTACAAAATGAAAGTATTTCCATACATCTATGAACAGGAACGTCCGTCCGCCCGTCTGTCTTGTGCCCTGTAAAAAAAGGGAAAGAGTTTGCATACGGGTCGCGGGTCGTACCGATATAAATCAATCACATTGGATTTGCATGTGCAAATTTAAAATGTTGGTAACATTTCGTAATCCCAAAGAAATCAATATGGCTTTAAAGGATAAACGGGGGCATATTCCAGTGGCACTGACTGTGGCTGTTACCCAGATATGTGTCTTGCTTCCACTGTGGTGGTGATGATGGTGATTGTGTCTGTTGCTGCTGTGAGGTGGGAACGATGCGGGAATTATTCACATAAAATGTTTTCATATATTTTCTAATTTCAGTATCAATTGCAGCACATCCATACATAAGTTTACCTGCGGGGAAAACATTTTGTGTAAAGTTGGAGTGTAACTATAATTGAATTTCAAATGATGTTTAAATGTCATCCTTGCGTAGCTGAACGTAGCTGCAAGATAATCGAAATATTGTTGAGGATAGTTAATAGATAGTGTTGTACATACAATTGATGAATAACAAATAATGATCAGGTACTGGGTAAGCCGCTAAAAGAACTGCGAGGTAATGTCCAGGATATTTGGAAAATGTAAATATAAATGTAAAATATTTCCTTTGAAGGTGTAATTTCTCGGCTCTATCATAAATGCCCCAAATTCAGGCGGTCGCTTGGGGTATAGCGCCCTCATTGGGCTACAACCAAATTTTTGGCATAGCACCACGTGATGCGCAAATTTTTTTTATTAATGAAAATGGTTATCTCCGGCCAATTGGTAAAAAAAAATGATACGCACCAAATGCATTTTCTAAAACCCTCCAGGATTTTTTTTAAATAAATTATTTTTATTTTTTTTTATACGAGTATGAATACATTTTTATGTACCTTTGTAATAATAAACAAGTTAGTTATAATTATAAAAACAATTTATATATTATTCAACGAGATAAACTTTAGATTTAAAGTTCTTTCAGATTTGCATAAAGGATAAATATCCTGAACTACATTAATAGCACGTTCGGCACAAATATTACTTCTTTGCTGGTTTACTATAGATGAAGCTTCTTTTTTCCAATGTCGTATAAAGCATTTGTGAGCTTTTTTGAATCTACATACTGATTCGTTCAGAGATTCGAAATTATCTTCGCAAAATCGGTGATCTGAGAACCAAATATCGAACTATTTTCCGCAAATGAACTCACATATTAGATACAAATCTGATTGATTTTTTGGTATAAGTATAAATGCTAAAAGGGCAAGAATGGCTCTTGAATTCCAACGTGCGTTGCTTATCGGCGGAATTGCTTTGAAATTTATGAAAGGAAACTTTTTGTTCTTCTGAAAGTATCTAAAAGCATTTCCAAGTTCATACAAATATTGCATGTCATCACGCCACTTTATTCGTTTTACTTCTATTTTTTCAGTATAGAAAGTTATATAGAAAGTTTCGGTGTGTCCATTTTATTCCACAAAGTATGTAATTCACTTGAGATAATTTTAATTCTCTGATTTCCAGATCTTTTTGATACTGCGAGAGCATAATATCTTCCAATAATTATCTTTTGAGTTGGAATTTTTTCCAATTTCTGTAATTTACACTCTATATTTGGAATGCTTCGTGGAATTATTAGACTTTTGTGGAATATGGTCAAATGTTTTTCCCAAATTTTAGAATTTTTTTCAATTGATAATTGACTTTTCTTAAAAGACATTATTAGTAATTAAACAGGTTTTTTTTTTGACACTTGCTTTGAGCTTGCTTGCTTTGTTTGTTTACTTTTTTTTATCCTCGATAGCCTCACGAATTCTGTCTTTGAGGTCTTGAATCGACGCTGGGCTGTTGGCGTAGACCTCATCTTTCACGTGGCAACAAAGGAAGAAGTCGCAAGGTGTTAAATCACAAGATCTTGGTGGCCAATTGATCTGGACAACGTATTTAGTAATCATTGTCAAATAGTTTTGGGTGATATATATTTTTTATCATAAATGTAAAGTTAGTTTTCGGTATTTGGTTTTATAACATTTTATTGGTGGTTACCATAAAATTACATTCGACTCCATACGTAACATACATACATCAATTTTTATATACATGGTAATAAAAAAAAAATTATGAATAAATCATTTGTATTGATGTTTGCAGCCACAATTAATCGATTTTTTATAAATTATTTAAAGCCTCAGTGTTGTCAGCAACCAAATGTTGTTGTTAGTTCCCAGAAATTGTCCATATAATTAAATAAAATGTAATAATCAGTATGATTAAGGTTTCGACGCCTAGCATCCTCTTTCGCCGTTGTTGTTTTTGCACTATTTCCACATATGGGGTTTCGTCAAATACAAACTACCATTTATTTCAATTCTGTCGATTTTTGCTTTTAGGCGTTAATTTTCGTTAGTTAAGGATTTCAATTAATCATTTTTTTTTAAATAGAAATGGAATGAAACGTAAAATATGTTGAAATTAAATCATTTCTGTTTTTCGAAATGGATTACCTGGGGAAAGTTGAAAAATTACTAAATAATCACTGCGATCTTGTCAGATTCTATTTACACTGACTTGGGAAACAGGAGTCCGGGCCAATTAAGCCATTTAAAACAGCCAATATAATTGTAGGACTCTTTGTATCAACGAGGGATAAGACAGGAAGTTTGAAATATTGAAAAAAAATGTAACAAAAGTTAAAGTCAAACAAATCAAATTCTAATGTAAATGGATATATTGATGATATAGGAAATATCCTACTCTGCATGCTAGCTGCTGAAAGGAAGGAAATTCGTCACTTGTCTGGAAAGTCGGTGATATCTGAAATAAATTTCGAAGCTCATGACAATTTTGATCGGGTTAACTAGGAAAATGTAAAGGTGACTGAACCTGCTCTAACTAAAACTTGTTTAGAGGAAAAATTCAAAGAAGAAGAAGCGGAAATCGGACCTGGACAACTGAAGCTTCGCAGTCGGTATGTAGAGAGTAGTCCCGAGGTGGACTTTACGGCGAGAAATATGCTACCAGAAAATATGCCCACCTTTGAAACCATAGCTGACTTTTGCATTTATCAGAATTTTGTCCGAATTTATTATTTTTTTCTTTTGGTCAATTTTCATATTTTTTTAATGGATCAATTATGTATTATTATTTGGGAAAACAAGTGTAGTAATTATGTTTTATCTAAAAGGTCTGATAAAACAGAAATAATTGGAGACGACTGTAACCGGTGTTAATTATCGCCCACATTAATTTCAGCCAGCATTTATAACACGTGGAACGTGTATCATCGTTTCACTGTAAAATATTGTAGTTTTACAAATATACATACCGTCCTCTGAATGAAATAAAATTTAAGGCCGTTGAGGCACCTCAAGGTATTGTGATAAGAACTTGATATTCGGTACAAGAACTGGACAACTTTTTCGAGGTATACCAATCTCAAATTTTAAAAAGAATAAAAACCATATATGTTCTCTCCTCCCTAATACTCATATCCACCAGCTCAAAAGAGATCAGTTTATTTTTGGTCCAAAAACAGTTATGTGCTATTGGAAACCACGAAATGCAGAATACATTTTTTTTTGGCGTTTTTGAGAATTGCAAAATTTTGAGTAGTGCCTCTTTAGGAGTACGGGGTGTTTTTTTAGACGTGTGGTTCATGACTCAATAACTTAAGGTAGAGTCATGCAAACAGATAATTAAAATTTTTCATTTTGACAGAATTTTGATTGTTTACATTTCAATTTTTTTTTTCAAATGTCGAATACATTTTCGTATTAATCTTTTTAATCACAGAATTGGAATACAAGAAGCCAAACAACGAATTTTGGGGTTCTCAAACCTATTCAAAATAATGTTATAGTTCGCTAAAAGTTGTGCCGCGAGGTGCAACTGTCGGCCATTTATATATCAGAATTTGGCAATCCAAATACCCAGGGTTGTGTCTGAATTTTTGCTGCTACTTCCCTGCTATTATTGTGCCATGTGTGTGGTCTTCAATCTGGCCGCATTTCCTTCGGAGTTCGTCTTTCTGACACCTGTCACTTGATTTATGCTCAGTTTGGTTTGCCATTTCACAACGAATAGACTTTGCAAGCCGTGCAAATTAATTACCAATAAAATGGCCACCGATCCCGATTTTCAGAAGAAAATGTTGTTCAGCGATAAAGCTCACTTTTGGTTGAATGGGTACGTGAATAAACAAAATTGTCACTTTTGGAGTAATGAAAATCGTTGAGATGCCGTTGCATCCTCAAAAAGTCACTGTATGGTTTGCTCTATGGGCAGAGGAAATAATTGGTCCATATTTCTTGAAACATAAAGCCGGCCATAATGTTACAGTCAATGGGGATTCATGATTTATGACTTTTTCGTGCCTGTATGTGGACAACCTTTGCTTGCAAAAAGATGGCGCTACATGTCATACAGCCAACGAAACAATCAATTTATTGAAGGAAACTTTTGGTGAGCATATTAACTTGCATTGTGGGCCTGTGGAGTGGCCTCCAAGATCGTGCGATTCAACACCGCTCGTCTGTTTTTGTGGGATTATGTGAAGTCGCTACGAGAGATAAATTCTTGGAAGACAGATAAATTCTTGGCAATAATATTAAATTATAGTCGTTTTGTTTCTTCTTGATAACCTCAGTTCAAAAAAACACAGGTAGCTAGTAACACCCAAGAGACCCAGGTTCAAATATAAGACATATTTCGCGTTGGTTTTCACTTTTAATTTTGGTGATATTTTGAGTATCAAAGACACGTAGAAACCTCTCTATAAAAATAGTAGGGGAGTATAGAAATATTTAGCGTAAACAGCTCACTAATTTGCGAACAATTTTCGATTTTTCCACAGTGGACGGAAATACGTATATCCTCGATGCTGATTTTGTTTTGTATAGATAAATATATAACTTTTTTTTGGTATATCAGAATTTTCTTGTCAGTTTCTATTAATGGACGATGATATGGCTTAGCATTAACGACTGTTATGCTAAGTTCTTTGGCCAATTGAAAGTATTTCCAATTGTTATATCTTAACCAATCTTCTTACAACGATTTTACGTTTCACGTTTTTCTTTACATTTTTCGTAACTGCAAACATTTAACAATGTGTGATTGTCGAAAGGTGTATGAGTGAACATCTGTTAGCCTCATGGTCTAATGCGAAGAACTAATTTACAAACTTTTAGTTATTTCTACTTATTGTTTCATTCTCGGAGGGTATTCGTAATTGTACCACCGGGTTTTAAAATCAAACTCGAATACTTCCTTTGCTCTGAGTAAATTGAAATTCTAATTATTTCCTCTGCTTTAAGTAAATTGAATTGCAAGTTATGCAACTTCCAATTCCAACAATATTCTATCTATTTGAAGTGCAAAAAATATAACCGGTACTCGGGGACGAATACTTAACGTGCATTAATACTGTCATCGCTCATACGACCCAATGTACTGCAAGTATTTATTTGAACATTAGTGTGTAATTTCATCTGCATGTACGTCTGCAGATATTCCTCTCCTATGTATATTGTGAGTAAAAAGATTCAATAGCATTTATTTATTTTAGAGAAGTTGAAGTGAAGCCTGAACTATTCATATGACCTCTACAACTTGGCACATTTTCTATATGTGCGAGTGGTCGGTTATCATTTGAACTGTTTCGGAGGTAGTGAACAAATTTAATTAGATTTAAGATCCCAAACATTATGTTCCTATGCGGAATAGTCAAACTCATAGGGAAATACTTGAGTGGAATACAAACGTAATTGTCACCTAAAATAGATATACACTTGCAAACAGAAACAATGGTTAGGTTCGGTTAAGAAGAGGAGGCAGATTTTCTCCGCCTCATGTCCTTGGACATACACATAAGCCATTATTCGGCTTGGTGTGCGCTCTAACTGTTCCATGGATTGGTACCGAGAAGTTATTTCAGGCTAGAACAGAAGCAATAACGCTAAACTCATTTAAAATTGATTACCCCCTGAAAAACAAATAATAAAAATACAACAGAGACATTTTCATATGACTTCAAGCAAAACTAGAACCAAAATGGATTCAAAAATGAAAAAAAAGAATCCCATACATGGAAAATGTTCTTTTACTTTCAAATTTTAGTACAAAGATTTGTGGGGCCTTGATGTTGTCTGATCGTGCCACACATTTAGCTCGCACCAGTTTATGGAGCAAATGAACAATTCTGACGCCAAGAGGTGCTACTTTACGAAATCGCCCTAGATTTATCAGCCATCCCAGTACCCCCCATGTACAAGTAGATACATTTGACAAATGCATTTGCGATGAATATCAGTTCCATTTGGTCTTTATAAACTACAAAAACAAACATCTGTCAATGAATGTGGTTTGTATTAATAACATTTTTATTGAACCACCATATGTTGCTTTATGATTATTTGATTTGATTCACCCCAAAAAGGTAGAGCAAATATTTCTTTAACAATAACACCCAGCAACCGTTTGTTGTAAACATGCTACACATGTTCATGAGCACCTATAAATACACACACACACACACACACAGATGTATGTATGTATGTATGCAAGAGGTGAGGGATACTCGTACTGGTACTCGCATGTGGGCATAACCACTTGTCCTTTCCGATCTTATTGGTAAATACTTGTATGAAACGTGTTATTGTCACGTTTGTGCAATTAATAACAAAAATATACACGAACGAACAAACAAACCAAAAAAAAAAATAAATAATTAAAATGTGTATTCTCTGGCTTTACCCCTGCCTCGCCGTTCCTCGCGATCTCACCATTTTTATGTTCATGAATAATGACGGAAAATCATAATGGCAGAGGCGTAGTTTATTGGCAAATAATTAATAAATGGAAATCATTTCGGAGAATCTTTTCGAAATGAATTAATTAATTAATGAATAATCTGTGGAAGCTGTCAAATTGGGAAGGCCATAATAATTACTGTTTATTAATGGACACACTGTCCTTTCTGCATTCACACATACATACGTGTAAAGGACGTACTACAAAGTTATGATGCTTCAATAGTGCAAATCAAGTCTTAAAATTATCCGTGTCCTGGCAACAGCTTTCAAGACGGCACGAACAATCATGTATTCGTGTAGTTCATGAGTAGAGGGCGACTTTGGCGAAAAATTTAACTACCACGTTGTTAGCTGTTTTACACTAGTTTACACACAAAGAAACACTACTGGACCCCATCATATATTAGAATATTTGCTTTAGATTTTGTTTTGTCGATAACAGAGTCTTGGAGGCAAATTTATAATTGCATATCGCCACCTTAAATTGCAAAAGTGCTAAGTCCATTTCTAAAAAATAATGTTTTTTTTATTCAAAGCGAAAGAGGAGATGATTAAGAATCGAATAAAACACAATAAGTACAGTTATTTCATTTTGTTTCTGTTTACGGATTTTCTGTTACTTTTAAACGCATAGGTTGTCAAAAAACGAACAATTTACAACGTATTTGTTGTCTCATGTAAAATCCGACAAACTGGACTTTTTGAAATCTAAGGTAGCTTTCATCAACTATTCACACATATAGCAGGATTATAGGCAGATTTTGGTTTACTAAATCCAAATCCACAATTACTAACTAAAAAAAAGGAATTTTTGTAGACTTGCGTTGTCAGTCGGCCTGCTAGAAGCAAAAATGTCTGTGTACAATCACTGGTCAGTGTAACTGGGGGTTATATTTTGGTTCGTCCGTTACGTTACATTACGACTATGGCCAAGTTCGCATTTGTACATGTTACATACAAAAAAAAAAAAACGCATCAGCCGATGCATACTGTCAACTAACTCTGCCTTAGGTCTATGTCCTAGGACGCCTAAGTATTTAGAGGGCTGAGGATGTTTAGGATAAGTGAACAAATGGAGGTTTAACTTGAAGCTAAACTAGTCTAGTCATTAACATCCAGTTTTCTTTCAAATGAATGTTTGAAGCGACAAACAGCTGATTTGTGGCTCACTAAGGCCCAATAAATGAGATCGCATTATGTAAAACTCAGTTTTCAATAAAACTGAGTTTAAACTTCAAATACGTTTTTAAGTGGTCAGTCAAAACTATCGTGTTGATTTTGATGTGGCCACACTCACACTTTTATTAGAAAACATGTGTTGCCGGTGAATAATTAAAGTAATAGCAAACATTTGTGGTGGATTTTGGTCAAACAAGATTTTTAGAAAAAATGTGAGAATTAAAAAACTCTGCTAATTGAATTTTGGCACATGTATTGAACTGATGGTGGTCGGAAACCAATTCCAGCGTCAACAAAATTACACAGCAGCGTTATTTATGTAATTTATTTTATTTGTGGAATATGGTGAATCAAAATAATTTAAATTCTTCTTGTTCTTTCGTTTAAACGCCCAATACTCGACGATTAAACTGCGTTTAAACTTTGTCTGAAAAAATGAATTTGAAGTTTAACTTTTGTTTAAACGAATATCTACATCGACTCATTTATTGGAGCTTAGTATAAGCTCTGTAACTTTACCCTCCCTGAACCATTTGAATTCTTGATATCTTTGAATACTATTTCTTCTTCTTTCTATTAATGGCCAGACGGTTGCAGGTCTGCTGTTAGCAACGAGAATATTAGAAATGCTGCCGTCACACTATCGTGTTAGAAACCCAGCCGTGTGAACAATGCTTAAGTTGTTGTGCAGGCGATGTCGAGTAATTGATACTTTTTATTGGAGAACTGATAAATTCTTTCTCATTTAATAGCCGAGTCCCTTAATCCACTCAATTTAAATGAAACTATCGGGCTTGAGCGTGTTAGCACATGGTTTCCTTCCTCTGTTCGCGGTATGCCATCAGACCCGAGATCCAAGTTAGTGTAACATTGGGTTGAACGATTTGGATGCCGATAAGGAAATTGCTATTGAAATTAACTGCCTGTTGTTTTTAATAAAAAGAATTTGTTCGTTCGTTATAAATTGTCAATATTGGAAGCATTATAAAATGAGTTGCAGGCATTATTCTATTCCGGTTTTCAGATATATGTTAGAAATCGACATACGGAACACAATCCCAAAACAATAAGCTTTCATTAGTGATAAAAATCCATTTTATTGCTCCTTCAATTTTGACAATTTGTAACGAACGAACAAATTCGTTTTATGGAAACAGGCAGTTAAAATTTCCATATGAAATTTATATTTGTCATTTAAAATTGTGACCTAATCCAATTCATATATACATATATGTCATTTATGAAGTAATATTTATTTTTTCTTTTTTGTGAGCTGTGCTCGATATAGTTTGTATTCCAGCTGACCAAACTGTCAATGGTACATTGAGTTTGTATGGTACAGATTGTTTTTGTTTTTGCAGCACTGCACGGCTAATTTGTTTCCTCTTGCATCTTCATGCATATGCATAACATTCGTCTATCCTTCGGCCTTGTCTTCTGATTGACACCAAATTGATGTCATGATAAGTAGCCTAAGTCACAAACATCCGCAGTCGCTCTGGGGCTTTTCACATTTACGACTGCTAAGTACTCGTACATGCACAGCGCATCACATCCCAGAACAACTCTGCTCAGCCGTGGCGAGAACTATTTTCACATTTCATGTCCCACAAACAATGACCAAATAAACGAAATTAAAATTTAACAACTCAATTGTTCCGACTGATATGCACGCAAACATTGTCAGACATTCCGTTTCATTTAGAAGCCATTGTAAATGAATGGCCACCAATTGCTTTATCAGTCTACGGTAATTTGAGTAAATCGAGACTAACGTGTCCTTTGTTCAATTTGCTGTGTATCCCAATCTAATCCTAGGAACTGAATGATGCGTGCGTATGGCTTTCACAATAGCCCACAAAATTGAAATATAATGAATTGTTTTGTGATATTAAATGGCTAATAGGGGAAGTGAAGAGCAACCCCACTGGCCAATTATTCATAGGACATTATTAAAATAGACAAACAAAATCCACATTCACCGCACTTGTATGTAGAAATCTATAATACTTTGTGTGCAAATTGACAGATGAAATATTAAAACAAAATTACAATTTAGAGGATATCGGCTGTATACGAATTATGGGAAAATGGCAGAGGGGATGATTTGTGTCATTAACAGAGCCATTATATTCAATGGTGATATAGGGATATTCTTAATTGTAAAAAATATCCGTTCAAAAAAAGATTTTAATCGGCATTTTCAGGACTGCAAATGCTAAAGGAATATTCGATGCATTTATAAGATCACTAAAAAAATCGATTTCCTACTTGTAAATCATGGCACAATAACTAAAAGTAGGCGCATGCAAACACGGTTGAATCCTTGTTTTTATTGTTGGGCAATTGCCACCACCTTCCATTAGTGTATCATGCTTGTGAATCAAATTGCAACACTGTCCACGCAATCATTCAATAAATAGCAACAAAATCTCCTGTGAGAACAACCGTCGCTCTCATTTTCTATGCATATGAAAGTGTGGGTGCTTCAACAACTCAGCTAGCAATTGCACGATTGTACGATCATTTCGCGTGTCGTTATTTAATCGTCCAGACGATTCCAGAACTAAAATCGTAGTTTGGTCGCTCTTGCGAGTCGATTGTGACGATTGATGGACGAATGAATGAAGTCCGTGTATTTTGTGTTACTCTAAAATCGTCGCGTACATATTCTCGCGATCGTTTGACGAATTTAAGAGTTATGATAGAAAGGTCTACAAAAGAACAAGTGAATTTTGCATCATTTCAACTCTGTTGTAGTGTATTTAACACATGTCGAGACTAAAGTTTGATGTTAGTTTGTTATTAATTGCAAAAAGTATTTTTATTTGCGTTTTTTCTCGGTCGTTATTGTTTTTATTTGGAATTTCTGATATTAGGAATAAAGTAGTAATAAAAACATATTTTTTACGCTTCATACAAGAGCCGTTAAGGCGACAGTTTCAAGAACTATGAATAAGAGCATCGTGAACGATTCTTTTGTGCTCATCGTACACGAACCGTTTGAAAGAGTCGCCGCCTTTCCACAGCTTCTCCCGTTGTACTCCACTTACAGCAAACACTTTGACCAATCACGATCTCAGTCTATGACAATTTTCTGATCGTTAATAGGCAAGCCTAAACATTTGTGCTGATTGGTAAATTTCAGAGGCTCATACAAGAGATTAATACGAGAAAGACGTAAGCGTCAGTTTTGTCGGAACTCGCTTTTTAATGAATGATTAGTTAGAAAATTGTCCAATGCACTTAATACCAAAATATTAAAAATTTATATTTACAAAGATACAGCAAATTCTATTGTATCGTCAGCGCCACACGCTATTTGCTTGACCACACAAAAAACCCTCTCCTGTAAAATTGTCTTTTAGGCGTTTACAGGTTTTTCGCGGTGAGGCTGGGTGGCATGGCACAGACCATTTGACCATTTTATTTCTCGGGCATGATTCATTCTACACCACTACCATACGTGCCAAATTGTATGGGCCGTTCCATGCCCAGCATGCCTGAATGGTCCGATACAATTTTTAAAAAGAGCGTAACATCGTTTTTTTTTTTTTTCCATGACGTATTTCATTCTGTAGCAGCAGCAAATGCATATCGCACTCTAAATACAGAAGGGTCACAACTCAAAATTTTCCAAAACGGACTATTTTCCATAAATTAATTCAGAGTACCCATCTCTAACTACTGGAAACATTTCTTTCACTACTGCTTTAACTGGAAGCAATACAGTTATGTCTATTTTTATGTTTATTACGATGAACTAAAGAAAATTAATTTTAGTTCCGTTAATGTGTTAAAATTTTGAGTTGTGACCCTCTGGTATTGATGGTGCGCTATACAAAATCTCATCAGACAATATGCTCGATCGCAGTCATACATTGTACGGGCGGTTGGTTCTCTGCTACACAGTGTCACTATACTTCTGTGTAGCAACCGCATAATCGTGAGCCAGAAGATTTTACACTCAATTAAAATTCAGCAAATATACGCTCGATCAAAGTTACAAATTGTATGGGCGGCTCTCCTCTACACCATAGTCTTTAAGACTAAAAGTCAAAGAATAAAAGCTTCAAAAGAGACAGCTACCGAAATACAGGGTGATTCAAAATATCACCTCTTGTTGGAAAACCCTTTATAAAGAAATATACAATGTTTTCCATATTGGACATGAAACGGTTAATTGCTCTGCTGAAGATCTGTCTCGATCTTGAGATAAAAACGAATGACTCACTAATCGGAGGGTTAATTGTTGTGATGAAGATCAGTCCAGATCTTGCAATAAAACCTGTTTGGTGCATCAAGCAAGACACCAAAAAAGAAAACAAAAGTCCTGGCAAAAGAAAAAACCGAAAATTATTGAAACCGATACATAACTTTTACTATCACACCTGCATGTGTATTTTCATATGACACAATATCTAAACGTAAACAAAAGCTGACTTTTTAATGTGTATTTTCAAAAACAGCTGTTTTGTTATGTTTGTAAGACGAAAATAGAGCGCGCTCTAATCGAAAAAATTACATATGTATTTTACATATGCAATGTTTCATATATATTTTGAAAATTTGACAGTACATATGTCAAAAACATATCATCTACTGGCAGCTTAAGCGGACATTGCCTGTACAGATTTGTCGTCTTTGAAAAAAAAATGTTTACCGTGCTGATGTGCAGCACCCCTATGATCTTGATCCAAGAGAGTATGCACATTTACAGTGTTTCGATTTTTGTATTCAAGATTCTGAAGAATTTGAAATTAATTCATTCTTAATCTAGACCTGTTCGAGCTAAATAAAAAGTTCATATTGAGACTGTATTGTAATCTCTTGTCGGAATTAAAAAATATCGAATTAGAAATACACTAGAGCCCCGACTTGCGTCGTTCCGATTTGCGTCGTTTCAAGTTGCGTCGCTTTTTAAAAACTGGAAAAATTTGATTTGCGTCGTTGCAATTTCAAGTTGCGTCGGTCCGAGCTGCATTGTAGATTACATGATTACATGTAGATTGCATGATTCGATTTGCGTCGTTTCGAGTTGCGTCGCGTTCCTCCGGTCCCCATTAACGACGCAAGTCGGGGCTCTAGTGTACTTGTAAACTCAAACGTTATAATAAATATTATTCTAGATACTTCCCCCCACAAAAAAAAAAAAAAATAGGAGTAAAGCCCCTACCCAAAACCCCAAATCTGCTGAATGACCTTACAAATAAAATTTGCACATGAACAAAATATTAAAGTGGTCATGCCGAATGTTGGATGAACATGTGTTTATTAGGAAAATATCATAGGGCCGTTTGCCATTTGTCACCAGTTGTTTTCAACATTTTTATTTCAATTTGAATTCTATTTCAGTTTCGGTTTCCTTCCTCGGCATCTGCTTCCAAGGTACGTAAACCAACAACAAAGCCGCAATAAAAATAAACAAAAAATAAACTTCTGTACAAAATAACGAAACAGAAAAAGTAGTCCAATTAATCATATTCATCGCATTGCGTTTGCATTTGAAAACTATTCAAATGTTCCAACAAACACACGCACACACATACACATGTGTAAATTTACAATATGTGTGTAAATGTTTATAGAGGGTATTTACAAGAAAATAATGGATTCATTCATGGGTGGAACATATTTTTTTAATTTTGATATGAAAAATACCAACAAGAAAGTTTAGTAGGTGACATCAAATCAACAGCACATTTCCATTTTTTTTTCTAGGTTGTCACGTTTTGTAGTGAATACCCTTATTATGTGTATGTTTGCATGTTTTTTTATGCACCACGCATAACAGACCACAGTAAAAGTGATGCCTGCTTTGTTAACAATTAAAAAGTTATTTGCCGCCACACACACACTCAGCCAGCCTGCAACTTTTTTTTTATTATCAAAAACTTTTGTCCATTATTGGCAAACAAACAAACAGTTTAAGTTGAAAGAGAAAAAACAAAACACAAAAATTTAAAGAACAAATGAGAAATTACCTTTAGTGATTCCGGTAGAAAACGTTCTAAATAAACCAATATTTCGGGAAGCTCTGATTCTTGCACCAATCGGAAGTGTCTGCCTTCAGGAATGATTTCCATTTCTAAAAGAAATATATTTAGAAAATAAATTCAATTCAGTATTAGTATTTTGTCTAAGCACAGATGATTTAGGAAATAATTTAAAGAAAATTATTTAAAAATAATTAAAATGAAGTTAGTTTGCTCGGATGTTTTTTTTTTTTTGGACGTGTGGTTTTCAATCTGGCCACACTTTTTTCGGAGTTGGTCTTTTTGACAGCTGATATTTTACGCATGGCGCTCTGCGTCCAATATTCGACACAATCGCCCAAAAGTCACCACGTCACGTTGCCTCCAAGATCGTGCGATTGAACACCGCTGGACTATTTCTTGTGGGGTTATGTGAAGTCGCTTAATAAAACCGACAGGATTGACGCCTTGGAAGAGAATATTCGGCTCGTTATTGCTGACATATGGTCCAAAATGCTGCAAAAAGGAGTCGAAAATTGGGCGTCTCGACTGGAATTTTTTGGAGCTAACCTGCCCGAAATAATTTTTAAAACATAATCTTTTCTTATCTTTATACTAAAGATATATTCTTGGCCATAACATTAAATTATGTGCGTTTTATATCTTCTTGAACACCACACGTCTAAAAAAAACACCCTTTACCTTTACCAGTAGATGCAATTCTCTCCAGGAAACATGACCTGGACTAACTTCATGAACACGAAATTGAAATGAAAGTCATTTGCTAATTTTGTTTTCGACCAGTTGTATTCACATCTAGTGCTCACGTCGAAAGAAATAAGGACCGATTAGGACGAACGTGTAAAAAACCGCACCAATAAGTCAATTTTAATGGCGAAGCTTGCTTGCCTTCTCACTAGATGGATTATGTTGACCGAAAAATGAACAAAGTGCTCTTTGAACCTCGGCAACAGATTTATTTGATTGAAAATAAATTTCTACAATTTGGAATGTTATGGCGTTAAACGATTCAGGATGATTTGTCAAACCTTACTGAGCAGAAACGTCAACACAGTTTAACATTATCAGCTGTCAAACCATAGTTATCGATTACTCTCTTACTCGTAAAGTCGCCAGCAATTACGAGGTTGAAAACAACCGCTGAAACTGTTTAATGGTCTTACCAGGTTTCGCACCTGGGTTTAATTCTGTGATAGACGCCCTCACTACCTACTGCCGTCCACCGCTCATACATATCAAATCTTTGAGGGACTGTTAAAGAATTAAGCATGAGATTCGGAATTTCGTCACCAGAAATCCAAAATGACTTAACAAGCTTTTTCATAACTTCACAGGATTAGCCAAACAAAGTTGTAAAATCTAAACACTCTTTTTGTCGTTTAGGAATTCGCCTATAAAATTGTAAATTTTGTATATTGAAGTGTACAACTTTGCAGAGACATGTATTTTAGGCCATTTTTTTCAAACAAAAACACATTTTTGGGTTTATTGATGATTGGATTTCAGCTAGAGTTACTCTCCCGGGAATTCCCGCCCGGCTATTTTCCATTCCCGGGAAATTCATCCGGGTTTCCCGGGACATTATTTTTTCTCTTTCTGCATTTATGACATCAGTTAAAGGTTTAGTCAGTTGAATTGATATCGTAGCGAATGACCAGCATATTATCTTTGTAAGTGTTTCGTCACCTACGATTCCCTTTTCACTAATTGAGAGTTAATACTTGTAGAGATTTTAGCGAGATCTACATTTGATAATCTTAATATATATTTACCCTCGACACTGATTCACTGATACACTGATTCCCTGATTCACTGATACACTGATTCCCTGATTCACTGACTCTGTCACGCAGTACGTAGGAATTTAAATAGGCATTCTATAATTTTCTATAAATAATAATAATAAAAAAAATAATATTTTTTTTTTTTACAGAGATTGTGTTTTCCCAAAATTTTTTTTTCCAAATTTTTTTTTTTACAAATTTTATTTTTAGAAAAAAAATTTTTTTTTACGAAATTTTTTTTTCAACAAAAATTTTTTTTTTACAAAATTTTTTTTTTTACAAATTTTTTTTTTCCAAATTTTTTTTTTCAACAAAAAATTTTTTTTTCACAAAATTTTTTTTTTCTACAAAATTTTTTTTTTCAAGAAAAATTTTTTTTTCAACAAAATTTTTTTTTTCAACAAAAATTATTTTTTTTCAAGAAAAAAATTTTTTTTCAACAAAATTTTTTTTTTCCAGAAATTTTTTTTTTTTTCAACAATATTTTTTTTCCATATTTCAACGGGCGCCATAGGCGCATTACAACTTACTAGTTAATAACTAACAACCATAGAGTGTTTTGGCATCCTCCTCCTGTCAATATCTTGTTATTCAACAGCTGATCGTTTGATGACATTTGTGTTTTGATTTTTATTTATATTTTTAAACGTATAATTTTTTGTTATGTTTTTGTTTCAGCTGCAGTAGTTCAAACTATATTTGATCTCGTGAATTTAATAAATAACTATATTTATATGTATATAAACACATATTGCAAAATAAACTTTGTTTGTCTTATTTTTTGGTTGAGCGACACTGGAAATGCTAGTATTTTTCCCGGGAAATGAAAAATCCGGGAAAAGAGAAACTCTAATTTCAGCTGACGATATATGACATTGAAACCGAAATAAAGACTAAAGTAACTTGGGACAAATTTTAGGTCCAAAAGTGCAAAACATGGTACACCTCTGTATTTCTTAAAATCATATAAGCGGACAGGAAAGTTCACCAACCACCGGCTGACAGCTGGTCAAAAATTAAAGAAACGGCCAATTGTCATTCGTAACCATGCATTTTCAATCTCAATTATGAAATATGAATAGCGGTCATATTTAATTACTCTACTGTGCGCTCATGCATCATTAAAAAGGTTTCCGTTTAGAAAGGATTTATTTAAATTAAAAATGTTTTATTCCACTTTCACTCTGTTTTCTTTTTTTTCTTTCATTTTTTGTTTTGTATAACGGTCCTTTGAAGGCCATTGGTTAAAATGTAATGGGAGAAGAGAGAAAATAAGAGTGCACGAAGGAAATAAAAGAATAATAAAATAGAAATAAAAAAAAAAATAAAGTAAAAATAAACATAAACATAAAAAGTAAAGAATTCTGTGGAAAATCAATGCAAATGATGGATGAATAGAAGGATGGATGGCGAACATCATTTGACTTGCGAGTACAAGTGCTGTGTGTGTTTGCTATCGTTGCTGTTACGTGAAATTGTATTTGAGTCTTATCTAAATGAAATCACTGCGTTCCTAACAATGCCCTTGAATGTCCATAATGCTGGTAACAATGCTACGAATTGGAATACTGGCGATGACGATGATAATGACAATGGTAAAGATGGCGATGACGGCGACGCCGACGACTATGGTGATGGTGATGGTCACGGATATTGAGATAGAGATGAGGGCGATAATACTTGTATCGTATGGCCGAGTATGGAAACTGGCAAACTGTTAGCGCCGCGTGCTTCCTTTGTGAGTGGGCTTGGCATTTGCACTCGCTAATAGCTGTAGTTGAAGCAGTCGACATCCATAAAATATACATATAGTAACCACGTACAATATAAATACAGAGAAAAGACTTAAATCGATTTTTAATTAAAATCGCAAAATAAATTTAAGAAATGTGTGCTATCAATCGGTGAACTACAACAAAATAATTAAAAATCTTTGTAATTACAAAAATTAACTTGTAAATAAATTGTTCTATGAAACCAAGATAGAAAATTGTTTCACAAATATTGAAATACATGTCGGTAAAATTTAAATTCAATATTAATGAGTTTGGTTGAAAGTAGTCACTTAGTATCATTTGGTTGTGTTGTCTTAAATGTGGTTGACACATAATATTTTCAGATCATTTGTTTTGGCCTCTACAACATTCTATTTTGTAGCCGTTACATTCAAATTTCTCTCTTTGCATTGAAAATGTGTTTCACATAAACGATTTTTCAATAAAGCGGATTTTCGACTAAGTAAAGTACTGTGTATGGAAAATCATCTAGAACAATCGTTACTAATATTTATTTCCAATTAAGCGATTTTTTTCAATTTGAAGGCTGTGCGCTTATACGAAATCGACTGTACATCGAATAAAAGCTTGAACACTTCTCTTTTGAAATGATGAATTTTTTGCAAAAACCCGTTTTGTGGCACCTCTAAACCTTTTCCAAAAAAACTTAATAATACTTTACACCATAAGCTACGAAATCAGGTTGATCCAAAACAAATATTTTTTTGGGACACCCTACTGTACATATACAGAGTGGAGCGTGGGAATTTGCTTTTTTCCACGGCACTGTTGATGGAGTGGCTGACGGGAGATTTGTACTCGCCTGCCTTTCAGTTCAGCCATCATGCGTTGGAGACGTGAGTAGAGGTCATTTTGTGTTGAAGCGTATTTTTCAAAAGCTTCATTCCCAAATATGCAAACTACCGCGCTCCACCCAGTATATTTATATGGATGATCCTCCGATTTCATTCTCCAATCCCAGATATTTGAATAAACTACCGAAACACGAGGCTATTCCCAAGTTCTTATCTTCTCAACAGACTGATGAGTTGCAGCAATTTGTATTACACTGAGAATTTAGAGTAAATAATTATTGTGGCCGTTTTTTTTATTAAAATAAACATTAGTTTGTATTTAATGGTTTATTTTCCCAAAAGGAACAAGTGTTTCTTTCGATGTTTTCTTTCAATTTTGTTTGGGTTCTTTTTCTAAGTTTTCTGGTTTATGTTTCGAACGGCTTTTCCAGAGAAGTATTAGGTGGCTTAGAGATTACTCTCTTACTCGTTAAGTCACCAGCATTTACGAGATGGAAAGCAGCAGCAGAAAAATGTTTGATGGTCTAAGCAGGTTTCGAACCTGAGTTCTGCTGTTTGGTAGTCTCGCACACTACCTATTTGACTACACACCATTGACGTTGAAAATATGTTTGTATTATTTCTCCAACGTTGTTTAAGTGAAAAGCGATTCATTCCGTTCCATGGAGATAAAGGCTTTCTGTGAAGTTTTTGACCGTGAAAGAGCTGTCACGGTCACAATAACATTTCAAAAGGAAACCACTCAATTGCCACCCTGTAGTGAAATCCTTTCTTCAACTGTCTTGAAAAATATATGAACTAATTTGAGACAAAGTGAACAAGTTTGACTTACGATGTCTTGTCCTGAAATTCAATAGCTTTGGTAGCGACTTTCCCCATATGTATTTTATTCCAATCTCTTAAAATAAGCACAATCATTCCCACATTTTTATATGTGGGACTACAGTCTCCAGCCCTAAAGACTCTTAGGTCTTGAAATGCATTATACGCACAAGCAGTGCTCAAACACTGTTGACAATCCATTTAATAGATATGATCAATAAATTATACAGTTTGCCATCTAAAAAACTGTCCCTTCAAAATTTGTTTCTAAAAACTTTAACTCCTCCAAAATACCCACTTTTTCCGATTACATTGTTCCCGATATATTTAAAAAATGACTGCAGGGTGAGAATGCGACAGCGTCCACTGTTTGCACATGAAAATACCACCACTTACTCGCCTTTATGATACAAATCTGCCAATGTGCGCGTAATGACCGCCACAAATCAGTTGTTGTTTGCGAAATAAAAGACATTTCACATCAAACGCTGGATGTCGACTTACTTACTTACATATTATTACATATAATATATATTTTTTTCTAGTATAACAAAAGGTCGGAAATTGTTGTATTTTTCCATTTGATGTAATATGAAAAAAGAGACTTGGAGTATAAGGTTTTATGTGCGGATGCCGATAGATTCTGTGTGCGCACATGTCCGCATGAAGTAAAGGGATGACAATCGTCTATCCAGAGTTAAGCCAACCTCGGTTCTCAAAATAATTTAAAATTCCGCCAAATTTCTATTTATAGGCCAATATGACCACCAGATCTTTAAAACGACAATATAAAAATTAATAATTTTTGTTTTAAATTACTTGGATGTTTATGTCCCAATTCACACTCGACAATTTTAATTGCGGCAATTTGTATGAAAGACAGGTAAGGGAAATGGAAAAACTTGCTCGTACTGGCAATTCCTTTTGTGTTATTCGTAGTGTGAAGTTGGCTGCAGATTATTTTGACATTTTGAAAGTCATTTGCATTAGAAAAGTCGGAAATGAAAACAAAAATTTCCGAAAACGAATTTCTTTGTGTGAACACAAGAGGTGAGTTCAAAAGATCGTCGCAAGTAAAGTGTCCTAGTGTGAATTGAGACTAACTACGCCATTAGTGTTTTACACTTTCATGGAATTTTGAATAGTTATGAAACTTTTTCTATCCAAATATATGATATTCTGTGTTTTAGAGAAAATGTTAAAAACTCAATGTATAAATTCAATCAACACAATCCAAGAATTCCTTAAATGTGGGAACATTTTTGTAATTTGGTGTAGTTTCCACAATTCTGGAGGGACGATAAGTGAAAACTGTTAACCCTAGAACACTAAACATCTTTTTACACTTAAATACTAAAACTCGCCTGTGAGGCTACTGATATAAAAAGTACAAAATTTTAATTTTTAAAATATTTTTTTTATTAAAACAAAGACTTATCTTGTAGAATACAATAATAATGAACGTCTACACACTAGCTCGTACAGCAGTCGACTAAGTTGACACGAAACCACGTGTTGATATTTGCAACCGATCGTAAAATATCGCGTAAAAAATTCGAGTCGCCTCACAGGCCGGGCTTCATGTTCTAGGGTTAAGAAGACATAGACACAACAAAATCTGGGTATACCTTGGAAAGTTTTGCTTCAAGATTCGAGAAATTGTGGTCCAAAGTGGGAATTTGCTTAAAAAATAATCTACTTCGGAGGGGACTGGGGAAAATATAAAAGGGTATCCCTACTTTGTTTTACATTCATCTACGTATAGTTATATTTCAGAAAATGGAAAGATTATCTTTCATTAAATTGGATTATACCCAGGAACTTGGGTATAATTGATAGTTGCAAACAAAATGTTTACATCTTATGGCTGTAACATTCAGACTTTATATTCGAAATTATGATTTTTGAAAGATGCATTTTTTACCAAGTGAATCGGATCAGAAATAAAGGAAAAAAACGATATTTCACGATATCTCAAAAACTATACGTGATCAGGCAATTCGGATTCAGGAGATTATTTTACACAAAGATCAGTTGGTTTTGTCTAAAAGGAGGGCTCAAAAGTTAAATTCTATAGAAAAGTATAATTCAATCATCATAAGATTTTGAAACGCATTTTCAGTTCTCACTGCGATTTCTATTTTATGTAATTTAAATTTTGGATACAGAAAAAAGCCAAACAACAAGAGGTGTTATTTTGAAACACCCGGTATTTCGGTAGCTGTCACTATTCAAGCTTTTATTCTTTGACATTTGACGAGTAGAAACTACGCCATTACTAAAAATGGAACGATACACGCTTCAACAACGCATTGAAATTATTGAAATTCACTATAAAAATGGTGAAAATCTTGCAGTCACAGTTTCCGAACCGTGTTATCTCTCGAAGGGGTGATCACAATTGGAAACACCTTGCGACTTCTTCCTTTGAGATAAGACCTCAAAAGCTATCGAGGACATAGGGCAGCCACTTTGCGATTTGGTTATGGAAAATTTCAAGAAAAGTATATGGTCCTGTAAGCGTGGTCGTGGTGGCCTTTTTACAAAATTTTCTCTTTTTATCGTCTGACCTGTTGGTAAGAATTTGAAGCAGATCCTTTGTTAAGTTGCAATCCATTTGAAAAACTGATCACTTGAGTTCATGGAAGAAGTCTTTAAAACAAAACTATTTATTCAGGGTACTTTTCTGAGAGAATGTTAATATATTTTGATGGGATGGTTCTTTTCGAATCATATGTTATTTTCTTGGTGGTCTGTAGCCCCATTGCTGGTTCTTTGTACGTCTTTCGCAACTGGCAGAGCTGATTTCTGTGAGGGTGGGCTACAATTGTTCTTAGCCCCACCAGACAGGCCTAGCTACGCCTATGACCACAAAATACTTAACATCACTTTTGAAGCGTATTACATTTATTATTATTTTATTATTATTTTGTAAACAAATGTTTTCGGAAAACTTTTACAGTCTAAATTATTAATTTTGAATTTCCTATACTTTCGACCTTTCGCAAAGTATGCATTCAATTCAATTAAAACATAATTGATTGCAATGGCCTTTTCAAGTCGGATAAGAGGTTTCTTTTCCTTTCACACCCCCCATCAGCCGTTCAGACACCATATGTCCTTTGACACTGAGTGCGCTCCTTGGAAAACATAAAATTATGGAAAACATGCACCACACATTGCGTGCGTGTCGGTGTGCTGTGTTTCCTGTACACGCTGCAACTTTTAGTGTAAGTTTTCACAACAACAACAACAGCAGCGTTAGGTTTCTTTTCTCAATTTGTTAGTCGACCAAAACGAATGTGACTGTACTTTCTCAGAAATGGCAGCGAAACGAATATTTTACGCATCGTTTAGGGGTGTCTTTATGGGTACTTGGTGTCGTCAGTGGATGGATGGGAGACTTTTTGTGTCAACATCGATTTTGTTTGTACTGCTCCCAGTCGCTACTCTCCCCGCCCGACCTCACCTTATGCGCCCAACACCAGCGAAATGTTGGGTAAAGCAACAGGCGTTGCTTGGTGTTTATGTCTCGCTCTCTTTCCATTTACATCGTTCGTAAACATTGCCCAGGAAAACAGGCAGCAGGAGGAGTGGCCCTCCCCCCCTGTTTAACGGGGTGGGCGATGTTAACGAAAAGTTAATCTAATTTACATCAAAGGTACATTACGAGTTTTTATTGAATTTTATTTCAAACAAATTTTATACCCAAAATCGAAATTGAGTAATTTTGTTGTTCTCCCACATTTGTAGTAAGTGGTGGGCGAACGGCGGCGGCGTTGGAAACTGTTGTGGCTGGCTGATGGACAAATGATGAAATTTCATCGAGAAGTGGGCAAATCTGTTCAAACGCAACGTCACCCAAGGCCGTAGGACATGAAGTGACAGTGAGACAGGCGCATGTAATCTGTTCGTGTCATTTGGTCATATTTTTGTCCCCCAACAATTTCGAGATGGAATTACGGCCAATGTGGATGTTTGAGAACGGACTCAATTCAGGTTATTGATTTTGATTATGAAAAAGTGGAAATAAGTGTGCGGATATTACGGTAAAGAATAGAATCGAGTAATACATTTCTGAGGAATCTTTAGATTCGTAGTTTTTTTTCTATAATTCTAATATATTATTTTATTTTATAGTTTTATGGTGTTTCAATGTTTGCAATAGTTACCAAACTCTAGTATAAAGTCGTGCGTTTTACATGATTATCGCGGAAAAGGCCTGAATCATGGCCGAAATTCGCACCGCGATTTGGGTATAAACCACAGCCACCACTATACTCCCCGAGGGGCCGCACCTTCTGAACAAGCCGGAACAAGTTCCGGGAACTCTTGACCACCCGTGGTAGCAGATTAAAGTGTCCGATCAGACCCCGTAACTAAATGCTAATAAGCCACAACCGAACTCTAGCAGTCAAAATTCTAAATTACTTATAACATTTGCTGAAAATCCACAGAGATCGGTTACATAAAGGGTGTTTTTTATTGGGGTATAGAACTTTAAGTTGGCATCACTTTTTTAACTGGCGGCCATTTTGTCAGCTGTCAAGTGAATAATATTTAGTTTGGTTTGCCATTTCATCATGAACAGGTTGACAAAAGAACAACGCTTGCAAATCGTGCAAATTTATTTCGAAAGTAATGGTTCAGTTCGCGAAGTTCACCGCAAGCTCCGTCCATTTTATGCCATTACATCCACAAAAACTGACTGTTTGGTGTGCTCTATGGGCTGGTGGAGTCATTGGGCCATACTTCTTCCGAAATAATGCTGGAGAGTCAGTTACCGTTAATGGAGACCGGTATAGAGCCATGATAACCGACTATTTTGTTCCCGAATTGGATGGCATGAATGTGGATGAGTTGTGGTTCCAACAAGTGGTTGAAAATTGGACCTGTAAAATTGGCTTTATTCGAGCCAGCCGCGGCGGCCACATGCCCTATTTAAACATTAATGGCATAAAATTATCCTTCCAATAAAGCCAAATTGATGGACATTAAAACGATTTTCTTGTGTTTTATTTCAATTCGAAGTTCTATAGCTCAAAAAACAAACATCTTTACAATTTTTAACATATCGAGACTAAAGCGCCCAAAAGAAAATTGAACGTATTAAATGCATTTATCGTGATCATGGCACAATAACTAAAGGTAGAGCCATGCAAACAGCTGATTGAAATGTTTTTATTTTGACATAATTTTGATTGTCAAACTCATTGTTTACATTTCAATTGTTGGTTTAGTTTTTTTCAAACGTCGAAAACATTATTAAACATTTAAGTCAAAGAATTAGATTACAAAAAGCCAATCAAAGAAGTTTGGGGCTTTCAAAACTATTAGAGATAACGTTATTGTTCGCTAAAAATTTTGCCGTGAGTCTGCAGTCTGGCACTGATATATCAGAATTTGACAATCAAAATACCCACAATTCATTTATATTAGCCAAAACTCTGTAACTTTTGATATGGTCAACATTTTTGAGTTCTATTAAATCGGACAATTGAATATATTTCAGGAATATTTCCAAAGTTGACTACTTTTCGCATTTTTCGATTTTAGGGGGGGAAACCTTTTTTAAATATATATTTTTGGTAATATTATTAGTTTTTTTACACCATAATTGTTTATATTATATTTACAAAATTTACTGCTTTTCATATTAAAAATTATCACCTTATTTCAGATTTTTAAATTTCAAAAAAAAAAAATAATTTAGACGTGATCTTTATTAATAATGTTTAATTTCTTAAAAATATTTTGTGCATAACCGTTAAAAAAACAGGTTGCAAAGGCTTTCCAGGATTTCTATTTGGCTGGTTAGATGGTAAATATATTTTTTTTTAAATATTTTTATGTCGAACTGTGTCCCATACATTTTAAGACCTATTTATTTATTTATTAATTACAATACAAAGTAAATTTATATTATAATTTTGGGTCCAAGGGTAAACCGGGTGACAAAGACCATTTGGCTTGATTTTTGTAGCGACAGACCAAAGCTTCTGGTGGGAATCGAACTCACAACCCCCACGCTGATAGGCAAGCACGCTACCAACTCGCCTACCGGGGCGCTTGATTTTAAGACCTATTTCCATGCCTTTGTTTGCCGGCAACCCATCTTGACACTTTGTCGCGATACACGTTGAACAGTTTTTATGAGTCCCTTTTGAACTTGCCTCTTGTGTTCACACCAGGCAATTCGTTTTTGGCAATTTTTGTTTTCATTTCTGCCTTTGAAAATGTCTAGCTAATCTGCAGCCAACTTCACACGAAAAACCCAAAAGGAATGGCCAGTACAATCAAGTGTTTCCCCTTTCTATTCCCCTTACCTCTCTCTCTCATACCAACTGAGAATTGCAGCAATTAAAATTGCCTAGAGTCAATTGGAATTTCCCCCGTATTTTCCTTGGTTCCTGGTGTGTTGTGATGAATCCATGCTTCGTCCACAATATTATTACTCGGTTACTTCTATGATCGAGTTTGAGTAATTGCTATTCCTGTAAAGTGTGGTGTACCAGCTCAGTTGAGATCTCTACTGCCTCAGTCACCTCATATATTCGATCCAATATCATTCCATGTACTTTGTCGACGATTTGTAGCCGGACGTCCTATATTGGGCCACCTGAATTGTTTTAGTACTATGAAGGCCGAATTCTATAAAACTCTGGTTAACCTTTAAAATGGGCATATCTATGAAGTTTAGGGTTCGGAGACGGTTTATTGTCGCAAACATTTGTTTGAAATTCACCTTTTTGGTTTAAAATCCATCATGTTGTCTCCGCCA
Organism: Hydrotaea cyrtoneurina; assembly: GCA_958296145.1. Lineage (NCBI taxonomy): Eukaryota > Metazoa > Arthropoda > Insecta > Diptera > Muscidae > Hydrotaea > Hydrotaea cyrtoneurina. Next base: position 48,999,673 of record OY282514.1, on the reverse strand, counting down.
CAAACTAAATAACGCAGCTTGTTTAAAATTTGGGAGTAATCTATTAACAGACGATAGCCGGGGAATTATAAAAAGCCACAGAGTTGTCAAACTCTCCTCGTATTTCCGTTCATGGTAAAGAATTGTATGTCATTCACGCCTTCTGGTGGGCTCTATATCAGGGCGAATATCTAATGCAAATACAAATAATTGTTTCTGTCACAGTAATTTGCACCTACTGTGGCTTTACTGGGGCTGATAACCACCCAGGCCACAGAGCCTTTAATGCACTTCTCCATTGGTAATGTTTCAATATGGAACTGTTTCAGGATAATAAGTTTTGGTTATAATTGACTTCGTTGATTCAAAATAATCAATTGCAATTATTGTCATCCGCTACTGGCGTGCGTGTATCCACTGTTGGCAACAAAAGTCATACAAATCTATCGAAAAAAAATTTGGAACTCTTGGTTTCATGCCAATTGTCTGTCAAATTTACTATTCGGACAATATAAAACATGTAATCTGTATATTCGGTCATAATTTAATGATCGGCCACTGTATTTATTTTAGAATTCGATATGTTTTACAACGTATTGGGACATTTTATTCGTTTTTCATGTGTGTGTGTGTATTTTGCGCTTCTTCAAAGCGAATTTGACACAGATAGTCATTCTAGAAACAACACAACGCCGTTTATAGTGTTTGCTGTGGCACTACTTTCGACCGGTAACTGCCTGTCATGCCAGAATTTATAGTCATAGTAACACAACAATAACAACATTAATGTTGTATGTGTGTACGTGCTATGCAAATCTTAGTGTACTACAAATACACATATAAATGGCGGTAGTTAAATAAATGTGAACATTAAGATGGGTCAGGCCTTATAGAACAACGAAATAGGGGAGCCTAATAATAAACACAAGTTTACCAATAATTACACGAACTGTTCGAAGGAGATCCTGCAAAGTATGCGGGATTAGTAGAGCGATTATCCAATCTGGTGTGTTTTATTCTTTTAAACAAAAAATTTATGAAGTTGTGATTTACCACGAAAGTGATGATGTGAAATCGCCACAATAAACATAGAAGAGGCGTGTTTTCATTACAAGCTCGCTAATATCGCGTGCTTCATTGTAAAAAAAAACACCAAAATAGCGATATTTTCATGTGACTAGACAGCATTCTTAAAAACGCTGTGAACAAATGTTAATAAATTTTCAAGAAAATCTGAAATTTCCAAAAATTAATTAGCAAACATCGGCGACATTTAGTTCCAATATGATGGCCCAACTTGCCATACAGCTCGCCTAACAATTAATATATTGCCAAATTAATTTGGTGAGAACATTACTTCCAGAAGTGATCTTGTTCATTCATCGCCTTCTCTTTCGGGCGATTCTCGCCTTATGCAACTCTTGAAGCATTGAAAGCAAATGTTCAAGCAACCATTGACGCCATACAGCAAAATTTATTGGAAAAAGTAGTCAGAAATTGGACAGATCGTTGGACCCCGTAGAATACTCGTAAAATTATCTACCAGATTATAATAAAAAAAATCACATTCCAACAATTTGTCTGTCTTGTATTATCATTTTAAGTTATCAAGTTCTTAAAAAAAAAACATCCGATATGAAACACAGTGAGTTTCAAGTGGATAATATCATAAATAGACACCTTTTTTTTAAGCAAGCGATAATAGCTGGCTTGTAACGAAAACACGCCCATTATATGAAAATATTAATGTGCCTCGCGTTCTCAAGTGTTAGCATTTTAACTTGGCCCGTATGCGTATACGTATTATGAATTGCATATATTAATAACGTATACGTACTTATGTCATAAAACCAGGGCTAACCATTAGTCATTGGCTGTATTGAAAAGTAAGCGTAACTCCCTTTTTCTGTACAGTATGACGATTTTGTAACGAAAATTACGATTTTAGCACTTTAAATGACGATCTTTAATTATGACAGCTTATAGCCTAGACAGACGACAGCGTTAATGCGCATCAAAAATTCTCTAAAGCAAATTAAAATTTTACCCTGACAGGCGACATTTTTTTGCATTTAGGAAACTGCATTTAGTAAACATCTGTTTCTACAAAACTGTTTGTAAATTTTTTTTGGCATTTACATCAATATAAAATAGAGAAATAAAAAAAAGATTAGCAGGTATGCTGTTGATGAAAAATCACTATTTATTTGAAAGAAAGCTGAAATTACTAAAATAACTCATCTTTGCTCACTTAATTTGGACACAATAGCAAACAATTTGACAACAGCTGATTTAACAACAGCCGTTTCTTGTGAGTGTAACAGTTGATTGTGAATGATGCCATATTGTTGCCATATTGAAATACCTAAATTCAGTATAAACGCAGTTTGATTTTGTGCATTTATATTAGAGTTAATGCAGTTTGGGAAGATATAATGTACAAGTTGATTTGCATTAAGTTTGCTAATGCACATTAACGCTGTTGTCTGTCTCATTCATCATTTTATGTATGACAACACTTAATTTTAACAAATCCTTCAGAGAATATGCTTAGGTATTAAATAGAATGAGACTATGGAAAGCATTTTCTATTGTAAGGATTATTTCTGTGGCTTGGTGCTAAAAAATCTGTTGATTACATCCCAGAAAAATTTGACATTAATAGTTTTATTATGAAAGAGAGCAAGAAAATAAATATAACACAAATATTAACTCAAAACATGTTGACATTGGCACCTTTATCACCAAGCCACAGATTGAAATTGTGTGTTGATGCCTAATGACCCCATTTTTTTTAAATTTTAACATTTTGTATTTCGTTTGGAATGTTTTTACAGAAATTTTGTTTTATCCAATCAACAGCACATGTTGAAAAAAAAAATAACAAATGTTTTCATATTCAAAAACTTTCAAAATCTAACAATATCGTTTTTTACGATTGTGTTCCTAATAAAATTCAAATTCTGCAAAGGACCGCTGGTTTTTAATTTTGAGATTTTTGCCAACCAATATGACGATTTACTGGCCTATTTTTCTGGCAACACTGAGTTTGACTGTAATTAGTTGGGATTCATTAGAAAAAATTACAATCTATGTGAAAGTTTATAGGAATTAATGTATTTGAATTTGTATGGGTTTTATGAAATTAAAGCACATCATTTTGTTGTTTTTATTTCGGTCTGACGAGTTTATCGAACTTAACATGTAATACTGGCTGTAGTTTATAAAATCAACACTGAATTCTTTAAGATATGATTGTCACCTAATGAATAGGACTACTTGGACTCTTTTAAAGCAAACTATTCCAAAGACATAAAGAAATATAATTTTGTTAAATAGTAAATTCAAAAAGGCCTACATAACCTGTTCAATTTTTTTTTCACAGTACACAGCTTTTAAATTGTATATAGTATATGTGTTGGTTGGTTGGCATTTTAGCAATTCTCATCAAGCAATTCTCAATTGTTTGCTGAATTACCTCGGTTTTGAATTTTACTCAATAATATGACCGGGTGTAACTGTTCCTCTGTGTGGATTTCAGAGTCCTATCGAATTCCGCTTGACATAGGGTTTGATGGATAGACCTTTGGGCCAACATAGATTGACTTTTTTGAATTGAATTGTCTATAGAAACAATTTTTCATCCTGGGAAATGAATTCACTTGTTTTTGCGAAGCACTCATCCCAGTAAGCCATCCATTGAAATAAATTGTTTTGTCTATGTCAAAATTCTGTAATAATTTGTCATTAATCATTTAATCATTAGGCCCCGGTCAGTGAGTATACAATTTATATCGATTCGAGGGATGTTCCGCGTCTGTTCCTTCGTGAAATGTTAAGGGAAATAAGTAAGTACGTAATGCTAAATTTTATCCCAATCGGAAACAATTTAAGGAAAATAAATCACATTTTTAACTCTCAAAAGCTATCAGACAGGCGAACAATAGATAGTCTGTGTCCAGTACATGTCGGAATAGGCTGCCGGTCGCAATTCTCCTTAGACGATCATAAAGCCCAATGAAATTTTGGATATTTGGTGCTCGGGTGATTATTTTCCAAAATGGATTTGATCAATGAAGTTATTTTGGTACTTCAGTAAAATTTTTTTTATTTGAATTATAATTATTAAAAACAGAAAAAGACATATCGTCTAATGGGCCTTCCTGACGTTGTTCACGAGGTCAAAAGTCCCAAAATTAAATTGGGCTTTATGATCATTTTTTGGGCTTCATGTCCATTTTCGCTAAGTCCGGCCACCGCCGGAGTACCAGGAAAATTTGGTCGAAATCTCTCAGATCTAGATCAGGGTAATATTTATCTATGTTTGTGGGCAAACACTGTTTGATAGGTAGACAAACTACTCGGGCACACTACGTTAGAGAACTAACTTGACTGATAACCGTATAACCTGTACAGGATATACAGTAGGGTTGCAATACCCGCGCTCTGTAACGGATTAAGTGTTTCGAAAAAAAGTAGTCCACTTTGGAAATATTTCTAAAATATATCCACCTGTTAATACCTTAAATTGATCACTAAGTCCTTGTCTGCAACAAATTTTTAACAGAACTCATAATTTAGAGACATTTTGTGTAATAAAAATGGATTGTAGACAACTGAAACACAAACAGTTCTAACTGTTCATCAAAAGTAACAGGAAAACCATCAGTACTGTTGATACAGCCAAGATTTGGTCCATAGGATATCACCTATATAAAACACATGGGAGAAATGTTTATTACAAGGGCCACGAGGAATGCCCTCCAAGACTCGCACTACCAAATTTTCCTACTGTGTGAGTTCTCATTCGCAACCTCCCACATTTACACTCTCACTTCTTACCCCCTCTAATGTACCGACGGATGGTATCGACTACAACAATTTTTGTTTGTATTTGTGTTATTTCCGATTCTAATGCTATCACAATTGTTGCTACTGCCGATGTTTTGTTTTTGTTGGCAGTTATGCTCCTTGATGAGTCGTCTCGACGACATTACAACCACAACAACAACAAAACGCTGAACAATAAATAACGTCTGTGGTGTGGTAGCGATACAAATCCACCATCGATATTATTGAAAATGAAACTTGGGAGCATAACTCAATTTGTTTGGCAAAATGGTTTTGCCCCCAACCAAAAAAAAAAAAAAAAAATAATGGATAAGTGGTTGCAGTTGTTGGCTGTTGTTGTTGTCCAACAGAGTTCACATTATATACTTAGCTGGGGTATGTACATAATCATACATGCGAATACATATGCATGTTGCTGTGTCGTTCTAGCCACGCCAGTGAAGCTTTAGAAATGTTAATTTGTTATTTAACCAAAACCGTTGCCTTCGTTCCTCTCATTGTGTTTAATTAGAACAAAAAAAAATTAATTACGAAATGTCACCCAAAAGTTCTTAACATTCATTCGTCTCTAATATCGAATATCCAATTGACCAGCGGCAGCCCATCCTCCCCGACCGTTGCCGATTCCATTACAAAACAGCTGACAGAATTGCGGACAAAATGAACATCTATCGCCGGTTCAGGTTCAATCAGAACCAAATATTAATTAACCCCTCCGTCGTTGGCAAATAAGTTATCACATAACTACGGATAAGGATTCACTGTGGGCATTTGAAGGGACTAGCATAAATTCCACTCACTCAGACAGGACATACAAATTCAGAAAATATAAAAGTCAAGAGTTTAAGGAGTAGGGAAAATGAGCAGAATTCGAAAACTGATGCCAGACTTTCGATACAAAAAAGGACAACTTCATAACAAGGAAAATAGAAAGTGAAGCTTAAGAAACGATTCTTTCTCAATTAACCAAAACCACTGCCTTCGTTCCTTTCATTGTGTTTAATTAGAAAAATAATTAAATACGAAATGTCACTGTCAATGCCACATCTGCATATTTTGAAATTTTTTGCCCTTGAAATCAACTCCGCCGATCAAACCTATATCTTTTGCTTCGTTGGACATTTAAATGGCTTCGGGTCAACACATGCAAATTCAGGATCATATCCTGGAACAGCCATGTAAAACCTGCTCTAGTCGGAGTCGGCCATAAACAGTAGGTCGTGTGTCTAAATGATTTAAGAGGTAACTGATATAAGAGTATAACGCAGTCATTTTAAACTGCAGATCATAAAAATGAGCACTGAGAGGTCCTGTCAAATATTAAAATATTCTCAAGAACAACATGGGCCGTGCAGAACCAGCTTTAAGCCATATGTCCAGATTAATCATAAATGAAACAAAGTACACTGCCCACTAGTTTCATATAAATTCCACATGTGTTCATTAATGAAATAATGAGGGAAATACGAATAAATATGAAACTCCATGTGGTCTCGCACGCAGATGGCCCTGCGTGTAGGTCATTTACAAACTACTGCATCATAAAGACTATGCTTTATATGAAATAAACCTGATTGGAAAAATGATTATGTTGACATTAGAAATTACAAAATTGAGTATTGATCAATACTCGCTATTTTCATAATATCTGTGGTCACAACCCTTAACAGCCTAACTCGAGTTAGGACACAATTGAGTTATTAGCACCATCGTATTCAGCGTATCTAAATTTATTTGCTCTAAATTTTTCATGTTTGTATCTCTTCTAGGAAGGCAATTAATCCTAAAAAACCTAATAGCTTAAGTTATTTTTCTAAATTACTGTTTTGGCATAACTGCCTAAGTCAATTTAGGATTACAACAAATATAAACATTATTTTTTCATTATTGCCTAAATCAACTTAAGTCGTTAATCCAAAAAAACAAAGAAACAATTTTATTTTCCTAACTTGAGTTAAGCTCTTATTCCGAATTACAATTTCGTTTTTTGATAAACATAAATTGAGTTAAGGTCTTTCTCCAAACAAAAAGTTTTTTATTTAATCTGGAATAATAGCCTAACTCAACTTGAACTTTTTGACTTTCTTTCGTTCAACAATTCATAAGAGCCTAAGTGTCTTTTTCGATAATATCTTTTGACTGCGAGAATAAACAACTATTTTTTGTTAACAACTAAGTAAAGAAATTCGTTTCCTTGGAATCTGTAGCAAAGTTTTCCAAAAAACACCTTCTCCTGATTTTCAGTGAAGATTCAAAACTTTAAACTCCTGTACTGAAAATATTGAAAAACAGACTTAGGCTGTTATGGGTTGTGACCACAGATATTTGTAGACTATGATTCTGTCTGATTCGATTAAGATCACTACATTCAGAGACAAACCAGGATGAGAAGCTCCATTCACAACAGACAGGCAATGCCTACTCCAGGAAGTTAACCCTAAGTTAAAGCTAGAAAGTTCACTGGATATGTCTAATTCGATATAAAAAGGCCTTCTTAATCGAGTGTATTGTTGTGAGGCCTTGCTAACGTTGCATTTGCAACTGAAATTATAAACACGTCTATAAATTATAAACATTTCTGTAAATCCACTCAACAACTTGTAGTTATTAATTCGACTATTAAAGTGTCCCATAGTCACCCATCTTATTCAGAAAAATGTTCGACTCTGGTCTGAACGATTTAAATGTTTTTTGTTTTTGAAACTTAGTTAAAGACAAGTCAAAATAATCCTACGTTTAAACTTTGACAGAAAAAATGAATTTGAAGTTTAACTTTAGTTTAAACGAAGATCAACCTTGACTCTTTTTTTGCGCCTGAGTATCAGTAATTCTACTTTTTGACGTTTAGGAAAAAGTGCTCTGGATTGGTTTAACCGATTTCTACGACACTGGTGTCACATTAAAGACAGCAATACACGCAAAAAACTTTTATTATTTCCGATGTTTAAAAAAATGTACATATTTTTTAAAATGTTTTTTTTAAAGATGATTATCTCAAAGAAAATCATAATTGGGTGAAACTCCAACAAATCCAAAACACAATTGCTATGGACTAAACACCGACTTTGAGCGGTTCCCGCTGCTCATTGTCACGAGCATTTTAAATAACACATAGCTACAAAAAAGTATGACGGAGACATGCAACACTTAAGGGAGGAGAAAATGAATAAAATTCACCTAATACATTCTAAAGTCAAAATATTTAATGTGCTTTAAATACAGACATTTGATGATTTCAATGACTAGTTTCACAAGGATTGTGCATATATTTCTATGGTGACTATTAGCAACAATTAGCAAATGTTATATTCCGTGAATGATCGGTTTTGTGATATGGAATAATTAAAAAAAGAAAAAAAAAACTATTTGCTTGCAATTTTCATTGTCCATATGAATGCATATGAATGCAGACGCAAATCCGTAGGTGGTATCAAGAGTTCAAGGAAATACATAGTAAATTTGTCTAGTTCAAAACTGTTACAGACATGGCAAATTACTATTTCGAGGATACACATTCAACCGATCACGGTTCAGCTTTAGGTGTCTATTAAACATTTAAATCAATTCCAAAATATCTGCCTTTACGCTTGAACCTTAAAAGTGCTTTCACTTTGTTAACCATCCTCATTCATTTACATTGTACATACATCCATACAACACATACATCTGTACATCGGTATGTAAATTCTGTTGCAGTTGTTGCTGTTGGTTGGGTCTTGCTTAACCGATGCCATTAATTTATTCAAATTCTAATGAGGAAAATGTACCGTAAAAGTCGACAAAGAGCAATTTTTAATAATGAACAGTTTTTTATGCGAATATGAACGGTTTGCAACCCAGCACCACTCAGAGAGCAGCAATCTGTCCAGCTGTCTGTCTCTCATTTTTAATTAAAAATTTATGCACTCTCTATAATTTTGTACATTTTATCGGTTGTAAGTTCAAGTTGAAGCGAAATGAACCGAAATGAACTTGGACGAAAACAACCAAAGGAAAGGAAACGTGGTGGGCTGAACTATGAACATCAAAGACCAAATATTCGTAGCAAATGCGAAAATCTCTAGAGCGAGATGTAACTGGGTCCGTTTCAAGAATCAGAGACCAGCTGCTGCAGAGTCGAGTTAAGTGCAGAATCTGTCCATTTGGGCACCAAAACCAATAAAAGGACTGATCACAGCATCGAAACAAATCAAACGATCGTACATTCAAATTAATGTTACTTTAAGAAAATAAACGAGTCCAGAACAGAATTCTCCATCGTCGAGCTAAAACTAAATGGTTAAACGGTATTTTATATTTTTTTTTTGGAAAATGTGTGCGCAAATGATGCTGTGGTTACCGAACAACTTCAGTGTTTCGTCCATAACTTTCACAATTATAGAGATTCCACAAAAAGAATTACTGCTTTCGATCTGTTGGAATTATGCCGAATTATAATATTTTGTAACACTAGAATTTCATGCGTTTTTTTTATTGCGTATTACTTTTAAATGAACATCGATTTGATGAAGAATAATCTTCAAGGGCTAAAGAAAAATCGGAAAAACTTCAATTTCAAAAAACTATTTGAAATTGAAGTTTTTAAAGAAAACACTAGAAAAAATGTATATCTTTTTTTAAATGTATAATTTGTTACATTTAGTATATTTTTTTAAAAAAAAAATTAATTTTTTTTTTAAAGAAATGTATAATTTTTTATTGTATAATTTTTTAAATGTACATTTTATTTAAAAAAAAAATGAAAATTTTTTTTTAACAAAATTTATAGTTTTTTTTTTACAAAATTTATTTTTTTTTTTTTAAAAATTTATAATTTTTTTCAAAAATCTATAATTTTTTTTTAAAAATGTATAATTTTTTAAATGTACATTTTATTTTAAAAAAATGAATATTTTTTTTAACAAAATTTATAGTTTTTTTTTACAAAATTTAAAATTTTTTTTAAACAATTTATAATTTTTTTTTAAGAAAGTATAATTTTTTTTTAGAAACGGTATAATTTTTTTTTAGAAAATGTATACTAAAAATGTATAATTTTTTTTCTAAAAAAAAGTATTTTTTTTTTTTAAAAAATGTATAACTTTTTTTTAAAAAATGTATAACTTTTTTTTAAAAAATGTATAACTTTTTTTAAAAAATGTATAACTTTTTTTTAAAAAATATATAACTTTTTTTTAAAAAATCTGTAATATTTTTTAAAAAATCTATAATTTAATATTCTTTTAAAAAATGTCTAGATTTTTTTAGAAAATTAGAATTGCCTGGCTTGTTATGTTCTCTTTATGTGACATAAGTTTCGTAAAAATCGGTTAACCCATTCCAGAAAAGTGAACACTGTTCCTAAACGCCATAGAGTTTTATATTTTTAAGCCCTAAGAAAAAGTTTAAAAGCAAACAAAGAAATATTACTTTTTCTGGATTATTCCTACGATCAGTTAGAAAAGTTTTATAAATTATTCAAACATAAAGTCAGCTATCCTATTGTTTTAGCGGTATTTGGCTACATTTAAATATTAAACTGGGGGATATCCACTTAACGTAGCTACCTGAACGAAGCTACGTAGTTTAAGTGAAACCACTTGGAGGTCCCCAGATTTTTAGCAACGCTGGAATTTAAATTAAACGGTATCATCACTTACAAATCTAAAGAAGATGAGTTAATAATTGAGACATTTATTTGTACTCTTCGTAAGATAACTTTCATAAATGAGAACTAAAGCAAAGATCAAGAGCAAATCCGAACAATAATTAATGTGCTTTTATGTTATTCAAATATTGTAATTCATTTTCAAACCCACTCACTATCGAAATACAATGTTTGGAAATGCATAACAAAGTTTATGGTTTTTATTTGCCCACATCCCAGCAAACAATTTTTTGTGTTAATGGTAGCGTTTCTTGGTAAGGCAGATTCGAACTGAGTCACATCATATTATTCTATATGCCAAATGTCGATATCCTAAGTAATTGACTATTAAACAGAGAACTTTTGTCTCGAAACCACAAAGTTACTTTTCCTGAGCACTGAGACTTCCTAAAATCAGCAAAAAAAAATGGAAAAACCCTTTTTTTTAATTTTTTCTTTAAAATTACAATTTTCGTCGGATGTGCCTTTAATATTTTGGAAAGAGACATCAGTACAATATCTCAAATTATATGTAATTATGTGCGCTAATATTATGAATATGGTCCTTACAAAAAACAAAACCTTTTTTAGGAGCAAAAAAAAATTATAAAAATTCTAAACATTTCTGTTTATTTTCCAATAGCCAGAGCCAAATTAAAGAAATCAAGCAATGAAGAACATCTGTGTATAAATGTACAATTAATGGCACTTTTAAAAAAAAAAATCACTCCTCAACGCGTGACTGTTTGGTGCGGTTTATGGTCCGGCGGAGTCATTGGACCTTACTTTATCGAAAATGAGGTTGGATCAACAGTTACGGTGAATGGATTGCGCTATCGAGAAATGATTAATGATTTTTTATGGTCGCATTTGGATGATATTGATCGGGACAACGTTTATATTAACAAGACGGCCCTTTTGAGGGAAAACAATTGGTCACCGAGATTTTGTGATTTAACACCTTGCGACTTCTTCCTTTGGGGCCACGTGAAAGATAATGTCTACGCCAACAGCCCAGCGTCGATTCAAGACCTCAAAGATAGAATTCGTGAGACTATCGAGGACAGAGGGCAGCCACTTTGCGATTTGGTTATGGACAATTTCATAGAAATGATATGGTCCTATAAGCGTGGTCGTGGTGGCCATTTGGCAGATGTTGTTTTCATTATTAACGGCATACCTTCCTCTTTATTATGAAATAAACATCCGATCATTTATCTCAAAAAATTTAATTTTTCTTTGAATACCAAAATAACACCCCTTGTTGGATTCTGTTTGTGGTTGCTACTACGACTAGACAAAAAAGGTCACAGTCTAATTTTGATATGATTGGCATAGGAACCTTTTCTCAGATTAACCATTAAAAAAGTCTGAGAATTCTGGCAAGCAGAAACAAATCGTAAAATAGAAAATAATTTTTTTTTCTTCGACTTTTGGATTCTTAATTTTATTTTTCTCTTATTTTTATTTTTGCACATCGAAGTGAAAACATTTATCAAGATTTGTTTTTGCCATATTTCGTTTTTTGGAAATGAAACGTGCGTGCCGTGACCAATGGAACTCATAGCTACAGTAGCTTTTCTGGGAGATTGGGAAATCAATGGTAAGGTCGATTATAAAAGGGGGAATATTTAAAAAAAACACACGTTTTCTTGAGACAGTCAAGGAATATTTTCTATTCGTCGGGATTGCCGTGTGATTTGAGTTTTACCCTATAAAATGTCATTAATTTTTTTTGGTAATGATGGACTTGTAAAGCCAGCCATTGCGCCAATTCGTCACAGATTTTCTTACAAAGTTGCCTAATTTGTCTTTCTGATACCAAATCAGACACTGATTTTACAAAAAGTACCAGCATAGCAATTGTTTATCAGTGGATAATCCATGAATGGGCCCGAAATTTGATCTTAATCTTGAATTTGACTCCTGACTAATTCCATATCGTATGGTGGTGCCAAGTATGATACGACCAAAAATGATGAAATTACCTTTTAAATATAAATATCGTCTTTTGTAAGGAGCGCCTATTTGTATTCACTTTTTTACTGCTAATTCCGTTTACTAATTCCACGCTTTTGGTAGAAATACTATTCACTTTGAGTGAAAAAATATTGTATGTACTAAAATATAGAAAATTGTTATCCGATATTATTTAAAAAAAAAATACTAACAGACATTGTCCTTGTAAGTAAATGAGTTCGTCTCGATATTAGAGCATTCTTAATTGTGTGTGTTGGCAATGCTGGTCTTACGCAGTGAAAAGTGAAAGAAATCCCTTAAACACTCCAGAGAAAAATAAATCTCCAGCACTACACATTCCTTTTCTCTAATGATATTTTTTGGGAAAAAATTCGATTTATTTCAACGGCGAATAATTTTATAAACTTGTCATAGTTTAAAGAACTCTGTATTCAATTCAGAAAAATCATTTGGAAACATAATTCGTAGTTGAATTCGAAAATTACCATTTAAAACGCATACAATTTACACAAGATTTTCAAATGCTAATATCATTACAATAATATCTGTCCAATTGCCGAATATGAAAGAAAACTTGAAAAAGTCACACCAAAAATCACTTCGATTGTATGGAATGACTCATGTGTCTGATACCAAATGAGTTATACTCCGAATGAAATCGGTTTTCGTCACACTATCGATTTCTGGTTCGCACAAGCATCCATTTAAATTCTTCATAATGTTGACTGGGTTACGGAGAAGATTTGCAACCGAAACCAAGTGTAACAACAATAACACTAAGCACTGAGGCCCAATATTATCATAAACAACAACAACAGCAATAATAAAACAATGAATGCCACCACTCGCACTCGCACTGCATTCAAATTGACATGCACATGTGCATTTCTGTCTGTTCTCAAGCGAGCCTTGGTGAGTGAAACAACAACAACAACACAAAAAGAGGCAACCAACAAACGCCAACAGATGAAATAAAAGGAAATAAAAAAACAAAAAACTGATTTTAAAAGATGTCTTAACGAAATAACGACAAATTTCAAAATACAGGTGAATACAAATGAGAAAAGGAGGAGGATGAGCAGAAAGATGACAGAAAAACCAAAACAAAAGGCTATACTTACAAAAAACTTTTTGCTTAGATCCCACGAGCGAGAGAAAAAAAAACTAATTAAGATTTCTGTTGTTTGTTAGTAGAGATGCTGGCTACTGCTGCTGCTGCTGCTGCGGGTGCGGGCTGCTGTTGTTCTTTTCCGTTTTCTTAACAGTTGTTAAAAATATTTAATTTTTTTTCTTCTTTAGTTTTGTTTGTTTTTTCCTTATGTGTGTGGTTTTTTTTTGGTTAAATATGGTAATTATAATTAAAGTATTGGATTTTTTTTTATAAAAAAGTGCACAAAATTTATGGCAAAAAGAAATTGATTTATAGGTGCAGTATTAAAAAAAAAAGATTTCTTTTCTTTAATTTAATTTCTTTGTTAAATCACAGATTCTTTTTGTTTTGTTTAATAACAAACAAATTGTATTTAGAACTTTTTTCTTTTTAAGAAATTTGCGTAAGTTTCAAACAAGTTCTTGGGCTGCAGACGGGGTAAGTGGTAATAGTAGTTGGAGAAGAAGAAGAAAAAGGTTAAGGGCGGCCGTTTTACGCTGGAGAGATGACGGTTGGCTGGTTTTGGTTGTGCTTGCCTTAATTTGTCAGTTTATATATTTGTTTTTATTGTTCGTATTTTGAACAACAATTTTTTGACTCTAAAAAATGTTCTTCCTCATGGTGTGCTGTACGGCGAGGGGAGCTTTGTGTTTATCTCTCTGTAGGTGAGTGTGCGGTTGGTGTGTTTTAACTCCCCCCGGAGCACCTCCTATTGGACTGACCCAAAAAAAAGAATGGCTGGTTGTTTGTTGAACGTGTTACTTTCTTCTTTTCTTACGTATTTTATTCTTGGTTTTTTGCACAACTGTAGTTTTTTCTCTCTCCCTCTCTCTCTCTCTATCTGGTCGACTGTGCTGACTTTAAAGTCGCGTGTTTTGGTATCGAATGTGTTTTTTTATGGTTTATGATACTTTTGTTGCTGCCTGCTGGTGCTGCTGCTGTGGCTGTGGTAGCTACTTCTGGAGCTGATGGTGTTGTTTCTGCGTTATTGTTGCTGAGCTGTTTGTTGTTGGAACGAACACTGCGTGACTCAGCTTTGGTTTGACGTTAAGTGCTGCTCCTCTGGTTGGGTTGGCTACACCAACTATATGCACGTATCTACGTACGAATGTATGTCCTTGATTTGAGTTAATATATATACATATATATAGTTTTTTTTTATTCAACACCGATTACCGATTTCATACACACACAACTTTCAATTGAGCAAATGAACAATTTGTTAGCAAATTCTGTGTCTGTTTTCTTTTTGGTTTACAAATTTCGCTTGCAACGACGCATAAACGGGGAGCCCTTACAAACAAAGGAGGTTGTGGTGAGTGGGCGACAAAGTCTCCGAAATCAGTTCAGATACAGATGCCGATACCACACATATGTTATACACGATTCGAAGACGTCCACTTTTTCCTCCTGTTTTTCAAGTTCACAGTGTTGAAATTCCGCGATACACTTCAATAGTTGTGCATTTACAAAATAGATTTCGCTAATTTACTTTTTTTTGTTTAAATGTAAAAAAAAATTATCTCAATTAGGATTTTTCTAATCTGTTGTTGTTGTTGTGCATATGCATGTATCTTCAAAAGATTTTCTTGTTCCTTTTGGCTTTTAGGTTGTGTACAAATTTATCGCATGGATTTATTTCCTTTTTAGTATGATTTTTGCAGAATTTCTTGTTTATTTTTGAAGATTTCTTCGTGTGTTGTGAATAAGAAAATCTTCTGTATACTTTTTTCAAGATTTTTTTTTTTTTTTTAAATAAATGATTTTTTGCTGGTTGGTTGGTTGATTCACGTTTTAAACGTCTGAAATATTTTGTTCTTCTGGTTCGTTGTTCTTCTTCGGATACTGACTGGCGTTGTACTGATTGTTTGCCAAGGAGCAGATGTGCACTATGACTCTTTTTGCATGGCTCTGTGTGTGTACAACATGTGAGTGCGCTAAGTTTTGTTTTCTTATTCTGTCTCGTGACTATTTGTTGTTGTTGCTGTTGCCGCTGTCGTTGTCGTTGTTTATGTGTGTTTGTCTGTTTAGATTGCACATGATGAGGGGCGGCTTTTTATTATTGTGCTCATTTCTCAATTTCGTCCTATAAAAAGCAGTATTATAGCAATGTTGTGCGTGCTCACTCTTCGGCCGCTGATGTTCTCTTTGCATTTCGATAGGTTTTGACAACTGACAACAGGAGTGTGCAGTCTTTCTACCCTTAAGTTACAACGGTTTCTCGTTGTTGTTGTTGTTGTTGAAATGTCTACTTGAATTTCGTGTACACGTGTCTTCCTTGGAGAGTTGTTGTGTTGACTGTTGCCGGTATTTGTGCGTCTCTACCAGAACTGCAGTACCCCTTATTAACCGCTTACAACACACACAGTACTGTCCGGCCTAATCCATAAGTAGAATTTAGGGTGAGGTTTTTTCCAAGTGCGGGTACTAGCCCAGAAATGTGATTATCTTAAAATAAATCGACTTTGTTGTTTTCGGTAACATTTGCAGTCTCCTTTACCGCCAGCTGACTTGACGTATATGCTTCTTTGTAAAGTATTACAATAAACAACACTATGAAGTAATTGAAATCAGAGAATTGAAATCGATTTTCATCAATACCAGTAGAGTCTGTTCTTTGATGATACGAGTATTTGAGTATTTCTCAGCGACGGTTTCTTCTCGAAGTAATGTCTGTATAAAAGTATTTGCTATTGGGAGCCGCCTTTTGTGTAAGTGGAAAATGATGTAAAAGAACAATTATTAAAAATAAGGACAAGAGGCTATCGGGGCTTAATACGCTGCAGTGTGCAGATTTCAAACCTAGAATTTGGGATTCAACTCTTAGTTTAGCAGTTATCACGAATCCTTTGGAAACCTGCCCTAAATGTCATTTGGGACAATAATATCTAATAATGGAATGGTGTCTGGGATTACAACCAGGCCCGGATTTTCCATTAGGCTGAAGCCTAGGGCGCCACTTGCCTGGGGCCCCTTTTCTACGATAATTTTCTTACACTTTTACAAAAAAAATTTTGATCTGAAATATTTTTTTAGAAACACAAAATAATTTAAAATAAAAAACAAAAATGTAGTTCATGTTTATTACTAACTGAGTGTATGGTTCCATCTTATTTTATATCTACAGTTTGAATAAATCCAATATTATTTTTTATTTCTTGAATATGCAAATTAAAAATTAATTATTTATTTTAATTTATTACTTACCAAAATTTTTATTTAAAAAAAATGAAAAAAGGGCCTCACAAATGTTTAGCTTGGGGCCTCCTCAATGGAAAGTCCGATCCAACTCAGCTATAACTGGAGGAAAATTTTTATTTCTAAAAAAAAAAAAAATCCTTTGTCATCAGGGTATAAAAAATGGAAAATATTTTAAAAAAATACTCCAGTGCAGGAAGATGAACCTTCGTCACTGGCTAAAAAACATTTACAGTCGTGTTATTTTAACCCGGATATCAATACAGACAGATGTGGCCCAGATTAGATAGGAATCTTGCGCCCGATATTTCATTACTTGTGTCCGTCATGACGGACACAGTCTGATTGGAACGTTATCCAATGAAACTATCCAATGCGACTTTGGCAGAAGCTGTGGGGATAAAGTCGAAATTGAGTCTATAAAAACCTTCTCTTCACTCATTGGCGTAAGAATAGGGGTGTTGGGAGGTTCTAATAATAATAGTTATATTCTTTATGCATAAATAATTTTCACTTTTGTCTCGCCTTGGACTTGTTTTTCCGACCTCTGCAACACATTTCCTCAAACAGTTTCCCATTTTGTGTCCCATTTATTGCCTTCTCTAATTATTGTTGTTGTAGACCTCGTATAACTGTGCTTTCCGATTTGCCGATGTAGAATTCACTCCTTAATTCGTGTCTCGAACACTAGGGTGGGTAGTGACATTTGGTATAGGAAGAGGGTGCGTCCCTATCAAGACTTTTGTATGCGTATTTAAATATTCATCGTTAGTATAACAAGGACAATACCCAAATTTTGTGTACTCTTCAAAATCTGTGGCTTGGTGCTAAAAGCGCCTATGTCAAAATATTCCTTTTTTGGGGAAATTGCAAACTATTAAAATTATTTTAATTACATCTGAGACAAATTTGATTAGATTAACATTTATAAATCAGTTTTCCGTTAAATTTAAAATTGGCAGATTTATAATATAAAATGGCAGATTTAGAATTTCATATTACGTATAATGAAAATATTAACTCAAACGGAAATTAAAATTCGCGAGCGAAAGTACAGCTAAAGGTGCCATCAGACGATATGTTTTTTACATATGTGCTGTCAAATTTTCCATCTGTAAAAGTTGTACACATCGTCTGATACATATGCAACATCGCATATGTAAAGTACATATAAAAATACATATGTAATTTCATCTGATAAATATAACAAAACAGCTGTTGTTGAAAAAACACATTAAAAAGTCAGCTCTTGTTTACGTTTAGAGGTTATGTCATACGATTTATAAATCGTACATAAAATGACAATTTTGACAAACATACGGAATTACATATGGATATAAAAAGTGACAGTACATATGTAAAAAAACATATCGTCTGATGGCATTTCGTTAAACGGAATCACACAACGTAATCACATAGTCCGATTACTTGTGCGTCACAGACAACACTTTTACATCACTAGAACACATATTTTCTTACTTTACATTGCGAACACGACTACTCGAACTCTCTGTGAAGTATGTGTGTGTGTGTGTGTGAAAGCATGCAATACATGTATCTCCGCCGTAGCCGTGTAGAAAGAACGGTTCCTTCTATTCCATGGAAATGCATTCATTTCGCATTTGCGCATTCAACTCAATCTCTGCATTCACAGGGGTGGTTTCGAGTACTTGGCCATCCAACCATCTGCTAGTCGGTCGGTCGGTCGTTTGGTCAGTCCGTCCTTCCATCCGTTCGTTCGATGGTGGCGCTCTGTGAGCATGCTCTATTGCCAATTGAAATGTTGCTATAATTCGACGAAAGCGAATTTGCACTGCACGTGTTTCCATATTTCATCGCTCGAGATGTGGAACAACAACAGTCTGCTGATAAATACTTGATAGTCGTCGTACACATACATTCATACATATGTATGTACATACCGTAATCACAGGCATACATACATACGTGCATAGATATGTATTACATACTTATATTGTAATCTGTTGTTGTAAAGCATAATTGTGTCTGTATCCATGATTTTGTGAATGCATACATGAACGTATGTATGTATGTATGTACAGTGTATGTTACAAGTAAGAATATTTATGCATGTACATACTTACATATATTTTATGTATACACTCTCTCATGTAAATCATATGTTTGGCTTTAACGGCTGATCACTTACTTGTAAAGTGTCGCAATGCCTGTGTGCGTGCGTGTGTGTGTCTGGCCCTCGAGGGGGGCGATGTATCGAAAGTTGCCACAAGCAACAACGCATTTTTTGAGGCGAAATCATTACGTATAGGCTGGGTTTCTGGGATACACGGCTTGGAAGAGATTGCGATGCGATTTTAGAATCTGTTGCCCCATGCAATCCAGGTTCTAGCACACACCTCGTACTGACAGGTTGAAGTTAGGGGCGGTAACAGTGTGATTTGCAAACAACCGACATAATCGCTATCCAAGGTCACATCCTATCACAGGGCAATTGACCAAATTGTCTTGTTAATCTTTGCAGGATCATTCGTCTTATACACATCAACATTGGAGCTGTCGACGACTTGATGGATTCTCCTAAAAAATTAAAATGGAGTAGTACCTCTCAAACGAACAATTTCCAAAGATAAAAAAGAGCATAACTGTGATAATAAGTGTATTCCGATCCGTGGGGAAGTGCATTGTATTGTCGCTACTGTAAATTTTGATCTATGCCCATATTGGAGACTCCCATTGACTATATATCTTGGCACCTAACAATGAGACATTGAGTAGGTTCAGATAGTAACCTCAACCGAGCGTAAAACATTGTTGTTGTAAAATCTTGCTGAACTGCACGTAATCAAACCGTTTATTTATTTATTCATTCCATAAAGTATTTTTGTTACAATATTTTTAAGAATCTTAATATCTAGGTTTTTTTAATGTACATTGTACTTATCTAAAAAACTTAACATTTAATGACAAAGAAAATAATGACCTGAGGCCAGACCACTTATCATTTGAGTTAATATTAATACAGTTTTAAATTTGTATAAATTGGGTTGATATTTCAGAATCATCCTATGTAAGTGCTCTTGTATGTCACAATATCCCAGCATATCCCCAAAACAGGTGAGGCTTCTAATCCTCCGATCCAAATGTAATATGCGCTCTAGAAGGTTATGTTTAATCACCTCGTGGTAAAGTACCTAGAGTCTAATGGCCTTCTGAATGATCGACCGTATGGCTTCCGTAGGAACTGATCTACTGGAGAACTGATGGCGTTCCACTCGGAACGTTGGAGTCAAGCCACTCACCAAGGCAAGGTCATATCTTTGGATATTTCCGAGGCATTCTATAAAATCTGGTATCAAAACTTTTTGCATTTGGTATCGGTAATACCTTTTCTTGTTTTATATCAAATTTTCTTAGAGATCGCTCCGTACAATTTGTTATAGATCGGTCTCATTTAACGAGCATGGATCGAACGCAGGAAAGCCACAGGGTTCTGTTCCCACTCTCTTATTTTGCATAGAATCGAAATGAATGATTTATGTGGTCATTTCATCATCTTGTACCGGGTTCCTACTTCTAACTCCACTCAAATGGATGATCGACAGAGACATTGCATTTCTTTAAAATTATTAGTGAAATTAAATCCGCATTTGTAAAAGGTGATGGTAGGTAGTGTGTGCGACTACCACTCTGAAGAACCCGAGTTCGAAACCGGGCTTCAGCGGCTGCTTGCACCTCGTAAATGTTGGCGACTGTACGAGTAAGAGAGTAATCTCTAAGCCACGTAAAACTTCTCTAGAAAATCATTAGCCATTCGGAGCCGGCTTTGAACAGTAGGTTCCGGTCAGTGAGTATACAAATTATATCGTACACAGCTCACTGATTCGAAAGAAGTTCCGCGTCTGTTCCTTCGTGGAATGTTAAGGGAAATAAGGCGGTAAGTAAATTCAAAAGGATGGAGCGATTTTTTTTGCGTTTAGTTTTTGAAAATTGCCAAACCATATGGCATACTTTTGTCCATGAAAAAATGCGATTTGCTGAATTTACTAAACTTCAATTTTTCCTTCAGCGTTTTCGGCTTTGGCAGTCAATTTTTAATGTATTTTTGTCAGGCACACATTTGGGAATATTTCTTTGACGGCACATTTATATTCTTATTATTAAAACCAATAGCACACTTAAGTAAAACATTCGAAGAATATTGTGCAAACAATTCTTCAAGAAATATTAAAAAAACACGGCAATGGCATCGACTATTCAGAAGTAGAATTGCGGTGCGCCACCATAACTCGGTGGATCGCCTGAAATCAAAAAATCAAAGTCTTTCGTTGGAAACTCGCTCTTACCAGGTACAGCTGGAAGGGTTTTTCGAAATTTAAATTTCTCACTTTTGTGGGAATGCTCTGCGTAGAATAACGCAATTTTTGCGAAAAAAAAGTGAAACAAATTTGATATGGAGAGGTTTTTCTCCAGCGATGCCTCGTAAATTAGGTATAGAAATATCTCCATATCCATGAAAATTTATGACAGCTTTACAAAGCGTTGTTAGGAATGGTTATTGTATTTTCATAAATTTTTCTTAACACTAATTTAGAAGTAATGATGGGTTTTTTTTTGATTTTTAATACTAACTGACGTTGCTGAAACTGCTGTATCCTCGTTAGTTTTGCTCCGATTCATCTGAAATTTTGTTATAAATATATCGTTTTTTTTATTATTTATCGTGCCACCTCCCACTTTTTTCCAGGACGTAATCTCATCTACATATCTGTATCAGTTCATAAGATATGCGGGTTAAAAATTGAATATTAAATATGGGCTATGGGTGCGGAGACACTCCCCCTTTTCCAAACTAGATTCCAACCAGCCTGTTCATATCTCTAAGCCAAATGTAATATACTGTGAGAATTTCCGAAAGATCCGAAAGGCTGTTACATCGTTTTGTTTAAATATCAGTCCTATAACACCTCCACCTTCCTGCCTCTAAAACTTTTAAATTGTGGGGAGTTTCGACGGGGCCACGCCTTGTTTCAAACTTATTTCCAAATAGCTTGTGCATATATCGGGTTGCCAGACGGGCTGGAAAGGGCTGGACTTTCCAGATATTTGAAGCCGATTTGCATGTTTATTCCTGCTAAATCAAATTTTCAATTTTGAAATTATTTAAGTGCTTTATACGTTCTATCAAATTTTTCCTCTGTTTAGACTAAGATAAAGATACCTTGGCTGGTTCCTGAAATATGCCCAAGGAAACACAAGGTCAAAATATATAATTTTCAAAAGTCCAGTAAGACGCTTCGATAGGCCAAATAACAAAAATATTTTTCGAATGTATTGAGTTCATTAATTTCAAAATTGAAAAACGATGAGTAAACTGGACAATGTAAAGAATGTGTATTTTATTGGTCAAGATTTTGTCGTAAAATCAAGCTATTTTTTTATGATTTCAGATATTTGACAGGTTTTATCTGGCAACCCTATGCATATCTCCATATGCAATAATTGGTCTCTCTCGTCCTTGTTGTCAGAAAAAAAACACTAACACGATGCGAAACTGCCGCACAAAAACCCTCAAACTTCTGTCTTATTTGGCTTGCTCGGCTCATGTTTTCACTCGAAACACTTTACTTCGAAAAAAAACTGGTCAAACGGTCGTCTAAGAATGTGCACACCCTCTCTCTTTAATGTTTTACATCAGGCAAACGCAACAACAAAAATAAAGACTTTTTTACGGACTCTTTTTTTGCTTTGCTCACTTACTGACTATCAGTTGCTGAGCGACGAAGCTACTGTTAGTATCAAGCGTTCAGTAAGATACCGATTCGTGTGATTCCCGAAAGCCGAGATCGAGAACACGAACCAAACGAAAAAGAGTGTTGATTTTCAAGCACTGAACGATTCGGTCCTAATTTTTTGGGTTTCATCAGCGAGCAGACCTGCAGAAAAATTTGGTTGAGTATATTTTAGGAACTCTGGTCATATCCGTAAACACCTTCTCGGCCTTTTCAGTTTTCCCGACATGGAAACACATATCGCTCATTTACTTGAATAGTGGCATAACTCAAAACAGGATTTTGTCAGGAGAGCCGTTTAAAATCGTCAATTTCGTCGTACTTTCCAAATATAGAAAAAGAACTGCAGGCTATTTCAATAATATGGAGACCTGTCATATGAATGCACAATACTCAGTAGAACAAAAGCCAATTTAAATTAGAGATTTACAGCTTTTCCAAGAGCAAAAATATATAAAGTGAATTTTGAATTATGCCACTATTCAAGTAAATGAGCGATATGTATATCGGCTTGGTACATGTATTATTGTACTGTGAGATGGTGAAGATTAATGATTCAAAATTCAATAATGCCCACAGTAGTGAGACTGAAAAAATGTCTATCCATTAAAAAAGTTGCTCCGTTATTGCGCTCTGGGGACTATATTGAATTATATTCCCTTAACCTTCCATGATGGAACAGACGGGGAACTTCTCTCGAATCAGTGAGCTCTGCACGATATAATTTGTATACTGAACGGTCAACGGTTTACATCCGGCAATGAGCCACTAATGCTTTTCATGAGAATTTGTAGATGGATTAGAGATTACTCTCTTACAGAAATTACGAGGTTGAAAAATCCACTGAAAAATGTTTGATGGTCTTGCCAGGTTTCGGACCTGGGCTTACTTGTGTGATAGTCGCACTCACTACCTACCACATCAAAGGCCTCTGTGGAATACGATAGGGTGTTTTTAATTTATGTTTTACGTATATGTTACCAAAAAACAATTTTATATGCAAAACGTTCTTTAAAACTGAGGCAATCGGGCATGCGCAATAGATAACACACATTCCCAGAAAACCATGTTATATGGACAAACACAAAAATACCTTTTCATCTAAAATGACACCGAGTACACTACTGTCGTTTTCTCTTGCTCTGCAAATATTCATATGTCTCGGTATTCATTTGTTTGATATTTGTTTCTCTCTGAATAATATCTTCACTCATTCATTTGTTGTTCAAGCATAGAATAAATGCATTGAAGTCTTCGGTTTTCACTTGAATGTCTTGAATTTCGTTTCAAGACATTTTTTTATTTTATTTATTTATTATTAATTACAATACAAAGTAAATTTATATTTTAGTTTTGGGTCCAAGGGTAACCAGATAATGCAGACCATATGGATAGATTTTTTCAGCTACAGACCCAAGCCTCTGGTGGGAATTGAACCCACAACCCCCACGCTGATAGGCAAGCTCGCTACCAACTCGCGTTTCAAGACATTTATTGCAGAGGTTTGGTTGAGAGTGCAGTTAGTATTTTTTTGTTCTTCAAGCTATTTGTATATACCAAAGTACCAAAGTTCATGTTGTTGTGAGAATGACGACATCAGAGATATACGCATTTGACCACTATTACGAATTTGTATCTGCAAGACACCACTACTTTGTTCTCATTCATTACCAGTTCCACAGTCAACGACTCCTTTTCTGTCCTTGCAAATAAATATTTGCAGATCGCTTTCTCCCTATGATGTCAATGTGAATAAAATTCATATTATGTATCATTATAATCCGGTCTGATGTAAATTCACTTTCCTTGTACTGCTCCTCTTCTTAAATGGTCTCCACATGTGCCTGTTGACAAATATCATCTGACACTTGTGCCTACAACGCCTTCGTGGACTTTTGACAAGTTCTCCATATGCATAATCGTATTAGGAAAGATGTGTGGGCGTGACAGATTCGACACATTCGAATAGGATCTGTCACTACCGGTAGTACACGTTTTTATTAATTACGTGTATCCGAATCATTAAAACTTGTTGGTGACCTGTTGGCATGCCTGACAACAACAAAAATTGCCACATAATTACTCATGACTTACGGCTGATTTTGTTTTTCGGCCCGTTTGATTGATGGTACAGAGGGGCTAATAGTCCTTGCCAACTGAAATAAAAACATAAACTCGAATAGAAAGGCGACGGCAAACAGAACAACTGAAAACAACAGAGAAATAAAAAGCAGCAAAATGCGTCACGCAATTTAGACATTGGCACAACCCATATAAATTGTTATTATATAATATTTACGTTATTCTATGTCGATAAATTGAAACAGTGGCTCAAAGGTTTTAAAAAATATAAAAACTCCCGAACACGTGAGGATTTCTCACATGTTCATGTTAAAACCGATGCTTGACCTTACAATACGGTGATGCTAACTATCAATGGTTAGTAAAATGTTGCTGACATCCTAAAAAGAATGGGGTTCATTTACTGTAGACCACATCTACCAAAGCCAAATGCACTTTTCAGGTATTTAATGACCGACTTGCTGTCAGTAAATATGTAGATACCCCTGCATGATATTACGCAATACTAAATTTGGAGGGTGGAAAGAGGGAGTAGTGTTTGCCTTAAATTTGATAATGCCATAGCAGGCTGGAAAAACACATGCTGGAAGATTATTCCACATGCGAACAGTACGGCTGAAGGACGAATTTTCTATAGTGCGTCGTCCGGTCAACCAGCCATTTGACAAGGAACGGATGAGAGACCTTGGACAGCCGCGTATTCCGGCTAAATGTTTTAACGTCAGGGACCAGACGACGGATATCTTCTGAACAGATACCATTAAAATATCTATAGAATAGCGATACACAACCCACATTTCGGCGATACTGAAGGGAGACAATAGAGTTGGATACCCTACTATCGCCAATCATCACCACCTGCCTCCTCTGAACACGCCCAAAAGTTGCAAAGATGTATTTGGAGCTCCTGCCCATACATGGGAGTTATATTCCATTTTAGGCCGGATGTGGGTGATGTAAATATTTACGAGATCAGATGGAGTGAAGTATATCTTGCACCGCTTAAAAAAGTCTAAACACTTGAATGCTTCTTTCGACACTTCGAATATATGGCTAGCCCAGCGAGCATCACCCTGTATCTTCACTGTATTCATACCACCCATAGATATGGACGACGGTGCTGGATCAGTGGAACGTTGGTGTGACAACAAACATCAGCATCATCCGCAAAGAAGTAGATTGGACCTTGTGACACTCCGGATGTAAAGCTGTTCGTAAAGAAGTTGAGCTCGGCTTAACGTGCCTTTTCGTATAAATACATTGTCCGCTTCGTGACTGGTTTAGAAATGGATCGAAGATCGGATAACGAAAAGGATGCTGAAATGGTGCAATGATCCGAGTTACCAAGAGGCGCAAGATTGTTAACCTCGTACTTTTCTACACCAGAGCTGCTTTTCAATTTTAAAAAATATTACTCATACGCCACCTTACGAATGGTATACTTGCTGAACCAGGTGTATGTTATCGCAACGCTAATACGAGAAAAAACTTATAGGAAATAAGAAAGTAACCAGTTTCACCAGTTTAACAATTCCTTGTTATGTCTATGGGAAAAACATGTGGGTTATGTCATGTTATGTCAGTGGGTATTCAAATTATATTGTGCACTGATTCGATAGAAGTTCCCCGTCTGTTCCTTCATGGAATATGAAGGGATAACTGATCATTTCCATGTTTTCCGCCCCCAAATGAAATTGAATTGTTAAATAATACGAAAACTTAATTTGCTATAATTTATATATTTTTGTGGGTAACATTTTGCCGCAACAACTTCCTTCACATCACAATTTATGACTCCAAGCCACTGTACGAATCATACAGACATGTATATACACATAGTATGTGTGTATGTGTGAGCATTTCCTGCTAATGGAAATCGGGGTTTGCTTCTGTTTCCCAAAAGAAAATTTGCCAAAAATGAAACATTTACTACACAAAAACAGAGCCACAAACACACACATGTATTCGCTTATATCAGTTTTTTTTATAACTTTTTTTTTTGGAGACCGGCGACACACAAATGGGGCCAAAGGAAATACATACCCATGCATGCATACTACATAAGTACTATGTGTTGTTGGTTCATTTTTTTTTTTTAAAAAAAGTTTCAAGGTCAATGTTACTCAAACTAAAAGGATTTTGATTTAAGACATGTTAAGACGGGAATTAAAGTTTTTTAAATGAAATTACAAATTGGTTTTTGTTGGTCACTGAATTTACGCACAAAGTGTTTTAAACTAGAAATTCATGGAATTCGGTTTCATGGCAGAACTGCGATCGTTGCTAGAATTTTTGAGACATATATCGCTTTAAATAGATTTTAGACAAGCATATGCTGTGTATTTTTGTATCATTTCAAATGGGTGCCGATGAAGAAGTGAAGAAGTATACCTGCCTGCAATCAAAGCAAATACAATGCTTGTAGCCTTTTTTTGGACATTTTTACAAAGAAATAGAAATAAATCTCGAACACGAACAACAGAAACAACAACGTGTTTGTTTATAAGAAACCATTAATTATTTACATCATAAATCGTTCGGATTGAAAAGTTTTTTTTAACAATCGACCTCGCTAAAATTCTTGAATTACTTGTTTCTCCCAAAAATTTTAAAGTACCGCTCGATATGGTTAAGCATCACATTTCCAGATCATTTCATAACCACTACCGAGCATTTACTAAGAGTTAGTGACGTCTAATGCTGAGTCTTTTTAAAATCAGTAATTTTAATAAAGATTTTTTAAAATCCCCCAAAAAAATTTAGATACAAAAAAATAAAAAAAAATTAATAATTTGTATAGTAATGCAGCAACTTTTGAATACTGATTCGAAATTTTTATTTATATTTACATATTGCTTTTTTTTTAGATAAATAGCTAAAAAAAAAAGAAAATCTGATTGTCAATTTGTCGACAGGATTTTTCAAGAAATAACCCCTCAAGAAGTTGTAAGAAAACTAACGAAATGTTGGGAAATAGGAAATAAATAAGTTTTATTAAATTTGTGGAGTGGAACCTGACCAATCATTCCAGTCAAATAAAGGTTTATCCATTTTGCTTTTTAAAAGTAAACGTAAATAAAACACATATAAACTATTTTATTTCATTATATTTCCTTTTTATATTTTATACATATTTCCGTGAAGTGTTGCAAGCATTGATTCTTTTGAGGTAATTTTGGACCATATGTTGGCACATATTGGGCGGTATCTCAGCCATAACTTGACGAATGTTGGTTCTTAAGTGCTCAAAAGTTAAAGGTTTATCTGCATAAACACGGTCTTTCGCGTAGCCCCACAAAGAAATGTCTAATGGTGTCAAATCGCATGATCTTGGTGGCCACATTCGCTCGAGTTGTGTGGCATGTGACACCGTCTTGTTCAAACCACATTTTCTCCAAGTCGTATTCTTCAATAGCAGGCAAAAAAAAATCGGTTATCATACGACCATAACACTCCGAATTGACGGTGACAGTCGTTCCCTCGTCGTTTTCGAAGAAGTAATGTCCAATCACACCTTCGGACCAAAGAGTGCAAACAGTGACTTTTTGTGGATGTAATTGCCTCTCTTCAATTACTTGAGGATTCTCAGAACCCCAAATACGACAATTTTGTTTATTAACAAATCCATCGAGTGAGAAATGTGCTTCATAACCATAAACGATAATCTCCTCTTAAAGCACGATAGGTGGCTGTGCCAGAAGCACCTTTTTAGTAGTAGGTTTTAATAATTTTTACGCGTTGTGTGATAGTTAAGCCATCCTTTTTCGTCAATGTCAGACTTCCAACTGAAAAGAAAAACAAAATTGGTTTAACAACTTAGTTGGACACATGTCGAATTCCAGCCCTACACTTTTGAAACCACGAAATGGATAACCCCATATAAATAAAAAATTGGTCTTGTCATCTTTAAGATCAGGACTTCTTAAATCATATGACGACAAGTTTTATGATTAAAACAACTGATTCGTTGGTTGGTATTTTATATGATACACAAAGGTAACAAATTTCCTGACACACCCAACATCAAATCAGTCGTAAAATCAATAATATCCTTTTTTTTAAATTACTAAGAATTTTGCCAACTTTCAAGCTGCATCATTAGTTTTTACATGTTCTTAGCGCCGTCCTGTTGAAACCAAATGTTGCCAATATACTCCTCTTAAATTTTTGTAAACAAAAATTCGTTCAACGTGGCCCCATAACGAAAACGAAATAAGCACTAGTTGAAAAAAAACGTTGAATGGCGGACCCTTTATAATTTAGTTTTGGATATCCCAAAAAAATTCTGAAAAACTTCACAATTTTGTATGAAATTTTTTGGGTAATTCTTAATTTTTTCATAGAGCCAGGGAATATTCTAAGAAAAATATAGACATAGAAAAATCGTTTGAAATGTTTTATTTGTGATTAGAGAAATATTGGTCCAAAGTGGAAATTTACTTAAAAAAGTGATCAAGGGGACTGGGTTGAAAGTACAGGGTTTTCCAACAAGAGGTGATATTTTAGTATTAAAAATAAATGATCGGATGTTTATTTCATAATAAAGAGGAAGGTATGATGAAAAACAACATCAGCCAAATGGCCACTAAGACCATGCTAACCATGTCCTTTTCATGAAATTTTCGATAACCAAATCGCAAAGTGGCTGCCCTATGCCCTCGATAGCCTCACGAATTCTAACTGTTGGCGTGGACTTTATCTTCAAAAGTGGCCCGAAATACCGGGTGATTCAAAATATATGAGGTAAGCGTAGGTTTTTTTAAATGCATCGACGTTTAGGAAAATTAAAACAATTTCTAATGTTCATTCAAAAAAAATATATAAGCAAAAGCAAAATCTATTTTTAGCAAAAAATCGCAACCAATTTAGTTTTTCTCAAATTTTTAAGTTTCAATGACTATAAATTTGTTCTTATTAAAGAAAAGCAACTTTAGAGGGGTTTTTCCAAACTAAAAATAGGAATATTGCACTAGAAATAAAAATTTGGTGTAACCAAAGTTTCTCTGGTTAGACCCGCTGGATAAATCAGACTTTAGCTCTATCTGTGTGAAATTCCAATTAAATCGACTAGGCTAAATAACAGTAACAGATTTATTTCCAATTTCTCCACTGTGCAGCGGTTCGTAATCGATCGAAATAAAAAGGGCCTTGCCGGCATATTTTTAGATGTTTTAATATTTAGACACAGACACAAGTTAACAATAATGCCGAGTTTCACAAAATGAATTCAAATTGTATTTTACAAAAAAAAAATTAAAATCTTTACATTAAACCAAAGAAGCCGTGAAGTGAAGACTTTAAAATGTTGCATTCGCAATGGGGCCCCGGGGCGCCGTAACTGACCAGTTGGGAACGCCTGTTTCATCACTACAGAGCGGTGCTATTCACACTGCTCTGTCCATTGTCTTAACATCCGGATGGGGAAGGCAATTTCTTTTAATTCTCTCTCTGTCAACACAGCATCAGCTGTATTTCATCGTCATCTTGTTTATGTTGATGTTACTTGGGCGCCATTACGTCTGAAACCGGATGAAATAATCAGCAGGAATTTTATGGCCTTTTCAGATATGTAACCGAAAATGATAAAGCAAACAAATCTGATAAATATGTGTAAAGTGGCAGTGAGCTGCGCAAAAAATGCGTGAAAATTGTGTCCTTGAATAATGTGCCTTCCATTTCGATATAATTTTGAAATGGGCGATTTTCTTTAATTTTTTATAGACTGCGTTACATTATAAATTTATAACTTTCTTTTATTTTTCAATTTATGTGTATGTTTTTGGCATTTTGTAGAATTTAAACACGTCAACGTCAATGTCCATGAGCAAAACAGATAAACAGGATACTATTTGAATTTTGTTCGTCGTTTGCTCCTAGAACGAACAGACCGGCATTCTAAGTAGGGCAGCGGCAAACAAGGTCCTATTGCCGTTGTCATACGAAATACACTACAAATTGAAATATGTCCCTGTGGTGATGTACCCCGTATAAGGGCAACTTATGGCTTTTTCTCACTATACGAGTTCTCGTTGTGATTCCCCCTAAAATCGAAAAATACAAAATGTTGTCACTTTTGGAAATATTTCTAAAAAATATTCAATCATTTGATTTTTAATATTAAAACCTACAAAATAAGCACCCAATCATTGCCAACAATCAATATTTCATAGAACTCAAAAATGTTTACTCGATGGCAATGGATTCCGGACCACAGTGCAGCGCACGATTTCCTTAATTTTGCTGGAGAAAATTAATAACTTTCGAAAGGCTGTGCCAATCCTGAAACAAAATCGTACCCTCCCTTAAAATGACCCTGACATTACGAAAATCGATATGAGAATGGGAGAAAATGTCCTAGGGACGAGTTGGGTCCTCCAAAAAAAAAAACTTTAGAAAAATTTGTCAGGATGAAGAATATGACAAAAAAAAGACGGCATGCCGATGGTATAC
Organism: Hydrotaea cyrtoneurina; assembly: GCA_958296145.1. Taxonomy (NCBI): domain Eukaryota; kingdom Metazoa; phylum Arthropoda; class Insecta; order Diptera; family Muscidae; genus Hydrotaea; species Hydrotaea cyrtoneurina. The sequence goes on along the minus strand of OY282514.1, from coordinate 48,968,586 downwards.
AATTTTTTCGAAAAAAGTGTGTTAAAATAAATGGTAAAAAAATATTAAAAACTAGCTGAACCGGTAGCTGATCCGGTCCGCGTTGAAATCGAGGTTTATTCCACAGACTTGCAATGATTAGCCTTGCGATTTATTAGTCGTCATTTCGAATTCAAGGCGAACTGTAAATTGGACACTCTTGAAGTGGAATATTAAGTCGACTGAAATCATTGGTATACTTGGAATCAGGTGCTTTGTCCTATTTTTCGTCTTTTTCTCGTCTTGTTCCATTACAAATTCTTGGTTTGTTATCATCTATCTAATATCTGGTCATCGTTAACGAGAGTTGGAATAGAAGACGAAGAATTGTCTCTTACTCTTTTAACAAATGCCCAAAAGCTCTTACTTCACCTGGGAGATGAAAGAACTGTAGCACGAAGACGCTGTTTTTCGTGCCTAATTACCCTGGCACACGATGATCTTGCCTGTTTGCGTAGCAGCTCAGTATTGGAATTTTTTATTTAAACGCCAATCTCTGAACGCTTCCTTTTGGATGTGACAGCTTCTTTGCATGTCTGATTAAACCAACAATTCTTTGGAGGTTTGATCAAAGTAGTCTTTCAGGGAATAAACGTGCTTATTCCAAGAAGAATAATTTTCTCGACCATTTCAGCAGCAGCATCGACATTATTGTCTAGGAAACATTATTTCAAATTAAAGTGCTGATAGAATTTGTTGAGCTCCTTAGAGCCCAAATTTTCCTGATTTAAATGCATGTATTATAGACTTTTCGGTTTGATTTTTAAATACATATCAATAGCGAATTGATGAAATAATTTGCAACATTTCAATATGTGATTGTCCTCGTTTTGACGAATCAAAAGGTTGGCATATAAATTCATATAATTGACCTTTTTTGTTATTTTCTTGACCTTTATGTAAATATTGGACTTTTCATAGGAATCGAAATGAAAGATGGTTAACAACATTCATACGAACTGGTCAATGGATTAATCATTTTAATAAGACATTGATTTACATTCTCGTTTCCTTAAAATTTGGGTTAAAACCCCGTGCTTAGACAATATTCGCTCCAAATGGCGTCATTTGGAAGGATCTGTTGTACTTCTAAATATTCTCCAAGAAATGTTCAAATTTCCACCTTCATAGCATAATACTGGCGATTGGTGACGAAATTTCAAGGTATTGCACTGGAGATTCTTTGTTCGCGATCGAAAAAATCGCTGATGTTTTCCTCCAAAAGTTGACCACGCTCATCGTCAGTCTCATTTGCTTTCCGATTATGTCGTTGGATTACTGAGAGTGTCCGCCGACCAATATTTCGACTCCTCATTGCTACAAATAAAAAAACACGAACTAAAATCACTTCCTCAATAAAATATCGCGTTTAAAACAATTAGAATGGTTAATTGTTTATAAAGTTAAAAAAATTGTGATACTTTTTTTTGACAAAACGAATTTTTTGTGCGACTTTTTCAAAGTTCTCAGCGACAACACGGGGCGTGTCAAGACAGTTTTCGTTACAAGAAAGCTCCTTGTTTTTTAAATGTTCAAGACTTTTAGTACGTTGTTATTTACTTAAGAGAAAGGTGCAAAAAATGGTCCTTGTTGTCTCGACCCTTGTCCGACCCGTATGTCGGCCCAATGGATGGTGTATAAGATTCGGCCCGCCCCAACATGACAAATTCTTGTTGTGTTGAGTAATGTGAGTAATAAGGATACCCTTAACTTTCGCATTTAAATTGACACATATTTGTTTGCCATTTTCATTCAATCCCCTGGCACGTATTAAAAAATGTTGATTGTGCTAAAGCCCCCCTGTCCACATCGTGGAGGGGCAAATAGTTTGGTTGTGTAAAGTAGCATTTAGGGAGTTTTCAATACTATTTTGGCGTTTTTACGGCTTTGTTTTAGTTTTCCCCTCCATTTAACTTCACATAAAAATATCACGCGACTTTTTTTTCCTATTTGCTGGAACTTTGTTGTTGTTTCTCTGTTTGGCTTTTGTTTGTGCTGGTGAAAATCTAGTGCAAACGCCAATTTGACGCCAGGCTGGCACGCAATAGATTATATGAGCAAGCCAGCAACATGGGTGATGATGGTGAACTATAAGTGAGCCATTTAAGGAGATGAGTTGAATAAATTGTGTGTGTGTGAACAGTAGGCTTCAAAAATAGTTTGCCATTCATTCATCCTACAAAAATGTTGCAGAACAATAACTCAATTACATAAAGCCGCCGATATGCGCCTTAGCCCGCAATTTTAGTATTTTTAAAATTTGTTAAACGTCCATCTTAAGTTCTACAATTTGTTACAATCTATTTCAAAATTTGAATGTAAGGATCTCACATACCTTCCAGACCGGTCTCTAAAGAAATATTCTCCATCGTATGTGGACTGTAAGTAGCCACGGCATCTGATATCCTATAGAATCTAAAACACTGGATTGTTGATCGAAATCATACATTCATTGAAATGAAATAGAATCATTCATTGATCTACAGACCAGAATATGATTTTCCAATGGCATGGAATTCCATCTCCAATACCAGCTGTGTGAACAAAAAGCTTTAAACAAATTAATAATCAATTAAGAAATCATTTGATTAATTGAAACGAACAATTACACAATGCGAAAGCTTTTTTGTCCAATGGTTGTTTATAATATTTTCTGGTGAATTATGGAGTCTTAGGCTGGAAAAAATATTTAAACAAAATTTTATGGATAAATTAGTTTGTTATACATATTTTCATTTCTGAATGATGTTTCAAGGAGAACAATACGAAAATCGTCGTTGAAAACTCAGACAATTGAGAAAACGAATAAAGTCTAAAAAACGCGAAAAAACTTCTCAAACATTATGCGGTTTTCGAATAATTGCCATTACAAAAATCGGATTCATGATTTGAACAGATGACAATATGTGACTTTAAGTTTCACAGCATGGGACAACTTTATACAGGGTTCTCCAACAAGAGGTGTTATTTTAAATCATCCGGTATTTCGGTAGCTGTCACTTTTGAAGCTTTTATTTTTTAACATTTGACAAGTATAAACTAGGCCATTACTAAAAATGGAACGATAGACGCTTCAACAACGCATTGAAATTATTAAAATTCACTAAAAAATGGTGAAAATCTTGCAGTCACAGTTCGCAAAACTAAAAAGTTTTCGGACTGTGTTATGAAAGGATATGGTCCTATAAGCGTGTTCGTTGTGCCCATTTGACTGATGTTGTTTTTCATTTATCTCAAAAAATTTAATTTTTCTTTGAATTCCAAAATAACACCTCTTCTGAAAGAACATCGCATTATAACAACACAACATTTTGTCAAAAATAATTGTTTTAAACGCGATATTTTTTTAAGGAAGTGAGGCGACGAAATATTGGTCGACATACACTCTCAGCAATCCAACGACGTAATCGGAAATCAAATGAGCAAATTGTCGGAGCATGGGGTTTTAATCCAGCTTTTAAGGAGAAGCGTATGGATATCAAAAAAAATGTTTAATCCATTGACCTGTATGTACGAATGTTGTTAAACATCTTTCATTTCGATTTGTAAAAAAGTCCAGCACTTATGTAGAGGTCAAGAAAACAACAAAAAAGTATGAATTTGTATGCCTACCTTTTGATTCGTCAACACGAGGACAATCACATATTGAAATGTTGCAAATTACTTTATAAATTCGCTATTGATATTTATTTAAAAATCAAAACAAAAAGTATGAAATACATGCGTTTAGATCAGGACAATTTGGGCTCTAAGCAATACATACATCTCTGCAATGCATCCAATGCAGAAGGAAATGCAAACAATGTCGGTCGACTTACCATTAAGCCAGATACGTATGTTGGAATCCCTAGGCAATGAACGATTTACTCCATATTTAGAACTACGTTTTACGAAATAAATAAATGTCTGCTTAAAGTAATCGAATTTGTTAGACATTGACAGTGGGGAAATTCAAGTTGACGCTACCACTGGTCTCATTTCGCTTCCACCTAATTTTTGTCAATTCACAACGTCAAATGAAGATGTAGTAGCGAGATTTCCCGTGTAATGATGTAAATTTTAAAGAAAATATCAATATCAAGTTAAATCGATGGCCAATTGTATTTATTTCAGTCGATCGATTCTTATACAGATTCAAATGAAGTCGTCAACTATCCAACTGAATTCCTTAACTCATCGGATTTTCCGGGAATGCCGCCGCACAATTTGCAGTTCAAAGTCGAATCGGTTACAGTTATGTTACGCAACCTGAACAAACCAAGAATTTGTAATGGAACAAGACGAGCTTTTAAAAATCGGATGAAGCACCTGATTCCAAGGATACCAATGATTTCAGCCGACTTGATCTTTCCATTCAAGCCTGTCCAGTTTACAGTTCGCCTTGAATTCGCATTGACGACTAATAAACCGCAAGTCTATCGAACAAAACTTTCACTTTCGCTCCACCAGTAAAGACAAAAAATGTGCATTTCCATCATAAGCCAATGATTTTCAAAATAAGAAGTACCAAATTGTTTCCTTTCAAGATATTTATGATCGATTCAATACACGTAACTATTATTCGTTAAGTTTAAATGTACAGCTACACAAGAATCAGCAACGCGGACCGGGTCAGCTTAGTCAACATTTTTCTAGGTAGGTCGAAGTCTACCGGGTCAGCTAGTAACAAAATAAATGTATATTCCTCCGCATAGAAGAGGATATCAAACTACAGTTTAAATACGTTTATTCTTGCAAATAAACAACACATCAGATATACATACAATCTATGTTATACACATACAAATAGACGTGTAATTTGGCAGGATTATGAATTAAGTTTCAAGTGGAACCATATTTCTGACACATACTGTGTGTCAATGCACACATACACACATTCATACATATATACGTACATGTGTGTGTGCAACAACAAAAAAATACGTGAATACATCATTTTGCTTTATTTTGCTGTTACGTTTGGTAATTATAAATAAAAATACGGCCGTAATTATATTGGTAACACGTGCATATACCCAAACGCACACAAACACACCAACTCGATGACAAACATGGTTGTATTTCGAAGGAAGGAATGCATGTTAGAATGTTTTCATGGTCAGTCACCACGACTTTTGTTTGTTTTTGAAACTAAAAGTTCACATGTTTCTCTTGAAAAGTAATGACAACTGCATTACAACAACGACGACAATAGCTAGTCTTTTTTTTTTAAAGGCTTCAATGCCAACGACTATTTTAGAATGCATGTGTGTATGCGTGCTGGGACACACACAAGCGGATGGGGAGTTTGGCTGTTTGTCTTTAATTGAGTTATAGCAAGCACACTGTTTGGTCAAGATGTCCTTGCCATAAACTACAAGTTGTAAGAATATAATTTTGCACTTATGAGTGTATTATGCCAAGATCCAAACCGAAATAGTTGCAACAAATGTTTTAAAACGGACGGCTGCTAAGTCATAAATAACGAAAATCCTTCTTTAAACGTTTGCGGTTATGCTAGTGTAGGCCGGTGCTGTCACTGTGAAGAAAACTACAAACGATATTCCAGGTCTCAGGGCATGTGCCCTATAAATACGGTGCATTGTGTTAGCGAAAGAAAAGTAGGATATCGGAAGGAGGAATGAAGAATTTGGGACAACCACAGCAGGCAAATACACCCTGGAAGAGTATTCCACATAGAAATAGTTGGGCTGAAGAACAAATTTTGTCTATGTTGCGTCGTCTGATCAACCAGCCGCGTATCCCGGCTGAAAGTCCTAACATCAGGGACAAGACGATACTCCATCATCACCACCGCTCTACTCCGTACACGGCAAAGCAGTCTCTGAAGTCCCTGCCCATATATATATGATTTATTTTCCACTTTTGGCCGGATGTTGGAGGTGTAAATATTTACGACATCTGATGAGGTGAAATATTTCTTGCACCGCACACTGTGACATTTGGGCAATCTAGAGGGAGAAAAAACGAAATATTAAAGTTGTTCGAATGACGAGATATTTTTGTATATAATAAAAAACATTCCCATTAAAACAGAAAGTAACATCAAAATGATAGTTTACTGTTATTTCTGACAATATAGCAGCTCAAAGTTGGGCATTTTAATCTTAAAAATACCATACTGATAGTTTGTTAAATATAGGGGCACTTTTAACGCTCGTAGCTTGTTTATTCCTGCACCTTTTCTAACCATTTTTTTTTTTATTTTAAAAGTAATTTATGGTGTTTACAGTATACGGCGACCTATTTCTTAAAAAGTAATATATATATATATATTTTTTTTATTTCTAATAATGCACCAAATTTCGCTTGATTGGGTTTTTTGTATGGGCCATTAATTACGACTCCACCAAACTCCACCAAAAATTATGTAACCTGGAGTTAGAGTTGTATCTCCTCTAGGAGTAATAGTGAACATTTTTTGCCGAAAGTTGCCAAAAATTATGAAACAGTGCAGTTTAAAAGATGCCGATTTTATTAAAATATACTTTGAAATTTTTCTGTGTTTGTTAACACTGGTTCGTTTGTTGTTGTAGTTGTTTGGTTTCAATATAAATCAAATTTGTTGTTATTGTTTTAATAAAAAAAAATCGTTAAAATTAGAGTTTTCCCTCTATTCTGTATTTTTATTAAAAAAAGGGGCGTGGCAGGTATTGCACCCAGCCAATTTTCTGGGAAAATATTTTCTACATCGCTAGCAACGTACATGCAAATTTGAACTCAATATCTTCACAATTCGATTTTTGTCCCTCTAGATTGGCCAAATGTTACACTGTGCACCGCTTCTAAAAGCCTGAACACTTGAACGGCTCTCGTTAAAGGAGACCTCATCTATAACGACTTATAAAGAATGATCTCTGAGAAAACCACGAACACCAAATGCCATTTTCTCAATATGAGTACACTCTGCCGGACCATATCGAACGCCATGGAAACATCCAGAGCCACGGAATGAATGGCTCGAGTCCATCGTACCGAAAGGAACGCCATCAGGTTTCCAGTAGATCGGAAGCCATACTGTCGATCGTTAAGTAGTGGTTAACCATGCTCGCCATTCGAGAGCCCAGAACATATTGTACTTGGAAGGTTATTTGCTGGATTTGTAGCTTCAGCCCTCTTAGGAATATGCTGATGAGCTAGCGTAGAAGATCACTAATATAGGCCAAGTGCTGAAAAACCAGCCGGTGGTTGACTGCTTTCAGGCAAAGACGAATTGTTTGCAAATAGTTCAGCTATATAAAGGGTCCGCCATCTAACGTTTTTTCTTTCAACTAGTGCTTATTTCGTTTTCGATATTTTCGTTATCGGGCCATGTTGAACGAATTTTTGTTTACAAAAATTGAAGAGGAGGATATTGGCAACATTTGGTTTCAACAGGACGGCGCTACGTGCCACACATCCGAAGCTACAATCGATGTTTTCCGCCCTCTTTTTGAAGATCGCATTGTCAGTCGCAGAGCTGATGTCGTTAGGCTACTGCATGCCGAGCCGAGGCAGCCATTTGTATATAGCTTTATCAATCGGGTTCGTGAATATCTGGCCATCGTTAGGATAGAAGATGATGAATTGTTCTGGCAATGTTGAAGGCAGAGTGGCATCAGTCGTATTTAAAGATCACCAATAAGTGAACGTTGAAATTCTGTTTAAATAAAACAAGATTTCGACAAAATAGAATGAAAACGGAACCTGGCATTTTTAATTTTCAAAAACTTCCATTTATCGTTGTATTTTGTAATATCCACATGTCATATGTCAGGTTCGAAATGACTGGTCAGCGGTAATGCCTAGGACTACCTAAAGACTACCTTCCATTACATCCCCATGTTACATTAGCCACTCAATTACATTGCCAGAGGGTTGGCGGGTAAGTACTGGTGGTTTCCAGTAAGTAATCAAATCACCAGGTGGAAGGCCGTGGTGTGGTAGTTAGTGTGTGCGACTATCACACAGAAGATCCCGAGTTCGAAACCGGGTAAGACCATCAAACATTTTTCAGCGGCTGTTTCCACCTCGTAAAAGTTGGCGACTTTACGAGTAAGAGATCAAAGCATTAGTAGGTCCCGGTCAGTGAGTATACAAATTATATCGTACACAGCCCACTGATTCGAGAGAAGTTCTCCGTCTGTTCCTTCATGGAATGTTAAGGGAAATAAGTAAGTAATCAACTTAATGATTTCTTTTTATGCATTCCGTAAAGTCAGCACAGGGTTTGTGTTCACTGCTTTTTGAGGACAACGAAACGAACCTAGACTAATTAATGATAATGATACCAGTCATTCACAATTTATCCCAACTGGTGGACACGTGCAAAAAGGCACACATGCTCGTATTTAAAAAAAATCATCGTGTAAACGTTCATGACTTTTTTTGACATTTTGAAAAGAAATCCCATTTTGGAATCCCATCGAGTAATTCGGTAACATTGAAATTTAAATAAATTTATTTTGATTAAGAGTATACCGTTACTCGAATGTAAGATATATGATCAGGGCTATTTGTTAAATGGAGAGAAATCATAGTTCAGCATGGACAATCTATTCACATCCACAGGTCTATATACTTATACTTGTTTCAGAACCGAGAAAATTATCATGCGATGACTTTTTGGCTTGACTTTTTATTAATTCTTCTTTTGGATTTGCTTTGACAAGTCATACGAATTTATATGTTATCTTTTTGACGTTTATACTTGAATTTTGTTGATTCGTAATGTGGACCTCAAACGATACAACTGGTTGAACAACTGAGTTGAATAACCAAGTTGATCGTTGTCCTCACACGCTATAACTTTTCAACCAATCTCATTTGCAAATATTTTCCGTAGCGTCAACATGAACGCATGTTTCTTAATTCATATACTTTTGTTTCAATTATTTGGTTTTTATACTTTGAATTCCACAACTGAGACATATTTTTATATTCCTCAATCAAATCAACACCGGTACAGGAATGTGTTTACTTCATTAATGACAAAATGCGAATGGCCAACTTGTGCTGAAATCAAAATATTTTAATTTTCATCCAACCGACGACCAACCTAAGACCAAAAAGCGCTCACACGCTACAACTAGTTGTACAATTTGATCAAGTGATGACCACATAACAATGTGGAAAAGCAAAATAAAATTTAAAAAAAAAAGTAAAAAATAAATTTTCAAAAAAAAATCAAATTTTTGACTTTTTTCTACTCCACAAACTCCTCTACAGCTTTCGCCTAGAAACTTGAAAATTATGATTTTAAAATCAAGCAAAAAGTCATCGTGTAAATCGGCTCATACAGACATTTTAGGAAATAATTCCCAAATTGTATTACGTTTGCTGTGAATAATGTGAAAATATCATCCAGATGGCGATTCTCTTATACATTATATAGATGGCAATATCATCCATCACTGGCATTCCTTTTTATTCTGATATGCTGTATGGAGAATTATTGTTCTTGATTTTAAAATTTGACCATTCGTTGAACCTTTACGCTATATTTTCAAGACGTTTATTTTTTTTTGTAACAGCCAATCGTTTTCTGTATTTTTTTTTAAATTTCACTTTCTGTTTTTAACTCATACTCACTCACAATTTCAAACGCTCACGACAGACTAGCATAATGTCAAGTAAGAAAATTTTATGATTTCTTGTGGCTCATTTCATATTTTTACTGGGGCTTATTTTCATTACAAAAATTAGACCACAAATGTGAGTGCTAAAAAAAGCCCCATTTGCGAATTGCGATAACTATTTGAAAATTTCATCACAAAACTGAAAAATGAAATTAGGCCTCAATTTCAGACAGGGCACAACTACGCGAAGCCCACAAAAAGAAAAAATGGCGTTCTAAATTTAAGGCGAATAATCTTAATTATTACTAAAAACGTATTTAAAAAAATAAGTACTTCGTTATTCTTAAAACAAGTATACTAAATCGGATAGGTTTAAAAAGTAAAGTGCGAAAATTTTCTGTAATAAGAATAAAACACTTCATGTATGTCAACGAAGAATTTTCAAGCATGTGTTTGTTTAGTTTGCTGCTTGCCGTTTTTAAAGATATGCTCTAATGAACAAAAGTTCTCGTTTAATTACACAGGGCAACAGTGATTCTGCGGTGCGGTGTTTGTAAGGAAATTTTGGTGGATATGTTGATGAAGATCTAAGGCTATAATTTACTTTTTTTAAATTGACTCTGGTTCTCGAGATAAACCGTTATTTTAAAAATGAAGGAGGTTTGACCACATATTTTAGCATAACTAAGGAATAGTTTGTCCGATTTGGTTAAGTAAAAAATTAAAAATCCGCAGCTAAATTACCTTCAGGTTACACCTACAATGTTTTTTTATATAGTCAATAGTTTCGAAAATATTGAGAAACTTTTTCAAAAAACTTTTTTTTATGCAAAATTGAAAACTTTTTTCTATTTGTTAAATGCATATAAAATCAAAAAAGTCACAAATGCCAATTTTTGATCTTTAATTATATACATAGATATGTTACAAATAAATGTAGCCATATTTCAATAAAATCGATTAACAAGTTTTGGATTAATTCACAATTTAGTGATGGTATCTCATTGTGATAAATTTTTTAAATGAACATTAATAACAGAAATATTCCATAGCTATAAACACTGGAGCAGGACAGACTGGCCGTCAAGACTGAACATGACTGTAGGAAAAGATAACATCGTTCATGAACCTTTGATAAGTCGAGAAAAAATCATTCTTCCACCACTCCACATTAAACTTGGCCTTATGAAACAGTTTGTAAGAGCACTCGATACGAATGGCGATTGCTTTAAATATATTTGTCAAACATTTCCTGGTCTTAGTACAGAAAAGTTAAAAGCAGGTGTTTTTGACGGGCCACAAATCCGTACTCTTATAAACAACGATGATTTCACAAATCACATGCCTCAGATGGAAGTTGAAGCATGGATAAGCTTTGTATCAGTTGTCAACAATTTTTTGGGGAATAACAAAGCTAAGAACTATGCAGAAATTGTTAGCAAAATGCTCCAGAATTTCCAAAAACTAGGAGCTAAGAACAAGGGGAACGATTCCACCAGGACATCAAGATCATGGAGGAAAGATACCAAGGACGGTGGGATAGCCATATGATGGCAGACTACTGTTGGAACCTACAACGGGACTGTCCCAACAAAAAGTACCAAAGAAAATCCCATACAAAACGGTTTTCTTAACTCGTGTTTCTTAAATCATGTTTTTTCAACATGAGAGAACTCAGTACTTTGAAGTCTTTGTAGAACCATAACATCGTCAAAATTAGCATTGTTTTTGTCCGCCCATTCCAAATAAATATTGAAACCTGATATTATCACTTCTTGTGTAGTGTTCGTGCCTCTTCATCTCAGGCATCGACGCCAGAATAGTGCTTCACGTTTTGTGCGGTTATCGCCGTATCTGTTTCGGCAATCCATTTCTCGATTTCCAATGAGATATATTTTGCAATGGTTAGATATCACAAAGCATAGATGAAATTGATTGAAAAGCCGATACATTTTCGACTATTCTATTACGCAACACATATAGTGGAATTTCGTCATCTTCCTCTCAGTTAGACGAAAATAGTTTTTTAAAAAGATGTTTGAATGGAAGATACATTAAGATCGTTCCAGGTACAAACTAATAAACATATTGCAATTTTTAGATTGACATTCCGCATTGATCTTCATCTTCTGGTTTTCCACGATCAACAGTATAACTTAACAAGCTATGTTAGTTTAGTAAGTCTTATGACATTTTTATAGCAATACTGAATTTATTTTTCCTGGAATTAATATGATCGCGAGAAAATTTTTTCTGATCTAGGACTACTCCTATGTATTTAATATTTGTTGACCAAGGTATGCTGTTTCCCGATATCTGTCGGTACTACAGGCGTTTCTTTTTGGGGTAAAAAAGGTGGTCACAGTAATATTATTTAAACACTTCTATTATGATCGACACAGCAGTCCTAAAAACCCAAACTGCAAATAATTCATTTTCGATTCGTTCATGTATACGGCAATCACACACAATCAAAAACCCGCCGCTCTATTTGCCACTGTCACTGTACAGTGTACACTAAGGACGGAGATGTCGTAGTCTGTAGCTTTAAATGTCATCGAAAGTTTGTTCATTTGATTGTTCCCCATTGTAATTCAAATGGAATACCAAACAAAATATGTACGTAATTTGAAATTGTTTATGGGTCATTTATTAGCTTTGCGTTAAAACAAATGCTTTTTATAAAACTGTAACAACACAGGTGAACGAGCGAACGAACGAGCAAGCCAGCAAGCACACGGCAACAATAGTTCAATGGCTATGTACGTATGAGTGTTCATTCACCAATACCGACGTAGTATGGCTAATGTCATGGTCAAATATGGCATGGTTTTGAAATCCTGTTTCACTCTTTCTTTTTTTTTTTTGTAGTGTTTTCACTAAACGTTCACCAGCAGAATATCAAACACATATCATTTGTACACTCACAGAAATAATGTGGTGGTACGTCGGAGGTACGAGACCCCTGATTGGGTGTTTGATGAGCTGCATACTGCCAAGTAGCTGTTGCTTGATATTTCGTAATAAGAACGAATTTCAAGTCTTCTTCCGGTTGGTCTTGCCATAGTATTGATCTTCACTTTCTGCACTTTGCATTGGAGTTTTGGTCTAACACCTTTTCTAGGTGGATCGTATGGATAGGGTTTCTAATCGGGACTATTTCCGACGTCTTCCCCGCACTTAACTTTCTTTATAAAAAGTAATAAAAAAATACTGTTTTTCAAAATGAATTTAAACAAAATATATATACAATTCGGGTATACTAAACAGAAGTAAATAAAACTAATTAAAAATCCTAGGTTAAAACTAGGGATGTAGCGAATGTGGGTTTAGCGAAAGCAAATGCGAATATTGAAATATATTTCTTGCGAAAGATAATGCGAATACTGAAAAAATTTTGAGAAAACGTATATGATACAAATAATCATATTTTTTCAAATGTGAAAGCGAATACTTAAATTTTTTTTTATGTTTTTTGCGACAGCGAAACCGAATGTTCAAAATGATGCGAATAATTCGCATTCGAATTTGTTAAATCTCTAGTTAACACCGAGAATCAGAATTGTAAAAAATGCGTAAAATCGTAAATAGTTTAATTTTTGGTAGTATTTTATTACCGGTAATAATCGCGACCAATAATCGCGGGAATCGGGAAGTAAAAACAGCAACAATTCGGATGGGTTTACTTAAGGTTGATATGACGGGCATTTTAATACTCCACATATGACGGCAGTATTTTGTAATTGACACAAAATGTATTCCTGGGGAAATAAAGAGATGTTTCAATTGATTTTCATAAAAAACCTGTTCCAAAAATGTGGAGAGTTGACGTCGACACTTATAAATTGAAACACAGATTGGATGTTTTGCACAAGGCAATTTTGTGGGTGACATCACACAAATGCTAATCGTTCACCTAATAGAGTTATATACAGGGTCTGCCAAATAACTTTTTTTTTTTTTGAAAATTCTATAAAAAAAAAGAAAATAATTTCATTCAAATGGCTGCTTCGGCTGGCCATGCAGTAGCCTAACGACATCAGCTCTGCGGCTGATAATGCGATCTTCAAAAACAGGGCGCAAAACATCGAGTGTAGCTTCGGCTGTGTGGCACGTAGCGCCGTCCTGTTGAAACCAAATGTTGCCAATATTCTCCTATTAAATTTTTGTAAACAAAAATTCGTTCAATATGGCCGGATAATGAAAATAACGAAAACGAAATAAGCACTAGTTGAAAAAAAACACGTTAGATGGCGGACCCTTTAGTTACAAGCAAAGGTCGACTTTTCCATACATTTTAACAGTTGATTTTGCGACTTTTTTGGATTTACAAGACGATTAAATCGACTTTCTATTTGAAAATATTAATTGTTATGTATTAATGGACAAAATTCAATACAATATTTTGTTTAAAATTTAACAAAAAAGATAAAATGAAACTTATTATGGTATAATGGTATACGAAACAAAAAGAGTCTCCTAGTTCACGAAAATATATAGTCCTACCGCGAAAAAAATTGTCCAACGCTCTAATGGCAAAATATTAAAAATGTACATTTACAGTTATAGCAAATTCAATTGTATCGTAAGCGCCACAATACGTTTTGCTTGACCACAAAAAAAACCCTATCCTGTAAAATTTTCTTTTTGGCGCTTACGTCTTTTTCGCGGTTAGGCCTCGATATCCTGTTCAATCGATCAAGAAAAAGCATATTTACTATGTTTAGTTTCATAAAAGTACAAATTTGTTTATGACCAGTAAAATAATGTAATGAAATTCAGTCCAGTTAAACACTTTTTAAAAAGTATCGATATTCGATATCGAGTTGAGTTCTGCATTGAATGTTGTTATTTACTTATTATTAAGTAGTTACTATATTAATAGGCAAAGTAATTAATTCCCTTTGGAAATTCAAAACAGTCGAAGGTGGCTAAATTTCAGCCGATTTGAGCCAATGGTTGCGGCGTAAAATTGCAGAATAAACGGAATGTTTTGAACAAAATTTAACATTTTATGAAGCATATATTTTTCAATAATTTAATTTAAACTAAAGAAGTCGGCAAAAGTCGATTTTCTCTACTTTTTCGTTATCAAAAGTCGACTTTATTTTAAATTTTTCTTTAAGAAAAATGTCGATTAATCGACTTTTTGTGAGTCGACCTATCATCTAATCAACTGGGTGTCGCAAAATTTGGAAAAACATTTATCGATTTTGTTAAAATTGTAAATTAATAAACGAAAAAACATAATTGTAAAATAAAAAGTCGATGTTTTTAAGTAAAGGTCCAAAACCGAGCAAAATTAAATTGGTCCAACCATTCGACCAAATTTGGTCGTATATGACCAAAACGCCACCGCTGGTTGGTTCTTCGCGGTAACCCACAAACAAGTCTAACGGCGTCTTAATCGCACGAGTTGCTGTCGTTGCACCTACTTAACCCCGCGACTACATCACTGTTTTTCCTAAGTCAATTGCTGAGTCAACTGCAATTGCCAACGAAACAATGACCGCATTTAAACGAAACCGTTCAACACCACAACTGTAATCCGCAACACTCACTCAATGCTGACCAAACGAAAAAGATCACAACATTGACCGCTTTAGAATCGAACCACTCCGACCCCGGCCTTACCCCACAATGACACAACATTGTTGTTTTGACGCGCAAACTACGACGAATGATCGTATTGTCGTAATCGAACATAAACACTGACGAAATACTGACTGCAATCGAACGTACTTCCGCAACGCCGAATATGCAGCATCAGCGACAACAGCGTGACGTACCAAATTAGCCATAGCCATATTTATGTCAGCTTGTCGTACGTTGCTTTACGTATCTACATAGCATTCTTTCGTTTTAATACAAATAACTTTTTTATTTTCTCACATAACTAGGGTTTTTAACCCGGGAAATTTGCCGATTTTTTACTTCCCGATTCCCGGTATTATTGATGGGCATTTCCGGGAACAAAATACTAAACTATGTACGATTTTAAGCACTTCTTACAACTGTAATTGTGATTTTTTAACCGGGAGTGGAATGATTTGTTCTTTTTGCAGGTTAAAACTCAACTCTTGGGCATTTAAAATGACAGCGTACTGTACACTAGTGTTGCATAAGTCGACTCACGGAAAGTCGACTTCTTGCTACAAAAATGATGAAAAATTACTTTTTGGTATCGACTTATTCAGTTAGATGGAAAATATTGCGATGTTTTTTGTTGGATTTGCATTAACTTAAGTATGTTAATACTTACTTATGTACTTGCCTTGGCTCTGCAACCAGTTGGTCTTGGTCTGTTTACTAATTGAATCCCAAGCACTTCGGTCTTCTGCCAGGCTTCTCCGGTTCCTGATACCAAGGATTTTCATGTCTTCCTGCACATATGTGTGACAACCCCGAATTTGGATTTCTTTAAAAAATCCACAGCTCTGGCTGCACGACGGCGAGGCAAGCAAGGCGAAAGCAAATATTAATTCCGAGATCGGTGTTCGCTGCTACGGTTGTGGATTTTATTAAAACTTACATATAATTAACTAATAAATAAATAGTTGTTAAGATGAAACACCACCGTCTTCTTAATCAGCAACTATATTCGATCACGTCGGAGTCACTAATTAAGAAGAACCGTAGTAGCGCCTTGTTTACCTCGCCGTCGTGCGGTATGTTAATACACATTTGTTTTACTACGGACTCTAAAATTTCAGAAGATTTGTCGATCGGTGGAGCTAATACTAAGGCTGCCATAAGCGAAGAATTTGAGCACACCATAAATAGAAACAAAATACCCCAGAAAATACTGCTGGACCTGAATTTCTACAGCTACCAGTTGAGTCTGACGAAAAGAATTGTTGTAATGAGTAAGCAGACAATATTCAGGCTACACCATTGCTGCAACTCCTTCTAAAGCTAAAACTGTTATTTGCTCCTTTAGGATCAGTGAGGTGCCTACTAACGAACTCAAAGATCATAAATTAAAAAAGTCCGGGCCAGGTGGAAGGATATGATGTGGTGCGTCACCAAGTGCGTAATGATGCAAGATCACAGAATATGCTTACAGGCGATGAATTTGAGTAATAGACATTCTGAAACCTTTTTTTTTTACTGAAAAGAATGTAACTCTTTGTAAAATGTCAATATACACCTGAATGTAGAAATTAACCCAGTGATCGATCGCACAACTCCCTCACGGTAACTACTTGAGGAATCCCACAACTCGTTACCTCGGTCACGGTAACTCGCGCCATGTCATGGACTGTATGGCGTGACGGGCCATTCTGCTGAACCAAAGCTTGTCCAAGTTCATGTCTTCAATCTCCCATCGAAACAAATGTTTATCAACTGTTAATCACCTATAATTTGTAGACCAGACCTCTTCCGTCTTAATCCCACAAAAGCCGGACAATGGCAGGGTAGGTGTTTGGTTGCATCCTCTACCTCTAAGGAAGTCGTTGTATGGTATAAACAGCCTCCGAGCGTGTGAGCCCAGTGGCCAGTGATGACCGCAATGTGGTTTCTCAGAGCCATGCATCAACCAGGACGAATAAAAATCGTACACAATCCCCCCCCCCATTTCTGTCAGCCTGAAGAACATGGCAAGGGCAACACTATACATTTCCTCGAGTGTATTGCATGTTCATACATACAGTAAGTAAACGTGTATGTAAGTACAACCAAGTACATGCCAATTTTTGTGTTTTCTGAAAAACCTCAACAGTTTTTTTTTAAATTTTTTGCTTGAAAAGAGTTTATGAATCACGAACTTTTTGGTATTGACGACAACTGCACTGAACAGAGTGTAAATACCACCATAGAGCAATGTTTGCTAATAGATCCTGGCATACATTGGCCTACAGTACTCACTCAATGCCTTCCACACTTGGTCGGTCACACAAGACCAATTTTCTATAAAGGACGAACGGGCACGAGCGTCATCAGCCAGTAGTTCAGCACAAGCACCAGCACGAGAGCCAAAAAAGGAGAGAGAGCGAGAGAGAGAGTACAACAAGTTGCGACACACCGCTGCTTTATGTGAATTATTTGTGACATTTGTCCATCAGGTTAAAGTGTCATTGATGGTGTTGTAGTTGTTGTCATACACTCATAGTGACCAACATTTTATAAATATCAGGATATTCGTCCTGAAACATTGCCAAGTGCAATATATAAATACATATGTATGTATGTATGTACGAACACATGTAAATATATTTGTATATCGTTACGAAAGAAGATTGCATATGTTTGTATTTAATTATAAAAGAATTAAAATAAAGGAAATCGCATGTACAGCAATACATCCTGAGTTCGGATATAGCCATGTATGTATGTATGTACACAGTATGTTCAGTGTTGTTTTGTATATCTGCGAAAGAGTTGACCTTTGGGCCAAATTTTATTCGGCAAATAAAATGTCCCTCAAAATAGCCATTCAAAAATACTAACACAAAACCAAAGGGTCACCTTAATGGCTATGCCGTGTTCATATTAAACATAATAATAGGCCAAAAAAATAATGGCCAAAATTGATCTGGGCCGCCCAAATTAAAAATGATGAATTTTGTCCGTACAAATTTGATGGGAAATAAACAAATCGGCAACACTGGGAACAACAGACAGACGATAAAAGTCAATTACTAACGGATGTTCGTTCGCAAACAATAGATTTTCTTGGGATAATACTCTTTAGCAGACTTGACCCATCTTCTTAATGAGTTGGAAATTAGTGCCAAACATCTTTCAAATAATTTGTTTATAAGTTTATCGTTTTCCTTTCTTTTAATTTCATAGTCGCACTAGACATTTTCTACCTACAGTAAACAGCTCCACAAACTGGTGCAATCGTAAAAATATCCAACACGTTTTGATATAGCACCAACAAAATTGCCCAATCACTCCACTAGACCATACACGGTGAATCGACTGTCACAAACACTTGATTGCGGCAGTTTTTTTGCATTGTGCATGGGGCCTATTAGTGGCGCAGACTGGGGTTGTATAAGTCGACTCACGAAAAGTCGATTAATCGACGTTTTCCTAAAAAATAATGAAAAATTAAGTCGACTTTTGATGACGAAAAAGTCGAGAAAATCGACTTTTTTAGTTTAAATTTAAAATTTAGCCACCTTCGACTGTTTTGTGGTCAAGCAAAAAGTCGATACAATTAAATTTTCTATATTTTTGTAAATGTAAATTTTTAATATTTTCGCATTAAGAGCGTTGGTCAAACAACAGCCAACACGATAGTCCCAGAGGGGCCGCACCTTCTGGTCAAGTCGGAACAAGTTCCGAGGGCTCTTGACCACCCATCATACCAAACTTCCTCTGGTCAGGCTCCGTATCCCACATATACACCCAGTTTCAGCTCCATACAGTCGGGTGACTGGTCAGCCTTCCGACATACGTACATTTGTCGTGAGTTTTACATGATTATCAACTTGAAGGCCTGGACCATGATACGCTGCCGCAAAACGCCCTTTTTGGCTAAGCAAGATATAGACCGGGGCTCTTAACCACCCGTGGTACCAGATTTAAGACCAAGTCTATGCTCAGGCTGCGTACCTGAATATACTTCCAGTTTCAGCTCCACACTAAAGCTCTTACTTCCTCTGGAGAAATGAAAGAAGTTATTTACGAAGACCGAGTTCGTAAAGAAGCTTTTTGCGCATAAGTACTCTGGCACACTTTGATCTTGCAGCTTAATATTTAAATTTGTATTCCAACTTTAATTTCTGAATACCTCCTATTTGGATCTGACAGCTTCTTTGCATCGTGTCCGCATCGTGACTGGTTGAGAAGTCGACCGAAGATCGGAGAACAAAAAGGATGCTGAAATGGTGCAACGATCCCGATTGCCAAGGGATGCGAGAATTTTAACCCAATGTGTTGAGTGCTTAATCCCAACGGAGTTTAATTTTGGCTCTTATGAGTCTAAGATCAAAAACGAAGATGACCGCAAGGTTGCGGCAATGGAGAAAGGCACCGTTCGATGGTCACGGACTTTTTCATTTCTAAAATCGAAGAATTGTACTTAATTTCAACAGAACCATGAACCAATTGAGAGGTGAGTTTGGAGAATCACACTGCTTAACGATTGTCTCCATGGAAGACAACATTGCACTTGTCATTGGATTGGACAGATAATTACATTTACTGAACAGTATGTTAGTGCAGGGTGAAAACCGCATGGTGCTAGGAGACTTAAATGCACATCATGACAAGAGGGGCGAAACATAACTGTTACATCAACAAAACCACCCAGTTAAAACACTGGCAAAGTTAGCTGCTGGAGAAGAAACCGACGTATGTATATAAATAATATTGATTTAATATTATTTACATTTTCTTTACAATTTCCTAACACAGGTAAAAAATAACTGCATAAAGATCACCTTTAAATCCAAACACTGCAAAACAGGATTATTAACCCACGACAATTGCGATATTTTTCAAAATATTGTAAAATAGCTTACCATGGCTAACAACGCCGCCGCGCATTTTATCGTCATTCGACACCGTCAACAAGAAATATTCGGCGCAATGCTCTGCATGAACACCACCACCACTGACAGCTGACGGAACATCTGTCGGGCGGATGCGAGCAAAGGTGAATTGGATGAGAGCCGGTGTTGCCAATAGTAAGGTAAATTCCCTACTTTAACATTGGGGACGTAGATGTTTCCTGTAAAAATGTTGTGTTAAGATGTAGGTACTTTTGTTTTAAACACTTGTTAGATACTTTAGACAAAACATTAACCTCTTAATTTGAGAATTGTAGAATAAATTAGGGAACTTTTCACGGTCATGTAGGTTTGTATTTCAAATTCTATTGGCAACACTGAGATGGAACAATTGGAGGAGAAAATGGAAACAAAGAAGAAACGAACGAGAACAGTGACGGTAAATCGTGGCACATTGTACCATTTTTGGCTCAATCATAAACTTAAATATATTTTGGCACTTTTTCACAATTCTCTCAAATTAACTAACATTTATTATACAGCGCTCGCTCGATAACGTGAACACTCCGAAACGTGAACAATTTGTTTTGTGCATTGAATATTCTAAAACATGAACAAAGCAAGAAAACTCTATAACGTGAACTATAGACGTTACATAGGTAACATTGAGTTCAATTCTAATCTTGGGGAATTCCCTAATAGTAAGTTATTCTTTTTTTTCGTTGTTATGTGTAACACACAAAGCATTTTAGTCGCAATTTTGGCTTGTTTATTTTCTGCGTAAAGATGAGTTGACATTAAAACAAAAAGCTGAAATTCTTGGTTTTTTGCAAAAACGATCGAGTGCGACGTGTTTAGCAAAAAAATAAAAATCAACAATTTGTGGAATTAAATGGAAAAAAGAAATGATTTTTAAATGTGTAAACAACACATTCTCCGGGCCTGGAAAAAGAAAAACGCTGCGCACTTCAGAGTTACCCAACATGGAGAAAGCTCTTTATCACTGGTTTATTCGTATGCGGAATAAAACCAGTTAGTGCTTTAATGTTGAAGGAAAAAGCAACAAAACTTCATTTAAAACTTAAGGAAAGCGAATGTGGTTTCAACTAGATGGATGGCTTCAAGGGTTCAAAAAAAGATACGACGTCCGGCTTATCCAAATTTCAGGCGAAAAACTTACTTCGCAGGCTCGACTGGTGGAGCCGTTTAAAGAAAAACTTGAAACTGAAATGGAGTTGTGAAACGAGAAAAAACGTACGTATCCAGTTTGGAAAAGAGATCCCCAGGTGTAAAGACAGAGACGCAGCGAGTCACGTTCTTGTGTGGTTCAAACGCCACTGGATCTCACAAACTTCAAGTTTTGGTAATTGGAAAGGCAAAGAATCCACTCTGCTTTAAAAAATGTCGGTGCCCCACCGACTACAAAAGTTCAAAATCAGCCTGGATGACGTCCACTTTTTTCAAAGAATGGTTTCATGAATCATTTGTTCCATAGGTAAATATTTACTTTTGTATATATTTTTTTATAGTTTGGCTTGTTTTTAAGAGAGAGAAAGTTGCCAATAAAAGCTCTTGTTCTAATCGACAACGCACCTTCCCATCCTAATGAAGCTGAACTGAAAACGGAAGAAATCTTCGCAACGTTTATGCCACCAAACGTTACTCCGCTCATTTAACCGATGGATCAGAATGCAATAAAAATCACGAAGCTGCACTATAGAAACGGCCTTTTAGCGTCAACAGCACGGACGCAATCTGATCTGCTCGAGTCGATGAAGAAAATAACATTAAAAAAAGCTATAAATCTTTTGGATGCCGCTTGGATTCGTGTCGGCGAAGAAATCCTAGCTAGTTTCTGGAACAACATTTTGCAGGAAACGATGATGATCCCGAAGATGTTATGTCGTTAGTCATTTTAGTCCGCTCCGTTCCATTTCTCAGGCAACTATGCAACGTGACGGGATGAATACGGAACACATGTTGTGGAGGATATTAGCAACAGATCGCACCCTACTACTAGCTACTTTATCACATCACTTCTATCTGTCATTTCTCATTTTTATCATGATATGATATAATTAGAATAGAGAAACGTTAATGTTGGCACTATTGGCCCTATTTGAGCACATTTAATGTGTATTGCGGCACAAATTAAAGTTTCCAAAATACCAACTCTGCCTGGGATTAATTTGTTCGTTAATTAGCGGCAGTTGCATTTTTTTGTTTGGGAAGAGGTAACTTGTGTTCTTTCGTGACCTAGTCCAACTCACAAAAACGGGGATAATAATAACGTCTAATCTGTTTCAGATTGCTGGCTATCTAAATTGAATGTGATCCAACTTTTCCGGGTAGGTCTACATCCTATCCAAACAACTTAGCTTCGCCATCATCCATCGAGGACTTTGTCTCATCGGAGGTCTGGATTATTTTTTGCATTATACGCCACAGAGTGTGAACGATCCTGAACAATAATTACCTGTTGTAGGGTACAAAGTAAGAATTCTCTGTTATAGTACATCTGTGGCTTTTGTTTGTTTATATTTATAGACCGACCAGTTACATTTATATATAGACTGATTAAAACAAAAGAAGAAGCATTTAAAAACAATTTATGGAGAGGGGCAATAACATTGAAAGAGCCCAGTCAATTGAATTATCAACAACACAATGTCTCGGCGTCGTGTAAATGCTGGATATACGCCCCTGAACACGGATGATGGGAGCGATGAAGCCGAGGAGGAGGAGTACGACGAACCAGACGGTTTTGTTGATGAGCAGTTTGTTAAAACCGAACGGAAATTTCCCTGGAAAACAGTGATGTTCATATTATTCTTTTTGATTGCTGGAGCGGTAAGATAGAAATGACAAAAAGCACTTGCTACCAAATTAAAAAAGTAGAATCGTCAAAAATGTGCATATGTTGATTGTGGCCTTTCCAAGTTACAACGACTAAAATTAAACACAGTCGCAGATCTTACTTAGGTTGGCTTTACAATATGCAAGCATTTCGGTCTTCTGCTTGGCTTCGCAGATCTCACCAGTGTTTGAATTCTCGCCTCTAGCGAAGTAAAAGAATTCTGTGTAAATGGTTTGTGATATTTACTCCTTGGCACCAAAGATTCGTCAGGAATTTTTCAGTCGCTTGGGCACCCAATAATCACATATGGGACACATTCTACTAAATAGTCACAAATCAAATTTCAGAAAACTACTCGCGGAAACGTGGGCTAATTATTGTTGAGGGTGTTTACGTTATCGAAGCTTGAAACAAAGATAGTGCAGTTTTATCACTGAAAGGAACTTCTATTAATAAATTCATTATCCAGATAAAAAAAAGTTTTATTAATTAAAAACAAATTCATGCTGTGTAACGAATAACTAAAATTCGTTGTCCATGGCGAGTATATCTGTCTGTCTTCGCAAAATATACATGACCAAAGTAGTTAAAATTAGTGTGAGTCTTCAAATCAAGACTGAGAATCTCTAATGGTAACTTTTTGGAAATTGCTGACAATTTTACAAAATTTAAATTGAAGTTTTTTAGTGGCTTGAGAAGAATCAGCCAAGCTCTCCGAGTAAATAATCCGGAACTATGAAGCCTAACTAAAAAACTGCAAATCAGTTATTTATAATTAGATTTCCAGGAAAAAATCTCTAAAACAGGAAATAAGTTAAGGAATGCAAAAATGTAGTGGAGGCTATTGAATTGTTGAATACGCAATCAAGTTGTACTAATTTTGATGAACTATGGAAACAAATTTAAGTTCTTGCAAATGAACCAATAAGAGGTTGTAAACGAAAAAAGGTCTGTTTGAACAAAAATATTTACGTGGAATCGACTTTGGGAAAGACAACTTTTTGAATCTGTCAGATGATATATCGGCATTTGAATATTCCAAAATAAATTAAAAACATTGTTCTGCAAAATAAACTTTAGATCCGTCCCTTAGACAAAAAATTATCTCCTGAATCCGAATTTTTGCGTTTGGCCCCATTATGTATAGTTTTCGAGATACCCTGAAAATGATTTTTTTCCCTCTAATTTGACTTCGGCAATTCTTATCCGATTCACTTGAATATGTGCTCTATTAATTGGTAAGAAATGCATCTTTCATATAAATCATAATTAATAAAAATCGAATGAAAAATGTGAAAGTTAGACCAATGATTTTGATTGGCGCCACTTAAAACGCATTTGTTTGGTTCGGAACAATACCGATATTGTCAACTGTATATAACTTTTGGTATTTTTTACGATTAGCGTTTTATTTATTAACTCAAAGCAAACATATTAACATCTGTCTTTTCTTGTATTTCATATTTTAGACCTGTTTGACTTGCAGCATACTGGTGTCCTCTGGATTTACCAATGATAAATATGCAGATCGTGCATGGCCTTTGTTGATATTGGGCATTTTAATGTTTATCCCAGGTGGTTACTATGGTTACATACTGTTATGCATTTGCATGAAACGAGATGGATTTACCGTTGAAGACATCCCAATGTTATGATTTGAAGCATCATAATCGTATTCAAGATTTATCTATATAAATATTTAATAGTACTGCCTTCTTTGGAAGTTATTGTAGATTATAAGGAAACTTAAGATTTTTTGTATGACAAAGTGTAAGCTTTAAAGCTTAATAAAAATAATATGTAAGATGTTGTAAACGTTAAAACGTAGACCTGTGGTTGACGTTTCATTTAATGTTGAAAACTGCAAGGGTTCGGGGGCCCTAAAAACATCCATTTTCACATAATTTTGGGAATCTCAATGAAAGGAAATTGCTAATTTGTTATTTTAAAAAACTAGTTATTTATGAGTTGTTTTTCAGAAAGTAATCTCGGCTTAAATTTGCTTTACCGATGTTGCTCCGATATGTCTCTCGGATGGAAAGCTTATCGAAATACCTTTCCAGACGTGCATATATATCTCCCATCCACTAACTCAAGAAATGGTTGTGTATTTCTTGTTATAATATTAAAGACAGCTTTAATATGGTACAACGCTTGGACCGTTAACCCATTAAATACTGATCCGAGATTTTCGGGGCTCGTAACTCAAAAAGTTTCGAATTGCGGATTTTTTTTTCTTAATCTTCTTAAAATCAGAAGTGTACTCTGTGGCGAAAATGTGGGACAAATCGGAGCAACGTCGGTCATCGGCGTAACTAGACAATTTTCTGGGGGGATTTGAACATAATCTGAGGTATGTCACTAAACTGCAGTTGAGCCCAATATTAATATTGAATAAATGTCAGACAAAGTCCACAACGTCAACGCCGCCCATGCACCGAACGGCTAAAACTTGACATGGCGACGTTGCCGATAATTTTGGATAGTCTCTGTTCTCTGGTTGTTGTTGTTGTTGTTTAAATCAGGGATGTAAGAATTGGTACAATTGTACTTTTTTTAGCACTACTTGAACGTTAAAAGTACAGAATCACTCAAGGCACATTTACAAGGTAATCGCATCAGGTACAACAAATACAACACTACAATAACAACATGCAATTTGTTTTTGATTAGACAACGAAACTGTCAGAGACATCTGATTGAAGTTGTTATGAAAATGTCAACAAATTCTATATTGTTGATTGATTGTTGACAAATATTTTATTTTTCCACAAATTTCAACTTACAAAGTATCACAAATTGAATTTTTATAATTCAATTCAAAATAAAAAACCAATAACGAATGAATTTGAATTTTCAAACGTCATATTCAAAATAGAAATAAAACGTCATTTCGAAATGACACATTCGCTTACAGACCAAATGAAAAAAATAAAATATCAGCTGATTGTCAAGATTACCTTGTAAATGTGCCTTGGTATCACTATTTTAAAATTTGTACATTGCACAAATGTATTTAAAAAAATTCTGATTCATAATTTTTGGCGAGTATAACTATTACTGCCACTTTAAAAGTGGGAATACTCGAAGAAACCAAAAATGAAATTTAGAAACGTAAGAGCTTTTCGTCTTTGGTTTGGATAACCTCAGACAAACAAAGTAGCGTTTTCCGGTGAGAAAATTAGTGTTCACGACAAGGGAATCAGCTAATCATCTGTATAATCTCCATATAATTTATTGTATTTAAGGGCTAAAAATGGATATTAATGGTCCTCAGTCATTTTTTTTTAATTGGTTTGGAATAGTAGGGTTAGTTAAAACCAAAGTTGGCTTTTTATAAAGTTATTTTTCGACTTTTTAGATTTACAAGTAGACTTTTTATTTGAAATTAAAAATAATTGCTATCCCCCGTATTCATAAAAATTTATAACAGCTTTATAAACTATTGTTAAGAAAAGTGTATGAAAACACAAAAACACACATTGTTCTTAACAAAGATTTATAAACCTTTTTTTAATTATTTGTGTATGTGTTTATGGACAGAAATCAAATATATGTTTTTCATATAAAAACTAGTTTATTTGTGGGTATTATGTTCCTATTTTTTACAGCAAAATGTTATGATCTACAAGTGAAAATATGGAGGTCATTTGCCAGATTTATAGTAAGAAAATATCAAAGAAAAGTACAATAGAACTGAAAAAAGTACACTTTTGAATGTTGTACAATTTGTAAAATCTCATTTTTCATCCCTGGTTTAAGTGCACTCAATAAACACCGATACCGGTCAATACTTAGTAACATTTTGTTGGTAAAGTGGTGCAGTTCATGCAGGTTTAGACGACGTGTGATAAGATAGCTTTCCGACGAATATATTTTTACGTCGATCCAGATTTCGCCCAAATTTACACGCTACGTTTTACATTCCAACTTGCAATATGTCCAACAACAACATTCAATGGGAGGTAGTTAGCAAATCGAGGAAACAAAAGAATCTTGAAAAAAAGGTTGTTGCTCACAAAGAGAAGAAACGAGAAGAAGCCTTGCAACCGAAATTGGAGGAGATTTGTATGCAAATGCAACAGTCCAACGGAAAAAACCATAAATAGCTAATTTTGCTTTATCTTTCAGTACCTTCCCACCAAATCCGTAAGTTATTATCTGGTCGTGGCAAGGAGAATATATCACCCAGTAAATCGAATACCAGTTCTAATAAGTCGAAAGGTTCCACGCCCAAGAAAACTCCAAAATCTTCAAAAGAAAAGCATGAAAACGATACCAACAAATCGAAACGTGACCAGGGTCCCAAACCGCCGCCAAAACCTAAAAGTTTGGAACAAGCATTTAAGGCATTATCGTCAGACGACTTTGCCACGCACCTGGAACACTTTAAATTATTATATCCAGGCTCCAAATTGTCATGGCTAAAGGGGGTACGTCTCAGGTTCATCATGCGTTTATAATTGGCTGAATAACACTTTACGGATTGCAAAATTAAGATATCCTGTTCAAGTCTGTCTAGAAACAACAAATGTGAAAAACTAAATTTGGCCCGTAGATATCAAAAAATATAAAATGAAAGCAACACAAAGGAAAATAGTCCTACTCCAAGAGTTCCAAACAGGTCCCAAATCTTAACGCGTATTTTCATATTCGTTGTTTCTGGGCGTTGCAAAGGGATTGTAATATTATTTTTTTCATTTTGGTTTACATTCATTAAAGTGCAGTTCTGACCAATTTCTTTTATATTAATTTTTCAACTAATACATACCAACGTCTAATACGGTTTCAGATTGCTGGCTATCTAAATTCGAAACTTCAATTCGAATGTGATCCAACTTTTTCGGGTAGGTCTACATCCTATCCAAGCAATTTAGCTTCGCCGGTCCTTAAGCAAGCCATCGTGGACTTTCTGTCATCGGAGGGTGAACAGAATCTGGAGTATTTTTTCCATTATACTCTATTGGAAAGTATGTGTACAGACCTGAATAATAATTTACCTGTTGTAGGGTACAAAGTAAGTATTCTCTGTTGTACATACTAGTAAAACCCAATTTTAAAATCTTTCGGAATGTATATTGAATCATTTTGGACTGAGAGTCTTCGTATATACTAAATTTCTATGATAGTTACACACTGAACTTCTCAAGAAGTTATTTTCCATTCTTGTGAACAGACTTGACGGCCAGTAAGAATGTATCATTTCTTCTTGCGTAAATGGTTACGTCGTGGTTTAAATTACACAAAAACGGTTTTATTAGTTATTTACCTTTTTTCTTTTCCCCATTACAGTTTATATTACAATTAATTGCTCAACACTGGCCACATATTTGTTCAAGTAATATGGCCAACACAGCAATGTTAAGACATTCCTATCAAAATCGGAGCAACATATGTTTAAGCATATTGTGGGCCATTGGCCAAGGAGGATATGTAAATTTAATGGAGGGCATCAAAGGTAAAATCAGTGAAATATCACACAGAATATTATTGAGACCAATTTGTTGTATCTTTCATTAAGTATGGCAAAATTTGATGTTGCCCAATTTGGAAATGAAGAATTATTGCCGTTTCGTATCGGAACATATTGAGAAGATTTTGAATACAGCCATCCATCAAAGGTAAGAAAAATCGTATTTCTCTATAATACCTACTTCATTCTTATTATTATTAAATTTCTTACAAAACTATAGTTTACAATTGAATCAAAATGAATTTTTTGAAATATATAATGCGTTGAAGGGAAATTATACGAGTATACCTCGAGAGTGTCAGCAGGCATTAATCCGAAGTTCCGAATTATTTTTAGTGAGTTAACAGCCCTTAAATTGGTCTTTTGTTATTATTAAGATGTACATTATTTGATTGATTGTAGCAAAAATTCATCGTCAACACCAGTAAGCATGCCAATCTGTTCCTCACTCTCCTTCGAGATATTGATAATCCGACCAACAGTAGTATTGAAATAAGCGGTTGCCTTTCGTGTCTATTACATGGCGGCGATGACTGTTTTAGGGTTTGGAAAATGAATTACAAGAAACAATTGTTACCCACTATATATTTGTTAGAAAAACTAGGTAAGTCAACTCTCTATTTTGTAATCCGCAGATTAATTTATTTTTTATTTCCCTTTTTAGAATATGAACTATTTCATAGTGCTACCTCATTGGCAATGTCTTCGTCATTCCATGATTTCTTAATAGATGCTGAAAGGTTGAATTCCGAATTGGATGTGATAAAAAAACGCGACCCCAATTTGGATACGTTAATAGATTTGATTAAGGTAAGTGAAAAGAAAGTACATGCCTACAGAAATTTGTATATAAGTGTGAATAAAATAGAGTATAAAATAGCAATCTACGTTGTTCCCAAAATGTGTACTCCAGTTCACAACAGACAGTAGTTATAAGCAGAGTTCTACGTTAAATGGCTCTAGGAACCTTTTGACAGAAATAAAAACTCCCATGCCATGTACACAAATGATATCCTGACAATTATTAAAAAAAAATTGTCAGGAATTGACCAGAAAATATGGTCAGTAAAATTCAGGTTGCAATCGATTACAAAACCTAAACAAGACACAGAATCATAAAAAATACAGTATCATTCTGGACCGTAATAGATGACACCGGTCCTTGTCCACACCGACTACTAAACATAATGCAGTCAGTCTTACTAGCGTTGATGCTAATGTTGTTACAGGCACTCTAGTCACAAATTCGACCAATGTCAGTATTCAGATCCCTAACACAAGCCGCAATAGAAGAATTAAAGCTAAACAACTGAATGTCATCAGTATAAATACCAAGTTCGGAATTCAGAATACAATCACCAATATCATTCACATACAACATGAACTGTATTGGTCCCAAAATTGAACCCTGCGGAACACCTTAGTGTATTGCACGGGTGTCAGACGTGCGACCCATATATACGACGAACTGGCGTCGACATTTTCTAAAACAGTAACAGAATATCTGATTGCTTGCACAGATGAATTTTAAATATGCCTAGGTTAAAACAATTTAAACAGTTCAGATTTTTCCTTTCACAAAGTACGTTTTTTTAAGTTAGAGCTGTATAACTGTAGAGGGTATACCATACAGGGTATATCAGTTTTCAAAACTAAAACCACAAAAAAATGAAAATTAAGCACCTATAAATAAAGCGGGGTTCTACTTGCTCTATGTTCTCCTTAAGAGCCTTAATGGTATAACATTGGCCATTCACGGCCATTCGTTATCGCAAAATATCGATTGTGGTGTGGTATTTGTGTCATAGCGCGCCATCCTGCTGAAACCAAAGATTAGTCAAATTCAAGTCCGGCGACAAAAACCGAAATGGCGTTTCCAGCAGCATTTTTAAAGAAAGGTGGATTAATTATGCCACAGCTTCAATATTCACATCGTACGACGACGGGGACTGTGACTATCTAGCAGACCCAGCTCTCGAACTTATGGCATATAACCACTAGTTAAACCATCCTGTAGTCTTGTACTTTAGTTGCAGGTTGCAAATATGAACCAATCACGACAAATATTAAAAATTTTGTAAGAACGCTCACTATTAAACAACAAATAAAAAAAATGAATGCCTTCACTTTGAAAAATGTAACGTATTAAACGTTTCCGAAACGTTTTTATATTTCTATAAAACAATAACAAACGGTTTCCAATGTTTACTGCCTGTTTCCATAAAACGAATTTGTTCGTTCGTTAGAAATCGTTAGTATTGAAAGCGCTATAGAATTTATTCCATACTTCATTCAATTCTGTTTTCCAGATGTATGTTAGGTATCGACATATGGAACACATTCCCAAAAGAATTTGCTCTCATTACTGACATAAATCCATTTTATTGTGCCTTTAATTTTGACAATTTGTAACGAAGAAACAAATTTGTTTTATGGAAACAGGCAGTTAAACTGTCATAATCAATAAAATAAACGTTACGTTGCTGTGGTCCCCTGAGTACAAATATGGCCCACATTTTTGTATGGATAGTATTTTTTTTTTTTAAATGAATTTTTTACCTCGCCGTCGAACGAAATATCTGCAAAGTACTTCGGAGTTTGAACATATGTAATTCCAAAAATTTTACGATTGCGAACAAAATCAACCAAAATCAAATTGGGCTGACCAATTCTTAAAATCTATCGGACCGAATTTAGTCGAAAAATGGCAATGCTGGTTGTTATTATATGGATAAACGAATGTGTCTAATTCTAGATCAAAAAACACGCCAACCTTAATACAAAAACTGGTTTTGCTTAAACACTCAATTCGATAAACATAAAAACCAGACGTTAAAAACTTGCAGGTTTCATGAGGTACAAGGAGCGGTATGCTATGGACACAGCGCTTGGCATAGTGGTGTTGCAAATTATTGCACTATTTGGTACGTTTGCAAGACCTACAACCCCCGTTTGCAACCAAGACAGAAAACCATAATAATATTTTTCGTACATTTGAATACTTTTATACTCATCGAGACGCTGAACGTTAATATGATTACATGTAAATTTGACTAAGTTAAAACAATTATTTACAT
Source organism: Hydrotaea cyrtoneurina (assembly GCA_958296145.1). Classification (NCBI taxonomy): domain Eukaryota; kingdom Metazoa; phylum Arthropoda; class Insecta; order Diptera; family Muscidae; genus Hydrotaea; species Hydrotaea cyrtoneurina. The sequence continues at coordinate 48,937,138 of OY282514.1, read as the reverse complement.
ATTTTACTAGTCTTAAAAATTTCGCATCACATAGAAAAAACTGTCGTATCGCTAACGATTAGATTATTACTCTATACAAAGTTCTAATGCTGCCCTCACACTTAACAACTGGTTGTACAATTTGGTTGGATAAGAATTTGATTGAAAAGTTTTGGCGTGTAAGGAGAACGACCAACTGGTTTATTAAACTCAATTGTCCAACCAGATGTAACGTGTGAGGACCGCATAACGGTTACTTGGTTGACATCACTAACCCAAACGCAAATGTTGGTCTGGCAACACTACACATGAATTTTCTTATCATCATAATCGTTTGCCACATACGGCAACTCGTTTTTGAGACAAATAAAAAAACTTCAGTTTAGCTCAATTGGTGAGAACAGCGCGTCGTAATTATAAGCGACGAATACCCAAGTGAACATAGTTTTGGTACTAAAATTTTCATATTATCAAGCAAAAATAATCATTTTAAGGCAGAGTTTCACAAATCCCGTATTGCTAGTTTGGCAAACAAACGAATTACTTTGTTTCCAAAAGTTTCCAAAGAAAAAATGTGCAACGTGTTTTCGCTCGAAAGACATGACAAATGAACATTTTCATCTCGTTTCATCGTTATTGGTGCTACTTCCAAAAAAATAGTATACGAACTGGAAGAAAAAACGAAAAAGAAAAATACGAATACGAACAAAACGATAAAAATAAGCTGTGATGAGTAGTGAAGATTTAGCGAGTGTGTGGATGTTGGATAGACTACGTGGAAAATTTTCGTTTACATTTTTCTCAAAATCATTCGCCGGTTTACGGTTTGGGAGAATGATTATTTGCTACTGAATTAGATGCTTAGTTTTGGCTTTATAGAATTAATATTTATTAGTAGTCAGTGCATTTCTTCGGTTCTCATCATCGGAGATTACGTAGACTGGACACGTATTAATTTTATTTTGTCGAGGGGGTGTGGTGGTTAGTTGTTGCCTTGCTGTACGACGACCATGTTGATATGTTACCTTTGATAGCAGACGTAGTTGCCACATGCTGTAAATATGTGTGGCATGGTGAAACGGGTGGGTGACTATAAATTGAGGCATTTTGTATGGGATGGACGGACGTGATCCCCATTGTGTTTATACTCAACTTTGTGACGTCACATCGTATTTGTTTCAATTGTCGGTAAATACGGGTAATTATAAAAGTAATGCGTCTAGTGGAGAATAAAGTTGTGGATTAACCCTTGTACCCAGTAAATTTGGGAACACATTGCAAATCAACTCTATGCTTGTAGATGGCATGAGGGCAAATACTCCACTCTGCCACGAAGAAGTCAATGACTGACTGCGTTGACACGTATTGAATGTAAACGAAATTTCGGCATTAGGAAACCAAAATACTCGCCCCTATTTTTTTTTTGTAACAAAATAGCTTGTATATTTTCTAAGAACAATGTGGCCCATAGTTTCCAAGTTACCGGTCATTAATTTATATATATATATATCTATATATCTTCCGTTTTATCGGATAGGGAAACGATATCACTGAAAGACTACTAAAGTCCCATTCAAACGGATGAAATAAATCCTGGAAGACGTTGGGGTTAGTTTATCATTCGTAAAAAAAACTGATGTTGAACTTGTCCAGAGGAAAATATTTGTGATCCAAAGGCTGTTTTATATATGTACTATATGTTGTCGGAACCGAGGAAAAAATCTTAGATTCACAGAAATGCTTTATTACGACTATTATGTGGTGGACTTGGGGCAGAGAAAGTCTCCAGTCGAATTTTTCCGCCAGCGGAGCCGGTATGGATTTTTCACAAATGCTTGACTAGCATTTGTTATTTATTCCTGAGAGGAACAACACAGTTATTCCACTCAGATCTATTTAATTCTATAAAGTTTATTTCACTCCAGCTTCGGTACATTCTTGCTTGCCAACCTCTTCTGCGGTACCCTTGTCACTCGTTAATATAATTCGTGTTAAACTTCATTTAGTCAATTGGCATTATATTGTTGGCTGGGAGTAAATAGTATAATTGGGAAATCTTTCTGATGATTATTTAGTATTTTTATTATTCGTTAATTATTTGCCCAATTCTATTAATAACTCCCATTTACCTATGTCTGGTAATATGGCAATTTCTATTAAAGTGTAAACGGGACACTCCGGATTCAGTGAACGATTCAACCGTTTACTTTTCCAGAAATGTCTCCAGCATTTCTTATATTCACAGTAACTATTGTTGTAACATTTTATTTTTCGTAACTTTCTCCAATGCAAAGGTCAACTAAAGAGAGACTCGGAAACAATACAAATAATAGATGATGTTTATTATAAAGAAAATTCATATGTTACATTTTTCGTCATAACCTCTAAACATAAAAAGTCCACATTGTGAATCCTTATATGTATATTCATTTTTTTCCTTTAGTGGTGTGGTGGGTATAAAAATAGCACAATTCCCAGCACTCAGCAACAAACTAGCGTTTAAATTATGCATTAAAAAGCATAGTAACCTATTTTTGTTGTTGTTGGCATATTAAACCTTAATTCCAACATAGAAATGCATGAAAGTTAACAATTCTTTAGCAACAGCTAATCATGAAACAACACCATTCGCGAAAAGTTCAAATTTCGTCTAAAGATAAAGCAATCTGCTGTCTCTACATATGTTTTGGAGTGCCATGTACACATATATATGTAGTGTGAGTGGCCGGTAACTGTTTAATTAAGGGGGAAAATACCGGCCGGTAAATTTGTATCATTTACAACAACAGTTAGCTTTGTTAACAATCACAAACGTTAAGACCTAGCCACAACAATATGTAGTGTCAGACCTACAGGTATACGATGTGTGGATGTGGTGTATATGAGTTTATGTCTGTATGAGTTCATGACAACAAAACATAATTTTCTTATACACTTTGTTTTTGATGTTTGTTAGGAGTTTTTTTTTTTTTTTTGGCAAAACAACTAAGTTGGAAATACATGTTTTACCAAACATGTTGGGTCTGGCAGATGACACGGGATCAGGTCAATGTTATAATCCATACATTTCAAACAACAAGAATATACATTTGTTTGTGAGGTTAAGAAATTTGCGATTGATTAAACAAAAAACGAAGGTTTTTTTTCCTGAAAGGTTTCACCTTCTAATTCCGGCGACATTTCGCTTATAAAAGTGTAACAACGTCTCTATAAATGCATTTGCCAGCTTTCCTATGTTGTACTGCCCACTGATGTGAAGACTGTTTTTTTCCTTAATGTGATGTGAAAGAAAACATGTAATTTTCGAACAAAGAATAACTTTAGTTTGATTGTTTTTTAGTAAATGGCACAACTGCCATAAGATCTCTATATCTGCACTCATGGATGGAGTGTAGGGACCACTTTATATACATTATTTATTCTTATTAAATGTTATGATATTCAGTTGTATTATTTAAAGGTATTTAACTTTAGCTCCTAATCCCCTCTTTCTACAGTATAACTTCTATTTTACATTGCAAAAAATATATATATAAGTAAAGATAATTCGATGGTCATTATAAACGCGAAATTCATAGGAGGTAGGCTTTTCAAGATCACTGACCATGTAAAATGAAACCACAGACTCATATGATAGGTCTCAAAAAATCTTGCTCGTTAAATAAATTTACAAGCTGAGATTTTTTCTACAAATGTATTTTTTTTTTAAATCTTTTCATTAATTTTAAATTCAACTTCTGTACTTAATGTTAGTATTTTGTGCCTATGTTAATGGATTCACAACAGTCGCTCTGTCGGAAACAATATCACACACACGCAATACGTCCGAAAAATGATTGCGAATCATATAAGTTTGCAAAAGCGACCAGTGGTTGTCATAAAGTTCATTCAGTATTTTTAGCATGTGCGAATGTACAATAGAGCGTATCGACGGTAGTTATTGTTTTCACTATCTAGAAGCAAATGGTGAATGCCAAATATATTTTCAAAATATCTCCATGTTCACACAAGTTGCTGCAAACAACATGCCCGACCGATTGCTCTTGTTTTTGTACCTACTAAAGCTTAGAAAAATACAAAATGTTAGAATCGAAACGGTCTAATATACACATATTGGAACATTGCTGATAATCAGCTATAGCATTCACGACAAAATCAAATGAAACTTAAACATACATTCGAACAGTTTCTAACGTTTCAATGGAAGAGAATCGGATGAAAACGAAGAGACGACATGGCCGAAAAAAAGCGCCACGTGTTAAAATGCCATTTGGCGGGCATGAACAGAAGAACGAACACTCAAGTGAAACGAACACAATGAGATGAGATACAAAACAGAGAATGACATTTGTTACCTTCAACCCTCCAACAAGCACAGTGAAATCCCGAAAGGTTGATTCTGAGATAACAAACATTTGTTGTGGTTGGTACACACCAACAGCAAGAACTTGTCTAAATCAAATTAAATATTTGATGACGTGTTGTTCAAACATTTCTTGATGTTCGAAGAACTGAATCAAATGCGCTCAGTGGTAACGCACTTTTCCATACAAAAATAAATGAATCTCTTCAAAACAAAACTTTCGATTATCTTTGGGAAAATTTGTAAACGTTCATTTATTTTTAAACAAGTTTGACCTGTTTTTTTTTTATCGTATTTAGCACTTTGCTTTCTTTTACCACATCGACGTAAAGCGGTCTTCCTACAAAACGGACTGTGAGTTTTGTATGTACCTCAACGATATCAACAGAAATTCCGAAAGGTATTTTCTTCTCCGAGATAACAAACAATTTTTGGTTGCCACACATCAAGAGCTCAGCGAGAAATTGTCTATATTAAATCAAATATATGCTGACGTGTTGTTCAAAATTCTTGTTGTTCAAAGGAAACACGCAAGAACAATATACTGTTTCTCCATTGTTCTGAACATGTTCAGAGCACCAAACCAACGAAACGCTCGTGCGGCTCATATACAGTAACGGCAATAGAAGAAAATGTCTGGTATCGTTAACCTCCTTAGCCATTGTTAAGCGTAAAATAAAGAACGTACTGTAATCTATTGTCACAGTGTTGTGTGTGGATAGCTGTCAACCACCAAAAATTGGCCAATCACAGTGTAAATTGTTTATTAAAAAAGTAAATGCATTTTTTGGTTTCTCTTTTCAAAATTAATATGGTATTTTTAGATATTTATGCATATTTAATCAGGGACTGGCGGCAGCATTTGCTTGTATGTTCAGTGCTGGTAAAGATTATAATCACAGATATAATAAATACAAAATTATAGGCAGGGAAAACAACGTACGTACATACATGCAAATAAATATAAATTTGTCATTGAGAGGGCGATGTGTGAGGATTTAATGTTATTCTTACAAAAATAATTGAAACACTAAAAAATGTGTTTTTGGGGCTACTGTTACACACTTTTTTCGCAGTATTTTACAAAAAAACCTACAATATAAATACAAAATTTCACATTATGACAGCTCTGGTGTGCATGCAACCTTCTATGATGAAGGATATAAAAATAATGGGGCGACAGCTTACAGTTTAATGTTAAAGGTGAAACGTCAAAGTTGGGTAATGCCCGGAGGATTATTGCGGCATGTGAGATGCCCACCATGATTCTGGCCTTTACCTTAAAAATTATGTGAAACACAAGATACTCTGTCAAACCGCTATTAAAACTTTTTGCCGCTCATTGTTTCATTATGGCAAAACATTTCGAGACAAGTACATCAATAGTTCATAACGATACATTTATATTGAACCAGTTGTACAATGCACCTTAACAACCAGCTAACCTAGGAAGCCCATATTGACATTCGTAGGTACGTTTGGAAATGTGTTCCCCTACATAGATAACATTTCTATTCGGTCGGAGTTTCTCCTGCTCGTTCCCATATGTCACTATTTGAGATGATATTTGGCCAGAATATTATCAGAATCTTAGGCAATGATCTGTTTATGAAAACCATTTGAAGTTTTCAAGTAAATTTGGACCATCTCCCAAATTTCTGTAGCGTCCCAAAAGCATGATCAGCGTTTTTCGATGTCATGACCTGATTATGCCCAAAGCCGTAAAGGAGTGGACTTCTATGTACTCGTTTCGTTATTTGTGTACAGCAGAAATTACATTTTGAAGTAGAGAGCAACGTCAAAGAGTTCGAGAGAATAGCAAATTTAAGAATTTATTTTTAAAAAATACAGGAATTGTCATCCAAAATAAAAGTGTTCGAAATCATTAATACAACATTGTAAAAATCAAACGGGGGTAAACATCATGATCAAGAAATACGTCTACGTTCGATGAGTACTTGTTGTTCTACGGTTACGATAACACCGCTTTACGTTACCTACTTTATTGGTTGACTACTTGGGGCTTAACTCCCATATTTACACTGAACACTTTGTCCTCCCATGTCCTCTACATTTCTAGTTCCCGTATAGTGTTTATTGTTTAGCGGGGGTCGTTTGCATCGCAATGCTTGCCAGCCAAATGGCTTGATGGTGCGTCGAAAGGTCTGGCAAAATAATGAATATGCACCGCCATTCAGCCGATTGCCCCACTATTTTACGAAGACTATTTACGTAGTCATTGCATGAGCGTTTAGATCTCAATTCAGCTTGTTCAGGACGAAAATCTGACGAGAGCGATTACGAACGTCTTGCACGTTTAATAAGAGCAAGAGTCTTACTTATCATAGAATCAAATTCACAGCTAGAGTATATCGAGCCGGAACACTTTGAACTACATGTATTTTTCAAATACATTTGTTGTAGTACTGTAAAATACAGTAGTCTTTTTTGTTTCGGCATCTATATTATTTTGACTTTCATTTTTGTTTGTAATCAATCATTTTGCTGTATTCAATTTGTTTAATATGTCTGTAATGGATTTTAATTGTCAATGTTAATTCTCCAATAGAAATGAAAAGACATGTAATCTCTAGTTGCTTTTTATTTGTTATCATACACACCAGGAGGGTAACGTAAATAAATTGTTATCGGTCAGACAACCGACTGTCCACATCATAATGGAATCATTAGCATTTAATATACGTGGTACACCTGATGAATATATGCATGAAATTACCTTCTACAAGTTCCACCCAAACCGCTTAAAATCAATTTCATCCCACACTTTACTTCACGCTGACTTTAATACGTTCTCGTTTCGCAAGTCTAAATAAAATATTTTTAATCAAATTCTCTTCAGGAGATTTCGTCATCCTATACTTAGGATTGATGTTTTCAAATAAGTTTCAATAAACCGAATTTTGGATAAGTGACATCGTCTAAAATCTAAGTGAAACTGGAAAATTCAGTATTTGTATTACAATAGTGATTCTCACTTTATCTTTCAACAATCAGTTTATTTACAATAGAAAATTCCAAATATATCAATTCTTCATTACGATTTAAAATCATTTTTATTATTCTGATATAACGAAAGCAGTCCGTCCATCTATTCATGTAATCAGAGTTCAGGTTGCAAATATGATCCGATTTTGATGAATTGTTGCAGGTGGCCTAATATAAAGACAACTCCTATTGAAATTGTTTCATGTTTCGTGAACGCTTAACATTTCTTAATCAATGTCCGATCTAAACCCAGTCTGTCACAATATATAAAGAAAACCCTGTTCGACCATATCGATCCATGCTGGACCCGTCACTTCTGTCGCACTTCGGCACAATATATTAATACTACCCAGTAGCCAATATAGAGATCCCTACACATTTCTTCTTTATATGTACTTGGGTTTTGAATATTTATTTTCATCCCATCAGTCTGTTTACTAACTCTTGGAGCCCTGAAATATTATCGGCATATCTAATGTTGTTAAGGAAGGTTCCATTTATATATATTCCTTTCCAAATATATATTAAATAACTGAGGGGACAGTATACATCCTTGTCGAACGCCTCTGGAAACTGGAATACTCTCCGTCAGTTCTCCGTTGGCATCAACTTGTGCGGATTAGTTCCAATACAAACTCTTTATGCATCGTAACCTAAAAGGTTAGGTCATTGTGACAGCTGCCCGACTCATATCACACAAAGTCCATATCAGAATCGGAAACAAGACGTGTGTCTCTCCAAACCGCTAAAGTCGCTAAAAATTAATAATTTATCTATAAATCTCTCCATTCAAAAATCACCTTCGTATACGGTCGTATGTACATAGTTACCACAAATATACCCGCATCCCCCGATCATTCCACTACATTCTACATTTTAAAACTTGAAGTCATTTTGTTTATATTAGAGAGGAGGGAGGGATGTGCATAGAAAAAAACGAGAATTGGCATGAAAACAATAAGTGCAGCTAAATTTCAACTTTTTAATACGTAGATTAAAATGGCTTAAAACGACGCAAAATTCATTAGAAACAACACTACGCGACCATAGGCCATAAACACATAAAAGAAATTGACGACGTTGTACATTTGTTTGGAGATACACAAAGAAATGACTTAAATTGAAACGAAGTGAAGTGAAACTCAATGATTATTTTAATTTGAATTATCTAGAAGTACTACTGAACTGAAGACATCTTTTTCTGATGCATTTCTATTTGATTTGCTTTTCTTTATTTTAATTTTAGTTAAGCGCATAAAGTCGTATTGAATCTTTTTATACTCATTTAAAATAACATTTAAATAAATAATCAAAGTAAAAATGGCACAAAACACTAAAAGCAATAAGAACAAACAAAACAAACAACAACCCGCTGCTAAAAAGGTAAATAATTTATTCACACTTGCATTAAGTTTAAAATTTTATTTATTCTCCCATCTTTTTTATGAATTTAAACTTTAAATACATATTAATATGTTGTCGTCTTTTTAGAACGTTCAAGAGAAGAGCGCGCAACAGAAGAAAAAACAAAATGCCGAGAAGAAAAAGGGTTGCGGCTGTTGTAAATGGACCTTGGGTAGCTTAGTTCTGATTGCGTTGATCGCCGGTGCTTTGCTGTACGATACGGAGGTTAATGGCAAGGGCGTATTTGCTAAATCGGCCACTGGCAAGGTTCTCAGCAATGCCGGTTTGTTGCCGCACGTCGAGAAGGCCTGGTACACAACTATGAGTACTGCTGCTCGCGGCTACAAATGGGCCGAGAAAACATTGCCACCTTACACGAAACCCATCTGCAAATTGGCCTGTGATTTGACGAAATTGTTGCGCAATGCCGCTTGTAATGCATTCACCGCTTCGAAGGATTTCGTCAATGCCAAATTACCTGTTGCAGCACAATTCGTAAGTATATCTAACCATGAAAAACCATACAAACATCTTAGTTTCAAAATGAGACACCGATGATGTCTACTGTTCATGACATCATCCTCTTTAATTAATAACGTTTGATTTTTGTTTAATTCTCACGTTGTGTTGTGTTTCAGTATTCATTTCTCTTTTAGTTTCTGTCATAGTTTTTTGACCTATTGTCTACGTGTTTCTCTGCTGTTTCTTAATATATTTTTTTTATTTTGCCTAATATCTTCATTGCATGTTTAACTAGTTTGGCTAGAAAATTTCTGAATAATTAAAACGAAGAGACATTATCTTCTATTTCACAGTTATTAGCAAGTGTTTGTGTTTCGAATCAGCGCGTTTTTTCGTGACTTGCGGAAATTGTTATGGGTAGAAAGAAAAATATACCAGGGATGTGATTGAATCCACTTTCGCCAAGAATTGGAATTCAATTTGAAATATAGAAATGACAATTCCGAACGTAATTGAATCTGATTTACGTTCTGTTAGTGTAATTCTATTTGTATAGTCCCCACAGCAAAATCGTTGAAAGTGAATGGTATCACACCCCCGATAATTCTATATATATTGCTTTTGCTTCAAGTCACAACGGCCGCCAAGGTGTGATATGTAGCATCGCCGACAATCATACAAAAGCCATGTTAAAACCAGAATAAGAGCATTTGACCTTTTGCAGTTGTTGTAAATGCAAGCCATGTAAAACTTCTTTAGAACTTCATTAGCCGTTCGGAGTTCGAACAGTAGTTCCCGGTCAGTGAGTATACAAATTATATCGTACACAGCTCACTGATTTGAGAGAAGTTCCCTGTCTATTCCTTCATTGAATGTTAAGGGAAATAAGTAATTCAATTCCCAGTTCCTACCATTTTTCCTCAATGGAATTTTAAAGGAAATACGTACGTACATTGTGGACGGCCGTGGTCTGGTGGGTAGTGTGTGCGACTACCACAGAACCCAGGTTCGAAACCTGGTAAGACCATCAAACATTTTTCAGCGGCTGCTTCCACCTCGTAAATGTTGGCGACATTACGAGTAAAAGGCATTCGCCGTTCGGTGCCGGCTGAAAACAGTAGGTCCCGGCCAGTGATTATAAAATTAAATCGCGCACAGCACACTGATTCTAGAGAAGTCCCTTTCTATTACTTCATGGAATGTTAATGGAAATAAGTAAGTTAGTACGTACACAGTACTGAATTATATGAGATAGATAGTGTGTGATACTGACTTTTTTGTTATTGTTATTTGACTCTGATGAAGTATCGCAAAATGCTAAGCCACACCATACCCGCCTGCCTCTATGTAGCTAGAGCCCTTAAAATTTATATTATTCATTTAATATTCTTAATAAGTGTGACCTGTGTTTTAAAAAACAATATTCTGCACTATTGCGATTGTCGTCGTCGTTTTTGAGCCAACATCACAACATCTTTTGGTATTTTATATCAGTCTGAGACGACGTCGACTGTTTATCGATGTTTTAAATAATAAAAAAATCTCATCTCTAGTAGATGAGCCTGTTTATTTTTTTTTTTTTTTGGGATAAGGTTTTTTATTTCCGATTGTTCATCATCGAGCGATGAAGAAGAAAAATTAAAAACTATATAGAATACTGATGAGACAGGAGATCCGATATATTCAAGTTACCATATGAAAAGTGAGTTGCCTGGACTTCAATATTTTGTATTTCTTTAAAAGGTTTGAAAGTTACTTCCGGCATAATAAAAAAGCCTTTATGCATGTGCTGGAAACAATATCACCTAAATTGAAAGACGGAATCAGATCAACACTCATTTCTAAAACAATTAGATTTCGACATTGAGATTTTTGTTCAGAGATCGTACCAGCTGAGTGTTCCAAACGGCCTTAATTTGGGACTGTCATATTCATTACCCAGATACCTCCTGGTTTAGCTGCTTCTGATCCTCCACAGCTTCCTCCGGTGTGCTGAGAGCAAATTTCTTGAATTTTTCGCTACCGTCGGCATTACATTCTGCTTTGTTGGCGACCATTTTCTTTTTAGATTAAATGGTGTGTTTTTAGAATGCACCCTTTAACCTTCATTAATTGTAATTAATTTCTTAAACAATATTTGTTTGTGCATAACCAGTATTTCTGTTGGGCCGGTTAGAGGGATAATATTATTTATGAAACACAATTATTGAAGACCGCCTTATGCCGATCTTGTCGGTTAGAGGGTTAAATTCACATTCCCCTTATCTTCTGTCTCTCTTCTGGGCGGGCCACAAGCATTTAACAGTTATGCTATGTCTTCCCATTGTTGTTTGAATTTACAGTGAAATTACAATTAACAGTGCCCCTACGAAGTTCCTGCAAGCGAAGGACTTTCCTCCAACTTGTCCACAAGTTTCTTAAATTAGTTTAGTTTTTTTTTTTCCAAATTGAAACACTTAAAAATTTTCCAAGTGGTCTTGCGTCGACGTCGATAACCGCAATAGAACTAGTTGTCTTTTGCTAAGGATTCATGTTTTTCAATACAAAAAAACTTAAACCTTTTTAAAATATGAACTAATATTTTATTTATTTATGCTAGATATTTTGTTTTGTTTTAATTTAAATGTTTATTTTTTCGATGAAAGACGAAATATTGAAAAAATAAATCAAAAAACAACACCTCGAGCTTAAATAAATAAAATATTAGTTCATATTCATTAAAAAGGTCGAATACAAAGATATACACTCCATTTTAAAACTGGTGTGTGACATGCGGCTCTTTAGTTTATGAGTAAGAAATTGTGTTCCTGGGCCAGTTAAGCACATTCTTGCTCATAAACAGTGATCCATTAAAAACTGCCGGTTAGAACAAACATTTCTGAAATAAAATCCATTTTTATATACATAGACCGTAGAAAGGGTGATTTGTATTACTAAAAAAATTTGTATTACTAAAGGATGATTTGTATTACCTTTATTATCATTATTATTAATAAAAATGTATTTTTTTTATCTTTCCAGTTGGAGCAATACGTGCCCGGTTTGCCCAAGAAAATTGAAAATACAGCAGGCTCTGTGAAGACCGTTTCTGTTGATCTGTTCGCAAAGGCCGTTGCTTTCTTCAAAACTCAAGTGTTGGTGTAAGTTTAGAAAATGCATATTCACACAAACATACACGTTATAGCCGCCGTACATGTTGTCTCATTGTAACATTTGACCTTTTATTTTGCAGTGGACGTTTCTCACCTGAAAATTTGAGCAAATCGTTAAATCATACCCAAAATTTGGCTTTGGAATACTACAATCAGTTCCATAAAAAGGTTGATGTTTATGCCAAACTGAAATGATTTCCCCAAACATCGCGAATATCACTCTAAACAAACATTCACATCAAAAACAGCAGCAACATCAGCAGTCACATTTGTAAAAAAAAACAACAACAAACAAACAGCAAATCAAACAAAACATGAAATGAAATGTAAGATGAATTTAAGGGTAATCAACAAGTCACCAGCAGCCATATTTTCAAGGAATATCTCTCAACATCATGTTCTCGACGACATGTGCTGTAAATGTAATTCTAGTTTAATAATTTTAAATCTACATTAAACAAAATTAATAGCAGAAAAACCATGGGATGCAGTGGAGTCCATACCACAGACAGACTGCAATTGGAAAGCGAAGAGTAATTTTATAAACTAAAATAAAAAAAAAAACAAATGTAATATTCAGATTAGTTAAAAAAACACACAACACACATGAAAAATTGTTAATGAATTTTAATTGTAATCTAGATTTATTAATGATTTTTGAAAGAAACGAAAAAAAACAACAACAAATAAATAAGCGCAAAGTAAGCCGGTACTGAAATTCGTTCGTTCGATTAAAGAAAACCAAAATAATATTGAAAACGATGGTGGTAACTTTAATTGCGAGCAGCTCTCAAATCAAGTGTTTGTACTAAACCATAACAAATAAGGAAAGAAAGATCATTGAAGTTGAAGCATTTTTTTCTTTGTATAAAAGACTTTTTATCTACATTAATTTATTCCGCCAAATTAGCTGTGTGCCCATGGCTAGCTCGCCAGTTAGCTGGCTACTTTGGCTTTAATTTATTTTGAATTCCATTACAATTGTTTTCCAGCAATCACCATTGTTATGATTGCAGAGAATGTATTGTTATCTCATGCAGTTCTTTGACATTCTGTTTTCTACATCTCATATTTACATGTACACTTTATTCTATGCTGTAAACATACATATACTACTATTTTCTCAAGAGCTACTTGCGTCGCCTCTATATATTCCAATTTCTCAAAGAGCTTTTTAGTTGGTTTTCTTCTCTTTAGCATATGTACGTTTTATAGACTTTTTTTTTATTATTATTTAGTTTTCATTGAGAAGTGTAAAGTCTTTTTTAATAAAAAATATAAAAAAAAAATGATATTTTTGTTATTTTATTGCTCACTTTAATCGTGGTCAAGAGAAAGACAGTGACTATATATTTATTTGTGGTTATTTGTACAAGTCTATTTAATAAAAGGAGTATAAATAATTTATGTGGTTTGTCGGACGACCAACAGTCTGAAATTCCAAAGGCCTTTTGATGGAAAGTGAATTAAACTGTTAGGACCAATTCGTCGATATCGTATTTTCAACGTTTACATTTGGAGTATACGTCCGCTGTTGTAAGCCGTTTATCAAGGTGCCGTGGACCGGCATTGGTACTTAATGAATTGCCGATTTGTGTGTCAGGAAAACGTCGCTGCGCACTTTGATGCCAAAATTAAAACAGAATTTTTCATTTAATGTTCACTTCTAGACTTGTAATTTTCCATTAAGGTCAATCAGAAGACAATTACAAAATGCATATAAAAAATCTGCATTAAAAAAATACCGGTATGTATGGAACAATACGTTTGGTTATGGAAATGATGCAACAAACACCGTAAGTAACTATTAGAAAAATGTAAAACGTCTTCTAAAACAAACAAACATAACGTAGATAATGCACATTCTTGAAATTTGACTGCACATGGTGTCATGTACGTCCGATGATTTGCATTTAAAACTTGGCTTTGTTAAAAGTTTTCTAAGCCCGACATTCTTCACTGGCGTGCTAGAATATATCTTAGAAAACAAGAGACCGTTTTGCAGGTATCACATTGTTTATATACTAAGTTATCTAATTAATTTGTCTAGAAATGCAGCATTTATTACATTCCAACCCTATTTTGAATGAGAAAGCCATTAGCGTAAATTATTTTTCACGATTCGCTACGGCCGATATTTTGAATTTTTGACAATAGCCATTGTCTTCCCTATAAACGATTATTAATGACGTATTTGTATAACTCAAGCACGGAAATATAAAAAATGTGCCTAATATTTGTAAAGTCGTCTGTGGTTAACTGAAAATGAGAAACGATACAATTTGTTTCTAAAGCTTAAATCAATTAAGTGAATTGAGTTTCAGTTAAGCATCTAATTGAAATATATTGTTTCGATTGACATTTTTCCTATTTGCATAAGGATTTCTGACATTTCCTAGAGAGAAATAATTTAATTATTGTCATATTCAATATATTTCGTAGTATTTAAAAACTTTCCCTCTTCTTTAATATAGCAGTGTGAGTTTTAATATGAATTCGAAATTTCGAGTAAGATAATTAATTATCTAATATTTTTAGTTCAGTTTCAGTTATCCGATAGCGGATTGCAATTATCCGGAGTTGACTGTAGTTTTATGTCTCCTTTTCAAAGGTAATAATTCGACATAGAAACACTCTGATACATAACATACATACATAATACAACTTTCAATATACAGTCAAACAACCATAACTCGGACCAACATTATCCCGTAGAAAAGTTCGAGTTACGGACACTTTGAGTTATGGAATTACATATAAAAATGTTTAAGGAAATTTGTCTCCTTAACTGCTATTAGAAGCGCTTCTACTTAAAGAAAATTCAACCTATGGAGGTGCGAGTTATGGAAGTTCCACTGTATATATTCTTATTGCAAACACATTTATTATATTTTTATTTATTAATTACAATACAAAGTAAATTTATATTCTAATTTTGGGTCCAAGGGTAAACCGGGGGACACAAACCATATGGCTAACTTTTGCAGCGACAGACCAAAGCCGCTGGTGGGAATCGAACCCACAACTCCAACAATGATAAGAACTTACCTACAGGGGCGCTTGACAAAAACGAAAATGTTTTCAAACATTCGATCAAATGATGCATTTAGAAATATAATTCAAGCCAAAAGGAAGAAACAACAGGGAGACAGCGCCACAGAGCAAAAAAAGCAGCTCTAGTTCATGCCTGTGCCTGTGATGTAAATTTGTAATTTGTAATTTTCTTTTATTCGAGACTTTCTTTTCGTTCACAATGACATCTGAATATTTTACAAATACCATAATATTGATATTCTACTTAGAACTATAGGCGTCTTCCTCTAATAAACGATAATATGGAGATCGCTACATGCGAAAAAGTCAACAAAGAATAGCACAATGTGCTTAAGGGTAATGAGAAAATAATGCTCGCTCTCGGCATTTACAGTGACGTACATCGTATGTAAATCTCAAATGCCTGATCCTAAAACGTACAAACAACATTCTAAAAATAAACATCCCAAAAATGAAATGCCACCAGAGCTCAAGGACGTATACATGTTTTCGGTTTGATTTTTCTTAACAAGAACAACAGACGCTCATCTGCCTCCTTAAGTATTATTGCTGAGCAGTTTGAACTTCACTTCAAAACCATTTCGAGACCAAAATGTTGTCTGTGTCGTTTGAATTACAGGCCTAAAAGTAGGCATCACTTTTTGGGTACTAGTTATATTCACCACAGTTGAAAGGTGTCAGAGTTTGAAGCCGATTTAATAAATTTAACGCCGGCACACCAAAAAAGTTTTTTTGTCAAGTCTTATTCGATTGCCTGTTATTTTTGAAAAAAATTAGTGCCCTAAGTGATGATAGGTGCTTTTCTAAAAGATAGGAACATATTTAGAACATAGAGGTTAGAGATGGACAATGAAAGCTAAAGATAATGAAGAAATACTAAATCCCCCTAATGTTGACGACCACCGTAAAAGCTTAAAGGACCATGATTTACGGGTATGTACTTGGAATGTACGAAAACTCCTCAGACCAATTGTTTCTATCCAACTGGCGGATTTCCTCGAAGAATGCAGAGCTGACACCATCCAGGAAATAAGATGGAAAGGACACGACGTAAGTAAAAATCACCTGTTCGGATGTGGACTTGTTGTGAACAAGATGGTTGGTCATCTGTTCGCCTGTTTCAAACAAGTGGTCGAACGGCTGGCCACAATCCGCGTCGAGACTAAGATAAAGAAGACGCTTTGGTTAACTCTAACAGCTATTCATTTCTTATTTGATATTAATTAAACAGAAAGCCTTATTTAATTAAATCCACAACCTTAGCAGTGAACACCGATTAATAATTAATATTAATTAATTAATTAATATTTGCTTTCGCCTTGCTTGCTTCGCCGTCGTGCTGACAGTGCTTTGGGTTTTTAAAGACGGCGAATTCGGAGTTGCCACAAGACCAAATATACGTTTTAAGAGCGCCTAGAAAAAACCTATGACCGCTGTCCCGACCATGATATTAAAGTTGTTCTTGTCAATGGAAAAATAGGGAGGGAAAACATATTTGGTCCGACCGTCGGTATGTTCATCCTCCAAGATGACACCTCCGATAAAGGAAGGCATACGGACGGGCGTTTCAAACTGCTAAAACCGGTACCCGTAAAGCTAGACGTCGAAAAGATGCAATCGCAACCGATATCTCAAGGATGTTATCTCATCTCCTCCTGTTAAACCGTCCTTGTTCCGATGATATCAGCCAACAATTGCGAACACATACACAACTCCATGACGAAAGCCGCCGAAGAAGAATATTGGTTACCAAAAGTAGCAAGAAATTAGCCAATGGTATAAGGAGGAGTGTAAAGCCGCCACTGAAGTTAAGAGCGACACTCGAGCGATACCGAGAGTTGATGAGGTAGGGAAACTGTTTATTCCGAAGAAAGAAAAAGAGATGGAAAGGCGGAAATGTGAGGAGATTGAGTTCTATGGAAAAAGAAATTATGCCAGAAAATTCTACCCGTGACTAAAAAATCTAATTAATGACGCTCCCACTGCCATAACTTCGTATAGAAATGAAAGTGGAAATCTGGTGACAGACATGTCGAGAGTGCTTAGGATTTAGAAGCAATATTTCTCCAGTTGTTAGCGGCAGAAAATATTCGCGAAGAAAACATCCCGAAACCAATCTTAGATGATGATCTTGAATGTACCCCCTAACCTGGATGAGGTCAAAGCAGCAATATCCCGGCCCAAGATCAACAAGGCCGCAAATGCTGACAGAATACCAGCAGAGCTGTATAAGACCGGAGGAGAAGCGCTCATAAGGTGCATGCATCAGCTAGTCTGTACCATCTGGGAAAATGAAAGCATGCCTAATGATTGGATCCTCCGTGTACCATGTCGAATTCATAAGAAAGAAAGATAAAACCGTTTGCGCCAACTATTGCGGAATAAGTATCCTCTCCATCACATATAAGATATTATCATTGGTATTGTGTAAAAGCCAAAACTGGACGAACTGATCCAGCCCTAAATGTGTGGCTTCAGGTAGAATAAATCAACTAACGACCAAATCTTCACACTTGGACAGATCCTGGAAAAGACCCATAAAATCCATACCATATATTCATCGACTATAAAGCCGACTTCGAGACGCCGATAGGAGAAAAATTGTTTGAAACCCCCAAAAATTGTACGCCTTTGTAGTATGATTCTGATGATGATTTCCTATTTTTAATGAGGATCCATTAAAGAAAGATAGAGCACTTTTCCAGAATTAAGAAAGTCTATATACAGTCCTATTGCAAAGATCCGTCGATAAATGGCCTAAATTTTTCAAGATTTCTGTATACCAGAGCGGTGTATGCAAAGACCATTCAGAGGGCAGACGTCGCAAGACGTTTTCTATGCATTAGTTCGGAAGCGCACTCCAGATGTCATGGCACCATTTGACAGTTTTACATAGGACATTAGAGAGAATACTGGTTTTATGCTGACGAGATTTACATACGCCCCCTTTTGGAAATATTTAGCAGACGACTAAAAGACGTCTGTGTATTAAATGGTCTTTGGTGTATGGTTTTAGCCCCGCCAAACTTTAACCATTTTTAGGGCCTTGATCTTTAAATAAAACACACAATCTATATATATATAATATTTATGTAAATTTATTATTATTTATTTACACTTATACAAAGAATATTTAATACATTTGACATCGATGCAAAAAGATATTAACTAAAATTAATGTTTATTTATTTCATAAATTGTTTATATTAACGAAGAAAAAATATTACAAAATACTGAATATAGATGATGCATTTAAAACGAATCAAACTCAATGGATAATCAAATTATAAATTAAACAAACACAAATGAAACGTTTTTTCATTGCAACTCATATTTACAAAGGATTAATTGAATGCATAAAAAAAAGTCGACAAAATAAAGCAAACAAAAAACAATTACACAAGTCCACATTTACAACAAAAGTTTTGAGTTTACTGACGACAATCGACGAAATATATTGATTTCAGTTGATTTTTTATATAGTTCTCTATTGTTAGATAAGTTATTTGCTGAACTATAATATCGATAACATTTAAAAATATATATGTGTTTTTTAATTTGGTAATATGAAATTCATAATTGCAATTAGGTTGTAGTTCATATTAAATCATACCCTTTTGACTTGTGTAGGTCTGTGGTTTTTGTGGTGGAGTTTTAAATATTTAAAAATGGCACTAAATTAACAGAATATCCAAGATTGAAAGAAAGTTAGCAAAATCATAAATTGTTGTAACACATAGCTAATTTAGCAAATGCCAATAGAAATGTTTGTTAGTTGGGAAGGAAAAACAAAGCACAAATGCCAAATTATAACCCGAATAGTTTTTGGTTCAAAACGTGGCTCCTTTAAGCAAAGTTTGTCTTTATCTAAATATCCAACAGGGAAATATAAACTTTTTAACAAATTCATTATACGGATTTCAAACTGAATATATGATTTCAAGTCACAAGTTCCCATTCAAAAATATATGAAAGACGGAAAAAGTCTCGTCATAGCATTTGCGATTTCCATTCAGAACTGAATGTTTTTGATATTTCATTTCATTTTCATTTATTAAACATGTAATTCGTAGAATATTTGAAAGCCGAACAACACAGTAAATTAACTGTCTGTTTCCATAAAACGAATTTGTTTGTTCGTTGCAAATTGTCAAAATTGAATGCCCAATAAAATGGATTTTTATCAGTAGTGAGAGCTTATTCGTTTAGGCTTGTGTTCCATATGTCGATATCTAAAATATATCTGAAAATCACAATTCAAACCCATCTGATACCAATTTTATAACTCTTCCAACATTGACGAATTCGTTTATGGAAACAGACATTAAAGTCTCAATAAAAAGGAGACTTTTATGTTTGCGAAATCGAAATACATCCTTGCATCCTTCTTTTACAAAACAATATACATTGCAAACATTTTTCAATTTGAATTTAGAAAGTGATACTCGTTTTACAAAAACTCGAAAAATAATTTATTTTCCTTTGTTGGTGGTTACTGATGAACGGACATTTATCCTTCACGGAACGATTCAAATCATTTAATAGTTGTAAACAAATTATGACTTCCAATTATGAAGTTTTAGGTCATGCCGATGAGCGATCTATTCTCAAAGAAACGATTTGTGAATGTAAGACTAATTTCAAAACACTTTGGAAAAGGTATCGCTATTAGCCGTTACTTTCCAATGTATATGTATCGAAAACATCCGTTATATATAAAATTGAAATCGATTTCCATGACATAAATCAAGGTCACCGGAGCTATTTTTTTTTTCATACGCTGGATATTTTTGCATGTTCGATAGACGATTGGAGATAACGCAGTACCGATCTATAACTGACTTGTAATGTTTTTATTTTATTTAAATGGGTTTCGGACTACCGGAGGTTTGAAGAATAGAAAGGGGAAAACAATTGTGAAAGTAAATATTAAAAAATATACAATTAAACAAAATATATTCAGACATAAGATGAGCCAAATTTTCCCCAATAAGTGAGATTTTCAGGAGATAAATAAAAACAAAAGAAAAAGTCAACATAATTCCATATGGAAAACATACATACAAAATGTATTAATGATAGGATAGGTATGTATGTATTGCACTGGTCGACAAATCCAATGTTTTCCATTTTGGAACACAAATACTGGATCGTAAATGTCAAGTCTTAGGGAACAACCGCAATGCTTGTGGAGATGGCTGGCGAAATATACGAATGTACGACCCCAATAATGTTGGGTTTATGGTAGTTCAATTTGATTATCGTTCAGATTGGTCTTCAAAATTAATAAAAAAAATCCACTTTGTTTTACTTTAATATCAGATTTGAATATAGAAGTTCAAGCCAGTTCAATTTTCAATCGTGAGTTTCTCAGAGATTGTTGCAGGTGACCAATTTAGAAAACCAATGTGAAATTAGGAATTCCAATACACGGTCTACGTTTGTAACGAAATCTTAGACACTGTCTATCCCCGAACTATTTTTTTCTTCTTGTATTCATAATATTCTGGGAATTGTAATTCTTTTCCTTTAACATATCGTCGAGCCCAAGTATTTTGATGTTGTCGGCCAGTGTTGTGATTAGTTATGTTTAATTGAAAAGAAAAATAATATAAGAAATACTTTTGTCATATGTAGTATGTTTGTATGTATAAATGTATGCATTGTTTTATGATTATGCAGCACGTTATGATAAATATGTATCGATTATGATATTTTGTCATTAATATTAAATACCGTAGTTGTGATGTATTGAGGGTTTTTTTTTCTTCAAAAATTTACTTGGAATTTTTGTGTCATTTTGATTTTTCTTTTCCAATTTGCACTAAAAACTAAATCTGTGATGAGTGAGTGATAGAAGAAGATTATAAAAAAAAAACGAAAACAACTACACGAAGACAGTTCCCTAAATGTGTGAATATCAATCTAAAATGTGTTCATTCAAGTATCAAACTTTTAAAACATTTTGTTCTCTTAAAATATCTAATCTATGCTAAATTCTATACCACTCATTTTAGAAAAAGGAAATTAAACAAAGTCAACACAATGGAAACATAAAAACTAAACATTTATATAATAATTACGACGACGTTAAAGCTTAAAAATGTGTGTGTGTGTTCAGATCATGGGTTTTGCTCCATTTCCATTTCACCCCGAATCATTCATTCACAATTTATTGGAAAATGGCAGCTCGTTGTTGGAACACCAGACGTCGATTGGCTTTTTCCTCCTCCTGGCGTCGTCGGTCCTCCTGTTCTTGTCTGATTTCATCGTGGAATTTATTGGAACGCATTTGTTGTTCAATTTTGGCCTCGAAGAAATTCTTAGCACCACTCACGCCAACTTCTTCGACACTGATTTCGGTCAAGCGGGCCAATTGATTGAGACCCGAATCATTGTCCAATTCACCGGCTTGCGCCTTACGGTAGATAAGTAAAAATTCACGGAATGAAATTTTGCCATCGTTGTCTTCGTCCACCTCTTTGATCATTTCCTTGAGGCCCAAATGCGTCTGTGGGGCACCGAGTTTTTCCATCATATATTTCAATTCATTCAAATCCAAATAACCGTCATGTCCGATGTCATATCTGTAAATGGAAAGAAGACGAAAACACATGTATTAGATATTGCAATAGGAAATAAACGAAAGCAAATGCAAGAACAATGGGTCACTTTGGTCTCAGAATAAAGTTTCAATATTCAAAGAATAAGTAATTCAACTAATTAAATACATAATGACTATAAATGATATTTTTAAGATATGAGGGAAAAACTCGGTGAAGGAGTTTCGTGAAGAACACATCACCTTTTGATTTATAGTGGGATTTCTTTCGAGTACATGCAATAATGGAATAAGACAATTAAATAAAAAATATAAACTAACATTTCATATCCATGACAAAGATGTACACTCAAATTAAATTAATAAAAATGAAAAATTCCATATTTTGCATAGAAAAAATCCATATTTTGCATATGAAGACAAATTACTAAATTTCTGTTTGATTAAATACAATAAATGTTTCTGGTAATTAACTGCATATTGGCAACAACATCTAATAATCGTGAATGTGGCTATTGCAGAGTTTTTTTTTATAGAATGAAATACTGAAAATATTGCGGATTCAGATATTTAATTATAATAACAAAATGTTATGAGGCACAAAATAGAGCAAAAACGGTCAGATCCTGTCTTCAAATCCCACTTTGACTTGTAAATTCCTAAACAATGCAATTTATCAATTTATAAATAAATTGGTTTTGATATCAATTAATTAATCCGCATAATCGGAATAATCTTGCTCATTACAGCCATTTTGCTAAGCTTGGTCTTTGGAAGATTATAATGTAAAAATGTCAAAAAATGCTTAAAGTAATCACTTCTCATGATTAACGACAACGTACATCCAAGGAGATTTGCATTAAGCGGCTGCATCCTCCACTTTCCCATCAATTTTTTTTTTTTAACTAATTTACAAAGATGAAAACCAGAAAATTTTACACACATGGCCACATAGTTCAAGAGATGTCAAAACCTCAAAACCATTTCCGCCAATAATTGATGAAATCCAAAATCAAGTTTTCCCCCCCAATTCATTTGTTTGCATTAAGAGGATGGTTAGGAAGAGAGATACAGAGAGGGAGTGAAGAGAATACCCAACACCACTGGCAATTATGTAAAATTAGGAGAAATTACAATATTCACTTCCGCAAACAATTTTTAAACCAAACCGAAACCAACAACTGACAGTCAGGCACACGAACGGACGGACAGAAAGATATACCACAATGAAGTGAAGATGAGACTGAAGAGAGACAATCAAATAGAAATTAATAATAAAAAAACAACAAATTCACACCAAATTGAAATCATTTTTAACTGTAATACTAATATTGACGGACGGACGGACGGATAACAATAAAGTGAAGATGGGCTACAGAGAGACAATCAAAATGCCATAAGATAGAAATTAATAACAAAAAATAAATATAAAACAACACAACAAATTCACACCAAATATTGTTAATGGAATTGAAATAATTTTTACCTTTTTTTTTTGGTTTGTTTAACTGTAATACAAATATTGCGTGTTTGAATTTTGTGGAAAACAGAAGAAATGGTAATGCCAACGAGCCAAACAACAAACAAACCATGAAACGAAGAAGAAAAAAATGCAGATACTGAGAAACAAGTTTACAAATACAGGGTTAGGCGATTGAAGTGTTACCTATTCAAACAACCATAATTTTTATGTTTGATTTTTTTTTTATTGATTCAAATTACAAAATGTGTTAAACAAATTGAGATTTCAGAATCCATTCACTTTAACTCGATATGGCCACCTTTTGCCCTGACTATGGCATTCAAACGACTTAAAAATGAGCCCATTCCCGCAAAATGGCTTTCTTCAGCGCATCCATGCTGGCATATTTTTTAGTGCTCACCTTACTCTCCAAAATGGCCCAGATGGAATAGTCCATCGGATTTGCATCTGGCGAATTCGAAAGCCATTGTGTTGACGAAATGAAGTGTGGAACATGGTTTTTTAACCATTCCTGGTTCACACGGGCTTTATGAGACGGTGCCGAGTCTTGTTGAAACGTCCATGGTCTACGACCGAAATGTTTACGTGCCCATGGCTCTAAAGCAGCTTCCAAAACATTTTCCCGATAATAAGTCGCATTGACCTTGACACCAGGCTCGATGAAAACGATTGGGCAACGCCCATCTGCGGTCACAGCTGACCACACCATTACTTGCGATGGAAAATTACTTCTGGTGGCTCTTCGTAGGCTCAAATTTTCGGAAGTGCGTTCAGTTAAGTAAACACGATCATTTTGAGAGTTTATAAATTGCTCAATAGGGAAATTTTTTTCATCAGAGAACACAATGTTTGGGAATTCTCCACGTTCGTGCAAGCGTAACAATTCCTTTGCTCTATCGAGTCTAACTTTTTTTTGCTTTGCTGTAAGATCGTGTGCCTTTTGGAACTTGTATGGCTTTACCTTGAGGTCATTTTTGAGTATTCGTCGGATACTGCGCTGGGATATTTTCAATTCTTTGGCCATTTGATTACCACTACGACGTGGATTTCGCTGAAGTCGAGCCTTCACTTTCTTAACCATTTCACGTGATGTTGCGGTTTTTGTTCGGCCACCACCATAGCGTTTAGCAATGCTGCCTGTTTCATTATAACGTTTTATGGTGCGATACACAAACATTTTATTCACTTTGAGGTGGTTTAGCTCGCGAACAATATCTGTGGCTGATTTTCCGGCCAAATATAATGCAATTACACTATTACGTCTGAATTCCATTTCGTATAACTTTTGTTCTATAAAACTTTGATGTAAATGCTCGTGGGAGCTTGTAAACAACATAAACAGGTGTACTTGGTACGATTTTGACATATCTGACATTATCAGTTTGCCAGTATTGCCAGCCTGAAATTGGTAACAGTTCAATTGCCTAACCCTGTAAATGGCAGCAAAACCGAAAACTTGGCAGTTAATTTGAAAAACAAAAAAAAAACGAATAAAGTAAGGAAGGTAGGTAGGTTCGACGCTTGTTTGTTGGCCTAAACCATAAACCCACCATTATCGCCAACACTTGCGTGGAGCACAGCGACAAACCCAGTCAAGCCAAGGATGTTTCGAACTCAGTCACACACACAAACACACACACATGACTAAGCCGCAAACAAGTTTCGGAAGGCGATCGCCTTCACCTTCACCAGACAGACAAACAGAGCGACAGACAAGAGACAATGCAACGATACAACCTCAACACGACGGCGTCGAATGAGTAACCGACAGGAAAAACTTGTTCTCATTAGACAGTAGCAGTGGTTTGGCTGCACGGCACAGCAATTGCAACACGCGCTCGCTGTAAGGAAGAAACACACATTTAAGGCCACGGTCACTGGTCACTGAACATTGCACATGGCATACTCTAATGTCCGAACAAAGGCAAATGCACATTGTATTCGGACACAGTGCAAATGTACGTACACTGTTTCCAAGGTGAATTGGAAGATATTCAAATTGTCATGGAAACTTATCAAGGACCTTCCTCAAGCCCGGCCAAACAATAGTAAGGTCACGTAACATGACGACGGCGGGTAATGGGCAAATAGAGGCAGTTTCGTAACGTATCATATGACAACTGTATCAATGCTGAATTTTTTGTCTGTGGGATTTTCTTGTTCTCTCGAATCTTGTATATCACATATTTTTCACAAATCTGTTTAAAGTCTGAGTCCAGTTCTGTTAGCTATCCTAAGAAGTAGAGGAGGTTACTTAAGTCAAATCGGGACGGAGCATGGTATGGGAACTACCAGCGACTTGATGCATTCGCATTATATTAGAATTATTATTTCAATCAGTTTTAATCGAAAATTTAATTTGAGTGTTAATTTGCAAGTTGGTAGGAATTTTTGCCGAATATTCGCTCGTCTGTGTGACTTTTTATTGTGGGACACTTGTATAAGAACAAGCCCACAAGCTAAGTCAACAGAAGAAGTGAACACGATTGATGTCTTGGAAGACAAAAGTACACGTGTCTTGACTCATGAGACACCAGCTGAAATATTAGAAATGAGTTTGTCAAAATTGGACTTTCGGAGTGGACCGCCTGAAGCGTAGCAGTGGGCAAACATTTGCATGAAATAATTTTTCAAAGTTAAGGTATGCATTGACTTGTCAATCCAAATAAATATAGCATTCAAAAATCCGTTTGTTTGATATTTTCAAGTCTTGTGGGCTTCCCATTTTCCGTAGTGGTTTTCAGTAATCATTTGTACATTACTAAGCCGGAGCGGAAAAGTGGTTTCTGGTACACACGCCCTGTTCAGTTCCTCCCAGACAAATGCGACAAACTTATTATGATTTGGCTAAACCTGATGCCAATGAATAGAGACCGTGGATATTCGGGTGTAGTTACCGGTAAAATTATGAAAACACTTTGGGTTTCTGGTGATGATACCCAATTCCAATGCGAAATTACATACATATGTATTGAATTCTATTTTGCTATTTTGTTTTAAATTTTTATATTTGTAAGGATTTTCCAAAAAAACGTATGTCTCTATTGTCTCGCTCGACATTCACAATAAACAAATCGATAAACAATCGAATATTTGTCTCTGTTTTCATTGTACATTTCAATTTAGAAACCATTGTTTTTCAAAGGACGGAGTTTTATTGATAAAACGGAGATTTGGAAAGTATTGTCCCCGTAGTCCCGAAAGGCTTAAAGTATAAGTTTTGGTTTCGAAAAAATAACAAACAAACTTGTATGGAATAAATCAATTCCGAAAATAAAAAAAATTCTAAAATACGATAAGAGTGTGTAGTGTTTACGTATTTGTGGGTTCAGTTCAGGCCATAGGATAAATAGTCGGAAGTCCTTTCATGGAATTACTCAAAATATCCAGAGAGCATTGCGCAACATTAGGATCTAAACTGAAGTGGACGGTCGTGGTGTGATGCGACTATACACAGTAAACCCAGGTTCGCAAACGGGTAAGACCATCAAACATTATTTTCAGCGGCTGTTTCCACCTCCAGCGGCTTTAAGAGTAACTAACAGACTAATATCTAATCAATGTAAAAAATTCTCTAGAAAAAACAATAACCTTTCGGAACCGGCCTAAACAGTGGAAATACAAATTATATCGTGCACAGCTCACTGGTTCGAGAGAAGTTTGCCGTCTGTTCCTTTAGGGAATGCTAAGGAAATTAAGTCAGTGTCAACATAGATCTATTGGTGACTTATAGACAGATGTGGGTACTGCCAAAGACATGTATAGCGAATAGTTGTTTTTAATTTTGACTACCATATGATTTGAATGGAATGTTCGACATGTCTTTGAGATTTATAAACTTCTCTATGTCAAGAAAATTGAAATTGTAATTCAACATTTTCCTAAAGTACGCGCGTGATTTGGAAAAACATATTATTTTTCCTACACAGGTGCTACTGACATCTTCTTCCGGGATTTCCGGGATTCCCAGGATTAAAATAATGCAAACAAACCAAACTATGAACGATTTTACCCACTTTTTACAACTGTGATTGTAATTTTTAACTGGAAATTATATTAGTAGATCTTATTACATTTAAGTTGTACAGGATTTTTTTCCCCAATATTAATTGTCTAGGATTTTTAATATAAGTTTTAATGTACATTTTTAAGTTTTGGTTAAAAAACAATAACATTTTTAGGACAAATAGTATTTTTCTTTCATTATATTTTATAAAGAAAATCAAGAAGAAATTTGCCATTCCCAGAAGTTGAAAATGGTCGGGAAATTAAAAAGCCTAATTGTCGCCAATATACAACTTTTGGACTACTTCTGTTCCGATCATTGGAGTATGAGCAACTCGAATGTCCGCGACATAGGAAATGGTGAAAATCGTCTAGCGTATCGTGTTGGCATCTATGAACAAATTGATCTTGTTTAGAAAAAAAACGAAACACAACGTTGTACCCGCCCGGCACTTGTGCCATTTGCAGCGCACGTCTAAGCGCGACGAGTACGTATTGCGTAAACTCCGCTCGTTCGCTGGTCATTATTTTTTTACTATTTCATTTTGTTGTTGTCCAGTTTTGTTTTGTTTACTTATTGGATTTTCTTGAATTTCATTTTCAGTGGAAAAACATTAGAAGCCTGCAATGAAGACAGACACACGGTAACAACAACAACGAAAGTAAACTTGTCGTATGACTTTCGATTTCGATTAATGTGACTTTACACGAAATTGTTGTTGTAGAGTGGATAACTCTTCGACGATGATATTTATTTATTTTTAACTATTTTGTTGGGGAATGCGGCGTGTGTGGGTGATGGGAGGGTGTTCATGTGAGTTTTGTTTCTCTTCTAATTGCGGTGTTTGCTCGCTATTGTCTGCCATCAGATTTGTCACACGCTGTGATTTGTTACAGCAACGATTACAGTGTGGACCCCCTCCCCCCCAATCCGATTGCCCGACAATGTCATCAATAGAAGTTACGGTGCGAGGCGATAATTAAAAGAGAAAAAGAAAATAAAGAAGCAAAAACCAACAAGCAGCGCGCTACTGTTTGGAGAAATGTTGTTATTGTTTCGTGTACGAAGGCTGCTGGTCTTGGTGGCATAGGTGTCAATCGTTACTCATTCATTCGTCCGTCTATGGGTTTATTTATGTTTTCTTTGTACATACGTATGTACATACATATGTATGGATATGTAATTGCCATCTGTCATAAGAGTGAAAGTAATTATGATTACAAAATTAAATTGAAATTTGTCACAGAAATTAAATAATTCTGATTTGTAAAGAAAGTGTGTGTTATGTAACAGTGACAAAAAATGGTGACTAATGACAGTTGATTTATGAAACACTTGTTTATTATTACGATTTTGTATGTTGATTTCAATTTCTTACGAATACAAAAATATAATAAACACATCAGTAGAATTGCGAAAATGTGATTATTTGAGTTTGGACAATGCGGATTCATTTCGCGGTGGACTTTGTTGTTGTTACCTGGAAAGTAATGAACGTTTTTGCAGTGAATTTTAAGTAATAACTCCTACACTAAATAAATTCCCTGCCAAACATTTATCTACAATATTATGCAACTACAAAAGACTTACAACTTGTAAATCAAGTCAATCACTGGCATTCGTGTATTTCTTTTGGGATTACGCCGAATATCTCAAAACTTAAACTTCCGTTAATAATAATTCGAAATATTTTATTTCTGTTGTCTTTTGCATGTCAATTCGTTTTTGACATTAGTAATGTAAACAAACGCAGAATACAAATTGACAAGGCATTAATCGGGGTTTTCCGCAAAGACTGCGGCTTTTGGCCACTCGAAGAGACTGGGACACCACGAGATCTCCCCAAGGCTAGCCGACCCTAGAGACATTCCGGTAAGAATTTTGCTGCAGTTAGCCAAGGTGACGAAGAGGTGACCGGAACATCGACCAGACGACATGCCGCACAATTGGGCATTGGTCGTCAGAATTTTGGTGCATGATTTGAAGATATTCCTTTATAAAGTTCAGACAGTACATCAGGAGTTACCTTCTCAATGCCAAATTAAAGCTGAAGAAAATCGGATGGAAATACCAGGTACATCCCATATAAATTTATATAAATTTTCGTTAAAATTTTGGACATTCAATGCGCTTCACAGAATAATTCTACATTTGTTAGCTAAATTTTGGAATTTTCAGACTTTCAATGGGACTTCAATCCACTCATGTCCTGAAGCTGAAAATTCGCGTAAGTTTAGTACTTGTTTTCGCGCAATCTGGAAGATGGGGCGTGGTTGTCGCACCCAACAACGAGGCAGTTCGGAAGTTGTTTTTGACATAAATCTGTCATTTGTTACTGTCGCATTCAATTTAATGAAATTTCACAGAGATCTACCTAAACTGTCTTCGAACTTCAGTCTGGAAGATGAACGACTAGCAAAATCGTATTAATATTCGCATGCTGGCCTGTAGAGGTGTACGTAAATTCTTCGATTCCAGCTGCAGTATTTTAGAAGCGGGGGTCGTGAATTCGATTCACAGCTCAGACACTAATCTCTGATATCACAAACAACCAGTTCGCATCCCGACATATGCTGTATATAAATGGTGAACAACAAGAAAGGAGTCATCAGATTAGTGTCACCCATACTCGTCATTTCGCACCATTACTCGTATAACCTAAGATTGCTGAATCCATGACACGCAGCAACAATGTATGTAAATAGTGGAGATATATATGTATGTATATAACAAATTGTAATAGCAGCAGCTATAGGGGAAATTAGCTCGACTCTGCTAACAGCATTTTGGAAACGGTTGACTTCGACCCTATTTGTTGAAACACATATTTTATGGTCAGTAAAAAATTCGGCCGGTCTTATACGGCTTTACTATTGATTACGTTTACTTAGAAAGGAGGAAGGCGGAAAGGAGCATGAATTAGAACAAAAATCTTTGGAAAGTGCAATTAGAAAGAAACGCAGATACACACACATGTTGTGGATGCTTCATCAGACGGGTAAAGTTCCATGGATCATGTTGAAAATTCTATAAAATAAATGGATATTTGAATGCGTGAGGACATTTCCTTTCTACAAAAGGGTCACAACTCAAAATTCTAACGCATTAACGCAACTAAAAATAATTCCTTTTAGTTCATCGTGCAGATGAAATGCAAGTAACGTAAAAAATATACATAGCTCTATTTTTCGAGTTAAAGAAGATTGTGATACCCAGGTTCAATCCGATCGGGAAATGCTTTAAGTAAGATGTGTATTACTATTGCTGTCTCAATTCTCTCATTATGAAAGAGGACCTTAAAATAAAAGTCTATTGTAAAGTATCAATTCATTTTTGCAACAGGCCGATATTCTTTGATTCTAGTGTCCTTTATATACAAATAAATTAATTTTTTTGAAAGAAAATCGATTATGAGTTCCAGCTTGCAATACGCTTATGTATTTCCAAAGCAAATAAAAAAAAAATAGACTGCATATGGTCTGACACCACGAAATTGGATATATTGACAATGCTATCGAAAGCAATATGTGGAGTAATGATTGATTGATTTGTATTTGCGATATCTGTGTGTGTATATAATTTATCACAAAAAAATTATATTTTTGTTAAAGTATCATTGTAGAGATGTGTCGGCTGCTATACATTTCTTTTGCGGTTTGAAATACACGATACACACATAAGTAGAACATCAAAGTATCTTACAATATCGTGTAGTACTTTTTGCGATATCTCAATTTTTATTGGCAAATAAAGACATGATTTCAATCATTTAATTGAAATATATACACACACACATACGCGCACACTTTTGCAATTTCAATTCAATCATGCCCTCTCATTCGATTCTATCTGTCAACTTGAAGTTATTTCTACATTTGGTCGACGTTCATGGCGATGTTTTGACTGCATTTTAACGTTTCAATTAAGACCTTAGCATGGGGTCAATTGTGCTTGTATTTCGGTTTTTTGTTGAAGTATTTTAGTTAATAGCTACAGCAGTGTTTTCATTCAAAATTTTCTATGTAAATGTTTGGTGTGGAATTTATGAGAATTTCGTATATTTAGATTGTCAGAGCTCAGTCAATTTCACACCTCACGTGGAGAATTTATTTGGAATTCATGCGGTTTATTACATCATTTATGCGTTTTTTCCTTTATTAGACACTAAACGTCTAAAATACAAAAAAAAAACACCTTTAGGTAATTTTAATAATAAACTAAAAATAAATTAGAACATTAGGTCAGGTTTTGAATTCAACGGAAAAACAATGATGTAATCAAAAATGTTACCAAATTTGTTCACATGCATAAATATTTGGAAAATGTTAGACCTTGTGGTGTAGAAATGACCAAAAAAAAAAAAAATCATTCGCATCTCAGGTTAGTGCTACCACCAATAGCAGTTTTTTGAGTTTTATTTTCCCATGATCGTCATGTTTGGATTTTCAAATGAATTTTTGTTCTCATTATTAATTCGGTGTTATTTTAAAAGTTATTTATTTTGAAAGTCCGCTTCGAACGTCTAAGAGATTAAACACAATCTGAGTCGCTAGCCTTGAGACGAATAAACACAAAATGGCTGAGGAATAAATTTATCTACGGCAATTACTTTTATACATAGCTTGGGAATTTCGATTAGAATTGAATCAGTCATTTGAGAAACACCTGATGTCCATTTTTGGCCAAAATTGAGTTATATATATTAAATTGTTGGTGAAGGCAAGACGAATCCAATACGCATAAAAAACTCATCGCCACTTGGTAACCATGGTGATGCTGCATTAGAAAATATCCATTCATTTGAGAAACACCTCATCTCCTGGATATGTGTTGTTTCTCAAATGACTTACAAAAAAATGTGGCTGGTGGCAACAGAGTTTTTTGTAATTCTATTTTAATGTGGCTGGTGGCAGCTCTGCGTTTTGCTACTTTAGTGTAATCAAACGAAAAATTAAAACAACTGACAGGATTTACACAGTACAACAGTATGCTGAACTGATGTTGCACTCTGCTGCTCCGGACAAGTTCCTAGTGGAAATAGTAGAAAGTGAAAAAGTTAAGGATTTTAAATCATGGTGTGGTCAATTTTATAAAAAGAATGTAATATCTACGGAGACTCAAGCAAGGAACATCCCGAAGGAAAACAAAATAAAATTCAACATTTCAACTTTTATGGAGTTTCATTACTCTAATAA
The DNA here is from genome assembly GCA_958296145.1 of Hydrotaea cyrtoneurina. Classification (NCBI taxonomy): domain Eukaryota; kingdom Metazoa; phylum Arthropoda; class Insecta; order Diptera; family Muscidae; genus Hydrotaea; species Hydrotaea cyrtoneurina. Next base: position 48,904,472 of record OY282514.1, on the reverse strand, counting down.
ACATGTAGGCCAGGTTAAAGTAAAAAACGTAATTGGTGAACTCAATGATCACACTTTTGACTTGAAAAAATCGAGAACTGGTTTACCAGAGCTGCCAAAAATCAGCGCCTACCCGCAAAACTGTGTACCTATCAATATCAATAAAATCAATGACCTCAGGAAAGTCGAAGCCTATATACCTGTAGACATTGTTGATACATTTTATTCAAAAATCTATGACTGGCCATATACCGATACGGATGACATTGAACACTTTTAAGAAACAAAATAATTTGAAAAATGTGTATGTATATATTACTTGAAAAATAAAATACTGATTTTTATTAATTATTTCAATTTTTTACATATTCTTTCGTACCTGATAACATATCGTTTAGTCAGTCATTTGAGAAACAACACATCTCCAAAAACTTTTATAATTTTTTTAAATATCAAAATAAGAATTATAAAATTTTATTTTCGTAGAATTAATTAATCAAACACCTGTAGAATCATACAAACAAATTTCAAAAATATATAATGGTAAATTCTGCACCAAATGGGTTTTTTTTTGATTTCCCGAAAGTTTACTTTTTTGGATATGAGGTGTTTCTCAAATGACCGATTCAATTAGAAATCATTACGATTGGAGAAATAAAATAATCTAATCATTAGAATTGAATTTTGATAAAAATTTCAGATTACTAATTGATTTGATTAGAAATAATCAAAAATGTAATCACAATTAGTGACGATTAGCATTTGTAATCGATTCGAAAACTAATCCAAAAAATAATTGAAACAATTAGTGACGATTAGCATTTGTAATCGAATCTAATCAAAACTAATCCAAAAAATAATTGATTAGATTTCTTGATTATTTTTGATTAGATTTGATTAGATCAACTATTTTTAAAATCAAATCAAATCTAATCAAAAATAATCAAGAAATCTAATCAATTATTTTTTGGATTAGTTTTGATTAGATTCGATTACAAATGCTAATCGTCACTAATTCTGATTACATTTTTGATTATTTCTAATCAAATCAATTGGTAATCGTCTAAAATGGCTAACTAATCATAATTAATCAATTTTTCAGCACAATTAAAATTTCTAATCCAATTGCTAATCATTAGGATTTCTAATCATTATTTCCAAGCTATGCTTTTATAAAAGTAACATTTGAAAATGTTTACTGCTCCATTCTAGTAGAACAGAGACAGTCCTTCAGTAAATTGCACCTAATGTGTGATATGAGATCTTTGTTGTGGCCGGAGATTAAACTCATCTCGGAGCGGCGATTTAAAGCCGCTGGACTTTTGTTTTTTTGGGGGGGGGGGGGTTAACGTAGTGGTCTATTCGCAGTAGGCGAATATCAATGAAGCCATTTGTGAGATACAGCCCGAAACCGTTATTAAGATATTCTACAATTGATTCGACAGGATGCGCTACAGAGAAACTGGCCGTGGCAGCCATATTAACGAAATCGTGTTCCCATGAAATAGGAAAAGCCAAAGACGTTTTAGTTAATTTTTTTTTCGAATTTCTAAAAAGTATCCATTATCCCGTAGATAAGTTCGACTTACGGAGACTTTGAGTTATGGAATTACTTATAAAACTGTTTAAGGGAATTTGGCTTCTTAACTGACACTTGAAGTGCTTCTACTTAAAGAAAATTCAATTTATGGAAGTTCCACTGTATATATTTCTCTCAACCAAATAAAGGGTGTTTTTTATTGGGGTATAGAACTTTAAGTTGGCATCACTTTTTTAACTGGCGGCCATTTTGTCAGCTGTCAAGTGATTAATATTTAGTTTGGTTTGCCATTTCATCATGAACAGGTTGACAAAAGAACAACGCTTGCAAATCGTGCAAATTTATTTCGAAAGTAATGGTTCAGTTCGCGAAGTTCACCGCAAGCTCCGTCCATTTTATGGTCGACATAATCGTCCATCAGAGCAATTAATTCGGTTAACCATGGATCTTGGCTTGCGATCTTACATGATCCAGCTTGTGCAAGAATTAAAGCCGCGAGACCAAGCAATGCGTCGTGATTTTGGTGTATGGGCCGAAAATGAGATTCATCCCGATGCTGATTTTCATCACAAAATTTTGTTCAGTGATGAGGCTCATTTTTGGTTGAATGGCTACGTCAACAAGCAAACGGCGGCCACATTCCCTGAAATCATATTTAAACATTAATGGCAGAAAATTATCCTTCCCATAAAGCCAAATTGATGGACATTAAAACGATTTTCTTGTGTTTTATTTCAATTCGAAGTTCTATACCTCAATAAAAAACACCCTTTATAAGAAGTTGGTGTTGAAGCAATGTAGTGATGCAAATCCGGGTCAAAAATGATACGCTACCGTATCTATCGTAAAAAATAACATTTAAAAGTTCTAAAGAAAGGGAGCTACAGTGAAACTTCTACAACTCAAACTTCCATAAGTCGAATTTTCTTTAAGACGAATCACTTCCAGTGACAGTTAAGGAGACAAATGCCCTTAAACAATTTTCTAAGCAATTCCATAACTCAAAGTGTCCGTAAGTCAAACTCTACTAATGGTGGTTCGAGTTAAGGAAGTTTGACTGTATTACCAAATAACAACAGACAAGAATACGCCCAATCGAAAAACAAATTGTGCCATTTAAAAAATGCATTTGCATCCAAACGAAACATAAAACAAATGCATTTGTCCAGCGTGTAGTTCAACGCTTTTTTTTCTTTGTTTCGGTGAAAGGACCACTTGTCATGGCCAAATCAGGTGCCTTAGCAACATTGTACAACGGCACGATTAATGCATCCCTGACTGACTTCATCCTCACGATGAGTATTGAAACAACAAATTATTGAAATTTATCAACATGACTTTCATATCCGTTGGGTTTTTCTTTTTTAAGGTTTAAGGTTAAAATTTGAACCTGACCTTATGTGTGTTGTAATGACAGTTGAACAAAATATTCATCATTTCAATTATGAAGAGTGGGAAACGCAGAGACTTGTTTGCACATGACAAAGACCTGATGAATGGTGGATAGATGCAACAGTGGCAAGTGCATAGCGAGAGGGTGCATGCATTTATGTGTCATTCATTCAGTCGTTCATGATGAAAAGGAAAATGAATTCAAATTATGATGATTTTCCTAATGAAGGTGGTGGTGGTGATGATGATGGAAATCATCATCACCGAGAGTTAACACTCATGACTATGAAATGAACTCGAGTGTGTTTGTTGTATGTTCGTTTGTATGAATGTGCAACATTTTAATTATGTATATGTGGCACAGTGGCGAGCAAATATTTAAGCCTTAAAGTATGATTCGATAGTGATGCCCAAGGAATGCGCAAGAAAGGGCCACCTAGGATCCGCTGGAAATGCAGACTGAACAACATCGCATAAAACTTTGTGTACGAGACTAGAGGAATAGTGCGAAAGATCGTTACGCACATTGTATTGTAATTAAATAAAAACAAATAAGTTCGACTTAAGATTCAATAGAATTGTAAATATAGGGGTTTCCAACAAGAGGTGTTATTTTGGTATTCAAAGACAAATGACATTTTTTGAGATAAATGATCGGATGCTTATTTCATAATAATAAATATCAGAAAAAAGAAAAAAGGCCCCCACGACCACGCTTACAGGACCATATCCTTTTCAAGAAATTGTCCATAACCAAATCGCAAAGTGGCTGCCCTATGTCCTCGATAGCCTCACGAATTCTATCTTTGAGGTCTTGCATCGACGCTGGGCTGTTGGCGTAGACCTTATCTTTCACGTGGCCCCAAAGGAAGAAGTCGCAAGGTGTTAAATCAAAATATTGTGACTGCAAGATTTTCACCATTTATGTAGTGAATTTTAATAATTTCAATGCGTTGTTGAAGCGGGTATCGTTCCATTTTTAGTAATGGCGTAGTTTCTACTTGTTAAATGTCCAAAAATAAAAGTTTCAAAAGTGACAGCTACCGAAATACCGGGTGATTCAAAATAACACCTCTTGTTGGAGATCCCTGTAGATATAAAGGATAAGAAATTACATCGCTAACAAGCATTTGAAAGAAATTGATTTTAGAAGATTTTTACGAGAAGCCCTTTTTTGTTACCCAGGGACAACCTCAACCTTAGAAGATTTGGGTCGTTCATCGAGCTTCGAATTTGAATGTTTGCTCCACCCATAGTACCACAAATTATAGTGTCATGTGGATGACAGCGATTCCCTCATGGACATGACAGACTTCGATTTTGAGTGAGTAAGGAACATGTTCCACTTATGCTCGCCACTGTATGCCGTATAGAAATTGGTATTACATCAAGTTTTGCCACTGCATTCATTGCACGCAGCAATAGTTTGTTGATTGTCTGCAACGTGAATTACCTAATGCTGTGGCATCATCGTCCACAACATCATCATCTGCTCGTTGTCGTCATCATCATCGCCAGTGGCAGCAGCACGACCGTTTACAAGCTGCTTGCTTTTGGCTGCTGCGGCATATTTATGAAGTCTCCTCGGACGATGAGAGATCAAGTCTAGGCAACTTCATGTTGCAGCATGCTGCCAACCACCATTGTTGCCGTTTTCGAGTTGTTGGGTATTTTCACAAGACCTCATTTCTTGCCAAATGAAATTAGTTGCAATGGCAGTGTGTCCGTCCGTCCGTCGTTGATGTTGTTGTTGAAAGAGTTTTTTCCACTTTTATTTTTTGTTTCTGCAGTACGAGCAGATATTCGCACACACACACACACACACAGTTTTGTCTCTAATGTTTTCAGTTTATCGCTGTCGCTGACGTTGTTATTGTCTTGTTGCAGTTTCTTCTTTTTAGAGTTATTGTTTGGCATTTGGCCAAGAGTTTGAAAGAGAAACTTGGCTGGCTGCTTGCTTGGCTCATACACATTTTCAGTTTTTCTAATTCATTGATTGCATTTGGCTTTGTTGTTGTTGCTGTTGGTGTTGCTTGTTGGGCTGCTGTTAAGTAACTTAAGTTTCTTTTGATTGTCGAACGCCTCACGAAAACAACAACAACAACAACAACGGCAACAATGTTATATTGACCCAGATTTTGTTTAATTTGCTGAACACAACAAAAACAACAATCATAAGTGTTTACTCTGGTTTCTTTCGCTTGGTAGTGGTGATGGTGGTGGTGCTGGCGAAGAGAGGCAATGAGGTGTTAGAGATGCCTCTGAGAAGTGTAAGGACTTGTTGTTATTGTTGCCTACATTGTTTGCCAGAGCAGAGAATTGGTGGTGTTTATTTGTCATGCCATGTTTGCTGCTGCCACTCCTGCACATGTTACAGTTTGTGTTGCCACTCATTCTCTGCGAGTGACACGAGTTGGTCCTTTTTCGTCGCACGCCATCATCGCCACCACTTGGGCCACATCCATTGTCCGTCGCAAATATAAAACAGATGTTTATGCAAAAATGTCTGTTTTGAGGTTAACGTTTTTAGTTTGCATTAACAAAATGCTTTGGTAAAAAAAAAACGGAATAACATGAATGATTTAAAAGTTTTAAATACTAAATTGGTGTACTTAAATGGCTGGAGAGCCATCGTGTCAAAAATATGTTCGCAGTTAAGGCCAGTTTGGACACCACACACAATATATCGCACACATTCTACTAAAGAGACACAACTCAAAATGTTGCAATATATTCTGCAGCTGGTGGTTTCGAATACAACATGAACGGCGACATTCCTGTTTTTTTTTTGACAAAAGTACATTAAAAAAATAAATTCATCTCTTTTGAGCTGGCAGATGTGAGAACGATGAACCGCTGTAACATGTAAACTCGAATTTCTACAAAAAGCGGCCATAACTTACACATTTATCCGTAAACGTTCTTCAAATGTGGTTTTTGTTTTCAATAGAGTGCCAGCATTTGGAAAAAATGTTAAGAATTTTGGAAAATTGTTTTTGCCCACTGCTCTTTAGCCACTCTTTTTATATGAAAATCATGTTCACAATATGTAAAGGATTCTCCAACATGAGGTGTTATTTTGAATCACCCGGTATTTCGGTAGCTGTCACTTTTGAAGCTTTTATTTTTTGACATTTGACAAGTAGAAACTACGCCATTACTAAAAATGACACGATAACCGCTTCAACAACGCATTGAAATTTTAAAAATTCACTACAAAAATGGTGAAAATCTTGCAGTCACAGTTCGCAAAACTAAAGAGTTTCCGGACCGTGTTATCTCTCGAAGAGGTGATCACAATCTTCTGATTTAACACCTTGCGACTTCTTCTATTCGGGCCAAGTGAAAGATAAGGTCTACGCCAACAGCCCAGCGTTGATTCAAGATCTCAAAGATAGAATTCGTGAGGCTATCGAGGACATAGGGCAGCCACTTTGAAATTTGGTTATGGACAATTTCATGAATAGGATACGGTCCTGTAAGCGTGGTCGTGGTGGCCATTTGGCTGATTGTGCCTGGAAAGACGCAAGGCGTCAAGATAGAATTAGAAATCATTACGATTGGAGAAATAAAATAATCTAATCATTAGAATTGAATTTTGATAAAAATTTCAGATTACTAATTGATTTGATTAGAAATAATCAAAAATGTAATCACAATTAGTGACGATTAGCATTTGTAATCGAATCTAATCAAAACTAATCCAAAAAATAATTGATTAGATTTCTTGATTATTTTTGATTAGATTTGATTAGATCAACTATTTTTAAAATCAAATCAAATCTAATCAAAAATAATCAAGAAATCTAATCAATTATTTTTTGGATTAGTTTTGATTAGATTCGATTACAAATGCTAATCGTCACTAATTGTGATTACATTTTTGATTATTTCTAATCAAATCAATTAGTAATCTTCTAAAATGGCTAACTAATCATAATTAATCAATTTTTCAGCACAATTAAAATTTCTAATCCAATTGCTAATCATTAGGATTTCTAATCATTATTTCCAAGCTATGCTTTCTAGGTTTCAGACATTTTACACCTGACAATGGCAACCATAACCCACTGGTGTCCTTTATCTATTCAAATTTGTATAGCTGATACTTTTTGTAATAATTTTGCCCTTCTGTCCAAATTTATTGGTTAGGGCAAAACCAAATTTTGATACAAAAAATATTAATCCGTTCTTATCTTAGTCAACTGGATTAATATTTAGTCTGAATGTTCAATCGTTCAGATTATTAAAAATTAACAGAATCGACAAAGAGGTATACATAAATGGATTATATTAATGGACTAAAATAAACTATCATTGGGAATTTCTTGTACGAATTTTAAATTCCGAAATTTAATCCACAAATATTCGCTTCCTTTTAAGATGTGCCTGATTGCACCTCTAGAAATCTGCATGGGCTTTTTGAAACAAAAAACGCCCATAAAAAAGTGACTCAGTATGTAAACGTAATGTAAACGTTTTTATTTAGCCTGGAAGTCGTCACATAATTTTGTTTAATTACATGTTTATGTTAATTGTTTGAAAGCAATTATGTAAATGGCTTTGTTTGTAGTTGTATACCTGTATGCAACAATGAAATGAAGCTACACAGACAAATTGTTTCCCCTAGCAAGTCGTACGACATTAGACAGGATCACAAAATACATGTTGCCTCAATCTTGTAACACAGTACAGTTTGCAGTGACTCGACAAGAACTGAAATCTATCGTTAGCTGATGCGTTTTAAAGACGTCCATAAGACGCGTATTGTTTGTTTTACATTTTGTGGTGTATATTTATAAGTACAAAAACAAAAAACCAATACCATTGTGGAAATCTTTTAAAAATTAAATGACATTTTATACAAGAATAAAATAGAGTTGTAAGATTTCATCATAATTGAGCACATGTCATATTTCTATCTCGAATCGAGTCCTACAGCGCAGGAAAAAGAAGACGCATCGCACCGAAAACAAAATATGCTCATATGGAAAGTGTCAAATCAAACAGCCACTGTAACTTTGTTTTGTGAGAATTTCGCCATAGTTTTCTTTTCTCGCATTGTTGGGAAAAACACAGTCCCTCGAAAAGTTAACGATCTTACAGGAAAATGTACTCACAAACTTTTCATGGGAGATCTCTGCTACATGTTTAACTAAAAATGTTCTCAGATAACGACAAATTCACTTATTAATCCATTGATGGGAACATTTCTCAGTAATATTAAAGAATGGGGACGCATGCCAGTATTCATTGGTCAGACAACATTTACTAATGTAAGTTTTTTTTCTTAAAAAAAAAAATTTTGTTGAAAAAAAAATTTTTTATTGAAAAAAAAAATTTTTGTGGAAAAAAAAAATTTTGTTGAAAAAAAAATTTTGTGGAAAAAAAAAATTTTGGAAAAAAAAATTTTTGTTGAAAAAAAAAAATTTGTTGAAAAAAAAATGTTTGTGGAAAAAAAAAAATTTGTTGAAAAAAAAAAAATTTTGTGGAAAAAAAAAATTTTGGAAAAAAAAATTTTTGTTAAAAAAAAAAATTTGTAAAAAAAAATTTTTGGAAAAATAAAAATTTTGGTAAAAAAAAAAGTTGGGGAAAACACAATTTCTGTACAAAAAAAAATATTATTTTTTTTATTATTATTATTTATAGAAAATTATAGAATGCCTATTTAAATTCCTACGTACTGCGTGACAGAGTCAGTGAATCGAGTGTCGAGGGTAAATATATATTAAGATGTTCAACTGTGCCTTGGGAAAATCCGTAAAGTCAGACGTAAGTCTTTAGACTGATAGAAAAGTTATGTCTAACAAATTAAACAAAAGCAATGGACCAAAAGTCGAAATAAATTTTCCTATATTCAAAAGACAAAAAAAAACTTTAATTTTGAGAGTTTCTTCATTTCTTCATTCCATCAATTAAATGTTTTTTTTTTCCTTTAAAACGTTTTTAATTTTAATTTCAAGTTAGTTCAATTCATGTGAGAGTTTTTACATGCAATTTACATCAATTGCCAATTGTGCGACCCATCCTAATGTCTCCCCGTACTATGTTGAATGATTCAACTTATATTCTTTAAAATATTGTAAAACATATTACATTTATCATCATCAGCATCAGCATACATGTATCGTAATAATACAATTGACATTTGTACAGCGCTGTACACGTACGAATACGGCAGCAACAACTTCAATAGAACACGACGATGACGATACTGTTGCAATATTTAAATGCACTCACTGAGCGCCGATGACAAAGAACATTCATGTGTATGGAAGGGAGGGGGCGCATAGCACACTCATAAATACTCTCATCCGTGCTGGCAACATACAAATGAGTGCATAAGTGCACACATAGCAACAGTGGGGAGCAGAAAAAAGTAGAAGAGGACTTCGTGCAGTTCTTAAAGCATAACAATTGAAATTAAAGCAAATTTAGGAATTATTTACCTTTTTACAACAAAATGTTATATACTTTTTTTCACTACAAAAATGGTGAAAATTTTGCAGTCACAGTTCGCAAAACTAAAGTCGGACCGCAATTCAGAAATTGGTGGAAAAATTCGAGCTGTTGGGACAAGTTAGTGATGTGAAGAATAAAACCCGTGCACGTCGCTCAAGAACAACTGAGAATATTGCTGCTGTAGGCCAAAGTGTTGAAGAAAACCCAGGTTTGTCCATTCCTCGTCGTTCCTAGGAATTGGGCATTCCACAAACGTCACTGCGCCTTATTTTGCATAAAGATTTGGGTCTTAAGAAGAACTCAAGCCGGCCGATCATCAACAACGTCGTGTCTTTGCTGATTGGGTCCTTGAAATGCATAAAAATGTTCCGGAATTCCATCGAAAAACCATCTTGACTGATGAGGCCCATTTTCACCTCGGTGGCTAGTAGCCACTGGCTACGTCAACAAGCAAAATTGTCAAATCTGGGACTAGGAAAACCCCAGAGTTATTGTTAAGATGCCTCTCCATCCTCAACGTTTGAATGTTTGGTGCGGTTTATGGTCCGGCGGTGTCATTGGACCTTACTTTTTCGAAAATGAGGTTGGACCGTTTCCGGACCGTGTTATCTCTCGAAGAGGTGATCACAATTGGTGCCCGAGATCCTGTGGTTTAACACCGTGAGACTTCCTTCTTTGGGGCCACGTGAAAGATAAGGTCTACGCCAACTGTCCAGCGTCGATTCAAGACCTCAAAGATAGAATTCGTGAGGCTATCGGGGACATAGGGCAGCCACTTTCCGATTTGGTTATGGAAAATTTCATGAAAAGGATACGTAGGCGTGTTCGTGTTCGTGGTGCCCATTTGGCTGATGTTGTTTTTCATAATTAACGGCATACCTTCCTCTTTATAAGGAACTAATCATTTATCTAAAAAAAAGCTCATTTTTCTTTGAATACCAAAATAACAACTCTTGTTGGAAAACCCTGCATTTCCAACGTGACTTCGGACATAAAATTCCTGTAATGCATTAACCCGTCACAGCCTGATTTAGAATATAGAACCCAGAGTGTAAAATATACGAAGTCATTGCTTTGAGAGAAGTTCCCCGCTTGATTCTTAAATGAATCGGATCTCATCCTTTTGAGATATTTATTAATCTAAGAATAGAGGACCCTCTACACAAATATTAATTATGACCCAATAAATTAGTCAGTTATACTCTTTTCTCTATGATTCTCGCTTGCTTAGAATAGAGCACAGATTACAGTATTAACGATTTTTTTCAATTTGCTTTGTTGTGGTGATTTGTACAAACATACACTCATTTCTGCACCCCACTGTATGTCTCGATAATGATTGTGGTGGCACTTAAATAAATCACAAAGGCATGAATAATATGAGTTCATGTGCATGTGCATGTGTGTGTGTATGCAATTCCTTTCTAAATCACAAAGCAAATGTTCATACACCGCAATTTGCTGACAGTGGGGTGGGAGGGTGTCGGAGATGGAGGGCGTTCCAGTGTCATAAAGATGTGCTATTATGATTTGATGACATCTATAGTAAGTATGTGAGCATAGTGATTGTACCTACGACAAGTGCACACAATGAGTAACAGGTCTCCCTCCCCATTCTGGTAATTTGTCCATAATTTGATATTTCCTCAATTTTATGAGTACAGAAATATCGACACACACACACACACACTCAGTCACATCGGTAAAAGTTGATTATTTTCTAAAAAAAAAAATAAAGAAAGAAAAGCAAACGCTAACAATAAAAATAGCCAACAATAAAATGAATACCCCATGGTGGTGGACAGAGACAAGCTGTCCAGGAGAATAAATGCAGCTGTACGTACGAGTAAACACAAATGTGGTTAGGAATATTAATCGGGGACTGAAGGGCAGGCGGTGCGCTGCGCTGCGGCATATGGGGTATGTGTCACGAGTACTGCAACTATTTATTACCCCTTGAATGGAATGACCGCCGCAACAGACACTCTGTCTCCCGACAGCCGACAGTGTTTTGTAGATAATGTCCCTGGTATTCATTGGCATGGCGTTCATAAATATGAATTTACAAGAGTCGTAGTAGCATGAACTGGTCCTACATTGGGCTTGAATTGAATTTTTTGTTGTTTTGTTTTTCAGAAAGGTTCATTGTCATTTCTTGAAGTCATTTGTTAAAAACGTTTATGTCTTTGGGTTAGTTTTATATTAAAATAACTATGTTTGTAGTATTGCACAAATGTATGGCCCCTATTAAGTAGGTTTAAATGCCCTGTCTTTGGCAATTAATCAAGATTGTTGGCATTTTCCTGACCTATCTCACGTATTAAGATAGGTCGGGCTAGTAAGGACTACAAAATGTTCCTCCTTTCAGAGACAATAATAAGTATGTTGTTATTGGTTACTTGGTTACTTTTATAAAAGTTCTAAATTTGTTCTCTCATTGTCCTGAAAATGCAAAATTGATGTTGATGTTGTGACAAAGGTGATTGATTTGAACGTTTGCGCATTTTTGCATTTATTTTTATCTCAGACGTCCAAAGTCGATTGCTCAACATTTCCACGAGAGGACGTACGTGCACGGAGGAACAAAACGGCCTCTGTAACATATTTTGTAGGCAACATATATATGTTTGGAGCATGTCCCAAACATATTATGTTCCCAAACATCTATGTGACTGCATATAATCATGTATATGATTGGATGTAGTCCTAAATATGATTGTATGCACAGATGTGTATGATTAGACCCAATCATATATGTGATGTGTCTTAGCCAGTATTACCTATGAAAAAAACCAGCATTGTCTATAAAAAAACATTACATATTTGCTTCGAAAACCTTTCAAATGTTGCCAAGCCAATTTTGAAGGCGAACTAATGCGACGGCAAACGTCTTGCGACGTCCGTCCTCTGTACGGTCTTTGTCGCCTGTCTGTTTAACATATGGTCGGTAACAGTGCTCTGCCAACAGTGCCGTGATTTCTGTCATTTCTAGTTCAATTCGAAATTTATTGTTCGCACATCGTAATCTTATCGCGATAATTTCACCAATTATATTTATTTGTTTCTCCCGTATGATTCAAACAAAAAGCAACTGTAATTATGTTAAATGCACTATAAACAATCACAAACGAAAGAAATTTTATTATTATTATTTTTCTTTTCTAGCATTCACAAATTAATGACACTTTTCCAAGAAAATCAAAAAAAAAAAATTATTAAAAACCACTATACAATTTGATGTACCAGGGCCCCTGAGTATGGGTATCGATACTCCTGTTTTATGTCTGGCCATGGATTTGCAATGGGTTTCAAATCTGGCGAATGTGTCGAAAACTTCATTGCATTAATTGTATTCTCCATACATTTTGTCAATTTGCTAGTGTGCTTTGGGTCACTGTTCTGCCGCACGACCCAAACCGGTGTCATGCAGGATTTGTACAGGCGAGACGCTTAAAGTAGAAGTGATCCAATCCCAAAATTGACTTTTCGAATTTAGGCCATAATTTAAGCGAGACAACGATCAACACATTTTTTTGGTTAGAGTGATAAAATTTTGAGAAGACATGGAAAATGGCGCTCTTTTTCCAGTGGAGTTTAAATTAAATTTGCACGATTTTTAAATTTAGAATTTGGATTCTTTTATAAAAGCAAAAATATAACTACGTATTTATAAAAACGTTAACAAGTGCTGCGAAGAATTTTTCTAGAAAAATTGTCAAAAAGGAAATTATCTAAGCCAATAATTTCGAAATCGCAATTTTGTGTATTGGACCACTTCTGCTTTAAGCGCCTCATATGAACTAGGTGGAATCCCTACACGCTGAAAAATTTTTCTTTTTCAAATGTTTGCACACAAGTAATTCGCGTGTTTGGAATTTGTATCGAGTAAAGCTTATTTGGGCTGCAAATATAATTAATTTGCTATTATTATTACGTATTTGGGCAGAAGTAATAAATGGTTGCTGAAATTTATTAAAATGACCATTTTTTTTCAGCTAGTAGTCTTTTTATCGAATATATTGGCCCTACACATTGATAAGAAACATACGCCTACACCATTATGCTGGAACCTCCATCCTTAAACAGGTTATGTCGTCAAGTCGTGTTGATATTCGGCATTGGGAGGATCTTCTTTTCAAGACGTCGGTCAGCATGACACGACACTGTACATTAGGGTGGAGTGAAATTCAAAAAAAAAAAGTTAACCTCGGAAAGAGATGTAGTCTGGGGACCTAATGAGGGGAAAAATAAAGAAAACAAATTAAAAAAATTTTTAGGGGTCGCGCCACTCCTTCGAAATTTGGAAATTATCGCTATTTTGGCGTTGATTTTAGAAAAATCCTAAAAAGTGTTATGTCAATAAATGTTTGCAATAGCGTAAACAATGAAATAAGGGCATGAAAAAATTTAAAAAAAATTTTCTCATTGTTCAAAAATTTCAAAAAGTAAAATAAGTCAAATCGTCCCTTCTTCAGAAAATTGACTGAACAATGAAATCGCCACCAAAGCTACAAATATTAGCCGATTATCCTCATATTTGCCTCAAATACTTTTGTTTGGGCACTGAACAAGCTCAAGCTTTTTCTAAAATCAATCTCTTTCCGAGGTTAACTTTTTCAAATTAAAAAAAAGCATGTTTTCACTCCACCCTACTGTACATACTCGTTTTTTTTCTTTTCCAAGAAATTCGAAATGTTAATGTTCACTGAGCGATCTGCGTAGAGAATCACATTAAAAATAAAAAAATCTTGACGGCGATGACATTACTAATTGTCTATACAGAAAGCTAATTTGAAGGTGGCAGCCTCTCTCACAACATACCCAGCATCATATCCTGGTAACATCATTCCAAAAATATTTTAGCGGCATTTTTCCACCTCGCACAGTACAGCGACGAATAAGAGAGTAAAATTTGTTTAGAACAAAGACCGTGCAGAGGGCAGACGCCTCGAGTCGTTCTCTGTCGCATTCGTTCGACTACAAACTCATGATGTGAGTAATTATCATGTCCACATTTGAATAGTGTTCAAAGCAAATAATCTTGTTTTCATAGGAAATACTGGTTGAAACACATGCACGCCTTCTCTTAGAAATTTTCAGCAAATGACTTGGGACGTCGGCTCTCTGAATGGTCTAGAAATAGCACTCGCCGCTCGGAGACATTTTTACGAAAAGTTAAAAGGTAAATTTAACAGAACAATTAAGAATCGTATAAAATACATTTAGGTTTTCCAAAAGAAAATCAAGAAACCATTTCCTCTGCCTATCTATATCGCTCTCTCTCTCTCTCTCTGTCTGTCTGTCTTTTGTGGGCCGGTCGCTATTGACCGCATAATGTCCACAATTTAGCTGCTCTTTGTTGGCAAATATTACAGTTTTACCTAATGCGTAATTAGCCCATTATTACTGACGCGCTCGTAAGAAGAAAAAGGCGAACGACAAAGAAATATGTTTACATGAAGTAAACAAAATGCTTTCGTATAAAAGTACATAAGTATGTGCAAATGTACATATGTAAATGTATAAGCATACATGTAGGTACATGTACATATGTATGTATGCATGTTTTTTTGTATTTAAATGGAAATATCAATATTTGTATGTTTTAAATATGCAGAAAAAAAGAAACCAGGTCATCTGTTGTTACAGAGCTATATGTGCAACAACAGCAACAATTTGATTGTTGTTGTTGTTTAACAGCAGCAATGGCAGCAACCACTGAAATAATGTCATGTACAATCATTGCATTGAAAGACAACAAAGAGAAAAAGAGAGGCAGAGAGAGAAAAAGTCAAAACATTTGTTTTGGCGCCTACATCAACATCCAAATAATCGCCCCAAACTATAGTGTAATGCAGATGGTGTTGCCAGATACATACGAACAAAAACAAAAGTCAAAAGCCCATTTTGTGAATTTTCAAAATAGTAAAAAACAATTCAAATGTTTTTATTAATTGGTATTATGTGTTTAAACTACTTTGATTTTTGAAACAAAGCTACGTTTTTTTTTGGTATGAATTGAAGAATAAAATAAATTGATAGCTAAAGAATTTTGTATTGTGAGATACCTGATGTTAGAGGTAGCAGTGATTTTCTGTTTTTGTGCAAATTCTGGCCACACTGGTCGTAGTGTGGACGATGTGAAGAGAAGTAGAGATGAGGAATACATACGTGCACCTCACATCAATTGCTCTGTTTTTATATCTGTCGTCGGAATTGTCATGTTAGTTGTTTATTTTTTCCCTGTGGCGAAATTTACTAGGCCTTCTCGTAGCAGGCCAGCAGTCCATACAAGCACGCACAGAACGTCTAGATTGCAAAATAACTTTTTTTTTATTATATTCTTGCTTTCTACGAAATGCCCATATCATCATATATTTTTAACAGATTAGTAAGCTTATAAAATTCATATGACAGAATCGAAGAGCCAAATTTATGAAAAAAAAATGTACACCCGTATTCATAAAAACAGCTTAAACCTTTGTTAAGAAAACTGTGTTTTAGTATTTTCATAAATTTTTCTTGACAAATGTTTGTAAAGCTATTTAAATTTTTTATGAATTCTTACTTAGTTCCCTTAACATTCCATGAAGGAACAGACGGGGAACTTCTCTCGAATCACTGATACACGATATAATTGTGTATACACACTGACTACTGTTTAAAGACGTACAAATGCCTTACAAAATGTCAAAATAATCTGCAGCCAACTTCACACTATGAAAAACACAAAAGGAATTGCCAGTACAAACAAGTTTTTCCCCTTTCAATTCCCCTTAACTATCTCTCGTATAAACTGAGAATTGCGGTAATTAGAATTGCTTAGTGTGAATCGGGACATAGTAATAATACTTTTTATAATTCGCATCATATAACCTTGGCAATATTTCTTAGGATCGACGGCAAGTTGGTATAGACCACGAAACTCGCTTGTCTGTGGTTGTGTATCTGCGCTGACCAATAATTTCGCTCCCTTTGACAATGACAAAAACCTTGATCGTTTAGTTAATTTTAATAAAATGAAAAAAAAAAATGAAACCGAAATGCCTGTTCTCTTCATATCTCCCTGAGTTCTAAAGGAAGGCCTGCTGCTATTAGGCCGTTTAGATCCGGTACTCCGCCACTGAGTTCTGTCAGTGTACACATGGGCACTGCCAACATAATGTTGGCGTTAACGCGAAAATTTATTTGGTTTAAGTGTCAATGAACTTTGGAAATCCCACTCGTTGAACATCGGTCTCGATGATGAATGAAGTCTTTAACCCTTCGATGCAGATTTGTGTGTTGGCTGTAATGACAGTTCAAACTCAAGTGTACAAAGTATAACAAAGGCACTTAGTTTCAATCAAATTGAAATCATGGAACAGTGTTGTTAAATTTTACAATGTCAAACTAATATTGCACTCATCTTCTAGAGTAGAAATCTGTTGGCAACTATAAAAATATCCATGAATACTATTCATTCAATTGCTTCCCTTTCTATTCCCCGTTATATCTCTCTCCTACAGACTGAGAATTGCTGCAATTAAAGTTGCCCACTGTGAATCGGGACTTAATAACTTCATATATTCAATCAAAAATTTTCAATATAATTAAAAAAAAACAGATAACAATTATATACAGTGAAGAACAATTCGATTGTTTTTTTTATTCGCTCCGTTTTTAGTATTTGCATATTTAATCTTCGAACCGGACATTGTTTATTATACAATTCATTGTTCACAATATTACCGAAAAATATTTAATTTAGATAAGCATTGATAGGAAAGCACTATATAAATATTCTGTATTTGTTTGTTCAACTACTTAACTGGGACTAGCGATGTTACTTGTGTGTTAGAACTAGCGAAGTCGCATTTCTATGCCATTGGCATGGGAAGGGAATAGAGATGTTAAATGAAACTGTCGAGAGCAAAATAAGTAGATGAAATCCGACCTAGTGATGGTTCTCGGGAGCTAGCCATATCACCGGCCCTGAATTATTTCAATTTCGGTATAAAAATCCAAAAACCTTTGAATAAATTTCTGTGTAGCGACAAATCATGACTACACATATAGACGGGTGTTCAATGGCAGTAGCGCTACTCCTACTTCTTTTTTTTTTAATAATTTATTTAGCATAATGTATTTAAAGTTTATAACATTGTGATTATGGATTTAGATACATTAGAATTTCTATTTTAATAGAATTTTAATAATATAAAAAAACTTGTTTTCACATTTCTGGCGTTTGACTTTTGATTCCACAAGACAAAAATACGTCAAACAGAAATTTCTGCCGATCAATTTTTGGTTGAAATTTGAATAGCTACTACATTAGCACCTAGTCCGTTGAGGAAAATTACGACCCCATGTTAGAGGTTTAATAGAAAATATCGCCATTATGTATTTAGGAGAAAAGTTGACCTCGCCATTTAAACAAAATTCAGTCAATGCATGTAAATTCGTAGCAATTTCCTGACTATCTCACACAAGCGAATATACAGCGCAAATTGCATTTGTCAATTATGCAAATTTTAAATATGAGAATGGCAGACTAAACTAAATATGTATACTACATTAGACAGTCGTCTCTATGTGTTATTAAATTGATGATAAATTTACTCAACTAAATTCGCTCACCCAACTAAGATTGTAAAGTAAAAAGGAACCCTTTGTGAATTTCAGCTATATGGAATTTATAAAATCATGCACAAAAGGTTTCCATTATTAACTTTACTTATCGCAGTGAAGTGAATACAAAAAAGTTCATTTTAGCATAAATTTAATAATGTAACAATAGAATTGACGAAGAAGAAGTCCACCCTCTTTGGTTGGTGAAATCATTAAAATAAATTAAAAACCATGGTCACCACGGTCAAAACCCTTTGGAATAAAAACACACATCGAAAGGGACGGACGGACAGACAGCAAACAACAACCCCCACTTGTAATTGAAACAAAACGAATATGTATCTTAAAACACTGAACGAAAAATATAGTACAGCAAATTACTGGAACGAGAGTCGTATGACAAGAACGGTAGAGTAAATATATCAACTTAGCTGCAGATGTTATACATTTTTGATATTTGTGAAGTAAACAGGTACGGAAGATATGTTGACCAGCGACCCATATTGGATCTTTCGTCGAAACTTATCATCAACGGTATGGCAATTCTGATGTGAACGGATACCGAAACAAGCAAAATTAGTGCAATCCATTTCTATCTTTCAAATCAAATCCAGTGTAAGATGCGTTTTTTAGGCCAGAGGGCGGATACTTTTAATACATTAATGAATTGGAACTGGAAGACTTGTGGTTACAAAAGGTCGGCATAAATAGCTCCTGCACAATGGACATTTCCCCAAACAAAATGTCTAGATAGGTGTGAACAAATGTCCCCAAAAAAATTGTCCCAAATGAAAAATTACCAAAAAAAACATTTAAATTTCCCCCAGAAATTCAGAAAAACCCGAAAAATAAATCAAGAAAAAGTTCCACCGGGCTCAACTGCAGTTTTGCCACATGGCTCAGACTTTGTTCAAATTCATTTTAGTTTTCCCTCCATATGTGCCTTTTTCGTCCCATCTCATTTCCACCTGTTGTTGGCATAAAATTTGTTTAACCCTTTTTTAATTTTTTCCCTTTTATCCCGTTTCGTTACGTTTTGAAACTGTTTTCATCGCCCGTTTGTTGAGGACAGAACGAAGCATTTTATATCACGCATGATATGTAGATTATTTCTCATTTAAAGTATAGGTTTAGTCCCGTTTTGTCCCTTTTAGTCCCCCTTTCCATCACTAGAAAATAGTTGGCTCATTTCTACCGATTACAATTTGTTTTTCCCCTTTTGTACCAGGGATAAAGGTTTTGGAAATTTTTGGCCACTTTTTCGTCCCTTCTCGAACTATTATCCACATGTTCAAATCAAGAAAAAGTTCCCCCGGGTTGAGCCCGTGAGCAGTTTTGCCACATAGCTCAGATTTTGTTTAAATTCATACCAGTGTTTGAAGTTCCTATGGGCGAAGCCCATAGTTCGGAGTTACGGGCTTTCAAAGCTTGGACATATAATCAAATAAAGGGTGTTTTTTTATTGAGGTATAGAACTTCGAATTGAAATAAAACACAAGAAACTCGTCTTAATGTCCATCAATTTGGCTTTATTGGAAGGATAATTTTATGCCATTAATGTTTAAATATGATTTCGGCATGTGGCCGCCGCGGCTGGCTCGAATAAAGCCAATTCTACAGGTCCAATTTTCAACCACTTGTTGGAACCACAACTCATCCACATTCATGCCATCCAATTCGGGAACAAAATAGTCGGTTATCATGGCTCTATACCGGTGTCCATTAACGGTAACTGACTCTCCAGCATTATTTCGGAAGAAGTATGGCCCAATGACTCCACCAGCCCATAGAGCACACCAAACAGTCAGTTTTTGTGGATGTAATGGCATAAAATGGACGGAGCTTGCGGTGAACTTCGCGAACTGAACCATTACTTTCGAAATAAATTTGCACGATTTGCAAGCGTTGTTCTTTTGTCAACCTGTTCATGATGAAATGGCAAACCAAACTAAATATTAATCACTTGACAGCTGACAAAATGGCCGCCAGTTAAAAAAGTGATGCCAACTTAAAGTTCTATACCCCAATAAAAAAACACCCTTTATATCATCGGTATGAAGGAAAAACATAAGCATTCACATAATTTGGTTTCTGATTCAAAGATTACTGCCGCTGAAAAAAAAAATTGTTTCGATTTGAAAATCGGTTTAAATGCTGATAGTTAAAGGGCTTATAAATAAGATGAATCCAAAAAATGTAATTCAATTTCGTTTATTCAACTTCTTTTTATACAAAAGTAAAATTCATCTTGGATATAGGCCCTTTTGCATTAAGTGAAAAATATTTTTTTTTGACAAAACCGTTTTATGAAAATATTTTGTTTGAATTTTTTTTAAATTATTTTTGTTCTAGTTGTTGTTTTTCATGTATTTTGTTATTATTTTTTCCCAATACTTCGGCTGTCTTCGTCAATCATCATCTGGGGGTAATCAATATTAAAATTTTTTATTTTAATTTTGTTAATCTTGATCTGTTTCTAAATCATCATCTATATCGTGTTCCGGGGCCTTATTTCTTGTAGTTACGTTTGTTTTCAATCTCTTGCTAGATCGGTTTTATTTGAAATTACCCATTAACTAAATCTAATATTTCATAATGAATAAAAACCCCAATCTTATATGGGATTTTTGTTTTGTCCATCTTTGTGGCATTTTTCATACAGCCACGGTTCGAATAGATGGAGTAATTCTGACCGATTGTTTAATATATTTGTACTTTGTCAACCGATCTATGTTATGATAATTGGTGATTATGTTTGGCTCCCGTGGGCAATGTAGACCCATGCCATAGTACTTTTACAATTATTTGCCCTCAAATACCATTTTGAAACTCATCCCAATGCGATGTGTATGTACGATTCGGCCCAGTTATCTGCCAAATAAAGTGACCTTTGTCAAAAAAAAACATAATGATTTAGTTTGTACCATAACAAACATATGACCCTCTCCACGTAATCGGATACCTACAGCAAAAATGCACTACATATTTTCAAATTCGAACTAGTGTTAAGTAGAAGCTTTAAATTGTTGAGCTGTGACTATTTATTGGGTACAAACTGAATGTCAGTGACACTCAGTCACGTGACGTCACGACCGGCAACACGACAATTTCGCTCAGTGGTTGATACGATCCGTCTGTCTGTTGATGGAAGAAAAACAGTGGAAATAAATGAATTTCCTTGAACTCTATGGTTGTACGATAGTAAAGCTTTGGAAAAAAAAATTCAAATCCGCACGGAAACACAAACACTCACACTCACATTTAAGCTTTAGTTGTTTCTGCCATTAAAATGTATCCGTTGAATGTGTGGCATGTACTGTGGCATAGATAGAACACGAGACGTTTTACATAAAAATGGGGTGGTGGTGGTGGAGTGTCAATGTTGGCCGGTGGTGCTTTTCATGTTGTGGTGACGATGGCGGTGGCAGTGGAAGTGGCTGCGCCAGTGGTGGTGCTATTTTATGATACTCGTACGACAGCCTGACTGGCCATCGGCAGTTATTTAAATGAAAGGAAATTATTGCAATGCCATGTGTCTGTCCTTTGAGTACCTACGTACGTACGAAAAGGTAATGTATTTAATTTACAATATGTCATAAAGGAAAAACACTCCCAATAGAGGGGTGGGCAGTGATGTCTGAGGGCGGTGGCACTTGCAATCATAAACTTAAGGACTGTACAGATGAAAAAAGTATATTTAATACCGCCATAAAGCGATATTAAATCCCACATATTAAGTACAGAATAAGTGTGTGTGTGTGTGTACAATTCCAAAACGATAAGAACGAGGACGAGTGGGGGTTGGTGGCGAAGTGTTTACACATTTGCCGTTTCTATAAATCATCGAGTTGTAACCAAAGAAACTCAATATAAAACGTATGAAAAAAAGGGAGGCACAAACAGAGAATAAATGGTCTCAATATTTATGGCATGATATGGAAATAGAGGCTTAATTTTTAGACGTGTGGTTTTCAAGAAGAAATTAAACTCATCTAATTAAATGTTGTGGTCAAGAATTTATTTTCATTATAAAGATATTATGTTTTAAAAATGCTCGAATAAGTTCCAGCCGAGAGGCCGAATTTACGACCACTTGTTGCAACAGCAATAAAGCGCGGAATTTTCCCAACCCTGGCGGTAATCGTGTCGGGCTTATCTGCGTAGACAAACGACTTCGCATAACTCCACACGAAATATTCCAGCGGTATTGAAGTCGGGCTTACCAGCGTAGATCGCTGAACAAAATTTTCTTGTAAAAATCGGGGTCGGTGGCCATTAATTTGGCAAACCAAACTGAGCCTAAAATAAGTGACAGCTGTCAAAAAGACCAACTCCGAACAGAGTGGGACCAGATTGAAAACCACACGTCGAAAAAAACACCCTGTACATCGACTATAAGATAAACAATGAAACGACGTTATAAACAACTAACAAATACCCGCTACTTCGTATGCGTACATTTTCTTTGTCTGGTAAAATACAAAATATTTGTTTAATTACGTTGGTTTACAAAAAAGATATTTTGTATGGAGTCAAAACCCATTTTTCCAATTTTTGGCTCCCTTTTCTAATTTTTTGCCACTTCAGCCCGCATCAATTTCGAAATACTTATGTCCTTTTCTACTTCTAGCCCTTTATGATTCCTCTACATGTTACCCTTTTTGTAGTATCCTCAGTATACTCGAATTGTTGGCTCATTTTCTTAAACTTCTGTGCTTTTTGGCCCTTTCTATATTTTACCTGTTTGGCTCCTACTTTGTCCCTTTATCTCCTTCTTCCAGTTGTTCGCCACTTAGGTTAATTTGATTTAGTTTTTTCCTACTTTTTTTATCCTCTTTACATCCCAATTCTAACAGCAGTTGCAATTCATATTTCCACTTGTGATTATTTTGTAAATTATTTTTCATTTCAACTTTTTCAATTCTTCCAAAAATGTAATGAGTTTTCCCTCCATTTGTGCCTTTTTCGTCCCATCTCATTTCCACCTGTTGTTGGCATAAAATTTGTTTTTTAACCCTTTTTTAATTTTTTCCCTTTTATCCCGTTTCGGTACATTTTGAAACTCTTTTCATCGCCCGTTTGTTGAGGACAGAACGAAGTATTTTATATCACGCAAGATATGTAGATTATTTCTCGTTTAAAGTACAGTTTTAGTCCCGTTTTGACCTTTTTAGTCCCCCTTTCCATCAAAAGCAAATTTTTGGCTCATTCCTACCGATTACAATTTGTTTTTCCCCTTGTGTACCTTTTTTATCCCTGGTTTTGGACATTTTTTCGTCCCTTCTCGAACTATTATCCACATGTTTTCGCCAAAAACTTGTTTCGCATTTTTTTTTACCCCCTTTTGTCTCGTCTTGGCCCCTTTTTCGTCCCATCTCCAACTCATAGTCGTGGACCAATTTTCCAACCAAAATAATAATATTTGATTATTTTGCGTATTTTGATGGGTTTTGGGGACACATTTTACCCGTTTTCCTCCATTTTTATCCCCTTCCATTCGGAATTGTTATAAATCTATTCTAAGCGGACATCTAGGACGCCGGGGCTACATACTACCCAAATTTCATGATTCCAGCTGAGATGTGCATTTCTGAAAGTGCTTCAATTTGGAAAACATCAAGATTTCATTCCTAAAATTAGGACACACCTTTCATTCATGGAAATTCAGTTGTTCCCTCGAATGCATGCGTCCCGCTTTGAGGGGACTATGTCCACCTCGGACATATGTATGCTTAGCCGCTAAGCGATGACAGAAAAAAAATGTCAAAACATGAATTTGGATAAAACTCGAAAATTCGGAAACTGGCAAAGTTAAAGATACCACACAATAGACTTCCTAATGTCCCCATTTCGGCATTGCTTAACCCTGTAAACCCATATAAAAGCATGTGCCTCTACAGAAGTACCCCGAGGGGTTAAGAAAAGTTCCAATTATGGCCCTCTGTTCTTACTCCAAGATGTAATTTTCAAATTTAAGCAACTTCGGTTTCCAAATACATGACAGCAAGTATTTTAATTGTTAGATTTGATCAAAAAACAAGAAAACCAATTAAAAAAAATTCGGAATAAAAAACTTGTCCGAGATTAAAACATTTTTTTTTAAATTCCTCCCTAATCAAATCCCTATCAAACTTGTGCTGGATCTTAAGATTTTGAGAAGAGGAAGCAAACCAATTTAACTGGCGCCTTTCTAAATTAACACCACCAAAAGTTCACCGGGATTTTCATGGAACTCATCGAACCAAATGGAATTTAACAACCCATAACAAGTATAGATTGTTAAATCAAATATTTGAAAATCACACACAAATATAAAACTAAACGTTTTTCCACCGGCCGGGCGCCATTAATTATCACTTCCATAACGAATCATGTAAACGAAGTGTTCAACTGGCGGACGACACGTAAAAGTCATTAGAGGCGTTTTGTTTGAAAATCTCCAAAGTACACAACAAATTAATCGCATTTAAATAATACATGTGGAAATTTGTGTTGTGTTTTTGTTCTGTGTACGGCAAATTCTAAGGGTAGAGGAACGAGCAGATGCTGCTCGTTTCATTTCCTACTTCCAAAAAGATTTGCATACAAGTACGGCGTGTTTCTTTTTTTTTTTTCATCGTTACTAAAAATAAATTCAATTAATCGCAATTTCGTTTCATTATTTCTTGGGTTGGGTTTGTGGTTGGCCAGGCTGGCTGTCGTTTTGATAAACATTTACAAGGCAATCAGAACGGGGAAGTATTTAGTAGAACGTTTACATCAAATATTCAATGTAACACAAGCATTGTCGATGGAGTTCTTAATTGATAACATAATGTTTATTCAAAATTTCACATCGACTTGCCACGAAGACAACGAATTGTTGTTCACTACAATTTCAGTTTCTTATTATTCAAGATTTCCTCACACACTGCACTTAAAGTGCATATTTAATTAAACAAAAACAAAAAGAAAAAATGCAGCCCATGAAATAAAAACTCACAAAATTTAATGAAATTATTTGATGGCACATCAACATGTTCATAATGAACTCGTCTCATGTCCATATGTACATTCAAGCGTGGACGGAGTACCGCCCGCTCGCACATACTACGTCGCCTGAATAAACGTGCGTGCGTGCGTACGTGCATGTGCAAGTAATACCGGACTCGTATTCATAATGTAATGGTGTGTCCACCTTATTTTATTGATCATTGTATTTGGAATATTAATCGCATATTTTCCATCATTTTTAAATGTGAATTGCATTTCTAATGAATATTTTTGATAAATCTTGCATACGTTACGTTACGTTGCCAATGGTTGCGTTGTCGTCTCGTTTGTAACGTCAAACTTTTTTTTTTGTAATATAGCGGTTTATTTTCGTTTTATAATTCCGATAAAAAAAAAACATATTTCCAACATCAATAAAATAAGTACATTGAAAGAAAACTATGGAACTGCAACATTTAAATCGCCCATATAACGCAGATAACAAATTTGTTGGGGTATTTATATACTCCCTTACTGAATATTACAAAAAAAACATCTTGAAATGTACCAAAACCGACTTTTTCAATATCGTGCCAAACACCATACAGAGGGCAGGGGCAGACGTCGCAAGTCGTTTTCTGATGCATTAGTTGGGAAGCACACTCCAGATGACGACGAGGAACGGACAAACGTGGGTTTTCATCAACACTTTGGGCTATTTCAGCAATATTCTCAGTTGTTCTTGAGCAACGTGCACGGGTTTTATTCTTCACATCACTAAATTGTGCCAACAGCTCGAATTTTTCCATCAATTTCTGTATTGCGGTCTGACAAGGTGCTTCACGACGACCCAAAAATGCTTTAGTTTTGGGGGAACTGTGACTGCATGATTTTCACCATTTTTGTTGTGAATTTTAATGATTTCAATGCGTTGTTGAAGCGTGTATCGGTTCATTTTTTGTAATGGCGTAGTTTCTACTTGTCAAATGTCAAAGAATAAAAAATTTAAAAGTGGCAGCTACCGAAATACCGGGTGATTCAAAATAACACCTTTTGTTGGAAAACCCTTTATTTTTTCAAAAGTCTGAAAATTTATGAACAAAAAACTGTTTTATGGTAGAAGCCATTAACAGTAAGGAAGCAAAATGCATACAAACATTTTAACACCTGCCAGACTCTCAGTAATTTTTAGCATTGTTATTTTTCTGGTTTGTAATACCCGAAACTAAAGGGTGTTTTTTATTGAGGTATAGAACTTCGAATTGAAATAAAACACAAGAAAACCGTTTTAATGTCCATCAATTTGGCTTTATTGGAAGGATAATTTTATGCCATTAATGTTTAAATATGATTTCGGGCATGTGGCCGCCGCGGCTGGCTCGAATAAAGCCAATTCTACAGGTCCAATTTTCAACCACTTGTTGGAACCACAACTCATCCACATTCATGCCATCCAATTCGGGAACAAAATAGTCGGTTATCATGGCTCTATACCGGTCTCCATTAACGGTAACTGACTCTCCAGCATTATTTCGGAAGAAGTATGGCCCAATGACTCCACCAGCCCATAGAGCACACCAAACAGTCAGTTTTTGTGGATGTAATGGCATAAAATGGACGGAGCTTGCGGTGAACTTCGCGAACTGAACCATTACTTTCGAAATAAATTTGCACGATTTGCAAGCGTTGTTCTTTTGTCAACCTGTTCATGATGAAATGGCAAACCAAACTAAATATTAATCACTTGACAGCTGACAAAATGGCCGCCAGTTAAAAAAGTGATGCCAACTTAAAGTTCTATACCCCAATAAAAAACACCCTTTACCTTCTTTCGGTGTTAGACGAAGAAATGTCCGAAATGTCAGAAAGTCTTAACTTTCGTCAACGATTTGTTACAACATTTGACAACTGTCGTCACACTGTGTTCTCTTCTGTTCTCATTTTTAATGTGAAATAATGGCCTGACGTTTGTTGCCAAAATGACATCAAACGTGTTTCGGCTTTTTTTCAATTTAAGCTAATGCAAATTGTAATGGCCAACAGAAGGAAAAGTATTTATTTAAATAAATTAACACAATGCCAAACCAAATGGAAATTGTTTGCTGACAAAACTAAAATATACTTTGCAAAAGAGATTTTGTTGTTTTGGTTTTGTTTTTTCTTCTTTCGAGTTTATAAGCACTCAATTAAACACAATAAAATGAAATGAAATGATATCAACACATAAAATGAAAAAAGAAATAAAAATTTAAAAAAAAAATAGAACGTATGTATGTCAATGTTACAACAATATGGCCATTTTTTGATTCATATAAGCGGGATTTGGTTTGCCACTATTGTGCTCGTGCTGTAATTTAAAACTAGAATTACGATTTGTTTTTGGTGTATGTGTGTGTGTGTGTGTGTTAATTTGTCAACAGCTTTGTTGGAATTAGCAAAAAACCAGACAAACTGTTGAGCTTTGAGTGGTATCAATTTCAGAATCAGTTGAGCATAACAAAATGTTATTTAACTGATGAGCAACAAAACATAAGTGGCTACGAGGGTTCTACAATAAGACAAGTTTCACTTCATTCATTAAGCAATCTTAAGGATTATTAAAAGTAACTGGACCAGGAGAAATGAATATATCGAGATCTAACCTCGAAAAGACAAAGCTACAGGAGAGGTTTGTTTGTAGTCAAGCAAAATGGCGTGTGGCACTTACGATACAATTGAATTTGATATATCTTTGTAAATATAAATAAAAAATTCAATATTTTGGGTAAATTTTCTATCGAATTTCATTAAAAGGCGAGTTTCGATAAAACTGGCACTTACGTCTTTAGGTTTTAGTTTTAATAAAAACATGTTTTTTCAATGAAAAAAGCAGTGAAATATTGTTTTAAATTAATTCCATTTTACTTTAAATAAAACGGTAACCGTAGGGTTGCTTTAATTTGAACCAGAAGAATCTCTGATATACATAAATGAACCATAAATTCTGAAAGGACGTTCTGAGCTATTTCTGAAATGAATTGCAGTAACACAGTACGTACGTACGAACATAAAACACTCTGTGAACTCTGCACGATATAATTTGTATAAGTCCATTTAAAATGATCCACATGAAAATTGTTTTTAAACAATCGCACTCTCTTCAGAATCTATTCATCAGCCTCTTGGAAAAATGTATTGCTGAGTCCCAGAAATGCAACTCTGTTAGTCATACTTGCTTATACAAACTTGTGATCATCGGCTGATGTATAATTTCTATATGTGAACCGAATTTTGTTCGTTCCGAAAGGAAACTTGGACGAACTCTCAGTGAAAGACGTGGTCGGGGCGCTTAATTAATTTTTGAAGCGCATTCTCACTATAAAGAACTTTCACAAATTCTTATCAAGATATTTTTATTTAAAAAGCGGATTTGGGTGCCGGACATGCAACAACAAACGGAAATTTACTTCCAAATCCAAATATTCGTTTTTCACAAATAATCGCTTAAGTAAATATTTGGAGAAATGAGTCTGCAAACTTTGAATGTTATACACAAATATTTCTCTTTACAATTTTAACTTTTTTTTATGATATTATTATTATTTATTAATCAATCCATGTCCTATATTGATAGAAAATACAATTCAGAAAAATATTATAACGTGGAAATTTATGCATTTTTAAGAAACAAACTTACCGTCTCCGACTTTTAAAGAAATACAACGACTAATATTTCTATATATATATACTTATATACTTATATATACTTTCAGTGGGACTTACCTAAAACGAGATATACAAAGATGACAGAAATAAATTATTAATATTTTATAGATTTGGTTCAACGGAAGGAATCGTCGAAGATTATTTTGGTTTATTTATTATAATTATAGGATATGTTTATTACGATATTTTTACGCTAATATGTGTAATTTAAAAGAAATAGTATTGATAAATGAATATTAAAACTTCCGCTTTGCCTTAAATGATCATCGCTGTCCCTCTTATATACGTCTCACTAGTTCACGACACGATGACAAAATAAGACAAGGAAAAAAACATCGCCACCAAAAAATGACTAAGTTGAATGTGCGAGGTAGTGAACGAATTTGTCTGCCGCATCGAAGTTACCCGTGCTGGCGAATACAGTGGAAGCGATGCTGGATGTCTTCAAAAGATAGAATCTTCTGTGTTGACGAGGAGTGAAGGCGCGTCCAAAGAACTGTTAGCTGTATGAGTAGCATGTCGGTCAAATGAACCTAAACGCTTCAGCCAGAAAACCGTTAGACGACAATTACCCCGACAAAGACCACGTGGAAGAAGATGCTTGACATTACCATTCGAATAGAGCACGCTCTACGTAAGCAACCGCTGGTTGTATAAGTCAACCAACATTTTGTCCAAATTGTTTCTGACGAGACATTTTGTGTGTGAAGTTAATAACGTAGAGAGAGAGGACAGCGTTAATATGCATTAAGCGCTCTCTAATGCAAATTAAAAATTTACCCTAACAGACGATAATTTCTGCATTTAGGTGAACATCATAGCAAATAATTTGACAACAGCCGTTGATTGTGGGTACATCGGTTGATTTTGGCTGTTTTGCCATATTGAAATACCGAAATGCAGTTTGGTTTTGTACATTTACGACAATGTCTACGCTAGATCATTATTACACTGTTTGTTGTAGAATTTTGTGAGAATTCTGTGTCCTCATTGATCCCATATATTTTTCGAATCTAGGAAGAACAGACGGTCACTATCAAACCTTTTATTTTGGCCACAATGACTTGACGTGCACCTACTTGACGGTCCAATGTGTCACTCATCGGTAGTTGTTGAAAGAAACCCCTTATTTATTGGCCGCCAGGATCATGTGATTTAACGCCTCTGGAGCTAATTTCCCAGGGTGTATGTCAAGTCGCTGGTTTATGCCTACACAAAAGTAAAAAAAAAAAAAAATTCTGAGAACCGAGCTTTCCACCATTGGTCTGTTGACACACTGGTTCCACCTTCCCCACTTAATCTCAAACACACTTCACCTAGGTATGCGTTAAATTTCAGACAATCGAATTTCAGACCAATTGCAAACGGCAGATTAATTTCCAAACAATGTTCGAATTCCCCACTGTGTAAGTAATGCTGACTAACCTTGCCAGATTGTATATAGATCTCCTTGAACACAAAAATTACACGGGGGAAAATGCAGCTACTGCGAAAATGATCTAGAGGGCAGACAACCAAAGACGCATGCCAAATATTCTAACAGAGAGTCAGACATTTGCTATGAGGCACACGGTGACATCTAGAGTTGCCGGACGTACTACTACTACTACTTTAGCAAATAATCCTAGGTCCTCTGCCCTCCGGACAGTCTTTGGCGTCTGCTCTTAAATATTATATTTTTTCTGTCTCCACCCGACTTGTAGGACGACCCTCGTGTCTATGTAAATGAAACTAAATTATTTGTTAGCACCTCTATTGACCATCATCATACAAATTAACCAATTCATAGCAGATATCAAAATACATTCGCCAGCTATAACGTAAATGGACTTACTACACTTTTAACAAATACGCGAAGGAGAAACAACAGATCAAATAGATATAAATAAAATAGTATTTCATTAAAATATTATTCAATTTGATGGTAGAAATCAGAAATTGTGCTTTCATGAAATGCGCCATTCTTTGCGTTAATTGCGTCTGTTTGCATTTCACCAAACCGTGAATACAGATTGACGTCATATTTCTACAGCAGAGTAATATCAATTCAGAGTGTTATTGTTATTGTTTTCTTAGTTCTACGTGTTCTGTTTTCTGTTTACTTTACAGCCAAGAAACTTCCATATTTGCTCGTCTGTATTTCGTTTCATTCACGTTTGCGAAATTCTTATTATTTAGTTACCGCTGCCCTGCCCCGGCGTAGTACATTTCAAATGTGAAATATTTGCATTGCAAATTGTATTAATTGGTTTATTTAACAACTTTTTTCCGCGAGAAAATCACCCATTCCCCCCCACCACTACCCGCTCAACTCGTTTATGAATCAGAATTTGTTTTTTTTTCCACATGTAAACAAAATTATTTTTTGTGGGATAATCAGAATAAGGAAGGCTGTGTGCTGCCGCTTATAAAACTTTCTTTCTGCCGACAGAGTGACTCATGCGATTTTCTTCAGCTGTATTTCTTGTGTTCGTTGAAAGCAGTTTTAAATTGCATTCAAATGATATTCTGCAATCAACTCAGGTCAGCTGCATTTGTCCTGAGCTCTTCTTCAAATGGGAGCTTTTGGGGCGGACCGAAAGTTGTAATTAAATTTGTCACTTGAACACATTTTATGGCGATAATGAAATTGTAAACCTGTATCTAAAACGACAACAAACTTGAAGTCATGTGAGTGTAATGCGATATTAGCAATCGTTCTTGCGAAATTAAAAACAAATAATCACTTACTCGGCTGATAAGTACTCGTAAGGGCGGTATTTATGAGGCGGAGCAGCCGTTGAAAGGTAGTAAAGGTAGTTCCTTGTGATCCTGTCGGGGCCATAAATATTTAATATCGACCTAAGAATTTTTATTTTGTTCGAAAAGTTTATTAAACTTTTTTAAGTGGTCCACATAATATTTTTGTTTGTTTTTTATTTGAAGTGTTATGGAAAATGTGCCTTCTAATGATGCTGTGGGTACCGATCAATTTCAGTGTTTCACAATTATTGAGATTCCAAAAAAACAATTTCTGTTTTTGAATTTGTTAGAGTTATGCCGAATTCTGGTTTATTTTCCAAAATTGCCTGAGAATTGCCTACACTGAGGAAGTGAACCCAAAAATAAGTCAAATTTACAAAATAATTATTATTCTCATAAATTTTGACTCATATGGCAGATCTCTGGTTTGACGCACTGGCTCCATTTCCAGATTTAAGTTCGAACATACTTCAGCTAGGTGTGTGTGAAATTTCATTCAAGTGTTCCTTGAACACATAAATTACTCCGGAAAAAAACGCAGCTACTGCAAAGAAGACCTGGAGGGCACATGACCTAAGTCACATGCGGATTTTTCTAACAAACTTCAAAACTTCAAACAAATTGAATTTTTTTTTTTTTTATTTAATATTATCCCAATTTCTGCCAAATATTTCAATGGAAAAGGTGTTCCAAAATCACATCCATGGTTTTACTTTTGCGGTTGCCGATGACAGACAGTCTGCAAAACATCACAAAGGCAAAAAAAAAAAAAATGGAAACCCTGGCAAAGAAAGGACAGGTTGAATGAATTCTGTGACTGGGGTTATCTTCTTTGTACCGTAATAAATAGAGGGGAGATGAGTTTGTAGAAATTCTGAGAAGTTTCCGATTGCTTATTCCAAATGTAATCATTTGGTCCCCAAATTTCGTATGTCGAATAGGCAAATAAAGAAGAAATCAGACACAGTAACTTCTGACACTTTTACATAGATCTCTTTAAACATGGGCTACCAATTTGCACTGTTTATCGAACAACAATACGTTGATGAAGATTTTTGGGTCTTATTTTCATTCTGATTTCGCGATTGATTGTTAAGTAACAGATTATACCGCTAGGTGTCAATCTTCGTTGTGGATTTTGACACGTAATCATCAGCCCCAGAAACACTTCAATTCTGTGTGAGATCTGTTCTCTGAATTCTGCTTCCAAATGCAAAACTACGGAGCACTCTATGAAATAATTATAAATTACAGGAATACCTCACATAGTACAGCTTCCACCAATACGATTTCGCTATATAATGATTTTGAATTTTGTACTTTGAAAAAAAAAAATCTAAAAAAATAAAATTTTCAAAATATTTCAAATATAATTTTGCTATTTTCCCTTTATAATGAAAATCTTAAATTTTCGGTTTTTTTATTTACTTGCTTTTTTTTGTTGAGTTATTTTTAATAATTTTAAAATGAAATGAATAAATTTTGTTGGTTTAGTTTAAAAATGAACTGTTTGATAAATACAAAAGTCTTACAACTCAAAATTCGAAAATTTTCAAGGAGAGACAAAAAAATGTTTATGTAAAAATCATTTAGGGAATTCACAAGGTGTACTAATGTTGTAAGTTGTAACAAAGTACGAGACCTACAATAGTACGTATGTGAACAACCTGTAGTATGTGTATGTACTGACATCTAAGAAACGTACATTTTCAAACGTCAAATGTAAAAATAATAAATAATAAAAAAATTAGTTGAATAGAAATGCCTTTCGAAAGCGAAAAAAATAAAATATTAGTGCTGGGTTCTTTCTTTGGCTTGTTACAAAAAAAAAATTTCCAGGTGATGAAGATGAGGAGGATGAAATTCATGAAAATTTCAGAATGAATATGATTTGTTTGATGAAGAATCGAAGAAGTGTTCACCTGGGACCACCTAAATCAGCGGCTTGGCAGCAGAAAGTTTTGGCTTCTTTCGACAACAACAGATTTAACCAAATGGTCCGGGTATCTCCAGCAGTACCAAATAATTTCAATTGTACCAAAAATTATACAAATGTACCATTTCTTCCATCACTGTCCCTTAGTACGATTTCAAAACATATATCCAAACGTTGTACTGTCGTACAATTCTTTTATATGGAAAATATCAACAAAAAATATACAACAGTTGTACAGCTTTAGTACGTACGACACTTACAACACTTAGGACACCCTTGTGAACACCCTAATTGTAATAATTAAAGAACATTAAAATAGACATAATTGTATTTTTCTAGTTAAAGAAATCTCTACTTAGAAATGTGTACTCTGAATTAATTTATGGAAAAATGTTAGTATTAAAAAAATTATGAGTTAAAAAACAGAAAAACAAATTATATGTAACAAATCATCATTTATATTGACTTGACTATCATCATCTATGTCATGTCATAGGGTCTATAACCAAATTACTTTAAAAATTGCATAATGATTTGTTTAATTTTCATCAAATTACATAAAAATTCAAATCATAAGTGTAACTGATGTCTTACGATACATCCACAAGCTGGGTCAATGATTCAAAAAAGTCGGTCATGCCTTGTCTCCTTTGATATTCCAGGTTAGTCTTTGGATGGTCAAGTATACAAGACAACATCGTCATATTTTCTCTAAAAGCAAGACTTCACTGGATGATAAAGACAAGATACCCTAGTGGAATTTGTTCAACACTGACCAACAAATTAAACAAATGTCACTGTACCAAGATATTCAACACTGATCAACCAATTAAAATAAAGTCACTGTACCAAGATGGTCACTAAAGAAATTTTTACGAACATTTTCTATAACTTAATATTTTGACCAAATGGTTTCACCATGTAATAGAAATATTCATTGTGGCCTATCAATTGATAAATTGTCCGGGACATGCATCACTATAATTACACAGACGAAAAGTTGGTCTGAGGTACAAGAAGGAACGCCCAGCCTTACAGACAAACGGAAAGACGAATATGGCTCTAATTTGTTAAAACGTCAAAAAATGGATTTAACTAAACCTACTTTGGGTCTTAGGTGACATAGTTAGACATGTTGGGTTAGCTAAATGATATATGCATACAGTAAGGGTATTATAGGCATACCGCTACCCATGTTGTCAGCGCTACCCCATTGGTGTAATACAACAGATTATCAAAACTTGATACAACATTTCGAAATGTTCAACATGTACTTAATTGGAATCTTCTTAATTTGCTACAGCATTAAATTAGATAAAGTTCATTAGCAAATAGTAAAACATTGAATAGATTTACATCGCAAGATAACGAGAGGAAGACAAGAATACCACAAAGTACAAGACAACAACAAAAGACACTCATCATTGAATCAAGATGTACTATACACACATTGAACTTTTCAAAACCATGAGACCCACGCAATGTTTCCAAAAAAAAAAAAACCATAACGAAAAAATAAACTCGAACAACTTCCACATTTCGTGCGGCCTTTGAGTGTTGGTTTGTGCAACATTTGAAATGTCATTCATTGGCAGACAGACGTCGGACAAACAGACACCTCTGACTTTTGAACGCAAACAACATCATCGATACCGAATTTCAGGCGGGCGGATTGAACGTCAGTCAGCAGCAACAGCAGCATCGTAAAATTCTCGTAAACTCGTTATTGGTGCACGATGATTGCATAAGGGAAAAATTACGAAATTACAAGTTGTTCATTACAACTCTCAAATGCGTTTCGAATACAATTCTAATTAAAATCGTTTCTTAAATTCCAACATTTTCAATTGTTTGCATTTTGGTGTTTGGGGGTGTTGTTCCGTTCTAAATCTTTGAGATTCTTTTGATGTTGGAGATTTCCTCTTAGTGAAGTAAGCAAACTTTCACAGATTAGATAATAAAAAATGTCTTTATCATTTGTTAGCTTTTCATTCGAATATAAACAATTCGAAAAAATTAAACAACTACTCGTAATGCTTGCTATGTGTAAAGTCGTTCCTACCATCCATCCTGCATATAATCTGAATCATGTGCATTATTTTTGCTTGAAAATCATTCCGATTGCAAACTATGTTTTATCTTTTGATATCAATTGATATTCTTTCATATTTATTTATAGACATTTGTGGTTGGAAACAAATACTGTATTCGGTTTATTCTAACCCATGAAATGTAGTGATTACATAAGTCATAATGAATTACGCAAAACTTTTTCCGCAAAGCGCCACACGGTGACAAATTATCAAGCCGAGAACGTGACATCTGACGGATGACTGATATAAAAAACAACAACTACAGAAATCATATCAAAAAGACAACAACCAACGACTTTATCCATATCAGTGGAGATAAAACAAAATGATTCAGTTGACTTATATTTTATATTAATAAAAATCACATTAAAAAATAGAAACAAATAAAACTCAATCACAAACAAAAGAAATTAATCATTACATTGCATGTACTTTACATGGTTAGAACGGTTGACCATGTAAAATACATACAATATTAAAATTAGAATAAACTTACAAACGATTTAATTATAAAAAAAAATTCCCATACCGACGCATTTGCTCAGCAAACCTAACGATTTCAACGAGAAGTGTACAAATTCTTAAAACATTTCAGTTTTTTAAGAAAACTTCTTTCAATAATGTAATGTAAATACACTAATACACCGACTTGCGTCGTTAATTGGGACCGACCAAACGGGACGCAATGCGAAACAACGCAAATCGAATCACTTTCCTCCATATATTTGTATGGATTTTTCGTTAATTCGTTCCAGAAGAAAATTTTTAGAAAATTTGAAATTTTTTACTATAAATAAATGTATACTTAGACATATTTTTTATAATTTATTGCAACAAAAAGATAACGTAAAGTAAAAAAATAAATTAAAGCCAATTCATACATGTAAAAAATCAACATAAACATATAATTAATTCAATTAATTCAATTATTAAGTACTTTGCGTTACTCCAAGGCAATGGTCACATCAGGGTTCTGATTCGATAGCTGCCCATCTTTTTGAAAAAATCGGGTTTTTTTTCGTTGAACTTTAACTGATTTTTTTTTTGTAAATAAATTTCTCTATAACAATCAATAGCATCTGTCACAGCGTTTAAAACTTTGCTGCTACGATTTTCGTCTGGATCGTTGTCTGTAAAAATATCCACAGCTTTTGATATAAGTTGCATAGCTTCTGATATCTGAGTGACCTTCAGATGTTTTTCTTCTGCTATATTATCTGGCGTAAGTATTTAGTATTCTAATGAAATAGGAAATAAATCTTCGTTGTTTAGGAATTAATTCATTTTATTTATTTCTTACGGAGCAGAAATTGCTCTTACACTTTGTCGCACTAATATTTCTTGTAAACTGACACCAAAAATTTTAAAACGAGGTAAGCAGATGTCTTATGTTTGACCAAAAGCAAATAAAAAGGGAAATACCCTTTCTATGCACAAAATGTAATAGAAAAAGACGCAAGACGAAACATTAACGACGCAATTCGAAGCCACAATTACTTTTTTTTGCGACGCCAAACGTAACATCAACGCCGAAGTTCGAAGCCACGCAATGCTTATTTTGATGACGCAAATCGAACCAACGCAAATCGGAGCAACGCAAATCGGGGTATTAGTGTACGTGTTTACATTTGTAATAATTGTATACAAAGATTAAAAATCATGAAGATGTATTTCAAAAAAATTTACAAATTCAATATTGCAATAAAAATTGTTGAACGAATCTAAAGTTTTCATTTTTCCTTTGTCTGTATGTGTAGCACTTCAAATGTCACATAAAGTCAAAACGAGTTGGATTAACCACGTTTAAGAAGTTTTTGCTGGAAATCCGACAAACAAAACTTGGTCAGTGTCAGCACCACATTAGGGCCTTGGCAAGTAATAAGCCGATAAAACACATGTCCTAGACTTTTGTAAATACTCAACAATAAACTATTTTTTGGTTTGTAGTAGATTGTGATCTGACACTACACGTTAGGCCGATTTAGCACTACGTCATTACCTCGATCTGGTAATACAACGTTGGCCAGGACAAATGACATTACTGTTACAAAAGATCATAGGTTTCCGACAATAAATATACTCTCTTTTACAACAACAACAAAAGTGTATTTGGGAACACGATTCCCTAGTCCTACACGTTTTTCTTTGTATGAATTTATTTTCCTGTTAGAAATCTATTAGTTGATTGAACAATATTCTCGAACATGTTGTCGAAAACGGTGTCATAAGGGAATAACGGAAGAAGTACTTTTCAGAAATTATGAAGTATTTTTTTACAGGACTTGGCCAAATAAATTATATGTCATTCTGAATACTTCTCCGACAATTTGGTCGGTGGTTTACACCGATGATTTGGGTCAATTATTTATACCGACCACTTCTATCAGATGTTTACATCGATGCCTTCGGTTGGTCATGTACAACGTGTGCCACGGCGATTGCGGTCGATCGATCGTTTGCAGTTTGATCGGTTATTAATACAGTCGTCTTCGATCAATTGTTGATATAGCCGGCTTTGGTGGTTGTTGTTGTTTCGGCATTTGCATTTCAATCGACATCTTCTGGATCTGGTCAAGTTCAGGAATCTGGGCACATATGATGGATGTGTCCAGAGTGAACATGACACGAGCTGAATTGTTCTGGCTGAGCAATCAAAAAGGTGTAGCGTGGTGTGTCCACAAACAGGGCATGTGTTCGGCGTTGAGCCATCAAGTCTTGTCCAATAGGAATTGAGGCAGCTACACCATCCTGATCTCAGCCGAGCCAGAATCACTCGCTGCATAGTTTCCTTCTCCGATGCCACTGCAGGAGGGTGGTCTCCGAGAACAACATTCATAGGGAGAGCTTTTATTGCTGCTGCGACCGAATCTCTGTGAATGTCGTTCAGACCTGCCTGATACGCCTGTTGATCTAGAGCATTCCTTCCGAAATGATGTTGCACCACCCAATATTTATAAACAATATTTTATTTTGTTTGGTTGGTCGGAAGGGGTTCGTAGAAATTTTCACTTGCCTTTGGAGGGCATAAGCCTCAATGAGTTGGGAAGCCCTGATCTAGAGGTTCAGTTTTGTACTTCCGAAACATGAAAAAATCATCACACATGGGGTCACAGACGATATTCATCTGCTTATTAATAATAACATTGCAAATCGGACAGTTCAATAGATTTCAAAAATTCAACTATATTACAGCAATCTTATCCCAGTCCATAAGCGTTCATTGCTTCAATCAGCCAAAGTAAACACTGAGTTTCATGTTAAAAAGATCTACGACAGTAGAAGTCGTGGCTTTCTACCGTAGTTCTAAAGTTATTGTCTCTTGTATATTTATTTTCGAGTTATTTTCGCTTAATCAAATGTGGTCTCATGAGCTTAGTCTTTTTGAATTGACAAGCAACGGTGCAACCTGTTTGCCAACGATCCATTTCTGTAATGTTTAAAAAAATATTTGTTGGGTCAATTGTGTCAATTTAAAAAGTAATAAATCAAATTAAGATATCACCTTGGCACGTCTATTAATTTCACATTAGTCTGCTATTCTACTATTCAACCTAATTAATATGATTGGTCCTACGGCTTTGATTAATGTCTGGATACTCACACAACCCACTGTGCGGCGACGTGTGAAACCAACGAATCATGAAAGCGATAACTTATTAAGGAGCAATTAAATGCTATGGCAAGAGCATACAAATGAAACGAAACCAAATGACTCATATGGCAGTGTACCAAAAGACAGACAGACAGACAAACAGGCGGAGAGACAGATAGGCACACACCACGCAATGCAGCTAGCAATTATTGAAAATATCATCCATCCACTGGCTTCGGTTGAAACTGTATTGCAATTCCTCGAGACAGCAGATTAGGAGACGCTGCAAGAAAACAATAACACCCGCTTAAAGAGATGAGATTTTTTGTTTGTGTGTATTCGTTTTTCTTCGCAGATGAGTGTTAGTACACATTTTCCTTATCATTTGTTGTTTCCTTCCTCTTTACCATTCAGCCGAGATAAAACTTCACTTGAGCTGCTGCTGTACTCGTATTAAGTTAATTCCAGCCGTCATCGACATTGTTATTTGTTCAAGACTGTCTGTATGTGTCTGGATGTTAATGTTGTAATTGTTTTTGTTTCACTTATTGTGTTTCCTATCGTTCCATATTATAGTAATTTGGTTGTAAGTGCAAATGTGATAAAAAAAAGTAAATAAATACTTGTGTGTTGCTCCAACTACCACCCATGTCGACCTTCCGTTACACGTCGCCGGCTGAGCAAACGTCAGGTTCGTCATTCTTTTTCCTTTTGGGTTTGTGGTGGGACTTTCGTGATGTTTCTGTGAGGGAGTGTGACTTTTGTCAGTTGGATGCTTAGTTTTGTAAACAAATCCCATGTGAGGGGAGACGGTGCTACCACGTAATTCGATAATACGTAAATAAATAAACTAAATCGGTTGCTTTTCTTTTCGAATACAAATTGTTTGTTGGTTTTGTTTTACAAACTGTCAGTCAAATAGCGAAAGTCATTGGCATAATAGAATAAATCTGAATTTAAAGGCAGGTGGCCATCGTATTTCACGCCAAATGGGTAATTCCATAGGTTTGAGAGAAGAGAACCAAGAGCCTCAAACATCATTGATTTTAATTATTTTATGTACATGTTTAAAGTCAGTGTTGGCTATTCCAACGGCTGAGACGCAAAGGAGACTGTTTTCTGGGTTTGCACTGAGAAACGATATCTGTGATTTAAGGTATGTCCGACCAAAATTAACAAATTATATATTTTACATGTAAGAACTCCTCGCCGTCCTCACGAAATGCTACCACGTACGTTATCCCTAGTTCAGAGTTGTCGTATGAGCTGAGTACGAAAGAGTACATAATTACAAATTCAATGTTCAATGTTTATAAAAGACAAGATAAAGAATGTTTCAAGTTCATAGAAAGGTTATTAACGTTTGGGGTGGAAATGAATGCATAATCGGTTACAATGTGCTCCCATTGACAATTTCAACGTTTTAATTAAGAAGCCTTATTTGAGGCACTTACAGTGTGTAATATCCTGCTGTTATTGCAACCCCCAGATCTTCATTGAAGCATGAATGAAACACCTTAACATTGACTTTAATGAATAAAAGAGATACACACGAGTCGGTATCTACATTTGTGTCATAATTAAAAGATACAAAGCAAACCCCGCAAAGAATTTAACTTTACAGTTGGAAGATGTATCAACGGCACGATGAACATTTTCTGAATATTTAAAAAATAATAGTATGAGCGACTGTCAAAAAAAATACAATACTCATTTCTATACCCATAAGAACATAATAAAAATTTTTAGTAGCCGTTTCTCATCCACAAGCTAGAAAGTAATCACAATTTCTAATAATCGCTTCATCTTCAATTCGGTTGCAGTTTTTCGTGAAAAGAAATTCATTGTCCCAACAAACGAATCACAGACAACTGTTCTCGGCAAACCGCTTTCCATTATTATTCGACTGGTTTTAAAGAATTGCTTGCTTACCGCATTTCGCGCAACCTTTCGATTCCTCATAGTTTATCGGCAACGACTTTTCCTGGTGAACTAATTTATCGTGGATTCACCGGCCATTAAACTCATCTTCAAGGCGTTTCGCCGAAGATTCTTTTGCAATCGAAAATGTTTGCGTGGATATACGACAGTGATATGCATATCT
The DNA here is from genome assembly GCA_958296145.1 of Hydrotaea cyrtoneurina. NCBI lineage: Eukaryota > Metazoa > Arthropoda > Insecta > Diptera > Muscidae > Hydrotaea > Hydrotaea cyrtoneurina. The sequence goes on along the minus strand of OY282514.1, from coordinate 48,863,342 downwards.
GTGTGTGTGTGTGTTGATTCACAGGTAAGATCATACAATGGACAACCGGCAGTCGCCAGAGAGAGGGAGATAATGAAAAGAGATTATGGAAAAGATTATTTTGACGAACTAAACTAAGGCTATTAAATGTTGTCTGTGTGTTTTTTGTATTCTTTACAATCACAATATTTAACGATACTCTTAACACATGAGACGAAATTCAAGTGAGATGAAAAGAACAGGTCCGTTCCACAAAGGAAAAACTGTCAACGGGGGGCGCCATTGTACACTGAAATTCTGTACAAAACCTACATGAATGGAAGTCAGTTTTTCTTTGCAACACAAATTCTGTGTAGGTGTAGAAAAGTGGTCGACATTTTTGCAATAGAAATAGACCTCACGGACTTGGCAAGAACTCAGAATATTCTTATCATTTGAAGCTGTTGCTCAGGAGACTTCATGCAACTCAGAATATTCGTATCCTTCCAAGCTGTTGCTCAGAAGACTTCATGTCGTCTCTGTATTTCGCCTAGGTTATCTCACTTGGGTACATCATTGTGATACCGTGAACTCCAAATTTTCTTAGGTTTCTGGTTTCGGCTCGCTGAAATGAAGGAGTGCATTCTACACACATCAACTTTGGAGCGACTGGTTTTGTCTAATAGAAATTGTAGAACTGAGAATCTGCTCGTTTGTCTCCTCCTTCTCTTCTTCGTTGCAACTTCTACCAGAAGTCGTTGTATGGGATACACCGTCTCCGACCGTGTGGTCCCACAGGCCAGTGATAAGTGTTGACTTTGACTCACAGTCAAACACGATAACTGACACAAATGGGGATCAGCGTTGTATGACTTGATCTAACCGGAATTTCTTATTTTATTTAATTTGATATGAATCCGCAGACCATAGTCGATCATGAATCGAATCAAAATAAACAGCACTAAAAACAAAGGCCAATTTTTAACTACCCACATCAGTTTATTCGAATTTCTATTGTTGAATATTAAAGTGAACCGGAATGGGTAATTAAACGTTGATACAGAATGATGTCGTCAATGATCGCATCAATCTTTATAGATATATTTAATGGGAAAAATATACTTGGTAACAAATGAAATATTTCTTACTATTATTCGACACCCTGCCAAACATTACACTATTTTTGAGAAGAATTTTAAAACAAAATCTTAGCCACAGAATCAAAATGGCTAACAAACAGAAATATTTCACTTCTGAGTCGATTAGGGTTTCTAATGACATAATTTTGAATGCCAAGTCCCAACTCATACAGCTGAACATTAGATTCGTTTCCTCCACGAATTGGTGACTAAGGTTTAAGCATATAAAATGTTGGGGCCCCCTTGTCTGTAAATTTGATCACCTTAACACAAACACTTTCATACACTACATACGTACATATATAAGAGTAAACATACGAAACGGCGTTGTAGTTTGTAGCTGCCGCAGTAGTTTTATAATATTTCACAAGGTATTAACATCCGACAAATGTGCTTAAAATGTTGATAAGATTATGCGGCCGCATTGTGTGCGCTGGCTGCTGGACTAAAAAGTCAACGACATCCGATAATTTCGGAGACGAAATTAGATTAAATATGAACATCACAGTCGGAGCATGTTGCACTGATGATGTATGTCGTTGACCTTTTCGAGCATAGAATCACATACTGGCAAATAGTACGTGCAAATAAATAGGTTCATAGATGAGGTGGAAATATTTAAATGCATGTTAAACAGTCATGTGGGGAATTTGTTTGTATTGGACATAGTTAATTAGTGGGTTTTAGCCCACAATTTATTAAAATTAATGAACGAATATGCCTGTAAAGGAGTGTCTCGAAGTTCTCTTGCAGGTTAGAAGGTTAAGAAGTAGTTTAATACTGGGTAACAATGAAAAAATCAGAGGCTGTTAATCATAGAATGTATTGTACAAAATTGTAAGATCATCCATTTTCAACCTAAAATTATTAATGTACCTAACTTGTATTGTATTTCCCAGAAGACGACTCACAAGTCGACCAATCGACTTTTTGTTACAAAAATGGTGAAAAATGAAGTAGACTTTTGATTACGAAAAAGTAGAGAAAATCGACTTATTAGTTTAATTGAAAATATGTTTTGTCGGTCAGTGGAGCTAATAGTATGGCTGTCATTTGATATTTCGGGCATTCTATTTACAAAATTGTCCAAATAGAAATAAAATATACCAGAAACTGCTGTCCACTGAGTTTCTACAGCTACCTGATGACTCCGACGAAGAGAATTATTGTAATGACAGACAATATCGAGGCTACACCATTGCTGTAATATGAGATCAATCATTGCTGTAATAAGAAATCAATCCCTTACTCTTTAATTCACCCAGATATAAGTGATTCACAAGGAGGCTAAAACATTGTCGATAATCTGACCCGGATTCGAATTAAAAATATCCAATGAACAATTGGAATTGAAACGGAATTAAATCGATTTATTATTTAAAATTGCTGTAATATGAGATCAATCATTGCTGTAATAAGAAATCAATCCCTTACTCTTTAATTCACCCAGATATAAGTGATTCACAAGGAGGCTAAAACATTGTCGATAATCTGACCCGGATTCGAATTAAAAATATCCAATGAACAATTGGAATTGAAACGGAATTAAATCGGTTTATTATTTAAAATTGACCTCTAAAAAAGTTTTGTTTTCCTAAACAACAGTTACCAATTTAAAATTTAAAAAGTTTGCAAATTGGGGGTTTTAAACAAATTCAGAAAATCACTTGTGGTGGAGAACGTAAATCAGCCACGCCCACCTTCAAACTTTTCTTATAAGATTTTTTTTAACCAAGAACAATTTGTTTGTATAAATAGACAGTACGAAGCTAAAATCCATGAAGACAATCAACACCTACATTGAAAAAAGGTATTCTATCAGTCGGAGACGTTTCAGAAAACTTTTTTTGTTCTGTTAGACCTACAGTCTCCTGCATTTTCATCCTTTTTGGAAAAAAAATGCACATTCATCAGTGTTTATAAATTATTTATAAAGGAATTGAAAGGAGTTGTTTATGGCCACAGTTTGCACTGACAAAGAACTGCAAACCTCAAGCCCTGCTACAAAAACAACAAACAGTAGCGCAGAGCAACTGCAAAAAAAGGCATAACAAAAGAAAGATGAAAAAAAAATCCTCAAACCACGACAAACATCAGGGGATAGAAGGGGGGCGAGTAAAATGAATGCAAGGATTTGTTGTGTATACTTTTGTTGTGGCAGAAAGCCCAGACAAAATCAAAGAAGTAAGGGAGCCTACTCGGCCCAGTCACGTGAGTGTGGAGCATTATTTATGAGACAACAAATAAACCAGCAGACGTACATTTAAGCAAACGAACGACATTTAAGGTGTCTATAAGCATCCAGCATCCGAAGATTAAGTGAAACATGCTCTGCTTGGTATGTGGGCGTTTTCTTCTTCTTTCGCTTCTATCCTTCGTGCTGTATGCTGTATTCTGTGCCGCTGTTGCGCTGCCTTGTGCAAGGGAATGTTGGGCGGGTGGTGGTATTTTCGTATATTTTTTTTCTGTGTTATCTGTTCTTTGCATTAATTTTTGAAGCGAGACTAGGAGATGTATACAATTTAACTATGAAAGCAGAAAATGACCTTGACGGGGATCTTGACATTAACAAAGGATGGATAAGTGTATGCGTTTGAAGACGACAGAAATGTATCCCATTTCAGATGGGGAAGACTTACGTGTTAAATGTTTTTTGATACTCCTTGATTTGTTTTCGTGAAAACTCGTGGAATTCCGTGTACACATTGACCACTTTGAAATTGTGAGGCACATCAATGCCCGCCTCCTGTGAGTCCATAATGACCTGACGGCGATTCAGGATGTGGGAGAGTTCGGAGGAGTCCGTGCCCGATTCACTGTTGGTGCGACCCAATGACGAGCGACGACCGTTGGAGGTGGTAACACCAGACACCGACGAAGCGGCAGATGAAGCATTTGAAGAAACCGACATTTTACAGGATTGTTGTTTTTAGGGCAACTGGAATTTTTATTTTCGTCCTCAAGTGTTCACTTCCTGGATGGGAACAATTTGTGTTCGTGGGTTGAACTGAGCAATACAATGCGAGTTGTTTACAAAAACACACCCTTGCAGTTCGAAGGATCTGCCTGCCTACAAACAAAAAATACACACTTTTCCACAAACAATTACAAGAGTAAAAACTAATAACGCTCTTGCAATTGGAATATTTTTTTCTTTGTTTATTTATAAATTATTTTTTTTTAATTTTTGTTTGAGTACGGTTTTATTAATTTCCGTTATTTTGTGTCGATGAATTTTCAAGTGTTCAAATTCAATACAATCCGAAAAATTATCTGCACAACAATGTCGCGATGTTAACTGGTTGAGTAGTTTTTATTGACTAACTCCAATTCAGTTGGGTGTTTTGCTCTCCGCTCTCACTCACTCTTTATTTGATTCATATTCGCTCGTTACTTGTATTCCAACGAGTGTCAGTGCTGCCCACTCCGATGGGTTTTCGTCATTTCAGCGATTTTTGATGCTGTTTTCTCAGTTTTCGCTGTTTTTGGTCAAAAATTAAGATGTTTACAAAAGTGAATGATTACACTGCAAGAAAACCGAAGAACAAAAACTGTGGTACATGTTTTAAAAAAATATATACGAAAACGTTTGTAAAAAGTAAAGATAAGTTTGCAAGTATTGCTTCATAGCAGTATTTTTTTGAGACAATCAATTTAAATATTTACCTTTAATTTCTAGATAGTGAACCCCTTTCATTTCCCCTCTTCACATAAAATATGAAATTGTATGATATACTTTTTAATAATTATACAAAATATGAAATTTATGTCCGATTGGAAAAACATATTTTATTGTTTACTGTTGGGAAAGTATTGACCACCGGTATAGATTTTACATTCTCCAGTCACTAAATAACCATCAATTCCGGAATTTATGGACAGAAGTCAGTGCATATACATTAGATCGGCAGCCAGTTGTGTGGAAAAATATAAATATATAATAATTTATGGTGTGCGGGTCGGCAATATTGAGTCAAATCAGTTCGCAGACAATTTTTTGCAGTTTTGCGTTTTTTTTTTTAAATTTTCTAGCGATTTCGATAAACGATATTCAATTTGAAAGGATTTTGAATTGGATAACGGTATATACATATACATACTAATATGAATCAATAGCTTTTCGGATTAAAAAAAATATAAATAAAATATTGTTTATTAAATATAAAAATAAGGTCAGTTCTTTAGATGTTACAGATGAGAGGTACGCGATACAGGTTTCTCGCAACAGCCTCTACCACTTCTTGTATTTTGTACACAGTTTTCGAGAAATACAATAATTCATAGTGATTATTTGGCAACACATAGGGAATGTTAAAATTAACTTTTGATATTTTCCGAGGAACGTGGGTCAGATATGAAATTATCTATTAATACAACTTGACGGATATCTTAAACGCACAAAATTTGACGGGGAAACCTCCGAGTTGTGAACCCTGCAACACAGTTCACACATAGTTTGGTGCCGATAGAAAATATAGTGATCTCGTCGACTCGTTATTTTTTTAATTGTAAAATGTTTTAGCTGTTAAGTTACAAAATATAAATACCGAATATGGTCATTGATAAGCTGTATGAAGATGAAATCTGAAATTCGTATCACAAGCAGGGCTGTCAGTTTTGGCGATATCTCGATTTGATGGATTTGACGAAATGGCGTTTTTCATGATTTAAAGAGTTTTGAGAGACATTGTATGTAAAAAATTACAACAACAGCAAAATGAGTCGAATTGACAATATGGAAAAAGATTTTCAAATTATAGACAACGCGGGCTTATTGATACGACAAAAACTGAAGAGTTAAATCTAAAACATTTGGGATAATTTTTAAAACTACGGTTCCATACTTAATTGCCGTTCTAAATATAAAAGAACCGCTTAATAATACAGGTATTCATGTCTCTACAAGCATGCAAGCCCTCTGCACCTTGCGAAGTTTTTATCAAAATGATAATTGGATTGGATTAAAATGTCTAGCCTAAGAGTAATTTCAAAAGAATTGCTTTCTTGCCCAAAGTCGTACTAAATGTGCGTCTAAAAGATGCGGGTAGTCAAAAAAATATACACCTACTAAATATTGGACGAGAACATCGGAAAAAACATTATGAAGGGCTTTGTCAAAATTCCAAATCCTGTAGGAATGACTCTAAAAATTGAGATTTAAAATTGAACATACCTAACGCTTTACGCTTGTATCCGGGTTGTTTGTGTGGGCTCCACTTTCTGGGTTCTCGAAGTTAATGGAATGGCTCACTAGAAGATGCATCTACCCGTGATCCTCCAAAAAGTCTTAGGACTTCCAGAAATCACTAATTATATTGGTTCCCGATAATATTCACAGCTTTATAATGGAAATCATAGTATTTGCATCTCTTTTCGGGATGGACACCCAAAGCAATCGCCACTTTCACACTCAGACCGCCAGAAACCCATTGACCCTCCACCCGTTTTTCCCGATGGTACTTTCTTTTGCCGAATTTGGATTCGTCTGTTTCGACAGTCTTTCTTGGCAACCAATAGGCTTCTTATTTTTTTCCAAGTCGTCACATAAATCTTCTCTAGAAAAGCCGGTCCAGCCAAAACGCATCAAACTTACAGACATATTCAGGGTTCATACGAGAAAATGTTCTAGACGTTACAGAAATGGCAATTTTGCAGGATTTTGGAGGCAGCCTTTTTTCTGTATAATTTCATTTGGACAAAACATTGCTCCATTTTTGGTAGAAGACCAAATTCCGTTTATTTCGAAATGAGAAAAAATTGTCTTTGTTTTCGTGTTCCCATTTATGGATGTCTAACGGAGTTATAACATTCATAATTGACGAAATTATTAATGAATTCAGAGACGACTATTTTGTGAGCTATGATTCGTCAATTTAAAATGAAATTTGGAGTAATTTCAAATGAAAGATGGTAAACAGGGTGTAATTTCGGTAAATTATATAAGGAATGGTATGAATAAAATATAAAAATATGTACTTATATATATAACTATGAAAAAAATATAGTTTTTTAAAAAAAAAATAGACTAGCCACAATCCGCCACTCCCATATTCTATGACCGATCTTGTTTAAAGTTGTGGTCCCAGACCCGTGAAAATAACTAGCATATTTCGAATCCTTATGAAAGAAAACTTTTGTCTAACTAAACACACTTATATGAAATGACGCATACTTTCAATAGGGTTCTCGAATAAACTAGAGCCCTGACATATGTATGTATAATACACGCTGAACAAAAGTCAACTTAAAGAATAGATTCACAGTTTTTCTTCAGCGACATAATAAAAAGAGAATTTTGAATTCTGAGACTATTAAATGAGCGATTTTGTTTTCAAATACCGGCTTGTTGTATTAAAATTTTAATTTTTTCAGACATTTATTTTCAAAATACGGTCCAACTGACATATTATCGGGGTTTGGACAGCCAATAATATAAATTAATAAATGCGGGGATCGAGTGAAATTTAACCTGCGATCGATTTCGGTTATACGTTCTTTCTTAACAGGGAAATAAAACGGATCTTAATAAGTATAGTGATAGAGTTCCACTTTCTGGATATACATATATATTATCTACTGCCTAGAGACAGCTGTAATATTTTTCTCGTTCACTACAAGACCCACTAGTAAAGATTTGCGAATCTAATGATCAGATATGTCCACCGTGAATAGTATCTTCGAAATGTCCGATAAATTTAAATCGTACTTGTCTTTTACACGTTGAAACCTTACTAGGCACTATCACCATCTGACTTGTTGGAAAATGGGCGTTGGTGTTTATTAATCTGTTAAATTGTTTTAACTGTTCATTCCTCATTCAACATTATCGCTCTGTCTGACTTCACCTGGTGCTGAATTTCTGAGTCTCTGTTGAGTTCACCCATAATTAAAAATATATTTATTGTATCTGGTCATAAAAGTCTTTGTCGTATGTTGTCTATTATACTTGATCTATTCAAATCGATATCGGTCTTCCAGGGAGAAATCTTGAAGGACTCGAAACTGAAAGGTACACCTGATTACGTTGCCTTTTACAATTAGGTTACGTTATGGATTAGCTCGTCGCCTGCGATTTGAAGTAGTTTAGCCGCCATATTTGCTTGTGGATATCTTTCTTCATTTGTGTTTTCGGCCGCCGATAATGGATTATTCGTTTGTCCTAAAAGGGGGACAACTGTTCCTTCACTTTGCCCTAAAATACTCGCCTCGTTGCTAAACTAGAAAAGTGAGATATGGACATCCCATCACAACTTTTCGACAACGAAAGTATCACATTTCTTAAAATGGTTGTTCCGGCACAGCCACATTTTTTTCAAAAGCTAAATCACGACATGATTTAAGATAATATTATTATGTATATGGTACATTTATTTATAAATAGCTAAATCCAACGAAATGCTGTCAACTTAAAGTATTTATCTAGATAAAACTAAATTTGTTGTTATTGTTTACGTTGCTTGTCAGGTATGTGGACTCTAGTCCCTTATGAGTTCAAATCCAATTTGGATTTACCACCTTCAGACTCTTCCTCCGGCATATAAGAGGACGACAGAGCACGGCCACGATGATTGAATGAATAGAACGATGGGAAATTGCCCAAAGTATCCCAGGACTTGGCCTGCATATCGACAGTGGCACGAATTTCCTTAAAATTGCCCACAACCTGTATGACATTGTAAATGACCAGAATCAAGCTGACAACAGTCTGCACAACAACCTGGAAAACACAAGACACAACAATTATAAGGCAAAGTCCAGACAGAGGAAATGTAAATGAAAACCTACGTCCAATGGCAATTTGTTGAACTCTTGTTCAGTTAAACGCAAATATGTGCGATCTGAAAAGATGAAATAACATTAATTAGTATGGAACAATTGCTGGGACATCATCCACTGGGCACTTACAATGGGCAGCAGAATATGCTGCATGCAATAGACTGGCAAAACCGGCCACTAAAACGATTTTATTGACAATTGTGTTACTCATATTGGCAAATATGTTGTGTTTCTCAGATTCTTGAACGTTTTATTTAATATTTATTTTATTTCTATGCAAGAAACAACCACGACAAATTAAGATTCCACTATCTCACTTAAAAAATGACAGAATGACTGCTGTTAATCAGTGTTGGTATTTTGGAAAATTTAATTTGTGCCGCAATGCGCATTAAATGTGCCGAAATAGGGCCAACAGTGTCAACATCAACGTATTCTAATTACAGTCAAACTCCTATAACTCACATCACCATTATCCCGCAAAAAATTCGACTTACGGAGACTTTGAGTTATGTTATTACTTATGAAATTGTTTCCCATTCGGAAAAGAGTACATTTTTACGAATTTATTCATTTTATTCAAATTATAGTTCTAATTACTTGAAAAAGGCTGTGTAATTTTTGTAATTGTGAATAAGAAGTAACTCCAATTTGATTGGGGCTTTGTAATGTTCATAAGTTGTCTGTAATGTTGTATAACAAATCTCGAAGTAACTGATTCGGAGGAACAATGGTCGGCAATATCGGCATTTGTAGAAAAGTCGGATGAACTTTTTCATTATCAACCTCAGATATTTCTTTCCGGAATGGAATGAAATTCTGGATTTTCAATTCGTCCATTCTATATTATTGTGATCGGCAATTCCTGCATTTCGGAATCGACAATTCCGTCGATTCTGTTGTGACATGAGTATTCAATTTCTGAATCATCATTTCATATTTCTGTGGTCGTAAACGAAATTAATAAATTTTAACGATCACTCCATTCTTATCGAGATAGAAAAAGTGCCGAAATAGATTTCAGTGTGCACAATGTGCAACGATTTACCATCACTTCTGTCAATTAAGCACGGCACGATATACACTGTTGCCAATGCGCGGGATTAATCCCACTTCAGGGTATCTGAAAACGTAAAACTAATTCAGAAATTTTCATGAATAATTTCGATTAGACCACCAGAAAATTATTTATTGTTCAAACGTTTTTTTTTATACCAAATGAATGTTTCGAAGCAGTTTTTATGTATGTGTTTTAAAACAAACCAAGAGGAGAGGAGGTTGCAACATAATTCTTGGGGTTGTCATTTAGCTGAGGCATGGTAACATTGGCATTTTGTTTCCATTCCCTTTTGTACCCGTTCCAATTTTGACATTCTCTTTTCAACCAATCCGTCATGTTTTCATTTTTTCCGAAGCAGAGCATTTTAAACTGTGTCCATCGAGACCAGGGATGTGTTGTGTGAATGGAACACTGTTGTTGTGCAATGTCAAACAACGTTGAAATTAACAGTTTTAAATATTATGTGTATTTATTACCCCAATGCATTTTGTATGACACAAGAGTTGGTAGAAATTGCTGCTAGTGGTCACTACTTCAATCTTAGAAATATTTTCGTAGGATTAAAAAGAAAAATAGTAAACACTTGTAAAAAAACAAACTGGAATATTTTTTATACGTCGACTGTGTTTTCAAACTATCGACTAAAGTTATTATTTTCTTATGCGCCCTCAAACCTTATAACTGATTAAACAATTTGTTCAAGTTGTACAACCAGTTCTAATGTGTGAGGGCTTGTTTGTTGATCGTTGGATGAAAATCGAAATATTTAGATTTTAGCTCAAGTTGGCCAACTTGGTTGGTACTTGTGAGGGCTTCTCATTGACGAACAAATAATAAAAAATTAAAGAATGTGTGGAAAAAGTGATTTATTGAGGAATATAAAAATATGTCTAATTTGAGGAATTCAATGTATATAGATTAAAAAACATGCGTTCATTTGCAAATGAGATTGGATAGGAAATTGGTCGTAGCATGTGAGGAGAACGACCAACATCGAAGCCCAAATGTAAACAATGTTTACCACAAACTTCTAAGTAATATTAACTTAGATAATATAAATGCAGTACAAAATATTTTAAAATACTGTAATATATACCACCTAATATAATATGAAATCTACATTTTAATACCTTAGTTGTTAGTACCTAATAAAATTAAATTTATAGTCACAATTTATTGTCTTTAAATCCTGTAAATATATAAATAATGCTTACTATGATTCGGGACTATCCTTCCATAAAATTCCTGAAAAAACTGAAAGACATCAAATCGGCTGACTCTTTCAAAATAAGGAGTACTATGTGAAAACTTCAGTCAGACGAGCGAGTTATACCGAGGCAAGCCTCCAATCCAAAAACAATGAAAAAACATAGTCTATCCATTACATTATCTTCTCCAAAGTTGAAGGTTTTTGTAGTATAGCGGGAACATCATTATTCGTAAGGGTGCCAGATTCTATTTTTCGATCACTGCTAACGAAATGTGTTTTATATTCGTCCAACAGTAAACAATTTCACCACGTTTTTGACAAGTATCGGACCTTCTGTATGCGATTTTGCCGATGCCGTTTAGTCAATAAAGGGACCTTTCTGGACGATTCTATTGGTCCAAGTAGCAACACCGACTTCTAGATTGGATCTAATCGCTTCAGCAGACTTAAGTGGATCCCGATATTTACCTCTTAAGAGGTATATCCTCTTGAAGAACAAGTTTGTGTGATCTGTCAATAGTATCTGCAATTTGGCCTTAACTCTGGCTTTTAAGTTGGACCGATCAGTGTCGGTACAAAGATTTAGCTTGTGCAATTCTTTTGTAATTGTAGAATTCGATGAATGTAAGTTTTTATTTAAGAACAGAATTTATTTATTCAAGAAAAATATTGATGTTAGTTTCTAGGCTGATTTGAATAGACTGTGCAAAATTTTAAAATTTTCTATAAACTAAATATTCAAAAGACTCTATGATTGAAAATAACTTTAACATCCCTTCTCAATCATACAATCCGATATTATTACAGAGTTTAGTAAAACTTATACTATCCAAGGATTTTGTGCAGATATCCGCCAGCTGATTTGTTGTAGTTATTGGTTTAATTTCCACTATGCGTTTTTCAACCAAATCTCGAATAAAATGATGCTTAATGTCAATGTGCTTTGCACGTTTCATTTCTACATTTGAAGCCATACATATACATCCGTGATTGTCTTCATAAATTGTAGCAGGTTCGTCTTTCAGAACTCGAAGATCTTGAAGTAGACCCCTTAGCCAAACAGCTTCAGAGACTGCAGAGCTGAGGGCAATATATTCTGCTTCACTAGAAGACGTTGCCACTGTCTGCTGTTTTTTACTCGACCATGATACAGCACAGCCATATATTTTGAATATAAATCCACTAACCGATTTTCTATCATTGATGTCGCTTCCCCAATCGGCATCCGCATATCCTGTCAATATTTTAGAATCCTTGCCATCATATATCAATTTTCTAGTTAAGGTACCTTTTAGAAATCTCAAAATTATTTTCAGTGCTGACCAATGCTCTTCCGCAGGTTGTTTTTGAAATCTTCCTAGATATCCAACATGATAGCAAATATCTGGTCTTACGCTCAGCATAATATACATGAGACTTCCGAGCAGTTCTTTGTAAAGTTTATCAACGTTTTCTTTGTTCGAATTCTTCAATTGTAGGCCTTTCTCCATAGGTGTTTTAACTGGATTACATTGTTCCATGGAAAATCTCTCTAAAACATTCTTTATGTTTGCCTCCTGTGACATTGCCAATTGATCGTTATTAACTTCAAATTTCATTCCTAGGAAGTACTTTAATTTTCCGCATTCTGATAGTTCAAATTGTTTAGACAGGTTCATTTTGAAATTATTTATGCTGTCCATATTTGAGCCAGCTATCAGTAAGTCGTCAACATACATAATTACATACAGAACATCTTCCTCGTCTTTTCCAAATTTTGTGTATAAACAGTAGTCGTGTTTTGATCTTTGAAATTGTATACTAATAAGAAAGTTGTTTAATGTGTCATTCCAGCACTTCGGGGCCTGCTTTAACCCATAAAGAGATTTAAGCAATTTGCATGCATTCCCATTTTCCGAGATTACGCCTTCTGGAATTTCCATATATAATTCCTCATGCAATTCACCATGCAGAAATGCTGTTTTCACATCTAGCTGGTATAGATGTAACCGTTTTTTCAATGCTACCGCCAGTACCGCCCTTACTGTTGTAAGTTTTGCAACGGGAGCATATGTTTCAGAATAGTCGACACCATACTTCTGAAGGAAACCTTTTACTACCAGTCTTGCTTTATATCGAACTGGATACCCGTTCTCGTCAAATTTTATTCTAAATATCCACCTAGATTTCAGGGGCTTTACATGGCTTGGTAGATTTGATGCTATCCATACTTTATTTTTTTCCATTGAAACCAGCTCCTCTTCCACAGCTTTATACCAATTTTTAGAATCGGGTCTTATAGAAATATCGGCATAATTTTCTGGCACTGAAGTATAATATGGTTCTGACGTTGCGATATTACTTGTAAAGAAGTCTAAAAACCGCAATGGCTGCCTTCGTTTTCGTCCACTTTTTCTTGGTGTCTCAATATCTTCAACATGTGTCACTTCATCGTCGTCGGAAATTGTCATTTCATTTCTTGCCTCCATTTGGTCATTAAAATTGTCATCATCTAGTATTTGACTGTTTTCATCAATATTAATTCTTGTTACATTACCCTCTTCAGTTGATTCAATGTGTTCCACATCTTCATAGTGCAGATTTCTTTCTTGAATGTTCACTGCAACGAGCATATCCTTTTCCTCTTCCCCTTCTTGATCGTTAATTGGTTGTATCATGCCCACAGTATTGTTTTCTGGTATGTTTTTAAAGGGAAAGGAATTTTCATCGAATTTGACGTCTCGAGAAGTTATAATTTTCTTTAAGTTCTTATCCCACAGTTTATAGCCATTTGGAACATACCCAATCATAACCATTTGCTTACTTTTAGCGTCCAATTTTTTTCTTTTTTTGTTTAGGAATCCATGCATATGCTTTACAACCAAATACCTTGAGAAATTCCAGATTAGGTTTGTGACCATACCACATTTCCGCTGGAGTAACATCGCCCTCTAAAGAACAAGTTGGACTTCTATTAATTAGATATGCAGCTGTCAGTGCTGCTTCACTCCACAAGTTTTTTGGGGTATTCGATTCTAATATCAGAGATCGTACTTTTTCGACTAATGTTCTGTTGAACCGTTCAGCGACTCCATTTTGTTGAGGGGAATACGCTATTGTTTCTTCAACTTGTATTCCTTTCTTGGCATACCATTCCCTTTGTTCGTTTGACCCGTACTCAGTTCCTTGGTCAACAGTCAATTTAGATATTGATGTTCCAAAATGTGCTGTAGCCAGTGCTTCATATTCGATTAGCTTCTCAAAAACAGAGGACTTCTTTTTTATATTATAAATAATTGAAAAATGAGTGAAATCGTCTATAAAAGAAACAAAGTACCTGGATCCATCCCATGCAGGTGGATCAATAGGGCCACAAACATCGGAATGTACCCTCTGCAGGGGACGGATTGCTCTATCTCGATGGCTATTAAATGGATCACGACAATGTTTCGCCTCAACACATATTTCACAAAAATCCATCTTTTCTGGCTTTACATCTAATCCCAATGCCATATTTTTGGATATGATATTATTCAGTGAAGATTGACCGATGTGGCCAAGCCTTTTGTGCCATAATTTCACGCTCTCTGAGTTGCTAAGATTTGCAGAATGTTGCTCAAGCTCTAAAGTGACTTCATACAAGCTTCCACAGAGATAGCCTTTTGCGATTAAGTGATTATCTTTTATAATCAACACATCATTTCTACAAAATTGTACTTTGATACCAGCTGCCGTCATTTTCTTCACAGACAGTAGATTATCTCGTAATTCAGGTACGAACAGTACATCCCTCAGTGTAATGTCGACGTCACAATTGCTCTTACCTTGAATTATACCTGATTGTTCAGCAAAAATAGACTGGTGATCCTTCGCAACCTTTATTTCAATAGGATTCCGTAACTCATTCATCTTCTCAAAGTACCATCTTTCATTTACAAGGTGATCGCTGGATCCAGAATCTAGTTTAAACGTAATATAGTTTTTACCTTCAGCTTTATTTGTATTAACCATGAAGCACACTGAATTCTTATTTTCATTAGATTTGTTTTCTTTTTCTGCAATACGAGCACTCTTGACGACAAATTGGTGTTGATTGCTGCGACATTCACTGGCTCTGTGACCAAATTTGTTGCATTTGAAACATCGTCCGTTAAATTTCTTTTTGAATGTTTTCTTTCCAACAAAAGCTGTTTTTGTATGTTCCTCACCTTCCGTTTGCCGACTTGATAGTTTTATTTCTTCAAGTAATAAACGATCTTTTACCATGGCATAATTCATTTTCTGTTCATCAATATTTTGTAAAGCCGTTATTACAGGATCATATTTTTCTGGCAAAGTCATAAACAATTGTGTTAATTTGTCGCTTTCGGGGACGTCGGCACCAGACATTTCTAATTTCCTTATTAGCATTTCAAATTGTAGTAAAAATTCAGCCAGAGAATCCCCTTCATTCATCTTCACTTTCAGTAACTGCTTCCTTGCCAACATTTGGTTCACTATAGACTTTTTTTCAAATGCAGATTTGAGGCTCTCCCACATCTCTTTGGCAGTTTTCTTATCCCGAATGTATCCCAAACATTCATTAGCCACAAACGCCACTAATCTATCCTTAGCTTTGCGATCCTTCTTCAAAAACTCTTCATTTCCGGTAGCAGGGTGTTGGCCCGTTAAAACCTCACCCAAATTCAGTCCTTCCAGGTGCATCATCACCCGAAACTGCCATTCATCATAATTGCAGCCGTTAAACTGCGGTATTCCACTAATTTCCTTATCGCCCAAAACCTTTTGTAATTGTATAATTCGATGAATATAAGTTTTTATTTAAGAACAGAATTTATTTATTCAAGAAAAATATTGATGTTAGTTTCTAGGCTGATTTGAATAGACTGTGCAAAATTTTAAAATTTTGTATAAACTAAATATTCAAAAGACTCTATGATTGAAAATAACTTTAACAAATTCACACTACTGATCTAGTTTGCCTATTAAATTTTAATATTCCACCTAATTTTAATAGGTTGTTATAGACATACACCGTTGACATTATATTTTTGTCCATCGTTACAGGTGACTTTTATCATTATGTGCCATGTCTCATATTCCTATTAACAAAAAATGGTTGTCACAATATGGTTGTCAACAATAATTTGAAGAAAAATATTTGGAATAACGTAAGAAATTAGACTTATATTGGTAAAACTACTTTTGCCTACTAACTGTATATAAAACTATTGCGTGACTAACGGACTTATTCCTCACTGTCCTGACCTATTTGGGGAGTATGTTGCAGCCTAGACATCAGCTAATTCTTTTGGAAATCCAAATGGGAAAGGAATAAAAAAAACGGGAAATTTTTGTCCGTAAAACCCTTCGAAATACGCAAAAATACAAATCAATTCAATTCAAATTTATTGTGACTTAGAAATACAAGTTTAGATCACAAAGGCAGTTAGAAAACATGGAGTTAACATGGAATGTAGAGGAACCTAAAACTATACAGTATTATTTTAATAAACATTTAAGACATTAGGTTAGGTTAGGTTAGGAAGGGTGGTATATCCTAAGATGCACCTCCACTCTAAGATGCACCTCCATTGTGAATCCCTTCTATTTACAGCATAGAAAAGAGACACGTGTGAGAGTCCATGGTGTAATGTTAATGTAAGTCTGTTAGTCCATCGAGTACCCGCATCCCCCGTCGTTCAACCATCTAATACCCGTTATATAACTAATAATGTTTTCAACACCTGTCTTCGAAATGTCCCCTAGTTCAGCAAAAAATCTATGCCCTAGACATTTTTGTCTATGGCGTTGCAAACTTGGACAATGACAAAGGATGTGTTCTATTGTCTCCAATTCGTCCTCATCCTCGCACATCCTGCAGAAGTATGGAGATCTACTGTCCCATCTGCTGGTCATATCCCTAACTGAGCAGTGTCCTGTAATGACTCCTATTGCAATTCTGAGAGTTCTTCTATCCAGTCCCATCAGTGCAGTTGTTCTCGCTATATCTAACCTAGGCCAGAAGACCTTCGATATAGTGCAACCCACTCTTGTTTCCCAATTGGAAAGAGTTCTGGTTAGGATATGATCCTTCTGTTTTTTGAAAAAGTAGCTGATTGGCGGTTTAACCGATCTGTCCGCTTCCTCAAAACTGAGCCCGATCGAGCCAGCTCATCCGCTATTTCATTTCCTTCAATGTCAGTGCCCTGGCACCCAGCATAAGCCTACGTTGTAGTCCCTTAGAAGTAGGCTTAGCACCTGTCTACAATCGTTAACTACCCTAGACGAAACCTGATGGCTTGTTATGGCCCTCAGTGCTGACTGTCAACGTAGAAAGTAATGTTGTCTCCTTTCGGTATTATGCTACCGGAAATTACCTCCGCAGCTCGCAATACCGCTAAAATTTCAGCTTGTAACATTCATCATCATCATTTAAGTCATTATATGTACCAAATAACGCTACATGCTTAGTTAAACTGGACTGGAATTTGAAGTTTTACATCAACAGATAAACATTTAAAACTATATTGCTCAAAATATAATAAAAGTTTACACGGACTGATTGATCATATAAAAGACTTAAAACTAAGACTAAAACTAAAACAATATTTACACAAGACTTTGAAAACCTTTTAAAAGAATTTTCGTAGTTTGCATTAACTCAAAATCTGATACCACTTCGTTCCAGAAATCCAATTTCCCTTATTACCGCCAGAGAAACTGGAAACCATATGGGAAAAGTGGATTAATAGTTTGGCCGTTTGACCCAAGTATCTGTTCGCTAACAATTTTAGAAACATGCCCTTAATGCGCAGACCTTTAATTTTGCTAATTCTGCCCTGTTCATTAAACTTGAATAGTTTTATTTAAAGTTACCCCGTACAAAATAATCAAATAATAGTTGGAGAAGGGACGAAAAGGGGACCAAAACGATATAAAAAAAGTACAAAAGAGGAAAACCCAACGAGGCTTACAATAGATGTTTGCTATTAATTGATGATGTCATTTAGTCACGTATTAAAACACGAGATGCCTGAACCAGTACGATCGGATGGTATTTTGCAGAGAATTTCTAGCTGAAACTAATTAGGGCCCTGGGATATTAATACCAGTAACACACTGATGACAATCGGGTAATACAAAGCATTGAAACAGATAGTAGTGAAGTATTCTTTGTTAATGCTCTAGGAGGCCCTGGTAAAACTTTTTCATTAATTTACTGTTAGAAGTTATGAGCAATAGCGTTTGCAGTTGCATCTTCTGGAATAGCTGCTACTCTATTACAAGGTGCACCGCTCTTAGCAGGAGATTTTCAGCAAACTTTGCCATAGGACCCAATGGCTCAACTCATTTGCCATAAATACGTGAGACTATGTAGAATTGTTAAATATATAACCGATTTAATAAATAAAATATATCCATATTTTCCCCAGATTAATACAAAATCAAATAATTGGTTATGGGGACGAAGTGAACTTTTTAATGAGGCGTGAGTGAAAATTAAAGAAACCAAAAATGGATAAAATTGCAAATCGACACCACTATGCGGTTTCAAATATCCTAAGGAACCCAAAACACTATGAATGAACTAAGCACAGTAGGCGTATTCTCACCATACTCTAGAGGACCAAGCGTCTCATTCGTCATTAAGCAATGAATACAAATATGGCTTCAGGGAAATTAAGGTGGAATTATATCTAATTGTAACTAGAGAGCTTAATAGCAACTACTAATCACCTGACTGTCCATAAATATTGAAGAGATTTAAAACAATATCGCATATCGCGTTACTGGTGCATCTCCTATGGTATTGGAGGCATGTGAAACACAAAAACAGTCAAAAATCCCTTTGTTCCAAGTAAAATAAATGGTGTGGCATATCGCTCCTTATATACAAAAGCACCACAAGTCAAAATAAGCAACTTATACAGGAGCGTCATTTTTAAAAATAATTTTAATTATTTTATGATTTTTGTAAAAACCATGTGTTTTCGTTTCGGGTGTTTTCGATCATAAAATGACGGCTGTTTTAGCGAAACATGAAAGTTTCATCGTTTAAGAAGCATTTTATGCAAAAAACTTATTGTTGATATTTTTTGAAATGTGTGACTTTTGTATTAAAGGAGCGATATCTTAACTTGTTTTAGAATAATTTAACAGTTGTTGCTAGTGAGCTATTCGAAGATATTTCATGTCGCAGTGTACACTAATAAATTGTTTAATATTCTATTATGGCGTGTTCCGATCTCAAGCCAGCTGAAGACCTGACGAGACCAAAATTTATGTAGTAAACGTCACCGAAAGAAACATAAATTACAATATTGCCGAAACGGAAGAACATTTATATGGAAGAACATACATATATAAAAGGGACAGTGCTGCGTAAGATGAAAATGGTCAGATAAATCAAGTAAAATGAGGGAACGATCCATGTGTTAGCATTTTTGTTACAGCTCAGACTCTTCCAAAACAAATTTCGTTCTTAAGTTGTCGAAAAATAATAAACAATTCATAAGAATATTTAATTTTGCCAAAAAGTATGATAATTGGTTGTGGGTAATAATAGGAACAGCAAGACAATCCGTTCAAATATATTACAAAATTCCATAAAATTTAATATTTACTAGACATGAAAAGGAGTAAGTTGTTCGTTTAAAGGTAATACAAATTTTAATATAATTTTTGTACCCATAACAAAGGTCAATATGGGTATATCACGCATTGTGATCCGGCAACACTAAAAAACCGTTAAAAAATTGTGCTACGAGTGAATTTTTTTATGGGAAGTGGAAAAATTTCATGGATCTGGTAGAAAACACTGTGAAATGGATAGCCAAGGAAGAAACACCCGCCACAGAACCAATGATGACACCTATAGTTAATGGAAATGTAGTGCGATTTGTAAAAAAATTCCATTTGGCTCGTAGAAAGGATTAAAAAAACGACATGAATATTCATGCGGAATACTTATTTGTTAAGATCTGATAGGTCGAAGTGGTAGATTAGCACCGATATTATCAATAACAGTAATCGAAATGTTTTGACATTTTCGCTGATGAAAAGTGCGGTAATAACCTTTGGTCTGATGAAACAAATCTGAATTTGTTTACTCAGATCGAGGCTTACATGACATTAGAAGACCAGTTAATGCAGCGATAACTGCAGTACAACGTCAATGATACTTACTTACTTAGGTTGGCTCTACAACCTGTAGTTGGTCTTGGCCTGATTAACTTATACCGCGATAGTTGGCGCAAACGGTATTGTCTCCTTTTTTATGAATCGGACATTGTACGCTGAGGTTCCAATCGTCAGACATGCTTTCTTCTACCCAGATTGTGGAAGCTAACTGATGCACGTACTTTATCAGCTCGCCTCCTTCGGTCTTATATAGCTCTGCTAGTATTCCGTCGATACCTAGGGCATTATTCTTCTTATGCCGAAATACTGCTGTTTTTACCTCATCGTCTGCAGGGGGTGGACATTCCACACCGTCGTCTATGATTGGTCGCGGGTTACTATCTTCGGTTGTATATTCCCCCGCTAGTAGTCTGGAGAAATGTTGTTTCCAGAATCTCGGGATACTCGGCGGATCAGTTACCATCTCTACATGAAGCAATGCCAGTACTGGAGTTATTCGTTTGATGTTTCACTCGCTGATAGAATTTTCTGGCATCGTTTCTTCTTCCATAGACCTCTATCTCCTCACACTGTCGTCTATCCACCTCTCTCTTCTTTTGTCGTAATAGGCGATTTTTCTCTCTCCTCAACTCCCGGTATCGCTCCAACACAGCTCGCGTTGCCATAGGCTGGGGTGTCGCCTTGTATGCTGCGTTCTTAGCTTCATTGGCGACTATACACTCATCATCGTACCATTGGTTCCTTTGTGGCCGCGTTCGGTAACCAATTTCTTCTTCGGAGTCTTTTGCGATGGAGTCTTGTATGTGTTTCCACCGAGCGGAGATGTCATCGGGAGAGGGAGTCTTGGCGAGGAGTAATTGGGTCAGCTTCCTGGAGTAGGCCTTGGTTGTCTGTTGTGAAGGGAGCTTCTCGACGTCTAGCTTTCTCTTGTTGTTGCTACGTACGAATTTCGCAGCACTTAATCGAGTGAGCACCTTTGCTCCCACACGGTAGTGATCCGAATCGATGTTTGCGGATCGAAACGAGCGTACGTCCAATACGTTGGGTGCATGCCTTCCGTCCGTTTGGCTTGATGGATATTGCGATGCTTACATCTGATACTGCTAATAGGCTCCGTTGTCGGAGGTGTATTTATGGACGCTTAATTTTCCAACGGTAAATTTTCCAAAGATGTCCTCCTTGTCTACTTTGGCATTAAAATCTCCTAGAACGATTTTAATGTCATGGCCAGGGCGGCCGTCATAAGTCTGTTCTCGGCACTCATAGAACGAGTCTCTAGTCTCATCGTCTTTTTCCTCCGTCGGAGCGTAAGCACAAATTAGACCAATGTAAAAAAATTTGTTCTTGATGCGGATTGTGGCCAACCTGTCATCTGCTGGCGTGAAACCAGCGATAATGTGTCGTATTCGCTTATTCGTGACAAATCCACATATGAATTGGTGCTTGCTTTCGTGGCAGCTTTAACAAATGTCACAATCTTTCATTTTCGTCACACCATGTCCCTTCCATCGTATTTCCTGGATGCCGGTGATATCTGCTTTGTATTTTTCGAGGACATCGGCCAGTTGGAGAGGCACCTGGTCTTTGGTGTATTCTTTGAACGTTTGCGGTGGTCGTCAACATTAGGGGAAGTCCGTTTTTTTTATCTTTTATTTTCATTGTATTCAGGGTTTTACGAAGGTGGCTTACAAGGCCTACGCTCTAACCCTCATCCTTCATCCGGGCTTGGGACCGTCAATACGACCAATGATAGCGATGGTAATATTTTGGATTGGGGCTTGTTTTCCCATAATGATGTGGGGTTCTTATGTCACATGTAGGGCAACATGGAAGCTTCAAATTGTATTGAAATTGTTCGAAACAGTAATCTAAAGATATTATGCAACATAGAACAAATTCTATTCTATTCATATTCTATTTTTCAAATGGAATATTCTGTCTTTGATATGGAATATCCTAGTTTTAATAGGCAATAATCGATTTTTCATAAGAAATTTTTGAATTGCAACTAAAAATGGGGTTGCTATATATCATTCATAAGCAAAAAGAAAGCTTGAATTTTATATTTTTATAAACACATGCTAACCTATAAATTTTTTTTTGGATTTTTGTAAAAATATACACAACTTGAAAAATTTATTTTGTTCAGATTGTTGGTTTTTATTGAAGCAATAAATAATAGTATTTACTTTGCTATTAGTGCATAAATAGCTTGTCTTTTTATTTCACCAACACCGTTGGCAGTGGCATCCTCGGCATCAATTGATGCCACTTCGTTTGATTGATCGATATTCAAATTGTATTCATTGTAGTTATCGTCTTTGTTTTCTATTAAAATATTATGCAATATGCAGCAAACCAGAAACCAATCACAGCATTGCCGATGACTTTCTTTATCGGCAAGGCGCATCCTTAACTGCTTAAGGCTACCAAAACGTTCTTTAAGGATGCCAAAGCAATGTTCAACTCTTACGCGATACTTGCAATGTTGCTTGTTAAATGTGATGCGCGCATTTCTATCAAGCTGCTTTGCGTTACTCCGATATGGAGTTATTAATATATCCGATAAAGGATATGCGGAATCCCCAGCAATCCATTGCTGTGAGGAAAAATAATCTCGTTTTCTGATGAAGAGCGAACTGTTTCGGTATATTCGTGCATCATGCCAGCTACCTGGGTGACCAACGACGACATGTCGGATTTTTAATTTGTAATCACATACAATTTGGGCTTTCAATGAGTATATATGATTTCTTGAAAAATACGATGTGTGATCTATGATGGGGGCTTCGGCCAATTTTATTTCGGTACCATCAATGTAGCCTATACAGAAAGGCAGTTCATTGAACGATTCTGATATAATTTTGGAACGTTCGGTTTCATTCGGCCACTGAATAAATCTTGATTGAAGTTTTAAAAACACTTTAAAAATTCGCTTGGTAATTTTCATTATCGTTCCCCCATCTCCGATTCCAAATATAGTTCCAATTTTTCTAAATGTTGCACTTTCCCCAGACGTTCCTAACCGAAAGAGAACGATGGCTAATTGTAGCTCAATTGAAAATTGTTTGGAAGAGTGTGCATTATTGAATTCTTCATCCTCTTCAATTAAATTCACCAGTACGGAAAACTGATCTCTGGGAACACGTAGCATTTCCTTAAATCTACCTTCGTCCATCGTTGGAAGTACACAATTGCGCCATGTATTCGATTTAGGAACGTCGCCAGGAATCCCCCGTCTGCAGGCCATTGCGATATTCAGATGTTCCTCCATTTCATCGAGAACTTCATCAACTCCATTTCTAAAAAAAACATAGAGTTATTCGAATTATATTTGTTTTATACAACATACCTTCAATTAAAAGTATTTCCTGGGCCGCTTCCTCTATGAGAGAATCGATAATTTTCTCTTTTTCGTTTTTCTTTGGCATATTGAAGCAATTTTTCGTATTTTCTTTGCAAAAGTCTCAAATACTTCATTTATTGTTTATTAAATTGCTTTGACTTTTTTTAAACATCAGCTGATTATCAACAGTGTTGGAAAAAAAACAATCAAGTGCGCTCACAATCGGGTGCAAGTTTTACATTTCCTTTTTCTTTTCCACAAGATAGTGAGTTCCGCTAATGAAACATAACACTGCTTTAAGGACAATATCACCGAAGTGTTGTAGTGGCCGCCACAGTGTCAGATATAAATCCAATTAAGAATTTGTGAAATGTGGTGAAAACTTGAATATGAAACAAATGTCCGTCCAACACTCATAGAGTTTTGCAAGTTTTTGAGGACTTTGTGTACTCTATTCCAGTTACATTCTGCCAAAAAGGAGACGACTTCCCGGACTATGCTATGATAAACAATTTTAAAAAATAAATGATCTTAAACAAATTATTAAACAAGTATAATACGCGTTGTAAACCTTTGCAGCAGAAATCTAATCTCACTTAGTTATTTTTACCATTATTTTGTAGGATTGTAGGATTTTTTAAAATCATATTAGATCATATTAACACGTAGGCGTCTTAAATTACAAAATTTGTTGGTACAAACTAAGCTAGATGTAGGAAAAGTTTGAGCCAGATCAGAGGCAAATACGAGTCTATGAAAAAGTTGATCTACAATCCAATCAAATGTATACGCCTCTTTCATGTCAAATCTCCCACCACACATTTAGATTTAATTTGGTGCACTTTGAACACACGGATTGATTGTCTGACGAATGTTTAACGCTTGATCGCTACTGTATTATCCAGTCTATATATACATCATGGTTTTGCAAATGAAATGATAAATGCTAATTGCCACCTTGCTACATTGTTGACTACTACGATACAAAAAAAAAAAAAGCTCGGCAATTAGCACATTTAATAATTCTAATCTAATATTCTTATCTGTTTTTATTGCGATTGGCACACCAAATATATTAATTTGACACTTTAGCTGCCTCTTGGCTTACACTAGATGTTATTAATAAAAGAACAATAAAAAAGGATGGTAAACAAAAAAACAAATCCAAAATTAGTTTTATGATTATAAATACGAATTTTGGTGACTTCACACCGCTGATACCACAATCAAATGGTTCAATTGCTTTTGTTGTTGTAACAATTACAAACATTTTCCTAATCATAATTTATGTAAAATTTAAAAATCAATTTAATGATTTATGCCCAAAATAACAGACAGGAATTGTTCGATAAATAACCTCCAAATTTTTAAAATATAAAAACGAATGTGCCTCTAAATGAGTGCTCGAGGCACTCTTGCGGGTTAGGCATCCGCCAATACAGCGACTAACGTGTGAGCTTTTTTCCCCAGTTTTTTTTGTTGTTTGCGAGCCAGTGTCCCTTTTCATTGTTATGCACGATTCGTATACATACTGTCGTATATATATTAATACACACACCTTCATATTTCAATCACTTCCCCCCCCGGGACTACTGCTGGGTATTATCACGATATCTTCATGTGATCATTCTGGCCTGCTATCCTCTGAACGTCTTCTCTCCACACATGTAAGCTCTCGAGGACATTTGAAGAGCCGTGGTCTGCATACAATCTTTCTCAACATAGTTTGGACTTCCGAAGACATCCGTGCCCAGTTAAGCTCTGTGTTTGGTAAAGTAATTCGTGTTTCTGTTTATTGTCTCCATCCATGGTGCAATGTCGGATATGAGGTGATGGCTTACGTTCGTGGAGGATCTGGCGAGCGTTGTCAAAAGCTCTTTCCTGGCGATTTGTAATTAGAGTTTCTCTTTTCCCGGTCGTTTTCATTTCCCGGGAAACCGGGAAAAATATTAACGTTTCTCGGGAATTCCCGGGAAGTGTCGTTCAACAGAAAAATAATACTAACCAAGTTAATTTTGCAGTATGTAAATATTTATTTATTTAAATTCATGAGATGAAATTAGTACAAACTGCAGCTGAAACAAAAACATAACAAAAAATTATACATTTCAAAGTATAAAAAAAAACCATAAAGTACAAGTATAAATAAAAACTTAGATAGCACAATAAAAGTTAATTAAAGTCATTTTGATAATATGATTTTAGAACTGAAAGAGCATTAATGGCTTCATCAGACAGTCTGTTTCTAATTTTATTTATAAACTGCCCAGTTGTAGAGAAGACTCTTTCGCTTTCTACTGATGTAGGCCTTTTTGTCAAAAGAGCATTAAATAAAATGGTGACGCTTTCTGTTGCTTTTCCAGTCGCTTCATAAAACTTTAAATCTTTTTTTATTGAATTATTTGGTAGCCATTTTTTATTCGGTTTAACATTTTCATTTGCATTTGTTATGACGTCACTTAAAATTTCCTCAAATGATCTATCAGTAGTAATTTCATTAATAGGAATATAAGCCAATTCCGCAACGTCATCTACCCTATTGACTTCTTTAAAAAGCCGATAGTATATTTGCTCATCGTATGCCATCATATTTTGTTTCGAAGCGTATTGAAATAAATTATTATCAATTTTATTAAATATTGTTGGATCTTTAAGCTACTTTAATAGCGTATATAGTCGTTTATATCGCCTATCTTCAATTCTTTTCTTAAAAGATTCTAAAATTTGTCCTGACAAAGGGGAATGGATGAGGGAAATTTGTTGGCATAGAGTTGTCAATACTGCATCGGCAGCTAATAAATCCATATTTCGCCGGCAAAGAGCTTCCACAGCTAATTTAATTGGTTTTAAAATATTTAATAGATCTCTTAGTATGTTTATATTATCTTTAACCCAAAGCTCAATTTGTTCCAAATCAATAAAAGATTTTTTTATAGAATTTTTTAAACGTAAAAACTTTTCAATCCTTGGCACCATCGAATTCCACCTGGTAACGATATCCAATTAACTGAGGTCATAAATGCAAAAAAGATGCAAAATCATTTCCCGGGAATCCCGGATGAATTTACCGGGAAACCGGGAATGGAAAAAAGCCGGGATTCCCGGGCGGGAAAACTCTATTTGTAATATAGGGACTCTTTTATCTGGTTTCCCGCCCCATATCCCATTCGACTCGCTGGCCAAGAGCTCTATAAGACCACCGATTGTTCTCAGTTTGCTTAGTCTATAAGTCCACATCAACATCCAGATCCCTCGCCACACCGTGGAAGTTTACCACCGCGGCAAGTACCTTCGTCTTGCTGGTTTGGGTCCTGCTGCGATGTTCGGCAGAATCCTGCGAAAGAAGCCTGACTTCTTGCCGCTTCTTTGTCCATGTCTTCAAAGTGGGGCCCTAAAGGTCAGTGTTTTGTCGATCATGACTCAGGAAACGGTGTGATTTTATCAGTTTGATTCCCACACTCACGTTTTTGTATTTTACTCCGCCTCCGCCTTATGTCCAGCTAATGTCAAACTTGACTCCGGTCAACTACACTTGAGCAATAGCTAGTTTAATTGCTGTTTCAACTTCAACTACGGTAGCGACCGCTATATTATCAGCAAATCCAATACTTCGTATGCCGGGCGGCAGAGAAAGTCTTAGGACATCCTCATACCTAATGTCCAAAGATGAACACGTTTCTTGTGGTGTGTTTGGATTGTGCTGTTGGAGTATCTACACTCTTACCGATAAGAAATGCACGCCCATGGTGACGAGCAAACACATACACATCGATAGGGAGAAAATGGCATGTGATAACAGCAGCGGCATTTTCAATTCACAATGGACCCTATGGGTCTCCGAGTGGAGGTGCGTCTTATGATGTACCACCCTTCCCAACATAACAGCAGCGGCAGCAGAACGCACTCATAGGATGAAAAGGGTCTGCCATAAGAGCAACGGCGCGCACACGCAGAATGTGGAATGTAGTACTCAATTGTTACCATTTATTGTATAAATAGTCCATATTAATTCTATGTTTCTTTAGTACTAGTAAGTTGTAATGCGCCAATGGCGCCCGTTGAAATATGGAAAAAAAAAATTGTTGAAAAAAAAAAAATTTTGCGGAAAAAAAAAATTTTTGTTAAAAAAAAAATTTTTGTTTAAAAAAAAATTTTTTCTTGACAAAAAAAAATTTTGTTAAAAAAAAAAATTTAGTCGAAAAAAAAAAGTTTTTGTAAAAAAAAAAATTTTAAAAAAAAAAATTTTGGAAAAAAATATTGACTCAGTGTCGAGGGTAAATATATATTAAGATTATTCAAATGTTCATATACAGTACCGTGCAAAACCGAGCACATGTTTAGAAAATTAACTTTAAAGCTCCGTAAAAGCAGTAATACGCAACCAAATTTAATGAAACTTGAATTATTTTATTCGTTACTTAGTTCTAAACAATATTATCGTGGAACATAACTTAAAAGTCAATTATGGAAAAGATAATTCCAAAGAACGTAAAAGAAAGACGATTTGCTCACTTTTGCACGTTTCGCATACTTGCACATAGAAGCACTGTTAGGCTGAGCAAATACAAAAATATTTACCGTTATTGGTTTTGCAGGCTTCATTTGGAAATTTGTCACATTTAGTTTTGATGCTATTTGGAATAAAGTGTTTAAAGTGAGCTCATAGCCAATTAAATGAAAGCATGAGGAAAATAAGTACTCAAATAGAAAATAGCGTCCTGGTGTTGACGGAAACTGGGAATTCCTCCAGAAAAATAGCCCAAAAATTAAATATAAGCCAACGCACTGTGATTAATGTACAGAAGAGGCGAAATATTGTACGTGTGCCAAATGTTGGAGGACGCCCAAAACTCCTTTCTGATTCGGATGCACGATTGATGGAACGGGAAAGGCTTAAGAATAGCTTAATTACACCCAAAAAGGCTGCAGAAGAGTTAAGAAAGACAGTCAGCGAGTGGACCGCCCGTAGAGCACTGCATAGAATCGGGCTACAGTCAGCTAAGAAAAAAACGGCATTGTCGACCAAAAATATAAAAGCTCGTCTAAAATTTTGCAAAATTCATAAAAATTGGACCGTTGAGGATTGGAAACGCGTGATTTGGTCGGATGAAGTGAAGATATACAGATTCCAGTCCGATGGGATAAGTTATTTCTGGCGCCGACCAAAAGAAAGCATTCAAAGGCATCATGTGAAGCAAACTGTAAAACATGGAGGTGGCAGTTTGATGGTGTGGGGTTGCTTCACCTGGTGGCATGTTGGTCCACTTGTTAAAATTAATGGTATTATGAAGAAAGAAGACTACCTGAATATTTTGGAGACAAATTTACCAGAATTTGTAGATTTGAGTGCATATCCCGAGGAGGAAATCGTTTTCCAACAGGACGGTGATCAAAAGCACACCGCCAAAATAGTGAAGGAATGGCTATCCCAGCAAAATTTGCAGGTAATGGAGTGGCCGGCACAATCTCCAGATCTGAATCCAATTGAGAATTTGTGGGCAATAATGAAAAGGCGGCTAAGAAAATACAATAGGGCTCCTGAAAACATGGACGAGCTATGGCGTCGCGTACAATATGAGTGGAGTCAAATACCTGAAAATTTTCTTCAAAATCTCGTAGAGAGCATGCCCAGACGTGTTAAAAGCGTTATAAAAAATAAAGGACTGTGGACCAAGTACTAAGACATTGGAAAATCGTCTGTTTGCGGAACGTGCAAAACTGAGCAAATTGAGTTAATCTAAAGTTCATTGGAATTCTGTTTGTTATAATTATGTTTTAAGTTATTTTTCAAAATAATATTGTTAAGAACTAAGTAACGAATAAAATAATTCAAGTTTCATTAAATTTGGTTGGGTATTACTACTTTTACGTAGCTTTAAAGTTAATTTCCTAAACATGTGCTCGGTTTTGCACGGTACTGTAGATAGTATGATTCAAGTATTCACTGAGTGTATTAAAAAATATCCAGACAATGAAGCAGACCGATGAAGCAAAAGAATTGTGTATATTACCCTAATATACTAGAGCAGGCGACCGACCACTGACCCTTGTGGAACTTAAGATGTGACGTCGTATAGTTCTGATCCGTCTTCATTTCCGTAAGTACGTTTTCCATTTCTCAAATTTTAAATATGTGATTTTTTTTCTTCCAGACTGACAGCGACATCCATTACGGTTTCTATAGTCGACCGAGATCTCCGGAAACCAAATTATTGATCGGATTAGACTTCTTTCTCCACTACTGTGGGTAGCAGCCTGTTATAACAGGCATATTGGCCGGTGTGATGAAGGAAGTTCCGACGATGCGTTGCCCTACCGAATTAATACCACTACCGTTCAAGATGTAGCTAGTGGGAGCTGAGTGGTTGACTTCTTCGAATGTGTCCTTAGAAAAAGCGCTCTCCTTTCATCTTAGCCAGTTTGAGTGTGATTTCTACCATTACTGGCCGATGATCGCTGTTCGTGTAATGTTCGCTCACCCATCATTTGGTATCTCTGCATAAAGTCGATCTGGCAAATTAAATGCCAATGATAGACTCTGCACTGATAGATGGACCAATCATTGAAGTCGCCTGCTACCTGTGTTCTAGTTCTAGCATCAGCCACGAGCTAGTCTAGCATGTTTTGGAGTCTTCTTAGTTGGACAGCGTGTCTGACAAAGTGAATTAGAATCGGCGCACATTTGGAAAATAACACTTTTGAATGGGGGGAAAAAACAGTTCGAAGCCATTAAACTAATTTCGGGTTTTAAAATAATTTTAGATTCTGTGGTGCTTTATTTAGTCAGTAATCATTCCGGCGTAAACGTTGTACGTAGTGTGCAAGAGGTTGTGCCGAATTCCGGGTCAATGAACATTGGGACACCACATGTCTACATTAGTGTGGGTGTGTGTCTTTTGTTTGTTCGAAAATTATGAATATTTCAATAACATTTGACCTAAAAAACAATTTACACATAACTATCAATTACGGAAATTTACCGTTTTATGAAAGCACGCCAATGACAGCAGGTGGAGGAGGTCACAATGATGGTCAACCGGACACATGTTCGACCTATCACACATGACCGCAGGTTTCATCGACATGACTCGGTAATATGAGTGACCAATTACATGTGAAGGAATTTGAATGGTGGACTGGCCAAATAGGCTAACTAAACAAATATCGTAACAAGGCGTATTACAGTTTTCATATAGGAAAATCATTCAAAATGATTGACATGGATCATGTGCCCAAGGTCCATGTCCTTGTTTTGGTCTTTGAATTAATAGGATGACTACCATTAGTATTCACTCCATGGCTGGAATAAGAGTTGCAAAAGCCACATCGTTTAAAGGATAATAACCCATTTAAATCACTCAGACTTTTGTTGTTGTTGTTGCTGCTGTTAACGATGTCGTTGGCCAGTTTGCAATTGTCATCACTTGGCTTTTAACCAGCCTTAGTTTCTGCTCGGTTACTGGTTAATTTTCAAAGTGGCTTTTCTTTTCACAAATCGACCGTTAATAGAAAATTTTAAATTACCTGCACCAATACATACATAATGTTTATATGTGGGTGTGTCACATATGTGTGGGTCATAAATGTTCCAGCGATGGTATGTAAAAGTATCACCCGACTGGATGTACTTGCGGCTTGTACGAATATAAATGATATCTGTCATGTCATATTTGAATTTCACATCATTAACTATTTAAAGTACTACATTGAAATTTACCCAGAAATGTACGTACACATGTACATCGATATATGTGTATGTGTATATAACTTACCAACAAATAATGTCAGACTGGACGGATTGTTGCATATCAACCCAGTTCAACTATTGGTAGTGATTTTAAAATTTGTTGTTAGTAAACTAAAGTTAATTTTCCCACAGGCTTCGGGCATTACTGAGATTCCTATTCTTCAGTCATCGCAGTCCATTGCGAGATGTAAAATTCCCCTGGCCTGGCCGAAAGTCGACCAAATAGAAAGACTTCCACGCGAGTAGACAGTGTTGGACATTCTCCAGGGCGGAATGATATCACTGTAAGACAAATTTAAACTTTTGGCCTCACCCACGATCAAACTGACCAGATTCTGAAAATATAGCTCAAAAAAAAAATATACGTATCTCCCAGTTTTTCTAGATCAATTCATTTAAGTTTTTTACGAGCAATTCAATTTTTGGAGTAATCAGCCAGTATATACCTATATATGTATAATGTCTTGGTAACCCTACATATTAAAAACACTGATGTTATCATTTTTGTGACAACTGTTTTGACAGTAGATAATTTTACCCCCTCTCCATATTAAGTTGGGTTTAATTCGAAATTTTATAAGAGCACTTGACACAGACAGCGCAGCGTTTAAGCTTATTAAAACTATCTTTCCAAAACTGAGCGAAGCTAAGATCACGGCGGGTAAGTGCTTAATGTCTCTCTTTTCATTATTTAGTTTTTAATTGTTCCTCTCTTTAAGGTGTTTTCAATGGTCCACAAACCAAACAACTGTTAAGCAGAATAGACTTTCAAAATATACTTAGTCCCATAGAAAAAAGAGCATGGACCGCGTTCATAAACGTTATAAATAATTTTTTGGGAAACAAGAGGGCGGAAAATTATAAGGAAATTGTAGAAGAACTGATTGCTTCGTACCATGCGTGGGAGTCAATATGTCCCTCAAAATACATTTTCTTCACAACCATTTGAACTTTTTCCCGCCAAACTTAGGCGACTTCAGCGACGAGCATGGTGAAAGATTTCACCAAGATATCGCGGCAATACTGCTGGTCACTTTGCCGTGAGACAAGAACCGATATGTACAAACGTCAAAATAAGCGTATACAATTTTCAAATTAATTAAACTTTTAAGTTTTAGCTGTTAATTTACAACTATAAAATTTGCATTTTTAATGCTTAATTTTTTAACCTTAATTTAATTTTTATATTTGTAATAAACTTGAACATCAATGTGTAGGGTTCCCAAGACATTAAACATATGTAGGTATATACTGGCTGATTACTCCAAAAATTGAATTGCTCGTAAAAAACTTAAATGAATTGATCTAGAAAAACTGGGAGATACGTATATTTTTTTTTGAGCTATATTTTCAGAATTTGGTCAGTTTGATCGTGGGTGAGGCCAAAAGTTTAAATTTGTCTTACAGTGTTATGGGCTGGCCAGTGTTTGAAAAGCAAAACCTTATGATCTCGGTCCTCCGACGAGCTTTTAATTTTAAGCACATTGGTGGAATGCTTCGTGAGTGGAAGTCGCTTTCAACCACTGTGCATTGGAGTTTCAAAATTTGAAGGCCCGTAAGCGTTTGGCTGTTGAAGGTATTTCAAATCGACATGTTTTCCTGGGTTATCGAATGGTAATGTCATGCAAAACAATTCATGTATACATCGAATTTATTTTAGTTTATAATTGCTAAGGTTGTTGTAAGTATGTTCAAATGTTTGTACGTAAATATGTGTCTCTGGGACTGACTTTTTCTCTCCCCCAACCCCTCCCCCCAAAAGAACAAACACATGCATGTGATACAATTTGTTTCTTCCACAGCGTAGAAAGGGACATTTTCGAAATATCGATTAGTTTATTGGTCAGGCCATGAATGGGAATGAATGAGACCGAGTGTTGGGAAACTTTAAAATGTTTACTTGGTTTGAGTTGCATTAACATTGAGATGTGTCAGTTGATTCATACGGCTTCAAGAGCACGGACAAATATTTGCATTAATTGTCATTGAACTCAGTATTGGAACAAGTGGAGACAGATCATTATCGTAAAGACATTTTCAAGATAACTCCAGTGCAATCCGATAACAATAAGGGGATCCTCGGTCGCCAGTGATAACAAAATTCAATATCAATAAAAGATAAATCAATTTTGTCCATCTTCCGTTGGGATCTGCAGGTGGTGGCAACAGTTTGTGTTCATTGGCTGGCGGGTGTGGTCGTGCAAAAGCAAGAAAAATGCATTTAATAAAAAAATTAATGTTGTGGTCGGTGATTGTGTTGCTGAATACTGCTGAGGCCGAACTTCAAGGCAATGGTAAATATTTCAAAAGTGCCAAACGTAACGTTCTGCAGCGCGAGGACATACTAACTCAATATTCATCATTGGAGACACACACGAAATCTCTTGAGTGAATTCCATGGATGTAAATCCATATCCATTAAATGATTTTCAGTTTAGAATTTCGCATGAAAATAGATTAAGACATTTTACTGGTGCAGTTTTGCACAAACTGTTCCTAGAAATGCATCATGATTCATACATGCCATCGCAATTCCGTTTATTAGCAACGATAGCAGCGCCAACAGGAGTCATTGTCCTCCAGTTCAAACATTTATCAATTATACAAATTTAGTCGATTGGTGTAAATTTAATTGATTGGTAGGGCATAGTGTATGTGATACAAAGACGCAACGCAACGCCGGTCATAGAAATAACTCTTAAAATACTTTATTGTGAACAAAGCGTTTTTAAACAGTTTAAGGTATCGTTGTAGACTCCGCGTTAATTACTTTTTTTTTTCATTGTAACCTACATTAGGGTGGGCAAAAAGTCACCATGGAGTTTACTTACTTACTTATTTCCCTTAACATTCCATGAAGGAACAGACGGGGAACTTCTCTCGAGCTGTGCACGATATAATTTGTATACATGTAAGCTCTGAACTAATGCTAATGCTTTTCTAGGCTTAGAGATTACTCTCTCACCTGTAAAGTCGACAGCATTTAAGAGGTTGGAAAACAGCCGCTGAAAACTGGTTATTGGCCTTACCAAGTTTCAAATCTGGGTTCTGCTGTGTGGTAGTTGCATATAATACCTACCATATCACGGCCGTCTACCACTAAGGAGAGGTTCGGTGTAATACAACCGATAGAATTCAAGAAACCGTTCTAATAGGCATAACTACAGTTAAATAGCTCAGCGTATTGACCCTGATGTATGGCTCGGATGGGAAAGCCATGAACATTGGACATGATATGGATATTGAAATACCTAGGAACTATAATTTCACTATCCGGATAATTTTCAAATATTTGCGAAATGGAGAGGGAAAGGGTGCGAAGTCACTCAAGGTAGCCTCCCTTTCAAATTTGGGAATCTGTAATGCGGCCCTCACACGATACAACTGGTTGAACAATTGGTCGTTCTCTTCACACGCTACAACTTCTCAACTAATTTCTTATTCAAACTCATTTGCAAATATTTTCCTTAGCGCCAACATGAGCGCATATTTTTTTAAATTTATTTATTTTTGTTTTAATTTATTGGTTTTTATACTTTGAATTCCGTAACTGAGGTATATTTTTATATTCCACACATTCTATTATTTTTTCAAAACACTGGTACAAAAATGCGAATAAAGTAAAAAAGTTGAATGAACAAGCCCTCACACGTACCAACCAAGTTGACTATTTTGAGATGAAATCAAAAAATTTTGATTTTCATCCAACCGACGACCAACTATACAACTGGTTGTACAACTTGATCAAATTGTACAACCAGTTGTAACGTGTGATGGCCGCATAAAGAAACCCAAAATGTAAAGACTGCGATTCAATTATGAACTCAATTCAAAGGGAGTTCAATTCTGGATCCTGTGAGTCCTAATGTTGCTGACTCTAGAATACAACACCAATACATATATACATATACCAGAAGGCCTCTGTGGAAAAAGACAGAGGATAAAGTGCGATAGCCAGGAATGTGAAAATCTTCTGGGTCTCACAAAGAGCAAAGATATCTGGCCTATGGAAACGACTAAGCGAGTATACAGCAAAAAATTTCGCGAATTGAATATTTTTGTAAGTTGTATATACATACTTATTATTTATATTATTATTAATGTATCTTTTGGATACAAAAGCAGCGATAGAGTATAGGAATAGTGGACGGAAACACAGAACAGCTGAAGTCGGAGTCGAGCAATAGGGTCCATTGTGAATCCGTTCTGTGTAGGTGGGAAAATTATAGCTGCAAGTAGTCGATTAAAGATATATAAAGTAGAAAAATTGGTGAGAGTCACTGGAGTACAGTTTTATGTTAGGTATGCAGTCTGTTCAGTCTATTGGGTACCCGCATCCCCCGTCGTTCATCCATCTAATACCCCTAATATAACTAATTAGGTTTTCCACACCTGTCTTCGAGATGTCCCCTAGTTCAGCAAAAAATCTATACCCTACACATTTTTGTCTATGGCGTTGCAAACTTGGTCAATGACAAATGATGTGTTCTATTGTCTCCAATTCGTCCTCATCCTCGCACAGAAGTCTGGAGATCTGCTATCCCATCTGCTGGTCATAGCCCTAACTGAGCAGTGACCTGTGATGACTCCTATTGCAATTCTTAGACTTCTTCTATCCAGTCCCATCAGAGAATACACATATCGCTTATTTAATTCAATAGTGTCAAAATTCAAAACCCACTTTTTATTTTTCTGCTCAAGAAAAAGCTGTAAATCTCTTCTTTTCGTTGACTTTTATTCTGCGTGTGTTCTACAAACATATCTCAGGGCTGCACTTTATTCGGGAAACCCATGAGGTTTTTCCTATACTTGCTAAGTAAGATCTGTTAACGGTTCTCCTCAAAAATTCGTATTTTGAGTTGTGACGCTATTGAAGTAAGTAATACAAATAAATAAAAAGAATATTTTATGAAATTCATTGCTTTTACACTGATTTTAGATTTTTTAACACTTTTTTTGAGTTTTCCCGATATAATTGAAATTTTCGTTATTCGGAAAATCCCGTATCTCGAGAATTGAAATTTTCGTTATTTCGGGAAATCCCGAATCTCGAGATTGGGATTTTTTCGGGAAATACCCAACTCTAGGTACGAGTTGTATTTTATATTTAAAACATTTTGGCATGATGTATCATAACTCACATACAACTTTTGCGATTTTGTTGAAACAGATTTTGAAAAATTGTGATTTAGATTTTGTTTCACATAGTTGTTCACTAAATTTCAATCTAATTGACAATTTCGGAGTTTGTTTTCAAATCATGAAAATTCGAAATCATCAGAAAGTGTAAATTTTTAACTCGTTAAAAGGGGCTTTTAGTAAAAAAAATCGTACAAATCGCTTACTAGTTATGATAACGTTAACGAGTTTAATTGAAAAAAGGTTTAAACAAATTTTCGTACTAGGTACACACATCACAATTGTACAGGGATTTCCAATAAGAGGTGTTCTTTTGGTATTCATCGAATTTATACTTCATAATAAAGAGGAAGGTATGCCGTTAATAATGAAAAACAACATCAGGCAAATGGCCACAACGATCACGCTTACATAACCTTTTCATGAAATTTCCCATAACCAAATCGCAAAGTGGCTGCCCTATGTCCTCGATAGCGTAACTAATTCTATCTTTGAGGTCTTGATCCGACGCTGGGCTGTTGGCGTAGACCTTATTTTTCAAGAGCAGTGGTTTCGTTGTTTGTGTTGAGCCGCCTTGTTAAAAGTAAACTATGTCCAGATCAATATCATCCAACTCCAAACATAAAAAATCGTCAATCATCTCTCGATTGTTGATCCAACTTCATTTTCGAAAAAGTCAGGTCCAATGACCCCACCGGACCATGGGGTAAGCCTTAAGACCCAAGTCTTTATGCAAAATACGGTGTAATGACGTTTGTGGAATGCTAAATTCCAAAGACCGACGAGGAATGGACAAACCTGGATTTTCTTCAACACTTTGGGCTACAGCAGCAATATTCTCAGTTGTTCTTGAGCGACGTGCACGGGTTTTATTCTTCACATCACATCACTTGTCCCAACCGCTCGAATTGTTCCACCAATTTCTGTATTGCGGTCCGACAAGGTGGCCGACGACCCCAAAATGCTTTAATTTTGCGAACTGTGACTGCAAGATTTTCACCATTTTTGTAGTGAAATTTAATAATTTCAATGCTTTGTTGAAGTGTGTATCGTTCCATTTTTAGTAATGGCGTAGTTTCTACTTGTCACATGTCAAAGAATAAAAGCTTCAAATGTGACAGATACCGAAATACCGGTGATTCAAAATAACACCTTTGTTGGAAAACCCTTTACATAGATTTCATAGTTCGTAAGAAATCGTTTGCACATTCTGACATCGCTCTTTGATATTGTCACATTACCCAAACGCTATTAATTATTTCCATTTACAGAGTATTTAATGTCGTGCTATTATTTTAATGAAACATATACTCGATTAGTTTGCAGAATAATTCATTATTCAAACGGCGATAAAAAAAAAGTCATTGCTTTCGATTGTCTGTAGGTACTAATATTGTCATTTGACATTTTTAATTTGTTTTATTAATTCGATAATGCAAAACTATCCGGACCAGTTGAATGTCATGAGGGAATTGTACGTTGTAGCGATGTATCTACAGACAGCCTGACTTCACAACTATCGTGCAAAACTCGTTCATAAATTAATAAATTACTTTTGCATTTAATGAACATTTCTAATTCTCAAAGGACATGGCAGCCGCTGCATTGTACCAAGGCCATGAATACAAATTTATATTGCCAGTAATAATTTTGATATATTATCTACACTCGTAGAATTGAATTGAATTTATAGTAATTAAACTAGATATCCCCTTTACTGTTTCTAAACAAATCAAGTCGGCCTGTCTTTATCTTCATTCTTTACCGACCGTTGATATAAATGACTATATTCGCCCTGGCCCTGACATTAGATGTTACAAGGCGAGCACAGTCAAGGGATTAATAAGTGGTTCTATCAAGGTAAGCACTCCCCCGTGATCGAAAACGTATCTAATTCGACCTCTCAGATATCTTTTGGAACACGTGCAGTTAAAAGGGTTCTTGCAGAACTCAGCGTAAACAAAACTCCTGACCCGGATGGGTTTTCCAATGGCCTGTGAATGAGCCACACTATGACTTCGAAACCGATCTACTGAAGAACTGATGGGCCTGGCACGGTACACTCATATCGAAACTCATCACATCTCAGTTATCGCTCTATACATGTTGTTATCGAGTGCCAAGAGGTTCTGTTCTCTATTGACTGCGAACCCAATCTAATATTTTGCGGATGACAACAACCTTTGTCGTTCAAATGATCGACAGTATGGCTTCCGTAGAAATCGATCTACTGGAGACCTGATGGAGTTCCTTACGGAGCGATGGAGTCGATCTATTCACGCCCTTGGTGAAAGTAAGGTCGTAGCTCTGGATATTTCCAAGGCGTTCGATAGGGTCTGGCACGAATCACTCATATCAAAACTTATTACATTTGGTGTCGGTAATATCTTCTCTCGATTTATATCGAGTTTTCTCAGGGATCGCTCTATACGAGTAGTTATAGATGGGGTCTCATCCAACGAGCATAGGTTGACCGCAGGAGTGCCACAAGGCTCTGTCTTCTTTTCCCCCTTTCTATTTCTTATTTTCATTGACGACCTGTTGGGTCAGACTGTGAACCCGATCTACTCCTTTGCGGATGGCAGTAACCTATGTCATTCATACTCATTTGATCATCGGCCAGGTCCTCTGGAGGTCGAGGACAAAAGGCGAATGATGAATGACTCACTTAACCGCGATTTGGCGAAGATTTGTGAGTGGGGCCAAATGAATAGAGTAGATTTTTATGCGCAAAAGACCCAGTGCTGTTTGTTGTCACACAAACGTTCACCAGATCCAGCATCGTCGTCAATTTCTATGGGTGGTGTGGATATCGACGAATCAGACACTCTTGATGTTCTGGGCATGAAGATACAGGGTGATGCTCGCTGGGCTAGCCATATATTCGAAGTGTCGAAAGAAGCATTCAAGTGTTTAGGCTTTTTGAAGCGGTGCAAGAAATACTTCACTCCATCTGATCTCGTAAATATTTACACCACTTACATCCGGCCTAAAATGGAATACAACTCGCATATATGGGCAGGGGCTCCAATGACATCTTTGCAGCTTCTGGACCGTGTACAGAGGAGAGCGGTGGTGATGATTGGAGATAGTAGGGTATCCAAATCTATTGTCTCCCTACAGCATCGCCGAAATGGTGGTTGTGTATCGCTATTCTATAGATATTTTAATGGTATCTGTTCAGAAGATATCCGTCGTCTTGTCCCTGATGTTAGAACATTTTGCCGGAAAACGCGGCTATCCAGGGTCTCTCATCCGTTCATTGTGAAATGGCCGGTTGACCGGACGACGCACTATAGAGAAAATTCGTTCTTTAGCCGAACCGTTCGTATGTGGAATAATCTTCCAGCAAATGTATTTCCTGCCAGTTGTGACATTCAGAAATTCAAAACAAATGTCAACAAACACTACTCCCTCTTTCCTCCTTCCGATACCCTAATTTCCTTCCGCTAACACAATACATTGCATTTATAGGGGGCATCCCCTGAGTGTTGGCCTTAATAAAAAAAAAAAAAAAAAAAAAGCCCGTGGTGGGAATCGAACCCACAATCCCCACGCTACCAACTCGCCTACCTTTGCCCTTACACCTACAGTTATAAAATGTTTATCTACATCACCTAACAATGGAATATAACTATGGGCAGGCACTCCAAAGATATCTTAACAGCTTCTAGACCGTGTACAGAGGAGAGTGGTGGTGACGATTGGGGATAGTAGGATATCCAACTCTATTGTCTCCCTTGAGCATCGCTCGGAATGCCAATGAAGAACTCTTCACAACTACGGCAATTTCGGTCGCTAACCAGATGGATCTCTTACCATGATTAAAGTTTTCATCTTTGAATTTACGTTGGTGTTCGAAATCATCTTTCTTTCGAAAAGACGAGTTTTCTTTCCGAACTTCAACATTTTGTTTGAATTTATGACTCCTATTTCTTTTGTGAGAGCATTAGACTCTAAAATGTATGGCTATTGCGAAAGCATTACAATTCAAGGGCGACAGAGATGACAAGGCTGCATGGGATACTTTTGAAGTAGTAAATCGCCATCTACGTTGATTATCAGATCAGAAAGCTATAAGTTTCCAATTCTATAGTTAAGTCCAAACTATCTCTAAAACCTGGCAGACTCTGCCGAACTTAGTGATGCTGCGGTAAAGCATTCAGAGAATGAACTTTGAGGGCAAATGTCTGCGGAAGCCAATATGACGGTGTTGTCGTTTATAATTGATTTACTTTTGTGTAATTCTTTCAGATATCGCATCCGATCATTCGTCCAGCTTGCCTGCAATAATCACAACACCCTTGCCAATTGTTTTACAAATGACAACTCAACATTCGGCTGCTCAGGCAACATTTGAAATCACTTCTATTGAAGCACAATCGCCAGCACAAAGTAATCAAATAAATTCTCAATCCCACACAAATAGTCAACACCTCAGTGACAACGATCACAATAAAGGCGACAAGCAGCACAAAACGCCAAATGATGTAGAGGTTTTCGAACATAAACCGGGGCCGTCAAAACAAAATCAGGAAGAAGAGGATGGTGAAAAACCAGCGGAAGGAAATGAGGAAACAGCAAATGAAGTATCAGAGCCAGAAACTGAAGCAGAGCCAGAGCCAGAAACAGCAGCAGAACCCGACCCAGCACCAGAAGAAGAGGACGAACCAGAACCTGAACCGGAGCCCGAACCCGAACCACAACCTGAATCTGAACCCCAGACAGAGCCTGAATCAGAACCAGAGGCAGCACCTGAGTCCGAAATAGACCCCGTCCCAGAACCTGAAGAGAAACCAGTACCCCCGGCTGAGCCAGTTGATGGGGAAACTGTACACGAGGAATCTGCCAAAGAGCCACAGTCGGAAAATGCCAACGAACCTCATTCACCACCGGAGGAAGAGATGCAAAATGACGCACCAGCCGGTGATAGTAACGATGAACACACGGAGTCACCGGCAACACCTGCACCTTCAGAAGCAGGTGCTGCCGGTACCGGTACAGATAATCAGTCTAAAACCTGTTACACTTGCAACAGCCACGATGACCTTGCATGCAACACCAAACCAACCGAACAGATGAATTGCAAGAATGTCGATGAGGACAAGTCCAGAGGTCATGGCGGATGTTATACTATTTTCAAAGGTGAGCATAGGAAAGAATGACAGTTTTGGGAACTACTACTACCAAAGTCATTGGAAATTATTATGGATATATTAGAGTGGGACGAGTAGTTTTTGCCCATAATAATTTCACTTGTCGGTTTTGTTTTAATTGCTTTCTAAATTCTTTTTTAACATTCCCTTGTTTCTTCCATTCAGCCGATGCCAATATGACAATGCGTGGCTGTGTCGATGAATTGGCCGAACAGGGTCTCCGGGACTGTCTGGCCGAAAACAAAACATGCACTCTGTGCTATTCGAATGGCTGCAACAACAAATTACCACCCAACGAAGGCACTAGACCACAGATGAACTTATCCTTCCTGGTTCTTCTCAATGGCATTGCATTCGGTCTAATGAAATATTTATAAGATAATTATGGTGTTTATCTATTGAAAGGACATCTATTGAAACATCTATTAATACATGTAAATCGTATGTCTACAAATTTATAATCTACAATTCTACCATTTAGAACAACAAGATAATTTCATACATACCAAACTTTAAAAATAGTTTCGAATAAACAATTAAAGCAACCAGTAAAAGCTTTTAAATGTAAAGTTACTTTACAATCTAATAAGAATACATTAAAAGGAAAGTTTTGCACTTGGTAAACTCCTAATATGCCGCAAGATAAAGACTAGAGCCGACTACGTCTTTCCGGCTCAATGGGTACGCCAATACACGTAACTATCGCATTTGGTTTGAAAAATAGCAAGAGACTATTCAAAGGCTGGCAATGCATCCTGCAAAATGCACTCTGTGGTGTGGTTTATGGACCGGCGCACATTCACTTTTTGGCACTTTTGGCGATCAAATATCAGTAAGTTTTGAAAGGGTCAACCTTTTCTCTTATCTTTCTCTTTTATTGGTATATTTACCAGCTATCATTAGATGTGAAAAAATTTACTATTTGAAACTCAAACCTCGTAAAATAAAATAATTTTTTTTGTATTTAATATAATAATGCATCGCTGATCAAATGTTGTTACTGATTTTTCCTTGAATGTTTTCCGCTCTTATAAAAGGACGGTGGCGCCAAGTGGGTTAGAAAGTCTGAGAGGCAGGGTTACCGTTATGCCACTAAAGTGGCACATTTGCCACTTTTTTCGAGCCATTATACTTTTGTGTCACTTTTCGAGTTTTAGATTAATCTTCGTGTCTATATTATTTTGACAACACTGATGATTTGAAATCACAAAGAAAACGCATCATAAGTTATGATTACATTGTGGAACATTTTCGGGCTCATTGTGGGAAATTCCAAGTCAGGGTGAAAGTACCCTAAGGGTTTGGCGTTCACAGGCCAATTTGTTTTTTATGAGTTTTTATATTGTTTCCTTATCTTGACGTTTCTTCCCTTAGTTTTATTTTTTTTTTGGCCAACAAATTTGTTTTGCGTAACTCGAGAAGGACTTGTTAGATTTTGCTGAAATAAAATTAAAAAAAAAATGAAAATTATATTTCCTTTAATCTATTCATATAATCTTTCTCAGCATAATCAATAATTATAAATTATTGTATGAAAAAAAAAATTAAATTAAAAAATTAATCTCATGAAAAAAGTCTTGAATCGCTTTATGAAACTTTCTAAAATTGTCCTTTTTTGTTAACTCTTTATTTTCTTGCTGTGGTGTTTTGAAACTAAAAACCAAAAAAGTGTTCACTTTTTTAAAAATATTGTGCCACT
The DNA here is from genome assembly GCA_958296145.1 of Hydrotaea cyrtoneurina. NCBI lineage: Eukaryota > Metazoa > Arthropoda > Insecta > Diptera > Muscidae > Hydrotaea > Hydrotaea cyrtoneurina. The sequence continues at coordinate 48,819,989 of OY282514.1, read as the reverse complement.
TGTTTTTTAAGAATTGCCCTTTTTGTGATACTTTCTGAAAATATTCGGCGGTAACACTGCTGCGAGGTCGTTTTTGCTTCTTCTTCGGTATGACTTACTTATTTATGTTGGCTCCACAACCTGTTGTTGGCTGTTTAATGAAATACTTCCAAGCACTTCAGTTTTGGCGTGCTTCCACCAGTTAGTCATACCAAGGATTTGCATGTCTTCTTCCAGTTGGTCCCTTCCACCGGAGTCGCGATCCTCCCTGTGTGCGTTTACCCTCGCCTTTCTGACTGGAGCATTTGTATTCATTCGTCCGACATGGCCCAGCTCGTTCGATCGCTGTTTGTTGATGCGCTTAACTACAATTATGTTGGGATATCGCTCATGATTCGTTGGACGCCAATACTCCTCGTTAACACAAATCGGGCCATAGGTTTTACAGAGGATTTTTCCACCAAATACACCCAGCACAGCTTCATCTGCTGTCGCAATTACCCATGTTTTGGGGCCATAAAGAAGCACGTGACGAGAGAGGGCTAACTTTTTGAATTGTTTATTTAACCCGTAATAACATATATTTACCAGCACGACCCTTCGTTTTATTTTGATGTAGACATTATTATTTCTGTTGATGGCGTAGCCGAGGTATTCAAATTCTTCCCCTACATCGACGCAGCAATTGCTTCATGATATCGCCTTTCTTTCTTCGCCGATTCCTTTTCGATTTGGAAAAAATATGTCAATGTCATCCGCATGTGCGAGGACGATATGACCTTTGGTGCTCACTGTGCCAGTTTTGTTAACTTCTTAACTTTCTCCAATATTTTCTTCATCAATATGTTGAAGAAGTAGCACGATAAGGTATCACCTTGCCGAATACCTCTTGTAGTGCTGAATGGTTGAGAGAGCTCGCTACGCTATTTTTAGTGAAGATCTGGTGTCTCTCAGAGTCGTTCTACAAAGGCGTACAAGTTTTTCTGGGATTTCATAAGCAGACATGAACATTTTCTCACTTATCGGCGTGTCGAAGGCGTCTAAATAGTCGATGATTCTCCTCACATTTCCGTCTTTCGCCAACCCGGTTACCCGGTTTTGAACTCGGGTTCGGACACACTACCAAGCACACCACGTTACGAAAATTAAAATTATTTGTTAGGTGAGTAAAAATAAATTAATATTGGGTATTAACTCTATATATTGAGCATTAAATTACTACTCAGCAAAGTTCGATTTTTTTTAATTTACTAACGACTTTAATTTTTTTTTCGCGGTAGATGTTGTTCTTGTATATATACAGGGTAATTTTGGTACTCAAAGAAAAATGGCATTTTTTGATCGGATGTTTACTTCGTAATAAAGAGTTAATAATGATAAACACCAGCCAAGTGGCCACCACGATCACGCTTACAGGACCATATCCTCGCAAAGTGGCTGCCCTATGTCCTCGATAGCCTCACGAATTCTATCTTTGAGGTCTTGAATCGACGCTGGGCTGTTGGCGTAGTCCTTATCTCTCACGTGGCCTCAAAGGAAGAAGTTGCATGGTGTTAAATCACAAGATCTCGGTGGCCCATTGTGATCACCTCTTCGAGAGAGAGAACACGATCCGGAAACTTTTTAGTTTTGCGAACAGTGCGAGCAAGATTTTCACCATTTTTGTAGTTAATTTTAATAATTTCAATGCGTCGTTGAAGCGTGTGTCGTTCCATTTTTAGTAATGGCGTAGTTTCTACTTGTCAAATGTCAAAGAATAAAAGCTTCAAAAGTGACAGCTACCGAAATACCGGGTGAATCAAAATAACACCTCTTGTTTGTGAACCTTGTATTTAAGATAATGCGAATTATTTGTTAGGTGCATAAACAAAAATTCGAACTATTTAGCTAAGTTTGATTTTTTTCTTCAAATTTGTTAACGACTATAACTTTTTTCTCGTCTTTAGCTTTTTATAAGCAACAAACTGTACCGGGGTTAATTTTTGTTTGGTTAAAATCAGTATATCTCATATACATTTTTATAAGAACTGTAAAAAAAAGTTTGGAACTTTTGTGGTTTCTTTATATAAAACGTTGCGACTTTTTTGTTTGACAAAATGATTTTTTATGCGACTTTTTCAAAATTCTCAGCGGTAACACTGCCTCCAACACATCCATAGGCGCGACTGTTGCCCTGTATGCAACGTTCTCAACTTCAGTGGCGGCTATATAAACCTCTCATTACACCATTGGATCCGTTCTTATCGGTAAACACAGTCAATTAAAATTTCGTTTTGTCACAAAATAATATAAAAAATTGAATTTCAGAGAAAAAAATTGTGTACTGGAAATGTACCGTTATAAGTTATTTTTGTATTTTGTTTTAACATTGGCCGAAAATTGTGATTTTTTTGCGACACTTGAATAGGACCCCCGCCGTAAACATTAGTTTTCTTGTGCAAGTGACCACGTGCAATCGATGAAATTAATTTCTCTTGCAATTTAAACTGTTTTAATTGAAATTTATTAAAAATGGGTCGAGGAAAAAGTTTAACTAATGAGGAACAATTAAACATTAAAATTTATAAAGAATCTGGCCAATCTATTCACAAAATCGCGAATAAAATTGGTAGGAGCCGAAATGTAGTGTCAGCTTTTTTAAGAAATGAGTCAAACTACGGAAAAAATATGAAAGGTCGTACTAAAAGTGTGTTTTCGGATGCTGATAAACGTGCCATACTTCGAGCAGCATCGAATTCTCACGATTCATCAGCACAAATTAAGGCTAAAAGTGGTGTTGCTGCGAGCGTAAGAACGGTTCAGCGTGTAATTTCAAAAGCTGATAATATAAAGCGACTAAAACTAAAGAAAAAACCGCCCCTCAACGATTCTCGCAAAAAGTTACGATTGGGATTTTGTCGCACTCATATGACATGGAATAACGAGTGGCACAGAGTAGTTTTTTCTGACGAAAAAAAATTTAATTTCGAGGGCCCGGATGATTTTAATTATTACTTTCACGATCTTCGCAAAGAAGAGCATCAATTGGATCGTTTACATAGCCGAGTTGGCGGTGTTATGGTATGGGGGGCCATCTCCTACTATGGGACCTGCGAATTGCAATTTTTGTCCACCACAATGAACGCAAATTGCTACAATGGTGTACTTCAGCGAGCCTTTACTCACTTCAGCAGCTTGTTTGGAGATTTGCAGTGGACGTTTCAGCATGATAATGCACCAATTCACACTGCCCGAGTGGTAAAATCGTGGATTCGGGATCAAAACATAAATGTGCTTGATTGGCCTCCCTATTCTCCGGACCTGTTTGGGGTTGGCTCTCTCGGAAAGTCTACGCTTCTGGTAAGCAGTACAACAACAAAGACGAACTTATCGAAGCGATCAAGGATTCTTGGTCTTCAATTTCGCTTGACTACATTAAATCAATATATGATTCGATTCCCAACAGGATCTACGAAGCTATCCTTAAAAAGGGAGGCTCTACACATTATTAAAAAAATTAAAATGTTTAAATTTCCTTAAAAATTAAATAAAAGTTATTGTTTTGGTTTCAAACTGTGTATAATCTGTTTTTTTAAGGGGGGGTCCTATTCAAGTGGCGCCAAAATAGAAGCCATATCTTTCACTTTTTTAAATAAAAACTGTATATAAAATGAACCCGTATACATAACAGATCCATATATTTTCCATTTATTTCAGAACTAATTAACATATACAAAAAATAAATAAAACATAAGTTAATAATGTTTTTGTGTTGAAGATATTGAGTTTTCTAAACCTGACTATGGGGGTCCTATTCATGTGGCGGGAGTGTATAAAAAATATTTTGAATACCACAATTTGTTAATTATTAAATACAAAATTGTATCCACCAAAAATTTCTGCATACGTTGTATACTGTTATATCGACAAAAACCTTAGGTAGATAATGATGTTTTCTTCACAAATTTTATCGCAAACCTGCAGTTAGTGAGTTATAAAAAAATCTTTGTAAATAAAATAGATATGCGCATATCGATAAGCGCAAAAAATAAACAATGCAAAATTATGAAATAAAATGCAATAAACTCATTTTTCGCAAAAGTGTAGTTGATGAGTTTTTCTTCTACATAGACGATATGCAATGTTTCATGTGTACAACTTTTACAGGTGGAAAATTTGACAGTACCTATGTATGTAAAAAACATATCGTCTGATATCGCTTAATATCGCTTAGCTCTCCATACAAATTAGGCGATTATCTGGCACTGTAACGAAGCCACGCATAGTGTTTAAATGCAGGCATTGATTTAATTCAAATAATCAGCCCGATTCTGAATACTCCCGGGGAGATAATTCCCGGGGAATTTACATTTTTCTGAGTATAAAATCCTCCTATTCTAAACAAACCGAGGGAATAATAATAAGGGGCATACAATTTCGATTATTTGGAGCGAGATGATTTGTTTGTTTCCCGGTCTGTTTTCAATAGGAGGATTTTATACTCAGAAAAATTTAAATTCCCCGGGAATTATCTCCCCGGGAGTATTCAGAATCGGGCAGAATAATTTCTTTAATTTTCTGTGATTTTCTTCAATCTTTCATCGCAGAACACGAATCTGACATCAAAGCCATCATTTGGCTTCATTTGAGATTATGTTGCGGATATGCCCCATAAACTATAGAAAACATTACATTATAGAAAAAGTGGGAAATCAAGCAGAATTTGTCTCACACATATCGATGGATAATATTGGAAATTGTATTTACTACCATTTTTCTCGTAGGAAGCTCTGTACATACAGTACATGATCGTATCTAGTCTCTACAAAGACTAGACAAAGGGCAGACGTTCCAAGTTGTTTTTTGACACATTAGTTCGGCTACACACTCTAGATGTCAGTAACTGGCATGACAGTATTTGATAGGTTTTCAAAGCAAATAATGTTTTTTTTCTTCTTAAAACAAATACAGTTTAAATACTCTCTTGGAAAAGTTCAGCAAACGACTTGGGACGTCTGCCCTCTGTATAGTCTTTGGTCTCGTTAGTCTCAAATAATGTCTCTATATACCGGGAATATACGATAACCATAAATCACTAAATACAAATGATTCCAATTGATATGTTCCGAGTTCAAACTGGAATCTTCTTTAATTTATAGTTGAGTAATACTTAACTTTATTTACATAAGAAATTTAACATAAATAGCACTTGCTATGGCTAAAATTGACAATTGGATCGTTCCACTGGAGTTACATTTCGGTTCCGAACAAAGTTGACACACTATCATCGTACTGTTGACAGGTTGCGCCACACTGTCGCAAGGATTTAAGTTAGCCGTTCTGCTAGCGCAACCCCTTTGCCTTCGGTTTATGTCGTTTTGGTCTGTTGATAAGAAAAGGAAACAAAAAAAATACAGCAACAGTCATTAGACAGCCATCGTACGAGAATTTGCGGGGATTAAGTTATAGAAACAGATTACTGTTTCTGGAAGATCGAACTACTGATCTCCTAACACATCACCATGTGCATTTCCCAGCTGGAAGCTGACAGTGATGGCAATTATGGTAGAGCCATCACTATCACTCATGCTCAGCCAACTTAAACTAATTTATGCCGATTCATTTTATAGTCACCTCTATAGCGGATGGTATAACAGGCATAGTTGTCATCAGCAGCACGAACAGTTGCATCATTGTTCGATTGCACTGCAGCTGTTGACTCTGGTGGCACTGCCGGTGAATCGGTGTAGCAATCTACAGCAGCCAGAGTTCCATCGCATTCCTCACCACCACATTTGTAGCACTCAAATTCGGCGCCAGCAACTGTAATTAATAAAAACGGGAATTGCATAAAAAATATATAGCAGATAATCGAATAAATTGTAGAAACCAAAATTTTTAGATCGGATGACCATGTCTTTTTGCGAATATCCCAATGTTCGGATATTTCGGAATTTATCCGTTCCCCTATTTGCAAATATATTTCTTCAATACCAAACTACGTGATATTATGACCTTAGGATTAATCTAGTGAAGCTGATTTTTCAGAAACCCGAGAAAAGGTAACCATCACACTGATTAGAATTGCAGTGTTTTGCAATCAGAGATATTTGCAATTGATTTTGCTGCCAAGCTGTTTTCCGAGCGGAATTTAAACCTTACACTGCAACACGAATCAATTTATGTTATGAAAACATTTTTGGGGAGACAATTCTAAAGCCTTGGCCAAAAGAAATGATCTTATTATCACATTTAACACAACTCAACCAAATGAAAATACTAGTTGTGCCACAAGTTTCTGTCTTCGTTTCATAGAACAATTGCAAAAGTTCATACTCAGTTTGTTCGTTTAAATGAAAGAAGGTTCAATTATCCGATTTTGTTGAATATCCCGCATAAGGGAAAACATTTCTTGATTGTTTTCATTTCCGCTTAACCGAATTCGACTGTATTTCATACATCGAACTAAAATGATGCCCCTGTAAAAGCAGTGGACTGCATTAGCGTTGGGAAATAATGGTATTGGGCAGAGGAAAATGGAGTCATGATACACATTCCGGTGATGTTAAAGGTAAACAATAGAGTTGGATACCCCACCATCACCGCCGCTTTCTCCTGTGGACATGGGATCGTAGTATATGGCAGTTATATTCCATTTTGGGCCGGATGTAAATATTCATGAGATCAAAAGTATTTCTTGCGCAGCTTTAAAAAGTCTTAATAACTTGAATGCTTCTTTCGACACTACGAATATATGGCTAGGCCAGCGAGCATCACCCTGTATCTTCATGCCCAGAACATCAAGTGTGTCTGATTCGCCGATATCGACGATGATGGATCAGTGGAACGTTTGTGTGACAGTACTGGGTATTTTGTGCATTAAAATCGACTGTTCATTTGACCCCATTAAAAAATCGTCTCCAAATTGCGGTTGAGTGAGTCGTTTATCGCTTGCCTTTTGTCCTCGACCTCTGTGGGTCTCGGTCGATATTCAAATGAGTACGAATGACAGAGGTTACTATAATCCGCAAAGGTGTAGATTGGGTTCACAGTCTGACCCAACAGGTCGTCAATGAAAATAAGAAATAGAGAAGGAGAGAGAACGGAACCTTGTGGCATTTCTGCGGTCAACCTATGCGCGTTATAACAACTCGTATAGAGCGATCTCTGAGAAAACACGATATGAATCGAGAGAAGTTATTACCCACACAAAATGGAATAAGTTTTGATATGAGTGCTCCCTGTCAGAGCCTATCGAACGCCTTGGAAATATCCAGAGCCACGAGCTTACTTTCACCAAGGGCGTGACCAGATTGACTCCATCGCTCGCAACGCCATCAGATCTTGATCATTTAGAAGGCCGTTAGACTCTAAATACTTAACAAGATGGTGGTTAACGATGCTCTTCATTACATTCGAAAGCGCAGAGCATATTCCATTTGGACGGTAATTCGCTGGATTTGTGGCCTCACCTTTCTTGGGGATCGGATGAACACTGGCAACTTTCCAACACGAAGGGTAAATACCAGCACGGTACGACATGTTGAAAAGATTGCGCAATGGACGAGCTAGCGTCGAAGAGCACTCACATAGGACAAGTGCTGAAATACCATCCGCACTTGGAGTTTTATTTACATTGAGATCTGAAAGAACCCTTTTAACACGCGTTCGAAAATAGAAGGTTTAGTTTATCAACCGGGTCAGTAAATACTTGTCTGGTCATTGTGAATAAGTGTCGATGTAGGAGCAGACGAATTCTCCGTTAGCCTTTTTACAAAGAACCAAAAGCCCATATTTCCCCTGTCAGAAGAAAGAAAATTAGCACGATGGCGCTGTTCGTGAAGAAGTTTGTCGCTCCTCAGTACTGTGGACCACTATGATCTTGTCTGCTTGCTTAGCTGGTCAGTAGTGACATTTTCATTTAAACGACTATTTCTGACAGCCACCATGCATGTCTGATTAAACCAACAATTCTTTAAAGGTTTGATCGGAGTAGTCCTCGGGAGATTTAATAATAAATAGAAACCTTAATTTCAGCAGCAGCATCGAGAAAACTTAATTTCCCGTTAAAGTGCAGACACAAATTGTTGAGCTCAGACCAACGTGCCTTGTCTTATATGTGACTGGTTAAGAAAAGGACAGAGGGTCGTAGAATCAACAGTATAATGTAATGGTACTGTGGAGTGTGAGGTTAGGAAAAGTTCTGGAATATGTTATTGTTTCCCCTGCAACACACGGAATGTATGTGGGTTCAGTCACTAATTGCGCCAAGTTGTTGTGCGCGTTGAATATCTCAGCTTATTGACCCTCAGGATATGTATGGCTCGAAAGGGAAAGCCAAGAAATATTATGGACATTGAAATCCCCATTTTTTTATTATTTGTAATCTATGTTATTTGAAGATATTAAACTAATGCAATGTAATCCCCAGTAATTACAGTTTCACTGTCCGTATAATCCTTTAGGATATTCGATTCAGAAAGGGCGTCGACAACATTCACAGCTGTCACCCTTTCCAAATTTGGGGTTAGGCAAAGAACCCCAATTGCTATCCAATCCGGAACTTAACCGAAAGGGAGTTAAATTCTGGATCGTGTAAATCCAAATAATGCAGACTATGGATTACAACACCATTACATCCCTTGCAAAGAGATACAATTATTATGAAAAAGTTTATTCATAATGATTTGAACTTACGAATCGGCTTCACAGAATTACTTCATGATGTGAAAAGTGAAATTGTTAAATTTATTTTGCGTACAATTAGAAAATACAAAATGGTGCATATTTTGCTACACGAATGCGCGTGACTAAACGTTACGTCTCCCATTAAAGTATTTGTCTCAGTTTTCCCATAACTCGGCGGTAGGAACGGAATAATTTGTCGTCACAGCAGAGAAATGTGGGGGTTGTCTGAGACTGTGAAATTGTCACGATATAAAGTTGGCTGATCAGAGATTAAAAGTGTGCGAGAGATTGTAAATGCCACAGGCGTATCACATGACTCAGTTATTTCGAAATGTTGTGTTGTTATTTTTTCGAACTACTTTGAGTCACTTTGGTCTATGGGTGAAAAAATACATAAACCAATCGAGTAGCTATTGATAAGATTGCTGTCATGTGAAACCACATTCGAATATGTATGACAAAAGTCACAACCTATTATCGCGCCTATTATCGCTCGTACAAGCCTAGATGTTGAAAAGTTACAACAGCACTATAATGAATAGAAATCTGTTTAATATTTGTTTAGGTTCTTATTTTTTGTGATTCTAAGCAAAAATTCACTCTGCGACAAATGTCCAATAACTCTTCGTTCTGGGGATGTCAGTTTATGTTTGAATCACTTTTTTATTTGCAAATTCGAACCTGTTGAGTAGGTAAACACAGCTAAGAAGAGTATCCCGAATAACAGCTTCATATTGTCTTTGAAAGCGTATTACGTTCCGTTTTAATTCGTTCGGATGGCGATGTTCACGGTGTTGGACGGTAACTGTGTCACGTTTAATGCAATACTAAAAGCTAAACGCTGGCTAGTATTGAATTTATGTTCGAGTATTATCGCATTGTTTCTGATAACTCCATATTCCCCAACAGCTTGGCGTTCCCTATACATTAGGGTGTATGGAAAAACGCTTTTTGGGAATTTCAAATCTGGGTAGGACCGAAGCGGTACAACGTTTGTTTAGCTTTCGGCGTTTTGTGGGAAATTTTTTTTGGATTTATAGACAAATACGAACTGCCTGTTTCCATAAAACAAATTTGTTCGTTCGTTGCAAATTGTCAAAATAAAAGAAGATTTTTACCAGTAATGAGAGCTTATTCTTTTGGGCCTGTGTTCCGTATGTCGATATCTAACAGATATCTGAAAACCAGAATTGACTCAGGTCAGAGACCAATTTCATAACGCTTTCAATATTGACGATTTGTAATGAACGAACAAATTCGTTTTATGGAAATAGACAATAAATCTTTGTTTGTTCTCAGTTGTAAAGAAGACTCAAGATAAGATAGCTGTGTGGTTGAATACAAATACGACGAGGGACGTGGCAAACGCCCACCATCGTATCTCATAAACTGTTGGAGGCATGCAGGTGATATTTCTGGAACGAAAATAAATACGTCCTGGATAGTTTTGTATGCGTAGTTTGTTGTCTACCGATTTGAAAAGAAGAGACTGACCCCCACAATCATAACAATTTAAAAAACCTTTGTTAAGAAAAATATGTGAAAATTGTTTTTGTATTTTCATACATTTTCCTTAACAAAGGTTTTTTAAATTCTTATAAATACGGCCTTAGATTTTTTGAAAAATATTTACTTTTTTTCAATAAACTTCCTTGTGTATTTTTCGAATAAATTAGTTTTTTTGATATATTTATTTATTATTAATTACAATACAAAGTAAATTTATATTCTAATTTTTGGGTCCAAGGGTAAACCGGGTGACATAGACCATATGTTTAGATTTTTTGCAGCGACAGACCAAAGCCTCTGGTGGGAATCGAACCCACAACCCCCACGCTGATAGGCAAGCACGCTACCAACTCGCCTACCGGGGCGCTTGTTTTTTTGATAAATTTTTTCGTATTTTTTGAAATTTATGCTGACGCTTTGCTCATCTTTTTATGATATAGTCCACATACCATACATAAAACTAGCGAAAACGTTCTAAGTCCAGTCATTTTAGATTAACCCTTCAATTGGAAACATTTTTCTGGTGAAAAAATTACTAATATTGATACAGAACGAAGAAGGACTAGAAAGACAAAAATCTGAGGTTTCTTCAATCTATGGTAAGTTTTAAAATTATACTTCTCTGGAGAGCGAAAATAAATTATTTTTAAAATTTCGTCTTCTGGAAATCCTCCCAAAGCACAATCATGTACATTATTTTATATATGACATTATAACTATTTTAAAAGTAACCTAAATTGCCACAAAATTACATTTAAAGTGGTAAAAAAAATATGTGGTTAATTATTTACAGAAAGTATTTTGCATCTCCTTCAAAGTTTCAAATATTCGATTTAGCGCCTTTATACCTTTAGGTCGCGATGTACTTTTTTTGGGGTTTTATCAAAACCGTTTGAAATGATTCATCAACGCTTCAAGCTTTGACTGTAACAAAATCATCATTATTAAGGGAAGACCTGTGGAATATGTTGAACTTAAATGATCTGGGTACCGATCAACGTTAGTGTTTTGCTCATAACTTCAACAATTGTACCGGTCTGAAAAATCTGAATATTATTTTGGATTTGTTAGACTTATGCGTAAATTTGGTCAAAATTTAAAAAAAAAACATCGTCGACCACAAGCATTTGAAGACATATGTTTAAAACAAATGTTTAAGTAAAGGGTGTTTTTTATTGGGGTATAGAACTTTAAGTTGGCATCACTTTTTTAACTGGCAGCCATTTTGTCAGCTGTCAAGTGATTAATATTTAGTTTGGTTTGCCATTTCATCATGAACAGGTTGACAAAAGAACAACGCTTGCAAATCGTGCAAATTTATTTCGAAAGTTATGGTTCAGTTCGCGAAGTTCACCGCAAGCTCCGTCCATTTTATGCCATTACATCCACAAAAACTGACTGTTTGGTGTGCTCTATGGGCTGGTGGAGTCATTGGGCCATACTTCTTCCGAAATAATGCTGGAGAGTCAGTTACCGTTAATGGAGACCGGTATAGAGTCATGATAACCGACTATTTTGCTCACGAATTGGATGGCATGAATGTGGATGAGTTGTGGTTCCAACAAGTGGTTGAAAATTGGACCTGTAGAATTGGCTTTATTCGAGCCGCGACGGCCACATGCCCGAAATCATATTTAAACATTAATGGCATGAAATTATCCTTCCAATAAAGCCAAATTGATGGACATTAAAACGATTTTCTTGTGTTTTATTTCAATTCGAAGTTGTATACCTCAATAAAAAACACCCTTTACATTGATTCCAGTTCATTGCATTGTAAAACGCTCTTATTGTGATCTCTTCGGAAGAATGATTCCGTTTGTACAAAAAAAATATTTATTTTAATTTTCAAATATAATGTTACATGACTGGCTGACTGACTGATTCATCACTGTCCTGACCAAACGGCTAAACCTAGAATCTTGGGAGTATGTAACGTTTGCACCCTAGACATCCGCTAAGAACGGATTTTTGGAAATTCCGATTGGAAGAGGATACAAAAAGGGGAAAACGAGTACACTGTCTCCCAAAAACCCTTCAAAACATTCAAAAATACAAGATACATATTATGATTTTTGTTGGAAAATTGGTCCACGAATGCGATTGGCAAGGGACGAAAAATCGGCCATGACGGCCATAAAAAAGTTGAAAAACAAAAATTATAATCGACAAGAAAATTGGATGTAATGGAAAAGTGCCCAAAACTGGTATAATACAAATGGGAAATAATCTACAACAGAGGACAAAAAGGGGAACAAAATTAAAAACGAGTGAATCTAATTTTTGACAAAAACAAGTGGATAATAGTTAGGGAAGGGTCGAAAAAGGGTAAAAAAAAAGAAAATCGACAGAAATTAATGGGAAAAGGGACCAATAAATGTGTCCAAAGCTGGAGAAATATACTAATGACAAATAATTTGAAACCATACTGAAAATACTACAAAAATGGTCCAAGACGGTTAAAATATAGAGAATGTAGGAAAACATTTTAAAAATAATCGTAAAGAGCGAGAGGTAGAAAGGAAATAAATGTTTGGAAATTGTTCCGGGATTGGCAACAGCAATTGCAATAAGTAGAAAAAGGGATCCAAAAGGGGGGAAGATTAAAAAAGTGCCAACATGTATTTCAAAATAATATCTGCCGCCAAAATTTGAAAAATGCGATAAAGATTCTGATTTGGTATTAAGCTTTTTTTAGGTAAACCAATGCAATTAAACAAATAATTTGAGATTTACAGGGAAGGGACATTTTTAAATGTTTACACACAAGTAAAACGTGTATTTGGTCGTTGTAGCAAGTAAAGCTTATATCTGTCTACACAAATCTTCTTTCGATGTAAATATAACGCATTTGCTATTAATATTACATATTTGTGTATAAGCAATAGCGTGTTTGGGAAAAACAGACAACGAACTTACTAAAATCTAATAAAAAGTAAGACAAAAATCTATACATACAAGGGGTTGACTGGGTTTGAAGCTAAAAGTGTCTGCTGTGGGTAATATTTTTTATTAACAATTATATTTGTAACAAAATTGCAAACATAATACAAGTTCTGACTACTGAGGTCTTAGCTTGGAGTGATATTTTATTTCTACTAATGTTGTTGTATCTGACATCGGTAAAAAGTTATTTTTCATAAGCTTTACTACAACAGCCATTGTCCAGATCGGATGGGGAACCACAAAAATATTGCTTAAAATATGTCCAAGCTTTGGAAGGCCGTAGCTGGAGAAGTATGAGCTTCGCCTCAGTATAAGAACATCAACCTCTGGTATAAATTGGAACGAAATCTGAGATATGTTGCTTAACTGCAGTTCAGCCAAAAAGTGCAACCCCAGGAACAGACTTTAAAGCAAAGGTTACCCCTGAAAAATGGAAAATACTACTCCCTTTCCAAATTGGTGTTGCATTTGTTAACAGCTCTTAACTGTAAACAGTTGTGTCGGTCAAGCAATTTTTTTTTTCAAAAAAAACTATGTTTATTTTATGTGACAAACAAAATGTTGACATCATAATAAAGATAAGAGAACACACTTTATAATAAACATTTTAGTACAATGGATTGAAATTACACTTTTTCAAAATTCAAAATTGGGAAAAGATAAAAAATTTTGTATGAAAAAAACGTAAGCTTTTGTGTGTGCAATATGTACGATACCCTAAAGCTGTGATGTCTGTCAAATCAGTCCATCAATAACCATCGTTTACGTTCTATCCCTCCAATCGGCTTTGCCTTAAGTACACCCTAATACACATGTACGTACAAAATGTTAGATAAGAAGAAATAACGATTTAGTACTCATAGGTAAGGCAATCCATTTAAACCGCCTTCCCCACCTTCAATTTCAAGAGTATCTGTATGATTAGATAGCAACAAACGTTTAAAATGTTATGTTATTTCGAATGTTGTCGGTTGCAAGTTTGTCTGTAATAACATTTCGGGCAAGTTTCTAGTTACAAAATTTTGCCAGTTTATTGATCAACACCAGACTAACATAAAAATACCCTACACGATGGAATGGTATAGGGTATCTTAGGTTAGTTAGTTCGACTGCAGATCGAAAATATAAACTAGACTTTGTTTATTTCGCAACTTAAGGCTAAGAACGAACCCAAATTGGATTGAACGGCACGTTTGTCACTCAAAAACAAACCCAAAATTATTGAAATTATTTAAAAAAGATCGCGCAGATCTTGCTAAATTACTTGATCTCGAATTAATGACTCTCGGTCATAATTAAAGAAAATATGACTCAGAGTAAAATAATTATTTTACGGGTGCCATACAATTTAATGCAGCACACTTCAAACTATTTTACTCCATGAAAGAACTGAAGAAGACTACTGAGAAAGGAGTCCGATATTACTTACTTCAAATTGAGGGCCAAAAAATCAAAGTCGGTTTTCTTGGACGTGTTTACTTCTTTAAAGGCTTTCGAGTTACTTCCCACATAATAAAGAAGACTTTACGCATGCGCATGATTTCCCGTTAGATGAAGTATTTGGTCCCTTGTAATGGCTGTCTACAATGAGTGAAAAGTTTCAGATTGGAACACAGCGTAAGAGCTAGTGTTGGCAACACTTTGACTTGACCACTTTGACTATTAGCCAATAGGACGAGACATCGGGTGACGTCACTGCGCAGAACATTTTTATTTTCTGAGCGAGATGTCGTACTCTTTGTTTTTATCATTCTTGGACTGTTGCAGTTTCGCCACAGCTGACTCCTGCGGTTGGCATTCCGCTTTACTGGCGACCAGTTTCCTTTAACGTCTCGCCAAACAGTTTTATTCCTATTGTCGGTATTTGCACGATCAAATGTTTCACATTCGATAATTGATTGAGTCTGATTGAGTACGAAGCCGTAAGTGAAATAATTATAGGCATGATCAGAAAATTGCGCAACCGATAAAGCAACGTGGCTGTCACCTGACGGAACAACACAAAATCGAATCGATCACTCTGTGATAGATAGAAGATATACTAGATGCAGGAATTATCAACTTAGACTCCGACCACTGCCTAGTAGCAGTAGACTAGTGAGGTGTAAAATTCATATACAGGGTTATCCAACATGGGGTGTTATTTTGAGTCACCCGGTATTTCAGTAGCTGTCACTTTTGAAGCTCTTATTCTTTGACATTTGACAAGTAGAAACTACGAAATTACCAAAAATAGAGCGATACACGCTTTAACTACTCATCAAGGTAGACAAGAACACACGACCAGCCATCACGGACCCCATAATTAGAACTATGAATGGACATATGTAGAGAAGAAATATAGTAGAATTATGAAGTCGACTGAGAAGCGTTTACAGCGATATTTGTGTCTTAAGCGACAAGAGTTCTGTTAATCGATACCGGAGGTTGAGGAAGGAGGTAAATTGTCAATTGATTAAAAATAAATGGGGACGGAAACCAGGGAGGTACCAGAAGGTGTAAATAAAATCTAAAATACTTAATCGATTTTTATTCCCATTTTCCAGTAAAACACAAAATATAGGGTTATCCATTTCGTGGTTTCAAAAGTATAATGCTGGAATTCGACATCTGTCCAACTAAGTTGTTAAACCAATTTATTTTTCTTTTCAGTTGGTAGTCTGACATTGACGAAAATGGATCGCTTAACTATCACAAGAACGCGTAAAAATTATTAAAACCTAAAACCTAGTTGGCATCACTTTTTTAACTGGCGGCACTTTTTTTTTGTCAGCTGTCAAGTGATTAATATTTAGTTTGGTTTGCCATTTCATCATGAACAGGTTGACAAAAGAACAACGCTTGCAAATCGTGCAAATTTATTTCGAAAGTAATGGTTCAGTTCGCGAAGTTCACCGCAAGCTCCGTCCATTTTATGCCATTACATCCACAAAAACTGACTGTTTGGTGTGCTCTATGGGCTGGTGGAGTCATTGGGCCATACTTCTTCCGAAATAATGCTGGAGAGTCAGTTACCGTTAATGGAGACCGGTATAGAGCCATGATAACCGACTATTTTGTTCCCGAATTGGATGGCGTGAATGTGGATGAGTTGTGGTTCCAACAAGTGGTTGAAAATTGGACCTGTAGAATTCGAGACAGCCGCGGCGGCCACATGCCCGAAATAATATTTAAACATTAATGGCATAAAATTATCCTTCCAATAAAGCCAAATTGATGGACATTAAAACGATTTTCTTGTGTTTTATTTCAATTCCTCAATAAAAAACACCCTTTACAACAAAAATGCTTTAAGAGGAGATTATGGTTATGAAGCACATTTCTCACTCGGTGGGTATGATAATAAACAAAATTTTCGTATTTGGGGTTCTGAGAATCCTCAAGTAATTGAACAGACGCCATTACATCCACAAAAAGTCAATGTTTGGTGTGCTCTTTGGTCCGAATCGACGAGGGAACGACTGTCACCGTCAATTTGGAGGATTATGGTCGTATGATAACCGAGTTTTTTTGCCTGCTATTGAAAAATACAACTTGGAGAATATGTGGTTTCAACAAGACTGTGCCACATGCCACACAACTCGAACGAATAGGGCTCTATTGCAAGAGACATTTCCTGGCCGCGTAATTTCTCGTCGTGGCGACATCAACTGGCCACCAAGATCGTGCGATTTGACAGCATTCCACCTTTTTTTGTGGGGCTACGCGAAAGAGCGTGTTTGTGCAGATAAACCTTTAACTCTTGAGCACTTAAGAACCAACATTCGTCAAGTTATGGCTGAGATACCGCCCAAAATGTGCCAACATATGGTTCAAAATTACCTCAAAAGAATTACTTCAACACTTCGCGTGGTGGTCATTAAAATCATGTAGTGTTTCACACATAATGTCAATGTTCAAACTTTTTAATAAAAAAGAAATATCATGAAAAAAAAATATTTTATATGTGTTTTATTTACGTTTACTTTTAAAAGCAAAATGGATAATTGTTTAATTGACTTGGTTTAGAACCCCATAATATTTATGGCATTTTCCCCATTTTTGGTGGTAGATATTTATTTGAAATACGTTTAACTTGCGGAAACGTGTACTAATTACTGTTGAGGTTGTTCACCTTTACGATTTTGTTAACGTTTTCGAATCCTGCAATTTTGAAACAAGATAGTGCTATTTTATCACTGATAGAAACTTCTAATAATTAATTCAATACCCAATAGTTACAAAAAAATGTTTTATTGATTAAAAACAAATTCATTTTGTGTAAGGCTTTCCCACATCCTCTATATTTGACAATTTTTGTAGTTTTTCTTACTTTTCTGTACTTTTTTACTCCTTTTTATCCCCTTTACAATGCATATTCCTATTTCTCGCCCTTTTATGATTACATATCGCTCATTTACTTGAATAGTGGCATAACTCAAAACTGGATTTTTCCAGGAGAGCCGTTTAAAATTGACAATTTCGTCCTACTTGCCAATAATTGAAATAGAACTACAGGCTATCTCAATAATAGAGAGACCTGACACATAAATGTGTCATACTCAGCAGACCACAAGTCAATTTAAATTAGAGATTCACAGCTTTTTGTAGAGCAAAAATATAGAAAGTGAATTTTGAATTATGTCACTATTCAAGTAAATGAGCGATATCTTTAAATTATTTCTCATTTATATTTATAATTTACTAGTTTTGGACCCTTTACCATTACTTACAATTGTTGGCTCATTTTTGTCGGTTACAATTTTTTTCAAATAATTTTGTTTCTTTTTCTTTTCTACCTTTTTTATCCCGTTTTGGTACGTTTTGACCAGTTTTTCATTCCTGCTCTAACTAATCACCTTTATCGCCAATTACTTGCGAACATTTTATTCCCTCGGATTTTTTTGTTCACCCGAACAAAAATTTGGTATCGCATATGTCCCGTGAACAATTGTTCACTTCGAAACATATGGCTGATTTCGAGAATGACCAGCTGATTACAAATTTCTGTTGAGAAAACGAAAAACGTTTTTTGGTGGTTTTTAAATTACGTTATTGATTAAATAAAAAATTCCAGTGTATGAATTAAAATGTTTCGAATTGGTAGTATTGTGTTACTTCAGGAAGAAAACAATCAAAGGAAGGCAAAACAAAGCATTATTAGATGAAACCTTCGGGATGCCTCAAATCCTTTGGAATTGACAAATTCACAGTGCTAACGATTTTGTTATACAGCATCAATCTAAGACTTCTCTTTACATTTACATATCTTTTAAAAATGCTCACAAATTCTTTGCCACCTGCCAATTATAAAGCTGAGTGGCTGCTTGCGTTTTTTTGCCGAGGGTGGTTACCAGAAAGGTGTAGGCAAAGATTACGATGTAGCAATGGCTCAGTCTATGTTCAGCGAGGTACTTTCGGAAGTAGTAAATGCATTGGAAGTTCCTCTTTGCCAAACTTGGATAGGTTTAAGATCCTACTCAAGAAGAACGCAGAATCAGTGCACAGTTTTTTTTTTAATAAATTTGAAATTCCCGTTGTTTTTGGATGTATTGATGGGACACACGTTTCTCTATTTCCATTAGCTTCTTGTTTTTTTCTAATTTGTTTTCGACTTCCATTTTTCTATAATTTTCCATTGCAGCATTGTGGCGTTCGTGCTCCTTTAATATGCTCCGTGATACATTTTTTTTAAAATTTACTTCAAACAGAATTCGTTTTCAAGTTATGACAGTTTATGTTTCAGAATATTGTATTTAAACACCTATTTACACCAACAAAAAATGTGCTCCATTTTGTATAGTGTTGTTGATCAAACTAATGAGCAGGCTGAAATCAACACTGAGATAAAATAAGTTAAATTCCACGTACTCGGGAAAGAAAATGGAAACCCCGGATTGATTCCAAACACACTTGTCGTCATTTGTATTTATGTTTTTCTTTTTTACTGCGAACAAATATGATAAATTTTTTAATGAAAACTAAAATAAACTGTTCAAAAACATTAATACAGCATTGTAAATATTAAAATTAAGAAATACATCTACGTTCGATGATTACTTGTTCATCTACGGTTATGATAACTCTTCATTACGTTACCTACTTAATTAGTCGACTACTTGGCGCTTCAGTCGGGGGCAAACACACACCAATCTTGACAAAGCTGTCACATCAGCTATCCAATTTGCCGGCATTCCATACAAATGCACATAAGTTATACTATTGCCGGTAACCGCTAATATATCGCTCAAGTATAACAAATAATTTTTTTCTTTCAATTTTACAAAGTGAGAAGGATAGTGAAGCATATAGAGAGAAAAACTTTGCTGACCTTTATTTTGATTGGATTCGCAAGTTGTGGCTAAATGCGAGATTTACAATGAAAAGTAAGCGAACATTGCAGTTATCTAAAATTTGCAGGTAAGGAAGTGGACCTTAACGAAGTTATTTCCATAGCAAACAGAACCAAATTGTAAAAATTATTAAATTGCCACTGAAGTGAGCAGCAGCTAAACCAAAACTGCTGTAGAAATGATTTTAAAAGTGTTCTTGCTATGCTGTTGTTTTAACTACAGCAAGGCATGCGGATTCGCATTTCTAATAGTTGGTATACTTATCGGTAGAATATGATGTACTACACAATGGGAACTGGTAGTCAGTTGTTATGTTCTCACCATGTAAACATGCCATCCACTTGATAAAGCAGGGCTTTTTAAGTTCGAGTTTCTTTTGCAGTACAGTATATTATTTCCTGTTAGAGATTGTTTCAAGTACAAATTGTAGAATTTAATAAATTTGGTTCAATTTCACTTGAGAACCGTAATTAAATAATAACAAATGCAACAGAGGTTGGAATAGAAGATAATCGAAAATATGAGGCGCTGAAGGAGAATTGTTATTCATTAAAATTGAGGCATAATAGGCTTGTTTTCGTTACAGTTGGTGTTTTAAGTTAACACAGCATTGTCAGCATAATAAAAAAAAAAAACCAAAGAAAGGAAGAATATACTTTTGGTGATTTCGTTTCTACAAAAATATGTTACATTTTTACTGAACATTGCATTTCACTTTTGTTGAAAAGGTGCAACCATATGAAGAGATTTTAAGTTCAAGATTTTCATTCAAATGTATTAATAGTTTTTTTTACAGCACTCTCGATAGTTTGCCGTTTTTTTTACAATTAACTTAATTGAATTAAGCAAGCTATAATAGCGAGCTTGTAACGAAAACAGCCCTATTATATTCTTCTAATTCCTTGGAGCGCATACAAAGAGGGATTACATACTTATTTCCCTTAACATTGCATGGAGTACAGAGGGAAACTTCTCTCGAATCAGCGAGCTTTGTACGATATAATTTGTATATCTATTGTTTAAATCCGGACGGCTAATGCTTCTTCTAGAAAAGTTTTTAAATGTTACTCGTAAAGCATTTACTAGGTGGAAAGAAGCGCTGTAAAATGTTTGATGGCCAGCGATAAGTGTTGGGTTGCAAAAAATCCATCGTTTGATGAGTCAGATCCTTGTTGTACAACAACCACTCGCAGATTCATTCATTATTTTTTTCCTATTTCGTTATGCACTTCTTTGAAACTGGTGTTAATGATTTATCTATACAAAAGCGTAATAAGGCCGATTATAACCTATTCGTCAATAGTATGGTGGACGGCAATGACAAAGAAATGCAACGTAAAGAAACTACAAGGGATTCAAAGAATTTGCTGCGTAGGAATATGCGGAGCAATGAGGACCGCGCCGACGAGCGCCCTCGAAATTCTGCTATACATCCACCCAATAGATATCCAAATCAAATCTGAGGCAGCGATCTCAGAAAGGAGACTAAGGGCATTGAATGAGTGGATTGAGGATGCACCTCAAACACAACATCAGAGAATATCGGAACACCTAGGAGGGTTCCTGACAACATACTGTCAGACAGATCGCATCTCAGAAACACACGTGGTTGCGAACTGCACGACAAGAATAGAAGATAGACGCGGACAAGAGCACGACACACACACCCAAGATGGGAGAATAGTGGAGTGTTACACAGACGCATCCAAATCCGAGTTAGGAGTAGGCATAGGGATCTACATCCACAATCCGAGGACTGAATTAGTATACCAATTACCTAAGTACTCAACGATTCTACAAGCAGAGATCAAGGCCATCACAGAATGCCTAGAATGGCTGCGGAACAGAATCACAGGAAAAACTATCTGTATTTTCACAGATAGTCAAAACGCAATTAGATCTTTCAGAGATGATAATGTCAAATCAAGGACACTCATGTACTGTAAGGAAACAATAAATGACGTATCGAAAAATAACGACATAGTTATAAACTGGATGCCAGGTCACCAAGGGTTTCCAGGCAATGTCAGGGCTGACGAACTGGCTAAAATAGGAAGGGAATCAGACAAAAACACGCAACTGTCTAAAACTTTTCTAGAGACAAAAAAGGAGTTGACGGAATGGATGAAGACGACCCATGCCTTAAGGTGGCTAGAGGAACAGGTGGGAAGAACCACAAAGGAAACCTGGGGAAACCTCGATTACAAGAAAACAAAGAGAATACTCGGGTTTAACAAAAATGAATGATCACCTCTTCGAGAGATAACACGGTCCGGAAACTTTTTCTGTAAAAGAGAAATGGTTTCGTTGCTTGTGTGGCACGCCGTCTTGTTGAACGTAAACGTTGTCCAGATCAATATCATTATCTCTCGATATCGCAATCCATTCACCGTCGATCTAACCTCATTTTCAAAAAAGTAAAGTCCAATGACCCCGTCGGACCATAAACCGCACCAAACAGTCACAAATTGAGGATGGAGAGGCTTCTCAACAATATTTCTTGGGTTTTCCGAGCCCCAGAGGCGACAATTTTGCTTGTTGACGTAGCCACCGAGGTGGAAATGGACCTCATCAGTGAAGATGATTTTTCGATGGAATTCCGGATCATTTTCATGCATTTCAAGTACCCAATCAGCAAAGACACGCCGTTATTGATGATCGGCCGTCTTGAGTTCTTGTGTTAACTGAACTTTATAAGCCTTAAGACTCAAATCTGTATGCAAAATACGGTGAAATGACGTTTGTGGAATGCCCAGTTCCAAAGACCGATGAGGAATGGACAAACCTGGATTTTCTTCAACACTTTGGGCTACAGCAGCAATATTCTCAGTTGTTCTTGAGCGACGTGCACGGGTTTTATTCTTCACATCACTAACTTGTCCCAACATCTCGAATTTGTCCACCAAAGGTCCGACAAGGTGCTTCACGACGACCCAAAAATGCTTTAATTTTGCGAATTGTGACTGCAAGATTTTCACCATTTTTGTAGTGAATTTAGTAATGGCGCAGTTTATACTTGTTAAATGTCAAAGATTAAAAGCTTCAAAAATGCCAGCTACCGAAATACCTTTATATGTTGTATTTGTTGGTAGAGTTTCCTGGCGTGATTTCTGTTTCCATATACCTCACATTGCCGTCTTTCTATTTTTTTTTAATTGACTAACTCTCAGGGGATGCCCCCTATGCAATGCTCTGTGTCAGCGATAGGAAGGAAGGTTATTGGAGGGGGGAAAGAGGGAGTAGTGTCTGTTGATGTTGGTCTTGAATTTGATAATGTCATAGCAAGCAGGAAAAAAATTGCATGAAGATTACTCCACATACGAACAGTTCGGCTGAAGAACGAATTAACTCTATAGTGTCGTCCGGACATCCGGCCATTTGACAATGAGACTCGCCGGATATCTGAATATTCTGGCTAAATGTTCAAACTTCAGGGACCAGACGGCGGATATCTTGTGAACAGATACCACTAAAATATCTATAGAATACCGATACACAACCCACATTCCGGCGGTGCTGTAGGGAGACAATAGAGTTGGATACCCTACCATCCCCTACCATCTCCACCGCTCTCCTCTGTACCCGGTCCAGGAGCCGAAAAGATGTCATTGGAGCCATGTATGGGAGTTATATTCCATTTTAGGCCGGATGTAGGTGGTGTAAATATTTACGAGATCAGATGGAGTGAAGTATTTCTTGCACCGCTTCAAAAAGCCTAAACACTTGAATGCTTCATTCGACACTTCGAATATATGGCAAGCCCAACGAGCATCACCCTGTATCTTCATGCCACACCACCCATAGATATTGGCGGCGATGCTGGATCAGTGGAACGTTTGTGTGACAACAAACAGCACTGGGTCTTTTGTGCATTAAAATCTACTCTGTTCATTTGGCCCCACTCACAAATCGTCGCCAAATCTCGGTTAAGTGAGTTATTCATCGTTCGCCTTTTGTCCTCAATCTCCGAGGGACTTGGCCGATGATCAAATGAGTACGAATGACAGAGGTTGCTGTCATCCGCAAAGGAGTAGATTGGGTTCACAGTCTGCCCCAACAGGTCGTCAATGAAAATAAGAAATAGAGAAGGAGAGAGGACAGAGGACAGAGCCTTGTGGCACTCCTGCG
Source organism: Hydrotaea cyrtoneurina (assembly GCA_958296145.1). Classification (NCBI taxonomy): domain Eukaryota; kingdom Metazoa; phylum Arthropoda; class Insecta; order Diptera; family Muscidae; genus Hydrotaea; species Hydrotaea cyrtoneurina. The sequence goes on along the minus strand of OY282514.1, from coordinate 48,796,428 downwards.
GTCAACCTATGCTCGTTGGTTGAGGCCCCATCTATATCAACTCGTATAGAGCGATCCCTGAGAAAACTCGATATGAATCAAGAGAAGGTATTACCGACACCAAATGCAATAAGTTTTGATATGAGTGCTCCGTGCCAGACCCTATCGAACGCCTTGGAAATATCTAGAGCTACGACCTTGCTTGCGTTGGCGTAGTGGATTTTCCGGCCAAATAAATACTCGACACTGTCGAAGTAACTCTAAATAATTTAAAAAAAGTGAATAAAAAGTTTGTGTATACATCATTATACGGGAAGCATTGTGAAATGCAAATTTTGTGAAAAAAAAAAATACCGCAAATCATATGCAATGGTTCGGAAGATGAATGGCCAGAGAATTGAAAATATCCCAGCGAAGCATCTGACGCATATTTCCAAATGAGCTCAAGACTAAGCCCTAAGAGGTCCAAAAGGCACACCAAAGCAAACAAAAAAGTTAGATTGGAAAGACAGAGAAGTTGTTACACTTGCAATAGCTTTTATCCTACTGAGCTATTCGTAAACTCTCACAGTGATCGTGTTTACTTAAACTTTGTGCCTACGAGCGGCCACCCAACGTAATTTTCCAACTCAAGTAATGTTTAGGTCAGCTGTGACCACCGATGGGGTGGCCAGTTTTCATTGAGCCTGGAGTCAAAGTCAATGCTACTTATTATCGGGAAAATGTTTTAGAAGCTCATTTAGACCAGTGAGCACACACACATTTCCGTTGTAGACCATGAACGTTCCAACAAGACTCGACACTGTCTCATGAAGCTGGTGTGAACCAGGAACGGTTGAAAAACATTTTTTTTACAATTTATTTCATCCCCACAATGGCTTTCGAATTCCCCAGATACAAATCCGGCGGACTACTCCATCTGGGCCAGTTGGCAGAGTAAGGTGAACACTAAAAATATGCGCAACTCTTTTTTTTACGGGCTGATGGTCACAGTCAATTTGGCCACATCGAGCTGAAATTAATGGATTCGGAAAATTTGGTTTATTTCCACATATTTTGTAATTTAAATCAATAAAATACAATTTCGAATATTTTAATGCATTGAAAACAAATATTTTGAAAATGATCAGAAAAACAAAACGCCAAAAAAACTATGCATGATTAATTGAAAATGGTCTTCAATAGTCATGTATTCAGTTTAAACTAGAATTTAATTTAATTTTGTCATAAGTAACCCTCAATTAATAGAAATTATAATTAATAACAATATTTTAAAGGTATCGTAAATCACATAAGAAAACGAATATAAATTGCAGCTGCTATGGCAACAATGGACAAATGGATCGTTGCACTAGAGTTGCATTTGGGTTCCGAACATGTGTCGCACTCTGATATTGTAGTGCCAGCGGGAGCTGTGATGCTATCGCAAGGCTTTTCGGCAGCCTTTCTGTTTGCGCAACCCTTCTGGGTTTTGGTTTGATCGCCATCTGTGAGAAAGAAGTAAACAAAAAAAAAAATTTTAAAAAAAATCAAATTAACAATTATAGCTATAGATGCGGAATATGCTGCCTATAACGCAACATTGCGGGGTGTAACAAAGTTAGCGGCAGGGAGAGATATGGGGATGACTGACACTTTCAGTAAAATTGAAAGGCCTTAGCTCAAGATTGAGAAGAAAAATATGTACTGGAGCTGATAAAATGCCTGTGAATTCTTTTTAAAATATTATGTCTGCATAAGCGAAACGGAATATGGATAACTTTCTCAAGAGTTGTCTTCTCTGACAACCTAGTACCCGATATAGAAGGCTATGTAGAATTCCAATTACCAAAGCTAAAGTATCTGCGAATTTTTTTTTTTATTTTATTTTTGGTAGAAAATATAACTGATGATTGGAATCTCAGCGCCCTAGATTCAGTCCAGAACACAGCAGACAATTAATGGCCGTGTAATTCGTTTACTCCAAGTTGCACACAGGGTTATTCTGGGAAGCCCCATTATATCATGGGCTCGTATGTTCTTAAACCGGGTAAATCGGTTGGAATGATACCAGAATTTCTACTTTAAACGTGACTTAAGTCATGTTGATGTTGGAGTTTAAATCCAGAACAATGACTTGGGTTTCAAAAAAGTAGGACCTTGGGTGGCGATAGTTTTTCTTCTGTAGACCGTTCAGGTCCAATGCATATCTAGTCCAAGGATCTGTGTAAACTACCCCCCACACTTTTCGATAAGCTGAAAGTAGCTCTACCTTATTCCTAAAATTTGTGTTACCGAACAGTTTCTGGGAGAGCTTTTAGGAGACGACAGACGATAATTTGACTTTTCGTTGCCCCGTAATCGAATCCAGGCTCCGAAACTACCCGAGTTCATCTCGGCCAAGGATTGCCAACCCAGCAACAGATATATCTACCGAATGTTTTTCCCCAGACAATAACTTTCGACAACAGCAGCAGAGCTCTTAGAATAATATCAATAAGTTGACTACCATATCGATAGCGCTCAAACTTCTGGAGCTGCGGTAAATAGACCATAAAACACAAATAAACCCAATATTAATTTGAAACTTCCGTAGGACACTCTTAGATGTGGGTGATCGAATAGTTAGTGAATTGCCTACAAATTTACCAAATTCAAGAAAAAATAAAAATGTACTTAAATTGAGTGAAGTTGATCTTCATACCTCACCCAGTACAAACAAACTGAATTTAGCAACTACTTATATAAGAATTCCTCAAAAAAGTCTCATACAAAATTGCATAAAGAAAAATTCTCCATAGCTGAGTACTAGTACAAGGGCCACGATTTGAGTATATTCTGGAATACGATTTTGTAAGAAGGTTTTTTTTTTTTTTTTGGGGGGTTTTATTCCCTAAATTTACCCAGCGATCTAATTGAGCAATAACAAATGAGAGTCAATGATCCTTTTTATAGTCACCTTTATAACTGATGGTATAGCAGGCATAATTGTCATCGGCAGCACGGCGTTTCCGTGAGAGTGCCCGGTAATTATTTAGAAGAATTGCGGAGGCTGTTGGTGGTTCTTCCGTTGCCGAGGGTACTGTTGTGGGGTTTTCTGTTGTTTCTTCTGATGTTGTTCCAAGAGTAGTTGTTCCAACAGTAGTTGTTCCAACTGTAGTTGTTCCAACAGTAGTTGTTCCAACTGTAGTTGTTCCGACTGTAGTTGTTCCGACTGTAGTTGTTCCATCTGTAGTCGTTTCTTCTGTTGTCGTTCCTGTTGTTTGTGTGGGTGGTCCAATCGGTAAGTCGACATAACAATCGACCACTGCTACCGTCGCGTCGCAATCATCCCCGCTACATTTATAGCATTCAAATTGATCGCCGGCAACTGAAAATGTAATAAATAAAATTTACTTAAAATTCCAAATTGCTTCGGCATTTAGCTAAAGATGTATGAAAAAAAGAGAATTTCTCGTTTTCCACTATATGTAAGTAACAATGAACAGTGTGTGGTGATCACCCTGCTGACTGAGACCGTAAATTGACGGCCTACGAAATGAAAGAATGCATAGAACTAAATCGTTTACAAAGTCCGTGATTCCTCTCACTTTTTAGTGTTTTGCTGTAAATGTAGAAACAAATAACGATGGGTCCATCTGGTGGTGGCTTTTTGAATCATGTACAGTCGAGTCCGGTTATAACGTACACCGGTTAAAACGAACTATCGTCTATAACGAACACTTTTTTAAGTCCCAAGAATTTCGCTTCTACCCTATTTTACCCTGGATATAACGAACTTCGCTTATAACGAACCAATTTGTCGAGTCCCTAGGAGTTCGTTATAACCGGACTCGACTGTATTGTGCTTGCGTGGAACAAAATGAATTAGGGTAGAAGGGCGATCATTCGCCACTGGGGTACATCTGCCAACGTCCGTTATCGTGAAAACTATGGATCGTCAATGGGAACATTTTGTATTTATGGAAGATCTTTCATCTCTCAAACTTTGACAGTTTTACTTCACATGTGTTTGAAGAAGCACGTGGTTTTGTTTTTACTATTTTATAGTAAGTATATTCTGTGATTTTTTTTTCAGCTTTTGTGATATCAAAAAGATCTTTCACAGGGTTAAAAGATTTTTTTTGACTAACACTCAGGGGATGCCCCCTATGGATGCAATGCACTGTGTTAGCGATAGGAAATGAGGGTATTGGAAGGAGGAAAGAGGGAGTAGTGATTGTTGACGTTGGCCTTGAATTTGATAATGTCATAGCAGGCAGGAAAAACACTTGCTGGAAGATTACTCCACATACGAACAGTTCGGCTGAAGACATCCGGCCATTTGACAATGAACGGATGAGACTCCCTGGATAGCCGGGTATTCCGGCTAAATGTTAAAACTTCTGGGACCTGACGAACAGATACCATTGAAGTATCTATAGAACAGCGATACACAACTCACGTTCCGGCGATGCTGAAGGGAGACAATAGAGCTGGATACCCTACCATCCCCAATCATCACCACCGCTCTCCTCTGTACACGGTCCAGGAGCCGCAAAGATGTCATTGGAGCCCCTGCCCATGTATGGGAGTTATATTCCATTTTAGGCCGGATGTAGGTGGTGTAAATATTTACGAGATTAGATGAGGTGAAGTATTTTTTGAACAGCTTTAAAAAGCCTAAACACTTGAATGCTTCTTTCGACACTTCGAATATATGGCTAGCCCAGCGAGCATCACCCTGTATCTTCATGCCACACCACCCATAGATATTGGCGGCGATGCTGGATCAGTGGAACGTTTGTGTGACAACAAACAGCACTGGGTCTTTTGTGCATTAAAATCTACTCTGTTCATTTGGCCCCACTCACAAATCGTCGCCAAATCGGGGTTAAGTGAGTCATTCATCGTTCGCCTTTTGTCCTCGACCTCCAGAGGACCTGGCCGATGATCAAGTGAGTATGAATGACAGAGGTTACTATAATCCGCAAAGGTGTAGATTCGGTTCACAGTCGGACCCAACAAGTCGTCAATGAAAATAAGAAATAGAGAAGGAGAGAGAACAGAACCTTGCGGTCAACCTATGCGCGTTATAACAACTCGTATAGAGCAATCTCTGAGAAAACTCGATATGAATCGACAGAAGATATTACCGACACCAAATGCAATAAGTTTTGATAGGAGTGCTCCGTGCCAGACCCTATCGAACGCCTTGGAAATATCCAGAGCCACGACCTTACTTTCACCAAGGGCGTGAGTAGACCGACTCCATAACTCCGAAAGGAATGCCATCAGTTCTTTAAAAAAGGTTACTTTAATGGAAAGCTCTTTGCAAATGTAGCTCTTTGACGTCAATAAATGAAAATCCCCTTAAATGTACTTTATCGATTATTCGTTTAAACCACAGCATTGACATCTTTCCTAAACGTCACAAAGTAGTTTCTTGTTCATTTTACATTTTCAGGCCCTAAAAACGTAGAACAACAAATGCCAAATAGTTTTCTGGCATTACTGCGATCAGTTTGAAAACTTCTTTAAACATTTCGAGTATTAAAATTTAATATAAAAGGCGTATGAAATTAGTTTAATTTTTTTGTGCTATTGGCAACTCTGAAATTTGGCAGCTGTCACATATGTTTATTCCGATTATTAAAAATGGCGAACTTTACAAAAGAACAACGTGTTATAATTGTCAACAATTTGGAATGTATGATGAGGCCGCTCGCAAACTGTGATGAATTTCTAATGTCAACTGTCCACCAAAATCAGGAGATTTAATGCCGTGCGATTTCTGTCTTTAGGGTGGTGGAATCTCGGGTTTATGCAAATAAACCAGAAACATTTACTCAGCTAAAATCCGAGATCAAACGCGTCGTCGGTGATATACAGCCACATATCGGTGAAAAAGCCATGGAAACATTTTATGAAAAGGGCAATGGGCTGTCATCAGAGCCGTGAAGGACATTTGAGGGATATTTTATCCCATGCGTAATCGGAACATGTCTTCTTTACAATCCAAACAAAACAGAACTATCTCAAGAAATATGTGTTTTTTTATTAAAATGAAAGAGAGCTTTCTTACAGAGACAACTTTTACAATTTTCATTATATTTTCTGGTATGGAAAAGAATTTTTTTTTTTTAAATATTATTGCACAAGCAAATATTTCCGTTCCAAGCTTGTTTGTCGATCGATAATATTTAAAACAGTTGGTTAGTTGTGGTTCATGCTTATTGTTTGTTAAGGCTTGAGAGGAATTTCCAGTTTCACCTCAACCAGCCGTTTTGTTTGTCTCTAATTTTTCTAACATCTTGTATAAAATATTGCTGAATAAAAAAAAATACTCGGGTTACACTATGCAACAGCCATTTTGTCTCAGGGATGTTTATAATATTTTTTGGTGTGTTATGGAGTCCCAACCATTTTATGGATAATCTTTTTTTCTTTGAAATTGTCATTTTTGTCGGATGTACGTTCATTATTTTGACAATAAGTTCTAAATTTCGATTCCGATTTTAGTTTCTTGCCATTTTTTTTTGTTGCAACAAATGTGTTAAGTTTAAATTTATCTGTTTTATTCAACTGTGCAGCAAGAACGTATCGTAAGAACGACGTATTCGGTGGAAGGCACGCTTTTATTTAGGACACAGAAAAAGTTATGCTGGTGCAAAATTCAACATGGCAACACTTTAACACCTGAAATCAAAAACTGGTCGTTGGTTTGAACTTTTTCACATACGAAAACAATAAAACCGTTTTAAATTTAAAATTTCTTCATCAGAAACAAAATCATCACTCAGCTTAATCAAAAGTCAATTTAAAAGACTCGAAATGATATTAGCTCACATCCTCTATTAGATCGTTTAGTTATTCTTTTGCAGGATCTCGAAATTCGTTAGCGGAATTCTATTGAATTTTTACCTTTTGAATAAGCAAACACAGCAAAGAATAGTATTCCAAATAAAAACTTCATGTTGATTTCACTATTGGTTGGATTTCGATGGGAATTGTTTGTTAATTAATTTTTTTCCTTTACCGACGATATCCGTTAGGACCCTAACTGTCCTACACCTAATTCCGTACTAAGAGCTACGACCTGGGTAGTATTGAATTTATGCGTACTCGATGATACCGTCAATCAGATATACGCCAGATTAAACAATATCTAATTGGCAGTACAGTGTGTTCGATAGTACGAATATAATCGGCAATGCTAATAAAATATTACAGATAAAATCCATATCTGTTGGGAACTTAAATAGAATGCCCGTTGAGTTAATATATTTAATTAATAACAAATAAATAACAAAAGAATGATTGATGAAAACAAAAGCACTTACAATTCCTCTATACCGAAGATGAATAGTCTGTATTTCAAATAATCTCTTTTACCAAGTACAATAGCTTTACATACAACTACACTATAGTTGAAAAGTCTGTAGCCAAACCAAGAACTATCACCTTGTATTGAAAAGTATAATAAAAAAGTGTGATAAAATCTATTTGTAGAAAATAAAATTCTTTAGAAATTCGGCAAACCCAATACACCTTTTATTAATTACAATACAATACGAATTTATATTCCAATTTTGAATCCAAGTGTAAACCGGGTGACACAGACCAAAAGCCTGTGGTGGGAATCGAATTCTCAAGCTGATAGTCAAGCGCGCTACCAATTTGCCTACCGGGGCGCTTACAGGACTTTGTTATTTGGATAACTGAAGTGTTGCTGGTCTGGTTGAACTTTGAACATGTGGGCGTACTGTTTTCAACACCACAATAACTAAAATAGAACATTGTTTGAATCCATATCTGCTTATGACAGCCCATCAAAACTTGTAAGACAACTTTGGTATTCAAAGAAAAATGATATTTTTTGAGATAAATGATGATGATGAAGGAAGGTGTGCCCTTAATAATAAAAAACAACATCAGCCAAATGGCCACCACGATCACGCTTACAGGACCATAATCTTTTTTTAAAAAATGTTCCATAACCAACACGCAAAGTGGTTGCTCTATGTCCTCGATAGCCGCACGAATTCTATCTTTGAGGTCTTGAATAGACGCTGGGATGTTGGCGTAGACCTTATATTTCACGTGACCCCAAAGCAAGAAGTCGAAAAGATCTCGGCCACCAATTGTGATCACCTCTTCGAGAGTAAACAGGGTCCAGAAACTTTTGTCCGTAAAAACGTTTGTTCGTTGCTTGTGGGGCACGTAGCACCGTCTTGTTGAAAGTCCGACCATAAAAAATCCTTAATCATCTCTCGATAGCGCAATCCGTAACTGTTGTTCCAACCTCATTTTCAAAAAAAGTAAAGTCCAATGAACCCGCCGGACCATAAACCTCACCAAACAGTCCCACATTGAGCATGAAGACGCTTTTCAACAATAACTCTTGGGTTTTCTGAGCCCCAGATGCGACAATTTAGATTGTTGACGTAGCCGCCGAGGTGGAAATGCGCCTCATCAGTCAAAAAATTATTTTTTTGATGGAATTCCGGATCATTTTCTTGCATTTCAAAGACCCAATCAGCAAAGACACGACTTTCTTGATGATCGGCCGCACAATACGTTGTAATGACGTTTGTGGAATGTCCAGTTCCACAGAACACCGAGGAATGGACAAACCTGGTGTTTCTTCAACACTTTGGCCTACAGCAGCAATATTCTCAGTTGTTCTTGAGCGACGTGCACGGGTTTTATACTTCACATCACTAACTTGTCAAAACAGCTCGAATTTTTTCACCAATTGCGACGACACAAAAATGCCGGAAATGTGGGTCTGTTGGTGAACGATGGCAAGATACAAGTTATGTTTGCCACTGCTAGATCAACGTCGCGATCACAAATGAAGCATTGAGGTACTAGAATAATTCATTAATAAATATAATGATGTAAGCATCGGGCTAAATAAACAATTCAAGAAAATACAGTATAAACTCGATACACGCAACTCCTCGATTCTTGCAACACTATAAACTATAAAAAATATTGACCTCAATAACTGCAACTTTACATCTAAATATGTTTTGCTTCAGTTCTTTAGATGACTTAGTTAGTCCCTTGTAAGCGTTGCCAACTATATGTGTATCTACAACGAGTGACAAGTTGCAGATTGCAACACAGCGTAAGAACTTATGTTGGCAACCCTGCAATTGAAGCCACTTTGACTATCAGCCAATATTCTATCATTCTTGAGCAGTGCTGGGTATATTTGAGAGAAAAATCCCAAAATCTAGGCGTCAAATCGAAGAGTATAGTCGTCGAATGAACCGTGAGATGTACGCGCTGTATCCCGATGTGAACTTAGTTATGCGCATCAAAATACAGCGATTGCTCTAACTGGGTCATATTGCTCCAGCCGGAAAAGTGTTGGACAACAACTACCACGGAAGGCTCAGACAGGGAAGACCGAGACTCCGGCGGAGGGACCAAGTGGAGGATGACACTGGAGAAGCCAAGCAGAAGACCGAAGTGCTTTGAAATCATTCATTAAACAGGCCAAGACCCACAACCGGCTGTACAGCAAACCTAAATAAGTAAGTAAACGGCAAAGGCGGATCTTTTAAGAAATGGTCGATTTATGTGACTTTACGATACGAGTTCATAATTGTGGCAGGATAGATTATATGTAATAATGATTGGTTGCAAAATAAGAGAACCCCCTAAGCTCTCTAACTGATTCGTGCAGTTAAATTCCAGTTGGGTAAGTCTTGCAGAGCAAAAATCCATACGTCGAGCTCTTCGGGAGCATAATTTCAATGGTAGGGTGTACGTTGAAATGAATACATTTGTATTTAATCTAAAAATCTGCATTTGAATTTCGCTTTTTGACATCTTGTTTTGTTATGAAGTAACACTCACTTAAACATCAGCGATGGGAGTACACACACTGCAACTAGAGTTGGGTTTCGGGAATTTCCCGACGGGAATTCTCGAGAAATTTTCTGATTTTCCCATCCCGAATCTCGAGAATTGAAATTTTCGTTATTTCGGGAAATCCCGAATCTCGAGATTGCCGAACTCTAACTGCAACCAGCAAACTCCATTTCCAAGATAGTCTGGACATTACGTTGAACGCAACTTCTTAATTTGTTCCAACTGCTATCCGAAAGTCGATAGGTAGTACAAAACAACACAAAGGTCGAAATCCAGACCCAATGTAATACATTCATGTACATACAGTTCAATTCAATTCAATTCTTTATTATATAGTAAATATTATATTCCGTTTACAAGCTAGAGGTTATTGCACAGATTTAGACTAGACTTATATCTAGAGTATTGTAAATTAGCAAGATAATCTAACTATTTTTTATGATTACAATTACAATTCTGAAGGAAAACTGTTAGCAAAAACAGTTAAATATATATATAAAAAAAGACTTTAATGTGAAATATTTATATGTAGCAAAACTATGGAACTTAAAATATAATATTAAGCTAAATAAACGTTAAATCTTGAAGACAAATAAAATTTCAAAAATAAATGGTTTAATATTCAGTCGATGCAGCGTTGAAAAAAATTGTACTTCTCTGAGTATGAATCCTCGTACTTGGCGAACTTTCGCCTTGTACCATATCAGCACATCCGGGGAACCACATTGTGTGATTGTATCGAAGCCATCTGCGACATGAATCACTGAAACAACACACATTTTCCCTACATGTCTATCCTCATGAGTTGATTATTTTTGGACTATAAATCAACAACGATAAGGCCACATCGACGGACACGCAGTACCGATAAAACAAGATTCCGAGAACTTTATTAAATAGCCCAATTCATATTTGTTATTTGTTTGTAATTTTATTGAATGCATCAATGACAGACGCAAGATAAGGAAATGGGCATAACAATGATTACGTTGTGGGATGAAAAAAATGATTCTCGAAGTTCTGAACGTGCTTCTGGGAAACAGAATAGAAATTTGAATGTGAAGGAGCACTGACAAATTCCGAAGGATTTCAGCGAAATCTGAAGTCTAAGGCCACATATGAATTGGGTTACCACCCCCCTAGAACAATTTTAGCCCACCCCAGAAATCAGCTCTGCGAGTTGCGAAAGAAGGCAAACTGGCAAATTACGCCAATGACAATCTGTAAAGCAAAGTCAAGTCAACCGGGAATACGATTTTTTACTTCCTGAAACATTCCTGAATAAGTAGATCTTATTCCATTTATATTGATACTAGTAAGTTGTAATGCGCCTATGGCGCCCGTTAATTTGCTTGAGAAAGTATTTGTTACTTAATTTTAAAAATTTTGTAAAAAATATTTTGAGAAAACTATTTTGTAAAAAAAAATTTCGAAAAAAAATAAAATTCGTGGAAAAAAAATTTTTGCTAAAAAAAAAAAATTTTGTTGAAAAAAAAATTTTTGTTGAAAAAAAAAATTTTGTTGAAAAAAAAATGTTTGTTGAAAAAAAATTTTTGCTGAAAAAAAAAAATTTTTTGATGAAAAAAAAAAATTTTGTTGAAAAAAAAAATTTTTGTTGAAAAAAAAAATTTTTGTTGAAAAAAAAAATTTTTGTTGAAAAAAAAAATTTTGTGGAAAAAAAAAAATTTTGTGGAAAAAAAAAATTTTTATTTAAATTCCTACGTACTGCGTGACAGAGTCAGTGAATCAGGGAATCAGTGTATCAGTGAATCAGTGTCGAGGGTAAATATATATTAAGATTACAAACCCTATTCCCAAGCCATACAGGTAAAACGGCCTGTACACAAAACGAAAAATGACATTCAAAATTTAAGCCGAATATTCTTAATTTGAATTTTGGTCGCCGTTACATTTATAATATTTCTCTTAAGCGGTGTTCGTATCATACAAGTTTGTGTCTTTGCATTAAAAATGTGTTTCACATAAACGATTTTTCAATAAAGCGGATTTTCGTTTAAGCGAAGTACAGTGCATGCAAAGTCATCCAGAACAATCGTTGCTAATATTTATTTTCAATTAAACGATTTTTTCAATTATCCGAATTCAACTGTAGTTAGTTATTCTTAAAACAAGTATAAATGGAATAGTTTTAAAATCAAGTACGAAAATTCTTATAATAAGAACAAAATACTTGATTTATTTAAACAACGATTTGTTTGTTTACTGCTTGTCGTTTTTCGGACTATGCGCTAGTGAACAGTAGTTCTCGTTTAATTACGAAAGACTATAGCGCATAATAAACCAATGATTGGAGAAAAAAAATCATTGAAAATGGTTGCCGATGTATTTAAAGTTAGTTAAATATTTATTAAGAAAAGTATGTCGTATTTGAAGTGAGGTAAGAGTAAGAATTCATAGAACTTTTTTTTAAGAGAGAAAACTGAGACCGGATAAAAATGTGTGATTTTTAAATTCATTTCGAACTCATACTATTATGAATTTGTACGATTGTAATAAGAATATTGGAATAATTGCAAGTATATATTCGGGCTTATATTATTCCAAGCGGTCTACACATAAGTCCATTTCAAACTTATATCTGTCCTATTAAGATCTTAAATCAATCCTAAAAACCAAGCCCAAACGGGCTCAACTATGGATGAAATTAAGAAGTCCTAGATACATAAATCCGTAATTAAATCAAGTATTTTTAACCTGGTTTAAGGAAAACCGTACTTAACATACTTTTCCCACGCTTGTCGGGGAAAGCACCTGTGAGTTTCAACATATCCAGTCCCAACTCTTGTTAACGATGAAATACAAGACCCAAAACCACCATAACCATTCTGGATATCAAATTGATGTCCATACTTTACTTTAGCGGAACTGTTGTCGCCTACTGTTGTACGAGACCTGTGTTAGCGCATGTGTAATGAGCAATTTTATTGGCAATTCGTGGGTTCCATCCAGATCTGTTTTAAATTCCTCTAAAACCCGTCCCACTGTCTTCTGTTCAAGCCTGAGGGAGATATTATTTTCATTATCACTTTTTCGAAGAACTAATAAATGTATGTAGAATATAAATCGGCAGATTGTATTACCCGTAATATATGTACATTATAAGATACGCACCCAACAACCAACATCTGTCACACCCACCAGCCGATTTTTATTGCAAAGTTGAAATGATCGTAAAACCATTAAATTGTTTATCCCAGGTGCGGCTCTCAATAGTTAATGAAAATGTTTGTATTTCAAGATATTAATGAGCGATCCAGTGATTCTTAAGGAATGTCGATCTTAGGTATTGTTAGATTAGGTTGAGAAGAGGAGGCAGATTTGCCCTGCTTCATGTCCTTGGGCATACACAACGGCCAGTATTCGGCTTGTTCCCAATAAGTGATTTTAGGATTTCTGTTCTATGGACATAGTCCTTAATTGTTTTCTAGTCTGCGCCCCTAACTTTGGTCGAGTCTGTAAAAGAGTTATTTCCCAAGAAACGGGACCTGTTGTTTGCGAACGCTGGGCATTGGCAGGGGAAATGCTCAAAAGTTTCGTCATACTGTCGTTTTACGCTGTCATCTACTACTCCTCTTTTGTGTAGGTGCACTTGTAAGCCTGAGTGCCCTGTAAGGCACGAATCAGCAAGGTTTTGATTTTAACTTCGTTTGATTTACCCCGCATTATTCTTGTCGTTTTTCACCAATGGTTTCACTATTCCATAGCGCGATATGGGCGTTGGCCGCTTATCTTTTTAGCTCTGAACTCGTAGCTCCGATAGATTTCGCATTCTCTAGGTTTGTTGTTTGCAAGGCATTGGCTTTCTCGTTTTCTTTCTCTTACTCCATATGATGCGTATTGTGTCATATCTAGAGTAAGAGTTATTCGACATTTTAAAATCTAAAACAGTTGCCTTACAGTCTGTTTTTATAAGACGAATGGGTTTTTCGTTTCGTTAAAATAACGAACAGATATTCTGTTTCGTCGGATTGGGTTTTTGTAACACGAAAGTCTCAGTTAAATTCTAATTGAAACTATTTTCTTATGTATTTTTGTGTGTATTGTCTAATTGGATACGTTGGAGTTATAGAAACACAATTCAGTTTCGTTTCGGCTACAGAAGTTTCTGTTCGTCTCAGACGTATACGTTTTATAAAAACAGGCTGTTAATATCCATTTGGCCAACTATAAAATATTTACATTAATTGGTCTTGTGTTAGGGACAAGCCAGCTCTGACACACTGTAATTGCTAGGACCTGTAAGACCGTGTTATTGTCTGGCAGGTGGAATATAAAGTCCCAGCTCCGTCCTTTCCCCTAGTTTCGAACCATCTGTATAAGAGCAAGTTCCAGCTGGAGTCTGTGCTAGGGTTCCTTCAATTCAAGAGTGTCTGTCTGGTATTAGGGTCTCACACTCAACAACTATTGATGTTTCGGGTACTGTTGCTATGTCATTTAAATTTCCTGTCGCTATCTCAGTCATTTTTTGATGACATGACCTGTGATCGCTTTCGATCCATTCGCCCATTGCTGTGGGGGCAGTTTCATATCTAATCTGTATCTCTATTGGATGGACATTTAAAATTGTCTCTAATGCCCTATTAGATGGGGTCCTCATTGCTCCGCTAGCGCCGAGACAACACATTAGTTGGACCTTTTGTCGTCGTTCTTAGTGACCCTACGTCGCGAATTACTGTTCTTAAAAGAGTTCCCTTGTCACTTACAAAGAGTGACCATGAAAAGAGAAGAAATAAATTTCTTTCAATCAGACATAACAGTAATTTTACTAGAGCGTAACAACAGTGAATGACTTTGACAGTAATAGTTTTTTGACATATTCGAGCGCTGTAGCTACCCTACATTTTTCAACCGCTGAAGACGTTGCGTGTACACGAACAAGATTGTCCAACTCGGTTCATATGGAGAATTTGCCAAGTTTATAATTTTGGATAAATTTCAAATGTATGTTATAGTTCTGATTCACACAATGCCATTTTGTTTGCGGCAGTTTTTATGATTCCCTCCTGAACGTGCCTCTTGTGTGGGCAATTTTTGTTTTCATTATTTCCTTTCCAAATGTCAAAATAATCAACAGCCAACTTCACACCACCAAAAAAAAAACTCAAACGGAATAGCCAGTACGTGCAAGTTTCCCCTCATACCATTCCACCTACCTCTCTCTCACACAAATTGAGAATTGCCACATAGTTTCGAATCCCTAAGGGTTATTGTTCATCAATAAAGTTTTCAATATCATGTCAATATATTCTACATAAAACAGAGCTCTTGTTATCTTGTTACCATCCGCGTAATTATCGTATTATGATTATTCATGAACTGCAGTATATCGACGTATCCCGATGTGTGTTAAACCAAATCTCATGCCAACAAGTTTCTGTCCCATGGATTTTACAAAAATGTAACCTTTGGTAATCGTAATGCGTCAGATACGAAATTGTCAACGTCATTGGCTAAGTTCGGCATGTTTTGAAACGATTGGAAAATGTTTATCGTTGGTGGTGATGACGATTATAGTTGAGGGTGAATACTTTTCGTTCAGTATTATAGATATAACGCTCATTTACTTCAATAGTGACATAACTCAAAACACGATTTTTTCAAAAGAGTCGGTTAAATTTCTCAATTGCGTCTTACTTTGCAAATAAAGGAAAAACCATAAGATTCCCGAATAAACTAGAGGCCTGACAAATGTTTTTATAATACACTGCAGAACAAAAGTCAACTCAAATTATAGATTTACAGCATTTTTATTTACTAAAATAATAGAAAGAGAATTTTGAATTGTGGCACTAAATTACAGATATGTCATACGCATTACTGGACTGACTAATAAACAAATTCCAAAAAAAAAAATGTATATAAGAGTAAAATGCCACAATATATGTAATAAACTCACACATAAACATTCCTGAGTTTCCCATTAAAAATAAGACAGTGTTACAAACAATATTCTCTAAGGCCGTCTACGTCCAATTTGAGAGTACGAAAATATTTTCGAAAAACAAAGTTATGGCCGTTGTCCGTATTGACACGATTTGGAAAAACCACAGTTACAAATCAATATAAATAAAAATGAATTGACCGATTTAGATAATTTCGTTACTGTTGTATTCCTAGTTTCCAGGACAAAGTTTGTATCGAAAAGCTCGATAATTCAAAAGATAATTTTTTTATGTTATTTTTCTATTGAATTACATTTCGGAATGACGTTTCAAAGAGAAAAATGGGAAAATCTTAGTGATAAACTCAGACAATTCAAAAAAACTAATGAATAACGTAAATAAACTTAGTGAACTTTATGCGATTTTTGAAAAATGTCCATCACAAAAATTTGAGTCTTGACATGAACTGTGACTTTAAGTTTCTTAGTTTCGGATTCGGATAGTTAAAGGCATTATTCAGTTTAGTATGTGACTTTAGTTCGTGTATTTTTATTTGTGAAAATGACACCAGTGAGGCGTAAAAATATTGCTCGGCGTACACGATCAGCAATCCACCGACTTAATCGGAAAGCAAATGAGACTGACGATGAGTGTAGTCAGTTTTTGGACTAAAATCGCATGCAAATTATTCCAGCGCGATCAATTATGACTCCAGAACAAAGAATCCACAGTGCTGTGCGGGTGGAAAGATCGAATTGCCACATTTTCCACCGCCACCAAAACTATTGGAATTATAACTTTCTGGGCGAGATATTCGGTTTAATTTACAACAGTTGTTAAGGCACGTGGTTTTAATCCCACTTTTTATGTAACATATTTCTGTCACTCCCACACACATCGCAAACACCTCGTACAAATCCACATCGAGGATTCATAACGCTTCACCGCTACCCAAAAATGTCTACCTTCGAGGATATTGTTCGAGAATTTCTTATTAAATGTATGTGTAGGCGGTTGAGGCACCGGAACACCTTCACAGCGCACTTCTGGTAAAATGACATTATTTGTTGCTTCGTAAATCATTTTCGCGTAGTGCCTTTGGCTTCTGCCAAATTTGTATTTTACACAGAAATAGCATGTATCTGATTTGTGATCTTCAGGTTCAATCCATGTAATAGGCGCAGAAAATGGCAGCGCTTTAGTACCGCCTTTGTACCAGGTCAAAAGACCACTTTCGCAAGTAGTACATACAGTTTTTGATATCCAAGCTTCAGATGACAATCGTATTCCAAAGAAAAGAAAATATGGTTCTTTAATTGTAGGGAATATCTTTCTTCTGCTTTGATGGTGCGTAAAATGTCCACAAATAAAACAAAACCAATCTCTTAATTTGCAAACAGAATCCGCCATGCTTATTTAAGCTTTAATTTTACTTTTTTATATTAATTTTAGTAAAAATCACACCCGATGTGTACTGCTTAGTAGCTCAATTATGCTTAATTTTTTTCTTTTATTTTATTATTAATTTTAATAAATATCACACCCGATTTGTAAGTCATAGCTGACTAGACGCGAGAACTCAGTGTTTGGCCCGGCCGAACTTGACGCCGTTTTTACCTGTTTTGTATATGTTATTGTATAATTTTACTAATTAAGCGTAAAGAGCTTTATTGACAACATTGGTGTCTTTGGTGACCCCACTGAAATTTTCCGGCAAACATTTTCGTAGAATATTTTAATCCTTAAATGTCCTTTTTTTGTGGAATAAATCTCCATTTTCCCTGTTTTTCACATTGGCATGCTCGACAGTAGGTAAATCAGGAAAGACAAAGACGGTGGTTTATCAGCAAGCTTTGCGATGATTGTATTTAAATCATAAGCAAATTGTTTTCAAAGTAAGATATTCCAATTGGTTTCTATTCAAGAAATTTATTATCGATTCTATTCTTCGTATGTAAACGTGTATAAGGATATATCCACAGTTACAGGGTTGAATGTACAGCTACGCGAGGATCAGCAACGCGGGCGGGGCAGCTATTGGTAGGACGAAGTCTACCGTGTCAGCTAGTTTAGAATATAACAGCTAATCCGGCAGACATTGTCCTGCCACAGCACGTCCTACAAAATTGTTGATTTAAGTACAGGGTGTCCGTCCGGAAGGTATACTACTTTGATTTGCCGCCATTTTGGTCAACAAATTTATAATGGAAAAATATTCAAAACCAAAAAGTTTTAATCGTTAAAATATTTGATCAAAATCAATCATCGATTACTGTGACGATGAGAAAGTTACGAGAAATTGTTGGGAGAAACAACGTGCACTATTTCTCGTGTAGTGAATGATTTCGAAAAAAAGAGGGTGTGTAGGTTATGGGTCCAACCATGGACCCCAACGTACTGCATACTATTAATCAGTCACCTTTGCATCCATAAAAAGTGACAAACAAAATAATTGTGACGAAATTAATGAAATACCGCGTGAAATGTGTGAGAATGTAATGAAAGGGCTCGCATTTGTGAGGCTAACAGAGGCGGACATTTATCTGATATTGTATTCCATACATAATTACATTAAATAAATCATTTATCAATATAAAATCCATTATTTTTCTTTTAATCAAAAATTATAAACACCATGTATTTCTTTTAAATTCCATGGCTGACCGGATCAATCAATTTGTTTGTGATCGTTTCGTGAGCCAATTAACAACAAATCGGGAGAACACTGTTTTCGACGTCAAGCGTTCGATTGGTCGCGAATGGTTCGATACTAACATCCAACACAAGAATGATAGAAAAAAATTGGCTTGGAGATTACTCGTCAACTAGCCAGCATTTATGAGGTGGATGCCTAGCCGCACGACCCTCAAACCATCTGATAACTGTATCTTAAATATAAAAAAGTTCATAAAATCTCAAATATTTCAAATTTTAAAAAATTGTATTTATTTTCATACATTTTATGGCGAGCAAATTCTTCCAGTCTTAGGGTTGCCAGACGAGCTGGATTTTCCAGTTGTTTGGAATCTCTTCCAATTACAAGCTATAGTATAATTTATCTGGCAACCCTGTCCAGACTCCGACTTTAGGCAAATTTGTCAGTCTCCGTCTCGACAGCCCTGCTTATAACTGTGAATAATACCCAGTGGCCGTTTTATCCTATTGCAGGTAAGCCATGTGAATAATATTGCATGCGTTGCTAAAACTGTCGCCATGACCGCATTAAACGCCAGACTGTGGGGCCTTTTCGCGAATGCAACGTTGCGCCGCAAATGCTGCGCAACTTTGAATCTGTTGCACAGCTGTTGCAGATGCTTGTTTGTTGATTATTTTGTTTGCAATTTAGGTTTATTCTCCTTTATTTTTTGTAAAAATGTTTTCCACAGTACCGATTTTTTCTTCCTTTCTGACACAAACTCCTCTTCCATGTCCAAACGTGTTCTAATTATTAATTAAGTGCATTTGGAATCCACCTCCATGTGAAACACATTTAATTTTTGAATTAGATGATTCTGATTGAAGTCAGGTTTATTCTCCTTTATTTTTTGTAAAAATGTTTTCCACAGTACCGATTTTTTCTTCCTTTCTGACACAAACTCCTCTTCCATGTCCAAACGTGTTCTAATTATTAATTAAGTGCATTTGGAATCCACCTCCATGTGAAACACATTTAATTTTTGAATTAGATGATTCTGATTGAAGTCAGGTTTATTCTCCTTTATTTTTTGTAAAAATGTTTTCCACAGTACCGATTTTTTCTTCCTTTCTGACACAAACTCCTCTTCCATGTCCAAACGTGTTCTAATTATTAATTAAGTGCATCTGGAATCCACCTCCACCATAAAAAATCGTTCAAAACAGTAAATTTAATATCAGAAATATAAATAATTAACAAATTTAATACTTTTGTTTGTATGTTTGCCCAACATATGCTTGTTAGTTGCTTTTTAGAACATCTGACGATTGCAGTACATGCAGTGCATTGTGGCAATTGATGCCCCTTCACCAGCAGATGACCATAGCATTGAATTTTGCTTGGTCTCTGAGTTGAGTTGTTGTGGATTAGTGTTTCGTGTAGGATACAAAAACACCTTCGGATTGCGATGAAATATCGCGAAATCCTTTTTTGAAATTGTCACACGGCCGAGTGCGAGGCTTATTACTTCCCTTCTCTGATCATCCTATAACATTCCGTGGATTTTATCTACGATTTCTTTTGGGGGAATTGCACGTGTGGCGTCTCTAACGCTGAATGTCAGTAAACCACTTTTTTGCCATTATATTTGTTGTTTTCGTTCGTTTTAGTGTTGGATTTCTTACAAACAATATAAAGATCGAGGAATACACAAAATTACATGTCAAATGACATCAGATATCATCATAATCTTTAGATTCCCATTGGACGCCATACAAACTGAACACTCCACCATGGAAAGCATTTCTTACAGCTGTTATCTACCCGCCCTTATAAACATCAACGTATTTTTGACCTTAGTCTTTTCTATATCGGGTTTTCCCCTTGTACCGATACTCCACGATGATGAGCATATCATCTGGATTATAAAATAACTTTATTCGTTGTGTATTTAACAAAACTATATAAGTGTTATACGAGTATGAATATGTGCAGTATTTATAAAGGGTCCGCCATCTAACGTTGTTCTGAAAGAAAACCAGAGGCCTGGTTACACAAGATTTTTAGAAAAAAATTATTTAGCAGCGTTTTTAATTCTTTCTAAAAATCTTGTGTAACCAGGCCTCTGGTTCTCTTTCAGAACTTTTCCAATCGATAACATGTCGCATTTTGTTAAAACATTTACTTTTTTCCTCCGAAAGGTGTTAGTTGTGAGACTATTGAAGTAAATGAGCGATATGTATTTGTATGCATAGGAAATAAACTGCAATTGTTTTCCATTATTAAGGCTGTAATACTTTGGTTAATTTATGAAAATAAATAAGCGGGATTGAAGTCTTCTTTCATGTCCACAGCAAACGTCTTTGCTTTTTCATGACACATGGAATTACGGCAATTGCTTGAAACATAATAAAAGAACCAGTCTGTTCTACCTCATCTGGCAGAGACTTTGATAGTTCCAAAATTTTTCAGTTCCTATTTAAAAAAAATCCATTACAATTGTGTGACTAATTCGGCAATTTGATACGTTTTTTAAGCATTGCCACTTTTTAAAATTTTTCCGACTTATCGAAACCCGAAATTTTCGTATGCCTGTCTGGCGATACTTTTCATTGTTTTATAAAGAAGTTCCTGCTTGCGTTGTAGTGTCTCAGCGCATTCAGCTTTGGTACAAATTTTACTTTCTAACACATTTACACATTCTATTTTATTGCTCATTATCTTTAGATTTATTGTCAGAAACAGAATGCACATTTGAGTCCGAGCCTGACGGAATGGGAGCTGCAATGTAGTAAGTGACATGAGTAAGACCAAAATACCAAATGGACGATTTGCATTGTTTGTAACTGCTTTATATTTTTAATATATATTTCGTTATTATTTTTAATGTCAAGGTTTTGTTTTAATTAAAATAATAAAATGAATTGACGAAAAATATGCGACTTTTTAAAAAAATTACTTATTACTTATTACTTTTTTTTTTTTTTTTTTTTTAAACACCCACTTACAGTGACTCATTTTTTTAAAAACCCATTGAAAATAGACAGACGTTTTATGAAATGCAATTAATTGTGGTTGTCACTCATATGTATATTTATGTATAGGGTTATCCATTTCGTGGTTTCAAAAGTTCGACATCTGTCAAACTAAGTTGTTAAACCAATTTTTGTTCTTTTCAGTTGGAAGTCTAACATTGACGAAAATGGATCGCTTAACTATCACAAGAACGCGTAAAAATTATTAAAACCTACAACAAAAATGGTGAATCTGGCTCAGCCACATATCGTGCTTTAAGGGGAAATTATGGTTTGTGGTTATAAAGCACATTTCTCACTCGGTGGGTATGTTAACAAACAAAATTGTCTTATTTGAGGTTCTGAGAATCCTCAAGTAATTGAAGAGAGGCCATTACATCCACAAAAAGTCAATTTTTGGTGTGCTCTTTGGTCCGAAGGGGTGATGAGACCTTACATCTTCGAAAACGACGAGGGAACGACTGTCACCGTCAATTCGGAGCGTTATGGTCGTATGATAACCGAGTTTTTTTTGCCTGCTATTGAAGAATACGACTTGGAGAATATGTGGTTTCAACAAGACGGTGCCACACAACTCGAACGAATAGGGCTTTATTGCAAGAGACATTTCCTGGCCGCGTAATTTCTCGTCGTGGCGACATCAACTGACCACCAAGATCATGCGATTTGACACCATACCACCTTTTTTGTGGGGCTACGCGAAAGACCGTGTTTGTGCAGATAAACCTT
Organism: Hydrotaea cyrtoneurina; assembly: GCA_958296145.1. Lineage (NCBI taxonomy): Eukaryota > Metazoa > Arthropoda > Insecta > Diptera > Muscidae > Hydrotaea > Hydrotaea cyrtoneurina. The sequence goes on along the minus strand of OY282514.1, from coordinate 48,774,301 downwards.
TAACTCTTGAGCACTTAAGAACCAACATTCGTCAAGTTATGGCTGAGACACCGCCCAATATGTGCCCAAAAGTGGTCCAAAATTACCTGAAAAGAATCAATGCTTGCAACACTTCGCGTGGTGGTCATTTAAATGATGTAGTGTTTCACACATAATGTCAACGTTCAAACTTTATAATAAAAACGAAATATCATGAAATAAAATATTTTATTTACGTTTACTTTTAAAAAGCAAAATGTATAACCCTTTACATTCCGATATGAAAGTACAAACAGTTTAAATGATATAAGTACAAATATAATTAAAATCGAATTATTTCAAGAACCATGTGGTGGTTATCGCCATCACTAGTAAACCGATATACATGGTAACACTGCTAGCTCCGGATGACGACTTTTCTCTGTTGCAATTTGTCGTGTGGCAATTGTTGCATTGCAGATTATCTTTATCCGTGCAGACAACCTGCATTCGTTCATCGGCATCGATATAGCAACCGCGAATGGCAACGCCATCTGCAACAGAAAAGAAAATTCGTTTAATGTGCGCTGTAAAATAAGTCCTACGAAAATAAGAGTTAACTATGGGCACGCGAAAATTAACCTCCGTTTAAATATAATCTTACACATTTCGAGAAAAACTTTACCACTTTTTTTTTTTATTTTCTTTTAAAGGCAAGTCTAACATGTCCATTTCTGTAAAACCACTAATCTTTTCAGGGTAAAACCACCAAAATGGGCTTAATTCATCTTCATTGTAGATTTTTTCGGAGTTGGTCTTTTTGACAGCTCAGTTTGGTTTGCCATTTCATAATGAATAGACTTACTCCGGAACAACGTTTGCAAGTCGTGCAAATTTATTTAAAAAATATTTGTTCGATTCGAGCGGCGCATCGCGCGTTGCGTCCACTATTCGGTAGACCTAATCGCCCAGCAGAGTCGGTAATTCGAGCAACCATGGAGCGGTTTCACACCACGTTTACTCCAGTGGATAATGCGCATCCTCAGAAATGCCGTAGAGTGCGCAGCAAAGGCTCTATTGCAGCGGCGGGCTGGGGGGCAGATAATTGAAGCCGAACGACCATCAAGCCCGTCGCACGTTGGCCCAAATCGAGATGGCCACCGATCCCGATCTTCACAAGAAAATTTTCTTTAGCGATGGAGCTCACTTTTGATTGAAAATTGTCGCATTTGGAGTAATGAAATTCGACAAGGCATTGTTGAGACGCCGTTACATCCTCAAAAATCAATTGTCAATATTTCTTCAAACATGAAGCCAGCCATAATGTTACACTCAATGGGCAATGGGGAACGCTAAACAGCCATGATTAATCACTTTTCCGTGCCTGAATAGGAGGATGTTGATGGGGACGACCTTTGGTTCCATTATGTCGGAGCTTCATGCCATACAGCCAACGAAACAAATCAACTTATTGAAGGTCGCTTTTGGTGAGCGTCTTAGGTCTGGCCTGACCTCCATGATCGTACGATTTAATACCGCTGTACTATGTTTTGTGGGCTTATGTATAATCCCCACAATATTGGCGCCTTGGAAGAGTATAAACAGGCGCGTTATTGGTTACATACGACCCCAAAAAGAAATAACCAGTATTTTCTATGAAAAAGCAGTATTTTGCAGCCACACTGGTGCACCTGAAAAAAGGATTTGGGACGTCTGCCCTCTATGTGGTCTTTGGTAGAAACCTTCGCAGCATTCCACACTCATTTGCAATTAGCTTATTAAAGATCTTGGTTTGCCATATTCTTGGGATTTATTGTATAGCCGCCACGTGTCAATGTTCCGAGAACAAAGTATGAGTTTGTGTTATTGCCGGGGTCTTGGTAGCGGCACCGAATCATGTGTTTGTTTGAATTTCACTGTACAGCGTTTGCCACTTCGTCTTCACATACTACAACTCTGCAGCGAGTCCTTTTTAGTTCCCCTAGGGGACGCCTCAACATTCAGCCTTGTGGATTTACACATGTGATTAGGAGTTAGGGTTATTCGTCTCTGAGTAAGTGACCTATAGACTTTGTTCGGCTTTTATCAATCCTAATAGTACACGATTGATGGTTCTTTCTAGGAATGTATGTATGTACCTACCGCCCCGTTTAGGGTTTCTTTGGTCACGATGTCATCTGAGACAGCCGACATGACCTGATTTGTCTGTACATTCGACCAAGGATCATACTTATTCTTATAATTCAGTTCCCTGTTTTAATCTAAAACGAGTGAAACGGAAGAGTTTTTTTTTTTGTAAATATATCCTATTGGAAACATTTATCTCCATCTTCATGCTCATGATATGTCCATGCACGTGGCCATTTCAATAGTAATCGATTGATATCGCCTCAATAATCCCTCCTTATTGACATACTGAGCACCGATTTCTTTACTTACTCCAGATTCCATGAAAACATCCGTCGGTTACGGAACTTTCACCATTTCTGCACTTCTGGCCGGGTAGTTTGTCCGCATTGTCCCAACAATTGCTATCGATGTCACTACGACAGACAATGCATGTGAATGGATTTGGTTCAACAGCATTGTTGCAACCGTCGGCACTATTGCACTTCTTGCAAGTACTGTCGGATTTGGCACATTCCTCAGCAATTGTGGCATCGTCAAGCAAACAGCCCCGTTGAATGACGCCATCCTTGACCAGAGTATAGCATGAGTCGCTTTGGTTGTACAGAATTGGTTGTTCACACTTTTTGGCCTCAGTCTGTTGCTGTTCCTTGAAACAGTCCGTTCCGGTGCACTGGATGCATTTGAGCGTTTGATCCTTTTTGTATGGCGAATTGTTGCAATTGTCCTTGTCGCAGGTAGCACAGCCCTCTTCCGTTCCAGCAGAGCAGGGCGCGGCATCGTCAGATTTGCAGCCACGTTTTATGGATTCCGAAGTATCGCCCAACATATAGCAGGCATCCTTATCGATGTAATTGCGACATGGTGTTGACAAGGTGGCCTTTGAGGCCACATCACTGCAGTCCGAACCGGAACATTGGTAGCAACGAATACGCTGTGTTGGGAAAATTCCGGCATTGCAATTGGCTCCGGTACACAGTTTACAGGTGGTTTCGTTGGGGCATGCATCCTGAGCCGTGGCACAGCGTCTCTCAACTTTTTTGTCCGTTACTGTCGCAATACACTTAGTCGCTGAATCAGCACAGACATCATTGTACTTGAGATCGGACACATCGCTCTGAGAGCAGGCAGCATCATCGGCTGCACATTTCTTGCAGACAGTCTGATTGTTACATCCATCGGGTGTGGTGCAAGCTTTGCAATTGCTGTCACAGACGTCATCGGTTTTAAGGCATCCACGTGTTATGACACCGGCATCTGAAAGAGAGATTATGGTTATTCACGGTGGCTAATTGGTAAGTGATGAATTAGCTGTAAAAGACCTATAACAGATCGGCTATTGTAACAGATTATTGTTTGGTTTACGGTAGAAACAAATAGAATAAGTACATTGGTAAGTAAATTGATACAATTAAACGGATAGTGATGATTGCAGGACTTCGCTACGCCAATAAGCTAAATTTCCATAATTTAAGCGGATACAATCCTCAACCTGGTAAAGATTCATCATTCACCCCTATTCTGCACTACAATCACGATTGGATTTTCTCCGTTTTGGTATTGCACGTTCCATTCCGTTTGCGGAATTTTTACGATTGTAGGTATTCTGCACTACAATCGTAGCTACGTTTTTGTACGTTAAGAAATTTGTGGCGGAAAGAGATCAAATTTGTGAATAAAATAAAAAATAAAATTAAAATAATAAAAATTTAAGTATAAAATGGAGTAGAGATTAATATTTTCTATTATTTTGTGAGTTATATTTCATTTATTACAGGTCCACTCACTTACGTTCTGTTTTTTTTTACTACGTAGTATATGTTCTGCCTTTTTTCCTTCACTACGTTTGTCTTTATTTTGTTAACACTAAATATTTTTTGTTTTATTAATCACTACAACTTTTCAACTTTTCCATTCAACATTCAACTTTTTCACACAATGTTTACAAAATTGTTTGGTTTTCTGTTTTGATCTCACACATTCCACAGACAAAGAGCTTACTGTGAATACCCACTTATCTTCTTAGTCTTATTCTTTCGATTACGTTTTATGTTGGAATCCAAATTTTCGATCGATGCGTAACGTAATGCGGGGACGTATTTGTAGTGCTGAATAGGGGTGATTATGTTTGGTGCGGTTTACACGCTGGGGCATCATCGGTCCTTATTTCTATCGAAATTAGGTGAATGGCAGACGCTATCAAGTTTTTTTTTTCCAGAAATGTATCCGCAAAAGATCAACGATATTTGGTGGCAACAAGACAGCGAGCTTAACAATCGATTTATTGCAAAATCGATTTGGTGACAACTTCATTTCCAGAAGTGATTCTGCGATTTAACGCCTATGGTTTACTTTTTAGGGGGCTATGTTAAGTCAGTGGTTTTTGCTTACAAACCAGCAACTCTTGAAGCATTGGAAGGCACTATTTATGCCATCATTGACGCCGTACGGCCAGATTTATTGGCAAAAGTAGATTTGAATGATCAAATGAACCATGTAACTCGGAAATCATTTTTAAAAAAATAAATGCCATCAGTTTATCTACCAGATTGCAATAAAATTAAATTTCCAAGCGCCCCGGTAGGCGAGTTGGTAGCGTGCTTGCCTATCAGCGTGGGGGTTGTGGGTTCGATTCCCACCAGAGGCTTTGGTCTGTCGCTGCAAAAATCAAGCCAAATGGTCTTTGTCACCCGGTTTACCCTTGGACCCAAAATTATACTATAAATTTACTTTGTATTGTAATTAATAAATAAATAAATAAATAATTAAATTTCCTCCCAACAACGTTTCTGTCTTTTTTTTCCAAAGAATACGCGTGTTTCCGTTACACCGCTAGCTTAGATAATCGCTTAATTTGTATGGAGAGTTAAGCCATATAAAGCATGGATGGGAATTACCGCTTCAGTTTGTGTCTTAACTTGGCAGAGCATTGCCAGCATAAAAAATGACAAAATGCCAATATTAAATGGTGCCAAGTGTTCAACGGTATCATTGAATGTGATTTAATAGAGAAGAATAAAATTAATACAAAATTCTATCGGAAAAGACGGACGAATGTTAGTAGTATTGTTAATTAATAATTGAATTTGATATATTTGTCTACAACACTTACACATCATGACTATTTTTTCAGATTTTCATGAAAATGTTTTAAAAATTGTTTACAGCGTTCGCAGAATGCTGCCTAGTTTGTGTCAAATGACAATATCGCTAGTTTGGCTTGTAACGAAAACACGCCTAAAGTCAAAAGTATAATTGACACATTTAACTTAAAACTAGTCTCTAATTGAGCTCTACATTTATTTATAAATATATCTTACTTCCTTTTCAGAAATCGGAATAATTATTGTAAAAAATTGCATGTGAATGTTTAAGATGAAAAAAGGGGGGGAGGGTTCCACAAGGGAATGTTTTAAGACGTCAGTCACCAGCATCTACTTCTTGTAGAGTGCGATATGGTTTTGTCCCTTCTTGATGTGGTTGTATCACATTTTTTATTACCACCGTTTAAGATGTTTATAATTCTAACAATGGTACACATTCAGAATCTTGTATGTATCCTTTTTTAGCTAAATAAAAAAAACATTCAGGGGAACAAGTCCATTTCCAATAGTATTCGTCACTTATATAGTAAGGGGCTTTAATTAGAGGATTATCCATGTTGTCCTCATGCTGAAAAATCTGTCTTTTTTAAATGTTTACACAATGTTTATTTGCTTCTACACAAAGCTTAATTGGATGTAAATATAACTTATTTGCTATTAATATTACGAATTTATGTATAAGCAATAGCGTGTTTGGGAAAAACAGACAACAAACTTATTAAATTCAACAAAGTACAACATTTGAGTGTGAATAAGTGTGTATTTGCAGATGCTTTTGAAATGTTGTTTGCCTCTTCGTTGTTTAATATACTAACAATAGCCGAGAGAATAAGATGAATTGATATATACAGACTCACAAATTGAAAATAAATAAATAAAAAGTAACACAAAAATGTATTTGATATTTGAACCTAAAAACAAGTTAATGTTTGTGGTATGGAAACATATACATATGTATGATGCTTCCCGGCTTTCCGATCTAAACATTGACATGCTAGACCTTAATATTTGTCCTTTGACTGAATGGCATTACAATAAATGGAACAAAGGAGCTTATTACTCTGAAATGAGTGAGGAATAAATTCTAGCAATATTGCAATGTTTATTTTGTAAATAAAATGACAGAGGCTGTTGACCATTAGCTGTCCTTCCTTACAACAATAATATGTATTTCTGTTCTAATAATCATTTGTTGGTTGTCATACAGAGTATGACAATGATATGTACTTCAAACTTATTTGCTGTTACATTTATTATTTCTACGATATACTATACGTTTAGCCACACAAATAATGTAAATGGGCATTTCCTTGGACACGCACGTGACAGTCGTAAGCCTTCGATTCGAAAAAAAAAAACAAAAAGTAAATTTTGTTTGTTCGAATTAAAATTTTTGACTAATGTTTCAGTATGAATGTTGGGAGACATCGAAATCTTAGTCGTACGATATAAAGTAATCAAACGCCATTCGTCACGTGACAAAAACAGAAGTGGGTTCTGCCCATTTGCGTAGGAATAGGAGTGCTACAGCGCAAAAATTGTGATCTAACTAATTTAAATATAAAGTAAACTAATGATACTCAAAATTCGAGGCCGCTGAGCAGAAAAGTCATGTGATATGTGGCGTGATGTGACAAATAATTATCTAATTTGAAATCAAAAATGTTTCCACATGTTTTTAAGTTGTAGTTTTTCATTAAATAATGTAAAATAAAAAAACTTAAAAAAAACCTTATGTAGTTTTCAATGTTTATTTATATCAACATAATTAATATTTTTTTAACAAAAAACATTTATTTATCAAGTCTGTAATTTTTTTTTATTTCTTTTAATATTAATAGCCAGAGCTTACACAAAATGATCATAACAACTGTTACGTAAACAACTTTAGTTTATATGATTTGTTAAATGCTATCGTTCTTTTATAATCCGTTGGTTCAGCATTTAAACGATTGCCTGAATATAGATTTGTTTGAAGCAACCAAATAGTTCAGATTTACAGATAGCTTGGGCGGAAAATAATAGTTGTCACAATTGAATTTCAGTTACTCTGACTTAAATTCAGATATAGTTCAAAAGTTATATAATATAGGTGACCGACATTAGAATATTCCTTTTTTTTTGTTAGCTTGACTTCACAAAAATGGTTTTACTTTAATAAAATATCAAAAAATGGCCCCGGTAGTCCATTTAGTAGCGTTCTTGCCTATCAGAGGTTGTGGGCTCGATTCCCACCAGAGGCTTTGGTTTGTAGCTGCAAAAATCTAGCCATATGGTCTGTGTCACCCGGTTTACCCTTAACCTCGAACATAGAATATACATTTAGTTTGTATTGTAATTAATAATAAACACTTACTTTTTGCAATGTCAAAATTCTTCAAAATATTTTTAAAATTATTCACCACCCGCATCAAACTTTATTTACAGTGTACTCTCTCATAAGCGGAGACCTAAGGGACAGAGAATTTTGTCCGCTTATGAGAGAAGTACACAAGAGGACTGAAGCAGATTGGTACTGAAAAAATAGTCCATTTATGAGAGGTGTCCGCATAAGAGAGATGTTCACTGTACATATTTTTAGTTTCTAAATCTAAGTTTCTGCCAATTTTTGATGTCTGTCTTAAAGCAAGTGGTAGTGTGTGCATTACGAGTAAGAGAAAAGCATTAGCCGTGTTTGGTGCCGGCTTTAAACAGTTGGTCCCGGCCAGTGAGTATGAACATTAAACCGAAGAAGTTCTTCGTCTGTTCCTTCATGGAATGACAAGGGAATTAAATAAGTCAGTAAGAATGAATTCCGGAGTACTTATACGAAAGGTTTTTCATTGACCATTACAACAGTCAGCAATAACATATTATGACATGATCTGAATGTAAACACTGTAAATATTACATTGACATGAAAGATATAGTTTGTTAATGTACTATATATTACGAATACAACTCTGTTAATATTTATTATAAATTGCCTGTAAACTATGTAAATATCCCCATAACTTCCCTGTAAACGCAATTGTAACGAGAACTTAGACATAAAGATATTTCTTCTGTCTGTGAAGCGAAATAGTTCGGACGTGCGTTTTATTTTGTCGCTGCTACAATAAGAGGGTGATACAAAAAAAGTAACTTAAACTAGTTGCCTAATGGGACTGGGCAATCATAAAATAAAAACATTTATTGCGATGGGAATGAACGTTTTTAACAAAATGGTCTTTGCCGCAAATCTTGGTCCCAATCAAATCCAACCAGTAAGTGATACAGTCTAACCGACCCATGAAATTAACTTATTCTACCCTGTTCCACCGAGTCGTGTACGGTAAACACAATTTAAATTGTGAATCAATTATAATTTGAATGCTTTCACGGGATTAATGATTTGTTTGAACAAAGTCGATAAAAAAAATGGTGGGGAATGTTATCACAATTAATATTTTTAAATTCTAAACAAATAGTAATTAATCATATTTTGAAATTAATTGGAATTGGTGTTTAATAGATTATTATTGGTATTGTTAATGGAATTACGTCTTAAAGGCTTAGTAAAAGTTTAATATTAATAAACGACATTAGAGAAGAACACACTTGACAAATTCTTATTGATGATGGCCAATGACTGTCAAGCTAAAATCAGCCTAAAGTTAAAAAAAGGTTTCATGGGAAATGTTTTTTTTTTGCTCAAAACCGATTCAATGATTTTCTAGATATATTAGGAATGTCTTTATAGGAGCCATCATGAACTGACGGAATTATTCTGGTCTTCCAATTGATTTCCACAGATAAACAGACAATCTCAGAATAATGAAAGCATTCCAAAGGCAATCGTCTCAAAGATCACCGCGTAGTAACTCCAGGTCAAGGGTATTTTGACATCTGCCAAATAAACCACTCACGTGTGAGCGGTGAATCTTTGGGTCTGTAACTTATTCGAAACGAAGTGACCTTAATGATGACGACGAATATAAGTATAGTATTGAGGTCTGATTCTTCAACAGACACAACTGACATTACATCCTTCCCGGAAGTACAATGGAAAGGACACGCCATTAATACAATGCATCCAGCAAATTGATCGTACTATTTGCCTGTTTCACGATGTCGATGTCGTCAAGTCGAACGAAAATGTAATCGTTTCAATACAAATTCTGGTTTCTGTATATCGAAAACGACAATTCGAACGTCAAGTCACATTCGATCGACATCGTGAAACAGGCCGTATTGTCGCGGACCCTTATCATGTAGCAGCAAAAACATCAACATACTACGTGCATTCCTAACAGAATCCCAAGCCTACACCACAAAAATATCGCAATTGCTCGTTGTGAGTGAGTGTTGCCCATCCAGAGACAACCAGTGCACAGTGGCAACTCCTTCTGCTAAGAGAAATTCGCAACCGCGAGTCCAGAAAGAACCAATTTTATGATGAGAAGGAAAGTGTTGCCATTGATTCTAGGAGCGATACCGGGTGATGAGGACGGTGACAAATTCCAGGAAAATTAGGTTTCTGCACTCTCATACTGTTCTAACTTCGTGCAGTGACGCAAATGGAAGTCGACTGCATTGGAGATTTGAATGAATATTTGAGGCAATTGTTTTGCTTCTGAAGATTAAGGTACAGTCCTAAAGATGTTGTATGACCTCATTCTAACCAAGATGAGTTTAGATGAGTAGTTGACCTCGGACTGGAGGCAGAGCAGTGGAAGCAGCCATAAATCAAAGAAGCCTTAACCTTTTCGTTTTGCTAAGAGCATGTTGATTCTCGAATGCGAGCTAAATGACTAAACAATTTCAAATGATGGGGCAGCGAAGTGGTGGACATGTTCCGAAGTTTTTCGTTATGTTGTACTGACCCCTGTCGTTGTACTTAAAACTCTTGCGTGGCTGAGTGATCCAACAGTGTCCCGACCGAACGGCTGAAGCTAGAATTATTCAAGTTGGGTTGTATGTAGCCCTTGATGCCTAGAAATCCGCCTAGAACGGAAATACGCAAAAATGCAAAATAATCAAATATCGGGATTTTTGTTGAAAAATTGGTCCTAAACTACGCTTGATAACATCAGGTGGAAAGGAGTTTCAAAACGGCAAAAAAAAAGGGACAAAAAATGGGAAAAATAAAAAAAGGGTGAACGAAATTATTGGCAACAACAAGTGGATAACAGTTAGAGAAGGGGCGAAAAAGGTGCCAAAACGTACTAAAACAGGATAAAAAGGTACAAAAGGGGAAAAACAAAAATGTGTGAAAATATTGTAAAATGGAACACGAACAAAATTAGTCCCTAACTGCTGAAATATACAACTGATAAATAATCACAAAAGGGCAAAAAGTAGAAAGTAGCAGGGCAGCTGCATAGAATTGGATTGTAGGTGGTTTAAAAAGCAGTACAAAAGTACAAAATGGGGCCAAATGAGTGGACATTAAAACAAGAACGAAAACCTACTTCAAATTAACATGAGGCGCGAAAAACTGGAAGAAGGGGGTAAAGGGACAAAAAAGGAGCCAAGACTGGCCGAAGTGTATTAAAAGGGCCAAAATGGAGGGGACGGGGACAAAAAGTTTCATAAAATGAGTTAACAATTCGAGGATACTGAAAAGTCGACAAAAATGGTTCAAGACGGATGTGGTAAAAACTTTAAGAAATAATCCTACAATTGGAACAATGGGATAAAGGTTTCGTACATAGTATATTTTTGTAAACCAAACAAATATTTTGTGTGTTACTAGAAAATGGCAATTTACGCATACGAAGAAGCGGATATTTGCCAGTCTTCCTATAAGAATTGGTATTATTGAGGAAGAGCAACGACACTACCATTTGACAGACTGTCTGACTGTCTTTTTTTATTATTAAGCCGTCTTCATTAGATTAGAGACAATTTATTGGATTATTTATTATCTGTGTATGAAATTCTTGCCAAACTTATTTGCAGAGGGACTCTAAATACTCCGCACAAATAGGTAGATCCCCCTGCAAGCCTACTACAGGAGGACGTATAGAATGTTACATTCCATTGGGGAATTTCATCAACGTCATGATGCGGAAACTACTAGTGGATGTTACAAGAACAGTGACAGTGTACATCAAAGTACAGATCCTGGTGAAGTAAGCGATGAAAGTGACAAAGCGAGATTTTAGGGCTGATAAAGAATCGGCGATTAGATTTCTGGTACTTACAAGTGTCAAAGAAATGTGTACGGACAAACCAAAACAGTACGAATGTGCATTTGCGAATATGAATTAATCGTTGCTGTTTGTATTTTATGAAAAGAATTCTTTGCAGAAGCAGCGACCCCAGTAGCGAGAGTAGAGCCATGAGATGTGTTGGTAGAATTAATCCAAAAGGTCCAGTCAGAAAGTCAAAGAGTCTGGTAGAAAGACCAAGTGAATAATGACACTCACACGATTGAAGTCTTAAGCGATAAAGACAGTAGGAAACTTCAGTCGTAGGCAAATAATAAATTTCATCAGAAGCTCTGACAAGGGCCTGTAACTTGTCCGAGAACACAATTAGTAACTTCGGTTTTATCTACCACACAAGATACTAAAGAAAATACACACCTTTTCGTAGTAAAGAATGCTTCCATTGAAGTGACCTTAGAAATGTGTCTGTACACAACAACATTTCTAGGTTAGACTCATTATGTAACACTCAAACCATGTGGCACAATGACATACATACGTTTCGATTAATCTGATAGCACCGTTGCTAAGTTATCAGTTGCAATTTTACACATACTGCGTACCGTCATATCGTCATCTTAAATTCAAACAATGGACAAAAATAGGAAACAAACAAAATGCGAAATTGCGTTTTTGTTTATTGATTATCAGAGCCCTTTACAATCTAAAAGCGATTTGGACTTTAATTTTATATTAAATTGTTATTTTTAGAACAATAACTTTCCACATAGAGTTTGTCTGCCACAAATACGGTATTTGTAAAATCGAATTTTATATTGTCACATTTGTTGTTTACTTTTCCTGTAAAATCATGATAATGAAATTGCATTCTTTCGCATTCCAGCCATGTGATACGATTAATATGTTCATACGATACGACTCAATACCTCCTGAATGTGTTTTTTTTTTAAACTTCCATTCAGCACTTTGCCAAATTCGTGGGTTTTCAGAAGTCTTCATAATATTTATTACTAAAATGAATGTTGGATTTCACCAGAATTCAATAAGGGATTGTTAAAATTTGAGGCAAATTTCATAACTTATCGCTGTCGACATATAAATAACGATACGCAGCCAAACATTGACTGATAGAGAGATAGTCAGATATGAACATTAAGGTGGGTCGTTAAAGAAAAGTACTCTAACAAGCTTCAACAAATGGGTTTTTGTTATTTGTTTTAGACATTTTGTTGGCTTCAGTTTTCCTAATCGTCTAATCAGAGGTGAAAATCGCCTGTGTTTTCGCATAGTTTACCAGTAAATTTGCGGCGATGTAATGTATTGACGATCGCCATTTCTATAATCTTAAAAAATATTCTTTTGCCAGAGCATTTCTTTTGTTTTTTAAAGAAAACTTGCAAAGGTTTTAGGCAAACGCTTTAATTAATAACGCTAGTGACTAAATACATTTGTTTTTATCACTAGGACCGAATCATTGCTTTGGTTCGAATACACTTTTCATGTTGTTTTTTTTTTTGTCAATTCTGACAAAAGAAAACAAATTCATATTCCTGGGCACGATAGGTAAAGTCCAGACTATTATTGGGAACCTTAATGACGTGTGGAAGTAATTGGGTGACTGATTGGAATTTCGTCGTAGAGGACGGTTTACCAATTTCACTGACCGAACCAGAATGCTGCAAATCACGTTACCGACCAAAAAAAGCGACAGCCCGAACAAAACTGTTTGAAACCATGACCGCCTTTCGTGGTCCCTAAACAACGGGTGATTTTTTAAGAGCTTTCGGATTTGATTTAAAAAGAATAATGCAACTCAATAATCTGCCAGTCGATTCATTAGTAAATTATAGACCCAACTGGACATGTTACACGAGAACAGCTGAGCCGCCAAAAACAGTGTTGCCAAGAAGAAAGTTGCCAAAAAAAAGTACCTTTTATTTGTAGGTCCATGCAGAATGAGGCTAACTGACACAGAATCTACAGCAAAGGATTGTGGAGAAAAGTCAGAAGACCGGGCAATTGACAAATCTCTAACTGCCCTCACTTCAAGAATAGATACAAATTAAAAAATGAATATACATACCGGTGGCATATTGCAAAACGGATGTTACTGTGGATTATGCCAACAGATGTAACATAACTTTCACTTACAATGAGCAAAAACCACGGTCTGAACCACTCTTCCAAAAATTGTGATTCCCTATGACGTTGAACTATGGTTACGTACGTAAGCAGCTGAATCGGTATTGGGAGTACGAGTATTTAAAACAGTGAAAGTGAAGTACGAACCCAATGAATTTCCGTCGTCGCGTTCGAGGGATGACCCAGACTTCAAAGTGTGGCCAGTATCACAACTACAATAATCGAGATGGCAGATCTATCAACGAGGAGGAAATAGCTATCACACTAAAGCCATTTGCTGTATTGAAAAAAAAATACAAAGTTTTTTATTTATGGTCCGCTACAAACCCCCAAAAACCCAGATCTTGGACTTGGTTTTCCCAAATCAGCTTAGGGTTTTCACATTTACAATGGCAGAAGCTACAGCCATATGTGATTTGTTACTTTCCAAATCTACAGAAATGTCGATTTACTTTTCATGGGTTCGTTGTCAACATCGAACAACAAAGGCCCCATAAAACAGATCGTAGTTGAACCACGATTATGTAAAACTCTGTTTCCAATAAAACTGAGTTAAAACTTCAAATGCGGTTTTAAGTGGTCAGTCAAAATAATCCTCATTTTCGGCTGTTGATGTGGCAAGACTAAGACTTTTATCAGAAAACATGTGTTTCCCAGGGGCGCCGGTAGGTGAGGTTGTGGGTTCGATTCCCAACAGAGGCTTTGGTCTATCGCTGCATAAATCTAACCATATGGCCCAAGTTTGGAATACAAATTTACTTTGTATTGTAATTAAGTAAATAAATTTGCTTCCGGTGAATTAAATTTTATTAAAATAAAATTAAATTTTATTAAAATAAAATTAAATTTTATTAAAATAAAATTAAATTTTATTAAAATAAAATTAAATTATTAAAATAAAATAAAATTTTATTAAAATAAAATTAAATTTTATTAAAATAAAATTAAATTTTATTAAAATAAAATTAATTTTTGTTTTATCGATATAAGTTTTCATCGAAGATCGAAACCAGAAATTTAGGTCTACACAGTACTGTCTGGAATAACATCTGTGCTAATTATACCGATCGATGTGCAATAGCTTTCTATATGAATTCATTCCGGACTCATGTATCGTTGAAATCATATTACAAGCCTTAAATATGGACGGATCTCGGACGAAATGTATTTTATTTGATGTTCTTAGCGCAATATGACCCTAGGCTTGTTGTCCGATAGTTCCTCGTTCCTTTATTATGGACAAAGTGGCCTTGTTGTTGCATGGATTCCAACCTTAACTTTTTAGTCAGATAATGAGAATAATTGTCAGTTAGAATTATAAATTATGCCCGTATTTATACGCTTCAAGAGTATTTCCCTTAACATTCAGGAACAGACGTGGAACTCCTCAGTGTCATAATTTATATACATACTGGTTAAAGACTCTGCTCCGAAGTAAAAATTTTGCATTGATTTACAGATTAATCACAATTTTTCGTAGCTGACACATATCTGATGGGTAAAAACCCGTATTTCAACCTGGTATTTATTACAATAACAGATTGGACCCAAAAGTGATGCAATTACATGAACTTCTAATATTGCTATGAACGTTATTATTGTTGCAGATTTTGCGTCCACTAGTGTTTTAGTGTTTTCCATGACCCAATCTAATGTACAGTCGTATGTGTGAACAGGTGTGTATGAATGTGAATACACAAATGATTGATAAGAGACATCAGAATAAAAACGGACTTAAACACTACTGTCCAACTGACATTTTTCATTTTGCTTTTGACAAAAGAAATCAATTTAGAGATAAACGATTATAACTACATATCGAGGATTAGTCATACCGCCGAAGAACAACACAGCCCTCGTCGGCATTTACTTACCATTTTTGGTGAAACATTTGGTAAACTCAGCTGCGCTACAAACTGTGGCTGTAATTTTGGTGGCATCTAGACAATCTGGTGTATCCTTTGAATTACACTGGAGGCATTTGATAATCGTGGGCTCATCTAGAATCAAAAAAACGCTGTTTGTTTTGCATTATTCCATGGAAATGTGTACGTCTATTTACTCTGTGCCGATGTTAAATTCAATACGGCTGCAATTATTCCAATCAAAAGGCAGACATATGTTCGGTTTCCTTTGATGAAATGCATTTTTTATCTGTTGTTCACTTTATAAATTATATTGGCATATATTAACGGTGATTGGGGGGGAGAGACAGAGAGAGAGAGAGCAAGCAAACTAGTACAGGAGAGTAGTCACAAAAACACAAGTTACCACTTTTAATAACAAATTCAAACTGTTGTGAACAATGACAGTGAAAGCATTTTATATGCGGCCAAATTTTGTTCTTATCATGCGAGTTGATACGTAAATACGCGAGTAAATACGCTCTCCCTCTCATTCTCTCACTCTCTTATGTTAGTAGGAACACTTAACATAATTTTTTGCGTTCTCTCCTTTCTCCATTGTTTTCTCTCCACGCAGCCATTAAATGATGGCGGTAACTGTTATGATAACAGAATGAATATTAACCGCTGCAGGGTGGCTCATAAAACAATAACGTCTATTCGGAATTAATCATACGTAGCGATGTACTCATTCCACCTGGGATAGTCGTAATAGCGAACACACCCTATGACTATACATCAATGTGTGTCGTTAAAACACATACCGTTAAATGATGGACTACTTCGAAGGGGTTGCCACACAGGCGCTTTTTGATGAAGGACTGCTTGAAAAATAAAACCCCCATAAGTAATTCAGTTTGTGGTGATTATGTTGACCAAACTCATTTTTTCTAATATATTTTTTGTTGTATGGACAAAACTGTGGATACATATTTGTAGCTTAATATTCGTAAAAACAATCGAAGAAAAGCGGCATAGAGTTAGGGCTGGAAGCAAAATACTCATTAAAAAAAATTACTATTGTATCATACCAAATATCTTTAAGCTCTTCTTCAACTGTGTGAAAAGAATAATGTTATTTTCGTTCCCCTTTTATCTTCTAAATACCGACTTATTATTTTAGTTATCTCTACAAATAAAAATGAATTGACTCATGTAGGTTACTTCATCACTTGAGAACGGCTGGAAATAAAAAACAAACTCCACCGGAAAAGCGCTATGTTATGTAATTTTTGTATTGAATTTCATTTCGGAATGACGTTTCAAAGAGAATAATGTGAAAATCGTAGTGATAAACTCAGACAATTCAAAAAACGAATCATGTTTAACGTACGCGAATAAACTTCGTAAACTTGATGCGGTTTTTGAAAAATGTCCATCACAAAAATTTGAGTCTTGATGTGAACATATGACAATGTGTGACTTTAAGTTTCATAGTTTGGGACACCTTTATATAATAACAACACAACATTTTGTCAAAAATAATTGTTTTAAACGCGATATTTTGCTCAGTACGTGACCTTAGTTCCAGTTTTTTTATTTGTAAAAATGTCACCAGAGAAGCGTAAAAATATTGGTCGGCGTACACGCTCAGCAATCCACCGACTTAATCGGAAAGCAAATGAGACTGACGATGAGTTTAGTCAGCTTTTGGAGGAAAATCGCATGCAAACTTTTCCAACGCGATCAATTATGACTCCAGAATAAAGAATCCACAGTGTAATGCCTTAAAAATTTCGACACCAAATGCTTCTGCCGTGCGGGTGGAAAGGTCGAATTGCCACAGTTTCCACCGCCACCCAAACTATTGGAATTATAACTTTCTGGGCGAGATCCTCGATTTAATTTACAACAGTTGTAAAGGCATGGGGTTTTAGTCCTACTTTTTAAGTAACATATTTCTGGCACTCCCACACACATCTAGGATTCATGACGCTTCACCGCAACCAAATAATGTCTACCTTCACCATCGTGCCAGAACATTGCTGCCACCAGTGAATGCTGATCAGAAGTTTCTTGAGATTTCTTTCCTTGAAAACTCTAATGATAAAATCAATCGGTGTCACCATCAATATACACGTAAAGGTCAATAAAATAACAAAAAAAAGTCATTTTTATGAATTTGTATGCCTATCGTTTGATGATTCTTCAAAACGAGGATAATCAAATATTGCAATGTCGCAAATCATTTCATCAATTCGCTATTGGTATATTTAAAAATCGAAACGGGAAGACTAAGAAATTGCGTTCTGCAGGAGGAAATGCAAACAATGTCGCCCGACTTACCATTTTGCCAGAAACGTATGTTGGAAGCCCTAGGTACTGGAAGATTTACGACATAATGAGAATTACGTGTTTTCGAAGCAACTGTCTCAATTCGCTACCACCTATTTTTTGTCAATTCACAACGTCAAAATAAGGTTTAATATCGAGATTTCCCGTGTATTGAAGCAACTTATAAAAAAAATATCAATTCAAATTCAAATTGTATTTATTTTATTCGATCGATTCTATTACAGATCCAAATGAAGTCGTCAACAATCCAACTGAATTGTTCCAAGAATGCTGTCGCACAATTTGCATATCAAAGTATAATCGGTAATAGTCATGTTACGCAACCTGAAACAACCAAGAATTGGTAATGGAACAAGACTAACTGAGAAAAAACTGATAAAGCACCTGATTTCAAGGATACCAATGATTTCAAACGACTTGACGTTCCAATTCAAGCGAGTCCTCTTTACAGTTCCCCTTGAATTCACAATGCCAATCATTGTAAGCCTGTGGAATAAGCCTCGATTTTCCCTGTTTTTCACATTGGCATGCTCGACAGTAGGTAAATCAGGAAAGACAAAGAAGGTGGTTCATCAGCAAGCAATACAAAGTACATTTATATTAAAATTTTGGGTCCAATGGAAAACCGAGTGACACAGACCATATGGCAACATTTTTGCAGCGACAGACGAAAGCCTCTTGTGGGAATCGAACACACAACCCCCCAAGCTGATAGGCATGCATGCTACCAACTTGCCTCCCGGGGCACTTACAGACTTATTATTAGTATTTTTTTGTTGTTAAAGTTGGTACTGTACTTCTTGAGTTTAAAAAAAAGGCGGGACTCTTTTGGCCAGAAAACCGGCAAATAAAATCTGATTTGGATAAAATTTGGCATTAGAAGAAAGAGAATTTAGTAATCAGCCCTATTGCGGGAGTCGTCTTCGTCGTTGTTTTTGAGTCAACGTCACTTCTTGTCGTCGTCGACATCAATTCAATCCCAGCTTGGCATTTTGAATCAATGTGACGGCGACGTCGAATGTTTATCGATAATTTGCATAAACATATTGTCATCTCTAGTTTATTTAGTTTGATTGGAGTTTTTGTGGTGACATTTTTGTATTTTTAATTCTGATTCCTTTTCGTGTGATAAAGATAATAAACGAAATCGATTGAAATGCTTACCCAGGGATTGTATCAGGAAACGAATTTAACTTGGGACTGACACAGCTATTTGTTTACCAGAAACTGTCTAATACTCTGGATGTCTTAGAAAGGACAATTGGTGGTATCCCTTTGTTGCAAGACGCTACCGCCTCCTCCGGCGGTCTGAGAGCAAATTGCTTAAATCGTCCCCACTGGTGGGCATTACATTCTGCTTTGCTAGGTTTTCATAATGCACCATATAAATTCATATTACTTTTATCTTTCTCCACTCTCCTGGGTAAGGAAAACAATTGTAACAATCTTGGTATGACGTGCCGTTGTTTAAAATTACTTGGATGAGTGTCCCTTCAAAATTCTCCGACAAGCGCAGAATTTTTCTCCAACTCTTCCACACGTCTCACAAATTGGTTTGCATGTGTTACTTTAATTTTGGTCTATTTTTAAACAATATTGACAATGACAATGCGAAAATACGAGAGAAGACACAAGATGACGTCGTTGAATATTTTCAGCTGCGTACCGAATTTATTGCGTTGTTCCTTGTTTTCTAAGTGTTCAATTTTTAAACCTGGAAAGGGAAGCTACCCTGAATGGCTTCGACGTCCTTTCTGACTTCATTTTAAAGATATTAGAATATTATTCAGACAGTGAAATTGTAGTTGCTGGGGATTTCAAGCTGCGTTGTTCCTTGTTTTCTAAGAATGCAATTTTTAAACCTGGAAAGGGAAGCTAACGCGAATGGCTTCGTCAGAAAGGACGACTTCATATTAAAGATATTAGAATATTATCCAGACAGTGAAATTGTAGTTGCTGGGGATTTCAATGTCCAGAATAATTCTTGGCTTTCCCATTCGAGCATACATCTCCGGAGGCTCAATACGCTGATCTACTTACCGTTCGTAGTTCGGTAGAGTTCTTAGACGCGAAAAACTTCTTCACGAGCAGTGTCTTTGTGCTAAAGTTATTTCTTCTCCCATGGGAAGTAAGAGCTTTTGGGCATTTGTTAAAAGAGTAAGGGACAATTCATCATCTTCTATTCCAACTCTCGTTAACGACGACCCGATTTAGACTGACTCGATTGACAAAGCTAACCTTCTGGCGGATTGAAAACATATCTAGTTCGATGCCTCAGACCCTTCACGCTGGAAAGTTGCAAATGTTTAGCCCATCCGTTAGAAAAGTGAAGTTAGCAATTCTGCAAATTGCCGCCGAATTGTGTTCTCCCTATCTAGGGCTTAACGGCCTTCTGAATGGTCGACAGTATGGCTTCGTATTCATTTCACCATCAGTCATTGTTTTTTGGTGGATCCGTATACTTTCCCTGCAATCAAAGCAAACACAATGCTATGAGAAGAGGGGGATGAATATCGCGGTGCAGGCGGCGCCCGCATCAAAATCAAATTAAACCGATGGAGCAGGAAATTCCAATGCAGCAAATACCAAATTTGAAAACTAAATGAAGAATGAAGGAAACAGCATAGAAGCTGTGGCAGAAGTTGCAGCTTGAGGTTAGGGCAGCCCAGTCATTATAAAAATGTACAATATAAACGATTTTATGTACAAACTAGAGACTGTATTAGGATGCAAATTGTTCACAATGAATATAATAACTAGGAATATGACAGGTCTTAAGCTAGGGAAACTTGAGGACTACCAGAAGACAAAAAACTACCTAGAAATAGAGAACATTTAATTTTCCACGTGCACAACCAAGGACTTGCAACCGTACAACCTCTCGGAGACGTATGACGTTGATGAGCTTCGGTCATTTATAAACGAAAAGAATATGAATTCAAAAATATATAAAGTTATCAAACTGAGGGGTGAACGGTGGATAGTCCAGCTGGGAAATGGATCGGGTATTAAGCCGTTATAAATGTATGACGGAAGGAGAAAGTGACGGAAAAAATTGGCTATCTGCCAAAGCGAGCAGTCATCAACGTCGAGCAGTCATCAACGTAGCTAGCGCGAAAAATATTAATTGCCGTGTGCTCGAGTTCTTCGGAAAATCGGTACGATATCAGGCCCCACGAAGAGACACCCAAACCAAAAAGGAAATTAGGCCACAAATTTGGGATCTGATCGCATTATTAAAATGGGAATAAAATGTGCCCCAACAATTTTGATGGGGCCTAATTTCGTAGTGGTTATTTGAAGGTATGCAAATACACCCCCAAAAAGGCAAATATGTCCCAACATAGTTCCCCATCCATTAAGAAAATACTTGACTTTACATCTTGGAAAGCCCCGCATATTAAGTTTGTAAACTGCAGCAACATACGATTTTTTGAGACATTAAATGAAATGACGAAAATTAAACCTAAATAAGAACAGACGCATATTTTGGTGCCTTGATCAATTTTTTTTAAAAGTTTTCTTTCGATTTAATTGAGGACTTTTTGAAAATGGATTTGATCAATGAATTTATTTTGTGTTATTGATCAGAGGCAATAAACTATAAAGTTTTTAATAAAAAAACAAAGGCTTTGTTTCTTCACCGAATTTTTTCTCCGCAATCCGTCATCCGATTAACATAAACTTCTAGAGTGAATCCATCTAAACTTTAGAGTCCATCTAAAGAGAGTGCCTACGATTCCTCATATTTGTATCTCTTATAAATAACTAATTCAAATTCTAACTGAATGTTAAATTGAATAAAGAATTCATTATCCACCCAAATTAGGGAAAAATACTGTGTTTTTATTACGGAAGGTTTAGTAGGTCCTTACGTAGACCCTGATATGACTGACAAATCCTTTGACAAATCCACGCTACAAGTTAGACTCATTGAAAATAAAGTTACTAATGTGCTTTTGCAAAAAACTGATTCGTTCAAAACGTTTTGGCGGGAGCAACAATGATCGTGAAAAATCCAGCAATTATAAAATAAAATTCCAATTAATTCCCCCATTTTTATTTATCTTTGAGTGGGTTTTAGAAAAGCTTAAGTCTTTGATGGAATATACAGTAGATAATTACAATTATGTATTTTGAGAATTTATATACAAAAAAGTTAATTTTTTGACTATTTCTTTTTAAGTTTGAACAATTCGTTTATTTCATATAACAATGTGTATAAATACTTATAGTCTAGATTAAGATTAGTCCACCCAGCGTTAACCTTTAACTGTGGAGGCGATTGTAAATTTTACACCTTTTTACTATGTCCAAAAAATTCACCTCCACAGTTTAAGATTAATCAGAATTTACATATTTACAATATCAGTTAATCTCTAAATAAAACTAAAGATATACATATATCATATTCACATAATAAATCGAACACAGATCAAAATTGCCATTGTTAAGATGGATAACTGGGTCGTAGCACTCGAATTGCATTTGTCGTTCAGGCAAATATCGCACTTGTCACTCTCAACACCGATTTTCTGATTGATGGCTGTGCAGGCACTCTGCTCCACCGGTACTTGAATACAGCCCTTTTTGATTCTTGCGGATGACTCCGTATCTATTGAGACGAGAAAGGAAATGAAGTAAAAAATACATATTAATATTAGTCCGAATGTAGGATATATTTTTATATTTTTGGCTTGGATTTTTGGTTTCAGTAAAGATTTTCTCTACAGATTACATTAACAAATTCATCTCAGGTCCATTTCAGCAATGCCGGCGCTAACAGTTTGTAAAAATAACATCTAATCTTTCGAAATGAAATTTCAAATTCCAACCTATTTAAATAAGATCGTTATTGAGTTGAGATTACCAGCGGTATGGAAATAAAATAGCCAAATATGGCATTACGATTCTAATCGAATTGAAATTGGAAATTTGATTCCTATCTCACACTTCGGATTAGCATTGGTCTTGGTGAAGATGAATAACACAAAGAGTCTATTATGAGACAACTAATTTGGAGCTGACTAATGATTTCTTAAGTCAACCCCTTAAAGTAAGCGGCGGATCAGCCGATACAGTCAGCTATATTGGATTGTCTAACGACAATAACCGTAACAGTTATTTATAAACTACAACATGAAATTGTGTTCATTTGAATCACAATCACATTAAAGAGAATCGACAGATCAACTGGCTCTCCAATTAAAATGGAACAGGATTGGTCGAGTCGACAATACTTATCCCAACATTTTTTTATGTGACGAATATGTCACCATATGTCACATTATCGACCAAAAACAAACCGGGAAATGTTTATATACACAATTCTCAGATAAGACAGAGAACGGAAAATTGATAAAATCCTACACCTAAATGCTGAATCCTATGCTGCTATTTACAACACATTGCGATAAGGGGTCACCCTGCGAGGTCGTTTCATATCTTCAGGTTGAGAATACTTAGAATGACTATAAATAGTGGTAAAGCAGTAGGAGAAGGTCTAATATGTACTATACCTTTATATTGTACGGTGTAACAGGCATAGCCGGTGCCGTCAGGGGCCGTCGCACGACGAGTACGTGAGAAAACGCGATAATTTCTTTGAAGATTTGCCGTTGGCGACAGTGCGGCAGCACGATTGCGGGCATCCGGGAATGTTCTCGGTGTTAGATCCGTCCTCAGGGAATTCAAAGCTAATGGATCCTGTGGCATTGATTCCGTGGATGTTGCATCATCTGTGGTTAAATCCGTTGTAGCTGGGTCATTTGTGGATGAGTGCGTGGATGTTGCAGCATCTGTAGTAGAATCTTTTGTTGTTGGATCATCTGTGGTTAAATCCGTTGTCGCTGGGTCATTTGTGGATGAGTCCGTCGATGTTGCAGCATCTGTAGTAGAATCTGTTGTTGTTGGATCATCTGTCGTTGAATCTGTTGTTGTTGGATCATCTGTCGTCGAATCTGTTGTCGCTGGATTATTTGTAGGTGACACCGTCGATGTTGCAGCATCTGTAGTGGAATCTGTTGTTGTTGGATCAGTTGTAGATGAGTCCGTCGATGTTGCAGCATCTGTAGTAGAATCTGTTGTTGTTGGATCATCTGTCGTTGAATCTGTTGTTGTTGGATCATCTGTCGTTGAATCTGTTGTCGCTGGATCATTTGTAGATGAGTCCGTCGATGTTGCAGGATAAGTTGTCGCTGGATCATTTGTAGATGAGTCCGTCGATGTTGCAGCATCTGTAGTGGAATCTGTTGTTGTTGGATCATCTGTCGTTGAATCTGTTGTCGCTGGATCGTTTGTAGATGAGTCCGTCGATGTTGCAGCATCTGTAGTAGAATCTGTTGTTGTTGGATCATCTGTCGTTGAATCTGTTGTCGCTGGATCAGTTGTAGATGAGTCCGTCGATGTTGCAGCATCTGTAGTAGAATCTGTTGTTGTTGGATCATCAGTGGTTAGATCCGTAGTCGCTGGATCGTTTGTAGATGAGTCCGTCGATGTAGCAGCATCTGTAGTAGAATCTGTTGTTATTGGATCATCTGTGGTTGAATCTGTTGTCGCTGGATCGTTTGTAGATGAGTCCGTCGATGTTGCTGCATCTGTAGTAGAATCTGTTGTTGTTGGATCATCAGTGGTTAGATCCGTTGTCGCTGGATCGTTTGTAGATGAGTCCGTCGATGTAGCAGCATCTGTAGTAGAATCTGTTGTTATTGGATCATCTGTGGTTGAATCTGTTGTCGCTGGATCGTTTGTAGATGAGTCCGTCGATGTTGCTGCATCTGTAGTAGAATCTGTTGTTGTTGGATCATCTGTCGTTGAATCTGTTGTCGCTGGATCAGTTGTAGATGAGTCCGTCGATGGTGCAGCATCTGTAGTAGAATCTGTTGTTGTTGGATCATCTGTCGTTGAATCTGTTGTCGCTGGATCATTTGTAGATGAGTCCGTCGATGTTGCAGCATCTGTAGTAGAATCTGTTGTTGTTGGATCATCTGTCGTTGAATCTGTTGTCGCTGGATCATTTGTAGATGAGTCCGTCGATGTTGCAGCATCTGTAGTAGAATCTGTTGTTGTTGGATCATCTGTCGTTGAATCTGTTGTCGCTGGATCGTTTGTAGATGAGTCCGTCGATGGTGCAGCATCTGTAGTAGAATCTGTTGTTGTTGGATCATCTGTCGTTGAATCTGTTGTCGCTGGATCATTTGTAGATGAGTCCGTCGATGTTGCAGCATCTGTAGTAGAATCTGTTGTTGTTGGATCATCTGTCGTTGAATCTGTTGTCGCTGGATCATTTGTAGATGAGTCCGTCGATGTTGCAGCATCTGTAGTAGAATCTGTTGTTGTTGGATCATCAGTGGTTGAATCTGTTGTTGTTGGATCATCTGTCGTTGAATCTGTTGTCCATGGATCGTTTGTAGATGAGTCCGTCGATGTTGCAGCATCTGTAGTAGAATCTGCTGTTGTTGGATCATCTGTTGTTGAATCTGTTGTCGCTGGATCATTTGTAGATGTGTCCGTCGATGTTGCAGCATCTGTTGTTGTTGGATCATCTGTGGTTGAATCTGTTGTCGCTGGATCGTTTGTAGATGAGTCCGTCGATGTTGCAGCATCTGTTGTTGTTGGATCATCTGTGGTTGAATCTGTTGTCGCTGGATCATTTGTAGATGAGTCCGTCGATGTTGCAGCATCTGTAGTAGAATCTGTTGTTGTTGGATCATCAGTGGTTGAATCTGTTGTTGTTGGATCATCTGTCGTTGAATCTGTTGTCGCTGGATCGTTTGTAGATGAGTCCGTCGATGTTGCAGCATCTGTAGTAGAATCTGTTGTTGTTGGATCATCTGTTGTTGAATCTGTTGTCGCTGGATCATTTGTAGATGTGTCCGTCGATGTTGCAGCATCTGTTGTTGTTGGATCATCTGTTGTTGAATCTGTTGTCGCTGGATCATTTGTAGATGTGTCCGTCGATGTTGCAGCATCTGTTGTTGTTGGATCATCTGTGGTTGAATCTGTTGTCGCTGGATCGTTTGTAGATGAGTCCGTCGATGTTGCAGCATCTGTAGTAGAATCTGTTGTTGTTGGATCATCTGTTGTTGAATCTGTTGTCGCTGGATCGTTTGTAGATGAGTCCGTCGATGTTGCAGCATCTGTTGTTGTTGGATCATCTGTTGTTGAATCTGTTGTCGCTGGATCATTTGTAGATGTGTCCGTCGATGTTGCAGCATCTGTTGTTGTTGGATCATCTGTGGTTGAATCTGTTGTCGCTGGATCGTTTGTAGATGAGTCCGTCGATGTTGCAGCATCTGTAGTAGAATCTGTTGTTGTTGGATCATCTGTTGTTGAATCTGTTGTCGCTGGATCATTTGTAGATGTGTCCGTCGATGTTGCAGCATCTGTTGTTGTTGGATCATCTGTGGTTGAATCTGTTGTCGCTGGATCGTTTGTAGATGAGTCCGTCGATGTTGCAGCATCTGTTGTTGTTGGATCATCTGTGGTTGAATCTGTTGTCGCTGGATCGTTTGTAGATGAGTCCGTCGATGTTGCAGCATCTGTAGTAGAATCTGTTGTTGTTGGATCATCTGTTGTTGAATCTGTTGTCGCTGGATCATTTGTAGATGTGTCCGTCGATGTTGCAGCATCTGTTGTTGTTGGATCATCTGTTGTTGAATCTGTTGTCGCTGGATCATTTGTAGATGTGTCCGTCGATGTTGCAGCATCTGTTGTTGTTGGATCATCTGTGGTTGAATCTGTTGTCGCTGGATCGTTTGTAGATGAGTCCGTCGATGTTGCAGCATCTGTTGTTGTTGGATCATCTGTCGTTGAATCTGTTGTCGCTGGATCATTTGTAGATGAGTCCGTCGATGTTGCAGCATCTGTAGTAGAATCTGTTGTTGTTGGATCATCAGTGGTTGAATCTGTTGTTGTTGGATCATCTGTGGTTGAATCTGTTGTCGCTGGATCATTTGTAGATGAGTCCGTCGATGTTGCAGCATCTGTAGTAGAATCTATTGTTGTTGGATCATCAGTGGTTGAATCTGTTGTTGTTGGATCATCTGTGGTTGAATCTGTTGTCGCTGGATCGTTTGTAGATGAGTCCGTCGATGTTGCAGCATCTGTTGTTGTTGGATCATCTGTGGTTGAATCTGTTGTCGCTGGATCATTTGTAGATGTGTCCGTCGATGTTGCAGCATCTGTTGTTGTTGGATCATCTGTGGTTGAATCTGTTGTCGCTGGATCGTTTGTAGATGAGTCCGTCGATGTTGCAGCATCTGTTGTTGTTGGATCATCTGTGGTTGAATCTGTTGTCGCTGGATCATTTGTAGATGAGTCCGTCGATGTTGCAGCATCTGTAGTAGAATCTGTTGTTGTTGGATCATCTGTTGTTGAATCTGTTGTCGCTGGATCGTTTGTAGATGAGTCCGTCGATGTTGCAGCATCTGTTGTTGTTGGATCATCTGTTGTTGAATCTGTTGTCGCTGGATCATTTGTAGATGTGTCCGTCGATGTTGCAGCATCTGTTGTTGTTGGATCATCTGTGGTTGAATCTGTTGTCGCTGGATCGTTTGTAGATGAGTCCGTCGATGTTGCAGCATCTGTTGTTGTTGGATCATCTGTCGTTGAATCTGTTGTCGCTGGATCATTTGTAGATGAGTCCGTCGATGTTGCAGCATCTGTAGTAGAATCTGTTGTTGTTGCAGCATCTGTAGTAGAATCTGTTGTTGTTGGATCATCTGTGGTTGAATCTGTTGTCGCCGGATCATTTGTAGATGAGTCCGTCGATGGTGCAGCATCTGTAGTAGAATCTGTTGTTGTTGGATCATCAGTGGTTGAATCTGTTGTTGTTGGATCATCTGTGGTTGAATCTGTTGTCGCTGGATCATTTGTAGATGAGTCCGTCGATGTTGCAGCATCTGTAGTAGAATCTATTGTTGTTGGATCATCAGTGGTTGAATCTGTTGTCGCTGGATCATTTGTAGATGAGTCCGTCGATGTTGCAGCATCTGTAGTAGAATCTGTTGTTGTTGGATCATCAGTGGTTGAATCTGTTGTTGTTGGATCATCTGTGGTTGAATCTGTTGTCGCTGGATCATTTGTAGATGAGTCCGTCGATGTTGCAGCATCTGTAGTAGAATCTGTTGTTGTTGGATCATCAGTGGTTGAATCTGTTGTTGTTGGATCATCTGTGGTTGAATCTGTTGTCGCTGGATCGTTTGTAGATGAGTCCGTCGATGTTGCAGCATCTGTAGTAGAATCTGTTGTTGTTGCAGCATCTGTAGTAGAATCTGTTGTTGTTGGATCATCTGTGGTTGAATCTGTTGTCGCCGGATCATTTGTAGATGAGTCCGTCGATGGTGCAGCATCTGTAGTAGAATCTGTTGTTGTTGGATCATCAGTGGTTGAATCTGTTGTTGTTGGATCATCTGTGGTTGAATCTGTTGTCGCTGGATCATTTGTAGATGAGTCCGTCGATGTTGCAGCATCTGTAGTAGAATCTGTTGTTGTTGGATCATCAGTGGTTGAATCTGTTGTCGC
Organism: Hydrotaea cyrtoneurina; assembly: GCA_958296145.1. Classification (NCBI taxonomy): domain Eukaryota; kingdom Metazoa; phylum Arthropoda; class Insecta; order Diptera; family Muscidae; genus Hydrotaea; species Hydrotaea cyrtoneurina. Next base: position 48,746,113 of record OY282514.1, on the reverse strand, counting down.
TGGATCATTTGTAGATGAGTCCGTCGATGTTGCAGCATCTGTAGTAGAATCTGTTGTTGTTGGATCATCTGTGGTTGAATCTGTTGTCGCTGGATCATTTGTAGATGAGTCCGTCGATGGTGCAGCATCTGTAGTAGAATCTGTTGTTGTTGGATCATCAGTGGTTGAATCTGTTGTTGTTGGATCATCTGTGGTTGAATCTGTTGTCGCTGGATCATTTGTAGATGAGTCCGTCGATGTTGCAGCATCTGTAGTAGAATCTGTTGTTGTTGGATCATCAGTGGTTGAATCTGTTGTTGTTGGATCATCTGTCGTTGAATCTGTTGTCGCTGGATCAGTTGTAGATGAGTCCGTCGATGGTGCAGCATCTGTAGTAGAATCTGTTGTTGTTGGATCATCAGTGGTTGAATCTGTTGTTGTTGGATCATCTGTGGTTGAATCTGTTGTCGCTGGATCATTTGTAGATGAGTCCGTCGATGTTGCAGCATCTGTAGTAGAATCTGTTGTTGTTGGATCATCAGTGGTTGAATCTGTTGTTGTTGGATCATCTGTGGTTGAATCTGTTGTCGCTGGATCGTTTGTAGATGAGTCCGTCGATGTTGCAGCATCTGTAGTAGAATCTGTTGTTGTTGCAGCATCTGTAGTAGAATCTGTTGTATTTGGATCATCTGTGGTTGAATCTGTTGTCGCTGGATCATTTGTAGATGAGTCCGTCGATGGTGCAGCATCTGTAGTAGAATCTGTTGTTGTTGGATCATCTGTGGTTGAATCTGTTGTTGTTGGATCATCTGTGGTTGAATCTGTTGTCGCTGGATCATTTGTAGATGAGTCCGTCGATGTTGCAGCATCTGTAGTAGAATCTGTTGTTGTTGGATCATCAGTGGTTGAATCTGTTGTCGCTGGATCATTTGTAGATGAGTCCGTCGATGTTGCAGCATCTGTAGTAGAATCTGTTGTTGTTGGATCATCTGTGGTTGAATCTGTTGTCGCTGGATCATTTGTAGATGAGTCCGTCGATGGTGCAGCATCTGTAGTAGAATCTGTTGTTGTTGGATCATCAGTGGTTGAATCTGTTGTTGTTGGATCATCTGTGGTTGAATCTGTTGTCGCTGGATCATTTGTAGATGAGTCCGTCGATGTTGCAGCATCTGTAGTAGAATCTGTTGTTGTTGGATAATCTGTCGTTGAATCTGTTGTCACTGGATCAGTTGTAGATGAGTCCGTCGATGTTGCAGCATCTGTAGTAGAATCTGTTGTTGTTGGATCATCAGTGGTTGAATCTGTTGTCGCTGGATCATTTGTAGATGAGTCCGTCGATGTTGCAGCATCTGTAGTAGAATCTGTTGTTGTTGGATCATCAGTGGTTGAATCTGTTGTCGCTGGATCATTTGTAGATGAGTCCGTCGATGTTGCAGCATCTGTAGTAGAATCTGTTGTTGTTGGATAATCTGTCGTTGAATCTGTTGTCACTGGATCATTTGTAGATGAGTCCGTCGATGTTGCAGCATCTGTAGTAGAATCTGTTGTTGTTGGATCATCAGTGGTTGAATCTGTTGTCGCTGGATCATTTGTAGATGAGTCCGTCGATGTTGCAGCATCTGTAGTAGAATCTGTTGTTGTTGGATCATCTGTGGTTGAATCTGTTGTCGCTGGATCATTTGTAGATGAGTCCGTCGATGGTGCAGCATCTGTAGTAGAATCTGTTGTTGTTGGATCATCAGTGGTTGAATCTGTTGTTGTTGGATCATTTGTCGTTGAATCTGTTGTCGCTGGATCAGTTGTAGATGAGTCCGTCGATGTTGCACCATCTGTAGTAGAATCTGTTGTTGTTGGATCATCTGTGGTTGAATCTGTTGTCGCTGGATCATTTGTCGATGAGTCCGTCGATGTTGCAGCATCTGTAGTAGAATCTGTTGTTGTTGGATAATCTGTCGTTGAATCTGTTGTCACTGGATCAGTTGTAGATGAGTCCGTCGATGTTGCAGCATCTGTAGTAGAATCTGTTGTTGTTGGATCATCTGTGGTTGAATCTGTTGTCGCTGGATCATTTGTCGATGAGTCCGTCGATGTTGCAGCATCTGTAGTAGAATCTGTTGTTGTTGGATCATCTGTGGTTGAATCTGTTGTCGCTGGATCATTTGTCGATGAGTCCGTCGATGTTGCAGCATCTGTAGTAGAATCTGTTGTTGTTGGATCATCTGTGGTTGAATCTGTTGTCGCTGGATCGTTTGTAGATGAGTCCGTCGATGTTGCAGCATCTGTAGTAGAATCTGTTGTTGTTGGATAATCTGTCGTTGAATCTGTTGTCACTGGATCAGTTGTAGATGAGTCCGTCGATGTTGCAGCATCTGTAGTAGAATCTGTTGTTGTTGGATCATCTGTGGTTGAATCTGTTGTCGCTGGATCATTTGTCGATGAGTCCGTCGATGTTGCAGCATCTGTAGTAGAATCTGTTGTTGTTGGATCATCTGTGGTTGAATCTGTTGTCACTGGATCAGTTGTAGATGAGTCCGTCGATGTTGCACCATCTGTAGTAGAATCTGTTGTTGTTGGATCATCTGTGGTTGAATCTGTTGTCGCTGGATCATTTGTCGATAAGTCCGTCGATGTTGCAGCATCTGTAGTAGAATCTGTTGTTGTTGGATCATCTGTGGTTGAATCTGTTGTCGCTGGATCGTTTGTAGATGAGTCCGTCGATGTTGCAGCATCTGTAGTAGAATCTGTTGTTGTTGGATAATCTGTCGTTGAATCTGTTGTCACTGGATCAGTTGTAGATGAGTCCGTCGATGTTGCAGCATCTGTAGTAGAATCTGTTGTCACTGGATCATTTGTCGATGAGTCCGTCGATGTTGCAGCATCTGTAGTAGAATCTGTTGTTGTTGGATCATCTGTGGTTGAATCTGTTGTCGCTGGATCATTTGTAGATGAGTCCGTCGATGTTGCAGCATCTGTAGTAGAATCTGTTGTTGTTGGATCATCTGTGGTTGAATCTGTTGTCGCTGGATCATTTGTAGATGAGTCCGTCGATGGTGCAGCATCTGTAGTAGAATCTGTTGTTGTTGGATCATCAGTGGTTGAATCTGTTGTTGTTGGATCATTTGTCGTTGAATCTGTTGTCGCTGGATCAGTTGTAGATGAGTCCGTCGATGTTGCACCATCTGTAGTAGAATCTGTTGTTGTTGGATCATCTGTGGTTGAATCTGTTGTCGCTGGATCATTTGTCGATGAGTCCGTCGATGTTGCAGCATCTGTAGTAGAATCTGTTGTTGTTGGATAATCTGTCGTTGAATCTGTTGTCACTGGATCAGTTGTAGATGAGTCCGTCGATGTTGCAGCATCTGTAGTAGAATCTGTTGTCACTGGATCATTTGTCGATGAGTCCGTCGATGTTGCAGCATCTGTAGTAGAATCTGTTGTTGTTGGATCATCTGTGGTTGAATCTGTTGTCGCTGGATCATTTGTCGATGAGTCCGTCGATGTTGCAGCATCTGTAGTAGAATCTGTTGTTGTTGGATCATCTGTGGTTGAATCTGTTGTCGCTGGATCATTTGTCGATGAGTCCGTCGATGTTGCAGCATCTGTAGTAGAATCTGTTGTTGTTGGATCATCTGTGGTTGAATCTGTTGTCGCTGGATCATTTGTCGATGAGTCCGTCGATGTTGCAGCATCTGTAGTAGAATCTGTTGTTGTTGGATCATCTGTGGTTGAATCTGTTGTCGCTGGATCGTTTGTAGATGAGTCCGTCGATGTTGCAGCATCTGTAGTAGAATCTGTTGTTGTTGGATAATCTGTCGTTGAATCTGTTGTCACTGGATCAGTTGTAGATGAGTCCGTCGATGTTGCAGCATCTGTAGTAGAATCTGTTGTTGTTGGATCATCTGTGGTTGAATCTGTTGTCGCTGGATCATTTGTCGATGAGTCCGTCGATGTTGCAGCATCTGTAGTAGAATCTGTTGTTGTTGGATCATCTGTGGTTGAATCTGTTGTCACTGGATCAGTTGTAGATGAGTCCGTCGATGTTGCAGCATCTGTAGTAGAATCTGTTGTTGTTGGATCATCTGTGGTTGAATCTGTTGTCGCTGGATCATTTGTCGATGAGTGCGTCGATGTTGCAGCATCTGTAGTAGAATCTGTTGTTGTTGGATCATCTGTGGTTGAATCTGTTGTCGCTGGATCGTTTGTAGATGAGTCCGTCGATGTTACAGCATCTGTAGTAGAATCTGTTGTTGTTGGATAATCTGTCGTTGAATCTGTTGTCACTGGATCAGTTGTAGATGAGTCCGTCGATGTTGCAGCATCTGTAGTAGAATCTGTTGTCACTGGATCATTTGTCGATGAGTCCGTCGATGTTGCAGCATCTGTAGTAGAATCTGTTGTTGTTGGATCATCTGTGGTTGAATCTGTTGTCGCTGGATCATTTGTCGATGAGTCCGTCGATGTTGCAGCATCTGTAGTAGAATCTGTTGTTGTTGGATCATCTGTGGTTGAATCTGTTGTCGCTGGATCGTTTGTAGATGAGTCCGTCGATGTTGCAGCATCTGTAGTAGAATCTGTTGTTGTTGGATCATCTGTGGTTGAATCTGTTGTCGCTGGATCATTTGTCGATGAGTCCGTCGATGTTGCAGCATCTGTAGTAGAATCTGTTGTTGTTGGATCATCTGTGGTTGAATCTGTTGTCGCTGGATCGTTTGTAGATGAGTCCGTCGATGTTGCAGCATCTGTAGTAGAATCTGTTGTTGTTGGATCATCTGTGGTTGAATCTGTTGTCGCTGGATCATTTGTCGATGAGTCCGTCGATGTTGCAGCATCTGTAGTAGAATCTGTTGTTGTTGGATCATCTGTCGCTGGATCGTTTGTAGATGAGTCCGTCGATGTTGCAGCATCTGTAGTAGAATCTGTTGTTGTTGGATAATCTGTCGTTGAATCTGTTGTCACTGGATCAGTTGTAGATGAGTCCGTCGATGTTGCAGCATCTGTAGTAGAATCTGTTGTCACTGGATCATTTGTCGATGAGTCCGTCGATGTTGCAGCATCTGTAGTAGAATCTGTTGTTGTTGGATCATCTGTGGTTGAATCTGTTGTCGCTGGATCATTTGTCGATGAGTCCGTCGATGTTGCAGCATCTGTAGTAGAATCTGTTGTTGTTGGATCATCTGTGGTTGAATCTGTTGTCGCTGGATCGTTTGTAGATGAGTCCGTCGATGTTGCAGCATCTGTAGTAGAATCTGTTGTTGTTGGATCATCTGTGGTTGAATCTGTTGTCGCTGGATCATTTGTAGATGAGTCCGTCGATGTTGCAGCATCTGTAGTAGAATCTGTTGTTGTTGGATCATCTGTGGTTGAATCTGTTGTCACTGGATCAGTTGTAGATGAGTCCGTCGATGTTGCACCATCTGTAGTAGAATCTGTTGTTGTTGGATCATCAGTGGTTGAATCTGTTGTCGCTGGATCATTTGTCGATGAGTCCGTCGATGTTGCACCATCTGTAGTAGAATCTGTTGTTGTTGGATCATCTGTGGTTGAATCTGTTGTCGCTGGATCATTTGTCGATGAGTCCGTCGATGTTGCAGCATCTGTAGTAGAATCTGTTGTTGTTGGATCATCTGTGGTTGAATCTGTTGTCACTGGATCAGTTGTAGATGAGTCCGTCGATGTTGCACCATCTGTAGTAGAATCTGTTGTTGTTGGATCATCTGTGGTTGAATCTGTTGTCGCTGGATCATTTGTCGATGAGTCCGTCGATGTTGCACCATCTGTAGTAGAATCTGTTGTTGTTGGATCATCTGTGGTTGAATCTGTTGTCGCTGGATCATTTGTAGATGAGTCCGTCGATGTTGCAGCATCTGTAGTAGAATCTGTTGTTGTTGGATCATCTGTGGTTGAATCTGTTGTCACTGGATCAGTTGTAGATGAGTCCGTCGATGTTGCTGCATCTGTAGTAGAATCTGTTGTTGTTGGATCATCAGTGGTTAGATCCGTTGTCGCTGGGTCATTTGTAGATGAGTCCGTCGATGGTGCAGCATCTGTAGTAGAATCTGTTGTTGTTGGATCATCAGTGGTTAAATCCGTTGTCGCTGGGTCATTTGTGGATGAGGACGTCGATGTTGCAGCATCTGTAGTAGAATCTGTTGTTGTTGGACCATTTGTCGGTGAATCAGGTGTCGTTGTATCTTTTGAGCTTGTTGTTGAGCTCGTTGACGTCGGATAATCAGTCGTTGATTGTGTTACTGTTGGATAAATTGTCGGTGAATCCGGTGTCGTTGGATCGTGTGTACTTGAGTCTGTAGTTACCGCTGTTGTCGTAGTAGGCGGTGGTTTTGTTGTAAGTGCATCATCGCCATCAACATAACATTGGACTACTTCCATTGTATCGATGGAGTTGCAGTCATCATCTTCACAGCTGTAGCATTCGAATATTTCTCCAAACACTGCAAGAGATACACGAGAAATAAAACAATGTACATTTATGTTACAACTTTGTAACGTTCTGGCGTGCATCTATGCTACTTTTGCTAGTTTTGACATTTACTAGGCGACATATATTATTTTTATTGCATCAATTACACACTTGAGTCAGTGAATTCCTAGAAGGTTAGTTTTTGCTGTTGATTTTATGGGTGGGACATTCATGAAGTCATCGTATTACAAGGTGTTGTTACCGAGTTTGCCAATAAAGTTGATTACATTTCTATGATATAATGCATTAATTGATCATTCCTATATATATATATATATATAACTGGTGATTTTATTGCTGTTTTATTTTTTGGGTGTTGAATTTGTGATAGTTCTTGTGTGATTCCCAGTAATAATCAGAGCCGAACACACGTCGCACAGTGGTCCAGAAATCAAGAGTTAAAAAAAATGTCCTACACTTTGAAATATGAAATTTTTTAAATTGGTGAAATTAAGTGAAATTATTTGGCGTCTTGGCGCTCTTGAAGATTGATTGATATTTATATCGCTTGGTTTTAGGTCACCTCTGTCTTGAAGCCTCATATTAAATTCGATCTTGATCAAATGAAATATGGGTCAGTATGACCGGACAATAACTAACTTCAGGTGAAATTCCAGCATATTCACGTTCTGAATTGAAATAATTCTGATGTACTCTGGGTACAAAAATGGCCAACGTCTGTTTCTATGGAAAGGATTTTTTGTTATTTTTTTTTTTAATTTAAAATTTTTGAGACCTAAATTGTCCGAACTTCAAAACTAATTGTATGATTTCCTTTAAATAAATTTTAAAAAATGTATCTCTAAATTTTTTAATGTTTTCTTTTTTATTGCATTTATATCCAAATGATAGTTTCCGAGTTATAAATAAAATCAAGAGCATTGTTTTTTAGCAATTATTTATTTGTAGGACTAATTTATAAAAAATCGAAAATGAGATACATATCATTATAAACAATAAATGATTTTGGCTTTTATTCACAATTTACGATTCACTCCGATTCTTTCATAAATCACAAGATCAAAAATTTGTATGTTAGATTCCAGAAGGGTCCTTTATTAAATTGTGAAAGAAATGAAAAATACTCCAGCGATTTTAAAAGCCTATAACGCATTCTATTTGTTAAACAGAAAATAGATACCTTTTTTTGCATTATTTTAAAAAACAAAAAAATACGAAAATTACGAAATTTGTTTCAAAGAAATCGGACAATTCGTTATCAAGTTATGTTATGACAATCAATGTCCCAAACCGTGTCCATAACCAGAACTCCAGAAAATTCCACGTCAGTTGGTCGGTGGTTACTGGTTGTTGTTTTGTTCTGTTCTGGTTCGTTTTTCCAATAGTAGCAATTTGAACCAAATTCTATGCACACCAAAACAATACGATTATTTTTATATGTGTTGCTATTGATGATGTTACTGGATAATCACTTCAATTTCAATTTCTTCAAATTCATTGTAATGTTCACCTTTTGAGTTCGCCATAAGTACCACCAGCCATAGTCCCAATAACAACTTCATTTTCGTTGATTTTTCTGTTGGATTAAGGTCTTACTTCTTTTTCAAACTATGCACATATTTTCTTACAAACAAAAACCTCGTAAGCAAAACAGAGGTGTTAAAATTCCGTTTTAACCATTCGATTGTCAGTCGCCGACTCTTTAAATGTTACTACAAATTCACCCCCACAATCATAAATTCTAACGTTTTTATAAGGAATATTCGCTTTGTAAACCTTTTGAATGTTTGTTAACTGGGACCTTATCAATTCTTGGATTTATGACAAGCAACATTTGAACCATTTTAAGTGGAACTACTAATAATTTGCGATTCAACATTAACCCGAAAGATGGTTTTTCTTTTCAGTTATCTATTATAAGAAAACGGTAAGTTGCAATTTATAAAGTCTTTTAGGCACTTGCCTCCTGCTGTTATCTGCACTGAAATAATTATAAATTTGTATTGTGTAGACTTTCCCGGAAACTCTCAAAGTGTATTAAAGCAAACAAAAACTCCCATATATCGCCGTTGTTGTAGACCTACGCGATAGAACAGCAGGTAGTTTCATGGCTACACAAATATTTTTTGGTGGTATCTTTCCCTCTAAACGGGGAAATTATTGTCAAAAATATTTTTGTTCATATTTGCACAAAGATTTTCCAAAATAACACAGAGTTGATTTTGTGGTCACACTACGACTCTCAAAAAGTTAGGAAAACTTTTGCTGTGTTGTGGTCACACTATGGTCACATTTGTCCAATTTTTACTAGCTGCAAAAAAGTTGTGTTTGTCCAAAATCAGCTGATTTGCTTTTTGACGTACAAAACCAGTGAAAAGTTGCATGGATACCACCATTGGATGTAACATCTCATGAAATGTCATATTAGTAACCTGCAAATATCGAATGTTATAGAAAACCAGTGGAAAAGTTGCAGTCGGGTAAGCCGACTTATATATACCCTCACCCTCAGTAAAAAAATACAAGTCTCATATTCCATAATAGCAACCTCAAAATACCGCATGTTATAGAAAAATATTGTAGAGTTTTTTCTCGAACATTTTAAGTAGGTACCAGAAGGGGAGTTGCCACACTTCCGTGTTTTCGTCCAAAACTTTCTCTAGCTATAGATTTACTAAATACAAAATTTGGGCAAGATCTCGTTGGTCATATTGAAAACATTACACGGCTTATAAGGGGCGGAATGGTACATTTGTATGGGAGGTACCAAAAGGGGAGGTGCCAGACTTCCAAATTTTTGTCCGAAACTTTGTCCAATTATACCTTTACTAGATACGGAATTTGGGCAAGATGTCGTTGGGCATATTTGAATTATTACACGATTTCTAAGGTAGGCGGGATGGTACATTTATATGGGAGGTACCAGACGGCGACTTGCCAGACTTCCAAGTTTTTGTCCAAAACTATATCCAGCCATAGCTTTACCAACTAGCGAATTTGGGCAAGATTGCGTTGATCATATTGATATTATTACACGATTTCTAAGGTAAGCGGGATGGTACATTTGAATGGGAGTTGCCAGACTTCCAAGTTTTTGTCCAAAACTTTGTCTAGCTATATATTTACTAAGTACAAAATATGGGCAGGATCGCGTTGATCATATTGATATTACCAGAGGTACCAGACGGCGACTTGCCAGACTTCCAAGTTTTTGTCCAAAACTATATCCAGCCATAGCTTTACTAACTAGCGAATTTGGGCAAGAGCGCGTTGATCATATTGATATTATTACACGATTTATAAAGTGGGCGAAATATGAGATTTGTATGGGAGGTACCCGAAGGGGTGTGGCCATATAGCCCATATGCAATCCCATAACCAGTTTTGGGAAAATATTAAGCCATACCAAATTTCAGAGTGATTGTTTAACTCTTTCGAAAGTTATCGTGCGTACCAGCAGGACAGACGGACGGACAGACGGATGGCTCAAACGATTCAGAAAGTCTGTATGTTTCAATGTTCGATTTATTTAGATTTGTGATTCCCTGACAGTAACTTATTCCGATTGGGCTGTGTCATGCGTACAGTCACAATTTCCGAGGGGAGCAATTCAGGTAAATTTTTTGATTCGTAGAAAAAACTCCCAATTGCCAGCTGGTCTTTTCTCTTTAGGTGGTTTTTTTATCTCATTCATTTCATTCAGTCCTTAATCTATCTTGTTCGGATTAGGGTAGTATTTTATCACGAGATTTGCCATTTCAACTAATCGGTTCGAAATTAGACGGTTGACTAATTTGACTGGAAATGAAAACCTAATTGGTCACGAGACCACAAAGAGGCTCGCAGTGTATTTGTTTAAACAACAAGGTTCGACAAATTGGGGGACGAAAGATTACGGGCTGGTACGCAGTTGCATTTAAATCAATATGGTTTCTACGATAACGATTTAGTCTATAATTGAGTTTATATTGAGTTCCTGATTAAAAAAATAACATTGTACTTTTTATTTTCAAATCATGAAACTCCACGGCGCAGGCAAAAGTTATATTCAAAAAAATATATATATTTCTCAGAAACTGCAAGTTATTTGTGGTAATAACTGACTGCAATCAAGGTCTGCAATAATGAATTTAAAACGTTGTAAACAGAAAGCCAGAAAACACATTAGGCAGAAATATTCCCCATTAGCACAATAATGGCCAACAGTACGATGGACTGACTTATTTGTGTGACTATTTACAGTCTTAATAAAGTAAAATTCCACGCGCTGCAAGTGGCTCACACCAAATGTCATCAGATATTCGTGGACTTGGCGTATTCACCACAATCAAACACGAAGATTGTTACGGCCGGATCATGTCCCAGCGAGCATTATCGTCTGGTGCGGACCTAAGATGAGTTGACAGGGAACGTCAGTAGTTCACTTAGTACGCTAGACAGCGCTTTGACAGAATTTGGAGTAATTGTCTACCACTGTAATTGGCGCAAACAATGCGGTTTTCTCTTTTTTATGGACACGGTGCACCGTTTATTCCAATCGACATCAACCGCAGTGCGCAGATAAATGCATTCTAAGCCATCATCTGGGATTGGTAATGGAATGTCTTCTCCAACAGGTCACTCGGACACCAATAGCTTGGAAAAGATGTTCCCCCCATATGCGTATTAAATTTGCCGAATCCGTCACCAGACTCCATTCCCAACTCTGGAGGAATTGAGAGCGTAGCCAGAGCTGAGTCTCAGTCTCATGTGCTTGAACTTTGATATAATTGGCTCAATTTCCTCAGATATGCTCACCTTTTCTTAATTCTCAGTTGCCGATATATCTTTGATGTAGATCTCATAGCTGCAACCACTAGCGCTGTGTTATGGGCGGCGTTCATTGTTTCTGTAGTTTTGTTTTCGTAGTCGTCGTTGTACCATTGGTTGTGAGGGAGCGAAAATGCTACTGGAAGGCAAATAATTAAGGAATATCCTCTCGGAATAAAATACTCGGCGCGTTATTGCTCAAATACGGCCCCAAATGCTGTAAAATGTGGTCATAAATTGGGCCTCTGGAATGTATGCGTGCCAGCCGCGGCGGCCTCTTGTCCGAAATCATTATACCCTCACCGTACGGGTATATATCATTTGATACGGCTCAAAAGTGTAACACCTAGAAATATTCACTTTAGAACCCAAGTCTCTTTGGACCAAATTCGATTCATGACTTTCTAAATCGTTAGAGCCATGTCCGTCTGTCCGTCCGTCTGTCCTGCTGGTACGCACGATAACTTTCGAAAGAGTTAAGCAATCAGTCTGAAATTTGGCATGGCATAATATTTTCCCAAAACTGCTTATGGGATTGCATATGGGCTATATGGCCACACCCCTTCGGGTACCTCCCATACAAATCTGCTATTTCGCCCACTTTAGAAATCGTGTAATAATAACAATACGCCCACTTCGATCTTGGCCAAATTCCGTATTTAGCAAAGGTATAACTGCACTATGTTTTGGACAAAAACTTGGCAGTCTGGCAGCTCCCCTTCTGGTACCTCCCATACAAATGTACCATCCCGCCTACCTTTGAAATCGTGTAATAACACCAATATGCCCAACGATATCTTGCCCAAATTTTGTATTTAGTAAACGTATAGTTAGACTAAGTATTGAACAAAAACTTGGAAGTCTGGCAACTCCCCTTCTGGTACCTCCCATACAAATGTACCATCCCGCTCCATTAAAAACCATGTAATAATATTAATATGCCAAACGGGATCTTGCCCAAATTCTGTATTTAGTAAAGCTATAGGTAGACAAAGTTTTGGAGAAAAACTTGTAAGTCTGGCAACTCCCCTTCTGGTACCTCCCATACAAATGTACCACCCCGCCCCTTATAAACCGTGTAATAATATCAATATGACCAACGCGATCTTTCCCAAATTCTGTATTTAGTAAATCTATAAACATCTAAAGCTCTCCAAAAAAAAAATTGGACCCCTAGTCGGACTCCTTCTGGTACCTCCCATACAAATTTACCATTCCACCAACTTTAGAAATCGTGCAATTATGTAAATTCGCTCAACGAATTCTATATTTAGTAAAGCTCTAACAACATACAATTTTTGAGAAAAAACTCGGCTTTATATTCCGCCCTTTCTGTAAAAATGTGTAATACAATATTTTTCTATAACATTCGGTATTTTGAAGTTGCTATTATGGAATATGAGACTTGTATGTTTTTACTGAGGGTGAGGGTATATATACATAAGTCGGTTTACCCGACTGGTGTTTATAACATAATGGCATACTTTTTTTATGTATTGTTAGTCGAGTTCGCGATTATTGGTTTTTTTTTATTTTAAATTAAATGCGCTTTTTTCTTCTTGAAAACAACACGTCTACAAAGACACCCTTTACAATGCAGTCATTATTTTTAACAGTTTGTTGGAACTGAATTTTCCGCCCTTCGATCACTAGGTTGCACTGTTCTATAATGAAGAAAACCCGATCACATGTAGCCGGACACAGAACAAATTCCACAAAATGGTTGCTGTGCTAGTGATTTTACTAGCCGGCCACCCTGGACGCATGAAAATGAGTCTAGGCCACTTAATTATAACCACCTTCAGAAATTAATCCAATATTTGACCATACTTGAAGAATTCTCCAGCTACCGAGTGAGCCTTTCAGAAAAATATCAACAGTTTCGAAAAATACTACACGATAGATAACGGACGCACTTAAGTTGTTTTTAGATTGCAACAATTATAGTTTTTTCCTTTGAACACTTCAACAACAAACAAAAAAAATGTAAACATTTAATTTGTTTCTTCGAAGTCGTTTGGGAATCATACGCATATGGACAATTCCCGGTAATCACAGACAGTACTCCATCTAAATATAATACGGATATTGAAAGTTTCAAGAAAAATGATAAAGCAATTAAGTATTTTATTGTTGCGATTTTTTTTTTTAATTTTTTGATTTAAAACTGGCCACACACAATTTCACTTGAAATCACGCAAATCATTTAATTGTTTCCAATCACTTCGTTTCCTTGATACCACGAACTGGAGAAAGCACACGTTAGACAGAAATTGCTTGGAAATCATTTATTAAGCCGGCCAAGACCAATTTCAGTAGGTATAAATTCTTGTGAAGTCACTTCATTTGCCAATGTTTATTATAATTTTGTAAACCTTAAACACTTAAAACATGCGATGGGATTTCATTAAATTTAATTTCACCTTTGGTGTGAGCCACAAGTGCCACCAGCCAAATTGTCGGCAACAATTTCATATCCCTCCAAAATCTGTACACATTTACAAGACGAGTTCCTCAAATTGCCTTTCAAACGTTCGATCGTTAGTGTTTGAGTTTAAAAATGTTACTAAAAACTAAATGCATGGCCAATGGGCCCCTTATCAGTTCTTGCATTTGTAGAGTACAACAGTTGGTTTTCTTTAATTGGCAATAATTTTTATTTTTTATCAATAATGGGTGTAATTACACCAGTTAGACGATGTTCTAACACTTAGATCCTGTTCTTATCTACACTGAAAGAATTGCACTACAACACATTACATTATACATTACACTACCATACACGATTTGGGTATTTTGATCATACTCCTCTACGAACAGAGAGTAAGTTGCCTCGAAATATTGATCTGGGGCCCGTACTTCAAAAACATGGTACAGGGGAAAATTTCAAGCTGGACGACTGCTATGTCTTAGGCGTAATTTTAGTCATTCTTGCTTTAAATCTGTGTTTGGGTCCGTTAAATTTGGTCTTATCCTCGTTCAGCATTAGACCCATCATAGATTTACTTTAGATGGTTGAAAATTCTCTGGTTACATTTCGCTCTATCGTTCCCTCTATCCTAACTGTCGAAAATGCCTTTAAGAAATTCCTTTTTTTTTTACTGAGTATCTGTTCTCGCTCTGTGTATTTATAGTTTGACGTACATATGAAAATGTTCCGGCGATGCTGAAGGGAGACAATCACTACCGCTCTCCTCTCCAGGAGCTGAAAAGTTGTCTTTGACAATGTCGTGGACTACCAAGGTTTTAATTACAATCTAGTAGATAATACGTCCGCTGTATTTTGATGCGGTCATGTCGCGATACAGCTCACGGCACTCCTCGTTAGGTTTTGTCAAAGTATTTTTTCTCTAAGCTAGTTTCGCAAATACCCCTGTTTTGGCTCCACAAAGAAGCACAGGTAGAATAAGCGTATTGTACAAAGAGAGGGCTCTCTTCTTGAATTATTTGGTTAGCCCGAAATACCATATTTTTACCAGCACGTTCCTTCGCCATATTTCGATGCCGGCATCTTTCTTTCTATCAATGGTGGATACGAGGTATATAAATTCTTCTACTACCTCGACTTTGCAACTGCCGGCCTTCACTATTTCGCCTTTCTTACGTCGCGACGTCCGCCTAGCAGTTGCTAGCATAAGTTTGGTCTTGTCCTCGTTCGCCATCACGCCAATCTTTGCCGATTCCTTCTTGATTATGAAAAAAAGCACCAGTTACATTTCCTTATATCTTTCCGATGTTCACTCTGCCTGTTGATATGAATCGGATATAATACATGCATTTATTTTCCCAGATGGTGCCGACTAGCTGATGCATGCACCTTATCATCACATCTCCGGTATTCCGTCTGCACCTGAGGCCCTGATGTTCTTGAGCCGGCCAATTGCTGATTTAACCTTATCAGGACATCTATGATTAGTTGCGCTATACTTTCTTCAAAGGATTCTTCGGCAGCTAACAAGCTTTCCAATCCTCAGCACACTCGCCAGTTGACTGATGGTAGAATTTTCTCGCGTCATATCTGTTTCCATAGACCTAAATCTCCTTGTCGTCTTTCCCTTTGTCTTTTCTTACTTCGGAAAAAACGCAGCTCGTGTTGCCAAAGGCGCGAGAGTCGCCCTGTAAGCCTCATTCTTAGCTTCAGGGACTGCTTTACAGTCCTAATCATACCATTGGTTCCGTTCTTCCCGCTTTCGGTAACCGATTTCTTCTTCGACGGTTTCGTCATGGAGTTGTATATGTGTTGTCATTGTGCGCTGATATCATCGTAAGGAGGACAGTTTATCAGGAGAGGATGAAATGGATCCGTGGAGTAGGATTGACCCCGCTAACCTGGATCGGACTAAATATCGCCTTACACTGATCATTCAGAACAGAGTATGCCACTAGATTCTACAACCGAAAATTAATTTTACGTGTATCGGCGGTTTTTGTCTGTCATTTCAAAAGTTACAATTTTACTTACAGTGTTATTATTTTTATGGTGGACTTTATCGCGGTCGGGTATGTTTGCTGTCATTGAGCATTTCTAGCATCGGTAAGGGGAAGAGAGAAGCAGCTGGCCTTAGTAGTCTTCAAAGTGCATACCGGAAATCATTGATCATAAAACCTTTTTGCAGGTCGTCAATATTAGGGAGAGTCTGTTTTACTTCATTTCCTTTGCATTGGAATTTTTCGTCGACCACAAGTTGACAGTGCTTCGATTGATCGTAAATACACCTTGGTGACGTGGAGGACTGTGAGACAATTAGAGATGTAATCGGTAAGGGTTCCCATTGTTCAGAAAATTTGTAGCATTTTCTCATCACATGGAAAACTATTAAGTTCCACATGCACTCAAAGAAAAATCTTCGTAATTTAAACAAATTAGTACATTGATTTTTACGTTGGCTTTCGGTTATGACAAGATCCAAGTATTACGATATTAACTAAAAGGTTGACAACAAATATTGATGCATTTTTTTTGGGTGAATTCTTCTCTTGAATTTGTTTTTAATAGAAATAATCTTAAGTCAACTAACTGTTGTTCGTATGCGGAAAACTCTTCCAGCAGTTGTCTTTTCAGTCTGCTGTGACATTGATAAGTTAAAGACAAATGTCAACAACCACTACTTCCTCTTTCCCATCGCTTACAAATTGCATTGTACTCTGAGAGTGTTTTGCTCCTTATCAACTGAGATGAAAATGCTCTAAAAACGGGAAACAAGCCAGCAATTGTCGATTCAATTGAGCTTGGTAAACGAATAATGGGAGGCCTTTGAAAGTGTGCGAGTGAGTCGCCCACACTCTCGGCTACCGAAGACATATTCCCCTCAGAGTGCACCGTTCAATTACAGGGAGTAATGTCATATCAGAGAGTAGGGAAAATTAATTGTAAAACGGACAAAAATTGCATGTACCAATGCGACAATACCTTTGTAAACATGGACAGGTAATTACTGAAATAACAACAGATATGACGGGTGCTGGGGTAGAACGACCTAAGTGCACTTTTGTAACAAAACGATCTTTTAGCGCCATCTAGTTGTATTGTGGAAGTACTACAATATGACTGAGTCGAAAAATGGCTACAGTGACTTGAGTCTATAGAAATAAGCATATGAACATCCACCCTGCTGGGAAAAAACGATGTGAGTCCGAGCGCGCCATGGGAAGAACGTCTTCAGTCCTTTTATTCCATTTTCATTTTGTGTGAACTGCAGTCACCCACCCTGTTCTTCGATTGCATCATCCAATCTGTTGTTATCAATCTTATCTTCTCGTGTTTTGTTCTAGTTCACATCACATCAAGAAAGATAAAGACAAACACAGCTGTGATGTTGACCAAATTGTACCCTGTCCAGATACCTATCAAGAAGGCAAAGTGGATCGATTTACAAGCTCTTACATCATTCTTTGTAAGACCAGAAGCTAAGGACTTCTACAGACGTTTGACATACATCAATCAACCAGAAGAAACTGGGGACGAATACGTTGATGACCCACCGATTGACGCCTAATGCCAGGGAAAAGTGACATCAGTCCGTATATTTTAGAGAATATTTTGAAATTATTGTGGAAATGTCTGGTTCTCTTTAAAACCACTGAGCATCGAAAGTCAATTTTTATATTCATTTAGGTTCAATGAATCTGTCACAGATGATCTTTCCTTTTCCTTTCAACAACACGCTAAAAATATCTGTCTTTTTTAAATATTTACACAGCAAGTAAAGCGTATTTCCTTCTACATAAAGCTCATTTGGATGTAAATATAACTTATTTCCTATTAATATTACGTATTTGGGTATAAGCAACAGCTTGTTTGGGACGGTGGCGATTATATTATATCAAAATGTCATTATTTGGAAATACTCCGACCAGATTTCAACCAAACAGCGTCCGTCCATAGACCAGAAACTAAATTGTACCGAGTTTCATTAAACTCTAATAACAATGCGATTGTTAGTGCTAAATTTACCTGGGCACCAGACGAACGGACATTGGACAGACATCGTAATGGTTTCCGATCATATTATCTCTTTTTTATCTGTGATCCCATGAACCTAACTACATACTTTTATAAACGGTCGGACCAAAAACTGAAAAAATATTTAAAAAAAAGTTTTCGGAAAAAATGTGTTAGAGTTTTGAGAAAAACACCACAAGACTGACTTCAAAACTATTTCACAATACCCTGCAAGAATCGGACATCAACAGCTAGTTTTAAGAATTCAGCCTAACGTTTCCTTTACAAAAATCCATTAAACGAATGTTTACTTTTCTATTGAAATAATTTTTTGGGGAAGCGAATGTTGGACCTTGGAACTGTTGCTTCCTTTTTAAAACAATTTTTATAATATAATTTTATTTACATACCTCCGATCTTGCTGATATGAGTAGAAGTATGTCTGCTATTAGTTTAATCAAAACAAAATAAAATCTTTGAATATTTCTAATAAAATAGCGTGTGGTTTATTATTAACTTAGTGCATCTGTATAAATTATAATTAAAAATGTATATTTTGTATTCACATAAGATATCGACTACAGAATAATACTGTCATTGTTAAGATTGAGAATTGTATCGTAGCACTCGAATTGCATTTGTCGTTCAGGCAGATATTACACCGTTCAGTTTCGTCGATTCCGAGTTCCTGCTTGATGACCGTGCAGGCACTTTCCTCCACCGGTATTACCACACAGCCCTTTTTTAACCTCGATGCGGACGACTCATCTGTTGGAGTTGGTAATAAAAGTAAAAAAAAAAAAATTAATATGGGGATATATGAAAGAAATAATGGGACAAAAACTTAAAATTAACCTGTTAACCTGAAGTTTGCTAAGAGTTTAATTCCTCTACCAATAGAAATTTTCTTTGTCGGTGATCTGGAACGAACTCAGATCACTTAAATATTATAGACAACCTGTTAATATCATCAGAATTGACAAAACGTAATCGCTTCTGAAGAATAAATAGTAGTTTGCAGATGCATTAGTTCGGCTGCAAACCCTAGATGCCATTAATTAGCATTTTTTTTTTGTAGAAAACCCTTCTTGGAAGCAGTCAGAGCAAAGTATATGTACGGAGAAAGATTAAATAAATCCGCACGGAATGATTGTGTACTCGACACTCACTTCTTGAGTACTTGTAAGATACTCTTAATGTTCAATCCGGTTCGAGGGACCAAAATGTACGAGGAAATGTTAAATTAACCCGCACGGTTGAATGTTTGTATGACACTGAATTATATTTAAAAATATTTTCTTAGACTTGCACATATTTTTCTAAACCATACTAATCTTAAAGCAGGAACGAGAACACGATATTCGAATGCGTGATTGGGTTGTTTTGTCAACTAACACAAGCGTACCATATTGTGCGTAACGTCGTCTTGTCACCCACAAGAAGGTTTATTGCCTGTTTATCTCAATACATAAAGGGTGTTTTTTATTGTGGTATAGAACTGTGGTATAAGTTGGCATCACTTTTTTAACTGGCGGCCATTTTGTCAGCTGTCAAGTGATTAATATTTAGTTTGGTTTGCCATTTCATCATGAACAGGTTGACAAAAGAACAACGCTTGCAAATCGTGCAAATTTATTTCGAAAGTAATGGTTCAGTTCGCGAAGTTCACCGCAAGCTCCGTCCGAATGAATCGATTCGCCACCGTGCACAGCAATTGGAGCTTTGTCCATCAACTTTATGGAAGATTTTGCGCAAAGATCTTGGCTTGCGACCTTACAAGATCCAGCTTGTGCAAGAATAAAAGCCGCGAGACCATGCAATGCGTCGTGATTTTGGTGTATGGGCCGAAAATGAGATTCATCTCGATGCTGATTTTCATCACAAAATTTTGTTCAGTGAAATTGGACCTGTAGAATTGGCTTTATTCGAGCCAGCCGCGGCGGCCACATGCCCGAAATCATATTTAAACATTAATGGCATAAAATTATCCTTCCAATAAAGCCAAATTGATGGACATTAAAACGATTTTCTTGTGTTTTATTTCAATTCGAAGTTCTATACCTCAATAAAAAACACCCTTTACAATTCAACCAAATTAGTACAGTACAGGCAATATTCGCTTGGCGCGATTTCAATATTTTTCCGTTTTTTTTTTGCCAGAGACTTTTGGTTTCTGTTTTGGTGTCTTGCTTGATCATGCTCTGCGAATGCTCACGAATTTGTTTGTTTGTTTACCTTTTTAAGGATAAAAAGATAATTTCACTTTACGACGCATTCTTGAGGAACGAATTAACCGCGTTAAACGGACATTGCCTGTAAATACATTATTTGGGTACATACAAATTAATAATGCTAGTACAAAGTTAACAAACTGGATAAAAAACCATATAAGGGTTTGCCTCAAATCTGTCTTCCATACATATGGTTTGTAGGTAAAAGACCTTTTTTTAATTCATGGCATTATTTCAATTTTCTAATACCAAAAAATAGTCTCAGAAGGCTTCCGTAAATAATGAACCCGCATAATATCTCATGTCGCTTCTCAAGGAAAGGGTCTGCCAGAATGTCTTGTCGTTAAGCACAGCAAATTCCATGCATTATTCATCTAAAAAAAAAAACATTTAAAAGTTCCTGCTTTCGAATACGAGCAGAAGCTACGGAGGCGAGTGCTTCGCGGAAGATGCCTGTTTTAGTCAGGCGTTTCTATACAATTTGTGGGGCTCGGATCTATGTAAGACCATAATCCATAGATTCGCTTGCGAAGATTTGACCTGGGATCCTGGAACCTTATTCAATATTGGAATTTCCCCAGGAATCATAAAAATTGTGCCGGGTGGCACAGGAAATGAACGGTAATCGTGTATTTATTTTTACAACTGGATCTCGTTCAAAATCGTAAATTTTTGTTGTTACTTTTTCAGTGCCGGCCATGTCTTCAGTTCAAATGAAAGAAAATTTCCTGATGTCTTTTAAGAAATTCTGGGGGTCTGGAACTACTACAAAAAACTGTTCTACGGTTTCTGTTGAAAGATGTCCAAATTCGAAACCATTGGGTCGAGGAGTTGGAAAATGGTTCCTACCTTTCGACATTATCGTGTAGTCTCTCAAATGAAATGACATTTTCTCACACCTCAAGTTCAATCATAGACATACAGGGTGGCGCAAAAGTAATCCTCCTATCAGAAAATGCTATAAATTTTGCGATTGGCCCCTAATGTCAGTGGCAACTCTGGCGGTGGCCATTTACATGACATCATATTCTCGACTTGATGTAAAAAAAAATTAAAAGACCAAATAAAAATAATCCACAAGAAGAATCAAAGTTTTTAATTACAGCCAAAAACATCGGAAGTTTACTTTTGCGCCACCTGTTAGTTACTCTATATAGTGTATGTAAAATATAGACTTTGGTAACCCTTTTCCTAGAGGTATAATTTTCACTTCTGAAACAGATTGTTAATTTTTATAAAGTTACCTTTATATTGGACGGTGTAACAGGCGTAACCGGTGCCATCGGAAGCTGTTGCACGGCGAACGCGTGCTCTGCCGCGGTAATTTCTTAAAAGGAGCGAGGATGCAGACAGATCCGTCGCATTAACAGGTTCATCAGATTCCTCCACGTATGGTGAAAAGTTTGGTGTAGCTTTTGCTACAGCCACATTTATCGTGATTGGATTCTCTGTTGTTGGAGTTGAGGTTGCAGTAGTTAATTCAGATCCATCACCGTCAGCATAACATCGAACTACTCCAATGGTGTCAGGGTTTCTGCAGTTATTATCCTCACACGTATAACAATCCAATACATCTCCAGCAACTGTGAAGAAATAAATTATATATGTCTTTGAATGTGAAAAAAGTGGAGCCGCCAAAAATTAACGAGATATAAACAAAATGAATAAGTAAAATGAACAACTTTATTTTCAATGTACGAAATATTAGACGTGTTTTCGTTACACCGCCAGCTTAGATAATTGCTTAATTTGTATGGTGACCTATGCGGCATTTGCAGTTATCGCATAATTATCGTTAATCCTTGCCTTTGAATCCGAATGGCAGTTTTGAAGTTATAAAAAATTTAAGGTAAAACTTATTTGGTTAATTTTCTCGTAAATCATAAAATTTGAGAGTGTCTTAAAGTTGTCACCTCCCAACAAACATTCTGCCCCACTTTATAAATCATACGTAACTACACATTAGGGTGGGTCAATTTGTATGGTAGGAAACAAATTAACAAAGCTTGCATAACAATTAAAACTTCGGGTAATTCTAAAAATATTTCACCAAAAAAAAAACGATGGATCTAAAATAAATACCTAGCTCATGCAATTGGTTTTAATCAATTGGTTGTAAAATTCGAGCTGTTGGGACACGTTAGTGATGTGAAGAATAAACCCCGTACACGTCGCTCAAGAACAACTCCGAATATTGCTGTTCTAGTCCAAAGTGTTGATGTAAACCCAGGTTTGTCCATTCCTCGTCGTTCTTTGCAACTGGGCATTCCACAAACGTCATTACACCGTATTTTGCATCAAGACTTAAGGCTTATAAAGTTCAGTTAACACAAGAACTCAAGCCGGCCGATCATTAACAACGCCGTGTCTTTGCTGATTGGGTACTTGAAATGCATGAAAATGATCCGGAATTCCATCGAAAAATCATCTTCACTGATGAGGCCCATTTCCACCTCGATGGCTACATCAACAAGCAAAATTGCTGCATTTGGGGCTTGGAAAACCCAAGAGTTATTGTTGAGAAGTCTCTCCATCCTCAACGTGTGACTGTTTGACGTGGTTTACGGTCCGGCGGGGTCATTGGGCCTTACTTTTATGAAAATGCGGTTGGGTCAACAGTTACGGTGAATGGAATGCGCTATCGTGTTATGATTAATGATTTTTTATGGTCGGAGTTGGATGATATTGATCTGGACAACGTTTACTTTCAACAAGACGGCGCTACGTGCCACACAAGCAACGAAACCATTAAAGGATATGGTCCTGTAAGCGTGGTCGTGGTGGTCTTTGGCCAATGGAAATGGATTCTGAAGCACTATCCATTTTGGCAGAATTTCAGTACTGGATTTATGGGCATAATAAGACATAAATATTCGGGGTCGATATGCGCGTTATTTGTTATCTTAATATATATTTACCCTCGACACTGATTCACTGATTCTGTCACGCAGTACGTAGGAATTTAAATAGGCATTCTATAAATAACTAGTAAGTTGTAATGCGCCTATGGCGCCCGTTAATTTGCTTGCGAAAGTATTTGTTACTTAATTTTAAAAATTTTGTAAAAAATATTTTGAGAAAACTATTTTGTAAAAAAAAATTTCGGAAAAAAATAAAATTGGAAAAAAAAAATTTGTGGAAAAAAATTTTTGCAGAAAATAAATATTTGTTGAAAAAAAAAATTTGTTGAAAAAAATAATTTTTGTGGAAAAAAAAAATTTTGTTGAAAAAAAAAATTTTGTTGAAAAAAAAATTTTTGTGGAAAAAAAAAATTTTGTTGAAAAAAAAAATTTGGGGAAAAAAAAATTTTGGGAAAAAAAAAATTTTGGGAAAACACAATTTCTGTACAAAAAAAAAATATTATTTTTTTTATTATTGTTATTTATAGAATTATTATAGAATGCCTATTTAAATTCCTACGTACTGCGTGACAGAGTCAGTGAATCAGGGAATCAGTGTATCAGTGAATCAGTGTCGAGGGTAAATATATATTAAGATAATAATAAAAAAAAAAATTTTTTTTTTTGTACAGAAATTGTGTTTTCCCCAAATTTTTTTTTACCAAAACTTTTTTTTTCCAAAATTTTTTTTTACAAATTTTTTTTTATTTACAAAAATTTTTTTTTTTACAAATTTTTTTTTTACAAATTTTTTTTTTTTTGCAACATTTTTTCTTCCAAATTTTTTTTTTCAACAACATTTTTTTTTTCTTCCAAATTTTTTTTTTCAACAAAATTTTGTTTTTCAACCAAAATTTTTTTTTAATAAATATTGATAAAGGGATCTATGAAAATATCGGTCAATTGCTTGCCACGACGTCGGTGGCATACCTTTATTCAATGGTCCATATCATTTTAATGACTCTGAGACATAATTGAGGTGCAATGTCGTTAATGTGCCGAATTATCTCATCCTTTGAATTGTTTTTTTTTTTAATATCCCCAAGGAAAGAAGTACAATGGTGCCAAATGACATGATCGTGTCGGCCAATTAACATCGCCACGACGTGAGATAACACGGTCATTGAATTTTTCGCAGAAAGAGCTATTATTTCATTGGCTGTGTGTAGAGTTGGGTATTTCCCGAGAAAATCCTAATCTCGAGATTCGGGATTTCCCGAAATAACGAAAATGTCAATTCTCGAGAATTCTCGAAATATGGGGAACATCTAAAATCAGTCTCAAAGCAATGAATTTCATAAAATATTCTTTTTATTTAAGTACAAAATAATATAAAAAAATATTACTATTTCAATAATTAAAAAAAAAAAAAAAATAAATATTATACTTATTAAACTAGGGGAGTGATTAAAAACATTATTTACCAAATTGGTGTTTTAAAAAACATAGACTTTTAATGGCTTCTCGAGATTCGAGACGGAAAAATCTGGAAAAGCACAGGTGTTTTCACATTTCCTACATACATTTGGTCGATTATGCTGACCAAAAAAATCGCATATTGCACGAAATGTATTTTGATTTCGATGCTCATTTTCGTAGAAGGCTTCAACAATCTTAATGCGCTGCTCACTCATGTACCTCTCCGTGGTTGCATTTGTCAAGAATGGAAAAACCAAAAAATACTCAGGTAAATACTTCAGACACATAGTTCCGAATTCCTTCAAATATGTCTGAACAAAATATTGGTCAGACACAGAGATCAGATCAGATCAAGTCCTCAAAAATGCAGTACAGAAATCATAGAGAATTTATTCAGATCTTTCGAAAGAAAATATCTCACAGAAAAGTCGAACAGAATTCGGAATGAAATCGTTAAGAATTGTCGGAAGAGATCAGACATTGTTCATCTGATATTGGGTTTGCTGGGATGGCATGGAGTCATCCCTACATACTGCAATGAATTGCCGTACTAAGACCATGTTGGATATATCATGATCGTACATCATGCAATGATTTACTTGAATCTTGGCAATGATTTGGTGTCGCCCAACTCTTACAATCCGTCTTGCGCTGATGTTTAGATCAAACTCATGTTTAGCTTAGGGTGGCAAAAAACTGCTCACAATTTATGCCCCTGCCGCACCATATTTCCTGGAAACGGGTGAGTACACAGTCAATGTCATTTGGTCACACTCCGCGTTAGAGGATATTAAAGATTTCGCCAGGTCGAAAAGTTTACTCATTCGTTTTTTCTTTCAATTTCAATTTCATCATAACTAATTTTGAATTGTTTGTCACTTTCCCCCCCTTCCAACTCCGTGTTTTACCGACACAATTATTTTCTTTTCGCTCTCAATAATTCAAAATTGTTCAAATCACTGTCAAGTGTCCGTCTCACAATTGTGTCAATGACATTTCGAAAGCCACTTGAGATATTATTCACCTTTTGTATGGGCAAAAACTGCTACGAGGAATATCACTGGCACAAATCGCATCTTTTCTCAACACTGGCACGTGAAATGAAACTTCTTTTCAAATCAGTTTCGATGTATTTCTTTTATTCGATATTGCTTTAATTGTATTCCTTACAGGGATATACAGTTTGTTCGTTCGACATTTATATTGACACTGAAAACATATATAATTTGTCATCGCGGTTATTTTTTGTTTTTTTTTGTTTTATCAATTTTCATAGAAAATACTGATAAATTGTTAAGCTCAGCCAGACAAGAAAGCGTACAAGTGAATCGATCAGCAGCGATTCATTTTGGGCGCTAATCAACAAAGATAACAATTAAAAAAGAACCATTTTACAAGGTAATGCAAAAACAAAGGTGTTGTGGAAAACGAATAATTTTATAATATGGATTGTTAATAGGCGTGTTTTCATAACAAGCTAGCGATTATCACGATTATCGCATTTTTATAGCGCTGTGAGAATGTTTTAATAAGTATTCATGAAAATATAAAAAAAGTTAGTTTGTTGGGGCAAAATATTTAAAATAAAAGTGTAAATGAACAATTTCTAAAATTTCATTTCCAATCTACGAAACAAATTATATTTATATTTATTGCTGTATTCATTCACAACGAATGACACCTTCGTTGACTTGGCATCATTTAATATTAGGTGTGTTTTCGTGACACCGCCAGCTTAGATTATTGTTCAGACTTATCTATACAAAATAGACGATTATCTAAGCTAGCGATTTAACGAAAATACGCCTAATTAAATGACGAATTACTTTTGGGTAATGAAAAATTATAAAAAAAAAAATTAATTTTGGTTTAATTTTAGAAAATCCGAAAAATTGAGTTAGTCCTTTTAAGAAATGGTAACTGCTACTGGTAGATAACTAAGTTCTTCTAACTTTCTCTTGGTACGACATTGATAGCGCATTTACCAAGGGAACTCCTCTGCTTAACTCAATATTTCGTGAAAATATATTATCTAGAGTGTTCTTTCCCAACACTTTAGATACAAAAAAAAAAACCTCCATTTCCCTCAACGTATTACTCATTGTAATAAATTCTCCCCTTGTTTTACCCGACAACATAAGATGGAGTGTTTGCCCTCCACCTACCGCATGGGCTAAATGCGTTGCTGTCAAGGACACCAGATCGGATTGCCTTTTCAACTTCTTTACATTCGTACGAGTTCAGGCGGAATTCAAATAGTTCATTAATCAATTAGTCGGGGAGAAATAAAGCCGCAATGAAATAAGGCCCCAAAAATGGGTGTTTATTTCGTGATGAATAAATGCCGTAAATTCGAAAATGAAACAAACCCCTTACGAAATTACTTTACCTTACTTCCCAAATCAAAATTATAATTAAGTAAAATTTTTGATTTTCTACAATTCTTTTTTTTTTTTTAGTATTGACACAAATTGGAGCGACATTCAGAGGTATGGGTAGTTATTTCATATGAAATAACGCCACAACTTACGAAATGAAATAAAGCCCCAAAACATAAAAACACGCCCCAATTATCGTTGTTGTTTTTGCCTGTACTGATGTTTGGGGCCTTATTTCATTGTCACTTTGGGCCTTTATTTCACCCCGCCAATCAATTAACGAACACCCGAGATCTTCTATAATTTTCTATAGTTGAGATGGTAAATGGTGTTTTTTTTTGGATTTTCAGCGCAAAGTTTTTTTTTCAGCATGCATTTTCATTTCATAATTGAGATTTATTATTAAAATATGTGATCTGTTAAAACAGCGTTTCGCAAGTTATGTCCACTTTTTGTCGAGGCTGATTTTTGGCGCAGTCGGTACGTCAATACACGTAATTGGCGACCGCTATTCTTAAAGGACGATGAGAGCTGGAAAGTTTCGGTCAATAGATCAAGGTGCCGTTTATCTCGGAACTTAGTTTGCCCAAAATTTGAAAATTGTTCGATGGTCAAGTAGAAAGTTCGTCAGGGAAAGTTCACTCGTAGGTCATAAATTGGCCCATTGTGATACCTTTGGTTGCAGGAGGATAGAGGCAGATGAAGGGTATTAGTGGATTTTTTATTGTTTCCTTAATTGTAAAGAATGTTGGCAGTGCTGGCGATTCAATCCCGATATAGTTCTGAAAAGAACATACCTTCTGATGTCGGCTTTCTTGGCAGTGCCTAAACTTGAGCTATTTTCACAGTACGACTCCAGTACTCAAACCTGGTTCTGACCCAGAGCAAAGTGGTAGCTACCGACCGAACTCGTTCTGGTCGGCTTTTGGTAACCAGAGAGATGTTAAAGGACCGTAGGATGTCATCGGTTCGGATTTCGAATCACTCGACATCACCTGCACTCAGGCTATTTTCTGAACAAGTGAGACAAGCGGAGAGCCTCGATTTAGCCGAGGTTTTTGTTTCCGTGTGCCATGATGGTATCCGGTTCTGATCATATGGAACTTTGACAACAATATTAGCAGACTCATTGGGAGTTGTGTCAAGGATCGCAAGTTTAATGAAAACTTGGAGTGTAGGAATGTTATCCGATCTGGTGTTGGACATACCGCAGCCACCACAACGGCACTTATTTCGCACGCTGACGAAATACTTTTGGCATCATCGGGCCCTGGGGCTTGTTCTATGAATATTAGGCTTAACACCCACCTTTCCGAACTATAGGGTTGCTTCGAAAGGTGGAAATTAAAGCTCAACGTTTCAAAGGCAGGAGAATTTTTCGAAGTAAAGATTGGCGATGACTTAATTCAGTCCTCTGACGCCATACAATTTCTTAGTGTCATATTTCCAGGATACTCTGGACTGCTATGTGCTAATAAAGGTAAAAAATATTTAATACACTCCTCTCACTCCTCCATAATGGCGTCTGATCATATGTTGTATGAGATGGTGCGACATTGAAACAAAAGAATCGAACAAGGAAAATCTTAAAAATAAACATTTATTTTAATTTCCTCCGCCATATATTTCAGGGGAAATAATTAGTTTCCTTGAAAATCTATTAAGAAATACATCCTAGGAATATATTGGCGGAGAAAAACAGTACATCGGACAATGTAATGGACCGATCGCCATAAAATATTAACAATGTTCTCTAAACACATACAATCATCATAAAATTTTTGCTTTGTACATTTTTGACCAGGACTACCATAGTATAAGAAACATTTGCCTAAAACTATGCAATATATCTGATTTTCTTAAAAAGAAATCCGGCACAGCTAATACAACTCTGAAATTTGAACGACCGTATCTTCTGCACTATTAGAAGTATAAAATAGGAATAAAATGGCGGGAGTCACGTCCCTTGGAAAATTCTTTATATCGGTTAGAGTTTGGATGTGTCAGTCACTTAATTGGTACTATATCTTCTATAGTATTAAAAATAAGATAAGATACTTGTACTGAATGAAAGCCTACTGTAGAACATATGGATACCTGTGCAGGTTGTACTGCTAAGCGCCTAGTTAGTTCCCTAACGTAGTGTTCCAGAGCGTCTGTGATATACAGAAAGCACAGAAGAAATGGGGTCCATTTTATGTTAAACTTAAAATTGTATTGTATTTTGTTCATAAATACTTATAAGTATATGTTTGTATATGTACAATATCAATTTTCACACATTTTTCTTAACAAAGGTTTTTTTGAATTTTTATGAATATGGGCGATAGTAATTATTTTGTTGTTATTTTCAAATAAAAAGTCGACTTGTAAATCCATAGAAGTAAAAAGATCGACTGTTTAAATGTATCGAAAAGTCGAAAGGTCGACTTTTGGTTATAACTATATAACGCTAGCACGGTAAGGTCTAGACTACATAATCTAAAAGTACGGTTAACTCCAGGCCGGACACTCGTTGGACATCCAGGAGGCAACCCTGTCCGTGGGATCTGGTAGCGCCTGGATCGTACGGCAGCAAAGTGACCGCTGAGGTTGATGTTGTTTTTAAGACTGGAGTTGCAATTCGGGATAGAGGAAACAACGTTATCAAACCTACTGGCAACGTAGTGCAGAATCGAGTGAGCACCTGCGTCGGCATCTCACAAAGCACACGGTAGTCTGTCCGATATTCTCAGCGCGAATGGCGACCTGTAAAAACATTGCACAGAATATCCCGTTTTCGACGGTGGCAATCTTAGTGTCGGTTCGGTCTAAGATCGGGTACGCACCTACGTCGGCATTCCACAAAATATCCCAGTGTATACTTCATTTGTACATGTTTCATTTGTAACTCTTAATTTTTATGTGTGTGCATTGGTAACTAAAAGTGTGAGTGTATTGAGTTTATCGAAGAACCACTGTCCAATGTAATGGCTGGCTAAGTGTTTTGTTTTGGATTTCTTTTGATTACCTAAATGAGAAAATCAAATTCGTTTTGACACAATCACACCCCAAGCCCCAACCCGGTCAATCGACTGGCTCAAACACTTCATTGCGCCAGTTTTTGGCGTGGTGAATGGTGCCTTTTAGTAATTGGTCATAATCGATTATTAAATTTTATTTTTAGTATACGAAAAAAGAATTAAAAAAATGAGATAATTTTCTCAGGCTCATATCTGGCAAACCGTTTGGAATTTTGATTTATTACAAATTTAAAAAATATTTGTTGAGCCTTTTCCCCTGTTCAGGTCCATAGCAGCTACCTAAAAACCCCTTCAAAATTCAAGAAAACCATTAACTACAAAATCTCAATAAATAACTTTCTAGAACATATGAACTTCCTAAAAGTGTATGAATTCACATTTGCTTTCGAGAATATCATTGGTCAATTTTTGGAGCGTATAAGTAATATTAATTTCAAAGCCTAGCACTCGTACGTACAGTTTCGCCCACTTTAGAAATCCTGTTATAATATCAATATGACCAAAGCGATCTTGCCCAAATTCTGTATTTAGTAAATCTATAGCTAGACAAAGATTTGGACAAAAACTTGGAAGTCTGGCAACTCCCCTTCTGGTACCTCCCGTACAAATGAGCCATCCCGCCTATCTTAGAAATCGTGTAATAATATCAATATGCCAAACGCGATCTTGTAGAAATCTAGTAATTATATAATTTCGCTCAACGAATCTTTCCGAAATTCTATATTTAGTAAAGCTTTAGCTATATAAAATTTTCTAGTAAAAACTCGGCTTTATATTCCGCCCGTTTTGTAAAAACGTGTAATACAATATTTATACCCTCACCCTACGGGTAGGAGGGTATATATCATTTTCTATAACATTCGGTATTTTGAGGTTGCTATTATGGAATATGAGACTTATATTTTTTTACTGAGGGTGAGGGTATATATAAGTCGGTTTACCCGACTGCAAATTTTTCACTGGTTTTCTATAACATTCGGTATTTTGAGGTTGCTATTATGGAATATGAGACTTATATTTTTTTACTGAGGGTGAGGGTATATATAAGTCGGTTTACCCGACTGCAAATTTTTCACTGGTTTTCTATAACATTCGGTATTTTGAGGTTGCTATTATGACATTTCGTCAGATGTTACATCAAATGGTGGTAACCACGCACACTTTTCACTTTCCAATACTTTGGAATATGAGAATTGTATGTTTTTACTGAGGGTGAGGGTAAATATAAGTCGGTTTACCCGACTGCAACTTTTTCACTGTGTTCACCATGTTAGTCTTTGAAAATTTTGCCGGCAATTCTCATAGTTTGTTTGTATCGAGTGTACTGTATACTTTAAAATATTATACACCGATATCCTTGACATCAAAAGCATTGAAAATTAGATGGAATTGAATTTCATTTGCCTGTGTAGCTTCTTTTGATTTCCTATGGAGTCCATAAGATTATCCTCTGCTTTTTTTAAAATTATTGGAAAACTAGTAAGTTGTAATGCGCCTATGGCGCCCGTTGAAATATGGACAACAAATTTTGTGGAAAAAAAAAAATTCTGTGGGAAAAAAAAAATTTTGTTGAAAAAAAAAAGTTTTAGTTTAAAAAAAAAATTTTTGTTGAAAAAAAAAATTTGGTCGAAAAAAAAAATTTCTTAAAAAAAAAAAATTTTGTTGAAAAAAAAATTTTTGTTGAAAAAAAAATTTTTGCTAAAAAAAAAAAATTTTTGTTGAAAAAAAAAAATTTTGCTGAAAAAAAAAATTTTGTGGAAAAAAAAAAATTTTGTTGAAAAAAAATATTTGTTGAAAAAAAAATTTTTGCTGAAAAAAAAAATTTTTGTTGAAAAAAAAAAAATTTGTGGAAAAAAAAAATTTTCTTGAAAAAAAAAATTGTGGAAAAAAACAAATTTTTGAAAAAAAAAATTTCTTGAAAAAAAAAATTTGGAAAAAAAAAATTTTTGTAAAAAAAAAAATTTGTAAGAAAAAAAAATTTTGGAAAAAAAAATTTTTTGGTAAACAAAAAATTTGGGGAAAACACAATTTCTGTACAAAAAAAATATTATTTTTTTTATTATTATTATTTATAGAATTATTATAGAATGCCTATTTAAATTCCTACGTACTGCGTGACAGAGTCAGTGAATCAGGGAATCAGTGTATCAGTGAATCAGTGTCGAGGGTAAATATATATTAAGATAAAATATAGTTTTGGTTGTCGTAACCGTGACGTCCTTTATGAACAGTTTTTAGTTCTCACCAAGAAGTAAATTTATAGAATGTTTTCAAACGCAGATAATGCAATTCTAATTTGCAATATGACAATAGCAACAACTTTGCCTCAGGGAGTAAATAAAAATTCCAAACAGTTAGCTTTTGCAAAAATGACACCAAGACCCCAAATCTTTTTTTGGTCTTTTCTCCGCATTAGTGTTGTCCGCATATGGTTTTATTTTTTCCTGTTGCACTGTGTAATACACTGTGGTACCTCGAAGTCCCCAAAAAGGACCAAAACACAGATATTTTGTTTTTACCTTTTAATAAATGTGCTATTCTCGAGAAAGTGCCACAAAAGTCAATTGTTTTTTCCAGCTGCCGTTTTCACCTTGTCAAAGACGGCAACTTCACGAGCTATCGAGTAATCACTTTGGGGAAGATTAAAAGGAAATAAAATAATGCTGAAGTAAAAAAGTAACAATATTTTTAATGGACCGCACATTTCGGTTAATATTTGAATGTCTATTAATGAAATGGAGATAATTCTGTGTGGAAACTAAAAAAAAAATCATCTTATGAATATTTCGGGAATACATCCGAATGGCAAATTACCAGGAATTTTAAAACAAGTGATGGGTATATTGTTGCGTACATTTAAAGTATTAACTTAAAGTTAGCTACTGCAGTCATCGTAAGACATACATATGTGAATGTCAGCTTGTATACATGGGTGGTATCTACATAAATATATAAATAATAACTAAACATAGGGATTGTCTTTACATCAGAAATCGAGCAAAAATCACAAATGCCATCGTTAAGATTGAGAATTGAATCGTGGCACTCGAATTGCATTTGTCGTTCAGGCAGACATCACACTTTTCAGTTTCGTCGACCCCGAGATCCTTATTGATGGCTGTGCATGCACTTTCGTCCACCGGTATTTCCACACAGCCCTTTTTGGTTTTCGTTGCCGAAGTCTCTTTATCTGTAAAGAAATTAAATGGCAAAGTAGTATTAATAATATTTTGTATTTGTTTGTGACTCAACAAGTTATAGAATGGTAAAGAATGGTCTGTTTGTCAAGCAAGAGACGGCATTTTAAAGTTTCTCCAAATCGGATCGAAAGTGAAGTTTTCACAGATTTTCTAAATTGGCAGTGTTCTGGGCCATGAAAGTTTACTAAGGCCCAATAAATGAGTCAAGGTTGATCTTCGTTTTTCGTTTAAACTGAAGTTGAATTTAAAATTCATATTTTCAGTCAACGTTTAAACGTAGTTTTATCGTCCAATATTGGGCGTTTAAACCACAGTTTAATAGCCATATGATTGTGACATCACTCAACGATAGAAGAAGAAGAAAAAAATTATTTCGGTTCACCAAATTCCACAAATACAATAACTTACATAAATAAAGCTACTGCGTAATTTTCTTGGAGCTGAAAATGGTTTCCGACTACCACCAGTTCCATACATTTAGCCGAGTTTTTTTAATTCTCATATTTTCGTAAAAATCTTGTGTGACGAAATCCACCACAAAAGTTTAATATCATTTTAACTATTCAACTGAAACATATATTTTCTGATAAAAGAGTGAGTGTTGCCACATCAACACCCGAAAATGTGGATTATTTTGACTGTATTGAAGTTTAAACTAAGTTTTATTGGAAACTGAGTTTTACATAATCGTGGTTTAACTACGATCTCATTTATTGGCCCTAAGATTGTCACATTATATGGCGAATTCGACAACAGCTGTTTTCTGACAGCTTTGTCAAAAGTGGCAACACTGGCAGTACGACATTTGCTATTGGCAAAGCCAACGGAATTATTATGGACCATTTAGCGACATCTGCACTTTAGGCCTGCAATCAGACTTATGATGACTGCACACTAGATTTTCTTCTTGGACTGGAAGGGATTTAATAGGCTTCAATGTCACTCTCTTGAGAAACACTTATCGCTGAAGATAAGCTGAAATTTTGCTACACCTGTGACAGATCACTCTCGATAAGATATTTACCTTTATATTGGACGCTGTAACAAGCGAAACCGGTGCCATCCGGAGCAGTTGCACGGCGAGTGCGTGATATGGCACGGTAATTTCTTAAGAGAAGTGTGGATGCAGACGTCTTACGTTTTGGCGGATCAAATAGTTCCACCTCCGATGGCGCTACTTTCTGTGCAACTTCATTCTTTTCTGTTGTTGGTTCCGTTGGAGAAGGTTCAGCTGTCGGTGGTGCTGTTGCAGAAGTTCCAGCTGTTGGTGGTTCCGTTGGAGAAGGTTCTGCTGTCGATGGTGCCGTTGGAGAAGGTTCAGCTGTCGGTGGTTCCGTTGGAGAAGGTTCAGCTGTTGATGGTGCCGTTGGAGAAGGTTCGTCTGTCGATGGTGCCGTTGGAGAAGGTCCATCAGTCGGTGGTGCCGTTGGAGAAGGTTCGGCTGTCGATGGTGCCGTTGGAGAAGGTTCATCAGTCGGTGGTGCTGTTGGAGAAGGTTCCGCTGTCGATGGTGCCGTTGGAGAAGGTTCATCAGTCGGTGGTGCTGTTGGAGAAGGTTCCGCTGTCGATGGTGCCGTTGGAGACGGTTCATCAGTCGGTGGTGCCGTTGGAGAAGGTTCGGCTGTCGATGGTGCCGTTGGAGAAGGTTCATCAGTCGGTGGTGCCGTTGGAGAAGGTTCATCAGTCGGTGGTGCCGTTGGAGAAGGTTCGGCTGTCGATGGTGCCGTTGGAGAAGGTTCGGCTGTCGATGGTGCCGTTGGAGAAGGTTCATCAGTCGGTGGTGCTGTTGGAGAAGGTTCCGCTGTCGATGGTGCCGTTGGAGACGGTTCATCAGTTGGTGGTGCCGTTGGAGAAGGTTCGGCTGTCGATGGTGCCGTTGGAGAAGGTTCATCAGTCGGTGGTGCCGTTGGAGAAGGTTCGGCTGTCGATGGTGCCGTTGGAGAAGGTTCATCAGTCGGTGGTGCCGTTGGAGAAGGTTCGGCTGTCGATGGTGCCGTTGGAGAAGGTTCATCAGTCGGTGGTGCCGTTGGAGAAGGTTCGGCTGTCGATGGTGCCGTTGGAGAAGGTTCATCAGTCGGTGGTGCCGTTGGAGAAGGTTCGGCTGTCGATGGTGCCGTTGGAGAAGGTTCATCAGTCGGTGGTGCCGTTGGAGAAGGTTCGGCTGTCGATGGTGCCGTTGGAGAAGGTTCATCAGTCGGCGGTGCCGTTGGAGAAGGTTCAGCTGTTGATGGTGCCGTTGGCGAAGGTTCGGCTGTCGATGGTGCCGTTGGAGAAGGTTCAGCTGTCGATGGATCCACTGTTGTCGGTCCCGCGGTTGATGGATCAGCTGTTATTGGTCCTGCTGGTGTTGTCCCTGGTCCATCCACTTCGGTCGTATCTGTGGACTCAGTCGGTTCTGTTGTAATTGCATCATCACCATCAACGTAACATTGAACTATTTCCATGCTTTCGATGCTA
Organism: Hydrotaea cyrtoneurina; assembly: GCA_958296145.1. Classification (NCBI taxonomy): domain Eukaryota; kingdom Metazoa; phylum Arthropoda; class Insecta; order Diptera; family Muscidae; genus Hydrotaea; species Hydrotaea cyrtoneurina. The sequence goes on along the minus strand of OY282514.1, from coordinate 48,710,836 downwards.
TTGCAGTCGTCATCTTCACAACTGTAACACTCCAATTTATTGCCAACAACTGTAATTATTATATCGGTGAGAGAAAAAAGAAACAAAACAAATCAAATTATTACTATTCGGTTATCAGTACTTCACTCCGTTCAGATATATGTTTGTCTGTGTGTCGTAATATTCTACATGCCAGCATATGCCTACTTTTCACCTGCTCGTTTTCTCGCATTTTATTTTCTTGTTATCAGAATGTGAAAATGATCAATAGATTGATGATAAAGTAATAGGTAGTTTCTATTTCTTGACATACATACATTTATACAATGAACAGACTGGCGAACATTTTTATGAACTCCAGCATTCGAGTCAAATATTTTTTCTATTTCATAATAAGTAGAACAGTAGACAATATTTCCTAGAGAAATCATGTTAAGGCGGTAAAAACTGTTGAAGTTTTCTGTGGAAGTGTTTGGCTGGTAACATACAATTTTGGTATCAGACTATGAATTTCATTATCTACCTTGCCTATGTATTTCCCTTAACATTATCTGAAGCTACAGACCGGGAACATTCCCGGAAATGTTTTCACGATGTAAAAAAAAAAATGTGTGTGTTTCGGCCCATAATTTTAATTGTCGATGAAGATATCCAAAACCGGGAACTATTCAGTTGAACTCGGGCGACATTACTTTTTATTTTTGATCATAAGTTGAGTTTATTTTTATTTGAAGAAAATCGGTAAAAATTTAATTATACCGCCCAGTGGGGGTATTCGAAAAGCTTTTGGAAATAAATCTTCAAAGAGGAATTGATATATCCGATTGGATTGAATTTTCACACATACCTAGCACCTAGAAGCGTGTTCGAACTTGTCCAGAGATAAGCTACTAGGATTCAAAGTTGATAACCTTGGTTGTCAGAAAAAGAATTAAACTTCCGCCCAATTGTTATTTATAGTCCAATACGCCTAATTGATTAAGGATGTGGTTAAGGCTTTTGAAAATATGTTTTTAATTTGTAAGGACATCAGAACAATATATTTAATGACAAAAATGTTATAGTCGTTGGATAAAAAAAGGTTATGTGCCTCTCATTTGTGAAGCTCGGTTAATATTTGAATGCCTATTAATGAAATTCTGTATGTAATGTGGAAATTAAGAAATGAAAATCATCGTAGAAATATTTTGCTTATAATTATATATATAAATAATAAAAAAGTATGGATTTTTTTGAAACTAAATGAAATGCTGAAGAATTTCCGAAAAAGGAACTACAGCAATTTTGGGGGATTCCCCCGCCCGTAATTTCAGGAATTATGGGATTGTTTTGATTGAAATCGTAAATGTTGTTTAATTTTTTCGATTTCTAATACCAAGCAGAACATGTATGCAACATTTTGTGGCATTTTGTCAAGTAATAAGGATTTCATTGAATATTGAGTTTTTAACATTTTCACGAGATCATACACTCTAAAAAATACGTCTTTTTTTTTGTTTACACACAACTAGAACGCGTGATTGGTATGTGTAGCAAGTAAAGCTTATTTCCATCAACACAAAGCTTATTTGGATATAAATATAACTCATTTGCTATTAATATTACGTATTTGTGTATAAGCAATAACGTGTTTGGGAAAAACAGACAACGAACTTATTAAATTCAACAAAGCACAACATTTGGGTGCGAATAAGTGTGTATTTGCAACTGGTTTCGTAATTTTTTTTTTTTTGCATTTACGCTCATTAAAATAATATCAATACCGAGAGAATGGGATGGATTGTTATATAGAAATTCACAAATTGAAAAAAATAAAAAATGACTCAAAACTGCATACATATATATTCGATATTTATCACCTACAAACAAGTTAATGTTTGTGGTATGGAAAAATAGATATATGTTTGATGCGAACTTGTTTGCTGAAATTTGTTAAATTGGCCACTTTTTTCAGCGTGTATAAAATCATGTAACAGAATTTCATAACATTTCATAAATTTTACAAATTCCACAAAAGTCTAAAAACAACTAATGATGTAGTTTAAAATATATATAAAATTCTTAGTAATTTGAAATATTATAGATTTTGCTCTTTCTGATTCAATGTTATGAAGGTAAAATTTAAAAACAAACACCTGCGGTTTGATTGGTATCACAAAACACAATCAAGTTAACATCCTGATAAGAATATAAAATAACTCTAAAGTCGTATGAAACTACTCCAGAAAAAAAAAAATTAGCAGACGGCTTTAATCAGTAGAAATTAACCAGTGCATCCACAAAAGAAATCGAACAAAGTTTATGTATTCGAGAGAATGTTGCCGATGCACAGTGGTCTCGAATCCATTTCTTTGGGCAAAAGTCTGTAACTTAGAAACTAGTAAACATTTTTGAGTTCTACAAAAAATTAATTGTTGTCAAGGAGTGAGCGATTATTTTAAGGTATTAGCATTAAACATCTGAGAATTCAATATATTTTAGAAATATTTCCGTAATTGGGCACTTTTCGTATTTTTTATATTTTTCGTTGTTACTTTTTTTAAACACATTTTGATGGAATTGTTAACATTGCATATTAAAAATGTAGTTTTTCTAATTTCCTAAACTCTTTAGTTCGTAATGTCATTTGTAAAATCATTAGGCTGAAAAATAAACGTTTTCGGAATCAAAATTTTTTTTCAGATTTTGAAATCTGGATAAATAATAATTTTAGTTAATTTTAAAAGCTGTTGTACTTTTCTTTTTTATAACGCCAACATGTTATTTGTAGCAAATACAGTTTGGTTGTAGCAACTATTTTAAAAATATGGATTTTGAAAAAAAGTTGGCTTTGGACCACATCTTGTGACATTAAGGATTTAGTGCTAAAAGTCAAACGCGAATTAAATATTTTTGTCTCATTATCTTTTAAAAATAAGGCACGCATCTGATAAGATAAGCAAGTTTCCTTTCTTCTAATGCCAAATTGTGTCCAAATCGGAAAAAACTTAACAACTTTGGCAATATTTGTAAAATATATCCAATTGTCCGATGTGAATGTCAAATGTTAAAGTCTTTTGACGTATGGAAATGAATGCTGGACCACTGTGAGGCGGTGCCTTCAAGTAATTTGGGCCAAATTCACATTTAAATTCCTCGGTTGATATCAACTTTTGTATATTTTGAGTGAAATTGTGTAGCACATCAAACAATTATCAGAATATTTCACTGGGAATTATTCATGTTATTTTTTTCAGTTGATTATTAATTCATTGGCCGGCTACGAGACTTTAAACTCTAGTCCGCTGTCCAATGAAGGGGATGTTGGGGAACCCCGCATTTCTTAATTTTGAGGTTCCGTTGTTGGTATTTTCGGAACGGAAAAACGGACAATAACAGTCATATATTGTCTTAAAAAAGGGTTCACAAATTATTGTTGGAATGCTGTTTTTTTTTTTTTTTTTTTTTGTAGAACATTAAATCATTTTGTTTTTTCTGTATTATTTGTGTTTGGTGGTGGGTTTTAATTTTTTTTTTTGGGGGTTTTTAATTTTTTTTTTCAAAGAAAATATTTTTCTTTCTTTAAAACGTTTTGCCTTCGTATGTTCAATTTTCACCTTTTGAGTGAGCAACAAGTGCCACCAGCAACATCACCGGCAACAATTTCATTTTTTTTTTTCTTTTCACTAATTTAAGAGTTTTTATGTTTAAAAAAAAACTCAAAGAAATTCCCGCTACGACGTTTTCGTGATATTTTCAACGCTGATACCAATACGAACGTTAATGTACGACTTTTAAATTGTAACTAACAATTAAATGTGTGTTAACATGGCTTTTTATCAGTTCTTGCATTTCTGATAGCTTCCTACCAGTCCATCGGACCGATATAATTATTGGCAATAGACGCCGAATAAAGCATCACGACCGGTGCCGAGGGAAACAGAAATCACCACACAAAAAAATATTTGTAGATAAGCAACAAAAATAAATAGACTCTTGGTTATTTGGTTTAGGTGAACCACTTGTTTATACGTTAAACATGAACGTAGTGGGGTTTTGTCTATAAATTATAAGAAAAAAAGTGTTATTGCCATTCACCAAATGTTCTATAAACAATTACATCCTGTTCTTCTCCGTATATATTAGTCTAACTAAAAGTAATTTTGAATTAAGACCGTTTTATGGCGTCGTATAATGAATAAGTCATCGGCTGGCTGTACGCTGCCTATGGGAATTCCCCCAATTACTAGGTGAACCATTTCGACAGAATGTCACTGATTGCACATATCGTAGACTAACTGCACTTCTTATATATATATGTATTATATATCTATTAGACGGGTGAAGGGGGAGGCAGGGAACTTCTTTGGGCTTTTTTTTATCATTTAATCTTAATATTACCAAGACAGTCAGCAGTAACATATGGTAACATTTTATTAGGGTCGTCGGATTGTCAAGATTTGTCAGATTTTCCATTCGGGATTTTATTTTCATATCACTACTATGACTTTTTTTCGGTTAACTCCATTTAGTAATATTTTGATTAAAACCTCTGAACACACTGCACAGTGAGGCATTATAACCAATCAAGAGAATGTGTATAGGACTTTTCAGCCACCGATGTTACTAAGTTATTATGGAGGTGGGTCAGATCGTAGGCCTTGCAACCCTACGATGGAAGGGACGGATAAGCTGTCTGGACCCAGGGCGTGCCATGAAAAAACATTTAAAAATTTCAAAAATAAGTTCTAATTTTTCGTCCAATTACAGCAAAAATGTTATACAGCATTTTGTCTTACACAGCCATAACACGAAAAAATCCACACACTTACCATTTTTTACTAATACCCACACGTTTTTGCTACTGGCAGGACGGCTGCCAACAAAAATTCCACATTAAAAAATTTTAAATTTCCCCAACACATTTGTCTGTGTCAATTTATGGGACATTTTTATTGTGTTTTGATTGTTTTTCGAATTGGTACTCATGTACAGCCTTGCTGCATATGGGGGCGTTGGTAGACGCATTGTATTTCACCCGGTGCTAAGACCACCGAGAGTTTAGGCCATCGTCACAGGTACTCACGTTAAACTCGGCGACTCTGTGTTTTGATTGTTAATAAAGAATTCTTCGGACGGGTTTGAATTACAAAAACCCACATGGTGACTTTGGGGCTTTATTTCATAGGAAAAAGTCTCCAAAAATTAGGGTATTATTTCAATTCGTTGGGACTTTATTTCATTGTCATTTATTTCATATGACTTCTTCCATGGACCAATGGGGACTTATTTCATGGCGCCCTTGAGGAGATTACGCAATGGGGACATATTCAATTTTTTTCGGGACTTTTTTCGTGGGACCTTCACGTGAGAAAGTTGCCAATATTCAGCCGATCCCCAAGAAAGATGATCCTACAAATATTGTAAATTACCGTCCAATAGCAAGATGTTCTGCGCTCTCGTAGGTTATGGAGAGCATGATTAACCATTATCTGGTAGAGTACCTAGAGCCTAACGGCCTTCGGAATGATCGACAATATGGCTAGATCTACTGGAGACCTGATGGCGTTCACCACCTTGGTGGAAGTAACGTTGTGGCTCTCGATATCTTCAATGCATTCGATAGGTCTACTCACATCGAAATTTATTGCATTTCTATGATGTATTATAGATGGGGTCTCTAATGAGCCTAGGTTGACCTCAGGAGTGCCACAAGGTTCTCTCTCCTGCTCTATTTCTTATTTTCAGTAACAACCTGTGAATTGTCGTCAATCTCTATGGGTGGAGTGGATATTGACGTATCGGCTACTCTTGATGGTCTGAGAAGAAACAGGGTGATGCTCGCTGGCCTAGCCATATATTCGTGTTGAAAGAAGCATTCAGAAAGAAATACTTCACCCCATACGAACTTCTACATCCGGCCAAAAATGGAATACAACTCCCAGGGAGTCCAAAAATGTCTTTGCAGCTCCTGGACCGTGAACACAGGAGAGCGGTGGTGATGATAGGGTAGGGTATCCAACTCTATTGCCTCCCTGCAGCATTACCGGAATGTGGATTTTCTATCGCTATTCTATAGATATTATAACGATATCTGCTCCTCAGATATCCGTAGTCCGGTCCCTGAAGGTAGAACATTTAGCCTATCTTGAGACTCTCACCCGTTCATTTTCAAATGGCCGGTTGATCAGACGCTGAACTATAAAGAAAATTAGTTCTTTTTTAGTGTGTTCCAAAAGGCCCAATGACCAGTTTCGGCTTGTAGGGTGAATATCCAAAACAGAATAAGAAAAAATCATAGAAAATCTCGCTTCAATCACATACATATATGTAATTATATTTCATAGAGAACCTGAAGAAATGGATTTTTTTTTTTCAATGAAAACGCATTTTTTTTTTAAAATAACTATTTTTAGGATTGTTTATACTTTCGCCGTTATCTTTCGATAGAATTTTCTAATCAGTTTGCATAAGGCCTCAATAAATAGGTAAGAGATTGGAGAATGCATTCTATGCACGTGTTTGGTTGGTCTACACGTTAGAGTACAATAAGCCAAATTGCACTTTCATACGTCCAAAATATAATTTTATATATATTCGATATACGGTATTATGTGATCTATCATAAGGATATTCGAGCATATGTGTGTTATAGTTGTTAAAGTAATAACATCTTATACGTTACTAGCCAATACCCTCTACTTCGTATGCGTAAATTTCCCTTTTCTAGTAAACACAAATTATTATAACCAATTTTTCGAATTTCCACAGTGCAATGCCTTAAAATTTCGACACCAAATGCTCCTGCTATGCTGTGCGGTTGGAAAGGTCGAATTGCCACAATTTCCACCACCACAAAATTATAACTGTCTGGACCAGATCCTCGATTTCGTGGAGAATATTCAGAAGTACATTTCCTTCCAAATGACGTCATTTGGAGCGGTTATAAACCAACTGTTAAGGTATCATATGTGTTATAGAATTTACAGATTCAAGGACAAATTCACCATCGTGCAGGAACATTGCTGCCACTAGTGAATGCTGATCAGAAGTTTCTTGAGATTTCTTTCTTTGAAAACTCTAATGATAAAATCAATCAGTGTCACCAACAATATATACGTTAAGGTCAAGAAACTAACAAAAATGTTATCTATATGAATTTGTATGCCTATCGTTTGATGATTCATCAAAACGAGGACAATCAAATATATTGCGACATTGATCATCAATTCGCTATTAGTATATTTAAAAATCGAAACGGGAAAACTAAAAAATTGCGTTCGGCAGGAGGAAATGCAAACAATGTCGCCCGACTGATTTCCCAGAAACGTATGTTGGAAGCCCTAGGTAACGGAAGATTTACGCCATAATCGGAACTACTTTTTAGGAAATAAATAAATGTGTACTTAAAGTCAACGAATTTGTAGAGATATCTGAAAACTCACAATTTAACAACGAATATACTGGTCGAGTAACAAAATGATAAATCAGCGGACGTGTTTTCGTAGCAACTGTCTCATTCCGCGACCACCAATTTTTTGTCAATTCACAACGCCGAAATAAGGTATTCAAGCAACTTATAAAAAAAATATCAATTCAAATTCAAATCGGTGGCCAATTGTATTTATTTTAGTCGATCGATTCTATTACAGATCCAAATGAAGTCGTCAACAATCCAACTGAATTCCTTAACACTGGGATTTTTCAGGAATGCGGGATTTTCCAGGAATGCATTTCAAAGTATAACCAAAAATTGGTAATCGAACAAGACTAACTGAGAAAAAACTGATAAAGCACCTGATTTCAAGGATACCAATGATTTCAAACGACTTGACGTTCCAATTCAAGCGAGTCCACTTTACAGTTCGCCTTGGATTCGTAATGACAACTAATAAATCCCAATGCCAATCATTGTAAGTCTGTGGAATAAACCTCGATTTTCCCTGTTTTTCACATTGACATTCTCGACAGGAGGCAAATCAGGAAAGACAAAGAAGGTGGTTTGTCAGCAAGCTTCGCGATGATTGCATTTAAGTCATAAGCATTTTTTTTTTCAAAATAAGAAATTCCAATTTGTTTCTTTCCAAAACATTTCTTATCGATTCAATGCACGTAACTATTTTTCGTATGTAAACACGTATAAGGATATATCCACAGCTACAGGGTTAAATGTACAGCTGGGATCAGCAACGCGGGCCGGGTCAGCTAAGTCAACATTTTTCTAGGTAGGAAGAAGTCTACCGGGTCAGCTAGTTTTAAATATTTAGTCACACTTTTGAATTTTCCCAATGTTGTTCCCCTTTTCTACTTTGATGCAACTTTTGGTATTTAGCACAAAACAATTTCGGAACATTTATTTCCTTTTCTACTTCTCGCCCTTTATAATTGTCTTTAAAACGTTGTCCCACATCCTCTATATTTTACCAGTCTTGCACCCTTTTTGTAGTCTTCTCTGCATCCACGAATTGTTAGCTCGTTTTATTAAACACATTGGTTTCTTCCTAACTTTTACCCCCGTTTTGGTACCGCTTTGGACCTGTTTGACCCTTTCTATAACTTTCCAGTTTTTCGCCCATCATATTAATTTGATGTAGTTTTTCTCACTTTTTTATTTTTTGATTATTTTGAAAACTATTTTTCGTTTTCAATTCTTCCAAAAATGTAATCATTACTGTCCACAGCAATTTTTTTCACGCATTTTTGTTTTTGCTCCATTAGTACTTTTTTATACCGTTTTCGTCCCACCTAAGTCATTTCCACCTGTTGTTGGCAACAATTTGTTTCACCCCTTTTTATCCCGTTTCGGTACGTTTTGAAACTCATTTCCACCAGTTGTTGCCAAGCGTAGTTGTGGACCAATTTTCGAAGAAAAATCACATTATTTGACTATTTTGTATTTTTGCATATTTCGAAGGGTTCCAATAAGAATTTCCAGAAATCTCTTTAGCCGTTTGTTGAGGACAGAACGATTCAGTCAGTCAGACACGGAAGAATTTTATATACTCGCATGTAGATTATATCTCATTCCTGACGATTCAAATTTTTTTCACACACATTTTTGTTTTTTCCCCTTTAGTACCTTTCGTATCCCCTTGGTACGTTTTGGCTACTTTTTCGTCCCTTTTCGAACTATCGAACTATGTTTTTGCCAAAAATTTGTATCGCCTTTTTTTATTTTTGATCACCTTTTCTCCCTTTTTTATCCCATATTAGCCCACTTTTCATACCATATCTAACTTATTTCCAACTGTTGTTGCCAATCGTTGTCGTGAACCAATTTTCCAACAAAAAGCATAATATTTGATTATCTTGTATTTTTTTGCTTATTTCGAAGGGTTTGGGGACACATTTTACCGGTTACCCCCAATTTCTACTATTTTAAATGTCGGAGTGTTTTATCATACGCAGAATGTCGCATTTGTATAATAAATACTTGTTTGCAATATTTAAATTTTAACGACGGCTGGGTCTTGGAATGATTAATTCCATTTTGCAAAAATATGTATGTATGTCAGGCGAGTAATCTCTTTTCTATCTTCTTTAATTCCATGTCGATATTTATTTAAATATTTGTATTTAAATGTTTTGGTGAAATTGAAGTGGATAGGACAGGTAGATTTCGTTTTGGCAATCTTTGTAATGATTTTTGTTCTCGTTTTTCATAGCCCGCCATGCTATGAAACGGCGTTGGGTTTGATTTTCGATAAACTAGAGGAGCAGTTATGGGTCGGGCTTCGGGAATTTCCCGACGGGAATTCTCGAGAAGTTTTCCAGATTTTTCCATCCCGAATCTCGAGAATTGAAATTTTTACATTTCTGGAATATCTCAAGATTTCTCGAGAAATCCACTTTTATTTTAAATTATTTTTTGGTGACAAATATTAGTAGAAAACCCATGCTTTCAAAAGTAAGAGAATCTTAAGTTTGCACGTAAGAGAATACACATATGATTAATCCCTGGAAACGTCAAACTGTAACGATCATTCTGTTTAACAGTATCGCACACTACATGACACAGCAACACTCTAAAGCGACCAACGCAGAATCACATACCAATTCACACCAGTGTTTCAATTGTTATGCGAGAAGGGACAACAGTATAACTTTTCCATTTGTACGCGATTGTCAGGCGAAGCCATTGACCCGTAGATATCATTTGATACGGCTCAAAAGTGTAACACCTAGAAATATTCACTTTAGAACCCAAGTCTGTTTGGACCAAATTCGATTCATGACTTTCTAAATCGTTTGAGCCATGTCCGTCTGTCTGCCCTGCTGGTACGCACGATAACTTTCGAAAGAGTTAAGCAATCACTCTGAAATTTGGCGTGGCTTAAAATTTTCACAAAACTGCTTATGGGATTGCATATGGGCTATATGGCCACACCCCTTCGGGTACCTCCCATACAAATCTGCTCCCATACAAATGTACCATCCCGCCTACCTTAGAAATCGTGTAATAACACCAATATGCCCAAAGACATCTTGCCCAAATTTTGTATTTAGTAAACGTATAGTTAGACTAAGTATCGAACACAAACTGGGAAGTCTGGCAACTCCCCTTCTGGTACCTCCCATACAAATGTACCATCCCGCCTACCTTTGAAATCGGGTAATATGATCAATATGACCAACGCGATCTTGCCCAAATTCTGTATTTGGTAAATCTACAAACATATAAAGCTCTCCAGAAAAAATTGGACCCCTACTCCTTCTGGTACCTCCCATACAAATTTACCATTCCACCAACTTTAGAAATCGTGCAATTATATAAATTCGCTCAACGAATCTTCGCTCAACGAATTCTATATTTAGTAAAGCTCTAACAACATAAAATTTTCGAGAAAAACACTGTGCTTTATATTCCGCCCTTTCTGTAAAAATCTGTAATACAATATTTTTCTATAACATTCGGTATTTTGAGGTTGCTATTATGGAATATGAGAATTGTATATTTTTACTGAGGGTGAGGGTATATATAAGTCGGTTTACCCGACTGGAACTTTTTCACTGGTTTTGAATTATTTTTGTTTCGCTTTTGTTTGTTAAACTATTTTTTTTTTAAATTTTTCCCGATATTTCGAGAATTGAAATTTATGTTATTTCGGGAAATCCCGCATATCGAGAATTGAAGTTTTTATTTTGTTGGGGAAATCCCGAACCTCGAGATTGGGATTTTTTCCGGAAATACCCAACACTAGGTGTGGTCATAAAACTATATTTTTACGGGTCTCCAAATTGTAATACATTTTCAATCTCAATTTACTTATGTCATTTGAATAAGTCCATCAATATTTTCAATATAATTGAACAACCATAACGCCACAGGAACCAATTCCTATGAAAGCAATTCAAGATATATGTTTTAATGGAATTTTGCAGTATTATTACTCTCAAGACCTATAAGATTTTTGAAAACGGTAGAATATGTTGCAAATTTTCAGAGTTGTTGCGTATGCCTCAACTCCTAACCAAGAAGGAGGATTCGCATACACAGCGAATTCTCAAATGAACTCTCCGGTTATATGGAGTTTAGTTGACATGCTTGGAGAGACTATGGTAGCCGCGTCATAGTTTGTCCCATGTATGATGACACATCAGGGTTCAGGCCTTTCCGGTGACAGTCATGTGAAACTCACAAAAGTCTGTTCAAAAGTCTCAGTCCATTCATGTTTTGAATTGTACAGGTGTTGCAAGGCTTTTTCATCCAAGGAACATTAATAGGTAACCTATTAAAACTAGCCAATGCTAATGACAAAATAAATACAAATTTGAATGGCGTTCAATGTGAGGTTACCCACTTTCTGCCCTCACAGAGTCCAAAGTGTTTAGTCCAAACGGCACATCTCACGGGCTTAAGCCAGACAATACTTTACTAGACTTATGTAAAATATGGATTTGGAATCATTATTGCAGCGAGTTAGTTCATTATTCGAGTTTTTTTGTTACTGCGCTATTTCGCAATCTCATTGTGAATATATCTCGTCGCTTGCAAAACAATACCGTCCATAGTAACAAATAAACCAATTTCATATGTCACCGATATGCAAAGTGGATGAGTTATGGAATTCTCATTCCAGTATCTGTCATCCTTTGATAAACTCCGAAATCGGATAACGATAATACATTCCACTACAAAGCACAGTGGGGGAATTTGTAAAAAATGTCGCACTAAATCGACCATCTTCAGAACTTGCTGAAGCGTCCTGAAGTTGAACCCAACGGTCTACCCAGAGATTAACTATAAGGGTCAAAGTTCAAAACATCATTTCTCAAAAAAAAATTAAACTTTCGCCAAATATGTATTTATAGTCGAACGTGCCAAATACAGGGAGTCCGTGGGGAAGGTAATTGAATAAGAATGGATTTTATATTGATAAATTATCTAATTGTATTTCATTTAATTGTAACAAAAATAAATTCTACGCATACTTTGTTTTGAACATAACAAATATTAATTCTGCTAGTGGCGTTTCAAATTTATGGCTGTCCAACTATTGTAACAACTGATTTCCCCACGGCTTCCACATTTACATATAGATCGTTGTCTGAAAGATCGTCACAATGAGTACAAATTTGTATTACTCATTTCATAACTGTGGACTATTGAGTTGTGACAGTCTAGTCCGAAATGCTCAATATGTAATCAGAAATGCATATTACTAATTTTTTAAAAAAAAAAGAAAAACATAACATCATATCTATCTGTACTAAGCACGGGTATGCTGGCTAGCTATCGTACATGATAAGATAGCATCGGAATATTTTCATTCACATTTCCTAAATGCGCATTCCGAATACACCTGTTCGAAAATGGCTAAATGACAAAGATATTATTGGTAATTGTAAACACGTACGTCCAAGCGATAAGTATCAATGTCAACTTCAGAAATTTTAATACTTTTTGTTAAATGCAGTCATTTATAACTTCAAACTGAAATACGCGGACAAGTTTAAGTTATCAATAGATTATTTTGTATTAAGAACAATCGACAACAAAGACGTCTGACACGAGCATTTTGAATATGAAATATCTACTCCAGTGTTATTTGAATTTTTTTTAAACTAGAAATAGTCGAAGACGATTCATAAGACAGTTGGAAAAATATTACTATAATGAAAAAACTGGAAACTTTTCTCGGATCGGTTGACTATTCACTGAGTTGCAAAGCTCCCCGACAGCCGAGTTGGTATTGTACTTATCTATCAGTGTGGGGTTTGTGAATTCAATTCCCTCCAAGTCGCTGCAAAAATCTAGGAACATGGTCTGGTCACCCGGTTTATCCTTGGACCCAAAAGTAGAATATTAATTTACTTTGTATTGTAATCCGCATGTATGTTACTTAATAACTCGAGAACGGCTGGACCTATTTGGCTAGTTTCTTTATGGTTGTATTCGTAGTTTCCAGGACAAGGTTTGTATGAAATAAAATATGAATTCAAAAGATGATTTTTTTATGTTATTTTTGTATTGAATTTCATTTCGAAATGACGTTTCAAGGAGAACATCGGTGTGGAAAAATTAGAAAATTCTGAAATGAAATCAAGTATAACCAATGGGGGAATAAACATCGTGGCATATTTGAAGTTCGACTGACAGTAGCGTATATTGACCGTAGAAGTAGTGGTCAGCGTACACGCTCAGCCCTCCAACGACATAATCGGACAGCAAATGAGACTGACGATGAGCGTAGTCAAATTTGTGGAGGAAAATTACATGCCAATTTTTCCAGTTCGATCCACTATGACTCTAGAACAAAGAATCTACAGTGCAATGCCTTAAAATTTCGACACCAAATGCTCCTGCTATGCTGTGCGGGTGGAGAGGTCGTATTGCCACAATTTTCACCGCCACCAAAGCTATTGGAATTATAAATTTCTGGACGAGATCCTCGATTTAAGAATTCCTTGGAGAATATTCAGAAGTACCACAGTTGTCAAAGCACGGCGTTTTAATCACACTTTTTATGTAACTTATTTCTGCCACTCCCGCACACATCACAAACACCTCGTACAAATCCACATCTAGAATTCATCACGTATCACCGCCACGAAATGTTGTCTACCTACGAGGATATTGTTCGGAAATTTGTTATTAAATTTACAGATTCAAGGACAAATTCACATTGCTGCCACCAGTGAATGCTGATCACAAGTTTCTTGAGATTTATTTCCGTGGCCATTCTAATGATAAAATCAATCAGCGCTGTGCCATCAATCGAGAAGATAATTAAGAGATTATTGCCCAGCCTATTCGACGACATGATGGTGACAACCTTCAGAGTATCTCCGAAACCCATCGTTCGTATGATGCATTGGAATACTCGCAGCTATTTTGCAGAGGAGATGATCAATGTCTCATTATAATGATTAATCCATTTCATTTCGGGTATGCACAGGCATACCGGACCGTTATGCCTATCTGTGAGCAGGCGGCTTTAAAAACCCGCTTGAACAAAAAACGGTTTGTCAACCTAATAACTATGTTAAAAAGTAAAATATTAGGCTGACCTATATGAATGAGGTGTAAATGGAGATTCTTTGACGAATCCGCTAACATAAACGAGATACACACAAAACATACCCTACAAATAACTCGACTAGTCGAAGTCCCTGCGCCCTGTTTTTGAAGATCGCATTATCAGCGGCAGAGCTGGTGTCGTTATGCTACTGCATGGCCAGCCGAGGCAGCCATTTGAATGAAATTATTTTCCATTATTAAACGGAAAGATTGTACTTTCAAATAAAAAATTTGAGAAAATATACAGTGGTTTTTTTTTATAGAATTTTCAAAAAAAAAAAGATATTTGGCGGACCCTTTACATAGTTAAGAGAGATGAAAGTTAGAAATGGGAAACGAAGGTACCCGTATACTACACGTCAGAAACTCCTTCTAAAAAAAACAAGTCTATATTTTTTTTGTTTCGATTCGTTGGTTGGTTACGAGGGTTATACAATAAGACTTTTCTCCAAATATTCTCCTATTTGGCCGCCGTTACTACAATGTTGTTAGCCCTCCCAAATAATATGATATGTCTAAGTCATCGCAATACCCGTTTGTTTGATCATTCCGCTGGGCTTGGGAGTGGAATGTCGGTAGAATAAAAACACATATCGATGTGACAAATAAATTGTAATTATCACCAAACCGTACAAGCCTAGACATTGAAAACCAGCCCCTCCCGATCATTAAATACCTATCCATGAGTTTGCGGAACTTTTTCATGTTTTCCAAAGTATTAAAACGCCAACAACTACATAAAATATATATGAATGTATACAGGCTTATTCTTTCTCCGACTACGACTGAGGAGATATGAATCAGTTGGCCGTGGCATGCGAGATATGCAGACAACATTGACATTGTGGGAAATGTAGAGCGATCCGCAAATAATCGGCGAGAATGATGATCAATGCTTGCAACTGCCAATGAAAGAAAGTCAAGGCTGGCTGTAGCGTCGAGTTAGTTAAGCAATTGATCTACCTTGGGTCCGCCATAAATAAAAAGTACTTGTTTGTTTTTACTTCGTTTCGACCATAAAAATTTATCTTGACATTACTGTCAAAATTAGTGAAATTATAACGACATGTGTGTTTCGAAGAATACAAAACACTCGAGATAATTATTAATACATACCTATTGGCTCGTTAACTGAAACGTATCGAGCCGTAACCGCGAAAAAGGCGTATGCGCCAACAAGAACATTTTACAGGAGAGGGTTTTTTTTTTGTGTGGTCAAACAAAAAGGTATTAGATCTGGCAAATACTATAAATTTCTATTATCCGACTCTGGCGACAGTCTGAAGTACTTTTAGAAAAATATGTCACTCCTAAATGGTATGGCTAACTGTTTCGATCTCTTCATTGGGGATCGAAACATAATATGTACGCTGTTCCCACTTCGCTGTTCCCACTAGTAAACAGAGAACTCTTTCTGGAATGTTTATTTGGTGAAGCATTTTAACAATATGTTTCGGATTTGAAAAGAAAACCGTCCAGATCTTTTATTAGAAGGGCCTTGTCAATTTTACCGCTGGGCTATTGGTGATGATTGTATTGTATCATTTTGTATTCACTCTGAATTCTGATTTGCTTTAGTATTGCTCGTAATAACATTCGAATATTCTTAGAACAAAAATACAATTCCTGTAAACTGTTATCATTTTCCAATAAATCACGCTACACTCGTCACATATAATTACTTTGTCTGCCCGATAATGTGGGAATTTAATAGTGATCAGGCCGATCTAAATATCCGATTTCCAAGATACATATCGTACAGATATGGGGATTAGTGTTATATGCCGAAAATAAACCCAAGGTGGCACCGATTAATTTAGTTTAAACTGTCGCTGGAAAACTGTGCCCTTGGGTGTCACCACTCGAACTTATATTTATCGTTGTTGCTATTCGTCACTAATATCACATTATCGTTTCATTAATTGCTCTTTGTAGGCACCGTAGTTGTTCAGGAAAGTGTGGTCAAAGAACATGCCATTTCGTCGTCTAATCTTTATTATATTATTATGACATGCAGTGTATTGTAATGAAAAAAAGACCCAATGGTCTCTTGCTGATTGCAAAAATCTATTGTAAAATAGAACAACTGTTGTTAGGTCATTGTTCGACAAAAGGAAGTGGCGTGGCATGGCGCCCAACACCACTTGTGCACGAGCATATCTTCTGAACCATTAGAGGTATAAAAATCAGATTTGCTATATGCTGTTATATACTTATGTATGTATATTATATAGGCTGCTATTACAGAAGTAGTACGTTTGGTCAACGTAAAATCAATCAAAGTCATAAACCGATCGTCAAAAAATTATAACATTGTTAATTTGTTACTCAGGCAATTGTAATAAAGCGTGTTTTTTTTACACGTGTGATTTTCAAGAAGAAATAAAACGCCTATAATTTAATGTTATGGCCAAGAATTTATCTTTATCTTAATATATATTTACCCTCGACACTGATTCACTGATTCCCTGATTCACTGATTCACTGACTCTGTCACGCAGTACGTAGGAATTTAAATAGGCATTCTATAATTCTATAATAAATAATAAAAAAAATAATATTTTTTTTTTGTACAGAAATTCTGTTTTCCCCATATTTTTTTTTACCAATATTTTTTTTTTCCAAAATTTTTTTTTTCCAAAAATTTTTTTTTTCAAAATTTTTTTTTTACAAATTTTTTTTTTTACAAATTTTTTTTTTTACAAAATTTTTTTTTCCAATTTTTTTTTTTGTCAACAAAATTTTTTTTTTCCACAATATTTTTTTTTCAACAAAATTTTTTTTTTCCACAAAAATTTTTTTTTTCAAAAATTTTTTTTTTTTTCAACAAAAACTTTTAAAAAAAAACTTTTTAAAAAAATTTTTTTTTTCCACAAAATTTTTTTTTTTCAACAAAATTTTTTTTCCATATTTCAACGGGCGCCATAGGCGCATTACAACTTACTAGTTATAAATATTTTTGCAAAAAAAAAAAAAAAACCAGTGAAAAAGTTGCAGTCGGGTAAACCGACTTATATATACCCTCACCCTCAGTAAAAACATATAACTCCCTGTTTCCATAAATCGAATTTGTTCGTTCGTTGCAAATTGTCAAAATGAAATGCCCAATAAAACGGATTTTTATCAGTGATAAGAGCATCTTCGTGTGGGATTGTGTTCCATATGTCGATATCTAAAATATATCTGGAAATCACAATTCAATAATGTCTCACATCCATTTTATAACGCTTTCAAAATTGACGATTTGTAACGAACGAACAAATTCGTTTTATGGAAACAGGCAATAAATCTCATATACCATAATAGCAACCTCAAAATACCGAATGTTGTAGAAAAATATTGTATTACACGTTTTTACAAAACGGGCGGAATATAAAGCAGAGTTTTTACTAGAAAATTTTATATAGCTAAAGCTTTACTAAATATAGAATTTCGGAAAGATTCGTTGAGCGAAATTATATAATTACTAGATTTCTAAAGTGGTTGGAATGGTACATTTGTATGGGAGGTACCAGAAGGAGAGTTGCCAGACTTCCAAGTTTTTGTCCGAAACTTTGTTCAGTTATACCTTTACTAAATACAGAATTTGGGCAAGATCACGTTGGGCATATTGGTATTATTACACGATTTCTAAGATAGGCGGGATGGCTCATTTGTACGGGAGGTACCAGAAGGGGAGTTGCCAGACTTCCAAGTTTTTGTCCAAAACTTTGTCTAGCAATAGATTTACTAAATACAGAATTTGGGCAAGATCGCGTTGGTCATATTGGTGTTACTACACGATTTCTAAGGTAGGCGGGACGGTACATTTGTATGGGAGGTACCAGAAGGGGAGTTCCCAGACTTCCAAGTTTTTGTCCAAAACTTTGTCTAGCTATAGATTTACTAAATACAGAATTTGGGCAAGATGGCGTTGGTCATACTGATAGTATTAGACGGTTTATCAGGGGCGGGATGGTACATTTGTATGGGAGGTACCAGAAGGGGAGTTGCCAGACTTCCAAGTTTTTGTCAAAAATTTTGTCTAGCTATAACTTTAGTAAATACAAAATTTGGGCAAGATAGCGTTGGTCATACTGATAGTATTAGACGGTTTATCAAGGGCGGTATGGTACATTTGTATGGGAGGTACCAGAAGGGGAGTTGCCAGACTTCCAAGTTTTTGTCAAAAATTTTGTCTAGCTATAACTTTAGTAAATACAAAATTTGGGCAAGATAGCGATGGTCATACTGATAGTATTAGACGGTTTATCAAGGGCGGGAAGGTACATTTGTATGGGAGGTACCAGAAGGGGAGTTGCCAGACTTCCGAGTTTTTGTCCAAAACTTTGTATAGCTATAGGTTTACTAAGTACAAAATTTGGGCAAGATAGCGTTGGTCATACTGATAGTATTAGACGGTTTATCAGGGGCGGGATGGTACATTTGTATGGGAGGTACCAACAGGGGAGTTGCCAGACTTCCAAGTTTTTGTCCAAAACTTTGTCTAGCTATAGATTTACTAAATACAGAATTTGGGCAAGATCGCGTTGGTCATATTGGTGTTACTACACGATTTCTAATGTAGGCGGGATGGTACATTTGTATGGGAGGTACCAGAAGGGGAGTTGCCAGACTTCCAAGTTTTTGTCAAAAATTTTGTCTAGCTATAACTTTAGTAAATACAAAATTTGGGCAAGATAGCGTTGGTCATACTGATAGTATTAGACGGTTTATCAGGGGCGGGATGGTACATTTGTATGGGAGGTACCAGAAGGGGAGTTGCCAGACTTCCAAGTTTTTGTCCAAAACTTTGTCTAGCTATAGATTTACTAAATACAGAATTTGGGCAAGATCGCGTTGGTCATATTGGTGTTACTACACGATTTCTAATGTAGGCGGGATGGTACATTTGTATGGGAGGTACCAGAAGGGGAGTTGCCAGACTTCCAAGTTTTTGTCAAAAATTTTGTCTAGCTGTAACTTTAGTAAATACAAAATTTGGGCAAGATAGCGTTGGTCATACTGATAGTATTAGACGGTTTATCAAGGGCGGTATGGTACATTTGTATGGGAGGTACCAGAAGGGGAGTTGCCAGACTTCCAAGTTTTTGTCAAAAATTTTGTCTAGCTATAACTTTAGTAAATACAAAATTTGGGCAAGATAGCGTTGGTCATACTGATAGTATTAGACGGTTTATCAGGGGCGGGATGGTACATTTGTATGGGAGGTACCAGAAGGGGAGTTGCCAGACTTCCGAGTTTTTGTCAAAAATTTTGTCTAGCTATAACTTTAGTAAATACAAAATTTGGGCAAGATAGCGATGGTCATACTGATAGTATTAGACGGTTTATCAAGGGCGGGAAGGTACATTTGTATGGGAGGTACCAGAAGGGGAGTTGCCAGACTTCCGAGTTTTTGTCCAAAACTTTGTATAGCTATAGGTTTACTAAGTACAAAATTTGGGCAAGATAGCGTTGGTCATACTGATAGTATTAGACGGTTTATCAGGGGCGGGATGGTACATTTGTATGGGAGGTACCAGAAGGGGAGTTGCCAGACTTCCAAGTTTTTGTCAAAAATTTTGTCTAGCTATAACTTTAGTAAATACAAAATTTGGGCAAGATAGCGTTGGTCATACTGATAGTATTAGACGGTTTATCAAGGGCGGTATGGTACATTTGTATGGGAGGTACCAGAAGGGGAGTTGCCAGACTTCCAAGTTTTTGTCAAAAATTTTGTCTAGCTATAACTTTAGTAAATACAAAATTTGGGCAAGATAGCGATGGTCATACTGATAGTATTAGACGGTTTATCAAGGGCGGGAAGGTACATTTGTATGGGAGGTACCAGAAGGGGAGTTGCCAGACTTCCGAGTTTTTGTCCAAAACTTTGTATAGCTATAGGTTTACTAAGTACAAAATTTGGGCAAGATAGCGTTGGTCATACTGATAGTATTAGACGGTTTATCAGGGGCGGGATGGTACATTTGTATGGGAGGTACCAACAGGGGAGTTGCCAGACTTCCAAGTTTTTGTCCAAAACTTTGTCTAGCTATAGATTTACTAAATACAGAATTTGGGCAAGATCGCGTTGGTCATATTGGTGTTACTACACGATTTCTAATGTAGGCGGGATGGTACATTTGTATGGGAGGTACCAGAAGGGGAGTTGCCAGACTTCCAAGTTTTTGTCAAAAATTTTGTCTAGCTATAACTTTAGTAAATACAAAATTTGGGCAAGATAGCGTTGGTCATACTGATAGTATTAGACGGTTTATCAGGGGCGGGATGGTACATTTGTATGGGAGGTACCAGAAGGGGAGTTGCCAGACTTCCAAGTTTTTGTCCAAAACTTTGTCTAGCTATAGATTTACTAAATACAGAATTTGGGCAAGATCGCGTTGGTCATATTGGTGTTACTACACGATTTCTAATGTAGGCGGGATGGTACATTTGTATGGGAGGTACCAGAAGGGGAGTTGCCAGACTTCCAAGTTTTTGTCAAAAATTTTGTCTAGCTGTAACTTTAGTAAATACAAAATTTGGGCAAGATAGCGTTGGTCATACTGATAGTATTAGACGGTTTATCAAGGGCGGTATGGTACATTTGTATGGGAGGTACCAGAAGGGGAGTTGCCAGACTTCCAAGTTTTTGTCAAAAATTTTGTCTAGCTATAACTTTAGTAAATACAAAATTTGGGCAAGATAGCGTTGGTCATACTGATAGTATTAGACGGTTTATCAGGGGCGGGATGGTACATTTGTATGGGAGGTACCAGAAGGGGAGTTGCCAGACTTCCGAGTTTTTGTCAAAAATTTTGTCTAGCTATAACTTTAGTAAATACAAAATTTGGGCAAGATAGCGATGGTCATACTGATAGTATTAGACGGTTTATCAAGGGCGGGAAGGTACATTTGTATGGGAGGTACCAGAAGGGGAGTTGCCAGACTTCCGAGTTTTTGTCCAAAACTTTGTATAGCTATAGGTTTACTAAGTACAAAATTTGGGCAAGATAGCGTTGGTCATACTGATAGTATTAGACGGTTTATCAGGGGCGGGATGGTACATTTGTATGGGAGGTACCAGAAGGGGAGTTGCCAGACTTCCAAGTTTCTGTCCAAAACTTTGTCTAGCTATAGATTTTCTAAATACAGAATTTGGGCAAGATCGCGTTGGTCATATTGGTGTTACTACACGATTTCTAATGTAGGCGGGATGGTACATTTGTATGGGAGGTACCAGAAGGGGAGTTGCCAGACTTCCAAGTTTTTGTCAAAAATTTTGTCTAGCTATAACTTTAGTAAATACAAAATTTGGGCAAGATAGCGTTGGTCATACTGATAGTATTAGACGGTTTATCAAGGGCGGTATGGTACATTTGTATGGGAGGTACCAGAAGGGGAGTTGCCAGACTTCCAAGTTTTTGTCAAAAATTTTGTCTAGCTATAACTTTAGTAAATACAAAATTTGGGCAAGATAGCGTTGGTCATACTGATAGTATTAGACGGTTTATCAGGGGCGGGATGGTACATTTGTATGGGAGGTACCAGAAGGGGAGTTGCCAGACTTCCAAGTTTTTGTCCAAAACTTTGTCTAGCTATAGATTTACTAAATACAGAATTTGGGCAAGATCGCGTTGGTCATATTGGTGTTACTACACGATTTCTAATGTAGGCGGGATGGTACATTTGTATGGGAGGTACCAGAAGGGGAGTTGCCAGACTTCCAAGTTTTTGTCAAAAATTTTGTCTAGCTGTAACTTTAGTAAATACAAAATTTGGGCAAGATAGCGTTGGTCATACTGATAGTATTAGACGGTTTATCAAGGGAGTTGCCAGACTTCCAAGTTTTTGTCCAAAACTTTGTCTAGCTATAGATTTACTAAATACAGAATTTGGGCAAGATCGCGTTGGTCATATTGGTGTTACTACACGATTTCTAATGTAGGCGGGATGGTACATTTGTATGGGAGGTACCAGAAGGGGAGTTGCCAGACTTCCAAGTTTTTGTCAAAAATTTTGTCTAGCTGTAACTTTAGTAAATACAAAATTTGGGCAAGATAGCGGTTGTCATACTGATAGTATTAGACGGTTTATCAAGGGCGGTATGGTACATTTGTATGGGAGGTACCAGAAGGGGAGTTGCCAGACTTCTAAGTTTTTGTCAAAAATTTTGTCTAGCTATAACTTTAGTAAATACAAAATTTGGGCAAGATAGCGTTGGTCATACTGATAGTATTAGACGGTTTATCAGGGGCGGGATGGTACATTTGTATGGGAGGTACCAGAAGGGGAGTTGCCAGACTTCCGACTTTTTGTCCAAAACTTTGTATAGCTATAGGTTTACTAAGTACAAAATTTGGGCAAGATAGCGTTGGTCATACTGATAGTATTAGACGGTTTATCAAGGGCGGTATGGTACATTTGTATGGGAGGTACCAGAAGGGGAGTTGCCAGACTTCCAAGTTTTTGTCCAAAACTTTGTCTAGCTATAGATTTACTAAATACAGAATTTGGGCAAGATCGCGTTGGTCATATTGGTGTTACTACACGATTTCTAATGTAGGCGGGATGGTACATTTGTATGGGAGGTACCAGAAGGGGAGTTGCCAGACTTCCAAGTTTTTGTCAAAAATTTTGTCTAGCTATAACTTTAGTAAATACAAAATTTGGGCAAGATAGCGTTGGTCATACTGATAGTATTAGACGGTTTATCAGGGGCGGGATGGTACATTTGTATGGGAGGTACCAGAAGGGGAGTTGCCTGACTTCCAAGTTTTTGTCCAAAACTTTGTCTAGCTATAGATTTACTAAATACAGAATTTGGGCAAGATCGCGTTGGTCATATTGGTGTTACTACACGATTTCTAATGTAGGCGGGATGGTACATTTGTATGGGAGGTACCAGAAGGGGAGTTGCCAGACTTCCAAGTTTTTGTCAAAAATTTTGTCTAGCTGTAACTTTAGTAAATACAAAATTTGGGCAAGATAGCGTTGGTCATACTGATAGTATTAGACGGTTTATCAAGGGCGGTATGGTACATTTGTATGGGAGGTACCAGAAGGGGAGTTGCCAGACTTCCAAGTTTTTGTCAAAAATTTTGTCTAGCTATAACTTTAGTAAATACAAAATTTGGGCAAGATAGCGTTGGTCATACTGATAGTATTAGACGGTTTATCAGGGGCGGGATGGTACATTTGTATGGGAGGTACCAGAAGGGGAGTTGCCAGACTTCCGAGTTTTTGTCCAAAACTTTGTATAGCTATAGGTTTACTAAGTACAAAATTTGGGCAAGATAGCGTTGGTCATACTGATAGTATTAGACGGTTTATCAGGGCCGGGATGGTACATTTGTATGGGAGGTACCAGAAGGGGAGTTGCCAGACTTCCAAGTTTTTGTCCAAAACTTTGTCTAGCTATAGATTTACTAAATACAGAATTTGGGCAAGATCGCGTTGGTCATATTGGTGTTACTACACGATTTCTAATGTAGGCGGGATGGTACATTTGTATGGGAGGTACCAGAAGGGGAGTTGCCAGACTTCCAAGTTTTTGTCAGAAACTTTGTTCGGTTATACTTTTACTAAATACGGATTTTTGCCAAGATCGGAGTGGGCATATTGATATTATTACACGTTTAGTAAAGTGGGCGAAATAGCAGATTTGTATGGGAGGTACCCGAAGGGGTGTGGCCATATAGCCCATATGCAATCCCATAAGCAGTTTTGGGAAAATATTAAGCCATGCCAAATTTCAGAGTGATTGCTTAACTCTTTCGAAAGTTATCGTGCGTACCAGCAGGACAGACGGACAGACGGACAGACGGACATGGCTCAAACGATTCAGAAAGTCATGAATCGAATTTGGTTCAAAGACACCTGGTGTCTAATGTGAATATTTCTAGGTGTTACACTTTTGGGTCGTATCAAATGATATATACCCTCCTACCCGTAGGGTGAGGGTATAAATATTGTATTACACGTTTTTACAAAACGGGCGGAATATAAAGCAGAGTTTTTACTAGAAAATTTTATATAGCTAAAGCTTTACTAAATATAGAATTTCGGAAAGATTCGTTGAGCGAAATTATATAATTACTAGATTTCTAAAGTGGTTGGAATGGTACATTTGTATGGGAGGTACCAGAAGGAGAGTTGCCAGACTTCCAAGTTTTTGTCCGAAACTTTGTTCAGTTATACCTTTACTAAATACAGAATTTGGGCAAGATCACGTTGGGCATATTGGTATTATTACACGATTTCTAAGATAGGCGGGATGGCTCATTTGTACGGGAGGTACCAGAAGGGGAGTTGCCAGACTTCCAAGTTTTTGTCCAAAACTTTGTCTAGCAATAGATTTACTAAATACAGAATTTGGGCAAGATCGCGTTGGTCATATTGGTGTTACTACACGATTTCTAAGGTAGGCGGGACGGTACATTTGTATGGGAGGTACCAGAAGGGGAGTTCCCAGACTTCCAAGTTTTTGTCCAAAACTTTGTCTAGCTATAGATTTACTAAATACAGAATTTGGGCAAGATGGCGTTGGTCATACTGATAGTATTAGACGGTTTATCAGGGGCGGGATGGTACATTTGTATGGGAGGTACCAGAAGGGGAGTTGCCAGACTTCCAAGTTTTTGTCAAAAATTTTGTCTAGCTATAACTTTAGTAAATACAAAATTTGGGCAAGATAGCGTTGGTCATACTGATAGTATTAGACGGTTTATCAAGGGCGGTATGGTACATTTGTATGGGAGGTACCAGAAGGGGAGTTGCCAGACTTCCAAGTTTTTGTCCAAAACTTTGTCTAGCTATAGATTTACTAAATACAGAATTTGGGCAAGATCGCGTTGGTCATATTGGTGTTACTACACGATTTCTAATGTAGGCGGGATGGTACATTTGTATGGGAGGTACCAGAAGGGGAGTTGCCAGACTTCCAAGTTTTTGTCAAAAATTTTGTCTAGCTATAACTTTAGTAAATACAAAATTTGGGCAAGATAGCGTTGGTCATACTGATAGTATTAGACGGTTTATCAGGGGCGGGATGGTACATTTGTATGGGAGGTACCAGAAGGGGAGTTGCCTGACTTCCAAGTTTTTGTCCAAAACTTTGTCTAGCTATAGATTTACTAAATACAGAATTTGGGCAAGATCGCGTTGGTCATATTGGTGTTACTACACGATTTCTAATGTAGGCGGGATGGTACATTTGTATGGGAGGTACCAGAAGGGGAGTTGCCAGACTTCCAAGTTTTTGTCAAAAATTTTGTCTAGCTGTAACTTTAGTAAATACAAAATTTGGGCAAGATAGCGTTGGTCATACTGATAGTATTAGACGGTTTATCAAGGGCGGTATGGTACATTTGTATGGGAGGTACCAGAAGGGGAGTTGCCAGACTTCCAAGTTTTTGTCAAAAATTTTGTCTAGCTATAACTTTAGTAAATACAAAATTTGGGCAAGATAGCGTTGGTCATACTGATAGTATTAGACGGTTTATCAGGGGCGGGATGGTACATTTGTATGGGAGGTACCAGAAGGGGAGTTGCCAGACTTCCGAGTTTTTGTCCAAAACTTTGTATAGCTATAGGTTTACTAAGTACAAAATTTGGGCAAGATAGCGTTGGTCATACTGATAGTATTAGACGGTTTATCAGGGCCGGGATGGTACATTTGTATGGGAGGTACCAGAAGGGGAGTTGCCAGACTTCCAAGTTTTTGTCCAAAACTTTGTCTAGCTATAGATTTACTAAATACAGAATTTGGGCAAGATCGCGTTGGTCATATTGGTGTTACTACACGATTTCTAATGTAGGCGGGATGGTACATTTGTATGGGAGGTACCAGAAGGGGAGTTGCCAGACTTCCAAGTTTTTGTCAGAAACTTTGTTCGGTTATACTTTTACTAAATACGGATTTTTGCCAAGATCGGAGTGGGCATATTGATATTATTACACGTTTATTAAAGTGGGCGAAATAGCAGATTTGTATGGGAGGTACCCGAAGGGGTGTGGCCATATAGCCCATATGCAATCCCATAAGCAGTTTTGGGAAAATATTAAGCCATGCCAAATTTCAGAGTGATTGCTTAACTCTTTCGAAAGTTATCGTGCGTACCAGCAGGACAGACGGACAGACGGACATGGCTCAAACGATTCAGAAAGTCATGAATCGAATTTGGTTCAAAGACACCTGGTGTCTAATGTGAATATTTCTAGGTGTTACACTTTTGGGTCGTATCAAATGATATATACCCTCCTACCCGTAGGGTGAGGGTATAAATAATCAATGATCTCCAACTCGAGTAATATGAGACTTTTTTCATGAGTATTGTTTTTACTGAGGGTGGGGGTATGTACAGGGTGCGGCTAAAGTTACTATATGATGTAAAACAATTGTAACTTCTTTGCTTGCGAGTATTTAACTTTTTCTTTTTTCCTATTTCAGAAATTAAACTTAGGAGAATATTTAAAAATGGAACGCTATACAATTGCGCAAAGAACTAAGATTGTTTGTTGCGCATTTTCACTTGAACGGTTTCGTAAATAAACAAAACAACAGATTTTGGGGATCCCAAAAATCTTCATCGGAAATCTTTACACGCAATTCGTGTTACCGTTTGGTGTGGCATTACCGCCCAAAAAGTTTACGGTCCTTTTTTTTTTAAAACGATCAAGGTGTATGTGAAACAATAAATGGAGAACGTTACAGAGTAATGCTACAACATTTTTTATTTCCGCAATTGCCACCAAACGCCAATATATGGTTTCAACAAGATGGTGCAATAGCTCATACAGCCCGTGCAACGATGGATTTATTAAGACAACAATTTCCAAATCGGATAATTTCTAAAAACGGCTAATTGAGATGGCCACCACGATCGCCAGATTTGACTGCACCGGATTTTTTCTTGTGGGGCTATCTCAAAGACAAAGTTTATGTGATTAAGCCCCAAACCTTGCAGCAACTAAAGGACAACATTCAAGAAGAAATTGATCGTATACCACAAGAAACACTCAACAAAGTTATGGAAAATGCCATAAAAAGAGCACATTTTTGCGTTAGAGAAAACGGTTCTCATTTAACTGATATTATTTTTCATAATTAATGTAAAAAAATAAAATAAAATAAACTTTCTTTTTATCATAAATTTTTTTGTTTTTTTTCATTCCATTCAATAGTTATTTAAAAAACAAATCATATAGTTACTTTAGCCGCACCCACCAGCCATAGTCCCAATAACAACTTCATTTTCGTTGATTTTTCTGTTGTCCCCGAATGGATTATGGTCTTACTTCTTTTTCAAACTATGCACATATTTTCTTACAAACAAAAACCTCGTAAGCAAAACAGAGATGTTCAAATTCCGTTTTAACCATTCGATTGTCAGTCGCCGACTCTTTAAATGTTACTACAAATTCACCCCCACAATCATAAATTCTAACGTTTTTATAAGGAATATTCGCTTTGTAAACCTTTTGAATGTTTGTTAACTGGGACCTTATCAATTCTTGGATTTATGACAAGCAACATTTGAACCATTTTAAGTGGAACTACTAATAATTTGCGATTCAACATTAACCCGAAAGATGGTTTTTCTTTTCAGTTATCTATTATAAGAAAACGTAAAAGGTAAGTTGCAATTTATAAAGTCTTTTAGGCACTTGCCTCCTGCTGTTATCTGCACTGAAATAATTATAAATTTGTATTGTGTAGACTTTCCCGGAAACTCTCAAAGTGTATTAAAGCAAAAAAAAACTCCCCATATATCGCCGTTGTTGTAGACCTACGCGATAGAACAGCAGGTAGTTCCATGGCTATACAAATATTTTTTGGTGGTATCTTTCCCTCTAAACGGGGAAATTATTGTCAAAAATATTTTTGTTCATATTTGCACAAAGATTTTCCAAAATAACACAGAGTTGATTTTGTGGTCACACTACGACTCTCAAAAAGAGAGGAAAACTTTTGCTGTGTTGTGGTCACACTATGGTCACATTTGTCCAAATTTTACTAGCTGCAAAAAAGTTGTGTTTGTCCAAAATCAGCTGATTTGCTTTTTGACGTACAAAACCAGTGAAAAGTTGCATGGATACCACCATTGGATGTAACATCTCATGAAATGTCATATTATCAACCTAAAAATACCGAAAGTTATAGAAAAATATATATAAAGCACAGTTTTTTTTATGCAGTTAAAGCTTTATTAAATATAGAATTTCGGAAAGATTCGTTGAGGGAATTTATATAATTACACGATTTATAAAGTGGGTGGAATGGAACTGTACAATGCACTAATTAAAAATACACTTGCACGGCTGAATGTTTGTAAGACACTCACTCCTTGAGTACTTGTTAGATACTGATTTTATTTTGTTAATATTTTCTTAATCTACCATACATTTTCTTAAACTAAACTAATCCTAAAGAAGGAACGAGAACGCGATAGACGCATGCGTGGTGTTGTTTTTGTGAACCCACACACGCGTAACATCTTGTTTAAAATTCCACTCGTTATCATGCTCGTCCCTTATTCTAAAAATAGCCCTCCGCTCTATACCACACACGCATGTTGTACTGCCTGCTTATCTTAAAAAACCCAAGCTACAACATACGCACATG
This sequence comes from Hydrotaea cyrtoneurina, assembly GCA_958296145.1. Lineage (NCBI taxonomy): Eukaryota > Metazoa > Arthropoda > Insecta > Diptera > Muscidae > Hydrotaea > Hydrotaea cyrtoneurina. Next base: position 48,681,749 of record OY282514.1, on the reverse strand, counting down.
CATAGAATATATCCAAATTACAATTGTATACATTATTTGAATACATACAAACTACAGTACAGTTATACACATTGTTTTGAATACATTCAATTACCGAATCCAACACAATTTTATACCTTCAGCAGAAAAGGAAAAAACACCATGTGAGGATTTACAGAAATCTGAACATTCTGCGGCCGGCGAACTACAATTATTTGTTTTACATATGTATATCAATATTTTATGACAAATTTAAATCTATTAATTCTATTATATGTGGCCATTTGTCGACATCCTTCAGCCATTCAGGACCATTCCACTTATGCAGTTCCCTTGATGTGAAACCATAAGGATTAGCCCTCACATGCCTCCACAGCAATACATCAGCTTCTTTGCATCCATTAGGTAACTTCGGCTTTGCAGTTACAAAATTGCCAGGGGTTTCAGCAGTCATTGTCTCTTCTCTCACCAGCCCTTCCTTCAAAATCCCGTGGTATAAATCAGCTCCATCTCCAACCGCTGACTTAACCGCAGCCACCTGCAATCCACCGAAGTGTGGAGCTCCCGGGGAACCCACAGCCTTCACCATTGTGGTGATCGGCTCCAACCATTTATATGGAGAAGCCGCCTTCGTTTTTTCCAATTGAAAATTGTCTTCAATTTTTGGATCTTCGCCAGCACCATGGATTTTCAAGCCACTCGCTTGAAAATTCTGTTCGCTGACATCAACCGGAACCTGCGCGAGATCTTCCTTCGAATCAACACCAGTCATCGAATCATCCATTTCGAAGTCATCGTTAGTTATGGTGTACAACTTCGGATCTTCATCTTCACAGCAGTTGGCTACATTTTGTGACGTTCCACGTCAGTTTGTTCCGTATTAGCTCTCTTCTTTAACGGTAACCTCGAAACCCAGCGTTGATCTTCATTACAGTGTGTGGATCTTCGGGTCACCCACAGCTCTTTGATGTCTTCCTCATCGATTTCAGTTTTCTTCTTTGACGGTAACCTGGATACACACCGTTGATCGTCATTACAGCGTGTGGATATTCGGGTAACCCACAGCTCTTTGACGTTTTCTTCATCATCGGTTTCAGCTTTAAACCGGTCATCCTTCTTATTAGCGGGAGCTCGTCTGGGCCACAGCTCACCATTTTGTGTTTCAGCATCGGTTTCAGCTTTAAACCGATCATCCTTCTTATTCGCGGGAGCTCGTCTGGGCCACAGCTCACCATTTTGTGTTTGACTCGCGATTTCCAATCGCACTTCACGATACTGCCTCCGTATTTTCGTATACGCGTCATAAATATCGTCGTCGTCGAGATTTTTAGCGACAATCCTCCTATATGCCAGGACAACTTCTTGAAACTGGTCCTCTACCAATTGTTGTTGTACCTGCAGCCGTTCGGAACTGAGACTCAGTATGGTATCTCTGGTCGTACTCATAATAGTCGCCAATTCCCGAACTTCTTTTCGAAACCTTTCAACCAATATAGTGTGTGGTTGAGAACGCTGTACGTCGCTTCTGTGGACTGTATTTTTCTTTCGGTCTTCGCCAATTCTGCTTGGCTCTGCTTCCAGGACTTTCGTTGACGTCTTTTCCTCGAAATTGTCTGTCCCATATTTAGCAATCATTCCTTTTGCCCCTTCGTACAAGGCCTCGGTGGATTTATAAAGATCCATTAGCTCCGGTATCTCCTTATCCGCGGGCTTTCTTTTCAGCGACAGCTTCTCTTTGATAGCGTCACTCCTGTATTCTGCTATCATTCCTCTAGCCCCTTCATACAAGGCCTCGGTGGATTTGTGTATATCCATCAGTTCCGGTACCTCCTTGGATGTGGGCTGTATTTTATCTGTTCAAAACTGGATTTAATAATCCGGTTCGAAGGACCAAAATGTACAATGCACTAATTAAAAATACACTTGCACGGCTGAATGTTTGTAAGACACTCACTCCTTGAGTACTTGTTAGATACTGATTTTATTTTGTTAATATTTTCTTAATCTACCATACATTTTCTTAAACTAAACTAATCCTAAAGAAGGAACGAGAACGCGATAGACGCATGCGTGGTGTTGTTTTTGTGAACCCACACACGCGTAACATCTTGTTTAAAATTCCACTCGTTATCATGCTCGTCCCTTATTCTAAAAATAGCCCTCCGCTCTATACCACACACGCATGTTGTACTGCCTGCTTATCTTAAAAAACCCAAGCTACAACATACGCACATGCATAGAATATATCCAAATTACAATTGTATACATTATTTGAATACATACAAACAACAGTACAGTTATACACATTGTTTTGAATACATTCAATTACCGAATCCAACACAATTTTATACCTTCAGCAGAAAAGGAAAAAACACCATGTGAGGATTTACAGAAATCTGAACAGGAACATTTGTATGAGAGGTACCAGAACGGGACCGACTAGGGTCCAACTTTTTCTAGACAGCTTTACATGTTTATAGATTCATAAAATACGGAATTTTGGTAAGAACGCATAGAGCGGAGGGCTATTATTACACGATTTCTAAAGTGGGTGGAATGGTACATTTGTATGAGAGGTACGAGAAGGGGAGTTGCCAGACTTCCAAGTCTTTGTCCAAAACTTTGTCTAGCTCTAGATTTACTAAATACTAAATTTGGGCAAGATCGCGTTTGGCTAATAGATATTATTACACGGTTTCAAAGGTAGGCGGGATGGTACATTTGTATGGGAGGTACCAGAAGGGGAGTTGCCAAGATCGAACTTGCGCGTGTTGATATTATTACACGATTTCGAAAGTGGGCGAAATAGACGATTTGTATGGGAGGTACCCGAAGGGGTGTGGCCATATAGCCCATATGCAATCCCATAAGCAGTTTTGGGAAAATATTCAGCCATGCCAAATTTCAGAGTGATTGCTTAACTCTTTCGAAAGTTATCGTGCGTACCAGCAGGACAGACGGACGGACGGACAGACGGACATGGCTCTAACGATTTAGAAAGTCATGAATCGAATTTGGTTCAAAGACACTTGGGTTATATTGTGAATGTTTCTAGGTGTTACACTTTTGAGCCGTATCAAATGATATATACCCTCCTACCCGTAGGGTGGAGGGTATCATTTATGATTTAGCTGTTATTCGCACTTTAAATAAACACATTTAAAGTACTATGGTCTCCTAAATGAAAATGTTGAAGTAGCGCCCCGTCTAGCCATATGGCCTGTCACCCGGATTACCCTGGCACTCAAATTAGAATATAAATTTACTTTGAATTGTAATTAAATATAAACAACTGGACAAATAGTAAGTTCGGCCGGGTCGAATCTTATATACCCTCCATCATGGATTCGTTGCATTTCGATACCCATATGTCCATGTTTGTCAGGGGCCGGTTTTTGGGCCGCTCGTGACCCGATAGTCCCAGGAACCCGTTTACAAATTTTATCCAAATCATGAAAATAAATGCATATTTGGGTTCGCGAGAAAATTTCGTTGCATTTCGATACCCATATGTCCATGTTTGTCAAGGGACGGTTTTTGGGCCGCTGGTGACCCGATAGTCCCAGAAACCGGATCAAAAAATTTAGGCAAATCATGAAAATAAAGGCATATTTGGGTTCGTGAGTAAATTTCGTTGCACTTCGATACCCATATGCGCATGTTTATCATGGGCCCTTTTTTGGGCCCCAAGGGTCCACGGAACCCATGAGCACGCCCATTTTTGGGATTTTTTCCCCCATCTATAAATTATATAAACTTAGAACAATTTTACCAAAAAAAATCAGATGTAGTGAAAAAAAATATTTGAAAAATTTGATTATGGCCGGGATATATTTAGTCCCGTAAAGGGGAACTTTTTCCCCTTTGGTCCGATATTGCCCATTCTCGAACTTATGGGCAAAAAACATCTTCCTACAAAATTTCAGCTTCTTAGCGTTGGTCGTTCGCACTCTATCGTGATTTCAACAGACGGACGGACGGACAGACGGACATCGCTAGAATGTCTTACAATGTTACACTGACCGATAATATATATACTTTATATGGTCGCAGATCACTCTTTCGAGGTGTTGCAAACGGAATGACAAATTTAGTATATACTCCATCCTATGATGGAGTGTATAAATACAAATGTTGACGTATTTATGAAATGAATTTGCTAATTTAGCTTGTCCATACTTTTTTCCCAAATGCTTTGACACTTTGTGGTGTAAAGTGTAATTGTGTTTTTATTTACAGCGGCTACAATTCTTGAGAGGTATTAGTCTTGCGACGACATTTTTCAAATGAACATGCACGTGCACAAGGAGACCCCCAGTTTTTTCAGCTGATTATCGACATTTTTCTTTTGTTTCGAAGACAATATGTGTACTCAACTGGTAACAACTTAATTGGACGAGTAATGGCAGGGTCAACAAACAATTCTTGAACAAAGACCATTTTCATTTATCTAAAATAACATTAACAACACGCTTATTCTGTCAATGCTTCTTTATGGCGTCGAACAGTGGGTACTTGCAGAGAAGCAGCTAAAGCATTGCTGGGATTTTTTGACAGAAAAATCCATAGCAAAGTATTTTCCACATCGGTGTAACTAAGAGTATAGACATCGAATGAACCGACTTGAAAATACAGCGATTGCGTTCGCTGGGCGATATCGGTCGAATGGATCACAACGGTCCAGCCTTCAGCACTATCACGGCAGTCGCAGACAGGAAAGATCGAGACACCGATAGAGGGACCAAGTGGAAGAAGATCCTGGGTATCACGAACTTTAATCCCTAAATGTACGGTGTATCCTATAGGATACAACCAAATTTTCACTAGCTCACGCTATACAGTCTAACTTTTATGATAGGGAATCAATCATATTTGGAGAATAGTACAGTCCTGTATTAATTTTTTTTGGTAGTATCAACTTGTTGCAGCGAAGTTATTAAATATCACATTATACTGTAACTTTAGACAGCTAAGTTCTCCATTGTGATTGGATAATTGGGGACTCCTAAACTAACAAAATTAAAAATGTGTGCCCAGTTGATTACCTTGAAATCTCGTCAAAACTACATTTGTGATTAGATTTGGATTATGTTAGACTTTCTGGAAAGTGCTTATCAGAAACTAAAAATAACCTGCTTCATTTATGTATGTACTTATGTCTAAGTTCCTTAAGTTTGTCTGCGATTAAATTTGTAATGGTATTAAAGGTATTAATAAAATTATTGGCGTGGCGTGACATTATTCACACCACTCAAATGGAAAAACCAATTGCTTTGATTGGACAATTTCCATAGAAAAGTACCACAAAACTTGATTAACTCATTAATCTTCCATCCCCAAATTCATATCAAATAATTTAGCTATGTAAAGGGTTTTCCAACAAGAGGTGTTATTTTGAATCACCCGGTATTTCGGTAGCTGTCACTTTTGAAGTATTTTTTCTTTGACATTTGACAACGCCATTACTAAAAATGGAACGATACACGCTTCAACAACGCACTACAAATCTTGCAGCACAATTCGCTAAACTAAAGCATTTTTGGGTCGTCGTGAAGCACCTTGTCGGACCGCAATACATAAATTGTTGGAAAAAGTCGAGCTGTTGGGACAACAAACCGTGAAGGTTGCTCAAGAACAACTGAGAATATTGCTGCTGTAGCCCAAAGTGTTGAAGAAAACCCAGTTTTGTCCATTCCTCGTCGTTCTTTGGAATTGGGCATTCCACAAACGTTATTACACCGTATTTTGCTTAAAGACTTGGATCTTAAGGCTTATTATGTTCAAGTCTGATTGGGTCCTTGAAATGCATGAAAATAATCTGGAATTCCACCGAAAAATCCCAAGAGTTTTTGTTGAAAAGCCATCCTCAACGTGTGACTGTTTGGTGCGGTTTAAGGTCCCGTGGGATCACTGGAGTTTTCTTTTTGGAAATTGAGGTTGGATCAACAGATTCGGTGAATGGCTTGCACTATCGAGAGATGATTAATGATTTTTTATGGCCGGAGTTGAATGATATTGATCTGCACAACGTTTACTTTCAACAAGACGGCGCTACGTGCCACACAAGCAACGAAACCATTGCTTTTTTACGGGAAAAGCTTCCGGACCGTGTTATCTCTCGAAGAGGTGATCACAATTGGCCAACGAGATTTAACACCTGGCGACTTCCTCCATTGGGGCCACGTGAAAGATAAGGTCTACGCCAACAGCCCAGCGTCGATTCAAGACCTCAGAGATAGAATTCGTGAGGCTATCGACAACATAGGGCAGCCTATTTGCGATTTAGTTATGGAAAATTTAATGAAAAGGATATGGTCCTGGTGTCCATTTATTTATCATTATTAACGGCATACCTTCCTCTTTATTATGAAATAAACATCCGATCATTTATCTCAAAATAAGCCATTTTACTTTGAATATCAAAATAACCCATCTTGTTGGAAAACCCTGTATGTAGGGAAAGTCCTGATATGGTATTTTTCGCTGTTGCATGTGGACTTATCACTTTGGTTTCCGTTTGTAGACAAATTTGTATCCGGTGGGAATGCCATATCTGTAAAATCCTATCCACATCCATTTTTATGTTCAGAATCGAAAAGACTAACGTGTGACAACTCTGGGAAGAGAAAATAACTTGTTTATGACTTATGGTGTTAAATTAGCAAAACTTTTTAGAATTGTCCCACTGTGATCGGTTGGTTTAATGACTGTAACTGTGTAGTCCTTGGGATTTTGTTTCTGAGGGTAGACTTTGTCAGCCTATACATTCATAGTCATCTTAAGCCCCTCTCTGATTCTGATCATTGCAAAATTAACAGCTGACCTGGAAAAGGTTCGTATAACAGGTTCTGGAATAATTGTCCTAGTAATTTGACTAGTTATAATTTCCGTCAATCCATTATGAATCTCAGCATATACAACTTCATAATTAATTTCTATTACTCTTTCTCATAATCCCCTCATAATACAGACCACTGGACAAATCAAAAAGTGAGCGTTCTTCAAATCAATTACCTGGGTAGTTGAGGTCTATCACCGATTGGTTCGATTTTATTTTTCATGTGTCCATAGAGAATTCATAGTGATATACTTCATTGACAAGATATACTTTTCTTCATATACATATATAATTTTTTTTTTTGGCTCATATAAACAGAAAGGATTATTTTGTTGAAATCGAACCCAGTGACCATAACATACTTTATTTACAAGTCGCTGTTGTAGGAATCCAGATAATATCGATCCATATAGTTCACTGCTTTGCCAAATACTTGGAAGTCTTTTTAAAATATAATTTCCTATTAAGTATCAGGCCTGATATGGTTTTATTTTTATTTTGTTTTGATGGTTCTCCTTTTAGTTATCTTTATTCCCCTTTCAAAGAATCTGTGAACAATTAATACTTAATAAATATTTTGTTGTTGTCGTTTCTATTCAATTAGTGGAATAAATCCCCCAATGTCTTAAAAAAGGCTAGTGCAAAAGATAACCCTTGAAATAGTTTTGTATATAGACAACCATATGTACGAATATCAGACATGTGGCCCCCTCCGGATTTCCTTGCATGGAGACGCAATTTTGCAACCAGCAACGTTCTCACCTGTTCGATAAGACTGAATTTCGCAGAATTACTTCTTATCGGCGATTCGGCATAGAAAATTCAACAATACGGGCCATAAATTATGTGCTACGAATGTTGCAATAGATATCACGATAGCAACAACACGGGAAAAGACATTGGACTCATAAATATAAAAAAAAAGAAAACAAAACTTTGAAATATCATTTCAGATCCCGTGTGCTTGGGAGTTTTTCTTGTCTGGTTAAAATTCGTTATCTTTTGTAATCGTATTGTTAATATGTTAATACGAGTACAATAGGTCTTGTTTCATTTAGTTCTCTGTGTGTCGTCGCACAGTGGCCGACGTCACACCATCTCATTGCCACTACTTAGTCAATGAAGTCCGCAATTATTTTATGTTTACACACTTCACCCATATTAATGGATAGAGAAAATAAACTGTTCTGTGAATTATAAATATCGTTGAGGGCAACAATATAATACAATGAGCCACCTATTAACATAATATCGGCAATATGACTTCGTACTTAAGTTAGCTCTACAATCTGTTATTGGCCTTGGTCTCTTTATAAATGATTTACGAGCACTTTTCCAGTTCCTGGTACCAAGGGTTTCATGTCTTACTCCACTTGGTCCTTCCCCTGGAGTCTTGGTGTCTCTTGTCTTCCTTGATAGTTGTCGTCCAACGACTTTCTGGCTGGAGCGTTTAGATTAATTCGACAGAATAGTCCAGCCAGGGCAATAACAGTATTTTGAGGCGCTTAACTACGTTCATGTCGGGATAGAGGACATGCAGCTCACGCATCGGGTAGATTTTTTCAAGAATTTGTCTCTCAACAAAACACCCAGGACACCTTCATCTGCTTTCCCAAGTACCCATGCTTCGCGGTAGTTGTCGAAAACGAACATAGTGCGCTGAGTTTCCAATCAACAGGCATGCTTCCATTTACCCCGATGCACAGTGGTCCAATTTTACAATTTAGTCGGAAAAAAATCATAGCATGGTTTAAGGAGGACGTAGCGTCATGAAATTTTGCAAGCTGATCACTTTTATAAGAATGGAGGTTCACACCAAATTTGGACGGATTTGGTCAAATAGGCGTGTCACAATTGAAAGAAGAAGAAAAATAGCTAATGTTTAAATATAACGTTAGACTTTATTTTAAAGTATTTTTTCTAAATAAAAAAAAATAACTATTAAATATTAATTTAAAGATGTTAATCAGAATACTCGGAACTCTCTGAATCGTCTTGTATGTCAGAGATTACCGCTGCAGAGGGGTCTGAAAGCAATGAAATTACTTCTTTAGATAAAGGTTCTTCACTGCGGTTATGAAGAGAAGCTTTTGTTGAAAGAGATGACACAAGCGGATCTGAAGACAAAAGAAGATAATGAAACAGATCATACATTGTTTTCTCTCGGGAAAATTTTCTTGTGTGGTTTTCGCGTATATTCCTAAAATCCTTGTTGCGCGATTCCAGGGCTTCTTCCGACAAAATTACAATAGGTAGTGCAGCATATTGTATAATATCTACACCATGCAATAGAATTTTGTGAACACTCGCTGGCATGTAATACCAAGAATATAATTTAATATATAGCCTTGCTGTGTCCATCGTATACGCTCGAAAAGCTTCCACATTTATAGCAAATCCACAAGACATTCTATCCACGATTGGCTTCTATTCACTTTTTTTTTAAATTGTGTATAAAATTATGGACAGCCTGGTGCACATCTTTACAACGCCTATCGCCAGCTCTTCTTCCAAGACCAATTTTAGCCAAAACGTACGTTGAAACACTATCTGTTTTTTTTTACTTTGCTGTTTTTCATCGTACCAAACGTTATAAAGCTCCGCTCTTGAAATCTGAATTTTTCACTGTAAGGCACATAAAAATTGTTTAGGCAAAAACTGGTGGCTGATTTATGAAACATTCAAAAGCTGACACCTTGCACTTCACAAAAAGCTAAAAGTTATAGCTAAAGTCGGATAAAGTAGTAACTAAAACACTAATGCAAAATGGACATAGACAAAATGTTAACGCACTAGATGGACGGACAACAAAACAAGATTTTAACAATAAAAAATGACACTTAGAACACATATATACAACAGGAATTACTCATACCTGTACCCTTATTAATTTTAGTAACAAAAATAAATTTTTCAAAATGTTTTTACCACTTTGTGATCACTCGACTTTTACATTCATAAATTGACTATATTCTGAATGTCACAGCACCTGCACAATCAGCTGTTTTTCAAACAACGAAGAGAAGCTGAAAATGCGAATAAGAGTAAAACAAACGCACAGTTAATTACAGTGGACACTATATAACTTATTCCGAAAAAAATATGGCTTTTTACTAAGTCGACAAAATGTATTTTTTCCGACTAGATTGGTGCTTGGGACCTCTGTGCGATGGTACAGACTAGCTGATGCATGCACCTTATCAGCTCTACTCCTTCGGTCTTGTACAGATCTGCCGGTATTCCGTCAGCACCTGCGATCTTTTTCTTCCTAAGCCGGGCTATTGCTGCTTGGGCCTCATCTGGGTTAGGAGGTGGACATCTATGACAGGTTGCGGGAATTCTTCGACCACTAACCAGCTGGAGAAATGGTGCAGAATTGTCTTATATGAAACAAAGTCGGAAACTTTTACTTGCGTGCTACTCTTTATTTACGTTCTATCTCTCTCTATCTCTCTCTCTACAAATTGTATAGTTCTATCCCTCGTATACGTGCTGGACAGCACCTCCCATTGTTTCGTACCGTCTCTGTAAGACTAATGGTAAAAAAATGTTATTCAGTTTTAGGAAATAATCTGAAATCCAGCAGATGTTCTTATCAAAGGAACCTGGAGTTCTCGTTTAATACTTGTACAAACTATCTATCAATCATAGCCACAATTTAAGATACGTTCATTGAAAAAACGACTAAATATATTTTGCAGTCTTTCGATAATGAATTACTTTTAATTCCAATTAATTATTTAAATTCCACTGAAACAAATGACCATTCTTTCGCAACTCTGCATTATAAATATTTCCCTACCCAAATACGATTTAAGCACGTACTTATGTCCATTAGCTCTAGATATTAGTACGCGGGTATATTGTCTTTGTGGTCTAATTTTAATGACCATGAAATGAAATTCCATTTAAGAACCAATGGGAATTCTGTACCGACAGGTGTGCAAAGTCAACCAATGCGGTAAACTTCCGACAACACAATTATGAGTCAAGGGGGCATTGTGCCGTTAAGTGCGTACAATTTAAAATGTTGTTCTTAATACCGATTTTTAGTCACTCGATTTTGGTGTCGGTATTTATTTCGTTTACGAAAAGTCATTATTATTAAATAATTTGCCTTTTTAAGACTAATGGCGCTTTTTTAAGCTTAAGGTTACTACCAGCTACACATTCTTACATTAATGTAAATGCATTTACATTCGTGTTGCGACTAGGGTGGGTCATTTAAATTGTTAATAGGCTTTAAAAAAAATTCTGATATTTTTCCTCCAATGGAGAACAATATTATGTATATGACTACCACGACTGCCTCGTGAGCACCTCATCCGATCAACCCAATCTTTCAGTACATTTTCGATTGTTTCGGGTCGAATCTCTTCAATGGCAATTATGATTTCATGTTTCAATTGTCTCTGGATGCTTTGCATAACACTTATCCTAAATGGCTTTCCACAGAAAATTTTGCTTATTGACAACAACACGATTTTCGGTAAAATTCTTCATCTGCTGTCACAGCCAGTCATGGTAGTCACATGAATGATATTGTGTTCCATTATTAAATGACAAAGTTAAACCTTTCCAATAAAACCAGAATATTGAAAAAAAATATTTATAGCCAATTCACAATTAAAATTTTAATTGGCCCACCCTGTAGTACATTAGATCCAGGTTTCAAACCTGGTGAGACCATCAAATATTTTTCAGCGGCCTTCTGTTGAACCCACGAGGGACAGGTATGGAGGTATTATGTCATGTTTACCACCTACCTGTGTTGTAGAATGTTTAGTGACTCCCAGTGAAACCAATCTGTGCTACGTACGATTTATCATTAATTCACTCTCCAATCGCTGCATATCTGTAAGCTCCGAAAAGGAGAATAGGAGTATAGAAAGTTTAAGCTTGTCCATATGAGAATTTACTCTGTTTGTCTATCACATTCCATTGAAGATGGATACAAACATAGTAAACGGATATTACTGGTTAAGTTGATATTGAGGCATGGCCACGAATTTCAGTTCGGGTGCAATATTTTAGATTGTCCCTAGTGTGCCATTTTATTTCCTGGAAGGTTCCTGCACCCTGGAAACCAAGTTAGATGGACTTTAAATTAGTTGTTCACCCCATCAAGGACTACGTGGAAGTACTGGGTGTTTCTTGTAAATGTTATTTTTTTTTGGAGCTTTAATTCTTTGAAATTTAAGAAATAGAAACTACATCAACAGCGCATTGAAATTATTAAAATACACTACAAAAATGGTGAGAAACTTGCAGTCACAGTTTGCAAAAATAAAGCATTTTGGGTTCGTCGTGAAGCACCTTGGCGGACTGTAATACAGAAATTGGTCGTGGTGGCCATTTGGCTGATGTGGTTTTTCATTATTAACGGCATACCGTTCTCTTTATTATGAAACTGAAAAAAAACGCCCGCTACTTCCTAAGCGTACATTTTCCACAAAACATTTTTTAATTGCATTGGTTTACAAAAAAACAATGTTTTATACCGACTCAGAAACAATATCGCCTTTTTCAAATTTTTGGCGGTAGATATTAATTTGAAATACATGTTCACACTTGTTTAATTTTCTCCGGTTTGGCTCCGTTTTTGTACGTTTTGATACACTTTTTCAGCAGTTGTTGCAAAGCGTACTAATTTTCCAACCAAAATCATAATGTTTGATTTGTATGTATTTTTGGTTATTTGGAAGGTTTTTGGGAACACATTTTTCCAGATTTACCATTTTTATCCCCTTCCTATCCGAATTTCGAAAAATCCGTTCAAAGCAAATTTCATGATTCTAGCTTCAGCCATTGCCGAGGATAGGATGGTCAGCCACGCAAGTATTTTATATACTCGTATGTACATTATTTCTCATTTAAATTATACCAGTTTTGGGCCCTATTTGGACGCTTTTAATCCCCTTTCCATTGGCTCATTTCTGCCAACAACAACTTTTTTACACACATTTTTATTTTACCCCGTTTTGGTTCATTTTCGCCACTTTTTCGTCCCTTCTCTAAATATTATCCACTTGTTTTTGCCAAAAAAAAATTTCAATCTCTAATTTTCCCCCCATTTTTTGTCCCTTTGTCCCCACACATTTTTGTTTTTCGACTTTTGTTCATTTGTTTATCTCGTTTTGGCCACTTTTTCGTCCCTACTAACTATTGTCCGCATGTTTTTGACACACAATTGTTTTAATTTTCTCTAAATTTGTCCACAAGTTTGCCAAACATTTATTTGAATCTTTTATTTTTTCCCCTTTTGGCACATTTTTTGTCCAACCTTTAACTCATTTCCACCTATTGTTGCCAAACGTAGTAGGCCAATTTCCCAAAAAAAAAAAAATTTTTTTTTTGTATTATTGCGAATTTTGAAGGGTTTTGGAGACACATTTTACCCGTTTTACCCCATTTTTATCCCCTTCCAATCCGAATTTCCAAAAATCTGTTCTTAGTCTAGGATGCAAATTTCCCAAATTTCTTGATCTAGCGTCAGCCGTTTGGCCAAGAAAGTGATGAATCAGTCAGTCAGTCACGCAAGAGTTTTATAAAGGGTTATCCATTTCGTGGTTTCTAAAGTATAGGGCTGGAATTCGGCATCTGTCAAACTAAGTTGTTAAACCAATTTTTTTTCTTTTCAGTTGGAAGTCTGACATTGACGAAAATGGATCGCTTAACTATCCCAAGAACGCGTAAAAATTATTAAAACCTACAACAAAAATGGTGATTCTGACTCAGCCACATATCGTGCTTTAAGGGGAAATTATGGTTTATGGTTATGAATCACATTTCTCACTCGGTGGGTATGTTAATAAACAAAATCGTATTTGGGATTCTGAGAATCCTCAAGTAATTGAAGAGAGGCCATTACATCCACAAAAAGTCACTGTTTGGTGCGCTCTTTGGTCCGCAGGTGTGATTGGATCTTACTTCTTCGAAAACGACGAGGGAAAGACTGTCACCGTCAATTCGGAGCGCTATGGTCGTATTATAACCGACTTTTTTTTGCCTGCTATTGAAGAATACGACTTGGAGAATATGTGGTTTCAACAAGACGGTGCCACACAACTCGAGCGAATATGGCTTTATTGCAAGAGACATTTCCTGGCCGCGTAATTTCTCGTGTGGCGACATTAACTGGCCACCAAGATCATGCGATTTGACACCATACCACCTTTTTTTTATGGGGCTACGCGAAAGACCGTGTGTATGCAGATAAACCTTTAAATCTTAAACACTTAAGAACCAACATTGGTCAAGTTATGGCTGAGATACCGTATAATATGTGCCAAAAAGTGGTCCAAAATTACTTCAAAAGAATCAATGCTTGCAACACTTCGCCTGGTGGTTATTTAAATGATGTAGTATTTCTCGCATAACATAACATAATAAAAAAGAAGTATCATGAAAAAAAATATTTTATATGTGTTTTACTTTTTACGTTTACTTTTGAAAACGCAAAATGGATAACCCTTTATATATAGATCAACATCCGATTATTTATCTCAAAATAACCCCTCTTGTTGGAAAACCCTGTATTACTTTATTATCAGTCAGCATGTTAAAGTATAAGTTGAAACAGCCATGAGCTATGCCATATGTTAACACATGGAATTTCTATTGCCTGGAATGCAGTCCTGCTTGCATGCCGAAGATTTTTATTTTTATTTTACTGTCCATTAACGATTTCATTTACAATGTTGCAACATGTGGCTCAAATGTGAATTATGGTTAAAAAAACAACAACAAAAAATGTAATGTTGTTGAATTTCGAATTTTATTTCTATTTTGTAATTTACATGCAACAGTTTAAATAGAAATTCCTTGAAAGTTCCCTGAAAAATCCGTCAGTTGTCCACTAACTTCGAAAGACTTACTTACTTAGATTGGCTCCACAAACAGTTCTTGTTCTTGGCCTGCTTATTAAATGATTTCCAAGAACTTCGATCTTCTGTTTAGCTTCTTCAGATGTTGCCTTGCTGTTGTCGAGACGTCCGCCTATCAGTTGTAAGCATATGTTTGGTCTTGTCCTCGTTCACCATCGGAACCATTTTTGCCGATTCCTTCTCGATTCTGGAAAAACTTTTTCCAAAACGCTTTAGAGATTAATGATTAATTAATTGAGGCACATTGTTCAGCTCAGCTTTCCCTTGAAAATTTGCTGCCTGTAGGCTACCAAACCTGTCATACTCCGCTGGATTCCAGGATATAAAAGTGTTAAACTACAAAAAAAAACCAGTGAAAAAGTTGCAGTCGGGTAAACCGACTTATATATACCCTCACCCTCAGTAAAAAGATACAAGTTCATATTCCATAATAACAACCTTAAAATACCGAATGTTATAGAAAAAAATATTGTATTACACGTTTTTACAAAACGGGCGGATTATAAAGCAGAGTTTTTTCTCGAAAATTGTATATAGTTAAAGCTTTACTAAATATAGAATTTCGGAAAGATTCGTTGAGCGAGTTTATATAATTGCGCGATTTCTAAAGTGGGTGCAATGGTACATTTGTATGGCAGGTGCCAGATGGAGAGTTGCCAGACTGCCAAGTTTTTGTCCAAAACTTTGTCTAGTTACAGCTTTAAAAAATACAGAACTTGGGCAAGATGTCGTTGGGCATATTCGTGTTATTACACGATTTCTAAGGTAGGCAGGATGGTACATTTGTATGGGAGGTACCCGAAGGGGAGTTGCCAGACTGCCAAGTTGTTGTCCGAAACTTTGTCCAGTTATACCACTACTAACTACGGAATTTGGCCAAGATCGAACGTGCGCGTGTTGATATTATTACACGATTTATAAAGTGGGCGAAATAGCAGATTTGTATGGGAGGTACCCGAAGGGGCGTGGCCATATAGCCCATATGCAATACCATAAGCAGTTTTGGGAAAATATTAAGCCATGCCAAATTTCAGAGTGATTGCTTCACTCTTTCGAAAGTTATCGTGCGTACCAGCAGGACAGACAGACGGACGGACAGACGGACATGGCTCAAACGATTCAGAAAGTCATAAATCGAATTTGGTTCAAAGACACCTGGGTTCTAATCTGAATATTTCCCTCCTACCCGTAGGGTGAGGGTATAAAAAATGATGATGATCTGTTACTACGTAATCGGAGGGGATGACATTTTCAAACTACGGTTTTGGGTCGTTTTTCTTTGGAATTAGCCTATGATCATCTCATATGGCAGCCAATACCTATGTAGATTGTTCAGCTGGTATTAATGGGTTCTACTATTAGAATGCGACAGCTATATCGTGGGACTCCCTCTGTAATATCTCTAGAATAATCGATATCCACTCATCCCACTTTATTACATCGTGTTTAAGTGTTGTGCAAACGTTTCCCTATTAACTTTATGCTTAAATTTGTGTCACATATAAAAGGGTAGTCATCGATTATTTTATTGACAGGCTAAGTGGTCAAGTATTCGATTCACAAATGAATAAAGGAAAAATAGCCCTGAACTGTATGTAATGTATTGATAAGGTAGAGACAGTGGTATCGAAATTCGCATGAAATATTTTGTCAGAAAAAGGAAGATTTTCTTGTCAACCACCTTCACAGAGTAATGGCTCACATTGTGCCTCATTGTTGAATACAATGGGTGTGTGTGTGTGTGTGTCTACCAATGACTAGAATGACCTTCAAAGTATAACCCACCCACCCGTTGATTCCATGATGTGCGAGACAAAGTCAATATTTTTCCGATTTCACACACCATGTCACACCCAACCTAAACAATGAAATTAAATTTTATTGTATTTCCGAAATATATACCGACCTATTAGAACATTAAAACAATAAATTTATACGATATTTGCAAACGATTAACAAATATTTAGGCATTTTCTCTTTATTACTTGTTTTTGTTTTGATCGTATGACTATGGTCGCTTTATTTTCATGGCAATTTCACAAGCCATCTTAATGAAACCACAATCCATCAGTGTACCCGTGGTTCCTGGGCATAAAATACCCGTCTTCGAAGGGGTCACTCCAGCTCCGAAATACGTTGAGGCCGAATTCATTGAAAGATCATTCGTTGCGAGGGAAAGTTTTGCTACAATTGTTACAAAGGGCCGTATCTGATCTAAAAAATTATAAGCTACTAATGTGACAAAACCTAGTCCAGTTAAAGGCCAAGGCTTGACAGTATAAATTATTACATTTAAGTTGAAAATAATCAGCACATAAAGAAACGATTTGCCAAATTTGCTGTTAAAGGTAAAAACATACACAGATTCGATAACTGTAATCTGAAATTATTCGCGCTCCATTAACGTGGCCATAAATACCTTCAATCGTTTACCGATTCCAAATGACCATTCAAAATACAATTGCTATTTTTTGATTTCCTAGAATTTTAACAGAAAAATTTTGATAATTAAAAGTAGTTGGACTTGAGAACTCAATCCAGGGCTTACGCTTTCAGTGTCGTTGTTGGAAATAGTGGACAAACTTGATTGTTCTTAAGAATTTTGAGAGACAGTTTAAACCCGAACAGTCATTCGGTGTAAATACAGGTGGGGATCATTAGCTTGAGTTGGATATGTAAGGTATGTGACGTATGATTGATGGCATCGCAAGTTAGCGCAAATACTTACAAAGCCACGTATTCGCATTTCTCTTGGCATGAGTCACAGGCAATTTCTAATGCGGCCCTCATCCGTTTCAACAGGTTGTACAATTTGATCGGCTTGTACAAATAGTTGTAACGTATGAAGGCTTGTTGTTCTTAGGTTGGTAGTCGGTTGGATGAAAATGAAAATATTTTGATTTCACCTCAAGTTGTCCAACTTCATTCGCATTTTGATGAAGTACACACATTTTTGTACTGCTGTTTTGAAAAAATAACATAAAACATATTCAGTTGTTGTATTCAAAGTATAAAAACCAATTACATAATTGATTAAAAAAATATAAAACTAGCTGACCCGGCGAACTTCGTACCGCCTAACAGTCGATTCTTCAATTTTGTTTTTTTTAAGTCAACAATGACATTATGTCAAAAATTAAAAATTATAAAACACTCAAAATTCTTTCAATAGTCCATAAAAAATCACAATGAAAAACATTATGATACGTAGTTATTATATTTTATTGTATTTTTACTTATTCTAAATTAAGTTTCATTTTTATTGTAGTACTTTATGGTACACGATATTTTTTGTTTGATTGCCTGGCGCGTAGACAAACAGAGCAGATGGTTTTCCAACACGGGAACAGGCAACATACAATTGACCATGGGAGAAACATGGGTTTTCTAAATTAATACCACAAACACTTAATGACTGCCCCTGGGATTTGTTTATAGTCATAGCGAAAGCAAGCCGTACTGGAAACTGCAGTCGTTTAAACTGGAATGGTACGTCAGTCGGAATCATTGGGATGCGGAGTATCAAAACGTCCAAATCGGTCCAACCGTTCTCGAGTTTTGCGCTTAGCAACACATTCAGCGACTTATTTTTATATTATAGATATTCTTTAAAAAGTGTATGGAATGTGTTCCTACCTATTCCTGAAATCTATGAGTACAATGGCTCTGGAGGTGGAAGCAATGGTATCAATATCACCTTTCCATTTGCGCAACACAATCCATTGGCTTCATTATACCCTCACCCTACGGGTAGGAGGGTATATATCATTTGATACGGCTCAAAAGTGTAATACATAGAAATATTCAGATTAGAACCCAGGTGTCTTTGAACCAATTTCGATTCATGACTTTCTGAATCGTTTGAGCCATGTCCGTCCGTCCGTCTGTCTTTCTGTCCGCACGATAACTTTCGAAAGAGTTAAGCAATCACTATGAAATTTGGCAAGGCTTAATATTTTCCCAAAACTGCTTATGGGATTGCATATGGGCTATATGGCCACACCCCTTCGGGTACCTCCCGTACAAATCTGCTATTTCGCCCACTTTAGTAATCGTGTAATAATATCAACACGCGCACGTTCGATTCCGTATTTGGTAAAAGTACAACTGCACAAAGTTTCGGGCAAAAACTTGGAAGTCTGGCAACTCCCCTTCTGGTACCTCACATACAAATGCACCATATCGCCTACATTAGAAATCGTGTATTAATATCAATATGCCAAACGCGATCCTGCCCAAATTTTGTATTTAGTAAAGCTATTGCTAGACAAAGTTTTGCACAAAAACTTGGAAGTCTGGAAACTCCCCTTCTGGTACCTATCATACAAATGTACCATCCAATTTTTTTTTATTTTCTATAGCATTCGGTATTTGAGGTTGCTATTATGACTTTTCATCGGGTGTTACATCAAATGGTGGTAGCCACGCTCACTTTTGAATATGAGACTTCTATGTTTTTACTGAGGGTGAGGGTATATATAAGTCGGTTTACCCAACTGCAACTTTTTCACTGGTTTTTATATTTCAATGCCTTACAATATTGGCAAACTGAGTTCATGTATTGTGCTACATTTCACTAAAACAAATGACTTCTATTTATTTCTTCACCTTATGTTATAACGTATTCTACGTTTACGTTTACGGCCGCGTCTCTGACGCAGCCTACTGTGTGTTTTTTTTTTTGGTATTTTTTTATTTTTTTTTAAACCCCGTACTGAGAAAATACCTTTCTAACAAAGTACAAACCATCAAAATCGGTTTGGCCAATCTCGAGTAAATGAAAAAAGAAAATTTAAAAAAATCGAAAATAAACCTGTCGAAATAACCTTTTCAAATTTTGATATTTTGAAGTTCTTTTTTTATTTTTATTTTTAAAACCCGTGCTGAGAAAATACCTTTCCTACAAAGTACAAATCATCAAAATCGGTTTGGCCAATCTCGAGTTATGGGATTACATCGCTTCAGACACTTTCTTTTATATATATAGATAATATCATATGAGTTACCAGTTTTGACTCACAAACAATTTAGGCATGGGTTGCAAGACAATTGCATACGCGGTGATAATGTGGCGGTTGCAACTACGAGCCGGGATCCTAACACACTCTCAGATATATTAAATCTGAAAGGGTGGCGGGAATGCGAATTGGGTATTAATTTAGTTAAGTCGAAACTGGTATTGTTCAAAAGATAAGATCCCTCAATTGGTAATCCCCATGATCAGTAGTAGTTTGTCTCCTGTCCGGTGCACACGCACTTTTGTTTGTCCGGTCGTCGTTGCGTTGTTTGTACCCTGTCCGGTGCACACGCACTTTTGTTTGTCCGGTCGTCGTCGCGTTTTGATTTATTTATGTTCTGTTCGTCCGTGTAGTGCAAAAAAAAAAAAAAAAAAAAACAAGAAACATTAGAATACTTAAAAACAGAATCAAAAAGAAAAAAAAAAAAAGAACCAACCACCATCTCCGCAATCAATAATAACAATAACCTAACAAAAAACAAACACAACAATAACCCAACAAAAAACAAACACAACAAACAACAACAATAACACCAGCAGCCACACATCATCAACGCCAACACGAAGGGCTTTTTTATGCTCCCCTTCTCCTGTGTTCCCCCCTTCCTATCCATCTTCCTTTTCGCATAATATAAATGATTGTGCTCTCTTCATGTCGCTGCCTGACTTGTGTTGAAGGTATAACACTGAACACTTGTTGGGTCTAGCAGCGGCAAGAGGGGTGCACAGTTATTTGTGTTTATGCTTTGATATTGTTTTGTTTTCTGTCTGTTACAATGGTAGGTACATTCAAAATACATTTTGCGAACATACGAGGGCTGAAGGCAAATTTCTTTGCGGCATACACCCATGTTCAGTTCCATAGGCCAGATGTAGTCGCTCTATGTGAGACCCAGGTGTGTGAGGGTTCTAATCCACAGAACTTCCACATTCCTGGCTATCACACTCTTTCCTCTTTCTCTTCCCACAGAGGGCTTGTGGTATACATACGTAATGGTGTGGTGTTCCAGAGCCAGCAACATTTGGACTCACAAGATCCAGAATTTAACTTTCTTTGGGTTAAGTTCAGGATTGGATCACACCCATTACACCTCGGGTTTCTTTACAGAAGCCCAAATTTGGAAAGGGAGGCTACCCTAAACGGCTTCGACGCCCTTTCCGACTCCATATCAAAAGTTTTAGAAGATTGTCCGGACAGTGAAATTGTAGTTGCTGGGGATTTCAATGTCCATAATCAATCTTGGCTTTCCCATTCGAGCCACACTTCTCCGGAGGGCCAGTACGCTGAGCTTTTCGCCGCGCATAATAACTTGACGCAACTTGTGAATGAACCAACACACATTCCGCGTGTTGAAGGGCAATATCATAATATTCTTGACCTTTTCTTAACCTCACACCCTGAAAAGTACGAGGTTAACATTCTTGCACCTCTTGGTAACTCGGATCATTGCACCATTTCAGCATCCTTTTCGTTCTCCGATCTTCGATCCACTTCTAAACCAGTCATGAAGCGGACATTGTACATATACGAAAAGGCACGTTGGGCCGAGCTGAACAAGATCCAATTGTGCCAGAGTGCTTAGGCGCGAAAAACTTCTCCACGAACAGCGCCTTCGTGCTAAAGTTCTTTCTTCTCCGAGGGGAAGTAAGAGCTTTTGGGCATTTGTTAAAAGAGTAAGGGACAATTCTTCATCTTCTATCCCAACTCTCGTTAACGGTGACCAGATATTCACTGACCCGGTTGACAAAGCTAACCTTCTGGCTGAAATATTTGCTAAGAATTCATCTTTGCCATACAGCAGTCAACCACTCCCCGTAATCGAAAACGTATCTAGTTCGATGCCTCAGATATTTTTTCGATCACGTGGGGTTAAAAGGGTTCTTGCAGATCTCAATGTAAACAAAACTCCGGGCCCGGATGGCATTTCAGCACTTGTCCTATGTAAGTGCTCTTCGACGCTAGCTCGTCCATTGCGCAATCTTTTCAACATGTCGTATCGTGCTGGTATTTACCCTTCACGTTGGAAAGTTGCCAATGTCCAGCCGATCCCCAAGAAAGGTGAGGCTACAAATCCTGCGAATTACCGCCCAATAGCAATATGTTCTGCGCTCTCAAAGGTTATGGAGAGCATGGTTAACCACCATCTTGTCAGATATCTAGAGTCTAATGGCCTTCTAAATGATCGACAGTATGGCTTCCGTAGAAATCGATCTACTGGAGACCTGATGGCGTTCCTTACGGAGCGATGGAGTCGATCTATTCACGCCCTTGGTGAAAGTAAAGTCGTAGCTCTAGATATTTCCAAGGCGTTCGATAGGGTATGGCACGAAGCACTCATATCAAAACTTATTGCATTTGGTGTCGGTAATATCTTCTCTCGATTCATATCGAGTTTTCTCAGGGATCGCTCTATACGAGTAGTTATAGATGGGGTCTCATCCAACGAGCATAGGTTGACCGCAGGAGTGCCACAAGGCTCTGTCCTCTCTCCCTCTCTATTTCTTATTTTCATTGACGACCTGTTGGGTCAGACTGTGAACCCGATCTACTCCTTTGCGGATGACAGTAACCTATGTCATTCATACTCATTTGATCATCGGCCAGGTCCCCTGGAGGTCGAGGACAAAAGGCGAATGATGAATGACTCACTTAACCGCGATTTGGCGACGATTTGTGAGTGGGGCCAAATGAATAGAGTAGATTTTAATGCGCAAAAGACCCAGTGCTGTTTGTTGTCACACAAACGTTCACCAGATCCAGCATCGTCGTCAATTTCTATGGGTGTTGTGGATATCGACGAATCAGACACTCTTGATGTTCTGGGCATGAAGATACAGGGTGATGCTCGCTGGGCTAGCCATATATTCGAAGTGTCGAAAGAAGCATTCAAGTGTTTAGGCTTTTTGAAGCGGTGCAAGAAATACTTCACTCCATCTGATCTCGTAAATATTTACACCACTTACATCCGGCCAAAAATGGAATACAACTCGCATATATGGGCAGGGGCTCCATTAACATCTTTGAAGCTTCTGGACCGTGTACAGAGGAGAGCGGTGGTGATGATAGGGGATGGTAGGGTATCCAGCTCTATTGTCTCCCTACAGCATCGCCGAAATGTGGGTTGTGTATCGCTATTCTATAGATATTTTAATGGTATCTGTTCAGAAGATATCCGTCGTCTGGTCCCTGACGTTAGAACATTTAGTCGGAATACACGGCTATCCAGGGTCTCTCATCCGTTCATTGTGAAATGGTCGGTTGACCGGACGACGCACTATAGAGAAAATTCGTTCTTTAGCCGAACCGTTCGTATGTGGAATAATCTTCCAGCAAATGTGTTCCCTGCCAGTTGTGACATTCAGAAATTCAAAACAAATGTCAACAAACACTACTCCCTCTTTCCTCCTTCCGATACCCTAATTTCCTTCCGCTAACACAATGCATTGCATTTATAGGGGGCATCCCCTGAGTGTTGGCGTTCAAAAAAAAAAAAAAAAAAAAAAGCCTCAACTTGGGTATAAACGTACAATGGATATACGACTTTGTCGTCAAACTGATTTTGTTCTAACTAATCGCATATTGTGATTTTTGTTGGAAAATTTATTGGAAAATTGGTCCACAGCTACGATTGACAATAACACGTGGAAATGAGTTAGAGGACTCGATAGAAATTGGACAAAAAGAGGAGAAAAATAGAAAGGAAAGCGTAAAACCATTGTTTGGCAACATGTGAACAATAGTTAGGGAAGGGACGAAAAAGAGGCCAAAACGGGATAAAAAACGGCCAATGAACAAAAATGAGTGAAGAAAATTTAAAGAAATCGAAAATGGTTCAAAACTTGTGAAATATATTTATGAAAAATAATTTAAAAAATTCATATATTTAAAATATGCATGGCAACTGCAGTTAGAATTGTTCTGTAAAGGGGATAAGGAGGAGTAAAAAAAGGTACAGAATGGGGTCAAAAGAGAGGAAATTAAAAACAGCGCACAACTACTTCAAATTAACAAAAAATATATATGTATAAAGTTATAGAAAGGGACAAAAAGATCCGAAGCGTACCAAAACGGAATAAAAATAGACAAAAGGCGTGGAAACTTAAAATTTTTATAAAACCAGCTGAGGATACCGAAAAATATAAAAATAATCATAAAGGGCGAGAAATAGAAAAGTAAGTTAATATTTGGTAATTGTTGCGGGCATGACAGCAGCAACAAATACTTCAAATAAATATCTACCGCCAAAAATGGGAAAAATTCCAGTCATCGGAGCATTAATGGGGTCACCGTTTATAGGTTTGGTGTACGCTATTCACGCAACAAAACCAAATTTCTATCCTGGTAATAAAATCTAATAATTAAAAATGGCGACTTAATGAAATGAATTTAATCTCTTAGCAATGCAAAATTTGTCTAGAAAAAGTTTTAGCCGTTCCGAAAACCCGCAGGTGTCGGTCGGGTGACGTCGGTTCATTCCTGAAATGTTATGGGAACTATGTCGGCATGATGGTAATAGCGAAGTGCATTGGGGTTTCGGCAAGTATCAAATAAAAATAAACAGACAATTTCAGCGGCCTCAAAATCATAAACTATAATTGTGCGCAGTGACAACTCCATAGTACATAGCTCCTACCCGGCGTTGTGGGCTTCGCGTCGTAAAATTCGAAACTACGACAATACCACACACACTATTAACTCAAGAGGTACAATAAATGTATACGCACAAATTCACTTTTCCCGCCAGCTACCATGTCAAGTTCATTTACATTGGAGTGGCGAGATAAGAAAAACTGGCTCACTGTTCTTATCTGTGCCGTTGGTTTGGTTCGAAAGGCTTACTCTTGGGGGGTGGCACCACCTTCAACGAACATTTTTCCTTGGGTGTCTTTATTGACGGCTATTTTCCTGCTATCTTATCAATGGACTCCACTCGAACAAACAAAATTGATTATCGATTTCATCGATATATCAAAGTCTTCTTCTATTGATTGAAATATTTGTTCAATCCATAAAATATGCTTTGGTTTTCTCACGTTATTGTTTTTTTTTGTGGGGCAGGGCTTACTCACCACGGTTACAAAGGAGGAATCAAAACAAAACAGAAACAGTGAATTGAGATGTGAGCGATAGGTGAATTTACATTGTTGTATGCTTCGAGTGTTTAAAATAGCAATGTGAGTTTGTGTGCAAGTCTGCCAATGTGGGGATATAGCTCAGTGGTAGAGCATTCGACTGCAGATCGAGAGGTCCCCGGTTCAAACCCGGGTGTCCCCTGTTAAAATCACTGGTATTACTTTTTTATTTTTTTTGAATAGTAGTGTGCAATTTTTTTTTTTTGAAAATTGGACCACGACTACGATTGGCAACAATATGTGCAAATGAGTTAGAAATATTACGAAAAAGGGGCCAATATAATAGTTAGAGATGGAACGAAAAAGTGGCAAAAACATACCAAAACGGGATAAAACAGGCGGAAAAACAAAAATGTGTGAAAACAATTATATTCGACCAGAATGGGCCAAAAAAGTGAAATGGGACTAAAACGGGCCCAAAACTGGTAAAATATAAATGAGAAATAATCTACAGCAGGAGGAAATGAAATATATATAGGACGAAAAAGGGGCCATGACGGGATAAAAATGTTACAAAAAGGGGGAAAATATAAAAAAAAAATAGGGAAACACATTTTTGGGAAAACAAGTTGGAGAAAGGTCGAAAAATTACAAATACGTACCAAAACGGGATAAAAAAAGTACAGAAGTGGAAAAACAAAAATGTGTGAAAAAACATTGTAATCGGTAGGAATGGGCCCAAAATTGAATGTAATGGAATCGGATCAAAACGGGCCCAAAACTGGTATAATATAAATGAGAAATAATCTACAACAGGTGGAAAAATGGGCCAAGACGGGATAAAAATGGACCAATTATGGGAAACAATTAAAAGCGAGTGAAACAAATTTTTTGGCAAAACAAGTGGATAATAGTAAAAAAAGGGGTCGAAAAAGTGGCAAAACGGGATAAAAAAGTACAAAAGTGTAAAAACCAAAAATGTGTGAAAAAAATTTGTAATCGACAGGAATGGGCCCAAAATTGGATGTAATGGAAAATGGATCAAAGCGGGCTCAAAGCTGGTAAAATATAAATGAGGAGTAATCTACAACAAAATGTGCAAAGACGGGACCAAAAAGGGAAAAAAACTATAGGGAAATAGGTTTTTGACAAAAACAAGTGGATAATATTTGGAGAAGGGTCGAAAAAGTGTCCAAAATCTACCAAAACGGGATGAAAAAGGTACAAAAGGGGAAAAAATAAAAATGTTTTTGTGTGTGTTGTCGGCAGAAATGAGCCGTAAGAGTAATTAAAAAGGGAATTAAAATCGTCCGAAAAGGGTCCAAAACTGGTATAATATAACTGAGAAATAATCTACATACGAGTATTTATGTCTATAAAATACTTGCGAGATTGACTGATTCAGCCTACAACCATGAAATTTGCTATGAATGGATTTTTCTAAATTCGGCTTCGGGAAAAATGTGTCCCCAAAACCCTTGGAACTACCCAAAAGTACATACAAATTAGTTATTGTGATTTTTGTTGGGAAATTGGTCCATAACTACGCTTTGCCAGAACTGCTGGAAAAGAGTTTCACACGTACCAAAACGGGATAACAAAATGTACAAAGGGGGGAAAACAAAAATGTGTGTAAAAAATTTTAATCGACAAGGAACGATTGAAAAATAGGAACAAAAAAGTAGAAAAAGGGACCAAAATGGGAAAAATTAAAAAGTGTGAACATGTATTTCAAATTATTATCTACCGCCAAAAATTTGAAGAAGGAGATACAGGTAAATTTTTTTTTTGTAAACCAATGCAATTAAACAAATACTTGTGTTTTACTGGAAAAGGGAAATTTACGCATACGAAGTAGCGGGTATTTGCAAGTACTCGTAAAGGGTGTTTTTTATTGAGGTATAGAAGTTCGAATTGAAATAAAACACAAGAAAATCGTTTTAATGTCCATCAATTTGGCTTTATTGGAAGGATAATTTTATGCAATTAATGTTTAAATATGATTTCGGGCATGTGGCGGCCGCGGCTGGCTCAAATAAAGCCAATTCTACAGGTCCAATTTTCAACCACTTGTTGGAACCACAACTCATCCACATTCATGCCATCCAATTCGGGAACAAAATAGTCGGTTATCATGGCTCTATACCGGTCTCCATTAACGGTAACTGACTCTCCAGCATTATTTCGGAAGAAGTATGGCCCAATGACTCCACCAGCCCATAGAGCACACCAAACAGTCAGTTTTTGTGGATGTAATGGCATAAAATGGACGGAGCTTGCGGTGAACTTCGCGAACTGAACCATTACTTTCGAAATAAATTTGCACGATTTGCAAGCGTTGTTCTTTTGTCAACCTGTTCATGATGAAATGGCAAACCAAACTAAATATTAATCACTTGACAGCTGACAAAATGGCCGCCAGTTAAAAAAGTGATGCCAACATAAAGTTCTATACCCCAATAAAAAACACCCTTTATATGAGTATATGACGACTTTTTCTTTAAGTTTTGACTATATTTTTTTCTAAATTTTTTCAACAAAAAAATTATAATGCAGGATTACCTAAAATTTTACTATATTTCAAACTGCATCATAAGTTTTTTAATTTTTCGGGGAATTTTTAAAAGTTATACGTTTTTTCAACATTTATATGATAATCTCTGTTTCCGTGAAAATGTTAAAAACTCAATATCCAATATCTTTTTTAATTGATCTATTGCCATGAGATAAAAGATAAACTCGTGTATGTGAGGACTAAGCATTGACATCCTATGAAATGTCAAAATCCTGGTGCAATTTACCGCCGCTTTTGACCAAGTGTGGTTTGACCTGTTGCTTTTAGTCATATTTGTTCCATTTTCACAATGCAGTCGCTGGCTGTAAACCTGAAATTCATGTTGGCATGTGGCAGATTGCGAACAATAGGCCAGTTGCAATTAATCAGGATCCGCCTAACTCTTGATACACTGTTTCCGTCGGTCAACCAAAACCCTACAATTACCCTGGGTACTTCGTGGAGGATGCACTATCTAACTATGGGGTAATTCCAAAAAAATTCGAGTGGATTTTCATCTTTTTAGAATTTGATGAAAATTTGCTCATATATCATTCTCGTTGCTATCTCTAGATAATGCTTCGTTCAGACGAGATTCAGAGATTCCCGGAGTGAGTTTCAAAACGAGTCTTGCTTGTATCGTAAGGGGACTTGTTAGGGTATAGGGAGAGCTGTGGAGTCGAGCCAAAGTTGCTCCACTGCCAGCAGTTAAATAGTTCGACTCCGACTCCTGTGAACCATGGTAGGTAGTGTGTCCGACAATCACCTAGGTTCAAAACCGGCTAAGATCATCAAACAGTTTTCAGCGGCTGTTTTCCACTTCGTAAATGTTGGCGGGTTTACGAGTATAAGAGTAATCTTCTCTGGGAAATCATAAGCCGTTCGGAGCCGGCTTTAAACAGTAGATCCCGGTCAGTGAGTATATAAATGATATCTTTCACAGCTCACTGATTTGAAAGAAGTTCCCCTTATGTTCCTGAATGGAATGTTAAGGGAACATAAGTAAGTAAGACTCCAATTCCGAAGTAGTGTTGTATGAGACGTTTTAGGAAAAGTAAAAAAAAAAAATGGTGAACAATAAAATCGACTTTTGATTACGAAAAAGACGAGATAATCGACTTTTTGATGTCGACTTATTTAGTTTAAATAAAAATATTGCCAAATTTATAATAGATATGCATTAACATAAATATGTTAATACACAATAGTTTTACTATGCCCAGTACATCTACAATCGTAAAAAGTGTTTATCAAAATCTGGACTGAAATATTAAGCATCAGTTATTTGACTTCATATCGCAGAATCCCGTTTAAAGGCCGATATGTTCTCGAACTAGGAAACTCTTTTTGAATTTTATACCATAAAATTGTATTAAACTGATCTAATTTTGAAAATATTTCAAATTTTAATTTTTTTTTAACAGATTCAATTAAATACATTTTATTGATTTTATGGGAAATACAGGATAAACCGAGACATGTGGGTCCGAGAAAAAAACCAATATCAATAATCACCCCGTTATTGATATTGCTTTTTTTTCTCAGTGAAGTTATATTCTATATTCTATGCCACGGCCAGTAACACTTATTCATGTTTGAGACTTCAATATATTCATTCAGCCGTAATGCTGACATACCTACTTAACTTCTCTCGAATCTGTGAGCTCTTTGATGGGTCAGCTCTCAGGAGCTGGAGGTGGTTGTCGTTGTTGTCATTGTCAATTTTTCTTTCCCCGACGATGCTCATGTGTTTTGTTTCCCACCGCCCACATTCCACATTTTCCAATATTATTTCCACAATCAGTCACTGGCCAATATACATTACAGGCTGCCAACAACCTCTATTTAATTCCCCAGTCCCAGATAAGGGGTGCTATTCTGGAGATTATTTAATACACCCCACCTATTGTCCTGAATAAGGCGAATACTTTCGGGGCAATTAAATACTTGAACTGAATTGGAGATGAACGTTTTTTTTTTGGGATATGTTTCAGTTTTATTTTAAATTTTCTTTTAATTGCTACTACTGAGCTATCGCTTAACGATACAATTAGTTTAAACATAGACTTAAAAATTACAACTAAATGTAAAAATAAAATTACAAATATTAAAAACAAATTTACACTTACACAAAAATACATGTACTTGCATACATACATACATACATACATAAGTAGCTAGAGATATTAAGTAGTCCGTAGAATATAATTCGAATTTGTTGTTGCTGCCGTTTAACGCTGTTGCTATTGTCGCTGTTGTATAAAATCACATAAGTAAGTATTTGTTTGTCTATTAGTCGCTTGCTCGAATGCTGATACCGATTGCTTTGCAAAGAGCCTAAGAGCGTCTTGCCCAACCAACTCTCACCTCCGCCATTGCTGTGGCTCCTCCCCCAATGACAGTCAACTTCAATGCGACTACTTGAGATGCAATCTGTGTTTCCCACTTCGGAAAGACAAACATCCGGCTGGTCGCGCTGACACTTCAGTTTTCAAGTCATTAGAGGCGAGACGAGAGCTCTCCAACGATTTGAATTTAACACGTTAGGGCCGTAAATGGAAGTGAGTTACGATGGTCGGTTAGGTACTACTACTGTTTACACATGGGAAACAATTAAAAATGGGAAAATTTCAATATAAATTTTCGTACGATGAAAATACTTTGTTTTAAAGCTATTGTAATATCTGCACTAGCTTCGCCTGCGTCGGATACAGCACGTTCTACTTCCATTGCAGTAGAGCCGCACCTATGGCGAGGACCAAGGCGGCCACCGATACATTGAGCGCCGTGCTGCCATTGCATCGTGAATTGGAGCAGGGGTAGCATTTGTTCAGTTCATTGGTTGGATTATCTTCCCTCCATTTGCCGCAAACGGATTCGGATGTCTTGACGCGGGAGCAGCCACGATTTGTAATCATCGAACCGTTCACTGGAAGTACAAAAACAAGATATTAGTACGATATGTACGGCCTATTGTACCGGGGAGACTTACCGTTGGCTTCAACTTTGAAGCAGTGATAGGTGTAGTCGGACACCGAAC
The DNA here is from genome assembly GCA_958296145.1 of Hydrotaea cyrtoneurina. Lineage (NCBI taxonomy): Eukaryota > Metazoa > Arthropoda > Insecta > Diptera > Muscidae > Hydrotaea > Hydrotaea cyrtoneurina. The sequence continues at coordinate 48,651,362 of OY282514.1, read as the reverse complement.
GCAATTGACGCACTCGGAAAGCCGATGAGGTGACATAATTCTTGGACGTTGACCGCTCCTTGACATCGTCAGCTACGGAGTCATCGATTGGCTTTACTGGACCTGGATTGGGTGGTGTAGGAATGGCCGGTGTTGATGTCAGCGGTGTAACAGTGGGTGGTGTTGGAGGTTGTGGTTTAGTAGACGATGTAGGTTCCATTGTGGTCTCATTGGTGGTTTCGTTGGTGGTTTCGTTGGTGGTCTCCATGGTGGTGTCGGTGGTCGGCATGTTCTTGGTCGTTTCCATTGTTGATTCGGTGGTGGACATCATGGTAGTTTCTACAGGTCTTGTTGAATCTGTTTCTGTGCTGGGTTGCTCAGTGGTCGTTGTCATTGTCACTGAGCTTGTCTCGTGATCATCCTCTGTAGTTGCCATTGCACCGGTAGACGTATTCGCCGAGCTCTGTTGGGTCGTTGTATCGTCGCTTTCGGTAGTGAACGAAATGGTAGAGCTATCGGTGGATGTCACGGTAATTGTTGTTGGACCCATTTCGGTGGTCGTAGAGGTAGAAGTGCTTTGGGTGGAAATGTCTGCAGAGACTGTTGGCGCATCCGTGGTAGTCTGCGTGGAGGGTTCGCTGGTGCCGCCCGTATTAAAGAAATCCTCATCACAGGTCACCAGCGGCATCTGTATGTCCGTTGTGTCCGCACAGTTCTCACATACGTAACACATTAGCTGTCCATGGCTCACTGTAAATAAAGGAAGGCCCGAATAAATCAGTAATTGGTAGTAATTTTACAAATGGAATAAAACTACAAATAGAGGGTAGAGCTAAACTACCCCCATTATCTATGAGATCACAAAGTATCAGACATGTTGAAGATTGGAGATCTAATAAGGAATTGATGGGATGTTCTGAAGTGCTTTATTTCCAAAAATTCCTTTTAATACAAAATTTAATAATTACAATCAAACATTTCGAACGGCCTGTCAAGAATTGGTGGGCAACAGAATTCCCTACTAGTGGACCAAGTGGCCTGGTACATTTTCCTTTAAAAAGGTTTCAGAACAAGCACCAGGTAAATTTCGGCTCTAACACAACTTTCTTATCTTGCAACTTTGTCTCCGTTCTATTGTTTATTGTTGTTTTACTTTTTTTTTTTTTAATTTTGATTATTAACTGTCAAAATGCAGTTAATTTATTGCGCTAAAATATTGTAAATTACCCATTTTTTTCTTACTTTCAACGTGTGATTTTAAATCTACCTAGGGTTGAATGGATTTGCTAAGAACGCGTAAACAACTGGAAAAATCCCACACGAATCCACACAAAAAGTGCTAACTAATATTCAAATAATAAAAAGTTATTGAAAGAAAAAACACACACAAATAAATAAAAGTAAAATTGTAAACCACATGGGTTTATTGAAATACTGAGTACTTGTAGAGGTTCGATGTTAGCTTTGGCGTGATATTAATTAATATCTCTTAATAGATGGCGTATGTACTCCTTTGTATATATGAAGTTGTAATATACGGGAACAAATGCTATTGCGTAGTATAATTTATGATTTATTGGTTTTTCGTGATCGATTAAATTTTAAATTGTGTCAATTGTATATTAGTGTAGACTGCCACGTTGCCCCGATCGCCGTCCGACTGTTCACTTCTTACAATTGTGGGATGGACGAACATGGTCTCAGTGTTGGCTTCACTTCAGAAAACCAGTACAGTCGATCATAGTTTTTTTTTTCAGAGCTTTGGCTGTATGATCAGGACAAAGATCGATAAAACGCTTTTGAGCTCTCCAACTAATGTTCCATCGGTCAACAACCAAGGTTGAGAAGATGCAGATAACGCATAGAAGTGAGCAACTTTTATCCTCTCTCACTGAGCAAGACGTCACAATTAATTTTTTGTATTTTATTTGTATTTTGTAGACTATTGCTTGCAATATGAAAATAATCGGTTTAAGAAAGGAAATTCGATATTTATTTGTTTGTTTATTAAATTTACTTAATATCTGATGTGTTTTGGTAGTACCTAATTGATTTAGATGAGCTGCATTTAATTTTTTTTTAATTTTCAATTTTATTTTAATATCTTTTCTAACAATTTAATATGTTTTCTATTTTTTTTTTCTTACAATTTAAAAAAGATTTCTTAAGAAATAATTTTGTCTGGAAAATTTAAAATAATTTCTTATTTTATCGAAAAAAGAAAAAACATTTCTTATTTTTTCTGTAAAAATGATTTCTTATTTTTTCGAAAACAACAGAATTATATTCTGTTCTTTCAGAAAAAATTGTTTCTTATTTTTACAGAAAAAAGATTATTTTTTTATTTTTTCAGAAAAAAAAATATTTTTTTATTTTTTCGGAAAAAAATATTTGTTTTTGATAAAAAATAATTTCATGTTTTTTTTTAGACAAAATTGTTTCTTATTTTTTTCAGAAAATTTTATTTTTTTGAAAAAAATGATTTATTATTTTTTCGTAAAAAAATATTTCTCATTTTTTTGTAAAAAAATCATTTCTTATTTTTCAGTAAAAAAAATCATTTCTTATTTTTCAGTAAAAATTATTTCTTATTTTCTCGGAAAAATTTATTTTTTAGGAAAAAAATATTTCTTATTTTTTAGGAAAAAAATATTTCATATTTTTCGTAAAAAAATATTTCTTATTTTTTCGTAAAAAAATATTTCTTATTTTTTCGTAAAAAAATATTTCTTATTTTTTCGTAAAAAAATCATTTCTTATTTTTTGTGAAAAAAATCATTTCCTATTTTTTCAGAAAAACAATTATTTCTTACTTTTTTGGAAAAAAATAATTTCTTAGTTTCTTATTTAATAAGAAATAATCTTTCTAAAAAAAAGAAGTAATTTTTTTAAAAATATTTCTTTTTTTCAAAAAAAAAAATATTTCTTTTTTTCAAAAAAAAAAATATTTATTTTTTTTTTCAAAAAAATTTTTTTTTTCTTATTTTCAAAAAAAAAAATATTTCTTATTTTTTTCCAAAAAAAAATTATTTCTTATTTTTCTCATAAAAAAAGTATTTCTTATATTTCTCAAAAAAAAAATATTTATTATTTTTTGGTTGAAAAGTCGTGATTTGTTGGCACAGACGAAAATGTCTACAAAATTTAAAACAAAATACAAATTTAATAGCTAGCACCCTATTACTCCACGAAACACTTTGTACAGGGTCCGCCAAATAACTTTTTTTTTTTGAAAATTCTTTAAAAACTGCTGGATATTTTCTCAATTTTTTTTTTTGAATGTATAATCCTTCCGTTTAATAATGGAAAATAATTTCATTCAAATGGCTGCCTCGGCTGACGTCATACCAAGGTCTTTATGCAAAATTCGTCTCAATGATGTCTCCGTTTTTTTTGGCTTTTCACGCTTTGGTTTATCGATCGATGAGGATGCCAGCTTCTTTCACTTTTTTCACAAGATAAACAACTTTCGGAGCTGATCCTTAAACACACGTATTTGAAGTACTATATTAGGTCGTAGTGGAAAAAAACAGTGTTGCCACCTGTGTTTAAGAAAGTTTTCCTTTGAGTTGTCTTTATGTAAAATATATATACGCTTCTAAAAAATTCTGAAAATTTTGGACTTTATCGCAAAAAAAATAGATTTTGGACCAGTGTGCATTGTTTTTAGCTATTATATCAAAATAATAAATTGCAAATTAAAGGAAAATGTTTATAAAGAAAATGTATTCACAAACATTTTTTCTTTTATGAATCATTGTACCTTCTAATTAATTTTAAAAAAAATTCTCAGTTTATGTAGATTTTATCCGTTCCATACGTAAAATATTCTCCTACACCGAAAATGATTAAATATACTTAATAATTAGAACACTACATTTTATATAACTCAAGTATAATGAAACATTTCGAGTTGTGAGGGTATTGCATGAAATGGGCGAATAAATTCAAGTGAATAAATTGGAAGCAACAGTTTAACCTAACCTATTTTAAAATAATTCAGTTTTGGCGATGTTGAGGTCAGAACCATTCCATATACGAATTTAGACATTTTGTTTTGTTAATTAAACGTTTGTTTTCATCTGTGCTATGGCAAAGTTTACTTTGTTCAAGCCATTCAGATTAGCCATAAATCATGCCCATTTAACACCATTTAGAAATCAGTCTTTTAGGATTAACAGCAGACCCGTACCGACATAAACTCAAAGTGTAAAATGGAAACGTTGTGTGGTGTTGAATGTCAGAACCACTGACAAAAAACCAGTTTCCATTTGAATTAAAATTTAAAAAAGAAAAAAAAAAAACATTTAAATAAATTATTTTTATTCAAATTATTTACACTTGAGTCAATTGTTGTAGTTGCTGCTGCGCTGATTAAGCAGAAAGCCGGGAACAACGACAGCAGCAAAAGGGCAACAACTTTACGAAAACCGGTAAATATTTGGTTTTTATTGTTAAAGTTGAATTTTATATTTGCAATTTCATGCGATTTCTTCGTGCGCTTTTTGTATGTATTTGCATTAATTTCATTGTTCTGTTCGGTGTAAGCATTTTAATATTTGTACAGCCCAAGAATGTTCGCGTGACCCGCAAATGCGGATTGTTTTTAAAGATGCACCCCAAGTTCATAGGATCGAGAGGTGTTTCCCCACATTCCGTGTATTTAAATGTTATAATTTGGAAAATCCCCCACCATATAATAATTTTGACATTCGAATTGTATATTTAAAATATATATACATATAAAATATATTAAAAATATAACCCATGGAGTGAAAAAGATAACCGATGAGCAACCAAAAATGAACCATCTCAAGCCTGGCTAAAGACAATTTAGTAGCCAAACTGCCTATGTAACTATATTTGGAGAAGGTGTACCACTTCGGTAAACTCTAGAGGTCACAATGTCTCCAGTAGCAAATGTGTGCCTCCAATGGCATTCCATTTAGGTCGTCTGCGCCTTAGATTGTCTTGGGATATTACAGTAAAGGAAAATTCCCTAGCCAAATCAAATCACTATTTACATCTACGAATTGGCTAAAACACGTATTCGGACGAAAAGACCTTTCGTTAACCAAAGTCGCTTACAACTTTCGTCTGCCTCTTTTAAAAAACATCCACTTACTAGTTTCAAGAACATTTCAATTGTCTAAATTATCAATGCAAATACAAATATAAACTAACATCATTACCAGAGATTACTTAACGCAACAGCGCCTTTTCCATTGATGTACTAACATTCATTGTGTAAGTCTCAATCTAAATCAACGTCTATGCCATTCTAATTATAGTGCAATAAATATTAATTATAATTATTTTCCTTCTAAGCACTCGAGTTATTCATTTCGTACAACAACACAAGTGATTTCGTAATGAGAAAATTGAATTCTGCCATCAAGAGTCATTAGGGCAGAGGTTGATCAACCCGAGCAGAAATACAAATACAAGCATGCAAAATGATTTCCGTCCATACGATAGGAAGCGGAAGTTGTTGTGGCGCGGAAAGAAATGTTTCTTTTGAGTGTCCACTAGCAATTTGCATGCTTGGATGGCACAGGACGAAGGAGGTGGCGAATGGTAAATATTAAAAATATTGTTGAAAATATTTTTTTTCACAAGTACACGTTACTACGTATGCATAAATTTAGCTATTCTAGTAAAAGACAAAATATTTGTTTAATTGCATTGGTTTACAAAAAAAAGAGCCCCAGCAGGTGAGTTGTTAGCGTGATGGCCTATCGGGACTAACGTCCCTTTGCCAAAAATTTCTTTGACCCTTGGGCCTTTTTGGCCCATTCTGTTATTTGACCCTTGGGCCTTTTTGGCCCATTCTGTTATTTGACCTTTGGGCGTTTTTTGCCCATTCTGTTATTTGTTATATTTATCCCGTCTTTTTTCCTTTACCCGCCGTCTTCCAGTTTTTCGCCCCTCATATTAATTTGAAATAGTATTTCGCACTGATTTAATTTCCTGTATTTTGGCCCCATTGTGACACCAGAAAAAATCGACTTCGGAGACTGTGAGTTACTTATAAAATTGTTTAAAGGAATTTGTCCCCTTAACTGCCACTAGTAGTGCTTCGATTAAAAAAAGTTCGAGTTATGGTCGTTCGATTCTATATGTAATTTCAACAGTTTTTTTCGTTCACTAACTACGTATTATCGACTTGTTGTTGCCAAAAATTTGTTTCACCCTTTTATATTTTCCCTATTTTTGTCCCGTTTTGACTCTTTTTTCGTCCCACCTTTAACTCTTTTACATCTTTTCTTCCAAATTTTTTTTTATTTTTTTTCCTTTTCGTACAATTTTGTATCCCTTATTGGCCCTTTTTTCGTCCATTCTCTATCTGTTGTTGTCAAAATCCGTTTCAACTTTTTTTTTACAATTTTGTACCATTTTTATCCCGTTTTGGCCTCTTTTTCGTACCATCTCTAACACATTTCCCCCTGTTTAGACAAAAATTCGATTCATCTTGTTTTATTTTTCCCCCTTTTCGTACTTTTTTTTATCCCATTTTGGCCTCTTTTTCGTACCATCTCTAACACATTTCCATCTGTTGAGCCAAAAATTCGATTCATCTTGTTTTATTTATTCCTCTTTTTGTACATTTTGTTATCCCTTATAGGCCCCTTTTTTGTACCATCTGTTGCCTAAATTTCGTTATACCTTTTTTATTTTTTCCCCCTTTTTCGTCCCATCTCAAATTCATTTCCACTTGTTGTTGCCAAAAATTGGTTTCACAGTTTTTTATTTTCTTCCATTTTTATCCCGCTTTGAAATTCATTTCCACCGATTGTTGTCAAGCGTAGTTGATGACCAATATTCGTACCACAATCCCAATATTTGATTATTCTGTATTGGGTATTTGGGTATTTCGAAGGGTTTTGGGGACACATGGCTCCCCCATTTTTATTTTCGATTTAGACACGGCCTAATTCACAAGCCCAAATCCCAGCTATAGCTAAGAAATATGACATGTGTTTATCATCTTCGTGTGAAATATGTGATCTGTCCATGATATAATCTGCGACTGAGATTGAAGATTTCTTAGGAATGACTTGGGCCTTGGCAGGCGCCTTGTGGGATTTTCGCTGAGATATTCGTAATACGCTTTGAATATGTCAGACATTTGCTTTGCTGGCGTGTATGCCAGTATGCAAAACTGTATCGACCGAGCACAGTCAGAGCAAAAGAATAAAGTTTTACTTAATTTTCGCCTTACTAATTTCTGCTACTTGAACAAATTATGTCCGTGGTTTAATGCTTTGCCTTATTGCCATTATATCCGAATTAATTTAATATACTTTTGTTACTCCCCTACAAAAGAGTCTACAATAATTATGCAATTACATTTCATACCGATCTGGACATGTAATCAAATACACATTTTTTTATGCCATCCATTGATCCATTTTTTTTCTCTTTGTTTTAAGTTTGATGTACTGGATTTGCATTTCATTACTGGCGTTTTTTTTTAAACTGAGCATACTCGAAATGGATTCAGTTGACATACATATCACCGGTGGGTTTGTGTGTACAAATGTGCGCTTTAAGTGAAGTACAAGTTTTGTTGTAAATTAACACTTTGAAAACGACGACTGATTTAGTTTTTTATTGTGTCGATTTTGCTATTTTTCCGAGTTTTTTTTTTCATTCGATTTTTATTTGTTGGTAACAAAAGTAAACATTCGTACAACACGTACTCAATTTGAATGGGTCTGTGAAAAAAGAAGAAGTGACAAAGCAAAAGAACGGAAGAAACCACACTATATGAAAGTGTCATGACCACGGGTGGGGGGCTGAGGGGTGGGTGGGCGAAAAGTGTGATGTATGATGACGGCGATGATGAAATTTTAATGACCTTGAATGGAGAACGAACCCAGAGGTAGAGTCAAAGAACAACAGTGAGAGTATAATTGTGGCACAGTGGTCTGGCAGGTCTATTCGTTGGGACGATAGCGGGCAGATGGAAACTATGATTGGAGTTAGTAGTCAATTGGTTATGTGACTATACATTGCTCCTGGCCCCATGTCAATACATAAAAAGTTCATCAAAATGACTAAATTTACAATAGAACAATCCAAATTATTTAAATACTAGATGTTGCCAACCTACCATAAACTTAAATATTACCCATTGCTATTGCCCTCCATACCGGCAACAAAACACTCTTAGTTGGAGCCCTGCAATTACTTTGAAAAGGTCTTCAACTCCGTCTGTCCTTAGGCCTCCGTTGAGAAATGCAACGATGCAATTGGTGGCGGTATTTTCATCTTGCTAAATTTAAATTGCTTATTGACTTTAAATGGAAAAGTTTACTTACTACCAACATTCTGTTGTTGCTTTCACCAATTAAATGAATAATTCCAGCTAAAATAAAACATTTAACGAAACAAAATGTAACTCTCACCAAGTGTGCAGCTGGAAATTCCATTTTTTTGAAAAACATTTAACATTTTTCAAGGACAAACATGGTTTTCATTACTAAATCTTTTTGACAATTTTTGAAAACCAAAGACTCAACACATCTCCTAAATACACAATATTAAATCCAACGATATCATGGTGTAAAATTAACACAGTGTACGGAAAACTATATAATCTTTACCTACTTTTCAATACGTCCTTTAAAAAGGACTTGTATTTGCCAACCAAAAGGTGAAAAGCCAAAAGTAAACATTTAAAATCACATCAAAATTAATGAAATCTGATACTGCTTTCCCATTTTATTCGATTTCGCCCTCCTTCCCCGCCAATCAAATATTCAAGGTGTTACAAGTAGAACGATAAACTTATAATGAAACCAGTGGAAAAGTTGCAGTCGGGTAAACCGACTTATATATACCCTCACCCTCAGTAAAAAAATATAAGTCTCATATACCATAATAGCAACCTCAAAATACCGAATGTTATAGAAAAAAAAATATTGTAGAGTTTTTTCTCGAAAATTGTATGTATGTACCAGAAGAGGAGTTGCCAGACGTCCATGATTTTGTCCAAAACTTATACCAACTATAGCTTTACTTAATACAAAATTTGGGCAAAGTCGCGTTGGGCATTTTGGTGTTATTACACGATTTCTAAGGTAGGCGGGATGGTTCATTTGTATGGGAGGTACCAGAAGGGGAGTTGCCAGACATCCAAGTTTTTGTCCAAAACTTAGTCCAACTATAGCCTTACTTAATTCAAAATTTGGGAAAGATCGCGTTGGGCATTTTGGTGTTATTACACGATTTCTAAGGTAGGCGGGATGGTTCATTTGTATGGGAGGTACCAGAAGGGAAGTTGCCAGACATCCAAGTTTTTGTCCAAAACTTAGTCCAACTATAGCCTTACTTAATACAAAATTTGGGCAAGGTCGCGTTGGGCATTTTGGTGTTATTACACGATTTCTAAGGTAGGCGGGATGGTTCATTTGTATGGGAGGTACCAGAAGGGGAGTTGCCAGACATCCAAGTTTTTGTCCAAAACTTAGTCCAACTATAGCCTTACTTAATTCAAAATTTGGGAAAGATCGCGTAGGGCATTTTGGTGTTATTACACGATTTCTAAGGTAGGCGGGATGGTTCATTTGTATGGGAGGTACCAGAAGGGAAGTTGCCAGACATCCAAGTTTTTGTCCAAAACTTAGTCCAACTATAGCCTTACTTAATTCAAAATTTGGGAAAGATCGCGTTGGGCATTTTGGTGTTATTACACGATTTCTAAGGTAGGCGGGATGGTACATTTGTATGGGAGGTACCAGAAGCGGAGTTGCCAGACTTCCAAGTTTTTGTCCAAAACTTAGTCCAACTATACGTTTACTAAATACAAAATTTGAACAAGATCGCGTTGGGCATATTGGATATATTACACGATTTCTAAGGTAGGCGGAATGGTACTTTTGTATGGGCGGTACCAGAAGGGGAGTTGCCAGACTGGCAAGTTTTTGTCCAAAACTTAGTCTAACTATACGTTTATTAAATACAAAATTTGGGCAAGATCGCATTGGGCGTATTGGTGTTATTACACGATATCTAAGGTAGGCGGCATGGTACATTTGTATGGGAGGTACCAGAAGGGGAGTTGCCAGACTGCCAAGTTTTTGTCCGAAACTTTGTCCAGTTATACCATTACTAAATACGGAATTTGGCGAAGATCGAACATGCGCGTGTTGATATTATTACACGATTTATAAAGTGGGCGAAATATCAGATTTGTATGGGAGGTACCCGAAGGGGTGTGGCCATATAGCCCATATGCAATCCCATAAGCAGTTTTGGGAAAATATTCAGCCATGCCAAATTTCAGAGTGATTGCTTAACTCTTTCGAAAGTTATCGTGCGTACCAGCAGGACAGACGGACGGACGGACGGACGGACAGACGGACAGACGGACAGACGGACAGACGGACAGACGGACAGACGGACAGACGGACAGACGGACATGGCTCAAACGATTCAGAAAGTCATAAATCGAATTTGTTTCAAAGACACCTGGGTTCTAATCTGAATATTTCTAGGTGTTACACTTTTGGGTCGTATCAAATGATATATACCCTCCTACCCGTAGGGTGAGGGTATAAATATTTTTTTCAATGCCAATTTCTGACACATAAATGGGGAAACATACACCTTTGCCGTACTGTGCATAACCCGTATTTTAAATCCACCTTGTTTGGAATATCTTCGCAGACTCAATCAACATATAAAATGTATTTTAAGAGTTAAGTTTCCAAACTTGTTCAATTCGATTAGTTTGCATATGAATCAAAATATATCAATTTCCGCCTTTTGGTCGGCTTTGTAAAAATTTAAATACAAACGGAAGTAAAATCGCCACAATTTCGACTCCGTTTCAGTTTTCCAATTAATATTTGAACAACAACTTGTTAAAAATGTGTGTGTTTACATGTATACAGATGGACATAAATGTTTCTTAATTACACTGAACACCCCCCCAAATTACTTTACGGAATGACAATAGCTGCTTTGTATAAATTTTTTTTGCGCCGGTTTTAGAAATTGGCACTGTAAATCCAATTCAAATAAAAAGTTCCTATAACTTTGTGAAAATTTTGAGTTGTGCTATCCGAGCATACATTTTCAATCATACATCGGCTTACTTTCATAATTTTGGAAATAATCGTTTTTTTTTGGCAATAACTTGGCGAAATTTTGAAATCAGTCCAGCACAAAGATTCCTTCATACATTGGAAAATGTAAACTTTCACAATATTGATAAAAGTCGAGTTTATTTTTGAATTTCAAGCGTATTTTCGTAATCACAAATTTCCCATCATACATTGGAAAATGCAAACTTTTACGGTTTTGAGAAAAAATCGCGTTTTTTCGCAATAACTGCGAAAAATCAAAATTTTACAAATCTGTAAATTGTGCTGGGTAGCACAATTTTTTTTTATCTATACATCGAAAAATTTTAGATTTTACTATTTTGTGAAAAAGGTTTTATTTTATATTTCGAGCGTTTTTGCTACAAATTAAAATTCGGGCACAGATTTTTTGTCGACAAAACATTATGTGGTTTTTCTGTTTAGGCGTTTTTTGTTTGCAAAAACGCGTTTCGAATGAATTTTTGCAAAATCTTAGTGTTGACCCCCCCCCCCCCACCCCTCTTTCCTTCATCCGATACCACAATTTCCAATCGCTAACTAGGGTTGCCTAACAGGCTGGAATCGGCCTGACTTTCCTGACAGTTTAGGTCAAGTCCAATTACAAGCTATTGCATAATCTACCCAGCTAAATCTATATTTTCAATTCCAACCTGTTACTTGAAATGAAAGGTGAAGATACCTTGTCTGTTTTTCGAAATAGGTCCAAAGAGGGACAAAGTCAAATTATTCAATTTTTAAAATTCCACTAAATTGGAAAATTCTTATGAGAGACAACCTCTGTAGGCAAAATTGCTCAAAGATATATTTTCTTTTTGTAACAAAATCTTGAACTTCTTTTGATATTTTGTTCAACTGGAATCTATTTGATTGTTTTGCCGGTTTCCCAGATATTAACGAATGGTGCATTGCGATTTGGTTAATTTGGTGTTGGTGTCTAAAACATTTTTTGTATACCGCAAAATGGTAACTTTGAAAATTGTTTGTATATAATTTTTGCAAAATATGCCTAAAAGCCGGCAAAATTTTTTTCGAAACTAAAGCCATGCCCATATTTATTGCTCACTCGCTGCGGAATCTTAAACATAGACACGAGTGTGATAGCGGCACGTGCAAGGCTCTGCATCAAAGATCGGTCATCTGTGGAGAGTATTTGGATAATGTTTTGTTATTCGTGGAGTCGTGGGTAACCAATACGTTTTTTGAAACGAAAGAGGAAATCCCAAAACGTGTCCATTCAATTATTACTTTAATGAACTCAACTTATGAATTCTCTTTGTTCTGTGTACACGTCCGCCTTAGTTTTCTTCGAATTTCCATCAGCCCAAAAATATCAAACATTTGGACACCAAAAACGTTATTATCTCGCCTAATACGGAGTAGAGGGTGTACGAAATTCGTTGACGCCAAACTTAACGCCACATGTTCGTTTTGTTTTCATGCAACATTGATACACAACGTATTAAAGTTATCTACAAATGAGATCACTGTGTCACTGAATCACCACCGCATGCGATATACAATTTGCAGAACTTTCGGTTCTAAATAATGTTACCTTCATTCATCATTAGTTAGTCCAGAAGTACACATTCAATGAAACACAGACCGAGCGTCATGTGAAAAACTTACTCACGATCAATTGTCCATTGAAATTCCCACTTCACACTTAGCAAATTCGAATGTTTGCGCTGGCACTTTTACGGGTACTCGTATTACCGCTTAAAAGCGGTTTAGTTAGAATACATTCTCCGCGCTGAGTGAATGTGTGCCTGCTGTTCGAGTCTATAAACAAATGGCCAAAATGTTTAAACTCGTTTTTTGAAAGTGAGTCTGTCTGCCTCTAAACTTAAAATATGTATCAGTCCGTTTGTGGTCTTTGTTTGTGACTGGCGTTGGTTTGAATATGGAAATAGAGAAACGAGTTTATGATTTAATAACAGCAACAGCAACAGCAAACAAATTACCAACCAACAAATATTCGGTTTGACATTGAAATTTTCAGAGAGAAAAAAACAAAACAACAAAATATTAGTGGACAAGTTTTATATTTCAGTGTCTGCTGGTTTTGTTCTCGATTCAATTTCTATGTCAACACGGTACAACCTATTGACTTGCATTACATTTAGGGGATTTGCATAATGTCCACATGTACATGTGTATTACATTCACTTTGAATTACATTCTACTTCTGGTTTTAAGAGAGTAAAGATATTCTGAGCTGATTAGTGAAAGTTGATAAAATCAATAATTATGACAGCTCTTTGTTTAAGTAGAACTTCCTCAAAGTCAGGGCTCTGATTATATTTCTACAATTTCGAAGGCAAATGAATGTTGGATTTGTAACTTAATCGGATTTGAAACTGACAATTGCTAGTTTAAATTAATTATATAAAATGTTGAACATGGAGGGAATTGAGGTAATTAAAAACCATTAATAGTTAGAGTTCTTGTGATCCATTTCAACTTTCTACGCCTCTCATTGAAAATAACCAGTACGGTTTACAACTTTCCCTCTTTCTACCGATGTCCTTACTAAGCAAATCATAGAAGTTTTCAATAAAAAAATAAAATTGTTGCCTAAGCAGTTGCAAAAAAAAACCGAGAACATTCTCAGACCTTCTCCTCCAAATCTTGGAATTTTGTTTTGTACGGATTCATCATTAACTGAGTCAGACCTTTTTTTACTCCGCTCTAATATTAATACACCGCAGAGCTTTTTGTTATCATAAAATTCGTCACGTGTCAATGTCAGTCTCTACTGATTCGAACTGACTGCATCTGATTATTGAGCGGCCGCATTTGTGGACTGAACGTGGATTTTATCTAAATTTTGCAGAACACAATGTGGTGGCGCTTCACTGTCTTGTCGCTACACTCACAATGTTAATCTTTTCAACAAATTACGGATACATTGCAAACTGCTATGCATACGTGATCCATCATATCTACCTCAATCTTCGCAAGCAGAGTCAGTCAGTCGGGCACCGGTACGTGTGCGGGTCTGTCCGATTACCGATATCTTAATCGCGATCATGAATTCCTTTTATAAAAGCCTTTTATTTTTGCCTATGACAGCGTTTCTATTTTCGATTCTAAAAAGCGAAATGAATTTCTAGATTATTTGTACTACAATCATTTTTAGAATTATTTGATTTATGATCGCCCTCTCAACAAACTCATAACAAATCGCGAAGCCACTTAATAGCTAAATGGAAATGTCCGCGAAAATGTGTAAGGAATGCCTCGAATACACCAAAAAAATAAGACCATAAACATAATTTTACTCTTTAACCCCAAAGGCTGTAAATCTTCTGGTCTTCATTGATTTGGTTTGAAAGGTTTTCGCTATTTGGCCATTATCAATACGAAATTAGAAACAAATTAAAATTAGTTAAGAAACAACAACAATTCAACGAAGGTGAACAAAAGTATTGGAAGAATTTATAGATGTTGTACTGCGACAAAATTTATGGCTATTCGATCATTTTGTGATGAAAATCTGAAAGGTTTCAGTTCCATTTATTGTTGCTGGCCTACGCATACACTTTGCAAGACAAGACTTGAACATAATGATAAGACATGATAAATGGCATAAAGTTTGTGAAAACCAGTGGAAAAGTTGCAGTCGGGTAAACCGACTTATATATACCCTCACCCTCAGTAAAAAAATATAAGTCTCATATTCCATAATAGCAACCTCAAAATACCGAATGTTATAGAAAAAAATATTGTATTACACGTTTTTACAAAACGGGCGGAATATAAAGCAGAGTTTTTACTAGAAAATTGTATGTAGCTAAAGCTTTACTAAATATAGAGTTTCGGAAAGAATCGTTGAGCGAGTTTATGTAATTACACGATTTCTAAAGTGGATGCAATGGTACATTTGTATGGGAGGTACCAGAAGGAGAGTTGCCAGACTTCCAAGTTTTTGTCCAAAACTTTGTCTTGCTATAGCTTTACTAAATTCAAAATTTGGGCAAGATAGCGTTGGCCATACTGATAGTTTTAGACGGTTTATCAGGGGCGGGATGGTACATTTGTATGGGAGGTACCAGAAGGGGAGTTGCCAGACTTCCAAGTTTTTGTCCAAAACTTTGTCTATCTATAGCTTTACTAAATTCAAAATTTGGGCAAGATAGCGTTGGCCATACTGATAGTTTTTGACGGTTTATCAGGGGCGGGATGGTACATTTGTATGGGAGGTACCAGAAGGGGAGTTGCCAGACTTCCAAGTTTTTGTCCAAAACTTTGTCTATCTATAGCTTTACTAAATTCAAAATTTGGGCAAGATAGCGTTGGCCATACTGATAGTTTTAGACGGTTTATCAGGGGCGGGATGGTACATTTGTATGGGAGGTACCAGAAGGGGAGTTGCCAGACTTCCAAGTTTTTGTCCAAAACTTTGTCTAGCTATAGCTTTACTAAATTCAAAATTTGGGCAAGATCGCGTTGGGCATACTGATAGTATTAGACGGTTTATCTGGGGCGGGATGGTACATTTGTATGGGAGGTACCATAAGGGGAGTTGCCAGACTTCCAAGTTTTTGTCCAAAACTTTGTCTAGCTATAGGTTTACTAGGTACAAAAATTTGGGCAGGATCGCGTTGGGCATACTGATAGTATTAGACGGTTTATCTGGGGCGGGATGGTACATTTGTATGGGAGGTACCATAAGGGGAGTTGCCAGACTTCCAAGTTTTTGTCCAAAACTTTGTCTAGCTATAGGTTTACTAGGTACAAAAATTTGGGCAGGATCGCGTTGGGCATACTGATAGTATTAGACGGTTTATCTGGGGCGGGATGGTACATTTGTATGGGAGGTACCATAAGGGGAGTTGCCAGACTTCCAAGTTTTTGTCCAAAACTTTGTCTAGCTATAGGTTTACTAAGTACAAAATTTGGGCAGGATCGCGTTGGGCATATTGATAGTTTTTGACGGTTTATCAGGGGCGGGATGGTACATTTGTATGGGAGGTACCAGAAGGGGAGTTGCCAGACTTCCAAGTTTTTGTCCAAAACTTTGTCTAGCTATAGTTTTACTAGGTACAAAAAATTGGGCAGGATCGCGTTGGGCATACTGATAGTATTAGACGGTTTATCTGGGGCGGGATGATACATTTGTATGGGAGGTACCATAAGGGGAGTTGCCAGACTTCCAAGTTTTTGTCCAAAACTTTGTCTAGCTATAGGTTTACTAGGTACAAAAATTTGGGCAGGATCGCGTTGGGCATACTGATAGTATTAGACGGTTTATCTGGGGCGGGATGGAACATTTGTATGGGAGGTACCATAAGGGGAGTTGCCAGACTTCCAAGTTTTTGTCCAAAACTTTGTCTAGCTATAGGTTTACTAGGTACAAAAATTTGGGCAGGATCGCGTTGGGCATACTGATAGTATTAGACGGTTTATCTGGGGCGGGATGGTACATTTGTATGGGAGGTACCATAAGGGGAGTTGCCAGACTTCCAAGTTTTTGTCCAAAACTTTGTCTAGCTATAGGTTTACTAGGTACAAAAATTTGGGCAGGATCGCGTTGGGCATACTGATAGTATTAGACGGTTTATCTGGGGCGGGATGGTACATTTGTATGGGAGGTACCATAAGGGGAGTTGCCAGACTTCCAAGTTTTTGTCCAAAACTTTGTCTAGCTATAGGTTTACTAGGTACAAAAATTTGGGCAGGATCGCGTTGGGCATACTGATAGTATTAGACGGTTTATCTGGGGCGGGATGGTACATTTGTATGGGAGGTACCATAAGGGGAGTTGCCAGACTTCCAAGTTTTTGTCCAAAACTTTGTCTAGCTATAGTTTTACTAGGTACAAAAATTTGGGCAGGATCGCGTTGGGCATACTGATAGTATTAGACGGTTTATCTGGGGCGGGATGGTACATTTGTATGGGAGGTACCATAAGGGGAGTTGCCAGACTTCCAAGTTTTTGTCCAAAACTTTGTCTAGCTATAGGTTTACTAGGTACAAAAATTTGGGCAGGATCGCGTTGGGCATACTGATAGTATTAGACGGTTTATCTGGGGCGGGATGGTACATTTGTATGGGAGGTACCATAAGGGGAGTTGCCAGACTTCCAAGTTTTTGTCCAAAACTTTGTCTAGCTATAGGTTTACTAGGTACAAAAATTTGGGCAGGATCGCGTTGGGCATACTGATAGTATTAGACGGTTTATCTGGGGCGGGATGGTACATTTGTATGGGAGGTACCATAAGGGGAGTTGCCAGACTTCCAAGTTTTTGTCCAAAACTTTGTCTAGCTATAGGTTTACTAGGTACAAAAATTTGGGCAGGATCGCGTTGGGCATACTGATAGTATTAGACGGTTTATCTGGGGCGGGATGGTACATTTGTATGGGAGGTACCAGAAGGGGAGTTGCCAGACTTCCAAGTTTTTGTCCGAAACTTTATCCAGTTGTACTTTTACCAAATACGTAATGTGACCAAGATGGGTGTGGGCGTATTGATATTATTACACGATTACTAAAGTGGGCGAAATAGTAGATTTGTATGGGAGGTACCCGAAGGGGTGTGGCCATATAGCCCATATGCAGTCCCATAAGCAGTTTTGGGAAAATATTAACCCATGCCAAATTTCAGAGCGATTGTTTAACTCTTTCGAAAGTTATCGTGCGTACCAGCAGGACAGACGGACAGACGGACGGACGGACGGACGGACAGACGGGCAGACGGACAGACGGACATGGTTCAAACGATTTAGAAAGTCATGAATCGAATTTGGTTCAAAGAGACTTGGGTTCTAATCTGAATATTTCTAGGTGTTACACTTTTCAGCCGTATCAAATGATATATACCCTCCTACCCGTAGGGTGAGGGTATAAATATTGGATGGTACATTTGTATGGGAGGTACCAGAAGGGGAGTTCCAGACTTCCAAGTTTTTGTCCAAAACTTTGTCTATCTATAACTTTACTAAATACAAAATTTGGGCAAGATAGCGTTGGTCATACTGATAGTATTAGAGGGTTTATCAAGGGCGGGATGGTACATTTGCATGGGAGGTACCAGAAGGGGAGTTGCCAGACTTCCAAGTTTTTGTCCAAAACTTTGTCTAGCTATAACTTTACTAAATACAAAATGTGGGTAAGATAGCGTTGGTTATACTGATAGTATTAGAGGGTTTATTAAGGGGCGGGATGGTACATTTGCATGGGAGGTACCAGAAGGGGAGTTGCCAGACTTCCAAGTTTTTGTCCAAAACTTTGTCTAGCTATAACTTTACTAAATACAAAATGTGGGTAAGATAGCGTTGGTTATACTGATAGTATTAGAGGGTTTATTAAGGGGCGGGATGGTACATTTGTATGGGAGGTACCAGAAGGGGAGTTGCCAGACTTCCAAGTTTTTGTCCGAAACTTTGTCCACTTATACCTTAACTAAATACGGAATTTGGGCAAGATCGCGTTGGTCATATTGATAGTATTACAGGTTTTTTAAGGGGTGGGATGGTACATTTGTATGGGAGGTGCCAGAAGGGGAGTTGCCAGACTTCCAAGTTTTTGTCCAAAACTTAGTCTAGCTATAGATTTACTAAATACAGAATTTGGGCAAGATCGCGTTGGTCATATTGGTGTTACTACACGATTTCTAAGGTAGGCGGGATGGTACATTTGCATGGGAGGTACCAGAAGGGGAGTTGCCAGACTTCCAAGTTTTTGTCCAAAACTTTGACTAGCTACAACTTTACTAAATACAAAATTTGGCCAGGATCGCTTTGGGCATACTGATAGTATTAGACGGTTTATCTGGGGCGGGATGGTACATTTGTATGGGAGGTACCATAAGGGGAGTTGCCAGACTTCCAAGTTTTCGTCCAAAACTTTGTCTAGCTATAGCTTTACTAAATTCAAAATTTGGGCAGGATCGCGTTGGGCATATTGATATTGATACACGATTTCTAATGTAGGCGATATGGTACATTTGTATGGGAGGTACCAGAAGGGGAGTTGCCAGACTTCCAAGTTTTTGTCCGAAACTTTATCCAGTTGTACTTTTACCAAATACGTAATTTGGCCAAGATGGGTGTGGGCGTATTGATATTATTACACGATTACTAAAGTGGGCGAAATAGTAGATTTGTATGGGAGGTACCCGAAGGGGTGTGGCCATATAGCCCATATGCAATCCCATAAGCAGTTTTGGGAAAATATTAACCCATGCCAAATTTCAGAGCGATTGTTTAACTCTTTCGAAAGTTATCGTGCGTACCAGCAGGACAGACAGACGGACAGACGGACAGACGGACGGACAGACGGACATGGCTCAAACGATTTAGAAAGTCATGAATCGAATTTGGTTCAAAGAGACTTGGGTTCTAATGTGAATATTTCTAGGTGTTACACTTTTCAGCCGTATCAAATGATATATACCCTCCTACCCGTAGGGTGAGGGTATAAAAAGAGTAATTAAATTTGGAAGTCATAACAAATTATCAGTGTACAGTGGGACGTCCATAGCACTCAACGCATCGAGACGTAAACGCCATGTTTTTCGTAACTCACTTTTTAATGAAATTCGAGAGAAAATTGTCCAGCGATCTTAATTCTAAAATATTAAAAAATCAAAGGAAAAACAATGCTTGAAGCTCATTTCAAGGATAAAATTGTAAATTCATTCATTCATGTTTGGCAAATGATAAAGTTCAAATTATCTGCTCATCTTATCATTTCATATGGGAGACAGAACCCAATAAATTTCGCCACTTAAAATTAAATTGAGTTCAACAAAATTCTACGGAAAACAACAACAAAACATAGTTTTTCTTTAATTTTTGTTGTAGAAATTTAACCACAAATGATGAACAATAGGTGGGAGTGAAATAAACAAACAAAAATCACACTCGGAAAGAGATGTAGTTTGAGATCCTTAAAATGGGAATGATAGGGAAATAATTTTGCAAAAAAAAAATGTAGAGGTCCCGCCCTTTAAATTAGGAATTTTTAGCCATTGGTTTCAAATTTATTTTTTTAACCCCTTGTGGACCAAGACTCGAAGGGGTTGAACAATTACTATGATCTTCACGAAATCTGAATGGTTATAGAATTTTAAAGATAAATTCAATATTTTTAAAATTTTCAAGGACATGCAAGGATATTATTTATGACGGCT
Source organism: Hydrotaea cyrtoneurina (assembly GCA_958296145.1). Lineage (NCBI taxonomy): Eukaryota > Metazoa > Arthropoda > Insecta > Diptera > Muscidae > Hydrotaea > Hydrotaea cyrtoneurina. Next base: position 48,631,132 of record OY282514.1, on the reverse strand, counting down.
ACGTTGGGCTAAGGTGTATTGAAAAGAATGAAAAAAAACTTAATATTTTTGTTTAACTTTAAAAAAAATTAATAATAACGCCATTATAAATTCATTTATGCAATATTATTTCGAAAAACTATTTCTAGACATTGATAAAACCCCACTTTCTCCAAGACAACTATTTTTCAATAGTCGTAATTAGTGCCACGTTTTCGCAAAGAGCTGCAAATTACCCTTTTTCTGGGAAGACAGGGCTACCAACAATTTTAAAAGAAATTTTATTAGATACATTTTAGTGTTATTTACGTACCTATGGGGGGAAATTGTACAAATATTATTCTTTTAAGTATTTATGAGCTGATAATTGTAGTGGTACTTTTAAGTACCGTCGGTCGACAAAGGGTTAAAAGAGCTTCTTTTTAGTATTTGTTCACAATTTTAATACCAAAAAGACACGAATGGAAAATTTAAAAAAAAAATTGCAAAAAGTAAAATATCCCAAATAGTTTCATCTTTTAACAAATAACTTCACATTTTTTTTTATTAAAAATCTATATCGGTGAAATTTTTATATGTACAGTGTTTTTTGCTTAGCTGCCTTTTGTATTTGTGCACGTCATCTTGAGCACCTCTCTGAAAAATACTCTTATGTGACGTTCACTTAGCTGCCTCCACTGTGCACTTAAGTATTTTGGAATAGATGACATCCCTGCACTAAAGTTCTCTGTAAAACAAAAAACAAAGTGTCGGATTTCTCTTATCGTCTCTCGCCGACTCTCTCTTAGTTCATTTTAGATTTGCAAAACCAATAAACTATAATTTCATCTCCGTCAACACATGAATATATTTTATTTCTTTTATTTTTGTTAGCTTGATCTTCCGCGATGCAGTTAAATGATAAGTTGATTCAGTAGGATTTTTTCAAACCAAAATAGCAACTGTTTAAAAATTTGAAGGGCGTAACGCGGTTTTTTCTTTCTTCTTCTTTCCCCTATGAAGAAAGCCAACTACCTTTCATTACGATTGTGAAATTTTCATATTCCAAAAATGTATGTTTTCACTCCACCCTAATGAACAACATATCAATTTCTTTCGAGTTTGGGAGTAAATTCATTTTGAGGAATGCTGCTTTCTCATAAAAGTTCTATACAATCTGTAGTGCATTTGAATAGGTTATAAATTGAAGGTATATGATTCATTGCTCATCAACAATGCCAATTAAAAGTCGGCCAAAGATATCGCTAGGCAGTTTTCGCCTGTTGCTCTGTATCCATCATGTACACCGACTGCTGAAGCTCTTGCGGTGCGAGGCCCGACTATGTTGTAATATCGACAGTATGTATGTATATTCGGGTGTAACACTATTGTTGTTAATCTAGAGTGTTCTCACTCAATCATATCAACCTGGTGAGATTTTGATTGATTGGTTCTGACCTTTGTATTTGTCATAAAAAAGTTTCTGCTTGGCCAACATTTCAGGCATGAAAGTTAAATTTGTGAATTTACAAAAATATCATTTCATAGTGGAAAGTTTTAATTTAGTTGTAGAATTGACAATTATTCCGAATAAACTAATATAGAAAAATTATATTTTTTATAAATCTTGCTCTAATCCCTTCTAGAGTTGCCAAATGTATGACCGGCGTCAAATATTTTTTCAATCCCGACAGTTTTTGAGAATATATCACTATTTTTTATATAGTTTTATTTATGAAATGTAGGATCAACCCACTCTTTTTTCTATCTACCAACATACTTAGGGTGTTCACAAGGGTGTCCTAAGTGTTGTAAGTGTCGTACGTACTAAAGCTGTACAACTGTTGTATATTTTTTGTTGATATTTTCCATATAAAAGAATTGTACGACAGTACAACGTTTGGATATATGTTTTGAAATCGTACTAAGGGACAGTGATGGAAGAAATGGTACATTTGTATAATTTTTGGTACTTTCTGCCGCCAAGCCGCTGATTTAGGTAGTCCCAGGTGAACACTTCTTCGATTCTTCATCAAACAAATCATATTCATTCTGAAATTTTCATGAATTTCATCCTCCTCATCTTCATCACCTGGAAATTTTTTTTTGTAACAAGCCAAAGAAAGAACCCAGCACTTACTTGACTCAACCATAAGTATGTCAAATGCAAAATTTTCGCACAAAGCGGTTAATATTTTATTTTTTTCGCTTTCGAAAGGCATTTCTATTCAACTAATTTTTTTATTATTTATTATTTTTACATTTGACGTTTGAAAATGTACGTTTCTTAGATGTCAGTACATACACATACTACAGGTTGTTCACATACGTACTATTGTAGGTCTCGTACTTTGTTACAACTTACAACATTAGTACACCTTGTGAATTCCCTAACTGATTCGTTCTCAGAACAAAGACCACCCCGTAATTGTCTTTTGATTAATTCAATTAAAAAATTAACTGATTAAATTTAACTAACAATTGTATTAATTAAATGACAACGAACCTACAGCATAGACCACCTTGGCGTACTGTGTCTTGAAAACTACGTCCCAGTGACAAATTTATTACGTAATGACGTATTTCAGTTGTGGCGCATCAATTTATAAATCCCTGAGATATAATAGCCCACAACATAGGGGCTATATTATGCACATATCACAAAACAAAATCGCCGGTTAAGAACATCTCAAATTATGGAGTAGGTGGGTTCACCTCGTAAACACCGACAACTTAATGGCTAATTTTTAATCTCTAAATCCGTGCGTAACAAAATTTAAAAATTTGAAATGGGGAAGAATTCGTTGTTCTCTTTGGAAAACTTTAATTTGCCTCCCCCACCCTGTGAAGAAATTCTATTGTTTTTGTATACCCATTGCCTCACGTGACATCTTGCCAACTAAAGACGAATGCGGGCCTGGAGATCTTATGCGTCAGTTGGCAAATTCTTAAATACGCATCCACAAAACATACGATCTCAAAAAAATCCAAATTAAACATTTTTTGTTTTAAGTTATTTTCTTCACTCGTAACCTGTGGTTAACTCATAAAATCATCGAGAACTTTCACACTTCATAATCGGGAAATTCATACAGAAACTTTTTATCCATTTAAAAATGTTCAGTGCTAAGATAACCAAATGCGTTTGCAAATCTGTCAAAAAGCTGTTGAAGAATCTTCCATAATGAAACCATAAAAACTGCTCATTCAGTATTTGACAGCTCAGTGATTTAAACCTTTAACTTGATTTTGTATAAAATATTTTTTTACCAAAAAAAAAACAGGTTATTATGGGTTTCCAGGATTACTGTTTGGTCGCTTAGAGTTTTAAGTAAAGTAAATAAAAGAAGAGCTGGGATGAACGCCTCTTCAACTTTAAGAAACCCCCATAGATGTTCAAGGTCACCCCTGTCTGATGTATTTTCGTTGGAGAAATCTTTGTCCATTATTTTTCTTTATCAAGAAGTTTTTTTTATTAGCATTTTTTTATGAATTAAAAATAATTTCCATTCAACAGTACCAACTTTGGTACTTTTTTTTCAACAATTCTCTCATTTGAGTTTTTTTTAAATTTCATTTATGCATTTGTACTTAAATATCCTTCATTCATTAAATAGTTTTTTTTCGTAAGTAAATAATTTTGTTGTTCACCTTTTGCTATGCTTAGAAACAGAAATAGGCTCCACAATTTATGTTTTAATTCCATTTTGTTTATATTTTTAGTGCACTTTCAGTTAATTTTTAAATAAATTATTACTATATTTTTTTTTTTAATTTTCGTAAATTTACTTTACAAAAGTATGTTCGACGTTTTATTAAAACTTTGCTTGTATTGATTAATCGTAAATTTGTAAAACCGTGACTTTTGTTTTTGTAAATATTTAAGGTTATGTCTATTCTTATTCCGTTTGAAGTGTCCTTGATGAACTGTCGCTTTTAGTTTTTCAAAATCAACTGAAATTCATTTGAATTCGTCGAAACGTTTTATACGTCGCTCGTGTTGGCTGAATTGGTCAACCGTTGACAGCAGCGTTTACATTTAACGGCTGAATAAGCAAAATCGAATCAAATGTTCTGTTACCAGAACAGAATTATAAACCAACGATAGCAACAACAACCACAACCAGCCAACATTATTAAAGCGTTAACATTTTTATATTGCCGCCGTTGTTGTGTGTGGTAATGAACTCTCATCGATCGTTTTATGACTTTTTACTGAGGTTCGTTCGTACGTCTGTCGGCTGACTGGCCGGGCTGGCTGATCGCTGGTGAGAGAGTGTTTTGTTTGTTTTTTTCTTCTTTATACTTTGGCTAAATGCGATCGCTATTAACGGTTTTGTGTTAAAATTGGGCAAGTGTTCTCTTCTTTGGTCTCTCTCCCTCTCTCTCAAAATATAAAGAGCGCATTACGTTAGACAGAGTGAAATGACTAAAAGTAAGAGTGATAACTGATCACACGCATTTCAGTGACTCGCTCTGAACCATTAAAAGCCAACTCGAGCGAGCTGTCACTGTTTACGTCGCAATCGATCGAGAATTAGTTTCTTCGTTTAAATGTTTGATGTTGGTGTGAATTATGACGACTGCTATTCATTTATACCGGCACATAACGTTGGATTAAAAACTCTGCACTGAATAGATCACACAACACAAACGAACAAATAACGAAACTTTTTAATAAAAAAAAAACCCTTTGAATGAAGAATAATTTTATGTCACACATTTAAGCAAAACAATTTCATTTCCATGCGTGGCTTCAAGTAAAAAATATGGGCGTTTCTTTTGAAAGTCCAATCTCATTTTGCCACCACTCGAATCCAGATAGGGAGACGTTAGTTCTTATCGTCCTCACGAGTCTGTTCTTTCAGCATAGGCACGTTTAACTATTGGGCGGAGTGTGTATTAAGTATGGCGTTCCGTTAGTAGCCCGCGAAATATTTTCAACAAATTTATACACAGAGGTCCAACAATCTTGGCTGCAGTTTGTTAAACGTTAGTTTAGTACATTTGATAATGGTTTAGTTTAGTATAATTTTCCAATAAATGTCTGTACAATGAAAATGAAAATAAAAATAAATTTCTGTTTTGGTTTTCGTTTATTCAGAATATGAAACACCTAGTTTTCTAGTAAATATGAAATTGTGTCATACAAATAATGAAACAAACTCTCAAATGAAGAACTTGCAGTAAATTTGTACGTTCCACGTACGTATTTCCGTTAAAATTCCAGTAAGTTGCCGAGGAGGGACTTCTCAGAAACCATTGAGCTATATAATTTGAATACTCACTGATCGGGGCAGTTGGTTAAGTAAATTAAAATATACACATACCAAAGATTGTACGCTCTATAGAATACACTTTTTAAAATGTGATCACTAAATGAGACGGAATCACTGTATACTGGGGTTGCCAGATACAAACTGATATTAGGAGAAAATTTTTGATAAATAAAAAAATTATATTTTATTGGTCCTATTTCGGAAACCAGCCACTGCATCTATACCTTAGTCTGATCAGAGATGCGTACAAAGCATGTAAGTCATTTCAAGCAACTGTTGGGAATTTGAAAATTTTGATTTAGCTGGAAAAATTATTCAATAGCTTGTAACTGGACATGACTTACAGCCTCGTTTTATAACACGAAGGGGTCTTTGTTTCGTGTAACGAACAGAAACTCCGTTACTTGAGTTTGGGTATTTGTAACACGAACATTTCTGTTTAACTACTAATTGGCATTTACTTCTCATATATTTTTGAGTGAATTTGCATATTTCGTTTCGGCTTCAGACATCTCTATTCGTCTCAGACGTATACGCTGTTATAAAAACAGGCTGTTAAAATATCTGGATAATCCAGCCCACCTTCTGGAATCTCCCATACAAATCTATCATTCCGCATTTTTTTTATAAATCACACAATTAAACATTGCATCTTCGAATTGTTATGATATAAAAAAAGTAATGTTCATCTTAAATTTGTTTATCGCTCTGAAACAATCATTCAGATTTTGATTAAATACACACGCTGAAAAAAAATGGCCATTTTAACAAATTTCAGCAAACAAATTCGGATCAAACATATAAAAAATTGTCCACAAACATTAACTTGTTTGTTCGTTCTACACAAAGCTTATTTAGATGTAAATATAACTTATTTGCTATTAATATTACGTATTTGTGTATAAGCAACAGTGTGTTTGGGAAAAACAGATAATAAAGTTATTAAATTCAATAAAGTACAACATTTGAGTGGAAATAAGTATGTATTTGCAGCTGTTTTCATAACTTTTTTTTTTACCTCTACTCTCTTTGGGATTACAACAATAACAGAGAGAATAAGATGAATTGGTATATAGAGATTCACAGAAATGTATACATAAACAAGTTAAAGTTTTGTGGTATGAAAAAATATATTCGGTAAAAGCTCCATTCGCGGACATCTCCCGTTGACGGACGAAATCACTGCGACCGTCGGTGTCCGCCCATCGGATTTTTTCATGAAAATCGGGGTTATCACATCCTATTGGCACATTGGTTTATCAAATATTTTTCCATAATCAATTTGCCACGACTCTACTTCACGCCTGCCAAATATGAACTGTCAATACTAATATTTAGCAAAATGGCGGCAAAACAAAGTAGTATACCTTCCCGGCGGACACCCTGAATAATCTTATGGCATATTTTTTTTTAAATTTATTTCAACAAAATCGGACTAGTAGTTTTTGAGCTATGACAACTTCTGTTGGGAAGAACGGCTTTTTAAAAAATAAAAAAATTGCAATTATGTTGTTTCAAAACAAAAGTTGTCATAACTCAAAAACGACTAGTTCGATTTTGGTGAAATAAATTGAAAAAAGTCCCACAACATTATACAGGTGGTTATTCATTAAAAATTTTTTTTTGCATAATGTTTTTTATTTGTGTTTTTCAAATTCAATTTGAATCAATTAAATTATTAATTGTATCTTTTGTCCAATATTTGCCGAATTCGTTTACAAAGTTCGGGAAAAACGATTAAAATCGAGAACCATCTGTATATATGGTGGTGGTTGTACGAAATTATTATTGTGATGTAAAGACGAAGTCAAGGCGATCAAATTCGAACCGCGGTCGAGACAAGATCAAAGTTCTAATTGATAAGATCTTTATATTTATTTCTGTTGGTCTGTTGGCGTATAGCGTATATTTTTGGATTTTGAATTGAATGACTATTATTTAATGTAAGTAAATGACACATTGTTGCATAGTACGGAGAGTACTCAATTTTTATTCTCTTCACAAGAGAAAAATACCTTATGAGAAAAAAATTGTTCTCCTCACAGATAAATATAAATTTTTCTCAAGATAAATATTTTTTTCTCGTGAAAGTAATTTAAAATATGAAGAGAACAATTATTTTTTATATCTACTCATTAGAAATTAATTCTCATTCATGAGTTTAATCATTAGAAAAAATATTCGTCATCAACTGCATTTTTAGGAAATCCCTTTACAACGGCGAAATGGGACGAAAATATGTATAACAAATAATTAAACTTTCAGCGGATAACATTTTTTTTGTTTTTTTATTGTTTTCAAACCAAAAAATTAAATCAAAAATAACAATAAAGCAATTCTATTGCGTAACACAAAAAATAAGGCAAAAAAGTATTCGTCATTTACTTATGTAAAAACTTAAAACTGACCTGCGTCAATTTCCAAACACAAGTATTTTTATATTTCTGGTCTCACGCGTGCTCTCTTTAATATTTATCTTTATTTAACTTTCGCACTCAGAATGTAAAACAAAACTCTCGGGAAAGTTATTTTTATGAGTGAGTGTTATCTTTTCTTCTCTTTCGTTAGAGAGAGCAATACTTTTAAAGCATGTATTGATCACTCATGAAAGATAAAAAAGATAACTTTCGTAGATAAAAATTACTTTCACGAGAATTTTTTTTTTTTGTCTCTGAGTGTGAGTAACAAAACGAGAGGTAAAAAATGAAAATACCTTTCGCGAAGCGAGATTTTCCGTACTATGCATTGTTGAACAAGATTATGTTCTTAATTCACAACGTGAATTAAAGTTTTATAATTCATTAATGTGTCATTTGAATTTGTGTGATTTCTATCGATGCCGGACTACGAGTCAGAAAACGCCCCCTTAACAAGCTCGTACGTATCGGTAATCAAACTAATTTCATTTAAAATAATGAAAGTCCAACAATAACATTTCGTTTGCAGCCAATTGCCTTCTGGAACATAGTACCTGCAGTAGGGTGCAAAATTGTGCGACCAGGTCAAATTTTATGGAATTGTTTGTAGTGGACGAATTTCTTCCGTACCACGTTGTTGATTTGAACCAATAATAATGGCCCCCACATATTTGACTGGCCAATCAAATAAGATTATCGCATTTGAAATGTGTTTGTTGTGTGTTTTGCATTATCACTAAAATAATAAGAAAGCGATATTTTGGTTATTTCATATCAAAGCGAACGATTTGCGGGAGTTGAACTAATTGAAAATGTCTTTCTTGAAAAAAGTATATATGTAAAATTCAGTTTGCGGTTTCACACCATCACCTGAGCCGATGGTCATTTAATGGTGCACGGGTGAATGGCAGTTTTTCGGCATTACCAATGACTGTTCAATATTACCGCCATTTCATTAGGTAGTTCAACACAATTGTATGTTTGCACCATATTTATGTCACAACATGCTAAATGTGTACATCGACTAGAGTGTCAATCTATTTCTGGTTTCGTCCGCCTAAAAACGTGATTGCTATCGTCGCAAAAGAAAAAGAGTTAATTCCAAAATCAATAAATTAAACGAAATAAAAAAAAAACAAATGCAAATACCTGCTCAACTACACACTGCCGACATATGCGTATCACGCGCTTTGATTCAGTCTTTTTTTTCATTTGTTAATTATTAATATACAATTAACGTGGTGTAAACAAATGATAAACAAATGAATGAACAAAAAAGAATAACAAATGTTTTTGACAAACAACGAAAAGTACAGACACAACACGTTGGTATTCGGCAAAAACTGACCAACTCCATTTCGACATGTTTGTGCTACAACCAATCTGAGTCTGATTTAAATGGTCATTATTGTACGGACAGAAGATATTTTGCCGTGGATCTAAAAGAACGCTAATTTTTCACAGCTTCTAATTTATGAGCTCAAATTGTATTAAGAAGGTGACATTAAATATTTCCTGATATGCAGGCCAAAGTGACCAATTCTTTTTCAACAATTCCATGCTGAAGTCGTACATACCATTTCAGCCAAGATTAGTAAATCCCCTTTGTAAGTCTGCTTTAAAGCCAATTGATCTGAAATTTTGTGAATCCCCATTTATCGGAAGAGGGAAATACTAATTTAATTTAATGTTCTGCATGTAATTTCCGATGACGCAATCGTTTAGCTCCTGAAACAATCGTTACAGTCTGGTTTTATAAATCAAATTAATCTGAGGCAAACAGAAACGTCAGCAGATGAAACGAAAATAAATAGGGTTTTTGTAAATCACACAAATTCGATTGTAAATATATATGAACATACATTACAAACAAATTGTATCCCCTATTTTCATAACATGTGTTTATTACAAAAAACAATAATAATTTTTGTGGTTTGGATTTTGACTTTTGGTTCACTATGAAGAATACGAACAACAAGTAATTCTAATTCATGTTTATGGGATATTTGTATTCATTCGATCATTCATGGCTCTATGAAAAATATTCCAAAAAATTCCATACAATTCAGGCATTCACAGCGTTGGATGTTGTCTATCGAATTTCAATAAAAAGCGAGTTTCGAAAAAAATATATTACATATTTTTCGCGGTAAGGGCTCAATATGTACGATTTTTCACGTGAAACTGCATGAATATTTAATACCAATTATCCATGGAAAAATATGTCTGCAACAGTTCACAAAATTCTTTATCATGAAGGAGATAGTATTAAACATTATTTAGTAACAATCGGATATCTATCAGAGGAAGACCAGTGAAAAATAAATAAGGATTACCGATTTTATAGAGAGCGCAATACCAGAGAAATATCTTGAAATTGTACAAACGAAGATCTAATTTGATCATTTGTCGCCTGCGGAATCAATGGAATGTAGTACATCGGGAGTGAGATAAAGAATCAAAACGGAATTTACATGTATAATACGGAACTAAATATGGAACATGTATAGGTAATTTTCCAAGCGAAAGAATTAAAATTATAATTTACTGATTTTGTTGTATATGTAGATGAAAATTGATTTTTTTTCCCCTTAATGTTGTTTAAATGAAAAACAAAATGAACATTAGAAAACTTCCCTATGCAAATTATTTTATTTTATTTTTTGTAAAATATGTCTTTTTTTTAATGTTTATACATAAGTAAAACGCGTGTTTGGACTTTGTAGCTAGTAAAGATTATTTCCCTCTACACAAAGCTATAATAATATATAATATAACTTATTTGCTATTAATATTACGTATTTGTGTATAAGCAATAGCGTGTTTGGGAAAAACAAACAATAAACTTATAAAATTCAACAAATTGCACTATTTAAGTGCGAATAAGTGTGTATTTGCAGCAGTTTTCGTAACTTTTTAAAATAAAAGGAATAACCTAGAGAATGAGATGAATTGTTATATGTATAGAAATTCACAAATTAAAAAAAAATAAAAAGTAGCACAAAAATGTATACATATACATTTGATATTTATCACCTACAAACAAGTTAATGTTTGTGGTATGGAAAAATATTTATGTTTGATGATAATTTGTTTGCTGAAATTTGTTAAAATGTCCATGTTTTCAGCATGTAGACGAAACAAAAATTTTGGGTAACTTCTTTTTTTTTCAAAATTTATCGTCAAAATAGTTTATATGCTAATGTATAATCTTCTATTAGAATATAAGGTATATTAAGAAACCCACATTTCTATGTTAAAAATTTAAAAAAATATCAAAAGGAAAATTTGACATTGAATTACTCAATAACTACTGAACAGATTTTATTAAAACTGGAGAAGTAAACAAAAAAAAAATTCTAAAATATCTATCGGTAAAAAGTTATCGAGTTTTGGCCAGTAGAAAAGATTCTGCGCATTAATGAAAATAACAGAAAAAGTCCGAGATTTCGTCAGTTCAGAATAGCGAAGCATGTGGATACGTCGTAACATTTGTAAAGCATGCATTCAATAGCTAAAGTTATCATATCTTTAATCCGTGGATGTGCGGATAACTACTGACCACTAAGAGGTCCAAAAAAAATAATAGCCAGAAAACTCAACTGATAACTTTTGATAGCTTTTAGTGTAAATTATTTTTCAGAATTTTTTAAAATTTCTTGGACAAGGTTTACATGTGCCCCAAACGGGTTCTTTTTTGCGAAAAATTCGGGTATTTAAAATTCCCGTATTTAAAGCACAATGAATGAATTGGTCAATGGAAAGCATTTTTAAAGTCGTTGAGTCATTATTTCAAAAGAAAAAGACGGAAACACAGAAAACAAAACAAAAAAAGAAGAATGTCCCAAATAAAGAATTCACCAAAAATGAAAAATCTCCCCAAAAGCCTGATATGAAAATTTCCCGAAAAATCCCCTAAACAATATATGACAAATTACCCAATGACATAGGATTAGTACTGTGGGCATAACGAGGATACCACGCGTATACGAGTCTCGTACTTCCATCTCTGGGTTTACTAACCAATGCTTCACCAATTCTACAAGAAAGCGGCGACGTCGTTCATCATTTCATCCACATGAATGAGAATTATGTTTAGTATATTCTTCGAAGTTAATTTGTAGGAATACACAGACTGCAAAATCCATAATGGAAAGTTATTTCATTGTTAGTATGTTTGGTTATGATTTTTAAGGAATTATTTACAACTTTATCATTTACAACTTCTTCATAATATATTTATAAGTGGAAATTTCCCAAAATATCAGCAGCGTTTAATAAACTGCTGAGTCATGTTCAGTTAATTTTTTACAATCGTAGCTGTGGTAGAGTAATTTTAACATACATTTTTGTGATTTTCAGGTGTTTTTGTAGCCAAGTTCTAATTAGTATTGAAACTTAGAATTTTTTCTCATATCGTACAAGTTTAAAATATGTGCACAAATATTCCAAACATGGACGATTCGGTTACGTTGCTGTGTGTGCACTTGGTTTTCACAAGTTTTCCTCCAACAAGCGTTAAGGTCGTCATAGTTTATCGCAGTGTAAATTGAATTGTTCGCCACAAAAAGTAAAACCAAAGCAAAAAAGCGAAAAAAAATATTTAAAAAAAAACAAATTAATTAATTCGTCTAAACTACTGAGGTGGAAACAATGAGTTTGTACACATATGCAAACCCACACACACACACACATACGTACCCGCACAGTTCCATTTAATTCGTTATAAATATTTACAGAAAAGGGGCATACAAATTTCTTAACATTTATTTGGCAATTAAAAGCGTTTTCATTTTTGTTTTTGTGCGAGTTTATGTTTTATTTTGGTGCTGTCATTTTTTACTCCGCGGAGTTGTTTTCATTTAATTTTACATAATAATCACGTAGAGTTTTTGTTTTGTTAAAAACACACAGGCACACACGCTAAGATATGTGATGGTGTTGTGTACAGACATGTTGGCTGATAAGTGGTAAGCGTTGCTGACGCTGCACAGTGGGCCTAAACGATAAACGTAGTGAACTACACTTCGAGTGTGAGATGTTTCGGCTGCTGGTTTCATAATCGTAATATGGATTTGGCTTGACATCAAAAAATGTTGCATGCCCTCCAATTAGGGTTGCCAGCTGATAAAGTAAAATTATTGGACTCTCACCAAAGTATCCTGAATTTAAAACAAAAATCCTGAACAAATCAAAAATTAAATTAATGTTGTAATACTTTATTTATTTTCATTGAAAAGCTAAAAAAAGAGCCCCGATAGGCGAGTTGTTAGCGTGGGGGTTGTGGGTTCGGTTCCCACCAGACGCATTGGTCTGTCGCTGCAAAAATCTAGCCATATGGTATGTGTTCCGGTTTACCCTTGGACCCAAAATTAGAATATAAATTTACTTTGTATTGTAATTAAATAAAATAAATTAATAATAATGAAAGCTAAAAAATGCAGTCTTTTCATTAGTGAAAATGAACATTTATCTTATTTTTTTGAAGCATGAACGATTTTGCGATAACAGTAAGTTTCATTTCCTTATAACGTGGTGGATCCTGGAAATCCATCGAAATCTCAGGTAGATGTTGAAGTAAATTTAAAAATGCAGTGCATACTAAAGAGTCCGGGCAAATAATCTTAATTAAATGGTATAAACATAAAAATCAAACAGTTTTCAGTGGCTGCTTCCATCTCGTAAATGCTGGCGAGTTTATGATTAAAATAGTTATCTCTAAGCCATGTTAAATTTCTCTAGGAAAAGAATCAGCCGTTCGGAGCCGGCTTTAAACAGTCGATTCCGGTCAGTCTTCCCCGCCTGTTCCTTCAGGGAATGTTAAGCTACATAAGTAACTAAACATAAATGTAGTTTATTGGATCTTCAAATTATTCTTTAATCTAAGTGCAAATTATAAACATTTTGTTATTCATTTTAGTGCACACAACTATGGAGTAAAACTCTAATTTTTATTGCAATTGTTTTACCACCCACGATTTTGTTCGTATGGTTCCACTGTACATACGCTGTCTGTCCTTCTGGTTGTATCGCTTTTGAACTTGAATCGCAAAATGAAGTTTGTTGACAACATTTTGGCGGCAAAAGTCGTATACAGTTCAATGATACGTAATATGCAAATACACCCGAGTCTTCGTATCTACAACTGAATGTATGCCCCAGTCGAACTACTCGTTAAATGGGTAGATATCAAATTGTTGCTAGTTACTCAAAGTGTTGGCAAATTTCATTTTCAGCTGATCCTAACCTACAACTTTCACTTATAGTCAGTGAGCACAGTGGGTAAATTCTAGTTGTTCATAGAACATTTTGAAGTAATAAGAGACATGTATTTTTTCAGAGTTTGAGTTGTACAATTTGACATTATAATTATAAATTTGTGGCTTATTGGTAGATGGTGACACTTTTAATTTATCAAATTGGCATGGTCGCGAATGGTAACACTCGTGATTCAGATCATCCAGAAGTCTTAACTGAGACAAATATGGTACCAAACCAAAACAAAATTCTGAACTAAACATCAAATACAAATTAATTATTTTTTTTGGCCGATTTTTTCCATTTTTTTTTATTCCATTATTTTTTGAAGTGTGTCCAAGGGAAGCGTAATAAATGGATAATACAATCGGAGACTTCTCAACAACCTAATAGATTTTATACATTGACAATTGCCCCCATGTGGAATCGGAGACCTCTCAACAACCTAACTAATAGGTTGACAATTGTCCGGTGTTTCGTCACTTCCCTGAACGCAGACTGTGTCATATTTTGCAAGTTTAAAAAAAAATCATAATCCCTGGACCAGAATGTGGTATATTTTAAAATTATTATTGCTGGGCTTCGACCTGTCTTAGGATGAATTGGTGTCGCAAATAAACGTTACTCACTCATTTTGGAACATTTTAAAAATGTTGCATCCACACCCTGAAAGTGTGACACTTTTTGTGCTAACAAACTAACAATGATTTTCAGGCTTCATTTAATTCTGGTTTTCAGATATATTTCAGATCCAACATAATGAGTTGTCATTCCTGGAAAAAAATAATTTTATTGCAATTTGGACAATTATGACAATTTGGAACGAACGAACGAATTCGTTTTACGGAAACCCGCCGTTAATTTGGTTTGGATGTTTTGGAAATGATAACAAAATAGAAATCAGCTGTTTTATGGTGTAACATTCTAAACCGTCAACTGGAGTGAGTGCGGAAAGTGTGACAACTGAACTCTAAATCTGTTCGTAATCTGTGAAATTTAGCAGCTGTCACATATGTTTATTCCGATTATTAGAAATGAAGCACTTTTCCTTTTTTTTTTTTTAAAAAAAATTGGAAATTAATGCAGGGAACATTTCATGATAATCCTGTCATCAGAGCCGTGGGGGCCAATCAAATCTGAGGCAGCGATCTCAGAAAGGAGGACATTGAATGAGTGGATTGAGGATGCACCTCAAACACAACATCATAGAATATTGGAATACCTAGGAGGGTTCCTGACAACAAACTGTCAGACAGATCGCATCTCAGAAACACACGTGGTTACAAACTGCACGACAAGAATAGAAGATAGACGCGGACAAGAACACGACACTTACACCCAAGATGGTGTATACACAGACGCATCCAAATCCGAGTTAGGAGTAGGCATAGGGATCTACATCCACAATCCGAGGACTGAATTAGTATACCAGTTACCAAAGTACTCAACGATTCTACAAGCAGAGATCAAGGCCATCACAGAATGCCTAGAATGGCTGCGGAACAGAGTCACAGACAAAACTATCTGTATTTTCTCAGACAGACAAAACGAAATTAGACACTTCGGAGATGATAATGTCAAATCAAGGACACTCATGTACTGTAAGGAAACAATAAATGACGTATCGAGAAATAACGACATGGTTATAAACTGGATGCCAGGGTTTCCAGGCAATGTCAGGGCTGACGAACCGGCTAAAATAGGAAGGGTATCCGACCAAAATACTCTGCAACTGTCTAAACCTTTTCTAGAGACAAAAAAGAAGTTGAGAGAATGCGTGAAGACGACCCATGCCTTAAGGTGGCTAGAGGAATAGGTGGGAAGAACCACAAAGGAAACCTGGGGAAACCTAGATTACAAGAAAACAAAGAGAATACTCGGGTTTAACAAAAATGAACTGAGTAAACTAGTTGGGGTCATCACAGGACACACTAGCCTAAGGGCACACCTATTTATAATAGGATGGTCCCAGAGCGACGAATGTAGGGCATGCGGAGAGGACGCTGAGACGGCGGAACACTTCCTGTGCCAGTGCCCTGCATTCTCGCAGATTAGGAAAGTCCAGTTAGGAGAGGACACCTTAGATGACCTATCGGAAGTCAAAGCAATAGACATAAGGAATTTAAGCAACTTCATAGAGGGGACCGAATTCCTAACGTAGACAAAAAAAAGGGGAAGGGAATTTGTAGAAGAAACCAGGAGCGCACAACAGGCCGAATTGCTGGCCTAGGTGTATGTCAGTGACATGAGACGGTCATGGTACATGACCGATCCTCCATTCAACCTAACCTAACCTAATTGATCTGAAAAAAACTAAAAATTACAAAATTTATGAAAATGAAAAAAGTTCTCTATGGTGCCTTGGCCCACCATTTTTTTTTATAATTTTTTTTTTATTTTGAAACAATTTTTCATATTGGGCAAAAAAAATGCCTTTTTTATAAAAATTTAAAAAATGTAATTAGATTTTTTCTCTTTGTCGAGCTGTATCTCATATATTTTAAGAGCATATCTACTTTGGGCCCATCAATAGGTCCTGTTGTGATACTGCGAATTCGTCGCTCAAAATATATCCACGGTTTTTTGCCGTCTCTTTTCAGCCAACCCGTCGCCGAAATGAATAAGTTGATTCTTCCCACGTCCACTTTTGAGAGACAGGTTTTATATACTAGAGTTTGTAGAACGGACATCCTACGGCTTAAGTCCACAAAAGCCGAGCAATGGCAGAGAAACTGTTCGGTAGTACCCTCCTCCTCTTAATCGTGGAAGATTCAACACAAATCGTTGTATGGGATACGTAGTGTCTGAGCGTGTGAGGCCAGTGACGAGTGAAGACCTCAATGAGGTTTCTCAAATGGAAATATGGATGACAGGCCAGATTTTTCTGGTTTCCAGACAGGTTGGTTTTAAGAGCCATTGTACTTTTTTTTTATTATTATAAAGTGTTTTCTTTGTACAATGTTTTTCGCTCAGCTGCCCGTCATCTTGTGCACTTAAATACTCTTATGTGATGTTCAATTAGCTCAAATGATTCTCATGCGTATTGTTAACTCCATACTTACCAAATTAATAAAATACATATATCAATAACCCATATATTTTCCGTATTTATCAATGAGATCTCATTTTTTGATTTTCTCTGACACTATAGATGAAATTTGCAAACTCAATAAAATACGATTTCGTTCTTTATTTCTTTTGTTTGTTAGCAGGATTTCTTGCAAGGCAGATATTTGAAATGTGCACTTAAATGAAATGCACTTAACGGTACGATTTTCAGACAAAACTAAAGTCAATTTCCAAATTAACTGACTTTTGGGCAGTTATATGAAATATGCACGTTAGTGATGGGCAGGTAAACGAAAAATACTGCACCAAATATTTATTTGGTTGTAGATTCTATTTGGAAAAATATCGAGATTGAAAAAAATATTCGTGGATTTTTTCTGCCCAAAGATTTATATTTTTTGTACAATACAAAGTAAATTTATTTTCTAATTTTGGGTCCAAGGATAAACCTGGTGACACTGACCATTTGGCTAGATTTTTCCAGCCAAATGGAATGAACCTACAATCCCCACGCCCATAGGCAAGCACGCTACCAACTCGCCAACAAATTCATTATTAATGATTCTGAATGAATTTCGGATTGCACAAATAATTCAAAATATATGTTTTTGTTGTTTGATTTGTTTGGGACTCTCCTATTTGGAAATGAAGAGGCCCAAATAATGTTAAAACAGTTGACGCCATTCGATGGATTTTAACAAGTGAATGCCGGTAACACTTTTTTTCAAACCCAGAATATCAAATAATATTGTTATTGTCATGACTGTTGGTACCAAAAAAAAAGCATAACATTGATTCCCCAATAGCACTGTTAGGACTTAGTAATAAGACTCGAAACATTTGCATGCAAATGTATATCGAGTAGAAACGACAACTATTACTCGTGATACGGGTAGTTGTTATTAAAAACTTTAAAAAAATATAGTTTAACAATTTTTTAAGTATAACTAACTGATAACGAAATTCATACAAACAATTGGAATACAACTGTCATAGTTTTAGGTTTACTTTAAAATTAATTCCATGTTATCTTTGAAATGCTTATATAAGTTTCAATTAAACAAATCTTGAATCTTGCTATTAAAATGAAATTATTCGTAATGAATTTTCATAGAACGATAGTGGTAATTGGCCAGACTGTCTTATACGGTCCCTAATCAATCGTTCATGGTTTTACTAACGGTATTTACAATAGAATATTTTCAAAATGCTGTCACGCAAAGTAAAGCATCTGATAGATATGGTGTGGGAGCACAATCACACTTGGCCTCATCATGTGCTCCAAAATGCAAATGGAGCATTTAACACATGAGTGGCAAAATCAACGTTTTTTTTTTTTAGCAGATAAATATTCAATATTTCAGTATCTAATGATTAAAACAAACGCAGATTGCATAATTTTCATATTCACGAATGCGTTGATTGTGAAAAGATATTGCTGTTTTCAAATATGAAATGTTAGAAGGGTTTCCGTCAATTCCCGGCGCATGTGATCAGAAGGCAACGGAAAATTACCCAAAAACAGAAGAACATCTGACGCCTCGTGTGCGATTCCAAACAAAGAACGATTAGTCACTGTTCATTCTTTGTTTTTTTTTTAGTATTCTGTGTATTTTGGGTGATTTTTATTTTGTTTGATTTCAGTAATGTTTTTTTTCCGTTGATGGTACTTCCCTATATACAACTTCCCAGTTAGATTTTGTATGTTGCTCACATACTGTCGCCGGAGATTTTGCACAAATTAACTGAATATGGCCACGGCCAGTTTGTTCGGTCATAAAAAGAAACTTGTTGTGCTCCGTGTTCCATCCAGTCTTACCTAAAATCAACGCAAACATCACACGTTCGTTCTCCGCACACAAAGAAATCAAATCGTTTTTATTTTATTTTATTTTTTTGGTGTGACGTCGATTACAGTTCCAACAGATGTTACTTCCTTAAACGAACGACATGAGTGAGGGACTGCAATTGTGTATTTGCCAAATTATTTATAGTTACAGCTTAACGGAAATGATGTGAGCTCCGGTTTTGTTGGTGTTACATCCGTATCGAGGTTTTATTTACGGAATAATAACAATAATAATAATGTCTGTCTGTGCATCGAAATGTGCAACCACATGGAGTTGCATTATCTCGTAAAGACATGAAATGTGCTGCGGCCAATCTTTAGTTTAACGAAAAGAGTTTAAAGAGAGAGATTTCCGAATCCACATCATTTTTTTTTTTTGA
The DNA here is from genome assembly GCA_958296145.1 of Hydrotaea cyrtoneurina. Taxonomy (NCBI): domain Eukaryota; kingdom Metazoa; phylum Arthropoda; class Insecta; order Diptera; family Muscidae; genus Hydrotaea; species Hydrotaea cyrtoneurina. Next base: position 48,611,922 of record OY282514.1, on the reverse strand, counting down.
CAAAATGTCTGATGATTTCGTTAAAAAAACCTCACAACTCGGATTCGTTAAAAAATTCATTATGACTTGCCCAACCTTACTGAACACAAATGTCAACACAATTTGACATTATGAGCTGTCAAAACATAGTTATCGATATCCATAATACTCATGCAGCTTAGAAACACCATATATCTGCGTAAGAAACGTTTCATAACTTTAAAAATTCCCTGAAACTATTTGTGCAGTTTGGAAGATGGTAAAATTCTAAATAATTTGAAAAGAAATATTCGTTTTACTCGTTTTTTAATAAATCTGTCTCCAAACTAAGTCCCAATTCATATTAGGCAATTTTAATTGCAGTCATTCTCGGTTTGTATGACCGAGAGTTAGATGAATGAAAAGGGGAAACATTTCGTTTGTGTTTTTCGTAGCATTAAGGTGGCTGCAGATTATTTTGATACAGTCGAGTTTGGGGAATTTGAATGTTGTAGGGAACGGTTACCGGTTTGAGGGTTAAGTTATAAGCAATAAACTGAACGGTTTTCAGCAATTCTATAGCCGAACTGTTTGTGTGTGCAATTATCTTGCAGCTAGTGTGTTTCCTGCCAGCTGTGGCGTTCTCAAATTCCAGACTTATGTTAACAACCACTACTTCGTCTTTCCCTCTTCCAATACCCTTGTTTACTATCGCTAGCACACAATGAATTGCATTTATTGGAGGCATTCTCTGAGTGTTAGCCAAACAAACAAAAAGCTGACTATATCTGGTCAAAGATGAAGATTGAAGATTTCAAGAAAAAAGACCAACACAATAGTATTGGCTAGATAATGATCAATACTTAGGAGAAATGAACGCTAAGATTTCATAACTAAATAGATCGGGCTGTGGAGGTTACTACCTCTATCTCACGAGATTTTAAAACAAATTTGGTTTAAAATTCTCTAATATGTGAATATTTTCTGGTTCGTGTACGAAATATACCGCGATCTCGAAACCAAAATGTATAGCTGTATAGAGTACCCTCCTCTATCTCACGAGGTGTTTAACCAAAACTAGTTAAAAATATGGACCGCGAAAAGAACGTAAGCAACAAAAAGAAATTTATACAGAAGATGGCTTTTGTGGTCGAGGAAATAGGCTTGTGGTGCTTACGATACAATTGAATTTGACATTTTTAATATTTTGGGATTAACCCTGCTTTACTAACGTCTGGGTGGAATCCTCCCAGAGGGCTGAATAGATGTTTCTTGATGGGAACTAAATAACAGCGACAACACAGTCACAATCAACCACAGTATTGAAAAGTCTCACGAACTTTTTTAACAAACTTACGTACAGCATGTGCGATGGGAGTCCCATTTCTTTTCCATGTGAAGACAGAAACAAATTAAAATACGTTTACAAATTTGATTTTTTTTTGGTAAACAACATTAATCTGTTTACTACAAAGTTAGAAAATTATTATCAGTCCAAGCGCCCCGGTAGGTGAGTTGGTAGCGTGCTTGCCTATCAGCGTGGGGGTTGTGGGCTCGATTCCCACCAGAGGCTTTGGTCTGTCGCTGCAAAAATCTAAACATATGGTCTGTGTCACCCGGTTTACCCTTGGACCCAAAATTACAATATAAATTTACTTTGTATTGTAATTAATAATAAATAAATAAATATTATCAGTCCTCTTATACACTTTACAAAAAAATGTGTGAAAATGGTTTTTGTATTTTCGTACATTTTTCTTAACAAAGGTTTGTGAATTTGTTTTAAAATTTTTATGAATACGTAATATAAGTAAAAAAAAAATTCCTCATTAGTTCAATGACATTTTTCTAGAATTTACATTGGCTCACTGATTTTAGAGAAGTTCCCCCCTCTGGTTATTCATGGAATGTTAAGGGACCAACCAACGATGCTCATTGGTATTTTTGACAGCCCAAGAAGCCAAATACTATACAAACGGCTGGTTATGGACCTCAACCCACATTAAGGACATCTTCTTATCTCACTTGATAAACCTGTCAACATTCACAAATGTAGAATCTTTCTGAAGATGACCGCAATGGAATTGCTTTTGTTGACGTTGTTGTTCTCTCCAACTTCAACTCAAACTAACTAAAAACTGAATTAGCTATCGTACTTGACACGTTATCATTATTTGTATTCAAAGGAGATCACTTTGCCAAGCGAAATTATTCCAGTGGTGTTTATTTAAAACTGCCATTTAGTTGAGGCGTATAAGGCAACGTTTAAAAGTAAATACAATTGTTGACAAATATAAATACATAAAACCCAAATACTTTCTGACTTTTGTTTTAAATTTACAAAAACAAAACTGGCGTTAATTTCTACACCATTTCCAATTGAAACTGAAATAGTAAAAATTTAGTTTTCTATAAAATATAATTTGATAAAGAGAAATGAAAATTGAACATTCGCGTATCATTCACGACGAAACCTTAACTCCACTCAATGTCCCGTATGGTGTGCCATTTGTAACGGAGTTTTCAACTTTCCGCATTTTATCGTGTTAATAACACGGTTACTAGGGCTTGTGGAAAATACCGACGACTTTTTACAAGAAAGATAGAAAGAAAGATAACGCCATGCGCATGATTTCCCGTTAGATTATGTAGTTTGTCCCTTGTAAGGGTTGCCAACTCTATTTGTATGTACAACGAGTGACAAGTATCAGATTGAAACACAGCGTAAGAACTATTGTTGGCAACCCTGCAATTGAAACCACTTTGACTATCAGCCAATAGGAATACACTACGCGTGACGTCTTTCGATTAATCTGCGCAGAACATGGCGTAATCTTTGTTTCTATCATTCTTGAGTTTTTATTAACACACTTGGCGCCCAACTTTTTATACTCACTTACCGATATCTCACTGACCGTTCATGACTTAGAGATTACTCTGTTGCTCGTTAAGTCACCGTCAAAACGGTCGATAAAAAATCATCGATGGTCTTACCAGAATACAATCCTGGGTTTGCTGTGTGATCGCCGCACAGGCGTATTTCTGGCTGAGAAATTATCGTTTAATTATTCGAACAGAGGTTCCAGGGTACCTTCATCAGTCAACAACCGTCAGTTAGTCTCGTGTTATCGAACCTCTTGTCTACCACTCTATCGAAAATTCAATTTATCCATGACACTATGGAAATGATCCAACTGAATGCTTGAAAATATTGTGTGACACATTTACCTTCGATCATAATTTGTCAAGTATCCTCTTATGGGCTCGAATGACGTAGGCCCAGTTTGCTTGAAACTTTCAAAGTCTTTACCTTAATTTTTCCACCCAATAATCATTAAAACTATTATGATTTCAAATTTTATTTTGTACTTTGACTGTGGAACAACTGAAATAGTTTCTGTATTTGTTGTTGTTGTTCTATTGGTTCAACACACACTTTTTGAAAGTGTGGAAGTCATTCGTTATGTCTGCTGACATATCACGCTGGCATTGTAGTCACATCCCTCAACTGCTGTCATATTCCAAAGTATTTTGTTTGTCGTTGTTGTTATGTAGTCATCATTTATTTTTATTGAAATGGAATTCAATTAATTACATGTTAAAAGAACATTATTATATTTTGCAATTAGTTCGTGTTCCTTCCGACCACCATAGTTTTGCAAAAACTTTGCTTTATTTGTTATCTTTGAAAAAGAATTCTGTGTATTTGGTGCCTACGATTGAAAACTATTTTATCGGGTTGGGATTTCCCCACGTTGTACCAACATCGGTCCGTTGTTTTACGTTGAACGGAAAGTTTGAATCAGTGTCGCGTTATCGACCACAGTCCAATTTATGAAGTTCACTATGAAGGTTGAGGAAAGTTAACGCTCTTGGCCTATTGTTTTCTGCACTTTAAGGTCTGATCGAAATATACCCATTTCGTTGTCGGCCGGCGAGGCAGGTACTCACGCAAATCTAGAGCAGATCTGTCTCTTTTATCATTAAAATCCCCTAGAACAATGTTAATTTCATGGCCAAGGCATAGAACGTGTCTTTTGTCTCTGCATTTGTATCGTCGACGCGTGCGCACAGGTTAGGCTAAATGTAAAAAAAATGGGCTTAAAAAACTATGAAAATATTACTTTCTTAATTCCATTAACATTCCATGAAGGGTATGACGGGAAACTACTTCCAAATCAGTGAACTGTGTACGATATAATTTCTATACTCACTGACCGTGACCTACTGTTTAAGGCAGGGCTCTGGAGTCCAGCGAAAATTTGTTGTCTCCGAATCCGGTTAGAGCCGGAGACAAAAAAATAACTCAGCAAAGCTCTGTGAATCAAAACACACAGTGCGGGTGTTGATAAATTGTTGTTTTTATTTTGTTAAGACTGTATAATGGTGACAAAGCTTTTTGTATTCTCAAGCAGAGAGCAATGGTGGTCAGTGAAATTCTGGTACACAGACTTTGTAATTTTCAATATCATTTTTTGTTGGAGTGACGCGATTCTTAAGTCTTTCATATGAGGCATACAAGACGTATGTAGATATGAATCTTTAACGCTTTAAATCATCAGACAAATTTGTTTAAAAATAGTACAGGCAAAAAATAACAGTCGATATTTGAAATCGATAAAAACACCGACTATTTATAATGTTTTTCACCGTTTGATTGATTTATTTATGTCGCCACCTAGTAGATACGAGTAATGCCTTTTTTTGACTTAGACATTATTAACCCTTTCCGTGGCAATTAATTTTTTTTTACGTGCTAAACATAATATGAAGTGTCGAATATATTTGACAAAGCCACTGAAAGGGTTAACATACAGACATTTTGGCACATCGTCTGGCAACACATTCCAGTTTTATGAATTCCATAATAACAATTCGTTCGGTGTGGATTTTGATGCATAGTAGATTGTATGACGAACTATTCTAATGTGAATATTTCTAGGTGTTACACTTTTGAGCCGTATCAAATGATATATACCCTCCTACACGTAGGGTGAGGGTATACACGCTGAAAAATACGTCTTTTTTCTAATGTTTACACACAAGTAAAACGCGTGTAGGTGGAAAAATTCGAGCTTTTGGGATAAGGGATGTGAAGAATAAAACCCGTGCACATCGCTCAAGAACAACTGAGAATATTGCTGCTGTAGCCCAAAGTGTTTGTCCATTCCTCGCCATTCTTTAGAATTGGGCATTCGGCACAAACGTCATTACACCGTTTTTGCATAAAAACTTGGGTCTTAAGTCTTATAGTGTTCGGTTAACACAAGAACTCAAGCCGGCCGATCATCCACAACGTCGTGTCTATGCCGATTGGATCCATGAAATGCATGAAAACGATTCGGAACTCCATCGAAAAAACTCCACCTCGATTGCTACGTCAAAAAGCAAAATTGTCTCATCTGGGGCTCGGAAAAACCAAGAAATATTGTTAATAGCCTCAACGTGTGACTGTTTGGTGCGGTTTATGGTACGGCGGGGTCATTGGAACTTACTTTTTCAAAAATGAGGTTGGAGCAACAGTTACGGTGAATGGATTGAAATTTCAACAACATCTATCAGAAAAATGTTATAATTTCCCAAGTATTTTTCTACTTTCTCCATGCCACACTTTGCTGCGACTCCACTGTCACGGTAACACAATGCAACTATACACGGACGCCGAAGAAACATCTCTTATAGGCGACCATATCTCATAGCCGATAAATTTCTTAATCAAGGGTGTGTGGAGTGTACACTGTACACACTACATACACGCTGAAAAAATAAATGGTCTTTTGTTTGCAGACCATTTATTTTGAAACATAGATATATATATATATATATTTTTTTTTCCATACCACAAACATTAACTTGTTACCAATATGAAGTCCGAATAACCTTTGTGTAGAAGGAAAAGGGGCTTTTTTACTGCAAAGACCAATTCTAAGATAGTCAAAAATACCGGTGTATTTGTTTTCCATTCCAGGCAGTTTAATTTGAATTTTCATTATCTAAACTGTTTTCAACTAATCGTTTCTCTGGTTGCCAACGTATGGTGTAGGTCATACAAATTTCACTTGAGGTATTTCAACTCGCACGCGATTCGTTTATACACATTAACACAAAAAATGACTTATCTTCAAAAGTCACCCGAACATAAGCAAATGTGTGGCGTAAGTGATTGAGGCCATTTGGTATCAAAGAAACTCCAAGTGTGACAGAATTTCCTAAAATTAGCCACTGATTTAATTTCATTCACTTCAGTTATTGTTAGAAGCCAAGCCGATAACATCAACTAGTTTGCCTCAAATATCATTAATATAAATACCTCTATGCAATATATTAGGCTATTTAATATTACGAGCGCCTCTGAAATAGAGTCATGAAGTCATAGATATGCGGTTCACTTACCAGCGGTCATATTTCACCAATTAAACAATTGACGCTTGTTTATGCTCTGTTCGAGTATTTGTGGATTTTAATCAAGATTTCAATTTCCCTCGGACATTGTGTGTATGTGTATGTGTGTGTGCACTAGGAAATATTTCATTACAATGATAAGACCTTCAAAGGGGTTCTAATAGGCCTCGACCAACCACTGTGGATTGAGGTACTTGAAATCCGTTCAGGACGGCACACAGTCGGCAATATTAGATCGCACTGAACGTCTCACGTTGCGTCAATAATTGTTAGATTTATTTGGTTTTGATTGCTGTATTGTATGTCTATGGGTGTAACTGAAGGAAACTGATCTCAAGAGGCACTTGTAAATGAACGTGATATTCGTGTGTTTGTACGCACTTCACTGCGTGCGGTGGAATGGAGAGTTCGGTTTATATTCGACAAGTATCACTTGGACTGCTCCTGTAATATAAAATATTCAGAAACCAATTGTAGAGAGCAGTGTCGGCGGGTGCAGTTTTCGTGTTATCCGAGCGACGTGTGCATTTCGATTGGAATTCTTATCCATTAGGCCGATCTACCACAGATGACATAATAACTATTACAGGTGAAATTTCAGAGGACACCATTCATATAACGAAGAAAAATTATTTTTTTTTGTATTTATTGTTAATTACAATACAAAGAAAATTTATATTCTAATTTTTGGTCCAAGATAAACCGGGTGACCAAAGCCTCTGGTCTCACGCTGCTAGGAAAGCACGCTACCAACTCGCCTGCCGGGGCGCTTACAGAAGTAACACATTTTATTCTGTGAAACATTTCTTTTCTCAGAAAGAAATTTCACTGAATAACCCAAACGATCATGGATGTTGGAGGAGGCTAGAAATTGATTATAAAATTATGCTTTCTCTACAGGATTTGCTTAAAATCACCGAAGAATTCGCTCTGGGCCCTTTTGTTGCCAACAAAATGAACATAAAGATAAAAATCAGTTACGCATAAAACTTCTCGTTTGTATTGCTTTCATATATTTCAATATCGGTCATAAAATTTGTATTGCCTTGACAATGTTTATGAAGTCACGAGAATTGGTTGACGCTCGTCTTTTTGTTTAGATGGGTTATATCATTCGGAATATTCACTTAACTCTGTAAGTATTCGTGAGTACCGGGGAACTTATCTGCAACCAGGTAACTGTTACCGATTAAAATCGGCACCAGATGGGTAAAGGCGCCAGGGAATGAGTCTTTATACAAGTCTGGTGCTAAAAACGTGCAGCTCTGACAACTGTATAGGTTACGACATGTTTCAGAGAAATTAAGAGATTCCTCATGGAAAACTCTCCGTATTAGGAGAATTCTGAACACTGCCTAATGGGTTACCGTAGCACAGCTGCAAAAATCATATATTTTGAAACGAATAAATGGCATATGATAGACTAATTGTTCAAAAAATATGTTTACCAATTTTAGATTTTGTTAGTTCTTTTTTTAAGGGTTTTATGTTTTTAAGTAATTTGAATTTATTTCCATTTTATAATTTAAGCCTGACGGCCAATTAGAACAAATTACAATATGCAATATATTAAACTAGTAAGTTGTAATGCGCATATGGCGCCCGTTAATTTGCTTGAGAAAAAAAATTTTCTTGAAAAAAAAATTTTTGTTCAAAAAAAAATGTCTGTTGAAAAAAAAATGTTTGCTGAAAAAAAAAAAATTTTGGAAAAAACAAATTTTTGTAAAAAAAAAAGTTTTTGTTGAAAAAAAATTTTTGTAAAAAAAAAATTGTTGAAAAAAAAAATTTGGTAAAAAAAAAATTTTGTAAAAAAAAAAAATTTTGTAAAAAAAAAAATTTGGAAAAAACAAATTTTTGGGAAAACACAATTTCTGTACAAAAAAAAAATATTATTTTTTTTATTATTATTATTTATAGAATTATAGAATGCCTATTTAAATTCCTACGTACTGCGTGACAGAGTCAGTGAATCAGTGTATCAGTGAATCAGTGTCGAGGGTAAATATATATTAAGATAGAACTACCAACATTATCCAATTATCCAAAAAAAAATCAAAAAATGTTTTTTCGAATTCATTTTTTTCCATTTTCTAAATCTATTCATTACTTCACATGCCACAGGGAAAGAATAAGTCATTGGTAGCATCGGCAAGTTTACTGTTTCTTGTGAAAATTTAACACTCCTCCATAATATTTTTTTACCTTCCTTTTGCTCCCCCGGTTAGTGTTGTGGATTAGTGTCGACGTTAAGCCAGTCTTCGTATTTAGAGTTGAATTTCCGAATGGTTTCAATGCATTTTATCCATTATGCCTTAATATTTGCATATATCAGACAAAGATTATTTTTTTATACTATCGCTTCTCTCAATATTGATCGTGTTCTTCTAAAGCAGCTTCCGCGAAAAACTTTTGTATGGTTTACTTTCGAAGCATTTCAAATAATCTTCAAATTGTAACTGAATCAGTTACTTCAAAATGTTGTTTAAATCATTTTTCTATCGTCTAGTTACTTTCGGTCTTTTAGTTTATCTAGATTTCTTTCAGGCTGTGTGTTGTGTACTTGTGATACTACATATTAAAAAGCACAATTTGATAAAATTGTGATTACTTGTTTAATAAGAAAAAAATCAGTTACCAATTTGCTATTTGTGTAATGGGAAATAAATCCGAAAATTTGAACCGGCTCAGACTTAGGGTAATGTGTTTTTGAGCTTGAGTCTTAACAATGGTTCAAATGAGGCTAACCGGTTAAAACATCAGCTATGTCTATATTTTGATGCGCTAAACTACGTTTACGTCGGGATATAGCTCATACTGTTCGGCGAGAGAGGGCTCTGTTCTTGAATTGTTTGTTAAGCCCAAAATAACATATATTTGCCAGCACGATCCATCGCATTATTTCGATGCTGACATTATTATTTCTGTTGACGGCGGAGCCGAGGTATATAAATTCTTTCTTTCACTGGCATTCACGCTGTCCCCTTTCTTTCGTCGCTACGTTTGTCTAGTCGTTGCAAGCATACATTTGGTATTGCCAGCGTTAGACCTGTATCTTTGCCGTTTCCATTTCGATTCTGGAAAAAGCGCCGGTTACATCACGCTCTATCATTCCGACGATGTCAATGGCATCCACATAAGCGAGGATGATGTGGTCTTTGGTGCCAGTTTTATTAACATTTCTTATGAATTGGAAATAGTAAGCTGAGGTTCCTATCATCAAGCATGTTTTCATTCTTCCAGATGGTACAGACTAGCTAATGCATACACCTTATCAGTTCTTTTCCTCCAGCTCTGTTGGAATTCCTTCAGCACCTGCGGCCTAGTTGTTCTGAAGTCGGCCTATTGCTGCTTCGATCTTATCTGGTTTAGAGGGTGGACACTCAACACCATCATCTACGGGTGTTCGCGTGATGTTTTTTTCGCACGATTCTTTGGCCGCTAACACGCCGGCGACATTTTGCTTCTATTTTGCGTGTCTGTCACCAGATTACCAAATTCATCTCTACATGAAGTTTTGCCTGTAGACGAGTTATTGGTGTGATTTCTTTTTCGTTGGTAGAATTGTCTGGCATCATTTCCCCTTCCTACACAGTCTGGTTGCCGATGCAACTCAGAAATTACAGCCTTAAATGAAAATTTACATTAATACACATATGTGTCCAAATTTCCGGCCGAAAAGAAATGCATAATTGGATTCTTGAGGACATTCTATTTAATTTTGATCCAAATTGTACAGTAAATTACTTAGAACAATGGAATACGAAGAGTATCAACAAATCTGATTGTCAGTACTTTGTTGGACCGCATTTGTCCGTTATAACCACTTCCAAAGGTCGGGGCATACTTTTTACTACACGCTGAATGTCTGTTTTTTTTTAAAATGTTTACACACAAGTAAAACGTTTGCCATTTCCCAATAATCTTTTCAATTTCCCGAAGAGATTTTTTTTTTTAAATAATTTCCGAACCTTGTGTGTCCCAATTAAGCACTTCGTCCCATTTTGTACAATTCCAACGTGCTATAAAAATAATCGATACGAAAGCAATCATCGGACAATTGATAAATTTTACGTGTATTAATAACACTAGTCAACAGTCAAAATGTACTCGGGATGCGATAATTTTTTCTGTGTAGATAACCTTGACATTAGCTCGAAAAACGCAATAAAAAATTTTCAAATTTCATATATTTTTGTCACCCAACAAATTTTAATTTTTTTTGTTACAAAAAAGAAAAAACCTTACCATAGACAAAGTTGTGCATATGTCGAGCAAATTTTTGAAATTCATACCTTTACTCAATTGCGAATAAAAGCGAAACGCGTGCATCGATTTTCATGATCTTTGTCTCATTTTGCTCATAGGTTATGTGACTTTACGTAAAAGTAATAAGATTTGACATTTTTTTTCATTTTGGATTTTTTTTGGATTTTTTAAAAAAAAAAAATTTAAATCTTTAGGCAAAAAATAAGTTTTTTCCTTTATATATTCATTTTTAACTTGGAAACTGTTGCTTGTATAGGAAAACAATATATGAAGGGAATTGTAATTTTAAATTTTTTAAAATTTAATTCAATTAAATCGGGCTAGTGGTTCCCGAGTTAGACGAAACAAATTAACCAAAAAAAAATTTTTAAAATTTAAAAAAAAAAAAAATAAAACAAAAACCAAACGAAAAAAAAATTTTTTATTGCGTTTTTCGAGCTCATGTCAAGGTTATCTACACAGAAAAAATTATCGCATCCGGAGTACATGAAATTTTTTTCATTTTGTTGAGTAGTGTAATTTTTGTAATGCAATGTGTGGTATGATCACATACGGTGGAAGCAGCAACTTCTTCTTATTTGGACTCTATCGAGCTTTTAACAGATGGACAGAGCTTGATCGTCTTAGAATTTTCCACTGCTCCAGAGTGATACTCTTCATACCGTCGCAGTTAAGTAACAAAAGCAACAACTTGCTAAATACGCACTCCATAAAATCACCGCTATTTTATGACCTACACAAATATGTAGATGTTTATGGGTCCATAGAGCATTAATGAGCCCTAAACATATTTAGATATTCATTGGACTCTTAATATCTAAAGATAAAAATATACTCTTAGCATTAAAATATTTATGGCTGTTGGATTTCAGGTACTCTGATCTGATAACAAATCTATCAACAAATGGAATTGTTTCGTACAACACACACACCCCAGGAGAACTTTGGACACATATGTACATTTATTACAATCAATCAATGCTGATACTCAGCCAGGTATGGAATGTGGGAAGGCAAAGTGCTAAACCTCGCAAAATTGTGACAATAGTAATGGAAAATACAGCCAATTTAGTAACGTGAAAAATGTAATAGTCTAAGCTATCGGTGAAGCTCAGAAATGTCTCCATTGTTCCTTTCTATTCGATTGTTAAGCAAGTTCTTTGTCAATTAAAATCTTGTGTAAAGTTGCATACCTGAAAGTATCATAACTAGAAAATATTAAAGCGACAATGGTGTTGCCGGACTTGTTTTTCCAAAATGGTTATATTTGACACGCCCTATTGCGATAGTTATTGAGAATCACAATTCGATATTCAGTTCAACTTTTTGGAAAGAAATTTCCCTATTCAATTTGCCGTTATTAACATTTCATGATCGAACTTATTATCTTCATTAATTGAAAATAAATTCATCGTTGCCATTCTTATCGCAGTAAATTTGGAATTTTCACAAAGAGAAATGGAAAACAATTAAATCAGAAACCTGCGTTTATAATAGGTCTGCAGATTACTTAATATAATTAAAATATAAACATTACCTCATGAAGCATGACACTCGTAATTGGCGTTCGTAGACGTACCCTAACTGCGGTCAATGGTATTGTACGTTGGTCGGCCGGTTTGTTACAATGACCTTAAGGTATGATATCTTTAAGTAAACATTTTGCCTTAGAAGATATCCTTGTTATAGAAATGTACTCTCAAAATGCCACAAACCCAAAGTAATCTATTGGGGGTTTCCACTGATAGCACTCAGCCATGACTCCCGAGCCAGAAAGTGCCCAAAGCGCCATCATTGATTTCTTCTTCTTGATTTCTAAAACCGGAGTGGACCACTAAATTCTACGGTGTTTTGGTATGTCATTTTAAAAGCTGAAATTTTACTTACATTGTATGAATGATTCGGTAGGACATAATTAAAAGAATGTGGAAAAAGAAAATTATGAATTTGTCCAAGTCATTGAAAAGGCGGAAGTTCTCAAACTATTTAAATATATCATAAAATAATTGTTTATTTTTTCTGTTGGAGTTTTAGCTTTCTAATATCTTTTAAAAAAACCTATAAGCTGCAAAAAAGGGTTTCGTCTATAAAAATCGAGTGAAAATTGTTAAATCTTTCCACCGCCAAACACACTGAACACATTGCAAAATATTGCAAGTGATGTTTATGGTCAGTTTTTTGTTTTGACATTTAATTGATGATACAGAACCGAGTGTAGGGTGTTAGCTGGCAGTTGCTTGGTCATCGGTAAATTCTTTTTCCCTGTCCATTGTATGTGGTTGGAAAGATTGGCGTACGATTCATAAACGATTCGCATTATTGGTGGTATTATATTTGAATGATTTCGAAATAGAAAAAGTATTTACCATTTGTTTACTATTTATATCGCATTTTGATGATTGGACGACCATTCCCATTGGGTTGATTTATTATCGACGATATCGGAAATAATCAGACGTGTGCTGGTGACGTTGGCGTCCCCAACAGCACAATAGGCAGATTTTAAAACTAATCACAATTGCCCAATACACACTAACTGATTGCATGAAACAGTTCAAACTGTCATAGATGAAAAAAATGCGTACGACTAAGCTATTAGTCGATTGAACCGACTTTCATGTGTAATCATCCATTGGCGGCATTTCTTGTGCAAAATGTCCAGGGCATACATTAGGGGTGGTTTTTATTTTTTTTTTTTGTTAATTTGGAAAGCTTGAGATTTAAAGTGTTTTTGTGAATTTTTTTGAGATTTTTTGGAAAACGTTTAGAGTTGCGAAAAACTCGGGTTTTTCGTATTACAATCACAAGTTGGTCAATAAAAAACATTTTCTGTGTATTTGAGTCATCAGTTTAAAAGAAAACTGTTTGAGCTTTAATTTGACGTATATAAGTCATTGGTTTTTTCCGCCTGTTTTTATTTTACATAAAAAACCCCACGTTTTATATCTTTTTAATATTCCATGAAAGTGCAAAAAAGTAATTATGCAGTATGAAAGACAATAAAGTTCTAAATTAATCAAACGAAATATTGATTTTAATGTTATGACCGTTATAAAACATAATTCGTTGGTTGGTAAGTTGCGGCAATGCGTTAACAATGTTCCTGAACAGAGCCATGCTCTCTCTCGCTCATAAACATCTGATTGAGGACTGATAAAAACGAAACCTATTCTTTAAGCATAACATTTCGTTACCGAAAATCGAACAGAAGAAATAATAATATGTACATATACTTTTTACAAAAATTTGTTATTTATCTGTGTCATTGCGATGTATCTCTACACCCTGTACTACATTTCGTTAGTCTCTTTCAGAAGTAGTGGCACTAATGTAAGTGCTTGCCAAAGCAACGTTACGCTCTTACGTTACGACATTATTTACTGCTTGGATCTGTTGATTTTGGTTTTGCTTGATTGACTTGTCGTGCTTCCATTTTTCTGGATCGGTTTGTAGGAAATCACAAGAGTTATTTCAGGCTTTGAAAAAAACTGAGGCTTTCTTTGTTAATAACCTTCCGAATTTGTTTATTTTGTGGTATATTTTGCGATCATTTGTGCTCGTTTCATGGCGCATTAATATATCTTACCATCAAATGCAAAGTTTTGATTTCGATGCGTTCATCGAGAACAACTAAGGCAGCCAGTTTTTCAGAGAGGTGCCAGTGATGCTTCAAATAAGTTGTTAGCGTGACGTTTGCAACTCTTTCATTAAAGCGCTTGTAGGAAACCAACTGTTTAATTAAATTCAGGTCAATCATTCATTAAATTGGCCAACTATATTAACCCATTCATAGCCAGCGATGCCATATGGCACAGAGAAAAGGATTTCGTAAATTTAAAAATGTGAAGGAATTCGCACACAGGACCCCTTTTTTATAAAATATAAAACTTTTTTTAAAAAATGTCTTAGTTGTAAATGGGTTAAGATAACTTGTATGATGCCATGTGATCTGGATCTTTATCATGTCTAATCTGATTTAATTTTGTCATCTTTAAACCCACAGCCGATACATTAAGATTTATTAAAATAATTTTCCAATATTCAAAAGTCAATATATCACCTGACAGATTCAAAAAGCACACTATCCCCAAAATGGATTTCACATAAATATTTTTGTTCAAACAGGGTTCTTTTTTTCCCATTCGAACTCTAATTGGTTCGAAAGAAATGTCGTTATCATGTGAAACATAAACTGTTGCAATTTGTTGGTATATACAGCTCCGTCTAGTTTTACTTGGGCTTCTTATTTCCGGACAAGCCTTCGTCTTTGAACACCGAACAAGTCAACCATCCGGTTACGATCTTGTTCAATTTACTTGGAGAGTTTGGGTGATTCTTTTCAGGGCTTTTGAAATTGGTTTAGTGAAGTTCAATCTAAATTTTGCAAAATTCTCAGCAATTTCTAAGAAAATATACTTTATTTGCCGAAGATAGATTTTCTCTATGCCCACGCCCAGACGCACCGATATCAGTGTGATATCTATAATCTTATGAAGATGCAGACACCGTTTTGAATACGGCTGTGAAATTTGGTCATCTATATTTGGAGAAGTGTTTTGGAACGACCAGTGCTGTAGAGTCGACTCTGACTCCGGTTCCAGCATTTTTAAATAGCTCGACTCCGACTTCAGTTGTTCAATAAAAAAATTTCGAAAATTGTATTTCCGTCCACTATATTTCTGTACTCTATACTATTACACTGAGGTGCGTTTGTATCATAAAGATAAAAAAATTCAAATAACCGAAAATATTTCAAATTTTAAAAAATATTAACAGATTAACTTGTTCTCAATAGAGTCGGAGTAGAGCAAATTTTTCGACTCTAGACTCCGACTCCGGGCAAATCAATCAGACTCCGAACTACACAGGGCATGATACTCAAACCGATCATGTATTTCAAGACATTCGGCGGATATTGTCAAATATTATCGCGCTTATTGGCGACTTCAAAAGTGATGTTTCCCACTTCAATATTTTCGATTCACATATTTTTCGTAAAAGCTTTCAGTATTATCACAAAAAAAAGAAACGTTAGAAGCGGGTTTTTTTTACCTTTTTTTTAAAAAAAAAGTGGATACCATTGCTTACGCTTAAAAATTAAACTGTGAGAAAATATAATTTGAGAAAAATTTAGAGAAATAATTTAAAACTCGAAAAGTGGTTAATCGTTTCTATTTGATGCTAGGTTCATATTTTCATTCCAGATTTTTTCATGCTGACGAACCTCTATACCTTACTATCATTACGTAGTGTGGGCAGGCCGTTCCCTGCTCAGCTGCTCTCTGGTGTCTACCATTTTGAGGCTCTACTCCTTGCCGGTCGGACAGATGACCACAAAGACCCAAATTATGCCTCAGCTATTAATCGTTGCATTTTTGCACTCTGTGAGATCTCCTTTCATCGTTGTCCCATAGTCTGTGTATCACATTTTGCACTACGAAGGCACTTGTTTGGGCGTCTGCTTTTATCAGCTCCGGATTGATGCTATCTGGCCCTGGAGCGTTGTGTGTTTAAGGGGGAGAATTGCGTTTGCAATTTATGTTATAGTGGTGTAGAATAATACGCGCCTCCTACAATTTGTTCTCATACCGAATTATACGGTGGTGTAGAGACAAATGATATTAGCCCCGCTAATGTTATCGAAAAGCCGACATGAATTTATGTTTGATATCACTCCGTACATATGTACAAAATGATCGTCGCCTATTAAATTCACTTTGAGATTTGCCGCCATCACAGTTCGGAAGGTATTTTTGGCTCTGACCACCTTTACATTTTAGGTGGCTATTTGCCATTAAATAATAAAAAACGCTTTCGACAACAGATAAAAAAATACAGTTTCTAAGAAACATATTTTGTGCGAGTTTTGGTTTCAAGAGAGTTAAAAATTCAGTGGAGCTCCCCTAAAAATAATGTCATTAAAATATTACCGAAACTAAGAATCCTGCCATAACACAGTACTGTAGGGTGTTTTCAATCTGTGCTGATAAAACAAATATCTGAAGATTAGAAAAGAGGAACATCGACCATTAACCCTTTCGTCCACAATGTTGCTTTTAAGCAACCTCTATATTTGTCATCGTTTAAAATCGCATATAAGAAGAAAAGTCGTTAAAGTGAATTTCGAAGAATAAAAACAACAAACACATAATGGTTGTGTCTTAAGAATTGAGATTACGACGCATTCTTCGAAGAGCAGTCATGTGAATCGCGTTTTCTCAAATTTCAGGGCAGAATCAAGAATCTAAAGTACACAATTTATAAAACGAAAATGGTAAAAATAAGTACGAACTTTTACGCATTAATGATAAAAGCCAATAACTAGCCAATACACAGTTCATCGGCTAGATAATCAGGCAGTTCAGTTATTGTCACCATTTGTGGGAGTTGAGCCAATTGTGACAAGCATTTAAAGGTAACATTTAATTTTTTGTTCTTGGAGAATTTTTCATTGTGATTTCATATTTTGTTATTTATGGGAAACATTTTTTTTTTGGTTTATTTTCATAACCGAAATCAATCATATATCATTTCTTTTTATAATGTTGTTTTTTGGGGTAGTTTTCAAAATATTTGGGGGAGTTTGCATTGGGTAATTTTTCATAAATTGATTGGCGGTATTTTTCAGATATTTTTGGGGTTATTTTCATATTAGGCTTTGGGGGGAATTTCTCATTTATTTTGGGTAATTCTTCATTTTTTTTGGAACATTTTTGTATATAACAAATTGGTTTACCCAAAGAGTTTATAGAACGATTACATGCTGCTATCATTTTGTATTCCATTTTTTTTGGGGGGGTGCGGGGAGTTGAAAAATTAAAAACCGCAACAAAATGCATTTTTGGGCTTTGTTAAGAACGGTTTGGCCGAATTGCACGACCTTTGGGTCATTTGAAACTGAACACTACGGTCTTTAATATATATTCAACTTAAAATTTATTTTTAAAAATGCGTTTTCTTTAATTTCTTTACTAGTTGAGCATTTGAAATAAGGCATTCTGGCCACATCTCCAAAAAGGCTGAAGTTCTACAATGTTCTGATGCTTGTAAAAAAAGATATTGTGCACATTTTGTCTGAGTCTGTTAAACAACTCAATTACAGCATCTCATAAATTACAGCAATCGTCGATGAAATTTCTTGCTTGTCTGTGTTCCTGGTTTGAACACTCACCATGAACACCAAATAAGTCAGCAATATTGCACCGTTTGTTGTGCCTTAATTGTACTTTACGAGTATAACCTAAGTAGCCCAATAAATGTGTACACTTTAATGACAACTATGACATTTACAATACCCCGGATCAAATGTTCTCACTTTTGATTCGTTTCCGTCGAGAAGTTCACACAAAACCTCCTTCAACTTAAATCCGCCGGAATTATGCAAATTCGATTGTTATCAGTTCATGTGTGACGACTGAGTGTGGACCCCGAAGCAGGTAAAACGAACCACTAAATTGTGATGAAATATTGTTACGAGTGCGGTCAGTTTTGTTTGGTTCTCGTTTACGAGTTGCACTTTGTTCATCCTCTTTTGGCACGTTGTCTTTCGTTATTTTGTTTGTTTTTTTGTGCATATGTTTTAAATATGAATTTTATTATTTTAGTTGAGTCATCTTTAATAAAATAGCACTACCCAAAGTTGACTGAACCTCAGAGCCATCTCGAAAAAATAAAATGTTAGGGATCAAATGGTTTTTAGGTAGAGACATTGATCAGATGACACCTCAGGTGCCTGTTCTATATAATATGCGACCATAGTGGATTCAAGGGTTTTGCGTGAGAAGAAGCAGAATATTTTCAAGAAATTTACTTACTCACCTACTTATTTAATTCCCTTAACCTTTTGGCTACAAGTTTATACTGGGTTGCTTGAGAAATGCATTTTTTTTTTTCAATTTTTACTATTATTGGCCCCGGGAACAACAATCAATACTCAATTTTTAAAACTTTTTATTCTAAATATGTTTTTTGGAATGTATCCATATGGATACAAATTTCGTGTATGGTAAAGACAATTCTAGTATATTATGTTTTTTATAATTGAGGTTTTATTTATTTTTTTATTTTACTTTTTATTTAAAATTTATTTATTTTTCTAAAAAGCAAAAATTTTACATACTTACATGGACAATCTAAACTTATAAATCTAAAAGTCATAAATTTACAATAAATTTAGAGATAAGTAACACATAAATCTATATTTAATACTTAAAATACATATAATCTGAAAAATAAAATATCTTACCAACAATTTATGCATTTGATTATAATGGAATTCCTTGAAACAATTTCTAGATCTATTGGGAATGCACTGGAAAACATTGCACTTTGAATACTTGCATCTAGTTTGTCCTTTACATCCTTTAGTTTTGCATCTACATTTATCCGTCGTATGTTCGGCCAATGCGGATTTCCGTCATATCGAAATTGAAGGTGTAGCTTTACGTTTCTTATTGGAGGTCATACCCTCATTTTGGCATAATGTTGGTCGTCCACGCTTACGAGAACATGCCTGTTGATTAGACCGAGCTAAAATACCACTTATTTTTCAATATATTGTTTCCGTGATCCATTCTATACTCTAACCACGAGTTACATACAACAAAATTAAGGAAGTGGTCAAAAATCGTAAGAGGAGGAAAGGAGAAAATCCATTTTGTCTACACCTCCCATATTGATGATGTATTCTGTACTGATAAAACTTTTCTTTTTTTCAGCACAATATCGTGACACTTCGTTGACGGGCTCATGGCCATGGAATGATGACATGAGTTGCACAATTCTCCCATCAAGCCATCTAAAAACAAATTATTGTCTGCTCTTTCTATATGGAAGTCAAAAGTTCCACGGCCTTCTTTTTTCAAATCCTTTTCAGGATTAAAAACAATTTTGCCGATTCCACATTCCGTATAGTACCTGTAGCCCAAATTCCTTTTTGGCCTAAATATAATACCGAATTAAGAGTTGTAAAATAATTATCAAAATATATTTTATGATTTTTTTCCTCAGGAACAGTTTTTATAAGATGAATAACAATATCAGAGCAAAACCCTAGCGTTGAGCCAGTTAATATTGTTCCTATATCTGAAAATCGTATAATTTCATATTTTCATTCCCCATTTGATGGGTTTTTAGGCATGTACTGCGTCCGAGTGGCTCTTCCTTTAAAAGGAACCATCATCTCATCCCCACAAAGATTTTCATCTTTTGGAATAGCGTACGATTTTTAGTAAACATATTTATTTTAGGGCGCATTTTGGAAAGTTTATCGCTTTCTGATTAGTCTATTGTGAACTTTAAATTCTTCGCAAAGAATGGAATCTATTCCTAGTCATATTTTCTGGGACTTACGGTGTCCATTGTCCAATACATTTCCGAACGCGGATAGCCAATGATACCAATCAAGATTTCTAGACCTAGAAAGTTCTTCTTTAGTTAAATCGTGAGATTTGCCAGATTTAGTCATTGATACAAGTTGTTGAAGAAAGTCTTCTGTAAAGTATTTCAAAAAATACTCGACAGGCAATTTAATATTTTTCTTTGGGTACGTTTCAGAAAAAGAAGTATGGAGATTAGTTCACAAAGCTTTTTTGGTCAGTCTTTTTAAGTGGAACTTGTGGAGATTGAAAAATTGTGGGAATATCTTCAACGGTTCCATTAACTGCAAGACTCTCTTCGATCTCAATAACCCTATCACCTACATCATTATTACTATTATTATTACTTTAATATCTTGAATGTTCTTCTAATAAAACTAGTTGAATTTTTTTCAATTTCAGAGTCCGTAATTTTTCTTGTCAATTTTCTAAATAAATTTAACAGGTATCAGAGTTAAAAAGAAGGTCTGCATCAAACGCAAAATTATTTTTTATTTGTATTGCGTGTATATTGTTTACAACCACAACTTACGTTGTATGGATACAAACAATGTTTAAAAAATTCGCCGAGCCTTTTTTGTAATAAAACAAAAAACTATAAATGAAAAATATTAAAATAAACATTTCTCTATATATACGTAATTTATAAATTAAAAAAACTTTTTTTAACAAAAAATCCTTTTTGTAAAAATCCAATGAAAATTATTCACAAGACCTGAAAAAACAATTATACGTCGATATCCAAATTTATTCATTGATTTAGAGATTGTTAGTTGACTCTAAAGTTGAGTGTATCCATATGGATACAATGTTGTGAACGGTTTAATATTGAATAACGCGACAGACTTAGAACTTCTCGCCAACCAGTGTGCTGTGTACGATATAATTTGTATACTCACTAGGGTGACGACTTTTTGATTTTTTTTTTCCTGTTGCACAAATGAATTAACTTTATCCTATTAATGACTAAAATAACGTTTATTCCATTTAAATACTTAAAAAGACCACGCACAAACCACTTTAAAAATTCTGAAAATGGGCCCCACAAACTATTTGGGACTCACTGTTGTTCACAAGCCTTTGATGTGCTAAAGCTGTTGCAGTTTTGTGTTAAATGTTTTCAGAAAGATCGGCCACTTAAGTTTTTTTACGCCTAACTAATCTAGTGTACCTACCTTGTCATCGGTGGTGACAATTCATCAGCACTTGATAACATAATAACTTCTGACAAGTGTTGGTGTCATCGGCCAGCTCAAAAACATGCACCGCGTATAGAGAACTAACCCAATTTAGTACAGCTTTTACAATTGTGCAGGACTTAAAACGTAGTCCTAAGAAAAAGAGGATTCGTGAAGAAATTTTGTAATTGAGTGGGGGCTTTAGTTACGGTCAGGTCTGTGCTCGACTCCGACTTCAACTGTTCAATAATAAAATTTCCAATGTTGTATTTCCGTCCACTATTCCTATATTCTATATCACACTGAGATGCGTTTGTATCTTGAAGATAAAAAACAAATTCTAATTTTGAAAAATATTAACTGATTCTTTTTAATATAATTTATGGGAACTGTAAGTAAATAAAAGCCCGACTGTGGGCACATTTGTCAGACTCCGACCCCACAGCCCTGGTTACGATTTTACTTATTTAGCCAAATCTGAATTGTGGGGCTTAAATTGTTTTGTTTGGCCATAAAACATTTGAAATTGCCGTTTTAGTCTATTCTATAAAACGCAAAAGACCTTTTTACTGCATTGCCTGTGGGGGCACTGACTCGTGGGATTCACACCCGAATTCCAAAAAGTCCAACCGAATTTGTACCCCATTAACAAAATTTTACTATTCCACAGAAGGCGGCACAATCAAATGTATTGGATTTCATTGATAAGACTTTTGAGTAGTTCTCTCAGTGGGTTCGGCTATTTACAGCCCCGTGGAAACGTAATAAACGTTATTGGGTCGCTGTTGACTTATCGTATCGTGAATGTCATTCATTCAATGCAATTTTACTATTGAAAGTCTATTGATTTTGTAATTGATGGACATTTAATTCAAACTTAATTAGAAAACCACTTGTCTTTTTAAGGGCAGCTGCTACTATTTCCATGTTATTACCGATTGAAATGTTTTCGGAACAAATGCTATAGATTATTTTAGCCCTAAAGTCGGAATGTACTCCCTACATTTCAGGTGTACCTAACAAATTAAAACTAAAAAAGGACATTTTTTCAAATATCCTGATCGATATTTATTGTTACATAAACAGTATACTTTTGTTAAACTTAATTGATTAAATTAAATAAATATACATTGAAGGTCCAGAGTGGTGACCTAAACAATAATGGACATCACAATTCCCAGTATTGTAATCGAAATGGCCGAATACACATTCAGGACACCGGCATTGAGTAGATGATCTTCGCCGCTCTCATCCAAATCGAACTTATTGCAGCCGTCAGTACTGCACACGCGACATCCTACCATGGGAGTGCCATTGGACAACGCCTGGCAGGTCAAGAATTTATTGGCATTAAGGAGGCTGGTGCATCCTCGATTGGTAAATACGGTGTTGTTCACTGAAATACACGAGAAATGTTAATTAGATTCCTTTCATCATCATATTTATTCATAGAAAGAGGCAGAAGCCTGCAAAGGAGATAGTCAATATGGATCATATATTTACATGTGTTACAAAATGTTTATTAGGTGGATCCATTGTCAAACTTTGGAAAAGAGTCTGACAGTTAAAAATAATGCCTTGCGGCTGAACTACTTAAAATACCGATACAAAAAATTCATTTGGTGTCTGTGATTTTGTTGGTGACATGTCAAGGACGAGGGCTGTTCAAAGTGCCAGTACGCAGGTTCAATCTTTCATTCTAAGTCAATCGAAAAGGTATCTGTAGACGCCCACAGTTCAGAAGTGATGGATTCAAATAAGGCACATTATACTGATTAATATCCACTGTACTGGATATGAGGATATCCCAGGTCTGACCATCAGGAGGGGCATACGTAGGGTCTTGTGGAAATAGTGACCAGTATCTCATAAATTGACACAAAATAATGTGTTGTAGAACTGTAACATTTGTTTCTGTCTGCATGTGTCAAAATGTCACTGCCAAGTATTTGTTTGCTAACACTCTGGGGATGCCCCCTATAAGTGCAATGCATTGTGTTAGCGGAAGGAAATTAGGGTATCGGAAGGAGGAAAGGGGGAGTAGTGTATGTTGACGTTGGCCTTGAATTTGATAATGTCATAGCAGGCAGGAAAAACACTTGTAGGAAGATTATTCCACATATGAACGGTTCGGATAAAGAACGAATTTTTTAGTGCGTCGTCCGGTCAAGCGGCCATTTCACAATGAACGGATGAGAGTCGCTGGATAGCTACGTATTCCGACTAAATGTTCTAACTTCAGGGACCAGACAACGGATATCTGACGAACAGATACCGTGTGAACCAGCCAGACAGACAGACGGACAGAGCTCAAACGACTTAAAAAGTCGTGAATCGAATTTGTTTGGGGACATTGAAATTATTCGACTGTGATGTTGCAATGTGATATCAGTGTTTACACTAACATTTGGACAAGGAGCTGGTATTACAGTTGCAGAGAAAAGTGTGCACTTTTAGTGAAGGATATTTTCCATGCCGGAACATCAGAATACTATAAAGTCTAGCACTTTGCAACAATTTACAAATACGCTGATACAGAAGGGTCTGAAAATCGTTTGAACTTTTTGATAGAACAGAAAACGTCTTAAGATCAATTATATTAGAGCACTTACCATAATATCTGTACATATAACATACGGGTTCATCCATCTTCAACAGTGATCCAGCCGCCACTTTCGGCAGACGTTCGATGTTGAACGCCCTCTCGTCCTCATACTCCATGTAGTCATAGTCATCGGGCAGCTGAGCCGGCTTCAAGCTGGTCGAAACCGTCCCTGTGCTAACAGTACTGGCGGGTTGCTGAGCCGGCTTCCCGCTGGTCGAAACCGTCGCAGTGTTGACAGTACTGGCCGGCTTACCGCTGGTCGAAACCGTCCCTGTGTTGACAGTACTGGCCGGCTTACCGCTGGTCGAAACCGTCCCTGTGTTGACAGTACTGGCGGGTTGCTGAGCCGGCTTCCCGCTGGTCGAAACCCTCCTAGTGTTGACACTAGTCGTGGTATTTGTCGTGGTCGTAGTTGGTTTTGTTGTTGGTGCAGCAGTAGTAGTAGCAGCTGTCGTATTCACTTGTTTAACCGGAGATGTGCCGCTATCGCCATGAGCCTCCATACTGTAATCGTAGTTATAGTCCTCTTCGTTATCGGAGGGCGGGGGCTTTAGCGTTGTTGACGCACTCGTGCCCAAAACTTCTGGCAATGTGTTGGGCTTCTGAGTCATACTGATGCTGATTTCGCCGCAAATGTGTAGTTCCTTAAAGTCTTGATATTCATTGCAATCTTCGCAAACATAACACTGGAGACCTTGAAAATAGAAAAACCAAAGAGAAAGAATACCAGACCGGCGGGCAGGGTAAACATTAATGGAGTTACTTAATTTTTGTTCCGTATTAGCGACAAACAAAGCTGTCTCCATGTGTAAGTACAAATTGTGGTCATTATCATTCAATGTTATCTTATCTTTGAGGTTCATATATACATATAATATCTATATACGTGATATATATATACATATGTACAGACCATTATGTCGTACATATGTTCGGTTCATTGGGTTTATTTAATGGATGTTTACTTTTTTGTCGGCACGAAGATACACTTGACTTTTTTTTGTCTGTTTGCCACCATTACTCATCGTGCGCATGGTTCTTGCTGGTGCTTTCGCCTCAGTTCCTGACCTATTCACCAAATGAGCCATTGCTTTTCTACCACAATTTCTGTTTTGTGCCCGAGCCAAAATTTCTGTATCAACCAAACATTTACTTTGGATGTACGATCGTATGTGTGTGTTTTGTTAATTGATTAACTTTTATGTTTGGAATAACACTTGTCGGAATAATCTATAAAATCATGCTCCCACACAGTGGCAAGTGCATGCGATGGCTGGAACATCTTTAATTACCACTTTTTGATTTCGAAAGTGCTTGTGGTTGTCAAAATGATAAACACGAGAATCACAGTCATCTGGAAACTGATCGATTTCATTCGTCAATTGACGAATTGTAAACATTGCAATTGAGTGAATCAGAGGAATGAAATATACCACGGTGTCTCTTATTCGAATTCATAATTTATAAACGCATTTGAATCAAACACTTATTGTCACTGTTGGAAAGATGAATTGGAAAAAGTTTGAATTTCAATTCGGGTTTGATTGTAAATTTTCAAATATTGGACCAAAATTTATTTCCCAGTGTTTGCGCAAAAAAACGGGGGTGACATTATGCGCATTTATTTTACACTTTTTGTTTTGTGAAAAAATATTTGAAAATATTACTATTTCAATAATTTAAAAAAATAATATTTATCAAAAATAATTAAAAAAAAAAGCAAAACAAAAATATTTCAAAATTATACTTATTAAAATTGGGGAAAAAAGTGATTGAAAACATTATTTGCCAAAATAGTGTTTTAAAAACCATAGACTGTTAATGGCTTCGTCTGACAATCGCGTACAACTGGAAAAGTTATACTGTTGCCACTTCTCGCATAGCAATTGAAACACTGGTGTAAATTGGTATGTGATTCTGCGTAACAGTATGGTCGTTGCTATTTCAGTAGTGTGCGATTCTGTGTAACAGAATGAACGTTACAGTTTGGCGTTTCCAGGGATTAGTCATATGTGTATTCTCTTACTTGCAAACTTAAGATTCTCTTACTTTTGAAAGATTTTTTCTTTCTATTGATATTTTTTAAAAGAAAATTGATTTATCGAGAAATCTTTTAAAAGCCATACAATCTCATTAAGGGAAATCTAAACCGGTTAAATATTGTATGTAATCAAAAGGCGCCCGGACTCACCGGAACTAACGACTCTGTTGGGTTCCCGGACTCGGTGTACCCCATATAAATTAGTGCATATGTAAAACGGAAAGTCGAATGTATCTAAATCAATAATCCAAATGTATGCTAAATAAATTACTAAAAAAAATGATGTGGATGAGAACGAAGTGGTAGATCAACTGAGACGTTTGGGCCGACAATTCAACAAAATGCCACTCATTCAGAATCATGGATATGTGCAAGATACTTTTGGGCAATACAGAATACAGACAGACCTAAATATCGAATGAAATATAAAAACAATTTGTATTTATTAATACATAAATTTTGACAAAAAAGTGTCAGGAAAGAAGCCGGCAATGATATCTATAGGACTACATTCTCGATTATCTGTAGTTTTTGACCCACTGTCCAATTTGTTTCAATGTTTCACAAATTGAACCATGAAGAGGTATATAATTGAGCAGCGCGTTAAGACTATTGAAATCTTTTACGAAAATCGGCATTCAAATCAAAATGCATGTCGTGCACGTGATTTTTTGGAAAGTCGGGTATGTAGAAAATGTAAAAACACCTGCACTAGCTCGTGCATGCAGTTAATTTGCTGGCACAGAAAAAAATACGTGCCAAAAATGTTCAATTACTGTCGTAATTGAAATTAGGCTTGGAAATCAATTAATGTTGTAATTGAACTTAGAAATTCTTGGTGAAATCCATGTAAAAAATAGTAAAAAATTCAATTACTTATTTAAAATTTGAGTAATTGAATTCACAACTTTTGTAATTGGAAGAAAATCAATTAAAAAAGTAATTGAATTGATGAATTCCATACAAACTTCGTAATTGATTTCAAAAATATGTTTTTTCTGTGGGTGGAGACTTCGGATCGTACTTCTTTGAAAATGAGGTCGTCCAATCAGTTAACGTGAACGGTGTTCGGTATCACGAGATGATAACGGACTTGTACCTGGACGATATGTGGTTCCAACAGGAGGTGCCACTTGCAGAACCGCCAACAAAGGCTCCTTTGCCTCACGTTGTGGGGATGTCAATTGCCGCAACGTTTTTGGAAACGTTTAACAAAATGATGGCATAATGTAACTTTGTAAATAATTTCCTGCGGCTCGTAAATAGCAGCAACTTCAGACAGTAAGCCGGGTCCAAACGACAAAATGGTTCTCTAGAGTAAAGGTCTCGGTCAGTGAGTATACAAAATGTGTAATGCATTGGATTTGTATGGAAATGAGTAAGTAAAATAACTCCGCATGGTCGTATTTTGTACGAACAGCTGGTGCCAAGCCATGCTCACTCATTTTGGTGTTCTCTATCCGATTCAAAAAAAGGAGACATTACCGTTTGGGCAAATTATAGTGGAATAAGTCTGATCTATGGCTTATTATTAGAGTGGCTTCTGGACGAATATGCCAACAATTGACCAACATTTCTCACTACGTCAAATTCTGTAAAAGATCAATGAAATGCAATGCGATACATAACATCTCTTCAACGACTATAAAGCCGCCTTCGACACGCAGATCAATGACAAATTATTTAAAACCATGTATGTGTATGAGATCCTATCCATAGTTGTACGCCTATGTAGAATGTGATCCTCAGTTAAAATAGGAAGCGACCTGTCCGACCAGAAATTTCTTCATCATCCTAATGGAGAAAATATTGGAAAAAACCGCATTTACGGATGACATTGACATCGTCAGAAAGATAGAGCCAAATTTAACTGGTGCTTTTTCCATCGAGAATGAATCGCCAAAGATGGGTTTGGTTTGTGAACGAGGACAAGAAAAAACTCATTCTAGACAAACGTGGCAACGTCGAGGTAAGGCAATTTATTTACTTCGGCTCCACCCTTAATATAAGGAATGATGTAAGCCTAGAAATAATGCGGTGGAAATACCGGTCTTAATTTAAATAAGTACGATGGTTATTCTTAAAACAATTATAAATGAGTTTTAAAAACGCAAGTGTAAAAATCATTATAATAAGAGAAAAACATTGAGTTTTCAAACATGTGTTTCTTTGGTTTACTGCTCGCCTCGTTTGGGGATATGCGCTAGTTCTCGTTTAATTATGGAAGACTGTGGGTTTTAGGGATTTTTTAGGGTGTATTTAAAGTCCCTAAAAAGACTCAACAATTTCAAAATTGTTTATACAAAATAACAAATTATGAGTGATTTTGGCATGTCAGTTCATTTTAGCAAAAGAAAATATTTTAAAAAAGTCCTCAAATATTTCTTTATAGTAATTTAGGTAATAAAGATAACGACAAATCCACTTGGACACTCTTCGCTTAAAAAAAAGTATTTGGAAAGTATATGTTGCCAACTACATTTTCCGACTACTGTTCTTGTAAAGCAAGTATCTCACACCGCATTTGCGTAGGAAGGCAAACAGATCACATGTTCAGGATATATTTAAAACTGTTTCTTAAAAATAATTTATTAAATTGTCATATTTGGCTTTCAGACTGGTCGAGCAGCAGTATCGCCGCCAGCCATGGCCCTATAAATCTCTTTAGCCGAACATGTCGGACCGATGTCAGTAACTTGTCGTACCTTCAGCGCTAGCTGCAAACACCACCACGATCACAATGGATATTGCGAGTAATTTTTTTAAAATCATAATTTAATCACTTTTTATTATTTAATCACTTATTTCAGAATGTCTCTAGAGTTAGGGTTTTTGTGGAATACTTGCGCCACCAATCTTCAGATACACTTCAATCGACAAAGGTCTTCAGTCACACTGACATTGACAAATCAATTTTCAATAGTCAAATCATTCGATTGTGTTTAGAATTTCTGATGAATGCGTCGTTGGAAATGTGACGAAAATAAGTTTGCAATTTTGTCCGATAAAAATCTATGTTAACATGTCGATAACAATGAAGATGACAACAACAGTGACTCTGGGTACAAGCACAAAAAGTAAAAAATAAAAGAAGAACAGGAAAAAGCGCCGTCAAAGATAGAGAAAATTAAAAAGTGTCATTAAGGAAACGGCAAAGCAAAGTACTTCAAGTAGCCGTTGCACAGTGGTCCAGTAGCCAAAAGTCTGTATCTTTTGATATTGTAAACATTTTTGACAACTGCACAAAATAAATTGTAGACAAGAACTGGAAATTCAAAAATGGGAACTTACACTTTTTCTAAATTGTTATTGCGTTCCTGAAAGACTTTTGGAGGGAAAGATGTTGTGTTAGTCGAAAAAAAAATATTTTTTTATTGGGTGTCTTGCCTAAAGGGGCATATAGACACATCAACGGTTTGACAAACATTGAGAGTGTGTGAGTGAGAAACGTCACATGTATATATCTGTGTGTTGTTTGAAGCAATATCAAAACGATTTGATTTTTCTTCAAACGAGACGTCAACGTTGATGTGTCTGTATCGCAATTGACTGTTTGATCAAACATTACGCATTTTTAAATGTTCACAGAACACACAAAAATTAAATAACAATCAGCCGATAAGAAACCAAACGTGTTTACACTTCAACGTAACCATAAAAATTAATGTTTGAAATACTATGTTTGACATGTCTGTATGCAAAGCAAAAAGTATTTTACCAATACATATGCCGAGTTTGTCCAACCATTTGATGTGTCTATATGCCCCTTAAACTATATATGGCATAAATAAAATGACATTACACTTGTCGACAAAAAATTTAGTATATTTAAACAATTTTGTATATTCATGGACCCAGGTTCGAATACCATCAAACATTGTCAGCGACTGTTTTCCACCTCGAAATTGCTGGGGACTTTACGAGTGAGAGAGTAATCTCGAAGCCATGTAAAACTTCTGTACAAAAGCATTAGCTGATCGCGTTGCTTAATGAAATATTGGGGGAAATAACTAACATAAAAAAATATAAGCTACAGATTAATAAAAATATATATTGAAAATATATTGAACTTTCAAGCAAGAAGGTTGAAAAAATAAAATAAATCGAAGTTATAAAAAAAAAAAAAAAAATGAATTTTCAAATAAATCAAAAGGAAATTTATTTTTCACTTACTGGCGGAAATAATAAAGATTTCCCTATCATGGAGATGAAGAACTCATCCCAACAGGCTGGCGTACAATCTCCAGGAAAAAAGATTCCTCCAGATAAAGATAAATAAGACAAAATCGATCCCGGTGGACAAGATAATGGGAAGGCACCAAACGAAAGATTTTCAAGAAATTACTGGCCTGCATGAAGGCCATCTCTCCTCTGATGAAAAAGTGAATGGCAGATCCTGCAATTCAGTGACTGGAACAATTGTTAAACAAAGGTTCATCCAAGAAAGCACCCTTAATTCTACTGAAACTGCGGCAGCAGATATCTCACAAGAAAAGGTACACATAACAGAGAATATATATATTCCGGCACCAGGAATCGTCCAAGGACAGGACCAACTAATTGATGAATCAACCAATATTTCTGAAATGGATTATGAAGAACGTTTACAGACGCAAAACGATAATGATAATTCTTTTCAAGTTGTATCAAGGAAGAGAGCAAGAACGACTGCATATAAGGTAGATTTATCTAAATATAATGATACAACCACAAAAGGTATAAATAATGAAAACAGATTTAAGATACTAGGAGAATTAAATGTACAACATGATAGTTCCACAGCTAAAACAATTAATGACAATATTACTACCAAGAATAGACAGTTATCCGAAAAGGGCGGTTCTTTTTGTCCACCAATATTTGTATATAATGTCGATATTGGAAATTTAGTTAGTCAGCTGAACGAAAGAAAGGTTATATACAAAATTGTAAATAAGAGTAAATATAAAAGCAAAATATATTTTAAAGATGCTTCGGTTCACACCGAGATGATGGGGATTCTTAGGGAAAATAACGTTGAATCTTACTCATACACACCAAAAGAATTAAGAAAGACAAGTTTGATACTAAAAGGCCTGTACCATAATACTGATTTAGCCCTGATAAAAAATAGAATTGATGAAATGGTTCCCAATACAGTGGACTCAGTCTCAAAATTTACTACCCCATTTTCACGAAAAATGAATATTGACACAGGTTTATTCTTGATAACTTTGCTCTCGGGAAAATCACCAAAGGAAGTTATTAACATAAGATACCTTGTACAACATAAGATAAATGTACAAAGTATCTTGGGAATCACCCAAAGCCAACTCTAGAATAGTTCAATGTTGGCGCTGTCAGCAATGGGGACATCTATCACATAATTGCAATAAAAAATACGTTTGTGTGAAATGCAATGAAGGGCATGGTCCTGGTGCGTGCAAATTTGTGAAAAGAAAGGACAAATTACCATATTGCGCAAACTGCAAGGAAGAAGGTCACACTTCAAGTTTTAGAGGATGTCCGTCTTATAGAAAATTTGTGGAAATGAGGACAGAGTTAAAAGAGAAGGTAAGAGAAAAGAGACAAAATGCATCTGAAAATTTTTTTCGAGCTATAAATAAATCAAAAAGTCGAAGGACAAATTTCCGGTCTAAATTTTCCTAATACGTTCATATCCTTGAACATTTTGGTTGATAATGTTGAAAAGAGTTTACTGTTCGGATGCGTTTATATACCATGTAATTTAAATCGGTGTCTGTTTTATGATGGACTGACTTCCATATCTAGGTTTTCTCGAAATTTTGATAGCGTCTTCATAGGTGGCGACTTTAATGCTAAACATACTTCTTGGGGGGATTCGTTTGAAAATTACAATGGGATTACTTTTTATGATTGGCTCCGGCACTTTTCTGTAGACTTCATTAGACTATCGGACAATATACCTTCATATGCAAATGGGCGCTCTTTTCTTGATCATTTTCTTCTGAGTTGCGATTTGATTAATTCAAATAATAGCAACTTTCAAATTAGTAGTCATTCAACATTTTCTGACCATTTTCCACTCAAATTACATATCAGGATTCCGGATTTTGAACTAATTTTAAATACGCCACAAACTTTTAAGTCATATAGAAGTACAAATTGGGACAATTTTAAAACGGATATTTCCAATGAATTATCAAATCATTTTCCTGATAGTGATAGAAATCTTTCAAATCTCGAAATTGAGACATATATTGATGAATTTTCATCTACAGTAAATGCAGTAAACGATCTTGATTCAGAAAGCGTGCAAATAGGAAATAAAAAATTCACAATTTCGGAAAATATTAGAAAATTGTATAAAATTAAGTATAACTGGCAGAAACAGCTCAAAAGAATTTATCATCGCAATTTAAATAGGGCTGATCCAACGTATATGATGTTGTCAAAACAAATTCAACTGATAAATGTTATTATTAAAAGACAGGTTGAGAACGAGCAAGCTTTATATTTTAGTAAAAAGCTTTCAGAAATAAAGCCAGGTCCTACCGCTCACAAGCAGATATATAAAATTGTTGGATACAGGAGAAAAGATCAGGTGAAATCTCTAACAATTGAAGGTCAATTTGTTGAAAGCGATTCTTTGAAACTTGAAAAATTAAAAATTCATTTTTCAAACATATACAATGGAGTTTCGCCTAATAGAGATGTCACTTTTATTAATAATGAGATTGATAGGATAGTTTCCGAGGTCCCAGAAAATATATTACAATTTTGTCCCAGTTTTACATCTACAACTATGGACGAAGTCTTTGATCACACACAGTCAATAAATAATAAAAGATCGTATGGACTAGATAATATTTCTAATTATATAATAAGAAAGCTTCCTATGAAGGCTTTTCAGTATTTAACAATTATTTTTAACAATTGTCTAAACAATTCGTATTTTCCTAAAACGTAGAAAAAATCAAAGATTATCCCCATAAGGAAAAAGAAGAATAGTAACGATATTTCAAACTTACGACCCATCTCGTTACTTTCTAATGTAGGTAAGCTTTTTGAAAAAATAATGAGGGATAAGATGGATATTGGAATAGGAAGATCATATATACCCAACAAGCAATTTGGATTTAAGAAGGGTCATTCTACTAATGACGCTCTACTTAAATTACAAAATGACGTTATTACTAACTTGAGAAGTCGTCGATGCACAGTTGCAGTATCATTGGATGTTGAGAAGGCCTTTGACCGCGTACTTCATATTGGCATTTTGTTTAAAATGATTCAAATTGAGTTCGACCGGAATATAATAAAATTGTTCAAAAGCTTTCTTGAAAATAGACAGTTTTGTGTAGAATTTTGCCATATGAATTCGGATTTCGGAAATGTAAATTGCGGCGTTCCTCAAGGCTCGATACTAGCTCCTCATTTATTCAACATATTTATGTATGACTTCCCCCATGTTGAAACTGGTTCAATTGGTATATTATATGCTGACGACGCATTGTTATATGCGCACGATGAATCTCCAATTACGGTCTTAGGAAAAGTGTCCATTCATCTACAAAAAGTAAAACAGTTCTATGACGACTGGGGAGTTCAATTAAATACTTCAAAGAGTGAGGCAATTTGTATGAGAAATGCTTCGGGTAAATGTAGGAGATATGTTGTTCCCGAGAGCAAGGTCCTAAGGCTTTTCCTTGATGGCGTAGAAATACCGTTCAGAGATGACATACGATATTTGGGGATACATATTAGTAAACTGTTTAAATTTAATAAACACGCTAGGATGGTCATTGGAAGAGCATATGCAATCATTGGCTCATTTTCTAAAATATTTTGGAAGACGAAGCTCCTACTATAGGGAGACGAAGCTCCTACTATACAAAACTTGCATAAGACCAATTATTGTGTATGCTATTCCAATTTGGTTTAGTATTTCCCCCATCGTCATCAAGGAAATGGAAATAATGGAAAGAAAAGTATTGAGGTACTGCATTGGGAAGAATTTTGAAATGCACAATAAACGTTTTTCTAATCGTTTCATATATAATGACTCTGGAGTAAAAGCTATTGGAATGTACACGACGATCTAATTAAAAAATTCATTGAAAGGGCAAGATCGCACGATAATACAGTCATTTCGGATATATTTGATCTACAAAAAGACCTCAACTGGTCGGATGAAGTTTATTTGTCTCCAATAGGACTTTTAAATGAGAATCCCCCTGATTTTAACAGGGCGATCAGACCAGCATTTTATAATAAGACCCTCCCGGGCACGCATCGCGGATAACCGAAGCATTTTTAAATAAAAAGAACATTTTGTATAATTTAAGTTTAGTTTTTAGGTTTAGTTTTAAGATTAATTTTAAGTTTAGTTTTAAGTGTATTCACGAGATTTAACTCTCATAATAATGAAAGATTCGGGAGCAAAATCGTGTATATTTATAAAAAAAAAAAATATTTTTCATTTGTTCATCATACTGTATACCAAAGCAAGGAGCTGTTATTTATAATTTGTTATTAGGATAATACTTATAGTCCTAAGTTTTTATGCGTCAATGTAATATTTGTATCTATAAAATTCTGAAAAGAGGCTCAATAAAAATTAACCTTAACCTTATAAAATACAATTCATAAACAAATTGTAATGCAAAAACAAATTATTTATTGAAAAAAACTAAAAACATAAAAATTGTTTTGTCCTTTAAAATCGAAAAATGCGAAAAGTAGTCAACTTTGAAATTATTTCCAATATATATCCAATTTCTCGGTTATTACTATTTTGTACCACTGTGCGCGCTCATTGCTTTGAGGGTTCTGTGAACCACTAAAAAACACAAATTAACGACAATGTGAAACTAAGATCTATCTATGGAAATCTTTTAATATCAGAGGAACATGTAAGAATGAGAGCAATGTCATTTATAGGAAAGAAAACAGAATGTTGGACTAAAATCTCGTCACAAATAACAGTGTTCTGCAATAAAATCCGCCTTTGGAAGAAAACAATGAAAAAAGTCAGAACAAGTCGAAAACTATACGTGATGAGGCAAAACGAACACTCAGTTCGTTTTCAGTAGATCATTTTACATAAAGTTGGTGGGCTCAAAAGTTGATTTTTGCAGAACAGTGTAATTTGAGTATTGCAAGTGAACACTTGGCAGCTTTGCAATTTCCGAGACAATTTTTATTCTGTTCACATTGTCTTTACTATAAACTGATTTATCTCTTGTTTATTCGTTGCTGTCGCTCTTCTTTTATCGTTCCGTTTACAGCACTCCGAGTACAGAATATATGGCGAAGTCCAAATACATGGATATTTTTAAAAATTAAATAAAATAAACCGAACTTAATTTTGGCTACTACTTTATGGATTATTCAGAAGAGAAAACCATATCCGAACTATTTATGGAAACTGACTTAATTTCTTAATTAAAAACTCAAAAGTGTAAATTTCAACAATAAACATTTTATTTTTACAGATAAGCTAAGCTCAGTGGAGCTATTCTGTGATACAAAACAATATATTTTTTTAATTTTCTTGGAGTACTCTACGTTACCCTCTTTAAGTTATTTCTCAACTTTTTGCAATTCCCTTTTAATATTTAATTATTTTATATTTCAAATATTTTCTTCACATCCAATGTATCTACAATGTCCAAAAAGGTTACTTTCTGGATTTACAGCCAAATCAATTTGCAATAGGTCTGTGATATCAAGGTTTCTTTCTTTTTAATTTTGCTTTATAATGAATCCACACTCATAGATGTTTAAATTATCTGCAATGCCCTTCCACATTTCACCTGTAGTATTTTTGGTTTTGTGATTTTAGCCATCATAAAGCCTACAAACACGAGAAAGAATATGTAACTGGAAAATATCAATAATTTATAAGAAAAAAAAAGCATTTTTTATTTCTTTAAAAAATTACTAAGCAACCTGAAAAAGGTGTTGCCGAAAAATCCATTATTTATCAACTGCTGTCAGTCGACAGTTTCCATTCGTAATGTGATTTTGGCAATTGGCAACACCACCACACATTGGTTGCTTTCCATAATCGACCCATAATTCTATCACCCTATACGCCCGAGAAAATACGAATATTTTCGAGCAAAAACAAATTGTATGTACGTATTAGATATTCTGACCCATATAAAGTCTAAAAAAATATATTTATTTTTTTGAGAAATTTAAAAAAATCCTAATCATACAAACAAATGTCGACCATTGTTGCACTTAGGGCACCATAGTAAATCAGATTTTTTACAAAATTACTCAAATTCTTGTTGTTGTTTAGTATAATGCACAAAATTCGTATCCTTCTATTTGCTTCGAAATTTACGACGTTGTCTGATTTTAATTGACTTAGCTTAGTCTACTGGTAGTGTTTCGTATTAAAAAAATAATAAAAAAAAAAATCACAAAAGTGTCACACGTGGAAGATAGGCTGCACGAAATTGCACTCTACATTGTGCAAACATTACATGAAAAGCTCCATTTCTCAAAATCACCCCAGAAGACAATTAGAAACGGCTCTTAAAACAATATGAGGCCTAACATTGAAGAACGGCTCAAATAAGGATTACCTGCACGAATCTAATTCATCGTGGACCAATTTTTGTGGCTTGTCTGCAATGTTATACAAGAATTTACAGAATATATAATTTGTTTCTTTTGTCAGAAATTCTTTGTTCATTTCACTTACACAATTTAGGACATTGCGAAATAATTCGTTGTCGTTCAGTTCGGAAATAAAATCGTTTGGTATTTTGCTTTATTTATTTATTTAATACATGTTTTGCTGTTTTGTTTGCCGCAACATGTACACCTCCCTCGTACATACTGCATACTCATGAGTTGGCATAGTGGGTAGCGGGTGGCTAGGTCATAGGTCATACTTTAGTTTACAGTAATTAAATGTATCGTTTTATTTCATATGAAATTCTAACAATTTTATTGTTCTAACAATTGCTTATTTATTCCGTTTTAATATTTTCCCACTTGTATCTTTCGTTTTTTTATTATTTGTTTTGCTTCTAACATTTATTTGCATTTTATCTACTTTTTTTGTGTCTACATTGCCATCGCATCGTTTATGGGACATCTTACGTTATCTAAATTATTTTTGGGTATGCACAGTGGTTCAACGTAATAATGCGACGTCAAATGGCATGAACTATTTTGGGCAAATTGTATTTTTGAATTGTCAATGCCACATTATTACTGCGTGCCACTGTACGCATGTATTTCTTATGTGTACTTAATACGTTGTAAGGATGTAATTTATGCGTTTTTATAATAAAATGTGTCTTTTTGTTTTTGTTTTATTGGTGTTGTTTTCACAATTAATTTGTATTGTTTTTTTTTTTGTTATTAATCATAAAAAAATGAAAAAGGCATTAAGGTGAATAATAATAACAATGATAATTTGTAATAATAAAAATTTCATTTTATTTAAATATTTATCTCGTTTTTGTTAGTGTTAATTATCTTTTAAACCGTTTCATTTAATTATTGTTTTTATAGGTATCGCATTATCCTGGAAATAAACACATATCGTCAACTGAAATCCAAAATGGCCCAACAGCAAAAAATCCAAAATACTGTTTTTAATTGATTCTCTGCCAAGATTTACACTTCAATATTCAAAGTATACAATTTTATAGGCGAATTCAAGAATGACGTAACAAGCGTTTTATGCTTCTCTCTGTAAAGTTATGAAAATGGTTGTTGGGTCATGTATTTCTGCTGACGATATGCGGCTCTTTGGCTTAGGGTTAGCTCGGCGAATAAGACCAGTTTCTATAGCGTTTTCATCTCTGGCCAAATGTTTTCTTTTATTTTTGCCTTATTTATTTAAGAATTTTTTTCTTGATTTGCGTTGTGTAGTTTGAAAAGCATTTCATATATATTTGGCCGACTTTTTATTTATTTTAAACATTTTAAAGATTTGCAACTGCCTTTAATCTTCGTCTATCCCCAAATAATTCCATTGTTTCACATTTAATGTTTTATTTCATATAATTAATTAATTTATTGATAAATGAATTGTATTTGTATTAAACTCACATTGATTAAAGCGTTGGTTTAATTTAATTATAAATATTTTCGTCGGCGGTGATATTGGTGAACATTCAAAAACTGCTGGGGGCACAAACTGTTCGATATTTGTGAATTTAGACCAGAATTTGAAAACTCCACTGGATTTTTTAATAGAAGTAGTTCTCAATTAGATCAAATCTGTTGATCGGTATTGCTGGCAAAGAAATTTATAGATTTTTAGTACTCAAGACACCAAGCTTCCTTTACAGAAGCAGTCGTCCGACTATGACTATGATTTTTTTATGAATTCTATTACACTCATAGAAAAAGTATGAAACGTATGAACTGACATGGACTCGAAAGTCTATTATTACACGGATGTGGTCAAATCGTCTACCATTTTTCAACACGATTTTACTTTAATTTCCCTTATTTTGTCCACAATCGTTGATGATTCTTCGAGGTATTTTTTCCTTCAGCGTATTGTTAAGTTAATTTTGAAAAGTCTCGTTATCTCTATCCATGGAGATAACCCACATACGTTTATATTGTTTTTAATATGTTTACAAATTATATAACTAATTTTGCTCTAAGTTACAGATTATAAATACATTCAGTTAAAATTGAATATGAGGCTAAGGCTAGTTACCATTTCGCCAAGGTGGCCTAGATGGCAGACGAATTTTAGCCTACTAGCAGAAGTAATAGTACGTCTGCAAAATCTAGATGTAATGTACGATTAGCATCCCTCTCTCTTGGAGAAATCCTTATGAGACTTAGGAAGCCGGCACTCCAGAGTGACTAACTTATTTCGCAGCGATAAACTGCTCAGAGAAAAGAACGAAGCCAATGAAGCGCTGCCTCCACTGACATTTTCAGATATTTCAGTCGCCACTTCTGTGGAAATTCTTAGGCGACCCAATTGGCTTTGCAGTTTATTATATATTTGTTTGGTATATTTGTATACACGTACGCAAATATTGAGCTGCCCAAATGTGTTTCTGGGATTTACAAAAAATATTGAATTAAAATTTGAATTTTAATAAAAAAAATCGCTTAACCAACGACAAAACGCGTCTACCTATGGTTGTGTATAGTGTACTTTCGCTGACCCATCATTTCTCTCCATTTGACAACAAAAACCTCTGATCATATAGATTCCATTCGAGTATAATACACTCTTAATATAACGCAATAAAAAAAAAAACACATGATCATAACAAAAACCAAACAAACTCCAAAAAAAAAAATATTTTATTTAATATATTTTTCCAATATTTCGTTCTTCTTTGAAGAACATCATCAGGGAGTCCAATACCAATAAGAAATAAATAAAACACACACAATAGAACGTACACTGAAGGAAAAAACACGTTGAAAAATCATCAACGTTCGTAAACAAATGTAATGTGTTGGGTTCTCGAATTATATGTGAACGCTCGTTGACAAAATTAGGGAAATTCAAGCACAAATGTTCTTAAAAAGTCCACATGTCCAAGTTTTAGAAAGCTGTACGCCGTCGACTTTCAGTTTGTAACGTGTTCTGATAAAAAAAAAACACCTTGTTGC
Source organism: Hydrotaea cyrtoneurina (assembly GCA_958296145.1). Taxonomy (NCBI): domain Eukaryota; kingdom Metazoa; phylum Arthropoda; class Insecta; order Diptera; family Muscidae; genus Hydrotaea; species Hydrotaea cyrtoneurina. The sequence continues at coordinate 48,572,508 of OY282514.1, read as the reverse complement.
ACATATTGGCACAAATCATTGACAAAATTGGAGCATCGTTGATGATTTGGCCACATAGGTGTAACGATAGACTTTCGTGGCCGTATGTTGTCAGTTCAAGCACGTTTGGTCATACTGTGTCTATGAATGTAGGTGTTTCTTTTTCATCAGAAGTTGTTGAACATTAAATTAAAAAAAAATAGTTTTAGATTTTTCCATGCATTGTGTGTTGGGAGGGAATGTCTGCAACATTAGGAAGCATTTTCATTTGCTGGGAATTGTGTAACTGCCGGGAGAAGCAGACTTCATTCACAAACAATTGTTCATTCACGACAACATGGCGAAGTCAACCCTTTTTTATAGACAAATAAATTTTTATTTATTAACCTTTTTTTATAACAATTACAATGCTATTTGATAAGAAAGTTGAATTGCAATTGATATATTTTTTTTTAATTAAAATAACTAATGGAAAAAATAACCACTTGACAACCTAAGGTATTTTTTTAATAATTAGAATTTGGTTAATTTAATGGCGTTTGCTGTTTGCCATTTAAGATATTCGCTGTTAAATTTGACACTAAAAAGTAATTACAGTGTACTCTCTCGTAAGCGGACATCTAAGGGACTGAGGATTTTGTCCGCTTATAAAAGCAGAATTATAAAATTCTTTTCGCGGAGTGAATTTAAATGGTGTGTTATGCAAACAAATTTATTTAAAGTTTTGGCGACACACAATGTTGAAAAGAAAATGGTCACCAGAAAAGCAGAATGTAATGCCAGCGATGGCAGAAGACTGAAGCAATTTGGTCTCAGCCCGCCGGACTCTGGTCTCAGTTGTGGGGAATCTGCTACAGTTTCAGAAATAGCTAAGCCCGAAGCAAGACAAATTGTCCTCTCTAAAGCATCCAGAGTTTCAGACAGTATCTGGAGACTGTCACAAGTTGAAGTCGTTTCCAACAATCTGCTGGTACGATTCATACGCAAAATATTCCAAGGTTGCTGATTGTGATTGTGAATGTTGATCTGATTGCGTCTTTTAATTTATTAGTTGCTATTTCATTAAGTCGGAAGTAACAATCAAACCTTTTTTGATAAAAAACAAAATCAATACGTCCAGGAAAAAACCGATTTTGATTTTGCGACTCACTTTTTATCTGATAGTTTGAAGGTATGGGACTACTCTCTTAGTAGAATATTAGATTTTGTTTATTTTCTTCATTACTCGATTCGGATTCGGAATCAGAAATAAAAAACATTTTCCCACAAAAATAACAAACACAATTAGACTGTCAAAATATCATTAAACAGTCGACGTCGTCGTCACACTGATCCTTCTTTCCCTCTTCAATAATATCAGTAAGCTGAATAGTAATTGGTGTAGGAAAAATTGACTGGGATCTTCTGATTTCTGTCGCAAGCAAAGCTGAATTGCAATTCAAAGGCATCTGAAATGGGCCAATTTTATAGTGATGAGGACAGAGACCAAATTGGGACCTACCCAAATTCCATCAACGTTTCATAAAGATTAATAGGGACTCGTGTACTAACATATGTTCGTACTAGCACGAGTTCGTGTTGAAATGAAAATGGGATACTTCGATTATGTCAACAATCTGGACGAAATGCATTCCAGTTAAAGAAACCATTTGTAATTCGGAGTTAACTGTCCACTCCCCACCCAAATTAAGGTAAAATAAACAGGACTGTGAAGTCGACCACAAATTGCTTAAAAAGCTCGACTCCGGAGTCGACTCTGACTTCAGCTGTTTCGAAAATTGTATTTCCGTCCACAATTGCTATACTCTTTTTTACACTGAGGTGCGTTTGTATCTTAAAGATAAAAAAGTTCATCTAATCGAAATTATTTAATAATTTTAAAAATATTAACAGTTTAACTAGTTCCTAATACATTTTATGTATTTTATGGGAAAAGTAAGTAAATAAAACTCGAAGTCGGAATCGAGCACATTTTTCGACTCCGGGCAAATTTGTCAGACTCCGACTCCACAGCTCGCAAAATAACATTAATCAAACATGATAAGAACAAGGCCGCAGATTCTAATAAAATACCAACAGAATACAGGGGGAGATGGTCTGATAAGGTGTCTCATACAATCTGGAAGAATGAAAACATGACTTAGACTGAAGACTAACACCTCACTGACCAAAGGACATCTTCAAATGATATTGAAATGATCGAAACAAGTAGCAGTACTTCTTTTTCAAGAGGTCAACACGAAGCTAATTACGCCACGACGAAATGCAGTCAACATTGTTCTCTGAAACATGACGAAAGTCAATTCAACACTGGACACTGCGTGGTGGATTCGATGTATGCGATAAAGGACTAAACTTCGGGCTGGACGGGACAAATGTCATCTGGAGCATGTAGGACCTGGCATGACTAGGGCATAACAGTGGAGTAAATCCAAATGCACCGAACAAAACCGTAATAATAATCATCTCGGAAGGCGAAGTTAGGAAAAATCTATATCCAAGTGGAAAAAATACACTCTAATCGTTGGTACTAAGAGCCAACAACAAGGAGCAACTCAATAAACAATTTGAAAGTTGATCGGTTATAGACCCTCATTATATTTCTGAATGTTCACCTTTCACACACGCACACACATGGAATATTTTGTAGGAAAATGAACTTCCTCAAAGACAAAGTGCCTCTCCTTTAAATATTCCCCTGTGCAATCCAATGTTTTGTTTCTCGCTTACACTGGATTTTTATACGAACAGTGGGGAGTATTGTAATTTTTCTTGTCCCTCTTCAAACGTACTCCGTACTACGGTTTTTTCTTTCTTTCGATTTGATATTCTAAGTATTTGTATTTTAAATATTTTGCTGTGTACGATAATAAATGTTGTTGCATAAAATTGCATTGCAAATGTCATCAGCTGTAAATCATCATACATCTAATAAGGCCTATTTACATACATCTCTTTTGTTTTTGTTTTTTTTTTGTTATTGTTGTTGGGTGTGTGTTGTTTTTGGATTGTTTTTTTTTTTTCAATTGTTTTTGAACTTTAATTGTATGTACACTGACTGACGTAAACCGTAAATGATGCATTTGTATTCAAGTCGATTATTTGATTGATTAAGATTTACACGCACGCACACAATATCAAATGTGAGGGGAATAACATGAATAATCATCATTTGTTGTAAAAAATAAACTACACTTATAAGAACTCAACAGTAAATGTTAACGATATACCGCAGGTAGGGTGTCATTACACTACAGTTGACATTTTCACCAGCACAGTCGGACAGTGAGCCACTGCTGCAGCGGCACTATCATAAGGGCGATCATTAGGGATCCCACACCACCGTCACCGCCGACCAGTGTCATTGTGCTTCTCATACTGGTGGCGCCGTTGCAGTTGTCGGTTGTACAAATTGAACAGTGAAATTCGTGGTCATCTTCCGTTGCTGGCTGACCGGCTCGTCGACCATTATTATTATTATTGTTATTGTTGTTGTTGCTATTATAGCCATAGCCGGGTGATCCATCGGCCGTTGGTCGTAATTTCGACTGCAATATTTCACAAGCATCAGTTTCGCCCGTATTCAATTGGCAGAAGCGAGCCGTAACCACACGATTTGTACTGGCTGAAAAAGGAAATTTGAAAAAAAAAAACGTCATTAGTTTGACAAGCAAGTTTCGGAAGAGCTCAAACACAGAACATACGATCTCGGGCCACCACTTTTTGACAATTCATGAGGGGACTTTTATTGGCTCCCGTGTCGAAATATGCAAATTTGTTCAGATCAAAAAGCCAAGTGTTAATTGATTTCATTTTGTCCAGGGTGCATTCCTGTAAAGAGATGAGGCCATTTGGGTTACTGAATAGTTTCTATTGGAGAATATAAAACGAAATAATTCGTACGATGACTTTGTGTCGTATGAGTGATGTGGAATTAATATTAAGTATACGTTCAACAATGGATGAAAAACAGGATGATAACAAAAAAAAAAAAACTAAGGACTATGTGTGTACGGAAAATATCTCTTAAAGCAATAGAATTTGTGTACTCACAGATCGGGACCACGTAAAAATAAACTTGCTAAAAGTATCAGAGAAGGGAGAAATTGCCAGAAGAACGATAGATTAAGTAAAGAATGTAGTGAATGTGAAATGTTCAAAAGGAGCCCAACCACAATTCGAAGTGTTATAAATCGCCTTAAAGAGCGACACACTTTGGAAAATATGCTGTCAGCCGGGGAAGAAAAACGAATCCTGCAGGAAACCCGAAGAAATCCACACTTTTCTGCTCCAAAAATAAACGATGTGCTACAGACTAGACTACAAAGAAATGTGTCTGAAGAAACCGTCCGTAGAGTGATTCGATCAAATAGTATGCATGCTCGATTTGCGCCACACAAAAAAAATATATTTCGCAAGTTAACATTTCTAAAAGGCTAAACTTCGCCCTGACCTACAAAATGAAAAGTTTTGAGTTCTGGAAACGTGTCATCTTTAGTGATGAGAGTAAGTTCAACATTTTTTGATCTGACGGCCGGCAAATAATGTGTCGCAAGTCTGGGGCAGCCTTCGCCTGAACAATGTAGAACCAACAGTAAATCACGGTGGGTGTATGTCGACTCGAGGTGTTGGAAATTTAGTCTTTATTGATGAGGTAATGGACGCCAAAATGTATATAGATATTTTAAAAAGGATATTTTTGTGAGCCACTGTATATCTAAAAGCACTACGGTAGATGATATCTATACATATATATAAAACTATTAGACGAAACGGCTGAAGCAAGTATCATGAAATTTGGGGAATATGCAGCAGTTGCAGCCTTGCAGACATCCGCTAAGAACGAATTTTTGAAAATTCTGATTGGAAGGTGATAAAAATGTGTCTTAAAAACCCTTCAACCCTTAATCAAATATTGTGATTTTTGATGGAACTAAAAAAAAAAGGTGAATCAAATTTTTGACAACAACAGGTGGAAATGAGTTGTAGATGGGACGAAAAAGTGGTCAAAACGGCATAAAAGGGACATAAAGGGTTGAATCAGATTTTTTGAAATAACAAGTCAATAATAATTAGAGATGGAACGGCAAAGTTGCCAAAACGGGATAAAGAAGATTCAAAAAGGGAAAAAAACAAAAATGTGTGAAAACAATTTAATCGACAGAAAAGTTTACATTTGGGAAGATATGGAAAAGGGTCCAAAACTAATGAAATATATAAATGAAAAAAAATCACAAAAGGGCGAGAAGTATAAATATGCATGGCAACTGCAGTTAGAGTTGAGGTGCAAATAAAAAAGGTGTACAGAATGGATTAAAAATAGAAAAAAAAATAAACCAGTGAAAAAGTTGCAGTCGGGTAAAGCGACTTATATATACCCTCACCCTCAGTAAAAAAATATAAGTCTCATATACAATAATAGCAACCTCAAAATACCGAATGTTATAGAAAAATATTGTATTACACGTTTTTACAAAACGGGCGGAATATAAAGCAGAGTTTTTACTAGAAAATTGTATATAGCTAAAGCTTTACTAAATATAGAATTTCGGAAAGATTCGTTGAGCGAAATTATATAATTACTAGATTTCTAATTGGGCGGGATGGTACATTTGTATGGGAGGTACCAGAAGGGGAGTTGCCAGACTTCCAAGTTTTTGTCCGAAACTTTGTTCAGTTATACCTTTACTAACTACGGAATTTGGCCAAGATCGAACTTGAGCGTGTTGATATTATTACACGATTTATAAAGTGGGCGAAATAGCAGATTTGTATGGGAGGTACCCGAAGGGGTGTGGCCATATAGCCCATATGCAATCCCATAAGCAGTTTTGGGAAAACATTAAGCCATGCCAAATTTCAGAGTGATTGCTTAACTCTTTCGAAAGTTATCGTGCGTACCAGCAGGACAGACGGACATACGGACATGGCTCAAACGATTCAGAAAGTCATGAATCGAATTTGGTTCAAAGACACCTGGGGTCTAATGTGAATATTTCGAGGTGTTACACTTTTGGGTCGTATCAAATGATATATACCCTCCTACCCGTAGGGTGAGGGTATAGTAAATAAGTGCGAAAAACTATTTCAAATTACACGAGGGGCGAAAAACTGGAGGAAGGGGATAAAGGGATAAGGAAGGACCCAAAACAGGTAAATACAAAAAGCTACAGAAAGGACCAAAAAGGTACGAAGCATACCATAACGGGATAAAAAGGGACAAAATGTGGGGGAAACCAATAAGTTTAATCAAAAAGGAAGCAAATGTTTGGCAATTATTTCGGGCTTGACAGTAGCAGTTGCAAAAAGTAGTAAATGGGGAAAATTAAAAAAATTATAACAAATATTTCATTTTAATATCTCTCGCAAAAAATAGGATAACTTGTCGGTTAACAGGACGCTGATCCTCCATAAACGAACGATCAAAGAAATATGGAATAATAATATAAGGGAAGTCTCAAGCATAGGAGTTATGACAGCATAGCCCTCTTTTAGTGAGGGAGCAGCTAAATTTAGATAACGGATCACCAGACAATATACGAAGCAAGTTGTATGAGTCGAGCCAAAAATGCTCGACTTCGACTTCGGCTCAGTAAATACTGTGACTGCGAAGTCGAATCCGAACCGAAAATATTTAAAATTTTAAAAAATATTTACTGTAATTTATTTTTTGTGGGAAATGTAAGTGAATAAATCTCGGAGTCATAGTCAAACAAATTTCCGGTCAAATTTGTCTGATTCTGACTCCACAGCCCTGAGCGACACTACCAAGTATTCTATGGTATACATTCCAAACCAACCAACCAACGAAAACATAAAAAAAATTGTCATCGGTAAATTTGTCTTCCTATTCTAACAGATTAATATCAATTACAGAGTTTGTTTTACCAAATGGTTAATTTTGATTTACTTTGCTCTGGGATAATCGGTGATATTTTTGGTAATTAATGATGCTACTAACACGATATTGAATTTATATATTTAAATTTATTTATTATAATTTGCTGTAATTTGCCAAAATAATTATAGAAAAAAGTACATACTTTAAAAATCAAAAATCATCATTTTTTTGTTTGAAAAATGTATTTTAATTTTTAATATGAGCTTTGTTGGAATATTGCACACTGCATTCTGATTGCGTTCAAAGGATGCAACAGTGAACGGCCAGGCTATCTCTTCTTGTCTCTCTGTCATCTTTCTATTCTATGCCGCACACCGTATCTCACGAACTGTTCGAGGCAGAAAGATTGATTTGAATTTTATTTTTCTGGAATTATCGAATGTTGAATTATCAGAGTAATATGCCTACCCTTGAAAAGTTGAATATAAAATACTGTAATTGTATTTTTAGTATTTTCACAGCAGCAGCTCGGAGTCTTCGAAGGCATTTACATCATCATTACCTTGTAGCCACAATCAATATTAAGTACTGCAAAAAGAAATCGTACATTCTCATTGTCAACCGCAAATGAGACTTATGTCCTTTGGCACAAGAAAAGGTCATTACCGCCCAGCGTTCAAGAACCAAATACGATATTAGAGACAAAAATAGAATTACAAATGCACCACTCAGGCGCTGGGTGGCCGCCACATAGGCCGAAAACGCGGCGGCATTCCAGCAAAAACTTTAGAAATTATTTTCGTTTTGTTTTCGTGGTGAGCAGAAGAAAAAAAATTACCCCTAGAATTTATGAAATAAATAATTCTGCTTCATTTTGCAATCGACAACCTCACAAAAAAAAAGAAGGGAGGACGAATGTGACCTTTATAGACTTTTGCACTTTTATTTATGGCAAACTTTTAGTTTGGTGTCATTAGTTGTTGTTTATTTTTTTTTTGTGTTCGGTGTTAAACAAATAAACTTTCAGTACAATTAAAAATACACGTACACACTTCAATTCAAAAATTTATCGTTGATTATACGATGTTCGTTGGTGGCTGATGATGTAGGCGGCAATCATTTTAGGATAAAGAGTTGAAATAAAAATATGTCCGTTGTAACAAGTGGGCAAAGTTCGGCGCGTCCGAATTTAATTAATCTACTACTGCAGAGGGTGTTGCAAAAAGGCAACGACTGCGTAGGAGACGTTTGCAGCCAATGCTCTTAATAGCAAAAAAATAAAAATTAAAAAATTATAGCAAATTCAATTATATCGTAAGAACCACTCGCCTTTTTGCACGATATGTATTACCAGCAAATACCAGTCGAATTCGGATAAGCGCACTCCTTTTAATTGAAAAAAATTGCTTAATCGAAAATAAATATTTGTAACGATTGTTCTGGATGATTTTCCATGTGCTGTAATTGGCTTAAACGAAAATCCGATTTATTGACAAATCGTTTATGAGAAACACATTTTTAATGCAAAGACGCACACTTATATGATACGAACCTCGCTTAAGAGAAATTCATGCAACTCAATAAAGTACATACACAAGAACTGACGGACCACGAGATAATAGAGGAGGCGACGTATTGGCCAATAGAAACGTTGAAAATGCTGTAGTAGATTCAATGGAATTTATTATAAGATCATCGAAATAAATTCCATTAAAGGGTTTTCCAAAAAGAGGTGTTATTTTGAATCACCCGGTATTTTAACAGCTCATTTATCTCAAAAAATGAAAATTTTCTTTGAATACCAAAATAACTCCTCTTGTTGGAACACCCTGTAACTCCAGTTGCCATGCATATTTCTACTTTTTTAATTGTTTTTCATTTATATATTTCACAATTTTTGGACCCCTTTAGAATCATTTCTGTCGATTTCTATTTTTTTCACTAATATTTGTTTTTTCCCCTTTCGTATTTTTTTCATCCCGTATTGGTACATTCTATATTTACATGTTGTTGCCAAAAATTTGGTAACCATATTTTTATTTCTTCAAATTGTTGTCCCTTTTTTATCCCGTTTTGGTACTATTATCCACTTGATGTTGCCAAAAAATTGTTTTTCCATTTTTTTTTTATTTTTCACCTTTTGGCCTCTTTTTCCGTCCCTACTCTAACTACTCACCATTTTTATTTTTTTTGTTATTATTTACCTTTTTCAACCCATCTCTAACCCATTTTCATCTGTTGTCGCCAAAAATGTCAACCTTTCCCCCTTTTAGTCCATATTTTATCGCGATGTGGTATGTTTTGAAACTCATTTCTACCGGTTGTTACCAAGCGTAGTTGTGGACAAAATTTCCAACAAAAATCACTATATTTGATAATTTGGTGTTTTGGGTATTTCAAATGGTTTTGGGGGACACATTTTTCCATTATCCCCTATTATTATCCCCAATTCGAATTTCCTTTGTTTTGAGATGGTCATTATTGAATCCTCCGTTCTTTTGAACTACTTGAGGATTACTAATATGCATCTGATGCAAGATAAATAAGACCTATGAATTAGGTGGGCATTGTCACGATCAGCAAATGTTTTCCGGCAATATTAGCCTACGATTAGATAACGGCCACTCATAATTTCACAACGTTATATCGCCTAAAAATTGGTGACAGTCCTTGAAGGAGTGTCTATACAATTCGGTTGAACCTAACAACATTTTTCCTTCTTTAAACTAAATTGTGGCTCAGCTTCTAATTGCAAACACAGAAAAACGTTCCTTAGCTCAAATGAATTAGCTGCCATCCTACGCCGTGCAAAAGTTACTATTGGAATGCAACATGCTAATCGAAACTGCTGGAAGGAATGTGCTTGAATCTACGAAATATTTAAATTTCATATTGCCCAAAAACATTTGTGAATTTATCTTTGGGTTCCAAGTAATAAATGAAAATATATTTGAAATTCTTTACAATTGTAATGGCCTTTCAAAAAGATTTCCTTACTAAATGAAATTGTAGAAGCCCACATTTAAATGTACGTGCATACGTACGTACCCTCATATGTATCAGAGGTAGGTGAGCCATAAAAAAGATTTCGATGGAATGGCAATGGAAACGGAAACGGATGATTGTGAAATCTACGTTATAACTTTTGAAGCAATAAACTTGGGCAATAAATTGTAAATGCGTTCATTTGTCTGTTCTATCGCATCTCAGAGAGATTCCACGTGTGTGCCGCTGTGCCAAACAAAAAGGTCATAAAAGGCTTTGTTCGTCGTTTAGCACACGTTCTGCCATCTGATGATGATCTCTACAGCATTCGATCCGATCCGATTCGATTCGAGTCGACTTGATTCAATTTCATTAATAAGAATACAAATTTCTTTTTACGACTCACACGAAATATCTCCGTAAATCCTTAGAGCACACATTGCGGAATAATTGGCGATGATGGTAACAGCAGATTGCTGTCTAGCGCAAAAAGGTGCTCTTTAATGCCATCCAGCACACGAGGATGTTCGCCATTAAACGCCTTTTTATTTTTTCCTATCCCATGCATAAATATGAGCCTAAATGGATATTTATGCCACAGTTTCAGGGAGGTGGGAGGAGGGCAAGGAAAGTACGCTTCATGTGAAATTGAATTTTTGCCTTTTAAATTTATGATGATAATACAAATTTGACATTATTAGATATTTAATATTCATATCTTCACATGAGTACACTTCTAATTGCGAATAATGTGAAAATTATAATTTTTTTTTCTGACGCTGATGTATGACCTAAGATGGCTCCGCAGGTTTTTTAAGGCAATTATTCTCTCCATTTGTCTTCTTTGTGCCGGGTGGTGCATCTAGTGGTGTCTTTTTGAATCACATGCTATTTTGGAGAGTTATAACTCATTTCCGCTTAAAATCAACATATAATTCCAAAACTCATGGAAAATAAGTTTCGGCTGAAATGAGTTTGTTCAAAAAGTTCATGAGACTATCAGGTTAGCGCCCACGGTCCCCTTCGTCACATGGTGAACACTGACAACAATGTGGCTGCCTCAGCCGATAGTGGGCGACTCAGTCCTAGAACATTGACCCTTCATCGATCTCACGCACCAGCCTAAAGCGAATTTTGCATTTCGCATTAACCGCTTACAAGACCAACGACACTTCAATGCGTTATCGCTTCTCAGTTTGGACCTTAGAGCTGCTCGGAATGGACAACGACTTGTGCTTGCAAAATCATCTTTGCTAATGAGGCACATTTCACTAAGCAAAACTACGGCATCTGGGTACTGGAGAAAACCGCTCGATCGACGAGAAGCCCGCAGAGTTTTGTGTGGATTTTGGAGCGATGGTAAATCTGGAGAATTTGTCGTTGAAAATGCTGCTGAAAACGCGATTTTAGAGCAAGCCATTTGTGGGGTAGGATGCAATACTGCGATTCCAGCCGAGGCATGCCACATGAATGACACCATTTTTGTTCATATTTTAAAAAGAAACTTGTATTCAGACCACCCTTTACACAGAATACCTCCGCCATAACGAGAAAAATGTACAAATTCTAGGAAATGTTCTGAATGCACTTACTAAAAGTAATAAAGGTAATAAATGAAAAATTCATTTTCAGTTAGATGAGCTTTCAGTTTTTATTTGGTTGGGAATTTAGTTGTGGTCATGGCGTTGGATGTCCTCAGTAAGTTCTTTCAAATAACTAAATGAACAAATTTCGTAAAATTTATGAACAAAGAAAAAGAACTTCAGGACTATAATGAAGATAGAGAAAAATTACAGCGACTCTACCCTTAACTTGTCAGAATTATAATAATAATGTCAAGTTTCAACCAGTTTTCCATATCGCACCCTAAGTTACAAAAAAAACAGTCACAACTGAAAATTCTAACGTAACTAAAAATAATTCTCGTTAGAAGCAATGCAATTAACATTAATAGACATAAATGTATTTTTCCAGTTAAAGAAGATAATGATGTGAACGAAATTTTTGCAGTAGATGTGTTCTCGGAATTAATTTATGGAAAAAGTCAGTATTGGAGAAATTTGAGTTGTGACCATTTTGTAGGTAGGGTGCGATATGTTAAGACTAGGTTAGATTGAGAAGAAGAGGCAGATTTGCTCCGTCTCATGTCCTGTTTTGCGCTCTAATTGTTCCATGGATTAGTTCCGAAAAGTTATTCTAGGAACTGTGTACTATTGACACAGGTCATTGGTCAACAATAAAATGCATTATGGAATAACTTTTTTTTATCTTTTGAATTGAAATCGTTATTCACGAATAATAATTTGATACGAAAAAGTATAATTTGTATATGCCCTCACACGATACATCTGCTTGAACAATTCAGTTGAACAACCAAGTTGGTCGTTCTCCTCACACGCTACAACTTTTCAACCAATTTCTTATCCAAAAAAAAAAAAAAAAAAATTGGTCCTGATTTGTGCAGAAACCCATATTTCGAAATTTCGAAAATGGACCGATATATTTTGATAAGACAAAAAAAGTGCCAGCACAGCCATTTTGATTTTTTTTTTGTAAGACAAAAGTTGTGAAATAAATATTGTTGTTGTTGAGGTACAATAAAAATTTTTTTTTTGTGGTCTCTGTAAACTTGTTCCTTTCCATTTTTTAATAAATTTTCATTAAATCCGAGGCTGAGGTAGACGGAAGAATATAAGTTATCAAAATGATAACCAAAACTAAATATGACTTTTTTTAATAAATCAATTCACAAAATTAAGAACCCATTGCGGAAAAATAATATGTGTTGTTTGATACCAAACAAAATTGTAAAGCAATTGAAATGAATGCAGGTTTTTATTAAAATAGTAGCTGATATTTGTTAATTAAAAAAATCCTAGCTCCATTGAGAATTTTGGAGTGTGTCTCAGATATTCGCACTTAGAGAATTTAGGAGTGTGTCTCAGATATTCGCACTTACCGCTGGATGGCCCCAAACAAATGGAAATCCTTGAGAATTCATTTAAATGCAAATTTCCACTATGGACTCACTCTGTTTGACATTAATGTCCCTTTTCTTCCTCTGTATTTCTTTATTTTCGTTGTTAACAAACAAACAAACAAACAAATAAAGCCACAAAGACTTAATAAACGAAATTTTATATTCACAACAAAATTATTCATAAATAAAGGAAACATGAAAATGGGCGGTAGACCCAACATACTCGTACAAGTCCGTTTCCTTAATTTGTCTGCCCTGTGTTAGAGGTTCGAAAAACAAAAATGTGTAAAATCATGCCGAGGAAAACAAAACCATTACAGAAAAAAGAACTTGTTTAAGGGGGACGTAAGATCATGGACTCCCACTGTAGGAACATACAAAAAAGGTCAACGATGTCATCTGTAAGGGCCAACACAGAGACCACAAAACAGGTCACCACAACTTCCTAAATCGTTGTTCAACTTACCTCCGTATCGTGCACAGAAGTGAAGTGAGTGAATGAAAATAAATTAATGGAAATATATTTAATACGGGAAACAAACGAAACGTACAAACAAAAACAACTACCACGAACTTTTTGAGTTACATTGGATTTACAAGGGGAAACGGCAGTGAACTTAATAAAAGTAAGACACAAGTGTAGTACAGACACATGGGTTCCTTAGGAGAATAATATTTGTTCGGTGTAGACTTTGGACGCCGGTTCTAACTCGATTCCGCCAGTAGGGTTGACAATGTTGTTTCTGTGGACATTCTCGGGATGATCTAGCAAGTTCCCACTCTAGTCTAAGAGACAACAGCAACCACCACTGGCGCTGTTAGATGTTGCAGTAGACCTCACCGATAGGGCTGCCTCCTGGACGCCCAAAGAGTTTTAAAGCCAAAGAACCAAGAGAAAACCATCGAAACGGTTTTATGGCCTGAACATGTGTCTTTTAAACTTCTTGACCCCATTTTTAGTATACAGGGTTTTCCAACAAGAGGTGTTATTTTGGTATTCAAAGAAAAATTACATATGAAAAACAACATCATTTGAAAAACAACAAAAACAACATCAGCCAAATGGCCACCACAACCAGGGTTACAGGACCATATCCATTTCATGAAATTTTCCATATCCAAAGTCCTCGATAGCCTCACGAATTATTTCTTTGAGGTCTTGAATTGACGCTGGTCTATTGGCGTAGACCTTATCTTTCACGTGGCCCTAAAGGAAGAAGAAGAACCTCATATTCGAAAAAGTAAGGTCCAATGACCCAGCCAGACCACAAACCGCACCAAACAGTCACACGTTGAGGATGTAATGGTGTTGGTTGTATGCCCAATCCCAAAGAACGACGAGGAATGGACCAACCTGGGGTTTCTTCAACACTTTGGGCTACAGCAGCAAAAATTAACGGTGCTTTCTACCCATTTCTTGCTAAAATTTTAGCCGTTTTTATCCCTTTTTTTCAATTTGCCAGTGCATTTTCTCGATCGAGAGTTGGCATCACTGGATATACACAGGCTTTCTGAAATCATGTTGTGAGAAAGGAACGTGTCCCTGCGCACACCATTCATATTTTTTTATATTGAACTATTAGAACTATTATTATGATGATGAGATTTGGTACAAATGATATTCGACTGAAATTAGTACACCTTTGGGAACGTAGGCGGTACTACGCCCGCTTATTATCAAATCGTATTGTTTACCATCAGTAAATTGTGAATAAAAGCGAAAACTCGCCATAATACTATGCGTCAAAAAAAAAATAACTAACCTGAGTACAAAAATACTCACAATTTTATTTTATCGATTCGTTTTTTTTTTATAAAAAAAAATGTAATTTTCTGAAACATATATTATTATAAAACGGCTTGTCCAATTTGGTTGAATTAAACATTAAAAAATTAATCACTAAATTATTTTCAATCTTCGCCTTTAGTGGCACTTCAGAGTTGTACACAAATTTAAGCCGGAATATTTTATAGAAAATGCCAAAAAGTGAAAATTTTCAGTAGTTTATTACAAATGAGGTCTATGCCATTAACATCAGTGGAGTATTATCGCTTTTACTAAGAATTTAGTGAAGTCCCCTTCTGGGGAATTTCCAAAGAAAAAATCACTCGTATGTCTGTCTGGGGTTTTGCTTCAAAGGCATTCCTTTGCATTTAATATCAAATAACGATTATGCTAAAGGTTAACCAACCAACCAACAACGCCAACACTCTTTGTGCACTTCAAATTTCAATATGACGAAATAGATGGGAAATTACAAGAAAAGTTTTCTTGTGGCAGACAATTATTATTCGTCCTTCAGAAATCCTCTTACATAATAACAACTACATACAAACATATTTATGTCTGTGCATATGTGTGTGTGTACAAATAAGGATAACTTTTAACAAGAATCTCATCAAATCAATATTTTTTTTTTCTTTGTTAAATTGAAACTTGTACATTAGAGCAATTCCGCGTTAAGTCGCCACAACTGAGAGACTTTATGTATAGTACAGTTTTCTTAACAAAATAAAATAGAATTTTCAAAATGATTTCTAGACTTAAATATTGCAAATACATGGAATAAAACCACACGGGTCATTCGCCCCAGTGTAAAATTGCATCAAATATGTAAATATATTCACAATCATTTCAATCCGAATTAGCCTCACATACACTCACGATTTTTTTTCGAATTGTTTGTCCGTCTTTCTACCTTTCCATAGAAAATTTTATATAAAGACATTTTTTAATTAATATTTTTTTTAATAAAAAAAGAATATTGGCATTTATTAGAAATTATAAGGATTGAATTAATTCAATTGAAATTATAAAATTATGCTAATTAAGTAAGGCAAATTAAAGATGTTTCAACCATTTTTAGTTCGCTGATTCTTGTGAAGACTCATTAGTTTCGGACAAAGACTATACAGAGGACAGACTTCCCAAGGGGTTTTTTGACACAATAGTAGATGTCAGTAATTGGCATGGAAATATTTGAAAGGTTTGCAAAGCAAAAAATGTTTTTTTTTTAAACAAATGCCGACTGGAAATGTTCAGCAAATGACTGGGGACGTCTGCCCTTTTGTTTCGGACACAAGAAAATGCTGAATTTATAGCAGCTTCCAAACAAATCAATTGATGCACATAAGGGTAATTTATTGTTTTGTTCAATTTCAGAATTCGAAAAAAAAAAAAAAATTGCGGTTCTGGCCCTTTTTTGAAATTGCCTATTGTTTACAAAATGGATCCACATACACAATAATATATTCACATAGCACAACGCAGCTAAACTTTTGTTTTTTCACACTTTTTCTTTCGTATTTTCGAATTATCTCGGTCAATTTTCGAAATTTAGAAAAACGGGTTTCTGAAAAATCATCACAACTATCCTTATTTCGAATTTCGAAAGTGGTGGGGCCATAGTCCTGGACATGAAAGAAATATCGCGACCTTAGAACAAGAAGATTCCAACTGCACCAAGGTAGTTTTGAGAAAACTTATCATCAGTGTGCAATATATTATTGTTCCTATATGTCATTAAGTTTTGCCAACCATTATTAATTAGCTTGTTTCAATTTAAACAAGTTAACAGTTTAAATTTTAACAGTTATCAATAGATATTACAAATTATAGTACGATTTGATATACAGGTCAATTTACCAAAAATTTACAGTTAGAACCTTGTTGTTCTAAGGTCGCGATATATTAATTGCTGGTTAGTCGTCAAACTTGTCCGACAATTATTGCAAAAAACAATAGCACACTTTTAGGCCAAATATTGAATATAAAAAGAATTTATTGACAATTGCGGATAGATAGTTTACAACAATATGAATTTTTAGTATAAGCAAATGATTATTTGATCATTTCGTAGTGTACAAGTGTCGATTCACTTCAACAAGGAACAGGATCATCTATGGAAATACATCGTGACATTTTCTGTCCAACCCATCTCCTGTTGCTTATGTTACCGGAGTTGATGAAGAGTTGATTGGTCGTATCTGAATAAAATCACAAACAATATCGTGTGGCCACAAAATCAATTCGGAAAAGTTGCAAAACTGAACGTTGAAGAATATAGTTTGATGTCGGTCACTGTGCACAAAAAACTTAATACGTGGGAAAGCCATCATGTGTGCAGCAATTCTTCCTATTGGTTTGCTAAGTGAAGAAGCGAAATAAGCAAGTAATATGAACTACTGGATGAATAGGTTAAAGGAAATGCAATACAAACACAGAAATTTTTCGGCGCTCAGTAATTTCTTCAGAACCTTTCATGTCCACCCTTTAGGCCGTCAGGATTTGGAATGTGAAAAAAAAAAATAAAAATTTGTAAATAAAAATATTTAGAAAAAAACTATATTTTGTATGGGTTTCCATTGTGGTGGGCGTGACAGATTTTAATGAAATTTGATGCTACTTTTATGGATTGTAAAAAAAATGTATGCGTAAAACCCGATTTGAATTGTATACGCGGATTGCCAAGCAATTCTATTTGTTTTCCTAATTTAGTCAATATAACTTTCAACGATCTAGGCCTACTCCTTATAGCATTTGCAGCAAAAAGGTAAGAAGAAATCCCATTGTGCGGCGTATACCACTAGATGGTACGACCCAAAATTTAGTCACTTACTTACAGTATTATTGGATTTGAAATACTTAAATACGGAGTATTGACGTGCTTTATGGGAGAAACGACATGAGGAAGCGAATGGCATATTTTTCTTGTTCAAATAATATCAAGAAAGAATGGATTTGTTTTGCTTTTATTTTACAGTATACAATTCAACCTCCGTCTCCGAATGGCTGCTGCACATTTTAATGTGTCCTTAATTTACACTTGAGTAATATTTGTAAAATGGAAACCGAAGTGCCACCTGTTCTTATCGGTCTATAAATCTGTGTTTAATGTGAACCACATCCTACCACACTGTTTTCAAAATAAAAATCTTCTAAATTTGAATTCGATTAATTTGATATATCCCATGACCAAGTTCGGTGACTTTTAAAACTGCCCACCCTTTTACCAAGCCACGTTGTTAATGGAACAGTTAACATTGGTTACAAAATATTTTTTTTTGTTTCAATCTTTCCTATTGTTTTTCTCTCTTTTTTCAATTTGATAGTAGCAACAAAACATGTGTGACATATCGATAAACAACAATTTATTTTTATTTCAAAGCTGACATATTTTCAAACTGTTGAATGAAGAATTTGTGGGGATCTTTTTTTAGTGTTTTTGCGTTTTTTCGTATCTTTAAATGGAAATAGTTACAAACAAGGTGAAATATGGTAAAAGTAAGAACTTTAATGACTGAATAACAGAAAATAAAAATTGCAATGATTTATTTTTAAATACTCTATTGATAGATTCCTGTAGAGTTTGGTAGACCACCGATTAAAAAATAGTAGATTACCACGTTTTTTTATTTTTCAAACCGCAAACTTTTTTTATTAAAAAATCTTTGAAAGCGAAAACGAGGTGAAAGTTGAGGAAAATTTGATTTTAAAATTAAATTTAGTTTTGATGGAATTGTAACACTAAATACAAAACTGGTCGAAATTTTGTTATGTGTATATGTATATATTTTTTTAAAAAAATTGCAATTGTTTGAGATAAAAATGATCATAACTCAAATCTGATTTACAACGAACGGATGCGAGTCCCTGGAAAGCCGCCTATTCCGGCTACATGTTCTAACATCGGGGACAAGACGACGGATATCTGAGGAGCAGATAACGTTAAAATATCTATAGAAGAGCGATATACAACCCACATTTCGGCGTTGCTGAAGGGAGACAATATAGTTGGATACCCCGCTATTCCCAATCATCACCACCGCTCTCCTCTGTACACGGCTGCAAAAGCTGCAAAGATGTCTTTGGAGCTCCTGTCCATATATGAAGTATTTCAGATTTAAAAAGCCTACACACTTGAATGCTTCTATCGACACTTCAAATATATGGCTTGTCCAACGAGCATCACTCTGTATCTTCAGTATCAACACCACCCATAGAGATTGACGACGATGCTGATCTATTCACATTCTTTCACCAAGAATGTGAATAGATTGACTCTATCGCTCTGAATGGAACGCCATCAGGTCTCCAGTAGATCGATTTCTACGGAAGCCATTCTGTCGATCACAAAGAAGGCCGTTAGACTCTAAATAAAAAATATCTGAGGCATCGAACAAGATACGTTATTGATCACGGGGAGTGGTTGACTGCTGTCTGGCAAAGATGAATTCTTTGCAAATATTTCAGCCAAAAGGTTAGCCTTTTCAACTGGGTCCGTGAATATCTGGTCAACGTTAACGAGAGTTGGAATAGAAGACGAAGAATTGTCCCTTACTCTAGTTGAAATAATTTTTTTGATACATAAATTGTCATATCGCAACCTTAGAGCAACAGGGTTCTAAAGACAATTTTTTTATAAATTGACTTGTATAATAATTTCTAATATCTTTCGATTACTGTTAAAATGTAATCTGTTCAAACAAACTAATTAATAATGCTTGGCAAAAATTATGACTTATAGGAAAGGGTTAACCAACAAGAGGTGTTATTTTTGTATTCAAAGAAAAATTTAATTTTTGTGAGATAAATGATCGGATGTTTATTTCACAATAAGGAGGAAGGTATGCCGTTAATAATGAAAAAGAATGAAAAAGAATGTCAGCCAAATGGCCAACACGACTACGCTTACAGAACCAAATCCTTTTCATGAAATTGACCATAACCAAATCGCAAAGTGGCTGCCCTCTGTCCTAGATAGCCTCACGAATTCTATCTTTGAGGTCTTGAATCGACGCTGGACTGTTGGCGTAGACCTTATCTTTTACGTGTTCCCAAAGGAAAAAGTCGCAAGGTGTTAAATCACAAGATCTCGGTGGCCAATTGTGATCACCTCTTCGGGAGATAATACGGTCCGGAAACTATTCCCGTAAAAGAGCAATGGTTTCGTTGCTTGTGGGGCACGTAGCGCCGTCTTGTTGAAAGTAAACGTTGTCCAGATCAATATTATCCAACTCCTACCATAAAAAATTATTAATCATCTCTCGATAGCGCTATCCATTCACCGTAACTTTTTGATCCAACCCCATTTTCGAAAAAGTAAGGTCCAATGACCCCGCCGCACCATAAACCGCACCAAACAGTCACACATTGAGGATGGAGAAGTTTTGTCAACAATAACTCTTGGGTTTTCCGAGCCCTAGATGTGACAATTTAGCTTGCTGACATTTCCACCGAGGTGGAAATGGGCCTCAACAGTCAATATGATTTTTCGTTGGAATTCCGGATCATTTTCATGCATTTCAAGGACCCAATCAGCGAAGACACAACGTTGTTGATGATCGGCCGGCTTGAGTTTGTTGTGTTAACAGAATTTTATAAGCCTTAAGTCTTGATGCAAAATACGGTGAACTGACGTTTGTGGAATGTCCAATTCCATAGAACTACGAGGAATGGACAAACCTGAGTTTTCTTCAACACTTTGTGCTACAGCAGCAATATTCTCAGTTGTTCTTGAGCGACGTGCACGGGTTTCTGCAGATCACGAACTTGTCCCAACAGCTGGATTTTTTCCAATAATTTCTGTATTTTACACTTCTCCTTTACAGCCTTTGAATCTGAAGGACAATTTTAAAATTATGTAGAAATTTTTAGTACATTTTTTTGATGAAAAATATTTTCACCACATATCAATTAAATTGATGAAGGATTTTCACTTTTATTCACAATTTTCTGAAGATCCCTTCTGTTGTCTACAATGTGCATACAAGGTTGTTTATTCACTAAATTATTTTGATATACGATGTATTCTAATTGCAGTAAAGTACGCAAATTTGTTAAATATTATTAATCCAATTCAATTAATCTAACCAAGAAAAAAGGTCATCATGATGATAGAGCAATGTATTGGTAGACATTGCTATGAACTACTTGTCATATATTCACACATAATCGGGATTCGGGACACATAGTCGAAGTAATATGTGTTATAATTATTTGAACTCGAAAAGACTGAGATTAAAAAATCTGTTAAAAATGAAATGGCTGATGTACAAGCGGCATCTAGTGCTGAGTCTCAAGACGAAGATGACATTTAATGTTTTCTGGACAACAAACTAAGCAACAGACGGTTTAGTACAACCACCGATGATGCTGGCATTTCCAAACAATATAAAAACTCGACCAGTTTGTGGAAAACAAATATTACTCATTTTAAAGGTTGCCAAAAAAATAACTGACGGCAACGAGTTTCGCCAAAAAAAAAATGTACACATCGTTACCTTGAGATAAAAATGCAAAATAAAAATGAATTTTTTAAAAAAACGCTCATGCATACACACAATTTGTTAAAAGAAAAAAATCCTAATTCATACTTAATAAAAAATAAAATAAAATGTTTATCAAATGTATAAGTTCCTCGTTTAATTTTAATAAAAATATAGATTTATTAAGTTTTTTGATTCACTCTAAGGCTCTATGACAAATGCCCCCCAGAAAAAATGAAGAATATCACAAATGACAAATGCCCCCAAAAAATGAACAATATACCAAATAAAGAATTCCCCAGAATAAAAGAAAAATACGCCAAAAACCCAATATGAAAACTTCACAAAAATTCTCAAAAGTCCCCTAAAAAATGTACGAAAAATCCCGCAAATATTATGAAAAATACATCAAAAAAACAAAATTATGAAAAAAATATATGATTGACTTCTGTTATGATAATATCCCCAAAAAAAAAACAAAAATGACCCCAAAAAATAATTGGGGCATTTTTCATATAAAAACAAAAAAAAAACATAATTAAATTTTTCATATTCTGGTTTCTGTATATTGAAAACGACAATTCGTTTAAATGAAAACGTAATCGTTTCAATACAAATTCTGGTTTCTGTATATCGAAAACGACAATTCGTTCAAATGTGCTTTTCGATCGACTTGTGTTTTGGAACGTCAAGTTGAATGATAATACAAATTCTGCTTTCTGTATATCGAAAACAACAATTCGAACGTCAAGTCACATTCGATCGACATGGTTAAACAGGCAGGAAATGTTACCTAAAAATTATGAAAAACTATCCAATTTTTTGGGGGAATTTTTCATGTATGAGATTTTTTGGGTAACTTATTATGTATAAGATTTTTTTTTGGAGAATTTTTCACTCATTTCTTTGGACATTTTTCATAGAGCCCTCCTCTAAAAGTTGTTTTTGATGAGTTAGGGCCTTTTCATGTTAAGGCAAGGATATGTGGACGACCGTGGTGTGGTAGCTAGTGTGTGCGACTATCACCAAGCACAACCCAGGTTCGAAACATAGTAAGACCATTAAACGTTTTTTAGCGGCTGCATAAAAGCGACTTTACGAGTAAGAGTGTAATCCCTAAGCCATGTTAAACTTCTCCAGAAGTTTTTAGCCGTTCAGAGCCGGCTTTAAACAGTAAGTCCCGGACACTGAGTATACAACTTATATAGTGCACAGCTCACTGACTAGAGAGGTCCCTTCATCGAATGATAAGGGTAATAAGTATGTAACGATGTTCGTTTTTCTTCTATCTATTGAACAGGATATGTGGTAGACTCAGTAGACTTTTTGTATTATATACCATAAAATGGTATTGAATTGATCTCTTGTTATTTTTTTTTTTTTTGCCAGTTTGAACAAAATATTATTATTTTCAAGGAGAAAGTCGAAAAGTTTACTTAAATCGACTTGTAAATGAATAAACTACAAAAATCGATTTTTTAAATTTTTGAAAAATCAAAAGGTTGTTATAACACTAAAACCCTAGTGTGACGAGTGTCCGCATCAGATGATTCAATTCTAAAAATCGATTAACTTGCCTAAACCAATTTAAACTGTTTGTCCATACATAAGAACAGACAAACTGTTGCATTCGAAATTGAATTTAAGAACGCAGGAGTGAAAAGCTCCAATGACAAAAGACAGCATTCAAAACAGTTCG
Source organism: Hydrotaea cyrtoneurina (assembly GCA_958296145.1). NCBI lineage: Eukaryota > Metazoa > Arthropoda > Insecta > Diptera > Muscidae > Hydrotaea > Hydrotaea cyrtoneurina. The sequence goes on along the minus strand of OY282514.1, from coordinate 48,549,756 downwards.
TCAACTGAATTACTTAGCTATAGTTAAAGTGAGAAATTACGAGTTCTCTTAGAACAAAGAAATTATTTCATTTAGCAAAACAAAATACCATAATTTGCAAATGTGAATATGCCGATCATAAAGTATCCACAAATGTGGGATTTTCACTAATCCTTTTCACACAAAAAAAAAACAAATTAATTCGATAAAAATAAATATTATTTCTTCAAGATATTGGCATTTCAATTAATCTGTGTCAATTAAACCAACACAAAAACTAAGAAGGATCTTAATATATATTTACCCTCGACACTGATTCACTGATTCACTGATTCCCTGATTCCCTGATTCACTGACTCTGTCACGCAGTACGTAGGAATTTAAATAGGCATTCTATAATAATTCTATAAATAATAATAATAAAAAAAATAATATTTTTTTTTGTACAGAAATTGTGTTTTCCCCAAATTTTTTTTTTACCAAAATTATTTTTTTCCAAAATTTTTTTTTACAATTTTTTTTTTCCCAAAATTTTTTTTTTCAACAAAATTTTTTTTTTCCACTAAAATTTTTTTTTCAACAAAATTTTTTTTTTTCAACAAAAATTTTTTTTTTCAGCAAACATTTTTTTTTTCAACAAAAATTTTTTTTTTCAACAGACATTTTTTTTTCAACAAAATATTTTTTTTTTCACAAAAATTATTTTTTTCAACAAATTTTTTTTTTTTCAACAAAATTTTTTTTTTTCAACAAAAATTTTTTTTTGCAGCATAAATTTTTTTCCACAAATTTTTTTTTTCCAATTGTTTTTTTTTTCCGAAATTTTTTTTTACAAAATAGTTTTCTCAAAATATTTTTTACAAAATTTTTAAAATTAAGTAACAAATACTTTCTCAAGCAAATTAACGGGAGGCGCATTACAACTTACTAGTAGTAAATAAATATTGTCAAATTAATTAATTAATTTTTCCTTATTCAGTTGTTTGAAGTAATTAATTAATTAAAACATTTTTTAAAGTTTTCTAATCATCATTTAGTCATAGAAGTTGGATAAAATCCAACTCATTCTAGCCAACATTTAAATAAACAGTTCAGTAAATTCTTAGGTCATGAGCAAATTCTTATCATTAATGAGACGCGGTGAAATAGCTCCAAATACATCTTTAACATTTCCCCGAAAATCCCGAAAATTCTAATTGTTTTGTATTTGTGTTTGCCCTCCAGAAAATTACTGTAGGGCAAATATTTCAACGAAATCCCATCCACATACTCAGACACATACAAGGTTATAGAAATTATTTGCGCTATTTGTGAACAGCCTGTAGGGGAATGTATGTATATATATATAGTATGTGGGTGGGTGTGTGTGTAATAAGGATTACTTGCTTACCTCAGCCACGATGCTGCTGTTAGATTTGAGGTCCGCACAGCTCGGATTATCGGTGGAATCGCAGACAAAGCATTTGATTGCAGAGCCTTAAAGTATGCATTTGAAAATGGTGAAGATAATTGTGATGGTGTCGGTGTGTTGTTGTAGTTGCCGTTGTTTTTTTTTTGTTGAAACCATTTTTATTTTATTGGAATTGTTTGTTGTTTTTGTTGTTGTTGTTGTAGTCGTAGAATATCGGTGTGAAGCACATCATAAACACAACCACCAATCCCACACACGTCCATGCAGCCACCATGGGTACATCAGCATCACAGGAGCATCCAATGCCAGGACCAAAGTAATTCAATCGCACACACACATACAAACAAACAAACACACACACAAGCACAGATTCACACAAAAAGATATTGAAATTGAAAATAATGGAAAGGAATAGAAAAAATACACAATTTTTATTTTATTAAATGTTTTTTTTTTTCATAAAATTTGATTAAAAAACTGGATTTTTCTTGAAGCTGAAACAGGGGTTTGGTGTTTTTCACTAAAGGGGCAACAAACCATTTGAAATGAACTGCAAAACGATCGTTAGAATTGAAAATTTCATTAGATTTTGGTTGAAGGGATTTAAGGCCATATTTGTAGAGAATTTTTTCTATTTTCTAGTAGTAAGATATTCACAACTCGATTTCTTTGAATTGGTTTTTCCTTCTACACACTTTACACAAAATAAGGCTTTATTTGTATTCAGATTATTGTGATTTCACTGAGTGCCATTCGATTCCGCTGTTTTCACTTTTCATTCGACACCGGTTGCCTTAAATCGTTGCTGCGGCCGTCTGGAACCGTTCCATTTGAGAGTCAACAGAAAACTGAAATGAAATCCATAAAATGCCATACACTCCACCACATGGTTCGGTTGTCTTCTGAACTGCGTTGAACTGAACAGAACAACAGACATATCCTGTCGTGTATTTGTGTGCTCCTTCGTACATTCGCTTCGTATTTCGTAATCGGTTTGTATGACTGGGCCATGTAATGCGAAAGACGTCGATGGTGGTTGGCATCTGGTGGTAGGGGACAACATGGCAACATTCAACCATAACCGCCACAAGTTTATTGAATGAAAAATTATTTGTTTCATCCGACCAACCGACCGACCAACACAAAGTTATGAATGCCGTTGCCTTTTCCTCTCGCTGTGCTTCTTCTCGGCGGGGTTGAGTCCTTAGACATGTTCCCAGCACTTGTACGCTTATCTGGTGGGACGAAATGTACTGGCTGTGTGTGGGAGTGCTTCTCTTTGGCGCCAGTGTCTGTTGCTGCTTCAGATGCCGCACTGTGGTTAGTTGTCGAACAACAAACTGCTGACACCGAAGCCATTGCGTGAAGAATGGAAGTGAGGCTGGATTGTTTGATCCATCGGCTTGAGTTTATCCATGGAAACAAAATAAACGTGTGTTTCGAATCCTTAATCGTCACGATGCGATGTAATCATTCATCCAGTACATGTTATGGAGAATTGTTCGTTATACAAATACTCCGATCTGTCTCCAAATTGAGGTGTCAAACATTATGAGTCCATATTAAAGAAAACGTATACATACAGAGTGGCTAATGAATATTGCTGTAGTTGTATTGTTACGCTCAATAGACACCGTTCTTTATAGAAAAATAGATTTTGAAAAAAATGTTCTTTACAGAACTGTGCCTAAAGATAATCGCTTTCGATGCCGTGTGGTTTCAACAAGATGGTGCAACTTGTTATATAGCCAGTCCTGTGATGCCAGAATTGCAGCGAAAATTCTCCAGTACAATAAACTCCCCATTGCGTTGTCCCCAAGGTGTATTTATTTTTTAGTTTTGAGTATTTATTTTTATTCATAAGCAAAAAACTTATCGCGACTTTATAAAATCAGTTGATCTCCCTTCACTCTTCTAAACATTTTCTTGTTCTCTGCTGTTATTTGATATCAGATCGTATCATCGGCCTTAACTTTTCGGCGGAAACTTTTCCCGTAAAAGAGCAATGGTTTCGTTGCTTGTGTGGCACGTAGCACCGTCTTGTTGACAGTAAACGTTGTCCACATCAATATCATCCAACTCCGACCATAAAAAATCATTAATCATCTCTCGATAGCGCAATACATTCACCGTAACTGTTGATCCAACCTCATATTCGAAAAAGTAAGGTCCAATGACCCCGCCGGACCACAAATCGCACCAAACAGTCACACATTGAGGATGGAGAGGTTTCTCTTTTCCGAGTCCCAAATAAGACAATTTTTCTTGTTGACGTAGCAACCGAAGTGGAAGTGGTCCTCATCAGTCAAGGTGATTTTTCGATGGAATTCCGGATCATTTTCATGCATTTCACGGACCCAATCAGCAAAGACTATACGTTGTTGATGACCGGCCGGCTTGAGTGCTTGTGTTAACTGAACTATATAAGCCTTACTTGTCAAATGTCAAAGAATAAATGCTTCAAAAGTGACAGCTACCGAAATACCGGGTGATTCAAAATAACACCTCCTGTTGGAAAACTTTTTATTTAGGAGCCCTTCATTCAAGTAGAGCAAGAGGTGTTTTTTTTTCGATACAACGAAATTAACCCAAAACAAATATTCCTATTATATATGGAATACAATTTCATTCATGTAACTGCCTCGGCAGCAGTCATTCCATTTTTTTTGTGGCTCTATTTCGGTGCTATATCAATATTCGCAGTAAGAGCCTGAATATTTAATGGAGCGACATCGGCCCCCATATAAAAAAAATCAAACTGAGTCAAATCGCTGATCCGAGGTATCGAATTGATTTCGCCAAAAATGTCTGATAACACGTATACCAAACTAGCGTGGACTGTGTAACTTGAACCTGCTGAAATATAAGATAGTCCAATTTCATGTCTTCAATTTCCAGCTGTACTTAGTATGTTTGACGCCACGTCAATTGCATGATTTTACATTTTGATCACATTTTATTCCTAACACGGGTCAGAAAAAAATTAACAACCCTCAGTGTAGAGTTTAAAAGTATTCTTTATATGTTACACCCTTCCCTATGAAAAAACAGCCTCTCTAACATATTGTCCCAAACAATATTTTGCAGGCAACATATATATGATTGGGCTAGCAGCATATATATAGTTGTATGTAGACATATATATGTATGTTTGAATATACTTATATGATTGAATACAATCCTATATATGTTTGCATACAATCTATAGATAGTGCTTATGGAAGTTTAATTCCATCGATCCATTATTTCGGTCCACCATAAAATCTTTACTGGATGGAGTGGCTGCTATAGACATGTCGTCTCTCAGAATATTGTTCTGCGAATAAGTGGCATGATCATTGTCACTGGCACCGATACTACTTTATATTTCCATATATTTCTTATCTGCAACCACCGTGCACGGCTGGACTTGCTGTTGTTGCCTTTGTTAACTTTGTACGCTGAAGGAATCCAAAAAAGTTCTGAAGAAGTATTTTTGTACACAAAATATTAGAAAATATTAGATAAGAAGAAGAACGTGTTCGTCTTCTTCTTCAACGTTTAGTTCTGTCTTCTACATCTTTTACCTCTGCAGTCACAGAGAGTCTGACTGTGTCATCGGTCTCTCTTTGTGTGTGTCAGTGTATGCGATGCCCCAAATTGAGTTTTATTCATCGAAACATACAAAAAATGTCTTCTTATGTCTTCTTATTATTGTCGGTGGCTTTTTTTCCCCCCGATAGTTTCTGGCGAAGCCATAATTTCATCGGAAGAAGACGAAGTGGAAATGTCGATGACGGCTTTTTGTTGTTGCCAAGTTAGTTCTTATTAAATGTTAACAAATAGTTATCGTGTTGGCGATGGCTCAGCATAAATTCAGTCTGTTCGTCATAATGTGTTAATTTGCTTCGTTGCCTTTAAAACGTTGGCTGGGTAACTTCAAAGGGTTAAATTGGCCAAAATAGCAAAAGTTGTTTCGCATAAAAGATGGTCGCACTGAAAATATTCGCAAGGATAGATAATTTGTAGGGTTAGGTTGGAAATGATGTTCAAACTATTTAATAATAGCTTGAAGGATGGTATATTTTACGACAAAGACAAAAACTAAACCTGATACCAACGCCGGGTAAAACATTATGACAACTTCAGTCTAGTAGGCCCATATGCCCTCTTGACACAATGGGCAAGTGTCTGGAGAGGATCGTTTACAATAGACTGCTGGCATCTCGAAAAGGCTTTCGCAAGGCAAGGCAAGGTTTGGTTCTTGGACCGCTACCATGGAACATTATGTCTGATGATGTGTTCGAACTGAAAACATCGGAAGTAGCGAAAATTGTGGCCTTCGCAGATGACGTCGCTGTAGTAGTACATGCGAGACACATAGAATAGGTTGAACAGTACGCGAACGAAACCCTTACGAATATTAAACTCTGGCTGGAGTGAGTAAACCTAGACCTGGCAGAACACAAGACAGAGGCAGTGCTGATAAGACACGCGCTGAAGATTCCAGTTGGCAGAGGCGAAATTATATCAGCTGAGGCTATTAAGTAACTCGGTGTGATGATTGACGACCGCTTAAACTTCAAACGCCATATGGAGTATGAGTAACGTGACCATACGTCCCGCTTTGGGCTTTGAGGCTATCTGTCCCGCTGTCCCCAGCGAGAGCAAAAATGTCCCGCTTTCGCAAATACTGGATATTGATATTGATGAAAAATACATGAGTTATTTTTTTCCCGTGAACATATAATTTATTTGCATAGTTTTTTTCAAGCAACATTAGAATTAACTCGAAAGATTTTGTAATGCTAATGCTGGAGTTAATGTCGTGTCGTGTTGAAAATCGAGGGACAAAACGTGTCCGCAATAGAGTCTGCGAATGAAATTAATCGTCTCCGAGATAACTTAGAACTTAAGGAGAATTCGATTTTCCTTCCTCATTCCGTCCGCAATCTACTGGTAAAATTACAAAAAAACTGACGTTGCTGTTGATGAGCAGAATGTGAAAACTGCGGCAGCGGATTCTTATAAGACAAGTAAAGAATACTTGGAACAGTGGTGCCAGTTCAATGCACAACTAGCAGTATTTAAATGGTCAAATTTGAGAAAAGTTCCTACTTGGGAAGACGTACAGAATGTGACGGATTTGCTGATCACACAAAGATTTCTTAGCAGTAGCCAAGATACGGAGGTGTTCGATGAGTTTTCGCTTATTTCCAGTTACGTCACAGTTGAAAAAATCAAAAGCTGGAACGATGAGAATGTTGCTGCTGAAGACCGTTCGGTGGAACTGTTTAAACACTTCCGTGCTAATAATCTCAACTGCACAAACTTTCGCACAATTATTGAGTATGTTTTATGTATGCCTGGAAGTAACGCACCTGTCGAAAGAGTTTTTTCCCTAATGAATAAAATATGGACAAGTGAAAAAACACAGTTAAGTGTCACAGTTTTAAAAGCTATTTTAATTACTAAGACTAACATCAACAAACAATGTAATCAGCTCCATTCCTACTTGAAAACTAGACCCGATATTTTACAACTAATTTGCTCTGCTGACAAATATAAAACAAATACTTAGACATAAGATTAATTTCATAAATTAGATTTATACGTATTCTCTCCGTTTTTGAATAAAATTTTTTTTTAAATGCATAATAATAAGAAACTTTTTTTTTTATTTTTTACAAAATTCCGCAGGCGTCCCGCTCTGACGAAAAATATAAATGGTCACATTAAGTATGAGTGTAAAAAAACATCTGGTGTTTGCAAATACTCTGGCGACAATGAGGCCGAATGTAAAAGAACTCGGACAGAGTATATGAATTCGGGTAACTAAATAAATCCTACTCTATGGATCTCCGGTCTAAATAATACAAAGAAGAACAACATGCTAAATATATTTATAAGACGTTGCCTAAGAGTCTGTATCGGAGATGGGACCATCTCCTCGGAGGCAGCTAGCGTCATCGCCGGGATTGGTCAAATAGATATTTTATACAAAGAATCGACACATATGTCTGATATCCAAAATGAACTTTCGGACGTTCCCATACATGGATAAGTGGATTAATCGTAAATACGACCAAATAAACTATAGCCTGCTACAATTCCTGTCAGGGCATGGGGGATTTAGGAGCTACCTGTACCGCTTTGGGCTACATAGCACTCCTAGTTGCCCACAATGTACCAACGAAGAGGAAAGCGCGGAGCGTGTAGTATTCTAGAATGTTAAAAATTATTCCTATTTCATAACAAAACAAAACTCTGTCTTCTCTGTCAAAAGCTCTTGAACACATCATAACTGATCAAATTAGTATGTCTATTGATAAACGTAAACTACTACCTGGTAAACAATCTCGATTCAGAAAGAGAAGAAGCTGTGTTACTTGATGTAATTGAACTTGGTGGCTGATAAAATGGTGGGAGGAGGAATAAAAAACGACAGCCCGATTTCGATTTTAGTTGAGAACTAACTTTATTTACAATATAATCTTAACTTGAAACCTACATAAATAGAGAAACTAAAAATACATATGGATACATGTACATAGCAAACTTACAACGAACAATACATAAAAACTATATGAATGCACCTTCATTCTTCTATGATAAGCCGCTTCATAAAACGCGGACAGAATGACAATTAAATAAATACACAAATAGTGGAATATATTTAGATTCTACCAAATAAACATAACATGCTACATTATCGCCCCAGCAACTCTGTCCCTTAAAACACAGTGTCATTGACATTACATTGTTTGGTCTTCTAGTCAGAATTTATAATTAGATTACCCCTCAACTAGGAGCCCGAGAAAGTACACATACAACTGCATTAAACAAGATTGATACCGCATGCATTCATAATAAAATGACAATATTTACGACCTGTAGCATTCATAACAAAAAAGACGAACATATTGTTGGAACTACAAATAGTACCAATCTTACAATGTGTACAGTGTCATACCTGATTTGGTTGGATCACAGTCAAGCCTTTGACCACAAAATTCTGCACTGCCTGTAAACTAATGTCATCTGTCTAATCAATCACAAACTGTTCTCGGTAACTGCTGTTTGAATGTCCTGGATGTTTCTCGTGGTGTCAGACATTTCTTCTACCACGTTCCATATTAGAATTATGCCTGCGAAATCTTTGCCAATTGTGATTCCGATGACGGTCGAGAGTTAAATGTGGCTTACAACGATATATACAGAATATGTATTTAATCAAAAGCGATACGATCATATCTCCCAATTTGCCCAGCGAATATTTAATATATCTTGCGATAATCTGCTTAAAATGAACTGACTTAAACTGTTCCACAAGATTATCTACAATAAAGCACATGAATATTAATAGAATCGCTAAATCGTTCTAACAGAGGACTGGATCTTATGAATCCAAGAATGAATCCAGGATATATACATACATCGGAGGAATTGCCTTCCCAGCTGCTCATGCATTTGCATACCCAACAGTATTTACGGGGCATGATGATCTAACGTTCTTCCGTCCTGGTGTCAGCTGCAAAAATGTACTTTTTCACTAAAATTATGTCTACATGCACGAGTACGAGGTGCAAATACATTAAAGGCCAACATACATACACATATATTCGTATACATGGAGATGTTTTTTTCATATCCATACAAAAGCCACGTTTTACATTTGTAGATGTGTGGAATTCATGGAAGATGCATGCCATACATACGAAATATCTTTGGGAAAACCCGCAGAATATAATAACACACAAGACAACTATTTGTCCTTTCAGCAGACAATTCAGAAAATATATTAAATTTTGAAATATTCCCTATTTGGAGATAAGTCACAATAGTTAATGAACAGTTCGTGCCGTCGCAAACCGCTGAATTTAATTAGTCAAACTTTGAAACTGGCTGTCTGTTGGAATATTGTGGACTATGTGTGTCATTCTTGGACAGATACAAACGACACACACCGTATATCGGGCAGACAGGGTCACGCGGGAAAATTAGATTTGGAAAATTATATTTTGACACATTGTTGGAATGATTTAAAGTCTTGCAATTGCACGGGAGGTTTGAAAAATAATCGACCCTTCAAGTTCAAGTGCAAATGTTTTAAAAGACTTTTTTGAGCAGAGAGTAACAAAAACGGTTTTAAAATAACTTTGAAAAAAAAACCCATGCAAAATATGTTAGACAAGAAAAATATAAATTCTGTAAATATCCAACCATAGACCATTCCATTGCAATTCCAGACTCTTTCAATGACTTAATGCTCCCTAAGGCAGAGATGAATCGTTATTTTTTTTATATAATTAGCATATATGCTAATTATATAAAAAAAATAAAAAAGAACCCATTTTACTTTTTGGATATGTTATAGGTGAAGGAAATACCTTTCTAAAAAAATAATACACTGTAAAAAAACACTTGATCTTTTTGGTTTTTTCGTTAGTTAAAATTCTTTTTTATACACTCCATCATAGGATGGAGTATATACTAAGTTTGTCATTCCGTTTGCAACACCTCGAAAGAGTGATCTGCGACCCTATAAAGTATATATATTATTGGTCAGTGTAACATTCTAAGACATTCTAGCGATGTCCGTCTGTCCGTCCGTCCGTCCGTCCGTCCGTCCGTCTGTTGTCTGTTGAAATCACGATAGAGCGCGAACGACTAACCCTAAAAAGCTGAAATTTTGTAGGAAGATGTTTTTTGCCCATAAGCAGGTTAAGTTCGAGAATGGACCATATCGGACCAAAGGGGGAAAAGTTCTCCTTTACGGGACTAAATATATTCCGGCCATAATCAAATTTTTCAAATATTTTTTTTCACTACATCTAAGTTCTAAGTTTATATAATTTATAGATGGGGAAAAAAATCCCAAAAATGGGCGTGCTCATGGGTTCCGTGGACCCTTGGGGCCCAAAAAAGGGCCCATGATAAACATGCGCATATGGGTATCGAAGTGCAACGAAATTTACTCACGAACCCAAATATGCCTTTATTTTCACGATTTTACTAAATTTTTTGATCTGGTTTCTGGGACTATCGGGTCACCGGCGGCCCAAAAACCGTCCCTTGACAAACATGGACATATGGGTATCGAAATGCAACGAAATTTTCTCGCGAACCCAAATATGCATTTATTTTCATGATTTGGATAAAATTTGTGATCGGGTTCCTGGGACTATCGGGTCACGAGCAGCCCAAAAACTCAGTTAGTTATACCCTCACCGTACGGTGGGAGGGTATATATCATATATCAACACATAGAAATATCCACATTAGACCCCAGGTGTCTTTGAACCAAATTCGTTTTATGACTTTCTGAATCGTTTGAGCCATGTCCGTCTGTCCGTCCGTCTGTCCGTCCGTCTGCCCGTCTGTCCTGCTGGTACGCACGATAACTTTCGAAAGAGTTAAGCAATCACTCTGAAATTTGGCATGGCTTAATATTTTCCCAAAACTGCTTATGGGATAGCAAATGGGCTATATGGCCACACCCCTTCGGGTACCTCCCATACAAATCTGCTATTTCGCCCACTTTAGAAATCGTGTAATAATATCAACACGCCTAGTTGGATCTTCCCCAAATTTTGTATTTAGTAAAAGTAGAGTTAGACTAAGTTTTGGACAAAAAGTTGGCAGTCTGGCAACTCCCCTTCTGGTACATGCCATACAAATGTGCAATCCCGCCTACCTTAGAAATCGTGTAATAACACCAATATGCCCAACGCGATCTTGCCCAAATTTTGTATTTAGTAAAAGTAGAGTTAGACTAAGTTTTGGACAAAAAGTTGGCAGTCTGGCAACTCCCCTTCTGGTACATGCCATACAAATCTGCCATCCCGCCTACCTTAGAAATCGTGTAATAACACCAATATGCCCAACGCGATCTTGCCCAAATTTTGTATTTAGTGAACGTATAGTAAGACTAAGTCGTGGACAAAAAGTTGGCAGTCTGGCAACTCCCCTTCTGGTACATGCCATACAAATGTGCCATCCCGCCTACCTTAGAAATCGTGTAATAACACCAATATGCCCAACGCGATCTTGCCCAAATTTTGTATTTAGTGAACGTATAGTAAGACTAAGTCGTGGACAAAAAGTTGGCAGTCTGGCAACTCTCCTTCGGGTACCTCCCATACAAATCTGCTATTTCGCCCACTTTATAAATCGTGTAATAATATCAACACTTGCAAGTTCGATCTTGTCCAAAATCCGTAGTTAGTAAAGGTATAACCGGACAAAGTTTCCGACAAAATCTTGGCTGTCTGGTACCTCCCATACGAATGTACCATCCCGCCTGCCTTAGAAATCGTGTAATAACACCAATATGCCCAACGACATTTTGCCCAAATTTTGTATTTAGTAAAAGTATAGCTAGACAAATTTTTAGACAAAAACTTGGCAGTCTGGCAACTCCTTTTCTGGTACCTCCCATACAAATGTACCATTGCACCCACTTTAGAAATCGTGTAATTATATAAACTCGATCAACGATTCTTTCCGAAACTCTATATTTAGTAAATCTTTAACTACATACAATTTTCTAGTAAAAACTCTGCTTTATATTCCGTCCTTTTTGTAAAATCATGTAATACAATATTTTTCTAAAACATTCGGTATTCTAGGTTGCTATTATGACTTTTCATCAGATGTTACATCAAATGATGGAAGCTACTCACACATTTAACTTTCCGAGACTTTGAAATATGAGACTTGTATGTTTTTAATGAGGGTGAGGGTATATATAAGTCGGTTTACCCGACTGCAACTTTTTCACTGGTTTTCTTATTTATTGACTTTTTAAGGATCCATGATGGAGGGTATATAAGATTCGGCCCGGCCGAACTTACTATTTGTCCACTTGTTTTTATACAAATTTTTACAGTGTATTTTTTTTTAAACGTGTCATAAAGCCTTTTAAAATATATTTTTAATGATACCAAGATCATGCAAATCGTTTCAGCCCATTCTGAGTTATTGTAGTTTAAATGGAGCTCTTTTCGACCATTTTCGCGTTTTTTCCAAAACTTTCCCACTGTGCCACGCCCAAAAAATCCCAAAACAGTCATTTCTAAAAATGAGAGTTTGTTTGTATTGATCAAATTTAGCTATGAACAAAATTTCATCGATATCTGAGGGGGTCGGGTTCAAAATTTCAGTTTTATCTCGATTTTTAAATGAAATTCATCATATATGAGCACTTTGTCAAATCACATTTTCGTCCCTTGCCATGCATCAGCACTGCAAGTATATTAAAACAATTTGGGTCTCAAACTTTTTAAACCACCCAAATGAGCCATTTATAAAATTCTAAGCAAACACGTTGAACTTTTTCCACACTACAGACAAAATAAAAGTGAAATTGAAGACTAATGACTAACATGTGTATTGTATATTTGTCACTCACCAAAACAACAACACAACGCACAAAGAAAACGACAACGAAAATATGTTTTGCGGTCATGGCACATTTATTACTTCAGCCACATAATTAGAGGCAAGTTTTTAGGATTCTTGAGGTAAAGGTGCAATTGGCCAACAAGAATTTTGTATTTGAAGGAAAATCCTCTATGTTTCCGTCTTCGTGTTACATGACTGCAATAATATGTAATCTTCCCGTTTTACAAAAAAAAAAAAAATCGAATCAAATTTCTTCTAAAATAATCTACGATTGCTATCTTAAGTTTTGGCTAAATTGACTTTCATAAGTCCGACCTCCAAAACAAACAAATAAATTTGGTACCCCAAGATTTGAAAAGTGGGTGTGGCAACAAAATGACAAAATGTAATCTAATGAAAGGAAATTCGACGTATAATTCTGCAGCACAAACTTCAAGTTTGACAACCAGTTAGAAAAAAAATCGATATATAAATAATCGATGTACTACTGTCAAAAAGGTCGAAATTCGCAAAAAAAAAAAAAGTAGCTCTTATTTAAAAATACAATTAGTTAACTATTGAATTCCCTAAAAATTTTGCAAAAAAAAACCAAAGAATCCGTCTTATTAATATTACCTGGCGTTCTGTGCTAAACTCGTGTTCTGTGAAAAATTATAATCGTCGTAATTGGTCATTGTGACCAAATTCGGCACCGACTTCACTCCGCCAGAGTTAATGAAGATATGTTTGTATTATTCGATCAGCTGGAAGATTTAATGTAAGGATGACAACTACCGCGGAAAGCGAAGACAGCAAAGACCAAGACTCCGGTGGAAGGAGCCAGTGGAAGATATACAAATCCTTGGAGATGGAGAAAGCACGCATAGATTGTAGAGACTTTTTTTTTGTATGGACACGTGATGCCTCTCGGCGATAGAGACAAGTGCTTTGGAAGACAACATAACTCGAGTCATTGCCTATGGTCCCAAATCCAATTTTTTTTTTGGCAGAAATTCAAAAAAAATTGGAAATTGTTAAATATTGCAACACTTCCAGCCATCAAATATATGTAGTGGATAATATTAGGTGGCAACACTGTAAGCCTGAATAGTATTTAAAATTTTCCTTTTAAGTATGTACTTCGTTGTTAAAGCAGTGATATAAATTAATTAAAATCGAAGTGTGCAAAGAAAATAATAAATTGAATAGATTATGGAAATTGAAGGAAAGTTTAAGTAGCTACAAAATTATTTTTAAAAAACTTGTGATTATTGCGGTCTTGTCAGTATAATTATGTGTTGTGACAAAGCGCCCCGGTAGGCGAGTTGGTAGCGTGCTTGCCTATCAGCGTGGGGGTTGTGGGTTCGATTCCCACCAGAGGCTTTGGTCTGTCGCTGCAAAAATCTAAACATATGGTCTGTGTCACCGGGTTTACCCTTGGACCCAAAAATTAGAATATAAATTTACTTTGTATTGTAATTAATAATAAATAAATAAAAAATGTGTTGTGATTTTGTAATGTGTAGAGAACATAACCAAATGTTGTGGAAAGAAAGTTATATGTGGGACTAAACTTGACTGGATATGTAAATGTAAAAGTTTTCGTCGGAGTGAGTTGTTTATGAGTAATTAATATTTCGCCAGCATTTAACAGCAAACTTCCAAAATTGTCATTTCATCACAATTTTGCTTTAATTGGCAAAACAAAAAACTGATGTATTGGCAAAATGGGTAGTTGGACAAATAAATAAAAAAAAATTACAATAATAAAACATCTTGAATAGAATGACAATTCTAGAATATGTTATCATATGTAAAAAAATTTACCTAAATACAGTAAGAAATGTTAGCCTTGGCGTTATGAGCCACTGGTGTAGCTTTAAATTTGGGAGGAATTGGTCATTTCAATATTTATTATTTTTTCCCCAAAACAAATATTTTAACAATTCGTGGAAATAAGGTCATATCTCTAATAATAAGACAAATATGTCCAATTTGCACGCATAAAAGTCTATCAATTGGCGTCAAAGCCAATAAAAACGATCCAAAATGTTATACAGGGTTGCCCATATTCGACGGACCCATGTTTTTTTTAAAAAAAATCAAAGAAAAAAATAAAAATTTGGCGGTTGGCAATCTTAATCATTTAATTTGTTCCAAGTAGATTTGTTTACATCAATTTTTGAATATGATATCTCTCAAATGGCCGCCTCTGGCGTTGATGGCGTATTGTGCCCTTTTTGCAATATTTTCCATCGTTTTCGCCAACATTTCGGCCGGTATAGCGGCTATTTCTTCACGAATGTTGTCCTTGAGCTCTTCTACGGTCCTTGGCTTGTTAACGTAAACCTTTGACTTCAAATATCCCCACAAGAAGAAGTCAGGCGGCGTCAAATCGGGCGAACGCGGTGGCCAGTCCAAATCACCACTTTTCGACATCAAACGGCCCGGAAACATATTCTTCAGAAAATCGATTGTTATGCGACTTGTGTGCGGTGGAGCGCCGTCTTGTT
The DNA here is from genome assembly GCA_958296145.1 of Hydrotaea cyrtoneurina. Taxonomy (NCBI): domain Eukaryota; kingdom Metazoa; phylum Arthropoda; class Insecta; order Diptera; family Muscidae; genus Hydrotaea; species Hydrotaea cyrtoneurina. The sequence goes on along the minus strand of OY282514.1, from coordinate 48,534,489 downwards.
GAAATCAGAACTGCCTCATACGCTTTCGACGAATAATTGGCATCACAAAATTGGTCATCATGTCGCGATAACGCTCCAGGTTGCCAGATGGGTCCGTCGAATATGGGCAACCCTGTATTTAACAACACAAATTAGCTGCTGGACTTTTTTTTTAATTCGTTTGCCTCCTACAGAGTTTGTTGAGTTTTATTCATGATTCATTATTTATTCATTTTATTCATATTGCCCAAATCGTCGAAATTTCTTTAGACGCTATATCAAAATTTGTACCGATTTTCATAAAATTAAATATGAGAGAGCCATGATACAAAACAATTTTCCTTGCCAAATTTCGGGCAAATCTGATCATATTTATGACTTTTACTTTGTCTCCTTACATCAAGCTTATGTGGAAGTGGGCATGGTCCAAATTTTTGTCAGTTTGTTGTGTGTATAATGACTACGAAATATGACAACGTACAAGTCATCCACATTCCATGAATTTCTGCCCAAAAAAATGTGTTGGAAAATGTGTGTCGAAATTGGATTTTCAGAATGGACCAACTGATCGCCAACAATGTCGCCAAAATCTCTGAATCTGTTTGAAATTAATCCCCTACTCCAGCGGTCTTTCTTCGTAATCAAATATCAACCATCCCCCAATGCCAGTAAAGTAAGGATATTATTCCCTGTGGAATCAGTAAATCTGTAAAGTTTAGCACTCTCTTCCTCCCCCGCCCCTCATCCAACATCAACACTTGATGTGGAGACACACATTGCTCTGTCTATGACTTTTGTGCTGTTTCGTATTCTTGACATTTCTTCTTCCTGTTGAAAAGCAGAAGAGTATTTTCTGTTTTTTTACCATTCTTCTTCTTTATTCTGTTGGCTGGTTTTCATAAATTGGATTTTTAAGTATTTGCTTCTTCACAGTGCCATTCGGCTAAATAAAGTGGAAAATTTAACTTGCAAAGCAATTTTCCCATCATAAGTACATGGAATACCAAAGAAAACCACTTCAATACAACAGCAACAACAACAAATACCAAAAAGTAGTCAAGCAAAAATCTGAGAAAAAGCTAAATAGGAAAAAGGAAGTTGTAAATGGACTACACCGACAGACCGATGGGGGTGGGGCAGATAAAACTCCCGACTGGCAGGATTTAATAGTGGAAAATTGCATTTGAATTATAAAGATGAGAAAAATAACTCAAATCGTTTATATTTTAAATAACGTCCCTTAATGTATTCCACAACATCTTTTTATTTAAAAACTTGTTTTATTTTTCATATTATGTGGCCGCGTCAAGTGACACAATCGGAATATATTTTGTATTTGTGTAGATAATTTTGGGATCGAGAGTCGAATATGGGCATTTCCGCCGACAATATTTAGTGAAATGCTGAAAAAGGGGCCGAAAAGTACCAAGACATGATAAAAACAGGTACAAAAGGGGAAACAACAAAAATGTGTTAAAAAAATGTTAAGCAACAGAAATGAGCAAATATATTGAAGTAATGGTAAAGGGGACAAAAATGGTCCAAAACGGGCCCACAACTGGTAACATATAAATGAGAAATAATCTACTGATTTATCCTATGCTCACCGAAGGGCTGAACCTAGAATCAGGACAAGTGGGGAGTATGTAGTCCTTGCAGCTAAGAAGGTAGCCACTAAGAGGGGAATTCAGATTGCAATTGGAAACACATCAAAATTCGAAAATATACAAGAAATCATCGCCTTCTAAAGGGTGTTTTTTATTGGGGTACTGAGAACTTTAAGTTGGCATCACTTTTTTAACTGGCGGCCATTTTGTCAGCTGTCAAGTGATTAATATTTAGTTTGGTTTGCCATTTCATCATGAACAGGTTGACAAAAGAACAACGCTTGCAAATCGTGCAAATTTATTTCGAAAGTAATGGTTCAGTTCGCGAAGTTCACCACAAGCTCCGTCCATTTTATGCCATTACATCCACAAAAACTGACTGTTTGGTGTGCTCTATGGGCTGGTGGAGTCATTGGGCCATACTTCTTCCGAAATAATGCTGGAGAGTCAGTTACCGTTAATGGAGACCGGTATAGAGCCATGATAACCGACTATTTTCTTCCCGAATTGGATGGCATGAATGTGGATGAGATGTGGTTCCAACAAGTGGTTAAAAATTGGACCTGTAGAATTGGCTTTATTCGAGCCAGCCGCGGCGGCCACATGCCCGAAATCATATTTAAACATTAATGGCATAAAATTATCCTTCCAATAAAGCCAAATTGATGGACATTAAAACGATTTTCTTGTGTTTTATTTCAATTCGAAGTTCTATACCTCAATAAAAAACACCCTTTAGTAAACAATGGTCAAATCAGGCTAACTAACGATTACAGGCCTCAAAAATTACGTGAATCTGTGATATTTTGAATATCCAGACTTTTATGATGTATTAAAATTTGTTTAATGTCACACGGTATGTGCTCCAAATAGAAACTTAACACTTTACCGAAATTATATTTCACTGGACTCCACATCACTCCAAACATAAAAAAAGTTTAATTATTTCTCTTACGGTTTGCAATGTCAAAGTTTTTATATAGATGATACAAAACAATGATACCAACCAAATTAGTTGGTCTGAGGACGTGGTAGAACGGTCACAGACAAATTATTTTATTATCCAACCAGGACACGAATTTGGGTTTCCTATGTGATAGTCGCTCATACTACCAACCATAGCCGAACATTTGGTGTAACCTTTTGAAATATATCCGCATGAACTTTTACCTCCGATATGCCTTACTCGTCATGTGTCAAATGAATCGTTCGGGAGTAAATGGGCCCCACAACCAAAAATAAGACACTGGGACACTGTACATGGGGATCGTCAGTCCCATACTCACAGACTGCAGTGAATGCTAAATCACAAGTCTCCAATCTATCCAAAGACAAAAGGCTCGCCAGAGTGTTAGGAACGGGAGTAATTAGAACAGAGCCCCAAGCAGGTGTGGGAAAAATACTCGATATTCCGCCAACAAGAGACTCTGCGCTCTCACAGGCGTTATCACAGGGCACTGTACGATAGGCAAAATATGCAAATCGTGTTGGTATATTTCAGGAGTATTATTGTAGAGCTCGCAACCACGCTGAAGAATCAGTAGAACAATTGTTACGCCACTTTTCAGGTTTACTGGGAGTAGGTCCCTGGACAACAGTGCTGATCTCCAAACATAAACTATATTTGCTTTCAAAGAAAAACTAGTTGTAGTTTTCGACTGATATTACCCACTACACCGGATCATGCAATACAACTACACATACATTGTCATGAATTGGCATCTAAAGTCATTAGTTAGGTTATACTGAACCGATTGAGCAAATTAAAACACCTACGCCACGTCGCGTACCAGTCCACGATGTGAACTTAAGGCCCCAGCACGTCCCAGCATACTCAGGAATACGAAAAAAGGGAAATGCAAAAATACGAGAATGCGTCACTGCTGTTAATCATGACGATGGTAATGCGAAACACGCTCAGATGTGATGATGGCAAAGATGATAACGATTATTGCACGCTGTTGATGCCGACATTTCTACCGCAGATGTTTCTGCGGCGGATGGTGATGATGATTTGAAAAGGAAACAATGGCACGGATGGCAAAAAAACGATGATGATGATGGAGTGAGCGTACATTTCTTTTCTTTAATTCTTTATTTGTTAACAGCAAATTGGAAATTCTATCAACATCAGCTATGCGGGAATTTCCCTAAAATATGCATGAGACACGGAGCACAGCGAATCGAAAACGCACAAAAGTAACCGTAGTCATCAGATTTTCCAATAAATTGGCTACAGACATACGGCATACATACATGTGAGTATTTAAAGCAGAAACGAATTTCTTTACTCCTGTAGCTGTGATGGAAAGAATATGTCATGGTTTTTATATTGTGATCCTTGTAGTCATTGAAATCCTCAGAACTTAACCAATTCTATAAAGTTCATACTATGTACTTATAGTTTCAGATGTTTTGACATAAAGATGTCCTGCTGCGGTTGACAGAGGCATCCCACTAGTGGCACTGATGTAAGTCTATTTTTTTTTTAAATATATAGTCTTTATTATTCCCGAAAAACTTTGAAAAAAACTTTCTTTGTCCGACATTGAATTTAGATTGTGATGTGGCAACAGAATTAACCCAGTTGGCGCCACCGTCCTTTTAAAAGTACAGTAAACGGTGAAAAATTACGATGACAATCACTAACGAAATTTGATCAGATTTTCAATTTAAAAAAAAAAACATGTTGGCGCTAAGTGGACCAAGAATATAATACATAACTGGTTTTCCAACAAGAGTTGTTACTTTGGTATTTAAAGAAAAATTTAATTTTTTTGAGATATGAGGTTCGAAAATGGGGCTTGTAAAGTTCAGTTGACACAATAACTCAAGCCGGCCGATCATCAACAACATCGTGTCTTTGTTGATTATGTCCTTGAAATGGATGAAAATGATCCGGATTCCATCGAAAAATCATCTTGACTGATGAAGCCCATTTCCACCTCGGTGGATAAGTCAACAAGCTAAATTGTCGCATCTGGGGCTCGGAAAACCCAAGACTTATTCTTGAGAAGCCTCTCCATCCTCCACGTGTGACGGTTTGGCGCGGTTAATGGTCCGACGGGGTCATTGGACCAACAGTTACGGTCAATGGATTGCGCTAGCGAGAGATGATTACCGTATTTGCCGGACGATAAGACGCATCGGACCATAAGACGCACCCCAAAATTTTATCTATAAATTTTTAGAAATAAGTATGGTTTATACGATAAGACGCATCGGACCATAAGACGCACCCTGATTTTAGGTCAAATTTTCAGAGTAAAAAGGTGCGTCTTATCGTCCGGCAAATACGGTAACGATTTTTTATGGTCGGAGTTGGATTTAAAATTTTAAATATTTTCGATTATATAAACTGTTTTTATCTTTAAGATGCAAACACAGCTCAGTATTTAGGAATAGTGGACGTAAATTCAATTGTTATTGAACAGCTGAAATCGGAGTCGAGCCATTTTGTCTCGATTTAATTTTCTCACATTCTAATATTAACCCTCTGACAGCCACGTGTGTGCAGGAACATTTTAATATTGTCAACCGTTCATGTAAGAGGGTTAAACATATTTTGGATTTTTGTCTCTCCTTTTCTCTTCTGTCTGTTCCACGATGTCGAATGAAAACGAGTGCGAACGAAAGTCAGCTGTCTTCCGTTTAATCGCTTCCTGAAGTTTTTTCGAGTGAGTGAAAATATTTCCAGATCAACAATTCCGAAAAAACGACTTGCGACGTCTGTCCTCTGTATGGTCTTTGGTAATAGTTCTCTAATAATTATGTCATGAGTTGAAACAGTTTGCTATGTCAGAAATATAATAACTAGGGTGGTATCTGAATATTTGTTGTTGGCCAATTGCAACTACCTTCTATTATTGTGTCATGACAAAGACATATGGAACTCTTGTCAAATAAATAAACTTGATTCGCTGATAAAAAAAAATCGTTTTCAACTTGTTCAGTCAAGCGTAAGACAGTTCCCTTCTGGATCGTTTTCCATCCCAGTTACCGCCTTTTCCTATACCCTCTTTCTTTTGTGCTGTTTAATTGAAATTTGTAACATGTCTATTTTTCCCAATTTTTGACCCAGTTTTATTCAATTTGTATAATTTGTTAACCCATTTAAAACCTTTTTATTATGTTAAACCAAGGTTGGAAACCGCAACGAATAACATTATGGATAATGAATAACGATATTTTTAAATTTTTTTTAGCGGTTTTGGTAACGTAACTTTATTCAATTTAAAATCGTTTAGAACTATAGAATGGTAGTTTATTGATAACGGTAGCCAACCTTGTGTTTGACCGATTTTTTTTCAACTTTGCTACAGTTTTCCCGTTTCGGCCATTCTTTTCGAATTTGAAATTGAGTCTGTCGAGAGATTTTTTTACTTTTTTCAACTACTTTGAAATCCAAATCTCATTAAATATAAAATCTTCCCCCCACTCGCAACATAACTCCGACGGCCAGTGTTCGTCTCAAATTCGTATCAGAAGTGAGCCAATTCTTGCCTTTACGTCATTAAATCCCTGAAGGATTAAGCAGCTCTCTGCGGAGAATGTCATTCGACATTCAAAAGCCACATGCAATGAAATTAACTCAGTGCAACTGTTCTTGCCCAGGCTTGTTGCATTCGAACGACGCACTTTCTTAAGCCAACGCGTTGCTGCCACCGCATTTATGGTTGCAACAACAGAAGACCCCTTAATATGTGCACAATTTGATTGCCCTGACTTTGTTGTTATTGTTACTGGCGTTTAACGACTGAACCGAACTAAATGAACTGTGTTGACGTGGTGGATTACCCCCGGCGGCGGCTGGCGGATAGAATGTCGACATGACGAATGGTCGGACTAACGGGCGATTGTCAGGAGGGAGTAATTGCAATGCCAACTTAGAGTCCTTGTGTGCCTACTTTTGTTTCACTATTCTTGTTTTCTTCTATTTTGTTTTTTATTTTGTGTTATTTTTTCAATTGGTTTCCGGCTTTATTGTTGCATACTTCCAGGCTGTTTAACTGATGGTAGGTGGGTGGTGGGTTGGTTGGCTGGCTAACTGGCTGAGTGCGGTACGAGCGAGGTCTCACTGTAATGACACAAATATTATTGTGACATTTCAATGGCATTTTTTTATGCCTTCCTTCGGATTTAGCATTTCCATGTTGAACCAGCTGTTGTTTACATGCCTGCACTTGTACATGACCTTTTGTAGGCCATGTCACTGTTTGATGGCGATTAATGACATAAAATCACTTTAAGGTTAATCGCAATGAATACAACGGAAATGGGTCCTTTGTAAAGGATTTCAACAAATGATTATTCCACATCAAATGTGCAGAAATGGAACGATTGGAGGAAGACTACTTTCAAATATGACAATCCCATTAAAAACAAAGTACCGATTACAATCCACAACTAGTGCTAACGGATATTCCGCCACACATCCTTGTTCCTTAATTCAGTTGCTGCAATAACAAAACAAAAGTTCAGAACGACAAAACTACAGATTTCTGCAATCTGTTTGCAACATTTCTATTTGTTACCTGCGAGTTTCAACTCTTAAATAACCACTTGTCATTCGATTAATTAAAAAGCAGAAAAAAGGGCAAACTGTGTTGTGTCCACAATCATATCCGACCAAGCGTCGTCCTCAATGGCAAACACTAATCCACAAACACTCGTCCAACGAACTTTCCTTGGTGGAAACAACTTTGATTACAGACCATCACAGCAGATCAACAGCAATTCTCTGAACTGAAAACACGGACAACTTTAACGAACGCCAACAAAACCAAACGTATAAAACTTTTAAATAAAAAATAAGCTAAGTTCGTGGAGAATAATGTTAAAGTGGCGTTGGAATTGTACGTCACAGTGGGATGGATTCGACAACAAAAAATATCGAATTTAAAACAAGAAATCACGAATGGATACCGGTTTATTGTTCTAACAAAAAACCACTGCCATCGAAATCGGGGAGTTCAGGGGGTATGTCTGATATGTGGTCCCGCGCCTATGGAAGAGAAAGACGAAAAACCCAAAAAAGTCAAAAAAGAAAAAAAACATTTATAACCAGAAATAAACAAGAGGTACCAAATGTCACCCTTGTTTCTGAGCAACTAGTTAATAGAATTGCCGACTGAAAATGTCTAGAAAAACACAGCTTTTCAGACCATCGTTATCTGAGAGTGTTCGAAAGTCATTTTCGTTTCATGTCCGAAACACCGGAGATATTGAGCTGTCAGTGGAACAGATCACCAAGGCTCTGAATGATTCGCTGCAAGCCTCATATCCCAAAGACAAAGCCTAGTGTAAGCAAACACAGCGAGGGTCTTCGCTGGAGCTGGTAAATATCAGGAAACACTATAGGAAGTTCTTCAACAGGGCGACAGGTCTCACTTTCATAGCTAATACGTTTTTGTCCATAGCATATTTGTTGTATCAGGTCCCAAATGCTGACTTCCATCTCTTCACGAAGATGTGGCAGAAGCAAGGTCTATTGTCTGTCCATTTGGCGTTGCCATAGACGATAATTTCTCCTTGAATGCTACGTTGTTGGGTTCAGCGGCGACAACCAATTTTCTCTTCGGCGTTTTTTTCCCAGAACCGGTTCAGATAACTTCGTAGATTAGGCGGTTAAAACTACATCACTACACATCTTCGAACTGTTTACGAACTCGTCAGTTAGCAAAACTTGAGGTAAAGCGTAGACTTCAAATAAATGTGGATAACACTTTAAAATAGCTTTAGACAATCGAGTCACTTTGCTCCACCGTGCATCATTACACAGAAAAGACAAATTGGAAAACGTGTTAGTGCTTTGGAGAGTTTTAAATTCAACGAAATGAAATAGACCAGATGAAGTAGGTGAAAAAACAACATTAATTGCTGGACATAAAAATCCTCTCTAGCGGAATTTTCTTATCAATCACACGTTTCGTTGGCTTCCCGTCGTAGTCGTCGTCGGCAAACGGGCAAACAACAACAAAAAACTCAAGTAAAGCGTACACTTTTTTGTTCAACATTTAATGAAATTCTGGCCAAGAATGTCATAAAAATTTTAAGACTTTTCCAAATTCATTTATTACCCAAAAACATTGAAATGAGTTTTCTTCTTCTGAATGAATGAAAAGCGGAAAAGTTGTGGGTTGTGCAGGAGTTGTGTGAAAGCGCGCATCACAATCAAAATGTTTAATGAGCCATGAGCGTATTTGTTAGTTGAACAAATTTTATTAACTAACATTTTATTGTTGCCTTTTGTTTGAAAGTTTAACTTAATTATTTGAAATTTTCATATCAGAGCAGCATCGTTAATGTTTGTACTGAATCCAGATATTAAGTAAAAGTAAGCAATTGTGTGAGAATTGGAAAATTCCGATAATATTTCAATCTATTGAAGATGGACTGCGTAATAGATTGGAAACTTTGACGAGGATCGTCAACGATGTTGGCTGAAAATTGTGTGCTCAAAGGCAAACACAAAAAAGGTCGATTTTTAAAGTTACATGTGTTTTATATAAATCGCTCTTCTATTTAAAGTACAGACAGTAAAAAAAAATGTATGTTCTGAAAGTATTACAACTCATTGCTGGTGTTTGCAAGAACTAAATGAAGGAATTATGGGCATCAGGATTTGCCAGAATCACTTTCTGAGTCGATCGTGTTCAACCTGAGTAAAAAGTCATCGTGTAAATCGGGTGTATACAACACTCAGACAATTGTTGGCTCTGCATGGCGGTCATTATATGTCCACTAACAGGAAGTTATCGACCTCAAAACCCACACAAACTGGCATTTATAAATTGAGGAGATTGTGAAAATGTTCGGTAGATTTTGAAAGTACTTGGCGGTGTATTCCATGAAATAGCGATCACTTAAGAAATTTTAGGTCATTGGATAAGTCAACATTGACTCCATACAGGGGTAGTTATTGGAAAAGGTAGTCAACAATTGGACTGATCGATTGGACCATCTAACTCATAGCTTACGACAATTAAAAAAGAATATCCAGAACAAAATAAAATACTTTTCAGATTTACATAAGGAAACAGCAAATTTATGTTGCCATCCGTATTAATCAAATCAGGAATTAAAATATTGCATTTCATTAAAAGTAAATTATTTGTTTTCTTCGTTTATGGACTGAGCAAATTTGGTAAATCAAACCACAATTTTTAAGATTTTCGGCTTAGAAACTTAGGAATTTTGGTACTATTATAATTGAAATCCTACATTTTCTTTAATTTTTTCGATTTCTAATAGTAAGTTCAACATATATCCTGAATGTACAGTACAATGACCACTAGGGTGGGTCAATTTGTATGGGAGGAAAAAACATCAACAAGGTATAGCAAAAATTAAAAATAGGGGAAATTCTAAAAATATTTCACCATGAAACATGGTTCTAAAAAAAATCCATAGCTCGCGCAAATCGATTTTGTTTTTTTTTTTTTTTTCTAAATCTATATTCTTTAAAATATGAGCTGCAACCAAACTACATTTGGTACAAGTAAAATGTTTAAGTCATAATAAAGATAAGAAAACGTACTTTATAATAGAAATAAAATTAAGTACCATTGCTCTTAAAATATATAAGTTACAGTTCGACAATGAGGAAAAATTAAATTAAATTTTTTTAAATATCACATAAAAATCTGAAAACAAAATGAAAATTTGTAATATGAAATAAACAATTTTGTAATGTGCAATATGAAGATTTACATCAAAATTTGTGAAAAAAAACCTAAAAACAAAAATTATAAAAACAATTGAGCGATAATGGTTTTTGGACCACTGTGCATCCGTATTTATTCGACTTTTAGCCAGAATTCAATATTGAAACCATTTTTTTTTTGGTAAAAGGTGACATAACTATTAACCCCCATCAGTATTCATAAAAAATTATACAAAAACCTTTGTTAAGAAATATGTTTGAAAATTGTTTTTGTATTTTCAAACATTTTTCTTAACAAAGTTTTTTTTTAATTTTTATGAATACCGGTGTAATTTTATTTGTAAAATATTGTTAGAAGTTCCCGTACTTTTCGATTTTGTTATGTGTTTTGTTGATTTTAATTCTCCCATAAAATGCGCAAGCTAGGGATTTATTTTAGACCCATGGTTTCTTGGTGAAATATTCTTAGAATGACCTGTAGATAATTTTTTTGCTATAAGCTTGGCGCGAACAAAATTTGACACGCCCTAACGACCACTTCTGTGGTGTAACACCTCCTCTGCAGATGTCCTGCACTGATGACCGGACGATTTAAGACAGTTCGCTTCAGGATGACATCACCGACGTATCAAATATCGATCTGAGTAGCCCAATTAAATTCCTCAATCGGACGAATTTAATATGAGGGCGGTTTCAGAGTGGTGTGATAATAAAATTCAAAACGGTGACTTCTCTCGAAAGACATTAGCTTTAAAATGTAAATCCCAGTCAGTTATCTGACAAAATATATCGTGTACATCTCTCCGATTTTAAAGAAATGTACCACGTCAGTGTTGAGTCACATAAGTAGATACAATTTGTTCAACACTTTCCCAAGTCTCTTTTAAAGGCCGATTATCAGCTACGATTTCCGGTATTTCGGAAGCGAACATCTCATTAAAGTCAAAATAGCTTTCTCTGTCCTCCCCACCCATCTCATGACCCCCAAGGAAGTATGTAATTCGATTACAAAACTTTACAGGCCATTAAGTTCATTTAATTCTAATCAAAGTTGTCCATCTGCCGTCTATAAATATTTTCGAAAGCACGCAAGCACACAAATGCACACACTCGCGAACACACACTGATATGTTTTTATAGCATATTTTTAGGCTGTTATGTTAAAATTAGAATAATTTGCGAGGACACGAACAAAATAGCAAATGGCGCTGTGTGCGTGTGTCTATATTAATGGGATCGTCCCCACTCACACAGCCTAAAAAGACAACAAATACCAACATAGACGGCAGAACAAACGAAATTCCGTGACGATTTAATTAATTTTCATTTTATTTCATCGTGGTGCGTTACGTTTCGCTTGTTTATTTTAATGGAGTTTCGCCGAAAGTGTGTGTGAGAACGTCATTAAATTCTTCACGTGCTTCCAACAAAACAAACACTACAACAACAACCTGTGCGTGAATGATAGCAATTTGTTTGTTTTCCAAATCTTCAGCGCCTTCCAGTTACTGTGATTTGCACCTTCATTTCGTTCTTCTGTCAAATATTCACTGTAAAAGGAAATATTTATGACAAAGGATGGCTGTCCATGGGACAGTAGAGGTGATGACGCACATCATACGCATAGACTTACCCTCATGAGCTTAACCTCTGCCAACCTGTCAAATGAATCCTTTATTAAATAAATAAATCATTGATAATGATAACACTATACAACAAATATTAAAAAAAAAGTCGAACAGCTGAAGTCGACTCCGGCGTCGGGCTATTAACAAATTGTGGAGTCGAAATCGAGCCATTTTTAGCCACAGTCCTGGCTGAAACTAAAACATGTTTAAACAACATGCAACTGCCGTTTTTTTTTCAAACGATGCATTGTTTTCCATATATTTTGTCTGTATTACACCAGAAAATGCATCCGGATGTTTATAATGTTGACTGGTGTATTTTGGCGTCCTAAATTGGAAAGAAAAACTTATGGACGGGATACATTCCTTCGAAAGAATGGCTGTTGCATAGTGTAAATAATGTTTTAGTTTAATTGCATGTTGCCATGACAACATTATATAACAAAACGATCTTTATACATTTCTTGGAAATCTGTGAAATCTGGCACGAGTAAAAGTGTGCCATGACCCATTTAAAATTAAAAAAATTTAGACAGGGATTCGAAACATGTCATGTTTCGATTGTTGCTGTTAATCAATGTAATGCGATGAGTTTTTAAAGTTATTAATATACTAATCTGTCGACATCCTAATTTAAGAATGTTTAGAAACTAATGGTGAGGTAAAGTTATGCAGAAGCATTGATAAAAGTAAAGATCACAGCTATTTTCTATTTGCTACAACAAAGGAGCAATTGAAATTTGGTCATTGTCCGCCTCGTCTGGGGACAGTCAACAGTCAATCGTTCTGAGGTAGCTTTCGCATACATTTTTTACATATAGCAGCCCCGTAAAAATGGCAATCTTTTCAAATCGCAAAATCTTGGCAAACCATTGGAAATAACTCGCGAAATAAATACAACATTGCTCATGCTAATTGGTTTATGGCGGCGCTTTGTGGTCCAGAATGAAATTCCATCTGCAAAAGGTCTGTAACCTTTGATCTAGGAAAAATGTTTAAGTTCTTTATGAGTGATCGATTATTTTAAGGTATTAATATTAACAATCTGAGAGTTGGGGTCTGTATACCGGTTAAGCGGAAATGAAAATAAACAAGAAATTTGTTTCACATATGCGGAACCCTTCAAAAAAAGGACTTCGGATATTTGAACCGTCTTTCATTTAAACGAGCTGAGCAAGTACTTTAGAAATTGTTCTATGAAATGAAGATAGAAACTTGTGGCACAACTATTAAAATACATGGATGCCAAATTTGAATTCAATATTAATGAGCTTGGTTGCAAGTACAGTCGAATTCGGATAAGCGCACGCCTTTTAATTGAAAATAAAATATTAGAACAATTTATTTAATTTATATTTATTTTCAATTAAAATATTTTCAATGATGACTACTTTTCGTCTTCTCATTTTTCTTTTCTTTTCAGCTGCGTACCTAGTGGTACGAAACAATTTGACTGTTTGCACTAAATGTGCTCTATCTTCGAAGTGTGGAATTTTTCTGAAATATTATAACTGTTACAACTGTAACACAACTATGAAAGAAAGTCACATTTCCAATTTTGTAGTTTTGAGATATTTAGCTTTTGCGTCTCATATACCGCGCATTAAAATTAAAAATTTCGAAAATGTTTGTTAGATATAACACAGATTAAAATGGGTTTTATATGCTTAACACAAATGTCAGAATCTCATTAAGGTTTCCGAATTAGACCTTACTTAATTAATTTTCGCGCCAGTGAGAAAAGCTCTTCAAATGTATGAGCTACAGTCCAACAAAATAAAATTAAATTGTTTCAAATTTCAAAATCTGTAAAAGACGAATATTTTTAAATAAAAGTGTGATTGCTTTATATTTCGAGTACAGCAATAAAAAAACAATTTTTTATCATTGGAAATGGTTTTATTGTTTTTCAAACCAATTTTCGTAGCACTTTTCCACTCCGATTGAGACACCTCCATTTTCGACCGAAAATTCGCGCCACCAAGACAAAACGTTGTGAGTGAAGTTAATAAAGCCAAGCTTTCCACGGGAAATTCTAGTCGACATCTGGCCACAACCCGGAATACAAATAGCAACACTCGTATTTGACCGTAAAATCGAAACCAGCTATGGCTAGTGAGCTCAGTCTTATCTTAGTAAATAAAATATTAGTGTATCGCATCGTAAATAGTTATAATGATACAGATAGCACTGCCAAACGTTATGTTGTTAGACAGAATAAATCGCATCACTACGTGAAATGCAAAGTTAAAGCTGGACATCAATGAAATACACGGCCAAGCATCTGACGCATATTCCAAAATGAGCTCAAGGTAAAGCCTTACATGTTCCAAAAGTCACAAAATAAAAAAAAAATGGAAAGACACAAAAGAACAAGGTTGTCGTTACGCTTGCCCTAGCTAACTGCTTTAGTGTAGAACCCTAAACATCTATCCAAACATATACAATCATCCGTATTTTTGTTCCAATTATGAAATATCCTTCTAATTGACGTCGAAACCTGCACTACCTACACACACACACATTTATATGTATATTTATAAAATATATATATATCCTTTAAAAAAATACTACAAACGCCCTTTGTTATTTCGCCGAAAAGCAATAAATTTTATCGAAATATTTCGTTCGGATGTTATCAGCGAAAATGTTTTGCCGATTTCCCACCACACACATGCACAACTAATAGAGCGACACCAAAGCGCCTTTTACTTTTCGAATTGTAATTGGATGTGTGTCCATAAATCTGCAAATGTTCTCCCGACTACCGAAACTGTATTCCCCCGTCCACGGCCAAGTGCACTCCTAAGTGAAACGCGCGAACAAGCATAAGTTAAAAAAGAAGATGATAAAATATCACATTAAAACACACACAAAAGGATTTCGAGTTCATGAAAAATAAAGTGGAAACATTATCGAGCCAACAGAATGCAGACATTCCACTGAAAATAGCAATGCAGCCAACAAAAAGAGAAACGAAATTACAGCGAAGGAGGAGACCAAGCGTGGGTCCTTAATTCGCCACATAGAAATGCAACAAATGCTGAAATTCACAAAGGCTCGAATGCATGACTCACTCACCTTCCCCCGCACTGGATGAGTTGACTGACTGGCAGCAGCACCGCGCTTTATGGCTGTTGAAGGAACCGAAGCCTTTTAGGCGACCACTTGACTTCCGTTTTGCGTGACAACATGGCGTCCACTTTTAATGGTTCTTTTTGTGAACGACATGACTCCCAAGTTGACTTTCGTCGCTCTGTACAAAACGAAACGAACGTTGACTATTTAAACGTTGATTTAATATATTTTGATTAAAAAAGAGAAAAAGAAACAGAAAAACACGAAGCAAAAAGAAACCACAACACTGACTACATTTCCATATCCGCTGTGGAAAGGAAGTTTAAGTTACAATTATTGAATTTATTTACAATTCAAATGAAAGGAAATAAATCGCATTTCAAGAAGTGTGGGTGGGATTTGTGTACGGTCAGTTTGGTCAACGATTTGTTTCGACGTGTTTCTACTGTTTTACATTAAGAAAATGGCTAAAGGGTGGAGCATGTGGTGGTTCCTATTGGCAAATGTAAAAAATCAATGTTTTGTGAAATGGGATTCAAATGCCAATTAACAAAACATAATAATATTGTTATTACTATCTGGATCAAATTTGGGTCGTCACGGACCGAGTTCAACATCTCCTGAGCAATTTCAACGCCATGCTGTTTTTGGTCGAAGTTGTGCAATTTTGGCACGAATTTGATTGGTTAAAATCGAATGACACTAACCAATCGATAATCTAATTGTAATTCGTCGATTGGCCAGTATTATTTTATTCACTTTATCAATGTTTTCGTCTGCTGTTGACAAGCACGGGCGTCCGGCACTCTGTTCGTCCTTCGCATCTTCTCGGCCCTCTAAGAACATTTTGTACCACCGATAAACGTTGCTTTGGTTCAAGGTGGCTTGACCATATGCCACAGCCAACATTCGGAATGCGCCAGCGCACTTTATTTTGTTTTTCACATAAAATTTGATGCATTTTCTGAAATAGATAAAAATCGAAGACAATTTAAAACACATTCAAGCACAAACAGCTGTCAAAAATTAACTAAACATTCAAAATGGCCGACCTTGTCAGCATAAGTAAGGGACATAAGTACCAACGCAACGGTACAAAAATGTTAAAAATCAAATACACGTAGCCCGCGATAATTGAAAATTCGGGATATTTTTTGAACACACCTCGTATAACACAACTTATTATTATTTTTATTTATTAATTACGATACAAAGTAAATTTATATTCTAATTTTGGGTCCAAGGGTAAACCGGGTGACACAGACCATTTGGCTAACATTTTGCAGCGACAGACCAAAGCCTCTGGTGGGAATCGAACCCATAACCACCAAGCACATAGACAAGCACGCTACCAACTCGCCTACCGGGGACCTAACACAACTTTTATTTTAAAAAAAAAACACTATGGAGGTGCTGGCACTTATTTCGTATTTTCAAAAATATCTCTAATTTTCGAAAAACGAGTTTCTGCACAATTCAGCACAGCTTTCCTTTTTGCGAATTTTGAAGGTGGCGGTGCCACCAACCTGCCCATAACATTCTAATACGTGTGACATGTTCAAATCGCTTTAGAAATATTCAGCATAACATTCTCGTTTTTCCACTCAAAATCACTCTGGTTTATTTCTTTATACTCCAACAGCTGCATTAAGTTTTCCTCCGATTACCATTAAATCTCGCCACCTCTTTAATGCGGCGTATACTGAATTCACTTGATGGAATTAACACATGTCCATCTCGCATTACATTAGTTCCAGTTCCCTCATGGAAGTCCTGTATACACACACATGCATCTATAAGAGATTTATGCACATATCTGATACATTCTACTAGTTTTTTTTTTATTCTTGTTCCAGCAAAGTTTCTAATTTGTTCCCAAGGAGTTGAGTGTAGAAAACTAATAATAATTATACGAGTATAAACAAGTCAAACTATGCAGTGAATGAAGACGAGCATGAACGACCATTACGACACCCTGCAATGTAAACGAGAAGTATATGCGAAATCCGGAGCAAAACATAACAAAAGTAGTCATCAGTGGCTAAGTAACTGTAACTTATTAGGTAGAAGGTAGAAAAAATTCATTATTTTCAGTTCGATAATGAAATTTACGAAGTCTTTATTTTCATGGTTTTAATTTAAGAGAATTAAATTAATTATAAAACTCTGGCGCGATTGATTATATGAGTCGTAAAAACCTCATAAATTCCTTGAAAATGTATCCCTTGCAGCGTTGGCCTTCGCCAAGTGGGTAAAAACATATGAAATCAACCGAAAATTTAACATTTCTGACCACATCATCTGCGAATTTGATAATATTGTTTATACATGATCTATGGAACAAAACAATAATACTTGCCAACTTTCAGACATATAGCCCTCGTACTTTCAGATTTCTGACCATTTCAATTTGAAAAAAATCAACAAAAATGCACTGAGGTAATTTAACATATTTGTAAATATCTCGAAAAGTATTTAATGTTTGTAAATAATCAAAGGCTCATTTTACAGATAAAAATATGAGCCATTAAAAACATTTTTTTAAAAAAAAAAATCGATCAAGGATAATGTAAATAAAAAAGGACTAAAATTTCAAAAGGATATATCTCGAAAAGCGATATTTTTAAAAATTAAAAAAAAATGTATATTAATCCTTTTTCTGTTTTCTACACGTCTGCAAACTCTTGGTCGTGGATCGTCATCATGGAATGAGTTATAATTAAATTCCCAAGAAAAAGTTATGATATTTCATAAAATCTTTAATTTTGAATGTATTTTTTAATATATGCAATATAAAATATATTAAGAAAGTAGTCTATGAGAATATTGTCAGTTTGGTAATGCTGCATTTTTCATTTAATTGTGAATTCTTCGGGTGCGGTATTTTAAAAACTGTTTCAACAAACTCTGTGACCGTGAAAACATGCCATTCAATTCAAGATTTTGCTGTAATCCTTTTAATAAATCCGGACACACTACGCGCGATAAAAGTTTAATACGAGTTCAAGAATGGATGCTACGGTATATTACGGATAAAAACATCACGACCTCAAATAAAATTTGTGCGGCATGTAGAAAAAAGCTTTCCAATTTAAACAAATCTAGTTTAGACGAAGGTTCGGACATAAGCGGAAATTTAGATACTTTCGATGAAATTGCATCAGGCACGGAAGATGTTGCTATTTCCAAATTAAACGAATCTTTACCATATCTGGAACAAACTCCAATCAAAAAGAAAAAATTACATCATAAACTGTACAGAGATACAAAATTCAAAAAAATAAGTGAGTCGATTAAAAATACAATTTTCCCTGGTTCAACACAATCACCTTATCATATATGCCCAGAATCCGAAATAATACAACAATTAATCGGACGGAAAAACACAACATACAAACTTTATAATAATATCTGATTGTCTTATACACGACTCTGTAGCTGTTCACCTGTTTCATCGCCACTTGAATGTATTTTTGAGGAACAAGTTTAAAACAATCCCTAAGAAAATTACGTATTTTTCAGACGGCAGTGCAGCCCAGTTTAAAAATAAAAAGAACTTTATCAATTTATGTTATCATATGGAAGATTTTGGATGTAATGCTGAATAGCATTTTTTTGAAACAAGTCATGGAAAAGGCCCCAGCGACGGTCTTGGAGGTACTGTAAAGAGAGAAGCACGACGAGCCAGTTTACAGCGTCCATTACAAGGTCAAATAACTACTCCAAGACATTTATATGACTGGTGCCTGGGTAATCTTTTGAACTGTAACTTCGAGTATTTAACAGTAAAAGATTACGATGAAGAAGTACGATTCCTCCAAATACGCTTTAAACAATTGCGTACTATTCCTGGGACGCAAAAACTGCATTCTTTTGTACCTGTGGGAAAAACTAACATTAAAGTAAAGCGTTACTCGGCAGATACCGATTTTGTAATTGAAAGTCTTTACAAATAAGTAAATATAATCTAGGTTTTTGATATTTTTTATTATTTACTAGTAGCTGAATGAATATAACTGTAATTCACTGGTATGATATGAAATATTATTTTAAAATACTAATTGAAATTGTTTAAAAAATACAAAAATTTATGAATACGTAAACCTTTGCGAACTATTTTCTTAATAACTCATTCCATTATAAAGATCCACGGCTAAAAGTTGAAAGACGTGTGCAAAACAGAATAGGGAATAACATATATTTTTTTGAAATTTTTAAAAATATCGCTTTTTGAGATATATCCTTCGGCAATTTTAGTCCTTTTTTATCCACGATATCCTTGTCCGAAAATTATCTATTTAATATTTCTATTTAACGGTGCATAATTTTAGCTTCAAAATAAGCCTTTGATCATTTATGTACGTATAATACTTTCAGAGATATTAAAAATTGTGTTAAAGCATCTCAGTACATTTCTAATCATTTTTTTCAAATTAAAGTCGTCATAAAATTGAAAGTAGAAAAGCTAGGAGACTGAAAGTTGACAGATGCTATTGTTATATTGAACACTCCCTTCGTACCAACTTTCAGCCAATTCGGAATTGGTGAGGGAAACTCATTGGTTGACTTCATATATTTTTACCCAAGTCGGTGTAAAACATGTTCCTTAACCCATCAAAATAAACAAATAAGAAAATTTAAATATTCTCATGTTTGCAATTTCTTCCACGACTTTACTTGGCCACTGTAGGTAGACATTTCGTTGATTTTCTTTAAGTACGATTTTTTCAGGAGAGACGTTTAAAGTTCTCAATTGCATCTTACTTAGAAAATATAGGAAAAACCTCATAGATTGCCTGAATATACCAGAGCCCTGACATATGTATGTATAATACACGCAGAACGAAAGTCAACTTAAATAAGAGATTTACAGCTTTTTCTTGAGCAGAAAAATAAAAAGGGAATTTTGAATTGTGACACTATTGAAGTAAAGAAACGAGAGGAGAGCGGACAAAATAAGGCACAACGCAATAAAAAGATCAACTGAAAAATTAAAACAGTTTCAAATAGAGCAAAGCCCCTGACGTTATTTGATTGCCTACCAGATTCAATATACATACATGTCTCAAAAGTATTTTGCTTCCACTTTTTGCCGTAATAATTTGGAATTTTCGTTAGAATTTTGCTGATTTTTTTTAATATTACTATATATTCTTAAATAACAGCATAAATAATATGCTTCCGAATACAAATACAAGAAAATGTACAAAAAAAAATGTAAATCTGATAAGTTTTTGGGTCATTAAAAAAGTGTTGCCAACGAAATTAGTACTCACAAAAGTATTTTGCTTTTTTAAAAATACTGGTAGTAGTCCTTGATATTATTGTCACTGTTTTTTCGTGTTCAACTTTTTTGCTTTGTTTACACGACTTATGTGTATTTCCATTCAAATTTTTCACAATTCGGTCATTTTTATTGTTGTTTGTTGAGTTTTAATTCATTAAAATGCCAAAAGGAACCGAATTAAATGTTTCTCAAAGGAAAATCATCTTATACCTTTATAAACAAGGTAAACCTATCGCTTATATATCACAAATGTCTGAAAGATGTCGTCAAACGATCGAAAATGTGATAAAGCTCGTACAGGACGTCCGAAATCGTTGTCAAACAGAAATGAGAGGAAAATACTGAAAGAAATTCGGGAGAATCCACATTTATCGGCTCCAAAACTGAATGATAAATTAAGAGGAACCCTACGCAACAATGTAATCAACGAAACAGTACGCAGAGTACTCAGATCCAACAATATTCATGGACGAGTAGTAAGAAAAAAACCTTTCATTTCTGAAATAATTCGCCACAAGAGATTATCATTCGCAAATCTCCACAAAAACAAAGGTTTGGAATTTTGGCAGTGAGTAATATTTAGCGATGAGAGTAAATATAATATTTTCGGCTCTGATGGACGACGCATGGTGTGGAGAAAGCCAAACGAAGCGCCTAATATTAAAAATCTCAAACCAACAGTAAAACACGGAGGTGGTTCTGTAATGGTATGGGGCTGTATGTCCGCCCTAGGAGTTGGAAACTTAGTATTTATCGATGGAATTATGGACAAGCATGTGTATTTGTCCATTCTTAAAGAAAATCTGAATGCTAGCTGTGACAAGATGGGGCTTCCAAGAAACGGTTATTATTTCCAACATGATAACGATCCCAAACACACAGCTTTGGACGTTAAATTATGGATGTTGTATAACACAAAACACTTGCCAACACCTCCTCAAAGCCCGGACATAAATCCAATAGAAAATTTGTGGGCGTATCTGGAGGAAAAAGTGCGGCAACACCAAATTTCTTCGAAAACTACATTAAAACAAGTTTTACAAGAAGAATGGGACAAAATACCCATAGAAAGGTGTCGAAATTTGGTGGAGTCTATGCCACGACGATTAGAAGCTGTGATTCATAACAATGGATATGCCACAAAATATTGATTTCCACTTTTCAACTTCAGTATGACGGAAATACCATATTATAATTTAATTTAATTTTGAGTATTTTTTTATGAATTCAATCTTTAAGTTTCCCTTATTACGTTATAAATGAATAATTTTTGTTTTTGAAAATATTAATCAATCTCTACAGAGTATTTCTAAAAAAAACATAATATTCAATGAAGGCAAAATACTTTTGGGACTCACTGTATGTGTTTTTTTAGTTTTACTTTATATTGTTTGTTAGACGTTTTTCTTTGTAATCATTACGCTGAGGTCCTACTAATTCAACATTTTCCCCTGGTAGTAATGTAAAGTTACTTTGGAATGTGAACATTCTAGCTTTTTCGTACAGAGAAACTTTGCGGAAGCAAACTCGCAAAAAAATATTTAATCGGCCCATATGACTTTTTTTTAAACTTTTTTAGTTAAACTTCGAATTTATTTTTTCAGTCCAAGTTATACTGCACTTTAATCGTCCAATATTGGGCGTTTAAATCACCGTTTAATAGAGAAAATGCTCCGGAAATCGCATAGAGATGAACTAAATAAAACATTGTGTGGGAGTGGCCATAGGTGGTCCTAAGTCACTCCTTAAATTTAATCCGCACAAGGGATTACCAACAAGAAGTGTTATTTTGAATCAATCGGTATTTCGGTAACTGTCACTTTTATTCTTTCACATTCTTTAACAAGTAAAAACTACGTCATTACTAAAAATGTAACGATAGCCGCTTCAACAACGGATTAAAAAAAATACAAAAAATATAAAAAATCAACATTCGATTATTTCAATTGAGTATTATTTGGAAGTTCATTACTTAAATATTAATATGTAAAAAAAAATTTTGTTGAAAATGTCTGTATTACAAACAAGATCACAAATCAATAAGACCGTGTAGCACAACATGTGGTAGGTCAGCAAATGCGTATGTATACACAATTACATTTCCATGGTCAGCTACTGCTGCAGTATCATCAAAAAACAATCCTTAAAATGGAAATGTTGAAGTTTGGGCATGAGGGGTGAATAAAAAAAATCCACTAGAGATGGTAGGGTAAATGGTATGTGGCCTCTGAGTATGGCTTGTCATTCTGTAAAAGAAAATATTATATTATTATTAACTTATTTTCCAGACAAGTGCCAGTAGGTTGTTAAGAGAAACAAGTGGACAAATAGTAAGTTCGGCCGGGCCGAATCTTATATACCCTCCATCATGGATCCTTAAAAAGTCAATAAATAAGAAAACCAGTGAAAAAGTTGCAGTCGGGTAAACCGACTTATATATACCCTCACCCTCATTAAAAACATACAAGTCTCATATTTCAAAGTATCGGAAAGTTAAATGTGTGAGTAGCTACCATCATTTGATGTAACATCTGATGAAAAGTCATAATAGCAACCTAGAATACCGAATGTTTTAGAAAAATATTGTATTACATGATTTTACAAAAAGGACGGAATATAAAGCAGAGTTTTTACTAGAAAATTGTATGTAGTTAAAGCTTTACTAAATATAGAGTTTCGGAAAGAATCGTTGATCGAGTTTATATAATTACACGATTTCTAAAGTGGGTACATTTGTATGGGAGGTACCAGAAAAGGAGTTGCCAGACTGCCAAGTTTTGTCCAAAACTTAGTCCAGTTATACCATTACTAAATACGGAATTTGGGCAGATCGCGTTGGTCGTATTGAAAGTATTACACGGTTTATAATGGGTGGAATGGTAAATTTGTATGACAGGTACCAGAAGGGGAGTTGCCAGACTTCCAAGTTTTTGTCTAGCTATACTTTTACTAAATACAAAATTTGGGCAAAATGTCGTTGGGCATATTGGTGTTATTACACGATTTCTAAGGCAGGCGGGATGGTACATTCGTATGGGAGGTACCAGAAGAGGAGTTGCCAGACAGCCAAGATTTTGTCGGAAACTTTGTCCGGTTATACCTTTACTAACTATGGATTTTGGACAAGATCGAACTTGCAAGTGTTGATATTATTACACGATTTATAAAGTGGGCGAAATGGCAGATTTGTATGGGAGGTACCCGAAGGAGAGTTGCCAGACTGCCAACTTTTTGTCCACGACTTAGTCTTACTATACGTTTACTAAATACAAAATTTGGGCAAGATCGCGTTGGGCATATTGGTGTTATTACACGATTTCTAAGGTAGGCGGGATGGCACATTTGTATGGCATGTACCAGAAGGGGAGTTGCCAGACTGCCAACTTTTTGTCCAAAACTTAGTCTAACTCTACTTTTACTAAATACAAAATTTGGGGAAGATCCAACTAGGCGTGTTGATATTATTACACGATTTCTAAAGTGGGCGAAATAGCAGATTTGTATGGGAGGTACCCGAAGGGGTGTGGCCATATAGCCCATATGCTATCCCATAAGCAGTTTTGGGAATTTATTAAGCCATGCCAAATTTCAGAGTGATTGCTTAACTCTTTCGAAAGTTATCGTGCGTACCAGCAGGACAGACGGACATGGCTCAAACGATTCAGGAAGTCATAAAACGAATTTGGTTCAAAGACACCTGGGGTCTAATGTGGATATTTCTATGTGTTACACTTTTGAGCCGTATCAAATGATATATACCCTCCCACCGTAGGGTGAGGGTATAACTAACTGAGTTTTTGGGCCGCTCGTGACCCGATAGTCCCAGGAACCCGATCACAAATTTTATCCAAATCATGAAAATAAATGCATATTTGGGTTCGCGAGAAAATTTCGTTGCATTTCGATACCCATATGTCCATGTTTGTCAAGGGACGGTTTTTGGGCCGCTGGTGACCCGATAGTCCCAGAAACCAGATCAAAAAATTTAGTAAAATCGTGAAAATAAAGGCATATTTGGGTTCGTGAGTAAATTTCGTTGCATTTCGATACCCATATGCGCATGTTTATCATGGGCCCTTTTTTGGGCCCCAAGGGTCCACGGAACCCATGAGCACGCCCATTTTTGGGATTTTTTCCCCATCTATAAATTATATAAACTTAGAACTTAGATGTAGTGAAAAAAAATATTTGAAAAATTTGATTATGGCCGGAATATATTTAGTCCCGTAAAGGGGAACTTTTTCCCCTTTGGTCCGATATGGCCCATTCTCGAACTTAACCTGCTTATGGGCAAAAAACATCTTCCTACAAAATTTAAGCTTTTTAGGGTTAGTCGTTCGCGCTCTATCGTGATTTCAACAGACAACAGACGGACGGACGGACGGACGGACGGACGGACATCGCTAGAATGTCTTAGAATGTTACACTGACCAATAATATATATACTTTATAGGGTCGCAGATCACTCTTTCGAGGTGTTGCAAACGGAATGACAAACTTAGTATATACTCCATCCTATGATGGAGTGTATAAAAAGTTTGTCAGTTACTTTAGGTTTGGTTATGTTAGATTGAGAAGAGGAAGCGGATTTTATTGGACATACACATAAGCCAGTATTCGGCTTGTTGTGCGCTCTAAACTGGTACATGGAAAGATCTTGAGAAGTTATTTTAGGAACTCTGTACTGTTGACTCAATCTTTAATTCTTTTCCAAGTCTGTTAAGTCTGTTAAAGAGTCGTTTCCCAAGAAACGGGATCTATTGTTTGCGAACGCTGGGCAGTGACAGAGGAAATGCTCCAATATTTCGTCATCCTCTCCGCATGCCCTACATACGCTATTGTCTACTACTCCTATTTTGTGTAGATGCGATTGTAAGCCTATGTGCCCCGTTAGGATGCCCATGTTCTCACTAGTTTCTATTTAGCTCAGTTTCAGCAAGGTTTTGGTTTTATCCTCATTTGGTTCACCCCACAAGATTCTTGTCGTTTTCCCAATAGTTTCACCATTCCATAGTGTGATATGGGCGTGTGTCGCCCATCTTTTTAGCTCAGAACGCGTAGCTCCGAACGGTTTCGCATTCTCTAAGTTTATTGTTTGCAAGTCCCTGGCTCCTTGAGCCAAGTTATTGGCTTTCTCGTTTCCTCTTACCCCGTGATGACCAGGCACCCATTTGATGCGTATTGTGCCATATCTAGAGTAAGAGTTAATAGCCATTTTACAATCTAAAACTGTCCTTGATTTAACCGTTTTAGAAGTTATTCTCTTGATAGCCAAATGGCTATCTGTAAATCCTGTAGGACCGTGTAATGGTCTGGTAGGCGGAATAAAAGTTCGGTTTTCGGTTCTTCGATGTTAAGTCCCAGCCCCGCCCTTTCCCCTAGTTTCGAACCATCTGTATAACCGCAGTTTCCAGTTGGTGTCTGCGCTAGGGTTCCATCAATCCAAGATTGTCTGTCTGGTATTAGGGTCTCACACTCAACAACTATTGACGTTTCGGGTATTCTATCGGGCACGGATGATATGCCAGTTAAATTCCCTGCCACCACCTCAACTATGTTTTGATGATATGACCTGTGATCAGTTTGATCCATTCGCCCATTGCTTTGAGTCCCATTGCTGTAAGGGCGGCTTCATATTTAATCTGTATTTCTATTGGTGGGACATTTAAGATAGTCTCTAAAGCCCTATTAGATGTGGTCCTCATTGGTCCGCTTATGCCGAGACAACACATACTTTGGACCTTTTGTAATATTTTTATGTTGCACTTCTTTTTCATCGATGTTCACCATACTACTGATGCATAAGTTAGAACAGGTCTAATTACGATTTTGTAGAGCCAGTGTGTCATCGTTGGATTGAGGCCCCATTTTGACCATATGGCTCTTCTACACAAAGACCAGCATCTGTGAGCTTTGTTTGCTCGTTCTTCTATGTGGTACTTCCAATTTAGTTTTCTGTCCAAGATTACTCCTAAGTATTTAACCTTGTCTGATATTGAAATTGTTTTGTTAAGGAAAGATGGGTCTATATATGGACCAATCTTTGTTTTCCTTGTAAACAGACATATTTCAATTTTGTCTGGGTTTACATTTAGACCGCTCGGTCGAGCCCAGTCATATGCAAGTTTTAGAGCCGTTTCGGCCCTTCTACAAAGTTGGTTTGGATTCTGGCCCCTCAGAAGTATTATAACGTCGTCGTAGCAGACTGGTTTAAGTCCTTCGTCAATTAGGATCCTCAGGAGACTGTTAATAGTGGTAACCCATAGGAGTGGTGATAAAATACCTCCTTGTGGTGTACCCTGTGATACTGGGTATCTTATTTGTATTTCGTGAGACCCACAGTTTATCAATCTATTCCTTAACAAGTCTCGGAGATCCAGGTCCACCTCGAACTGGTCTACGGATTGAATAAGTGTATTGGTTTGTACAAGCTCCTTCAATGTCAATGCACACCGCAAGTGTGTACATTTTCCCATTGAAGGATTCTTCTATGTTTTGCACTACCTCGTGTAATTTAGAAGCTTTTCTTTACTCTGCCTAGAGGGTAGTTTTCCTATCCAAATGAAGACTTCAGCATTTTTTCTCTACTTTTAGATACTGTCAGCTTTACAAACATTTTTATAAACCAAGTCCACATGTCTGCTTTGGCTCTTCCCCAGGAAATAAAAGTAGTGCATTAAAAAACTGGCAATTGATGCATTAAAAAACTGGCAATTGAAAAGGTGGGTGGGTTTCTTCTAAAATTCCAATTTTGGACAAACCGGATTTTGGTTTAACAGATTCGAAAAATCAGGTGAATAATGAAAATGAACCCAATTGAAAGTCCATCGATTTGAACAACATTTTGTTTATTACTTGTAGCTCTCATTAATTGATTTTCTAGCACTTTTGCAGCAGCCTTCGGTCGTATTTGTTGGTATCCATGTCCTGTTGAACTATGCAAATTAAATACTAGTTCTCAGTTTTCAGTACTTTGAAGACCATAAAGGCAAACAAATATTTGATGTAAACATTGACAGGGGCAGACGAAGCCGGCCCAACAAGCGACAGGCCTTCATCAGATCTGGTTGTATTTATTGTAATACAAATATGTTCACATGGACTTTCAATGCTAAATGGAAAGGTTGGCAAGATGCGTGGCCCAAGGGTTGGAGATGAGCAATAAAACCCATGGCGGTTCTCTAGAGAAATACATCTCATACAATTGTTTTAACTATGCCAGAAGTTTAAGAAGTTCGTTTCTCATTTTCGAATTCATGACATTTCAATGACAACTAATTTAAGAGGAATACAGTGCCAGGCAGACTATTTTTTTTAAGGCCTGTGATGAGACATTTCTAACGCTGCTCCCTCATCTGGGTATATATGATTGCATACGGATGTTGGTGAATTCAAAAGTGCTTTCACATTCTCACTCGTTCCACATGTCCCACGTCCACAGCTGGTTGTTTGCTTAAGTCAATCTCATTGCAATTTGTTTTGAAATAATAGAATTTTTAAATAAATTCTCTCAGCTTTATACGGCCAATTTTTTGCCATATTTTCAAATAAAATCATTGACCTAAAAAAAAGAAAACAAACAGACATGACTCAACGTCAGTCGGCTCCTATTTCATTTCAAGGATTTCCTCATGTGCTCAAATCCCATCGACTCTGGCTAGTGGGGGACACACAGGACCAGTAAGCGCTGTATCCTGCCAAACACCCAACAAAAATCATTCCGAATCAAATATACACATCAGCAACTTCGGACGTAACGGAAATATTCTCAATATGTGCGAGTATTTTTGCATATCATCAAATCGACCCACATGCGAATGGCGTGTATACGATGGCGAAGAGTGAGTTGGACAAAGTAAAAGCAAATGTTTATGCGCTGCGGCTAATATTAAATAATTGGTCGCCAATGATTCCACTGGGCACAGTCTGTGAAGTCCGATGTGACTTCGTATTGTGACAATGAAAAATCTGCCAGTGCAGAGAAAAATCTAAAATCGCAACTAGAAAAAAATAATTAATTTCCATAATTTTGTAACTAATTGAATTGATAATTCAATCCATTGAACTTGGTGTATTATTACAGAATAACGCATGTGTATGTTTTGGGGGATATCGGCTCTTCTACTCATCTATATATATAAAAAACTGGGGGGAAACGGGTAAACACAATAATCAAATATTATGATTTGCTGGAAAATTGGTGCACGACAACGATTGACAACAACATTTGGAAACGAGTTAGAGATGGGACAAAAAAGGGGCCATGACGGGATAAAAAATAAAAAAAAAAACATCAAACAAATTTTTAGCAAAAACATGTGGACAATAGTTAAAGAAGGGACGAAAAAACGTACCAAAACGGGGGAAAAGGTAAAAAAGGGAAAATACAAAAATGAGTGTGAAAAAATTGTAGATGGCAGGACTGAGCCCAAAATTTTGAAGTAATGGATTAGGGGACTAAAAAATAATCTACATACGAGTATATGAAATACTTGCATGACTGACTGACTAATTTATACTGTCCTCGCCAAAGGCTGAATCTAGAATCATGAAATTAGCTATGAACAGATTTTTTGAAATTCGGATAGGAAGGGGATAAAAATGGCACAACGGGGCAAATGTGTCCCCAAAACCCTTCGAAATACATACAAATAAAATATTGTGCTTTTTTGTTGGAAAATTGGTCCGTAACTACGCTTTGCAACAACTGGTGGAAACGAGTTTAAAAAAGTACCAAAGCTGGATAAAAATAGGGTACTTTTTTTACGTCAAATAGATATGACGCAAAACGGGATAAAAAGGGACAATATAAGGGACAAAAATAGAGTGAAACAGATTTTTGGCAACAACTAGTAGATAATTTCAAATTTCAAACCAAAACACAAATTTCTTTTTTTATTTGAAAGTACAATCCTTCCGGTTAATAATAGATAATAATTCCACTCAAATCACTGCCTCGGGTGGCCATGCAGTAGCCTAACGACATCAGCTCAGCGGCTGATAATGCGATCTACAAAAACAGGGCGCAAAACATCGAGTTTAGCTTCGGCTGTGTGGCACGTAGCACCGTTCTTTCAACATGACCCGATAACGAAAATAACGAAAACGAAATAAGCACTAGTTGAAAAACAAAACGTTAGATGGCTGACCATTTACTTATTAAATAGGTAGCGGAATAAGATCTTGGAGGAGCCCCATGTTTTTCTTCGAACTGCCGTCAAGTAAAATGCCTTAAATTGTTAACTGTTTTCTATGACTTTACAATAACTTTCACATACTACGAGTACTTTTTGTATACCTATTTTTAATTTGTTCCTTTGTGGATAACTTAACAACGGATATAGCATTTGTCTTCAATGGACAGGAATGTCAATATGATGTTCATAGTCAATATGATGACGATGGCGACAATATTGATTTGCTTTTCTTTTTGTTGAAGAATTTTCAAGAGTAAGAACAAATTGACCATGTTGTGCAAGACTGTCTCAACTCATTATCGTCCAGAGCACAGTGGAAAAATGCAATTACTTTTAAAATGTGAAAATATTACTAACCTAATTCAGAGTTAGTAGGTTAGGTTGGTTTCTCTGGATTTGGTTTATGCGGATACACAAAGATATTGGCAAGAAAAAAACCCCACAAAAAAAGTAATTAATTGAAAATGAGTTTTATTTTGAGCGAAAAACATAAAAATCATAAATTATGATTATTTTTGAGTTTTATTTGTTTTCTTAAAAATCATGATTATGGGCATATTTTTTTTTTAAATTGCTCAAAATTAATCATTGCCACTGAAGAAAATTTAAAAAATTCGTAATATAATTATCACAAGTAATTTTTATTTTTTTAATTATAAAACTCATAATGATTATGGTCCCTGGTTCTAATTTAGTTCGCAACGATCTCGGTGGACAATTTAGATGGCTCCGTCTAGTTGATACCAGATAATCCGTATGTCCACATCATCCAATAGGTGACATTTTCCGATAGCTGCGATCGATGTGCCTGGTTCGCCAGTCACACTTCTTCGAATCCTGCCAACCGTTTGCCGAAGAGTTTCTATGACCAGCATGTTCGGTTTGCTGGACGAAATTCCATATTGCAGTCTCAGAAATTAGATTTTTGGTGCGAAATTCCGACGGTTAATTTTTATAATCCGCTCGGACTGTCAAAAGTGGACTTGTAATAAACGAAAAATAGTACGTATACATTTGTTTTTCTTGTGTATTTTCCAATATTTGCCGCGAAAAAGACGTAAGCACCATTTTTTTGAAACTCGATTTTTAATGAAATTTGATGGAAAATTGTCCAACAACATAATCCCAAAATATTAAAAATTAACCCCGTATTCATAAAAATTTAGAAAACCCAAAAATTAGAATATAAATTTACTTTGTATTGTAATTAATAATAAATAAATAACAAAAAATTGTTTTTGTATTTTCATACAGTTTTTTTTAACAAAACTTTATTGTTTTTTTATGAATACGAGGGTAGACATTTTTATTTACAAAAAGATATAGCAAATTCAATTGTATCGTATGCATCACGCTCCATTTTGCTTGACCATAAAAATAACCTCTCCTGCAAAATATTCTTTTTGACACGGTTAGGGTTCGATATGTTCGGTGGTAGAGTAAACAGGCATAAAACCACATTAATATGTTCCGATTGTGTTATTAACATTGTTTTTCTTATATGCGGTGGAAAGGAGATTAATTTGTCTATAAGTGGTACATATTGTTTATTTACTTTTTTATGGACAGGCCATATCAAACTGATGTTACATTCACCGGGCATACGTTCTTCCAACCAATTGGTGCTAACAAGCTGATGCAAGCTTCTTATCAACTCATCGCCTCCCACCCTTAAAGCAAGCTGTCAGCTCCCGCAGCATAGTTGTTCTTCATTCCGCATATAGTAACGTGGACTTCGCCTAGTTCGGCTAGCGAGCATTCAACACCATCATCAAGAATTTGTTCATTAGGAAGTTCGTCATTATCATCGGATGCGAATAAATTGGAAAAGTGTTCTCTCCATATCCTGAGTACGTTTTGGGTGTGTGCTATCAGATCAACAGTTTTATCTCTACAGGATGAAGTACCAGTACCAAAAACATCTGTCTGGTGTTTTACTCTTTGATACAATTTTTGGACTTCATATCTACACTTGTTCATCGTGATGTCCTTCCATCCATGTCATTTTCCTGGCTTTTCCTCTCTCCTCTTCTCTCTGTTCTTCCACGGTGCAGCTTTCATTACCACTGAGTGCTGAAGTATGCCCTGTTTCCAGATCGTACCCAAGTATGGACTTCGCTGCGTTTTCCATGCAACGTTGTAAGTTTTACCAATTTCTAACCAAATCCTATTTCCACCCAATACCACCCAGGGCATATTCTTGGGGTTTAAGAGCCAATTATTATTTTCCCGATTTATCGTTTGTAATAAACGCATTTAATCACGACAATGCTGTCAAATCATTGATGTATCCTTGGTATCGGTGACGGATAAATAATACTCATAAGTAAAAAAATATTAGTCATACGCCCCCTGGGGTGAAAAGGTGTCTTCTGCTCATGGATATAACATAATAAACTCCATGGAGTAAGCAGAAACAGGAACTGTTTTAAATATCTTTTAATATTGTTTAACTCCAATTATTAAATTGCATCGCTTTAATCAAATTTGCACCAAAGCGCAATAGCAAACAAGTTACGAAATCCTTAGCAATTGCAATATTCAATTCACATAATTAACATTCCCTTGAATCTCGTGTAGTATTTGTACTCGTATATTTGCGATGGCATTGCTGGCTTGCTTCATATTTATTTATTTGCTGGCATAACCAACATATAAATTATTGTCCAATAAACTTTTGCTGAATATGAACATTTTCTTACTTGATTTCAATTTTGCTGTGCGCTGCTTCCATGGCGGAGCTTTGGGGTGTTGGCGATGGCGATGGCCGAGGTTGGTGGCCGACCGACAATCCTTGAGAAATACTAGTACCCCAAATACACACATACCCACTCGATACACATGTTCATGCAGGGGGTAGATGGTGCACAGACATACAAGTATCACTGGGATACTAATAAAACAACGACATCAAGAAGAGCGATAAAAAATAAGTAACAAATACAAATGGAATACAAAATAGCACATAATTTATACTCCCCAAGCGTCGAGCGACAAATCCAGTGATACGCCAACACAACCGCCATTACCCCAATCACTCCGCCATCCAAACCATCCGGCAACTGCCAAAGGAGCATTACCAACAAAATAACACAAATTAACAAAGCACACACAAAATACAAAGGCACACACACACACATACGTTCAGACATGCTTTATGTCTCTGTATGTGTGTTTGCGACAAGAACAACACCGCCGCTATGTACGAAATAAAATTTAAAACTCTCAAATGGCGCCAATGAGTCTTTAAAGAGGATGAGCAAAAACAACGAAAAACAGCAACAAAAAAACACCAACAAAAATGCCACCGTGGCTGCGTAGACAAATACTCGTAACCCAGCGAACTCAGGGAATACATTCGCATACATTCACAGAAAAAAAACCAAAAACAAATTTAAGCAATTCTGTTGCTAAAGTAACGAGAGTGGTATGATAAAGCAGGGAATTCCTATACTGCCCAAAAAGTCCTCTGATTCTTTGGACAGCTTTATCAATTGCGTCAAAGTGAAGACTCATACAATGACAGCTGTGCTAAGGTTTTCAATTGTCTGTTAAGTGAATCAGACTCTGGACAAAAGGTTTCAAGAAGCTGACACACTTCTTCATCGGTACCCATTTGCAAAGATTTCTGCTGAAAATTACCATAAAATCGGATTATACTTTGGAATGTTTTGCTTTGTGATTCGAGATATGGCGGTACAAAGTGGGAATTTGCTTAAAAAAATGGTCTACTTCGATGGCGAAATTATAGAGACAACCCCAGATTTTTTATAAATGGCTATTTGGAAAGGCTGTTTTTTTAGAGTTTTAAAATTTTAAATTAAAATACAGAAAAGAAAAATATCAATTATACCGGATGAAATGGATAGACCATTAATATTTATATGTAACTTGAGACATATGATCGACACGGCACATTCTGGAACTCCAATTTTCACAAACATTTTGCAGTATTTTGCCAGTATTTTCGTAATTCGGCTATGACTCGTCCATGCGTTGAATTGTCTCTGGTTTATCGACGTAGACGAGTGAGTTAATATTACCCCAAAAGGAAATAATCCAATAGGGTAAAATCACACAAAAACAATCCCTACTGATTCGAATTAGCTGGTATAATGGACGATTATAAATGGAGACATTAAATGGACGAAGTGCATAATAAGTTTGACGAACCGAACCATTAAAAGGTTTATCTGCATAAACAAAGTCCTTCGCGTAGCCTCACAAAAAATAAGTCTAATGTTGTCAAATCTCAAATCTTCGGACCAAAGAGCGCACCAAACAGTGACTTTTTGTGGATGTAATGGCCTCTCTTCAATTATTTGAGGATTCTCAGGACCCTAAATACGACAATTTTGTTTATTAACATATCCACCGAGTGAGAAATGTGCTTCATAACCATAAACCATAATCTCCTCTCAAAGCACGATAAGTGGTTGTGCCAGAATCACCATTTTTGGAATAATAAATAGAAATTTTTACGCGTTGTGTGATAGTTAAGCGATCCATTTTCGTCAATGGCAGACTTCCAACTGAAAAGAAAAACCAGTGAAAAAGTTGCAGTCGGGTAAACCGACTTATATATACCCTCACCCTCAGTAAAAACATAGAAGTCTCATATTCAAAAGTGAGCGTGGCTACCACCATTTGATGTAACACCCGATGAAAAGTCATAATAGCAACCTCAAATACCGAATACTATAGAAAAAAAAATATTGGATGGTACAATCGTATGATAGTTGCCAGACTTCCAAGTTTTTGTCCAAAATTTTGTCTGGCAATAGCTTTACTAAATACAAAATTTGGGCAAGATAGAGTTGGTCATACTGATAGTATTAGACGGTTTATAAGGGGCGGGATGGTACATTTGTATGGGAGGTACCAGAAGCGGAGTTGCCAGACTTCCAAGTTTTTGTCCAAAACTTGGTCTAGCTATAGCTTTACTAAATACAGAATTTGGGCAAGATCTAATTGGTCATATTTATAATACTACACGGTTTATAATGGGCGGGATGGTACATTTGTATGGGAGGTACCAGAAGGGGAGTTGCCAGACTTCCAAGTTTTTGTCCAAAACTTTGTCTAGCTATAGCTTTACTAAATACAAAATTTGGGCAAGATAGAGTTGGTCATACTGATAGTATTAGACGGTTTATAAGGGGCGGGATGGTACATTTGTGTGGGAGGTACCAGAAGCGGAGTTGCCAGACTTCCAAGTTTTTGCCCGAAACTGTGTGCAGTTGTACTTTTACCAAATACGGAATTTGGGCAAGATCTCGTAGGTCATATTGGTGTTATTACACGATTTCTAAGGTAGGCGGGATGGTACATTTGTATGGGAGGTACCAGAAGGGGAGTTGCCAGACTTCCAAGTTTTTGTCCAAAAGTTAGTCCAGTTATACCTTTACTAAATACAGAATTTGGGCAAGATCGCGTAGGTCATATTGGTGTTATTACACGATTTCTAAGGTAGGCGGGATGGTACATTTGTATGGGAGGTACCAGAAGGGGAGTTGCCAGACTTCCAAGTTTTTGTCCAAAAGTTAGTCCAGTTATACCTTTACTAAATACAGAATTTTGGCAAGATCGCGTTGGTCATATTGGTGTTATTACACGATTTCTAAGGTAGGCGAGATGGTACATTTGTATGGGAGGTACCAGAAGGGGAGTTGCCAGACTTCCAAGTTTTTGTCCAAAACTTTGTTCAGTTATACCTTTACTAAATACGGAATTTGGCCAAGATCGAACGTGCGCGTGTTGATATTATTACACGATTACTAAAGTGGGCGAAATAGCAGATTTGTATGGGAGGTACCCGAAGGGGTGTGGCCATATAGCCCATATGCAATCCCATAAGCAGTTTTGGGAAAATATTAAGCCATGCAAAATTTCAGAGTGATTGCTTAACTCTTTCGAAAGTTATCGTGCGTACCAGCAGGACAGACGGACAGACGGACAGACGGACGGACATGGCTCAAACGATTCAGAAAGTCATGAATCGCATTTGGTTCAAAGACACCTGGGGTCTAATGTGAATATTTCGAGGTGTTACACTTTTGGGTCGTATCAAATGATATATACCCTCCTACCCGTAGGGTGAGGGTATAAAAATTGGTTTGACAGATGTCGAATTCCAGCCCTATAATTTTGAAACAACGAAATGGATAACCCTATATATGCAGTAAGGGATACTATTGTTCACGAATTTCTAGGGAAATTATCAATATAAGAAAACAATTAAGGATTGGAAACAAAAATCAATGGAATTGGGCGGGGAGAACAAAATATTTAAGAAACATTAAAATATGGTGGTCGATCATTGTTGGCATGGGGCTATTTTCATGGAAACCAGCCGGATTTGAGGTCAAATGTGTGATACGGACTTCATCAGCATCGTTGAAGACTCATATCTTCCAAGTTTGAACATATACGGTTGGAACAGGGACAAACCGACATTTTTATACAGGACAGCGATCCTAAGCATTCGGCAAACAAGACTAAAATGAGGTTTCAAGAAAATGGGATCAAATACCTTTGGTCTATTTATGAAAAAGGACGATTTTTGCTAGAAAGGATAGGCCTAAGACCGTAGACTAACTCTGGATTACTATATATGCCAAGAAGAATCATAGTAGTTAAAAAAGCCACAAAATACTGAGACCAAAAAAAAGACTAGTTTTCGGTCTGGGGTCCAAATTGTTAACAGTCAAGCCTGTGAATTAATATCTGTTTAAACAATACGTAAATAGAATTATTTTAGTTTTTCATACTCTTGTATTCAGTGGGAATAATGTATTTCATTTAACTAAAAATGTGTTTATATAAAAATGAAAAAAGACAAATGTGTTTGATATTTTCTCAAAAATCATTATGATTACAATTTTCTCTACTAGGGAGTTTATCGTGATCAGTTTTGTTCTTCAATTTACTTGATCATCCGCATTATGTCTGACTTCATTCCATTGTAGTCGTAGACGGAATAGTTTGGTTCCAAGTATGTGCTGGTGGTCCCACTCAGCAGCTTCCCTGGGTATTCCACTCTAAAGCTTGTATAGCTATATCTTCTGATGGCTTACGAAGTGTATATTCTTATTTTCCTTTTGATGGTTTGCTGGTTTTTTACCGTCCAAAGTTTGTTGATGGCCCGAAACACACGTATAATTTAGGAATTTTTGTAGTCATTGCATGTCTTG
The DNA here is from genome assembly GCA_958296145.1 of Hydrotaea cyrtoneurina. NCBI lineage: Eukaryota > Metazoa > Arthropoda > Insecta > Diptera > Muscidae > Hydrotaea > Hydrotaea cyrtoneurina. The sequence continues at coordinate 48,497,855 of OY282514.1, read as the reverse complement.
TAATGTCATATTCGAGGTATCGAATCCGTATAATAATATGGATTTTGTGTTAGAATTAGAAATATTAAGTTTGTTCCATCTTGAGATGAGCTGTTGCCAAACGAAGTTCACTAACGAAAATCCATTGTGTTCCTTGTTTGTGGGGCTGGATCCGTCTTTTGTCGAACCCCAGTAAACAGAAGAATTCCACATCGTCTATTTCTTTGTTTTGTATGAAAAATGTTCTCTCGAACTAGGCATTTATTCTGAGTGTTTTCGGCACCTGTTTTTGAACAGGTCTATAATTACGCCGTCTTTAAGGTCGACGAAAGTTTCGCTATTCCAGAACGATTTTATTGAGGGCTCCAGTAATAGTAATAATGTTATCCAAACCTGGTGATATATTCTTTTGCGATCTTACGTCTTTTTTAAATGTTTACACACAAGTAAAACGCGTGTTTGGACTTTGAAGCAAGTAAAACTTATTTCAGTCTACACAAAGCCTATTTGAATGTAAATATAACTCGTTTGCTTTTAATATTACATATTTGTGTATAAGCAATTTTTTTTTTTGCATTTACGCTCTTTAAAATAAATGCAATACCGAGAGAATGAGATGGATAGTTATATAGAAATTCACAAATTGAAAAAAAAATAAAAATAAAAAAATTTGATATTTATCACCTACAAACATGTTAATGTTTGTGGTGTGGAAAAATATATATATGTTTGATGCGAACTTGTTTGCTGAAATTTCTTTAAATGACCATTTTTTTCAGCGTGTAGTTAAAAACAAATTTAAGTCAAAAATTTGTTTGTTAAAAATTTATACAGGACAAAGAATTACAAAAAAAAAAATATAAATTTTCAGTAGTTTATCATAGCCACGTATCTACCAATTAAAAAGTGGTATAGATCATTAAAATCGATAACGGATTTTCGATTTTATTCATTTATGCATTTATGTCAAAGAAATATAATACTCTGGATATTTTAACAATATGTAAATAAAAATAGGTATTGGAAAAGACAATAAGGCGATAATAACAGAAAAAAAATCTTAAGAACTTGAAATGTGAGACCACATATGCTTGATGACTGGCCTGTGATAAACTGCATATGAGTCAGACTTTTCTTAGAAGATCCCAACCTATTCCCTTTTTTTCATACGTTGTAATCCCCAACGTTGTAGCCCATTAACTGCGACCCTTACCCAACCAATGGTTGTCGTCCTCGTAGCTATAAATTGTTTTTCATTGCTCAAAAAAAAATATTTTTCGCAGAAGAAAAGTTTAGCTTGTAAGAATTGACAGAAAGTTACTGTTGCTACTCGTTCCCCTCTCATGTGTCTGAGTTACTGTGACGACTAGAGCGAGCTACTGCCACCGCCACCGCCATCGCCACAACCAACAGCAGACGGAAGCATTACCAGCAGTATCCTCAAGAAGTTTAAAAGGAAAACAAGATGATTTTTCGTATTACTGATCCACACACCCCAACAGCAGCCAACATCCAGAAAAGAAAATAATAACATTACAACTACAACAACAATGGTGGCAGCAGAAGCAGCAATAACACACTCGCCCAACAACAAATGGCAATAAAAATAAGCTAAATTACGTCAATATGGCGCCAAAACGCATACACACATACATACACCTCAAAAACAAGTCAGAGAGAGAGAGAGAGAGCGAAAACACAGACGATAAACACACTCTATTTCTCCGTCTATATTTCCCACAGCATCAACCACGAGAAGATGAAAAAAAAACATTGTTGGTAAAAATGCCACAGAGGAGTACTGGAGAGAGAGTCAAACGGAATCACAAATATTTTGAACTCTGCATGTATTTCGTGAGTGACGCACACTAACCTAATGCCAGCAGCACCAAACACACACACACCCATACATTCTTACAAAGTCATACATTACGGAGACGGAAACAAACAACAAAACAACATTTTGCGTTACGCAGAAATTTTTAAAGAATATTTCTGTGTGTGTGTGTGTGTGTGCATGACTCTATGTATGAATAAACCATGCATTCGCTCATCTGACACATGAAGTATGAGTGAGCACAACAGTGAACCACAAGCCTCAAGGACGAAGGGACAAAGACGTAGAAAACATTTTTTGTCTGTCATCGAAGATCATTTTCTCAGATTAGATTTTTGTGTTGGTTCATCGTTTCGCAGGTATTCTCTATGAAAAATGAATTGGAATCGTATAAACAAATAAACTGTCACGCACAACTCTGTAGTGGTGTGATTTCGTTATTCCCTACGCCAATCTGTGGAGAAGGTTATTCGGTTATTATTTCTGCAGCAATGCAAGGAGGTGTTTTGGATGTGTGGGAGGTCATGTTGTGCTAGGTAGTGTGCTTGTCTATCATACAACAAATCACTGGTCGTGTCCTGTAGTAGCGCAGCAACTGTAGCGTCCGTTTTGCATCTCGTAAATGCCCGCTTATAAGATAGTAATCTCTCAGCTATGCGAAACTTCTCTAGAAAGCGTTAGCCTTTAGCGATTGTGTGGACTTACGAGGGTAGTTCGATATGTTAGGTTACGTCCTTCATCCATTAAGGACCATTGATCAGGAGATGTAGTCAGACATGACTCTCATTTTTGATTAGATTAGTCTCTATTGAACTAACATGAACCTGAAGAAAACCTCTGAGATCGTTTCTTGTGATCTCCGGTAGTCCTGCGAGGTCCGTGAAGAAGTATGCTCCTAAAAACTTAAATCTCCGCAAACAAAGTCACAAGCTGTGACTCCTAGTGCGGCTGCATGTCTACCTATCAAACAGTGTCCAGTGCTGACGATCACCAGCATAGATATTATGGATTTTTAACGATTTAGCATGGCCAGATTTGTCTTGAATTCCTTCCTGTACTCGATCGCCTGTCTGACAGCTACTACACCGAGCGAAAAATAGCAATATCATATTGATATTTTGAAATATTGATTTGATATTGCACAAAATGATATTTTTTGACGCTGGCGTAACCACTTTTTTCATATGGTTGTTGTTAATTTTATTCTTGATGCGACGTATGCGTCGTGTTTGATATTTATAATATCAATTTGATATTTATAATATCAATTTGATATTTATAATATCAATTTGATATTTATAATATCAATTTGATATTGATCAATATCAAAGCGCTCGGTCACCAAGTACAACAATTAAATGTTTGTTGTGATTGTAGGCAATTTTTTCGTATGGTTGTAGTAACATTTCCTTTTTGAAAATTTATAATATCAATTTGATATTGATCAATATCAAATGGCTCCGTTGACTTTCAAGAAAAAAGTTTATTATAATTTATTATTTATTTATTCCGAGAGAAAATAGCGACCGAGACATTTGATATTGAACGATATCATATTGATATTTTTCCCACTTAGCCCCATTTTGTTAACGTTTAATATCAATTCGTTAACGAAAATATCAATTTGATATTGTTTTTTCGCTCGGTGTACTCTAAGATTGAACTTGCATGTGAATCGGGGAATACATACGTGTTCCAAACCCCATGGAACTTGTAAGGTTGTGGAAAATCGGGCCAGTTAATCTGCTCTATCAATCCCTGCAATGTTTCTGAGCCCCCCTACCCAAATCAGGTGAATGTCAAACTGCTTGGCCATCTCGTTAAGAGATGATCGGCAGTTATGGGCTGTTCTTGAATTCCGAAATACAGATTTCAGAGATTTTATCGCAACCTAGCTGTCAGAATCGCCATGATTTCTGCCAGAAAACGCTGCAATGATCTGGCAGCTTAGTCGATAGGTCTTATGCTAGTTCCTTTGAGTGGATTCTACCACCCAGTGCCGAACCGTCTATGTAAAAGCTAATACCATTTCTTGGCTCTATGAAAAATACCCAAAATGCAAAAAAGCCCCAAAAAAAGTGAAGAATGCCCAAAATGAAGAATTCCCCAAAAATAAATGAAAAATCCCCCCAAAGCCCAATATGAAAATTTCTTAATTTGAAAAGAGTGTATGTTGTAACAAAAAAAACGACCATCACACAACTATGTCGTAAAGCAGCATCGGACGTAGAATAGTGGTGTGAATCCAATATACTATTTTCGGAAAAAGACCACAGCGCTTGCCTATGGCCTTTTTACATTCGTAGAGGGCCATAATGTTGAGTTTAAAAGAAAAAAATAACGCGGTCTTTGGGGCTTATTGTCAGTGTTTTTTTCTTAACTCACTACCAGCCCGTTCTCTGGTGCCCATGTTGAGAGTCTCCATATCAAGTTTTGGATTACATCTGTACGGGTCGAAGGTTGTTTTCCCTACCCCGCAAACGATAGGTCGTCTGCATAAGCACCGACTATAAAGTCTGTACTTTCTAGCTGTATTAGGATGTTATTGAGAGTCAGATTTCAAAGAAGTGTTGAGAGGACTCCCTACGGCTGAGTGCCTCTGTCGTGCGACCAAGGATGGAGGTATTATGCCTCAGCATAAGTCACACATTTATCTTTAGAAGATCTTCAGAAGAAGCGATGAGAGAGAGGGCAGTTTATCAAACAGTTTCAACTTGCCTCACAATTAAATAAAAAACAACACTGCTTCAGTTAATTACCATGTGTCAGCAGACTACGCTTAAGTTTACTTTCTATTTGACAGGTAATGAATGCAGACAATTTTGTGTTAGAGTGAATATTGAGTCATTTTGATAACTATTTTGGGGACTTTATCAATTTCTATTGTTAAATATATAATGTACAATTCCGGGATAGATCTATAAGTGGACTGTATTAGAATTCAGAGACTCCCAGAATTGTATGGATTCAAGCAGTTCCCAAATTTCAGATAAAAGGGGGGTTGGTTTCAGTTTTAAAGGTTTTTTTATTTCCAACGATGTTGTTCTTACCGCTCGCTCTGCTTTCTGTTAAGTAAAAGCAGTTGCGATTGTTAAAAAGTGCGTGAGATAACGCGTAACACAAGTGCATATATATTCGTATATATGCGTATATACAAGTGTATATATTCAGCAGCAACCGTAATTGGAATATTACTCAAGATGGAACCTTGGTTGCGTTTGAGTGAAACCCTTTTCAGTCAACCGATGCAGGGTTTCCATCTGAGTATTACAGGGATTCTAGTACTTTATTTTCTTAAGTGTAACTAATTCTAAGTTGTTGAACACGGTTCAACATATAATGTCTGCCCTCAACGCACTTCTGCCACACTTCAGCTAAACATCGGTGAATTCGTGTTCATACCGAATCACTCTGTTAAAAAATTCCACATCATTTCCACAAATTTTCGGAATTTCCCCAGTATGGCTTGTATTCGTCAGTCATTATCGAATTGTTTTCATTTTTATGCAGTCTTTGACAAAGATTGGTATAGGACTTAGGACTGTTGAATATCCGTGTCTATGCTCCGACCAATAGCTTAATAAATCCTACAAGTATTCCCTTGTCTATTCACGATTTCTAATATGCACGATATGGTAAAAATAATTGGAAATGTCACCTATGTTATTGAAGATGTATGTATGACCATAATTCCTCCTCCGCCGAAGGTCTTAATTACTAGAGATCTCACTTTTCGTACAGAGTTGTATATTGCCCACAGTACGAAGATTAGGTATTTCACTTCCTTCACTTCTATGTGACATCAGGTTCTCCCGAAGCCTAATTTAGGAATCTAATTTTATAGTCTAATACATTTAAGGAGTTAACCAGCAGATTGCTGAATTGTTCCTTCTCCCCCCCCCCCCCCCCAAATGTCGTCTAATCCCCATACACCACTGCCCTTTTAAAATGCATGTATTTGAATATTTCGCAATGACTTTTCATTTATACTTGAGGCAACTATTACAACCGCATGTACAGAATGATGACCAACCCCATCAATAAAGTTGGCTGTGTACGGGACACCCACTGCCGAAAAAGAATCGACAACTGAGGCCATTAACTTTCAATACAACACTGGACCTCTCATGTCCTCGTACACATGCATGAGTTTTGTACATTATATGGTGGGGTGCCTTGGGCATGTGTTTGGTGGATTGGAGCCATAGTTTGAGTGACCTCTTAAATATTATGGTAATACGAGACATTTCGGCATCATTTATACTTTGCACACTCACATCCATACACAAATCCACAAATGTGTATGTGCTCCCGCCACACAAACACAGACGACACATTCGCCCAAATACAAATACTAACACAAACACAAGTAAAACAACAAATATTATATTCCACACGCACATTGTGTGTTTTTGATGTCCGTCTCTCGGGCTGTTCGTCCTGCGAATGTGTGTCAGCGTGGCTGTTTTATATTTGCGTGTGTATGGGTATCTCGAGATTATTAAAGCCTATTATCAGGCGACTTAAAGATTTATGGGGCAACAAAGTAGCTCCCCAGAAGACGACAAACATTTGTGTTGTCTTGGTTCTGGTGTCCGTACATCAACAGCGCCGAGTTGTTGTAAACATTTTATGTTTTCGAATTTTTCGTAGTGCTTTTTGCAATTTATTTCTTTGTTTTGTTTTTTTTTTAGCAAATTTTCGCAGATTGCGTTTAATTGATTTACGACGATGGACGGCTTGCGCTTCAATTAAAATTCAAGGACACAATGATGACTGTATTCGACTATTCAAGAGTGGCAACGGAAACGTTCCTGCGTTCATGAATTCGACAATTTTGTATAGAGACAAATAGGGGTGACAGATTAACCTGTGTATGAATTTTTTTCACGAGGCCTTTATTATTTAATTCAAAATATATTCATAAAATCAGCTGCTGCGGCGGTGGAGGGGCTGTCGCTATGATGCCGCACAAAGGTCCAGAATCCTTTTCCATCGGCCTAAAGTCAAAACCTTTGATCTATTACACATTTTTAAGTTCTGTAAAAAATTGGTTGTAGAGTGAAAAAAAGGAGTGAGTAACTATTTTATGTTGTTAACATTAAACCTCGAACAATTGGATATATTTTAGAAATATTTCCAAAGTCTCCAAGTTTTCGTATTTTTCGGTTTTAGGTGGAAAAATTAAGTTTGAAATTTTAAAAATTTAATTTGATGCTCTGGATATTTCCACGGCATTCATATCAAAACTTATTACATTTGGTGTCGGTAATATCTTCTCTCGATTCATATCGAGTTTCCTCAGGGATCGCTCTATACGAGTTGTTATAGATGGGGTCTCATCCAACGAGCATAGGTTGACCGCAGGAGTTCCACAAGGCTCTGTCCTCTCTCCTTCTCTATTCCTTATTTTCATTGACGACTTGTTGGGTCAGACTGTGAACCCGATCTACTCCTTTGCGGATGACAGTAACCTATGTCATTCATACTCATTTGATCATCGGCCAGGTCCTCTGGAGGTCGAGGGCAAAAGGCGAATGATGAACAACTCACTTAACCGCGATTTGGCGACGATTTGTGAGTGGGGCCAAATGAATAGAGTAGATTCTAATACACAAAAGACCCAGTGCTGTTTGTTGTCACACAAACGTGCCAATGATCCAGCATCGTCGTCAATATCTATGGGTGGTGTGGATATAGACGTATCAGATACTCTTGATGTTCTGGGCATGAAGATACAGGGTGATGCTCTCATATATTCGAAGTGTCGAAAGAAGCATTCAAGTGTTTAGGCTTTATAAAGCAGTACAAGACATACTTCACTCCATCTGATCTCGTAAATATTTATACCTCCAACATCCGGCCTAAAATGGAATATAACTCCCATATATGGGCAGGAGCTCCAAAGACATCTTTGCAGCTTTTGGGACCGTGAACAGTGGAGAGCGGTGGTAATGATAGGGAAGAGTAGTTTACAGTGGAGAGCGTTGATAATGATTGGAGAGAGTAGGGTATCCAACTCTATTGTCTCCCAACAGCATTGCCGGAATATGGGATGTATATCGGTGTTCTATAGATATTTTAATTATTCATCAGATTTATACTTAAGATATTCATCAGATATCCGTCGTCTTGTCCCTGAAGTTAGAACATTTAGCCGGAATACGCGGCTTTCCAGGGACTATCACCAGTTCGTTCTAAAATGGCCGGTTGATCGGACGACGCACTATAAAGAAAATTCGTTCTTCAGCCGAACTGTTCGTATGTGGAATAATCTTCCAGCAAGTGTGTTTCCAGCCAGTTGTGACATTCTGAAATTCCAAAAAAATTTCAACAAACACCAGTCCTTCTTTCCTCCTCGTTCGGATACCCTAATTTACTTTCGGTAGCATTTATAGGGGCCTTCAAAAAAAAAAAAAAAAACATTTAACCATTTGCCTGAACACACGGAAGCTCGAAAATTTGCCATTTGCCTGAACAGACGGAAGCTCGAAAATATCCACATCTTATCAAAAATGGCCATGAAGCAGTAAAAATCGTCATCTCTAAATTTGGGCAAAGATAAGATTGAAACAATTGTAGTCATGGCAGTAATTATTTAAAAGCTACCTAAATTAATCCACAAATACCCCACTGTACATCGCTGAGATTCGTGACTACTGGATGTCGGTCGACACACGGCGGGCATGTTAACCCATTCATAGCCAGCGATGCCATATGGCACAGAGAAAAGGATTTCGTAACGTTCAAAATATCAATGGATTCGAACTCAGACTCCTTTTTATAAAATATAAAACGATTTTTAAAAAAATGTCTTGGTCATGAATGGATTAATATGTGGGAAATGACTGCTGTCATACCAAATAATTCCCTGTACTTCACAGGGTACTTCACATGATGCCCAATGGAACACGTTTCCAGTCGGAACCACTGTGTGACAATTTCAAACAACGGTGTAGGTAGGGTGTAGAACCATTACACAATAAACCCAGGTTTATATCCTGATAAGAAATTAAAAACAAACATTTTCTGCAACCGCTTTCCACCTTGATAAAATGCAGGTAACTTGACGAGTAAGAGAATAATCTCTATGCCCCGTAAAACTTCTACACAAATGGCACTGAATATACAATGTAAAAGAAGTTCCCCCGTACATTCATTTATGGAATGCCCTCGTAATACGTATGTCAATCCTGTACTCCACGTAATTAAGGAATTTTATTAACACGTGTATTGTAGCTTATCACAATATTAACATCAAAGTCTATCACCGCTCAGCATACTCGTAAAGATTCTTATCGGAGGTCAACAATCCTAAATCACCCATTTACCCGGATTTGAATTTACCGCGTAAATAAAATGTTCATGTGAAAAGCAAATAAACACATAAATACGCGTTGACATGACGGAATCGGTAAACAGCGACTGAAATCTTTTTCCATGACTTCATCCCCAAATACAATGTGTCCTTCTTATATCCACTACTACAGTGAGTTCATATCCCTACCAAATGGCGAACTGTAGTTCACATATTTTGGTGTACACATACACAAACAATTTGCCAGATTTATATGAAAATTATTTATAAAAAACTACAACAAAACATTATTCCACAAGCAAAACAATGCGTACAGAAGAAAACAAACAAAACACAGATTACACACATTCGCATAATAAAACAACAATAATAAAATATTGTTGGAATAGAAACACATACACACACAGATTAACATAAAAATGTGCATAAACTCCCGATTTATTTGCTAACGAATTCATTATTTTACAAAGCAAAGTCATAAAGACGTGCCCCAGCAACTAATGAAAGTACAACCGAAGCACAATGGAAACTAAACTTTAGTATTGAAATGGAACGGACATGATGGGTTCAAAATAAATCGGCGGTTGACCTCGGTCAATTCCGAATTTCAGACAACACATCTATGTGGTGGCTCCTGGAATGCCACAGACTCTTGATCAACGTTCAGAGGCCTAATTGCGGCATTCGTTGTCGGCAACATTGTTGAACAAGATCCAATTTTCCAACAGGGGTGCCGTATACTTATTTGTATTTAATGATTGAGAAATGCATTGGATTTCTTTGAATAAAAACACCAACAACTAAAAGAAATTGTCGATGTTTCAACTTCTTTGGATCACGGCTTCCGATCGATATTTTTTGATTAGATTGTTATCATTTTGCGTCGGATAGCAAATAAAGAAGAAGGGGAAAGTAGATAAAAATAAACTGTGTTATGCACAAGAAAATATTGAATAAAGAAACTCATACATATGTATTTCTAAATTAATTTCGTATTGAGAGGTTGAGATCAATTTAAATGTTATTCGACGACAACTCAGCGAGAAATGCAATCCATTGTCGTTATCTAAATTCGAGTTAGTATAAATTTGATTTATTAAAATTTTTCAGAGACGTTTCAGACTGTCTAAAGATGCATTCAACCGTGTACTAGGTGAACTAAAGTTTCCGGGCCATTTGTCAACGTCTGTACCGCCCATGTTGCAACTAACAGCTACTCTAAATCTTTTGGGCCAGCGAAAGCTACCAACATAACGTAGTTGATGTGGCACGGAATGAGGTGGATCGATTTCGAAGCCGCCAGGAATTTGATTGTTAGCAGCACCAGATTTAAGCATCCGAAACCCATATCGCAACTTGACTGTCACCTGATTTCAAGAAAGAAAAAAGAGATGGAAAGACGGTAATGTGAGGAGATTGAGTTCTATGCAGATAGAAATGATGCCAGAAAATTCTACCAACGGGCAAAACATCAGTCAAAATACTCGTCTACTAGCATAACTTTGTGTGGAATGTGGTGTGCTGAGGATTTGGAAGCAACATTTCTCCACCTTGTTGACAGACGAAGAATCCTCCGAACAAAGTACACAAACAGGCACAATGAACACCAAAGGTCACATCCTACTGTCATATGCGAAAGACATTGACATCGTCGGCAAGATAGAGCGATATGTAACTGGCGCTTTTTCCAGAATCGAAAAGAAATCGGCAAAGTTGGGTCAGACAAACCTTATGCTTGCAACCGCTTGGCAGACATCGCGACGGCAAAAAGGCGACATAGTGAAGGCTGGCAGTTGCAACATCGAGGTAGTGGAAGAATTTGTATACCTCGGATCCGCCATTATTAAAAATAATAATGTCAGCACAGATACTATTTCGGCCTAAACAAACAATTGAAGAACAGAACCCCTCTCGTCGAACTGAACTAACTCTGTACAGATGAATCTGTGCTTGTTTGTTTTGAGAGAACAACTTTTCGCAAAATCTATGGCCCGATCTCTGTTAACGAGAAGTATAGGAGTCGAATGAACCGTGAGCTGTATCCGAAAAATGTTGCAAGTATCGAGTTCAAAAATTCGGATGTCGCAAGTACTGAGGGCGTAATGAAAAATATTTCTATGTTGCACTAATCGAGCTGTGAAATTATCAAGTATGTGCAAGAATTAAGTTACTACTGTATAGAGATACACAAAAGTCTGTAACTTTATGAGTTCAGTAAAGTAAGGGATTATTAGAAATATGAGCATAAAAATATCTGACCCAATTCGACGCAATAAAGTATTGACCCGCGTGCCCAATATTGAGTAATCGTACACTGCTGAGTAATCGAAAAACAACATCAGCTGAAATTTGTCACATTCATTTTAGATTTGTAAAATCATCACCGACACTTTTAAGTGAATTGAGCCAACAAAGTACTAAACTTTACTTAAACTAAAAAGAAAATGTGTCACATAAACCCCCGGCCCCTTGTGGAGGACCCGAAACCCTCATACTCACCCGTCCTTCATTATTATCCTATTCCGTCTCTTCCAGTGAATGTTGTTAATGTTTTCATGTATCTGCACCATTCCATTCCATTCAGGCTGTGGGGTGGACATGACAAGTTTTAATTGAAAAAGCAATATCCTCTCAAGAAAGAAATTGTTGCCAAAGGCAAATTAAGCACAATTAATGGAAATGTGAGCAGAAAACATCACGTTTAATTTAATGAAAATGTTCAACTAATTTCTGTCGCAAGTGAAGATGTCGGTCGGTCGGTCGGTCGGTGGTTCGGCTCGTCTCGGTTCGAGTGGCAATAACTGATGGGCGATGGTTTCTAGCAAATTGTCGTCTTCGAACACAGCAGAACTTTGCAACGTGACTCAAAGACAAGTGCCTGAAAGTATGCTTTGAATTTGTGTGTCAACGGCCAAAGCAATGACTTTCACACTTAGGTGACGTGTATTCTCTGTTGGCTCTGTTGGTTTGCACGTATGCAGCATTATTTTATAAAGGAGCTTCTGCCGAAGCCATGCGTTCTTCTTTTTTTGTGATTTCAAATAATTTCTATCGTTCTTTCTGAATACCATGTATACAAAATCAGTTTAGTTTAATACATTAGCAAACGCAATCATGTTAAGAGATGTTGGCAGCGAGAGTGTTGTGGGAAATTTTCTCATCTGACTTGCACCACTACCTACATTGAAGGTATATTAAGTTTATCATATAACTTGTATTTTTTACTACAAACTCTCAAAAAAAAAATGTTTTAATTGATGCAATAATTATCGAAGTAGGTAAATAATAACTCCTGTACTCCATTTTATGACGATATTCATTGATTGGATAATTTTGTTGGCCAAAAATCTGTAAATTTGGAACGGCTTAACCTTTTATAGTTTTTTTTTTACTTTATTCGTATCATTAGCAGAGAAAAAAGTTGAAATGTTCAACTTAAGTCAGATCTCGTAAAATAAATCAAAAGCTTTAGAAGGAAAATATTTGTTTTAACTTTCTGGTGGCCTTTTCTTGCGTGTCGCAATCGAACTGGCTTGTTTTCTTTATTGTTCGCTTCTTTACCATCTCCTGACTTTTCGCCAATGGAAAACTAGTGATATTTCTGAAGTTTTTACCATGAAGGTCCTTAAATTTCATAGTAAAAAATTAAGCAACTGATGAAAAATAGTAGTCGGATCAGTAACAATTTTAATTGGATCCATTTGTAAAATATATATCACTAGCTGCCCCGATAGACTTCGTCAAAACAACAATGTGTGTCCTATCTTTTTATAAACTTACGAAACGATACCATCACGATTTAAAGTACGATCAACTCCTACCAACGCTATGACGAATACTCTTGTTACTATGCCAAAGGCAGTGGATTTCCGAATAAAATTAAAATTATGCATGTGATCTGGAAGATATTACTCGTTTGGTGAGGGCATGACAGAAACCATCGTTGACAATGTTACTGGAAAACATTACACATAGGCTGAAGCTAAATCGGATGACTGTAGCATCCAGCTGGAAATAGATTCACTGTCAGCCGATATACGGCCACGATATTTATTTTTTTCACCGAATATACAAAGTGATTCATGATTTCTGGGTAGTCATAAGTGAAATGGAGATGTACGATATGGCTGATATGTGCCCGCAATGTTATTGTACTACCCAATCATCGCCGTAATTGCCCCAGGGGGGAGACATACGTATGTAGGTATGTATGTCGAGAATACCTTCTCTCAGACTCTCAGTGGATAATAAATTGTATTATGTCATCACCAACAAAGATAAAGTAAATACATAAGTTAAATAACGATCGTCTGTAATAGACACAACAATTCAGCTATCGCTGGAAGTCAATGACTTTTGCAGAAACTGTCACAATGTTGTCTACGATAACACAGTGCAGTACTAAAAATCTTGAACCATTTGAGACCCCCAAATGGTAACCTCAAAAAACCGCATGTTATAGAAAAATATATACCCTCCTACCCGTAGGGTGAGGAGAGTTTTTCTCGGAAATTTTATGTAAGTACTAGAAGGGGAGTTGCCAGACTTCCAAGTTTTTGTCCAAAACTTAGTCTAACTATACGTTTACTAAATACAAAATTTGGGCAAGATCGCGTTGACCGTATTGATATTATTGCACGATTTCTAAGGTAGGCGGGATGGTACATTTGTATGGGAGGACCAGAGGAGTTGCCAGACTTCCACGTTTTTGTCCGAAAGTTTAACTAGCTATACCTTTACTAAACACCAAATTTGGCCAAGATCGAAGTGGGCGAATTGATATTATTACACGATTACTAAAGTGGGCGAAATAGCAGATTTGTATGGGAGGTACCCGAAGGGGTGTGGCCATATAGCCCATATGCAATCCCATAAGCAGTTTTAGGAAAATATTAAGCCATGCCAAATTTCAGAGTGATTGCTTAACTCTTTCGAAAGTTATCGTGCGTACCAGCAGGACAGACGGACATGGCTCAAACGATTCAGAAAGTCATACATCGAAATTGGTTCAAAGACACCTGGGTTCTAATCTGAATATTTCTAGGTGTTACACTTTTGAGCCGTATCAAATGATATATACCCTCCTACCCGTAGGGTGAGGGTATAAAAACAATTTTTTAAAATAGAAAATAATTAAAGTTACATTTGCGAAACGTCTGGAAGGGTTGGAGAAAATCCTTCGCTTGCCGGTGGATTTCGAAGGGGCACTGTTTCAAGTAATTTTAAACAACGGGACGTCATACCAATATTGTTAAAATCGTTTCCCCTCCCCCGAAGAGTGGAGAAAGATAAAAGGAATGTGAATTTATAGGGTGCATTATAAAAACACAGAAAAAACACAGTGGCAGAAGATTTAAGTAATGTTGTCTCAGCCCGACGGAGGATGATGGAGCGAATCTGCTACAAAGGGATACGAATTGTCTTTCTAAGGCCTCCAGTGTCTCAAACAGTCCCAGGTAATGTCGTTTCCAATAATCTGCTGGTACAACTTTCAGTGTTTAGAAAGTTGGCTTCGAAATGAATTTTGATCTGATTCCATCATTCAATTTAGATGATATCATTCAAAATTATGCGCCCCCCTTGCAGAGTGTTTTCTATTCGGTCAGTGTCGACAAAATTAGGTATGATTTTGAAATCACGAACAGTAATTGCTAAAAGCTTTCACATTTGGAATTTAAAACGTTGTCAACTACTGTAAAAGAATTATTGGGCTGGACCACTGATTACAATGACCTGACTATTTGACTCTTCTATAAGACGTGTATACTCTGATTTGATCCATTGTTTTACGAGTTTGATAGTTGAGAATATTACAAGAAACCCCACATTATGACAGCTCTTTTGGTACTGCCCATTCTGACGAAGAAACACTATTTAAATTGTCAAACTGGCTACTTGATACGTTAGTTATAATCTCCATAACTTTGAACAAGTTGCCTAGTAAATCCAACTTGAACCAGTGAAATTAAACTCAACTTTTGGGAACATTGTGATACCCAGCGATTCGAAGAATACGTTCACATCAACTTCGTTCCAGACCTGCTCTGTATTCCTCACGGCATTTTCCAAATAGTTGCACCTCATCAAAATGCAATTTATTGCTGAGAATAAAAATGATGCTGTGAACAATAACAAAAATCCAATGTGTCTTCTATGGAAGCCGGAAATTCGTTGAATTCCTTCTGTATATTTGGCATTCCGGTTTTTTTTTCATTTTCTATCTGCGATGGCAACGGAACAAAGGAGAGCATTAAAATAACATTACGCCACAAGGATGCTTATCATCTTTATCCTGTGTACAAAACAAAAGAAGACACAAGAAACCTCTTTGTCATATTTGATAAATTGTTTAAAATGAAACATTTCATTATAAGTCCGCACAACTCAACAAAATGTAAAAAAAAAAACGCATCATTGTGTCTT
Source organism: Hydrotaea cyrtoneurina (assembly GCA_958296145.1). NCBI lineage: Eukaryota > Metazoa > Arthropoda > Insecta > Diptera > Muscidae > Hydrotaea > Hydrotaea cyrtoneurina. The sequence continues at coordinate 48,482,298 of OY282514.1, read as the reverse complement.
TAATATGATTTTGGTTTAGTTTATTTTTATTGAAGAACTTAAGAAAGAATGTCGTATTTATTTTGGAGAAAAAGAAAACGAAACGAGTAGAGTATGAAAGATTTAACTTAAATTAACAACATATAATTACGACGATAATTTCTACCACGAGTGGCGATTAAGAATAACTACGACGAAACAATGTGAAACATCGCGTCCGTGACGATCTGCTACGGATCTTTAAAACAGATCCCCGTCCGAGGACAACTCAGTTCCTCCGTAATACTGTAGCAGCAGCCACACTCAGTGCAGTCACGCCGAGCACAGACCATTTAGAAATGGCCAACGTCTGACTGCCATTGCAGCCCTCCTCAGTGCAGGCACAGATCGTCTGGGTGTAGCCCTCATTGTCCGCACTGAAGCAGCTAAGGCCCGACTCCTCCTGGACTTTGTCGCGCAGCCAGCCGCATTCACGGATAATGCGCTGTTCTCCGGTTACTTCGATTTTCAATACGGTCTTGCGGCAGAAGGCTTCGGCATTGTTTTCCAACTCACACTCTTTGAGGAATTGATCGTCGCGTAGGGCACGTGGAGTGCTCAAGCGCAGAGCCGTACAATCGGCATCCTTGTGCGAGTTGCATTGGTGGCAACGTATGGCCTCGGCTGGAAAGAAAGAGAGAGAGAAATCAACAATTAATAAAAAGTCATAATGATATTTCAAAATTTGTTTATGTCGAATTCTACATCCAGATTATCTATTGCTTCCCTATTAACAGTGGTTCTGCCACAGTATAGGGGACGATCCCTGCTATGTCAGACCTTATGTTAAGGGTTACATTGTTCAATCACTGCGAAAGCTCTCTTAATCTCAGTGCTGTAGCACACACTTGTCCCTCTACACCCTGTGATCCCATAAATAATTGAAAATGTTTGTTCACGATGCCACATCTCAAATTCGATTACATCATTTTAATTTGCCATAACCTTCCGACACCATAAAGAGATGTAAATTATAATGACAGCACTGGCACCGAATTTCCGTTCCACTTTCCATTTCGCATTGAGCTGTTTATGGCCAAATAATTTCCACAGACTCTTGAGCAACATTAAATTTAATTTGTTGCAAATTGTGAAAAGTTCACAACAAAATGTTGCATCCAACGCAACTGAGACGCTTTCGCTTCAATCGCAGTTATATGAAATTCAATTTATTACCAAAGTGGCGCCAATTGTATACCCAAGTTTTTTTTTTGTCCTTGTTATCCATTAAATTCGACGACGACCATTTATGCAGTTATGGTAATATCAAAAGGGGATGAACATTATGGTTTAATTATACAAAAATAATCATAATAAAATAATGTGCGTTGGAACAAGATTTCATAAATGCCATGAACTTTGGAAAGCCAGCGATATTCTTTGTCAATCGAAATAACCAATTTATATTAATATCCCACAAATGTAAGACAAAACTGGCCTGAACACTATGTTCAGCCCATTGCATTTGATTGTGTGTTAAAACAGTCTTGGAATTTGAGGACCAAATGACAAATGACTCAGATGTCACCAATTTAAAGGTTATGGACATTCAATGATGATTTTAGATAAAACTTTGGGCTTTTGGCGTAGACCTATCTTTCACGTGGCCCCAAAGGATGAAGTCGCACGGTGTTGAATCACAAAATCTCGGTGGCCAATTGTGATCACCTCTTCGAGAGATAATACGGTCCGGAAACTTTTTAGTAGTGCTAGGGAGAATACTTTTAGAAAAATTGTCAAAAGGAGAATGCTCTAAGCCCGTAATCTCGAAATCTCAATTTTGTCGGTTCGACCACTTCCACGCCTCAATTGTCCATTTCCTTGTAAAAGTTCCGATTCATACAAGTCCATGTTAATTGCCGCAATACTCAGTTTGATGGAGAGCGAGGTAAGGGGAATGGTAAGGGATAAAAACATACTCGTACAGGCAATTCCTTTTGTGTTTTTTGCAGTGTGAAGTTGGCTGCAGATTATTTTGACATTTCGAAAGGCATTTGCATTTGAAAAGACAATAATGAAAACAAAAGTGGCCGAAACCAAATTGATGACAAGAGGCAAGTTCAAAAGGGATTCATAAAAATTGCCTAGTGTGACACTTGGCTTTGTCAAACCTTTTTTCCCTCGAATAACAAGACTGAATTTTGTTTGCATATTTGCCGAAAATAAATTGTGTCTACAGATCTGGCAACTACATATAAATATACAATATAAAAACTACAAAAGTGTTTGTAATGAATTGTAAGCCCAATTACATGATCAAATTGAATTCCATACATTTTTGGAATTGCCTCACTGTTCAGTGTAGAGAATATAACCGCCGTATTCATACAAATTTAAAACAGCTTTGTTAAGACAATTTTATGAAAGAATTTTCACACTTTTTTCTTAACAAAGCGGTTCTAAGTTTTTATGAATGCGGGGGTAAGTATTTAGATAATTAAATGAAGTACACGATATCAGAATAGTGGACGGAAATACAATTTTCGAAATTTTGTTATTGATCAGCTGAAGTCGGTGTCGAGATATTTAAAAACGCTGAAGCTCAACTCCACAGCCCTGCACGATATACGTCGGAATTCACCAGAATTAACTCACAAATAATTATTGTTTTTTACGCATTTACAAATCAATTGCCATGGATAACAAATTTGCATATGAAACATTTTGTAATTGTTTAAACAAATTCTATATGGGCCATTATATATATATAATATACACAAATCGGTTTTGAAATCATTATTGTTCAGATTTCTGCAAAACCTCAGATGGTGTTTTATCATTTTTTATTGAATGTATAAAACTGTACTGGATTCGGTAATTTGTATACATTCAATACATATATTTGTTTTGTAGCTGGGGTTTTAAGATAAGCAGGCAATAAACATGAGTGTGTGGGATAAAACAGCGTTGTATTTTTAGGATAAGGGACGAGCATGGTGATAACGAGTGGAATTTTCCACAAGATATTATGCGTGTGTGGGTTGACAAAGCAATCATAAATATTGGCCACTAATCGGTTAATTGAAATATGGGAGATATTGGATTTTTAAATTATTATTTATCGGAATACTCTTAATTGGAAAATGTACGATATACAAGATAGAGTGTATGAAATTGGAGGTAGGGAAAACATACGTTTTTGAATTTGAAAATTTCACACACGTATCCTTAATAAGGGGAAAAAAGGGCAAAAACATGTAAACAATTTTAAGGGTCACACCACGCCCTTCAAATTTTGAAAATTTTGCTATTTTGATGTTTCTTTGAAAAAAAATCATAAAAATAAATGAGTCAATTTATTTAAAATTTACAAGTTTTACCAATATTTATGGCTTTGTTATCGATTTAAAGGTTATGTTAATTTTTTTTGGCAGAAGGGACTATTTGGATTATTCTACTTTTTGCAATTTTCGACCATAACTTATTTTTTAATTTTCCATTAGCGGGTCTCTTTGGTGTTAAAATTGTTAGCATTTTTATTCCAGAAACAGAATTTTTTTTAGTCAACACAAAATTTCGAGATTGTCCAAACTTCAAGGGACACCCGCGTCCTCTAAAATTTTTTAAAACATACATATATATTATTAATTACCCTATTCAGGATTGCAAAAGTGTGACTTTTTTTTACTTCACTCCACCCTACCATGTATATCACCAATACCCCGGTTTGCGTATTTTGTTTCTGTCTAACATAGACGTAATGCCATTACGATCTCTAATGGCCACCCTAATGTGAATGGCTACGATTACGGTTGTAATTTAAGCACAATTGATGGTTTCAGTTTAACCTTTTTCAAGTGCCATTCAAACTAACTGACAAATTATCGCAACGACTATTTCTGAAAAGTGATGTGAATGTTATTCAAATCAATCAACGTTAAAACAATTACGCCCAAGTACTACTGATACTAACTGATATTTAAATACAGCACTGCTGCAGCCAATTCCAGGCATATTACACGAGCACACAGTACAGAGCAATTAGATATTACAATGTAGGTAGAATTTAAAATTGTTTTTTTTTCAACAAATCATTGAGAAGTTATTCTTTCAATGCAGCTCAGTTGTACGTTTGTTAAAAATGCCAATTCACTGTCACCATTCGGCGTTTGAGTTAAATGTGCAGTGGAAATGAATTATTACTAAATTAATTGAAATAAAATGAAGCGATAACATCGTTACAACTTTGTTTATTTACTTTGCCCGCTGGTCGCTCTGTGTGAGTTGCTACTGAAGATTCCCGTTCCCGTGGTGCAGTCACCTCGTCATGAATTGCCTACGAAATATTGTAACTAAATTGTATTTATCTTTATGATGCCAAAGTGATTTATTAATTAAAGAGCGGTGGTTGAGCTGGCGGCACTAATAAATTCGTAATTACAACAGTTCGGTTTTTATAACATTTGCCTGTGGTGCGAGTTGATGTAAACTTTCCAAAGGGGACCGATAACACATGTAAATTGAGGTAAAGAAGCAACCTTCATCTATAAAGATAAAATAATTATAAAATAAAAGTTGCAAACTCGGTCAGACCTTATCTGGCGGGGGTAATTACCTATCTGATTATCAAACTAATTTAATAAAAACGACATTAACGTGGACCCGTTTCAAGTTTATGGTGCACTGATGTGGTTATGAATTGTTGACCTATGTTGATATTTTTAAATTATTTTGTTCCAAATATGCAACATGAATTGAAAAAATATATGTGACACGGAAAGTTAAAAGGGGCCAATCAATGGTCAGAAAATAAACTTCGGAGAAAAAATACTTTGAAGTTAACCAGTTGATCTGGATGCGCCTGATCGTTTTTGTGGTTTGGAACTCGTTACTCAGGGGTTTTGTATGCGAATATGGTGTAAGGTTTTAAAAATTAGAAATGATGGACTATTTATGATATAAAGGGTTTTCCAACAAGAAGTGTTATTTTGAATCACCCGGTATTTCGGTAGCTGTCACATTCGAAGCTTTTATTCTTTGACATTTGACCTTACTAAAAATGGAACGAACTTCAACAACGCATTCAAATTATTAAAATTCACTACAAAAATGATGAGAATCTTGCAAAACTAAAGCATTTTTGGGTCGTCGTGAAGCACCTTGTCGCACCGCAATACAGAAATTGGAGGAAATATTCGATCTGTTGGGACAAGTTAGTGATGTGAAGAATAAAACCCGTGCAAGGCGCTCAGAAAAACTGAGAATATTGCTGCTGTAGCCCAAAGTAGAAGAAACCTGTAAGTGAGACCTGTAAGCGTGGTCGTGGTGGCCTTTTGCCTGATGTTGTTTTTCATTATTAACGGCATACCTTTCTCGTTATTATGAAACTAGTAAGTTGTAATGCGCCTATGGCGCCCGTTGAAATATGGAAAAAAAATTTTCTTGAAAAAAAAAAAATTTTTGTGGAAAAAAAAAAATTTTGTTGAAAAAAAAAAATTTTATCTTGAAAAAAAAAATTTTGTTGAAAAAAAAAAATTTTTGTGGAAAAAAAAATTTTGTTGAAAAAAAAATTTTGTTGAAAAAAAAATTTTGTTGAAAAAAAAAGTTTTTGTTGAAAAAAAAAATTGGAAAAAAATATTCTGTAAAAAAAAAAATTTTTCTAAAAAAAAAATTTTGGAAAAAAAAATTTTTGGGGAAAACACAATTTCTGTACAAAAAAAAATATTATTTTTATTATTATTATTGCCTATTTAAATTCCTACGTACTGAGGGGCAGAGTCAGTGAATCAGTGTCGAGGGTAAATATATATTAAGATAAACATCCGATCATTTATCTCAAAAAATTTAATTTTTTTTGAAAACCAAAATAAAACCTCTTGTTGGAAAATCCTTTATAAAAAAATTAACAGAGATCCATAATTTCTTAATATTATTTTTTCCTCAGCATTTTTAATATATCGGAAGAGCGAGAACTGATTCTGTGTTTGGAAAAACGTTTTTGTATGTGAATTTATTTCTTATCCACACAGGTATGAGCTGGAAGGAAACACGTATGGAAACGAACACAAAATTATTACTTTTCAATGTCATTTATTCACATATCCCATTACCATTCACGTACTCGAATCAATGTTTAAGTCGTGCATTTGAAAAAGGAAAAAAACGTAACAAATAACTGAAACTTAAATATTTGCAATATTCCAACAGACAGACGTACAAATATTACGAATGTCTAAGCCAAACTGAAATGGTTTCATATTTATTTTCCGTGTGTAATATTCGTGATGTGCCTTGGTTTTATGGCATTTCCAGTGCCCGGCTTTTGACACAAACAACTGCCCTCCCTACCAAAGCCAGCCCCTCCCGTTCCACATTATTATTATCATTATAAATTTGTAGTGGAATATTATTTACCCTCCATGAATGCCCTCCGCCCGGCACCCCTTCCTGATGATTTGCATTCAGAGCAAGTATTGATACGTGTACATTAGGGTGGAGTGAAATAAAATAAGAAGTAAACATAGTCGGAAAGAGATGTAATTGGCGATGCTTAACCCTTTCTGTGGCAAATTAATTTTTGTGGCGAGCTAAAAATCATACAAATTGTTAAATATATTTGACAAATCCACGGAAAGGGTTTCATAAGGAAAAACAAATATTGAGTTTGCGCCGCGGAATTTTTTTACATTTATTTTCCTTAAAAAACATATTTTCACTCCACCCTATGGTACATGCATGTAATAATGTCCAGATATTGAATTTTATTTCAAATGCATTGCGCTCGCTGTGCAGCGCTCCGATTCTGATGTGCGAAAGCGATTTTGTCTCGCAATTAATGGTGGTGGGTGGGTTTACATTATACGAAGCGAGCTTAGGTTGAAAAAGTGCAATTCAAACATATATGGCAAAATATACTTGAGCGAATGATGAAACCATTGGTGAAAATTAAAATAACCACGATTATTTGCTATTCAAAAATGTCCTACAAAATGCCAATTCCTGCGTAAAATCGTTTTACTTTAGGCGATAGTGTTAACTGACCTTTGAAAGTTAGTACGTGCACTAAATAATAATCGTCATGAAATGTTCATATTCAAATGGCTTCGTCAAATCGTTTTTTTTTTCTCTTCTTTTTTGCTAATTTCGAATTGAGAATTGTTTGTTTACGAATTGCATTTATTGCACTTGCAAAGTGCAATTGAAGGCACACTCGAGTACATGCCGGGCAAACTGAAATTTAATGAAAACCAAATATTGATATTGGAAATTATTATAAATAAATACAGAGAGTGAGAGACAGCGACGGAGACGGAGAATGTTTTGTTGCTTTGCGTTTATTTATTTGAAAAACATTCAATGTGTTAATAAATAAATTACATTTGAGTAGACAGACCGGTGGCAGGGAGATGGGGTCCGGCAAATGTCCAACCATATGAGGCATTGATGTGAGGAAATATCTCAATGACACTTCAAATGGAACTTGAACTTGACCAAGCTACAAATGAACACAGAAAGCCATACGATATCGGAAGCACAATGCAGGGAGGCTATATAAGAATGAATCTAACTGAAATAGGATATAATAATTCGCCCACAAATAAATGCAATTGAATAACCTGACACTGGACACTTGTTCAAATTGCATTTAACTTTTTCAAGATTTTCGAATTTTAAAAAAGATTGCTGAAATGTTCGGCTTGTTTGAAACTCCTTCAAATCACGAGTGCTAATAATTAAATTTGTTCGAAAGAATTGTTGAATACATTGGACTTACTGACTCCATTAAGAAAAATTCATTTACAAGGGTTTGATCGTGTTGCACAATTCTGAAGAAATGCTTTGGATTCAAACTAAATATAATATTCGCGTAATCATAGAAAGACATTTATTGGTAACCCAGGAAATAGATTAGTTGGAAATCAGTTCAGTTTCTTCAAATACTATAGCAATAGATGATTTTTTTATTACGGTAATCAGATATCTTAAACCGCAATAAGTTAGCAATCGCACTGACTAAAATAATTTTTTTAACTAACGAAGAGAAGTTGAAGTCAAATTCAAATTTCGGACATGATATTATCAATTTGTTGTTGTCGTAGTCCATCAATAAACACTTCCAAAATATAGGAAATTAGGTTTAAATTTAGCTAAAAATGAATTCATCTTTTATAGCGATCGGTCAAAATAGAATGTTTTGTGAAGAAATTTGAAGCGACTGGAGCGGTTACAGATATTGTAATGCCTGTGCATCATCGTTTCGCTCGTTCTGCTGAAAATATCGCTGCTGTAAGTGAACTGAAGCCAGCTGACTATTCACAACGTCGTAGATACATGGAATGCGTGCTTGAACAACAGGCATTGGACAACGATTTTTCGAACAAAATGTTCTTCAGCGATGAAGCACATTTCTCACTCTGAGATGACTCAAGTAATTAAAGAGAGGCCATTACATCCACAAAAAGTCAGTGTTTGGTGCGCTCTTTGATCCGAAGGTGTGATTGGACCTTACTTCTTCGAAAACGACGAGGGAACGACTGTCACCGTCAATTCGGAGCGTTATGGTCGTATGATAACCGACTTTTTTTTGCCTGCTATTGAAGAATCCGACTTGGGGAATATGTGGTTTCAACAAGACGGTGCCACATGCCACACAACTCGAGCGAATATTGCTTTATTGCAAGAGACATTTACTGGCCGCGTAATTTCTCGTCGACCTGGCAAATATTCAATAAAAACCATTGAATGTCCAACAAGACCACAAAAAATTAAAAATGTTTATACCCTCCTACCCGTAGGGTGAAGGTATAAAAAATATGCTTACGGAGAAAACATTTTGTTAAAAGAATATTGCGGAATACGTGATGAAATGATGATGAGATTTCGTACAGTAAACATTACATCCGGAAAATGTGGGCGGAGCCATGCCCAATTATAAAAACGAGGTATCTTTTATTGTTGCTGTAACAGTTCTGTTGTTGTTGCCGAAAGTTCTTGTTTGAGGAAAAGACTTTCGGATTGACAATCATTGGCCGAGATGAACTCGGGTCATTCCGGAGCGTAGAACGAGGAGGTATCTGTCGTAATGATGGTCGGTTCTCATGATGGGTCAAGCCACCGTTCCCCACCTATTCGAATTTTTAATTTCTCGACCCTTTTCAACTCTCGGAAAAGGGTAATTTTTCATTTGGAATATTTTACTAAAAAAAGCTAATAATTCACCGAAAAAAAAACCGCAGAACTCCCTTGCAATTTATTGGCGGAATAATTCCAAAAAAATCACATCACATTCTCCCATTTATTGATATTTCTAATGCTACTTTTTTCCCATGGGAAAAGATTCCCATTTCGAAGATCGTTTAGAATAAGGGAAAAGTGCAAAAAAATGAGAAAAACTATGCTTGGTTACCCAAGGTGAATCCAATACTTCTAGATTTTTTTACAAATACTCTGCCGATTGTAGACTTCAAAAAATATATAAATCTGACAGACTTCGTAGGGCCGTAATAAAAGTCGCATCCATAATCGTTAAGATTGCCTAGCTTAATTTCAATACTCTGCTTACCCAAGCGATTGCAATAACCGAAACGTTGGCAGCTTCCACCAGAAATTATCGACACTGTAAGATCTGATGATCCCACAGACATTGAACAAAGTTCACCAGTTACAAACTTTCGTTTGTCTCTTATGGACGTAATCCAGTAGCATGGTTTTAGAAGAAAAAGATACAGTGGGGAGCAAAAATAATAGGGCAATTGATATAAATCAAAATATGGAAGGAACGAGGGAAATTTTAGACTGTCACAACCGAATTTATAATAAATATTGGTTGATATTTTTGGACGCCCTGCTGGAAAATTTGTGCAGTTCCCATCATTAATTTTATGTTATGTTCGCTTTATAAAGGATGTACAAAATTGAGGTATCATTTGTAATTTTGCTGTAATTTGTTTCTACTTTTAATTTTTATTCTAAATTTTCATTTTCAGCTTCTAAATACATTCCGCATAGTTAATATGGAACGTTACACGAAAGAAGAACGTTTTTTTTATTCAAGATGTTATTAGGAATTTTAGAACAAAATTCGGTAAGACCATGCTGCAACAAATATTGGTGGCACCATGCTGGTGTTTGGGAAATTTTTAAAAACCTGGATCCGTTTACGATAACATCTACAGAATTTATCAACGCAGTGTTCGTTCATATATAGCAGCTGTGGCAGATGTCTTCAAGAATATCCAAAAAAAAAACTCCAATCGTCATCAGAATTAAACCACTTAAAGGCTTATGAGATCCAGTTGTCCCAAGATTAAAAACCAGCCGACCACGCATTACGTCGGCAATTCCTTTCTTGGACCAGCGAAAAACAAGGATAAATGAGATTTTTTAAAAAAAAAAAATAATTTTCACCGCCTAAAACCATGTGTGGGATGGGGTGAAGAGAATCCTAGAGACGTCTTAAGGTTTGGTGTGGTCCGGAGGATCATCGGACCAATGAAAATCGCTACAGACAGATGATCTGAAGCTTATTGTGGCGATAAATTGATGACGCAAAGAAAAGTTTGTTTTGAACAGAATGGAGCCACTTGTCATAGAGCAACAAAGAAAAGTTCGAATATGGCATTATTTCTCGTAGGAGGAGGAGTAGTCAAATCAAAAGCGCGCTCCAGAAATCCTACAACAGTTCAAGGCCTTTAAACCAGCATTATCGAGCAAATATCAACCATTGAAAATTGTTTTTTTTTTCTTATAATTTTGGTAAAAAATTGGAACCTGCCAAACCATTAGGGTGGTTGGTGTTAAGGAGGTTTTTAAATGTAGCTACCAAATTTGTGCAATTCCGATGTTTGATTTTATGTTACGTTCGCTATCATGGCACAGTAATAGAAGGTAGAACCATGCAAACAGCTGATTTTTCAATTTGACAGAATTTTTATTGTCACACTCATTGTTTACATTCCAATCATTTTTTTAAATGTCGTATTAAAAATTTCAATTAAAGGGTTAAAATAGAAAAACGCAAACAGACTCTCAAAAATAAAAATAATATTATAATTGTCTAAAAATCCACATCGTAATAGTTTGACTTTGTAACCATTGCAAAATAAATAAAATGTTAATTACTTTATTGAGCCACGAGTGGTAACTGTCTGCTGTCTGTCATGTATCTGTCAGCAGAATTTGACAATCAAAATACCCATGGTTGTATCTGAGATTTTATTGTCGGGCAATCGTCACTACCCTCTATTATTGTGCTATATTTGTTAATTTGGATGTTACAAAACAAACAAAAATAGAAGTTTTAATCCTTTCGACAACTTTTTTTTGACATTGAGGAAAATTTCTATAAACATTCCGGGTTATCCTTTCGTTATTCCTAACCAACAGCTGTTGATGGAATTTTGTGTGAAACCAGATATGAAACTGGCAGTAATTAAAAAAAAAGTCTATGATTTTTTCGTGATGAGTTTTCCTGAACGTTATGAACTCTGTTAATCACTTTCATCTGCTAAAAGCGCTGAAAGAACTTACAGAATATTTTCAAAATTAAAAAAAAAAACTTAAAACTTTCGTTGTATTTATGACAATCGTGAGAGTTTCTTTTCAGTTATGTATTCAAATCGACTGCTTACAGTTAGCATCATTACAATATCTTAGCGAATTTCGCTCAGTGTCTGCCTGTAACATAAGCATTTCATTAGCGACATTGTGTGAAATTGATCATATCCAATAAAATCCACAAACACTCAAATCAATATACAATAATTAAATATTTAAATGAAATGTTGATTAGCACGTTCCAATCGTTTCGTTTCATCAAACTTTATTTGTTTTCCTCTGCACTTTTTTGTTTTCTTTCTTTCAGAAAAACATAAAATGTTTGATCAATTAATTTGTATGCGCAGACAAACGCAATGTTTGACACCAGACCCACCATTACAATTGTTGCCTCCCCCGCCCCCTCATTTACACACCCATAGTCATTGTGGCAGGCTGAAATCAAATCTAAATCTAGAGTATTTAGTTAATTAATTTGAATTGAATATAAAAGTGTTTTTGTTGGCGCCTCTACTCTGAACTTGTTGATTATTCCATTGTTTGTTACACCCACCCCTGCCCATCATGATCCACTGTGAAAAGTGGGGTGCATTCATCGATTCCGTCATTCCATTGGTTTGCTCCGAAAGCCATTGTCTCCATTGTCGTGTAATTTGACACGGCCGTACAATGTCAATGGCGGTTTTGAAGTGCACTCGTCGTGTGTGTTCTCACAAATCGAATAAAACTTTGATGAGATTCAGATTCTTCCCCTTTCAACACAATCGATTCAAATTTCATTTGGGGCAGAACTATTTGCTTTGTTTGATTTTCCATGTTTTTTTGTGCTTTCTATTATAAAATTCAAATAATTTTGCATTAATTACTAAAGGTTCGTTTAGTTGATTTAATTCTCTAAGCAAACAAAAGTAAATGCTGGCTAGAAATAAGTGGGAGTGTTGGGTTAGAATGGTGTTGTAAATCATATAATTTCTGATTGTATTCGCAAAACCAAAGATTTGAATAATTTTCATGAGACCAGACAAGGGATAATCGCCTGAACCCATTATCTATCGGAATGGTAAGGGCTTTGAAATACAATTGAAGTCCCAAGCAAATCTAGAGAAAAGTAAATTCCAAAGTGATAATTTTACAGAAAAGGGTTTTTGTGGTCAACCTAAGGGGCGGGTGGCGTTTATATATATAATACACATTTTCAGTGTCTAATAGTTTGGTATTAAGAGCGTTGGACACTTTTCTATCGAATTTCTTTAAAACAAAAACGAGTTGCGAACAACGGTGCTTCCGTCTTTTTTGATAAGGGCTCGATGTGATTGGAGACTGCGACTGGCAGCTCTATTCCAATTTACAGACTTTTGGTATTTCCTTTGAAAATTTAACTAAAATATTAATTTAAATCAATTAAATAAAAATCAATTTGTATGCCCTCTTCGACTTGTATTGGTGAGATTGCGCAGTAACCAAAACTCACTTCTAGCTCTCCGTGCTCCTGAGGTGAAGGCGCAACTCAGATGAATATAGAATTTTTGGTAAGAAAATGTTTCATAGCTTGAGGAAAGTTTAATTAAAAAAAAACCATAAACAAACACAACAAGTTTTCCAGATTGTAACAATGGTCAGATTATTTGGAAGATGAGACCTTGTCAAACAAAAGCATTTGGAACTAAACAAAATCCACTAAAAATCAAAGCCCAGTTAGTCAGAGACACTCACATAAATTGAGAAACCTTTCCGTCACTCTGTGGTGACACTTAGGAAATTGATGGAGTTTTGTCGAGCGCCCTTCTGACATGGTTGGACCTGAGGGAGTTTCCGTAAAGGATTATCCATTTCTGGAAGAGGACTCCCGTCAGCATGGCCAGCTCGTCTGGCACGTAGGCCCTCGCATCGCTTCCAGATGGTTACCCCTTCTATTATTAACCCTTTCATAGCTAGCGATGCCATATGGCACAGAGAAAAGGATTTCGTGAAGTTAAAAATATCAAACTCAGGACCCCTTTTTATGAAATATTAAAACTTTTTTTTTTAATCGATGACAGTTACAAATAATCCAAAAGTAATAAAGATTACTTCAAATTACAATAAAAATAATCCAAAAAAAAAATCACAACAAACGTGATATGCACGAATCATGCATGATCACACGTTACAAGACATGATCGTTAGTAATTCTTCGCTTTTGTTACAGGGGCGTATATGAAGATAATAAAATCAATGAAGTCCACAACCAATTTTATTCAACTACAGATACAAGAAATCAAAAAGAATGCTATTAAAAATATTAGCAATATTAAAAACGTCAAACAAAAATCGTATACAATTTATACCGGTAAAGATAAATATAACTCCGACCAAATACTGATGATGTGGACAAAGCTTTGCATCACTACTATAAACAATCAGAAATAATCAAAAGTAATGTCTGAAAGTATTCGCATTATTTGCTAATTACTTATGATTCTTTTCGATTATTTATAGTAATCGCAAGTAATCCTGATTACATTTAGTTTATTTGTGATTGCAATCAATTATAAGTCTTGAAAAACTGAATATAATCGTAATTTAATCATTACTGTGCATCTACAAAAAATGTAATTCAATTATTAATTATTACGAACTAATGGAACTAATGTTCTATCCAAAGTCAAACGGGACCTAAAACTACTGCGCATTGCGTTTGAATAACGTCAAACAGTCAGTGATCACATGTTTATGGTCGAGGATGAATGATGGCGACACGCATTGTCTATTTAGCTTTTTCATATCCAAATATTTCTGTAAAATGTGATGTACTGAAATCAGATTCCTGCGGCCACAGCCATCTCACGCACTTATATTTACCGATAGTCCAATAATAATCCATGGATTTTATTGACGATTTGGGCAGCAGAGCTTTCAAAACATATGTGGTTTTCAGTGATAACCCAAATCTGGTATTACATAAACCACCCCGAATGTGTAATGAAATACATAACCCCTAAAATATATCTGGATTTGTCATATTTCTTTGGGAACTATTTAATTTTGTTTGTTTGGGGGTTATATCGTTGATTGCCATGTAGGGCCAATATAGGAGATCGTAGTTAAACCACAATTATGTAAAACTCAGTTTCCAATAAAACTGAGTTTAAACTACCAAATACGGTTTTGAGTGGTCAGTCAAAATAATCCACATTTTCGGCTGTTGATGTGGCAACACTAACACTTTTATTAGAAAACATATGTTTACGGTGAATAATTAAAATTAAAACTTCTGTGGTGAATTTTGGCCACACAAGATTTTTCGAAAAATATAGGTATTAGAAAAAACTCGGCTAAATGACATTGGCACGAACAAAAGACACATGTATGGAACTGGTGATTGTCGGAAACAAATTCCAGCATCAACAAAAGTACACAGCAGCTTTATTTATGTAATTTATGTTATTTGTGGAAAATGGTGAAGCAAAATAATTTTGATTCTTCTTCTTCTTTTGTTGAGTGGCTGTGGTTTAGACGCCCAATATTGGACGTTTAAACTATGACTGAAAAAATTAACTTAACGTTTAACTTCAGTTTAAACGAAGATTAACCTCGACACATTTGTTGGGCCTTTGTCGCCAACCGATATAGCAGAGCGCTGAAAACAGCAAAGCAAACACTCTGGCCTCTGATTGAGTATAAATAATGATTACCGGGAAATTTTACTTCCGACCATAAGACATCATTACTTGGTACCCCAATTTTTAAAACACAGAGCTTCCTTCACACTTTCTATAACACACACCGTAACACCCAAAAAAAAACAGAGTTTTATTTGCACTGGTTATAGTGTTTTTGGCTAGAAACAACAATTAAGGTGCCACTAAACTAAAAGTATTTGTTAGTACATTTATTGTGTCAAACATAACTGTCATAAACAAAGTTAACTTATATCGTGTTTCCACACTTTTTTCATTATTTTTTCTTTTACCCAAAAAAAAAAAATGTGTCAACAACGAAACAAGCAACATTTATTAAAACAAATAAATTATAAAACGATACAACAAGAGGAAAAAAATACACCCCCTACGGTGAAATAGAACTGAAGTGAATAAAATATTCAAAATAATCAAGAGCGCCAAACGGCGGCAGGAAAGAATCCAATTTGGTTGGTGTTGCTGTTGCTGTTGTAGACATTGTCAGAGATTACCGGCATAACCTCATAAAACAGCAGCAGAAACAACAATAACGTGGCAAACAAACGTCGAACGACAACACGACTGACAATGCGCCAGAACGACTAAATCCGATGTTATAAATCTCGAACATGGCACATTTCAAAAGGTCTCCTCATCATTTGGCCTTTGTTTGTTTTATTTCGGAGGTGCTTGTTTTCATTTCGATTCTAATCTAATCCGCCCGGAATGGCAAATGCCGGAGGGTGGTGGTGTGGCCGTATAAATCTTGCCGTGGAAAATGAGACATAAAAATAAAAACATAAAAAACATGTTTGAATGGAACTAGTGGCAACAACAGCTCACACCTAATGGTGAAATATAAAATATGAACACGAGCGTACGTTCCGTACGCTTTCATTGAGGGCAGGGAATTTTTCGCAGGGCGACATAAAATGCGGACAACTTCAAAGAGAAATTGAAGGGAAACGCTAAGGTGTACAAAAGACGTTGATTTATTTCGGCAATCCTTTACAATACCGTTAAACTCGAGAGAAAGATAGAGAATTGGGCTATGAATGTCAGAATATTTTCACTCTCCCCCCTCAATTAATAGTTGAGTATCATTCAGATGAAGCCAATAATTTCAGATAACGACACAAAGAAAAGTCAACTCTGCCAGAGTCTTTGCTCTTTTGAAAAACCTTAAAACTATTTCACCAAGAACTATTTAAGGTATGAAGATGAGATTTGATTTTGGTTAGGTTAGGTTAGGTTCCCCCCTATAAATTCAATGCAGTGTGTAAGCGATAGGACGGAAGGGGAGGGGGAAAATGAGGGAGTAGTGTTTGTTGCCTTGAATTCGATAATGTCATAGCAGGCAGGAAAAACACATGCAGGAAAATTATTCAGCATACAAACACTACGGCTGAAGAACGAATTATCTCCGGTCAACCGGCCATTTGACAATGAACGGATGAGAGACCCTGGATAGCCGCGTATTCCGACAAAATGTTCTAACGTCAGGGACCAGACGACAGATACCATTGAAATATCTATAGAATAGCGATACTCAACCCACAAATTGTTAATTTGAGTGATAAGACATACCGGTTAATCGAATGTCTGACTGGCCTTCTATACAAAAATTAACCCCACAATTACGTCATAGGGTTCCGGGGCTGCACTATCTACACTCCCCCTCCATACAGATGTTCTGCAACATGTATCTGTATGTACATATGTAGACAGTTCCTTATTTTGTTTATTTAACAATAACATAATCTCGTTAATATATATTCTCAATTGTTTATTAATTTATTTATTTACCTGATAAGAATTGAGATGTAATGACGGCGACTATCACAGTGCAGTACAGCATCATTTGGGCATTGTTTGTTGTGGTGGCAGCCATGCTTAGTAATATTTAGCAGTTTGTTGTTGCTGTTGTTTCTAATAATTTATGAGTTTCTCTGAATGAAACGATGGAATTTATCACAAATTGAGTTGACGGATTATTTTTCCACCAATGGCCGCGTCGAATTGTTTTGATTTTTGAAGATCAGTAATGGTGATGAAGCAAAAGGAATAGATTCGAGTGTTTACATTACGCTTAGTTCTGTAAAGGAAACAAAAAGAAAGAGAATGTATTAAAAACAAAAACGTGAAATTAATTAACACCGACAGTAAAATGAGACTTAGATTTGTAAATATTTGCTGAATAATGCAACAGGTAAGGCAATTTCCAATTCAATGCCAGCTGATCTAAATAAATGAATTACGCTGGAGGGCATACGAGGGCAGTTTGACAACTTGAAAACATTTTCAATAAAAAATAACTTTTTCTTAAAGGATTCTCCTTTTAGCTCATGGAAAAAAGTAGTTTGTGAATTGTCCTAAAGTCAAACGAAAGTAAAATTTCGCACATTGTCTTATCACTTCTTTTACAATCCTGTAAGAAACACATCAAAGCAAATAAAAATGCATTTGGTTTTTGTAAAAACAATTGTACCGATACATGACAGGCTGTCCAATGTGAAAATCTTGAAGTATCATTGAACCTGGTGTTAACCCAGGAGTGTTTACCTTCAAACATTCAAAGTGAAAATAAAACCAATGTTTTAATATGAATAACGAATTACTAATATTTTTAATTAAAAAATCTGTCTATATAGTAACATATTGGATGTTGCCTCAGATTGATCTCAATGAAAATGTTAAATTTTAAGGTTATGTAAGCTTTAAAAGAGTAAGCAACGTTGGGCAATTAAAAGGAAAATTGAAATATGTTTGCCGATTCATGCTGAATCTAGAAAATCTGATTTGTTGTTGCGGATGTTGGAGTTTTTCTAATTCTACAACTTTTTCTAGGTAAAAAATAAAAATAAAAAAAAAAAAATAATAAAAATTTTTAGAATATTGATTTATTGGAAATGTGGGTTACGCACCTTGCACCAAAGATATTATTGATTAATGATATTTAGTAATTTCCTGTAGTAATTAAAAAACATAAAATCCACAATAATACGTTATTAAATATATCAATGTACTAGTTTTGGTGCCTAAAGAGGACCGCGGATGAGCTCACTTTTTAGACCATTACTCTGGTCTCTGATGTGTTGTAGAGAATGTACAGAAATATCTTCGCCCAGCGTTTGAAAATCGTCAACACTCCTGTCCAGTGTTCATCTGGTTTAGTGGGTATGTGTAATCGCGGCACCCATCTGGCGAATATTCGTGTTAAATGTGATGTTCCCAGGTGGTTGAAATATGTACAGCCCACCAACTACTGTGGCCCAGTATCATTGCATGTTTTTCATGGATGTTTTCTATCGTGGCGAGCTCTTTTTGGGCGTAACGAAATTTGTTTACCATTGACATACAGAGTTCCCATAGTATTTGTCAAGCCCTTACTAGGTAGCAGCGAAGGAAATTTGTTATCCAAAAAAAAAAAATGCCTGAGCACAACAAAATTCAATTTTCCGCAAGTTGCTGCGTCACTTCCTTGAAAAGTTCAAGCTGATTATTAAATACGGACCAAAAAAAAAATGTCTTAGAAAACATTATAACATTACAAAGATATGCTCTTTTTTTGGGTTAGGGGTTTGGGAAAATTGAAATTGCCCAAACGCTTCACCGGCGTGGTTTCTGCTATCGCTTCCCCATCATGACTTCGTTTGTCGCTTCCCCAGCATTGTTTCGGTTGTCGCTCACTGACGGTACATAGCTCAGCCCCTCAGGGTATACCGACGCCCCGTATTTCTACACCGCCGTTCCACACCGTTTTCTGATTCAATATATCTACCGTTCCTGCAGTAACTAAAGGGTCCGCCATCTAACGTTTTGTTTTTCAACTAGTGCTTATTTCGTTTTCGTTATTGGGCCATGTTGAACGAATTTTTGTTTACAAAAATTGAAGAGGAGGATATTGGCAATTCAACAGGATTCAACAGGACGGCGCTAGCCGAAGCTACACTCGATGTTTTCCGCCCTGTTTATGAACATCCCATTATCAGCCGCAGAGCTGATGCCGTTAGGCTACTGCATGGCCAGCCGAATAAAATTGAATTAACTTATTTTCCATTAGTAACCGGAAGCAAATAAAAAAAGAAATTTGAGAAAATATCCAGTAGTTTTTTTTTGATAGAATTTTCAAAAAAAAAAAAATTATTTGGCGGACCCTGTTCTATGTCAGAGTCCTCTTGCACCGTACCACATCTACAGCGCCTCGTACCATATCGCACGTCGCTAGAATATCAGAGCATCACCGTACCACGTCAACACCGGACTAGATCGTATTGTGGCCACTAGCACAGTTTGTGTAATTAGCCCGTCGGTAAACGTAAACGGCCACTAACTTTCAATGGTATTGGACAATTGCCAGACAGCAATTCGCCAGCCGATCAACATATACGAAGAGAGTGTATCCAGCTAAGAAGAGTGTCTACGAATACCCATATCTGTATCTCATATAAATAAATAATTCCAATTCTAATTTAAGTATTTAATTAAATAAGGAATTCATTATCCACCCAATTTAGGGATTCTTATCATGAAAAGTATAGTGAGCTTCGAAGAAAATCAAGACGTTTGCAGTCTTCCTTCGTAGTATATACACCATAATAAGAATAACCCATAGTCAAGAACAAATTAGTTTGCTTGCAAACTGTTAATTTCGAAGTTTATTCATAAAGACTCCTTGTTAAGCTCTTATATATACCGATTTATATTAATTGGTCACCTGACAAGATAAAACCTAACAAAGTTCACTACCAATAAAGAAATCAATGTTTACCAGTGCAATGTCATAAATACTCTTAAAATTAAATAACTTAAAGTCGTGATCGATCTAACCTACTTTGAACATTTGCCACTTTGATCATTAACAATTTGGAATACAGGTTTCAATCTCAAATCGGTGAATCCCAAAATCTCTGAATCCCCCACAGCAGCTGATCTTCTTTTGTTTATAACCAAAAAAAAAAAAGAGAATAACAAAAGCAAACAAAACAAAAATCACAACAAAAGTTAAACATACAATAAAAAAACAAAACAAAAATCAAATTATTATCGCTTTGAAAGGAACAACAACAACTACATACTCGTATTAAATCTATAAAATTCAATAATGGCTTGCGAGTGAGTGTATATTTTTATTCGCATGAATTTGCGATTATTTCGCATGCAAGTGATCTTGAAACAAGTCCCTGATTGATTGATGTGTGTGTGTGTGTGTACAGAAACCCTGGCTAGATGTTTATCAAATATTCTAATCATTCCCTATTCGAATCATTCAATAAACTCTTTTCTTTATGATATGAAATGTTTTTTTTTTTAGATCACTTTGCTTTATAATAATTGTGGCGAGTGTAGGAACTTTAATCCTCATCACCAAAACTAATCTAAGTATAAAATGAAAATTTATTGCCCCTAAAACAATTTCAAACTATTTTCGTTGTTGAGATTGTCACATTTCGATTAGATATCGCACCCTACACGCCCTCTAGACCTCCATTGCTACAAGCTTCAATATTAGCTCAAACCCAAAAACTCGCCCCAAAAATTTAAAATGAAAATTACAAAACGCCATAATTTATGCTTAATTACCCTTAAAAGAAACTTCTTACCAAATTTGATTCGAAAACATATGCAAATCGAGACCAGAAATTATACTAAATTTAAGTACATTTGTACTCTCTTACTCGTAAAGTCGCCAGCATTTACGAGGTGGGTGAACAGGCACTGCAAATGTTTGATGGTCTTACCAGGTTTCGAACCTTGGCCGTCCACATTTGTACTTATGAGGTGTAAATAATACTCAGCTGTAGTAAATTGTACTTGATTTTGGCATGCTTGGAAATATACTTAAAATAAGTAAGAATTTACTAAACTGAGGATATCCAAATGAAAGCTAACTGTAACAAATAGTTCCCGTGGAAGTAATTTGGATCTGCAGAGACATCACAGGAAAACCCCCGCCAAAATATATACAAGTTAACACACACCTGTCGCACTAGCCGCGACATTCCCACTGCTGCCCATTACACGTGCCGCAGTGTCAGCATAACTTCACAACGAACGCAACGTTCTCATGGCTGCCTATTGCACGCGCCGAAGTATCGGCATATAATTTCACAACGAACGCAACGTTGGCTGCATATTGCACACGCCGAAGTATCGGCATATCATTTCGCAATAGGATGTAATGCGAGATATTTCCACTTGCATTGAGTTAATGCACCTGTGGGAAATCAAGGCCATGGTTGGCCTCATACACCGAACTACAAACAAGACTGAGAACGATCGCGTCGCTGAAAAGAAGTCAAGGTGTAAAGTGGACAACCATCCTACGCTGGAGTCAGTCGAGCTCGGGACGAACTAGTGTAAGGTCAAGCTTCTATTGTAATTAAGACATTTGTTAAATAAAATAGTTAATTGTGAAACTTATTAGTAGTGTTTAATTAATTGGGCAGTGTGCCCTTCATTTATTTTTTGTCAAAGAACTATTACTGTTCTTAACTTACATACATGATGCGACGTGACCATTTTCTATCGACCCACAAACATCAGGAAACTTAACCATGCCAATCAGCTATAGCCGATTTTAGTCTGCGGTCAGGTCTAGTAGCTTTACTACATTTAAGGCCGAGCCCAACACACTCTAGCCGTAGGTATCGGATACTAAATTCGACTACAGCTGATTGACAAATTGCCATGGAGGAGTTTCCTGGGTAGATACCGGTCAGAGTGTGTAGGGCTCGAACTATATGTGGTAAAGCTACGAGACCTGACCGCAGACTAAAATCGGCTATAGCTGATTGGCATGGAGAAGTTTCCTAATGGTTGTGGATTTACTTGACAATCTTAGAGAGAGTTCGGTTCGACATGGAGCTGCAGTTTCAATCGTCTGTTTCGATTCGGTGTACAATTACATTTAAACCCTAATCAATAGGAAGGATTTGCCAACAGAGCCAATGAAGTTTCCTTAAGCAAATCTGTAATTTCTGCAACAAAACTGAGCTCTAAACATTCATCTTATTCTAGGGACACATTGATTGAAAAAAATGGAAAAATCTATTGTCTTATGAAATGAGGATTTAACCAAAAAAAAATGGATTCCCATAAGGGGATACATGATAAAAGAAAAAGCCCTGGTATTCTATGAAAACATAAAAATATCAGAGCCCTCAACTTCTATGCCAAACAAATTCTCTAGATGTTGAGATTTTTAAAAACAAATAATATTGACAACATTCAAATAAGAGGTGAATTCCAATGAGAGTTGAACATGCATCAGCAAATAACACAGACAAATTTAAAAAAAACTAAAATGGCAGCAAATATTTAGATGAGACCTGTAAGAAAATGTCAAGTAGAATCCACATTGCAGAAGCCGAAAAGAGAGCTAATAGCTTCAAAGCTTGTAAGGAAAGGCTAACTTTGTTTGCTGTGTGGCAACGCTACAGGAGATAAAATGTGGAAATCATTAGTAGTAAATAATATTTAAACCGTTTCACAAATGTTTTGTGCCAGAAGTGCAATCATATATGAAAAAGACAGATCTTGCATTTAAAGTTTTATTGATCCATTTGGAATATCCAAACATTCAAGTTGAATTTTGGTCCCAAATACAACCAGTCTTCTCCGCCTCTAGGTCAGGGAATAATATCCAGTATTAAGAAATCTTACATAAAGAGCACTTATAAATTAGTTTTAACTAATCTGGAAAATGAAGATTTGCCATTAAACGATGGCGACTTTATGAGTAAGACTTCTGTAGAAAAACATAAGCCGTTCGAAACCGAAAATACTCATTCCGAAAGTGATTGCAAAGAAATAATTGAACCTCTTACTTCAAAAAAAAAAAGGTGTAGTTCTCGACACAGTTAATGCTTTAAAACACGATACCGAACGAGCAATGCAGATTCAATATGGACTACAGGAGGCATTTTCATAATATGAGGAGTTGTATAAACAATTGAAAAAAATCAACTTCACAAAGAGTGATGACAAATTACTTTCTACAAGAAGAAAGAAACTAAGGTCCAGAAAACTTTGATTTTTCTAACAATAATAAAAATTCTTAGGCGCCGTGGTAGGCGAGTTGTTAGCGTGCTTGGCTATCAGCGTGGGGATTTGTGGGTTCGATTCCCACCAGAGGGTCTGTGTCACCCGGATGCAAAATTAGAATATAAATTTACTTTGTATTGTAGTTAAATAACAATAAAAAAAAAGATAAAAAAAAATTAATAAAAATTCTTCAGAAACGACACAGAACAAAACCTGACTATTACGATTGTGATATATAAAATACTAACTCTAACTTCTCTTCTTTATATTGAACTAATATTTTATCCTTGGTTCTTTTTTGTTTTATTTTGGAAAATTAATAATTTGAGTTCCTAACCGATGTTGAGATCTATAAGGGAACTACATTTGAAAAGTCTGTAGTTGTAGTCAGTTTGAATAGGGAAGCCTCGTCCAAATCAGATATTATAAACATGTTGTTCATGTACCAGTAGAAAAAAAAGTCGAGCTCAACCAATTTTCTTTTATATAAAAAATGTAAACTAAATTTGCCACTTTCAGAGGGTTGGGTCCAAATGAAGGTCATTGTAATGCGTTGCACTATATTTCGTAAAATCTCGGTTACTGAATTACCCCCGTATTTATAAAAATTTAAATCCGCTTTAAAAACCCGTTGTTAAGTAAAATTTATGAGAATACAAAAACAAACATTTTTCTGTGTTAGTTTGAAATTTTGTATTCACCGACATGAAACATTTCACTTTTCTTCAGTAAAAAACAAATTTAACACTTTTGCAATTTATATTTGTAGAATCACTATCGGTTCGTTTTATTTTGTTTTATTAATTTTTAATTTGATTCTTGGTTAATTAATTCTTTTCCAGAGATATGGATTTCTATGAGGCAATGTATTATTTCCTACACAAAGAAGAAATCGTCTTTCTAAAATCACCTATTGCTCCAAGAACCACGTATTGCTCCAAGAACATTGTATGAAACATTTCCAAATGTATATGAAACGATTCATACATTTTATGAAATATAAAAAGTTATTTCCGACAGATTGCGAACTTAAGTCGTTGGCTTAAAAACTATAACTTTTTTCAGTGTATGCGGAAAGTGGACTAAAACTTGTCAACGGACTTACTCCCAATACTTTCGCTTAAAAAATTTCCATTTCAATGAAAATATTTGATAAGCAATCGTTGAAAACAAATTGCTACGCGTAAATATTGGAAATGTAAGATCGCCGAGCGAAGAAATGTTTTGTTGATGGCTGGTGCGATGATCTCGATGGGATTGTCTCCCCGCGGTTCCTACTTGCAAGGGCGACATTTAATCACTCCAAAAAAAGTCTTGTTCCAAATATGTGATCGATAGAAAGAAATTAAAAAAAAAAAACAATCTCGTACACATACCCTATCGACGATATTTCTATCAAAATATTTTCAAAATTCTTTTTTACCACGCCCACGCAACTTTTAATCGCTTTTCACAAACACAAAAAAAAATATTTAAATATTTGATAGAGGAAAAAAAAACCGAATTTCAAACACAATTCACACCATCTCTACAACTGCACAGAGAATGATAGGAATTTCTTAAACGACACTGAAAATTAGACCCGATGACGGAATAAGAAATATTTGTGCATTAATGTACGAGCACGAACTAAAGAAACAGTAAATGCAGCCATCAGCAACAGTCAACGTACTTTTTATGAATTCAATTTAAACCCACTCTTTGTCAGACTTCGTGTTTCTTCTGTTTCTTCTTCGTCGGCGTCGTTGTCTGTTATTTTCTTTTCTGTTCTTGTATAAATCAGAGTTTAATTTTTCAACACTACCGTTGCAGGCTTATAACGAATAAAAGCGGGAGGGAACAAATAACGGCTTTACACGACTGCGAGAAATGTCACAAACAAACAACGAACGTAACGTTACGATTTTGACGACTTGACAGGCGAACGGCTCAGATGAATCTGAATTTTGAAAATGTTATTTTCAAACAGAAAAATTATGAAAAACAAAAATATATACAAAACAAACGTCGCCAGCGGCGACTACAACAACAAAGTCGACGTCGACGACGACCACCGAGATCACAGCGATCACTACCTAAATGAGTAAAGAACAACAACAAACAACAACCACTACATCACTTATAATGAGCTCAGAGTGTACATTGGGAAAAGGGAGCGCCCGCCCCGACATAGGGTGAGAGAGAGCGCTACTGCGACAGAGCAAGCAAGAGCGAACGGACAGAGAAAGAGATAAGCTCGCGACGCTAAACTAGTTAATGGTGCACTAATTGAGTTTGGAACACACATTTCTTTGCTGGTGCGTGCGTTGCAGTCTTTCGTCGGTTGGACAACATGTTTTCTTGAAAAACACTTCTTGGGAATTGTTGTTGTCGGTGCCGTGTTGTTATTGTACTTTTCATTGATAAGAATATATTAAAACTACAACAAATTTCCAACACCACAACAAAACGACAAATATTCAAATTTTTTAATTTGAGAATTTGAAATGGTCTCTTGGAGAGGCAGAAAAACTTGATTTTGTTTGGAAAACATTTCAGAAATGAATTTTATACAGAAACAAAATATGAATGTCACAGCAGATTTTCTGGAAAATGTGGCAACAGCAACGATCAATTAATACTTGTAAATCGCGGATAAAAAACAATAGACCGCAATAGCTAAAAAATACCAAGTTTTTTTGAATGCAATGAGAAACTCCGAATTAAAAATGTTTTCACACGAAAAGTATTGTGAATCGAGATACGTGTGCATGGTGTCATGAGAAAGAGCTCGCTGCAGATTACGAATTTTGAGTTACGACGGTCTTTCAGTACACTTATCTTCATCGCGATACGTTAATAAATCTGCCACTGATTAAATACATTCTGTACAATATAAATTTTGGTGATTTTTAAAACAAATAATATGGAAAACATATATTTCTTTTTGATTCTGAAACATTTGACTTTAGTTTGCATGAAAAATAACAAATATTGTTTTGAACAAACGATAGATAATTAATTTGTATTTCAATAAACAAACGGTAATTTAATAAACCTAGACACATCATTAAAGTGTAGCATTTACAAAGCCCTCTTAGAGAGCTGTAAAGCGTTTGATTAAACATCGTGCATATTATAAAATTATGACTTTTTTTCTTTTAGCCAAATAATTTTAAATTTGTATTTTGTGTTATACAACTTCTTCCGGATCCAAACAGCTTAGTGATAATGTTTGTAAAACCTAATACAAGGAAGATCGACCCACAGTTTATTATACCGATATAAAGGGTGCTTAAATTGTAAGGGCCGATGTTGAATGTGAACCACACCTAAACGTCAAGTTTTTTTCTGCATTTGTTTTAACATTTCTCAATTCCAGACTAACTCAATTTCAAACATGGAAAGATACATAAGCGTTATTCAGGCTTATTATGAAAATAGGCGTTCAAATCAAAATACATATCGAAGAAAATGCATCACTAAAGAGGCACATTTTCACCTCAGTGGATTCGTCAATAAGCAGAATGGCAGCATTTGGGCGAATGATAATCCAAGTGTGATTGTCGAAAAAACAATGCACCCACAATGAGTGACGGTTTGGTGCGGTTTATGGGCTGGCGTCATCAACGGGCCGTATTTGTGCCAAAATGAAGTTAGCCAGGCAGTTACTGTGAATGGTATTCGCTATCGTGAGATGATAACGAACTTTTTATGGCCCGAATTGGATGATATGGATGTGGACGATATGTGGTTTCAACAGGACGGTGCCACATGCCACACAGCTAACGAAACAATGGCTCGTTTGCGCGACAAATTCAATGGCCGTGTTATCTCACGTAGTGGCGATATTAATGATTTGACACAGTTGGACTTCTTTGATAGAAAAGGTGTACGTCGATAAGCCAGCAGCAATTAAGAATGAAATAATTCGGCACATTAACGGCATAAAACCTCAATTATGCCTCAGCGTCATCGAAAATTTGGACCATCGGACGTAGGTGCAACGCCGAGGTCGCGACAGCCATTTGACAGATATTTTGTTCCACACATAATTGAACCATACCACTACTATCATAATAAAACAAAATGACAATATAACCTAAATAATTTGTGTTTTATTCAAAATCAACATCGACCCTATAAAATGTATCCACCCTTTACTTATAATTGCATTATGAGTAGTCGTTTTATTCTTGCATTCAAATTGCTCAGTTGCAACTATGAACCGATCTCCTTGTGGGCACACTTGCGTGCATTTTTATGTTTACCGAAAGGCGTGTATTTTAATTTTCTATTAATTTACATAAATTTGGAATAAATTTAATACAGGGTTATCCAACAAGAAGTGTTATTTTGGTATTAAAAGAAAAATTTAATTTTTTGAGATAAATGATCGGATGTTTATTTCATAATAAAGAGGAAGGTATGCCGTTAATAATTAAAAACAACATCAGCCAAATGGCCACCACGACCACGCTTACAGGACCATATCCTTTTCATGAAATTGTCCATGTATCGATAGTCTCACGAACTCTGTCTTTGATGTCTTGAATCGACGCTGGGCTGTTGGCGTATACCTTATCTTTCACGTGGCCCCAAAGGAAGAAGATGCAAGGTGTTAAATCACATGATCTCGGTGGCCAATTGTGATCACCTCTTCGAGAGATAATGTGGTCCGGAAATTTTCCCGTAAAAGAGCAATGGTTTCGTTGCTTGTGTGGCACGTAGCGCCGTAAACGTTGTCCAGATCAATATCATCCAACTCCGACCATACAAAATCATTAATCATCTCTCAATAGAGCAATCCATTCACCGTAACTGTTGATCTAACCTCATTTTCGAAAAAGTAAGGTCCAATGACCGCGCCGCACCATAAAGCGCACCAAATAGTCACACGTTGAGGATGTAGAGGTTTCTCAACAGAACTCTTGGGTTTTCCGAGCCCCAGATGCGACAATTTTGCTTGTTGACGTAGCCACCGAGAAGGAAATGGGCCTCATCCGTCAAGATGATTTTTTGGTGAAATTCCGGATCATTTTCATTTCAGGATCATTTTCATTTCAGGACCCAATCAGCAAAGACACGACGTTGTTGATAATCGGGCGGCTTGAGTGCTTGAACTTTATAACTGAACTGAACTTTATAAGCCTTAAGACCCAAGTCCTTATGCAAAATACGGTGTAATGACGTTTGTGGAATGCCCAATTCCAATGAACGACGAGGAATGGACAAACCTGGGTTCTGTTGAACATTTTGGTCTATAGGGGCTATATTATATTATATTATTTATATTATTTATATTATTATATTATTCTTCACATCACTAAGTTGTCCCAACAGCTCGAATTTTACCACTAATTTCTGTATTGCGGTCCGACTTTTACTTTTGCGAAGAGTGACTGCAAGATTTTCCCCTTTTGTGTAGAGAATTTTAAAAAATTTCAATGCGTTGTTAAATCGTGTATCGTTCCATTTTTAGTAATGGCGTAGAATAAAACCTTCAACAGTGCCAGCTACCGAAATACCGGGTGATTCAAAATAACACACTTCATTTGTGGATATTTTTCTTCGAATGGGACGAGGCAACCACTCTGGTCCGGAGCAGTGTGTTCTTACACCGTGTTACAAAAAATAGAATTTTTTCTGTCTTATGAACCAAATGCACATATTCGGAAAGATTTTCATCTGACGTGTAGATTTTTTTTTAAGTTTGAAGTATAAAGCTCGTAGTGGCCTGTGTGATTTTTGGCAGGCAGACGCGTGGAAATGTCTGTATCACTTCAAATTTTTTAAAAAATTGATTTTTATCAATTTTCAGATTTTCCTAATTTTTTATTTTTTTTTTAAATGGTTATCGTTTTTTTTTAAGGTTTCAGTTCAAAAAATATTTTTTTTCGTAACGCTTAAGTAGTTTAAAAATTTGGAGTCTCTTCAAGTTATGCTAAGAAAAGTGAAAAAAAATTTATTTTTTTCAAAAATAATAAAAATTGGGGAAAATCTGAGAATTGATAAAGAATTTGACGTGATACAGACATTGGATTGGATCACTGAAAAAGGGTTAAAAACCGGTCCAAAGGCTTTCACACAGGCCACTACGAGCTTCATACCTCAAACTTAAAAAAAAAATGCTGACGTGTACACGTGTATTTTTATTTTTTCCCCTCTTTCCGAATATGTGCATTTGGTTCATAGGACAGAATGTGTGTAACACGGTGTTATTAAACAATTAATGTTGGAAGGTAAAACTTGCAAAGAAGTTCAAGATCTAGTTGATATGCAACGCTGTTATATTTACAGCTACTTGGAACAGAAATTAATTAACCGTGTGGTCAGATTCACAAAGCAAAAGCCGTTTTCAATCTTTACAATCAAGCGTATAAACAGTACGAAGATGCTTACTGGTAAATAGTTTAGCAGACCGAAAAATTATCCTTCTTTCGAAAAAAAAATAGAATTAAATTCGCCCAAGAGCACATCGATTGGCCAACGTAACACTTGAAAAATTTGGTATGACCTATCGAATCCTATGTAGTGCCCTAGGGTGGAAAGCATAACTGCTAAGCAATGATTACTAATCGTAATAATTACTAATTAAATTACATTTTATGTAGAGATGCAGTAATAATTAAATTACGATTATATTCAGTTTTTCAAGACTTATAGTTGATTGCAATCACAAATAAACTAAATGTAATCAGAATTACTTGCAATTACTATAAGTAATCGAAAAGAATCATAAGTAATCAGCAAATAATCCAAATACTTTCAGAGATTACTTTAGATTCTTTCTGATTCGGAAGTAATTCTTATTAATGGCAGTAAAAAATATGGTGTTGCAAATTTTTGTCGACATCAAATTCAACCAGTAAAATCCATTCCTCCATAAACATTAGTATTTCTATTAACACTTTCAGCCATTCGTGGAGGTCTTGCGGACATAGCCTCCGAAAAGGATTATAGAGAATGGATGAGCAACATTTATCCATGACCCGCAGTTAGACGCTGTTGGCTAAAAATTATTATTTTTGTGAATTTTCCACCACATCCATGGCGATCGTTTTGGCAATTCAAAAGAAAACAAACATTCGAAAACGTCCAATGTTTGTTGTTAGTTTTGTATCGCGAATAAAGTCCACTTAAGCTAATGGTTTGTACGTTTTCGAAAATTGGTCAAGTGTGTATAATTTAGTTATTGTTGTTCTTGTCACTCACCCACAGTCACCGGCTTATCTTCACCGATTTGAGCTGCCTCAGACCGCTTGTATCCGAATATTGTTGATGATTCTCTATCGAATTGAGATTGCTCTGCTTCAACGTTTGTTGGAGGAGAGCAGAATGTAAGACATCGATTCTTCGCATACCAGCGATAATCGTTTCGTCAAGTTTTGTGTGGTTCAAACTAGTGATCACCAAACGTCACTTGATACTGATGACGTAGCGCCGCGCCTTTGCTGCTGTTCATCGTCAGCTTTTAAAGCTGAGATTGTTACTCAAAAAACAAAAATTATATATAATGCAATTAAATCAGTTATTGGCATAAACTCTGCTTAAATTTATTGTTTTGTTTGTTTTTGAAACCAGCAATACTTTCGGGGATATTTTGAAATTTGTTTATTTGTCTTTTTGTTAACTAATGTCGCTGAAGGTCTCTTTGTAGTCACGGTTCTGGATGCAAACTTACATACAGGGTCCGCCAAATAACTTTTTTTTTTTGAAAATTCTATCAAAAAAAACTACTGGATATTTTCACAAATTTCTTTTTTTATTTGAAAGTACAATCGTTAATAATGGAAAATAATTTCATTCAAATGGCTGCCTCGGGTGGCCATGGAAAATAATTTCATTCAAATGGCTGTCTCGGCTGGCCATGCAGTAGCCTAAGGACATCAGCTCTGCGGCTGATAATGCGATCTTCAAAAACAGGGCGCAAAACATCGAGTGTAGCTTCGGCTGTGTGGCACGTAGCGCCGTCCTGTTGAAACGAAATGTTGCCAATATCCTCCTCTTAAATTTTTGAAAACAAAAATTCGTTCAACATGGCCCGGTAACGAAAACGAAATACGTACTAGTTGGAAAAAAACAAGTTAGATGGTGGACCCTGTAGAAGACAAACTTTGTGTTCAGTTTCTTATGAACTTTAAGATCTGCCACCGCACACATTCCCTAGATTATATTCTCTAGGGTGGAGACCAATCAATGGTCTGATCAGATATCTCTTGGTCGTCATTCATATCCAGTAGATAACGATTTAAGATGTCATCTGCATAGCTACTTCAAAGTTGGAGTTAAAAATACTTTTTGCGGAATGAGGATATTTTGGGAGACAATTCAGGTTTTTCTAAACCACAGCTCCTGACTGTAAAGTATTTTGCATTCTCACAAAGCCTTGTCTATATGTATTATAATATTCCATTGTCATATCAAGTTATCGTAACTTACTAATCCAGTACAATCTACTGAAATAGACTCAACTAATCGGTTAAATCGGTTACAAATAAAACTGAGTATAAGCTGCAAATACGGTTTTGAGAGTTCAGTCAAAATATTGATCAATAAATAAATAATAATAATAATAATTATTTATTATTTTATTTAAGGCTTATAAAGTTCAGTTAACACAAGTGCTCAAGGCGGCCGATCATCAACAACGTCGTGTCTTGAAATGCATGAAAATGATCCGGAATTCCATCGATCATCTTGACTGATGAGACCCGTTTCCGCCTCGGTGGCTACATCGACAAGCAAAATTGTCGCATCTGGGGGTCGGCAAAGCCAAAAGTTATTGTTGAGAAGCCTCTCCATCCTCAACGTGTGACTGTTTGTTGGGGTTTATGGAACGGCGGGGTCATTGGACCTTACTTTTCCGATCATTTATCTCAAAAAATTTCATTTTGCTTTGAATACCAAAATAACACCTCTTGTTGGAAAACCCTGTATGTGCGGCATGAAAACCATCTGGAATATTCTGAAAAAGTCAGTTTATATGGAGGCCAAAATATATCTAATGTTTCCTTGTTTCGGTCGCCTTTTTCAGCCAACCACTGCCCACGCCAAGACAGCCTTTGTCTGCTAGAGTTGATAGATCGGACATCTTCCGTCTTAAGTCCCCAAAAGCCGGACAATGGCAGAGAAGGTGTTCGGTAGTCGCATCCTACGTGGACTCCGATCATGTGACCAGTGATGATTGCAATGAGGTCTCTCTGATGGAATCTTGGCAGATTGATCGCGGTCCGCGTTCTCACTCGTCCATAATAGGGCAGATTTTTCAGGTTTCCCGGCAGTTGGTTCGCTACTCCACCTATCTTCTGTAAAGTTGTAGCTGTCACTTCAACTGTTGCAGACTTTGGCATGTAAGTGCAAATTGGCCCTTAACTTAATTTCATTTATCTGACATAAAATGTCACATAAATATGTACAAAAGTTCAATTCGTAAACTGCCAAAATTTTCACTTGTCTTCGTTTACCTTGCGAATTCACGAAATTCGCACAATTCGTTATTCCATGGATTTTGTTCTCATTCGATATCTTAGGAGGTTCACACATGCACTTCCTAGTTCATTCATTCATTTCATTTGCATTCTATTAACCCAAATCATATCCAATTTTTATTTTTATTTCACAACAAGAGAAAGATATTGAAGTTAAAAAAGAGACAAATTTCGGTCTTTTCTTATGAATTGATATTTGTGTGGCGCAATATTTATAAAGAGAAATGAGCAAATATTCCACAAATATGTGACAGTTATCTGTTATTTGCTGGTAAGACAGTGAGTTTTAAAGAAGTTGTTTCCGTACCCTGAATTCGTGAAGCATATCCGGCGGTAACCACTTAGGTATAGGCAACAGTGCCTTATACTGAGTCGTACTAAGCAGTGTTGTAATCGCCACAAAACCTCCCCTGGAGGTCCTTATTCTCCGGTTTACGTTTTGGGATCTATACCCCAGTTGCGACAACTTCCCCTTTAGTGGACTTCTTTTCGGTGTTCAAGTTCCAGTTTAGTTTGTTATCCACTATCATTCCAATATACTTAAAACTTTGGGATAGTCTGAGTCTTACCACATAGATTTTGGTTTAACAAATTGATGAATTGTATATCGTCTAGTGAACAGCAGCATTTCCCTTTTAGCTGACACCATTTCAATAATAGTTCTAGCGCAGATTCCAGAGAGTGTTAGGATGACTGCCCGTAGCTGCAACCGCATATTATCTTGCTACCTGGTTCATCCAAGAAAGCAGATTGTTGATATAAGGATTCCATGATATTAGGATTCCTTTGAATGAATGTTTTAAAAGTTTGCTACCGAATGAGACTCCGAATCCGGGTTCCCGTTGTTAAAAGCTTCATCTATATCTAGGAATACTTCTAACGCGTATTTCTTGTATTACACGGATCCTTCAATATGGCCAACCAATTGCCTCTGTAGATCTGTTTTTCGTGTCGGTGTGCTGCTCCCCCGACAGAGTACATTCCGCAAGAGATGATCTGATATATGTATCAATGATTCTTTCCAGAAAGGATGGTCTGACGCTTTCCCCGCCTTTAGTGATGACGATTATCATGTAAGCCGCCCACCTCGCGGAGACGTTTGATTGTCGTACACAGGCTCTGAATATTATCAATAGCCTTGGATGTTCACCAAAATGGTGGAATGAGCCGCGGTAAAATAAACAATTGCAGGTAAGGATAGAAGAATTATTCTGTGGTAAAGGTATTTCTTGGTATAGAGTCCGAGTTTCACTTGACGTATTCATTATCAGATCACTATTTCCATGCCTACAGCCGTTATACACCTTAATAGAAGATTTTCCAGGCATATTTTCTTCTCCAGCACACCGCAATCTGCTCACATTCGTGTAATTCCATTTCCCATATCTTTAGTGGGAATTTTCGTGTTTTCATTCTGTTTAAGTTGAAATACTTGTCGTTACTTTATGGGTACCTGATTTACCATGGGTTGGCAACCCTTTCTTAAAATGCTACGCTAGAAACGGTCTACTACGTTTTCCTTGCGACTTTGTGTGAATGTAAACACAAAATGTAGATAGATAGATTCTAACGAGTAGCTTTTGCCGCCTTTCTCCACCTTGCTTATTCGTTAGATTGAAGTTATTGTATTGCTATTGTATCGGTCTATATAACCGTCCGCCATAAGCCATCGATTGTAATATTGTTTACAACAATAAATCCTACCTTTATTTGAAAATACTACAAATACTTTGTCGTTTTATTTTCTATCTTTACATTGTCACATTGTCTTCGGCAATCCAAAACCTTATATGTCAATGAAGTTTGCATTTTTTGGAATGCTAGACCCATGATTTCCTAGACTCTAGTACCTAGAGATTTATGAAAATACCCTACATTATGTAATTATTGGGAATGTAAGGGAACGAAATACGCATATGGGAGATACACAATATGTTCTACATACACATATATTTAGTCACTTCAGATTACTCAACGTACCTATTGTACCAATGTAATAACGTCAATACATTCCGAGAAGAAGACATTGTGTTTTTTTTTATAAAAAAACGAAAATAATAAAAAGAAAATCCATATTAAATATCCAAATAAACAATTGCAATATAACAGTCATAGGCAAGGATAAGAATATCATATAATTGTTAAAAGTAACAAACATTCAAAAGGAATTGTTATTATTTTGAATATGACATCAGCTATTTCACAATTGAGTTCAAATTTGTCAAAGCTATCATTTACTTCTTACCTTCCTCTTTTGGTGAGGTTGAAATAACTGCTCGTGCCGATGGGTCTGCTGGGGTTGGAGACAATGAGTTCTTTAGAAATATGAATCAGTTAATGTGCGCAATTTGTTTGAAAAAACAAGCATGGCTAGTTGATGAATGGAATCTTGGTGTACCATGAAAACTGTGTGTATTCAAACTGGGGATGTAACGAAGTTCGCTATCGCATATGCGAATCGAATTATTCGCATCATTTTGAACATTCGCATTCTCAGTCGTAAAAAACATTTTTAGAATATTCGCAAGAAATTATATTTAAATATTGGCTATCGCAATCGCTTTCGTTAAACCCACATTCGTTACATTCCTAATTCGTACACCCACGTCAGTGCTTGGACAGCCTGGTTCGATTATTTCATACAAACTTCGAACGAAAATGCCATTTGGGTTTCTGTAACACGAAATTCGATGACTTATACCTCAATTTATTTTCGTTTCGTCTACAGAAGTTATCGATTTATTAAAAACGTTTTTTAATCTCAACCAATAAAGTAGGTAACATAAAGTAATTAAACGCTGTAAACAGTTTTTACTCTCTCGTTCTCTTTGACGTTGCTCTCTACTTCAAAATCAAATTTCTTTTAAGTTTTACCTTTAAGTTTTTACCTAAAAATCGTAACTCAAACTAATCTTACTTACTTATTTCCCTTAACATTCCATGAAGGAACAGCCGGGGAACTTCTCTCGAATCCGTGAACTGTGCACGATAAATTTGTATACTCACTGACCGGGACCTACTATTTAAGCTGGCTACGAACGGCTAATCGGCTTTTCTAGAGAAGTTTTACATGGCTTAGAGATTGCTCTCTTTCTCGTAAAGTCGCCAACAGTTGCGAGGTGGAAACAGCCGCCGAAAAATGTTTGATGGTCTTACCCGGTTTCGAACTCGAGATCTTGTGTGTGATAGTCGCATACACTATCTACCACACCACGGCCGCCCACTCACACTGACCACTTACACATATTTTCCATAAGCTAGGTTCTGTCATCTGATCACTTGCTACGTTTACTTGCGGATTAATACGAATTTGCTGGTGACTTTAACTGACGTAAAATCTAAAGAATGACTCCAAACCATTCGATACAAAACGTAAACTCAAACAAGGTGACAAGTTCGTCCACAATCATCAAGAAATCATTAAAATGGGAAATTAGCTGCCTGACCCAGGAGGTCGAACTGTAACGTTCGATTGCTTTGATATGCGACAAACAGCTGTTTTGCCACCAGAACGACAAAGCGAGCAAAAACTTTGCAAACAATGAAAACGTGCAAAACCAAGGTCCACTAACTGTTTTCTGTCACTTATGTTTTGACTTTCGTTTCGTGGATTTCTCCAACATATCTTATTACTCCCATAAATCCCGTTGAGTCAAAACATAACTCCATCAAGACTTCAAATGCAAATGTGGCAAATCCAATCGTTGTGACACGTGTTCATTTCCCACCATGTGCTGGCAGCTCCGTATTGCTACGAGCACCTTAAGAACATTTCAGACGTAGGCTGGCCGCCTCCGGGGAACTTGCGTCAATTTGATAACTTATCGGTCTGGCAATATTTTCCATTTGTTTACGTTTATTTTGTTGTTGTTACAGCTGATAACCGTGGCGTCAATTAGGAGTTTGATATGGCTAAACACCGATCTGGCAATATTTGCAATCCCTCACAAAGCGAACGAACTGTTAAGAGATAGTGGGTCGCTTTTCTATGCAAAAGTGGGTGAGTGGCTTTTGTTCGCCAATCTGGGTCAGAAAGTAAATATAGTCTTGGCTTCTAATTCGTTCAAATCTTAAAAAGAAATGTAAAAAGTGACGTTTTAAACGTTTAGTTTTTAAAAATTTAAGAAAATGTGAGTGAACTATTTATTATTATTATTTTTTTAATTAATTAATTGTACGGAGTTCTATTAAGTTGTATAAAAATATAATCTTATAAACTAAAGCAAATGAATTTATCTGCTTAATTTTGTACGCATTCCCTTAAAATTCCATGAAAGAACTAACGTCGAACTTCTCTCGAATCAGTCAGCTGAGCGCGATATAATTTGTATACCCACTGACCGGGACCAAGCATTTCCAGCCGTCTCCGAACGGCTAATGCTTTTTCTAGAGAAGTTTTTACATGGCTCTTTCTAGAAATTAAAAAAATTTAAAAAAGTGTAAATCAACAACAAAATTGCGAAAATGTTCATACAAAAAGACCGAGGCGCGAACTCTTAAAATTTTTTAAAAAAAAGTTTCTTTATTTTTCCCTTACTGAGGATCGCAAACAACATATCTTTCGGAGTGGGACATTCAGTTTCTTTCACTATATATAGGCCCTATAACCAAGGTGTAGCAAAACGGAATGAACAAATTAGAACACACTCCATACACTAGTGGACTTGCCTAACGTACACGATCATCTGATATATTTTTTTCTATAACCAATGGGAAGTAATATCCAAAATACCGGAGAGCATACAATACTTCACCATCCCCGATTAAAGAGCTAATAATAGTGGGCGTGGTTATCAGCATTCATGCGGTAGACTTAAGTTCGGCCCATAAAATACAAAATAGTTATTTTGCAGATATGAGATTATGATACGAGTATCATCTACCTGGCCCATAATATAAAACAAGGCCACAAAAACTTTGCACTGGTGCACAATCTCTGCATTTGCATAAAAATGGCGCTTCAATAAAAAAAAAACAAAATGTTGACTTAGCTGCACGAAAATAGACAAAAATCTATTTGTCTTCACATCATTTCAGTCGGAGTGGAAGGTGTTTGTTCTCGTATTAATTTTATAATAAAACACCGTTTAGCATAAAACTGATAATTTTATAGAAAGCCACAATGATGGTGATAATAACATTTATCAGATAGCTGTTAATTATAAAATTGTCTCCCACAACTGTATAGCAGAGCGTGACTGATTATTCGACTTCGCTCATAAAGTTATATGTGGCGCACAGTGGGTTATTTTTGGAGACGGCAGTCAATAGTAATTACTTACTCATTTTCATCAGAATAGAAAATTTGTAAATTGTGGGAACATAAACTAAATTTCACTGACGGCTTCGAATAAAAGCGGTGAATGAAAAACATCTTTGGAAATTTAACTAAACGAAACAATTCACATCAGTTTGGTGGTGCACTAATTTTCGTGATTCGATACAACAACTTTAATGAAATAATTCGCTCTGTGAAAATCCGTCAAGATACTGAAATTCAGTGCGAACACATGAGCATGAGCCGTGTTGTAAATGGTCAATCTGGCAAAATATTTTCAATGCATTTGCCTTGACATTGACAGAATCCCCATTGACATTTCGACTGGCTGCATTCGTCCACGATTTCCCCCCCAGTTCCCTTAATCAAAATCCGAACACATGCGGATACGTGTTCTCAAACATTGTTAAACTTACAAACATCATGCATACATACGAACGTGCTAAAATTGAATGGAATTTCATAATTGTTAGTGAAATTACTAAATTCATGGATTCCGCTACAGACCCTATGTGAACTATGGAAACTCTCGTAAGTTGCACGGATTGCCGATCTACAATCAATAATATTGCGAATTGTCACGCAACCAAATAAACTGATCAGTTAACAATGACGTTGGAGCAACAATGCCACGGATTCCAATGATTTCGAATGTTAGGCGTTGGGCCCCAACTTATTTGATTCCATTGGCAATGACAGTGAAGATCCGATTTACACGATGGCTTTCCACCCAGGTTGGACAGGCAAGACGTTCGACGTTTGTCAGCTAAGGGGGTAGAGAAGCAAAAGGAAATTGGAGGGAGAAATTTGACTAGTTAATTGAAAATTTCCACAAAACAAATACATTTTTAGTTATTGTCAATTTTATGTTGTTTCTAAAGGGTTTTCCAAAGGTTATGTTGAATCTAAGAAGACTTTATTCTTTGACATTTGACAAGTAGAAAATACGCCATTACTAAAAATGGAACGACGCAAACATGGTGAAAATCTTGCGTTGTGAAGCACTTTGTCGGACAGCAATACAGAATTTGGTGGACAAATTCGAGCTGTTGGGACAAGTTAGTGATGTGATGATTTATATAAACAAATCTGTGGTTTTCACGAATAACAACATAAGTTATAACAGTAAACTGCTCTGGAGAGCGAAAACAAGTAATGTTTAAACTTGCGGCTCCGGTTAAATGTTTAGCATAAGTTGGTTTTAATAAAGAAAACAGAGTAACGATACATTTTTATTAAAACAAGTTTACTTTAATGAAAATGTAGGACTGTTTCAATAATAAATCGAAATCCCCTAAACTGTACATAAGCTATTATTTGCGAAAACCACAGAATTATAAGACCAGATGCTTTTAAAACCAGTGAATATTGAGGCTAATTAAAAATGATTTTTTCTCGATATTACAATTTCCAATCTCATTTTAAAATGTCCTCCTTCGTCATCCGTCACATCGGCACGATTCCTTCGATTATTTTAAAAAATCGCCATCTTCCAAAAATGTCAATATCGTCACCGACGATGTGAGTAAGATTTTTTTTTTATAAGCTAACACTCAGCCTAAACACTTGAATGCTTCTTTCGACACTCCGAATATATGGCTAGAACAGCGAGCATCACCCTGTATCTTCATGCCCAGAACATCAAGAGTGTCTGATTAGTCGATATCCACACCACCCATAGAAATTGACGACGATGCTGGATCTGGTGAACGTTTGTGTGACAGCAAACAGCACTGGGTCTTTTGCGGATTAAAATCTACTCTATTCTTTAAGTGAGTCATTCATCATTCGCCTTTTGTCCTCGACCTCCAGAGGACCTGGCCGATGATCAAATGAGTATGAATGACATAGGTTACTGTCATCCGCAAAGGAGTAGATCGGGTTCACAGTCTGATCCAACAAGTCGTCAATGAAGATGAGAAATAGAGAAGGAGAGAGGACAGAGCCTTGTGCCACTCCTGCGGTCAACCTATGCTCGTTGGATGAGACACCATCTATAACAACTCGTATAGAGCGATCCCTGAGAAAACTCGATATGAATCGAGAGAAGATATTACCGACACCGAATGCAATAAGTTTTTTGATATGAGTGCTTCGTGCCAGACCCTATCGAACGCCTTGGAAATATCCAGAGCCACAACCTTGCTTTCACCAAGGCGGTGAATAGATCGACTCCATCGCTCCAGTAGATCGATTTCTACGGAAGCCATACTGTCGATCATTGAGAAGGCCGTTAGACTCTAGATACTTAACAAGATGTTGGTTAACCATGCTCTCCATAACCTTCGAGAGCGCAGAACATATTGCAATTGGACGGTAATTCGCAGGATTAGTAGCCTCACCTTTCTTGGGGATCGGCTGAACATTGGCAGCCTCATTTTCAAAAAAGTAAGGTCCAATTACCGGACGATAAACCGAACCAAACAGTTCACACGTTGAGGGTGGAGAGGCTTCTCAACAAAAACTCTTGGCTTTTCCGTGCCCCAGATGCAACAATTTAGCTTGTTGACGTAGCCATCGAGGTGGAAATCTGCCGCATCAGTCAAGATGATTATTCGATGGAATTCCGGATCATTTTCATGCATTTCAAGGACCCAATCAGCAAGGACACGACGTTGTTGATGATCGGCCGGCTTGAGTTCTAGTGTTATCTGAACTTTATAAGACCCTTAAGACCCAAGTCTTTATGCAAAATACGGTGCAATGACGTTTGTGGTATAACCAATTCCAAAGAACGACGTACACGGGTTTTATTCCACCAATTTCTGTATTGCGGTCCGACAAGATGCTTAAAGACGACCCAAAAATACTTTAGTTTTGCGAACTGTGACTGCCGGATTTTCACCATTTTTGTAGTGAATTTTGATCATTTCAATGCGTTGTTGAAGCGTGTATCGTTCCAGTTCTGGCGTAGTTTCTACTTGTCAACTGTTAAAGAATAAAAGCCTCAAATGTGACAGCTACCGAAATACCTAGTAATTCAAGATAACACCTCTTGTTGGAAAACCCTTTATAAGATGCATGTACGCCGAGACGGGAATATCCATTGGATTTGAAGCATCTCGCAAATGTTGTCTTCTGATCCTCTCATCTCTTCTGCATCGTTGCAAAATTTAAAAGGCGGATAATACAAAGTTGCCGGCATTTTAAAGTTCATTTATTTCAAAATTTCCACACATAAATAACAAATCAAAATCAGCTGTCATTTATTATTTGGTTTTCAGAACAAGGGCGTGTTGAAGGTTTTATTGGGTAATTTTTCTCTGAAAATGCAGCAGGAGGAAATGCGGACTACTACATCAACATATTAAGATATTTGTTTGGGGTATTGTAGAAAAAATGTATATTGACACCATCTTGTTGACGAAACAGTAACCATTGACCGTTTTTATGTATGTATTATACATACATAAATCAGGGCTCTAGTTTATTCGGGAAACCTATGCGTTTTTTCCTACATTTGCTAAACTTTAACCGACTCTTCTGAAAAATTTTATTTTGAGTTGTGACACTATTGAAGTAAATGATTAACTCCGAT
Organism: Hydrotaea cyrtoneurina; assembly: GCA_958296145.1. NCBI lineage: Eukaryota > Metazoa > Arthropoda > Insecta > Diptera > Muscidae > Hydrotaea > Hydrotaea cyrtoneurina. The sequence continues at coordinate 48,440,793 of OY282514.1, read as the reverse complement.
TAACTGTTACCCTTTGTTCCATTCGATTTTTCGCATGAAGTTCTTTAGGACAAATGGAAATCAAGAATACGCCGAATTGCAAAAACTCTGCGGGAATACAATCTACTCTTTCAACAGCGAAAAGCACATCCCTGGAAACCGTAAACTGTAGGTAACACTAATTAGAATGGAAATATCTTAATGACAATATTTTCCCTAAACTCCTAATGGGAAAACTCCAGTAAAATGAGCCGAAAACGTACATATGTTTACACTTTACAACATGAAACTACAGCACTCGTACCTGAAGTAAAATAACCCGACCTTGTTTACAGCAACATGACCGACGATTACATTTCAGGTAAAAAAAAAAAACGGAACACACCATAAGCGCAGCATTTGTAAAGAGTTTGGAAAATAAAAACAAACTAAAAACCATAAAATAAGATGCGGAGATTATAAAAGTCAAATATTTACACGCTATTGTCTGCTTCAAAGTGTTAATGAATGAAACGAAACAGAATTTAAACGTTTCCACTGGACAAAGAGTTCGTATATGCGAATGTTGTTAGAACATCGAAACCACAACGACCAGCAAAAATATCATCTTCTCTTTGTGTGCCAGAGTTTGAAGCCGGCTCAAACAGCGGCGCCCTACGGTCTCCGTTTAGGATAGCAGCCGTCGTGTTAGGTGATCGAAGTGCGCCAGCACATGCATTCTTGTGAATATAGGTGTGATAGTCTGAAAAGCCAACTCCCTTGGACTATGAATTCAATTGTGATACCTATTTCCTCCCATTGAACCATCCGAGCTCCTTAGTCGGCCAATGTCGGACAGATCGCATAGATCCCCCAAGAAATAAGAGCCCATTGTTGATTACCTTGATAGCTTTTGCGGAAGTCACTTGTTCATTCACACATTCAGTGACGTTTCTTCTAATCGGACAGTGCCCCGTAATGACGGACACAAGCAATGATACCTCGGGTCTTGATAGCGATAACATTGTGTGCGAATGTCACATATCTAATCCGCGTCACATGTGTCCGGATTTACAGATATACACGCAGTAGGGATTTGCAAGTGGCTAGAGACATGCCCAGCCAAACAGGAATGTGTAAGGTAGTCTTGCTAGCTCATCTGGTCTACAGTTTTCTGTGGCTCGGCATCCACACGTAGTGTTTGCTGAACTACTGAGTCATCTCGTTAAGAGATCGGCGGCAATACAGGGCGGATGTTGAATTCGGGCAGCCTGAATGTCAGAGAATATGTTAATGCCAACTGTGATGATAACGGTGTATCTCAGTGTTCTGCTACTTCTTTAATGACCAAACGTTTCAGCATGCTAAACACTTCGTGCTATAATTAGCTCTAGTTCATTTAATTATATCTCCAAAGCGACATGATTTTTTAATTTTGAACCGTCAGTATAGGAGTCGACATATAGCAAGGTTCCATCGTATGGATGATAAACAACAAATCTATTTAAGTCTGTCAACCGTAGTTTGGCCATGATACGTCTCCTTGTAGGAAAATTGTACACACACTTCTTGATACTTATGTCAAATCCCAGGCCGGGACTATCGTGTCGGGAGTTACGTCATTGAACGCCCCTTCTATATCTAAAAAGCTGCCATAGTATACACCTTGACGGCGAGTGAACCTTCAACTAATTCGAACAAATCATTCAGTGTTTGACTGCTTGTCGACCAACAAATACCGGTCTATATTTGCGCTAAGGTTGCTGGAAACGCTGACAGGCTGGATGGATTTCCCGCTTTGGGAATAAAGACTACCACGTAATATTTTTGTATGTGTACTTTATTGATATTATTGGACCTGCTCCTTAGGAGCCCAACAATAAGTGTATGAATCTTAAATTTAATTCCGTAGTGAATCCGGGTATGGATTTTTTATATTCAGCGGTTCTCTGCATCATGTTGGCAGGAATGAAAACTTTTGTTCGCATCGTGGTCCTCCACAGCCAGATATTGATCGTAGACAATAAACACAATGTTCACATTTTCGAGAATTTTAAACCAAATTTGGGATCTCCTACAGTCTGATAGTAGTCGTTAAATTTTTTAGATTATGTAGACAATGTTCACACAATAGCGTGTTTGGAACCACATTTGATTTAAACCTCGTGAAATAGAGGCGGGACCTCTATAGCCTGATATAGTCAGTTCAGAGAGTCTGATGTTCATTTTTCCAGAGTCTTGAAGTGCTTGGTATCTTAATATATATTTACCCTCGACACTGATTCCCTGATTCCCTGATTCACTGACTCTGTCACGCAGTACGTAGGAATTTAAATAGGCATTCTATAATAATTCTATAAATAATAATAATAAAAAAAATAATATTTTTTTGTACAGAAATTGTGTTTTCCCCAAATTTTTTTTTTCCATATTTTTTTTTTTTCTTACATTTTTTTTTTTACAAAAATTTTTTTTTTTTCAAGAAATTTTTTTTTTCCAAATTTTTTTTTTCAAGAAATTTTTTTTTTCAAAATAAATTTTTTTTCCACAAAATTTTTTTTTTCAAGAAAATTTTTTGTTTTCCACAAAATTTTTTTTTTTTCAACAAAAATTTTTTTTTTCATCAACAATTTTTTTTCCACAAATTTTATTTTTTTTCGGAATTTTTTTTTACAAAATAGTTTTCTCAAAATATTTTTTACAAAATTTTTAAAATTAAGTAACAAATACTTTCTCAAGCAAATTAACGGGCGCCATAGGCGCATTACAACTTACTAGTACTTAATATTTGTCTAGGCAAAATATTTTAATGACGCCCAAGTTTGTATTTGTGATTTAATTTCTTTAGTTTCATCATTCTAGAGGTACACTCAAATCTTTGTGAATGAAAAGGAGCGACATAGAGCTCCTGGAGCTATGAAATCAGCGTATTCGCTTGAAGTTCACCCGGTTAGACCCTGTCCGATCGGTTTGACATAATAGGTGTGAAGCTTTTAATTGTCCCTGATGTTAGAACATTAAGCAGGAATACGCGACTTTCCTGGGATTCACAGCCGTTTTTTGTCAAGTGACCGATTGATCGGACGACACACTATAGAGAAAATTCATTTTTCTGCCGAACCATTCGTATGTGGAATATTCTTCCAGCAAGTGTGTTTCCTGCCAGCTGTGGCATTGTGAACTTCAAAACAAATGTCAACAAACACTACTCCCTCTACCCTCCTTTTGATACCTTAATTTCCTTCGGCTAAAATTGGGTGCCGGTCCTCAAAAAAACACAGCCGAAGGTTGAATTTTAGCCCTACTGTCCGCTGACGCCTCATTCCGGTAGTTCGCAGGAGAATGAGTATTTAGGAGCAACTCTAATGATTCCTCACTGGATGTTGTCGAATTACTGTACTGTACTACAAAATTGGCTCCAGGACTAATTTTGAGCCTTCCTCAATGGCCTCTTGTATGGCCCAAGTTTTTCTATGTAATTAAATAAATCATCGCCATGCTTCTGTAAGGACCATTCACGGAAAAGACGACATTGTGGAGATTCTGGAATCGTTCGTTTCAATTTTTACCAAATTTGCCCTGAAAAATTTTATTTAGAGAAATCGGCAAGTATGAGATGTGTAACTGAAGTCCATAACATCTCATATGTTCAGGCGAGAAGTTGGTGGGTAGGCTTGTTTGAATCTAAAGGATATTTCAGCTCAGTCTGGCTTCTAACGATATGCTAAAGGCATAACGAAGGACAGTTGAGATTATTTGGAGGCCACATAGTGTCTAAATTTTAAACTGTACGCGAAACCAGTTGGACTTTTTGGTTACACCCGGATACCACACCGGAACCACCTGACAAGTTATGTTTAATCTCTATTATTTCGCCATATGTTTGCCACCCTCTAACCCCCTATTTCTACAATGCAAATCACGTACGTTCATTTCGGAAATTCTTTTCAATTCATTTCAGATTTTGTTGAACTCTCTGCCAACGTTCAAATTAAAAGAAAAGCTTTTAATGTATTTTTGTTCCTATTGACAACCCAATTTATTTTCGTTTCGTCTACTGACGTTTTCTTTCGCCTCGGACGTATTCGATTTATAAAATCACTCTGTAAATTTAATTGAGTATACTCGTTTCGCGTATTTTGAATTAATCGCAAATTTGAATTTTATCATAAATATTTAAATCTGTAAATAATGGTTAATTAATTTTGGCAACCAGCCAAGCAGACAATGCACCCGGCTTTAATAGTTCATAAGCGTGTGTGTGTGTGTGTATGGGATAGTTTGATTTTTTATGTCAAACGTAAAGTTTTCTAAATCAAAACAAATAAAAAAAAATGAAACTTTTACTATAAACTACACCCGTGCTCCCTCCAGACGACGGACGATGTTGACAGTATACGCGAGCGGCGGTTTTAACCAGTTTCAACACGTTTTGGCCGGTAAAACAGATATTTTTCTGTTTTGTTTTGAATACCGCCAACGACAGACAACAACAAGTTCTAATACGACGTACGACATCGTTGTCTGGTTTTATTCTGCTCCCTTGTTGTTGTTGTTATTTAGGTGTTTGTATATTTTGTTAGTTGTTGCTATGAACCGTAGACTACTTTGGCCAGGTAATAGTCGTGGTTGCATTCAATGAATATGTATGTACTTACCTACAGTCACATCCGCAGCCGTACTCATTCATGCAGTCGTTGAATTGTTGTTGTTGTTTTCTGCAGCATGTGAAAATACCCAGCTGAGATCGGACCAACAATACCGAGTTGTAGCGAGCGACCGTCCTCAGTCCGTTTGACTCGATCAATCGCCGTTGCTCGATGCTCTCGTGTAGCGTGATTCCAGTTTACGATCAAAACGCATTTGAATACGATCAATATGTGTGTCTGATGCAAACAAAATCTATTTAGATACGTATGTCTGGCTGTGTGAATACAGGTATGCCTAGCATAATGCAGAGATCTGAGATTCATATATTGTAGGCGGATCGATAAATGATAACCGGAACTTGTCTGCAGGTTAGACTTTTATCATAACGAAAACCATGAACAGCTGATATGATGACTCCACCCCTTTTCTGTCATTCTTTTTGTTTTTCTTTCACAACAATATTTAAAATTTAATTGAATATAAATTTAATAATAAACTGCACAGCTAAGAATACACAGCTATGCCATTTATTTTTATCATTTATAAACATCTATACGGTAGAGTTGCCGTACTACCATTTGTCAGCCAGTTAATTTAACGAATACATGAGAATGAAAATGTTTAACCGGAAGTATATCGCGTCGATAAATTAATGTGCCGGTTACAAGAAAAATAAAATGCATTTTGATTTATTTTAAAATATTGGCCGGCTTTAATGAGTTTTGGTCGGTTTTTTGTTAGGAAAAACATTTTTGTAGTGGCAACGCTGGTTAGAAAGAAACACTTTCAAAATATCCACCGTTCGGCGAGTTGGTAGCGAGCTTGTCTATCAGCGCTGCAAAAAAACATAGCCATATGTTTTGTGTCACCCGGTTTACCCTTTGTCCAAAAATTAGAATATAAATTTACTTTGTTTTGTAATTAAATGAAAATAAAACCAGTGAAAAGTTGCAGTCGGGTAAATTGACTTATATACACCCTCAGTAAAAGCATACAAGTATCGGAAAGTCAAAATTGAGCGTAGCTACCACCATTGGAAGTAACATCTGATGAAATGTCGTAATAGCAACTTCAAAATACCGAATTTATAGAAAAATATTGTATTACATGTTTTACAAAAAGGGCGGTAGTTTTTTTTTCTCGAAAACCGTAACTAGTTAAAGATATATAGAGAATTTCGGAAATATTGCATTGGCCGAATTGATATTCAGGCATGTCACAGAAACCCAAATCGACAAATTTTGAAACCAAAACGTTTTTAGCTTCTCCAGAAAATGGAAATCGAAAAAAATTATTGATTTGAAACCAATGACAAAATCTGAAGTGAAATTGAAATCAATTTCAACTTAAACTCCAAATTGAAATGAAATTCTGTTCAAAATTAATTATGAATATTGCTTTTATTAAAAAATATACTAAATACGTTGAGTATGATAATTTTAACATCTTTTTTAACGTATAAAGTATCAGACATGTCAAAGAATTGCCATCGCTTCAATTGTGTGATCTTGTCACATATAAAATTGGCAGCCTTAACCAAAAACAACACTTAAACCCAAAAAAAAAAAAAAAAAAAAAAAACACTTAAACCCAAAAAAAAAAAAAATAGCTGAAGGAAACTCCGCAAAGAAATGTAAATATTTGTTTTAATATTAATAGCTAATTTTTACATATTTCTTTAAATATATAAATATTTTTATTTGTTTGTTTGTTAACTTTTTTAATTAAAATCACAGTCAAAGTGTGGAGACGTATCGAAATTTTTGACGGCGGTGGGTAAACCAGCTGTTTCTAATTTCAGTGCTACCATATTTTTAATAGAAATATTCGATTTCCATTTTTTCTTGATTTCATCAAACCCAGGAATTTTTGAAGAAGCAAAATTAAAATGTTAGGTTTTGGAAACATGAATTCAAATCAATTTCATGACATTTCTGTGACATGCCTGATTATTACATTTATTACCCATATGCAATCCCATAAGTAGTGTTGGGAAAATATTAACCCATGTAAATTTACAAAACGATTGTTTAACTCTTTCGAAAGTTATCCGCAAAAGTAATCCTCCTATCAGAAAATGCTATAAATTTTGCGATTGGCCCCTAATGTCAGTGGCAACTCTGGCAGCGGCCATTTAAATTACATCATATTCTCGACTTGATGTAAAAAAAAATTAAGACCAAATAAAAATAATCCACAAGAAGAATCAAAGTTTTTAATTTTTTTTTAATTACAGCCAAAAAACATCGGAAGATTACTTTTGCGCCACCTGTTATATGGACGATATATTCCATATTAAATATTAAATGACTTTGCTGCGCTTACTTTTTGACATTCACGATCTGTGTACTCCGGAAAATCATCATGAATCGATTCACGCTTGAACAAATTTACTTCGAAAATCAGTTGTTGACTTACACTTCTTGGAGACGACTTCGTGATTTCTATGAATGGATTTCATACCACAATACAATAACACCATTTCGTCAAAGGAATGTTCGTAAAGGCGTGGAAGAAGATGCAAACCCAGCAAATCAAATGTGTAATATCAGATATTATCGTTCCTAATTTTGTTCGACTTTTCCGAATTCTCAACGTTTACTAATTTCTGTGTCTGATGAACATTTTGTTCAGTCATGTCTGACCGAATTCTGATCACTATGTTCCAGGGATATTTTGTTTAGACGTGTCTGGCGGATGGAAATTATTAAGATTTTATTGTTTTATTCGACCATGGAGGCGAATATACATCCGTATATTTTCAATTTATCAAAAGGCAAGCTGAATACTTGGAGACACCACTTCAGAGTTCGATGAGAATTTTGAACGAGATTTCGATAAAAACGTCCACATGCCATAAGACATCAGGGGGGTTACTATGTAACTCGATTCGAAAGTTAAATATTACGAAAGCGGATTTTTCCTACCAACTAACTCGAATTCGCAAATACATTTGCTACTTTCGAGTTGCCACATCCGATTATCGGATACTCATACTCTACTTTCGAATGTGCATCACTATGTATTTCGAATTTAGATGTCAAAGTCGCTCGAAAGTAGACATTTGTACTCGTTTGATGTAATGCTAACGGATACAATAAAAAAAAAAAAATATTGAGACTAAACGCATAAAAATGTAATTAATATTTAATATTAATATTTATAAAAATGTTTATAACAGGGAAAATACAACAAAAAATTTAAACACGAAACAACGGCAGTTTGAAATCATGCTAAATTTTATGAAGGAGCATCCGCAGTTGGCTAAGGGCTATATCAAAGCTCCGGAAGCCAAACAAGCCACCAACAATTTATGGTCTCGATTGACAAAAGAGCTAAATGCAGCCGGTCCACCAATGCGGGAAGTGGTCGGTTGGAAAAAAGTATGCAATTGATAGTTTGCCCATAAATGGAAATTAATTATTTCTTTTTAGGTTTGGGCAGATCACAAGACCCATCTTAAGGCCAAACTGCGAAAGAATCGAACAAATTTTTCGGGTACAGGCGGTGGACCGGCAAAATTGTGTTCGTTCACGGCGCTGGAAGAAGGTGTCATAGCATTGCTGGAGATGCAGGAGGCTGTGGACGGTATGAGTGGAGTCCGAAAATTTGGGGTTAATAATAGTACCCCCACAACCAGCGAGGACACCGATGAAGTCGTCGAAAACATGCCCAACTGCAGTACAATTAATCCGGGAGAGACGAATGCGTTAGTGTCTGCACCTTCCCCACCGCGTTGTTCATCAGCTCGTACAGCCACCACACCACAATTGTCATATAATCGTGCTGCTCCAAAAAAACAGGCATTGCTAGAAAAGCAAGTGAATGGACAAATGGACTACCACAAGCGGTCCATATTACTTCTAGAAGAATCAAATGGTTATTTGAAATCTTTAGTGAAGTACAAAAAAAAACCATTTAAACCTATTTTTCTAATCTAAAACCTTACTATGAAATAAATGAATTACTAAGTTATAAATTGTTTTTTATTTGATTTCTTAGAGATTGGGCTATGGCTAAGAACTGATTTCTGTCTTCAGAAACTGGAACAGCTGCTGAGGTCAGTTCCATTTCTTCCACATTAATCGGTATTTCTGGTGGTAGTTCGACATTATGATCTAAACAAATATTGTGTAATGCACAGCATACATTCAATATTTGTGAGACCATTTCCGGTGCATAATGCAATTCTCGAGCTGCAAGCAAACATCGAAATCTTCCCTTCAATACACCAAACACACGTTCAATTATTGATCTTGCCTTACAAAACTGCTTGTTAAATCTGCTCTCCGCAGAATGTTCATTAGCGATCCTGTACGGGGTGATGATCCAAGGCTCTAATGGGTATCCAGAATCTCCTACAATAAAATACATCGTAAATAAGTAATACATAAGATTGAAATAATCATATTACCTATTATCCACGATGATTTGTCTCCATTAATAAATGCATCCTTCAGAAATTGACGTTCGTCCGACAGGCTCCAAACGTGAGAGTCATGCGATGCTCCTCCATAACATCCATTCACTGATCTTATGCGCATAGTATGATCGCATGTCTTAAATAGCAAAGAACATGGTAGTAAAAGGTGGAATGATTAAAACATCTCCTCCACTCAATATAACAATAGCATGTAATACCACATACTAATAATAATACTATTATTATATTTAGGGGATGAATTCATATTGGAAAATATTTACAATCATTGCATTTATGCTGTGCTTTAGTTTTCGGTTGAAAAACAAGTGCTCGTTTTTAGATGGTCTGACCATTTGGATGTGAGTACCGTCAACAGCTCCTATTATCCCTGGAATTCCAGACATGGCATAAAACGAATTTTTGGCTGCTCGTTTTTCATCATCGTTCATAACGAAATTTATATGTTTGCGACACAATACATTCTCTACAGCATTACACACTTCTTTGATGCAGTTTGACACAGTTTGTTGTGCCAAGCCAGCAAAACGGTCTTGACCGATTTGGTGTTGGTACCCACCTTGACCAAGAAACTTAAGTGTAATACCTAACTTGATTTTTGGTGTTACACCAGTCGATCTCTGTGTTGTTGGCAGCTGTGATCTAATGCTCTCCAACACATAGTTAAAAGCTTCTTTGTTAAGCCGGAAATTTCGCACAAACCTATAAATATTAATATAAAACCACGAACAACATACATAACATGTTGGTACTTACATTGCATCCGTTAGGTGCATAAAATCCACACCATCGCGTATGATTCTGCGTTCCATTCGCTCGTCTTCATTTTCCATCCAAAGGGCAACCGAATCCATTTTTGTAACGCACAAATATTATTTTAATTGTTTTGACATTTCGCGTAATAGATGCTGCCAACTCTGAATAATACATTCGAAAGTGCTGCCAAAAATGCTAAGAAATAATGACAGCACTTTTCACTCGATTCGAAACTCTTACATGGTAAGAATATAAATTCGGATCGAATACAACTTTCGAGCTGTTCAAACTTTCGAATCGAGTTACATAGTAACCCCCCAGATAGGAATTCGTCCAGAATTCTGTACGACGTGTCGACAAAAACATCAGATTTCTCTCCGACGGTTCGTGTCAACCCCTCCGTATACTTTTCGCACCGATTCCAAACTCTGACAGTTTGGTTCGCTGGGATTTTATCGATTTGCCGTTTGTCAATTTTGCAGACAGATCTTTCTTACAACCGTATAAGATCCAGCTGGTGCTGGTAGAGTTGTTCAAGCGTAAATCTATTTGTGATGATTTGCCAGAGTGACTACAGGGTGGCAGTTCGTTTGACAGCAAACCCTTTCGAAAGTTCTATCTAATCCAAAAAAAACAGCCCTTATATTAACTGAGCATATTTACTGACAGGTATTTGATTAGTTTTTATTAGATTAATTTAATTTTTCTAATTAAAACCCGGTGTGGTTTTTTGTGTAGGGTATTGCCTTCTGTCCCCAGGACAGGCTTTTTCTTGGAAAGATCTTGGATATTTTAATTCTATATATGAGAACCTTATATAAGGTCTTCTAATAAAATGACACCTGGAATGTTTATGGGATCTTTCAAATTGGTATTCCAAAAGGTCTTCCCGGCGAAGGTTCTTACACATAAAGGGTATCTTAGTAAGAACACGTATTTTAAAGAAAAACACATATTTTCTGAGATAATTGTGGTTTCTTATGGGAGTGATAGGACATTTTTTGTCATGAAATATTCCATGAATTTTTCACAGAGAGGTTTGCGAGCGGTCCAGTATAACTCAGCTGCCGAATTTCAGAGTTGCCACTTGCACAAAAAAATTACACTTAATTTAGAAAGTGCAGTCTTACTGAGAAGTGTAGAGGGAGAAGTTTGTCAGCGGTCTCAGCTTAACTTTCCAATTTTTTGTAGTAAGTTTTCGCAATTATAAGGCGTTGTTCTCTCATAAAGCTTTAATAATCGGAATAAAAAGATGTGACAGCTGTCAGATTTCAGAGTTGCCACTTGCACAAAATAAGGATACTAAATTAAAGAAGCTCATCCTTACTGAGACACCCTTTGTATATGGATTTTTCAAATTTTAAATACCGGCCTTTTGTCCGGCCGTGGTTGAGAAGTGTCATGAGAATGTTCGTCGTGTCTAAACACCCATTGTTTTAGTCCTTCAAAAACAAGAACATTCCACAGGGTCTTCTTTAGACTCTACGCACATTCTCATGACGCTGATGTTTTCTAATTTATAATAATAATAACAACTTTTAAAGGGTCTTTCATTAGAAGACAAGTAAAGGAGGAATGAAATATTCATTTAATTAAAAATACAAATTCTTTTCCAAAGAAGGCGCTTAGGGCCAAAGTTGCATTTTTAAAAAATCTGCAAATTTCGAAAATAATTGGTTTCCTAGTTTAAAAAAACTGTTCAGAATAGAGCAAAACTGAAGATATTTTAGTACCACTAGCGCTGTTTGGGGTTGAAAAGCCTTCTCGAGGAAGTCACATGCAAATGCTTACTATGGCGCAGGGTATATCAGATTCAACCTGGCCGTGATTAACAACAGAACTGCGAGGTTTAACTCTATAACAAAAATTAAATTTGAAATTCAAACCTGTTCCCGCATTGTTTACATTTTCATTTACATTTCCACTCACGATCTGTAGCTATAACATTCATAATACAAACACACATAGCAGATATTTTTTTTTATTTGATCATCAAATCGCTCAAATTAACTAATAAAAGTGTTACAAACCAGTAACATTTTCGTATAGCAAAACAAATAGTTAAAAGTTAATTTATTGAAACTGAAGATGCCGAAGAAGTCCAAGGTGTAATTTCCAAACTCGCATTATTTTACACAGTAGTTTTGCCATAACTCCAAAATAACCACCATGAATTCGATAAATAAGTTAGGGTGAAGCTAGCTACAAGTTTGAAACTGTCGAGGATCTGCTCTTAAGATAAGTGAGTCGACGTTCGCGTAGACTTGACCAGTGTCATAGAAGATGTACGGATTCTTCAACTACTGCGTGTTAGCATCATTTACCGAATTTCTTTCGAGATAAATCCAAGCTATTAGGAAGAAAAACTTCCTAATTAGGAAGAAAAAGTTTCCTTTTACAAAAACCCGGAATTGGCTCAGTCCTTTTTGTGGAGAGCCAAAGGCGTTCGTATGCAAGACATTTCTACTTCACCTTTAAAGTTGTTCCTGACGTAAATGTCTACCATCTCCTTTCCCGATACGTCTTTATGGCCCTGGCCCCAAGTGAATGTAATCTTATGTTGTTGGATTGGCTGATTGGTATCTTGGAGGATGTTAAATCAGTTTGGCTTGGAAGTGGTTTCCAGAATTATCTCGGCCGGCCGTGATGTTGGTGAGAACATCTTTAAACGTACAGTGTCGATTTAATACTTACATGAAAGATAGACCTGCCAACAGGCCAGCGACGATTCATTCGTGGTGGCCATTTGGCTGATGTTGTTTTTCATTATTAACGACATACCTTCCTTTTTATTATGAAATAAACATCAGATTATTTATCTCAAAAAATTTCATTTTGATTTAAATACCAAAATAACGCCTCTTGTTTGGAAACCCCGTATTATTAAAATACTATTTTAGTTAATAGGATAGCTATTCTAATAAATTCCATTAATTTATTTATTAAATCAAACCGTCTGATTCGTTGTTTCTGTGCTTTTTCTCGTCTCAGACAAAGATGTCTAAAATTTTTGTAATTCTACCACGTTTTTTCGAAAATTGAAAACTAAACGCTTAACTCGTAGCCAGCGTTGCCGTTGACTTTTTTCAAAAAGTATCATTTTCAAAAAAAAAGTACCAAAAAAAAGGTATCATTTTTAAAAAAAAGTATAAAACGTTTTAAAACGATTTTTTTATTTAAAAATTACTTCAAATTAGGTACAAAGTAAGCAGAACAATAAAACAAGGTAAAAAATACGAATTCATGTAAAGTAATGAAGTAATGAATAATTTTTTTTCGGAATTTGTCAATTAATTGCGGGTTTGGCTTCCAATCTTCTAAATCAGTATCTACCAAATTAAGAGCTGATAGTCTCTCATTACAGGTCTGAACTTTGAGTCTATTTGTTAGCATATTTTTCATAAGAGAAAGTTTTGAAAAAATACGCTCAGCGCAAGCACTGCTGTGTGGCAGTTTAAAAATATATGACACAAATTTATTTAATGTAGGGAACAAGGGCTCGTTGTAGGAATTTTTCATTTTTCCTACTTTCCCCCAAAACTCCTCAGCATCCCTAATTTGGAAAAGGCGCTGCCATGTTTTTTCTTTTGTTAAAGCCTCGAAAGATTGATATTCGCACACAAATTCATCTGCATCTTTAATTTTATAATTAAATTCAGATATTAAATCGAAATAATCTATATAAACATTTGATTTGATCATAGAGGGATCTAAAAACAAAAAGTATCAAATTTAGTATCAAAAACAAAAAGTGTCAAAAAAGTGGCAAGACCCAAAAAAAGTATCATTTTGATACTTAAGTATCATCAACGGCAACGCTGCTCGTAGCCCGTATAAATCCACAATTCGCCGAAAACAACAAACATTTAAACATTAATTGATTAATGAATTGTTTTTTATGATTTTTTTTTATTTCGGGAATGTACAATGGTTCCTATTCATTTAACTGTTCGGATATTATGTATTTATTCCTGAACGATTGAAAATATCTGGCAAACCACAAAAAAACTCCACGTTTAACGGCAAACATTTAAATTAGTTCTGATCAGCGGAAGGTATTGCTGGCTTAAACGAGTTATGAGTACGATTTTTGACCACAACAAAAAACAATTCCAAATGAAACATGTGATGCACCCAATGTTAACAAATGTCATAAAAATACTTTCATAATTATCCAACCACCTGACGACACACAGTGGGGTGTTTGTGGGAAGTAATTCGAGCTTTTTTTTCTTAATTTGTACAGCCGATCTTCACGTTCCATTTTTTTTCCCAAAACCATCTAAAACTCCAAATACAGTTGGTGGACATCAACAACCGTATGTGTTTGGCCCTAAATTCTGGTAAATGTTTTAAAACCTGGTGGTCTTTTTTGTGGTTTCCTTTTGAACATTATGTAATTTTGACCGTGACAGCTCATTCCTGCTCGAAATTCGAAAAGAAAGTCCGTAAAATATCCACGTGAAACGAAATGAAAAGCTTTACGCTTGTACAAGGTGTTGAAATAATGCCATACATATTTGCAAAATCAATGCAGTGCATTTATTAATAACTAGCAAATACCCGCTACTTCGTAGGCGTAAATTTTCCTTCCCAGTCAAACTCAAAATATTTGTGTAATTGCAATGCATTTACAAACAAATGCTTAATACCGCCAGTTTTTGGACCCATTTTTCGTTCCCTTTTTTTCATACATTCCTGTAGATTAATTTTTTTCACACATTTTGTTTTTCCCCCTTTCGTCCCATCCCTAACTCTCCACATGTTTTTGCCAAAAACTTGTTTTTACCTTCTTTTATTTTTTACCCCTTTTTGTCCCGCTTTCATCTTGCTTGTCTGAGTTTTATATATTTATCCCCTTTTGAAACCCTTGTCCAGCAGTTGTTGCAAAGCGTAGTTATGGTTTCGAAGGGTTGTGTGGATACATTTTTCCCGTTTTACCATTTGTATCCCTTTCCTTTCCGAATTTCGAAAAATCCGTTCATAGCTAATTAAATGGTTCTAGCTCCAGCCATTGGCGAGTATAGGATGAATCTGTCAGTCAGTCACGCAAGTATTTCATATACTCGTATGTAGATTATTTTTCATTTATATTTCTGCCGATAACAACTTTTTCTCACACATTTTATCTCTCTTCGGCCACTTTTTGTCCCTTCTCTAACTGTTATTCACTTGATTTTGTAAAAAATCAGTTTCACTCGTTTATAATTTTCCCCCTTTTTCATCCTATTTTGGCCCCTTTTCGTCATACCTGTAACTCATTTCCACCAGCTGTAGATTATTATACCCTCACCCTACGGGTAGGAGGGTATATATCATTTGATACGACCCAAAAGTGTAACACCTAGAAATATTCACATTAGACCCCAGGTGTCTTTGAACCAAATTCGATTTATGACTTTCTGAATCGTTTAAGCCATGTCCGTCTGTCCGTCCGTCTGTCTGTCCTCCTGGTACGAACGATAACTTTCGATAGAGTTAAACAATAGCTTTGAAATTTGGCATGGGTTAATATTTTCCCAAAGCTGCTTATGGGATTGCATATGGGCTATATGGCCACACCCCTTCGGGTACCTCCCATACAAATCGTCTATTTCGCCCACTTTAGAAATCGTGTAATAATATCAATATGCCCAACGCGATCTTGCCCAAATTTTGTATTTAGAAAATTTATAATATCAATATGATCTAGAATTTTCAAGAAAAAACTCTGCTTTATATTTCGTCCTTTTTGTAAAAACTTGTAATACAATATTTTTCTATAACTTTCGGTATTTTGAGGTTGCTAGTATGACATTTCATCAGAGGTTACATCCAATGGTGGTAGCCACGCACACTTTTGACTTTCCGATACTTTGGAATTTGAGACTTGTATGTTTTTACTGAGGGTGAGGATATATATGTCGGTTTACCCGACTGCAACTGTCGTTCTCATGCAGCTTCGAAACACCCCTCAGCATAATATAACTGTTACTCCATTTTCTTTTTTGATAAAATGATGTACGATCCAAGACTAGTGTTATTTTCATTTCCAACGAACGCTTTCCGCTTGTATTGTGATGTATTGCCGCATTGATAAATCTTTTTCGTTGCGGCATGTCTGCACAGTCGCCCCCTAGCGACCATTGCGAGGACATTCAGTATAAATACTCTTGGCCGTTATTTCAAAAGTATACAATGCTTTTGAAAGCTTTCCCAATTAAGCATTAGAAGAACGCAAAGTATTTAATCTCATTTGCTTAACTTTGCCGTTAGGTGGTGCAGTTAAGCTTTCCTTAGAGTGTGTTATTTTTCAACTAACGCAAACGCTCAAAGCTGCCGTTGTTCGTAACAGTATTTTCAAGTCATCGTAATTCGTGTCAACGAATTAATTGGTGAAATTATTTATTTGACTGAAATGTATCGCAACAAAGTCTTCACCTGATTTATACAAAGCATTTGGG
Source organism: Hydrotaea cyrtoneurina (assembly GCA_958296145.1). Taxonomy (NCBI): domain Eukaryota; kingdom Metazoa; phylum Arthropoda; class Insecta; order Diptera; family Muscidae; genus Hydrotaea; species Hydrotaea cyrtoneurina. Next base: position 48,424,545 of record OY282514.1, on the reverse strand, counting down.
AACAGGGACCGTATTCATTATTAGTTTTATTATAAAAAATACTTCTTCTGATTATAAGGATTTTTCTATAGTTTTAAGGATTTTCTTAAATGGTAATGATTAATTTTTAGTAATATTACAAAAATCAAACCATAATCATTTTTTTTTTGGGGAAAAAATAAGACTCAAAAATAATAATTATTTATGATTTTTATTTTCTTCATTCAAAATAAAACTCACTTCGTTAAGCCAAAATTGGATGATGTATGTGCAACAACCTAGTTGATTTATGTAATATTACTCAAAATGAATGATTACTATTGAAGAAAGAGGTAAAAATCAAAATTTAAAAATCATTATGGAAATGCAAATATTGTCCAACAACATTCAATTTGATGAAATTCAATTTGATTAAAAAAATCGAAGTGATTGATTTTTTGATTTAAAAAAAAAAATAATCGTTGTTTACGGTCCCTGTTTGGGACAATACCAGTGATTGGTGCAATAGGGAATATGAAGTTTTTGCCATTCATCAAAGGAGTGTATATTTAGTTCGTCATTCTGTTTGTAAAATACCTATGCCCGTTCCAGTTTCTTTTTTAAAATTACATATCTTGCAATAAAGCCATATTCGCTCGGGTTGTGTGGCATGTGGCATCGTCTTGTTGAAACCACATATTCTCCAAGTCATATTCTTCAATAGTAGGCAAAAAAAGTCGGTTATCATACGACCATTACGCTCCGAATTGACGGTGACAGTCGTTCCCTCGCCATTTCCGAAGAACTAAGGTCCAATCACACCTTCGGACCAAAGAGCGCACCAAACATTGACTTTTTGTGGATGTAATGGCCTCTCTTCAATTACTTGAGGATGCTCAGATCCGTAAATACGACAATTTTGTTTATTAACATACCCACCGAGTGAGAAATGTGCTTCATAACCATAAACCATAATCTCCTCTTAAAGCACGATATGTGGCTGAGCCAGATTCACCATTTTTGTTGTAGGTTTTAAGCATTTTTACGCGTTGTGTGATAGTTTAGCGATCAATTTTCGTCAATGTCAGACTTCCAACTGAAAAGAAAAAAATTGGTTTAACAACTTAGTTTGGCAGATGTCGAATTCCAGCCCTATAATTTTGAAACCACGAAATGGATAACCCTATAGTTTTCTCTTCTCCGGCAATACGTTTCCAATATTTTTCTTATTGAAACCCCTATATGGTCATTATCTATATCATAGGCCAAAGTGGTCAACAAGTCGCTATCACGATATTTCAGCCGACCAAAATACGCTTAAACCGTGGATTTTCCAATGCCCAACTACGAGAATATAGTTTATTTAAATATCCCTTCAAATGGAGATGAGCTTCCTATAAGAAAATGATTTTTTTGCGAAACCATCTTGTTTTTTTTTTAGTGAAATCAATGCATTTTCAACGTTGCTGATAGTCGTTTTGCTTGGGCCTTGGAAGGTTCGACATGTAATGTAGACATTCCCCAGTTACATCGAACTATTACCGCGGATGCTCGTATCCCTAGATCCTCCACATAAACCATACTGAGATCGTTGGCTCCTGAGTCAGCCCATATCAATATTGGCCAGATCTCCTAGGTCCCTAAATAAATAGGAGCTCAGTGTTGATTAGCGCAATTTCACCAGAGCCCAGCAAGTGTAGTGAAGGTGCTTTATGGACTCCTCCTCTTCTACATAAGTCACCAGATGCAACCTTCACTCTCATTCGAATTAGACAGTCTCTCCACATGAACGCTTCATAACTAATCGAGGATATATCTATCTAGATTCTAGATTGTTGACCAATCACTTTTCGGTTTCTTGATATAACCTATCGGCCAATGAGTAGGCTATATCCATGAGGTCAGTATTTCCCTTAGCCTAGTGGCTTCAGAAGACCCTTCGACTGTACTACAGGATTCACTCCAGGACTTATTCTGAGCCTTCCTCCATGCACTCTTGCAATGTCGATCGAAGTGTTTCTTTGTTATTGTCCCAGTTCTGCGAATTCATTATGGAGCTAAGGGCTAACCCCGTTGAAGAACTTCCTACAGTATTTCCTAAATTTTACCAGCTCCAACTATTATCATCGTGGTCGTTGCTTACCCCTGGCTAAACTTATTTTTACTTACACCTACTCATATATTCTTTTGCGAACTGCCTCTTTGGGACAATTGCCTTTGCAAACTCAATCTACCTATTCCAGGTCGTCCACAGATTCTCACTTTTCCTATCGATCTTAATTAAAATAATGCCACACATAAATTACCATCACAACAATTTCTGTTGATTATCGTCATTATGGTGTATGTCTGTATGAGATGACATGTTATTGTCTGATAGGACCTCGGCATCTACACATTCATGTTCATGTTTGGATATCTCGAACAATACAAATGTTGACGACAGAGATACAATTAAACACACACACACACATACATACGTAAATATATATATGAATACATATGTACAAATTGTCACTTTGTCTGGCCAGACATAGATGGCGGAACCACACACATGCAGACATACAACATTCGTGTAATTGGAAGACAGAAGTACAATTAATTAAAATAAATCATAAATTTCCTGAAGCTACAACAAATTTTCTATTGAGCAAATTAATATAGAGGAGTATCTTCGGATCGCGGTACTCAGCTGACAGTGCTGATATTGAGTTGGGATTTTCCATGACAAACTGTGATTTACAAAGTACATATTTCTCAGATACACAGAATGTGTAAATAAATTTGCAAAATGGGATTATTCGTGTTCATATGAAAATATTATAGACATACATATGTGAGGAGCAATAACAGCATACAGTGGCTCACCAAAAAAAATCAGTTTTTGGAAAACGGAATCAAGGGCAGCCAAACACATTTCCGAGCATATCCTCATACAAGATAAAAGATATATGTGGACGGCCCTAACAGTCTTAAGCGCCCTTTACACGATCAAAATGTGTGAACTGCATTGTAATATTGAAAATTTGTATTAGTGAAAATTAATTTATTTATTTATTTCTAAAAATTATATTATAATAAAATACAATACAATCTAATGGCAATAAGGCCTTCGGCTCGGAGTGGACATTATCAGGCATGTCACAGAAACTCAAATCGTAAAATTTTTAAACCAAAACGTTTTTAGCTTCTCCAGAAAAAGGAAAACGAAAAAATTTGATTTGAAACCCATGACAAAATTTGTAGTGAAATTGATATTTTTTGATTTAAGTAACTTAAACTCCAAATTGAAATGAAATTCTGATCAAAATTAATTATGAATATTGCTTTTATTAAAAAATGTACTAAATACGTTGAGTATGATAATTTTAACTTGTTTTTTAACGTATAAAGTACCAGGCATGTCAAAGACATAAAATTGGCAGCCTCAACCAAAAACAAACCTTCAACCCCAAAAAAAAAAATATCTGAAGGAACCTCCGCAAAGAATATATATATTTTACATATTTAAAGGGGAAAGCACAAGAACATCGCTCAGGCAAAATTGTTTATAAATTTTATGGAATGCCACCAAGATATTGCGAGAGGTTACGTGAAAGGAGACAAGGTGGTCGGACAAAGGATCCGATGCATCCCTTAGACGTCGGCGATCTAATTTAATTTGTGAATCGAAACACCAGGCATATTTTTGTTTGTTTGTTTACTTTTTTTTAATTAAAATCACAGTCAAAGTGTGGAGACGTATCGAAATTTTTGACGGCGTTGGTTAAACCAGCTGTTTCTAATTTCAATGCTACCATATTTTTAATAGAAATATTCGATTTCCATTTTTTTCGATTTCATCAAACCCAGGAATTTTTGAAGAAGCAAAATTAAAATGTTAGGTTTTGGAAACACGAATTCAAATCGATTTCGTAACATTTCTGTGACATGCCTGTATATGTGTATTTGTCACGCCGAATGTGCATGACAGAAATTCAAAATTTATCAATTTCGTTTCAATGCATTGACAGGATAGTTGGGTGTGCCGAAAATCTCTTGCTTACGTCTGCAATATTTTGTAACTTCTGATCTGTAAAAATTTTCGAGTTCTGTTAAAAATTGAATGTTTGGCAAGGAGTGGGGAATTATTTTAGGTATTTAAAATTAAAATTCTGACAATTAATTTTTTTAGAAATACTTCCAAAGTTTTTATTTTATTATAAAGTGTGTGTTTCTTACCTTTATTATGAGGAGTTAATTTTATTTGTCCCAAATAAAGTTTGGGTGTAGCAACTATTATAAAAATATCGATGTTGAAAAAAGTCTTTGGACCAACATCACATTTTACAGTTGAGAGGGTAACTTTTGCCAGCCCGAAATTGCAAACTTGAAAGACCGGGTACATTTAGTGCAAAAAGTCAATTTGTAGGTCCCAAAATGCGAATTAATTTTTTTGTCTCATTAGCCTTTGTAAAAATGAGAAGATGACCAAATTGCATTTCTCTATATGGCAAGTTTTATCCTAATTGTACTTCATTTGTCCGAGCTAAGGCCAAAATAATCTGGAATCGGCATGTTTAAGAAAAAAACTCTGTTTTAACCACCTAACCATCGCACCTGTTCAGCAAAAGGGAATTAACTTAACATTTTGAAATTTTCACTTTTTATTAAAACAACAATACACTGTAAAAATCTCCCATTACTTTGTCTACGCTTTCGTCAAAAAAATACCATTTGTCACTCTTCAAGTCTTCAGAGTAAAAAAAACAAAAAAACAGCTTTATTTGTTGTTACGCCCACGTGTTTCCTTTTACCTTTAACATTAGCATAACAGTTTTTTGTCTCTACTGAAAAATAGAAAATTTTGAGTTACTACCCTTTTGTTGAACAGGTGCGATTTGTGCGATTTGGGTTTAAAAGACAGCCACCACGAAGCTCCTCAAAGGAGCCACTCCACATTCAGGCTGAAACAAGTCCAGCGGTTATTGGCTCCCGTGGTACCAGAAAAAGTTCTCCAGTCAGACATCGTAATCGAAACCACTACCAAGTAAACTCCAAACAGTTCTGCACTGGTGGCCCAGCAGCACGGGTTACTCGATGTCCTGCCACCTGGTCCATCAAGACAAAACAAAGATATATTCCCCCTTACGGGTTACTCAGATACTATCTCAGCGATTGCATAATGTTTACAGCTAAATCGAAATTGTTAAATTCCAAACGGTTAGTTGGAATGGCTTACAGGCACTGTGCGCTCGCACCTCTGATCAGCCAAAGGTGAATATACCTTGGCTGTTTTCCAAAATATGTCCAAAGAGAAATCCAATTATTAATTTTTAAAATTACACTAAATTCGAATCCTTTTAGGAGACAACAATTATCACAGCAACAACTTCAGATTTACATCCTCTGTAGATGATCAAAATTACAGACAGAAATATTTTTTTCAAAAATTGTGATTTTTTTTGGTCGAAAATATTTGTAGATATTTTGTGCATTGAAAATTCAATAATTATCATCTAGAATCTATTTGCAGGTTTTCAAGATTTAAAGGAAAGTTTCAGTGTGAATGAATACTTGATTTCGCAAGTAAAACCATATTCGATCTATAACATAAAGTGTAGTATAATCGAATGTATAATAGTGATAGTATTACTTTGATATAATTTCCGGAATATTACCAATGAAATACGGGGTTTTTATCAAGATTTTTCTCCTAAAATCAAGCTAAATTTTTCCTGATTCCAGATAATGTTCAGTTTGTATCTGGCAACCCTACCTTCATAACTACCCGTCCATCTCGTCCTCCACACTCATCTAAGAGTCCCTTGTTCTTCCTAGTCTCCCCATCTACCTGATCAGAAGCAGAAATCCAGTCAACCGCGAAAAGTGTTAGTCCCTTCCTGTCCTTGAAAGCAATCTTATTACGTATGAGTAGGTCAAAAAGTGCTTCAAGCAAGACCTGCGATGTGTTCGTCGGTATCTGCCCTTCAGCATTATCACAGTCTTGCCCATTGTCACTGCTACACCGACATGTTAACCACATGAACTTCACGCATGACGGACTCATCCTGAGTCTCTAAACGAGAACGAGACTACTCTTAGACCGGGATTAGCTGCCTCAACAAGAGATCTCTTAATAGGTTGCAAACGAAGGGACCTAGGACAGACCCCAGCTGACGACCACGTACGACGTCCTTGCATGCCGTGCCACTTGCACCCACACACAAGACTTTCTGCCGCTGAAGTAGCTTGAACAGATTGTCGGAACCCCCTAGCAAAATTGCATTTGCATCCTAGTATCATATAGTACTTTGTGAGCCACTGTGTGTAATATTTAAGTCGTTTAGTACAAAGTATTTAATTAGACTGAAACCTCGAGAATGTTATGGTGAGGATGACGACTTTTACAGTCATAATAATGTCTAAGCTCATAACGAAGTTATTCGGAATACACGGAGGCGTGATAATTTCATTTAGCATTAACTTTACAAGTTTACATGCTCATATACGTACTTGGGGATTTACTTAGTGTTTTAGTTAAGCGAGATTTAAAACCTTTAAATCTAAAAGGCAATGGGAAAATAAATCTACCACTAGTTTTTTCCTAGAGCTTTTTACTTTATCTGGGCCTACAAAAAAATTTGAATAGAAAGTGCCAATGAAGTGAAAAACAGGTGATTACAGACTTCACATCGCTTCGTCCGACAATCTTTATTTAGAGAGTTATGCTGGTTTTAAGCTTTTCAATGGAATATTAAATCATTATTGATGTTGAGCTCCTGTAGGCAAATGCGAGAAGAGTATAGATTTTGGCTTAAGGTTCTACTTTGGCTTTCAAACCAGACAGTTTCAAACTGTAAAATGCTCAATTGAATGAACGTTTTAATAATTTAACCTTGTGTGACATTTTGACCATAACACGAGAACGGCACGAGTTTCTTTACAGAATGAAATAGAACACAATGAAGACAAGGCCATAATGATTTGGAATTTTATACAGCATTCCAGAAATCGTATGCTCTAAGTAAATAACAATTCAGAGCCTAAACTTTTGTAGCAGCGTTTGAAGTGGAGTACTTCCGTGATTCGAGTTACTCCCGGATATAACACCAAGAAATTCGACAGAATGAAAGTGGTGCTGCAAACCGGTTTTCGAAAATATCCGAGATATATGAGAAACGTGAGAAAGCACACTGGGGCATTTTTCTTTACGAAAAATCTACAGAAGTTTTAAAAAAAAATCGCCCATTTTGAAAAAATTCTAGTTCTGAGAAAACCGCTCAAATTTATTCGGAACTTTGAAAATCGAAAATTAAAAAATTGTGCTGGATTCTTCTCACTGAACCTAAATTTTTTTGGAAAATCACTAAATTTTGGAAAATCACTATATAATCTAGAAAACTGCACAAACATATACTAGAATACCTAACGCTAATTTAGCTTCTCTCACTTTTGTATATTCTAGAACCAATATTTCTGTAAATAAGTATGTAAGTATATTTGGGAGTTTATGGGGTGTATGTCATAAGGTAAAGTTACTGATTGGTTCAATTTGGCGAACCCAGTGCGATCCTTATCGACTGCATCTCAAGTCGTCTTCACAGACCTCCAAGTGTTAACATCTGGGCAACGGAGTTTTGGCAACCGCCAAGACAAAGGCTAACGTGTAAGCGGCGAAACTTCCCTCAGGCTATGAGGTTTGAGTTGGACTTGTAAACCGCTTCCCAAAAAAAAAACCCACAATGAAAGCCAATATAATAAAAAAAATACGGACTCCCCCTAATGTTGCCGACCACCGCAAATGTTTAAAGGACCACGATTTACGCATATGCACTTGGAATGTACGAACACTCCTCAGACCAGGTGCCTCTATCCAAATGGCGGATGTCCTCGAAGAATACAGAGCTGACATTACCGCCATCCAGGAAATACGATGGAAAGGGCACGGCATAAATAAAATGTGAAACTGCGATGTTTATTACAGCTGCCATGAAAGCAACCGCCATTTCGGATGAGGATTTTTTGTGAACAAGGAGGTACGTCACCTGGTCGCTGGCTTTACACCAGTGGACAAACGGCTGGCCGCAATCCTCATCAAGGCTAAGTTATTTTTGGTCAACCTGATTTGTGCTCACTCGCCGACGAAAGAGATCAAAGATAAGCTTCACGAGCGTCTGGAACAAATATTCGACCGCTGTCACGGCCATGCCATTAAAATTGTTCTTGGGGATTTCAATTGCAAAAAGATATGCAAAGACGGAAATGTGAGGAGATTGAGTTCTGTGGAAATAGAAAATTCTACCAACAAGTAAAAAATCAAATCCAAATCTCGTCTACTGGCATTACTTCGCGTAGAGATGAAAATGGGAACCTGGTGACAGACACGTCGAGTGTGCTAAGGATTTGGAAGAAACATTTCGCCAGCCTGTTAGCGGCTTCAGAATCCGGCGAAGAAATCATCCCACAACCAATCCTAGATGATGGTTTTGAATGTTGTTTTTTCCAGAATCGCGAAGGAATCGGCGAAGATGGGTCTTACGGTGAACGAGGTCAAATTTATGCCTGCCACTGCTAGGCAAACGTCGCGACGAAAGAAAGGTGACATAGTGAAGGCCGGAAATTGCAACGTCGTGGTAGTGGATGAATTTATATAATAATGTCAGCATCGAAATAAAGCGAAGGATCGTGCTGGCAAAAAGATGTTATTTCAGACTCAACAAACAATTCAGAAACAGAGCCCTCTCTCGATGAAATAAAATACTTGCGATAGCAGATGAAGCTGAGGGTGTATGTGAGAGAAAAATCCTTCGCAAAGTCTATGGCACTTTATATTGCGCTGGGTCATGTCGGTGGAGTGAATACAAACGCTCCAGCCAGAAAGTCGTTGGACGCAACTATCACGCAGGGAAGTCCGAGACTCCGGTGGAGGGACAATGTCTACATGAAGACATGAAAATATTTGGTATCACAAACTGGAGAAGCCAAGCAAAAGACCGAAATGCTTGGAAATCATTTATTAAGCAGGCCAAGACCTACAACAGGTTGTAGAAACAACTTAAGTAGGTAAGTAAATCGGGAAATATTTTAAGTAAACAAAATCAGTACTTGTTGATCCACTTGATGAATAACTACGCCCCTGTTAATTCAGGGGCTTTTTTAACATTCACACTTTGTATTTCTATTATTTGTCCATTTCCGCAACCTGCATTTCATGATTACTACCACACGCTGAAAAATCTGTCTTTTTTAATTGTTTGCACACAAGTAATTCGCGTGTTTGGAGCTTGTATCAAATAAAGCCTATTTGCTTCTAAACAAAGTTTATTTGGCTGCAACTATAACTCATTTGCTGTTATTATTACGTATTTTGGCAGTAGTAATAGCGTGTTTGAAAAATATAAAATACGCAATAAAGTTGTTAAATAAAAAAAAAATTACAATATTTGATTCCGAACAAGTCTGTATTTGCAGCTATTTTCGAGATAAGTTCCCCGTCATTTCCTTAATGGAATATTAAGGGAAATAGGTAAGTAACTAATTTGCTAAAGTTCAACGCGCACTTTTTTGTAATATTTTCTATAGCTAGAAAAAAATATACATAAATTTGTGAAAATTGCAAAACTGACAAACACCAATTTTTCGCCATTCATTTAACTTTAATAATTTTGAAAATAATCGCGTTTTTAATATTTTGTCTTCTTCCTCATTAACTTTGCTATTTTTTGAAAATTTTTGTTATCTGTAAATTTTAGCACGAATTTTTTGCCACACATCGGAAATAACAGTTTTGGCAAAAATCGTTTTTTTTAATTTTTGTCATTTTTCCGCAATATCTTTACGAAAAAGCTAAATTTTAAAAAAAAATTTAAATTGTGCTAAGTGATTTTCGTCTGGCAAAAATATTTGGATCAAAAACATTTCGTGTTTTTTCTGTTTAGGCGCTTTTTGGCAAAACCTGGTGTTTGAATAAAAAAATTCAAATCGAAGTAGCCGAGCACAATATGTTCCCGCGTACATCGAAAAACATTTACGCCATACATCGAAAAGTTCCTCCGTCGTCCGTATTCTCTTTTTTCACAACCAAAATTATCCTTACGAATAATCTTCCTTTTGAATATTCCTATCACGGATTCATCTGTTTGTTTAAGTACTCAAAATCTAGCATATAGAGAAATAACACAGGTCCAGGTCAAACCGTATTGCAGATTTTGATTGATGACTTCATTTTTCAGCTGTTCGTCGCTTCATTTTATTTGGGGAGTAAAGTTTAGTTTTATTTATATGAGCCAGACAAATCCATCCACAATCACAACTGGCGGCTCTACTAAACCTACTCTGCCGCGTGAATGAGATCTTGACGACGTTCTGTTAGTTGTTTCGTGTTTTTCTCGTTCATCAAACTTTCAACTTTCGTTGAGTCCCTTTTCTATAAGCGGAAAGCGCTGAGTAACAGATGGAATATCCGTCACCCTGATGTTAACGTTATCAGTAGAAGAGGGTATGCTCTACGATCGTGTTATTATGCGCCCTATGTTCAATTCGGTATCTGAGATCTCGATATTAAACAAATGGTTCGAAGCAGACTTTGAAACTGATTTGGTTCAAACAGAGACGCACAGTGGTTCAGAATCGATGATCATAATTTTTATATATTTTTGTCGTAATTGTGCAAAAAGCACATAGACATCCTCTAAAGGAAAGGTAATTTAAAAAAAAAAAAAAACAAAAATTGGTATTGTCATATAAAGGGTGTTTTTTATTGGGGTATAGAACTTTAAGTTGGCATCACTTTTTTAACTGGCGGTCATTTTGTCAGCTGTCAAGTGATTAATATTTAGTTTGGTTTGCCATTTCATCATGAACAGGTTGACAAAAGAACAACGCTTGCAAATCGTGCAAATTTATTTCGAAAGTAATGGTTCAGTTCGCGAAGTTCACCGCAAGCTCCGTCCATTTTATGCCATTACATCCACAAAAACTGACTGTTTGGTGTGCTCTATGGGCTGGTGGAGTCATTGGGCCATACTTCTTCCGAAATAATGCTGGAGAGTCAGTTACCGTTAATGGAGACCGGTATAGAGCCATGATAACCGAATATTTTCTTCCCGAATTGGATGGCATGAATGTGGATGAGTTGTGGTTCCAACAAGTGGTTGAAAATTGGACCTGTAGAATTGGCTTTATTCGAGCCAGCCGCGGCGGCCACATGCCCGAAATCATATTTAAACATTAATGGCATAAAATTATCCTTCCAATAAAGCCAAATTGATGGACATTAAAACGATTTTCTTGTGTTTTATTTCAATTCGAAGTTCTATACCTCAATAAAAAACACCCTTTATGTATAAGTATTTAAGATTCGAACCGAATAAACTTATTAACCGTTTTTTTTTCTGACAAATTATACATGTTTTCATTATTGTAATATCGAAAAATACAATAGAAAATTGTCCAACGCTCTCAATCTAAAAATATTTACAAAGATGTAGCAAATTTAATTGTCTCGTGAGCACCACAAGCTTTATGCTTGACCCTCTCCGGTACATTTTTTTTGGAGCCTACGTCTTTTTCTCCAGCTCGATATGTATTTCTTTCCATAAGACCTCTGAAAAGAGTAAATCATGTATAGCTCAAAATAATACACACGTACATCGTGTAAATCGTTGACATGTTTTACCTCAGATAACATTTATTTAACCACGTTAGACCAATAAGTACGTCCGACTTGTGGATAGATTTAGAAATGCATAACCATGTTTATTGTCTCTAGTCGAAACATGAGTACATTCTAATATTGTTATCCATTGTCTTTCCGATTTTAAGCAGATATTATCAAACATTGTCTCGGGCTGCACGATCTCTCTTTTAACCGCCATCCGCCCGTAACAAACGAAGTATTCTTCCACTAAAAGATTTACTTGAACAGAGCGCCAAATTGTTATTTTTATCTTTGGTGTCGTTGAGTTGGGATGGATGGCGCGGTTTGCTTTAAATTGATGTCATTACCACTTTTATTTATTGAAAAATTATATAATTTGTTTAGCGTTCATGTTGTTGTTGTTATTGTTCTTAGTTGTTTTTCGCAAACAACAACAGAACTCAACGAAGCGCACGGTGATGATACGATTATCATCGGTCTGTAGTCTGCATTCTACAGACACAAACATATGATACTTCCCAGCGGCGGAAGTCATGAGCTGGAAGGGCTTCTTGCAGGCCTGCTTATGGTATCCGATGGCCGATGGCTTTCCAACGCCATTCCCACTTTCTTTCCATTTAACAAAGCGTACTATTGGGAGGTAAGGCTTTTCATCCTAAAATACATGGCACATCCTGAAGGCCTACCCGCAAAAATCAGGCCTTTCACGGTGGCCTAAAACGAAGGCCTGCTTGAGGTCTGAAGCCACTTGCCCGTTTGAAGGACTACCCAAGTGAATACATAATGCATGCCAGAAAAACCCAGAGGTTATAAAATGGATTAAAAAGAAAGCCTGGTAAAGATCTCGATGTTCTGCCTGGTCATGCAATTATACGAGTTGTTTCGCAAACACAATTGCAAATGCTTACAATGATCAACAAATAATAAAAATAAAAGGCCTTATATATGAAAGTCCTCGTCACATAAGGCCTTCCGCATGCCGCATATATGGAAGGCCCCGTTCCGCCGCTGGGTCGGTACGCGTTCATCCTCACTTGTGTATGTGTGTGTGTCGGTACTGTATACGACAATTTTACAGCGACTGTCTGTCTGTCTCATTCGATTAGGCGAATACATCGTCAAAACACACTCCGGCACACACGTCAAAACTGCGAATAATGTTGCCAGTAATGTACAAGTAGTCTAAGTCGGGTCTATAAAAAATAACCAAACGAAAAATGCCCAAAAAAAAATTAAGAATTCCCCAAAAAATCTCATACAAAATTTTGAAATGTTTCATTATGAAAAATTCCCTAAATACATTTGGGGGGATTTTTCATTTTGGGCATTCTTCATGTTTTTTTCGGGGCATTTTTCATAGAGCCGTCTATGTCACATTTCTTTGAAAACAAATAAATTAAAACCTGGAAATTACGATAAAATGTTGCTTTATTTTTTTATTTGCAAGGATGTTGAGTTTTCTTTGAAACGTTTTGAGTAAAAACTCGGAAAGTAGATCTATTTACCATTTGTTGTTGTAACAGTTCTGCTGTTGGCAAAATTTCTTTCCTGTGGAATATAAAACATTAATTACACTCTGCGACAAATGGTAAGGGTAAAAACATATGAAATCAACCGAAAATTTAACATTTCTGACCACATCATCTGCGAATTTGATAATATTGTTTATACATGATCTATGGAACAAAACAATAATACTTGCCAACTTTCAGACATATAGCCCTCGTACTTTCAGATTTCTGACCATTTCAATTTGAAAAAAATCAACAAAAATGCACTGAGGTAATTTAACATATTTGTAAATATCTCGAAAAGTATTTAATGTTTGTAAATAATCAAAGGCTCATTTTACAGATAAAAATATGAGCCATTAAAAACATTTTTTAAAAAAAAAAATCGATCAAGGATAATGTAAATAAAAAAGGACTAAAATTTCAAAAGGATATATCTCGAAAAGCGATATTTTTAAAAATTAAAAAAAATGTATATTAATCCTTTTTCTGTTTTCTACACGTCTGCAAACTCTTGGTCGTGGATCGTCATCATGGAATGAGTTATAATTAAATTCCCAAGAAAAAGTTATGATATTTCATAAAATCTTTAATTTTGAATGTATTTTTTAATATATGCAATATAAAATATATTAAGAAAGTAGTCTATGAGAATATTGTCAGTTTGGTAATGCTGCATTTTTCATTTAATTGTGAATTCTTCGGGTGCGGTATTTTAAAAACTGTTTCAACAAACTCTGTGACCGTGAAAACATGCCATTCAATTCAAGATTTTGCTGTAATCCTTTTAATAAATCCGGACACACTACGCGCGATAAAAGTTTAATACGAGTTCAAGAATGGATGCTACGGTATATTACGGATAAAAACATCACGACCTCAAATAAAATTTGTGCTGCATGTAGAAAAAAGCTTTCCAATTTAAACAAATCTAGTTTAGACGAAGGTTCGGACATAAGCGGAAATTTAGATACTTTCGATGAAATTGCATCAGGCACGGAAGATGTTGCTATTTCCAAATTAAACGAATCTTTACCATATCTGGAACAAACTCCAATCAAAAAGAAAAAATTACATCATAAACTGTACAGAGATACAAAATTCAAAAAAATAAGTGAGTCGATTAAAAATACAATTTTCCCTGGTTCAACACAATCACCTTATCATATATGCCCAGAATCCGAAATAATACAACAATTAAAAGAAAAGTTTAAAACAATACCAACAAATAGTGAGAAAATCCAACTGCTAACCATTTTACCAAAAAGCTGGTCAGTACATAAAATTGAGGAAGAATTCCAGGTAACAAACTATATGGCGCGAAAAGTTAAGCATTTGGTTGAAACGAAGGGTGTGATGAGTACGCCCAATCCAAAACTGGGATCGCCAATTTCACCAGAGACGAGTTTTTTAGTAAAATCCTTTTACGAATCCGATGATGTTAGCAGATGTATGCCCGGATACAAAGATTTCGTGTCTGTTGTTGAAAACGGTACAAAAGTCAGAAAAAATAAAAGACTGTTGCTGGGGAACTTAAGAGAAATGTATGCTTTATTCAAGGAACGACATGATACAACAAAAATAGGTATTTCCAAGTTTTGCCAGCTTCGTCCGCGGAATATAATTCTAGCAAATGCGAGTGGATCTCATAACGTATGTGTATGTACAAAGCATCAAAATGTAAAACTTATGATTGATGGTATAAATTTAAAAAAATTAACTGCTGATGCTCCAAATTATAAGCTAGAATGTTACAAAGATTGTTTGAAACAAATGACATGCAATCCAGCTTCTTCAAAGTGTCACCTACTTAAATGTATCAAGTGTCCAGGAATGGAAAATTTAAAAGCGAGACTGCATCAATTACTAGAAGAAAATGATATTGATGAAATAACATATAAACAATGGATAAGTGTAGATAGAGATAATTTGGAGACTATGATTAGCATTCTTTTGTACCTGTGGGAAAAACTAACATTAAAGTAAAGCGTTACTCGGCAGATACCGATTTTGTAATTGAAAGTCTTTACAAATAAGTAAATATAATCTAGGTTTTTGATATTTTTTATTATTTACTAGTAGCTGAATGAATATAACTGTAATTCACTGGTATGATATGAAATATTATTTTAAAATACTAATTGAAATTGTTTAAAAAATACAAAAATTTATGAATACGTAAACCTTTGCGAACTATTTTCTTAATAACTCATTCCATTATAAAGATCCACGGCTAAAAGTTGAAAGACGTGTGCAAAACAGAATAGGGAATAACATATATTTTTTTGAAATTTTTAAAAATATCGCTTTTTGAGATATATCCTTCGGCAATTTTAGTCCTTTTTTATCCACGATATCCTTGTCCGAAAATTATCTATTTAATATTTCTATTTAACGGTGCATAATTTTAGCTTCAAAATAAGCCTTTGATCATTTATGTACGTATAATACTTTCAGAGATATTAAAAATTGTGTTAAAGCATCTCAGTACATTTCTAATCATTTTTTTCAAATTAAAGTCGTCATAAAATTGAAAGTAGAAAAGCTAGGAGAAAGTTGACAGATGCTATTGTTATATTGAACACTCCCTTCGTACCAACTTTCAGCCAATTCGGAATTGGTGAGGGAAACTCATTGGTTGACTTCATATATTTTTACCCGTAAGGGTCAGTGATCGGTTTGGAATGAAACCACCGGGGAAAGTTATATTGGTAAAAAAAAGTCATACGTGTTCCAGCGTTTATGTGTCTAATTGGAAAATTGTCATGTGGGAAGGCGAAGAAATTGTGCCACCTCACTTGGATGTGCCCACAAATCAATGGATCGCAGGGAAGCGGGATTGGACTGGACAATTGAATAAGTGCTGAGTGTCATGGGGCCTATGTAGAGTGCTTGAAACAATGCGTTTTCTGTAGCTGTTGAGAATTTTTCCTCCATGGAGGCGCTGTCCGGATTGAAGGGGTTTACCTGGGATGTTGCCGCTCCGTATCTCAAAACTGCAGCACGATGTTGCTCAAGGACTCATATATAGCCGCGCATTGCTTCGGAGACCGCTAAGCATTTTTCAGCATTTAGCTTTTAGGATCGGATGGGTGAGATGACATGGCAGGTGCCATCTGACTGACATCATCCTGGTCTCCTCGTGTCGATGATCTAGACTCGTCATTTGCGACACAGCAGTAGCAATTTGAAATGCATTATTCTGCATGATTTGCAAAATTTCTTTAAAAAATCGTTTTCTCGACTTTTCGATTTTTTGTGAATTACAAGTCGATTTAAGTCGACTTTTCGACTTTTTAATTAAAAAGTAATAAACAATTTTAAATTCAAGTTTAAAACGAAACAAATGAAAAAAAAAACAAGTAATCAATTTAGTTCCACTTTATGGTATGTAAAACAAAATGTCAACATCGATTTGAACCACATATCCTGTTCAATAGATCGAAGAAAAACTACCGTTCCATGAAGGAACAGACACTTACCATCGATCTCGGATACAAAAAATGAAAAGGGACACTTCATTTGTCTGTAACTTTGACAATTTTTATAAGTTATGATTGATAATGGGTAAGAATTGCCGATGTTGTAGGCAAATTAGTGAAAAAGTCAGAAAAATATCTCAAAAACTATACGTGATGCCAA
Source organism: Hydrotaea cyrtoneurina (assembly GCA_958296145.1). Classification (NCBI taxonomy): domain Eukaryota; kingdom Metazoa; phylum Arthropoda; class Insecta; order Diptera; family Muscidae; genus Hydrotaea; species Hydrotaea cyrtoneurina. The sequence continues at coordinate 48,407,793 of OY282514.1, read as the reverse complement.
AACGGGCACTTCATACGGATAGCAGGACAGTGTTGTTATTTTGAAAATCCATTGAAAAGATTTGATATACATGACAAATTTGCCGGGATTCTGGAGTCGCAAAAGTAGCTCGACTCCGAGTTTTATTTACTTACAGTGGGAAAACGAGCTATTAATAACATTCAGGAGTTGGAGTCGAGCTATTGTGGCTCGACTCCACAGCGCTGCTCACACGTATTGTTTTTGGAATTAGAAGATTGCAAATATTAATCGTCTGTGCTGCAGTTCAAATTCAAATCTCCAGGAAACTTGTTTTCTATTTTAAGTATTGAGAAAACAAATAAATCCTCGAATGTTTAATCAAATATTGGCGGTTTATTACCAAAGAATGATAAATTTATATTTTATTCAAAGTAGTATGGAATGAAGCTTATGAATCTATCTTACGACCGTATTACATGTGACTTAGACCACTATCATAGTCACTGGCCCATGCACATGTCCACGAAAGTGCGTGTGAAATCAGCGTGATTAAATCGCACTCCAGTGTGCGATTATATTCGTTTGTGTGAGTGTACGTGTGAGCGAGAGCCTTTCCAAATATCGGTTACGTGTGTGTAAAAATAAATTAAATTGACATTTGAATTTATATTTTTAGAAAATTCCCATTTAGTGCGAAAAAATAAACGACAACAGCGAAACGCAAGTAAAACGTTCAATTTTACTATCAATGTGGGTGAAGGAAACAGCAACTTACCGGCAAATGGAAAATTTGGTTTGCCTGCGTTCCCAGAGGAGAACCCACTTTTACCGTGCCCAGCTAAATGTGGAGATTACACTGAAGTATACATACACCGGTACTGTGTGCGGTTTCTTTTCGTTGGCAAGATACACAATTTTTTTTATTTTGGTTTAAAAGAGTATTGTGGCAACTCTAGTTGTAGGTTATCCATACATGGGTAATGACACTTTGAGGTAAAGACATTTCTAAATTACACCAGAACCCATAGAGCTCAAGCGTTCCAAAAACGAATGATCCACTTTATAAGGGCATTTGTGACATCAAGTTCATGTACTCGTAGTTCCAAATGTTGATAGAGCCAACTGCACCTTTTGTGCAAAATTGCGAAAACTATGTCAGCCAAGAAATAAGGCGAAGAAAAATATTACCAAACTGATACTATTTTGGGCTAAAGCTCAAGAACCTCTCCTGAAGAACAAAGATTAGCCCAGACATCACATTCATACTACTGCTCTTATTTGGCGCAGAATCATGGGTATTGGCCCAAGCTGATGTTTTCGAGAGAAAAATATACAACAATTTAAAATGCTGCTAAATACTTACTTATTTCCCTAAACACTCCACAAGTGAGTTGGGCCCAATATAATGTGTATAAAGCCGGCTGCGAACTGCTAATGCTTTTCCGGAGATATTTCACATGGCTTTGAGATTACTCTCTTACTCGTAAAGTCGCTAGCATTTATCAAGTGGAAACAACCGCTGAAAAATATTTGATTTTATTGTTTGGTGGTATCAGGATGCGAACCTGGGCTCTGCTGACTGATTGTCGCATATACTACCTATCACACCACCTCCAAGTGGTATATCCACATAAGTAAGTAGGTACCACCTTCTCTCAAATCACACATGTATCTCAAAGAAAAACTGAAGACTGAGGATTTCTTGGTCTCCTAAGGAGAATTTTGTTTTCCTAGGTCAATATCAAAATTTGTGGAATTTTTTGTGATAAATGATCGAATGTTTATTTCATAATAAAGAGGAAGGTATGCCGTTAATAATGAAAAACAACATCAGCCAAATGGCCACCACGACCACGCTTACAGGTCCATATAATTTTCATGAAATTTTCCATAACCAAATCGCAAAGTGGCTGACCTATGTCCTCTATCTTTGAGGTCTTGAATCGACGCTGGTCTGTTGGCGTAGACCTTATCTTTCATGTCGCTCCAAAGGAAGAAGTCGCAAGATGTTAAATCACAAGATCTCGGTGGCCAATTGTGGTCACCTCTTCGAGAGATAACAAGGTCCGGAAAGTTCTTAGGTTGGCGAACTATGACTGCAATATTTTCATAATTTTTGTAGTTAATTTTAATAATTCCAATGCGCACTGTGTTGCGGCTAGTGGAAAAGTAACTTTTTTCCGATTATTTTTTTCAGTGTTTTTAATGATGCAATTTTGTCACAGACATTCCAAGTAAACAAAAAACACATAAAGCTTATTTTTATTTTGGCCCGTTGATTTTTAATTAATTTTAGAAGTCAAATATACAAAATTTTCACGAAAAGACGGGATTTCAGGGCTGTGTTCAAAATGATCTCATTTGATTTTGGTGACAGATATTTTGATTCGGAAAAAAAATCTGCCTTCGGACAAGTATCTTCTGTAAAAAAAAGGAATGTTGTTTGAGACATTTTCATATGCACCTTTATTAGAACGAAAACCTGACTAAAGGTCCATTTTTCCTTTAAATTTGGGTTAGGTAAGCAATATCTAAAAAGTCCCAGTGTTACATAATGTTTTCAACGAACTGTGAAAAAAATCAGCTGCCCATACCTGCCCTCCTGGGAGTTATATCGATTTTAGTATATCACTCTCAGTATTTATTCCATAGAAATAAAACGGAAATTCTCGGAATCACTTATTGAATAATTTAATCATATTGGTTTTCGGGTGACTTTCCGTCATCCCACGTCAAATTTTTATTATTTTCAGACCGGTTTCGGCTAATCGCCATCTTCAGTGTTTTCTTTTTTGTCACTAATTAGATTTGGATTATCAACATTACATTGTAGAATAAGATTTATGGAAACCCTACTGAACATTGCTTATCAAATCACTGTGCGCAAGGCAGGGGAAACAAAGAGAACTAAGCTCAGTGAAGATGAGAACATTATTAGAGATCAAAGAAAAAAAGGAAGTTCAACAAAATCTGAAAGATCAGCTCCAAATAACTGTTGATGTTGTGAAACAAGGAAGTGGAACAACTAATGATGGTAACACAGCAAGGAAATTCTTTAGTGATCCTGAGAAAACCGCTCTGGCCACAGGAGTAGATACCGAACTTATAAGAAGGTTTTCTAGTATTCTTCAAGCTATAACTTCTGGATATAAGATAGACTGCGATAAGTTCTCTAAGTACGGAAAAGAAACTGCTGGTCTCTATGTAAAGAAATATTCGTGGCATTATTCATGGAGCTGAAATAATTCGTTCATTTTTAGTCCCCATTGGCCAACTATCAGAAGAAGCATTGGAAGCAGGAAACAAGGACTTCAGAAACACAAGGCTTTACCATGCGAGGAAAACATCAAGAAAAGGCAATTGTGAAGACATATTACATTATCTGCTCGCCAATTCTGATCCCGCAATCACAAGTAGGAGAATACTGAAGGAGAAGAAACACCTGGAATTATCAGAGGAAGCAATGAACTTATTGGTAGATGACTGATAATTTGTAATTTTTCTGTAGAATGCAATAAAATATGCCTGTGTTATAAAATAGTATCTTCAATTTTTTTTTTTTATTCTACATCTATTTCGAACAAATTTTTTTTTTTTTTGACTTTTGTTGAAAATTTGACCCAACAATTTTTTTCGGTGTAAATTTTTTTTTCACTCATTCTGTTTGGGATTTCATTCTGACCAATCTGTAGAAGTTTCTCATCGATACAATTAAAAATACAGTTTAGGCAATATGATTTCCAAAAAATTCCGCTTTCGCAACACTGTGATGCGTTGTTGAAGCGTGCATTGTTCCATTTTTAGTAATGGCGTAGTTTCTACTTGTCAAATGTGAAAGAATAAAAGCTGCAAAAGTGACAGCTATCGATATACCGATTGATTCAAAATAACACCTCTTGTTGAAGAACCCTGTACATGATCATCACCGTAAAGGCCTGAACCATGATGTGTCATTGCCTATTAGATACAATGATACGGCTGCCATTGACTCCAAGAATACCAAGTATTTCAACCAAAAAAAACCTGTATATTCAGAAAAACAATTCGAAACAATTCTGCTCAATTTGCCCGGAGTCTGAAGTCGAAAAGTTAGCTCGACTCCGACTGAAATAACTAAAATTATTGAAAACAAGTTAATCCAAGGCACATTTACAAGGTAATCGCATCAGGTACAACAAATACAACACTACAATAACAACATGCAATTTGTTTTTGATTAGACAACGAAACTGTCAGAGACATCTGATTGAAGTTGTTATGAAAATGTCAACAAATTCTATATTGTTGATTGATTGTTGACAAATATAAAACGAATAAAAAGAAATGAAAAAACACATTTAAAAATATGGAATACAAATTGAATATCATTCAAGTTCCTCCGACAGTCTCTCAGTCTCATTTCTAAATGACACATTCGCTTACAGACCAAATGAAGAAAATAAAATATCAGCTGATTGTCAAGATTACCTTGTAAATGTGCCTTGAGTTAATCTGTAAAATTTTAAAATATTTTCGATTGCACGAACCTCTTTATCATTAAGATAATAACGCACTTCAGATGAAGTCGGAGTAGAATCCGGAGTTGGAGTCGGTCTACTTCAAAATGCCAAAATTGCACGACTCCACAACCCTGCGCCTAACCACCTGCAGTAACCGATGACAGACTCCGGAAAGATCGCGCAGCATTACTACTTCCAGTTCCAGCACAGCGCAGTCTAACTGGTCGCACAATGTGTATAAATATGATTTCTTGATGCAACCTACAAGACCTTATATGGTTCCACATGTTTTCCTCGAGGTGTACGAAAATGCTGAGGGATTGTAAATTCTTGTTGCAGAAAGAAATAGGTTTTTGTTGATAACTGTGAGCCGAAAATATTTCCAATTGAATCTTGAGAATATTTCTCACAAGATTGTTCGCCGACGGAAAAAGCAAAGAGAACTAGATTTATAAGGAATGAATTGAAATGGAATATTTATTTTCTTTATTGAATTCGGACACTATTGTTTGGAGTCGAACAAATATGAACAGGACCGTTGATGTATGAACAGGAAAGGAAGTTTGCAGCCATATTCAGAACTATAAAGTAGCAAAACGATTGAAAGTTCGCAGGAGAGCAGAACGTGTGTGTGTTTGTGTAAGTGGCATGGCAAGCTCGTGCCTCGTTTTTACACCTGCACATATAAATTTCCAGAAATACAGGCAAATTATAAATTATCAAAATTCTGCTGCCCATAACGCAACGTTACGGAAGTAACAATAATTTAAGCAAATAACAAGAGTGCTCCCAAAAAAGGAATACTAAACATGTGAGAAAGTTTCAGTACGGCAAACCACCACCACCTCGGGATTTTACATCTAGCAAACGGTCATAATACCGAATAAAATAATATTCCATGGAAGGTACCGAAGGTACTCGAAAACGTTATTTGTATACGATTTCTAAAGTGGGCGGAATGGTACAACTGTATTGGATGTACCAGAAGAGGCATGTCGGTGATTTAAAGCATTACTAATTACAGAATTTGGGTAAGATTGTGATTGGTGTAGTAATGCTAGTATACGACTTCCAAACTGGGCGGTAAGGTGCATCGGTATGGGAGGTACGCGAAGGGGCGTGGCAATATACCCCATGTATAATGCCACATGTAATTTTCGGAAAATATTATCCCTGTCAAGTGTCAAAGCAATTGGTGAAATATTCCGTGCAAACCAGCCGGACAGGCAGGAGGGCATGGCCCAAACTACTTAAAAAGTCATGACTCGCATTTGTTCAAAAGTAGCTCCGTCTGTGTGTCACACATTTTAGTCGTATTTAATGAAAACTGAAATCAGCTGTTTTTGAAATTGAGGCACTTTTACAAAAACCGGCCGTAATTTATCCATATGATGATAGACAAAGAAAATGCTGAAAATAGGTAAGAGAGTCGTTTCTCTTACCTATTTTCAGCATTTTCTTTGTCTATCATTGCTGACCATTTCATATTTAATGTTCGACCTTGAATTAATTGTGTATCCTAAATTCGAAAACATTAGAAATTGTTGTCTTAGTTTCTCGTTAACATTTCAATGCAATAAACAGTAATTAGTTATGCCTCATCAGACTAACAACTTTAATAGAAAAAAAGTTATCAGAAAATCAATAAAATTCCCATAAGGTCATCTCCTATTAAAGAGATCTCCTAAAATTTAAGGCCAAATATTTGAATGGTGTACGCAATATGGGATACCACAATGCCTTAAGGTTTTTTTTCGATTCCTTTGTGAGCAGAAATTCTTTTCCAGAAATTCCTTTTTTTTTATTCAAACACTTAAAATAACTTCCCATTGTTTGCAAGAAGTCAGTCGTCATAACCAATTGAAAGCGAAAGCAAACCATGAACAAAAAGGAAAAAACAATGGCACACACACACACAATGTCAGTTTGACATTTACATACCCGTTTAACTTGCACACATACACACCCATCTAGTTGCACATATACACACAAACATGAGCAAATACGTTAATAACCTCAACTTGGGCCAGTGACTTACATTGACAATCGGTAGCGTCAGCGGCGACGGCGGGTATATATAGAAAACGTAAAATACGAGAACAAAAGGAAGAAGGAAACAATAATGGACAAACTGGCCAAATGATTACAGAGATGCTGCTGCCTGCTAAAGTTATCATATCAATACACACGCATGTGAAATGAGTATACAGGGAAAAGCGACGCGGCACGAAAACCAAACGAACGAGCGACACAGGATGACATGACACACTATTCAAATGTAGGGAAGTGGTGCAAAAGGAAAAGCTTTCATGAACGTTATCTCCTATCACGACACAATGAAAAATTTTAGGTATTTCTTGTTTTTTTTTTAGGGAGGAAGCTTTCTCTCGGAGAACTTTCCCAAAAAAGCTATGCCTTAGAGGATGGCAATAATTTCCATTTACCAATGGAGAACGTAAATAAAAACTATTATACAACTTTGGGTGAAAGGGATGATTGGGCGACATCGGGACATAAACAAATGAAGGGGCTTGTCCAGATCAAGGGACGAGTGGTTTAATAACCCAACAAATAAAGGGTGTTTTTTATTGGGGTATAGAACTTTAAGTTGGCATCACTTTTTTAACTGGCGGCCATTTTGTCAGCTGTCAAGTGATTAATATTTAGTTTGGTTTGCCATTTCAACATGAACAGGTTGACAAAAGAACAACGCTTGCAAATCGTGCAAATTTATTTCGAAAGTAATGGTTCAGTTCGCGAAGTTCACCGCAAGCTCCGTCCATTTTATGCCATTACATCCACAAAAACTGACTGTTTGGTGTGCTCTATGGGCTGGTGGAGTCATTGGGCCATACTTCTTCCGAAATAATGCTGGAGAGTCAGTTACCGTTAATGGAGACCGGTATAGAGCCATGATAACCGACTATTTTGTTCCCGAATTGGATGGCATGAATGTGGATGAGTTGTGGTTCCAACAAGTGGTTGAAAATTGGACCTGTAGAATTGGCTTTATTCGAGCCAGCCGCGGCGGCCACATGCCCGAAATCATATTTAAACATTAATGGCATAAAATTATCCTTCCAATAAAGCCAAATTGATGGACATTAAAACGATTTTATTGTGTTTTATTTCAATTCGAAGTTCTATACCTCAATAAAAAACACCCTTTATATGATAGGGATTCATGGGTTGGAAGTAGTAACTTGTACGAGGGTTGGGCGGTATTTACTAACGGATCCTAGATCATAGAATGTAATGAAGTCGCGGACGAGCTAGCTCGAATAGGCTCAGCTATACACATTGAGGAAGCGGATAGATCGGTTATACTGTCAATCAGTTTCTTCTTCAAAATGCAATGACTGGCAAACGAGAGTGGGTTGCAATGTATGGAAGGTCATGTGGCCTAGGTTAGATATACTAAGAACAAGTGCACTGATGGGACTGAATAGTAGAAGTCGCAGACTTGCAATAGGAGCACTCTCAGGTCACGGCTCAATAAGGGCGATGGCCTGCAGATGGCATAACAGATTTCCGGACTTCTGCAGGATGTGCGAGGATGAGGAAGAATTGGTCAAACACATTATATGTCATTGTCCAAGGTTGCAACGCCACAGTCAAAAATGTCTAGGGGAGAGATTATTGGCTGAACTAGGGGACATCTTAAGGAAAAGTGTTGAAAACATAATTAGTTATACAGGGGGCATTAGATGTCTGAACGACAAGGGATGCGGTTACCCAATAGACTGAAGAGATAGTGGACTTAACAGCAAACAGTACTCCAGTGAAGCGCACCGATACGCGAGTTGGTAGCATGCTGGCATATTAGCGTGGGGGTTGTGGGTTCGATTCACACCAGAGACTTTGAGCTGTAGCTGCAAAAAATCTATACCGGTTTACACTTGGACACAAATTAGAATATAAATATACGATGTATTGTAATTAAATCAATAAAAAAAAAAATACTCCAGTGATTTTTACTTCTATCTTCCCCCTTATGATTATGATTTGGCTTGTTTTATCGGTAAAATGTGTAAAGTGTTAAAGGACTTTCTTCCCCCCCCTGAAAGGTCTAATTTGTCCACTATGTGTATCCCAAACAGATCTGCCGTTTCTCCTGAAACACACAACTTTAACAAACAACCAATTCATACATTCCACCGCTTCTGAACGGCCAAATCTTTTCTAACGTAGTGCCTGCCCTGACTTGGTGGCAGGCACTACGTATCTCTCCAGGGTTAATGATTTCCCTCAAATCAACCAATTCATATACTTCCGAAATCGGTACTTTGCGTTTTCAGAAATATTTGTTAAAAATTATTTGTTTTACTGTCAATGGACCTTGTTTGTGTGGTCCTGATAAGCTATCTACAGTCTGTTTTTGCCATTAACCTATATCACCTATTGTTTTATCTATATATATAAAAATAAGTTACATTGTGTTAGACATTGATGTTCTCTGGAATGCGTGAACCGATTTTGTTTCTGCAAAGTTCGTATGAAAGGTGACGTCAATACCAAGGTTTTTATGTATAAACGGTCCATGAATGTGTATTGGTTCATGGTTCATATAGTCATTTTAGTGAACACTGCATATCATTATTGCATTATTCAACTAACATATTTTTGAATTTCGCGAATAAATAAAATTTAATTGGTGCACAGAAAAAAAAGACAACCTAAAATTTTGAACAACAAAAGATGTCAAAAAAAATTGTGTGTGGTCAAAAAATCTTTTTAATGAAACAAATAAAGAGTTTGTCAAATGTCGAAAAGCTAGAAATAACACCCAATAAAAATGTTTGACTAAAAAGTTTATCATGGGAACTCCCGAATAGAAATAAAAAGTTAGTTGGAAAAAAACTTCCAACACTCTTCAAAATTTGCATGATTGCGCACATCACTTTAACTTAAAATAAATCTGCACAATCGATATATCGACTGTGGCACATGTGTCTGGAATACCAACGCCTAATCGTTCAATGCACGATGCTTTTAATCAAGAATTAGAACGAGAACGTGCATATGATCGAGACGCATTGAGCCAAATGGTTTGTGATAATGTTCCATTGTTTAATCCTGAGCAGAAAATCGTGTATGAAACATTAATGAAGGCGGTTGATGACGGAAATGGCGGAATATTTTTTATCAATGCGCCCGGTGGTACTGGGAAAACATTTCTCATTTCTTTGCTTTTGGCTACAATTCGTTCGAGATCTGAAATTGCTTTGGCAGTCGCTTCTTCAGGAATAGCAGCTACATTGTTGGAAGGAGACCGGACAGCACATTCAGCGCTGAAATTGCCGTTGAATCTCCAAGTGGTTGAAGAACCCACATGCAACATTAGTAGAAATTCCGCTATGGGAAAAGTGTTGCAATGTTGTAAAATCATCATTTGGGATGAATGTACAATGGCGCATAAACGAGCATTGGAAGCAGTTAATCGGACCATGAAGGATTTACGCAATGATTCAAGACATTTTGGAGGCGCTATGATTCTATTGTCTGGTGATTTCCGTCAAACGCTACCTATCATTCCAAAATCAACTACTGCTGATGCAGTAAACGCTTCCTTGAAGTCATCGTCTTTGTGGCGCTTTGTGAAGATACTTAAATTGAATACGAATATGCGAGTTTCATTACAAAACGATCCCACAGCTGATGTGTTCTCCAAACAACTGATAGCCATCGGTAATGGCTCTGTGGAATTTCTGGAAAACAAACACAAGCTATTTGGAAATTGAGACTTTCTAATATGAGCCCCTACACTATGGGGTTTGTTCACACTTGAAAGTTTGTTCACACTAAAAGTAACCCACTTCTGGAACATTTCGTCCAGACGGTTTCGAACTGCTAAAGCGTGTTCTTGGAAAGTTAAAATATCTACAGAGATTGATCTCTTACCGGTAAAGTCGGTGGCATTTAAGACGAACGTCCGAAATGGCGTGCAGTATTAGATGTTGATCAGACATACCCATTAATTAGACCTCAGGACATTGGCCGATAACAAACTACACAGAAAAAAAATTTACCTTTTAATCAAAAGTAAACATGATTTCGAGTTAATTTACCTATTTTCTGAATTTGGAGTCTATTAATATTAAAATAATAATTTTTGTTTTAAGAATTTCTTTTAAAATTGTTCAATTTTTTAACCATGAAAATTGTTAAATTTTGCGTTTTGTCTTCGTAATCAAACATTTACTGTGAACAATTTATCCATGACACATGATTAAAAAAATCATTGTATTATCGGATTTGTATAATTTTTTGGTAGTAAAGTCGACAACTTAGTCGTGGCACAAAACTTACAAAAAATGTTTAAAACATTTTGATTTATGTTAAAGTTTAGGGCGAAGTGAATAGAAGAATAAACACAAGTAATTCTCATTTATGTTAAGCAGATCCGACTTGTATCCTTATTCCAACCGGCTACTTGGCACAGCAAAGCTGCAGTGGTCACAGTAAATCTGTGGGTCATTAGACATTCAATTTCAATTCCTATCATTCCGATAACTAAAAAGAGCCCTATCTGTCGTATCTGCAGTTTGTTTGCACACATTTGTCCGTTAGTGTGGAAACAGCTTAGCTTGAAAATTCTAATGCCACCATATGGAGCAGATACACATGTAGTTACAGCTTTCAAAAGCTTTCATTCATCAACTCTCCCTTGGCATAGGCGCCGTTTCTTCAAACACTCTCCCACCGTCCAATTCTCTCTGTGTTTAGGGAGGTGTGAATACATTTGAATAACTAATGCTTTCTTCTACGCTCCGCGTGTATGTGTATGTATATGAGTGAGTGTTGCGTGTCAGATGAGTTTGTGTACCCGAATTTCAATTGGGAAAATTTTCGAACGTAATTTCACTTTGTCATCTGAACATTTAACATCGTACATTGTGCGACGGTCGAACACAGCTCAGCTCAGCGGAAAAGAACACAATAGAAGAGCACACACTAACTGACACAGGCACACCGACAAACACTCCGACTCTCGATTACAACCAAACGGGCGGATTTGAAATTGAAAATAATCAAAACCCAAAAAAAAAATACACACCGAAATCAAAAACAAAAACGGAAAAAAGATTCTATTAAACTTTGTGTCGGTATACTTTAGTTGACCGACTGTCGTTAGAGCACGCAGAAAGCTGACGAAAAGAAGCAATTTAATCGAATAAGTTTGAAAACACATACATACATCGCAATTGTGGAATTATTAATGGAAACTTAATAAAAATAAATTCTCAAAAGTACAAAACAAAAAAATAATTCATCTATTAAAAATTGCTTTGAATTCATTGTGTGCCAAGTGAAACGTGATTTGAAACGAATTTTGAAATTTTGCAAAAAGAAACACGTCATAAGCGGAGGGTGTTTTTTTGTTGGTCACAGCAAAGCTTAAAGGATCGAATAAGTGCAGATTGACAAGAATGAATAGAAGTAAAATGCAGTCACTAATTGTGGTCAGTGCAATGGTGCTGATGTTAGCCGTACAGCAAGGTAAGCCAGCCCTGCGGATAATATTCAAGGGGATTTTGTTACCCCAGCCTCCGGTTCAATTTAAAGGTCATGAGGTAATCTCGATTTCAAACGAGCGTACTGTGTGCGTTCGAGTGCGTGCGTGTGTGTGTGTTAGTGTTACATAAGAGACAGTTATAAAATATTGTATGTGGACACGATATGGAGCACCAGTGCGGCACTTCCTTCGTCGCCACCCATCCCCCTCCTCCTACACACACACACAAGAGCGCCTCTAGTCCGTCACATACACGAGTACATTTTTCGAAATGTTTATTTAATTCCATTTGAATTTTGCCAAAAGGGGAAATGGAAACGCTCCAGAACATATTAATCCCATCTAAATCTTTTTTTCGACTTAATCCCTTCAAAAGAAAAAACATGAAAAAAGGAAGATAAATGATAAGTAGGCAAGGATAAGAGAAAAAAATGTGTATGCTCGGGTACACGACAACAACGTCGTCATCATCATCATAATCAACTTTGGCGTCTTCGTTTTCGTCTTGTTTCATCCTGTGGTTGAATAACATTTATTTGGTTGTAATGCCATTTGTGGACCCCCTGTTTCGTCGTTCAAGTTGTTCGTTTCGTCTCAAGCTCGTTCGTGTGTATGCGTGCGAGCTGTTGTCATCATCCTTGTTACGTTGGTTATTCACAACTTTTTCTTCCTTTTAGTGTGTGTGCTTTTTCGCTTCGCGAAAACCACTCTTACACACACACACACAGAGATTGGCATATTCTTGCCCTTTCTTAACACACACATTGTTTGTGTACCGAAAAGTTTTTCAGTTTATCTTCTATAGTTTGTTTGGTGGTCTCCCTTTTTTTCGGTTTCTTTGGTCCTTTTTACATCATACGCTCCGAATTCGTTTCCTTTCTTCGTGGTGGAGAAAAGCTTTGCCTCTTCGTTTCACAGTTGGTATTGGTATTTGTTTATCTCCCCACAGTAGGGAGCAAAAATTGAGCAAATGTTTAAGATTGAGGGTGAGGTCGTCGTCTTGTTTTAACCAATACATGTAAAAGGTCAATGATTTAATACATGTGTTTCAAATATGCTTTGAATAACATTAGTTGATGTCATGGCATGAAGATTCTGTGTGACCGATAGGTCGTGGGTGCGTTTGAATCCTGTTAAGAATCGGACATGTCTGCAGGCTTCAATGCATAATGTCGAAGTCTTTTCGAGTAAGAGTTTAGTCGCATTACAGCTTCCTGTACAGCTTCTTTGGCAAAAGGCCATTAACCATTCGGAGACGGCTAACAGAATCTTATCGCACAGAATCTTATCGCACAGAATCTTATCCTAGGCTTCAAATTTTGAAATGTCTTCTATTGGCGAAGACAATACAGAGGGCAGACTTCGCAAACTCCAGATGTCAGTAATACATGGCACCATTTGACAGTTTTACAAAGGAGATCAGAGAAAATACTGGTTTTATGCTGATGCAATAAAAACATACGAATCGTTTTGGAAATATTTAGCTGACGAGGCGTCTGTGTATTAAATGGTGTTTGCTATTGGTGTCCGTCCAGTAAGTTTAGGCTAAAGTCGGACGGTCAAATCTTGAGTAAACAAATCGGATGAATTGCCGTATGTCAAACACCGTTATACCAAAATAAATACCATTTTCTAGTGAGCTATACAATATGAATTTTTCCCTTTTCAACTTTTTTCTTTTCGGTAATCTTTTAATCTCGAATAAATGAGATTTATAAAACAAAATTTGTTCTTCAGGTTTGGGTTTAAATCAATCTAACAGCAGATGGTTTTATCTGCTTACGGAAAATAGATTTGAATCAGTTGGAGTCTTGCCGTTGTCCCATACGAATGTGCCTTCGATAAGACATACGGATCATCCAAACAGACTCCAACTGATTCAAATCTATTTTCCGTAAACAGATAAAACCATCTGCTGTTAGATTGTATTTAAACCCAAACCTGAAGAATTTGGCCCCACACTCAATTGGACTAAAATAAAACAATACAAAAAGTATTGTTGGAAATGTTTATCACGTACGACCAGCACTTGATTGATTACAAAAAAAAACTAGATGGACTTACGAAAATCGCACAATCTGTTCCGAATGTGATTCTTAGACTATTGGGTATTACAAAGAATTGCAAGATGGCATCATGGCTTGGATAGTTCCGGTCTCATTATAAATTTCGTCGATGTTATCACCTAAATCCATTACGATAGAAAGATATGACCAACGTCTGTCTTTTGGGGTAGTTTTGGGGTTTGGCCCAATTGGTAGGTAGCGTATGCTCAAATCATACAACAGAGCCAGTTAAGAACATCAAACATTTCCACCGCAACTTTACGAATTTAAGAGTAAAAAAAGTTCAAAAATTGAAAATTCCATCTCAAAAATGTATGTACATGTTTTTTTTTAAAAAAAAAAATAACCAGGCGTATGATTAATATAAATATGGTCGACGCTGGGCATGTCTATCTAACCATTAGATCCCATACTTTTTTTGTTTTACAGGTTTAAATAAATTTACTAAACCCCCATTTCTTCCACTTTTTACACGAAGGAATTTGTTGTGAAAATAGTTCTGAATAGCACGACAACATAACCTCAAAATTGCTTACCAAATTTCGAATTCCCTACTATTTTAAAATTGCATCTCTCTAGGTCTATATGATACCCAGTAATACGTTCTATAATTAGTCTAATTCACTAAGAAATGTGTAAATATTGTCATATTTGTGTTAATGGTCTCAAGATCGGTTTTGTTTGTTGCAAGAAAATCCCAAGTGAAATAAAAATGTTACAGAGCCTAAATCGGAGAAAGCATATGACTGTGACCGATACATTTCATCCTAGTAAACTACAACTATCTTACTTACATACTTCCCTTAACATTCCATGAAGGAAGAAACGGGGAAATTCTCTCGAATCAGTGAGTTGCGCACGATATAATTTGTATACTTACTGACCGGAACCTATTGGTTAAATCCGGCTCCGAACGGCTAATACTTTTCTAGAGACGTTTAGAGATTGCTTTGTTCCTCATAAAGTCGCCAACATTTGCGAAGTGAAAACAGCCGCTGAAAAATGTTTGATGGTCTTACCCGGTTTCGAACTCGGGTTCTTCTGTGTGATAGTCGCACACACTACCTACCTACCACACCACGGCCGTCCACGACCTACAACTATCCATTTCACTAAATTCGCTAAATAACGAGTGTAACATGTGGCTTTAAGAACGAGTGGATCTCGAATCTGGAGAGACCTTAGCCGCTTGCATCTCGTGAGTGTCCAGAAGTGTCTCAAACACGGGTTTTAAAATAATCCCACTTTGTTTATTACCTATTTATCATGGGAGATTTAGATATTCAATCAGGTGATCTCAGATATTTCAGCCAGTTTATATATTTACTGTGTATCCCTCATCTTCTATTCTTTCAACCATTCCTATACCCTGCTGCTGTTACTTGAGCTCACTTAGGGATGCAGCTACAACTGTGTGCTAAAATTGTCGACATCAGTGTACATCGTGTCTTAGTATCCATCAATATTTAACTTCTGTTGTATATTGTTTTCCCCGTTGGTTTTATTTTATTGTCAAAAATACATACATACAAATCAATATCAGTTGCCGCTGTATACGTACACATACATACATACCAATACACATACACATGAATATTTCATAAATCTCGTCGCAATTTCCAATAAAAGAGATTCCTTAACAATGGAGCATATATATTTCAGGGAAGCAAATTATGTCACAGATACTTATTGGAGTAGGCGAACGAATGAATGTGTGTGTGTATCGAAACGAAACAGATGTACTTTCCTCAGCCAACCAACACCCATTCACTCCTTAGAACAATTCAATAGGGAGCAGTTGGAAACAGAATTGTCTCCATGGAAAATGCCAGACATCTTCATGTTTCCATTCAGTACAAGTGGTACGTGCTATTTGGCATTTCCATTGAATTGAACCAAATTTTAACTTACGTGAAAAATTTGTTTCAATTTGTTCACACACGCATGCGCATTAACTCTCAGTTGAACTGTATGTTTTGTGGTAATTGGAAATACTTTCAGTAGAAATTAGGTGTGAGATAGATTAGGCTATTTCAAACATGACTTTTCGCTTCAGGTTGTGGTCTAAATAATAAAATTGTAACCAGGGTTGCAAACCGGTTCTGAACCGAACCGTTTCTGAACCGAACCACCGCGATTTTTTCGATTTTGAACCGAACCACGAACCGATTTTTTTTCATTTAGTTAGAACCGCACCGAAAACCGCAAAAAAATGGTTCGGTTCGGTTCATTGTATAATAAAAATTGGCTATAAACCCTTTTGTGAAAAAAAATTATAGTTCATGTCAAAAATCAATAGTGTGAATCCATACACTGTTTTAGGACTGCACCTAAACAGCAACATCTTGCCTTATTTTAAACTTTTTTACTTATTGCATACAGATGTTTTGCAATATTGGCATAACCATTCGGAAAATAAATTAAAAAGCATAGCTGAAATAGTACTAGCTGCTCCAGCAACGCAAGTGTCCGTCGAGAGAGCATTTTCAACTTTAAAATTTATTTTATCGGACTTAAGAGCAAATTTAGATGAAGACTTATTGGAATATGAACCACTTGAACCGAACCGAACCGGTGGTTCAGAGCTACCTATGAACCGGTTCTCGAACCGGTTCAAGTTTCATCCATGTGGTTCGAACCATTGAACCGAACCAACCCGTTTTTTGGAACGGTTTGCAACCCTGATTGTAACCCTTAATTTCAACTATTGCTTTGAAATTCCAACAGATAGAAAGATGGAACCAACAGCAGAACACCCCTATTAAAACCCATGTTTTAGAATACCAGGTGGCCTCTCCAGTACCAGGTGGCCTCTCCTTTTTAAACCATATTTTTTTCTGACAGTGACAGTTCACTCCCGCTAGAAATTTTGACAGAAAGTCATTTTACGCTTTAATGCAACCTTATTCGCATTGTCAATGCTATGGGGCCCAAACAGAGCGATTACTGAACAGAACTTGTGGCCGAAATAAGGTACCCACCATGTCAGCTGTGAGCAAGTTCGTATGACTGGCATACTAGTGTGTAAAACTCACGATCCTCATCGTCGTATGGCGCGCACTGGCAACAATGTGGCTTGTGTAGCCGAGAGAATGCGATTCAGCCAGAACATCGACAAACCATCGCAAAACTACCGAATCTTGATCGGAAAACCAGCACTAGAGCGTCAAGAATCCAATGCGTAGTTCGGAGAGTCATAGTTTGATATGAATATTGGTGGGGTGGCATCATTGGTTTGTTTTTCTGCTGGAAACACCACTTAGGTTAACGATGAGCGGTGCAGGGATATGCTAAACTGGGTTTGTGGCCGGATTTATTTATTTATTATTATTTAAAATTTATTTACTTATTTATTTATTTATTTATTTATTTACTTATTTATTTATTTATTTATTTATTTATTTATTTATTTATTTATTTATTTATTTATTTATTTATTTATTTATTTATTTATTTATTTATTTATTTATTTATTTATTTATTTATTTATTTATTTATTTATTTATTTATTTATTTATTTATTTATTTATTTATTTATTTATTTATTTATTTATTTATTTATTTATTTATTTATTTATTTATTTATTTATTTATTTATTTATTTATTTATTTATTTATTTATTTATTTATTTATTTATTTATTTATTTATTTATTTATTTATTTATTTATTTATTTATTTATTTATTTATTTATTTATTTATTTATTTATTTATTTATTTATTTATTTATTTATTTATTTATTTATTTATTTATTTATTTATTTATTTATTTATTTATTTATTTATTTATTTATTTATTTATTTATTTATTTATTTATTTATTTATTTATTTATTTATTTATTTATTTATTTATTTATTTATTTATTTATTTATTTATTTATTTATTTATTTATTTATTTATTTATTTATTTATTTATTTATTTATTTATTTATTTATTTATTTATTTATTTATTTATTTATTTATTTATTTATTTATTTATTTATTTATTTATTTATTTATTTATTTATTTATTTATTTATTTATTTATTTATTTATTTATTTATTTATTTATTTATTTATTTATTTATTTATTTATTTATTTATTTATTTATTTATTTATTTATTTATTTATTTATTTATTTATTTATTTATTTATTTATTTATTTATTTATTTATTTATTTATTTATTTATTTATTTATTTATTTATTTATTTTTTCTTTTTTTTAAAATACGTTATCGCCAAGCCACATATCTTACATTTAAAATGCGACTTTTATCACGAAAATCGGGACAGGCTACAGTTTATATTCACAATTTAGTAAAACAGATTTCACACAGAACAATTGATTTTGTTTGTGTGGCATAATCCTAAGTAACTACTACTTTTATTTGAGTTACACAACATTTTCCTTGATTTGGTGTACATAATTTCAGATTTAAAAAAACTTGCATAAAAATCGTGTAGTGATTATTCATTAAATGTCGAGTTATGGGAGTCTATACAGCTGTACGATGCATAAATAGCCTTCCAGGTTATCAGTAACTTTGCAAAATCTACTCGCAGTGCAGGTCGTATGGTTATCATCT
The DNA here is from genome assembly GCA_958296145.1 of Hydrotaea cyrtoneurina. NCBI lineage: Eukaryota > Metazoa > Arthropoda > Insecta > Diptera > Muscidae > Hydrotaea > Hydrotaea cyrtoneurina. The sequence continues at coordinate 48,389,181 of OY282514.1, read as the reverse complement.
AAACTGAACATGTCAATTCGATCACGAAGTGAAAAAATTTATGTTAATCACCAGTGCTCATGAACAGATGAGAACTTGAAGGCGATTTGAAAATATCGGTGGCGCTGCTTTTGATCGGCAGAAGCGTCATGAATTCTTCATTTTTTTTTTTGACTAACACTCATGGGATGCCCCCTACAAATGCAATGTACTGTGTTAACGATAGGAAGGAAAGTTATTGGAGGGGGAAAGAGGGAGTAGTGTTTGTTGACATTTGTTTTGAATTTCTGAATGTCACAAATCGGAGGAAACACACTTGCAGGAAACACACTTGACTAAAGAATACCAGCGGCTGCTGTTACTTAAAAAAGTCTAGTTTGTACAACTTTGAATAAATACATCACAGTATTATTCTCACAGTATTATTCTATCAGTTTTTTGAAGCGTGTTGAAAATTACAAGGTACGTAGTTTTTTATTAAAAATTTTCGAAATTATGTAGTCAAATTGAATTTTTTTAAAATCTTAGATTTTTTTTTAATTGTCTACAAATCTTGCGCATAATTCTAACAATAAAACAGTAATCAGATTTTTGGAATCTCAACAATTGGATCTCTCAACCTGTGTATCTATTTAAAAAGCCTGTCTCCAAGGTTTAAATAGCATTCTCATTTTTTTTAACTCTTGTAGTCATTGACTGCCGAGGACTCCATTCAAGGATCCCATTGGAATAACGACCAGGTCAATCAGCATATGTTTAATATAGACTTTTGATGAGATATTGAATTTTATTCCTGAAAACCTTTTATTTATAGATTGATCATGTTGGTAATAAAAAAAAATCATTAAACCTCTAAGCGGCAAGACCGCCATAAGACGGTCTTCAATAATTGTGTTTAATTTATGGCAAAAGGGATAAAAACTCCCCTTTCCTATATAAATATGTGTAATACAACACTAATGTTTGCTTAGGGCCAGCAACGCGGACCGGGTCAGCTATATAAAATAAAGTTACTGACAGTTATTTTTTGTTATTGTTGTAAATATTTGATACAAAATATTTACATTTCCATCATTAATATGTTCATAATTTGTTATACCCTCTATCATAGGATGGGTTTGTTATTCCGTTTGCAACACATCGAAAAATTTCAACAGTTGCCTGAATGTAAACAAAAACATCGAATGTCAACTTTGACAATTTAGAGCGCTGCGAGAAAAAATTGTAAATCAGCTGATTGCTTGGCCTTACCTTGTTTATTGTACCATGTATATAACAAAGAAATACTCTCCAGCCTTTTTCAATGATAATTTATGGAAAGCAAAGCATTTTCATCCATTTTTTTTTTTTTTAAGAAAAAAATTTATAAAATATAAATATAATTGTTTTAGATTTTCGTAGAAAAAAATTTAAATTAAAATTAATACTTAAAATATTTCTTGTTTTGAATGTATAATTGGATGTCTAAAAAGTAGAAGTAAAAAAGTGGATTTCTGTTTGTGTAGGCAAAGACTGAGAGATATTCATGTTTCCAAAGTTTTGTATTTTTCGATTTTAGGGAGAAAAGAGTTTTTATATATTTTTTTTTCACATTTTGGCAAAATTATTCGTATTAAAAATTTTAAAAATGTAATTTGATTTTTCGACATTGTCGAACTGTATCTCATACATTTTAAGAGGTATTCTTATATTTTTTTGTCGTCAAGATCAAAAGTTATCTGGCCGCTAAAATTTGATTGTTGACCAATGTGCGACATTTAAAATATAGAAAAACCTTTAAGAAGAGCTGACAAAGCCTAAACTGAAAATAACAAATACATACTGTCTGAGACTTGTACAGAAAAACAGAGTTTCGCCAGTCCGAGTAGGGCCCTTACACATACTCATATTGTTGTATTTTGCCAACTTAAAGACAGTTCCATGTGGAAATGTCAAAGGAAGTCCGACAGCTGAACAAAAAATGAAAACAGAGTTATATAATCGTTCTGGTGGAACATTTACATTTACGATCCCTTTTACAGCCATGGCCCATTAATTAGTACAATTATCGGATCACATTACGAGAACATAGTTACATGTGTACACACAAAAATATTCATATTTATGTGCCAATTGCTATTATCTCGGATAAATACGAGAAACTAACACATTATTTTAGTACATTTGGTGTGATATGTCCGTCCGTCTGTCGCTCAATTTGAACATTTGTATTTATGCCTTTGTACGAGGGTATCTCGGAACATTTCGAGTGCATTGTTCGTTTCGTTTTGTGTTATTGTCGTTGTTGTTGTTTGGCATTGTATTCAATTAGTGCAAAGTGAATTACTTCAGACAGAGGGACTGGCCGACGGACGGACGGACGGACAAATAGACAGATCCACATCTTTGGTCATACCAACTGGAACGTGCAAAAAATCGCACTTTAACTACTGCAGATCAACATAGATCCGCATCAAAAGGCTGGGACGGACGGACTGGTCATCATCGTCATCGTGTAGCAGTGTCAGATATGATTTGTGGTTCATCGCATAATCGGAGGTTAAACGGTGACCGAGCGTCGCCCGACTACTTGGGAAATTGAATAATTCAATGGAATATAATGGAGTGAACCGGTGAGGAGAGCAGTGAAGAGGAGGGGACTTGTTGTCGTCTACTTTCATTTATCATTTCAATGTGAAATCGCAAACCCTGATTTGCGCTTGTATCTCAAAAACCACTACACAAATAATGGCAAATAATTGATATCGTTCCATCACAGATACAAATAAAACATTCATTAGTATGTGTTATGAATTTGACATTTCCATTCGTATTAAATATCCATTAAATGCCATAAATATAATTGATACAAATCTGAGATTTCCATTGCAATTGCGGATATTATTCAATTTTACTCGATACAGCCCTACCATATTGCAATGCAGCCATTTGTTTAACAATTCATTTTGGAAATAATTGTTTTTATACTGTGGGGTTTTCCCTCACAGGGGAAACAAATAACAGGGCAACAGGGTGTATCAAATAATACAAAAAACGCAAGAAATTCTGTACCGCCGAAGAGCCAATAAGTGAGATCGTAGTCAAACCACGATTATCAAATACGTTTTTGAGTGGTCAGTCGAAATAATCCACAATTTCGGCACTTGATGTGGCAACACTGTTACTTTTATTGGAAACTTCAATAGTGTCACAATTCCAAATTCACTTTTTATTTTTCTGCTCAAGAAAAAACTGTAAATCTGCTATTTTAATTGATTTTTTTTCTACAGAGGTCCCTAGTTTGTTCGGTAAAGCTATGAGTTTTTTTCTTACGCCCAATATTGGACGATTAAACTTTTGAAGTTTTACTTCAGTTTAAACGAAAAACGAAGATCAACCTCGTCTCCTTAATGGGTCCTGAAATGTTGTCTTAGTAAACTTAATCGAATAGGATAAATCGGATCATGAGCCAATTTCTCGCCATATTCTCGGGACGGCGGTTTGTACACGTGGACCAGTGTGCACGATTGGAAATCATTAGGAAATAACGTTGATGCCCAAATTAAAAATAATAATATTCACTCCGCAACTACTTACTCCCTTACCACTCCTTTAAGAAACTGACGGGGAACTTCTCTCGAATCAGTGCCCTGTGCACGATATAATTTGTATACTCACTGACCGGGACCATCCTGTTTAAAGCCGACTCCGAACGGCTAATGCTTTTCTAGAGAAGTTGTACATGACTTAAAGATTTCTCTCTTACCCGTTAAGTCACCAGCATTTACGAGGTGAAAGCAACCGCTGACCGAAGTTCCAAGGTGTTAAATCACAATATCTCGGTGGCCAATCGTGATCACCTCTTCGAGAGATATCACGGCCCAGAAACTTTTCCCGTAAAAGATCAATGGTTTCGTTGCTTGTGTGGCACGCCGTCTTGTTGAAAGTAAACGTTGTCATCCAACTCCGACCATAAAAAATCATTAATCATCTCTCGATAGCCCAATCCATTCACCGTAACTGTTGAGCCAACCTCATTTTCGAAAAAGTAAGGTCAAATGATCCCGCCGGACCATAAACCGCACCAAACAGTCACACGTTGAGGATGCAGAGGCTTCTCAACCATTTTCCGAGCCCCTGATGCGACAAATAAGACGTTGTACGCAAATGATAGTCCTGGAAAGATCTGAAGTATTATAATAAAAACAAAAAAGAAGAACGTGCTTTTAATGCAAAAAGGTATCTCACCAAATAGAAAATAAATATCAGTGGTGCCCAAACCCAGGCTGTTATCTTCCCGTTTCATAGACGAAGCGAATTCGAAACATAACTCTGGTTATTTAAGGAACAGAAATGCATATCACTTCAAAGCAGTGTAAAATGTCTTTGCGTAAACTGATAATAAGACTAAATTATGACATTATGACAGAAATGTGCCTAGTGTGGTATATGAAGTTTGCCCAAAAGAAATCCAAATCATTCAAAATAAAAATTTAAAAATTATCTCCGACTTACCAAGGAGTTTCTCAATACCAGAATAGGAATTTCAATAAGGAAATAATCTAACCCAAAGTTTTGAAGATCGAAACAATTGTTCCAATTATGACTTAACCTTTAACTGATGAGGTGAATTTTTTGGACATAGTATGTGGCCTAAAAAAGTGTAAAATTTACCACCACCTCATCAGTTAAAAGTTAATAAGATTAATCTCAATGTAACTTTCTTCTCAGGTATGTAGGCAGGTATCCAAAATTTCATTTAACATCCTTAAAAAAAACATTTTAAAAGTGTTGGCCCGCTGTGGACTTTTTTATGAACAAATTGCTATTTTAAACCCGTAGACCAAATTGGCCACTCTTTGAAAGCCGATGTCTGTGTCTTCAAAATCGATGAGCATTAAATATGGTGGAAAACATTTATTACAATTAATATAAACTATTTTTATAGATTATTTATTGGACTACAAATGCGACGACAGACGTTATTTACCGCCCGCCTCTGATGGAGGGTATACCCATCCGGTCCCTATACTAATTTACATTGTTCTCCGTGAAATGAATATAAACTTTTCGGTTTGTCAGAAATGTTGAATGACATCTTTATTGTAAGATGAACTTTGACACGACCCAAAAAAATGCTGGCGTGTTTGGTAACCATTGTTCATCCATGCTGCAGTAATCAAGTCAATTTAGTCCGGACAGGGACAGCGGTTAGTGGAGCTGTGGTGCTGCCAAGTATTAACACCCACACAGTCGACAATGTGGCTCTGCATAAATAACGAAGGACAGTAGTGAGTAAGCTTTAGTAGAGGAAGGGATGAAAAAGATAGATGGATACCGTATATCACATTTCTTGTAAAATTACCCTTAGGCAAACAACACAGTTCTTTTTTTGTCCTCTGGAACACTTTGAGGAATATACTTGTAACTACATCCATGCATACATGCATATGTGTAGTATGTATGTATTAATGTGTGTGTGTGTGAAAGTAGGAGAGAGTGATTTCCTCAAGACAATATGTCTTCCTTTGGTTTCTTGTTTCTTTGTTAAATACGTTTTTTTTTAATGAAATGTTAACAATAAGAGGAAACCGGATGATGATGAGCACATCCATACGAACGTATGTGTAGGTGGATAGGATATGTAAGGATGTACATTAGAGTGGGTCATATGTATTGACTCTATCTAATTAAAATCGTTCATAGAGTTTCTCAAACAACGATGTCCCATTATATTTGTCAAAATAAATGGAATCATTGTAAGTCACAATCATTTCAAGGATGTTTTTGCTGGATGTTTCTCTAATTATATTCTTCAGCTTAAATAGTTATGAAATAAACGCAATTTTAAGCTAATCTCATGAAATGACAATATTTTTTTTGTAAAACTACACCAACAGTTAATATTTTATAAATAGGCAAAAAGGGTGAAGGTTATAAAATAAAAAAAAACATATAATTTCAGTATTGAATAAAGTTGTCTGTAGCTCCTGAACACAAATTCGTGAATCGTAAAACAATCGCAGTTACATTTTGCTGGTAGTGACACAACAACTACTTTTCACAACCCACTCTAATATACTTACTGGTTTTCTATGAGCTCATAAACGATAGTAGAATTTCCATGTGGTCCTACTACACCATTTTCTACAGTCATTCAAACAAAATTTTGTGATTGACCATTTGAGTTTTTCGGATACATGGAATGCGAGTATGACAAAGTTTCAAAGATCCAATCTCGTTCTTTGAAAGAGTGACCTGTTCTTCTGAGCCCACAGGAGATAAATTCACCCACCGCCTTGCAAGTGTAACCGACGCTCCACAGTGGTCCAGAATCCAATTCCATGCGCCACTGATTTTTGATCTAATTAACATTATTAAGTTTTGTAAAAAAAAAACTGAAGTAATCGCACACTTAAAGGTTGTAATATTGCAAATCGAACAAATTGATATAATTTAGAAATATTTCATAATTTTCAAAAGTTAAAAGAAAAAACAAATAGTTTACGTTTTAGGACAAAAAAAAATACCTTATACCACTCAACGTACCCTACCGTCCAAATTCCTCAAAAAGGGGAACCCTTCGATCTTTGCAAATGGTTATTGCATTCTTTAACATCTCTAACTGTAAAATGTTGTGTTGGTCCAAGCCATTTTTTTCAAATTCGTTATTTCCTATAATTGTGGCTACAACCAAACTGTAGTTGGTTCAAATTAGCTGCTGACGTCATAATAAAGATAAATAAACGGTTTTTATAATAATAGTACATCAGCTCGTACAATCTATGAGATACAGTTCGACAAAATCGAAAAAGGAATTAATAATTTGTCAAATTTGAAAATTCGAAAAAGTTTAAAAATTTTAATATGAAAAAGTAAATTTTTTAAATGTCCAATATGAACAGATACCTCTAAAGAAGTAAGCAAAAAAAACTGATTTGATTGAAAAATACAAAAAGTAGTCAACTTTGAAGATATTTCAAAAATATATCCATTTGTCCGATATTTAATGTTAATATGGAAAATTATCCTTCACTGCTTATCTTCAATCAATTGGCAATAAAAGTCCTAACAATTACAACCTCGTTTTTACAGAAATCATGTTTACCAGATCAAAAGTTCCAAAGTTTCGGCCGACGGAATTAGATTCTGGCCCACTGTGTATCCTAGACTTCTTTCTTCTTGCAGTTGCAAGTGTAATTCTGGTCTTATTATCGTTCTCTGTCAGATCCATTTTTGTGAAAACTGTAGTTACATAGGGGATGAATATTCAGAGCCACCATTTAAGGTTGTGGGTTGCTTTCCTTGAGATTCGGAGCATACTTGACTCAAATTCAAATCCTAAATAACGATATTGATGTCATGGGCAAGTCTTCTTTATACTGGGCATAAATTACGTTAATAGAAAAACTCTGTCTTTTATGTATATTGTCCAGGTATATTGTCCAGCCTTTCGTCTACTGCAGTGTTTCAATAGCTGACTCCATTTTATATAAAGTCGGAAAAAAATATGTTTCTTCAACTTAAAAAAAAACAATCAAAAACTGAATGGCTAACAACAGCTGAAGTTGAACAACCTAACTCCTTTCGATAATAAAAGCTATAGAAGGCTACAGATTCCGAAGAGAATAGCTTAAAAAAAATTGACGAAAACCAATAGTCACCAAACTGAAGAAAGGCAAACGAAAGTAATCAGCTAAGTAGGCTGTTTGGTGCGTCCACCTAAAAATATAGCTCAACAAAACCGCCACCAAAAGAAATCTATGACTGCATAATATTGACAGCCTAAAGAAATCACTAGTAGCATGAAGTGGCAGCCAAAGTTTTTTGTTGTTTTCATTTCAGTGCAGCCAACTTTGCAGTTGTTATAGCAAATAAATGGATTTTATTTGTAACTTATTCGCATCCTGTGTCAAGTGCATTTTTTGGGGTTTGCTACATGGGCTGGTGTTTGGAAGTGATATGATAGGTTGTGTGCGCCAGTAATACACAACAAATCTCAGGTTAATATTCGGGTGAAAACATTCTTCATATTTCACTGACCATTTCATTTTAATTTTAATAATAAATCACTTGAGACATGCAAACCGTTTTGGGAAAAATCATTAGTTGTTCGGAGCCAGCTTCAGTGAGTGTACAAATCATAGCTAATTTTTCAAGATAACTTCCTAACGGAGTCTGGCGTAGCTTAGCTAAATCCATTAATGGATTAGCACTGATTTATCAGAAACTACAATTGTTGGTAACTTCAAGAACGTTATAATCATGTTCGATTGTTTAATATGAAAATGTCTAAGTATTAAAATTTCAACTGGAGTTTTCTCAATATGAAAATGCCCAAGCTGGAAACGTTCAACTGGAGTTATCTCAATTGTAAATGAAAAGTTGTGGTAATCACAACACTTTGGATTGCAATTTAAAGAATTGTATGGGGTGTTTTGTCAATTTCAATAGAAATATTTTCAAACATTAAACTCACAAGAAAGTCTTCCACTATCAACTGGAAATGGTGTAATTCCTATAAGCCTGTATTTATAAAAACATTTTTATAGTTGCTAGCCCCTAGTAGTAGATTTGTGTGTAGTCACAACTACATACATGCGGACAAGCATACTTCCTTTTTTTCCTTTTCTTTTTTTTGCTTCTCTCCATCGCTGGTGAAACAATAGACTCTTCTTACCACTTAGGCCACATAAATAAGGAGCATTCATTCATTCTTCCATTAGTGTTTTCTATTGCAAAGTGTTACACTTTTTGTTCTAGTCGTTTTTTTTTTTCTTGCAAAAACAAACACACATACACACATTCTGTCTAATGTTGCTTAAAGTGGAATTAGGTCTTTTGAATGCCGAAATCATACTTTAGCATTTGATAAAAATTCTCCAGCAAAAAAGTGCTGCGAAACTGCTACATGTTGTCCTGTTCCTCTGTCTCATTTGAATATGTCTGTGTGTGTGTGTGTATAAGTAACATTCAAGACTGACCGAGTCTGTGGAATTTATGTAGCTAAGTACATTACGGTGGCACTTAGGTTTGAGTTTTTAATTTGCAATTGCAATTCTATCGAAAATTGTTTCAATAACAGAAACTCTACTGCAACTCAGCACTAATACACAAGTTCGTTCTTATTCACTAGCAAATGTCTAAGTGTCACAGATGGGCTGAAGTATTTCTTGTACTGCTTCAAAACGCCTAAATATGGCTTTTTGTAGCTTCATGTCCAGATCATGATATTCGTCGATATCCATAACACCCATAGAGACTGGCGACATTGCTTAATCAGTGGACGGTTACAAAATTCCCTATTAAGTTTTACACAATAAAATACAATACAATACATTAAATAAAACCACAACCAACAACAACAGAAAAACCTTTTCAAGATTAGTAATGATGATCTTTTCCACGACGATTACACTTCAATTGCCATCACTGTCGCAACGTCTGTCTGCATTTTGCAAACGATTTCTTGCGAAGCGTACAAATGTCCATAAAATTATGCTAATAAAGCTACAGCTTTTTATTTCGTATTCAAACCGATTTCGTTGTTATCATTACATGGTGCTGCTATTGTTATTGTACTTAAATAACACAATTTGAATACACTTCAGACATTAAGAAGAAGAAAAATAACACTTGAAATCGTTGAACAAGTTTTTGGTCATACACAGACTAACTGAGGCACTGGCGTGAACCCTCCCATTCACGACGAGGCCCCCCACACAAAAGTATTTCAAAAAAAAAATGCTCATAAATAACCGCAGGATAAAGGAAAGTGCTTTTCGTGTACAGATGGTGTCGGAATGGCGGCCGGGCGATCCGAGAATATTCTCAACTTAATTGTCTGGCGCAGAAACCCTATACTGTTGTTGTGGTTGTTTGCGTAGGCGGAGTAAAGTAACCGGAAACGGTTTTGGAATGTGACAGCGACAAAACAAAATGGAAGTCACACAAACCACTACAAAAGCGTGCAAATGGATGCCTACACACGCCGGGTATTAGATAGCAAAAATATCCTTTTAAATGAAATGTCTCACAAAGGATGTCGGGAAGTGGAGAAATAAGAAATATGAAGATCTCAATGATTTAGCCGAGTGGCAAAAACACACACCTGTTCCAATTAAAAGTGACCAGAGTCATTTACTGTTGGGAATGTTACAACAACAAATGACTCTGATAGGGGAGTGTTTGACAACAATAATTATATACTTCAGTTGATCACTGAGTGATCTAGGATATCTGATTGAACTCCCCCGAATTTAAAGTTAATATTCGGGAACTGTTACATTAAATAATGTCCGAGGCTCAATAAATGAGTCGAGGATGATCTTCGTTTTTCGTTTAAACTAAAGTTTAAACTGTGTTTAAAGTTGAACTGCAGTTTAATCGTCCAATATTGGTCGTTTAAACTACAGTATGAAAGCCATATGTGACAGCAATCAACGAAATAAGAAGAAGATGATTTTTTTGGTTCACCAACTTCCACAAATAAAATAAATTACAAAATAATGCTGCAGTGTAACTCTGCTGATGCTGTAATTGGTTTCCAACCACCGCCAGTTCAATACACGTGAATTTTGCCCATGTCACAGTTTATTTAGAAGAGTTTTTAATTCTCATATTTTTCCTAATAATATTGTGTGACCAAAAACAGATGAACTCGCTCTAAAACTTTTTTCAGGTCTCCGGTTTTCTTTCAGAATCGATTCCATGCCGCATTTTGTTAAAACATTTATTTTTATCCTCCGAAATCCACAACAAAAATTTAATATTATTTTAATTATTCACCGGAGTATGTTTCCCAATAAACGTAATAGTGTTGCCACATCATCAGCCGTAAATGTGGATTATTTTGACTGACCACTCAGAAACGTATTTGAAGTTTAAACTCAGTTTTATTGGAAACAATCTCATTTTTGGGCTTTAATATACTAGAATTGTTTGTCTACAATTTCGGACGGCAAATGCTATGTAGATCACCGACGAACCAAGTCTCTTTGCAGACCCATTAAGTACCCTGTCATACATTCAGTTAACTTTAAATTAAAGCTAACTATTTCTCAAGTAGTGGTGGTTGATACTTGGATTGCTTTTATATGCAATTAACTAACTATTGTAACATGGCGATGTCCTAGGAAGTAGTCAATTGTCCCACTCTGCATTACTTTCAATTAACTTTAAAGTTAGTTACCTAGCCGTTAACTTAAAGTTAACTTATTGTAGCTAACTGTAAGTAAGTCCAAAATAATAGAAGCATTTTATTTATTTATTTAATTTTTTACTTATACTATAACCTGGCCATAACCGATTACCAATATCTACTCCATAAATTGTAATAATGGCCCTAAATATATTAAATCTTTTGAGGGCTGTGGAGCTGTTTGTTTGCCAATCGTCTTGGTTCTCTCAATACTTCAAAATGTGATTTAAAACAATAATGCGACGTGTTTGTATACACTTTGGTTAATGTAAATTCTGCATTGCGTAGTAATTGGCTTTAAGTTAGTCCATACAAGCTAACTTAAAGTTGGTTTTTTATTTAGTTAGCTACGCATTTGACGGCAGGGGTAGTTCGGCTGCAAACTTCAAATATCACTAATACTTCTACGATTACCCTATGATTTTTGACAGACCAACTGTGACTTTATCGATGGCTGCGAAGTTAAGGGCCAAATAGTCTTGACGGCTGACGATAGACTCAATTTTGTGCGATTAGTTATGGTGGTAGACAAAACAAAAACAGCTGATCGAAGAGCATTTAAACAAAATATATATTGTCTTCGTTTATAAGTATATTACTCATAAAATTTAATTTACAACTTATAAACAATTTCCGCGCGCATAATGTCGAAGTAAAAGCAATAACAATAAACAGCTGATCGGTCTTGACGGTTAACGGTAGATTCTGCAACCTGCAGAAGTCTACCGTCAATTTTAGTTGTCTCTCCCCAATATGCTTGATATTGTTTCCAAAAATTGAAGAATATTAAAGGCAGTATTCAGAAATACAAATGATAACAGTTGTTAAAATAAAATAAAAAAAAATAATATAGGATTATTTCTTAAGTTAGGTTAGGTTAGGTTAAGAAGAGCTGGCAGATTTGTTTCGTCTCATGTCCTTGGACATACACAAAAGCCAGTATTCGGCTTGTTCTGCGCTTAACTGTAAGTTAAGTCAAGTCTGTTAATGATTAATTTTTCAAGAAACAGGGTCTATTTTTTGCAAACGCTGGGGAATGGCAGAGGAAGTGCTCCAATGTTACGTCATCCTCAGTTTTGTGTAGATGCGCTTGTAAGCCTATGTAAGAATACCTATGATCTTACTAGGTTTTGGTTTTATTCTCGTTTGGTTCACCCCACAAGATTCTTGTCGTTCTCCCAATTTCTCAATTCCATAGCGTCTTTCGCCTATCTTTTTAGCTCGGAACACGGAACACGAAAGGTTTCGCATTCTCCAGAGTTATTCGCCATTTTACAATCTAAAACTGTCCTTGATTTTACTGGTCTAAACGTTATTGCCTTAATAGACATTTGGCTATCTGTAAAAATATTTACATTTGTTGGTTTGTTAGCGCTAAGCCAGCCAGCCACTCTGTGAATTACTTTTCTCATGGACCAGACTTATTTACATCTTAAGCATATATGGCATTACAGGATAATGCGCCTGGATATAGTGTCATTGCTAATCAACGTCAATTTCGCTGCCTGGTAAATGGGTTCAGGGTTTTTGTTGCTGTCAAATGGAGAGAAATTATGGGTCAGCGAAGGTTAAACGACTTATCAGTACTTCGTGCTGTAGTAGTACCGACCTACCGTTTTACATTTTCTTCGTTGTATATATACTTAAATTCTTATAAGATGACAGATGAGAATTTCTTATTGTTGACGAAGAGCAACGAACATGAATACTGAGATTCAATGACTCTACCATTTGGATGACTGTCTGACAGGTTTTTTTATAACCCAAATTTTTGTATTTAAAATTAAAACGTACTTCCCGTTTGTATTCCAAACGAAACATTTTCTTTAACAGTTCGGTATTTCAATTTTCTCATCCGTTTCATACGAACATTTCGTAGGGGAAAAAATGGAGAATAGCTAATGTTAATATCAAATGATTAAAGATTATGTTAAAGATTTGCCTTGTTTCGTACTTTCCCACTATTATATACTACACACTACTACATACACACTACATTTCTTTACATTACATCCACTGCAACACACTAACTAATGAGTATCTAATTTCCCCTTGATGAGACCACAAGTGCACTCGATAAGTGAGGAGCTGCTTCAAATGAGATAACACGATTTGCGACAATCAAAGGGCTACACATAAAGGAGGCACCTCCTCCTGCACACGGACACATGTGTACATGCATACGCCATGTTATTGTTGTGACGAGACAAAAGACCTGTTGAACTTATCTGTTTTCCTGCAACCGGAAGACGAACAAACAAAAATTACACAAAACCAATAAAAAAATTTCGTTTTTTTTTTTATATTTCAGGTTCTGCCATTAAATGCTATGTCTGCAACAGCCATAAAGATGCCAACTGCGCATTGGATATACCACCAGATACCCTACTCAAGGACTGCCTAGAAGACTATTCAACACGGGGACGTGGCATATCGACATATTGTCGTAAAATAACACAAATTATTGAATTCTCTGTAAATAACTGTAAGTATCAACAATTTATGCACTTAATTTCAAAATATATTTAGAATTTAAGCATTCATCCCCACTTAAATCTCAAAGCAGACTTCTAGATGAGTGAATGGGTTATCTTGAAAATTGATAATTTGATTTTTGAGAATCTCTATAGGATTCTCTACTAGGATGGCAAATTTTTTTCATGTTTCACTACAATAGACTCTTACATTGTTATTGTTCTGTATTACAGGCTATGTTCACTAAATCCTAGAAAAAGCTAACAGAGTTGCATTCGAAAAGTTGAAACTTTCAATAGTTCTAAACTCTTCCACTACAAGTTCCAAACTATTCTACCACAAATCAAAAATTGTTTCAACCGGAAATTTACACTAAAATGTGGAACCTTCCATTTTGCCTCTGCCAGCTCCGTACGTGTATCGACTAAATTCGATAACAATTGCCCTATAAGTCTGAACATCACAAGATGGCGGGCAATTTCGGAGCTAAGGCGTCTAAACCAGTGCTAAAAGAAATCTTCACTACGGCGGTCGTTGACAGAGTGGATATGGATAGAGTTATGTTCCGATGATCCGTCGTTGCCGATCCCAATGTTGCCGATTCGCAGCTAAATCATAAGTGATAGGCTCACTATGGTCAACAACAAATGACATGTGAATGGGCCGTTCTATAAAGATACATTGATCTCGCCCAATTATTCGACGGAGTCAAAACGTCACAACGTGGCCGGTGAATTTGCATATAAGGCGTTTAGTGAAGTACGAAAAGATAAGCTCACTCTTTGTACACGTAACGGGAATATCGTCACAAAATCCGCCTAACCCAATCATCAGACAGGTTTAGTAGATCCATTGGTCAGGGAATGATTCTGCAGACCCTGAAGCCATCATAATTGCTAGCCACTGAAAGTTTCAATAAAAACTTGGCCACACCTATGCCAAAGACTATTCAGAGGGCAGACGTCACAAGTCGGTTAGTTCGTAAGCACACTCCAGATGTCATGGCACCATTTGACAGTTTTACAAAGGAGATCATAGAAAATACTGGTTTTATGCTGACAAGATATACATACGCCCCCTTTTGGAAATATTTAGCAGACGACTTGCGACGCCTGCCCTCTGAATGGTCTTTGCCCATACCAGACAGGTATGATTGGAAGGGATAATATCAATTACAGTCAAACGTCCATAACTCGAATCTCGCCCTTTGATCTATTCAAGTCTCTGTCGGATTCTACAGAGAGGTAGCTTCAAGTGATAGGTTAGGTTGGAACGGAACGGAAGATCGGTCATGTACGAATGACCGTCTCATGTCGTAGGCCAGTAATTCGCCCTGTTGTTATACTGTGCTAATACATGACAGCCACCTAGCCTATACATTTTATCCAAAATCCAGTTCCCTCGGTCAAAAGTCTGTAACATTCATACAAATTTGCATTCCGTCGTGGCGAGAGTACTTACAGAAACAAATTAACATGAAGAAGTTTTATTTTCGACTTAAGTTTCTGTTTTGAGAATCAGTTTGGAAGAATTGTTTAGTTATCTCTTTAAACTACATTGGAAATTGTTATTAGTATTTGTTGTAGTTTATAATATTACTCGTATGTTTGAAAATTATTCTGTATCTACTCATAATGTTGATTATTATTTCCGTTTTGTATTTTTTTTGTTTCATTTGCAGTACCCCCCGATAGCCGCGTCATACGTACCTGTGGTTTCCAAAATCAAACCTCCAACAATTTCTGCTATCAGCGTGCCGGCTTTGGTGGCCGTCAGGTGGTGTGCTCCTGTGATCAAGACAACTGCAATACAGCCGCTGGCCTCGGTGTGTCCTCCGCAGCCTTGGCCACTTCGCTGTTCTGTGCCGTCGCTCTATTGCTGAAAAAATTCGTTTAATTTTAATGCTCAGTTCAAATTTGATTAGCTCTTTTTCGTTTTATTATTTCTATTCTATTTTTTATTGTTGTTTTACTTTTTGTTAACTAATATTTTGCTTTAATTATTATTGTTTTTTTTTTGTCTGTTGTCGTTGTTGAATAATTAAACCTTAAACAACTATTGTTTTATTGTTAACTTCCTTTCGGTTTGTTTTTAGTAGGAATTTTGTAATTGAATTTTCCAAGCAAATGAAATGAAGTTTTATTGAATTTTAGCACATACAACTGATTTTATAAAAGGTGAGCTATTTAATTTGCAATTCGCGCACGTGTATTTACACAGTAGCATATAAACATTCGTGTTTTCATTGTACTTTATTACAGAAAAAGCTAAAACGAAAACATTCAAATAGTGAGAACATACCCTGCAATTTATGTAATTTAAGTTTTTTAAATGCAAAATCTCATCAAGCCAAATGTCACCTGAAAGAAATCAAAACAAACAAATAATCCATAGATTCTTGTGAGACATTTCCAAAAACAATAATTTGAAATTCCATTTCTGTGAGAAGTGGCACCTAGAATTTTTATCGAGAACCTAGAAATGCAAACGCCTAAATGCTGGGTTCGGGTATTCTCCAAAATCCACCGGATTTCATTTGACAATATCCATAGACATACTTATATTTCGGAAGAACTCTGAAAAAGTGAATTTAGGCTATTGCAGACTAAAACTGTGTCCTGAAAATACTGGCATGTGCAAAAAGAACCGTTAGTATGACAATTTTATGAATTTGCACATGTATTTTAATATTTGGTATTAGCTTTCGGTTGAATATTTGCTCGGTTCTATGTCTCCCTTAACTTTTCTCCCAGTACTTTTTCTTTGAATTTTGAGGCAAAATTGGGAACATTGTTCCTTGGTGAGTGAGAAACATAGTTTGGAAAAAAAGTGAAATGTCAAATTGTGTATATCATCCAAACGACAAAGACAACAGAAATGGAATAGAAGCAAATAGTCGTTTACTAAAAGAACGAACTTTCAAGGGTTCTGAACTATCACAACTCTGTTGGCAACTTAAGTTGCTCTTGGGCATTAAGGCTTAAACTATCTTTAGGCATAACAACAAGTAGCTTGTGTCTTCGGGAAATGAAGACAATGTTGATGGTTGTGATCACAATCTCTAGTGCTCCACAATATTCAAGAGGACATCAATAATTTGTCGGAATTTGAATATACAAAAATTTGGTATTCTTTTCCAATACTATAAAAAGGCTCTACATTGTGGCACTCGAGTTTTAGACTCTAAAGAATCGTGTTCAGCTACATAAAGTGGTTCCCCTGTTGCAACTACACAGAGGAAAACGCCACATCGATAACGGGAAACCAACAAATCATCTGATTCTGAATAATCGAAATTGTATGTCCTATATTATTATTCGCTCGCTTTGTTGAGAAAAGGAGGATATTGTTCTCGAAAACAAGTAAATTCCCCGGTAGTAATCAGAATCGGTCTTGCGTATCCATGCTGTTATCGATGGCTCTATTATGATTCTGTGTTCGGTTATGGTTCACATTGGTCGAATTTCATCTGTCTAGTTCATCCAAATAAATTGTAATATATTCCTGTATGAAATCCGAATGAGAACCACTTTGGCATTTTCAACTAAAATCCAATCTATTACAATTTATGTGAAAATCAAATGATCAAATCCGGCCAATGTATATTTTCAGGCAAATCAATGCCACATGGAACGAATTGTCGTTTTGAATGTTATCGAATCGTCAAAATTTGTTGACAAATGTTCTTTCATCAGTCATACGTCACGACTTGTCAAGTCGTTGGCGGAGCTTATCTGCCAATTTTACATAAATATTTTAATAGATTTTGCATGGGCTCCGATTCCAAATAAATGCTAAATTTCTCTTACTCGGTTGGTACTAATTGATTTTTACACTGTTCGCCTAAACAGTTGAAGATTTGGGAATTTCGTCCGAAATCCACTCATATGCTGACAACGTTAAAATCGAATTTATTTTAACAATGAAAATCTTGAATTGTTTTTGAATCTATGGGATTTCTTTCAGTGGCATTCTACATTTGTGACACACAAGGAAATATTTATCAGACCATTAAACTTTGAACCAACATCCAAAACAAGCTTTATATTTCAGAACAAAAAAAAAATAATATATACAATTGTGTGCTAAGTGTGAAAATCCAAATAAAACAAAACCCTGCGAAAAACATTTAATTTAAGAAAGAAAAAAAAAACCAAAAACAAATCCCATTCTTTTTAACATATACGTTTCATTTAAAAGACATACAAAACTAAAACAATGTTAAAAAGAAATTAACAGAACAAAATAAAACCTCCCCGAAAGTATTAATGAAAAAAGTGAATTTTGTGAAAAGTCAAAGTATCTGTAGCCTACCGTTAAATTTGAATTTAAGTCAAATAACATTGTTTTGTTTTCTTTTTAGAAAATTTTTAAAATACATACATATATTTAATACGAAACTAACAAATTTGTTAAATTTAAAAAAAGAAAATAAAAAATTTAAAAACAAATAATAATTAACAAAAAAATAAAAGAAAAGAAAACCAAACTATAATTCTTAAGATAAATCCCCAGAATTTGTGAAGTCATGAAACAATGAAATCCAAAAACGACACACACAGCAGCTAATACCAAAAACAAACTTAAAATAAATCCGGATGAAATGGAAATTTCATTCATTTCAAATAGAATTGCAATTGGAAAGATTATCTCTCCCTTAAATAAAACAAAAACATAAACATACACATAATTTCAACATCAAACCTTAAAAATGTAGAATGCTTTTTTAAAACCATAACAAGATGCAAAAAACAAAACAATTTAAAACCACTTTAACATGTAAAATTAAGAAAATTGAAAATTTCTAAAATTAAGCGAACCAGAATTCATGCAAAATTGAAAACTTCATAAAAATAAAACAGTTAAAAGCGTGATGGAAAAAAACCTAAATTTTGCAAAAGCTATAGAAATCTTAACATGCACTTACACATCATTGCTGTAATTGTTGTTATAGAAGCAAAAAACGATGAAAATCCCCCCATTTCAGAACTCATATTACAGACCAACTGCCAAAAAATTAATGAAACGAAGCTAAAACTGAACAGACACTAACAAATAATCCCATAATTGTTTATTTAGTTTGACAAACAAACAATTGACAACAAAGTGGAAATGTAGTTCAACAAACAAACAACCTTCCCCCCCCCCCCCCCCCCCCCCAAAAAAAACAAATTCCACCAAATAGCAGCATTTCTTCTGTTCAGGCTCCTCGTTGAACTGATTGGTTTTGTCTTGGTTTTTTTAGCCTGCCCGACTTACTGTTCACGTAGTTTTTTCTCTTCTCTCTACGAAATTGAAAACCAACCAAATGTCAAACCCTATAATTAAGAATACATATAAAAGACAACAACTTTCGAAGAAAATCCTTTAAGTAACAAAAATACTAACAAACAACAAACAAAATGTCCTTGAAGTGAAATTTGTTAAAGAGAAGTCAGAAATCGAAAATCATTTATAACAAAATCGAAATAAACAACAACAAATATGTATTTCTTTAGTAACAATTGTAAAAGCTGATTAAAATGTCATAAATGGAAAATAAGTATTGAATAAAGATTTAATAAAAATAAAGATCTCGTTTGCATTTTGAATGGCAACCATTCAATTGGCGTTTGTAGGAATAGTTGCTAAGACAATTGTATATCCACGTTCATATATTTTTTTTAAAAAAACAAAAGGCGTGTTTGGAATGTAAACTACACTTGTTTTTGAGCGAGCTCATAAAAGCCCGACAGGAACGCTGTCCTTGTCAGTTCGACGGTTTCTATTGGGCCATTAACGATATTAACTAGACCAGATATTAACACAGGTACTCCATCACAACTTTAAAATTAACAAACTCTGCTAAGTCCTCCTATTTCAAAAGAAAATTTCAACTCACTATCGACCGCAAGTGCAAATGGAAAGAAATTCGGAAAATTGGGATTTGCGACAGTCGAAGTGAAACACTAACATAAACGTCGATGAGTTAAACGAACGTTTTGTAAACATAAATGTCGCACCACCTTCTGGCACAATATATACGAACACATCCACAATGTCCCTATTGAAAATTGTTTCACCTTTCGCTGCGTGGATAATGCAGAAGAAGTTCTTCATCCAACGCAGTTGACCAACGGAATTAACCCAACATTTGTTAAAATTATTCTGTCTAGACTGCTTCCGTATAATTCTTATTCAATACTGTTCTCACCACATCAATTTTTCCACATGGAAGGAAAATGGCAAAAATTACCCCACTACCGAAACAAAACAATGAATTTAGTCCAATTGCTATGCTCCCACTTCTCTCCAAAGCTCTCGAGAGTTGGCCAGGTCCTCAGGAGGTCGAGGATAAAAGGCGAACGATGCATGACTCACTTAACCGCGATTTGGCGACGATTTGTGAGTGGGGCCAAATTAATAGAGTAGATTTTAATCCGCAAAAGACCCAGTTCTGTTTGTTGTCACACAAACGTTCACCAGATCCAGCATCGTCGCCAATTTCTATGGGTGGTGTGGATATCGACGTATCAGATACTCTTGATGTTCTGGGTATGAAGATACAGGGTGATGCTCGCTGTTCTAGCCATGTATTCGAAGTCGAAGTGCAAAAAATACTTCACCTCATCTGATCTCGTAAATATTTACACCACCTACATCCGGCCTAAAATGGAATACAACTCCCATATATGGGCAGGAGCTTCAAAAACATCTTTGCAGCTTCTGGACCGCGTACAGAAGAGAGCGGTGGTGATGATTGGGAATAGTAGGTGATCCAACTATATTGTCTCCCTTCAGCATCGTCGGAATGTGGGTTGTATATCGCTGTTCTATAGATATTTTAACGGTATCTGTTCGTCAAATATCCGTTGTCTGGTTGACCGGACGACATTCAGAAATTCAAAACAAATGTCAACAAACACTACTCTCTCTTTCCTCCTTCCGATACCTTAATTTCCTTCCGCTAACACAATGCAATGCATTTGTAGGGGGCATACCCTGAGTGTCGGTCTTCAAAAAAAAAAAAATTATGTCTTCCTATTTATCGAATCGTTCTCAAACTGTTATTGTTGGTAATAATCGCTCAAACTCTCTGGATGTCCCAAGCGGAGGTTCAATTCTTGGCAAACTTCTCTTCTCTATTTACACCAATGACCTTCCCGATGTCCCAACAGCTTGCAGTATTCAAATGTATGCAGATGATGTGCAACTCTATGCCAGCGCCAAATTTAATAACATACCGTAATGTATCTCGAACATCAACAACGATTTAGAACTGATCTACAAATGGGCTGTTGATAATGGACTGTGTCCCAGACCTTCCAAAACTAAATTTCTATCGATTTATAGAAGAAATTTGACGGAAACCCAAAGTATCTGTCTAAAACTTGAAAACTCAGTTATAGAATGCGTTGAGACATCTAAGAATCTTGGACCAAACTTACGTGGACCAACCATATAAATGGATCTGTTGGGAAAGTACGAGCAATGCTACGAAATTTGTGGGCAGTCCGAACTTCAACTCCGTTTAATATCCGAATGCTACTAGAGAAATCATATATTATCCCCACACTTCTTTATAGATCAGAAATATTTGTGACTCCGAAGACACCCAAAAACTTAACGCGGCCTACAATGATATTGCAAGATACGTTTTCACCAAAAAGCGACATGACAGAATTTCCCGGTACGCATACAAAATATTTAATGTTTCTTTTTATAACCTGCTTAAAATCAAATGCCTGACACAAATTCATAAAATCATATACTGTAAGGAACCTGATTATCTTTTCAATCGTCTTAAACTTGCACGATAAAACCGAGCCATAATACTTATAACCCCAAGAATTAGTAGCCTAACATCAGAACGGCAATTCTTTATATGTAGAACAACCTTCCCTCGAACATACAGCACATAAGCAACGCAATAAACTTCAAAACGGAGATATTTAAATTTTTTAGATAATGTTTATTATTTTTTTTTTTTAATAAATATTTTGTTAATTCATATTTTTTTTTTTTGTTACTAAATCTAACGTTTTTTATTTTATATATATTATTTTTTTATATATTTTATATATATATATTTATAATTTCACAAATTTTTATTTTTTAATTGTATAAGCCCGCACTGTAATTTATAAGATGAATTCATGTTGTAGTGTGTGGTTAAGCAAATAAAAAAAAATACAAAATCCAATGTTCTGTTCGGCAAAGTTCCGGCAACAATGGATACGGTAACAAAGCAAAATTGCCAAATTTTGGACGATACCAATCCACATGAGATCCCATTCAATAAGTGGATTTTGGGCTAGCGGCTTCATTGATCCATATTGTTCTCAGAGAACTTCGTTGGCCAATCCATCACCGTAAAAACTGGTTGTAGGCAAAAAGTAAACGATTATTTTAATGTTGTCACATTAAAAATCGGACAATTTTATATAATTTAGAAATATTTCCTAAGTTTACTACTTTTCATATTTTTTTGATTTTAGGACAGAACAAAATTTTTATAATTTTTCTTTGATAGGTCATATTATTGAAAACAAATTTAATTTTTGTCATATTAAAATTAGTTTTAACTTTTCCATTTTATAACATTTTAATGAAAATAACCACAAATATTGTTAGAAGAATTAAAAAATCTAAATGGGGAATTGGTCATATAGCCCATATTTGCTCAAAAATAACTATGACACTAAAAAAACTTTATAGTCTAGATATAATTTTACCGATTGAAGTAAGATATAAGTTAGCACATGCATTGCAAATGCCACAAATTCT
Organism: Hydrotaea cyrtoneurina; assembly: GCA_958296145.1. Taxonomy (NCBI): domain Eukaryota; kingdom Metazoa; phylum Arthropoda; class Insecta; order Diptera; family Muscidae; genus Hydrotaea; species Hydrotaea cyrtoneurina. The sequence goes on along the minus strand of OY282514.1, from coordinate 48,366,782 downwards.
GTACGGTCTTGAGGTTTTCACTGCTGCAAACGCAACTAATATAAAAAAACTTCATTCTTGCTTTCACAAAATTTTGAGATGTTTATGGCAATCAGTCCCGCGGTAATTACGACTTGTACTCTGTTCGGCTTTTAGGATGATAACAAACCTGTTGCACAGATATTTTCTCCCACAATAGGATTACCAACACTATCAGCGACCAGGATGCAACATTATGCTATTTACCTGCAATCTTTCGATTATGATATAGAGGTAAAAAGGTCAAAGGATAATGCAAATGCCGATGCGATATCTAGATTGCCGGAAATGGTTACAGAAAACGATTGGGATGAGATTAACGTGATTGAAATTGAACGGATTCAAAACCTGCCTGTGACTGTTAGTGAATTGAGCCAGACGACTGCAAAGGAGAAGGAAACCCGAATACTGATCGATTGTTTAAAATATGGCCGACAGTGCCCAGACAAGGATCGTTTTGGCATACAACAAATTGAATTCTCTTTACAACAGGGTTGTCTCCTTCGAGGAATACGCGTATACATTCCACTAGCCTTACGGAAACGAGTTTTACAAGAGTTACATTCTGCGCATTTTGGTATGAATAAAATGAAGAACTTGGCTCGTGGATACTGTTGGTGGCCGAAATTAGACATGGATATCGAGAACTTGGTACATAATTGTATACAATGCCAGGCAACTAGAGCCGAGTCTCCAAAGCAAACCCCTGTGCACAGCTGGAGTGCGGCTAGCAAACCTTTTCAACGTGTCCATGCCGATTTTGCAGGACCAATTTTGGGAAAATATTTGTTCGTGCTCGTAGATGCTTTTACTAATTGGCCGGAGGTGGTTGTGATACCAAACATAACAGCCGAAACCACTATTGAAGTCTGTCGTGAGATTTTCTCGAGAATAGGCATCCCCAATATTTTCGTAAGTGATCATGGTACCCAATTTCAATCTACCCAATTTCAGAAATTTTTAAAGGATAATGGAGTAAAACACATGCAAGGGGCCCCCTACCATCCAGCAACGAATGGGTTAGCTGAAAGATTTGTACAAACGGTAAAAACTAAATTAAAGGCTTTGAAATGTTCACCCCAGAACCTGAAGAGTGAAGTTGCAAAAATATTACTTGCTTATCGTCGTTCTATCCACATGAACACTAGAAGCTCGCCAGCAATGCTGATGTTTGGCCGACAAATACAAAGTCGTTTGGATTTATTACTTCCACAAAATGCAGCGAATAGTGGTGGTAATGTTACAATAACTCTGAAATCATTCGTAGAGGGAAAGAGAGTGGCGGTACGTGATTATTTGACAAGCAATAAGTGGCAATTCGGAAAGATAAAGAGAAGAATGGGAGAGTTAAACTACGAAGTCGCACTGGATGACGGTCGTATATGGCAGAGGCATGTGGACCAAATGAGGAAAGTTGGAAATAACTTAGCCACAGAAGATAATCAACAACCTGAACCACAAAGGGACACAGATCGAGTGGAGCCTGAAACAGTTCGAGATAATGCCGAAGAACCAGTAGCGGACGGTGAGGACCAAAGTCTAGATTTGCCACGGTCTTCTTCGACATCGCCACCACGCGTGAGTACGGGCACTTGCGATCGGGACATTGATATTGAGGAGGGTACTGAACGTCCGGTAAGAGTCAGGCGCAAGCCAAAATACTTGGATGATTTTGAAATTGATTGGATAGAATAAGTATTAGATTGAAATGTATTACCAACTTTTTGGATTATATGGAACAATATTTAGATTTAGTTTGTATAGTAAGATGTGAATTACCATTCCTATTGTAGGGGGGAAAAACTGTGGGGTTTTCAATACCTAATAATGTATCAATATGGCAACCCTATGTAATAAGATTGATGGAATAAAGGAATATGAAATAAATCAGTTGAATGTAAGCTGTAACCAAAGGAATATGTAATTTTCACTTTAGAAGAAGATTCAACAGATCATTTTCTGCAGATTAGATGTCTGTATTACTTATTCCGTATAATATCATTTCGATCGCCTTTGTACCTTGTTAATTCTATATCTTTCTTGAATACTAACAGAAACAGCCAAATCCGCTTGGAACATTTCTCAACCACATATCTCGAACGTTCATTTTCTGTTCGTGTGGCAAGACTATGGAATTCATTGCCCGCTAATCTAAAAAACTTTTCAGTAAAACCATACATATTTAAAAAAAACGTATTAAACTATTTTGCAGAGTTGGAACAAAATCAGTAGAACCTCGAGTACATATATGTATGTATCATCGTTGACGATCTTCGTTTATATTTTATTTAAACTTTTACGTATTTAAAAGATTGTGAGTTAGAATACATTTTAGAATACATTTTAGAATACGTTTTATATTGTATAAGTATTATGGCCGTTAACTATGGACAAAATAGAGTAGGGTAAGCTATGGCCTTGGGCTGTTTTGTTTATTGTTAATGGTGGATTATTAATTAAGTTAAGTAATCTTGTAAATTACACCCTATCAATGTGTAGTCCTTAAAGGGCGTTGGTTGATTAATAAATTGAAATTGAAATTGTAGCTGTTAACGCCAACCCCAAAATCACCATGACTTTATTTTGAAAAATGCAATTACTGTAAGTATAAACCAAGACTTTTTTTGTCTAAATCTACAATTTTTTTCTTAACACAAAAGGACAGCTAATATTTTTTGTGGCGATTTTACTTCTGAAAATTATAAAAAAAATGCCAAAAGGAAATTAGGCCCAATAAATAAGTCAAGGTTGATATGCCGAATTTAGCACCTTGACGATTTTTAAAAATTACAGAAAGAGAGGAAGCAGCTATTTATTGTAGATTATTAACAACGAAATAAATCGAATTGTTTTGAGCCTACTGTCCCCAGTTTGTAAAAAGATATGTAAAAAACGTCAATTCCAACATTTTGTACCTCGTTTGGATTTTTTTGCGGAAATTTCGTTTCATTCTAGCAACAGCACATTTTATAAAACACTAGCAAACTTTTTCAAATGCAAAAATACTGTCAAAACCAAGTATTAACAATTATTATATTACGGTTTTTTCATAATAAAATTCAAATTCTGCGAAGGGTTTTGAATTTTGATGATTTAAAAAAAATGGTTTTGACGATTTTTCCTTACCCATATGACGATTTATGACCACCACAAACCTCAAAAGCACAAGCACAGTGTAATAATACCCGTGTGTTGTTTCTAAATAAAAGGCCCAGTCTGTCTAGTTGTACGAGGATAATGGGGAATCAATATATCTCACCTGTTCAATCAAAATTTTCTATTTTTCAGTAGAGACAAAAAACTGTTTATGTTAATGTTAAAGGTATATTATACAAAAAAAAAACTATGCCATCCTAAAGATATCTTTTTTAAGTGCATTACAACTCTGGATTTATTTTTATTTTGTTAAGTATTTGTAGAAATATAACCAATTTTCGAGTTACTACCATTTTGATGAAAATTCTTTGTTTTAGTAGAGATATTATTACGACTTGTTCCCCTTTAACGCCGAAAATTATGTATTTTGCTCTCCTGAAAAAAATATTAATTTTAAGACATACGCGGTTGCTTGTGAAACCACAGATTTATGGTATGGACAACGCCAACTCTCCACATCTCAAAAAGATATGTTAAGTATTCACTTCCGAAATTTCCTCTTTACATATGAATGTAACTACTCATACTTTCTTTTGACTTTATTTACTTTCAAATTCGTGTTGAGCTGTAAACGTTTGTGTAGTGGCCGGTATTTACCGTGGCAGCATCCAGGCTTGGATAGGGTGCCGAGAGACAATAAAATCCCACAAGGGACTGGTTATTAGTGGTGGAGGATGTTGTTTCCGAAATAAACCTAATTTATTCGTATATTTTCTTCTCTTTGTTTTATTTTTGTTCATCAATTCATTCGTATATTGTTCTATGAAGTATGTTGGTTCTATTTATTAACTTGTGAAACGAACTTGTTTATCCATTGTTACATTTTCGGGAACTGCCGCCAATCCAGTCTCTATCAAGTTTTTAGCCATTATCCCATATTTACTTTTCCATCGCACCCGCCATATTTTGTGCTTTATTCTTCCGGATCATATAAATGCACAGTCTTAACCCTTAAAGGCGTACAATACAAGCTACCCTAATAAGGAAGACGTGCATCCTTTCAAATTGTTAGAATCGTAAGTAGCACCACAGGTGGACGTCACCAGATCCCGTCTGCATCTTGTGACGATCTCAGATTTAGACAAGCCACATGGGCTTTTTTCTCCCACTTTCACAGCATATTGGAATTGTAGTTAGCAGTATTACGTCTAGACTGATTGCGTTCATGCGACGATTTATTTTCGTATTTCGCCTACTTTAAGATCAGTTATGTGAAGTCATTTATATAACCCTGCCGTTACACGTACAACCAATACCAGTTGAGTGTACATATTGTCTTGCAAACAAATGAAAAATAATGAAAATATGAACAATTTCGTCGCAAGAGTAACTTCTCGCAACAATTGTTGCCGTCCTCCGCTGTAAACAAAAACACAATTTTGCCCTATAAGAAAAAATCTGTAATTTTTCTTGAAATGTAAATCTAAAATCTAAATCTTGACTTAAACAAAACAATAGGACTTATTTAAAAAAAATATTTCTTATGATTTTTATATGCGGAGAAATAATACAATAACAACATTCACTCTTTGAAAATTTAATCTCGTTCGCGAATCGTTCTGAATCTGGAGATAATAATTATGAATTATGTTAAGAATGTGAATACGTAATAAGAAAATATTAAATTTTAAGAAAAAGAAAAGTCTCTACCAATTTACTTGTTTAATGAAAAATAGTTTGTAATTCAATTAAACACAAACTAATCTCCAATAGTAGGAACTATGACCAATGGCTGCTTAAGGCCGAAACATAATTATCAAAGTATTTATTGAGACTCGTTTTTAAATTCGTTTGTTTTCACTACATTTCTTACAGGGACGTTTAAATTCCCCCAATGGTAACTTATTACCCAGTCTGGTTTTTGTATCTATACAATCTATTAGGAAATCTTAATTTGAAAAATTATTGTAAATTAGTTTTTAGTTAGTTAATATTTCAATTAGTTGATAATGTGTTCATTAGTTCAATTAGTTCACCCTATCAATGTGTAGTCCTTAAAGGGCGTTGATTGATTAATAAATTGAAATTGAAATTGAATAGTTTTTGTAGCTATGCTAAGAATGTTTTTTAAATGCATTTTGTAATTTGCTTCCTCCTGGTCGTATTCTGTACGATCAAAAATGGCGTTGCTGCATAATTTAAGAACAAAACTGATAATTATTTTGTCTTTCTCTACCAATAATGTTAATTAAATAAAAATGGAAAACATTTGGTTCTCTAAAAAAAACGCAATTGCATTATTTTCGGTGGAACAAAATTGACGATTGTGATTTTGAGACGGGGAAACACATTACACCCGAACAATTTATTTGCGATAAGGGTGAAAAAGTTATAAGTAACTCATAACTTCTCAGTTGTTCTAACATTAAATACAAACATATGTAACAAAATAAATATAAATTTATTTACACGCAAAACGCAAACTTTGTGTATTCCTTAAATCGGAAACATAGATTCAAAATAAAGACTTTCGACCTAGAATTCTGGTACCAAGTTGTAGTAGTTCGGATGATGCCAAAGCCGTTGTTAGTCAACAACTATTTTGCCAACGATTACCAAATGGATTTCGATATGTTGTGTTTGTATAAGAAATAACTAATAAATAAATTGTGGTAAGTAATGAAATATAAAAAGGTTCAGCCATTTATTATCTAGAGATACATAGATATGTGAGGTTATGTTTATAAGTAGACTCACTAACAGTGTTATTCTCGAATTCATGACATCATGCGTAACAACTTTTATAAACAGGATAGTTGTCATGGTAAATCACAACAAACTAGAGTTGTATAAGTCGACTCACTAAAAGTTTAATCGACTTTTTGCTACTAAAATGGTGAAAAATAAAGTCGACTTATGATTTCGAAAAAGTTGAGAAAATCGACTTTTTGTTGTCGACTTTTTTATTGTAATTAAAAATATGTATTGCGATATTTATTTATTCCATTAACTTGAATTTACTACGGACGCTAAAATTTCAGCAGCATTGTCGGTCGATGGCTGCCATAAGCAAAAATATTTGGACAGTAAAGAACATTTCACATTTCAGGCTTAAATTTAAGAAATCAGGACCAGGTGTATTTGCTGTAAAGAAACGGTAACCAGGGTTTTTCCCCAAGTGATACAAGTTCACAATCGACAGCACCGGATAAGCTAACCGGAGATTAAATTGAATAAAAGAGATTTTGAAACCTTTTATACCGATGGTAGCTATATGAGGTACGATTTCTTCTTTAATATTTAAACTCGAAAAGGACGACGACCAAAAATCTTCCCAACGTCATCCAAATGAAGATGGCGGTTTAGTACAATACCGATGATGAAGGTTTTTCCATACAATATGGAAAATCGACCAGATTGTCGAAAAACAAACTCATATTCGTCAATCACTTCAAACGTTGCCAAAAAAAATACTTTTCCTATCCACTTCCGATCCGCCTGAAAGACTAATGAAAACGGATTTACACCTTGTAATTGCTGGCGACTTTATGAATAAGATAGTAATCTCTAAGCTGTAAAAACCTCTCCAAGAGTTTTTAGCCGTTCGGAGCCGGATATAAACAGTAGGTATATAAATTATATCGTGCACAGTTTACTGATTCGATAGAGGTTCATGGAATGTTAAGGGAAATAAGTACGTTTTTTTCCTATCTATTCAACATGCTATGTGGCTCAAATCTAAGTCGACTTTTTGTTTCATATAACATAAAATGATACTCAATTATTATACAGTTGTATTACTTTCAGGTAAAAAGACGACATAAATCGAACTCGAAAAGTCTAAAAATCCACTTTCTAATATATATTTTTCACAATTCCTTTATCTATAATCTGTCATCTAAATGATTATGATTTATCTAATCACTTCATGCGGTTAATTTGTATGTAAAGTGGTCCATTATTTTCGCCTACATAACGATTCAGCAATCGTTTCCTCCTTATAAATACCGGTGAATTTACGCGTGGAGTGGTATCTGTAGGTCATGCAAAACTTCCCCAGAAAAACCATTTCCGTATTTAAGTTGGAGTTAAGTTAATCTTCTCCTCATTCGGGAAGTGTTAAGAGGAATAGACATACAGTGAACAAATAATGACGTCGGTGTTCAAACAGACGACTAATATATCCTAGTCTTTGTGTGGAGAAAGGTTTGGTAACAATCCCAGAAAATACCTACAAATATGAAGCATGTGCCATATCAGTCATCTGGCTTCATAGTTGTTTCATCAAGCTCGCATGAGTAGATAATCTTAGACTTGGGTCCAATATCAATATTTTGGTGTGCCGAAAATAGAATGAATTTAACAACATTCACTCTGAATTCTCCCTATTTGACCATGGGTTTGAAATGTTGGCATGTGTTCGGCGACAGCAACATTCGACAACAACCTGCATACATTTCGTTGTATTTCCCAGCATTCCAGGTTTTCAATTCGACTATCCTAGGTTAATCTTGGATGTGTCACCTCAGACTATAATAGAATTTAGTAAAGCACCTTGATTTACACAGACGCACATACGTTTCAAGTACAAAATGACGATTTATTGGAATAATGAGACACTGCCAAATCGTTATGCATCAGCAGGCAACGCTTTTGCTAGTTCATTCCCATGTTGGACTCGCTTTAATGCAATATAACACTTCTTGGTATCAATGTTGTGATAGCCGACCGGACCCATATCACAGTCAGAACAGATAAGAAATTTCCGTTTGTCCACCGTGTTGGAGAAACCAATATTCTCGAATGTAAACATATCATCAATGACCCAAAAGTCATTCAAGGATTCCGATTCTATCGTGTTGACATCTCTGGTGTTCTTTTGATGCATCAACGGTAGATCAAACTGGAAAATTTTGATGGATTAGTGGCTGTCAAAGTAGCGGAAAAATAAAATCACCTGTTTTTGTTGGTAGGCGCCTTGTTGTTCCTTGAGAATCAATGAATTACAAAATCGACAGCGTACATTCTGTTTGTTCTTATTGTCCACGTCCACATTTTCCGCAATAGTCGAGTCCATTGTTAATTCTTTTCACATTTGTTGGTTGTTTCTAATGTCTTAATTTTCCGCGATCCTTTAAATGTTATTCAGCCAATTGCCCCCTTTACTTCTTAACCGGATCGACGTATCTGAGACAGTGTTGGTATTTTGGATACTTTAATTTGTGCCGCAATACACATGTGCCCAAATAGGGCCAATACTGCCTTTAATGCGACTTCCAGGAGTGGTAAGTGAAACCTGTACGTGCTGCCGCAAATGGGCAATTAATGACGGAACACATCCTAATGATGACTAGCAAGAGAAGGTTGGAATAATAGAATAGTTTACAGATTTAAATTAATTAACGACGACGACTTGAATTTCACATCAATATTTAATACACACTGAACACTGCTCCGCGTCTCGTCATGTAGTTCCGCCTTATGGAATGGTACGGTTATTTTCGATTCTTCCATAACAAGGTTCGCTAATCGTCGATTCCTCCATTACATTAGTAATGTAGTCGACGATTTACCCATTGCACTAGTAGTGTTCTCGGCGAATCCTCCATTCCCAGACGGCACGTTATGGCCAGATTGGAATTTTTGAATGAGGAAAAGGCAATGTCAACTATTTTCAATTCTTAAAAACCGCTAACAATTAAAGTTGGATTGTGTTGTTAAATCAGTCTATATATTAAATGTTACTTAATTTGTTAGAATTGTGAAAAAGTGCCAAAATGGATTTAAGTGTGCCACTTGATTATGCCAAAAATGACACAATGTTCCACGAGTTACCATCACTGTCTCAGACAAAAGCTCCGCCGCAGAGAACCGAGCCGAGCTAAAATAAACGGCGGCCGTTGGTATTTTTTCCAGTCGGCTGCTGGGTTCCTTAGCCGTCCAAAATTTAGTTAGACTAGTTTGGCCAAATTAAAGAAACTCTTTTTTTTAATTAACATTTGCCGTTTTTCCAAATTTTAATTATTTCATTAAATTAAACTTTTTCTAAAATGACGATATTTATAGAAGTTCTATAGAAGAGTAAGGCGCATAACTAGTTATTTCCATGACAATTTCTACATCAATAATAATAAAAGATTTGACTTTTTAAATTTTGCTCTACATAATATAATCAATATTGTAGATTTTCAGAAGTGTGGTTAAGAAATTTATCCCTGGGAGTTCATAATTATTTTTTGAGAACTATTTTATACGCGCATGCTTCGTCGATTCGCTTATAGTTTTGCGCATATAAGCGCAAAAAGTATATACAAAAAATCGGTTGCACGTATAAAAACATAACAATTAACTTCCATAGCAATATTAAATAATGAATATGATTTTTCTAAACAGATATTGATGGAAATTTGTACTTTTGTTGAATGTTTTCAATTTGGTACAAAAATGACGGATACATGCAGCGAGATATTGTTCACGTTGTGGTGCATATAAGCGAGAAATACTGTAAACGCTTTCACGTTTACTGCAAAGTGTAAATACACATGTTTATCTAGGTTCAAACCCCAAATTCATCTTTCTGAAAATGTTTACGCCGCAGATATGATTTAAAAGAAATACGACGTACGCAAATCGCTCCGATTCCATTGTGTTCATCACATACTGTTTGAAAATCACTGCTTATATATAACGCGGAATCCAATTGACCTGAAACAACACTACAACACTGTTTTTCCTTTTCCTCCGCGCAATTATCTTAAATTCATAAAATCATTTGGCGTAAAAGAATAATCATCAATAAAATATTATGAGTGAGCAAATGCAAAACGGGAAACGTAAGTACATGTCTTAATTTAATGATTTTTGGTTGCTGTGGCATATCTCATGACTTTTAAGGTTAGAAGGAAATTAGGGTTCATTTTTTTTTGTTCAATTCATAGTAGGCTGTGGAGCCAAATCAATTGAACTATACAATACACACAAATTATAATTTCAAACATATATTTGGTCTTGTTAAGTACGGCAAATATTGGGTAACAGCGGAAATTGTTCTTCAGATATATTAACCACGTCAAATGCAACTCTAAATCTGTGTCACCAACAACAACAGAATTCGGCCTGTTCCGGAGGTGAAAGCGCCAAATATTCTAACCTCACTTTAAACAACACAGTTACAACGTTACCTCAACAACAACAAATGGATCGACTGAGATTGCCACTGATGAGCCAAGGTATGCTATGCATATTCCAATATTGATATTAAGTATATAAAGCGTCAAATTTGCTTTACAGATATGCATGCTACTATTTGGCCTTATGGCACAATTCTTTCGCCAATGATGCCAGCTCACAATATGGCTTTGCCGTCGTATGCTTTAGGCACATTACCATATGCAGCCGTACCTATTTATCAAAGCCTAGCGCCGCAGCAATGTGCCTCATCTCCAGTGTCCTCTTCGTCATCCTCTTCAGCTGCTAGCCAACGCTCCAATATGGCATCATTACGCACAAATTTACCATTAGGTGGTGCATCAACCCTGACTACAACAGGTGGTAGTGCTGGCGGTGGCAATACTTCGTCAATCAACCAGAATTCAAATAATTCTAATAAGATTAACATTCAAATCGGCCTTCAATGTGTTTCCCAGAACAATCCAATGAATTTCAACTCCATCAATGATCCGTTGACTAAAGTAAATTTGATGAACTTTTGCAATCCCGCCTGTCATATGAGTGAAAAGGATATTAATGGTAAGTCGTCATCTATGATGTTGTCACAAACAACGAAGATTGTGCCATTTCGATATTTGCAACAAATGTCATCAATAATCTCATGTTTGACGATAAATTAAAATTTTTTTAATTGTTGACTCTTACCGGTACATAGTTAGTTCTTCTTCTTGTCTAATGCCACATCCGTAATTCGGATATGAGCGATCGTTCAATACAAAATTTATAAAACCTGTATGTATATAATGTTTACAAGTATGTACCTACATATATAATGTGTTATGTGAATATGGACAGCTCTGTTTCTTGAGGTATATAAAACAGTATTTTTGTCAGAGTAGACTGTTTATTTTTGGATGTTCTTCAGACATGACATTTTTTTCTCTGTCTTATGCGATTTCCTTCAATAATTTTACATTGTTTCTCATTATGTGTCCCAAGCACAATGTATTTTTTCCTTATAAATAAGGAATTAAAAGGATGAGATTTGGTATATATGATATTGGAATTTATTAGACATAAACAAACTTAAAATGTGTTTTCGACTGACAATTTTTTCAAACAATACAAATTGCTAAACAAAAATATGTATATGAGATGCTTTGCATAGCATACCAACAGTTTATACTGCCTGTGAAAGTTATTCAAATTGCAGCAATTTGATTCTTATGCAATTTATTTTAATTAATTTTATTTTGCTCACATTTTTTAGAGTCAACTTCCTCTTTACGGAATTCACCAAATCTTTTATCTCCTGGGTAAGTATGAACGTTACCTAAAATGCAGGAGTCCGTAACCACGCACAACATCGGAATCTTCTTTATGATTGATGTTTCAGACAAGAATAAAGCTCCCCATTAGCCAAAAAGCTGAATTCTATCACCGACATTAATTGTTGTATTCACAACAATTACAATTTCATAATCCAAAAAGCCGTATCAGCATGATCACAACGCATTGACTCCATCTTTCAGACTGTAAAATATAATACAAATCAGATCAGCTTGTTAAAGTAATCAGTTACATTACATTTTAAAATGAAATTATATAAGCAGCCCGTAGTGTGGTAGGTTGTGTGTGCGACTACCATATGACAAAATCCAGATTCGACACCTGGTAAGACTATCAAGCATTTTTCAGTTCTGCATCCTCCTCGAAATGCTTCCTCCATATAAATGCTGGCGACTTTACGAGTAAGAAAGTAATCTCTAAGCCATGAAAAACTTCTCTAGAAAAGCATTAGCCATTATATTTTTTTTTTTTTGATGGCCAACACTCAGGGGATGCCCCCTATAAATGCAATGCATTGTGTTAGCGGAAGGAAATTAGGGTATCGGAAGGAGGAAAGAGGGAGTAGTGTTTGTTGACATTTGTTTTGAATTTCTGAATGTCACAACTGGCAGGAAACACATTTGCTGGAAGATTATTCCACATACGAACGGTTCGGCTAAAGAACGAATTTTCTCTATAGTGCGTCGTCCGGTCAACCGGCCATTTCACAATGAACGGATGAGATACCCTGGATAGCCGTGTATTCCGACTAAATGTTCTAACGTCAGGGACCAGACGACGGATATCTTCTGAACAGATACCATTAAAATATCTATAGAATAGCGATACACAACCCACATTTCGGCGGTGCTGTAGGGAGACAATTGAGCTGGATACCCTACCATCCCCTATCATCACCACCGCTCTCCTCTGTACACGGTCCAGAAGCTTCAAAGATGTTAATGGAGCCCCTGCCCATATATGCGAGTTGTATTCCATTTTAAATTCAAAGATTACCCAATAGTCTTTGAAAATATTCGAAAAAATAATCGTAATCAATTAGAATCGCATGAAACTGAATACAAAGATGTAATCATTACGTCGCCCTTTCAAAAAAATTTAATATAATTACTAATTTCATTGATTACTAATCATTTCTTAACAACTATGTTTATAAGCAAATTACTTATGGCTAAGGTTATGGGTTAACTTGAATGAAACGATGATGATTTAGTATTTGTTTTTACAGTGAAAAAAACGAAAGTAAACAGTGTGGTTACGGCCTCCTGCTCTAAAAATGACGATATAATATAATACACAGGTTAAGTGAAATATATACAAAAATACGTATTATAGTTCTAGTGAGAGCGCTGCTGGAGGTGATGCCACTAACGTAATTTATAATGGAGCTAACGGCAACTCGACGAACGGGGACACTGTTGTCTTATCACAGACCAAATTTAATGAGCTGACACGTTTGGCACTAAGAGGTAGCGAGATTGCTGAAAAACTAGCCTACACTCATCGCAATCGTCCGTGTTTCAAGAAAATCGACAGTCTATGTGCTCGTATGAAACAGGATTTAATACGTCCAGATGGTGTATTGCCCAACATCAATTCTCAGGGTATAGCATGGGCTGTTAAAGATTTTATTTTCGTTTTTACACGAGTCATAAATGCGTGGATTATAATAAAAGGGTACGTTTACAACACTCCGGAGGGCCTCAACAAAGTTAAGGCTGCACTGAGTGCCGATTTTGCGGCCAGCTTTGCTGCTTGGCAAGACACTACCATGGACTTCATAGAGAATCTTATTAAATCGTTTGTTAATTTGGATAATCTAGTACAGTCACAGAAAAACGTCTATCAAAAATCTGATATAGCATTAACACGTAATAGTAATTCGTCAACTCCTATTAAACTATTGCCAAACCCTCTATTAGACGATTCTTTCGATTTTCTAAATAATTCCTGTGAGAAAACGAATCCGAATTCATTGAATAAAAACTACATATATACTATGGTCGAGGACTCGGAGGGTAGTCAACGGCAGGCTACCGTTAATGGAACATATTTTAAAACTGGCACATATAATCCCATCAAAAAGGACTATCTTGTAACTGACCATGCGCCAATAGCTACTAACAACGTCATAGGTATGGGATCTACATCGTCTAATATAGTGACGGCAGAGGCTCTTCCACACCTGTTAGCAGCTCCACTTGAACAATATTTCGGTGGACACATTTCGGGATATTGGCCATCATCTGCTGAAATCGGTTCACCCCCTGTTGCTGCTAACGAAACGGAACATTTAAAACAAAACCAGAAAATCCCATCCAATTGGTTAAATTACGATTTGCGTGTACTGGAACAAAATCTCACTGAATTCTGTAATGACTATAACCCAACGGCACCTCCCAAGCCTCTGGCCAAAGATCTTGTAGATAAACTAAATATAATGATAGAGCGTTTAATGTCAATGAAAAATGCCGATATGTTTTTCAAATCCCAATTTACCAAAAATTATGTAAGTATTGTCCGGTTTTGTTTTCATAAATCTTCAATTTGAAACTAGAGTTTTAATTTTTTTTACAGTTTCCAGATTTTCAAACCAAATACAAACATGAATTTATGGATATACGTTCAATTATTTTTAAGTGCCAAGTTGGTGGATATCAGAGCGTTTTCGAAATGGTCCATGATGTTAAGAAAATTATATATTCTGGAAAAGAATTTTTAAAGGTAAGCGATAAATATTTCCAAACTTTTCTATAGATTCTTTCTGTTTTATAAATCCTTAACCTTTTTCATAAAAACATAAAGCAAAAAGTCCAACAAAAATGTGTTTAGTCTTACGGAAGTGATCTCTTAGTTAATGTACTTTTAGTTACTTTGTCCGTTTGTAACTGTTTGTTTTGGATTTTCTCTCACTTTTTCGTTAACGGGCTCATGGGGTTCTTGATATCTGCCGCCTTTATTACTATATTTTGAAAATTACATTATAAAATATATTTGAAATAAATATAAATACAGGTTAAAAACAATTGAGAAAGTTTCTGTCGAGTAAACCGACGTACATACTCTCACTCTCATCAGGCAAAATGACAACTTTATGTTTCGAATTCGATTCATAACCCTTTAAGTTTAATTTGTATACCCACTGACCTACTGCTTAAAGCCGGCTGTGATCGGCTAATGTTTTGTTTAGAGAAGTTTCACATGGCTTAGAGATTACTCTCTAACTACAAGGTGGAAACAGCAGCTGAATCTGGGTTTACTGTGTGATGGTTGCACACACTTCCTATCAAAACACTGCCGTTCATAATTTAGTAAAGCAATAACTAGATAATGTTTTCGACAAAAAATTGGAACTCTAGCCACTCCTTTTTGGTACCCGGAACACAGTGTAAGGCTTTCAAAGCAAATAAGGTTTTTTTTTTAAAAGAAGTACCTACTTTTTTAAAACAAATACTGTTCAAATGCCCTTTTGGAAATGTTCAGAAAACGACTTGGGACGTCTGCCCTTCTGTATGGTCTTTGGCGTCAACATGAACGCATATGTTATTGCTTTTATTCTAGACAACGTGCGGAGGAAAAAAAGAAAAATACGACAATTGAGGCATATTTTTATATCCCTCAATGAAGTCAATAATTTGTTTACAGGAAGTTATTTATTTAGTTTTTCTCCGCTACAAAACTGTATTCATTTCGTCAATGACAAAATGCGAATGATGTTAAGAAGTTGAATGATAAGCTCTCACATGAACCAACCTAGTTATCCAACTTGTGCTAAAATCAAAATATTTTCATCCAACCGACAACCAACCTATGACCAATTATACCTCACACTAGGGATGTAACGAATGTGTGTTTAGCGTATGCGAATGCGAATTTCGTTACAACCCTACCTCACACGTTACAACTGGTTGTACAATTTGATCAATCTCTAAAAGCAAAATGTGAAGTCAAAAAATATTTAAAGAAAACTCAAAATTTGCGAAACTTTTATAAGAAATTTGAAAAAAAACCTCATACTTGTGATTTATGACTTTTTTCTACAACCTTCGCCTACAATTTTAAAGTCAAAGTCATCGACTAAATCGGGTCTAAGTCTTCTATGTGGCTTCGGTAAATATTCCGATAGGCCATATTGAAATAATAAAAAGTTTATCCGCCATGAAATACCTTGATCTTAGTAGATACCTGAAGATGATCAGATGATTTGTTCTGTGCTTTTTCACATACCGAAAAACTGGATTTTTTTAAATTTCCCCGGATACAAATTAATGATTTTTTAAATTTCTCTGGATATAAACCCTTAATAAAACTTACTTACCATAAAAAATCAATTCTTATTTAATATGCATTTAAAAGTAACATTTTCAATGATAATTCCATTAATTTTTGTTATTCAAAAAAGTATATTGTTCATTACTTAAAAACTAAACACAGTTCTCTAACATGATGAAAAAACATAAATCATATATTTTTTTGGCTTAGAAAATAATTCTTAACGCATTTATAGAATCCACTGTTACAAAAAACACACGTTCACTCTTTACAGAAGTTAGTCGAATAGTTGAAAGTGCATTTAACAAGTAGTGAATGGTTTACGTTTTTGGACCTTTTTTTATTTCTACATATTATTCCCAGTAATTATGACTACTATTAAAATCGACCACGAATATAAATTCTTCAGTCATGCACTAGTTCAGGGTCTCTTTCACAAGTACCTCCAGGGAAATAACATTCGTATATGTCGATGGTCTAGCCATTTTTGTAGACTTGGACTCCAATATTTTCCATACATGTTGTGGGTGTTCGGGCGCAATAATTTCTGACGGTTATTTTTTCTAATTAATACTGTTATACTTTCTCTTTTTTCAAGGCGATCATAGCGGTAACAACAAACATTTTCACTTTTAAGTAAAACAGTGTTGAGCCATGTTTCACATAGTAGACATTTTTTGGTAATATTTTTTATTAGGATTTGCAACATGGAAAATGAAAATAAAAATGAGTAAATTTCGTCATGAATGAGGGAATAACATAATATTGTCTTCTGTCAGCAAGCAGCATTATCCTTAAATTTGAAACGTTCGATTTCTACAGAAATATTATTTTAAAATCGTAATCCGAAAATAATTTACAATGTTTTGGATATAACAAAAATCTATTGAGATGATTTTCAGAGCATATTTACTGTGTATAAATTATAGGCTCGTCTTATTGAATATAGTTTTCATTTCTTTTGCATTAAGACATTGCGTTGATTTTGAAAATGTCAATCAGCGAAAGAATATCGCTGCACCAGAAATTCTGAGTATCAACCTTTCCATTTGACATCTTGAGTTTTAACTTTCGTAGATTCAGAAGATGGTTATGTAGATTTTGTTAGTGCTTCTTATATAACAACGATATGTAACAACTGCAATGTATCCCGAATCGCGAAATTCAGTTTTTTTTTAAACTTCGAAATCTTACAAATTGTACTTCCCGTTAAAGCCGCCGCGGGTCCGTACTAGTTTTCGCCGCTACAAATATTAAGTCAGCTTCGAAATCTGATAGATAGGATGATCTACGATATACATCCATTTAATGTGAAAAGTAATGCCAAGTTTTATTGTTTTTGAGAAATACAAATTGCAAACTTTTATCGCTAGATGGTCGCATACATTTTAGCTACTGACATCTAGATCAGATCTTGCTGTGTGTTTAATTATTTCTTATTTTATGTGGTTAAAATAAAAATAAATTAGAGGCGTTGGCATATTTTTTCTCCATCGCGGAATTAAATACACATTAAGCTCATTTTCATCAGTGTTCAAATCATTTTTAATTGGTTAATATCAAGAGCGATTTATTAAGTGGAAAAAATACGTCTAAACTGGATTATCAACATACATACCATATTAAAAACAACAACCACCACAACAAGATCATTTCGCATTCTTCTACATCGATGTACCTGCGTTTGTGAAAATTGTGTATTGATTCGTGGAAAACGGTTTTCCAAGGTGGCTGCGCTTGCGTGCGTGTTTGTAGTTTCATCGAATTTATAGGTAAACTGTGGAAAGTTCATGTAAAATATAAGTGGTCTGAAAATGCATCACCATCATCCTCAACACACAGCTGTAACAACAACCAATGCTTCGACGGCTTCAACATTACAAGCCACACAGCCGCCCACACAGCGAAGACGTAAGAAACGACCGAATTACGGCACTCGGACTGTGGAGGTGCGACGTGGTTACAATGGATTTGGTTTTACGATATCGGGCCAGCAACCATGCCGATTATCCTGTATCATACCGAATTCTCCAGCGGATCAAGCTGGACTGAGGGCGGGAGACTTCCTTATATCGGTAAACGGCTTGAACGTTTCCAAATTACCACACGAAACTGTAGTTCAATTGATTGGAAACTCCTTTGGAAGTATACGCATGCAAATTGCAGAACATTATTATTCGGATAGTACAGACGAAGAGAATGCCGCTGCTGGTATCCCCACTCTGCCTAGTATGGGTCCTTCGAGACCACGATATATATATCATAAAACGAAGCAGCAACGTCTACGGCATTTGCCGCAAAAGAAATATCACGACAGTCTGTTGCCTTTGCCCAGGCCAGCGCAGCAGCCGGTCAAAAAGAGTGCCCAGCCTTTACAGAAACCACTTCCAGTTTCTATAGAAATAGCTGCAGCTGCTGCTGCCGCAGTAATAGGAGTGAAACGCCCCCTCAATGACGAATTGAAAAGTTTTGCAACGACATCACAATCTGCGGCAGTGGCTAATGTTAGAGCTATGGTAAGAGCACCATCAAGTGCAGCTTTGGAATATAGAGCCGTTGTCGGATATTTAGGCACTATAGAAATGCCAAAACAAATTGCCAACAGTAGCAAATTACAAACTGTACGGTCATGTATACGCAAATTGAGGCAAGAGAAGCGGCAACCTACCATGGTCCTGATGGTAATTTTACCCGATTGCCTAAAATTGCAAGCAAACAACGGCAATATTCTAGCAACATATCCTTCGTCACGTCTAAACTTCGTAAGTTCGTCATCTGAATGTGAAAATCGTTTCTTTGGCCTAGTGACAAGTGCGGTATACACCCCACACCTTGACGAATGTGACGATGATGATGAGGAGGAGACTTTGAGGGCTGCCGCAGCTCCCTCCTCGAGTACAGATAACAACATAATCATTTCGAACTCATGTCACGTTTTTGTAGTGGATACAAAACTGTGCGAACATCAGCAACATTTGGCCAAAGCCCAGGAATTTCGCATAGAATGTACCAAAGATCCCATATCTAATTTGTGTCTAGAATTTCCGAATAATTCAGAGTATGTGGTAAATCTTATTCGCAGCATGTACACAATGCGCATCATGCCGCCAGTGACGCAACGTTCAATTTCAGATGATCCGGCACTGCATGGTGGCGGCCGTAATAATGGAACGGCTCATTCACCTCAGCCCAGTAATCATAGTGAAATATCTACCACAACATCCAATTCAGACTCTGGTATCGGGTATAATAACGATTGTTCGAATATCACTGATCGTATAGTTGTAGTTGACTTTCCAAATAACGCAAGTGTAAATGTGAGAGGTCAAGGCGGCGGTGTCGCTCACATTGCAATACGTCCCCAAAACATATTCCAGCAAGGTATTAATCAAGATGAAACACCTTCTTCCAGCAACAAACGGCTGACCGTACGACACGTGCCCGATCCTAAGGTGTCATATAATATAAACAGTCCAGTGCGTTCATTAATGGCATCCAGGTCGTGTGACGATGTACTGAATTTAATAGAACAAGAAACAGAGGATTGCAACGATCCAGATGTCAGGGGATTGGCAGCTATTCCCCAACAATGTTATGCTTCCATGGATGACATTTCTCTCCATACCGCTTCGATGGAAAATGCAGATAATCTCAAATTCCAACAGCTGATTCCAAAATCTGAAGATAATGCGACTGGTGGTGAGACCGAAAATCTTCAAAATGCAGGAACCGAAAAGAAGAAAATATTAAAATTACCTACAGACGGTTGGAACAGTTTACAGGACATTTCGAGTCAATCTGTTGAGGCAATGGACGCATCTACGAGTAAATTAGCAAGTACTCCCGATTTAACCAGGCCTGATTTGGCCGAAACTTCATCGCCGTTTGAAAGAAGTTGGATACAAACATCTTTAAGGACACCAAGATCGGATAAGCACACCATACACTTTTCTACAAGCCAAGAAGACAAACAGCAGCTGCAGCAACAACAACTACAGTATAAAAGCCCTAGTATTAGTAGATCGGCTTCGATGTGCGACAGCGAGAGAAGTTCGTTTAACAATAAACAGGCACTTACAGACAAATCGAAAACTTTTAAAAAAGGACCAACGGCTTGGGGTTCATCCATTGAGACTTTACTCGCAGACCCAGCCGGATTGAAAACGTTTGCCGAATTTTTGAAACTGGAATATGCTGCTGAAAATATATATTTTTGGACAGCCTGTGAGCGTTTTCGCAATTTGGAGACTGAAGCAGAAAGACAAACGGAGGCTTTGCATATATATAGAAAACATTTGTCAAATGGCTCCCTGGAACCTGTTAATGTGGATTCCCAAGCGCGTAGTTTAGTGGAGAGAAATCTTACAAGTGCGATGCAAGAACTTTTCCATCCAGCGCAAAAGCAAATATTTAATTTAATGAAATTCGATAGCTACCAACGATTTCTTCGTTCCGATTTGTATAAGCAATGTTTGCAGGCGGAGAAGAAAGGGAAATCTTTACCATTTACGGGTGATAACTTGGATGATCTTTTGAAGACGACAAATTTTTCAGAAAGTGCCTCATTAAAGTTAAAGAAATCGGCAAGCAACGCAGAAGAGGGCCGCCCACGTAGAAGTCTACTCCCGTGGCACAGAAAAACCAGAAGTAAATCACGTGACCAAATTGCGCTGGAAACAAAGGATCCAGGACCACCTCAGCCAACAAAAACTCAGGGCGTGGGTGGTGTTATGTCATTGAAAACCAACGTTATAAATGGGTCTGCCTCTTCTTTGACTTCGTTGGAGGCTCTTACATTTGGCAACAACATAACTGCAAATGATTTAAACTACTCGCTCTGTCGCATCAAATTCCCAGATGGTGCTACCACCATGGTACAATTGACAACGCAAGAGACTGTAGGCGAATTAGTAGAGCGTTTAATGGAGAAAAGAAGTATCCGTTATCAATTTTATGACGTTTCTATCAAAGGACCACCATATAAATCTGTAGATTTAAAGACTCCCGCCAGAGAACTATCGGCAAAAGAGGTAGACATCGAACAAAGAGTAGCTTTCAAACTTGATTTACCAACACCAAAAGTTATTTCTGTTAAAAGTAAACCTAGAAAGCAACTGTATGAAGTGGTAAGGCCGATACTACAAAGATACCACATTAATCCAGAGATTGTGGATGTACTAATGCGTGAAACGCAAGATAAAGTCGACTTAACTCAGCTGGTAACGTCTGTCGACAATCAGCGTCTGCAAGTTATCTACAAGAAGACACTTCAAACGCCGCATGAATTGCCGCATCGAAAAGCACCATCGATTCCAAAAAACTCCCTAGTCGAAGGACTGCAAACAGCACAGACCACTTTGGATGAGATCACAAACAAAGTGTTTAGTGATTTGATGCAAGGCAAACAAGAAGAAGTTCCTAAACCCAAATTTGATCAGTGTTCATCAAAATCCGACGAATGCCCTTCTGAAACTTCTTCATTCTTTAAGATAAGGCGAGGCAAAAGAGATTCCATCAATGCACCAGCATTACGAACTAACAAAACTAAGAAAATGTCTACGCAAACTCCTTTAGTGAATACCGAGTGTAAAAATCCTCTAAACAAGTTAAAAACAGATGTCAAACTGCCTGCTAAAGTAGCCGAGAAGCAAGATGATTTACTAGAAGGTTTAAAAAGAGCACAATTGGCACGTCTGGAAGATCAACGAGGTACGGAAATCAATTTTGAATTACCAGAATTCCTTAAAAATACAGAAAATCTTAATAAACCGGCCACATCTACGACGGCATCATCCACTAGCCATAACACCAGTCAAAGTGAAAATCACCTGGCACCACCACCACCTCCTCTGGATAGGCCACCCCAACCGGCTCCACGTCTCTCCATAACTAACAAAGTAAAATCCGCTTCCATATCACCCATGAAAGTTGACGATGATAACGATCAAAAATCATTGAATGAGGATATTGGTTTCAATACGCCTTCCAAAGGACCTCCGCCCTTACCGCCCAAACCTAAGGTATTGCCCATCAAACCATCCAATTGGGGTGTCAATATGGCACAGATGAACAAAATGTCTCCACCTACCGCATTGTCGCCACCACCGCCCTCCACACCCACTATTGCTTCACCTCAACTTACAAATGCCAATGTTGTAGCAGTGTCTTCTAATAATTCCAGTCCAATTGCGCGATGTGCTTATTTGGATCAACCTAGTAGTAGCTTTGTTTAACTGTCCATTTTATATAATTGAAAAATATAAATTTATATATATATATGTGTGTGTATTTTGTATATATTTATTGTATTTCTACTCATATATTTTTTTTAATCCAATTTTATTCAACCACTTTTATGTAAGAAATACGTATTTGATTACAAACAGAAAAACCATGAAATAAAAAAGAAATCACTTTCGAATAAAATCTATATAAAGTTATTGAATGCAAGGGGTTTTAATTGTTGCTTGCAAGTTCTAAGAAAATGGAAGAAAGTGGAAAACACAAGGTGAATATTTTATATTAAAATAGAAATATTCACATACCCTACCCTGTTCGAAAGATTTTACGTTACGTCATTGCGTTTGCAACAACTCGAAATGTTTATGTAAACAATTTAATTAATTTTGGTAGAAGATTTTGAGTTCACGTTGCGAAGGCATCTTGTATGTGGTTTTTGAGGTACTCTACGACCAGCTATCAGCGCCTAGGTTTTCTAAGCACGATCTAATTTGTTGACATACAATCTCATATATGCTTACAATACATACCAAACATCTGCCATGTTGCAGTTGAAAAGCGAATAATTCAGAGGATTTATTCTATGCTTGAAAAACGAATGAATAGTGAATATATCATTCATAGACAAACGAACATCAAAACAAATGAATACCAATGCATATGAATATATGCAGAGCAAGACAAAAGTTCAATAATATATTGCACTCTTCTCTATAGTACTCGGTTCCATTTCCGTTAAAAAATAGAAATGGTTGTATGTTCAATAAACATGATTTCCTTCCAAAGCGCACATGTTGACAAAATAATTTATGACGGGCAAAAACCTTTTTTGATAACAAACAGGTTGTAATCAGGAGAACGAAACAACATTGTTTGAAAATGTGCATGTGCATTGCTGGTCATGACAAAACTGTCGATAGATAACAAACAATAATAATTATTATTTTTTTTTTCTTCAATATATTTACGGTTTACATCTTCAAAGAGATTACTTTTCTATTTTCAATGTTTTTATTACGGTTGCTTGTTATCTATCGACAGTTCTGTCATCACCAGCAATGCACATGCACATTTTCATACAATGATGTCTATTTGCATACATACTGATGAAAATGAATGGGTTCATGCTTATATGTCTGTGCGAATTGTATGTACGATTGTGTGAAACAATAATGAGAACATTGAGTTCTTATATGCGTCATCACATATATTTTATTTTGACGAACCAAAACGAATAAATCAAACATTTGACATTATTCGATAGTGTGCCCGTCCATCAGTTTTGTTTTTAGATTAACGGGTGCAGAAAATCTGCTCTAAAGCGAGTGCTGTACTGTAGGCATCGAAATGAATGTCTCGATGCAGACGTTTGGTACATACATACTTGTTGGCTCTGCAACATGTTGTTGGTCTTGATTTCCAATAATGAGTTTTTAACATTTTCACGGAAACAGCATATCATGTGTAAAAAACTAAAGATGAAAAATGAAATAATTTGATAAGAAATACTGATTTTATTCTTGGCATTTCAAAGATATGACCATCAAACCGTTGTAACAACTGATTGGTTGGTATCAGGTATCGGTGTTTCGAGCAATTTTATAGTCTGTGTATCAATTATGAAGTTTCTGCAATGCCCCTGTGGGGTTCGTTAAATAGTAGGTCCCAGTTAGTGGATATCAACATTTGTCCTGCACAGCTTACTGATTTATCACCAGTTTCTCAATGTTGCTTCTTGAAATACTACGTATAAACTATTATTAATTTGTTTTATATAACATACATACCATACAACCCGACAATTTCTTATAATTATTATAACTCTTTGCTCAGTATGTCTAAAACTCTGATAAACTACATTTAAATTTTTGTTACAACATATTTCAAATTTTCTTAATTGAAGCGTTTAAAACATTGCAATGCTCACATTTTCAGACTAACAACGATGAAAAACTGGGAAATGCAATCAAATCTTTTGAATCTGAATTTAATAAATTACTTACTGAACCACCATTTGAAAATTCTCAATTCGGCCATGTTACTGGTGAATCGAACGAGACGTTGTTCAACTATCACAATAAATAATTTAAAAATTGTAGAACTATTTATAATTTTTTTTATTTCTTTTTGCTACTTTACTGAAAAATTGAATTATTTTTATTATACATTTACTATTAAATTCGAATATGTATTGAGGATTATACCAAAGAGAACATGCCTAGCATGTACTTGTCTCTTATTGGAATACTAAATCGTAACATTTGTCTAAAGAAATTGGTTTTGTAATTGAATGTTCGTAACTTTCGCTTTAATATTGTTTGAAAGTTTTTTTTTTAATGCGTATTTGCTTTTAGTATTCTGCTAAACATATATGAGTACAATGCTGGTACAGAAAGTACATTCAAATTCAGTTTTCTTCAAGAAAAGTTATACTACAAAATCCAAAAAGTCCATTTAAAAAGACGTTTTAACATTAACCATTAAATATGTATGTTGTAAGTGTATTCTATGTTCGTAATGTTGAAAAAAAAACTTAAATTAAACGTTGTAAAGGATGCAAGGGCGACGTATTGTAAAAATATTGATTTAAAATTTATTGTTCAATTTGTATTTAAATTATAAACTCTTAGATTGTAAGTGTTATTAAAACTAAAGAACTAAATTCAATTTATAATTTCTTACAAATATTTCGAATGAACAATTATTATTATGCCTTTCGGTAATGTCATGTACATGTCATGTAACCTATGAGTGTAGATATAGAGTTAGTCAATAACGTATTTACTACAGGAATATGTGAATACATAGTAATTAATTCTATCTGAAATGTAATATTTACTTTAAATACATCTGAACGACTTATAACATTCTTTTACTTCGAATTTAATTGTTATTATTGAAGGCAGCCCCTTCAGAACATTTATGACAAATTAAAAAAGGATACGCTTATTATTTGTTAAGCTTGTTTTTGGGTTGTAGTCAAATGCGAGCATAATCTGTATCTTGGTTTCAGTCAATTTTTAAACAATCCTAATACTGCATATTGTAGTGTCAGTCATTAGCAACTCATTGTTTTGTATAAATATGGTTGTACTAGGATTGGTGTACAAAGATTGTTTTGTTTTGTTTTTTCCTACAGAAATGATCGTTATATTAATTAATTCTTAACATATATATATATATATATATACATAACAAATGACACTTTGTTTTCGAACTCACCGTAGACATTATGGACCGATCCACAAATGAGAGATGTCAGTAAACACCATCGTCAAGAAGTTCAACTACAGATAAATATCAATAGTCGGCCGGTTAAAAAAATAATCATACGAAAATGATAAGATAATAAGACTAATAACATTACTAATAAAACGAAAAAAAACCTTTTTAGGTTCCCGACAATTTTATTTTTTTGTTGCATAGTAATATTGGAGAGAGAAAACTATGCAACAAAAAAAGTTGTAATAAATAACCATAATGCAGTTGGAATGTACTGTGGTCCAAAACTTAAATATTTTTTTAAGCAAAAAAACCAAATTTTTTATGAGTTATTCTTTTGTCTACCCGTAAGATCCATCATCAAAATTTACTTGTTAAATTTTTGCCGCATGTTTCGATAGTTTTGCCGAGTTTTTGCTTTGACTTCAAAAGTCGATCCCATCAGCGACTATCATATGACATTCTATTAAATGACCTAAAGGTCATACCACTTGGTACGAGAATCCGAAGGATTTTAGGTTTGTCACTCTAAAAAAGTAAGTAGTGCAAACCAAAATGTTCACCTGATAGGTGTGATGGGTGTCACTCTCACCATAAAGTGATCTTCATCACTTTAAATTAAACGGTGAAACCAATGTGAATGTCAATTTGAAATAAGTACCATAGTTGAAACAACACTAATTATTTAATTTCTAAACAACATGGTAGGCAATTTACATTGCACCATATGACTGTCCTTTCGATCGTAAAGTCGTCAACATTAAATTTTACACAGAGTCAAAATTTCGCAAAACTAATTCGAAATGGTTTGTGGAATTGTTTTAATATATGAGTGTTAAATTCTAATTATTATGGTTTGACTAACGGTGCCTTATGAGGGTACACTGAGCCATCAGTTCTAGAATGTACATGTCAGAAGGAGTTCTAAAATATTTAAAATGTTTATTTTACATTGAAAATGGAAAATATTTGTAAGACGTAAATAAAATATGTTATTTTAAAAAAAATAGTCTTGTGTTTCGCTCAATCTCCATGACAAAATGCTTCATTGTCTATATGTTGAGCTTGCAGCATACTATAAAATAGGGTAGATGTATCTCCAGCCAAATCCTTCGGGGAACCGTGTTCCTTTATTTCTCCCTGATCCACCACAATAATACGATCCACATTGTTCAAACCTTGCAAGCGATGTGCAATAAAAATTACCGTAGAACTCTTAAATGATGAACGTATCGCCTGATTCATAGAGAATTCGGAATCTTCATCTAAATTTGAAGTGCCTTCATCTATGCAGACAACCTTGGAATTTTTAAGCAGAGCTCGTGCTAAGCATAGTAGTTGTTTTTGGCCGGCCGACAGGTTAATGCCACCGCGGTCCAGTTTTCCATCTAAACCTCCCATTGACTGTACTAAATACGTTGCCGCTGATGAATTCGTTATAGCGTGCCATATTTCAGAGTCATAGTGGGCGCCGCGAGGGTCAAGATTTTCCCTAATAGTACCTTCAAACAGAAATGGCTCCTGTGGAATTATTCCAATACGGCCACGCAGCGTATATAGTGATAACGTTTTCAAATTAACACCATCGATTACAATTTCTCCTTTCGATATGGGCGCAACTCGCATCAAAGCAGCCAATATGGAAGATTTACCCGCACCAGTTCGGCCTACTATAGCTAAACGTTCAAAAGCTTCTGTCTTAAATGACATATTGTGTAAGGCCGGTGTCAAATGTTCTCTGTAGCAAAGTTGCACATTCTTGAAATCTATGCAACCTTGTGTTGGCCAACCAAACGGAGGATTCATGGTGCCCTCGGCATTGTCTTCTCCTTTAATTTGTAAGTACTGCTCTACACGTTCAACTGCCACGAGCTCTTGTTCCGTTTCGGCGACAGCATTTAGTACCCCTCCCAAAATGTGCGTAACACTGAGAGCATATGAGATGGCTAATCCTACCAAACCTGGATTACTGGCATGGGCGGAAGTGATAGCAGCCAGTATGCCTGCCCCACCTACCAAAACCGCACCCAGTAATTGTAAGCGTATACTAAGCCAACTTTGTGCTGCCGCAGATGTAAGTTGTGCTTTAATACTTTCCTCCAGCTTATCATGGAAATCGCGTTGAAAACGCGCACTGGATCGCATTGTTCTTATTGTGACCAATCCTTGTAATGTCTCCGTGAAGTGGGTGTATAGGGGAGATAAAGCATTACTAGAAAGACGCTTAATATCTCGTGAAGCGTGACGATATCTGTGCTGTAAACTTAAGTATACTGGTACCATAGGTATGATGACTAAACTCAGCCAAGGCATAGCGTATAAGCTTATAATTAATGAACCAACCAGTCCAACAATTTGGGCTAGTAGAATATTTAAAATGAATGGCAAAGAGTCGTCAACAGTATAGGTGTCGGAAGAGAACCTATTTAGAATGCGACCAACGGATGTTATATCGAAAAAGCTGAATTTTGCCTGGAAAAAATTACAGAGACATGGGCGACGTTAGTCGGTTCTATAGGAGAGGAATGTTAATCACTAATTCATACTTACATACATTACTGTTTTAAGTAACTTATTATGAATATATTTAGCCGCTTTTAGACCAGCATATGCAAAAAGAAATGATCTGGCCAATGTTATCAACGAGTTTGTTATTGCCAATGAAGCGAATATGCCTAGATAATATCCAGTAGTATGAGGATCAGCGGAACCATTCGAATTCGTCTCCCATAAAGGCTTCACTAAATGTGACAAAGAGGAATCTGTATCATTTGCATTATTGTCCAATGTGGAATCTGTAACCCAATGGGCTAACCAAGCATCGGAGAGATTTCGTGTAATTTGCATAAGTACTACTGATATTAGTACGATTGAAGCCAATGGGGTTGTTACTGCCTTCCAGTAACAGGCAAACACATTCATTGCTAGATTGCCATACTCTCGTGACTCCTGCAATAAAGATTGGAGTAATGCGTGTAACATGTGCTAATCAGTGTTGAACTTACCTCTAACATAATACTGTCAACACTCTTGTTTTCTTGTGCCACTTGAAGTTCATCTAAATTTATAGATGTCCTCCTCTCCATGGCATCGGTCTCTTCATTTGATTCTTCTAAACTTAAATCAATACTTTCAGTCATATATTCACTTATTGTTAATCTACCATTTTCAATGTGCAAAATCTAAATACAAGTAGATTTCGGGGGAGGAAAAAGTTGCAAACAAATTAATTTTGATCTGTTGTGATTTGCATGCTTCATACCTGATTTGCACGATAGAATAAAGAATCACTTCGTGTTACAATAATTCTAGTCTTATCTTTTAACAAATTCAATATGCAATGTTTAACAACGTGCGTTGCCACATGTGCATCCAGAGATGATAAAATGTCATCTAATAGATAAACTAAAACATGAAAAAAAAACAAATTAAATAGAGTTCAGAAAAAGCTATAAAGATGTTACATTTCTTATCTTGATAAACCGCTCTTGCTAAAGCCACTCTTGTTCTTTGCCCTCCTGACAATGTTCGACCATTCTCGCCAATGCCCACTAAATCCCCACCCAGAGCAACGATGTCGTCATTTAAGGCGCAGGCAAATAATACGGATTTGTACCATTTTTCATCAAAAACACTACCCCACACAATATTATCCCGTATTGTACCTCGCTGAAGCCACGGCGATTGCGGGACGTATCCAAATCCTTTTGAAGACGAAATCCATATGAATAATTAAAAACACATGGTCAAAAGAATCTTACCTGAAGTTAAATCATGAATACAAATCGAACCTTCCAAACAATTGATACCGGCAACTATGGCTGATATGAAACTGCTTTTTCCAGCCCCCACCGGACCTTCAATACAAACAAGTTCACCCTGTAATAGGAATTATTAAAATACAATGTGAGAACACAGAAATATCGCTGATTTACCCTTTTCACTTCCAGATTAACCTTTTCCAAACGAAATGTATTAAGTTGTAAATCATTTTGTATGCTATCCACTTCATATTCGAATGTAGCATCCTTCAGTTGTAGAACTATGGGAGTTTCACCCACAGATGATTGGGAATTTCGTTTCATAATAGGATCATAGTAGGAAGAAAGGTCTAAATTTTGAAGCTGCAAACGAAAAAAAAACAGAGGATTTAGTTGATTGTGATAATTAAGGACGGCAAATAATTACATCTATTAACTCTTGTACACGTTTCACAGAAATCCAAGCTTCTATTAAGCCATTCAAAACCCAGGGAAAGGCGTTCAGAGGACCAATAAGTAAATTAAGTAAGGCGACACTGGTGTAGGTGGTAGACGCTATTAGCGGGTTACCCATCCATACCGAAACGCCAAAGGTAAGGAAGCACATTAAAACCGGTGTTGTTGCCCAAAAGTAAACACACCATGCATCCAGATATTTACGCTTTCCAAGAAATTTCACCTCCTCTTCCCTTAACTTGAGAATTTTATTAATAAAAACATCTTCCCATGCGTTCAACTTGATTTGCTTGGCTCCCGACACTGTTTCACTGGTAGCTGATAGGCGGGCATCTTTCGCAGTCATCAGACCTTGTGAATAATAAGCTATACGCTTGGCCAACCAACGATTTATAGGTATGAGAGCTGCAGCAAACACGACACCGGCTATAAAGGCCGCTCCTAATTGTGTATAGAGTAAGTATAGCGTAATGAACAACTGGAATGGTATGCTCCAAAATGAATGAAACGAGATGCATGAGTTCACAATACGATCGGTGTCTGTAGACATAAGATTTAATACTTCCGGTTTTGCATCCTTCAAACCGCGAGCCTCCAAAGATTTGCGATATATTGCACTAACAACGCCAATACGCATCTTCATGCCAATTAAAGACATTCGCCAGTTAAAGTGGCTAGAGCAAAATGCATCTGTACAAAAACATGAAAGAATTTTATTCTATATACATTTATTAATAAAGGTTACTTACATAGCAATTGTGTTCCAAATAAACCTAAAGCGTACAAATACGGCATCCAATTTGTTTCCTCCTCATTAGTCGGTGTTGGTGCGGCCTCCTGACTAAGTAGACCACCCAGTAACAGAGGACCAGCAAAACTTGATGTATCTGCTATAAATCTCAGGATACCTATACAATAAAATTCCTTTCCAAATGCTTTGTGCAAAGCCCAGAAAAGATTTTTCGACCTCGATATACTCATTTGCAGTTTTTCACTTATTCGCGTTATATTCAAAGCATCGGGTAAATCGAACAAATCGTCGATGAGTTTAAGATTTCCAGCTAGACCCTTGGCTATCAAAGGACCAACCCAATGGAAAACGAACCGAGATGCGAAATTAGCTTCATCTTGAGCATGGCCAAGATGAGCTTCGCTGATGTCAAAATGAAATTGTGTATATAGTTGTGATAAAAGTGAAGTGGTTTCTGTATTATCATGTTGACGACGCTGCGTTGCATAGACAGCACTGCCTTTGGGTATTAAAGTAAAACCATAACAAACATCCAGTAGTAAGGACACTAAGCTCCAAGGCCACCAATCAAAGTGACGACTCGAGCGTAACCATACGGCGTCCAGAACTAAAACCGCCAGCCACATTACTGTCATAATTAATGGACCTCTGTGGCTCATCTCACCAAAACGCCGCGACGATAACAAATACCCTATTAAGA
This sequence comes from Hydrotaea cyrtoneurina, assembly GCA_958296145.1. NCBI lineage: Eukaryota > Metazoa > Arthropoda > Insecta > Diptera > Muscidae > Hydrotaea > Hydrotaea cyrtoneurina. The sequence continues at coordinate 48,335,746 of OY282514.1, read as the reverse complement.
ATTTATAAAGATGTTAGCAATTATGCCTACATAACTTAAATTGTACACTAGTATTTATCGGATCCGATCCTAATCCATTCGGGTACTGACCAATCAAATGGGAAATTCTAATATATTTCCATTTGTGTTCTGACTTTCACGGTGAATAGGTCTCATGTAATTAATCCAACCCCCATTAAAATCCGCGTCTTGCTTTAGTTGTGTTTTGTTTCAGATTTATAATGTGCACAAATTGATAATGGACGTTGTATTTTTCCCAAAATTGGGGGACTCCTCGATTCCACCTCGTCATTTCGAAATATATTCTTCAATTTTAAACGAATTTTTAATCTAAACAAGATAATGAATGGGCATTACCTGAGAAACTCCGATCCCTGAGAATCTCCGCTCCTAAAACGTAGAATGTTGTGATTAACAGAATCAAATGCCTTACTTAAGTCAAGAACGGCAAGAATATCAGTATTTCTGCTATTAATACATAAGTTTTATCATCAAAGAACTTGTGCGGCGATGTGAAATGAATGATATTGAAATTTCGAATTGAAAATCAAAGAACTTGTGCTGCGATGTGAAATGAATGATATTAGTTAGTACACAGTTGGTCTTTAATTGGAATTTCGAACGGCATTTGACAAAGTCCGTAGCATCAGCTCAAAACAAAGGTACCTTTCATCCGCAGAGGAGTCACCCTTTTCAGGGTGAGGAAATTTGTTTGACATTAAAATATTAGAGAAAAGTTTTTAACTATGATGGTGAACAACCGGCAAACTCATGCGTTAGACTTAATTCTAACTATTGCATGATGTAGTTCCAATGGGTCAATGTTAATGGGTCCCGTGTATCGGGAAAAAGTGCACTATTAAAACCATGTATAACAGGAAGAAAAATAAGTAAAATTATTCTTTAAGTAGTCCAGATCTATATGACAATCCATTTCACCAGTCGTTCGAATTCAAGACCACAACTCTTGAGAGTCTATAGCATTATCAAAGAGAACAATGCCGTGAGAACGTTCAGCGCGTCTTATAGTTCTTGGAGCGCACTAAAAATGTTGCTTATGTGTGATAATTGAATATCATTGCATAAATCATTGATCATTTCCCATATAATTATCGGTCGGAAATTAAATTAAATCACTGACCAGAGAATAATTTATATGCAGATCATGGTAAGTATTTATATTGTATAAGTATAAAATTATTTGAAAATCTCGTAATAATATCTGTCATAATGTTTTCCAACGAGTCTATATCCCCCGCATGTCATATAAGGTTTGAGGCATGTTTCCGATATGCCGACAATACAAAGACACCAACATATTACGATTTAGATACTGATGAAAATAGCAAGTTTAAAAACACGAAATCACCGTGAAGTTTAAGAACATATTAAATATTTCAAAAAGATTTGATTGAGACTTACCACCATGTACCACCCACATGAAACATTTCGTACACACAACTAGAATATCACTGGCATACAATTTGACACCCAAACGATAAAATTGAAATATTTGTAATGCTGGTAGTGCAGCTAATAGTATGGATACTAGGACTCTGTAATAGATGGCGAGCAACTGCGTTCGATTACGTGTAATACGATTTGTAAATGCCCCATAATGATAGGCGGAAATCGCAGCAAACACCGTGTATATTGGAATTTGTAGAATAATTTCCTGGAAGCATGGCAGTAAATCGTTCGAGTCACTCGCGAAAGGTTTTAGGCCCGTTGAACAAAATTCCGACCAATTCCATGTATAATTCCACTCTAAGTCCACAGACATTTTGAAACTAAAATAAGAAATCAATCAATAAATGCAACAACTAACATGCACAGGTTTCCTCCTTCTACCTTATGGAATGCGGGCTTCAGAAATGCTGCCTCTTATCATTGAATGTATGCCCATCAATTCTTTTGAAATTGATTAGTTGAACGTCTTTGCTGTGACTAATAATTTCAGATTTTAAGTTTTCAACTAGCTGTAGAAACAGCTGACAAATCAATCCATATGTTTTTTGTTTTTCCTCCAATTCCCTTTTGCCTCGCATTCGCCTGTTTCCAATTCTCTTTTGCCTCGCATTCGCCTATTTCCAATTCCCTTTTGCCTCGCATTCGCCCAAATGCGATGTACACCGAAAGAATTTCGTTTGCTCCATATGCCATTATTGGGACCAGTTTTTCTAAATATCAACTATGAATTGTTTAACACCAGATTAAGGTCTTACGAGCAACATTTTGGTTGTATTCGGCTCAACGCGAATAATAAAATCGGTGCATCACATTTCCCCCCCAATTATATTGAAATTTTTGTCAATAATTATTAAACATTTTCCCCATGGTACAATAAACAAGGTAAGGTCATTAGCCCAACAACAAATAATCAAATACAACTCTGGTGCTCTATATTGTCAAAGTTGTATATGTCAAGAATATAAAATAAAGTTACTGACAGTTAATTTTTGTTATTGTTGTAAATATTTGATACATAATATTTACATTTCCATCATTAATATGTTCATAATTTGTTATACCCTCTATTATAGGATGGGTTTGTTATTCCGTTAGTCCCCTTTTCCACAGGCAAATTTTTATTTGGCAAATTCTGAGTTTGTAGGCGAGAGGGGTGCGAGGAAGAGAAACAAAACTTTGCCTGTTCAGAATTTGCGGTACACGCAAATTCTGCTTTGCTCTGTTCGTTGCAAACAATTTTGTTGACATTTCCTTTTTAACCTATTCGTTTTACTGACACACAGCCGGCTGACTCCATATCAAACGCGGATTTTGTACAATCCAAAATCTCTTTTATTAAATTATGTTTACACTCCTTGTCCATTATTGCACCGATTTTAAATTATGTATACACTTCTTCGAAAAATTCTTTAAAATGTAAACACTTTTGACGTTTCTTTCTTTTGTATTTTGATTCGCAAATTTGGCAAAGAAAAATTTGCTAGTGGAAAAGCAAGCGAAAATTTCAAAAGAGAAAACAAAAAATTTGCCAAATAACAATTTGCCTGTGGAAAAGGGGACTTAGCAACACATCGAATGTCAACTTTGATAATTTAGAGCGCTGCGAGAAAAAATTGTAAATCAGCTGATTGCTTGGCCTTACCTTGTTTATTGTACCATGATTTTCCCCAGCGCTATCAAAAAGCTGTCTAGTTTGTTTCAAATGACAACGTCGATAGTTTAGCAAGCAGTAATCGCTAGCTTGGTAAAAAATGTACTTCACCGGGTGTAAGAAATCCCGAAAATTGATAAAAAAAAAAAATTCCCTGAAAATAAAAAAAATCATTTTGCCTACTCAAACGTCAGGAAATCACACAAGGACTAAGACATAGTAACACATAGAAAAAGTTACTTTAGGCCATAGGTGTACGTCTGTCTGTCTTGCTGGAACGCTCGATAACTTTAGAAGGAGTTAAACAATAGCTTTGAAATTTTTCATAGGTTAATATTTACTTTAGATATAGTTTAATAAAAGTAATACACTATACGATCTTTCCCATATTATGTATTTAGTATAGCCTTAACTATATACATTTTTTCGAGAGAAAAATATTGGAAGTCTACTCTATATTCCGTCCACTTTGTAAAACGTGTAATACAATATTTTTCTATAAAATTCGGTATTTCCAGATTGCTATTATAACATCTATTACATCCAATGGTGGTAGCCATGCTCACTTTTGACTTTCCGATACTTTGGAATGTGAGACTTGTATGTTTTTACTGAGGGTAAGGAGGGATAAGTCGGTTTTTTAAAAATTGGGAAAAATATGTTATAGCTTTTTGTCAAATATTTAGAATAAAGAAATTCTAATTCAAATTTTTTAATTTTATTTCCGAGAAAATTCATTTGCCTTCCCATTATTTTTTTATATATATATATATTTTTTTTTGAGATGCATACCTTTTTAGTTATTTTTTGCTTTTTAAAATTAGAAAAACTTTTTAATTTTTGCACTGCAATGTACGTATCATATGGTGTCGCTTAAATTGCAAGTCGAGCAATAATTGAAATGAGGTCCTGGGGGCCTTCAGGGGTAACGACCCCAATTTTCCTTTTTTGGGACACTTTAGATCCCTAGGATCCCATATCGAACCATAATTCGATCATTTAATTATTCCAGTTTTCTAGTATCGTGTATGGGTCCTATAAGGCGAAAGTAGTAGAGATGAGAACGATGTTTAATTGTAGTCCCCCCACACGAACCAACTAAGATGACAAACTAGATCTCACATGTTTCAACTGCTTGTACAACTTAATGAAGTTGTACAACTAATCGCATAGTGTGAGGCAACATCATTGTTCAGATTAAAAAGTACTAATTGGGATGGAAGTTGCACCACAAAACATCCAATTTCCATCACTATCGAATATTAACTGGCAATTGCAGTCCAAAGTAAAAAAAATCGATTTGTGGAATATTTTTAGAATAAAATTAAAAAAGTTAGCAATAAAATTACTCTAAAATAATACAGTCAACTTTCAAAGTTACTTGAAAAGTTTGATGGAGCTTCTTTAAAAGCTAAATTTGTCTTAGGAAATTTGCAACTGATCAAAAGGATGCGTAACACCATTAAAGTCGAGGCGTTGATAGAAAATTGCCGCAGTGAAGGAAAATGGCAGCGCGTAATAGAATTAACTGATGAATTGAAAACTGGTTCGCCAAATAATGGTATGTGGATGTATGATGGAATGGGAATTTATCTAATCTCAATTGTCGGTCATTTGCAGAATGTTTGGCTCATTTCTTAGTGGGTGAGGCAAGATTGGAATCGTATTTGGAAGAGAATCCTCCCATTGAAAGTAATTTTGGTAAAGCCAAGACTGGCTTGGGTGATGCAAGGCGTTTTCTCAGTCTTGTGACGGGTGAGAATGGCCAGAAGGCTGGAATTGCATTGGATGCATTCCTCCTTCTGGCAAAATTATGTTATGCATGTGGCGAATATGAGAAAAGTTTGGAGAACTTCATAAAAGCCGAATTGAATACCTTGGCCGAAAAGGAATTGACATTGTAAGTGGAAAATGGAAATGGTTGTAAAAAATACAGTTTTAATATTAATTTTTAATAGGAGAAGTTTAAAAATACTGGCTGAATCATATGCTATTAAGGGTCTTTGTTTGGAGAATCAGACGTCAAAGCCTTCATCGAAGTTCAAAAAGGCTGAAAAGGAAACTGAAATGGTAAGAGCGAATATGTAAAGGACAAATAAGGTATCTGTTGAACCATCAGATATAATACCACAATATAATCAGTGTCAAAAATTGTTTACACTATTAAAATGGAACATTTCTACTGCAGATCTCTTGTTTTGAACGTGCCACCGATTTGGGGTTACTTTATCTTCAGGAACAAGATATTGCCACATATGCCACAACAACCACTAGTGGCTCGACCTTAGCCATTAACGCCAGTGTACAACAATCGGCTAGTAATATGGCAATTAGTTCAACAATACCTGCGAATCCTCTAGAGTTAAATAGACGTATGGGTGCCATACTAGAGACCGCATTGCAAAGAGCACCGATTGTCCTTATCAAGGCCGGTAAACTACTGGAAGCCATTGATCGCTACCGTACCATGTTAAATGCTATTGAGACGAAAACAACTCAATCACTTCGGTTAACATTGGCTCGCCAATTGGCCGAAGTTTTGTTAAGAGGAGTTTCAGGAACCATATATACCCCACCGTTCCAAAAGAAGCAGGGAGCTGGATCTACACTTAAGTCAGGGAGTACCTCCAAAAGATTGTGGAAACCGAGAAAGTATGCTGCAAAAAATCAATTTGTACCACGAAATCAACAAGAAGAAACCATTCTACTACTTTTAATAGCTGAAGCGTTAGCTGTTAGAGACACGGTGTTGTCCCAAAGTCCAGAATTTAGAGTGGCCCGCACTCATGCCATGGGTAATGCCACCGCTGTATACGATCTTCTAACATTGGCAACAGTACGCTGGGGTCTCGTACAGCTGTTAAATGAATCGTTTGAAAAAGCGTTGAAATTTTCCTTTGGAGAACAACATGTGTGGCGTCAGTATGGCATCTCCCTAATGGCCGCTGGCAAGCATATGCATGCTTTGAGGGTTCTACAAGAGTCTATGAAACTCAATCCTGGCGATCATTTGCCCTGTCTCCTGGCATCAAAACTGTGTTACGAATCGTTAGGTTTAATAAAAGAAGGGTTAGACTATGCGCAGCAAGCTTCGAAAAGGGAAACGAAAGGTACATATTATCTCATTACATGTAATAGTCATACCCATAATTAAAATGTTTGTTATAGGTTTAAGGCCTTCACGCTGTCAACTTTATGTCGGTATTGGCTATCAACAACTGGCCATTCAAAGCATGCTTAAAATGGAAAGGGAAAACTACAACAAACTGGCTTTGGACGCATTGGAGAAGGCTGTACAGAATGATGGCAATGATCACTTATGCGAATACTATTTATCGCTACAATATGCTCTTCTAAATAACATTCCGGAAGCTATGACTCACATACGTTTTGCTTTAGCATTACGCACAGAACATGCTCCAAGTCTTCATTTATTTGCACTTCTATTGACTGCGTCACGCCGTCCTAGAGAGGCATTGGTCGTCGCTGAAGATGCTTTAGAAGAATTTCCAGATAATCTTAATCTTCTACATGTGAAAGCTCATTTACAATTGCACTTACAAGATGCTGAAATTGCTTTGGTTACGGTGCAACGCATGCTGGCAATTTGGCGTGAACTGTATGAGGGTCAAGTGAATGTTGACGAAGAGAAGCATTCAGATACTAAGAGTTTAGTATTACATGTACCGTCGTCACAGATGTCCGATAAGGATTCAAGTAAGTCGATCACCCTTATAATATTAGTCTTTATTTCTTACATTCAATTCTGATTCATTCGTGAAATTCCATTTTGTGAATTGAATTGTGACTGACATTTTATAGTATCGGCGGTGAAATATAGAGGAACGGAGAACATTCCCATTTCCTTAGACGTAAGACAGGGGGGTAGGACGACAGAGCAACGTGTTTCAATAAATCTGACATGTATGCGACAAATAATGATAATGCCTTAGGCAGTTGTTTTGATTCCCCTGCTAACACTTATTAGATTGTTAAACACTATTTTGTCCAAGGCCAAAGGAATTCGTTCGGAATTTTAATTTGCTGATTTCCAATGTCGTAACAAAGCAAATATTTTTTTTTAATTCATGCTATAATCTATCCTATGCATGATCAAACTTTAAAAATTACTAACATGAAATGTCCTTGTTTGGTTTAAGTTAGTTTAGAATGAATTGTATAGATAATTCCGGTTTACTATTTTTGGTTTAAGACCTCTTTGCCATTGAACTTCACATATACACAGACCGTATTTATTGTTGATCAAAAACAACGTCTACTTATGCATGACGTCATTGATCGTATGAGAAATCAGTAGGACAACATAATCTACGTTTGGGACGATGATGATGAAATCTGCAAAACATTGTCGTCGTAGATTTCCGCACATGTACCAGTAATTGCTCCATAATCTATGATCTACGTAAATTTGTTGAGAAATCGCGTGTTATATTACTATTTACATTTTTAATAATACATATTTTACTTTCTTTTGTATATAATTTATGTTAACAAATTTTGTTAAACCGATTTTTGGATCATATCTGTTATTCAAATGCAAAATACTGTAAGTTTTGTTCTTGAGAATGCTAATCAAAGTTTTCAGTTAGATTTTTTTCTTTGTTTGTACTAAACTCATTTTATTTCTATCTTTCTACTTCCACTTTCGATTTTCTACAAATTTGATTACAGTAAAAAGAGCTATGTACACTTAAGCACCTATGCTTTCGAACATTTTAATTAGAAAACCCACTGAAATCAAGGATATTTTTAAGGGATTTCAACAATACCGAAATAAATGAACTTTAAGCTTCCCCTTAACATTTTTGTAATTTATTGTCGCTATTGCTGTTGTCATTCCAAGTTATTTGCATTTGCCAGTTGTACTTTCAATTTTGTATTTTTGTTGCTTTGGTAGTTTAATTGAAATATACACATATTCGAAATTTAATTTTAAGATTCTGTTTATGCGGCATCTTTGGCGGCAGTATCTCGCGTGGAACAAGCTCTAAGCGAAGCGGCCAGCTCTCTGAGTTCGTTTACACCAAAACCTGGTCCTCAAAGGCCCTGGATGATACAAATCAAGGTAAGTTTAAATTATATATATGTATTAGCATTTGTGATTCGAAATCACGAAGTCGGTTTCATCGAAATTCGAAAAACGATGTGTATTTCATAATATAAATTGAAAAATTGAATTGAAAGTCAGACAATATCAATTCAAATTTAATCAATATAAAAATCTAAATTCAAATGATCAATTAATTCAATCCAATTGGTATTCAAAACGACAATTGAAAAATTCAGTAAATGTATTCTAAACAAATTCTACTTATGTACTGTCATTCATTTCGGGAATTGACAAAAGTATGCGTTTGCTATACTGCGAAATAATGTCGCAGTCTGGGACGGGATTATTCTTGAATTACATACAACAACCTTTAAACGATTTTTTTGTTTTCCATGCCTACAGTATCGGCCTAAAGCACCCCCCTATTACATTTTTTTCATCTAATATTTTTTTGTGAAAAAAAAAAAATTTATTATGATATTTTGTTTATAAATTTTATTTTATAATAAAAAGACGGACACCATAAACCTAAACGGACAAAACTAAAGCACCCCCTTATGAAATATTTAAACATTTGACTACATTACTGAAATTTGCGGCATTAGTTAACGGTACTTAACAAAAGTACCTATTTAATTTAATAAGAATCCAAACTTGTATAGTTCTTGGTGATATATACCGAACGACGAAAGGCTTAAAATAAGGTATTACAAAGCCACTGTAAAACACGGAGGAAGTAACAGAACGGTCTGGGGTTGCTTTTCGCGAAATTGTGTCAATTCATAGGATTGACGGAATTATGGATCGATTCATGTACCGTGACATACTAAAAGTGATGTTGCCATATACGGACGTAGAGATGCCACTTTAATGGAGGTTCCAACAGGATAACGATCCTAAGCACACCTCTAAAGTGTGTAAGGCCTGGTTTCAAAGCAATCCATGCCCAACCACCGATTTCAATCCGTATTATTTATAGAACGTTGAATTCCAAAAGTTGTTGTTTATCAACATACAATTTATAAATATTTAGAAATGCTACATAACAAATTAAATAACGTCGTTTTCATAAAAAAAATTAGGTATGCAATAATTTAATAGGGGACCAATACTGTATATTTTCCGTATAACCGGTTTTGAAAGAACCGTAGCGAATGAATCAAATGAAGTCGACGACCCTGAAATGCATACATCTAACTTTAAACAGTAGGTTCCGGTCAGTGAGTATACTCAATTGTATCGCGCACATCTAACTGATTCGAGACAATTGTTTATTTTTCGGAAGTTTTAATTTGTATTTTTTGAATTTCAATTGATGTTTTATGAATTTCAAATAAATTTTTATTGTATACAGAACAGTATTTCAAATGCAGTGATTGTTTTTTTTTTTGAATTTAAATGGATATTTTCCGAATTTTCTAGTAATTTACAGGAATTACTCGTTTGTGTAATTTTTGCAAACATTTCAAGTTACGAAACCAGTGCGGTACGCACAGTCTTACTTGCACACATACTGATAATATTTATTCTTCAACTATAACATGTAAATTCTTGTTTCCCTAGATTTGGTTACTGTTGGCCGATGTATATTTGACTATCGAACAGCCAGCTGAAGCTTTAAATTGCATACACGAGGCATCTCAAATTTATCCCTTATCACATCAGATTATGTATATGGTAAGTCCTACGTCATAAGTCATCATATTCGGCTCACTGAAACAAATATAATGCGGATACAATTTAAAAAGTGCCCTTAGGTGGTGGATTGAAAAATATTTTGCCTCTTGCATATGACATCGAGTTATTGGGTGTAAAAAAAAGAATAATGAAAATTATATAGAACAAAAAGAAAAAAGATATCGACTTTTAAAAAAATGTATGCAATTTTAGATAAGATTACTACCAAAGTTCGCAGTCAAATTTTTTCAAAATAGATTACAGTAATTTTTTCAACATGTTTTCGTAATTCTTCTTTTCTAACTCCTTTTTATTTTCTAGAGAGGTCAAGTTTGTGTTTTTCAAGAACAATGGAACGAAGCTAAACAATGTTTCTTAAATGCTGTTGCTGCTAATCCCAATCATACAGAAGCATTGAGAGCTCTAGGAGAAACCCATCATGTTTTGGGTGAGCCCCGTTTGGCTGAGAAACTTCTGAAGGATGCTGCAAAATTGGATCCGAACTGTCCAAAAATATGGTATGTGTTTTATCTATTTATAATCATTTCAGAAATCAAATGTACAGCTGTATAATTCTCAAAACCTTCAACAAAAAAAGGCTTACAGAAGGTCTTCGTTGCACATGAAAAAATATACTGTACACCCTGGGCCTGGAGCAATAACATTTTAATTTCTTTTACTAACGATTTAATTTTAACTATACTTTGGTTCGTTTCAGGTTCGCACTGGGCAAAGTTTTAGAAAGTTTGGGCGAATATACTGCATCTGCTGATTGTATGGCTACAGCCTTGCAGTTGGAGCCTACGTGTCCTATACTTCCATTTACATCCATAGCATTAACGTTTGATTAAATGTACTTTCGGTTGCTGTACGTTAATACTGTCTACATACGTATACTGATCATATCTGTTTATCCTTCCTCTCTTCTTGTTGTAATGTTGTCTACATACATATATTTATGTATTTTCTGTTTACACAAAGATTTTTTTTAATTTTCTATGCAATGAAAAAATCCTTATGTACAGTATTAATAAACTCACATTTCTTGAGAACGTTTTTTTTATTATTATTTTATAACACTACAAATAATCTTCGATTTTTGGATATATGTATGTGAATGTTTGTTATTTACCAGTTATTTTTCCTGATTTGTAATAGTGTATACTAAAGTAATTTATATACAAAGTAAAGTACATGGTTATAATATATCGAAATAAATGGACTACAAAAGTTACATTAAAATATGTATATTTACCTGTTTAATTGCGTTTGCAATATTTATTTAACCCTTTCTATGGCAAATCATATGAAGTGACAAATCCACGGTAAGGGTCAAAGTATGTCACTTAAATGTGGAAAGACCGAACCAGGCCTAATATGTGATTGTCACACACTATCTATCGGATCTGCACTTTGGAACTTATTTAACGGAATTTTTTTTTCATTATTCCGTCAGTAGGTAATGCTGGATACAGAATCCTTAACATGTCACGTTTAAATTAGGTGGAAACAAAATTTTCCACCGGGGTCCAAACTCACATTTGGAAATGAGTGTGCTTAAGGTCGATCTGGTGGCATATTGCAATCGTTTGAGTTTTATCGATACCAGTTCTTAGTAACAAAACGTGTTCTTAACAGTTGTTTTGTAACTGCTACTGCAATAAATGCCTGTTGGTGAAATTGAAGAGCACGAGAACTGTGATAAATGGTTGTTTAAGCATTGTGGTCTCTATTATTGGAGAACAAACTTTTTATTTTCATAAATATGGCGATTAAAATCCTTCACTCCTTTTCTACAACCAATTTGTTACAAAACTCAAATCAAAAGTTAGACTTTTGGCCGATGGAATTAGATTCTGGACCACTCTGCGCCTCTCAGGAATAAAACATGATATATGCTTTGGTGGATTTCTGAGCTGCATAAAATAAAGATGGAATTTATGGAAAAAAATTAAAGATATGTAAAAATGTAAATCCAAAAAATCCATCCTCAAAGTTAAAACAAGTCTTTGCTCTGCAGAAATTTCCAAAGCGTTGCCTTCGATTCAGCAAGAAACTATAAAAAAATACAAAAACAAATAATAGATGATCTAAAACCAATAACAGAAACAAAAATAATCCTCTGTGAAATTGTAATTAAAAATAGTTTTGTGGTTCCAAAACGTGGTTATTGTGTGTATTGTACATCATATATTCGTGGTCGGAGTATTCCAGCATAATTTTTCTGGAGTCGATTCTAAAACCATAAACTTCAAATTTAAAAAAAAAACAATAAATGTGGTTTTTATGTTTAAAATAAATCATAATTTGTTTTTATTTGCATATACTCATTTCAGGGATGGGACATCTAAGACATATGTAAAGTAATGTTAATGATGGAACCTATTAGTTTTATTAAAAGTAAAGATTTACTATTTTTTTTCTTTATAAATTAAATACAATGATATGACTGTTGATATATTTCATTTGAAATATTAGTTTTCAGTGTCCCAAGAAGTAGGTATATTCCGTCAATACGTTACATAACATATCTGTACGATTCAGATGCAACGCTCTGTCGTGAATCTGGCCCAGTTACTGGTTGGACATGTATTATATTCACAAAATGAATGGTATCAAAGCTTTGCGATGTTTCGGATAATTATTGAAGTTCTCCTTATACCATTTATGTGTTAATAGAGCATTCATCAGCTGAAAGTACAGAACAATGATTGACAATTAATATGCGAATAATACATTCATAAGACGAATTTAACAAACCTGATTACTGAAAACCCATACCACAATAAACTTATAGGTAATGCTATTGCCAACAATTCCTAATATTGCCACATACATAAGGATCTCAAAGAACATGTGTGGCGAAGATACGAAATCGAAAAAGCCACCGGAGGGCAGTAAATGTTTTTCTGTTTTCACTTTGCCAGTCTTGTCATCCTTTCGCAGATTTACTAAAATCATATTCGACTTGTACTGTTGAGACCAGCTGAAGTGAAACAGAACTATGCAAGCATATTGGAATATTGAAATTTTGGTAAAACTAAAAGAAGACGGCATTGAACCTGAAAAACAAAGTTCAATTATGATTAATAATAATAAATGTTCCGCACAATAAGCGTTTTATATTACCTCTTACAAAACCCTCAGCGTTCATCACCAAAGCCAGAATTGCTCCAAAATAGTGGATGTAACCTACCATGTAGTGCGATAAGTTGATTTTACTTTTCTTCGAGAAAATCTGTACAAAATTGGTTTCATAGAAGCGACGACTACATTGCAATGTCATTAGAACGGTGGCAACTAGAGCACTATTCGAATCTATCAACACCTTACGATTTTTTGAACCACCGCCAACGAGATCCAGAAAGACTACAACGAAATCAGGAGCCGTTGTGTGCATGACAATGCCCTTGAGAACTAAATATAACGCCAACATTGCCCACGAGATGGCAAATATGTAAAAATGACTAAACCAAGACTTTGGTACTTCCATTTTCGAGATGAGCGCATCCTCGGGACCGACGTGACAGTGTTTGCCATAGCGAAATGACTGTTTTATAGAAACCGGCAGCAATGGCTCAATAAGACTGATGAGGGAGCCAATAACAACAATAGAAATTGTAAAACAAACGAAGATTATATCGATTGTATTAATATTGTATTGATTTATAACATCAAGTATATTTTCTGAAATTTAAATCAGAGTTTGTCTTAAATCTAGTTTAGGTATACAGTCAAATTTGTAGCACTCCTACAACTATTCTCAACACAAAAAAAACATTAAATCAAATTGGTGAGAGGGTGGCTGGTTATGTGTGAATAAATATATATATTCCTTAATTAATACCCTTTACTTGCTTTGAGGCAGTGGACGATTTTCTTTTTTTTTTCAGCCAGATTTTATCGGAAGAACATCCACTGATATTATAACAGGAAATACTTATTGCGAAATAACTACATCAGTCACTACGGTTAGTCAACTTCCCTCCAGCCAACGATGCAGTTTTTACCAAATCAGCCATTCCGTTTCCGCAAATAAAATATGAAATAAAATATTGGACAATGTGTCTGTGGAAAGCACGATGTCGGATTTAGGACTTTAGAAGAGCTTTACACATTCTGAACCATGCTCTCATTATTTCTAATGTTTTATGTTATGATTTGGGCACCGGTTTTTAAAGCATTTCCAGTTGTAAGGCATGTGAAAAAAATATAAGGAAACTCCGTCGTTGTACAATTTGATATGTTCTGCGCTCTCGAAGGTTATGGAGAGCATGGTTAATCACCATCTTGTTAAGTATTGTCTAAATGATGGCTTCCGTAGAAATCGATCTACTGGAGATCTGATGGCGTTCCTCACGGAACGATGGAGTCGATCTATTCACGCCCTGGGTGAAAGTAAGATCATGGCTCTTGATATTTCCAAGGCGTTCGATATGGTCTGGCACGGAGCATTCATATCAAAACGTATTGCATTTGGCGTCGGTAATATCTTTTCTCGATTCATATCGAGTTTTCTCAGAGATCGCTCTTGTTATAGCAGGAGTGCCACAAGGTTCTGTCCTCTCTCCTTCTCTCCTTCTCTATTTCTTATTTTCATTGACGACCTGTTGGGGTAGAAAAGGCGAACGATGAATGACTCAATTAACCGCGATTTGGCGACGATTTGTGAGTGGGGCCAAATGAACAGAGTAGATGCTTAACTTTACAGTATCGACCTTTGACACTGTTACTCTATTTGTGGACAAGACAAGATTATTCACATATCGAAAATGTTTGTAAAAATGTATGGAATAAGGAAAGGATTTTATCCAAAGCTTACAGCCTTGGCAGTAATTATATTCGTAAGAAACCACGGTATTTGGTTAATAAATCCAGAATAGACTGAGCAAGGCTTTGTCCCATATAAATACTGTTAATATTGCACTGGCATATTAGTAACATTCTAGTAATTCAGGTTAACTTTTTCACTTTGAAAATTAAATTCGAATGGGTTGAATTTTTAAGTTTCAACATTATACAATGAATGGTTGGCCGTTAAGACAACCGTAGTTTCAGTCAAAAGCCGTTGTGTAAAGGCACAACAAATCTAACAGAGAATAGAGGCCACAACAGTACAACAGTGTAAATTATATTACTTTCACTCAAACTTTCACCCCTAAACCTATACAATCACATCGATGTTTCTACAATATTAATATTTATCCGAATATAGAAAACAAATACAGCGCGCGATTTTTTTAAAAATAATTTTTCACAATTCCAACCCCCGGCTCCACAATGTAATTTAACTTTTCCCTTGTTAATTTGGGAAAATGTTAAAACTGTAATTTAAAAAATATTGATGTGTACCTAAACTAGATTTGTACCACATTTCGTCCACTTTCTTTCACAAACTTTTTACTTAGCCAACCAAATCCAAACTAACTTCTGCGAAGGACGTGTATGTCATTACGTGGTTGTGTGCAAGCAGAAATCGAAGTCGTCGTGAACATTGCAATTGCGGCGTCTAGTGACAAAATCAACGGCGGCTGCAAAAATTCGACGAAATTAAAAGTTTGATTGAACTAAGACTTTTGTAAAGAAGGATTATGTGTCACTAAACTGCTGAAAGTGCAGACAATTAGTGATGATTTAATGATTAAAATATTGTTTCTTATTAATTGACATTTTCCTTCCGATATCAGTGTTCATTTGTGGCTGTTTGCTGCTTGTATTTACCCTGTTTGTCATGACTGCTAACAGTTCCATTTTGTTATTTCGTTTTAAGTTTTAAGTGTTTTGTTGTCCATATTTATTTATTTTGACAGAATCTCATTCTCTGCCAGCCATCGTAAAAGCCGCGAGCAAGTCTTGTGCTATTTCAAGCGTACACGTCTGTAGGCATATATGATGGCAAAAAAACACTGTCTAATAGCATGTATGTCGTGTACGACAAACATGGACTTTGGTTTTCAATTTTTTTTTGATTTTCTGTGTCTGTCGCATACACGTTTAATACCGTATCTGTCATACTTCGTATACAAATTCAGTTCGCTTTGTGAGGTATGTGCGCGTATCGTGTAATTATGGAAAATATTTGTGAAAACAATGGCGTCTTTTCATAATGTGGGTTTCTGGCAAATACAAATACCATACAGAGGGCAGACGTCGTTTTTGATGTAAGTAATTGTCAGTAATACCTACTCTTGGAAATGTTCAGCAAACGACTTGGGATGTCTACCCTTTGTATGGTCTATGGCAATGTTTTTTGAAGAATATACAATTTTACCATAGTTTACCATCAGATAAAATCCGATGGTACCACGTAATCAAATGAAACTTAAAGAAATATTTTTTTTTTAGTTGTGGTGCTGTGAATAATCAGAAAGTACTTTGGCAAAAGTACAACCGTGGGCATACAAAACTTCAAAAAAACCGCTTGAGACTTGATAGAAAATGTCGCAGTGTGTGACTCCAAAACAAAATTCAAAGTCTCAAGTCGCCCTCTGTAAATTTTCTTTTAGAATTAATCGATTTCCAACTACTAGTTCTTGAAGTGAATACCACTAATAAATAAATATGTAAACACTGAAAACATTCATCATCCAAAGAGTATCAATCTAACTATGACTGCGGATGATACTGAGCGAGAAGTAGAAACCGAGGATCGTAGTAAGAATACGTTACCGCCAGAAATTCTGGATATATTTAAGTATTTGAGCCAAAACGAGAAAATAGTGTTTAAATCTCAACAAAGAGATGAACCTGAATTGCCGGAAACCGAAAAAGTAAAATTGGCCAAAGCAATGTATCAAAGGAATCCGCAAACATTTCTGATGCGTTTTGGAAATTATTTGGATGAAAAGCACTTAAACAACTTTGGTCGGCTTTCTATTGCTCGATCTGATGAGGAAATGCATTTAATGGTAAAGGATTATAAACGGAAAATAAAAACTAGGCAGCAGGATGTGAAAAACAGGAGATACGCCGCTTTGCAGAAGATGATTAAGGACGGCGAATATTTTAGCGAGCAGGAAATGATGATGAGATCACCCGAGTTGTACCAGGAACTTGTTGGACAGTATTTGAGTAAGGAAGAGAAACAACAGCGTGACAGCTATGACGTGAAGAATACAACATTCTCGGGAATTCTAATGCATAGCATGGAACAAAAGGAAATCTCCGAAATTATGGAGCAGGCTGTGAATCAAGTAGATGATTTAGATGTCAGTGAAAAACAGCCTCCACTTGAAGTTACTAAGGCTGGGTCTGGCGAGAATGGCGCGCTTGATGATATGACGAAGGAAGATGAGGAAATTCCGACCAATTGTCGTCAACAATGGGGCAATTTTGATAATGAACAGATTGCTTGCTCTTCCAGCACAGTACAAAAGAAAGAATTACCAATAAAGCACAAAAGCAGAATTACATCGCCGACAAATTTGATAACAGCCGACGAAAGAGAGTTATTGCGCCAAGAATTTATTAGCCAAATGCATGAACAATTCCTATGTGGCCAAGATGAAGAATTTGATTATGCCACAGTCGACGACAATACTCAATTCGATGACTTGAAAATATTAAATCAGGATAGGGAGGATAAATATTTCGAAGAGAGTGATGAAGCGGATGATGAGGACGTAACCAGAAAACACGTAAAAAATGATTCGAATAAAATGGAAGAGGAAGAGTCGGAAGACGAACTAGATTTATATATGAGCCATTTAAATAAACATCATAGTTTACAAAAGTAAGAACCACTTTTTTATTTAATGGTGTGAAGAGAAAAACGTAGGAGTTTCACGACTGATTTACTAATTTCCTTACAAACATAAATATTTGCCTTTGAAAATGCAATGCGAGTGACGATAACAGAATGAATTTGATTCGTTAAATTTTCTCTCATTAAGTTTTTTTTCCAAACATTCAGTTGCATTGTGAAGTATACAACTTCCGAATGCAATAAAGTGAGAGATTTTAAGACTACAATAGATAGACTACTGTCAGGGTTGGCATATTCGGATGTTGTTTTGGGCAACATTTACAGTGTTAGTATCGAATCAGTAACACGGGTATTTGATGTGATAGTAACTACTTTCATGACAAGAACTATTTGCCATTCTGGGTTTGAATGCTTTTTTTGTTGTTGTTAATTGCAAGTCATTTCGAACGAATCCAAACGAACAATAATAAAAAATCATTCGATTTAAAAAATCTTTTATTTTCAAGTATGTAGGTATAATTGTTATTAAATGTATGTATGTATAGCTCTTATCTTCAATAATACGAAATTAAAAGGATTATTTGCATAAAACTGTTACAGATGAGAATTTATGACGATAATATAATGTAAAAATCTTACACATATGAGAAAGATAGCATTATTATTCAAAAACAAGCCATAAGTCATACTTTAATTTAAGGTTTCTATCTGCCTCTACCACGTCCTCGAGGGAAACCACGACCTCTGCCACGTATGATTTTGCTATTGGCTGGAGGACTTTTAGGACGTAACGATTCAATGCGTGTGGTACAACCGGTAGCAGGTGCTTCTGCAAAATATGTTTGATAGAGGTCTGCATTAAAGTTCGAATTCGTCAATTCGGGTCCAACCGTCAACCAACCCGGTCGTATACTCGAGTCACGACCAAATAGGTGAAGACGCCTACGCCCCAAGCAAAAGTGTTCAATAATATGGAAGATCTCTATTGGCTTTTCAAATGAGCCAAATTCGTCTTCTTCAGAAATAATTAGATCTATGTCAACATTTGCATGTATAAAATCGCCATCCGTGGACCGCCTAACAGTACCCTTAATACCCATTAGACAGTGCTCTTTAGTACGTTGAAAAACAGCTTTGGGTTCCAACTGTTTCGAGTGACCCGGTTTATTGATGTTAGTACGTATCCAACAAATATCCTCACAACGCCTGAACCCCCATTTCTTCAAACAATTACGACCCATATCTAGGCCTTCCGAAGAACCACACCATAGGAATACAAATGAGCGATGAGCCGCTATTTCGCCAACATCAAGATCTGAAAAAATTATGGCATTAGAAATTATCATTTTTAGAAAACGGTTATTCGAGGTGTATCAGTACAAAACTAGACAATAAAAAGTAAAAAGTAAAGGCTTACTTAATATATCATCCCAATTCCAGAATACCCTCGGAGCACCACCGACTGTGGCCACAGATGGCGCTGCTCGGGCATATTCTTCCAGAGGAGGCTCAATAAGTATTACATCGAACTTGGTCCCTAATGATTTTATGTCCAACATCTTTAAATCAGCTTTTAAATACATCGGAGCCGATGCTGTATCTTGTATCAGTTTATCCTTTAAACGTATCAACTCTCTCAGTTTGGGATATTCTTCGAACCTGTCGGCCAAACCCACATCACGTATAAAATTCTGGGGCCTTTGGCCGGTATCAACAAAATGTTGGCAGTAATCATTATGTGGATTGGATGATTGTGTACCCTAATTAAAAGAAAGGACAAATTATATTTCGACAATATTACTTTACCGACATTGCTCCGATTTGTCTCAAATGTTCACCAGAGTACACTTTTGATTTTAAGATTTAAAAAAAAACCAAGTTCAAACATTCCGAGTTCCGGGCCAAGAAAGTCCGGATATAACCTAACAAGAAATACATACCTTAATTTAAACCATATCTTGGGTTTGGGTCATTCTATTATAAAAATAGTTTGATGTCGTCTCCGAATAGATTAATTAGCACCGGAATTTCGGGGGCCGTAACTCGGAAACTTTGAACTTGTGGGACATTTTTTTTTAAATAATTACATACCCCAAAGAAAAAATAAAAAAAATTGGAGCAATGTCGGTAAAGCAAATTTGTTCCCCAATTATATATACAAGTTGTGAAACAATCCTCACCTTCAGAAATGTTGAAGAATCCCTGTAAATTATTTCTCCCTGTGTCTTTTTGGCAGCAACAATGTCTTCGTCGTCCTGGGAACGTTGAGTGCTGTCGCTCTTAAGAGCACTTCCACTTAGACTGGAGCCATTGTTCAAATCATTGGTGCCCAATGCAATCTTAAGTTCATCAACACTTGACAATCCCAACTTCAAGAAAAAAAAATGGAAGACATTATTATCAACAAATTATAAATTCCTACCAGAAAATTTCTACCGTTTGTGCCAATAACTGTTTACGTTTACGCGACCGCTCTTGCGAGCTTTTTAACACATCACTCATTTTTGTGACTAAACAACCAAGATAGATCCTATTATTATAAAAAATGCAGCGGCAGTGTGGAGTACAAAGTGGAAAGTGGACCTTCGATTTATATGTTAGATCCTAATCCCAAACTAAAAAACAGCTGTAGATGCCAATGACTTTCTAGCCGATATGAAATCGTCGTCGGCGGCTCGGCTTAATTGTTCATCGGCGACGTGTCTCTTATTTTATTACTATGACGCACAGTGTGAGGGAGGTTATGAAAATGTTAAAAAAATGTCCGAAATCACCTGTTGACGTTAATTCTACTGTTCTGTGCATAATCGGAAAATGGGCCAATGGTTTTATTTTATTATTTCATATCATGATAACTGACATATTGTAAAACCCATATTCTTGCAAATCTCTTGTTTCAGGTACAAATACAGACACTTCTAGCACAAATATAATTTTTCCAAATATTCCGATTCTACATAAACCAATCTCGCCGTAATTTTAAGACAATGGATTTGACGAAACACTTTCTGAATTCACTTTTATTGATTTTTGTTCGGAATAGCTTCCTCAACAATCTAGGAATTATTTTGAACAGAACTGTACTAATGTATACTTATTAGTGTTCGAGCATTAGATCTGCATTCCTCGCCATTGAATTTTTGTCGAATATTCTACTAGGTTTACTATCCGCCACACTGTGCGGCGACTCACTTATTGGTACATAATACAATTTGGCATTAAATCCCTACTCTTAAGCAAAAACGCTGCCGATTTAGCTAATTAATTTGATTCTCGTGAATCGCCCTATTGTGATATAATTCTATATCTAATTATATTATATATCATAGAGAAAATGACGATGATCCAGCAGTGACGATATCTGCCCAAAAGCCAGCTCCGAACGGCTATTTCTTTTTCTGGAGAAATCTTATAAGTACTTGTAATTGGTTGTACATGTTGGTCGAATAACAAAGTTGGCTTCAAGATTACCCTCAAAAAGCATTTTTTTATTCGGCTTTAAAATCTAAAACAGTTTATACAGTGCAATGATGAAAATATGAGCCTGTTATTTATAAAAATATGAACCTTAAGACAATGTCGCCTATTGCGACCCTCACACGATACAACTGGTTGAACAACTGAGTTGAACAATGAAGTTGGTCGTTCTCCTCACACGCTACAACTTTTCAACAAATTTCTTATCGAATCTTATTTGCAAATATATTTTCCGTAGAGTAAACATGAACGCATATGTTTTTTTATTTATATATTTTTGTTTCGATTATTTGGTTTTTATACTTTGAATTCCACAACATACAGACATATTTTTATGTTCCTCATTCACAAATTTTTTAATTTTTTATTACTTTTTTTTCAATACATCGGTATAAAAATGTGTTTACTTCATCAATGACAAAATACGAATGAAGTAAAGAAGTTGAATGACAAGCCGTAATATGTACCAACCAAGTTGGCCTACCTGTGCTGAAATCAAAATATTTTGATATTCATCCAACCGACGACCAACCTATAACCAACTAGCCCTCACACATTACAACTGGTTGTATAATTTGATCATGATGTACAACCAGTTGTAACGTGTGAGTGTTGTATGAAACTTATCGAAATGTCAATATGTTGTTCACCTGTCTGTCAAACAATACGATCTCAGAAATAAATTGTACCAAATGATACATGGTTCTATATATTGTCATTTCGATAACATAGTTATCGTTCGACATTTTTATATTGGATTGTGTAAACCCCGCTTTCGACAGCTGTCAGTTTTGTGCGAGGTGTTTTTTTTCGTTGAAATCGTCGATCTGTGGTGCAAATAATTGTATATTTTAATTTAATTTAAGTAGTTTTTAACAAATACACAAACAGCAAGATGAAAGTTTTGTATA
This sequence comes from Hydrotaea cyrtoneurina, assembly GCA_958296145.1. Classification (NCBI taxonomy): domain Eukaryota; kingdom Metazoa; phylum Arthropoda; class Insecta; order Diptera; family Muscidae; genus Hydrotaea; species Hydrotaea cyrtoneurina. The sequence goes on along the minus strand of OY282514.1, from coordinate 48,313,784 downwards.
AAACATTTCTCTTTGCCGTGATATTCACGGCTGGCTTTCTGATGTTGGGTACAACGGCTCAAAATAAACAAAAGGTATGTTGGTCTAACTCTCAAATATAACTCGTTGGCCACGTCATTTTTGTTATCACAAATGTCTAAATGCCGGTTCCTATATTTTTTCCTATATTTCTTTTCGACTTGCAGTCTGGTCTGTCACTGTCGGAAAAGGTACAAAATCTTATGGAGATGAATAATAAGAAAGCTCTTTTGCGTTTCAACGGTCAAAAGTTTAAAGAATATGTCAAGAATTCACCTCGTAATTACTCAATGATTGTCATGTTGACCGCATTGGCGCCGTCGAGACAGTGTCAGATATGTAGACACGCTCATGACGAGTTCCAAATTGTGGCCCAGTCGTATCGGTTCTCACCGGTGTATTCTAATAAATTATTCTTTGCAATGGTTGATTTTGATGAAGGTTCTGATGTTTTCCAAATGCTACGCCTGAATACCGCCCCCGTGTTTATGCACTTCCCTGCCAAGGGCAAGCCCAAGGGAGCAGATACTATGGACATTCATCGTGTGGGCTTTGCTGCTGATGCTATTGGAAAATTCATAGCCGAACGCACAGACATTCAGATTCGTGTATTCCGTCCTCCAAATTATTCAGGCACAGTAGCTATGGTTACTCTTGCAGGTTTGGTTGGTGGATTCCTGTATATGAGACGTAATAATTTGGAATTCTTATACAACAAATCGATATGGGGTGCGTTAGCGGTATTCTTCTGTTTCACTATGATTTCTGGACAAATGTGGAATCATATCCGTGGGCCGCCACTGGTGCACAAATCTCAAAATGGTGGTGTGGCTTATATCCATGGTTCTTCACAGGGTCAGTTAGTTGTTGAAACCTATATTGTTTTGGGCTTGAGTAAGTATACTGGAATCTGGTCTATATCCATTACACCTTAATTCTTCGTCTATTAACATTGATGTGTCTTTCTAGATGCACTGATTTTCTTTGGAATGATTCTGCTCACCGAATCGGGCAGCCAGACAGATCAACGTAAGGGCCGTATCATGTCCATTATTGGTTTGACTTTATTGGCCATTTTCTTTTCATTCCTACTCTCGGTATTCCGCTCGAAAGCCCAAGGATATCCATACAGGTATATTTTAATCGGACTTTTTGAAACTATATGATATTAACGGATATTTTTTTTTTCAGTTTTCTATTTAAATAAACTAATATTTTCTAAATTGAAATTCCTGAAGGCGGTAACAATAAATTAAATAAATATATTTGCATTGTATACATATATATTTAATTTTGTGAGCAAGGATAAAGAAAATCGTTTTTGTTCGTGTACACATATTTAATAAATGGATTTTTTTTACCAAAAAACCGGTGAATATTGTGAATTGAACTCCACTAACATGAATTAGTTTTCTTGTGTCTCAAAGCGAAAGTGGCACTATTCTAAACCCGTCTTGGGAATTAAGCGAACAGACTACGTTGTTAAATATTAAACTCTGCAACATAGTGGTCATACTGGCCTACAAGATCAAAAAAAAAAAAATGTTAATCTAGAATATAAACCTTCTATAAACAATTTCTATATTATTTTTTATTTTGCTGTTTATAATCCATATTGGAAAATTAATGAGACAAAATGTAACAGTTGGATCTGACAAACTAGTTTTGTTAATTTCCACTTCTAATGATTGTTTTTGCTAGTTTGAAGTTTTACAGCACGGCAGAACTCGTGACAAACTCTCAGAACATCACACAAAACATCAGAATTGAAAGATCGCCAAATATAATCTATCACCAAAGACAATTAAATTGCATATTATACCTATGTAGAGAACAAAGATAATGAAACTACATACTGTGCATACGACATCTATGCACTGTCAACTTTTATGTAAGTACTAGCTGACCCGGTCCGCGTTGCTGGCCCTAAGCAAACATTAGTGTTGTATTACACATATTTATATAGGAAAGGGGAGTTTTTATCCCTTTTGCCATTTTCACCCCCTAAATGTAGATAAATCCAAACAATGTGTAGCCTATGTTACTCGCGGGGTTATTCGGAAGATTCCCTGAAAATTTCATCAAAATCGGTCTAGCCGTTTTCAAGTCCATACGTTACATACATACACACATCCATTTTTATATATATAGATAGATAGGTATCTTAAAGCTTGATCACCAATTTTAGCCAAATAAAGAAGTATTTAAACATAACTATTTTTGGCCAGGTTTGTTTTTGTCTCCGTGTCCAACATTAATGCCAGTTTATGGAGTGTTTAATGCGCAAAGTCGATGTAGAAGTTTTTAAATGTTATTTATGTCAATAGATTGAATAACTAGAAAGTAGTGGTAAATATAATAGATCTCATAATCCGATAGGTGATGGCCGACAGTTAAGATGCCACTTCTCAAACTTCTAGAATACTTTACAATATAAACGGTATAACAGCTTTCCGATTTGTGGGATAATTTTTGAAATTTTCCTTATACCAACTATGTGTAAAATTTGCCACAATAACCTGGAACGAAAAATATTGACAGTTACTGAAATGTTTGTTGTGTCCTGGTTTCGAATGTTACCTGGTTTGCAAAAACCCACGTAGCAATCAGCCACCATGTAATACTTTTCGCCATGAAGCCCAATAACGAAAAATACACAATTATTTCAAAGAACATGTGTGGCGACGAAATCAATTCAAAAAAACCACCTTGTGGTAATAAATGCTGCTCTGCTGGCATTTCTTTATTGGTTTTGTCACGTTTTCGTAAATTTGCCAAAATCAAGTTCGACTGATACTGATGCCACCAACTGAAGAGAAACAGGGCAATGCAAACATATTGAATGAAAGAAATGTGTATTAAACGAAAACTTGTTGCAGTAGAACCTGAAAATATTGATAAGAATTAATTGATATGAAATGCATGTTTTTTAATTCACATATGCACCTTTTACAAATCCTTCTGTGTTTGCCAAGAAAACCAGCATAATCAAGAAATAGTGCAAATAGCCCAGAAAATAATGTAAAATATTTATCTTATTCTTATGTGAGAAAATTTGCACAAATTTCGATTCGTAGCATCGCCTTAGACATTGAATAGACATCAAGGTAAGTCCAATAACCGCTGATGTGGTGTCAATTAAAACCTTACGATTGCCTTTGCCACCGGCCATGAAATCGAGATAGGTTTCGGTATATTTTGGCAATGGATTATTACACATCGATACCTGTACAACCTGGTACATCGACCACATGGACCACAGACTGGCGAATAAGTAGAAATGTGAAAACCATGATTTAGGCACTTCCAAACGTGATAATAGCCAAACGTTCTCTCCTTTGTAGCAATGTTTGCCATAGCGAAACAATAGCCTAACTGCGGCGGGCAATTTAGGTTCAACAAAATGCATTAAAATTCCAAAAAGGATTACACAGCTACACAAACTTGCAAATATCAGATTTAAAATATGTATAGTCCATTTTTCGGTTGCCTCAAGATCTTTTTCCATAGATGAAGGAACCATTTTTTGGTAATGTTGCTATTCACTTCAAAGTCTGAATTTTAAATACAAGCCTCGAGCAACCAACTTGAATCGTTTTTTCTTATCAATTTAAAGTAATTAAAACGTTCAATAGTTGCAAATTAGTTAAGCGATATTGTGGAAATTTACACAAGTTTCAAAATGTACAAAAAATAGTGAGATTAAAAAATGTCAAGGCTCTAAAATAGTGTCTTCTTTAAAATTCGTGCGAAGGTCATTATAACTTCACGTGATAAACCGTGGTCATCCGCTATTAGCACAATATTGAACTGAGACAAATGTGCCGTGCTGTAGGTTATTCTGAATTGGTTAGTCCATTTAATAAGAAAACGCCGTTGAATATGACGGAATTACTTTAAAAAATGTAAAATATTATTCCCCTATATAGGCAATTAGGTGTTGCATTTTGTCAACTCAATCGCAACAACTTCCACGTTTTCTTCTATTGAAAAATTTGTTCCAATTCAAAAAAAAAGTCTAGCAATTTTGATAGTGACTACAGGCAAATTTCTATCGTAGCTATTTTCTCTAAGATAAGATGGTTGAACATGTATTGAAATTTGAGATGGTTGGTCCCATTGATGAGTGTTCACTTATTTCTGATTATTAGTCGGGATTTAGACGTTATCGAAGTAAAACGTCTTCATTAGTTGGACTTACTGACATTATTAGTAAAATGACTGGTGGCCTCGGCTGTTGTGTTCTTTTGTCGAAACTTAAATTTGTCGATTGCGTTTGACAAAATTAATCATGCGTCGTTCATTGATAACCTGGTACGCTACTTCAGTTGTTCCAGCTCGGCTTGCAAGTTAATGCTGTCTTGTTGGTAGGTAGGAGACAATATGTAGGTTGTAATGGTATTTCGTCTAGTATACATTCAGTCGGCCGGGTCGATGTATTACATTTTAGTTTCAATTGAGTTCTAATTAATTATTTAATTTCATTTTCATTTATTAATTCCTGTCTTGTAATTTAAAGCCTTACGGCCAATTAAGAATAAATTATAAAAACGTATAAATTTAAACTATAAATTATAAACTATTAAACATGATACATACATTACAGTTGAAAAAGAAATATTAAGTTATAATGATAACAAGAATGCCAATGAATTAACCTACTTAAAAATATGTTGAAAAAGGGTCAAACATATACTTTTAAAAAACTATTTATTAATTAATTTATTGTATTATTAACGAAACTACAACATTGGCTTCAAATTTAAGAAAATCAGGCCATTGTTTTTTAACATTTTAGAAAAATACATCGCATATGGTGTCATGTGTGCTATAGACAAACCTCAATTCTCTATTTAAAGATATAATGATCACATTTAAATTGGCACTAGAGTATAAGTCCAAACAGTACATAAAGCGGTAATTAAGGCGGTACCTAACCGTTCATTAACAAAACGTAATAGCGAGAAATCTGTGGTATACAAAATTTCTTAAGGAATAGTTAACCTCGGAAACTACACACATAGTTGTGGCTCAAAACTTAATTTATCATGAACCAAAATCTATTTCTGTCCCATGTTAAAAAAATTCGCAGCTCCTTACAACCTGTAGTGTTTTGTAATTATACAGGGTCCGTCAAATCACTTTTATTTTTGAAAATTCTATAAAAAAAAACTACTGGATATTTTCTTAAATTTCTTTTTCTATTTGAAAGTACAATCCTTCCGATTAATAATGGAAAATAATTTCATTCAAATGGCTGCCTCGGCTGGCCATGCAGTAGCCTAACGACATCAGCTCTGCGGCTGATAATGCGATCTTCAAAAACAGGGCGCAAAACATCGAGTGTAGCTTCGGCTGTGTGGCACGTAGCGCCGTCCTGTTGAAACCAAATGCTGCCAATATCCTCCTCCGCAGCTCCTTACAACCTGTAGTGTTTTGTAATTATACAGGGTCCGTCAAATCACTTTTATTTTTGAAAATTCTATAAAAAAAAACTACTGGATATTTTCTTAAATTTCTTTTTCTATTTGAAAGTACAATCCTTCCGATTAATAATGGAAAATAATTTCATTCAAATGGCTGCCTCGGCTGGCCATGCAGTAGCCTAACGACATCAGCTCTGCGGCTGATAATGCGATCTTCAAAAACAGGGCGCAAAACATCGAGTGTAGCTTCGGCTGTGTGGCACGTAGCGCCGTCCTGTTGAAACCAAATGCTGCCAATATCCTCCTCTTCAATTTTTGTAAACAAAAATTTGTTCAACATGGCCCGATAACGAAAACGAAATATGCACTAGTTGAAAAAAAAAACGTTAGATGGCCGACCCTTTACAAGGCCTAAGAGGCTCAGTTACCAATTGAATTTAAATAAAAATTGAAAGAATGCACATCTGAAACATTGTCCTTAATCTCACATATGGGTGTTTCTCTGGTTATGCACGCGACATTTGTACGCGTTTTATTGTGTTTGAATATTAAAAAAATAGAAGTGGATTGGAATTTTAGAATGAATTCTAGAATCGTTACATTGTTTGTGATGAGTTCTTTCTAAAAAGTATATATAATGGTAAATTGAGCACTGGGTACCCAAATGCCATGCAATCAAAGTTGACTTACTCACGTGACAAAAATAGAAGTGCTTTTTAGGACCGTAAGAAAAAGTGCGAAAGTAAGCGAATTGTAGGAGGTTTTTATTTCGGGAAAAATGTTTTTATAAAGGTTAGTAATGGGCCTTTATAATCATGTTTTGTTCAAAAGCAACTATGCATGGGTTGGCGAAGAAAAAAATAAATTGTAAATTACGCACGTGACACTTTTTACCTTCATACATATTTTAGTAATTTTACATATATTTTCAGAAGTTTTTAACAAAAAAATTAAACTTTTATTCAAAAATGAAAAATAAAATATAAAAATATACTACAAAATTAATCCAACTTAATTTTTTGCTTGAGTGAGTATCCTGTTCGAGCAACATTTATATATTCATTATCTTGGTAGGAAAAGCAATGCATTTTTTGTATTCCTGGAATATAGCGGACAATTTTTCATTAAATGGTGGAGAGAAATCTTCAATCTCCTTTGCTGAGGTGCATTATTCGAGACTGTGGGATACTTTTCACACAAAGCTTTTAGCACTTCACCTTTCTTTATTGCGTCCCTTGGTAACGCCCTCTCTACCTTCTCTATAGCTTTGCTTAGTGTTTGTTTACACAAGTAGCCACTTTTGAATTGGGTACTTGAATTTTTCTTGATTGATCTACACTTTTGTTGCCGAACACGATCTTTATTTCTTTTTTCTTTCAATATTTTTGAGTTATTTTTAGCCTCACATGCTTTTCTCTTGCGATATTCACGCATTCTTTCAGCTTGTTTTTCTTTATGTTCTTTAAGCTTGTTTTCATCTTGCTTAAGCCTTTTCCTCCAACGTTCTTGATTTTTAGCATTACTTGACATCTAATATGTATTGTTAAATTAAAATAATATTTACCAAATGGAATTTTGAATTTTTCGTACTTACTATTACGCACGTGACAAAGTTTAAAAGTCCAAAAAAAAATTACTTTTTGTGACAAAAGAATGTTGCCGGAAAAAAAATGTAAATATTCCGTTATTGATGCACAGTTTGCTCTCCTCTCACATTTTTATATTCATTTGTTGTTGTATCAATTACTTATATACCATACTGCGATATTACACATATATTATTTTCGTCAGCAGCAATGACAAGTAATGCATGCTACAGCTTTTAAATTGAATTAAAGAGTCATTCGGTTTACATACCATTTTTTTAAGTTAAAATTATGATAAGCTGAAAATTTGTTTTACATAGTAAAACAACAATAGTTTTTTTTAAATTTCTGTGCTTAAAAAAATTGATTTTTTAAGTCACGGTGGACCATTTCAGAGAAATACCCATATAGTTTCCTATACATCGTTCTTAAAAATCCAATCTGCCTTTCTCAGAAAATTTCGTTCAGCATGAAGTTTCCATTTCCTAGCATGCAGTTCTCTCATAACCATAAAATTTCAATTCTGTGACTGAATTTGAATTTATTTCCATTTTGTTTATGTACAATGAACGACCACAAGTTCGAGTTTTTAACTCTAATGTTTTTTAAATTTCTCTTCATGTACCATGAAAACGTAAAATTTTTAATGAAATCATGCCTTATGTTAATATAATCAGACCCCAAATAAATGATTTCAGAGACATCTAAACAATTTCTCTTAAATCTCCAGACTAAAGCAGAGATGTTAATGATATTTCTACCGTTACGTTGTCTGTCTACATCTTCCATTGACATACTTTCAATCAGGGATGAAACATGAATATAATAAAAAGGTACTGTACTCATTTAAAAAAGTAATTTTACCGCTAAATGGTACTTCATGTTTATTTCTTCGAAATCGTTTAAATTTCCTCCATTAAAGAATAGTAAATAAAATAAATAATATGAACGAAATAGGATATCAATTTTAAGCATAAATTTGTTCATATCTTTTTGTAGTTTATATAAACAGAACTGAGTATGTTATGGTACTGCGGTACATTTGCAGTTGAAGAAGAACTGAATTTTCCATCCCTGCTTTTAATCAAACACTTTCTCTTATACCCCACATGTTTCAAAAGGCTCTCCCCACCCACACCGACCTCATACTGTAAACATTTATTTTGGAAGATACATAACTGAAAAAATATTGTGAAGGGGCACACTTTTCTGAAATTTATAGAAAAGTTTCTGTTTATTTATTAATTTATTGTTACTAAATAGTAATAGTTACTTGGAGACATATATATGTGTATTCAAAATGTCGAGTAATTAAAAATATCATAATGATTTTCAAATTAAACATATTTTTATACCTGTCAACTTTGTTGGTATGCACGACTGTTGTGACCATAAGAGGTCAAGTCGTGGGGCAAGCATCAGTTGGAGAATTGTACACTTTTAAAATTGAACCTTCTATGTTCAACTGGACACATCAGGTGATAAATGAGCAATTCCGATATACGCCATCATTAAGGTCATATCCAGATCTACCCTCGTGGATGCGTTACATGTACAGTCAGGAACATCACGCAGGATTCCTTTACGGAACACCTCCGGCACAGCTGTCTGATAAAACCATCACTTTGGAAATTGTGGCATTGAATAAACAAAACTATGAAACACGTCGTTGTGAGCTGGCCATAACGATAGCATCTAAATTCCACACTACTAACGTAGTACAGATGAAAATCGATAATTTGAACTGGGTTCATTTGATGGACCCCGGCCGTGTGGAAAATTTACGCAACATTTTCCGCAAGGACTTGTGGCCAGAAAGTGAGTCGGATCTAAGTCTGGTATTTATGGAGTCCGCCGTAAATATGGGTGGCCGATTGCCACTGAGACCGCAGCAACACGAAGGGTAAATTAAATTTATAAAACACTATTCATTGTACGATTATTAAATGGGGTTTTTTCTTCCAGTGTTATTGTTCATCTGGGTAGTTTTGCAAAATTCTCGGACCGTCTGATGCAGCTCCAGGAAGAAGTACGTCCACTTTATAAACTTCCTTCTTGCACGTACAAACGTACATCGGTGCAGAAAATATTCGAAAATGTCGGTTTCAAACTGGATTGGTGTGCCTTTAAGATGGTGGGGGCCGAAATTGATCCAGAAGTCCAAGTTCAGCATCACAACCATGACACCACAAGCGGTAACTCCAATAACAACATCAATAAAGTTATCGGTCAGACTGAGGCGATTAATATGAAAAGGCGCACAGATCGTTGGCATGGGATGACCCGTGACGAAGTACCCATTCGAAACTACATAGATGAATTCGCTTTTGCGTTTGCTATACCGACTGTTATTTTTGGTCTCCTCTGTGGCATTCTTACCGCTACTTTATGTTTCAAGCATCAGAAATTGTAAGTTAGGTTGGCGATAACCAATCGAAAGGAGTGTGGTGAAAAACAATTAACAATACAAGACGATGTCGATTTGGAATATTTATAAATGGTTGATTTCTCAAAAGATATTTATAATGAATACACACGGCACGACATAAAAATTAAATTTTAAAATATCTAGTTGAAGTTGTCATAATGTAATAGCTATCGAAAGTTAAACATTTTAACGGTAAAACTCATCGAATACCAGCTCTTTAAAACTTTGTACGAAAATTGCGGCAATAATGATGATGAAATACATTATCGACATCGTCTTCACAATTACTTTTCATCCCACATATTTAAATAGTTTAATTTTTGTTTGTTCCTTGTTTTGTCTTTTTCTGTTTCATTACTATTTTTTATTTTTTTTTTAGACATGATCCAAAATCGGAATTCTTTTTCGATAATATTTTTCATATATGTGAAGAGGAATGTTTAGAATCCTCGCATAGTTCTGTTTCTGACTCAGATGAAGAACAGGAAAGGTGATTTTCTTTATATTTTCATTTTATTTTCGTCCTTCACTAATATTAATTAAATTGATTTCTACTTATAATTTAAAAAATACAGAAAAATTGTATTTTTGGACCCGTTGTCGATTTGGATGAAATTTGGTGCATTTTCTTGCGACACTCTTGTAATGCCGCATGATAATCAAATCTACTTTTTAAGTTCGAAAATTTATATCAATTTGTGAAAATGATTCGGATATATTCCAAAATCCTGTTTGAAATATCCTGTAAAATATTGTTTTTTTTTTAAACTACATTTTGATTACTTGAAAACCTGTTTTCGATTTGGGAAAAGATAAGTTTACAGCATTACCTTCTATTTTTCAGTTATTTTTTTAATTACTACGTAGCATGTAAAATGCACCAAATCTCATCCATTAAGTTTAAGATCGTCTCGAAAGCATTTGAAATCTCCCAATAATTATTTTCGGTGTTTACAAAATTTTAGCTACAAAGAAACATATCCCACGACATCATCTACTGTTCAAATGGTACAATATTCCGATACGAATTCTCAGCCGGTAACCACGCTCAAAAGCCTTAAAGATCCCAATTGCTTGCTGGACAATACTAGCGTACGTTCTCAAAGGTATGCCATTAGAAAAACAACTGTCTGTATTAAAATGTAATTATTTGCCTCTTTCTGTTTCTCCAGCCCCACAAGTTTGTATCAAACTGATAGTCCTTCCAATACTTACTTGAGGCCCAAGCCGCCACCATACAAAGGCGGCACTTTAACACGCAGTGGCGTAGACATTTGACAGCCACCAACGTCCACGACCCCACGCATTTTGTATTGTTAAATCCGAACGTTGGCAATGGGTTTTAAATGAATTACAAAAATAATGGAATGTGCAAAGCAATCCCCTACATACACATTATGGTGAATTACCGATTTAATAAAAGTTTAACCACAATGTGAACTTAGTAGTTGGTCGCAGAATGACCACAGTATCAATTAATATTCAGCATATATCATTGAAAGTGTTAGCGTTGAAAAGTAGTAACTGCATAATCATTTGATATTACAATTATAAAATAAAAAGTTCTAATTCGAAACAATTTTTAATATTCGTGAGTAATTACCACATTTTGTATTATCTATTATTGAATTTTCCAACATAGTTAGAGAGATCGGTTTTGTTTATTGGACGCGATACTACATTATGAAAATGTAAGTGGCAATTGCAACATTAACTGACTTAAATTAATTAAATAGAGTTCATACGACGCAGGAGAATGGAATTTTGAAACATTTGATTGTGTCCCGAAATTATGCCAATGCATATCGCTGACATAAGATGAGTATAAAATATAAGTATAATAAGAGCACATTACACTGTAACACCGGCTGAAATTATTTGTTTTACTTCAATTAATTATCGACTGGATGTGTTACATCAGGCAAAAATATCATTATTTATCGTAAGTAAACATTTTAAAACTTGGTGGTATTACAATTCTAATCTAAAAATGTCTCAGGCACGATGTAAAGCGTCATTTGTGGAAGATTCTAAGTATCCCTAATATTTGTACTGTTGAACGTCGACATCTCCAAACAAATGCTGGGCGTTTTTCTGAATTGCCCAAGTATTAAAAACACCATTTATATAGTAATACAGACAACATCCTTACAAATAGTTTATTTTTGAATCCAGATACATCTTAGACTAAAGAATCTACAAAAGTTTTCGTTTAATAAAGAACAACAGTTATCCAACTTATTATTATAACTGCACTTAATTAAACGTTTAAAAACCCCACATGTTTTATTGTAATAAGAACCCCAGCATGGCTGCAGTACAGTAACGATCTCCGTTGCAAGTTTAATTGTCCTCTATGATAACCAATCTGCAATTAATAGGTATTAAATTTATTTTATTTATTTATTTATAATTTAGTAAATCAATTTGAATGGAAGTAAAATATGTTCATTATAATTAAGAAAATTTTTTTTTACGAAAATGTGGTTTGCATCAAAAATAATTCGGCTTACATTTAACGATCATCACTCCACACGATGCAAAAAAAATGGCGCAAAGCTCCGTTGTTGCTGGTATCAAGGCTAAAGTATGTTAGACTTTATTTGTTGATAATGCGCCCTGTCGAAGATGTCGCCAAGCTACGAATATTAGAGACTGGTGGTAAACCAAATTCGATTATTACGAAATCGTCTTTTATCTATGAAATCGATTGTTCGAATCGCAGCTTGTGATGGAAATAATAAATTTCAAACGACAAATCGTTTAGATAAATTGGAGCATTTACTTGTATTTACTATAGACAATTGATCGGAATCTTATTTCCGCCCATTTGTTTTTCTTGCTATTTATTTTTTAGACGTTCGACCCTCATGTATGTGGAGAACGACTGTGGCAACAAATTGTAGCAACATATCTCTGCGTTTACACACAACGAAAAATCGCCAAAAAATTATGAAGACAGTGGCGTAAAAATATAGTTGAGTTTAAACCTGTTAAAGTCGATTTTAAAAATATGCTGTTATGTAAAATATAAATTTGATATTACTGAAATTAAATGTAAACAAAACAAATGTAGAGCACAAAACGATACTAAATACATTGTCTTGGTAATTATGTGAACGCCTACTACACACAAACAATTTTTCCCTTTTTTGTTTGTTTGCCAATTGCCTAATGTAAACACAGGGTAAGCCAGTAACAAAGACAATAAGAAACGTGAACTGGCATATTTCAAAATAATACCGGGAGAGGAGTAAAAAGTTGTTATTTTTCAACAACCACTGAACAGATAAAAAATAACGTCGGTTATATTATTTGTAATGGTATTTTCGTGTAATGGTATGTTTATTTTTGGAATATTTCATTAGTATTGAATGTGACGGTCCCTTCAACGTCACAGTGTCCTGGCACATTTTGGGTGATGGCGTGAAGGTACATGATGACTCCACACCTTTTCTGCCATTCTATTTGTTTTTCTTTAACAACAATTTTTAAAATTGAATTGAATAGAAATTTTATAATAAACTGCACAGCTAAGAATACACAGCATTCCCATTTATTTTTATCATTTATAAACATCTACTCGGTAGAGTTGCCGTACTTAAGCTGTCATCAGACGATATGTTTTTTACTGTATGTACTGTCATATTTTCCATCTGTAAAAGTTGTACACATCGTCTGATACATGTGTAAAATACATATGTAATTTTTTCGATTAGAGCGCGCTCTATTTCGATCTGACAAACATAACAGAACAGCTGTTTTTGAAAAATACATATGAAATGAAAATGTTTAACCGACAGTATATCGCGTTTATAAATTAATATGCCGGCACTTTAATCGTAGATTGCGATAATGGACCTAAGTCCTGCATGTTAATTTAAATCATGTCGTAGCACGAGTAACTTCTCTCAAGATTTGTTGCCGTCCGCAGCAGCAAACAAAAACACAATGTTGCCCTACACCACAAATTATCAAAACATTTGGTGAAAAGTATGAACAAACAAATATGTTTTGATGAATAAGTCATGCACTACCATTGAGTTCAGAGCATATAGTTGCCTGCTTGAACTTTTTGTTGTCGTATTTAATATGACGGTGGGTAACCCTTGTCGGAGCAAAGTGGGCCATGGCAACAATGACTCAAAACATATGATTGCCTATCTTTTTTTTTGATGAGTGATAAGAGCAGGGAAAATAGAAGTCTTCTTGAATAGGTTTAAACAATATTGCGATAAATACGTGGCGTTTCCAATACGATATTCCCCCGCCTAAACTAATAATGATATTTTGTTAGTAAGTGACAGTATTAACAAGAAAATGGCATTTCTAGAATATTTACAATTGATCATATTCATCGGCTCTGCAATTTTCGCTGCGTTGTTGATATCGGTAAGAATGGCGTGTGTGGCCGGTAAATACGTGATAATAATCATAATACGGCATTGAATTAAAAATACAAGATTATCTCGAATTATTGTTTGTTTTGGTTTCAGCTTTTCATAGTGCAAAAGTCGATAACAACCCCGCTGCCGGTGATAAAAAGGCACAAACAAGAGAAGACTTACCTGGATCCAAACATTCTGAAAAACTTTGAATTCCCAAGTATAGACGATGAGCCCACGGTAGATTTGAGCGTGATCGTTCCTGCGTACAATGAGGAGCAAAGAAGTAAGTTGAAGAAAAAGAGTAGAAACGATTGTTTAATGAAAGTACATGTGTGGCCATGGCATATGTTAGAGCGTCCGACAGAATCGCTTAAGCTTGACATGATTAACGTCTACGTTAAATGTTGGAGCATTAGTACATGGTGCGTTTTGCATAGGAAATCAGACCCGTTTTAATAACTCATACTATTCCCCCAAAGCCCCCACCAACAATTTACTTGTACATAAATTTGTAGATGGTTGGATATAAAATTCTGCAGAGAATAGTTAAATTTCTTAAATTCACACTTCATTCTATTTATTTCTATTAATTTTAACACCAACTATGTAGAACACTAATAGCCTGGTTTGTGTCGCTAATTTGGACCGGATAACTGTAACATTTGTATTTGATATTTTCATTCTGAAGTAAACAGTCTTTAACTTTCGATCAGCACACGACCTTCGCATAAACTGGACAAAACTTCGAATTCACAGATCATTCTTAAATGACGCAACTTCGAAAGTAGTATAGTTGGTTGAAATCGAATTGTATATACATAGATATTTCCTATTAATGGTACAAAAATCAAATTTTTTTTCAGTGCCCTCGATGTTGGATGAATGCTTAGACTTCTTGGAAAGCAAATCAAAATCTGATAATTTAACGTATGAAGTCATTGTTGTGAGTGATGGCAGCTCAGATGGTACGGTTGCATTGGCATTGAAGTATTCCAAACGTTTTACAGCAGATAAAGTGCGAGTGCTGGAGTTGGTGGAAAATCGTGGCAAAGGTGGAGCAGTAAGATTGGTGAGTCAAAAACAAAGTACAACAAAATTTAGAATATGGTAGAACACCACGGCTCCTGTGCTTTCTTTACTTTCAAATTGCTTTTAAAGTGGTCTAGTGTATTTAATGCATTCATTAGGTTTATATACAGGATTATGGAGGATTTTCACAAGTCTGACATCATTGAAGATTTTAAAATGGGACATCGGTACAAAGTGAAAATATATTATTTAATTCCGTTAAAAAAAAACGTCCTTTTTACGAGATGTAGCTAAGACGTCAACAAAGAAAATGTTTAAAAGAGTTGTAAAACCAAAGTCTTACCAGTCTTAGAATTTAATTCAGTGTAAAATCGATCATTTATTCTATGGTTTTCTTCAGGCGACAGTTTCGGCTATAGACCATCCAATGTTGGATTTTTTTATGTTACTATCACGTCTCACCTTTTTCAATACACAGAAATATTCAAGATATACTGTTTGATATCAATCGTCGAATCATAAGCTGATTTAATTTATCAGTATCTGTTCGTCCGTTTGCTGCCCATATGAAATTTCCACAAAAAATTTAACTTAAAAAATAATCGTTTCCAATTTCTTCGCTACTAGTTCCTTTTTTCAAAATATTTGAACATTTTCCTTTTTCGTGAGGCTAGACTAGAAATTGTCTACCACAAAATGTAAGCAATTCAACAGAGAATGACAAGAAAAGACTGGATGGCAGAAGGGAAGCAATGAATGACGATTTGAAAAGATGTACACAGTTATTACACACATGCCTCGAAAATTAATATCTAATCCCAATATATACTATTTTTATATCTGTTCTTTTTATTTATCATTTCAGGGTATGCTAAGTGCTCGAGGTCGCAACTTATTATTTGCCGATGCAGATGGTGCGACAAAATTCTCCGATCTTGATAAATTGACAGAAGCTTTGGCAATCATTAACAATGATTGTAAAGATGATGCTGTAGTTATCGGATCCCGGGCACATTTGGAACAGGAAGCAATTGCAACTAGAAGCGCTTTTAGGTATGTTCTTAACCTATTTCATCAAGTGAAAATTAACATTTTCATAATTCATTTCGTACAGAACGTTTCTTATGCACGGTTTCCATTTCTTGGTTTGGCTATTTGCTGTACGATCTTTGCGAGACACCCAATGTGGTTTTAAACTGTTGACCAGATCGGCTGCAAGGAAGCTCTTTAGCATTATGCATGTGGAAAGATGGTATGTACTGTATGTTATGTGTTTCATGCCAACTTGATTTGAATTATTTTTTATTGTAGGGCATTTGATGTTGAATTGTTGTATCTCGTCGAACGTTTAAACATTCCAGTCCGTGAAGTCGCCGTAAACTGGCAAGAAATCGATGGTTCTAAGCTAACACCGTTCTGGTCGTGGCTACAGATGGGCGCCGATTTATTCTTAATTTGGTTTCGTTATTTGATCGGTGCTTGGCACGTGGATGTCATATCTCATTCTGAATAATTTTCCAAGACTTTTTCTTTTTTCGCACTCTACCTAAGTATGTTGTTTCTATTTTGATTTCCACTTTACGGAACGAATCTATTTTAGTATATCTACCAGTTTTGATTTGAGCTTTTTGTACTTTTTATGAAGTATGTGTATTGTATAACTAGGTATTTTTAATAGTTCTAACTAAGTTCTAGCTTTATGGAGGAACATACAACCTTTTGTAAAACACAATAAATAATACACAATTTTGATTTTAACATTTTGAATTGTTTCAGCGAAAATTTGCTCATCATCCCGAATTGAAGACAATGATTTGATAAATGCATACATTACACATTTTAAAAACAACACTAATATCGGCTGGGTTACCGTTAAGCAACAAAAGATTCTATTTTCAACCTTGTGACCTAGGACTTTATGTGCGACTTTTTTAATCTCATCTAATTTTGTTCATTTAACTTGGTGTGACTTTTTTCCACTTTTTTTTGTTGGTAATCAATACAAAATAATACAACATTTTTCACATAATATTAAGAGGACCCATTATCTTCGCCGACATGCAGAAAACAAAAGCATATTGCAAATATTACCAAGCTTCTGAAAATATAAAAATACAATTTACTGAATTTTTGCCCAACCGAAACGAAGACTTGCGAAAAAAGATAAAATAATTGCAGTAATGATGTTAGTACAGCAAACACCAATTTCTTTAATCCTCTAGTCAAAAATCCGAGACATCAGGATAAAGCACAAATGCAAACTTGAGGGTCATCATATTCTGACTAGACAAATATTAAGTGCAATAAGCACTCCAAGACTCTGGAGAAATGAACGTATAGAGGTTCCGCCTCTATTTCACGAGGTTTAAACCAAACTTTCAATTCTCTAAAATATGAACATTGTTTACATAGTCTAAACAATATTAGGAGGCCTCCGCCGCTACTTCACGAGGTTTAAACCAAATTTGATTTAAAATTCTATAATATGTGAACATTGTCAAGATACTGTATAACGCTTAACGACTAATATCAGGCTGTAGAGACAACTGCTCCTATTACACGAGGTTTTAAACCAAAATCTCTTGAATATGTGGCCATTGTCTATCAAGTCGTCAAACTATCTCCAAATATTGCGATCATCGTGTGATACAAGTAACAGTCAAAACTACGAATACGTCAATATACGACAAAACTGTATCAACAAAGTTGTCATTCCTGTCCACACGATGCAGAGAACCGCTGAATAAAAAAATCCATATCCGGATTTATTACTGAATTAATTGAAAGATTCATACACTTATTGTTAGGCTCCTAAGGAGCCGATCCAATAATAACCAATAAAGCAAAAAAAAGATGTATCCCTTTCTCGTCATTTCACCGTATTTTGTATAAAGACTTGGGTCTTAAGGAAATGATCCGGAATTCCATCGAAAAATCAGATCTTTTGATTTAACAACTTGCGACTTCTTAATTGGGGCCACGTGAAAGATAAGATCTTCGCCAACAGCCCAGTGTCGATTCAAGACCTCAAAAATAGAATTCGTGAGGCTATCGAGGATATAGGACCGTCAATTTGCGATTTGGTTATGGAAGATTTCATGAAAAGGATATGGCCCTGTAAGCGTGGTCGCCATTTGGTTGATGTTGTTTTTCATTATTAATGGCATGCCTTGGAAGGCCGTGGTGTGGTAGGTAGTGTGTGCGACTATCACACAGAAGAACCCGAGGTCGAAACCGGGTAAGACCATCAAACATTTTTTCAGCGGCTGTTTCCACCTCGTAAATGTTGGCGACTTAACGAGTTAGAGATTAATATCTAAGCTATGGAAAATTTCTCTAGAAAAGCATTAGCCGTTCGGAGCCGGCTTTAAACAGTAGGTCCCGGTCAGTGAGTATACAAATTATATCGTCCACAGCTCACTGACTCGAGAGAAGTTCCCCATCTGTTCCTTTATGGAATGTTAAGGGAAATAAGTAAGTAATGGCATGCCTTCCTCTTTACTATGAAATAAACATCGTATTATTTATCTCAAAAAATGCTATTTTTCATTGAATACCGAAATAAAACTTTTTTGTGAAACTTTTTCAAAGTTTTTAGCGGTAACCCTGGCTATAGGGCAACGAACACAAGGTTGCAACAATTGGTAACGAATGCGAACGTTTAATCAAATGACATTTTAATATGAAACATGAATCAAATGTACAGTTTCAATTGAAGCAAATGTTTACACAAAAACTCAGTTAATGATTTGTCATTCAACGAATAATTTAAAATGTGCTTATGATTTCAATTGTATTAACCTTTCATGTATATACTACTTTTTCACATGAGACACATTTATACAACTGTGAAAACTTAACAAAACAACAACAACAGAGCGATCTTTAGTCGATGGAAAGTAAAGGGAATAGTTAGTTCAAAAACATAACATAACATAGTTGGAAACGAATTAAATAAAATTTAGCAATAAAGACGTACGAATTCAAACAACAAATACGAATTTTTGTAAAATCGGGCATAAAACAACAAGTTTTGAAAGTTCATGAAATGTTTTAAAATACACCGATAAAGGCAGTGACAATATTTCAAAAAAAAAGGAGCGGAACAAGTGGTTTTCGTGGATTTTCGGCCGATGAAATAAAATTCCTCCTGTAGAATGCAAAACAACAACAATGACAACTTCAAGTGTGAAAAAAACAAGAATCCAATAAGAAAGAGTGCGAGCGTATGTGTGTGTAGGATTGGTGTGTCGGTGTGAAGTGATAAAAACAACAACACAATATTGATTCCAAGAATTTGTGCGGTTTGAAAAGGAAGAAACACAAAAAGAAAAAATAGCAGTCCCTGCAACAAATCATATTAGAGCGAATTTAATTAAGTAGTGAAAGAGAATGCGTGAGTAGAGCATTAATTCCGAAAAAGAAGAGTCTTTTATTGATCTTGTTGTTGAAACAAAGTCGGAAAAAAATCAAACTAGAACCAGCGCGTTTGCTTGTCGCTGTTAGTGCGGATCATAGTGTGTGTGCGTGTATCAGTGTATTGTTATTGTTAATTTTGTTTATCACTCGCGCCTTAATTGTTTGTGTTGTTTTATATGTTATGTGCTAAGCCGCTTTTGTGCTACTCTTCGTATTATTTGCATTACATACAATCGAAAAGAAATAACATCAAGCTTAATCATTTAAGCGACCGAATTTAATATTTAAATATTGATCAAATCAAAAAGTAAGTAAACACGCCTAGGCTTTTGTAAAAAAAGAGCAGCTAAGTTACTACGATGGCTATTTCTTATTTAAGGTTTCGCGATTTCAGCACAAATGAGTCACTCGATGTTTTATGCTGACTTTTTATTTGTTTGTTTTTTTTTTATACGTTACCATCATTTATGGTCACACGTTCATGTTGACCACAAACATAAATTGTTTGTTTGATGCCCGCCCATATTGATCGTGTTATTGAACTTTTCTTTGTGTAGGTATTGAAAATTGAGGTGATTTGCTCTGGATGACCTTGAATTTAGAGAGATAGAGCGATTTATTTGTCGGTTTACTGTAAACTTTACTAAATATGAAATATGTTATGTTCTGGAGACCAATGAAATAATAAAAGATAACATTGGAGACGTTACTCGACAATTCATACTAAAGACAAATACAAGGTGGTACATGTAGTTGTGGTCAACACCAAAATTGGGCTCCAGAGGATCGTGCCTTAATCCTTGTGTTTTGTAGGAATGCCTGCGTTGTTCTCCAAAGCGTAATTCGGATAAGTGAAGCGTGTTTCAGTTAAACGATCTGCATGACAAAAAATATCGATCAACTACCGCGAAAAATACCCTCTCCTATACAATTTTCTTGTGGCGCTAAAGTCTCGACAATCGATTGATTGTTTTCATTTACTAGAAGAAAATTAAGCTTGGATATAGCATAATTTAATTTTTTGGAAAACTGAAAAATACTTAAAAAAATAATCGATATTTGAAATGTTCCATAACCAAATCGCAAAGTGGCTGCCCTATGTCTTCGGCAGTTGGCTTATCTTTCACGTGGCCCCAAAGGAAGAAGTCGCAAGTTGTTAAATCACAAGGTCTCGGTGGCCAATTGTGATCACCTCTTCTAGAGATGACACGGTCCGGAAAGTTTTCCCGTAAAAGATCAATGGTTTCATTGCGTGTGTGGCACGTAGCGCCGTCTTGTTGAACGTAAACGTTGTCCAGATCAATAGCATCCAACTCCGACCATAAAAAATCATTTATCATCTCTCGATAGCACAATCCATTCAATCCATTCCCGCCGAACCATAAACACCACCTCCTGGGTTTTGCGAGCCCCAGATGCGACAATTTTGCTTTTTGACGTAGCCACCGAGGTGGAAATGGGCGTCATCAGTCAAGATGATTTTTCTATGGAATTCCGGATAATTTTCATGCATTTCAAGGACCCAATCGGCAAAGACACGACGTTGTTGATGATCGGCCGGCTTGAGTTCTTGTGTTAACTGAACTTTATAAACCTTAAGACCCAAGTCTTTATGCAAAATACGGTGTAATGACGTTTGTGGAATGCTCTGTTCCTAAGAACGACGAGGAATGGACAGACCTGGGCTACAGCAGCAATATTCTCAGTTGTTCTCGAGCGACGTGCACGGGTTTTATTATTCACATCACTAACTTGTTCCAACAGCTCGAATTTTGCCACCAATTTCTGTAGTGCGGTCCGACATGGTGCTTTACGACGACCCAAAAATGCTGTAGTTTTGCAAACTGTGACTGCAAGATTTTCACCATTTTTGTAGTGAATTTTAATAATTTTTAGTTTCTACTTGTCAAATGTTAATGAATAAAAGATTTAAAAATGACAGCTACCGAAATACCGGGTGATTCAAAATAACACCTCTTGTTAGAAAACCCTTTATATTAAAAGCTTTAATTGTACGTTGATTGGGTGTGCGTAATAATTCGTTCAATTATATTAGCAAAAGCCACAAAAGTTAATATTCACAGGACATTAAGAGGAGTAATTTGTTCTTTTGAAGGTAAAAACAAGAGTTTAGATTGAAAATTTAAATTTCGACATACTTTTTTTTTTACCCATAACCTAAGTCAAAATTGATATTTCAATAACCGCATTAAAAAACAATAAAAAAACACCTGCCAAAAAAGAAATATTACACCTATTGTTAAAGGAAACGATGCCCCCAAACGAATCAAAAACGACAAAATCGAGGAATATTTATTTGCGAAGATCTAACAGCTAAAAGTGCTAGATTAGAATCGATATTGTCAATAAATAATCTAAAAGTTCAGACAGTTTCGCTACAGAAAAGTAGGTTGATCTGATGAAACAGAAGTATATTTGTTTAATCAGATCGAGGCTTACGTGATATTAGAAGTCCAGTTAATGAAGCGAACACACTTTAAATATGTACAGCAATAAATCTGTCCATGATGGCTGTGGTAATATTTTGGATTAGATGTTGTTTTCCCAAAATGGTGTTGTGTCTCTATGTCGCAAACAGGGCATTGAAATATTAATAGATAATATTAAACTGAGATAGTTTTTTGAACAAGATAATGATCCGAAATACGAGGCAAAATAAACATAACCCTGGTTTATGGACAACAACATCATATGGTTGAAGAAGAATTTGTGAAATTTCGTTAAAACTTCAATAAATGTCAGGCCAACTGTCATGAAGTTTGCCCCATTTTTTAGACTTTTTGATAGTCTACACCGTATTGAGTCTGCCAGAACTTAGTTGACTCGCTGACCTAGAATCTGTGTAACAATTTTAAACATTAAAGGATATCCAATAAATTATTAAAAAATTCTAATCTCACTTTGTTATTTTGTTTAAGAACCAGAGGTGTCCCTATTATTTTTAAAACGATAAATGTATGTTTTATTTGCAAAACAAGAAATTAATAAAAATTATAATAAGTATTAATTTAATGTTTATAAATTATTTATTTTATTTCTTATTTGCACGGATCTTGCAATTTAAAGTTTTAGGTGTATGTATATCGACGTAATGGCCGCATATCAATGTGTCGTATGAATCAAAATCAAAAATTGTAGTTGCGGGTCCTCTATAATCTTAAATTAAATTAAATTAACTATTTTTAAGATGATAAACATTCTACGGAATAGTGCCCAACATTTTTCGGAAATGTTATTTTTAATTTTTTTTTTGCAAATTCATATAAAATACTGTGACGTAAATAATTTTACTCCGATCGGTGAGCAATCGGTTTTCATTTATATCATTACTCCAGTAACGATCAATATCGGGGTCAACATCATTGTTAGATAATATCCATACATAGTTACGTTGGGAAACCTTTTTATATGTTTTGTCAATTTTTATGATTTTATAGCAACAAATTCATTTTTGCAGCTCCACACCAATGCGATAGCAAAATAAACACATGGGTATTGAAATGACTAAAAAATTAAAAAGTCGTAAACATATCTTTACAAATTTAGTCTTGAGAAATGTTTCACATTTTTTTACTCCCACGCGAAATATGGACAAAAGCAAATTAAATGCCTATTAAAAAAGATATTCAAAAAAATTAAATCCAAAAAAGGTTAAACAGACAAAGTATATTTTAACAAAATTTATAATTTTTTTATTTCTTGACTTCGCCAAAAAAAAAAACATCCATACTAACTGACTTCTATATGTACTGTTGCTATTAACAATAGTTGTTGTAACATATGAGATTTATCAGCTACTTACCAAAATGCATTCTCGGTTAAAAATGTCGTTTTATTCGGCGATTTCTGATTGAATACGCAATTGGTACGACGAGCGACTAAAATAGAAGAGCTGTCAATAAACTTATGTTTTATGAGACAGGGGAATGATAACGCCAATGCCGTATGATATTGTTCAATAATTTGAGCTTCTATCGATCACCTACTTTCTTGTTCCCCTTAACATTCCCTGAAGTAACAGACGGGAACTTCTCTCGAATCAGTGAGCTGCGTACGATATAATTATGCATACTCACTGACCGGGACCTACCGTTTAAAGCCGGCTAATCATTTCCAAGAGAAGTTATACATGGCTTAGAGAGTACTCTCTTTGTCGTAAAGTAGCCAACATTCACGAGGTGGAAGCAGCCGCTGGAAAATGTTTGATGGTCTCACCCGGTTTCGAACTCGGATTCTTCTGTGTGATAGTCGCACACACTACCTACCACACCGCGGAAATGAAAATACTTTTGTTAAAGTTTGCATAATCCAGTCGGCGACATTTGTTCTTTACAGGAAGACTGAGTATGGATCAATAATCACTTTTGGATCAATAACTCAAAATCCTCAAAATTGAAAATTGAAGAAGAAACACAGTAAAATTGTGAAACAAGTGAATGGAAAAATTAGATGGAACGATAAATTAATACTTGCCATTATCTTCTTAAGATAATTTCATGCAAATGATGCCCGCGACTAAACTATAGGTGGTCCACTCTGAAAGCCGATTTAAACACACGTTTTCAATATTTCGGCCGGTATCTCTCAGCTGTCGGAATCGTTGGGAATCAATCGAACGCCATAAACCGAAAGTCTTTGGCGGTACATTAAAATGTCTCATTAATTTCTCACCATTATTTTCCTCGATTGCAATGTATATTAGGGTGGAGTGAAATTCAAAAAAAAAAAGTTAACCTCGGAAAGAGATGTAGTCTGGGGTCCTAATGAGGGGAAAAATAAAGAAAAAAATTTTAAAAAATTTTTAGGGGTCGCGCCACTCCCTCGAAATTTGGAAATTATCGCTATTTTGGCGTTGATTTTAGAAAAATCCTAAAAAGTTTTATGTCAATAAATGTTTGCAATAGCGTAAACAATGAAATAAGGGCATGAACAAATTTAAAAAAAAATTTCTCATTGTTCAAAAATTTCAAAAAGTAAAATAAGTCAAATCGTCCTTTCTTCAGAAAATTGACTGAGCAATGAAATCGCCACCAAAGCTACAAATATTAGTCGATTATCCTCATATTTGCCTCAAATACTTTGTTTGGGCACTGAACAAGCTCAAACTTTTAAATTTCGAATAAGTTAAGTCGTTAATTTTTAGGATTTTTCTAAAATCAACGCCAAAATAGCGATAATTTCCAAATTTCGAGGGAGTGGCGCGACCCCTAAAAATTTTTTAACATTTTTATACCCTCACCCTACGGGTAGGAGGGTATATATCATTTGATAGTCTGGCAACTCCGCTTCTGGTACCTCCCATACAAATGTACCATCCTGCCCCTGATAAACCGTCTAATACTATCAGTATGACCAACGCTATCTTGCCCAAATTTTGTATTTAGTAAAGTTATAGCTAGACAAAGTTTTGGACAAAATCTTGGAAGTCTGGCAACTCCCCTTCTGGTACCTCCCATACAAATGTACCGTCCCGCCTACCTTAGAAATCGTGTAGTAACACCAATATGACCAACGCGATCTTGACCAAATTCTGTATTTAGTAAACCTATAGCTAGACAAAGTTTAAGACAAAAACTTGGAAGTCTGGCAACTCCCCTTCTGGTACCTCCCATACAAATGTACCATCCCGCCTACCTTAGAAATCGTGTAGTAACACCAATATGACCAACGCGATCTTACCCAAATTCTGTATTTAGTAAATCTATAGCTAGACAAAGTTTTGGACAAAAACTTGGAAGTCTGGCAACTCCCCTTCTGGTACCTCCCATACAAATGTACCATCCCGCCTACCTTAGAAATCGTGTAGTAACACCAATATGACCAACGCGATCTTGCCCAAATTCTGTATTTAGTAAATCTATAGCTAGACAAAGTTTTGGACAAAAACTTGGAAGTCTGGCAACTCCCCTTCTGGTACCTCCCATACAAATGTACCATCCCGCCTACCTTAGAAATCGTGTAGTAACACCAATATGACCAACGCGATCTTGCCCAAATTCTGTATTTAGTAAATCTATAGCTAGACAAAGTTTTGGACAAAAACTTGGAAGTCTGGCAACTCCCCTTCTGGTACCTCCCATACAAATGTACCATCCTGCCCCTGATAAACCGTCTAATACTATCAGTATAACCAACGCTATCTTGCCCACATTTTGTATTTAGTACAGTTATAGCTAGACAAAGTTTTGGACAAAAACTTGGAAGTCTGGCGACTCCCCTTCTGGTACCTCCCATACAAATGTACCATCCAATATTTTTCTATAGCATTCGGTATTTTAGGTTGCTATTCTGACTTTTCATCAGATGTTACATCAAATGATGGTAGCTACGGTCACTTTTGACTTTCCGATACTTATGAGTATGAGACTTGTATGTTTTTACTGAGGGTGAGGGTATATATAAGTCGGTTTACCCGACTGCAACTTTTCCACTGGTTTTCTTTATTTTTCCCCTCATTAGGACCCCAGACTACATCTCTTTCCGAGGTTAACTTTTTTAAATTAAAAAAAAGCATGTTTTCACTCCACTCTAATGTACAGTACCGTGCAAAACCGAGCACATGTTTAGGAAATTAACTTTAAAGCTCCGTAAAAGCAGTAATACGCAACCAAATTTAATGAAACTTGAATTATTTTATTCGTTACTTAGTTCTAAACCATACTATCGTGGAACATAACTTAAAAGTCAATTATGGAAAAGATAATTCCAAAGAACGTAAAAGAAAGACGATTTGCTCACTTTTGCACGTTTCGCATTCATGCACATAGAAGCACTGTTAGGCTGAGCAAATACAAAAATATTTACCGTTATTGGTTTTGCAGGCTTCATTTGGAAATTTGTCACATTTTGTTTTGATGCTAGTTGGAATAAAGTGTTTAAAGTGAGCTCATAGCCAATTAAATGAAAACATGAGGAAAATAAGTACTCAAATAGAAAATAGCGTCCTGGTGTTGACGGAAACTGGGAATTCCTCCAGAAAAATATCCGAAAAATTAAATATAAGCCAACGCACTGTGATTAATGTACAGAAGAGGCGAAATATTGTACGTGTGCCAAATGTTGGAGGACGCCCTAAACTCCTTTCTGATTCGGATGCACGATTAATGGAACGGGAAATGCGTAAGAATAGCTTAATTACACCCAAAAAGGCTGCAGAAGAGTTAAGAAAGACAGTCAGCGAGTGGACCGCCCGTAGAGCACTGCATAGAATCGGGCTACAGTCAGCTAAATATTAGGAAGAAAAAACCGGCATTGTCGACCAAAAATATAAAAGCTCGTCTAAAATATTGCAAAATTCATAAAAATTGGACCGTTGAGGATTGGAAACGCGTGATTTGGTCGGATGAAGTGAAGATAAACAGATTCCAGTCCGATGGGATAAGCTATTGCTGGCGCCGACCAAAAGAAAGCATTCAAAGGCATCATGTGAAGCAAACTGTAAAACATGGAGGTGGCAGTTGGATGGTGTGGGGTTGCTTCACCTGGTGGCATGTTGGTCCACTTGTTAAAATTAATGGTATAATGAAGAAAGAAGACTACCTGAATATTTTGGAGACAAATTTGCCAGAATTTGTAGATTTGAGTGCATATCCCGAGGAGGAAATCGTTTCCTAACAGGACGGTGATCCAAAGCACACCGCCAAAATAGTGAAGGAATGGCTATCCCAGCAAAATTTTCAGGTAATGGAGTGGCCGGCACAATCTCCCGATCTCAATCCAATTGAGAATTTGTGGGCAATAATGAAAAGGCGGCTAGGAAAATACAATAGGGCTCCTGAAAACATGGACGAGCTATGGCGTCGCGTACAATATGAGTGGAGTCAAATACCTGACAATTTTCTTCAAAATCTCGTGGAGAGCATGCCCAGACGTGTTAAAAGCGTTATAAAAAATAAAGGACTGTGGACCAAGTACTAAGACATTGGAAAATCGTCTGTTTGCGGAACGTTCAAAACTGAGCAAATTGAGTTAATCTTAAGTTCATTGGAATTCTGTTTGTTATAATTATGTTTTAAGTTATGTTCCACGATAATATTGTTTAGAACTAAGTAACGAATAAAATAATTCAAGTTTCATTAAATTTGGTTGCGTATTACTGCTTTTACGGAGCTTTAAAGTTAATTTCCTAAACATGTGCTCGGTTTTGCACGGTACTGTATATGTGTAAGTACAAGTCGCTATATTACAATTTAGCATTTGTTTAAAAAAATTAACATTTCAATAAAGAGTGAAATCCTTTTATTTCGGACAACAGCCGTATAAATATATCTTCGACTTGAAACGAATCTGTGTCATAATTCAAATCTACAACAGATTAATGATTTTCTGTGTGTTTGCATTCGCGCTATTTAAACCGGTTGGATATTTCTTCTTTCTTGCAGTCTTTGGGTTATAATTATTGTGTTTTTTTCTCTATCATATTTTCATAAAAAAAAAGTAATAATTTGTAGCTATTTTTTGCATAAAACCTAAATCGAAAAAAAGGTTAATAAACACACCAGCCACTAAACAAAATTCAGGAAAACCAGTTTAACTTCCATAAAAAACCCCAACAGAATGCAGTCACGAGTAGAGTTAGTGATTGTTTTGGCCAATATTCGCCTGAACACAAGAGGTATTTTAAATGGTATTTCCGGGAAATTATGCATATCACAGCAGACGCTAAAACAATGCGAAATTTGTAATAATATTTGAGAAGACGGTAGGGAATTCTATTCCAATAAGTCTTCAAAATGACAAGTATGATAATCATCAAAAGTGTAGGTTAATTAGAAAGTTGTGCGATTTCTTTTTATTGATTTTCGAAATATATTTACATCTGAGATTAAAATAATAGCACTACCATAGATATAAATGTATTTTTGGAAATAAGTTACTAATGTTAACGTGGCCGCTCCATTGGCAAGGAGCGTCTAGTGACACAAGTTACTGATGTATTTTGCAATGCCACTGGTATGAGAACTGGCGATTATGTCATTACATTTTGCAGATTAATCATTTGTGACACGCTAGTCGAAGTCAACTTTAAAATTTACATTTTCTCGCGAACGTCTTTCTGAAATTATAGAACTTCATCCTTCGAAAGCTGCATAGTCGCGATAACGATTTCCCTGACCGTTGCAATATTTCGCCGATTGTCGGAAAGCATTTTTCTATTCGGTTTATCATTAAGTTCCAGTGTATGGAGAATTTTGGGGTACCTTTCCTTAGTATGTTTGTCGTCGATGGAATTATACTGGGGTCATGTCGTTATGTTCCAGAATCTGCGAGAATTTAAGGTACCTGTTAGCTGTTAAAAGCTGCTTACACATCTAAGGAGACGGCAATGGTAAATTCTTTAAATGCTGACTATTTACCATTGACCCTAATTCGTAGTGGATGATTTACCTTACTGAAGTTGTTTAGCCTAGTGTTTTCTCTCTCGTGGTATTATGCTAGATTTTTCATTACAAACGATGATGATAGACTATTCGGCCAGTACACGGCAGTGTTGAGGATTGTTTTCCCAATCTTACATCTAACATTTCTGTACGCGAAGCCAGACTAGACTAAATGCAAAGAAATTTCGCCGCCGGTGTGGTCCTGTCGAAGGTTCATAGTGCAGACGTGATTTGGTCGTTGTTTACTATGAATTCGATTAGCTCCATTGTAATGTTGTAAGTTGAAATGTACTATGTATACCTGTCTACGCGTATGGCTACAGCTCTTCGGATCTTTGGAGATTACTCAGCTACTCGCTGAGTTTTGGATTTACGTTTCAGTGTAATTTTTGAAATCTTCTGCAGAAATCAAATGAATGTTAACGTCGTATACATTAGGGATGTAACGAATGTGTGTTTAGTAGTGGTGTGCAAAAAAGAGCAGACTGTTCTTTTTTCACTGTGATTGCAAAATCACAGTTGGTCACTGTGATTGAAAATAGCAAATCACTGCGATTGCTTTTTTCTACTAAACCAAGATCACTCTATTAAAAGAGCAATCTGCTTTGGCAATCTAATTGGAAAATAACAGTATTCGCAGTGAATCACTGCGATTGCTCTTTGCACTACTTTTTATTTGATGCTCTGTTAGATGAGCGACTGAATCATAGGGCGCACTTTATATTGTTTTTGTTCAAAAACGTATGATTTAAAGGAGCATTATTGTGACTGCTCTTTTTAACAACACAGGTATGGCTATGGTATTTAATTAAATTAAATTTAAATATGATTTTATTTTTAAATTCAAACTCTAAATATTTAGAGCATTAGAGATCTAATTTTTTATACATATATAATATATATTATATATATTTTTTTGTTATTTTTTTTCTTACATGAATTTTTGTTTTTGTTATTATTTTCTAACATGAATTGTTTTTTGTTTTACTTAATATATTTCTGTTACTTTGTTCAACCGTAATTTTTAGTTGTTTCTGTTTGCAGTGCATTTGTTTTGTTCTCCTTCAAGGTTTGAGCGCTCTACGGTACAAATCGCAGTTTGAATCACCGTTTATAATCACTGTGATTGACAAATCGCAATCACAGTTTTCACTGTGATTGGCAAATCACAGTTTTGCACACCTCTAGTGTTTAGCAAAAGCGAATGCGAAAGCGAATAGTAAACATTTTTTTAGCGAATGCGGATGCGGATGCGAAAGGTAAAAATTTTGTTTAGCGAATGCGGATGCGAAAGCGAATGCGAAAGCCAATAGTAAAAATTACTTTTAGCTAATGTAAATATTACAAGGAATCGTTTAACGAATGCGAAAATCTTTGGGAATGTCAGAGTCAATTATGCAGTACTTATTTCCAGTAATATTTATTTCAAAGTAACAAAAATTATTTCAAAGTAACAAAAATTTATTTCAAAGTAACAAAAATTTATTTCAAAGTAACAAAAATTTAATTCAATTCACAGAAAATTCAGTCTCATGGTATCTTTGTTTATATTCTGCTTCATTTGCCATATTACCATTGTTTTTATGTTTTGTTTAATGTGTTGCCAGATTGGAAAACTAATAGTTTAAATGACTTGGCCTAATTGTTTCCGCGAATGCTAATGTGGAAATAGTTTTTTTGCGAATGCGAATGCGAGAGCGAATAATAAAATAATGTTTTTTGCGAGTGCGAATGCGGTTGCGAATGTCCAAAATGAAGCGAAGCGCATATGCGAATGCGAATTTCGTTACAACCCTAGTATACATTGCGACTGTGGTGCTGTCTCTTATTCCTACATACCAAATTTCATAAGTGCCAGTCACGAAATTGCGGTGAAATCGTTGCTCCAGCATGTCCTTGTGTTTCTCATCTGTGCGTTGGTGATGATTATCCCACATTCCTTCTTCGGTTTGATTTTGATTTTTCTCCGAGGTAAGGATTGTGGACATGACATTCTTTATTAAGGGGTTTCGGTAAAGATCCACTGAAATCCACTGAGATTTTGTACATCTCCTGGTCCAATAGATACTGGCTTAAGCTTGAATTCCATTCAGTTGGGATTTTTAAAATATCTTTAGGCTTTGCCAACATTTTTTGTCGCTGGCTCACATCCGGTTCGAAGGACCATGTATAATTCTTGAGAGGTTTGCTGAAAGAGGACTGTATTTGAATTTGAAAACCTCGAGAATAGTAAAGGTTAAGGGTCGGTTCCAGTTTTTACATAAAAATATCATACAAATCTCAGTTTCAGTTTAACGTTATAATTTATTGTTTGGTTTTGTGTTCCTGCTTACCGCTTTGATTAGAGTTGGGCTTCGGGAATTTCCCGACGGGAATTCTCGAGAAATTTTACAGATTTTCCCATCCCGAATCTCGAGAATTGAAATTATTAACATTTCGGGAAATCCCGAATCTCGAGAATATCTCAAGATTTCTCGAGAAATCCATTTTCTTTTCAACATTTTGTTGTTGACAAATATTAATAGAAAAAACAATTCTTTATTGTTGTACATCATAAGATGCACCTCCACTCGGAGACCCATAGGGTCTATTGTGAATTCCTTCTTTGTGGGTGGAAAAATTATAGCTGGAAGTAGTAGATTAAAGATATATAAAGTAGTCTGTTCAGTCTATCGGGTACCCGCATCCCCCGTCGTTCATCCATCTAATACCCCTTATATAACTAATTAGGTTTTCTACACCAGTCTTCGAGATGTCCATAGACATTTTGTATGGCGTTGCAAACTTGGACAATGACAAAGGATGTGTTCTATTGTCTCCAATTCGTCCTCATCCTCACACTTCCTGCAGAAGTCTGCAGATCTGCTATCCCATCTGCTGGTCATAGCCCTAACTGAGCAGTGACCTGTGATGACTCTTATTGACTTCTTCTATCCAGTCCCATCAGAGAATACATATATCGCTCATTTAATTCAATAGTGTGAAAATTCAAAACTCATTTTTTATTTTTCTGCTCAAGAAAAAGCTGTAAATCTCTCCTTTTAGTTGACTTTTATTCTGCGTGTGTTATACAAACATATCTCAGGGCTGGACTTTATTCGGGAAACCCATGAGGTTTTTCATATACTTGCTAAGTAAGATCTGTAAACGGTAAGATCAAAAAATCGAATTTTCCCGATATTTCGAGAATTCTCGAGAATTGAAATTTTCGTTATTCGGGAAATCCCGCATCTCGAGAATTGACATTTTCGGTATTTCGGGAAATCCCGAATCTCGAGATTGGGATTTTTTCGGGAAATACCCAACTCTAGCTTTGATTACTGCCGGACAAGTACGTAAAATAGGATTTGCGAAAAGCAGTAATCGATAATGGCGGAACCATACTTACAATTTTACTCAGGATGTAATGGGGATTAGATAAAGGATTTCCATCTGAGGGTAAAATATAAAATTTAAGTACAAATATTTTAAATTATGTACTTCATTATGGTAATTAATTTCTCTAAACTAGCTTAAAACTTGAACTGTGTTACTGTGGTCCGTTAAGGAATATTGTTGGGAAACTATCCAGATCGGTGTTATGATCACTATTTCGAAAAATGGGATTTTCACTTAATTTTTGCTGCCTTTTCAATCCGTCCGTCTTTCGTTTTACTAGACATAAAGGGTGATTGTTTTTCTATTCGGTTTTACAGTGTTTAGATGTTTCCCGATCACGAGTAATTCGTGACATCTGTTAAAATCCAAAATGTTCCATTTGCCTTGACATTTCATCATAAATAGACTTACAAGCGAACGATGCTTACTATCACAATTCGTGTTCTTTGTCGTCAGCGACATGGCTCGTTTCCTTTCGAAGAGACTTAAAAATGTGAATACTTCATTTAAATGCACAAATTTTCTGTGTCTTGGTTAATACTCAAAATCCAAACCATAACATACCCTTTACAAATATTATTTATACCTCATATTATAGAATTTTGAAGGCCTTCTTCGAAAACGCCAAACTTTGCGGTGAAGTTATAGTTCTGGCTGCACAAATTCGGAACTGATTTGACAGAATTGTTAAATCGTAAATTATCGTTAATATTTATCACCAGAAGAAGATACCTACCTCTCGTAACAGTGCTATAATGTTTAATTAATGTTAACCTTCACAAAATGCATGCCGCTATTTTCTACGGCAACTGTATGTGTACTAATATACAGAGACATTTGTACGTATGCAGTCGTTGTATGAACATCGTTGGGCGTTTTGTGATTGTTTTTAGCAACCGACCAAAACCAAACCAAAAGTATCAACAAGGTTTGAGATTTAACATTCATAACACTTTTCGAATTTTGTTGGTCGTCTTCAGTGCAATGACTATTTTTTATGATCACATTTAAATATTCTGTTAATAAAGGGTGGTCCAACCATAACGCATGATGTTAATAGTGAGTCACTCCTTAATGTCAAGTTTATTTGCCCAAGTTAATTTGACATTTCTTTGTTTGAGCTGAAGCCCACTGACTATTTCAAGTATCGTCAATACGGTCGAATGGTTGTTTGAACAGATAGAAGTAAATGGTGAATTTAAAAAGAAAACCATCTTGAGATCAGAAATGCCGCATTTGGGCAAATGAGAATCCACGCGTGATAGTAGAAAATCCGATGAATCCACAAAGAGTGACTGTTTGTCAATATAGTTCTACGTTGGTAAAAAAAAACGTTCCATCATATCAGTGACACAAGCACTTCGTTGCAGATATGAACACCATTAAATGTTAGGGAAATTACACGTTTACATTGCTTTTGAAAAATACATTTGGCAAAGTTTTTTTTTTAGAAATACGTTAAGTTAAGGTCGCACAATGTTACGAAATATATCAGAGGCCGTTGTAATGCGACCAAAGATCTATTTAGAAAGTTATGTATTTATGTAATATAGGCTTATTGGTTATATTGGCTTTTTATATTACTTAAATAAATGAAATGAAAGACTAAGGAATGGTAGAAACACTATCTTTTTGTCTCGAAAATGGTGGATCTGACAAAACCACATTTCGCAAAATTGTGTAAATTTTTTTGGTCGTTAGAATTGTCCTTTTACATATTAATCAAATAATTTGTGTCGACTAGATCGTTCTAGTCGATCAAGCGCCAATCTCGCCGCTATAATGCAGTGCTCATACGATACAACTGGTTCTAAAACTGAGTTAAGTTGGTTGTTTTCCTCAAATTCTATAATTTTATAACCCATTTCTTATTTAGTTGCATTTCAACTGTATGATAGGAAAGATGTCAAATCGCATGGCTAAATCTCGAGATGACTACTGTAGAGTCTGCAATGAATGCTTGTTATGCCACTGTTCCGGTCTACAGGAACGTTAAGCCAAGCAGCTTGGAAGAAGGTTCCTTGGGAACTTTGAACATTTGGCGAATTCACAAAACTGTTTCTGGCTTGTACAAATCGAGCTCAACCTTCCCCCCACCAACAAATATCCAAATATGTTCAAAGCGTTGGATGAACCACTTGTACGCTTTGCAGCTCCTGCGAAATAACATTAACATGGAATCAGCTGATAACAAGTATCAAATTCATTTCCAAATATTGTCCGAATTTCCCCACGTCAAACTTACAACACCGAAATATTAAAGACTCTCTGATCCGCCCTCGTACTCTATACTTTCTCAGCATGAATTTAGGGTATAAACAAATCGTTAATAATATTTTTTGGCGTGCAAACTCAGAATTGAACAACAACAACAACAAAAAACAATTAAAGTCTTAATAAAGAATGTGCTTGATTGAACGCAACTTGAGACAATGCCACGGCAACAGCGTGAGATTTTTCTATGAAAACAAAAGCAGAGCTACAACCGCTGAATGGGTCCGGTCTGAGCGAGGGACCATTATCGAATAATTCCGTAGATTCAGTGTCATTTGATCCGCGTTATTTGCCATAACTGTTGCATTGTTTTTTTTTTCTCTTGTTGTTTCGTTTTATCTATTTTACCAATTTGTTGTTTGGTAATGGGATTTATCGTTCTGTTGTTGGTTGTTAGTTTCCTCTTTCATTTCATTTCATTTCATTTTGTTTAATTGAATGTTTTACTGCTGCTGCTGTTGTTATTATTGTTTTTTCAATTCATTATTTAAGTCTTTACGCTAAAGCGCCGCCGCACGGTGGTCCAGAATCCTATAACATCGGCCCAAAGTCTATAACTTTTGATCTACTAAACGTTTTTGGGTTTTGTCGCAAACCTATTGTAGGCATGAACTAATAATTCACTCGAATCTTGTTTGAAATCACCAAAACAGACTATTAGTTCAGTAGTAGTAGTAGTAGTAGTTCTTTTGAAATATTAAAGTATTCAATTGTCTGACTATTACATTTCAACAATTTTTATTTACAGAACTCAAACATGTCGGCTAGGCCAAAAGTTATTGAATTTTGTCAGATGAAACTCAATAACGAACCACTGTGAGCCATTGTTGTCGCTTGCTTTGTTGGTTTCATTATGATTACAACTTTTTTTGTTTTGCCTCATAACCGTGAGATATCAGATCCAGTTGATCAGATTATTGGTTTTATCACGAGCGTTCCACTAGTTACTGCTGTTGTTGTTGTTATTGTTCGAATTCTAATAGATACACGAAAATAAATCGGTTATTTTCCATTCAAATTAAAAAGAAAACGGCATTGTTCGTTTTCCATCAGTCCAACAATTGAACAGACCAACACGACTGAAAATTTTTTTTTTTTTTTTTTTTGTAATTTCTCTGAATGGAATGGAGGAAATTTGACATGGTGTAGTTGTTGTTGTTGTTAATACAATATGATGGAGATTCCCAGTCTCAGTTACAAATTAGTGTAAAATTGTAAATTAATGTTAATTATCCATTAATTGTTAATTACAAACAAAAGACACAGACAGTTATACGCTTTTAAATGAAATTAACTAAATAATAATCAGCATCTACGACGTTGCAACTGGTGACTGTTGGTGGTGGAAACAAAAGGAAAACGATTTAAAAACGGCATAACATTTAAGTTGCGGTTCCTTTAGATTTGACACAAACTAAAGGGTGGTTAAATTTGAAGGGCCGATGTTGATTTTGAATAAAACACATATTATTTAGTTTATATTGACATTTATTTTTATTATGATAATATTGGTATGGTTCAATTATGTATGGAATAAAACATCGGCGGCACACCTTCGTCCGATGGTCGAAATTTTGGATGATGCTCAGGCATAATTGAGGTTCTATGCCGTTAATGTGCCGAATTATCTCATCCTGTAAACTTATTGAATTCAAATGTGCCAGCTATGAGCGGATTTTTTGTGACATTTTTGGCATCTCTTATAAGAATACAAACTGTGCTTGCGAGAGATCAACACATTTAATATAAGTTATTTACAGTTGTGTTCAAAAAAATAGGAGTGAACTCAAGAAAAAAAAGACGGTTACAAATTTTCTACAAAAATCAATATTTATTTAAATTTTTTGTAACTAAAACTTTTGTTTCTGTTCTATTTACGTTATTTTGACATTTTTAATGTATTTGAAATCATATGAAATAAAAAATACTACTTAAACAAAAATTATTCAAATTATTCACTCTTCAAAAAAATAGGAGTATTATTATTATTATTATTATTTTTTATAACTGCGGCACATCGGCGGGGCATGGGTTCAATAAGACTACGACGTCGACTTAATGGAATTTCCAGCCATGCATTTCGGACAGTAATCCACAGATCTTCCGCATTCGATGCTCTAATCTCGGAAACTCATTTTTTAACATCTCCCCATAGATTTTATAACCTCAACTCCATTGACCCGAAACCACTCTTTCGCCAGTTTGCTCGTGTTTTTTGGGTCGTTGTCTTCTTGGAATACCCATTTTATTGGCATATTCCACTCTGCATATGGGAGCATTACCTCTCTCAATATTTGGACATAAATATGTTGATCCATGATACCATTAATTAGGTGTATTGGAGCAACACCGTTATAAGAGAAGCTTCCCCATGTCATAATTTTTGACCCACCATGCTTAACGGTTTTCCGGGTATATTTTGGTGCGTATTCTGTGTTTGGTGGACGTCGGACATACTCTCTAGACCCAGTACCACCAAATAGGACGATTTTACTTTCGTCAGTCCACAATATGTTTCGCCACTTTTCAGCTGGCCAATCAAATGGTCTTTGGCAAATTTCAACCGAGCCGTTACCTGTTTCTTACTCAGTAATGGTACCTTACGTGGACTCCTCGCAAATAAATTGTTTTCCAGCGATCGTCTACGTATCGTTATGTCACTTACAGAAAGATTAATCTCTTACGGATCTTTTTTCACGACGCCGAAGGGTCTTCTTTGCTGTATCGCACTATTCGCCGGTCATCCACACTTGACGTCTTCCGTTTACGCCCCCCGAGTTTCAGCATTTGTTTATATTTTGTGGCATTGACGATCATTTGATCAGAGCATCCCAAGATATCTTTAATTTCGTTATATGTTTTCCCTTGGTTTCGTAGATTTTTCATTATTTCGCGTTTTTCCTCGGAACAGTGTTTTGCTCGGCCCACTGTTAATAAAAAAAAATAATGCAATTCATACTAAAAAAAATAAATACTAAATACGTTAAGAGTCCATTATACCAAACGCACTTTTTTAACTCACAGTTCACTCACACTCCTAGTTTTTTGAACAGCCAAAATGAATAGAAAATACAGCATTGATTCAAAATCATCATAAATAAAGAAGTTTAGCTGATCTTTTGCTTTGTGTTTCTCTTCTTACATATCGTAGAAAATACCGTTAGAATATGGCGTGATTTGCAAGACGTTACAATGTCAAAATTACAGTGTACATAAATTGAAAAGTTGGACTCCTATCATTTTGAACACAGCTGTACATTTGCCGTTAAAACCACTCTGAGTATTTGCACCAAACAACAAATTGGCTTCACATTTCCAAGCGAAGAATTCGACATTCTGAAAATTATTTCAGACAAATGTCCGTCTAGGTTTTCAGCGGTCACTATTAGTTTTAATTTAAGGGTAGTGTCATAGTGGAAAGTATTTCCATTTTTCCTCCATGGACGCACTAAGTTCTAATATTTACCAATAGTCCGACTATAACTTGTTTGCTATGAACCAAAAATAAGAAATTAACTTTAACTAAAAAAGAATACAACTTTATTAACCCTTCGAAGACAGGTGCAATCGATGAATGTAGAATAAAAGAACAAGCACTGATTTTACATATGGGCCTTCGAACCGGATCCTCTTTACAATGTGTGAAATAAACTAGTTTGTACAGTAGTTTTGACTTTGCAGACTTAAGAGGAATTCCTGGAATTGGTTCTCATTAGATATTTAATGAGGTTCATACATACATTATGTAGTTTATTTATTTATTATTAGCACTACAAAAAAGCAGAGAAATAACAAAAAAAATTTAAAACAAAATGTAAGTGAATTTAAACCAACTCTAACCAAAATATTAATTAACCAGATTAATCAGTGCCCTCTCCACTACTAAATTATGAAAGAAAATATTTTATATATCCTCAATTATTAGGTGTTCCAATTTTGCACCGCGGTCTAGAAGTTAGGACGTAAACTGGGAAATAGGAGCAGGTTTAGCTTGAAATGAGACCTGTTATTCTCACATGCAGGATTTTTTACTGTGAACAATAAAAAAATCTAGCAAGAAAATAAGAAACATTAGTAAAAATAATGTACAACTTTTGTCATGTTGAGTTAAATCGTTGCACAACTTTGCCAAATTGAATTACAAATGGAGACATATCCTGCTTTTTTTTTTTTTTTTAATTTAATATCAAATAAAAAATAAATAATTAGTGATAAATAACTTTCCGAAACACAGACAAACCATCGTATGTGTGAATATCTTGAAGTGGAAAATAAGTCAGTCAGGTAAATGGTCGAGTTGTTGATGCTTAGTATTCCTGTACGTTGCTCTTCGACCAGAATGTGCGTAATTCGTATATGTATATAGCCAGATAATTACATATAGACCGAAGAACAAGTCCAGCGACAGGTCGGTACTGCAGCACTAAGGTATTGTTAAGTCGCTGAACCAACGACGAAACGCCTCTACCTGTCTTCGGGTGTAGTGTCTCTTCACTAACCCATCATTTCTCTATACATTTGACAACAACAAAGCCCCTGATCATTTGGCTGGCATTCGTACAATCTATAAGACATCCTTTGCCACACTTAGCCCCTTAGTAGACTGTCGTGGTGATTATTTCATAATTGTCATATGAGCTCCGTCTTATCACTCCAGTCTGATCCGCATTCACAAGCAGGCAGGCGAGCGATTGAGGGCCAGCGTTTAATGTATCGCTTTTATGATTGATATGACTAACGCCCAATAAACGATTTATTTCTGTTCTATACGCTCGCGTACGGTTTGATGCATGTGCGTGCGTACGTCGCTGGTTAAACTTTTTTGTTTACATCACACGCTGTTCATTGTTCTTCTTGGTGTCGTTGCCATTTACCATCTATTCGTCGTTGGCTGATCAATATTCAAAACGTATCACACTCGTACTATATTCATGTACTCTACTCCACACCACCCCGTTCATGATACGTGGAGTACAATCACGCCTACTTTAAAAAAAAACACGCGTTTATTATCCCATTCTCGGCTTGGCTCATCTATTCTGAAGCCATGCGTCACATGCATCTCGTATGCCAACCAACTCTTTGGTACCCCACTCCTGCTACTTTTCCATGCGACTTGTCAAATGGGAAACTAAACAACTACGACGTTCTCTGGAATTCCTATTAATCATGGTCGAGCTTAAATATGCAGCAGTGAGCGCGCTTATCAGTTACTTACACACAAATGAAAACCAATTCAAACATGGGAACATAATTCGCTAGAAATGTAAACATATGTTTTTTATTTGTTCACATTAATAATTGTGGGGGCAATTTCTTCTTCCTCTTAAAGGTTTGGCGCACTACTCTGCGTGGGTCAAATATTAAAGTTTAGGGCTGAATTTTAACTTTCTTACTCACAGATCAGGACCTACTTGTTATTTTAACTGGTAATGTGGACGGTATTTAAGAAACGATTAGATCTTACCCGGATTTGAACCTGGCTAACAAACACTCGGTGAATTTACGGGGACAGTTCGACGACTCTGTGACAACTTTGTAAATTTTTATTTTATTTTGTTATTTTTATTTTAATTTTTTTTGTTTATTTTATTTTATTTTATTTTATTTTATTTTATTTTATTTTATTTTATTTTATTTTATTTTATATTATTTTATTTTATCAGACATTGTCGACTTTCCTATTTGTTTTTACCGCCAGTTCATTGCAGCTTTGTTTAAGTCACTCCTCTGTGTTTTATTTTATTTTTATTTTATTTTATTTTATTTTATTTTATTTTATTTTATTTTATTTTATTTTATTTTATTTTATTTTATTTTATTTTATTTTATTTTATTTTATTTTATTTTATTTTATTTTATTTTATTTTATTTTATTTTATTTTATTTTATTTTATTTTATTTTATTTTATTTTATTTTATTTTATTTTATTTTATTTTATTTTATTTTATTTTATTTTATTTTATTTTATTTTATTTTATTTTATTTTATTTTATTTTATTTTATTGTATTTTATTGTATTTTATTTTATTTTATTGTATTTTATTTTATTTTCGACTTCCCTATTTGTTTTAACCGCCGGTTCATTTCAGCTTCGTTTTAGTCGCTCCTCTGTATGTTGAACATGTCAGTGATAGTCTACGATGTTGTCTGTGCGACGATATCGTTTTTATCTTTGTATGAACACGAATGCATGCGATAAGACGCATTGTTTGACTTTACTTTCAATTACATTTTCAGAGATAAGTTCAGGTTTTGTATTGACTCGAACACACTCAATGGCAAAAGGGTTGATGTTTTGTTGCACCGAAAGATTGCAACAGATGTATTCGATTCGTTGGGACACAACTAAAAGACGCGGGACAGACAGCTGTTCAATTTTGCAGCTGACATTTGTCAAAATGTTAAAGTGTTACGGGTATTCGGAGTGACATTTTGGGAGGGCATCTGCAATGAGAAAGACTCAAACAGTTGTGGGTGTGACATTTGTTTACATGTGGAGGCTTACAATTTTTTAATTTAATAATGCCGTTTTATTAACCATGTACATCAATTAAATAAATAATTATAATATTTATATTTATTTCTGGCTAAAAGCAACTATCACTGAACTAATAACCGTTTTTATTCTAAAGACGGGCCGAAGATGTTCAAATCTACATGTCACTCACTATATTCGAAAGGATCTTGTATGTGATGTTTATGAGACTGGTACATCGTTAGAAAATCAATCACACTGACGTGCAATCATTAGAAATGCTTTCATTCATCCAGATTGTGCAGACCAGTTGATGCATGCCCTTTATCAGAGAGTATCCTCCAATCTTTGATTTCGTCCTGATTTGACGATACGATCTCTGTTGGAGATCGTCATCGTACTCGGCGGACGATGGTTCAGAATTTCCATATAAAAGGGCCGAAAATTTGTGACTTAATTTTCCATAGTTTGAAATTAATTTGGAATTTTTTTTTAAAAGTGTGCATGTTTTGAGCTCAAAATTCAAAAATGTCTTCGGATTTTTTTACGCTGTGACATTAAGTGGGATTTCCAAGTTATTTGTTATGGAACCTTAAAATTCAGGTGTTTAAGGGCAAAAATATCAACGGGTGACTATGCAAAAATCTCTACATCTTGACATTGGGTTCGTTCTAGATGCCATCTTTTGTCATGAAGTCTAGCAGAAGGAAACCTGGAGGATACAGAAACGTGTATTAGATTCAAGATTTGATTTATTTAGACTTACAGATGAATTTAAAGATAACAAGATAATAATTTTAAAGCAAACTTAGAACTATTATGGTATTATTCTTATTGTTGTACGGATTTGATTATCAGCTACATGCTTGTGTTAAAGAGTTA
This sequence comes from Hydrotaea cyrtoneurina, assembly GCA_958296145.1. Lineage (NCBI taxonomy): Eukaryota > Metazoa > Arthropoda > Insecta > Diptera > Muscidae > Hydrotaea > Hydrotaea cyrtoneurina. Next base: position 48,272,076 of record OY282514.1, on the reverse strand, counting down.
GTTTAGTTTTAATACTAGATTTTCCTCAAGAGATACTGTGCGTGCTCCAGGCACTTTAACAGGATCGCTAGCAGGTAAAACTCAGGGCCTGTATTCGATTTTATAGATTTATTAACTGAATATAAACAGGTCTTCCCGCATTCCTTCTCGAAGCATATTTGTTTCATTAAATCTCCCACCAAAAATATAGCGAACCCAACTGAAAGACGAATAGACAAACAAACCCCTTAAGAAACCCGTTGCCAGTTCGTCAGACTCAACCAAACCAAGGGAGCACAAGGTTGGTGGGATGCGTTAAATTGCCTAAAATTTCATCGCATAAAATGCCCATCCACCCCGCAATGCGGTTAAACAGGTTAACGTTTGTCGATATACTTCAGCTTAGTTTGCATTGTATTGTTTAATTCTTCTAATTCTGACAGATCTTGTCTTAGACTAACATCTAAAATAAATTATCCCCCCAATGCCCGTCTAAACATTCCAAATGCTAATCGGACATTTCCAAGCGCATTTGCAAACACACGCTTACGCTGTCGTGGTTGGCTGGTGGGCAATACTCGCTCCGGTGTAAGCGCCATTTATCGCGTCCGTCTTAACAATTAAGCGCTTAATTAATTTGTGTTAAATGGCCTTAACAGTTGTACCAAGAAGTGGTGTCTTTTGGTTGATTTGTTGTTGTTGTTGTTGTTTTGGCTGACCGTAATCAGGCACAACGCTTAATCTGTTAATTTCAACTGTAAACATTGCGGATTCGAAAAGAACGCCAGGCTTAACAACTGGCGTATGACAATTCGGATGATGTTGGCGACGGTGGCGGCTACACTGATAACTATGGCGAAAACCAGAAATAAAAGTCAACAGACAGAGAGGGAATATCTGCAGAAAAAGCCGGTATTTGTGTTTTTTTTTCCCCGTAGACTAGTTTGACTTTCCGTTGAATGAACCGTGGCTGGAAACTGCAGATATGTGCTAATAATTGTACAGTAGATGGGGTCACGAAAAAAAAATTGACCTATAGGTGTGGTTCACCTTTAACATCGGCCCTTACAATATAACCACCCTTTATTATTATATATCCTCAAACTTCAGGTAATTTCGAACAAAACAAGCAGTCGACATTTACCCTGTAAAACTGTTTTTTTTATCATTTCCCCTATTTTCCCCCTGTTCCCCTATTCTAAATAAAATCTCCCCGGGATTTTGTTCTCTTTTCCCTATTCCCCTATTCTAAACGAACTTCGACAATGGAAATTTTTTCCCGGGGAAAAAAGGTGGTATTATGAATGTCAATAAAAGCGAGAATTTGATGTGATTTTTTGGGAAGCCAATAAATTGCAAGGGAGTTCGGATTTTTTACATTTTTGTTTTGGATTATTAACAGTTTTTTTTTTAGAAAAATGTATGAATATACGGAAAAAAGTTTAATCTGAAACTTATTACTAGTTGTTTCCAATAGTATTCCAAATTAATGCGTCGTGACACGCACCGGGATGCGATGCGTCCACCTATTGAAACCTCAGCTCTTGATCGTAGATCTGTAAATTTATTTTTTATTTTTGGTTTCAAATTAATTATTGATAATTCCGATGAATATCTTGATGGGATCACGTAACTTTTTCCTTTCCTATCTTCTCCTTGAACATTTCTGTATGGATTTCTCTATATATTTGATTTGTTTATATTCACTTTATTAACTTTGTACGTTTGAAACTTGATAAAAAATAATTTGCAAATTGTTAGCCAAACAAAACGGCTGACGCAAAACAACTGACTTCGAATATTCGAAATTCTCTCTCCCTTATTACTATTCTCCCCGTTTGTTTAGAATAGGAGGATTTTTTTCGTGAGAAAAATTATGTTCCGGGGAGTATTCAGGCTGATCGGGCTGATATTTTTGTTAAGCTTAGGAACAGTACTATTATAATAAACAAAAACCTCATGTGCGTTTTTGCGCCAATTCGATTTTTAACAAATTTGGGGAAAAAAACTCCTGTCGTCCAAAGTGAGAGGAGAACTGTAGCACTTTTCAGGTAAATTTAGCCGTGAGAAATCAAATTAAGACATTTTAAACAGGTTTCTACTGAGCGATCCGATCTGATAATTAGCAGCAAAATTAAATTAAAATAAAAAGTTCAGCTTCCTTGAATTAATCTCCGTTTTAAGGGTGCAATACCCTACTGTGCGACGTCTGTATGAAAAATGCACCAAATGCAAAATGTCCGTTTAAGAAAGGTGTCCGCTATGGGAGATTTACTGTATTTCATTTTTGAAAAATTCCCCAATTTTTTTAATTTGTGGGAATTTTTTCTTTTTTTTCGGGTAATATCTGATTTATAGTTTTTTGGGCAATTTTCATATGAAAATTTGTGGGAATATTTCCTTTTTTTGGGGTAATATTTCATTTATAGTTTTTTGGGCCATTTTCATGTGAAAAAATTAACAATGGAAAATTCCCCTATTTTTTTAATTTTTGGGGAGTTTTTCCTTTGTGTGTTTTTTGGGCATATTTTCTAAACAAAGGGGGTAAAATGGCCCCAATTCAAAAATGAAGATTGTCCAAAAAGTTGAAAAATACAAATTCTTCAACAAAATCTCATACGAAATTGGAGAATTTTTCATAGTGAAAAATGACCAAAAAAATAAGAATTGCCACAAAAAAAAAAATGCATACGAAATTGGGAAATTTTTCATTATGAAAAAGAGGGGAGTTTTTCAAAATGATTAGGTAATATTTTAAATTAATTATCTATTAGAGGCCATTTTTCAACTGTGATACACAGTAAAAAAAAATTAACCAAAAAAAAAAAAAAAAAAATCGCCATAATTACAAAATTGGAGAAATTTTCATTGTTAAATCTTTTTCATACAAAAAATACGACAAAAACGGAAAATAGAATATAACCTGAAAATTATGAAAAAGTCCATTTCATTGTGAAAAATTTCCAAATTTTGTATGAGATTTTTCTTGGGAGTTTTTTTCATTATAAAAAAATTACCCAATTTCGTATGAGATTTTTTTTTTTTTTTTGGGAATTAGTATTTTTCACTTTTGTTTGTTTGCTTTTTCACACTTACGGTTTGGGTGAGTTGCAAAATTAATAATTACCACGACTTTTCATTTTATAATTGGGGCCATTTTACACTTTTGTTTTGAAAATATCCCCAAATAATGCCAAAAATTTCTCGAAATTAAAAAAAAATTGTTCAATTTTTAACGAAAAATTAAATATAACCTTAAAATTATGAAAAAGAATTTTTTCATAAATTTCCCAATTTTGTATCGGATTTTTTGGGCCATCTTTCGTTTTTATTGCTGGGTCATTTTTCATAGAGTCAGCGTTCTCCACTAGAATACCAGTACTGAATCAGGCGTTTTGCGTGCAGCCCTCTTTCGCCCGACATGATCAAATACATATATTTTGAATAGAGGGGGCTACGTAGGCGGTCTACGTGAGTGCCTTTTAGAGGAAGGTAGTTGAAGTTCAGTTTCCATACTGCGACCTAAGAAACTTCAACCGTGTTGTAAAAGAGTTTTCCTTTCTTGTGGAGTTTTTATTGTTTTCAAAGTCGGGAAGTATTTTAATACATTTTGTCCACTTTGCAACACTGTGCGATGACAGTTGCTGCTGCTGCTGCTGGTGGTTAAATAGGATTGTAAAACTGTAATGACCTTGAGGTTGTTTAACTTCAAGCCAGGCACAAAATGCATCCAATTGGCTACAAGGCATGGCCACAAACAAAATAAGCTTTATTTACATTTTACAACTCAACGAAAAAAAAAGAAAGGAATAACCCGGCAAACTTGAAACGGGGGGAAAAAAAATAAGTGGACACAAAAAATGCAAAGAAATACTAAAAATAAAATAAATTTACGATGATATTTTGCAGATCTTTATGTAAAGTTACTCAAGTCTTAGACTTGGACATCGTTAAGAGTTCATCTTCGAGTGTGAGTTTTTTTTACGCGAACATTGATCTTTTTTTTTTTTTTGAAGACATACAGAGAAGTCATTGGACTGTGTCGGCAAATATACGTATCACCACAGATCATCATAATGTTAAAGATCACAATATAAGAAATAAAAAAAAAGAATGCTTACATGCAATAAAAAGGCAAATCATAAAATCCAAAAATGTATTCATAAACATAAATCTTGAAGACGATTAACGTTAAGCATACTCACCACCAACTAGTCAGGGCGGCGGGGGTGTGTTCAAAATATACATGACGATTATGCGGCCGATGGAATCCATCACACACTGAAGTTGTCAAAACAACAATGAGAGAAGAAGTTGTGCTTTCATTCGATGTTGAACGAGGGGGGACTAAAGGGGGTCAACAAGAATCTTGGGGCAATAGTTTACCCGGTTGTGTTGTGCAGTAACCTAAAATAAGGGATCGTTAATGAATTTTGGACCCTGAAATTTGTCCTAATGAAGTCATTCTATAAATGGGAGAAATTGGTTCAGAGCGAACAAAGTTCCCCTTTAAGAAACTAAATCCGGCTTGAAGTGGTCTTGTTCAAAAAGGTTATTTCATTTTGTAAACATTTTGTAAACATTTTCTCCGTGGTTCAGAATCAAAGTCCACCGCTTAAAAGTCTGTAGCTTCTGATCTGGAATAACATTAGTCAGTTCTGTTCCAAAAAAAAAAAAAAAGATTTCCCCAAAAAAGTCTAACCGGAAGATTACCCCAAAAGTTTTTTGTTCCTTTATTTAATTGCACTTGGGAACATAGGCCTTCTATAAGTTTACTTCAACTTATTATATTTTTGGATAATATTCTAATTTCTCCGAATGTTTTGTTTGCCTTGTTCAGTTCATTTAGGACAGTTCTGCGTTATGAGTTTTCTGGACGACCAGGGCCTCGGCTTCCTTGTGGACTTCATGCCAGAGTCCTTCTTGATATACATACTGTTGGCCTAGACATTTTCATTTACGCCGTGCTATCTGTTGAGCAATTGGTTCCTCATTGGTGTTATGTTATTGATGATATTCTGCTTGGGGTATTGAAGCCCCAACAAGGGACATCAATTCAGGGAAGCCACCAATTACCAATTTACCATATCGAGTCCCTACCGCAAGAAGACGTAAGCGCCATTAAAAAACAATATTTTTGTGACAGCCAGTAATGCTTAGGGTATACAGAGTTCACTTCTTTCCAGGCGTCATTTACATTGCTTTTTAACTCGAGCACTAAAGCACGAAGAAAGAAGCTTAGAAGTTTTGAACCACCAAATGCCTAAATTTGTACATTTGAAAAAGAAACGGTCTCAATTTCGGTCTGATTGCATTTTTATGTTGACTTTTGGCTGATACTGGCAACATAGTCGTTGCTGTTTGGCGCTTCTTCATTGGTGGATGGTGCCTAAATTCAATAAAAATGCAGTAAACTTGCATATGGGCATTTCCATTATGTCGCACACATTAAAAGAGACGAAAATGTAGAGATAGAAGGAATTTTTATTTTGACAATAGGTGTAGATTATAACGCTCAATTTGCCCTATAATTGGTGCAAAGGTTAATTTTGAGTAGTTTTTCCTTTTCAAGATAATTGCAAATAACCAAGGCATTCGCACGGGACAAACACAGAAGCGGTTTTCGCGTTCAACAAATCATACGCCGATTTCAGCGAAATCTCAAGCAATATTTCAATGTGATAAACTTTAGAATAATGTGCAGTGATGTCCCTTAAAAGGACATTTTATTTTACCAAAAACTGACTTAAACTTTTTTTAAATTTAATAAGCACCGTCGCACGGGACACTTTTTTCCATCATGTCTTTTATGTTGTTTCTGTTGTTTTTTTTTCGAAATGAAATATAAACAAGCTTAATAAAACCATTGTCAAATCAATAGAGTTGTTCAATGTATTTATTTTCACATAATAACAACAACAAACAAATAGAAAAACAGAAGGATCATATCCTAACCAGAATACTTTCCAATTGGGAAACGAGGTTAGATATAGCGAGAACAAATGCACTGATGGGACTGGATAGGAGAAGTCTCAGAATTGCAATAGGAGTCATCACAGGTCACTGCTCAGTTAGGGCTATGACCAGCAGATGGGACAGTAGATCTCCAGACTTCTGCAGGTTGAGCGAGGATGAGGACGAATTGGAGACAATTGAACACACACAAACAAGCAACTTCGGAAATGTTTAAGCGTAAAACCTTTACTACCGTTAATCGGCTGTAATGCAATTTGGGGACATTTAATAACATTTTTATACCCTCACCCTACGGGTAGTAGGGTATATATCATTTGATACGGCTCAAACGTGTAACACCTAGAAATATTCACATTATAACCCATGTGTCTTTGAACCAAATTCGATTCATGACTTTCTAAATCGTTTGAGCCATGTCCGTCTGTACGTCTGTCTGTCCTGCTGGTACGCACGATAACTTTCGAAAGAGTTAAACAATCGCTTTGAAATTTGGCATGAGTTCATATTTTCCCAAAACTGCTTATGGGATCACATATGGGCTATATGGCCACACCCCTTCGGGTCCCTCCCATACAAATCTGCTATTTCGCCCACTTTATAAATCGTGTAATAATATCCACACGCGCAAGTTCGATCTTGGCCAAATTCCGTAGTTAGTAAAGGTATAACTGAACAAAGTTTCGGACAAAAACTTGGAAGTCTGGCAACTCCCCTTCTGGTACCTCCCATACAAATGTACCATCCCGCCTACCTTAGAAATCGTGTAGTAACACCAATATGACCAACGCGATCTTGCCCAAATTTTATATTTTGTATATTTATAGCTAGACAAAGTTTCGGACAAAAACTTGGAAGTCTGGCAACTCCCCTTTTGGTACCTCCCATACAAATGTACCATTCCGCCCCTTATAAGCCGTGTAATGTTGTCAATATGACCAACGCGATCTGGCCCGAATTTTGTATTTAGTAAACGTATAGTTAGACAAAGTTTTGGACAAAAACATGGAAGTCTGGCAACTCCCCTTCTGGTACTTACATACAATTTTCGAGAAAAAACTCTACAATATTTTTCTATAACATGCGGTATTTTGAGGTTGCTATTATGGAATATGAGACTTGTATGTTTTTACTCAGGGTGTTTTAAGTCGGTTTACCCGGCAGCAACTTTTTCACTGGTTTTTAATATTACTCAAAATTAATCATTACCAATGAAGAAAATGTTAAAACTCATAATATAATCATTAAAAAGTAATTTTCATAATAAAACTCATAATGATTACGGTCCCTGGAATTTTTCAATATTATTTAATTTTTCAGGGTTTTCTAAGATTGATTCTTTCTGTATTGCCATTGTTTGCATTTCCAAATCCAGCTTTGGATTGGTCTTCTAATAATTCTTCGATTCTCTATCTAAATTAATTTGGAATGTGGGCTTTGATCGCACACGCTGAAAAAAAACGGTCATTTTAACAAATTTCAGCAAACAAATTCGCATCAAACACATATATATTTTTCCATACCACAAACATTAACTTGTTTGTAGGTGATAAATATCAAATATATATGTATGCAGTTTTGTGTCATTTTTTATTTTTTTCAATTTGTGAATTTCTATATAACAATCCATCTCATTCTCTCCGTATTGATATTATTTTAAAAAGCGAAGATGCAAAAAAAATTACGAAAACAGTTGCAAATACACAATTATTCGCACCCAAATGTTGTACTTTGTTGAATTTAATAAGTTCGTTGTCTGTTTTTCCCAAACACGCTACTGCTCATACACAAATACGTAATATTAATAGCAAATGAGTTATATTTATATCCAAATAAGCTTTGTGTAGATGGAAATAAGCTTTACTTGCTACAAACACCAAACACGCGTTTTACCCAAATGAAGAATTCCCAAAAATACATTTAAAATTCACCCAAAAAGGTCAACCTTAAAATTTCCCCAGCAATTCTGAGAAATCACCCAAATAATATATGTAAAATTACCTATGTACAAATCGGTCCTCCTATTAAAGCGGCTGCTGGGGCTGGCAGCGAACCGTTATGAAAAAATTCCCTAAGTGAAAATTGGTCCTTTTATTAAAGCGGCGGTCCTTCCCGCGACCGAAGTGTTCACTTCATAATCATCATCCGCAAATCTTATCTAAAAATTATGACAAAATTCACCTTTTTTACGAGATTTGTTTGGACCATCTTTCGTTTTTATTTTTGGGTCATTTTGCATGTTTCATGGAGTCCCCTAATGGGCACCTCTCTTAACCGGACACCTTTCATAAAAGGACACTTTTTCCAGCACCAGTTCACTTCAATCCGTTTATTTACTTCTCTCAGCGGACAAAATTCTCAGTCCGATAGGTGTCCACTCAAAAAAGTGAGTACACAGCATTTTTAAAAATTTCTGAAATTTTTATTTTTGTTCTAGAGAACTTTCTAACTAAATTGAGTTCCTTAAAGACATGCGTTTAAATACATCAAAGGTTTTTCTTTCTTTTCCAAATGACCTCAGATAATTAATTTCAAATAGTTCTGCTCAAATCTCCTCTGAAAACAATGTCGTTCACCGAACTTTTTTTTTTTTTTTAATTTCAAATAGTTCTGCTCAAATCTCCTCTGAAAGCAATGTCGAAACTGCTCAATTCCCGTTAACTATCGTCTTCTCCGATTATAACCCCAAATTTGCATATGCACTACTGTCACAGCCTACCGCCCGGCGATCATTCAAATTCATTTTTCCCGAACTTAGAAAATTGTCATTCTACGATAAATGAATTTAATATAAATTCAAACTTTCTCTCACTATCTCTTCCCCCTTCAACCCCTTAATAATTCCATTAATCTCTATATTTTCAGTTATCTTAAGTGGTCTTCACACGCCATCAAAAAGAATGTCCCTTGTGTCGCATTGTGCCATTAAAGTTTGAAACGAACAATTATCACCTGAAAACTGTGCCACACGTCCGGCGTCCACAATGAATCGCTCCACACATGGCAGCATTAAGTCGTCCAGCTCGACGACCACAATGCGTCTCAGCAAATCCTTTCAGAGTAAAATGGATAAAATGTCGGAGCGTTTGTATGATGTCGTCAAAAGTGGTTTCATGATAAAACGAGCCCAGAACAAAAAACGTTTCACACCCGTCAACTACAAACAGCGATGGTTTGAGCTGACCAAAAGGACGCTCTCATACTTTGATGTGGAAAATGTTGAGGTAAGTGAATGATGAACTATTTTCGTTTCCAAATGTTTTCAGTTGTAGAATAGACAGAAAATAGGGAAATCCTAAAATGACAGGAACAGGGGGCGGGGGGATTTTTTCTTAAATCATTGATGTGTGTAATATATATTTTTTATACTTATTGACGGGGAAATACTTATAGCTGGCTCCGCAGGCTAATGCTTATGATTTTCCAGAGATGTTGTACATGGCATAGAGAACACTAGGCATGTTTTCGTTACACCGCTAGCTTAGATAATCGCTTAAGTTGTGTGGAGAGCTAAGCGATATTAAGCGCGCATCGAAATGATCGCTTACGTTTGTGTCTTAAGTTGGATGCCGTTCCACTTACTTATTTCCCTTAACATTCCATGAAGGAACAGACGGGGAACTTCTCTCGAATCAGTGAGCTGTGTACGATATAATTGTGTATACTCACTGACCGGGACCTACTGTTTAAAGCCGGCTCCGAAGGGCTAATGCTTTTCTAAAGAAGTTTTACATGGCTTAGAGATTGCTCTCTTACTCATAAAAAAATAACCCAGCGAAGCATCCGAAGATAAAGACTTACTAGTTCCAAAAGCCACACGATCTTACACCAAAGCAAAACAAAAGTTAGACTCGAAAGAGCCAAGGAGTTGTTAAGCTTGCAACGTCGCTGCAGAACAACTGAGAGTATTGCTGGCCAACGGGATCTTGAGATTTCACACCTTGCGACTTCTTCCTTTGGGTCCACGTGAATGATAAAGTATACGCCGACAGTCCAGCGTCGATTTACGATCTCAAAGATAGATTTCGTGAGGCTATCGAGGACATAGGGCAGCCACTTTGCGATTTGGTTATGGAAGATTTCATGAAAAGGATATTGTCCTGTAAGCGTGGTCGTGGTGGTCATTTGACTGATGTTGTTTTTCATTATTAACCGCATACCTTCTTCCTCTTTTTTATGAATTAAACATCCGATCATTTATCTCAAAAAATACCAAAATTTCTTTGAATTCCAAAATAACACCGTTTGTTGGAAAACCCTGTACTTAATTAGCCATTTCTGTGGATTTTGGTTTTTACATCACCCTCAGAGTGTTTAACGGGGTCCTTGTGTCTATGTCTTCAACCCAGCAACAATCGACACGGAATTACTAAAGTAAAAACATACAAGTCTCATATTCCATAATAGCAACCTCAAAATACCGAATGTTATAGAAAAATATTGTATTACAGATTTTTACAGAAAGGGCGGAATATAAAGCACAGTGGTTTTCTCGAAAATTGTATGTTCTTAGAGCTTTACTAAATATAGAATTCGTTGAGCGAATTTATATACTTGCACGATTTCTAAAGTTGGTGGAATGGTAAATTTGTATGGAAGGTACCAGAAGCAGTCCGACTAGGGGTCCAATTTTTTCTGGAGAGCTTTATATGTTTGTAGATTTACTAAATACAGAATTTGGGCAAGATCGCGTTGGTCATATTGATCATATTACCCGATTTCAAAGGTAGGCGGGATGGTACATTTGTATGGGAGGTACCAGAAGGGGAGTTGCCAGACTTCCCAGTTTTTGTTCAATACTTAGTCTAACTATACGTTTACTAAATACAAAATTTGGGCAAGATGTCGTTGGGCATATTGGTGTTATTACACGATTTCTAAGGTAGGCGGGATGGTACATTTGTATGGGAGGTACCAGAAGGGGAGTTGCCAGACTGCCAAGTTTTGGTCCAAAACTTAATGCAGTTATACCTTTACTAAATACGGAATTTGGCCAAGATCGAAGTGGACGTATTGATATTATTACACGATTTCTAAAGTGGGCGAAATAGCAGATTTGTATGGGAGGTACCCGAAGGGGTGTGGCCATATATCCCATATGCAATCCCATAAGCAGTTTTGGCAAAATATTAACTCATGACAAATTTCAGAGTGATTGCTTAACTCTTTCGAAAGTTATCGTGCATAGCAGCAGGACAGACAGACGGACGGACAGACGGACATGGCTCAAACGATTTACAAAGTCATGAATCGAATTTGGTCCAAAGAGACTTGGGTTCTAAAGTGAATATTTCTAGGTGTTACACTTTTGAGCCGTATCAAATGATATATACCCTCCTACCCGTAGGGTGAGGGTATAAAAACTCTGTGCAAAATATTCCGATTAAGTAATTTAGAGACTTGGCTCGTTCTTCCATTGGAACGGCAATAGACATGGTCCAATGTATTTACAGTATGGAATTAAATGCAAAATATGAAGATAAATACCGATGGAAATCTCTAAGGACTCACAATGGGTCTCCTTTTGATTTGCGATATGATTGTGAGTATAAATACACTTTGTTGCCATTATTGTTGTTGTTGCTGTTGGTGTATGATGTACATGTACGTGTGTCTGTGAGCATAGGAATCCTTAAAGTTTCAAGGATTGCCATTAAAGCGACAACTGTTCAAAAACGATTCCTTCCTTGTGTGGGACAACTAACACACGCACTCACCCACTCACACACACACGTGCTCTAATGTTCATAACATCCTTTTCCATACTTTTGTTGTTGCTTGCTATCGCTGTTGATGTTGTTATAAAGTGTTGTGTGTTGTTGGGGCATTCTTTAGCCTCCATTGGTGACAACAAAGTCATCATTAACATCTGTCTGCTGTTCGTTTTGCGTCAGTATTCCCTCTCCTCCTTCTCCTCCTCCTCGTCCACCTCTACACACGCTCCGACTGCTTTGTTTGGTTGAATGTTTCGCTCCATCGTCTAGCTGTTGTTGCGTGTGTGTTACATAAAGTTTGATAAAGAATTTTTCCATTTTTTTCCCCCCATCTGTAGCCATCCGGTGTTTTATTATTATTGCGCTGTTATAACACACTAACACAGACAGAGACAGGGAGAGGGACAGCGGCACCAACTCACAGGCACATGCATACACACATAGTTTAGCATCACATAACATATACTGTCACATGTCTTTGCTCTCAGAGCCATTTAATATCGCATATCCTTGTGACACATACACATGTTTGTGTTGGATTCTCTGTCGCTCTCGCTCTTCTCTCTGTGCATCTGTGTGTGTGTGTGTTGGTGTTCATCTAAATACCGGCCACGCAATTTTTCTTCGACTTCATCTACATTTCTGTACCATGTGCCAGCCTGCCACTGGCACACCATTCCAACGACACCAACAGCATCACCATCATCATCATCTGATCAAAAACTGCTCTTCATCACTGGTCTTCCTCTTGTTTTTGTCGTCTTCTTCTGCTTCCGTACCGGCTTTGCGCTGCTGTTTGGTGTCGCATCTAAATAAGAAATGACAACAACAGAAACGAAAAACCGAAACACGAGCATGTTTGTTTGTTTGTGTGTGTTTACAATATGCCGCCTATATTTCAATAACAGTCCTTCGTTCTAGTCCTTCTGACGAGGACAGCCGCACGAGTGCGTGCGTCTGTTGGTTGGGTAGACATTTCCAATCTCCAATGTTGTGGTATAATAAAGTCCACTTGGGGCCAAACATGATTTCGATGGGATGGCAAACACACCCTTCTCGCCGATCTCCTACGAAATGGGGACATTGCCAGATGGCATCATCGGCTGAGGTCAAAAGTCCGGGGACTTGCCTGCAAAACAAATCTCCTATAACGCTATGAGACAAAAATTGTCATAGCTCGACAACGACTGGTGCGATTTTGTTGAAATAAATTTTATAAAATTGCTCACTAAATTATTTTTAAAGTTCGCCTTCTGCACCTTTTAATCTAAACGACTGTTCTAAGGTTATAAATACATTTAAATCGAAAACTGTTTTAAAAACTAAAAAAAATGTCGTTAATATTATTAAAAAACAACAAACAGTGTACATTTTCAACAGTTTATCATAAAGCCACATAGCTTAAAAATAAAATGAGGTATAGATCATTGAAACCAATGGCATTGTGGAAATTTATCTTCAAGTTATGACATCTTAAGTATATAAAAATGTAACAATTTCATTGAAAAGTAGTTTCGACCATTTTTTTTACCCAGGTTACCGCAGTACATCAGCTATGGTGGTTATTCATTATTATTATTTTTTTTTGTTGCCAAGTCTTATCTGTCTTTTTTATTTCTTAAACTTATATTTAATTATTGTCAGGGACCACGATAACGCTCTAAAGGAGCAAACAAGCTCTTTGAACTTGTTCATGCTTCAAACAACTACTTCTGGAATGGGCAATGGTGCAATATGGCCACCACCGTTGAAATCTTACACTTTATTTTGAAATTGTCGTAGTATCTTCAAGACGCTTCCAAAAATCGTACAGAAATTTAGTGCATAAACGCAAAGAAAGAAACTCAACCCCTGCTGGAATCATCCATACAAATTTACAATTCGTCCCACTTTGGGAATCTTCAATAGTACACGCTGAAAAATACGTTTTTTTTTTGTTTACACACAAGTAAAACGCGTGTTTGGTGTTACTAGCAAGTAAAGCTTATTTCCTTCTACACAAAGCTTATTTGGATGTAAATATAACTCGTTTGCTATTAGTATTACATATTTGTGTATAAGCAATAGCGTGTTTGGGAAAAACAGACAACGAACTTATTAAATTCAACAAAGTACAACGTTTGGGTGCGAATAAATTTGTATTTGCAACTGTTTTCGTAATTTTTTTTTCTGCATTTACGCTCTTTAAAATAAAAGCAATACCGAGAGAATGAGATGGATTGTTATATAGAAATTCACAAATTGAAAAAAAATAAAAAGTAAGTCAAAAATGCATACATATACATTTGATATTTATCATCTACAAACAAGTTTATATTTGCGGTATGGAAAAATATATATATGTTTGATGCGAACTTGTTTGCTGAAATTTGTTAAAATGGCCATTTTATTTCAGCGTGTAGAACAGTCTTATAAAAAATTACAAGCATCGTTTAGTGTTAATGAGGGACAATTTAAACAATCTTCGGATCCCTTCTTTTCATCATACATCTTTTTTTTGTAATTTCCTGTACAAACTTTATAAATAAAACTTTAAGTTTATTTATAAGTTTGTTTTTTTCCCTCTTAGTGCTCTACAAAATCTGGCAACACTCGACGCTTATGAAATAATCAAAACAATTTCCTCCACCCACATCCCTCGACCACCATTCACAGATGCAAGAGCTGTACTCGTGTGTAGCTTCCATGAACGGCAATTGAGCGTAAAGTGTGTACTCTGAAAAATCTATCTATTACGATGGGAAAGAGCGTAATGCTCTTTACTCAATGGCTCATATTTGCCATATAAGGCAGTACCGGTTTGAAATCATTTATTTTTTATTAGAACGATTAAGGTGGAGGTCGAGTGGATGGAAAAATCATATCCAGAGTGGGATGAAATGCGGAACGGACCTGGTTGGGGCTAAGTTTGTAAAGTCGTCGATAATTTAAGGATCCACTTTTTAAAATATACTCATATTTATCTATGTAATAACTCAGGTATGCGGAGTAATAGATATTAATGTGGGTCGGGAAAAAAGAGTGGCAGTGCTAACAGAAATTTAACAAAAGTTGTCAACTCTGACTGCAATTAAAATTGTGTATCTTTTCCCGGTTTAAGGAACGTTTTTTTTTGCGGTTTACTTATTTGCACAACAAGCTGTAAATGCAAATAATGTAAAAAAAAACTCCAAATATGAGTCCAAAAAATGAAGTTAAATGCTTATTTTCACTAAAGGAAAGACTGAATTTTAATTTGGGAATCCACAAGATAAGTCCCAATTAATATGATGATTTTTTGGCTCCACTTTTTTTTCATTCCCTTTTGGATTGCTTCTCGCCCACAAAACGCAGCACGGAGTTGGCCAATTGTCATAGCCTAGCTGGCTGGAAGGATGATTGTTGAATTTGGTGGCCAACAAAATCGATTGTGTGACATGGCGCGCCATCCTGCTGAAAATGTTGATTCCAGCAATATTTTCAAAAAAATAATTATACATCCTCTCCAAAACTGGCCAGAAATTGACATTCTCTGATGATGCATCGACTTCTGGACGGTCACCTGCGGGTTTTCTCATCCCCAGATGGGATAATTTTGCCATGTTAACCCTAGATCAGTTCAGTTCATTGTCCTCCGTTAACCCTAGATCCTTATAGATTCGTTTGTGAGCTATGTTATTCGAGATGAAAAGGCGTTTCACCAACGACCACAATCGTTGTCCATTACGGGCAAAAAAAGGAGAAGCCGATGGTCATGTAAGTTAACACTCTAACCGGCCATACCACTCTGAGGATGTCTTTATTAATTGTATTTCACATCGTAGATTTTTTATGAAATATTTTTATGAAATTAAACACAATTATTGAAGACCGTCTAATGGCGTTCTTGCCCGTTAGAGTGTTATTTTCTGGGGCAATTGGTGCTTGTATGCGAATAACGGCGGAATGTGTGAAAAATTCGAGTTGATAAAACCGATAGCTAGTCGAAGTTCCCGGACTGAGTCGTATACTCTTTATGGCATCGACATTCTCGTCTGCGCGACGACCATACAAAACAATCAACTTTGGAGATATTTCGAAAATATAACCAATTGTCTGATTTTTAATATTAAACCCTTAAAATAATCGCCCACTCCTTGCTAATTTCTACCTAACTCAAAAATGTTTACTAGATCGTAAGTTACCGACTATCGGCCGTTGGAATTGGTTTCTGAAGCACTGGGCAACGGCGCAGGCCGTGAGGTCTGTTCTCTATCAGGCCCGTTTGTTTGGCGGCCTTTTAGAAGTCGTATAAATAGAAGAGCTTCCCATTCAATCGAACTCTGTCTTAGTTTTGAATGAGTGTCCAACAAACTTTTCTTTATGCTTCCTATAGCAAAGAGGACACACGACCTAAGTCTTTTTTTTTTTGCGAAAGCGAATATTCCAAAATTTTATTTTGCTAAAGCGAATGTTCATAATAATTCGCTAACTTCGTTACCTCCCTAATTTACACTGCATTTTTTTACAGTCAAATTCAGATAAGCGCATGCCTTTTAATTGAAAAAAATCGCTTAATTGAAAATAAACATTAGTAATGATTGTTTTGGATGATTTTTCCTGCATTGTACTTTGATTGAACGAAAATCAGCTTTACTGAAAAATCATTTATGTGAAACACATTTTTAATGCAAAGACACAAACTTATATGATAGAAACAGCGCTACTATCAATTTAACGGCGACACAAATGGGCAAAAGCAAATGATCTCAACAAATTATGTGTCAACCACATTTAAGACAACTCAACCTAATGAAAATAACTGATTATTTTCATTCAAGCTCATTAATATTGAATTTAAATTTTACTTACATTTATTTGAATACTTTTACCACAAGTTTCTATCTGCGTTTCAAAGAACAACTTCAAAAGTACATTCTCAGTTCGTTCGTTTAAATGAAATAAGCTTCAATTATCCGAAGTCCGCTTTATTAAAATCCCGTATAAGTGAAAAAATTTCTTGATTTTTTTCCTGTGCGCTTAAACGAATTCGGCTGTATTTCATTATGGCAACACAGTCACAATGTATCACAATCAACCGCTGTACTCACAATCATCCACTGTACTCACAATCAACGGCTGTTGTGAAATCAGCTGTTGTCAAAGTCTTTGCAATAAATTGAAAAATGATGAGATATTTTAATTGTTTTAGTAATTTCAGCTTTCTTTCAATCAAATTGTTTTTCTTTTTTCCTTCTATTAAGTTTATGTCGATGTAAATGCCAAAAATAATAGTTGAAAAACAGTTCACTAAATCCAGAAAAATTTCGTCTGTCAGGGTAAAATTTTAATTTGCATTAGAGAATTTTTAATGCAAATTAACTCTGTTGTCTGTCTAAGCTATTACATTAACATAATTTTTGCCAATGGGATCCTAATGGCCTTAACTTCAGTGTTAATGTGGCTAACCCTATTTCTTATGTTACAAATTCTCTATTACTCTCTCTCTCTTTCGCATCTGGCATAAAACATTCTCTGCATGTGCGATTCCTCTCGCCAGCACTCCCTTTGGAGAGATACGGTGCTCTCTGCGTTTGGCACAGCCTCACAACAACAATGGCCGGATATTTTCGCCAGTTTCTAACTGGAAGGAGAAATCTCTACACCTGTGCAGAAAACAGCGGTAGTGCCACACACATTATGGGAGTGTGGCAACAACGAACCACCCTTAATCGTGCATATCCTTATGAGTCGGTTTCGTTGTTGTTGTTGTTTTTGTTTTGAATGGATGTATGAATGGAAGGATGGTGGGTTGGTTGGGTAGGTAGGTTGGCTTGGTAGCCATAGGAAACGAAACGAACTGAAAAATATGAACATACGAGGACGAGAGCAGCCCTAACGAAGGATAAGTTCACTAACCGCCACCAAAATATACAAATTTCAGTATGACGGTTACTGGGAAAACGAATGCATTGTAGAGCGGCTGAGAAAATTAATTAAAAAAAAATACAAACACAATTTCTCTCACAATACCGGCGTTTTCTATTCAAGTGTTCAACTAAAGGTAAAGTGATTTTCCACAAAAATAGCAGAAAAAGTGCAGTTTTCTTAAGGAAACCAAGTGAATTGCGGTGAATTATTGAAAAGTGCATATGACAGGCCAGCCTGTCTCTTAGCCTTATTTAGGCGTTAAATTTATGCATTTCTGCCTGGTTGCCTTAAAGTTGGGATCAGCCGGATACGAAGTTTCGTTTGGTGTTTGTGCGTGTCAGTGTCTGTGCCAATGTTTCAATAGTCCAGGAGCAGCAAAGTAAAAAACGACACATTTTCCATCCCTTATTTTTTATCTTAGCCTATTCGGGCACTATTTCATACATAGACGAAGCTCTCGACGGCCGGACTCGTGGAAAATTTAACTAAACGCCAACTTTACAATTCGGGTGAATACAAAAAAAAAAAAAAAACAAAGCGAAAAGCAAAACAAACAAAAAATTTGGTAATAATTAAAACAAAGTGCAGAAAAAGAATAGAAAACATAATAAATTGTGCGGTAAAAAAAAAGTTGAAAAATCAAAAAAAGGAAAAAAACTGAACAAAAGTTCCTCAGCCAACTCCAGCCAGCTGGAAAAAGAAAATTGAAAATCTCCACATTAAATTTAAAATAAAATTGTATAATTGTAAAAGAAAAGAAGAATTTATAAATGGAAAATATCTATCAACTCCCATTTTGAATAAAGCAAAAATTCTAAATCCCCTCATAATCCAAAACAAGAAAAAAACCACGACCCACCCTTTTTTGCGCATCCAGTAACCAAAGTTGTGCCTACTTTTTTAAATTCGTTAACATCTGGCAACTCCGAAAGAAGACGCGCGCGTGTGTGTATGAGTTCCTTGGGTGCTCAGAAACTGACGTGCCTGCAACTTAGTGGGGGGGAATTTGAAAATTATACATTTGAACTAAATTAAAGGATTACAACAAAACTACATTACACTGCCGAGCCATCTGATACCTCCTGCTCCACTCAACCGCCCCAGCAAGGACGACGGTCGGTCGTTGCAAAAAGGAACAGCCACAGCAACAACAACACACTTACGCCTGAGTACGTGCTGGTGTGTTGGAGTGTTGTTTGTCGGTTAGACAGCTCCAGTCCAGGAGGGGGGATTATAACACTTTGTTTCATTTTTGGTGAGTTCAACAATTAAAGTTTTAAATTATTGAAAAGCCTCCGTAGTTGGAGTGAGTGAGTGCTCCATTCTCCCCGCACGTATGTATGTCCTTTCGTATCACGTCTATTGATCCCTTCCGGTTCCCCTACCCCCCATCAACTCTTTTATTTCCTCATTTCCTCTCGTAGCGTAACGTAGAGAGCTCAACGCTTGGCTGTTGTTGTTTGTTTTGTTTTTCCAGTGCTGCCTTTTTCTGTGGCCAGGCTCTCCTTCACCGTCATCCCTTTGATGCACTATTCACCGAGGAGACCGGTGAGGGAAAGGGATATTTTTGTTCGCCTTTGTGCCGGGGCAATTCAAAGGATGGCATGACAGTATTCTGTCCATTTTTACGCCCATATTTGTTTAGTTTCTCATCCTTCCGCAAACACACACACACAGACATAAAAATCGAAACGATAAACAACAAAAAGTAAAATAAAAACTTTTCGAGTTATTTATGGCCATCGAGATTTGTAATTTGTCTGTGTATGAAATGGAGAAATAAAATGGTGTTTTATAGCCAACACCATGATGATGGCCCGATGGCTTGGAATGTCATAATGTCCTGTTGCCGGAACCGCTGACCCACAAATGCTATGTGGATCATTCATGTCTTTGGAGAATGGCTTCAACAACACACATCGAATTCATTAATTGTAGCTGTAACTTTGGGAATTTATGGATTATTTGAATGTATATGGACGGTTATTGGCATTTCCATTCAGTTTGATAAGAAGAAGAAGGATAATATGTGGAGTTTTTATGAAGTTTTTCATGGATTTCCACAGAATACCCTTTTACATTTTTGTTCAGCATTACAAAAATCAGTATTTTATTTTATTCTCAGCAATCAGCGTTTTATGTTCGGTGATCCAGTCTGAGGAATAAAAGTCATTTTACTCTTTAACAGCTTCAAAATGTAAGCCTTGTTCTTTCTGATACAGATATATTACCACTGTTCAGAGTACAGTGTTGCCAGGTTTTTTTCTTCTAAGCCTTTCCCCTAGCTTGTCAAGAAAATCCCGTAAATTACATGAGATCACGAATGAAAATCCCCTTAAAAATTAATATTTATGGGACAGTTATATAAAACGATTTTTCTGCAAATTTGATCATAAAATATGACCCAGTAGAATTTTAAAAAAATAAATTTATATAAATTTAGTTGAAAGGAAATCAACTCGAACAATCTTAAAATCTTCACATAAACTAATTTTTTTTTTGACTAACACTCAGGGGATTGCCACTATAAATGCAATGCACTGTGCTAGAGATAGGAAATAAGGGTGTTGGAAGGAGGAAAGAGGGAGTAGTGTTTGTTGGCATTAGTCTTGAATTTGAGTATGTCGAAGCTGGCAGGAAATACACTTGCTGGAAGATTATTCCACAAACGAACAGTCCGGCTGAAGAACGAATTTTCTCTATAGTGCGTCGTCCGGTCAACGGGCCATTTGACAACGAACGGATGAGTTTGCCTGGATAGTCGAGTGTTCCGGCTAAATGTTCTAACGTCAGGGACCAGACGACGGATATCTGAGGAGCAGACACCGTTAAAATATCTATAGAACAGCGATATACAACCCACATTCTGGCGAATATATGGCTAGCCCGTCGCCAAATCGTCGCCAAATCGCGACGGTAATCGTTCGCTATTTGTCCTCGACCTCTGGAGGACTTGGCCGATGTGCAAGTGACTACGAATGACAGAGGTTGCTGTCATCCGCAAAGGAGTAGATTGGGTTCACAGTCTGACCCAACAGGTCGTCAATGAAAATAGGAAATAGAGAAGGAGAGAGGATAGAGCCTTGTGGCACTCCTGCGGTCAGCCTATGCTCGTTGGATGAGACCCCATCTATAACAACTCGTATAGAGCGATCTCTGAGAAAACTCGATATGAATCGAGAGAAGGTATTACCGACACCAAATGCAATAAGTTTTGATATGAGGGCTGCGTGCCAGAGCCTATCGAACGCCTTGGAAATATCCACAGCCACGAATAGATCGATTCGATCGCTCCGAAAGGAACGCCATCAGGTCTCCAGTAGATCGATTTCTACGGAAGCCATACTGTCGATCATTCAGACGGCCGTTAGACTCTAAATACTTAACAAGATGATGGTTAACCATGCTCTCCATAACCTTCGAGAGCGCAGAACATATTGCAATTGGACGGTAATTCGCAGGATTAGTAGCCTCACCTTTCTTGGGGATCGGCTGAACATTGGCAACTTTCCAACGTGAAGGGTAAATCCCAGCACGGTACGACATCTTAAAATGATTGCGCAATGGACGAGATAACGGTGAAGAGCACATACATAGGACAAGTGCTGAAATACCATCCGGTCCCGGAGTTTTGTTTACATTGAGATCTGCAAGAACCCTTTTGACCCCACGTGTTCGAAGTGGTTGACGGGGAGTGATTGACTGCTGTCTGGCACAGATGAATTCTTTGCAAATATTTCAGCCAGAAGGTTAGCTTTGTCAACCGGGTCCGTGAATATGTGGTCATCGTTAACGAGAGTTGGAAATGTTCTTTTTAACAAATCTTCTAAAATTTTCGAAATGGAGTCGGAAAGGGCGTCGAAGCTATTCAAGGTAGCCTCCCTTTCCAAATTTGGACTTCTGTAAAGAAGCCCGAAGTGTAATAGGTGCGATCCAATCCTGAACTTAACCCAAATGGAGTTAAATTCTAGATCTTGTGAGTACCAATGCTGCTGGCTCTGGAACACAACATCATTACGCAAGGCCTTATGTGGGAAGAGAAAGAGGAAAGAGTGTGATAGCCAGGAATGTGGAAACTACGCCATTTGAAAAAATGGAACGAAACACATTTCAACAACCCATTGAAATAATTGAAAATCACTAAAAAAATGGTAAAAGTCTTGCAGTTACAGTTCGCAAAACTAAAGCGTTTTTGGGCGGTCGTGAAGCACCTTGTCGGACCGCAATACGGAAAATGGGGGAAAAATTCTACCGGTTGGGACAAGTTAGTGATGTGAAGAATATAACCCGTGCATGTCGTTCAAGAAAAACTGAGAATATGTCTGCTGTAGCCCAAAGTGTTGAAGAAAACCTCGTCGTTCTTTGGAATTTGGCATTGGCGTATTTTGCATAAAGACTTGGGTCTTAAGGCTTATAAAGTTCAGTCAAGACAAGAACTCAAGCCGGCCGATCATCAACAACGTCGTATCTTTGCCGATTGGGTCCTTGAAATGCATGAACATGATCCGGAATTCCATTGAAAAATCATCTTGACTGATGAGGCCCATTTCCACCTCGGTGGCTATGTCAACAAGCAAAATTGTCGCATCTGGTGCTCGGAAAACCCAAGAGTTATTGTTGAGAAACCATCCTCCATCCTCAACGTGTGACTGTTGGTCTTTCAAGAAATACAAAGTCCCTACCAGGGCGACCCCTCTTACACCTCATGTTAGGTAAAGTAAATGTCTCGAGTCCAGCCCGGCCAATAGTTCTAGAATTTCGTTATCCATCGTAGCAATTTTGCCATCGTCAACCTGAGCCACTGTGGGTGTAGGAGAATCTCCCACAAAAACATACTTTCCGACCTAACAATGACAGGTTGGCTGCTGCATGGGATGGATGTCGAGTAGAACAACTTTCCGCCCGGATGCGTCCATTGACTGCAATACCAGAACCGTGGCGGAACAAACAATGCATTGTTTCGTAATTCATAAATATTTATTTAACACCACACAATAATAATTTCAAAGGAGCCATTTAAGGACTACTCCCCGTGTAGAAGCACAAATGAAATACATCACTCTGGCGGTGGTGGTGGCGATGGTGTTGGCGTTGCTGTGGTGTGGGGGTTCAATGAACTCATTCAGAGGAAATCACAATACCCGGCGTAATTGATTGATTTCATCGCAATGGAAATACTCACTCACACTCCTGCTGCGTATTATGCTCACACCATCACTAACCGGCGAACCAACCAGTCATTCACCCACAGCCAAAGGGATTTCCACTCATCCGAGCAGTGGAATGGCGCGGGGTGGCTGCTGATTGTGATTTATTTCCCTATTTATGAAAAGTATGGGGTGCTTGGAAAGAAAAACCAGGATTTGGAGGAAAATGACAAATGATTTTGAAGTGACAGTCTGCTGAAATCCTTGTTAGCCAAATCTCTAAAAATTTTAAGGGGTTGCGCTGCGGCTGAATACGGAATGTGTCCAATGTTAACAGCTGTTCAGATTATGATTCGTATATGAGATATAAATTTTTTGGGTGTGTTTCCAGCAAGTGGAAACCATGAACATCTCACCAAATGGATATCGGCTGTAGAATATGGAGCACGAATATGTAATCCTCTCAAACATTGGCACACAGTTTCCGTTTCAACTTAAGTGATTTTCATCATCATGGCCGCAAATTGGCGAATGGCCATGGAATTCTTTGGAAATTTAGTGTAAGACATTCCCTATCAGCCGTTATCCTTTTACGTTGACAAATTTATGAATGTGTTTACTGACACATTTTTGTTGTCTGTACCTTTCCAAAACGGCGTTGTGTGGTCTGCTATGCCATAAATCATCATTGCGAAAGGGGGGGCAATATCAATACGCATACGAGGTTAACACGAAAAGTTTACTGAGGAGTTTGAAGGCATCCGTAATATCAGATATCGATCGGCTTGAAAGACTCACACAATCGGCGATAATCCTAAATCTCTGTGTCTGTCTTCTAAAGGGTGTTTTTATTGAGGTATAGAACTTCGAATTGAAATAAAACACAAGAAAATCGTTTTAATGTCCATCAATTTGGCTTTATTGGAAGGATAATTTTATGCCATTAATGTTTAAATATGATTTCGGGCATGTGGCCGCCGCGGCTGGCTCGAATAAAGCCAATTCTACAGGTCCAATTTTCAACCACTTGTTGGAACCACAACTCATCCACATTCATGCCATCCAATTCGGGACCAAAATAGTCGGTTATCATGGCTCTATACCGGTCTCCATTAACGGTAACTGACTCTCCAGCATTATTTCGAAAGAAGTATGACCCAATGACTCCACCAGCCCATAGAGCACACCAAACAGTCAGTTTTTGTGGATGTAATGGCATAAAATGGACGGAGCTTGCGGTGAACTTCGCGAACTGAACCATTACTTTCGAAATAAATTTGCACGATTTGCAAGCGTTGTTCTTTTGTCAACCTGTTCATGATGAAATGGCAAACCAAACTAAATATTAATCACTTGACAGCTGACAAAATGGCCGCCAGTTAAAAAAGTGATGCCAACTTAATAAAACACCCTTTCCCAATAAAAAACACCCTTTAGTTAATGAATGTAGGCGGGTTCTATGCCTACTTTTCAGGGTCTACTGCGTAGCCATATGCTCGGGTATCAGGATTCTGTGATATGAAAGGAAACGAGGCTGCCGATGAGCTAGCTCGTATGGGATCAGCGGTGCATTTTGAGGAAGCGGCTAGATCGGTGCAGAAGGATCAAATCCTAAAAAGAACACTGGATAAGTGGAATGCTAGAGTGGGCTGCACTTTATCAAATGACATATGGCCTAGAAAAGTTATAGCAAGAACAAGTCTACAGATGGAATTGGATTGAATGGGGTCTCAGACTTGCAATAGGAGCTAGTGATGTGCGGTTCCTCGTATTTTAAGACCCGGGTCTTTCGGGTCCGGTTCCAACAAGACCCGGGTATTTGGACCGGTTCTCAATAAAGGGTTAACCCAAGAGTTACTACTAATGAATATAAAACTAATTGCCTTAAACTATAACAAAGTTAAATTTATACATGCATAATATATAATATCGATGTCTTAATATAAAAAGGGCCTAACTCGATTTTTGATTAATTTACGGGAGAAATAAAAAACTTAAAAGAAATCCGTAATCCGTATTAAAATAAGAAAATTATTAAATGAGAAATAAAATGTATTGCTTTTTTATTAAAAATTGTATTCAAATATTTCTTGTTTCTAAAATTTTACGAATTTTATTAAGTTTTTTCCTTCTCCTGTAATGTAACAAAAAACAACAAAAAGAACTAGCTGCGTTCTGCAAACTGCGAACTAACGGTATTTGAAAGTATATTTGCATGTAAACAATGACTAACACACCACAGAATTTGAAGTCACAACAACAGCAGCAGCCAAAATTAAAAAACAAATGTTTTTCCTCGTTGTTCGCTTTACCAAGCCACAGACATCAACAAATGAAAATACGCACATTCAAACACTCACACACACACTTCTTTTGACCCGTTTTCGGCTCTCTCGGTCTTTTTTCCGCTCTCGGTATTTGGACCCGTTTTCGGTATTTGGACTCGTTTTCGGGTATTTGGACCCGTTTTCGGTATTTGGACTCGTTTTCGGGTATTTGGACTCGTTTGGGTATTTGGACCCGTTCGGGTATTTGGACCCGTTCGGGTATTTGGACCCGTTCGGGTATTTGGACCCGTTTTTCGGTTCTTGTAAGAACCGGTCCGGTCGGTTCTTGTAAAGACCCGGGTATCCGGATCCGGGCCTTCGGTCCTGTGCATCACTAATAGGAGCTATCACAGGCTACTGCTCAATTAGGGTGAGTACCAGTACATAGGACAAGGGATCTCCAGATTTCTGCTGGTTGTACTTTGTCACTGTCCAATTTTACAACGCCACCGATAAAACTGTCTAGAGGATAGATTCCCGACAGAACTAGGGGGACATTACAACGATCGAAGTTGAAGACTTAATAGATGTCTCAACGAAAGAGAATGCTGGACATAGTAGACAACACACTCTACTTTATTCGGATGTTTCCAACTTTTTCTCTTCACATTTTTCTTCAAAATTGCAATTCTACAAGCGTAGAAGGGCTTCCCAATGAACCCTATGGGTCTCCAAGTGGAGATTCGTTTCCCTCCCTAATCTAACCTAACCATATGTGATGCTGAGACCAAATCGCTAATATTTCTGAGTTTCTGATGTTGTTTGGAGAGGTTGTCTACTGCAGCGGAGACATTCCAGCTCGTACAGACAACTTATACTGCGTCGATGACAAACACCTATACTGCGTAGAACTTTTCCAGCTAGCCTCGTATGGTCACTATTCGCCAAATGAATCACGATTCGAATGAAAACGGTATAATGTTAATCATGATTGTAGTCAGGCACACACCTTCTGCTGCTCGTTTTGGTTTTTCAAAAGAAATTTTTGCATAAAATGCGTGAAAAATGGTTTGTGCCGGCGTTGTCGTGTCGCGTTTCGTTGGGTGTTTACAGGATTGGCGCCAAATATCTTACGCCCGTAGAAAGGAACCAAAAGAAAAGAAATTGAATTAAGACAACGAAAGAACATTCATAATCAAACTTGTATGACAGTTGGCTGGTAAATGTGCCACAAGCGCAAGAGGAATACGAAAAATTAATAACTATCACTGTGAGTTTCGTTTTGTCCTTTTTGTCGAGGTGTGTTGTGTTGGGTGGGGAGTTTTCTTTTGTTAGCATTCAAAAGCCATATTTCTTTGGCTATCTGGGACTTTCAAATCTGTTGTGCTGCACAGACAGTGGGGAGACTTTTGACAACAACAAAAAAAAAAACAACCGAATACATTTTCACTTTCGCAAATGAACTGGCTGAGCTGATAGATGTGTCATATGCGACAGAGCTTACCACACGCAGCAGCTGTTGGCTCCTTTTCTGCGGGTTGTGGTTAAAATCAGCAGAAGTCATCATCGTCATCGTGGCTAAACAAACCGCAACTGCAATTCATTCCGGGCTATTCCCTATAATTGTCTTAATTATGTGTGCACCGTACAAGTATTTCCGTGACAGTCATCGCTGTCGATGGCAACTCCAGCTCCATTCCACTCGTCAGTGTGTGTCTATGTCCTTTGCAACAGCTCCGTCCTCCGATCCCGTCATGGCAGTGAGCTGAGCTTGTTTATCACATCACATCGCATCTTTCGATCTGCTGATAATTGGATTTACAGCTGCTGTTACATCACATTTAGTGGTTTCTATTGTGTGTCGATGTTTGGATGGATGCAACGGCGATGGCTGCTTTGCCTGGATGCGTTGTAATGATTTTGATAAATGTGCTTTTAATCAGTAACAGATGTTGCTGTCGTGTTGCCAATGATGTTGCGGTTGTTATAATTCTCATGGTGGTTTCTCTCTCACTCTCTCTCGCGCGCGCTATTCCTTGTTATCCGGCTGTTGTTAAATTAAGTGGAATTTAGTATAAACGTATTCGCGACAAAGGATGGCAAAGAGGAGGAGTCAGGTCTTCTTTTGTTTGACGCATCTCATTTAGAGTTGGAATACTTTTGCTTTTATTCGATTTTAATTGTGTTCAATTTACGTTTTGATTAAAGAGAAGGGAACAGTTGCGAATTGTTGTCACTGTCAAATACGCAGAAGAGGCTCTTTGGTTGGAAACCGTTAAATGGAAAGTAGAGAGTTCTGTGCAATCGCTTGGATTCTGTCTGTATGCATTAATTCATAACATATAATGCCAGAGTCGTTAAGAGAGTATGACATCTCAGGTCGAGGTGCGTGGTTATCCCCGTTTCGAGTGACAGCGGGAACGATGGCTGGAAGGTAACACAGTTGATATTTGCTAGTTTGTTAGGCTTAATTAATTCTTAGCGTTGCCTGTAGTGCAGGGAAATTCCTTTATTTTTAGAATTTATTTTTCTTACATGTCACCTTTTGGGTGCGAAATCAGTTTTGTTCGCGTTTGAGATCAGTGATTACACCGTGTTACAAAAAATAGATTTTTTT
This sequence comes from Hydrotaea cyrtoneurina, assembly GCA_958296145.1. Classification (NCBI taxonomy): domain Eukaryota; kingdom Metazoa; phylum Arthropoda; class Insecta; order Diptera; family Muscidae; genus Hydrotaea; species Hydrotaea cyrtoneurina. The sequence continues at coordinate 48,244,490 of OY282514.1, read as the reverse complement.
CTGTCCTATGAACCAAATGCACATATTCGGAAAGAGGGAAAAAATAAAAATACACGTGTATCGGCGATTTTCATGTACACTTCAGAATTTTTGAGTTTTTTGAGTTTTTTTTGGGTTATTTGCTAGGCTCAAAAATACTCCATCAATGTCAAAATGTCAATGTCATTTAAATCTGCCCTGACAGTCAGAAATGACAGGTTCATTTCAGCTTCCGAAACGGATCTGTATACCTTGCCTGCAATCAAAGCAACAGTTCTAGTTTTGCTAAGAAATAGAAATAACACCGTGTTACACACATTCTGTCCTATGAACCAAATTTACTTTTTCGGAAAGGGGATAAAAAATGAAAATACACGTGTGTCGGAGATTTTCATGTACACGTCTTTTGACAGATTTTTAACCCTTTTTCAGTGATCCAATCGAGCTGATTTTTGGCAGGCAGACTCGTGGAAATGTCTGTATCACGTCAAATTTTTTAAAAAATAGATTTTTATCAATTCTCAGATTTTCCTAAATTTTTTTTTTATATGGTTATCTTTTTTATTAATGTTTCAGTTGAAAAAACATTTTTTTTCGTAACGCTTAAGTAGTTTAAAAATTTCGAGTCTCTTCAAGTTATGCTAAGAAAAGTGAAAAAAATATTTTTTTTTCAAAAATAATAAAAATTGTGAAAAATCTGAGAATTTATAAAAATCTATTTTTTAAAAAATTTTACTTTGACCAGCCGCCAAATTTAAGTTATTTATTTCTCAATATGAACAATAAATTTATTTCCAAAGTAATCGAGGCAAATTGATACCACATGTTCCATAAAAAAAAAATCGCCTCGAGTGTGACTTTCTTTGGCCCACCCTACATCCGCTTAGAAAAAATTAAAAAAAAAAGACTTCCCCACAGCCGATTAGGCAAATAAATGCTGGAAAAAATGGCCATTTTAACCAATTTCAGCCAACAAATTAGCCATCAAACAAGTCGCTCATTTACTTCAATAGTGTCACAATTCAAAAGTCGCTCACGAAAAATCTGTAAATTTAAGTTGATTTTAGTTCTGCAGTGCTTTATAAAGGGTTATTTTGAATCACCCGGTATTTGGGTAGCTGTCACTTTTAAAGCTTTTATTATTTGACATTTAACAAGTAGAAACTGCGCCATTACTAAAAAATTTAATGATACACGTATCAACAACGCATTCAAATTATTAAAATTCACTACAGAAATGGTGAAAATCCTGCAGTCACAGTTCGCAAAACAAAAGCATTTTTCGATCGTCGTGAAGCACCTTGTCGGACCGCAATAAGGAAAATGGTGGATAAATTCGAGCTGTTGGGACAAGTTAGTGATGTGAAGAATAAAACCCGTGCACGTCGTTTAAGAACAGCTGAGAATATTTCTGCTGTTGCCCAAAGTGTTGAAGAAAACCCAGGTTTGTCCATTCCTCGTCGTTCTTTGGAATTGGGCATTCGGCACAAACGTCATTACACCGTCTTTTGCATAAAGACTTGGGTCTTAAGGCTTATAAAGTTCAGTTAACACAAGAACTCAAGCCGGCCGATTATCAACAACGTCGTGTCTTTGCCGATTGGGTCCTTGAAATGCATGAAAAGGATCCGGAATTCCATCGAAAAATCATCTCGATTGATGAGGCCCATTTTCACCTCGCTGGCTACGTCAACAAGCAAAATTCTCGCATCTGAGACTCGGAAAACCCAAGAGTTTTCAACGTGTGACTGTTTGGTTGGTTTAGGATCATTGGACCTTACTTTTTCAAAAAAAAGGTTGGACCAACAGTTACGGTGAATGGATTGCGCTATCGAGACATGATTAATGATTTTTTTATGGTCGGAGTTGGATGATATTGATATGGACAAGGTTTACTTTCAACAAGACGGCAAAGTCTCCAGACCGTGTTATCTCTCGAAGAGGTGATCACAATTGGCCAAAGCAAGATCTCTGTTAACACCTTGCGACTTCTTCCTTTGGGTCACGTGAAAGATAAGGTCTATGCCAACAGCGCAGCGTCGATTCAAGACCTCAAAGATAGAATTCGTGAGGCTATCGAGGACATAGGACAGCCACTTTGGTTATGGAACATTTCATGAATAGGTTATGGTCCTGTAAGCGTGGTCGCGTTGGCCATTTGTGCAGCTGTTGTCTTTCATTATTAACGACGTACCTTCTTCCTCTTTATTATGCAATAAACATCGGATCATTAATCTCAAAAAGTTTCATTTTTCTTTGAATATCAAAATAACATCTCTTGTTGGAAAACCCTGTATTCGATGTTCTGCTATTGTTTAATAACAACGTGTTACTCTAAATACTCCAGCAAAAATCGGCCATCACGTGTGCATCCCAGCAATCCTGACGGAAATACTATTTTCGAAATGTCAGAGTCGGAGTCGAGCAATTTGATCCCACCAACAAGTCGAACGAAAACGTAGTATTTACAATACAAAATCGAGTTTCACTAAGTTTTGTTTCCGTCTTCTGTGCGAACACAAATGTCTAGAGCCTGCTGACCGATAGCTTCCGATATTTTGCGAAGAAACTTTCTTTGTCCCCATTTTTGTGGGCAGCTCCCTGTGGCTAGAAAGCGCAAGAAGGTTGCCACCTGGAGGTCATATAATTGAAAAGCTGTTTTGTTAAATTGCGTTTCTCTATCACCACGACTCCAATACAGTACAAATTAAGCAACTATGCACCACATGTTATAAGTTGCACTTCATACGACATGTTCTATGCATACATTTTTCATTTGATTGTATTCCTGAACCTGGCTGACTTAATTCTCCAACTGACCCCAAAAATATGGTGGTCATATAATTAGAAACGAACACAGCGATTATACTTAGTATTAATTAGAAAGGAAATGTTGTTATTGAAAATTAATATGTTAGTAAAACAATAATTTATAAGCCTAAGGCTGCGATGGGTAACGTTTATTTTAAATGACTTCGGTCAAACTACGTGGTAAACTTTCCACCAATGTCCGCCATCGTGAAGGTGGCATCGATTGTCAAACTTATTTTATATTTCGAAAGTGTTCTTCATTATTATTTCGAGTCTTTGTTTTTAACATTCGTTCGGCATCTTCCCATAGGTTTTCAATAGAATTTAGGTCCAGACTTTGCGCTGGTCAGGACAAACCATTGCTTCACAGCACGGGAAGTATGCTTCGCATCGTTATCCTGTTGAAAAATCTACGAAACCGGCATATTGTCGACTGAGTACGGTTCCATTACATTCTCAATGTATTTCTAGAGTGATGTTGGTCCATTCGACCATTTATGCGGTGTATGGGGCCAACACCATACCAGCTGAATCCTTCTCATCACATTTCTCCCTCCCTGTTTGATCGTCTTGATGGTGCATCTAGGTCCCAACGATTTATTTAGGGGCCGTCTTACATAACATTTTCCATCTGATCCGAACAAATTAGACTTCGATTCGTCAAACCGTAGAATTTCGCCTTCCCCCAAAAAACTAAGGGGTATCTTCAGGTGCAAACAGTAAGCGTTTCTTAATATTTGTGCTGGAATCGTGTGGTATTTTTCGGGCAATGCATCCTGATTCTTTTAATCTACGTCTCATAGTTCTTGTTTAAATATTTTGTGAAATTTGTAGAGTTGCGATAGCATGTGGCACAGAGTTGTAATTCAAATGGGTATTTTCCATAGTACGGAGAGTACTCAATTTTTATTCTCTTCACAAGAGAAAAATACCTTATGAGAAAAAAATTGTTCTCCTCAAAGATAAATATAAATTTTTCTCAAGATAAATATTTTTTTCTCGTGAAAGTAATTTAAAATATGAAGAGAACAATTATTTTTTCACTCACGAGATTTATCTACCTAGCAATCGCGCGAGAGTAACATCTACACATTAGAAATTAATTCTCATTCATGAGTTTTATCATTAGAAAAAATATTCTTCATCAACTGCATTTTTAGGAAATCCCTTTACAACGGCGAAATGGGACGAAAATATGTATAACAAATAATTAAACTTTCAGCGGATAATTTTTTTTTCTTTTTTATTGTTTCCAAACCAAAAAATTAAATCAAAAATAACAATAAAGCAATTCTATTGCGTAACACAAAAAATAAGGCAAAAAGGCATTTTTTTCAACTGCTTCAAACAAAACAATACAAGAAACTGAGCTGCGTCAATTTCCAAACACAAGTATTTTTATATTTCTTGTCTCACGCGTGCTCTCTTTAATATTTATCTTTATTTAACTTTCGCACTCAGAATGTAAAACAAAACTCTCGTGAAAGTTATTTTTATGAGTGAGTGTTATCTTTTCTTCTCTTTCGTTAGAGAGAGCAATACTTTTAAAGCATGTATTGATCACTCATGAAAGATAAAAAAGATAACTTTCACGAGAATTATTTTTTTTGTCTCTGAGTGTGAGTTGTTACGAGAGATAAAAATGAAAATACCTTTCGCGAAGCGAGATTTTCCGTACTATGGTATTTTCGCGCTTGTTTCGTTTTGCTTTTGCAATATGGCTTACGCTACGTTACGTAAAGACAGGCTACCAATCAAACTACTGAGAGTGGGACGCTAGTCGAAGCAAAAGTCAGTGACTGGCTATCACTTGCATAGGGTTTCTTTTGAGATCGTGGAACAGCCAGTTAGTCTATCCCGTCTTCCATTCTTTAAGTGTGTGTTCGGAAATTCTACCTAACGTCTCAGATACTGACACGGTGACGTCGATTCCATGGCTTCATTGTTACAGCTTTCTTAGAATCGTTTTCAACTTTATAAGATTCTGTTTGTTTCTAGTTTCCAGATCGGAGGAGACCTGACATCAACTTATGGAGTGCCTCTTATTGCCCTTTTCATGTCCAATATTAATTCGCCAACACCGGTGTGCAAATCAAACTTCATACATATAATAGAGGTGTGAAATGTGAATCCTTTTCTTGAAAATGTGTCCTAAAAGTTCAAAACGAATTTATAATCACACACCTAAGTCACTAACAGACACATTCAAAGCGGTGTAAGTTCCCCACTACAAATTAAGCAATTAGTATTGCAAGCTTCAATTTAATCCAGTGCTGGAACACAAATAAATAATTGAAAAAAATAGCTTTGATCCCCAAACCTTAGCGGTAACTCATTTAACCACCAGAAACCTGGCTGAGTGGGACCCCTTAATTAAGGACATACATACTAATTAAACCACATGTTTATACATCTAATTATGTAAATATTACAAAGTATTTCGGTATGTAAACTTATTAAATTACAAATCCTCTTATGGCAGCCAACATGACAACCACAACACACAATTACTTCATCAGAGCTGCTTTCTGACTGCGTTCCTATGTTAAACCCCCGCCACATCTTTGGCATTTTAATAATTTCAAACCTCTGCAGTAGTAATTTGTTATTAACACCAATACACACACACACACACACAGACAGCAACGTTTATAGAGAAATCATCATCATCATTGGATGCCATGACTGACTTTCAAACGGAGGTGATGATAAGGATCCTTTGTCTTTTCTCCACCTCATCCTACTGTCTGTTTTTGTTGTTGTTATTCTTTATAAGCGGCTTAATTGTGAATGATGATTATTGAACCAAAGATTCCCTAGAATCGAATGTCACTCACGCACTACGTGTGTGAGTGTCTTCGTCTACTCGTCATCTGGAGGCAATAACTTCATTGCGAGACGCGCAGCTATGCCAGAGTTACTTCTTAAATACCAGACGACGAATTGCATTGCAGTTCATGCGGCAGCATGAGAAGAAGGCGTGCCAGGGGGGAAAAACATAAACACGGAATAAAAGAAAAAATCAACCAACCGATGCGATTAAATCGTAAAGTGTTAAAAGCTCATAAATGTGTCAAACATTTGGCGGAACAGCCGACGTGAAATGTCAGTTAGATGGGCTGAGAAGTTTGGAAAATACAAGGAATTGGCATGATGATTATGAAAAGTGTGTCCCATTCCACAAAAGGAATTTTGTGGTGCTTTCAGCTACAGGTTCGTAGGTTCGTCGTCCCCCAGACGCCTTATGCCACAACATGCCTTAAATCAATTAATATCTCTCACGAAAGATAACTCTCTCTGTCGAATAAAATTAACTCACGACAGTTTTGTGTTCCGAGTGTTAAAATGAGACAGAAAAAAGATCAATTATTCATTTATCTCTCATGAGAAAACACAACATGCCTTAAGAAAACCCAACATATCTCTCACTAAAGATAACTCTCACTCACGAAAAATAACTCTCTCGCGAAAGATAACTCTTTCTTTCAGGAAAGATAACTCTCTCTCCCTCTCGGAAGATAACTCTCACTCTCTCTCACGAAAGATAACTCTCTCCTACGAAAGTTAACTCTCTCTCTCACGAAAGATAACTTTCTCTCTCACGAAAGATAACTTTCTCTTTCGTGAAAGATAGTTCTCTCTCTTACGAAAGATAACTCTCTCTCATGACAAATAGTTCTCTCTCTCTCATGGAAGATAGGTCTCTCTCTTACGAAAGATAACTTTCTCTCTCTCTCACGAAAGATAACTCTCTCTCATGAAAGATAAATTTCTCTCTCTAACGAAAGATATCTATCTGTCTCTCACGAAAGATAACTCCCTCTCTGTTTATCACGCAAGATAACTAACTCTCTCTCGAAAGACCATTTCTCTCTATCTCTCGCTCACGAAAGATAAATTTCTCTCACATTCTCACGAAAGATAACTTTATTTCTCACTCTCTCTCCCGGAAGATAACTTTATCTCTCTCTCACGGAAGATAAATTTATCTCTCTCTCACGGAAGATAACTTTCACTCTCTAACGAAAGATAACTCTCTGTCTCTCACGAAAGATAACTCCCTCTCCGTTTCTCATGCAAGATAACTAACTCTCTCTCTCGAAAGACCATTTCTCTCTCTCTCTCTCTCACGAAACATAAATTTCTCTCACATTCTCACGAAAGATAACTTTATCCTCTCTCACTCTCACTAAAGATTACACCCTCTCTCTCACGAAAGATAACTTTCTCACGAAAGAAAACTTCCTCTTTCTCTCACGAATGAAAACTTCCTCTTTCTCTCACGAAAGATAACTTTCTCACGAAAGAAAACTTCCACTTTCTCTCACGAAAGAATGCTCTACCTCTCTCTCATGAAGGATAATTCTACGTCTCTTCCTCTCTGTCCTCCGCTCTCTCTCACTTACTCTCTCATAAAAATAACATTCACGGAAGTTTAATTTGGGGTTATGAGTGCGAAAGTTTAAATGAAAGATAAAAATGAGAGAGACATCGCGAGAGAGAAAAAAAGATTAAAATACTTGTCTGTGAAATTCGACACATGTCCGTTTATTTTAAAGTGTTGCTTCTTCCAGTTAATTAAAAATGGGTCGGAAAATATACGAAAATGTTTAAGTTTTTACTGTGTGTACGAAGGGAAAATAATCAAAGTGACTTTATGCCACCGACTGACAGCAAAACAAGATGGAATTCCACGCACAAAATATTAAATATTAAGATGTTAAATTAGTTACACAAGTATACCAGACACTGACTGGCATTTTGTAAAACAATTTTCAAATGCATATTGACCATTATCGGATTGTTCCAATACATTGCAGAGAGAACAGTAAACAGTGGGTACTCATTGTAAACAAATATAATTCTCATGAGAGGAAACAAAATTATGCTCTTCATGTGTTTAATTAAAATTTATACAAGCAGTTGAAATCGTTATTCTGAGGCACAACAAATATTCTTTTTGTCGCAAGTCCATAGTTACAGAGCTTGGACATATCATCAGATATATCTTTGCTGTTTATCATCCAAAATACATAAGCTGGAACTCGGTGAAATTCCACTCAAATCGGAGCAGACGATTGCCACCCGAAAACTGTGAATTTTCCACTCTTGAAAAGGTCTTGCTGCATTATTGAACAGCCCATTTTCCTTGAGTGTACCCGAGCAACACTTCGCATATGCTGGCCACTGTATTGAAGAGTGGATACGAGAAAAAACAATGCTAATACCACATTAGCAAACACACACAGACAAGCTCGTACACGACTATGGAGTATGTCCCAGAGTATGTATTCTCTACTCATCTTTACTTTTATTGTCCCAGCGTCGTCAGCGGTCTTTGTGCAAAGTTGCACTTAAGTCGATTTTACAACTTTTGCAGAAATTGCAACAATATGTGCGGCATGTTGTCTTCCCTCCCATTCCATTCCACATGCCGTTCCAGTTCCTTCGCCGTTGAGTTATTAACATTTCTTAGAGATTCCGCTGCATCGGATCCAACACAATTTTGTAAATTGTTTCACTAACAACTTTTTTGTTTTTATTGCGTTCGCATAGACACTCCTGGCGTGTTCACACGACGCAGCACCGCCATTCACGTCAGGAGTAGTGGCAGTAGCCGTTGCAGTAGCAGTTGGGCCGCCATTAGAAGTTGCACTTTATGTGAGCTGCCTGCCAGTGGCAGTCGGTGAGTTGTTCGCTTCGTCGTAATTATTTTTAGAACGTTGCGAAAATGTTGATGTAAAAAGGACTTTTATTGCAAATAAATCCTTCAGAAGATGTTTTCACACTCGGCCCGGCCTGATGGGTGAACGGATAACAATTGTGCGTGTGACGGAAGGAATTTAGGGGCAGCTGCGTAGTCGGACTAACTGTGGGCAGATACGGTCTTCACAAAATTATCTCAGACATTCTTCGTTATTTCTCCCATTTGAGTATGACCACAATTGCCCCCTTGTAATTCAGTCGCTGCTACGCCTTTCTCGGTCTTTCCCTAAGTGGCTGCTCAGTTGCTTCCTGGCGGATGAATCATTGGACATCTACAATTCTGGCAAAATAGTTGTTATTGCTGTTGTTTACAACAATATTAAAATTTCGTTTACGAACCGTTGCCGGGAATGTCATAAAAAGTATTTTTCAAATGCTCTGGGCAGTGAATAGTCGCTCTTTTATGGCTCTGTTCATTTAGTGTTAATAATTTTGCATGACTGTCTTGTACAGGACTTCTGTGCGGAAACCTTTTCTTTGTTTTTTTTGGTTCTGGTGGAAGGGAAAGGGTGTGACCTCATTGCATTAGAGATCGTTTTGTTTTCTTTCAAGGTGATGAGGCCGGTTGTTTTGTTCAGTTTCAGTGGATCTCAATTTGAATTTATTCGCCATTTGAATAGGTGTATTTGAAGTCTGCAATAGGAAGATTGCCCTATAAGGTAGGTAGAATGATTTCTCGAAAATAAATGTGTGAACACAAGCCTTCCTGAGTAAACACAAGCCAGATGTACATGAGATTTGAGTGGCAAGAATATTTCTCATCATCATATCGAGCCCTTAGCCCTTATCCTACGTAAGCAACGACTTTTCCAGGAAAGGAACTTTATCGTAAGCGACAGTATTACACACAGAAATAAAATCAAGTTAAAGTAAAAATTCGCAAAATAATATACTAACTAATTTAAATTCATTTACATTAAGAACTATTCAATATATATTATTTAAGACAAGTACGACCGGCATTAAATGCAGCTGGGTTGAATCTTATCGAGCCATTAATGCCGATTCATTGCTCCGAAAATCCTTATTTTTAATTATTAAATGTATTTTGAAGAAAATGAAGGCATTTTCTCAAGTGTTAATTTAAGATAAAAATTAAATTTAATACATTGAGATTGGTGCATTTCGACAAAAATAATTTTCGTGCTCAATTTAAATAGGGCTAGATAGAAAAATCGATGAGTTGGATATGAATTCAATAGTTCGTTCCACGAAGAATTCACTGATCATCGCTAATGGACCCAAACTGATTTACTCAGAAGAGTTGCCAATATCTGTTAAAAAATATAAAGACCTAAGAAGCTTGTTTGAAAAAGGAATAATCCCTCAAATATACCACCATGAGTATTTAAATATGAAAAGTGACGATAACGTTATCGATGCATTGGCAGAAAGTGGCAACGAGGACTCCAGTTGAATTTTCGTTAACTAAATTTTGAATTACCTTAAAATTTCTTTAATTTGTTATTTTTGAATAAATGTATAAGATATTATGTGAATTTTTTTCAATTCAGAGTTTAAAAAGAAAAAAAAATATCGTAAACGACACAGTTTTAACAAATTAAGTAGACTAACGCCAGAAATTTCTATCGTAAGCGACATAACTTAGCTAAAACGGAAAAAAAATCTTCATTTCATCGTAATAATTTACTCACAATGGAGATTTTATAACCTTTTGTGTTTAAACATTTTTAGTTTTGCGCAAATTTGGCTAAATAATTAATAAAAACCTTCTCCTGTAAAAAATGTGTTTTGTCGCTTACGATGAAATAGCGCTAAGGGCTCGATTTGGTTGACATATGTGTCTATGTGTGGTTTCCACGAATAACCCTTTAAGATATAAGAGTATACTTTTTAGTAGAGCGAAAACCAATAATTTCTGAAGTTGTACATTAATCAAATTATTCTTGACAAACAAAACTGACAAACAGTAATTTAAAAAAATTATATTTTACATTAACTTACAACCCCCGAAAAAATTACGAAAAGCGATTATTTGTGAAAAACACACTTGTTGACGATATGGCCCTCAACAATTGATATTTCGTTAAACAATATGAGACGAACAACAAGTTGATTAAATCATAACGTGGCCGAGTGGATTTTCTAATACACGTTTCTCCATTCAAAGAAAAGTGGCATTTTTTGAGATAAATGATTGGATGTTTATTTCATAATAAAGAGGAAGAAGGTATGTCGTTAATAATGAAAAACAACATCAGCCAAATGGCCACCACGACCACTCATACAGGACCATATCCTTTTCGTGAAATGTTCCATAACCAAATCGTAAAGAGGCTGCCGTATGTTCTCGATAACCTCACGAATTCTATCTTTGAGGTCTTGAATCGACGCTGGGCTGTTGCCGTAGATCATATCTTTCACGTGGTCGCAAGGTCGCAAGGTGTTAAGTCGCAAGGTGTTAAATCACAAGATCTCTGTGGTCAATTGTGATCACCTCTTCAAGAGATAACACGGTCCGTAATTATACCCTCACCCTACGGATAGGAGGGTATATATCATTTGATACGGCTCAAAAGTGTAACACCTAGAAATATTCACCCCAGGTGTCTTTGAACAAAATTCCATTCATGACCTTCTGAATCGTTTGAGCCATGTCCGTCTGTCCGTCCGTCCGTATGTCCTGCTGGTACACACGATAACTTTCGAAAGAGTTAAACAATCACTCTGAAATTTGGCATGGCTTAATATTTTCCGAAAACTGCTTACGGGATTGCATATGGGCTATATGGCCACACCCCTTGGGGTACCTCCCATACAAATCGTCTATTTCGCCCACTTTATAAATCGTGTAATAAAATCAACACGCGCAGGTTCGATCTTGTCCAAATTTAGTATTTAGTAAACGTATAGCTAGACAAAGTTTTGGACAAAAACTTTTAAGTCTGGCAACTCCCCTTCTGGTACCTCCCATACAAATGTAACAACCCGCCTACCTTAGAAATCGTGTAATAATACAAATATGCCCAACGCGATCTTGCCCAAATATTGTATTTAGTAAATCTATAGCTAGACAAAGTTTTGGACAAAAACCTGGAAGTCTGGCAACTCCCCTAATGGTACCTCCCATACAAATGTAACATCCCGCCTACCTTAGAAATCGTGTAATAATACAAATATGCCCAACGCGATCTTGCCCAAATATTGTATTTAGTAAATCTATAGCTAGACAAAGTTTTGGACAAAAACCTGGAAGTCTGGCAACTCCCCTAATGGTACCTCCCATACAAATGCACCAGTCCACTCACTATAGAAATCGTGTAATAATATCAATACGACCACCGCTATCCTGCCCAAATTTTTTACTTAGTAAAACTATAGCTAGACAAAGTATTGGACAAAAACTTGGAAGTCTGGCAACTCCTCTTCTGGTACCTCCCATACAAATGTACCATCCCGCCTACCTTAGAAATCGTGTAATAATTTCAATGTGCCCAACGCGATCCTGCCCAAATGTTGTACTTAGTAAATCTATAGCTAGACAAAGTTTTGGACAAAAACCTGGAAGTCTGGCCACTCCCCTAATGGTACCTCCCATACAAATGCACCAGTCCACTCACTATAGAAATCGTGTAATAATCGACCATATTCTGCTAAAGGCAAATTTAGTTTCAGCTAATTATAGGGGTACATCAACTTAATGCTTTGAAACAATCAGATCAACAGTGACGATCAATATGCAATCACCAATTGTACCTGAAATGTTTTCACATGCAAAGAAAAACGTTAACAACAACTTCTAATTTCTGTTCTTCCCCCAACACATATCGAATTATTCAAATGTTGATTGAAATATTTTACAGTTCCTGAAAATGCTGATAGCATTCGAATGATTAATCCCCACCGCAAACATTATTTGTCCCCGTGTTTATCATTTGATGTTATTGGCGATGTAGAAATTCATCATGAGTACGTGTGTGAAATTCTTAAGGCCAAAAACAAGGGAAATATTTTCCATTGAAATAAAAATGCGCCAGTGGACGGACGACACATCATGAAGCGTGTGTTCGTCCGCATGGACAGACCGAATCAACGGGACCCCCCAGTAGTTATGTGAGTGTGTGTGTGGATGTCTGACACATTCCATAAAATTTTGGATTTTTCTGTTTGTTCGTTGGATTTTCAAAAACATTTGTGTACACCGAGAACGAGAGCCATCCATCCATTGACCCAAACGGACGGTGTGTCGTACTGACGTACATACGTACACATTCATGTTTAATGATTATTATGTTACATTCGGAGTATGAATCATAATTACTCCGAACGGGCGGACAACAACAAGCAGCAGCACGATAGAACTACTTTAAATGGAACAGATTGGAATGGTTAAGTGTGTGGACGGGGGTAGGAAGGGTAGTCATTATTCGAATAGATGTTAATGGTTTGTATTTTTTCTCTTTTTTTTTTTCCATTTACACCGTCATCGAACGGGCAGGGCAGCACAATATAAGCGAACTTATTGCCATTCCATTTCGGGTCTTTCCATTTCACTGCCGTACTCATTACTTTGTCAGGTGACCACGACAGCACAGCGCCTACTTTACGAGCACTAACTATGTATGTAAGTTAATTGAAAAATAAATTCAAATTAACAGGTTTCTGGTGTTGTTTCTGACGAGTGTTGGAGTTGGAGGGATTCGATCACAATCCATATTATACTTGTAGATGGAGACTTTAAAGAGATGTCCTCGGGGGTTTTGGTAAAAAAAAATAAACGCTTAATAAAAGCAACGTGTACAATCAGATAAGGCGGTGCTGGGTGTTTTCGAGAGCCAAAAACATCAAAAAGTAGTCAACTTTTAGTCAACTATTTTTAAAATTTATCGAACTGCCTAAAATCAATTTTCTACAGAACTCAAAAATGTTTACTAGATCAAAAGTTACACACTTTTGGCCGATGAAATTGGATCATTGACCGCTGTGCGACGAGTACTTGGTTAACTCCAGCGCAGACTCCTGTTAGAAAGGTTTTAGACTACAACTTCCACAGAAGAGGCAGACAAGAGAGACGGTGCCTCCTGTGGGAGGACCAAGTAGAAGAACACATTCAAATTGTTGGTATCAAGAACTGCCCAAAAGAACGTACACGACCGAAGTGTTCGGACATCATTTATCAATCAGGCCAACAACAGGTTGTGGAAGACTTTAAGTCAATAAGTAAATAAACTCCAAGTGTAAAACCAAATTCGATTATTTTTTAAAGCCTGAAATGGTGTACCTGACTGAGAATCCAAGGCGCAGGAGAAAGGCTGTCATCTCTACCGCGACAACTTTCGGAGAGTTTTAGTAGTGAAAAATTATAAAGTTCTGTTAAAATAAGAACTCAAGCCGGCCGATCATCAACAACGTCGTGTCTTTGCCGATTGGGTCCTTGAAATACCTGAAAATAATTCGGAATTCCATCGAGACTGATGAGGCCCATTTCCACCTCGCTGGCTACGTCAACAAGCAAAATTGTCGCATCTGGGGCTCGGAGAACCCATGAGGTTGGTGAGCATCTCAAGGAGATGTGTAGATGTGTGGGTCCAATTTGTCCAAAATGGAATTGTTACTGAAGCAACAAAGTTATTCGCCGTTACTGTCGAAATGGATCAAGAAATTCCAACTGTTGTAGGCGATATAGTTTTAAAGCTTCCTGCAAATCCGTATCAACAGTTGTTGAAACGTTTAATTGAGAATTTTGTAAAATCTGAAGAATTTAAGGAATTTTTAACGGCAACAGAACTTGGCGACAATAACCTTCCCAGCTACTTCGGGAGATGAGAAATCTGTCACTAAACAATGTTACAGATCATTTATTAAGATCAATATGGTTACAACGGCTCCCTTTCCAACTGCAGTCAATTCTTGTTGCTTCTGATACTATTTTTGATATTTCCTCAGTGAATTCAGAAACTTTCTCTACTGCGCAGTCGATTTCCCAGTTGAATAGCCCTCAACAACATATATCAGAGCTAACAAACAGGCTAGAAGATCTTAAAACCAAACGCTTTACACCAAATCGGCGTTCATCCAGAAATCGCCAGCGTTCTCCTACCTACGGTTATTGTTAGTTCCACAAACGTTTCGGCTCGCAAATGCAAAACGCCGTGCAGTTTTTGTAATAATTCGGGAAACTGTCAAACCGGGAAACTACAACTAATCACCTTTTTCCTTATGACAAGGAACTAAAAGACACATGACAAGTGTCTCCCACAGATGCATTTCTACTCACTCTATAATTCCTGCCAAACCTGAAAAATATACTTTTTTGAAAATTAGAAATACTTGAGTTTATTTCAACATTACATGCTCATTGTTCGGCGACAAAGTTTTTCTAGAATCTCGAAGCCCTCGTCTTACAATCTTTTCATTCGCCTCCCCATTTTGTACGTAAAAAAGCGCTGAAATTCATTATTCTGGACAAAACATCATCAGCTGTAATGTACGAAAGCAAACACAGCTGATCGTTTGAAGAACAAGAGTTTCCAAAATCTGCGTGATTGGCAAACATTGGAAAGGGGAATAAATAATTTGGAAAAAGTTCACAAATTCTAGGTGATAATTGAAGTTGATTTGAAGTTTTTTTTTTTAAGTCCAACATTCAGGGGATGCCCCCAATAAATGCATTGTGTTAGCGGAAGGAAATTAGGATATCGGAAGGAGGAAAGAGGCATTTGTTTTGAATTTCTGAATGTCACAAATCAGCGTGGGCGTTGTGGGTTCGCTACCTACCAGAGGCTTTGGTCTGTCGCTGTCGGTCTATCCACATGGTCGGTTTTGCACGGCTTAGCCTTTCACACAAAATTGGAATATAAATTTACTTCTTATTGTAATTAGTAAGAAATAAATAAATTGTTTTAAAATTTCTTCAACTTATTTACCATATAAATGCTCGCTTTAAAACTTGGGGAAGCTAAGAATTTAACATAATAAAAAAAAAAAAAATTTTTTAGTTGCATCTACCATTTGGTTTAGTTTTTTTAATGGCACACTGACCATTTTTCAGTTGTAACTTTTTTTTTGCAATCAAAAAAAAATATTTTTTTAGTTGCCTTTCTTAAATGTCTTCGTAAGGATTTGGCTCCTAAGACTTACAAGGTTGCGTTGGTGCATTAATAATAATAAATAAATAAATTGTTTCAAAATTTAGTTATTTTCCATATAAATACTCGCCTTAGCACTTGTTATGAATCTTTTTCCACTCTTCCTTTTCTCTCAAAATGTGAGCACTTAATCTCGGTCTTTCAAAAAAACCACCAGCAAATGCTATCTTCACTGCTTGTTGAGCTGTTGCTTTGCAATGCACGTGTTTGCTTTACTGCTTGATTTTTTGGAGATGTGCGCTACTAAAAAGTAGTTCTCGTTCACTCGCATAGAGTTAGGACACTTATTATACCAAAAATTGCTGCAGAAATCATTGCAAATGGGTAACGATGAAGAACTGTAACAGCTTCCGAAACCTTGCCTGCAATCAAAGCAAACATAATTCGTGAAGCTTTTTTGGAAAATATATATTTCTGCAAAGAAATAGAAATAAATCAACGATCTCGAACAACAGCAACAAACACTGTAGTATTTAATAATATTAACGATTTCGTTGTTAAATTGAGCATGCATTGTTTCAATAAATTAACAATGAAATTTTTATAATAACAATTTTCATGGTTAAAAAATTCAACCAGGGTATAGTTAAATTAACTATTATTATTGTTAAATACCAGTCAACAAGAAGATGTTCAAATTAACCATATATAACGTAGACTCCAAATCATGTTTAATTATGGTTAAGTTAGCCTTATATAAGGTTAATTTTTCTCTCTGTGCGGTCCTATTATTTGATTGTTATTGCAGCCTCTATCTGTCCCGGCGGACATCAACGCCAATCAACTTAAAAAAGTGGTGGTCGTTTTTGTTTCTTTTCTTTTAGCTAGAATCGACACATACGCTCGCAGCTGTTGAATATTTTTCATAAACCTCATACGTGTTTTCCATTTGGTCTCAGTGGCATAAAATTAGTTCCAGACATTTTTTTTTTAATAAATGACAACTAGTTTTTTTTTTTTTGATTATTTACCCAAGTATTTGGGTCTGCAAACAATAGAATTGTATTTGAATGGAAACATAAAACAAACTCTCATTAAAAAAAGAGCACATCTACCGACCGGAGTCACCCTAACCTAAATTAAAACCCATCGAAATACGAGTAACAGCCAAATCCCCGGATTCCTCAACTAAACACCAACGGCCCAAAAGTCCAGGGAAACCCAACAAAGCCAAGCTCTAAGTCATAGCAATTGTATTTTGAAATGAATCGGTCCCAGTGTGTATAACCTGTTCACAATACCATTCTCATCGGTAGGGTGCTGTAAAATGAAAAATTTAAAGTCTGTTTATTTCACTTGTCAAACGGGGGCAATCAGTCTTATTTCCAACTATGGCACAGGTGAAACCTCTCGATGCGGAACTGCAAAAAGTTGCTATCGCCGAATTGGGTGAAGTGCCCACGCGAGTACCCGACGATTTGCAGGCCCTTAAGCTGTGGATCGAACAGCAGCCGCATCTGAAGGCACGCACCGACGATCAGTTTCTCATACAATTCCTGAGGGGCTGTAAATTTAGTCTCGAAAAGGCCAAACAAAAACTGGATTTTTTCTATGCATTCAAAACGAAATATTCGGATTTCGTGGGTTGCACGGACATGGACAGTGCCAAATTTCGGGAAATTCATAATTTAGGGTAAGCCTGGGTGCGGTGTCTCTGGGTGGAGATCTTTTTAAATGTCACCTGTGATTTTCTTCAGTTGCACGGCAGTGTTGCCCACTCCTTTGAATGGCTGCGGTCCGCGCTTGGTGATGTTCCGTTTTATACACCCCACCGACAAGTATAACTTTGAGGAGGTCATTGAACCCTGCAATGCTATGCACCAGCTGATGCTGAGGGACGATCCGTATGCCTGTGTGTATGGCGTCATGTACGTGTTGGATATGGCCCAGGCTACGTTTAATCATTTTCTACAACTGACGCCGGGTTATGTAAAGAAACTGGTCACCCTGTACGAGAAATCCCTACCGATGCGCATAAAGGGCCTGTGCTACATAAACGTACCAGCAATGGCCGAACAATTCCTCAAGCTTTTCTTGTCGTGTCTTTCCGAGAAAATTCGCAAAAGGGTGAGTGGACAGTTGGCTTGGTCTCGGAAACCTGAATGGTAATTCAGATTCTTTACAGGTTTACATATGCGGCAGGAATATGACAAGTCTGGAGGAGCATGTGCCCCTTAAGTATCTGCCCCAAGACTATGGCGGCGAGAATGGCTGCCTGCAACAACTCACCGAGAACTACCACAAAATCTGGAATGAGAATCGCGAATATTTCAAAGAGAATTCACAGTACGGCATCGATGAGAGTTTGAGTTCGGCCAATCCGATAGACTTGGATGGTCTGCATGGTGTGTCGGGATCATTTCGTAAGATCGAGGTGGATTAAGAAAAAAACCTCATGTACAACTGACATGATTTTGAGAAAAATAAATAAGTAAGCAAAGGCGATTGCGTAAATTAGTCACAGCATAAATCGTATTAATCAGAATGATAACAGCCACATAAGTGCTGTGTTTGTTCAGCTTGTGGTACTTAGGCGGGTTAGCCCAAACACGCTGTTAAGTTTGTGTGAACTACAAAAGTGTTTTCAGCTTCATTCTGAAGTTAAACGGAATTAATGTTTCATTTGTGCTACGCAATATCGTGTCTCATTGGGCGCAGTAGTTTTTTTTTCTAGCACCTCTTGGTAATTGGGATCCTTGTATCATTTCAGCATCCTTTTCGCTCTCCGCACCTCGGTCCAGTCACAAAGCGAACAATTTACAATTTATTCGAAAAGGCACGTTGGGCTGAGCTCAACAATGTTTATCAGCTCCTTAACTGGAAATTATGTTTCCTAGACAATAATGTCGATGTTGCTGCTGAAATGGTCGAGAAAATAATTCGTCTTGACATAAATACATTTATTCTCTCGAAGACTACTTCGATTAAATCTTCAAATAATTGTTGGTTTAATCAGGCATGCAAAGAAGTTGTCAGATCCAAAGGGGGAGCGTTGAGGAATTAACGTTTATATTTAAATGCCACTTAACCTTTAACTGATGAGGTGGTGGTAAATTTTACACTTTTTTAGGCCACATACTATGTGGAAAAAATTCACCTCATCAGTTAAAGGTTAAGCAGGCAAGAAAAAACTTCGAAAAACTTCTTTACCGACAGCGTCTTCGTGCTAAAGTTCTTTTTCCTCCCAGAGGAAGTAAGAGCTTTTGGTCATTCGTTAAATGGATAAGTGACAATTATTCGTCTTCTACTCCAACTCTCGTTAACGATGACCAGATCTTCACGACCCGTGATCAAAAACGTATCTAGTTCGATGCCTCAGATATTTTTTCGAACACATCTAGAGTTCTGGCTGATCTCAGCGTAAAATAAAACTTTGGGCCCAGATGGTACTTGTCAGCATTTGTCCTATGTAAGTGTTCTTCACCGTTATCTCGTCCATTGCGCAATCATTTTAAGATGTCGTACCGTGCTGGGATTTATCGTTCACGTTGGAAAGTTGTCAATGTTTAGCCGATCCCTACAAATCCTGCAAATTGCCGTCCCATTGCAATATGTTCTGCGCTCTCGAAGGTTAGGGAGAGTTTAGAGTCTAACGGCATTCTGAATGATCGATGGCGATCCTTTCGGAGCGATGCAGTCGTTCCATTCACCGCCTTGGTGAAAGCAAGGTCGTGGCCTTGGATATTACCAAGGCGTTGGATAGAGTCTGAAAAATTAAAAAAATTCATTTACATTTTTTTAAATTTTAAAATATGAAATTTTTTTTAAATCAGAAATATTTCAAATCTATGCCCAAATATCCGACTTTGAATGTTTGCTTTGCCTACCAAATGTTTTCTAGATCAAAAGTTACAGACTTTTGGCCGATGGTATTCGATTCTGGAACACTGTGCGCCGCCAGGATTCGTAGGCGATTATTTGTGAATTGTAAAATAATTGAAAAAAATAATCAATTTCACAAAATATACGAAAAAAGTTGTGTCAAATATATGAAAGAATTTCGCAAAATATATGAAAGAATTTCATAAAACATACGAAAGAATTTCATAAAATATATGAAAGAATTTCATAAAATATATAAAACTATTTCTTAAAATCTATGAAACAATTTCATAAAATATATGAAACTATTTCATAAAATATATGAAACTATATCATAAAATATATGAAAGAATTTCATAAAATATATGAAAGAATTTCATAAAGTATATGAAACTATTTCCTAAAATCTATGAAACTATTTCTTAAAATCTATGAAACTATTTCATAAAATATATGAAACAATTTCATAAAATATATGAAAGAATTTCGTAAAATATATGAAACTATTTCATAAAATATATGAAAGAATTTCATAAAATATATGAAAGAATTTCATAAAATATATGAAACTATTTCTTAAAATCTATGAAACTATTTCATAAAATATATGAAAGAATTTCATAAAATATATGAAAGAATTTCATAAATTATATGAAACTATTTCCTAAAATCTATGAAACTATTTCTTAAAATCTATGAAACTATTTCATAAAATATATGAAAGAATTTCATAAAATATATGAAACTATATCATAAATTATATGAAACTATTTCACAAAATATATGAAACTATTTCTTAAAATATATGGAACAATTTCATAAAATATATAAAACAATTTCATAAAATATATGAAAGAATTTCATAAAATATATGAAACTATTTCATAAAATCTATGAAACAATTTCATAAAATATATAAAACAATTTTTTAAAATATATGAAAGAATTTCATAAAATATATGAATGAATTTCATAAAATATATGAAGGAATTTCCTAAAATATATGAAACTATTTCTTAAAGTCTATGAAACAATTTCATAAAATATATGAAACAAGGAATAAGAATAATAAATTAAACATTGTGATATTTACAAACATTGGATTCCTCGGAGTATTTTCTTGTCCGGAGACACAGCTTCGTGTGGCAGCATTTCGAGGAGCTGCTTAAATTTGCCATGCCATGTTGACAGGTTCATCAGCAAGGTACATGTCTATACGGCCGATTATCGCGTTTTCATTTCTCATTAGGGCAATCTCAGGATTTAACCGTTTTGAACATACAGTTCAAAATATTCGGTCAGTTAACTAATATCGTTGGCGCCCTATCTGGTCTTCAGCCGACTAGCGTGTTACTTTATTACAAATATATAAAAAAAAAATTGTTTAAAAAATAAATTAAAACGATTAAAGCAATTGAAAGCTGAACTCGTGTATGTAAATACAGACTTATAATACGATTTATGAAGGCAGCTATTTTTAAATTGTTATTGGGAAGTGGAGTTCAGAAAAACCTGTAGTCAATTTGGGATTCTCCAATTCAATAAATGTCAAGACATTGTCAATTACAAAAACCCCCCATTCTTTTCAGCCGAATGAACCGACGTGGTTTACACCCTCGGGAAAAAGAGGTTATGCCGGTTACGCCTCTCGAGACATAACACTAGAGTCCAATTTCCACTCACCATAACTAGGCAGACGAACCTGACCCAATCGAATAAATCAAAAGATTTCTTCCAAAGCTAAATTTAAAAATTTATAACAGCTTTATAAATATGGGCGAAAGTCTTCAGAGACTTCTTCACGCAATCTGCAAACGCCGGCTTCTTCTATTAAATCTCGATTTCCAAACAATTTCAATTTCTCCAAATCCCACGAGTCATTCTTGGTCATCTTGGCAGAGGGAACAAAACAAAAAAATCCGCAGAATACCGGCTTTCCGAATATTTGGAAAGAGAACTGACCGATCGTCAACATCGCAGGGTAAAGTCAGCCAAATAACAAAACAAACAATTTTGCTTATCGGAAATGTGAACACAAGTCAGTCGTACGGCCACTGTCAACTATGGCACAAGTCAAAGCGCTCAGCGCGAAATTGCAAAAAATTGCCAGCACAGAATTGGGTGAGGAGTCAACGAGAACTTCTGCTGGTTTGCTGGCCCTCAAGGTGTGGATCGCAGAACAGCCGCATCTCAAGGCTCGCACAGACGATCAATTTCTCATACAATTCCTAAGGGGCTGTAAATTCCACCTGGAGGAGGCAAAGAAAAAAGTCGAGCATTTCTATGCCTTCAAGACAATGTTTCCCTATGTTGCGGTGACAGATCGCTCCAAATTACATGAAATTCACAACCTGGGGTAAGACGTTTGTATGCACGTGAGTTTTTGTGGTTGTTCAATTTCTGTCTGTGATTATCTGCAGTTGTGTGGCGGTGCTGCCCACTCCTTTGAATAATTGCGGTCCTCGCATTGCCGTGCATCGCTACAACTACTCGCCCGACAACCACCGCCTGGAGGAGATCGTCGAGGTCTGCAATGCCATGATCGAACTGTGCATTATGAACGATCCGTATGCCTGCATCTGTGGCGTGGTGTACATCTTCGATATGGCCCATGTCAGCCTTGGCCATATTCGGCAGTACACTCCGACCTTAATGAAGAAACTGGTGGCATTCTATGAGAAATCGTTGCCCCTACACATTGAACGCGTGTGTTTTGTCAACGTTCCCATGGTGGCCGAGCAGTTCTTCAAGGTCTTCTTGACATACCTCTCCGCAAGTTTAAGGCAAAGGGTGAGTCATTTAGGGATGCCGTAAATCATGTGACACATATTGTCGTCATCCGTTGCAGGTTTTCATATGTGGCAAGAACATGACCCAACTAACGGAACAAATACCGCTGAAATATTTACCCGAAGAGTATGGCGGTGGCAATGGCTGCTTGCGGCAGCTCGTCGCCGACTACAACAGAGTATGGGATGAAAATGAAGAATATTTCAGGTACATGGCTGAGTGCGGCATCGAGCAGCCATTGACTTCAGGCGGTCCATTCGATTTTGATGGTCTGTTTTCGGCGGGGACTTTGGGTTGGATTAAGACCAGCTTGTTCAATCGGTCCAAATAGTTTTCTAAGAAATATGTTTGGGTTCGATTTTAGCTATTGCATTGAAGTATGAAGTTTATGGAATGAATTGATGATAACTAAATAAATAAATAATATAAATAATTACAGGTCTTCTTTTATTTATAAAAATGTTTACTTTACTACTTGATCCGTTTCCGATTGACAGGCAAAGACGAACTTTATTGGCAATTAAAACTTTATTTAAATTACAGACTTCACTATGTATCACTCCACCTTTTCCATTTGATCTAAACACATATTTTCTTTTCTATTGCAGGTAAGCATTGCAGACAATAACTAAGAATACATTGGAAATTGGTAAGGCTTTCTTCTAGACACAGTAATTTGACTTCACATAATGGCTGAGAATCAATAATATGAACAACTTTAGTCAGAGTCCATACAGAGCGCACACGCTCCAAGTTATTTGCTGAACATTTCCAATATTTGTTTTAACAAAGTTGGTATTTGGTAAAAAAAAAATAAGATTTGCTTTGAAAACCTTTCAAATTTGTTACAAAATATTGTCATGCCAATTGCTGACATCTAGAGTGTGTAGCCGATCTAATGCGACAAAAAAAAAAACGACTTGGAACGTCTGCCGCCGGCATGGTCTGTGATTTAGTCTCAATAACATATTCAACTATTTCGCATTTCGGTTGGATTTATCCCACAAAGAAAAGGAAAACAAAAAATCGAATATGTTTTCTAATATGTTGGGATTTAAGTCATCAAATATGGGTGAACTTCAAAGCGGCCCCAAGTAAGCCCAGTAAACTCACCAAAGGCATGAGGTGGAACCAATTCGCTGTGTTTGCTAATAATATCACAATTTTCAATGTATACTGGAGGATCTGCGATGCATATGGATCACTCATTACGAGAACTTCATTGACAGCACAACAGATCCGAATGATCTCCTCCATGCGATATTTGGCAGTGCGATACAAATAGCGATAGAACACAATGCGTGGCCCATTAAAAGGATTCAAAATTAACAATCCACCCATGGAAAAGCAGTCTTACTTACTCTAGATTAAGAATTTCTCGAAATCTGGGACTATCGATGTATTGTGGCTCCAAATAATTCTGAAAATATTGACTTGAGGGCAAAGAAATAGTCCACCCGTTTCTCAGCCGCTTTCAGGTCGTATTTACATACCCGGAGAAATTGTATAAGAAATTGATCATCTGTTCGGGCCTTGAGACAAGGCTGTCCATAATATTAGGGCCCGTAAAGCCTAGCGAATTTCCGATGGCACTTCACCCAATTGTTCGTTGGCAATTGCTTGCAATTCTGCACTGAGAGGTTTCTACGAATCTTTCAAAAGCAAAAAAAAAAACGAATTTGTTCGTTCGTTAGAAATTGGCAATATTGAAATGGGTTTCAGACATTATTCAATTCTGATTTTCAGATATCTGTTAGATACCGATATATGGAAGACAATCCCAAAAGAATTAAGGGCTGGTTTCCATAAAACGAATTTGATCTTTCGTTATGAATTGGTAAAAATTGAAGGCGCCCTAAAACGGATATTTCTCAGTAAGGGAACCTGGTTCTTTTGGGTGTACGTTCCACATGTCATTATCTAACATATATCACAAATTCAGAATCCATTTTATAACGCTTTCAATATTGACGATTCGTAACGAACGAACAAATTCGTTTTATGGAAACAGGCAGTATGATTTAAATGCTTTCCGAAAATCGTACATGACCCTCGAAATTTATAAACACTGCAGCTCCAACACTCGAACCTAACTCATATCTGGGGTTCTTGGTCTTCCGCTATGGCAAAGACTTGTGGTCAGAGCTGAACAGATTATCAGTAAAATATCCCTCATTTCACTCTCTAGTAAGGCCGATTTTTCTACGCTTTGGAAATTCCATACCCACTTCTGAGTGTTTTCTTAGGTTTATGAAGTCCAATAACTAACTTCTATTGGAAGGCACAACACAATGCAACAAAATAAGAGCAAAATCAATTTGATTGGAATGCCGATCAACAGATATATATTTATATATGAATTTGAATATACGAATATAAATTTCAATATTACTTTCAAGACGTGTGTACGTTTAGGGGAAAGTTCCTCCTCCAGTGGTTTGCCAAAAACCTCTTATCAGTTTGAATTAAATGAACCACAACTTTGAAATCCATGTGTTTTTGTTGAATAAGAATTGAATATGCACAAACAGACCATATTCAAAACTGACGTTGTTAGCATCTGAGACATGCAAGACGCTCAACAACAAAAAGATTGCAACAACAAAATTGACTTTTCAAATATTCAGAAAGTGTATGCGAAAGCAAGGAAAACAATTACGGCCTGTTTCCATAAAACGAATTTGTTCGTTCGTTACATCGTCGATATTGGAAGAGGCATAAAATGGGTTATCAGACATTATTTAATTCTGGTTTTCAGATATATGTTAGATATTGACATTTGGAACACAATCCCCAAAGAATAAGCTTTCATTACCTTTTATTGCGCCTTCATTTTGGACAATTTATACCGAACGAACCAATTCGTTTTATGGAAACAGGCAGTTCCTTTTTGTAATTGGATTCCACTTGAGTTTGTTCAACTTCAAATCATCACTATATCATGTCGACATAAAAAGAAAACATTTTTGAAATTTGAAAAATTCATATTTCGAAATGTCGCATGTGAAACCTCTCAGTGCCGAACTGCAAACAATTGCCAACGAACAATTTGGTGAAGTAGCCTCGCAGATACCCGCAGCTTTGCGGGCCCTAAAGTTATGGATTCAACAACAGCCTCATCTAAAGGCTCGCACAGATGATCAATACAATTCCTAAGGGTATTCAAATACAACCTGACAGCGGCTGAGAAACGGGCTGACTATTTCTTTGCCTTGAAGACCATTTTTCGCGATTTATTTGGAGCCACCAACATCGACAGTCCCAAATTTCGAATAATGCATAATCTAGGGTAAGTAAGACTCGTTTACGTTGGTAGGATTTTCAATTTCCATCTTTACCGATCCACAGTTGTGTAGCGGTTCTACCCACCCCCTTAAATGGTTGCGGTCCTCGCATTATGATTTTCGTTATCTGCATCCCACCGGCAAATATCGCATGGAGGAGATCATACAGGTGAATGATCCCTATGCCTGCATTTATGGCGTCATATACATCCTGGATATGGCCCAGATCACGATTAATCACATCCTGCAGTATACATCGATTTTGATGAAGTCGATTGTGATGTTCTATGAAAAGTTTGTGACCTGTCAAAGCCATTCATTTTGTAAATGTCCCCGTGGTTGCGGAGCCTTTCTTCAAATTGTTCTCACTCTACCTGACCGAAGACTTAAGGCAAAAGGTAAGAGAGTCTATAAGTGACTGTGAAATTAACATAACACTAATGAAGTGATCTATATTTCCATAATAATTTTCAGATTTTCATTAGCGGTAAAAATATGAACAAGCTAACGGAAGAAATGCCCCCTAAAATATGTACCCCAAGACTATGGCGGCTCAAATGGTTGTCTACAAGACATCATCACCGATTACAACAAAGTATGGGATGCGAATCGGAAGTATTTCGAGCAGAATGCTGAATGTGGCACCGATGAACGTTTGCGTGCGGGTAAACCCATTGACGTGGATGGTGTGTTGCAAGTGAATGGTTTAGTGAGGAACATTGTCGTGGACTAGGCCACTGAAAAAGTGAACACCATTGAAATAAAGAATTATCTGCTGCTTTAAATATTTTCCAAAAAATAATCCAAAATTGTTAAGTGTAGATACAGGTTTCTCTATCTGTGAGATAATGCAATAGAATTTGTTCTGATCATGAGAATCCACCCGATATTGATGGGAAGTGAACCGCAATTAGCGATTAGCCGATGTACTGAAATTGTTTTAGAAAAGTCTTGGAAATACTCATTCTCTTGGAAAGTGAAGTTTTTGAGTCACAGTTTACAGTCACATCGTATTTGAATTATGATATAAACTGTCAATATTTCTATTTGATCCATTTATATTTTAGTAATACTGTCCGAAGATATTTCGATTACTTAATTTTTGAAAGGATATTCAAGACAATTCAAAAAACAATGTTTAGGAGGCACATACGTAAATAGATTTTAAAAATTCGCCTATTAGAGAGTTAAAGTAAATAGTGTAACATATTTTCAATACTTAATCATTTCGTTAGTTTTGTGGAGATGATAAGATTCTCCGTGTTAGTAGCAAAGACAATCTAGTGGGCAGACCATCTAAGTCCAGTGCGATGTTTTCCAAAGAGGGCAGCTATGGGTTTTCTACGAACTTTATACTGAAATTCTACCAAGGAATTGGTGACATCTGAGGGCTTCCTAACAACTCTGCTACTTTTTGTGTTGCAGCACGGATTGAGATCGCAACTTCATGCCCAACCGATTGATTTGTGTGGTAAACCACAGCCACCCCGAAACTCCCGAAGTTGTCGTTCCCTCGTTGACCAATTTCGACTTTTAATAGAAATTCAGAAACATTTTTTTGCCGCTAATGAAAACCTGAAAAATCATTACAGAAACGCTTAAGTCACTTCAGCCATTCGGAGACCATAACTCACACACCCTTTGCCTCAGGTCCGGGGATAGGTAGCGCAAGAAGAGCTTGAAGACTGGTTCCGCAGCCACCGGAACATTAATAAAATTAAACGATACGATGCGTAACGGCAGAAACTTTTCATAGAATATCACAATCTTCTTCACCAACATCGGTGTATACTGCACGATGTGATTAATCGTGATCTGGGCCATATCCAAAATGTATGTCACGCCATTGAGACAAGCATAGGGGTCATTCATTATGAAGACTTCATTGACAGCACAACAGATCTGAATGATCTCCTCCATGCGATATTGGGCGGTGGGATACAAATAGCGATAGACCATAATGCGTGGCCCGCAACCATTTAAAGGATTGGGCAATACCGCCGCACAACTGTGGATCGGTAAGGACGGAAATTAATAATCCACCCATGGAAATCAAGTCTTACTTACCCTAGATTATGAATTTCCCGAAATTTAGGACTGTCGATGTTTGTGGCTCCAAATAAATCGGGAAAAATGGTCTTCAAGGCAAAGAAATAATCCACCCGTTTCGCAGCCGCTCTCAGATCGTATTTACATACCCGGAGAAATTGTATGAGAAATTGATCATCTGTGCGGGCCTTGAGATGAGGCTGTTGTCGAATCCATAACTTTAGGGCCCGCAAAGCTGCGGGTATCTGCGAGGCTACTTCACCCAATTGTTCGTTGGCAATTGCTTGCAGTTCGGCACTGAGGGGTTTCACTTGTGTCATCTTGGACGATGAATCTGCGAATACGAATTTTTCAAATGCCAAAAATGAAAATGCTACTTCTGCTGTTTCTGGTGCTCGACATGTCGCTCTGCTACAGTTGGTACTGTGGGTTCAGTGTTTATCAGTAAGGCTGATTTGAAACTCGAGATTTCTACAATTGCTCTTCTTAGGCATAATTTGTGTTCGTTGTCGTCATGCGTTTCAGGGCATGCCTTACCCTTACTTTTGAGAATTTTGAATATTAATTGTTATTGTAATATTCAATTAAGGAAAAAAAAATACAATTTAAATGCTGACATGGGGTTCATTTGTTTCAAACTGATAACAGGTTTTTGACAAGTCAATGTAGACTACGATTTAAACGCTTTCCGAAAATCGTACACGACCCTCGAAATTTATATGCATATATGTTCAAATTTATATATATTTATAACACTGCAGCTACAATAACGAACCGAACTCATATCTGGGGTTCTTGTTCTTTCGCTATGGCAAAGATTATCTCTAGAAAGGCTTGCAAGAACATTCGATTTCTACGCTTTGGAAATTTCATACCCACTTCTGAGTGTTTTCTTCGGTTTATGAAGTCCAATAAATAACTTCTATTGGAAGGCACAACACAATGCAACAAAATAAGAGCCAAATCAATTTGATTGGAATGCAGATCAACAGATATATATATACATTGGAATATACGAATACAAATTTCAATATTACTTTCAAGACGTGTGTACGTTTAGGGGAAAGATCCCCCTCCAGGGGTTTGCCAAAAACCTCTTATCAGTTTGAAATAAATGAACCACAACTTTGAAATCCGTGTATTTTTGTTGAATAAGATTTGAATATGCACAAACAGACCATATTCAAAACTGACGTTGTTAGCATCTGAAAGACGCTAAGTGGCAAGAAGCTCACAACAAAAGGATTGCAACAAAATCGACTTTCAAATATTCTGAAAGTGAATGTGAAACGAAGGAACACAGTCCATTGCTAATGCGGCCCTCACACGTTACAACTGGTTGTACAATTTGATCAATTTGTACAGGGCAGTCGGTTGGCTGAAAATAAAAATATTTGGATTTCAAATCTAGTTGGACAACTTGATTGGTACGTGTAATGGCTTGTCAGTCAACTTCTTTAATGCATTCGCATATTGTTATTGATGAAATGATTACAGTTTTGTAGCGGAGTTTTGATAAAAAAAAACAAAAAATGAATGAATTCCTGTAAAAAATAATTGACTTTATTGAGGGATATAAAAATATGCCTCAATTGTCGTTTTTCTTCTTCCTCTAGAATGAAGGCGTTCATGTTGACGCTACAAAAAATATTTCCAAATGGGATTGGATAAGAAATTGCCTTTAAAATCGGAGAGTGTGAGGGCTTATTGTTTGTTCGTCGATTGGATGAAAATCAATGAAAGAATGTGTGGAATATGTGATGGATTTTATTGAGGAATTAATTGAAACACAAATATATAAAATAATAACATAAAGAAATAAAAACGCTACAAAAAATTGTTTCCAAGTGAGATTTGATAAAAAGTGACGCGTGTGAGGAGAACAACCAATTTGATAGTTCAACTCAGTTGTTCAACCAGTTGTATCGTGTGAGGGCCGAAACATTTGACATCAAAAATTGTTTTTCGACCAAATCTCCAATCCTTATTCAAATCGCCTTGAATAGTGTGTTGTTAGGAAACTGGATTGTACCGTTCCATATGTTTATGTAGCATAGAAATGTCCATTCCGATTTGAGGTTCGTCTGCTCCAGCAGCCACATATTCGATACGCTATTTCTGTACAGTTGATTGCAATGGTCCAATAATCCCATTGACTTCAGATTGCTCAGGCTACAGTATATGATTTCTTGTATGATTTTCTCAAACTCTCTTGTATGCGGTTTTTTTTCTAAACAAGATGTTCGTATAACCGTTACTTAGGGTAGCCCCTTTTGATGTGATTTTTGCCGTTGTAGAAGCCTTAGTAAATTGCAATGTATCGGAATTGGGCCAGTGGCTGCACGATACCGTTGTTAGCTGTTACAACTTCAAGACAGTTGTGTAGGATATCATCTCCGCCTTCAATCTTTTCGTACTTATTGTCAATTATTTTTCGAATGTTTTTATTATTATTATTTATAATAAAGATAAGCATTTATTTTATTGATTTACCAGTTCATAGATCACTGGAATCATTAAAAAGAAATAAAAATTTAAGGGGGCTATATAATTTTTATGACTTCAGATCAAATGGCATGGGAAGTGAAAGTGAAATGATTTTGTTCTTCTCAAAACTCAGAGAATATTCCACAAACATGCTGTGAATCGTATGGGCGCGATGATGGAAATGTGTATTTTATACAGAACAGTTCGATTGAGTGATTGATGTCTTCTATTTAATACAAAACTCAGCGTATTGGTTTTAAATTGAAAAACTAATCCGGCCAGGAGATGAAATTGCAGATGTGGAAACAGCATAAAACTCTTTAGGAAGTTCGTAGTTTCAAAGGACTGTCATGACATATGATGGCGATAGTTTAAAATATGAATATTTTTGAACATCTGTAAGTCCGCCCACCAAGCGCATACCATCTGGTCGAGGACCGTGTTGTCCACTAGCACTCCACGACGAGATCCGTCAATGTTGTCCACCAGCACTCATTTTGCACAATCTTGCGTTCAGCATTGCGAGACCCTATATTCAATAAATGCTATCTCAAAAAATTCAATTTCTCAGGAGAGCTTAAAAACTAGTTATTTCGCTTATTATTGAAAAAATTAACAATGTGCCTTCCATAAGTTTGTTTAAATATTGCGGCTAATTTATACCTGTGAAAAAAATTTGATATTTTGCACTTGATTGCGTATTTTTTTGAGATAGCATATTTTATTATATCAAAAAACAAATATTTTTTAAGAGATAGCATATTTTGTCGGAAAATAAAAATACGATTTTTTGAACAATATTTATTAATTAACCATTTAATAAGATGTTTTATTGAATATTAGGTATAACAAAGGAAAAAACATAACAAAAAATGCTAAAAAAAAAAGATAATACATAATAAAAACTGATGTTATAATGATGTTTATTTATACTATTTCTGGCATAAGTTATCGTAAAAGTAATGATATTCTTGCGGAATAACTTTTTTTAATTCTTGTAGATGTTTAAACTTATTTGGTTGTATTGGAAGTGGTCCAGAATGCAAAGGATTTGGTTCCTGCTTGCCTCCATATTTTTTTATTCGACACGGTATATCAGTGTATTCATCGTCGAAATTAATTTTAAATTTGACGTTGCCGTTTGGAAGATAAATAAGCGAACGTAATTGTGATACTGTTGGATCATTTTTGCCTTTGCCAGGTCTTATACTATTAAAACGAAGTAGTTGGCTGTCATTATAATCTTTAAAAAAGTCGTGGTTTAAATAAACTGCATCGAAAGGTTTTTTTATGATCTTGTCATAAATTTTAACGGTTTTTCGAGCTTCTTTAGTATAATGTACATAATCAATAGGCAAATAAACCGAGTTGTTTTTCAATTTTTTCTCTATTTTGGCATGAGCGCTATCGCACTCCATCTGGGTATGGCCCTTTTCTAGATACTTTTGCTCTATAATTTTATTATTTTCTATTGAAAAATTGGACAGCGCGTTAGATAAGAAGTTATTTCGGTTTTGATACCCGCAACCATCTGAAAAAATTATAATTGGCAGCTCATCAGATAAACAGTGCGTCTCAAGATGACTTATTATACAAGAAATAAATGACGAAGCAGTTAAGTCGCCATTTATTTCGCTCCACCAATAGTTTGTACACTGAAGGCTTCCAATATTGTACAAGGTGAAATTGTGCACTTGTAAGCGTTGTTTATAGTATATAGCTGACGCATTAATATCAGGACAAAGTTTAACTGCTTCAGCATCCATTGTGAAAACATGGCATAATCCATTTTGGGCATCAAGCTTATCTTGTTTTTTCTCAGTTTGAGCACGATCTTTTTTTACCAGATGTTCATTGTATACCTCTGAAGATATTTGTTTCGTTTTATAGCCCACACATGTGTCGCATTCGTCATTGCGAGGTCTAAATATAGCTAAATTTTCTGCATCGAAGCATTTGGAAAATGTAAAATATGACATTGGCTTAACTTTGTTCGTTGAGCAATCAGTAAGGTAATCATTAAAAAAAATCGGTTAGAAAATGTAGCTACTACAACAAAAACTAAAATTAGGAAATATATCTATCATTCGTCGCCAAAGGATTAAAAACTGCAATATCTCAAAAATTAGCTATTGGATAAAAAAAATTTCACCAGATTCGTGTTCAGCATGTCAATTACAATGAGATATGATGTAGATTTATAATAAATAAATTTATTTCAAAAATATTGTATTTTTAATATGAGAGATAGCATTTATTTCCAACAAAAAAAAATGTATTTTGAGATAGCATATTAACAAAAATTGAGATACAACGAGACCAAATTATGTTTTTGAGCTGAAATTTATATCACAGATGGGTATTACATAGGGAAGTTATTTCCCATCAAAAACTCATAGCGCCAAAAATTTAAGATGACATATTTTGAATATAGGCTCTCGATTGGTTGTTTTATTTCGGCCTGTGGAGGTCCGTAACTTGGAAAAAATGAACATCTGCGGGAAATTTTGGTTTGTTTTCGATTTCCTACACCCCATAAGAAATACACAAAGATCACGGAGAGAAAAATTAACCATATATAAGGTTAATTAAACCATAAATAAACATGATTTGGAGTCTACTTACATATGGTTAATTTGAACATCTTCTTGTTGACTGGTATTTAACAATAATAATAGTTAATTTAACTACTCCCTGGTTGAATGTTGTAACCATGAAACTGGTTGATATAAAAATAATTATTGTTGTTTTAACAATGCATTGTTGAATTTTTTAACCATGAAAATTGTTAATATAAAAATTTCATTGTTAATTTATTAAAACAATGCATGCTCAATTTAACAACGAAATCGTTAATATTATTAAATACTACAGTGTTTGTTTCTGCAGTTCGAGATCGTTGATTCATTTCTATTTCTTTGCAGAAATATAAATTTTCCAAAAAAACCTTCACGAATTGTGTTTGCTTTGATTGCAGGCAAGGTTTCGGAAGCTGTTACAGTTCTTCATCGTTACCCATTTGCAATGATTTCTGCAGCAATTTTTGGTATAATAAGTGTCCTAACTCTATGCGAGTGAACGAGAACTACTGTTTAGTATAGCATATCCCCAAAAAATCAAGCAGTAAAAGTAAAACACGTGCATTACAAAGCAACAGCTCAACAAGCAGTGAAGATAGCATTTGCTGGTGGTTTTTTTGAAAGAGCGAGATTAAGTGCTCACATTTTGAGAGAAAAGGAAGAGTGGAAAAAGAGTGGGGGAGATAATGGCATTTCTTGCAACTTCGTGTAACATAATACTGAACTTCGTCTAACACAAAGCAGTTCAAGAACTTCGACACAACAGAGCCGAATGATCTTTGAATTGTTGTTTATTTCGCACATTTTTCAGCCTCTCTCTCTCTCGAAAAAATCAACCTTACTCAACTATTTTTCATGTAAATTTGACCTTATATAACGTTATTTTGACTTTGTAATCAAATATTTACCATGAAAAAATTAACAAGACACATGGTTAAAAAAAATCGTTGTACTTTTGGCTCGATGTGTATTCTATGCCACTCAACTTTAGTTATGCCCGTATTTTTTTTTCTAGTCAATAATTATTTGATTTTTGAATCAAAACATTTGTTTTCCGTATAACAAAACTGGAATATGTTTTCCATTATTGTCCCATTGCTTCGTTGCGTTTCGTTACTTCTTTTTTTTTTAAAAAAAAAAACATCGAATCGAATGTCATGAAATTACCGTTCAACCGGAGGATAACGTGAATATAAAAATTCCGTTTACAACTTAAAAACGAAAGAAACAAAACGTTAAAGATTAATTTTACCTCAATTCGGAATTGGAATCAAAGAAAAACATGAAATTCCTTGAAAAAGTCACGACAGAAGTTTCTTTTGTTGTTGTTGCGGTTTTGTGTTATTAATTTCTTTTTAAAAAGAAAACAAATTACTCAGAATCGACGGTGTGTTGGTAATGTGGACAAACACATAAAATCTGGACACATGTACCAGACCAGCAACCGTAAAACAATGACCGATGAAGAAGAAGAAAAAGAAGACGATGGAGTTTCTCCTCCCTTTCAGTGTTTTGTGTGTTAAAACATTTTCGTGGCGTTCATTAAATGAAACAATAAGTCAACAACAACGAACACGGATCATCATCATCATCACTCGAATGTCGACAACAACAACTGCAACAATTAAAGCCAATAAATTCGTTACACACTTGATTGGAACGATGGTGAAGATGATGCTGCTGTTGTTATTGTTCTCAATTTGATTTCAATCTTTTTTCTTTTTATTTGAAAGAAGTCTTTTTTGGAGAAGAACTCGAGCCAAGAAGTTGAAGAAACCGAAAAATGTAAGTCACCAGATGTGCGAATGTGTGTAAGATGAGTTCGAGTGTTTGTTGTCTTACATTCAAATTGAATTATTACCCACTATTTTTTTTTTTGGTTTTAACTGATACCTCAGTGGATGGACGGACCTGCGTCCGGATGGTCAGAGAGACCGCCATACAAATACTGTAAAGATGCTGTTTGTCTACAACGAGTTTAACCGTCAAATTTAACACAAAATGCTTTTAAATTAACATAATTTGTTGATGGTCTTCAGGCGTTGTATGCCGACCAGTTGGCATTATGGATTCGGTCGGTTGTTTTGTAACATAATAATCTTTAATATAAATACAAATTCAAGTCCCGGTGGCCATCGACATTCTAGTCCGGGTGGCCATTCACAGTCGAATCAAGTCCATAGACACCGCCGGCCTCATTTTTATTCCGAGAAGCTCAATATCAGAGCATCAGCATCCGCAGCCTTAAACTGTATAATTGGTATTGACTGTCCGACGGTTGACTTTTGAAATAATTTTCGGGCATCATTTGTATTTCTGCATTTCAAAATATCCAATTCTCCTTTTTTCGGTTCTTCTCATTTCCCCCTTTCCTCCCTAGCAGCTGTGATTGTTTCACCCTGCAACGTTGCGTTATGGGCAGCATTCTTGCCTATTAGTCTTTTACCCGGCTACCATTGGGCGCATTATACTTATCAATCTTTTATTCCCCTTTTTTATATTTTTTTTGTATGAAGATTTTGTTGTCTTCGGCAGTATTTCAATAGCTGACTCAATTTTATCTAATGTCCGAAAATAATAGGTTTCTTCAGCTTAAAAATCAATCAAATGCTGAATAGCTGACAACAGCTGAAGCTAAAAAACGTAACACACTTCGAAAACAAAAGCCTCCGAAGTGAACAGCTCAAAAATTGACGAGCAGCCAAAAAAACAAAAAAAGCTAATCAAAAAAGTTTAAAAAAAATTTTGACAAACAAACCGTAGTGATCTGTATAAGTTAGCTGTTTGTTTTTGCGCAGCTAAATAAATCTATTGCTGACAAAAACCGCAGCCAAAAGAAATCGTCAGCTTCTTGAAGTGACAGCTGAAGAAGGTTTTCTTTTAATTTCAGTGTAGGCCATTTGTGTTCCAAATACTCACTTGCTGTATAGTTAGAGGTGGAGGGAGAAGCGAAAACAAAAAACAGACCGAGAGAGTAAATAATAAGAGAAACTGATATCAAAGGTTTTTTATTTTCAAGAAGATGTCACCACAGCTTGCCTGCTGTAGGCTTTGAAATTAGGTTCTGTTGTTTTGTTTTTAGTTGCGCAAATTGACCTGCCTGATACGCCTGTTGATCTCATTTGTACCTCTGCACCTCTTCCTCTATATCTTGAAGATCCTTCTTCATATTCCTTGGCGGGGGAAGAGGCTCCGTGAGACGGCGTTGGGGGTGACTCTCACGGTAGCACCCAAGTAAAAACTGCTTCGGCAACATACGGTTGTGATCCGGCACAGGTCTGATCTTCGCTTCCTCATGTTGGTGCCCTATCGAAGACATGGGGAGACAGCCCGTTGCTGCGTTTTGGCAGGTCTACCCGTCAGTCTTTATTGCGTTCTTTTCTCTGTATATGGTGGTGCGTTACTGAAATAGTGTGATAAACACAACTTTGGTTTTGTCTTTTCTTATCGTGTATTCTTTTTTGGTCATCATATTTAAGAAAACACAAACTCGCACTTCACCTGATTGAGATGGTGGAGATGATTCATTAGCGATAATCGAAAATGAAAAAAAGAACCAACAAAAAACTATTGTGGGGGGTAGAAACAAGAAAACACTATAAAGTAACAACAAAGAAATACTTCTTTTTTTAAGTTGTTGTCGTTTAATTAGCCATATTTCGGAGGGGCGGCGGCGGGCGGTTAATGAGGGGCAAGCCAGTAAATAACGCCTTATAAGTTATTAACGTTTCTGATGATCGTATTGATAAAAAAAGAACGAATAAAACTGAAATCAATAAACACACTGTAATTCAATAAAGAGCTTTTTGCGGGGTATCCCACATGCTGGCACTGGAACATTAGACCGCCTTACAGTCAAAAGAAAAAAAAATATTCCATGTTACCTTTCTCAAATTTGAATAGATTTCATAACACAAGTGTTACAAAAATTAAAAGACCGAAGAAATCTCAGTTAGTTTTTTGAAAAGAATCACATATTTTGTAGTCGTTTCTGGAACAGGTTCTCCTATTGTCGCTGCTAATGAGGAAATAGTGGAACTCATTCCCCGGAATGGAAAGGCAAAGTTCACTAATAAGATCCCGATGTTTTTTTTTTTTTTTTTGACTACGGAATGACTCACGCAATGAATTGTGTTAGCGATAGGAAGTGAGAGTATTGGAGGGAGCAAAGAATCATTTCCGTGAACATTTACCCGCGAACACAGTTTTGTCCCATAGATTTATATGACTGAGGCTGGAAATCTGATCGCCTACACAGAAAAAAAAAATTAAAATATAAGGTTAACTTAACCATAAATAAACAGGATTTGGAGTCTACGTTATATATGGTTAATTTGAACATCTTCTTGTTGACTGGTATTTAACAATAATAATAGTTAATTTAACTACTCCCTGGTTGAATTTTGTAACCATGAAACTGGTTGAAATAAAAATAATTATTGTTGTTTTAACAATGCATTGTTGAATTTTTTAACCATGAAAATTGTTAATATAAAAATTTCATTTCATTCCCAGTTGGGGTTTTTTGCTACTACTACTCGTTTTATAATTCCCATAGTACGGAGAGTACTCAATTTTTATTTTCTTCACAAGAGAAAAATACCTTATGAGAAAAAAATTATTCTCCTCAAAGATAAATATAAAGTAATTTAAAATATGAAGAGAACAATTATTTTTTTCATTCACGAGATTTATCTACCGAGCACTCGCGCGAGAGTTATATCTAATCATTAGAAATTAAATCTCATTCATGAGTTTAATCATTAGAAAAAATATTCGTCATCAACTGCATTTTTAGGAAATCCCTTTACAACGGCGAAATGGGACGAATGGGACAAATAATTAAACTTTCAGCGGATAACATTTTTTTTTCTTTTTTATTGTTTTCAAACCAAAAAATTAAATCAAAAATAACAACAAAGCAATTCTATTCGAAGCACTTCTTACGACCCATTTTTTTCAACTGCTTCAAACAAAACAATAGAAGAAACTGACCTGCGTCAATTTCCAAACACAAGTATTTTTATATTTCTTGTCTCACTCGTGCTCTCTTTAATATTTATCTTTATTTAACTTTCGCACTCAGAATGTAAAACAAACCTCTCGTGAAAGTTATTTTTATGAGTGAGTGTTATCTTTTCTTCTCTTTCGTTAGAGAGAGCAATACTTTTAAAGCATGTATTGATCACTCATGAAAGATAAAAAAGATAACTTTCGTAGATAAAAATTACTTTCACGAGAATTATTCTTTTTTGTCACTGAGTGTGAGTAACAAAACGAGAGATAAAAATGAAAATACCTTTCGCGAAGTGAGATTTTCCGTACTATGATAATTCCCCATAGATTTTCTATTGGTTTTATATCCGGATTTTGTGCTGACCTCTCAAGAACCCTTATTTTTTCTAGTTCAACCAGAATCCGAGATTTATTCTTCGGGTAGTTGTCTTGCTGAAACATTCAGGCTAATCGCAAATCTTATTTAGCAAGATGTCTTAACATGTCATCTACCATTTTGCCTTTAATTTTCACTATAGGACTGACATCAAATTATGTAAAGCACCCTCCAAATCATTACCGAGAACCCACTGAGCTTAACAGTTTTTTTTACAAATTTGGGATCGAAACAGTTTACTGTAGTTCACACGGTATGGTCTGCCATCATTTCCGAAGACATTAAATTTAGATTCTCCGTCGTCTTTTAATCAATTTTCTCTTGCGGCTCCGGTTTCCGCAGACTTAGCCGCAGTGTTCTGTTTCCACACTTAAGCCTGCAGAAATTTGATTTTGAATATTTTTTTTTATTAGAAGCCACCCTAATGTGTACACATATGTATCTTATGCATATGCGATATAAACAAAAGATACAAATTAATTTAAAAACAAAAATCCATTATCAAGACAATCAACATCGAAACTCCTGATAATGCGAAAAGGTAATGTGTTTTGAATAACTTCCCGCTGATTCTGATGACGTCCGAAAGCTCTTATTTTATTTTTAGATTTTACTACAGATTTTCATAGTAGTAATCTTAAATCGCTTTGTCGCTAATTTTCCCACAACTTCCACCCACATGAACTAGAATTTCAACCGAATAAGCGGCATAAAATGAATGTCTTTCAGTCGTTGGTGGCTTTTGTCTTCGCATTTCTCTGTAGAATTTCGCATTTTTTACATTAATTTTATTTCGAGAACAAAAGCACAAATTGCACATCATTTAATATAATCATTATAAACTTCCAGTTCAGTTAAATTACTGAGTGCTGGAGTTGGAGAGGGGAGGCGGTGCAAGGAAGCGAATGCATTCAAAGAAATCACAGACACAAAATGTCAGCAGTCAACAACATCATAATCAGAATGAGCGCCGTCATTCTTATTGTCTGGCTGGCGGTGCAATGCATCTACACCACATAGGTGAGAGTTCATAGCCGGGATTGGGGTTTTTGGCGGCGGCGATTTGTCTGAGCGGCGTTGTTAAAGTATGTGAATAGAATGAGATCATTTTATTTTCCATTATTGAAGTCTTGCCGTCAATGAACAAAATTCACTTAGCAAGAAACTATTTTCCTTGAAACATTTAAATGTTTCATCGATGAAATGAAATTGATTTCTACTTTTCCTCGGGGTCCGGTCCAACATTAAGCCATAGTTTTGAGGCCACTGTGTGTGTGTAGTGTATATTTACTGATTACAGCGGCGAAAAATATGGAAGGAGATACTCACTTAGAACATGTTTTCTTTCGACAGTCTCGTTGGCGGTAACCGGATAAGACTAACCTCATTTTTCCTTTTAAGTAGATTTTCGAGATCCTTTAAATATCTGAGACCAGCATCCGCAAAGGAGTAGATTGGGTTCACAGTCTGCCCCAACAGGTCGTCAATGAAAATAAGAAATAGAGAAGGAGAGAGGACAGAGCCTTGTGGCACTCATGCGGCCAACATCTGCTCGTATCGAGCGATCTCTGAGAAAACTCGATATGAATCGAGAGAAAATGAAATAAGTTTTGATATGTGCCAGACCCTATCGATCGCCCATCGAAATATACAGTCAGAAGCATATACTCAGTTCGTTGAAATGAAATAAGTTTCAATTATCCGAACCTTTTCATTAATAATACCGCAAAAGTGCACAAGAATTCTTGGGCTTTTTTCATTTTCGCTTAACCGAATTCGACTGTTTTACAATTTTATTAAACTTTAAATTCACAAGAATCCATTTAAGAGATTGTTTCAATTGAAATGCAGAGTAATTCGTTTGAAATTCATTAAACATCACATAGAATTCAAAAGAACTTCCTTTCCAGTTTCGCTACACCTCGATCGCACCCTCGAACTCGCATTACTGCGAGTGCATTACTCCCTGTCGTCTCTATACTTTTCCTAGTACTTGTTTTTTTTTTATTGTTTCTGACGTTCATTCGTAATAAGTCAACGACATCATCCACCACAATATGACGTTATCCAACGGCGTCATCGTTTTGGAGTGCGACGGCCGAGATCTTTGTCCTACTCCCATCCTGAACTCTGACGACAACGGATGATGAAAAACAATCATCGTCATGTTGTTGTTGCCTTTGCTTTAATTGTTGTCCGTCATTTAGGCTGTATGTCAAACTGACAAACTTAAATACACATCATTTCCAATCTGGCACGAGGCTCAGCAGCGCGTACGCCTTGCGATGAGCAGGGACGATGTCAGTGAAGCAAGAACGCAGCGACGTTCCGACCGAGGCAGACAACTGCAGCAAAATGTCTGGCAGCCGAGTTGTTGTAGTTTCCACCTAATGCACCCTCCAATCACACATGCACATTTTGTTGTAATTTAATACAAAAGGCCGACTTACTCTTTATGTGGAGTAATCTGCTCCAGAAACCTTTTTTCCGACTCATGCTGCTCGACTATGCGGCACAAACCAACACGAACATCCAAAACTTGTCTTTAGAAAAGTTTTATGTTGTTGTTGCTGTTGTCCCATCGGTTTGGTCCTTTGTGCATGTGGAATGAAACGTTTCCGGACGGACGGACGCACCACACCGCACCGACAACAAGGAGACACTATAAAATTTATTGTGGCATACAATGTGAAGCACATGCACTCTGGGTGCGTGTGTGTGTGTGTGTATCTCCATTCGTCCCGACAAAGCGGCAAGCGTCTAAGGGGACATTGCCTGGACGTTGATACCGAGCACCGAGGCCTGCAGCTCTGTCCGGGGTGTTCAGCGTTTAAAGATGTTCCTCCACAGCTTGTCAGCATTTTGGGCTGGAAGGCAAAACTATTTGTGTTTCCACTGTTCGTGTTTGCTTTGGCTGGCTTGTGCCGTCTTTTAGTTTTTCACGGTTGCAATGAAATGAATTATTAAAGTTACTGTTTTTAATTTGATTTGAAGTTCAGCTGCAGTTTCATTAAACAAAACAGAAACCAATTTAATTATTTAAGAACATGATGGTATGTACTTCCATTGATGCTATTTTACCAGATCAAATGACGGTCTTTGATTTTTCTTTTCTTCATCCACGAGTAAAATGAAAAGTACGAGTAAAATGAAAAGTGCTGTGCTTTTTTTAATTTCAACTATGTAAAAAGCTATCCTTCCAAAAAGGAAATTACTCGACCTTTGGGTTGAACTTGCAGCCAAACTCAAGTAGGTTTACCTTTTCGACTGGTACAGGGTGTTTTTTATTGAGGTATAGAACTTCGAATTGAAATAAAACACAAGAAAATCGTTTTAATGTCCATCAATTTGGCTTTATTGGAAGGATAGTTTTATGCCATTAATGTTTAAATATGATTTCGGGCATGTGGCCGCCGCGGCTGGCTCGAATAAAGCCAATTCTACAGGTCCAATTTTCAACCACTTGTTGGAACCACAACTCATCCACATTCATGCCATCCAATTCGGGAACAAAATAGTCGGTTATCATGGCTCTATACCGGTCTCCATTAACGGTAACTGACTCTCCAGCATTATTTCGGAAGAAGTATGGCCCAATGACTCCACCAGCCCATAGAGCACATCAAACAGTCAGTTTTTGTGGATGTAATGGCATAAAATGGACGGAGCTTGCGGTGAACTTCGCGAACTGAACCATTACTTTCGAAATAAATTTGCACGATTTGCAAGCGTTGTTCTTTTGTCAACCTGTTCATGATGAAATGGCAAACCAAACTAAATATTAATCACTTGACAGCTGACAAAATGGCCGCCAGTTAAAAAAGTGATGCCAACTTAAAGTTCTATACCCCAATAAAAAACACCCTTTATATGAAGGAAGATATTGATTTGTCCTTTCAGGCTTTGAAGTCATTTGAATCAAAGAAATTGTCCATGTTTGTGGAAAGTATTATTTATTTATTTATTTATTTATTATTAATTACAATACAAAGTAAATTTATATTCTAATTTTTGGGTCCAAGGGTAAACCGGGTGACACAGACCATATGTTTAGATTTTTTGCAGCGACAGACCAAAGCCTCTGGTGGGAATCGAACCCACAACCCCCACGCTGATAGGCAAGCACGCTACCAACTCGCCTACCGGGGCGCTTTTGTGGAAAGTAATTTGTCAGGAATTTCACAGTAACGTCATTTAGTCGTCTTCAAATAAGCCTGTCCGATAATTTTAATCCAAATTCAGGGTTAATTTCGTTTGCAATATTACGTGATGACATGAAAGGATCTTTCTTCGACATCCGGACAATAGCACGGTCCACTATTTCGGTGGTTTTTTTTGACACGTGGCATCTGTATTCCATTGC
The DNA here is from genome assembly GCA_958296145.1 of Hydrotaea cyrtoneurina. NCBI lineage: Eukaryota > Metazoa > Arthropoda > Insecta > Diptera > Muscidae > Hydrotaea > Hydrotaea cyrtoneurina. The sequence goes on along the minus strand of OY282514.1, from coordinate 48,202,059 downwards.
ATTAGCTGAGTTTGCATTCTTATTGTTTATCACATTATAAACCATTTTTCGCGATCGATGCAAATGTTTTGCAATTTCTGCTGGCTTTTTTCCATCATTCCACATGTCGAGGATAATGCGCTTCTCCTCTCGCGTACAATCTTTTCCACGCCCCATTTTTTTTGGAATAATTAAGTGAAACAGCCCAAAGTTAAATAATGTTACAGCAGAAAACCATCACGCGTGAAAACAAAACAATTTTGTGGTAATTTGCTGTCCACACCAAATACAGCTTATGACACAAATGTGTAATCAAAACAAAAACAGAAGAATCATCATCAATTTTTATAAACAGAAGCCGGTTGCTGTAGTCTACGAGTGCAGGTCAAAATTTGTTATCCAGTTTTGCACAAAAGTAGAAAATAAACACATCGGAAATGTACAGCGATTTTGTGCTAATATACTGTCCATGGCTGTATACGATTTCTCACTTTTGTTTGGGATTGTTTTTAATTTTTCTTTGGGTTTTTTTTTAACATTTTAGGTTGGGGTGATATTGCATAATGAAAAATCACCCCAAATTTGATGCAGTTCTTTATACTTAGGTTTTTTTTTTGTTAAAAAATACACTTTTTCCAAATTACCAAAATCTATTGTTGCATTCGATAATTTTTCATACATTTTTTGGGTGATTTTTCGGAATTTTTGGGCAAATTTTCATATTGCGCTTTTGGGTGGATTTTTTTATTTTTTTAAGGAATTCTTCATTTATGGCATTCTTCATTTTTTAGGTGACCTTCTTCATAAAGCCATTAAAGTGAACAATCCGATCGTCTCGATATGTGCCGATTTTTTATTTGGAAATTTTTCAAGAATTACATTTTCCTATATAGGGCATTTAAAATATAATATGTTCTTCTTTAATGTTTATTTTTATTGACTTTTTTTTTCGCCATCATCGCTAATTTCCTCGTCCACATCACTTTTAGCTGCTAGCTTTGGTTGAGCTGAAAGAAACTATATTTTTTTTAGATGCTGAGGAGTGGATCTGTGGTCAAGAGAAGCCTTTTTAGGATGTCCTGATTGCAGGAGTCTCTGGCGAATTTTCTGGCAAAATGCTGCCTGTAAGCTCGAAAATGTTTGTCTTCAGACAGTTTTCCTACAGGCCGTAAGGCATTTTCTATTATTGTCCTGTTTCTCTACGGAATCTTGTTTGTGTAACGTACTATTCGAATTCTCGTTCTGTAGGTTTGAACTTTAATTAACGGGGTTTTTTGTTGGTCATACGCGATTTTCCGCCAGCCAGCGCAATCGCTGTATGTTGATGCGCTTGACTACGTTCATAACGAGATATTGCTCATACAGTTCACGGTTCGTTCGACGTCTGTACTCCTCGTTAACACAGATCGGGCCATAGATTTTTCGAAGGATTTTTCTCTCAAATACACCCAGCACAGCTTGATCTGCTTTCGCAAGTACCCATGCTTCGGCGCCATAAAGAAGAACAGGTAGGATAAGCATAACGACGCGAGAGGACTCTGTTCCTGAATTGTTTGTTGAGCCCGAAATAACATCTATTTGCCAGCACGATCCTTCGCTTTGTTTCGATGCTGACATTATTATTTCTATTAATGCCGGAGCCGAGGTATATAAATTATTCCACCACCTCGACGTTGCCGTCCTTGGTAAGCATAAACTTTGTTTTAATCCTCGTTCACCATTAGACCCATCTTCGCTGCTCCCGTTACATCTCGCTCTATCTTACCGACGATATCAATGCGAGTAGGATGTGGACTTTGGTGTTCACTGTGCCTGTTTTGTTAACTTCGGCTTTTTCCAATATTTTCTCCATCAATATATTGAAGAAGTTGCACGACGAAGATCTCTTGTTGTAGTGCATGGTACGGAGAGGTCGCTTCCTATTTTTACTGAGGATCTGGTGTCACTCAGAGTAATCCGACAGAGTTCGTACAAGTTTCGGCCACTTTGCCTCTTATCGGCTGTCAAAGGCGGCTTTATAGTCGATGGTTAGATGATATGTATCGCTTTGCATATCATGGGTCTTTTCCGGGATCTGGCGAAGTGTGAAGATTTGGTCGAAGGTGGATGTATTCGGCCTGAAGCCACACTGGTAGGGTTGGATCAGTTCGTCGAGTTTTGGCTTCAATCGTTCACACAATATATTTTATATGCGATGGATAAGAGACGTATTCCGCGTTAGTTGGCAGTTTTGTCTGCTTTCTTGTGAATCGGACATAGTACGCTGAGGTTCCAATCATCAGACATGCTTTCATTCTACCAGATGGTACAGACTAAGCTGGATGCATGCACCTTATCAGCTGTTCTCCTCCGGTCTTATACAGCTCTGTTGGCAGCACCTACTGTCTTGTTGTTCTTAAGCCAGGATATTGCTGCTTTGACCTCATCTGGGGGTGGACATTCAACACCATCATCTAAGATTGCTTGCGGGAGGTTTTCTTCGTCGGATTCTTCAGTCGCTAACAGACTGGCGAAGTGTTGATGTCAGCACACTCGACGTGTCTGTCACCAGTTTCCCATTTTCATTCCCACACGAAGTTATGCCAGTAGACAAGTCTTGGCTTTGAGTTTTCACTCGTTTATAGAATTTTCTGGCATCACTTCTATTTCCATAGAACTCAATCTCCTCACATTTCCGTCTTTCCATTTCTTTTTTCTTGCTTCGGAATAGACTAGATTTTCCCTCTTGCTTCGAGCTATCAAATTCTAATCTAATTTGAAGATTAAATACAGATTCTCTTATATGTGTATTTTTTGTATTTGTTTACTAAGACCCTATTAGCAATTGTCTTAACAACTTAATTAATAAATTTGAAATTTCTTTTTCATTTCAGGTAAGCATTGCACTTAAATATCCGTACGTACTCCTTGAACTCCTCGGTCGCTGCGGTAAGGATTAGAAAGAACATTCCCCCTTAGTCCAATGACGACTGCAGCTAAATAACTCCGGCATTTCCGTCTTTGATTATTCATGAAGCACCAGCACATCCAAGCACAACAACTATCCATGTGTCAGCCATGTGCCATTAATATTTATTGCCAAACACAGTTGCAAAAGTCGGTCATAAAACTGCGCATAAAGCGGCGGTGGTGGTGGCTGCCACTAGCCCAGTGTGAGTCACACCGAGTATCAGTTAAACTTCTGTAATGGGTTGGTTGGCTGGTTGTCAACCTTTTTCCCTCATCTTCTGATGATCCCAGTTTTTCCCGGTGTTGTTGTCTTTTAATCGTATTCTCGTACGTAATTTCTTCGTTTCTTCGTCATCTAGATCGTTGTCCTCTGCACATGGGATTTTCAGATGATTCGTTGTTGCATTGCTTGGCATTACGCTTTGCAATGTTGTTGATTCAATCAGTTTGGCATCCGCCCGTTTCCGGTTTAGTTGCTTTGGTTGAAATAGTTGGCCAAAATGAAGCATGGAATGCATTTCATGGGTTGAGTAGAAGTGTGTGTGTGCAGTGGCTGCGGAGAATTTTCCCAGGCTAATTCAAACATATGTAGGGCGTAACATCATCCATATCGTCATAGTTGTAGTCATCGTCAGAATATGCAGCCATTGATGGCTGTATCGGTAACATGTCCAAAACTAAAAAAAAAAAGCTCTTCGAATGTGTGCAGTTTGTTGCTTGAATAACGATGAACAAGCGCTGATGTGTGACTTTGATTTTGGTGTGTACCCTACTCTGGTGAGCGGGGATTCAAATGGTCACTCCCTCTGAAACACCTTGATCTATTCACCGCCAATAGTTAGTCGACTGATAAATCGTAGATAAAGCGACAACTTTAGTTCAGAGAAAATTGCGAAGTAAAACAGGCTCTGAAAACTTTCGCTGTTTTAATATTTTTAGGTTGCTCTTCCAACTTTTGATTGAGTTCGGCAATTTACCAAAGTTCTTATCCAACTTAGGCAATTTACCAAAGTTCTTGGTTAACTTTGATAAGGTGCCTAGGATCATGCTTAACCCGCTTTCCAAACTATTGAACATTTCCTACACTGAGAAAAAAGTACAATGATTTTTTAATCATGTGTCTGGTTAATTTTTTCATGGTAAATATTTGATTACAAAGTCAAAATAACGTTATATAAGGTCAAATTTACATGAAAAATAGTTGAGTTAACATTATATAAGGTTGATTTTTTCGAGAGAGAGAGAGAGGCTGAAAAATGTGCGAAATAAAAAAACAATTCAAAGATCATTCGGCTCTCTTGTGTCGAAGTTCTTGAACTGCTTTGTGTTAGACGAAGTTCAGTATTATGTTACACGAAGTTGCAACAAATGCGATTATCTCCCCCACTCTTTTTCCACTCTTCCTTTTCTCACAAAATGTGAGCACTTAATCTCGCTCTTTCAAAAAAACCACCAGCAAATGCTATCTTCACTGCTTGTTGAGCTGTTGCTTTGTAATGCACGTGTTTGCTTTACTGCTTGATTTTTTGGGGATATGCGCTACTAAGCAGTAGTTCTCGTTCACTCGCATATAGTTAGGACTCTTATTATACCACAAAATTGCTGCAGAAATCATTGCAAATGGGTAACGATTAGGGATGGGTATCGAACTGTAAAACATCGATTAATGTAATCGATTATTATATTCAAGGCAATAATCGATTCATAGATTAATCGCCGATGAAAACATCGATTAATCGGCGTTTTCGATTAATCGACATAAAAAAAAGAAAATTAATGGAAACCAATTCAACGCTACAAAATTAAGTCATTTAGTAGCAAAATAAAAATTGCTCAATAATAAAAGAAACCTTTTTAGAAACAGGATGCTGTTTTCAAACCCTTTTTCCCTGTAATGCTTTCTATAAATAATTTTCTACCATATTGTAGGTAATGAATAAAATGAAAAACACAATAAAAATTGAATGTATATCGACAACTATCAACTGGACAACTACAATTTTTTTTTGACAAATGACAACTTTACTAATACCAGTTTGTCAACTCCTATAATTTTTTCTCCATTAGTGTTACCATATGACTATATTTTTGCTGAATGGCATCACGAAAATATAATAATATTTCTGCGTATAAACAGTGAGTTAAGCTGAAAACACAATGGGATCGACCGTTTTTGATGGTGTTCACAATGGGAGTGACAAAACACGGGCTTATGTGAAATGTTGTGAGAAAGAGCTGGATGGCATGAAAACAGAAATGGTCGATCCCGTTGTGTTTTCAGCTTTAAGTATTTGCAAATAAGACTTTCCTAAAAATATCGATTTATTTAAATATTAAACATCGATTAATCGAACATAGAACACATCGATTAAAAAAACATCGATTATTTTGTAAAAACATCGATTTTTCCGATTAATCGATACCCATCCCTAGTAACGATGAAGAACTGTAACAGCTTCCGAAACCTTGCCTGCAATCAAAGCAAACACAATTCGTGAAGCTTTTTTGGAAAATTTATATTTCTGCAAAGAAATATAAAATTGTTAAATTGATCATACATTGTTTCAATAAATTAACAATGAAATTTTTATATTACCAATTTTCATGGTTAAAAAATTCAACAATGCATTGTTAAAACAACAATAATTATTTTTATATCAACCAGTTTCATGGATAACAAATTCAACCAGGGAGTAGTTAAATTAACTATTATTATTGTTAAATACCAGTCAACAAGAAGATGTTCAAATTAACCATATATAACGTAGACTCCAAATCATGTTTATTTATGGTTAAGTTAACCTTATATAAGGTTAATTTTTCTCTCTATGTAACATTTCGTTTAACCTGATTTCCCAACTATTGGTTGATTTACCTATGTTCTTATCCAACTTAGGTAGGCAATTTACCTAAGTTCTCGGTTAACTTTGGTAACTTACCTAAGACATTGTTTAACTTAGGTAAATAACCGCAGTTCTTATTTAAATTGTCAGAAATATATTTGTATGTTCCCTGAGTGGGATGCTGCATTTAATTGATATAGTCGAGTATTCCGTAAATGCCTGTGCCACCTCAACATCTGCCTTGTTGAAGAGTCCTACCAAATGTCCCTCAATCAAAATAGTCGTTATGTGAATAAGTCCGCATACTAAATTATTTGTAGTGCTGTTCCTAGAACACCTCTCCCAAGTCAAACCAATAAACTGGCAGACGCTGCAGCTGATTGAACTGAACTTGAACAAGCTCCATGTTCGTCACGCACTCTATGCGGAAGGGTACAATCGTTTCGACTTTGTCGTACTGAACTTGTTTCTGTTTTGTTTCCACGTTTGTTTGAAAAATGGTAATAAAATGTTAACATTTGGTAGTAACGCGCAATGTAGATTGAGCCACATGCGTTTGTTTTGCGTGTGTAAATGCCTTGCAGTCATTCATTAGACACTCTCTCACTTGTTGGCGTTTTTATGCATACGAGGGCGACTCGCAAATTGCCGTTCCATACATTTTCCTATTAGACATTTACATGAAAGAATTAAAATAAGATAAAGCCAAACAACAATTAAAAATAAAGTTATAGTTCTCTAAAAATTGTACGGTGAGTTGTAGCCAGCGTTGCCGTATATATTTTTCAGACATCTGTAAATTCTAGAGTCTAACGGGCTTCTGAATGATCGACCCTATGGCTTTCGTAGAAATCGATCTACTGGAGACCTGATGGCGTTCCTTTCGGAACGATGAAGTCTTGGTGAAGGCGAGGTCGTGGCTCTGGATAGGGTCTGGCACGGAGCACCCATACCAAAACTTATTGCATTTGGTGTCGATAATATCTTCTCTCGATGCATATCGAGTTTTCTCAGAGATCGCTCTATACGAGTTGTTATAGATGGGTTGACCGCAGGAGTGCCACAAGGCTCTGTCCTCTCTCCTTCTCTCCTTCTCTATTTTTCATTTTCAGTGACGACCTGTTGGCTCAGACTGTGAACCCAATCTACTCCTTTGCGGATGACAGCAACCTCTGTCATTTGCACATCGGCCAAGTCCTCCAGAGGTCGAGGACAAAAGGCGAACGATGAACGACTCACTTAACCGTGATTTGGAGACGATTTTTGAGTGGGGCTAAATGAACAGAGTAGATTTTAATGCACAAAAGACCCAGTTTTGTTTGTTGTCACACAAACGTTCCACTGGTCCAGCACCGTCGTCAATCTCTATGGGTGGTGTGGATATCGACGAATCATACGCAGGGTGATGCTCGCTGGGCTAGCCATATATTCGAAGTGTTGAAAGAAGCATTCAAGTGTTTAGGCTTTTTAAAGCAGTGCAAGAAATACTTCACTCCATCTGATCTCGTAAATATTTACACCACATACATCCGGCCTAAAATGGAATACAACTCGCATATATGGGCAGGGGCTCCATTAACATCTTTGAAGCTTCTGGACCGTGTACAGAAGAGAGCGGTGGTGATGATTGGAGATAGCAGGGTATCCAACTCTATTGTCTCCCTTCAGCATTGCCGGAACGTGGGTTGTATATCGCTGTTCTATAGATATTTTAACGGTATCTGTTCGTCGTCTGGTCCCTGGTGTTAGAACATTTAGCCGGAACACTCGGCAAACTCATCCGTTCGTTGTCAAATGGCCGGTTGACCGGACGACGTACTATAGAGATAATTCGTTCTTTAGCCGGACTGTTCGTATGTGAAATATTTTTCCTGCAAGTGTTTTTCCTGCCTGCTATGACATTATCAAATTCAAGGACAACGTCAAAAAATACTACTCCCTCTTTCCTAACTCCAATACCCTTCTTTCCTATCGCTAACACAGAACATTGCATTTATAGGGGGCATCTCCGAGTGTTAGTCAAAAAAAAAACTATTACTCGAAGAAAAATAATGGCCAAAACTCTCATAAGTTAAACTTTTCGGAGAAAAAACCCAAACAATAATGTTCTGATGACATCGAAAGGTGTTCTTCGGTTTAAAATTGATCCAAAATATCTGAGATTGATAATGATGACTTTTCTACAAATGTCGATATTGCTGACCATTGGATGTCCGAACCAATTACTTCGAGATTTCTTAAACAATCTTCCCGACAACTTATGAGCATTACAAAGTCCTAAGCAAATGGGAGTTAATTGTTATTCACAATAACAAGCGACGAATGTTAGAGTTTCCCAACACATGTTTTTATCGGATAATTGTATTGTGTAAATGAGTTTTAACCTATTTGTCGTATTAAAAAAACTTAAATTTTGTAAAGAATTCTTCGGACTTGTTTGAAGTACAAAAAACAAAATGTCCACGTATTTATGGAAACAAATTTGCATGTCCATACTTTTCCCCAAATGCTTTGAGAATTTGTGGTGTTGGGCAACATTGTGTGTGTGTGCGGACGGCAGCAATTGAGAGATGTGCGACGACATTTTTCAACTGAACAGGCCCGTGTATATGTAGACACTCAGTGTTTTCGATATTTTTTTTCGAAGAGAATATGTGTACTCAACTGGCAACAATGGCAGGGTTAGGAAAAAGTACACTGCTCACGAATGGTTTGACCGATTTTTACGAAGTTTATATCGTATTAAAGAGAACATAGCAAGCTAAGTAAGTTTTTTAATTTTCTTTTTTCATATACATTTATAAATTTTTTTTTTTCAAAAACTTCAACTCGGATACATATTGTTGTCTATGATTGCGTTCCAAAATCCACACCAAAGTTGTAACTCAGCCGCCGTCAGAAAATATGATTTTTCGAGGAAAATCTTCAATTTCGAACATCTCCGAATTAGGCCAAATTGAAAATTAAATTAGACCACACAGTTGGGGCCATCTGCATTATGAAAATGGAGCCCAGGAAATTGCCTCGCAAAATACTAAGAAAGTAAATTGAAAACCGGCCCAACAAAAATTGCAGTGGGACCTAATTTTATTAACCGTTAACTGTGAAGGTGGTGGTCAATTTTACAACCTTTTAGGTCACATACTATGGCCAAAAAATTCACCTCCACAATTAAAGGTTAATGTTTATTAAAGGTATGAAAATACACTCCTATAACTGGCAAATAGCCCCTAATGCTTCACGTAGTTCTACTCGGCGTCAAATTGGAGAGTTTGTGTAATTTCCAAATAGATAACGCATGTAAAAACTAAATTAAATCTGATTTCATAATGAAAATAAACCCCAGCAAAAATATGAAATAAAGCCCCCAAAAAAAATCATAAAATTTCCTCTTCATGTTCCACGTCCAATTTTTAGGGCCGAAGTTCATTTTCCATTATTTGTAATTTCATTCCGGAGAAAAAAAGGCTCAAGAATCAGAATTAATAATTATGAAAAAATCTACATTTTTTTTTTGGGGTGTTTTTCATCAAAAAAAATGCGTCAACTTTGGGTGATTTTTTTTTTGGATTTTTTACTTTTGGCGCATTTTTCATAGATCCTTTTCCCTCAGACTTTCCCTACGAAACAGAGATACGGTGTGAGAGTCTAAATTAGAAACCTTCTATTTGAAACCTTCCAAAATAATCCAAAGTGTCATGGGCTACCATTATTGGGTAATGTGTTTGACAAGTAATTACCAATGCCAGGTTTTAAGCAGGAAATTGTCTCATGCTACAACGACTACAAATTAAAACTATAATCAGTCTGTCATTATTTTATATTTCAAAATAATGCAAAGTGTAATGAGTTATCATTATTAGATGGTTTCATCTGGAGTCATTTTTGTTCTGTGTGCTTTTCAAAACTACAGTCGTCAGATAATTTTAGAACTAAAGGGAAACAAAATTGTTCTTTGCCAGAAAGGGAAAATTAATATATTTCGATATTTTTCGATATCTCACTAATTCGAGAGCCGTCTGTTTGCTTCATGGAATCTTAAGGGAATTAAGGCATTTCATATGGTAGCCTTCTCGAAGGACCATATTTAATGAAGCTGACGTGGCTCACTTTAATACAACCTGCCCTAAATGATAACCGCCGGCAATAATCTATTTCTGAACACTTATTATATTTAAAAGCTCTCCATGTGTGCTTTTCATTTTTACCTTAATCTGTTGTTTCCTCCCTCGTACATTTTCTGGGCTGACCTGGCCTTTTTCAAATTCATTTCATCGACAATCTTTCAGTTTCACATTCATGGCTGGCATTAAAGGATTCCTTAATTTGTGAATGAAAAAGTTTTCCCAGCCGCCCAAATCCGCCATCATTTCAGTTCATTCATTGAATTTGCCCAGACATCCATTCATCCATCCGTGTCTGTCCGTCTGTCCATCGTTCCAGCCAGCCATTCATGGTGGTACGAGTGAGCAAAAGTATGGCTCAAAATAGCTTTTGGCAATTTCCCATGCTTTGTTGTTGTTATTTTTGTGTTATTATTATTATTATCATTATGGTTGTTGTAGAGTGCGGGGTATAATTGTTGTAAAATTGGCCAAATCATTTTTGGTCTTTGGCGGATTTTGTGTGTGTTTTTTTTTTAAATATTTTATAATGAAACTCTGACGACCACATTTACGCTGCTGTTGCTGTTGCCACTCGTCAAACACTCGAGAAACAGTTTATGTGTGTGTGTTTGACTTAATTGTAATGTTTAATAAATTAATTAAGGGTTACGGCCACGACCAAAACATGTGAATAATGCTCAACGGCAGAGAAAGCAGACAGAGGAGTTTTCTGCATGAGTCTGTCTCCTAATTAGAATGGAGGGGAGTTCTCTTTAGTTGTTTCTTTTTTTTTCATTAAAAGTTTTGAAGCTGAGATTTTCCATTGACTAGGTTGGCAGCGGCTGTCGGTTTGGGTCGTTTTGAAGTGATGTACTTGCGGCCATTTTATTATGAATCACTCTGGTAAGTAAGGGCTTACTTACTGGCATAAATAGGAACACAATGAGACAACAACATCATTTAATTACACTAGCCAGGATGCACTACACCACCAGATATTGTTATGACTTTGGGAATTTGAGTGTAAGAGGACGCCAATAGATTCAGCACAGATTTAAAACTGTCGAAAAAGTAAAAGAAAGGATAGCTAACATATTTAAAATTTTTGGTATAATTGCCCCTTTAATATTTTTGGATTTTTCTGTAGATTTGAAATTGTTTATCCTCTCCATATTTCCTTTTTCGACGGTGGGGAAAAGAAATGGAAAGGAGAAGAAGAACAATTTCAAATCAAAAGATAAACTCGGAAATATAAAGGAAAGATGAAAACGTATTTAAAAAGTTTTTTAAAACCCACCAAAATTGCAATTTTCGTGGGATTTACTTTTATTAGTTTGACTATAATTTTGGAAGCAGACGTTTGATCAAGCAATACAATACACCTCATTAAAGGTGTATTGTCAATTTATATAAAAAAAATAGTCAAAAATTTAAAAAGAAAAAATATTTCAAATATTTTTACCAAAAAATATTTTATTTTTTTTTTGAAAAAATACAAATATTTTTTAAAAAAATAAAAACATTTTTTAAAATATAAAATTTTTTTTTTAAAAAATAAAAACATTTTTTTAAAAAATAAAAACATTCTTCTAAAAAATAAAAACATTTAAAAAAAAAAAAATTAATTAACAAAAAAATAAATATTTTATTATTTGGAGAAAAAAATATTTTGAACAAAAAAAAACATTTTTTTAAATTTATATAAAAATAATGGTTAATTTAAAAAAAAAATATTTGAAATAAAAAACATTTTTTTTTTATATACACAAACATTTTTTTTTAATAAACAAACATTTTTCTTTTTTTTTAATAAACATTTTTTTTTATTAAAAAAAATGTTTTTTTTATTTTTTTTTATTAAAAAAAATGTTTATAAAAAACATTTTTTTTGAACAAATCAAGTGTTTTTTTTTAATTTATATAAAAATAATGGTTAAGAGCAGTGGTAATTTCAAAAACAAATATTAGAAATATTTTAAAAAATATTTAATTTTTTAATAAAAAAAATTTTTTTTGAACAAAAACAAGTGTTTTTTTTAAATTTATATAAAAATAATGGTTAAGAGCAGTGGTAATTTCAAAAACAAATATTAGAAATATTGAATAAAAAAACATTTTTTATTGAATAAAAAAACATTTTTTATTGAATAAAAAAACATTTTTTTTTGAATAAAAAAACATTTTTTTTTTAATAAAAAAAACATTTTTTTTTGAACAAAAACAAGTTTTATTTTGAATTTATATATATATTAGAAATATTTTGAAAAATATTTGAATAAAAAAATTTTTTTTAATAAAAAACAATTTTTTTTAACAAAAAAAACTTTACTTTTTATTTTATATAGAAAAAGGGATAAAGAGCAATAGTCAAAAATTTAAAAAAAAAAAAATTATTTAGAAAACATTTTTTTGAAATAAAAAGCAGTTTTTTTTTGAATTTTGTATACAAATAATGGTTAGAGCAGTAGTCAAAAATTTAAAAAAACCATTGAAATATTTTGAAAAAAAGCATTTAAGTTTAAAATAAAAGAAATATTTAAATTATTTGAAAAAAAAATATATTTTTATTGCTTGAGCAAATGTCTTCTTCCAAACCAATAAAAGTTAATCCGACGGAAAGTGCCATTTAAAGATTCATTTTTTTTTAAAATATTTTTTTCAAAAAAATTCATAAAAAAATCAAAAATAAGTATATTTTTTGTTATATTTGCGACTAGGTTGAAGAAACCAAGCCATTGTTGAGGAAAATCCATGGATAAATGAAGAAGTTATGGCCCTTTTTGTAGAGTAGAAAAAGTATTAGCCATTGCACAGCCCACCCGCCCACTGTTTTACTCGATAAAAAAATGTTGGCAAAAATTCACTTCACCCAGAAATCGCGAAAATCGATATGAATTTTTTTTTTGGTACAAATTTACTTTTGCCTCTTATGTCTACGCATATGAAGACGTATATTGTGTCATTTTCATGGTTTTTGCTTCTGGATTTGTCGACGCCACGCCCATCATGGGCGGCCAAAAATTACATTTTTGAACTTGTGAGAACAATTATTTTCATTTGAGTACAATATTGTCCAAATAAGTGGGCGGGGACGTTTTTTCGATGGCACGCCCCAGCCCCAGCACCAATTTTCATTATCATTTTCGTTATTTTGGGGTCATTTCGAAGGGAACTGTAGAATGTAGAATGTAAATAATGGTTTTCATTGATTTGATGTACAGTTCTTTTTGTTTCAGTGTAGTTAATTGCCCAGTGGTCCAGCACTAAGAGAGTAACCAAAAGACTGAAAGCATTCATTTGGAATTCGTGTACCAATTGGAATTTAGTAAAGTGTTTTTATAATTATTTGTTTTCATTTTTTAATTTAGTCTCAGGTTTCGGTCCTTAAATCCTCTTTAGTTTATTCTGCAAATGAATTCTAAACAAATTGCAACCACACATTTAAAATATGTTTGTTTTCCGTCTTAAGTTTATGAGAAATATTGAGAAGAAGATTGGCTGGCTTGTGTCTATGGACGAGAGACTTTACAAAAAAATCGTCTAGTGGGGTCAAGTCGCACGAACGAGGCGGCCATTTGACAATGCCAGAACGCATTGCAATTTGTATCGCGCCCTGTTGAAATCACCAAGATAATGTTTGACCAACATGTATGCTGCTGTAGAGTTGGCCGAAGTCTCATGAAATCTGCTATTCGTTTGTTGCATGATAATCTAGAGCTGCAATCAATTATGCCGCCAATTGAATTCAATTCAAATGGAAAATAAAAGAATTAATTTTAAAAATATATTTTAAAAAAATATTACAATCGCCCGAGCAGGGACTTGAACCCTGGACCCTTGGATTAAAAGTCCAATGCTCTACCGACTGAGCTACCCGGGCACATGCTGAGCACACAAGTATTCTCGTATTTCTCATATTCACAAATCTATTTTTAGACACATTCGCTGTCGTTCGAACTGACCCTCACATTAACACACAATTAGTGAAATGAAATATGCAGAGAGAGTGAGAAAGAGCGTGTAATACTCATTCTCTTAGCGAATGTTCCCGCTTTTCAGTCGCTCTGGTTTCCCCTACACCGGACCGTGGTGATGTTTAGGTTATTTTTGTTTGTTTTGTGTTTTGATTTACTCATTCGTAAACTAAAATGAATTGGTAACGGTGCTCGCACGCTATCTCTGTCTAGCGATTAGCAATGTGTTAGTGTGAGACCGGCGGCATTTTATAGCATGCTAGTTTGTTCAATGATTGTTTAGCATGCTAGAAATTAAACTCTTTTTTTGAGAGAAAAATTATGATTTCTCTGGTGTGTTGTGTGTGTGTGCTGGCTGGCTGAGTGCTGAGACAAGGGCTGGCCAAGTGGCACTTTATTATGCATTTTTCCTTCCTTCTTTTAGCCGTTCATTCGTTTTATGTGCCTGAGGAGGGAAGACATGAAAATCATTCACAGTATGGGGTCAATTTTATTATAATTTGCCCGTTTTGTTTTCAAAGACCATTTAAAGCGTTTTCTTATGAGTTTTTCCACATTTAACTAAAGTGTGAACATAAAAGGTGCTGATGTTTGAGGCTTCGAGTGTGTGTGTGTGTGTGTGCAGGCCACTTGTTAATCCTAATTACGAATATTATCGTATTGAATTTATTATAAAAATTATAAATTGCAATTTGTTTGAAAATGGTAAACATTTGTATTGTAACAACAATTTCTCACGCATTGTTTTGGGTTATTTTGTACATTCCCGTATCATCCCCCCCTTCATTACTTGTGACATCTCTCTTCATTCTGTGGGGTTTCCCTGGAAACAAATAAAACAAATCGAACGATCGTGTCTGGCATTCGAAATGGAAGATTAAAGTGTCTCCTCACTTGTGTCGTTCGTAACCTCAACCTTTTTTTTTAATACTTTTTCAAAGAAAAAAGACATTACAACTTTTGTTTTTATGCTTGACGAGAGTTAATAAAACTAAAAACAAAAACCGAATATTAGAGATGTCGTGGTGTCGGGTCTGAAGCCCAGCACTCTACTCCCAGTGACATTAAACAATAATTTATTATCATTTCTTGTTCTATTACGGTTGGTGGTGGGGGGAAGAAGCCTAAAACACCAACTTACAATGATTTCTGTAAATGCGATCGACCCTCTAATTTAAAAAAAAAAAATATTATCCCCCTAACCGGCCAAACAGAAATACTAGAAAATCCAATTTTTCACAAACAAATATTTCTTTACGAAATCAAACATAATTAATGAAGACATCCTCAGAGTTGTATTGCCGCTTAGAGGGTTAAATCCCATCACACTCAGCTCCAAATTGATGAGAGTGAATAAACATGACACCTCCCGATAGAGTTTGCATGGTGTTTTAAATGTCTCTCGAACGGAACGCTGCCAAAATGTTTCTTCTCTGCATTTAGTCATTGGATTACTCCGGTGCAGTGTGAAAACATATGTTTTTAAATTAAAAATTTTTTAGACAAATTGTTTGTAGCCGAAATCATTGCAAATGGGTATCGACGAAGAAGTGTGGAAGCTTCCGACACTGTCCTTTTCATGAATTAACCAAATCGCAAAGTGGCTGCCCTATGTCCTCGATAGCCTCACGAATTCTATCTTTGAGGTCTTGAATCGACGTTGGGCTGTTGGCGTAGATTTATTCTTTCACGTGGCCCCAAAGGAAGAAGTCGCAAGGTGTTAAATCACAAGATGTCGGTGGCCAATTGTGATCGCCTCTTCGAGAGATAACACAAACCTTTCAGTTTTGCGAACGTGTGACTGGAAGATTTTCACCATTTTTGTAGTGAATTTTAATAATTTCAATGCGTTGTTGAAACGTGTATCGTTCCATTTTTAGTAATGGCGTAGTTTCTACTTGTTAAATGTCAAAGAATAAATGCTTCAAAAGTGACAGCTACCGAAATATCGGGTGATTCAAAATAACACCTCTTGTTGGAGAAGCCTGCATTAGCAAATGCCACAAAAGTTAATATTCACAGGACATTAAAAGGAGTAAGTTGTTCGTTTGTAGGTAACAACAAGAGTTTAGATTGAAAATTCCAATTTCAACATAATTTTTCAAGGTAAATGCCGCATATCAATGGGTCGTATGAAATACGACATTTACTTATCAAAATCAATTATCAGAAATTGCTTTGGTATTATTATGGCAATATAATCTTAAATTCCGAACTTTTGAAAATGAACGATTTTTAAGATTATAAACATTCTACGGAATATTGAAAATTCCTATAAAATACTCCGAAATACAAATTAATTTGTGCAGCTCCACACCAAAAATTCATAAACATATCTTTACAAATTTAGTCCACGCGAAATATGGAGAAAAGCAAATTAAATGCCTATTACTAAAGATATTCAAGAAAATTAAATCCAAAAAAGGTTAAACAGACAAAGTATATTTTAACAAAATTTATAATTTTTTTATTTCTTGACTTCGCCGAAAATAAAACATTCATACTAAGTGACTTCTATATGTACTGTTGCTATTAACAATAGTTGTTGTAACATATGAAATTTATCAGCTACTTGGCGGTTTTTGAAATTTCTTACCAAGATTCATTCTCTGTTAAAAATGTCGTTTTATTCGGCGATTTCTGATTGGTACGACGAGCGACTAAAATAGAAGATCTGTCAATAAACTTATGGTTTATGATACAGGGGAATGATAACGACAATGCCGTATGATATTGTTCAATAATTTGAGCTTCTATCGATCACCTACTTACTTGTTTTCCTTAACATTCCCTGAAGTAACAGACGGGGAACTTCTTCTCCACGGGAAACTTCTCAGTGAGCTGCGAACGATATAATTGTGTATACTCACTGAACGGCTAATGTTTTTCGAGACAAGTTATACATGGCTCTATTACTCGTAAAGTCGCCAACATTTACGAGGTGGAGTCAGCCGCTGGAAAATGTTTTGATGGTCTTACCCGGTTTCGAACTCGAATTCTTCTGTGTGATAGTCGCACACACACTACCTACCACACCAACGCCGTTCATCAAACATTTACCATGAAAAATTTCACCAGACACATGTTTAAAAAAATCATTGTATTTTTGGCTCTGTGAACACGACCTTACGATCGGCCAATCCATTCAACATAAATTTAAACTGAGGTGTCCGGTGTTCAAAAACCCTGCATTCTTACAAACATAATCTTGATTTTAAGATGTGACAAATAAAATATGTGATCCTGCGTGCCCATGAATACTGGGATACAAAAAAAAACAGCCGTCCGTAAATATGGACTCCCTAATATGCACTTGGTAACATTCGCACTCATTCGATCTAATTCTCTATCGGAAGATTATGCCAGGCGCACCGCACGTTTTCACTGACGAATTTTCCACAGCTTTGTATTGAATTGACAAGTTAATTTTAAGTTAAAACTCATAATCGATTAAATTCAATAAATTTCTGAAGACTTTGGCTTCCATTGCCGCCCTACCTAATGCCAATTTGTTGGCTCATAGTTTTTTCAGCGACTGACGCTCCTTGGCGTACCTTCCCCACCGCCATTCGTGCGTGTAATAATGACATTCTATTAAATGTGCGCGCCGAAGAGAATTTAATGTTGCTTCACATTTATTTTCGTTAATGAGAAATTATACGAAAATAAAAGAAAGCAAATTGAATTCAAACAACGATAAATGACATTTGTAAGTATTCGAAAACGATGCGAGTAAGTAGGTACAGGAAATGGGGTCGTTTTTCGGGGTGGCTGTGACTCTTTGAAGAGGTCATCCGGAGTTAACGATAAATTAAAATGCATTCAGTTTTCTCACCGCTATTACCAGATGATTATCATCATTATGATGACAAAGGTGAAGGCGATGATGATGTTACACACACGCACTTCACTTGAGTGTCTGAAGACGCGGGCAATCATTTGAAACCATCAACAATGCAGAAGAAGCAGCAGAACGATCATAAAATGTGAATTTTTCATGGTTTCATTGTGTGTGCAATGTAAGTGAGTGGAAAAAAACCCCCACGCTCACGCACAACAGTGAAGTGATCATCATAATGATGATGATGATGATTGACCTCATCATCGTCTTGGTGAGTGTGTGTTGTTTTGTTTAAAAGGAAATCTTGTTTCGTTTCCTTGCAAGTGTGGGATATAAACAAATACAGCTGTTGTTTGGGTTCACATCTCCCTCTCCCTTTCTCTCTCGCTCTCTCGATGTGCGGGCCTTCTGCTGATAACCCAAAGAGATCTGCTGCATGTTTACATTTCACATTACCATGGGACGTCGTGTAAATGCGAGTGTGTACGCGATGTTGTTGTTGTTGCTGCTGCTGCCGTTGTTTGAAATGAGCATTTTGTTGTTTTAGGTCGCATTTTCCTTTTAGTGTCGCTGTTGTTGTTATTATATTCTTGTTACCAAATTTGTTTGAAAGAGGTTTTATCGTTGTTCTGTTTGTGCTTTTTGTTGTAGTTTTCTTCGCTCTTTTCCAAAATAATAGTAAAACAGTTGTTCCCCACAAATTGATGGATTATCGAGTGCAAGTGTGTGTGTGTCGTTTCTTGTTTGAATTTCAAAATGTTATCATATTTTTTTTTTTTTTTTTTGAAATGTCCAAAAAGAAGAATGATGACGGGTCATTCGAATTTAATATTGATGGACATATTTTGTGATGTTTTCTTTCCCTCAAGCGAAGAACGACATGAAATTGATTTATCACCTTTCCTCTCTCCCACTCCCTCTCTCGCTGTCTGTCTGTCTGCTTCACTCGGACTATTAAAGATGGGTTAATTGTGGCTTTTGTTGTCTGACATTTTTCTTATCGGCAAAGTAACGGTTTGTTTGGTTTTTAAACATTTTTAGCATTCGATCGTTTCCGGTTCGGGGTTTTGTTTTAAAAAAAATCCATTTTTGTCCGTCGATATTACTGAAAACGTTCGGACGGATACAGACTCTTTGAAGATGTCATCTATTTTACAGCTTCTGTTTATAACACTGAATCCCTGAGGATTTTTGTCCTGACCTTTCAACTAGGAAATTGTCGGGGTCGTGGGGTTTTGCGGTGGATTTTCCCACCTAAATCGCAAAGATTGTTCGGCTCGGCGTAGATTTATTAAGTGAACTTAGCCATTTCCATTTAAAGAAGATTCCCCCATATCACCAAAAGAAACCTTGGAAATGCGCCAAATGTCAACACCCTCTGAGGTTGCCCGCTTGCAAGGCTCCGTCGTCAATTAAATTACCAATTGAAGGCATTTGCC
The DNA here is from genome assembly GCA_958296145.1 of Hydrotaea cyrtoneurina. Classification (NCBI taxonomy): domain Eukaryota; kingdom Metazoa; phylum Arthropoda; class Insecta; order Diptera; family Muscidae; genus Hydrotaea; species Hydrotaea cyrtoneurina. Next base: position 48,182,928 of record OY282514.1, on the reverse strand, counting down.
AATTACTAAGGATTTCCACCACCCAGTAACGATTTAATTTCGACAATTCCGGCTTCATGTCTGTCACACACATTCCCAAATCAATTTCTTCATATGCGACGGAGTGTTCGTCGTTGTGTTATTCAAATATTTCCCTTTTCTTGCTGCAGCTGCTGCTGCTGTTGAGAGTTGAACGATTCTTTACAATCGTTTGACATATCTAACGGATGTGTCAATATTCTGGCAATGTGTCATAGAGTACATCATCTGTGGCATCTTCCCTGCCTTGGCTTGCCTTGCCATCCATGCTCCACATCCTCTGCATCCCTAAATGCCTCAGTCTAGTTCGCTTCGCTTCGGTTTATTTTTAACCCACCACATCTGTACGTCTGTCTGTCATTCCTGTACTCTCCTACAACGACGACGACGACAGCGACATCATTTCATTCTTTAATGTTATTTTTTTTCTATAAATACTCCGTACTTTTGCTGTTGTTGTTGTTGTGTTTTTTTTACAATTCCCAGTCCCATTTACTCGGTCTCATGGCTTCTTTCTTTTCCTTTATAATTTTTATTTGTACAGATAATGCAAAATGCTGTCTATGGAATGGGAATGTTTTGCACGTTGTGTCTTGATGCAAATGAAAAATAAAGCAACAACAACAACAACAAATTGTAAATGGAAAACTTTTCACAGATAGACAATATTGCAATTAACCCTTAGGATGCAAAGGAGCCAGGGTAGCAATTTTATTTCCACTTGATGGCTTTCAATGGACGAGGATTTCAAATCGAATAAAAATAACGGTTTTCAAAATAAACTTTTGAAAAAGTCCTCAGAAAGTTCTTCAGACCGACTGTTCGTATGTGAAAAAATCATCCTGCAAGTGTTTTTTCCTGCCTGCTGGGACATTATCAAATTCACACTACTCCCTGTTTGTCCTTCCAAAATCCTTATTTCCTATCGCATTCATAAGGGACCTTCCCCCTGAGCGTTACTAAACAAAATATATTTCTAGTCATGTGTTGATATAAATTTCCATTCCCCTCCCCTCCACTGTCCTAGTCTCATTGTGGTCTCCGTTTTGCTTACCTTCCCGCCAGGGGTTAAAGCCACAACCAACTGTATTCCGTGCTCCGGGTACATGATTCCCATCCCTATTTTCAGTTCTATATTATTTTCATATTTTCCGCATTGAAAAGCGTTTAACATTATTTCACATTTCCAGCAACTTTTCCACATGTCAAAATAAAGACACACACACAGAGACAGACTTAGTGGTCCTGCTGCTTGCTGCTGCATGTGTATTTAACTCGTGACTTGTACCCCATTTGTGGAATTCCAAAGGGTGGCAACCAGGCTGCCATTTGCTTTGGAGTTTGAACTACTTTTCTGGGTAAATAACATTTAAAAAGTTGATTCTATTTAAGTTGTGCCGAAAGTTTCCATGTCTTTTGAAGAACACACAAAGATAACATTAAAAAACAAAAAAACGGCAACCGGAAGTTGAATGCAAAGTTTTAAAATCGCATTTTTAAAACACGTACAAATAAATCGGATCGTGTTTTGTATGTAAAATAAAAAAAATGAGAAGAAAAAGTAGGCATTGAATTTATTTATTTTATTTTTTGTTCATTACAAATACCAACATCGTTAAGGGAACGATTTTGGGGTTCTGTCACATTAGACCATTAGTGTCCTGCGTTTAATTAAAATCTGTACAAAGTCCAAATACCAACGATGTGTCAGCGCCCTACAGAACAGCTAGTGGGAATTGAGGCGTTAATTCCACGCTGATGGCCAGCCTTTAATCAACTTGCCTAACGGTGTCCCCGCCAATCGATGGCCGACTTCTTCGAGTTATTCAAAAAAACAACGAAAAAAGAAAAAAAAAAAAGATTAGTCGAGTACTCAAACAAACAACTCGTGTAATTGTAATAGAAAAATCTGTTTTTGATTTATATTTTTTTTTAGTTTATAAAATGAAATTTTTTTAATGTGTTTTTTGTATTTTAGCAAATTTTTCTTAACAAAAGTGTTTTAAATTTTAATGAATACCGGGAATAATTTGTGGTAGTTGAAGTTTTTTTTTTTTTTTTTGATAAAACATATTATTTATAAGTAGGGCGGAATGGTACATTTGTACATTTAAGTCTTCATAAAATCGTAAATCCTCCTTCATCGATTTTAATGACCAACACCCCATTTTAAGTGTAAGATATGTGGTCTTATGATAAACTATTGAATGAAAACTTCCGTTTGTTAAGAAAAATATGTGAAATTGTTTGTGTATTTTTATAAATTTTTCTTAACAAATCTTTCTTATAAAGCCATTTGAAATGTTTATGAATACGCGGGGCTTGTCTTTAAGTCCTTGCCGATAGCAAGCCATCTATATTTCGGTGCAATCAGCGATAGCGCCACCTATATGTGAGTGGGCATATTAGCATTTCCTTGATTCGAGGCCGACCTGACTTCAAATACTTAATTTAAATCTATGATCTACGAATTTTTTACGATTTAAATTTTGGTTGCCTTAAAGTTCTTTATAACTCCGTAACTGATCAAGAGACACTAAAGGCAATGTGGACGGCTGTGGTGTGGTAGGTAGTGTGTGCCAAGAAGAACCCGAGTTTGAAACCGGGTAATACCATCAAAAATCTTCTAGCGGCTGTTTCCACCTCGTAAATGTTGGCGACTTTACGAGAAAAGGCCCAATTAGTCTTGACGGGTTGCTGTTTGAGTTGGGGTTGCATTTTGCATGTGTTAGAGAGAGACAACTAAAATTGACGGTAGACTTCTGCAGGTTGCAGAATCAACCGTCAACCGTCAAGACCGATCAGCTGTTTATTGTTATTGCTTTCACTTCGACATTTTCCGCGCGGAAATTGTTTATAAGTTGTAAATTAAATTTTATGGTTTAAAGTTATGAGTAATGTATTTATAAACGAAGTCAAGTTATATTTTGTACAAATGCTCTTCAATTAGCTATTTTTTTTTGTTTTGTCTTAACGTCGTCCTACCGTCATAACTAATAGCACAATATTGAACCTACCGTCAACCGTCACGACTAATTGGACCTTAAGAGAGTAATCTCTAAGCCATGTAAAACTTCTCTAGAAAAGCACTAGCCGTTCGGAGCCAGCTTTAAACAGTTGGTCCCGGTCAGTGAGTATACAAATTATATCGTGCACAAGTCACTGATGAGAAGTTCCCCGTCTGTTCCTTCATGGAATGTTAAGGGAAATAAGTAGGTAAGGCAAAGATTTAAATAATTTCTTAAAATTTATGCCAACAAATTCGGAAAGTCTTATGAAAAAATAAGCGTCAACAACTTTATTTAAAAGAAAATTGAGAAAACCTAACAATATATGGACCTTTTTTGTACTCTGTGGACCCGAGTACATCACATTTGTATAGCGGTTATTCAATAAAAAACATTTTTTTTGTTGCAGTGTTATTTATTGTGAAATCACTTCGTTGGCTGGGCAGAATATTCAGACTCGCTCGTATGATCTGCGTAACTATTTTGTCTTTGACTTTGGAAACAACGACCAAGGCTGCACAACACATTCGAACAGAAGGCTCAGTTCTTGTCCTTTGTGGAATTCTTGTCACAGATAAGGATAACATAGGCACATCGAGCCCTATCCCCCCTCCAAAAAAAAGATGTAAGCGCCAAAAAGAATATTTTACAGGCGAGAGGGTTTTTTTCTGTGGTCAAGCAAAAAGGCGTGTATTACACTGGACAGCGAATGACCGAAAAACTCAACACATTGACCCATTTGTTTTTACCAATACACACGCATCAGCGAAAATGGACATGCAATTTTAGCCATGCAGCAGAGACTATGTAAGCGTGTCAATTTATAGGATAATTTTATTGTCAAATTGTGTTTCGACTGTTTTGTAGTATTAACAAGTTAAATTTTTTACATTATTGTCAATAAGGAATGCTTGTGGCGTGTTTGAGGCACAAAAAACCAAATATTGACGTTTTTGCGAAAACAAAATTTGCATTTTTATACATTTGTCTCGAACGCTTTGAAAAGTTGTGGTCAACATTGTGTTTTTGTTTACTGCTGCCGGACGGCAAGACTTTTTGAGAAATGTTACTCTTGCGACGACATTTTTCAAATGAACATGCACATGCCCATGTAGATAGTCTGTTCTATTTCACATGATTTTCAATATTTTTCATTTGTTTGGAAGAGAATATGACAACAAACTAGTTGTAGGTATAATGGCGGGGTTACGATACACTTGAATTTGGTATATCTTTGTAAAAATATTTTGTTAATATTTTGGAATTAAGAGCGTTGCTCGATTTTCTATTGAATTTCATTAAAAAGCGAGTTTCGAAAAAAAATGGCGCTTACGTCGTTTTTGCGATTTTAAAAATCGTAAAACGATTGTTTGGAGCTTGTAGCAAGTTAAGCTTATTTGCTTCTGAACAAAGTTTATTTGGCTGCAAATATAATTTAATTTGCTATTATCATTACGTATTTGGTCTGAAGTAATAGCGTGTTCGTAGCTCTGTTTTCGTACATTTTTTACAAGTCCGGACAGAATTCGCCATCAGAATAGGCTACTTGTGCAGAGTTCCTGACCGAATTCGTTCCGAACTAGGAAGAAATTGTTGTTTGAGTACATCCACATGAGAATGTGTGCGATTTAGTCCATGCATGCACATTAGGGTGCCCAAAAAAAACTATTATTTTGGGCTCAAGCTGATTTTGACAGCTTATGGTGTAAAGTATTTTTGAGAATTTTTTCAGATTTTTTGGAAAAGGTTCAGAGGTAGGAAGAAAGGGTATCTGAGACGTCGATATCCACACCACCCATAGATATTGACGAAGGTGCTGGATCAGTGGAACGTTTGTGTGACAACAAAAAGCACTGGGTCTTTTGTGCATTAAAATCTACTCTGTTCATTTGGCCCCACTCACAAATCGTCGCCAAATCGCGGTTGAGTGAGTCGTTCATCGTTTGCCTTTTGTCCTCGACCTCTGGAGGACTTGACCGATGTTCAAATGACAGAGGTTGCTGTCATCCGCAAAAGAGTAGATTGGGTTCACAGTCTGACCCAACAGGTCGTCAATGAAAATAAGAAATAGAGAAGGAGGGAAGACAGTGCCTTGTGGCACTCCTGCACCCAACTATAACAACTCATATAGAGCGATCTCTGAGAAAACTCGATATGTATCGAGAGAAGATATTATCGACACCAAATGCAATACGTTTTGATATGAGTGCTCCGTGCCAGAGCCTATCGAACGCCTGGGAAATATCCAGAGCCACGACCTTACTTTCACCAAGGCGGTGAATGGATCGACTCCATCGCTCCGTAATGAACGCCATCAGGTCTCCAGTAGATCGATTTCTACGGAAGCCATACTGTCGATCATTCAGGAGGTCGTTAGACTCTAGAAACCTTACAAGATGGTGGTTAACCATGCTCTCCCTAACCTTCGAGAGCGCAGAACATATTGCAATTGGACGGTAATTCGCAGGATTAGTAGCCTCACCTTTCTTGGGGATCGGTTGAACATTGGCAAATTTCCAACGTGAAGGGTAAATACCAGCACGGTACGACATGTTGAAAAGATTGCGCAATGGACGAGCTAGCGTCGAAGAGCACTTACATAGGACAAGTGCGGAAATACCATCCGGGACCGGAGTTTTACATTAAGATCTGCAAGAACCCTTTTAACACCACGAAAACATATCTGGCGCATCGAACTAGATACGTTTTCGATGACGGAGAGTGGTTGACTCCATTCTGGCAAAAATTAATTCTTTGAATGTATTTCAGCGACAAGGTTAGCTTTGTCAACCGGGTCCGTGAATAGCTGGGCATCGTTAACGAGAGTTGGAATAGAAGACGAAGTCTTTTAACAAATGCCCAAAAGCTCTTACTTCCCCTGGGAGAAGAAAGAACTTTAGCACTTCGTAAAGAAGTTTTTCGCGCCTAAGTAATCTTGCCTGTTTGCGTAGCAGCTCAGTGTTGGCATTTTTAATTAACGCCACAACATTTTTGTATCTCCAGTTCGCTTTTGTTTGAATTTACTCCAAGACCATTTTCGCACCGCTCCATTGGCCATAGTGGGAAGGGCGTTTTGAAAGCTGTCTCTGTGTGTGCCCTAAAAGTCCATCTCAAAATCTGTCCATTCTAGTAATCACTTTCTGTTGTCTACAGAACCGCAAGGGAAGTAGTTCTTCCGCCACCTCCTTCCTTTTTCATTATTAAAATCGCTTTAATTCCTCATAATTACATAAATGATAAAATCATAAAAATCCCTCAAGTCTCATGGAACTCGAAATGATTTGTTTTTTCTAAGTCATCATTTGTTTAAATCATGTTTTTGTTGTTGTCAATCCCTTCATGTTTCCTGTCACAACCAAATCTGCGGGCACAGTCTCTACCTACCACCAACCACACTGTCTGTCAATTTTAATCAAACTTTCTTAATAGAAATCATTTCAAATGACACAGACACACTCTGTGCTCTTCTCAAGTGTACATTTCCATCAAATGTTCATTCGGGCAAAGAACGAAATGAAATTAACAGAATGGGAAAAAAGTATCGTCTTCTCCTTCTCCTACCCATGATTATGTTTTGGCTGAACACACAAACTCGCTGCATGTGAACACACACTTGAAAAGTAATTTTTTGTCAGATTTTAATAAATACATCAAATTGTATTTGAAGATGTAATTTATTCATTCAAAAGACACTGTTTTGTTTTGTTGGAAAATATTTACTTTTAAATTAACCATAATTGTGCGTTACAATTTACCCACACCCAACAAACAATTTTACAACACTTTGACAGTGGTTTAAATGCCTCATTTAACGTCCATCAGGCGAGTTTTAAATGCATCTGATGATGGCGATGATGCTGTTCATGGTGTCGTCGTATTGGGGTGGAGAACAGTGAAGCAAACTGTAATAAATGTGAGTAAAATCATAGAGCTTGCAGACTAAGATCGATAGATTTTGTTTACTGTGGTAAGGAATGGTAAGCCGACCTTATGCCATACAAAAATACAGGATTTTCATAAATTGATGGTTTGTGAAACGACATCTTGGTTTGAAGTTTGCCAGCATATAGAATTTGCTGATGTCGTAGAAGAGGTGTGAACAGGAGAAATGCAATAATCAGTAAATTTGTAGGCCTTAGAAGAGCAATGGAGCAGTGGTTTCGTTGCTTGTGTGGCACGAAGCGCCGTCTTGTTGAAAGTAAACCTTGTCCATATCCAGTTCATCCAACTCCGACCATAAAAAATCATTAATCATCTCTCGATAGTGCAATACATTCACCATAACTCTTGATCCAACCTCATTTTTGAAAAAGTAAGGTCCAGTGACTCCGCCGTACCAAAAGCCCCACCAAACAGTCACACGTTGAGGATGGAGAGGCTTCTCAACAATAACTCTTGGGTTCTCCGAGCCCCAGATGCAACAATTTTGCTTGTTGACGTAGCCAGCGAGTTGAAAATGGGCCTCATCAGCCAAGATGATTTTTCGATGGAATTCCGGATCATTTGCATTTCAAGGATCCAATCAGCAAAGACGTTGTTGATAATCGGCCAGCTTGAGTTCTTGTGTTAACTGAACTTTATAAGCCTTAAGATCCAAGTCTTTATGCAAAATACGCCAGTGACAAATTTCAAAAAACGACGAGGAATGGACAAACCTGGGTTTTCTTCAATACTTTGGGCAACAGCAGAAATATTCTCAGTTGTTCTTGAACGACATGCACGGGTTTTATTCTTCACCCCACTCACTTGTCCCAACAGCTCGAATTTTTACACCAATGGTCGACGTAGCTACCATTTTGAATCCACAGTGTTATTTTACGTTTAGTCCGTATATCTCTGAAATAGAACTTAAGGTGGTCATCACCGGAGCTCTGGTTATGTAAAGGGTGTTTTTTATTGGGGTATAGAACTTTAAGTTGGCATCACTTTTTTAACTGGCGGCCATTTTGTCAGCTGTCAAGTGATTAATATTTAGTTTGGTTTGCCATTTCATCATGAACAGGTTGACAAAAGAACAACGCTTGCAAATCGTGCAAATTTATTTCGAAAGTAATGGTTCAGTTCGCGAAGTTCACCGCAAGCTCCGTCCGTTTTATGCCATTACATCCACAAAAACTGACTGTTTGGTGTGCTCTATGGGCTGGTGGAGTCATTGGGCCATACTTCTTCCGAAATAATGCTGGAGAGTCAGTTACCGTTAATGGAGACCGGTATAGAGCCATGATAACCGACTATTTTGTTCCCGAATTGGATGGCATGAATGTGGATGAGTTGTGGTTCCAACAAGTGGTTGAAAATTGGACCTGTAGAATTGGCTTTATGCGAGCCAGCCGTGGCGGCCACATGCCCGAAATCATATTTAAACATTAATGGCATAAAATTATCCTTCCAATAAAGCCAAATTGATGGACATTAAAACGATTTTCTTGTGTTTTATTTCAATTCGAAGTTCTATACCTCAATAAAAAACACCCTTTAGCTACCTTTTTGATTCCACAGTGTTATTTTACGTTTAGTCCGTATATCTCTGAATTACAACTTAAGGTGGTCATCACCGGAGCTCTGGTTATGTACAATTTCGCAGTGTTTAAAAAGCCGGGATCCATTTCTTTCTTTCATTTCAAAAATGAATCAAAAAGAAAATGTTCAGCTTTTGTAATTAAGAAAAAACTACCTTTGGTTACTTTTATTGTCATTGTTTTGCTTTGGCCAACATTTTTAAGTTTAAGTTTTGGCTTCGGCAGCAGTGAAACAAATTTGTTCAATGTCATTGAACAATTTGCACAGCTAAAAAACAACAACAACAGAAAATAATGTCAAAACAGCAGGCAGTGATTGACAATGTTTGGAGAATAAAAAACGTAAACCAAATCATCAGTTCCTTTTATTACTCGTTCACTACTCTCACCATCACTAACTTTACAGCGAGTGAATATGTGAAATACAAGTTGGCTACACTGAAACGAAAACACCAAAGTCTTTTCTGGCACTTCATGCAGCAAACGATTTCTTTTCGCTTCCATCTTGTGCAGTCATAGATTTCTTTTGACTGTGTGTTTGGGCAGCGGTAGAGTTTTTTTAGCTGCCTGTTTGCGCAGCGGTAGATTTTTAAGCTTTCCGCAACCAAACAGCCAGCTTAAGCGGATCACTGGGGTTTGCTTTAATGCAGTTTTTGGTCTATTAGCATTCTTCAAATTTTTTTTCGAAAGATTCTTTAGCTTCCGTCTTCGAACTGTGATAGGCTCTTTTTAGGATAGAATTTTGATTGTTTTTTTAAGCAGAAGAAACCAATTACTTTCGGGCTAAAATTGAGACCGCAATTTTATAGGCCGTGTCTCACGTTACAGCTGAGAAAACGTGACATTTAGCGTTTTTCTTGGAATTTTTGTCTGACCACTTTTTCACCCACTCACAGTACGTAAAACCATGCGAACGAAAAGTTAAGAGATGGGTGTCGACTTTTTATGCCAAAGTGGGTGACAGGTTTTCATTCAACATTGTGGATCATACATTATGTTTGCATTTTCCAATAGATGGATCATTGGGTTTAATTATATGAATAGGGTAGGGTATATGAAAGGGTAGGAAAGAAATGAGAAGTTGCGAAACCTTACAGCTTTGTTGCCGAAATTCAATAAAAATGTTTTAACACTTTCCCATCTTTCGATTCGTATAAGAGTGGATTAGGATTGTCATGGCTATTTTGTGGTACCTCCGATAAACAGGATCCACTCAGTTCCATTTAAAAATAATCTATAAGGTTCAGACGCTCTTCGAGAACAGGTGAGGTAATTTTGGGACTTAACCATGTCTGTAAGATCTACGGGCTACCTCCAGTACAAGTTACCCTTTTTACTCGAATGTTCGTTCCACTGTCCATTGGAAATGTTTCTGTGTGAGAACTGATGTTTACAAAGAACCGATTATGAATACACGAACTGCGATTGCGACTGTGAGCTGAGAGCTGTGAGTGAGTGAGTGAGTGCCAGTGGAAGATTACGTTTATTTATCACAACTTTATTTAGGATTTCAAGTGGTTTATGTTTCACTTGTAATCGTAATCAAATTTACGATGCATCATTTCCATGCCATGCAAGCAACGAGTGCGTGGTCTTGGGGGGGTCGAGAATGACGCCCCCCCCTCCCCTTTCTTGCTTCCCAATCGCCGAATGATGGATGGATGGAGGCATGTTTGGGTTTTCGGCACACCAGAGGGGCCTAGTCAACATGTTGTTGTTGTTGTTCTTGTTTATTTAGCTTATCTCTTTGTCAATTGTTTTGTTTTGCGGAAGGGGGTGGGGTGGAGGGTGGTGGTTTGGTTTTAATGTGATTTCTACGAAAAGCTTCTCGGCAGTTTCGTATCATTCCACTGGTTTTGTTTTTTGATGTTGAAAATGTCCGTCGGTCCGTCTGACTGCCTGTTTGTTGCATTTTGTGTTTATTTATTTATCTGTTTGTTTTGTTTTTTGTTGTTCTGATTTCGTTCGTTTCGGTGGATTAACCCAAATAGTGTTTATTTGTTTTTCCTCATTTGGGCTGGCGTTTTTTTTTTTTTTGTTTTGTTTCTTCTGTTGTCGTTAATGGACATTTGTTCCAATTTTGGCCCAATTTCGGGTCGTGTTGCCTCCATAAACCAAAAACAATGGTTCCAAATGACGCTGTTTATCTCATATTCACTACTCGCATTCACTCTTTGTTTGTTACAGTTTTTTGTGTGTGTGTGTGGACTTTATTTATTTTCTATCTCATTTGTTTTTTTTTTGGAGGGAGGTTTCTGAAGTGAAACTTCAAGTTTTCGGACAGGTTTTCTCTGATAAAGAAAAAATAACGGCAGTGTTGGTGTTACGTATAATTGCACTTTTATCGCATACCCGAAAAAAAAAGGTTTTTCTTTTTCTGTTAAACTTTAATGGTTTTATGGTGACAAACATGGGCGAGGGGGGGTTTGGAGGGGTGATTGCAGAAATAGGTCACGTCTCAGTGAGACCCTTATTTATGGTTCTCATTTTGTCACATTTTTCCTTTACCAGAGTTGAGAGAACAAGCGAATGTTAATTGGATTGTTTTTCTTTTTTATTTGTTTTCTGGTCGTGCCTCAAATGTGTTTGGAATACCTTTTTTTTTTGGGAACAATTTGCGACCCTTTTTCTGTTGGCACATGATGAGTGGGTAAATGCGCTGCAGTTATGGTGGCACGTAAATGTAAATGACAGGTTCATGATGATTTAATGAGATCTCACTGTTGGAATGTCTTGGGAGTTCCGTCATTTATTTCCAATCCCACCCGACACTTGCTGTTGAAACGAAAATTAATGGACCAAAGGTCGGCCAGGTCGAATCGTAAACGTCAAGCACTAGAATTATTAGCATTACAGACACTTCTCAATAGCGGAAATAACATAATGAAGGCCTGACCGCTATGATCGCTTCAAAAACACTTTAATTTCGAATATACCCAACAAAATTAGTGCAACATTTAAGAGACTTCTTTTGTCAGCCTTGAAATGCTTTCTATTTGTGTCATCATCACCGGTCTCTCTGGACAGCTTTGACTTTATTCTCCAATAGTGTTTCTTTGACCTGAGATATCTTCAGACGGAATTAGCTTTTATGCCATTCAGCAGCCTTCGAGAAGCACAAATATGTGCATGCTTACAGGGTGACCCCAGTGTGCTATACCTTTGAAAAGGTCCAACCATTCATTATATACCGAAAAATATAAAAAAATATTTTTAAACGTATTTTTGTTAAATTAGTTTTGGAATAGTTTTTTTATTCTGAAATAAAAGTGTTGTTGTAAATTTATTGTTCTATTTAAAGTTATATTAAGTTTGTTTTCTTCATAATGTCGGCATTTATAAAAAAAAAACTAAAAAAAAAAATTTTAAAAATAAAGAAAAAAAGATAAAATTTGAAAAACCTTAAAAAAATAAAGAACAAATTTGAAAAAAATTAAATTTTGCGATTGGCCACTAATGTCAGTGGCAACTCTGGCGGCGGCCATTTACATGACATCATATTCTCGACTTGATGTAAAAAAAAATTAAAATACAAATAAAAATAATCACAAGAATCAAAGTTTTTCATTTTTTTTTTAATTACAGCCAGAAAAACATCGGAAGTTTACTTTTGCGCCACCTTGTATGTTTGTATTTCAAGAATTTGTTTGTACCGAATTTATATATAAATCCGCTGAAGATGCAATTCAAAGAATGAAATATCGGGAAATAAAAATAAACCTATAACATCAGACCTCAAGCTAGATTTTTATTAAAGTTTAAAAAACAATTAAAAAACTAAGGAAAATTTAAAATGAATTAAAAAAATTAATTGCCAAAGACAAGGGATCAAACCAATAAACTTTAGATCTTCCAACTGAGCCATAGCGTCTATAACAAAACGACGTTACCGCCTAAGCAACAGCTCTGTCTCTCTCTCTATGTATCTCTATGTCTACAGCTCTGCCTCTCTCTCTCCATATCTATATCGCTCTCTCTCTATATATATATATATATCTATATCGCTCTCTCTCTATATATATATATCGCCCCCTCTATACAGGGTTACCGTTGTGCAACTAAAGTGGCACATTTGCTACTTTTTTCGAGCTATGACACTTTTGTGCCACTGTCTTATTTTAATACTAAATATGCCACTTTTTCGTATTTAGGGCCACTTTTTGATAGTTTTGTGCCACTTTTCGAGTTATACATTAATCTTCTTGTTTACATTATTTTGACAACACTGATGATTTAAAATCACAAAAAAAAAACGCGTCATACTGTGGAACATTGTGGGAAATACTCATTCTCTACATAATCAACAGTTCTGTAGTTATAAATAATTTTATGAAGAAACTAAATTAATCTTATGAAGAAAAGTCTTGATTGTCCGAAAATGTCTAAAATTGTCCGTTTTTGTTAACTATTTATTTTCTTGCTGTTGTTTTCTGAAAATAAAAACCAAAAAAGTGTGCCACTTTTTTCAAAAATATTGTGCCACTTTGTTTTAGAATTACGCTTTTTGTGATACTTTCTGAAAATACTCGGTGGTAACACAACCTCTATATATCGCTCTCTCTTAATATCCGTCACTCTCTTTCTATCGGTCTCTCTATCTCTGTAGGTCTCTCTATCTCTATCTCTATCTCTATCTCTATCTCTATCTCTATCTCTATCTCTATCTCTATCTCTATCTCTATCTCTATCTCTATCTCTATCTCTATCTCTATCTCTATCTCTATCTCTATCTCTATCTCTATCTCTATCTCTATCTCTATCTCTATCTCTATCTCTATCTCTATCTCTATCTCTATCTCTATCTCTATCTCTATCTCTATCTCTATCTCTATCTCTATCTCTATCTCTATCTCTATCTCTATCTCTATCTCTATCTCTATCTCTATCTCTATCTCTATCTCTATCTCTATCTCTATCTCTATCTCTATCTCTATCTCTATCTCTATCTCTATCTCTATCTCTATCTCTATCTCTATCTCTATCTCTATCTCTATCTCTATCTCTATCTCTATCTCTATCTCTATCTCTATCTCTATCTCTATCTCTATCTCTATCTCTATCTCTATCTCTATCTCTATCTCTATCTCTATCTCTATCTCTATCTCTATCTCTATCTCTATCTCTATCTCTATCTCTATCTCTATCTCTATCTCTATCTCTATCTCTATCTCTATCTCTATCTCTATCTCTATCTCTATCTCTATCTCTATCTCTATCTCTATCTCTATCTCTATCTCTATCTCTATCTCTATCTCTATCTCTATCTCTATCTCTATCTCTATCTCTATCTCTATCTCTATCTCTATCTCTATCTCTATCTCTATCTCTATCTCTATCTCTATCTCTATCTCTATCTCTATCTCTATCTCTATCTCTATCTCTATCTCTATCTCTATCTCTATCTCTATCTCTATCTCTATCTCTATCTCTATCTCTATCTCTATCTCTATCTCTATCTCTATCTCTATCTCTATCTCTATCTCTATCTCTATCTCTATCTCTATCTCTATCTCTATCTCTATCTCTATCTCTATCTCTATCTATCTATCTCTCTCTCTCTCTCATATTCACCCGATACCCCTCGGTTTGATAAGAAACGTGATGCTAATTGTAAAACTGAAATTTAAATAATTTTTTTTGTGTAATAAGCGATGACTGAGCTAATAAGCGATAACAAATAATGAACACAGACAACCTTAAACTATTTCCATTTTTATGAACTGACAATGGATGATACCCACCCACCCACCTCCTTTCCATCCATCCCACACAAACCGTTCTGGGAAATACCACAAAAAGAACATCGATACCACCCGCCAAGAGTCTCAGAGTCGATTTGGTGTTGCTGTTTGTTTAAGTAACGATAATAAATTGTTTGAGAATTACAACTTCTGCCCCGAAAGACAAAAGAAGAAGAAGCCTTTGTTAAAACCAATAATAAATTTTAATTATGCGAATGATTACACACATTTTGTGGCCGGCGAACGAATGATGCGAGAATGACACAGTTGGCAAAGGGATGGATGGACATGGCCGCAGTTAAAAACAATGAGAAGCAAATGAAGGGGAAGAAGTAATTCCTTAGAATTATGTAAAACGAGTCGTTGGAGGTGTTGACCATGTCGGAAGGATAGACCAAAAAGCGCACTGGCTGAAGACAGAAGGGGGTGGGGGTGGGGAACAGTGCCGGTGCCGGTGCTACACTTGGCGTAGAACTCTTCTCATTCGTCTAGAATCTGCTGGACATGGGAATTCGTTCTTATTGTAGTTTCTTTTCATTAGTATTTGGTTCGGTTTCCTTTACAGACCGACCACGAATATTGTAATAAATGTCAGACAAAATAATAGCAACAGGATGTTCGTTTATTTTATAATTTTGTGTATTTCCCTTTTGGCTTTTGTTGATTCCTTAGTGCCGCCAAAAAATGAAACCCTAATTGGCAGTGATGTTCACATGTCCGGTTCTGCCTGTTGACATGGTTTTCTGATAAGCATCGCATACCGTCATCAACGCCGCCAGCCGCTGTCCTTAGGATGGCATGGCGGGGTTTTAACGCTTAATTTTTTCACATTCAAATTGCTTTGCTGGTATTCGGGCGATGCGGACAAAAATTATCATGTGAATTAAACACAAATTTTCATTTTTAAATTCTTTTTCTCAAAAAGGAATTTTCCATCATCAGCAACAAAGTTTGTTTTCATTGTTTTTATGCCACACGAAAAGGGTGTGTTTGTCGTGGAATGGTGGAGTTTCTAATGAAAATTGTCGACCATAAATTCACATCCCTAATATGCCCAGTTGGGAAACTGGAAAACTGGCAGGAAAACTCTTACCACAGTTGTTTGCCACCATTTCTATCACACCACTAAATAGACACCCTCTCCTTGACATCGAAACAAACAATGGCTCTATAATTTTGCAACTTTAGCTGGAAATAATCTCTGATCCTGAACCGGGGGGAAACAAAATCTGTTAGCGTTTATATTTGTTATCTCCCTCTCTCTCGCCACACTTTTATTCAAATTCGTTAAGTTTTTAATTCGTATTTTGCAATTCCCGCAAATGAAGTCTTTTGTTATATGTGCGGCTGCAGCGCTCCACCAACCTTGACTTGACTCATGGACTTTGTTTTTTGTTTTCTACACCCATTCCAAGTAGTTGTGATGGGCACTGGCAGTGGTTGCTTGACGGTGTTCCGGTGCTGGTTGCGGTTGACTTTTAAATTGTCTTCCAATGAGAAGGCGTTAAAATTATAGCCTTACATTTTCATAGACATTTATTTTCGCGAATTATGGCTTCTCTTTCATAAAATCTGTTGTAAATTACAAATTTTAAACAGAGAAGGAAATTTATGGCAATGCCAATTCTAAGAAATTACAAAAAAAAGGAATAAAATTCATGGTGATGGTGATTGGTGTGAAATGTTATCTGTTAATCTGAAATTGAGCTTAGCAGGCTGGTGATGGAACCATTCCGATGTTCGTAACAAGCTAAATTTGCATAAGGGTTTATAAAAACAAAAAGTAAAAAAAAATCTAATGGACATTTTTTTAAAGTACACTATTTAATGGAACGCTAATGAGTAATGTAAAATAAAATACATATACAAGTATTAATCTCAATAGTGACCCGTTGTCACTGTCTGGTACGAATAGGATCGTCCAATTTGTGATTTACTCAATTACTTCAATTTCCATATAAAATCGAATTCTAAACAGACTCACCATCGCTCTGTATTGAGGTCAGTGTCGATTTAAACATTAACACCGGAGACTCCATTGCAGACCTTTTACTGAATCCACCCATAATTCAATAGCACCAAAAACAACAACCACAACCAGCACTTAATAAATTACCTGCCGAAGCCAAAGACAGAAAAGAGACATTTTTCCCGTGAATTACCGAAAGCGAAACCAATTGAAAGTCATGTAGAAAAATATAGATTAATCAAAAAAAAAAAAAAAAAAAAAAAGTATGTTAAATTCAAGAAATCAAACAACAACAACGACAACAAAAGAACCTCCAGCCACAACAACAATGGGGGTGAAAATGAATTGAAACTTTTTAAGTGGTACACTGCAGTCGGGGACCAGTGTAGACCAGTGTTTGGTGCGTCTGTCCTTCGGTGGTGATGATGACGTACAGTGGTCGCGGCAGTCATTCAAGTGTTGATCGAATACGAAAGTTGGACACTGGTTAGGGAAAGGACACTTTGAAACGGGAGTGGTATAAACGACGATTTTTTACAGGGGAAATATTCACTCATTTTGGGAGCCCTCTTGATGTCGTCCACTATTTTAAATTATACAAATCCAATGTTCTATCTATATAAAAAAAAACTCTGACTAACTCATCACTGTCCTGACCAAACGGCTGAAGTTAGTATCATGAAATTCGCGGAGTATTCTAATTGGAAGGGAAAAATGGGGGAGTAAAGGGTAAAATGTGTTCCCAAAGCCCTTGGAAATACGAAAAAATACAATTGGCAACAATTAGAGATGGGACGAAAAAGGGGCCGAGACGGGATAAAAAATTGGTAAAAAGGCGAAACAAATTGTTGGAAAAAACATGTGGGTAATAGTTAGAGAAGGTACGAAAAAGAGTCCAAAACGGGATAAAAAAGGTACCAAAGGGGAAAAAACAACAATGTATACTATTAATGAGAAATAATCGGGATAAAAAAGTTACAAAAAGGGGAAAAAGTAAAAAAAAATGATTGAAAATTGTTTTTGGCAAAAACATGTCGACAATAGTTATAGAAGGGATGAACAAGTGGTCAAAACGGGATAAAAAAGGTACCAAAGAGGAAAAAAAACAAATGTGTAAAAAAAGTGTAATCGACAGGAATGGTCCAAAGTAGTGAATGTAAAGAAAGTGGGCCCAAAAAGGTCCGAAAACTAGTATACTATTAATGAGAAATAATGTAACACAGGTGGAAGTAACTTCTAGATGGGACGAAAAATGGGCCAAGACGGGATAAAAAAGTTACAGAAAGGGGAAAAAGTAAAAAAAAATCATTGAAAAATGTTTTTGGCAAAAACATGTCGACAATAGTTAGAGAAGGGACGAACAATTGGCCAAAACGGGATAAAAAAGGTACCAAAGGGCACAAAAACAAAAATGTGTTTGAAAAAGTTGTAACCGGCAGGAATGAACCAAAAATTGGAAGTAATGGGAAAACGGGAGTAAAAGAGTCCAAAGCGGGCCCAAAAGTGGTATAATATTAATGAGAAATAATCGACATATCAAGATGACTGATTCATCCTGACCTCGCCAATGGCGGAAGCTAGAATCATGAAATTCGCTGTGAACGGATAAAACTGGTAAAACGGGAAAAATATATCCCCAAAAACCCTTCGAAACCATAACGACGCTTTGCAACAACTCCAGGAAAAGTGTTTCAAAAAGTACTGAAACGGGATAAAAAAAAAGGAAAAAATAGAAAGGTGTCAAGCAAGTTAAATAGGGATCCCAAAGGGGCCAACGCGGGATAAAAAGAGGTCAAAAAAGGGGGGGGGGGATACAAAATAGTGAAACAGATTTTTGTGAACAACAAGTGGGTACTAGCAAAAGAAACAAAAAGGGGAAAAAATAAAAATGAAACTAATTGTTCCCAACAACAGGTGGAAATGAGTTAGACATCAAACGGAAATGGATCCAAAACTAACCAATATGGGATAGAAAAAAGGAAAACATTAAATGTAGATAAAACCAAATTTTTTCAACAACAAGTGGATTTTTTTTCACCTAGTGCTTATTTCGTTTTCGTTATTTTCCTTATCGGGCCATGTCGAACGAATTTTTGTTTACAAAAATTGAAGAGGAGGATGTTGGCAACATTTGGTTTCAACAGGACGGCGCTACGTGCCACACAGCCGAACCTCGACACTCGATGTTTTGCACCCTGTTTTTGAAGATCGCATTATCAGCCGCCGAGCTGATGTCCTTAGGCTACTGCATGGCCGAGGCAGCCATTTGAATGAAATTATTTTCCATTATTAACCGGAAGGATTGTACTTTCAAATAAAAAAAAGAAATTTGAGAAAATATCCAGTGGTTTTTTTTTATAGAATTTTCAAAAAAAAAAAAGTTATTTGGCGAACCCTGTATTATAGTAGGATAAAAAGGGAACAAAAAAGGGAACAAATAAAAAAAAATGTTTGGCAACAAGAGGATAATAGTTAGGGAAGTGACGAAAAATGGGCATTCACGTACCAAAACGGGATAAAAAAAAGTACAAAGGGTGAAAAACAAAAATGTGTGAAAAAAATATAATTGACAAAGCGCCCCGGTAGGCGAGTTGGTGGAGTGCTTGCCTATCAGCGTGGGGCTTGTGGGTTCGATTCCCACCAGAGGTTTTGGTCTGTCGCTTCAAAAATCTAGCCAAATGGTCTGTGTCACCCGGTTTACCCTTGGACCCAAAATTAGAATATAAATTTACTTTGTATTGTAATTAACAATAAACAAATATAATTGACAGTAATGAATGGAAAAAGGGAACAACAAAAGGGTCCAACTCTGGTGAAATATATGAATGAAAAATAATTTAAAATTTGGGGAAACCAAAAAGTTTTAGGAAGACGGGTAAAATGTTGAGGATGTGGAAATAAATGTTTGAAAATAATTCCGGAATAGACAACAGCAATTGCAATAAATTTTTTTTATGAAAACCAATGCAAATATATATGCAAATATATTGTTTGTTTACTGGAAAGGAAAATTTAAGCTTACGAAGTAGCGGGTATTTGCCATATTAAATAAACTGAGTAATTAATTTTTTTTTTTTACAAATCAAAGAGTTAAGCGACAATTTTAAAGGGAACACTTTGGTGTATAATTCCACTGGTTCTCTTACTCATGCTCTCCCTCTCTCTCTATGTCTATCTATAAAACGATTATTCCAATATACAGTTGCGTAATCGATTATCGATTACTTATTATGAAGTATCGTTTCTTGTTTGAAACTCGTTCAGACCACTGTGTCCGTTGCGAACAAGACGACCTTCTTAAATCAGCGAAGGTGGACACAAAAGACTTACCAAGAAAGATGTCGAAGAAGAAGAAGATGAAGAAAAGTGCCGCATATATCATTGTTTACCAAACACAGCATGCACGAGTGTTATTTGTGGCTGATGTTGTTCGCGTTGTCCATGTTGAGCGGTTGCCATTGCCCGTTTACACGGTCTGATCTTGTCTTGTGGCCATTGTTGTTGTTGTTGTTTTTTGGTCTTTCGTGAAGAATGTATCCGATGATGTGATCAATTATTGAACGTTTTTCTTGCCGGCCAACTGCACTGCACTCTCATCCATCTACCGGGTAACGGGTGATTAATGAGTCACACACACGAAAACACACACGTTGATTTTCAGAACGACAACCGCAACAACAACGGCTACAACGTCAGCAGCAGCAGCAGCAGCAACATAATGTTATTTTTTCATTAATTCTTTTACGTTGTTGTTTTTTTTTTATTGTTATTGATAACTGACAACTGAGATTCCCCCCCTCCCACCATCTTTCTCTGTCGCTCGCTTACCTTCTTAATGCCATAATTGACACAAAAAGAAAGAAAGGTGACTTATGGTGGCCGGTGACTTTCATTGCTGCCTTCCGCGTACCCTCCGTTTTAAGATTGAGAGGCGTCACTAATGTATTTTACAAATTTAAATGTTTCTTAAACAAAATTGTTGCTGTTGTTGTTTTTTTGTTTGGTTCATTTCAATTCGTTGTCTTTGTGAGACAAGAAGAAGACGAATGCAACATAATTTGTTGTAGGGTAGGGGGGAAGGGGGAAATATTGATTTAAAGTCAATCTGTATTCGTCATCGTCAGCTCTGTGGATGTAGTTCGAAATGGGCAAATCGACGTTTACCATTCACTTTGTTCATTAAGGCCAATGATGGACCTAAAATTCTAGACCGAACTCTAAATCGTACAAAGTGTCGGTGAAGACAGTTCCCCAAGGCTTGGCGAAGTGATGTCGACAGTGTTACGTCCTCGCTGTATCGTCGAACATTTTAAGGATTATTTTCAGCCTTGTGTGCCATGTTAAAATTCGAAGACTCTCCTACAACATGGACAAAAATTGACCGGTTTTCAGACCACGATTTCAAACACAAAGTAAAGTAAAGTAAATTTTCTTTTCTGCCAGTATTCATATCGTCATGTTCAATTATAGGCTCTATGGCATATCTCTAAAGGAATGCTTAAATTAATGACCTGTCATTGGATTTTTTGGTCCTTCATAGGTCACATTTATAAGCCCATTATTTGCGGACCTAGACTGCGTGGACAGTCTGTCTTACGGCCATTAATCTCAATAGAATAAAACCCAATAGCTCACAGTCGAACTGCAATTTATCGTGACGATGACATGTCGTTTAATAGAATTTAATTTGCTCAATATCTACTTAGAGTTCATAGGTTCGATGAAGGCTAACCGAAGCTTGTCAAAAAAACTAGTCAACAAACACTACTCCTTCTTTCCTCCTTCCGATACCCTAATTTCCTTCCGCTACAGTGATACCAGAGGAGAAATTCCCTACGTTTATTTCAAAAATCCCTTTTTTTTCCCTACGGCAGCTATTTTTTCCCCTACATTTTTCTCTACACTCCAATTAGTTAAAATTTAATAAATTATAATAATTCAATTAATTATATTTGGTTAACTTCTGGTTTATTTTAAGTTTTATTATTGAAGTGTAAGCAATTAAACAAAAAATAACATAAAATAGTTCACGTTCACGTTATTTAAAAGAAATAACAAAAAAAAACTTAACATAACATAAAATAGTTCAGGATCATATAAACAGAATTAACAGAAAAAAACTTAAGTTATTTGTACAAATCTTTAGAGTTCAGTCTTTTACAGTGAGAAGGTGTACATTTAAAACTTGTACAGTCCATTGAATTACTTTGCAAATACGACCGAATAATACAAATTGAACTGAGCACCTCATGGCTTATATTATTCCTCTTCTTTGTTCGGACATCAGTAACAACTCAAAAAATCCTTTCCGCATCTGCATTGACGTGCGGCATACTTAGTAAGATTTTTATAAGTTTGGAGAGGTTTGGAAATAATAAATTATCATTAAAGTTCTTGGACTTGCTTATGGTTGACCAACATTTTTCTACATCTAACTTAGATAACGATATTTGTTCTTGTTCAGTAAAGTTGTATTCCAATGTTAACCACTCCTGTGTAAGAAGGTCAATATTAATGGCAAATTTTTGGCACAAAAACTTAAATTGGTAAACACTCTTATCGCCTCCGACAATGGCTAATTCGGGGTTTAAAAATTCCATTTCCTTAAAAATCGAGTCATGTTTTAATGGAAGCCGACGTTGCGTCTCCTCAAGAGCTGTTATATAGAACTTGAGGCAATCGGATTTTACCTGGTAGGCCTCTGATGGAGGAAAGGTTCTTAACAGCTCTTCACATTCGGTACCGACGAATATATTCTCGATTGGCAAAGTTATATGAGGTGATCGCACTGCGCAATTAAACTTTAGCTCCGATTTTTTTTATAAAGTTTTGACCCAGCTTAAAAAATATTTTTTGGTCGATTCAGAATGGAGAGCATGAACCAATGGGTTTTTTGATTGGAAAGGAACATTTAAAATATTGAAGTCATTTAATACGTATTTTAAGAAAAGCAAATAAGCCTTATTACACTCATTTTTTATGTCGGCTAATATTAAATCTGCTCCTTTTAATTTATCTTGGCTGGATGCAAATTTAAAATATTCTTCAAGGACATGCCAATTTTCCAATAGTCGTTCCACACATTTTTGCCGAGATAACCATCTTGTATATATAATATAATCTATATATATATAACATAAAATATAAATATAAGAATATAAAAAATCTGTCCGTTTTCCCCCACATGCGATTTTTTTTGGAAAAATTCCTACATCAGTTCAGCAAGTAATTTTTCTTCGAAAAGTGAACATTTGTTGTTCCCCCGCTTCCTTTTTTTTTATCGTTTTTTTATACTTTCAACATTTCTCCACTATTGCCTACAAACAATAATAAACAGCTGAGTCTGCCACAGCGTTGCCACTTGTTTGTCATTTCTGAGCATCGACTCTGTAGAGTTGCCCAACATACCATTTGTCAGCCAGTCAATTTAACCGATACATGAGAAAATCCCAATTTTACATCGCATATACAAATTATTTAGCTGGTTAAGTAACCGGCATTTGCTGCGTAGGAATATGCGGAGCAATGAGGACCGACGAGCGCCCTCGAAATTTTGCTATACATCCACCCAATATATATCCAAATCAAATCTGAGGCAGCGATCTCGGACATTGAATGAGTGGATTGAGGATAAACCTCAAACTCAACATCAGAGAATATTGGAATACCTAGGAGGGTTCCTGACAACAAACTGTCAGACAGATCGCATCTCAGAAACACACGTGGTTGCGAACTGCACGACAAGAATAGAAGATAGACGCGGACAAGAACACGACACTACACCCAAGATGGGGGAATTGTGAAGTGCTACACAGACGCATCCAAATCCGAGTTAGGAGTAGGCATAGGGATCTACATCCACAATCCGAGGACTGAATTAGTATACCAATTACCAAAGTACTCAACGATTCTACAAGCAGAGATCAAGGCCATCACAGAATGCCAGAATCACAGGAAAAATTATCTGTATTTTCACAGACAGTCAAAACGCAATTAGAGATGATAATGTCAAATCAAGGACACTCATGTACTGTAAGGAAACGATAAATGACGTATCGAGAAATAACGACATAGTTATAAACTGGATACCAGGCCACCAAGGGTTTCCAGGCAATGTCAGGGCTGACGAACTGGCTAAAATAGAAACGGAATCCGACCAAAATACTCTGCAACTGTCTAAACCTTTTCTAGAGACAAAAACGGAGTTGAGAGAATGGATGAAGCCAACCCATGCCTTAAAGTGGCGAAGAACCACAAAGGAAACCTGGGGAAACCTCGATTACAATAAAACAAAGAGAATACTCGGGTTTAACAAAAATGAACTGAGTAAGCTAGTTGGGGTCATCACAGGACACACAAATCTAAGGGCACACCTATTTAGAATAGGATGTTCCCAGAGCGACGAAAGTAGGGCATGCGGAGAGGACGCCGAGACGGCGGAACACTTCATGTGCCAGTGCAAGGGGAAGGGGAATTCGTAGAGGAAACCAGGAGCGCACAACAGGCCGAATTGCTGGCCTAGGTGTATGTCAGTGACATGAGACGGTCATGATACATGACCGATCCTCCATTCAACCTAACCTAACCTAACCTGAGTAACCGACTGCTGGATCAGCGCGACATACGGGGAAATAGAAGGTCAGACTTATAGGCTGGTATGGAAACCGAATTGCGCGGTACATTCCAGGTTATTTTTGACGGCCTTTAATTGCGGGAAAGACTTCCTTCTGCTATTATAATATTTTGTTGTTGAGTTTGTCATGCTTTTTTTGAGATCCTATAGGACGACTTGGGGTTATTCGTTTGTCTGTTGACAGCACTCATGATCAATCGAAATGATGTCCTTCCAACCTTCGATCAATCAAATTATGCCCTTTTTGGGCTCTTTTGTTAACATTTAGCTCGTCCCTAAGCGCCATTAATGGCATTTCTTTTTTACTTGGTATTTAGTTACATATGTTTTCGGATATAGAAAAAAAAAACAGAGACTTGTCATACTCGAATGATGTTTTCGGTGTAATCGACAATCAAGGTTTGGTCGATTGGAGACAATTATGGGATTGGAGTGTTTGGGTGAAAATCACACGCCGGATTCTCAATCGAAGTGAACATAATTTTTAATGGCGAATTTCAGCAACAAAACATCCTTGTGTTGGTCTTCGAAACGGCGAGCCAAATTCCAGGAAGGCAATCAGGTGAACGTCCATCCTCGAAAATGGTTCCGTGAACAAATGTCCACCTTTTACACATTTCAGGAAAAAATTAACGATTTCTTATTTTCTCAAATTGTGATTGATTTTTGTGAAGCGTTTTCGAATGGACTAAGATTTGGATCCAATTATAGAGGGTGTGTTTTGTTTAGAGTTAAAGAACTTTCAATTAAAGTGAAGCAATAACAAATAATTTGAATATGAATTTAACTGGCTTTATGTCATATTTAAATGGCATACAGTTCATTTAAATATGATTTGGGCCATGGGGCGCTTTATAATCGAACTCAAATTCCCCCATTCAGCCCACAATTGTTTTTGAGGGATCAATGGGCCAATGAATCCGCAGGCCCATAGGTTATGGATAATATTCACTGCGAAAATTGTGTTTTTTTGCGTACCCCTTCAACGAGGTCGTCAGCTGTTAAATCAGTTGTCAACCGAAACAGTGTGGCTAACTCAAAGTTGTGAGCTTGTTAAAAATCAGACGCCTGTACATCTTTAAGACCCACTAAATGACCCAGTAGTTAAACCAGAATTATGTAAAACTCAGTTTCCCATTAAACTGAGTATAAACTTCAAATAGGTTTTTGAGTGGTTAGTCAAAATAATCCACAGTTTCGACAGTTGATGTGGCAACACTGACACTTTTATTAGAAAACATATGCATAATGAAAAGAATATTAATCTTTTGTAATAACACAAGATTTTTTTTAAAAAATACGAAAATTAAAAAACCAATTCCAGCAACAACAAAATTACACAGCAGACTTATTTATGTAATTCGTTTTAGTTGTGAAATTTGGCGAATCAAAAACCGTTTTGATTCTTCTTTCGTTGAGTGCTGTCACAATCATATGATTAAACGCCCAATTATGGATTTTTAAACTGCGGTTAAATTTTTGAATGAAAAAATTAATATGAAGTTTAACTTCAGTTTAAATGAAACACGGAGATCAACCTTGACTCATTTATTGGGCCTAGTTTTTTTAAATATTTTAAATATTCATAAATTGCAAAAAAACATTTCAAATTATTTTTTATTTATTTATTAATTACAATACAAAGTAAATTTATATTCTAATTTTGGGTCCAAGGGTAAACCGGGTGACACACGCCATTTGGCTAAATTTTTGCAGCGACAGACCAAAGCCTCTGGTGGGAATCGAACCCACAACCTCCACGCTGATAGACTCGCCTACCGGGGCGCCTTCAAATTATTTTTATTCCATTATATGGAAAAAGAGAATATACATATTTACTTTTGAATGGTCGCTTCGCACCAGTTTGTGGTCTACATTTTCACAAGTTTTTCCACAAGAAGAAGAAGAAAAACGTGTCCTTTAGGTTCATGAATGAATTTTTTGCTTCGCCAAGTTTTGTATTCTTTTGGCAAAAAAAAAACAGTCACGATTACAATTTCTTGTCATTTTTACCAAAAAGGAACAAAACACCAAAACATTTTTTTTTTGCCTCAGCCATCCGAACCGAAAATGAACTGAGAAAATGACAACAAACTTTTTCTTTCTTACCAATTACGGAGACAAATGCCAGAAATTTGTTGCTGAAGGCCAAAACAACAAAAAAAAACAACAACGAAACTTCCACCACCAATCCGCTGACCCGCTTCGTGTCGCCACCAAATCGAATAGTACAAAAGAATCGTGTGCTGACTGTCTTCTCTTACTTTCCGTCGTGGCTGCCCGTGTTTCTGTTTTCTTCATTGTCATCGACATTACGCCCGGCGGTTAAACTTCTCAAACTCGTTTCAATAGGAGTTCGTCCGTCCTTCTCTAGCCCAGCACTGCAACAGTGTGTGTGTGTGTGTGTGTGGGTGGCTGTTTGTTTGATCTCCTTTCACTGGCAATTGACAAATTCGTTGTCGCTTTTGTTGTAAATGTCTGCCGGGTTGTCAAACAAATTCTCATCTCTGTTGATTCTGTAGCGGGTGTTTGTGTTTTTTTTTTCTCTTTCGCATTTTTGTTGCTGTTGTTGGTGGTGTTTAGGTGCAAACTTCTTGGGGGGAATTTCTCCCCCCACCCACCATTTTGCAGGTACTTGGCTTCACTCCACTTGTATGAAAATCGGCTTAAGGGCGGATATTGATAAATTACAGTTTACGAAAAAAAGTTAATAGAGTTTTAAAGACGTAGATTTTCTGTTCAAATACTTTCGGTTTCGGGGAGGGGGGGAGAAAAATCGATGAGTAATGTTGTGATTTGAAAAAGAAATGAAATAAATGTGTGTGTCCTTAGGATATTTGGAATGTTGTTCATGATGAAATGTTTCCATTTCGGAAAAGGCAATTGAGATAATATATCATCTCCTCTGGATAGGTTAGGTTATGATAGGTTGAATGGAGGATCGGTCATGTCACTGACATACACCTGGGCCAGCAATTCGGCCTGTTGTGCCCTCCTGGTTTCCTCTGGATAAGAAAACAAAAAATAAGCTGGAATTCCCATCAAATGAAGGGAGTTTCGAGAGAATTGCCATCTCAGCGAAAGTACAATTTCGGTGAAGAGATCACATTTCCTTTGCAATCAGTCTATGCTTCCTTAATGTTTAATGATTTTTTTTTAAGCCCAAACTGCCAAGTTTACCTTTTTTTCTTTTACATTCCCAGTTCTCCTCCATGCGATCATCTTTTATTTATGACATTCATAAGCCTCCTCCGCTGATTCGATTAACTCACTTTCAGCCACTAAAAACCAACGGTATCTGTATGCAATTCGATACTTGCAATTTTTGGAATTTAATTTCTCATGATTTCTTTTATCATAACAACCGTTTGTCTTCACACGTTTATATGCAGTTGCCCCCCCTGCCCACCTCTGCCCACCTCTGTCGACTGCTTCGCCTGTTCAACGTCCAACAGTTATAAATATTTTCAATTAAAAACGTTTTAATGTCAGTCACGCCAATCCAAAATTATTTCACTCCATCATCCGCATATTACATGAAAAACGAAAAACAAAATTGTAATACAAAAATGTTTGCTTTTTTTCTTCTTCCAAATTTAACACACATTTCACATGGGTTGCGGCGTCCGTCCATGAGCGCGTGAACGTGTAAACTTTCTTACATGCTCATGCCCGGCTCAACTGGATCGAAATGTACCGTAAGCCTGGTAATATCGTCATCCATATCCAAATCGTCGTCATCATCAACAACGTGGAGCTCTGACGGTCGTCGTTGTGTTTCTTTTAAATTGAAACTGAAAGGAAGTGAAAGTCAATTAATGTTACATTTATCAGTCGGACAGACGATATTCACTCACACGATTTACTCACGCATTAATTGCGCATACAAATGTATTGCAGACATGTTTCTGTCTAAATTATGATCAGATTTTATGGAAGAAATATCGATAGCTCTCCGGATTAAACGAGAACTTCTGCTTTGTTTCACACATCCGCCAAAAAGGTTGTTTCGTTTTTTATTTTTATATTTTTAGAGTTAGGTTAGAATTTTAATTCGTTTTTTCGTTAAGGTTTCTTAGGATGGCCAATTTTAGGTTAGGTTCTGTTTATTTTTGGTTAGGCTTTAAATCTGTTGTTTTGGTTTAGATTTTAGGTTAGGCTTGTTTTTTGATTACATTTTGTTAGACATTTAAACAACTATGTCCTGATTCTCACAAGGCAATTTCCAGTTTCGCATTCCTCTGTTTGAAGGGAATTTTGTATTTTTTTTATTCCGAAAGACATTTGTAGGTGAAAACAGAAATACAAGAGGCAAGTTGAAAACGGAACCATACAAATCGGTACTATGTTACTTTATAAGTTAGTTCAGGTATAGATTAGATTAGGGTTTCCACATGCTACGTATTACTTAAGTAAGGGTTCTAGTTAGGCTTTTTTCATGGTTTGTTTAGTTTAGATTTTCAAAAAATCTTTAGAAAAACGCTAGCTCGTTTTTTAGGTTACGTTTCATTTTAGCTAGATTTTTTGTAGATAAGGGTTGGAAGGTTATAAAGGGTTATCCATTAAACACACATATAAAATATCTGTTTTTCATGATATTTCTATTATAAAGTTTGAACATTGAAGTTATTCGTGAAACACTCCATCTTTTAAATGACCACTACGCGAAGTATTGCAAGCATTGATACTTTTGAGGTAATTTTGGACCACTTGTTGGTATCTCAGCCATAACTTGACGAATGTTGGTTCTTCAGTGCTCAAGAGTTAAAGGTCTGCATAAACACGGTGTCGACTGGTGTCAAATCGCATGATCTTGGTGGCCCGTTGATGTCGCCACGACGAGAAATTACGCGGCCCGGCAATGTTTCTTGCAAATAAAGTCATATTCGCTCGAGTTGGGCGGCATGTGGCATCGTCTTGTTGAAACCACATATTCTCCAAGTCGTATTCTTCAATAGCGGGCAAAAAAAGTCGGTTATCATACGAGCATAACTCCGCTTCGAATTGACGGTGACAGTCGTTTCCTCGTCGTTTTCGAAGAAGTAAGATCCAATCACACCTTCGGACCAAAGAGCGCCCCAAACAGTGATATTTTGTGCATGTAATGGCCTCTCTTCAATTATTTGAGGATGCTCAGAACCCCAAATACGACAATTTGGTTTCTTAACTTACCCACCGAGTGACAAATGTGCTTCATACTCATAAACCATAATCTCCTCTTAAAGCACGGTATGTGGTTTTAAAAATTTTTACGCGTTGTGCGATTAATTTTCGTCCACGTCAGACTTCCAACTGAAAAGAAAGAACAAAATGGTTTAACAACTTCGTTTGACAGATGTCGAATTCCAGCCCTATACTTTTAAAACCACGAAATGGTTAACCCTATATTTTGGTGGGCTCAATTTATCTCGTATAGGTTTCTTTGTTAGTTTAGGTTTTTTCTAGGTTAGACATTTTTGGGATGTGTTGTAAGGCAAGGTTATATTTAAACTTTTTAGTTTCGGGTTTGGTGGGTTACAGTTTTTCTAGGTTACCCATTTTTTAGATCAGATTTTCTGAGTTATGTTACGTTTAGGTTAGAGTTTGTATTTCCTAGTTTAGTTGTTTTTGTTATGATTTAGATTAATTTGTTTCTAGTTGAAAATGTTTAGGTTCTAGTTTGGGGTTTCTAGGTTACACGTTTTTCGGATGTCTTTTAAGGCTAGGTTATATCTAGACTTTTAGGCTAGGTTATATCTAGACTTTTAGGCTAGGTTATATCTAGACTAGGTTATATCTAGGCTTTTGGGATAGGTTATATGCAGGCTTTTAGGATAGGTTATACAGTGCTGTCTGGGTAGAGTGAACTAATTTTTGCCGGGCGATTTCATAATACCCAGGTTGTTCACTAAATCAAGGTTGATTTTTTTTGTATTTAAAACGAATTTTTTATTTATTTTAAATGCATTTAGCCTGATAACCACCCAGAACTGGCATTGAAGCCGCCTTGCTTCTCCTGAATGTCCCCATGTAATGCCTTTGCCTTTTCCTAGATCATATCGCCACTGATAGGAAAAAATTTTTGACGTTGTCTCACAAACCAGGTGTACAACGCTTTTTCCATGCGTGTATACTCTCCTTTTCTAAGCGTCTTTCTTTTTTGTGTTCCAAATGTATAGTTACCCATAAGCTTCATTAGACCGTTTTTCTTTTTATTTATGCCATAAATGGTGGATTTTGCAACGCTATAACGCTGTGCTTAAGAAGTAACACACCTTTTTCAATTTCTTTTATAATGTCGCTTTTTTGTTTTAAGGATAAATGCTTTCTTTTGTTCGAAAACATTTGTATGCAACAATTATAACACCAATTGCAATTCAAAAACTAACTGTGAGATGCGACCTCAATGGAAGATACGCGCAGACTTAACTAAATTCACACTTCATAGAATATGTACATACGAGAACGCAAACCTCAATGAGCGCAACCCTAACACCACTCAAGATATTTGTTCTTAGTTACTGCAGCTCTACGGTTTCTACAAATTTTTTGATTTCTATCAGTTGTATTGATAGAGGGTATACTGTACTTGTGCGAGCAAATCGTTATTTTACCGTTATTTTATGTTCTCTTTAATTTTTGTACTCTTTTTTTATTATTTCTCTCTTTCGGCAAACCTAAAAACTTACTATAAAGGTGTTCACTCTATTGAGGTCCATGACTGTTCACTCTACAGAGTAGTCAATGTAAACATTCTGGTGTTCACTCTAACGCGGTGTTCATTGCATCGGGTGTTCAATCTACCAAGACAGCACTGTATATAGAGTTTTTAGGTTAGGTTTCTGTGGGTTACCGTTTTTCTAGGTTACCCATTTTCTAGCTCAGATTCTCTGAGTTAGGTTACGGTTAGGTTAGATTTCGTTTTTCCTAGTTTAGTTGTTTCTGTTATTTTTTTGGTAACCTTCGTCTAGTTGAAAATATTTAGGTCATATTTTGGTTCTTCTAGGTTCGAAGTTTTTGTGACTAGGTTATATCTATGCTTTTTTAGACGGGGTTATATCTATGCTTTTTAGGATAGGTTATATCTTGAGTTTTAGGCTAGGTTATAACTAGAGTTTTAGGCTAGATAAAATCTAGAGATTTTGTGACTAGGTTATATCTAGAGTTCTTAGGCTTGGTTATATCTATGCTTTTTAGGTTAGGTTTCTGTGGGTTAGAGTTTTTCGAGGTTACGCACGGATAAAACATCAAACATTTTTCTGTATGAGGTTTTTAGATTTGATTTAATTTGTCTAGGTTCGATTTGATACTTGTAGGACACATTTTGGCGGTCTTTATGTGGGGTTTACCGACTGGGATTTTTAGGTTAGGTTTTGTTTGTATTACATTTATTAGGTGACATCTGTTCTGGGTTAGATTTATTAGGCTAGGCTTTTAAACTAAGGTTTTAGGCAATGTATTTTTCGATTGGGTTATTTCAAGTTTCAAATTATGTAAGGTTATGTTAGTAACCTAGGTTCAGGTAATTCTAAGACTATTTGACCAATAAACCATTTATCTAAAATGATTTCGTAGTTTCCGACATCTTCAACTAATGTCCGCATACAAATTTACCTAAATTCTCCACAGACATCCTTTTGGTCTTAGCTTAT
This sequence comes from Hydrotaea cyrtoneurina, assembly GCA_958296145.1. NCBI lineage: Eukaryota > Metazoa > Arthropoda > Insecta > Diptera > Muscidae > Hydrotaea > Hydrotaea cyrtoneurina. The sequence goes on along the minus strand of OY282514.1, from coordinate 48,151,409 downwards.
TAGAATAATGCTCGTTATGTGGATTTTGTCAATACACTCTTGCTATTTCCATCATCCACCCCCCAGACAGAGACCTAACTATGTCTATGTCATAGGGTAATAATAGACGATAGGTCATCCCTACAAATGATACCACTTTGTCGTCGAAATGATAATCATCGGATGATATGCGACCCCATTACAAACACGACAACATGGAATTCATTTCAGTGAAACCATAGAAAGAATATTACAAGTCCCTTTTTTTTCTCTTTTCGATTCAACATGTGTCGTGGCTTTTTTTTATCGTTCCACCGTCCGTCCCCCATTTCTGCGACAGTAATTGAGTTTTTGCCATAACTTGTTAACACTTGCAAATGTTGGCGGGCTTTAAGGACCAAAGCGAACCGAACCGAAGCGTACCCTTTGCAGCTATTTAATATTTAAGGGTACGAGCAACATGAGCAACAACAAGGACAGTAAATAATTCATGAAATATCAAAAACACTTTAAAGGTACGAAGAAGGAAAGAAGCCGGCCAAAAGTGTGACTGAGCTACGTTTCACTAACAACAACAACGAAAAGAAACATAAATGTCAAAGAATGGGGGTATCAACAAACACTTGAGGAACTTTAAGTGGAAACTTGAGGATGTAAGTGTTGGCAAGGCAAAAAAAATAAAATATATACTATACTTAGGTACCCTACATCATACCCTACAGAGAAACTACTCTTTGATAGATTGTTGAATATTGAATGTCCTTACTGGGTATTTCCTTGTTTGGAGAAAAAATCGTTATCTTTTAAAATATTTGAAAATGTTGCTCAGATTTGTTGTTGTTGGAATTTTCGCCTTTTTCTGACTATAACGCAAAGAAAACTTCACTATTATTCAGAGAATAACATTTCACGGCAAATAGCAGAAACAATTTTCCACTTTTCTGGAACCTAAAATCTCGTAAGTTATAAATTAAGATAGCACAACAGTCTCTTAAGCTCCCTAGAGTGGGCAAATAACACACAGGGTTGATTTTGTGGTCACACAACGATCAAATATTTGTTGGTTTTTGTTTGTTGGCACAACTGTCAAATAGTGCGAAATAGAAGTTTGGGAAGAAGTATTTGTTGAAAAAATATTTCACAACAAACTAAATTTCAACGAACTGTCAAATGAAAGATATTTATTTGGTAACATGCCGGAGCACGATAGTTGTTTTAATGTTATGTTGCATAGCATCAACGATGATGGCCATGGCAGAGGAGGAAATGGTACAAAAGCCAAAAAAGAGATCAGAGAGTCTACATAGAATTTAGAACTGTGCTTCATTCAATTTAATCTGATTGGCCGACACAGCTGTTAACCGCGTACAAGTGTGCACATTTCGTGTTTTTTAAACAACAAATGAAATAATCACGGAAATATTGTTTTTTTTTATTTAAGAATTCAGGCTTTCATTTGAACCAAATCGCCCATAGCCCCCGGTGTATATTTTCCGAGTTAAGGGTCCGTAGCCCCAAATTTCGGAGACGTATTTGCCTTTATTTTCTATCGGATTAGGTTGTCTTTGAAGAGCTTATCGAATTGCCTTTCGTTCCGATCTCTAGATTTTTATTTATTTTTGTACTTATTTGTATTTCTTTAAATTAAATTATTTCATATTTTCGAAGGTGGAAGCAATTTAACTTAGCTGCACAGAATATGTTTAAATTTTTTCGGTGTCGTCAGTCAGACCAGACAGGGAATTTTTCCCTTAGCTCATTTTCTACCACATACGCAGAAAAAAGGAACTCGGTCAATCTAAGATCTTTTTTAGGTCAAGTTTAGGGCGAGGTAATGAAGCCTTCCTGCAATTTTTTTTTTACTTTAATACTCGACGACTAGAAACTCTCTTAAAAACTTAAACCAAATCAAGACGCGATTGCGTTAAAGCTGTTGCTGTCTTTTTCATGGTGTCTCATTACACTTCGTAGTAGACAAAAAATTCCAACGGCGTCTTTGTTTGAATCAACCGGCTTCACTTCTAATTGAGCGCGTATGATAATTTGTAATTTCATTTGGAATTCTGTGTCATTGCCATTAAAACAAAATAGTTTGAAAAATAAGCAACCCAGGTTCAAAATCGAGTGACATCAGAGGGCGGTTTTATCCCGTAATACCGCTGACTCATAAAATCAATGAAACGGCAAGTTTCTTTAAAAATGCAGGACTTTAACGGTGGGTCCCGATCTGTGAGAACAGAATTCTTCCTTTACGGAAAGTTAAGGCTACTTCGTACATATGACAGCAATTGGTCACATTAGTTTTTGTCCATTAAATGTATTGCTATGCCGTCTGTACCATGGAAGTTATTTTATTGTCCGAACAAAAACTCTGCTAGCCCAATAGAATTTTCATTGGCAAAACGATTTACAACTAAAATTTGCCTTGGGCGTAGAGACGCTTTGCTGCGCGTTGATTTGCTGCGGAGTCTGTACTTTACACACGGAAAAGAACGTTATTTATAGTAACAGAATTTGCCTTTAGTCCCTATTATTTATTACCAATTAAGAGGAGTTGTAATCAGATGTGTTTAGGTCCGTTTAGCTAATTTTTTCTCTCTAAAGCCATGGATTATTTTATCGTGGCGACAGAGTAGATGGGTTGAAGCCACGACATATTGCAAAAAGTTAAACTGTCACAAAATATATAAAATATTGCAAAGCTAGTGCTGTCGGAGATCTGGAAGCGGATTCGGCTCACCGCCGACCGGCTTTATTGACGGCCGTGGTGTGACAGTTATTGTGAGGCACTAACACACAGTAAACCCAGGTTCGCAGCCTGGTAAGACCATTAAAAAATGTTATGCGCTGTTTTTACACCTCCTAAATGTTGGCGACTTTGCCTTTCAATCCTACATACACAGAAGAAAAATGACATTCTAAATTCAAGCCGAATATTCTCAATTTTAACTAAAATCGTACTTAAAAAAATAAGTACGATTCGTAGTTAGTTATTCTTAAGACAAATAAACATGGGATAGTTTTAAATTCAAGTACGAAAATTCTTATAATACGAATAAAATACTTGCTTTATTTAAAAAGAGATTTGTTTGCTTTACTGCTTGTCGTTTTTCGCACTATGCTCTAGTAGACAGTAGTTCTCGTTTAATTACGGAAGACTTTAGCACATAATGAACCACTGATTGGAGAAGATATCAGTGTAGTTAAATATTTATTAGGAAAAGCTGGTCCAATTTGAAGTGACGTAAGAGAAAAAAATTCGTAGAACTATTTTTGACAGAGAAAACTGAGACTGGATAATAATTTACTCTCTTTAAATCCATTTATCTGTTTTAGCGAGCATGTTATACATTTTCTATGTACAGTTGGACTTGGAAACCCTGTAGCGAGTCTTAAGGGAACCAAAAAAAAAACCTGATAGTACACACAATAACTTTCGAAAGAGTTAAGCAATCACTCTGAAATTTGGCATGGCTTAATATTTTCCCAAAACTGCTTATGGGATTGCATATGGGCTATATGGCCACACCCCTTCGGGTACCTCCCATACAAATCTGATATTTCGCCCACTTTATAAATCGTGTAATAATATCAACACGCGCATGTTCGATCTTGGCCAAATTCCGTATTTAGTAATGGTATAACTGGACAAAGTTTCGGACAAAAACTTGGCAGTCTGGCAACTCCCCTTCTGGCACCTCCCATATAAATGTACCATCTCGCCTACCTTAGAAATATTGTAATAATTTCAATATGGCCAACGCGATCTTGCCCAAAGTTTGTATTTTGTAAATGTATAGCAAGACAAAGTTTTTGACAAAAACTTGGAAGTCTGGCCACTCCCCTTCTGGTACCTCCCATACAAATGTACCATCCCGCCTACCTTAGAAATATTGCAATAATTTCAGTATGCCCAACGCGATCTTGCCCAAAGTTTGTATTTTGTAAATGTATAGCTAGACAAAGTTTTTGACAAAAACTTGGAAGTCTGGCCACTCCCCTTTTGGTACCTCCCATACAAATGTACCATCCCGCCTACCTTAGAAATATTGTAATAATTTCAATATGCCCAACGCGATTTTGACCAAAGTTTGTATTTTGTAAATGTATAGCTAGACAAAGTCTTGGAAAAAAACTGGGAAGTCTGGATACTCCCCTTCGGGTACCTCCCATACAAATCTGCTATTTCGCCCACTTTAGTAATCGTGTAATAATATCAATATGACCAAGACGATCTTGGCAAAAATCCGTATTTAGTAAAGGTATAACTGGACAAAGTTTTGGACAAAAACTTGGAAGTCTTGCCACTCCCCTTCTGGTACCTCCCATACAACTGTACTATCCCGCCTACCTTAGAAATATTGTAATAATATAAACTCGCTCAACGAATCTTTCCGAAATTCTATATTTAGTACAGCTTTAACTACATAAAATTTTCTAGTAAAAACTCTGCTTTATATTCCGTCCTTTTTGTAAAAAGGTGAGGGTATATATAAGTCGGTTTACCCGACTGCAACTTGTTCACTGGTTTTAGTGCTATTTCCATAGCAGAAGTCAATCGTATGGATTTGTTTAGGTAATTTTGCATTGGATAATTTTTCCTAAATTATTTGGGGGATTTTTCGGAGTTTTTGGGAAAATTTTCATGATGGACTTTTGGGGGGTTTGGATTTATTTTTAGGGAATTCCTCATTTGACGCATTTTTCGGAAATGTTTCATTTTTTTGGGGTATTTTCATTACAGAAGTCAATATAGTTTTTTTGTATAATGTTTTCTTTTTGGGTATTTTTAATAATATTTAGGGGATTTTGCATTGGATAATTTTTTTTATAAATTATTTGGATGGTTTTTAAGAACTTTTGGGAAAGTTTTCGTAAATTGCATGTGGAATTTTACAAAAAAATTTCATGATGGTCTTTTGAGGTGATTTTTCATTTATTTTTGGGAAATTCTTCATATGGGCCAAACCAAAAAAACTTAGTTGTATAATAGTTTGAAAAAAGAAATATTTTTATGTTGAGTTTTATTTAAAATAATTACTAATAGAGATGTTCGACCATATTTGAATTTCACTTACTCCACATGAATCCTATCTTTTTGTTGTTTCTTTTATCAACTACAAACATCTTCCCCCATCTTTCAAAACTAATTATTTTTTTTGCTCTCTCTCTCTCTCTATTTCTCATTTTAGCGTCGTCGCGAACGTGGTCGCATACCGGTTAAAGGTGTCCGACTTGTTGAGACGGCCACAGTGAATGGTGAGGGCGGTGATCCTTTTGCACCGGATGTGAGTACCCTTTTTTCTCTCTTCATCTGCAGGCATACGATTGTTTTTATTTTTATTTGATTTTAATTTAATTTTTTTCTCTTCTGTTGTTTTTTTTTTGTTGTCTTTTCGTCGGTTGTTCTGTTGCATGTGTATTTGAATCTTGGCTGTTCGGCTGCTTTAAGGGTTATCCTTTTCAAGTCGGCTATTGTGAGTCTTCGGATGATCAGTCTCAACGTACGGTTCCTCAGTATACCCTATATTTGGTAGCCAATAGTGAAAAAGAGCGAATTGATTGGATACGTGCCATAAGACAAGGTAAGTTTTTTTTCATGATTTCTTTCGTGCCTTTTTTGTAATTAAAATTTACGAAAGACCAGGAAATGTGTTTTTTGTAGTTGTTATTTGAGATTTTGATTTTAGATGGAGTTGTTTTTTTCGTTATGATTTGGCAAGCATATGTTGTTAGGGGTACAAAATTGTGATTTTAAAGTTAAAAGATGAATGGATGTGCTGGGTAACAGCAACTGAAAAAAATTACCCAACAAATTCTGAAACAATGTACACAAGTAAATATTTCCCTTAACATTCTATGTATTAACCCTTTCAGTGGCTTTGTCAAATATATTCGACACTTCATATAATGTTTAGCACGTAAAAAAAAATTAATTGCCACGGAAAGGGTTAAGGAAAAGACGGGGAATTCCTCTTCAAAGCGTCAGCAAAGCAAAGTCTGTGGACAGTGAGATTTTGGCCATTAAAGAAATAGCAGCATAGTTACTTACTGACTTCGGTTGGCTCTACAAGCTGTTGTTGGTCTTGGTCCGATTAATAATTGATTTCCAAGCACTTCGGTCTTCTACTTGACTTCTCTAGTTTGTAGGATTTTCCGAGCCCCAGATGTGAGAATTTTGCTTGTTGCCGTAGCCACCCAGGTGGAAATGGGCCTCATCAGTCATGATGATTTTTCGATGGAGTTCCGAATCATTTTCATGCATTTCATACGTCGGCAAAGACACGACCGGCTTGAATTCTTGTGTTAACTGAGCTTTTTAAGCCTTACGACCCAAGTCTTTATGCACAAAAAGGTGTAATGACGTTGGCGGAATGCCAAATTCCACAGACAGATGAGGAATGGACAAACCTGAGTTTTCTTCAATACTTTGGGCAACAGCACAAATATTCTCAGTTGTTCTTGAGCGACGTGCACGGGTTTTATTCTTCACATCCTTAGCTTGTCCCAACAGCTCGAATTTGTCCACCAATTTCTGAATTGCCGTCCGACAAGGTGCGGTCACGACGACCCAAAAATGCTTTAGTTTTGCGAACTGTGACTGCAGGATTTTCACCATTTTTGTAGTGAATTTTAATAATTTCAATGCGTTGTTGAAACGTGTATCGTTCCATTTCTTCTTGTCAAATATCACATTATAATAGCTTCAAAAGTCACAGCTACCGAAATACCGGGTAATTCAAAATAACACCTCTTGTTGGAGAACCCTGTATAAGGTTAATTAAATTTCCGCCCGACATTCTATTAACCATGTCTTTCTTAAACCATAATCTAATTGTGGCTGATTCTAGTGGCTGCCTCGGGCAGTGGAGACTTACGTCTTCCTAGCTTCAGCCCTTTCTCCATTGAACATTCTCACTACTCCAACTCAAAGTTAAATCTTCCACAGATTCTTTCGGTCGCACAGCTGTACCATGACTCCCACTGACCTCTACTGTCAGCGGTAAACGACTGTTTATGACTCTGCCATCTAACATTTTGAACATTTCTTATGGCTCAACCTCTTCTTGGTAAATTTTGTGCCCGTTCATTGAACAGCCACCGCCAGACCACAAACTAACGGTGCTAATAGCCTCCCCGGAGACCAATTTCAGTTTTTTTTTTTTTAATTTTATTACACTACTCGTACATCATGAAGGCAACGAAACAAGTAGGGAGAGGAGAAGTAGCAGAGTCGAATAGAGTAGAAAATGTAAACTGTGCAAAAGAAAAGAAATTCAATTATTTTGTGATATTACTTCATATTTACATAATTTACTCTTAAATTAATTTTATTAATCCGCCCACCACAACAACGCGTCGCGTCGACAACAACGGCATCCATTCAAATTCAATTTATTACCGCAAACATTTTTCGCAAACAAACGAAAATCCACAAAACAACCCGTCGTCGCTCACAGTGGTCCAGAATCGATGAGACTGTAGAGACGCCCAAAAAAAACCCCTGCACAATTGAAATGTAATGAGTTCAAGTAGTTCAAAAATGTGTTAGGAAGTAAAAAATTTTAGAATTTCCCTATAAAAAACCCACAATCACAAGCAGGCCCGGACTATAAAAAAGGGCCCCAAAAATGTGTGGCTTACGGTCTCAATGTTAAGTCCGGCCCTGATCACGAGTAGTTGCATTTATGGGTTGCATTTTATTCCCGGGAATAGGGAAATACGTCCCGGGAATTCCCGGGTTAAAAACCCAATCACAGCACAACTTATAAATGCAATGCTCTGTGTTAGCAACAGGTGATAAGTTTATTGGATGGAGAACGCAGGCAGTTTGACATGAATTTAGGAATGTCAGTTCGCCCAACTGCCCCCCCCTAAGAGAAACCACTTTAGCTGTTAATCTGATCTTTTGTGCTTTGGCTACAATCGATTTTCTACACAACTCAAATACGTTTATTGGACCAAAACTGAATGTATTTTCCCCCCCATGATGATTTTGTACCACTGTGCGTCGCCGCCACCACCCCAACGACCTAAAAAACAGTAAATGCTAAAATAAAAAACTCCGTCCTCCGAGTCAGTTCAGTTCATGGTGCAGGAGCTGACGACGACGATTCTGTCAGAGTGATGAGTTTTGTTTGGTGCGGTTTGGTGGTGTTGCTGTTGTATGGAAACCATAAAGTGAAAAAGGCACACAAAGAAAAAAAATCGAAATAAATTGAATTCAATTCAATTGAATTTTGTGCGTGCTTTTTTAGAATTTGCCACAAAAAAAGAAAAATACCGTTTATTATTATTGTGAGTTGCGGGCTACTTGTTCGCCATGTACGAGGTGCACACGAAGAGTTTTTGGGTTGATGCATCAATTAAGTTGGCATTTATGGATCTTAGAAAGTTGTTGTATTTGCTCAAATACTCTTTAGATTATTCCTAGATATCGAAGACTGATGTGTGGTGAAATAAGTGTTAAATCGATTTTACGGCTCAAGTCTGCTCTGCAAATACAGCTCTCCATTAACAACTTTGTCAATCAATTACACTCTGCGACAAATGGTAAGGGTCAGTGATCGGTTTGGAATGAAACCACCGGGGAAAGTTATATTGGTAAAAAAAAAGTCATACGTGTTCCAGCGTTTCGCTGGGTCTCATCTAGGAATCGAGATATATCGATTTGAAGTTAGTAAGTATCGTATAGGGGAATTTGTCACGTTTTAGGCTCTTTTGTTTGACATAACTCGAGAACCACTCGTCCGATTTAGCTGAAACAAATTTAGAAAAATTAAGAATTACAATTCCTCTAATCTGTTCTTAAACGTTTTCCTACTTAAGCAACAGTTTCGCAATTATAAATAAATGTATGAAAAAAAAAAATTATTTTTGCCTAAAAATTAAAATTTTTTTTTTTTTAATTCATAAAAAATCCAAAACGTAATTGTAATTCTTGGTTTTTTAAAATTTATTTCAGCTAAATCGGACGAGTGGTTCTCAAGTTATGTCAAACAAAAGAGCCAAAAACGTGACAAATTCCCCTATACGATACTTACTAACTTCAAATCGATATATCTCGATTCCTAGATGAGACCCAACGAAACGCTGGGACACGTATGACCTTTTTTTGACCGATATAACTTTCCCCGGTGGTTTCATCCCAAACCGATTGTGGCTGTCGCACAGTGTTATTATTTAATAATTTTAAATTATTTTTTAATATTTTTAATATTTTTAAATTATTTTTTAATAACTTTAAAAATAGTTTTTATAAATTTAAAATTATTTTTTAATTATTAAAAATTATTTTTTATAATTTAAAATTATTTTTTATAATTTAAAATTATTTTTTATAATTTAAAATTATTTTTTATAATTTAAAATTATTTTTTAATAATTTAAAATTATTTTTTAATAATTTAAAATTATTTTTTAATAATTTAAAATTATTTTTTAATAATTTAAAATTATTTTTTAATAAATTCAAATTATTTTTTAATAATTTTAATAAATTCAAATTATTTTTTAATAATTTTAATAATTTAAAATTATTTTTTAATAATATAAAATTATTTTTTATCAATTTTATTAATTTAAAACTATTTTTTAATTTTTCAATCATTTCAAATTATTTTTTTAAGTGATTTAAGTTAACTTAAAATTATTTTTTATAATTTAATATTATTTTTTAATAATTTAAAGTAATTTTTTAATTATTAAAATAATTTTTTAATAATTAAAATAATTTTTTAATAATTAAAATAATTTTTTAATAATTAAAATAATTTTTTAATAATTAAAATAATTTTTTAATAATTAAAATATTTTTTTAATAATTAAAATAATTTTTTAATTTTTAAAATAATTTTTTAATAATTTTAAAAATATTTTTTAATAATTTCAAAATAAGCGAAACATTAGGCCCCAAATAATTTATAAAAAATCCTCATTGAAAAAATCGTCATTGAGACGTTTAAAAATATTAACTTACTGTTGTGTGGAGTCATATTGTGAATTTTCCAAACCCATTACAACTCTGTTATCATTTATCTGCTGCTGTGATTCCATAACATTGTCTATATTTCACAATAAAATATAAAAAAAATAAATGAAAATCCCCCCAAAATGCCCAATATGAAAATATCCCCAAAAATTCTAAAAAATTCCCCGAACAATTTATGAAAAAAACCACAAAAAACATTATAAAAATTATTTATATGATTAACTTCTGTTACGAAAATATCCCGAAAATTAAAAAATTTGGGATTTTTTTTCGTATGTTCGTAAGTTTATTTTTAGGGAATTCTTCATTTTGTTTTGGGTATTTTGGCTTTTGTTCCTTTTGCACTGCGGTCATTTTTCGGTGGAGCCCTTTCAGATTGAATGGGGAGTTGATAAGAAATTCCATCTTTTATTCCTAGGGCGTACCTTACATTAGAGGATGGAAGTGGAGTAACGGCCAAACTTCTAATAAACCGAATCAATTCGTCCCTGAATCAATTCTGAACGGCTAGCTACCGCCCCGATTTCAAAAGGCTCTATGAAAAATGACCTAAAAAAAATAAAGAATTCCCCCGAAAAAAATCTCATAAAAAATTGGGGAATTTTTGATAATGAAAAAAAATTTCATAATTCTTAAGTAATATTTAATTTTTGGCGCATTTTACGAATTAAAAATTCCCTAATTTTTTAATTTTGGAAAAGTTTATGATTTTTGGTAATATTTTCAAAACAAATGATTTGGGGTTACGACCTAATCACCACATTTGAAAAATGTCCCCAATTCTAAAAATGAAAAAAAAAAATGAAAATGCAAAATCGGCTCAAAACACGAAAATTTGTGTTGGTTTTTTCACATTTACGGTTGTAACTGCAACACAACGCGGTATATGAATTTTTCACATTTGTTTGGGGTTCTTTTTCATTTTTATTTATTTTTTTACATTTTAGGTTGGGGTGATACTGTATAATTAAAAATCTCCCCAAATTTGGGGCGATTCTTCATACTTTTGTTTTTTTTTTGTTGTTAAAAAATACAGTTTTTCCAAATTACGACAATCTATTGTTGAATTTTTGGGGTATTTTTCATAATATTTGGGGGATTTTGCATTGGGTAATTTTTCTTCATAAATTGTTTTTGGCAACATTTTAATATTGATCGTTTGGGGGGGGGATTTTGGTTTTTTTTTTGGGACAAACAGTCAGACATAATATGATTTTGAAAAGACAAAAAAGTCTTTTAGGTACGACGTTACGGCATCGAAAACTTTCCAAACCATCCTCGCATGCCACCATTACACACTATAGCCACTCTAATGAATGTTACTTTAATTTTAATAAAAAAAAACCACAACCACAAACAATTTCTGTTCGCAGATTCCAAGTCCAATGGTCAGCCACCGTGAAATGTTTCTGTCCGATTCGTACGCTTCCGAGTCGATGACGGCCAAAACACAACCTTCTGGGTGCCGGGGATTGAGATGGGAAAGATGGCTAGCGCTGCTGGCTGAAAGGCGGCGAATAGTCGCCGTAATATAAAGTAATCGATTTATGACCTTGGGCAATGTTAAAGAACACGACGGTTGGCGGATCGGGCACATTTCAAGAATAACCCAACAAAGAAACTCTTCCATTTTGGTGCGAGAAATTTCATCGGATAATTGCTCCTTTCCAGCCATAACTAGATTTGGTGCATGGCTTCCCCGATCTGTGTCGGCGGTGCGAGGGAGACGGCCACTTAACCGCAAGAGTTCCGCCAAATTCGCATTGTTGGATTTGTGTGTTGCCTCCTTACACTTGTTTAGATGGCTGGCTGGCAATTGTCTAACGGTTATTATTACCTTTTTTCTGTTGTGTCTGAGTGTGTGTGTGTCTGTGCTTTTCGCCGATAAATTTTTCGAAAAATGATTGGCTTTTGTTTGGGTCGGCGGTTTGTGATGATGACGGTGCTGGCCATGCTGTGGCGTGGTGTGGTTTCTCCCATTGTGCCTGTCGATGGTGATGATGATGATGACGGTGGCGGTGGTGGCGGCGGCAATGATGATGACGATGGTGTCGTGATCTTTTGACTTTTGATAATTTGAACTATTCGTTTATGTATTGACCCAATTTCTAATCCTGCATCTTCTGTCTGCATCGCCATCACCGTCTCTATCTCTATCTTTGTCTTTGATTTGTTATTGCTTGTTTGTCGGTTACTGTTCATCAGTCGTTCATCTGTGGAATGTTTTTTTTGTTGGTTGTTTGTTTTTCTCTGAGTATTCTTTGGATTTTCTTGTTAACGTTTTCGGCTTTTAGAGATTTTTAATGATTATCTCTTGTTTTTTTTTTGGAATGGCTTTATTTCTGTTTATTACTATTTTATTATGGATTCTCAACAGAAATTGGTTAATAATCTTAAACGAGGACTGCTGGCTAAGTCGCAGACAATTTGAACCGCAGTGGGTACAAAGTCGTTAAAAGCCAGTGCGCGACATTAACATGATAATGTGCCTCACCCTTCCTTCCAGCAAACTTCAAAGTTAAATTCATCTTATGCAGCAAGTGTCCACGGGACGGCACTGAAAGTAGTCATTAACCCTCGAACACGCAAGAGTGCCGCGTGCGTTACTCCTTTAGAGGCACATACTTGTATCGATTTTAAAATCTTAATGATTAGAGGTTAACAATGAGGATCGAAAATGGCGGTCGAAAGGAACTATTGTCGATCAGACCGAACTTATTCAATTTCTGTTTGTGGAAATCCCCAGAAGGGTTAAATTCTTCAGCCTCTAGAACTGAAATTGTTTGAGAATTATTGACTTTGCTGTCGCAAGTTAGTGACATCGTTACAATACGTCTGGGTTGTGATATCCATATTTCACTGGCCACAAACCGTAAGGTCCTGGTAGGAACTTCAAAGAAAATTGGTCTCAAAAACTATTTGTGCTCATTGTCGTATAAATATTTTGGGTTTTTTTTTATTTTATTTTTTTGTCATTCCACCATAGACAAGGGACTTCATGTGCTAGTGGTGTCAAATCGCACAAACGAGCTGGCCAAAAAAAAAACCCAAACCGCAAAAAAACACCCTTTACACTGTAATAATTAGAAATATAATAAATTAGTGAAGAGAGAACTAAGAATATATATAGAAAGAAGACATGTCAGAGTTTGCAAATGGAAATGTATGTTAGAATTTGGTCATTGTGTGTCATTAGGTACCCGTATTTTCACTACGCATCTTTGTAAGGTCCCCCCCAATTTCTTTAGGAAACCATTCCCCCGTCCACATTCACCTATGAAAAATACCCCAATTTAAAAATACCCTACACAGAACTGATGAATGCCCCAAATGAAAAATTCCCCAAAATAAATGAAAATCTCGTCCCAAAAACCCAACTTTCCCCAAAAATTCGGAAAAATCCGCCAAATAATTTTTGAAAAATTTCCCAAAATAAATGAAAATCTCGTCCCAAAAACCCAACTTTCCCCAAAAATTCTGAAAAATCCGCCAAATAATTTTTGAAAAATTACCCAAAATAAATGAAAATCTCGTCCCAAAAAATACCGCCAAAATAATAATAGATTTTCGTAATTTTTAACAACAAAAAATATCAAAAGTATGAAAAAAATTTTAATTCTACATTTATGTAACAGTAAATTTTCATTACCGGAAAAACACAAAATATTTGTTTAAAAATTACCGACTTAGAACATTTTTTTTGCAATTTTCCAATTATTGGCGGTAGATATTATTTTGAAATACATGTTCACACTTTTTAATTTTTCCCCATTTTGGTCCCTTTTTTTTTAAACATGTCTTTCCGTTCTACTTCTCGTCTTTTATGATTTGGTAGCGTGCTTGCCTATCAGCGTGGGGGTTGTGGGTTCGATTCCCACCAGAGGCTTTGGTCTGTCGCTGCAAAAATCTAAACATATGGTCTGTGTCACCCGGTTTACCCTTGGACCCACAAATTAGAATATAAATTTACTTTGTATTGTAATTAATAATAAATAAATAAAATGTGATTATTTTTAGAACGTTTCTTCACATCCCCTAGTTTTGCAGTCTTTTCCAGTGTCCTAAAACGTTTTGGTTTCCCCAAATTTTCAATTACTTTTTAACCAGTTTTGGACAGATTTTTTGTACCCTTTTTCCATTTTGTTCCCTTTTCCCAGGAGTGTCGATTAAATATTTTTCACACATTTTTGTTTTTCCACCTTTGTACCTTTTTTTATCCCGTTTTGGTAAGTGAGTTCCCATTTTTCTTCCCTTCCCTAACTTGTTGCCAAACATATTTTTATTGTATCCCCTTTTTGTTCCTTTTTAATTCTATTTTGGCAATATAATCCACTGGTTGTGGCCAAAGTTTGGTTTCATCTACTTTTAATTTTTCTCTTTTTTTTATCCGTTTTGGATCCATTTTCATTCGATGTCTAATTCATTTCCACTTGTTGTTGCCAACAATTTGTTTCAGCCTCTTTTTATTTCTTCTTTTTATACCGTTTTGGTGAACTAACCCACTTGTTGTTGACAAAAATCTATTTCACTATTTGTTTTTATTACCCCCTCCCTCCATTTTGACCCTTTTTATCCCGTGTTGTCCCCTTTTGCGTCTCTATTTAACTCATTCCCACCTGTTGTTGCCGAAAATTTACTTCACCCATATTTCCATGATTTCCTCTTTTTTATCCCGTGTTGAAGCTCGTTTCCAGCAGTTGTTGCAAAGCGAAATTATGGTTTCGAAGGGTTTTGGCGATACATTTATCCCGTTTTACCATTTTTATCCCTTTCCTATGGGAATTTCGAAAAATCCGTTCAAAGCTAATTTATTTTATTCCCGGGAATCGGGAAGGAAAAAAAACAGCCGGAATAAAAACCATGAATATTTATAATTATAATGAGTGATTTATATTAAATACGTTCTTTTTCTTTTTCAGTTTGTGAAGATACCAACACACCGAAATCCTATCGTTTTCATCCGGGTCTTTGGTCGGGCAAACGATGGTCCTGCTGTAAAGGCATTAGTCGGGCAACATTCGGCTGTCAAGCGGCAACACATTGGCGTGAAACCAACAACAATCCAAGTAAGTATGCATGTATGTACGTAGTTCACAATTGAATTGACATGTCGACATGTGTAGAGTCAGTCGGCAGTCGGTACACTCCAAAGCCACATGCTGCTGTCCGCATAAATGCAGCGTCACATGACTGCAGCGCAGCCACAGAACAATTTACGAGTGTGACCCAACGATAAGAGCGACGATTGAGTTGAGCCGTCGTCTCCTGCGTCGCCCTCTCGGCTAATCCACCTGCCTTATCGTTATGACACAGTATCCGTCGTGGTTTGTCTTCTTCTACTGCGTATTATTGTTAACGTCGGCATCGTGTTTCCAAATAGTTTGCCGAACACATTTTTAAATGTTTTGCGTTCAGCATTTCGTTTGGTGGGAGGAGAGAATGAGTAAAGGGAGAGATCGGAATGAAAGGAAACCTAATTAATACACCAAACTACAACGTCTAGGAACGAGGAGTCAGTTTTGGTATTCGGTGGTGGTAGTGGTGGAGTGTCAAGGTGATCGGTGTGTTTGTTTGTTGTGCGCTTAAGCAGGAAATGCGTGCCATACATCACAAATATCATCTTCAGTGTTCGTCTTGATGTTGGTGGAGAGGGGGTGTCATTGCTGCTCCTCAACATCAAATCATCATTTGTTAGTGTCGTTGATTTTTGTTTTGTTAGGCCATTCCCCATTCTATGGGGATTATTGTTATGCGTGCTCGTTCTTAGACTTGACGTGAACTCGGCGAAGCTGTTCCTCTGTCATGTTTACCACATTCTTTGAGGGGGAATCAAGGAAAATGAGCGAAAGAACACAATTTATAACCGCAACGAATTTTTCTCAACTTGCTTAGAAATGTAATATTTGTTCGTTCCTTTGTTGTTGTTGTTGTTGTAATGTAAATAACCTAGGCTGGCTGGAACATAAAGTTTGACGTGCCGCTGGCAATGAACTGAAAGAGATACTGTCTTCAAAAAAAAAATATATATATGGGCTGTCTTTTAATGAAGAGTGCATTTTAATATCGCTCATTCACTTCAATAGTGTCACAATTCAAAATTGGGCCCCAGGAATATTTCCGCTACAAATTGAATAAGTGAAACACGAAATTACCTCCCACAAAACGGGAAAAAGAAGAAACTATTTGGATACCAATATTTTTATTATGAAATTGCATTTGCACCCCACACAAATTTAAAATGTTGAAATCTTGGTCAAAGTGGAATTTTTGGTGCCCATTTTCCGTTGTGATTTGGGGTTGCTTTTACCGGGGGCCCATATTCATGCCGGTTAAAATACCCTTAAAATTCCACGAAGCAACAGATACGGGAAACTTCTCTCAAATCAGTGGGCTGTGCTGGATTTACATAAGTTGCGTACTCATTGACTGGGGTCTATTCTTTCAAGCCGTCTCTGAAGTCTAAAATGGCTTAGAAATGATTCTCGCCGGCAATTGCGAGGTGCGATTTTAATGCTGAAAAATATTGAGGTTATGAACCTCGGTTTGTTGTGTTTTAGTCGGACACTATCTACAACAAGATGGCGGACAACGAAATGAAATTCCTACATTTTATGAATTTTTAATTCTTCACAAATTTGAATGGTGGTTATTGTGAGAAAAACCTTCCTTTTTATCACATCATGCGTATGTACACTAGAGCGTACCAGGTTACAAGTAAAAAAAAAAAGTTCGCCGTACACCTTCGAATATGAAGTATTATTGAAAGGTAGTTTCAAAAATTTTTTTTATTTTTTATGCCGAACGTAGGGGGTCGCGCTTTTACATTTTTCTATATAACTTCTGCATTTATAAACGGATTTTAAAATGTGATACATCGATGTTTTTGTCTCGACGACACTTTTTCTGCGGGGAAAATCGACATACTTCCTTAGGAAGAGTTTCATGATTTTATGCGAGCTTTAATTTGCTGATATTAGAGTGGTACATTAGGGTAGTAGCAACTGAGATATGATGGGTAAGTACCAGAAGGGGGTGCTTGAGCCCAATGACTTCAAAGACAAAAAAAACGGCCTCGTCGAGACAAAAATATCGATGTATCACACTTTAAAATCCGTTTATAAATGCAGAAGCTTTTTTTTTTTGAAACTACCTTTCAATAATACTTCATATTCGAAGGTGTACGGCGAACTTTTTTTTTTGAGGTACGCCCTAATGTACACGTCCTCTGTCCAACAAAAAATGTGCCTGGGCTATGTCAGTTCAATATCCACTTTCTATTTTTAGGGCATTTTATAGTGAAGTTGGCGGGCGATTGCCATGCTGGCTACAGAAGGTCAAGGTTCTGTTGCAACGCTCTCCCACATGGAGGGCATTTGTGCTTCGGTCCTTACATACCTGAATCCCCTTTATTTTAGTTGTATTCCTTGTTGGCCTTTCTTGTTGCATAGACATATTGAGTATTTTTGAAATATATATATCCACCCAGAGCATAAAGGGTGTTTTGTTTTGGAGAGATACCACTTGGAGTTAACTGTGCAGTGTGAGCAAAAAGTTATACAAAAATTGTCCAAACAAAAAAGTTTATTTTTTTAAACGAAAAAAAATTAATTTTCAATTACAAATTTGGCTGATCGAAATAAAAGTCATTATCAGTCATTAATCAGGGCTCTATTGTGTTCCCCATGGCAAGAATGATAGAAACAAAGATTACGCCATCCCACGCAGACAAGCGAAGTGTATTCCTATTGGCTGATAGTCAACGTTGTCTCAATTACAGGGTAAATAGGAGCATAGGGTCCGAGTGCCTCAATTAACCTTGGAATACTTCGTCCTAACTTTCAGTTCGGCATATACGAAAGTATTGATAGGTCTTCCTGGATCTTATAGAAGTTTTTTTCAAGCAAAACATAAGTTCTTCTCACAGCTGTGGGTCTTATGTTCGCAATCAATGCATTTTTTCCAAATGCAATTCGCCTGTCCCCTACTTGTAAGTGAGTCATTGTATTTGGCCTAGCTGATGTTAAGGATTTTTACCCTGGCGATGTAATGTATCCGATTGTAGGAACTTTCATTTCCAGGGCAACTTTGTCTGTGGTGCTAATGAATTTTGCTCCTTAGATTCATTTTTCATGTCTGACGATTTTTAAAGAATTTATTGATTTATTTCGTCTATGGAAATACAATTCCTTACAGACTAGTGCTTAATAATAAATTAGTTCTAATCTTTTACTCGAACACCCTACCCTCGTTATGGTACGTCGATGATTTAAAAAGCCACTAACTAAACTGTGAATAAACTCGAATATAACACACCGATGATAATGGAAACTTTTTGTCGTTTTCGATTTTTAAAGAATTTTTAAAAAAAAAAACAGAGATTATGAAAAAAATTTGTTTCGGCTTAACTTTGTTGATAACCCTAAAGCTGTACCGTGGATTAAAATGCACGAAAGGCAAATATTCAGAACTAGTAAGTTGTAATGCGCCTATGGCGCCCGTTGAAATATGGAAAAAAAATTTTGTTGAAAAAAAAAAAATTTTGTAGAAAAAAAAAAATTTTGTTAAAAAAAAAATTTTTGTTGAAAAAAAAAATTTGTTGAAAAAAAAATTTTTTCTTGGAAAAAAAAAAATTGTCGAAAAAAAAAATTTTTGTGGAAAAAAAAAATTTTGTGGAAAAAAAAAATTTTGTTGAAAAAAAAAAAATTTGGAAAAAAAAATTTGGAAAAAAAAAATTTTGGTAAAAAAAAAATTTGGGGAAAACACAATTTCTGTACAAAAAAAAAATATTATTTTTTTTATTATTTATTATAGAATTATAGAATGCCTATTTAAATTCCTACGTACTGCGTGACAGAGTCAGTGAATCAGTGTATCAGTGAATCATTTTTTAAAATTTATTGCAAAGAAATTGAACAGTTCGTTTTCATGTAATGACAACCTATGTGTCGAAAAATTCTATTTAAAAACGAAACCTATCCATTTCGTCTATTTTTTTTCTACTCAGGGGACCACAGTACATCAGAATTGTACAGTGGTTAATCATTACATTGTGCAATGTGATATTGAACACAATAAACACTAATGATCCGCTGGGATTTTCAGCTACTGGTGGTTTGCTAAAAGGATTCCATTTCGAAACTTTCATGATACAAAGACTTTCCATCACCCCAAAAAAGAACGAGTACGTCCCTTTACTTCGTACCGCAATAAATTCATTTTCATTTCTTTATAAAAGTCTTCTATTTTTAGTCGGCCACCTCATAATTTTCCATGCGAGCGTGGAAATGCATGTGCAACACGGCCACAACACATTCAATATCGCGAAGCATCATTCATGTGGCAGGCTGCCACACGGCTTCCTTATGTTGTGGGTAACAAATTATTATCTCTTTCTCTGTTTCGGTTCGTCCTCGTCCCACCATCCGAAAACAGTAGCAGACTAATGGCGCGCACCGTGCACCGTATCCTCATCGCTCGATGGTGGAAATAAATAAAAAATAAAAAAAAAATAAATGAAGAAAAGAAACAAACAAAAAAATAAGTTGCAAGCGTGTTAATGCAACACGGGGCATATATCACTTTAGTCATGGTTGTGGCAGACACACATAATTTCGGTGTTGTTGTCATTTCAATGCAGCCGCGTCATTTGAAATGGTCTCCACTGCTGCTGCTGCCTGTTTCTTCGATTGTTGGCGGGATGTGATTGTCTACGCTGCTACTGTGCTGTGCAGCTGATGCTGACGATGATGGAGATGCCGATGTCGATTTTGTTTTCCACATTTTTCGCGCTCCTGTTGGTCTTAAGACCGTCCACCCATATTGTTCTTTTTTTCTGTGATTTTTCACAGTCATTTCGTTGGGCTGTGCGTCAGACTTTAGTTTTTTCTTTTTTTATGGCTGTGGCACTTCTGGAGGTGTAACATGTGGAGTTTTGCAATTAGTTTGGATTTGGTTTTTGTTTATGGTAAATTGGCGAAATGTTATGTTCGGAATTCCATTAAAATGTTCTCACCCATCACTCAACGACATGTGTAAGGACATTTTGGTGGGCCTCTGGAATACATTGAAAGCTGTTTGGGTAATAAATCTAAAAGGCATTCGTCTACGTTTCCCATTTTTAAAGGATGTGACATGGGAAAGTTCTCGGGGGTTAAGGCTTAACTCGAATAATTAATTATTGGGAATTTAAAATTAGTTTTAGCGAAGCAGTAATTTATTCTTCAAAGTTCAGATTAGTTGAAACATTTAAATCAGCATAAATGTGTTTCATGACTAATCATTGTGTTTTCTTCTCTGGTATAAAGAAAACGTCAAAAGTGATCAAAATTCGCAGGGGGTCGGCAGGTTAGCTAGAAATCTATGAAAAAATGTCAGAACAAAAATGAAGAATTCCCCAAAATAAATGAAAAATCCCCCCAAAAGCCCAATATGACAATTTCCTCAAATTACTAACCAAGCAAGTCCGCTCCGACTGCCAACAAAAGGCATGGACAGTCATACCATCCGATCGACGAAAGCTGTCGCGAAAGCAGCGGACCAATCAACGAATAGCCACAAAAGTACTAGACGGGCGGATCAAAGTCGCACCGGCTCAGCTCGCAGAGAAGCAGAAGGTATCTCCGCCGAGCCTCTGCCAGCCTAAGGCTCTAATGTGATCCAGTCCGGAAAGCGATTCTGCTGTGATCCGCCAACAATCAACTGAAGTGTTGAGAGGACGTGGACGGATCTATCTCCAGAGACAGCTGTTTAGCTGTTGAGATTGGCCTAAACACCATATAATCCCAGCTCACCGCCCATCTACCGGGTCAAATGTATGTCCTCTAAGAAACTAGAGTTCGATCGACAAGTATAGAGAGGCTATCTAGTGTTGGACGTATCGAAAACTGCCGCGCATCTCTGAGAGAGATGGCCAAGCAGTTTGATATTCGTCTAATTTGCAAGCTTAATCGCTGATCAGGCAAGTCGAATGATAGATGGGCCACTCTGGCCAAAATCAATCGAAATCCCTCATATCTACATCTAGATTAGATGTGTCTATCTTGGTGGCCGTACTCATTGGACACTGTTTGATAGTTAGACTTGCAGCCACACTGGAGGCGCGGCTTATGACTAGTGCATAAGCTGCTGAGAAGAGAAGGAGAACGAAAGCGTCCAACACCTCATATGCTTGTGTCCTGAGTTACGTGTTTAGGAACGAACACTCGACGTCTCCGAACGTGCAGGAATTCAGGAGATCACAATGAACAATCTCAGATGCTTCCTTCACAGCTCAGGATGGTTCAATAGGGACTAATCTATCTACCGATGCTCGTGAACACGTGGTTAGGAACTAACTACACAGAGAGAACAATTAACCTTATATAAGGTTAACTTAACCATAAATAAACATGATTTGGAGTCTACGTTATATAAGGTTAATTTGAACATCTTCTTGTTGACTGGTATTTAACAATAATAATAGTTAATTTAACTATTAATATAAAAATAATTATTGTTGTTTTAACAATGCATTGTTGAATTTTTTAACCATGAAACTGGTTGATATAAAAATAATTATTGTTGTTTTAACAATGCATTGTTGAATTTTTTAACCATGAAAGTTGTTATAAAAATTTCATTGTTAATTTATTGAAACAATGCATGCTCAATTTAACAACGAAATCGTTAATATTATTAAATAATACAGTGTTTGTTTCTGTTGTTCGAGATCGTTGATTTATTTCTATTTCTTGGCAGAAATATAAATTTTCCAAAAAAGCTTCACGAATTGTGTTTGCTTTGATTGCAGGCAAGGTTTCGGAAGCTGTTACAGTTCTTCATCGTTACCCATTTGCAATGATTTCTGCAGCAATTTTTGGTATAATAAGTGTCCTAACTCTATGCGAGTGAACGAGAACTACTGTTTAGTAGCGCATATCCCCAAAAAATCAGGCAGTAAAGCAAAGCAACAGCTCAACAAGCAGTGAAGATAGCATTTGCTGGTGGTTTTTTTGAAAGAGCGAGATTAAGTGCTCACATTTTGAGAGAAAAGCAAGAGTGGAAAAAGAGTGAGGGGAGATAATCGCATTTGTTGCAACTTCGTGTAACATAATACTGAACTTCGTCTAACACAAAGCAGTTCAAGAACTTCGACACAACAGAGCCGAATGATCTTTGAATTGTTGTTTATTTCGCACATTTTTCAGCCTCTCTCTGTCGAAAAAATCAACCTTATATAATGTTAACTCAACTATTTTTCATGTAAATTTGACCTTATTTAACGTTATTTTGACTTTGTAATCAAATATTTACCATGAAAAAATTAACCAGACACATGGGTAAAAAAATCGTTGTACTTTTGGCTAGGTGTAGGGACTGATCTAAGCAAATAGGCTGTTATGTCTGATTACATCATAAATGGTTAGGGAACTAACTGGGCGCACAACCGTACAACCTGTACAGGTCTCCTGGTATAAGAATGGTTCTTAATGCACTAAGTGTGCCTACTAGGACAGTCTCCTCTACATAACATAATGAAAAGTAGATGAATCTACAAAAAACGATGGCCTACTTTTACTTCCAGTCGACGGTTACATTTACTTTCAGTCGCAAAGCTTAACTTTTCAATGTCCAAGAACGAGTTTCTTGTCTCTGGGCGCTCTTAAGAATCTTCTAAAAATTGCACAGCGTAAGACCAGAATTGCAAAAACTACAGCAAAATTATTGAAATAAATTAGAATAATTTCATAATTCCGGAATTATTTTCATAAAAATCCTACAACTTGTTCCCATTTTTCGATATCCAGTATTAATTAACAATCGATTAACAACGTTTTTTTTTAATCTTTAATTGTTAACATTTCCATGGAACCACAAATTTTTATTCCATGGCAGATGGTTTTCTATCAGAGCTCGCAATAATTATTCACTATCGTGATTTTTGTTAGACAAAAAGAATTTTTTTTTGCTGAGCGAAGAAAGGTTCTGTTTGTATCGAGCGGTCAGTAATAGACCGATACGTGTGTTATGCTCAACCCGCAACCCGCAACGCGAGACAGAAAACACAAACGAAACAAAAATGAGAATTTCTGCTCAGACACAGAGCGATTCCGTGTCAGGCAGATGTCGGCATTCATTGGCAGGATAGGTGAATTATCTCTGCAGAACTCCATGGATAGCCAACTTTACTTGTTTCATTTCCTTGAACTCCTCTTGTATTCAAACTATTCGCGTTTTCATGGTTTCTGATTCGCCGGGTCGAAGGACCAAAAATACGCGATGAGCTAATGTGTGAACTTCGAGCTGGTGATTGGTAATTTTAAGGTTGTCCAGAGAAACCTCTTCGACTGGGAGATCACGTTGATAATTCACAATCCCGTTGTCTTTCTTTCGTTCATGCGGTGTTGAAATTTAACTGGAATCCTCGATCGATCCGGGTCTTAGGAACCTTTCCACCATTGGCCATAACTTATTTCCATCAGACAACTCAGGTCACCCTGTGCCACGCATTTATTCGCCGCCTAAAATGTAAGGATTCCGCTGTCTGACTTTAGCATGGTCAGGATTTTATGCACGAATGCCGACACGGCCAATAAGCGTCACTGAGTTTCTTCGCAGAAATTTGCAAATCTTCCATGACACCATGTGTAGATCGTCTCAAAAACCCAGACGCTGTCATGAAACCGCATTATTGAGGCCTACTCATGCTGATGACTGTTTTAAATGGACCTTGTCTTATTGCTAAAAATCACTACTACTAAATATATTCTTTCCCTCACATCTGAGGGACATCAGACATGCCAGCTAATCACCCGATGTTGCACAGATACATTTGCATTATTTGCCGTCATTTTTTGTGTGTAAATGTTTAGCTGCAACATCTCGTGCACTTGACATTGAAAGATGACAAATTGTCATCTTGACAACAATTGCCACTGTCAAACATGACGACTGTCAATGGCTGCTGCTGCTGTGACCGGCCGCAAAACGCCGCACGGCATACGGAAGGTGACACAGCTTAAATGTGAGCGAGCGTCAGACGAACGAACATGCAATTGTCCATTGTCACATGAAACATGGCCCTGCTACAGCAACAATTGACACTGTACTTGTCATGTTATAGCAGCATCGATTTCCCCTTACCCACACCCCCTCTCCGGCGTGCTGGCATTATCGACCTTAAGACGGCATCGAGCGTCAGGCATCCTTAGCTGGAGACACACACAGACACACGAACAGATAAATGTCGGAATGCATTTGGTAAATACGCAATTGTTGTAAATGTAACAACAAAATTGCATTTGCATGTCAGAGCTGCATACAGACACACACACACACATGACACAGCCCCCGGCCACATGTGGCGGTGGAACCCAAAAACAACAGAATTTAATGCACAATTTGACATTTTGTTTCTTTGACGACAGTCTATTTAAGAGAACACAACGACAACAACACCAACATCGGAGGATACCACAAAATGGTACGGATGAAATGGGTGGGTAACGCTTGGAATGTCTTCTTTCGTCTCTCTAATGCGTGCTAAGTAGAGTTTTGTCATTTCCCCACCGAAACGCAGTTGGTATGGAAGTGGTATGACAATTTTGGTTACAGTGCGGCCGATAAGGTTTTAGGAGCTGGGGGAAGATGGCGTGCCTGTAATTGTGGCTGCCTTAGTTTTGGGGAACTTTAAAGTTCAGACGACCTGCAAAACAAAGAATTAAACAAATGTACGACAAGCATTCACTGAAGTGGCCGTGGTGTAAGTGAACCCAGGTTCAAAACCTGGGAAGACCATTAAACATTTGTTTAGCGTCTGCTTCCACCTCGTAAATGCTGGCGACTTTACGAGTACGAGTGTAATCTCTAAGCAAACTACATCATGCACTGCTCACTGCTTCGAGAGAAGTTCCCCGTCTGTTCCTTCATTGTATGTTAAGGGAAGTAAGTGAGTAAGTATTCGCTGAGACGAAACGCATTCCGCGCTGCATTTGCTTATCAGATAATGAAATAAATGTTCGGTCTTCCGATGTCAAGGACGGCAGGATCGAAATAACGAAGTTCGACATTACTCCCTTCTTAACTTCTTTGAGAGCCGTCAACATCTGGCGTATTTGAAGGGGTGCCAGGAAGGTGTATTGAGGGTTCCTAATCGAACATAAGAACGTCTAATAAAAGCCACCACTTGGTCAAAGGGAAGCAGATACGCTCTAATGGTGTATCGATGACGACACCCAGTTAAAGTTTTCAACTGAGAAGGAACTTTCCTAAAGTCCCTAAGAAAAGTTATTAATTCATGCTTGAAATGGGAAAAAAATTCACCTTCTAGGGCAAAAGATAGCCTGGCAGAAGTGTAACACTTTCATATTTCATACGATTGAAAGACGCTGAGTGAACTCGCCACCGTTTAATTGAAAAAAGGCAAAATGGAGGCCATTTTCATATGAATTAAAAACATGGCATTTAGTATAAATAGTGCATGCCGGCCAGCCCCTTCCACCTCGTCCAGTCGACCAACCTTCCAGTTGTGCATTAGAAGGCTGTGATTACGCTCCTCGAGCCTGCGAATTGTGGAGTCTACATCCTCTGGAATGCATGTGACACGGGTCGAGTCGGGTTGTTCTCTTTATCGACGACAACTTAAATCATCGCTGGCCACATCTCGCCCACCTTTTTCAGAGCCGCACGATAGCACTCAACGGATCGCTTGTCTCCGAAGGTGAAGAGTTTAATGCGACCCTGGAATCAGTCGGCATCACTAGAGATGTGAGGTGGACCTGGCATCTCCCTGAGTACTTGAGAGTACACCGAAGAAAGTGCGTTTTCAATCTACGTCTCCTCCGTTGATAAGCACCAGGCTGTCTGTGACCCACTCGACAAAGGACCTCGCCTACTTTTATCAATCGGCATTGAATCCGACAAGTCATGCCATTGATAAGAATTGTCTCGTGCCCATGTGTTTTCGAATCGGTCTTATCAACTCTGAGAGATGGGCGCCGATCATTGTGAATTTTCTTTGAAGGTCTGGTTTGTTTGCCTTCGGAAACCGAGGTCTAAGGCAAAGTAGCCGGCTTGGAAGAAAAGGTCGGACCTTTTGACAGATGGAGTCTCCGATCCACTCCTGTGTGCCGATTTGGGCAAACTCCTTGGGAGTTATCTTATCTTTATTCTGATTTTAAAAAATATCGATTTTTAAAAAAAAATAAATCGGAAACGAATTTTTTTAAATGTTTAAATAAATCAAAAGTTATGCTAAGGGCGGCATTAATGCGGAATTATTCCTCCTTATGTCCGCTTACAAGTTATTCCTCATTGAAGAGGTAAGGGTAAAGAGAATATCCGCAATGGAATAAATAAAGGATCGAAATCAATAAATCCCGTCATATTGAACTTAATGTCACTTTGACAAATAGAGGTCGCCAAAGTCATCTGAACAATTTGAGAATATTTCCATAAATTTCTATGGAAAAATCTTGGATCATCAATCTTTTTGCACCATCTTGGTGTAATATTTCACCAAGGCGGTATCGGTGGTTATGGTTTAAGTTTTCTTGGCTGCCGTGCCATATTTCCATGAGTGTTTAAACAGAGTTTAAATTTTCCATCAAATATAAAAAATGAGCTTAAACCTAAGTTACTGCCATCTATATGTGAGTTTCGTAGCAATATATGTGTGCTGAATTCCAGATGTGATTTCAAGCTGGGTTTTTTTCGGATTCATACTTGCTTATTTCCTTTAACATTATTTGAAGGAGCAAACGTATTTGCATTTCCACTGATCGGGACCTGCTGTTTAAAGTTTTTCTTGAGAAACCCATTTGGCAATTCTCCAGCACTTACGAGGGTGGAGACAGCTAATTAAGTTCCAATTGGTTTTGAAGTAACCACCTATATGCATGCTAGGCTTCCAACTTAATATTACTCATACGCTCCAAAGTCTTCGAAAGAAAAGGCAAATATTTGCTTAGGTTAAAATTGTATACCTAGCAGAAAAAACTCCCCCATATTACTCATACGCTCCGAAAAAAATTGGTGAATGCTATTCTATAAAGCAAATCTAACTTGTTACACTTTTAAGAATCATTCCTAGAAAGTTCATATGTTCTAGACAGTTGTTTACTGATATCTGTGGTACATTTTTGTAGTTAATTGCTGGCTTGAATTTTGAACGATTTGCTACCTATGGACCCGAACATGAGGAAAAAAGGTTTCAGAAATCGAGAGTTTTCCAACTACCGGTATTTCACTAGCTGTCACTTTTGAAGCTTTTATTCTATGACATTTAACAAGTACGCCATTACTAAAAATGGAACGATACACGCTTCAACAACGCAATGAAATTATTAAAATTCACAAAAAAAAAAAAATTGTGAAAATCTTGCACTACGTGCCACACAATAAACCAAACCATTGCTCTTTTATGGGAAAAGTTTCCGGACCGTCTTATCTCTTGTGATTTAACACCTTGCGACTTCTTCCTTTGGAGCCACTTGAAAGATAAGGTCTACGCCAACAGTCCAGCGTCGATTGAAGACCTCAAAGATAGAATTCGTGAGGCTATCGAGGACAGAGGGCAGCCACTTTTGCGATTTGGTTATGGACAATTTCATGAAAAGGCTGATGGTCCTGTAAACGTGGTCGTGGTGGCCATTTGGCTGATGTTGTTTCTCATTATTAACGGCATACCATCATCTTTATTATGAAAAAAACATCCGATCATTTATCTCAAAAAATTCCATTTTTCTGTGGATACCAAAATACCACCTCCTGTTGGAAAACCATGTATGGTCTTGATTCGCTACAGAACTTTTTTGGAAAAATCTCAAATGGTCTTTGTATTCTTGCTTAACAGACCGCCCTCCAATCTGCATACACTTGGGCGTGTCCGTTCTTCTCAGGCTAAATGTATGCGTGTGCGTGCGTACAAGTGAGTGTGTGTGTGTGTGTGAACGAGGACTACTTAATGCACATCTTCAGTAACAGGCACTTGATGACACTTCTGCAGCTCCTCTCCAGTGCACAACAAGGAGACTCAAGTGTTGTCATTGTCAGTGATTTGTTGCAATTGTTCTTTCATTCTGTCACTCCATTCTTTGGGTTTCCTTTTATTGTTTTTGTTGTTGTTGTTTGTGTGCAAGAAGAACACGAAGGGAGGAACGAAACGTTGAATAAAACGTGTCTGAAGTGCATTAGTGTGTTATTGTTTTCACACATTTCTATTTTGAAAAACATTTTAAATTTAACACTTGTTTTCCTCTTCTTCTTGGGGTTTTCGTTTTTTTTTTTGATGTCATGCCATCCATCCATTTGGTCGTGCAGCCATTTCTTTTCTATGCCAAGCAACCGTTCCCAAGACATCTGCATCAATGGGCGCGTTTGGGTACTGGGAGCAGGATGCTGCCGCAGCAGCAGCATTGTCTTCCATTAAATGGTGTCGTATTGACATTTTTCATTTGGTCGTCAAGACAGGAACAAATAATTTGCATAAACGATATTTTCAAATAATATTGACAACATTGTTGTTGCTGTCGGTTGCTGTTGTTGCTCTTCCATTTGTTTTGTATTTGTTTTCATGTTTGTCCAACGTTGGTCTTGTTTATTTGTTAAAATTCACATGTTCTATTCTTTGTTTGACTTGGATTAGCTTGGTCGTCGACGTTGCTGTCTTCGTCGTGGGTCCGATTCAGAGTTGCTATGCCTGAGTTTACCATTATTAGGAGGGTTGCCAACTCTGAATAAATAATGGCGCCCTCATAAAAAACCATAAAATTCTTAAGAATATTTCTCAAATATTTGCTTACATTAAAATTGTATACCTAAGAGAAAACAACTCCCCCAAGTTGTTTGGCACATGAATCATTTTGGTAAACAAATGTCCACAAGTAGAAAATGGAGCGAGTCATAAATTCACTTAACTAAATTAAGAACTCTTTGCCCAGGCCTGCTGGAAATAGCATTGCCAACCCCTTCAATAGATCAGGCAAAGAGAGAGTGTTGGTGGCAGTTGTGTCCAACATTTAGCTGCAACGGAGACACGGAGTGTCTCCATATTTCCATGGGTGTTTAAACAGAGTTTACATTTTCCATCAAATATAAAAAATTAATTTAAATCTAAGTTTCAGGAACACATTTCACATGGAGTATGTAGGCACGACTTTCGTCGGCTAGTGACGAAGGTGTTAGGAAAGCAAGACTGATAGCAAAGCAGCCACGAAAAGGAAAATAATGTTTTTAATTGAAAATCTTGGATTTTTTTTTTAATTTTAAATTTAAATTATCCCAATGCAAAAGGCCTTTTTTGAGATAAATGATCGACACGACAAAGCCAGGACGTTGTTGATGATCGGCCGGCTGAACTTTATAAGCCTTAAGACCCAAGTCTTTATGCAAAAGACGGTGTAATAACGTTTGTGCCGAATGCCCAATTCCGAAGAACGACGAGGAATGAACAAACCTGAGTTTTTTTCCACACTTTGGGCTACAGCAGCAATATTCTCAGTTGTTCTTCAACGACATGCACGGGTTTTATTCTTCACATCACTCACTTGTCCCAACAGCTCGACTTTTTCCACCCATTTTCCTTATTGCGGTCCGACAAGGTGCTTCACGACGACCCAACAATGCTTTAGTTTTGCGAACGTGTGACTGCAAGATTTTCATCATTTTTTTGATTACAATTACAAATATTCTGATAGTAATCAAATGACTATAAAATAATCAAAAGTAATCTCTGAAAGTAGTCGGATTATTTTCTGATTACTTTTCATTATTTATAGTAATCGCAAGTAATCCTGATTATTTTTAGGTTATTTGTAATTGTAATCAATTATAAGTCTTGAAAAACTGAATATAATCGTAATTTAATCATTACAGCATCTCTACAAAAAATGTAATTTAATTAGTAACTATTACGATTAGTAATCATTACTTAGTAGCCACGGATGTTTGTATTTAAAAACTCATGAGTTTACTAAGGGGTTTCAAAAGAAAATGCCAGAAAGCCCCTGGGGAAAAAGCCATCTTGTATATGGGCACTTAATCTCCCACATGAAAACTTGAGCCGAAGAATCCATCAAAACGATTTGTGGCGCTAAGTGCACAGAGAGAAAAATTAACCTTATATAAGGTTAACTTAACCATAAATAAACATGATTTGGAGTCTACGTTATATATGGTTAATTTGAACATCTTCTTATTGACTGGTATTTAACAATAATAATAGTTAATTTAACTACTCCCTGGTTGAATTTGTTAACCATGAAACTGGTTGATATAAAAATAATTATTGTTGTTTTAACAATGCATTGTTGAATTGTTTAACCATGAAAATTGTTAATATAAAAATGTCATTGTTAATTTATTGAAACAATGCATGCTGAATTTAACAACGAAATCGTTAATATTATTAAATACTACAGTGTTTGTTTCTGTTGTTCGAGATCGTTGATTTATTTCTATTTCTTTGCTTCACGAATTCTGTTTGCTTTGATTGCAGGCAAGGTTTCGGAAGCTGTTACAGATCTTCATCGTTACCCATTTGCAATGATTTCTGCAGCAATTTTGTGGTATAATAAGAGTCCTAACTCTATGCGAGTGAACGAGAACTACTTTTTAGTAGCGCATATCCCCAAAAAAATCAAGCAGTAAAGCAAACACGTGCATTACAAAGCAACAGCTCAACAAGCAGTGAAGATAGCATTAGGTGGTGGTTTTTTTTGAAAGAGCGAGATTAAGTGCTCACATTTTGAGAGAAAAGGAAGAGTGGGGGATATAATCGCATTTGTTGCAACTTCGTGTAACATAATACTGAACTTCGTCTAACACAAAGCAGTTCAAGAACTTCCACACAACAGAGCCGAATGTTGTTTGAATTGTTGTTTATTTCGCACATTTTTCAGCCTCTCTCTCTCTCTCGAAAAAATCAACCTTATATAATGTTATATAACGTTATTTTGACTTTGTAATCAAATATTTACCATGAAAAAATTAACCAGACACATGGTTAAAAAAAATCGTTGTACTTTTGGCTCGGTGTGGGTTAATGAGTTCTTTCGTCCCCCATTTACACACACACACACACAGTTTTCTTATAAATTACGAAGACCCCTGACTATTCCTGCTTTACTTTCTATAGAAGAAATCTCCTACAAACGTGACATTCTAGTAAAAATTCTTTACACATGGCAAACGATCTGCAGACAAAGCCACATGATTCGTGGGTTTCTAGAATTTATTTAAGAGGAAATACAGGTGGATGGGCGTTATTTCGTTTTTGTAAGTAGAGATCATTACATTACCACGATGACAGCGTCATCTGGATGTCAGATATCAAAATCTCCTCAGCGCCACGGTGACAGGTATCAAATTCTCCTCAGCGATTTTCCAATACTATTTTGACAGGGAGATTATTCACAATAGCTCCAGAGCTTTGTTGCCTCGTGGTTATTGATTAAAAGTACCACGATTTCAGCGCCATCTGTAGGTTAGTTTATACGGCCCCACACATACCTTAGTTTTGAGCGATCATCTGATCTATGCTCAACTACAAAAATCAATACACTGCTTTGGACCCAGCTCAGCCAAGGGCATTAACCGATAGCTCAATACTCCACATGTAGATGGCGCTACTAAGAAAGTCGGTGTTGTCTATCCAAGACAATATATTGTGACTTACCTTGGTCAACATCGGACATTCTGTATTGACTGTTTTATATAACATCGATCTTCCTACCCTCGGTGTATGAAATCGTTGGAGAAGACAAGGCCTCATATATAGATGGAGCCACCACGAGTCTGCTGCCAACTCAGTTCAGGGCAAGAATTGCGCCACAACGAAAGTTTTGGGTCTGCGCGCTGTATATTCATTGCCTTGGGCATAACACTAGATGACTTGGATGGACAACGTCGATCACTGAGTTCTATTTGTTGTATATCGTCGATGTAACACTCCATATTATGACACTATTTCCGCTGACATCTTGCTCTGCGTTCATTGTCTAAGGCCTTCGACCCGGCATTGAGAGGTCAACATCGGTCAAACTGCTCTGATAGTTTTGCATAAAATCAAACCTAATCCACTGAAATCAACATAATGCACTGTGTGGAGACTACAAAAGGGTGTTTGATCCTAAAAAGTAAAAAAAAAATCATGATCTCATCTCGTAAAAGAGCCGCCTTCCAGATATCAAGAAAGCTCACCCGATGCACCTGCTGCAACTAAGAGAAAGATCTTTTTTTACCCAATCACCAAACCCATTTATTTTTAAACTCCAATTTCAATCCACATTGATTTTCCGAAATGAACCGCACAAACCAAACTGACCATCAAAATCCATCGGTTTACCCGGTCGCAAACATTCCTCAGTGCCAAAGTCTCTATTCTGTTTGAAATATTCCCGATATTCATCCCAGACTTTGTTGTAATCTCCGGCGATCTGTCGCAGAGAACCATTTTCACCGCCATACTCTTCAGGCAAATACCTTAAGGGGACCTGATTCGTCAGCTGGGGCATATTTTTGCCAAATATGAAGACCTGCAAAAGTATCAGAGACATTAGATAGAGCCGCCCTGTACGTGTTGCAAGCCCTCAACTTACCCTTTGTCGTAGTTTCTCGGACAGACAGGGTAGTATAATTTTAAAAAACTGTTCCGCCACCGCTGAGACATTTATGTAGCACCAGGCCTTGATGCGAAAGGGCAGGGTCTTCTCATAGAAAGTGACCAAGCGCTTGATGACGCTGGGAGTGAATTGTAGGAAATGACTGGCCGTGGCATTTTCAAAGTCCAGAATATAAAACAAACCGTGAATACAGGCGTGCGGATCGTTTACCAACAGCAACTCGTGCATGGTGTTACAAGGCAGCAGGGCTTCCTCGATGGAGTGCTTGCCCACCGAGTAATTTAGGCGAAAGACCAGAATTCTTGGGCCACAGCCATTTAGAGGTGCGGGCAATGGAAGAAAACAGCTGACTAGAAATTAGCAATGATGTGTTGTAGGTTTGAAGAGCTCAATCTTACCCTATATTATGAATTTCTCGAAACGCCGGCGTATCCACATCCCTGGCCGCTAGAAGGTCTGGATATTTTGAGGTTAGGGCATAGAAATGGTCCAGTTTTTCCTTGGATCTTTCCAGGCTAAATTTGCAGCCACGCAGAAACTGTATTAGAAATTGGTCCTCTGTGCGAGCTTTCAGATGCGGCTGTTGCCGAATCCAGGTCTTTAGGGCCAGCAGATCATCGTTAATTCGCGATGGAACTTCACCCAGTTCTTCGATGGCAATTTTCTGCAATTCCGGACTGAGCGGTTGTAGCTGGGCCATATTCGTAGTTAATGGTGTGGCTTTAGACGGAGACTGAATTGAGCGCCACTGGTTCTAATAAAACGTTGTCTATGGTCTATGGTTTAGGCCGGCTCTCCCATTAAAATATTGAGTGTTAATTAGGTTAATTGTTGTTCTAACATTCAATGACGTCTTTGGGTGGGAAAGTTCCCCAGATATTCAATGGATTTGTTAAAAGAACAAACCCAACGCCAGCTAAGTAAATATGGGAACTACACCGTTCGGCAAAGATTAAAAATGCTTGTGCGGTTGTGAAAATAACGAATGGAAGCACCCAGTGACAATGAAAACTCTCAGTGTATTACTTTCCAACACTGAAAAGCGAAACGCCATAACGAGGCTACCTGCGAACTATCGATATCGATAACTCTGGTTTAACAGCTGATAATGTCCAACTGTGTGGACATTTCCATTCACTAATGTTTCAAAAGTCATCATGAATTGTTTGAGGCCCGAACAATGCTGGCAATTTTTAGAAATTATCTGGGGGGAAAAATCTGTTTGCGAAGTTCATAGAGCACTTCGTCCATTTTACGGTCTACATAATCAGCCTAGCGAGCAAGCAGACAAGCTACGCCAATATGTCAAACTGTCGTGTTTGGGGCGAAGACAATCGTCAAGTCTTTAGCGAACCACCATTACATCCATTAGAATTGATTGTTTGATGCGTTTGGTTACACGCTGGCGCCATTCTCGGTCCTTACTTCTTTCGAAATGAGGAAGGTGCTGCAGTTACGGTGAATGGCGAGCGCTATCGAGACATGCTCACTGAATTTTTGTTTCCACAAATTAATAAGGTAAACATCTATGACTTTACTGCGACGGCGCAACTTGCTACAGCGAGCTTAACCATAGATTTATTGCAAAATCCATGGGGTGGCAACTTTATTTGTACGAACCTCGTTTGTACGATTTTAAAACATATTTTCTAAAAATGTATAAAGCTGTTATAAATGTTTATGAATACGGGAGTATGTCTTTAGGTCCTTGCCGATATCCAGTCCTAGCGCCGTCTATATTTCGGTGTACTCTGCCGCTAGCGCCATCTACATGTGAGTGTAAAACTGAACATATCGGCGATTCAGAACTGTCCTGACTAATTAGAGCTCGCCAATGATGTTTTTTTTGGGGAAATTTTAAAATACTTTCAAAAAGTTTTCTTTGGAAAAACTCACAGCAAAGAATGTCAGTTTTGATGCAATACGTTTGTGTATTGTCCATAAATATTTAAAAGGAATTGATACCGAGCGCCATCTATATGTCAGTTAAAAACAATATGTATGCGAGTAGATTCAAAGGACAAAAGACAATATAATTATAAGCGAAGTTCTGTTACAATGTTGGTATTATAGTTTAAAGTCCGGTATTTATGTTGACGAACTTTTTAGCTTAAATTCTCACCAAAAAATTCTACTCTCGAGTTGTTTTCTATTCAGAATTTATTCTAAACAAATATTGTGTATAGGTTTTTGAATCCGTTTACCAAAATTAATTTTACGTCGGCCTGTGTTGTTGTTGTCTAAAAGTTGTTTATCGCAAAGTCAATGTCAATAATAATAATGAAATATTTTCTATAAATAACATCTGTTATATGAAAAGAATTACACTGGACAACAAAATTGATCAAAGCTCGTGCAATTTTTTGAATTTAAAAAAAAAATCAATAAATTTTGTTCACTTATGCGGGATTTTCATTAAAATTGTCTTCGGATAATTTAATCTTCTGTTATTTAAATGAACGGTTTAAAGTTTAAATTCAATATTAATGAGCTTGTATGAAAATAGTCAGTTATTTTCAATTGGTTGAGTTGTCTTAAATGTGGTTGACACATAATTGTTTGAGATCATTTGTTTCGCCCACGGCTTTAAAATTATGTCCAAAAAAATGTTTTCATAACATAAATTGATTCTAATGTCTCCTTATTGTGATGATCTCATAATCAATTCTATTGAATCTACTACAGCATTTTCAGCGTTTCCATTGGCCGTATACAGCACCTCCTCTATTATATGTTGGTCCATCAATTCTTGTGTATTTACTTTATTGAGTTGCATGAATTTCTCTTAAGCGGTGTTCGCATCTTTTTATTAAAAATGTGTTTCACATAAACGATTTTTCAATAAATCGGATTTTCGTTTAAGCGAAATACAGTGCATGGAAAATCATCCCGAACAATCGTTATTTATATCATTTTTTTCACTTAAAATGCGTGCGCTTATCCGAATTCGACTGTAGTTGATGTCGTTAAATCCACGCAGGACTTTGCGTTTTGCTGATGAGTAGTGGTGAACCTCGCGTTTTTGAAACAGCGAGCCATATGTTTCGCACTGCAGTAAGTAACGGATATAGGAACTTCGCTTATAAGAAAAAAAAACCGCATATAAGAAAGTATTCCAAAAGTCACCTAGGCCTTTCCGTTTTGCTGAAGGACACATTTTTGAAACAGCGTTTCATATGTTTCGTCATGTAATAACTTACGGATATAGGAATTTCGCTTATAAGAAAAAACCGCCTATAAGAAAGTTTGGCCAAAGTCCGTTTCTCACTTTGTTTTAAACAATAATTGTTTATCAGAAAAAATCGCATTCAAGAAAGAAATTTGACTTTCTTATATCCGAAATTTGCTCTTAAATGAACCGCATTCCAATATTGACAAACTCTCACCAAGAAATGGACGAGAAAGTTGTTCAGCTCTGGCCCTCGAAAATGCCACCACACTTCCCTATTTGTGGACTGTTCGCAGCAGTCACCGCGTACTTGCCTGACTTTGTGCAATATGGACGATAAAGTGCAATGTTCTTATAAATCAATGCCACCACCAACAACAACAACAACACCATCACTAACATCACCACCACCACCACTGACTTAATTTCATTTCAGGCCGGGCGGTGGGGTGTTCGGTATCGCAAATGTATGCAATTACATCGTTGCGGTGACACTCACTCCTTCTGCCCCTTGGCGCCCTCTCCCGCCTTCAGTTTTTTGTGGCTTCTGCAAACTGCTTGGTTGTTGGTTGTTGCCACACATTTAAATGCCACAAAATTTATTGGCGTTAATTTTAGTTTCTCTCTTCTTTCTTTCTATTCCTGGCATTTTGCAATATCGTCATGGTGCACAATGCGCTTTGCCGCCCTAGCTGCTTCTTTCACTTTGCTCCCCCCCCCCCCCCCCCACCCGTGCTAGGCAAGTGCGTCTTGCAAACCGACTACCAAAAGAAACTTCAAGTGAAGATGTTTTACTTTGAACTGTTCATTATTTGGTGGGTTTCATTATTAATTACCGATGTTGTTGTTTTGTAAACACCGAAACAGTGTTCCGAAACTGCCACCAGCGCCAACAATTACAGGGCATTTAACATTTAGCATTAAATTTTCAATGAAGTGTTAAAGTAATCAATAGTCCGTAACTGTTACGGATGGTCTTCATTTGCAATGTGGCACACACACACAGACATCTTACGCCTCCATATGGTGTTTGCCTGGCGGGAATGGTTCCTATTGACTGTGGAGTTGTTCGGTTGGTTGGTTGGTTGTTTATTTACAATTGCATCGGTTGAGATTTTCTTGCGGAGCCACCAGTAATGATGTTTAAATATTTACTCAGATGCAGACATAACAAAATGTTTCAATACACGTTTGGAGATTTCAGTTGCGGAATGGAGCCGCATTACGATCAACTAGAAATTGAGTTCGGAAATGATTAAGTCTTCAAAAGTACTTTAGTTTTCTAAGTGGAAGTGGGGACTTGATCGTGGCTTGTGAAATTTCGGGGAACATGGGGACAAGAAAACCTACAAGTTTTTTTTTTTTAATTCAAATCCCAACTAGTTATTTGCCCATTTTGTATATCTCTATACCCGGGACTTAACAGTCGGTATTAACGGGAATAAAATGCAACTACGTTTGCACAAAAACTCTATGAAATTAAAAACCCCAGTTGTGTGTCATAACGCGCCTCATGTCTTCAACGTCCGGCCGTTCATCGAAATGGCATTTCCAGCTGAATTTTCAAAGAAAATGGGGCATTAAAATGGGTCTTTGCTCCAAAATACTCACCGAACTGATACTCTAACAGAATGCATTGGCTTCTCGACAATTACATGTGGGTTTTTCGATCTATAGATAGGATGAGATAAAAACTTACTTCGAGAAGTTAGTTTTTCGAGAAAAATCGTTGTCTGATAAGTGATACGGAAGCTGCTAGTCGTACATAATTGCTCAGTCAATTGGACTATGTAGAAAAAATAAGGCAAGTTTATGTAGATTCATTCTTTATGTATTTTTTACCAATTCCTACGATTATAACGGGTGTTTTTTAAAGATCTTGAGAACTTAAAGTGATAATACAAGACAAGAAATATTGTTGGAATAGTATTTTGTTTTAATTACAATCATGACATTTATTTCTTAACCCTTTAAAGGGTTTCAATATGATTTTCGGCATATGTCGGCCGCATTCGATCAGTCCAATTTGTGAGTCAATTTTCAAATAAATCTGGACGTACGTCGTCAATGGTGGATTGAATATTGGCTTCAATAGCACCGTGTTACACACATTCTGTCCTCTGAACCAAATTTACTTTTTCGGAAAGGGGATACAAAAATAAAAATACACGTGTATCGGCGATTTTCATGTACACGTCAGAATTTTTTTTTTTAAGTTTGAAGTATTAAGCTCGTAGTGGCCTGTGTGAAAGCCTTTGGACAGATTTTTAACCCTTTTTCAGTGATCCAATCTTTTGCAGGCAGACTCGTGGAGATGTCTGTATCACGTCAAATTTTTTAAAAATAATTTTTATCAATTCTCAGATTTTCCCCAATTTTTATTATTTTTGAAAAAAAATAAATATTTTTTTCACTTTTCTTAGCATAACTTGAAGAGACTCCAAATTTTTAAACTACTTAAGCGTTACGAAAAAAAAATGTTTTTTGACTGAAACCTTAAAAAAAACGATAACCATTTAAAAAAAAAAAAAAATTTAGGAAAATCTGAGAATTGATAAAAATCTATTTTTTAAAAAATTTGACGTGATACAGACATTTCCACGAGTCTGCCTGCAAAAGATCAGCTCGATTGGATCACTGAAAAAGGTCTAAAAATCGGTCCAAAGGCTTTCACACAGGCCACTACGAGCTACATATTTCAAACTTACAAAAAAAATTTTTAACGTGTACATGAAAATCGCCGATACACGTGTATTTTTATTTTTTCCCCTCTTTCCGAATATGTGCATTTGGTTCAAAAATCTTTTTTTTGTAACACGGTGTAGTTACTGGTTTGTCGGCATAAACCAAGGACTTAACATAGCCCAACAAAAAGTAATTGAAATTAAATAAACGTAATTCAAATTCAAGGCTAACATCAGCCAACACTCTTTCCTCCCTCCAATACCGTTCTCTTCTGTAGCTAACACAGTATAGGGGGCGTCCCCGACGAATTAGTTTAAACAAAATCGAAGGCGTTTAATCGTCCAAACGAGGCGCCACTGAATTCGACCACTACTGGAAATAAATTTGTCACCAAATTGATTTTGCAATCAATCGATTGCAAAAGTGCGTTATATGGCAAGTTGTTGCAACCAAATGTCGTTTAGCAATTCATTGTTGGAAATAGTCAGTCTGGTTCGATGGCGCTCGCCATTCACCGTAACGACAGCACCTTCCTCATATCAAAAGATGTAAGGACGCCAGAGTGTAAACTGCAATTTTAATGGATGTAATGGTCAATACGGTAATTTTGCTGGTTGACATAGCGTGCTTGCTTGCTGCCTAGGCCAATTATGTAGACAGTAAACTGGACGAAGTAATGTTTTTTTTTGTTTTCAAAGTAAATTTCCACAATGTGAAAAAGTTATTCTGGCGTTAAAGGATTCCTGCCGACATGCCAACCCATACTGAACAGAAATGTCAACCCAATTCGACATTATCAGCTGTCAAACCAGAGTTATCGATATCGATAGTTCTCATGCAGCTTAAAATACTTGCAATTGCACACAGTTCACACTGATATAAATTAACGAACACATATCCGCTGCTTCGTATGCGTAAATTTCCCTATTCACAAAAAAAATTGGTAAATTGCGTTGGTTTACAAAAACAAATTCTTTAAATGGATTAAAACCTTTCCCCATTGTTTAAATTTTTGGTGATAGATATTAATTTCGAAATATTTGGTCACACCTATTTAATTTAATAGTGTTGTCGAGCCCGAAACCATTTCCAAACATGGATTTCCTTTTCTACAAAAGGGAAACCAAAAAAGTTTAATCAAATGAGGATACTGAAAAGACGCAAGGTTCAGACTTTATGATTAGTTTTAAAACGTTTTCCCACATCAACTATATTTTACCCGTCTTGGATCTTTTTGGTCGTCTTTTCCATGTCCTCGAATTGTTAGCTAATTTGATGAAACTTTATGGTTCCCCTTTTGTCCCTTTTTATCCCGTTTTCGTATGTCTTGTATCTTTTTTTGTCCCTTCTATTACTTTGTATATTTTCGCTGCCTTGGCTTCTTCTTTGTCCCTTTAACCCCTTCTACCAGTTTTACTCCCCTCATGGTAATTTGAAATAGTTTTTCGCTCTTTTTTTTAACCTTTATTAACAAATTCTACATGCAGTTGCCATGAATATTTCTACTTCTCGCCCTTTTGTGATTATTTAAAAAATTTCTTTTTATTTCACCAGTTTTGGACCCTTTTTGTTCCATTTTCCATTTTTGTCGATTAAACTTTTTTTTTTGCACATTTTTATTTTTTTCACCTTTTGTAACTTTTTATCACGTTCTGGTACGTTTTGACCCCTTTTTCGTCCCATCTCCAACTCATTTCCTGTTGTTGTTGCCAAAAACGTGTTTCATTCTTTTTTCCCCCTTTCGGTCCTTTTTCACCACATTTGGTACTATTATCCACTTGTGGCAAAAACATTTGTTTCCCCATTTTTGTCCCGTTTTGGCAACTTTTTCACCCCTTCTCGAACTATTATCTACATGTTGTTGCCAAAAATTCGTTCACCTCCCCCCGGCCCACTTTTTATGCTGTCTTGGCCCCTTTTGTGTTCCATCTCTAACTCATTTCCACCTGTTTTTGCAAACAATTTGTTTTACCATTTTTTTATTTTCCCCCCTGTTTTGGTAATTTTCACCTGTTGGTGCCAATCGTAGTTGTGGACCAATTTTCCCACAAAAATTACAATACAGTGTACTCTCTGCTTGCGGACACCACTTTCTGCAGTCCTCTTGTGTAAAGGAAACTATTTTATTTTATTTACAAACGTTTTCCCACGAGTTATAAAATATTTGTATACATTTTCTTTTAATTTTTGCACCAAAGTCGAATATGTAAATATTTACTCCGGCAAATATTGATAAATTTCGGGCGAAGTTACAGCCAGGAACTCATTTCCCACCCAATACGCCTAATTTATGCATAAAGCAAAAAAGCGTCAAGAGTTAAAGTGAGTGATTAAGTGACTCGAGTACGTGAGTACTCGTCGTATTCGTATTTCGCCATCACCGGCGGCGCAGCACCACAAGTTCAATGCACGTGTGCGTTGAATTATCGTAACTGCCGCAGACACAGCCGTTGCTCGCTCATTGCTTTTGTTGTCGAACGGTTCCAGTTTGGGCTTCGACTCGAGGAGTACAAGTGATATTGTTTACTTTTTTATTTAACTACGAATAGTTTACACACACACACACACACGCACGCAAAAAACGTCCAAATAAAAACATTTTCATATACACACGCACACACACACACACATGAATGTTAGTTAAACGCCAAAATAAAATAAAAACACCTGAAAAACGAGTTTTAGGTTTGGCTTACTTCACTTGCGCTCTCTCGCTGAGCAGAGTTGCCAGATGGAATTCGAAGATTTGTAAGCCCTAACAACGAGAAGACGATTTCTGTTCCTTAAATGACGATTTTTATGTTATGAAAGAGTTCCCATATAAGTTCCCAAATAAAACTGAGTTTAAATTTCAAATAGGTTTTTGTTTGGTCAGTCAACATAATCCACACTTTGGGTATTTCCTGTGGCTACACTATCTTTTTTTATTATAAAACATATCCAGCCCTGATCGCGAAATTGACGTAATGTTCAAAAAGAACATTTTATAGGAAAGAGATGTTTTTTTGTGGTCAAGCAAAGAGGCGTGTGACGCTGACGATACAATTGATATCAAATTCAACTGTTTCTTTGTAAATATAAATTTGTAATTCTTAATTTTTGGGATTAAGAGCTTTGGACACTGCTCTATCGAATTTCTTTCAAAAGCGAGTTTCGAAAAAAATATCGCTTACGTAAAAGGTTGTCCAACAAGAGGCTATATTTTGAATCACCCGGTATTTCACTAGCTGTCACTTTTGAAGCTATTATTCTTTGACATTTAACAAGTAGAAACTACAACATTACTAAAAATGGAACGATAAAAATTAAATTTAAAAAAAAAATTTAAAAAATTTCTGAAAATCTTGCACTACGTGCCGCTCAAGCAACGAAACCATTGCTCTTTTACGGGAAAAGTTTCCGGACCCAGTTATCCCTTGTGATTTAACACCTTGCGACTTCTTCCTTTGGAGGCACGTGAAAGATAAGGTCTACGCCAACAGCCCAGCGTCGATTCAAGACCTCAAAGATAGAATTCGTGAGGCTATCGAGGACATAGGGCAGCCACTTTGTGATTTGGTTATGGAACATTTCATAAAAACGATATGGTCCTGTAAGCATGGTCGTGGTGGCCATTTGGCTGATGTTGTTTTTCATTATTAACGGCATACCTTCCTCTTTATTATGAAATAAATATCCGATCATTTATCTCAAAAAATGCCGTTTTTTTCTTTGAATACCAAAATAAGTCCTCTTGTTGGAAAACTCGGTATGGAGATCATCCGAGACTCATTTATTGGTCCGCAGAGGCACATTTCCCTTAGCGCTGAGCGCCAGCATTATAAACCAGTTTTTGTGGCCGGCGAAGTCCTTAACCTTCCCGTTTGTGAAAGTGTCCCTTTGGACCTTTTTGATATGCAAACTTTAGGTTAGGTTAGGTTGAGAAGAGAAGAGAAGTCGGATTTAAGCCAGTATTCGGCTTGTTGTGCGCTCTAAACTGGTACATGGAAAGGTCTTGAGAAGTTATTTTAAGAACTCTGTACTGTAGACATAATATTTAATTGTTTTCCAGTCTGCGCCCCTGAGATGGGTCAGGTCGTTTCCCAAGAAACGGGATCTATTGTTTGCGAACGCTGGGCACTGACAGAGGAAATGCTCCAATGTTTCGTCCTCATTTCCGCATGCCCTATATACGAACTTTAAGACCAACGGGAAACTAACTAATCGGTGGGTTAAATGCATTTTGCCTCTTCTTATTTTGGCGATTTCTAATAATTTTTTTATAACGATGGTTGCAAACTG
This sequence comes from Hydrotaea cyrtoneurina, assembly GCA_958296145.1. Classification (NCBI taxonomy): domain Eukaryota; kingdom Metazoa; phylum Arthropoda; class Insecta; order Diptera; family Muscidae; genus Hydrotaea; species Hydrotaea cyrtoneurina. The sequence continues at coordinate 48,108,706 of OY282514.1, read as the reverse complement.
GCAACACTGCTTAATCGATCAGTAGCGAAAAAAAAAATAACAACACACGTCGTGAGCTTGAGAACTCTGGACGTTTTAAGAGTACGTAGAAATAGGGCTTCTTGTCATCCTAAGAGAATTTCTCTAAGAGATAGAGTTAGTATGGCTTAAATAGGCAGAGTGAGAGAGAGAGACGAGAAATGGTTAGAAGCACTTAGAGATCATTTAACACACAGTTGCTGCTGTTTCGGTTTTAAACGCACTGCGGAGTGTTTTCTTTATTTTTTTTTATTTTTTTGAATTGTTATGTTGTCTTCAAATTTCAAATACTCAAACCCGTTTCAATATTTTGGGCTTTCGTTGGTTAAAGGAAATATGTTTGGACCAAAGGTGTTGCGGTGGTGGCACCATAGAACTATTGTTTCAGGGGTGGAATTCATTATTTTTAAGTTCATCTTGGAGGCCGGGACTATTTGAACTTATTAGGTTCTGGTTTATTTACTGTCAAAGGACAAAAAAAAACACATTATTTTCTAAACCTCTTTTTTACACTTTGAACCTCGTCTGTGCCAAATTTTAATATAATTATTTTATTTAAAAAAGAAGACTTATCTCTTTATTAGAAGGCTTGCCAAAAAGCTTTGCCTTGGTCTCTTTGCGGTCATCATTCTTTGATGAGACCTTTCACAGGGTCTCCTTTTTATGGTATGGATCCAATGCACATTTCAGAACTTCTTCCAAAGATCTCGCATACGCCACTGGCAACGTTCAATAAACCTAAGCGTATCGGAAAAAGGAAAACTACAGGAAATTCTCAGAATATTTCACCAAGAAACCATGGGTCAAACAAAATTCCGTAGCTCGCGTAAACTGATTTTGAATTTTTTTTTTAAATCTGTGCTACAACCAAACTACATTTGGTACAAATAAAGATAAGAAAACTTACTTAATAATAACAATAAAATACAATACCATAGATGTTAAAATATATGAGATACAGTTCGTCAAACTGGAGAAAACAAATTACATTTTGAAATATCATAAAAATCTAAAAACACTAAAAAATTTTCAAATAAAATCTGCGATTTTTTATGCGCAATATTAACGAATATCCCTAAATTTATGAGAAAAAATTAAAACACAAATTATAGAAAACATGCCGGCCTTCAACATTGGAAAATACGAAAAGTAGTCAATTTTGGAAATATTTCTAAAATACAACCCATTGTCCGTGTTTTGAAATTAGTACCTTAAAATAATCCCTCCATCCTTGCCTACAACCAGTTTTTTACAGAACTCAAACATTTGAACTAGATCAAAAGTTACAAACTTTTTTCCGATGAAACTGGTTTCTGGTTTTTATTCCCTGTGAGGCCCTCTAAGGCCCAATAAAAGAGATCGTAGTTAAACCACAATAAAACTGAGTTTAAACTTCAAATACGTTTTTAAGTCAGTCAAAATAATCCACATTTTCGGCTGAATAATTAAAATAATATTAATCTTTTAAGGTGAATTTTGGTCACACAAGACTTTTATGAAAAAAATATGAGAATTAAAAACTCTGCCAAATGAACTTTGGCAGGGGCAAAAGACACCTGTATGGAACTGGTTGTTGTCGGAAAACATTTGAAGCATCAACAAATTTATTTTATTTGTGTTATTTGGTATGGGCTCAGGGGACTGATATCCAACAGGGTGGACGATTGGTAGACGATTTGGTCGCAACGACTCAACAGCCTTCTCGGTGGGTCAATTACGACGATCAAACACATTTTTCGCCAGAATTCAATGCTGAAACTGTTTTGTTTTTGGTATAAATAAATAAATACACTTGTGCGCTCCTGATTTCTTCCTCAGATTTCCTGCCCCTTTTTTTCCGTTTGGAATTCGGTCCCCTCTATAAAGTTACTTAAATTCTTTATGTCCATTCCTTTGACGACCGACAGGTCATCTAAGATATCCTCTCCTAATTGGATTTTCCTGATCTGCGAGAAAGAGGGACACTGGCACAGCAAGTGTTCCGCCTTCTCGGCGTCTTCTCCGCATGCCCTACATTCGCCGTTCTCGGAACATCCTGTCCTGAAAAGATGTGCCCTTAGGCTAGAGTGTCCTGTTACGACCCCAACTAGCTTGCTCAACTCATTTTTGTTAAACCCGAGTATTCTCTTTGTTTTCTTGTAATCGACATTTCTCCAGGTTTCCTTCAAAAAAAGGAGTTGAGGGAATGGATGAGGACGACCCATGCCTCCTGATATCAAGAGATGAAGGAGGAAGCAATAAACGACGTATCGAGAGATAACGACGTACCGAGAGATATAGACTGGACACCGGGCCACCAAGGGTTTCCAGACAACGTTAGGGCCGACAAACTGGCTAAAATGGAAACGGAATCCGACACAAATGCTCTGCGATTGTCTAAACCATTTCTGGAGATGGCAAGAGGAACTTCATCGCACCTGTTCCTCTTGCCATCAGGAGGCATGGGTCGTCCTCATCCATTCCCTCAACTCCTTTTTTTGTCTCCAGAAATGGTTTAGACAATCGAAGAGCATTTGTGTCGGATTCCGTTTCCATTTTAGCCAGTTTGTCGGCCCTAACGTTGTCTGGAAACCCTTGGTGGCCCGGTGTCCAGTCTATATCTCTCGGTACGTCGTTATCTCTCGATACGTCGTTTATTGCTTCCTTCCTTCATCTCTGACGGATCTAATTGCGCTTTGACTAACCGTGAAGATACTGAAAATCTTTGTAAAATATTCTTCGAAGCTGGGGATTTATTTTAGACCCATTGTTTCTTGGTGAAATATTATTAGAATTACCTGTAGATTATTTTAATGTCATACACTTTGAGCGAAAAAAAACTTGAACGGCCTGATGTCAATGGCCTGATTTTAGGACATTCAGTCGAAATGCAACATCAAAACCTAATCTGAGTCCTAGTTTTTTGTTTTGCTATCTAAAATAATTTGCTATTGTTTTCGAATAAATAAAAAAAAATCTTAATAATATTGTAGATATGGGAATAAGAGGCATATTCTTTTATAGTCGAAAATAATCCATTTTATTTGTTTTACCTTTCCAAACTGGTAGTGCTTCGCAGTCAGTTGCTTTATATTTATTTTTGGACAGAACACTGTAAATGATTTTGCTCAACCCAACAACAACAAACCTAAAATTATCGAGTGCACAGTTTAAACACATGTTTCGTGTTTAGTTTGAAATCGAATTTAAATTAAGTTACCCGTAATTGTTTCATTTGCTATTCATTACCCTTGACACTCATGTGGTTCTCTGGTATTTCGTTGCTGTTTGGGCGTTTCTTTTTTTTTTTTTGCCTACTCTCCATCAACTCAAAAACAACCAAGTAAATTTTCAGATTTTTCCAAATCTAATTAATCAAATGATTGGGCAAAAAGTTAAATAAGTGTGGTACGCGGAAAGAAAAAATGTCTTCGTTGAGATTTCAAAATAGCCACGACAACGTTGGCATGCTCGCTGAGCGGCAAACAGCTGATGTGTGGCTGCGAAATCAGCTGTTTGTCTCTGAGAAACTGATTTGTGGCTGCGAGTTCAGCTGTTTGTCGCTGAGAGAGCATGCGAACGTTGTCGTTCGACATCGTAACTTGGGCTGTGGGATTTTAAACATTTCATAACTGCTGAGAAATGTTTCATCTGGAATAAGTTTGTATAATTTGTGAAATAGTAAAGAAGTATAAAAAACTTATTTGTTTCAGTGTAAGTGTTGAGCAGTAGCTGTTGCCAGTGTTACCGCTGTGCGACTAAAGTGGCGTTTAGCGACTTTTTTGACGGCCTGCGATTTTATGTGGAACTTTTTTTTTAACAAAAACTAAAAAAAAACATTACATTTTATGTAGAACTTTTTTTTTTAACAAAAACTAAAAAAAAAAAAAACATTACGCTAGTATGTTTATGAAAATGAAAAATATTTTTTATGTGCAAAACAAAATTTTCTAAATAATATTCGATTTTTTTCTTAAATTTTCAAGTTCCATCGACTTTAACTTTTTCTCAGTAAAGATATCTTTAAATTGTTAAATATTTAATTACTAGTAAGTTGTAATGCGCCTATGGCGCCCGTTAATTTGCTTGAGAAAGTATTTGTTACTTAATTTTAAAAATTTTGTAAAAAATATTTTGAGAAAACTATTTTGTAAAAAAAAATTTCGAAAAAAAATAAAATTTGCTGAAAAAAAAATTTTTGTTGAAAAACAAAATTTTGTTGAAAAAAAAAATTTTTGTGAAAAAAAAATTTTTGTTGAAAAAAAAAAATTTTGTTGAAAAAAAAAATTTTGTGGAAAAAAAAATTTGTTGAAAAAAAAAATTTCGAAAAAAAAAAATTTTTAAAAAAAAAAATTGTAAAAAAAAATTTTTTGGAAAAAAAATTTTGGGGAAAACACAATTTATGTACAAAAAAAAAATTATTTTTTTTATTATTATTATTTATAGAATTATTATAGAATGCCTATTTAAATTCCTACGTACTGCGTGACAGAGTCAGTGAATCAGGGAATCAGTGTATCAGTGAATCAGTGTCGAGGGTAAATATATATTAAGATTTATACATTTTTAGTTTGTTTGAATGAAAAGTGTGCGACATTTTTTTTTTTGACAAAACTACTTTTTGTGGTACTTTTTTTTTTTTTGAAAACTACTCTTTTGTACTAATAGTTTTTATTTCTCTAAAGCGACTTGTCTGGTGACTTTTTCAAAATTCTCAGCGGTAACCACTGGCTATTGCTGTTTTTCTTTAATTTTTCGCAATCATTCAACATTTTTAAAACTGCCAAAGAACTTTTGGCCAGTCATTTACGCCATAAATGCCAAATCATATTTCGGCATCAAACAAAAGTAACGCCCTGACAGCGCTCCGTCATTGTTTGGCACTAACCTGGTGCGCTGTGATTCGAAATCAAATGCTTACAAAAGTAAATGTTACGAACTTTGGGATGTAATAAAAAAAAAACGCCATAATTTGAATCCTTGAGATGATTTAATGCGGGCCGGTTCGCTATCACCAGCCATAAACTCACCCTAATGTCTGTGGTTCACACCGACCCCCACCCACCCCGACACTTTATGTTCTCGTATGGTGCTGGGTGTCGCTAATGGTCGGTACTCAATTCCTTGTGAATTGAGACGAATCGATAGACTTTTATTCGATTGCCACACTTATGTGTGCCCTGTGTAATTTGAGTTGTCTCGTCTTCGTCTTCACCGTTTATGGCTTTGGGTAGTTGCATGATGGTGCTGATGATGCCACACATCATATGCGTGGTACGACAACGTCTGATCGTCGTAATCCACGTTCAATTGCAGTTGTCCATTGTTTTTTGTTTTTGCCTTCCTGCCTGCCTCCATATCTTCATAGTATCTTCTGATGTGAAGTACATGCAACGCACTCTAGTCCATCATCGTTGTCATCCTCCAGCCGCCTGTGCGCCTGCATCCATCTGTTTCGTATTATTTACCAGATCTCCAGATGGCTGAGCAGATACTTGGCTGTACAGCCAGACTTCACGTTGACTTTTTTGTAATCTTTCAATTCTTCTTTTCCGAAAGATTAATGGAAATTTGTAAATGCAAACGCGTTGGGTAGTTTGGGTACCTACACCGCATCCACGTCTTTGTGTTGAAGAAATAAAATCTAATTTCCAGTTTTAAAATTGCTTTGCCAGCAAATCAAGTCGAGATGCTACTGGTCCCCATTTACATTTCATAATAATTTTGTTGAGGCCGAGTGAAATTACAATTTTTAGATTGTATGGCCCACAATATTCCGCGAATACTGAAATAAGGGGAACTTCAGCAAAATCTCCATATTTTTTAACCCTCTAATCGCCAAGTTTGTAAAATCTATCAAATTATGTGACTGTAAAGGAGTGCCTAGCGGGTTTGAGGTTTAAATACCAACTATTCGCGATTTACTGTTTAACCCTCGGATTAGTCAGTCTCCCGTTGGCCGGGGATGCCCCCTATAAATGCATGTTGCCATAGCTGGAGGTTAAGCCTTTTTCCATTCTGGTTGTCTACTGTAGAACAAGAGATATGCGCCTTTTAAACAAAGAAACAAACTAATATTTATTTTTCGACCCCGGTTCAGTTTATTTCTTATAACTAAACTATTTGAAGTCCGATTTTAGTCATATAGTCAAAAAAAACTCCACTAAAGACCTCTCAACAATATCTTCAATGCGAAAATTGTTATAATTGTGGGAAATTGAAAATGTTAGAAAAAATAAAATTTTTGGTGACTTTTTATCGTTTGTTTATGAAATTTTGTTGTTTTCTGCACATAAAAAAGAAGTTTACTGCCTGTTTCACGATGTCGATTGAATGTTACTTGACGTTCGAATTGTCGTTTTCGATATACAGAAACCAAAATTTGTATTGAAACGATTACATGGTCGTTCGACTTGAAGTTCCAACAGCACAAGTCGACCGAAAAGCACATTGGATCGACATCGTGAAACAGGCAGTTACATTTTCTGAAACTCAACAAAACCTAGAGAGATTTAACAAAAAGAAAATGCCACTTTTGCCACCAGTCCCCTCCGAAGTCGATCTCTTTTTTTTTTTAAATAAATTCCCACTGTGGACCACAAATTCTCGAATCCCAAAGCAAAACTTGTTTTAATTGAAATCCTCCATTTTTTTTCATCCTCCATTGATACGGCTCAAAAGTGTAACCCATAGAAATATTCACATTACACCTTTAAACCAAATTCGATTCATGACTTTCTAAATCGTTTGAGCCAGGTCCGTCTGTCCTGCTGGTACGCACGATAACTTTCGAAAGAGTTAAACAATCACTCTGAAATTTGGCGTGGCTTAATATTTTCCCAAAACTGCTTATGGGATGGCATATGGGCTAAATGGCCACACCCCTTCGGGTACCTCCCATACAAATCTGCTATTTCGCCCACTTTATAAATCGTGAAATAATATCAACACGCACGAGTTCGATCTTGGCCAAATTCCGTAGTTAGTAAAGGTATAACTGGACAAAGTTTCGGACAAAAACTTGGAAGTCTGGCAACACCCCTTCGGGTACCTCCCATACAAATGTACCATCCCGCCCCTTATAAACCGTGTAATATTATCAGTATGACCAACGCGATCTTGCCCAAATTCTGTATTTAGTAAAGCTATAACATGGCAAAGCTTTGTAGAAAAACTTGGAAGTCTGGCAACTCTCCTTCTGGTACCTCCCATACAAATGTTCCATCCCGCCTACCTTAGAAATATTGCAATAATTTCAATATGCCCAACGCGATCTTGCCCAAAGTTTGTGTTTTGTAAATGTATAGCTAGACAAAGTTTTGGACAAAAACTTGGAAGTCTGGCCACTCCCCTTCTGATACCTGTCATACAAATGTACCATCCCGCCTACATTAGAAATCGTGTAATTATATCAATATGACCAACGCGATCTTGCCCAAAATTTCAACTAGCTAAACAAAATCAGCCTTTAGGGATCGTTCATGGAAAACTACAGCAAATCGTCAGACTTTGGATTAGAGTGGAATCACTTTCGCTACTTCCAGGTAGAGGCCTTCAAAAGACCTGAAAAAAAGAAAGGTGGCTTCCAGAACAATTAAAAAAATGTAACAACAATATTTTTTCCTTATGGTAACTCCATTGGTTTTAAATTCTTTATTGATTTAGTATTAAACTGATATTTTTAATATTTTTTTTTATCTAATTTCTGTAAATTCAACAACTGGTCTTTCTCTCTCTCTCTATGGCTCCCGCTTCTCCGGCTTCAGTTTTGGTCTTCAAATAAAATTTGAATGGTCTTATCAAATAAATCAGACACTTTTCGATATTGTCAACAAAAACGTGCGACACGAAATCTGAATAAATAACAAACGAAATATTTGTTTAGTTCAATATGTTTTTTATTCATCGTCGCAATGAAACACTAATCGATCTATCCAATATATGATCTCATGCATCGTACATGTGTTGTGCGCACGTGTATGTATGTATCTTCGGAAATATGTTCATGGGTGCTAATCTGTCATGTATGGATTTGTACAATTTGTCTTTACAACGGTGTCGTTGGCTCTTCTAAGAGAAAATTGCCATGGGCGGTTTTAAGTTTAACCGAAACGAATCGTTGGCGCCCTACATCAGGGAGTTTTTTCTATTGTCGTGACTTTGCACTAATTGAACAGTAAAGTCTAATTTATCAAACAGGAGATTCTTACATAAAGTAGACTTTCAATTGTTTATGTGTCCAAATCTTATGACAATCACTTAGGCCAGTATTTCAGCAGTGTTTTTGTATATGAAAAATGGACTAAAAATGATAAACTTAATATTATCTCAAAATAATGAAAAACTCTCTAATTTTGTTGTGATATTTTTTCAGAACAAATTAATTTTAGGGCCACCATTTTTTTTGGGGCAATTTTCATATAGCCTCTTTGTAGCGCCATATAGCAACGCTTCTAGCGTGACCTCTGACTGACATCAGCCAAACTTGCAGTACATCGCTGATACTCATCTCTCTGTCTATGAAATCACATATATCGCACATGTTACACACTGAGCGCTTAACTTAACATACCGAACATGTCCCCTCTCCAGGGGGCACCTGGTGTAGGAAATTAACAGACCAAAACCAAAAAAGTGTTTGATTGAAGAATGAGCAATCATTTAAATGTTGTTGACATTTAAGGGATTGTATGATTAATGAAATATTTATTATAATCATCTTCATCATCATCATCATTGTCGGCAGCAGCACAGCAGCGGCATAGACATCAGTCGCAAAATGATAATTCATATTTTTGCCGTATATCACTGACTGCCCTTCGCATCTCCCGCCAACGAAACGTTCATAGACTTCTGTCAGTCGTACACCATAAACCTGGCATTTGATGGGTCAATGATTTGTTAGAAACCAAAAAAAAAACACACAAAGACCAAAAATGAAACCTACGTTTGGAAAGGCCTACGTTTGGAAAGGCCTATTCATAAGTGCAAACTAAAATGTGTCTATTAAATAAATAGTAGAAGGTACCAGAGGGAAGTGTCTTTAGCATACGCCCCACATGATCAGGGAATTGGCCGAAATCAATTTGTCTAAAAGTGACCTTGAAGAATTTCGATTTACCGTGTGTGAGAGAAAGCTTTGAAGATGCCAGCATGGCAAAGGGCAGGAGATTGTTTCGAACGACATGGAAAGTGTGTTTGTCTAGTTTCAACGAGGGCGTTCCCGAAATGTCGGCCCCAATGAGACTTTGTCTGTAATTTGTTATGTTTGACTAAACCAAAGTTTTTCGAAAGTTGGCAGCTGTAATATGAAAGCTTTCGAATCAATCACAGTCAAATAAAATATTCATACTTAAAACGTCTATCAATCTATTTAAGGATTTCATTTTTGCCCCCTCCCCGATCGATGTCAACCACTTGCCACTTGCAAAAGACAATAATAAGAAGTCTTTTTGTTGCTTCTGATTTTCTGCTTCGGCTTTTTGTTAAAAGATCTTCTTTGTCTTTGGCCTTCAAGAAGCCGGAATCTTGCGCCGCACCTTTAGGCCTTGCCTTTCAGGCGTTTATTCTTCAATTCCTTCTGTTCGGTTCTTGTTCAACGCCAGTTCTTATTCGCATATTGTCCAATATTGTTTAGGTTTTAGGTTCTTCGGCTGGTTTTGTTTTTATTTTATTTTTGGCATCTTGGTATAAACTAAAAGACACAAGTTGTCGTCGTTTTTATATTTCCAGCCCCAAAAAAAAAACATTTAAAAATGAAAAAGGTTTTATTTTTGGTTACGTTTTTTTCCTTTTTGGTTTCTTTTTTTTTTACATTTTTGAAAGTCAAGGTAGCTTTCCCACGTTTAGGAATCATAACAAAACGCATCATTAATCATTAAACGTTTTTTTTTCTTTTTCTTCGTCATCTTTTACTTCTTCGTCAGTTCTTTTTCCATTTTTATTGTCTGGTGCCATTGTCTGTTTGCTGGAGGACGGAGGAGGGCAACACAACGTAACGAAACTTGCGAGGCGACATGCTTTACGTAGGTTGGTTTCTGGTTACGATTCCAGTGGATGTACCCTACGCTGGGCGTGTGTGGCAAGCTCAGTGGAGTTTAGTCAACTCGATTGAGGAGGGCAAAATGGCGAAGAATCGAACCGAACCGACATCTTCCACATTGGGACAAACACAAGTTGTTCTGAATTTGGTTGGACATTAAAAAGTTGTTCGAAATTTCAAAAATTGAGTTTTACATTGTAAAAACACGATTGTGCCGTTTTTAAAAAACGTTCTATCTGCAGTCGTACTCGAAAGAATCGCCCGTTTAGAAAGACTGTCAAAAATTTCCAATTAGAAAAATGTGCCAGCATTTTTTTTTTTTTGGAAAACTGAAAGAGAGAATTCGACTGAGGTTTTCGGAACAAATCTGAAAAAAAACTATAATTCGGAGAAATGGACCGAGACAAGGCACATTTACAAGGTAGTCGCATCAGGTACAACAAATACAACACTACAATAACAACATGCAATTTGTTTTTGATTAGACAACGAAACTGTCAGAGACATCTGATTGAAGTTGTTATGAAAATGTCAACAAATTCTATATTGTTGATTGATTGTTGACAAATATTTTATTTTTCCACAAATTTCAACTTACAAAATATCACAAATTGAATTTTTATAATTCAATTCAAAATAAAAAAACGAATGAATTTGAATTTTCAAACGTCATATTCAAAATAGAAATAAAACGTCATTTCTAAATGACACATTCGCTTACAGACCAAATGAAAAAAATAAAATATCAGCTGATTGTCAAGACTACCTTGTAAATGTGCCTTGGACCGAGATAACTGGGAAAAGATGCGAGCTCTGCCTGTTTTTTTTTTTTGTAAAAACAAAAGTTGGGCTGAGTTGTCTTTGGTAAGTACACGATTGTGGCGTTTTCCAAAAAGTTGTGTCCACAGTCCTACTCGAAAAAGTGCTGAATATCGCCTATTTAGAAAAAGTGCCAGCACAGTTATTCTGCTAAAAATTCAGCTAAATTCAGGGTTTTCCCAACAAGAGGAGTTATTGTGAATCATCAGTTATTTCGGTAGTTGTCACTTTTGAAGCTTGTATTCTTTGACATTTGACAATTTCGAAAAAGTGTCAAAAAAACCTCAAAAATATTCAATTTGGAGAAATTTGCTAATTTTGAGTTGACACTTGAAAACACAAAAAATTGTTAAACATGAAATTTGTCCTGTATTTGGCCTCTTTTACAGTTTAAAAGTAGCTTTTATAATAACTGAAAAAACGCAAGATTTAAATTTATCGATTTTCGATAATAGCAACGGAAAACTGAAAATATATGTAAATGGACTAAGATTTTTTTTTTTTTTTGAAAAATTACTATCTGCCGGTTTTTTTTTTAAAAAATTGGCAAATTTCCAAAAAATGCCGGCATTGCCATTTTTTTTTGAAAACTGAAATTTTTCCCTAGATAGAGACGTTTACGAAAAAAACAAATTTTAAAAATAAAGTTCCAGTTCTGAAAAAATCACTCATTTTTTCAATATAAAAAATCGAAAACTCAAAATTTTTTCAAAAGTGAAAAATGTGCTCGATTGTGCACACTGAACTCAAAATCGCCTCTTTTGCAATTTTAATATAACCTTCACAAAATCCAAAAAAAAACGCAATTTTTAGTTTTGGCGATTTTGAAAAATTGCTGAATAGAAATCAAAAAATTCTAAATCAAATTTTTAAAATCTGTGAATTTTTCTACAATTTTTTTTTTTTGAAAATTCTATTAAAAAAAAACTACTGGATATTTTCTCAAATCCTTCCGTTTAATAATAGAAAATAATTTCATTCAAATGGCTGCCTCGGCTGGCCATGCAGGAGCGTAACGACATCAGCTCTGCGAGAGTAGCTTCGGCTGTGTGGCACGTAGCGCCGTCCTGTTGACACCAAATGTTGCCAATTGTCTCCTCTTCCATTTTTGTTAACCAAAATTCGTTCAACATGGCCCGACTACGAAAATAACGAAAACGAAATAAACACTAGTTGAAAAAAAAAATGTTAGATGGCGGACCCTTTCGAACTTTGCGATAAATTAAATCATTCCTAGTAGGGGGGATAGAACATCACCTAGTGGAGATCCCCAACCAACAAATCTTTCCAAGTCTGGCGAATACAAGAGTCAGCTAACAGTTGTGATGGAGCCTTAACCATCGTACCTGGAGTTACAATGCTGGACCTCTCTACAGCTTCCCATTTGAAACGGTTGCCTTCCATTGTGTACTTCTTAACCGTGAGTGAACCTTCAATGATTTCGGCCAAGTCAAGCAGGTCTGTGTCAGCGTATCAGTAGACTTGGCCTTGTAGTGAATAGAAATATAAAGTTAACCCTCCGTTTCAATAGTCACTTGCTAACACAGGCGATCTGGCCATATCATATCCTTATGAGTATCTTTGTATGCTTTTTTGGTCCTGAATTGTCCATGCATCGGTAGGCAACACCATTTTACGAAGATATCTGCAGTTACAAGTCTATAGCTGATTTTTAAAATTTATTGTTTTGCTCCAGGTCAATGTTGTTTTTAAATTTTCCATTAAATTTAAATTTTAAATTTAATATTTCGACATCTTCAAGATAGGAAAATGCAACAATAAATTATGAATGTTCAGTGTACTCTCTCATAAGCGGACACCTAAGGGACTGGGAATTTGGTTCGCTTATGAGAGGTGTCGGCTTTGGCGAGTAGTACACAAGAGGACTGAAGCGGATTGGTAGTGAAAAAAGTGTCCGCCTATGAGAGGTGTCCGCAAGGAGTGAGTGCACTGTATTTAAATGAAGTAAGTGCGAGATTTACGTGGTGTAAATTTAGTTCCTGATTTGTCTGCCGGTCTTCTATTGAGAGCATTGCGGCAACCAACTCCGTTGAAATTCAACAATAACAGCCCATGTTAGGGTTCCGTAGAGTGTCCACATGTCGACTTAAATCATCATTCCCTATCACATGTGTGTGTGTGCGTGCTTTTGCATATTCTATCTCAATCTCTGAATATCATTTTTATAACCGCTGATCTTCTCTCGCTATTACAGCAACACTTCATTCTGATCATCTTGTGGTCAATCAACCCAGCCCGCCCCGGCTAACAAGCAGTAACCTTAACAGCTGACCGGCCGTCTTGAAAAACCACGCTGAAGCAGCAGCTAAAATGTAACCAAGCACACATCACAAAACGCACCGCGGTCCACATAATGATTTTGTCTTTTAACAAAATATCAATTTTTCTAGATAAACCAACCGCCATAGAATGCACTGAAGATTTTCCTCTTAAGTCATTAAAACATTTTGGGAACTTCAGTCGCAGTGATCGCCTTCTTCTTCGTCTTCACGGTTCGTTGCTTGGTTTATCTCTCGTGTGTTCCGTTTTTTCTTTCTATTTTCCAAAGATCTTATCTTATGTTTGCGTTAATTTCTTAAATACATTCATTCGTGCTCCTCCGTAGGCTGCCTGGCTTTGTTTACGACTTTTATGTGGGGGATGGGGTGAAGATTTTCTTAGGAATTATTTGAAATGTTTTCCTTTGTCATCAGAACGATGGCCCGAATTGACGGCAAAGGTCATTGTGTCTAGTGGGGCACGCGTTGACACCGACCACCGTCGTCCGTAATTGTTTGCCAAAGAAATTATTGGAAAAGTGTTAAAATCATTGGTTTTCTATTATCAGATGGGTGCCGCCTTTATTGCTTTGCGATCTTAATCGTAATGGGTCGTTTTTGGGACGAGATTCTTTAGTTTAAATTGGAAATGAAAATAATGAACGGAAAACGTTTCTCTAGAAAGCCCCCTTTTGGGCCTAATTAAAATGCGAGTAACCAAACAGGCCGACAAGTGTAAATTTTTATTTCAAATACCACATTTTATCTGGTTGGCTGTTCTCCGTTTAAACCATTTCAATTAAGTGTCTTCTAGATCGATTTGATTTTTCTGAAGGGCCATCTATGTCAGTGCGTTGGTGACGAGAAGTCATATGTTGCTTTTAGCAACAACTTTGTGAAAAATCTGTGAATTGTTCTATCCCAGCAGACACTTTTCGCCATAAATTTATTTAGCAAATATTTGCGAAAAATCAAATTATCCCTAGTAGGGGGAGAATAGAACAACACTTTCGCATTAGTAGACATAATTCAAATGACATAACGTTGACATTTTGGTATTTCATTGTGCTACCAGAATCACAATCTAGTTTCCGAGCCCACACAGGGATAGTGTTACCGTTTTGCGACTTTTTTTTGACGGCCTGCGACTTTTTTGTTTAGAAGTTCGATTCCTTTTTATAACTTTTGCTCAAGATGTCTATGAATTGTTCATTTTTTACATTTTTAGTTCCTGTTTTATTTAAAAACGGTAAAAAAAAGTGTGTGATTTTTTTTTTTGAAAAAAAAGACTTTTTGCTTTCCTTTCTTTTTAAATTTTAAATTTTTTTTTTGCTCCTTCTTTAGAAAACGACTGTTTTTGCGACTTTTTTTTAGGAAATAAAGAACGACTTTTTGATATTTCTGTTTAAAAAAAAAACTTTTTGCGCTCCTTTTCTTAAAAAAAAAAAAAAAAAAAAAAAAACTTCTGAGGTCGTTTAAAAAAAACGACTTAGAAAAAAACACTTTTCTGAGTTCAGGTTTTTTTTTTAAAACGACTGTTTTTGCGACTTTTTTTTGGAAATAAAGAACGACTTTTTGATATTTCTGTTTAAAAAAAAACTTTTTGCGCTCCTTTTCTTAAAAAAAAAAAAAAAACTTTTCTGAGGTCGTTTTTTTTTTAAAAAAAATCAAAACCTGTTTTTTTCTAAAAAAAAAAAAAAAATTTTTTTTTTAAAAACTCTTTTCTGAGGTCGTTTTTTTGAAAAACTATTTTTCGTGCGAATTTTTTAGAAAAAAACACTTTTCTGAGTTCAGGTTTTTTTTAAACGATTTTTTGTGCTCCTTTTTTTAGAAAACTACTTTTTGTGCGACTTTTTTTTGGGAAATAAAGAAAGATTTCTTTTAAAAAAAAAAAACTTTTTCTGTGACTTTTTCAAAACTTTCAGCGGTAACACTGCTCAGGGACATTCTTCAAGTATCTCTACTTATTATGGCCAAGTGGTCGAACGAAAACGGCCTTGGAGTAACTCCAAACTTGCCTGGGCACCTATCTCCTTTGGCTGCGATCACTGAAATTCTTTTGCTGGTCGTGTAAAACAGACCTAGTGGTACAAAACTCCATGTCGACTTCTACACCAACGTCTCTAAATTAAATAATGAAGTCGGTTTTAGAGTTTAGGCTGAGATTTTAACCATTCTGCTGTACAAGTCGAATGGCTGAGACAGAACTTGGTCAAACTCACAACCAATCCTAGCCAGCTGCAGATCTGGGTCAGCAGTTCATCATTCACCTTAAGTGGATGTCGAACCACAGGGAGATAGGAGAGAGGAGCCAGCGAGATTCGACACTACCTTACAGATTCGCACCGAACTGGACTAGGTAAGTCCTTCATCTAGCCCCTTGCAAACAGACGATAGATGGGCGCCTCTCCGAGGTTAAGTTCAGTCGGTGGCCCCTCTACAAGTCTGTTGTATTATTGGTTGTGTCTGTCGTGACAGGACACTGTCTGTTTGAAAGCCAGGATTGTCTTCTGGAGAAGCTGTGAGAATTATGAGGAGGAGGAGTCCGTAAAACACCTTCTCTGCAATTTGCCCTGGCCCGGCGAACAAGAGGTTATCAACACCGGGTTCTTAATCCTTTCGGGGATCTAGACGATCTATTTGGAATTGATATTTGCCAACTCGGGAGCTCTTTCGTGTTGTGGGCCGTAGTCATCTCATCAGCATACTCAGGTTACCATTCTGAGAAGACCATCCAAAAAAGACCATGAGACATCCACTCTATCTTTTGATTAAATGTTCAGGGAAAAAATTAAGAATGTTTTCGTCCGCCCAGAAAGGACTACAGAGTCGGAGTCAGTCGGGTTATAAAGATACTTTAAGCTGATAGGGACCTTGTTAAGTTGTCAAACTGTGTTTTTCCAATTTTCGAAAAATTATTTTATTATTTGTTGGTAACAATATCATAAAAGTGCACTTTACCGGGCGTTAGCCCCCTCAAAAAAAGTAAGGGACCCCCCAAAATCACCCCGAAATCACGAAAATTGTATGAGAAGTGCGGTTTTCCGAGAGATGCTAGGGCAAGAGAAAATTTCCCCCTAGGCCTAAAAAAAAATCAAGTGGGTACTCAAACGTCTGGAAATCGCAAAACGATAAAAAAAAAATTGTGGTGACCCTAGGCCACACCTTAACTTCGATCCGCCGCCCATTGTATAAGTGTGGGTACTCAAACTTCATGAAATTGCATAAGAATGAATAAAAACAAATTGTATTGAAATTACAAAAAAAAATTCTTTAAAAAAAATATTTTTTTTTTAAACCAAATGCATTTTTGCTACTTATGTCCATATATCTGGAACATTTTTTTTTTTCGATTTTGTAGCCTTTAGTGCATTTGGCCCCCTAGGGGAATTTGGCAACCACCACCCCCTTTTCATATTTCGTAATCAGTGGGGGGCATTTTCATTTGTTTTTGTGGTGGGGAGGTTGGCTTACACCCGGTAAAGTGCATTTCAACCTTTGTTTTTTTTTACTATTTATTTACTATTTTTCAAAAATGTTTAAAACTCCGAATCACATCATCTCGGACTTGATAAAATATAACTAGAATCGAATCCATTACAAAGTTTCGTTTTTTTTTTTAAATAAATTCATTTCCTCCCGTTCACACCTCTCCCTGCCCCACCGCACATTTTTCTTCTTCGCGCCCATTATTTAATGGACTTTGAACAGAAAAACCAAAAAAAATTTGGAAAATTATTTCCACATTTAATTTCAAAGTACCGACAATAATTTTTGAAGACAATTGTCCCCGAAGTTGTAATTGCAGCGGTAGCAGTCAGCATCCTAAAAATGTATTGACAACTTTGGCCACAAGTGGTTGGTCGACGGGCACTTAACACACAGACAGACAAATGTCCATTTAGCCCGTCCAGTAGGACAGGCAGGACTGCGGCTCAGACGTGTAAAGGGTGCAGGAAGGTGGACAGGAGGAAGACAATGAGAGGGCATTTAAAAGATGTTTTCTTTGCATTGTTTGCCACCAAAACAAAGCGTACACAAAAATGCATCATCTTGTGTCGGCAGGCCATGTGCCCGAATGTTGTTGTTGGCCGACTAATGGTGTTGCATTATTTGCAGTCGCTTTTGAACTGTTCGAATGTGTAGTTTTGTTTTGTTTCCTCCTCGGTTTGTTGGTTATTTTGTCTTGTATTGCGGAAATTTTCAACAATTTCCTAATGACTCCTATTTGTTGTTGGTGATTATTTGTTAATGTTGTTTGTGTGTGTGTCTTGCCATTGTTGGCTGTTGTTCCTCGTTGAGATGCCCTGGTCACAACGTGCCATCCAACAGTCAGACACGGCCTGGCCTGTGGTGTCTGTTCGTTTGTTTGTGTGCGAGAGACTTCCTCCTGAAGAGCAACATCTTCGGTTCATACCAGAAAAATTGTACAACATTGAGAAATATTTTCGATGTTTTCCCCCATTTGCGCTAATTTTACAAAATATCTGCGCCGTACGAGGGTGGCATGGACAAGTCTAGGTCAGGGATAAATGTCTTCTGTATTGTGTGTCATTCTGTTAAGTATTGGTGTTGCGTTCTGTCAGTCAACCTTACACATTCTGCAAAAGGCCAGGGCAATGTGACATTGAAGCGATCTAGGCCGTCGATGAGCTAGCTCGAATGGGCCCAGCTATGCATATTGAGGATGCAGTTAAATCGTTAAATCCTTAAAAGAACACTCTAGAAATGGAATACTAGAGTGGGCAAAGGCGTTTTGGCCTATGTTAGCTATAGCAAGAACAAGCATACTAATGAGACTGAATAGAACGAGTCTATGACTCGTAATAGGAGTCACTGGTCACTGCTCAATCAGGGCGAGGACCAGCAGATGGGATGAGGGATCTCCAGACTGCGAGGGTGAGCATGAGTTCGAGAATGTACTTCGAGATTGTCCAAGTTTACAATGCCATAGACAAAAGTGTCTAGAGGACGGATTCTTCTAATGCGCCCGTTAATTTGCTTGAGAAAGTATTTGTTACTTAATTTTAAAAATTTTGTAAAAAATATTTTGAGAAAACTATTTTGTAAAAAAAAATTTCGAAAAAAATAAAATTGGAAAAAAAAAATTTTTGTGGAAAAAAAAAATTTTTTTTGAAAGAAAAAAAAAATTCTTGAAAAAAAAATTTTTGTTGAAAAAAAAATTTTGTGGAAAAAAAAAATTATGGGAAAAACACAATTTCTGTACAAAAAAAAATATTATTTTTTTTATTATTTTATTATTATTATTTATAGAATTATTATAGAATGCCTATTTAAATTCCTACGTACTGCGTGACAGAGTCAGTGAATCAGTGTATCAGTGTCGAGGGTAAATATATATTAAGATTGGAGAACAATTCATAAGAAAACTGATTTTACTAGAAAGGTATTTGCGTGTTTTTGCGTGCGTTGTTTGTTATTAAGCCAAAAAATCCCTATGATTCGACAGAACCAACAAATTCTGTCCTTTTTTCTCTACACACACATTTTTCCATAAAAATACCTACGAAAGGGATTTTTCCCTACATTTGGCATCACTGGTCTCGGAGTTTAAGTGCATCTGTGAATGGTATGCCCTTCCATGATGTATGTGTGATAACTTCCGTATGTTTGAGCATAAACATATCTATGTCTGCATGCAATCATATTTATTTTTGGGGAATACTGCTGCTTGTCCAAACACAATATGTTTGGAGCTGCTCCATACATATATATGTTCCCTGCAAAATATGTTTGAGACCATATGTTTGAGCATAATTATAGATATGTTTGAGCATAAACATATATATGTCTGCATGTAATCATATTTATTTTTGGGGAACACTGCTGCTTGTCCAAACACAATATGTTTGGGAGCTGCTCCCTTCATATATAAGTTCCCTGCAAAATATGTTTGGGACAATCAGTTACAGAGGCCGTTTTTTCCTCCCCACTATCTTTCCCCACTTAACACATCATCCTCGTGTCGTCGGACACACAATATGCCCAAGTATCATCTACTCCTTGCAATTGACTCCTTACTTAATAGTTTTGCGTAATTTTTCATTTTCATTCGATTATTTATCACTGGTCTCTTCAGTTTTGCTGCTCGTTGGGTTATGCACGGTTTACACTGAAAGCGGGCCAAGAAAGCACGAAAAAAGAAACTTCCTTATTTCTGTGGTCTTTGCTCGCTCGCTCGGTCTCCAGTTTCCATTCGGTGGCAGGACTGGGCATAGATGATTAACAAATCGCCCGAAATGGGGAGAAATGCAGCGTTTACATTTTTTTTTTTTTAATTACACAGATTTGTTTTTGTTTCGTTTTGTATGCGAGCATTTTCATTTGTAATCGGGTAATGCGCTGGACCAGACCAGACCAGACCATGTCATGCTCTGCCAATGTATAAGACCATTCAGTCTGTCAGTCCGTTGCTGCGTCGCTGTGTGTCTTTGGGCCATTTGTAATTTTTCATTGATCGCATTGTGGTTGGCGCGTTGTTGCTGTTGCCACGGCGGCCGCTGGCTGCTGTTGTTGCGTGTCTCTGGTACAAGTGACTGATATCGATGACTTGTTGTTGTGGCATCCACAACAACAGATGGTCCGTGGTCCGGGTCTCCGGCGTACATTTTCCTTGCATTACACAATTATTCATTTGTATCTGTTTTCATGTTTTCTTCTGTCTTTTTGTGTTCAAATACTTTTGTGTAAGTTTTAATTAAATTATGACTCTTTTTTTTTTTTCTTTGCAGGTACGTACCCCCAGTTTGATTATTCTGTTCAATGAATGAATGATTGCTTTTCATTCGGTTGGCCGTGGTGGTGGGTAAGTCCGGGAGGTTTTCACTAGCTCATTATCGGCTGCATGAAAATGGGTTATCAGCGGAATGAGATGAGCTGCAGGACAATGCATCCTTAATAGGGCAAGTGGGAAATGAAAAAATACTCAGTGTTTTGTGAGAGTTCTCTACGTCACTTAAACTATGTTTTACTATTGGAGGGTATTTTCTGTATTTTTTTTACCTTTTTTTTGTCCGTTCATCATAAATCTCTCACACAATTCCGTATCATCAGTAATTTGAAGTACCCACACCGCATCCCATTAATCAGTTCCTCCGCCTGCATTTTAACTCGTTACATCATTAATTATCCCTTTTCGTTTCATAATCCTGCCAACTCATGCTTTTCAGGTATTTTAATTAGGTTGTCATTATTGATGCAGCCGTTGTGTCATTTCAAACTCGTCTGTCTGCCTCGCTTCTCGCACTATTTGATGTATCCTTAATAGGATAATTGCAATTGTGGACCAATGGAAATGCAAACGATTGAAATTAAAGCAATTTCCTCTGATGTATGAACATGGTAATGGGCCACGTTTCTATGGATGGCTGCAGTTAACAAATAAATGGGACAATCTGCGATTAACTGGGTTTACATGTAGTTGGCTGGTTGTCGCAAGCGGTATAAACAACAATGTCGTCGGACATACTGAAACTTCGTTAAAGTTTTAAGTAGTCCAGCAAAAATGACAGATTTGGTTTTCAGAAGTGGAGTATTTACAAACGACCTGCCTCATAACCGTAAGGGCCGATTTAAAATTGGGGAATTATTCATATTTTATTTGAGTGATTTTTCAGAATTCTTGTCTTTTTGGGGAATTCTTCATTTGGAGGTTTTTTTCATTTGATTTTTGTGGCATTGGGTTATTTTAGACCTTCTGAATTTTCGTTGGTAATATCATCCAGGATCGAAGAGTGTTCCAACGTCTCTTCGTCGTCTGCATCGCCGCAGCTACGGCACTGGCTTTGTATTCTAGTTTTAGGCGTCGTGCATGGTTGCCGACCAACCGGTGACCTGTGAGAACAGATATCAGTCCAGATACATCCTTCGTTGATTATATTCAGGCCATGTATTCCTTGAGATTCGACATAAATCTAAAGCTCTCCCACTGGAGGTGTCTTGTGCAATATAGGGCTAGAGAAGGCTCCTTTTAATCGGTCCCAACGGTAGGTATACGTGTACTGTGTTGAGCCCAAAAGAAGCAGGTCCCATGCTTAATAGTTCATGAGCTCGTTCATTCCCAGATATCCACACCAAGGTTACCACAGACGGTACACTCAGTCTCGCCAAGATCTCTCTTTACATTCGTCCACAAAAGCAGAGGAAGTCACACCGAATTTTAGAGAGAGAGAGAGAGAGTAAGGTGTGGTAGGTACACAGAGAGAACAATTAACCTTATATAAGGTTAACTTAACCATAAATAAACATGATTTGGAGTCTACGTTATATATGGTTAATTTGAACATCTTCTTGTTGACTGGTATTTAACAATAATAATAGTTAATTTAACTACTCCCTGGTTGAATTTTTTAACCATGAAACTGGTTGATATAAAAATAATTATTGTTGTTTTAACAATGCATTGTTGAATTTTTTAACCATGAAAATTGTTAATATAAAAATGTCATTGTTAATTTATTGAAACAATGCATGTTCAACTTAACAACGAAATCGTTAATATTATTAAATACTACAGTGTTTGTTTCTGTTGTTCGAGATCGTTGATTTATTTCTATTTCTTTGCAGAAATATAAATTTTCCAAAAAAGCTTCACGAATTGTGTTTGCTTCGATTGCAGGCAAGGTTTCGGAAGCTGTTACAGTTCTTCATCGTTACCCATTTGCAATGATTTCTGCAGCAATTTTTGGTGTAATAAGTGTGCTAACTCTATGCGAGTGAACGAGAACTACCTTTTAGTAGCGCATATCCCCAAAAAATCAATCAGTAAAGCAAACACGTGCATTACAAAGCAACAGCTCAACATGCAGTGAAGATAGCATTTGGTGAGAAAAGGAAGAGTGGAAAAAGAGTGGGGGAGATAATCGCATTTGTTGCAACTTCGTGTAACATAATACTGAACTTCGTCTAACACAAAGCAGTTCAGGAACTTCGACACAACAGAGCCGAATGATCTTTGAATTGTTGTTTATTTCGCACATTTTTCAGCCTCTCTCTGTCGAAAAAATCAACCTTATATAATGTTAACTCAACTATTTTTCATGTAAATTTGACCTTATATAACGTTATTTTGACTTTGTAATCAAATATTTACCATGAAAAAATTAACCAGACACATGGTTAAAAAAATCGTTGTACTTTTGGCTCGGTGTAGTGTGTGCTACAGTGTGTCTCACAGAAGAACCCGAGTTTGAAACCGGGCAAGACCATTAAACATTTTTCAGCGGCTGCTTCCACCTCGTGAATGTTGGCTACTTTACGAGTAAGAGAGTAATCTCAAAGCCATGTAAAATTTCTCCAGAAAATCATTAGCCGTGCGGAGCCAGCTTTAAACAGTAGGTCCCGGTCAGTGAGTATAGAGATTTATATCACGCACTGCTCACGGATCCGATACAAGTTCCCCGTCTGTACCTTCATGGAATGTTAAGGGAAATAAGTAAGTTAGTAAGCCCGCTTGGCTGCCAACGCACATACATATGCTCTGAGTAGTGTGTTGATGCTTTAATATCAGTCGGGTTTCCTTTATGGCAATAACTTTTGCCTGGAAGATGCTGGAGATATTCGGGAAACGATAGTAGTGTTCCAGGTTGGCTTCACTTGAAAATATTCCCGAGACCACTTTGTAATCCATGTTAGAGCCATTCCTGAAGACTTTCATGTCGAAGCCAGAGAGAAGACCACTCCAGTTCCATTCTGCTCTGGATGGAAGACTAACTTCGTAGAGTCTGCCGAAGCTAACTTGGGGGTCCTCTAGTCTGTAGGTAACTTACATTCAGCTGGCTGGCTGGCTTGACTTGAAAATATTCCCGAGAGAACTCCACAATCCATGTTAGAGCCATCCTTGAAGACTTTCACGTTGAAGCCAGAGAGAAGACCACCCCAATTGCATTCCGCTCTGGATGGAAGACTAACTTCGTAGAGTCGGAATGGTGTCCAGGTTGCCCATGTGACCATATGTGAGAATCTACAGGGGAAAGTAGCCCTTTCGCAGTCTGCTACCTATCTGTTTACAGGTCAAGGGCCCTTCCACGTTGTTAAATCTCTCAGTGAATCCGATAGAGTGGACGATCGTTGTTCCTCTTAGTTGGACGACGTCCATAAAGCGAAGGCTTTATCTGAACCGCAGATAAGCGTATACGATTTTATGAATCTGTAATCGATTCCTGTTCAGGTTGACTTTTTTGTATTCATTTTGGGGATGAGTGGGCGTCATAGCATTTTTATACTCACTGGCAGTTCGAATCGCGATCCAGACTTATACTCATGCTTTAGAGATGACTCTATTGCTCATAGTCGGCATGTGCTTAGTGAAAGCGAGCTGTTTTCATCGGCTACAAGGCTATCTAGCTCCGTTGGAAAACCACACAGACAGTTTTAGGGTTAGGCAAATATGTGTGTTTTTCGCAAAGAGAAACTCCATTAGTTAACACCTCGCCGGCGCAAGTTCGCCTCATCGCAGGCCTAGAGATTCGGCTCGAAACACTTTGCCCCGTCACGGTCAAACACTTGGCATCTGATCACTCACTCTCTTTGAGAATATTTCACAAGAGTCGTCTGTAACTTTAGTTTAATTTCATCATTTTCGAAATTATGGAACAGAACATAAACAATACCACAACGATAGCCATACACTCCAAAGCCATCGCATGGGAGATGTATGGAAAATTGTCCACCACCGACTTGTGTCAATTTTCGGTTTGGTCGTGTGTCTGTCCGTCTGTCTGGCGTTCGTTACTGCCAGTGAACGTGTAAAATCTTGTTCGGTCATGTTTGATTTTGTTGATTTTATTTCGTCGCAATCCCTTCCTCAACAATTGTGCCCGGGTAGCAAGAACTCGGTGCTAACTGCGAGTACATGCAACTCGCTGCTCGTATAGACGAAGAAAGAAGCGCACACGAGTACGACAAATAATAAAAAAAACAAAGAGACCACATAAACGAACATACGGACCGACCGACAGACAGTCAGACTGTGAGTGAGTTCAGTACCAGGCAGGCAAAATTTGAGTAACCATCCGTACGTCCACACACGCATTCGAGCCTGAAGCAAGCGAGCCACCAGACAGACATAACCTGGAGCTAAAGATGTACTGTCGGTCTGTCTGTCTCTCGGTTTCTGACTGCCTGCCTGTTCATTGGCCTGGTCCCGTGCATGCGGCCGCTAACTCTGCAGTAGCTAATGATGAGGAGCTCTTTCGAAAAAAAAAGAAAGAAGCAGACCACATCGTCGGTAGGAAAATGGATACAAAAAAAAAGTAACAACTCCACACCGAGTAGAACCGTATGAGGAGACACCATATGTGCCGAGACGGCTGTGTGTGTTTGTGTGTTGCTCGTAGTATGGCTGGTAAAACTTAAATGATCGATCGTTTTTTATTTCGTAGTTTTGGTTTTTTCCTCCCCGTCCGCTTCTTCCAGTTGTTGTCGTTTTGTTTCAGATCCCGTAGGCAGGCACAAGCATGCATATTGTTTCAGGCATAAAGTTGCCATGATTGCCTCCACACATTAACCATCCATTCATCCTCACACGGGGCACACAGTGAGTTGGAGCCGGAGGAAATAAGATTGTATGGATTTTCAGAACTCGAAGATCCTAATCTCCGTGGTTTTCTGCCCGAGATACGAGCTTATTTATGGCTAAGAATGATTTAATTCAGCTTCTCATGCGGAAAATGTTCAAGCTTTCATCATTGCACCCAGTTTTTTTTTGGAGAGCTGTTAGTTTGTAATGGATACAACCGGGGAAACACTTTCCGATATAGGACTTTAGCCAATCAACCACAATATTTTCATTCTTCTGAAGAATGAAAACTGTCATTCCTATCCCTGTTTTCATTCTACGACTGACACTCCAGTCCACAATTCTGTAATTTTTCCTTGAGGAGAATTATTAGGTAGCCGTCTTCCGCTCGGAAATCTGTTTGGCTGCCATTAGGATTGCAACAATATCTGCCTGGAACACACTAAAAAAAAAAGTTAGTGGTTTTCTGAGAAAACCACCGAGCCCATTTCAACCTGTTTCATTTTTAAATCGTCTATAAAGATAGAGATCTGTTCCCCTGCCATGACAGAGTTGCTGCCCCATTCTTCCATTCAGATGGTATAGAGACATTAAAGGTTCCCTCGATATTCGTTGTCGGTGACATATATTCAGTTAAAGACACCTTCTAAATCCAGGAATGCAGCTAGAGTGAATTATTTCAATGCAAGTTCAAGAAATAAGTGAAGAAAACTACACTAAGGGAGATTGAGGGAAAACGCACCCTTTGAAGGAGCGTTGGCATTCCTGAGTAAGTTCTTTGTTTAGTCCGAGTATTGTCTACTAGGTAACACAATTCGCTAAAGTGCTCTAGAGGCTGTCTCCTCTTCTCTCATCCATAGCCTCAACATACATACCTGTTGTTTCCAGATATAATCTATCTAAAGCTCAGCAAAAATTCGGTTAATCACTTCTCATACTTATACTTGTGGACGGCTGTGAAATGGTAGGTACATGTGTGTATATCACACAGTAAACCCAGGCTCGAATCCCGGTTAGACCATCCAACGTTTTCAGCGGTTTGTTTTTCATCTCGTAAATGCTGGCGACTCTACGAGTAAGAGAGAAATCTCTAAGCCATGTACAATTTCTCCAGGAAAGCATTAGCCGTTCGGAGCCGGCTATAAACAATAGGTTCCGGTCAGTTTACAGCTCACTGAATGGAGAGAAGTTCCCCCTTTGTTCCTTCATGGAATGTCAAGGGAAATAATTAAGTACTTCTCATTACCAGGTAATGAGAGTGCATTACTTTTACGTACATGCAACTCATTGTTTTGCTGATCTGTAAAGATAACTTGTCATTCCCAAAGGACTTTCAAGAAATTATTTTTTGGAACCACCGAGTATTTCAATTATATCGTGTAAAATTCACTGATATGTAAGAATATCTCCAACCCTTCCTTCATGGAGTGTTGAGGAAAATAACTCCTTCCAGTCTGTAAACGGACGAGTGTTTTAATAACTTCAGGTAAGAATTCACTCGATTCGTGCTGTAATAAAATGTTGAGATCATTTATGTCAAGAAATGTGCCCGTCTCTAATTTGTTGTCCAAATATTCCCACAGAAGATCAATGGGGTTAAGGTCGGAGGACTGCGGTGAATGATCTAGATTTTTGGAAGTTCCCACCGCACAATTTTGGACAAATACTTAGGATCGTTGTTCTATTGGAATATCCTCCTCTGAGATAAGCCCAATCCTTGCTCACTTGTACACTCATCATTGTTGAGTCTAGACGTGCTAGAATTCCAACTTCTGATGACGTCGTGCACTTCCTCACGACCTCATTCTTATCGTTGAAGGTTTACTTTGAACGAACCGAAGTAAACTCTTGTATTTCGCCAAAATGTATAAGAATGAGGCTCCAAACTTTTAGGAAAGCGCCAAATGTGGGCCACTGTGATAATCTAGAAAGAGAAGAGGGAGTGGGTGCAAGTTGGGTGAGTTTATGGCAGGATAGATGCGAATCATTTGGAGCTTTCGATAATTTTTTATAAGAAAGTGGGTAACTAGTTGCTGGAGCTTATCAAGGAACCTGCTCTCAAGATGGGTGAGTTTTTGTTATTGACCTGGGCAGTGGCATAGCAGTTGTTGTACTGATTCTTACTCATCGGCGTAATCTTCACTAGATCTATCCATGCAAATGGCCATTTTGGTATTTTATTTCCGGTCATAAAGTCCCTTTATTTCACAGTTTCTTGTGGAACTCCACCCAAACACCCATCAAAAATCCCACATTCGGCTGTATCAGAGTCCGATAACTGATCTATTTTCTCATTCCACCACTTGTAATTACCTAGGATGCACTGTGCGATCGTAGAACTTCGGGAGAGACAAGGAAGCGCAACCAAAAAAAAACCTCGAACGCTCTGTATTCCTTCGTCCGATATACCAATCCGTTGCTATTGTTGTTGTCGAGATTAAATTAAATAAAATAAGCGAACAAAAAAAGTGCATAGGAAGTTGAAAAAGTATTATTTTTTGTGTTATGTCTCTACATCCACACCCCCCCCCCCCCCCCCTGAACGAGTAAGAAACGAAGAACCAACAACTGCAGAGAGCAAATGTCTTTTTATCGATCTATTAGTGTTTCGCTTTCAAGATTTAAATCTTAAGAGAAGCCGGAAAGAGCTAAACAGTGCAAATGCGGGGTGTAAAGAGAATGTGTCGAACGTCTTGTGTGTACTCGCTCTCTTAAGAGCTGCACTCTCCCGCTCTCTCTCACACACCATCTGCAACAGCACTCAGACAAAAAATGGTGTGGCAAAACATTTCTCACACATAAGTGCTCTTAAAGTTGTTAATTTTCTACTTCATTTAGTATTGTTGTTGTTGTTGTGTTTGTGGTTGCCGTCGCTGCCGTTGTGCTTGTTGTTGTATGTAAAACACTTTACTAAATGATCGAAACGAACCCACGAACGGACCAGCGAACGACTATTGTATTCGAAACCCAGCACTTCAGTTCTCTAAGAGACTTGAACGCAGTCAATCGTGTGCAAGCGCGTAAATTTGTTGAGCGAGAAGTGTCTGAGAAAGAAAAAGTTAAATGTTTTGATTTTCGATTCTGAATTCGTTGCGTTTAACGTGCCGTCCCCTCCGACAACAACAGCAGAAAAAATTTACGCAAGAATTCTCACGCAGTTCAAGAGAATCTACAAGAAATTTTATTAATTTCAAAAAAAAAAAAGTATTTTTTTTGAAAGAAAAAATTTGTACCTCCCCCCCCAAGGAAAAAGTCTAAAAAATCGCTGGTGAAAATGTGAAAAAAGAAAAGAAATTGTATCTTTGAAAAGAAGTTAAAAAAAAAGTGATCTCATTTGAAAATCATTTGTTTTGAAACGAAGTATTCAAATTGTTTTGAAACAAACACAGCGAGAAGAAGAAAAAAGTTTAGATTCTAACAAACTTGTTGTATTCGTCGTCGTCGTCGTTGCCACTCTACGAAGAAAAGAAGTTTGTCAAAAATAGTAAAAATCCGCGAGCGCGTGTTTGTTGGTGTTTGTGTGTGTGTATGTGTGTGAATTAAAGTTGTTTTGAAAACGAAGCTTACGCTGAAGCGGGCAGAAAACCCAAACTGGATTATCGACATTTTTCATCGTGAAACGCTCTGGTTTTACTTTGTTTGTTTTTGGGTGCTGCAAACTCCTCCTCATCGTCAGCATTGCCCAAGTTGTTGGCGGATATCATACGGATTAGCAAAAAGTAAATATTTGTATATAAAAAGTATTTTTTTTTTTTTTTTGAATTTTAATTTCATTTGGAGTTAACACAATTTTGCCCTAAAACCTAAAAAAAAAGAGTACGAGGACATGATTCGAAATAATCATTCAATAACGTGTTGTTGTTGTGTCAATCAGTCCAGGAAATAAATTGGAATTCTGTTTAGAGTATTTGACGGATGTGTTTTTAATAAAAACAATCCAGAATTCATTACCATCAATTGGGAAGTTAGTAACACGATAAAGACTTTCTAAATTGAAAAAATACGTCTGGACTAACAAATTCGGGTGATTTTCAAAAACCCTATTTTTATTTGGTCTACTGACGTTTTTTTTTTTTTTTGGTTCGTCTCTGACGAATTCCTTTTAAATAAACAATAACTGTTAATTATAAAATATATCCAATGTATTTTTGAAGAATAAAATTGTTAAGATCAACACTACATAAACAAAAGTTATTTCCGGAAGCGGCAACTATGAATTTCCATGAGTTCACTGCATAAATAAATATTTTTTCATATTTTCAAATATTTTTTTTTTTTTTAATTATTATTTTTGGTTTTGTTGTTCCATTTAACGGAAACAATTGCTAGCAATAAAATGCCAAAACGCAAATTTACTAAAAACTAAAAGTGTGTGCTCTGGAATTTATTTCAGAACCAGTTGTAGTGTCAGTTCCATATTAGATGAACAAAACATTTGAACTCCTGGATTTTCTTGCCGACATTTAACAGTTGCAGTCGCAGTCTTGTGGTATTTAGTTCTCAATATGAGGGATTTTCCAAATATTTTTTGATTAAGGAAGGTGGACAATTTTCACCAGGCGTTCTAACATTAGGCCCCACGAAAATACACACCAAATTTTTAATAAAAAACCAATGTTTTTTCTTCTTCGCCAAAGTAGATAAAAGACCCCAAAAATATTTAGTGTGTCCCTAAAATTACATTGGACCCCAAAATGTATATGAAATTATTTTTTGGTTTCTATTATCACACAAACATTTTGGTGTCCAATTGAAAAAAAAATATCATAAAATATAGTGTTGCTGTTTTTCTAACTTCATTTTTGATTTGGGGTGTATTGTGGTGGGGCATAAATGCATAATTGGATTCATCTGTGATAGTCACACATATTACCTCACTCAACAAGTGCATCCTATGCCACGATGTCGCTCGACAACGTTCGCATGCATTCTATTCGACAAGTAGCTGATTTCGTTGCCACTAATCGGCTGTTCTTCTAAAGCATTCGTAGCGGATTTCGTCCTTCAACTGGTTAACCGTCTCTAATGTTCCATAATGAATATTTGCGACAAATCCACCCTCTATGCAATAACCACCTAACAGCTGTTAATTTGTTTACATTTGTTCTCTGCAATGTTGTCAACTCTCAAGCTAAACGCGTTTTTCCGCTTAACCGCAATTTTCTTTGTTCTTACTGCCTGCTTCCATAAAACGAATTTGTTCGTTCGTAACAAACTGCCAAAATTAGAAGCGTTATAAAATGGGCTTTAGACATTATTTAAATCTGGTGTTCGGATATAGGTTAGATATCGACAAATGGAACACAAGTCCTAAAGAATGAGCTCTCACTACTGACAAACATCCATTTTATTGCTCGTTCAATTTTGACAATTTGTTACGAACGAACACATTCGTTTTATGGAAACAGACAGTTAAAATCATCTCTGCAGACAATTGCCGTTAAATTACTCTAAACAACGGAAATTAATTCTTGTTAGAAACCAGTTTTGTATACAAAACATATTTCGACTTTATATTAAATATTGTGTTTTCGTTTTGTTTTTTTTAGAAACACACTAAATATCTGTTTTGAAATTATATTTAGTTAAATACTAAATAAAAGTTCATTAGTTAGTTGTGTTTGTTCGCACACTTAATTAGAAATTGGCATGTTGGTCTGTCGTTAGTTAATAAATAAATAAATAAATAAATAAATAAGTAAATAAAATTACTACTAATATGTGTGTAAGTAGGCAAGTGACATGCTGCACGTATATGCTGTTTTTGTTGTTTCCAATTTATCATAGCTCACTTTACACAAAGTGATAAACTCAACTGATATTAGATAATTTCGTGATCGTTTGTTTGTTTGTTGGTTTTTGCGTGTTGCATTTGTCAAGTCTCTAATTACAAAACGATTTAAGCGACAAAACATTGTTTTTTGTTTCAATCTCTCGCGCTGTGTGTTTGTTTTTCAATAAATCTCTATTTCGTGTTAGTTCAAAAAACGCCAGCGATCATTTGAAACAAAACACAAAAAAAAAAAAAAAAAACAAACAAACTAAAAACTGGAAACCGACAAACTCAACTGCAGTGTTAAATAATTACAAAATAATTAAAGTTATTTTCACTCACGTTTAACTGCGTCTCTCTGCCGAATGCCGCCATGCGAATGAACACTAAAGTGATGTGCGGTGCTGTGATTTGACGTAAACTGATGTGACGTGACGTGATGTTTTCTATGTTTCTTATCCAACATGACTGATGGCTGAGAAAACCAAAAAAAAGAAAGAAAAAAAGTAGTGATCATTATAACACATTTCGGTTTAGACGAGACTTTGACTTATTGCGGCTTTCTTGCAATTACACTCTCCCCTACTTATGGGTTATTAGGTAATTACTTAACCGCTCATATGTAAGCATGTGAACTGAACGCATACTTTTCTTTTCATTTCATTTCTTTACTTTTCTTTTCGCCTTTCGACCCTCCCCTCCCCCTCCTATCACAACATTGTCACCGAATAAAACGCACCGCACCAAATTGAAATTGGAAGCAGCAAAGCTGTGAGAGATTTTCAAAACTTAATTATTTATGCCTGGCGACGATGTTGGAGGTGGTCCTAAAATTTAAATGTTATCCGTGTCGATGGTGGGCAAATAATTTTCGAATTTCTTCAACAGTCTAGGACGATATACAGATAACAGGTCGCTGGGTTGACAAGTTCCAGTCAGAGAGATTCTAATGCGTCCTTTACACGGTCAAAAAGCATAAAAAGTTTTGCGATAGTAAAGGGTCCGCCATCTGGCGTTTTTTTTCAACTAGTACTTATTTCGTTTTCGTTATTGGTCATGTTTTTGTTTACAACTATTCTTTTTTTTCAAAGTAGACTTGAGACGTAGTTTAGACAACAATTTCCTCAAGATCCACAACATATTCCATTTACAAATCTTAGCCCTCTCAACAATCGGCTATCATCCCTTCTTTAGATTACCTACAGTAATTCTACCTCATTTTCCAACAGTCAATCTCCTCCTAGTTCTAATATGTTTGTTATCACTCTGACAGCTCAAGGAAACCATAATTACCCCTCGTAGGTATTACTAAGACATAAAGAGTTTCAATACAACTTAAATGAAAATAAAATAAAAAAAAGGTGAATCAAACACAAGTAATCTCTCCTTGGCCATAAAAAAGCCCAACAATTTCCAGAGCAATTGAAACACCACCAGCACGCATAATTCTAATCCCCCCACTAATGTCACCTAAACAGGAGATTATGACAGACCTAAAATCCCAATAGAATTACACACAAAAGTCCTAAAACACACACACATTCACACAAAACGTAACCAGGTAACATTTTCAACAATATCTCCGATATTATTGGGAGGAGGGTTACCAGTACGATGCGTATCACGAAAAACGAAATTTAAGGATTTACGAAAATTGTCAATTAAACACTCACAAGAGAGCACGCGGAGGGAATCATCTGGCAAACTCGTACATGTCATGAAATGAAAGACGCCTGAATGAAATGATAGACGCCTGAATTCAATTGAAAATAAAAACAAATTAGACGAAAACAAAACAAACGACACCAAATGAATGAATTGAAATATCGAAACGAGGTTCGTGAGATAATTATAGATAGAAATTGTCAAGGGCAGATTTTGAGTGTTTCTCACAAGTCTTTCGATTTCATACACGCAAAGTGGTTTCTTCAAGTTATGACAATAAAAACTCCAGGATGATTTCATTCAGTTGGTCCCTCGGGCAACAGAATAAATAGGAATAGGGAAATGGAACACATTTACTTTGCTCACAGTTTGTTGGAGAGAGAGAGGTAAGGGGAAAAAAGTTGCACGTACTGGCAACTCCTTTTGTGTTTTTGGTAGTGTGAAGTTGGCAGCAGATTCTTTTGACATTTTGAAAGGCAATAATGAAAAATTGCCGAAACCGAATTGCCTTGTGTGAACACAAGAGTCCAGTTCAAAAGGGAATCCTTAAAATTGCCTGGTGTAAATCGGCCTCACTGAGACAGTCCGTTTTGATCTGTATCATTATTTTGGGGGAACGAAATTCGATCCGCATACAAATGATGCTTGAATTTATGTTTCCTTTGTCCACTGCGATACAGCTTAACCTTTTAATTCTCGACTATCCAAACTATATGTTCCAACATCTACTATATCAGTTTTTGACATTTTCTCAGCTTTCTTGCTTCACATCTAAAATCTAAAGTGTCAGCCAGATCACTGCGAAAATTCGAAAACTGTCTTGTCATGTTTGAAAATCATTTAATAGTTGAGATTTGAATTTGACACCACCGATTGCAGCCATCCTCCTAAGGCATAACATAAATATTTGAAAGTTAAATGAAATAAGGGGGACACTATGAAGGGAGGAACGAACGGACGGACAGTTCGGATTCATTCTGTTCCACAACAAGGTATAATTTTTCGTTGTTAACAATGTCACGTACGAATACAGAAAAATTGACAGACGCTGAGTAAGGCGGCTGAAGTGAGGGTGCGGGAGGAACAGAAAGACAGGCGGACAGACCGACATTGAATAACATATCACGTATGCGATTGTCAATAATAACTAATTTCAACACATACTCGTAACTAAAACCCTCTCAGAGCAGCGTCTAAGAGCTTCGAAGTTGTGAGCCACCGCCGACGTCGCCACCGTCGCTCGAGTATGTTGACAATGTGCGAAGGAATTAAAAGAAAAACGTGAACAAAGCAGTCATACACATATGAGGACAGAGGACAAAGAAAGATAGATAGAGAGAGAGAGAGAAATAATAAATAAATTAATAAAAATTACGCACCGCGCATCGACCGGCCGACCCACCGAATATTTGAATTAAACGTTTAATTGCGTTTTGTTTGAACGCTGAAACAAATAACGCATGGAAAATTTTCAATAAAAGTTGAAAATTAACCAAACGTCCGTCCGACACACACGCACCAGTTACAAATTGACTCGGTCACACCACCAAAATCAATAATGAAAAAAAAAAATTAACGCAGGTCTTACCTTTAACCGGTTTCGTTTCGTTTTTTTTTTTTTTTTGGTTATGAGTTGGTCTTAAATTTGTTTAAAACAAAAAAAAAAAAATACTACCGTATGACACAAAGTCGCCGAAGATAAAACAATATCGATGGCACCGCGACAATCTTCTGTCGCTGGCCCTTGTCATGGGGTTTCGTTTGTGATTTTGTGAATTTGCTGTTAAAATTATGGATTCTGGCTTTTTCTTTGTCTATGACTGGCCTGCCTTATTGAAAAGTCTCATGAATTGTTCATTAAATTGGCCAAAAAAAAAAACAAAAATTAGTTC
Organism: Hydrotaea cyrtoneurina; assembly: GCA_958296145.1. Lineage (NCBI taxonomy): Eukaryota > Metazoa > Arthropoda > Insecta > Diptera > Muscidae > Hydrotaea > Hydrotaea cyrtoneurina. The sequence continues at coordinate 48,074,700 of OY282514.1, read as the reverse complement.
AATACAACACCAACAAATGGTTAACATATTTTGTTGTCTGCTTCTTCTTGATTAAAGAGGCCATCCGTAGATGTGATTGTGCGATTTGATTTCCTCTTAATCCCATGTGTTAAACAGGTATTTCGATCCGAACTGACGATTTCTTCTAGCGAATTGATTATTTTCGGGGAAGAGGGAAAAATCCACCCCTCCCCATTGATAGAGGTGATAATTAGTTGGTGAGGGTTGAAGAATTAATGAAGCGTAACATAATTATAAATTGAAAAACACAATGGCATAATCAATTCCATGGAGATATAATGACAAATTATCGATGCTTTGGCTGTCGAATATTTTAGGCGTACGGTGTTGCGTAAAGAAACAACAACGTCGGCTACATATTTATTGGAAGTCCCTGGCAGTTCTGAATATCATCAATCGTGCTTCTTTTACCTTAAGTGCTACCACAAGTGTCTTGAGAACGTTGACCAGACAGTCAACAAGATCGAAAAGGGATTTTCACTCTGTTGAAGTAGTGATGGGAGTCCAATCCAATTTAAAGCAACCAAGTGGATTGATTGACAACTCGAAGGCCATAAATAATTTTGTGGCCTCGTATAAGAAGATAAATCTTGAAGAATCTCCATTTTTGGATTTTTTCGCCAAACATTTAAAAACGCTTAATGAAAACCCTAAAAGATCTGAAAATTTCAGAGTCGGGCTTTACAAATTGTAAACTAGTGTATTGTATGTAAAGGGTGTTTTTTATTGAGGTATAGAACTTCGAATTGAAATAAAACACAAGAAAATCGTTTTAATGTCCATCAATTTGGCTTTATTGGAAGGATAATTTTATGCCATTAATGTTTAAATATGATTTCGGGCATGTGGCCGCCGCGGCTGTCTCGAATAAAGCCAATTCTACAGGTCCAATTTTCAACCACTTGTTGGAACCACAACTCATCCACATTCATGCCATCCAATTCGGGAACAAAATAGTCGGTTATCATGGCTCTATACCGGTCTCCATTAACGGTAACTGACTCTCCAGCATTATTTCGGAAGAAGTATGGCCCAATGACTCCACCAGCCCATAGAGCACACCAAACAGTCAGTTTTTGTGGATGTAATGGCATAAAATGGACGGAGCTTGCGGTGAACTTCGCGAACTGAACCATTACTTTCGAAATAAATTTGCACGATTTGCAAGCGTTGTTCTTTTGTCAACCTGTTCATGATGAAATGGCAAACCAAACTAAATATTAATCACTTGACAGCTGACAAAATGGCCGCCAGTTAAAAAAGTGATGCCAACTTAAAGTTCTATACCCCAATAAAAAACACCCTTTATCTACATCAATAGGCCTGTTGTCTTTCGGTGCGACCCTTCGAAACATATTTCGCCACAGACAATAAATAATATTCAGCCATAACATGACCTATGTCCGACTTCGCCAAGGTCAACTTCCCTATGGCCGAATTCCCCATGGTCGAGTTTTCTATGGTCAGCTTCCCTATCGCCGACTTCCCCATGATCGAGTTTTCTATGGTCAGCTTCCCTATCGCCGACTTCCTCTTCCCTATAGTCCCCTTCTCCATGGTTGATTTCCCCATAGTCGACTTCCCTATGACCGACTCCCTTATGCCGACTTCCCTATATTCAACTTCCCTATGGTCGACTTCCCTATGACCATCTTCCCTATAATCCTGTTCTCCATGGTCGACTTCCCTATGGCCATCTTCCCTATAGTCGACTTCCCCTTGGTATTCTTCTCCATGGTTGACTTTTTTATGGTCGACTTCCCTATAGTCGACTTCTTTATTGCCGACTTCCCTATGGTCCTCTTCCCTACAGTCCTCTTCTATATGGTCGACTTCCCCATGGTCGACTTCCCATGGTCGACTTCCCTATGGCCATCTTCCCTATAGTCGACTTCCCCTTGGTATTCTTCTCCATGGTTGACTTTCTTATGGTCGATTTCCCTATAGTCGACTTCCCTTAAGTCGACTTCCCTATGGTCCTCTTCCCTACTGTCCTCTTCTATATGGTCGACTTCCCCATGGTCGACTTCCCATGGTCGACTTCCCTATGACCATCTTCCCTATAGTCGACTTCCCCTTGGTATTCTTCTCCATGGTTGACTTCTATATGGTCGACTTCTCATTGGCCGACTTCCTTGAATACAACTTTCTTATGGCCGACTTCCTATAGCCGACTTCCTCTTCCCTATAGTCCTCTTCTCCATGGTCGACTTCCCCATGGCCGACGGTCAACTTCCCTATGGCCATCTTCCCTATAGTCGACTTCCCCTTGGTCTTATTCTCCATGGTTGACTTCCCCATAGTCGACTTCCCTTTTGCTGACTTCTCCATGGTTGACTTCCCCATAGTCGACTTCCGTATGGTCGACTTTACTATGGTCGACTTCCCTATGACCGACTTCCGTATGATCGACTTATCTAAGGCCGACTTCCCCTTGGTTGACTTTCTTATGGCCTACTTCTCATTGGTCGACTTTTCTATAGTCAGCTTCCCTATACCCGACTTCCTCTTCCCTATAGTCCACTTATACATGGTTGACTTCCTTATGGTCGACTTGCGTATGGTCGACTTCCTTATGGCCGAGTACTTCATTTACCTATAGTCGTCTTCCTCTGGTCGACTTTTTTAAGAAGTGTCTTTAAACTAATGACAGAGCACTGACAACGAGGCATTCGGCTCGAGAATATAGTTATTTATCCAGTACTTAGTAAATATCGGGCATAAACTACTTCCAGGAAAATCTTGTTTACCATTCAGCAGGTTTGTATGCGAGAAAAGACCGTCCTCTAGCCTACAGTATGCTAACTGATGCCTACATTTTTTGTGACTTCATATTCTTGAATGTACACACATAGTAAAACAAAAACACAAATTTAATCAATTTCTTCAATACAACTTGCTGAAGTGTAATGGAGTTATCATCAATAGGAGCGCCGAAAAGAGTAACGAGGTGGTTGCGCATTCTTTATCTTTCTTCGTCAGTGGCAATAAAGTCTGAGTGGAACGCCATGTTATCAGTTATGAGCGGATGGCCTGAAGAGGAAGATAGGTAAAATGTAGCACACCTAGGCTAGCGTTGCTATTCTCATTCAGAGTTGCACAAGGTTGTCTTCAGTAATTTATGTTCGGGTCTATTGGGTTTTCCTAAACGATGGTTGCCTCTGAGCATATTCCTTGAGGTCCTGGAACCTAGGTTTTGGTTTATAAAAATATATAAGAACTTTATACATTTTTATAAATATCGGCGTTAAATTGTTGTCCTAACTGAATTCCCTTCTTTCGCATCAAATCTAAAATTATATTCAAATTTCATTAAATATTCTTTCTCGATGACCACTGCAAATAAAATCCACAATTACTTCAATTCTCTTTTTTAATTACGATTTTTCTTTGCCAGAGCAAAAAAAAAACAACGGACTGAAGTAGAAAAACAAATATTTTCTAATGAAATTTTTCCATTGCTAAAAATAGACAGAGAAAAAGTCAAATAAAGTGTAAAACCGAAAAACTTCAGAGTAGAAAACAGAAACTAACAGTAGACCAAAATAACCAGTTTTCAACGTTTTATCTGCGTTTTTTTAGCAGCTTTTTGGTCAGAAAGGAAAAAAATCCCCAAGAGGAGAATTGTATAGGCATAGTTGAAAATCCAACAACAACCAGAGGGAAAAAAATATGCTGAAAGAAACGCGAAACCAAAGAAAGAAAAAAAAACACCAACAGTCAAAACTCGTTTAAATCTGTTTGACTTGTAGGTTGTTGTTGTTGTGGTTGTTTAAGATACCAGAGCCAAACCAAACCAAACAAACGGAGCGACCGACTGATATATGGAAAAAAAGGCTGCAGCCAAGCGGACAACAACAACGAAAATATTTTGCGAAATGGTCAAAATATAACACAAAAGCTCCCCGAAATATTGAAGAAGAAAACAAAAACAAAAACAACACAACACTGACTGGCGACAAAATGAACCAAGACGATGGCCAGCCAGCCAGAAGATGCAGCATTTCAACAACGCGAACCAGCGAACAAACGAAGTTTTGCAAGACATGCACCACTTAAATGGATGGAACTGGACAAATGTTGTGATTGTTGCTGTTGTTGTTGCCTTCATTCTGAACATCAGCAGCAGACTCTTCTGTCGTTTAAAGGTACTCCTCGGACTCGCACACACACACACACACATGTTCTGTTGTCGTTATAGTTTGTGTTGTGGATACACTGACTGAGTGACTGGCTTGGCCTGGTCAGATGTCTAAGCCTGTGTTTGGAACCAGTAAAACACTTTTCTCTACCATCCCCTCCCTACCCTCTCCTCGCCAAACCAAGCAGCCGTTTGTTGTGTCTTTTTGGCCAAAAAGCGAACGCAAACATTTTCTTTGATTTTTTCTTCTCTCTCTCTCTCTCTCTCTCTCTCTTGAGTTTGTAAGACCCTCGAGTCAAATGGTAATAAATTATAAGAAAAGATGCTGGAGCTATGGAAAAAAAAAACGTATTTCGTTTTCTTAAATTGTGACTTGACGTTCGTTCACTCAGATTTCGTGGAGTACGCGTTCGACTTACACCATGCCAAGAGTGTTCCTCCGGTATTGTGGCTGGTCGGTGTTTATCTTTGGAATACATACATGCGTCGTACCGTTAGGTTGAAGGATGGCTGTTACTTGTGTACGCGGCTCGTCTATTGACCACCATTTGTTTTTGCCTTTTTCCATGTGCCAGTGGACCTGTTGTAGCGGCGAGAGAGAGGCCATCTATTTAACAGCTGATTTAATGACTTTGGAGGATTTTGTTTGTTTGTTTTTCATTTTTCAATATTTGATAGATTGAAAAATCGAAGATATTTGAAAGTAGATGAAGAGACACGGAGGAACCTGTGGTCCCTAGGAACATATGTAACAGCTGAGTTGTCTAGTTTGTGCCAACAGAGAAAACACTTCCTGAGATGTTACCTCAAATAAAGGGTGTTTTTTATTGGGGTATAGAACTTTAAGTTGGCATCACTTTTTTAACTGGCTGCCATTTTGTCAGCAGTCAAGTGATTAATATTCAGTTTGGTTTGCCATTTCATCATGAACAGGTTGACAAAAGAACAACGCTTGCAAATCGTGCAAATTTATTTCGAAAGTAATGGTTCAGTTCGCGAAGTTCACCGCAAGCTCCGTCCGAATGAATCGATTCGCCACCGTGCACAGCAATTGGAGCTTTGTCCATCAACTCCAGCTTATGCAAGAATTAAAGCCGCGAGACCATGCAATGCGTCGTGATTTTGGTGTATGGGCCGAAAATGAGATTCATCTCGATGCTGATTTTCATCACAATTGGAAAATTTAACATGTAGAATTTGCTTTATTCGAGCCAGCCGCGGCGGCCACATGCCCGAAATCATATTTAAACATTAATGGCATAAAATTATCCTTCCAATAAAGCCAAATTGATGGACATTAAAACGATTTTCTTGTGTTTTATTTCAATTCGAAGTTCTATACCTCAATAAAAAAAACACCCTTTAGCTGGGAAATGTAGTTGACCCATGATGGCGCTTATCTTATCTACCTAACAATAGCTGACCAACAGTTTGCAATTTTATGGCATAGGTTTTCTCGGAACTGTCTTATTTTCTAAATTTCCACTGAGCGAATTGTTGCAACATTCGAGGAAGAACCTTTTAATCAAAGGTCATCATTCCCCGTGGCGCATATGAAATTCATTTGAAATATAAATAAAACCCCTAACTAATTTATGTCCATAAGACAATGAACGAAAGCAATAGGCACCGTTACTCGTTGAAAATCCTTTCCAAAAAAGAAACTCTCCTTAAAAGGTTATTTAACAGGTAGAGAGGAAAAAAGCGATATCCCTTAAATTCAGCATCCTCTATTTTTGTTTAAGGATACGACGAACTAAAGGGAAATATTAGAATGTCATTATCAACACAAGGTAGGCCTGCTGTCTTGTCACTGTCTGTCGTTATGTCAACGTTATGTAATCTTAAGCCAGACTAGGCGGCAGTTCATGAAAAACGAGCATCATTTGGTTCCATTCATAAAAATCCATTTTTCCTGTCAGTCAGTCGGTCGGTCGGTCTGTGGCACTCAGACAATAACGGAGATGCAACAATGGCCACACTCACTGGAGGACAATTGGCAGCTCCTCTTACCTGGCCTCGGCATGTCGATGGTGAACAACAACAAAACACACACACACAAACGGAATAACGACTCAGACAGACAGTCTTTTTGACAGTTTATTGTTGTTGTTGGAAAAACCACACAAAAGCCAGCCAACTACTTACTGCGGCAGCGACGAGCGACACTCACTCGCATCATAACAATGTGTTGGAAAATCTCTCAACAAAACAACAAAGAAAGAAGAAAACTCTTGTCACAATAACAGACAGCAGAACAACGTAATAAGGGTGTTTTTGTCTAGCAGTACGAGGAAATTATTATATGGTCAAAACATCACAGCTAAAACTGAAACAGTAGCGATTTTCCAAACTAAAGTGTTGCCATATCTTTGGGAAACTTTAGACTGTTCATTAAGCGCAGGCTGCCTTTAAACCTCGCGGCCAGTCAATGATCACGTTCATTGTGCCCAACACATTTTCTAAGTCGTCGTCAGTCTTTAGCCTCCGAGAGAACAAAACGTGCTAGGGCTTAGTTATGAAGACTTAAAAGAAAACACCCCTAATGTCTTACATCGACAACATCAGCTGGCTGTTGAGGAAATAGCAAAGTCTGCTGGGCCTTTATGTGTTGTTTTCTAAACAAAAACCCAGACAGCGACCCACCTCCTACCCCTCCCCCTCCCCTCCTCATGCTGCTGCTGCTGCTCTACAGCATTGTCGCGTGTGTGTGTGTCATAATTACTATTGTGTAAAAGGGCCTTTTTTCCGTTCATCTTCATCTTCATTTCATGTTTGTTCTGTTTTTTTTACAACTTTGTTCAGAGGATTTTTCGCCTAAAACCAACCGTAAGTCTTTAATTTTATGGCTTGTTCGTTGTGTTTAGTTTTTCCGTATGTGAGTGTGTGTGTGTTTCGGGCTTAAATGCATTTCAAAGTAAGACCTTTAACTGTTCTTTTGTTTCGGGGCCACATTGGGGGTACTGACTGGTTGGCAGCAACAACAACAATTCTGTTACACTTAATTTGTTATGATTTTTGTGTTCGTTCGCTGTTGTTGTTGAGATTTTTATCTAATTTCTTTGAAAGTCATAAATGTTTGAGAAACCCCAGAAACAAATGAAGAACAAGCGATCCTCATAGAATTGCTTGGAGGGTTAATGAGTGGAAGATTGTGTTTTATTACACCAACTGCGGGGATAGAGAGAGAGAGACAGAGGAATTAAATTAGAGGTTGTTTGGTGATGGCCTGTCATAAAATCAACATTGGCAACATTGTTTAATGTATGGCCGAAGTTGGTGGCAATCGGTTTAGATTTTTCTGGCTTTGTAAAAACGCAATCAAGATATCACATACGTTGCAGTCAGAAATTCATTACATATTTCAAATGGAAGACTGCAATATTTCAAAGGATTTCAAATTTTTTTAAAGCCCGGTTTTGAATCCATAAACAAAAAGTTGTTTCACTTAGTCCAGATCGTAATCTTAAAAACTCTGACTGACTGCTCAACATATATCAATAACATAAACATTTCATTACCAATTGAAATCGATCATTGAAATCGATTTGCTGGAAACTAATCAAGGTCTTCTCATTAAAGATCCTCCAAAGGTCTTATTTTCAGAACCAAAACACATTAGTTAAGACCAAAACACATTAGTTAAGACTCCCTGAACATTCCCATGTCTCCTCTTTACTGTTATTTTATAATTTCGTCTATGGAAATAGTTCTATACTGTATTTTAGACTAGTTCTAAAATGTCTTTTATTCTTTTATGTATAATGAAAAATCCTTTCATACTCATGCCTGAGGTGATTCTTCCATAGAGCCTTCTGTTTTCCAAGGAGAAGGATATGTGAAGGTAGCTGGATTATTAATAAGGCGTTCTAACTCCCCTCCTTACGACATTCAAAGGTCCCTCTCCACATACCCCACACATTCCCATGTCTCCTACTGTTAACTGGGGTAATAGAATAAGACGTTCTTTTCCATTTACCCTTTCCATGAACGGAAACTCAAAACCTTTATCACCTTCTAGATTCCTAGTACAAAACAGGGCGAATATCAAGTCTTATCGAAACGGGGAGTTTTTATCTATTGGATATTTTGTAAGTTATACGCCGGCCTTTTTGTGAAGGCCGGATGTCAGTTGTTTGGATGTCTCGTTAATGGTCTAAGAAAACCTTTCGAAGCGTTTCCCCTGTGCAGCCTTTGTCCACTCCACCACAGTGACACAATTTGGAAACGCCATTATCGACATTTTGATAACTTCTATAAGAGATGCTCACAATCTGGCTCATGTGGATTTTTAGTATGCATATTATTTAAACATATTTATAATTTAAAAAAACGGCGTTATCGACATTTGGTAAAACTTTATTATCGCCCATTATGGATCTGTGTTTTCGAAACCTCTTCAATGGCTTAAGAAACCCTTTCGAAACGTTTCCCCTTTGCAGACTTTGGCAATTCCACCACTGTGACACAATTTGGAAACGCCATTATCGACATTTTGATAACTTCTATAAGAAATGCACAAAATGTGGCTCATGTGGATTTTTAGTGTGTATTTTTTTTCGAGACCTCTTCAATGGCTTACGAAACCCTTTCGAAACGTGCAGACTTTGGCAATTCCACCACCGTGACACAATTTTGAAACGTCATTATCGTCATTTTAATAACTTCTATACGAAATGCTCAAAATCTAGCTCATGTGGATTTTTTTGTTAAAACATACGTATGCTTAAAAACTGCGTTATCGACATTTGCTACAACTTTATTATCGACCATTTTGAATCAATGTTTCTCAAAGTCGTTCGAAACGTTTTCCTTGGGCAGACGTTGTCCACTCCACCACTGTGACACAATTTGCAAACGCTATTATCGACATTTTAAGGCAAAAACTGGCTCAGGGTATGAATTTTATTTAAACATACCTAAGATTTTTTTGTTTAAACTTCATTATCGACCATTTGTAAAACTTTTATTGTTGTGATGATCGAGCTTTTCATTGAAGACTAACGCACCCTAACTAAGTAAAGCGAAATATTTTTAGTTGCGTTAATGCGTTAGAATTTGGAGTTGTGACCGTTTTGTATTTAGGATGCGATATCTTAGCTAAGTATTTCTTAGCTTAGTTTTATTTTGGTGGCTGCCTGAGGTCTCTTTGTGATGCCGTGTATTCATCGCGTATTAAAATATCCACTATATAACCGTATATTGACATTTGGTAAAATTTTGTTAATCACAATTTTGATTGTCAAAAAAATATCCTCAGAAATATCGACTTTGAAAAGTCTGTTGTTGTCTTCTAGAATTTGTAGAACAGACACCTTCCGTCGCAAGTCCACAAAAAGCCGACAATGTCAGAGAAGGTTTTCAGTTGTCTCCTCCTCTCTCTCTCTCTCTTTATCGTTGCAACTTCTACAGAAGTCGGTGTTTGAAATACACAGTCTACGAGCGTGTGAGCCTAGAAGCCAGTGGCCACTGATGACCCCCGTCCTCCGCCTTGGGGTTCGTTTCTCCACTTATTGTCTGCAATGAGATACAGTTTTCGTGGTATCAGCTTTTTACTCTCACTGAGAGGGATAGCAATCAATCTCAATATCATAACTGCACTCAGTTGAATTTAGGATAGCTCTAGCTCTCGCACTTTTGCCCTCTAAGGTAGCTATATAGGTCCCAATACTGTTCTTATCAGAACTGCATTCAAAACTGCTAGACTTCAGTTTGATGAAAAAAAATGAAAATACATACAGGAAGAAAAAATTTATTTAAAATATGTTTGCATGCAATCATAAATATATTTCGGGACGGACACAAGCATAGACAGTATACTCTCTCCTTAGCGGAGAACTAAGGGACTGAGAAATGTGTCCGGTTATGGGAGGTGGCCGTTAGAAGAGGAATGGACAATGTATTTTTTTTGCGTGTAACCATATTATGTTTGGACCCAAACATATATGTGCTCGGGCCACAATTCTATATTGAAAAATCATATGCATATTGTTGGGAAAATGTTATGTTAGAACATAGTCTTTGGGCGTTTTAGAGAGATTGTATTTATAGGACTAGTTATATGACTTTGAGTAAGGAAGAAATATAAATATCTGATTTTTTTTTATTTCCAATCAGGAACGTGCAATCGTTGAAGTGTAGTTATCATTTTTTTTTATACATTAGTTAATAATAATTCTTTAGATTGAATATTGTAATGACGTGTTGAAATCAACACTGCATTGTCGACTTGTGGGTTCTGCTCTTCCCCAATTTAGGGTGAAACTTTATCAGAGTCTTCAGTTAGATGAAGGTGGTACAGAAAAAGTTGTAATTTTTGCAGCTATCCTGTAATAAGGTTCAACTAAAAAATGTATAATCAGTAAAATTATTTTTTTTAATTTTTTTTTTAATTTAAATTTTTTCTGTGTACATTTATGTTGATTCTGTATTACCCTAAATAATTCTGTATACAATGGCTTATGTTCTTACTTCGATGAATCAAACAATTTAAATAGCTGCAGATGTAATGCTGTTCAGCTGCAAACTGCTGTATTGATATTCTAATAATGATTAGCGTTTTGCCTGTGTGTGCGTTCATTAAAATCCCAATCCACACAAATTAAGACACCACTACGAGTTGCGAGTTACGAGAACGTTGATGTACATTTTCATCTGCATAAATGCTAATAATGCTCGGCCATGTACAATAAAATCTAAGAGCAATTTTGAAATATTACAAAATAATTGATCATTTTCATAGTTAAACAAAATGTACAAAAAAAAAAACATTTTCTAATAAATCAACATGAATGGTTGTTGTGGATGTTATGGTACAGTCGAACAATTACATGTGTTGGGCTACATGAAGAAATCGCATTCAACGAAACAAATGTATGTTAAATTCCTTTAATTAAAATGTAACATTAAACAGCCAACGCAACCGAGCAGCCATCGTCGATAATTGTCATCATAAAAATTGTGCTCCAACATGGACGGCAGACGGTTGAACAACTGTGTACACCGCCAGAGTTAGACAGGCAGTCGCAGCCAGCAGCTAGTCCGCCAATAGAGTTTTATTAGATGACGAGTGGAACTTCGAAATCCCCAACAGCCAGCCAGCCAGCCTGATGGGGGGGATTTTGCTGCCGCTCAGTTGATTGATGAATCCAACAATAAATTGCAATTGTGTGGAGTGCGGCGCACAGCCATGTTCGATGCGGCGGGTATGGCAAAAAAAAAAACCAAACACACACGCACACATTGAAACAAAACAAGATACATTTGAACAGTGTTGAAAACTAATAAATGTTTAAATACATCATCATAAACATTTTTTAGGTCACATTAAGAATTTATCTACACCGCACACATTCTGACAATACATATTTGAAAAGATATTAAATTTCATTAGCCCGACTATGAGGGAAACTGAGGGTCGGTCGCTTAGATGACCGGCCAAGTGTGGTCTTTCATCTTGTTCTTTAAAGCAAACGGTTGTTGTTTAACCTCAATCGGAAGAATTCAAATGGGATTTTGTATAAAACAAATAAACATTTATTTAACGGAACGGAAGTTTTTGCCTTCAAAATAAACACAACCTGTGCCCCCCCCCCATGCAAGACATACAATCTTGGACATCTTCTTTGCTCCTCGGCGAGTCAACAAAAAGATCGAATCGGTGTTATGGCCACATTTGGCGAAAGCGAAAAAAACACACTATAGAAATATTTATTAGGCACCAGACAAAAGACCAAAAACTTTCCATCGAATCTAAGAAACAATTGTTGAACACAATGAATCTTCGCTGGCATGCAAATAGGTCAGTATTCATATCATTCGATTTGAATTCTCAGAAGAACATAAACCACAGCAGACTTTGCCATAGCGGTTATAATTAATCATTTAATACAAAATCTGTTTGTTTCTTATAGAAAAATAAACAAAATAATCTAAAACGGGTTTTGCCAAACCTTTCTACCAGCCCCACAAACCACACACAAATCGACTCGGGGAAATATTTCGTTAATTTGCCCCCGAAATGTTTATTAACATCAATTGAAAGTGGAGCACCAGATGTTTGGTTTTATGAAGCCAACGAAACCAAAAAAAAAAAAAATCATAAAAACAAAATAGAGCAAGCTTTATAATGTGCATTAGGAAATCGGAGTCTATAAAATCACGGGCCACGCAAGTCAATGACAGCTAAATACACACATGTCGACCAAGGTTCGGTGTTATCGACTGTAACATTTAAATCAACACTTTCATATGTCCAGTTTATTGAATCGATGGACTTTCATCATGAAGGAAAGTGTTTTTATTTCCGTTGTCGTGTATGGACAACAATGGAAGAGAAGGGCTTCAGTGACGGAATGGGAATATGTTTTTTTTTTTTTATAATAAATCAATTTTTTTTGGAAATTATTCAGTTTGTGGTGAATGAGAATTCATAACACTATGCAACAACAAAAACAAGGTTTTGTATTTTTTTAAAACTTTTAAGTTGACAAATTAATAATCACTACTTGTCTTCTATGGATAGTTTTTTGTTTTGATTCAATTTTTTGAGACTTAAACTGTCATAACTCTAAAACGACTTTGTTTAAATAAATTTTAAAAAATGTATCCCTTTAGTTTCTTCCAATCTGAGCAATAGGTTCAGGGTTATGAACAAATTTAAGTGTGGTTTTTTTGTAAATAAGTTATTACGGAACTACGATAACCTGTATAGATAAAAAGCCAACAAATTTTCGTTCAAAGATATTTTTTTTTAAATTACATTTTTTGATGCTTAAATTGTCATAACTCGAAAAAGACTTGACCGATGTTGTTGAAATAAATTTTAAATTTATTTCACTAGATACTTTTTAATATTTGTCGCATTTTTTTTTTTCTTGATCAGAATTTGTTTTTTGTAATGAATATTCACTTCACAATTCTGCTGAACTACAGTAAACTGAGTAGATATCTGAAATTTTTCTTCTACTGAAAGGTTTTCTGAAAGTCTTTTTTTAAAATCAATTATTGAGGCAGAAATTGTCATAACTAGGAAACATCTTGTCCGATTTTGATAAAATTAAATTTTAAAAAATTAATGACTAAATTATTTTTAAACTTTGTTTTAAAATTCTTTTAATACGAATAATATTATCTGGGTTGTGAAAAATTTTTTTTTTGATCAACATTTTTTTTGTGATGAATATGCACTTCACATTTCTGCTGATCTACGGTAACCTGAGTAGAAAACTGGCAGAAATTTTGTATCTATGGATAGTTTTTTTTTTATTTTCTGTTTTTTAATTCAATTTTTGGTGGCAGAAATTATCATAACTCGGAAACATCTTGTCCGATTTGTTAAATTAAATTTTAAAAAAATTAATCACTAAATTAGTTTTAATCTTTTCTCTAAGATTCTTTTAATGTTATCGATAATGACCTCAGGGTTATGAACAAATTTAAGTCACCACTCTTTTTTTTTGATCAGAGTAGAAAGTTATTAGAAATTTTTATTCAGCAGAAATTGTCATAACTCGAAAACAAAACGACCGATTTTGTTGAAATAAATTTTAAAAAAAATATCACTAAATTGTTACTAAACTTCGCAATTAGCTTCTTGGAATCTGAATTACAGCTTGGAAGTTATGGAAAAATGTATGTCGGTACATTTTTTTTTTTGTATTTTTTTTTTTAAAAATCATAAAAATTTGAAAAGGCCAAAAATCAACGTTTTCTATAGTTTATCAGAAAAACAAATTTTCTTATTTTCATCTAAAGAGTTAAAGGTCTAAATTTTTTTTTTGTAATTTTTTTTTTTTGGAAAAAAAATTATCATAAAAATTTGAAAATGGCAAAAAGTTTCCGTTTTCAATAGCTTATCTTAAAGTCCAATTTCTTACTACTAACATAAGTTATAGAGCATTGCAGTCGATAAAGTATTTTCGCATTTATTGACTATTTCGTGGAGGCTCCCTTCTGTGATCTTCCCTACAAAAATGCAATCTTGTCTTCCAAGACAGCAAATGTGGTTGGCTTCTCCCTAGGGACGAGAAACTTAACATCTCATAAATCGACTTGGACTTCAAAAAACCGCACCAAACAGCGCATATTTCAGAAAGCTGTACCAGCTCTTGAACGTTTGGCTGCTCTTCGGACAAACTCTGAAAAAATTTCTATTAAGCAGAAAATGTCAAAAAAGTTAATCTTCTGTTGGCCGAAAAGTCGTCATTGTGCAGTTTGCACTGGAAAAGTTTAATAAATATTTTTGAATAAATATTTTATGTCTACTGATTTAATACATCGCGATTTAATACCCAGCTATTCCATTGACTAATCGCCCACCAGATTAATTCGAACAGATTGAAAATAATCATGCACATTTTTATAGTCTACGATTAATCGGCTGATCATTATTATTTATTTTTTTTTAGTTTTATAGGGGCTCAACATATTTTGGGACGGGGTATTATTATTTATTATTATACATAAAATAACTTGGCAAATCTCTTAATAAATCAAAGTGTTCATTTGAGTCTCATTAGGGCAGGCGGTGGTTAATGAGCCCGGAATGTCTGATGGAATCCATTGAATTTGATAAATAATTGAATTTCTGTCTGAATCGCAATAGAAATAATATTAATTGTTATCGATTAATTGTTATCGATAAATTACAAATTATTATTATGGTAAATTATTGTCGATAATAACTGAACAAGACCATTGTCATTTTCAAGGTTTGGTGATTCGATCAGCCACGTTCAAATGTCATTATCGACAAAACGACAGCAACAAAATGGTTACGAAAACTTTATAAATATTTCGTGTGTTTAAAGCCCTTGAAGATAAATTGTAAATTTCGAAATACATTTTTCCAATTTAGTTTATTTAAACCAGCTGTCCATAAATTGTATTTAATAATTTTAAAAAATTTTAAAATTAAACAATAATAATTTTATAATTTCTAAAATTAAACAGGGAAATCTGAGGCCTGAGGTTTTCCATAGTTATTTTTAAAATAAACACTGAAAACACTTCGAATGTTCTTAATGGATTTAGAACATTCGAAGCTCAGGTTTTCTAATGGCAACACTGCATTATCGACTGTTTTGTGTCCCTCTCAAAACATTGAATGTTCCTGTGGGCCACAGCTTTCAACTGCAAACTTTTGCATAAATTCCAATCTTTACATTCTTCTTCATTTCATCAATTTCACCATCTTACCAAATTTATCAACAACAACAAGAATGCCATACAATATCTTCTGCTTCTTCTTGCTGTAATTAAATCTGGACATTTGCGTGTTTACATTTCTGAATTATGCATGTCGCGCCGAGTGAGTAGAAAACTCCAGTTCGCTTGTACTGTCGTACCGGCTAATAACGGTACTTAAAGATACAAATCTGTCTGACAACACATACAGAACAACAACCACCAGAGAATTTATGCGATTACAAATTTATGATTGGTCACAGTTTAAGAAATGACCGAGAAAATAAAACAACCAACATCAGCAACAGTAAAAAGATGAAAATAAAACGAAGACGAATAAGTGGCCTGTTGGGCAACCCGCATGCCAAAAGTACGCAACAGCAGCAGGAAAACAATAATAAAAAAAGAAGATGTTAATCAAGAACACGGCTACTTGCGAAACACACTTTTCGACATTCGAAATTCCTGTATCGAAAGGGCATCTAAGTGGTGATGGCGAGCGAAGCTCAAAGAGGGGGATTGTTTTTTCATTTTTTGTTTTGTTCACCGATCAACAAACTAAACAACAATTACAGATGCACACGCGCGTTACTTTCTTCTTTACCATCGTTTACCCTTCGAGACGTGGAACACTTTACCAACAACTTTAATGCCAGCCCATAAACATGCACATAATTGCCACTTATTGTGGCAAAGAGCCATCATCTCGACTAAAGTAACAACTACTGACTGCCATCATCTTCTTCGGCGAAGTTACCTTGCACTTCCAATTCTGCTGCTGCTTCTCTTTTTGACTGCTGCCACAAGTGGTTAAAGTGGATTTATTTACTACGCACATGCAAAAAAAAAAAAAAAACGCAAAACCTTGATGACCTTAAAAAGTCGAAAGGGAAAAAATATGTTAATAACACGCAAAAGTTGGCAAACAGTAACTTATGGTCACCTTACATAACTTCACGGTGGAGTTCGAGGAATGGGTTCATCTGTCACCAGAGCTCTGTAGATCGTATGGTGGAGGTCGTTCTCAATGCATCACAAATTACGGTTTGAGAGAAACACCCAGAGAATGCGTATGATTTGAATATGATATTTTTTAACTATACTTTAACTATACTAAGACTTTTGTTTACACACATTTTGTAATTGACCACTTGGCTCAAAGAAAAGTTGTAGTAAACTAATTAATAGATTATTTTTGTTTTGGCCTCACGTTGGTAGCCATTTAGCTCTTTGCTAATTTATCAATGCGTGTCACCATCAACAATTGAAGATTGATTCACATTGGTGACTAAATGATTTGTAAATTTCCGTCTTATGTTGGGCGCCACAAGATCTTGACAAATCCATGGAAAAAAAGGAAAAATAATCATTTTTAAATTGGCTATCGTATGAATGACTATTACGATGATCTCTGAAATTTGTTGATAATGACAAAGAGTTACTTTTTTTTAAAATAAGTTTGATTTACTTAACCTCTACACACAATTTACAGAGTTTAAGTTCTATTGACTTTTCATCTAGAATTACGTACTGTTTAGTATTTATTACAGAATATTAAAGAGTTTTTTTTAAATGATATAAACTCAGAGGAAAGTTAGTTAAAGTTACTTTAACCTTTTTAAATGTGCTGAGTTTTGAGACGCCTGCAACAGCCCACTTGACTAAATCTTTAACTAAATCGGTATGACCAGAAATATTGAGAGGGAATTGTGTTCGTAGAAACTCTGATTGTTTCAATAAATGTTTTTTTTCTTTCGGGGATCTCTATTCTGTACGAATTTAAAACTATGTAAAGTAAATTCAAACAACTTCAGAGATTATTTCTATTATAACCCACATTGGGCGCCATTTAGCCTGTTTCTTGATACACCTCCAACGATTGCAGATTTATTCACAAAATTAGATTACATTTTTAATCTCCTCTCGTTGGGCGCCACAAAACTCTTGAGAAATCCATTAGAAATATAATTTGTCCATCGTTTGAATTACTTCTTAACTCGTTTATCGTGAGTGAGAAAGACATAAAGAGAGAAAGAAATAAAATTATAAAAAAAACACATTTGTGGGGATATGAACTCTGGTCCTTTAAGGCCCAATAAATGAGCCAAGGTTGATATTCGTTTTTCGTTTCAACTGAAGTTAAACTTTAATTATTTTTTCTGTCAAAGTTTAACTGCAGTTTAATCATCCAATATTCGGGCGTTTAAATCAGAGTTTAATAGTCATATGATTGTGACAGAAATCAACAAAAGAAGAAGAAGAATAAAAACTATTTTGGGTCACTAACTTCCACAAATAAAATAAATTACACTAACGATGCTGTGTGCAATTTGGTTGATGCTGTAATTGGTTTTCGATCAGCACCAGATCAGCCGTAGATGTGCATTTCGCCTGTTCCAGTATTAATTTAGCAGAGTTTTTTAATTCTCATATTTCATTCTGAAGATTTTCAGAAATACAGCAAAAATATTAAATATTATTTAAATTATTCACCGGAAACATATGTTTTCTGATCAAATTATGAGTGTTGCCACATCAACAGCCGAAAATGTGGGCTATTTTGATTGACCACTCAAAAACGTATTTGAAGTTTAAACTCAGTTTTATTGGAAACTGAAGAAATACACACTCTAGAGTCGAGTCAGCTGAACGGCTGAGTTGTAATCTCTGTTGAGAGTAAGAGGGAGGGAGAACAATATATAGTGTTTTCCAAATTAGAAAGAAAGAGATTTCTTCTTTTCACAACCTTTCAAAATAGTAAATCACAATTAAAGAGAGAGAAGGAGAGTGTATTTCAAACAGGGAAATACAGAAAATATGGTAAGAATTCCTATTTGTTTCAAAGCCATACTTTGAAATTGGAAGCATTGGCCTCAGTAATCTGCCTGCAGCTTTGTAGTAAGCGACGATCTGCTCAACTGAAACGAGTTGATGTACGGCGACCACTTGGTCTACTGTGACGAGTTGTTGTACTTCGACGATCTGGTCTTTTGCGACAACTTCGTCTACTAAGACGACTTATAAGACGGTTTGGTCTACTAAAACGATTTGATCTACTCAGACGAAATTATCTCACTACAAACTGGTCAACCATTAGCTACGACATTATGGTTTATTTTTAATGAGTAGCACTTCAAATTCATGCTGAGGGTTATGCGATGGCATTACCTTTACCTGGTAATAATACCCGTCAAAAACTCGGTGTTAAAACTTTTTACTGGATGACAAAGGTTTCCGTTTTTTTTTTGGCAGCGCTTATGGATTTCGTTCACAGCTGGCTGTGGTGGGAGGAAGTTTCCCGTTTGTTCTTTTGTGAAAAGTTAAGGCAAATACGAGTTTACTCTCTTGCTGTTATTGTGCCTGACGTTGGGCGCCATTTCGCGGTTTCATGAAATTAAATGGCAAAGTTCTTTGATGACGCATTTTTCAAGCACATTAACAGCCGAAGCCACCATGTCGAACGACAACGTTTGCCTGCTTTCTGAGTGACAAACAGCTGATCTAGAAGCCACTAATCAGCTGGTTGTCGTTCGATGTGGTGGCTTAGTCTGTAAATGTGTAATTTCTATTACATTCAACTTAACATATTCAACTACTTGTGTATGACCGACTGTAGCGCTGTGGACAATAACACGTGTGATTTGCTGCAGGGCTGTACATTCAAGATCCTTTCTTTTTGTCCCTCATCTGCTTCTTAAGGATTACAGTCTTACTTATGATGACGGCGTTGTTGTTTTTGGTGGCTGGTACCCGCAATACGAATTTACCATCTCCATAATGAGCTGGAGTGCATACATTCTGCATTCTGTTATTATTATTTTAAACGATTTTGACCTGATTTATTGAACGAACGTGTTTTTCTTTTTTTGTGTGGGTCTGGTTAAACTGGCCCTAGTGTTTAAAGCAGCTGGTACGACGATAAGTATTGGTACCGGATTGTTTGTTTATTTTTTTTGGTTTGACTACAACTTTCAATTAAATTTCAGTTTCTGTTTCGGTTGTTTTTTTTTTTTGGAATTGTAATTTGTTTATTTCGCTGTTGTTTCGCTGTTACGGCGAAGGGGAGAGACTGCAGTTGGTTTGGCCTGAACACGAGTGCATTTCTTTGCCATTTTCTCCCTCTCAGCCATTGCAATCTGTCGTAAATATGGCCTAAGTAGCACAACAACTTCAAGACATGTTGGTATGTATGGCATTGTTTGAAAGACAGGATCGTGGTTGTGTTTGGGCATTTTCATAGGCTGCGGTTGTGTTTTTTTTGTTGTTGGGTTTCCTTGTGGGCTATGCCGGGCACGTTGTTGACCTTGACCCAAAGTTTGGTTTTATGTTTTTCGGCTTTACTGATCAATTGCTTGATTTGTGTGTGATGGTGTGTGCCTAAAGTCTTCACAAATCAAAGTGTTTCTTTATCGCAATTCAATGTTAATTTATTTCACTTTAGCAAAATTTAGCAAGGTTGCAGGAGAGTTGTGAAAAGGGCAAGTACAATGGATTATCTCCTGAAAACCAGGCCTCATCTTTAAAGATACGTGGTTTTTTAAGATGTGTGCCCACCATTAAGCAGGGAAAGAAATGAGTTTTTCCTGTTGATACCGGAATACAAAAATAACTAACATCCCCAAAGAAGCAGAAAGGGAGTTCCCATCACAAGCAGTGAGCTCTAAAGGAAGTGAATTGGCGGTACCATGCCCCTTTTGTAAAAAAAAATCCTCTATTAGCCTTAATAATGAGTCGATCGTCAGAAAATGTTAACTGTATGGATTTGTCAGACAGAAAATTGTCATTCATTCACCACGCCCCTTTTTTTTAAAAAAAATCCTCCATTAACCTTAAACTGAGGACGATCTTTAAAAAATATTAACTCTATGAAATTGTTAGTCTGGAAATTGTCATTCACCGGCGGTACCACGCCCCTTTTGTAAAAAAATCCTCTATTAACCTTAAACTGAGGACGATCTTTAAAAATTATTAACTGGAAATTGTCGTTCTCTAGATTTGTTTATGATTGAACTCACAACTTAAAACGAGCATTTCTTGTGATCTATTCGAAGCATGAGGAAAGAAATACTTCATATAAATAAAATGGGTGGTCCAGAATCCAATTCTATCGCCAAAATTCTGAAACGAAAATTTAAAAAAAAAAATGTCCCTCCGAAAATCGAAAAATACTAAACATACTTAACTTTGGTAATATTTTTAAAATATAACGAACTATTGGGTTTTTAATGTTGGTACCTTAAACTACTCTCTTACTCCTTGTGTACAACTAATTTTATACCGAAATCCAAAATTTTCACTTAACCAAAAGTTATAGACTTTTGGCCGATGGAATTGGATTCTTGGCCATTGTGCGTTGTCAGGCCGCCCACAGAAATTTGTTTTACTGTACAAAGCAATGCGCTGATCTTATTAAAATTTCAGGAGATTGTGATAGTCTTTAAACGATCGATATTTAACACAGGGGCGTGGCACCGCCCTCTTAACTCACCCACAAACATAGCTTCGGCTGTAAGAAAGGCATGCAGATTACATGAAACGTGACCGAGAATGAAAATGGGGCGACCCTTTATAAAACCATTCCAAGGTGTTAAATCACAAGATCTCGGTGACTATTTCAAATTTTTAAAACATTTTAACAGATAGACTTGTTTTCAAAACATTTTATTTATATATCAGAGTCGGAGTCGAGCAAATTTTACCAATCCAGACTGCGGGCAAATCTGTCAGACTCCAACTTCCCAGTCCTGATTCGGTCTATGATCCATGGTAGAGTATGGAAAATTTTGTTCCGGCCGAAAAATAGACCTTTTTTTTATTTTTAAGAAAATATAGTGATTTTTGTAGTACACATTTATGCCCAAGAAAGTTCGTCGTCTTCTGTAAAATGCTACGCATTTTCAAATGTCACTTAGGTTTAATGGAGGCCTTTTGTATGAAAAGTGCCCCTCCTCGTTTTGTAATAAAGAAACGCTTAGATTTTTTGTTAAACGTCCGTAGTATTGCAGCAATTATTGATGATTTTTAAGTGGCTTAAGTTTAAAACTTGATTTTAGCCTCTTAAACGGTACCCCAAGTACTAATTTCGTATTAAGACTTAATCGTCTAATTTATTAAAGAACGCCGGGGGGAGGGGGAAAGGCAGAAACAAGACAAGCACTTCAAATTGTATTATTTCTTGTCCGAACATGTTACGGTGCATGTTCAGCGGTCAAGTCTGTCGCGCATCGTTCCATTTGGGAATTTTAATCAGAGTGGGCGTTGACCGAAACATGAACGCTGTACTGGGACCATTAGCCATGCTAAACATGGCACAAACTATGAAAAACAGAATATTAGAAAAAAATTATGTTTGCTGGTGCGTTTGCTTATGTGTCATTAATTAATACACACGATTATTGGCATTTTTTTGTGAGGTCTTGTCTGTTAATGGACAAAACCAAAAAAAAAAAAACAAACAAACACAAGTGCAAGAGAGGTGTTGTTTTTTTTTAATTATTAGGGAACAAGTTTATATTCTGAATACTCTCAAAGAGAGCAGGTAAACAACAACGGCTGGTGTTCCCCTAAGTCCCCAATGTTTTGGCTAATAAACAATTTTAATTAATAGTTGCTGTGATTAGCTGTTAATTGAGTTTTTGTATAAAAACACAAACGCCCCAAGCGCCATAAATTGCGAGGGGGCGATAAGAGAGAGATATAGAGAGATAATAAACATGCCAAGATTATAATCCGCAATCCAACATACAATATGCATACTATTTTGTTGTTGTTGGTTTATCTAAATATTAAAAATACAGACTGCATTTTAGTAAACCATCCGTCCGAATTAATTCCATCGGTGTTGGTATTTATCACATTTAAAGCCGAATATCGGATTAAGATCCATCAGCAAATTGTTTTTAAGCGGATTACAATTTTAAACTCCACAAATTGTATGCTCGCCAGCCCCAAACGAGGGGCATTATTGTGAATGATTTGGACGCGTTACAAATGGAATTTTAATACATTCAGTTGCTATCTAAATCAAATGGGTTAATAAAGCATTTTTTTTTTTTGGGTTAATTAACAAAAATTGGGGGTGATTAAGAGTGAATAATGGAGAAAATAAATATTTTAAAATGTAATTGTGTATTGATGACCCACATTCACATATGCAAAAACAAACCACCGATCGGTAAAAAAAAAATCTCCTCAATATAAAAACTAAAATTTAGGCCGAATCGACATTAAAAAAAATTCCCAAATACTAAAAAAATTGCTGTAAAAAGAAAACTGCAGAATTTCCAATACGAAAAAAGGCCCCACAATATAAAAAAACAAGGTTTTTATGGCCAAAATAAATCAAAAATTTTGTAACACATTTTTATTGGCTGAATAAAATTGGGCTCCACGAAAATAAATCAGAAATTGAAAATTAAATTTGCCCCCAAATATTATACGTGGCTTAACAATACAATACTTTTTTTGGTGACTTAATTTCATATTTTTACAGGAGCTTACTTTCATTATGAAAGAAGACCTCAAATGTTGATTTAATTTTAGAGCCTTATTAGCAAATTACACCTTCAATCTGTAAAATGAAAATAGCAACCCCAAATTTTTAGGCCAATTTTAATTTTAAATTTGGGAAATATTTTCATGGGGCCTACATTGTTGGCACCCACAAATAAGCTCCATTTAATTTTTGTTTTTGGAGTTTTTACATACGAATTGCGATATCTATTTGGAAATTACACCCCCAAGGTCTAAAATGAATATAGGCCCCAATTTTACACAACAACGCGAAACATTAGGGTCTATTTGCCTGTTTTCTGTGGGTGTATTTTCCTAATTTCAATAAATTAGGCCCCACTGCTGATTTTCGAGACCTTTTTTTCAATTTTTGTTCATCAAAATTTGGGGTGTCATTTCCTGGGTTCTGTTTTGATAATGCAAACTATAGCCCATATTTTGGGGCCTAATTTAATTTTAAATTTGTGTTATATTTTCGTACGGTCTTATTTCCTTGTGCCATTTTTATTTATTTAGCAGATGCAAAATGGCCCCAAACCCAAAAAGGAAAAAAAAACCCAAATTTAAACAAAAAATCGGGGTTCATTTTTTTTTTGACCCCAAATTGGTATAAACAAAATTATCCAAACTGAAATGGAAAAAATGTTCTTAAATTTTTTCCGTTATTCTCCTCAATAGTAAACTTTGGAGAAATTTAACATTTTCGCTTTTTTAGCCCCTTTGCATTGGGGTAATTTTTCAGCTTCACAAAACTTTAATAAATTTAAAATATATTTTATTATAAAATTAAATTTTCTGGCCATGCAGTAGCCTAACGACATCAGCTCTGCGGCTGATAATGCGATCTTCAAAAACAGGGCGCAAAACATCGAGTGTAGCTTCGGCTGTGTGGCACGTAGCGCCGTCCTGTTGAAACCAAACGTTGCCAATATCCTCCTCTTCAATTGTTGTAAACAAAAATTCGTTCAACATGGCCCGATAACAAAATAAGCACTAGTTACAAAAAACTTTAGATGGCGGACCCTTTATATAAAAAAGTAGCTATTGTAAAAGAGTATATAATGACAAATCTATCAATCTGTCTCGAGCTGTTGGTGGCTCTCCCTCCTCGCTCAGTCACTGACCCATATTAATTGGAAAATAGTGTGTTGGCTTCACAACGACAACATTTCCTTTATTTTGATTGCTAATATTCAGAATGATTTATGTTTAAACAAATAACAACTTCGAGTATTTGTTGTGGCTAATAAGTCACGCCCACACTTGGAATATGGTTAATATTAATTTATTTTCAAAGTTATCAAATATTCATGACAACAAAAGCCAATTAATGAACTCTCAAGACTTCGATACACCAATTCAGCAATCAGTTCACTTTGTCCGTTTTCAGATGATTTAATTATTCGTGAATAATTTAGAATATTCTTTGAAGAAAAAACTATGCGAAATTTATTCGGATGTCGCTGCCGACACGATACGATCTGGGCAATAATTAAAATTTTAATCAATCACCAGCGCAAATTGAAATGCTATAAATCTAATTTGTTGTTTGTGTCGGCCAAAAGTTCAGTGAGTTGTTTAATTTGTTTTCGGGATTACGTTCATCTCTGAGAATAAATATGTTCTTGAATTGAAAATCAATTGCAATGATATTTTAAATAACAAATATTATACAACGTTCATGGCGGCGTCTGTCTGGACGTGCATCTCATTACGTTTTGTTGTTTTCACTGGGGGATGGGGTGAAAACAACAACAACAACAACCACAAATATTTCGACCTAAACAAATATTTCCGCAAATATTTGCCAGTGAACAAAACAACACAAACAGCAATTAAACGAATAGCTAATGTTCGCATTTGTTGTTAAACTCTAATGAACTTTTGCAAAAAGCCAAGCAAAAAAACTATAGTTTTTTTTTCTACTTGTTGTCTATTGAAGGTTCTGACACGAGTACTCACGGATACAACGCACTCCAAACTTCATTGAATTTCCCTCACTCATTCGCCAGCTACATGTACCGAACGTTGTTTTTGTGTTTTTTTATCTGACGATTGCCAATTGAATTATCATAATTAAGAATTGTGAACAATTAGCAAAAGAGATTTATTTAACGAATTAGCCAACATAAAGCTGAGAGCTTGTGATTTCATGACGATGCGACTTCAAGCTGTTCGTACCACTGGATTATGTGTGTGGAGGAAGATCTAAAGAAGCCATTAAGATCTTGCGCCGTTGATTTGCTCGGATGCATGAATAAATTCTAATTATTTAAATCTCTTTGTTCAGATCTAAATTATTTATTTATTCTCCGGTCTGTCCGGTCTTTGATGCTGAAGTTTTTTTTCTGTGGTTGGATTTGAGAAGAGGAACCATCAAGATGTACGGTTAAGTTCTTGAAGAGTTTCAAAGCGATTAATAAACGGACACAAAGTTATAATCCAATGTTATTTTATGATGAATTCTAAGGCCACTTTAGGTGTAGCCTAGGATCATTAAACAAATTTATCCAAACTTACCATACAATGCTGGAATACGAACTAATCGTCCGGGAATTCGAACTTAATTTCCTGGTATTATTTTAATTTATTTAAAATATGCAAAATGGCCCCAAACCAGAAAAGAAAATAAGTCCCCAATATTTTTCAAAAAAATCGGGGGTATTTTCTTTTGTTAAAAAATAACCCCAAATTGGTATAAGAAAAATTGCCTTCCAAAGTTCAGTGTTATTGTCCTTAATAGTAAAATGATACATTTTTCAATTGCAGCCCTTTTGCATTGGGGGTAATTTTTCAGAAATACAAACTAATTGTCCAGAAATTCGATCTCATCGGTTTGTAATACGTGTGTATCTACTTATAATTCCTAATTATCGGCTTATAATACGTATTTATCGATTTGTAATACGTAATTATTGAACTAGATTACGCACTTATCGATTTATAATATAGTTTTATAAAACGATATTATCAACTTTTAATACGAACTTATCGACTTAAATTCAGTTTTATCGATTTATAATACGTAGTTATCGATTTATTATTCATAATTATCGATTTATAATCCCAACTTATCGACTAAGGACAATTTTTTCGATTTATAATACGTAATTATCGATTTATAGTACGAACTTAAGTATAAAATTTTATTGTTTTATAACATTTAATTATCGACTTATTATTCATAATTATCGATTTATAATCCGAACTTATCGACTAAGGACAATTTTATCGATTTATAGTACGTAATTATCGACTTATTATCTATAATTATCGATTTATAATCCGAACTTATCGACTAAGAACAAATTTATCGATTTATAATACGTAATTATCGACTTACTATTCAGAATTATCGATTTTGAATCCTAACTTATCGACTTAAATTCAGTTTTATCGATTTATAATTCTTAATTATCGACTTATTATTCATAATTATGGTTTTATAATCCGAACTTTTCGACTAAGGAAAGTTTGTTTGATTTATAATACGTAATTATCGATTTATAGTACGAACTTATTGACATAAGTATACAATTTTATCGTTTTATAACATTTAATTATCGACTTATTATTGATAATTATCGATTTATAATCCACACTTATCGACTAAGGCTTTTTTATTTGATTTATAACACGTAATTATGAATAATAAATCGATTTATAATCCGAACGTTTCGTTTAAGGAAAATTTTATTGATTTATAATACGTAATTATCGACTTATTGTTTATAATTATCGATTTATAAACCGAACTTATCGGCTAAGAACAATTTTATCGATTTTTTAATTCGTAATTATCGACGTATTATTATAATTATAAGTAAATATGGACTTATAATACCTGATTATGGATTTATAATACACAACCATTTTACCGATGTATAATACGCAATTATCGATTTACAATACGATCTTATCGACTTAAGTACAATCGAGTTATTCTATAAAATTATCGACCTCTAGCGGGAACATATCCTCCTGGAATACGATTTTATCAACTATAATAGGAGTGTATCGACCGGTAGTCGGAACTTAACGACATTGTAAAGACATTAATCCGGTTAGAAGAACCAAATGTAAATCCGGTTTGAAGGACCAAATGTAAAGACATTAATTCGGTTCGTAGAACCAAATGTAAAGACATTAATCCGGTTAGAAGAACCAAATGTAAAGAGCTAATCCGAACTAAAAGTCTTTACTTGTTGAGTGCTTGTAAGACACTGATTTTATTTTCCAAAACGAAACACTCACTTAAATAATACAGAATTTGACAATACGTCTAGTACATGACACTGGCAGTACATATTCCACATACATCGAATGCTCCTAAACAAAGAAGCAATAAACTATATACATTTATACAAATACATTACAGACTAATACAGATTCCAAGAATACATAAACATTGAACAGTCGTAAACATCTGCGCATTGCATTCCCATGCAGTATTAGAGTAACGATATTCAATCGACTGAATGTGCGTGTGTGTGTGGCTTATGCTATTAAAAGTGAACCACTTGAAGGGTTCGATCGTCGATTTCCAATTGAATGTATACGCGAGTACAGCTCAGGCTGCTGATAGTGCCACATAGTGCCAAGTGTCATAATCGTGTCGCCTGTACATACAAAGGGAAAAAGAAAAAGACTCATGTTCAATTCTGAACATTCTGCGCGGGGCTAACAAAAAGAACAGTAAACAAGCGCTTTCTTAAAATAGTTTTCTTAATACAATATATTCTGCATTCCTTGGCAGCCTTGATTCGGGCATCCTCTTCTTCTTGTAGTTGTAAGCGTAACATACGTTGCATACAACCACTTCACCTTCCTGTTGTCTCTGCGGGTGCCTCTTCTTCCTTCTCTTGGATACATTGTCCACCCGTGTTTCTCTCTCAGGATGCTGAGCGACCATCAGATGCTTTTTGTCGCGGTGAGTTCTGCGTTCTTCCGTCATTTTATGCAATCCCTTGCCGAAGTCTTCGGTACTGTAGGTTTTCGTTGATACCGTGCTACCGCTAGTAGCCCTGACAACATTAGTTAAAGGTATCACCTTCGATAGATTCGTGTGCACTTTCTTGGTAAATCTGCAGACCGATGTGCGATTTGAACTTTGAGTTGGTGTAAGTAATCGACCACGCACACAAGCTGGTAGATTACCATCAATTGTTGTTTTTGCAGACCTGGGCGAAACGTTTCCCTTTTTATTACGTAAAGGTCGTTTCTGTTGTTCCAATGTGGTGAAGGCAGCATTTTCAAACGCTTCTGTACGCAACTTCTCTGCATTTTGAGTCGACGGATTAAACCATTCATTGGTACATGGTGGCATTTCATATCCACCTCTAGCGTAGGCGGTCACTGTAGGCGCATACTTCGCCTCTTCATCAATATAGTACGGTCGTTTATCCTTTTCTACAACCGATGCTAAAGGTAGTGGGTCTTCGTCCTTATAAGTTTGAGCCATCCTTCTGCGTTTGCTTCCATGTCGTGTACGAGAAGATATTTGTGATGGCTTGGGATCCAAATGGCTGGATCGTCCGACTTTGATGGATCGTGCAGCTTTCTCTTTGTGAAACCTTTTGCGTGTATCACTTGCTGCAATTATATTGTTTTTCTTCGTTATTTTTTGGATATTACCTGTAAGTATCCAACCGAGTTTTGTTTCCTGAGCTAGCATACCATTAGCTTTCAGGTTTCTCGTCTTCATGATTTCTGGATACACGTCTGCTCCCAGAATGATGTCTATCCTCCCAATTTTGTTGTAATTGGGATCCGCCAGTACATAGTTGTCCCAATTCCTTAGATTCGCATCAAATGACTTATTCGGCAATGTTTTGTGAAGCTTCGGGAGCACTATTGCTTTCGTCATAATTGAAAAATCGTTGCTGAAACGTGGACTCATTTCAATCACAACTTTGTGTCTTGCCGACTCCACTCGATCCGACGATATTCCAGTAACTTTAGTTGGCGCTCTTATGCGTGGAAGTCTTAGCAGCTGTGCGGTTTTCTCCGATATAAATGATGTCTGAGAACCACTGTCCAGAAGCGCCCTTAGAAGTTGAACTCGTCCATCCGGTGTCTTTACCTTCACTATTGCTGTTGCTAACAGTGTGTCCTTGCTTAGTTGCTGGACCATATTCGATGTCACCTTTTCGCCCGGTGTGTTGTGTTCTTGATGTATTAATGAATGGTGATTATTCCGATTGCATATGGCACACCGGAAGTCCTTCATACACCTTGTTGTAAAATTATGCTGCAAACATTTATAGCATAGTTTAGCAGCGTTTATAAACTGTTTTCGCTCCTCCGGAGTCATTGCTGTGAACTTCCGACAATTTATTATATTGTGCCCAATTCTTCGGCAACATTCGCAAACTGGTCCTGAACTTTCTGTTGTCTGTGAGTAACTGGTATATGGACCTTTCTTCTTGATCGGAAAGGATGCCAAACTGATGCAAATTTGATCCAAAAATGTCGTCACATCTCGGAGTTTTTGCACTTCTTTTGTCCTCTTTGTGTGATGTTCATACTGTTGGCGGGTGTTTCCATCAAACTTCCTCAAAATGATGTGCGCCAACAAAACCTCAACATCATTGCCAACCTCTGCTTTCTCTCGAATGATAAATGAACTTTCATTTATCGTACTGATGAACTTCTTGACACTTTGATGGTTCTCAGCCTCCAGATTCGGCAGGTCTAATATGCGGTCAAACGCTGACGAAAATATTTTTCTCTTATTTTCATATTTATCTACCAATAAGCTCCAGCTTTCATTGTACTCGGATTCCGACCCGAGCAGCAAATGTTGCACCATTGATTTTGCCTCACCTCGAAGCGATGATTTTAAATAATGGAACTTTACTGCATCCGTAAGGTCCTCTCTCTGGTGTACCAGACTTTTAAACTCAGAGCAAAATGAAGGCCATTCTTGCTCGCTTCCGTCAAACATTGGTAGCTTCGTTACTGGCAATGGAAACCCTGTATTGAAGTTCTCTTTCTTCTGAACTCCATCAATTCCTTCTTCCAGTTTTGCCTGCATACGGTACATCCTGTCTTCCAGAGCCTCATATGCTTCTGAATCAGAAGTATCCCGTCGGTACTTTGCTTCTACCTCACTTGCCGCTTGCGATATTACTGACCAGATGTCCTTAATTTTATTCCGGAACATCCTCATGTCAGTGGTATCACTGCCTGGTAGACGTCGTTCTGCCTCATCTAGTATCTTCGATGCCTTAGCCATCTTTGACTCTAGCATCTCTATAATGCTGTCAGCTGGACTTGGAGGCCTTGGCTGACTTGTTTCTCTGATGTCTTCTGGTACATTTCCTTGTACTTGTAGTGTCTCTTCTAACACTGTCTTCATAATTTTTCTTTTTCAGAAACCGATAGTTTCTCTTTAATCAAATTTTTAACACTTTTTGTGTATGGAGAAACGATATTTCTCTCTTGTGTTAAGCTCGATGTCAGCCTCGAGCACGCTTATTTCAAGGAAATTATTTTTTCTTCCTTAAAATGTTCACTCTGGTTCTTTTTTAAATCTCTTACCACTGGTGGGGGAAATTTAAAAAATTACTTTCGTGTTGGAGAAACGATATTTCTCCTTTGAGTTGAGCTCGATGTCAGCCTCGAGCACGCTTATTTCAAGGAAATTATTTTTTTCTTAAAATGTTCACTCTGGTTCTTTTTTAAATCTCTTACCACTGGTGGGGGAAAATTTAAAAAATTACTTTCGTGTTGGAGAAACGATATTTCTCCTTTGAGTAAAGCTCGATGTCAGCCTCGAGCACGCTTATTTCAAGGAAATTATTTTTCTTCCTTAAAATTTCCTTTTAGGTTCTTTTTTAAATCTCTTACCACTGGTGGGGGAAAATTTAAAAAAATCACTTTTCGAAGGACCAAATGTAAAGACATTAATTCGGTTCGTAGAACCAAATGTAAAGAGTTAATCCGAACTAAAAGTCTTTACTTGTTGAGTGCTTGTAAGACACTGATTTTATTTTCCAAAACGAAACACTCACTTAAATAATACAGAATTTGACAATACGTCTAGTACATGACACTGGCAGTACATATTCCACATACATCGAATGCTCCTAAACAAAGAAGCAATAAACTATATACATTTATACAAATACATTACAGACTAATACAGATTCCAAGAATACATAAACATTGAACAGTCGTAAACATCTGCGCATTGCATTCCCATGCAGTATTAGAGTAACGATATTCAATCGACTGAATGTGCGTGTGTGTGTGGCTTATGCTATTAAAAGTGAACCACTTGAAGGGTTCGATCGTCGATTTCCAATTGAATGTATACGCGAGTACAGCTCAGGCTGCTGATAGTGCCACATAGTGCCAAGTGTCATAATCGTGTCGCCTGTACATACAAAGGGAAAAAGAAAAAGACTCATGTTCAATTCTGAACAGACATGGTAGATGATCTTGTGGAATACGAACTTATCGACCTCAGTACGATTTTATCCACATAATGTACTACTTATTATCCAAATTCGCGAATTCTTCCGCAGTTAAGGAATTGTGAAACCAATTGATAAAATTCAGTACTTTTCCTACTATTTCTCTCATTAGCCTTCAGTAATTCTAAAACAGACGTGTTTATTTTTAAACATCTACCTAATCACTAATAGTTTTGCCTGTCGTGTCGCTTGGTGACTTAACTAAAAAAAAATTGTTAAAATAATTACCTAACATCTGTGTCTACAAGTCGTTGACTAGCCAATTACCGGAGTCTTCAATTCCATCGTCGACGTAAACTAAATTCTTATGCTCGAGGTTTTTTTTTTGCAAAATTGTGGTAACTCTTAATGTTTTTCTGTTTGTGTTTCAGTTTTATGTCTTACTTTACAATCGTTTTTATTTCTTTTTTTTAGGTTTTGTTAATTGTTTTTTATTGTTTCCACAAGAAAAGAAGAAGAAAAAAATCCTCAATTATCTCCATGTAATAAATTGAAATTAAAAAAAAAATAGTTTTAACGAAAACAAAACGAAAATCGTTTGAAAATTTGGTTTTTGGGTTTCAAAGGCCGCAATTGTTTCGAAGTCATTGCGTCAAACAAATGATTCCGTGTGTTAGTCTCGCGGAAACCAGTGTCCTGGGCAATATGAAGGAACGCGTCAAAGAAATGAAGGTTTTCGGCTGTAGGCTGAATTTCTGGAATAATATCAGTCACAGTTTGACTAGCTCAAAAGGTATGTGGACATTATATTTTTTGTTTCTAACATTTATTATAAAAAAAAAAAAACAAAAGACAAGTAAAAAATTCAAAGTACAATCAGTGTGAATAAGTGGCAAACAGAGTTGTGAAATTTTCTTCAGCTGCCTTTAACCTGCCATTGAAATAATTTTAATTTAGAAACCAATTAAAATCAATTGCCGTTGGCATCACAGAAAAACATCTATTTTTTGTCAAAGCCAAAAACAGCCAATAACGCTCCCCAAAACTTGAGAGTTTAACAAATAAAACCTTACACACACACAATCCAATCCAATATCATTTGTTTCCCATCACCATCATCATCATTTGCATCATGTGTTAGACTGTCAACCCGATATTATAATTTATCCATGTGGCATTTTTCGAATAAAACAGAAATGCGGACAAGAAATGTAAGCGTACACTTTGCGACGGCCTTAAAGCAAAATCGATGCCGACACATTTGCCTTAAAAAACACCACACATTTGAGACGCTGCTGATTTTCATTTCATTTAGTTCGCAAAAAAAAACCAACACAGCATAGCCATCATTTAATATGTTGCAACATCAAATTGATTGCAGCAGCATAATTCAAATCGGCCAGATTAGCAAATGGCGTAGAGCGTTAAACAAACAGCCAAACACACACACACACAATCGCAATCCCAATCCCATCCAAAGCGAGTCGAACTGAACCGTACAGACCGAACATCACAAAACCATTATTTAAATTATCATTTTACGAAAATCTCTCGAATGTCAACTTTAAACGGCGACAAAAGCAAACGATATCGCCTGTGCACTGGTGCTTTTATTGTGAAATGGCAACCATAAAGCGTCACTAACTATGTGCAACTAATGCTGCAATCTAAGATTGGCAACAGCCACAAAAATGTTAATGTTGCAGAAACACTATTGATGCCAAAAAGCCGATTAGATTTAGATTTTCTTCGCCTATGACCAGCAGATAAAAGCACGCGGATGATGCAGTTGGCGAGTCGGTAGAGCAGTGTTTTCTTGCCGCTCATCGTTGCGAAAGAACATCGGTGTGGTGTCAAATGTGTCTAGTGAAATATGATTTTTGCTGCCATTCGGAAAATTACACTCGTTGGCAAAAACGACAATAAACAAAAATGTTATTCGCTAAGCGAGGCTATTTTTTGTGTGCTACGAAAAGTGAGTGTCTTGTAAACAAATGAATACACTGAAAAAAAATAGTTAACCTATTTTTCTTGCATTTTTTTTCCTTAACAATCCATTTTTACTTGGCTTTCGTACTCGTAAAGTCGCCAGCATTTACGAGATGAAAAACAGAGACTGAAAAACATTGCCTAAACAATTTTTCTGTTTAGGGGATTTCGCAGAATTTTTGGAGATATTTTTACATATTTTTTGGGAGTTCTTCATTACGGGCATTCTTTTATTTTTTATTCGGAAATTTCTCAGAAATTTTGGCAACACTTTCATGTTGGCCTTTTTGGGGAGTTTTTCAACTATTTTTGGGAATTCTTCATTGGAGGGATTCTTTATTTTTTTTTATTCGGGGAATTTCTCAGGCATTTGTTTTTTATTCGGGGGATTTCTCAGCATTTTTGGGGAGTTGTTTATCTATTTTTGGGAATTCTTCATTAGGGGCATTCTTTAGTTTTTTATTTCGGTATTTTTTTTTATCTTTTTCTGAGAATTCTTCATAGGAGAATTCTTTAGGTGTTTATTAATCAAAATTTTTATGGAATTTTTCGTCTATTTTTAGAAATTATTCATTGCGGGTATTGTTTAGTTTTTTGTTCATAGGTTTTCTTAGAATTTCACAGAAATTTTCATTTCGGCCTTTTTGAGGAATATTTCATATATTTTTGGGAATTCTTTATTTGGCACATTCCTTACTTTTTTTATTTGGAGGATTTCTTAGCATTTTTTGGGGAGATTTTCATGTTGGCCTTTTTGGGGAGAATTTTTTTATCTATTATAGAAAATTCTTTATTTTTTTGCCATTTTTGGGGAAATCTTCATGTTGTCCGTTTATGGCGAATATTTCATCTATTTTTGGGCATTATTTTTTCATGTTTTGGGCATTTTGCATCTGCTGAGTTTTAATAGACCTTTTTTTGATTACTTTGACAACCGACCCTATTGATACACCCCCGGCGAGTATCTCCCATACAATTGAATCAATTTTTCTCACTCTTGTTGAATTTTCTTTCGTTATTTTCAATGCCGCACTAAGTTACATCCTCAACCAGTTGCCGGCTTCATAAATGATTTGAAATCTCTCGGGTCTTGTGCAGTTTTTTGGGCAAATTTTTATGTTGGCCTTTTTAGGGAATTTTGCATCTATTTCTTTAGGTGGGAAATCTAGACGAACTTCAGTTTGATGTTACATTCATTGGCAGAATTTTCTAAATGTCAACTGGATATCCTCAAGCTGCCCTACTTCTCATTGTCGTTCCCGTATGGGAGCTTCATATTCCCCTCAGCTCGACTACTGGTCTAAAATCCGCTGCAATAACCTGTAACCTAGTATTGCCGACATCACCAGACCTCAAATTAATCAGCTAACTAACACCTCGATTGTATTTAAATAATATTTACATTTACACAAATTGTCAGTAAATGTTGTCTGTCGTTGTTATTTGTTTGAATGTTGTTGTCTTCTTAAATTTCCATTTGTTGGCCATTTGCAATTGCGGCACATAAGTGCTAAGCTTGGCATTGTTGATTTCAATAAAAAAAAATAACGCTTGTCATTTTTCGAACAACATTGAAATATTGAATATCTCGATTTCATAGAAAGAAATAATAATCGAGTGTGCAGCGGAGAAGAAAAAAAGTCATTGAAAATGACAAAAGAAATTACAAAAGTAAGACATTTTCATGTTGTTGTTGATGTTGCTATTGCAGTGGTTGGCCTGGTGTGGACTGGCCGGTTGTCTGTAATAGATCTCCATAGACTGGAGGTTTTACGTTTCATGCCTGCATTCAGGCATTCTTACAAACACACTTCCATGCACACATACAAACAGAACTCAATGTCAATTTACAATGACAGATCGACGGACAGATAGACCGACTGGCCGGCCTGATGGAGTCGCTTTGTAGAGAAAGACTTACTTGTTTTCATTTCATTTGAAACTGCCAGTTGTTTTTATTTTCCTTTAGTAAAATCTGTAGATTATGTGTCGTTGGTTTTTTTTGTTGTTTTTTTTTTGTTAAACAAACGGCCATAAACAAATACGAGTTATGGATTAATCATAATAA
The DNA here is from genome assembly GCA_958296145.1 of Hydrotaea cyrtoneurina. Taxonomy (NCBI): domain Eukaryota; kingdom Metazoa; phylum Arthropoda; class Insecta; order Diptera; family Muscidae; genus Hydrotaea; species Hydrotaea cyrtoneurina. Next base: position 48,039,362 of record OY282514.1, on the reverse strand, counting down.
TCATTGATTGTAAGAAAAGACAAGTGTTCCGAGTGCTGCAGATATAAATATACATACGTGTACATTATGCAAAATATGCTTAATTACAATTAATCGTAAAGAAACAGAACAGCTTGGGGTTTTTATTTCAATCGTATTATTGCCATAATAAAGAAATCGAAGGTATTTTAGTTGAATACAGAAGGACATGCAACTGTGGATTTGCATTTTGGAAACATTGCACACGCACCCCTGCCAGGAGAACAGTTGGCCGCCAGCCCTATGGCAAGTTTAAACGAATTAAAAAAAAAAATGGCTTAAAGAATTTTTTTTAAATTATTTGGGGGATTTTTCAGATTTATTGGGGATTTTTTCATACATTTTTGGGAATTTTTCGTTTTCATTGAGGAATATTTAATAAATTTGTGGGGGAATTTTTCAGATATTTTGTTGAAATTTTCATATGGACCTTCTGGGGATTTTTCATAATTTTTTAGGAATTCTTCATTTTCATTGCGGAATGCTTCATAAATTGTTTGGGGGATTTTCAGATTTATTTGTTGACATTTTCATATTGACCTTCTGGGGTTTTTCACATATTTTTGGGAATCCTTCATTTTCATTGAGGAATATTTAACAAATTGTTTAGGGGATTTTTCAGATTTTGTTGTTGAAATTTTCATGTTGACCTTCTTGTTGGGGAATTTTTGGGGAATTTTTTAGTTATTTGGTTGAAATTTTCAATGGACCTTTTGGGGATTTTTCATAAATTTTTGGGAATCCTTCATTTTCTTTGAGGAATGTTTAATAAACTGTTTGGGGGAAATTTTGGGAATGGGGATTTTTTTTTGGGAATTCTTCATTTTCATTGAGGAATATTTTCATACATTATTTGGGAGATTTTTTTGTTGAACTTTTCATGTTGACCTTCTGGGGATTTTTCATAAATTTTTAGGAATTCTTCAGTTTCATTTAGGAATGTTTAATAAATTTTTTGGGGGATTTTTCAGATTTTTGCAGAAATTTTGGGAATGGGGATTTTTTTTTTGGGAATTCTTCATTTTCATTGAGGAATTTTTTCATACATTATTTGGGAGATTTTTCAGATTTTTTTGTTGAAATTTTCATGTTGACCTTCTGGGGATTTTTCATAAATTTTTAGGAAATCTTCATTTTCATTTAGGAATGTTTAATAAATTTGTTGGGAAATTTGTCAGATTTTTTGTTGAAAGTTTCATTTTGACCTTCTGGGGATTTTTCATAAATTTTTAGGAATTCTTCAGTTTCATTTAGGAATGTTTAATAAATTTTTTGGGGGATTTTTCAGATTTTTGCAGAAATTTTGGGAATGGGAATTTTTTTTTTGGGAATTCTTCATTTTCATTGAGGAATATTTTCATACATTATTTGGGAGATTTTTCAGATTTTTTTGTTGAAATTTTCATGTTGACCTTCTGGGGATTTTTCATAAATTTTTAGGAATTCTTCATTTTCCTTGAGGAATATTTAATAAATTTGTTGGAGAATTTTTCAGATTTTTTTGTTGAAATTTTCATATGGACCTTCTGGGGATTTTTCATATATTTTTGGGAATCCTTCATTTTCCTTGAGGAATATTTAATAAATTTGTTGGAGAATTTTTCAGATTTTTTTGTTGAAGTTTTCATATTGACCTTCTGGGGATTTTTCATATATTTTTGGGAATCCTTCATTTTCATTTAGGAATATTTTTATACATTATTTGGTAGATTTTTCAGATTTTTGTTGTTGAAATTTTCATATTGACCTTCTGGTGATTTTTCACATATTTTTGGGAATCCTTCATTTTCAAGTCAAATTCAGTAGGGACACCTTGTGTATGCAGATGTTCCGCTGACTGAAAATGGACTCCTCATACCAGAGACGCTTTTCTTTTTCGTCTTACGAGTCTCGGTCTTCTAGCCATTCTCCATCTCCATTACAACACATCAGCTTATTCTGTTGCCAGTGATTTTTTTTCCTATTTCTTTTTCTAACTTTGAACAGTCGACTTTTTTGGAAAATTTAATTCCTTTCTACTCCTTCGTACAGCCTTTAATTGTGGTAGAAATTTTCCCCATGCGTTTCTCATTATTTTCGTATTCAAAATGTGTTGAAATGTTTTCCTTAAATATTTGCACGACACTTGAGTGTTGAAACGTTTACGCAGCCAACACAAAGCACTCCCTAATTGTCGTTCGTTTTTCTGTTGTTGTTTTTTTTTTCTGTATAAATAAAATGATATTTTATTTCAATAAATGTGCTATTTTTGTATAATAAATCATTTAATTTAAAGGCTTACCCGGTAACCACCTCCTTCGGTTCGTGCAAAACTCCAAACAAAAAAAAATAGAAACACTCACAAAATTGTCTACAACTTTTACGTTTCATCAGCATTAAAACGCCTCCCACACGCCAGCTGTGTGGCGTTGATTACAGCCGGCAGACTACAGCGTATGCATGTCTGTCTGTCGGTCCGTCCATCGCGTCTGTCTTTAGTACATGTAAAGTGAATATCTTCAAGTGACACTGGGGCATGTGTATTCCATTTTTGGCACAACACCCCGCTGGATGGCACTCGCAGAGTATGCGATGATGAGATGACGATGACGATGTCGTTGGCGGTGTCGATGTTGAGGAAGAAAAAAGTGGAACTTTTTTCCTCTTCTTCTTCGGCTTTATCGCATTTCAGTCCAATGATGTAATGAGCTTAAATACCAAACATATGCAGACACGTGTGACTATGCGGTTAAGCATGAGGCCACGAAGACAGATGCGGCGTTAGCGATTTAGTTGCACCCTGCTCAAATGATTCATGACATCCGTTTCTGAGCTACCAAATTCGTAGGACCTTCTTGCCTTCAAGCTGCTTTGGGGTTATTTGATATTCCTTTGTTAACCGAATACTAATGTGGATAATCGCTTTTGTAAGATTTTGTTACAAACCGCTGGCTGAGCATAGTGTGTCCTTAGTCTGTGTCGAAGGGTGATGGCAGCTTTTAGTGAAGTTTGTGGTTTAATTGTTTGTTGGTAATTGAGTCGAAAAAGTTAATTAAGCTCGTGTGTGTGGATGTGGCTTTTTATCTAAAGATAAGACCAAAGGGGCAAAAGGTAAATGAAGATAACGCCGGTGTGTTCTTCAATTTCGAATTTAATTCCAACGCATGAAGAGGTGCAAACAAATCTTATGTAAACATTTAAAAGCATTTAATCTACTGGACCATCCCATAGGAAATTACGGTTTAGTTGTTGGACAGAATATACTAAGTTGGACTGGAGATGTCTTACCCACACAAGTGAAAAGCTTTACAGAACTAACAAAGAAAGCCAAGCCCTGTGAATGTCACAGTTTTCCTTCTGGTAGTCAACCACATGTCTTTCATAAGGTCACCGCCACCCTTTATGACAAAGTGAAGTACCGCAGAGTATTTTCGACTAAAAATTTTTTTAAAAAAAATTATAGAAGCCACCTGCGACTTACTTGCCTGCAATCAAAGCAAACACAACGCTTAAAGCATTTTCCAACATTTCTATTTTGCAAAAATATAGAAATAGAAATATCTGGAACTTTGTTTCTATCAAATTCAGGATTTCCCTTCTATTGGGTCAAACACTGCCCAAAAAGAAATTTATTCTACACAGCGGAAACCCCCTCCGGTATTTAACAGCCTGGAGTTCTCACTATGGGTACCATGCACAACTCTCTGACGAACGAACACAAAATCTGTTTGTAGGGTTACTCGTTTTTTTTTGAACAGCAGAACACATAAATGCGGGTTCAGTGCAACATTCAGAAAAAAAAAGTAACATTCGTTGTACAAATTAAATCACCATTAGAGTGAGTGTGGTTTTGAATTGCAAGCGGCTTATGTGACCCATGGGCCAGCAGAGGCGTTGGTCGGCGACGTCTACGAAGAGGAAAGTTAAGACCCGTATATGACATGCTTCGCTATGGTGCCAGCCAATAGACCCACCTAGTAAGGGGTCACTTTGAATTTACGTTTCCTTTTTCTTTTGATTATTCTCTCATTTATTTTGCTTACATATTCCTGCAGCCCAGTGTATTCTTCATTTGCTGCTATTGTGTGGAATTTTATCAGTTTGCATGCATGACGTCGTCGTTGTCGTTGAACACGCAAATACACAACTCTTAACGCATCTATTTGTTTATAATTAATTAGCTAAAACATCAACACCACCAGCAACAACTACAAGCATAGACACAAAAACAACAATGAAGTGAAGTGTTAAATTTATTGTCTGTATACAAATGTCATCTTTATCCAGTGGGCGGGGGGGCGCTAATAATTTCTGCATATTACCCCCTGCCAAAAACTGTTATGAATAATTAATCAATTATTTTGTTTTGTTTTCCCAAAATGCATATTTAAAAGCTTAATAATTTCAATTTGGAATTATAAAATACACGTATCTTAAGAATTCATAAAAAAACAAACTTTGTTGGCCGATAAATGAGACATTCTAAAAATTTGAAATTTTCAAAGACATAAAAAACGGAAGGCGTCTGTTCATGGGTAGCGGCATAATTATTATAATTATGTCGAGAAATATTTTGCTGAGGGGTTTGGCGAATTTTAGTATTAAGAGGATTGTATGATAAGTGTAACATTGAGAGAGAGGAATATTTAGATAGAGAGAGGAACCCAGCAGGAAAAATGGGAATTTATTACACTAAGAATTTGTTGTAAATTACCTTCTCGATTCCTAATGATTACTTTTTTCTAATTGGGAATAGTGGGAAATGAGGGTGAGGAGTAGAGAGGCAGAGGAATAGAGAGTGAGAAAGAGATGAGTAGAGAGTGGGAGAAAAAGAGAGGAGTTATGGAGAGGGGAATAGAAAGAGGAAGGGAAAGAAATAAATAGAGATAGAGAGGAATTGAGAGAAAGGGAGAGACATATGAGGAAGAAGTTAACAATGTAAGGTAATATCTAATAAGGATGCACCGAATTTTCGCTTTCGCATATGCAAATTATTCGCATCATTTTGGAATATTCGCCTTCGCCAAGTTTTATTTTTCAATATTCCCCTTCGGCTAAACCCGCATTCTCTACATCCCCAAGACCTACCTCGCAAATACTAACGGCTTTACGAGCAAGAGAATAATTTCCAGGCCATATTGAAAATACTCAAAAGAATACAATTTAATCAGTGAGTGAGATCACCTGTTCCTCAAATACAAAAATGTTGACACAGCGCCATCTTTATGTGAATTGGTCAGTGACGATCATGACGTCTAATTCTAATTAAAACTTACATAACCCAGTGACAACCCATTATCCGAATTTTTTGACTTCGCCATACAAATATTGAAATCTTACCTGAAGATGGCGCTGTCAACAAAATTTCTTTTACGTTCAAAGGAAAAAGAAGAACAATCGATGCCGATTTTTGTTGAATTTGATATGCAAACAGGGTAATAGTCCAAAACAGTCTATATAGGCTTTTTATTATGTTTACAAAATTTTTGCTGCCAAAGCAATTTTTTCCTTTTTTCCAGCTCAATATCGGGACGGCTCCTTTTAATTATCAATAAAATCATAATTTAATGCATTTGTTGTTTCCCCCGATCCTGAAAATACATTGGAAACGTCAATAGAATTTAATAGTATTTGCCGTTTGTTTTCGCATCATCTGCTTTGTGTTTGAGTTTTAGCACATCTCAGAGGTGCTTTTACGGAAAGGCTCGTAATTTTATAAATCGGAAAAAGTGCGATGGAACAAAGGGCAGGATTAAAAAATCCTTGTTTTTACTAGTTTGAAAATGAATACATTGCTAAAACTCACAAAGTGTTTGTGGACAAAGATGGCGTTGGCAACAAATTTCTGTTAAGTTTAACCGTCGAAGGGATAATGATTTTTCATTACTGTGTGCTCCAGGATTCATTCGATGTATTACGCGATTTAGTTTAAAATGACAACACAATATACAAGACCCACATGTAGATGGCGCTATAGCGGGTAATTTTTAGATTATGCCAGTATTAATTAGAAGACATTTCGAAGTTGGCGCTTTCAACTTTTTCAATTCTCAACGAAGCACAACGTGTTTAAATCTTAAAACTTGTGAAGATTTCAATATTTTGAATTGTTGTTATATTACTTTTCCACTTTTTGTCAAACATTATCTACGACGTCTGTTATGTCAAGTGTTTTTTTTTGTATTATTAATATGAATTCTTTTGTTTTAATAAACAAAATTCGTGTTATTAATAATCTTAATTAATTTGTGTTTATATTTTTGTTGGCATATTCTTATTTGTCTATCTAATTTCAAAAACAACAAGAATTTCAAGCAACCGCCCTCCCCACCAATGACAATCCACCAAACTTGGTGAATTGTAGGAATTTATTAATTTTCAGACTAGAAAATAATAACGATTTTTGAAATTGTGCCCATTGTTGGGAGCGCCGTCTGTTTACTCGCCGCCTTTAAACATACAGGAAGTTTTTGCGATTTCTAAAAATAAGTTTTTATTTTGCTGACGATTTGTTTTTTTAAAGAAAGAAATAAACAAAAATAATACCTTTATGGTAATTTAAGTAGTTGGACTCAAAAACTCAAGTGTTTATTTACCACGTGTTAGGTTTTAAAATTGATATTGATTTTTTGTTTGAAGTGAGCAAACCAAAAAATTGCATATCATCGCCCATTGTTGTGTAAATTTGATTTTTTATTAATATTTTTTTTTCTTTTTAATTGTTTTTTTTTTGTCATTATGGCGCAGTTATCAAGGATTTCACTTTACTTCAACTAGAAACAGAAAAATCCATTATTTATTTCTGTAAATGAAATAAAAATTATTTTGAAAGGCTTTGCCGTCTAAATTATGGGGGGAATTTGTCTTAGTAAAATACTCGATGAATAACACATAATGTGACCCCAGTGAACGGAGTGTGACTGGGTGTAGGTGCGCCTGATTTTATTTTAATTATTTATAAAAATTCTGGTTCTGTTAGAAATATCGGCGCCTTTTTGGTATTGTATAATTTTTATTTTTTGGCGTATTGGATTTCTATTATTTCGTATTTCCGGTCTGCAGTCGGAAATAAAAGAAATATTTTTTCCCGCAGACACTTCATCAGAATCCTCTGCAAATTTGCCGTTGGGTTTATTGAGAGAGAAAGTGAGAGAGAAAGAGAAAACAAGAGAGATAGAACATATTTTTTCTCGCATACACATGATCTGAATCCTTGGAAAATTTGTCGTTGGGTTTATTGGGAGAGAGAAAAAAGAGAGGGAGAAACAGATATACAGAGATAAAAACAGAGAAAGAGAGATAGAAAATATTTTTTCTCGCATAGACTTGATCTGAATACTCGGCAAGTTCGTGGTTGGGTTTATTGAGAGTAACAAATATATATAGAGAAAAAGATAGAGAAGAAGAGAGAGAAAATAGTTTTTCTCGCATACACTTGATCTGAATCCTCTGTAAATTTGGCGTTGGGTTTATTGAGAGAGAAAATGATAGGGAGAGAGAGAAAGAAACAGAGAAAAAGAGAGCGAAAATACGTTTTCTCGAATATTCTTAATCTGAATCTTCGACAAATTTGGCGTTGGCTTTATTGAGAGAAACAAATATAGATAGAGAAAAAGATAGAGATAGAGAGAGAGAAAATATTTTTTCTCGCATACACATGACCTGAATCCTCTTCAACGTTGGTGTTGGGCTTATTGAGAGAGACAGAGAAAAAAATAGAAAAAGAAAGAGAGAGATAAAGATAAAGAGAGATAGAGATTTTAGTTAGTTATTTGCGAGATCCATGCAATGACCGAAAACTTATATGTTTTTGACAGACATTCGGAACCAGCTCAGTCTGGAATTCGGCATGCATTTTTTCCTAATGAAGTCAGCCCTTCATTCACTGCTGTGTCATCATTGTGGCCCTGAAATGGTTTCATCAACGCACTACGCAGAATTTTCTTAACCCCCAAAAAAAAGTATTTCGACGCCAGCACCTTTTCTTGTGTCAACTACAGCAATCATTGATGAAAGTTAATTGTGCGACGTTCACACTGTAGTCAATAAATGTATTTGTAACACTTATTGCCAAATCAATTTTGCGCAGATTTTATAAATTAAATCAACAAACGAACGTATCAATAATGTAACACGACTCTAGATGTCGATGTCCAATAAATATTATTAATGTCATGCACGATCTACAGATTGAGGGCCTCGGGCTGTGGGGAGAGGGTTTTACATAAAAATCACATCAATTCAATGTGAGCTGTAAAATATCTTCCAATTACATACATACGTGTGCAGTTCAGTACATCGCAGAGGCCTAATAAGCAAGGCCTTGCAATAGAAACAAAGTGGGTTGTCTTCATGAAAAACATATGCTTCTATTTTCTTCACTGGGTCAGGGATAATGGTTTGGGGGGGAATAATCATTCTGCAGCCGCCTTATCAAAATTAGCTTTGGTTAATTTTTCCTATTCTAGTTTGGGGCCATTTGTTTCATTAATAAAAATTACCCCAAATATTCCGTATACAATCTGTCTTACTCTTAGCAGGGGACATCAGGTCGGATGATGGTGCAGTGGACCGAATTGACATATAGATGGCGCTTGTATAAATGTTTGAGGTCGGCTCGGCGAGTATCAGTGCAAAGGAAATATCAATTGGCACTTGATAACTGGTTGCTGATCATATTAGCTTGTGCTGAATCTATCAAACTTGATAGATATCATCGATGACTTGGTTCGAACGATACAATTCTCTGCTGCGACATTTTCAACTATCAAACAGAGAATAGAATAATAAAGGCCTGCTACCAAAAGACCTTCTTTCTCACATACAACCGATTCTCGCTGCCGGTATGCACATACCAAGGCACATCGTATACTCTAAGCATTTGACCTATATTAGAGATCTCCACAAACAATCATATGAGGTGCGATTTTTATGTTTCCACAATTCGTTTCGCTTTAAGATCAACTTCAAATTTCACATAAATTCATTTGGAGTTTCTGCCTCAAAAGATTTATGCATTGCGTGCCACACGCTACGAATACACTTTGTTTTTTTTTTTTCAAAAACCTAACTCCAATATTTTGTTTTTGTTTTTTTGTTATGCCAGACATGGAAGTTAGTTGGGGGCAAAAAGCCTACGGAAATATTTTGTTCAAAATATTTACAAGTTTAACATGTAATGATTAAGATTTCAAATTAAGTTCGGTTACGGAGAGTTAGAGAGAGAACTTGATATAGAGAAATTGAAAAATGCGAAATGTTGTGTTTCCTTACAAATTCAATCACAATAGCGGGGAAATCAAATGTTTAAACTGCAACTAAACTCATCGCCTCAATGTAGGCATGACATTGTTTAGATTTTATTGGCGAAAATTTTAAACAATTTAAAATAATTTCTCAAAGTAAAACAACAAGTTATATTTTTTGCGAAATACAACTCTGTTCTATTGTGAGCTTTAAAAGCAGGTGCAGCATGCACGCAGTCGGATCGCCTTAAACACTTATGGAAAGGCTTCGAAGTTATAAAGAACTGCTGTGACAAAAGGAACAGAATTGTTGTGTGGATTGATGTAAGGTCATTGTGAATTATCTAAGCCCATTACAACTCTGTGTTAAATTTTAACTATTGTGAATTATTATTTACTTGTATCCACTGCTGTGTTTCCATAACATTTTCTACATTTATTTTGTTTCGGCTCCGGTTATTTCTAAGTAAGTAGTGGATACAAAATTCCAAATGTTTTTCTTATCGATGATTTTTCTGCCTTTAGCTTGTATGAGACATTAGTAGCCGTTATTTACGTCACTTCCCAAAAACCTTCTCAAACGTTTTTGAACTGTGCTCAGACTTTTGCTATAAGTATGTATTTCAATTCATAACATTGTCTCAAAAATATCTTTGCGTACGTCTCTCCGAAATTGGTTCTAAGCGTAAACAAACATTTGCCTCATTAAGCCTCAACCTCAAACAGCCAAATATTTAATAAGAAATTTATCAAAGACTTCATTACCAATTAGAAAAACACATGTTTCATCATTCTTTTGCGTACGTTTTACCACTTCGTTCTAAACTTTGACGTAATATGACAATTTTCCCTTTCATTTCTACGGCAACAAACTTTTTTGTTTACGTTTTTTTTTTCTTAACGTTATAGTGAATTTCAAAAAAACACTATTTTGAATACTTACGTCATATTTTTGTGTGTTTTTTCTTCTGTTTTTGGAATAACTTAAGAAGCGCAAAAAAACCAAAAAAAAAAAAATAAAACCGCAACAAATATCGCCAGTTATGGGAGAATAAAGCATCAAGAAACTCACATTTGGCACGCTTCACCGTTAATAAATGCAAGTCTCGCAGCGGTCTTTAAGCAAAAATCTCGAAAATAGAAACAAAAACAAAACGCGCGCGTCCATTTTAGAAAATCCAACGGACAAATGTGAACATACAAAAACTGACCATAATCACTGCGAATACTACGGGGAAGTGTTGCCCAGCCGGGCAACTGACCGATGACTTAACTTAAAAATACCAAACAGTGATCTCATTTAAAAGTATTTACAAAATAATGAATGGAAAAGGGATTTATGAAATTGGATTTCGAATGATGATAAGTGCAGTGTTACTTGTTAGTGTTGGCAGTAATTATAACTCTGTGTGAAGTGATTTTACCCTTCGGCAAATGGATCTTAACCATGTTCAAAGGGAAAAGGATTACAATGTTTCGTTGGACCAAAAAGCATTTTAAAAGTAAGAAGGCGGTAAGCCAGCAGGTAATTTTTCAACCACCCTCTTGTTGTGGGTATACTGCGGAAACTTGGCATTATCTTTTCGATATCTGTGAGGGGATCTACTCTAAGTTTGATTTGGTTTATCGTTCTCTAGTAACAGATGATACTCACTATCTTAAAAATTATTTTCTTCTGGCGCCAATTTTTTTTTTTGTTAAATATGATTTCGTCCAGTTGATTTTAGCCCATTCTTAAAAAATTATATTATAATATAAATATAAAAATATAATTTAAAATATTTTTCTTATATTTCTTATATACACGAAACATTGCAAAATTATATTAAAACAATATGAAACATTTGGAATTTTTTACAAAAAAATTATTAAGAAATTTCAACTTTTTCAAATACTTCTTATATTTTATAAAATATTTCGAATATTTTATAAAATATTTCGCATATTTTATGAATTGTTTCATATATTTTATGAAGAGTTTCATATATTTTATGAAAATTTTCACATATTTTATGAAATAAATCATACTGTGAAAAAACTTGTATGGAAAATTTCACACGAAACGTTTCAAAATTATATTAACCCATTCATGACCAAGAAATTTTTTAAAAAAAGTTTTATATTTTATAAAACCGTGGTCCTGAGTTCGAATCTGTTGACATTTCTAACTTTACAAAAAACCTTTTCTCTGTGCCATAGGCATCGCTGGCTATGAATGGGTTAAAAGAAAATGAAACTTTTCGAACATATTTTATGAAATACTTCATATATTTTTATTTTAGTTTACATATTTTATGAAAAATTTCATATATGTGAGGAAATATTTACTATTATGAAAAATATTTTGTGAAATATTTTATATATCTTTTTAATTTTTTTTATATATTTCAGGAAATGGTCCAACTATTTCCTGAAATTGTTCATAAATATTTTGAAAAAAATATGTGAAAAATTTCAGAAAATATAGTTTATATATTTTTTGAAATATTTTTCATATATATTATGAAGTTGTTCATGAATTTTGTGAAATATTTATGAAAAATTTCAGAAAATAGTTGGACTATTTCATAAATATAAAATATTTTTTAAAAATTTTCATATACTTTCTGAAATTTTTCATACATTTTTTGAAATATTTAAAAAAAATTATTTCATATATTTTATTAAATTTTTCTGAAATTTTTCATAAATTTTTTGAAATATTTAAAAAAAAATATTTCATATATTTTATTAAATTTTTCTGAAATTTTTTGAAATATTTAAAAAAAATTATTTCATATATTTTATTAAATTTTTCTGAAATATTTAAAAAAAATTATTTCATATATTTTATTAAATTTTTTGAAATATTTAAAAAAAATTATTTCATATATTTTATTAAATTTTTTGAAATATTTAAAAAAAATTATATTTTATTTTATTAAATATTTCATAAATTTTTTGAAATATTTAAAAAAAAATATTTCTTATATTTTATTAAATTTTTCATACATTTTATGAAATAGTTAATGTAATATTTCAATATTTTCTGATTTTTTTCATATATTTTCTGAAAATTTTCATTTATTTTTTGTGAAATATTTCATAAAATTTATGAAATAAAATTTTCAGAAAATATTTTATATACTTTATGAAATAGTCCAACTATTTTCTGAAATTTTTCATAAATATTTCAAAAAATTCATGAACTACTTCATAAAATCTATGGAAAACATTTTAAATATTTCCAAAAATATATGAAATATTTCAACATTTTTTGAAATTGTTCATATATTTTCTGAAATTTTGCACATATTTTTCAGTTTCATCTATTTTCTATATATTAAAATATTTACCCATATAAATTATAATATTTTTTCACTGAAAAAAAAAACAACAAATTGTTTTTTTCCGGGCAGATATATGAAATAGAGTTGGCCAGCAGGGGTTAATATTTAAAAATCTTTCTTTACATTTTCATACTCCCCAATACCCTTTTTCCTATCGCTAACACAGTGCATTGCATTTATAGGGGGCATCCCCTGAGTGTTAGCCAAAAAAAAAAAAAAAAAAGTTCTGTGACAACAGTTAGGAAAATTTAAAAATTGAAATTCAAATTAGTTTTCCATTTTCTTCTCTATTCGACTTACTTGCAAAGACTCTTTAAAAATCACACCTCTAATTCTCTAAAAATGAATTTCATTCAAAAAACTTCAATGGATTCACAGATGTGATATTATTGAAATAGTTTCGATTGGTTATCCTTCCCCCCCACTCTTACTCGATGAGAGTAATTTGCAGCCGAACGGCAAGAACTGCAACGAAAATAACAGCAGCAAACCGCCTATACAATCAACGCTGTATGTTATCGCTTATAAGCTCACGTTGTAACTTTTCAATACAAAACGTGTCGATTAACTTTTCTTGTTGGCCGTTGTCGTTTTTTTTCTCTTTTCTTCTTTCTGTTCTTAGTGGTAACTAGAAAAACATAATACTCGTACGAGTATCTTGTATCGACTCCAAACCGGGGGTAATTGGTAATCCAAAAGCATGTGAGTGCTATAAACACTAGCTTACCGGAAAGAGCAAAAATAGTAAGACTAAGACTCCAGTGAGATATCGGAAACTAAGTTCAGGTTGAAATAATTTTGTAGGTGAGCACTTTAGTTACTGTCAAACATTATTAGAATTACCACATATAAACGGAGACGAACAGTAACGATCCTCGTACAGCATTGCCGTAATGACTTTGAGCATTGGTTGACCGCAGGAGTGCCACAAGGTTCTGTCCTTTCTTGATCAGACAAATAAAAAATCTTCTAAGCAAGATTAAAATCTTTGAGGGTAAAATCTTGCAGTTTTATGTACAAATTCATAAAAAAAAACCAATGGAAAGGCTGAATAAGGCACTCTGCTGTCTGCTCTCTTTGTGCTGACCACAACATTTCTTCAAAAGAACACCAAGGGGAATTTCGCACGGTGCGAACAAAGACATGCATTCACTCTTGTGTCTACTCTCTTTGTGCCGACCTCAAACTCTTGTTACACAGCAATTCTGCAGCAATTTATTCACTGTCTCGGCTGTTCTCTGTGTGCCGATCTCAAGTATTTGTCAAAAGAATGCCATAATATAAATTTATAAAATACCATAAATTGCTGTACACGCCATTAATTTAGAGCTGTTCTCCTTAAGCCGACCACAACCTTTTGTCAGAAGAATTTCCAATGGAAATTTCGTACGAAAATTGTGTCTTCATAAATTGTCTTAGTTTTTTCCAAACTTCCTACCGTTTGTATAATTTCAGTATTTTAATTTTGTTTGTTGATTTTTTTTAATTAAGTCCGTACCGATTTCTGTACACTAGTGTTGCTTTAAGCTGTTGCTGCACAGCTGAGCTCTAAACTCGGTTCATATGGAAAAATGCACGTAATGCAAAACATAAGAGGTACTGAAACGAAGCAAACACAAAAAAACCTCAAACAAACATATTCAGATACTTACTTGTGTACGGACCGACGTCTGAACGTATGTTCGTACAGACGTACCTCATCGATACATTTGTGTAATGTAAGAATGTTCAGTCGTCCGTAAAGACATACGACATTCATAACAGAACATTTCCACTGCCAGCCAAAAACAACCTACGCATATTTCGTCTATACCGGTTGTTGAGTGCAGTTTCTGTTTTCATTGGCGTACTTCTTGGCAACAATCGACTAACGAACATTTACACACCGCCAATCCTCTGAAATTAAGCGTGAAATATTATTTAGCCTTTGCCAGTTTTTCTGCGGCATTTGTTGGTTAGTATACATAACTTGGTTATTCAATATGGAGGTTTTTCTGTTTCTTTTCGTGAAGTCACCTAATGCCACACACACACACACACACAGACACACTCTCATACACATGTCGTTCTACTACGACTGTCACTAAATAATCTTTCGATGATTTATGTCTCTATTGGAAGCGAAATAAATCAAATGTTTACGTTCAATGTCATTTTTTTTTGCTCTGCCAAAGCCTAAACTTACAATGCTTAAGATGCCGTTAAATGGAATTTCGACAATTGGTATTTAAGGCTTTCTTGACATCTTGTCTATGGGGTTAAAATGACAGCGAAAAGAAATCTTTGTGATTTCTTGTTAATACAAATTCAGATAGTTTTTGGGCGATTCGAACGAATAGTAAGTAATAGTAAAGAGTAATTTAAAACTGCGGCTCTGTTGTCAAACTAAGAAGATCTGTCGGTTTTTGGTGATATGCCATTATTACTTTCAATTTTGTTCGGCAACAAATGTTTCTTTCGTTTTATGCCAAATCATTAAGAAGAAAATCTGATGTATTAAAAAAAAAATCGACTCTGAATTCAGTTTAATATGATCCGTTTCTGAGATCGGCGAAGCTTTGTTCTTCCTTTTGAATCCTTTAAACTTCTACCTTTTGAAAAACCTGCTTATTTTATTGTTATTGAGGGGGGGTGTTGTTCGTGGAGATGGGCGCATAACGTTCAAGGAACATATGGGGAACTTCTGTAAAATCAGGGAGCTGCGAACGATAAATAAAAACTCCAGATGTGCATTGCCGCATTAGCTTTAGCAGATAATAGTGTTTAATTAACTTAGTATAAATCATCACGTAATTTTTTCATACGTACGTATTGATTACACTAGTCAACAGTCAAAATGTACTCGGGATGCGATAATTTTTTCTGTGTAGATAACCTTGACATGAGCTCGAAAAAAAATTTTTTTCGTTTGGTTTTTTTTTTATTTTTTTTTTTTAAATTTTAAAAATTTTTTTTTGGTTAATTTGTTTCGTCCGGCATAACTCGGGAACCACTAGCCCGATTTAATTGAATTAAATTTTAAAAAATTTAAAATTACAATTCCCTTAATCTGTTCATATATTGTTTTCCTATACAAGCAACAGTTTCCAAGTTAAAAATGAATATATAAAGGAAAAAACTTATTTTTTGCCTAAAGATTTAAATTTTTTTTCTGTGTAGATAACCTTGACATGAGCTCGAAAAAAAATTTTTTTCGTTTGGTTTTTTTTTTATTTTTTTTTTTTAAATTTTAAAAATTTTTTTTTGGTTAATTTGTTTCGTCCGGCATAACTCGGGAACCACTAGCCCGATTTAATTGAATTAAATTTTAAAAAATTTAAAATTACAATTCCCTTAATCTGTTCATATATTGTTTTCCTATACAAGCAACAGTTTCCAAGTTAAAAATGAATATATAAAGGAAAAAACTTATTTTTTGCCTAAAGATTTAAATTTTTTTTTTAAAAAATCCATAAAAAATCCAAAATGAAAAAAAATGTCAAATCTTATTACTTTTACGTAAAGTCAATTAACCTATGAGCAAAATGAGACAAAGATCATGAAAATCGATGCACGCGTTTCGCTTTTATTCACAATTGAGTAAAGGTATGAATTTCAAAAATTTGCTCGACATATGCACAACTTTGTCTATGGTAAGGTTTTTTCTTTTTTATTACAAAAAAATTAAAATTTGTTGGGTGACAAAAATATATGACAAAATATATTTACGTAAAAGTAATAAGATTTGACATTTTTTTTCATTTTGGATTTTGTAAAAAAAAAATTTAAATCTTTAGGCAAAAAATAAGTTTTTTCCTTTATATATTCATTTTTAACTTGGAAACTGTTGCTTGTATAGGAAAACAATATATGAACAGATTAAGGGAATTGTAATTTTAATTTTTTTAAAATTTAATTCAATTAAATCGGGCTAGTGGTTCCCGAGTTATGCCGGACGAAACAAATTAACCAAAAAAATTTTTTTAAAATTTTAAAAAAAAAAAATAAAACAAAAACCAAACGAAAAAAAATTTTTTTATTGCGTTTTTCGAGCTCATGTCAAGGTTATCTACACAGAAAAAATTATCGCATCCGGAGTACATGAAATTTTTTTCATTTTGTTGAGTAGTGTTATTTAAGTCCACTCTGGCTCTCTCTCTGTCTGTATTCCTTTCTCCCTCTCTGTCCATCTTCCTCGCTATATCTGTGTACATCTCTCAATCCCCCTCTATCTCTCCGTAAATTTGAAATGTACTCCCCGGTTTTTATTGGACTTAAGCAAAATTACCACAGTGGAGTTATTGAAATGAGGATTGGCTTCTCATGCCAAATTACCAAGCAACCATCCACCCACCAATTCCACTAAACACCAAAATAGACGCTGACAAATTGTTAATCACATTTTTGTTGGCCAACTTTTAAATACGTCACGATGTTTAATCTCAAATTTCAACTGCTTTGAAATGTGGACAGATGTAACAACGAAATTTCATCAATACATTTTTAGCATTAAAGGTAACAAGATAAAAACAAACACAGAGAACAGAGAACAGCACCAGCAACCGCACATACATTCAACGGAAAACGAAAAAACCCCTGAACTGATCTGTTGTGAAGGTCAGTTACTCATTGATAAATTAAACGTTTTATTGTGGAGAACATTGACGACAACAAAACAACAAACTCGAAAACCAAAATGCGGTTAACGAAAAAAAAAAAAACAAAAAACACACGACTTTAAATAAATTTTTTAACATTAAAAGTATTTCATTGTTAAGCCACCACCACCAGCGCCAATAACGACGACATCGAAGAAACGATCTTCACAAAAAATACAAAAAAGAAACCGGTTCCAGTAATGATTCGACTAAAATCACATTCAAACTGTCGGACGGTCGGGCGGGCGGTATAAATTAATATTATTTTCTACTCCGGCAACACAAAAAAGGTTTTTAAAAACCGCTTATGAAACATTAAGTTGAAATTAAACAAAAACAAATATTTTGGTCTTATGTTGATGAAAAATCCGTACCATTTCATATCGTCACAGGGAAGTCATTTACTATTTAATTTAATGGTACATTAAAGTTTTGCCTCAGAACCTTAATGGTAATTTTGTTTGTTTGACACTTCTTGCAGTGAGTATTCAAATATTCATAATGTTGCCATTTAAGGGGTTAATGTCATCAGCGTTGCTGTGCTGGTGGTCGTCGTAGTCTTCTTTTATACTTCATTTATGTCATTCTTTTAATTTGTCTTTACCATTTTCGTTTTAGAGTTTTTGTTGTTGTTGGTGTGTTTATAATGCAAACGTTGCAATATTCGCATATTTGAGATATGACGTTATGTTTCTGTTTCTGTTTGTTTTTGAATACTTTGTTTCTTTAACGATCCGAGTTTTGCATTTTCAAGCACGCGTTGGTTTCTTTTGTGTTCGCTGCGATCTTTGCAACACTCGAAGAGAAATGCAATTAGATTAATGAGAAAGGATTGTTTTTTTTCTCTAAAAAAAAAAAATATATTTGATTTTTACAAATCTTTCTTTACCAATCCTTTTTAATGTTTTAGTTATTGAATGAAATTTTATTTAAAAAATTTGAAAAGTTATGAGAACTTCATAGAATTTTCAGTCGAGAAAGTGCACCAACCATTTGATGAGTGGTCCGGTGCGTTTACTTACCGGTTGATCTTTTGAAACCATTGCTGCTGTAAATGAGAGTGTCGCCGAAACCCCGAAACCATCAATTCGGCACCGTTCTCAACAACGTTGAATTTCACGAAGCACTACGCGGCGAATTTTGTACGCCTACCTTCTCTACCTTGAAATTCTGCTTATTCGGTAGCTCGAACCAGTAGACTATGGAAAGCGCCGGCACTTCGTCCAATGGATAATGGAGCAAAGTGAAGTCAATGGCAATTTTTCATATATGAAGAAGATCAAGTGCATTTACATCTGAATGGCTTCGTGAATACACAGAATTGTCGTATTTAGGGCTCGGAAAATCCTCATGCCATCCATGAGCATCCACAACTAGAGTTGTGTCGTTCAGGAACGATTTTTAGGGGGGAACGACTGGAACGGGTTCCTGCTTTTTCGTTCATTCAGTTCACTTCGTTCCATTATTCGTTTGCATGTATTTCAATTTCGTTCATCGGATCCTTCGTTCATTTTAATCACTTTTGAACTGATGTTTAGTTGTTGCCAGATTGTTTTCTGAACGATTATTTCTCTAATGCTGTCACAGGGGAGAAGACCCATACGGAAAAATTCTGTAGTCGTTGTGCCCATTTTTCATTGGGGAATTTTCCATAAATTATTTGGTGGATTTTTTGGAAATTTGTTTAATTTATTTTTGGGAATTTTGCATTTGGGGCAATCTAAAATTTGTTTTTCATAGACCCCTCTGTATATCTTTTTTATTTTTATATCTGTTTCGCCCTCTCTTTCTTAACAGACCTTGTGATCTTATATTTGTTTATTCCTGGTGACGTAAGGATCATAGTGTTGTATTTTATTTCCAAAAGCTGATTATGCCTAGATGAGAGTTAAACACTTACTTAGTTATTTCCCTTAACATTCCATGAAGGAACAGACGGGGAACTTCTCTCGAATCAGTGAGCTGTGTACGATATAATTCTGTATACTCTCTGACTGGGACCCTCCTGTTTCAAGTCGGCTCCGAACGGCTAATGTTTTTCTAGAGATGTTTTACATGGCTTAGAGATTGCTCTCTTACGAGGTGGAAACACCCGGTTTCGAACTCGGGTTCTTCTGTCTTCACTACCTACCACATCACGGCCGCCCAGTTAAACATGTCAAATACATTAGACCAATAAAGAGTAGTCAGTTAAACGATCTCCGGTGAAACTAACATGCATGTGATCGTAAGCTTAATGATATCTTCAGAATATTAATCACTTTCGAACACATGAGCGCATTTATTATCGACCATGAGCTGAAGCGGTTCTTATATTGCGGAAACGTTTTGTTTTGTCATATCTGGTAAATATTTTTCCATACATTTCCTTATGCCTGTCATCTCCGGGACAACCCACACCTAACAGTTGTCCGAGTCGTGCCTATTGCCAATTTCCGCTTAAAACAAACATTTTTCCTCGAGTGTGCCCCTTTTTGGGGTTGGGTTCAGCTGTTGCCCGGTTTTTGCATTGTTTACATCTTGATGCTGTTTTGTTTCTTTTCCCCTATCGTTAGCCGACGTCGTGTTTATGTTGATTTTGTTTTTGTTTTCGCTAGAAGAAAAAAACATGCAATAATAAAATTATTTTTAAATTAATTGTTTAATCGGTAGTTGAGAGAATATTTTCGTTAGTATTTTGTTATTTAAGGAACAACAAATGCAGTTAAAAATTCCATTACAAATACGTGAATACGTGAATGGAATTTTCAGTTGTACCTTTGTGTTACAACAAAAAGACAATAACTTAATTGTTTTAAACCAAACAATAAAACAAAAGTTAGGCAATGGACACGTTTTATGATGAAATATTATACATACTTCACCATAAATACAGAAAGGGTCACAACTCAAAATTCTAACGCATTAACGTAACTAAAAATAATTCTCTGTAGTTCAACGCAATGAACATGAAAATAGACATAGCTGACTTTTTCCAGTTAACGAAGATGTAAACTCTGAATTAATTTGTGGTCAGTTTTGGAAATTTTTCGATTTATGATCCTTATTTAGGGTGCAATATGTTCAGTGTACTCTGTCATAGGCGGACACCTAAAGGACTACGAATTTTGTTTGCTTATGAGAGGTGTCTGCAAGAGGAGAAGTACACAAGTGGACCGAAACGGAATGGTGCTGAAAAAAGTGTCCGCTTAAGAGAGCTGTCCGCAAGGAGAGAGTATACTGTATATATAAATATTATTGTACACTGTTTTTCTAATTGTTTTATCAGTAACTTTAAAACAAAAATTAGTCTGACACATTTCCTCAGAACTCTTATTTTACACCCCACACAAGTCACACACTTTTTTCCTTGCATTTCTCTCTGCCCCGATAACATGCCTGTCAACACCGTTTTCGTTTTAGACATCAGGGAAATTCCTTGTTTTTTTTTCCTCAAACCATAAGAAACTGGTCTTTGGTTAGCCAGTTCGGGTCGGCGGCATGCTGGTCAGATGTGCTGGTGCTCCCCTCCTTGCTCCGATAATTACAGTAGTTGTCGATATGTTAACATAATTACAGGTCGTCTTACTGGTTTATGTGTTTAAATAAATTGATTTTTTCATACATGTAAATTATGATTACATTCTTTATTGCGAATTTATCAAACAACTTGTTTTCCATTTTATTAACAAAAAAATATATATTCTCTTCTTCTTTACTTGCAGGTATGTATTGATGATAATGTCTGGTAATTGGTAAGCCTGGCAGGGGGAAATGTTTAACAATTAAGGGTTTTTATCATACCTTTATCCATCTTCTACCATGATACTGGCATCTCAGAATGGTTGAGAATTGCTAATTATTTCATATTTAATTGAAGAGATGGGGTACGATTTTCGCTGGGTAACACAGCAATACAACAATTAGAGGACATCTAGACGATTCATCGGCTTAAGTGAGATGTCAAAGACGCCGAAGAGTATGCTTCACAACTCAGCTCCTAAAGATATGCTATGGAGGTTAAGGTCCAATTAGTGTTGACGGTTGACGGTAGACGATCAGCTGTTTGAGTTGGGGTTGCATTTTGCATGTGTTAGAGAGAGACAACTAAAATTGACGGTAGACGACGGTAGACTTCTGCAAGACTGATCAGCTGTTTATTGTTATTGCTTTCACTTCGACATTTTGGGCGCCCGGAAATTTTTTATAAGTTGTAAATTAAATTGTATAGTTTAAAGTTGTGAGTAATGTATTTATAAACGAAGTCAAGTTATATTTTGTACAAATGCTCTTCAATTTGCTGTTTTTGTTTTGTTTTGTCTTACCGTCGTCTACCGTCATAACTAATTGCACAATATTGAGCCTACCGTCAAGACTAATTGGACCTTTAGTGATATCTTGCACATTTTGGAACACAGCGTATCATTTACAATCATTTGCAACAACAACAAAATTGTAATGCAAGTATTTTCGAATTTTATCTGTGGATAGGTTTTTGTAATTTGCATATGTTTTTGTAACCCGAAAACGACTTTCGACTTTGTTAAAATAAATCCAAAAAAACAAAATTTATCACAGATTTATTTTAAATCTATAACTTTAGTGCTTTTTAATCTGATAAACAGTTTTAGAGTTATAAACAAATTTAAAAATTGCTATGTATTTTAAGAATTCGTTTTATATGTTTTTCAAATTCAATTTTTTAAATCATAAATTGCCATTACTCGAAAGCGAGTTGTTAGAGAACATGTAGAGCTGTTGTACAAAAATGGTCGACTTTTTTTTTTTTTTGCTATGAATAGCCTTTGTAATTTTTTGGGTTATAAATGGTCAAACTCGAAAACGACAAGTTGAAATTAGTTGAAATGAATTTTAAAAAAATTATCACAGGCTAATTTTAAAACTTTGCTTGTAGTGTTCTTTAATCCGACTGACACTTTAAGAGTTAAAAAAATTAGAGAACATGGTCGAATTTTTTTTCTGGGGTTTTGTATTTTTGATTTGGGTTTTAAATGCAATTTTTTCAGTCATACATTTTCATAACTCTAAAAAGACAAATTCGATTTTGTTGAAATTAATTGTAAAAACTGTTGCCACATTGACTTTAGTCTTTGATTTAAGTGTTATAAACAAATATAATTCGAAAAAAATTTTTTTCCTCAATATTTTGTCTTTAAGAAATCATAAAAATTTGAAAATGTCAAAAATTGTGCCTTGTCAGTAGTTTATCATAAAGCTTCATATCTTATAATTAAAACGAAGTACAAAAATCTTTCAAATCGATGCAGCAGTTTCGCTTTTATCAACAATTTTGTGAGGCTCTCGTACTATTTCTATTTACAATCTAACTTCCCAGCAACGTGACCATTTTTAGCGGTCACCGGAAATTTAGCTGTCAGATTTGTGCCAAAAATTCGTAGCTCTCCCAGAATATTAAAGATTTGTTTTAAATTACAACTAAACTACAGAGTTTTGTCTTTTAAAAGATGTGGAATTTTAAAATATAAAAAATTACAGTTGGATTTGTAAGTGAGTGTAAAACTCCTGTCTGAATGTATGCTCGTCATTTGAACACCCTGAAGTATGCAAAGGATTTTTTGTTTTAATGAATATAGCCTAGAATTGATTAGTTTTTTACTTTGATCTTCTTGCTACCAAAAATATCCCTTAGTTAGAATTGCATCTTTTTTTTACATTTACATTTTTACCAGCCTATTTTGTACGTGGCCTTATCAGGGTTTTTTGTTTAAGTGTTCAGTAGTTCCTCTCTATCAGTAACGAACTAATTACTTTGTCTTTCATCTACTGCATACTTTAAGGGATTTCATTAACCAACCGTTTAATACTCATTAGCCGTGCTCATTAGTGTAATTCCTTAAACGTTTTTTTCTTGCTTTCTTCCCCCGGCCTTAAAATCCACTTGCAACTTTGTTCTCTTTTTGACCCAAATAAAGAACATGTTTTCAGACCATGACCAGACCCTCCCCCCACCAGTTTCTTTAACACTAATAACTTTATTAAATGATCACTTAATTTTCCATAATTTCCAAAGACTGTCCCCGCGCTCCGCTCCCCCAGGGAGGAAATTGTCAACGACTTGAGATAACCAGAAAACAAAGCGAAAAACATGTTAACTGAAAGTTTTACTTTGTCGCCGGCATAAATTGAATTGTTGGCATTCAAAGTTGTTTTGTTGCAATAAATAAACGTTAATTGTTTGTTGTTTGCTGTTTGCGTTGCTACTGCTTGGTAGCAGCAGTTGTTAAATTAATTACTGAACAACAAAATAATGGGCGGCGGTTGTAAAAAAACAAAAATATTTTACAATTGTCTATTTTATGTTACAGAGGGCAAAATAACAAAAAACACAAAAATCATATTTCCACATATTATTTAAGAGTGTCAAATGCTGCGGATCGAGGTTAGACTTGGTATTGGTTGATAAGGGGAAATGTGTTCGTTATCCCGTTTTTTTTTTCTTTGTAGTTTTTGCCAATTAAAAAAGAAGATAAAAATAAATGCCATACATTTTATGGGAAATCCCATGACTGAGTGGGGATTTATTAAATTTCCCAAGTATTGGTTTTAACATAGTAACGAATTAGTTTATGAGAGATAGTAATGCAATACGTACACTCTTAATAAACAAGAGTGTAGTTTTTCTGGAAGTTTCAATTGTTTTCGTATTTCTAGGCCTGTGTGCGTATACTTAATATTAATATCTTAATATATATTTACCCTCGACACTGATTCACTGATACACTGATTCACTGACTCTGTCACGCAGTACGTAGGAATTTAAATAGGCATTCTATAATTCTATATAAATTCTATAAATCGAGCCCTATCCGCGAAAATAGTGTAAGCGACACTGTTATCGATTTTCGTTTTTTGATGAAAATCGATTATTTACTATTATTTGCATCATCTCTAAAAATTTCATAACTGTAAAAAGCTCCGTTACGAATTTGCAGCCAAAGCAATTTTAAGGTAAGTGAACATTCTTAGTTTGTTTACATTTTTGTGACTGCGAAGTGGCGCTTACATTAAAATTTTCTGCAACAAAGTTGGTGATAAATTACAATATATTCGCGATTTGACTATTTTTTTTGTAATGTCGTTCAATCAACTTGAGGTAAGTGTGTGTTTTTTAATTTATACACAATATTTAAAATAAAATATAAGTAGTATTATATTTTTTTGGTTGTTATAAAGAAATTTCTGTTTCAGTTTTCAACAAAAAAATCGCTTGTTCCATACAGCGACAGCGATTCTGATTCTGTGGAAATAAAAATACAATACCTAAAAAGTTTCACAACGAGTTTTTAAATTTAAAACACGATGAGTGCGTTAAAGATTCACTACCTGAAACAGACCAAGAAGACGAAATTTAATCTGAAGTCAGTTTTCAGGTTTATTTTATATTTTTATCTTAACCATTGAATTTAAGGTTTAATGCTTTAATTTTTATTTATGTATATAAGAATAATTCGTACTAAAATTAAAATTTTAGTTTAGTTTCTCTGAAGTAATTTTTCTAACTTTTTTTTTTATATTATTTTTGTAACAACCATTGAATTTAAGGTTAAAAACTTTAATATTTATTTGTGTACACAACAAATAATTAAAATAAAAAAATTTTAAAACAGAAAACTAGTTTTTTTTTTAAATTGTTTTAACGTAGCCGACACAACATTAGCCCGTAGCTTGCCAGCATGACAGCGAAAATAATGTAAACGACAAAAATACTGAATTTATAGCTTGCCAGCATGACAGCAAAAATAATGTAAACGACAAAAATACCCGTTATGTTGTGGATATGTAAATAAAACCAATTTTATCATAAATATTGGACAAAATAATGCTTATATATCAAATTTCACGGTAATACTTAGACCAAAAGCAGACATAATTAGAAAAAACCTTCTCCTGTAAAATTTTGTTTTTGTCGCTTACACTATTTTCGCGGATAGGGCTCGAAATAATAATAATAAAAAAAATAATATTTTTTTTTGTACAGAAATTGTGTTTTCCCCAAATTTTTTTTTTACAAAATTTTTTTTTCAAAAAAATTTTTTTTTTCAACAAAATTTTTTTTTTTCCACAAAATTTTTTTTTCAACAAAATTTTTTTTTTCCAAGAAAATTTTTTTTTTTCAAATTTTTGTTTGAACAAACATTTTTTTTCAACAAAATTTTTTTTTTTCAACAAAATTTTTTTTTCAACATTTTTTTTTTTTCAACAAAATTTTTTTTTCCATATTTCAACGGGCGCCATAGGCGCGTTACAACTTACTAGTGTTATAATAAACAATGTATACTCACACTCTTACTAAAGACGATACGGCATTCGTGCAGTAAATCTATGAAGCACTATCGCTGTAAAAAAAGTACTTGGACAGCACATGGGCCATGGGCAACGAGATCATCATAACTGAATAATTTTTCAACATATCGAAATAATTTGTTCTCAAACCACATGATGGGAATATGTCGAGAGACTTCTGTTGTCACAAGTCTTGTTGTCACAAGTCTTTGATTTAAATATGCCGCCATACCAAAAATACTCACCTACAATTTGAATAAATCTCCCATAATTATCCTATGAAAGAAAACACAGTGAGGACTATTTAATAGAATTAAGGTGGCCCATTTTGGATTGGTCCGAGAGTGCATGAAAAATGAAAGTTCTTTTTTGTTTTCCAACTTCTATATTTTGTTCTCCATATTTCTCTAGCTTTGTAGTTTTTGTGAGTACAGCACCGATATCTGAATTATCTGTATAACTATTGATATACTTGACAATTCCGTGCCATATGTTGGCCAACCCCTACGCATATCCCCACAACTACAGACATACTTTGTAGTCGCAATATGCAAATTTCGTTTTGTGCAAAATGCATTATTTTTTTTTTTCCTTAATTCGAATTTCCTGTTGTGAGTGTTTTATGATTTTGCTCATATACGTTTGCGTTTTCTGTTGTTGTTGTTGTTGAACATTTGGTCACGTTTGGTGTTTGTCTTCGCTCTCCCCTCTCCCTGGGCCACTCCAATAGAAAAGTTAATAAGGCAACAACTTTATGGTTTGCAAGAAGTACGACTAGGAACAACAACAACAACAAAAACGAATAAAGGAAATTGTGTGATTAAAAATATTGCAAGTGACTTTAACGAAAACAAAAAAAACGCTAACTTTGAGCGACTTGCATGTCGTGTTTGACTAAATTTATAATTTTAAAAATCCCCTATAATTTTGAATTTTTAATTTTGCATGTTGTGCCCCGATGTTCGATGATCGAACGAAATGGGAATCGTTTGACCGAATGCCAGCCCCTGCATGCTTATTAATCCCGAAACTATCTCTCATGGCAATTGCCTTTGAACGGGCAAGAAAGACATGTGCCGCCGCCAGTCAAGCATTCGTGCAATTATTCACTTAGTCATTCTGTCAGTCATTTTGTCCGCAACTTCAGAGTCACACACACTTGGGAAAATTATTATGATTCCCATCTGTACCCCGTCCCTGTCACGATTCGTGGCGTACCCCCACCACCATTGCTAGTCATTATGCAGCCAGCGCTTTATGGCGTTCATGCGGCTGCATTTTGTTGCAGCTCAGGTGGAAAGGCGTTAATATTTCGCTCTTGTTGTTGTCGAGCTTTTCAATAGTTTCTTGTTGTTGTTGTCTTTGTTGGCATTGTTTTGTTTTGTGCGCTTGAATAGCACCTCAGGTCTTGAGGTTTCTAAGACAGCTATTAAATGACGGCATATTCATAATACTTAGTATGTAATTCTTTTACTTTTGTTGCTCTCTCTCTCTCTCTCTCTCTCTGTCTTTTAACAGAGGTGGTGAACCTTTTTGCATAATAAATGTCACCATTTTTGATGGTTGTAGGTGACATACAGTTGTGGATAAATATTTGGGATGTTAAACCATGAGCACAAATGAGATAGAGAGATAGAGATGGAGATAGTGATAGAAATAGAGATAGATATAGATAGAGACAGAGATAGCGATAGCGATATAGATAGATATAGATATAGGGATAGAGATGGATATAGAGATAGAGATAGAGATAGAGATAGAGATAGAGATAGAGATAGAGATAGAGATAGAGATAGAGATAGAGATAGAGATAGAGATAGAGATGGAGATAGTGATAGTAGGAGATGGAGATAGAGAGATTGAAATGGTCTGAAACAAATAGATATAGATGTAGATATAGATATAGATATAGATATAGATAGAGATAGAGAAAGATATAGATATATACAGATAGTAGGAGATGGAGATAAA
Source organism: Hydrotaea cyrtoneurina (assembly GCA_958296145.1). Classification (NCBI taxonomy): domain Eukaryota; kingdom Metazoa; phylum Arthropoda; class Insecta; order Diptera; family Muscidae; genus Hydrotaea; species Hydrotaea cyrtoneurina. Next base: position 48,011,879 of record OY282514.1, on the reverse strand, counting down.
GATAGGGAGATTGAAATGGTCTCAAACAGATAATAACTTATTTATACCCTGATTAAAAATGCGTTATTTTTTTACTGAAAATTCATAAAGTAGAAAATAAAATGTTATTTCCTCGTAAAGTTTTTGATAATCATAAGTCGCGGTGCGTGGCGTAGTCGCTCCGCACAGACGAAACCAGGTTCGAAACCTTGTAAGACCATCAAATATCAGCGGCTGTTTTCCACCGGCGACTTTACGAGTAAGACAGTAATCTCCAAGCCATGTAAAACTTCTCTGCAAAAGCATTAACCGGAAAGCATTAAGGGACAAAGTATAAATAAAATACATTTTTGGGCTTACATTAGAATTGTATTTTTACTTGTAACATCGATTGGTCATATTTGAACTACATTTAGAAAATCTGCAAAAATCTAACCCAAAATTAGAATATAAACTAAATAAAAAGAATAATGTTAATAACAAAATGATCGGAAAGAAATAATAACTTCCCTTTTATAGTCTCACTCAGCTGTGGTTGTGTCAAATTCTTATGAAATTGTTGGTGGCAGGTGCTTTCTTCAGTTCCCCTTTCCCACATGATGCCTTCACAAATGGATATATTTGGCTCAGATTTTACCCAACTCCCAAGCAAAATCTGCTTTAACCAGTTGGTCAATTGAGCACTAAAGTTTCTTGCCATAATTATTTCTTCCTTAATGAAGACAGTGTACTCTGTCCTTGCGGACAACTCTTATAACCGGACACTGTTTTCAGTACCATTCCGCTTCAGTCCTCTTGTGTACTTCTCTCAAGAATGTTTACTGAATTTTGTCCGCATATGAGAGGAGTACACTGTATTTCCTTTTTTTTTTAAACATTCTTATGCAACTCTCAACCCTCAAAGTTGAGTCTTCTTGCAACAAACATTCATATTTCAGCTGTTCACTAAAACTGAACTTGGTTACGGTGTTGGCTCACACCATGTCTGTTGTTCAAATTAAATGTATGCAAATTTAAAGCATACCTTTAGGCGCTGCCAGCGAAACAGTTTGAACAGCATAGTGATGGCCACACAAAACTTTAAAGTATCGGAAAGAAATCACTGAATTTTATGTAATAAGTTAGTTATTGTAAATAAAATAAATAAATTATAAATATTATTTTTTTTTAAAGTAATTTGAGTTTCTTTATGGCAATTTCTTTAAAGTTGAAATGTTTAATATTTTCTGCTGAATTTTCTTAGCCATCTTCAAGTTTGACTTTATTTCTTTAAGAACTACTTCGCTTGGCTTTTGTCGGCTGCTCTGCTGTAGCTTTTCCCCATTCGTTGTTGTTTTGTGTTTTGATTATCTGCTTCTTGTACAGCTTTTTATGGTTTGTTAAGTATCTCAGCCGCTCAACCGTAACATAATTGCATTGCTCTTTCGCTGGTACTTCGGTGCTGCTGTCTTGTATTTTCTTGTTTAGCCACTTTATGTTTTGGCCTCTTCTTTTTTTTTTTGTTCGTTATTACTGGGATTTCAGTCTTCTTTTTTTTTTGTATCGCTTTTGCGTCATCGTATGGAGGCAGCTGCTCACACGCAGACATACTCTCTTTTGCGGCGTTGTCTTGCTCTACGTATTCGATTTTGACATCAGCTGTCAGTGTTCAGTTCAGCCGTATTCATTGCAACCGATATCACCTCATCTCTTATGGAAATCTCAGAACTTTTCCAGTTTTTCGCTGTAAAAAATAGGCAATTTGTTGTTAACAAACACTTGCAATTTTTCGCAATTAATTAAAAGAACTCAACGTCATAAATCGTAAAAAACAAAAGTTGAAAAATGTTTTGCATTTAATTAAATTTGGTTATAGAACACAGCGACACACGCTCGAATAAGATCGTTGGCAATTGTTAAGAAAAGTGTTGTCTGTGTGTGTGTACGTGTGTCGTATGGCGAAATATTCTCATAAATTTATTATTATGGCTGTAGTCATTAGTTTGTTATATGGATCCAAATTAATGCAACTATTTGCATAAGTGTGAGTGTAAGCCTGCCTCAGTGTCTGTGTTGGTTAATTCACTATTTTTTTTTTGTTTGTTTTATTTCTATTATGAAATGTAATATTTTCTGAAAACAAATTTAATATTCGCCAACAAAGTGTGTGTGTGTGTGTGTGTGTATGCGCGATTTTATGTAAATCGTATTTCTAGTAAGCAGGTAAATGTTACAATTGCATACTAGAAAATCGAACTGCTTGATCTCAGACGGGAATTTCTCAGCTGCTAAGGTATGTTGTTTTAATTGTTATTAACAAACATTTGTTCTTAAACACGTTGAAGAATAGAAATAAATACGTTTGCACACGTTACGACAACAACAATAGCAGACTAATCGGAAATGAAATGTAATACATATGAAATGAGCCAAAAGTAAACAGAAACTTGTGGTATGTTCTGCAAAAGTTTCATGAAAAGTAGCAAAAGTAGACTCATTAATAATGAAGGTGTCATAAATATACAACTTATGAAATGAATTTATAAATATGCCTGAGGGTTAACAGGGCGGTGTACTTAAAATTATCCTCTTAACAGAGTCCTGTAGGAATTGGAACAGGACTATGTTCATTAAATCATTTTCTCCACAGAGTCCTCGTGTGAGTTAACAGGGCGTAGTTATTAAAATTATCCTCTTAACAGTGTCCTGTTGGGATTTTAACTGAGCTATGTTAACAACTCATCCTAAATACAAAAGGGTGACAACTCAAACTTGGCAAAACTGACGTTTTCCCATGAATTAATTCAGCGTACACATCTCTATGTTCTTTAACTGAAAAAATACTATTTTTATGTTAATTCTCAAAATATTACAAACATTTGTACATAAACACTTTTTTTGTCTCCTTTTGTATTTAGGGTGCTTTAAAATCATTCTCTTAACAGCGTCATCATAACAGAGCTATGTTAATAAAGCCATCCCCTTAATAGAGTCCCGTTAGTGTGATCACAGAGCTTCATATACTCTTAACTGTGTCCTGTTAACGGTGAACAGAGTTATGTTAATAAAACCATCCTCAACAGAGTCCTGTGCAAAGGCCACATAGAGGCCAGACGTTCCAAGTCGTTTGATGAACATTTCCAAGAGACCACATAGCACCAGTACTTGCTATGGAAAGACAAGCAGTTGCTATGAAAAAAAAACATTATTTGCTTGGAAAACATTTGAAATTTATTTCAAATGTTGTCATGCTAACAACAGACTCCTGTAAAGGGTTAACAGAGCCATGTGAAGGAGATATCAGACATTCTTAAAATATATACGATTATCCAACAGCCACCTGTGGTACAAAATTTGCCAATTTATTTATAGAAAGCCTAGAAAAAATAGAAAATTCATCGATTTTAAGACTAATTGCCTTCCATCATAAGCGGAGTTTTTTTCGTCTCCTTGCTCCTATAGTGGGCTCAACTGTTAAACCGACCGACCATCGGAACTAATTTTTTCAGCGTTTTGATAGTTTTTCGTTTATACATTTTTGCCAACGTTTAATTTGTGAGTAACAAATCAAATAAAATATTCAGTTCAGAGTAATGTTTGTGGTCGGTAGGAGTTCACTAATATTTAATGCTTTGGGGTTTTTTTTTCATTCGTCCCTTTTTTTGTTCATCTTAGTATGGATGGCAATAATCCTTTCGATGAGACTGACAATTTCGTTTTACGAGGAGAATTAAAAAAGTAATTGCCATGAGGGCACAAACTCTAAAAATGGAAATGGATAAAATGGAATTTATTACGTAACATAATTTTATTTTTGGCAGTGGTGTGGTAGGCAGTGTGTTCGACTGCAGAATCTAGGTTCGAAACCTGCTAAGACCATCAAACATCAGCTGCTGCATTCACCTCGTAAATGCTGGCGACTTTACGAGTAAAAACTTCTCTAGAAAAGTATTAGCCGTTCGGTAACGGCTTTAAAAATTAGGTCCCGTTCAATTATATCGTAAACCGATCACTGATTCGAGAGAAGTTCCCCGTCAGTTAACATTTCTTCATAGAATGTTAATGGAAATTAGAAAGTAATCTTCTTTTCCAGGTTATTTATGACTTTCGCTTAATAGGATTCAGTACATGTCCCCGAAAGTTGAATTTGTTTCATCGCTGAGAAATGAATTCTCCTTCCATCAACCCAATTCTTCGACTTGGAATAAAAAACTACAAAATCAACCAATTTGTATAATTTTAAAATCTCGCAAAGTGCTGTTGGAAAATTGTTTTTTTTTTGTTTTTAAATTTTCCATGTAAGGTCGTTTTATTTGAAATCGCCTCGAACTGGTCCAATAGCCTTGAAGACCAGTAAAGACTTGACGCTCCTTTGCTACTGGAGCGGCCTCGTTAACCAACTAACCAAGGCACAGATGGTCATCATTGCAGACCCATGAAGTGGAACCCATTTCTGACAAATCACCGCTTCGATTTTATAAAACGAATGGGTCTTTCGTTTCGTTAAAATAATAAACACAAATTCCGTTTGGGGTTTTTTAACACGAAGGTCTCAGTTACAATTCTAATTGGCATTTTGTACTGGCTAATTGGATACGTTGAAGTTATAAAAACCCCATTCATATTTGTTTCGCCTACAGGCGTTTCTGTTCATCTCAGACGCAAATGTTTTATAAAAAACAGGCTGTAAACAGTGAAATTAAATTAAATCAAAGTTTGTAGGTTAATAAATTGAAAAATGAAAACCATATTTTATTCAGTCACAATATTTAAATTAAATTAAAGTTTGTATTAAGTAAATAGGAATAAGAGCTTATACGAATAGAAACTTATGTATTAATCCTCGTCTTCAAATAAACTTAAATTGTCGATCGCACTATCTAAGTGTGTCGAATTAAGCCTGACAAGAAGTATATTTTCCAACGTTTCGTGACTTAATCGATTTAAATATTGAATTTAATTTTAATATGGTTTTAATTTTTCAATTTATGAACCTACACATGAATAAAATAAAGATCACAGAATTGTAGCAAAAACAAAAACGTGCAAACAAACACAGACTTTTAGCAAAAACAAAAATGCAGAAGAGCCATAGTAAATAAAAACAATTTCACTTGATCTGCTCTCATCTCGCTCTCAGTTTTCAGCTCCCGCTATGGCTACGCAGAGCACATCATTTGATTTTTGCCTGTTTCTATTGCTATAGTTTATGACGCGACATAACTACAAGCAGAGCAGAGCATATACTTTTTCATTTTTCGGCTATGGCTCTGCTACGGCTCTGTTCAAAGAAAGAGTGGTAGCGAGAGCAAAACAAAATACTACGAAGTAGCGTAGCATTTTCAAACGCTGGCTGTAAATCTCTTTTTCCATTATTTTTTGTTGCTTGGGTTTAGAAAACATTCTCTGGGGTCTAAATCTGGAGAATATGGTGGATGGGCTAGCAAGTCCTAGGGCTTTAAAATCGTTGGTCTACTGTGAATCCCCTTAAATATGAAAATAAAATAAAACTCTACTTTAGGCACTCTACTTTAGGTTTCATAAAAACTACTTCCAATTCAGATTGCCTGAAACTCTGGTTTGTTTCCGAAACTCCCAGAGATTTCTAAAATTAAATAATCCAATGATTCAGAAAGGAATGAGATTAACAAACTAACCGGCAGGTCTTCTTTAATTGTGTTTAATTTCGAAAAAAATATTTGTTTGTGTACAAATTTATGGAAAAAAACGGGCCCGTTAGAGGGTTAATTCAAGAGAGTAAATGTACACCATAGGAATTCCAAAGCAACAACTTCTAATAATGTGGAAAAACCCAATTTCTATTGACTTTCACCCAAAAAATTCTCAGATAAAATTTTTAATTTCATCATGATATTAAAATTAAAATTGCTTAGATGTTATAAAAAATGGTAAATTCACTCATTTTCAATATAAAACATTGCTGTCACAAGGGGATTTTAAAAATCCCCAAGACACAAAAGGGAACAGAAATAAAATGAGAAATCGCTTGCACATGATGGCTATCGACTGTTTATTTCAATCATAAGTTTATTTTGGCTTTTTCTCAGCTCACCGTTTTGGTGTATCAAACATAATTCATTACATCGACCCATATTTTTGTTTCCTTGTTAAGGTTTTAATTACTTTTGTTTTTAACCTTTCATGATTTTTATTAATTTTCTTGTCCTTTTTAAGATTTTCATTAATTTGTTTTTTCCTTTTTAAGATTTTCTTTTTATTAAGTAACTTCAGATTGCATTCGTACAATTCCCTTTAAAGGTTGTTCACATAATCTCCAAGTCAATGCACGTGTGCGCCAATACCGACGACTGACATTTTTATTCATATCAAGCCAACAATCTTATCCGGTGTTTACCGGGAATTATGTAAAGGAATAAACAAAAAAAAAAAATTAAATAGAAATTCAAAAAAACAAAAAATAAAATCCATAAAATTTCCAATTGATTTTTATTGCTTTTGCTCCCATTGTTGTTGCCTTTGTTAGTGTTTAGCAGTCAATCTCTATTTTCTATTCTGTTCCCAACTCCCACCTTTTAGTCAGTTTTTTTATAATGAAAAAAGAAGAACGAACACAAAGAGTTGCCACGAAGGCTCCGCCATGTAAATGCAGTTTTTCTCCATTTCAGCCGGCTCCAGTGGCCCAGGCTCGCAATTGTGTGTTGCAGTGGAATCATTTCCTTTTTCTCTGTGGTCGTCGTCAGCAATGGATGGAGTACGTAGTACTGGTGCTCGGGGAGTACGTAGTACTGGTGCTGATAGTTCGCCGCACTTGGCTGTTATTCAATTTATATAACCCGTTTTTTGTTAGATATTTCTTTGGTTTTTTTCTCTTTCTTTCTTTGCTTGGTGTTGTTATTATTATTACACTTTAAGGCCCTGTAGACAGGTAGTAGTAACAACAACAACACCAACTACAACATCTATTAGTTTTCCCATTGTTGTTGCCGTTGTTGGAAGAAAATTTACCAAGAAGCACGGCCAAACCATAAGAGACCGAAAACAAAAGCTTAAACCTTTGGCTGCGTTGGTTGTTGTAGTGTGGCCAACAACAACATTATCGTACACCCCGATCCATCAGATTGCCTGCCATTCAGGCGCTTTGTCAGTCCGTCAGTCAGCCAGTCAGTCATTCTATCAGTCCCTGCACCGGTGATATTTCATTTCATTTCTGTTCGTACGTTTTTAGTCTGCCAGTCAAGACAGTCATTGGAGCTCTGCAAATCCACTTGTGCCCGGGCTCCATCCTCCATGCAAGTCAGCCCGTTCGGCCAACGTATCTCTGCCAATAAACACAAGATTCAGTCCAACAAATATATGTATAGGTGTATGCACACACATACCCAGACATCAGACAGACAGAGCTTTGAACATACATACGAGGTGAGAGTGGTGAGTACAGTGAAATTGAAATATGGAATAATTTGGTTTAGCTTTTTAAAGGTTGTCCATTAAATGAGACGGTCATCCCCACCAGAAATACAAGTGCAATTTATTTCACCGGCAATTGTCTGTTACCGTTAAAAAAACACAATATTCTATATATGGACCGTATATGCTGTTCAAAGAACTTCAATATCGGATCGAAAAAAAAACATATTTTTCTTGCCTCGAAATCGCGTCTCCAGTTTCCTTTTTAAGTATAAATGGGCTATTGCAAGAACTTATCACTCGCTGAGGATGCAGAGAATTCTCGTCTATCACATGCGGGTTTTCCCGACCCTCAGATGTGGAAGTTTTGCTGGTGAACATTGGCGGCGCAATGAAAATGCGCTTCGTCAGAAAATATGATTTTTCAAGCAAAATCATTGTCCATTTAGTGCAGCGGATGGTCATTAGGGTGTCCCAAAAAGAAAAAAATTTTTTTGCTCACGCGTTTTTTGATAGATTTTAGGGTAAGGAAATTTTGAATTTTGTTTAAAAATTTTTTGGAAGTGGTTTAGAGGTCGCACTAATTGGGTTTTTGTCAAAAAACGTGGTTCCTTGCCATATTTTAAAAATAATTTAAGATTTTGTCATTAAATAATTTTTTTTTAGATCTTAAGTTAACAGTTCGTAAGAAAAACGTCCAATCTTTCATTTTATGTTCAAAAACCGCCAGGTGTGTCAGCGATTTTTTCCATATGGCAGATTAAACTAAATTTTTTGGTTTTTTTTTCAAAAACATTGACTTTAACGATTTATAACTTTTAAAATTTCTATTAAAGTTACAAAAACTAATGATGCAGTTTAAAAGATAAATAAATTCTAAACAATTTTCATATAAAAAATGTTTAATTAGTCGTTACTAACCCAGAGTTATCTACATTTGTCGAATTCAATCCATTGCATGAAAATATAATACTAACCTTTAGGCTCCCAACAAATCATAACCAAGAAAAACAGAAAACACAATACTTTAGTTGTTTAAAAGTTATTTATTGCGACTCTTTCGATGCTGCTCTATGCCCTGCAATAAATTTTGAAAATCTGTTTCAGAAGTTGTCAAATTTGCGTAACTGCTTGCCAAGGCCACACCACGTTCGGCGCCGTCGTTTACCACATACAATTGTTGAATTTTGTTTCTTCCATGGAGAAAGTGTTCGTTGGTTTCCCATTTTTCTGGATCTAGTTGTAAAAATGCTGTCGAAATATCGCAGGCTTTAAAAAAGTTAAGGCTAGCTTCAGAAATAAATGTGTAAATTTCTGCATTTTCAAGCAATTCTTCTTTCAAATTGGCCTTTACTGATTCCTTGTCTATAGTTGGACGAAGTAGATTTTTTACCATTAAACGTAATGTATTGCTGTCTATACGTTCGTCAAAAAATGCTAAGGCAGTCAATTTCTCCGATAAGTACCACTGATGCCGCAAAAACGTTTTTAATGCAGCGCTTGCAACACTGTCACTCCAGGAGCGATCAATCGGCGCCGAACGTGGTGTGGCCTTGGCAAGCAGTTACGCAAATTTGACAACTTCTGAAACATATTTACAAAATTTATTGCAGGGCATAGAGCAGCATCGAAAGAGTCGCAATAAATAACTTTTAAACAACTAAAGTATTGTGTTTTCTGTTTTTCTTGGTTATGATTTGTTGGGAGCCTAAAGGTTAGTATTATATTTTCATGCAATGGATTGAATTCGACAAATGTAGATAACTCTGGGTTAGTAACGACTAATTAAACATTTTTTATATGAAAATTGTTTAGAATTTATTTATCTTTTAAACTGCATCATTAGTTTTTGTAACTTTAATAGAAATTTTAAAAGTTATAAATCGTTAAAGTCAATGTTTTTGAAAAAAAACAAAAAAAATTTAGTTTAATCTGCCATATGGAAAAAATCGCTGACAAACCTGGCGGTTTTTGAACATAAAATGAAAGATTGGACGTTTTTCTTACGAACTGTTAACTTAAGATCTAAAAAAAAAATATTTAATGACAAAATCTTAAATTATTTTTAAAATATGGCAGGGAACCACGTTTTTTGACAAAAACCCAATTTGTGCGACCTCTAAACCACTTCCAAAAAATGTTTAAACAAAATTCAAAATTTCCTTACCCTAAAATCTATCAAAAAACGCGTGAGCACCAATGAAAATCGAAATTTTTGTTTTTTTTGGGACACCCTAATGGTCATGAGTCTTCAATTGCGATGTTTTTGTGGAAAACAGCGTGAAATGCTGAGATCGATCAATAGTCGATGCTCCAACCGGAGCTGTGGAGTCAGAGTTTCGGAGTCTGACAAATGTGGCCAAAGTCGTCGGAGTTTGGAGTCGAAAAATTTGCTCAACTGCCTTTTCCGCATTTTATTTACGTACATTTCCCCTAAAACATATAAAATGTATTGAAAAAAAGTTAATCTGTTAGTATTTTTTTTTTTTAAATTTGAAATATTTTCAATACTTAAGATACAAACGTGTGAAATGGAGTCTAGGAATAGTGAATGGAAATGCAATTTTCGATATTTAGTTTTTGAACAGCCGAAGTCGGAGTCGAGCTATTTAAAAACTCTGGAGTCGAAGTCAAGCAAATTTTGGCTCGACTCCACAGCTCTGGTTCCAACACTAAGTCGGACACTCGCGTCAGCGCACCGCACCTTGTGACCAGTTGCCAGTCAAGCACTTTCTGTGCAATTGGGCAATTTGTAAACATTTTTTTTTCTATTTCCTTTTTATTTGATTATCTGAATGAAGAACATTTCAAGAATATTGTATGAAAATTTGAAATTATTCGATGGAAAACTAAGGAAGATACTGCTGTTTAAGGAAACCTTTGAGATCAAAAACATTTCCACTTTAAATAACGAACATTGCAATTGCGAGGGGTGCCTCATTTCGAGGAAAACTTAATTTGAACCAACGCACTACTTGGTGTAGACGGTATTGAGTTGGGAAATAAGTTTGCCTTATTTTCCAACTGCGTTCAGGCGTAAAGCGATTTATTTCGTTCCACGGCGCTACGACTTTTCCTAATGACTTTCAGTCAGGATTTCGAGTGGAAAAGATGAAGATGGACCCCCCGTTAGAGAGACATATTTATTTGACCATTAAATAAAGGATATCAGAAATGAATTATCCTCTGACCCTCGTACATAATTGAAATATGAAGCCATCTGGATAAAAGTCCTCAGGTTTCAAAAATAAATCGTTTCTACATATATTTAGAATAATCGCTTCGAAGGCAATTTTTCACTACCGGGCTGGGTCAGCCAGTAAACCGGTTATTAAGCGCTACGAGTTGAGAAGCGATCATCACTTATTTTTGGGTTTTAAGTTCTATCTCAGTCTTCTCAGTCTTAACTCGTTCCGAAAATACTCCCAAAAATTGTCCAAGAAACCCTGCAGTACTTTAGGCCAATCTGGCCGCGTTGTCTTCATATGCCCGTACATACAACATTACATACATATGTACATTATATAAGTATGTGCCTAATAATACTTGTACATAAGACATTGTTATTATTATTTTTTTTTTTTTTCATAACTCGAGGCTACAAATGTGGAGAAAATGAAAACAAAACAATAATGGAAACCAATGACTGTAGTTTTTATTTTTATTTTCAGTTTCATTTTGTGTTTCTTCTTCGTTGTACTCTCTTCACTCCTCTGCAATATTTGACTAGTATAGTTTTTCTTCTTCGTCTTCGCCACAGTTGTGTTTTTGCTGTTGGTCTTCAGTCGAATTTATTTTTCTTTTGGTTAACTTCGATGTGATTTGAATTTCCCAAGTAGTTGACTACTAACAACAACACAGGTGGTGGCCCCAGAAGAGGGAATCACAAGGAAACACGTGGAAGGAAGCGGCGGAGGGGTGTGGAGTTTATGCAAATAGTTTATCCATTTGTCAGTGTTGAAGATTTAACAAAAAGCAATTTATTTAAGGGACTCTTGAATGTTTAGAATATGCCAGAACTTATATAGACATGCATACGTTCCCATGGACGATTTTTTAGCAAAACTTCAATTAAAGTAATGTGAGGTGGGACAGAAAATAACAGTTTGTAACGCGGATACCAGAGAACTTTTTCATTTCATTTCGTTAAAGAACACAAATTCAGGAATGAAGTTTACTTGGGACAAAATTAAGTTCAAAAATGTTATCGAAATTTGTCAGCTTTAGCCGTCTTCGAGTAATTTGGAACTGAAATTTAAAAAAAAACATTCCCAAATTTCATTGCCTTTCGATCCTTTGCAGGCGCACTGTGGGAATTGGAGATTTTATTTGAAAATTAATCCGTCTGTGGTTTTTGTGGCTGGTGCGAATGGTCATAACGCGGTTACAAATGACTTGTAGAAAGTGTTGGTTTATTTTTTTTTATATTAAATTCAAAGATAAATATTAACAGCATTCCCCCTTTTCTTCGCAAAATTTTATTTATTCGTATTCCTTTTATTTGGGGAACACGATTTATATGACCGCCAAGGCTGCAGTAACGCCTTCTGTAAGCCCAATTTTCCTTGGTGAAGATCTCTGGCTGTATCTCAGAAATACATATGTTTCCCTTCACCGTACTGACTTAGGTTGGCTCTACAATCTTTTGTTGGTCTTGGTCCTGTTTAAAACATTCATGACCAAGATTTTTTTTTTTTAAAAATTTTTATATTTTATTAAAAAAGGTTTCCTGAGTTCTGAATCCTTTGACATTTTTTAACTTTACGAAATCCTTTTCTCTGTGCCATATGACATCGCAGGCTTTGAATATCAAGGATCTTTATGTCTTCTTCCACTTGGTTAACTTGATCCACCGGAGTCTCGGTCTTCCCTGGCTGCGCCTTCCGTGATTGTTGTCGTCCAACGGTTTTCTGGCGGAGTCGTTTGGATTCATTTGGCCAACATGACCCATGGTATCCCTCAAAAAAATGGTTGATGTTGTAACACCTATGTTTCATCATTTGAATTTGAATTTTCATCGGTGTCTTCTGGATCTGGGTTGCCCGTGGATAAGTTCAGGAATCTGGCCACGTCCGATGGATGTGTCACTGCTTTGACACTGGGAATAAGTTGGCCTGGCGATACACGAAAATGGTCCCTTACGAAAATTCATGCCAGAAGTGAAACGAAGTAGGGCCCTAAACTGATGGTCCGATTGCTTTTACAAAATGAGCCCCAGTAAATTGAAACCTCAACCGTTAAAGGTGTGTAAAGAAAATGGGCCCAACATGTTTTTTGGAGGCCAACTATTTGTGACACTCCACCGATGGAGGTGAACTCTGGCAGTCTGTCCTCTCTGCAAATAGTCCATAGTACATATTTTAATTTGTCTATTTCTATTCTTTTATTGTTTTATTCCGACTATCATCTTCTATCAAATTAAAACTCGAAAAACTGTTGCGCAAACCGACGCATGCTGTGTTCTTTCCGGCTTATGAGAACATTTCTATTTTTATTTGAAATAAATCCATTTCAACAATTCTCATTCATTCACATCTAATGATATGTTCATTTATGTGCATTGAATAAATCCCAATTAAGTCGATTATGTGCATTTCTAAAAATCGTCTTTCACATTTTTGTTTTCTCGATTTGTTTGTTCAAATGTGATGTTTCACATTATCAATTTCAGTTTTATTCCACTCTCTTTTTGTTCTTGTTCTAAGTTACGTGTTTTTTTGTGCCATCTCATAAACATTGACAACGATTAGAATTTATTGTCTAAGTAGCTACGAGGATGATTACGGGGTTTTGTTTTATTGTGGACTTTCCTTTGCAAAGGATTTTCGGCATCCTTACATTAAACCAATTCAACTTTCTGTGGCCGTTACTGATTTATTCATTTATACATTTTGTGTGTTATTTCTAGTTTTGTTTTCTTTGCCTTGTCTGTCTCTGTCTTGTTTGGGCTTTACGCTCGATTGCCTTTTCTTGTTTGTTGGTTGGTCGTTGTGTTTGTGGTCTTGGCTTCTTGTTTTACCCGATTTGCTGTCTGCTGTTTGTTTGTTTGCCTTCGCGTATCTCTTTACCCACTTGTACTCGCATTAAATATGATGATGTACATTTTTTCTTTAACACAATATTTAGTTACTTTGCCACTTTGTTCTGTGTTTTTCTCTTTCTCTTTTTTTTTTTCTTCATTTCTGTTTTATACGTTTTATACGTTTTTCGAGTATTTTTTGTTTTTGTTATTAAAAAAAAAGCTATTAACACCAACACACACAACCGCATACAAGAGGGGAAGATATGATAATTGTGGTGAAATTGTTTCAATTGGAAAAGTAGGAGGGCTTGTCTAGGCGAAAATCCATTTCATTGGGGGAGTATGTGAGTATAAATAAGTGTAATTAGCTTAGAAAACAGTTGCTAAAAAAATTATCTCCCAAAAGTAGGCAATAATTATTGTAATTATTTTCCCTAAAGATTACTTTTTATTTATTTATTTATTATTAATTACAATACAAAGTAAATTTATATTATAATTTTGGGTCCAAGGGTAAACCGGGTGACAAAGACCATTTGGCTTGATTTTTGCAGCGACAGACCAAAGCCTCTGGTGGGAATCGAACCCACAACCCCCACGCTGATAGGCAAGCACGCTACCAACTCGCCTACCGGGGCGCTTAATTACTTTTTATATTTTGAATGATAATCAAAGGTATCTACAAACATGTGCAGGACGATGGCACCTCCAGTTTAGAAATTCGAGAAAAGAAAAGTTATTATTAAAAATTTCGAAAATTCACCGAGATATTTCAAAAATATGAAAAAGTGCCACTATGAACTAAAACTTATTTAAAAAGAGAATTTCACCAAATGTATTCGAATCAAACGCAATTAAAGCAGTGGAAATTCCAGTTGTATGTGTGGGACTTTTTAAAACTGATCATCAAAGTTATCCCCTAATTCTCATGCCCCCTAAACTTCATTTTTTCTATCTGAAGGGTCACAAAGGCACTCCTTTCCCAACTCATTACTCTGCCCTCCACAACCAAACCACATCTTATAGTTCGACGAGAAACACTTGTTGTTTTGTTGTGAAAACAAAAATATTATACGACTCGATTGTTGCTGTTTGTGTTGTTTGCTGCTCAAGACTCTATGAGAAAATGTTAAAAGTGATTTTTGTGTGTGTGTGTGTTTTTTTTGTTTTGGATTTTGTGTTTTTGCGTTTTGTTGGATTTTTAAATTTTAAAGTTTTCTTTTTCCGTTTCGGTTTCACGTTTAGTTGAGTTTTCAACATTTAATGCAATACAACAAAACGCGGCGTGTTATAAGTTTTCTCATTTTACCCGTGCGTTACGGATATTTTTTTTGTTTTATTTATTTTCAAGACAACGGCTGTTTTGTGCGAAAATAATAAAAAAAAAATTATTTAATAAAAAAAAAACAACAACAGAATATAATGAAATTGTATGCAGCATCAACTCGTGTTTTAGCTGATGAACATTGTGAGAAAGCGGAAGAAAACTGCTATGGAAAATAACCAATCTCAGTGGAAAATAAAAGGATTAAACGACATGGCCGAGATTTAATACAAATACACCAAAAGTACACCCGACTCGCTATCAAAAAGTATAAATTAGTGATTTTTTCCTTTTTGTGGTTTAACAACAAGCATTTGTTTTGAATGGAAATTGTTTAAGAGTTTTTTTTATGCAATACATTTTTAATGTTTTCGAAGTGTCTGGCCTCATGTTTAGTACTTGGTTTTGCTGAGTCACCAGTGTTGTTTGCAACAGCTCAAGAAGAAGCCACAAACTTAACAAAAGTAGTTCATTGACTGTCGTTGTCTGTCTTTGTTTTCGTTATTTCGCTCAGTTGCTATTGTAATTGGTTGTGCCTAATATCAATTTAAATCCATGACCAGCGGTCTTATAATACTTGAAATAAAGAAGAAGCAGTGTGAATATGCTGAACAAGCTGTTGAAAAGATTCTTCAGCTTGAAGAATAACGGCCAGAATGACCTTTTCCAAATGTGAATGCAACATCTGAAGAAATGAAAAGTGCTTTAAAGTTTTGTTATGAAAATGGATGTGAAGTAACCCCTTTGGAATAAGAAGCAATCACCCAATGTTAACAACAGATTTGTCATTTCAATTAAAGGATTTTCGCATTTCAAGAAAAGTTGATCAGTTTTATCTGCAGTCGAGTGGTTGGTCTTTGGATATTTTTGTCAATCAAGAATCAGTTTTTATTAAAGGACGTTTTATTTTAGTAATATAAAAAACTATGTCGACAAGTACTAAGAAATTTCTTTAGACAAAACTTCCTAGTCCCAAGTTTGACGAACACTTGCCACCCAGTGTAAAATGGTACGACTGTACACAATTGCTGGCAAAGGTCGTCGAAATTTTGGCAGGTTTATTTTCATTAACTTATTCTTATTCACTCACTTTTTCGAGAAGTGCCAGAAATTAAGGTCCATGACATGCTAATAATAAAGGGTCCGCCATCTAACGTTTTTTTTTTATTCAACTAGTGCTTATTTCGTTTTCGTTATTTTCGTTATGGGGCCATGTTGAACGAATTTTTGTTTACAAAAATTGAAGAAGAGACAGTTGGCAGCATTTGGTTTCAATAGGACGGCACTACGTGCCACACAGCCGAAGCTACACTCGATGTTTTACGCCCTGTTTTTGAAGATCGCATTATCAGTCGCAGATCTGATGTCATTAGACTACTGCATGGCCAGCCGAGGCAGCCATTTGAATGATATTATTTTCCATTATTAACCGGAAGGATTGTACTTTCAAATAAAAAAAGACATTTGAGAAAATATCCAGTAGTTTTTTTTTTATAGAATATTAAAAAAAAAACAAGTTATTTGGCGGACCCTGTACAACTTTAGTTCTATAGGAGTACCACAAGAGAGCAGAGGAGAGTCTTCAGTTTTGCATACTAACGTTCTTATGGAGTCAATGATCATAAGAGTAGAAAGTGGATTCCCAATAGGACCTCCAGTGAATACCCAAGCCTGGCTAAAAATATAAACGCCAATACGTTGGCATGGAAAATGCTGTCGCATTGCCTGCATGGAAAAGCATTCAAAAAGAGTTTTGCTCAATAGTTTTTCGTTACTTTTTTCAAAGAGACGTCAAGTTTGACATAAAATCCACTCAAGTGCGAAACAAGTATGAAAGAAAAAATGGAGCTACTCCTTAACCCTTAAAAAACTAGGAAATTATGTAGACGTTTTTGGTTGAAACTCATAGTAGACTCTGCGCATTTAAGGGTTAATACTCGGACTTTCTTTCTGAATCGATTTAAATATAGTTGCCTACCCTTGCCTAGTCCATATGAAATTTAGTTCAGATGCCGGATGAACCCTATTCGACGAGACAGACATGTTTACATTAATTTTGTGGAAATTAGTCTGGCCATTTTTACGATTTCTCTCAGTAGTCCAGCTGAAGTGTCTTTGAGATTAAGCCTGGATCATCGATCCATTGGTCATAATGTCATTAAAGCTGTTGAACCCGAATTAGGAGACATATTTTTTTATATTAAATTTTTTCTAGTTTTTGAGAGGTGATTGCAGTTTCTTTCTCCAGGCGATGGTGTGTTTCATTTGATCTCCTAAAATCAAGTTTGTGACTTAAGTCTTTTGTTTTATTTGGCAAATCTCCTACTGTCCATTGTTCGTAATGCCATCAAAGCATTAGAACCCGAATTAGAAAATCTTTTTTTTTTTAAATTAATTTTTTTCTAATTGTCGAATGTTGTGATTGCAGTTTCTTTATCCAGGCGATGGTGTGTTTCATTTGATCGGTTGAAGTCAAGTTTGTGCCTTAACTCTTTTGTTTTATTTGGCAAATCTCCTACTGGTTCTGAAGGCAATATTAGGAAATGAATTGTGGCCAAAAACTGGCATGTGTCATCCATCTCATATCGCCTAAAACCAAGTTTGTGTCTGAAGTCGTTCTTTTTTTTTTTTTGATCGACACACGTTTCATTTCTTTAAGGCAAAATGTGCTTTAAATGATTCATATATTCTTAAATAACCATT
This sequence comes from Hydrotaea cyrtoneurina, assembly GCA_958296145.1. Taxonomy (NCBI): domain Eukaryota; kingdom Metazoa; phylum Arthropoda; class Insecta; order Diptera; family Muscidae; genus Hydrotaea; species Hydrotaea cyrtoneurina. The sequence continues at coordinate 47,994,483 of OY282514.1, read as the reverse complement.
TAACTTAATTTAAAAAAAAAACACACACACACAAATTACTTAAAAATCGTTTGTTTTGTATATTTGTACTTTACATTTGAAATAGAAGGGTTGGGGGGGGGGGGGTCTTCTTATGACATTTACGTCATTTACTCAATTATACGCTTTTCCATTACAACAAGGACTATAAAAACGCGCCTATTAAAAATTACTTAGTATATGTGTGTGTGTGTGTGTGCGTTGTTTATTTGGCACATGTTTTAAAAAGTAATTAAAACAAATGCTTGTTTTACGTACACAGAAGAAGAAGAAGAAAAAATCGCAGAGAAAAAAAAACCTGCAAGACTTTGTTTAATCTTTACAAAAAAAAAAAAAACAAAAGTTAAAACAACTCAAACAAAATCAATTTCTAAACAGGTTGCAACAACAACAGCTGCGTTTGTTCAAATGGTTTCTTTTGCCAGTCAGCCAGCCAGCCAGCCCGTCCGTCAGTCAGTCAGTCAATAGACATCCATACAACAAGATTTCTGCCAAGAGTGTGTGTGTTCGCTCAAGCGTGTATATTAACTGTAATTTGTGACTGCAAAAAAAATATAAAAAAAAAACTGAAACTTGTTTTATTTAAAACAACCACAAAATACCACAAAAAACAAAAAATATTTAGAAAAAAAAATAAAGAAATGATCTAAAATACAAAACGAAATAGAAACAGCAGACAATTTTGTTTCACATTTATGTGTGTGTTTTTAAAAACAATCAAATGATAAAGGTCAAATAACGTTTTCAGGCGATTTTATTTCTGGTACGACGGATTAATCATCAACAACAACAACCACAACAACATCATAATCATCACCAACGTCGACGTTTGTGTGGAGAAACTAAACTGAAAAAAAAACCAAACAAATGAAATTGAATCTGAAGCTGAACTGAACTGAATTGAATTGAGCAAATAGTCGACATAGTCGGCATTGCCGTGGATACGTGTTTGAAATTCTCAACAACAACTACAACAACTTTTCAACAACAATGCCGTTTGTATTGAAACAATAAGAGGAAGCTGTAAATGTGTTTTCTCTCGAAATAAAACAAAACATTCGTTTATTAAAAACGCATAAAAAAATAAATGCCTACAAAATTAATTAAATGAAACACGGGTAAAGCATAACAAAAAAAAAACAACAACAGAATAAATTGAAATTGGTTTTTGTGCTGCACTGGGGCACCCGCCTTCATCGCCCAATCAAATGACAATTTATCAGACATTATTCAATAATTACGCCATAAATCATGTATTTTAATAAACTGCCAACTACTTTGTAACATCGACAACAATAACAGCAACGACGCAACAATAAATCAATTTTTTTATAAAAAAAAAAAGAAAAACAGCAAATTGTCAGCAAATGGACGGTATCCCGTAAAACAGATCTCTTCGCTCGTTGTTTCCTTAAGTGAAAGTTTACTGAAGAGTTTGCTTGATTTTCGAAACTGTCACCAACCACTAGTTTTGGGCCAGCACAACTTTTCGTCTGCCTTTTTGTTTGATTGGTGAAAAGAAAAAAAAACCAAACTTGTTGCAATCCGCAAGTCGTGGTGTTTTGTCTTGACTAACGTAACTGAGAGCCGGAATTTTTTTTGCGCAAAACTTATAGAAAAAAAACACTCTGGAAATATGATGCTGTTATCGGCTTTGAAACTGGGTATGTTGAATGTAAAAGGAATGAAAAAAACATAATCAGAGTTGAAAGTAAAATATTTGCAATAATCTGTTAATGACATTTTTTGACATATTATTATAGACATATAATGTTTCCGCTTTATTTATAATCATATTTTTTAAAAAAAAAATAAACAGCGTTCGGCTCTCAGCAGAAACCATACGCACTCACTTTCACCCACACATAACACCTGTGCCTTAGGTCTTTCATTATAATTGTATTTGAATATCATTGTAATACTTTGTCAATAATGCTATGTTTAATTAAGGGATGTGGACTACATTGTCTTTACTCGCCAATAATAATTTGTTTCTTTATTATGAACAAATACTAAATTATCAGCAACAACAATTCGATAACAACAATATATTATTACTATCAATGTTAATTTCGATCGAAATGTTTACTACACTTATTCGACAAATCACTTCTGATCGCTATTTGAATCGGCTCTATGAAAAATGACCCAAATCTAGAACTCCCAAAAATATATGAAAAAAATCCCCAAAAGACCAACATGAAAATTCCCCATAAATTCTGAAAAACCCCCCAAATAATATATGGAAAGTTCCCCAATTAACAACCGGTCCCTGCATTAATGTGACCGTCCAACGTCGCGGCCCCCTCCCCCACTCTTAAGCCATTGCAACATAAAAAAATATTAACTTACCCTTAAATCTAATTATTCAACATAAACGACCACATGGCCCAATTTAAAAAGGTGCCATCCATTAAATATTTCTTTTCCTGGATCGGAATGTCTACCTAAATCATAACAGCAATGACCTCTGAATAAAATACACAAAACGAAAAGTTGTTTTAGGAAAAAAACAGCTTTTAAGAAAAATTTAGAATTTAATTATTTTATCTTTATTTTTCTATTAAGCTTCATAATGTTTTCCCGACTGAAATGTTGCACTATTCCCACCTGAATTTGGAGACATATCGAATAACTTTTGCAACAAACATAAAAAAAATTGGGAAATTTTTCATTGTTCAAATTTTGGGTTATTTTACCAATCGGGCGATCCATATCCCAAGGAACAGCGAAACATATCGTTTGCAAACTAGCAAATACCCGCTACTTCATATGCCTACATTTGTTCTTTCCCAGTAAAACAAAAAAACGCATTTCTCAATTTTTGGCTCCAGATATGAATTCGTTAACACCTGTTTAATTGTTCCCATTTTGGCTCTTTTTTTTTACTTTTTTGCAGCGGCCCGGAACAATTTCCAAATATTTACATCCTTTCATACTACTCGTCCCTTATGATTGTTTTTAAAACGTTTTCCACATCCTCTATATTTTACCCATGTTGGATCATTTTTGTCGTGCTTTTTTAGTATCCTCGAACTGTTAGCTCATTTTATAAAACATTTTCGTTTTCCCCACCCTTTGGTCCCTTTTTATCTCGTTTAGTACGCTTCATACCCTTTGGGCCTTTTCTATAACTTTTTTTATGTAATCCATTTCGGCTCCTTCTTTGTCCCTTTATTCCCTTCTTTCAGTTATTCGCCCCACATTTTAATTTGAAGTAGTTTATTGCATTATTTTAATTTTCTCTGTTTTGGCTCCTTTGTGTACTTTTTTTACTCATGTCCATTTTTTCCTCCTATGTACCGTTTTTATCCCGTTTTGGTACATTCTGTCCTCTTTTTCGTCCCTTCTACAACTATTATCCGATTATTGTTGCCAAAAATTTGATTCATCTTTTATTTTATTTTTTGTATCCCTTTTTGGTACAGTTTGATCCAATTTCTGTTCCCTCTCTATCTCATTTCCAAAAATTTGTTCAGCAATTTCTTCCTCTTCTGTACTCTTTTATCCTGTTTTGGTACATTCCGACCACTTTTTCGTACCGTCTCTAACTATTATCCACTTGCAGATGCCGCAGAATTGTTTCAGTTTTTTTTTATAGTTTTTCCCCGTTTTTTGTTCCATCTCTAACTCATTTCCAAAAATTTGTTTCAGCCATTTTTTCCTCTTTTGTACGTTTGTTAATCTCGTTTCGGTACATTCTGGCCAGTTTTTTGTCCCTTCTCCACATGTTTTTGCCAAATATTTGTTTCACCATTTTTTCCCCCATTTTTGTCGCTTTTTATCCCGTTTGGCCCCTTTTTCGTCTCAATTCGAAGTCATTTTCACCAGTTGTTGCCAAGCGTAGTTGTGAACCAATTTTCCCACAAAAATCACAATATTTGATTATTTTGTATTTTTGCTTGTTTCGAAGGAGTTTGGAGACACATTTTCCCCCATTTTTATCCCCTTTCTATAAAAAACGGGGATATCTAGCAGCAAGGGCTACATACTCCCCAAATTTCATGATTCTAGCTTCAGCCGTCTGGTCAGGACAGTGATGATCAGTCTGTCAGATACGCAAGAGTTTCATATATATAGATATATGTATCCGTCATAGCTGATTCTGTATTTGCACAGTGTGCTGTCGTTTTTTTTTTTATTATTTTTTTATTAATGGTTGGGTTTGAGTGGCAATCTTGTAAGCAAATAAAGAAACATATGCATAGTGCCCCCGTTGATCCATACTGAGCGCCCCAATACGATCCTGAATCGGCCAATATCAGGGCAGAGCAACTGCTGATAAGGTGTTAATGCATTCTTCCTCCTCTTCATCACCACAGCTTCTGCAGCTGTTGCCAGTGCTAACCTTCATTGTATGGCATACAATCAGACAGTGTCCTGTCATCACAAATTCTATCAATGAGCCATCGTGGCTTCCCAGCGACAACATTGTGTGCGATTGTTCCTTATTATGCTTACAGTAGAAGATGACATTTTACAACCTAAACGCTGCAGTTAAAAATTGAGAAACCCAAACATTTTATAACAAGAAATTGTGAATCAAAGAACATTTCGGTTTTAGGAGACTAACGAATAGTTGGTCCTTAAGCCGTGTATCACTAAATAATGAAGTATGGTTATGATTTTCGGCTGATTTTTCAAAATTCATTTGAAAATAAAATATCCTTAATGTAATGGAGCTTCCTCTTTACTGTTGATCGCCTCCAAACTCAGTTTTTGTTATTGTTCATGGGGTTGAATATTCCAATATATACTTTACATTTATACAATTCAACAAGTTTGTGTCTTAAGTCTTTTGTTTTAAAGCAATGACTACTTTAGTTCATAGAACCCATTGTGGGGTAAAAATGTGGGGCAATAGTTGCTGACAAAATAAACTGCAATTGGTGTTAACTGATGCAAATTATAAAGTCGACAATAGTTAAGTCAACCACATGATTCATAAGGCGGGTAAGGTGGCACTTAATTTTTGAAAGAAAAAAAACAGTATTGCTCAAGACTTGTCTGATAACTTTGAATAAAATGTAGCTTCTTCTTTTTTATTTTTTATCACATTCAAGTGTCATTATGTGCGGTTGTTTTTACACTTTCAATAATAACTTCAAAATGTATTCAGTCATATTTATTTATTGTTTTTTTGTTTGTTTGCGGCGTTGTTTTACAATGTGCTAAATATTTATGGTACACGTTTCTGTTTGTTTTTTTATTGTTTTTTTTTCATAATTGTTGTCTTCAGAAGAGTCAAGGTCGCATTAAGCAAATGGTAATAATAATAAAATAATTATGTTTGGTTTTATTGTTGTTTTATGTTAATGTTTGGGTACAGTACAGTACAGCCGACGACAACAACTGCATCGCCATCTGAAAGCCACCACACCAAGTAGGCAGTTAAGTATGACGATAGTCTGATTGTTGTTGTCTCGCTTGGTCTGTCTGTCGGTCTGTTGGTTTTAATTGTAGGTTTCAATGAGGTGAAAACAAAATATACATTTAAAACACATACACATTAATAGGTGTATATGTGCATATGGAAAACATTATTATGTAAAACAGAGAAGCAAATAAAGTGATTTAACCTCTAGAAATGAAATTTCGAGTCAGGAAGTGGCAGACAACACCTCACCGATACTGTTGAACGGTTGAATGCGTTCAGACTGCATGTAAATCGTACTCACCTATCAACAACAAAATCATCACGTACAGTGTGTATGTGTCTTAAGACTTTTGTGTTGGTTGAAACAATAAAACAAATTAAATGAATTCCAGAAATTCATAAAAAATTTAACATAAATTCATAGACTTTATGGATATCGTTTCGGAGTAACGGGGGAGGTTATGAAGGAAGCAATACACTAAAAACAAATACATTAGTTTCTGCATATTTCTTAAGTCTTCTGTTTTAGCTACCAGCAAATATTATTACACCTTCCATGATGGGAGAATCAGTGGTATGTGCTGGTGTTTAGGGCATTCCTTGTAATGTCGCAATCTTCACAACCTTCTAATATTTTCGAGGAATTTTGTATGGCAAGATTTAGAAAGAAAAAACACAAAACAGTAACGTTATAAATATTATAAATTAATAAGACATGAAGAACAACAACATTTTTTTTATATGACCTCAAGCCGAACTAAAACAAAAATAATTTTAAAAAATCGCAGATTATTGTGGGTGGTAGTGCCCAATCGGGTGTCGTAGACTTCACCTTTCACACTGCGTCATTAGTTGTTTAAACTTTAATAACATTTTTAAAATTTGTGAAACTTTTTTTTTACCTAAAATTTCCACACAAAAAAATTTAATATATGGCAGTTAAACGAGCAAAACATATGATATAGGTTAGGTTAGGTTAGGTTGAATGGAGGATCGGTCATGCACCATGACCGTCTCATGTCATTGACATACACCTAGGCCAGCAATTCGGCCTGTTGTGCGCTCCTGATTTCGTCTACGAATTCCCTTCCCCCTTATCCTACGTTAGGAATTTTGTCACCTCTATAAAGTTACTTAAATTCCATATGTCTATTGCTTTGACGGCCGATAGGTCATCTAAAGTGTCCTCTCCTAATTGGACTTTCCTGACCTGCGAGAAAGCAGGGCAATGGCACAGGAAGTGTTCCGCCGTCTCGGCGTCCTCTCCGCATGCCCTACATTCGTCACTCTGGGAACATCCTATTCTAAATAGGTGTGCCCTTAGACTAGGGTGCCCTGTGATGACCCCAACTAGCTTACTTAGTTCATTTTTGTTAAACCCGAGTATTCTCTTTGTTTTATTGAAATCGAGGTTTCCCCAGGTTTCTTTTGTGGTTCTTCCCACCTGTTCCTCTAGCCATCTTAAGGCATGGGTCGTCTTCATCCATTCCCTCAACTCCTTTTTTGTCTCAAGAAAAGGTTTAGACAGTTGCAGATTATTTTGGTCGGATTCCCTTCCTATTTTAGCCAGTTCGTCATCCTTGACATTGCCTGGAAACCCTTGGTGGCCTGGTATCCAGTTTATAACTATGTCGTTATTTCTCGATACGTCATTTATTGTTTCCTTACCGTACATGAGTGTCCTTGATTTGACATTATCATCTCTGAGGGATCTAATTGCGTTTTGACTATCTGTGAAAATACAGATAGTTTTTCCTGTGATTCTGTTCCGCAGCCATTCTAGGCATTCTGTCAGCCATTCTAGGCATTCTGTCAGCCATTCTAGGCGTTCTGTATGATATACATCAGATTAAAGCTCTATCATTTTGATCGAAATGAAATGATGACTCAAAGTCTTAGAAAATCATTTTTATTGATCAACTATGCTTGAAATATAGAAAGAACTACGAAAATCTCATTTTTCGGTGCCACCTCTAAACCGTTTCAAAAAATTACTCCACCGGATTAGTAAAGAGAAGCGTAAATACCCGGTTAAATGGGTAAATACCCACGTATTTTTTTTACCTTTTAGTAAAAACTTTTGCAAAGAAACACATTGTTCAACAACATTTGAAAAATTTTATAAATAAAAATGAAAATGCTTACAGTGCAGTTGAAAAATAACAACTTACGAAAATGACTATATTATAAAGGTATCAGAATATTACCCCAAATTTTATAAAACTCTTCATTGTAATTGTGCTATAATTTGTTTTTGGGGGGTTAGGATATTTGAAGAGGCAAAAAAACGAATTTTCGGCTTTGTAAAAAATCTTGCTGTACTGGAACGGATTTGTCGATTAAAAAAAATATGTATTCTTTTTTAAAAAAAAAAATTATATCCTCTATTTTTAATTTTTTTTTAAAAAAAAAAAATATTGTATTTTTTTTAATTCTATTTTTAATTTTTTTTCCCAAAAAAATATTTTTTTTGAGATTTTTTTTTAAATTTTATTTTTTTCATAATTTTTTTTCGAATTTTTTTTTTAAATTTGTTTAATTTTTTTTCTTAAATTGTATTTTTATTTACAAAAAAATTTATTATTTGGAAAAATTAAATTTATTCTGTGGACATGTTTTAATTAATTTCCTTGCGTAGAATATTCCGTAAATTGTCGCTAAAATCTGTTTTAAAGTACTAATTGCCCGCCTGTCATGATCCGAAAAAGTTTGTGTCCTAAGTCTTTTGTTTTCTCTGTTATCCTACATTTGTCTCAGTGCCCACCTAACTTGAATTGCAAAAACTAGAATTGTTAAAAGAAATTACTTTTACTTTAACTCTTATCATGGCAGACAACACCAGCACTGCAACTGGTATATATATAACTGTCTATGCGCATACATACATACACAACATATAAGCTACTTATATGTATTACATTCACAGTCACCACATAATTTATGTGGCATGTTGCAGGCTTAACGAAACTGAAATCATATTTTTTGTTTGTTTGTCGGTGTTCACGGTGTTACTTTATATAAAACAAAATAATAAGAAGAAAAAAAAGTTGTAAAGCAATTTGCTGCTGTTGCAACAGCTCATTTCACGTTAGACACATGCTCGCTCGTTGCTGGAGAAAAAAACCACCAAGCTGTGGCAACAAAGTGTGTGTGTTTGTGTGTGCAATCAAGTCTATGCGATAAACAATTTTCTATAAATGGCAACGAAAGAGAGTTGTTTTAGAAAGTGACTTTCAGTGCAATAATTCATCGGCGAGCTTTTCTTTTGCAATGCACTTGGTTATAAAACGAGGGAGGTGTGGGAAATTGTCAGTAAAATGGAGTAAGCAAATGCCGATGACTTGGGCCTTCTGGAGTAGAGCTGTGGGTTACTAAAGCGATGCGAGGAGTAATTCAGTTCAATTCAGTTTCCTTGAACATTTAGGGATGTATTGAATATTTTTTTGTTGTTCCATTCCAATATTTCTCATTTTACTTTCGCCCAATTAACCATCTGCCTTTTATATTCACTAGAAATTTGTGTCATTACTCACATCTAACACTCAGCTCATGTCCGGCTTTTCCGGGTTTTTCTTCTTTGCTGGCAATTTCTATAAATTTTCACGTTTTCAATTGATCGTCGACTTGCTAAACTTTCAGCGCCACTTTGTACACAATATAATCACACTGAAAATTAACAGCATTTAAAATAATATCAATATTCATAAATGGCTTTAAAAATTTAGTGGTTTCTAGAGACTGAAAACAGGCTTAAAATTAATACGAAACAGATTAGAAACCGGCTGCGCAAAAAAAAAATATAAAAAAGAGGATTTAGTTCATCTCTAAAAAGAAGTGGATCACATGTGACGTAAGCAGCCGCCAACCTGTTTCGAAATAAACGAAAAGTTGTATAATATCGAAATGGGGCTGGCATCGGAAACGAACATCGTAGGCCAAGCATATTTTTGATATTTAATTGTTTTTTTAAAGTCTGCTGATAATCTGGAAATATGCTGTGGAAATCATAGATTGTTGTGATTGCTGGGCAAGCTTAGATTCAGTTCGACATTAACTGTACGATTTATTGTTTAAACTTGATTTTTTCTCTCTCTCTCTCTCTCTGCACCCAATAACCATTAATTAATTATGGCTTTCCAGTGCTCATGATGTCTTTTTTTGTTGTTGTGCTTGTCATGTTTCCATCTGCTCAACGGTGCTGACTTCTCGTTCTAGCCCATAATTCATAGTGTTGGCCTTTTGCATTTCAACAAGTGCCCGTGGATTTGTCTTACTTTAAATTACAGACTTTACCAACCGAATACGATATTCGACGAGAGGGTTTGCTCGGTGTTTAAATTAATTAAGATGTGTTTTTTTTTTGTAATCTTGTTCTAATTTGTTTTGCAAATTTTATATAAAAATTGTACATAGAACACGGCACTCTAAGTGGCGGATGTGAAAACGGATTGATTGAAACATGTTTGTGCGCTGACTCATGATTCCGAAGTCAAGACAAGGCAAAGACAACGACATCGCCTTCAAAGGCAAAATTGAAACATTACCCAATAATAACAAATGTTTTTTTTTTTTTTGTGATATTTAACTCATGTCTGTCCGTCCGTTTACACCCATTGTCTGTTTGCATATCCATGTCTAAGCGGGCTCTCCTCTTTAAAGTTCATCACATGTTGTCTTGTCGATATTTATGGAGCCCACAAATAGCTGCAAGTAAAATATACACCAACTTCACCCAAAAAAGAAAAAAAAAACCTAACATTTATTGCTATGGATGTTAAACATGTGTTAAATAAACACCTGAGGACGGTCGTGGTGGCTTCGTTTGGCTGGAGACTCTTAAAACTGAACCGCCAGAGTTTTCGAGTTTATTATTATTTTAAAAAAAAATCATATTTTATATGAGAATTATATTTGCACAATGCGACTGACATTATCATGATGGCATTTATGAACTTTACACACAGACACTAAAACATTTAAGCACAGTTTATTTACGATAAACAGAAGCCTAACAGTCGCATTAACCTTCAGGCACATGGCAGGTGGTGGGGAAGAGGGGCAACTTGACAACACGACACCTTCCGAAAATAACAAGAGATACGTACGACAGCAATTGTGATGGCCAGATGTGATGGCATCGTTGTCTTGACCAAATTCCGTCAATATTGAAAGCAAATCGTTGAACGCCCACAATTGTGTTGACCAATTATTTATACGATCACCATAAACTTGCAGTTTATTTGGCTGAAACCACTCAAGGAATTTTTAGAAAAAAAAAAATAAAAGTTATCTAATTATTGAGAAATGTTTATTTATCTCATTTTAAGTCACTAAGTGTCAACTTATCGTTGGAGTATATCAATCATTTGAATTATGTCAAGTTTATTTGATATTCAAACAATAGACTTAAGACACGAACTTGTTGGCATACTCGCTGCGATTGCCGCTTGGGTGTTGTCCCTCCACTACACACTCTGTAAATGTTGGCGTCTACAGTATAGGGAAAGTGTTAAAGCATTTGAAGAAATAATTTTTCTAGAATATTTTACACTCCGAATTGGGAGTTAACTCAATGTCGTTTTGTAGTAAAGTTATTGAAAGAAAGGTTATAGAATCTGGATTCATTATTTCTATGAGTTCTGTCATATTAAAAACGGATTACGTTGAATGATTAAACTATGGAACAAAAAAAATGTTTCTGTAAATAATAAAGACTATACAAATCTGATGGTCATCTAGGATAGGTTCCTTTTATAATTTTTTTTTTTTAATTAAATTTTTGAACATATATTGTTATAACTTGAAAAAAAACTGTCCAATTTCTGTGAAATAAATTTTAAAAAAATTGAATACTAAATTATTTTTATGGTCAAATTTTTGTTTTTTTTTTAAATTAAATTTTTTAGCATAAATTCTTATAACTTGAAAACGAAATGTCCAATTGCTTTGAAATAATAAAAAATTCAACACTAAATTATTTGTATGGTATTATTTTTTAAAATTTTTGTTTTTTTTTAAATTAAATTTTTGAGCATAATTCGACGTCATTTGAAATGAAACGTCCAATTTCTTTGCAATAAATTGTATTACTAAACTATTTTTGTGGGCAACTTTTTTTTGCAATTATTGTTTTTTTTTAATTAAATTTTGGATTTTAATTGAAAACAAAAATCTCAATTTCACTGAAATTTTTTTTAAAAAATTTAACACTAAATTAGTTTTATGGCCATTTTTTTTAAACTTTTGTTTTTTTTTTCCTAATTACAGTTTTGAGGTTAAAATGTCATAACTTGAAAACGAAAATACCAATTTTATTGAAAAAAATTTTAAAAAATTTAACACTAAATTATTTTTATGGCTATTTTTTTTTTTAAACTTTTGTTTTTTTTTTTAAATTGAATTTTTGAGCTTTAAATGTCATAACTTGAAAACGAAATGTTTAATTTCTTTGAAATAATTTTAAAAAAAAATTAATACTAAATTATTTTTATGGTTATTTTTTCTTAAATTTTATTTTTTTAAAACGAAAAGTCCGATTTCTTTGAAATAATTTTTAAACAATTGAACACTAAATTATCTTTGCCTTTAGTGCGTTGTTGAATCAGTTATTGCCAGATTTAAGTTGGAATCATTTCATTTGACAGTTTCTCAGTTATTACCAGATTTACGTTGGAATCATTTTATTTACGTATGAAAGCACCCTACTGTGTTAGCATTAGGAAATTACCTTATTGGAAGGGGAAAATAGAGAGGTTAGGTTTTTATATACATTATCACGTTTTGTCTCGAATTTGAGAATGACACAGCTTAAAGAAAAAAACACTTGCTGGATGAATATTCCACATACGAACCGTTTGGCTGAAGAACGAATTTTCTCTATAGTGCGTCCCACCGTGGTCCAGAATTGAACTCCATGGGCCAAAAGACTGTTTATTTTTATCTAGTGAAAATTTTAAGTTCTGTGACGTTTATTTTAATATGAAACAATGGGATGTATTTTAAAAATATTTCCCAAGTTTACTGCTTTGAGCATTTTTCCATTTTAGAGCCAAAAAAAAGAGGAAAATATATTTTGTTGTTGTTAGGTTTTTATATACATTTTCACGTAATTGTTTACTTCTTTCATATAAGAGATTTTCATCTGTTTTGCGATTTTGAAATTTAAAAAAAAAAAAATTGATTTTTCGACCTGATTTTTACCTATTTTAAGATTTTGAAACTAAAAAAATGTAATTCAATTTTTCATATCAGGAAATAATTTAAAAATTTAATTTAATAACGAAAAAGAAACAAATTGAGAGTAGATATTTCCCAATGGTATCCACGACCTGACTTAAGATCTCAACCAAAGATGATTACAGGGGCTTTTGTATATAAAAAAAAACCTCTTGCTAATGTCCAAAACAAACTGCCCTGCTGAAATATCTACTCTGCGATAAAATGTATCCAACACTCATGTCATATCCCTTCCCCTTCCAAATTCAAATGTGAAAGTATTCAAGTGATTCATCAAAACTGACATTAAGGTGTTGTGCGAATGCATCTTCAAGGTTAAATTAAATTAAGCAAAATTGTATTTAATATTCCATGAGAAATTACCCAAAACCAAAATTGTAGTTTTCAACCTTTTGTGGCGTTGTTTTTTCTTTTTTGTTTTCTTTGTGAGATACACCCCTCCCCCCCCCCCCCCCCCCCCCCCCCCCTTGAGCATGTAATTCACCGCATAGGGTATTTCTTTAATTAAAAAACATTCTATTTACTTTTTCTCCAAAATGAAAATTCAAATGTCTTTTGGTTACGGCGATTTCCTCTACATTTGCTTAAAACCATAAAATCGTGTATTTTCTATGCACCACAAAGCACCGCAGCGGTACACATGTCCGCCGTACAGGCCGACAAAGTTTAATGCACTTCAGTTTAATATGCAGAGTGCGTAAATTTCAACATAACATAATTTGTGTGCTACGTTTGAATGTTTTTTTTTGGTTTTGGTAATTTTGTTGGGCTTTGGAGTGGCGGCGATAGTTTGAATTCAACCTCGGCCGTAATTTTCTGTGAATTTTGCTGTCATTTTCCCCTTCCGACCACTTCACTTTACGCTTTACAGCGGCCAGCAGTGGGCAATTGATTTGGTTTGAATGGTGTTAAATTAATTGTTGTTGTTAGATAGATATGTATATATGACACACACTCACAGCACCCGGTACCAATTCATAAATTTTATTGATTGATGTGTGAGGTGAATAGAAATGCGCCAAAAGTTCATTCACTCATCGGAAACTTCAGTTGCGAACATGTTTGGCAAAACAAAAGCTTTCCTTATTGGGTTGAAGACCAAGGACGAGATTACGAACTCATTGAGAAAAAATAAAGGTTTCTTATGCAAAATGTGACATGGTGCTATTAAAGGAAATACCAAGTGGTGGGTTTTAAAAGTTGTCTTCGGCTCTTTCAGTTGTACTCCAACTGTGTATTGTAATACGGTCTTAACATTGCCGCCTGACGTTTATATTTGAGGTCTTTTGTTTCGATTTCATAGGTGTGTAGGTCTGCGGAAATAGTTGAATACATCTTTAAGGGGATTTCCTTCAGAGTGTACACTCTGCCGCTTGTGTCTTAAGTCTTTTGTTTTAAATGCTTGTCACTGAAGCCCCCACAGCACTAAAACTGAGTGTTACATTAAAAGCATTTAAATTAATAATTTTTTAATTAAATTAAATATTTTGCCTAGAATAACAGTTTCCCTATATATTGACATGAACACAGTGTTCCGCGGAAAACTTGTTCGACTGAAAAATTTTTCAAGCCACATTGCGATTTGGTTATGGAAAATTCCATGAAAAGGATATGGTCCTGTAAGCGTGGACGTGGTGGCCATTTGGCTGATGTTGTTTTTCATAACTTTTAATTTCTTTAAGTTAATGTGAATATTTTTCCCCCCTCTCTAAAAGCCACAAGCTATTTGAACAATCGTAGTTTTTTTTTTGAGTTGTTGTCGGAATCAAAGGTATCATTTGTGATATCATTAGTCAGATTTGTTTCGCTTATTTGTGATCTGCCATGATTAATTGTTGTTAAAATGTTTGATAGGATTGAAATCAAGTTTATAGATTTTCAACATTCTGTGAGATGAACAATTTTCAATCAGCCATAATTACTGATCATTATGAATCATTAAATACAGAAAATAAAAAATGATGAACTGAGCACCGAGTGGCGAAGGTTGCAAACGGGTATTACACAATTATCAGATTACGCTGCGGCGCTTTAGTTCCGATAAGAATTATATAAAAATTAATGATTGTCTGTTTGCCTTTCATAAGATAAGAATTAGACACATAATTGATTTCATATTTTGTGTGTGTGTGTGTTTTTTTTTAATTTGCTTTAGTTTTGCTTATGCCTCCCACCCTCCTCCTCTTCATTTATGGTTTACGTTTTGTGAATTTTTAAATTCGTTTATGTTTGTTTGTTTGTTTTTTTTTAAATGTAAAGTCATCTGCAAAAGTCGTGACAAAATGCCATACACGGCAACACTTTGAATTATGTTTTATTGTTTGTTTGAATGTTTTTTTTTTTTGCTTATAAGCAGATTTATTATCTGCAAAAATGCCGACACAATTTCCCTTTATGCAAATTGTGACTGCAATTTGGAAATCTGTTACATAAATCCTTAATATTTTTCTTGTGTCAACGAGTCATTTTGAAAGTATTATTTATGCAAAAGTGCGACTGGCATTCCAAAAAAAAAAAAAAAATGGTTCAATGAAAGCGATGGCTGCTGTCACTTAAAACAAAAGACTTGAGATACATGTGTCAAATTTGTCAAAAAAAAAAAGGTGGCGAAAGTTCACTGGAGAAATAGAAAATATTTTAAGAAATTCTGTTTTAATCAACAGACTTCAATTTCATATGCTGCCTTAGTTAGCTAATAGAACTTAAGGAATGCTATTCGTAACCTGAATATTTAATATGCCACATGTATCTTTGTAGAGCCTTTATAAGTAGAAAAAATATTTTCAATGTTATTTGTTTGAAATTGTGAATTATTATTTGTTTTTTGTTATATAATCCAGCTCTGGAACGGCACACAAGAAAATCCTATTACATGTTTCCCTTCAAATTCCGTAAAGAAATGTCCAACTTAATAATAATAAAAAATCTTGATTGATTTCTTTTAAAATTCTCTTTTATTTATTTCCACAATTCTTTAAATTGTGCACACACTTTTCTAATAAAATTCTTATTTCCCTTGCTTATTAGTTAATTTAGTGTTCAGTCTTTCACATTTTCAAGATTATTTCTTTATTTGGACAGACGGTCATTATAAATGCAAATAGTCTCTTTGGGTGTGCCGTTGCTTCTCATACTGCGGAGGATGAATGGATGACATATTTCCTTATTTGTTTAGGAATTTGGACATATTAAGAGTTCCGAAATGAAAGTGGTTTGTTTTAGTGAAATTTATTACACAATTAAGAGAGTTCCCAGGCACATGAATACCAACTGGAATCTCCCATATATAGAGAAAATTACAGAGAGAGAGAGAGTGAGGTAAAGATTTAACGTTTAACGATTGAATGATGGTAATGGCTTAGCTACGAGTATATAATATGATAGAGCGAACAAGAGAATATATTTGAGATTATTCCCAATATAAGTTCAAATTAAAGAAATATTTGCTTGCTTCGACCAGGAACATAGTACAGATGATTCCAAAATTCTCATGACAAATTTCACCAACAATTTTAGATAGAGTTTTCAGAAGGAATGACAATATCCCCACTGTTCGTTTGTCTGCTGGGTAAATTCTCAATTTCTTTACTTGACCTCTTCAATAGAATTTGCAAAGGAACTTCAGCAAACCACCTTTTTTTTTTTTTTTTTTTTTTTTCTTCTATCATCATAACGCTTAAAAATAATTAACAATTTTATAGTGTACAGGTCTTGAGTTATAACTAAAAGTATTGCAGCAAATAAAGATATTTTTGGTTTTTCAAATAATAATCAAATTCAAGAACTGGAGTTAGCAAATTAAGGGAAAAGATAGGATAAAACCTTATAAATGTCGGAAAAGAACAATTTAAGTTTTAAATGAAACTAACCTATGAAACCACCTATTACGCTAAGACTCTTTAGGAATTACTTGTTGTGTCTTAAGTCTTTTGTTCTAAGTGTTGAGTACAAAAAATACCAAAACGAGAAGAAAATTGTTCCCTTTAAAGATAAATACAGTGTACTCTCTCCTAATGCACACCTCCAATAAGAGGAATTTTTTCTCCTGTGTTCTTCCCGCATAAGCGGACAAATTCCTCAGTTCCTTAGTTGTGCTCTCTTATGTGTACACAGTATAGTTTTTCTCTGATTAGTATTTTTTTTTATAATACAGAGAGCAGTTACTTGGCACGTAACGTGCATTGGGACGATTCCATCCCGTCTTCCCGTTGACAACATCTATTGAAGTCGTTGGACTCCAGACTCGGTACTCTTGTGTGTTAGGGTGTTTGTGTGCTTGTCTCCCTTTATCATATTCCACAAGATGGTTTGTTCCCCCTTAGCTGTCCGCTGTGTTAATGAGGGAGAACAAACTGAATAGTTGTCTCTTCTCTATAACGTTCTGATTGTCCTGGTACCCAAATAAACCACACCTTAGAATAAGTCTGGAGATGTCTGGAATATTTTGTAAGAACTTTAAGCTGTGGGAAGGCAAATATAAATCCCAAGTAAAGAGCCCCTATAGGCGAGTTAATAGCGTGGGGATTGTGGGTTCGATTTACCCTTGGACCCAAAATGAGAAAATCAATTTACTCTGTATTGTAGTTAAGTAAAAATAAAAAATCCCGAACATACGTACCGCATATTGTTCTTATACGTTACGCCTCAAGAGGGATAAAAAACTCGATATGTATCCTCCCTCTAAAGGGTTCTGATTCATGACTGACCATTACCTTTTACCTCTTTCTCTAGACTGCAAAACCTTAGAAAAAATCGCTTCTTAATATTCTTCATAGAATTGTCAATCAATAACCAATTGATCCGGACTAATTAATGTATTGATCAATCAAACCCGTCAAATCAATGCTGACAATTAGTATTCACTCTTCATTAAGTTGTAATGCTTGGCTGTTTGTAGTCCATAGAAACTCAGGTCTACAAATAAATTTGCTAACGGAATGAAACAAGCTTGAGAAACAAGCTGTTTGTTTTTCTTCTATTAACAACATATATAATTGGATTAAATTGAAATAACATGAGAGAAAAAAAAACTCACTTTCGTACGGCCGCCAACAATACTTAATTATTTATTAATAAAGAATTAATTAATGGGTGTATGTGCATGTGGGTTAGAATAGATTGGCATGGAAGAGGCTTGATTTGATGGCCTTCAATTTGTAAATCTATTGAAGGTTACCCCACAACACTAGAGCAACGGCTCAATGATGTGCCCATCATTTGTCGATTAGTCGAGTCTATTTTTTTGGCCAGTTTTTTTTAACAACATCCAATATTTGCCGTTTTTATAGATTTAAATTGAATTTGTTAATAATCTAATTTTCCCCCCTTTAATTTCGTTACAGGCACTGGTAGCTCACCCGCCCAGATATCACAGCGCAGCATTAGTCCAAATAATTCAACGTCAACAAGTCAATTTAGTTTGCATCACAATAGTTCTGGCAGTTTAGGTAGTTCAACGCCCACATCGCTGCACCCACAGGTAAAATATTTTTAAAAAAAAAAGTCAAACAATCGACTATAATTACTTTTCCAAAAAAAGTAAAGTTTCTATTAGTTTATAACCTCGAAAATTAACGACAATATGTGTGTGTGTGTGTGTTTTCTGTTTTTTATTGTTTTTAGTCATCGGTCTCCACATTTAAACAGTCACCCAATTTGTTAAACGGTAACGGTTCATTATTGGATAACACAATGCCAGGTGGTATACCAACTCCAGGAACACCAAATTCAAAAGCTAAGGTAACTTTCAAATCTCCTCATCATTTGAGTTGAATGCACATTTAAAGCATTTCTTTCGTTGCAGGACAATTCACATTTTGTTAAACTTGTCGTAGCTTTATATCCCTTCAAGGCCATTGAAGGAGGTGATCTTTCACTGGAAAAGGTAATCTTGTTACACTGCTGCATTTCAAATGTGTTTACTAATTGCAATTCGGTTTTTTCCTTTTTTTATCGCAGAATGCTGAATATGAAGTTATCGATGATTCCCAAGAGCATTGGTGGAAAGTCAAAGATGCCATGGGCAATGTCGGTTATATTCCCAGCAATTATGTTAAACCCAAGGCCCTTTTGGGCTTGGAGCGTTATGAGTGAGTTGTCCAAACTAATCAATTGCCGATAATATTTATTAATATTCTTTTTTATTTGTGTTTTTTCCCCCCCCGATCAGATGGTACGTTGGCGATATGTCACGTCAGCGTGCTGAATCCTTATTAAAACAGGGCGACAAAGAAGGCTGTTTTGTGGTGCGTAAATCATCGACAAAAGGTTTATACACCCTATCGCTGCATACCAAAGTGTAAGTATTTTCTCAGAATCGTCAATATTGGAAGCGTTCTAAAATGGGTTTTAGACATTAGTCAAGTCTGGTCCGCAGATATATCAACATATGGAACACAATCCCAAAAGAATAAGCCATCGTTATTGATCCATTTTATTGCGCCTTCAATTTGTAACGAACGAACAAATTCGTTGTATGGAACAGGAAACGGGGCAACATCTGTCTGTATTATATACAACCTCGGACAGACAACCACCTATCGTTTTTTTTCTTCTGTATCTATGATCTCAGTAATAGTTTGCATATGGATTTCAGTTGGGCTGGAATTTTTTGACAGTGCCCCATCTTGCTCTACAGTTCCCTGATATGTCCCTGTGCCATCTTGTTAAGATATCTGCGGTGTTCTAGGGCGATGTTAAATTCAGTCACTCGGAATCCATAGATGAGAACGAGATAAGCGGCACATTTAATTTTTAAAATTTAATTACGGAAATATTCGTGCATTAAGATTCCTATAGGACATTCGTGTTAAATTTCTTTCGACTTCCCCCATTCGTTTGGAAGCTGTGGTCTTTTCTCCACTGACAGAAAGGCGGACAAATATTACAATTGTCTTAAACAATGAAATGTTTTTCGCTGAAAACACCTTTGTAAACTTTGTAGATTTTAACCTCTCGAATCCAAATGTTCTTTTGGGGAATTCTCGATTGGCAAAATCCCTTTATAGTCCTCCGACTAGGGAGTCTCCCGTTGGCCTTTAAGTTTGCAAATCAAAAGAGGTGCACATGGTTGTGATACTGATCAAGTATATTCACAAAGATTAGGCTAGGTTGAGAAGAGGAGACAGATTTGCTCCGCCTCATGTCCTTGGACATACACATAAGCCAGTATTGGGCTTGTTGTGCGCTCTAACTGTTCCATGGATTGGTCTCGAGAAGTTATTGTAGGACCTCTGTACTGTTGACATAATCCTTAATTGTTTTTTCAGTCTGCACCCCTGAGTTGGGTCATGTCTGTTAACGAGTCATTTCCCAAGGATCGATTGTTTGCGAACGCTGTGCAATGGCAGAGGAAATCACCTTAAAGATTTTAATGTGGTGTTTTCAAGTCCATTTGAATTTTCATTTCTGACGAAGTATATTCTTGAGTCGTCTTTTCCTTAATGGGGTTTGTCCACAAAGTATCAAAAACGTTCAACTTATTTTGATAAACAATGTTCGCTTCCTTATTTTGATACAAAGTATCAAAAGCGTTTAACTGTTTGCTTCCTTATTAAATAGGGATTGGAAAAAACAAACTGTCTCCGTCATTAGTTCTCTAGTGCAATTTCATGTGGACTTATTTTCTAACTTGCGATATTTATAGTCGACTATTGTCTTATTTTTCTCAACATTCCATTAAGGAACACCTCGAAGCAGTGAGCTTTTTGCGATATAATTTGTATAGTCGCTGATCGGGACCAAATCTTTAAAGCCAACTCCGGCTAATGATTTTCCAGATAAGTTTTGCATGGTCTAATGATTACTCTCTTACTCGTAAGGTCGCCATAACTCGCGAGGATCAAAACAGCCCCTGAAAATTTTTTTCGAAACTTTGTTCTGCTAAGTTGTAGTCACACAGTCGATTTAGACATCGTTTATCCAATTACAGCCTGCCCAATGCATCAGCTCGTACGATTGTTATAATTCCTTGGTTGTTCAAATATCCATTAGGCAGGAATGGAGTAATTCAGAGTCAAGCTTACCCCCAACCCCCATTGGTCAGTGCTTATTTCCGATCGCAAATTTATTTGAGTACCCATTTTCGGTTTGGTAATTTCCTCAAGTCATAGGGACTCCTGAATCAGGTATTATTTACCATGAGTCCCATAATTATATCAATTCAATGCTTATCCTCCAATACGGAATTAATAATACACTTGTCATCGGATGTGAATTCCTGGTCATCCTAATTTTCAGTTTCATTTCTATTATTTTGAACTATTTCCATGACAGACCCTTTGTCCGCTTGTGTACATATTTTGAACAGTCATAAGTCCATCTAGGGATTTAGAGAAGCCCAATGGGATTGAAGAAAACTGCTGTAGCTGTAACTTAGTAGGGGTATTTGAATAAGAAACGGACAAACTTAATTTTAAAGAAAACATAATTCACAATTTGGACAATTTTTAAAAGAGTTTAATCCTAACTCACAAAAATATCATCTCAGTTAGAAAGAACTTGACTAATCCCAGCATCTAAGAAGATCTCCTTATTGAAATAAGTCTTTAAATCGAAAATCCATTTCATGTTATAAAATCGAGTGTCGAACTACGACAACTTTACTTACTGACAACTTTTAGAAGCTGTTGTTTCTTGTTGAAGTTCCCATTACAATTGTCCGGAATATTTTTGTTCGCTTCTAAATAGCAAATATTCTATCGTACATGTGTTCCCTTTTAAATCACGCAGACTAAACTGCTGCGAAAATCTATATTTTTGCAAACATTCATATTCACATTATAAAAATCGAACGCCAATCTTTCCTCTTGCAGTCCCCAATCACATGTCAAACACTATCACATCAAACAAAATGCTCGTGGCGAATACTATTTAAGTGAAAAGCACTGCTGCGAAACCATACCCGATCTAATCAACTACCATCGACATAATTCGGGTGGCTTGGCTTGCCGCCTCAAATCATCGCCATGTGATCGTCCAGTACCACCCACAGCCGGTTTATCACACGGTAAGTTTGAAATCGCTTCCCTGAAGACCTTCAGCAACACTTATGGGTGTACATTATTGCAGATAAATGGGAAATTCATCCCATGGAATTGATGCTGATGGAGGAGCTCGGCTCCGGCCAGTTTGGTGTTGTGCGCCGTGGCAAATGGCGCGGTTCCATCGATACCGCCGTCAAAATGATGAAAGAGGGCACCATGTCCGAGGATGATTTCATCGAAGAGGCCAAAGTCATGACCAAATTGCAGCATCCCAACTTGGTGCAATTATATGGTGTTTGCTCCAAGCATCGTCCTATCTACATAGTCACTGAATACATGAAGCATGGCTCATTGCTCAATTATCTGAGACGCCACGAGACGACATTGATTGGCAACATGGGTCTACTCTTGGATATGTGTATACAGGTAAGTTCAATTTGTGTGTGTGTGTGTTAATCAAACAATTGTAATTTCTGTCTCCATTTTCCATATAGGTTTCCAAAGGCATGGCCTATTTGGAACGTCATAATTACATTCATCGTGATTTGGCCGCGCGCAATTGTTTGGTCGGCTCTGAGAATGTGGTGAAAGTGGCTGATTTCGGTTTGGCACGCTACGTGTTGGACGATCAGTACACAAGTTCTGGTGGCACCAAATTTCCTATTAAATGGGCACCACCAGAGGTCTTGAATTACACTCGTTTCTCCTCCAAGAGTGATGTTTGGGCTTACGGTATGTGGACATGTCTTAGTACTGCAATCAGTTTGAATATAAAACGTTATTTTATTTTATATTACAGGAGTCCTTATGTGGGAGGTGTTCACTTGCGGCAAAATGCCTTATGGCCGTCTAAAGAATACTGAAGTTGTGGAACGTGTCCAACGCGGTATTATTTTAGAGAAACCAAAGTCATGTGCTAAGGAGATTTACGATGTAAGTAAAATATTCGTAAACTATTGTAATATTTAAATAATGACTATGGGCAACTATGTGACTGTTTACTAATTTGTACTTTAAATCCCAATTAAGAATTTGGAATGAATACGTCTGGAACAAAAGCCCAAACAGATCCACAACAAAAATTATACATGTTCAATGGAAATCAACTTCAACACTAGACTTGGTTTGGTTAGACGTTCAATGAAACACGCTTAGATCAGATTAGGAGACAGATTTGCTCATGTCCTTGGACATACACATAAGCCAGTATCCGGCCTTTTGTGCACTCTAATTGTCTCATGGACTAGTCCCGAGACGTTATTTTGTCTGTATGTCTCAATAGTAATTGACAAAGTCCTTCATTGTTTTCCAGTCTGCGCCCCTAAGTTGGGTCAAGTCTGTTAAAGAGACATTTTCCAAGAAACAGGAACAAACTGAAAAGAAATAAAAGTAAAAATGTCGGGCAAATTATATGTCAACCGATTTATTTTTCCTAATTTTCCCATGTGGTTCCGCCGCCATTAAATGGGAGACAGTTGATTTGTTTGACTGTAGAAATACCTCAAATATATCGTGGTCTATAAATGTGTTAACCATTTTAAAAGCTAAAAGATCACAAGTAACTCCTTTATTGAAAACATTTGGTGCTTTCGATACATTTTAAAGAGGAAGTGGGAAGCGCACTTGCCAGCTTTTTGATATCGACAACGAACCTGCTACCAAGATAAATGAGACAAGCTCGTGTATACTTGGCCAGCTGCTTTGTAGACGTTTTACTTGTTCTGTCTAATTTCCTTCCTGGCTCAAACGTCTGTTATCTTTCTCCCGTTATGATTCGGGACCAAGGATAGGTTTGTATGGATTCTGGAAGAGATTCAAGCTGCAACACGATTTCAATCTAAGGTGCATTAGCAATTCATTGTATTGGAGTCTACATAGATTTTAATCTCCTAGAAGATTATTGTCCGGAAATAAACGTTACTGCTCTGTCGAATATTTGAATATTTCTTCCTGCAACACCCTCTAGTTACTTAGTAACCTATATAAGTTGTCCATTTCTAGAGTTTCTCAGTAAACACCTGAGCCCGTCCATGGCTCAATTTTTGACTGGTAACTGAAGAATGAGATGTGTGACTAAGTTTCTGTCGCCATGGAGACCTTGAACATTTTATTGATGTCACTGATAGCATCCATACAATCTGAGTCCATGTCGATACAACTAAGACACATTCACTATCTATCGATACCAGAATTATGCTGTGTCCTTGGTTCCAGCTTCCAACCTCAAAACGAAAACCTCTATCTTTTATTTAAACGTATTTATATCTCCGAAATATGGCTTTGTCTTTATTTTGTTCATATTTCTAAAACGGGCTGAGCTGAAGAATTGATATTGTTCTGAAATCAGTCCGTGTGATTGCAAAATGTATAGACTTTTACAATTCAGCCGCTCAAAGTTGAGGAAACAATGGTGTCCTAACTACAAGTCCGCTTCGAACTGACAGTTTCCCTTTAAGGAACTAAAACGATCCCATAAAAACCTTTTCAGATATTTTCTCTCAAAACCTGCCGAAAATTAGCTTTGTGAATTCAGACGCGAGAATGGCATTATTAGGCATGACATCTGGGTTCTACTAGTCTCACAACAGATTTATGTCGATTCTATAAATTTGTTGGTCTAGGGCTCAATTAGAAATCGTATGTCGGAACTTTGGTGCTGGATGTGCTGTCTCTAGGGAATTCATGTGTTCTGGTCTATTCGGCCATTGAACTACATTTATGCATAGTAATGTCTGTGCTAATGCTAATGGGTTCATCATAAATATGAAAAAAATGAAGGAAATTTTGTGAGAAATCGAACGCACCCACATAAAATACAATCGGACAATACATGAATATTTATCTACTATGTATTTGTTTTCTGAAGACAGCCTCTATGTGAGCACTGCTCAAAATATGTAACTAAAATTTTTGGAAAAACATATAAATGTATAACAGTTTCTGTATTGTCATACATTTTTCTTAACCAAGGTTTGTAGAGCATTTTTAATTTTCCCGAATAAGAGGAGTTCGATTACATTTGTAGGATTAGTACAATTACATTTTTTTACTTTTACTTGAATTTACTTTTACATTATATTAATTGTTCGTTCGCTCTCCCGTCTATTGCAGGTCATGAAGAAATGTTGGTCTCACAGTCCCGAAGATCGTCCATCATTCCGTGTCCTCAAGGAACAATTGGCCTTAGTGGCACAAACACTCACCGATTAAACATCAACTCACCCACTCCACACTCTTTTTGTCCCACTTACACATAATCTCTTTCTCACCTAATCAATCACACATTGTGTCCGGCAGGACACTGACAAACAAAAAAAAAAGGAAATCATCATAAGCTTAAATTAAATGGAATGAAAAGAAAAGAAAAGATAACTTTTAAAAACAAACCACTTATCTCATAATTATTATTGATTTCAACTTAAACAAAACCAACAAAACGTATATAAAAAAAATATTATTTATAAAATGCCAATACAAGGATAACAAACAAACAAAGCACTGATGAAAGTAAAATTTAGTAATATTTCTCATAGACAAACCAGAAAATATATGAAAATCCGATGAATGCAAAAAACTACTAAGAATGTAAGTTAGTCGAAAAAGAAAAATAGAAGGACATTGTATGCAGTCCGTCAACTTAACTAAAAAAAATATTTAGTAAAAAATCCAAAAGCAGAATTCATTTTGACATAAAATTCCCAAACTTTGGGGGAAACATTCGTGGTAATGTTTCAGCGCAAAAGAAAAAACAAAAATGTTACAGTTTGGAAATTGATATCAGAAATTAGAGATTTAATATGAGAAGACACCCCCCCTCAGAAAATACTGAACGTATATAAATATATATATATATAAATCCACTTAAAGATCAATCAGTATGTATATAGTGATTAAGCATAAAACTGATAAATTTAATTACTTTTTTTTTTTTTTGTTCTTAGTTATACAGAGACACTTTTTGATAACGAACAAGAAGAAAGAAACAAACAAACAAAAATACATTCGTAATTAGATTTTTATACAAAAGCAGAAGAAAAACAGAAAACATTAAACAAAAATGTATAAAAATTTAGTTAAAACTGAGAAGAAGAAGAAGAAGGAAGAAAACTTAATTTTAATTTGCCAACTTTTTATACAAGCGATTTTTTTATAAAACAAAAAAAAACATACAATTTTGCAACAAGTTCATGTGCTTTTAACAGGAAAAAAACCCCCATAAATTATTAAAATAATTAAAATACCCCAACTATAAGAAAAATCTTAGATTTGTAAGAAAACACTGTCCTCTTCCCGCGAAAAGGAAGGATCAAACAACAACAACAACAAAAACACTAGACTATTGTTTTGTTCGGTTTTTAAATTAAATATTTAATGCGTAAAACTCGCAAACGTTTTTATTATATTTTTTTTTTTTTTTTGTTAGTTTTTAAGTATTTTTGAAATATTTCGTTTTGAATATAATTTTTTGTGATTTATGTTTAATTATTGCTCTTCGATAGTTTTTAAGATAACATCTCAAAAGAAACAAACGAGAAACTGAAAAACAAAGGAAACCTAATTTCAGACTTCGTATTGGATTTTTTTTTATTATTTTAGAAATTTAATCATATCAAATGTGAATTATTTTTTTTGTATTGGTTGTTTTTTTTTTTTTTTGATAATTTTCGTTTTACCTTTGAGTAAGCAATGAAAGTGTTTCAATGATTATCATTATTTTCTTGTTTTATATCCTCTGTGTATGCTTCAAATTAAAGAATAATTGAATTTTTCTTTAGAGAACACAACAAAGTGTGTTTAGAACTTTTTTTATAATTACATTTTTTTTTTATCATATTTTGATTTTAATTTGTGTAAATCTTAAGCTGTATTAATTAATTTTTTTTTTATTAAAGAAATTGATCATTTTTTTAAAGATATTTTTATGAACGTAATTAATTAATATAATATTATATGATAAATTTTGAATAAAAAAAAAAATTCAAACATTTTATGTAATTGCCTGGGTTTTATTTTTAGTTTCTTTGTTGCTTATTAATTTATTTTGAAGAAAAGAAAAAAATCAAAATTCTAACTGACATTCTAAATATTCAAAAGATAAAGAAACAAATCGGATGAAAATAATGCCAGCATAGACGGGTGTCCCTTCTAGCTTATTTCCCTCGTTCGTTGTTATTGTAATTTTGGAACGCCATTCATGGTGGAGGGTATGTACGATTCGTTCAGGCCCAAAACCATAACAACACTACAGTATCAATGTCACATGTAGTGGGCAATACCGACCATATGCATAAAGTAATCGATAATCGTCAATAATGACAACGGCAATGCGAAACTACAAGAGTCGACACAGGACGGCGTCGTTTGGTGTTGATGTTGACGTTGACTCCCGCAATAGGGTAGATTCGCTTTAAGTGTTTGTTAGGTGCCAGTTTAGATTGTCATGCAAAAAATATGAACTTTTTAATCAGACCAACTTTTAATTGAGCGCAAGTTGCGCGGTGAATTGAATGTTGTCTTTTAAATAAATAATTCCTAACATGAAATTAACCCGTAAAAAATGTTCTTGACTTGTTCCAAGGCATTTTTGGTGTGCATTCAACTCGTTTTCAGTAACGAAGCGCAACGTCAACTCACAGTGTTCAAATAGTTTACGGAAATCAATCAAGCCGGCATTACACTTAATTATCGAATCCTTGGGATCAATTCCACAATGGATTGTTTAGCCAGAAATTATCGATGGTGTATGCTAGGTCAAGATCTTCAAGTTTTATTTTGTCACAAAGTCTTAGTATCCAAATAATAGGAAAACTTTTGAAATGTGACACTAGAGACAGAAGATTATTAAACACAATTAAAAGATACAAGTGTTTCAAATGATGTTTGTAAGATGTTAACAGGATCGTAGATATACGCCAGTTTGAGAGACCCTTCAACACCACAAAAAATCCAATCGAAATTCATAAAGTTTTTACAGAATATAACACAAAGTGTTCTTGTATTGCAATAACATCTAAAGACAAAAGCCATACAAAAAACTGCTATAAAAAAAACAATTATAATAGTTTTTTTAAGAATCTAAAAGCCTTAAATAACATATTACAAAACAAATATGTGTTATAAACCAAAGTTTATTTTGAATTTGGCTGAATACGCCCCAGCTGCTTTGACAGTGTTGAAAATGTCAAAGTCAACCCCAGTACCCATTGTACGTATGTGAGTTTTCAACTCGAACAAATCATCATAAAGTTTAAAATATTCACATTTTCTATTTAGACAATGGTTTGATCTGTGTTATTGGCTTTGAAGAAGACCGGTCAAAGACTTCAGAAAAATATACACTAGGCAGTGTTACGCCCTAAAGGAAAAAAAAAAACTTCACGGCATTGTAGCTTTTCCAACTACTACTTCAGAACACCAAAACCTTTTTCATGCATACACCCTACAATCCTTCGAAATAGTATTTATTACTCTGTGTCTTCATTTTAAGTCTGATCGAAACAGCGCGCACATTTCTGTTCTTGGTCGATCAAGGGCTATGTTTCACTCGTTGGCAATTATTGACTCCGAAGTCAAACATAAATTTTAAATTTTTTTTTATTGCGCTTCCCACATATTTGTGATGCCCCTTCCTGATGGCCTCTGTAAAGACCTCACAAAGATATGAAACTTTTGTTTTTGTAGTAATACATTTTTATTCATAAACAAAAAAAGTTATAGCGATTTTACAATTTTATAGGTCACCCTACACCTCACCAAATAGTTTGTGTTGTGTTGTCAGGATGTCCGATCGAAACAGCATGCATGCATCGTTATTCTTGCGTAGACATGGGCTACATTTCGCAATTGTGATTTTCCTTCCCAACCTCACAATGATAAATTGTTCATATAACAAAAAATTTGAATACAGTCGATCTTCCCTAACTGGAACCACTTTTATCCCGTAGAAAAGTTCGACTTACGGTGACTCTGAGTTATGGAATTACTAATAAAATCGTTTAGGGGAATTTGTCTTCTTAACTGCCACTAGAAGAGCTTCGAAACGACTTATGGAAGTTTCACTTTATTTAAAAAATGTATGTCACAATTTCGGGGGGTTGTAGGAAGCGCTGAAACAAGTTTTGGTGTTCCGAAATCGTGGTTGGATAAACTATTCAGTGACCCTATCTAATATACACTTCATAACATTTTTAAAACAAATCATCGAATTTCTTGAAAATGTCACGTTTTCGTCAAATTTCAAAAATATCCAGGGAAATCTTGTGGGTTATGGTTTCACATATTTTCAATTAAAATTCGAATTTATATTTCGTTACATATCAGCAGTTCGTCATACGGATAATTCACTAACCACTGTTCGCATACTATTACGACAATAAGTAAATAGCATCAATACTTAAAAATTACAACTCTGTGTCGGCTCAAATCTTTCCAAAAAAAACAGCCTAGAAGTATGCAGTGAAAAGTAGTAGATTTTATTCGTTGCTGACATGACAAAAAATAATTACTTCGCTTCCGTTAAGCACTCTTTACATGCAGGAACAGTATTGTGATAGTATTAGTGAATGTTTCTGTGTATGCATCACACAGGCAGTGACGGTGCCTGAAAAAACCGCCAGTCGCGCTAGTAACCAGGAACTCCAAGTAAGTAGGCATTTCGTATTCAGAAATACATGAGTACCTACTTTGGACACCACTGCAATGCTAAAGTTGTATTTGCGTCGAACTACTCACATTACCGTACGCTAGTATACAGTGATGTATCTGAAGGAGTTTGTTAAGATCAAAATTTGTTGATTTTATTTCATGCATTTTGACTGTGTAAAGTGCGCTTTAGTTAGAGCTAAATCAGTCACAATCAACTGATCATCTTTGTAAAGGAATTACAGTAGTTTCAGTTTATCTTTCACTCGATTAAGGACCAATTTAAGACAGCGGCCAACAATTCACAATTTTTGTAATTTTAGTTCTAATTTCAATGGAAATAACTTCCAGTGTCACTTGCTTTTTTGCACATTTAACCCTATTCGTACCAGGCAGTGGCTTCGGGTCACCATTGAAATTAATGTTTGTTGGTGTATTTTATTTTACATTAGTCATTATCGTCCGATACGCCGAACTTTCTTCCTTTAAATAGTTTGCTTTAAAAAAAATGCCCAGTAGAATTTTTTTTTTAATTTTGTTGCGATTACTGTTCACTAAAAATCTTGCATCTATTAACCATTAAAAAAAAGTAAACAAAAGAAACACATTTGTTTCCCTTTTGTACTTATATTTCTTTCATTGTAATTGTATTTCTTCATTTCACCTGCAAATTTTGAGGCAGTTAAGTGACTTTGAGTGCCATTTTTGATTTACGTGCCACTAAAGTCTGCCAAAGTTGCATTGACTGCTAAGTAAACTTATGTACTTAAGAATTTCTAATAAAGTTGGTCACACGACCAAATGGTACAGTAAAAACACAACTCACGATAAAAAATAAGAAAACAAATTGGTAGCAAATAATCAACTGTTTGTTTTGAAATATAAAAAACAAAAACTTTTTAAACAAGTACCCTCTATTCATAAAAATTTACAACAGCTTTATAAACCTTTGCTAAGAAAAAACTACAGACTTTTTCAACACGAGGTGTTATTTTGATATTCAAAGAAAAACGGCATTTTTTGAGATAAATGATCGGATGTTGATTTCATAATAAAGAGGAGGGTATGCCATTGATAATGAAAAACAACATCAGCCAGATGGCCACCACAACCACGCTTACAGGACCATAACCTTTTCATGAAATTTTCCATAACCAAATCGCAAAGTGGCTGCTCTATGTCCTCGATAGCCTCACGAATTCTATTTTTCAGGTCTTGAATCGCTGGCCGTAGACCTTATCTTTCACCTGGCCCCAAAGGAAGAAGTCGCAAGTGTTAAATCACAAGATCTCGGTGGGCAACTGTGATCACCTATTCGAGAGATAACACGATCTGGAAACTTTTCCCGTAAAAAGAGCAATGGTTTCCTTGGTTGTGTGGTACGTAGCGCCGAAAGTTTATTTTTCAATTAAGAATTTGTTTGCATTTGATTAACTACACGCCAAAAAAAAAGGGTCATTTTAACAAATTTCAGCAAACAAGTTAGCATCAAACATTTATATATTTTTCCATACCACAAACATTAACTTGTTTGTAGGTGATACATATCGAATATATGTGTATGCCGCCTTGTTGAAAGTAAATGTTGTCCAGATCAATATCATCCAACTCCGACCCTAAAACATCATTATTCATCTCTCGATAGCGCAATACATTCACCGTAACTGTTGATCCAACCTCATTTTCGAAATAGTAAGATCCAATGACCCCGCCGGACCATAAACCGCACCAAACAGTCACACGTTGAGGATGCCCCAGTGCGACAATTTAGCTTGTTGACATAGTCAACGAGGTGGAAAGGGGCCTCATTAGTCATGATGATTTTTGGATGGAATTACGGATCATTTTCATGAAAATTCAAGGTCCCAATCAGCAAAGACACGATGTTGTCGATGATTGGCCGGCTTGAGTTCTTGTGTTAACTGAACTTTATAAGTCTTAAGACCCAAGTCTTTATGCAAAAGACGGTGTAATGACGTTTGTGGAATGCCCAATTCCAAAGAACGACGAGGAATGGACAAACCTGGGTTTTCTTCAACACTTTGGGCTACAGCGGCAATATTCTCAGTTATTCTTGAGCGACGTGCACGGGTTTTATTCTTCACATCACTAACATGTCCCAATAGTTACCGAAATACCGGCTGATTCAAAATAACACCTCTTGTTGGAGAACCCTGTAGTTTTCACACACATACAACGCAGTGAATACATTTTACACGACTTACTCAATATGGCTAACACTAAAAAAACAGCTGTATAGAGATCAACGAAAGAGATGGAAGTATAGGGTGTTTTTTATTGAGGTATAGAACTTCGAATTGAAATAAAACACAAGAAAATCGTTTTAATGTCCATCAATTTGGCTTTATTGGAAGGATAATTTTATGCCATTAATGTTTAAATATGATTTAGGGCATGTGGCTCGAATAACGCCAATTCTACAGGTCCAATTTTCAACCACTTGTTGGAACCACAACTCATCCACATTCATGCCATCCAATTCGGGAACAAAATAGTCGGTTATCATGGCTCTATACCGGTCTCCATTAACGGTAACTGACTCTCCAGCATTATTTCGGAAGAAGTATGGCCCAATGACTCCACCAGCCCATAGAGCACACCAAACAGTCAGTTTTTGTGGATGTAATGGCATAAAATGGACGGAGCTTGCGGTGAACTTCGCGAACTGAACCATTACTTTCGAAATAAATTTGCACGATTTGCAAGCGTTGTTCTTTTGCCAACCTGTTCATGATAAAATGGCAAACCAAACTAAATATTAATCACTTGACAGCTGACAAAATGGCCGCCAGTTAAAAAAGTGATGCCAACTTAAAGTTCTATACCCCAATAAAAAACACCCTTTATAAAAGAGCTGCGTAAAGAAAATGATTCGGAACTGAATACACCGGTGGAACTAAAGGAAAGAAATAGCAGGAACTAGTTCACCTAGTTCTTTCCATTGAACTAGTTCGATCCGGAACTACACAACTAATCCAGTTAGATTTGTGTTCAGTAGCTTGAATGTGCTGCCATCAGCGTTGTCATATATATTTTTCAAAAATCTGTCAATTTCCAAACAAAAAAATGTTTTTTAGTTGAGAAAAAAAAATTGTTTTATTGCCTGGCCATTTAGCGCTTCACAAAACGGCAAAGACGTGAGTACCTGCACTTGATCAACGTGGAGACACCAAAGTCCCTTTGAACTTTGGTTATTGCCACTGATTGGACACCAAGTCTAAGTAATCATAATTATTGATCCGCTACTCTTCTATTTACCAACTTTAAAGGAATTTCCTGGTTATTCGCATAGTCCTAGTTGCAATTTTCAATGCAAAGTCCAACTTAATTTCCGTTTCGTCCCAATTCAATACATGACTGACCAAGTCGTGTTGTCCATTTGTAATGATCCTGAATAATCGTGGCGTAAAATTGACACCAAATCGGTAATTCACTAATGGGTGTGATTGGTGGACATTCGACATTGATGCTGGCCAAGCCGAATTGATCAGTAGGTGAGCATGCTATGCCACCATTCGTTATTTTGTAAGCTAAGTTCGGGAGTGGTCTCCATTTGATGCCATTTAAATTCTTACTGTGGGCGGCAATCTATTAAATTATTCAAAAATACTAATTAATATTCATTATGTTATAAATTTATTATTTATTTTCCTACATATCCACACTTCACCCAAACATAAAACTCAGTCAAAACAATCTATGGAAGAAAATCGAATGTTGTGAATACTTAGATCTCCAAACCTAGAAACAGTCCATCTATCTCTGTCTCTCTCTCTCTATTTCCAGATGAAAGAACCTTCCAATGTAGCACTATCTCCTCTGTAGTATCGAACTATAGCTTTGAATACAGACGTACATATGTAAGTGAAGGTTTCAAATCATAATCACACATACCTAGAGAAACACACACACATACAAACAATAAATAAAACTGAGACCAATTTTGTCATGATGCATCATAGAAACATGGAGATAGACTGGGATTCAAATCCGCAAAATTTTGATAGAAGGAAATGTACATACAAAAAAAATATATAAAAAAATAAACAAAAACAAGGGAAGTAGTTAACTGACAGGCCATAAATATAACCGAAGTAAAAATTAAATAACCCCCCCCAAAAAAAAAAAGAATAAAATGTATAAATGAAATTAGTAAACTTTATATACGATCCAATTACAAATCACCTGGCATTATATTTAAAACAAAAGTCGACATTCGCATGTAAAGTTTTGTCGAAATATCGGACATTTCAAATAATTTACAAAAATGACTCCCCGGATCATGGTGTAAATCGTTTGTAGATATCATTTCAAATACCAAAATGACAACAATATAATTAAATATTAACAATCCGTTTTTCATTAAGTAACCAACGTTTGAGCTGCTACTGTTTAGACAGATCTAAGCCCCCCACCTTCGGGTGGTCTAAAGAGTATAGGAGGCAAATGGCCTACGATCTTTTCAATTATGCATAACTCAAATATTTAATCCTCGTAGAAGATCCTTGACCAGATCTAACTGTGTAAATTATTCTAAAAAAATAAAACCGTATATAAATCAAAAATTCAAGGCTTGTTTCGATGTAGTACAGCTTTGATTTGCATTCAAATTGATTAAGGCCGATTTATGAAAATAATTAAACTGAAATTTAATGGTGATATTCTAAATAAATGACAAGAATTATATGTAACGACAACAACAACAACAAGAACAACACAAAATATACTTAAAATAATTACAATTAGTTATTAATATTTATGTACTAAGATGATCGATATGATTTATTACAAATTGCATACGTTTATAAATAATTTACAAAAAAAAAAACAACAAAAACAGAAAGAAAAATAATAACAAGATCTTGTTTTATTTGGGGCATTCGAACAGAGACATGCAGGTGAAATCGAAAGTTTATTTTTCAATTAAGAAATTGTTTGCATTTAACTAACTACACGCCGAAAAAAATTTAAATTTTAACAAATTTCAGCAAACAAGTTCGCATCAAACATATATATATTTTTCCATACCACAAACATTAACTTGTTTGTAGGTGATAAATATCGAATATATATGTATGCAGTTTTGTGTAATTTTTTATTTTTTTTTTCAATTTGTGAATTTCTATTTAACAATCCATCTCATTCTCTCGGTATTGCTTTCATTTTAAAGAGCGTAAATGCAGAAAAAAATTACGAAAACAGTTGCAAATACAGACTTATTCACACTCAAATGTTGAATTCAATAAGTTCGTTGTCTGTTTTTCCCAAACACGCTATTGCTTATACACAAATATATAATAATAATAGTCAACGATTTATATTTACATCCAAATAAGCTTTGTGTAGAAGGAAATAAGCTTTACTTGCTACTAACACCAAACACACGTTTTACTTGTGTGTGAACATTAACAAAAGACGTATTTTTCAGCGTGTAGTAATTACAACAATAACAACCATAATCAAATTCATCAATGAGATTGTATCCCTTAAAATATGCTACATATTTATTTGAAAATATGATATGATATGAAATATGATATTGGCTTAAGTTAAGTGTTAACGTGTTTATAAACAAGAAAGCGATTACGAACTGATTTTGCTCGCGTGAAAAGTGTTTAGAAATTGTGTCCTTCTTCAGAGTGGCTGGGACATGTTTTAATTTGAAATACACATATCACAGCCAGCTTTGAGGAGCGACACGGTTTTATTTGCTCATCTATCCCAATAAAACCCATTAAAAGCAAGAGTGTTAATTATCTATTTATAATTAAATACAATACAAAGTAAATTTTGGGTCCAAGGGTGACTCAGACACACATTGGGCAAGACTTTTGCAGCGACAGACCAAAGCCTCTGCTGGAAATCGAACACACGCACAACCCCCACACGCGAAAAGGCAAGAACGCTACCAACTCGCCTACCGGGGCTCTTAAGTGTAATTTATATGTAGTGAAGTTCTGGTGTTTCTTAATGTCAAAAAGATTAAAATAATATAATGACATTAAAAGCAAACGAAACGTGAGTAGTGATGGTAAAACAACTTTCTGAATCGATTAATGGATCCTATGATGAATTGAAATGAGCAATTATTAATTGAAAACCATTACCAGCAATAAAAAATATATTATTTACTGAATTATAGAATTTAAAAAGAATCATCTTTAATCTGCCTTATGTAAAACTAGCAAATACCCGCTACTTTGTATGTGTAAATTTTCCTTATCCAGTAAAACACAAATGTGGACGGCCGTGGTATGGTTGGTAGTGTCGCACACGTTAATCCAGGTTCAAAACCGGGACCATCACACATTTTTCAGCGGCTGCTTCCACCTCATAATTGCTGGCGACTTTACGAGTAAGAGAACATTGGTGAACAAAAAAAAATACTTTATACCGACTCAAAACCTTTATCGCATTATTCTAGTTTGTTGGCGGTAATAATTTCTAATATTTGTTCACACTTTTTGAATTTTCCCTAATTGCAGCCCATTTTTCTACGTTTTTTTGCAACTGCTGTTGTCTAGACCGGAACCATTTCCAAACATTTATTGGCTTTTCTACTTATCGCCCATTATGGTTATTTGTAAAAAGTTTTCCCATATCCTCTATATTTTACCCGTTTTTGTTGTATCTTCGAATTGTTAGCTCATTTTACAATAGATAACGGATATATAAACATCTTTTATAAGAAAATATCGAATATAAGGAAGTTCTGCAAAAACACCGTGTCTTCACATTCTTATAATAATAATTGTTTATACGAAAAAATCGTATACAAGCAAGTAATTTTGTAATTCTCATCATTTTGTGATTATTTTCAAAATAATTTTCCATTATATAGGGTTATCCATTTCGTGGTTTCAAAAGTTTGCGGCTGGTATTCGACATCTGTCAAACTAAGTTGTTAAACCTATTTTTTTCTTCTTTTCAGTTGAAAGTCGGACATTGACGAAAAAGGAACGCTTAACTATCAGACAACACGTAAAAATTTTTAAAATCTACTACAGAAATGGTGATTCTGGCAAAGCCACATATCGTGCTTTAAGAGGAGATTATGGTTTATGGTTATGAAGCACATTTCTCACTCGGTGGGTATGTTAATAAACAAAAATGTCGTATTTGGGGTTCTGAGAATCCTCAAGTAACTGAAGAGAGGCCATTACATCCACAATAAGTCACTGTTTGGTGCGCTCTTTTGTCCGAAGGTGTGATTGGATCTTACTTCTTCGAAAACGACGAGGAAACGACTGTCACCGTCAATTCGGAGCGTTATGGTCGTATGATAACCGACTTTTTTTTGCCCGCTATTGAAGAATACGACTTGGAGAATATGTGGTTTCAACAAGACGGTGCCACATGCCACACAACTCGAACGAATATGACTTTATTGCAAGAGACCTTTCCTGGCCGCGTAATTTCTCGTCGTGGCGACATCAACTGGCCACCAAGATCATGCGATTTGACACCATTAGAGTATTTTTTTGTGGGGCTACGCGAAAGACCTTGTTTATGCAGATAAACCTTTAACTCTTGAGCACTTAAGAACCAACATTCGTCAGCCAGTTATGGCTGAGATATGTGCCAACAAGTGGTCCAAAATTATCTCAAAAGAAACAATGTTTGCAACACTTCGCGTGGTGGTCAATTAAATAATGTAGTGTTTCACGAATAATTTCAACGTTCAAAGTTTATAATAAAAAAGAAATATCATGAACAAAAATATTTTATATGTGTTTTATTTACGTTTACTTTTAAAAAGCAAAATGGATAACCCTTTATATTTCACCAGTTTTGGATCCTTTTTGTTCCCTTTTTTCAGTTCTTCTACAAATGTTATGTTACTTACTTACTTAGTTCCCTTAACATTCCATGAAGGAACAGACGGGAAACTTCTCTCGAATCAGCGAGCTGTGTACGATATAATTGTGTATACTCACTGAACGGGACCTACTGTTTAAAGCCGGCTCCGAACTGCTAGTGCTTTTCCAGAGAAGTTTTACATGGCTTAGAGATTGCTCTCTTACTCGTAAAGTCGCCAACATTTACGAGGTGGAAACAACCGCAGAAAAATGTTTGATGGTCTTACCCGGTTTCGAATTCGGATTCTTCGGTGTGATAGTCGCACACACTACCTACCACACCACGGCCTTTCATGTTATGTTAGTTTTGGTTATCCCCCTTTTGTATTGAACGGACGACAGTAGTGTAAATTAAGTATACTACTATTTTCGGAGATAGACTCCAGCGCTTTTCTATGGCCTTTTTACATACGTCGAGGGCCACGGTGGCTTTGTTGATCCTGTCCATAATGTTAGGTTGAAAAGTAAGTTTCCTATCAAGAATAACACTTATTCTCTTCCCGTCCAGTGTCGGTGGAGGGATCAATTTCCGGAATTCTGTGGTTCCTAGTGAAGACAACGAGTTCAAGTTTTTTCTGGGTTCACTCCCAGCCCGATCCCTGATGCCCATGTTGAGATTCTCCTAATCAGTTTTTGGAGTACATCTCTGCAGGTCGAAGGAAGGCAAATTTCTTTTATACAAAAAAATATTATCTAAAAATGTCCCAATATTGTATGAGATTTTGTATAGAAATCCTTTAGCCGACAAACCGTATGGTTGTATCTCGGGGGCACTAGTGTAGTCTTTAATGACGCAGGCGAGGAAGTATCAGTAGAACATTAGTCATATAACTTTCCAAGTCTACAAGGGCGTCGGCGCAAACGTAGCCAGTCTGTTTTAACATTTGTACGTTAGAATCTCGAAAAAGTTAACTGAATTTTAGCATCCACGTGCCGCTCTAAAAAGTTATCTTTTCAGTTAACTTTTCTGAGCGTATACATTTCTCAAACCAACCGTTTTTTCTACTACAATAAAGTGGCAATTTAGCCACTTTTTAAAAAATCCCAGTTGCAACGCTTAGCTCTAATTTTGTTATATGTATGTATTCGGGTATTCCCCCAATTTCTTTACTGTTTTGAGCTACAAACTTATGATCATCTTAGTCAAAAACAACATGGATTTAGTCAGTCTTGAGCATTTGAATTTGTGTAATATTTATTCGAACGCAAATCAGATAAGATTTACAGCAGAAAGTGGAGATTTAAAAAAAAATGTGATCAAGGTATTCGCGGAAAACGATTGGCGTTGGATTATGGAGTATCTAAAGCAGCCGTCTCCAAAATAAAGAAAAACCGTCATGAGATTTTAGACGTAGACAAGAAAACATTACATAAATCGGAATATGCTGAGGCAACTTTGTATAAATGGTTCTTGAACCAACGACAACATAATTGTGAAATGACTGGTCCAATTTTTAAACCAAGAGCTAAGCACGAATTAGCCATACTGCACCCTGGGAAAAAAATGTTATGCTAGTGATGGATGGCTGGCTAATTTTAAGAGAAGACTCGGTGTTGTTCTTGTCAAAATTTGTGGGGAAATCCTTTCAAGCGATACGTCGGATGTATCACCTTTCATTCATAGTTTACGAGCAAAAACTGATGTAATGGACATGTCCAACACGCAACTTTGTAACGCAGATGAATCTGGTGAAAAGGATAGAATCAGAAGCGTGGAATAAGATAACAAATTGGGATGCGCACGTAAATGGTCAAAAGCTATTACTGCTTCTTTAAAACACTTCGCGTAAATTAATATTAAGTTTCTGCGCATGGCAATGGTCAAGTGTGACTGTGAACTTTCAACCATCGGAACAAATTAAATCTAAGTTTCTTTTTTGTAAAATTGTTGAAACCTAAGTCATTGAAATAAATTTCGAGTGTTATTTCCGAAAAATCTATGTTTATTACTGTATTTTTTTTCAATTGTAAAAACCGCTTAGAAAAGTTTGTAGTTCGAAAAAGTTAATTACTCTTGGGACATTTTAGTTAGCTACTGTATTTATATAATCACATTTACATGAAATTTACAATAAAGACACCGAGTGGATGCACCACATGCTAATATGTACGTTGTTTTTTGGACTTTCCAACCTTATTTTTGTTTTTTTTTTAATGTGCAGGTCCAGTCTTATCGTGTTTAATTTTTTTCCAAAGTCGGACTTGGTGTTACGTCTTTATTAAACCATACACTCTAATTTTCGAATAATCTACTACACAATAGAACCCATTGGGTTCTTACCAATGCACAAATCGTCTAGATTTATATACGACATTAAACCTTTCCTTTAATATTGGGTAACATTTGGGATCATACACATAATTACTGATTTGGGTTAAAATCGGCCTTCCACATTGAATCATGGGTAAGAACCAAATTGAAAAACTGTACTACAGCTGGTCTGTTGGACGTATGTTTGATCACAATTACCATTTTAAGTAGGCCACCCAAGGAACCGTAATTGAGGTTGTGTTTGTGGTTGTGCTTCGTTCACAATAGAACAAATCGCATCATACTTGAAACATTCATACGAGAGTACGTCCGTACGTAGGCACACAGCGACTTACGACTATTACGAATCACTGAGCCATAAAATATTGAATTTGTTTTGTAGACTTCATGCAAATACAAACTAACGCCCACACTGCGGACAATGTTTATTAAAAAAGAAAACAAAACCTGAGTATGATTAATGAATAACTGGAAAGAACTCATGGAAACAAACATTGGGGTACACAGACTGTATATGAAACAATTAAATACATACAGACGTAAGTATATGGAACAGAATACGAAGTATATATTTCATATCCATATTTATATTTCGATAATAATTGTATAATTTCATAGAGGAGTGTGGAAATATTGTTATGTAATTCAGTGCAGTTGTAAGCGAAAAATGCTTGTTGGTTTGGAAAGTTTCCGGCGAGGCATAGAAGCAATGTACTTTGTAATCATTCACTAATTCTGGCTTTCCCTGTAATGGTCTAATATTGTGATTTAAATCCTTCAGTGAAAGTACTTTCAAATTCGTGTTTCATTTTCAAAAGCAAATTTAAATTTTTCATATATTTATTATAATATCCCCCGCATGCTCGCTTACACATGTCGATTCATTTGATGAAACTTTTTTTAAAACTTTTCGGCTAAACTGAAGCTCTAACTCGTCAACTTCACAGCTGTTTGTCAAGCCATTAACTGTTTCTGGATTATATGAATAAACTCTATCTTTGAGATAACCACACAGAAAATAGTCGTTAAAGTTGTTAAATCCGTCGAATATGGCGGCCAAAGGTAAATCCAAAGCTTATAATATCCAAAGCAGGTAAAGCGCCCTTTACACGATCAAAATACATGAACAGCACTATGATAGTATTAGTCAACATTTGTTTGTATGCGTCACGACGACAGAAATCAAAATGTTTTGATTTTGTTTCAGGCATTTTGAACGTGTAAAGGGCGCTCGCTCAATACAATAGAAGACACTGAATGGTCTAGAAATTATTAGTGAGCTCTGTTGTCTTGTTTATCACAATTTAAAGTTTATAGTTTTTTTTTTTGATAGTTTGTTAACTGCCTTCGTAACGTTTCTAAACCTCCGTCGTACATTTGCTGTTTATAGAAAAATTATATCACAAACGATCGATGATTGATCAACAATAAATTGTTGTTGCCCATATTCGGTTAACGACAATTTAACAAACATTTCTCTGCTGGTATGTATGTGCTAAGCAATTTCCGACCGAGGGATGCTACTACAATCAACTTGATGTTTATTCCAGAAAAAAAACCGCAATTAATTAAATCTATTTCTTTAAAAGGTAAAAAAGAAATTTTAATAAAAAACTAAAGAAAACATCTCAGCGTAGTTCACAAACAAATTCCAGAGTCGAGAGGAAAATGGTGCCGGCGTTTTTATTTACGAAGCGTAACGACATTGACAGCATTTTGTTGTACACTTGGCGCAAAAGTAAACTTCCGATGTTTTTTGGCTGTAATTAAAAAAAATGAAAAACTTTGATTCTTCTTGTGGATTATTTTTATTTCGTCTTTTAATTTTTTTTACATCAAGTCGAGAATGTGATGTCTTGTAAATGGCCGCCGCCAGAGTTGCCACTGACATTAGGGGCCAATCGCAAAATTTATAGCATTTTCTGATAGGAGGATCACTTTTGCGCACCCGTTACATACGAGATTTTTCTTCTTGTAATTGCAATGAGAAACTTTATCTTTGGCATATTCAAAGAATTTCACAATATTTTAGTCAACATTGTTATACGCAAAGGGCAACTCCAAGATAGTATAATTTATCATTTAATTTCACAGTATCGTGTAGTTACAGTAAATCTACCATTTCGTGGATGTGGTCATCCCCCCGCGATACACATTAGTTAGAAATCAATTGAAATCCTGGAAATTCCATTTGTGTTTTTATTTGCACAAGCAATTTTCTCAGACCGCAAATTATTTTCAATGATACTGACTGGCAAACTTCTTGTACTTGTAATAGAAAGTTAACTGAATCAATTTGCTGTCCATCTACAAAAAACTAAGACGTCAATGATCGAGGAACTAATATTAACTACTTCTGCTCTACCATTAAATTAAATAGGAATAAGAATAGTCCATTGTCGCAATAATTATTTAGTAATATAATGAGCAATAATAATATTTATTTTTCTCTCCGCACTTATTCTTTTAAATAAAAAAAATGTTCATCATTTTCTAACCCAAATCTTCAAAAAACCAGTGAAAAAGTTGCAGTCGGGTAAACCCTCACCCTCAGTAAAAACATACTCATAAAAAAAGTCTCATATTCCAAAGTATCGGAAAGTCAAAAGTGAGCGTGGCTGCTACCATTGGATGTAACATATGATGAAATGTCATAATAGCAATCTAAAATACCGAATGTTATAGAAAAATATTGTATTACACGTTTTACAAAAAGGACGGAATATAAAGAAGAGTTTTTTTTTTTGAAAATTTTATGTACTAAATATTGAATTTCGGAAAGATTCGATTAGCGAATTTATATAATTTCACGATTTCTAATGGGGCGGGATGGTACATTTGTATGGGAGGTACCAGAAGGGGTGTGGCCATATAGCCCATATACAATCCCATAAGCAGTTTTGGGAAAATATTAACCCATGCAAAATTTCAAAGTTATCGTGCGTACCAGCAGGACAGACGGACATGTCTCAAACGATTCAGAAAGTCATGAATCGAATTTGGTTCAAAGACACCTGGGGTCTAATGTGGATATTTCTAGGTGTTACACTTTTGGGTCGTATCAAATGATATATACCCTCCTACCCGTAGGGTGAGGGTATAAAAATGG
This sequence comes from Hydrotaea cyrtoneurina, assembly GCA_958296145.1. Taxonomy (NCBI): domain Eukaryota; kingdom Metazoa; phylum Arthropoda; class Insecta; order Diptera; family Muscidae; genus Hydrotaea; species Hydrotaea cyrtoneurina. The sequence goes on along the minus strand of OY282514.1, from coordinate 47,951,966 downwards.
ATTTCCAATATATCATTTGATACGAATTAAAAGTGTAACAAAGAGATGAAGTGTTTTTAGACTTTATATATCAACACCACCTATATCGAAAATAGTTTGTGAGATGCCAGGACATTTTTTCTCTTTGTTTGTCCTCTTATCAGATCATTTTGAGTCAGTATTTAATTGTCTGCAAACCAAATATGGCCAATTCTAATATTTCTATAACAATAAACTAGCTGCATCAGCAATTGCGCTTTGGTATAATGGACGCGTAATTCGAATAAAAATATTATTATTGGTAGTTATTGCTAATTATTGCTTTGTGACATCGCGCATTTGTTATAGTAAAGGGTGGTCCAACCATAGTGTACGATTGTGTATTTGTGAGTCACTCCTTAACGTCAAGTTTTTTGCCCAACTCAATTTGACATTTCTTGGTTTCAGTGCTTGACAAATTCAACCATGACTCAAGTGCTAAAGCCTACTGATCATTTCAAGCGTCGTCAATACGCCGACTGCTTGGTTGAACAGCCAGCTGTGAATGGTGCATTTACAAAGAAAGTCATCTTCAGTGACGAGGCACACTTTCACCTCAGTGGATTCGTTAACAAGCAGAATTGCCACAGTTGCGCAAATGAGATCGGGGCGGTATGTGGTTCCAACAGGATGCTGCAACTTGCCACACAGCAAACGTAACAATGGCCATGTCAACTCACGTCGTGGCGTGGGTCATTGGCCGCCGTTTGGAGATATTTCAAAGAAAAAAGTGTACATCAATAAGCCTGGAACAATTCAAGAGCTAAATGACGAGTTAATGTGACACATTGAACCTCATTTATGTACCAGGGTCATTGAACCCATGTACCATAGTATAAAGATATGCCACCGAAGCCATGGCGAACATTTAGCCGCTATTTTGTTTCACTTATAATTGTCATAGATGCTTCGATCATAATAAAAAAATATTAAAAAAAATCTGTAAAAACTTTTTGTTTTATTTACAATTTACATCGTGCGTTTTGGTTGAAAGATGTGAGTAAAAAGGACACTGAACAAATATTTCATCGTCCAAAAAAAACCGTTTTTTGGCAAAAAAAAAAACTAATGTAATTTGTTAACGCTAAAAAAAATATTTTCTTCTATGGAGTGCTGACAGCACCAAGTCTTTCCATTTGGTTAAAAACAAAAACAAATCAGCAATAAATTAATAAAACCTAGAAAAAAAAAACATAAAAACTTTGTCGCTTAAAGTCCCAACTAGCAGAGAAGAAGTCATCGTGTGAGAAGAACGCCTTCTGTCCATGATCGTAAATGCAACAAGAAAAGAAATACACCACAATATTCCACGACAATGCAGTCAATGGGGAACAAGAATACGCAAATGTACTGCACAGTGGGGGTCTTGAGCTTTGAATCGTAGCCACGTTCTAAATTAGTGGGGGAGGGGTCGAATTTCTTGTTTTTTTAATATGTATTTATTATTTTTACATACAAAACAAATTAAAACTTTAAGTCATGGGTTTTCCAACAAGAGGTGTTATTTTTGTATTCAAAGAAAAATTAAACTTTTTGAGATAAATGATCGGATGTTTATTTCATAATAAAGAGGAAGCTAAGCCGTTAGTAACGAAAAGCAAACATCAGTCAAATGGCCACCACGACCACGCTTACAGGACCATATCGGCAATTCCACGGTGTCGAACGTGACCGTTGTACACATTCAAAGTGCAAAAAAGGTCAGAATAAAATATATTTTAGATTCATCTTATACATATTCGTACAGGTCCATAGTAGTACTATCACCGGTGGTTTAGTTTTTTTCAGGCGAAATAGTGATAACAAAATAAGGACAAAACAGGGAGCGGGTCGAACGCGACAAAAACAGAAGTAGTTTCCGTGAACATCTTTAAAAACATGAGAATCAGCGAAATCAAACAGAATATGTTATCGATGAAATTTGTAAAATGTTAAAAAATTACAAAGCTTTCGTATCCTCTTTATTTCATAGAAATATCATGGATAGTTTTTTTACATTTAATTTTTAGGTTGGTTCGCACGTGACATGTCGAACGTGACATTTTTTCTATGACTATCATATAGACAAATTAGACCAAAAAGTACCGTTATTCTTCATTCCTTTTGATTCGTCTCTTCAATTTAAGATTTCTTATGCTCTTAGAAAGATTATTTATAATAAGCCTCTTTTTACATAAGCCTCTCTTTACGAAGGAAATTTTAAAAAAAATGTGCATTTAAAACTCTGAAAATGATCCAAAACTACAATTTTCCACTTTGCAATTGTTTTTCGTAAATTTTTGAGTAAATACACGTGAAATTCTTTAATTTCATTAAAATTTGAATATTTTTGTATAGTAATATATTACATTAATGTGATTTTAATAACTTTTAATTTTTTCATCACGGTAGACCTTTTGGTGGAATTACCCATATCCTTTTCATGAAATTTTCCATAACCAAATCCCAAAGTGGCTGCCCTATGTCCTCGATACCTTCACGAATTATCTTTGAGGAATTGAATCGTTTTTTTATGCTCCAATAATAATGGAGTATTATCATTCGAAAATCGAAGTTGCAAAGAGGTTGTTAGTGAATCCAGATACGGTATAATTATAGATCGGTGCCAGTATAAATTTTCATTGGCTGGATTACTTCTGTTGTTCTGTTTTTCAGCTAAACGTAGCAGAGACATTTCTACTCCGAGGTCGGTTGAAATCATTCGCGATTTGCCTATCAATTCCTATGAATCCTTCTGCGTTTTAGCTATTATTTTTAAGCACGCACAAAATACTTTCAATGTGCAAACATTCAATGTATCGAACATTTTTTTAAATATATTTTCATATTTTGGTACTCTTGTAGATAGTGGGTACAAAATAAACATATCCTCACTGTGTTACAAAGTTATATAAATACACATTTAATAATTATTCAGAGTTTTGACTTTATTTTGTATGGTCTAAGGGCAGCTGCCTCCTCCTGCCCATACCTGGCTACGCCCTTCATCGAATATATATATTTTTCTTGAACTAACCATATTCACGAAATACTAAACAAAAAAACCATCGTTCCAAGACCAAATATTTAAAGGCGTTCGAAAATAAAATAATGAAAAGTGAGGAAAATTAGCAATTCCTTGTTTTCTGATTTGAAACACCATAAATCGTTATTTAAGCCGCACAAATAAATTGAAATTAAAAAGATTATTGGGAAAACAAAAAAAATCGAAATCAGGATTAATATTTAAGTAGAGTACTCTAGCAAATCAGAGCAATATGAGGAAAATTATTGTCTATTTAGAATGTTTCTTCTGAAAATTGTTTATCTTCTCACGAAACCAATAGACCAATACAATACACGCTGAAAAAAAATGGTCATTTTAACAAATTTCAGCAAACAAGTTCACATCAAACATATATATTTTTTTCCATACCACAAATATAAACTTGTTTGTAGGTGATAAATATCAAATGTATATTTATGCATTTTTGTCTTACTTTTTTTTCAATTTGTGAATTTATTCAAAAATTTATTCTTTATTTCAAAGAGCGTAAATGCAGAAAAAAAAATTACGAAAACGCACCCAAATGTTGTACTTTGTTGAATTTAATAAGTTCGTTGTCTGTTTTTCCCAAACACGCTATTGCTTATACACAAATATGTAATACTAATAGCAAACGAGTTATATTTACATCCAAATAAGCTTTGTGTAGAAGGAAATAGCTGTACTTGCTACAAACACCAAACAGGCGTTTTACTTGTGTGTAAACAAAAAAAGACGTATTTTTCAGCATGTAGTTTCGGTTTAGCTGACTTAAGTGTCCATTTTGTGATAATTGCCAAAAGTATATAATTTTTGAAATGTAGCTCAAGTTTTACTTACTTACTTTTTATCGCTTATTTCTCAACCACTCAAAAGTCCAATCAAAGAAAAATACAAACTTCACTCTCCTTTTCACGTTGTAAAAATTAAAAAAAAGAGAGGTTGTACCTGAAAGTCATTGAATTTAACTTATGTGCCTCTGTATTGCAGGTGGCAGTTAAATGAATTTAAGTTAAGTGCAATTTTTAACTAAAGGCTGCAAAAGTTATTATGTCACCTAAGTCAAAACTAATGCATATATATTATCACCTTTCGACCCTGTAAGGCTCGTGGGCCACAATAACAAAAAAAAACTAAAATAGAGAACAAATTTGCAATACCATTAACAGCCCAAGCCTTGAGGTCGAACGACAACTTTCGCATGCTTTCTAAGTGACAAACAGCTGATTTCGGAGCGAGTAATCAGCTGTTTGTGGCTTAGAAAGCATGTGATCGTTGTCGATCGACGTCGTGGCTTCGACTGTTATTGTTTTTATAAAAAATTTTCAGTATTTCAGTATTTTTTTTTTATTCTTGCCACAGGATTCTTACAGCATCGAAAGGAAATAAGATATGTACAGTAGTTTTGACTTAGATGCCACATCAACTTTTGCAGACTTATGTTGTTGTCCACTTTCCGTATGAGATATCACTTTAACAGTTTTCAGATGAACAGCATAAATTATTCCAGAACGATCTGTTGTTATCAGGGTGCTTCTGAGATTACCGGCTAATTTGGACATCATTTTTGGCATTAACGTTTTTTTTTCTTGGCAGAATTTAATATTTCAGATAGGAACTTTATATCTTTTAAGATTATATACATAAATATCAAACGTGCTCATCGATTTCTTAATTCTTAACCAATTTAGACGATATTTTCAAAGATTTTCCTTCCACGGTAAGGACTATTGGGCAGGGAAATGCGAGCGACAAATAAAATGAAATTATTTCCTTTAAAAACCATCCATTTTAATTCAGTTAATAGCAAAAATTATAGAAGTAAAAGGAAAACAAAAATTTAGCAAAAGGAATGACAAAAATCTAAGAAACTATCAAAAAGTAATGTAACTATTTCGAAAAAATTGTCATGAAATGGAAGTTGGTACTCAAATAAAAACAAAAACTAATTTATAAAAATTACTAAACTTTTTTTTTTTTAAAGTTCACAGGGGAATGACGAAATTACGTGCGAATGCTCAATATGAATGACAAAACGCAAATATCCAGGAGAATGATGTTTGCATTTTTTTTAAAAACAAATCAATTTTTGGAAAATGTCTTTTAGTGACTGCAAAGGATCTATAAAGCTTTTTTATAAAGTAAATAATAAAGTGGAATATATTTTATTTTTCCCAGTTTAAGTAGACAACGGCAGCAATCTCAGAATCACCCATTACATCCATGGAAAATACGAACGAAACATTCAATTACCAAATGTCTTTAGTGTCACACATTTCCATACTCAACGCCGTTCTTTTTGCTCTTCTCATTCGGCTCTGAAGTCTTGGCCACCGTTTGTTTACTGATCAATGACCATCGATCGATGTCTTTTTAACTTGATCGTGGCAAATGAATCGCATTGAATGGCCAAACGATGTAGGAGCGTTGATGTACCTCAATTTAATTCTGTTTGGGAAATCAATTGTGTGTAAATTGACAAAGTTCAAAATTGGGTTAAATGAAAGTGAATTCACGTCAAGCCCCAAAACAGCCAGACACTCTGTCCAACCAAAATCGAAATACGGATGATGTCACCGTGAGCTGCGCTGGATGGAAACAACAATCCTTTCATGCTTTAGGATTTCTTGGGATGTCTACAAACATTTCATCAATGATGTCATTATTTCCAGTTTGTTGCTTTTTGTTGTTGTTGTTTCCATTGTTTTATATTAAAGTTCAATAATTCATTAAGTGGTGATATTTAAGGTCACTCCATACCTATGTTGGCGTTATTTTGACAAGTCTGGCATTTTCTTAGCTGGTTTTGTGGCGTTTTTTTTTTGTTCGTCTTTTGTTTTTGCTCGAAATAAGTAGACATAAATACATGTTGCTTGTGTTTATTTGGGACTGTTGTTTCTCTTTGCGAACAATTCTTTATTTAGTTCAATTATAACTGGCGATCATTTATCTTTCGTTCTTCAACAAGTTTTTGATCGCACCATTTTTGGTGAAATCATTTTAATTGTGAAATCGTTTTTGTAATGAAACGCTCTTCCGTTTCCCGTTTGTGAGTGTCGTTATTCCAATGGTCGTCATTAATTAAGTTGTTTTTATTAATTTATTGTGTGGTAGCCCTGCCGTACGTGTCACGTTCACTTTTTAATAATTGATGATCTTCAGTTGCGAAAACTAGGGATGTCCAGGTCATGGGTCATCCAAAAGTTTATGTTAGCCATCACGTTACGAAATAAACTCATAATAACTGGATGACGTTTTTCGTCATCTTTGGTGAAATTGCACTAATTGGAATAAAATTGCTTAATCATGGGTATTAGTAGTCTGATATCAGCAATATTGACCGCAGTTTTATACCTTTTCCAATTCTGTTTATGATATCTCAGAAATAAATTTAAATTTATGATATTGTCAAATATTTACATAAACAATTTTCATGATCCTCATAAAATTCAGACGAGATCTAGACATGCCTGGCATTCGGATATTTTGACAAGAACATTTGAAAAGGTCGATGAAAAAAGCTATTCTGCCTCCTTCGATGTACAGGGTTTTCCAACAAGAGGTTTTATTTTTGTATTCAAAGACAAATTTAATTTTTTCAGATAAATGATCGGATGTTTATTTCATAATAAAGAGGAAGGTATGCCGTTAATAATGAAGAACACCATCAGCCTTTTCATGAAATTTTCCATAACCAAATCACAAAGTGGCTGCCCTATGTCCTCGAATTTTATTTGTGAGGTCTTGAATCGACGCTGGGCTGTTGGCGTAGATCTTATCTTTCAAGTGGCCCCAAAGGAAGAAGTCGCAAGGCCAATTGTGATCACCTCTTCCAGAGATAACACGGTTCGGAAACTTTTTAGTTTTTCGAACTGTGACTTTGAAATTTTAATAATTTCAATGCGTTGTTGAAGCGTTTATCGTTCCATGGCCATGGTTCATCGTTAGTAATGGCGTAGTTTCTACTTGTCGAATGTGAGAGAACAAATGTGACTGCTACCGAAATACCGGGTGATTCAAAATAACACCTCTTGTTGGAAAACCCATTACTTTCAAAAACAGATTATTGTTATTGTCAACATCACTTAGTATAATTTTCCAAGTTTTTTTTTGTTTCACTTTGTTATTTAGGTGTATATTTGATTGTTTTTTTTTTGTTCATTTTCTTTATTTGTTATCATTTGAATTACTTTCGTATTTGGCCCTGCAAAGTTTGGAAGTTATTTACATATGTTGTAAATCCGAATATTGGAAAATAATCAAAAACAGTCGAATGTGGATAACACTAGGCATGCATCTGTAGTTTATTCCAGAAAGTGTATCTAACAAATTTGAGCACTTTTGCTTGGCACGGAACATTCTGAGCAAAAACAAGTGGAGAAATAGTAAGTTCGGCCGGGCCGAATCTTATATACCCTCCATCATGGATCCTTAAAAAGTCAATAAATAAGAAAACTAACTGAGTTTTTGGGCCGCTCGTGACCCGATAGTCCCAGGAACCCGATCACAAATTTTATCCAAATCATGAAAATAAATGCATATTTGGGTTCGCGAGAAAATTTCGTTGCATTTCGATACCCATATGTCCATGTAGGAAAATCGTGGAAATAAAGGCATATTTGGGTTCGTGAGTAAATTTCGTTGCACTTCGATACCCATATGCGCATGTTTATCATGGGCCCTTTTTTGGGCCCCAAGGGTCCACGGAACCCATGAGCACGCCCATTTTTGGGATTTTTTTCCCCATCTATAAATTATATAAACTTAGAACTTAGATGTAGTGAAAACAAATATTTGAAAAATTTGATTATGGCCGGAATATATTTAGTCCCGTAAAGGGGAACTTCCCCTTTGGTCCGATATGGCCCATTCTCGAACTTAACCTGCTTATGGGCAAACAACATCTTCCTACAAAATTTCAGCTTCTTAGCGTTGATCGTTCGCACTCTATCGTGATTTCAACAGACAACAGACGGACGGACGGACATACGGACATCGCTAGAATGTCTTAGAATGTTACACTGACCAATAATATATATACTTTATAGGGTCGCAGATCACTCTTTCGAGGTGTTGCAAACGGAATGACAAACTTAGTATATACTCCATCCTATGATGGAGTGTATAAAAAAACTATTTGGATTGCATGAGCGATGAGCGTGGCCGATTTTTATGAAATCCAATAATTTTTCTTAATTTAGACAATATAATGTTTGGTGCCTACTTTCAATGATCTAGGACCACTCCATACAGTTTTGTCAACTAAAATGTGTGATGCCATCCCATTGTTGGACGTAGTGTGATAGGTATCAAACAGTCAACTCAGGTTGGCATTCTGGTAAGACCATCAAATAGTTGGTTTCCACATCGTTAATGTCATGTAAAAACATCTCTGAAGAAAACATTGGAGCCGACTTTAAACAATAGGTCACTGTGAATAGTTATACAAATTGTATCGTAAATAGCTCATTGATTCAAAACAATCCACCCACTATGGTCAAAATGTCATTTTTTTTTTGGCATAAAGTCAATTTTTTTTTTTAAAATTTAAAAAACTTACTTATTTCCGAAATATGTAAACCTACATCAGAAAAAATCTTATTGTGTGTTTCCATAAAACGAATTTGTTCGTTCGTTACAAATTGGCAATATTGAAAGCGTTAGAAAATAGGTTTCAGACATTATTCAGTTCGGGTTTTCAGATATATGTTATATACCTACATATGGGAGACAATCCTAAAAGAAATAGCTCTCATTACAGATAAAAGTCTTATTTTAGAGTGCCTTCAATTTTGACAATTTGTAACGAACGGACAAATTTGTTTTACGGAAACAGGCAGTTATACAAAATAAATCAGGGTGGCCATATGTTTTTGGTGGCACGCCATTAAAGTCAACTGATTGCACGTGAATTTGTTTGTGTCAAAATTCGCGGTAAATATCAGTTGACTTTAGATGCTGGTGCGTTGAAAAGTGGAAGAAAATTAAAAAGTTTATTATGGAATCTATTGCTGGAGGTTTATAAAATTATGAATTGATATCACTTTGGCCATAATTGCGTGTTGTTGTCCGATTGTGTAATGTTTCTGTTAGTGTATTAATTTAGATTGAAATTAATCATTGACTTGAGTTTCGTGAATTATAACTCTTGTTTTTTTGTTTTCTCTATTTTCTCTATTTTTTGTTAAAATTCCAATGGCTGCCAAAGACAAACTAAAGGACTCTGGTTACTTTAACCGACGGTAGTTGACAGGAGAAGTATTGACTTGTATTTAACCACGAAGGGAGTTTTGAAAGTGGTCTCGCAGACTTGTACCGAATCTCGGATGAATGTGATCCAGTGGCCCCTGAATTCTGTAGAAACACACTTTCTGGGATATCATAATATCAAACCACAGAATGAAGCTGCAAACTTAAAGAGTGCGGATATGCACCACAAATGGCTTCGTACCATCACCTAATAGTGAAATTTCACTTGATGAGGTGATTCAAGTTGATTTTCCAACTCTTAAATCAAGTTGTGCTCGATAGTCAGGAGATGTAACATGTTTAGATTTTAGATTTCTAACCGGCAATACCATTCTGAGGATGTCTTCATGAATTGTTGTTTAATTTCGTAAAAAATATTTGTTTGTGCATAACTTTTTCAGTATTTCTGTTTGGCCGTTTAGAGGGATAATATTTTTTATGAAATTAAACACAATTATCGAAGACCACTATAAGACGGTCTAGCCGGTTAGAGAGTTAACATTCCCAAATGGTGAAAAGTAACACACACCTAATCTGAACATTTAAAATCGATTTCCTGCTGATTGACTTTGTAAAGGGCGGAATACAGTCTCCCCGGTTCACAAAAAGGCTTTCAACATGAGTCTCAGGCTATCACGCTCCTATGGCATTCAGCATGTAGAAATACGACCATCAATTACGAATCAAGAAAATGTTCTTACATCATTTTCCCTTTTAGTTCACATGTTGCAATGCTTTTCAGTTCAAAACAGTGCAATTAATAAAATTCTCCCCCACGCATCTCATGAACACTTATGCAATAACTAAATTGCAATATTTAATAGTTGTGATTAGAATTGGGGCGTCGTGGCATTGCATCATTTCAGAATCCTTCAAATCAAACAGAAACTTGAAGATATTGCAAATGGAACAAACTGTTATTAACAGAGCTCCACTTTGCGCTGTTAAGACGACCAACAGCACCACCTTCACAAAATGTTAACGCCAAGAGCTTTCATTTATTAAATGAAGCAACATACCGAGAGCTTTATCGCGCTCAGCTTTCGATTAACAGCGAGAACGTCGAAACGAACGAAAGGTAAACGTAAAATGAATCCAACAAAAATTGCCAGCAAACAGTTTCCATTTAACAGCGCTAACGAACGGTTCTATTTCTGGCAGAAAAATAATAAATCATAGACACACTCACACACACTCTCGCCCCAAACGAAACAAAACAAAAGTAAACGCTTCGCTCCAACAAATTCCACATGAAAGAAGTTAAATAAATAAATACCGAAAAAAAACCCAACGCATCGCGAGCAAAATTACCGAAAATTGTTTAACGAAAAGAAAAACAAAATACTTAATGCGTTTTTAAGGCAAAATTAATTTAGATTAAAGTGAGCAGAGACAACGACGACATTAAAATAGTTTTTGTTTTGTACAGAACGGAATTAACGAATTTTCAAATATAACGAACTTTTTCTATTTTTCTTTTTTGCACCCACAAACAAAAGAGAAAAGTAACATAAAAAACCACCAACAACAACAAAAACATAATAAATCACATGCATTTCTAAAATCCTTTGTTACACACAAAGGACATAAGGACTGTAAAGAACAACAACTACAAGAGCTACGACAAACAACCAGACAACGTGTCACAAGGTGTCCCTTTGGTCTGTAGTGTTTTTGTTAACAATTCTCCAGACGAAGGATACGTACAGCAAGAAGAAGAAGAAGAAAAAACCCTCGACGACTAAACCGTGTTTTACAACGAACATTTTTGTGCATAAAATTCATAATTTTCCTTGTTCCTTGGAATACGCAATAGCAGGCTAAGGATATCAAGAGCGCTCCCCAAACGCCTGACACTCACACTATTCGTCCATCAAATCGTAAGTATATAATTACAGTCTACTGTCCCTTTACAAGGCTCTAGTCCGGTTTCCCAAGACCTTTGTATTAAAATAATTCGAGGGTGGTTTTAAGATTCAAAAGCAGTTCACACATACAAATGAATATTAAGTCCTTAACACTTGTGGTTGTCCAGACTGTCTCTAGGTGTGTGTGTGTGTGTCTGGGTTCACAGAGACAAGTGTTGTGTTGAGTGTGGGATTATTTAACATAAAAAATTTATAAGAACGAGTTTTAATTTAATCTACCGTAAAATAAATATGATATCATGTGTACCGACACAAACAACATTTCCAAATAAATAAAACGGCGGCGTCCGAGAGACACACATACCGACTCGTTCACCCGGAATGACGGTTTTTGTTTTTATAGAAAATCCTACTCAGCTCACCACATCATTTCCAATTGAACTTGTTAACAGTTCGAAAGAAATTATGAGTTCTGAACATGTAAATGGACACAAAGACTTTTAATTATAATTCGGGGGGAAAAAGGATCGTTTTGGACCTAATCGGTATTAAAAACCAGTTAAAAAGCTATTTTAAAAACATTTGTAATCAGAATAGTTATTTTTATATAACTCAATGTTTGTAATGCCCCGAAATATTTAAGCCAGACCTGGAAATACCAAACAAATTTATTTCTACATTGGTTGCTATCCACTGGATATCCCAAGTCGGCACTTGTTATTGTCTTGCATCAAGAATGTTGGTCGAGTATAAAGACTGATCGGCAGATCAATACCACAAGACATCAGTTGATTTGCCTGAAGTGCGATATCCTTAGCTTGCGCTGACAAATTTGTCTTCATATTTTTTACGAAACATTCCTCATGAATGAAATAATATGAAATATAAAATGTACCCTATTTGCCCATTCTTTGCGAGGGAAAGCAGTTCTTTGGTCACATTAATGTCTGGCCAAAGAGATCAAACTACCCTGCAGTTCTCTACATTTGTCCACTTCGACCTGGTTCATGCTGTTCCCATCTCGTCGGATTTTCCGTTAACCGAATTTGCACGTCCAAGATCGCGATTTATTCTTGAGCGTCTGCTAATTCGTTGCCAGGCACGTTACTATGTCCTGGTACCCAGCAGAGCGTAATTTCGTACGCCTGAATTTGGGTTAAGTATCAAAAGCAGTCCATAGTAGAAGATGATTTCATAGATCTTGAGTCCAGAGCCCTGACAGCTGCCCCACTGTCGACGTAGGTCTTGAATTTTTTTATGTACATATATATCGATTGAACCAAGTGCCACCTGAGAAGCAGTGACCACTTCATTGTCTCGTCCTTCCATGGTTTTCATTAGAAACGATGAGAGACTGAGTGGTCTACAGTCTTTTGTCGTACTGTGGTTTTCAGATGAAGTTTTACACGATTTCACAGATTAATCTCTTACTCATAAATAATCATTGGAACTGATGCTTCTGTTGTTTTCCCGAGAGGTTTGGTGTACAGTGGAAATGTCCTTCTCACGTGCCTCGCTTGAGTCATGAGTAGCTAGTAAGGATATAACTTAGTTCAAGTTTATTCAGTTGCATTAAATTCTCTGTTTTACTTCCTTCAATGAGTATATTTTTATTAATGACTTTTTATTTTTTTATACAAATTTAGCTTATAAATTGGTATAGATCATAAATTGATTTCATAAATAGATACGGTTGAAATTCATTGTTTCATTGATTTGGCTTTTGAAACCAAGGAACATGGTACGGCTCCTTTAACATCTTAGAATGTATTCATTCTGTATCTGTATCAGCAGCAAATATACCTTATGTCGTCTTCGGAAAATCTTCAAAATTCATTAAAAAAAAGTTAGTTCGTTACTTTTTTTTTGAAATATTTTCGATTTGTCTTTAAGACAAATCAGTGTGAGAGAGAGAGTATAAGAATAGTGGACGGAAATACAATTTTCGAAAATTTTGTTATTGAACACCTGGAGTCGGTGTCCAGCTATTTAAAAATTCTGGAGTCGCAACCCGCTATGTAATGACCCTCATTGTCTAAATACGACCTAATATATAAATGGATATTTTTAACATTTAATGACGATCGGTCATATATACACGTAAATGTCAATGCATATCTAACCCATACTGATGTCGGAGAGTTCACACCTCTGCAATATATCTTCCAAACTACAAAAGTTTCGAAAACATTGTCACAATAGTCTAACGATATCAATAGAATGAAATAAATGGCTCAGATTCGATATAAGTTTGTAAGTTAATTTGTTTTCTACTTTTCATGACAACGATTTCAGTTGATTTGAATGGAAATGTAAAATTTCGTCCCAAAGGCGATATCTCGAAAAAGACGTGTAGATTTATTGCGATGGTCAGTTCACTCCTCAAAATAAATAAACTTCCATCTATCTACAGATTGTGTAACAGAAAGTAATCTATCATTAGGAGAGGAGAAGTTGGAGGACTCCAATGGTGTGTAAGTTCAGATTTAATGGACTCCTAATATTGTGCAACGATCATCGGATTCTAAAAGTTTTCTCGAAAAAGGCTCTCAGGCTCGTAATATAACTTTTATGAACTGAATTCGTTTCTCCAATAAAATGTTAGGTTTTAAATTTCAAATTTGAGGCGTCCCTACCTAAACAATCGCGGCGTCGTTTGAACTCGCCATTTAAATGTACGCGTGTAATTGTTGATTTCAGTGTTTTGGAAATGATAACACAGTAGACATCAGCTGTTTTGCGGTGTAACATTCTACATTGTCAACTGGTGTGAATGGTGCCGAAAGTGCAACATTTTCCAGGTAATACTTCGACAAACGAACACAAAATCTTTTCGTAGGCTTACACATTTTTAACAAAAGAACAGAAACATTTTTAACAAAAGAAAAATTGTAAGATTTTGTTAAACAAATGAAGTAACTTCTAAGTTCAAGACTTCTTAAAGAAGCCACAGAAGCAAGTGTGCGGGAACACATAGAAAATATATGTTTAAAATACTTGAAAGGCTTGAGGTCGAAAATATAATGTGTTAGCTTAAGGCTTGCTGTACCGTGGCGTTGTCAATAAATTAAACTCCCATTGCTCGTAAATCATACCAAGAATGAAAACTAGAACATTAAACGGGCAATTTCTCTCAGACAGGGCAACATTTGTTTATGAAACTAAATCACCAGAAGTCTTTGTACTAGTTCATATACATATGTATGTATATTAGGGTGGAGTGAAAACATGCTTTTTTTTTTAATTGAAAAAGTTAACCTCGGAAAGAGATGTAGTCTGGGGTCCTAATGAGGGGAAAAATAAAGAAAAAAATTTTAAAAAAATTTTAGGGGTCGCTATTTTGGCATTGATTTTAGAAAAATCCTAAAAATTAACGACTTAACTTATTCGAAATTTAAAAGTTTGAGCTTGTTCAGTGCCCAAACAAAAGTATTTGAGGCAAATATGAGGATAATCGACTAATATTTGTAGTTTTGGTGGCGATTTCATTGTTCAGTCAATTTTCTGAAGAAGGGACGATTTGATTTATTTTACTTTTTGAAATTTTTGAACAATGAGAAAATTTTTTTTAAATTTTTTCATGCACTTATTTCATTGTTTACGCTATTGCAAACATTTATTGACATAAAACTTTTTAGGATTTTTCTAAAATCAACGCCAAAATAGCGATAATTTCCAAATTTCGAGGGAGTGGCGCGACCCCTAAAATTTTTTTTAATTTTTTTTCTTTATTTTCCCCCTCATTAGGACCCCAGACTACATCTCTTTCCGAGGTTAACTTTTTTTTTTTGAATTTCACTCCACCCTAATGTATATACTTTCGACTAATTACAATATTTTCCTATTTAAGTGAATTTAGGTGAAGAATCATATCTTAAGTGTTCATGTCATGTTAGTGGTTTTAAATATTGTTCACATGTTTCACATGGTTAAACCTACGAGTGAAGTGCCAGCAATAATTAGCAGAGCACAGCTCAAGTAAAAGCCTATGCTAGAGTTTAATTATCGTTTTGTTTGTTGTGTTGCTGTATTCGGTCTCTGTTTTTTTTTGGTCATTATTATGACTGAACTTGAATTATTTATTCTGGTTCAAGACCATTTGCTATTTCTGTTTGGAAAACAAACATTAACAAATGGTGAAATGTTTTTTTTTTTGGGGGCTTTGGTGGCAAAGGCAAATTGTACAGCAATTTCGGAACATGTCAGGGTCTGTTGGCAACATTTATTTAATATGACATAAAAGACGAGATCTGCATAACGAAGACTTACCCACCGAATTCATTAAAATTTAAAACAGCTTTACAAGCCTTTGTTAGGAAAATGTATGCAAATACAAAAACAAGCCTTTGATAAGGAAAATGTATGGCAATACAAAAACAATTTTCACACATTTTTCTTAACAAAAGGTTTGTAGAGCTGTTTTAATTTTTTATGAATATGGGGGGTTAATGTACAAATGTATGACAATTTCATGTTTTTTTTTTAAATTTAATTTTGAAGATTTTGTTTTGAATCATGCTTTTTATAAACAGCAAATATTCCTAAGATTTTTGTTGTTGCACAGTGTAACCAGTGCTTTGTTTGGTTTATTACAGTAAATCGTGAAATCTGCACCTGTTGTTGTTAATCAGCTGTGGGCTATTTTTTTTTTGTCCATTTCTTTCAACGCTGATTTCAATTAATAATAAATATTAAAGATTGAAATGAACCCCTTAGGTCAGAGGGGCGAAATTCTGTTCAATCAGGCATTTTATAGTCGTATTGTGTTAATTACCTCTATGATTTCACTTTTATAATTCGATGACGACATTTTAGGAACAAATTGTGGATTTGTTAAATGATGTCTTAAACAAAATCGAGGGAATTTTAAGCGAATAGATTGTCATGAAGTTATTCCATTTGGAATTAAAACATTTTATAAATAAATAAAATATATTGAAAATAAAATAAATTGAATACGACTTTCTATCAATACGATCCTGATATTGTGGGCCATTTTAGACAAACATAATATTTATTAAATATTTCGGCACGTTGGCATTTGTTCAGCTCGTTACCATTTCCTCAACGTTTTTTCTCTTTGTTTTTTTTTTTCGTAAAGCTTTGGAATTGCCAAATAAAACACGTATACGGAGAAATGTCAACTATATTTTAATACTCCAGAGTAATTTAAAAAAAAAAACCATTTTGAATATTGTCTTATTTTCTTTATGTAGAATATTCATAATTTCATAACATTTGATTGAATTGACTTTCTGCGGATTGAGTCGATAAGCAATTGACGACACTTTATTGTCGTAATCTAAAAATAGATAACCGAGCTCAGACATCTGGCAGATGCAAAGCAAAAATATGCTATGGAAGTCACCGAAGTATTTGTATGCTTGATGAAATTCCTATTGGTCGCGATTTTCTTCGGCAATCAAATTAATCTTATGGAGACAGTGTAGATGGCTGACGGTAGAAGGCGCTATGGGGATTCATCGACATTTGTGAGGTGAACATGGCGATGGGTGTACAGGAATTTGTCCGGGGTTTGTGTGCATCTACCACCAGTCACACCGCGGCCGACCACAATCTTAACATTTTCGGTGATTTGGTCTTAGGAACAGGAATGCAAACCAAACTGAACCGTATTTCAACAGAACCCTATCACTTTTTTTTTATCTGTGAACCGAACCGGGAACCAAACCACGGTTAGAAAAAAATATCAAACCGAAATGAAAACCTCAAAAATTAAAAAAAAATAAACATTTTGGTACGCCAGAGAAAAATGTATTCGAGTTTTGAAAAAAAAAACACATTGATTGGTGAAGTTTTATTTATTATTAATTACATTACAAGGACGGTAGTGTGTGTGCGACTATCACACAGAAGAACCCGAATTCGAAACCGGGTAAGACCATCAAAAATTTTTCAGCGGTTGTTTCCACCTCGTAAATGTTGGCGACTTTACGAGTAAGAGAGCAATCTCTAAGCCATGTAAAAGGTTTCTAGAAAAGCATTAGCCGTTCGGAGCCGGCTTTAAACAGGGGGGTCCCGGTCAGTGAGTGTACAGAATTATATCGTACACAGCTCACTGATTCGAGAGAAGTTTCCCGTCTGTTCCTTCATGGAATGTTAAGGGAAATAAGTAAGTAATTGCAATATAAAGTAAATTTATATTCTAATTTGTAGGTCCAAGGGTAAACCGGGTTACAAAACCGGATTTTGCAGCGACAGACAAACCCAACCACAACCCGCTCGCTAACAACTCGCCTACCGGTTCCCGAGATACAAGTTTCTCTTGGACCTTTTGTAATAAAAATCCAAAATATTTTTGTTTCCATTATTTATGGACCATTTTTGGGCCACTGAACGGGAGTATCTAAAAACTATTTTAAAACTCCAACCTGTTGTTCAGACCTTCTCTAAGCAATTGAACCGAATAAATTCGAATTTTAAAGTGATCCCTGCTTAAAAATAGTTTTTACCAAAACATTGTGTTTAATGACAAACAAAAAGAACTAATATATGGACGTGGTCAGATCGTCATAAAAATATAACATGGAATCTTAATAATTCGCGATTCTCGAATTCTGGATAATCGCTTCTTGCAGTTCATTTATGTACAGCCGAATTCGGATAAGCGCACGCCTTTTAATTGATGAAGTCGTTTAATTGGAAATAAATATTAGTAACAATTGTTCTGGATGATATTCCATGCACTGTACTTCGCCTAAATGATAATCAGCTTTATTCAAAAATCGTTTATGTGAAATGCATTTTTAATGCGAATATGATACGAACGCCGCTTAACAGAAATATGATGATAAAGTATGTGTCAACCGCATTTAAGATAACTCAATCAAATGAAAATAAGTGACTATTTTCATCCAAGCTCATTAATATTAAATTGAAATTTTACACACATGTATATTAATAGTTGTGCTACAGGTTTCAATCTTCGTTTCATAGAACTATTTCAAAAGTACATACTTAGTTCGTTTAAATGAAAGAAGCTTCAATTATCCGAAGTCCTTTTTATTGAAAATCCCGCATAAATGAAAAAAAATCCTTAATTTTTTCATTTCCTCTTAAACGAATTCAACTGTACAGTCAAAAAAAAAAACATAAAATTGTTTTCACTTTTGCGGGATTCTTAATAAGACAGGACTTCGAATAATTTGAGGCTTCTTTCATTTAAACGAAATGAGTATGTACTTGTATATAAAAAATTGTTTATGAAACAAAGTAGAAACTTGTGGCACAACTATTAAAATACATGCATGTACAACTCAAAACTAATGAGCTTGCATGAAAATAATTTGATGTTGTTGAGATCACTTATGTTGCACAAGGCTTCAAAATTGTCTCCAAACATAAATTGTTTTGAAACATGAATAACACATATTTTCCCTCAGTGTTTCTCGTGGCGGATCAATAGTTGTCGGTCTGATTTGGCCGTCCAGGACGTACAAAAATTATAAGTGAAATCCCAAATCAAGTCAGATTTAATGAAATCTCTCTCATGCTGTTAATGTTTGGAATGGGCGACGAAGTCAAGTGGGCCACATGTTGTAAGCGGAGATGCTAGCATGAGTGGATGGCTGATCAGACCAAAGCAAGGAGAATCTAAGCTCAAAAGAGTCGGTATTTTATTCTCGCGAATAGCATTGAGAATTAATGTTATCCAAATTGTTGCTAACGTCTCCTTCGGTGTAGGTTTAATAGAATTTGTAAAGGTAATTCTAATGAACCTACTATAGCATTTTCAACGTTTCCATTGGGCATATACGTCACCTCCTTTATTATCGGTTGGTCCATCACTTCTCCTCTATTATTGTGTATGAGTTGCATGAATTTCTCTTAAGCGGTATTCGTTTCATAATAGTCTGTGTCTTTGCAGTAAAAATGTGTTTTACATTAACGATTTTTTCAATAAAGCGAATTTTCCTTTAAGAAAAGTACAGTGTACGGGAATTCATCCAAAACAATCGTAACTGATACAGTGGAACTTCCATAAGTCGAAGCACTTCTAGTAGCATTTTAAAGGGTCCACCATCTAACGTTTTTTTTGAACTAGTGTTTATTTTGTTTTCGATATTTTCGTTATCGGGCCATGTTGAACGAATTTTTGTTTACAAAAATTAAAGAGGAGGATATTGGCAACATTTGGTTTCAAGAAGACGGCGCTACGCGCTACACAGCCAAAGCTACACTCGATGTTTTGCGCCCTATTTTTGAAGATCGCATTATCAGCCGCAGAGCTGATATCGTAAGGCTACTGCATGGCCAACCGAGGCAGCCATTTGAATGAAATTATTTTCCATTATTAACAGGACGGATTGTACTTTCAAATAAAAAAAGAAATTTGAGAAAATATCCAGCAGCTTTTTTTTTAGAGAATTTTCAACAAAAAAAAACTTATTTGACGGACCCTGTATAATTAATTCCATAACTCAAAGTCTGCGTAAGTCGAACTTTTCTACGGGATAATGATGGTTCGAGTTATGTACGTTTGACTGTATTTATTTTCAATAAAACGATTTTTCAGTAAAAGGGCGTGCGCTTATTCGAATTCGACTGTACAATGTAAGAAAAATCATGCAAGAAAAATCAAAAATACATTTCTTTGAATACTTCAATTATTTTTTTTTTTTTTTTTTTTTTTTTTGCTGGCCAACACTCAGGGGATGCCCCCTATAAATGCAATGCATTGTGTTAGCGGAAGGAAATTAGGGTATCGGAAGGAGGAAGGAGGGAGTAGTGTTTGTTGACATTTGTTTTGAATTTCTGAATGTCACAACTGGCAGGAAACACATTTGCTGGAAGATTATTCCACATACGAACGGTTCGGCTAAAGAACGAATTTTCTCTATAGTGCGTCGTCCGGTCAACCGGCCATTTCACAATGAACGAATGAGATACCCTGGATAGCCGTGTATTCCGACTAAATGTTCTAACGTCAGGGACCAGACGACGGATATCTTCTGAACAGATACCATTAAAATATCTATAGAATAGCGATACACAACCCACATTTCGGCGATGCTGTAGGGAGACAATAGAGCTGGATACCCTACCATCCCCTATCATCACCACCGCTCTCCTCTGTACACGGTCCAGAAGCTTCAAAGATGTTAATGGAGCCCCTGCCCATATATGCGAGTTGTATTCCATTTTAGGCCGGATGTAAGTGGTGTAAATATTTACGAGATCAGATGGAGTGAAGTATTTCTTGCACCGCTTCAAAAAGCCTAAACACTTGAATGCTTCTTTCGACACTTCGAATATATGGCTAGCCCAGCGAGCATCACCCTGTATCTTCATGCCCAGAACATCAAGAGTGTCTGATTCGTCGATATCCACACCACCCATAGAAATTGACGACGATGCTGGATCTGGTGAACGTTTGTGTGACAACAAACAGCACTGGGTCTTTTGTGCATTAAAATCTACTCTATTCATTTGGCCCCACTCACAAATCGTCGCCAAATCGCGGTTAAGTGAGTCATTCATCATTCGCCTTTTGTCCTCGACCTCCAGAGGACCTGGCCGATGATCAAATGAGTATGAATGACAGAGATTGCTGTCATCCGCAAAGGAGTAGATCGGGTTCACAGTCTGACCCAACAAGTCGTCAATGAAAATAAGAAATAGAGAGGGAGAGAGGACAGAGCCTTGTGGAACTCCTGCGGTCAACCTATGCTCGTTGGATGAGACCCCATCTATAACAACTCGTATAGAGCGATCCCTGAGAAAACTCGATATGAATCGAGAGAAGGTATTACCGACACCAAATGCAATAAGTTTTGATATGAGTGCTCCGTGCCAGACCCTATCGAACGCCTTGGAAATATCCAGAGCCACGACCTTACTTTCACCAAGGGCGTGAATAGATCGACTCCATCGCTCCGAAAGGAACGCCATCAGGTCTCCAGTAGATCGATTTCTACGGAAGCCATACTGTCGATCATTTAGAAGGCCGTTAGACTCTAAATACTTAACAAGATGGTGGTTAACCATGCTCTCCATAACCTTCGAGAGCGCAGAACATATTGCAATTGGACGGTAATTCGCAGGATTAGTAGCCTCACCTTTCTTGGGGATCGGCTGAACATTGGCAACTTTCCAACATGAAGGGTAAATACCAGCACGGTACGACATGTTGAAAAGATTGCGCAATGGACGAGCTAGCGTCGAAGAGCACTTACATAGGACAAGTGCTGAAATGCCATCCGGGCCCGGAGTTTTGTTTACATTGAGATCTGCAAGAACCCTTTTAACGCCACGTGTTCGAAAAAATATCTGAGGCATCGAAGTAGATACGTTTTCGATTACGGGGAGTGGTTGACTGCTGTCTGGCAAAGATGAATTCTTTGCAAATATTTCAGCCAGAAGGTTAGCTTTGTCAACCGGGTCAGTGAATATCTGGTCATCGTTAACGAGAGTTGGGATAGAAGATGAAGAATTGTCCCTTACTCTTTTAACAAATGCCCAAAAGCTCTTACTACCCCTGGGAGAAGAAAGAACTTTAGCACGAAGGCGTTGTTCGTGGAGAAGTTTTTCACGCCTAAGCACTCTGGCACAATTGGATCTTGCCTGCTTACGTAGCAGCTCAGTAGTGACGTTTTTATTTAAACGCCAATTTCTGAACGCTTCCTCTTTGGATCTGACAGCTTCTTTGCATGTCTGATTAAACCAACAATTCTTTGAAGGTTTATTCGAAGTAGTCTTCGATGGAATAAACGTGTTTATTCCATGAAGAATTATTTTCTCGACCATTTCAGCAGCAGCATCGACATTATTGTCTAGGAAACATAATTTCCAATTAAAATGCTGATAGAAATTGTTGAGCTCGGCCCAACGTGCCTTTTCGTATATGTACAATGTCCGCTTCGTGACTGGTTTAGAAGTGGATCGAAGATCGGAGAACGAAAAGGATGCTGAAATGGTGCAATGATCCGAGTTACCAAGAGGTGCAAGAATATTAACCTCGTACTTTTCAGGGTGCGAGGTTAAGAAAAGGTCAAGAATATTATGATATTGCCCTTCAACACGCGGAATGTGTGTCATGTGTATTGTCAAATAATTCAAACTGTATGTAACGCTGTCGAAAATTTGAATATTCCCACAAAATGCTACACTATACTTTACGGCCTTATCAGACCACCCCCTATGTACACAAATCCTTATCCGCATTCCTTGTAGTTCTATCTTGGCCCTAACATTCATTTTTTTCTCAATCTATTTGTTGTATTGTTTCGTATGTATTTCGTTTCCATTGTGTCTGCTGTGTGGTTAGTTTTGTTTTTATTTTGGCTTACAAATGCGGCTGTTACAACACACTTGTGAATGACGAGCCGAGGAACACAACTTCCTTGACGGTCTCAACTAAATTTGCCATAAATTAAACCGGGGTGCGTGAGTACGTGCGTGTTGTTTGTTTGTGTATAATTTCTCCTTTTTGATGTATGCGAGTGAGTGTGCATACAAACATTAGCCTGATTGCTCTGTTCTTTTCGTGTGTGTGTGTGTGTGAGTAAGTGTGGGCATGTCGCGTGTTTATCCTGTGGTTTCTCTAATTGTCTGTGTCATTGTGTGCTTCTAGTTGTTGGTAATTCCTTTTATTGTTACTACTTTATCTTTTTCTTCTCTTCCATTTTCCCTCTCGCTCTCTCCCTCTCTCTTTCTCTGACAGTTCATTGACATATAAACATATAATGGAATAGCATTTTTTGTATGAATAATTTAGCGAAATTGGTTTTCTTTTTTTTCTGTAACAGATTTTTATATTTATTGCCGGTTTGTTTGTTGTCCCGTTCAAGGGTAAATGTTGTTTTGTGTTAGTTCGAAATGGAACAACTATTAAATGTTAAATAAAAAACGATTTACGGGCTTTGAATTTATGGATTCAATTAAGTTTTTATTAATGTGTGTATAGATAAGCCGGAAGGGGGAATGGTTTTCAATTTTCAAATGAGAGCATTAAAATATGCAAACGTGAACAGGTATCTGAAATATATGAAAAAAGCTTGACACCTACACCTGGTACAGTAATAAACTTGAGCTTTTAATTCTCCAGTCATGATCAGCGGCAAGAAAAATGTAATCTGCTTTAATTAATTCAAATTTTTAAGAGGTACTGGTAAAGTGTAGATACTAAAATGTGTTAAGACTTTTTTGCGAATAACTGCAACAATGATGTGATTAAGTCTGAATAGATAATCGATGGTTCCACCATTAACCCTCATCTTGTACTTATCCTTATCCTGTCTGTGTGGGTCAAATTTGTCCACTATAAATTTATTCATAAATACATGTATTATAAACATTACAAACTTTTTTAAAAATGGCCCAGCCAAACCGAGCCATAAACACAACCGTTCATTATCATAAATTCTTATCAAAAAAGTAGACTTGAAACTCGAAATAATGTACTTGCACAAAAATTATACTCAAAGAAAATTTATTTGGGCAATTTTTACCCTCTAGGACAGTATAAGGGTTGACATAGTAGTATGAGTTTTTTAAATGACAGAAATGAAACCCTGGTTTTCTAACTACAGTCGAATTCGGTGAAAAAAAGCAATGAAAAATATATAGACATTATTTTCACTATGCGGTATTTTCAATAAAAAGGACTTCGGATAATTCAATGTTCTTTCATTCAAACGAAATGCACTTGTATGTATGAAATTGTTTTATGAAACTTGTGACACAACTATTAACATACATGTACAATTTAAATTCAATATTAATGAGCTTGTATGAAAGTAGTCACTTATTTTCATTTGGTTGAGTTGTGTTAAATGTGATTGACAGATAATTTGTTTGCGATCATTTACTTCGCCAAAATGTTACCAAAAAATTTTTTCATAACATAAATTGATTCTAATATCTCCTTCCTAGTAGGTTTAATAGAATTTATTATGATGATCTCATAATAAATTCTATTGAACCTACTACAACATTTTCTACGTTTCCTGTATTATCTCTTGGTCTGTCAATTCTCCTCTATTATTGTGTATGAGTTGCACGCATTTCTCTTAAGCGTTATTCGTATCATATAAGTGTGTGTCTTTGCATGTGTTTAATAAAGCGGATTTTCATTTAAGCAAAGTTCAATGCATGGAAAATCATCCAGAACAAGCGTTACTAATATTTATTTCCAATTAAGCGATTTTTTCAATTAAAAGGCATGCGCTTATTCGAATTCGACTGTACAGATATTGTAAGGCGTTAACAGATCTATTCTATTAAGTCTAAACAGAAATTCCCTGGGTTTCCACCTCAATACAATACAAAACGTCTGATGTTTTTCCAGGGATATGAACTTTTGTTGTGCAACAGTCACATTTACATTCCATCTTACATTTTCCTTTGTATAATCGTGTACGCACGATTGTTGTACGCTATTAATATTGAGTATACGCTAAATGCCCAGGACTCGTGTGACATGGGCTATTTTATTTATAAGGCAAAGGACACACCACCACCGCTAGTTGGGACAAAAATAATACAGGGTCCGCCATATAACTTTTTTTGGAAATTCTATAAAAAAAAAAACTGCTGGATATTTTCTCAAATTTTTTTTATTTGAATGTACAATAATAATTTCATTCAAATGGCTGCCTCGGCTGGCCAAGCACATTATCGATTGTGTGCAACTGTATTTCACCAATGGCTTCACGAATATTTTCCTTTAATGCATCAATTGTTTCTGGTTTGTCGGCGTAACACTTATCTTTGTGGGCACCCCACAAATAATAGTCCAACGGTGTGAACTCGCAGCTTCGAGATTGCCAAACGATATCAGCTCTGCGGCTGATAATGCGATCTTCAAAAACAGGGCGCAAAACATCGAGTGTCGAGCTTCGACTGTGTGGCACGTAGCGCCGTCCTGTTGAAACCAAATTTTGCCAATCCTCCTTAAATTTTTGTAAACAAAAATTCATTCAACATGGCCCGATAACGATAGTACAAGTCGCCCTTTATAATTGGGCGACTTGTACAACAAAAAAAAAACAGATTCACAGAGTTTTTTTTAGGAGGTGTCTTTTTTCCTCAAAACACTTCATAGAGCTTGGGCAGGACCCTCATTTGAAATCATATTGCAGAGAGCCGACTGATAAAGTTCTGCTCCACTTCGTCCATTTTGGGAATATTTTTGTTTTTTTTTTACAATGTAATTTATATGAAATATGGGTCAGTTATAGACGAGATTGCTGGTCTCTAAGTGTCCTATATTTCATATAAATTACACTGTAATAAAATCCAAAATATTCCGCAAATGGACGAAGTGGACCAGCACTTTATCACTCTCTCCTCTCCGCTATATGATTTCATAAGAGGACCAGTTCTATAATAAAAAATCTCAATCTCCTTAATGGTATTCCCCTTTAAATGATAATTCCCTCCTACAAAAGACCTTTTCATCAATTACACAGTTTCTTGTGAAACGCCATGACCATAAAATAAATCTTCTCGCACATGTCCAATTTCAACTACATAAAATTGTGCCACCAAATGGTCAATTACTCAGTCGTCGTGTGAGCGGTTTGTTGCACAAAATATTTGTATGAAAATCAGCCAACAAATACAACAACCAACTGTTAAATATTGTCACATTTGTAAGCGATGACAATTGCCAGCGCAACTTGCCAACAGCTCGGCGGGGAGGGAGGGGGAACAGAAGAAATGTCCAAAACCGTGTTGGTGGCAAGACCAACACTCACGCTTAGGCTGCTGCCAATGGCCGGCCATAGTCGAGGTGGACTAAATGAAGTGGAACTGGCGGTTGGCTGTCTTAGTGGGGCCCGGTTGGTTAGCAACCACTAAGTGTTAGAAATGAAACTCGTCTTGTCTAAATTTAGTCGTATCTAAGCGGAGCAAACGAAAAATAATCTAAGCGGCGCACAGTCGCATTTTTGTTGCGCTTTTTTTAATTCGACTGCATGTTGTTTTTGATGTTGCCCAAGCCAACAGACAGAGCAATACTTGCAACAGTGTCTAGTGACTGCAACATGGCCATAAGTAAAGAAACCAAAATAGAATGAGAAATACTTATGTTCGGCTTACGACGACGACGACGACGACTGGTATTAATATTTGTATTGGCGTCTTGCCCACAAATGCGTCAACTGATAAATATTAAATGCGATGAGACAGACAGAACGTCACACTGACAGACAGACAAAAAGAGACATACCACCAAAGCGAACACCATCATCATCATGATCATCATCGTCGTCGTCATTTCGCGAGAGAGTCCGTGGTTGATGAATGAAATCTTATTTCTGATGTGAACAACTCAGCGGTTTGTGGAAAATTTAAAATAGCAAAACAGAAACCACACAGTGAAACTTTTCTATTCGTTTGCTTGCTTGGGCAAACGGCACATAATTTGTCGTACGGAATGACAGATTAAAGAAAAATCCCATCAACAAGAATGCAAACAAACAAATGAAATTTCTTTCATAATAAAGAAAAGAACCAACAACAACAACAATGACATTTTAATGCGGCTGAAAATGGATGGGAATGCCTCTCCGGTTATGAGAATTTTCACACAACGGCAAACTTGCGGATTTGAATGATTCAATTCACAAAGAGGCCTCTGTCTCACAAAACAGCGTAATAAGCTTATTAATATTTGTGTGATCATGGAATGTTATGAAAATTAATTGAGAACAATTTTTCCGGTAAGAAAAATTGAAGAAACAAAAAAACCTGAACTAGATTGAATTAATGATTAGGTTTCATTGATGCGACGCAGCATTTCATGGTGTCAATGAATATATGCACTGAAACTATCTGAGTTACTCGATTTTCAACTAAAATAAAAACTAAATCACCAGTGAGTTTTAAAAACTCAACTATGTGGGTTTTGTTAAACATTAGCCCGCATGAAGAAGTCTGCAAGAGACGGCCCACTTTTAGTCGTTGGCAATTTCTTTCAATTCAAATTGGCCTCTATGCTTTTACAATTTAGCCATAACCATTTATAATTTGGCCATAATCCATTTCAATTTGGGTTATTGTGGATTTCAGTTATGGCACTTCCCCTCCGAAAAAGGCGGCATCTCATTTCTAGTTGCCCGAAACGAAAACCAAATTATGAAAATAAAGGAAACATGAAAGAAAGACGAAAGAGCAAAAAAAAAAGAGTTCATTAGTTCCATTTCTTAATTTTTTTGTTAACTAAATGTGTTTAGCCATTTAAAGAAGTTTGCACTCACCGAACGACCGGTTTACCGGTTATTGGAGCTGATGTCATACTTGTACAAGACAGACGGACGGACGGACATCTCTTTGACGTTTGCTGCCACCATTTTGCTGTTGTCTTCTTTGCCAACCCATGTATGTTTTCCGTCTTGGAGTTGGCTGTGCCGTGTTTGTTTGCGGCTTAAAAGAAATCTTAAAATGAATGATGGTCTTGGTTAAGACTTCTTTTCTTTTTCTGTTTTTCTAGATTTTGTGGTTGCCTTTTTTTTCGCCGGTTTTCTAAGATGGTGTCTTTTGCTATTTTACTGTGATATGAAATTTACATATAAATCGGTACGCACAGACATGACGGTACACAAATTTTATTTTATAGATGTCGAGTTGGAGCTGATAATGATAATGATGATGCCGGCGGTGTCGGTGGTGGCGGGCTATGATTATATGAATGGCAGACTACGTTATATTTTGGTTAAATTCACATTAATCAATGATGAATGAGTGCGTTTTTGCGATTGCGAATGATCTCAGACATAGTTATATAATTGATATGCATAGAAATGCCTCATTAAAATTAAACCAACAAAAAACAAATAATTAAGACAGTGTTTTAAGCTCTGGAAAATGTGACCGCATTTCAATGAAAGTATCAAAACTTTTATGAATAAAAGCTTCAAATAGCACCTGTTGTCGTCGTCGTTGTGCTGCACAAAGGTCTCAAGTTCACTTTTTTTGTGAAACGGACTTAATGAGGCAAAAGTGTCCCAAATGTCATAGTTATTGTATTAAAACAATTCATTTTAGGACCAAAACATACACACCCACAAACTTGAAATCATCAACAACATAGAAACACAATTATGTGACTTGAGATCTTTTTGCTGCATACCGACGATATCATATCTTGAGGTTGATTATCAGACAATCCTACATGGCCATACGTAGGAAAACAACACATTTTGTTTATTTGATAAGAGTTCCTCCAACCGAGCAAACCCATTACTTAGGCGAACACTCTGGGAAAAACTCTCACGTTACCAACGACAATACAGAGGGCAGACGTCTTAAGTTGTTTTTCAAAGCAAATAATGTTTTCTGTTTAAAACAAATACCCATTTTTAGCAAACGACTTGGGACGTCTGCCCTCTGTATGGTCTATGACGATACCACACCAAACACGATCGCAGTAAGTTCCTTAGCATGAATGACTAGCATTTAAAGTTTGTTACCCGCTCTGTTCGAAACCTAGTTTAGAAACAGCCCATTAGGAAATATTTCGGAGGAATCACCAGACATTGTCCCTTCAAATGAACACTTGTTTCGCTAACTATCTGAGCAGGACTTCACATCATATTGGGACTAAATAAACTGTCGACCAAATTTTCACACTTCGACAAATCCTTGATACGACCCATATTAGAAGAAAAATATATTAGAAAAAAAAAAATAACAGAAGTGAAAACAGCCAGAGTGAACACCAAAGGCCACATCCTCCTCTTAAATGCGGGCGACATTGGCATCGTTCGAGATATAGAGCGAGATGCAACTGGTGCTTTTTTGCTAGACATACGTCGCCATGAAATAATAACACTGTAAAAGCAAATGAAGCTTTGCGAAGAACAATCCTTCGCAAAATCTATGGCCCGATCAGTGTTACCGAGGACTATATAGATACGTAACCAACGATGTTAATTAAGAAATTGAATTGATTGGATTGGGCCTACAATTAAGGAGAACGCGTTGCCGCTGCTGTGCCGACGTCTCGCCCCACGTCCCCTCCTAAATTGGGCCCCGTTGCAAAGTTTAAAATTGTTAGCTTAGCTTAATACCAAGTATACAACATAAACGACTACAAGTTGTTTGAAACACCCATAAGGTACAATCATCAACATCCTTCTCCCGGCCGTCATGTGCACTTTAATCATTAATCTGCAACGGCCTCAAAATAAAATATAAAAACGAAAAGTCGTTTGCCGAAATGACAGCTTGAATGAAATGATTCGGATGTGCTGTATTTTTGGTGAACTCAAAACACTTCCAAATGTTTTCCATGTCAAAAGTTTCCACTATTCCCAGAATGTTTTGGGGGATTCTCTCATTAAAAAATTGGGTAATTTTTCATTGCACAAATTTTGGTTTATTTTTCATATAAAAAACTGGCCAAATGCAAAAAATGAAATATTACTTAAAAATTATGAAAAACCTAATTTTTTTGGGAAATTTAAGGAATTAACCCGAGTCACAGATAAAGTCCATTATATTCGCAGCACGCTACGATATTTTTTAACGAATCTTAACATACGAACAAATTCGTTTTTCATTATTTTCCATGTCAAAAGTTTCCACTATTCCCAGAATGTTTTGGAAATTTAAGGAATTAACCCGAGTCACAGATAAAGTCCATTATATTCGCAGCAAGCTACGATATTTTTTAACGAATCTTAACATACGAACAAATTCGTTTTTCATTATTTTCCATGTCAAAAGTTTCCACTATTCCCAGAAAGTTTTGGGGGATTCTCTCATTAAAAAATTGGGTAATTTTTCATTGCACAAATTTTGGTTTATTTTTCATATAAAAACTGGCCAAATGCAAAAAATGAAATATTACTAACAAAAATTATGAAAAAACCTAATTTTTTTTTGGGAAATTTTCAGGAATTAACCCGAGTCACAGATAAAGTCCATTATATTCGCAGCAAGCTACGATATTTTTTAACGAATCTTAACATACGAACAAATTCGTTTTATCCACACCGGCGGTTAGTGTACCTAATAAAATAATAATTTACAAATAACGTGCAAATGCCACATTAATTGATCTAAACAACTGTCTCTTCATACACGACATTTTTGGCAAATTAAAAGAAACAATTTAATTTAATTTAACTTGGAATTGTTTTTCTCACTTAATTTGTGTGTTTTTCATGTCGGACTTAATAGCGATAATTTCCATAGGTTCTCACTAAATATTATTACAACAACATTTGCAAAAATACATACCGGTTCTACGTAATTTGCAGCGAATACGAAGTTTCTAGACTTGTTTTTAATTAATGACAAACAAAAATACGAAATCCATCTAGAATTTTGCAAACTTAACACCTACAAGACCAACAAATGCGCAATGTTAATACGATAGTCATTAATTTTAACAATATTAACAACAACAACCACAGAAAAGTCGTAGGAAAAAAAACTAAGTTTTTGTCAATGAGTTATTTTTGTCATAATGACGCTGTAAAGTCAGCCAATTCGTTTGGCTGGCAAATAAGAAAAAAATCTGTCAGCGGGGGGGACATGACAAATGTTGCACAATTTTCAAACACATGAATGAGACCGAGCAGACAAGACAGCCAGACACAGCGACTGACACGAAAAACAAACAACAGCAAAAAAGCACACACACACACACCAAAATCTCATGGCAGATGTTTGTAAAGTTAAAGATCAGATTTCTCGTAGACACATGAGATGTTTGCCATACGATTTCATGAGCCCAGAATCTCCATTGGTTGCGATGATGTGATCGCCAAGTCTGTCTCCATTTGGTGGTTTACAGTCAACCGAACATCGCATCGAGATAAACCAAACCAAACATGGAGCGACATGCCAAATGTCTCTGGGTATGGAGGAATCTATGCAGAGATACGCCAACAACATATAATGACGCGTAACCCAAGATCTGAAATTTGCTGTACGTGTAAACACAAAGCCCCAAAAGAAGCTCATCTCCATCTCCGGTGTGTGTGTGCAATAAAATCATTTGTTTTCTTTTAACATCTCAATGCAAACAGTACAATAAATCGACAAATTAAATTAAAATAAAATAATAAATATAAAAATGAGATCACCATCGGTTGTCAGACGTCATCAAACATAAACGGTTATACGATTGACATTGACATCGGCACAAATGACAGAACAATATCAATTGCGCGCCGTAACGTGACGTGCCCCGCCATACACACCAGAACGCATTGTCCGCCAACGACACACAGAACGGCCCTCGTACTTATTCAAGTCGAACAATAACAGCAATAAAATGTATGTGTCGTGATTAATTTTAATAAAAAGTAATCAAAATAAATAACATCTTCACCCACCGCCGCGCCGACCATCAATCCGGCAACTACCAATACCAGACACGTCGTTCGGCTGCTTCTTCTTCTTCATCATCATCATCATCTGTGGTACGCATCATTGCGAATTGGTCTACTGTAGAGAGTGTGTTTAGTGCAGGGAATTTGTGCCACTGCCGCAGAAGCGTAACACATCAACGGCAGGGTTCGGCTACACAACGAGAATTTATATGCAGTTTGTTGCTGCGTCGATTCAAAGTGGTCGATAGTTTTCTTAATGACCAAATATGCATGAGATGTCAAGGATTAGTTGAGATGTTTTTATTGACGATTTCTGTCGTGCCGACCTCTTTTGGGTGACGTTCGGCGTAACTTGGTTCACTTTATAACTGTTGCAAAGAATGATACAGACTCTCCGCAATATGTTTATATTTAGAGATGCTTTCATTGGTTCTGGTAAAACTCAACGAGGCAATTTGCCTAGAATTTGACACTAGTCTATTAACAGCTGATATTTGATAGAAACTAACTAACAGTGTCATTCTCGCATTTAAAACTCAACGAGGCAACTTGCCTAGAATTTGACACTAGTCTATTAACAGCTGATAGTTGACAGGAATTCACTAACCGTGTTTTTCTCACATTCATGACAACTATCATGATTCCAGTTAGTAAGCTCTGTTAAATAATCTCCTGGTGATTTTTCTCACATCTCTGAGATCAGTATTCCCCACAATTTCGTTGTTTTCTTTTGTCCGGGAATATTGTCGGACATGTCCTTTAAAAACACTCCCTCACGTTGGATGTCATATACAAGCAAGACCCGATGTCTCATTACTAGTGTGCGTCCCGTCATGACACTGTTCGACTGAAAGGCATACAATGAGACTGAAGGATAAAGATGAGGAGGAGGAGTCAATAAAACACATTTTCTGCACTTGGTATCAGTACTGGGCTACAATTTCTTTACAGACCTAGGCCACCTGGCCGATATTGATATTGGACGACTCAGGAGCATTTTGAGGCGCTCGGTTGGTTCAACGGAAGAACAAGGGATACGATTTTCGCTAGCTTCCGCGGTATCACAATGGACTTCATAGACGAAGTGAGTTTGTTTTTCAGATTGCCACGCTAACCTAACCTATCATTCACGAGTAGTTCATTATAATTTTCTTGTCATAGCCTTTCGAAATGCCTACTCTGGAATTTCAATGATAAGATGTAGCATTTTTTCCATAAAAATAGCTCTTTTTGGTTTTATTTAAGTGAAATGTTTATTAATTTTCAGCTGTCTTTTAAACCCAGAATAGGAAATTGTTTTTCTTGTCTTGGAAGTTATTCATACCACGTAAATATGCTTGTCAGTGATTCGAATATCATGTAAGAGTCTTAAAGAAGTCACGAAATTGTCGACAGCGTTACCGCTGAGAATTTTGAAAAAGTCGCACAAAAAAGCAGTTTTGTCAAAAAAAACAATCGCTCAGTTTTTGTTGTTGTTATTTAAACAAACCACTACTAAAATAGTTATGAAAAATCAACAATTCAAACAATTTGAACAAATTAAAAAGAAAATAATTTTAATTTTGTGAAACTTCGGAAACTAATGGAAATTCATCAAAACAAACAAATATTTGTCAATAAAATGCCGCTTGGTAAAAAAATGTCGCACATAAAGTCGCAGTCTGTCCAAAAAGTTGCAAATTGCAACTTAAGTCGCACAACGGTAACACTACCCAGCGAACCAAAAGTCTGGTATCAAACACGTCTGAACAAAGCCTGATCTCTTCCGACAATTCTTAACGATTTCGTTTCAAATTCTGTTCGATTTTTCTGAGGAATATTGTCTTCCGACAGATCGGAACGAATTCCGAATGATTTCTGTGCTACATGTCTGAGGAATATTTTTTAATTGTGTTCAGAAAATTCTGACAGAATTCTGAACATTTTCTGATCTCTCTGTCTGCAGAATATTTTCTGATTTTGTTCAGACCCATCCGACCGAATTCTGAACGTTTTCTGATGGCTGAAGACATGTCTGAACGAATTCTGAAGGAACTCCGAACTATATGTCTGCAGTATTTACCGTTAGGAATTGTTCCCGAATGTCCGAGAATTTTTTTGTTTTTCGTTTCTATTTTCTGATTGTTAGTTATCGAACAGCATTCGCGGAGTTCACTTAAGTAGCGGATGGAAATAGTTTGTTATTATTGTTTTATTTCAGAGCTAACTCGATCATGGAGGCGAATATACGTATATTTTTCAATTGAGCAGACTCAATAATTGTAGACACCAACGCAGAGTTTGGAACGAGTCGTCCGAATTCAGTCAGAAATCACTTCAGAATTCGGTCAGATTTCTAAACGACAAACATATCCGAATTCCATGAGAAACCACTTTAGAATTCGGTCAGATTTCTGAACGACATTTCGAATTTCCCTTCAGAATTGCCCATGATATTAAATCAGAGTTCGGTCCGAAGTCTGCACAATGTGCAGGCAAAAAAATCAGGTTTCCCTCGGACGGTCAGAGAACGTATCCATATCCATTTTTCTTACCGATTTCGTTCAGAATTCGGATCCGACATCGGAAGCATTGGCCGACTTTCGTACCGATTTCTAAACCGAACTGTGACAGTTTGATTCGCTGGGTAACATTCGTGGGGGCAAATGCGTATTTGCGCATTATCTAGAAGTCCAGAAAATGTTGCAGATACTATGAAAATTGTAGTACAAAGATTGTTATGCCTTTTGGCGAAGTCAGGGAATATCCGACTATTCCCGAGTTTCTCTGTGGAGGTAGCCTTGTCCAACGCCCACTTCCTGGCTCTTAACTACATAAATATTTTATTTGTTTAAAGCTCTCGAACACGAAATAAGAAGTGTTTCGTGTTGGAGAGCTTCAATTGCCATTCAAAACTACTTTTGACATTTCCGAACCCTGCCTCACCGTTGGTCTCAATTTATTCCATTTTACGTGCTATTAACCAAAAATTGTGTGCTTGTTTGTCTGATTTGTTTCTATTTTTTTATATTTTATTAAATACACTAAATTACCTTTTGCTGTGTGATATCCGAATTATGGTCTGATGTCATTTCAAATGATGATGGAGGCCATGACGATGATGATGATCACCATCACCACGGCAATTTGCGAGATGGAGTCACCGGTTTTAATCATAGACGAATTTAATTATTTTCTCTTGTGTAAATAAATAAAGAAACACTTCTTTGTTTGACTTGATTTGAATACAATTTTCGTTAATATGCAAAGCCACGATCCAACGAATATCTGAAATGTAAATACATTTTCGTCGGTACACAACATTCAAGGAAATTTGGAACAAAGTCTCTAACGTGTTTCAATTTCAGAATACAGAAACCCGTTTATTTTTGTGTTATTTATTTGCCAACGATGACTTCAGTCTCCTACAACTTGTACCGGCAAACAGAAACAAACAAAACTCCGACCATAACAAAAAAGTAAATACTAAAATTCACAAAAAACATAAAAACTCAAAATCATAACAAAAATTAACAACAGCCAGAGCCACAAAGTGTTTTCATAAATACTTTTAAGAAATGAGCTCAAAAGTGACGTCAGTTTTCGAAGTTTATCACCCAATTGTTTTTGTCGTTCTGAGTTTGTTTTTTTTTTGTTATTTTGGTTTTTTAAATCCCATTCCCAAAATTTATTTCCAAGTGATGGTGTGTATTTCTTTCAAAATGTCAAGTACGATCGAACGAGTCTCGTCGACTCTTTTCATGCCCATTTAGGCGGCAAAAATGTTTCGTTTGAAAGTGGTTTTGGTAGAGTCATCGTCGTGGAATTGGCTGGCACATAACAACTATTATAAATTTCATATTTATTTAGAATACATATTTATAAAATCATCAGTTAGATTCAATTACAACGTTGTGTGGAGATTGTGCAATTCGAAAATGGTCGTATCGGTGTGCATGTAAATACAAGCTCAAGCCATAACACGTAAATAGAAAACATCGAACGGCCTGCTCTGAATTTTCTGTACAAAATTAATATTCTTTACATGTAAAGAGTAATCCAAACACAGAATTATTTCATTTTTCCGAATAATTGGTTTATTTGGACGAGAAAATATTCCCATTTAATCATCGTGGTCCAGATTTCATTCAGTGTTTGACTCGGCTTCGCAGTAGTGACTCCTTCCAAACCACTTTTCCCAGAACTAGATAGCGGATTCTGGCCCTATATAATGAATGGCTCGTTCGATATTCACCGCAAGAGCCTGCGTCGTTAACGGATGGTTCAAATAAGAAAAAAAAACAGCTCCGAATTGGGAAACTGACATCGCCGAAAAGGCTGTGAATTCTACTAACCAAAGACCAATTGTGGCGCGTACGATGTGGCATGACGCGCCCTCCAGCTGAAGCCAAATATCGGAGTACAGAAAATTTTTATCGTGACCTGTAGCTCTCACCGATGACGGTAATGGAGCTTTCAGCAGAATTTTCACAGAGAAATGAGAAAGTGATGCCACTGCTGCAAAATCTGCACCAAGCTGTTACTCTCTAAGGATGCATTGGCTTCTTGACGATCACGTGCCGGTTTAGCGATCCCCAGATGGGGCAGTTTTGTTTGTTAACATTGCCGCCGAGATGAAACTGCGCTGCGTCTACAAAACGGCGACCACGGGCGCGTCTCTCTTACATGCATTATCTCATGAATTTAACAAAAAACCAAACAATTCATTAATTTTTCCTCGAGCGTTTGTCCGATGAGGTTGCACATAGATAATAAAAGAAAATACACTGATGAAAATGCGATTTCTTGTCTGGATTTTACTTTATTCATTCATTCCATTTTTTAAGAATTGAAAACTGCTTTCTTTTTTTTTAAAAACTTTCATTTCACTCCATTGTGAGAGAGAAGATAGAAACTCCCTCACACAATCTGAAAATATCCTTCGAAAGCTTTAAATCAATATACGGGGAGTACTAATTTTTATACTCTCTTCTCAATATAAAAAACACCAAATGAGAACAATATTTTTCTCTTTAAAGATAAATGTGATTTTTTTCTCACATAAATATTCTTTTTCTCGTGAAAGTAATTTGAAATACATATGAGGAGAACCAATTTGTTTTCCACTCATGAGATTTATACAGTTATCTTGGAAATTCCTCGGTATATTCCGCAAATAGTCGAAATGAATTTTCAAAATTGATTTATAAAATTCCGGTCAGCATCTGCTATATTTGGGTTGGGTGCATAATAATGTTATCATACAAATGCTTAAATTTATTTCCTTGTGCTCCTTTTCACACTCTACTTCCCATTGTTGTCATAAGAAGTATATTTATCGTAGCCCAAGCACTTCTGTCGATCCAGTTTTAATTAACTGTTAACATCAACACCTTAAAAAACTGATCTGTGTCAATCTCTCTCTCACTCTTTCGCAATGTCTCTCACCTTTATTTCTCATTTGTACTTTTGAAAATGAAACTCGTGAAAGAAATTTTTATAAGTGAGGGAAATCTTTTGTTGTCTTTGGTAAGATATAAAAAAAGAGAAAACTTTCATTCATAAAAATTATTTCACGAAAATAATTGTGACTAACAAAATGAGAGTTAGAACTGAAAATACTTCTCGTGAAGTGAGATTTTCCGCACTATGCTCTATAGCCCAATATAAGACGCGGCAACGCCGCGAACCAAACTTATTTTCAGCGAACATAAGTTTGTAAATGTACATATAATTCATTGCTTCCCATAGGGAGTCCTATACATTTATTTAGATTGTTTCCATGGACAATAATGCGGAATATGGAGGAGAACGTATTTCACAAATTAATTTATTAATAACTTTTACAGTAATTATTACGCACAACTAGCTTTATCTATATTTTGTATAACATTCCACAGTTTTTCAATTGACCTTCACAGGAATTCATGTGGTGGAGGTGACCTTTATGACTTGTATCCAATATTGTTTTCTCTTTCCAACTCACTTAATTTCTCATATCCAAGGTATCCAAGTAACTTTATAAGCGGGGAAAAGAAAGCCAAACAAGTTGTTTTGACTGGAAGGCATTGATTACGTGCTTAGTTAATGGCTCTGACATTTGATCTTCTTTCGAAATTAGTCCTTGCATAACACCAGTCCTATAGAAATCTGACCTTGCATGTGATTGATTGACTGCAAGTGTTGACTCATCAGTTTTGCGGGCAGATTGTTAATCAGTTTCAGTTGTCTGCTTATTAGGGTGTAACGTATGAAAACGATTTTTGTAACAGGAGAATGCAAACTGGAGAATTGTATTTGAAAATTTTATAAATATTTGCCGGGATTCTATCATTACCCATGTGTTTCCACAGCCCTTAAGAGGACATTGGAACTTAGAGCCTTAATTTATGAAATTGTTTATAGAAGTATTCAGTAAAATCAGCTTGGTCGATGTCACTCTATACGAAGATTATTTCTACATGATCTTACAAATTCTAACACTACAAACGAACGAACGTAGGGTGTTTTGTTTACATTCATTTATATTATTTTGACACTGCATGCGAAAAAAAAACAAAAGAAAAAAATCGTTTACATTTCTGATTATTTAATGAATGAAGCCATGCTTGAAATTATGTCATTGCCAAACAAATCTTACGAACAAATAAATGTTCTGAGTTTCGGAAACGATTGTTGAGAGGAAGCTAATTGAGAAATTTTAAAAGTCTTCGCAATCCGGTAATCTTCGGGTATTTGGTCAAATGTGTTATTTGTTTAACTAAATGATTTTCGCCGCTAATGATCATCTGCATGTTCGTATCTAAAACCGAGACTATTGCTTAGTTATTCTGTCCGGTGGCCTAATGATTCTTAGGCATTCATCATTGTCTGTCTTCTAAATAGATTCATAATTAATTGTACACCGTGACCACAGTCTATTCTTTTTAGAAATACTTTTGTATTTATTTCCAGTTCAATGCAAAATTAAAACTGAGCTTTCAGTCATATTCTATTTATAAACGACATCATCTTTCCAATGCCTTTCATTGGATTTCAATGAATCATTCAATAACATTCAATTGATTGCAACTTCTTATCATTGTGACTCTAAAAGGACGCATGTCAAATAAATCAGAAGACCTTTCTACAATAACATTTTTACGAAACGTTTTGTAACAATTCAATTACGAATTATGAGGCGTTTAAGAAACCTTAATTAGCTAAAAATGCCACTTGCAACGATTTCAGCGTAGATTTTATTATGCGGAAATAAAGTAAACGAAAGGTTTAACATGAAACGATCAAAGGGTTATTGTGAGCTGGCATAGGTCGACTACAATGTGGGCTATAATCGCAATGGACAATAATGTTATTAAGGCTGTTTGCTTAATATAGATTACAGATAAATCGTTTTTTTTTAAATCATACAGATGTGGGCGGTACCAGAATGGGCCTTCACTAAATTGTGAATAAGTGCGAAAACCCTACACCGATTTCTGTGATCTGTATCTCATTTCAATTGCAAGATATGTGGCTTTAGGATAAACTATTTAAAATGGTAACGTTTTGTCATTTCCGAGTTTTTATGTTTTCTTTTTAAAAAAAAAATACGGAAAAAAATTCCTGGTCTGAAATTTGTTTTTCATTCCGAAACTATTATTAACATTAAAAGGCACAATGGGACAATGATAAAAAACAATTTAGCGATACATTTTTTAAAAAAAAATTTCAACAAAATCGAACAAGCCGTTTTCGAGTTATGACAATTAGGGAAAATGCGAAAGCAAATATTCGCATATGCAAAAGCGACAATTAGTAACATAGGTAGTGTTCCTTTTTTTATAAATCATACGAATGAGAAAGGAAATACTGAAATATTTTTTGGCGAAAGCGAATGCGTATGTTTCAGAATGCAAAATCGAATGTTGAAAACGATGCGCATAATTCGCATTCGAATGTGCGAAAGCAACACTCAGGGGATGCCCCCTATATGCAATGCCCTGTGTTAGCGATAGGAAGAAAGGGTATTGGAGGGGGGAAAGAGGGAGTAGTGTTTGCTGACGTTGGCCTTGAATTTGCTAATGTCATAACAGGCAGGAAAAACACTTGCAGGAAGGTTATTCCACATGCGAACAGTCCGGCTGAAGAACGAATTTTCTCTATAGTGCGTCGTCCGGTCAACCGGCCATTTGACAATGAACGGATGAGACTCTGGTCTAACTTCAAGGACCAGACGACGGATATCTGACGAACAGACACCGTAGAAATATCTATAGAACAGCGATATACAACCCACATTCCATCCCCTGTCATCACCACCGCTCGGCTCTGTACACGGTCCAGAAGCCCCTGCCCATATATGAGAGTTGTATTTCATTTTAGGTCGGATGTAGGTGGTGTAAATATTTACGAGATCAGATGTATTTTCCTCGAGGTATGTCCCGGACAAACTTTTTACATAAAACGAACGCTTGGTAGGTTCACCAGGCTCAAACGATTTTACATATTGTGACCTTAGAGCAACAAGGTTCCAACTGCACCAAGGAAGTGAGAAAACCTAACATCACTGTGTAATAAGACTTATAGTTCCTATATGTCATCAATTGTTGCCAACAATTATCCATTGGTTTGTTTAAATTTAAACAGTTTAACAATTTCCATTTTAAAAGTAACCGAAAGATATTACAAATTATTTTTTCTTTTTTCTTCTTTATAATCTCAGTGTTTAGTGTTGTATTTAGTGTTCATTCACTATAATCTTAAAAGAAAACTTACAACTAGGGTGCCCAGCGTAGACACAGTACGATTTGATATACAGATCAATTTACCAATAATTGTCTGTTAGAACCTTGTTGTTCTAAGGTCGTGTTATCTAAATTCAGATTTCAGAACCCTCGTGTTGTTTACAAATACTGCCCATCACTCGTCTAGGTTATTTTAAGTGTTCTAATTTCTTATTGAACTCATAATTTGTATTTTATTTTTAATTTTAGACTCGCATTGCCCGATTCGAGGAAGCCATATAAGACAAGACTGTTTCTTAAATAGCAATATTTGAATTTCTCTGGTCATCGTATTTGGAAATCGGAATTTAAACTCGTACACAGGTAAAATTGATCTTAGAATATTATGTTTTTCCTCAAACATTAGGACATTGGCAAAGTATGAAGAATTGATCATCTACTCCGCATACAGATTGCATGTAATCTTTTAAAGCTTTAATTCGACCCGGTTCAAATGGGACACCTTCTTTGTGAATTATTGAATTTATTTGTGAATTATTGAATCTGCTACTGAAATTTTTAGTTAAGTTTAAGATCCTTAAAATCGTATATAGATTTATTAATACGTTTTTAAACGGACCTCTGCATCTCCTGAGGCAGGATATTTTTAACAGATGTCGCCTCAATGATACGTTAATTAATAAGATACACCGAGTGTGATTTAAATTAAATCGGATGTGCATGTCACTACTGAAAGTCATCTCATACTGTTCAGACGGACAGACACTGCTGGTTTAGTGGGTGCCCTTTCAATCCTTGTTTGGATTTGTCTACTGAAGTGACTCCATTTCAGAGTGTTTGCAGTCAAATGTTACTTTCACTGAGAAGGACAAAAGGACATGCGAAAAGGACCAACGCTCCGATTGGAAGCCAGGCACACATTACAACTTTTAATCTTTTTAACAATTGTATATGTTTTTATTGGTATAAATACTCCAGAGCAAATCATATATAAATTTAGTAAGATTTATCCATAACACCGTGTTACAAAAAATAGATTTTTTTCTGTCCTATGAACCAAATGCACATATTCGGAAAGAGGGGAAAAAATAAAAAAAAAAACGTGTATCGGCGATTTTCATGTACACGAGGCAGACTCGTGGAAATGTCTGTATCACGTCAAATTTTTTAAAAACAATTTTTATCAATTCTCAGATTTTCCCCAATTTTTATTATTTTTGAAAAAAAAAGTATTTTTTTCACTTTTCTTAGCATAACTTGAAGAGATTCCAAATTTTTAAACTACTTAAGCGTTACGAAAATAAAATGTTTTTTCAACTGAAACCTAAAAAAAAACGATAACCATTTAAAAAAAAAAAAAAAATATTAGGAAAATCTGAGAATTGATAAAAATTTATTTTTTAAAAAATTTGACGTGATACAGACATTTCCACGAGTCTTCCTGCAAAAAATTGTATCACTGAAAAAGGGTTAAAAATCGGTCGAAAGGCTTTCACACAGGCCACTACGAGCTTCATACTTCAAAGTTAAAAAAAAAAAATTCTGACGTGTACATGAAAATCGCCGATACACGTGTATTTTTATTTTCTATCCCCTTTCCGAAAAAGTAAATTTGGTTCATAGGCCAGAATGTGTGTAGCACGGTGTAATGTACTCATCATTTATGGCGAGAACCCATGTCTTCTCTGCAAGTATTTATTGAAATACAAAGCGATACTCGTATGACTTAATTTTTATGGGATTCTCCGTAGATCTCATGGAACTCTATATAAACTGAACATTTGAGGAAGCGTGGTAAAATGTCCAATCCAAAGACTATAGGTAAACCTAAGCCGACAATCTACAGGTTATGACCATTATTGGAACCGTTATTGTACCGTTATTCGACCAAGCCCATTTACATTGTCATGTATTCGATAAATGCGCCTTCCAAACAAATCTGTGATTTCAATCGGACATCCTGTAGAGTACACAGCTTTGCATGCAGAGGAAGTGAAGGCGAGAAAGCGGATTTACATAAAACTACAGTTAACCATAAACGGCTGTAATACTTGATCCCTATATAATTAGTTCGCCGCGTAGCTGTGAGCCAAACTGGGCTCACATGTGATACCGAGAATGCCAAAGGACATGCAATATGTGAATAAATCAAAATTATGACAGTCTACACCAAATAATTACAAAAGCCACACGGACACTGACATCGGTCACACACATCAACGAATTGCTCAGATGCTTACTAAGAGTTAATTAAATAATGGACATAATTAAAATAATAACAAATCTAATGATGACAACATAATCACGACAGCAATTCCAAATATCTTTCAAATATAATAACAATTGTAGTTGGTATTTTTTTTTGTGGATGTAAAATAGAAAGAAAAAAACGAAGGTT
This sequence comes from Hydrotaea cyrtoneurina, assembly GCA_958296145.1. Taxonomy (NCBI): domain Eukaryota; kingdom Metazoa; phylum Arthropoda; class Insecta; order Diptera; family Muscidae; genus Hydrotaea; species Hydrotaea cyrtoneurina. The sequence goes on along the minus strand of OY282514.1, from coordinate 47,909,394 downwards.
TTCTTATTGACGACAGCTGAAATGACCAGCGAGTCCAGCGCTCACCTTTTGACCACATTGTCGGTTGGTTGGCTTGCGTGTCAGCGCAACGCAAGAAAAAAGAACATCAGTGTTATAAACACAATTTCCTTTAGTTTTCCTGAACATTTCAATCATTTTCAGCATGTTTTCTTGTTTGTCACTCTCGCGCTCTCTCTCTCTCTGTCCACTTGTGTTTGTTTCGTGTGCTGTACTTTGTATGGCGGGGCCGGTTCCAACCTTGAAGATTATGGCTTGATAAATATGTGTGTGTACTTGGATTATGATGGGAACCCAGCACACAACATTTGCCGCTGATGCAGTGCCAGGTAGTTAACCTTATTTCGAAAGGAGGGCAATTTTCCCTACAAAACCGGTCGAGCCGACCGACCTGACCACAAGCAGCCAGCCAACCAGTCAAAGCATCTAAATGTGGTAATAACAGTCATAATTGTAAGAACCGCCGCTAATGGCTGTACACTTTAGCGTTAGCGTTACAACAAAACAATTTGTGGACACACCACACCACACCAAATGCCTCTTTCCCACAATGGCATAATTGCAAAATATTTCGGATATGATGGCCCTGAATTCGAATTGTTTTGATTTGTAACGTTTCGCCCAGATTCCCCATTTGCATAGTTTGCATTCGCAGCTAATCGTCTTGGATGTTCTTGAATACATTGACTCGCCATTGTTTTGTGGAAAATGTTCGCAATCAAATGCAAATTACAGTTTAGCTTTATTATTTTCCTATAACTGTGAACATTAGAGATGTTTACGATAAGGCGTACGATTTGTAAGCGATGTACAGTGGCTGCAAGCGGCCAGACGACACATGCGGTCTGCTTAGGCGGAGAAAGTTGACTAGACTTCTGAAGTCTATGAAATGTGTTTCAATTGATATGTTGCCAATTGCAGCCACTTTAATGGCCAATAAAATTATATTCCATCACGCTATCCAAGTGCAAAATGTGCCACAACATTGAAACGCTCTTCTAGGCAAGTAAATAAAAACAATACAAGAGGGTTTTCTTTTATTTTGTTCAACACTTTTTAAAAGAAATTCAATCAGGAAATGTGAAAATCGTGCGTGATATCCTACAGCACACAGTAGATGAATTTAAAAATGAGTTTTGGAAATACTTTGGGCATTTGTAAGCGGTTGATGGGATGGGAATGAAAGTTCATGGACGTCCAGCTGAAGAGTTTTTCGTCATACGTCAGGAGTGAAAAAAAACCCTTGGCAGTAATCTGTGAGATTCCGAAATGGTGGACAGAACTTGCAGAAAACCTAGAAATTGTTAGCGATCCTCACTGTAAATGTATACAAAAAAAAAACGTAGTGTACCCTACAGCCCACTACAACTATTATCTTACAATAGGGTTTTCCAACAAGAAGTGTTATTTTGGTATTCAAAGAAAAGTGAAATTTTTTGAGATAAATGATCGAATGTTTATTTCATAATAAAGAGGAAGAAGCTATGCCATTGATAATGAAAAACAACCTCAGCCAAATGGTCACCACAACCACGCTTACAGGACCATATTCTTTTCATGAAATTTTCCATAACCAAATCGCAAAGTGGCTGCCCTATGTCCTCGATAGCCTCACGAATTCTTTCTTTGAGGTCTTGAATTGACGCTGGTCTGTTGGCGTAGATCTTATCTTTCAAGTGGCCTCAAAGGAAGAAGTCGCAAGGTGATAGATCACTAGATCTCGGTGGCCAATTGTGATCACCTCTTCGAGAGATAACACGGCCCGAAAACTTTTCCCGTAAAAGAACAATGGTTTCGTTGCTTGTGAGCCCCGTAGCGCCGCCTTGTTGAAAGTAAACGTTGAGGATGGAGACGCTTCTCAAGAATAACACTTGGGTTTTCCGAGCCCCAGATGCGACAATTTAGCTTTTGACCTCATCAATCAAGATGATTTTTCGATGAAATTCCGGATCATTTTCATGCATTTCAAGGACCCACTCAGCAAAGACACGACGTTGTTGATGATCGGCCGGCTTGAGTTCTTGTGTTAACTGAACTTTATAAGCCTTAAGACCCAAGTCTTTGTGCAAAATACTGTGTAATGACGTTTGTGGAATGCCCAATTAAAAAAATGACGAGGAATGGACAAACCTGGGCTTTCTTCAACACTTTGGCCTACAGCAGCAATATTCTCGGTTGTTCTTGAGCGACGTGCACAGGTTTTACTCTTCACATCACCAACTTGTGCCGAAAAAAATTAAACTGGGCGTTACTGATGATAGACAGAAGATTTCTGGATAGATTAAGTGATAACTGAACGAACAAATATGGTGAACTCTGTTTAGCCCTGAGAACAGCGTTGCGATTACCAACCAAATCTGCCGGGTCAGCTAGTAACTAATGAAAGATTCCTTATAAATCCAAAATTGTTAAGATGAGACAAAACTGTATTTCTTCTTTATCAGTCAATTTGAAAATCTGAACTCTTTGATAGTTATTTTTCCCACTTATTATTCTCCATATAAAGTAGAATCGGCATTCGTTAGTACTGTTCGCTGCTGCAGTTTAAATTTATAATTTAATACATGCCGATATCATCCGATTTGTGGTCAGATCTTGCTACAGATATCAGATTAATATTTGGATATTTCATATTCGGCGATCGGATGTCAATAGACTTTGTGTTCGGAATCAGATGAGGCTTATTAACTAAACTACGCATGGATAACTCTAAGCCTACGTGCAATGTAAAGATTGAAGGACCCTTTCCGATACACGATCAACCCAATCGTCGGCGTAGTGGAATGGCCGGCGTTATCGAGGTTAACGATCGACTGAAGCTTTTGGGGTAAATAATCGGCAAGATACGACCGAGTTACTGATTACCCAAAGACGCCGGAGAAAATGATCGAACCAAGACGTCGCAGCAAACGATCTGAAGCAGAGTCCAAAGTAAACGCACTTGGATTCGACTGTGCTGTTATTAAAGTCTAGGACTCGATAAAAACCATTTTAAACACAGTCCGGGAATGCACTACAAGAGATAATTGATAGAATTGTTACTGTGTGTTGTATACTTTCCCCTTGCTGAGATTTGGTAAATGAAATGTTGGCAATCTTGGCATTTGCACATATTTCGATTATTATAAAATTATTTCTTAGAGATCGATCTTTGCACAAACGACTATGGAATGTTAAGTTATACAAATCGGAGTTTACTATGATAATATTTCGGTTAGAAAGATTAACCAAAATCTCACATTTACTTTAGGCCTTCTGCTGAATTCATATTTCATGTAATATCGTTGTTTATTCAGAAGTAGGTAAGGTTAGGTTGGTGGTGGTAATTTTTCAGAATATTCATTGGGGAGACATTTTTTGTCTACCAGAATAAAATATCTTCCGTTGTAAGTCCACAAAAGCCGGGCACTAGCCCGGTGGTCTTCTCCTCCTATTCTACAAAAGTCGTTGTATTGGGATACGCAGTCCCCGAGCGGGTGAGCCCAGAGCCCAGCTACCAGGTGGAATCATAAGAGATTAATCGCGGCTCGGGTTGTCCGCACCTCCGTATTACGCCAGATTTTTCCTCTCTTCTGCAATGAGCTTAAGTTTCCCTTATGTCGGCTATTTAATCATAGTGAGACAGATGCCTGTGGACGGCCATGGTGTGGTAGGATGGGTTAAATGTGACAGTTTCTGTTTTAGAAAAAGAAAATTAATAAAAGACAAATATTAACTTAAAAGAAAAGCATTTGGACATTGTCCCTTTTAACACCAAGCCCCTGATATGGCGTTACTCATTATCCCATCATTTTATTTAGAATATTTTTCCGTGAGTATTTATATTGTCTATATCATATTTCTAGTGGCTATTCCTAGTATTTAGTGGCAATCTAGTAGCTTACATCATTTGCATGTCTGACACGTTACTCCGTTATTGCGTACAAATATGAAATAATCAGTCCCCCCCCGTCTCCCATTGTTAATAACCGTCGCATATGAATAATTGTTAAAAAAAACATTCACTGTTGTCATTTTGTTCTACATACAGATGTCGAGTAGCGTTTACATTTGTTTTCCCCCCTGGAAATTTCAACTGCACCCACTTACAACAGATTTTTATTTCGGTTGAAAAAAAGGCCATTTGACTAAAGATTTTGGCTAAATTTGGTTAACTTCTTGCGGTGGCGGCAGCGGCAGCGTCGTTGCTAACGTTTCAGTGGCTGCCAATGAATCACTAACAAATGTTTATGGATAAATAAACGGCAACAACAACAAAATCTTTAGATGAAAAATAAAAACATTTGTGGGTTGTATTAATTGTTAACAGTTTTGTTGTGAATGTTTTTTGTTGTTGTTCTTGGGACCGACTGTTGTTAATGCAGTCAAGTCAGTCTCTGTCATCAGATAGGAGACTATAGATGAGCCATCAGCAATCCAGGCCGTTTATCTGTGAGTCCCACAGTCTGTTGTTTGTTTAATTTTTTTTTTGAGTTTTGTATTCGTTCTTGTTGATTCCAAATATGGTCAATTGCTACAGTTGTTGATTTTTTGAAAATTCGTTTTGGTTTGGCTGACTTCTAATTTGATCGGCTTTGTTGTTGTTATTCTCTCTCTCTCTCTCTCTGTCTGTCTTCGTTTGAGATCATTAGACTTAAAGTGGGTGTTTTCCCCGTTTACGATGTCATGACTTAGCCGTTGTCTATTTTCGATGCCGTCGTTATTGTTGTTGCCAATGCTTGACATCGAAATCACCGACGACCTTCATCTGGATATTGCACTGGGTTTTCTCAGAAATTTGTAGAATGAAATGAGGAGGTTGATTTAGTACAAAAACAAAACAAAAAAGTTATTTAAATAAATAGTCCGTCCAGTTGACATTTAGAGTGGGGATTAATGAAATCTACAATCCGACAATTAATTTCTTGAAGCCTACATTCTCAATTTAAACCAAAAAAAAAAATCGCACAAAAAACAAAGTATGTATTTCCATATGAAATGAAGACAATCGTTTAAGAATGGCCCACAGTGGGCCATTTTCTATGATGGCTATACAAATATTCTATTTAAGACTTTGTTAAATTAATTTATGAGTTTCATTAAATTGTATTTAATTAATTGTATTTAATTAGAAAAAGTAGTATTCTTGAACTATTTACACTGTATATTATCTGAAATAATTTGTAATATTATAAAGGGGTTTCCAACAAGAGGTGTTATCTTGCCAAAAAAAAAAAAGTATTAAATATTGAAATAGAAAATATTATTATTTTATATTCTCTTTATCAGAACCGCGGATGCTCGTTATTTTCACAATCTCTGAAGTTTCAATTAATGGATGACGGTTTTCTTTTCATCTATACACGCCTACTCTAATATTTACTCGCATCAATATAACCATTTCAACATATTTTCCCAAAAATGGTATTTTAAAAGGTACGATTGACATGAAACATGTGAATTCTAAGTGTGCCGTAGCGCAACTAGAACGCCAATTGCCAAAGACAACGACATTATCCCACTTGTCGAATTAAAACTTACATAAAACGTCTAATGAGTAAATGCGAGCACAAACCCACAGACCTACACATGTACGAGTATATGAATAAATCCAGGCAAATATTTCTGTACTGTAATTTGCATATGACGTAAATTGCGATAAAGAATTATTTATATTCATTTTTTGTTGCTGTTTAGTTTTTTTGTTTTCAAACAATTTAAAAAACAAAAACTGTAACGAAAATCCCCCTCTCGAACGAAATACGATACACCGATAGAACTAAATGGAAAGAACAACAACAATAACAAGCATACAATAAGAACAACTAAATCAAGAACTGGGTAAATTATATGAGCATCTGTACGACCGGAAAACAAACAACACCAAAAGGCACCAAAGTCACACCGAATATTCGGTCGTGTTTTAGTCTTCGCAGATTGAATGTAACATCAATATAAACAAGAGATTAAAAATAACCTTGATGGCTCGATAAATATAATGAATAATTAGTTAGTTACGATCATAAAACATATTACAAAAATTAATAAATACAAAATTTAAATATTTCATCTTTTTTTGGCTTTGTTAAAAACTGACAAAGGTGACGACATTTTTAACAACCTTTGTTGTGGTTGATTTACCCAACGATTTTTTCTATTAGTTAGGTGTATCTGAAAACTATTGTTTAAAAATTAGCTTTGAAAAGAAGCAAATGGTTGTTCAAATTAGCAAATTCCATTTGTGTAAAGACCATTTCGCATTGTACCAACTCAATTTAATTAATCTCCAGCTCCGGTCAAAAGTCTGACATCACAATTGATTGTCAGCCTGATTCTGACAAATTGTTTGCCGAAGATGGCGACTTAAAAATTTACTTATATGGCCGATGAAAATTAAAACGGGATGAGAAACCTAATAAATTAGAATCCCATTAATTGAATGATGACTATGAATATTTTGAATATAATTTTTTTAAATTAATTAACTAAAATCAATTAGACAGTTCGACGATGTGGGTGCCAGGGAACATTTATTTTGGACATTTTTATTGTATTCTCTAACCATTTAGAGAATTATCCTGGAATTATTTGTACATGGAGAAAAAAATACGTTTAAAATATATCATATATATGATTGTATGCAATTATATATATATGATAGTATGCAAACATATATATCTCTCCATCGAAACATATATATGATTACGCTCAATCATATATATGATTACATCCAATCATATATATGATTACATCCAATCATATATATGATTACATCCAATCATATACATGATTGAATCTAAGCACTACATCCAATCATATATATGATTACATCCAATCATATACATGATTACATCCAATTCTATATATGTTTTGAATGCTAGGACCTGCTCCAAACATATATATATTGCCTGCAAAATATTTTCGGGACAATATGTTACAGAGGCTGTTTTTTCCCTCCATGTATACCTACTTAGTTGGCCCTTCAGTAACTGATTTCTAAGCACTTCGATCATGTACTTTCTATCTTTAGAATTTAGCCCTTCCAGCCGAATTTCGGTCTTTACAGTCTCCACCTCCTTAATATTTCCCGCCTGCTTATTAATGGAATTCTGCATAGCTTTTCTCTAACTTCCGTTAAAATTCGCTGAAAAAATAATTGAACTACTTTATTAAAACAAGTAAACACGATGACTTTTTGCTTGATTTTAAAATCATGATTTTCAAGTTTGTAGGCAAAGGGTTTAGGGAAGATTGCGGTGTAGGAAAAAAGTCACAAATGTGAAGGTTTTTTTACTTCACACATTTTCGTTTTTCGACATTGTTTCAACAAAATTCAAGAAATTAGAAGCAAATCCAAAAGAGAATTAAGAAATAGTCAATCCAAAAAGTCACCGTATAAACTGGGACTAAGAAAGTTTCAGTCGGATAAGCTGACTAAGTTCCAACTTACATGATGCCTATTTGGCTTGACTTTTGCAAAAAAAAATTACCTCCGGATTTAACATTTGGAAAAGGTCATGTAGTTAACGACGTAAAATACCGAATTTTATAGAAAAAAAACTTTATAACAAGGTTTTCAAAATAGTCGAAGTAGACATTTGTATGGGAGGTACCAGAAGGGGCGTGGCAAGAGATCCTAGCTAGCTAGTCAAAAAAAAAATTCCCAAATATTTGTGTGAAAATAGACCCCAAAACATTTTTGGGACATAATTTCATAAAAAGTGGGGCCTTTTTTCTCATTTTTCATTTCGATATATTTTGGGGATATTTTCGCGTCTGATTTACTTCGGAGAGGAAAAAATGCCTTGGTTAAGCGCCCCGGTAGGCGAGTTGGTAGCGTGCTTGCCTATCAGCGTGGGGGTTGTGGGTTCGATTCCCACCAGAGGCTTTGGTCTGTCGCTGCAAAAATCTAAACATATGGTCTTTGTCACCCGGTTTACCCTTGGACCAAAAATTAGAATATAAATTTACTTTGTATTGTAATTAATAAATAAATAAATAAATAAAAGCCTTGGTTATTTATTGAAAATTATATAGCACCTTTGCACAACAAAAAAAAACATAAATTAAAAAACAAACCCACACATTATACAAAAAAAAAAACGCTCGTGATATATGGCCGTGAGGCGTTAAGTCCGGGCACCAAAATATGGGTCTGTTATTATTCAGGTTTCATTTTTGCTATTAGACGAGATGTCTCCACAAGTCGTATGTTGCTGCAGTTTATACAAAGTTCTCAGACTTAATATGCGGGGGCTTTCCAACAGGGATTTTATTAATGAATTGGGAACTATTTTGGGGCATATTTCCCTTACATCTGGAGTGTGTAGCTGAACTAATGAGTGCAAAAAACGACTTGAGACGTCAGCCCCTGTATGGTCTTTGTAAAGATTTGGTCTGAGTGGTACCAACAGACAAATTCTTCACTTGATTCCCTGTTTGACTGCCGATGTTTGCCCAATTCGTCTAGATATGTAAACAGGCCATTATTCACCAAAAACGTCACAAGTCTGTAAAATGCAACGCAAATAAAACAACTCACATAACTGAAGTGCGAGTAGGACGAATTGACCCTGTAATGGAGCGTACAAAATGATGTCAAGTGTATTGTACAACGAGTTATTGACTTGAATTAAGCGACAAAATCTCAGTCACAACAGTGAAACTACAAACATATTAATCGTTATTCGTAATAATAACAATTAGCCAAAGTCTAGACGCCCCTCGCCCAAACGGTGCTCATATCTTTGAAATGTTCAACAATAGCGCCGCATGTAATGAACGTTAACTAAAGTGAGTAAAATATTTTCATTGCATTTTCACCACCATCGTCAAACACGAGGTGCTATCAATTTTCATCGAAATCAAAATGCGAACTTATAATTGATATGAAATGTTTATGTCTTAACTGAACTGAGCCACTTAAAGCCAATTAAAACAACATTTAACTGGAGAACAGTCAACGAACACAAAAACATCGGCAACAACACAAGCCAGCCCCATCATATGCAAAATCCAATACGTCATGCACACCCACAGATATACGTGGGCATGTGTGTGAGTGTGTGTGTGTTAAAGAGTCGACAACAGTCAAAAACCCATTTGAGGTGGTGCTCCAATTCGTTGTTGTTGGCTGTTGCATACACGGCACGCGAAATCCACCAATGCACCAATACATCGACACACTTTAGTATCAGTTTGAGTGTGGGGGATTCCACGACATTATTCTGCCGCCCAAAAGTATGCTAAATAATTCCATACGACCTAAGACGTTCTTGTGCTTCTGCTTTTCATTCACTTCCACATGTTTCGTTGTTGTCATGTTATTCTAACATGTCTGTACGTCTGTCTGTCGACACGTAACGCCAGTTTTTTTGTCGATTGAACACGGAGAAGTTGTGTGGAAACAACAGCTACGACAACGAATACATTTCGTGTTGAAATGTTAAAAGAAGGTCAACTATCAAACCCATCGTTTTGTCTTCAAAGAAAACGACAAAAAAAAAGTAGAACTTTGTGTTTGAAACGCAAACACGAAATGAGTACACAAACAAAGGGGGAAACAGAAACCTAACAGAATTGAAAACTTATCAAGGTAGGCCCAAATTGTAATATTTTGTTATTTTTTTTTTCCATAACATCCCTACCCCAAACCAGCGGTGAATAATTTCCGTAGACTCTTCGTTACAAGTTGTGACTTTTGCTTTAATGAGAAATGTAGTCAATGTATTCTCGTGTGAAATAATATTTCCACTTATGTTCTGATAGAGAACAATAAATAATATAAAACTGATTAAATCCATAGTTTTATGTTTTCATAGAGGACTTGGGTGAATATTTTAGTGCCAATAGGATAGTCCAGATGAAATGTGTAATGTACACAGCTTTAGTTCACTAGCAGTTGTAGTTCACTTAGGGGTCCCAAGTAGAAGTTACTAAAATCGCCTGTTTTTCAGGAAGACGATAATCGTCTTTAAATTTCCAATATAAACATTCACAATTTCGTGAAGCCCCCTTCCGATACCTCAAATGCAAATTTACCATTTTGCCCACATTGTAAATCATACATAATAGGGTGGAGTGAAAATATACTTTTCTTGAATTTAAAAATTTCACAAGAGATGTAGTTTGGGACAGTTAATAAGGGAAAAATTAAGAAATCTCCCTTCCTATTTTAAACTTTTTTCTTGAAAAAAATCCTAATCAACTTATTAATCATTTTTAAGTTTAAGCTTGTTCAGAACCCAAGTAAAAGTATTTGAAGTAAAGAAAATGATGATCGACCAATATTTGTAGCTTTGGTATCAACTTAAGAGTGAAGTTAATTTTTTGAAAATGTTCTACGTATTTGGGTTCTTTTACTAATTGCAATTTTCCCCACCATAATTTCCTTTTTTTAATTTTCCTTTAGCGGTTCTGTTAGGTATTCAAATTGTGAAAAATTATTGACCAGACAGTCTGAAAAATTCCAAATTTCAAATATTTGAAATTTGGTGCTGATTTCAATTGTTTTTTTTTAATTGCTATTCGAAATTCTTTCACTATTCTATTACCAAACAGAACGGCTAAAGGAAAATTAAAAAAGAAATATATTGAAAAATAGCCACATGCTCTAAAAATTTTTAAATTTTTGTTTCCATATTCCATTTCATATAAAATAAGTTAAATAACCCAAATAGCCACTTCCTCTAAAAAATTCCAATTTTTGTTTCCATATTTTTTTTTCCTTATAAAGGATCGCAAACTACATCTATTTCCGAGTTTGATTTTTTTTATTTCGCTCCATCCTAATATACATTTGTATGGGAGGCACCAGAAAGGGCCTTTATTCGATTGTGAATAAAACCGAAACGCCTCCATCGATTGGTCCATGATGTCTTTGTTTTTATTGGACTTATTGGACGGTATTGAGCCAATTCATTATTCCATTGGGTTTTCTAGGAAACACATCCAATGTATTTTGGAAATTTCTCCAAATGATTCTATCCTGGACCAAATGTCTTTCTTGTAGCGAAGACAATCCTTTCCACTGAAGACTCTCTTTAGAGATATCTGAATTTTCCCTTCTCAGGATGTTTCCATTTCGGGGTCTTCATCACACATACATACGCCCTTTCTAAATTAAGCCATCGAAATGCTAATTTTATGTATAACTAAGAAAAACCAGCACCCATTAGATGGATTGACTTTCTGTTTAGTCCAAATTCAGTCATCGTATAACTTTTTTGGCTTGACTTTTTTTTTAATTCTCTTTTGGATTTGTTTCCAAAAGTCCTATGAATTTATACGCGATTCCGTTTGATTTTTTTTTTAAATTTATATTTGAATTTTGTTGATTTGTGACAATGTCGAAAAGGAAAATGTGTGAAGTCAAAAAGAAATGCCCAAAAAAAAACCCTCAAATTTGGGATTTGTGATTTTTTTCTACACCTTTCGCCTACAAACCATGATTTTAAATAGTATCAAGCAAAAAGTCATCGTGTAAATCGGGTCTTATACATTTCAGTTGAGCCTCAGCTATTATTTTCCTGATTTAAAGGATTTTAAATATTTTAGAAGTTTTTATTTCGATATTCATCTTTATTTGCCACCAACTGTACTCGTGAGCAGTAGCCCAATTCAACTGTATTTAGTCCATCCACCGAAGGTGTACACTCGTACACCCCACAACGTTCAAAGTTTATTGCATTTCGTTTTTCAGGCTTTAGTCATTTCCAAACAAACACGCCTCTGCAGACAATGCAAACCTACTTGTGGTGCTGCATTTTGAAAAGTTTTTAGTTTTTTTTTTGTTTGGTTTCAGTTTCCTTTTTGCCGTTGACGTTATTATAGAAATTGGCCAAACATGTTGCTAGACAACCGTTCTAAACAAACAAAAACCAACAACAGCAACAACAAGTTGAAAACAAGAAAAAGAAGGAAAATAAAAATATGAGAAACTATTTCATTTTGACTTTAGACATTCCGTTGAACTCTAGTATAGCATTGCGATGGCATGGAATCGGAGTAGTCCTCGACATGCACACAGACGTACGACTGAGGTAACCGCTTGCCACTCGAAACTATTTTCAAGTCGCCTGGTTGGGGTGGGCCTGGAGTTGTCGCCATAATTGTTATTTGCCACAAAAATATTTATGCACTCATAAATATTTATCAGGAAAATTCATACATATGTGACTTTATATTATTATGAGTCTCAGGATGGATATTCATATTAATGAGAAGAAGAAGAAATGACCCACATTTTCTTTTCAGTTTAACTATGAGGAATAATTATATATCTTAATGACTTTTTTGCTGCTTAAGCGAAGCGGAAATATATGGGGGGAGTTTAAACTATTGTGAATATTTGCATAGGGGTTCTTTTTGGTATAGAAAATTCTAACTTTTTCACAACGACAAAGCTAGTGATGCTACCTCAAACTGCAATGTATTTTGTCGTTTACCTATAATTTAGTGTAGACCTTAATCCTGAAACTTGAAAGCCACACTCAAAGATCAGCCAATCAGTTGATAATGAAAAAAAATCGGTCAATGTAAAATGGGTGTAATCGGTTCAAAAAGGATTAAACGTCAAATGTGAAAAATGCTTTGAATATTTATATTTATTTTTGGTAGAAAACTTTTTTGGGGGACCACAAAACGAATTCCAACCGATAATGACATATGGGACTCATGTTGCGAGGAATTTCTTCATTATTGACCTAATATTCTCAAATCTACTTTGTTGAATGGACCATAATCATAATATGGTCGAAATATACTCATTCTTGCATTGGATCCCACACATAACATTTCGTTTCTCTACAGACGTTTCAATTTGGAAATGCAGGCTACTCTCAATGGCTACGACGTACTTTCCTATTTTATTCAAAAATCTTATAAGATTATCCGCACAGTAGAATTGTAGTTGCTGGGGATTTCAAAACTCGATAGAGATTACTCAGAGATCGCTCTATGTAAGTGTCAACGTCAACGACTGACTGTTGACGTTGAGTCGAAGTCGAAGTGAGCAGACGTCAAACGAGCAACACATCCCCTTACTATTTTATTATTTAACTATTTTGTCTAGTATACCAATTAAATAATGGACTACAATCTTTTAAGTCAAAAAGAATATTTTTAATCGACCATCGTGACACGAGTTGCTGTAGATGGGATCTCACCTAAGAAGCACAGGTTGACCGCAGGACGTTCTGTGCTCTCCCCTTCTTATTTTCATAGGTTCAGACTGTAAACCCAATCTACTCTTTTGCGGACGACAGCAATCTCTGTCATTCTTAAGATCGGACAAGGCCTCTGGAGGTCGAGGACATAAGGCGAACGTTGAATGACTCACTTAACCGCAATTTGGCGTCGATTTATGAGTTTATGAGTGGGGTTAAATGAACAGAGTAGATTTTAATGCACGCAAGACCCAGGGCTGTGTGTTGTCTCACCTCAGGCACTCTTGATATTCTGGACATGAAGATACAGCATGATGCTCGCTGGACTAGCCATATATTCGAAGCGTCGCAAGAAGCATTCGCATGTTTAGGCTTTTTCAAGCGGTGCAAGAAATACTTCACCTCATCTGATCTCGTAAGCATTTACACTATCTACATTCGGCCTAAAATTAAATAGAACTCCCATATATGGACAGGAACTCCAAATAGATCTGTTCAGCTTCTGGATTGCGGTGGTGATGATAGGGGATCGTAGGATATCCAACACTATAGTCTCCCTTCAGCATCTCCGGAATGTGGGTTTTATATCGCTAGATATCTGTTCGTCAGATGTCCGTCGTCTGGTCCCTGAAGTTAGAGCATTTAGTCTGAATACACCGATATCCAGGATCTCTCATCCGTTCATTGTGAAATGTCCGGTTGACCGGACGACGCAAAGAATCATATTTTCAGCTGTGGCACTATTGAAATGATCGATTTGTACACAAGTTTTTACTGTGGGGTATTTTTTAATTTACCATTTGCTTGGCTTTCTTTTTTGCTAATTCCCTCTTAGTCGCTGGGACGACAACCGTCTTTACTACTTTATCGTGTTATCCTTTAGTTGCACAAATGAAATATTTACCTTTCCCATTTTGCTTCTTCTTTTTTTAGACATCAAAGAAACCACCTGTTGTTGAGCCATCTTAAGGACAGACAGCAATGGTAGCCGGTTTCGAGCAACGACCCTGGACACCTACCGTAAGACGTGGACACATAGCTGCTGAGACCTCGACACCAGGACCAGCAGCGGTAGCATTGCCAAACTTAATAGGTAAGTGACTCCTCGCTCCTCTTAAGATAACCTTCAAAATCATCTTCAATAATTTTTTTTTTTTTTAAAAAAAAAGGTACCAAAGTACCCGATTCCCGTAAGCACGCCGCACCATCTTTCACTTTCGGGCAAAAGCACAAGCCAACCGTACACTCTTTAGGCGAAGGACCGGCCAAGTACAACGTCACCGGTTTGGGCAGCAAAGGCAAAGATACACCTCCGGCCGCCACCCTGCAGAGTCGCCACAAGGAAATGTCGAAATTCTGTACGCCCGCACCGGGTGAATATGATGTGCAAAGGTCGGTGAGGGCCGTCAAAGATTCCACACCCAAGTATACATTTGGCCAGAAATTGGCAGCGGAAAAGATACACTCTACACCAGGTAAGTGTTGGCCAACGGTTGGCTGTTGGGTTGTGCAACATTCGGTTTGGGTGTATGGTCATGATTACGGGGAACTGGCCACATCGAACGTTGCAAGTTTAAATGGAATGAATGGGTGTTGGGGTTAGTGTTAGTGCTTCTTATCCACCAAACATTTGTAAATGTCCTCCCTCCATCATCTGTGTGTGTGTGTGCGTTTCCGCCTGGAGCCACTCGCCCTCGCTTGTCTTGTTTCCGGCAGCTGAAGCTTCAACAAGCAGAACTCCACCATAATCATCATGTTTTTCCTTGCAGTGTATATATGTCAATCAAAAAAAGAAAAGAAAAAGAACAAACCCACAACTTTTCCTCATTTTAGTTTCTTTCTGAAAGCAATTTGACAATCATTTATCACGACTTTTTCAAATCTCTGCCAGGTAAATCTCAATACCGAAATCTGTCACAACTTTTCACATTTCCGCAACAACTTACGTAGTTACGTGCAATGTAGTTCTCTCGTTAGCACTTGGTATTAGTTTGTTTAAAGATCTTGTGTATCATTCGAAACCAAAACCAAAAAGCAAAACAAATATTAATCTTCTTATTTTTTATTTTCTTTTTCCGCTACCAAACACCTTTTCCCAATATTTTATGAAATATGGCTCTCCTCTGGTGGCCACTTGTCCAACACTCCCATTTAGGTCCGAATCATTATCGAGTCGTTCCGCTCGATGTGATCAAAACCCGTGCCCCTCAGTATACTTTTCGCATAAAATTCAAAGTAATTTTAATTAATACACCAGGTAAAATTCCAAAATCGTTTTTATCTCTGTTTCTCATTCTGTATCTGTTTCTCTATCCTTTTTTTTTTGTTTTTACTATTGTTCTAATGTTGTAACTATTATTTGTGTTTAGTAATTTTGTGTGGTATTATGATTTTTTTTTTTTAGAGAATTGGGTTTTCATTCTTTTTGTTTTGTATATAATTCGAATAAGATTTTATGTTTGCACCGGAGAATTTCAGTACGTGGATTTTGAAAGGTGAAGGTGGTAGATTCAATTGACTTCTGGAGGATATTTGCAAAGTCCAAGGTCCAAGAAGGAGTTGCGATTAAGTCTGGTAATTACATAGGGAGTTGCCGATGTATTTTTGCAGCTGGAGCTTTAGATTAGCGTTTATTCCATTCTAGGGCATAGAATAAACTGTTTTCTTTTCTATAAAGAACTGATGTGGTTTAAAAAAATAACATTTTGGTCGTGAATTCGTTGAATATATTCAGCAAAAAAATGCCAATTCAGTTATCGCCCTACTGTGATCCAACATCTTTCAAACTGACAGCGATAATCGGGAGTATTATTGCTAAAGTAAACCGTATTACTAAGTAATTTCGAATACCACTAAACGTTATTGCGATCGAAAGGACTACAAACACCGATAATCTCTACTTTGATGGTGAATCCTAGTGATACCAACTGTCAAATCAGAAATCCCTATTATATTTTCCTATATAAATATGGCCCGTTGCTGTTGATTTGAAGTCGAATATTATTAACTGAAACTGGTCTTCAAAACTTCAAATGCATTTAAGGCGAAGATTTAAAATTATTTTGTAAAATTCGTTTCAAAGAAACCGGACACTTTGTTTTCAAGTTATGAAAATATATGTCTCGAAGATTGAATTTAAAAAAAATATTAAAAAAAAATCGTCCTTTTTTATGATTAGCGGAACACAGTACATCATACTATTTTTTTTTTTGTTGCATAGTGAAATGAGAGCTCATCAAGATTTTTTTTTTGATAATTTTTTCTATTACGCTTTGTTAAAGAGTATGTTGGTACTCGATTGCTACACGCTGAAAAAAATGGCCATTTTAACAAATTTCAGCAAACAAGTTCGCACCAAAAATATATATATTTTTTTCCATTCCACAAATATAAACTTGTTTGTAGGTGATAAATATCAAATGTATATGTATGCATTTTTGACTTACTTTTTATTTTTTTTCAATTTGTGAATTTCTATATAACAATCCATCTCATTCTCTCGGTATTGCTTTTATTTTAAAGACCGTAAATGCAGAAAAAAAATACGAAAACAGTTGTAAATACACACTTATTCGCACCCAAATGTTGTACTTTGTTGAATTTAATAACTTCGTTGTCTGTTTTTCCCAAACACGCTATTGCTTATACACAAATATGTAATACTAATAGCAAACGAGTTATATTTACATCCAAATAAGCTTTGTTTAGAAGGAAATACGCTCTACTTGCTACAAACACCAAACACGCGTTTTACTTGTGTGTAATCAAAAAAAAGAAGTATTTTTCAGCGTGTAGCTAATAAGATCAGGGATTTGTTGTTGTCAAATTAAGAGAAAATAATGGGTCAACGAAGATACACCAGACACAACCATAGGTAGACGCGTTTCATCGTTGGCAACCTTCGGGATGTGTTGTAATTTTTCAGAGCTTTTTTAAAAAAAAAAAATTAATACCGACCTAATGCTAGATTATTAGATTTCCCCACCTCAGTCTGAAATACAAGGTCCAGCTCAACAATATCATAATCAAACGAATATAATCATACGGCGTTCAGCTATGGGGCAAAGCTAGTTCGAGCAACATCGACAAAATCGAAAGAGTCCAGTCGAAAACATTGCGGTTAATCACAGGCGCACCGTGGTATATGAGAAACGAAAACATTCACAAAAATTTGAATGTACCTCTAGTCAAGAATGAATTTCAAGACATCAGGACAAAGCACAAATGCAAACTTGAGCGTCATCAAAATTTTTTGGCTAGACAAATATTAAGTACTTCAAGACTCTGAAGAAATACACGTCAGGTGTTCTGAACCTACTATATCCCGCCTCTATTTCACGAGGGTTTAAACCAAATTGGGTTTCAAATTCTCCATTGTGTGAACATTGTCTATACAGTGTAAAACATTTAACGACAAATATCAGGCTGTACAGCTCCTTGCCTCTATTTGACGAGGGTTTTAACCAAATTTGGTTAAAAAGTCTCTAATATGTGAACATTGCCAAGATATTCCATAACGCTTAACGACTTATACAAGGCTGTAAAGGGCCCCTGCCTCTATTACGCGAGGTTTTAAACTAAATGTGGTTTTCAAAACATCTTGAATATGTGACCATAGTCTATCAAGTCGTGAAACTATCTCCCAATACCGCGATCATCATGTGATACAAGTAGGAGTCAAAACTACGAATACTCCAATATACGACTGTGGAGGTCCACAAAGTTGTCATTCCTGCCCACACGATGCAGTGAACCGCAGAATAAAAAAAATCCATACCCGGATTCGTTACTGAATTAAATTTAAGATTCATACACTTATTATTAGGCTTCTAATGAGCAGATCCAATAATAACCAATAAAGCAAAACAAATTCCGCACCTTTTTTTTTACTCCCGGGAATCTGTATTTTCTTTCAACTTCTTCCCGAGACTTTATAAAATTTAAAACAAAAATACTATTTTCCAAAAAAAGATAATGATCTCAAACTCGGCTTACAGAAACAAGAATACATATAGAAAGAATATAGATCAACCTAATTTTTTTTTTCATTTGTTTGTTATTTTAATTTGTCAATAAAATAAATTAATAAAACTTCAATTAAAAATTCTATATTATTCATATTGCAAAAAGACCTGGACAATTCAAATGTAATGAGATCAACTAGTTCGGGAATGTTTCAGAAAGTAAACAATCGCATAATTTTCCGGTTAATAAACACAATCACCGTGGGCAGAAAGTGCATAAAATCGTGGTTGCATTTTTGGTAGTATTTTTTCCGGTAATACCGTCTAATAAATCCGATAATTGGAAAGTAAAAAAATTGACAAATTTTCCGCGAAATACTTCCCAGGAATTTCCGGGTGGAAAACCCTATGCTAGATACACAGGAATAAACTGTAGAAGCAACGTGGTTTGTTTCTGCACCACACAAGAGGCGACTGTCGCCGAAACCTCTGTGCTGTGTACAGGAAAGACACAAGCGTAGGCAAAGTAATATATAATTTTTTTTACCAGATATGTCCCATATCTCTCTTAAACTCGTATATTCGCAATTAAAGTTAATATAATTTTCATTATTTGTAAATGTCATTTTCCTATTATCTTTTTTTCGCTTAATTTTTTGTTCCCGACGAACTGAACTAGTAAATCTAATAAATAATGATACACATGAAGCAACGGTTGCAGAAACCGACCAAAAATATCAAAATTTTTTTGATATTTCTGACAACGGTGGCGGAATGGACAACACAGCTGCCTATGAAGCAACGATTGCATCAACATGGCTGTGTTGCTGAAACAATTGCCACTTGTGTATCTAGCATACGTCCCGATTCACGCTCGGCAACTTTAATTGCCGCAATTCTCAGTTTGTGAGAGAGGGAGATGTAAGGGAAATGGAAATGGAAAAACTTGTTCGTACTGGCAATTCCTTTTGTGTTTTCCCTAGTGTGAAGTTGGCGGCAGATTATTTTGACCGACATTTGCATTTGAAAAGGACATAATGAAAACAAAAGTTTTTTGTTTCTGTTAGTCGATTTCGATTTTTTTTTTAATTTTTTGTGTCAAAGAAATAGAAAAAAAACAAGTTCAGCATTTTTTTTAAGTCATCCTTGCGAAACTAAACACTTCCATAACCAAATTGCAAAGTGTCCTCGATAGCCTCACCAATTCTATCGTTGAGGTCTTCTATCGGCGCTGGGCTGTTGGCTAGCCCGAATTAGAGCCACAAATGTGGCAGCTACCGCAATACCGGGTGATTCAACATAACACCTCTTGTTGGAGAACCCTGTACATTCAAAACCGCAAGTTTTTCTCTTAATTGAAACAAAAGAACAATGGAAATGGATCTCTTTTAATACTGTGATAGATTGGATTATAGGGGACATATCACACAAGAGATTTATGACATTTCCTAAGGTCGTCGCCGGTGGCAACACCCTTAAAAACTAATGTGAAATGAAAAATCGGTTCAAATAAAGGTTTTTTTTCATAAATTGAAATCATTTTTCAAAACAAAATTAACCCGACGCCTATAACCGTTGGTCAACAACATGTCCTGGGAGTTGAACTTCTTTTTTAAAGTCTAACAATTTATCCTACTTAAACATCAAATATCTCACGAACCAAAGAAGATAGAGAAAAATCGAAAACAAATTAAAAAATGCAGTCAGTTTTTTTATTAGTAGATCCGTATTTGGTGTACGTAAACTAAAACAAGCATTATCATTTTCTAACTTATTTCCGAGCACTCGCAGGGCCCGAAACTGAAGCTACTGGAGTTATAACATAGCATTGTTTAACTAGTTGTTTAGCTCTTAAATGGTGATTATAAAAATGCCCAACAAATACAAATTTAATTGAAATCCTACCAAGAAACTCATCCTACACAGGTTGAATATTTATTACAATTTGATTGACGATTTTCTCTATGCCAAATATTATTTAAATCAGTCATCCTTTATTTGCTATTCGCACATTGTCTGCTCTTTCTTTGTTATTCCATTACTATCACCATTCTACACACATATATTTATGAATATTTTATATATTAGTCACCTCAAACTTCTGTAAATACCATCACCCACCCATCACTCGCGATCAGTTCATCATTTTGCCATCCGCCTCCATTGCCAGCACTGTGTACATAAAAAAAAATATTTATCCCAGGAAGCTTTCAAGTCCATACAATTATGCCTAAATTGCTGTAATTTGCACAATATTTATTTATGTCACTCCAATTTACGTACTTTAATTCGATATTATGTTTTCTATAACAATTTTTTTCCAAAAAAAACAAACAACAACTACTTTTCGATACAAAATATGACTGTTGTGATTTGTAAACTAACCAAAATGAAATGAATTGAAATGCAATGAAAACACAGCGCCCAACTGCTATCGTCCCGAGAGGGTTTCGTTAGTGAAAAAGAACTCACCGCGTTACACATTTGGTAGACGTACTAAAATTCACTTCGATCAGGGAACACCAGGTAAACCAATCAAATCTAAATACAATTTAAGAAATCTCTCTCTTTTTTTGTTGGTATTTTGTTTTTATTTGTTTTGTGTTTGGCACTTGTGCTTTCCGATTTGTCGTTCATGTCTGTAATGTGTTTAATGACAGCTTTTGTTTGACAAAGCTTAGCCATAGAGCTTTTCTAGTTTGTTTTATTATTTCTTACAATCGCCTCAAATTAAACTTTTGCAGTAATTTTATTTTTCTTTTCGCTTGCCTTTTTAATTTGAACTTAGCACCCGGTTCGTATAGCCCCGAAAAAGCCAAATTACACTCTACACCAGCTTTTACAATTACCGGCAAAAGCTCACACGATGTGGTCGATTGCACACCGGGTGAGTAACTGAGCACGGCACAGTGGGCCACTTTAGTATTTGCCTTTAAGTGTCTTCCCCTGTACATCCAATTGCCAACTATTTAGTAATTATTTCGAAAATCTTACAGCTCCCGGTGCATATGAACCTGAAAAGTGCAACCTGGATAAAACACAGGGCTTCACCATGACCGGTCGCCACACTGTATACAGAACAAGTGAAACACCAGCACCCGGTGCGTACGCCCCCGAAAAGTGCCGTTTAGATCATGCACCCGCATTTAGTATTAAAGGTAAACATACGGTCCAAAAGTTCAGCGACACTCCCGCACCCGGCGCATACGCACCGGAGAAATCCCGTGTAGATCATACGATCGCGTACACAATGAGTGGTCGCCATGAAATCCACAAGACCAGTGATACCCCCGCACCGGGAGCTTATGCTCCGGAAAAAGTGAGACTTGACCATACTCCGGCCTACACAATGGCCGGCAAGCATCAGGCTAAAGTGACAAGTCATACACCTGCACCCGGAGCTTATACTCCGGAAAATTGTAGATTAGATCATACACCCGCTTACTCAATGACTAGTCGTCATATCCTCCAGAAGACCAGCGATACACCAGCTCCTGGCGCATATTGCCCAGAGAAAGTGCGCCTCGACCATACTCCTGCCTACAGCATGGGTGGTAAGCACGATCCGAAAGTGAGCAACGATAATCCAGCACCCGGAGCGTATGCACCAGAGAAATGCCGGCTAGATGGTACACCATCCTACTCAATGGGCGGGCGTCATAATCTGCATAAGGCCGCTGTTACTCCAGCCCCCGGTGATTATGCTCCTGAGAAACACAACCAAGATGGTTCGCCAGCCTATACCATGGGCGGACGCCCCAATTTACAAAAGCCCAGCGACACACCAGCTCCAGGAGCGTATGCTCCCGAGAAGCATAGATTGGACGGTACTCCGGCTTACACCATGGGTGGACGTCACAATCCTCTGAAATCGAATGATACTCCAGCACCCGGTGATTATGCTCCAGAAAAACATAACTTAGATGGCTCACCAGCCTACACCATGGGAGGACGTCCTAATTTGCAAAAGCCCAGTGATACACCTGCTCCTGGAGCGTATGCTCCCGAAAATCATAGATTGGACGGAACACCTGCTTACACTATGGGTGGACGATATAATCCACATAAACCCGCTGATACTCCAGCCCCCGGTGATTATGCTCCCGAGAAGCATAGATTGGACGGTACTCCGGCTTACACCATGGGTGGTCGTCACAATCCTCTGAAATCGAATGATACGCCCGCACCAGGTGATTATGCTCCAGAAAAACATAACTTAGATGGTTCACCCGCCTACACCATGGGAGGACGCCCCAATTTACAAAAGCCCAGTGATACACCTGCTCCCGGGGCGTATGCTCCCGAAAATCATAGATTGGACGGAACACCTGCTTACACTATGGGCGGACGATATAATCCACATAAACCCGCTGATACTCCAGCCCCCGGTGATTATGCTCCCGAAAAGCATAGATTGGACGGTACTCCGGCTTACACCATGGGTGGACGTCACAATCCTCTGAAATCGAATGATACTCCAGCACCAGGTGATTATGCTCCAGAAAAACATAACTTAGATGGTTCACCCGCCTACACCATGGGAGGACGTCCTAATTTGCAAAAGCCCAGTGATACACCTGCTCCCGGGGCGTATGCTCCCGAAAATCATAGATTGGACGGAACACCTGCTTACACTATGGGTGGACGATATAACCCACATAAACCCGCTGATACTCCAGCCCCCGGTGATTATGCTCCCGAAAAGCATAGATTGGACGGTACTCCGGCTTACACCATGGGTGGACGTCATAATCCTCTGAAATCGAATGATACTCCAGCACCAGGTGATTATGCTCCAGAAAAACATAACTTAGATGGTTCACCAGCCTACACCATGGGAGGACGCCCCAATTTACAAAAGCCCAGTGATACACCTGCTCCTGGAGCGTATGCTCCCGAAAATCATAGATTGGACGGAACACCTGCTTACACTATGGGTGGACGGCATAATCCACATAAACCCGCTGATACTCCAGCCCCCGGTGATTATGCTCCCGAAAAACATAGATTGGATGGTACTCCAGCTTATACCATGGGAGGACGTCATAATCCTCTGAAATCCAGCGATACTCCAGCACCCGGTGATTATGCTCCAGAAAAACATCAATTGGACGGTTCACCCGCCTACACCATGGGTGGTCGTCCTAATTTGCAAAAGCCAAGTGAGACACCCGCTCCGGGAGCATATTCTCCGGAGAAGCACCATTTAGATGGTACTCCGGCTTACACCATGGGTGGACGTCACAATCCTTTGAAATCCAGTGATACTCCAGCACCTGGTGATTATGCTCCCGAAAAACATCAATTGGACGGTTCACCCGCCTACACCATGGGTGGTCGTCCCAATTTGCAAAAGCCAAGCAACACTCCAGCTCCCGGAGATTATGCACCGGAGAAACATCGTCTAGATGGTACTCCGGCTTACACGATGGGTGGACGTCACAATCCTCTGAAATCCAGTGATACACCAGCCCCCGGAGACTATGCCCCCGAGAAACATCGATTGGATGGTACTCCCGCCTATACCATGGCCGGTAAGCATGATCCCAAAGTAGCCTACGACACCCCCGCACCCGGTGATTATAGTCCCGAGAAGGTTCGCTTTGATCATACACCCGCTTATACATTCGCCGGTAAACACAATCCGAAAATAGTAAGTGACACTCCGGCACCCGGAGCTTATAGCCCCGAAAAAGTACGCTTCGATCATACACCCGCTTATACAATCGCTGGCCGCCATGACTTGCACAAGCCCAGCGCTACCCCAGCTCCTGGCGATTATGCCCCCGAGAAGCATCGTCTAGATGGTACGCCCGCCTACACCATGGTCGGTCGCCAGGAAGTTAAGATTTCCAGCGACTCACCTGCACCGGGTACCTATAGTCCGGAAAAAGTTCGTCTCGACCACATAATTGGCTACACAATGACAGGACGTACTGTGGCACCGCATTTGGCCAGTACACCCGCACCGGGTGACTATAAACCAGAGATGTGTGACTTTAAAAATAATACGCCGGCCTTTACGTTCGGCATGAAATTGGGACGGGCCCTTGTCAGTGATACACCCGGTAAGTAGTTGTGAACATTTGCATGATCTGTTTTGGATATCTCTGGCACTTGTACATATGTAAATATAAACACGGTTATCTTATTCTATGCCTCAATTTAGCACCCACTGCATATGAACCTGAAAAGCACACTCTCGATCACACACCTGCCTTTACTTTCGGCACCAAAACCGAAACGAGAACGGTTACCGATGCACCAGGTAGGCAATTGTAGAATTTTGCAATATTAGGTGTTTGTCGTAATTATGGTGGGACAAGCCACAAATTCATGGCTACACAAATTCGTATGCATTAATTTTGAGTAGCACTTGTTATCCTTTTTCGTTCTTGCCTTTGCTTATACTTTTGATTTTATGGTTTACGATTTCTTTACAATTTGTTTTTCTTTCTTCATATGCATGTTTAGCTCCCGGTCATTATCATCCGGAGAACTATAATCCCGATCATTCCCCCGCATATACATTCGGTCTCAAGACGCTCACCATGCCAGGTAAGTGTGTCCGCCCATTTGTCCTTCACAATACACGCACCCGACGGACCTGTGGGTCAGTTCGTTAATCATGCATCTTCTTCTGTTTGTATATAGTATACATACTTTTTTCTGTTCATCATTTACTTTATTATGATTTTTTTCTTATATATATACATTATGTGTACCTATTACTACTCATATGTCTGTGTGTGTGTATATGTGTTTGTGCGTGCATATGTCCAGCTTTGCCTCGGGGACCTTATGTTGAAGATCGTATCATTCAAAGACGTGAAAGACGTATGAAAAGTCCTGGTAAGCACTTCATACCGAAGTAATTGAAATAAATAAAAACAAAAACAATACACAAATTCTAAAATTAATCCTCGGAACGACAGCTCCTATAACCATAACAATCGATTAATAACAACAACTAAGGAATAATTTAATAAAATTAATACAAATTAATAACGAAGTTGAGATATTTTGAATGCTATTTAGACTAAATGTGCATCGAGCGTTATTGCAATGGCAACCCTAATCTTCCAAGGGATATGAAGCTTTCATATTATTAACATCGTATGTAGTAATCCTTATAAATCCTATACATATGTCCTCTATATCCCACATAAAGTCCTGGAGTATTAACATCGATTCGATCATTTAGGAGGGCCAAATTTGCCATATCTCGAAATTATTGATTAATTTCCTTTGCAGCAATGAAACAATTTCCTTTGGGTGAAGTCACTTTGCAGTTATGAAATATTTATGGTTATTAAAACGGCCGGAATTCAATGTATTGCAGAATTATTTGTATGGGAGGTAGCAGAAGGGACCTTCACTAAATTTTGTATAATAGCGAAAATCCTCCATCGAATTTAAGATTCGATAAATTTATAGATAATTACCACTTGTTGTCATTTTCGAATTTTAACGATTTTTAAATTAAAAATTCAATAAAATGGAATTGTTTGCTGTAAATTTGTTTACAACTCCGAAACTGTCATTCATATTAAAACTCTCGAAAGATAATTTAGTGATCAATTTTTTTAAAATTTATTTCGGACGGATCGTTTTCGAATTATTATAATATCTTAATAAATTCAATTTAAAAAAATCGGAAAATAAAATTGAATTAAAAAAATATTAGAAAAAAATCGTCCATTTTTTTTTTTGGGGATCAATTGCATAGTGGTTATTAATTTTTGTTGTTGCTTAATGTAATTCTTGAAATTATATATTTCGATTTCATATAAAAATCGATTAGAAAAATCGTGCTTTAAAAAATTCTTAACAAATTGATAAAGGAAAAAATAATCTAGTTCGCAATATTTATTTTTAATGTGTAAATCAATAAAATATGAAGAAATACGAATACAGTGTACTCTCTCCATGCGGACACCCCTTTTAAGCGGACACATCTGATAAACGGACACTTTTCAATACCATTCCGCTTCAGTCCTCATAAGATGACACCTCTCATAAGCGGACAAAATTCTCAGCCACTTAGGTGCCCGCTTAAGAGAGAGTACTCTGTATACAGGGTCCCGCAGTGGTGTATGAAAGTAGAAATCATGCTCGACGGTATTTCTATATAGCATTGAATAAATAATTTTTATTTTTATTGCTCACTGACGGACGAATATTGATCGGATGTTCCTTGTAGCTCACATTTCAGAACTTGTTTCGGAAAAGAAAAGAAAACGCTGTATCACTGAAGGAAATAAAAAAAACTGGCATCAGTTGGGTCAGAACAAAACAATAGGGAAATCAGGAAATATGAAAAACAAATAAAAATTCGTATTCGTATTATCGAAATGTACTGTTCATGCGTTGAAAGCTTTGTTATCGATCAATATATTTGTAACTATCGGTAATAAATTACCGACCCATTATCTCAATGTTCGCTTAAAATGTAGCTTGACCTGTTAATACATTTTAATTTTCTCAATATCTCAATTAGGTCCAATAAATGAGACGATGTTGATCTTCGTTTAAACTTCAAATTAATGTTTTCAGTCAAAGTTTAACTGCCGTTTAATCGTTCAATATTGGCCATTTAAACAACAGTATGATAGTCATATGGCTACAGCAATCAACGAAAGAGACGAAAGAGAACCAACATTATTTTGGTTCACCAACTTTCACAAATAAAAAAAAATGACGTTGCTGTGTAATTTTGTTAATGCTGTTATTGGTTTCCGACCACCGCCAGTTCGATACATGTGTCTGTTGCCCGTAGCAGAGTTTCTTAATTCTCATATTTTTCTAACAACCTTGTCTGACCAAAATCCCCTACAAACGTTTAATATTACTTGAATTATTCAACAGAAAAATATATGTTTTCTGATAAAACTGTTAGTGTTGTCACATCAACAGCCGAAAGTGTGGATTATTTTAAATGGCCACTAAAAAATGTATTTGAAGATTAAATTCAGTTTTATTTGAAACTGACTTTCTCATAATAATGGTTTAATTACGATCTCATTTAATGGGCCTTAGCGTTTTATGATCGTAAAACGATTACCGGCACTTGTCCGCCCGTTAATCGTTTATCGTAACAAAAACCGTGAACAGCTGATGTCGGCTTGTAATGTTTTTCCCACTGAAATAAATATTAAATTGCCTGTGAGCAACGAATAAATAAATAAAGTTCTAGTTCAGTCTTGTGTCTAACAAGTAAATATTAATCGATAAATGAATTTTCTTAACTATTGTAAACACAACAATAAGTGTAACATCAGTCGGCGACAGCGTTATGGGCAGTATAACGTGACGATAAATTAATGTGTGGAATTAAGGGCACTTTAATCTCATATTGAGATAATGGGCCTTAAGGCCTCTCCATGAGTCGGAACAAAAAATTTTCATTTCGATAACTTTTAAAAGACGAACCGTTCACATAAATTGGAACTTAAGCCGACAAATATCAATTTAATTAAAAATATTTTTTTTTGGAAAATAAATTAACACAAGGGAAAAACTGGAGATTTTCATTTTTTGAAAATTTTATTTTTGCAATGAATTTGAAATAACCAAACTCGATTAACAGAAACAAAGGTGTTCTCATTGTCACAGACGCCATGAAATGTAACTTTATGTGTAATGTTTACCATCTACTCATTTACCTCCCAACCCCTCTGCCCATACTCAAACCCCCATTGAACTTCGATGCAGGATTTAACACAATCACATCGATTTAATTAAAATTCCCTTAATCCTTTAGCATGTCTTTTATGTTGGTGATGCTTTTTATTTTATCAGTGCTGTTGCTAAAAACCTAAGTAAGCCTTATCTAAATCAATATAACCCACTTAACTCTAAATCGCAGTCTAATCACTCAATTAATCCAATTAATTTCTAATTTGCTCCAATTGCAATTGGTGCTAGTGATTAGACACATACTTACTGTTGATTTTTTTCATTTTAATTGCATTTCGTTCTGACACCAACACCATCACCACCACACCGCGTATGTAATCGTATCGAATGCACTGTAGTACGCAATGTTGTCATAATGGAAAATGGCACATCCCAGCAACAGCAACTGTTGCTGCAAAAACAAAAAGAGCAACAACATAATGCCTCCACCACAACCACGACCGTAACTGAGATTCACACCGTAAACGGCAATGATGCAGTCCATCACTCTGCACCCATTACTAGCAAAAAGCACGACGGCAATACAGTGACCACTATTAGAAAACAAACCGTGGTCGGTGGCACGGACGCCCTAGACTCGATTTCTAACAAATTGCAAAAGCTTCGTATGAACGATACACTGACCTCCGGTACCAATACTCAAGTCACACAGAATGTGGAAAAGATCAATGGCGTGAATGGTGAGTCCGGTCAGATCGTGACGACCACTATGCATACGGTCAGCAATGGCTACAAGGAGGAGGGCAACAAAAAGATCCAGGCCACCGGTAGTGCTGATGTGAAACAGTCCAACGCTGCCACGGGATCGTGTAATACCATCGTGTCAGCAGATGGTTCCACGGTGACAACGATGAAGTCGGCCAAGAGTTCAAGTGTCAAATATGCCGTCGAAGCCAGTTCGGTACAAGAAGAAATAATCAGGTAACGTCGACAAGGCTAGCTTTATCAAATAACAACAAAAAAATATGTATTTCCCCGAAAAAAACAGCTACTTTAGCTGATATGGCCCAGCATCACTAACCTTGTAACCCCCATTCATGTCCGAACATCTCTAATCTGTAAATATATACATTTAAATGTTAAATGTTGATCGTCATCGGATTTATTACTCGGTTTAATGTTCTCCAACTTTGCTTTGTTTTGACAGCTCCTAATGTCTATAGAATTCCAACAGTTTTGGGTATCAGCAAGGAGGGCACCATACGCTCCGCCCCGGCCTTCTCTATGGCCGGCCGTGAAAAGCCACGCATACTGCCAACTCTACTATTTCCCGGTCCGGGCTATTATGATGCCGAATATACGGCGATTAAACGACGACCTCCCATGTACTCGATGGGTGGTAAACACAAGCTGCCCAGCGATGATCATATGAAACCTGGACCTGGCGCACATTGTCCGGAGAGGGTAAGTGTGTGTGTGTGTGCGAAACATGAATATGAGAAGTTTCCAGTCTGTTTTTATAAAACGAATGGGTCTTTCGTTTCGTTAACCTCAGGAAATCACAAAAGGATGAAAAATAAATAAAAATTGCGGGCGTGGCCATAATTGGCCCTAGGCAATTTCTTAAATTCGAACCGCCGCCCATTATATACGTGTAGGTACTCAAACATCATGAATAAAATGCAAATTGAATTGCCATCAAGAAAAAAATAGATAACCCAAATATAAAAAAAATATATATGGAACAAAAGCACTTTTGCGACTTATGTC
The DNA here is from genome assembly GCA_958296145.1 of Hydrotaea cyrtoneurina. NCBI lineage: Eukaryota > Metazoa > Arthropoda > Insecta > Diptera > Muscidae > Hydrotaea > Hydrotaea cyrtoneurina. The sequence continues at coordinate 47,879,858 of OY282514.1, read as the reverse complement.
CGGATATCTAAAACAAGTTTCTTCAATACTGTGTCATTTGTATGCATTTACCTACAGTTTGAGGTTTTTTTTCGATTACGAGGCGTGTTTTTGGGTCCCTATGGGCCTAGGAGCATTTTCCTCCCTTCTCATATCGATTTTAGTAATCAGTGGGCAATTCTGAAGGGGGTGGCATTTGAGAGTTACTTACGACTTTACAAAGCCGCCTTTACACGCAATGACATTTAAATGAAAAGACAGGATGAGATCAACATTCACAATAAAAATGGCTGCAACATTGAGATATTTTGCCCATAAGTCGTATCAGCTGTGTTTTCCTCCGAGCATAGATCGTATCCGTAAGTCGTATCAGCTGTGTGCAATGTATTTTCCTCCGAGCATAGATCTTTCCGAAACTGTAGAAGAGTCACCACAGCTTCCTCCGGCGGTCTGAGACCAACTTGGTAGAATCTTTCACATTACATTCTGTTTTGTTTGTTATGGAACACGATTTTATTTATGTGGTTGCCTCGGTTTCGCAGTAGCACATCCTGTCATCCCAATTTTGACACCTTGACTCTTTTTCACGAATGGAGTGCCTAAATTGTTAATGGATTGTTCGTATCGGTCATTCACGGTACCCCATTGAAAGTGTAACGTCGTCAAATCACAGCTCCGAGATTGTGGCATGCTGTGCAATCCTGTTGAAATCAAAAATCTTCAGTCTCCATATACAAACGGTTCGGCTGAACCGGCCACTTCACAACGAACGGCGTGTCGATGTTCCAGGACTGAGGTCTATTTAACCTGTTTCTTAACCCTAGGCGAAGCCGAAACTTTACCTTAACCATTTTAACAACCACACTCGCCGTGAATCTTCTGGAGAGGCCGTTCCCAAGAGTCCACGCTCCAAAATATGATATTGGGGGACCGCAGTATTATAGGCCTGTCCTTGAATATACCCTTGAAATCAGGGGACGTATCTTGAGACGTTTCTAAATGTTCTAATTCTAAAGTCTATCTACAAATTTGAGCTGATATAATGTGGTGGATAAAAAAAATATTAATTTTTGTTTGTTTGTTGTCTAAATCATAATGGGGACATATTCCCAACGAATAGTTTCAAACTGAAGTAATTCTATTTTATCTAGACTTATAAAAAATTGAACGCTACCTTCTCCTCTCCATTCGATTTATAACCATAACATTTGACTTATCTCTTTCCAGATCAATCTCTCCAATGTCCCATCTTACAGTTTTGGCATAAAACACTCCCAGTACTTGGGCAACATACGTGAACATCGTGATTATGGCTTTTCCGGTATTTGTTAAACATTCCGTTTCTTTTTTTTTAAGTTTATGCGAGTGGATGGCAACCCTTCTCGTTCTTTTGCTGATGCTTTTTATTGTCCTTTGTTTCCTTACTTTATATATTTCATATGTGAATTTAAGTTATGTTACTTTTCTCAAACAAAAAAAAACATAAAAATCTCGAGCACTAAAATTTTAATTTATTAATTATTTTATGTTACATTACATACTCGTATAATTTACATTGCTATGCCTATTTTTGTATTAACTATTTTGTTTTATTTGATATCTTTTTTTTTGTATGAAATCAATGTAAATTATGTAAAATACTAACACATATTTTTTGGAAATTGTGTTTTTAACCGAATAACTCGAATTTGTGTTTATTTAAAAAAACAAAAATACATTATATAAGAAAAAAATTTAAAAAAAAACACACAATACACATTGTAATAAAAGTTAACATTTTCAATAAAAAAAAACCCCCAAAAACAATCGATGTTTTATTTGGGATTGAGAGGAAATGAATAATACTAGTTGGAAATCAGATCAGAATGTGCGAATTCCTTTGTGGCTCTCGAAATCAAATAGCGTAAGACTTTACACGATGTCTGGTTCCCCATAGTTATTCTTTGCACTTTCTTTTGAAAGCCCTTGGCAAAGTCATGAACGTTTACACGATGACTTTTTAAAGACAAACATGAGTGTCATTTCTAACTTGTATTCTTCTTTCAATAATAATAAATTGCCAATGTTAGAAAAATAACGTTTTTTTCGAAAAATTTCCATTAAACAGGTGGACACCCCTAATTTTCATTTCTTGACTGTTTTTGTATACGTACGTGGTATATGTGCGAGATATTTAACCCTTCTGTTTTGTAAGAAGGTCACTGAGAACCTTTTTTGATGTGCAAACTGTAAAGTTAACGCAAGTCTTACAATTTCATAAAAATCGTATAAAAATCAAAAAATCCTAATACCTCGAGCGTGAATTTTATGGTATTATCACAAATAATATCACAGACAAGCAAACAATTTAGTCAGAGGCATGCAAACAGCTGATTACAATTTTTTTATTTTGACAGAATTTTGATTGTCAAACTCATTGTTTACATACCAATTGTTGGTTTAGTTTCTATTCCATGGATCTTGGTTCACTATCATTTTGCTGGCAGACTGACAATCACACGATTTTCAAAATATTTCTAAGCATAACACCATTTTTTTTTCACTTTCAATGTCGATTTTAATACGTCACAAATACATATTTGTTTATTTTCAATATTTCCTCCATTCACCCAAGAGTAAAATGGTAATTATTACAAATCACATATTTTATACATATCTCAAAAACTATGTTGTAATTCCATTTTCAAATGTTACAAGGTCTACAAACCGTCGGCACGTTTACAGTCTGGCCTGAAAGGTCCCTGTGAAAATGTCGCCCAAACTAAACGTCTCCTTAGTGTTGGAGCCCATATTGAGCAAACTTCTTGGAATCCCACCAAACGCAAGAACAGAATTGGTGCGGAACTTGTACCGGGCAAGCCTTCATATAGAGTTATACCCCCGCTCTTGGGTCCCAATATTGCAGACTCCAAGAAGAGATCAGCTCCGGCATATTCAATGGGTCGAAAGGTCCGAAGTCATTCCAGTTCGTTAGAAGACGGACCGGCCAAATTCAATATTGCTGGTTTATATAACAATGGCGTTCATAGACCACTGGCATTTTCAATTAAGAGTCGCCCGACTGAAATTACAAAATGGTCGGGGCCTGGACCTGGACGATATGATATTAATGTGGCAGCCACGACTAAGACTATACCCACGTGTTCGTTTGGAAAAAGGCCGGTGTCGATTAAAACACTTGCAACACCAGGTAAACGTAAGGACTCTTGGTGGGGTGGGATACTTGGACTTCAAGAGAAACATTTGGTATATATATCTATCATTCCTACGACCATGGATGTCGCTTAGCATTTAGGACCGTGAAGGCAGTTAGTTCCGCGAACAGAGACCTTTGTAACGGGGTAGGGATTTTTCGAATAAAAGATCTTTCGAACCAATGACATAATTCCGGTTGTATAAAATGGTCGTTTCGAAGCTTCAACATTTAAATCGCAATGAAATTGGGTTCTATCAGTAATGTTATCAAACACATCAAAATAAAAAGATTGATTTCTGTTTGACGATTCGAACGAATTTGCAATTACTGTGGACAGCTCTACACTTGACTGTCAAACGAGAACGAATTATTTCCGATAGCAGAATAGATAAAGCGTGGAGAATAATTCCTTGTTTGACGACTTGTCGTCACCATTCTAACGATTGACAACTTTCATATCCCATCTTTCAGCACCGAACGTTTACAACTTACCACCCATATTCGGTACATCGAAAGAGGGACAAATTAAAGCAGCTCCCGCATTTTCCATGATAGGCCGTAAGAAGCCACGACAAATACCGGCCATTGTTTTGCCGGGACCGGGTCAATACGAAGAAAACACAATGTATATCAAAAAGATGGCCCCCAAATATAGTATGCACATCAAACCCAAACTTATCAGTGATGAACACATGAAACCGGGCCCGGGTACACACTGTCCGGAAAAGGTAATTTCTAGGTCTTTATCAATAGATTATACTAATAAATATTCCCATTTAACAGTATCTGAAACATAAGTCGGTGCCAGCGCCAACTTTTTCTATACATCATACACCTTATTTAGGCCAGAAAAAGGCCTATTTAATACCGGACAGTATAACGAGGACCATTAAACCTGAATGGTTGATTTAACTTGCAGTTGGAGTACCTTTGATTCGAAAGCATCTGTAATTTCAGTCTCGCCAAAAACTATGATAAAAAAATTAATAAATAATTTGTTGCCTTTTCGGTTGAGCATAAAACCCGCGGTTGATGTGATGGATTCGACCAATATTTTCGCATCTACCATTTATGGCTTCAATTAAATTATAATACGATAAAGTGATTACTTTGTCCAAATGGAACTAAATGGCAATGGAAACAGATACTACCGATTGTTTCACTTGGATTGAACGCAAAGTTCAAAGTCGATCAGGGACTGAACCAGCAATTAATATCGTTGTTGAAAATAGATTTTGATTTCGTTTAATTTCTTATCTCAGTGAATTTCGTGTAGTATCTTATCATACCACCACCTGCGGAGCTTTGAATTGCACTAGGGGGGAAAACTTATCTGTACATAATCGCCAAGCCAATTTGAAAGAATTTACGAGCTGTATATTATACCCAGGGCAGAGTGACAAATAACCGATGTAATACAGAAGGAATATTTTAGTTCCTCGGCTCCGGACTTTGCTTAATGTCGACAATTCTTTAATTAATGTCTCAAAATGAATAATGAAATTTTGAAGTATATACTGACTGATCATTCACATGAAGAAGATGACAAAACATTATAAAATAGAAAGTAAATCCTCACCTTTAATACTAACCGGAAATTAGAACAAACAAACTATGACTTTAATGACAATTTTTGGCGATTATCGATCAAATCCTCTGGCCGCCGAGGACAAAAAAAGAACGATGAATGACTCAATCAACCGCGATTTGGCGACGATTTATGAGTAGGGTCAAATGAACAGAGTCGATTTTAATGCACGTTTGTTGTCACACAAAAGTTTACCTGATCTAGCATTAAATATAACTCCCATGCATGTATGGACAGGTGCTCCAAAGAAATCTTCTGATAACATACGGGCACGAAACTCATCATTATACGGATGTGGCCAAATCATCAACGATGTTCCAAATTTTTCAACACGGTTTAATTCAATTTCCATTATTTTGGTAACGAACGTATAGATTCCTAAGAAGTAAATCTTAATGCCAAAGCCCCATTGAGTGATGTAAATTCCTCACTAAAACCAACTAAATGTATCGATACGTCAGATAATGCATCTGCATACATTCCTGTGGGGCGAAGAACCATTAGACTCCTGCAAAATGATCTTTTCAACAATTCAATTAGGGCTGCCAGCAATATCATACTGAATTTAAAAAAAAATTGGGACCTGTTTTGATATTTCTCAATCTGTCATAAAATAATCTCGACTGTTCCTTCACTTCTATCAAAAGGTGAATAGCTAAAAACAGCTGAAGCTTAGAAACCTAAAACATATTGAAAACAACAGCTAAAAAGGCGCTAATAGCCAAAAAAAACTGTAGAAAACAAACCGCAGTGATCAGTTTAAGTGGCTGGACAATACTTTATCGCCAATTTCCAAATTTTGAAATAAATCTAGTCCTTGTTTACATAGTCATATGATTGCAATACGTTTTTTTTGTGTTCGTTCCGTTTTTATTATTTCTTATTTACTAACTGTTGGCAGCCAACAACTCTTGAACTCCCAGTTTTCTAAAGATTGTTTTTTTGTGTAAACCTGGGAGATTTCTTCGAATAAAGCGACGTTTATTGCATTTTTCTTATCGACGTAGGTACTCGAGAATAAGTTTGAGCTTTGCAAAACGAAAATACGACAGATTCTGAAAAGTCTTGCTAGTAAATAAATATAGAGCCCCGAAACTACTGAGCCGATGGTATATTTGACTACGGTGGGCGAAATACAGAATTTCAATGCAGATTTGAAAATAAAAAGCTTTTAGTGAAAAATTAACATTTCATAGTTTTAATCCTATTAAAGATCAAAAATAACCAAATAATTGTATCAATACTGAAGTTCGTAAATCCAAACAAATGCTCCATAATGAATACATACCTGTCGTTTGAATTAAAAAATACAACGTTTTATCTTAGAAAACAACAAATTTATCGTACTCGCAGATTTCGTTAACTCATAAAATCAAAAAAAAAAAACCTTATCAGATATAAGTTTTTAGCAGCGCAAAGTTATCGGAATACGAAATTTGAAGCGCCTATAAAAGACCATGCACCCAGGGAAATGCTGAAACAGTCTGGTATACCTTGTTCACCATGAGGATGTTAACGGGAATTGTACTCATTGTCGGCCTCATCGGATGTGCCATAGCAGCGGGACCCGCGATGGTGCGTTACGACGACTTTAAAGTTTACAAAATTTTGATTAAAGACGAACAACAATTGGCTCAATTGAAGAAGTTCCGAGACACTTTGCCGGTAAGACAGGCATGGCAATTATTTGATGATAAATTTAAGAAGAATTTTTTTCCGCTTCTAGGTTTACCACCTGAATGAAATTACTGGAACCCAGAATAGCTATGATGTGGTAATAGATCCAGCCAATCAGCAGAAACTTGAGGATCAATTGCATTACTACGAAATGGAATATAGAATAACGATAAATGATTTGCAAAAGTAAGTTATAGTGACGGGAAATTCGTCATAGGAAACTTGTATTCATCAACTTCTGTTGTTTTCAGAGTTATCGAAGATAGTTTGCCTCGAGCTCGCAGCACTGGCATGGAGTGGACTCAATTCCATATGTTAGAAGATATCTATGGGTTTGTTGATAATTTAACAGCGTCCTATCCCACCAAAATCACAGCCTACGACATTGGTCAGTCCTATGAGAACAGAACCATCAAAGCCATCAAGATTTCCCATAAACCCAACAACAAAGCCATTTTTATTGAGAGTCAGATCCATGCCATCGAATGGATCTCTTCGGCCACCAGTACATGTTTCTTCAACAAACTAATGAATTCGCAGGATGCAACCATGCGCAAGTTGTTGATGGACTATGATTGGATCTGGGTGCCTGTTGTGAACCCAGATGGCTTTGTCTATACCCACACGGTGAACCGTTTATGGCGTAAGAACCGCAAGCCGACCGGTTTCTCAAATTCATCGGGAATTTGCTATGGCACTGATTTGAATCGTAATTTCGGCTATGAATGGGGTCCTTGGGCGGCGTGGAACTTTGATGTGCCTTGTGATCATTGGTATGGCGGTGCCAAGCCCGATTCGGAACCGGAAGTCTTAGCATTACAGGGTTTCATCAAATCACTCCCGGATGATTACATAAAGGTATACGTGCCCCTCCACTCGTACGGCAACTTCGTTCTGTTGCCCTACAGTCACACGGTTTCGGTCTTCCCACCAAACTTCGATCAAATGATGAGAATTGCTAAAGGATTCGCTGATGCAGCTGAAGCTAAGTATGGAACTAAGTTCAAGTATGGTGCAACCGGTGACATCAATAGTAAGTATTCGCAAACAAAAACGGGGAATAATTGTACTGATCATCACTATGCTTCATTTTAGTATCTGGCTTCACTCCGGGCAACTCCAAAGATTGGGTGTACGGTGTTAAGAAGGTCCCCTACACCGGCACCATTGAAATGCGTGACAGTGGTGAATACGGTTTCTTCCTTCCTCCCGAGCAAATTGTAGAAGTTTGCGAAGAAGTTACCGCTGGTTTAATCGGATTGCTCAAGGCCGCGGAAAAGGAAAATCTATTCGGTCGAAACTCCGTCGATTTTGCCAAGGCCTCGGCATTCAATATTATTATGTTTATATGTTTGGTAAAGTTCATTTCAAATTGGCTAACAAAATAAGAAAATCGCATGTGGTTCAATGTAAAATGTTTTTCAATTAAAATATTCTGTTTACGACAGGCATTGATCGTTAAACTTATCAATGCCGATATCAATAAAGATATCGAATTTTTGTCCAGTTTTGATTAGATTTTTGCCAAAGCTGCGGTGCTTTGTCCATTATTATAAAAATGTTGGCAAAAATCACATAAATCTATAAATCGATAACGTTTCATTGAGATATGTTTTGTATTCGGTACCGGCGACTCGAAACTTTTCTACGGGTTTAAATTATTTGTTAACAATTATAAATCATATGGATGAGTGTAATGTTGTCCTTGTTATTATTATGATCTGTGACATATAAAGTAATTTCCATGTTTGATAGAGCTTACTGAACTTGTTTGATTCTCGTAAAGGGCAAGATTCTCTCTTTTAGCTGATGCAGTCCACCCCATTACCAAACTACCGAATCATCGTGCAACTTATTTGTTTACCCGCTGTCAGAATGGCGGACATGACTAATTAGTCTTTGATTCTAATTGAATGACACTCAGGGAATGCCCTTTATAAATACAATGTTGTGTGTTCGCGATAGTAAATAAGGGTATTGGAAGAAGGAAAGCGGGACAGTGTATGTTGACATTTCACAGCTGGTAGGAGAGACTTTCCGTAAGATAATTCCACATACGAACAGTTCCGCTAAATAATGAACTTTCTCTGTATTGTATCATACGATCAACCGGCCATTCGACGCCAAATCGCGGTTGAGTAAAGGTACAGCCGCACTGGTCAAATATATTTGATAGTTTTTTTTTTTTAGAAAAATGTTGCCAAACTAACTCAGAGTTTATATTGTGGACACACTACGGACATGTATTGACCGTATGTCAAATTGTGCAAAATAGAATATTTGGAAAACATGTTTGCCGTGTGTTCCAACTTGAACAAATATTTTACAACAAATAAAATTTGATCGAAGTTTCAAAAAAAAAGAAATTTATTTGATCACAATCTTGTGAAAGCTATGATCCAGGGGGCGAACGACGAAATGAAGTGCTTAAAACAAGTGCTACAGAATCTACCGATCTCTATAAAAACTGCACTAGAGATTTAACGAATGTCTATTAAAGGAATCTGAAAGCGAATGTTGTCAAATGTCGATTGGAGAATGCGAATATCGGATTTTAGCGAAAACATTGAAAATGGATTATATTATGCACATAACACATTTAAAATTTAAAAATATTTTGTAATTAAAACATATTCCATCAAACCATTCCGTGTTAAATTTCGTAAAGACCTGCATGGACCTTTGTTTTTGTGGGCTATGTTGAAACGTTGACTCATTTATTGCCGCCTGCGACCGAAAACGAGTTATTGTAGGTCTATTTGTTAATGTTCTATGCTAAAAATACATTTCTAAATTCGGACCGATTTGGACCAAACTCAACAGCGTCCGCCTTTAAACCAAAAACTAAAGTGTACCCAGTTTCATTAAAATCAAATAATAAAGCGACCTCTACTGTTATTGAAAAAAATTACCTGGACAACAGACGAACGGACATTGGACATAACCAAAATACATAATGTTAGAAACTGTCGAACCAAAAACGATTAGTTCTAAATGTTTACTCTACATAAATCCTTTACTTTTCTATTGAAATATTTGTTTGCGAATATTGAAACAAGTATGTTTGCAAAAGTGAATATGCGAATTTGTTACAACCCCAGCTTGAAGACACTGCATAGTTTGACTTATTGCCAAGCATACTGAGAGCCCATCTATAACAACACGTATAGCGCGATCTCTGAGAAAACTCGATGTGAATCGAGAGAAGGTACTACCGACATAAAAAGCCAGACTCTATCAAATACCTTAGATATAACTAGACCGACTATTTTGTTGTCGTCAAGGCGGTGAATGATTCGACTATACCGTCTCTCCGGTCTCCAGTAAATCGGGTGCTACGAAAGCCATACTGTCGATCATTCAGAACGCCGGTAGACTCTAGACACCACTATTACCAGATGGCGATTAACCATGCTCTACATAACCGTGAATACGTGTTGGGGATAGAATAATATGAATTAGTACTTACCATCTTTCCTTTCCTTGATGTTTTTCGCGGACTATTTTTGAAGAAAACAATATAGGTTTAGACGTCAACATGTTTTTGCATCTTTTTTTAAATCAGATGTTGCGTAGTAACGTAGAGTAATATTGAAGGATATCAAAAGACAGATATGCTGTTGGTGACTATTTATTTGAAAGAAAGCTGAAATTACTAAACTATCTCATCTTTGCTGATTGTGAATGTTTATGGCTATGTTGCCATATTGAAATACCTAAAACCAGTATAATAGTCTAGACAGACGCCTGCATTAATGCAAATTATAATTGTACCCTGACAGACGACAGTTTCTGCATTTAGTAAACAACTGTTCGTATGTAAACAACTCTTTGTCCACTACTTTTCTGCCATTTACTTCGATATAAAATGGACAAAAGAAAGAAATTACGATTAACAGCTATGCTGCTGGCGAAACATCACGATATCTTTGAAACAAAGCTGAAATTACTTTTGCTGAAATTGGCCAATAATGTAAAAATTTTACATGCACTAGCAACCACAAATCGGAACGTTTTGCTACAAGTTGGGATCACAGTAGGAAACATAAGAGAAAGGCAACTTTGGAAATTTGTAGGTATAAGATTATCGTGGATAATATAATTCATACATATATAGAATTTTTTTAAAGGACCGCACCAGCACTTTTTGGGATTGTGACGTGCTTACGATGGACGATAACATATTTAAGGAAAATTTTCGACTTAACAGGAAAGCTTTTCAAAAACTGTGCGAAAAAGTTCAAAATATTGAGCGGTTGGACACCAATATGAGGTCTTCTATTCCACTCGATAAGAGAGTGGCAATAGCATTGTTCGCATTGGGATCGCCAGCGAAGTATAGGACTGTGGGTAGCTTATTCGGTGTGGGACGCAGTACTGTTGGTGAAATTGTTGTAGATTTTTGCCACTCGATTTGTAATAATCTAGCGCACTATATAAGTTCATATCCTCCACATCCCCAAGAAATTAAACACATTGTCGCTGGGTTCGAAAACCTCGGGTTTCCGCAATGCTTCGGCGCTGTAGATGGATGTCATATAGAAATTCAACCAAAAAAAGAGGATGCAGTAGACTATTACAATAATAAAGGCTGGTATTCAGTGATTTTATTAGCAAGTTGTGATTACAGGTAATTTTTTGTAAAGTTTATTGGAAACTATTACATTTATTAGTACTTTTATTCTTTCACAGATCCAAATTCACATATATAAACGTTGGATCGAGTGGAAAAAACACTGACTCGTACATTTTTGAAAATAGTTCTTTAAAAAGATTTCATGAAAGCGCTGAAATTTGTACACGAAATAGCAAAGTAATTGCCGATATCAATGTGCCTTTATTACTTATTGGAGATTCTGGGTTTCCCTTATCGCGGTATATGATGAAGCCATTCCCATATTCAGAAAATCTGTCAGATCTAGAAAAAACCTTCAATTACCGACTGTCCAGATGTCGTCGAGTAATCGAAAATGCATTTGGCCAACTTAATGCTAGATTCCGCAGAATAGGTAGGGGCTTACAAGTAGCGCCAAAAAATGTTAATATTATAATAAAAACATGCTGCATTTTGCACAACTTTTTGAAAATGGAAAACGATGAAGTTTCATCCGCATGGATGGAAAACGTTGCAGGAGACTCAACTGTACGAATCCAGCCTAACCACTCAACAAAAGTCGGCGAAAATGACGTGACTGCATTGACTATTAGGAATGCAATAGCGTTGAATTTCAGTAAGTACAAACACTATGATTATTTTATATATTCTTATTGTAATTAATCTAAAGTTTATCAATCAAACTTTTCATTAAAATTAAAAACTCTTTGGAAGTTTGATTTTGCTCCCGAATAGCATTGACAATTTCATTTGACAATGACTGACTATCTTCCACTACACTTTTCAGCATTGCATTTTGGTCCTTCATCATTTTTACCACTTCGCCTAAATGATTTCTCTTTTTTCCAGTGGACGACGAAGCTGTGGGTGCTGATGTTAATGGTGTTTTGTCAAGACGAGACAGTGGTGATGAAGGCGACGAAAGCCGCACTGGATATGGCAATGGCTGAGAAACTGGTGATGGCAAGGGCTGAGAAACTGGTGATGGAAAGGGCTGTGCCTCCGGACATGACAATGGCTGTGACTCCTCTGATGGCTCGCAGACTGCATCTTGTATATTTACCTAATTAAATGAAATCGTTAGTTATGTTTGTAAATTGATGAAATGTTAATTCTTACAAATAAAAATGACTCCAAAACTTCAGAACTATTGGTCGCAGTGCTCCCAATTATTCGGTGCACATCATTAAAAAACTTCCATGTTGATGGGCACGTTTCCTTTTTCTCCTCTCTACAAACATAAATATAAATTTTGTGTTCAAAAACATATAAAACTATATAAAATTACCTGTATCTTTGGGTGAAATTTCTAATTTTTACGTGCACTTCCTCCGGACTAAATCTGTTGTCCATTTGCACAGAAATGTCTTTAAAGATGTGTTTTTTCCTTTTTGCATGCCTCAAATCGGCGGCACGTTCCGCCCACAGCTCCATCAATTCCTTCACATCTCCATCGTACCACACACTACGCTTCTTTGCCATGGAAACCTAAAAAAAAACATGAATTCTGGTACATTTTGATAAAAACTTAAAATAACTCACCTTTGCTGACTTTAAATCCATTTCTATTTGTCACACTAGCAAACAATTTGACAACAGTTGTTGATCCTGATTTTTAATTCAAATAAACTCTGTCGTCTGTCTACGCCATTAAAAATTCACTAATGCAAACTAATATTTTACCCTGACAGACGTAATTTTTCTGTATTTAGTGAACTGCATTTGGTAAACAGCTGAATTTGTACTGTACATAAGTATTTGAATATGGCAACATAGGCATAATCATTCACAATCGACTGTTATACTGAGAAGAAGCGGCTGTTCCGTTTTTGAGGTTTATGGTGGGCGGTCGTGCATGCTACAAGTTTTCGCGACGGAATCAATTCGTATCATAACTGTAAAAGTACAGTAGTCGGAAATCTGAAAGCATGTTTTGTGCATTCGCTTAAAATGAAATAAAATATAATCAAACAATTAGTAATCTTGGCAGGATATTTCTAAATAATTGGCGTTGGCGCTATAAATTCGCGGGCTAAATAATTCTTCATATGCTCAGACATAAGAAGTAACTTCTAAATATCTCAAAAAAAAACAACGGCTTTTGTCAAATCCGCTGTTGTCAAATTTGCTACTGTGTCGAAATAAAATGAAATAAAGTTAGCAAGGAAGAGTAATGTTAGTATTTGCATCAAGCGCCCCGGTAGGCGAGTTGGTAGCGTGCTTGCCTATCAGCGTGGGGGTTGTGGGTTCGATTCCCACCAGAGGCTTTGGTCTGTCGCTGCAAAAATCTAAAAACATATGGTCTGTGTCACCCGGTTTACCCTTGGACCCAAAAATTAGAATATAAATTTACTTTGTATTGTAATTAATAATAAATAAATAAATAAAAAAAAAAATAAAATAGTATTTGCAGCTCTTTTTCAAATAAATAGTGCTTGTTTACAAACAGCATAGCTGCTAATTGCGCTTTCTTCCTTCTATTCATTTTATACCGATGTAAATGTGAAAAACTTATTGACAAACAGTTGTGTACAAACAGCTGTTCACCAAATGCAGTTACTAAATGGCGTCTGTCAGGAAAAAAATTTAATTTGCATTAGTGAATTGTTATTGGCGTAGACAGACGACAGAGTGTCAACTGTTGTCAAATTGAGTGCTTTTTCGTTGTTGTGCCGTTAACGAAAAAATCTAAAGAATTTCAGTTCTGGAAAATTTTCAATTTCAATTTGACACATTTTTCAATGTAAAAAATCCAAAACAAAATTTTTAAAAGTGAAAATGTTCTGGAACCCTTCAAACGCCTATTTTATAATTTTAATGTAATAAATCAAAAAACACAATTTTTACTTTGACAATATACCCAGATGCCATTGATGGATAGGGTTCACCTTCATTCGTTTCTCTCACATTTTTTTCTCTATTTCATTAAAAGACCAATTTTTTTGAAAACCGTTGCACGGTGATTTTTATAAAAATGCCAATAACTTTGCTAAAAATCAAAATTTTTGAAATTTGTAACATGTTCATTCTCTATTGAACACAACTTTCAGTTTTCAAAAAAAAAAAAAACGAAATGAGATTTCTCACCGAAACAGTTGAAGGTCTTAGCGAACTTTGGCCAGGAGCAAAATTGGAGGTAATTCCGCCCTGTTGCCTCCCACTTCGATCAAGGGTGACAGTGTGGATTCCACCACCGATTAGGCCGGTGGAAACCATACTGTCGGTATTGGAGAAGCAGATTGAGGAGCTCCTTACCAGTCAATGGAAGCTGGTAGCTTCAATGGCTTGTAAGGGGAACCAGGGAAGGGATTTCAGATTCGCTATGGATCTGAAATCTCTTACTCGATTGAGATTCAGTGAGGGTGTTATGAATTTCGGTTTAGGTACCATCAGGTTCAGGCTCCCGAAACCTGAAAGGACCTACGAGGCTGCGAGTGGTGCAAATAAACATGCATCATTGTGAAGCAGCCTCGGCCGTCCTCACAATATTCCTCACTGAACGTGGCGCTGGTCCAGGAGCCTTGGATAAATAGAAACAAGGTATGCGGACTTAGTGCCAATGGTTTTACCCTTTTCGCTCATTCCGGGGACGAAAAGGTTAGGACCTGTATTGTTGCTAAAAATGAGCTTAATCTAATTATGTCTAACAATTTTAGCTCTGGTGACATTACGATAGTATGCAGGGAGGTCCACGGTAAATCGAAGTTACTGTTGGTCTCAGCTTATCTATCGTATGAGGCTGCCGACCCACCTGGCCCGGATGTAATAAGAGTCAGTTAGTACGCCAAAAGGATGAATTTGGATCTGATACTGGGTTGTGACTTCAATGCACATCATAGTCAATGGGGAAGCACGGATATCAATAAAAGAGGTAAGTCAGTTTTTGATTTTATAATAAACAACGACCTTACAATCTGCAACAGGGGCAATACGCCGACGTTTCAGACTAGGCACATTATAGATCTGACACTGACTAACAGCAAGAGCCATATAGTGGAAAAGTGGGGGTGTCCCCGGTCTGTGCCTTTTCAAATCTAAACTTTACTAGTAGTGCGAGGGATCAGTACAAGAATCCGAGACAAACTAAATGCGATGAATTTAGTGGGAACTTAGAGTCCAGGTTGGCGAACACATCTCTGAGAAGAGATATGTTCCTGGAAGTGGACAAACGACTAGAAACACAAGTTGAGCTTATTTCAAGCATGAGGGAATGTTATGGTAGGGCGTGTCCAACAATATTCCCTGGTAAAAGAAAACAACCAAATTGGTGGAATACTGATCTTAGAGATCTGAGAAAACCCACTAGTAGGTTATACAACAGGGCACATCAGACTCAAAACTCAGAAGACTTAGAGAAATACAAAGTGAGCTTCACTAACAATAAGAGAGGGCTTAAAATGGCTAAAGGGACCTCATGGACTACGTTTGTAGAGGCCGTCGATTCTGTCAATGAAACAGATTCTCCCGACCATCAGTGAGGTCATGAATACGGCACTGGAGGAGGTTTGGGAGTGGCTGGATGGAGTAGAGCTCAAACTAGCTACGGAAGCTAAATACCTGGGGTTATTTCTGGACAGTACACTTTTCTGGAAATGAAATACAAAAGAAAGACTCAGAAAGGGACTTAATGCTTACTACGCATGCAGGAACTCCATAGGTAAGAATTGGGGACTTCGGCCGAGGGTAGTGAAATGGATCTACACGGCGGTAGCTAGACCGGTTCTTACGTATGACTGTACAGTGTGGTGGGAGGCAACAAGGGTAGACAGTTAATACAAAGAACTAGAACAGGTACAGAGGTGTGCAAGGAGACAACATTGCTTTCTACGTTGACAGTCAGGCAGCACTGAGGGCTATAACAAACCATCAGGTTTCGTCTAGGGTAGTTAACGAATGTAGGCAGGCGCTAAGCCTACTTCTAAGGGACTACAACGTAGGCTTTTGCTGGGTGCCAGGGCACTGTGACATTGACGGGAATGAAATCGCGGATGAGCTGGCTCGAATGGGCTCAACTTTGCATATTGAGGAAGCGGATAGATCGGTTAAACCGCCAATCAGCTACTTTTTCAAAAAACAGAAGGATCATATCCTAACCAGAATACTTTCCAATTGGGAAACGAGAGTGGGTTGCAATATATCGAAGGTCTTGTGGCCTAGGTTAGATATAGCGAGAACAAATGCACTGATGGGACTGGATAGAAGAAGTCTCAGAATTGCAATAGGAGTCATCACAGGTCACTGCTCAGTTAGGGCTATGACCAGCAGATCTCCAGACTTCTGCAGGATGTGCGAGGATGGGGACGAATTGGAGACAATAGAACACATCCTTTTTCATTGTCTAAATTTGCAACGCTATAGACAAAAATGTCTAGGGTATAGATTTTTTGCTGAACTAGGGGACATTTCGAAGACAGGTGTTGGAAACATTATTAGTTATATATGGGGTATTAGATGGTTGACCGACGGGGGATGCGGGTACCCGCTGGACTAAACAGACTGCCTACTTACATAAACATTACACTAGGGACTCTCACACTTTTCTATACTTCCAGCTGTACACCGAAGGGATTCACAATGGACCCTATGGGTCTCCGAGTGGAGGTGCATCTTAGGATGTCAACTTCTTTGTGCAGTAACTGCAAGTGGGAATCCATAAAAATTTTATTTGTTTATTACCATTCCATATCGAGTGACACATATTCTTTTAAAAAATAAAATAAAAAACATTAATGACCTTCGCAAAAATCATGGACACATCTGGTTTCTTTCTTGTTTAAATCCATAAAGATAATAAGTATTTGGCAACAAACTAAATTACTTTTATTGCAGACATTATAAAACGATATCAGAACAGAAAGTACTTTGCAAATTAACATTTACGAGTCCATTCGTGGATAACGATTTGTGTTGAGAAGATAAAATATTATTGTCCCATCATGGATTTTATATCAGTTCAGTTGCTTTGTTGCACATAGGGCAAGTTGTTTGGGGTTGGGGTTGATATGCGAACTCCAATAAATTTAGTGTAGGGTTTCCGAAAGCGAAAAACCCTCAACACCGTTGGATTATATTTTTAGAAAATTCTTTATTCGTTCCTAGTTTGAAATAGGTTTTTCTCTTCAATCCATTTCCCACAGTCTGTCTGTCCAACTGGTTCGCATGATAACTTTGGAAATAATTAATCAGTTGTTTTAAAACTAGCCATTGGTTAAAATTTAAGGAAACTGTTTCCCTGTTGCAGTCTCTTCAAGTTATGCAAAGAAAAGTGAAAAAAATATTTTTTTTCCAAAAATAATAATTGAGGAAAATCTGAGAATTGATAAAAATTGTTTTTAAAAAATTTGGGCACGACGACGAGTCCCGGTTGACGGTTCTTCTGCCACACCAGTGCGAACAACAGTCGGTAAATCATCGTTTTTTTTTCATTTTCGACTCCGGCAGGAAATACAAAAAGGTGGTTTAAGCAACCTTTGGACACATTTGGTTGATTATGCTGACCAAAAAAATAACGATGTGTACAAAATGTGTGGACAGTGTGGTAGGTAGTGCGTGCAAATATCACAAAAATGAACCCACTTTCAAAACCGGGTAAGATCCTCAAACAATTTTCAGCGACTGTTTTCCACCTAGTAAGAGAGTAAGAGAGCAATCTCTAAGCCATGCAAAACTTCTCTAGAAACGCATTAGCCTGATTCGAGAGAAGTTCCCCGTCAGTTCCCTTATGGAATGTTAGGGGAAATTAGTAAGTACGACCTCAATAATCTAAACGCGCTGTTCAATTGTGCACCTCTCCATGGTTAAATTTGTCAAACACTGAAACAAAGAAATGTCAGATTAAGTTGGGCAAACAACTTGAGAAACAAAATAAAGCTCACATTCTTTTTCATCGGTCATAAAGCTTAAAGCCTTTGTACATAAGTATTTTGCATTTCAGTTTTCTTAAATTCTGAATCATTATTCCCTGACGGATGCTATGCCTATATTATATACATGGTTTCATTGCGAATCATTGGCATTTTTGTTATTATAATTATTATAATTGCAGTTTATGTCTGGGATTCAATTTAGTTTCATTTAAAAGAATGAATAGAAATAAAGATTACGACATGCGCATGATTTCCTGTTAGATGAAGTATTTGATGAAGTATTCCCTTGCTAGGATTGCCAACACTATGTGTATCTACAACGAGTAAAAAGTTTCAGATTGGAATACAGCGTAAGAACTATTGTTGGCAACCCCGTAATTTAAAACACTTTGACTATTAGCCAATAGGAACACACTTCGCTTGACGTCACTGACCAAACATGCGCAGTAATCTTTGATTCTATCATTCTTGGTTGAAGGAAGCACCTTGTCGCACCGCAATACAGAAATTGGTGAAAAAATTCGAGCTGTTGGGACAAGTTAGTGATGTGAAGAACAAAACCCGTGCACGTCGCTCCCGAACAACGGAGAATATTGCTGCTGTAGGCCAAAGTGTTGAAGAAAACTCAGGTTTGTTCATTCCTCGTCGTTCTTTGGAATTGGGCATTCCACAAACGTCATTACACCGTATTTTGCATTAAGACTTGGGTTTAAGGCCTATAAAGTTCAGTTGACACACTAACTCAAGCCGGCCGACCATGAACAACGGCGTATTTTTGGTGATTGGGTCCTTGAAATGCACGAACAATATCCGAAATTCCATCAAAAAATCATCTTGACTGATGAGGCCCACGTAAACATCCGATTATTTATCTCAAAAATGTAATTTTTCTTTGAATACCTCTTGATGGAAAACCCTGTATGTATATGTGCATTTGTATTTGTTCTGCAATAAGAACGTGTGGGGAACCACTGCACTACAACAACTGAGATCGGTAAAATGACCAAGTGGAAGAATACATGCAAATCCTTGATATCACGAACTAGAGGATAACCGAAGTGCTGGGAAATCATTTATTAACCAGGCCAACAGTTTGTAGAACCAACATGAGTAAATTTTCCTAAAAGTATGCAATAACAAACAGAGAAAAACAGGTACATTTTAAAAGAGTTCATAATTTTAGTGAAATCTTTTGAATAACACGTCGCTCACTATAAGCAATTTGATGCCGTGTATCTGCAAAACCGGTCATAGTGGGACAATTAGTAATATTCGAAAAAAATTCGTCTCAGGTTAAAAATATATCAGCGGAAAATGAGTCACTTCTTCTGGTCCTCTAATCGATCTGTCGAGCTATAGGCACATACCTTGTTTCCTACGTGGTACTTCCTGCCCTGGTCCCTTCATATTAGCTCTTAGTTATCGGAAATTTATAGTAGAAGAGAATGTTATTTTGCCCAACGTTGCGTCAGTATCGATATACAATTCGTCTACTAAAGATTGGTGTGCTCTATGGGCAGAGAGAATCATTGCTACGGCCATAATGCTACAGTCAATGGAGAACGCTATGGAGTCATGATTAATCACTGAATTGGATGATGTTGATGTGGTTCCAACAAGACGGCGCTAACAAAACAATCAATTTATTGTAGGGAACATTTGGTGAGCGCATTATTTCGTGTCGTAGCCTCCAATAATATTGGACCAATATAATGGGATTTAATACCGGTGGACATTTTTTTGTGGGGATATGTGAATTCCCTCATCAACGCGGAGCATATGCGGCGCGTGCAAGTGACGCGTCAAAATCTATTAACCGTGATCAGGAGATATGTCCGCCAGGATTATAGAAAGTAATCGAACAATTTTTGCCCCAAAGGGGTAAATTAAAATGAACATAACCTGTATAAGTTTCACTTAGCTGAAACTGCATTCTCGCAATCTCTGCACTTGTACATAAACACATATCTAAAATCGGGTGTCCCGAATAACTTATAAAGATGTGATGAATTAATATCAAACGTATTGTAAAATTAGCTTTATCATTCGTTTCATGACTGCATTCGTTTAACATTTTGTGATTTGTTCAAACAATTTAAAATAACATAAAGATAAATTGATAAGAAGCTCTCGCGAAATACGATATAGTGATTATGGTGTGGTATAAGTATTGTAAATAAACAAAATTTATTTGTACCACCAGAAATGCGTATAAAAAGCTTCGCATTTTTACCAGAGAACTCATACGAACAAGTTTCTACTCCGACGAAACATCATGAAAGTTCTCATAGTTTTGGCAATTTGTGTGGCAGTCCTCGGACTAACATCGGCCTCTCAACCAGCCCGTGCCCGCTACGATGACTTCAAAGTCTACAAAGTCTTCGTCAAGGACAATCAGCAATTGAGTGAATTTAAGCAGATTTCCACAAATTTACCCGTAAGTACTTTCAAAACAGGACACGACAATAAAACTCTGATCATTGACTAATACTCGTTCCCGCCAAAAAACACAGGTTCGTTATTTGGAAGACATCAGTGGTCCTGGTCGTGATTATAGCCTGGTTATCGATCCTGCCAATCAGAAGGCTTTGGAAAAGCTCCTACAATACAATGAATTCGACTTCGAATGTGTGGTGGAGGATTTGCAAGAGTAAGTATTCCCACAGATGATACAAGTTGCCGTATTCATTTAACGTAATTATCCTTTAGAATCCTTGAAGAAAGTATTCCCGTAAATAATGCCAATGCTAATGTTGCAATGAATTGGACTCAGTACCATGGACTGGACGACATCTACGCTTGGTTGGATGATTTGGCCGCTAAGAATCCTCGCCTTATCACACCCATCCTCATTGGCTACTCCTACGAAGGTCGTCCCATCAAAGCCGTTAAAATCTCTGCCAGACGTGGCAACAAGGCCATTTTCATCGAATCCAACATCCATGCGATTGAATGGATTTCCTCAGCTGCCAGTACGTGCTTCTTTGAAAAACTGCTGAACTCGAAGGATATTAGAATGAAGTTATTATTACTGAAGTACGATTGGATATTTGTCCCTGTCCTCAATCCTGATGGTTTTGAATATTCCCACAATGTGGAACGTTTGTGGCGTAAGAATCGCAAACCCACCGGTTTCTCAAACTCCTCCGGTATTTGTTATGGCGTCGACATGAATCGCAACTTCGACTTCCATTGGGGTGGTACGTAAAGAATTCCCTAATTAATCCACCGAAATTGAACGGTCTTTGTCTGTAATTATACAGGTGCTGGCTGGAACATTGATGTTCCCTGCGATCATTGGTATGGCGGTGCTGAACCCAACTCGGAACCTGAAATCCAGGCGTTGGAAGCCTTTGTGAGCTCTCAGCCCAAGAACTACATTCGCATGTACTTGGCCATCCATTCGTACGGCAATTTAGTGTTGCTGCCCTATGGTCACACCAATGAGGAGTTCCCTCCAAACTACAAGCAAATGATGCGCATTGCTGGCGCCTTTGCCGACGCCGCCAAAGTTCGTTACGGAACTGAGTTCCGCAGTGGTGCCAGTGGTCTCTTGAATTGTGAGTAGTTGATCTGAGTCTTTTGTGGCTGATTTATTTATCATTATTTGTGTTTTTTTGTTATTTAGATCCCGTTTCCGGTGCTGCCAAGGATTGGGCTTATGGTGTCCAAAAAGTGCCCTTCACCGCCACCATTGAGTTGCGTGACGATGGCTCCAAATACGGTTTCTTCTTGCCTGCTTCCCAAATCCAGGAGGTTTGTAATGAGGTAACCGATGGCTTGATTGGCATGGTCAGACAGGCTACTCTCGAAGGACTTTTCTTATTTTGAAAATTCAAACTGCCATCACTGAAATTTAAATTTTAAAGACGATATTGACTATTTGTAAACAGAATGTAGGATAAAATAAAGAATAATTTTGAAATAAATACAATCTTTTAAGTAGGTTTTAAAAAACTCAAACAAAAATACACCCCGATGACTTTCCTACGATGCTACGAGATAGAAAGGTGTCGACTTTTACTGCGCTCTTCCTAGGTATCTCGCCAAGATCATACGTTTTGTCATGCCTATATAGCAACTTATCTGGGATCTTATGGGTCGATTAAAATAGTGGCGTTGCCAGTTGCCAAAAGCACAAAAGGAAACTTGGGCAAACGAAACAGTTCGACACAACATCCTGCAGCAACGTTACTCAACATAATTTTCAAAGTTGTTGTTACTGTAAACAACATTAGGTTGGTGGCCGTGTAGAAATCACTACGAGACGAACCGGCTGGTTTCCGAACACATCGTAGTTGTGTAGATCAAGCAAACACACAACGAATGGTAATAGAGCAGTCGGTACAATTGAGAACTGCCCTGTCTAGCAGGTTGAGCAAAGCGAGATTAGCATTTGGACGCTTAACCCTTTCCGTGGATTTGTCGAATATATTCGACACTTCATATGAATTTTAGCACGTCCAAAAAAATTATTTTCCACGGAAAGGGTTAAACAAAATATGGAGGATTTCCCAAATAACTTCGAAAACCAAAATAAAAGCGTAAACTCCATTTTATTATATGGCAGGGACACATGGACATATGACAACCACAATAGCTCAGAGTCCCCTAGAACAATTTTAGCCCCACCCAGAATAAAGCTCTGCCGGTTGCGAAAGAAATGCAATGCACTAGCAACGGGGGCTGCGGTTTCTTCTACATTTATTCTGCTAACCATTCCAAATTTTTGCCACTTTGGTTTTGGGCCGAAAAATACGAAAAAAAAGAACAGGAACATGAAAATGGGAATCTGGTGACAAACTCGCCGAGTTTGCTGAGGATGCAACATTTCTCCAGCTTGTTAGCGACCGAAAAATCCTGTGAAGAATGAAATCCGCAACCAATCATAGATGAAGGAGTTCAATGTGCACACCCTAACCCAGAAGAGGTCAAATCAGCAATTGGGAGGCTTAAGAAAAACTAGGCCGCAGATTCAGAGGGAATACCGGCAGAGCTAAGCAAGGCCGGAGTAGATAAGCGGGTAAGGTGCATGCATCAGCTAGTCTGCACCATCGTAGAACATGCACATGCTTGATGATTAGAACCTTTGGGTACTAAGTCCAATTCATAAGGAGACAAAACCGTTGCGTCAAGTACCACGGAATAAGTCTCTTATCTAATCATAAAATACAACCTAGCATATTGTGCACTTGATTAAAACCGAAACTTGATACAGGCTCATCAGGTTGACTTCTGGCCGAATAAATCAACTATCGACCAAATCTTGACACTTCGCCAGATCCTGGAAAAGACCCATGAAAATCAAAACGATATACAATACCGTCTATCATCGACTATACAGCCGCCTTCAACACTCCGATAAAAGAAAAATTGTTTAAAACTAGGAAGCGACCTCTCCGAACCATTCAACACTACAAGAGGTCTTCGACAAGGTGACATCTTATCGTGCAACTTCTTCAACATACTGATGAACACCAAAGGCCACATCCTGCTCGCATATGCGGATCAATGTCGGAAAGATACGGCGAGATGTAACTGGTGGTTTTTCCAGAATCGACAAGACCAAAGTTATGCTCGCAACTGCTAGGCGGACGTCACGACAACAGAAAGGCTACATGGTTCAGGCCGGCAATTGCAGCGTCGAGGTAGTAAAAGAATTTATATATTTACCTCGAATATGCCATTAATAGAAATAATGATGTCAGCATCGAAATAAAGGGAGTTAACAACACGCTTATTCTACCTGTGCTTCCTTATGGAATTAATAGAAATAATGATGTTAGCATCGAAATAAAGAGAGCCAACAACACGCTTATTCTACCTGTGCTTCCTTATGGAAGCACGAAACATGGGTACTTGCGAATCAGATAAATGTGTGCTGGTTGTTGTTGAAAGAGAAATCCTGGGCAAAATCTATTACCCGATCTGTGTCGAACAAACGTGAGCTGTATGAGAGTTATCCCGACACGAACGTAGTTAAGCGCATCAGAATACAGCGATTGCGGTGGGTGGGCCATGTCGGTCTAATGATTGCAGCCAAAAAGGCGTTGGATGTCATCTACCACGGAAAGCGCAGACAGGGAAGACCGAGACTCCATTGTAAGAACCAAGTGGAAGAAGACCTTGGTATGATAAACAAGACCGTAGTATGTAATTTTGTTTACTTTTTTATTTCAATTACAGTATTTATCGCTTATTTACACGCCGGTTATAAGCATTTAATGCTTATACCCACCCAAATTTACAAACTAACTTTGGAACTTAAAAAAACCCGTAATATATAACGATGTTAGGAAATCACATGCAAAAAAAAACCATGTTTATATGCACATTTTTAAATGTTCATCAGTTACATAAATTTCTTTCATCACAATTGAAAAGTCAAATGTTCTATCCCTATTTAAAGTACAGCTGTTACTTCTATTTGCATATATGCCCGTTGAATTCCTGGTAACAGAACTTCTACACTATCGATCGATGCAACTAAAGATAGTTTTTTTTTACAAGCACTGCCAACGCATACATCCGAAATCTCAGTATTTGTTCCTTTTCAATTAAGCAAATTCGACGGTACTTTGTTTCACATTTGGTGTATTTAAATTGTATGCAGAGTACGGTTCCATCACTACCACCAATAGGAAATTGTTATGATTTTTTTATGACAATTGTGCGCGTAAATTTTGATGACTGCATGATGATATGAAGCTTTAGGAGATTTTATGAATTAACTAAACGTTTTATGAACAATTCTGATATTTCAAAGATACGCAGCGATAACAAGACCCTCCCCAACGTTTAATTTCCAGTAATACTAGTATACAGACACACATATATTTGTATGGGCGTATGTAAGGGGGATTGACAATTGTGGTGCGTATGTTTGCTGTTGTAGAAATTGAAAGAGTAGTAATTAGTTAACGTAGTAACTAGTTAACTAGTTAAAATTGATACTCTAGGACTAAATATTAAATGTTAAACATTAATTACAGTCGAACTTCCATATAGCGAATCTCAAGGGGACCAAAAAAAAATTCGTTATATAGAAAATTCGTAATATAGAATTATTTTAAAAAAATTTTATTTTTATGTATGTTGAATTTTATTTAAAATAATTGGTAATTTTTGTCTGCGTTTGATTTTTCCATTTTTCCTCTGCAATAAAAACTTCAAGCAAGTTAAGAGAAGCAAATACTTTTTCAGGCACGCTATTTCTTATCTCCACAAAGTTGCGTAGTACTTCAACTGCTGATGAAGTTTGCTGAAATGTGGGTACCTCCTTCACGAGTTTTGTAACGTGTAGTCTACTATGCGAGCCTACATTTCTCTCACTTACAGAGAGTAGAAATGTGAATCTCACACACAAAAACAAATAAAAAATGAAAATATGTGTGTGTATGGTGAGAGTGAAAAATGTGTTTATGTAAAACTCGTTATACGGAGATCAAAAACGCATGAGCATTCGAGTTACGGGCGTAGAAAAAATTCGTAGTAAAGAAATATTCGCTATAAGGAAACTCGTTATAAGGAGATCAAAACATACTGAAAATTTAACGAAATTGCAGTGTTCTGGAAATAAATTCGTTATATAGAGAACTTCGTTGTACGGAAGTTCGTAATAGAGAAGTTCGACTGTAACATTTTGCAAAATATTTAGTTATTCGTAGTATACGGCTTATCGATCTCAAAATCATTTAGGAACATTTAAGCGGGCTTTCGTTAAATTGTGTAGATTTCAAAACCACCATTCCCATTATTTATGGAACACTATTTCATACATTTGGCCGTCTGGACTGATTTCGCAGTTTCTAAATCTATCTTATGAATCGCTATACATGCCTGCATCGTCAATGGGTTTTTCGTATAACATCGGTACTTCGAAAGAAGTCCAATGGTGGCAAAAATCAGCTCCGAGATGGCCAAGAAAAATGTGCCAAATGTACCTTCATTTCAAAATCCGCCTCAAATTTTCATTCTCTGATTCTTTATGATTTTTCGAGGAAAATCGTTGTCCAATTGTTGAGGTCTTTGTGCAAAATCCGCATCAGGCTGGTCCATGAAATGTTGAGATCTGAGTTGCCACTTTCGGCCACGGCAGTCACATTCCCGTCAGTGCACGCCGTGAGAGTTCTCCACTGCCAGGCCAGTCTCAGGAACTTTTTGCATAAGCTGTTGCGCTGTCTGCCTCATTTCTTCCAACACTTTTCAAATTAACTCACTGTTTGGCCTACAATTTTGAACCCGATTCCATTGAATAAAACATTTTATACAGCTTCCTTTGTTTGTTGAGAAACCGTTAAATGAAAACGCTTATACTAGTTCTGATCTTATTATTTGAATTCATTCTTCAACTTACCAATAATTGTGTACAACAAATGCGTGAGTCGTATGTTGTGCAGTGCAGTGTGCAGTCTCCAATAGCAATCATTGGAAGGGTAATCTTGTGTCCCCTTTCGGGTAAATGTCATAATACCACATAGCATTGACTGGGGAAATAAGTTTTCGTAATTTCCCAAAGTGGATTAAGCATAAGTAAAGCGATCGTTCCACGGATATGATGCTGACGTTCTGCCAAAATTTCGTGCGGTCAAAATAAACAGATGTTCATGTTTCAAAAACAAACCCCTAGATGAACCGATAAATCTGGTTAGCTAGTTAAAGAATTCACAGTGTGAGAGTATCCCTCATCTCTTGGTTGACATCAATGTAACGTCTTTGCTACTATTTGTGACGTAGCACCTATTTTAGATCCCATCTCCACGTCGATCGAATTCTCTCTGCGATTTAAGTGATCAATCACAGCCCTAGCAAAAAAACCTCAAATGGACGTTCCTAGTTTATCAGTCTTGGATAAGAGTTTCTGAAAATTCTATTCCAATTCAAGACCTGCACACAATGTATCGATATACGATTTCTCTATGTCAGCTCCAAAGCCTTAAATAATTTATTATGATGGATAATCTAACAAAGAGACTATATGAGTAATAGGGTGGAGTGAAAACATGCTTTTTTTTTAATTTGAAAAAGTTAACCTCGGAATGAGATGTAGTCTGGGGTCCTAATGAGGGGAAAAATAAAGAAAACAAATTTAGGATTTTTCTAAAATCAACGCCAAAATAGCGATAATTTCCAAATTTCGACGGAGTGGCGCGACCCCAAAAATTTTTTTCTTTATTTTTCCCCTCATTAGGACCCCAGACTACATCTCTTTCCGAGGTTAACTTTTTTTTTTTGAATTTCACTCCACCCTAATGAGTAATTCCAAAAATGTTCGACTCAGTCTGGATTTTGAATTTCTTGGAATTTCATGAAAACTGGCCCATTTCATGGAAATCCTTGTGGCTGTCTGTCATATGACACCGCAATTTTGTCTAGGAGACGCAACAGGCGACACCTCATTTGTTTATTTCTGATGGCGTGGTCCTAACACAGGAATCTGGTCCGTGAAATTCTCGTCTACCACAATTGAGGTGTCATATGACAGGCAACAATGAGGAGAATATGTTTGCCAATTTCCATCAAAATCGGTGTGGACATTTTTCAAAAGTACAGTTTTTGTGTCGATGTTATTTGGTATTACCCATATTGTTAAACTTGATTCTCATAGTCTTTTTAGTCCATACATAAGTTGGTAAAATCATTCTGTGAATCAAAAGGTAAATTGATGAGATCTTTGTCTGAATCAAAAGGGGCCATCCCAATCATTTGTAAATATCAAAAACCAAAAGTATTTAAAAACAATTATAATCTTCAAACATATTAAACTTTCAAATTGTGTCTGTCAGAGCAAAAGTCACTCAATGAATTCTCAAATCCTCCGGGTAACTCAACAGAATACGGGGATTTGGGTGAAAATCAACGTTTTTGTACATTTTATGAAACTGATTTCAGTTGCTAAGATTTGTTTTGCAGTTGTTTTTATCTAACACAAACGTGGAATCGACCATACGAAAAAGTATTGAATAGCATAATTATATAAATGTTTTAGACATTTGAAGCTTTTGAAAATATATGGAACTTAATAAATTGTAGGCTTCAATTCTTCCTTTTGTGTTGAAGTCGAAAATTATTCAGAATGGCACTCAAGGGGGAAAGTCTAACCAGACCAGAGGGAATAAAATGTTTAGCTGCTTGCAAACTGAGTCCTCAGGCACTCAGGTAGGCGAGTTGGTATCGTGCTTGCCTATCAGCATGGGGCTACTGGATTCAGTTATTGTTAACGGTTACAGCATTACGAAATTTAGTTTCTTTACTTACTTTTGAAAAAAAAACTCTGCCAAATGTTGAGCAATATTTGAAGTGATGATAACTTTTAAACCCTAAAGTATTTTTGATTTATTGCTTTCTAACAAAAATATAAAACCTATTGTTGTTCCCTCTGGATACATGAAATTGATAGTGGTTCGTGAAAGGGTTCCTCCTCCAACAGTTTGAGCTAAATGTAATTTCTTTAAAGCTAAATGTAATAATTAGAGGAGAAAGCATTTGCCGCCACGAGTATGTTTAAAAGTAATTGTTGGTAAATGAGCATTTTTTGGAAAATGTCATTGTTGTGACTCGGTAGTGATTGAAAATATAAGATACGGTCTTATAATTCACACTTGTTAATATGATTATTTTCCATACTGACTTTGAAAGAATTTTTAAACATGGCGCGATATAATACAAAACACATCTGATATCCCGGACCATATTTCCCAATAACTCTCATTTGTATCTGTTAACTTTGTACATGAGTATCACAATATGGATATTTTTATTTTTTCATATGCTCTGTTCACAAACAGCAAAAAACAACGTCTACAATTCATTAGCAAAATCTCTAAAGAAAGAAAAGTCCTTCGAGAGTGGCTTGTCTGACCATGGCAAACAAACCATCGGTGACTTCATTACAAACTTCCTGGATTT
This sequence comes from Hydrotaea cyrtoneurina, assembly GCA_958296145.1. Taxonomy (NCBI): domain Eukaryota; kingdom Metazoa; phylum Arthropoda; class Insecta; order Diptera; family Muscidae; genus Hydrotaea; species Hydrotaea cyrtoneurina. Next base: position 47,851,029 of record OY282514.1, on the reverse strand, counting down.
GGGAAGCAGGCAAGAAGAAACCGTATTTGGAGCCATCGTCACGCAACTCAATGGTGGCGGTGAAGGGCACTTTTTGGACACCATAAGCCCAATCCTTGGCAGCACCGGAAACGGGATCTATATAACAAAAAACACAAAAAAAGGTTATAAATCAGCCACAAAAGACTCAGATCAACTACTCACAATTCAAGAGACCACTGGCACCACTGCGGAACTCAGTTCCGTAACGAACTTTGGCGGCGTCGGCAAAGGCGCCAGCAATGCGCATCATTTGCTCGTAGTTTGGAGGAAACTCCTCATTGGTGTGACCATAGGGCAGCAACACTAAATTGCCATACGAATGGAGGGCCAAGTACATGCGAATGTAGTTCTTGGGCTGAGAGCTCACAAATGCTTCCAACGCCTGGATTTCAGGTTCCGAGTTGGGTTCAGCACCGCCATACCAATGATCACAGGGAACATCAATGTTCCAGCCAGCACCTGCGTAATTACAGACAAAGACCGTTCAATTTCGGTGGATTAATTAGGGAATTCTTTACATACCACCCCAATGGAAGTCGAAGTTGCGATTCATGTCGACGCCATAACAAATGCCGGAGGAGTTTGAGAAACCGGTGGGTTTGCGATTCTTACGCCACAAACGTTCCACATTGTGGGAATATTCAAAACCATCAGGATTGAGGACAGGGACAAATATCCAATCGTAGCTCAATAAGAGCAATTTCATTTTCATATCGTTCGAGTTCAGCAAATTGTCAAAGAAGCACGTACTGGCAGCTGAGGAAATCCATTCAATCGCATGGATGTTGGATTCGATGAAAATGGCCTTGTTGCCACGTCTGGCGGAGATTTTAATGCCTTTGATGGGACGTCCTTCGTAGGAGTAGCCAATGAGGATGGGTGTGATAAGGCGAGGATTCTTAGCGGCCAAATCATCCAACCAAGCGTAGATGTCGTCCAGTCCATGGTACTGAGTCCAATTCATTGCAACATTAGCATTGGCATTATTTACGGGAATACTTTCTTCAAGGATTCTAAAGGATAATTACGTTAAATGAATACGGCAACTTGTATCATCTGTGGGAATACTTACTCTTGCAAGTCGTCCACCACACATTCGAAGTCGAATTCATTGTATTGTAGGAGCTTTTCCAAAGCCTTCTGATTGGCAGGATCGATAACCAGGCTATACTCACGACCAGGACCACTGATGTCATCCAAATAACGAACCTGCGTTTTTTTTGGCGGGAACGAGTATTAGTCAATGATCAGAGTTTTATTGTCGTGTCCTCTTTTGAAAGTACTTACGGGTAAATTTGTGGAAATCTGCTTAAATTCACTCAATTGCTGATTGTCCTTGACGAAGACTTTGTAGACTTTGAAGTCATCGTAGCGTGCACGGGCTGGTTGAGAGGCCGATGTTAGTCCGAGGACTGCCACACAGATTGTCAAAACTATGAGAACTTTCATGATGTTTCTTCGGAGAACACACGCTTCCGTATGAGTTCTCTGCTAAAAATGCGTGACTTTTATACGTATTTTGGGGGAAATTGAATGCGGTGCGAATTTTATATCACATCATAATCGTTTCCTATTGCTCTTCAGTTTCTTATCGGGTTATCTTTATGTTATTTTATATCTTTCGCAAAATGAGTTCACAAATCAGAATCATTTAAGCGAAACGGTCGGTAATAGAATAAATAAATGCATATCTCTTCGATTTGATGTATATGTCAATATGTCTGATTTTAGAGATCGTGGGAACACAGGTTTAATTAAGCTATTGCTCGCCATGTTTATATTGAATCTATTTAATTTTTTTACTTGACTTTCTTTGTGCCCAAACACTTGAGGCCAATGAGCTGTTGTGATAAATCGGCGCATTACATTAAAACTTAAAGAGTTCGTCCATACACTCATATTTTATAAGGCGTGCCACAATAGTTAATTACACGAATCAAATATAGAAATTTAAATGAAATTGTCGATTTATCACAATTGTTCTGGACATAACATAAATGGAACACTTATAAACATTACGAGCAATAACTAGAGTTCCCACAATCTCCGAAATCCTACACATTGGCACTTATAGCAAATCGAAGCTATAGAGATATGTAGGTTAATGTCTTTATTATATTCAAGACCGCCTTTTCTCATTAGTGACATTTTGCGAAAGATATAAAATAACATAAAGATAACCCGATAAGAAACTGAAGAGCAATAGGAAACGATTATGATGTGATATAAAATTCGCACCGCTTTAAATTTCCCCCAAAATACGTATAAAAGTCACGCATTTTCAGCAGAGAACTCATACGGAAGCGTGTGTTCTCCGAAGAAACATCATGAAAGTTCTCATAGTTTTGGCAATTTGTGTGGCAGTCCTAGGCCTGACATCGGCCTCTCAGCCGGCCCGAGCACGTTACGATGACTTTAAAGTCTACAAAGTCTTCGTCAAGGACAATCAGCAATTGAGTGAATTTAAGCAGATTTCCACAAATTTACCCGTAAGTACTTTCAAAAGAGGACACGACAATGTAACTCTGATCATTGACTAATACTCGTTCCCGCCAAAAAAAACGCAGGTTCGTTATTTGGATGACATCAGTGGTCCTGGTCGTGATTATAGCCTGGTTATCGATCCTGCCAATCAGAAGGCTTTGGAAAAGCTCCTACAATACAATGAATTCGACTTCGAATGTGTGGTGGAGGATTTGCAAGAGTAAGTATTCCCAACAGGTGATACAAGTTGCCGTATTCATTTAACGTAATTATCCTTTAGAATCCTTGAAGAAAGTATTCCCGTAAATAATGCCAATGCTAATGTTGCAATGAATTGGACTCAGTACCATGGACTGGACGACATCTACGCTTGGTTGGATGACTTGGCCGCTAAGAATCCTCGCCTTATCACACCCATCCTCATTGGCTACTCCTACGAAGGACGTCCCATCAAAGGCATTAAAATCTCCGCCAGACGTGGCAACAAGGCCATTTTCATCGAATCCAACATCCATGCGATTGAATGGATTTCCTCAGCTGCCAGTACGTGCTTCTTTGACAATTTGCTGAACTCGAACGATATGAAAATGAAATTGCTCTTATTGAGCTACGATTGGATATTTGTCCCTGTCCTCAATCCTGATGGTTTTGAATATTCGCACAATGTGGAACGTTTGTGGCGTAAGAATCGCAAACCCACCGGTTTCTCAAACTCCTCCGGCATTTGTTATGGCGTCGACATGAATCGCAACTTCGACTTCCATTGGGGTGGTATGTAAAGAATTCCCTAATTAATCCACCGAAATTGAAAGGTTTGTCTTGATATTATCCAGGTGCTGGCTGGAACATTGATGTTCCCTGCGATCATTGGTATGGCGGTGCTGAACCCAACTCGGAACCTGAAATCCAGGCTTTGGAAGCCTTTGTGAGCTCTCAGCCCAAGAACTACATTCGCATGTACTTGGCCCTCCATTCGTATGGCAATTTAGTGTTGCTGCCCTATGGTCACACCAATGAGGAGTTCCCTCCAAACTACGAGCAAATGATGCGCATTGCTGACGCCTTTGCCGACGCCGCCAAAGTACGTTACGGAACTGAGTTCCGCAGTGGTGCCAGTGGTCTCTTGAATTGTGAGTAGTTGATCTGAGTCTTTTGTGGCTGATTTATAACCTTTTTTTGTGTTTTTTGTTATATAGATCCCGTTTCCGGTGCTGCCAAGGATTGGGCTTATGGTGTCCAAAAAGTGCCCTTCACCGCCACCATTGAGTTGCGTGACGATGGCTCCAAATACGGTTTCTTCTTGCCGGCTTCCCAAATCCAGGAGGTTTGTAATGAAGTCACCGATGGTTTGTTTGCCATGGTCATACAAGCTACTCTCGAAGGACTTTTCTTTCTTTAGAGATTTTGATATTGAATCGTAGACGTTCTTTTGGCTGTTTGTGAACTGAGCATATGAAAAATAAAAATGTCCATTTTGTGATACTCATGTAAAAAGTATTTTTTTAATTGAATCACGGTATTGAAATAAATACACAGATGTTGTATGGCGGTTCGGTCTCAATCAGGAAGATAATATGTTGAATGGTTCATGTTCCATTAATTTTCAAAATTTTAATGGAGCTAAAGCTAGACAAATTGTTGAACGGGGGAACGATTTTTAAAAACCCATCGTCGTGAAATATTAGAGTTCTCCCAGCACTTACTTTTCTAAATGGCCGACTGAATATTTTCCAAGGCGACTACGCACTTGGGCGTCAATGGGAATCCTTTCTACAGTTGTACATAATATTCGCCGGTGAGCGTGTTACCTCTTTAAAGACAATCGATGTTAAAAATACCGCGTGCACTGTAACAGCTGTCTCCTTGTGGGCTTATGGACTAACCCTTATGGTCGAGTCTGAGTAATCCCGCCAGCGATTTTTCATATGCGACGTACCTGATGTACGATGCCTGCCCATTCATTCTCCGGTCATCCAGTATCATTCAAAGGATTACATAGTTGATTTCTGACGTTACAACTACTTTTTTTGGTAACTAAACATTAGTCATCGCTTGTGCTGGTGCAGAATTTAAATTGATGGCGCAAAGTCCCGGTAGTATTTCTCAAGTATATTATTTTGTGTACGCAAAAAATATCGCTTGAAGGGCACACAAAACGACGAAGTGCAAAATATGTAATGAACCTGATGGTCGACGAAACGTCAATTCCGAATGTGAAGTACCCATGGTCACATTCGACAGAAAATTCTGCTTTTCGGCTTACGCCACCGCTATGTGCGATAAGATGTGAGTTAGAAACCAGGTTCTCCAGCCCCTTGCCGACAGCACTTGGCTACATATAAAGCGATAGGCCGGTCAGGGGCAAAGTATGTAGCGCCAGTGTGGTCGCTGATTATGAGAAAAACGCTGCCCTTAGAACACCTCATGTCTTCGATCGGGCAGCTGTATGAAACAAAGATCATCCCGGTGCGGGAGCACAATCACATGTTGTCGAAGCAGATTTTACTTGGGCGTTACAGTAAGAGTCACCCCAGCCGCAATCTCTCGGAGCTGCTTCCCAAGTGATAATGTCGCTCAGATAGTCTCTGATGTCATTTAAGCGGCAATATCCTTAAGGTTTCATTTATGATTTGTCGGACATTTGTTCGAAAAAGTCATAACGATTTGTGTAGACTGTTTCTTAGGTTTCTCTTACGACTTTCTATTACCGTGTACCCGTTGTCAAGAATGTCTTTAAGACATCTCCAACGGGGAAGACGTGTATTTCCAATTTATTCCGGATTTCTATATGTAAATACTGTTAACTGATTATATATGCATCAACATTATTTTACAATTATTGTTTAACTATTTTGCAAGTTAGTACAGCAATACCTATTAATTTTTATCATAGCTCTGTCTGCTTATTTCCTAAACATAAACCGATAAGAAATCATAACAAAACTAGACGGGGCTATCAAGCCATAGCATGCCGTTTCGATCAATACACACAATTTGTATTCATCGAACTTTGTATAAAAGACGCGCAAACGTGTAAACACAAATCGCACAGTTTTAGCCGGGCCAAGAACCGATACGATGACGTTGAAGTCTCCAAACACAATCAGCAATTGAGTTGTTTCCCTGTCGGGCTTTTATGAGCTCACTCAAATTCAAGTTAACTATTTGCTAACTCATTTACTTCAATAACTTCAATCTAACCCAATAATTATGCAGACTTTAGTCATTTGTGTTTTTTTTATTAATCGAACTGCTTCTCCATAAGGAATGAACTAGCTCACTCAAAGCTGAAGCAGATGTAAGTAAACAGTAGAAAAAACAAGTGGACAAATAGTAAGTTCGGCCGGGCCGAATCTTATATACCCTCCATCATGGATCCTTAAAAAGTCAATAAATAAGAAAACTAACTGAGTTTTTGGGCCGCTCGTGACCCGATAGTCCCAGGAACCCGATCACAAATTTTATCCAAATCATGAAAATAAATGCATATTTGGGTTCGCGAGATACCCATATGTCCATGTTTGTCAAGGGACGGTTTTTGGGCCGCTGGTGACCCGATAGTCCCAGAAACCGGATCAAAAAATTTAGGCAAATCATGAAAATAAAGGCATATTTGGGTTCGTGAGTAAATTTCGTTGCACTTCGATACCCATATGCGCATGTTTATCATGGGCCCTTTTTTGGGCCCCAAGGGTCCACGGAACCCATGAGCACGCCCATTTTTGGGATTTTTTTCCCATATATAAATTATATAAACTTCGAACTTAGATGTAGTGGAAACAAATATTTGAAAAATTTGATTATGGCCGGAATATATTTAGTCCCGTAAAGGGGAACTTTTTCCCCTTTGGTCCGATATGACCCATTCTCGAAGCTTATGGGCAAAAAACATCTTCCTACAAAATTTCAGCTTTTTAGCGTTGGTCGTTCGCACTCTATCGTGATTTCAACAGACAACAGACGGACGGACGGACGGACAGACGGACATCGCTAGAATGTCTTAGAATGTTACACTGACCAATAATATATATACTTTATAGGGTCGCAGATCACTCTTTCGAGGTGTTGCAAACGGAATGACAAACTTAGTATATACTCCATCCTATGATGGAGTGTATACAAATTCAAAGTAGAAAAGAGAATAAAATTAAATTTTATATTGACTTGTCTTGGAATTTAGTTTTTTTTGTTTTTTTCGAAAAGTTTTCTTATACAGGGTCCGCCAAATAACTTTTTTTCTGGGAAAATCAAATTTCTTTTTTTTATTTGAAAGCAAATGTTGCCAATATCCTCCTCTTCAATTTTTGTAAACAAATATTCCTTCAACATGGCCCGATAACGAAATAAGCACTAGTTGAAAAAAAATAACGTTAAATGGCGTTCCCTTTAGAATTCATATTGTACGTGTTGTTTAAAATAGGCGTGTCCTTTTCTATAAATATTTTACTTATTCCCTATAAAAAAAAAATTCGATAAGGAGAGAAACGCGAATATCTAATCATTTAACCTGTTTACAAATGTGACCCAATCGAGTTTCGTCAGATTCTTTAAAAAAGAATTTTACTTCAACAATAAAAGTACAAACTAATATTCCAAACAAATGCAAGAAAAAAGTGTTTCTAATTTTTAAATAATAGTTTCACTAACTAGCCAATTATAAGCTTTTAGTCAGCTTTTTAGTATTGGAGGGGAAAAGAATATATGGCTAACCCAGCGAGCACCACCAGCACATCAAGAATATCTGATACATCGATATCTACACCATACATAGAAATTAACGGCATTGCTGGATCAGCACTGGGTCTTTTGCGAATTAAAATCTACTCTTTTCATTTGGCCCCACTCACAAATCGTGTCCAAATCGCGGTTGAGTGAGTCGTTCATCGTCCTCGAACTCCGAAGGATTAGGCCGATGTTAAAATGAGTACGAATGACAGAGGTTGCTATCATCCGCAAAGGAGTAAATTGGGTTCACAGTCTGCCCCAACAGGTCGTCGATGAAAATAAGAAATAGAGAAGGAGACAGGACAGAACCTTGTGGCACTCCTGCGGTCAACCTATGCTCGTTGGATGAGACCCCATCTATTACAACTCGTGTAGGGCGATCCCTGAGAAAACTCGATATGAATCGAGAGAAGGTCTTGCCGACACCAAATGCAATAAGTTTTCATACAAGTACTCCGTGTCAGATCCTATCGAACGCTTTAGAAATATCCAGAATGGATCGTCTCCATCGCTCCGAAAGGAAAGCCATCAGGTCTCCATTCGATCGATGTATACGGAAGCCATACTGCCGATCATTAAGAAGGCCGTTAGACTCTAAATACTTAACAAGATGGTGGTTAACCATGCTCTTCAAGACCTTCGAATGTGCAGACTATATTGCAATTGGGCGGTAATTCGCAGGATTTGTAGCCTCACTTTTCTTGGGGATCGGCTGAATATTGTCAACTTTCCAACGTCAAGTGTATCCAGCACGTTACGACATGTTGAAAAAATTGCGCAATGGACGAGATACCATGGAACAGCACTTACATAGGACAAGTGCTGAAATACCATCCGGGCCCGGTGTTTTATTTACATTAAGATCTGCAAGAACCCTTTTAACACTACTCGTTCGAAAACATATCTGGCGCATCGAACTAGATACGTTTTCGATCACGGAGAGTGGTTGACTCCATTCTGGCAAAGATGATTTCTTTGCACGTATTTCAGCCAGGTTAGCTTTGTCAATCGGGTCAGTGAACATCTGATCATCTAGTCATAATGAGAGTTGGGATAGAAGATGACGAATTGTCCCTTACCCTATTTACGAATGACCAAAAGCTCTTACTTCCCCTGGTAGAAGAAATAACTTTAGCACGAAGACACTGTTCGTAGAGAAGTTTTTTGCGCTCTTGGTCGTGCTCGCTAGCATTTAACACTTCAATCTAAACAAGTTTGAGCGAGAGCTCAATCACTGTATTCTTGTTGTTAATTTAATTTAGACCCCCTAGGCCATCCCACTGTGTGGCGGTGCTGAACAAAACTCTTAACCTTGGGCATTAGTATGACAAGCATGAATAAGATGTTTTAATTTCATTTGTCCGTGAAAGGAGTTGTTCTCGTTGGATCCCACATAATTTTACGAATGCTCAAAAAAAGCCTCGTATCAAATGAAAAAATACAACCGCGGTAGCGAATCATGGATCTATGCACGTGAGCCCGAAAAAAACAGCAATCGACCGTATCGGTCTTTCAAGATGAGCGAAATGCAATAAAAGTTCTTCGTGGAAGAATCACATCGAAGCAAATTATCGCAGGGTCTTTAGTGGAACTTAGGAAGTCAATTCTGAGTGATACACAACCATCTGTTTGCCAAATGTTTTCCAAGAAATTAGGAAAAACAATAAGAGAATATGGATAATTTTGCATCACGACAATGCGAGCTCTCACATTAGCTGAAACAGTAGACCATTTAAGCACTCGAGTGGTTATTTTTGGACGCCCGAAGCAGCTGTTGAAGCGTTCAGAAAACATGCTTTGCAGGTGTCTCAATCGGAGTGGAAAAAGTGCCTTGAAAATTTGTACGAGCACATGCAAAAGTATATTGATCTTAAGAATGATCTCACAGAAAAATGATTTTCTCGACCATTTCAGCAGCAGCATCGACATTATTGTCTAGGAAACATAATTCTCAAATAAATTGCTAATATAAGTGGTTGAGCTGGGCCCAACGTTCCTTGTCCGCTTCGAGACTGGTTTAGAAGTGGATCGGAAAGGATAAGAAAAGTGCAAGACAAGGTCATGAATATTTTGTTGTTGCTCTTATTCACTAATCGCGCCAAGTCGTTGTGCGCGGCAAATAGGTCAGCGTATTGACCCTCCGGAGATGTATGGCTGGAATGGATAAGCCATGAATTGTATCAAGTTCACTATCCGGACTTCAGTAAAGAAACCCGAAAATTAAGGTGTGCTATACAATCTTGAACTTAAACCAAAGGATGTTAAATTCTGGATCTTGTGTGTCCAAATGTTGCTGATTTCGGAATACAACACCATTACGTATATCTACCACAAGACCTCTGTGAAAAAAGGAAGAGGAAAGAGTGTGATAGCCAGGAATGTGAAAATTCTATTGATCCTCGATCTCACATAGAGCAAGGACATCTCAAATATTCAGCACATAATTGAATTTAATTTGAGATCTATAATCGGCTAGAGTACTTGTAGGGAATCTAAATCAAAACATGGATCTGATGCATTTCGTTATAGTTGGCGGTAGGTCCGATGTTGCAGCATAAGTTCGCCATTCATCTATCCGTACGATTCGAACATCATGCCATTTGACTCGGCCTTGCTGCCATAAATTTCTTTTTGATAATGAAATAAAATTCAAAGTCTCAATAATTATTAATTATCAAATATTGGTGGCTACCAGACATGTTGCCAGTCACCGATATACAAATGACCGATTTTTAATATGCAGATGAAAAAAAAAAACATTATCAATAAAACGATAGCCATTGTTCAGGTCAGTTATTAGCCCATTTCACATGCAAAATTGTATGTGTTATGACCACCTATCATAATTCACTTCTGTTGTTTTCACTCCAATTTATGCGTCCAATAAATGTTAATCTTTCCCAGCCCCAATTTGAACCTTATCAACCCCACCGAAACCGTATAAAAGCACCGACATCGCCAAACAGAAATCACTCCGTTTTCGAGTTGTTACTGCCGACAATATGAAGGTAATAGTGATTGCAGTTGCAGTGGCTCTGATGGTGTTGGGGGCGGATGCATCCGACCCTGCCAGTCCTCCTAAAGTGCGCTTCGATGACTTTAAGGTCTATCGAGTAGTGGCTAAAGACTTGCATCAGTGGCAGGAGTTGCAGAAATTGTCCAATAATTTGCCGGTAAGTGGTAGTTGAACACGAGTTTGGGGGATTGAAATGAAGGGTATTTTTTTTTTTAGATTCATGTTCTGGATGATTTTGATAATCCCAATCGTCCCATCAGCATTATTGTGGATCCAGAAAATCAGCAAAAATTGGTAGACGAACTGGTATTCCTGGATTTGGAACATTCGTTGGTTGTAGACAACTTGCAAGAGTAAGTAGATAAATATTTGTTTCTGACACTTTGAAAATAGTGGTAACCAAAAGAACACATATTGATAACCAAAATTAAATTCCAAAATAACATATCGAGGTCTTACCGCGAAAAAGCCATTTTTTTGCCTTTTTAATAAAATTCGATAGAAAAGTGTCCAATGTTCTTAGTCCCCACATATTAAAAATTCAAATTATAACCGAAACCTCACACACCTCTTTGCTTGACCTTAAAACAACATTCCCCTGTAAAATTTTCTTTTTGGAGCTTACGTCTTTTTCGCGGTAAGCGCTCGATATGTTGGAGTTAGATATAAAAAAAACTGTATTTGATTCCAGATTTAAAAAATTATATTCGTTTTTCTTCTCAATGTTAACAAGATATCATGAAAAGATAAATTCATATTCAATACTCTGCTCAATATATGCGCAGTCTAAAAATAACTCACAGAAACTCAAATTGATTTCGGTTTCTTCAGTATTGATTGCACTTTTTTCAAGCCAATGCCACAGTAAATCACATTGAGGAGTCAGAACCGGAAGTAGTTCTAAAATTTTTTATTCCATAGACAACTCCTTTTGCTCACTTATTATCTGTCTATATTCTTTACAGACTCATTGAGGAAAACACTGCAAGAAATACTGAAACCGAAATGAATTGGACGCAGTACCACAACACGGAGGTGATTTACAATTGGCTGGACGATGTGGCTGCTGAGAATAAGAAAATCATAACTTCCTATGATATTGGCTATTCACATGAGGGTCGACCCATCAAAGCGATCAAGATCTCCGCCAAGAAGGGCAAAAAAGCCATTTTCATCGAATCCAACATCCATGCAATTGAATGGATTTCCTCGGCCACCAGTACTTGCTTAATTGACAAATTACTGAACTCGAAGGATAAAGAAATTAAACGTCTGGTAAAGAATTACGATTGGATATTCGTTCCGGTCCTCAATCCCGATGGTTTGGAATACACACACAATGTGCATCCTTTGTGGCGCAAGAATCGCAAACCCACCGGTTTCTCAAATTCCTCAGGCATCTGCTATGGCACTGATTTAAATCGCAACTTCGACTACTATTGGGGTGGTATGTAAACAACTGCCACATTGATCAGCGGAATGTCCCATATGTTTTCGTTTTTTTTTTGTAGGTAGCGGTTATAATGTTGACGTTCCCTGTGATCATTGGTATGGCGGTGCTGAAGCACAAACTGAGCCTGAAGTTCAAGCCTTGGATAGCTTCATCAGCTCATTCCCCGACAATTACATTCGCATGTACTTGGCCCTCCATTCGTATGGCAATTTAGTTCTGTTGCCCTATGGTCACACCAATGAGGAATTCCCTCCCAACTATGACCAAATGATGCGCATTGCGACTGCCTTCTCTAACGCTGCCACACTACGTTATGGAACCGAATTCCGCAGTGGGGCAAGTGGTCTCTTGAATTGTAAGTGGTTTTTAGTTGGTATTGATTTAGAAACTTTATTCGTATGTGTTTATTTGTTTCCCTCAGACCCGGTGTCCGGTGCTGCCAAGGACTGGGCTTATGGTGTTAAAAACATTCCATTCACTGCCACCATTGAGTTGCGCGATGATGGCTCAAAGTACGGCTTCATGTTGCCTGCCGACCAGATCCTACCGGTTTGTGATGAAATAACCGATGGTTTGATTGCCATGGTCAAGCAAGCGGCCAAAGAACGCATATTCAGTTAAACTGTCACTCACTAATTTTAAGAAATCAATAAAATACTTTTATTTTTTAGGAAATAAATCAGTTTTTGCTTTATGGGTGGGGCTGGTTGATAAGTAATATCACCGCATAAATTTATATCTATTACTATGTCCAACATTTTCCATTCCAAATGTGAAGACCTCATTGCTGGATCAAAATGCAGAGTGCTTTTGTTTCACTCCCTGGTAGTGGCAGCATACCAGGATAAATGAATTGCAATTGTTTGGCGGTAGGAAAATGAACCTCGCAAAAATACGCCCCAAAACTGAAACCAATTAGGGTCGTAATAAAAATTAGTTTCAGTGTAATGAAAATTAGCCCCAAAATGTTTATCGAGGCCCATTTTCATGGCGATATTTGGCGATACAAAAGAGAAATGCATCCCAAACAAATATGTCAGAATGCGAAATACCCCAAAAATAAAATGAAAAATTCCCCAAATGTCCTCAAAAATTCTGAAAATTCCCCCCCACATAATTTATGAAAATTACATTATCAACTATCAGATTCATTAAGAGTCCGCGTTGACTGAAAAGATCGCAACACTGATCGCAGGCAAAATCCGAATGGTTTTTTAAGCAGGTTACTCTAGATCAGTCCACACAGGGATTCATAGTTATGTTACATTATTGGATATTGTGAAATATGCCATTAATAAAGGGTTTGCCAACAATAGGTGTTATTTTAAAACACACGGTATTTCGGTAGCTGGCACTTTTGAAGCTTTTATTCTCTGACATTTGACAAGTACTCCATTACTAAAAATGGAACGAGACACGCTTCAACAACGCATTGAAATTATTAAAATTCACTACAAAAATGGTGAAAATCTTGCAGTCACAGTTCGCAAAACTAAAGCATTTTTGGGTCGTCGTGAAGCACCTTGACGGACCGCAATACCGAAATTGGGGGGGAAATTCGAGCTGTTGGGACAAGTTAGTGATGTGAAGAATAATACCCGTGCATGTCGCTGAAGAACCACTGAGAATATTGCTGCTGTAGCCCAATGTGTTGAAGAAAACCCACGTTTTTCCATTCCTAGTCGTTCTATGGAATTGGGCATTCCACAAACGTCATTACACCGTATTTTGCATAAAGACTTGGGTCTTAAGGCCTATAAAGTTCAGTTAACACAAGAACTCAAGCCGGCCGATCATCAAAAACGTCGTGTCTTTACTGATTGGGTCCTTGAAATGCATGAAAATGATCCGGAAGTCCATCGAAAAATCATCTTGACTGATGAGGACCATTTCCACCTCGGTGGATACCTCAACAAGCAACAAGCAATTGTCGCAACTGGGGCTCGTAAAACCCAAGTGTTATTGTGAGAAGCCTCTCCATCCTCAACGTGTGACTGTTTGGTGCGGTTTATGGACCGGCGTCATTGGACCTTACGAAAATGAGGTTGGATCAACAGTTACGGTGAATGGATGGAAATATCGAGTGATGATTTTTGATTTTTTATGGTCGGAGTTGGATGATATTGATCTGGACAACGTTTACATTTATTGTACTGTATGTACCCTCATCAATAAAAACAACAGTAAAAAAGTATCCTAAATGTCATAATACCAACCCGAAATAGCGAAATTTACAGAAAACAAGTGGACAAATAGTAAGTTCGGCCGGGCCGAATCTTATATACCCTCCATCATGGATCCTTAAAAAGTCAATAAATAAGAAAACTATGAAGAAAGTAAGTGCTTTGAAAGTGTTAACATTTATTTAAATTTAACATAATTTTAAATTGTTTATACATTTACAGTTTATACATTTATTTATTAAAAACAGTTTATACATTTATTTATTTTAAAAAAAGTTGCATTAATATGTGAGTTACATATAAATACCTATAACAATAGCGTCGTGGTGGCTGTTGTATACGTATATAAGATCCCGATCACAAATTTTATCCAAATCATGAAAATAAATGCATATTTGGGTTCGCGAGAAAATTTCGTTGCATTTCGATACCCATATGTCCGTGTTTGTCAAGGGACGGTTTTTGGGCCGCTGGTGACCCGATAGTCCCAGAAACCGGATCAAAAAATTTAGGCAAATCATAATAATGAATAATGAAAATAAAGGCATATTTGGGTTCGTGAGTAAATTTCGTTGCACTTCGATACCCATATGCGCATGTTTATCATGGGCCCTTTTTTGGGCCCCAAGGGTACACGGAACCCATGAGCACGCCCATTTTTGGGATTTTTTTCCCCATCTATAACTTATATAAACTTAGTGTAGATGTAGTGAAAAAAAATATTTGAAAAATTTGATTATGGCCGGGATATATTTAGTCCCGTAAAGGGGAACCCCTTTGGTCCGTAATTGCCCATTCTCGAACTAAACCTGCTTATGGACATCTTCCTACAAAATTTCAGCTTCTTAGCGTTGGTCGTTCGCACTCTATCGTGATTTCAACAGACGGACATCGCTAGAATGTCTTAGAATGTTACACTGACCAATAATATATATACTTTATAGGGTCGCAGATCACTCTTTCGAGGTGTTGCAAACGGAATGACAAACTTAGTATATACTCCATCCTATGATGGAGTGTATAAAAATTGTATTACACGATGAACGAAATGGTTCATTTGTATGGGCATTCCCAAAAGGGGGCATTGGAAAAATGTAAACGCATGCTGAGTTTCAAAGCGATAGGTTATTTCTTTTGAGAGTTATCTTTCGATCCAGCCGGATGAGGGTATAAAAACAGACATCAGTTAAAGGGAGGAAAAATTAAGTACACCATTTTTGTGGTACTTTTACAAAAACGGATCTAACTTCTTGTAAAGACATTAATCCGGTTAGAAGAACCAAATGTAAAGAGCTAATCCGAAATAAAAGTCTTTACTTATTGAGTGCTTGTAAGACACTGATTTTATTTTCCAAAACGAAACACTCACTTAAATAATACAGAATTTGACAATACGTCTAGTACCTGCCACTGGCAGTAAATATTCCACATACATCGAATGCTCCTAAACAAAGAAGCAATAAACTATATACATTTATACAAATACACTACAGACTAATACAGATTCCAAGAATACATAAACATTGAACAGTCGTAAACATCTGCGCATTGCATTCCCATGCAGTATTAGAGTAACGATATTCAATCGACTGAATGTGCGTGTGTGTGTGGCTTATGCTATTAATAGTGAACCACTTGAAGGGTTCGATCGTCGATTTCCAATTGCATGTATACGCGAGTGCAGCTCAGGCTGCTGATAGTGACACACTTGAAGTGTCATAACCCTATCGCCTGTACATACAACGGGAAAGAGAAAAAGACTCATGTTCAATTCTGAACATTCTGCGCGGGGCTAACAAAAATAACAGTAAACAAGTGTTTTCTTAAAATAATTTTCTTAATACAATATATTCTGCATTCCTTGGCAGCCTTGAGTCGGGCATCCTCTTCTTCTTGTAGTTGTAAGCGTAACATACGTTGCATACAACCACTTCACCTTCCTGTTGTCTCTGCGGGTGTCTCTTCTTCCTTCTCTTGGATACATTGTCCACCCGTGTTTCTCTCTCAGGATGCTGAGCGACCATCAGATGCTTTTTGTCGCGGTGAGTTCTGCGTTCTTCCGTCATATTATGCAATCCCTTGCCGAAGTCTTCGGCACTGTAGGTTTTCGTTGATACCGTGCTACCGCTAGTAGCCCTGACAACATTAGTTAAAGGTATCACCTTCGATAGATTCGTGTGCACTTTCTGGGTAACTCTGCAGACCGATGTGCGATTCGAACTTTGAGTTGGTGTAAGTAATCGACCACGCACACAAGCTGGTAGATTACCATCAATTGTTGTTTTTGCAGACCTGGGCGAAACGTTTCCCTTTTTATTACGTAAAGGTCGTTTCTGTTGTTCCAATGTGGTGACTGCAGCATTTTCAAACGCTTCTGTACGCAACTTCTCTGCGTTTTGAGTCGACGGATTAAACCATTCATTGGTACATGGTGGCATTTCATATCCACCTCTAGCGTAGGCGGTCACTGTAGGCGCATACTTCGCATCTTCATAAATATAGTACGAGCGTTTAGCCTTTTCTACAACCGATGCTAAAGGTAGTGGGTCTTCGTCCTTATAAGTTTGAGCCATCCTTCTGCGTTTGCTTCCATGTCGTGTACGAGAAGATATTTGTGATGGCTTGGGATCCAAATGGCTGGATCGTCCGACTTTGATGGATCGTGCAGCATTCGCTTTGTGAAACCTTTTGCGTGTATCACTTGCTGCAATCAAATTGTTTGTCTTCGTTATTTTTTGGATATTACCTGTAAGTATCCAACCGAGTTTTGTTTCCTGAGCTAGCATACCATTAGCTTTCAGGTTTCTCGACTTCATAATTTCTGGATACACGTCCGCTCCCAGAATGATGTCTATCCTCCCAATTTTATTGTAATTGGGATCCGCCAATACATAGTCGTCCCAATTCCTTAGATTCGCATCAAATGACTTATTCGGCAATGTTTTGTGCAGCTTCGGGAGCACTATTGCTTTCGTCATAATTGAAAAATCGTTGCTGAAACGTGGACTCATTTCAATCACAACTTTGTGTCTTGCCGACTCCACTCGATCCGACGATATTCCAGTAACTTTAGTTGGCGCTCTTATGCGTGGAAGTCTTAGCAGCTGTGCGGTTTTCTCCGATATAAATGATGTCTGAGAACCACTGTCCAGAAGCGCCCGTAGAAGTTGAACTCTTCCATCCGGTGTCTTTACCTTCACTATTGCTGTTGCTAACAGTGTGTCCTTGCTTTGTTGCTGGACCATATTCGATGTCACGTTTTCGCCCGGTGTGTTGTATTCTTGGTGGATTAATGTATGGTGATTATTCCGATTGCATATGGCACACCGGAAGTCCTTCATACACCTTGTTGTAAAATTATGCTGCAAACATTTGTAGCATAGTTTAGCAGCGTTTATAAACTGTTTTCGCTCCTCCGGAGTCATTGCTGTGAACTTCCGACAATTTATTATATTGTGCCCAATTCTTCGGCAACATTCGCAAACTGGTCCTGAACTTTCTGTTGTCTGTGAGTAACTGGTATATGGACTTTTCTTCTTGATCGGAAAGGATGCCAAACTGATGCAAATTTGATCTAAGAATGTCTTCACATCTCGGAGTTTTTGCACTTCTTTTGTCCTCTTTGTGTGATGTTCATACTGTTGGCGGGTGTTTCCATCAAACTTCCTCAAAATTATGTGCGCCAACAAAATCTCAACATCATTGCCAACCTCTGCTTTCTCTCTAATGATAAATGAACTTTCATTTATCGTACTGATGAACTTCTTGACACTTTGATGGTTCTCAGCATCCAGATTCGGCAGGTCTAATATGCGATCAAATGCTGACGAAAATATTTTTCTCTTATTTTCATATTTATCTACCAATAAGCTCCAGGTTTCATTATACTCGGATTCCGATCCGAGCAGCAAATGTTGCACCATTGATTTTGCTTCACCTCGAAGCGATGACTTTAAATAATGGAACTTTACTGCATCCGTAAGTTCTTCTCTCTGGTGTACCAGACTTTTAAACTCAGAGCAAAATGAAGGCCATTCTTGCTCACTTCCGTCAAACATTGGTAGCTTCGTCACTGGCAACGGAAACCCTGTATTGAAGTTCTCTTTCTTCTGAACTCCATCAATTCCTTCGTCCAGTTTTGCCTGCATACGGTACATCCTGTCTTCCAGAGCCTCATATGCTTCTGAATCAGAAGTATCCCGTCGGTACTTTGCTTCTACCTCACTTGCCGCTTGCGATATTACTGACCAGATGTCCTTAATTTTATTCCGGAACATCCTCATGTCAGTGGTATCACTGCCTGGTAGACGTCGTTCTGCCTCATCTAGTATCTTCGATGCCTTGGCCATCTTTGACTCTAGCATCTCTATAATGCTGTCAGCTGGACTAGGAGGCCTTGGCTGACTTGTTTCTCTGATGTCTTCTGGTACATTTCCTTGTACTTGCAGTGTCTCTTCTAACACTGTCTTCACATCTTCTTGTCCAAGTACTGCCTGAGTTGAAGGTGATTGTTGCAGTTTTACCAGATTCTCCTTTACGGTCTGGTAACATTTATCGTTGAAATATTGATGATCAATGTTTGATGCTGATTTCAAAATTTTCACGTGGTTAATCTGGAACTTCTTCCAGTTCTCCTGCAACTCCGGTGTTACTCTGCCCTTTGCTATTAGGGTCAGAACTGCTGTGTAGAGCTTTGATTGCTCTACAAACAACTTTTGTACCACGTCGGACAACATTTTTATTTTCTTTTTCAGAAACCGATAGTTTCCTTTTAATGCCCTTAGTGGCTGTTGTCTTGGATCTTCTGTCCAAGTTTTTTTTTTTTATTTTGAACGTTCGTTCTGTCAGTTCTTGTCGTTTATCTTCGACAAGTCCTGGAACTTTTTGTTCGAATTTTTGATTAAAAATCAAATTTTTAACACTTTTGTATGGAGAAACGATATTTCTCCCTTGTGTTAAGCTCGATGTCAGCCTCGAGCACGCTTATTTCAAGGAAATTATTTTTCTTCCTTAAAATGTTCTTTTTGGTTCTTTTTTTTTTTTAAATCTCTTACCACTGGTGGGGGAAAATTTAAAAAAAAAAAAAAATCACTTTTCGAAGGACCAAATGTACACACATTAATTCGGTTCGTAGAACCAAATGTAAAGAGCTAATCCGAACTAAAAGTCTTTACTTGTTGAGTGCTTGTAAGACACTGATTTTATTTTCCAAAACGAAACACTCACTTAAATAATACAGAATTTGACAATACGTCTAGTACCTGCCACTGGCAGTAAATATTCCACATACATCGAATGCTCCTAAACAAAGAAGCAATAAACTATATACATTTATACAAATACACTACAGACTAATACAGATTCCAAGAATACATAAACATTGAACAGTCGTAAACATCTGCGCATTGCATTCCCATGCAGTATTAGAGTAACGATATTCAATCGACTGAATGTGCGTGTGTGTGTGGCTTATGCTATTAATAGTGAACCACTTGAAGGGTTCGATCGTCGATTTCCAATTGCATGTATACGCGAGTGCAGCTCAGGCTGCTGATAGTGACACACTTGAAGTGTCATAACCCTATCGCCTGTACATACAACGGGAAAGAGAAAAAGACTCATGTTCAATTCTGAACACTTCTACATTTATCCAAAGATTCTCTTCAAATCTGGCATGATTTCTTCAGCAGAGTGTGAGCTATTTGGAAAAAAAGTTTTCAATGACTTGTTTTCTGTGCGGAAAGTAAATAATTATTTTAGGTCTTTTCCCATAGTTTTAATATCAAATATCATGTTTACAATATTTTTAGCTCAAATAATTACCTTTAGTTTGGTATAAAGAAAGAAAAACATTAAGTTTTGTTTAATTTTGTCGAAGATAAAGAGCTAGAAAATCATTTAAAAAAAAAGCATCCATGAAATTATTTTTAAAACATATTTTTTTGAAACATCCCATGGACAAAATGGCTGTTGCATAGTGTAATTATCGGAGATCTTACAAGGGGAATAACAAGGTTATTGGAATGACAACCAATGGAGGTTGAAAATAGTTAAGAATATCAAAAAGGTCAACATTTTTCGTATACCCAAGACAGTTGTGAAATGTTGATTTGAGGTCGAATTTCGTACCACACCAAAAAAAAAAACAAGGTTAAGTTACCCGCAGAGGAACAGCTGGATGTGAAACATACTCAGCATGCATTCTATTGGACTGCTCTGCTAAGGTTGTTGACAGAAACACACAAACATTGATAGGAATTTAACTCGATTTCGAGTATGCGGCCCATTTAATCTTGAGTAGGCTAAATACGAGTACTTGTTCGCAATACAAACGGCGGTTAGTTAAAGATTAATTATTTCTATATCGTAGAGTCAATCGTACTACGTAAGGTACTCGCAACTAATTCAACAGTTCAAAACGTACGAACCTCTCAATTGAACCACCGCTATTCAGTGACATTTAAGGGATCGTGCAAACAGCACTACGCGGCGGAAAACTTACAAAATATTCGTTGGAAAATGATTGGCTGCAAACAGCTGATCATTGTATTGGCACTGGCCCAGTGGCTTTTGGTGGGGGCCTCAGTGGTGAACACCAAACAAACAATACGCTATGACAATTACAAAGTCTATGCAGCGACAATTGATAGCCAGGAGCAGGATATTTACCTGCGTGATTTGAATAACGAATTGACGGTAAAGTTTGCCCAGACACCATTGAAGTGTTGCATAATGTTCATTAAAAAACTTGCATTGTTTCTGAAATTTTGCTTTAGCTCGATTTCTGGAATGACGTCCATAAATTTGGTGACAGTTACGATGTGATGGTTAAACCGGAGGAACAGGCGACATTTGAAGATCGTTTAAAGGAATACAATATCACCTATAGAGTGAAAATTGAAAATGTCCAAAGGTTAGTAGTGAGTTTCGTATACTTCGTCTTGATGGATAAGTGATTATTCCAAGCTTGCCTTTAAACACACTGTAATATAGTCCAAAGCATCTACAGTCTTGAGATTGTCAATGTGGAAAATTTGGAATTTTTGCAGTAGGACAAAAACAAAGTGTGGAAAATAACGTCCCGCCATAAAAAGTATTTGTTTATTATCGAAAATTCCATTGTTTTGCTGATTAGCAATTCATATGCTGATTGCAGATTCATACATGCATTACCACGGAAAGTTGGCAACACTATTTATGATGTTTATTCCGAAATTATATTCCGGATATAATTTCGAGTGGTTTTGAACGTGCAGCCTGAGGAACATTCATAGGTGTTTACTACTCTCTCTCGGGGCATAACAAAAACTAACAGCCGTAATATTTTGCAAAGGGAACATTTGAAAGACAAATCGCGACCTTAGAACAACAAGGTTGCCAACTGCGCCAAGGTAGATTTGAAAAAACTTAACATCACTGTGTAATATTTTTGCCAACCATTATTTATTTATTATTAATTACAATACAAAGTAAATGTATATTATAATTTTTGGGTCCAAGGGTAAACCGGGTGACACATACCATATGTTTAGATTTTTGCAGCGACAGACCAAAGCCTTTGGTGGGAATCGAACCCACAACCCCCACGCTGATAGGCAAGCACGCTACCAACTCGCCTACCGCGGCGCTTCCAACCATTATTAATTAGTTTGTTTCAATTTAAACAATTTAACAGTTTTACTTCTAACAGTAATCGAAAGATATTAGAAATTATAGTACGATTGGATATACAGGTCAATTTATCAAAAAAATGTCAGTGAGAACCTTGTTGTTCTAAGGCCGCGAAATATTCGACACCCTTAAAGCCTGAGATATTTAAGCACATCGACCAATTGGTTTGTTAGTTGTAGGTCAAGAGCCGTGTACTGTCCGTTTCTTAGAGAAGGACAATCGCAGAGGAATGCGCACAACCTGGTGCGTTTTCTTCCAGAATATCTAAGACTGCATAATGAAACTACACGTATCAGTTTGAATCGGTTAGCTGTTTCCTGTTTCCTGTAGAAACGATTCAGTATATTTCTGCAATTACCGACAATCCTTAAGGATTATTTGAAGATACAAACGTTGAAAATGGAAAATTGAAGATATTTAAAAAAAATATGGCTGAAAGTAAAAAAAATATTGGAAATTATTTTTGAAATATTTTGATTATCGTTCGATTTCATCGTTCCGAAAGGTAGGCACTCAGATCTCAAGTACATCGGTTTCTACGTAAGCCACACTGCCAATTATGCAGAAGGTCGTTAGACTGTATACTCTAACTAGATGGTGGTTAGCCATGCTTTCCATAACCTTATGCAGTCGTTAGTCTCTAGCAAGATGGCGGTTAGCCATGCTCTCCATAATCTTCAATAGCGCAGAACATATCGCAACTGGGCGGTAATTTGCAAGAGTTATAGCCTCGCCATTCTTGGGGATTGAGTGAACATTTCCAATATGAAGAGTAAATACCAGCCCGATACGACATGTGGAAAAGATTGCACAATGGACGAGATACATGGGACAAGTGCTGTAATACCATCCGGGTCTGGAGTTTTATTTACGTTCAGATCTGCCGAACCCTCTTATCTCCACATGTTCTAAAAACTTTCGCTGGCATTGAACTACTTAGGAGATACCTTTTCGATCACGGGGAGTGGTTGGTTGTTTTTAAGCAAATACAGTAAAAGCTCGATTTTTGCAACCCCCGATTATTGCAACTCCCCGATTAGCGCAACCGTCATTTTTTTATATTACGGTCTTTATAAGTGCAACTTTCGAAGAAAAAGGTCGTGATAAGTGCAACTTTTTTCTGATGCACTGAAATCAGGAACTTTGTTTGGAGGTCACGGTTAAACCAAATGCTCCCCTTTCAACATTATTCTCTGTTCGACTCTGTCCACTGTGAACGAGCGTACAATAACTGTTATTTTACCGTTGCCTTCCTGTTATTTTTCATCCCATATTCTTAAATTTCAATATTTCAACATATATATTTGGGGCTCGGTAAGTGCAATAATCTCAGTTAATGCAACAGGCCTGATTTCCTATCGGTTGCGCAAATCGAGCTCTTACTGTACGAATTATTTGCAAATATTTCAGCCAATAGGTTAGCTTTGTCAGCCGGTTCTGTGAATATCTGATCATCGTTAACGAGAGTTGGAATAGAAAATGACGAACTGTCCCTTACACTTTTTACAAATGACCAAAAGCTCTCAATTTCCCTGGAAGAAGAAATAACTTTAGCACGAAGACGCTGTTCGTGACGAAGTTTTTCGCACCTAAGTACTCGGGCACACTTTCGGTCTTGCCTGTTTGCGTGGCAGTTTAGTGTTGGCGTTTTTATTTAAACTTCAATTTCTGAACCAACAATTCTTTGAAAAATCGATCGAAATAGTGTTCGTAAATAAACGTATTCATTCCAAGAGGTCATTATTTTCTCGACCTTTTCAGCAGCAGCATTGTCATTATTGTCGAGGATAC
The DNA here is from genome assembly GCA_958296145.1 of Hydrotaea cyrtoneurina. Taxonomy (NCBI): domain Eukaryota; kingdom Metazoa; phylum Arthropoda; class Insecta; order Diptera; family Muscidae; genus Hydrotaea; species Hydrotaea cyrtoneurina. The sequence continues at coordinate 47,827,685 of OY282514.1, read as the reverse complement.
ATAATTTCCAGTTAAGATCCTATACTGATCTTAATCCAAAAGTAGTTAAATTGGATCTTGTGTTTACACTGCCAGAAATGACTGTCAATTAAAAGGGATGAAGAATAACAAGGAAAGGTTAAGGTGGGCGTGGCCAACTTTACTTTAAAAGTGCCTTTGAGATAGATTCATAAATATGTTCAGATTGACAAGAGTATTTTGTTTCGAAGCAAGAAAAAATATGAAATGAGAAAAAAAATTGTAGTAGGGCTACATACAAATACGGTTCGATGTTGGCCAGTTGTAATAGGTTTAAACCTAAGTCGGCTCTATGATTACAAGATACTTACATAACTGAAATATTAAAAGTATTTTCCGAAAACCTTTAATTTGTAGCCTTCCTTGAATTGAATTGATTACCAATGAAAAAACTATAACTGTCATTTGTATTTTAGTCTCATTGATGCCGCTCAGCCCAAACAAAGATCATACGGTTTCGATTGGGACAATTTTCACACCCTGGACGAAATCAATCGGTGGTTGGATGAAATCATCAAACGCTATCCCAATGTTGTCACTGCCTTCGACATCGGTCACTCCTATGAGGGACGTTTAATCCGGGGCCTCAAGATCTCCCATAAGCCGGGCAATAAGGCCGTCTTCATTGAAACGAACATCCATGCCCGCGAATGGATCACATCGGCCACAATCACGTACATCATCGATGAATTGTTGGCCACACGCAATCCCGGTGTTCGGAAAATGGCTGAGAGCGTTGACTGGTGGATTATACCGGTATTGAATGTGGACGGCTTCGTTCATTCCCATGAAGTGGTGAGTAGCGCAACGGTGGCACTGTAAGATAAGATTGTGATAACATTGAAAAGGAACAGACGTAGTACTGTAACGACGTTATCAATGTGTTTTTATCAACACCCAATCGCCCAATTAAATTTGATTATCTTTGTGTAGAATCGCATGTGGCGCAAATCGAGATTGCCCTCAGATCCAACGGGGAAATGTATTGGTACCGATTTGAATCGTAATTTCGACTTTTTATGGATGTGTAAGTATGCCAAAGAGACCTAAACGTACTATGTGAGTTACTTTCTGATTTTACAGTAACTGGAGCCTCTGATGACCCTTGTTCGGAGACTTATGCTGGCCCCTTTGCTGAATCGGATCCCGAGATAAAGCAAATGCTGCAGTTCATCAACAATACCATACCCGAGGATACAATGAAAATTTACATTTCTCTGCATTCGTACGGCCAATATGTGTTGTCGCCCTGGGGCCACACCGACACTGAATTCCCCGAGCACTACGACCAAATGATGCATGTGGCCAAGGGTTATGCCGATGCATTATATCGACGATATGGCACGGTCTTCACCTATGGCTCCAGTGCCACAACACTTTGTAAGTTGGCTTAATTATGTCCTAGACACTTTAAGTCACACAATATTTGCTAATTTCTCAATGATTTTGTTTGTTGTAGACAAAGTTTCCGGTTCCGGCAAGGAATGGGCTTATGGTGTTAAGGGCATTCCCATTCCCTACACCATTGAACTGCGCGACAAGGGCGATTACGGTTTCGTTTTACCACCCGAAATGATTCTGCCCGTAGCCAAAGAAGTGTTGGATGGTTTTGTCGGCATGATTGCGGCAGCCCAGGAAATTGATATAATATAATTGGAGATTTAAACGATAGAAAACAATATATGGTTTTGAGTAAAAAAAATATATTTCCATGCGAGCGATTAACAATTGTTTTCAGTTCAACTCTGGGATTTCCTAATAACGGGTGTTTTTTAGACGTAACATTAAATTGTATGCCTTTTATTTCTACGTGAAAACCACACGTCTAAAAAAAACCCCAGTTCGATTTTTAAACTTAGAAACTACAAGAGCTGCATTGAGTTAAGTTCAGAATAAATTCTAGAGTGAATTCAACAGACACTTCCGAAGCCGCAAGGTTTAGGAATATACTGTCCTCCTCACGAGAAACCGCATTGTGATTGGACAGCACCCAGTGAGGAATCATTGGAGTTGCTCACTTTCCGGATAACTATCGAACTGAGAGTTTCGCGGACAGTACTGCGTTAAGTCAATTGTAACTAAATCCCAAATGGCATGGACTATTAAAAGCTTCAAACATTTTAAGCCACCTCTACCGTACATTGTCTCACCGGGTCAACTGCAACACCTATATCGGCGGAATAGACCTAACTAACGCCCCAAAGCAGGAAAACCGTCCCATAGGGGACCAAAACATTTTAGACCTAACAGCCTGTCATCGTTTATTCTAAAAACACTGCATAGACTTATGGATAGTTACCTTAGGGTAAGAATAGACCGGGAGCTGTTGTACTGCAAGGGTACGATTCCTGAGACGTGGTCGGATTCATTGAAGGTTCACTTGCCATCAAGAATTATACTATGCCAGCCTTTGGGGCAGTCAATGACGTTACTCCCGACACAATAGTCACAGCACCGCCAAACCTGTAAGTAGACGTCAGTATCACGAGGTTTGTGCACGATCTTCTAACAAAGAGACGTATCAGTTCCAAATAATTGTCGTCACACTTAAATAGATTTGTTGGTAGTGAAACAATGCCATCGTCGTCCATTATACATTTCGACAGAAAGTAATCACGAGTATTCTGCATTCTTGTGGACGATAGTGTTTCTCTGTCGGTCGATGTTTGTTTACTTCACTAATCTTAATATATATTTACCCTCGACACTGATTCACTGATACACTGATTCCCTGATTCTCTGATTCACTGACTCTGTCACGCAGTACGTAGGAATTTAAATAGGCATTCTATAATAATTCTATAAATAATAATAATAAAAAAAATATTATTTTTTTTTGTACAGAAATTGTGTTTTCCCCAATTTTTTTTTTTACCAAATTTTTTTTTTTCTAAATTTTTTTTTTTACAAATTTTTTTTTTTTTACAAAATTTTTTTTTTTTCCACAAAATTTTTTTTTTCCACAAATTTTTTTTTTTCAACAAAATTTTTTTTTTCCACAAAAATTTTTTTTTTCAACAAAATTTTTTTTTTCAACAAAAATTTTTTTTTCAGCGAACTTTTTTTTTCAACAAAATTTTTTTTTTTCAACAAACGTTTTTTTTTCAACAAAATTTTTTTTTTTCCAACAAAATTTTTTTTTCAGCAAAAATTTTTTTTCCACAAATGTTTTTTTCCCAATTTTATTTTTTTTCGAAATTTTTTTTTACAAAATAGTTTTCTCAAAATATTTTTTACAAAATTTTTAAAATTACGTAACAAATACTTTCTCAAGCAAATTAACGGGCGCCATAGGCGCATTACAACTTACTAGTATCCAAATAAAATCCCACAATTTGCAAATGTTGGCCACCCAGTATTAATAATGCTCTAGCCATCGATAATATCGATTCTATGATCACTTTACTTTCAAGACAGCCATAATTCAACTAGAAATTTCATCAATCCACTTTGTATTTCTACCAATTGTTAATATTGATACTCTAAGTTCCAATTAAGTTCCAAACTCATTTTAAACTTCAAAAAGTTTGTTGAGTGCTCGAAAGAACTGGAGAGGGAATTCAACTTAAATATTCAATGAATACTGCATAAAATGCCGACTGCATATAAATGTCTTTCTTTGAATATGTATGTTGAATTCAGAGCTCTCCATAATTGGTTTCTGTCGTGCTTGTTGTCACACAAAAACCCCCCAATTTAGGGTTTTTTCACATTTGGGAAGATTTTTGCAGGGGTACATTTACTTGGAGCTTTTTTACGGGGTAATAAATACATTTTGGGAATTGTTTTTCCTTGGTGAATTACAAATAATTCTTAGTCGAACAAGAATGAACTTTCATACTGAGTTATGATTACACCGTGTTACACACATTCTGTCCTATGAACCAAATTTACTTTTTCGGAAAGGGGCTAAAAAATAAAAATACACGTGTATCGGCAATTTTCATGTACACGTACGAATTTTTTTTTTTTTAAGTTTGAAGTATGAATCTCTTAGTGGCCTGTGTGAAAGCCTTTGGACCGATTTTTAACCCTTTTTCAGTGATCCAATCGAGCTGATTTTTTGCAGGCAGACTCGTGGAAATGTCTGTATCACGTCAAATTTTTTAAAAAATAGATTTTTATCAATTCTCAGATTTACCTAATTTTTATTATTTTTGAAAAAAAAAATATTTTTTTCACTTTTCTTAGCATAACTTGAAGAGACTCCAAATTTTTAAACTACTTAATACAGAAGCAATACAGAAATTGTATTGAAGAATATAACCAGTGCACTTAGCTCAAGAACAACTCAGAATATTGCTGCTGTAGCCCAAAGTGTTGAAGAAAAACCAGGTTTGTCAATTCTTCGTCGTTCTTTGGAATTGGGCATTCCACAATCGTCATTGGGTCTTAAGGCCTATAAAGTTCAGTTAACACAAGAACTCAAGCCGGCCGATCATCATTAACATCGTGTCTGCGCTGATTGGGTCCTTGAAATGCATGAAAATTATCCGGAAGTCCATCGAAAAATCATCTTGACTGATGAGGCCCATTTCCACCTCGTTGACTATGTCAACAAGCAAAATTGTCGCATCTGGGGCTCGGAAAACGACCAGTCATTCGATTAGTCCACTTTTTTACTACTTTATCAATAAATCAATGGTGGCTTGAATAGCATGAAGTCACAGGGTGATGCTCATTGGGCAAGCCACATATTCAAAGTGTCGAAAGAAGCATTGAATTGTTTAGGCTTTTTCAAATCGGTGTAAGTACAAAATTCAACCTATCTGCTGTCATAAATATTTACAACACCGACATCCGGCCTGAAATAGAATATAACTCCTAAATATGGGAAGGGCTCCAAAGACACCCTTGCAGCTTCTGGACCGTGTACAGGGGAGATAACCGGTAATGATAGTGGATAGTAAGTTATCCAACTCTATTATCTCCCTTCATTGTAGCCAGAGCGAGGATTGTATATCGTTGTTCTACAGATATTTAAACGGTATCTGCTCCTCAGATATCCGTCGTCTGGTACCTTACGTTAGAAAACGTGGCTATCCAGTGACATCCGTTCATTATTAAATGGTCGGTTGACCGGACGACGCACTATAGAGAAAATTCGTTCTTCATCGGAACTGTATGTGGAATACTCTTCCAGCAAATGGTTTTCTGCCTGCTATGACATTCGAAAATTCAAGTCAAACGTCAACAAACACTACTCCCTCTTTCCTCACTCCAATTCCCTTACATCCTACCGCTAACCATGAGCGTTAGTCAAGAAAAATCGGTTGCCGTAACGGAAGCACCTTCCTCTTTTGGAAAGAAATAAGGTCCGATGATGTGATGCGTGTAAACCACACCAAACAGCCAATTTAAATGAATATAATTGACGTTTACTAATTGACGTTGCCATTTAACCAGAAATCAGCTTCATCACCAAACAGAGTTCTTGGACGAAGTGATCTATGAATTTCGAGAAGAGAATTTTTTTTCACAGTAAATTCCCACAATTTGGAAACCTTGTTCTGGCGTTAAACGATTCATGCTGACATGGCAAAACTTACCGACCTGAAATGTCAACAGAGTTTGACATTATCAGCAGTTAAACCATAGTTATCGATATCGATAGTTCTCAGGCAGCATAAAAAGACCATATATAATAACCAGAGTTTCTAAACTTTTCCAATTTGTATGGGAACACGGAAACGGACTTTTGAACCATCCAGTATAAAATCTCACGCTTATTTAGCGATTGTTTTCGAAACCAAAAGAAAAACTATTTGGTTTTTATAATAATTGGTCCAATTCACTTTATTCACACTTAGACTTGTTGAAACAAACAATGTGGTAACATTAAACACACAAATTTAAAATATTTCTCAAAAAAATATATGGTTTCAGAATTGTTGTCGCTTACGACTTGGTAATTTCCATTTCGATATGGAAGCACGACTTACCCTAGAATGTGGAGAAAAAAAAATGTTAATAACAAACACATATAGCGAAGTTGCAACACGCAATCACTTACAGTGTCGTGTTCGATATTAGAATCGATAACGATGTGACCGCGAGCAACGCTCAAAAGGGCCTTGTATTTGGAGAGATCGACCTTGTTGTCGTTGGCACAAGTTTTACCCTGCAAAGCAAAGAAAACAATTAAATCTGCACATCAGTCCAAAGGGTTTTTCACTTAGGCCTACGTTTTCGACTGGGCACGATGATGGGGCGCCAAAAAGTTTTAGGTAATCCTTGACTTCTCCAGGTGCCTGATCGGCCATACTGCACATATCCATCTTACCCTCCTTCAACACCATGCCGTCCTTGACCACCTTGAATGTGGCCGTGGCTGTCTTGAAGGCCTTGTTTGTCACGCATCCCGTGGGAATGATTTCACATTTCTTGTTGAGCTTCACAGAGAACTCAGGATCTATGATGATGACGGCATCTTCACCAGCACAGTTTTCCGACTTCAAGACTTTCGCTTTATAGCCATTCTAGAACCAGAAAAAAATGTAGAAAAATTGTTAATAGTTGTATTTGTTTATTTTTGCACAAAACTTACACAGGCCAAAGCTACTTCGAGCAACACAGCGAAGAGGACACAATTTAAAATAAGTTTGGCCAACATTTTTAGTCTTTAACTTGGTTGGGTGGATGATTACCGGACTAGTTGGTTTGTTAGTGGAAATGCTGCGGTTTATATACCGAATTTTTCGGGTGAACTTCATGTACAGTGGCCGCCCTTAAAAGCTTTTTAATGCGTTCGATAATTATTTCGAAATTATCCGCTTTTTAACTTTGGCAATCAGTGATCGTTCAGCTCGATTGTCCAATGACACACAAATAATCACAGTGAATTTTGGAGTTTGGAATATTCTTGTGTTTCACTTCGTCGACGTTTCGCTGAACACTTTTCGATGATCAAATATTTTTATTTTTAATATATAATTCTGATATTTTTATATTTGATCAGAGCTATTGAGTACGTGGTTATAGATGAATTGGAACACTACAAATATGAACAAAGTTCACAATGCTCTTCAATATGAATGCAAAGTGCTGACCATTGGCATGATGGAATTTATGTACAATATATGCTCGAGATGAATCGAAAGATTTTATCTATCAGCATTACAGGATACATATATTTAAGAATGCTCGTATCTCTCGAAACATAATAGTCGCAGGATCTGAGAGTTATTGCTTTTTAAGTTGTCAGAAAGATAATTTAAATATTCAATTTAGAGGATAGTTTGTAGTGGTCTCAGCATACAGACCACTCGCAAACTTCGAAGAATTTTCTGTCGAGAGAAATTCATCTGATGTATCAACCATTCGAAGAGTTGGCAATACAACTTCAGCTTATTCAGAAGCTCAAACCAGTAGACCATGGAAAGTGCCACATGCAATCCATGAGAAACAAATGCCCCCACAACGAGCAAACTGTCTGGCTCGGATTTTGGTCAGATGGCGTGATTGGGTCTACATTTTTGCAAAATGATGCCGGAATTTCAGTGATTGTGAACGTTTACAGGAACATGATAACGGAGTTCTTGTGGCCTCAACTGGTTGGCATGGATCTGGATGACGTATGGTTTCAGCAAGATGGCGCCTCCTGCCACACCGTGCATAAAACAATCGATTTCCAGAACAAATTATCTTATGAAATTCTGTCAACTGGACAATAAGATTTGGGGTTTTGTGAAATCTCGTTTTTAAGAGCTCCAATCCGATATCCAACGATATCCAATCCGTGTCTGCGAAAAAATAAGGGAACCATTTGACGGATAGTTTTTTCCACACTTAATCGGAACATGTCTTCCTAACAATCCAATAAAAAATCATGACTATCTCAAAAAACGTTTTATTATTTTAAAATTAATTCTATGAAATATTTCATAAAATCTATGACTATATATATTTTCATTGAAAGGCAAGTTTCAATTGGACGAATAGTAGAAATTTATAGAATATCGTATATCAAATATTTATTTTGATAATTTCATTGGATTAATGAAATGAATTTACAGATTGTATCACCAGAATATTGGATAGAATCTACTCTTTCTTCTCTCAGGCAGAGAAAAGTTCAGAGAAAACTGATCGATATCGCATAACGATCCATTGTTCAGGGGTTGTGGCATGGACTCATGACACAATTGTTGGAAATCAAAATATTTGGAAAATAACTTGTCTCGGACTTTGTAAACAGTTAGAGATGTATTTACAAACTGTTTTCATTTCTAAGTTTGCATCCAAGTTCTAAAATATTTGAAAAATCTTTCAATGTAGCGAATATTTGAAGTATTTCAAGAGCAATCCTTCGTTTGAGTATCCATATGTTAATAATTATTAGGAAGTCCAATTCAGAAATCCTACGGTTGAGATACCAACAGGTCGTCAATGAAAATAAGAAGAACCTTGTGGCACGTCTGCGGTCAACCTATGCCTCTTAGGCGAGACACCTTCAGCAGAATCTGTGAGAAAAATCGATGTGAATCGCTAGAAGTTATTACCAACACCAAATGCAATAGGTTTCGATATCAGAGCTATTCCAGACCCCATCGAACGCCTTGGAAATATCCAGAGATACGACCTTGCTTGGATGGTTCAATCATTCCGAAAGGAACGCCATCAGGTCTCCAGTACATCGATTTCTACGGACTCTAGATACTTAACCATAACCATCGAGAGCGTATTGCAATTATGCGGTAATTTGCGGGAGTAGTAAACTACACTTTCTTGGGGAACGGCCGACTACTAGAAACCTTTCAACGTGAGCTCTAAATTCCGGCAGATTAGAATGACCAATTTACTTACTTACTTATTTCCCTTAACATTCCATGAATTGACAGACGGGGAACTTCTCTCGAATCAGTGAGCTGTGTACGACATAATTTGTATACTCACTGACCGGGACCCTCCTGTTTAAAGCGGGCTCCGAACGGCTACTGCTTTTCTAGAGAAGTCTTACATGGCTTACAGATTGCTCTCTTACTCGTAAAGTCGCCAACATTTACGAAAATGACCAATTTACTTACATAATTACTTCGGTTGGCTCTACAACCTGTTATTGGAGTTGGCCAGCTTAATAAATTTCGGTCTTGTGCACTGCGGTCTTCTCCAGTTCGTGTGAGCAAATCTCAGTCTTCGTATTTGTTTGATGTTTCACTCGCTGATAGAATGTTCAGTCATCGTTTCTATTCCCATGCATCTCAATCTCCTCACACGGTCGTCGATGATCGATGATTCTCCTCTCTCCTTACCTAGCTAACCACACAGCTCGCATTGTCATACGCACAAGTGTCGGCTTGTATGATGTGTTCTTAGCTTCAGTGGCAACATTACACTCCTCATCGTACCGTTGCACAGTGGTCGGAACTGTATGGAGTTAGCGGCCAAAACTACTTCCACTGTAGGTATCCGCGTGAAACTTTGGTCACGGCTTTATAAATATGTCAGAACTATTTACTGATAAAATGGGAGTGGTTGATGACTCACAACCCCCCCTCCTACCGTACCCAGGCACCCACATTTACCCCACGTCAACAAAAACTTGAGAAAATTTACGAAACTTGTTTTTAATTCATATGTTAACAACTTGTTTACAAGATTAGTTTAAAAATTAAAAATAATGATAAATTTCATATAAAACAAAATGTAATACAAAATTTAAAAGGGTAAGGAGGGTTGCCTAAAAGTATAACGATAAATACTCTTTGAAATAATAAAAATAAGAATTAAAAAACATTGCGTATTCATTTTTTTATAGAAGTTTTAAAATTGTTGATATTTAGTCTGTTTTTTAGTAACAACACCCCTTAAACGAAAATCGACTTCAAATTAATCCAGCAATTCAAAAACAGATTTTAATAAAATTGATTTGTCCTTGCATGGTAACTTTCGTTGTCCCGTTATAAAAGTAAACGGTTAAACAAATCAGTATTTGTTGAAATGCGTGAAATTTTACGCGTGTGCTGGAGTCGAAATCGGCATCCTTCACTTTTATAGCTTTTTCAGCATTTGTACCTCTTTCTGAGCACCAAATATCAAAAATGTGTGAGCGCGGAATTTTGCAATTATAAACTGTGCCTATTGCAGAAACAATTTATAACAAGGATCAAATTAAGAAAAAATTAAATTAAAATTGGGTAAAAAACAAAAAATAAACACATTTCCTTACATGCATAACAATAACAGAGCAACGCGAACATAAATTAACAAACACCACACAAAAATTCATATTTGGACATAAAAACAACGAGGCGGGTTGGGTCTGAGGGGGATAACACAAAGACGAGCAAAAATGTGCAGCTGATATTACCAATTTTAGAATCTTGAAATATTACCTAGTAAACCAAAAAAAAATCCCATTGGAGACTCCAGGGGGGAACACAACTAAAACTCTAGTTAAAATTTACATATATGGACAAAAGAACAATAACAATGACACTGGAAAAAAATTAATTCTATAACAAATTTACAACAAGCTTAACACATTGTTATTATTTTAAAATATAGTAAATTCCATTTGATTCAATATTCATTTCGATTTATTTCAATAGAAGTTTATTTTCTTTTGTTTTAATTAATTTTAAGTTGCACTTAATTTTCCACTTTTTCACACTGCAAAAACCTGCTGCTTACTTACTCTCTCTTTTGAAGCTGTTCTTAAAGGGTACTGATGGAATAAAACAGAAACAACTATAAATTTTAAAACCTTGTTTTGTTAAGAAACAGTGATGCCACACTTGGTGACAAATTTCTGACTTTGATTTTTTTATTTTTGGCCAATGGGATCGACCACAGTGCGTTGCTTCCTTTGTGGTGAGCTTATTGCTCGTTGTAGACTTTGATTCAATTTGACGGTCTACACGTAAACAACACATCGATGGCTTAATTGAGAAAGGGCGTAAATCGCGTTTTTTTACATATTTTGGTAGACCATTGTCAAAAACACATCCCACAGGGTTTTGTGATCAAAAATACCGGATTTATTGCCCTTTTGCAAAAGGGCGTAACCAAAATCCAAAAAAAAAATAGTTTCAGAATTAAATTTGTTGGTAATTTTTATTTAAAATTGCCTTTATATTTTCTGTATGTCTGAAGTTTTTCAAATGTTCTACAGTTTTTACCTTATCCTGTAAAGCTACGAAAATGCGAGTTACGCCCTTTCTAAACGAAGCCATCGTCATATTTCCAATGATGAAAGAGGCATCTACTTTATTTTGAAAGGCAATCGCAGGAACTTTATGATTGTAAAATTTTACAGTGTCCCTTACATACATATGGATATTTCAAAGTTTTAGAAACAGATATTACAAACCCCGAATGCTTTCTAATGTTCCTCACGGAACTTCTGTCACACCTTTCTACCCTGGCCTTTTACAACAATTTTAATGAGAACGTAATGTAATTTAAATTCAAAATAATTAATATGAGACACGATACGATGCGATACCACATTATATTACATTTTCAAATTTGTTGTGTTGTTTTGTTTTAATTCATTAGGTGCATACTCTCCGTATTTATTATTATTATTTATGGGGTATTACACCAACAACAACTGATCACATCATTTACCATTAGACCGTTTTTCGAGATGGACACAATTCGATTAGCTGCTTGTTTACCAGAGTCCCCCTTAAACCATTCATTACATTTTTGAAATCAATTGTCTGGCACATACACACACACACACTAAAAGATATTTGGGAATTCGTGCCAATCGTTTAGGCTCCCTCAATAATGTAACTTTCAACTGAAATAGTAGTGCGATATACAGGAAGTAGATTAATTTTGTATGGACCTGATATTTGAAACAAATAATTTGTAATAGTTTTAATTACAAAATGGTTGGCATACTTACATACCACATACAATTAAGTACAACCAGAGCTCGCCAGTTTATTGGAGAGTCAAAAAAACGCTTGGGTTCACATTCTTAACTAATATTTCGTACTCACCACAGGCGAAATATCAGTGTAGTGAGTTTGGTAGAGTGTATGTAATATGAGAATTTATGTACATTTTCCTTCTCAAAATTCATGAACTGATAAAACGCTTTGCAAATATGTAACCCAAACAGGGTCGGATTTGGAAATTCACAATATTTCCACAACCCTTCTGATACGAAATAAAACAAATGTATAATTCAGTGCACATCTCGAATTTGTTTAATTTATTCCATATAGTAGATCTGAGCCGGTCTGAACCACTGGAGTTTTCAAATGGGTTTCAGGTACACTTGAACCGTGGTTCCGGTTCTGTTCATTGGTTCATAAATCATGCGAACAAAAATATTTTTTGATGTAATTTATTTTTATTAACAACAGAAATTGTGTATCAAAGGAACAGAATAAACAACATTATCCATTTTTCTTTTTATGATGTTTTCCCCAAAACTCAAACGCATTATTCTCTAACGAACCGAACCACTTGGTTGACGGTTCAGTTTACAGCAAAAAAAATTAATATGGTTCGGTTCAAATTTGGTTCGGGTTGCATCCCTGGCAGTTCCCTGGTTGTACACGGTCCAGAAGCTCTCCATAGGAGTTATATTCTAATTCAGGCCGGATGTAGATGCCGTAAATATTTACGAGGTCAGATGGGGCGAAATATATCTTAAATGCTTCTTTCGACACTTCAATTATATGGCTAGCCCAACGATATCTATAGCACCCATAGACATTGACGACGCTGCTGGATCAGGGGAACGTTTGTAAGACACAAAAAAAAACTCTGGGTCTTGCGAATATTACAATCGACTCTATTCATTCGACCCCACTCAGAAATCGTCGCCAAATTAGGGTTGAGAGAATTATTCTTCGTTCGCCTTTTGTCCACGATTTCCAGGGGACTTGGCCGATTGTCAAATGAGTAGATGGATTTCACAGTCTGACCTAACAGGTCGTCCATGAAAATAGAGAAGGAGAGAAAACAGAACAATTTGGCACTCCTGCTCTGAAAATATGCTCATTGGATGAGACCCCATCTATAACAGTTCGTATAGCACAATTTCTGAAAAAAACTCGATATGAATCGAGAGAAGTTATTACCAAAAACAAATACATAAAGTTTCGATATGAGTACACCGTGCCAGACCCTATCAAATGTCCTGGATATGTTCAGAGCCACGACCTTGCTTTCACCAAGGCGGTGAATGGTTCGACTCCATTGTGCCATCAGGTCTCCACTAGAACGGTTTCTAAGGAAGCCATACTGCCGATGATTCAGAAGGCCATTGGACTCCAGATACTTTAGCAGATGATGGTTTAACATGATCTCCAATACCTTGGAGAGTCCCGAATATATTGCAATTTCGCGGTAATTTGCATTATTTGTAGTCTCACCTTTCTTGAGGATCGGCGGAACATTGAAAACATTCCAACGTGAAGGGTGAATACCAGTACGGTATGACATAATAAAAAGATTACACAATGGACGAGCTAGCACCGAAGAGCACTTACATGGGACAAGTGCATCCGGGCCCGAAGTTTTATTAACGGTGAGATCTACATATTTGGACGACCGTGGTATGATAGGTAGTGTGGTCCATATACACAGCAAACACAGGTTCACATCCTGGTAAGACCATCAATCATTTGTCAGCGACTGTTTCCATCTTGTAAATGCTGGCCACCCTACGAGTGAGAGAGAACTCTCAAAACCATTTACAATTCCTCTCAAAAATGCATTAGCCGTTCGGAGCCGATCTGTACACATATCGTACACAGCTCACTGGTCCGAGAGAATTTCTCCGAACATAAAAATACATGTTTTCATATGTCAAAAGAAATTTTCATTCGAAAATTCTTCGGACCGTATTTGCTATTGTGTCACTCACTCTCTTCCCAGATACGTCGATGAGAAGTGATGTGTGGCGGTGAGAAAAAGCAAATTCAGATGGAATTGGGCGAGTTGGAGGAGAACCTACCGCACCTATGGGAACATTTTGCCATCTTAAGAATCATTTAAAGTGTTTTGTCATATGAAACAGGCCTTAGTATCGCTAAATCGCCTCCAAGGCAATTTACTTATATTTTTAACTACCAAAATTTCCTCCTTAATATTGTTGTAAAAATTTAATTACTGAAGTTTTGGGCCTCTCAAATATTTTTTTTTTCAAATATTTAAAATAGTTCCTAAAAATGTATCCTCACTTCTGGCACCACTTGCCGTGATTTCGACGGTTTCTCCGTTTGCTTGGATATTCAGTAGTTTTTTTTCCCAAAAATAATTAAACAAAAATGGTAGAGGTAACTAAAAGAAAAACACAATATACGGTTCATTTGTCTTCATACAATCATTTGTTAATTGTAGTATGGTAGCTGCAACTATTTTACAATATATAAAAACAACTGAATCGCTTTAAAGGATAACAATCTTAGCTATCCAAGATTTTCGTGAGTTAGAGAACAATATCCAGAGTTGCAATTTGCTTAGACAGACCAAATCGCCATATAATCGAATTTTAATATATTCGAAACCACCAACATATTTTCCACAAACTAACCCACAGCCATAGTTCAAGAGAGATTTATATGCTCTCAGGCCAGTTAATCGCAGGACCCTCGTACAATATCCATTAGATAGTTTTGCTTTCTAGATAGCATTAGACAGTTTTCAAAAAATATTTCTCTTTTTGGGAAATAAGTAAGTAAGTCAGCTTTGGAAATATGTATTTCTAAAATATATCCAATTGTTTTACAAAACTCATAGATGTTGACTAGATCAAAAGTTACAGACGTTTGGTCGTTAGATTGGTGTGCCGAACAGCGATTCAGAAGGGGAGAGTTTTTCGAGTGGTCAATCATAAAGGCGTGTGGTGCCAATTGAATTTGCTGTATCTTTGTAAATATAAGTAGTAAGTAATATTTCGGGATTAATAGCGATGGACAATTTTCTATCGAATTTTATTAAAAAGCGAGTTTCGAAAAATGGCGGGGTAAGGGGCTCGATATCTTCAGAAGACAGTGTACATATATAGTAAGAAAGTGTGGAGCCTAATTCATCCATACGATATCGAGTGAACGTGGTTTTGTTTGCTGGGTAAGGAAAGCGTATTTTGATAACAATTAAGTTTGTTCTTATTATATGGTCTACTGGAAGCAGACTCGACAGTAATCAAATAAGTTCGATCGAATTTCATGCTATTTTCATAACAAGCAAAACACATTACGCCGGTACTTTGCTTGCTCGCGCATGAGTGCATTTTGACCGTAATTGAGAAGTTTTGGTAAAATAGATCATAAAGCTTTCATTTCTACTATTCTATTATTTTTTCAGTTTTTTTATTTCTTAATTTACGACAATTATTCCTCCCGAATTTTATTTATTTTCTATACAAAATTAAATATTTATTGGTTTGAGAGGAATTCTGATGGTTCCCAGGTATTCGGGTATTCTTATTACATTTCAAACATTTTCTTTTGAAACAATTATGTTTTTCCGATGTACAACTTAATATGCAAATGTGTTATATAAAGAAATATATCTGTATATTTATAAAGGAAATGTATAAATAAAATCTTTTGTGGCCGGCTTAAAAATGATGGCAAAGCACTCTGTTCTTCCGTCTGTGCTCTTCAGTGACTTTTCATTCCATACTCCACTTCCGCCAGAAACAGACCCATAAAATATCCGACATTTCAAAAACGAAACCTAAGATTCACAACTAACGACATTAGTCCATGAAAACTCAAATCTGTTGAAATTGTAGCTTTAATTAATGTAATTTACTTCTTTCAGCGCCATCTACTGCTCGCCAGTATCAGTTACAGCAATGGAACACTTGACGTTCGCTAAGTCGTATTATTGTGAATGGATATGTATTTAGCAAATACATAAACCGGGACATTTCAAATGATTGTCAACATTGGTATTCTGAAAGAATTTGTTGTCGGTAAGACAGAGTTTCCGTGCACTAAATAAAAAAATATGATAGAAACAGCGTTTTTATGTTAACTATATGAAACTTAAGAAACCATAATTATTTTTGTTGGGATTCCTAAAACTATATACACATATATGGATGGATGTATGTATGTTACGTATGGACTCGGCTGGACCGATATCGATGACATTTTCAGGGAATCTTCAGAATCTTCTAGCTACATTTCTAGCTACACGGGCTACATTTAGGAAAT
This sequence comes from Hydrotaea cyrtoneurina, assembly GCA_958296145.1. Lineage (NCBI taxonomy): Eukaryota > Metazoa > Arthropoda > Insecta > Diptera > Muscidae > Hydrotaea > Hydrotaea cyrtoneurina. The sequence goes on along the minus strand of OY282514.1, from coordinate 47,811,531 downwards.
TTCAACATTTAGGACGTAAAATAGGGCGGAGGGGTAGCTTTTATCCTGTTTGCCCTATTTTACGTAATTCTTCTATATAAATAAAAATTAATTGACGCATGTATGTTACTTAAACACTCGAGAAAGGATAAACCCATTTAGCTAATTTCTTTATTGTTGTAATCGCAGTTTATAGCAAAGACCATACAGAAGGCAGACGTCCGAAGTCGTTTGCTGAACATTTCCAAGAGGGTATTTAAACAGTATTTGTTTTCAAAAAGCAGGTATTTGTTTAAAAAAAACATTATTTGCTTTGAAAACTTTTTTTAAATTCTCATGCCAATTACTAACCGAACTAATGGGTCAAAAAATGACTTCGGACGTCTGCCTCTGAAATAAAATTTGGACAAAACCCATCGGATAAGCGCGACAAATCAAAAACTCAAAAGATGATTATTGTACGTTACTTTTGTATTGAATTTCATTTCTAAATGACGTTTCAAGGAGAAAAATGGTCAAATCGGAGTAGAACACTTAGGAAATGCAGAACAGAAATCGAGTTTAACAAATGGCGAAAAACGTCATGGAAAATTTGAAGTTCGACTGGCAGTAGCGTATTTATATCAAAAACTTGATTTCAGAATAAAATGGGCGTGGCACAGCCCATGCACCGTAAACTTTGAACTATTGGAAGTAGAAAGATTGGATTGGAATAGAAAGATTAATTGCATCAGCGCATATAATTTGCAATTAGTTTAAAAAAAACATTTATTTGAGTACCGCTTGGAGATGGTTAAACGAAGACAATATTTTCGAAACTTCTATTATAAACCCATACCAGTTGGTGGAGAAAAATCAACAAAGCGTATATCAAATAAGTGGAATCTACGGCGAATTCTATACATTTTCTTAGAAAGAAACCAAGAAACCTAGCCTGCGCCATTCGTCACATTATACAAAACCAAAAATTGGTTTCTGAATCCAAAGTCTGCCGTTACTGTATTTAGTAATGCTTTAAGTAGATAACGTTTTGGAGAAAAATAGAGAAGTATCATTTCGCCCACTTTATAAATCGTGTAGTAATATTAATACGTTTAACTCTATCTTACCCTAATTTTGTATTTACTGATGTTTTAACTAGGAAAACTTTTCGACAAAACATGTAAACCTTAGCCACGCCCCTTCGAGTACCTCCCATACAAGTGTACTATTCCACTCAATTCGTGGCATTCAAATGAAAATTTGGAATCTCTATAGTTTGTGTACAATTAAAGGTATTGGATTATATATTGAACATTCCGAAACTAGCTTTTTCCATAAATTAATTCAGAGTACACAATTCTATCTACTGTAACAATTTCTTTCACATCACTACCTCCTTTAACAGGAAAAATACAGCTATGTCTATTTTAATGTTAATACTTTAAATACAGTGAAACTTCTATAACTCTCATAACTTCCATATGTGGAATTTTCTTTAAGTCGAATCACTTCTAGTCGCAGTTAAGAAGACAAATTCCCTTAAACAGTTTTATAACTAATTTCATAACTCAATGTATCCGTAAGTCGAACTTTTCTACGGTGATACGAGTTATGGAAGTTTGATTGTATTAGTTAAATTGGAGGTTTTTCCTAAAAGTTTTCCTTGAGAATTGGAATTGTAATCATAAAAAATACGTAGATTCTATTGCTAATTTATAATACTCTGGATATAAGGCTAGGCCAAATCTGTCCAATAACCTCTAGCTTGTAAACGGACTATAATATAGGGTTTTTCATTTCGAAGTTTCAAAATTATAGGGCTGGAATTCGAACTCTGTCAAACTAAGTTGTTAAACCAATTTTTTTTTCTTTTCAGTTGAAAGTCTGACATTGACGAAAATGGATCGCTGAACAATCTCACAACGCGTAGGAATTATTAGAACCTACTGCAAAAAAGGTGACAACAGCCACATATCGTGCTTTAAGAGACGATTATGGGTTATGAAGCACTTTTTTCACTCGGTGGGTATGTTTATAAACAAAATTGTCGTATTTGGGGTTCTTTTAAAAAGCAAAATGGATAACCCTTTATTTACTATTTACTAAAGAATTGAATTGAATTGACTGTATTACAATCATTTCTACATAAACATTTTTTTAGAATTTTGTCATTCGCAGACATGTTTTGATTTCCTTTCAAATTATCAACCTGCGTTTATTGTTTGTGAAAATTCGCATTTTCCACCAGGTGTTTCGAATAAATTGGGTGTTTCGAAAATTCGTCTGGTTGGTCTTAACGTTGGTCCAATTAGTCTTGACGGTAAGCTCAATATTGTGCGATTAGTTATGACGGTAGACGACGGTAAGACAAAACAAAACAAAAACAGCTAATTGAAGAGCATTTGTACAAAATATAACTTGACTTCGTTTATAAATACATTACTCATAACTTTAAACTATAAAATTTAATTTACAACTTATAAATAATTACCGCCCGCAAAATGTCGAAGTGAAATCAATAACAATAAACAGCTGATCGGTCTTGACGGTTGATTCTGCAATCTGCAGAAGTCTACCGTCGTCTACCGTCAATTTTAGTTGTCTCTCTCTAACACATGCAAAATGCAAACCCCAATCAAACAGCTGATCGTCTACCGTCAACCGTCAAGACTAATTGGGCCTTTACTTTGCTTTCCTCCATTTGGTTTGATTTTGATACTTTAAAAACTGAATTTAGGCAATTTTAACAATTATCATTTTCAAATTGACGTTTTTTTCCACATACAGCTTGGCAACACTAGTGGTTGTGCACGAAGACGACAGCCGCCACACAGCCAACACACAATTCCAACAGTTGAGTGCTTCATGTCGACGGTGACGGTAACAACGCACAAAATTGGTATCCCGTGACGACGAATCTCAAACGACACGAAGAGTGTGCGGCAAAATAAAAACACAAACTATCCAATTATTATTTGAAACACACAAATAAATCGAAGAAGAAACGCGTACCTATAAAAAAACAAGTGAGGGTTTAAACCAAAAAAAAAAAAAAAGTAATAAAAAATTGTGAGTTGAAAAAAAAACAAGTTGACCAAGAAAGTTGGAAAAGGTAAAAAGAAGATAAATGTGAAATATCAGTTTGAAGAGATTTCGAAAAAAGAAGTCAAAACGAAAACAACAAATTTCGGCGGCGGTCAGTGGCTTTGAATGAAAACCCATCAGAAGGGGTCAAGAATCGTTCTTTGTTTGCTTGTGAAGTTCATTTTGAAAAAGTTTGGGTTAAATCACAAAAATTTGTTTGTATCTCAAAATAAAAGTATCTTTTGAGATACTTTAGGTGCGGGAACGTGTGAGTGAGTGTATTTTTTGAAGCGATCGTCTACAGGTGGTTGCTGAGTTGTTCTAATCGAAATTCGTCTGTCTTATCGTATTCCACAAATTATGTTAACTATAAATGTGACGCGTAGTTGTATTAGATGTGGTTGTTGTTGTTGTTTTTATTCAATATCAGTTATTAACAAATGAAAAACGAAGATGAAAGATAATTCAACGACACAAAACGATGTAATACTCGTTCGTTCAATGAAAAAAGTTGTTAAGTGATGTGTTGTTGTTGTTGTTAACGTTCGTTTTGTTTGAACAACAACAGAAAATAAAGCGAAAAACAAAATCAGCGGATACGGCATGCGGCGGTCCGAGATATCTTCTGGTGACGTTATGAATGCCCTCACCTATAACTTAAACAACAACAACAACAGCAAGTGATCAAGTGTTGTGCGATGTTGTTTTGCCGTTTTCTGCTACCACGATGTTGTTGTTGCTGCTGGTACTGGTGCTTAAAGCCCAGGAATCACCGTGTGAATGTATGAATCATCGCCAGCACGGTTGTCTTTCGAAATAATTAAATCTTAATTTATTTGTTGAAATTTGTGTTGACTTTTTAAACAAAATGTCTGTTAATACAACAAGTATCTGAAAGATACTCTTAACAACGACCGGAAAAAAAGATTCAAATGCAAAGCATAATAATGAATAAGAAAGACTAACAATGGAAGGAAAACGTGTTCAATTTCTAAATAAATTGATCATCAATAACCGAAAAAGTTATCAATAGAAAATAACAGCAAACATGTTTACGGAAAAGTTTTAAACAAATCCGAAAAAAAACGGAGAACATGAAATGTGTTTCATTGAGAGGCAGCAAAGTAATCAATCGACATCGACTTGAATCATGCGGATAAATACAAATTAGTGCAATTGTCTAATGATATTTTAAACAAAAGAAAAATTGAGGATTTCATATAAAAAAAAAAACTACAAATCGAATAATAATACTAATTACAAATATATGTACGTTAGACTGGGTCACACAGCTTTCAAGACAAAACAAAAACATTGGCCTATTTTATGTTTTAGTCGTGGCCAAACTCGTTTCTTATCTCACTCGTTGTCAAGACGCCCCTAAATATTGCAGAATTTGCACACAATTCTATTAATATGTTGTCTATCTGTCGCCATTAACAGCAACAGTCGAAAAATTTAATTTAATTTTTGTTGAAATCTCAAAAAAAAAAAAAACACAGATTTCTAAAATAACAATAAACGCGATTTTAGAGTTCTTTTCAAAGTAATTTTGCTGGCGAAGGATTTTAGATAGACGAATCCAATTTTAAGAATAAAGCCGGAATATCTTCAGGACTTTCTCATCCAAAACCTTCCAGGTAACCTTGTTTTTAAATCCAAAAATAGAACGTATAGAAATAGACATATCAGAATGTATTTTTTGTACAGGGGTTTTCCAACAAGAGGTGTTATTTTGGTATTCAAAGAAAAATTAAAAGTTTTGAGATAAATGATCGAATGTTTATTTCATAATAAAGAGGAAGGTATGCCGGTCATAATGAAAGACAACATCGGCCAAATGGCCACCACGACCACGCTTACAGGACCACATCCTTTTCATGAAATTTTCCATAACCAAATCGCAAAGTGGCTGCCCTATGTCCTCGATAGCCTCACGAATTCTATCTTTGAGGTGTTGAATCGACGCTGGACTGTTAGCGTAGAACTTATCTTTCACGTGGCCCCAAAGGAAGAAGTCGCAAGGTGCTAAATCACAAGAACTCGGTGGCCAATTTTTTTCTACTTGTCAAATGTCAAAGAATAAAAGCTTCAAAAGTGGCAGCTACCGAAATATCGGGTGATTCAAAACAACACCTCTTGTTGGATACCCAGTTATATAAAAAAGTATCCCCCCACCACATTTTCAAGTTGCTTCCCCTGACAGGCAGTACAGGAGGTAATTTTGAGGTAGCCAAAGTATTAAAGACGCATGCGAAACCCAGAGCACTTGGGACTAATAAACTGATTACGAAGCTAATATTTTGGAAAGCCCTTTTCCTATTCACATAGAAAACTACAATTCCCAAACAAATTTGACTAACAAAACATGACAATCAGAGGTATTTTTAATCTGGTCGAAACCGTAAGACAACTCAAAATTCTTACTGCTGCAAGTTTTTTTCGGACCGTGCCTAATGTTCGCGTGCTATATTCACCGGTAACGTGAAACCCCAAGTCAATGAAAAAATCTACAAAACGAAAACTACTAAAATGATAGTTGATCGACTTTGGAATGGTGTCAAATTGATCTGGCTCAAATGAGCACCGATGTTATTCAAATCCAATGTAATATTTTTCCATTGCATATGACTCATGGGTGTTTGGTTTTTGAAAAAAAGTTTTAATCTTAGGCGACAAGTAGTGTTTACCTATAGAGAACGATAACGATAATATTATTCTTTCTTTGCTTTTTAATTTTTTTAAAGCAATGATAGGTTATGTTTTGTGTGGCTAGAAGAGCACGATTGCAATTGCTCTCTTCGACTTATGTCCTGAAAAAATCGTCTTCATAATAATGAGAAAACTCCTCTGATTTATATACCTATATATAGGTATATTCATATACCTATTATGTCATAAAGTTTATTTCGAGTTATTGCAATTTAATTAAACTCTGTCGAACTTGAATCTCACTGATCGAATGAGAATTACTTATTTTTAGCTGACTTGAGTGTCGAGTACAAGTAGATTAGGATTAGGCTTAGCAGTTTTAAAGCAGTGTTCATTATTCTTCTAATTATTCTAATTATCGGTAAACAGATCTTCAATTAAAAGAATGTGCTAATTGGTCAAAGAGGTAAGGGTGTTCTAAATGGTAAACAACTGATTGACTATTGGTCTAGTCAGTGAATACAAAACTCTCAAACAGCCTCTTCTAGGAAAGTGACTAAGGGAACGGAAATTATTTGATAGAAATAGAGGAGAGCCACAAGTTTTCTTTTCTGATTGATTAAAAACATTTGACCTAAATAAACGATGATTCATATCGGCTATGCCAAAGCAATACAAATTATAGGCCCCCTTCTTAGAATGGAGTTAAACCACTAAGAATCAACTCTTTTGGAGTATATGTTCTATATATTTTGTATATATTGAAACCGGAAACCGTTTGTTAAACTCTAACGGAATGTAACTTTAAATCGAGTGTATATCGCTTACACCAGTAAGTGTTACCAACCCATCATAAAACAAAATATACCATAATGTAGGGTACAACGCTGTTAACATTTCTTATTACGCTTTGTTTAATTCATTGGAAACGTCATCGATTTAACATTTGTTTAAAACAAAAAGAATGATACAAACCACATGTACATGAATACTACACATGTATTTATTTGTCATGCCTGTAGGTGTGTGTGTGCGAGGTATAGTGGTGTTCGAATGGAATACCTTTTCCTTTGATGACTGAGATTGTTTTTCTTCCGTCTGGCTTCGGCTTTGTTTTTTACAAAAAAGAAATTCCAACGCATTTCATCATTAAGCTGAAGTTGTGTTCCCCCCCATTTTCGCCTTCATCGACATCGTCATCAGTGACTGTTTTTTTTTTATCGATGGCACCCATGTTTCAATGCTCCAACGAACAACAACAAAAGCAGAATGACGAAAAACAACAACCACAATATTTAATTGGATCGTAATTTTTGTGATCACGTAAGTATTTTTTTTTTTGATGTTTTCTGTTGATTTCTTTCTTTGTTTTTATATAATGTTTCGTTTTTTATTTTAAACTTTTAAACATTGCTGACTTTTCTTTTCCAAAAACAAAATTTGACAATCTCATTGTCAAATTGTAGCTCGAATTGTCAGTTTCAGAAAACAAACGAAATGTGAATCAATTTTCACATTTAACAAAATTTTAAATAAAATGTTGATGATCTCATACTGTGATCTGTGCACAATATGCACAATTTTATTCTTGACGTTTCTGTTCAATAAGAAATATTTTGTAAGAAATAAAAAAAACTAGTTAGCCGGGGTCGAATCTTTAATACGCTCCATCATTGGATGCATTACACAGTCGTAGTGTTTTTTTACTGTGTAAATATTTCAATAATTACACTGTCCAACAGCCAACCTATAAGTCTGAAAGTGCACGTTGAGTAGATCGTTTTGTAGATTAAACTTAGGGCTGGTTTCCGTAAACCAAATTCGATCGATCGTTGTGAATCGTTACAATTGAAGACGCCATAAAATGTATATTTCTTAGTAAGGGAACGTGGTTCTTTTGGGCGTACTTTCCATATGTCATTCTCTAACATGTACCTAAAATTCAGAATCGAATAAAGTCTAAATCCCATTTTATAACGCTTCTAATTTTGACAATTTGCAACTAACGAACGAAATCGTTTTATGACAACAGGCAGTTATAGTCCAGCTGGACTGAGTTTTTTTTTCTACAGTGGGTCAAAGATTTTACTTTTTGGTCAAAGGGGATAATGCTCCTAAATGAAAAAAATGCTGTAAGCTAATTCGGATTGAATTCTTATTGTCAGAGTTATATTGTGGAATTTTATGGGTATCATTTGTGCGAAAGATCTCAACCTTCTAGCTTACAATATAACTCTGACAATAAGAATTCAATCAGACGGAATTCATTCAATCAACATTGACCCACTGTGAAAAAAACTCAGTCCAGCTGGACTATAAGTTTATTCTACAAAAATAATCTACAAAATGTGCCGTTTCAGAATTATAGGGTCCCTATTCTGATCCAATCAAAAATTCTTAACAATGTGGACAATCTTATAAATCACTGAAACTACAGAATAGTTTTAGACAAAACTGAATTGGTGGACAGCCTGTGCCAACACAAAATGACTACATCTCCATCATATTGTGGGGTTTATGAAGTGCATCACAATGGGACAATTTAAAACTTCCGGAAAACCCATTTAACTCAACATAAAATTCCCCTAAGAACAATAGCCACATTTTTGAATCTTTTTAGCCGCTCTCGATGCAATTCGATAGTTGTTCCAGCTCGCTTAAAAGAACAACAATTTGTCCTTCCTTAACTTTCAGATTATAGATACAGGACCATTAATTTATTTGTCCTTCCTTAACTTTCAGAGACTCAAAAACTCTATAGATACAGGACCATTAATTTATTTGTCCTACTTAACGTTCAGAGACTCAGCCCCCTATGAAATTACTGTATTCATAGACACAGGGGCGAGTCATGAAAAACCTTTGTTGAAAAAATCAATCTGGCAACACATTGCTGAGTCGATAAACGTCGATATACGCCAACTCGCCATTTATTGCCTAATATTTTCTGTTACTTTTGCATACATTCCCTTTCTTTGCCGAACTATGCCAATGTCAACAGGATTTCTGAATTGTTTCATTTGTGCTCTATTAAATTTTGGTCTATGGCCAAAACAACTTGTTGACACAGTTTTCCTTTTGCTGTTCTTTGTTGACATTTTCCATATGGGAGCACTAAATATTTACAAAACAAAAGCCATTCGGCAAATAAGAACAAAATGTGTGTGGAAACAATTAGCCAACTTTTGTGGTAATGTGCATATGGAGAATGAAATCAACTAACACAATAATATAGTTTTTAATTAAATTCTTGATTAGCTGGCCAGCTAATGATTTTAATCAATTTATTGTAGACGTCATCTAAGCGCGTGGGCTTACAAATAATTTGTAGGGATGTCTGTACACAAGGAAACAGGGGTACCGAGTTTGAATTAAAAATCTACGAAGAAATGTGCACTTTGCATCCAATGAAGATGTTGAATTAATGTATCCAATTGATTCAACGATCTGTAATAGGATTCAAAAAAGAATATATGATCAAACAAGAGGTGTTAATTTTCAAAGACAATTTTTCCGGTTTTCATAATAAAGAGGAAGGTATGCAGTTAGTAATGAAAGACAACATCGACCAAATGGCCACCACGACCACGCTTACAGGACCATATCCTTTTCATGAAATTGTCCATAACCAAATCGCAAAGTGGCTGCCCTATGTCCTCGATAGCCTCACGAATTCTATCTTTGAGTTCTTCAATCGACGCTGGGCTGTTGGCGTAGAACTTATCTTTCACGTTGCCCCAAAGGAAGATCTCACAAGATCTCGGTGGCCAATTGTGATCAGCTCTTCGAGAGATAACACGGTTCGGAAACTTTTCCCGTAAAAGAGCATTAGTTTCGTTGCTTGTGTGGCACGTAGTTCCGTCTTGTTGAAAGTAAACGTTGTCCAGATCAATATCATCCAACTCCGACCATAAAAAATCATTTATCATCTCTCGATAGCCCAATCCATTCACCGTAAACACTTTGGAAAACATATTCATTTACTAAGAAAAGGAGCTTTTCTCGTCATTTGGTGACAGAGGAGTCAATAGACAATCTAGAGAGTAGACAACTTTTGCAAACTGACTTAGATCGTCGGTACTCTAGGCTGGTCTTTGGTGGTGTCGTTTAAGCGCTCTGCCACCTCATAGCAAGAGAGTTTGCCTATAATTCAAGTAAAATACATGAAGACATACAGTAAGTTGCGGTCACTGAGCATGCAAATTATATTGTGCTGTTAATTCATGAAATGTTGAGTCAATTGCGTACCCACTTGGCTACAGGGATACACAGTATCGCGCAGGACCTTTTATTCTGTCGGGGACTTTTATGGTTATAACAACAAATTAAAAACTTCTTTTAATACATAAACAATTTTCTACGCTTATTTTAATTTTTTATAAATTTTTGTAGGAAGAAATGTCTTTCAATAACTATTTACCCATCTTCATGATACCTCGCCATTATCATAATTTGTTTTACTTTTCTCTAGTGTAATAACAATTACATACATTTTCTGGTTTCTGAAGCAAATACAATTTCATATTAACCATTTGGTTCGGTAGGAAATTTGCATTTTCACAATTTTATTTTTGCCATTAACCGCCACCAATACGGATGGTCAACAACGAGCCATGAAAATACAAAAATACGCATCAATACCCACACCGGACATCAACCAGCAGCGTCAACCAATTCAGTCATTCGTTGGCTCTGGGCCAAGGCACAGGCGAAGTACTCGAGAAATTATTAAATTTTATTTTGTTTTATTATGCCCATGTTTTTTTTTTCTTCTTCTTTGTCAATTGGGTTCTTTCGGGCTGGCTCGTATCGTATGGTCCACATGTTGTGCTTTTGATCATTGGCGGACAACGTTATGTCGTAGAGCGTACAATACACTCATACATATCTACACATTAAATGGATCAGATTTATTGGTGGGTTAATAGGTGTCCCAAATTTCTGCAGTACGTTTGCGTTCGATTTTGTTGATAGTTAAATGTTGTTTTTTTTTTCATTTGCCACAAATGACATAAACACAATAAAATTGATGGCGATGGGAAAATATAAGCCAAAAATAAAATGGAAAAACAAATGAGTTGAGTTGTGATATTCAGTTGTATTTCAATAAATCCATTTATCATTTGAGTCGTTTGAAGAAATGTGTATAGATGTATGTATATTTAAATAAAAACATAAATTATTTGTCATCAAGTCTTAAACATAACAGCATGTGAACATTTTAAGAAGAAATACTACTCAGCTGTAATACATTGTACTAGATTTGAGTATGCTTGGAAATTTTTCGTACTTAAAATAAGTAAATAGTTGCTAAGTTGAGTACATTTATACTGGGTGTCATATGAAGAAAAAAATGTATTCAATTTAAATAGGTTTTCCATGAATTTATTATTTCTTTTTCACTGTAGCTAGTAACATTATTTCTTAGTTCCAAGCTGGTCATTGCTGACTCTCCACTACAGAATGTGGACCGGCATCTGTATCGATCTTCATCCATAACACTACTCAACAAAATGAAAAAAATTTTATGTACTCCGGATGCGATAATTTTTTCTGTGGAGATAACCTTGACATGAGCTCGAAAAACGCAATAAAAAATTTTTTTTTCGTTTGGTTTTTGTTTTATTTTTTTTTTTTTAAATTTTAAAAAAATTTGCTCGACATATGCACAACTTTGTCTATGGTAAGGTTTTTTCTTTTTTATTACAAAAAAAATTAAAATTTGTTGGGTGACAAAAATATATGAAAATTTGCATCGATTTTCATGATCTTTGTCTCATTTTGCTCATAGGTTATGTGACTTTACGTAAAAGTAATAAGATTTGACATTTTTTTTCATTTTGGATTTTTTATGGATTTTTTAAAAAAAAAAAATTTAAATCTTTAGGCAGAAAATAAGTTTTTTCCTTTATATATTCATTTTTAACTTGGAAACTGTTGCTTGTATAGGAAAACAATATATGAACAGATTAAGGGAATTGTAATTTTAAATTTTTTAAAATTTAATTCAATTAAATCGGGCTAGTGGTTCCCGAGTTATGCCCGACGAAACAAATTAACCAAAAAAATTTTTTTAAAATTTAAAAAAAAAAAAAATAAAACAAAAACCATACGAAAAAAAAATTTTTTATTGCGTTTTTCGAGCTCATGTCAAGGTTATCTACACAGAAAAAATTATCGCATCCCGAGTACATTTTGACTGTTGACTAGTGTAATTAGATGCGACCACATTGTATATAGTTGCAACCAAAAGTCGATTTTAAACCTTTTAACTTTTTAAAAAATTTAAAAGTCGATTTTACGACTTTTCGAGTTTTTGTGAATTACAAGTCGACTTTTCGACATTTTAATTTAAAAAAAAAATACAATTTTACTAAAACTTATACAAGCATATTTGGTGCTCATGAACTTGTGCCATTACGCAATTGGAGAAGATCTATGGTTAACATTTCGTAACAGCATACACCTGGTCGCCGGACTTTTTTAATTTAAGCTGTAACGGATGTCTATCGCTGATTGTCTTTGAAGATCTTTGAGTGCTTTGGTAGGCGCCTCACTGCTCCTTAAGAAGAGAACCATATTTTTTACCTTCAGAAGGAGTTACGGCAATGGTCTAGGCTCAATATTGCCTGCTTACTCATTACCACAATTTTCCTAGTCGGAGTCAGCAGGTAGCTTTAAAAACTCATGTCCAGCAGCAGTTTCTGGTATATTTTATTTCTATTTGGACAATTTTGTAAATGGTATGTTCGAAATATCAAATGGCAGCCATAATATTAGCTCCACTGGTCGACAAATCATATTTCCAATTAAACTTAAAAGTCGACACCAAAAAGTCGATTTTTTCGAATTTTTCTTAATCAAAAGTCGACTTAATTTTTCACCATTTTTGTGGCAAAAGTCGTGAGTTGACATATTCAACCCCACATTGTACCACTCATCTGTGATTCCTGGAATGGATCTAACTTGAGATCAGCTTTACACAGCTGTGGATGCCACCAGACAATGGTGCGAATTTATCCGATGCAACCGTAGACTAATCAGATTGTAATTGTTTCTGATTATGTTTTCTTACAATTTATATATGTAATTAATCAATTTTACAGAGTGGACGTAAATCATGAGTGATCTATACAGGAGTAGCCTGCTTTATTTGCAGACAAATTCCCACTTCTAATCTGCGCAAGGTTCAACCTTTATTTTCTCAACCGTGCCATCTGGTTGTGCACAGCTTACAGATTACTCTCTTAAAGTCGCGAGAATTTACAAGGTAGAAAACTGCTGCTAAAAATGCATTTGGATGTTCTTCGTAGACTATGAATCGCATAAAACTTCGTCTGATAACAAATGCATAAGCCGTCCAAAACTTGACCATTATATTTGATCAAATATATGATTCCGGTTTCTAAAATGGTTTTTGCAATAAAACGGTTGCAGCAATAGTTTGGTAATGATCTGATGATCTCGGCATTCCCAGAAAAACTGTTAGTACTCAGATTATTTTTAATGTGAATCCTCTTGTATCCGTGAATGAGCCATCCTCATGCCATAGATCACCTTCACAAGGGATCTCTGACTAGTGTTACCTTTTCGATGCCGGTGGCCAATGAGGAGAGTGCAATGTTTCAGAGAAACTAACAAACTTGATATGAAATATTGGTTCACGGGGGATGACATCGGGCGCAGAGGCTTTAGAGTTTTCGCAATGGTTTCTGTTGCCATTCCAAGTGCACTTGATCGGGCCTGCTTTTTTTTATTTTAAGGAAGGACCTTCTAGCTTTCCACTTCCTTCCGACTGCACTAGTAGCCTGAGCAAGCCCTAAGAAAAGTTAGAATATAAATTAAAGTTATGTAGTCTTCAATTACGTAAATTTTTCCAAAACATGTCTATTGTTCTGGGTAGAATCATTCAGCGGGCACCCTACAGACTACTGTTCGATCCATGTTCGTTAAAAATCTATAGTTGACTATGGATGACTTATATCCGAACTGGACTAATGTACTTCCTTCATGAAAATTCGCACAACAAGAGGAGACGCAGATATTAAATCTTTCAATATTCTCTGAAACATATTTGTGCATAAACATTGTTGAAGTCATAACTTCTGTCTCGTTTTTTCTTGCCGAATTTAAACAATAATCGCTTTATTCACGAAAGACAATTTATTATTTTCTTTTTTTTTCTTTTCATTTAAACTTTTCACTTCCTTCTTCTCACTGACACTGGCTGCTCCACTCCGCCATAAATTCGGTACGCTGTTCGTCTCCTGCACTTCGAACATCTGTTTATCGCTTTTGAGCTGCCGAGTCTGGTACGTGCCATAAGTTTTTATTTTATGTGGTTCCTCCGTTTAATGTTCACTTCACTTCGGCGTCATTGTACAGCGTATTTGTTTTGTGTTCGCCATTGACTGCGTGTACTCGTTTACATTGTTTACAGTTGCATTGTTCCCGTTTTGGTTTTATCACCTGCGAGAAGAAAGAAATTTTCGCATGAAACTGACTTTTTAACACTCACACATTATCGACCTTTACTGTCGGCCGGTTTTCGTGTATACATTTCAGAGCGAATCATGTTTGAGCCGCATTGAGATTCATTAAAAAGGAATCATGTAATGTAACTGCATCTACGTATGTGTGTAAGTTGCAATTAAATTGTAATTATTTATCTTTTATTTGCTTAAATTGTGTTTAAAGGAAATGGACCGGAATTTGTGTTTCTCGGAAAATCCATAAAGTAAATTGAAATTCGCCAGGATAATGAATAACCACAATAAAAGGAAAAAAAACCTTTTCTTTACAAAGCAGAGATTCACAATAGACCCTGTGGATCCTATGTAATTTGAAACATTTAAATAAATCAATTCTTTCACATTTTAATGAGTTCTCCGCCAAACCTGAAGAGTGCACATGATAATGGTAATTTCGGGAACCAGCTACACAATTTAATTTAACATTTAAAGGTTCGGCAATTGAGAGTAAACACATTTGACTATTTTTGGTACAAGTTTCTTGAATTTTCCCTTCCCGAAAATAGTAAATCATTCATACACATTTTGAAATTCACTTTTTTTTGTACATTTGCACAGTGTTCTCATAAACAAATGGGAACTTCTGTTTTGATCATTTCATGTCTACAATCTTGTTATTAATCTATGGGATTTACAAAGTAGTACTCGCTGCCGAAAACATCGTATACAAAACGATGAATCCAGTCCTTTGAATTTATGTGAAGAAATTGTTGGAAAATTTGAAAACGACTATAACTCTTCTCTTAGTGAAGATATTTTTCCGCTGTCTTTAGCGGGTTCTTCAAAAATTATAAAGGGTGTTTTTTATTGGGGTATAGAACTTTAAGTTGGCATCACTTTTTTAACTGGCGGCCATTTTGTCAGCTGTCAAGTGATGAATATTTAGTTTGTTTGCCATTTCATCATGAACAGGTTGACAAAAGAACAACGCTTGCAAATCGTGCAAATTTATTTCGAAAGTAATGGTTCAGTTCGCGAAGTTCACCGCAAGCTCCGCTCGAATGAATCGATTCGCCACCGTGCACAGCAATTGGAGCTTTGTCCATCAACTTTATGGAAGATTTTGCGCAAAGATCTTGGCTTGCGACCTTACAAGATCCAGCTTGTGCAAGAATTAAAGCCGCGAGACCATGCAATGCGTCGTGATTTTGGTGTATGGGCCGAAAATGAGATTCATCTCGATGCTGATTTTCATCACAAAATTTTGTTCAGTGAAATTGGACCTGTAGAATTGGCTTTATTCGAGCCAGCCGCGGCGGCCACATGCCCGAAATCATATTTAAACATTAATGGCATAAAATTATCCTTCCAATAAAGCCAAATTGATGGACATTAAAACGATTTTCTTGTGTTTTATTTCAATTCGAAGTTCTATACCTCAATAAAAAACACCCTTTAAAACCAAGAGATATAGAAAATTGGATGAAATTACAAAAAGAAAACTTCTCCTTAATCACCAGGCTGTTAACGATATAAATCGCATATTCACTGATCGGGATCAATGGTTCAAAGGAGACTCCGAATTTTAAAGAATTCTCTAGAGATGTTATATTTGTCCTGAAGGATATTCATATTGACGTATCCGGTATTGCGAGGTAAAAAATCATTCGCTGAACAAGAATTTCAACCCGTTCGTCTAACAGATCCACTCCAGCCTCCTCGATATGTGCTGTTCGTGCATATGGTATCGTAATTTTTTCTGAGAACCTTCCCCTCGAAACTTGTAGAGCTTCTTGCAGAGCTTGTTTTTTGTTTTTCGAGATAGGGATTTACTTGTATAGCCCAAAATTGCACATATTTTGGAGTACATATCGGGTATAACAATAGGGAAATAACAATTTAGTATCTTTATTTCAACCTCAAACATTTTTAATGATCTTTCAGTGTCAAAACGTTAGTCAAAGTCAACATTTGGATCATGGTAAAGTTCACTTAAGAGCAACGTTTGGAAATCATTAAAAATTACTACCGAAAGTCTGAGTCGGTGGCTATAGTGAATAAATTTGATTCCAAATTTTCACTTTTGGAATGGGGAAAAATTATCGCTGCCGTAAATAAGACAAATCAATTGATGCCACGTCGTTATCGGTTATTGGGTATCTCTCAGACCACATTGTGACGTAGTTTGCGAAAAGATCTCGGCCTTTATCCTTATAAGATCAAACTGACTCAAGAACTAAAACCACTTGATTATTTGAAACGTCGAAACTTCTCCGATTCGATTCTGGCTTTGTTTAACGAAAATCCAGAATTTCATCGAAAAATCAGGGCTGAGTGGTAGACGGTCTAGTGGTGGTAATAGGACCGAAACTGGCCGCCGCACCTGGCTCGAATAAATTCCAGCCTAGAGTCCGAATTTTCAACCAATTTTTCAATCATTTGGGGGCGTTTGTCAGCAATAACGCGCAGAATATTATCTTCCAAGACGTCAATCGTGTCGGGCTTATCTGCGTAGTCAATTGAAAAACAATAAATTGATTGTTTCGTTGGCTGTATGGCAACGAAGGTCGTCCACATTAACATCCTCCAATTCAGGCACGAAAAAGTCATTAATCATGGCTCTTAAGCGTTCCCGATTGACTGTAACATTATGAACGACTTCATTTTTGAAGAAATATGAAACCAAACTGAGCAGAAATCAACTGAGAGCTGTCATAAATACCAATTCTGAAAAAAGTATGGCCAGATTGAAAATCACTCGTCTAGAAAAAAACACCCGGGGTAAATGACGTGGGCACAATTGTATAAAGCCGCCTCAGAGTCGCTCTTGATTTTTCTAGGGAAGTGTGTATTATGTGTACTTAAAAAATCATCTTAAAATGTATTCTCACCTTACCAGCAATATTTTGCAAAAAATCGGTTTTTAATCAATCTAAATCGACACCAAAAACCGATGGTTTTATGAAAAAGTCCTCTATAGAAGTTCTTACCCGTATGTGTTCTTTTTATAACTTTTTTTGTAACCTTCGAATTACACACAAAACAATAATCCCATCCCTGTCAAACTTTGATATCGTGCTTGGCAATCGTAAATCTTTACAAAGTTAATACAGTCGTTCAATGCGATGTGCGATGGTAATGGTAATTTGCCAGGCAATCATTTCTAGTTGCCGAAAGAATAGCCCGACCGTTAAAGACACCGCCAGATTTGCAGATTGCGCGCCACTTTGATTGCAAGCGTAACAAGAAGAATATTCGCACAATCTTTGCATCGATGCTCTCGAGTAGCTAAATTATTATTCATTCATTGATTAGTACTTCTTTTCGCCCTTGAGTTATTTATGCCAAGACCATCATTTTATATTGTGAATCCAAATAAACTGTAATACAAATGGTTCAGTTGGATTGTTTTGTACAGAAACCAATCTCTTGTAAACATTTCGTTGGAACTTTCATTTCCTTTCTTTTTCTTAACAAATGCTACCATACATTTGCTGGCAAAGTACAAGATAATTAAATTGTTATCCGAACAATATCATGCGATATTTATTTTTACAACAGTCCTAATTGAGAGTTGTTGTAAACATAATTAACTTGGCTATAACATGGCACAGTTGCGTACTGCAATTACGCCAATTAACATAAATATCCCAAAAATACCCAAGTTGCACAAGAAAGACATGGCAAAACCCGAAGAAGATGCTAAGTAAAGAGATGTGGCACAAGGCAATAAGTGTGGTAATCAGAACGATCTGCAGCTGCAGTCAACACGATGTTTTTTTTTTTTTTTATTTTTCTTCTATCATCATAACGCTTAAAAATAATTAACAATTTTATAGTGTACAGGTCTTGAGTTATAACTAAAAGTATTGCAGCAAATAAAGATATTTTTGGTTTTTCAAATAATAATCAAATTCAAGAACTGGAGTTCTCACTTCTGAATAGGATATAAACTAATGTTGAACGACTGCATGCGGAGAATTCAATTGGGAAACTCAATAGAACTGAGCAACTTTTCTGACAGAAAACTAATGGCCATGAGTTTAAAATATTATTTTTTTGTACACTCAGGTGATGCCCCCTCAACAAATGCAATGAACTGTGTTAGCGGTGGGAAATAATGGTATTGGAGGGTGGAAAGAGGAGTAGTTTCTTGATGTTGAGAATGTCACATCTGGGTTGAAAAACACTTGCCGGAAGATTAGTCCCCATAACGTACAGTTCGGATGAAGCACAAATGTTCTCCAATCTGCCATTTGAAATGAGAGTCCCTGGATAGCTGAAAAATTGTATGGTCTATGTCGTTGGTGCCAATTTCCCAGAATATCTTGCATTTAATTTTGATCGAAAGTCTGATCATGGGCATATTTTGTAAAACGCGAATCTAATAACCCTCCTATATGCGATATTGTTGATTTTTGAGGTAATGCCAACGTTTTAAGGCATTGTCGAGAATATTACACGGTGATTCATAAAACTAAACAATTTAAAACTACTCTAGCCTGTGTCACCCGGTTTCCCTTGGAGCTAAAACTAGAATGCAAATTTACTTTGTATTGTAATTAATAATAAATAAATAACATCTTGACTAAGTTCGATTACTTATTAGATTCCCTTTTTTCTAAGTCCACAAATCTTTGCAGCGCCATATTGACCAGATTACATGAATGGTTGCTTTGCTTTGTACCGTCTTTTCCATATCTTTTTTTTGAAGGCCAACACTCAGGGGATGCCCCCTATAAATGCAATGCATTGTGTTAGCGGAAGGAAATTAGGGTATCGGAAGGAGGAAAGAGGGAGTAGTGTTTGTTGCCATTTGTTTTGAATTTCTGAATGCCACAAATGGCAGGAAACACATTTGTTGGAAGATTATTCCACAAACGAACGCTTCGACTAAAGAACGAATTTTCTCTATAGTGCGTCGTCCGGTCAACCGGCCATTTCACAATGAACGATTGAGATACCCAGGATAGCCGCGTATTCCGGATTAAAATCTACTCTATTAATTTGGCCCCACTCACAAATCGTCGCCAAATCGCGGTTCAGTGAGTCATTCATCGTTCGCCTTTTATCCTCGACCTCCTGAGGACCTGGCCGATGTTAAAATGAGTACGCATGACAGAGGTTGCTATCATCCGCAAAGGAGTAGATTGGGTTCACAGTCTGCCCCAACAGGACGTCAATGAAAATAAGAAACAGAGAAGGAGAGAGGACAGAGCCTTGTGGCACTCCTGCGGTCAACCTATGCTCGTTGGATGAGACCCCATCTATAACAACTCGTATTGAGCGATCCCTGAGAAAACTCGATATGAATCGAGAGAAGATATTACCGACACCAAATAAATAAGTTTTTATATGAATGCTTCGTGCCAGACCCTAACGAACGCCTTGGAAATATCCAGAGCAACGACCTTACTTTCACCAAGAGCGTGAATAGATCGACTCCATCGCTCCATACTGTCGATCATTTAGAAGGCCGTTAGACTCTAAATACTTAACAAGATGGTGGTTCACCATGCTCTCCATAACCTTTGAGAGCGCAGAACATATTGCTATTGGGCGGTAATTCGGAGGAATTGTGGCCTCACCTTTCTTGGGGATCGGCTGAACATGGGCAACTTTCCAACGTGAAGGGTAAATACCAGCACGGAACGACATGTTGAAAAGATTGCGCAATGGACGAGCTAGCGTCGAAGAGCACTTACATAGGACAAGTGCTGAAATGTCATCCGGTCCCGGAGTTTTATTTACATTGATCAAAAGCAAGTTAAGTTGCATCTCTTTAATAATTCCGAGATAAATTTCAGCATTTAAATTTATCTGGGATACCTGTCGTTCCCGGGCCGAACGTACGGTAAAGAATTGAATGAACAACTTCGATTCTTTTAAATCGTAAACATATTGCGTATATGTGTGTGAAGTTAAATTCTTTTTTATATTCTTTTTTCGGCGAAAACCTCCGGTCCTCAAAGGGTTAATAAAGTTATATTCTTTTTCTGTCAAGTTATATTCTTTTTTGTGAAGTTATATTCTTTTTTTGTGAAGTTATATTCTTTTTTTTTTCGGTTCATAGGAAACAATTTATGTTCGGAATATAACATTCTGGTTTATGAAAAACAATTTATATTCGGAATATGACTTTTTGACTCATGGAAAACAATGTAAATTCGGAATTCAAATTTTTTTCACTAATATACAATCTGAAGCAAAATGGCCAAAATTACTCTAGAGTGGGACTTAGTGCGTCCGTGGAGAAAAAATGGAAATACTTTCCACTATGACACTACCCTTAAATTAAAGCTAATAGTGACCGCTAAAAACGCTAGACGGACATTTGTCTCAAATTATTTTAGAAAAGTCGAATTCTTCGCCTGGAAAAGTGAAAATGGCCAAAATTGGTCACAATTTGGACTTAGTGCGTCCGTGGAGAAAAAATGGAAATACTTCCCACTATGACACTCTCCTTAAATTAAAGCTAATAGTGACCGCTAAAAACGCTAGACAGACATTTGTCTGAAATAATTTTAGAAATGTCGAATTCTTCGCCTGGAAAAGTGAAAATGGCAGAAATTGGTCAATATTTGGACTTAGTGCGTCCATGGAGGAAAAATGGAAATTTCTAAAATTATTTGAGACAAATGTCCGTCCAGCGTTTTTAGCGGTCACTATTAGCTTTAATTTAAGGGTAGTGTCATAGTCGAAAGTATTTCCATTTTTCCTCCATGGACGCACTAAGTCCCACTCTAGAGTAATTTTGGCCATTTTGCTTCAGATTGTATATTAGTGAAAAAAATTTAAATTCCGAATTTACATTGTTTTCCATGAGTCAAAAAGTCATATTCCGAATATAAATTGTTTCTCATAAACCAGAAAGTTATATTCCGAACATAACTTGTTTCCTATGAACCGAAAAAAAAGAATATAACTTAAACTGAAAAAGAATATAACTTCACAAAAAAAGAATATAACTTCACAAAAAAAGAATATAACTTAACAGAAAAAGAATATAACTTCACAAAAAAAAGAATATAACTTCACAAAAAAAGAATATAACTTGACAGAAAAAGAATATAACTTGACAGAAAAAGAATATAACTTTATTAACCCTTTGAGGACCGGAGGTTTTCGCCGAAAAAGAATATAAAAAAATAATTTAACTTCACACACATTGCTTATATTCGTACGAGTAGTATAAGGAAAATAATAAACGAATAATAGTAATAAAACAAAAAAAACAAAAAATAATAATAATAAATATTTTATAGAAGATAAGCGCAATATATGTGTGTATTTACTAGTAGAAGCATTCGTGTAGTTACTACAAATGTTTTCTTCTGTTTTTGTACAACGGAGACGGTTTGTTCTTTAGTTTGTGATAACAATTTTAATTCCTATATATGTATTATGTATATTTTTTGTGCTCATGTATGTAGAATGTTTACATATTCAAAATATAAGCTCAAAATCGCAAACAACCCAGTAATGAATTTGATTGCATTTTGTATAACCTCCGTTACTATCGTTTATTTAACTTACTTCATTACAATCGTTGGGTGTAATCCATCCATACCTTATTAGTATCATCCTTTTTTACATGTTGAATTCAAATGTACAAATAATCCCATTTTTTTTAAAGAATGGAAAGGAACGAGCTGAGATTTAACTTATTTTTTGAGTACTGAGAAATCCCCATCCATTAACCATTGGGCCTGCTGAAACTGTCGTGCTCAACTCGTTATTGCCAGACTTATTTTTTTACAGCTTCTGTTTCCATAAACACTTTTGATAACTTCCTTTGTGTCTAATTAAAAAGAAGAGAAAAGTATTTAGTTTTTTCTCCTTAAATGCTTTTTTACATTTTTAATTTTGCATCAGTGCAGTTGTTACCTTTTTCCAGACAGCCCCTTCAGGTCAGTCGGTGCATATGGCAACATTCGCTAACATTTCAATTGATGTTGCCACACCTTACTAATCACAAGGGTTGCCATGTGATCGAACACAGCTATTGTGAACGAATTTGCTCACACATACATTAATAACTATCAATTAATTAATTTATTTTTGCTAACTTAATATGCGTTACCAGCTGATCATGTTCTTGGAATTAAAAAAAAAGAAAACACAAAACGCTGGACAACTCTTATCAATTTTAAAATGTTCAATAACATGACGCATTGATTACCATGATGGACTCACAGTTAAGAAGTCGTGCTTTATAGTGTCTCTCATGAATATTTGAAAATGTTTACGAGTGAAATGTCAAAATTATTCCAACTCTGTCAGTCAGCCAAAACATGCGCAAATATCATTTGAATCGACATTTTTAGCTAGCACTCACAACTTGTGATACACACTTTAGTATCCATGCAAAAGATAGCATTTTAAAAGTAGTACGAATAATAAAGATAACAGAATTTAATAAAACATATATGTGTGTGTTTTTTTTGGGTTCTAAATTTTTGTTTGTGTTTTAGATTTCAGTTTATCACGAGAATATGTAACGACGAAAACCCACAAAACAACAAATGATATTTTTTTTTGTGGATTTTTGCTGTCATTAGTTGGCAGCGTGTTGCGAAATCGCTTAGATTGCCCACAAGCGTAGACAACGCAGAAAGAGGGAAGTTGTGTGTGGCCCTGTCTGGTTGCAATGGTGTAGGTACTGTAAACATTAGGGAGTCCCACAATTTTGCGACAAACATGACCAAAGCCCTCACAATCGCTGTATTTTGATACGCTTAGCTGCATTAATGTCGATATATAGCTAATACAGCTAACGGATCGTTTGACGTGTATACTCATCGGTAATAGATTTTATGAAGGATTTCAGCTTCACTTACTTACTTATTTCCCTTAGCATTCCATAAAGGAACAGACGGGGAACTTCTCTCGAATCAGTGAGCTGTGTACGATATAATTTGTATACTCACTTACCGGGACCTACTTTTGAAAGCGGGCTACGAACGGCTAATGCTTTTGTAGAGAAGATTTACATGGCTTAGAGATTACTATCTTACTCATAAAGTGGCCTACATTTCCGCTTCACACTTGAGTTAAATATCATTGTGTTTTATTGATAGTTGCGAGACTTTCCACACTTGCGAGACTTTCCAAAGCAGAGTTAAACTGTACAGGCAGTTATTGGCCGTACGTGCTGACAACTTTGACATATCGACCTACTTGAAGAAGTCCTTCATTTGTGAATGCTGGAAACGTAGAAGAATTTATTTTAGTATGAACATTAAATTGCAAATATGTCAGTGAATAACTCGAGTACAGTCGAAATCGGATAGGAACACGCCTTTTAGTCGTTTAATTGCAAATAAATATTAGTAACGATTGTTCTAGTTGATTTTCCATGTACTGTACTTCGCTTAAACGAAAATCCGCTTTATTGAAAAATCGTTTATGTGAAAGACATTTTTAATGTAAAGACACAAACCTATATGATACAAACAGCGCTTATTGGAAATATTATCACACAAATGATCTCAAAAAATTATGTGTCAACCACATTTAAGACAACTCAACCTAATGAAAATAACTGACTATTTTCATCCAAGCTAACTAATATTGAATTTAAATTTTACAGACATGAATTTTAATAGTTTTGTTTCTTCTATCTTCGTACCATAGATCAATTTCAAAAGTACAATGAATCCAAAGTCCTGTTTATTGAAAATGCCGCATAAGTGAAACAAATTTCTTGATTTTTTTCATTTCCACCTAACCGACTTCGACTTACTTTAATTGGACTCCAATTTAGAACTAGTTAAAGGAGACTTAATACATTTGCTGTACTTTTTAATTTGTGCTGGCAATGGTCTTTCTCTCTCCAAGAAATTTAATTCGCTATATATTTTTTTTTTTAAGTCTCCAATTGTGTTTCTTCTCTAAAGCGACTTTTACACGGTAAAAATGCATGAAACAAAGTCAAAACAATTTAACATTTGTCAGTGTCGGTGTGGCGTGCATAGGACACTCAAGTCTGACAATGTTCAGCGGCGCAACCTAAGGAACATCCTAATGTTCATATCCAAATGTTTGCTCCTACTAATATACACAAATACGCTAACAGGCAAACCCAACCAACACTCGTAGTTACTGTTTGTGTTTCTCTGGCGTAAGTGTGCTGGCGTTAGCTTAGCTAACTGCTGAGTACGTCCGTCCCTCCGTACAACTGCATACATACTTATGTGAGTATTGGAAACAGACTCCGCTGAGTTTTGTGTTTTTCTTTTCGCTTTTATTTCTTCTAAGTACTATATAGGTTTGGTTCATCTGTTATCTCTTGGCATCTATCGTTAAGCGTTTGTTTGAACATTTCACTAACCTTTCCACAGTTCGTTTTTCTTAGTTTTGCAATAGAGAAACATCTGAGTAGTGAGATGATTAATTAACATTTTGGATTAATTTCAAAACAACCGCACCGCAGTCTGTCTGTTGGTCTGTAGTTGTCGTCTGTCCGTCTATCTTATGACGTCGCCAGCAATTACTTTCATACTTCTGTCGTCTGTCGGCGGCCGACAGAGTGTGAAATTTAAAGCGCCACTGGGATTAGCGTAGCTTTCGTTCAGCGGTAGGCCGCCACTTTGACACTCGAAATCGGTAAATATTTTTTTGGAGTTTATGTAGGACTTTCACTTGGAATTCTTTGCAAAAGAAAAAGGGAAAATTGCCAACAATTTCTATGTACAATAGGGTGGAGTGAAATTCAAAAAAAAAAAGTTAACCTCGGAAAGAGATGTAGTCTGGGGTCCTAATGAGGGGAAAAATAAAGAAAAAAATTTAAAAAAAATTTAGGGGTCGCGTCACTCCCTCGAAATTTGGAAATTATCGCTATTTTGGCGTTGATTTTAGAAAAATCCTAAAAAGTTTTATGTCAATAAATGTTTGCAATAGCGTAAACAAAGAAATAAGGGCATGAAAAAATTTAAAAAAAATTTTCTCATTGTTCAAAATTTTCAAAAAGTAAAATAAGTCAAATCGTCCCTTCTTCAGAAAATTGACTGAACAATGAAATCGCCACCAAAGCTTCAAATATTAGTCGGTTATCCTCATATTTGCCTCATACTTTTGTTTGGGCACTAAACAAGCTCAAACTTTTAAATTTCGAATAAGTTAAGTCGTTAATTTTTAGGATTTTTCTAAAATCAACGCCAAAATAGCGATAATTTCCAAATTTCGAGGGAGTGGCGCGACCCCTAAAAATTTTTTTTCTTTATTTTTCCCCTCATTAGGACCCCAGACTACATCTCTTTCCGAGGTTAACTTTTTCAAATTAAAAAAAAGCATGTTTTCACTCCACCCTAATGTACAACCTAGTTAAAAGACTCAAGAGTAGACAGTGACAGTTTAGGTAGCTACCAAACAAAATAGGCTGAGGTGTTTTATATTTAAACTCATAAATCATTTTTCGATTAATATTTACTTGGACCCAATATTTACTTAGACAACTCAGTTTGAAATAAAACTGAGTTTAAACTTCTAATACGTTTATGATTGGCACTTTTATCAGAAAATACAGGGTTCTTCAACACGAGGTGTTATTTTGGTATTCAAAGAATAATGGAATTTTTTGAGATAAATGATCGGATGTTGCCCTATGTCCTCGATAGCCTAACGAATTCTATTTTTCAGTTCTTGAATCGCTGGCCGTAGACCATATATTTCACGTGGCCCCAAATGAAGAATTTGCGAGGTGTTTAATCACAAGATCTCGGTGGCCAATTGTGATCACCTCTTCGAGAGATAACACAGTACGGAAACATTTTACTTTTGCGAACAGTGACTGCAAGATTTTCACCATTTTTGTAGTGAATTTTAATAATTTCAATGCGTTGTTGAAGCGTGTTGAATCGTTCCATTTTTAGCAATGGCGTAGTTTCTACTTGTCAGATGTCAAAGAATAAAAGCTTCAAAAGTGACAGATACCGAAACACCGGGTAATTCAAAATAACACCTCTAGTTGGAGAACCCTGTAGATGTTTCCGCTGAATAATTAAAATAATATTAAACTTTTGTTGGGGAATCTGGAGAAAAAAAAATAAATGTTTTAACAAACTGCGACATTTAATCGATTGGGAAAGTTCCAGAAAAATCCCAGAGCCCTGAACGAAAGGTTTAGAGCGAGTTTAACTGCATCGCATACACTGCTTTTGGTCACGAGATTATTAGAAAAATATGAGAATTAAAAAAAGGCTGCAAAATGACACATGTATCGGAAAACAATTACAGCATCGCCTATATTGTTTAATTGCCATTTATGTAATTTATTTTCTTTGTGGAAGTTGGTGGACCAAAATAATTTTGATTCTTCGTCTTATTTCGGCGATTGCTGTCACAGTCATATGTCTAACCTGCTGTAGTTTAAACTTCGACTGAAACGATGAAGTTGAAGTTGAACTTCAGTTTAAACGATCAACCTTGAATGATTTATTGGGCGTTAGAGTTGTGAGTCCCAAGTTATAACAGCTAATTCCGTCTTAGATCTACTTTCATTCACATATTGAAAAACTAATCCTGGTGTGCAGAATATAAAGTGACCTTTGTTCGTGACAGTGACTTCCATATGAAAAAACAGTGCTAAAGGTTAACTAGTTGTTCACCTTTTATTTATTGTACTTTTACTTGAGTGCTTTATTGGCCTCGTACAACAGCCAACCAATTTTTACAACACCGCTGCGTACAATTACAGATTCTTATCATCACACTTTAGCACACACAAAAAAGGCAACTAACAATTTTAACATTTTTGTAATAAAAAGCGAAACTATAACTTTGTTGCCTATGGTACAGCAACAAAGTTAACTTTATCCAAATCTCTCTGGCAAAATCTCCGGAAATAATGCTAAAGTAGAAACGAAAGTTTCTCTTTCATTTAATGGAAAAGTTTATCTTTACATTGGGCATAAATAGCTCAAAAAAAATGTTGTTGCCTAGAAAAAAAGAAAAAAAAACTCTATTAATTTAATACAAACTCAGCATTGATTGGACAGACAGACGTTTCGAACTACCGCACAATGATTTCATGTTCAATTATCGTTGTTATCTTCTGCCAAAAGCAATTTTCCGAATTTTTTTGGTGGTGTTGATGGCGGCGGCGCCGACGCCGACGTCGTCATCTCCATGTTTGTGCTGCCAGCGGTTTTGTGTTATAAATCGCCCAAATAGAAATGGTTGGCCACTGATAACACTTCATTCATTCAACACCAAAGAATTTACATGAAATTCTCCCATTTCGGGAACGGGGGAAAAAGTAACAAGTTCGTGTTTATTTATAGGGGTCAGTGATTAGTCACTCCAAATGTCCAATATTAGATTTTAATGGGTTTTTGTTCTGCTGTCGGATTGTTTTTTAGGATCTTATCAATATTTCTGTATTTATGTGTTACTTTATGTTGAATTGTTAAGAAAATTGTGTCAGTTCTTTTCTTTTTATCAATATTTATATGTGGACATAAAAGATTTATTTATCGCATTTAAATTGTTTGTTTGAAAAATATTCGTTTAGGGACCGATAAACAAACAGACATAATTCCGAATTGTCCAATCAGCTGCAGTTTATGCGGTCATTTTCGGCTCCGTTTGTCTTGGAGGTCACCAAATATTGCGGTCACGGAGGTTCATACTAATCCACAGTTGCCTCCGAGTATGCATGGAATATATTTAGTTCAAGTGTTTTAGGAATAATAACAGTTGTAAGTAAGTCAGTGATCAGCGGTTACTTACGACATTTAGAGGGCAGACAGCAACCCTGAAGACCTGATGTGGGTGCTCAAAACAAGTTGTCCTTTGAACGGACCATTGCCATGATATGGTTCAATTTCAAAGTGGTCGATTCCTGGACATTATTCCTCTTAAAAATGGCTTCAGTTTTGATTAAGAGCGAAAGTAAAATGCGAACTTTATGTTATAACTAACAGACTATTGGCAGATGGAAGGGGTTCCGAACAACAATTTCTCATTTAAAATTCTCTTAATTTATGATTTGTTACGTGCTATTGTACAGGGTTTTCCAACAAGAGGTGTTATTTTGGTATTCAGAGAAATATGGAATTTTTTACGATAAATGATCGGATGTTAATTTCAAAGAGGAAGGTATGCCGTTAATAATGAAAGACAACATCAACCAAATGGCCACCACGGCCACGCTTACAGGACCATATCCTTTTCATGAAATTGTCATGCATCGATAGGCTCACGAATTCTGTCTTCGATTTCTTGAATCGACGCTGGGCTGTTGGCGTAGACCTTGTCTTTCACGTGGCCCCAAAGGAAGATCTCACAAGATTTCGGTGGCCAATTGTGATCAGCTCTTCGAGAGATAACACTGTCCGGAAACTTTTCCCGTAAAAGAGCAATGGTTTCGTTGCTTGTGGGGCACGTAGCGCCGTCTTGTTGAAAGTAAACGTTGTCAAGTTCAATATCATCCCACTCCGACCATAAAAAATCATTAATCATCTCCCGATAGCGCAATCCATTCTCCGTAACTGTTGATCCAACCTCATTTTCGAAAAATTAATGTCCAAAACAGCCACACGTTGAGGATGGAGAGGCTTTTCCGAGCCCCAGATGCGAAAATTTGGCTTGTTGACGTAGCCACCGAGGTGGAAATGGGCCTCATCAGTCATCATGATTTTTCCATGGAATTCCGGATCATTTTAATGCATTTGAAAGACCCAATAAGCAAAGACACGGCGTTGTTGATGATTGGCCAGCTTGAGTTCTTGTATTAACTGAACTTTAAAAGCCTTAAGATGTCAAAACATCGAAACTAATGCACAAACTGGAATATTTATTTCCACTAAAAGACATTATCAAAACAAACAACAGCAGTGACATAAATTGCAAATACATTTTGGGAACTCTGATCCCGTGCTTATCTTTTCGAAAATGTTGTTAGGTCTGGTTCTGCTTTTTCGAGGCCAACTCAATCACAGATAAGAAAAGCAGCTCTAAGGCAGACATATAATAAATGGTACGGAGATCCTGAGTTTTGGGACACTAAGTAGGGTGGTTTCGTTTTTGGTCTAAATCGCGTGAGATCATATTACAATATACATGGATGTGGTTCTATTAATGCTGTAAATTGATGACGACATTTTCGAAAATCTCCTTTGAAATTTGGTACCCGAGATGTGTTTCCTTAGGCATGATAAGGGCACAACTGCACTCCTCACACCGCAGTCCACCCAATCTAAGCTGGTGATAGTTACAAACCGTTTCACCCATTTTATCAACTGCATCTGCAATTGCTACCGTATTAACTTTGGTCAATATCAAATAACTTGCGTCGGTGCTGGACACGTCCGTTTGTCTGCATTACGCAATGTCGTCCGTCCGCTTGTGCATATTTACTTTTCAGTTTATATTGAAATCAGCACCAGCCAACACAAGCCATATGTTTCGAACATTTATTTAGGTGGGCAAATATCGGGCGTTCCATTGAAGGAAAATCAAACCGCTGAACGAAAAAAAAACAAACACACACACAGACAATATGACAATCCAATAACAAACTTCAGTATAGTTTCAAGTATGACAGACGGACGAGGTAAATGTTGTGTGTTTACACTTACGCGTATCTCAAAGATATGGTTTATGTTATGATGGACGGACGGACAGAAGTATTGGTGTCAATTAAACGACATAACATAAACAGACCACACATTTGAAAATGTTGTGAAAACAATCAAATCGAACGGTTAGATTTTCAATTTGTTTGAAAATCGAAAGTAAACATGAGACCACCATAGAAACAGACCAAGACCGGGAGCAGAGATGAAGAACGCTTAGCAGTATAGAGAGCATAGAACTAAACAAACAACAGAGATACTTAAAGGCTCGTCTGTACTACTCAGCGCTGGGAATATAAGTAAACAAAGCGGAATGTATCCGATGTATCCCGCACAACGCTCTATGTTGGTAAATATAGCAGGATTGTTAAAGCTGGAGCAAGAGAGAGAGAGAGAGAGTGGGTATTAGGGAGCATTGCAGCCGGAAGGTGTGAAGTAACGCCTTTCGTCTGGAACGGAAGACGACGAGATAACATCCATTGAAACTGATAGTGGCACACATACGCCGAGTGCGAGTATATTGAGCCGTAATAGCGAAACGATAAACAGAGGAGAAGTATGTCTGTCCTGGTTGTTCACCACATAGAGTCTGTCCTTCCATCTGTACTCCATATATTGACTCGCTGTGCTACTGCATCAATGGCGTTAGAGCGACACTATCACCGTTGTGTGTGGGTGTGTTGTCCGTGGTGTCCACGAGCCACGAGGCTATTTAAACAACACCAACACCTTTGCTATCTATCCGCCTGAATGTAAGTACGCCCGCCGTGTGTGAGGACTTTGTTGTACTTACGATGCGAAACTACTGAAATGCACATGTACTTAGTAATAGTTTGTTGCAAAAACAATTACCTTCCCTCCCCTCCTACCGCCGAGTAGTGTTTCAGAAAATTGAAAAGATAAAAAGATTTCGATTAAGAGAAAATTGAATAGCATTTCAGAAGTAATTGGCAGTAGAAGAGAGTATGGAACTCCTGAATGTATAGGGACAACAGTAACGAGTTCATGTGGAAAAGGCCAGAAGTCAGAGGAGACACAAATTAAGTGATGAAAAAATAAGCGACAGATGATTTTGTGTTCTTAGAGAGGGACACATAAAACACGTCTATTGTTCCAAAAATATTCTGGAGATAAGAAATTCAAACACCATTTTGATTATTATTAATTTGGGTAATTTTGGAGGGCATTTTCGTGTAGCAATATTCGAATTCGAAATAAAACGTAAAGAAGGGCGTACACCACCCTCTTAAAACGTTTAGAAGATAACAACGCACAGTGTTTGTAAATAAGAAATATTATGAAAATAAGTCTAGTTTGAGCGAATGAAATTAAATTTGGTTTTCAAGCAAAGCATACGAGTTTATCAATTTAAAATGTTAACTTGGTATCCCCCTAGTCTTAAAACTCCCCATTTGATATTGAAATTGTTTTTTGATTTGAATCATGTTAGACCTTTTGCAAAGTCCTTATCAATATCTGCAGCTTTGGAATATGTATGGGTTATGAGTAAAGACTTATTCACAATTTCCCACGATTGTGATTTAATTTTTTTTTTAACGCAGTGTCTTGCTGATAAGATCTATCATTTCTACGAGATAACAGATAACGCAGAAACAAAATTAGGGAAAACATGTTTATGAAGTCGAAACCTAAAGTTGACAATGTTCCCCCTTTTCCCCCTTATCATGAAAACTTCTATATAAAATAATTCTATTTTCATAATCAAGGTCGACTTTATTATTTTTAATTTACCCTCATTTTGTACTTAGAAGAAACCAATAACACTTAATTTGAGTAAATTGAACCGGATTTGAGTTCATTGTTGTCCAGCCAATTGTCGATGCTACAAAGTCTTTGGATTACGGCTTCCCATCGCGATTTTTCTTTGTTTGTTATCATTTTACGTCGCCTTGAAAATTTCAAATGATAAAGAAGAGGAAAAAATAACCAAAAATAAATATGAACTTCCAGAACAAAATATTTAAAACAGGGAGAAAGAAAGATGTAGCCATTTTTAAATAAATAAAATACCAAAAAATGAAATGGATGAGATGCACAACGAATGAGATCGTGGTTTTTATTAAAATACAGCGTCGCAATGATTTGGTAATTTAATCCAAATGTCTCGTGTATGCACACTAGGGCGGCAGCCAGTTGTATGGAAAAAATTAAAGTTAACATTTGAAGGAGTGCTGGTCGGAACTTAGTGTGAAGCGTCATAACAGAAAATTTTGAGTCAAATCCAGGTCAAACGTTGAATCCTGGGAAAATTTTGTATTTGTAAGGAAGAATTTTAAATATTTTTCAATGGATTTGATTGAAATTTTGGTGAAATTGTAATATTAGGTGTTATGATTAAGATCCGATTTACACGATGACTTTCTACCCAGGGTGAGTAGGCAATACTTTCGACAATTGTTGGCGATGGAAGGTATAGAAGAAAGAGGGGTAGCAAAACAGTCACAAAATGGAAATTGGGGAAAAATTCGACTTTTTGATTGAAAATTAAAAAAAAAAATTTATATTGTCCTTTAGGGTGGAGTGAAATTCAAAAAAAAAGTTAACCTCGGAAAGAGATGTAGTCTGGGATCCTAATGAGGGGAAAAATAAAGAAAAAAAATTAAAAAAAATTTAGGGGTCGCGTCACTCCCTCGAAATTTGGAAATTATCGCTATTTTGGCGTTGATTTTAGAAAAACCCTAAAAAGTTTTATGTCAATAAATGTTTGCAATAGCGTAAACAATGAAATAAGGGCATGAAAAAATTTAAAAAAAAATTTTCTCATTGTTCAAAAATGTCAAAAAGTAAAATATGTCAAATCGTCCCTTCTTCAGCAAATTGACTGAACAATTAAATCGCCACCAAAGCTACAAATATTAGTCGATTATCCTCATATTTGCCTCAAATACTTTTGTTTGGGCACTGAACAAGCTCAAACTTTTAAATTTCGAATAAGTTAAGTCGTTAATTTTTAGGATTTTTCTAAAATCAACGCCAAAATAGCGATAATTTCCAAATTTCGAGGTAGTGGCGCGACCCCTAAAACTTTTTCAAATTAAAAAAAGCATGTTTTCACTCCACCCTATTGTCCTTATTAAATTTTTTTATACAAAAGAAGAATACACTTCAGAAACCGGAACGCACAGGCACAGACTTTACGAAGGAGTTTCAAAAAAATGAATTCGGCAAGAATGTTTATCTGCTTTGCTATCCACATAATAAGTTAACGTTTCTTTTTTCCTGACAGAGGAGGATGTAAACTTTTTTGGGGCATTTTTCATATGAAAAAAAAAATTTAACAATGAAAAATTCCCCACTTTTTTTACTTTGGAGAATTTTTCGTTTTTTTTAAAACAAATGTGAATCAACTTTAGCTCGAGTCCGCTCGGTATTTATATAAATGTGGACCCTAATGATCTCATGTGAAAAATGGCCCCAATTCAAAAATGACAATCGTACAAAATTTTTCATAAAATGTTTTGGGATTTTTTCAAAAATTTTGGGCTTTTGTGAGGATTTTTCATTTATTTTGGGGAATTCTTCATTTGGGGTATCTTTAATAGAGACGAGCCTGTTGCTCCAGAATCCTCTTATTAAATGGGATATGACACAGTACATTATGATACATTAGTAGCCATCTCCGGTCCATATTTTGATACAGTTCCCTTGCAAATGCCCGTTCTATATCTACCAGACAGTTACCCTGTCCTCCTAGGTATGAAAGGTATTTTGAAGGTTTTGAGATATTTGGCTATTACGTTTAATATCTTTCGCTCTCTAAAATTAAATATGATTTTAAGATATATGACAGTTAAAAATAGGTCTTATCAGCTTAACACAAAAATCTGAATCTCATTCACGGTTCCAAATCTGGCCGCAGCTCAATTTTAAAATGGCGGCGCTTGCGAACTTCTTTCTTCGGACGGCGGTACTGCTTCATAAAGCATTTTTAATTCTTTTGCATGAGATAACTAATTTTATATTATTAAATCGTTTTCTATTTCTGTAAATTGAGTTTTAAAGTATTCAATGGTACGCGCAGTAAGTTTGTGTGACATACTTAAATTTACACAAAACCATTGCGTATTTCTTTGGCAGCTGGCTTTAACTCGGTTAAAAGACAATATGTAATTTTTATTGTGGCATTTGTGGTTATTATATAAGTTTCTGTTTTTTTTTTATTAGATACAACGTACGAACTTATTACGAAATCACTGGCGATGAAGATATTATGATATTTATTATTATTCATAATGTGGCTGCAGGCTGAAAAATACACGCTGAAAAACACGTCTTTTTTTTAATGTTCACACACAAGTAAAACGCGTGTTTGGTGTTTTAAAGCTTATTTCCTTCTACACAAAGCTTATTTAGATGTAAATATAACTCGTTTGCTTTTAGTATTACATATTTGTATATGAGCAATAGTGTGTTTGGGAAAAACAGACAACGAACTTGTTAAATTCAACAAAGTACAACATTTGAGTGCGAATAAATGTGTATTTGCAACAGTTTTCGTAATTTTTTTTTGGCATTTACACTCTTTAAAATAAAAGCAATACCGAGAGAATGAGATGAATTGTTATGTAGAAATTCACAAATTGAAAAAAAAATAAAAAGTGGCTCAAAATTGCATACATATATCTGTGGTTTTCACGAATAACCGCTTAAGTACATTTTAGGGGATTTTGATTTGTTGATGTCATAGTGCTACATTTTCACTGGACTTTCCATTAAAGTAAACTTTTTTTAATATAAATGATTCGTTACTATGTTTTGTTTGTTAATAACAACTTAGTTTAATTTTTTTACAGAAGCCGCAATTTTAAAAATTATTTGTTTTTGCTCTACTGAGAAGTTTTCTATTATAACCTACGTTGTTATTCGTGAAAACCACAGATATATTTGATATTTATCACCTACAAACAAGTTAATGTTTGTGGTATGGAAAAATATATATATGTTTGATGCGAACTTGTTGGCTGAAATTTGTTAAAATTACCATTTTTTTGTGGTAAATGAACTCAAATACTGTACAATACATGAATCATTTTAGTTATACACCGTCATAACTCCTTTAACTTAAGTACACAAGCATGCATTAACTAAAAATAGAGACTTATTTCAAGGAAAAATGGTGTCTTAAACTCACCGTTAATTCCTTTCTCAAATAAAATTTTATAAATGTTGCAACCACACCTGACAATGCCACATTTTTTTTTGCCAAAAAGAGAACAACTTAATATTAAACTCTTAAATAAAACAAAAAAAAAACGTTTTCACACGATGCTCAATATTTTGCCCCAACAATAGAGCGGAAATTCAATTATCGTCATCTGACAACGATATTTCCGGCTAAAATATTCATAATTTTTATCCCTTTCGTTTAAAAATAGTAAATTTTTTACTATGTTGATATTCACGAAAAATGATAGCTTCTTTAATTTTTATTTACTATCTATTTTACAACATGTTTAACTTGGTATGATTTGCTGTGAATTACAGGACAATACCGATTTCAGACGAATGATTGGTAAAATTATATCTGGCACAAGTTTGGAATCTACAACGAAACCATCGATTTATTTCCATTAATAAATTCTGCTAAAATTGCTTTTGTTGTATGGAAGTTTGTTGGCCTTAATGAATAATTTCTTTCCAACACAATTCAATTCCGATTTAATTTGCCAGCAAATTAATCACATTTTGGCAAATAATCAAAGCCACCTGTTGGTTTAACTAAACACTCACACGCCTGTTGGCCATGGCCAATTCTCAGAGGTATTTGTGGAAAAAATAATAATTACACACACTTACATACATACGTACTATGTATTCACAAGGGCATACATAAAACCGAGTATTTATATTTAACACAGACGAATTTGAAGAGAACCACATTAGGTTAGACGGCACCGGCGAGCTCCCGGAAAAATAAAGCTAATGCCAAATGGTTCAAAAGCGAAAACGGAAAATTGTCCCAAATTTTACTATGGTGGATATTTTTTTATTTAAAAAAATTATCGTTCATTTTTGGAAATTTTAGGGTCTTTTTCCGTTTTGGTCAAATTGCAAATTATTAAAAACAATTCTAAATAAGTCCCAAATCACACAAGGCAATTTTAATTGCCGCAATTCTAAGTTTGTAGAAAAGAGAGGTAAGGGGAATGGAAACGGAAAAAACTTGCTCGTACTGGCAATTCCTTTTGTGTTTTTCGTATTTTGATATTTTGAAAGTCATTTGTATTTGAAAAGGCAATAAAACAAAAAATTGCCGCAATAGAATTTCCTTGTTTGAACACAAGAGGCAAGTTCAAAAGAGAATCGTAAAAATTGCCTAGTGTGAATCGGGACTTATTTTGGGACTACATATTTGTTGGTTTTGTTTTGGGGCAACACATTTGTTTATTTATTTATTCATTCATTAGTCTATGGTACATAAACCTTACAGACTAGCTTACACATTATCTTAAAAATATATTAAATTCAACAAATCGATAAATTTACTTAAAGAAAACGAAAAATCAATATCATATTTCATATGTAAATTATTAAATTCCCTCATGGACCTCATAATGGGTTCAAAATTTGAATAATTGCTTCTATGGCTTCTATGTGGTGACATTTTTTTATATTACAAATTCTACAGTTTTGGGTTACTTTTTCATTTTGGATTGGGGATTAATTTTATAATAGGCCGATTTTCAGTATTAAAATTAGGACCATTTGTCATTTCTTTCATTTAAAATAAGCCATTACAAAATTATAATCAAAATAAAAAGAATTTGTCTTCATAAAAATTTTGCTGTTGATCAGTGTAAGTGTTAATATTTCACCAATTTGTTCCTCCTCCATCCGTGCGAATTACAAAGTGTCAATTTTTTTTATCAGCTGCTGTCAATCATCTTTTCATGGAATTTCTTATTGAACGTGTAAACAGCACAGACAGGATATTGTTGGGATATGAAAATATTTATGGTTAATTCAACATTTATGATGACGTTAAATGCTTGTTATCATTTAATGACATCGACAGCATTTATAAATGAAATGTTTGATTTGAAATATTGAAAGCTTAAAAACGGTCGTTTAAGGTAACTTCAGATGATGCGAGATAATCTAAATGACAAACCAAATTTGCATTTTCAAATGAAGTTTAATGTCAATCTTTAATGCATTTTTCGCTAACAACACAGTGCAACAACCAAAATGCATTTTTTATGGCAAAAATTGGGGTTTTTATTTAATAAAATTATTCTTTCATTCATATAATATGAAATATTTATAGTGATACTTTATCTGCTGGTACAAGACGTTCCTGGATAAGATTAACCGTTGTAAAGGGGTTTCCAACAAGAGGTGTTATTTTGAATCACCCGGTATCCCGGTATGACAAGTAGAAACTACGCCATTACTAAAAATGGAACGATACACGCTTCAACAACGCATTGAAATCATTAAAATGCACTACAAAAATGGTGAAAATCTTGCAGTCACAGTTCGCAAAACTAAAGTATTTTTGGGTCGTCGTGAGGCACCTTGTCGGACCGCCCAGCGTCGATTCAAAACCTCACAGATAGAATTCGTGAGGCTATCGACCACATAGGGCAGCCACTTT
The DNA here is from genome assembly GCA_958296145.1 of Hydrotaea cyrtoneurina. Classification (NCBI taxonomy): domain Eukaryota; kingdom Metazoa; phylum Arthropoda; class Insecta; order Diptera; family Muscidae; genus Hydrotaea; species Hydrotaea cyrtoneurina. The sequence goes on along the minus strand of OY282514.1, from coordinate 47,774,167 downwards.
GCGATTTGGTTATGGTCAATTTCATGAAAAGGATATGGTCCTGCAAGCGTGGTCATGGTGGATATTTGGCTGATTTTGTTTTTCATTACCAATGGCATACCTTTCTCTTTATTATGAAATAAACATCCGATCGTTTATCTCAAAAAATGTCATTTTTCTTTGAATAGGAAAATAAAACCTCCGTTTGGAAAAGCCTGTATTAAGTGGTTATAGCAATACTTTATCTGCTGGTATAAGGGGTTCATGGATAGCATTAGCAGTTGTAAAAAAATTAAAAAAAAAAAATTTCAATAAAAAACACAATTGAATTATTGTAATAGTAACGTACTGAGAATAATAAAATGAACTTCCTAATATCATAGAAATATGTTTTGCAATGAATCAAACATCAAAAACTGATTTTTCAGCGCCATCTAGCGTGAGTTTTAGGTAAAAATAATTATCAAAAATGAATTCCTCGACCTCAAAAACAGTAAGACAACTTTCTAGGATAATACAAATAAATAAACAATATCTTAACAAATTCTCAGCGATAATCTTTAAATACGTGTAAAAAAAAAATCTCGCACTGAACTGTTTTGAATAATGTCAACTTTCATTTCCATCTCATTTGCATTCGGTGAGTTCGAATTTTGTATCACTGTGTAACATATGATGAAAGTGCTTTCATTGCCGTTCAAATGAATTGGCCAAATTATGACCTTAAAATAGAAATATTATTACATACATACATAAATCGTTATAAATAGAAAAATCAATGAAATTCCAATCACTTAAATTGCCTGCTAACTGCGCAAATCCTCACCAACCACCACCAAACATCCGTGGATACACGGCGGCCTGGGGAGAGATTTTTATTTGTGGTCACAATTTACGACTCATTCACAAAATCCATTTGAAATGTGATTTTCCTTTTAAAATGAACATACAACCTCTGACAGCTGCCGGTTCGGTTGGCACAACTACGCCGCCAACAAATTCTACCCTCCTCACCCCCACCCCCCCATTTCGAAATCGTCTCTTCCCAGTATTCGAGATGCACGCAAAAGTTCATGTAAATAAGTAGCAAATTAGCATGTTTAGGTTTGCAAATACATCCTGTTGTACTTTGAACATATTTTCCTCTCATCGTAAATCATGGAATTTTTATCCGAAAGTCTTAACAAGATTTGGCACTAAATGTGTAGGCATTTCCTGGAACTACACCAAATCTATGCACACATACATACGCGCTCAACAGACACGATTTATTTGGTTCGAATGCGGAAATGTAAGTAGATTTTTGTTAAACTTGACCAGGAATAACTTAAATATTTGTGTTCTCCATGAACTTATACTTTGGATTGTTTGTAGCTATCCAGGGGCGGCTGAAATGTGGGGGCACAGGCGTGTTCCTTTTCGGCAGGCCTTTATTTGGTTAGAGAAAAACTTTTAGAAACCGATTAATAAACTATGGAATTCCAAAAAAGAAAACCCCAGGTGGGCATATGGTTAACGACTGAATCAGTCCACTCAATTTTTGGACTATAGCACTATCTGGGAAATATAGATGGCGTTGGCGTTTTTTTTTTATTTATTTATTATTGTATTTTAATACAAAGTAAATTTATTTTGGGTCCATGGATAAACCGGCTGAATCGACAATCCCAACGCTGACAGGCAAGCACGCTACCAACTCGCCTAGCGGGGCGCTTAATTAATTTTTATTCTTCACTTCTATACGACAATCATTACACCGTGTTACAAAAAAAATAGATTTTATTCTGTCCTATGAACCAAATGCACATATTCGGAAAGAGGGGAAAAAATAAAAATACACGTGTATCGGCGATTTTCATGTACACGTCAGAATTTTTTTTATTTAGGAAAATCTGAGAATTGATAAAAATCTATTTTTTAAAAAATTTGACGTGATACCGACATTTCCACTAGTCTGCCTGCCAAAAATCAGCTCGATTGGATCACTGAAAAAGGGTTAAAAATCGAGCTTTATACTTCAAACTTAAAAAAAAAAAATACCGACGTGTACATGAAAATCGCCGATACACGTGTATTTTTATTTTTTATCCCTTTCCGAAAAAGTAAATTTGGTTCATAGGACAGAATGTGTGTAACACGGTGTTATTTGTCAGAATATATTTTTTCCTTTTCACAAGTTCACCTTCGGAATCACTTTAATAAGAGACACCGTCATGACCAACCATCTTCGTTCAACGCCTCTTATTACACGGCCTGCCTAAATATGGCCCAACATTTTGCACTCACACTCGTATAAATGTGTAAGTTCATTTATATGTAAACTGAGCATAAATGTATGTATGTAATACATTGTACACAAATATATAAATATGTAATAAAATATAAACATACAACTTAGGCATATTTGTGGCTATGCAGAAGACTAACGATTTCATATTTACTCCAACGTATGTGGTAAGCAAATATTTGCACATACATACGTATTTATGTAAATGTATCAGAGAAAAGGGTGTTTCGAAAAGAATGCAGTATTTAAATAATTTAGTGTATCAAAAGTGGCTAAATGGAAACTAAACGCGGAGTTTCTCAGGCCACAGCCGTGACACTCAAGGCCTAAATAGATAAGACAAACATTGTATGAAGCCTATGTTAGGGGGGGCGCAGCCCGCATTGCAATGCGAGTTTTAATTCTGTGTATTAACATTTAGAGGTTTTTGAACTGCTCTCACCAAAATAGTTGCAATCAACAAAGGTTGACAGTCCCTTAGTTAAGATTTAGTCTGACAGATTAATCGTGATCCTGTTACTTACAACATATTTGCACTGCCGGTATGTTTTTGTGCTCCTAAGCGTTTAAGATCGGGTTCACTGGGTAGTCATTTAGTTATTCCTTCATTGTACTGGTTCTCAATCATCTTCCCAAAAAAAATAACTTGAGCAACTCAGACCAAAAATTGCTTAATAGCAATCTCTCCCCTTTCATTACCCTTTTGCGGCCGAATATTGATTTCCTTTTTTAAAATAAATGTCTCCTAAAACAGAAGTCCCATTAGATTCGCTACAAAAAATCCATTCCTTTATTTTCCACCATAAAAAATAACTGAAATAGCCAAACAAATTAAAGGATGAGTCTCATAAATTCTGCCCCCAAATAGAAACTTTTTGGCTTTTTCGCCAGAAATGTGGTTTGCCAATAAAACGATAAATTCGGGCTTTTAACGAGTTAATGGTTGTTTTGTTTTGTTTTTAGGTTATAAAGGCATTGGTTTGAGAAATGTATTTAAATTTGTAATCATGTTCAGTTGGGGGAAGTTAAAGGATTAAAAACGTATTAGTAATTATAAATGTATAAATCCTTTAAAATTACTTTTTCTTTTCTTTGGGGGAAAAAACATTTTTTTTCAAATATTTCCATTTGTTTCTGTCTTTTTAGGTTTACGGTGTAAATTATCTGACAAAGTCATTGAGTTCTATTCAATACTGCAGGCAGGAACAAAAACCATTTAAGGTATGTATTTAAAGATTTTCTAATTGTCTAATTGTATGAGAACTTAATATATTCACTTGTATTATAAATATAAGTAGGTTATTAGTTGTTATAAGCATTATATTACTTCACATTCGCATAGGGCATGGATTCCATTAAAATGTACATCAGTCGGTTGATTACGCATTTCATAACTTCTTTGTCCTTATCAGGTTCACACAAACCGGGCCAAGATTGATGGAAAAGGAGAGAGGATTTCTGTATTGAGACTCCCTATTCATAATAATGTCTGTACAATAAAAGTTAATGCAATTTGATTTCTAAATAACATTTTCTACGACAATCAAGGTCATATTTAACCGACAGTCAATGATAATGACTGAGTGTAACCTGTAACTCATGCGCTGTCATTTGGAAGACTCCAAGCATTGTGACTTCGGTAAAGTGGGTGAAACAAGACCGATTCTGTGTAAGAACGTGACGGAGCTAAGAAAAACCAACGATGATCCAACTGGACATTTATGCCGCATTGGAGGTGAAGTGTCGAATACTATGGAACACATTCTCCGCCACTATCCACAGGTTGGAAAAAATGTCTCTGTGGGACAATATGTTAATATTGTCCTACACATATTTTGCAGGCAACATATACATGTTTGGAGCAGGTTCCAAACATATTATATTTGGGCTATCACACATATATATCTTTGCATACAATCATGTATATGATTGGATGTAATTATATATATTAGCCCTCTTTGCACAAAACAATGGAAGTTATATAATAACACTCTCTGAGCATAATAGTCTCTCAAACTCAAAAAACAATGTTCGAACATATTATTTTGCCAACAATACTCGTATGTTACGACACAATCACATCGTTTTTCAATATGCTAGAATTGTGTCCCAAAAATATGATGATTGTGTACAAACAAAATATGTTTACACACAAACATGTATTATATTTTTTTACTTAAAATACGAAGTAAATTTTTATTTTGGGTCCAATTTTTTTTGCAGCGACAGACCAAAGCCTCTGGTGGGAATCGAACCCACAACAGCGACGCTGAGAGGCAAGCATGCTACCAACTCGCCTAACAAACACATATTAGATTGTGTCCATCTCCAAACATATATATGATTGCATGCAATCATGTTTTTAACATATTTTTTTGATTTTTATTTTTTAATAGTGTTTATTATTTCTCTTGTTCGCGTTCGAGAACATTAAATTACATATATTTTTTGCAAAATAGAAATGTTTTTAAAAAGGTTTCAAGCATTGATTCCAGGCAAGGTATATGGATCCATTTCGGAAGTTGGCACACTCTTTCATCGGTATCCATTTCCAAAGATTTCTGCTCCAATTATTGTTCTAATATGAACTACAGAATAGTAGCGCAAAGTTTGCTTATTGACCTTATTTAAATATGACATAATTGTATGGACCAAGAAGTGACGAAGAACCTCAGTTACGGAGAATGAATTCAGTTTGCATATAAATGTTTTTCCAACTTGATATCTAAATCACCAACTCCAATTTATGTTCAATGCCGTTGCAACTGGCTATGCTTGGTTGGTTTTATGTATTTTGGAATATCCCTCATACTAAGATCCTTGACAATTTTAGGAACTATCCTCTCTAGACTCAACATATCAGCTTCGCTTTGGGTGCAGGTTAGTGTAGTTTGTTGATCGGTATTTGTTTCTACAAAGTACTCCTTCAAATATAAAGATCTCATAATAAATCCCCATTTTCCATTCCAATCAAATGTACTGCAGACCACCCATTATTTCCAATTCAAAACACCCATGTTATTCCAATAATCCGTTTGATTGGCTTACCTATGGCCTTTGAAAGTATGCAAGAGATGCTGTTAACAAAAATTGCGCCAAAAAGTATGCTAAAGAAAATGGAAACTTATAATTTTGTACAACGATCGTTGAAACTGAATTGGAAATACTTGCCCCTACAATACCATCGATAAAGTCGATTTGTATGACAGCCCTAAAAGCAGGCAATACATTTCAAACACCCTGATGTGTAGGCTATACGACCACGGAATGTTTCTTGGCGGAGTACGAATGTCACGTTTAATACACCACAAAAAAACACACACAAATTGAAACTAGCAAAAAATTAAATTAATTAAATTCGAAAAAGAAACATACTCTTAGATCCACCAATTATAATTTTTTGCTATGGCGGCCTTAAAATGTGTTTCTTTTAATTACATTTCTTTTTATTTTATTCCAATGTCAAGGCTGTAGACATGTAGGCCTATGACTTCATACGAAAAGATTTTAATGATTCACCGGCTAAACATGTCATTCTGGTCTCAAAACAAGCCAAACGCTTTGGTTTGAGTTCTTTCTCTGTTGTTTTGTATTTGGTTCGTTTGGCCATAAAAGCCCATTAGAAAAATCTAAATTAAAAGAAGAATTCTTGAACAACCTCCACAACGGTGGGCCATAAAAGTCTGCGAAACTAAAAAGACACAACAGTTGGAGTGCTCATTATTTCGGCATTATTTCACTGAAGGTCAAGATGAAAGAGAACTCAAGCTGTTGCAATTCAATTCGTGTCCATTTCTCCCCTGAATCTAGGTACACTTGTTTTTTGCATGAACTAATCTTAAAGTTAAACCAGAAGGAAAGCAAATTAATTATGTTTGCGGTGGAAATGCTTTCGGCCAACAGACCGACCCCCGTCAGTCCATAATTATTTACTGTCCACACAAATGTCACTTTTTTTTGAAAATGGAATTAAACACACACAGACTAACAGGCAGCGAAAGAAGTCTTCGCCATAATTAAATGTATGTCCCGTTTGTAATGACAAACTTATGTTGCATGTTTTATGGAAATAATGAATGAAGGAATGGCTGAATGAGTGTGTGTGTGTGGATGTCCGTGGTATATGTGGTCGACAAACATTGAGGATAGCCACAATTTTCACATTTCGTCGGTATGTTTATAGGCCCAGAAATATAATGTTTCCCAAGAATTTTAAATAAAACCCGGCCACGCAAAAAATAAACAAAATGAAATGCAGAATGCGTGAAACTTGTATGGATGACATGTTTAGTTGTACATTCGACTGACTGGCGTATGAAATTCATGACAGAATTCATTAATTAAATGTTTCTGGCTCTCGTTTTTGTTTGTGGGGTGGTGGGATTAGCTGCAAAATTGTTTTAGCGCTTTTTACATTTCATTTACACTTGTAGGAAATTCCAGAGAATGTTCCCACCTCAAATGGCATAGCTTATTGAATCTATTTGAGTGCATTCGATTCACAATAAGGAAAGAGGAACACATTTTTTAAATCCCTCACAGTTAACATCAATAACAAATGAGATATTTATATTTAAATATAAAAAGGTTTTCACTAGCCACAACATTAATCTTCAAACAAAATTACTACAAAATCATGCAGTCACAGTTCGCCAAACGAAAAAGTTTCCTGAACGTGTTATCACACGAAGAGGTGATCACAATTGGCCACCGAGTTCTTGTGATTTAACACATTGCGACTTCTTCCTTTGGGCAATTTTTTATGTTTTTAAATTCCTTGAAATCAGTAGGAACTAGTCTTTTATGGACGAGCGGAGAACGCGGACCGCAATCAATATTTCACCTGAGAAACCTACTTGCGGCCATCACCGGCTTCGGGACTCTGGGCTCACATACTCGGAGAATGCGTTTCCCACACACAACGACTTCCGTAGAAGTTGCAATGATGAACAGAAGACAACCGAACATCTTCTCTGCCATAGCCCGGCTTTTGTGGACTTAAGACGGCAGATGTTTGGTTTAGAATTTCTAGTAGACAAAACCTGTCTCTTCAAAGTTGATTTTAGTAGAATTCACCTTTTCGTTTCGGCAACGGGTTAGCTGAAAGAAACCTAGAATATGTTTTTGACAACGAATTCACGGTAGCACAACGAGATGGATCCCTTTGGAACATGATTGGGGCAGCTGCCAAATGAACCTAACCTAGGCTTTTTTACTCATTTTGATGTAATTGTTTATATTGCGTATAAAATTATTAGCCCCCATATTCATACAAATTGAAAACAGCTTTACAAAGCATTGTTAAGAAAAATGTGTGAAAATTGTTTTTTGTATTTCTATACATTTTACTGAATATAAAAGTATTAACCGTCATATTCATACAAATTTAAAACAGCTTTACAAACCGTTCTTAAGACAAATGTGTGAAAATTGTTTTTTGTATTTTCATACATGAATATAAAATTATTAGCACCCATATTCATACAAATTTAAAACAGCTTTACAACGCGTTGTTAAGAAAAATGTGTGAAAATTGTTTTTGTATTTACATACATTTAACAACGGTTTGTAAATCTGTTTTAAATTTAAATTCAATTCAATGTTTTTCATATTAAAAATTGCCACCTTCTTCAGATATTAAAATTCTATAACTTTCTCCAAATGCGCATCGAAGGTATACGAATCCACCCACTATCTTAAAGATGCTTCTGCCAGCCTCTACTCTTGCCGGTGGATATTGTCGCAACGTCCTTTGTGTAGTTGAAACCTCTTACCACCAGTCCTAGCCTCATTTCAGCTCCTTTGCTTTCCTCAGTGCCCATTTCTTATCCTACTCCCATTGTCACAAAAGTTCACCTTAATCTTCTGTCGGAGCCACTGTGTGATCCTTGGCCACTCAACATGCATCAATCAATCAACGCTGTTAAACGAAACTGATTTATTTTCTCGAGTACTCTTGGAAAAAGTATCTTTTTGCCGGATTAGATGATACTTATTCGTAATTCGCTCATTTTTTTTTGTGGCGATATGGTCGACTTTTCATTTTTATAATGTTTTCTGACATGTTTATAACTGTCAAGCGAGTTTAACTTTAGTTGCGAACTTTTCGTTCGTTCGTTCATTCTTTTTTTTATTTTTTTGCTGGTTTACTTTTTTCGTGTGTTCTTTTTTGTGCAATTGTATTCAAGGAATTTTCTTTCCTGTTATGTAGCGGCAGGATTGTATCTGCATTTGTCGCTGTATCTCTTGGCATATCCGAGTCTTCGTTGTTCGGCGAGTTCGCTATCCTATCCAATCTATTGCAGCTTGCACGCTGTGGCGTTGTTTGGGGGATTTATACTCGTATCCTCCTACGCTTTATTTATTACAAGATACATCTACTGGATGCACAATAATCATGCGTTGCCGTTGTCTCGTTTTCCTATATATTTTTTGTTTTGCTGTGTGTTTTCTTTAGATTCTTGTTAGATTTCTCGATAACTACGGACACAGTTGCTTGTATCCGTTTTTTTTTTGTCGTCGATTTCTGTTTGCTCACATTATCTAATGCTGAGTTTCACTTTTTGTATGTATTTTTGTTGTGTTTGTTTGTTTTCTCTGTGAAGTTTAAAGCGTTTTGCTAATGATATCATTTTTAAAATGCATATAAATTTATAAGATTTTAAGCACAACACGGCCGGCCCCATGCCGGCCCCATGCCAATAAATTTGTTTGTAAACCATTTGACACAGATCTGAGACAGACAGACACGAGATTTTCTGTAGTGGAATTTGCAATCATAAATTATTTCCAACTATTGAAATGAATTATGACAATGTTGTTTTTATTTGGTGATCATAGGCTGTGATCCGATTTGTGGTGGAGACCTAAATCATTTCGTATTAAATGCGTGGGTTGCCCTCTGAAAGCGTAACGTTTTGACACTGCAGTCCCCACCCATTACCCCGTTGATAAAGCTGATAAAATAAATTCAGCAAAATTTCCACTCCCAGTTTGGTTGGTACGGATTGAGATCATGTGAATTCAAATGATTCAATACCCAATTTAAATTAGGAAAATGTAGATGTGCCATTTATTGGAGTTACATCCTCTCATACCGACGACATTAAAGTGAATTTCAAAATGGTTCAAGTTAAAACACAACAGCAAATCTCTTTTCTTCGCTTGAAAGGACTTCTTAGCGAAGTCAGTGTGGTTATACAATGGCACAACTTACTAGATGAAAATATGGACGCAATGTTGAGGTGGGTTCCATAATCTTTAGAAAAAAATTAATAAAAGTATATAGAAAAATATTGTTTCCATACTTTGGAATTACACCGATCCCTCGATGTACACGATAGATACGATCCTGAAGAAATCGTTTAAAAAGAAATTTGAAAAATCGTGTAAATCGAAAAGGCAGACGGAGTAGGTAGTGTGTGCGACTACCACGCAGCAGTACCCAGGTTCGAAACCTGGAGAGACCATGAAACGTTTTTCAGCGGCTGCTTCCACCTCTTAAATGCTGGTGAAAAACATTAGCCGTCTTTAAACATTCCGGTCATTGAGTACTTATACACAATTGTATCGTGCACAGCTCACTGATTCGAAAGAACTTCTCGGTCAGTTCCCGCATAGGATGTTCAGGGAAAAAAGTAATCGCGTAAAAAAAATATTTTTATTAACAAAATGATACAGTGCGATACACACCGTTCCAGAATCTCACTAAAGTAATAAGCTGAGTCCAGAATGTTTGTTGTTCGCTTTTTAGTTCAAATTCCAGACAGGCGAATCACATATATTGTAGATTAAAAAGGCATTTTATTTTAAAAGTTAATTTGGGACCACATTAAATACTCGATGATCTTTATTCAAGGCAAAAATATTTGTACTGGTATATGAACTCATAAAAATATCGTGTAAATCGAGGAATTATATAAATCCTTAATTTACACGGGACCCAAAACCGTAGTGTAAAAAAAGTATCGTGCAAATCGAGGGCTAAGTGTAATGAATATAACAAATGTCCAAAGTTGTACCGAAATCGTTCACCTAAAATGAAATCAGTTTATCATTGAATTGGCGATGAATCATTTTATTAATTGTGGAGGTTTTTTCTTTCAGGATTTCCCTAAGAGGAAATATTTGGGCACCAGGTCGAAAATGGTGTTTACACTACTCCAACAACTTCCATGCATCCATGACTTTTGACCGGCGAAAGAGTTTCTTTAGCTTTGTTGCTGCCACGACCTCAATACACTCGTTGTTATTTCCGTCAGATGATTCTCATTTCCCTGGATACAAAAGTTATGTCTGTAGCTGAATTTCATTTTGGTGCTTTGCTCATTGTTAGAATTTTCTGGCCTCATAAACTCCCGCTTTTCTATAGCTCCTGCACAGCTCACGTTGCACAGTGTCTCCATTTGAGTTCTTTCGTTGCAAAAATCATATCTTTTGAACCGAATAAGATAATCAAGTACTATAAATGGCATATGATAGATAATAGTTCAGCCTATGAAATTATTTTTTTGAAAATATTGTTATTCTTTGTCAGTGCTTGTCAAAGTTAAAATTTGTGGAAAACTCAATTTTATGGTAAATAAAAAAAATATTTTTGCCAATTTTAGATATTTTAATAATTTTTTATATTTTAAAAACATTAAACAGGAACGAAATTGCATACTCCATCATACGATCTGTTCCTTTCTGCCGCTTATGATAACTTTTTTTTCTGTTTAACCGCACAGTGATTCAGAAACCAATTCCACTGGCCAAGATCTGTAACTCATGAGTGTGAAAGTCTGTTATTTTGAGTTTTGTTAAAAATATGTTGTAGGGAAAGGGGTGAGGGATTATATTAAGGTATTGACATTCTCAATAGGACTACAGGTTAAATTTTCAAAAGATGACTATATTCGTACTACGGGCGAATTTTTTACATATTTTTTTATTACTTTTTTTTAAATTTTTTTCAAATTTAAAAAAGTTTGCAATTTTAAATAAACAATTACTTTAAAATGTGTAAATATAGAAAAAATTATTTCTAAAATATATCAAATTGTTCGATTTTGAAAGTCAATACAGTCGAATTCGGTTAAGCGGAAATGATAATTGACGGATAATTGAACGTTCTTTTACTTAAACGCACTTAATATGTATTTTTAAGTAAGCGCCCCGGTAGGCGAGTTGGTAGCGTGCTTGCCTATCAGCGTGGGGGTTGTGGGTTCGATTCCCACCAGAGGCTTTGGTCTGTCGCTGCAAAAATCTAAACATATGGTCTTTGTCACCCGGTTTACCCTTGGACCCAAAAATTAGAATATAAATTTACTTTGTATTGTAATTAATAATAAATAAATAAATAAATAAATAAAATGTATTTTTAAAATTGGTCTATGAAATGAAGATAGAAACTTGTGGCACAACTAATCCAATATTTATAATCACTTATTTTCATTTGTCTAAAATGTGGTTGACACATATTTTTTGAGATCATTTGTTTTGCTCAAGGCTTCACTATTGTTTCCCAAAAAAAAAAAAAATGTTTTATAAGATATATTGACATCTCCTTCTCAGTAGGTTTAATCGAATTTATTATGATGATCTCATAATAAATACTATTGAACCTACTACAGCATTTTCATTGACCATATACGTCAACTCCTCAATTATGTCCGGCCAATTCTCCTCCATTACTGTGTATGTACTTCAATGAGTTGCTTGAAGTAGTAATGAAATGAGACGGCACAATGTGTTTCACATAAACGATTTTTCAATAAAGCGGGCTCTCGTTAAAGCAAAGTGCAATGCATACAAAATCATCAAGAACAATCGCTACTAATATTTAACAATTAGAATTCGACTATACCTTCAAATAATCCCCCCGTGACCGACATCATCGTGAGTGGGAGTACTGGCAAGAAGAAGTAGAGATATCATCGTAGAGAGGCTAGGAATGTATGTCTGTTTCGACTGCAATTTCTGCATTCTGATTGCAGAGAGTGAATGAAGTCTATACTGGGAATCGACGCGATATATATTTTAATTAAACAGACTTATCAGCGGGCTTTTCGCTGAGAGGACTTCTTTTCCGCGCAAATTTCACATGTTCCTAAGTTAGTTCGAATTTCCTTTAATATTCGAAGGAAGAGAGGGGAAACTTATTTAAAAAAACGGGCACCAGCGAAATTTGCAACAATCACCAAAATAACCCGAAATATTCTTTTACGTTGCACATTCTCTCACAGTTAAGCAATTTTCACAACAATCACTTTAAACAAAAGACATTTAATAACCTTGGGGATTTTGAATATACAGTCGAGTCCGGTTATAGCGAACTCCAAGGGACTCGACAAGTTGGTTCATTATAAGCGAAGTTCGTTATATACAGGGTAAAATATGGTAGAAGCAAAACTATTGGGACTTAAAAAACTGTACAACTCTTTTATTGCATACTTGCAGGGGCAGTCAAACAACTTGACGTTGTCAGTCGTTTTCCTTTGCACCGCCACGGGATATTGCAGATATACGAAACCTTCATTGTCCTTTCCCTAAGAGAAGCTGAGCTGATGGTGCCTGCATAAAATGCCACTTTTGCTTTCTAAAGCCAGCTGTTGCTTACATACCTTCAGGCTCAGGTGTTCTGTTCTGGTGGATATCTTGTGAAAAACCCATTAATGTGTTCATTATTCAATTTGCAAACATGTCGTTTTGCTCTTTAAGTATGATATAAAGAATATATATGGTTTATGAAATAGACAAGATTATGGGGCAGATATAAATCACCTGCTATGGCATATCCTTAGGTGATTAAGCTCAAATTATTTCGTGCATACTTTAAGGATGGGGAGGGGGAGGTGGACATCATGGACATAAATTTCCCATGCAATGCATAAATAACGCACCATAAATTGGAAAACACCTTTACCCGGTGCTGGGCCACAAGTATGAATGTTGAGTGTGAAAACTGAAACTTGTGTTCGTTCGGTTCGTTGGTTGGCCAGCAAAGGTACAAAAATGTAATTTGCACTTCATGCAAATAAATTATAAACAGCGAAGCCCTAAGAACGCTGGACAAACTTTCGAACAAGAACAACACTTAACACATTGAACTGCCGCAGCGACACAATAGACAATCGGTGTACAAACGGAAGCGGAAGTTGTAATAACAGCCAGACAGACACTAAACTAGAGACAGCATGGCCCAATAAGAGAAAACAAAGGGGCAGAGACAAACAAAGTCTAACGAAAGACGGGAAAACAAATAACACAAATTAATTTTCCTTTTCGCAAATAACCCAAACACGTTGGCGTCAACAACGGGACAAAAGGTGAAATAAATAATAAAAAAAAATTATGACAGCGTTTTGTTGTCCTCACCGTCTGGCATCATCTTTGCAAGCGATTCGTGGGCGAACGAGTGTGAGCTAATGTTTTATTTGGCGAAAGCGAAAATTAAGTTATCAATAAATTAGGAATCGTTAACTTGAGCAAAATAATGGCCTTATCGTTATTACCCGCATTGTTCATGTCGAGCAAATATAAGGTGGTACTACATGTTCATATATTTCAATGTCATTTAGGCTCTTTCAGGAATTGCCAACGCATACGCTTACTTGGGCTGCGAAGTATGCGTTTCGCATGTGTGAGTATTGTATTACATGTACACGTTTGACACGCGTGTATCCAACAACTCCTACATGTGATGCGGATATGTGTACTTTTCCGTACCTTATGGGGTTACGTGTTTTCCAAGCTTAACGATAATAAAGGTTAAATGTCGCCATTATATTCTGTAAGGCACAGTAGATCGGATGGGTGATTTGGGGTATACATTGACTAATTTCCGCGGATCATCACATTCGCAATAGTCGGGTTGCTCTTCCTTTGGGCTACAAAACAGTGATCAACCGGCTGTTGGGTGGACTGTTTACTACGATATTCACAACATTTCTGCGTTCGATCGCAGCCACTGTAGGAATAACTCCAAATAAAACGTAAGAGAAAATTCGATCGCTGAAGCTTTACGAAATCATTTTCTCTGTGCCATATGGCTGTGAATGGGTTAAGTATGCCAGTAACATCCTTACTAGTGTTATAAAACCGAAAGCCCGCATAATTTATTCTTTGATTTTGTGACAAGTACGTCTTGCACAGTCTTCTAAACCAGGACTACCCTCATTCGGAGATCTTAATAATGAACGATTTTCCCTACAACTCCAACAATCTTAATATATATTTACCCTCGACACTGATACACTGATTCACTGACTCTGTCACGCAGTACGTAGGAATTTAAATAGGCATTCTATAATTTTCTGTAAATAATAATAATAAAAAAAATAATTTTTTTTTTTTGTACAGAAATTGTTTTCCCAAAATTTTTTTTTCCAAAATATTTTTTTTTACAAACATTTTTTTTTTTACAAATTTTTTTTTTCAACAAAATTTTTTTTTTTACAGAATTTTTTTTTTTCAACAAAATTTTTTTTTTTCAACAAAATTTTTTTATTCAACAAAATTTTTTTTTTCAACAATATTTTTTTTTTCAAGAAAACATTTTTTTTTCAACAAAATTTTCTTTTCCAAGAAAAATTTTTTTTTTCAACAACATTTTTTTTCCATATTTCAACGGGCGCCATAGGCGCATTACAACTTACTAGTTAGTCAATAAGTTGTCAATGCTGATAAAAAAAAAAGTACTGCCGCCACCGTCATCTAACCGTCCAACGATAGGGTGACTCTATTGATCTTCTCGTATACAGAAAGAAAAATGGCATTCTAAATTCAAGCCGAATATTCTTAATTTTATCTAAAATCGTACTTAAAAAATAAGTACGAATCGTAGCTAGTTATTCTTAAAATAAATAAAAAGTTTTCCAAGAAGACGTGTTATTTTGAATCACCCGGTATTTCGGTAGCGGACACTTTTGAAGCGTTTATTCTTTGACATTTGACAAGTAGCAACTACGCCATTACTAGAAATGGAACGATACACGCTTCAACAACGTCGTGTCTTTGCTGATTGGGTCCTCGAAATGCATGAATATGATCCGGAATTCCATCGAAAAATCATCTTGACTGATGAGGTCCATTTCCACTTCGGTGACTACGTCAACAAGAAAAATTGTGGCATCTGGGGCTCGGAAAACCCAAAAGTTACTGTTGAGAAGACTCTTCATCCTCATCCAACTGTCACTGGGCCTTACTTTCTCGAAAATGAGGTTGGTGAATGGATTGCGCCATCGAGAGATGATAAATGATTTTTTATGGTCGGAGTTGGATGATATTGATGTGAACAACTGTTTTACGGGAATAGTTTCCTCTCTCGAAGAGGTGATCACAATTGGCCACCGAGTTCTTGTGATTTAACACATTGCGACTTCTTCCTTTGGGGCCACGTAAAAGATAAGGTCTACGCCAACAGACCAGCGTCGATTCAAGATCTCAAAGATAGAATTCGTGAGGCTATCGAGGACAGAGGGCAGCCACTTTGCGATTTGGTTATGGACAATTTCATGAAAAGGATATGGTCCTGTAAGCGTGGTCGTGGTGGCCATTTGGCTAATGCTGTTTTTCATTATTAACCGCATACCTTTCTCTTTATTATGAAATAAACATCCGAATTTCAATAAATAACACCTCTTGTTGGGAAATCCTGTACAAAAACAATTTTTACTCATTTTTGTTAATATTTTGGGATTTAGAGCGCTGTAAAATTTTCTATCAACTTCCATTAGCAAGCGAGATTTGAAAAAAAAATGGCGTTTACGTCTTTTTCGAGGTAAGGGCTCGATATGGGTTTGTCATGAAACGAGATGGCACAGTAAATAGTTCATAATTCCATGAAATTTCCAAAAAGAAATAGATACTCCCCCAAGAAATACAAAAATAAATTTTATTTTTTATAAAAAACAAATTAAAAAAGGACACAATCTTTTTGAGGGGGAAAATATTTCATTATTTTTTTTTATTTTATTCGTATTTTTTTTTTTTCAAAAAATTCATTAAATCTTGCTGCACCCTGTGTTAGTACACTAAATTTTTTACAACATAGTTCATACCCAATTTTTAGGTAAATACCTGGATATTTACCCATTTTACCGGGTATTTACCAATTCCCAATGTAGATTTTAACAACGTTATTAGTTTTTCTCTTAGAGAATTATTTAGATTTTTCTGTTTATATTCATTCGATTGTTTATCATTAATATGAGTGGATCTGAATTATTTATTACGGTTCCATACCATTTGTTGTTTATATTTAGAAACAGCTTCAACAAATTTAATGAAATCTATTGTTTTTGATTTCAGTCATAATAATGATAAAAGACCCAATAAATATAAACAAATAAGCAAAATGATACATCCATACAAGTCAGCACAAAAACACACACTATGGGGTGTATTTCCGTCTGAGATCGGCAACGAAAACTCATGGGAAAATTGTGAGATCGCTTCACAGACAGTTCCATAAAATACGCACTAGAATGTAATTCTCATAAGGGTTGAGGAGATTCATGTGAATGTACATTAATATCAGCCAAAGTAAGATAACATCGACAAAGACATATGACATTTTAGTGTGTTGGCACAGATATAAACACAACAACAGTTTTGGTTGAGGAATCGATAATTACATTTGTAGAAAAATATTTCATACAATATAAGAAACATATCTTACATTTAATGAAAAATTTGAGATAATTTCTCATAATATGTCTTTGACTAAAGCCAAATATAAAGAAGAGATAATATTTCCCATCATACAATCCCTTTCAAATAGCTTTCTCGTTTCGAATTCTGTTCTCTATCTGTTTTCAGACGACTAGAAGAATAGATCAACTAGTCATTTCGTAGTTTCCCCTACCCTACGTGATACGTCACACATTCCCAACTTCGAAGAGCCAAAAACAACATATTTAGTTCAAGCATGTGACTCTCTTTACCCTAAAGCACGAAGCCGGTGACAATAAGCGGAAAATGAAACAAAAAACGAAAATAACAAACATAACGTAAGCGAAACATGTCAATGACGACACACCTTTTTCAAATAGTTTAGATAAGAATCTATCTGTAACGACGACGCGGCCGACGCCAACCAACAGGCATGACGTTTTCCTCACCACCTACCTAGTGTGGATGTCATTAACGTTCTAGTTGCTAATATATATTTTTTTTAAAGTTCAACTAATCTATTTGAACAATAGAACAAAGTTTCCGGGGAATAATAAAAAACAGCTGTATTTTATACTCAATTAAAAGTTGTCAGCCACTACGTTGCAATATCCACTGAACATTTTTTTTTTATTGAGCTAAACTTTAAAAAGTAACATTAAATTGTTGAAATTCTTTTACGGGGAAATGTGATGTGCTTCAATTTGGTCTACTGACAATCGTTGTTGCTGTTGTTTTTTGTTGTTGTTGTTGTTTGACTAGGGCCCGGCCATAATGTATGTGTTTTTAAGACACTCCAACTAAACTTCATAATCTTGGTATGTGTACTTTCTGGCGTGTTCTTGCCACTTATTTGAGCGTTGTTTTGGAACGTGCGCCCTGTTCAGGTCACGTAGCCTATCAAAAGCAGACCTCATGGGTGCACGCGAGTATCCTTTGACACAGGAGTGTGCAATAATTTCATAAGCAGTTTAATAATTGTTGGTGTTCTTTAGTTTATTTATCGATTAAGTTGGGAATACGCACAGATATAATTTTTAATAAAAAGAATATTTCACAGGTAATGGGGAAATACATTTTACAACAAGCATTTTTGGCATAGCATTACAACATTACAACAATTTAGATTAATTTGATACTCAAAGTTATGCTCAAATTTAGTTTATGCTTCGGTGTAGCCATGTCCAGCTGTAATATAAGTACAAGTGCAACAATAATACACGCTAAAAAAAATGACCACTTTCAGAAATTTCTGCAAACAAATTAGCATATTTTTCCATTCCACAAACATTAACTTGTTTGTAGGTGATAAATATCAAATATGTATGTATACATTTTTGTGTTACTTTTTTTCAATTTGAGAATTCATCCCGTTCTCTCGGTTATTGTTATTAATTTAAAGAGCGAAGAATATATACACATATTTGCATTCAAATGTTGAACTTTGTTGAATTTAATAAATTTATTGCTTGTTTTCCCCAAACACGCTAATGCTTCTCATCAAATACTAAATAATAATAGCAAATGAGTTATGTTTGCAGCCAAATATACTTTGTTTTCAAACAAATAAGCTTTACTTGATACAACCTCCAAACACGCGATTTACTTGTGTGTAAACATTTAAAAAAAGGTAGATTTTTCAGTGTGTAAGTTATAATTTTCCGTTTATTTATTGTAGTTTTAAACATTTATTTATTTCATTTCATTACTAGTATTACTAGACTTAAATTCATTAGTTAGTCTGCGTTATCTTCTATGAAGATGTGTAGCCCATTAATTCAATTCTCGCCTGTCTGCTTCACTACTCATCATCATTCAATCACCCACACTTTCTTTGATATAGAGCAACGGAGAATCAACTGTCATACTTCTCATTACTACACAAACTCTCCTGTATCATTATTCCAACTTTACACAGTAAAGTTAGATAAATAAGATCAAAACCCAGTAGGAAATGTAGTGTCCGCCGAATTATCAGTATGTTACTTCAGAATAATGTTAACTTGTACAAGCTGAATCATTTCAGTCAATTTTTATGATTCGCTATCGGGGCTCAAATCGTACTCGTATGTATGGAGAAATATTCCAAACCAACTCGCCTCGCAACACTGAAGAGCTCAAGGCTAATATTCATGGTCTAGGAAAAGGCAAACAAATAATCTAAAACTGATTTTTTCAAAAAAAAAAAAAATGTCCACCGTTTTTGTACTGGGGGTCCATACTACAACAGAATAGAACAGTGGCTGTTCATTTCAAAAAAATAAAAATGTTATCCAATGTAATTGATGAGAACAGCAAATTTCAACCGAGTAGAAATTTTTAAAAAATATGAAATTGAAATACGAATCCGATTTACTAGACCCATTTATTTTGGACCATCCGGTATTTTGAAATACTAAATGACGAATGGCAGAGGAATCGAATTAACAAAATATAAAGAAAGAAAATAATATTAAAACAGCCTAAACATTGTATGCACTGTTTTATTGTGCTTGTACGATAATGTTATGCCGCGAAAATCCATATGAGCAGGATGACGACACCGCCACTTTCGAAAATTGATCGAGATATTTCGAAAATATATTTTTTTTTGATATAAAGAATCGAAAACACATCATTTTGTAACTGTGTTGGATTATGAACACTGATGCCGAGAAACTACTTTGTTAAATTTTTTATAATAAACGAATAAGCGAAATTTATAATTTTGACCCATATCTTTGCATACTTCAGACCCATATCTTTGCATACTTTTTTTAAAAATGGCTTAAACTTTGCGAAATTAAGAAAATTCGTCGTACATTCAAAATTCTAACTTTAACGGTTATGGAAAATTTGAGTTTTTTATTTTTTTTGTGCTCTTTCGTCATAACTTTGCGAAAAATCAATATTTTTGAAATGGATATTCTGCCACTGCAGTGCAGAATTAAAATAACAAAATATAAACGAATTTAAAAGCCGATATTTAGGCAGAGGATATGTCATATTTCTTAAGATACATTTAGGATCATGAATAATTCCAGACTAATTCTAAGAAATTTATAGAAATTAATGGCAAACTTGAATAATAAAATTAATATCGCTTTTCTTTTCTTTTGCAGGTAAATTTCAACTCGTTAAATATTTTTACTATTCCGTAAGTGCCGGTAAGTGTGTTCTATCAATTTAAAAATCAATAAACAAAAATTGAATGAAAAAAATGCAACAAAACACAGCGAATATGAATCTCTCTACTTCTGCCTACCAATTTTGTTGGATTGCGGATTGCGGGCGGTATTGCAGAATTTGAAATAAATCAGATGGCAGTGCCACATGACTGCACATCGATATACATACAAGTGTATAGGTATATACACACACCACCGACAAAATTACATTTCAATATAGTCTTTTTCCACTTAAATTATACATTGAACTATCAACAAAACTGTATTTACTCTAAATTTTCATTGAAAAAGATTTTATCCAAGCGAAAGGTTGCCCATATCTGCTCGTAACCCACATTCTGGCGCACAGTATTAAATTTCTGCGATATCACAACAAATTCTTTTGAAAACTATACTCTGATTTGTATGCAGGTATTTGTGCTCAAATAACAGAATTCCTCCGTCTAACACTTCCACAAAGAGACGGGAAAAATATTCAAAGGATTTCCATTTATGCAAATAATACATTTGTATATTCAGACACTTAAATGTGTTGGGATTTTGTAAAAGAACAAGGAAAGGAAAGGTTGAATGGTGTGAAATTTAAACCGCGGTGTTTTACTCAAATATATTTAAATGATTTGGCTTTCAGAAATCGTCATACTCATATATCGGAAAATCAACAAAAGATGACTTTTAGTAGTTGAGGTAATCACATTACGAAGTGCGAGGGAGAATTTGACTGCCCCTTCTTCGAGAGTACTCTGCCTCCCATTAGAATATATGTTGTCCACAAAATTCGCCATCTATTTCGATCCTTGGGGATGTTTTTTAACTCCTTGAAATAGATCCTAATTTTGTGGGTTTATTTTTCAATAGTTTACTTGCTTTTACAATTCTGCCGCCAACTACAATTTCGCATTGGACTACTGCAGTGCAAACCTATAGTTTGACAGCTGATAACTGTGTGAATTTCAACGAAATGTACTTCCATTTTCGTTGAAATTTAAACAAAGCCATCAACGAAAGCCTGAATATGCTAAGTAATTACTTTGGAGACTTGGTCCAGCCATCAACTTGTGGTTTACCGACGACCACAACGGTCGTACCAGCTTCACAAATAACGCGGACAATTCAGATCGACCGCAAGAGTGTAGAATGGTATTGTATGAACGGTGAATGAAAGTGCGTGAGATGTCTGAGGCTGTAGACTTCTCAACCGAGCGGGCACATCACACTCAACACGATCATGGACATGAAAAAGCTATCAATGAATCAGGTGCCGCGAACCTTACAAGCTCCAATGCTATTTCTCCCCCCTGTCTTCAAAATCCGTTTCCATTCCACAAATTCCTCGGTCATACTTCCTGCTATAGTGGCGTGGTCCACATTGAAATCCACACTATTTCAACATTTCATTCACGCTATTAAGATATCGTAAAGAAATTTTAATAAATGATCTTGGAAATCTTGAAATTTAGTGAGATCACGTTTTTGGGGAATAATTACTAGATTTCCATCCAACAATTCTTAAAACTGCTGCGATGGTTGGCGGACCAATGTTGTGTTCCGCCTGATCGCGTGGTCAGTTGAAGTGATGGGAGTTACGTAGATTTGATTTGTTTAAAAATTAAAAGAAACTACAGAAATGGTGCGACAATTGAGGTTTTTATTTTAGACCAACATTGGGTTAGCGATAGACTATTATGTTACGGGAGAGCCGACGATTGTCGTAAATTTAAGAACGTCAAAGCTGGCAGAAGAAACACTTGCTGGAGGATTATTGAACATATGAACAATGAACGGATGAAATGCTAAATCGTCGTTCGCAAGTTATTGTGTTCTATATGACAAAAATGTTTTTTTGGGAAATCCATGTTAAAGTTTAGTTCGTTATTGCAAAAAGTCAGTAAAGTATTGTATAGCACAAAGTCGATGTATAATATTTCGGAAACTATAAAGAATAAAAGCACACTGATTACACAGATCGACAGATCTCGATAAATTGACCCAAAAATCAGTCTTATCTCAATTTTTCCTATTTTGCGTTATAGAACACTATAACTTACAAACGACGAAATGTTCTAACACAGGGGACCAGACGACGGTTATCTGACGAATAGAAACAGATTAAAATATCTATAGAAAATCGATACACAACCCACGTTCTGTCAATGCTGAAGGGAGACAATAAAGGTGGATATCGTTCTATTCCCCATAATCACCAGAGTTCTCCGCTGAACACTGTCCAGGAGCAGCAAAGGATATCTTTGTAGCTTTATATATGGGAGTTGTATTGTGCCCTGATTCCGCCTGAATTTTTCAGTTTTTTTTTTCTTGTTTTGTCCAGGTCTCAGAAACATTTTATTTGTTTAGGAAATACATATGGTGACTAATCCAAAAATCAATATTGCACAAATAAATGTAAATTAAACAAAAATCTCCAAATATATGTCAAAAATGTAAAATTAAATAATTCTTTTGTGGTTTTTCTGTTTTGTTATATTTTTCTTTCGTTTATAAATTACATTCAATAAAGTATGGCAACATAAATGCAATTGTTTATTTGAATTTAAGCAAATATTATAAAAAAACTCCAAATATATGTCAAAAAATTTAGGTTAGTTTAGGTTGAAACGAAGGATCGGTCATGTACGAATACACCTGGGCCAGCAATTCGGCCTCTTGTGCGATTTCGTCTTTAGATTCCCTGTCCCTTTTATTTACGTTAGGAATTCGTTCCCCTCTATATAGTTGCTTAAATTCCTTATGTCCATTCCTTTGACGACCGACAGGTCATCTATGGTGTCCTCTCCTAATTGGATTTTCTTGATCTGCGAGAAAGCGGGACACTGACACAGGAAGTGTTCCCTACTTTCGTCGTTCTCGGAACATTCTGAAAAGATGTGCCCTTAGGCTAGAGTCTCCTGTTATGACCCCAACTAGCTTGCTCAGCCCATTTTTGTTGAACCCGAGTGTTCTCCTTGTTTTCTTGTAATCGAGATTTCCCCAGGTTTCCTTTGCGGTTCTTCCCACCTGTTCCTCTGGCCATCTGGAGGCATGGGTCGTCCTTATTCATTCCCCCAACTCCATTTTGTCTCCAGAAAAGGTTTAGACAATTGCAGAGTATTTTGGTCGGATTCCCTTCCCATTTTAGCCAGTTCGTCGGCCCTAACATTGCCTGGAAACCCTTGGTCGTTATCTCTCGATACATCATTTATGGCTTCCTTACAGTCCATGAGTGTCCTTGACTTGAAAATATATAAGATACATGTTTATTTTCACTAAAGAAAAGACAAAATTTTAACCAAAAATTTTGAATGCTGCTTTCGACACTTCGAAAATATGGCCAGTCCAACGAGCATCACATGCCCATCACAGCGTGGGTGTTGTAGGTTCGATTCCCAATGGAGGCTTTGGTATGTCGCTGCAAAAAATTTATGCATATAGTCTGTGTCATCCGGTTTTCCCTTGGACCAAAATTTAAAATTTACTTTGTAATTAAACAAAGAAAATTAAATGCAGCTCAATCAAATCAAAGCACATCAGAAGGCAAATAAATTCAATAAAACAATAAACAAACAAAAAAAATAACGAATTTCCTTTCATAACCCGATTATTTTCATATTGCAAGCAATAGACTCATATACTGAAGTTCCATTGTGACGACTTGCGTTGAAGGAAGAAAAAAGTTAAACACTTCTTTCGGTAACCTTTATATTCTTAACCGTGACCTTATGGCACTCCTGAAGTCAACACCTCGACAAGAATTGAGATACCAAACGCGATTGTTTGTTATGAGCGTTCCATGCCAAGGCGGGGAATGGCTTTACTCCACGCTTCCGAATGGAACGCCATTAGGCCTGCTGTAGATCGATAATTCGCCACTCTCGGCGAGGTTTTCATACCAATTGAATGCAGTTTAACAGACCATTAAACATTTGTGAGCGATGGATACATTTGAAAATAGAATAACACTAGTTTTGTTTAAAATATCACCAACTTGTTGTTCTTTTATTTGAAAGGTGCAGCAATGTATGGAATATGTGTGTGGAATATGATATCGTTAAAATGGTCTCTGCGTTCGAATTTCAAATCCTCCCTTTGATAGTTTACAGTACGAAGAGTCGCATAAAAGTGATTTCACAAGTGTTCGAGACACTTTTATGAGTCTCTTCAGACTTTGCATGATCATTTAAATGTGTTAAAATTCTGGATCTTTTCCAACCGTAATGGACAATAAATCCTTCTTAGGGCACTCTAAGCCATCACCACCCATCCCTTTCAATTTGCACCAACCTTTATAAGTCAGTATTATCAGAAGATATATGATTCCCATTTCCTTCTGTTCCATCACAAACTCTCATGCTACTAGAAACATGCACGTGGCATCATCTTCAGACACATTTGATTCAATGCCACATTACGACGAAAGAAGATTGACATCAGGTTGCTTTTTATCTTTCATCACCTGTGCGCTGTGCCTTTCTCGAAAAAAAACCAGGGATATTTAACGAAATTCATTAAAGACACAAGAGAGAGAAAAGTAGACTTTTGTATATGTCATTTTCCAATACAAAGAAAATGGGCCATGAGGAAAATAATGAATACAAAATAACTTCACTTTTCCATGGAAAACCTGGAAAATGTAAATATCCAAGTGAAGACTAACGACGACAGGTTCGTTTTGTTCGTTTGTTGTACAAACACCTTTTCCGTAATTTATAAGGATTACAAAGTAGTATGTGTGAGTGTGTGTACGAGTTAGGGAATAAATCTCTTCCAACCGCGCTCACACTCGCACCTCACATAACCACCAATTCAAATGAATGTGAGTACTTTAATATCGTGTAGGCCACCGTAAGTATGCGAGTAGTTGTGTTTAATATTACTCACTATTTGCCACAGTCTATTTGTGAGTGAGAGAGGTTTTTTTATAACCTAAACATTTGCGGCCATGTGTATGTGTGTTTTTGTTGTTCTACCTTTCGTTTTGTCGTAGGCTCTGCTGCTGTTGTTTCTTATTTCAAACTCATTTGACATTTAACCTTTTTTGTGCCGCCGCCATCAGAAGTCGAGAGAAGAACGGAGTGCCTCCGTGTTTACATTTGAGAGGTGGTGTGTGTGTTTGGAATTTTTTATTAGATTTTGTTTTTCTTCCTCCTCTTCAGTCCTCGAATACATCCGATAGTTTCGTATGAAGTCTATTCTTCTTCCCTGTCCTGTCCCTGTCGTTTGTAATGCAGTTTTTGTGTCGGTTTGGATGTTTTTTTTTTTTCATTCAGTTTATAATTGAATCCGTTTGTTTGTTTAAATTTATTATTGAATTTTATTCTTTTGTTGTGAGAATCGTGTGATGTGAGTGTGTGTGTGTGAACTTCGCAGAACTATGAGTTTGTTCTAAATTTAAAATTGATTTTAATTGATATGGATTTAAAGAAAAACGGCATTTAAAACAACAGACTGAAAAGTGTTGCTGAGTGACATTAAGTGTAAATATTTGGACGCATTTCGTGCAACAAGAAATTGTTTCCAGTTTTAAACGTAAAACAGCTTATCAGGCATTCGTATCGAAATTATCCGCAACTGCTTTAATTTTAGTAATTTAACAAATACCCACCAAAATACACCACACTCAGGTGCAGTCCATTATCACTAATTACTGCTGCAGGGAATTATCTTTAATAATTCCATATAAAGAGGAGTTTTTTTTTTATATATATTAAACCTACTAACAATTTCGGATAGAAGTTATTAAAAAATTATACAAAATAAATTGGAAACACATATTAACATTTAAATGATAAATTCCGAACACAGGGGTTATTCCATGTCGAAATGGAAATGGTTTTTTTGTGGGATTGTGAAAATGAAATTTTATGAGTTTTGATATTTCGAATAGTAGATCCTAACAAGTTAAGAAAACAAGTGAGAAGTCATACTATTTTTCTTGTACTGCTTGTCAAGTACAACGACACTTGGTCTGTGATATTTTCCAAACACCTCAAAAAATCTTGATATCCGATAAAAAAAAACCGGGTTTTGCGTAACTTGTTCACTTAGAAACATCGCTGAATATGAACCGATTTTTAGTTACTCAGCGGATGTAAACAGCAGCGACTTAGACCATTGAAACAATATAACGAGGGCTTATATTCAATAACCTCTATCTACATTTTGACGAAATTTTTTTTTTTTATGCCAAACTCATCACTGACCCCATCTGCATCTACTGTAAAAATTTCAATTGAAAAAACCTATTTTTAGTACTATATATTTTGGCGTTGATTTTAGAAAAATCCTAAAAATTAACGACTTAACTTATTCGAAATTTAAAAGTTTGACCTTGTTCAGTGCCCAAACAAAAGTATTTGAGGCAAATATGAGGATAATCGACTAATATTTGTAGCTTTGGTGGCGATTTCATTGTTCAGTCAATTTTCTGAAGAAGGGGCGATTTGACTTTTTTTACTTTTTGCAATTTTTGAACAATGAGAAAATTTTTTTTACATTTTTTCATGCCCTTATTTCATTGTTTACGCTATTGCAAACATTTATTGACATAAAACTTTTTAGGATTTTTCTAAAATTAACGCCAAAATAGCGATAATTTCCAAATTTCGAGGGAGTGGCGCGATCCCTAAAAATTTTTTAAATTTTTTTTTTTTATTTTTCCCCTCATTAGGACCCCAGACTACATCTCTTTCCGAGGTTAACTTTTTTTTTTTGAATTTCACTCCACCCTACTATATATGCTGTATTTTATCATTTGTCTATCTACAAAGATACTTGTTTATGAATTTTATAAAGGCAAAACCCTCTATCTACATCATATAATTGTTTCGTTTTATTTAATTTCAGGCTATTTTTTAGTTAAATTAATAGTACTGATTTGAAATTTACCACTTCCCCTCGAATTAAAATCTAACTGACCTATTGTCTTTCTGTCATTTTTGACATATATCAGATTTTATTCCAAAAGATTAAAAGCAATTGTTTTTTCGTAGTGAGAAATTGATTTTATACTTTCTTTTGAGATTGTTATTGCGTGATTGTTGTTGATTGTTATTGAGCAAAAAATGATCCGACAGTATCCCAACTAAGATCTCTCTTATATTCGCCAAGTGGTAGCATTCAGTTTAAAGTGAATTTTGATCATAATTACACTGAACTACCTATTAGAATCAAGCAATATGAAGGTCACATAGAACCAAAGATATTGCATACCGGTCGACTCCCAATCCAGCAAAACAAATGGGAACATTTACAGGATCTAAAGGTGGTAATTCCAGAGGAGTATCACTATTTCTATTATAATCTCAGCCAGGCGCAGTAAAAATTCTGAAAATGTATTATAATCCTTTATATAGCTTTCACTACAAAATTATAATTACACAAGTTTTTTTTTCTGTGTAGGGTGCAAATGTTAGAACAGGTCCTGCCATTTTTCCACCCCCAACATTTCTTGTGAACATATCTACCCCCTATCTCCCACCTTTTTGTGGATCCCCATACAAAAACCGTAAAACAAACTTAATTTTAAAATAAGGCAATTCCCTCTATCTACATATTATTTTCCTACGCAATGATTTCATTTGTGAGTCAATACCCTCTATCTACCAAAGAAGCTAAAATAACTCGAATTTCAACAAAGTTTTTAGTTAGGGTGTTTGTAAGACACATTTTGTTAATATTGTGGAAGATGAGTTCATTAAAATTGTTGCTAATTTGCGAATAAAACAGTTTTTTGGCTTTCCTGAAAAATTGTGTTTTTGTAGATAGAGGTTATTGAATATAAGCCCTCGATAAACTTTATAAGTCCAGCAGGCACATTCATATTAAAAAAAATTAATTTTTTAATTTTCTACTCACATTTTTGTGAGAAACCCGTACAATCCGTACATATCCTTTAAAATCATGTCTAATAAGGAGTAAGACGCGTGTTCTTTATTTTTAAATCCGTAAGGAATTGACTGAGTTATTAAACTATTCATTTAAATTGATTTTGAAAAAATGCTAATTTTAGCCACATTCGCGCCCTTCTTTAACTGTAACTCTGTTGATGATCAACTAATTTTTAGTTTCACACCGTATTTGAAAAGAACAGACTTTTCTGAGATAAATGATTGGATTTTTTTTTCATTATAAAGAGGAATTTATACCGTTAATAATGAAAAACAACATCAGCCAAATGGCCATCACGACCACGCTTACAGGACCAAATCCTTTTCATGAAATATTCCATAACCAAATCGCAAAAAGGCAGTCCTATGTCGTCGATAGCCTCACGAATTCTATCTTTGAGGTGTTCAATCAACGCTGGGCTGTTGGCGAAGACCATTTTTAGTAATTTTTTCTACTTATTGGTAGAATTGGTTCGAGTTGTGTTTTTGAAACCACATATTCTCCAAGTCGTATTCTTCAATAGCAGGCAACAACAAGTCGGTTATCATTACGCTTCGAATTGACGGTGACAGTCGTCCCTCGTCGTTTTCGAAGAAGTAAGGTCCAATCACACCTTCGGACCAAAGAGCTCACCAAAGAGCTCAACTTTTTGTGAATGACCTCTCTACAATTACTTGAGGATTCGCAGAACCTCAAATACGACAATTTAGTTTATTAACGTACCCACCGAGTGAGAAATGTGATTCATCGCTGAAGAAAATTTTGTTCGAAAAATCGCCGTACAATGCCTGTTGTTCAAGCACTCGTTCCACGAATCTACGACGTCAGCTGGCTTCAGTTGTTGTGTGAGCTGGACTTTATATGGACGAAAGTGTAGATCCAAATGCAAAATACGCCATAATGTGCCGTAAGACAGTCCTAATTCGTGAGAACGACTTTCACTTACAGCAGCGATATTTTCAGGGGAACGAGCGAAAGGATGATGTACAGGCCTTACAATATCTGTAACCGCTCCAGTATTTTTACGCGTTGTGTGACATTTTCGTCAATGTCAGCCTTCCAACTGAAAAGAAAAAAAATTGGCTTAACAACTTTTTTTGAAAGATGTCAAATTCCAGCCCTATACTTTTGAAACCACAAAATGGATAACCCTTTCAATTCTCTAAATCGACCATAATGCGCAAATTCGCCTTCCACTTGAAGGACATAAGCACAACGTTTTGGTAACGGCACATACATATGTCTGTGACTCAATCTGACGTTCTATCTTCACCACCAACTCGCCCCTTATCGACTGGAATATATGTAAGCAAACTTCGTACTTACTACTACACTGTAGAGTGCCTGATGTTCCTTATTATTTTTTTTTTTTTTTTTTGACTGTAAAAATTTCCAGCTTCTTGTTGGAGATAATGATGAAGTCCCTGTGGAGAAACAACTCGCCCGTATTCTGGACAATCCAGTTATCAGCCAACATGTAAATTGAATATATAATTATGTTGGAATATTACAAAACTAAAAATAAACTTCTTATGGAAAAGAACCGATACATGGCATATATGCTCACTTCTCATTATCTTCATTGGCCTCTCTGGATGAGGAGTGAGGGGGGGGGGAGGGGGGCGATGGGCATACATCCCAATGACATTGAGTGAGTGAACATAAATATGAATAAAACTGCAACGAAACATTTTAGATATGACTATCATCATCACTTTGGCTCTGCTGTACATTTAATGTCAAGTCAATTTTGTATGCACAAGTTTTACTATCACATCTCGTCTTAGTCTCAGTCTTGTGCGCGTCCGTACGGATATGTAATTAACAGCGACCGTAATTGTTGCATTGTGTACAATAAAAATGAAATTTAATTTTCTTTCTGTTTTTTGTTTTGTGTCTTTTTGTGGTGTTTTGTTATGTTGCGTTTTTATCGTCGCGCATGCATTAAAAACGGAACGAATGAAGCTTTAGTGATTAAATTTTATCACCGCTGATGGTGGGCAGGATACTCGCCACTTGCAGTTCGCCTCCTCGTACATGCCACAAGGCGACGACGCAACGCACAGCACAGCGCGCACTATCAACAAGTGCCGACTCGACTTGTGTAGTGCATGGCACGAGCGTGTGTCCGTCTTACTATTACATCGTCTTACTATTACAGATATGTTTAATGCTATTTAATAATATTAACATCATCACCAACTACCGCTACATACAGCAACAACAACAGCAAACACTTACTACAGCCATGGATGAACACGGTTGTCGTCTACGCCACTGATATGACGAACACAATAAAGTATGTATTTAATTCGGTAGAATTAATGTCCATAATGCCAGAGATGTCAATCGAGAACTAGTTTTGAAATGTTTTTTCGGGATTCGGAATAGAAAATTTCCAAATTTCGAGGTTTGTGTTTTATATTCTTTCTAACGGGGCCCTCGACAAAGGCACATCTACTTCCCATTGCCGGAGTCGAATTGAACTGTTGCAAGGTTTGTGTCAGGTCAGCTTGGCCTAATAGATTTTGTTAAAATGTTTTGACTCATGGATAACATGGAACATCTAAATTAACTTTTATGCAAATAATGACAGCACACAGCAGCTGTTCTTACAGGCCTAGGCCAGTGCCCTAAATGTTTGGTCATGCGTCCTGGTTACAGCGACCCCTTCTGCTTAAACGAAAAGTGCTTATACAATTATGATGGCAATTCTTCTAATTGAGCATGAATCTAATTGAGCATGAAAACAAGTCGAAAACTGTGACGTTCATGAAGTCAATTTTATATTTTATAGACCACTACCTGGCCCGACAGACAGTTCTATCTACTAAAATATATACGATATACATCTCCTAGCTTTCTAAAACAGATTTAACAGATTCGGCATTTTTGCCTAATTTAATTGGCAAAATGTCTAATTTAATCAGTGTTGTTGCAGAATCCAAGACTCATTTATCGGAATTGAAAAGCAATTCCGATATGAATTGGTGTCATTAAATCCTCTTGGTTTTGCCTTGTTTCAAAACCCGGTATTCGATTCAGCTGTTTTGTTTAAGTTTTTTAGTTCCTTTTTGCAAGTGGTCACATTACAATTTTTGCAGTAAAATTTAAAAAAATGCTTGAAGCTTGAAGTGTTGTGAAAAGGTAAAACGGAAAATACTGCGGAATCACAGCCATCCATTGGATCTCCCAGAGATGACGTAAATATACAATGTGAGTTCGGCCGGAAAGTTGTAGTAACACAAATGGTTTTGCAAATTTATTGAACAATACCGGTTAGTTCCAGTTCCAATTGTTGCTTTTTTAGTTCTTTTTTTTCTTGTAACGTCTTCGACAATTCGGGAACTGATACTCACAATCTCGTTTTTAAGCTCTTCAAAAGACTTTGCCTTTTTCTACAGCCCTGTAATTACGCCTAAGGGAACTCGCATTTTCTTTTCCTGTAGATCCAACTTCTCGTTCAGTTCATATATTTACTTTTTTTTTTTATCCAATAATGTCTTTAAGCGATCTCCAGTGAATTCTGGCCTTGGTCTTTTTGGGGTACTGCAAGTGGTGGGGGATTCATGTCTTGTCTTATACGAGATTGTAGGCATGTCAACACTAAGGGAATCATTCGAATGTTCAATGACGCCAAATTCGGATCCAGAAACACCCTCCACGGTCGTTTCGATACCACATATACGCACTGTACTTTCCTCTGTTTGCTTCACATGTAATTTGGTAAAAGGTCCGCCGCCGGTTGCGCATGCTTCCATTCCATTCTATCCATACCTGCTTAATAATACAAATATATATTTGTATGCATCTTCAAGATGTTTAAAAAATACTTAACTTTTTTCCACCAGTTTACATCCTTATTTGGAGGACCAGCGCCGTTTAGAGCATCACTCATTCCCCCCCAAAGAGACTTCATCAGAACCTTGTCACGTTTGGAATAACCTTTCGCTAAATCCTGGTTTTTCCCATGTATTCCAAAAACAAATCATTCTGCGTTTTATTTCTATGTTTTCCCCTATTTTGTATACAAAACATGATTAAAAGTCAATTTTACGGTACAAATTGAATATTTCATTTACATTTTTTGTGAAAATTCAAACCGTCTAAAACAAAAATACAAAGAGACCTGCAAATCTGGCAGCTGTCGGCTGATCAGTTTGTTTTCGACAATAACACCGATACAATCCGTTTCTATGACACCAAATACCGATAACAATGCCAATTCGAACCCAAAACCGATAATATCAGTTTCTGTGACACCAAAGTTAATTTTTTGTCGGTTTCAATTCCGATCAATGACTTCGGATAATTGAACCTTCTTTCATTTAAACGAACTGAGTATGTACTTTAGAAATTGTTGTATGAAATGTATGTAAGATTTATACGTCACCTCTTCTCTTATCTCTTGGTCTGTCAATTCTCCACTATTATTGTGTATGTACTTTAATGGTTTTTTCATTCATCATATTTCTCTTAAGCGGTGTTCGTGTCATAGAAGTTCGTGTTTTTTTTTTCAAAAATTGTATTTTTGTGTTTCTCATAAACTATTTTTCAATAAAGCTGATTTTCGTTTAAGCGAAGTGCGTTGCATGGAAAATCACCCAGAACAATCGTTACTAATATTTATTTTCAATTAAGCAATTTTTTCAATTAAAAGGCGTGTTCTTATCCGAATTCGACTATATATAGATTTATATATTTAACTTATCTTCTTTAACATGATTTCACTATAAAAACGTCAATTCACTTTTTACAATCTATAATATCAAGTATATTCAAGATATTCCTTAAACTGTGTACTTATTTTAAGTACACAAAACTTTCCTGAAATGAGTAAATTTTTGGTACTCAATTTAAGTATTTTTTTTTTTAAATCAATATTTGTTATATCAAAATTTAAAAACCTGTTGGTTGGCATCTCTACACCCATAGATACACCGCTGCGGAAGTATTAAAATAACACCATCATTCATGTTCTTACTCATTGATACGAGCATTTTGTTAACAAGCAAACAACTGAAGAACTCTGAATGCGAAGACACTCCCTGCTGTTTTTTTTTCCTGTTACTTTCTGTGCCGGTGGCAAGGCAAGGCTTCGCCACAGACACACATGCGACACAGAAAAGAGAACTGAACCGACAATGTACATGTACAACAGTCAAATATTTCGTTGGATAATTTTCTAAGATGGAATGGCGGACACTAATGTTATGTTGTGCTTTCTTTCGGAAAATGTATGGGATTTTCCATGGGAATGTATAATAAATATGATCTCAAATTATAATTTTGTTAACAGTTGCTTCCGATTAGAAAGCGGAAGAGATGATATTACAGGGTTCTCCAACACGAGGTGTCTTTGATGGTCTGACCAGGTTTCGAACCTGAGTTGACTGTGTGATAGTCGCACACACCACGGCCGGCCACATCTGAGCATTTGGCATTATCTAAAAATCAAAGCTCCTTACATTTAACATTATTTTGAAATGTAAAAGTGAATGATAAATAGTGACAAAACTCGGCTATGACTTCGAAGTCAAGAGAACTCAAATTTGTAAGATTGTGTTGTCTTGTTCCATTGTAATGTGTTGGCTTTTCAAATTGTCTACGAACTCTCGTTGCCAAATAAGGGAATTTCAAGCAAACCGTGTTGATCAATTTCGAACATCGCTGACAATTTGCTTACATCCGTATTCATGCATGTTTGCTTACACTTTTTCTATGAGTGTCGTCATGGATATTCCGGCACGCATTCCCATCACATCCGTCATTGGTTGTTGGTGGTTTGTTGGCCAAACGGTCGTAATCGTACCTCAGCAACTGTATTCACCAGAGTTGATCGTTGCGATTTTTTCCACTTCTCAAATTGAAAAGATCTTTCAAAAAGCGAGTGAGGCTAAAATAGCTCAAGTCCATACCAAAAGTCACAAATGAGATGTGCTTCGAGAACTGGGGGAACAGTAGTTTTATTCGATTGACAAATGTTAATGGAGTCGACCATACACAATTTGCTGTACATGCCACAGAACAAGCACAATTTCATTACAAGCAACATTTTTGTAAACGCATTCATTTGTGTCTATTCAGGCATTTTTCGGCTATGTCGGTGTAGCTCTTTTCGGCTAAATGGCCACAACATAGACAGACAAACGGTTCGCATTGTGATGGTTCCATGCACATGGGTAAGTTGATGTCTTCTCCTCGCTCGTCGTTGTCGTCGTCGTCGTTCACGACGTTGGTTGGCCATATTTGGGTCAGGTATGAAATGATATTTTCTTCGGTTGTCTCCCCAGAAGTGGAGCTAATGCCAACAATTACTTAAGTGTATTTAGCAATAAAAAAAAATTGTCATTACGCTATGATTAAATATCATTTTTCATACACACACATACACACTCATATACAGCTGAGTACATGTGTATATGCTACGAAAACACCTTTTTTCGTATTCTTGGGAATCATTTTACATTCCAAACAAAACTGGGAGCATTTACACTGGAAAATGGGTTGGTTTGTCGGTGGCCTAACTGAATACGAACGTGGGTTATTTGTTTTCGTATTAAAATTATTTTTTCGTTGGCCAATTTGGTTATGATAAATGTGAATATTATAACCGTAAATGTCTGCCATCTCTTGGATAGCCGTTTGCTGGGGTCCGTCATTTGTCAGAGTCCGTTAATGACGACAGCCCGAAAAGTGTTCTTTAAATTACTTGTGGAAATGGTGACCGGGGAAAACATGCGAATTATTCGCAATTACGATGAACATAACACATTTGTATGGGAATTTAAAATGTTTGCTGGAGGATACAATTAGGCTCAGCATTTGTGAATGTGAATGCTCCAAATGATTAAGGCTCGTTATGTCGTCTAAGAGCTGTTATATAAATCTGTTGGCAGGGAATTTAATATATATTGGGGGATTTAACTTTTACCACCCATCTGGACATGGAGCAAAAGCCTATAACTATAATTATCACTGACTTTTTTTTATACCGACCATAATTATTTTGTCAAGAGGTAGAGCCATTCATGATAATTAGAAATGCAGCCAAGCAGGTAAAAGTCTGTTTCCTGAAAGTCCATTTTCCCGGGTTGCCATATCGTTGGTTCGTATGTGGAAAATTCTTCCGGAAAGTGTTCTTCCTGCCAATTGTGACACTCTCAATTTCAAAACAAATGTCACCCAACTCTACTCCCTCTGTCCTCCATCCGATACCCTAATTTTCTTTCGCACGTTGTTTCTAATAAATGAAGGAGATAAATATTTAGCCATCGACTTAGGGCGTGGTCTTTGCTCTTAACAAAAACGCAAGAAGTTTGAGTAGTTTTAAGCAAATAGCGGTTCATTCTTAGCACCCGCCAGGGTATCTCTGATTCCTAAAGCTTTAACAGCTGGTGGACTCATAGCTTCGATTGTTTGTAAAATAGAAATATTTTTTTAGAATAGTTCGTTTAAAAAAAGTGACTCGCTCCTCCTTTATATATACTACAGACGGAGAGACAGTCATTATTAAACTCAAAATAATTTTTTAATTTAATTAATTAATAATTTCATTTAATTATTTTCTTTCTACTTGCAGGTAAGGATTAAACATTTATGGTGAAATGATGAGTCTGGAAAACGAAAAATTGGTAAAAATTCAATAAAAATAAAAATTGATTAAAAAAACATAAACTGTTATCGATCCTTTAACATTATGCCAGAAAATCAAATAAGGGAAGTCAATATTAAATGCAAAGACTATTAGGGTGTTCACAAGGGTGTCCTAAGTGTTGTAAGTGTCGTACGTACTAAAGCTGTACAACTGTTGTATATTTTTTGTTGATATTTTCCATATAAAAGAATTGTACGACAGTACAACGTTTGGATATATGTTTTGAAATCGTATTAAGGGACAGTGATGGAAGAAATGGTACATTTGCATAAATTTTTTTTTTGTAACAAGCCAAAGAAAGAACCCAGCACTTACTTGACTCAACCATAAGTATGTCAAATGCAAAATTTTCGCTTAAAGCGGTTAATATTTTATTTTTTTCGCTTTCGAAAGGCATTTCTATTCAACTAATTTTTTTATTATTTATTACTTTTACATTTACATTTGACGTTTGAAAATGTACGTTTCTTAGATGTCAGTACATACACATACGACAGGTTGTTCACATACGTACTATTCTAGGTCTCGTACTTTGTTACAACTTACAATATTAGTACACCTTGTGAATTCCCTATATGTTTTTTTAATTTTCTGAGAATTTTGTATATTTGACAATTCGGAATTGATTGTAGTTGTCGGTTGTGTAGACAAAAGTTACTTTGGGTAAATATGCGAGGAACATTTAAAATCTACTTCGTTTCAGGGAATATATTGTTTGGTTAATTATATGAAATAGAAAATTAGTCGAAGGCAATTATCCGTATATTGTTTGGATGAAAAAGGAGTACACATAACCAGGATTCAGGCATTGAGGTAAAAAAGCGAGAAAAGTACTTCAGCGGTCAATAACATTGTCAATGAGGTCTTTGAACCCTAAAATACGCCGTGTATCCTATAGGATACAACCAAATTTTTTTTAATTTAATCTATAACGGTTGTTTATCGCTGATTGTCTTTGAAGAACTTTGAATTCTTTATTAGGCACCTCACTGCTCCTAAAGAAGCGAACCATATTACAGCAATGGTCTAGGCTCCATATTGTCTGCTTACAACAATTCTCTTCGTCAGAGTCATCAGGTAGCTGTAGAATCTCATGCCCAGCTGCAGTTTCTAGTATATTTTATTTCTATTTGGACAATTTTGTAAATGGTGTGTCCGAAATATTAAATGGCAGCCATAATATTAGCTCCACTGGCCGACAAACCATATTTTCAATTTAACTGAAAAGACGAAAAAAGTCGTCACCAAAAAGTCGATTTTCTTTTTTGCTTACGAAAAAGTCGACTTCATTTTTCACCATTTTTGTAGCAAAAAGTCAATAATTCATGAGTCGACTTATACAACCCTAGTGTATCTAAGTATATTATTACTAGTTTTATTGAGTTTCATCCTTGTCAGGTAAAAAGATAATTTGTTTATGTGTTATCTCTCGAAGAGGTGATTACAATTGGCCATCGAGATCTTGTGATTTAAAACCTTGCGACTTCTTCCTTTGGGGCCACGTAAAAGATAAGGTCTACGCCAACAGCCCAGCGTCGATTCAAGACCTCAACGATAGAATTCGTGAGGATATCGAGGACATAGGACTGCCTCTTTGCGATTTGGTTATAGAATATTTCATGAAAAGGATTTGGTCCTGTAAGCGTGGTCGTGGTGGCCATTTGTCTAATCTTGTTTTTCATTATTAACGGCAAAACACTTAATTTTTCTTTGAATACCAAAATTTTTTTGTTTTACGTAAAATTGTTGTATCTCATTTGTGATATCTCTTTGTGAATTTATCGTATTTTCTCGGTTATCATTATGCTCTTGAAGAACGTAGTGGCATTAAGTAAACTACGAAAACAGAGCTGCAAATACAGCATTATTCGCACGCAAATATTGTATTTACTATACTTCTTGCCCAAATACGTAATAATAATAGCAAATGAGTTATATTTACATCCAAAAAAAACTTTGTTTAGTAACACATAAGGTTTACTTGATACAAGCTCCAATCAAGCGCTTTTCCATTAAAATAGATCGATTTTTTCAGCGTGTAGTAAAAATTTATAAATTCCACAAAAGGCCACATTTCTAAGAAGAAAAAGTTTAAAAGTTTTTTCCACTCAATTCTTTTGTATTTCGTTTTTAACCTACAAAATAAACCTCAGCATAAATAAATCATGAAATGTTTAAAGTTTGCCCAAACATACATACACACATCCAGCCATACATATCGTTTGCACAAACCATTTAACAATTTAATATTATTCGTACGTATCTGGGCTGGCAGAACAAAATGCAACAGAGACACATTCATAGTTTCAGCTACTTTTAGCCCAGTTTCCCCCATTTTACCAGAGCCCAAAACCAATCCATTGATTCATGAATGAATGAATGGCATGGTTTGTTGGTGGGCTGGGCAAAAAACGTGGAGTACAACCTACGCTTCCTCGTAAGTCACTCTTCATTAGTTCTGAATGAGAGCCAAACATAAACGCCACACACCCACCGACATCGACTCTGGATTATGGATGAGTAAATTCTGCATGCTGAGGTGTCTGCCATTCAATTCCATTCACAACTCCCAACAGTAGAAGAAGAAGCTGACAGAGTAACGCCTCTATGCATTTCAAAATCAAATTAATTGCCCGCCAAACACACGCACGCACACACACACACTGTGGGACATCGACGACTGAAAAGTTTTCCGTTCTTTTGCCTGGTCTGGTCATGGGTTGGGATGTGAGGCCTATCGGAGGCAGAGATGATTTAGGTGTAGAGTCATTTTTCAGTATTTGTGGGTCGTACGGATGAGACATGACAAAAATGTTAATTAAGCGATATTTTAAGAAATCTGCAAAAATGTGTGTTCAAAGTACGAATTTCTTTTACATTCTTAGTTTGCTTTTATTCTCATCTGTGAAAAGAAAATAATCTTAAAACTAATTTCTCTGACATGTGCAAAAGAAAAGGCAACACAAATAAAGTTTTTAGTGGATACACAGCCCATTTGAAGATGCAGTGGTGGTTTTACATATGAAAAAGAAAAAACTAAAATGCGAGATGAAACAATGTGCGAAATCTAGCGGAAAATATTTTTTTAATATTGAAATCTTTTCAGTTTCAAATTGAGAATCTTATTTTTATTTGTTTTCAAATACTTTAAATATTAATTATTATTATTATATCCCAAACAATAAAACCTATATATATAAAACTCTTGCGTGTCTGACTGACTAATTCATCACGGTCCTGGCCAAACGGCAGAAGCTAGAATCATGAAATTTGGGAAGACACCCTAGACATCCGCTGAGAACGGATTTTTGGAAATTCGGATAGGAAGGGGATAAAAATGGTAAGACGGGAAAAATGTGTCCCCAAAACCCTTCGAACTACCCAAAAACATTAGTTTTTAGTGCAACATTCTCACACAATTTTTTGGCCATTTCAAATCACAATTTTCAATGAAATTTCATTCTTCTGTATTCAGTTTACTTTTTCTAAACCCACGGAGGTTGGTAAGCTTTCGTTAGACCGAGGCGAATATCAGTTCCCTTAGCCCATTTAAGATTCCAAACAAAAAATTATAAAAAAAATATGATTTCACAACACTGTGCTCATACAAAATAATCCAAACACAAAATCATTTGCATGACTGCAAATTCCCATGTGTCGAAGAAAAGACATCGCCAGAAGCACAACGGAGCACATTTTTCTGATTTAGCCAATTATTTCGTAATTATCTTAACTGTTTTCCCAAAACAGTCAATGCATTCAAAGCCCACAGCAACATTTACACAACGTTTACACAAAACGTAATTGTCAAGTTACAACATTTTAATGAAGAAGGACACCAACTGTCGTGCGACTAAAAACAAACAAAATGTTTGTGCATACACATGTACGAGCGTTCTGCTGCAGGGTGCAACAGCATCCGTTGCCGTACGGATGCCTGAATGTGTTTGGGTGTTGTGTGCGTTTTCCTGACATGCTGCACTTGATGTTTTTGTCGTAGCCATAAATTAAATCAATGTCTCATGGTTTGCCCCTCTTTGGCTGGCAATCGACTGTCAGACTGCCCTGGTAACAATGGCAGACATTCGACTTTTGGGGTGGACCGCGTGAAAAGTTTTATGCAAGTGAATTCTACGCCTAGTGCAGCTGTCCACAAGGATTGATAATTGAACAACTCCTTGAATCGTTAAAGTATCGCAGATTCGCCATTCTCGGCATACTTTTTTAACGTCTTAATGGGCATGACCCGATCTTAATTTAGTTTCGTTCGATGGCATGTGGTCCAAAATCCATTTGATCTCAAAACTCTATTATTGACATTAACAATCCGTCATCAGCACTTATAGTGACATTTTTTCAGAGGATGACACTTCCCATACAAATCCACCAGAATTACTAGGAAAATACACAAGGTCAGAGTTTTCTGGAGACGCCATCTATATGTGACATATTGTGAGAAATGTTGCTAGCCATCACCTGTTGTCCTAGAATTAGGTGGGACAAAATGAATCAGCCTGCGCACAATTAATCCATAAAAAAAGTTATTCAAAAATAAAGAAATTTTGAATAACTTTTTACTTAAAAAAAATTATATTGAGTGGACGATGCAATTTGCGTGGGGTGATTAATTCTGCCCCACCTAATTCTGGGACAACAGGTAACGGCTAGCAACATTTCTCACCAAATGTCACATATAGATGGCGTCTCCATAAAATTCTAAGATGGTCTTTAAAATCACATATGGCGAGAGAAGAAGAAGAAATAAAACGCATATAATTTAATGTTATGGCCAAGAATTTATCTGTATTATAAAGTTAATACAGATATTATTTTGGGGCAAGTGGCTGGCTCGAATAAATTCCAGCCGAGAGGCCCAATTTTCCACCTCTGTTTGCAGCATTTGAACACTTTCTGAGGTTGTAACGGCGTCTCAACAACGGCTTGTGGATTATCATTACACCAAATGTAAAAAAATTTGTTTATTAACGTACCCATTCGACAAAAGTGAGCTTCATCGCTGAACAAAATTTTCTTGAGAAAATCGGGATCGGTGGCCTCTTGTTTTGGGCCAATTCACCGGACATGCGATGCACTTAATGGTCGTTGGACTTCAATTCTTGCACGAGTTGGATTTTGTATGTCCGCAAACCAAGATCCTTCCGCAAAATCATCCATTAAGTGTAGCCCGCGATGGCGGATGGACTCATTTTGGGTCTTCTTCAATACTCTGCTCCACAGCAGCAATAGCGCCTTCGGTGCGGCATCTCTGAGAATGCGCATTATCCACTAGAGAAAACGTGGTGCGAAACCGATCCATGGTTGCTCGAATTACCGACTCTGCTAGATGATTATGTCCACCGAATATTGGACGCAGCTCTCGATGCGTCACTCGAACCGAATGGGTAATAAATTTGCAAACATTGTTCCGGAGTAAGTCTGTACATTTTGAAATGGCAAAACAAACTGTGCATAAATCAAGTGACAGCTGTCAAAAAGACCAACTCCGGAAAAAGTGTGGCCAGATTGAAAACCACACTTCTAAAAAAACACCCGTTATTAAGGGCGGATGTAATCGGTTGCTTTTTAATCTAAAAATTTAACATAGGTCAGTCATACTTAATCCGATCAAAACGTTATTAGTTATGATCGAATTTGGAACGGGTTGATTATTGGTCCATTATTCTAACCCATTAAGGTCCAGCGTTTTTTTCTCTTTTGTATTGTGTTCGATTTATCGAACTCTGGGTCAATATGGTATAAGTAAGTCGGTAGCTTCTAGAGCAGTGACTCACAATTCAGATTTAAAAAAAGTTCCTTCGAGGAATTTCAAGGGAAATATGTATATAACTCCGACGTTAGTCCATTTTGAATTCACTTCCCTGCCAAACAGTTTAGTTTGCCGCAATACCCTCGCATTCGAAAATAATAAAAAAAAATGGCAATGCCATTAATGATCATTGCACGAAATCGATTAAAACTTGTTTTATGGATATCAATTGACCGCCTAAGAGCCGCATTACCCAGTAGCAAAATATCTCAACAAATATGTTCATAATGGAAATTTAGCACACAAGACTCCGATGGACAGACTGACGGACGGACGGAGGCATACAAAAACCCAGTGGACTACATAGCAGAGTGGACCCATGTAACAGCAGACAGACAAGAGCAACAGCCAGCACTTGTCACATGATAATGCTAATGAAATGCATACATGCAACCAACAACATGTTGCTGCCTTGTCGCACATGCAACCCAGGTATCGCAAATTGAAAGTGACTTCAAAACACCGGCCAGCCAACATAACCAGTTGATCATGCCTGTTGTCTCTGTGTTGTCTGTCGTGGTCTACAAATAGCCAACAACTAGCTAAACAGACAAGGGGAGATAAAACTTATTTCGGTTCTGTTTGTTTTGTTTTTGTGATGTTAAGCTATTTTTAGTATCAGCACCACTGGTCTCCGCTTATGGTGTACACTCCAATTGTGTCCGTGTAGTTCGGATGTTGGTGATTCGTGCGTCCATGAAATTTGTTGTGGCTTCCTTGACATGTTGCAACAATTAGCCGTTGCCTTGGCAATGCTCAATGTCTGGCTATGCCAAGGTCAAGTTCAGCCAATTGCTGTTGCATGTTTGCCATACCACCACACGTTGCCTTGCAAAAAATCTGTGGCAAGCCGTTTGCAGCAGTGCGCCATAATGCGTTGCTAGTTCGAAGTAATGTTATGCTGTTTTAGAGCAGACTATGCGAAAAACTTCACGCAACTCATTAAATCGGATATTGTTCATGATGATGGAATAGATTTGATTTGTTGTAAACGTCTTGCACCCTACTCTTTGCTATGATGGGCATTGTCTTCATTGTAGTCATGTGATTGATGTCTTTGAATTTTGGTCGGAATAACTTTTGAATACAGATCAGAGCCTTCTGTTGGCCGCGGCGGTGGCTGTCTATAAAATGCGCGGCGGCTGCTTAAAGCCGACTCCAGTTGACTTTTCCTACATAAACCTGGGCTTAACTGGAAATGACCAACAGATTTCTAAAGTTTTTAACTATATTTTGAAAAATATCGCCATTATCATGCATGATAAAGTGTTTGGATTTAAAGGTCAGTTATTAGCTCTCCTGCAATAGAGAAAGAATTCTCTGTTTGGAAAATCTAAAGAAAACATTTGTACGTAATTGTACATCAATATTATTTATATGTTGCCAGAGTCATAGACGGAGATCAGGGAGTCGTTTCCCACACTCAGCCAAAAAACCAACTTGGGTTCATATCGTCTAAGACAATTCGTCAAGTAAAACTTCTCCACCAAAAAAGCATTGGCCGTTCGAAGTCAGCTTTAAACAGTCGATCCCGGACAGAGAGTACACAAATAATATCGTGCACAGCTCACTGATTTAAGAGAATTTCCGGCCTGTGCCTTCATAAAATGTTGAAGGAAATACGTCAGCGATTATCTCATCAACCGCAACAATCGTTTATCACACATTGTGATACACTTTCACACGACATCATTAGCGACACGAAATCTAACGCACGCTCTCGTCATATTCCAGAAAACTACTCCGCCCACCCCCCTTAATGTCTGTCCAGGCAGATATTGTGAACATATTACTTTTCCTTTTTAGTCGACTTTTGCCGACCATATCGCTCATTTACTTGAATAGTGGCATAACTCAAAATAGGATTTTTTCAGGAGAGCCGTTTAAAATCGTCAATTTCGTCGTACTTTCCAAATATAGAAAAAGAACTGCAGGCTATTTCAATAATATGGTGACCTGTCATATGAATGCACAATACTCAGTAGAACAAAAGCCAATTTAAATTAGAGATTTACAGCTTTTCCAAGAGCAAAAATATATAAAGTGAATTTTGAATTATGCCTCTATTCAAGTAAATGAGCGATATGTTCTGCTGACAGACTTTCCAAGAAATCCCTTAATACACTAGCTTACGTAAATGGCGTGCCAGTGACGTTTTTCAGAGCTTCCACTCGGCCTGTCAGTGAAGTCAGCATTTGGTTTGTTCGTTGCACATGCAACGGGCAACATCAATCTTAATGACTGCCACAAATTGCGGGGTTTGTGCAAAATGTTGCCGCTGTTTATATTGCAAGAATACGTGCGTGATGATGTAAATTACATACAATTTCAGTTTTCATTTTCTGATTTCGAAAACACAAATAAGATTTCACGATATGATAGGAAACAACCGAACCGAAATGTTAATAATAGCGCAGAGTGTTTAATGAAATTGTTCTCGTTTTCTTTATGTATTTTTATGTAAAGAAAAAAGAGAATGATGAAAGGGATCGATTTTTACATTTTACAATGAAAGGAAGGACATTGTCGTACTATACATGTACAATGTGTATAACCCTGATGTTTATGTGTATTCTTCTTATACACATCTACTTGTTGTCTCTGTTGGTTATCGCCTTAATTTCCTTTATGTCATTTTGTCATTCATCATTTTCAAATATTAGCAATAATTATGATTGACATCACTTATGAGCTTCATCAAGTTCAAGTTTCTAAGTTTGATTCTTACCTACACGTCTGAGGTAAGTGACTCTTAAAGCATGAGTAACCACCACCACCACCTGTTAAACGCCCCTAGTCGTTCATCAAATGACTCATGTAACATACGACGCTAGATGTGTTGAAAACACGTTTTATTTAAACATGGTTTTTATCAATTGCTTTGTGTGTGGTTTGGAGCTAGGATAGCATTATTCTAATTTGAGTTCGGCGAAACTTTTACTATTGTAATGTATTAAAGGTTGAAGTATGGCTATTGAAAATTTCAAACAAATCAGCTTATTTAGATACTAAACTTGTAAAAATATCGTATAACTGATTTCATATAAAAATGGTTCAGATTAACTCAAAATAATCAACGAGTTGGACAACGTTTGCCTCCTCACTAGTAAGCTGAGTCACTTTTCAA
Organism: Hydrotaea cyrtoneurina; assembly: GCA_958296145.1. NCBI lineage: Eukaryota > Metazoa > Arthropoda > Insecta > Diptera > Muscidae > Hydrotaea > Hydrotaea cyrtoneurina. The sequence continues at coordinate 47,729,584 of OY282514.1, read as the reverse complement.
TTATGCTAACCACAATTTCGAGAAAAACTCAGATAACAGCAAGAAATTGACTTCATTTTTAGACTTTAAGTTTACCGGAGTCGACGGTATATATGTTTTTTGGATCGTAGGCACATGCCAGTGAACTGTGTTGTAGATGATCCTACGGGACAGTATACAACCTTTCAGGGAAACTTTAAACAAATGCCCTTTAATTTAAAAGGATATTCGCTTCACCTCTTGCAGTCCCTTTCTGAGAGAGAGAGAAAGTATATACGACTAATAGATTTCAGTCGACAGCTTCCATTTCGAATTGAGTCCATCTCGGTACGGTTTAATACACATATGCCTTAAGAATACCAGTTTCGAAGAGGACTGGCTTCGACAGCTGTAGGGATGATGTAAGGATTGCCTATGATATGGATAAATGCATGTATGTATTAAGAATTCCAGATTCGGCTGAAAATGAGTGCTGGCTTCTGCACCTGTAAGGATTTCCGAAGATATATTCTTTTCACGATCCTTATCTAGCGACCAGATTTCTGAACATGACTTAGATTCCCTCTGTCACTTCTTTCACCATCCTAGCCAAATGGTAAAACTAGCAAGGCCTTCTCATAAAAACCCTTCTGAAGGTTTTTTGTTTGAAAAAAAAACGGTTCATCACTTTGATGAATTTGTACATCAATTTGCTGAACCTACAACACTTTTATTCAATTTAATGTAGAACCTTTTATTAGTTTTTCATCAATTCCCTACATCTATTTGATGAATATTGTATATCATAAAAACCCTTCTGAAGGTTTTTTGTTTGAAAAAAAACGGTTCATCAATTTGATGAATTTGTACATCAATTTGCTGAATTTTACCCTAATTTTCCAACCTACAACACTTTTATTCAATTTGATGTAGAACCTTTCATTAGTTTTTCATCAATTCCCTACATCTATTTGATGAATATTGTATATCAATTTGATGGACATTGTACATCGTTTTGATGAACATTGTACATCAAATAGGGAATAAATGTCAAACATCAATTTGATGGACATTGTAATCAATTTTAGGACGTAGGTGTACGTCCGAATACTTGGGCGAATACTTAGTTTACGAAATCCTACTCATTCCTAGGTGCCTTCTTAGAGAAGCAGTTTTAACCTTCTTATTATCATTTAGGACGGCCGTGGTATGGTAGGTAGTGTGTACGACTATCACACAGAAGAACCCGAGTTCGAAACCGGCTAAGACCATCAAACATTTTTCGGCGGCTGTTTCCGCCTCGTAAATGTTGGCGACTTTACGAGTAAGAGAGCAATCTCTTAGCCATGTAAAACTTCTCTGGAAAGCACTAAGCGTTTGGAGCCGGCTTTAAACAGTAGGTCCCGGTCAGTGAGAGTGTACAAATTATAACGTACACAACTCACTGATTCGAGAGAAGTCCGCCGTCTGTTCCTTCATGGAATGCTAAGGGAAATAAGTAAGTATTATTAGTTAGGAAGATCCAAACAACATTCCTTCTTCGCTGCAAGTAAAATACCTTCTGGAATGCCTTTTTTAAACATACGATCTTTTTCTCCACAATCTTGTTTTGTAGGCCTTTGTCAATGCGTTTATATCAGGCCTACATTTGGTGACATCTGGCCACCACAATATCGACTGTTGTTACCAAAAAACCACTCGACTCATAGTTTTCCCTACTGAAGTGCTCATGTTTGTACTACCACGTCGACACTATCACACATTCTATTCAAAACATCACTTCGGAATGCGCTCATTTCGAATGAGCTTTTCATGCGATTTTTTTTAATGGGACAGATGTGTGAGTTTTGTTGTCGTCGGGAGTGCTTTATTCAGAAACAGATTGTTTAAACATTCTTATGTACACACCATATCTTTTTGTTGCCACTCGGCTTAATGTACCTGACAATTATCTCATTATTCTAAATGACATGAATATTTTGGTCTATTTTCTTTTTACACGGATAGTGATTGATGAACCTTTCCCTGTTAACAGCGTGTTTATGTTCAGAGTTGAAATCATTCCAATTTCAATAAATTTCCGTCACAATTGAAATTGAGAAAATTCCTAATGAAATGAAGTAATATCAATTTGTTAATAGGTCAATTCGAGAATATGTAAATAATGTGATTGGACATTACAGACCTCGATTTTTTAATAAAAATTTAATGGTGAATTCTATATTATCATCTAAAAATTTAGGTATCACAAGAAATTAACAACATTTTAGAGTGTACGCTCTAGAAAAAAAGGTTAATCAATTCGATGAATATGGGCTTCATTTTCGAAATTCTTACCTGGTTTCAAACCTAGGTTTTGGCTACCACACCACGGCTGCCCACAGTTTCTCCAGCTGCTTTCAATTCAGCGAACAAAAATACAAACAGATATAACAGGTTTGAAAGAAAATGGTTAGAAAAAAATGGATTCAAATGTCGTATGTGTGCAAGTATGTCGTGCATACCATGAGATTTCAATATTATTTGAAAATTTACTTTTCAAATGATACACTAGCGGTTTTCTAATTGAATGCAACATCAACATTTTCTAAAATAAGAATTTCACAATAGTAATTTACTAGAAATCTCAACAGAATTTGTGAATGTATGAATGGTTTTTAATTTCCCCACACAAAAAATCTCAACTGATCTTTATGACTTCCACCTAATTCCTACTTAAACGACTTGCGTCAAGTGTTATTCGTCACCCAGAACGATATTTCTTTTAGTCTGGTCATTTATTTCAAGCCGGTATTTAAGTTTGTGGTTTATATTTGACACTGACTCACGGATGAGACTTCAGATACAAATGATGATCACTAAGGTATTAAATTGATATGAGCTTATAATTGAATTAGTAAATATTTCGTTGACATAAATTAACCGTACTACTTTTAATCGCAGCATAATGGTGTGGCCAATAGTGACATGCGGGTTTTTTCCCTCATGTAAATCACTTTTAATTTATGATTTTTTCTAAATAATTGCACTCAGAGACCGAGTGAGACGGTCGGAGTCAAAGGAAGGGCAGAAATTAAAAGTGTCAGACAATTGGCCGTCACAGTTGGGAACAGCAGTTGGCCTGTTCAGATTTGCAAACACGTTTCATAAATTGCAAACAAATGCGAGACTGCAGTCTGAACGCTGCTGACAATGGTAATTATTCAAGACAACAACAACAACCACACCATAAAATAGTGAAATAATGACAACAGGCTGCCATTGAGTTTCAACGTTCAAACACAATTCCTATTCACACTGTTTACAACTCTCATTTAGCATGATGGAATGTGCAGGATATATTTTGATTATGGCAGGCAAGAGATACGAATTTATTTTGGTGGATACCACCAGTTACCGCTTAGAATTTAAAAAAAAATTGCACAAAAAGTCGTTTGTTTTTTAAAAAAAAATTAATAATTCAAACAATATGAAAATATTAAAAACAATTTATCGAATAACATTGAAAGCCAAATTTTGTGACAACTGTTTTTTTTTTTGTCACTAATTTCTGTTAGAAACAGTATTTGCAAGGGAAATTCGTCAAAAAAGTAGCTTCATTTGGTATTCACTCTTCTGTCTCTCTTGCTATTTAGTTTCTAGTAATCTACAGGGTTCTCCAACAAGAGGTGTTACTTTGGTATTCACAGAAAAATGGAATTTTTTGAGATAAATGATCGAATGTTTATTTCATAATAAAGAGAAATTTATGCCGTTAATAATGAAGAACAATATCAGCCAAATGGCCACCACGACCACGCTTACAGGACCATAACCTTTTCATGAAATTGTCCATAACCAAATCGCAAAGTGGCTGCCCTATGTCCTCGATAGTCTCACGAATTCTATCGTTGAGATCTTGAATCGACGAAAAAGTTATAGACGTTGGAACTTGAAAAAAAATAAAGTTGGCTGAAAAAAAATGTCATTGTTTACACATTTTTTTATGCACATAAAAAATAGTTGTCATTTTCTTTAAAATATCTACGTAATGACAATATTTCATCACATTGTTTTTGGTAAAAAAAAAGTCGCACATAAAGTCGAAAAGCGTCAGAAAAGTTGAAAATTGCAACTTGAGTCGCACAACGGTAACACGCTTCTTCATGGTATCCTTTGCAATGCTTCCTGCTCCAATTATTGGCATACTATGAGCTATACTTCCTACCGTTGAAACGAGAATTACTGTTTAGTAGCGCATATATCCAAAAAAGGCAAGCAGTAAAGCAAAAACAAACACCGAAACGTTTTTTGTTGTGTGTAATGCCTTGGGCAAAAATACAAATAAGATATTCCCACTCGTTCATAGAGTTGTGCTTTTCTAGATTGATGTAAATTAATAATTTCAATTTGATGAACGCATAAAATCTAAATACCTCATATTGAAGAATTTATTCATCACATTCATGAATTTCTTCATCTGTTTGATGTAGAACTATTGACATATCCTTTTTAATTGATTTACTGTACAGGATATGTGGTATATTCCGATATAGTCTAGTTCTGAATTAACGATTTAATTGATTCGAAAATAATCGATAGCAATTTTTGAAGTTTCCTCATGCCAAAATCGACACTCATTTGTCCGTTTGACTGATGTGTTTTGCAAACGTTGTAATTAAATTCCAATGAAGTCTACCATGAGTGGCCAATATGAGTACTTACAACGAGTAGTACTTAAATATACGAGTATCTGGTATTCACTGCCAGTGCACTCACAGTGTAGTGAATGCCATTTTATTCGAATTATCGATGTTGTCGCTTGTTGTTGGTGGACAGTGGAAATTAATGGCAATTTTCAAATCGTTTCACACAGACAATGCAACAATGTACGGCGGCAATATCACAAATCATATTTTGCAAAAACAAAAAGAAGACAATCCATTAGTAGGGATAAGGACTAATGTGTGCATCATCCGATGTCTGGATGATAAATGTGTCCAAAGGTCTGTCCAGTGTGTTATCGCGTCATATGGGAAGAGGTCTAGCACTGAATGTGTATGTATGAAGTGTGTGGTTTTGCATGCAAATTACATTGTTGGAATGTCAGTCGAGAAAAGCCATAACGCAAATGGCAAACCAAAAAAAAAGCGAAGAATAACAAAACAACTGAAATTAATCGAACGCTAATAGTATCGACAAATATGCCATTTGAGCGGAAATTACCCACACGGTCATAGAAAATACTTATAAATAAATACCCACACATGCATATGAACAGATATACATACACACATCCCCTTAATCGTCTAATTATTAGGGTGACCATATGTGTTTTTCGGTTCATATTTTCATATTACCGATTTTTTGTCTATACAGTTTTATGAATGAAATTCCTTTTCAACCACAATCACAGCGCGGCGCTATTTTGAATACTATCGAATTAAGGTGACCCTCGGTTAACTTTTACCGTTTGCATAATTAATTAATCGCAAGTGTAAGTTCGATTGAGTAATGTTTACTCGAGTGAATGAATGAATGAATACAGAACTCATTGAATGGATTGGACATAAATGGCAAACTTTTCGTAGTCACCGTATACTTTTTTGTGTGACGTCATTGGTTGATGTTGATTTTGTTTTCGATATTTATTCAATACGTGACTAACAAAATTATTCGAGAGAATTTCTTATTTGCATTCTTCGTTTTGCAGTTCCGAACAAATTGTATTAAATGCGTTGTCGTAAAAGTTGTTCTTATATTCGAACGACTGAGTTGGAACGTATTTAATCTGGTTCAAGTTCATTCTCGTTTCTATTAAAATGTTGGGAAAATTCATCGGATCGATGTCAACAGTCAGCAATATTTATGTATTCATCAAAAATTTTAGTGAACGTGAATTACTAAATTAAAATAGTAAACAGAATATTGTCCTTTAACAGGAGAACATAAAGGTTAAAGATTTTGAGTTCCAACATATGAATTTATTTGAAACGACCTCTTGGATTTTTTTTTTATTTTTAAACGACCTCAACAACTCGTAAGTTGCTGAATAATTCCAAAGTAGTCCATCTATTGAAAACACCATAGCTTCCAAATTGCTAGGGTAAATCCGATGGAAAACCATGTCCAGCTATCGGTTTAAAACTCTGCAGCGTTTAACTATACTGGACATGAAATTTGAAAATTGTTTAATCGAACATCGCTTGATGTTCTGAGCCTTACGATACAGGGTGATGCTCGTTGGGCTAGTCATATTTTCGAAGTTGTTAAAGAAGCATTGAAGTGATTAGACTTTTTGAATTGGTGCATAGAATACTTCGCCACATCTGATCTTGTAAATATTTTGCACCACACACAAAATGCCATAAATCAGGGGCCAAAAGACTTCTTAGCTGCTCCTGACCGTTTATAGAGGAGAGCGGCGGTGATGATAAAGGAATGACAGGGTATCCAACTCTATTGTGTCCTTTTAGCATCCCGGAATGTGGATTGTATATGGCTCTATAGATATTTTAACGGTACTTGCTGCTCAGATATACATCGTGTAGTATTAGGACTTTCAGTCGAGATAAGCGGCGAACCGGGGACTCTCATTCGTCCACTGTCAAATGGACGATTGATCAGATGACGCACTGTAGAGAAAATTCGTTCTTCAGCCGAAATGTTCGTTTCCTGTCAATTGTGACATTCTCACACTGTGCATTGCATTTATAGGCGGCAAGCCCTGAATGTTAGTAAAAAAAATGCAACGTGGAAACCGCCCCTGAAAAATGTTTGATGTTTGTACCAGAATACGAACCCACGTTTGTTGTGTGATAGTCTCTTACACTTAATCACACCCTGACCGCCCATAATAAAAAGTAGTCTTCGATGTCACCTTGTCCTGGAATGAATTCCATTGAAAAATATTCTCCGGAATTATAAAGACATTCATCTCGACTCGTCATCCTTCATTTGTCAGCTTCTGTAGAAGTCACCTTTACCAATCTTTCATTTCTGGACTCGGAGTCCGGAATCGGCACCGACTTCAGTTCCCCTCTTGACAGAGGAGTGACACTTCTCAGCCTTAATCTCCATCTACTGCTCCCCTATACATTTTTTCCAAATTGGATTTGATTTATCCGTATTTACACTTTTACAAGCATTGCTCCCGTTCTCCATTTGAGTAAAATGAATCATTGCCTGTCAACAGATGTCACTTGTGGGTCTTGACTTAATTTGTCCATTTGTTCGGCGAAACATGTCCATTCCCTGTTCTCCGTCTGCCCAAAACCACATGAACGACAACGTTTACATAATAATTTACAACATTTGGGGTGGAATGTTGGCAAAACCGCAAAATTTTTACAAACAATCCGTCCATAACTCATGTGTATCTACAGCGGAGCTGAGCTAAATTTGAATGGTATTTATGGATATTTACGAGTTCTTATTTGTGCTCCACTTAATTGATCTGAAGTACAAGCATAGCATGTGGACGAAGGTACTCTGGCATGTTGCTCCATCGAATCATAACAGACCAAATGTGACGCCAACAGATCAAGTCAACGCCCCAGCACACATCAGGTAGAGTGGGTGGGTGCGCCCTCTGACGAGAGTCGTTGTGGATTTGAATTGAAATGATTGGAAATTTGCTTGCATTTTTTTGCGGGTTCCTATGCCATCGGCGTCATAAATGTATCTCTTAATGCGATCATGGTTGGCTGTGTATGCAAGTCTGCGTCATGATAGATTCCGCTTTCCGTTCACCATATTTTCTCCATAGATTTCTCGTTTCGTTATCAGGCACATTTATTTATTTTCATGAAAACACAACTGTGACATATAAATTACACTCTGCGATCCATACGTTTGTGTTTGCTTTCATTTGGTGGGCAAACATTGTACAAACAGTTTGATATCGAGATTATGAGGCCGCCATGGTGAGGGCGGGTGGCACAACATGAGGAGCAGGAACTGAGGATAACGTTTTATTCGAAAAATTAATTGAACTGCAGTTAACAGTCGACAAATGTATGTCATATTGATAAGATACATTACATATGTTCACAGTAAGTGGGTCACTAAAGGGGAATGAGTTTAGCTTACATTTTTACTACAAACGGCGGATATGGATCTTTTTGGCGCAGTGTGACTCGCCATTAGTTTTCAGATGAACTCAAATACCAATTAGGGAGTTTGAGTTTGTTCATTGTTCGAATGCCAGAAAATGGAATTGAATGTACTTATGTACAATACTTAAATCATTCCCATATTGAAATATGAGGTTGAAATTTAAAAAAAAAAGGTTAGTTTTACATAAAAACCCCCGTATTCATAAAAATGTAAAACATGTTTTGAACATAAAATGTATGAAAATACAAAGACAAGTTCACAAATTTTTCGTCGATTGAGGACTTGAATCGACGCTGGGCTGTTGGCGTAGACCTTATCTTTCACGTGACCCCAAAGGAAGAATTCGCAAGGTCGTCGTTCGTAAGTTATAGTGTTCTATAACGCAAAATAGGAAAAATTGAGATAAGACTGATTTTTGGGTCAATTTATCGAGATCTGTCGATCTGTGTAATCAGTTTGCTTTTATTCTTTATAGTTTCCGAAATATTATACATCGACTTTATGCTATACAATACTTTACTGACTTTTTGCAATAAAGAACTAAACTTTAACATGGATTTCCCAAAAAAACATTTTTGTCATATAGAACACAATAACTTGCGAACGACGAGGTGTTAAATCACAAGATCTCGGTGGCCAATTGTGATCACCCCTTCGAGAGATAACACGGTCAAAAAAAAAACAAAAGGCCATAGAACCTAAATCAATTTGCAGAAATATCACTATATGTATAAAACTAATATGTCACAATGTCTTAAAAAAAATTAAAAAATAACAACTATTGGAAAAAGTTTAGCTGGCATCCTTCGAAAAACATCCAAAAACAACAACAATTTTTTTTTTTGGTTAAACCGAACAAAACTCGATGCCAATACGGAAAATAGTGAACTTTATGTCTATGTACCACGTCTTTCAATTGTATTCTCTACATAATACGGATATATTGTCTTTATTCGTATTCCGTATCCCCCGTCGACAAAGTCACATGCCATCAATAAACTTTTCATATTTGGGTCAAACAATTAAAATTGAAACATTGAGAAAAATGGAATTTTAATTGAGTTTCAATCAGACAACTCACAGATACAATGCAATGTCTTCTTCGAAAAATGATTAAATGTAACCCAGTTAAGATACACAACAAACTGTTGCAATTTGCAACATTATGCACAGCACTCTTCAAGTGGGTGTCGTGTGTTGAAGCGTTTTGTTTTCCTACTTTTTTTGTGTTTGATCTTTCCACTCGAATTGGACGCCTTGCAACCCGCATTGCTGTGCATTAAGAACACATGGAGAGTTATAGGAAATATCGTTCTTTAAATCTTTCCGCACTCACACTTGGGTGCAATGTTGAAAACCGAATTCATAATATGCATAAGTACAGTACAGTGGCAAGCAAAAGTGGGGTAATCGATAAAATGAAAATAAGGTGAAATAAAAATGAGTGAAGTTGCAATCTCGATCACTTACGATTGAGAGAAAGCAAAAAGTGAATCACTCGCTACAAATTTGTGGCCGCTCACATTCACGCACGCTCTTTTTTATCAATATTTGTAATATGAAGACGTGGGGGGGGGGGGGGGGGGGTTTTGAATTATGGATTCCCGAAGAAGAAATCCCAAGGGAAATCTCTTTAATTATAGCCGACTATTTATGGAGACTAACACAAATAGATGGGTGTACGGACGGGCAATCAATTCTTTATATTTTATAGGGCAATACAATTTATGAAAGAAATAAGCTGCCGCATGTCGCGTTGGCTCGCGGTCTTGCAACCAGAAATGGTTTGCGGTTTGTTTTTACAAAACCGCCAATATAATAAATTGAGAGCTGACATCATTGGCGTAACTAGACAATTTGCCTGCAACTTTTTGGTGCATTGTACTTCTTTCGCAACCCGCAGAGCTGATTTCTGGGGGGTGCTAAACACCCACCATCACCCCTATTCCTATGCCAATGGCTGACATAGGATATGATTCGGTCTGGGCTGCAATAAATCGATTACACTACTCAACAAAATGAAAAAAATTTCATGTACTCCGGATGCGATAATTTTTTCTGTGTAGATAACCTTGACATGAGCTCGAAAAACGCAATAAAAAATTTTTTTTTCGTTTGGTTTTTGTTTTATTTTTTTTTTTTTAAATTTTAAAAAAAAATTTTTGGTTAATTTGTTTCGTCCGGTATAACTCGGGAACCACTAGCCCGATTTAATTGAATTAAATTTTAAAAAATTTAAATTTACAATTCCCTTAATCTGTTCATATATTGTTTTCCTATACAAGCAACAGTTTCCAAGTTAAAAATGAATATATAAAGGAAAAAACTTATTTTTTGCCTAAAGATTTAATTTTTTTTTTTTTAAAAATCCATAAAAAATCCAAAATGAAAAAAAATTTCAAATCTTATTACTTTTACGTAAAGTCACATAACCTATGAGCAAAATGAGACAAAGATCATGAAAATCGATGCACGCGTTTCGCTTTTATTCGCAATTGAGTAAAGGTATGAATTTCAAAAATTTGCTCGACATATGCACAACTTTGTCTATGGTAAGGTTTTTTCTTTTTTATTACAAAAAAAATTAAAATTTGTTGGGTGACAAAAATATATGAAAATTTGAAATTTTTGAAATTCATACCTTTAAATTAAAATTGAATTCAATTAAATCGGGCTAGTGGTTCCCGAGTTATGCCGGACGAAACAAATTAACCAAAAAAAAATTTTTAAAATTTAAAAAAAAATAAATAAAACGAAAACCAAACGAAAAAAAAATTTTTTATTGCGTTTTTCGAGCTCATGTCAAGGTTATCTACACAGAAAAAATTATCGCATCCCGAGTACATTTTGACTGTTGACTAGTGTTATTAAATGCAGGGCTGTGGCGTCCCACAAATTTGCTCGTAGTGAAGTAGGGGTCGAGCTATTTCAAAATGCGGAATCGTAGTCGAGCAATTAAGGGTCGACTTTGCGACCCTGATTAAATGTTCATTGCGAGAGATGGCACCATTCTTTCCAACCAAATGTGTTGTTTGTTGTCTTGACTTTATTTTCAAAAAAAAAAAGTAAAGTCCAATCATGCTTACTTACCAGAATCCGAAGCGGAAAATTCTGCAGAAAAATCAAACGAAAAATAAACGAATTAGCGTCATTGTGCATGATATCCATTTCAAACAATCGTGACGACAGCTGTCAAATTGCCACTACCACGTGCGCAGGATAAGACATCACATCACATATATTAAATCCTGTTACACCCTCTACCAACGAGTTGCATAAACGAATTCTTGTATCGTTATTTACACTGAATTGATTTATCACAGTCTTGACGGAATAATAACTTTATACTTCCACAATTTTGTGCCACACTGTCGATTTTCCTTATTGCTCTGGAGTTTATGAAATGATTTTGAACATCTTTTATAAATCAACGCTCGTTCACAGAACGTGCATAGGTACATAACAAATATCTTCATGCTGATACCGCAATGTACACACATCTTATGCGGGTTTTTGCTTGTCGATATCTTTGCCAACCAGCTCCAGACGGGGAAAAAACACTTTTCTGGCTTCGAATAAAACCACTTCTCTTGCCAATGTAGAAACTGATTTTTTTTTTTTGCTTTTCCTTCGCTCGAGTGCCTGAAATGTGAATATTTATTGTTCAAGTATAGTTTGCATCTTGATTTCAGTTCTTTTGTTTAAACCACATGAACTCTGAGTTTTTTTCTTCATTCATAATTTCAAGATTTATTGCAATATTTTTCGATGAACTTTTTAACATTTCGAGAGTTTGCTGCTTGGTTTTCCGGCCATGAGTGATTGTTTATAATTTATATCCGTTTTTAAAATGCGTCAAGAATTGCCCTTAAAATGTTTGCAATGAACAAAATATGTAAACATTACACGAAAAGTCTCAAATATGCATGATTTCTGCTGCTGCAACGTTGGGCAAACGAATCTGTCGTTCCTCAGAAATGTAGCACGTTGCACCTAATTTAATATTTGTATACATGTTTCAGTCGATGGGCAATGACCTTTACACAAACAGGAAATTGATTTGCAATCAATGAACGATAACACTTCGATATTCGCTGATCGTGACCTGCACGATTTCGGGATTCCCGAAAGAATTTTCCCAATTCCAGCTATTTGGAAAAGGTGCGGAAATTAAAAATTCAACTTGTCATGTATATCAGAGTGTCTATGTGTCACAAGTAGGATTTTTAAACCGTATTTCACGGGAAATTGGCCGATTTTTTACTTTCCGACTATGTTCGATTTTTCTGCCAAAACTTAACAGGGGCGAAATAGATGATAAATTCTTGTCGGCGGCGGATAAGCAAAAAAAAAACCAGTAGGCGGCAGCTAAAAGACGACTAAAGCCGGAAAAACGTCGGCTAGAGCAGTTTATTTTGGTTTTATTTGTTTAAATTACTTTTAATGAAAAGGGAAGATATCATTTGAAATTGAAAATTGTTGCTTATACCATTGTTATAAAAACTGTTAATTAATAAAAATTATTAATTAGTTTGTCGATAGAAATGGTACTACGATCGCCATGTTGTCATGAACGACGGTCTGTATAGTCTTCTTCTCCTTGCATTCACGCAATTCCCAGCAAATAAAATTGGTTGTCCATAGTTTTCATTGAGAATTCTATCTTTGAGGTATTGAGGTGGCCCCAAACGAAGAAGTCGCAAGGAGTTTAATCACAAGATCTCGGTGGACAATTGTGAACACCTCTTCGAGGGGTAATACGGTCCAGAAACTTTTCCCGTAAAAGAGCAATGGTTTCGTTGCGCCGTCTTGTTGAGAGTAAACGTTGTCCAGATCAATATCATTCAACTTCGACCATAAAAAAACCATTAATCATCTCTCGATAGCGCAATCCATTCACCGAAACTGTTAATCCAACCTCATTTTCGAAAAAGTAAGGTCCAATGACCCCGGCGGACCATAAACCGCACCAAACAGTCACACGTTGAGGATGGAGAGGCTTCTCAACAACAACTCTTGGCTTTTCCGAGCCCCAGATGTAGCAATTTTGTTGTTGAGGTAGTGTTGAGGCCCGTGGTGGAAATGGGTCTTATCAGTCAAGATGATTTTACGATGGAATTCCGAATAATGTTCATGCATTTCAAGGACCCAGTCATCAAAGAAGGCCGTGGTGTGGTAGGTAGTATGTGCGTTTATCACACAGAAGAACCCGAGTTCGAAACCGGGTAAGACCATCAAACATTTTTCAGCGGGTGTTTCCACCTCGTAAATGTTGGCGACTTTACGAGTAAGAAAGTAATCTCTAAGCCATGTAAAAATTCTCTAGAAAAGCATTAGCCTAGCCGTTCGGAGCGGACTTTTAACAGTAGGTCCCGGTCAGTGAGTTCTAAAGAACGACGAGGAATGGGCAAACCTGGGTTTTCTTCAACACTTTGGGCTACAGCAGCAATATTCTGAGTTGTTCTTGAGCGATGTGCACGGGTTTTATTCTTCACATCACTAAGTTGTCCCAACAGCTCGAATTTTTCCACCAATTTCTGTATTGCGATCCGACAAGGTGCTTCACGACGACTCAAAAATGCTTTTGTTTGGCGAACTGCGACTGCAAGATTTTCACCATTTTTGTAGTGAATTTTAATGATTTCAATGCGTTCTTGAAGCCTGTATCGTTCAATTTTTGATAAATGCATCAAAAGTGACAGCTACCGAAATACCGGGTGATTCAAAATAACACCTCTGTTGGAAAATCCTTAATTTGACTTTGGGGAAAGAAGGAGCTGTTTATTTGCTTACTTTATCATAACCATAGATCCTATTTTCTATCCAATTCCCATAATATTTTATGCGGAAGCAGACGACGAAATACTCTCAATTAAGTGGGATGTGGCTGATATTTTGTTTTCTCACTGAATAAGATATTCTACGGCTTCTATTGGATATTCCCAGAACCATTTTGACTACTTAAGATAACCTAGTATTATTTTATCGTAAGATTTCGCAACTAGTGTCGTCATAATTCGGCAATTCTTTTGCCAACAGCGCACCGAATACGAAAGAAAGATATTTCTTTACAATCCACAATTAAAATTTATTATTTTTCAGAGTATAATTCAAATAAAGTACTTTTTGCATGACCAGTGAGAATGATAATGAAGAAATGTGTGAATAACAAATTAAATAAATTATTCGTATTAAAACATTCATTCCTCTGGACTCGGACATACATACATACATTTGTTGTACTCGCCATAATAATACAAACATATGGACATTAACAAATTCTATTGAAACGAATAAATTTTGGAAAAGAAATCAAATTGAAGTGTGTAGTATCACGTTCATCAGCGGAAATGAACAAAAAAAATAACACATACATACATACATACATATGTATGTTTGGAAATTTTTGATGCATTGACATAACAATTCAGAATTTGGGGCTGGCGGGCAAAGAAATCAAACAATAGACATTTTTGGAAATGTAAGAAGGAAACACAAGAAATGACCTGAATGTCGCAACAAGAAGTGATTAGTTTTGGAAAATGTTGTACAGTGTAAACGCCAAAATGAGGCAATTGTTAAGTGCGAATGAGTTGAATGATATTCATGTCACTCGCCGAAAAGCCGGAATATAAACAAATCGGAAGCGGAAAATAATATTTGAATTATGCCGTACGCGCCTGCACTGCATTCCAATCCATCCAATTTCGAAAGAATTTCTGAGTCAAACGCCACACATGTAGTAGGTTTCAATAGATTGTTCAAAATAAATGGCAACAAATCTGAATAGTGCGGAAAAAATGAAAAATCAAATGAAGAACTATTTTGCTATCACTAGTGTTTTTGATTGTCTGAAAATTAGATAAAAAAAACGAAATCTCTGTGCATGAGTAATATGACCAACTAATCAGATCAACCGGAATTTGTAGTTCCCCTTGTATTTCGAGTGTGTTGCTCTTGTTTCGCAAACGGTTATTCGCTTATATTTGTTAATTAAATATTTGCGTTTGTTGTCCATTTTTGACAATTAGAATTATTTAAAACTAAAAACTGTTTTCATTATTATTCATGGAAGTGAAAACATGTGTTGAGTGTCGCACACTCTGCGACGACAATGAATTGGAACATTTCTGATGCTCCACTCTAAAGACAATAGGCGTGTTTTCGTTACTAAATAGCTTGTATCGCTTGGTTAATTGTAAAGAAAACGCCAAACTAGCGATATTGTCGTTTGACACAAACTGGGCAACATTCTGAGAACGCTTTTGTTTGTTGTTGTTTTTCATTTTTATTTGGGGTTTTTTTTTTGACATTTTAGGTTGGGGTGATATTGCATAATGAGAAAATCATCCCAAATTTGAGGCGATTCTTCGTTTTTAAATATGGGCCACTATTCACCGCCAATATGGATCATATAAAATGTCCAAATTTTGACACTTTAAGTGTGAAAGCAAAATACATATAATTACTATTAATGTATAAATGTAAAATTAATATTTTTCTCATACTTTTGATTTTTTTTTGTTAAAAAATACACTTTTTCCAAACTACGAAAATCCATTTTTTTTGTGGGTATTTTTCATAATATATATTATCACGTCAAATTTTTTAAAAAATAGATTTTTATCAATTCTCATATTTTCCTAATTTTTTTTTTTTTTTTAAATGGTTATCGTTTTTTTTAGTTCAAAAAACATTTTTTTTTCGTAAAGCTTAAGTAGTTTAAAAATTTGGAGTCTCTTCAAGTTATGCTAAGAAAAGTGAAAAAAATATTTTTTTTTTTTCAAAAATAATAAAAATTGGGGAAAATCTGAGAATTGATAAAAATTTTGTTTAAAAAATTTGACGTGATACAGACATTTCCACGAGTCTGCCTGCCAAAAATCGGTCGAAAGGCTTTCACACAGGCCACTACGAGATTTATACTTCAAACTTAAAAAAAAAAAAATTCTGACGTGTACATGAAAATCGCCGATACACGTGTATTTTTATTTTTTCCCCTCTTTCCGAATATCTGCATTTGGTTGATAGGACAGAAAAAAATCTATTTGTTGTAACACGGTGTATTTGGGGGTAATTTTTCATAAATTGTTTGGATTTTTTTCTTTATTTATATTTGTGACATTTTTCATTTGGCGTATTTTTCATTGAGCCTCTTTGCTCAGTTGTTTTTATGCTGGCAATGCTCTTAAGTGATAATTTCTATCGAAATGATATTGGTTAATTTGGCCAATGGACTTCGCCGAGAGGGCAGATAACACTTTGGGATTACCGAAGCTAGAAAAGATCGTTTATGGATCCTCCCTGTTTGACGTTTATGGAGAGGCCTTTTAAAACCACAGAACGCTGCATACGAAAAGTAGACGACTTGGGTAATCTTTCCAAAATCTGTACAATTGTCTGATTTTGAATGTTAGTAACTTAACATAATTGCTGACTCCTTGTCTACAACCAATTTTTTACTTACTTACTTATTTCCCTTAACATTCTATGAAGGAACAGACGGGGAACATCTAAGGCTTTTCTAGAGAAGTTTTACATGGCTTAGCTATTACTTTCTTACTCGTAAAGTCGCCAACATTTACGTGGTGGTAACAGCCGCTGAAAAATGTTTGATGGGCTTAACCGGTTTCGAAGTCGGGTCGCACACTAGGGTTCTATAAGTCGACTTTCGACTAATCGATTAATCGACTTTTGGGTACAAAAAAGTCAAAGTCGGTAAATCGACTTTTTGTTTTTAAAAAAGTCTAAAAGTCGACTTTTTCATGTCGACTTTTTCGACTTTTTATTTTATCTTCAAATATAACCATATGTATTTTTACTTGTCATCCAAAAGTTTTGCAAAAGTTGCGAAAAAAAAACGTTGTCAATCGTTGCCACTTCTGTCCCGTGTGAGAGATTATTTTCGCATGATGGACTTATTGCTACCCAAATTCGGAGCCAAATTTCCCCAAAAAATTTAAATATGATTATATTTTTGAGATCAATAGATGAGGACATGTGGTTCCAGGAATATTGATCAACTATTTTAAATAAAACTTTTTTTTGAAAGTTTTTAAAAACTTGAGTATATATAATTTAATAACTACATGAATTACCTGATGTTATTACCTTTATAAACACTTTTTTTTTATATAAAAGTTTTTAATACAAAGAAAACTTGTTTTTATTCCAAAATATTGCATTTTTTTTATCTAAAGAAAAAATTCGAAAAGTCGACTTTAATCGACTTTTTTATACTAAGAAGTCGAAAAGTCTAAAAGTCGACTTTTGATTTTATTGTAATAGTCGAAAAGTCGAAAAGTCGACTTTTGGTCTTAACTATATAACCCTATCGCACACACTACCTTCCACACCACGGCCGTTTACCACTACCAAGTTTTTACATAAACCAAAACTATTTACTATATCAAAAGTTGCAGACTTTGGCCCAATAAAATTGGATTCTGGACCGCCGATCTAAAAATAGTCTTCGTCAGAGCTGCTCTTAGACCCAAAGTGATGGGCTTGTGCCTTTCAAATTGAGAGTTTTATCGGAGAATTTGCCGATTTTTTATTTCCCGATTCCCGTAAATAAAATACTACCAAAAAATTAAACAATGTCCGATTTTACACAACTGTGATTGTGGGTTTTAACAGGGAAATTATACGATTTTTTACTTCCTGAAACATTTCTGAACTAGTTGATCTTATTACATTCAAATTGTACAGGTTTTTTCTATTTCTATTCTATTCTAATTGTCTAGGATTTTTAATTTAGGTTTTATTAATTATTACAAGTTATTAACATACCTGAGTTTAAGTTTGGCTAACAAAACAATAGAATTTTAAAGTTTTTTTTTTTTGGAAAATATTATTTCTATATTTTAGAAAGAAAATCAAATTCCGAGAATTCTAGGGAAGGCGTCGAAAAAAATACAGATTCGGGGGAGATGAAAAAAGTCAGGAAATTAGGTGCAGGGGACATGTTGAGATAATTGAAGAGTGCACACACTCGGTTACGGCACTCTCATGCTCATCAGTACAACGACGGGGTCCGTTAGTTTTGTACGCTAGGAGCGCAGCCTTTCGGAACACAACCAGCATTCAGAGGGAGGCGGTGAGTGCCTCATTTCGGCTAAAACCTATTTTCACTGCTTGGGCGTCATAGCATTGATTTCTAAAATACATTTTCAATATTTGCCACAGTTGCTCAAGCGTAAAAATTGCATGTGCTTCAAAAAGAAACCAACAGGATTCTCCAACAAGAGGTTTTATATTGGTATTCAAAGAAAAATATAATTTTTTGAGATAAATGATCGGATGTTTATTTCATAAGAAGGAGGAAGGTATGACGTTAATAATGAAAAACAACATCAGCCAAATGGCCACAACGACCACGCTTACCATATCCTTTCTATCTTTGACGTCTTGAATCGATGCTGGACTGACCCCAAAGGAAGAAGTCGCAAGGTGTTATATCACAAGATCTCAGTTACCAATTGATCACCTCTTCAAGAGATAACACGGTCCGGAAACTTGTTAGATTGTGACTGCAAGATTTTCACCATTTTTATAGTGAATTTTAATAATTTCAATGCGTTCTTGAAGCGTGTATCTTTCCATTTTTAGTAATGGCATAGTTTCTACTTGTCAAATGTCAACGTATAAAAGCTTCAAAAATGGCAGCTATCGAATAACACCTAACAATGAAAGAAACTTGTCGCACGAGTTCAAAAATGTTTAAGACTTTGTAACAATTTCGGATCGAACTCACGTATCCTACGGTGTGAAAGCACGTATCCTAGAGTCTATGTTCTTTTCGGAGTTCCTAATACTTCACATTATTCCTCATCTACATGCATGCATATTTTTGAATAATTTTATTTTCGACAAATGAAACCCGGGGTGTATTTAATCATTGGCGGAAACTGACATTCAATACGCTAACTCTTCACAGAAAAACATAAACGGTAGGAGTTTACAGGATATTCAAAATATCTTAAGCGACCACCTCAAGAAATTCTAACGCAAATCGTACTGAGCCAATACATTGTGTAAAGTGTTTGTTTTCGCCATGTTTTATCATGAATTTGTTTATTTTGTTATTTATAAACACTATTTAAATACTTGTACGCTGTCAATATCAATTAATTTAATTTTTCTCTGTTTTCTTTTCATTTTCTTTGCAGATAAATTTGCCGCTTGCTCTCCAGTTGACTTTTAAAAACAAAAATATTGAAAAGAAAACAGCAACATACAGTGATGCCACCCGAAAAAAAATTGTAGCCCCAAAAATTGTACTTTCCTTAAGTATTCATCTATATTCATATAAAAAACTATGTGTTGATCACATATTCCAAATAAACATTTTAAACTAATTGGTCAGTGATTGATTAATTTGTTTTTAAATTTAGCACGTATTAGCGCTTTTTCGTAAGTTGACTGCGCGTTTTGATACCCCGGAGCTGGCAACACTGGCAACATATTCCACCACAACAATTCAGAACTCGGAATTGTTTACAAAGAAATAAAGAAACGTTTCAAAAAAAAAAAATCCAAAACCAAAACAATGACAGACAGTATTTAAAGCGCGCTAAAAAAGTCAACGTTTTTTAAGAAGAAAGCAATTTGAAAAAAAAAAAACAGTTGTTATTATTATTGTTTTCGTTCGGCGGGGGTGTATGTGTGCGTTTTTTTTTTAAATAATAAATGATAAAAAGGGTTATATGGCCATGTAACAACAACCACAACGAATTTATCTGAAATTTGAAAACAAAAAAAAATAAAACAGACGAATAGAAGAAGAAAAAGAAGGAGTCAACAACAACAGCATCAAAAACATATATTTCCCGTTCACTTCTCCGGAACGAATAGTTTTCTTAAGGAACTCAAACGGATAAGACTGAATTTCGTTGTGCAAACCGAAACGCGGACAATTTATTTTTTTATGTTTTCTATTCAAACTCACTTCACTGCCGCCGTATATAAATCAAATCAAATTTAAATTATAAATTTCAGTTTGAAATTTATCAAATAATCCAAATGTGTTTCTATTGTTAATTCCAGAGTGTGTGTGTTGTTGTTTTTTGTTAAACAAAGAAAATGTGTGTTTTGTGATTGAACTCAGTGCAATATTAAATTCTTTTTTTATTACTAATCGAATTTAAGAAAGATAACAACAAAGAATTAGTTTTACAATTTCACTCAATCATGGATTTACCTCGATCAACGAGGAGACGACAGAGTAGGCGTGACTGCTGTTTACTCGAAACGGATTTGCAGTTATTGCTCGTGTTGGGATTATGGATATCAAATACAATTATTGGATGTGAAGCAAGTAAGTATTTCGATACAAAAAAAAAACAACGAAAATTATTATAATTATTAAGAAAGTAATGCCAGTATACTGGAAGAGCTGTTCCAATTCATTAGCTTCAATTTATATTTTAAATATTTACTTACTGGGCTGCTTACAACTTGGGCTGCTTAATAAATTATTTCCACGCATCCCCTTCTCAAGTTTGTGCTGCCAAGTATTTGCATGTCTTCTCTCACCGAGTCCATCCACGGGAGTTGCAAGCATAAGCATTGTTCCCAAGTTGTGATGTATTTGCATGTCTTCTTCCACTTGGTCCTTCACCGGAGTCTCAGTCTTCCCTGTCTGCGTCTTCCTGCGTTTGGATTTATTCCACTAACATGGCTCAGCCGGCGCAATGCTGGATTTTGATGTTCATGTTTTTATTTCCTGTTAACTCAGATCGGGCCATAGATTTTGCGAATGATTTTTCTTTCAACACCAAGAGCCTCTTCATGCGCATACGGAAGTACCCATGTTTCAGCGCCATGAAGAGAAGTCTCAGTTCTTGGGTTGTGTGCTGAATCCAAAGCCGCATCCATTTCCTTCGCTTTAATTTGATACAAGGTATACAAATCTTCCACCTCCTCGATGTTGCAACATCCAGCCTCCTCTATATCATCTGTCTGTCATGGTTTGTTTTGGTTTGTCCTTATTCACCATTAGTCCCATCTTCGTCGATTTTGAAGTCTTTCCGATGAAGTCAATATCCTTCGCATATGTGGATGAGGTTGTGACCATTGACGTTCGTAGTGTCTGTTTTATTATATTTTATTCTTCTCGTGGGTCTTTTCCAGGATTTGGCGGAGTGTGAACAATTGGTCGATAGTTGATCCACGCCGCTAACAGAGAATCTGTTCATCTAGTGTAATCGTAAATCTATCAAGCTTTCACGGTAGTTGGCTCAAAGGGGGTTTGTCTAGAACATAGAACGCTAAGTTTACAATCATCAAGTAAGCATTCATTTCCCCAGATGGTGCAGTCGAGCTAGCTAATGTATGCATACAGCTCTGCCGGTGTTTCGTCCGTATTGTCGGCCTTGTGGTTCTTCAGCAGGCCTATAACTGCATTGAACTCATCTGGTTTACGGGTATTTTTCTTCGCAGGATTCGTATTGCTTCCAAATTTTTCGGGTTCCAATGTTCATACCTACTCTGAAAGAAACTTCATAGAGAACTTTGCATTAATATTTATCCAATTCTAAACTATGTAAAATTGTTCATTAAATATGTACAATTTTTAAAAAATAGATGTACAATTTTAATCGTTTTAATGAAAATTGTACATAAATTTGATAAACATTTTTAATTTGATGAAAATTTTTCAATAATTTAATGGAAAGTGTATATTAACTTAATGAAAATTGTACATAAATTTAATGGAAAGTGTATATTAACTTAATGAAAATTGTACATCAATTTAATGAAAATTGTACATTAATTTAATGCAAATTGTACATCAATTTAATGAAAATTGTACATCAATTTAATGAAAATTGTACATCAATTTAATGAAAATTGTACATCAATTTAATGAATATTGTACATCAATTTAATGAAAATTGTACATCAATTTAATGAAAATTGTACATCAATTTAATGAAAATTGTACATAAATTTAATTAAAATTTCACATAAATTTAATGAAAATTGCACATAAATTTAATGAAAATTGTACATCAATTTAATGAAAATTTTACGTCAATTTAATGAAAATTTTGAATTTGATGAACAATTTTAATTAGATTTCTGATTTATTTGCAAAATAAAAATGTTTATTTTATTTTCTTAAGAGTTTTTTGCTATATTCATGTACACATATCCGTTTCGGAGCCTACCACGCTTCGTTTTTTTTTTTTTTTTTCAATATACAAATTCTTCAATTTGAGGAACGCGGAAAAATGACATACAAACCAATGAAGAATTTGTTCAACAAATCAATGAATTTCTTCATTAATTTGATGTAGATCTATTGAAGAACCTTTTTCATTGATTTGAGGTACAGTTTTGTTTTTTTTGGGAGTGTACACGATGCGATGCGGATATTTTGATGGAAGTTTTACTCTTTACTCACATAGACCTCAATCTTCTCGCATTATAGTGCTTTCGTTTATCTTTTCTTTCTTCGAAATATATGCTATCCCTCCCTCTTTAACTCGCAGTATTGCATCCATGAGGAAAAGTATTTTCTGTTTATTATAGGAATAATTTAGAATTTGATCAGAATCAATGCAAGCTGCGCTTGACTACGTGTATTTCGTCCTAAATATATCCATTCATTCATCATCCATACTCGCTCATAGGCTTGAAGAGATTCCTTTCTCGCGAAAACTTCTGCTTGATAATTTTGCGCAATTTCTAGTGGGTCTACGCTTGATAATTTTGCGCAATTTCTAGTGGTTCTAGGCCATAAATATGCAAATAAACAATTCGATCCACCATTTATTACACTGAGACTCTCCAACGTTTTCCTGTTCATGTACAACTTGTAAACAAACGGAAAACAATGGGTTAAAAAAATGCGCCGAATACTTTCGATACCACTTCCATATCTCACAATGACGCACTGTATCAGTTTCTTTTAATGGAATTTCCCAATTTTCTGAATATTTCTCCGTATTTCTTCCGTATGCCTGTGTCCGCTATTATCAGCGAAGATTGTACAGATCTGCTTAAAGAAAATATATATACACGCATTCATTGTGCATATGTTGTGAGTACTTTTGTCTGATAAGGACCATTTCTTCATATCAATGAACAGAAACAACAACAACGCGAACAATATAATAACAAACAATTGGCTTGTGCCCGCCCTGTATGGACTCGTGTTTCATTGAAGTTTTGTTTGGGTTTTTGTACAAAAATGTAATCACATTTCCTAAAAATAGATTTCTTTATTATTTTCATATTTCCATACCCGACCCGCACATTCGTTCACACTACGATCGTAAGTTGGAATCCATCAATAGAAAATATGCCGTAGACCGGCAAGTTCGTAGTTTCACTAAAACACTCAAACCGCTTCTAATTAATTACTGTGAAATTGAACACTGTGCGGCAAAAAAGATCATACTAAATATACAAAAAAAAAAAAATACTGGAGGCCCCTGATTAAACGAATAACGGGTACGTAATAGTAATGCTGAGTGGAATGAATTTAAACCCCTTCATAAGATCCTGTAAATTCAAGGACTCTCTGAGAACCCAATGGCAGAGTTCTATATTCATTTATTGGGAACCGATTACTCTTTTCCAGACTGTCCAATACAAATTAAATACAGATTAATAGTGTACACTATTTATTTTTTCCAAAGTATAGCACATGTACCTAGAGCTCGCCACATCCCAAGTCAAGGCTCAGCTCAGAATGTCCAGTTTTACTTTTGTGCCAAAATGTTGCATACTTTTGGGCGCATTGGATATCAGCAGAAAAATGGCAAAATGTATTGACATGTGTGCCAGATAAAATCACATCCATTTCCGGACCTAGAAGACTCTGTGATACATTGATGATGTCTAGTACATGTTGGAGAAACTTAAATGATAAACTTGGATTCAGGATCTCGGCTTTAATAAGGATGGGTTATGTTTGTAATGATTATAATTTTGGAGTTTATTAATTTTAATTAATTGATTATTTGTCTGCACTGGAAGAAATAAAATTGGATGCCTTCCAACCACAAATAATTGATTTCTGACATGTTGTCGCACAGTGTAATCGGTCATCATCATTCACTTCACTTTATGACACTCTCCATTATTTTGTGACGCCTACACAAAATCATGATTTATATGTTAATTTTCACATGAGGTCATAGACAAATTACAAATCAGATTGTAGACGTTGAAATTTGAATATCAATGAATTGAATGGTGTCTGACACCCAATAAAGGCGTTTCTGGTGCACATAGAAACAGGGTGGATGGCAATAGTCCAGTTGTTGACGGGTTTATCTGACATAAACAGGGGTCCGGTGGACTAGCTAGAGCAAAGACCATACAGAGGGCAGACATCCCAAGTCGTTTGCTGAACATTTCCGAGAGTTTATTTGTTTTAAAAAAAGAAACCTTATTTGCTTTGAAAACCTTTCAAAATTGTTTCAAATATTGCCATGCCAATAACTGACATCTAGAGTGTGTACAATCGATTTGGGTGGAATACCGCTTCATGATCTCACTCATACTCCGACCTGAGATTTACCCTTCCAGTGGGGGTTAATTTAAAACAACAGTTGGTTCGGATTTCAGGAGCATAAATGATATGACAAAAAGACTGCTTGATTTTCTGTCGCTCTACCAAGGATTTCCATAGAACCTTACTTCAATTACAATCTATTTCAGTAAATCTATGCAGGTAACGCAACAATGGAAGCCTCACCACCAATTTAGCCAACACAATCCACGCTTGTCCACCACGTTGTCCACCTTCTCTCACCTAGGCAGCAAAATAAGTTGTCACTCTCATTTATCAACATCGTTGACGTCTGGCGACAAATCATGGCGGGCAGTTAACCGCTGGAATGGGGAGCACTCAAATGAAAATCTGTGTGGCATTACATGTAGTGCGTGTAAATTTGTCCACTTTACTTCTGGGAAATTTGTTGGCATAACTGTTGGTTATTTATGCATGTTTCGGTGTTGGGTTTTCTTCTTCAATTTTTTTCTGATCAAATTCACATTTTAATTGATCAAACGTATGCTGGCACTTGCCTGGCCTTCTAAGGCCGAAAAAGAAACGTGCCTCGCCTAAGGCCTCCAAAAAGCAGCTGCAGATAACTGTTCTTCATCGTATTCCGAAGGACTGAATGAATGAACGTACCAACAAATAGATGTCAGCCTATTGATAAATGAGAGTATGTATGCAGGCAATTGCTTCATGTGGTGTCGTTTCATTTCATTTTGTTTCGTTTATTTATTAATGCCTTGCAGATCTAAACTGTGTCAAAATAACAACTCAGCCAGCACAGGCCGATTTTTCCAGCAATTCACACTCCTATCGGTATCATCGATCACATGGACTTTGAACTTTAGAAATTGTTCAGATCGCGAATCGAAAACGATACGCCTGCAGTAGTTGCATAGAAAAAGAAATGTATGACGTTCACGAAAAGTTGTGGACATCACCACAAAATTCAGCCTTTTTCAATTTAAATAGCGTAGTGCACCACACCAAGACATGCCACATATCCACATATCATTTCTTTTCAACTGGAATGCGTGCCTCAAATTTAAAATAGTTTTATTTTTCACGTCGCCGACCGCCCCATTCTTTCTTCAACAGTTTTTTTTTTGTTCGCATCGGCGGCTGCAGTATGTGGATGTGACTTCGATATCAACTGGAAATAATTGAATTGTTTTGTTATAATTTCAATCGTGTGGCGTGTGTTTTTTTTTCCTGCATCGGAACATTGTGCAATAATAGTGAATTGTTGCTATTGTTGTTTCATTTAATGCAAAAAATATTAACAAATTATCACATTTTTCATAATCTGTTGCATTTACAGTTTTTATTACGATGTATGAATGTAAATTATATGGTTAGGTGAGCCGAAAGCCTTAGCTGATCGTGCTCAACATCCAGTTCAAATAATGTAATAATAAAAATCAGAAAACCGGTCTATGACAGGATTTGCAAAAATGTCAACACAAACCGACGATACCTGTGAACTCTGTAACTTGTTCTGGTGGTCTAAGCCTCTCTAAGATATCGTCAACAATTTTCTTTCATTTCCACTTAAATCTATAGATTTAAAAGTACTCATAATAATATTGGCGCAAAAATAGAAATGTTTAAAAAAGGTTTCAAGCTTGTGTTTGCTTTGATTGCAGGCAAGGTATACGGATCCGTTACGAAGCTACCACACTTCTTCATCGGTACCCATTTGCAATGATTTCTGCTACAAATTATTGGTCTAATATGCGCATAGTTCTCACAAGTGAATGAGAACTACTGCTTAGCATCGCATATCCCCAAAAAATTAGCAGTAAACCAAACAAAGCAAACACATGCGTTCAAAAAACTTTTTATTGTGTGTAATTGTCACCGGCAAAAAATATATGAGTATATATTTTTAATAGAATTACAGCTCATAAGGCGGAAAAAATAGTCCATCGTTGTCTATCTTGTGTGATTTTTTTAATTTGCAGCCATGATCGCCACGATCTATGTACATTCTCCATGAACTGATCTTATCCACGTGTTCCTGTCTCTACCACGTCTTCTTGAACCCTAAGGTTTCCACTCAAATGCGATGTTACCGATATCGTTATCAGTTTTCCGAAGCGTATGGTCAATCCAGCTAATGGGTCACGGCCAAAAAATTCCTCAAATATAACGTAGGCTCATATTGATGAATACTCGGAGTTTGCATAGAGCAAAAATGGTAGAAAAAATATTACGCCATGCGCATTATTTCCCTTTAGATGACGTTACTCCTTGTAAGTGTTGCCAACCCTATGTGTATCCACAACGAGTAAAAAGTTTCAGATTGGAATACAGCATAAGGACTGTTGTTGGCAAACCTGCAATTAAAACCACTTTGACTATTAGCCATTAGGAACACTTCGCGTGACGTCAACCTGCGCAGATGGGATGGCGTAATCTTTGTTTCTATCATTCTTGGCATATAGCATCGGTTTTTTTAGGTTTCAGATCCGTATACTAGTGCTAGCTTCGATTTTTTGTTGGCTGCGAGATATTTCGATCTGATCATACTTTTTTTTTGGTTTGTGATATTAAAATCCAAATTTGCTCCACCGTCTTCCGATACTGCACTAAGTGTTGCCAACCCTATGTGTATCCACAACGAGTAAAAAGTTTCAGATTGGAATACAGCATAAGGACTGTTGTTGGCCAACCTGCAATTGAAACCACTTTGACTATTAGCCATTAGGAACACTTCGCGTGACGTCAACCTGCGCAGATGGGATGGCGGGATGACGTAATCTTTGTTTCTATCATTCTTGGCATATAGCATCGGTTTTTTTAGGTTGCAGAACCGTATACCAGTGCTGGCTTCGAATTTTTGTTGGCTGCGAGATATTTTGATCTGACCAAACTTTTTTTTTTTTGTTTGTGATATTAAAATCCTAATTTGCTCCACCGTCTTCCGATACGGCACTACGAAGATATGTGAAGATTTCATGGTCTTCAATGGACATTCCATTGATGGTAATGCTGAGAGGCGTTTGATTGGAAGTTCCAATTCGCATTACCTTGGTTTTAGTGAAGTTTACTCGTACATTTTCAATTAGCAATTCCTGTTTGCGCCTCATTCCATTTTGTGTATGTGATATAAAGCATATACCGTCTGCATAGTCTAGGTCACCTATTTTTTTTTTGTATGAGGGTCTGCATCGGTTTTTGTAAGAATTCAGTCCATCACCACAATAAACAGTAGGGGTGACAAGACGCATTCTTGTCTAACACGTCGTTGGATAGGGAATTTATTACTGTCCTTTGCTTTGAATCGTACTGAGCACTAAGCACCGCTGCGCCTCTTAATAAAACACTCTCACTTTCAATTTAGGGTTTTACTTATTCAACGAAAGACTAATTTGCTTATGTAGAATTTTTACCGTGTTGTGTCGTCTATTTGTTACGACTTCCATTCAACTCTTTACACTTGAATTCGTTTCAACTTCTTCTCAGCAACTGACTCCTCTTTCACATCTGTCTGTTCTTGTATGTGAAGAAGGTCAGTGCCAATCTCGCGTGTCAAGTCAATGTCGTAATTAGTGTGTCTGTGTGGTCGTCTTGTTCGTCTCAGTTAGTGACGTCCAGTAACGTCCTGTGATCTGTGATTATACCTGATTCCACATACATATTATCTTGATTATCTTTTCCGGTAGGGCTTTCTCTCGTAAGGATGCGACCATATTGCATACACACATGAATATACCAACGTGTTACAACAAATATGTTGTCCATGGTACATCAGATTTATTACAAAAACAATAGGTATTATAGATTTTATTTTAACTTTTCCTTTTAGTGTTTTTGTTAGTTTCGAAGAGTTCTCTCCTAGTACAAAAATTCATCAAGTCGTCACCTTCAATATTTCGAATTCCCATGCCATATTTAAAAGACTATTTGTCATATTCCACATTGTCGTTTAAGTCCGCCTTAGGCACACCATGAAACCTAAATCTCGCCACAATATTCGATTCATTTGCATTGACTATGCAATTCCTCTTCCTTCTCTAGCCAACCAACAAAGTGTACTTTGTAATGGGAAAACAGCATCACATTGACATTAGATCATCGTCATTATTTGCCACCAGCCAGAGGAAAGTCTTCATAATCGGCCGTACTGTGCCACAGTCTCCTTAACCGTTCGCCATGCAACAGATAGAATGACAGAAGAAAGTTCAAATTCAATCAGTGCCATCCATATAAGGAGGCGACGGCGGTTAGCGGCTGGTGTTTATGTGTTGTACAACAATAAAATGTAGCATTTTATTTAAATGCGATATGAACGAATGGTCAACAGAATGTAGCCGCCAGACAGTGTCTGTCAATAAGAATATTAGGTGTGTTTTGTTAGCAGCTTGAAATGTGTAAATAGCATAGCTAGCGGTCATGTTCACATTCTTCGGTTAAGAGCTGTTGTAGACCTGATTACAGATAGGGACCTATGTGCCGTTTTTTTTTTGCACTAGTCCCATACGAAGATTTTTATGCTAATTTTATGGAGGGGTTGGGGTCTACGGTAGTCTGCGAGTTACTATCTTAGGCCGCTGGTAATTTTGAGAAAAGTTGTTTCCGGACTCAGCATATCAATTACCCGATTCCCATGTTCATCCCTATCCGAAGTTATGCCAGTACTATAATCTTTTGTTTTGCAGTTTCAGTCGGGAATACCATTTTTGGCATCGTTTCTATTCCCATACAACTCAATCTCCTCACACTGTCGTCTATGGAAGAAAGAGATGTCGTCATCTCTTTTGTCGGAATAGACGATTCTCCTCAACTCCTGGTATCGCTACAACACAGCACGCATTGACGTATGATCGAGTGTCGCCTTGTTTGATTGTTCTCAGCTTTAGTCCATTCGGTACTTTGCGGCCGCTTTCAATAACCAATTACGTCGGCGGCTTTTAAGGATGCAGTCTCGCAAGAATGATAGAAACAAAGATTACGCCATCCCGCTCAGAGAAAAAAATGTTCTGCGCAGGTTGATCAAATGACGTCACGCGAAGTGTGTTCCTATTGGCTGATAGTCAAAGTGGTTCGAATTGAAGGGTTGCCAACAATAGGTCTTACGCTGTGTTTCACTCTGAAACTTGTCACTCGTACATACAAATAGAGTTGGCAACCCTTACAAGGGACAAACTACGTCATCAAGCGGGAAATCATGCGCATGGCGTAATCTTTCTTTCTACCATTCTTGCACTCTAGTATTTGTTTTCGCTGAGCGGAAAGCGCAATGAGAGGGGGTTTTCGCAGTTGGCTTAGCTTCATAGGGTAGACATGGACTGTCTGTTGTGAATGAAGCTTCTCGAGGTGTAGCTTTCTCTTGTTGTTGCTAGATTTTTGGCTTTTCTGTCTAGTGCCACGTAGCGTTATGGCTATCGCGATGCTCAAATCAGGTATTGCTAATAACCATGTTACTTGTGGCGGTGAATTCCATCAGCCTCATTCCGTTGTCGGAGGAATATATCACAATCTTTCATTTTCGTACGGCCGTGACTTTTCTATCATATTTCCTGAATGGCGGTGATTTCGGTCTTGCATTCTTCGAGAACATCCGCCAGCTGGATAGAGAATCCCGAACTTGAGAGTGTTCTTACAGTCTATCAGCGAATCCGTAAATCATGGCCCTTTAAACGATTTTATCATTTCTTTTCGTTTTCATTGTGTTTGGACTTTTAAATCCTCTTTCTTTACCCGTGCTTGGAACCCGCTGCCCGTATAAATATGAACAGGCGGAGTTTTGCATGGATATTACTTGCTTACAAACGGAATAACGTGTTACCGGATTTACTTTTCCAATAAGTGCTAGGATTGGCACAACCAGCCTGTTTGGATTGGAAATTAAAATCCATTGACTCCAGATATCGGCAGTAAATGTATAGTTCGTAAAACTCACGAGTAAGAGCCATATAAAACTCTCTCTAGCGCCGAAGCCGGCGTTAAACAGTTCTCTAAATTATATCGTGAACAGCTCACTAAGTCCTGAGAAGTTCCCAGTATGTCAGAGCAGTCGTATCTTTTTCGACTTCAAGAAAACAACCCTATTGTTGCACAACAACAACAACAACAAATGATGAATTATTACCATCTTCGAAATAAACAAAACAACAAACAATGAAGATCATAAGGAATTTCTTTGCACTTATCTGCATACAATATGCAAATGCATTTGACTCTCTATCCATCGGTTGTTAATATTTTTTTTTTCATTTCGTGCCGTTTCTTGTCTTTTCAGTGCCGCATCCAAAACCACAAACAGACGCCAGCAACAGTATAAGTAAAGGTGATGATATGGATTACGAAAGGAATTATGCCGTCGAACTGGGTGCACCGCTCCTGATACCTCTGTTACCAGAAGTCACACTGGATATGAACACCGAGTTTGTGATACGATGTGAGGCTAACGAAGCGATTGTATGGAAAAATCCTATTGAATCGATGGTGGATGTGGATGTGTACCACCCCGACGATGCCAGTCGCCCGTTTGGCCAAACACTAACCATAAGAATGGCCTCACACAATTCGGTGGGCAATTACTATTGCATCAAGGTGTCCAGTTTAAGTGAGCGAAATGTGGAGTTGATCGAAGATTCAACCTTAAATGATTTGGTCAATGGCAATAACGCTTCGTCAATTTATGTGTATGTAAATGGTAAGTGTGTTGTGAGAGTAATCGGCGGGTGTTCACATTTAAATGCATCGTTTTGATATTATTTGCAGACACGGAAAACTTTCTGGTTCCCATGCCCTTTCCGGTCATTCATGTGATGCAATTTCAAAATGCTGTTATACCCTGCAAGCCAACAATGCCAAACATTGATGTTTTGCTCGAAATTCCCAATGGGGAGGTAATAGAATGGAAACATTTTTGATGCCGATAAACCCTCGAATTCTGTAAATCGCAATGCAAAAGCTCGCATTATTTTTGTTCAACAAAAGTTAGTATTTAAAGCGAGCTTTTGCATTGCGATTTACCGAAGCCAGGGGATCGGAAGGGGCGTTCGAATGTTACCAAAACGCAATCTGACGGTCAAACTGTCATGTTGTGTTATGATAGAACTTCGTAACCACCCCACTATACGTAACAATACGCACTCTAACTAACTTTAAGGCTTTCCTCTGCACTGCAATCTTTCCCTTTTCACACACTGGCACTTGTATCATTCATAATATTTATTGACGACACTGGTCGACAGTAAATCCTGTACTGAAACTAATAGATAACTACAACGGAGACACATTAAGAAGACAGTACTGTACAATTTTGTTGTAGAACCTACTACTCTCTAAAAGAAGCTCCAGAACATGCTTCCTGGAATTGAAAAACAGGATTTATCGAACGGTGACATAGTTTTAATATTCCAAAATCCATCGCTGTGGTATTAGAATAAATTTTCACGATATGAAAGTAAAATTCTCAGTAAAAATTTTAAAATCCACCAAAATTATGTAATCAAGTTGGGGTTATCTCATAGAGATGACGAGATGTACGCACTTAAAAATCCTATACAGCTTATTAGTCAAAGAAATTCTAAAATGTTAGTTTGGCAGCTGCCCGAATCCTATTTTATTTGGTCCATTTGTTTCGCTGTTTCGGTACCTGATCCGAATGATGATCTTATGTAGATATCAATGATTATTCGTGGTTTTTGAGCCTTTTTGATGAAAGGCTGATTGGTCATTGTTGTGATTCATCTTCCCCCATTTAGGAATGAAGACTATCTTTAGGGGGGATAAGGTAGTTGTAAGCCAACTTCGAATATTAAACTATGTAAATTTTTTTCAATGGTTAGATTTTCTTTAAATACATAATGAGATTCCCGAATTGTGAATTAAACAACAAAAAAATCGACCTTAATTTGTTTATAACTTTGAAACTCTCATTTGGATTCAACAGCAATAAAGCAGATCTCTTTCGATCGTCCACAAAAAAAATCTCCATCCAAAAAATTGTCCACCATTTTTGTACCCAGACCGTAGCACATCAGAACATGTTGTGTTGCTGAGTTTCCAGTAGTAGCTCTAAGGTTCCTCGAATGTTAGTGGATCAAAATCCATCCGTTTTTTGAATGTACTATCATACAGTTGTACCAAATGATTACATCGTACGTCTCTGAGGACTAGTCGGCTGTCTCTGAGGAGGTTTATACTGGAAAAATTCCTCCATAAGTGTCTGTTAGATTTCCTTCTTAAAAACTTGAGGAGAGGACTTATATGCAATCCAGTTACCCATCCGTTTCATCTCAGCTTCCTGTATTCCTGCGCCTTTTCGCAATTTCTGCATTCCATCATTTGGATTTCAATTACACTTCTTCATAGCTTTCATACATGATTTTCAGAATATCCACTGAATATAGTTATTGTTCCTTGTCATAATTCAGGTTCTAGTTTTACCTGGTCCAGAATAATATAGCCACCCATGTAAAGTCCGCAAATGCGGCCTTAATGTAACCATGATTTTGGATACAAATTAGCTGTATGGCACCTGGACCCAGCCGCAGAAACGGGCAGCCGATGCTGCTTTTGAGAAGTGACGGTTAATCCGTACACTGTATCCTTGTGAACGGCAGTGACGTAGTCATCCCCTCGATGGTCATCAAATTCTGCTGTTTCCACCTTGCCTAAGAAGTCTCGCTGACGGTTGAAGCAGCAGCTTCGTTGTCACAGTTCCTGGCGACGATTTTGTCCAGAGCTTAAGTCTACCTCGTTAAGTGGCAGGCAGCGAGTCACTGTTTAATACAAAATAGTTATAGGTTAAAACGGACTTAATTTTCTCATCAACGTATTTATGAGTTCAGTGAAGTATGTAAATTTATTCTGTGTAGATCTATGTGAAATACAATTCAAATCAGATAAAAAAAAACAATGCCAGTTTCATTTCTAAAACAAATTCAAATTCCCCCACTATGTGTCGCCAAGTAACAGTTCCATGTTTCAATTTCCATTTTTCACAACTAATGCACTCATTCTATACCCTATCCCTCCCTGTACTAACTTCCTTTATAAATTGTTAACCCGTTTTTTCTTTCTAACTTTGGTTTTTGGTTATCTTTAATTATTATTTTTATTTCGGTTTATGTTTCTAACAAATCTAGGATCCAATAATCATTGCCACGTCCAACACAACAATTCCGAATCAAAGCTATCCAGCGCTAATGGTTTATGATAGTATCACATACAAGCCCTCCATTGGATTTACGATTCATCGCGTTGACACATTTCCCTTAGAGCTATATTGCACTACGGAATATGGGAAAAACGTATCGTTTATAGAATATAACATGAGAGTTTTCCGTATGTGGTGATTATATCTATTATTTGTCTAAACCCTAAATGACAATAGACATCTACATATATATTCATAATATAATCGAAAAGTAGATAACAAAGTAATTCGAGTAGTCACTATTTTTCCACACCTCGAGTCACCTAAGCTGGGAGCACTGAAAGCCTAAATCAAGAGTCAATAATAATTTGTTTGTAGCTATCGAGTGTAACTCAAGCTCACTGCCATCCGATAGACACTTTGTGTTGACTTAGTGTGCCCGGCTTAGAGGGCACGTCTGAGGAGAAAACTTTAGCAGTAGTAGGATTATTGAAAATATTTTATAATCAATAGAATATATTAGCTTAAGTTTGATGTTCTATTTGTATATAGTATGTACCTGTTCCATATGTAAATATTCAATGCCATCTACTACTCTCAATCAATTCCTTTGACTGATGGTGAGAAACAGGAGCGTTTGATTCTGTACACTTGATCACTTATTGGGAATTTAGTTTGAAATGTGAAATTTTGACACATTGTTGAAATTCAGCATCTTACAAAACTACAATAAAACATGATATTAGCCCAGCAGATTATACACGAGTACATGACATAAGTTACAAGAAAAAGTAGCATTATCATGAATGACATTAACTATGCGAAGCAACTACTTTTTCACAGATATTTCACAAAACACACAATTATCTGTCATGATTTAAAAAGAACCGCAAATTCGGTGCATAAAATAGAGGACTTATTAAGAACCAATATTTTTAAAAGACTGTTACGAGAGTCTGCCATGTGTTAGACAATCAACTCAGGGATTGTCATGACATAGCAAATCGTAAGCGAAATATAAGCGACTGTCCACACAAATCGCTGTTGACGTTTTCATACAAATGTCCGCCAAAACATACACGACTCTCATTAGATTGTAATACAAATAAAACAAATAGATAAATCATACACGACACCAGAGTCACTGTCGCTATGATATGACATTAACGATCTGAGCGACGTTACTGCAGCTCTAAACAGAACGAAAAAAGTTATGGTAACACAATTTGTAGCCAATTGAAAGTTGGGTAGTCGACTGCAGTTTCTTATATTATCTTGGGATTGTCAGGCTCTGAGCCGATTACCAACGAAAACCATCCTGGAATGCAGCCTTATCAATTGCTTCCTACGGCCAATTAAAAAAATATGACAAATATAACTTGTCGCCTAAATTAATGTTTCTAAATTTTTTTATAAACAATAGAACCTTACACACGTGCTTTTCAGACTTCCTTGTACCAAATTATTTTGCATGTAAAGTTTGTTTTGTTATTGTATGGTCCCGTTACTAGAGTTGGGTATTTTCCGAAAAAATCCCGAAATAACGGAAATTTGAATTCTTGAAGTATCGGGAAATATTCAAAAAGCTTAAAAAAAGTCTAAAATCAATGTAAAAGCAATGAATTTCTTAAAATATTATTTTTATTTAAGTATAAATAATATAAAAAAATATTTGAAAATATAACTATTTCAATAATTTAAAAAAAATAGTTTAACAAAAATAACACCGTGTTACAAAAAATAGTTTTTTTTTCTGTCCTATGAACCAAATGCACATATTCGGAAAGGGGATAAAAAATAAAAATACACGTGTATCGGCGATTTTCATGTACACGTCAGAATTTTTTTTTTTTAAGTTTGATGTATGAAGCTCGTAGTGGCCTGTGTGAAAGCCTTTGGACCGATTTTTAACCCTTTTTCAGTGATCCAATCGAGCTGATTTTTGGCAGGCAGACTCGTGGAAATGTCTGTATCACGTCAAATTTTTCAATTCTCAGATTTTCCCCAATTTTTATAATTTTTGAAAAAAAATATTTTTTTCACTTTTCTTAGCATAACTTGAAGAGACTCCAAATTTTTAAACTACTTAAGCGTTACGAAAAAAAAATGTTTTTTGAACTGAAACCTTAAAAAAAACGATAAAAAATCAAAAAAAAAAAAAAAAATGGGAAAATCTGAGAATTGATAAAAATCTATTTTTTAAAAAATTTTACTTAAAAAGTTAAGATTATCTTGTGAAAAAATTGTGTTTTCTATTAATATTTGTCAAAATTTTTAAAAAAAAATTCCGTTTGACAGACACAACAATTCTTGTTTAATTCTCTTTAAACAAAACCGGAATCCAATTATATGAAACTCTTAACTGATTTTTGTTGTAATCTATGTTTGCTGTATGAAGATACGCACCGATGTATGTTCCCAAGAAATGATATTTCTCGGTATCCGTTTAATGTGAGTAAAATCAAAATTATTTTGCTACAATAACTGGCATATGCCAAAATCTATCAGCCCGTTTACGAAAACTCCCAGGGAGATAATTCCCGGGGAATTTTTTTTTTCGAGAATAATATCCTCTTTTTCTAAACAGATCGGGAGAATAGTGATAAGGGACAGACATATTCGATTATCCGGAGTCAGCTTTTCGGTTTGACTCTCGGTCTGTTCAGAATTAAAGGATTTTTATCTGAAAAAACTAAATTCCCCGGGAGTTTCCATAATCGGGCTGTGTAGCTTTCTGCCACAAAGCAAAGCGAACATGCCAGGTTCTTACCAAATTCTTTTGTAAGACTCAACTCGAACTGATTCGACTTTTTTAATAGCTTAGAAGCAAATAAAGTTTCTTAAATTCAAACAGCATTTAATTCAAATTCAATTCAAATTTTAAATAGCAGACGTCAATTTGCCGCCTAGGGGTATAGTATATTTCTTACGAACTAGGCACCTTTTTTCTACGCAAAAGCTTGCAGACGCAACAGTACTGGTGTAAATCACACAAGACAGAAACAAGAAATGATCCTGCAATTTCTCGTTTATCTATTAACATAAATTGATTAAATTGTTTTCGCAACCAATTTTGTACATGAAAAACAAAATGAGCGTTTTCAGAATAACTCTTTAAATGGTAAACATCCCCGCTGAACAGAGTATGGGGTAAATCATCATAAACTGTGCCGATTATTGTTTTTGTTTTTGTTTTAATTTTTTTATTTTCCCTTAAATTTTTTATTAAAATCTTAATCCACACTCACACATGGTACATTTGGGACAACTAAAGCTTTTCCTACAATTTTCCTTACACTCATACCAACATCGCATCGACATTTACTTGCTATATCCAAAGCTTTTGCAACAACTCTCTTTGTTTTAAGGCTTTGCACAAATCCGTTTTCATTTGTTTCATGGTATTTGCAAATTTTTACTAAAAAATTATGTATACATTTTTTTCTGAATTCTTTTGTGAAAACCACGGAACACCTTTAGACTTTAGCCAGCGATAGCGGTGTACGCTATGTTCCAAGTATGGGATTTGTTATCGAAGTACGAGGCATGAGTGAACATGGATTCTACGTATGCCGTCCGAAAATACCGTCCAAGGTCAATGAGGAGGAATCAACTGAAATCGAAACTATTCTGGGTAACAAAATTGTTAATCGTGAGTTTTTGCACCCCTGTTTTGTGCTTGTTTCCGTCTCTTTTTAAGTTTGTTAGTTATGCTAAATGGTCTCTTAACGAAAAGATATGAACAATTAAACAACCCCCCACCCTCGCCATAAAACCCCGTCCTCTCCCTTTAAATTTGTATGCACTCTGTGATAAAAGGGGTTGTGTAGTTTAAAGAAGGATATGTGGTTTGTTGTGTTTTTTTTTCATTTTCTTGGATTTATTTTTTACCTACAACTAATTTCTGGTTAACTATATACTGGTGAAGGTATCGGTATTCATATTTAAATGTGACATTATTACTCTTATTCTTCTCTTTTTTTCTTGTTTTGGGTATATCACTCATTTTCATTCGATATCGAAAATAAAAAAAAATCATATTAACATAAATACAATTAGCTTTACAATTGGATGAGACAACGAGAACTGGAGAATCGGGCCTAACAATTAAAAACACGTCAAATATTACTACTACTACTACCACTTCAACTACCACTGCAACTACAAGTACAACAACTGCAGAGACAAGTTCAGTAACTAACAATAAAATAGTCAATGTTACTAACCGCACTAATCGTCTAATTCGTCCTATCTCCGATCGTGTTGTCACGGGGCTTGGTGTTGGTGACACAGCAAATCACATTCACAATATTAGCGCTACTACTGAGGGCCCATACCACGCTATTAATTCGGGTGATGGTTATATTAGTGATGGTGATGGTTATAGTTATTTCCCTTCAACTACGACCGCTAGTTACGGCGAGTATGAGGAGGATTCGGACGACAGCAACGGCAACGACTATAATTTGGCCGACAATGAATTGTTCGATAATTTTGCCATGAAAAGCCGTTCGTTAAAAACTGTTCATAGGACATTGCGCGACGTAGAAACAACTACCAGACGTTCGGCACATTCGAGAAGTAGTACGCCTAGATGTAAGTTTGTTTGTTTGGTGGTGTTG
The DNA here is from genome assembly GCA_958296145.1 of Hydrotaea cyrtoneurina. NCBI lineage: Eukaryota > Metazoa > Arthropoda > Insecta > Diptera > Muscidae > Hydrotaea > Hydrotaea cyrtoneurina. The sequence continues at coordinate 47,691,270 of OY282514.1, read as the reverse complement.
CTATTGAATGCTTGTATTCGAATCATAGGGTCTGGCCCGAGCAATTTTTACTGCAGAGAAAAGGTGCAATTATTTAGTTTTGTCCTTGGCAAATTTAAAAAAAAAAACAGTTTTCTATTGTCACAATTTACCACAAAAAAATATGCTGTCAAATAGGATTTGACAATATTAACAGTTAACATTTCCGGAAACGAAAATGCTCAAAGTAACAAAAGAAATTACCTAGCGAGGAGTTTAAGCGAGCTTTCACCTAGCATTTTTCAGAATGCAATGTTAACTAGTCCAGACGAACAACTTTGTAATCAAGAACAAAGTCGAAATTGTACCCGGAAATTTAACTTTTCTACAACTCTGTTAAATATGAAAGATAGCATTACGCCATTTGACAGGAGTTTCTCAACCGGGCTAATCTGAATTTCTGGACAGCTTACGCAAAAAAGCCACTAAAAAGCAATGCTTTATTTTGTACCTTCTCTCTGTGGCACAAGTCCTCTGGCACTACCCAAAGACGTTAAATTACAGATAGTTCATTAGTATCATTGAAAATAACTGACATAAACTCAATATTTGTCTGTTTACATCTGAGAGCTTTTGTTCTTTGACCCCTATTGGTACTGCTGTCTATAAGTTAACCGATTTGGTATCACCCACCCATTCATTGCTTTTAGTTCCTCCAAAAAGAAAAGAGTTCACGCTTTTTTTAAAACATACCTCCGCATTGTGTAAAACGCAAGTTTAAAGCTCGCTTTATTATCTGTTCAAATGCTTACGTGAAAAATAACTCAAGCTTTCGAGTTTCGTTTTATGGAATACGGGAATGAATCTATTTATTCTCGATGGCATGGACATTCATATTTTGTTTCATATATGTGTGTGCTTCTATGTTTATGTTAAGTGTGATATTTTGAAATATTTATTTATATTAATAACTTTTTATTTTATTTTACTAATTTACACCGTTGTATTCATAGTTGGACTAATTTCAATCTTAAGTATACATGTACTATATTTTAAGTTTGAAAGCTTTTCATAAATATTAAGAAGCCTGTTAAAGTCGTACAGTAGCTAACGGATATAAGAACGTTTTTGACAACCACGTGTCTTGCTTTTTTTTAAACAATAATTATTTGCAAGAAAAAATCGCATATTAGTAATAAGTTTGTGGTATTTGCTGACTTGCTTACAACCGTTATCTGCTGTATAGTCTTTTATTCAAACACATAAATGATTAACCTTTTTATAAACTTTATGCGATTGTAATAATGGGTTAAAAAAGTTTTTTAAATATATAAAAAGCTTTACACTTTTAGTTTGTATTACGCAACGCGGAATATCAAATACCTCTAGTTTTTGCGTTGTGTTCTATCTGATAATCCCACAAATATTCTGTAGAAAGCAACACCAAAACTGCTGTTCATTTTCATGTAAATTGTAAATGCAAAAGGAAGTAAGAAGGTGCGTTGCGTTTTACAGACTAATTATATCAGGCAAAAGCTCACATTAGTTGTATCCAAAATATTTATGTGTTGGCCAACAAAAGCAAAGATTAGCACTAAAATTGCATTTTACAAAATAAAGGATTTATTAAAAGCTTTCATTTAAACATTTGCTTGCAAATCATATTATACATAGTTTGTACATATATTTTTGTCGATTTGTCTGCCATGCATGTTGCTGTCACCAGAAAAAAAAAAACATTTCCCATTTATATTTTATCCATCCCACATATGTTGGCATTTCTCTGTCCGTTACTCGATACCCAAGAAAAATGCCAACAACTCGAGCGAAATGTAAAAAGTACTAACATATGTAAATGACTTCTGAATCTGAAACAGCCCGTACCTTTAAAATGGAACGACCCAATGTGACGTCGACCTCAAGACATCATGCATTGGTAGGCGAAACATTTAAATTGGTTTGCGAAATTCGGACGGGCCATGATGTGACATTTCAAGTCACATGGACTCTACCAAATGGTCAATCGAAGTTAGATGAGGTAATCTATACAAGTTTGTTAGCCCTATAGCGCACATAAATATTTTTTTTTATTGATTCTTACAGAGTGTTAGACGCGCGGTCAAAGTCACCAATAATTTTACCTTCTCCGAAAGCGAACTCATAGTAACAAATGCCCAAAAGGCCGATCAGGGAGAGTACACCTGTCACGTTAAGGATCACAGCCAGCATATGAATAAGGACATCTACGATATGGTAATTATGGAAGAAGGTCAAGCGTACATAGACATACAAGAACCGAATGGTTACTATGAGGTCAAAACACCGGCCAACAAAACCATGCAAATGCAGATAAATTTCAAAGGTTACCCGCATCCGACCATGCGCTGGTATAGGCCCGATGGCACCGAGATAACATCGGGCATCTCATCGCACGGCAAATACAACGTTACAACTACCGACGACAGGACATTGCTGACAATTCGTAATTCGGATCTGCTGGATAGTGGCGTTTACAAAATCAAGGCCTCAAACGGTGGCGTGCAAAAGGAACTTCAATTTAAAGCGACCGTCTTTGATAAGCCGATTGTGGCGGTTGACGATGTGTACGTACATGCTGGCGAAAAGTGTCATCTGCAGTGTCGAGTGAAGTCACCCAAAAAGCCCGTGGTTACATGGGTATTCCAACCGTGCAGCATAGAACCGAGATGGCCGTCGTGCAGTAAAACGCCAATACAGGATTTCAATGTAAGTTGTTTTTATTATTCGGACGATTTTCGAAAAATATGAACATGTATCATTTTAGCTAACTTATATAACACCGTGTTACAAAATATAGATTTTTTTCTGTCCTATGAACCAAATGCACATATTCGGAAAGAGGGGAAAAAATAAAAATACACGTGTATCGGCGATTTTCATGTACACGTCAGATTTTTTTTTTAAATTTGAAGTATAAAGCTCGTAGTGGTCTGTGTGAAAGCCTTTGGACCGATTTTTAACACTTTCTCAGTGATCCAATCGAGCTGATTTTTGGCAGGCAGACTCGTGGAAATTTCTGTATCACGTCAAATTTTTAAAAAAATAGATTTTTATCAATTCTCAGATTTTCCTAATTTTTATTATTTTTGAAAAAAAAAGAGACTCCAAATTTTTAAACTACTTAAGAGTTACAAAAAAAAAATGTTTTTTGAACTGAAACTTTAAAAAAAAGCGATAACCATTTAAAAAAAAAAAAATTTAAGAAAATCTGAGAATTGATAAAAATTTTTTTTTAAAAAACTTGACGTGATACAGACATTTCCACGAGTCTGCCTGCCAAAAATTAGCTTTTGTACTAGTATATACTTCCGTAGCAAATATTAACTGACTGTTTCCATAAGATGAATTTGTTCGTTCTGTTACAAATCGTCAATAATGAAATGCTTCCATACAACATTTCAACACGCTTTAGTTCTGGACGGAGCCACGCCACCTCTCGCCTATGTGAGTTTCCTGGGCGACAGTAACAGACTTTGCATGGCGATTGGTACATTATTATAACCAATATAACAATTTTTAGAAACTACCGTGGACGTGTTTTTTTTTTTTTTGGTTTCAATGTCATAAATAGCGAATCTCAGCCATAAAACTGAACTGCCACGCCCCTCGTCCATAGTAGAGCCTCTGACTATGATTTCCTGGTCGACAGTAATACTATATGCAAAATTTCATCACGGTCGTTGCATCATTAAGGCAGATATAGAGATTTTGTTTGCAGGGACGTAGCATCGCCCACTTTTTAGAAGGTATCTGTTTCGGTACCAATATCATATATTCCACATAACATCTTTATGGTTCATTAGATTTTCACAATTTTAAGATGTATTGTATGTATATCATTCTGTGCAAAATTCAAGAACAACTAACGGTTACCACATTTTGGCAAAACCGTTCCATAGTGGAAATAAATGGGCCGATTGTCCAAAGTTGAATAACTGGGTACACAGAAAAATTTACACTTTTTGGTTATCTCTCATCGAAGGCAATTCAAACCCATCTAAAGATATCAAAATAATATCTTTGATAAGAAAAATGTGATGGTCGTTGGAATTTGAAAATTTAAAAAAAAAAACGTTGTTTTAAATTAAAAACTATGGATATTTTCCTATTTCCCCCAGTCCCCTCCGAAGTTGACTATTTTTTTTGTTTTAACCAAATGCCCAGTTTTGGCGATACATGAAATTTCTCAAGTCATCAGTTTAGGCTTTGTTTTTGTATTTATTCGCGCTCACATTCACATATTGTCACAATTTCAGGAAACAAGTTCCCGCGAAGGAGACACAGAGCTGGACTGGATCTTCGAAATGCATTTTATTCCGCCTTCACCCGGAATAATTCGTTGTTCTGCCCGCAACAAAATCGATTTGGTCATTTCCAAGGCCCATGTTTTCGTACGCGACATCGACGAAAATATGAACATTTATGGCGTCAACGATACGGATATCATCGCCATGGGAGATGAAGTTACCATCACTTGTGCCGCCGTTGCCTACTTTTTCTCCAATGACATCAATTGGTTTGATAGGAATGGTGAATATATCCGTGAATCGAACAGTAAGTGATCTGGGCCACAAAAAATCTGCACTGGGCCATTATCATTAAATTCCGACTGATTTCAGATATTAAAATAACCACATCGGCCAGCGAGTATTCATATAAAAAGTCCTTAACATTCAAGCAAATACGCGATGAGGATCAGGGCCTGTATGAGTGTCGAGCCGGTTACATTTACAACGATACAATGGAATACAAATTGGTGAATATCATAGCTCATGGTAAGTTGGTCAGATGTAAATGAAAATGTTGACAACAATTAATTGCCATAATCATAGAATCATCATCGCCGCGCATGACCAATACTAATCTGGGTGATAACATTAAAATCGAACGGAAACTGGGCGAAACCATTGATCTGATATGTGAGTCGCATGCCATACCGAAAGCCACGGTTACCTGGTACAAGGACGATGTTGAACTTGTCAATGTATCCAGTACACATCCGGGTCACATGAGAATCCACTACGTAAAGCCCGAAGATCAGGGTCACTATAAGTGCGTGGTCGCCAATAGATTGGGTACCGTCGAGCAGACGGTAAACGTTAAAATTACCAGTGAGTAACCCTAGATACACATACGAACGATTTGGGAATTTTATTCACCCGTCTGTTTTAATTTCAGATATTCCCGGTTTAACATTGGGCTGGATTGCCGGCATTCTATTGCTGCTGCTAGTCCTGATATGTTTGGTCATCTACTTGTGCATTCGCGTTAAGCGCGAACGTAAACTCTTGCGTGAACTTAAGGCCGCCGGTTTGGCCAATTTCGAAGAAGGGGCCGTGGAACACATCAATCCTGCCCTCACATTAGACGAGCAGGCTGACTTACTGCCGTACGATCGTGGTTTTGAATTCGCCCGCGACAAATTGAAGTTGGGCAAACAATTGGGCGCTGGAGCTTTCGGTGTCGTCCTGAAGGCCCATGCCGAGGGCATACGACCCGAAGAGAAAGAAAGTGTGGTGGCCGTCAAGATGGTGAAGCGTAATGCCAACAATGAAGTAATGCGAGCCCTAGTATCGGAATTGAAAATTATGGTGCATTTGGGGCAGCATTTGAATGTGGTCAATTTATTGGGTGCGGTCACCAAAAATATTGCAAAACGTAAGAACACTCAACGTGGAGGTGTTTTGCAAAAGTCTCTTACTTGCAGAACACCTCCGAAGATCTTTTTTGAAAATTGCCTTGATACGATATGCCGGCATTTCTCCATTTCACAGGTGAACTTATGGTTATTGTGGAGTTCTGTCGTTACGGCAACGTTCAGAATTTCCTCATGCGTAACCGCAAGCGTTTCATCAATCAAATCAATCCACAAACGGGTAAAATTGATCCGACCATCACTACACAAAGGTTTTCGGATAACTTTGAACTGAATCGGTATGTTTTGAATTTTAATAATACAAATTATAAATATTGGCTGTTTTTAATTTACATTGGTACTAATCCCTAACAAAATTCCGTTTTTCCAAAACAATTTCTAACTTTTTGAAAGCACAACAAAATGACTAAATCCATTTATTTGAAATGCATTCTGCATATGTATATTTTTTTATCGAAATGTGATTGTAAACTTAAATGTTCGATGTTGAAATAACCAAAAAAATTAAAACATAACCAGTATTCTTAACATACTTACTTATGTTGGCTCTACAAACTGTTGTTGGTCTTGGTCTGATAACCAGTATTCACAATGTCCGATTTGGAGCAGTTTCATCCGTGATCAAGTAAACGGTTGTTTTACATTCCATTTGTCCGATTTATTTCATTTTTACGGTAATATAAAATTCAAAACATGCCCTAACTATGTACGACTAAGAAATCAACTTAAAATGAAGAACTTCATTGAAATCGAAATTCATTTGTTCTGTCAAATTATTATTATTTTGATAATTAGATGATTTTCCTATCACACTGGGACCAAATGAGTATCCCACTCCGTTACTAAGTACTACTCACTACTACCTAGGCCCCGAAAATACCACACTGCTTTGTAATAGAAGAAGTATCCGATTTGCAGCCTACCAAGAAAGCTAAGTTGACCCAAATATGTTTTCCCGTGGTTGAGCAAAAAAAAAACGTCAAACGTCGTTTATTTGACTTTTTGTTTTTCCAAACAGCTGTCAAATAAAATTGTGTCAAACGTATTTTCGCGCTGTTCAGACTTAAACAAATAGTTTTTACGGAAACTTACTGGACCAAAATAAGTGACAACGTATTTTCGCGCTGTTCAGACTTAAACAAATAGTTTTTACGGAAACTTACTGGACCAAGCAGCCTTAAAATAAGTGACAACGTATTTTCGCGCTGTTCAGACTTAAACAAATATTACTGGACCAACCCGCCTCAAAAAAAGCGACAAAAATTTGTGAAATTAAAAAAAAAAATAATAAACTCCCAAAATTATTTATATAAGTAGAAATCCTTAAAATAAACACAAAAAATATATTTTGCTATTTCGTCTTGTTCTCGAGATATTGACATTTTGAATTTGGAAAATTTTGCCTTCAACCGCCAATATCTCGTAAACTGGAGAAAAATTCAAAATTTTGTTAATTTGTTGTTCTTATTTTGGGCTGAATTATAAAAAAATGTTCGAAAATGTTGGTAAGAGCAAAGAAATATTTGAAAAAAAAGGGGAAAAAGTGTTCACCCTTGTCGAATGTTTGTTTGCTGTCAAATATTTTTATTTGTTATCGATGCCCTAATTTCTTCTTTACCCCTAAAAAATATTTGGTGTTCAGATGACTAGGAAATATTTGATATTTGTTATCACCTAAGCTTTCATATCGGCCACAAACTCCGATAGAAGGGGCAATGCCAATCTGGTGACTAGTTTCTTAGGTTGGCTTTCGTGATCTCAAATGCATATGTTGGACCAGTCATTCTTTCGACAACAGATTAGTTTCACAGTTTTGCCGTTGCTACCAAATGCAGTGCCACATGAACATTCATAGTCCGTTTTCTGTTGTGATTTTAAAATATAATTCGTTCATGCAAAGCTACTAATATTTAATATAAATGCGGTTGTGGACAATTGATAAATGAATTGATACAATTGAAGCCACATTCAAACCAAAACCGATCGATCGAGTTTTTGGTGTAGTAATTACAGAGACAAGGAATATGAACAAATTCTGGGCACAATTTTTCCGTCTCAGTAAAGTATATTGGCGGCCTTTCTTTACGAAACTTTCTTTCGATATTTTCATAATATTTCTGCATCTACAATTACAAAACGATTCTCCCACCTTCTTGTGAAGTATATGACATTACCACAGTTCAAACTCGTCTATATTTGGTCATTTTGCCTTTAAACACACACTAACAATTTAGATTTGCACATTTCTATTTTTTTTTCTGTGCTTTGGTTATATTAATTAATTATTTTCGATTTCATTTTTTCTTTTTATTTCTTTTTACACTTTCATCTTATTAACCGTAACTTACACACATATCCGACACTTTCCTACCCATCCTCCATTCTAAACTCGCATTCTTTCTAATTGGTGGTGAATTGCAAATCTAACCTATAAAATATATATTTCTTTCTTTTTTGGTTTCTGTATCTCTTCCCCCCCATTTTTATGACATGCATCCTTTTTATGTTTTGTATGTTTACAATGTGAAATTTAACATCCCGAATATAACCCATAACAAATATGAACAAATTGGTGTTGGTGGTAACTTTTGATGTGATTGTGATAAAAAAAAATAATGAAACAAAAAAAACAAATTGAACTCCTACTCCTCCTTACCTTCTTCATCGTCATGTGGTGTATGGGCACGTCTAAAAATCAACTGAAATCTAACACTCCCAATTCCCCACAAAAAAAAACACAACAAAAATATATAACCGAACGTATGTAAATGCAGTTCTGGTTTGAAATATGTTAATCTATCATTCTCGAATCATCAATATATCAATCACATGAATAATATGAACAATATGAACAACTATTATTCCATGAATAACCACAGAGATTCGGATAATGATCCTCGATCGGGTACACGTGCGGGTCGACCTGGTTCAACGGGTTATATATCACAATCGGAATTGTACGAGGGTCAAGTGAATACATGTGACACGGAACGTACTGTCATGACAACGGTGCCAGAAGGTAAATTTCTTCTTTTTTGTATTTATATTATTGTCGTTAAGCTATTAAAAAAAGACATTATTAAAATGTCCGCTTATTGTATATAATATGTGTGAATCAGGTTCAGTTTTTCAGTGGAAGACAAACTTCGTTTATGTATGTGTGTATTTTATAATTTTAAACATAATTTAAGTTTAGTTTAAAACTAGCACTAGTTTAGTTTAAAATACCACAGTAAACCGACATATATATACCCTCACCCCCAGTAAAAACATACAAGTCTCATATTTCAAAGTATCTGAAAGTCAAAAGTGGGCGTGGCTACCACCACTGGATGTAACATCTGCCGGAATGCTATAATGGCAACCGCAAAATACTGAATTTTACGGAAAAAGTATTGTATTATCAAATTGACAGCGACCAAATTTGTTGACCTGGACTGCATTTATTGGGGATGTAATGTAGTTTTTACTGACAATATACAGCATTTTGGAATCTGTCATATTTCATAATACAGGGTTTTCCTACAAGTGGTTTAATTGTGGTATTCAAAGAAAAATGGAATTTTTTTGAGATAAATGATCGCATGTTTATTTCATAATAAAGAGGAAGGTATGCCATTAATAATGAAAAAAACATCAGCCAAATGGCCACCGCGACCACGCTTACAGGACCATATCCTTTTCATGAAATTGTCCATAAGCAATTCTTCGATAGCCTCACGAATTATATCTTTGAATCCACGCTGGGCTGTTAGTGGCCCCAAAGGAAGAACTCGCAAGGTATTAAATCACAAGATTTCAGTGGCCAACTCTTCGAGAGATAACACGGTCCGGAAACTTTTCGCGTAAAAGAGCAATGGTTTCGTTGCTTGTGTGGCACGTAGCGCCGTCTTGTTGAAAGTAAACGTTGTCCAGATCAATATCATCCAACTCCGACCATAAAAAATCATTTATCATCTCTCGATAGCGCAATCCATTCACCTTAACTGTTGATCCAACCTCATTTTCGAAATAGTATGATCCAATGACCACCCTGGACCATAAACCGCACCCAACAGTCACACGTTGAGGATGGAGAGGCGTCTCAACAATAACTCTTCGGTTTTCCGATCCCCAGATGCGACGATTTGGCTTGTTGATGTAGCCACCGATGTGTAAATGGGCCTCATCAGTCAAGATGATTACTCGATCGAATTCCGGATCATTTTCATGCACTTCAAGAACCCAAGCAGGGAAGACACGACGTTGTTGATGATCGGCCGGCTTCAGTTCTTTTGTTAACTGATCTTTACAAACCTTAAGACCCATGTCTTTATGCAAAATGACGTTTGTGGAATGCCCAATTCCAAAGAATGTTGAGGAATGGACAAACCTGTGTTTTCTTGAACACTTTGAGCCACAGCAGCAATATTCTCAGTTCTTCTTGAGCGACGTGCACGGGTTTTATTTTTCACATGACTCGAATTTTTCCACAAGGTCCGACAAGGTGCTTCACTTACTTACTTATTTCCCTTAACATTCCATGAAGGAATAGACGGGGAACTTCTCTCGAATCAGCGAGCTGTGTACGATATAATTTGGGACCTACTGTTTAAAGTCGGTTCCGATCGGCTAATGCTTTTCTAGAGAAATTTTACATGGCTTAGAGAATACTCTCTTACTCGTATAGTCGCTAACATTTACAAGGTGGAAACAGCCGCTGAAAAATGTTTGATGCGAACTGTGACTGCACGATTTTCCTTTTTTAGTAATGGCGTAGTTTCTACTTGTCAAATGTCAAAGAATAAAAGCATCAAAAGTGGCAGCTACCGAAATACCGGGTAATTCAAAATAACACCTCTTGTTGGACAACTCCTTAAACAAATTCCCTAATTCCAGAAATGAAATAAAGTCCCAAAAGATGAAAAAATACCGCAATTATTATTGTTGTTGTCTTCTGTAGATATTTTTTTTATTTTATATTTTATTTTATAAAAACTTAGCTGTCAGTTTTGTTATCTGTAATTTTGTATTGTAACAACAACATGACGTAAAGTACTTTTCATTTCCAAAATGTCCTAAACAAAATAGAAATAATCCTATATTTATTATTATTGGTGTATTTGTTATATACGGCGACAATTGACCAACTTAATTTCGTTAACTCTGAGTTAAAGCTTTTTTTAATTCCGGTTTTACTTCCTTACTTTGTCAGCTCCAAAAACTGAATTTGAAAAAAGAAAAGAAGAAAAGGTTTTTTATACGAAACTCAGAATATTAAAACCAAACTCGGCAACATTTAATATGACAAGTTATCGAAATGGAGTTGGTCAACTTATACTTAATTCCTCAAAATCATTTATGAAAAATTAGCATCAGAACTTATTGTTCAGAATACAACATTCTGATTTACTTTCTAAAAACAAAATACAAAAAAAAAAAACTTGTACGACATCTGTAAATATTTGTGTGTATGTATATTAAATCCGCATTTCTGTTGTTACGCTTCATTGACTATCCAAGGAGTCGTTAGGGAAGAAGGTAAAATTTGAATACCGTCAACTAAACAAATCATTTAGTTAAAAAAGTAGTTTTGTAAAAAATTCCAAAATTTTATTCCATTCACACTAACATCGCTCTTCTTTCACTTAGATGAAGACAACATAATGTCCAATAATTCTATTCAGCCAGCATGGCGTTCCAATTACAAATCGGATTCAACGGAGGCCATGACAATTACCACCACGGATCTTATCAGTTGGTCCTTCCAGGTGGCCTGTGGCATGGAATATCTTTCCTCGAAAAAAGTTCTCCACGGCGATTTGGCAGCACGCAACATTCTGCTATGCGAAGATAACATTGTGAAGATCTGCGATTTCGGTCTGGCCCGCTCTATGTACAAGAGTGATAACTACAAGAAACAAGGCGATGCGCCATTGCCCATCAAGTGGTTAGCTTTGGAATCCTTAAGTGATCATATCTTCAGCACTTACACTGACGTTTGGTCATTTGGCATTGTGATGTGGGAGTTGTTCTCGTTGGCCAAGGTGCCGTATCCGGAAATTGATGCCAATCAAAGTTTGTATCTAAAACTAAAGGATGGCTATCGCATGGAGAAGCCACCATACGCTAATGATGATTTGTACGACATCATGTTGGAATGCTGGAGCACAAATCCGGAAAGAAGACCACTGTTTAATGTTTTGAAAGAGAGATTCGCGATAATGCTGGGCGAAGAAGTGGCAAGCGTAAGTATTACAAGGATAGGCCACTGAGTTTCTTAAGGATTCTTAAAAATTGATTCTTTTCAGAGATAGGCAACAAAACTGTTTTGTTTTCTGCGAAACTGACATGTTTTGTAGGCAAAAGTGGGAACTCAGCCGCGGCCCATACAAATATTTCAATTACAAGACTTCCAAAGTGGACGGTATGAAACATTTGTATGTTAGGTGCTGAAAAGGGCGTGGCTCGGCTTCCAAATTTCTTTCGAAATCGTTATCTATTTAAAGCTTTACCAAATACATAATTTTCGTAAGATTATCCTGGCCGTACTAACATTATTAAACGATTTATAAATAGGGCGAAATGGTACATTTGTATGGAAGATACCAGAAGGGGCCTTCAATAAATTGTGAATGAAGCTAAAATCCTCCACCGATTTTAATAATCTATGTATGTCGCATTTTTGTTATATTTCACAGTGTAATCAGTTTTCTTAAAAAACACATACATGCGTCAATGGTAGAGACGAAATCACGCCTACAATTAGGTCAGTCCGCTCACTAATAGTCGTTGACTTGGATGTTCCAAGTTGGATTGTTGTTCCACGTCTGAAGAATAAGTGTCATCAGGGGTTTGTGGTCGTACTAATACGTCTGCAGTCAAGTCAACCGTTGACTGGGATGTACCAAGTGTTGACAATTGCTTATTGAAAAAAATCAATAGTTTTACATCGTAAGTTCGCATGAGGTAGCAAAGGGAATCTAGTAAGCAGAAGACCTAAGTATATTTGCCGAAGTAGTAGGACGTCTGCAAACTTCGTGGAAAACGCTGTGATTTATGTTGTCTGTTGTCCCCTTAGATTGTCTTCGGCACGAGAGTTCTATGTGTGCCAATTTTTGTCCTTGAGAATACTCCACCTTTATCTACCGTCTTCTCGTTCTAATTTAATGATTACAAATTAACCGCCCAATTCTTATTTCTACAGCACTATGTGGACTTGAATGAACCCTACTTAAGAGTCAACACAGAGTATATGCAACGCAATCAAACCGACTATTTGGCCCTAATGGGCTCCCCTGATGAAATGGCGCCACCACCGCCGAAATACGTCAATGGTCACATTCTACCGGAAATACGTAAGTTCAATCGTTCTTTGGTAACTAACGTAAACAAAAACAACACACACACACTTATTATTAATCCATATTGTTGGTCCATTTAACACCATTCTAATAACGGAAATGTCTATTCTTATCTTGTCTTTTCTTGTCTCATGCCCTCTTTACCACACAATCTACAACACTTTCATGTATACAATGCACACAAACACGACCACATAACAATTGCACTCTACATCTATCCACCTCGATATCCATCATGTTTATAGGCATTGATTTGTCTTCAGATGATTATTTACAAATGAGTCCCAATGGTGGCTCTGTCATTTTCTCACCAACTCGTCCCAAAGACTCACCTAAAGTTACCGATGATAGTGCCGATCAGCCACCCAATATTTCAACCACTTCTTTCAACTTCCCAGATGCTGCAGCCCCCCAACATTCCCCCACATTAGCCAATAATTTGGATAGTCCCAATAGTAAGCCGCCCCGCAACAAGAAGGAGGGCATTGACCTCCCGCCCGAAGAAATACCCATGCTGGACAATGATCACCACATGGATGACAGTCCAGAAAAACCACGGATATATGCTCAAATGTTGCAACAAACAAGAAATGGCCCGACACCCTCGCCCCGCCACCACATAGCCGAGACAAAGCTGACGGGAGGGGAAGATGGCGAGAACTATGTGAATGTTAAATCGCCGATCAAAACGATAAACAACAATGGCTCTAAAGCTCCGGAAGCTTTCTCAAATCCCAGTTATCAGGTACTCAAGACTGCGGCGGAGAAAACTGATGCGAAGTAATAATGCCTTCGATATGGCGAGAGAGCGAAAGCTGTTATGTGTCATGTTATTTATTATTATCGTCCCGCGTTCGCTCTCGCAAGGTTAAACTGTAATATACTACTATTTGTCTTCTCTCACACCACAGAGTAGTGTGCCGTTATTCTAAGCTTTCATCATTTTCTATCCACTCTCACTCTCTTTCCCCCCTCATAATGTGCAAGTCTCACTTTGTATTCGACTAATTTTAAACGAAGCTTTTTCCTGCTAAAGCTTTCTTTGCATTTAAGTTTATAAAATCGTTATTTATTAGATTTATTATTCATATATAAGAATTGTTTTCTTAAAAAGTTTTAACTGAAAGTTTAAACTTGAATTTAAAGTCTAAACGCAGAATATACATAATACCAATCACCATAAACGCCTCATTTTTTTATCAAATAAAATAAAAACGAATGAATAAAAGATAATATTGAACACTTGTAGATGGACTTTTTTTGTTGTATGTAATTTATTGTAATCATTTAGCTTTAAATATATTTGTGTAATATATATTTTACCACTAAGTATTTTGTTTACAAAATCGAATCAGTTACGGGGTCTCTACTTCTACATTGCACATCATTTGGTCGCCCGCGTGGTGAACGCATGTTTGATGTGGTGAGAATTTGAAAGATGTGGTGATGCCCAATGTTGTTTTTAACGTGGTGAACACCACACATTGTGTCGAAATGCTATGCTATCCACATAAAATATTGCTTAAAATTCGTAGTCCTTAAAGAAAAGAAATTTCAAATTAGAAACAAGCTAAAAAACAAATTATCATATAAATTTATTGAGCTGTAAGTTTTATTAAATATATATATTTTTCTAAAAAATATTGATACATTGTATAATAAAATAATATAATCTATTTTAAAACATCACCTTTATGAAGTTTTTTATTTCTATCAAATCAGACCATCGGTTTACTGGACGGCAGCAACAAAATTTGTGTAGACCTGTCCTATTTCTCGCAGTATTCTATTAAGTTTGAGGTGTACCAAGTAATTTTTGTTTTATAAAAACCTTTTTAGACGAATTTTTCAAAATATCAATTCAATTAAGAAAGCTATTTTCTCAGTCAAATTTCCACAACTCGAACCACCGTAGGATAGTTTGACGTACAGAGACTTTGAGTTATGGTCTTACTTAAAAATTTTTTTCCCATTTGGAAATGAGTACATTTATTCGAATTTTCATGAAATTTTCTATAACCAAATCGCAAAGTGCCTGCCCTATGTCCACGATAGCCTCACGAATTCTATCTTCGAGGTCTTGAGTTGTCGTTGGCGCAGACCTTATCTTTCACGTGGCTCCAAAGGAAGAACTCGCAAGGTGTTAAATCACAAGATCTCTCTTCGAGAGATAATACGGTCCGGAAACTTTTCCCGTAACAGAGCAATGGTTTCGTTGCTTGTGTGGCACGTAGCGCCGTCTTGTTGAAAGTAAACGTTGTCCAGATCAATATCATCCAACTCCGACCATAAAAAATCATTAATCATCTCTCGATAGCGAAATCCATTCACCGTAACTGTTGATCCAACCTCATTTTCGAAATAGTAAGATCCAATGACCCCGCCGGACCATAAACCGCACCCAACAGTCATAAGTTGAGGATGGAGAGGCTTCTCAACAATAACTCTTGGGTTTTCCGAGCCCCAGATGCGACAATTTTGCTTGTCACCGAGGTGGATATGGGCCTCATCAGTCAAGATGATTTTTCGATGGAATTCCGGATCATTTTCATGCATTTCAAGGACCCAATCAGCAAGGACACGACGTTGTTGATGATCGGCCGACTTGAGTTCTTGAGTCAACTGAACTTTATAAGCCTTAACACCCAAATATTTATGCAAAATACGTTGTAATGACTACAGCAGCAATATTCTGAGTTGTTCTTGAGCGACGTGCACGGGTTTTATTCTTCAAATCACTAACTTGTCCCAACAGCTCGAATTTTTCCACCAATTTCTGTATTACGGTCCGACAAGGTGCTTTAGTTTTTCGAACTGTAACTGCACGATTTTTTGTAGTCAATTTTAATAATGTCACTGCGTTGTTGAACCGTGTATCGTTCCATTTTTAGTAATGGCGTAGTTTCTACTTGTCAAATGTCAAAGAATAAAAGCTTCAAAAGTGACACCTACCGAAATACCGGGTGAATCAAAATAACACCTCTTATTGGAAACCCCTATACATAAAATGTAACTCCAATCGGTTTAGGACCAGCGTTGTCACTACAAAAATGTGCTGCTTACAAAAAATTTCAACAAAAAAAATTTTAAAATAAATCAAAATGGACTTAAATGTTCTTGTAACAATAATTGTAACGTTTTTTTTGGGACAAAACAAAAATTAAATTAAGAATTCAGTCTGTTCTATTACTAAACTATGTACTATTTAATAACAAATGTTTTAATATTAATAATAAAATGTGTAGTTTATGAGAAAAGATCAGAAATAATATATAAAAACAATTAGTCGAAATAGCAATGTAAATTTAATTCTTCATGTCCCATTTAGCTGACTAAGCCTCTGAGCTTAGTTTTGATTAAAGAAAGTGACGAAAACTTACCTTCTGCAGAACTGAACAATCCACAAAACAGTGCTCATTTAAACTATTTTTAATTGCAGAAATTGTCTTCCAAAAAGAATTAATATTTAAATCCAGTTAAATATTCTTTTCTCTGAGAAGTAATAACTTCCACAATTAAATGAAAGATCACAACATTTTTGGATAAATCTTCACTCGGTAGAACCTTTTTCTGGAGTTATTATGATTAATAACTTTATTTCCTCACGCTAAAAATCACATCTCTTGATTTTATCCAAAAGTTTAACATATAAATTTAAATATTAATTTTTATTTCAATAATTTCCGAATATAAGAAGTTACTCGTGGTACACACTTCGGATTTTGTTCCAATGAAGATTTTTGAAATGTGAAGTTGATTATATTTGGTTTTATAACCAATATTTAAACCAATAAAAAAACAAATTTTATGCTCGAACACAAGTATGGCAAACGTGATGTTTGAAACTGGAACTCTTTTGTTAAGATTTTTTGTAATAGATAAAATGTATGATAAGAATATAAAGTAACATTTTACTAGTCATTTCATGTGCAATGTGTACAGATTGTACTGCTTGAACTTTATAAAAACAATAGGTAAAATATTATTTTCAACTTTCTCATTGCTCGACAATTCTTAATATTACGCCCTTGAGCGATAGCCATCTGGTTGCCACAAACTTATTATTATAAAATCAAATCAAAATATATCAAATTACATCGTAAATCTACCAAAATCGAATTGGACCGACCCCCCGACCAAATTTTAAAACCCATGCGACAAAATTTATATCTGAGGAAAAACGGCAATGCTCTTTTAGGACTTTGTAATGCTCATCCGTTGTCGGGAAGGCTGTATAACAAAACTCCTCCTTCTCATCATTATTTATTGAGCTTTCTGCGAAGTAATGGATTGGGGGGGGGGGGAGGGGCAAATATCGGCTTCCGTAGAAAAGTGTGATGAATTACTTCATATCCACCTCAGATATTTCTGAGCAACTTTTTTTTTTTTGGGTCCATTTGAAACCTTAGAACACGTTTCGATTCCATCACAACTTTGTTGTTTGGTTTATTTCTTTGAAAAATTCCACTTATGGAAGTTTTTGTCATTTTTTTTTTCTTAGAATTATAGAGAAATTTAGTTTATGAAAGTTAAAGTTTAAAGCAATTTGTCTTCTGCCATTAGAAGTGCTTCGACAGTATCAATTCAATGAAGAAAGATCTTGTCTCACTACAAACAAATTGATTTTTAAATCATTTTTGTCCTAGTTTGGCTTGGGGTCGTATAAAATCAATAATGTTCTATGTATTTGTATTTTTATTTTGAATTGTCTCCCAATATAGTAGACTCGCGGTAACAAAACCACATTTTCTACATTTGTCGGTTATCCGAAACTTTTTAATAAAAACTGGGCATCTCTGTTAATAATTGCTCATGAGTTCGTTGTGGCTTTGCATTTACTTTAGTGCGCGCTGCTGATTTGACATTATCAAATTTAAAGTTTTTCATGTAAAAAGTTTCCAAAATGTTGTCTTGTCACCCTCAGTAAAAACATACAAGTATCATATTCCAAAGTATGCGAAATGCATAAATTAGAGTGGCCATCACTGCTGGATTTTAAATCCGGAAAAATACCGAAGTTTAAAGAAAAAAAATTAAATACATAGACGTTTTTAAAAGTAGACAAAAACTGCATGTAGTCACAGCTTAGCTAAATACATAATTTGATTAAAATTTTGTACCAGAATGGCTAGAGTTTGAAAATTTTCACGAAAACATGAAAGTTTTACTCTGTTTAAGATTGTGTTGGTCGATCCATAAAGTCGGCGGATCGGGGCATTTATATGGGAGGTACACGAATGTCA
Source organism: Hydrotaea cyrtoneurina (assembly GCA_958296145.1). Taxonomy (NCBI): domain Eukaryota; kingdom Metazoa; phylum Arthropoda; class Insecta; order Diptera; family Muscidae; genus Hydrotaea; species Hydrotaea cyrtoneurina. Next base: position 47,673,031 of record OY282514.1, on the reverse strand, counting down.
ATATAGCCCGTAAGTAGTTATGTACAGTTTGAAAGCAATTGCTTGTCTTTCGAAAGTTATAAAGCGTACCAGCTGGACAGAATCGCGGATATGGCTCAGACGACTTAATAAGCCGTGAATCGTATTTGCTTAAAAGACACCACGGGTGACTCCATCAACTTTTGGGTCGTATCAAATGACCTACTACCTATATGGTGAGGTTATACTTACAAGAAGGAAGCTAGCTTAGCAAATCGGTACAGTATTGGAAAGGTATTAAAATTTATTCACAACTTGGCAACTTCTTGACAATTAAACATTAGCAAAATGCTGGACGAACATTAGACATATTGAGCAACAATTAAATCCCAACAGGCATGCACAATATAATTTCTTCAAATGAAATCCAATGGTTTGAACGTTTTCTTCCGTTCAGTCAGTTCTTTAATTCAAATTGTGAGTTTGCAGATTCGTTTTTAATTTTCTGATATTTATGAATGGACTGAATATCAGACTTAAAACGGTACGTATTCTAGGGCACATAACACAATAGAGTCTGAAGAAAGTATCATTTTCAGTAAATGAAGTCCAACACATCATTAAGGGGTTACCAACAAGAGGTGTTATTTTGAATCACCCGGTATTTCGGTAGCTGTCACTTTTGAAGCTTTTATTCTTTGATATTTGACAAGTAGAAACTACGCCATTACTAAAAATGGAACGATTCAACAACGCATTGAAACTAAACTGTTGAAAATCTTACAGTCACAGTTCTCATAACTAAAACATTTTTGGGTAGTCGTGAAGCACCTTGTCGGACCGCAATACAGAAATTGGTGAAGAAATTCTAGCTGTTGGGACAAGTTAGTGATGTGAAGAATAAAACCCGTGCACGTCGCTCAAGAACAACTGAGAATATTGCTGCTGTAGCCCAAAGAAAATCCAGGTTTGTCCATTCCTCGTCGTTCTTTGGAATTGGGTATTCCACAAACGTTATTACACCGTATTTTGCACACAAGACTTGGGTGTTAAGGCTTATAAAGCTCAGTTAACACAAGAACTCAACCGATCATAATCCCTGCTTGGATCCTTGAAATGCATGAAAATGATACGGAAATCCGTCGAAAAATCATCTTGACTGATGAGGCCCATTTACAGTTCGGTGGCAACGTCAACAAGCCAAATTGTCGCATCTCAAGAGTTATTGTTGAGAAGCCTCTCCATCCTGACCGTGTGACTGTTGGGTGAGGTTTTTGGTCCGGCAGGGACCTTACTATTTCGAAAATAAGGTTAGATCAACAATTACGGTAAATGGATTGCGCTATCGAGTGATGATTAATGATTTTTTATGGTTGGAGTTGGATGATATTGATCTGGACAACGTTTACTCTCAATATAATTGTTTTGCCATAGAATTTCAATCTATAAATTGCTATTTATTTATTATTTTTACTTTCAATCAATTAAATATTGAAATGACATATGGACAAGTCTGTCATTTATGTATATTAATAATTTAAGCAAACAATTCAAAAATTAAAAATCATTCCTTTTTAGAAAAAAATGTATAACTTGTAGTAGATACACTAGATGTAAAAAATATTGAGGCGAGTCGACAAACGATTGAATGTTTAAATAGTGGGATCAGTCCATAAAATATGGGATTTTTACAATGTTTCTTCTATTAAATTTATTTTTTTTTTTAAACTAATAATAAATTATTTTATAATCTGCAAGGATTACATAATATGCTATCAAGAGTGTATACCCTAAATATAAGTTGACGCAATACTATTAAAGATATAGTGTGTATTTTACTCATATTGAGGTCATTACGGAGCAAAATGTAAATTTGTATATCATATTTGCATGGAATTATTGTTAAGGATTTCCTCAGTACCTGGTTGGTACTTACCTGGGAACAAATGACAGCAGAATTGTTAAAACAAAACATAATCTTCAATGATTATTCATGAATTCAATGAATTCTGCAAATCGAAATTAAAATGTTATGAATTACAGCGTAAGCTCGATGATCAGTCGCGGCAGTCTTTCATACAGAAATGTGATTGGTCGATTTTTCTCTATGCTGAGTCGTCTTTATAGATCAAAGACCATACAGAGGGCCGACAGCCCAAGTCGATTGCTGAACATATTTAAACAGTATTTGTTTTAAAAATTAGGTGAATATTTGTTTAAAAAAAAATTTATTTGCTTTGACATCCTTTCAAATACTACCATGACTTTACTAGAGTGTGTAGCCGAACTAATGAGTTAAAAAAAGGGTCTTTACAAAAAAATCCAACTAGTAAAATGTTTCTTTATATATATTATAAATTGTATGTTTGAGTTTTTTTATCCGAAACTCCTAAATCTTCTTTTTAATTTTCACAACAATAAATAGTTTGCCCGTATTCATAAAAAAGTAAAACAGCTTGAAAATATGAATAAATTTGTTTTCATATTTTAACTGAAACTGATAGCTGCGCAAATGTTGGTACAGTCGAGTCCGGTTATAACGTACACCGCTTATAACGAACTTTCGTCTATAACGAACACTTTTTTAAGTCCAAAGAGTTTGCTTCTACCCTCTTTTACCCTGGATATAACGAACTTCGCTTAAAACGAACCAATTTGTCAAGTCCCTAGGTGTTCGTTGTAACCGAACTCGACTGTAATTGCAAATAACAGGCAGTTACGGCAACGGAATTTTGTGTTCGGCTCACAGGTGGTTATTTTTTTGTACATATTTGGCAATTATTCATTGCATTTGCCATGAATACGTATTTCTTAAAAATATCATGAGGGAAACAATTGTTTGTGTAATCCTTTAAACATTCGATCCACAAAAAACTGACCATATATATGTAATTTTTTTGCATTTTTAGCAAGTAGAAACATCGGACTGAAGAAAAACGAAGTACTAAATGTTATGACAAAACAACAATACAAAATTTCAGCAAAGACCAGACGTCGCAAGTCGTTTTCGGAATATTTCCAAGAGGGTATTTAAAGAGTATTTGCTGTAAAAAAGTAGGTATTTGTTTTTTAAAAAAATCATTATTTGCTTTGAAAACCTTTCAAATATTGCCATGCCAATTAGTGACATCTAGACTGTGCTTCGGAACTAATGCATCAGAAAACGACTTGCGACGTCTGCCCTCTGTATGGTCTTTGTATTCAGTTTGCTTCGAAGACGTTTCATAATAAAATGTTCCCGTCCACCAATTGAATGAAAATAGCCCGGACAGCACACTTTTAGTTGAGGGACCGCAACTACAGTAAGAGCTCGATTTGCGCAACCGATAGGAAATCAGGCCTGTTGCATTAACTGAGATTATTGCACTTACCGAGCCCCAAATATATATGTTGAAATATTGAAATTTAAGAATATGGGATGAAAAATAACAGTAAGGCAACGGTAAAATAACAGTTATTGTACGCTCGTTCACAGTGGACAGAGTCGAACAGAGAATAATGTTGAAAGGGGAGCATTTGGTTTAACCGTGACCTCCAAACAAAGTTCCTGATTTCAGTGCATCAGAAAAAAGTTGCACTTATCATGACCTTTTTCTTCGAAAGTTGCACTTATAAAGACCGTAATATAAAAAAATGACGGTTGCGCTAATCGGGGAGTTGCAATAATCGGGGGTTGCAAAAATCGAGCTTTTACTGTACGTTAAAGTAAATTTCTTGTATGTTGGAAATGAGATCAAAATTGTATTGGCTTGATTTCCCATACAGCCAAACACCCACAAAATAGTATAGAATCCCTCATATCTGGCAACCATTCCTCACGAGCTGGCAACCATTAGTGTGTCGTTGATAGGATGGAAAACAGCTGATTTGTTTGCAAAAGACAAATGTCAGAGAACGTGATTGAGTTTTGATTTCGACAACGTTCGGCAAAAGTCCATAAGAAATTGTTTTTGAGTTTTGAAAAATTATTGTACCTTTTATATAAACAAATTGTTGAAGTTTTAGCGGAAAACACACAAGTCGAATACGAAAGAGAAAAAATAAAACCTCAAGGAAGACCAAACATAAATTATGTCCCATGCCACCAAACAAGTGAGTCTTCCGTCTCCACTTTAGTGATATAATCAAAGCAATGGAAATTGTTTTTCAATATTTCGTGTTTCGCTTTTGTTTAAGCGCAGTTTTTATGAAATTTGTCTCTTGGTCTTCTTTTAGGGGCCTCAACTTCTTAATGGCTTTAAACGATTGACGCGTTTCGATGTTGGCCTGGGTGCTCAGCTTCCCGAAGCCTACAAGAAATTCTGGCGAGAATGGAAAGTGACGCAACCGGCTGCTGTTCACTACATACCTAAGGATGGTCAATGGGAACGCGATGAGGTTACGGGCCAGATTAAACCCATTCAAAATGTTCCTTTGCCGCTGATTGACCCACCAGAGAGCCATCTAGGTATTTGGGGTGGTGAGGCGGTCATCAAAGGTTTCCAGAAACGTCAACGTCTCAAGCGACGTGTACCGCATTTTTGGGTGCCGGTGTTGAAACGCTCGGTGGTGCACAGTCAGGTTTTGAATGAATACATGTCGGTTGTGGTTACCGATCGCACTATTGAGAAAATCCATGAATGCCACGGATTCGATCATTATCTGTTGAAGGTAAGTTTTGTGTGAGCCAATTGTAAGAGTATGCATTTTATCAGAATTGGCCGGAATAATCATTTTGCTTAAACTTTAAACTGACTGAAGAACGAAAACTCATGATTGTCACGGCTTCTCACCGTTTAGTGCAAACGGTGTTAACAAAGTTCAATTGGAAGAAAGTGAGGCCGTAGCTAGTTCATATAGTAACCTACAACACAGTAACAACCGTTATGGTTATAGTTGATTTTCTGGTTCAGTAACCGTAACTGAATTAGCAAACATGGAAAAATATTACATTGTGCATATTAGTGTATGATTTTATAAATGTAAACAAGGACGAGCAATGCCTGATGAACAGGCCCAGATCAGTTCATGTTGTCATGTAGTGAATTACAAATCGCCATCTATGATTATGCTGCTATTAAGAGCGGGACCGAGATGTTCTATATCATTATTGTCATGTCCACGATTAACTCGTTTAACTAAAAACAGTTTAAAGGAAAAACATCTTTGACTTTTTCCAGAACCCTGCATGTGATTTGCGGTCTACTTTGGCTCTGGGATTAAAGCGTAAAATTCTACAAGAACTTGCCAGTGGATGTCCATCTTTCGCTTCCAATCCCAGCGAACGCGAACGCATACTCAAAGAGTTTAAATGTTACTTAGAATCGGTAAGACTATTGTGCACTCAACGATTTATCGCAGTGTAGTGTCGATACTTTTCTGTTTCAGTACACTTCCGAAGAGATCGATTGGTATGGTTATACCTTTGAAGAAGCCATTAAGAAATTGCATAAGCAAATACGTGACGATAATCCGGTGATCCCACATAAAGTTGAATTCCGTATGAAGCTAATTGAGCAACTGAAACAAGCGGGCATCAGCGAAGCGGCAGGAGCTACAGATTCCACAGAAAAACCAACTAATACAGGTGCGTCCGAGAAAGATGCGGACATTGAAGCTCTAACCAAATTGTAAGTTCTTTTAAGCCACTTTGTTTTTTATATTTTTAATTGTAAAATCGTATTTTTTCAATATTACAGGGAATCTAATTCGTCGAGTCCAACATCATCCAATTGGTTATCGAAGATCAATCCATTTGGAAAGAAACAGGAAACATAAATCTCTTTGATTTATCCATGTACTGTCAAGTTTGTTCAGTTCTTTTAGCCCTTGAAAATTTACAATTGGGTCAAAGGCTTCAGTTACATCGTTTTAGGATTAAGTGTGAACTATTTAGAATTGTTTTGGAAGTTTCCCATCTTCAAGGAAAACAGTTTTCATAGAAATCTTAATGTTTTTTGTTTTCCATTCTTATCTCTAACATTGGTGTCATTTTGCCAAAAGAATCGAACAACTTGATACTGCAAAAATATGAAATAAAAAAAAACTGAAATCAAGTGTTGTTGGCATAGCTATATGATAATAAAATTAAAAAACGTACATGTTTAATATTATATGGAAACAATTATAAGAACTCATACATGTATTTATTTGTAGGTCAATAATTCTTGGTGGTACGAAATCAGAAATAATTGAATTGCTAACTAGAAAACAGTGAAGTGCGCCTTGGAGGTGTATGTTTCTTATATAGGAATACCTATGTATATTAAGCAAAGATGTTGCTTATTAAACAATTTCCATTTATGAATTACTGATTTTAAGTACTGGTAGAGATCGTATAGTACATACCTTCCAGCACGTTTATGTAAACATCGTGAAATAAAACGCTCATTATTTTCAAATTGTTGGTGTCGTTGACATTTGAATTTTCGACTAAATACTAATACAACAAAACTTTAAAACAATTGTTCCGGAATAAGACGACACTGTTAAATCATAGAAGGATTTCAAGATATTTAATTTGAATCAGAGACGATTAAAATTCGGATATGTCCCACACCGTATTCATGATTTAAAAGGTTGCTACTCATTGTTACCGAACATTTCGAATAGAAGTTGTGAAAACTTGAGTTAAAAAAATTACTGTCTCAGATTGGCGGGAAAGCAACACTGAACTCTCAGCATGAAAATTGAAGCCAGAAAACGATATTCGTGTTCCGGACGGCATCGAATAGAAGATGTCGAATGTAAATCGTTCTTCATTTCAGTAGCGTCAAATAACAAAACAAAAAACACTCCTACAAATAAAAGAGTTGCAATAATGACTTATAAATAATGTGCACTTTATTATTCGATTTAAATGAATGGTAAGATAGGTAAATCATTTTCCTAGTAAAACTATAAATTTCGAAAATATTTCAGTCATGTAAATTGAAATATACATTATGCATGTATGCATCACTGGCATTAAATAATAATACAAATCGATAATAATAATATTCGTTAATTATAAAAATAATATTGCAGAAGTAAATGTATGTCTGTATGCATGCATATGAAGGAATGCTCTGTGTAACATATGTATAATTACGAATTAATCATTAATAATAATTCATGATTACAATACTTAAACTTTACATCTGTATCTGTAATAGAATACAGAGAGATAGATCTTTTGTGCTTTAGAGAACGAAAAGCGAGCTATAACAAATCACATACATAATCCACAAAATATAATTGAACATAGCGAGAGGCGATCAGAGTCTCTCTAAAATGCCTTTCTTATTGTAGTTGTCATCTACGCGATTGGATTCTTTTTCATTAGTGCTATATCGGCACCCATCATGTCATTGACCAGTTCCATGAACGTCACTTTCGGTGACCAATTTAACTCACGTTTGGCCTTGGAGGCATCACCCAGTAGGAGATCTACTTCGGTGGGTCGGAAATATTTCGGATTAATGCGTACACGAACGATACCGGTGTCCTGTTCTATGCCAACCTCATCAATACCTTCTCCTTGCCAAACAATTTGGCGTCCAATGTAACGAAAGGCGGCCTCGACAAACTCTCGTACACTGTGCGTTTCTCCGGTGGCAATGACAAAATCTGTGGGACTGTCACGCTGAAGCATCATCCACATAGCCTCCACGTAGTCCATGGCATGACCCCAATCACGTTTCGAATCCAAGTTACCCAATTCAAAGTATTCCAATTGATTGAGATAGATCTTTGCGACTGAACGAGTAATTTTGCGTGTTACGAAATTTTCACCACGACGAGGAGATTCATGATTGAATAGGATTCCATTACAGGCAAACATGTTGTAGGCTTCTCTATAATTGACCACGATCCAGTAGCCATACATTTTTGCACATGCTGAAATTGATAAATGGAAAATAACGACAGTTTGTAAAGGAACGTTAATACAATTGAAACACAGACAATTGATTGATATAAGGCTTTCCATACTCAAGGAGGAAACTGTGGGTCATAAAAACAATAGAGCTTATACAAGCTTGAAGAAGATTCGAAAAGAACGAGATGAATCTAGAATAAGATTTCGAACGTTTTCAGGGAACTAATTTCGCCGAACTTTTCGTATATGAAATTGTTACGTTCGAAGCTGGTTGTAGAAATCATCTAGGAATATAAATGTTTTAAATATTTTCAATGCAAATTCTGCAACGGTATCATTATAAATGCCAACGTTGTTATATTTTTTTTTTGTTCTATATAAACAGAATATTTGAAAAGACAATAGAAATAAATAAGTGGAGCAATGCGACGCGAATATCAGACACATATAACTATAGTAGAACTAAAATCGTTTGCAAATTTCGATTGGTCATGTCAGCAGTTTTGGAAAGAATTCAACACATATAATTGCGTTAATGGTAGTGCATTAAACTACACCCGCATAGAAACAGATGTTCAGATTTTCTGTGCGATCAAAAAGGGAAAAGTCAAAAAAATATCTGACACGTACGCGTAGCTACCTAAAAGTGTGTATCAAAAAATAGTGGACTAAATTAAAGAACAGTGTTACCCAATAATATCAATCTTGATTGTTAAACAATTCGTAATGAAGGGCTGCCGTATGAAACATGGTTTCTAGCTAGATTATTGTGTACATGCGGTCAGGCAGATTGACATAGAATTGCATGAAAACCCAAAAATATATATCTGGTGAATATTTCACGTTGTTGCAAAGACCGAACATAAAAACACCATTTTTTGTTTCTGGACAGAAAATATTTACAACAAAAAGCAGACTTGAATTTCTCAAACAATTCTACTTGAATGTAAATAGTACGAACCAGACTGACTTTTCTAGTAACGAAAACTGCATACAGAAATACAGCAATTTTTAATTAAATACCTAATATAATACAAAAGAACAATTGTTCAACTGACCAATTCAATAACTCTAAACTAAAGCAAATACAATTTAAATTTATTCGATAAAGTAGGGTTAGGAATTTCCAAATTAAACGGTAAATAAATTGAATTCCCAACTGAAGAATCATTTTCAAGGAACTACTTTTCTATATGAAATTGTAATGTTCGAAACGCGTTGTAGAAAACATCCGGGAATATACATGTTTAAATACTTTCCATACAAATTCTGTAACAGATCCATGTATTTGTTGTAGGTTGCCAAAATAATGAGTTATTTTGAAGTATATTTCTATCATTTTGCATGTCTTGCCTTTGCAGGGTAGCATAAAAATCTTTCTTATTTTCCTAAAAGATTATCAAACCCAAATCCTTAAAATATTATTATTTTTCCTCACCATAGTTACATCAAAAACACCACTTCACTTACCGTATGGTGACCTTGGATAAAACGGTGTCTGCTCATTTTGAGGTGTCTGTACAACTTTGCCATACAGTTCTGATGTCGATGCCTGGTAGAATTTCACCTGTTTCTCAATGCCACATGTCCGTATTGCATCAAGAATACGCAGTGTACCGACCGCATCCACTTCGGCCGTATATTCGCTCAAATCAAACGAAACTTTCACGTGAGATTGTGCGGCCAAATTGTAAATTTCCTGAGGTTTGACCATATTGATGATTTTTACCAAACTACTGCTGTCGGTCATGTCACCATAGTGCAGTTTCATCGAACCACCTTTGTGGGCTTTCGGATCGGCATATAAGTGCTCAATTCGGGAGGTATTGAAGGTACTGGCCCGTCTAATGATGCCATGAACTTTATAGCCCTTCTTCAACAAAAATTCAGCTAAGTACGAGCCATCCTATAAAGACATACAGAAACAGAAAATACGATAAATATTAATTAGTTGGGACACATAAGAGGACAAAAGAGGGGCCGTTTCTTATCTTGACGTGTTCATTTAGTCTCCGAAATGAGTCATACTAATCAATGTTAATTCAACTTTTGTACACCGATCACTGGTTATCAATACTTATAATATTATCAGTACATGTGAGCACTTGTTCTAGTGTCTAAATGCGGGCGGTATTTTCTCTACCTGTCCGGTGATGCCGGTAATTAACGCAATTTTTTGTTCTTCTGACGATCCGCTGATTTCGTTGACGTCCGCGGAGGAATTCGTTGAGGCAGCGAGTGTGTTATTTTGTTGATTTTCCGTCATATTTGTTTTATAATTACAAAAATATGTTTGTAAAAAAGACTAACTATTTATTTCATATAAACAAATCAAGCGTATTTTGCATAGAACACCGACAAACAGCTGCTCCAGCAAACAATCAAAACTACTGAAATGAAATACAAACAAGGGGTGGGTAAAAAGGTTGCCTGATTGCTGGTAATTTGAAAACCGCCATAAACGGTAAAATCTCCGTGGGAAAGTACATTGGTGTATACACACAATGATGTCGGCTGTCGAACAAGTGTTATTATATCGCTCATTTACTTCAAAAGTGTCACAATTCAAAATTCACTTTTAATTTTTTGTAAATCTCTAATTTAAGTTGACTTTATTCTGGATTATACAAACATAGGTCAGGCCTCTAGTTAATTAGGGAATCCTATGGTTTATTTATAAATGCTAAGTAAGACGCAATTGAGAACTTTAAATGACTCTCATGAAAAAATCGTGGTTTGAATTATGACACTATTGAAGTATTGAGCGATATGTTATACCGAATGATAATTGTCAGTATTTGCAGGGTTGTCAGAATTTGTCCGATTTGTCGCCAAATCGGTGCTTAAAATTGTCAAAAATATGTTATACCCGAAGACCACTATTTTTAGGAATAATGCTAGATTTTATTTGGTTAATAGTGCTTCTATTTACCAAATAAAATCTAAAGACTAATGTTGTATATTTGTTTTTTCAACATATATTCAACGTTGTTTACATTGATGTTAACCTAATCGAATGATGTGGCCATTAACTGATTGTGATTATGAGTTAAATATCAATATCGTAAGACCGAGAAAACATTGGGGTGCCCGTTTATATAAAATACGCTGAAATAGTAATAAATCATGGAAATCGCAATTTCGCCAAGTCCAAATGTTAATCGCCAAAGGCGTTAAAAACTCGTCACTTTTGGCAAGAAATCGCCAAATCTGACAACCCTGAATGTCTGCGCTTCACAGAGAATGTGAAAAGTTCATTTTGCAATTACATGAGCCAGAAAGTAGACTTTACTCGGATTAAAACAACTAATGGAAAATTGAAAAGAAACAATTATTTATCACAAAATAGTTTAAATACATATAAACTGGCTATATGCAGAATACTTTTGGTTTGGCTAAAAGATTTTTATTTGGCCATGTCATAAATCGACAATTCGTAATGAACCTTTCCTGAATTTCCAATTGTTTATATTAACACTGGACAACAAAAACGAGACACGATTGGATTAAAAATGCTGACTAATTTTATTGTGGAGCCTGATTAGAAGTCGAATCTGATCCAATATTTCTAGTGGTATTTCCGAAAATCAACTGTCTTCAGTTGTAAAAATCTTTTTCCCCCCCTGCAAACAACAGTTATTTTCGACAATTAATAATTGCACACATAAGGTAATCAAGTAGTTCATTTCTCTTAGTTTAAACGCATTGCATTCCATAGTATCATAGTCGGCACACCTATAAATCCCTGAAAAACACTTTCTTGCATTTTTAAAAAACCGGGTAAGTCCATCAAACATTTTTCAGCGGCTGTTTTCCACCTCGAATATACTGGGACTTTATGAGTAAGAGAGTAATCTCTAAGCCATGTAAAACTTCTCTAGAACATTATTAGCCGTTCGGAGCCGGCTTTCAACAGTAGGTCCCGGGGAATAAAAATTATATCGTACACAGCTCACTGATTCGAGAGAAGTTCCGCGCCTGTTCCTTCGTGGAATAAGACACACTACTGCTACAGATGTTGGAAAAAGTCAAACCAACGTTGAGTGGAATATGAGTAAATGAAATAAATAGCTTTATATTTATTTTCCTTATAATCCTTATAATAGCCCCGAAAACAAAAAACTCTGGAGAAAGAAAAACTGGTCACTTAGCACTTAGGGACCTATGTACGTAACACCGCCGGTCGAATCCTAATTTACTGCAGTTATATAGTCCTATTCTAGGTAACAGTTAATGAGGTATTCTCGAACTGATGTTGAATAAAATGTTCTGTTTTAAAATGGTTTTTCAACAGCACCAACCACATTTCATTGAATGAAAAACCAAATAAATCAGATGTCAGTCCATGACCCTTGAAATTCCCTCGAATACATACTCCGTGTACAATTACAGAATCGTCGACGTTTGTTGAACGGTACAATTGGTTGTCCCGGAAGTTACGACTGTCACTGCGTTTGAATTTTGTCTTGATGAAGAAATGTTTAGATGTTTAAACCTTTCATTTCCTGTGAAATCCATCTTTGGTTGAAGTTCCATTAATACAACGGATATAATATTTTCAGTGTACTCCCTATTAGAATATTAATCAAAGTAATGTTGATAAGTGTGCCTTCGTCTCTCAAACAAGTACAGTGTTTTCTTTAATTCCTCACCCTACGGGTAGTAGGGTGTATATGATTTGGTTACTTTTGGATTTCGAATACTTTGGAATATGAGACTTGTATGTTTTTCCTTATGGTTTGGGTATATATACGTTGGTTTACCCGACTGAAACGTTTTCACTTGTTTTTATATTTGTATCAACCCATGAATCTTAAAACGTCAGCAGGTTTATCACCTAACTTAAAAGATTTAATTTTGTTTCGCTCTTGGCAAATCATCTCCAACTCCCATTTTAGATAATTATTATTGTATAAAATATTCGTTTTTTGAAAACAATTTCTCATTCCTTGTCTACAGTCTGTTTACAGAACTCAAAACGGTTTACTAGATCAAAAGTTACAGACTTTTGACCGGTGTAATTGGATTCTGGCCACTGTGCAACATTCATTAAGTACGGTTTCTGAAGTACATACATATGTATGCACAAAAAAATTATCACAGAATCGCGTTTGGGACCTTTTCTTAACCAAAATCGGATCGAATGTAGACACCTACGAATACACACGACTAATTTTCCAAAATATAAAAAGTTATGTGAAGAAAGTCTTTGTGCCTTTAAGCGTTAATTAAACTGTCCACTATTTGTTTCTACAGTTCATTGACATTAAATTTGGTTTAGAAAAATAATATGCAAAATAAAGACGAAAAGTTAACATGACGAAAATTTGTGTGAAACAACAATAAAAACTCAAAACCTTTAAATTGAAAACGAGCCACAATGACTACTTGGTTGGCACAGTACAGAATGAGGCAAAGTGTGTCATTGATCAATTAAAAAGTTGAGCTTGGGCAACCACACACACACATCTTACAGTCGCAACGAAAATGTGTAGCAAAACAAAATGTTGTGAATACTACGAAAAAGAAACTTCAGCAACAAAACAGTTTGACAAGACGAACAGTTTGGTAGACGAACGGTCTAGGTCGATTATTGTAGAAACTACATGCTGACGAGACGTTTTTCTGTTGATCGTAGGCATCTGTAAATTAATTGTATTTTGTTTTTATTTTATTTTTCACGGAAGACAAGAAGAGATACGTAAATACCCAGATGTCGAACCCTAAGGGTTTTCCAACAAGAGGTGTTATTTTAAATCACCCGGTATTTCGGTAGCTGTCTCTTTTGAAGCTTTTATTCTTTGAGATTTGACAAGTAGAAACTATCCCATTACTAAAAATGTATCTATACACGCTTCAACCACGCATTGCAATTATTAAAATTGACTACAAAAAATCTTGCAGTTACAGTTCGCAAAACTAAAGCACCTTGTCGGACCGCATTACAGAAATTGGTGGGAAAATTCGAGCTGTTGGTACAAGTTAGTGATGTGAAGAATAAAACCGGTGCACGTCGCTCAAGAACAACTAAGAATATTGGTGTTGTAGTCCAAAGTGTTGAAGAAAACCCAGGTTTGTCCATTCCTCGTCGTTCTTTGGAATTGGGCATTCCACAATAGTCATTACACCGTATTTTGCATAAAGACTTGGGTCTTATAAAGTTCAGTTAAGAACTCAAGCCGGCCGATCATCAACATCGTCGGATCCTTGCTGATTGGGTCCTTGAAATGCATGAAAATGATCCGGAATTCCATCGAAAAATCATCTTGACCTCGGTCAACAAGCAAAATTGTTGCTTGGAAAACCCAAGAGTTATTGTTGAGAAGCCTCTCGATCCTCAATTGTGACTGTTTGGTGCGTTTTATGGTCCAGTCATTGGAGCTTACTTTTTCGAAAATGAAGTTGGATCAACAGTTACGGTGAATGGATTGCGCTATCCAAGATGATTAATGATTTTTTATAGTAGGAGTTGGATGATACTGATCTGGACAACGTTTACTTTCAACAAGACGGAGCTACGTGCCACACAAGCACAAGCCCTCTTGTACGGACACATTTCAATCGTCCCGTCGGTGTCCGCTCAAGAGATATTTCACTGTATTATAAAATAAGTAAAGGGTGTCGCAAAATGTTTCAATGTATTGAATGATATATTGGCAAGGGCTTAGCTGGCTCTGTAGCACAATTTTTTTTGTCTCAATATCGAGCACCATTCTCAATCAGGGACTGTTTTATGTCGACTTATGTATATGCCGTAATTATCATACAAAAAGTGTATGGCAGTTCATGAATACCTTAATTGATTTGAGGTTTTGAAATTCATCACTTTCAATTTTTAAAATCTCCACAAGTAGGATATAATTAAAATCAGATTACTTGCTTCAACCACAAAATCTAGAAATAACGTAACCAACCACACGCATAATTGTGTTATTGTGATCACTTGAGGCGTGGTGTTTTGATTCTACTGTTCTATATATGAAAAACATTTTTGTTGAAAATATTTTAGCCAATACGCAATAAATTTCTACCAATACTACAATTATTGTTGTATGGCAGGGGCATAAATGCGTACTAATCTAAATCAACTAAAACTTCTTAGTGAAGTGAAGACTTGTTAGCCATCTGAAATGAATATGTGGTCGAGAAGTTTTTGGCATTATTATAATAAAATAAAAAAAATTATTTAGAAGAATTTTAAATTAATTTGTGTACAAAACCCAATAATACATGAAGGATGTACCCCAGTGAATGAATGATGTAAAATCAACAAACTATGTACGATAACCGAATCTGAGTTAGTAATATAAGGAATTTGTTTTGCAAATTAAATTCATATCAAGTTGTTATAGATGGGGTCTCAAACAACCAGCAGGAGTGCCTGAAGATTCGGTCCTCTCTATTTCTTATTTTCATTGATGAACAGGGTAGATGTTAATGCACGCAAGACCCAGTGCTGTTTGTTGTCACACAAAAATTCACCTGATATAGTATCGTCATCAATCTCGTTGGGTGGTGTTTATTCATTCAAGTGTTTAGGCTTTTCAAAAGCAGTGCAAGAAATACTTCACCCCATCTGATCTCGAAAATATTGGCAAATGCTATACAATTTTTCACGCTAATAGATATCATCGACGGCGAATTCAAAAAATCATTTATTATTTTATGTGTGGCAATGTGTGTGTGTGTCCTTGTCACACTTGATAATAGATTAAGTTTTGATCAGGTTCAGGTTGACTCCGTAATTTCCAGAGTTAACTTTACTTTGATGAAGTTATACAACTTGGAATTGTTCCTTCCATTACATGTAAAAATTAGGGTTGTTCATGCAATAGTTATGCTCATTTTTTTTTGTACTGCATAGAGATTTACTCAGGATCGTTGGGGTACGTAATGAATAAATTGTACTTTTAATCGAGTAATGCAGTATTTGTATTCCATAAACATCCGTCAGCACGTATCGGAGTATGTTAGTTGATTTTTGAATTGTAGTTTTAAGGAGTTATTGCAAAATAGAAGTTTAATGTTTTTTTCTAAGTTTTAAAAATTCCGGACTCCAATGTTTGTAGTTAATTTGTTCCAGTTTGCAAGGTCTACATGAAGTCCCCAAATTCTTTAAAATTTATAAATTCCGGACTCCAATGTTTGTAGTTAATTTGTTCCTGTTTGCAAGATCTACATGCAGTCCCCAAATTATTCTTCCCCGTTTGAGTTCTGATTTAGGTCGATCATTTCATGTAATAGTTGCTCACATATTTAATAGTTTACCTTAAATCACTTAAAGTCTCACTTAAATCATTTAAATATTCCTTAAAAAACGTTTTTCCATCTCATTTTATCTTTTGTCTAATATATTCTTTAGTAGTTGTTTATTCTAGAATTTGGTATTTGCCACTTGTTTTTTATTATTGCGTAATTTGGGTCGCACTATTATTTAAATATTTTTTATTAGTGAATCTTAATTTTAAGTTAAAAATAATAATTATTTATAACTGGTGGTAGATTTACATACGGCCTAAAGGCTCGGTTAATTTTGGAATATTAATAAATGAAAATGAAATGAAATATGAAACAGACTGTTTCAAACAGTTCAAACAAATTATAAACGATTAAATACAAAAAAAAATTATTAAAAATAAGAAATATTTCATACAAATTATGAAAATATTTTTTTGGGTTAAAAATTAAAACTATTTTATGGCTAGTATTTTCGTCCGAAAGCGTTAAGTAATTATACATTGAAAGCAAGTTGAAATTACTTCTATTCAAATTTCACACCATAACCTTAAGGTTAAAGATAAATCTTCCAGCTTTTACCTACTACGAATAACGTAGTTTGACTAATTGGGTATTTAAGCACAAATTTAGCAATCTATCTATATATATAAAAATGGATGTGTGTATGTATGTAACGTATGGACTCGAAAACGGCTAGACCGATTTTGATGAAATTTTCAGGGAATCTTCCGAATAACCCCGCGAGTAACATAGGCTACACATTGTTTGGATTTATCTACATTTAGGGGGTGAAAATGGCAAAAGGGATAAAAACTCCCCTTGCCTATATAAATATGTGTAATACAACACTAATGTTTGCTTAGGGCCAGCAACGCGGACCGGGTCAGCTAGTTTAATATATTTCTTAACAAAGAATATTCGTATTTAATTTGTCATGCCGCTTGTAACAATTTGAAATATTCACCTACACAACCTTTCCACCTTTTAAACCACATCTCCTCACTGTAGACGATATGTTACATCTGAAGAAATAGCTACTCTGTTTATTACAATGCATGCACTTTCAAATGTTCCAAACATGAACTCTTATCCGAAATGCCGCCAAATTGCGGAGTAGGTTACATCTAACGACCGCCTAAGTTAATTCATAAATGTATTTACGTATTTACGAAAGCTGAAGTAAAGTCGAAACAATAGGAAACCGGTTCTGTGTTGTGGTGAATATTTTCTGTGAGAAATTGTGGTCAACATCTCAAAACTTTTGGTTTTCAAAATTGTAAACAAGAATTACACTCTCTGTCTCTCACTTAAATTTAGTTGAACGCTACAAATAAATAATGAAAATTTGCATACACTATATGCACATACAAACATGATCACCCATACCAATATATGTATTTCCATAAATTTTAATTTCAAGTTTTCTAGTCGTTTGGGGGGCGAAACTTAAAAGATGACAAAATTTGGAGGCGATCACAAACACAATCGATCTATTTGATGAGAGCAGCCAAAAGAGCTTTCGATTTTCTGAAATGTTGAATGAGAAACGTTGCACAGTGGTTTATAGGCCAGAAAAGTGGTAATAATTATTTGTATACATATCTTCAATCAAATCTCTGAATTGATGTTTTTGGTTGCCCTATTTCAACAAACTTTAAGGCAGCAACGTTGGCATTCCAGAAATTTAAATGAGAATCGTGGCACAGTGATTCCACAACAGCCAAATGGGTAATACCAGCGAACTAGAGTAAGCTTGTGCTAGGGATGTTAGTTAGGGATTAAATACGAGGTATATATCACATAAGCCCGACGGGATGTCTCGTCAAACTAAAGAGGAAGAACGAACAATTACTTTTAATTATGGGTCGTAGAATCTAGATCCCTACTCTGTTTTCGTATGCAGTCGACCAAGCAAAATCAACTTCAAAATGTTATATCTAGTTATCAAATGTAATATGTTTTACGTTTTAAAAACATGGTACATATCGCCCACATTTTACTAAAAAGCCACAACTCTAAATTGCAATTTCTGGATAACTGAAAAACTATACTGCAGCTCGTGAACTATGTTACAGAAACAAAGTGTGTTTTATTTATAAGAAATAAAGTGCGTATGATTAGAATGTGAGAATATACTCATCTCTTTTAAGCTGGTAGATATTTTTATAATGAACCGCTTTAAACAAGTACACTCGAAAATGCCAAATTTTGAGTTTTGCCTACTTAGTAGAATGTGTGCGATATGCCTCTAGATTCCAGGAATGGAAGCCTACCTCGAACCGGGGTTAAACCGAACCATACAACTTTCTTTTGTCTGTGAAACGAACGGTAACCCAAACCACTGTTAGCTAAAAAAATATCGAACAGAACCAAAAACCGCGAAAAATAAAAAAAAAATTAATTAATTTGTTAGTAATTTGTTCATTAAATTCTATAAAAAAAAATCAACATTATCAACTAGGAAATTAACTTCGTGATTTTGTGTATTTTATTTGACAGCAATACGTCGAAAAACAACCGATTCCTGGCAGTTTTAAAAAACCAAACTTAATCCAGGGAGTTGTCGTCTAACGCCGTTGTCTGTGGCGTTTTGGTTAAAATTTCCGACATGACCAAGCCGCTTACAGCTCATACAACTCATGGTTCATTCGCAGGTACTGATGTTTCAGCTCCATAAAGAAACACGTATCAGATACTCGACATTGGTCCTAAAAAATATCCTTACAATACGACAATTCTGTAACATTTGTATTGCTCCGAGAAATTTTAAGTGAAACAAATTCTGCAAAATTTGTGCGAGAGTGGAAGTGGTCATATTTATGGTGGAAAATACATAGTAGATATCACTTTCACTCGGAAGCGAAAGATAGAACAGGGGCGTAAGTTTTTTTTTTACAATTTTGGTTTGAAATTAACACACACAATACGTTCACTTCGTTTTGGTTTGAGACCACTGTACGTTGTAGAGCGTATTAGAGCTGTTGAGAATTGAGGGGGTCTGATTCTCAGTTCAGCTTTCGATTTCGAATGTACGAAGTTATTGTGATATAATTAAAGCACAACAGGTTAGTCGTCTCTAGACATTGTAGCGCTAAACATCTTAACCGTTGTTTCAGTTTTCCAGTCGTGATCAAGTTCAATTCTCCCACCATCCAGTTAGATCATCTACACACATTTCAAAATGCAAAAAAATATTTTGATTGCTTTCGGTATTTTCGCCTTGTGTTTGGTTAACAGTGGTAAGTGAAGTATAAAAATGTGAAGAAAAACATATAGTACATAGTAAACCTGTATATACATATGTAGATACGTACACATGGTATATGATTAAATATTTAAATTTGTTTGTTAATAAAAATATTCCAACGTAACTATACAGAGTATGTGTTTGCTTTATTTATTGTGTTCCTCAAACATATCGTGAAAATGGATATGGACTTTTTTGTGATTTTTTTTATTTACGTCATCCAATACCAAGATTCTACTGCGTATTTTGTGGGCAATAAGAAACAGCAGTTATAATTGATGTTAATTATTTATTTTTACATAGAGTAGTATTGTTACTTTTCAACTATTTAATTTACAACCGCCGGAGTTTTGATAAATACACCTTGGTATTGGTTTACGGCCTCCAACGTACTAAAAGCTGTAAAATAAAAATAACTAATGATATTCTATAATGTTACTAAGATGACAATGAGTTTCAAGTTTGGCTTTAAACAATCATTCACCACCAAGAATTACAATATTTAAACATAAAATTCTCCACACGTTTTTTTTTTGGGTGTGCCCTCCCATACATATGCGGAATTTAATTAATAATTTAATCTAAATAACTGAGTGTACAAATAAGTTCAAGACGATCTAAAAATAAAACAAAACGTCATTTTGTACACATTAAAATAGAAACAAATTTAAATCATGTCCAACGTTTTTGAACTGAAGTCACTATAAAAATAATAAACAGTTTATTTGAAAATATAATATGTACGCATCTGACTCCCGTGCAATACACTACGGTTTTCCGCAGGGTTCAATTTTGGGCCCAATACTGTTCATGTTGTATGTGAATGATATTCGTGATTGTATTCTGAATTCCGAACTTGGTATCTATGCTGATGACATTCAGCTGTTTAGCTTTAATTCTTCTATTGCGGCTTGTGTTAGAGATTTGGATTCTGACATTGGTCGAATTTGTGACTGGAGCGCCCGTAACAACATTAGCATCAACGTTAGTAAGACTGACTGCACCATGTTTAATGGTCGGCGTGGACAAGGGACGATGTCGTCTATTACGGTCCAGAACGATACTGTGTTTTTTTCTGACACGGTGTCTTGTTTAGGCTTTGTAATCGATTGCGACCTGAATTTCACTGACCATATTGCGCGTGTCTGCTCAAGGGTAAATATGACATTAAGACGTATTTATAGTCTCGATGTCATTTTACCCTCTGCTGTAAGATACAGGTTGGCGCATGCATTGCTTATGCCCAACATTCTATACGGGCTTGAGGTCTATACTGGTACCAACACAGCTAATATTCGAAAACTTCACTCCTGCTTTCACGGTATATTGAGATTTGTGTATGGCAACCGCTCACGTGATGACTACACTTTATTTTCCTCTCAGTTTTTGGGCTGCTCTTTTGCGAATTTTTTACATCTTAGATGTCTTTACTTCTTCTTCTGCGTAGTGAAATATAGTCTCCCATTGTATCTTCTTAATTCTTTAAATTTCTTAAACACTAGTAGAAATACTCAGTTGCTTATAGAACATTTTTCACATCAAGTACTGGAGCGGTCTTTTTCTGTGAGGGTTGCTAGGTTATGGAACTCTTTACCACATAATCTTAAGAACTTTTCTGTGCAGCCATTTACGTTTAAGCGTAACCTTCTTCAGTATTTTGCAGAATTGGAACATGTTCAATAATTTACATTCCTCTTCAATAACTTTACATTCCTTTTCACTGACAATTTCTTTTTTGTTTTATTTTTTAAAATGTTTTATTAGATTGTGCGTTAGGATTTAGTATTTAAGTTTTTGAATTGTTAAACATATAAATTAATTTGTCTTAATTTTGTTACAATATCTATCAAAATGTTGTCCGTAAGGGCGTTGGTTGATTAATAATAATAATAAATAAATAAATAAATAAATAAAGGCAAATAAAAAATGTATTTTTAAGGCTGCTATCATAAAAGGAATTCCGGAAAAACTTTTTGACTACAAGTGGATAATAGAAAAACAACAAGTTGCCAAGATCGTATAGTACCCACAAACTCTAAACCAAAGCTATCTAATAAGGAGATGTTTGGTAGAAATAAATGAAATGTAAATATGAACATTTTTTTAAATATAAACATTTTCTCCGTTAATTTTTAATTATAATCAATTACAACTCAAACTGCTCCAAGTAGAAACTACTCCTTAGTTGAATTCAAATATAATTAATGTATTACAGAGAGAAAAAACAGTCAAATTAAAAATAATGTAACAGTAGATCTCCTTTAATTGCGTATAGCTATGACATTTATTAGACCAATAATCAGAGAAGTACTTCTCTCGCGAGATGCGAGGGCTTATATATTTCCTGTGGTTTTTAGGCTTGCGCCTTATTAAGATCGGTTTCATGCGTTTATGAAACCGGTAGGAATACTTGACGGGTTTTCGTTTCATACTAAAGATTTTGCTTTACAACTGTTCTCTAAAACCTATTAGATTTGCCGTCTCGGGAAGTATATGTTTCTCTGAGACAAGAAATCTTTGCCGACATTTGTCTAGAAATTTAATAATAGAGAAAGTTAAATTGAATACATACATAGCGTAGAACGTATAATGACCTAAATAAAATAATTCAAGGTTTTACATCTGAACTATGTACTTTGTTTAATTATCTATCGTTTGAAAGCTGACATCTTTGACACATCGTCATTCACAGTTTTGCATATTAATATTAATATATATATATATATACAAACATTTCATGCAAATTAGATCACATGAATCAGCCTAGCTAAAAATAAAATAGAGATATTGTGGGGTAGATTACATTCGTAATTAAATACTATGGTCATCGATTTTGTGGTAATTTGTAATAATAAAGAATGTTCCAAAAATCTCGCGAGATAAGCACTTCGATGAATTTGGTGTTGTTTAGAAAAAAGTGTGGCAGACGTTTTCTGTGTAAAATAATCAATGGTGGCACCGCGTTGCTTCTTACCGTTACCTATACGATTTTCTAGAGCTTATTATCGATAGCGATAATTTTATTGGAATATGGGTATTAATATATATACAGAATATTGCAGATGTCGGAGAGTATGCGTTCTCGGACAATAATTTTTGTTATCAATAATTTTTATTTATTTCTTAGGTAATATTGAAATAATACCCATGAATGTTATTTGGCACAAGACATATTTGTTTATGCAATTCAATTTTGAAAATATGGATATAGTCGTGTATTCAGTAACTAGACAAATATGCAGGTTACCAATCAAACATGTCAAACATGCGCGGCTGTATTATTTTCCACATTTTTGTATATCGAAAGCTTTTATGGATATCAAATACAAATTCGAAATTACCAAAAGTAATTATTATCACTTTTAATTTCGTGTTTCACGTACATTTGCTTAAGTACATATTACGTATTTAATGATATTTGCAATGAAGTGACAATAATGCCACAATGGAGAGTTTGATTACTAAAAGTATTGTTTGCTAGTATACAAAGTAGTAATACACATATGAATATTATTAGATTCTATTAATCGCCATTTTCACAATTTCTGGTTAACTAACGTTCAGAACCACCGAATGTCAGTTATAGTGGAATATGTTAAATTAATTTTTGGTGAAAATATATATAATGATTGATTGATTTCATTGATAATTTTTTTTTTCTTTTATCCCTTCCCTCAGCCAATGCCATCAAATGTTACCAATGCAAGTCGTTGACTGATGCCAACTGTGCCAAAGATATGATCGATCTCAATTCCAATATCAGAACTGTTGATTGTGATACGGTCCCAAGACCAAATTCAATGGACCAGTTCATGTCCGTTACCAGATGTAACAAAGTTATAACAAGTGGTAAGTGTACAAACATTATTTTTTCATATAAAATCAACACTGCTAAAGTAAAAAAATTACTCATCTACAATTGGAACAATTAAACAATGCAACAAAAAAAAAACACATTGTAATTAGTACTATGGTCACATGAGAACAGAAATGGTAGAAATGTTTTTAAAACAAATTTCCAAAAAAAATGTTTGTTTTGAATTTTTTTATATCTCGTAAACTGTCATTAAGATTTAAATGCGACAAGACAAGAAATAATTTAGTCATCAAAATGATGCTATGACAGTTTAAGTCCAAATAAATTGAATTTTTCAAATACAAATTAAAAAAACCCAACCCATAGAAAAGAAATTCGATTATTTCTGTACTCAGGAGACCATTGTATATCATTCTCATTTGAAAAGAAAAACGTTTGATGTACAAAAAACAGTTTTGCGGCCATAATTTTGATAAGCCAACATTCAAGCCAATCCTATTTTTTAAATTTCTTAGAAGTTTTCCTTCTTTCAAACTGCATCATTTGTTAAAAGTTATAAAATGTTTTTTAAAGAATTTAATACAATTTTCAAAAAAAAAACGCAGCTAAACAAGCAAACAAAAACTGCAACAATTTATGATTAACATACACATCAAATTAATTTAGTTTGTTTAATAATGTAGAAATAGAGAAAACACAGTTTAACCTTCCGAACCGATTACTTTCTTTATTCGAAAACTTGGAGACGTCACTCCTAAATTGAGGTACAGCCTAAATAGACAAATAAGCTACAGTAATATCGCTTTCGTATTTTATATTAATGCTTAATGTTTGTGTTTTCGTTGTTTTGAGCATAAGCGATATTTGCTCTGCATCCAAAGAAAAAACAGTCAAATATATTCATAAAAAATGTTTTAAATGCTTTTTCGTCTTTAGCAGTAAAGACATACTCACATTGAAGAAGGGAATAGCTAAATTTGAAATTGAAATTCAAAGCAACTGCCAGCGGTCAATAGATCGATCGCCTTGACAAAACAGTGATGTCATTTCAAAATAATGTTTGTATATACAAACGCTTTTTCGGTATGAATTTGGCAACGGCTGCGGGTAAATGTTCATTGTGTTGGATTCCATCATCAACAATAACATTAACCATATGGGTGTTAGTTTCGTTTCAATTGAATCAAACAGCTATTGTAGCATTTAAGACCACTACGACTCCTCCTATACATACATATGTAACTTAAACAAATTCTTCCAAAAATGTCCACACGGTAATGACGCAGTTTTCAAAACACCGTCTTGTGTTCGAATATTCTCACATTGTTTTTACTAAACTTGTATTGTGACTGGTCGTGGAGGTGAAAAGCTTTACTCTCGTCGCACTACCTCTCCTTACAGCAAAATCACACAGTGATGATGATGTTGTTTGTTGTCGTTTCATTATTTGTCTTAATTTTAAAATTTAAATATTTTCAGATAAAGCCGGTACCATCGTCTCCCGCGACTGCCACTTCACACCGGTTGGCTCCAAATCAGACGTCTGCATGGTATCGCACAGCCGCCAAGTGGAAAACTGTTACACATGCACTGGTGATTTGTGTAACGCCTCGTCTGCTGGTCGCTTCGTGGCCTTGGGTTTGGCTGCCATCGTTGCGTTGGTTTCTATGCATTTTGCTTTCTAATTTTGTTTGTGATGAATGTGGAAATAATTACATTGTTTTGTTTTAATTTGTAAATAAATACTATTGTATGTAGTACGTGTTTAAGATAAATTCCTGTTAAAGATTTTTGGAAATAAAATTTTGTAATTTGAAATAAATTTAAATCAAAAATTAGCTTATTTATCGTTTAATACTAGGAGACAAGCTACTAATTGTATCTTTATTTATTGTTTTAACGTACACTGTGTAAGAGTTGCCAGGTAGGTATTATTTTTTTTAGAAAATGTAACGACAAATATTTTTGTGGAAACAATTAAGTCAAACATTTGTATGGAACATATTAATAGCCTAGACAGACGTCAGCGTTAATGTGCTTTAGCAGGCTTTAAATAGATAAACTTGTGCATTATCCCATGTTAATGTTCATTAATGTACAAAATCGAATTAAATTTATAGCCTAGACAGACGACAGCATTAATGCGCATTAGTAGAATCAATGTAAATTAACTTCTGCATTATCTACTCCTAAACTTCATGAACTCTCACATAAATCAACAAAATCAAACCCATATTACACTGCATTTAGGTATTTCAATATGGCAACACAGTCATAATCATTCACAACTATTCACAATGAACTGTTATACTCACATAAAAACGGCTATTTTAGTAATTTTAGCTTTCTTTCAAATAAATAGTATTTTTTACCAACAGCATAGCACTTTATCGTACTTTCCTCCTTCTATTTATTTTATATCGATGTAAATGCCAAAAAAAATATACAACAACGTCGTTTGTCGGGGTAAATTTTAATATGCATCGACAATGTCGGCTGTCACTCGATGAGGGATTTTTTCAAAGATGCCACATGTTGTGAATAATTGCATGATCATGATATATTTGGAATCTCTTTATGTGGTATCAAAATTAGTAGAATATAAGTTGATGTTAAAAAATAGTTAAAAGATCGTGTTAAAGATGCAAATTGAGTCGCCAATGCTACATATGAAAAAGTTAAAGTCGACCTTTATATTGCCGCAAAAATACACTCATTTATAAAGAATTACCTTAATAATTGACAATTTGCAATCGATTTTAACAGAAGGTTTACTTCACTTGGACTGCAGTGTGAGCGAGTTTAACACAGCAAACCCGCATTCGTATCCTGGTAAGACTAGCAAACATTACAAGTACTAGAATAATCGCTAAGCCATCTAAAACTTCTCTAGGATAAGCATTATCCATTCGTAGCCGGCTTTAAACATTCAGTATGTATGTACTTTTTATCGTATTTAAGAGAAGTTCTGAGCTTGTTCGTTAATGGAATCTTAAGAGAAATACTGACGTATTTCACTTGGATCTTAATGGAAGTTAATTCAATGACTTAAATATTGCATATCCCCTTATATTCTTTTGAAATGTTCCTAAATTTATTGCAACGCTTACGAAATGGTGCATATGCCATACATGTTGCAGAAACTTCTTTCCAATTCCTCTATAATTATCTGACCAAATAAATTAACCGGCCTTTTTATCGTAGGAATCAATCCTACAGTGTTTACAATTCATTCTTAGTAGTGTTATTACTGAAGTCGGTTCGTTGCAATCTCCTCCAACACCTGCCACATGTTATCGATATCTTAACTAATACACATGTGACTTTCAGATTTACTTTCTCTGGAGAGTTTGTTAGTGGCCGAACGTTTTAGTATTAGACTCCGATTAAATGGTGTCATTAAAAATATTATGAAAATTAGAAAATGTCCATGAATTTAATTAGATTCATATAATCAGAAAACTATGAATCTGTTGAAAATCAAATACACTTTTAAAAGAAATATTATTTTTACTTCATTTTTTATTAATTAAGGCGAACACAACAACCAACAATAAACATAGACATATATATAATGAAACAAGTATTCAAGAGTTATAATCAGCCCAGATCACAGTGAGGCTTACAATAGAAGTTGTTATCTCAGTGGATCGAACAGACGAAGAGTGTATGGAATGAATAATAGATATCGAATTCTAAAACCGCCGTCGACATACTTCCCGTCAATGTGTGCAAAATAATGACAGTGTTTGGTGGAGTTTGGGACACTGCGTCCGGGACTATATTCAAAGCATTGTATAAGTCATGATATATAGTTTATTTCAAAGGCATTGGAGAAATCCAATGAAAAAACATACTAGAATACGACGACGGCGATAAATTGGAAGTTTCTATATAGGAGTTTAACGGACCAAGTCTTCTGGGTTGAACATACCCTGTAATAGAACAAATAAGGGGTTATACAAATATGGAGTTTGTCAAATAAAAACTTACCCTGGCACGTCTCAATATGGAGTCTTTGCTTGCATCATATGGGTGATCTTTCGAAGGTATTTCAAGAACCGCTGGAACGGGTGAGGTGTGAGCATCAATCACGTGACGAATAAGTTCAGCGCAGTTCTGATTGATTAGGATGATATCGATGTCATCGCGTTTTAAGAAGCGTTTGAAGCAATCTTCAAGCTCACTCACAGCAGTATCTATTAAATACCAATTTAACAAATACCTACAAATTTTATATCTCAATTTTGTAACTTACTTTTGTCCACCACCATAAAATTGGGGTGACGGTTTTTATTTATTTCACCCACTCCACCCAGCAAAAAGCCAACACAAGTGTCCTGTGAATTTAGTAAAAAAAACAATTTATATTTTTCGAATTATTACAAATATATTGGAAAGTACCTCATCGCCAATAACAGAAATTAATTTTCCTCGAATAGCTGAATGTAAAGCCATTTTTCTTAATTCTGTCTAGGTTGTGTGATAAAAACGAATACTGCAACAAAAATATGTGTATGTAATTGTAGTTTTTTGGTTGGTCAGATGACAAACGTCAATACAAGTGACAAACGAAATATGAGCGTGGATCACACTCTTTGATACGTACAAGTTTGACGTAAATCAGCTGATTCATGTATACGTGTGTGAATAAACAATTATCAAAACGTAACGTACGTACCTTAATTTATCGTGATAACAATTTTTGGTTGGAACAGAATAGCGACTGTATAATTCTGAAAGGGCTCACTGAGTAGAAGGGATAATACTCTTGTATAAAAAATGTTGTAAGTAAATGTCTGATTGAATTCTTATTATCAGAGTTATATTGTGGAATGTTATGAGGATAATTTTTGTGGAAGATCTTAACCCTCCAAAAATACATAAATTACATCAGAGAATATATTCCGATTATCGCTGTCAGCTCGTGAGTTCCTTGTGTATCTATGTGCTTATTTTAATAATAACAATAATAATCGTTTACACAACAATGTGTCATTTTAATAAATTTCATTCACATTCACAATTATGAAAATTTTAATAACATGGTATTATCACACTGCTTTGGAACAACTTTTTTTTATTTTGAAGCTATTGTGTTTCCAAGTTCAGATTATTTTCATTTTGAAATAATTAGTATGAATCCGAATATAAAATGTGGAATAAGAAACTGTTTGGATATCAAAAACAATCAAATAGATAATATGTTCCACTCTATTATATACATTTTATTTTTAATATCTTTGGTTTAGCGATATCAAATCCCTAAACTGCGCTAAAAGTCACGTACGAAGAGTTATTCATTCCTATTGCGGTTGTCGACGTTTTCGCAAGACGACTCTTGTGTTTTGCTATTTCCGGTATTGCCTAAGAAATTGTTACGTTGAAGTTGTCGTCGTAGTTTATTTTGGTACCGACTTTGAACATTGTAAGGTGTTCCAAGTTGTTAAATGCTCGTGGGCTCCACAGAATAGTGTCAGAAGGTATGGATATCGTGAATTATAAAAAATCAATAATTATTTAAATGTTTGGCGAGACATAATGTTAAAAAAACAATCCGTATGTAATGCCATCGGTATCAAAAAAGCAATTAGCTCTCAACCAGTAGAAGGAAGCTGTGGCGAATCTGCTACAGTTTCCGAAACCGCTAAATCCGGAGGGAGGAAAATTGTCCTTTCTAAGGCATCGAGATTCTCAGTATCTAGGAAACGTCTGGCTGTGACAGTCCCAAGTTCAAGTCGTTTCCAACACTCAGCTGCGAAAAAGTTCTCAATGTTGCTGCAAATTTGATTCTTTTTGAAATGAGTGTTGAATTTGAATCAGAAATAGAAAACATTTTACCACAAACAAATCCCAAACAATGTAAATATTTATATGGTGCATTATAAAAAATCAATAATTATTTAAATGTTTGGCGAGACATAATGTTAAAAAAACGATCAGTATGTAATGCCATCGGCATCAAAAAAGCAATTAGCTCTCAACCAGTAGAAGGAAGCTGTGGCGAATCTGCTACTGTTTCCGAAACCGCTAAATCCGGAGGGAGGAAAATTGTCCTTTCTAAGGCATCGAGATTCTCAGTATCTGGGAAACGTCTGGCTGTGACAGTCCAAAAGTTCTCAATGTTGCTGCAAATTTGATTGTTTTTGAAATGAGAGTTGAATTTGAATAAGAAATAGAAAACATTTTACCACAAGCAAATCCCAAACAATGTAAATATACTAAACAGCTAGTGATGAAATTTTTTTTATTCAAATTATCGATAAGTAGTCAATGTCGTCTCAGACTGATACAAAATATTAAATTGTGGTTGAATTGATGTTGACGTAAAAAAGGAGACGACGTCGACTGTTTAATATGTATATTCCAGAAACTCGAAACATCTTTTTAATTAGTAATAACAATCAACTAATGATATACAAGCTGTTAACTAAACCACATTAGTTGGAGGTCGCATTGTATCAATTGGTACGATGGAATACTTTTTTTATATACTCGTACAGTGGTAATTACAATTGCTGAAAATAAATTTAATTTACTGAGCCAAATAGTTCACATTTAAGGGGTTGTTTTCACTATAAGCCGCCATACCACTGCAGCTGCTGTCGTTGGCAATATAAAGAAGGTAGACATTTTGATAACTTATCACATCTGACGCAAAACTAAAAGAACTTTGAGAAGTATGCGTGCACCGAATTATTGTTAAAAACTTTAATACGGTTTCGAGAAAAAAAACAATATGATGCTTTGATAATGTTTTCGTTGTACCCTACGCACATTTATGCTGCCAAGTGTCATTGCAAAGGGGTGAAATACGGTCTGCTGCAATTCAAAACGTGCCGGCAAACACCCTTACTCACATTAGATGAGAGTCTATTTCAATCTACCACCAAAGCCATGCAAAAACGTACGTTTGTTAGTACGACTGCTCCCTTCTTTCGATAAAAATGAGCGCAACGCACCACATACATTAACATTGACCATCGGCAGACGACGGAAACATGAAAACATTGCTCACCGCACATCATCTATGAGTACGACGACGATGAGTATGCTTTCAATACCAAAAGGCAGAGAATCGAAAGGTACGAGTAAATTCGGGATGCTGTCTGTCGTCTGCAACTTCAGAACGTTTTTACTACAGTCCGCAGTCTCTTTCGAACGCGAGTGCCGTTAATTTCATAAAAAGGAGGGTGTGTTGTGCTGCCCGAACATTGAACATTTTGTTCATATTTGTGAACAGTGTATTTTCCAATTTTACTTAAATCATATCTACAACAAACAAACCTATAAATAGAACATCACGAAAAATATTTCGAATATATTTAAGCGGATAAAACGAATGAATTTCATTCTCAACAGCACAATATTACAATTGTATTAATAACATAAACACACCTACCTTCTGCTCTTCACACTGAAACGACGAAAAACGCGCATACTATATATTATAATTTCTACTCCACATAAAAAATTCAAATGAATTGATTATGCTACCTTGAGAGATTTCCACTTTCACATTGAACATCGAAATCGATATTTTAAGATAAAACAAAATATAAAATGCCCGCTTCGAATACCATTGTTTTGAAAAGCCTATCAATACTTCTGGGTTTGTTCTTCGTCTTTGTGGGCACACTCAAATTAACGCCTCACATAAGCAAGGATTTATATAAGGATCTAGTAAGTAGTCACCAGCCATGCAAAAATCAATACCCGAAACGTGATGTACTCGTTTGTATACACATTTTGGGTTAAACATTTTCCCTCTACTTCCTAGCACTTGTTCTCTCTTTCTCTCTCGCTCGGTATATCTCTATTATATCTTCTTTCGTCCTTTGGGGGATTAGGACATAATCTTGCTATATTACCCTTAAAATAATTTTTCTGTTTGTAAACAAATGTTTCTATTTAGTAATCATGAAAAAAAAGTATTTTATTAGTTGATTCTGATTATTTGTCGCGTATATATGTATGTTTTGTTTTTGTTTATTCTATTTTTAATAACATTTGATGTTGATACTATATTTTATATTTTGACAAAATTTCGTAGAAGTGACCTCCCCATGAAGAGGCAATGACATTCGGTAGTATAAACAATAATCACTGAACGAGTCAAGGAAACGATACACGTACGTTGGACACAGAAATATCAATAACCCAAATCATAAACATGTGCTTGTTTTTAAAAGTAATTCATTAATTTCCTTTGGAAATTGAGAAAACATTTTTTCAAATACTTTTCTAAAGACAGCTAAATTTACAATATTCAATTTAAAAAAAGGCAACAATTGAAATGAGACCAATTGAAAATGGGAAAGTTTTAAGTTCAGAAAACTTCTACTGAAATTCCAATGATTTCCTTTGAAATTCAAAATATTCCATTTTAAATTCTGAAAACATTCATTGGACATAAGAATTGCACTTTTACTTTTTCCGAATCATTAAAAAAACCTTCCGTGCCAAATGCAAAACTCCAATTTTTGAGTATATTTTAAATTTTGACAAAAAAAAATTTGCAGTAGTTCATTTTGCAAAAAAAAAAAATTCTTCTTAAATTTGTTCTGCAATTTCATTAAAAACATGTCCCAATGTTTTCTTGATATATTGGTTTTAAAATTTGAAAAATACAAGTATTTGTTGCAACATTTTAACAAATACTCGATACTCGAAGTAAAATTTGAATTGTAAATAAAAAACATTTTGCACCAAAAAATTCAAAACAAAATAAACATACTCATGAGATTTTTTTATTAAAATTATCGATAAAACGTCAACGTCGTCTTTTTAAAGCCGTTATATCTCGAAAATCAAAAGGTCATTTTAAATCAGACTAAAGATTCGTGACCTGTGTACAAAAATTAAATGAAAAACAATTTTTGCAAGAAAAACGTAAGTTTTTTTTATCAAATTCAAAAATTTCAACAACAAAATTGTTTTTGGGCTACAATAATAGTAATCGCTGCGGAAATTCTAAAAATTGTGATTTTTGTAATCTCTACATCTGCCCTCATACTGGTCGAAGGAGAACATGTCGCAAAAATAGTGACTAACCCTAATGTACACATTGAAATTCTGAATATTTCGTTTAACATATTCCATTGAAATTCAGAAAACATCAATTGATGTTCAATTCGGATCGATTACGCCACGTCTTTCATCTGGGTATCTGTGAAAACAGTATTAGTTTATAAGTCTGAAAATTGAGAGGATGTCAGGATTGGACAGAAGGCGTATAGTGAGATGGCTTTATACATTTTTGTGCAAAAACTATAATGATTGGTCCTCGCCCATTGAATGTTATCACCGAGACTTACATACATGTAAATATTCATTAAATTAAGATGAAAGGTGTAATCCCATCAGAATCGGCACGCCCACCGCTGATGAAACCCAAATATGTTGTAGATAAGAAGTTTTTTTTAATATTCTGTTTATCATTCGAAATTTCTTTTACTTAATTTTTTTTTAATATCGAAAGAAGGCATACCGGTCTTCCATTTTATTAAAAGAACCATTGAAATAAGTTAATTGTTAGATGCTTATAGGTATGAGCATATCTTCGTAGATGTTGATGATATCCCCATAGTTTTTTTTAATTTGTGGAGAAATACTATATTTTAAATATGTTAAAGTCAGGAAAATATATATATGATGGATCATCTCTTGTTTAGCACACTTCCGGGGACAATTTTTGTAAAAAAAAAACATTAATGCACATTTCATATTTAAAGTTATCAGTACAAAAATCATTCATATGATATGAAGTACCTATACATACCATTACTCATCATTTAAACACAACCCAAATGTTATTTATTTCATTTGGTTATAAGTTGTAACCTTGTATCTAATAATGAAATATGTGAATCATATGTAGTGTAAGCGACTACCACGCATCAGAAGCCAGGTTCAAAACTTTACGAGTAAGGGAGCAATCTCTAAGCCATGAAAATCTTCCCTAAAAAAGCTTTAACCTGCGGTCAGTGGGTATACAAATTGTATATGATTCGAGAAAAGTTCCCCATCAGTTCCAGCATGGAATATTAAAGAAAATAAGTAATGGCG
The DNA here is from genome assembly GCA_958296145.1 of Hydrotaea cyrtoneurina. NCBI lineage: Eukaryota > Metazoa > Arthropoda > Insecta > Diptera > Muscidae > Hydrotaea > Hydrotaea cyrtoneurina. The sequence goes on along the minus strand of OY282514.1, from coordinate 47,639,866 downwards.
TAAAAAATAGTAATATGATGACTGCAGAATGTTTGTTGTTTTGTTTGAAAGATGGGGAAATACCCTTGTTAGTTCAAATTTCAGACCGGTGAATCATACATTCTGTTGATTAGAAATGCATTTAATTTAAAAAGTTAATGTGCGACCACATTATATACTCGAATGAGTAATTGAAGGCACAAATATGTTTATGCAAATCGAGGAATTTTATAAATCCCTCAATAGACACGAAACCCGATAAAGTCGTTTAAAAAAAGTATCGTGCAAATCGAGGTATAAGTAGACCGGCTTATGTGTATGTCCAAGAACATGATGCGGAGTAAATCTCCCTTATCTTCTTATCCAAACCTAACGAAGTACAAAATTGAACATTATGACAAAGACTAGAACTATTTCAATACAGAAATTTCAATGTTCCTGTGAATTGAATTTCCGATAGCCTGGGTCCCGAAGGAAAACAAGTTCAGTTTCGTGATCCCATTCAGTTCGTGATAGCATTCCTGGCAGTGATAATCGCAATTGTAATTTAAAATCTAAACACAGCCAAAACTTAAAATTATTATTATACACGTATGCATGTGTTTCCCTCAACTTTGAGATCGCCGACACTGTCGAGGTAGGAGACATCCGCTGAATAAGGGTTGTTATTCTTTTCAGGATCTGGGTTTGTTGTGAGATATCCGACCACGTCCCTACCATTACATACGACAGCTCACAAAAAAAACTATACGTCGTTCCATATGATTTTTAGATGGGAGATATGTAATATGGGGTTTGAACTTCATTTCGTGATTACTTCGATGTGAAATATATTTTTAAAATAATTTGAAGAAATACCAGAGTTAATATTTTCCAATCCCGATTGGCATTCCTATCTTACGGGAGCAGTTGTTCAACATTATTGATTATAAACAATAAATATGTAATAGCCTAAGAGAACTAAATGTTCTCTTAAATAGTCACAAGAGACAGTATTTCCCTGCCTATTGGATGCCTCTCTTATGACGGCTTCGAGTAAAAGTTTAGCGATTATTTATCGTGATCCGTATTAAAGGCATTTTCTAGACGTCGTGGGACTATTTTTCGATTTCGTTAATAAACAAAAAATGTTTAAATACCAACCCAGCAAAAGGTAATAATAAGTTTATTTTTATAAAAAAAAATAATGCTGCAATAGTGCGCCACCATTTAGAACGAGAGAGAGAGAGAATATATTTTCCTTTTTTTTATGATATGTTTATTTTATGATATGTATAGAGAACTAAATATATTTGTACGTATGTAGTATACACGTAGATAGATACATAAAATAATATTTATTTTATTACTAACTAGTACCCACTCATTACTACTTTTCAGCGCACAGAATATGTCAAGTATGCCAAAGTATTTCCTCTAACGGCGCTTTTTGGAATAAAAATACCTTCGAAATGGTATCGCCGTTCAGTGGGTATGCTGGAAATTGTATGTGGCTTGGCTATGGCCCTTATTCCGTACCGTAAGTGATCATTTCATACTTAAACAGTGGTAATTTTTCAAACTCCTGCTTTTTTAGACAAAGTCAAAAATGCTGCCAATATCACGCTTTTAAGCCTCATGCTTCTCGGCATTTATCAACATTGGATGGTCGACGATCCGTTTGAACGTTCCGGACCGGCGTTGGTATTTACGTTTATGTTAGGCGGTCGTTTAGTCGTTTGGTATCAGGTAAATATGGAAATGACACAGTTGAAAATGGGAATGTTGACTCTGTTTCAGTCATTCGTGTTTTTCTCTAAAGCGGAATTCGGATAAGTGAAATAGGTTTCAGTTAAACGATCAAAGTGAAAAATATTGTTTCCTAGAGGAAACAAAGCGGAATTCGGATAAGTGAAATAGGTTTCAGTTAAACGATCAAAGTGAAAAATATTGTTTCCTAGAGGGAATTTCTCTTATTTAGAGATCTTAATTTCGAATTCAATATATTTCGTAGAACATATTGCCAATAACTGCGTAAATCCGATAATCACATTTTTTACAACTCATTGAATGCGAGTAAAATAATGCTAAGTAAACTAGGGGACAACGCAAATCATTTTGTGCATTCACCAGTGGTCTACGTCATTTTATCCATGTTGAAAAAAACAATTTTAATTCGTACACACTACTAATAATTGTGATATAAAGAGTGAACATTTAAATTTAAATTGACTTTAGACGTATGTAATGAAGCCATCGATATTGTTCACACTACACCTAGCCAGGGCTGTGGAGACGGAGTAAAACAAATTTGCTCATAGTCGGAGTCGAAAATTTTGCTCGACTCCGAGTTTCATTTACTTAAATTCAGTAAAGACGACGATCTAGTTAGAAATGCTGGAGTCGGAGACGATCAAATTAGGCGCGAATCGACAGTTCAAAGTGATCCGTAAATCAAAATCGGTTTGTTTTTTAACTTGTTTGGAAATACAAACATACAACTCCAATAAATTATTAAACACTTTTTTAACTATAACATGAATCCTGTAAAGTGAATTATCACGAATTCCTGATATTAATAAACAGTAGATAAATAAAGTAGATAAACCAGTCTCCGTCACAAGAATAATTTCAAAACTAATATTAATATGGTGACTATATGAGCCATTGAGATAGTGGTCTAGTCGCATGTTTGTAATTGGACAAATTAGCTTAAAACAAAATGTACGGATATTTGTACCTATGCCACGTACAACTTAATGTTTGTAATAAATAAAACTATACAATTCTGATATACTATGGTCTCCATAGTACAAAAATGGTCGAAACTTTATCAAAATTCTTTTTAAAAACATTTAATTTTTTGGTAATATTTTGTCGTGACTCAAGCGCCTCTAGTGGTTATTCATTACAGCATTTTTTTGAGTTAGTGTAATATACTTCAGATTTGGCTACAACTTGAAATCACTTTATCGAAAAATAAAATACCAAAACATGGATGTTTGTTAATTTTAAAAATATGCGAATATTTTAAGAACAATTTATAATTGTCATCAACCGGTGGCTTGGTGTCAATATATTCAATTTTGAGAAAATTGCAATTGAAGGTTTTAAAAAATCTTTTAATTACATCTGAGAAAATTTAGATTAGAACTACATTTATGAAGCGGCGTTCCGCCAGGAAAGGTATACGCTTTTTGGACGTATCTTCAACAAATATTCAAATTATATTATGTATTATCACTGGTTCAGTAGCTCTCCTTTTGATTAAAACTAATTTGTATTTCTCTTACAGACTAGCCGCAAGGAAGCTGAACAATCTGCTATGGCACAGGCCCAAACAAATGGAGTAAAACAGGATTAAAAAACACACACACATACAAGTGAAGTAGTCGTTTTTTACCACTACGATCCCTGCAAATGGTTTCTTCATCTCCAAAGTATCGTAACTTTCAAGAATTGGTCAAGATAAATTTTCAAAAAACAATAATAACATTTCGTACTATGCATAGTGCAACATAATTAACAACAAAAACGAATGAGAAGCTTAATGTGCACTAAAGGAACGAAATAAATTTACATTAAAGATGTACAATCGAAAGCACTAAAAAACTGTTTTATTGTCTACGGTGAAGTCATATTTAAGTAAATTACGTACAAACTGATGTCGTCCTCTTACTAAAGCTGAGCAAAATGTAGGTGGCTGCCAATAAATTGAGATTAATAGATATAGCTAAATATGGTCCATTTTACTGCGTTTGAGGTTTGATGAAATATTTGTAATTGATGTATCCATTGATTTTTTGCCACGTTCTCTTCGATGTTGAGTCAGAGTGGTCGTGCAATTGCTGGTGACTTTACCATAAGGTCATGTAACACTTCATCAGGAAAGATCATAGACTATACTAATTTATCGTTCACTGATTCCATAGAAGAATGTATACTTCGCTGATTCCAGATAAGCCACTCGGATAAATACGTATGTCGAAACATAACAAGCGAATCCACACAGTGGTTAATGTTCAATGAAAGTAGACTCATACAGAACACTTCCATTTCTCCAATGAAATGTACACCTAATCTTGTACACGACGATTATTCGACACGTTTTTGTCGTACAAAAAAGTTTGTGAAATAAAATGGACTTGTTGTAGTTAAGAATACAATTTGTGTTGGTCTTAACTAATTACTGATTTTTGTATGATTTTCATATTAGTGAACACATCAGATATTTGTGTTCTTGTTTATGCGATATATTCTGATACCGTAGGAAAACAGGATTAGGTGCACATATATTTTTGTATAAACGTCATTTTATTTGGATTTACATAAAAAATATGTAAAATTAGATTTTGTTCCGCTTAAACACTAAAATACATATACAATTCGAGATTCTGTAAATAATTGACATTAAAAAAAAGTTAACTCCAAATATGGAATGTTTCTGATAAAAAAAAAGTATGATATGGACGGCAGATATGTTACTCAATTTTAAGTATGTTCGTAAAAAGAATATCAATGTCTAAATTTTAACAAATACGAATATATACTACGACACTAAATATTATGTATTGGTTTTAATATAAAAAAATATGAACTGCGATTCGAATATATTCGTTCAAGAGGAAGGCACTAATTGTCTATTATGTGTATTGCTTAATCTTTGTTATATTCTTTTGAACTTGGACTAATGCCTCAGAAACCATGCTACTGTCGACACCATTATTGTTGCCACAGCAATTGCTACCTGATTGCCGCTGAGCAGTCCAGCCCCGTTACAGCCGTCTTTGCTGTTGCATGTGCAGAACTCCATAAAAATATTATAGCTACCCGTACGCATCAGACAGTAACGTTCGTCGCCTTCAATGCCGGGCTCACCCATGTAGGCACAGCTGCGGAAGTAACGCCATTCTCCATGGACCTTCTGTCGGATTTTGCGACACATGGTTGGTCTAACTCCGGGCAAATGATCAAACTCAGGTTCCTGATTGCAATCAGTTATGACCAAAGTGCTGTTGTCGAAGGGATCAGCGCATTTTGGATCATTGTCTGAACGACATTCCCAGCATTTTATGCTCATTACTGCAACAACACAATAAATTTAATGTCAAATTAGACGGCATACACCAGCATCATACACACCTGTTTGAGCAAAACACAGAGCTATAATAGCTGTTAAAAGCAAACGCTCCATTAATTTCACTTTTAACATGATTTCAGCAACGATTTGCAATGAGTTTTTTATACCGAATTAATTGAAAATTAAGGGAAAAACTTAGGAATTGAGCATCAATAAAAAAAAGCGACCCGCCCTATAAGTTGCTTCTTGTTTGTTGTTCTGTGTGTGATGTCAAGTATGAACGTCATTATCGATAATGGGCCGTGTTTACATACCGGACGCATACAGGATTGCCACAGCTTTGTTTGCTACTTATGTTGCGCATTGCCGACCCAGCCATTACACTGGGCAGTGATTGTTCGAAAAACTCAACACACACATTTTTTTTACAAATACACACATTTCAACTACTGGCCGGCCGAATGGCAATGAACATTCAATGGCAGTAAAATTTTGGCACACGAATGGTTGAGTTTTCCAGCACATTTTTTTGTAACTATTTATGGGATAATTTTATTATGTAATTGTATTTTGACCGTTTTTTCGTATTAAAAAAAGTTAAATTTTGTGAATTATTGTAAATAAATAATTCATCAGAAGTGTTTGATGTACAAAAAGCAAAATGTTGACGTATGCTTTGAAAATTTATGGTGTGGGGCAATATTGTGCTTTTGTTTGCTGCTGCGGGCGGCAAGAACTCTTGAGAAAAGTTACTCTTGCGACGCCGTTTTTGAAATGAACATGCAACAAATTACTTGTAGGTGTAATGGCAGGGAACACACACATTTCTGCTACTGGCCGGCCGACTGGAACGAGAATTCAATGGCAGTAACATTTTGGCACATGCAGCAGAGACAAATGTAAAGTTTCCCCAACACATTTTAATATTTTTGTTTAACTTTAAAAAAGTATTTATGAGCTGACAATTGTAATGGTACTTTTAAGTACCGTCGGTCGACAAAGGGTTAACATGAATACATTTTTCTTAGAAACTCGGTTTCAGATACCATTTCATTGGCGACATTGTTACTGACATGCATATTGAGTAGGTGTAACCACGCCTTTGTTTAAAGTAGTAACATCTCTGTCGAAAAAACAAGCCTGGTTTAAGTTGACAGCTCACACAATTAAAAACATTACAGAACACAACAACAAAGTTGAACAAGTGCCTTCATTCATTAAAAGCCGTAAACGAGATTTTTTTTGTTTATTTTTATAATTTGATTCAAATACCGAATTATTTTTACTACCTTACATTTTAATTCACCTAAACAGTGAAAATGAAAGCCGTGTGGACCAACACAACGTTTCTGTTATTCGTCATAGGCTTGAGTGGTAAGTTTTGATTGTAAATAAAATACAATTAGGGTGTGGTTTAAGACTGCGATCGCAATTGATGCTTTTAATTATTCCCAATCAGGTGCATTGGCCATCCGTTGCTATCAGTGTTCATCTGATCAGGACCGGAAAGGCTTCGACAGTTGTGGCGCATATAAGCCGTTCAATCGGACGGAACACATTCCCATTGAGTGTAATAGCGATGAGTCGCATATGCCTGGATCGTTTTGTATGAAGGTGGTTCAACAAGGCCCGCGTGGTTTCATTTGTAAGTTCAACCATTACTTCCAAGATAATCTGAACACGGATATATTTCCTATGCTTTACAGGGGATGGGCGTTGGCGCCAGGTGATTAGACGTTGTGCATCGGTGGCTGACACTGGTGTTACAGGTGTCTGCAATTGGGGTGTCTATGAAAACGGTGTTTATTGGGAGGAATGCTACTGCGCCAATGACAGTTGCAATGGTTCTGAAACACTGACTACCGCGAAATCATTATGGGCTGCTGTGATATTATTCTGCGGTTTGGGGTTTGCACGCATTCTACGTTAATGGTATTTATTTCTTTTCAAACACACGTACGTTTATAATATCACTTGAACTAAACATCCTTTGTAAGTCATGTGTATTCTACGAAATACATTCCGTCCATATTTACAAAACAAAAATAATAGATTTTAAGTATTTTTTTTATACTAGAACAACGAGAGAATCTCATCTTATTTGATTTTTAGTTAATACATATCGAAATAAAATAAAATCAACCACACAATGATTGTTTTTGATAAATAATAACACACGAATCCTTACAAAATGTACGGGGCAGGGATAAGAAATCGTTGAATAATAATGCTGATACATTATAATAAAGCTGATACATTACCCGCGACTCCGTGACTACACAGGTGTTTGAGTTTCTGGAAGGAAAAGTCCCATCGTAATGGGGAAGAGATAGAATACCCTTATATTTTGTGCATCTTTCCGATTAAAATGTTTTCAATGATTTTAGGATAAACTCTGGAAGAAACGCTATTTTCGGTAGGTAACATTTTCATGGTCGGATCCATGTCTTTAGAAGGACTAAACAACACGTACCATTTAGAGCTGAATATGAATGCGCACTATTATTGACAGTCTATGTTTCAATCGGTAGTTTGCCAAAGATATTTCATTAGAGAACCTAAAAATAATGTGGACGTCAGTAAACCAGAAAGAATCGATGCCAACTTTAACCAGAAATTGTTCTGATAAATTATAAAACGCTCAACCAATTACAATATTATTTGTTTGTACAGAATATTGCTTATATAATGTTAACAGGATTCGTGATTATTGGCTTAGGAATGCTAAATTACCTTGATTAAAATTTTAATTTCATTAGAATTTCGTTCAATAATTATTCCTGGACACAAACACCTTGCCGCTCCAAGGTTTTCAATCCACCATATTGCCAACCAGCTTCTGGATCATATGCTCCTGCCGTATATACTACAGTAGTGCCATCCTTGTACGACTTTGTCGCCATATAGTATTTATTGTCTACTAACCAATTTTCGGATTCTCGTTCAGAGCCAAACTCCTCCTTGTTACTACTGTACTGCAAGGAAAACTCGAAATGAAATGATTGACAACTGAAATTTAATCTTACCCAATGCAAGGGTTGAGTTATACTAGTCCATTTCAAAACTCGCAAAAAATGTCGGAAGAAACGATTATTATTACGTTTCACCTCCAGATGTTGGCTATAATTTAGTTTTTTTACTTTCCGCATAAGGTTGTTGCAAATGTCAACGTCCTTCGGTCGTTTGAGAGTTCCCAAAAAAGCTTTGGCTATACGCATATAATTTTCAAATTGTTCTTCCAGTAGGTCAAGTTCAATGATTCTTGTAGAATCAACCGTTTCTTTGTGTGGTTGAAGAAATTTTGCTGCTGGCTCAGTTTTCGTTGTCTCATTTTCAGATCCATTTGTCTCTGCTTTTTGTCCTGACGTTTCACTTTCTGAGCGTTCTTCAACTAAGTTCTCTAAAATTGAATTTTCTTCGGCCATGATGATTTTTAAAAATACAAAATAATTTTAACGATTTTCGATATATATTATTAATTATGAAATGACAATACTGAATCAAAAAGTCATATCTGAATTTACAGTGGGACCATCTTCATATGAGTACATAAAACAGACCGAGTTTTTGTTTGTTTTATATCAACTAAAATGTTAATTGAATTGGTTAAAGTTAACAAAAACTTTTGAAGATATGGAATTCAGATAAGTCGTAGTAGAAAGTATAAGGCATTATTTCTGAATAGTAAACTTTCCTGGACATAATGCTTAATGCATAGATTAACTCCATAGTCATTGTCTAAGTTTGAACGCCACAGACTTGGGTTTTAAAGGTGCAACAAAAAGTCTACTTTTCGTCTTTTGAATTTTCCATAAAGTTAAGCAGTCGATTTTTCGACTTTTTTTTGGACAAAATACAATATAATTTTAAGTTTTAAACAGAACAAAAATTTAAAATGAGATCAATTCATTATTTTTATGCATATTTGAGGTGTTTAGTTGCATAGAAAAATCGGTAATGCGTGTGTAAATGAATGAGTGTTGCAAATGGCTGACAGTCGTGCCCCAATACAGACACTTTTAGGTCGTATCAAATGATATAGAACGCAGCGCTTGGAGTTCATTTATTAAGAAGGATTAAGTAAGTAACAAATCTCCCGAGACATAAATCTGCCAAGATTGAAACTAGCAGAAATCCAAACAGAATTGCTTACCAAAATTAACAACAAAACATCTGTTTTCCTGTGAAAATATTACCTTCTGTTTGCAAACACCAATTTTAGTTAAACAGGCTTTCCAGTTCCTTGATTTCACTCACTCTATCCAGAATCGAACAGATATTCAAATCCTCCAAATAATGAGAAATAATGCTAGGAAATAAAACTTCTGTGTTTTTTTTTTTTGGTTTATGTTTTCTTTTTTATCACATTTAAATCTATATTTTGTTATTTTAATTCCAATTTTACATAAATTTGTTTAACATTTTATATTATCATTTGTTTTAGCACACATTTATTTGATTTCATATAATTACGAGTATCTTGCGACGCAATTAAATATTTATGCAGTAATATGTCTGTCTGTCTGTCCGCAATTTAGCTATTTCCAAATGTTAGCTTCTGTTATTGTTCAGTAATCTGTTATCATTACGAGTAGGTTATGTTAAATTTATAACTATTTTGACTAAAAATCATGTTAACATTCAGTAATACTTGTTTTTTTGTTTTTATGTTTGATTTTTTATTTTATTTATAAAACATTTCTCTATTTATTTGACCTTTCGAAAGTTTTGAGAATTATTCAAGAGAGTGGTTAGAGAATGGGCGAAAAATTACATAGAAAACGGAGACGATTTAGAGCGAGCTCGAAATTTGAAACGAGAATTTCGTTTATTTTAATGGGAAATGTGTGTGTGAAATTGTTGTGAATATTCATATTTTTGTATGTGCTGTTTTAAAAGTGATTTTCATAATAATGATATGATAGATTATGTAAAGAGAAAAAAACTGTGTTTTCAATATGTACTTGTGTTGAACTATATTCTGTAAAGTTTAGCAAAAATAATATGCGTAGTAAAAACGTACGTGTGTCCACGTTTGTTATATAAATATATTTCAATATTTAGCTCAACGAAGTGGAAAATATTGCTCAAAATAAGAATGTTAGCAAATTAGTTCATAATCTCTGTGTATGAGTGTGTGTGGTCAGAGTAGTGTGAGGGAACAAAACAAAAAGTAATTGAACAAAATCGAGTGATGAATGGGAGTATACGACAAATACATAGGGGAACAATTTTTTGAATTGTAGATGAAAGTGGGTCGATAGACAAGACAAAAATGCAAGTCTGTTAGTACATGTGATTTTGCGTTAGGCAAAATGTTATAAAATATATTTGATCAAAGTTGAATTCATATTGGTAAGTATGTGATGAAGTCAACTCCAGCTGTACCTTGCTCTATTACAATTCTATTTTTTTTGTATGTTACTAAATACCTCTCAATATGTTCTTCTCATATTGGTACCAGCCTCCCCTCTTGCAATCCCATAGCCATCCTAGTCGTAAATGTACCACCAGAAATCCGAAATGACTTAACAAGCAATTTCATAATTATACAGGAAAAGCAAAAAACGTAAAAATTAAAAACTCTTCCTTTTAGGTCGTTTAGGAATACGCCCATAAAATTGCAAATTTTGGATATTGAAGTGTAAAATATGGCAAAAGCATGTATTTTAGAGCATTTCACTGGAATCAATCAAAAACACGATTTTGGCTTTTTTGATGTAAGGTCGAAGTCGATCAAATAATTCTGAAAACTATCCTAAGATTAACCCTAATATGTCTTTGAAATACGTTTAAAACATTAGCCAATTTTGATCAAAATGCGCCGACATTATTAGTATGAGTCCAATCTCTAAGCCATGTAAAAATTCTCTGGAAAAGCTTTAGTCATTGGGATCAGATCAGTGAGTATGTTTCTTCATGAACATTTAAGGGTCACAATATTCTGTTTAAAGTCCTGGAGAAGCTCCATTGCAATACAATTGCATTTGAGGATGATGTGGCGGTTGTAGCTACGATCAAGAATACTAACACACTCTTAGTAGTATTAGAATCTGCGCCAGAACTATTATTTGTAAACCACGAGGTCGATGCGGTAACACTTACACTATGCCAAAGAGCGAAGTATGTTGGACAGATACTGGATAGACACTGTTTACTGCGCTTAACTGGTTACCGCCTGGCCTGGAATATGGACCTGTTTAAATCTCGGGTAAAATCAACACAAATGTTCCTGTTGACTATCCCGGTGACGGGATTACCAGATGTATCGGACTACGCCAATGGCATCCGCCTCCCTGGAGCTGCCATCCAGATATTTAGTGACGGATCAAAAACGCTTGGAGGAGTTGGTTGTCGATTCCACTGGGATCAGTTGAATTTGAACGAATCTTAAAACAACAGCACCTCAAGTTCAGTATCATGTGGTGTCATGCTGGGATATCTTCATATTTACAGCAAGGCGACCATAAAATCCTTGAGGAATGTGTACACCATTTCCAGAATGCCGGGTGCCTCTGGAGAAGATAGCGAAACATTCGTCGGTTACTAGAGATGTGTCGTTCCGGAACGAACTCGTTCAATCGAACGATTCCCTTAGTGGAACGACTGGAACTGGTTCCGGCTTTTTCGTTCTTGCAGTTTCATCGTTCACTTCGTTCCATTATTGTTTTGCATGTATTTCTCTTGCGTTCATTGGATCATTCAATGGCTCCTTCATTCATTATTCCATTACTAACTTTTGAACAGATGTTTAGTTGTTGCCTGAGGAGTGTTTGCAATTGAAGTGCTGTTCTATTTTGACGAAACGTTTTAGAATGTGCAGTTAAAGGCTGACTGAATTTCTACGAGGCGACGATTACTCTGCTCTCTGAGTGAAAAAATACTTACTTATTTCCCTTAACATATCATGAAGGAACAGACGGGGAACTTCTCTCGAATCAGTGAGCTGTGTACGATATAATTTGTATACTCACTGACCGGGACCTACTGTTTAAAGCCGGCTCCAAACGGCTTATGCTTTTCTAGAGAAGTTTTACATGGCTTAGAGATTGCTCTCTTACTCGTAAAGTCGCCAACATTTACGAGGTCGAAAAAGCCGCTGAAAAATGTTTGATGGTCTTACCCGGTTTTGAACTCGGGTTCTACTGTGTATGCTTCAGTCAATTGCCAAATTAACCTAATCCTAGATTAGTCTTCAATACTGCGTAGTCTTCAATACTGCTCGCACGACCTTTGAAAATCATTGTGTTCAGAATTGAACATGGATATTCTGCATAGACTATTGTCAATTACAGTCTCTAGCGAAAATTATACAGTCCACTAGATACAAACAAACTATGAGAATTATGAATTGCCGCCTGGCAGAATGTTCAAAGATGAACACGTTAGTTTTGGTGTGTTTCGGTTGTCTTGTCGGAGTATCTACAGTTCGGAGTGTGTGCAATCAAATGACACTCTCACCGATTAGGAGAAAAGGGCATGAGATAATTGCAGCGGCCTCAAAACGAATCCATAGTAAGAAAAGGGTTTGCGATAAGAACAACGGCGCGCAAACGCTCACACTAGGAATATTAATAGAATGTAGTGATCAATTGTTACAATTTCTTGTATTAATAGTCTATAGCAATTCTATGTGTCTTGAGTATTAATCGAATACTTCAGTTTATTACTCACTTTAAAGCAAATCAATTGTGTTTTATTCACATTGTCATTATTGTCAAAGGGTTATGACATTTGACATATACCAACAAGTCTTCACAAACTGCTAAAGTCGCTGTCACGAATTTATCCAACAATTTATCCAACTACTTTTGAGCAAAGTCTATCTGTGGGTTGAAATAAGGAACACAATGGCATCATCCCATTTTTATGATGATTACTTTTTTTAAGTCGTTTATAATTTCCACTACACCAGTCATTGCAAAAAAACTTTTTTACAGGAATACAGTGTACTCCCTCATAAGCGGACACCTAAGGAACTGAGCATTTTGTTCGCTTATGAGAGGTGTCCGTTTATGAGAGAAGTACACAAGAGGACTGAAGCGGATTGGAACTGAAAAAGTGTCCGTTTGTTAGAGATGTACGCTTAGGAGAGGTGCCCGCAAGCAGAGAGAGTACACTGTCCTTTAATTTTGTGTTGTTTTATCAAAGCTCCGCTATAAAAATGATGTTAAGAAGTTAAATGGCAAGCCCTCACACGTACCAATCAAGTTGGTCAACTTGAGCTGAAATCAAAATATTTAGATTTTCATCCAACCGATGACCAACTAGCCCTTACACGTTACAACTGGTTGTATAACCTCATCAAATTGTACAATCAGTTGTATCGTTTTTGGTTTGTGTTGAAAACCAAATTCGTGTGTGTTACACAAACCGAATTTATTTTCGTTTCGTCCAGATGCTTTTTCTCTTCTTTCATCTCAGACGCATTCGATTTTTAAAAACAGGCTCGAGTTGCCTTTCGCAGTTCGTTCGGGACTACGGTGCGTATGACGGATATCACCATTAACATTGCTATTGCTCATACGCCACATGAGAGATCGTATTCACGATTAAAGAACATTCCTGTGTTAGAAGTTAGTTAGAGCATATCCCAGCTGGAGTTTTACTAACACATTCAAATACTTCGACCTACATATATTTGGATATATTTAATACTTTCGTTCCCCCTAGCCATGACAGTATAAAATCCAAAAGAATAGATGAAAACAACCAAAAAAAAAAATAAACAACAACACAAAATAGAGTAATTGACTAATTTACATGCGGCACACATACATGCACGTATGCTTGTATATAATAATGACTTAACTAAATACAATACGAGTACATACAAACACACACATGTGTATGTATGTCTTCAACTAAATCTATATGTATGTATACGTAATGCAGCATGTTATACATGTCTCTAACATTAACAGATAAGAAAACAATCGCAACTATTTAATAACAGAATGTATGGATTTGATTGTAATATAATAACGTGCAATTGCTCAATAATTGCGCGTCGACAAGCAATGCAATTAAAGATTCGCCAGGGTATGCAAAACATAACATAATTAAATGGTACTATTTATTATGATTGTTGTTGTTCTTGTTGTTCATTGTAAACACATCAAAACCCACACGGATTGTTATATTTGCTTGCTGTTGTTGGGTGAGGTCAGTCGTTTTGGTTTTCAAGGTATCATCAATTATAAATACCGACACTGACGGTTGCGGTAGCTGTGACAGGCAGAAAGAAAATTGTAAGCACTTCTCGTAGAAATAGATAATGACCGTAGGAGCTACAGTGGGGCTATTACAAACATGACTCTTGAATGGGAAAATTCTACTGAAGTTATCACTTTCCAGCTGCAGAGTAAAAGTTCAGAGAGCTAAACTATTGTCTAAAGTCGGTGGGTATTCATTTGTTGTTAAAATAGACAAAGTCAAAATACAATTGTGCTAGAACAGGAGATATATTAGTTATTTTAGAAAAATAAATATCATGAGATGTTCTGAGTCGGTCGTAGTGTGCTTGATAATATGTGTGACTACTAGGTTCGAAAGCTGGTAAGACCATTAAATCTTTTTTCAGCGTCTGCTTCCACCTCGTAAATGCTGGGGACTTTACGATTAAGGGAGTAATCTCTAAGCCATGTACAATTTCTAAAAAATGTTTGCCATTCGGAGCCGGCTTTAAACAGTGGATCCCGGCCAGTGAGATTACAAATTATATCATGCGCATTTCACTAAATCGAGAGAAGATCCCCGTCAGTTCATTCATGGAGTGTTAAGGTAAATGAGTCGAGGCCCCTTGATCAACGATTGTGAAGTTTGGAGGAGAAAGAAGAAATCACAGTCAAATGAAAGTCATAGGTGATGTAGAACCAGATGAAGTATTAGGGCTAAACCTTTCAACTAATTTCATCAATGGATTTCTACACGGTTAATGTCTAGGAAATTAAAGGAAGTTCTGTTGCCTTACACGGAAGTAGGTAATACAAGAATGTCACTGAACAATCCTGAAAAAATGTAAATCAACAAAATCCTTGTCGGAAAACCAACACTGCCAGCAGATCTATTCCACGTTGGACAAGTGAACTGGGTGGCTACGAACTGGGCAAGGAATATATCGATACGATTGAACACTTTTCCTTTCACTGAACAAATTTCGCAGGAATAAGACGTCAATAGTACTCAGAGAAACTAATCGTTTACAAGATAGAGTGACTCCATAAGGAATCCTTACAGCCTCTTAAATCAGAGAGTATAT
The DNA here is from genome assembly GCA_958296145.1 of Hydrotaea cyrtoneurina. Taxonomy (NCBI): domain Eukaryota; kingdom Metazoa; phylum Arthropoda; class Insecta; order Diptera; family Muscidae; genus Hydrotaea; species Hydrotaea cyrtoneurina. Next base: position 47,624,567 of record OY282514.1, on the reverse strand, counting down.
TTCAGTGCTAGTCAACGTTTGCCTTTTTGCTGTGTAGGAATATCGTCAGAGGTAGTATTTTATTGGCATCTGATTAGATTCGTGGCCTGCGGAAAAGTATTCAGATGAAGTTTTTACCAAAGAATAGGATGCATCGCTGGGTAAATGTACAGTATGAACAGGATTTTGAAATGTCAGTAATTGGCTCCTCAGCTAGGTGTAAAATATCACTTGTAAGAAGTAGACAATTAACAGGAACAACAGTGAGAGAAAAAATATCCTTAGGCTTCTGAAAGCTTTGATTATTTTGTCATGATGTTTTGTTCAAAGTTTTCACCAATACAACCTTTTCCTCAAAGGGATGCTAAACTACTTGAGGATTTAGTACAACTCGCTGTACCCATACGGCGTAGCAGCAGAATTGGCCCCTAAAACGTGTTTAATGGTACAGTATATATGTCAGAAGTTTCCGAATATTCTAATGGTACAAGGGAAATTGATCTTAATTAGGGAACTTTGCTTCACACAGACCAATACTAGTCTTCATTCTTAAGAAGCATTGAGAAGCCTCAGCTATCAGAGCTGAAGTGTCTATGACAAATTGAAAGTCGGCTATGGCGAATACAACTTCTTGGTCAAATATATCCCTAGTATAACCGAGACACAAATTTATCAAAGTCTCAAATGCCCAAGTAAGAATCGGGGTGTTCTCCGACATATTCCATACTTCCCTTGTAAGTGAAAAATTGATTTGAAACGGAAAACTCGAAATATGGATGAGCCCAATCTGGTACTAAAACTCCCATATGTCTGGATGTGTGAACGGATGTGGTTTCAATCTGGATAATATCAGACATCGAAAAGATCGTCGTCGTTATGAGTACGAGGCTTTCATAAAATGCCTGACGCCGTTTGCAGTTGCTGAGATGAATGGTTATTTCTTATACTCAGGCCCAATTGACGCATCACTATTAGCTAGATAATTGATCGATGACCGTCAGCAACATGAAGTGGGGAACCTGGAAAGCTCAAACAGTTTTCGGGGACTCGCTGTCTTTAGGAGTTTACTGAAGACACCATCTGTATTTCTAGTTGACAAAACAGTCCATAAACTTCGGGGGATATTGATGGAACTTGAAAGGGAAGTTCAGAACTAAAAAGTGAAATACTGAACACCTATAGAAATAAAATGAAAACAGACTGGACTCTTGTAGTACCTCGTCAACAAACGACACACCCTCAACCCACATCCAACAATAAATATAAAATTATTGACTAACATTTCTCGTTTGTTGTTGTTATAGTTTTTGTTATTTTTTTTTTTTTTTGATTTAGACCACAATTGGTGTACGAACATCCAATGTTTTGCTATCGGTTAATGTCGATGACAACGAACACGATGTATTGTTATTGTTTACATTACTCTCTATATCCGCTTCGCCGTAGCTCTCACCGTTTGTGGTTGTTGTGGTCGGTGCTGTTGTTATGGTCGGCGTTGTTGTCGCTTGCGATGGATTGTTGTTGTCTTCGATGCATATCAAAGCCACCGATGGAATACGATGAACTTCAACAATTTCGGTGATGGTAATGCCTTCGTCATCGGAGTCCAATTGGGAGCGTGGATAATAAAGCTGCTGTTGGAGGCTGGCACGTTTTATTAGGCCGCGAAATGGTGGTGATGGTGTTCGCACGCCATACATCGATGATGACGATGAAGTCGTTGATGGTGTTACAATGATCTCCTCGAAGATGGGTTCGATATCGGTGCTAACGGGCGAAAGGTTGGTGGTAACAGTTTTTGAAGTATTACTGGACGAGTTGGTCAGTTCATTCATTTCGGCCATCATCTGTTCAAAGCGCACATGCGCCACCTCATCGCTATCCTCGTCCGGATTGAGAGCATAGTAGAGATTTATATCGGCATCGTTGCCGAAAATGCTACGGAATTGTTGAAATAGTTTCAGAGTCTCTTCGTCGGCCACTTGGCCATTGTCATCGGCTGCCACTTGGAATTGTTGTGGCGGTTCGCTTGTAGTCCAAATAAAAAATTCATTTGAGCAATCTTTTTCACTTCGTTGACCTCGTCAAACTTTCTCAGTTGTCTTTGATTTTGTTTTAGTGGGTGTTAAATTGGTGGGAAAACTGTGGAAACATGAAAATCTCATAATAATGGCTAAAGCTATTTGCGGTTATTACGTCAAACCTACCATTTATTTGTGGATCCAGTCTGGGTCTCATCATTTCCGGTCTTGCCGGTTTGGGTTTGTGTTGAAGACATATTATTTTTACTGAACGGTGCCTGGAATGATGTTGAGGTTATGGTGAAATAACCACCCGGTTTCGGTTTCAAATGTCTATTATTGATTTGCATATGTACAGTCTTCATAAATTCTATTTGATGAGCTAATTTCTGGATTTGCTCCTAAAATCGATAGAAAAAAACATGTTGTGAAAAATCCTAGAGATGTGTAGGAGTAGTTTACCTTTAGTTCTTCATTTTCCTGATACAAGTCGGGAGATTCGTCTGGCACCAGACCCACACCATTTAGCGAAAACGATGCCGTTATACTTCGCACCTTGGCCTTTTGATCCCATTTATCGCCCTGACCTTTGAAGATACGCGATATCTTGGGACCAAATACCAGTGCTATGGTGGTTGTCGTAGACAGTTGAGTTCGTATAAAACCCAGGGTGTATTTAATATCGGGACCAGCTTCGGGGTATATCAAAATGCTGTGAATGTATTAAAGGTAGAATATATTTAATTATAATTTTTAAAAGAATTGGTGTGATCAGGTTAATGTTGTTACGGCCTCTGTTGTTTATATAAAAACACATTGAGCAACACTCCTTTGAATGGTTACGATGTGACTTCGACAAAGAAAGGATTAGTATTATAATTTTTAGTCTTACGTGGTGTGGACAGTAGAGAGAACCGATTTATAACTAAACGCTGGCGAAAGGGAACCCAACTGGTATTATTTTTCTAAATATCTGTAATCAAGTTTATAACGCAGCATTAAGTCTAAAATATTTTAAGAATCGGGGAATTTTATGGTCTCATTGCTTACAAATTATCACCAATTCGAGTGGGCAGTTTTGCAGTACAGAATCTATTTAATCACTTGCCCAAATTCTACAACACAATATCATGACATTCGCGACTACTGGGTCTCCGTGAAACAACGGGATATGCGATGGCAGTTAGGTGTGCTCTGAATCGTTGGTGGAACCTACTTGTTGGTGGATCTTACTTGCAGAATAACTAAATTCTTTCATGACAAAAAGTCAAGATAGAAAAAACTCACAAAAGATCAAAGCGCTGCATTACAATTCACATTTGGCGAAATTACAGAATTAATGTCTTCTCAAACAAGCAAGCTCAAACATGTTGTATAATAAACATCACCGAAACCATGGAGTAAATAGATAAATATCATAAATTTCAATAGTTAACAATTAGTTTACTGATTTTCGGTACCAGTGGCTCTAGGTATCTTCCCAAGCTCTAGGCATCTCAACTAAGCGAATCATCACATTTTATGGTATGCCGTTAATAATAAAAAACAATATCAGCCAAATGGCCACCACGATCACGCTTACAGGAATTCGTCCATAACCAAATCGCAAAGTGGCTGCCCTATGTCCTCGATAGCCTTACGAATTCTATCTTTGAGGTATTGAATCCACACTGAGCTGTTGGCGTTGACCTTATCTTTCACGTGGCTTCAAAGGAAGAAGTCGCAAGGTGTTAAATCACAAGATCTCGGTGGCCAATTGTGATCAACTCTTCGAGACATACTACGGTGCGGAAACTTTTCCCGTAAAAGAGCAATGGTTTCCTTGCTTGTGTGGCACGTAGCGTCGTCTTGTTGAAAGTAAGCGTTGCCCAGATCAATATCATCCAACTCCGACCATAAAGAATCATCAATCATCCCTCGATAGCACAATCCATTCACCGTAACTGTTGATCCAACCTCGTTTTCGAAAAAGTAAGATCCAATGACCCCGCCTATGGTCCAACAGCACCCAACTGTCACACGTTGAGGAGGCTTCTCAACAATAACTATTGGGTTTTCCGAGCCCCAGATGCGACAATTTTGCTTGTTGACGTAGCCACCGAGGTGGAAATGGACCTCATCTGTCAAGATGATTTCTCGATCGAATTCCGGATCATTTTCATGCATTTCAAGGATCCAATCAGCAAAGACAAGACGTTGTTGATGATCGGCTGTCTTGATTTCTTGAGTTAACTGAACTTTATAATCCTTAAGATCCAAGTCTTTATGTAAAACACGGTGTAATTCCAAAGAACGACGAGGAATGGACAAACCTGGGTTTTCTTCAACACTTTGGGCCACAGTTGCAATATTATCAGTGGTTCTTGAGCGACGTGCACGGGTTTTATTTTTCACATCACTAACTTGTCCCAACAGCTCGAATTTTCCCACCAATTTCTGTAATGCGGTCCGACAAGGTGTTTCACGACGACCCAAAAATGCGAACTGCAAGATTTTCACCATTTTTGTAGAGAATTTTAATAATTTCAATGCGTTGTTGAAACGTGTATCGTTCCATTTTTAGTAATGGCATAGTTTCTACTTGTCAATTGTCAAGGAATAAAATCTTCAAATGTGACAGCTACCGAAATACGGGGTGATTCAAAATAACACCTCTTGTTCGAAAACCCTTTACCATAGAGATGTTATTGATGAAAAATTTAAAAAAAAAACGCTATACAACACTGTACTCTATAAGTCGATTATATGGCTAGTTTAATATTGGACACGTGAATAATAACATAATAACTTCAGCTAAAGCTCGGTAGCATTTCCCTTTGTGTGGTTGTCATATTGTGACAAGAAGCAGAACTGAATTATGCAAATATTTGCCAATCAATTGTTACTTTTCCGCATTGCCTCTTAATGTGCCATTCATAAATTCCATCTAATACGTTTTCTATTCTATGGCCATAACGTTAATGATGTTTTCAACCCAATTCCCTTCTAATGAACTCCACTTTGCTGCACAGCACAGTAAACAACGGCCGCAACAACAACCAGCGGCAATGCTCAAAAGGATACTCACTGTAATGCCACCATTGTTATGTTCACAATGGCGATGTTATAAATGGCATAAGAAATGAGACGAGCCTCGTTGTACAATGACTCCGCATTGCGGACATTGTAACAGACACGTATGCCCCAGGCCAAGAACAGAACTTCGCCAATTGCCAAACTGTGATCCCACCAATTGTATGAGCATTGTTTGAATTTCAAACCATATTGATCGTTAATCTGAAATAGAACGAAAGTTGTTAATTGTTGAGATGTAAAGGACTCATATATGGAAGGGCAGTACTTACATAGAGAGCAAATGGTGTATCGGATATAGTCCAGGTGCCCAAATAAATTAGCATTACAAGGAGGATGGGCACCATCCACTGCAGCAATTGTTGATCGGTCAGTTTGACTTTGTGTGCCGATTTGACACGATACGTCAGAGATACTCTGTAATTCAATGGAATAGAAAAATATTTGAAATGCTCTTAATGATCCGAGTTGCAATATACATATGTAGTATGTCTTGAAATTGTTTAGAAAATGAAAAATACCCAAAATATTGAAAAATATGCATTTAATTCAAAATTTGCATAATTTCGATTGATACACTTCCCTACAACTAAAATATATTTTAAAAAATGTACTTAAAAAGAGAAGAAGACGAATCTATTAGAAATTAAAAAACAACTCTTGTTACGTAGTGTCAATTAAATTTTTAGGAAACTTTTTCAGTTCCAATATTTGGTGTTTCCATATCGTGCATCAACTACTGCGTGCAGACGTCTACGCATTGAGTGAATCCCCCTTTATTATTCAAGTCATTTTTAAACATAGAAGAACGGTTTACAACCATTTCCTTAAGATGGAACCTTAAATTTTGGATGAAATTTATGCCTGGGCTTTGCGCTGAAGTTTCGATGACTTTGGTACAGTTGTATAAGATTTTCAGTAAAGACTGGGGGATGTATATCATGCAAAGGGGTTGGAGTAATAAACATTTTAGATGAATTAGTGACCAAGGCGGTGTTCTTTGATATTTTAAAGCAGAGCCAGTGTTCAAGAATTTATTGACCCACAGAACACGCAGACGTTACAATGTAAATTGAATCATTGAATCATTTCTGTAGGACCTGGCTTCAGCAGAAAGCATTTAAAGGAAAAGGTTGTAAAAGGGCCTTCTATGATTAAAAATGACTTAATCAGATAATGAATAATGGGGAAAATACCTGATTAAAATAATGTACCAAAGTATATTTACTCAATGGCTAGACGCTGTCAGTTACTCAGTCTAAATACCCAGCCGCAACGAAGGGCTGCTCATAATCATGGCACAATAACATAAGGTAGACTCGTGTATGTTTAGTTTTTTTTTTTCAAATGTCGAATACATTTTCGATTTACAAAAAGCCAAACAAAGATTTCGGGGGCTCTCAAAACTATTAAAAATAATGTAATAGTTCGCTAAAAATTGTGCCGCGAGTTGTAACTGCCTGCTGTCTGCCACTTATACATCAGAATTTGACAATCAAAATACCCAGGGTTGTATCTGAATTTTTGTTGTTGGGCAATTGCCACTACCTTCTATTATTGTGCCGTGGCCATGGCTCATAACATTATATTTATTAGAGATATTATGGACAGTAAAATCAATCGCCCGGGCTTGGACATAATTTTTTTTTTTCAATTTCAATCCAATTTCCATTTCGTGGCTATTTTGCTACCCCTGTTTCTTCTCTAACCCCATTTGTTTACTTTTTCAAATTTCACAAACACAAATCGAAATTATATTTTCAATTTTATATCACCAATTATAAAGCAGGAATCGAATAGTCTAAAAGATTTTTTATAACAAAATCTCTATAGAGAAGAATTAAAAAAAAATTTGTCCAGTGCTGTGTTTGTAAAAGAGTTTTGAGTTAGATTTGCTTACCTCCATGTTTTCATTAGCAATGATGTGTATGTTATGCAGAATCCCATGTGACGTGTCCATTTTGTGGTAACGCACCATGTTGTATCCAAATAGGGGAATATTGCAACCATCTGTAAAGGGATGGGATGTTACATGTACATTTTAACATTTTAGTTGGTATTATTATATTTTCGGGATAGAAAAAAAAACTGATATTAAAAAATAAAAAAAAATCTGGTAAAAGTAAAATTTTTCCCCGTCACCTTAATTTTGATCAGGCAGACGTTGCAACTACAACCATGTTGGCTCAATGTATGGAAGAACCACAAACTCTTTTTCAGAGGACATTTCAGATAATGTGGAATTGTAAGGCTTTTAAAATGGCATAGAAATGAAGATTTATATACCAAAATATAACTACGGAGAAATATGCAAGTAAATTCACAAGACTATGAAAGAATTTAATTTTTGTTTTAACTTTTCGCCCTTAAAACTTATTATTATAGTTTCTAGAGACATAAAGTGATGATAAAAGTATATAAATAAATTTGTATATCCCTTAAAGTTGTTAGTCCTTTAAATAGAAGAAAAGTCTAGATATGTCATACAGTTTTTCTATATACGACCAAATTTTCGTCCTGTGGAATTAAAACAAAACAATATTTAAATTGTCATCTTTTATTTGATACCCACAGTGACCGAGACTGGTAAGTAGAAATATTTAATAAATTTATATCTCCTTAAAACTTTGCTGTCCATTAAAAAGGAGAAAATATGACAAAATGAAAAACTAAGTACAGAGTTTTTCTTTATACGACCTCAAGTGTCATGTGTATATGGCCTTGTTCAAGTCCAAAAAGTACTGGTGAACGGTGCAAGATTTTGACAAGATTTAAGTTGAAATTATCCAAATTAAAAAAAAACAATCTCCCTAAAACACTTGCCAAGTTGCATTGAGATAGACATTTCAGTAGGCATGGAAGGTCATTGGCATACACCCAAATTAGCAGTGGGCCTAATAGTGAGCCCTGTGAAACCCCACGTTGAACTGTATTCCGTTATTGAGATATGAAGACATGAAGATAAAGACTTGTAGTGATAATTTGATTAAATATGAGGGTGATAAAGGGTTAGCCTATATGAAGAAGAACTTTTCCGAACCAATATCGATTTGGGAAAGATGACTTTGGACCAACAGAACATGTTTAATCCCAAAACGCGAATTAATTACTTTTTTCTCATTAACTGTTTAGCTAAAAATAATAACCAAATTTACTTTTTCCCAATGCAAAATTGTATGCCAGTCGGAGTTCATTTGGCGGTGCTATGGCCCAAATATTTGCACATCGGCAAATTTAAGCGATAAAGCGATAATTTCTACCACCAAAACGTTAGTAACTATTTGTCAAATTTTTAAATAAATGGTTGATAATCTTATTGACAGCAACAAGTCGTAAACAATTAATTGTATTGAAATCTCAGCCGGACGCTCCAACAGCTGAGGGCAATCGCCGCGGGTTAATGGCAGATCCATGGATACGACCTTTACGAAATGAACCTCTTGTTGTAAGCTTAATAGACAACAGAAATTGGATAAATTACACAGACACTCCTGTACAGGTATGCATGAAATGTGTAGCATTCATTTGCCTGCTTGAAGAAACATCACATTAACATCAGATTTTCTGTTTAAAGACTCTCAGACGCACGCACATATTAAAACACGACGTATGAATGTTTCTCAAAAAAAAAAAAGGAAAGAAGGAAAAACTCTTTGCATATTTACATATACATACACACGTACGTACACCTGGAAGTGTATGTATTTAACATGGATGTATTTGCCCTGTAAAGTGTTATTTTATGTTGAAGGGTGTTATACTCATTTCCCGCCTGCACACTAATGTACAAACACACTTCCCTATCCTAAGTGTGTGTGTGTGTGCGTATATGCGGCAGTATTCAAACATACATACACACACCCTCATGCGTGTGAGTGATAAATGGCTATAATAAAAGTGTAGGCATTTCAGGTGAAAAGGATTTTCTTTTGTGTTAAAGGAGGATACCAAATAAATTTTAAAACATGTAAACTGGAGTTATTTAAAAATTCATGACACCTCAGTTTTTTTTCTTCCTGATTATTGTCGTTTTTATGCCATCATCAGGTGTGGGTGTCACCATTCAAACATACATACAGTGTGGGCTAGTGGAATGGAGACACCATCTTATGACATTGCGGATGTCATAAGATGGTGTTTTTGTCAAATATCCCATTAATAAACAAATTAGGAACCTTCCTCAATGAGGGACTAATATTTAAAGCACGATTTGTTCCTTGTGATGTCACAAACATTTGGGAGGGGAAACCATTGCTGCAATTCCAAAGTTTAATTGCAAATTATAATGAAAAATAATGAAAACCCGCCAGACAATATACTGAAAAATCGTAATATCGGAAGACATTATGGAAATTTACGTCGATTGACGTACGCCATTTTAGGGACAGACGGTCAACACTTTGGGGAACATTTTTTTCTGCCCACGACTTTGTGTGTTTCAGTAGTCGAATTTTCTAAAATTTCAATAATTTGTATGTAGGAAACTAAACATTCCTTTGTATTTGTTATGCTTGGGACCGAACATGCCAATGCTCTGTCACCATTTCTCTGGCACACACTGTTTGGGGACTGAACCCCCCCCCCCCCACGTTCATAAACATCCTTTATGGGCTACACAGAATAAGAGGCAAAAGAGAAACATTTTGTTTTCGGCTCCACTTAAGTAAATACAGAGATATGACTCGTACAGTCCCATGAATTTCCACAATGGTGAGAAGAGATTTTTTGTTTCTATTAAATTTTGACAACGGAACTAAAATGTTAACAGGCGAGTGAAAGATGTATGAGAAGGGGAAAAAAAGAGTAGTGTTGTAGCTAATGGAATTTACTTGTAGACTCTAAATTAATAATTTAAAATATGCGTGTAGTGGTCGGTTTCATAACAACAACAACAACAAAATGATGACCTGACCGGTCTTTCGCTTTCATGAATAAATTATTCAATGGAAAAATGTTAAGGGCTCTCAGACACAAACACAGTCACACATAAATGTACGGTCAGAGCGACCATCTGGAGTGAGCAGAGTGCGGCGTTCTACACCATTTGTCCTCCACAACTCCCCCCGTAGTAAGCGTCATTATTCATGTTTGTATTACCGGCAAGATGTTATCGCGTGGTAGGCAACGGGAAGGAAGTAAAGTGAAAGTAATTTCTTTGATTAGTTTGGTAGGCGGCGTTCGGCGTTACAGCACCGCCAGTCCACTAGCAGATTTCATCATACGTATTGCGTGTAGAAGTATGAATGTGTTGGATAACAAATCTGGCTCGGAATGGGATTGGTTACTGGTAGTCTTTGGTTTAGATTCTAAACGGGCAATAGGTCAGCTCTCATTAGGCTTTGAGTAGAATTAAGTCATAGGAATAATTTAAGTCACCGTGACATAAGAATATGCTATTGGAATGTATAGTTGTGGAGAAACTGGCAATTCCGCTACTCGGTGGAATTATTAATTCTGTTTGAACGATTGAATGCTGCTAAGATCCAAGTTGAATTAAGGAATAATAATAATTTAAAATTTTTTTTACCAATATACTGACCTCTTACGAAACTACCTCCATTTTGGTAGTTTTGAAATATTAAAATTAAATATTTTTTAAAAATGTTGTAAATTATTGTTGAAAATTGGCCTTCTAAGCTTAACTAAATATGGAGGCTAAATCCGGAGAATATGGCGAATAAGATGGCACCATAGCTGTTCGGGTGGTCTGGTCAGAGCAAAAGGAACTGATCCCACAAAATCGATATACTCATGGTGGGACTCAACATGAGCCAAAGGCATTCCATCTATAATTTGTGGATGATATGGCGTTGTCCTGATGTCTGTTTGCCCATTTATTTTTATAATCCAAGTCATGGACTGATTTCGAATTAAAATTTTTGCAATTAATCACCAGTGTGCGATGAAATCAAAGGCTAATTGCTTTATCTCACTCCAATTGATGTCTACGGATTCATATGCGGCCATTTTGTCAAAGCCAATCGATCTTTGACACTATAACATCATTATGAACTTTCTAAGAAAACAAAAACGTATAGTAAATGTAGAATACAAACTCACCTCCAAGTACATTATCGAACATCCGATGAGCGTGATTAGCAAGAATATGGGACTGGCCACTTTGAAAACTTTCAACTTGCGATGATGGAATAGATAACCGGCCAAAATGCAGCAGCCTATGGCACAGGCCACCGAAATGGTAAGCAAAGATATTCTGAAATACAAACACACACACAGAATAAAATTAATGCAAACTTTCTTGCGGACCTGTCGGCGAGAACTTACCTAAAGGGCCAATTGTAATCGGCCAAACACGGTTCGGGTCCCGTACACGATTCACAGCCTGGAGCACATTGCAGGCATGTGAACACTTCGGCGTAGTAATTGCTAATATTATCCTGATGTTCTTTCCAAGCAATTTCCATAATGGTGCCATTAAAGCCATCTGGATGCCTGATGGAATAATAGCCGCGTTTGCACAAACACTGGTAGGCACCACGTGACCAAGTGTTTGGTGTTGCCAAAATTTTACTTGTTGTTATTGTCGGTGATTCCGAGGTGGGTAAACGATAATCACACTAAATTGTCGTTTCATTTCGTTGCGGTATTTATTTTCGGAATAGAAAACAAAGCGGAAGCGAAAACGTGAGCACAAACGGAAGAACACAAAATAATGTGATGTTAAAAGAAAATACGGAAACACGCAAAAAATAAAAATTTTAAAATGTCCTACACCATCATGTTCATTCAGGCATACTATTGACATTTTCAACATCATTACATTTTATACTGCACACTTTTACGCGCGCTTAGCTGGCTTACAGCAGGAGACCACTGCCTCAGGCAGTGCCTGACACCATTCCCCGGTAATGGGGCAGAGAGACGCGTCACTAAAATCGAAACTTACCACCATTGTGTCACGGTGACACTTGTGCGACTTGTGAAACGCCTGAATGTCATTAATGAATTCCGTTGATTGTATGCTCGTATCGACTAAGTGTAGACGGCGTGTCTGTATCTGCTGATAATTGAATCGATACGCCACCGGTGCCTCGCATTGATTGACACGCAATCCGGTAACGTCGATGTCGATGCTTACGAAACCGCGCAGGCCATGTCTGCCGCTCGGTGGTATGGCGATGCTGTACGACAGTATCCATTTGCTGAGCGAACATGAAAAGTACGGGTATGTCCACCAGCCTTTGTAGTAAATATTCGGTGGGCTGGGTGCGAACTTCGGTGAACGCAATGTTGGCGAGGAGCTTTCGTCGGCGAACCTGCCAAAAAATAGAGATGAAATGGGAAGAGCAAAATGATACTAGATTTCGTAGGCGTAGTAATTAATTTTTGGTGTAGATATACTTTTTTAACACATAGAATGGAAGATAGTATGGAAGCTGTATGCATTATGTAGTAATGTTTACACTAAGTTGGAAATAACAATAACTCCATAGTAATAACAGAGAATACGAGTTATTGGTGTTGGGTAAAATGCCTTAGACAAGTCAAGAGTTGCTGGTCATGTAAAAATAAAATCATCGAAGTTAAGGATTTCTTGATCCTTCGGCGTGTGCAATAGGCAGCCATGGGAACGTTGCGTTCGTTGTGAAATTATATGCCGATACTTCGGCGCGTGCAATAGGCAGCCATGAGAACGTTGCGTTCGTTGTGAAGTTATGCTGACACTGCGACACGTGTAGTGGGCTGCAATGGGGACATGTTGCGATCAGTCATGGGAACGATGTGTTTGTTGTGGAAATAAAATATGCTGACACTGCGGCACGTGTGATGGGCAGCAGTGGGAATGTCGCGGCTAGTGCGACAGGTGTGTGTTAACTTCGATATGCTTGACCGATGTTTAAGGATTAAGAGGGTTTTTGGGCGTAAAATGTGAATTGAGATCATTCAACAAAGATCTCCAAATAAATAATAAAATATTGAGACTTTTTTAAGACCATTTTCTGGCTCAATATTATTTAAATCGAATATCTTTCTTTCTCAGCATACCTTCCCAACGAATCTTCCATATTTATCTATTTCAAAATAATAGAATTGTTCAATGTCCTGATTTGTTATTCATCGTCGAAGCCAAATTTCTTTCAACCGAATCATTTCCTTTGGCCTACAAATAGGAAATAGTTATTGTAGGCTTACAGCCTAAACCACGATGAAAATCGCCATTTCGGACAGCGTTCCCATGCTTTCTAGGGGACAAACAGCGGATTAGTGGAAATATCATTTTAAAAATACCCCAAAACGTAGATGGGATTTTTTCATAATTTTCAGATATTTTTTTTAATGTTTCAATATTTTTAAACGTCGTTCGTCAAATTTTTAAAATCAGCTGGGAATAGTTGAAGCCTTCAGGAAAACGTTTGAAAGTCTTATGGATTGTCTTTAAGGTTGCCATTTCTTCAAACGACTTCTGGGTTTGCATATTTTATTCAAAGGTCATTGCTGGTATACAGGGTTTTCCAACAAGAGTTGTTCTTTTGGTATTCATTTTTCTAATTTTTTGAGATAAATGATCGGATGTTTAGTTCATAATAAAAAGAAAGGTATGCCGTTAATAATGAAAAATAACATCAGCCAAATGGCACCACGACCACGCTTACAGGAAATTTTCCATATCCACATCGGAAAGTGGCTGCCATATGTCCTCGATAGCCTCACGAATTCTATCTTTGAGGTCTTGAATCGACGCTGGGCTGTTGGCGTAGACCTTATCTTTCACGTGGCTCCAAAGGATTTAACCACAAGGTGTTCAATCACAATATCTCGGTGATCAACTCTTCGAGAGATAAGACGGTCCGGAAACTTTTCCCGTAACAGAGCCATGGTTTCGTTGCTTGTGTGGCACGTAGCGCCGTCTTGTTGAAAGTAAACGTTGTCCAGATCAATATCATCCAACTCCGAACATAAAAAACTATTAATCATCTCTCGATAGCGCAATCCATTCACCATTACTGTCGATCCAACCTCATTTTCGAAAAAGTAAGGTCCAATGACACCGCCGGACCATAAACCGCACCAAGCAGTCACACGTTGATGATGGAGAGGCTTCTCAACAATAACTCTTGGGTTTTCTGAGCCCCAGATGCGACAATTTTGCTTGTTGACGTAGCCACCGAGGTGGAAATGGGCCTCATCAGTCAATATGATTTTTCGATGGAATTCCGGATCATTTTCATGCATTTCAAGGACCCAATCAGCAAAGATACGACGTTGTTGATAATCGGCCGGCTTGAGTTCTTGTGTTAACTGAACCTTACAAGCCTTAAGACCCAAGTCTTTATGCAAAATGACGTTTGTGGAATGCCCAATTCCAAACAACGATGAGGAATGGACAAACCTGTGTTTTCTTGAACACTTTTAGCCACAGCAGCAATATTCTCAGTTGTTCTTGAGCGACGATCACTAACTTGTCCCAACATCTCGAATTGTTCGAATTTTTCTACCAATTTACCAATGTATTGCGGTCGGACAAGGTGCTTCACGACAACCCAAAAATGCTTTAGTTTTGCGAACTGTGACTGCAAGATTTTCTCCGTTTTTGTAGTGAATTTTAATAATTTCAATACGTTGTTGAAGAGTGTATCGTTCCATTTTTAGTAATAGTTTTCACTTGTCAAATGTCAAAGAATAAAAGCTTCAAATGTGCCAGCTACCGAAATACCGGGTGATTCTAAATAACTCCTCTTGTTGGAAATCCCTTTATTAATGAAAATATCAACTTAAAAAAAGTATCCAATGGAATATTAGCAGAGCTGTACACGATCGGAAGTATTTTTTTTATTTAATCACAGAATTTCCGGTATTTGACTGGCAATCAATTCCAGTGTTTAACGGTTAATCAATCAAAAACGGCTTCGAACTCTATCTTACTAACTAACTTTTAGAAATGCCATTCAGTCCATATGTTTAAAATTTTCTCTTCCAATAGGGTATTTTTTTCAACTTTGCTTCCACGAAACTTTGTTGTATATCCAAAATTCCTTCATCTGCTGGGATGCTTTTAAAGCCATTATCCAAAAGATAATAACAATTTCTTCCTTTATGATCTTTCATGTTAGTTAGGGATTGTGTACATTTTGAAATACAAAACTGATTAAGAACTTCTACATTTCATTTTGTTTGTTTTGCTCTATTTCGTTGTTGTTGCTTCTCCTTAATATTGAAACTTAAAAAACACTCATAATTTGTTTGCAAATTCTTGCAAAACTATGAGAACTACAACAAATGTAAAGTTTACGAAGCAAACAAAATAAAATAAAGAAAAAGAACACTGGTAGACATGACAGGAACTACAATGGCAACAACAGCTAACAGCCAACCATAAACATATGGAAAAGTTTGCCAAAAAAAAAACGAAATGATAAAGGGGCAATGACAGAATATAAATAAACACCAGTGAAATTTAATTGAAGGCCGCCACATTGACTTTTGTTTTCCCTACAGAATCGGGTAATGTCATGAAATTAGGAAAACTTAAGTGAAATGAAATGACCAACCTTAGTGGCAACAAGGCGTTTTAAAATACTAGAACGTCTAATCAGGTTTTGTATGAAGTTGCTGTCTTTTGCGTCATACTCTTTTTATGCGATTTAATGGTATGATACCTGACAGTTGCTTGCTTACATGGGGTGGTCCATCTAGTGGTATTATGATATTCTCGAAACCTTGACGAAGTTAGCATCTTATCTCTGTTGTATGAATCCATAGGGCAGATAATATCGCTTCGCAAGCAGCGTCTTCGTGCTAAAGATCCCTTTAACGATGACCAACTATGCACTGACACGTTCGATAAATGTAATCTTCTGGCTGAAATTGTTTGCAAATATTTCAGCCTGAAGATTAGCTTCTTTATCTCAAAGCACTCAACCACATCTCGTTAACGACAAAGTATTCAGTTCGATTCAAGTAAAACTTCTCCCCATATGATCTCGTGAATATTTACACCACCTACAACCGGCTTACATAGAATATAACTCCCAGATATGGGCAGTAGAGCGGTAGCCAAATCGGACAATGTTAACACGTGCCGCATTTAGGTCAAAGGTCAGACTAGGGTAAATTTTGTACAATAAACAACTAAAATCGTTTTTTTTTTGGTTAACTCTATACGATTGGTATAAACTATAAATAATGAAAATTTGAAGAAAATTGGACGATGGTAAAACGGTATTCTTGGAGGTCAAAGTTCACATGTGGGGATGTTTCATATTTTCAACCAAAAAACGAATTTTTTCTTAATTGAGTCACTGGGTTCAGTAATTAGGTGACATAAGTTTCAAGATTATTGGATTATGTATTGCATGGAGGTCAAAAGTCATATATAAGGAAATGATAAATTTTCAAAAAAAATAAAACAGGTAGATATGTATGTATGTATATTGAGAAATTGACAAAACAGTTCCAATCACTTCAATACCGCTTCAGAAAACGGAGTTAGGACTAAAACGGTGACTATAGCTGACTTAGTTCACTTAAACAGCAATAACTTGCTCCATTTAAAGCTAATTTTAAAATGCAAACCAGTTTTGGAAAGACGGACATTTTGCCTTTCGAACTGAGTATAAAACTTTATCACCGTTGCATAAATTTGCTGAGATTTTTCCCAAAGTAAATGTTTTTTTGTAATTTTTCTCTACAATTTTAGAACTTTGACTGCATTTTTCTGCAAATTTCTGCATGACGGCATTAACATTTTATATAACAGGATTAAATAGCATTTGGTTCTGAATAAAATAAGACCTTGTCTAAGGAAATCTATTGAAAATTATTAATACAGGGGTACTTTTTCTGAAAAATTAGATAGATTGAAAACAAAAAATCCGTATTGCAACAGCTCTGAAAAGTATGTCCATAATGGTTCTTATTTATAACTAGTAAGTTGTAATGCGCCTATGGAGCCCGTTAATTTGCTTGTGAAAGTATTTGTTACTTAATTTTAAAAATTTTGTAAAAAATATTTTGAGAAAACTATTTTGTAAAAAAAAATTTCGAAAAAAAATAAAATTGGGAAAAAAAAAATTTGTGGGAAAAAAAATTTTGCTGAAAAAAAAAATTTGTTGAAAAAAAAAATTTGGAAAAAAAAAATTTGTAAGAAAAAAAAATTTTGGAAAAAAAAAAATTTCGGAAAAAAAAAATTTTGGTAGAAAAAAAATTTGGGGAAAACACAATTTCTGTACAAAAAAAATATTATTTTTTTTATTATTATTATTTATAGAATTATTATAGAATGCCTATTAAAATTCCTACGTACTGCGTGACAGAGTCAGTGAATCAGTGTATCAGTGTATCAGTGTATCAGTGTATCAGTGAATCAGTGAATCAGTGTCGAGGGTAAATATATATTAAGATTCTTATTTATAATAAGCATTTACATTTGAAATGATCTAGTGGTTGTTCTCCATGATAACATTACTACACTAATCTCACAGAGCATACTTTGTGGCTGTAACTTAACAAAACAAACGTACTTGATCGAAAGTAAGAAATTTTCCACCACAGACATTTGAAGTCTATGCAACCCTTGTTCCCAAATTTTTACCAGTTAATCACAATTTCACCAAATTTCATTGAAAAATAATTACAATTCTTGCCTACAAATTCCAAATTTACCCAGGCTTCAGCCTTTGATTTTACTCAAATTTTCTGTTTTGACGCTTCACACTAATAGTTAATAGTTTAACTTTTATTTTTTTTCCACACAACTGGCTGCCGCTCTAATGGGCAGAGGCTCCAAAGACATCCTTCTGGACCGTGTACAGAGGAGAGCGATGGTGTTGATAGTGGATCAGTATCGTCGGAATGTGGGCTGTGTATCTCTGTTCTATTGATATTTTATCAGTTTCCGTCGTCTTGTCACAGATGTTAGGACTTTCATCCTTTCGTTGTTAATCGGCCGATTGATTGGACGACCCACTATAGAGAAAATTCTTTCATCAGCCAAACCGTTCGTATGCGGAATATTTTTCCCGCAAGTGTATTTCCTCCCAGTTGTTACATTCTCGAATTCAAAACAAATGTCAACAAACACTACTCGCCCTTTCCCCCTTCCGATACACTAATTTCCTGCAGCTAACACATTGCTTTGGAAAGATATAAAAATAAAAAATTGTTGTATTCATATTTGAAATCACAAAGATAAATATCTGAGAAAATATAATATTTATCTTTAAAGACGAAAAGGCGAGTAAGAGTAACGAGTACTCTCCGTACTTTGCACAAAACCAAACTTGTGACCAAAAACTTGCCTGGTTGTGAATAGCCATAAGCACGGAGAAATATAATTGCTCCTTTGTCTATATTTTGGGAGAAGGTCTCAATCGCCAGCATGCCTCTGTCGCTCTATTCACATCAATTCTACGAAGATAGCCCAGTCAAAAATATCCTATGTCTGTACAGTGAATGCTGCTCTGTTCTAATTGTCCATTCAAGTTGTGTGGTCTCAAACAAGTGATTTCTTTTGGATCCAAATGAATTGCAGATTAGTCTGATTGCTAAACATTCTTGTCTCACCACTCATGTCATAAAATATTCAGCAATTCTAAACGGCATGACTAACATAACAAACATCCTGAAGGGTATAACAATAAAGAAATCAAAGAATTCGCCCAAAAGGAGCAAAAGTCCTTTGCTGGTGTGCCAATTATTGTGTGTTAAGGATGTCGTATCGAGCGTTGGCTACAATGTGTTCCAAAAGTGTTTGACATTTTCCTGAAGTTTTTCAATTAGAGGGAGAGAGAGAGAGAGGAGAACTACAATTCAGTTGGGCACCGATAGCTACGAATGTGTGTTCCATGGAAAGAAGTAACAGCTGTTTTGACACCAAACTCAATTTATGCGATACGTTTATGTAGCAGCAACAATAACAACAACTATTTGGTATTTGTGCCAAATAAAGGAACTCCAAAGACGACGTGAATGTGTATGTAAGTATTTCCAACTAGAGTTGGAACTCATAATTACTTTAGAGATTTGCAATAAGAACAACAACTTACCATGGATACATCTGTGATGGTTTCTTTCCAATTTGCAGGCCATCTTCTTCGAAACGTTGCATTTCGCCATTTTTATCGTGATTCTTCTGGATCCACCATACGTAAGACTGCACGGAGCCGTTGGTTATGTTGAGTGCCAAAATCCTAGCACCGGTGGTGTATGCATCGCTCAATAATCCCTTGGCCAGAGCATCCGATAGACCTTAAAGATACCAACAACCAAACAAAAAACGATGAGTAAACATATAACCGGAAGTACACATGTACGGGATAGTGTGTGTGTGTGTGTGTAACCACAAGCATACACACACACACTCATCCAGAGACAAATATCGACAGAGTCCATTATCCGTATGTGTGCGTGTATGTGTATGATCTGGTTTTCGTGGCAAAGTGAAATTTATGGTTTATACATTGTGGCTTAAAGCGATATCAGTGTGGAGCTGCACACGTAAGGCAGTGAGACACGCTGGCTCAGTGCTATGATATGGACATGGTATTCCCATTACGGGTATACGGTTCACCAAAGGATTACATTACAAGTGTATAACGTGCACAGAATCGGCTCACTCTATTATCGAGTCAATAAACCGATGAACAGTTTTTAGTGGAACCATTTGGGGAATTATTGAAGTTTTAGTGTGGCACAGCTATACACACACATTGACTCAGCTCAACTTGCCATGGTCAAATG
Organism: Hydrotaea cyrtoneurina; assembly: GCA_958296145.1. Taxonomy (NCBI): domain Eukaryota; kingdom Metazoa; phylum Arthropoda; class Insecta; order Diptera; family Muscidae; genus Hydrotaea; species Hydrotaea cyrtoneurina. Next base: position 47,604,795 of record OY282514.1, on the reverse strand, counting down.
CAAATAAAACGTATATCAATGACGTTCTCTTCCAGTTGAAGAAAGGGGAATAATATCTTATGAACAACGGTAAACACATATAAGCGATAATAGGTACATGGTATACGGCGGATTAATCATAGACTAGATATTACAAGGGTCGCCATGCGCTGAGGGATATAGACAAATTCATCGAATACTTTAAGGTACCAGCTTGTTGTTTCAAAATGAATTCCACTGAGACGAACTAAAATGTCAGTAGACAAAATGAAAATAAATTGGATTTATGCAAGTCCCATAAAGTGGTGTGTTTCAATACCAACTTACAGTACCAACTACAGTAGAACGGTCACGGGATTAGGTCCATAGAAATTACTATTGGAATCATTGAACAAGTTTCAGTCAAGTGCACCAACTTCCTTATACCCTCACCTGCAGCAGATAAGGGAAACTTGTCGGGAAAATTACAAATTATCAAATTGGGACATTTGTAAGGGAGAAGTAAGGCTGAGGCAACCATCCCCATCTTAACTGTTACTTATAAAATGTATACAATAAATTGTGAAGTGAAAAATGCCTATCAGAAGAAGTTGTATGGGGTTTAATGTGGGCTCGGCTAGAGTCATTTGAGGGCTCCAAATGTAAAATATGCTCTTCGTATACTTTGACAGCTACTTATATTAACAAATATTGTCTGATTGAAGACAGTAAAAATAATTAAAAGTTTTTTTTTATAACGCTCAGCGGATGCCCCGTATAATTGCATTGCACTTTGAAGGCGATGGGAAGTAAGGGGTAGTGGAAGGAGGAAATAGGGAGTAGTTTTTGTTGAGGTTTGCCTTGAATAAGAAAATATCACTGCTGGAAGGAACGACACTTGTTGAAAGAGAATTCCACATACGAAAAGTTAGGTTTAAGAACGATTTTGTCCGCAGTACGAAACTACGCATGAGAATCATTGGCTAGCCAAATGACAGAATGTCCTCCAATCAGCACCCAGACGATGAACAGATATCGTTAAAGTACCCAAGGGTCAGCAATATAATATTTACACTTCATTATCAAGATATTAGGAATAAGGAATTCTTTCATATATTTCCTGAGATATGACTTGCCCAACGAGCATCATCCCGTATCTACATGCCCAGAGAATCAAGTGTCTCTGGTTCGATGATATCCACACCAGTCAAGGAGATTGTGAAATAACACCCATATGACCAAAAGTCCCCCCAACGACAAATTGAAATAATACCCAATGAAATAAAGCCTAAAAAATTAAATAAAACCCAATAAGAAAAAATTGAAATAATTCCTCAAATCTAGTGAATTCAAGCCCAAATACAAAATGGAATCAAAATGATCTGCAAATCCAAATAAAATGTTTATGAAAAAATGATTGCAATATTTAAAGGGTTAACAGTTAAGAATTTTCCAGTTAAAAAAGATTGTGATGTGAAAGACATTTTTGCAAGAGTTAGAGATGTGAACTCTGAAAAAATTTAGTCAGTATTGGAAAATTTTGAGTTGTGTTATATCATTTGGTTTTTGTTTCATTATGAAATAATCCCCAAATGTTTAATGATTTTTTTCGCTGGCTCTATGAGAAATGCCCGAAAAAGGCAAACATGAAAATTTCCAAAAAAATAAAATGTTATACCCCCTCCCCCTCACTAATTCCCACCGTTGCAAAGTTTAATATTATTAGCTTACCTGACTTCTAAGTATTCAAAATAAGTAACATGTTGTCTGAAACACTCATAAGGGACATTTTTCATAGAGCCTTTTTTTGGTGATTATTTAATTTTTTCGTTTGGAGTTTATTTCATTTCGGGGTTATTTCGTAGCGCATAGCTTGACGGCGATACTGGATCAGTGGAACGTCTGTGTGACTACAAAACGGCACTGGGTCTAACGTGCATTGAAATCTGCCCTGTTCATATGACCCCACTCATAAATCGTCGCCACTCAATCGCTAGATTAAGTCGCTCATCGTTCGCCTTTTGTCACCGACATCCAGAGGACTTGGCCGATGATCAAATGAGTACGAATGACAGAGGTTGCTGTCATTCTTAAAAGAGTAGATTGGGTTCACGGTGTCACCCAACAGGTAGACAATGATAATAAGAAATAGAAAAGGAGAGAGAACAGAACATTGTGAAACTCCTGCGGTCAGCCTATGCTCGTTGGATGAGACCCCATCTATAACAACTCGTATAGAGCAATCTCTGAGACTCGATATGAATCTAGAGAAGTTTTACGTTATAACGCCATAAGTTTCGATATGGTATAAGTGTACCGTGCCAGAACATCTCGAATGCTATGGAAATAAATAACCGGTGTTATTACCTTGATTTCACCGAGGCGGTTTTACCTTCCGAAAGAAACGTCATGGTTAACCCTCTAACCCACAAATTTTTAAAATCTATAAATCCAAATTTAAAAATTTTAAAGGAGTGCCTTGAGCCACTCTTGCCGTTAGAGGGTTAACCATGCTTTCCATAAAAAATCGAGAGCACATATCGCACCCAAAATACAAAAAGGGTCACAACTCAAAATTTTCCAATACTGACTAAATTAATTCAGAGTTCACATCTCTAACTACTGCAAACATGTCTTTCTCATCACAATATTTTCTAACTGGAAAATTCTTAACTGTTAATCCTTCAGATATTGCAATAATTATTACATAAACATTTTATGTGTCTCCTGAAAATGTTGGAATTTTGAGTTACAACCTTTTGTTATTTAGTATGCGATATGTTGTAATTGGACGGTAATTTGCTGAATTTATAGCATCATTTTTTTCGGGATCGTCTGAACATTGGCAACTTTCCAAATTGAATGGTAAATACTGGCAAGCGCCGAAGAGCATTCATATAGGACTTGTGCTGAAATACCATCCTCCGTCGTAGAATTTGTCTTAAATCAGGGAGCTCTGCACGATATAATTAGTCTAGTCACTGCCGAAGATCTACTACTTAGAGTCAAGCTTGAATGGCTAATGACACTTTTGTAGAAAAGTTGTTCATGAAATCCTCTGAATAGGCTGGACTTACGACCAAGACGACTTTGTATTCCCAATAGCCGGTAGTGACCGGAGTAAACGTTTTTTGACTAGTTGAACTTTTGTATTTCGCACATGGGTTCAGCAACAATTTTCATCCAGCAAAACTCAGTAACTTCTAATCTAAGAGACTACTATGTTACTCTTAAAACATGGTTAGTGTTGTTACCGGGATACGCACATGGATTTGTTATGTCACGATCACACTCACTACGCGCCACTAGCGCCCAAACTTTTGATCTGGTAGAAATTATAGGGATCTCAAAGAAACTATTTAAATTTCGCCATCAGGATAAAGATATTAGGAATTAGAAATTCTTGTTAATCGGTTTTGAAAATGGAATGACATGTTTGGTCTACATCCCGTTCTAAATTTTGTAAAATCTCCGACTTTGAATTACTAAATAAGATGTGGGGTAGACTTCAAATGATTGAAGTTAACCTACAATTTTAAAATCAAAATAATTATAATTCTCTAAAATCCGAAATAATCCACTTACCTCCATGTCGTACGATTCCCACCTCCTGCAGTATGGATGCTACCAGATCAGCCTTTTGTCGGGAGCTGTCGTAACGCTCCGAATTGATTGGCACCTGCAACGGTCGATACAGTGTCGATATGCACAAAGTGCCCAAATTCTCGGTGGCAATGTCATGGACTGTTACCAGCGACTGTTCAATGGCATCCTGCAAAATACAAACAAGAATATATAGAAATTAAAATAACACTCTCGTATGGAATAGTTGCGGTGATATCGGCCGTATCTTTGGTCTGTCGTGTTCATTATTGCAGTCTTCTACGGAGCGGTTGTCAAAATGCCAATAAAAGTTTTGCTCTTCAACGTTTTTGCCAGCAATTACGTTAATTGCTGTTTATGATAAATTATCCTTATTCTCATGCTCGTTTACACTCTTGTACTTGCTTCTATTTTTGTTCTTTGTTTGTTTGGTTTGGTTTTGGTTTTTGTTTTTCTTTTGCTGTAAACAAGAATAAAAACTTTATTCTGTTGCTTTGGTCATGTTGTTGTTGTTGTTGTTCGCTCATGGTGACTTAGTGTGTATTTGATATATGACACAATTAAATGTCAGAGTGTTGATGTGCTTAAGGAATATTTATGTTTTCCTCGTTTCCCCACTTCCTGGCGGGTCGTAGCGCATTTTCTTAGCATTCCTTTTAATCACACCATCTGACCTTTTAATAAATATTTGTTCCTGTTTCCATTTTATTCCATGAATCATATGTTTTCACTTTATGCCACGGCGAACACAGGCAACAGACTGCGGATACACAGACGCAGACGGAGACGGACAAATGCTTTTAAATATTAATTGTGAGGGATTAAGTTGAGTGTTTTGTGCACAGTGGTCTTAAATGGACGGAAGGACGGACGTACAACTTAGTTACATCGTCCATACAACAACATACAAGCAACAGTTAAGCTAAAGCGACGTTATTGACTGTGTTTGATTACTTATGCACGTCAATCACATGAATGACTGGGTAAGAGCCATACAAAATACATCCCTCAATGCCCGATTATCACACACAGACGGATAAGCACTCAGAAGACACAGAGGAGTGGTTACGTTTTCATGTGCTTCAGTACATTTCGTACTATTGTTTATTAATAAAAAACAAAATAAATGACTCAAACTCAATAAATAAAAAACTTGCACTAAATTTGATTTTAATGCGTGCCTAAATTCGGAGCAATTGCCACAATTTGAACAAATTTTTCGGTTAAATGAGCAAAAATACACAAATCGCGTAAGGAATACCATCTCTTGATTCATATCGAGTTTTCTCAGAGATCGATCTATACGAATTGTTATAGATGGAGTCTCATCCAACGAGCATAGCTTGATCGCAGGAGTGCCACAAGGTTTTGTCCTCTCTCCTTCTCTATTTCTTATTTTCAGTGACGACCTGTTGGGTCTGACTGGGAACCCAATCTACTTATTTCCGGACGACAGCAACCCCTGTCATTTCGGCCAAGTCCTCTGAAGTTCGGTCTCAAGAGGCGAACGACTGACTTAACCGCGATTTGGCAGGAATTTATGAGTGGGGTCAAATAAACAGATTAGTTTTACAAAAGACCCAGTACTGTTTGTTGTCACACAAACGTTCACCTAATCCGGCAACGTCGTCAATCTCTAAGGGTGTTGTGGATATCGACGAATCTGACACTCTTGATGTTCTGGAAATTAATATACCCGGTGATGCTCGTTGGGCTAGCCATATCTTTGATGTGTCCAAGGAAACATTCAAGTGTTTAGGGTTTTAAAAGTGGTGCAACAAATACTTGCATTTGATCTGTTCAATATTTACACCAGCTACATCCGGCCAAAAATGGAATAGAACTCCACTTATCACACTTATCCCCGGATTTGGACGATTTCACTTTTACTCGACTTTTTTAGGTTTTGTGTACATAAAGAGATTTATAAAAAATCTCGATTTACACGATTTGTTTGACAGTTTTATTTCAATGTGTTATAACATTAACATTTGAACTAGTTGAATAATTATGATTCGTCTGGCATAGGGTTGTATAAGTCGACTCACGAAAAATTGATTAATCGACTTTTTGCTATAAAAGTGTTAAAAATGAAGTCGACTTTTGATTACGAAAAAGTCGAGAAAATCTAGAAAATCGATTTTTTTGATGTCGACTTTTTTTGTTTAATTGAAAATAAGTTTTGTCGGTATGGCTGGAATAACCGTAGAATTTGGGCTGTGTAATCACATTTCATATTTCGGCTACACCATTTACAATTCTGTCCAAATAGAAATAAAATATACCAGAAACTCCAGCTGGACTTGAGTTTCTACAGCACCCAGTTGATTCTGACGAAGAGAATTGTTCTAATGAGTAAGCAAACAATATTGAGGCTACACAATTGCAGTAACTTCTTCTGAATGTAAAAAAATATGGTTCGCTTCTTTCGGACCAGTTACGTGATTACCAAAGAACTCAATATGGTCAAATCGAAGGAGACTTTTTGCTTTATATACCATACATTTCTTTTTTTTATCATTTGTTACGTTTTAATCTGAATTTATACGAACTATACAGAAAATTCGTTCTTCAGCCCCACCGTTCGTATGCGGAATATTCCTCCAGTAAGTGTCTTCCCTACCAGTTGAGACATTCTGAAATTCAAAACAAATGTCAACAAACACTACTAGCCCTTTTCCCCTGCCGATACCCTAATTTTATTCTGCTAACACAGTGCATTGCATTTATCGGGGGCACACTCAGTGTTGGTCGACAAACATGATTTGAATGACTAGTGGACAACACTCATGCATTCCGACAATGGCTGATATCGAGAATCTATCATGTAACATCGGCTTGTCATCGATCTCAACAACTTAACGTTTCACGCATAAAACTGCCGCTAATTTATTCGCAAACAAGGTCCACCTGATTCAGTTTGTAGCTTAAAGAATATTTTCTGACAAATCACATTATCAGAAAAACTCTACATAATTGTAGAGAAGCCAATTAATTTTCAGAGAGATTGACACTTCGGTAAGAGGTTTGGTCCATTGTTCTTTGAAAATTCAGCTTGAAACGTCATTTCGGCTAACGGCGCAAAGGTCATGATAAATTTATTGAAGACATCCACCCGTATTCATAAAAATTTAAAACAGATTTGTTAAAAAAAATTTATGAAAATACAAAAACTTTGACGATCTTAGTTGTAGCAGAACGAAATGCTAGTAATCGTGTTATTAGCCATATCGGGGATGCCAATTGGCTACTCTGCGCTGCGATTTGACACAGGGTAACGTGTAGCACTGACACTATATAAACTATTTATTAAGTCGAATATCGAGAAAACCTTGGAAAATGGAGGTTATTTTTTTTTTTTTTTTTTGAAGGCCAACACTCAGGGGTTGCCCCCTATAAATGCAATGCATTGTGTTAGCGGAAGGAAATTAGGGTATCGGAAGGAGGAAAGAGGGAGTAGTGTTTGTTGACATTTGTTTTGAATTTCTGAATGTCACAACTGGCAGGAAATACATTTGCTGGAAGATTATTCCACATACGAACGGTTCGGCTAAAGAACGAATTTTCTCTATAGTGCGTAGTCCGGTCAACCGGTCATTTCACAATGAACGGATTTAAATAATGCGAATATTTGATCTTTCGAATAATAACCAATTTTTTTTGGCGTTTTTCAAAAAATACAGAAAGTAACACACGGAGTTTTTGTCACACCTTCATATATAGGTTTTTTTCTCTTATAATAGGTGTTCTTCTTCTTTCCGTTACCTACTGTATTTTAGTTTCTTTACAGTGAACAATGTTTTCAGTTTTACTAAAGTGAGTTCAGCGATTGAACCCGAAATTTGTCTCAAATTTTGAATTTTAATAATAAAACGCGTTGCCGCTCGACGAGGCCAGGAAGACCTGCGTTTTATGCAAACACTCAGTCGTGTAAAGGCGTCTGAAGACTTGTTATAACGAAGCCACATTCATAAACGCGTGGTAACTTGTGATTAGACGAGGGTTTATGTGTTCGATATGCAAACAAATCAATGGCGTTTTTTATCTGAGTCGAAACCGAAAACTGTCGTCAAGTCGATGAAAAGTCCAGACAATGTAAACTCTTTTTAAAGTTGCGATTACACCTACGTCGAATTTGTTGCCAGTTGAAAAAAGTATAAAAATATAAATGTTTTTAATACGAAAAAACGGCCAAAACACAATTTTACCAATTTTGTTAAGTCAGTCAGTGTGAAAGAATTTCTGGGCTTCCAACCCACAGATACTCCATGAAATGGATTTGCATCCACTTCGCGTCTCAGTATGGTGTGCAGTTTCATCACGTTACATTGTCGCGCCCTACTTCTTGGAGGAAAACGGTTACACCGTTACGATTACTTGAGCATGTTGAGAGCGTTTTTCTATCCAGAATTACGCCGAATCAGAATTTCTTTCAACTCTGTGTGGTTTCAGCAAGATGCCGCAACTTATCACATAGCGCGGCCTGTTATGACAAAATTACGACGAATATTTCCCAATAGGCTGATATACGGAAACTCCACATTCCGTTGGCCCCGTTGGTAGCCAAACAGGAGGTCTACATAACAAAACCAAACAATTTGAATGAACCGGTAGGTGAGTTTGCATCGTATTTGAGCTGCTTTTGTTCCATTCCTTCTATATGTTATCCTTCCTAAGTCATCTTGTCCGTTCAACTTGCTAAAATATTCCCTACGACAAAACAGAATAATGATTTTCGACGGCCAATCGGGAGTGCTCTTAAAAGTTCTTTAGCACATGAGGACATTATCAATTTTCATGTGAGGTACCCGAAGGGTACTGTAAACCAGCAGGACAGACGGACATGGGGCAAAGGACGAAACTAACGGTACGATAGATTCCGTAGAGTCCTAAGTGATATCCAGAATACCTTTTTTTTAGTTGCGGTTAATACCGTGGTATAATAGGTAGGGCATAACAAAGCCGACCATTAAAAATTCGCCATTAAAAATTCTTGGCAAAAAACCGTTAAAAAAGCAACTCAAGCCATACACACAATGTGATTGCACACATACAGACGTACGTTCAGACGCATTTTTGACATAACCACGGATCGATGCCAGTCAGCCAGCGAGCATGACTTGCTCCTGCACCACAACCACGACACATGATTAATGTAGTTAACTTACCCTGGTTATGATATTGCCATCACCAATCCGTACAATATTATTCAGCGATGCTGCTGTGGTGCTGATGGATGATACGGCCGTTGCTGTGGCTGCCAACGACGATGTGACTGTTGCCGGTGCACTGCTGCCTGCCGCTGTTAAATTGGCAACGTAATGTGCCGTTGTATAATCAAATTGCAGTTGTACGGCAAGGATTGTGCAAATTAAATGCCACAACATGTTTAAACGCTTGTAATGCTTCTCGCAAATCCAATAATGCCGCTGATGAGAGCAACGATGATGATGACGACGACGACGACGACGATGTCGACGTTGGCGTTGGCGATGATGACGTTGCAATGGACAATGGAAGCGACAACAATGGGCTAATGTAATTTGGCCCGTTCAACTTGAGTTTGTGGCAGCGGGAACTTGTTGATTTCCACGTTGTTGATCTGCTGCGGAAGGTGGCGAGGGGGCTGGCGTCGATGGTTCGACCGCTACTGCAAACTGTTGATGAATTTTCTGTTTCCGCTTTTGATTTCCGTTGGTTAAAGTTCGTGCGGTTGTGTGTTTTAGTTGTATTCACTCGTGTTGTCGTAGTTGTTGCTGAGTCCTCGGAAGTCGTAGTAGCAGCAGTGGCAGTCTTACGGCTTATCCCAGCCATATTGATAGCGAGCATAGCATTGTTGTTGTTATCATTCATAAGAAGTATGTTGTCGAAAGAAGGATACACATACAATACGCACTGCAAACAAAATGGAGAGAGAGAGAGATAAATAATTAAAGAATTGTCTACATTTTTTGTTTTGTTACATAAATTTGCAATAATTTTTCATTAAATGTGTATTGTTGTTGTTGTTAATAAGTATTTACTATGAAAAGTACACTTAATATCGCACTTAACACTCACGCAAACACAAATGTACACTTAAACACACGCGTATGCAGACACATACAGACACACACATTCTAGATACTTAAACACAAACTCGTTCTCGTCTCCAGCACACCAACATTGGCACCAGCCCATTCATACGTACACACATGAGTGTATACTCAGATTCATTCATAGATACATTACATTTTACATTTAACATGTAATGTTGAAAACATGTTTTATATATGTACATATGTGTATATATGTATATATTTCAAGTGAATAGAATAAATCTTCTATGGATTGCGCCATTTCTGTGCATAGTCCAAATGTGGCACATACGCAACGTGGGCAGTATGATACCGTTGGGGGAAAGTGAAATAAAATTCCATTTCTCATATCTTCAGAAAAAGCGAGAGCGTTTTACGCCCTAGTGAACGGCTGTGGTGTGGTAGGTAGTGTGTGCGACAATCACACAAGTGAACCCAGGTTCAAAATCGGGAAACATTTTTCAGCGGCTGTTTTCCACCTTGGAAATGCTGGCGACTTTACGAGTAAGAGAGTAATCTCTTAGACATGTAAAACATCTCTAGAAAAGCATTAGCCGTCCGTAGCCGGCTTTAAACAGTAGTTCCCTAGGTCAGTGAGTATAGGCATTGACAGTTTTCCCAATTTTCGATGGACTTATGAAAAAAAAAAAATATCAAGAAAAAGCATTTTCAAAGTCGTTGAGTCATCATTTCATAAGAAAAACGTTCGAACTTTAATTTGAGGTATATAAATCATAAATTTTGTAATTTACTTTGCTGATAAACAACAAAATAAACGTTACATAACCTTTATAAATTTCATGAATGTGTAAAAAACTAATGATGCAGTTTTAAAGAATTTTGAAAAAAATATCGATTTTACCTTTGGCGTTTCAAATTAATGGTCTTCAAACCATTGTGACCACAGATGCGATGCAGTTATTGTTTGAAAGGCGGTAAGTAAAATGCAAAAATTCTTAATTAGACACTCTAACGGGCATGGCCCATAGTCTTCAAAAACATTAAGCTTAAAACTTGGACATATTGGTGTCATGATATTGCCTGGCGAATTCAAGTATTCCTTTAATTTTAAAGATGTGGCCTGAGGGGCCGAAAACAGACCGGTGGAGTGAAATAAAAAAACCTCACACTGGAAAAGATATATCGCAAACTACATCCATAATAAGGGACAAAAGGGCAAATTTGGAAATGGAAATTTTCGAAATATTGATTTCAAATGTTTTTTTAGTTTTAAAGTTCTTTATGGTGACGGGACATTCGCAGACAAAAATTTTTTAAAAAAAAAAAACATTTTCAAAAGAAAAATGTTCGAGCTTTAATTTGAGGTATAGAAATTATAAGTTTTGTAGTTTTCTTTGCTGATAAAAAACAATTTGTAAAGTTAAGACGTATCTTGTGATATCGCTGTTAGAATTAATAACTTTCATCATAATTACAAACTATTGAACTGCATCTTTAGTAATAAACACCATATTCATATAAATATTTTGTCAAAGTGTTTCTTTGAAAACTGGTTTCTTTACAACTTTAATACTAACCAGACCCGATAATGGAACATTTAAATGTTTTTTATCCATATTGAGGATCCCAAACGACAGCTCTTTCTGAGAGTGAAATTTTCAAATTGACAAAGGTATTGTTTCACTCCACACTACTATTGCATATGCCGAAGGTTCGGAACTAAAATTTAGGTCGGACCTCGTAGTCACAAAGTCAGTATTGCAATATATCCGCTGGAGGTAAATCACTTCAGAAGGAGTACAGATTTCAATTTTACAACTAAAATCTAAAATTCTTCTTCCCAACTGTATTCACATCTATTGCATCCATTGCACTGTACCGTCGTGGACAAACTACCTTCGTTAGTCACTATATAACTTCCGTCACATTGCTAGTACGAGAGCCACCTACTTTTACAGCAGTGCCCCCCCTTGTTCTATGATGCTCTTATATATTTAGCCTCTAAACATTTACATAAATACATGCAGACACACGTACGATATGTTTGTGAAATGTATATGTCGTACTCTCAGCTATGAAAAAATGATGATGTTTGTCTAAAGGTTGCAAAATATGTCACTTTAGAAAACATGTCCCATACGACGATGACAACAACGAAGCACGTATGTCTGTCGGTTGGTGTGTATACATAGTACACATATTATATATATACATATATATATCCTGTTTAAGGAAATGAAAAATGTTCTTCTGATGTTTTTAGTCCAGTTCTATCGTTTTGTGTGTTTTAATATAAGAATGAATATTTAACTCTGAGCAGTGCTCTGATTTGAGATATAGTTTTTGTGTGTGTGTTGACAACTCTTACTTTTCGTTTGGAAAATAATGGGTGGTGTAAGCAATGATGTCATACTTAAACGAGTGCTTAATGAGGGTTGGCATAATGTGAGTATATTAATGGTGGTCATATCATATTGGCAAAGAGGTCGGCCAGAATGTTGTCGAAACGACCAATTATTTAGAGATTTCGTGGCTAAAGAGCAGAGATTATGAGTTGGTAGGGCAAAGGATGGTCATACCATCTACTTATTACTTTCACTGAGTAATAATCACAAGTCCTTAAGGAAAATAATTTATAGTTAAATGGGATAAACATATATTTAAAAAAAAAATATATATATATATAATTCGAGTTCCTCATATAATGAGGGCAATATATTGACTTTTTGGAAAAAGAGAATTTGTAGGCAAAAAAACAATAACTCTCGATACATTTGTTTGAAAGTGCCACGGCCGGCGAGTTGGTGGCGTACTTGCCTATCAGCGTGGGGGTTGGATTCCCACCAGAGGCACAAATCTAGCCATATCAAAGACCATACAGAGGGCAGACGTCCCAAGTCGTTTTTTGACGCGGCTACCCACTCTAGATGTCAGTAATTGGCATGGCAACATTTCAAAAAATTTTGAAAGGTTTTCAAAGCAAATAATGTTTTTTTTTTAAAACAAATACCTACTTTTTTAAAACCAATACTGTTTCAATACCCTGTTGGAAATGTTCACTTGGGACGTCTGCCTCCTGTATAGTCTTTGGCCATATGTTCTGTGTCACTTGTTATTGTAATTCAATAAAAATAAAAAAATAACATTAGTATTTCTTCCAAATAATTGATTTTGTCAAAACTATTTACTTTAACTACGATCTCTTCATTTGATCCAAAGAACAATTCCTGCGGGCTTCCTAACTTCCTGAAATTGGTGTTACCACCTGTTGTTAGTTTAATCCTGCTTAATAAATTCGGTATTGTGTGTGCGGCTCTATGAAAAATGCCCCAAAACATAAATCGAAAAAGGGCCCAATGAAAAAGGTCAAAAAATTATAAATGTCTTAACCCTTTCCATAGTCTTGTCAAATATACTCGAAACTTCATCTGATTTTTAGCGGCCCCAAAAATTGTATTTGCCACGGAAATGGTTGCAAAGGCCAGCATGATAAGTTCCCCAAAAATTCTGAAAAATCCCCAAATAATATATGAAAAATTCCCCAATTTAAAATCGACCCTTCCGATAAAGCGGCGGCGCTGCGAAAAATGAGATATTATATAAAAATTATGAAAGCAATCCCCAATTTTTTGAGAATATTTTTCATACTGAAAAATGCCACAATTTGTCATGAGATTTTTTTGGGCTATCTTTCGATTTTTTTTTGGATTTATTTTATAAAGCCTCTGCTTGCGTACCGTTCCTGATTCCAAGGATTTCCATGTCCTTTCCACTCGGTCCTCTCTTTTTCCGCCTGCCTGGCATATTGAGGTCTAACGACTTCCTGGCTAGAGGGTTTGAATGCATTGAATTCTTCAGGTTTAGAAACACAAATTTTTTCTGGTTTACAAATAAAAAATAGTCAGTGAATTGCGGCTCTATGAAAAATGGCCCAAACATAAAACGAAAAATGCCCCAAATGAAAAATTCCCAATAATAAATGAAAAATTCCTTAATCCTTTCCAAAGTCTTGTCAAAGTGTGTTTAGAAGAGCACTTCCTTCTTTGCAAATAACTGGACGGTAATTTTCATTCACACCGCATGTCTGTCTTTTTGATCGGAGAAGACCCTAGCTTTGTCCGCTACATGGTCTGTAGAGGGTTATAATTGATCCATTATTCGTCCACGTTTACGAAATGAACAGGTTAAACATCGTCCAATAGTGAGTGAAGTCAAGTGAATGTTATCGCTACAGCTTCATATCCAAATATCCATGTAAAATTAAATGTTCCCACTCAGAGGCATATTTATTTTCGGATCTTGAAATATCAGTCCACAGATACTATCGACATTTTCAGCATCACCACCTCTTACTTGGTGACCTAAACATTCGGCGCCATTTCTGCTGGTAAGATTCCTGGCAAATGCGACCTAGAGTCATAGGCGTAACTAGACTATTTCCCAGCCACCGTTGCTGGCGCATTGTGCTTCTTCCGGTTAAGCCCCCAGACAGGCCTAGTTACGCCTATGCCTATAACCCTGTGATGTGAAATATACTAATGCCAGTAAAACGACTGGCTGTGTGTCCCCATTTCTTTTGAAAATGTACTCGGTTTATGTGTCCACCAATTGTTTAAGGTCAATTCCTCAGAGTTTTTCCAATTTATTAATTGTCACTCTTGAGATGTATCGGAATTTCATTCTTACGAAAGCATAACAATGCCGGGAACAATGATCCGTTATTTCTATGTCCTCCTTACATGCCCCGTAACATTTCGGGACCACTAGAGTAACGCCAAATTTGGCTTTAGTATTGGGTAACTAGTTAGGACTACCACAATTTAACTACGCTTTAAAGCGCCCCGGTAGGCGAGTTGGTAGCGTGCTTGCCTATCAGCGTGGGGGTTGTGGGTTCGATTCCCACCAGAGGCTTTGGTCTGTCGCTGCAAAAATCAAGCCAAATGGTCTTTGTCACCCGGTTTACCCTTGGACCCAAAATTATAATATAAATTTACTTTGTATTGTAATTAATAAATAAATAAAAATAAATAAATTAACTACGCTACTTAGACTTGTATAGAGCCCTTTAGCTTTGTTATCTTACAGTCAGCGGGGTCGCCCCATGTATTTAATTTTTATTATTTCGCCCACATTCGTATGATCGGATTTGATCCGCATTTTCGGTTCGTCTTCTTAATCGATTACAAGAGCATTGAGTTGTCAGAATCATATATGTCAGAATCAATCGTATAACTTCTTGCAACTATTTCTGTATTACAGTTTGTTTGACCATGTCTTTTCGGGATTCGGTCGGTCCCTTGCTGTAAAAGTGTACGGTCCTTCAATCTATACTGGAAGTTTTGGTGGGTTAACCTACGATTCTCTTAAATCACCCATTGCCTGCAATAAGTGCAGTTCTAAATTGTGTTTTGTACAAATTCATTTGCCACTTTCTTCGGTACTACCCCACTGTGCAGCATCGCATTTTTTTGTTTGCTACATCCGGGATAAACGATTGCAAATGCTTGTAACCTTGAATCCGATTTAAATGTGATGTAGATGTGAGCTACGAGTTTTACATGACAGCTTTTAATGGAATAAATACACTGTACCAACTTGTTGCATAAATAAACCAAAAACCGACGAAATAAATCCTCATCGCATGCCAAAGGTTTCAGTCGTTCGTCTTGGGGGGCAAAAAGGGATAACATTATTAAAATATTCGTTGCCGCCACAACAACGACACATGACATGACATGCGATTCAAATGAAAAGTGACGACGACACAGCGACTTCCTTTTTGGGAACTTTGTACCGAATGTCAGTCTCTCACCCACACACTCACACAGATCGTCGAAAACTGGTGTGTCGATGTCGGGTGGGGGGGTTTTCAAAAAGGTGAAATTGTATTAAATTGTTGCTGTGGCTGTGCTTTGAATCCCGTGCGGATATTTTATTTGTTTCTCCATTTGTAGTTGTAGCTTTTAGTGGATCTGCAAAACGTTTTACATCCATCCTTTCATTTCAACACACAATTTCTTTATGCTTTTTATTTTATGAGGTCAATGTGTGATTTAATGGTGGTATATGGGGGAAAAACTGCACATGAACACATATGAGGGTTACCTACCAACATATGTACGTACCAGTGTATACTTGTGTTGTAGTAGTTTCACATGGGATGTAACCTTCAACTGTTAAGTGTATTAAAATACAGATACGACATTTAATTTAGCTGATTTTAAATTCTCTGGGGGGAAAAAAAATCCAATGGCTACCATTTGGATTTACGAATTTATGGATAACGGGCAGCAATGAATTCATTGATTGCATTTGAGATTTGTCTGTCAAATAAAATCAATTACATTGTGATGGAGGGAAAGTGTAAAGCCAGCAATGTTCTACCAGTACTAAGTAACAGTAATGGGTTGAACTTGTAATAAAAGGATGATGCTGTATGTCTAATAAATTGCAGAAGACATACCTTAAAGTTATCTCAACTGGTACTAAATAGAGTTCCTGTAGAAATGCCAACTGCCACCAAATATCTGTGACCATTTTACACGTCATCGGGCTACTTAATGAGTATGATCGGCAGGGTAAAGCATGAAACACATAGACGACGACAGGCTACCGACCACAACCTGTCAAAAATAAAATACATGTGTTTATATGGAAGTGAATATTTTAACGACGGCAAGGCGACACGACTGCTGGTTGTTGTCTATGCTACTTATGTAGCTGTAGTTGAATTAAACTATTTTCTATTTTCGTATGCTTAGAGGGTTAGAGCTGTCAATGCCTGAAGTGGCGCCACTGAGATTATAATCAGCTGTTTATTGCTGAAAATTTTTCACAATTCGTTGTTTGGTTTTGGTAAATTTTTTCTTTTTGTTTGTTTATTGAAGTAGGTAAGTATTTGTTACATTTTTTTAATCAGCAGATCAGCTGTTTACTTTGCAGTTGCCGCCTTGAAAATAATTCAGTAGCTGACACGCGTCTACATTTGCAGTCAGCGGCATTTGTGGTCGTGTGTTCGTGTAGCCTGTCGTCGTCTATGTGTTTCATGCTTAAATGTTGCCAAAACAGAAACAGGGTATCAGAAACCACACAATGGTATTTTCTTTTTTTTTACCCTACTCTACTCTCTTTCCAAAAGAATTGGCTTATAATTGTAAAACTTAGACAAACTGGAGGTGAACCTACCGATTGACTGAGATTCATTTTCCTATTCGATTCAACGGTTTTCAGTCCGTCAGCCAGTCACACTTCCAGCTACAGATTATACGGTTACTACAGTTTGGAAGTCTGGTCGATTGCTAATAAAATTTGATACAGAACAGTTTTTCGATTGAGGGATGTTCGTTTAGAAAGCCGTTCAGAACTACAAAGCTCATGAAATATAGAAGAACATAATTTACGCTGATTATAGAAATGTTTAATGTATATTCCTTTATGAAATATTGAGGAAAATTAGCACTTCCCCGGCAAAAGTTGAAGACCAAGTTCTTCGACATGTCGTATTTTACATTCGGTCTATGTGCACTCCATATTTTGGTATAAGTATTCTATTAGGTTGAACAAGATGGACAACAGCGGTATAAGATATGGGTCTCGAGGTGCATAGAAAACCTCTGCTGATCATAGCAACCGGTTACGGTGCAAGATCACACTGAGCCAAAGATGACCCCGCGATTTACTCACCGAAGGACTACACCGTCGAATCAGGTCAGCATATGTTTCAGGTCAGAAAGTACGGACAATGACGATTACAGATAAAGAAACAACGCCAGAAAATTCTACCAACGGTTTAAACACCAAGCAAATTACTCAACCAACAACAGCCATAACTTTGTGTATGAAGAAGTAGGAGAAATACCTACTGGCGGTCATGATATGGATGAAATCAATGTTGAAGTATGATAGGCTATTGAGACAATAAAAATCAAAATTTGTATTGTTTTATATTGATTCTCAACTTAAATATGATTCAATTTGCTTAATTCAACAACTGTCAACCAGGAGACGATAACGATTCTGCTGAAATTCCATTGAGTGCAGACGCAAATGAAGTCATGGATGTTATAAGAAAAGCTGTAAGTTCGGGTAAAGCTCCCAGATTTGATTTTGTTATACCAAAAATGATCTTTGAACTCACACATATTGCTGTGAAGTTCCTGGTATTCGTATTTAACTCAATTCAGAGTTTAAATTTCCCCAACGTGGACAATTTCCTCGATGCAAATGTTTTTAAGGCCAGGAAAGAATAAATCAATACCTTCCTCTGATTTTAGTCTGTTTTTCTGTTTGTCAAAACTATTCGATCCTCTGTTAAAATTAAGACAGTTTCTCGTGTAGAAAAAAGTAATACCAGACCGGGAAGTTCATAGCCCGGCAGAACAGGTTAACCGAAAAATCTTTTGAATGTAGAGAGGTTTTACACGGCTTAGATATTACTCTGTTACTCGCATAGTCGCCAACATTTACGAGGTGGATGCAGCCGCTGAAAAATATTCGAAGGTCTTACCCGGTTTCGAACCAGGGTTCTTATGTGTGATAGTCTCACACTATCTACCACATCACGGCCGTCCACTGTAGGCATGTACTGACAACATGTTTCTACTACGATGATATTAGTAGGGATGGGTACTAAGAAGCCGACTTCAGTAGGGCCTTAGAGGATGATCGGACTTATTGGTGGTAGGGCGAATTTACACTTGAAGGTTTTCAATGAGAGAAGACAGAGACAGACCGGCGACGCAGGTTCTCATATAAATCAAGAGTACATCTGTCTATGGAGACTTCACTTAGAATATTCAACTCCAACGCGAAGTCTATTCTGTTGTAAGGCACCTAATCTTGAAATGCTGCACCTAGAGACATCAACAGCATCCTAATAGTTGTTAATAGCTGCCTCCTCAAAAAATCTATATATATTTCAGCCGGAACGTATCAGAAATGCCGACCTATGACCTATTACACCCCAAACACCCACTCCAAGTCGAGATACACCGCCGGAAATGGCGTTGTATTGAGTACGTACTGAGAAAAGCGGAATGACCGTCGACTGGAATCCTCAGAGGCATTTTGGAAGACCAGCCTACACATGGAGGAGACAATTCGACTGTGAAATAGAATAGAAATACTGGACGTAGATGGGGCGAACTTAAGCGAGTTCGAAGGCAAGTTGTTTGGAAGGTAGAATGTATAAACCGAGGACGAGATCGATGAAAAACAACGGACGATAAGTGGCAAATGCCAGCATTCTGAGGACGATACTTGACGAATCTGACAATTATTAAGATTTTAAGGGAAGGGAGAGTTAGGTCATACAGTTATAAAGGCATTCGAAGGCAAGTGTCATGATAGGTAGATTGTAAAAACTGAAACGTCGACTAAAGGAACAAACAAAAGAAAATAAAACCAGAAAAATCACGAGATCATGAGCTGAAATAAGTCAACCATAATGAAAAATGAAGCAAAACATTCGTGTGCTTTATCGATTCTCTCTCATTAAACCGCTCGTGGTTCATTTTTCGCTAAGGACGACCTGGTGTGGTAGGTAGTGTGTGCGACTATCACACAGAAGAATCGGAGTTCAAAACCGGGTAAGACCATCAAACATTTTGCAGCGACTGTTTCCACCTCGTAAATGTGGCGACTTTACGAGTAAGAGAGCATTCTCCAAGCCATGTAAAACTTCTCTAGAAAAGCACTAGCCATTCGGAGCCGGCTTTAAACACTAGGTCCCGGTCAGTGAGTATACAAAATATGATACGAGAGAAGTTTCCCGTCTGTTCCTTCATGGAATGTTAAGGGAAATAAGTAAGTAAGTAAGTAAGGACGACCTCAATTCTAATATAATCGATCAAATGGTCATAGAACTTATATATATTTTTTTTCAATAATTAACAAAAGACTTATTCCACTCGATGTCTGCTATTTGTAGTTTCTATTTAAATGTTATTGACACAAAGAGTTTAGAAACAAAAGAATCTTTTGTCTGTTCAATGATTTGTATCTGGCAAACAAATCAAAAAAAAGAAGAAGAAGAAACGATCAACTGTCATGATGGGCTTCGACAAACAGCAACTGTTTTTTTTCTCTGTTGGACTTTTGCGTAATCATATTTATTTATGGACACATGGACGGTGATACGAACATTCGTATCCCTATGAGTGTTGATTTTGTTGACATTAGAAAGACAATATTGCTGCTACTAAATCTATTTCAACAGATTGCTTTTCTCGTCACTAATGACAATTGTGTGATGTATGAACTGAATGGTAATCAGATACATACATACAATAACGAGCTAACTGCTCTACATTCGTTCGGTGTATAAATGATGAAGGTTTTGTTAAAAATGTATAAAAGCGTGAAAGTCCGGATTAACATTCACGGTGTATTTAAATTTCAGTTCTTGATCTCAGATAAAGAACAAGTGACCACTTATTGACACAGACAATTTTGTAAAATTGTATTTATAAAAATTCTACAAAACTGTATTTAAAATGGACAAGCCATTGAAAAAAAATGCGATGTAGGAATCTCTGTTATCAAATTCCGTAACTTTTAGAATATTACAAGTCACCCAATCCAATGTTGGTTATTAAAGCTAATTAAGAACAAGGTAGTTCTTACTTGAACAGAGTGAAGTTGTTGTCCGCCCTGACAATTAGGTTAACATAATGTCCAACATGTCCATTCGTATTAACCCTACATTATCTTGCTCGACAAGTACGTATAAACATCCCCCGAACAACGTTATATTTCAAGAATATTAGTTGCAATTAATATTTTATTCAATTATCAAAATGCTATTAACGTTATTATACAACAACACTCATACGTATGTTTGTATGCACGAAATGATACGAAAGAAAAGGAAAGGAAAAGAACAACAAACAACATGGACGACAAGACCTTGTAACAATAAATAAATAACCAAAAAACATGACACAGTGATTCCAAACAAAGAAATGAAACGTGATATTTCTGTAAGAAAACTAGAACCGATTTAAAAAGAGTATTTCAGCAGAAATGTACTGAAAACATTAGTTTTTACATGAGGAAAATATTTGCGGGTCTACGGCAACAGCTAGAACGGACCAACAGAATAAACACTTCCGATGGATTGAGTAGTTTGGGTGAGATCTGACGAATTCCTCAAAAATATCTCACGGATGGGAATGAAATGAAACGAACGTGATCGATTCAATCGACAATGCCCCGACATTCCTCTATCGATTTCGCCATATTTACTAACTCCACAACCAGTGTTTCCAGAAATGAAGATTTATGGTCATTTTGACTATTTTCTGGATCAAAATTGGAAAATTAATTAATCTTAACACCATAAATGACGATTTTTAAAAATTGCAGCTTCGTCAGTTTAATAAAGGTGTTTCCAACAAGAGGCGTTTTTTGAATCACCCGGTATTTCGATAGCTGTCACATTTGAAGCTTTTATTCTTTGACATTTGACAAGTACAAACTATGCCATTACTAAAAATGGAACGATTCACGTTTCAACAAAGCATTGAAATTATTAAAATTCTCTACAAAAATGGTGAAAATCTTGCAGTCACAGTTCGCAAAACTAAAGCATTTGTGAGTCGTCGTGAAAGACCTTGTCGGGCCGAAATACAGAAATTGGTGCAAAAATTCGAGTGATGTGAAGAATAAAACCCGTGCACGTCGCTCAAGAACAACTGAGAATATTACTGCTGTAGCCCAAAGTGTTGAAGAAAATCCAGGTTTGTCCATTCCTTGTCGTTCTTTGGAATTGGGCATTCCACAAACGTCATTACACCGTATTTTGCATAATGACTTGGGTCTTAAGGCTTATAAATTTCAGTTAACACAAGAACACAAGCCGGCCGATCACCAACAATGTCGCGTCTTTGCTGATTGGGTCCTTGAAATGCATGAAAATGATCCGAAATTCCATTGTCCATTTCCAACTCAACAAGAAAGATTGTCGCATCTGGGGCTCGGAAAACTCCATTCTCAACGTGTGATTGTTTGGTGCGGTTTATGGTCCGATGGGGTCATTGGACCTTACTTTTTGCGCTATTGAGAGATGATTAACGATTTTTTGCTCTTTTACGGGAAAAGTTTCCAGGCCGTGTTATCTGTCGAAGAGGTGATCACAATTGGCCACCGAGATCTTGTGATTTGAAACCTTGCGACTTCTTCCTTTGGGGCCACCTCAAAGATAGAATTCGTGAGGCTATCGCGGACATAGAGCAGCATCTTTGCGATTTGGTTATGGACAATTTCATGAAAAGGATATTTGTCCTGTAAGCGTGGTCGTGGTGGCCATTTGGCTGATGTTGTGTTTCATTTTTAACGGCATACCTTTCTCTTTGTAAAATTTTTCTTTGAATTCCCTAAAATAACGTTGACAGATTATTTTGATAACTCCTATCATATTCGACCTTCCAAGAGTTGTGAAATGCCCCATTCAACAGTTGCCACATATTGCTGCCAGACCGAAGGTTATTTGTTGCAGGAACATATTATTATTGGCAGCCATGGTGTTGTAGGTAGTGTAACACACCAAACCCAGGTTCGCATTCTGGTAAGGCCATCAAACCTTTGTCAGCAACTGGATCCGCCTAGACAAATCAGGGTATACAAAGTGAGTGTATACTCATAAATTATATCCTGCATAGCTGACTGATTCCAGAGAAGTTCCCCGTCTGTTCCTTCGTGGAATTGTAAGGGAAATTCTTAGTTTCCGTCTAAAATCATATGTGGGAATTGTCATTAATGACGTCGTGTGCCACTGTGCGTCGACGTTTTTAATTGCTTTGTTGTATGTTTATGTCAACATTTGTCTGTCCATGGTCAATATTTCTTTAATATCGCCCACAGGAAGTTTGATTATATCAATATATATATATATTAGTCTCAATATGTATAACATATTTGATTGTACAAATATATACGTGTATGCGTAGGACACAAACACCAACAAAGGTTGTGTAGCATTTTAGGTGTATTTGATGTGTCCGTCTATATTTCTTATGAAGGTAGCAGAGTGGGAGCACTGCTAGGGGATTAATTTCCCAATATGCGGGGTGAACGAAGTAATGTTTTGAAGCCGGTACCAGGTATTTTTTGTCATGTCACCTTTCGGAAATTTAACTCATTAGCGTCACAAATGCTTCCATATAAATCGTATGGTACAATCGTATGAATGCACACACGTGTCCTTCAAGTGAAATGTCTACTCGAACGTACCTGTCCAACCATTTGCGATAGCTTTGACACCAATTGAAAGACGAGCGTTGAGGGTTGTTCATAATATTTTTATTTTTATCCACACGCCTGTACGTCTGTATAAATGAAATGCATTTAAAAAATATTTGTTTTGTTCAGGTGTGTGCCTCCGAAATACGAAATTAATTGCTGTCTAGCAGGGTGTGACACGGACTAATAGCTTTCTGGCTGACACATGAAAAACCAGCTGTGAGATTATGGATTCAATCAAAGGAAAATAAGCCAACCCCCCTTTTGAGAAATATGCTATCATAACCCTCTGATAGTTAGCCACTCTGCACCATGGGTAAGGAGGACGTCCATCGTAGTTCTGGTAGGGAAGGGGGGAGATAGACAAACTTTAGTAGAAAACCAAACAAAAAACTGATTTCTGATGAAATATTTGGGGAGTAAATATAGTCAACGCAGTATTATTATCTCATTTGTAAAACTGGTACCATGGGTTTCATTGACATCTAGAGTGTGCTTCCAATCAAACGACTTGGGTCGACTGCCCTCTGAATGGTCTTTATTATCAAAATAGGTAACAATACATATGGATTTCAGCTATTTTAGTTGTCTTTTTAATTGATTGCCTAATCCTTATGAGTAATATATGAGTAAAGTTGTGTAATGAAAAATATAAAATTCTTGTTCCAATACTTTCTTTAAATTATCCGTTCAATATTAAATTTTTATCCGGAATTATCGGAAATTCTGCTTAAAAATTCGATGGCTTTCAATTATGCGATGCTAGTTATATTCCGGACATTTTCAAATTGATTCTGGCTGGAATCACATAAAAGTTTCTATTTGAACAGTTCAAATTAAAATGCCCCATTTAACAGTTGCCACATATTGCTGCCAGCCCGAAGGTTATTTGTTACATGGGGAACATATTCGTCAAAAATTGCCAACAAATTTCCTTTTGATAGCCCTATAAATACCGAACAGAAAGAACCGTTCGTTGGTGTTTCTTGTTAAGTCACAAGTGTATTTTTTTTTTGACTTGCAGATATGACAAAGTATGAATTCATTGAAATGATAGAATTGAAATATATGAATTGGGCACGGTATAATTTGACATTACTCTACACGCTGAAAAAAAATGTCATTTTAACAAATTTCAGCAAACAAGTTCGCATCAAACATATATATATTTTTCCATACCACAAATATAAACTTGTTTGTAGGTCAAATGTATATGTATGCATTTTTGACTTACTTTTTATTATACACTCCATCATAGGATGGAGTATATACTAAGTTTGTCATTCCGTTTGCAACACCTCGAAAGAGTGATCTGCGACCCTATAAAGTATATATATTATTGGTCAGTGTAACATTCTAAGACATTCTAGCGATGTCCGTCTGTCCGCCCGTCCGTCCGTCCGTCCGTCTGTTGTCTGTTGAAATCACGATAGAGTGCGAACGACCAACGC
This sequence comes from Hydrotaea cyrtoneurina, assembly GCA_958296145.1. Lineage (NCBI taxonomy): Eukaryota > Metazoa > Arthropoda > Insecta > Diptera > Muscidae > Hydrotaea > Hydrotaea cyrtoneurina. The sequence goes on along the minus strand of OY282514.1, from coordinate 47,580,506 downwards.
TAAAAAGCTGAAATTTTGTAGGAAGATGTTTTTTGCCCATAAGCAGGTTAAGTTCGAGAATGGGCCATATCGGACCAAAGGGGAAAAAGTTCCCCTTTACGGGACTAAATATATTCCGGCCATAATCAAATTTTTCAAATATTTTTTTTCACTACATCTAAGTTCTAAGTTTATATAATTTATAGATGGGAAAAAAATCCCAAAAATGGGCGTGCTCATGGGTTCCGTGGACCCTTGGGGCCCAAAAAGGGCCCATGATAAACATGCGCATATGGGTATCGAAGTGCAACGAAATTTACTCACGAACCCAAATATGCCTTTATTTTCATGATTTGCCTAAATTTTTTGATCCGGTTTCTGGGACTATCGGGTCACCAGCGGCCCAAAAACCGTCCCTTGACAAACATGGACATATGGGTATCGAAATGCAACGAAATTTTCTCGCGAACCCAAATATGCATTTATTTTCATGATTTGGATAAAATTTGTGATCGGGTTCCTGGGACTATCGGGTCACGAGCGGCCCAAAAACTCAGTTAGGTTTCTTATTTATTGACTTTTTAAGGATCCATGATGGAGGGTATATAAGATTCGGCCCGGCCGAACTTACTATTTGTCCACTTCTTTTTTTTTCAATTTGTGAATTTCTATATAACAATCCATCTCATGCTCTTGGTATTGCTTTTATTTTAAAGAGCGTAAATGGAAAACAAATTTACGGAAACAAATACAAATACACACTTATTCGCACCCAAATGTTGTACTTTGATGAATTTAATAAGTTCGTTGTCTGTTTTTCCCAAACACGCTATTGCTTATACACAAATATGTAATACTAATAGCAAACGAGTTATATTTACATCCAAATAAGCTTTGTGTAGAAGGAAATAAGCTTTACTTGCTACAAACGCCAAACACGCGTTTTACTTGTGTGTAAACAAAAAAAGACGTATTTTTCAGCGTGTAGAAACCGTAGGACTACGATAATTGGAGACATCGTTTGTTGGCGATAAATGAATCTATTGAAATTTGAAATGTGTTACAGTCGTTAATTTAATTACGTTTCCAAATTATTTCTTTAGAGGCAGATGAAAAAAGAAGAAGACTATTTTGTCATTTTTGAAAAAGTTGTTTAGAAAATCGAATTTAACTTGCCTTTTGGGGGGCGTAAGCCAGAATAAGTTGGAAAGCCCCGAAATATCCGTGTTTTTATAAATACATTTACCATTTATAAGCACTCAAAGGGGAGCGAATTAAGCTCTAAATACTGTATTAATATTCGTAGTGAGTGGGTTCTGGGACCATTGCTATTATCCCATTCCCTTTTCACCTTATCGATGTGTAACTGTTTGCTCGTGCAATTCTTATCGGTGAGAGTGTCATTTGATTGCACACATTCCGAAATGTAAATACTCCAACAGCACAATCCAAACACACCAGAAAAGTCTTCATCTTTGAACACATTCATTAAAATATGATATATTTTTCTGACAGATATCTTTTCAATAACAGACATAAAAGGCAATGAACTACTCATAACTTAAGTAAGAGTAGATGAATTACCATGGCTACCCTGAAAAGCTGTTTGATAGTGTTTTTTTTTAACGACCATAACTTGTATCTGTTGCAGTTGCTTTATTTTCATATGGATTGTTTATTATATATTTTTAAGAAATTTTCACTACCAACATAAAATGGAATTTATTTAATTAATGGGGTCATTTTGCTAAACGAAACGTAATTTACATTTGATTACATTCTGTATATCGTTTGACTGGGATAGTTTTTGTATTTAAAAAAGTTTTTATTGTTTTAAATAATTGGAATTGGAAATTGATTATTGGTTAAGTCAAAGGAAATGTATGTTTGCAAACGAAATACAGTGTCGGGCATTCGTTTGAGAGCAACAACACAAATTTTGTAAAGTGGTGAATTTTAAGAGAAGAAGAAAAGTTACAACGTTTTTTTTTATATTACAGCACTAATTGTGATATGCAAATCAAGAAAAGTTACCAGAGTTTCTGTGCAATTTGAAAGTCAACTCACATACCTTTGAAATATGGTGTATTTTTGATATGACCTTCGTCTGATCGCACCAACAAACTTTCTCATTTCTCTTTGAGAACCTGCATTGTAAGAAATGATAAAATAAGAAAGTCAACTAAAATTTAATCGCAGAATTATTGTTTTTATACAAATGGGGTCAGGATGGCGCTTAAATGAAACCGAGCAGATTTTTATCGATTCTTTTAAAAAACAAGGAGATTTTAAAAGAAAAATTGTTAAATCGTTTCTACAGGTTTAAAAACCTCCGTAAGAAGGCCATGTAAAACTGACCTTGAGAAATAAAGCAAGAATTCGTGACAAAACATTTTGGGATAAATGTAAATTTTTGTTTAAATTCATTAAAGCTTTTAATATTTTGATTCAATTTGAGTAGCATAAAAACAAAATTCAAAATTAAAGCCGATAGTTTTGAACATTATGTTCAAGTTTCGGACTACAAAATTCCATTTACAAGAAAAGAACCGGATTTTTGTTTCAGACTCCAAAATTCCATTTACAAGAAAAGAACAGGATTTAATAAAATATTTTATACAAAAAAATGTGGATAAAAGAACATCCAAAGCGGAGAGTACAATGAGCTACTACTAACTTAAAAAAACAACCTTTAAAAGAAACACAAATCCACAGTGGAATAATAGCTTACCGCAGTCAACAAGATTTTGTAGGCGCCTAAAAATGAAATTTACGAATGAAACTAAAAATTTAATAATGAGAGAAGTTGGCGACTTAATAAAAAGAAATTGAGAGTATTAAAAACTTAGACATAGAAATTGACGTGGGTAAAAATTTTAAATACTCTTAGCTTATTTTTAACCCAAACGACATCAAAGCAAAAGTGTTGATAAATGTTGTCTACTTCTGAATCCTTTCTTCCGATTAAAGAAATTCTTAAATATGGAATTAGCCCATGCCACTATTGTATTCGGTGTTTTAAATTTGTATTGCACTTGGGCTACAAAATAGATATTAAAAAATGGCAAACAAGATCGGATGAAGTTATGAAAGCAGTTTTAGAAAGAAAGGCTAAAATTCATAATCAGTTCGGTCTCCATGTTGATGCACCGAAAGCGGCAGGATCTGGTAGAACAAACGACTGCAACACCTCTCGCCGGGATTTTGCGGAACACACAATATTTTCGGCAAATACACAAGCTGACCAAGAATTAATATTCCATCGAAAAATAGTTTTTAATATCTATTTCATGTCAATTTGCAAACGACCTAAAAAAATTTGAACAAAATTTTTTTGAAAAAGCAGAATATTACCTAAGCAAATACCCTTGGTTACCTATGTCACCCACGTTTCATAAGGTCCTTATCCACTCCAAATAAATAATGGAGAACACCGCACTTCCGGTTGGTTATTTTGGGGAGGCTGCGGCTGAGGTTCGAAACAAAATGCATGCACCAAAATAAAAGAAAATTTTTTAATTTTAATAAGCTTCAGCAAACAAATGTCATCAACAGAACATCCAACAAATTAAGACTATACTGCAACAAATTAGCTTTCCAATGAGCACAATACAAACACTAATAAACGATATGCAAATCCGCCATCTTATGTATTTTTGTGTGTATTGTCTAATTGGATTCGTTTTAGTTATAGAAACACAATTCAGTTTCGTTTCGGCTACAGATGTTTCTGTTCGTTTCAGACGTACTATGTGTTTTATAGAAACAGGCTGTTAGGTCATTTACAAGATTTGTTCTTCCAGGCGTTATTATCACTTTTAACTCTCGGTTTTAAGGCGCTATGCGACGTACTGGTGCGCGACTATTGATTGAATTCCTTGCCATGACTGCCGTGGCGCTGTTGGTTTAGGCTCGCTCTTTTGTATGTTTGTTGTTTATTTATTGTGTTTGGATGTTTGCTTAACGGATGACTGATTTTCCATAAAAAAAAGTGCGTATACGTGTTTAAGGACATAAGCTTCGACACCCACACATTCCCATACGCAGACTTTCACGTACACCCTCTCTCTCACGCAGTCACTCTATCCTTCATCAGACACTCTCGATTTTTGGTGTGAAATTGTGTGTGCGCTCCTAATAAGGGTCTGCCCATATGACCATTCGCTGTTTCGGTATGTGTGAGTATGTTTGTCTAGGCTGCGAGAAAACTTTTATTTTTCGATAGTCGTGTCGTATCGTGTGTTTTGTGAAAACACTCCTCGTCTCGAAAGGAAACGTTTGTTTGATATGAACTCAAATAAATGAATACGAGCGTAAAGTGGAAGTGCGTTAAAGTAATTTTTACGAGGATATTTCTTTTTTTCTTCGTCTTCTTAGTTTGGAAGACTTCCCTTTACCCCTTTGTATGTGTTAGGTCGAAGCCTTCCAAATATGGTGAAGTAATTGCGTCTTAAGTTTTCAATAGGCAACAATATGTTACGTTAATAAGTTCGTATATTGGTTATACGTATGGTGGGAATGGCGGCTCCGGAGGGTTGTCTGGCTTGTTGAGAGCGTCCCTCGCAGGGGTAACACGTGTGAAGACTTTAGTGGCGTATATTTTAGGAATCTGTGATAAGCAGAAAGGAGTATGATGTGTTATACTTGGTCAAGTGAAAGTTATGGCAAAAACGCTCTCTGAGGTAATCACAGTCGACAAAGTATCAAATATGTAATTATTGGCGGTATTCAAAGGAATAGCAGGCACAAAGAATAACTGCCAGGACATTAGAATCTAGAAATAAAACAATTTTTTGCTACTGTAAATGATCTGGTCAGAAGGCAAAGACATGGACATTTACTTCCTGTTTCCATAAAACGAATTTGTTCATTCGTTACAAATTGGCAAAATTGAACGCACAATAAAATAGAGTTTTTATCAGGAATGGGAGCTCACTCTTTTGGGATTGGGATTATTCCTTATAAACACCAGTAAATTGCATTTCAAAAAGTGACATTACAATCTAGAAATAAAACCATTTTTTGCCACTGTAAATTATATGGTCAAAAGGCAAAGAAAATCTAATGGACATTTATATTCCAGAGCAATATTCAAATACTCCAAGTAATTTGGAAATATTTAAAAAATTTCTGTCGTTAGAAAACATGTAATGCGAATTCATTCTAATTTTGATAAAATAAAAACGAATACTCTAGCATTACTTTTAATACTGTACTGTACCGCCAGTTTTCAGCGAACTACATTAAAATAAGACTGTTGATTGGGACTGAGTTTTTTGGGGTTTCGTTGTTTTTATTTGGCATTCTAGGATTTAAAATGAATTTTCTTTTTTTATGTTTTTTGCCTTTAAGTACAATAAATCTGTAAAATAAAAAACTACTTAGGCACAGACATCGAATAATTTTTAAGTCGAAGCCCTTCTGGTAGCAGTTAAGGAGACAAATTCCCTTAGGTAATTCTATAAGTAATTCCATAACTCAAAGTCTAATTCTAACTGTCTACGGGATAACGGTGGTGCGAGTTATGGAAGTTTCACTGTGCATACATTCGAATGGATGTATGTTTGTGTGTATGTTACGTATGCACTCAAAAACGGCTGGCATTGATGACATTTTCAGGAAATCTATAGAATCACTTAGCAGGTGACATAGAGTATACATACATTGTTTGGAAAGTTCAACATTTAAGAAGCAAATAGGGCAAAAAGGGGTAAAAGTTATGAAATATGATAATATTTGGGGTTTGTTTATTTGACGCCCACACACGTCAAAATGTGAAAGGACCATATCCTACACCCTATTAGCAGTATGATTTGTGGAAGAGTGAGCGGTGTACCGCCTATTTGAAAAGAAACCTTATAAGGAATCGAGTTTGGAAAAAGGAGAGTATCCCCGACCACACAGCACATATTTTAAAACAATCACATTGTTGGGGAAACTGTCCCTGAATTTTAATTGGAAGTTAAACCTGATTTGCGAATGCTGCCCATAACTCAAAGCTGCTGGATGGAGCATCTGTAGATCTACATGGAAAAAATAGCAGACTTGAGAAGAGAAGAGGAGAAAAGACGAATATTTCGACAATAGAATGGGAATTAGGAGATTGGAAGGAGATGAACAGGTGTAAAAATAATGACCGCAAATGTATAAATTAAGACAACAGATTGATAACCGTTGTACTGGTATGAACTCCTGTATAAAGTAGTAGTGCGACTTTTGAAGCATATTAATAATTCCAAAACAATCATATATTTCAAATCAAGACTGACGATGGGTTTGTTAGTGATGCACTGACTACTAAGTGGTAGTCATAGAACTTCAAACTTAAAGTGAAAAAAAGAAAGCATGATGTGGACGAGCTCTGCTGCATGTGGCAAAATTTTACTGCCACTGAATTTTCGTTGACAATCGGCTGCCAGTAGCAAAAATGTGTGTGTATTGATAGAAAAAAGTGTTAAATATATATTTCCCCACCTTGGACCCAAAATTAGAATATAAATTTACTTTGTATTGTAGTTAATAATAAATAAAAATAAATAAATAAATATATTTCCCCAGCGAATTTCAGTAAGCAATAACAAAGATAAACATAACAGCAACAATGAAACCGAAGCAAGCGATACTATGTAGATAGGAATGCTTTTGAAGCTATGTTAATAGAGCCTGCAAAGACATTCGTGGGTTTTGAAAATAGGGAAGCCTCGAAAAAAAAAACTTGGAACTTAATTTCGTCTCGACTCAGACTAAAACTACAGAATCGTCTGAGCAGGGAATCCAAGTATTAGCAAACTGTTTCTAAAGATACAAATAATCAACTCTGGCGTCATAAAACTCCGTTCGCTTAATGATCCCAATGACATACTGCACAGTACGAGAAAAAAAAGACGCTGATGGAAGATAATAATTCAGAATGAGACCTCCAAATCGATAAGTGAAGTAAGATACATTGCACGAAATAGAAATAATTAGAAAACTTATATGGCCCAGCCACTACACTGGGCAGTGATTGTTCGAAAAACTCAACACACTCAAACGAAAATTCAATGGCAGTAAAATTTTGCCATATGCAGCAGATACGAATTTTAGAGTTCCCCAACATATTTTTTAGTGTCAATTTATGGGATAATTTTATTGTGTTTTGACTGTTTTGTCATAGTAAACAAAGTTCAATTTTGTGCATTATTGTCCATAAAGCACTCTTCGGACGTGTTTAGTACAAAAACAAAATGTTGACGTATTTATGAAAACAAATTTGCTTGTCCATACTTCTCCACAAATGCTTTCACAATTTGTGGTGTAGGGCAACATTGTGTTTATGTTTGCTGCTGCGGACGGCAACAATTCTTTCGAAAAGTTACCCTTGCGATGGCATTTTTTAATGAACATGTAGACCCTCAGTTTTTTTATACACTCCATCATAGGATGGAGTATATACTAAGTTTGTCATTCCGTTTGCAACACCTCGAAAGAGTGATCTGCGACCCTATAAAGTATATATATTATCGGTCAGTGTAACATTCTAAGACATTCTAGCGATGTCCGTCTGTCCGTCCGTCTGTTGTCTGTTGAAATCACGATAGAGTGCGAACGACCAACGCTAAGAAGCTGAAAGATGTAGGAAGTAGGAAGATGTTTTTAGCCCATAAGCAGGTTAAGTTCGAGAATGGGCAATATCGGACCAAAGGGGAAAAAGTTCCCCTTTACGGGACTAAATATATCCCGGCCATAATCAAATTTTTCAAATATTTTTTTTCACTACATCTGATTTTTTTTGGTAAAATTGTTCTAAGTTTATATAATTTATAGATGGGGAAAAAAATACCAAAAATGGGCATGCTCATGGGTTCCGTGGACCTTTGGGGCCCAAAAAAGGGCCCATGATAAACATGCGCATATGGGTATCGAAGTGCAACGAAATTTACTCACGAACCCAAATATGCCTTTATTTTCATGATTTGCCTAAATTTTTTGATCCGGTTTCTGGGACTATCGGGTCACCAGCGGCCCAAAACCGTCCCTTGACAAACATGGACATATGGGTATCGAAATGCAACGAAATTTTCTCGCGAACCCAAATATGCATTTATTTTCATGATTCGGATAAAATTTGTGATCGGGTTCCTGGGACTATCGGGTCACGAGCGGCCCAAAAACCGGCCCCTGACAAACATGGACATATGGGTATCGAAATGCAACGAATCCATGATGGAGTGTATATAAGATTCGGCCCGGCCGAACTTTCTATTTGTCCACTTGTTTTCAGATGATTTTCGATATTGTTCTTTTGTTTCGAAGAGTATATGTGTATTCAACGGGCAACAAATTAATTGTACGTGTAGTGGCAGGGTGAATGAAATATTTCAGTAATTCTAAGCCTTTGAATTTATAAACAGTGCTTAAAAGTCGTGTTCGCTGATTAATTGCTCTCTTCGTATTTTCCAAAATGAAGCGTGACAGTCATTGTTTCAGTTTATTCTTTAAGTAAAAGCTTACCAATATTTTGCAGCTGCCAAAAGAAGTTGGTGGTTGTCATTTGACGATTTGCACAGCTAAAAACCAACTGCAACAGAAAATATTATCCAAAACCCCAGCAGGCAGTGGGGACAACATTTGGGAAATAAAAAATGTTTGAGCAGACGTAAATGGTTATTACTCTCTCGCTCTCTGCATCTTTCTCTTCTCTATCGATCTCTAACTTTACACTGGAAACTTTACAGACTTATACTTTAAAACACATGTTGATGCCGGCTCTAGGATGCAAAATACCACAAAAAAAAAAAAATGAAAAATGACGCAAATGAAGAAAAAGGCAACATGAAAATTTCCAACAAAATTTTTTAAAAAATCCGCCAAAAAAATAAACGAAAAAGGCCCCAATTAAAAATCGGCCTTTCCATTAAAGCGACAGCGCGGGTTTGGCGTTGTGAAATAAAGCTCCAATGAAATAAGGCCCCAAAAATGGGAGTTTATTTTATTATGAATAAATGTCCTAAATTCGAAAATGAAACATAACCCCAAGTTAATTAAGAAATTTTGAAAAATCACCAAAAAAAAAAAATTGTCATTGTGCGAAATGAGATATTTTTCAGTGTTTGCAATCCGATATGGACTAAATGGATGGTGAACAACAAAAATATAACAGATTATATGTCAAAAAACATTAACCACTCGTATAAATTTGAACAAAATCGGAGCTATGTTGCTAAACTGCAGTTGAGCCAAGGTTCCCAGCTGATTTGAGAGATTTCATTAAAACCTTTTGTCCAATTTTGGTTTATTTTTTTAATAAGAAAAATGTCCGAAAAATCAAATATTATCCAAGAATTAAGAAAAAATCCCTAAGTATTTGGGGCAATTTTCATTATGGGCCATCTAACTTTTTTATTTTCGGGGCATTTGTCATAGAGTCATTGTTGCCGACACTGATATGAAAAGAAAACATTTTTTAGCTGTCGCCCTATGCAGCTTACTATTTGTTTGGCTGCGATATTGAACAGCCATACATTTCATTTGGCTGCGGTTTTGTTTATTCATAGTTTAGCTGCGCGTAACCAAACTGACAGCTTAAGCTGATCACAAAAGATTGTTTTCATTCAGTTTTTGGCCATATTAATTTCGCTGCTTATTAATTTTTATTTGTGAGCTGTTCACTTCGGAAGCTGTTGCTTCGTGTTAGGTTTTTTAAGCAGAAGAAATCTATTATTATCGGGCTTTAGCTAAAATTGAGTCAGCTACTGAAACATTGTTTATAACTATAAATTAACATCATATACTACTTGTGAATAGGCTAAGTTCAACAGCTGAATATATCAGAAATAAAAAAAATGACAAAGACATAAATTTGGTAGACATAATGTATAATTGGTATCTCATAGGTCCTTATGGAATAGATGTCGAACTTTGGCTACTCTAACCAGGTGAACTCGTCTTCTCTTTAAAATTGCCTGAAGCCTAACAGAAGGGATATAATACGTCATAAGATGATTTCAACAGGTGTTCTTGAAAGAACGTAATCGTTAATTTCTTTGCGGGTGATATTGTTTTCAATCCGAAACATTTCCCTTTCTTGTTTTTTGTAATCAATCATTCGCTTCTAAAAAATACAAGAATTTGTATTTGACTGAAATCCTGTGGAAAACATCGTAGAACAATCGACTACATAGTCCAAGTGAGTTTAGCATAAATCGTGTCACATTGAATATTACTGAGCACAGAAATAATCAATATATTTTTTGTTTTTAAAAGGAATTTTTTGCTACATAATTCATCATTTTTCGTTTCCACAACATCTGAAAAACTAGAGCTAAACCAGAAAAAGTGTAATCAGTTTTGACAGCAATGTAAACACTTTATCCAATCTACTGCACAATTCAACAAGTTTTATTCTGTCGAGCTGTGTTATTATTAGCAGTGTCATGACTGAAACTGCTCTGCCTCAGAACATTTTATCAAGTGCATCTGCTGTCCATACATATTTATTATACACTCCGTCCCAGCAGCCATCGACCATTTATAATCCGATAAACACTCAAAATGCAATTAATCAATAATGTTAGTGGATATAATATTGTGTTTAATACACAAAAAAAACAAACATCATAAATCATCAATTTATGACTGACTATTGCTTTTTTTCTGTATTGTAAAGAGGCGGGGGCGGCTTGAGGACGATGACGATGATGATGGGCTATTAGCAATAAAGTAAATAATAACAAATTGCATTAACACTTCACATATTCGAATTCATATACCAAAGTAAATCTATATTTGATTGTTAAATAATTAACTCAACAGTTTTGAATACGGGGGGAGGGGAAAACATATTCTAAGTGTCCTTGCGATCTCATAAAGAAATTAGCATAACATGGTAATTATTTTAGATTTAATATCAACTTTTTATTTCACATCACATCAAACAAAGCACAAAACAAACGGAAATGGAAGCAAACAAACAAAAAGAGAAACTTTTTTAATACGTCACAAAAAAGGAGCAGAGTCAAATTTCATTTGCATAATGTTGATATTTTCTCTGCCATCTAGTGTGCATGAACAAACAACACAGGGGCAAAATTTGTTAGGCCTTCTTATAGAACATTTTTTTTTTTTTCTAAAAATTGTTACAACGCAACTGCTTCAGTAAATCGGTAGAACATCATTTTTGCGATAGCTTTAGAGGCTTGAAACTTGGACATTCGCAGCTAAAATCAGCCTGGTAGGGCGGATGGAAAGAAAAACCAAGTGGACCCTGGCCAGAAACCAATGTTGTAATTATGCCGGATATCACAGCATAATAACTGTTCCCATTGTGAGCCATGCTATTGCAGTTTCTTTGTTCCTTAACTGGATCTGGCCGCTGAAAGCATTGTGATGTCCAACCTTTATCTCTGGAGGCGAACAGTAGATGGACTGGACTCAGAAAATGTCAAAAATGTTTGTTATAGACTTTTGGCCGATGGAATTGGATTTTGGATCACTGTGCGCTGACCGAGACTGATAACACTGTCCAACAAATGAAGACTTTTTGAATGGAACAGAATAGCGACCCAATAATTCTGAAAAGGTATGTTGAGTAGATCATTTTTGTAGAACAAACCTATGGTCCAGCACGTCTGAGTTTTTTTTTACAGTGGGTCAAAGTTTTCATTTTTTGGTCGAAGGGAGCATTATACTATATGAAAAAAATGCTGTAAGTTAATGTCTGAGAGAATTCTTATGGTCAGAGTTGTATTGTGGAATTGTATGACGATTATTTTTGTGGTGGATCTTAACCCTCTAACTGGTCTCTTTATGGGTTAATTTAACCCTTTTTTTCAAGAAAATCAAAAAATATCCTTTAAAAAAAGACATTTAAGGATTCAAATATTCTACGAAAATGTTTGCCGGAAAATTTCAGTGGGGGTCACCAAAGACACCACCTTACCTTACCTTAGTCTGATCAAAGAGAACAAAGCATGTAAATCATTTCAAGTATCATTTAGATGGACAAATTATGCAATAGCTTGTAATCGGACTTGACAAGTATCTGGAAAATCTAGCCCGTCTAGAAAACCTACATATAAGAAAAGACATATCTTATGGCTAGAAGGCCTTGCTTTTTTGCTGTATATTTTGTCCTGTGTGTATGTGAGGTAAGCCATTAATTGAAATTCGTTGAGTTTATAGTTGATGTACCCCACATGTGATGTAAGATTTCCACATAAATTCTTCAAAAAATAAATAAATAAAATATTCTAGAAATTATGTAAATATAAATGAAAATGAAAACATGGGATATCTTTAAACGCCATAAGTTTTATTCAATCTGTGACATAAATATTAAGGGGCACGCACAATTTCGCTTTATCTTATGGCTCATCTAAGACGGTTTTAAATTCCGGACAAATGCCTCTCGCTGTGGAATGCAAGTGTGCTCGCAGCAAAAAGAGTGAAATGTGTAATGTGTTTTTTGTTGTTGTCATAAAACGCTTCAAAAGATGCTTAGTGGCCTGCGGAAAACTGAGTAAAGTTAATTCAAAAGGGACATTCTTTTAATAGATGTCTATGCACTAAATTCTATAAAGGTTAGAACAGTTTCAGTTACCGTTACCGAAAGCTCCAGGCAAGTCATGTGCCGCAAAGTCAGATATGCGATCAAAAGCATTACATGTAACATGTTTTAACATAATACTCAATTCGATGAAGCGTGGCGACAAGTGAGCGCATTATATATTGGCGGCAGATTTTTCATTTCCTTAACACAAGGAGAGAGTGTCTACTCGATTTTTCATTTCGTTGGCAACATATTGGGATGAGGCAAAGCAATGCCTGTTTAAATTCGAGTAAACGACATAAAAATGTCTGGAACCCGTAAGAAGGTAATTGGAGGTAGAAATTAATATGTAGTATTTGAAGTAGTTTTAAAATGTCCCTCTTCAAAGGTTGTACATTTCACTGAAATAAAAAAAAATGTGTACATTTTTTTGATATTTTTTCTGTATAATTTCGGTTGTTGCAATGGGCAAAACTGGCTTAAATGGACCGCGATCTAAAAAACAAGAACAGTCTGTACGTTATTACTCAAGTGCCCAGTGATGGCAAACTACAAAATTATAAAAAAAAAAACTGTTTTAATAATATTAAGCCAAGAAAACTATAGATGACAGCCATTGTATGACACGGCACGTTGCACTGTGGGATTTTGGTGTCAATAAATCAATTTTTCAACTACTGAATTTCAAAAATTTAAAGATGCAGTTTTGTAGAGAACTGTTTAAACACGAAATGTGCATTTATGGTTTTTTCGAAAAATTTTATTCTATTTGTGAAAAATTGAGGGAAAGTCCCTGCAAGGGTGCTAAGCAAGAAATGACTTATATTTTCATGCAATGCAGTGGTCCATATATGTAAAATTTTCTTGATAATACCATTTGACTTTAATATATTTTAAAAATATAGTATTTCTATATAAATTAAAAAAAAAATCATGGGGATATCATAAACCGTTAGGAAGATATGTCCAAATCTGTAAGCCGCTAAAAATTTTTTTTTTTGGATTTTCAATGGACACAAAAAAATGTAGCTCCACTCTCCTCCAAGCCGATCTTTTAATAAAATGAAAGGTGGGAATGTCTTCTTTCGATTAAACCAAAAAATATTTTTAGGAAACTTCCGGAAGTGGAAGAAAACTAGAAATTTCTGGTAAAAGTCATGAAAATTTTCATTAAATTTTTGCAAAAAAAAGTATTGCATAATTTTAGGCCAGCTATTTATTGAATATTGAATATAACAACAACAATTAACAATTCGGGCGAAACAGTGCATAGAGATAAATAAAAACAAAACCATATGATTTTTAGAATTAGCACATGATTATTTTATCATTTTGTAGTGAACAAAAGGAAGAACAACAACATTTGCGATTTTAGTTTTCAAAGTTTTTAAAATTTTTATATATAATTATCAAAATGATTTTGTTTTCGGTTTTATATGAAGAACTGTGTAAAGAAATAATTAATTGCAATGGAGAAATAAATTTATTAAACACTTTCATAAAAGCTAAAAATTCGAAACTTTCTTCAGATCAAGTTGAAGATGTTAAAAAGGCCATTTCAAAGCGGTTCGTTAGTCCTACATGTTAGGCATACATGTCAAGTAAATAGGCAAGGTATTTCATGCCGACCACCGCGCATAAAATACTCATACATGGAAAAGACATCATGGATGCAGCAATTCTTCCGATTGGTATGCTAAGTGAAGAAGCGGAAGAAGCAAGAAATAAGGACTACAGGAAGTATAGGTTAATGTTTTCTAGGAAATGCAGTAGAGTTGCGACATACACTGATATTTTTCATCGCTTACTGGTTTCATCAGACCCTTTTATAACCAGCCTAAGACATAAGCCATCCAAACAGGATTTGGAATGTGATGATGTAGTCAAAGAAATGATAGATGAAGAATAAATAAAGTTTTTTGTGGAATAATAAACAAAATATTAAAAAAAATTCTTATCTATAATCTGTATGGGCGGTGGGCGTGGTCGATTTTGATGAAACTTGGCACGCATCTTTTCTTAATTCTAGAAACTGTATGTACCAAATTTGAACACTTTTGACCGGATAGGAAAAATTGTATGCGAAAAATCCATTTGGATTGTATGGGCGGTGGGCGGTGGGCGTGGCCGATTTTGATGAAACTTGGCACGCATCTTTTCTTAATTCTAGAAACTGTATGTACCAAATTTGAACACTTTTGACCGGATAGGAAAAATTGTATGCGAAAAATCCATTTGGATTGTATGGGCGGTGGGCGGTGGGCGTGGCCGATTTTGATGAAACTTGGCACGCATCTTTTCTTAATTCTAGAAACTGTATGTACCAAATTTGAACACTTTTGACCGGATAGGAAAAATTGTATGCGAAACATTCATTAGGATTGTATGGGCGGTGGGCGGTGGGCGTGGCCGATTTTGATGAAATTCCATTTTTTTTCTTAATTTAGTCAATATAATGCTCAGTGCCAACTTTCAATGATCTCGGACTACTCCTTCTATTTTTTGCACAAAAATGTATGAAGCGATCCCACAGTGCGTTGCATAGACATCATTAATATATTTTAATTGTTAGGAGGCCCTCTGTCTCTGCAATTCAATGGTATTTCACAATAGTTTTTCCACTATTGTCTGGCCTTAAAAAGAAGAAGTGTTCACACTATGTTGCCTGAACCAAAAATTATGTTTTACAATAAGGTTAGGCCTTCCATACTGAAGTTCGAGTCATTGATGGCAGTTCGTCTCATCCGTGTGAAATTCATTTTCATTGCGCAATAATCTAGTTGCTCTGTGAGACATCTCTCGGTGTTGTGAGGGACAGTCGCAACTAGGGTTGCCAGCTGTGAAAGCTAAACAACTTGATAGTCAGCAAAAATATTCTGAATTAAAAAGAAAAAACCTGAACAAATAAAAAAAATGTTGCAGTAACCTATGTGTGAAAGCCGTGGTCTGGTGGGTAGTGTGTGCGACTATCACACAGAAGAACCCAGGATCGAAACCGAGTAATACCATTAAACATTTTTCAGCGGAAAGCAGCGTGGTACATTTTGGTGACTTTACGAGTAAGAGAGTAATCTCTAAGCCATGCAAAACTTCTCTAGAAAAACATTAGATTTTCGGGGCCGGCTTTTAACAGTAGGTCCCGGTCAGTGAGTATACAAAATATATCGTACACAGCTCACTGATTCGAGAGAAGTTCCCCGTCTGTTCCTTCATGGAATGTTAAGGGAAATAAGTAAGTAATAATCTATTCTATTTTAATTAATTATTTAAAAAACAAATCAAAACAAAAACAGACTTTTTGTTAGGGAAAATTAACTTTTATTTTAATTTTTGGACATATACTTGTATTCTGTTTTTTTTTGATATTTTTTGTTTAAATAACATTTTTTTGGGCAGTATTTTTTGGATTAGTTAACAAGTATTTCCTGGGCAAATATAATTTTCCATGATAAATGGACAAGACAAAAAAAAACCTTCCATGTTTAGTACTACTAAGACTCTCAACCTGAGTGGCTCACACCAGAGTTTCCATCAGGAAGACTAAAGAGCATTATGACATTGTGGTTGTAGTGATAGTGTAGTGGTCGCACACCTTACCTATCACACTACGGCCGTCCATCAATATTTGCGCCAATAAGTTTTTTTTTATTTATATCGAACAGCCCAGTTGGAAATGCAATATCTTTCCCATTCCCCGCTGCTCTTTTCACAATCGGATCAATTGATTTATTTTGGCTTCTGAAAAATCCATCCACGCATTTATTGCTATACACATAACCTTGATAAAACTTTTATATTAGGATTTTCTAAATTGTGTTTATCACCTGGCCACTGCTGGACGCATAATCATTTCCAGTGGTTATGGATTGCACTCGCCATGGTGGCGGATATGGGCGACTGAATACGCTGGCTGTTTTAGTAAACGAAATATAATTTCGTAATACTACCTTTAATGCCTAAAGTTGTGTCATTGTTTTAAATCAGGGAAAATAGCCAGCATTTTCCATGAATTCATTTCATTTTCGCTGTAGGGCTCACAATCCCATCGGGGGTGGGAAGCAGAGAAACCAGTTGTATAGACGCTTCTAAAAACGAACGATGCTTCCGAAATTGTTTTCACTAAAAACACTTTCCATTCATAAGCATTATTTTAACTCCTCTTTACGATCATATTCAAATTAGTATTTGATACAAACACACACTCGCACACCCACCCACACACACACACAGACAAACAAACTCACAAGGACAAACATCCGCTACCAGTGGTACATACCCTGCAAACATTTTTGAGATTTTTTGGCGATGATTTGTTTGGCGATGATTACGCGATCTTTCTCAGGGAATAAAAATCGCCAATCATCGCCTACGCCTTACAACTAAGCGATGAATATGCGAGCGTAATAAAGCAAGTCAAATTTTTTTCTAAAAACACTTTAATGTGAAAACAATTTTGATGACGTTTACGATGTGAATCGCGCGCCATCGCCTACGCCTTGAAACTAAGCGATGAATATGCGAGCGCACATAAGTAGCGGGAAATCTTCCTCACAATAGTTTTTTTTGTTGCATTTTTTATCGTTTAGAGTTGAGTCATCAGTGTTTTTTCATAAGTTTCGATGGATTTTTTTTTGTCTTGTTGTTTTGTTAATGTAACGGGAAAATGAATATTTGGTTTCAAGGACAATTAGCAAAATTATCATTTAGTAAGTGACAGTGATCTGTGAAGGGTGTGTAAAAAATTCATAAAAATGTTGTCAAACAAGGCTTTACGGTTGAAAAGTAAGAGGGAAGCATCCAAATTAATAGCGAAAAATGCAAGCTTAAATGAAATAGACACAACTAGTGCAGAGGCCGCGACAATTGATATTTTAGAAAATAGTTCTACCCAAACAGTGCATCGTTTGGTGAACGTTGAAAATGTGGTTGAATTAAATGTTAACGTTGTTGAAGAAAATGTGTTGCCGACTGAGGAAACTCAGAAAGTAAAGGGACGAAAACAAAGCATACCATTGAAAATATGTATTTCATATCCCTTCTCAGAGGTTTGTATTTTATACGATTTTATAACATAAAATATATTTAAACAACTTTTCTTAAATTTTACAGAAGTATGGCAACAAAAGTTTAATAGCGCCGACGATTCCATTGTCAACCACGTTCTGCAGCAACATTTCGTGCATGCTAACGATCGCCTCGCAAAACGAAAGGACCACAAATAAATATTTTTTTTAATAATTATTTTTATTTTTAATAGTTATAGTTTTTTAAATTTTTAATGTAACTGAAATATTAATTAATGAAATACATTTAAAATTGTTGTTAAAATGAATGAATACTCTGTCATCCTTATTTTAATCCCATTACAGATTCGCTAAATGCGAATCGCGGGCGAATCGCTAAATGCGAATCGCGAAATGCGAATCGCGAGCGAATCGCTAAATGCGATTCGCGGGCGAATCGCACACGCGAATCGCGACAGGCACACATGCGATCGATATGGCGAATCGCCTAACCATAATTTATTGATCGCACGCGATGTATCGCCGCGATATTACACAACTCTTCGGCGATTCGCGCGCGAACAATAGGCGATGGAAAATGTTTGCAGGGTAATCGCACATATTGGGTAACACATGGGGTTTGTATGTGTGTGTGTGTGTGTGTAAGGATACCCCAATTTCATGGTATCACATGGAAGCACAAGAACAACAAACAAAAATAAACTTTTTCTCCACTAGCAAATGTATGGCCGCTTACTGGCAAGGAGGCAGAAACTGAAATAGACACAGGAACCAAAACCGTAAACCTAAATAAAAGATACATAATAGTGCTGGCGCTGCACAGTGATTTCGTAAAACTCAGGGATAAGAGAAATACTTCTCTTCTCAGGCTGGTGTCCATCTTTTCCCTGGCTATCTTGGTATGGGTGAAATACTGAGCTAATAGTCATTCGGGATATACTATGTGAAACTGTGCGTGAAAACCGGCATCATTCAGGGTTGTTGACGAATCCAACACGGAATTGCTCATTTACCAGAATAAAATATTCCTATATGAATTTGTGTCATGAAATCCTATGGGGTTTGCTTTGTTTCAAAACCGATGTTCGAATTGTTTACGTTTTTTAGTTCCTTTTTTTGTAAGTTGTCACATTACAACTTTTGCAATAAAGTTCAATCAATTTTGTTTTTATTGATACAATTACACCGTGTTACAAAAAATAGATTTTTTTTCTGTCCTATGAACCAAATGCACATATTCGGAAAGAGGGGAAAAAATAAAAATACACGTGTATCGGCGATTTTCATGTACACATCAAAATGTCTGTATCAGGTCAAATTTTTTAAAAACTATTTTTATCAATTCTCAGATTTTCCCCAATTTTTATTACACTACTCAACAAAATGAAAAAAATTTCATGTACTCCGGATGCGATAATTTTTTCTGTGTAGATAACCTTGACATGAGCTCGAAAAACGCAATAAAAATTTTTTTTTTCGTTTGGTTTTTGTTTTATTTTTTTTTTTTTTAAATTTTAAACAAATTTTTTTGGTTAATTTGTTTCGTCCGGCATAACTCGGGAACCACTAGCCCGATTTAATTGAATTAAATTTCAAAAATTTAAAATTACAATTCCCTTAATCTGTTCATATATTGTTTTCCTATACAAGCAACAGTTTCCAAGTTAAAAATGAATATATAAAGGAAAAAACTTATTTTTTGCCTAAAGATTAAAATTTTTTTTTTTTAAAAAATCCATAAAAAATCCAAAATGAAAGAAAATGTCAAATCTTATTACTTTTACGTAAAGTAAATGAAAATCGATGCACGCGTTTCGCTTTTATTCGCAATTGAGTAAAGGTATGAATTTCAAAATGAAAAATTAAAAAAAAAATTAGGAAAATCTGAGAATTGATAAAAATCTATTTTTTAAAAAATTTGACGCGATACAGACATTTCCACGAGTCTGCCTGCAAAAAATCAGCTCGATTGGATCACTGAAAAAGGGTTAAAAATCGGTCCAAGGGCTTTCACACAGGCCATTACGAGCTTCATACTTCAAACTTAAAAAAAAAATTCTGACGTGTACATGAAAATCGCCGATACTCGTGTATTTTTATTTTTTATCCCCTTTCCGAAAAAGTAAATTTGGTTCATAGGACAGAATGTGTGTAACACGGTGTTATCAATCAATCAAAAGGTAAAACGAAATGCATTGAGGGCTCACAGCAATTCAATGGATTTCCCAGAGGCGGCGTAAGTATACATTGTGAGTTCGGCCGGATCTTGACCCCGTCCAAGATATCCCGCGAGATTCAGCTGTCTGAAACATTTTGTTTTTTTTTTGCAGAAGGTGCAATGGTCAGTTGGAAAAAATCGCAACGTGGGTCTTGGCGAAGCACAGTGTCAATTGTATCGAGTTGTGTACGGAAAGTTCTGCAAAGGCACTTAAAATGAATGACAACGAAAAACGAAGATACAGAAACTACTTCTACAATAATTTAAAATCCATTCCCTTCGTTGGTTGCATAGATGGTACCCACATTAAGATTATAAAACCAGCGGTTTTAATATGAATGTCTTGACTCTAATTAAGCACTTTTAGAAATTTAAGAGAAATTCATTTATATTTTTTGATAAAGGCGACGAGCCTCGTATTACCCGTAAATACACCTAAGGGAAACACATGATTAAATTTTAATTTTACGGTACAAATTTAATATTTCATTTACATTTTGTGTTACAATTCAAATCGTCTAAACAAAAATAAAAAGAAAACTGCAAATCTGCCAGCTGTCGGTTGATCAGTTTGTTTCCAACAATATAACCGAAACAATGTTTGTTCTATGACACCAAATACTTTACTTACTTATTTCCCTTAACATTCCGTGAAGGAACAGATGGGGAATTTCTCTCGAATCAGTGAGCTGTGTACGATATAATTTTGTATACTCACTACCGGGACCTACTGTTGAAAGCGGGCTACGAACGGCTAATGGTTTTCTAGAGACGTTTTAGATGGCTAAGAGATTACTGTCTTACTCGTAAAGACGCCTACATTTACGAGGTGGAAGCAGACTCTGTTTGATGGTCTTACCCGGTTCGAACTTGGGTTCTTCAGTATCTACCACACCACGACCGTCCAAAAATACCGATAACAATTTCGATTTGAACATGAAACCGATAATATCGGTTTCTGTGACACCAAAGTTATTTGTTGATAGGTTTCAATTCCGATTCCGGCTGCAAAGGATTTGCAGAATGAAATTACTTGTTCGTAATTGCACAAAAATTTGCCAACATAAAACACGGCCGGTTTTGTGGTTACACTACTGCCAATTATTTGACAGTTGTTTGTTGTTCAAATAGTGCCAAATAGAAGTTTGGGAAAATATGTGTGTTGAACAAGTGTACAACAATATTTTTTTTATCGAGCTGTCAAATGAATGAAATGTATTTGAATACAATCCTGTCAAAGTAATGATGCTGGAGGTCTTTTCTTGGAATAGGAGGTAAAGATAAATAAGGATTACAATGAAGACTACACAACTTAGTGAGCCAATTACACTCCGTTACTTGGCGACTGGCGAGAGCATCGGGTCTCTCCGATATTTATTTCGCATTCCTCATTCAACTATTTACAATAGTTTGTGGAAGAAGGTACAGTTCGTACACATAGAGAGTAAAAAAATAAATTAATACAAATTATTTTATTTAAAAAAAAAACTAACAAATCAAAAGTTTTAAAAGCTGACAACATTTATTTCTTCGGCTCTTGTTTTTCATTTAGTAAGATCAAATAACTATTTGGCGAAAATAGAGGAAAATATTTGCTCTGTAGTGGTCACACTTGTTTGTGTTTGACCAGCTGATTTGATTTGCTGTTTCACCCTAAAATCCATTTTGTGATCAGATGATGACAAGGA
The DNA here is from genome assembly GCA_958296145.1 of Hydrotaea cyrtoneurina. Classification (NCBI taxonomy): domain Eukaryota; kingdom Metazoa; phylum Arthropoda; class Insecta; order Diptera; family Muscidae; genus Hydrotaea; species Hydrotaea cyrtoneurina. The sequence goes on along the minus strand of OY282514.1, from coordinate 47,559,068 downwards.
AATACCTACGATTTTTGTCAAATATGTGACCATAATGTGACCATACCTTTAGTTATTTGTTCAGCCTGGTTAGAATTCGAGTGTTATTAAGTCGCAGAGGAAGTGATGGACACAGGTAATAACGGGTGTTTCTTTAAGAGCTTGAGAATTGTATGATTATACAATGCTAAATTGGAATGCAAATTCGTTTTATCCTGTAGATAATTGCATGCCATTTATTTTTTAAATATGATTGCGATCATATGGCAGCCTCGGCTACGGGTTACACGGTCCATTCGATTAGGTTAATTTTTAATTAATTTTACCCAATAAATCTGGAGTTGCTGGTTTGTCGGCATAAACCAATGACTTAAAATAGCCCCATAGAAAATAATCCAGACACCTTCAATCACACGAACGAAGTGACCAGTAAACAGGACTAATTCTGGAAATAAAGTTGTCACCAAATAAATCGATTGTTGAGCGCGCTGTATGGCAAGTTGCCCGTCTTGTTGGAAACAAATGTTGTTGATGTTGAGCTGATGAATTTCTCACTCGATAGCGCTCGCCATTCGCTGTAACGGAAGAAATATGGACCGATGATTTCGCCACCGTGTACACCACACCCAGCAGTAAATTTTAATGGATGTAAATGTGATTCGTTAACGGCTTGAGGATTGTCTACGCTTCAAATACAGCAACGTAGCTTGCCAGCTTGCTCACTAGGCCATGAAAGTGCTCTATGAACTTCGCGAGCAGATTTCTTTTTTTCAAACAACATTTCCACTATTTGGGGGCTTTATTTTACCGTTAAACGATTCATGATCACTTGCCGAACTTTACTGCACACTGAAAGAAAACGCTTCGTAGCATGAACGATATTGTACGTTGTATCAACGAAATCTGTCGTTAAAAGTCAATCAACGTTGGGCTTCCTTGATGCAACGAAAAAAGTTTCGTTGAAGTAAAAAGTTTCGTTCATACAACGTAAATAGAAAAATTTATCAAATCGTTGATACAACAATTTTGTTTCCTTGATACAACAACCTTCTGGAGTTGTCACACGTGGGTGGTTTCTTGAACGAACCACTGTACTCTGTTGCTGCCGCCGCTGCATACAATGGAATATGGGTCGTATCACTTCCGTGTTGGTTAACAAAAACAAACATTTGTTGTATATAAGTAGTTACGAGTACATATGTACACACAAACATGCATCTCCATGTACACATTGTGTTTCTGTATTGGAGCGTTGCGAATGGCGGGGCGGGATGTCTGCAGTTGAGCACTTTTATGATGATATTTCGTATTGAAGTTTATGTACATTAACTTTTCTTTATGTGAGAGATACACACTGACAAATGTACATTCAAGTATCCTGGTATCCCGACATACCTATTACCAATGTATGTGTGTGTTTATCCTTTTAAACGTACACACTCACACACCCGCATACATGAGAACATTTCACACAAAAGGCACCATTTAATGCACATTTGTTGCGATGACAGCGACGTCAAATGTACAATTTTTAATAATAAAAGAAGACATCGTTGTTCTTGTTGTTGCATCATTTATGAAAAGTGTGTACACACGCTCTCCTTAGGTTTTAAACACTTGTCCACACCCTCAAACTGCTGCAATGCTCAACCTGGTGGCGATGTTATCTCTGAAGTACTGCCAGACAGATTTCATCACAGAAGATGATACACTTTCGGCCTGAGAGGCGGTGGCGGCACTACCGTTCTGTATGTAAATAAAAGAAACGTCATTAAAAGGTGGAGTTTCCCAACCCAAAGAAAAGTATTCTTCCAGTCTTTGTAACTTTTATACTCTCAGATGTCATTCCTGTTGGTAGCTCAATGAAAAGGGGTAATCTCAAAACACCTACTAAAGCAAATGTGATGTGAGTTGGTGACAGATTTCAGCTACTAATATACAACTGAGCTGATGTCAGTTATGAAACTATAAATTAGTAGAGATTAGCACAAATGCTGGTGATTTCTAAACTATCATCAAATCTGTTTCTTTCTGCAATATATAGGGTGATATCTAAGCCGAATGATACCGATCGATATCGATAACTATGGTTTGACAGCTGATAATGTCAAACTGTGTTGACATTTGTGTTCCGTAAAGTCTGGCAAGTCAACATGAATAGCTTAAACAATTCCATATTATGGAAATTTGTTTTGGAAAAATAAACTGTTGCAGGCGCCCCGGTAGGCGAGTTGGTAGCGTGCTTGCCTATCAGCGTGGGGGATGTGGGTTCGATTCCCACCAGAGGCTATGGTCTGTCGCTGCAAAAATCTAAACATATGGTCTTTGTCACCCGGTTTACCCTTGGACCCAAAATTAGAATATAAATTTACTTTGTATTGTAATTAACAATAAATAAATAAATAAACTGTTGTAGAAGTTCAAAGGGCCTTCGTCCAACAGAATCGGCCTATAGAGCAAGTATGCAAGTTATGTCAATAAACCAAATTTCCGTATTGGGAGCGAAGACAATTCTCAAGTTGTTAACGAATCACCAATCCCCATTACTGTTTTGTGTGGTTTAAACGCTGGCGGTAATCACTGGTTCTTATTTCTTTCGAAATAGGGAAGGAGCTGCCGTTAAGGTGAATGGCAAGCGCTATCGATCCAGGCTGGCTGAATTTTCCTTTTCAAAACATAATCAGCTAAACATCAACGACATTTGGTTGCAACAAGATGGTGCAACTTGTCATACAACGCGCTAAACAATCGATTTATTTGGTGACAACTTTATTTCCAGAATTAGTCCTGTTTACTGGTCACTTCGTTCGTGCGATTTAAGGACACTGGATTACTTTTTATGAGGCTATGATAGGTCATTGATTTATGCCGGCAAACCCGCCAGTCCTGAAGCATTGGAAGCCAATATTCAAGCCACCACTGACGCCAAATAGCCGCGGCCGACCAATGCCAGTAATGATATTTAATAAATAAATATCATGAAATTATCTTCGAGAATGTAATACAAATATTTCGTTCCAACAATATTTGTCTTGTACAGTAGTGCTACAACTTTGTGCAATTTTGAAGGAAAAACGACCTCTCCCGATATATCATATAAGTTTGTTGCAGAATTGATTAATAATTACAATCATCTAAGACAAACCTACATACAAAATACTGAAAAAATAGAAGTAAAACGAATAAAGTGGCGTGATGACAGGCAATATTTGTATGAACTTGGAAATGCTTTTAGATACTTTCAGAAGAACAAAAAGTTTCCTTTCATAAATTTCAAAGCAATTCCGCCGATAAGCAACGCACGTTGGAATTCAAGAGCCATTCTTGCCCTTTTAGCATTTATACTTATACCAAAATATCAATCAGATTTGTATCTAATATGTGAGTTCATTTGCGGAAAATGGTTCGATATTTGGTTCTCAGATCACCGATTTTGCGAAGATAATTTCGAATCTCTGAACGAATCAGTATGTAGATTCAAAAAAGCTCACAAATGCTTTATACGACATTGGAAAAAAGAAGCTTCATCTATAGTAAACCAGCAAAGAAGTAATATTTGTGCCGAACGTGCTATTAAGGTAGTTCAGGATATTTATCCTTTATGCAAATCTGTAAGAACTTTAAATCTAAAGTTTATCTCGTTGAATAATATATAAATTGTTTTTATAATTATAACTAACTTGTTTATTATTACAAAGGTACATAAAAATGTATTCATACTCGTATAAAAAAAAAATAAAAATAATTTATTTAAAAACAAGTGGACAAATAGTAAGTTCGGCCGGGCCGAATCTTATATACCCTCCATCATGGATCCTTAAAAAGTCAATAAATAAGAAAACTAACTGAGTTTTTGGGCCGCTCGTGACCCGATAGTCCCAGGAACCCGATCACAAATTTTATCCAAATCATGAAAATAAATGCATATTTGGGTTCGCGAGAAAATTTCGTTGCATTTCGATACCCATATGTCCATGTTTGTCAAGGGACGGTTTTTGGGCCGCTGGTGACCCGATAGTCCCAGAAACCGGATCAAAAAATTTAGGCAAATCATGAAAGTAAAGGCATATTTGGGTTCGTGAGTAAATTTCGTTGCACTTCGATACCCATATGCGCATGTTTATCATGGGCCCTTTTTTGGGCCCCAAGGGTCCACGGAACCCATGAGCACGCCCATTTTTGGGATTTTTTTCCCATCTATAAATTATATAAACTTAGAACTTAGATGTAGTGAAAAAAAATATTTGAAAAATTTGATTATGGCCGGAATATATTTAGTCCCGTAAAGGGGAACTTTTTCCCCTTTGGTCCGATATGGCCCATTCTCGAACTTAACCTGCTTATGGGCAAACAACAAAACTTTTTAGCGTTGGTCGTTCGCACTCTATCGTGATTTCAACAGACAACAGACGGACGGACGGACGGACGGACGGACAGACGGACATCGCTAGAATGTCTTAGAATGTTACACTGACCAATAATATATATACTTTATAGGGTCGCAGATCACTCTTTCGAGGTGTTGCAAACGGAATGACAAACTTAGTATATACTCCATCCTATGATGGAGTGTATAAAAATCCTGGAGGGTTTTAGAAAATGCATTTGGTGCGTATCACTTTTTTTACCAATTGACCGGAGATAACCATTTTCATTAATAAAAAAAATTTGCGCATCACGTGGTGCTATGTCAAACATTTGGTTGTAGCCCTATTGTACAGGTATCTCAAGAGTTGTTATTGTGGTATTCAAAGAAAAATGGAATTTTCTGAGACAATTGATCGAATGTTTATTTCATAATGAAGAGAAAGGTATGCTGTTAATAATGAAGAATAACATCAGCCAAATGGCCACCACGACCGCGCTTACAGGACCATATCCTTTTCATGAAATTTGCCATAACCAAATCGCAAAGTGGCTGCCCTATGTCGTCGATAGTCTTACGAATTCTATCTTTGAGGTCTTGAATCGACGCTGGGCTTTTGGCGTAGACCTTATCTTTCACGTGGCCCCAAAGGAAGAAGATGTTAAATCACAAGATCTCGGTGGCCAATTGTGATCACCTCTTCGAGAGATAACATGGTCCGGAAACTCTTCCCGTAAAAGAGCAATGGTTTCGTTGCTTCCTAACTGTTGATCCAGATCAATATCATTCAACTCCGACCATAAAAAATCAGTAATTATCTCTCGATAGCGCAATCTATTCTTCCTAACTGTTGATCCAAACTTATTTTCGACAAAGTAAGGTCCAATAATCCCGCCGGACCATAAACCTCACCAAACAGTCACACGTTAAGGATGGAGAGTCTTCTCAACAATAACTCTTGGGTTTTCCGATCCCCAGATGCGACAATTTTGCTTGTTGACGTAGCCACCGAGGTGGAAGTGGGCCTCATAAGTCAAGATGATTTTTCGGTGGAATTCATAGGAATTTATCGTCGTTTGAAGTGTAGTATTAATTTTTGGCCATAAATGACAAAAGGTCTATACATAGGACTATAACGTCTTTCGAAGTGCATTATTAAATTTTTGCACTTTCATGGAATTTTAAAAAGTTATAAAACGTTTTTTTGGCATTTTAGGTAAAATTTCCCAAAAAATTCAATATATGACAGCGTAACGAGCATGAAAAAGGCTAAAACTAATGATTTTTATACATCAAATGAACTGCCTGTTTTCATAAAACGAATATTTTCATTCGTTACAAATTGTCAAAACTGAGGGCTCAATAAAATGGTTTTGCAACAGTAATGAGAGCTTATTCTACTGGGATCGTGTTCCGTGTATCGATATCTAACATATATCTGAAATCCAGAATTGAATAATGTCTGAAATCCACTTTATAACGTTTCAATACTGACGATTTGTAACGAACGTTCAAATTCGTTTTATGGAAACAGGCAGTAAAATTCGAACATTTTTCGTTTGAACTGATGACCCAAAGATTTAGAAAATGCTTTTTATTGAACAACTTGTGATTGGAATACGAAAAACCTCCGAAAATCCATTTTTTTTTTTAAAAATAACGATTTGTGGCACCTCCATGAAAACTAAAAAAAATCTGAAATACTTTACCCCATAAGCTTCCAAATGGTCGAGCCAATAAACATTTTTGGTTACCCTAACCTAGATCTGTTAAAAAACAAAATGCAAATTTTACACTTTGCGGCCATAGTGCATTAACAGTCTTCAAGCTACACCAGAGGTTTTTCATCAAAAAATCAAATATCTACCTTATCTAATGTTTTATATTTCACCTAGTTTGAAAAACTTGCGCAATATTGTCCATAGTTTAATTTACATATCAGGTTTACGCACAATATCTGCATTTGGATGAGAGTCTAAAAAATTTAAAGTTTGGACAATATTTTCTAGATATCTACCCCACTGTGATTGTTTGACGATTTTGCAACTTTACCCACTTTACAGCCACAGTGGAACTTCTCCAAGTCACATTTTCTTTATGCCGACACAGTAGAATTTCTCAATAACTCGAAAGAAAACAATGCCACAAACTTCCATAATTCCAACTTTTCGGGGAAATAAACCAAACAATTGAGTTGCGATGGGATATGAGTTTTAAAAATTAAAAAAAAAATTGCTCAGAAATATCTGTGGTGGAAGAAGTTTATCAGACTTTTCTACCAATGTCAATATTGCTGTTGATTATTCCTCCTAATAAACTGATGAGCATTACAAAGCCTTAAACAAATTGGAGTTAATTTTTATTCACAACAACAAAATTAAGCGGCTTTTCAAGAAATTATAAATAAATGCACTCTTTTCCAAAAGGGAAACTAATTCCTTGGCTCAGAGTCTCCGCAAGTAAGAACTGTTCTATGGAAGTTTTAGACTCTATATGTCTGAACCAAATAATTGCAAAGTACTTGACGACATAACTGTCACTGGTGTCAACTGACTCAAAATGCTCTAGGGTGCCTAAAGGGCGTCCATAGTAAATATACGAATATGCAGTTCTTTCTAGTATTAGACTTGAGAAGGCTGGGACCTATGGAATCCCAAGCACCCACAGAAACGGCTCATTGTAAATATTGATCAAATTGAATTAAATTAAATTTTGAATATACAATTCGAAATGTGTTTATTATTAAAATGTGTCTTATCAACTGGATTTATTTCAAACAAATTTGTGCTTTGAACCCATATAAACCCACACCCATTGGGGTAGAGGATATGGTGATTCGGCCATGCCGAACTCATAGTTTATACTTCCACTTCAACCAATTCATGCTGCCACCAGCGTCTGTCTCAACTTTCTGGATTTTATTTCGTAAGATGTTCTTTCTGTTCACTTTGATATTAGAATTTCAGAAATTTTCGGTGATCTCGTAATTGTTATTTGTCGTAGCACAGTGGCTGGCAATCGACATATTTTGTAAGGAATTCTAAAATATTTTATTTATATAATTTCAATGGTTCGAAGAGGTCCCTCTGTGTTTTAGGTCAGTTATTTGTATTTTGTGTAAACGTACAAATTCTGCGCGAATACGAAATTCACTCATAGTGGGATCTGTCGAAGGCGACTTCTAACCAACGAAACTGTGATATGGATCAATTTCTTTTCCGTGGCTCATTAGCCATTTGAAGATCTGATAGTCTTTCTTAATCTATTCTGTGACGCAGCTACAGTCATAGAGTATTTTTAACCCTATGAGAGTGGGAAACATCTCTGTATTGAATGACTATATTTTATTTTCCCACGCCCAATACTAAAAAAACATGCATAACATGTTCGGTCAACCTGCTAGCGCTGATGTAATGAAAATGTCCAACATTTTATGACACTAATCAATATTTTTTTTATGCGATTCTGACCCCAAGACAAACTTGGGCGACAAAACAATTCGATTGGTCACCACCCTTTTGAGGCGCGGATAAAAGCTTCTCCAGCACTGTGACGAAACTAACGAATGCGTACATGTCGTCTGGTAAATTGAAAGCTTTCGTTTCATTCTTTATGACAGACTCTATCAAATATTTATGAGCGACAACAGCAACAACTACAATAAAGTCATGTCGGCTAGGAAAGGCGGTTGGTTGTCTATGCAAATGTTAGCAGTCTGGGAGAAATGTTTCATTGCCCGAAGAAAGTACCATGAACATCGACGATGGCAATAGCAACAAGGACACAATGGAACGATGGGACAGCCAGAACATGATGAGAGGTTGCTTCCATTCCAGTTGGGCACAAAACGAAACTGGCTGTGTTTGAATTTCAGTTTCAGTTTCGGTTTCAGTTAAGTTCTCTCGCAGTTGTCTTGCCTTCCCTTTCTTTTAACTAACCTTTTAACACTTTTGCATAAGTATGTGTGTGCGGGTGGGTATGTGTGGGCGTTGTTAGATGTGAACGTCAGTCAGATTGGTATTATGACATTAATGTGTTTGGTTTGCATATTTTCTTCCATCTCGGTTTTTTTTATGGAATCCACCACCTCAGGCCATACTAAATTTGACGCAATCACTTCTCCTGTTTTTTTTTGACTCCTCGTTCCAGATTTGATATTTGTCGTTACGTAGGAACACTGAATATGAAATAGTAATTAGGTAGAGTTTGTTTTCTTTAACAAATCTTCTGATGTTGCTTTTAAATTATGAATCAAATGGCATTTGATTTGATAATAATTTGCAGCTGCCTAAAAGGTAGGACTAATGTTGTTGAACACTAATTGTGATTTCGTTTGTATTATAATTTTTACATTTTTTGTGAATGTTGCACTGAACCCGTTTTTGTGTTCATTGTTTGTCAACGTGTTACCTTCAATGAGTGCGAAACTATCGCACTTTTTGCACTCTCTACAGGCGATGTGTAGAATATTACACCGTAAAACGAAAGTAAACGAGTATATTCGAAATGTGAGCGCAAACGACGTCGCTTTAAGTGGTAAACCTAAATTTGTTCTTTTTTAGCCCAAAAAGTGTGGCAATTCAGCAACTTTTTGAAATCTTACACATGATAAGTTTGACGTCATACTAATGCCAAGAAACCACGGGAGATTGATACAGAAGTGAAACTGCAGACAAAGCTTGCGTGGCAATGGATATTTCCAAGAATGCGATTCCGGGTCGTTTAATATGTCGTATGACCCATCGAAAGTGGTCTATAAGATCGATAGATCGGGCATTTTTGAAGTGCTAAGTGGATAAAAATATTATTCACTTTTTGTAGGACACCCTTATCTTAATGCCGCGCACCTCCGAAGCGTTTCTAGTTCTTTGTAGTAACCACTAACTTCGTTGTATCACACTACGCGTAAAGTTTAAATTCATGTTGAATCCCATAAATCTGGGACCTTTAAACGAATACTTCAAACTGTTACTCAAAATGTTCATTTCCCGACCTGATCCAAATATTTATTTGTTTTGAATTACCGGCTCAAATTGCAGTACGTATCTGTGAAACAGAAGATTGCCAAGAACCAAGAAAAGGACATTAATTACCTTACCAATGCATATATGCATTTGGGTCCAATTTGAGTGAAACCCTAATGTGTTCAGAAAGAAACAGTTCCCAAAAATACGTTGCGGAAAATGCAGAGAAATTCATCGTGACTGCAGTTGTTATGCCCAAAAAAGAAAAGGAATGCAAATTTGTTCAAGGCACTTTAGGCTGAGAAAATGATTCTGCCGAATTGCGATTTCTAATCACAAAACTCGGAAACGATCAGAATTCCTTCCTACAGCCTCGAGTGTGTTGAATGTGGCTAAACTGGTTTCTGCGCAAGACCCTGGGATAAACTGGAATTCGTACAGGGCATTTTTTTTTTATCGATTTACTAGTTGAGTCTACATTTGAAGCCCTCCATATTCTAATTCAAAATCAACATTTAAATTTGGTCAAACATCGCCTTCATCGCTGATATCTTAGAAGTCGTGTGGTAACCAATTCTGGTAACTTTCTTTACGTATATGGCTGTTCACAACCTTAGTAGGTCTTTAGACGGCATTAACGATTTTTAAATGTACGCGGTTTCACCAAGTTTACATAGGCCTTCTTGGACTTGGTCCCTCCACAGCTGTCCCACGAAATCGCCGTCTAAGCATTTATATCCATGTGCATAGTTATCAATACCAGTCAGCGCAAACGTTGTAATAACGTTGCACCCCACGTCAATATTGACAAACAACTCACTATTCATTCATCGGCGGTATTCGGCATTTACGAAAACGGGCTCATTTATTTTGCGAAGTATTTTTCTCCCGGAAACACCCAAACGCTGCTTCATAAGATTCTGCACCATATAAGAGCACGGATAGTACGAGAGTGTTGGACCTACTTCTTCAGCTGTCTGTATAGCCTTCTTAGCTGACATCGTGATTTGGTTGACGGTCGCAGCTGCAGTTGCCTGCATCTACTTAGACACTAGGGTGGAGTGAAAACATGCTTTTTTTTAATTTGAAAAAGTTAACCTCGGAAAGACATGTAGTCTGGGGTCCTAATGAGGGGAAAAATAAAGAAAAAAATTTTAAAACATTTTTAGGGGTCGCGCCACTCCCTCGAAATTTGGAAATTATCGCTATTTTGGCGTTGATTTTAGAAAAATCCTAAAAATTAACGAAATTTTTGAACAATGAGAAAATTGTTTTTAAATTTTTTCATGCCCTTATTTCATTGTTTACGCTATTGCAAACATTTATTGACATAAAACTTTTTAGGATTTTTCTAAAATCAACGCCAAAATAGCGATAATTTCCAAATTTCGAGGGAGTGGCGCTACCCCTAAAATTTTTTAAAATTTTTTTCTTTATTTTTCCCCTCATTAGGACCCCAGACTACATCTCTTTCCGAGGTTAACTTTTTTTTTTTGAATTTCACTCCACCCTATTAGACACTTCTTTTCGTGCAGATGTAACTTCATCTTATCCTCGATGACCACCAGTCCTGCCCATGACCACCAGTTCTACTAGTCCACCCATTCCCTTTCTATGTTTCCGAAGGTGTAGTCACTACACTTCAGTTTGACCTAATTTACCAGGTCTTAAGCCACACTGGTATGAACCAATAATTCTGCCAGCATGTGGCTGCAGTCGTTCCTACAACACCCTTGAGAGAACCTTGTATGCAAGTAGAAGTAAACCCACTTGTACCAAAGTAGTTAGCGCAAACCTTGAGGTCTTCCTTTTTATGAAAAGGTCACAGAACACTGAGGTTCTAATCCTGGTAAAACTGGATATACAATTCATCTATACAACATCGCCTCCAGGTAATTTCCAAAAGACATCCAGTGGTGGATAGAAAACTCTAATCAATCATAAATATGATTACGCAAAAAATAAATCAAAGTGTAGCCGAGTTCAACTGGGAGAGCCTCGGGTCAGTATAATTAAGGCCGAAGTTAGATTTCTGTATGAGAACGAAGCTTAAGTTTTTGCCTAGAACCCATTGACAGTTTAAAAGCAGATGAAAATGAGAATTTATAGAAATAATACGGTTACATTATGATTCCTTTTGGTATTTCGCTACACTCCGTATATGCCGAGGTTTCTGGTTATCCGTCTCTCAGAGAGAGCTGTAATGTATTTATTATTATTTTCCTTTATGAAATAACCTCCAAATGAAGTCCGAACTGTTTTTCTTTGGACAATGATTCTTTATTTAAATGTTTGAGGTTATTTCATAATGTTTGGTTGTTACTTCATTCTGTTTCCTGCACGAAGGCTGCTTTCGTGATCCCAAAAGTGACTTTCTGGACTTTTTCAATAGACGTAGAACTATGCCAAACGCAAGTCTGACTGCATCTCTATTTACTTACAGTATTGGTGACCAGACTATCAAATCCACAAGCGTTCGTTGTGGGCGGCTAAAATCCTATCGGAGGTGGAAGATCCTACCAACTCAAACTGCAACAAAACCATAGGGGTTGTTTGCTCTACGAATCGCCAGCTGGGAACAAATACAGCGTAATGACTCAAACCTAACAACATTTCAACAGCTCGAAATCTATAAAGGACCTGACAGGCAGTAGACTTCATCAAAATGGGTTAGCCCGACAATAGATAACAAGTATTTCGTTTTTAAATTCTCAATTTTCCAGCTGTCGTCCATTAGGTTTTGAGGTCTCATAACCGACATTGTTTTATATTCAAACCAGTATGGAAATAAATAAAACCGAAAAAACTGAAAAACAATCCCAACCAAAAGGAAAAACAATACCCCAATGTTTTGGGGTATTTTTCTTAATGAAAAATTACCCAATTTTGTATGAGAATTTTGGGGAATTCTTCATTTTTCAAAGAGCCTCTGACGTTGTTCAAGAAAAGAATTTCAAACACATAGCTGACCTTAAGGAACCCGTTGGTAAGCTTTAAAGATGGCGAAGCCATTTCCTCTGTATTGAAGGTCTTTCAGGGAGGTCCTCAAGATGACGAGGTGCTGACGGTAATAGCCTATAGACATTGGCGACGATAACCTCGCCACCTAGAAAAACGAAATTCAACCGCTATTTCCGGAAATTGTTACCACGGCAAGGACTGTTCCTTTGCATTCAAGGCATTTCCAGGAGGTTGTTAAATATTCAGTGGAACTGATGGTAACAAACCCATAGACTTCTGGGAACTGGAAAATGGATTAAGTACCGCTTGGTCGTGCCAACAGGAAGATTCTCCTAGAGAACCCTGACCCTGAGGTTCTAATTCTGAGAGGCCGGTTGGTGCCAGTGGCAACGGGTTGTCCCTCGTGGATATTTTGCTTAGAACCTTTACACGGATACAAGTGATGTGAAATAAAGAAATGCTGGTGGTCATACAATTCTTTAATTTCTCTATAAAACGAAGATAGGTAGGCAAGTTGGAGAAAGGAGCTTCCAGCAATGACGCATCGATATAGCGCAACAGCGCCTCAGCCAAATAATGTCTTCAATGTCTTAGTCGTAGGGTGTCTTCAATGTCCTAGTGAAAGATATAATTTCATCAAAATTCTGATGGCCCAACTTTTTTTTGCACTGCCTTAACAATACCTTTTGGAAGATTTTTAAAGGATTTTTTCTCGTCCCCTAACAGGCTCCGACGTTAGCCTTTGGAAAATTGACCATTTATAGTCGGATATGCCGTCAACAGACCATTTAGTTGTTGCTTGCTCTGACAACATAAATGCAAATGTTTTCTTTCTCCTCCTCCTCCACCTCCTGACAAGACCAAATGACACTATCGTTGTATGATGTTTCTATTGTTGTTGTTGCTGTAGTTGTTGTCATTTCAGTGTTTATGGCCGTAAAACTAAAAGTTAACGAGTGCGAATAATGCCAACAGTACAACAACACAGGGAAACGAGTGAGCAACACGAGGACTCTGGTCGGAGGACAAAGAACAACAGCAAAAGCCAACAATTGTTGTGCTGATGTCTGCAATTATCCGCTTTATCAGACGCTGCCTTAAAGAAGATGGAGCACATCTAACAAAGACTGACGAAAACAAACCGACCGGATGAATGTATGGGACGGTATGAAATGGAATGGTAGGTGGTGGGTGGTGGGTGGCGTGTCTCATTTTGCTTTATGTGGCAAAAAATATTATCACGAAAAGTCATTTGTTATGAATGCCACTGAAAAGGGATTTGTTTTTGGATTTGCTTGCGAATGAAACGGATGAATGAACAAACGAATAGACTGACAGATACACGAAAGAGCGAGTGAGAAGTTAATGCAGTCGTTACGTGCATAAACTGTGAAAAGAAATGTGAGATTAATATAGAAAGTCCCATGGACAAAAGCAAACTGCAATAGATGGCAAAAAAAAAAAAAAATTAAGGAAATATTCGTTCATGAGGTCGGAGAAATTGAACTCAACGAAGGGACATGAAATTGAGTTGGAACGAAATGTTATCTGTGATTGTTTTCGCTTTGATATTCGCAGCTTCACGCATAATTTAGTTTTCATATTATGGACAAGATAAAGCACACGAAACCTAAACATATGAGTAAAAAGGGGGGGATACGATATCACTGACCACTGGGGTCATTGTTTGGGTAATTTATGTAGATTGAAATGAAACGCGAAATTTACTACGGATTTCGCACCAACGAAATGAAGGGACAAACTCCATGAAAAGTAACTCATCCCTGCGTCGAAAAAGTTGGTATAGAAGGCAACAGTTCATTGGGTGTGTTGAATTGCAGTATAACATATATTGAAATTTGTAATTAGAAAAATTACAAACACAACATCTTAAACTGAGTCTACAATAGCATAATCAAACCAATTTGGTTAGAAGGCGCACAGCTATGGGGAAAAGCAAGTTCGAGCAACCTCGACAAATCCAATGAGTCCAGTCGAAAACTCTGCGGTTAATTACCAATTCATACTGGGAAATGAGAAATAAAAACATCCACAAAGACTTGAACATATCTCTACACTGCGTAACGATAGTCTAGGAACAAACTAAAAATACCGCGATTAATATATATTTTTTTTAATTTTTAAATTTTTTTTAACGATTTTTTTAATGGCAATACAATTTGCATTTTTTTCAACCTTATGCTATTTCAGGATGTTCGAGTACCCACACTTATTTAATGGTCGGCGGATGGGATTTATTTTATTTGGTTCATCTTTATGCGATTTCCTGAAGTTTAAGTACCCATTAAGTCTTGGGGGTCCCTAAGCAACATTTTCCGTGATTTCTTGGTGCGGGGGTAGCATTTTCAGTTTTTTGGGGGTAACCTTCCAGTTGGGAAAATATTTCAAAGCGTTATGGATTGGATAAAAATGTAAAGCTTTGATTTCTGCAAACGCCCCTATGAGGGCGACGGGAACATATTAGGGATGTAACGTAGTTCGTTTCCGAAGGCCGATTTTTGAATGGGTAATTTTTCATAATTTTTTTAGATGTTTTATCTCTTTATTTGAGGAGACTTACGTGTTTAGCAGCATACTTCTTATTGGACCTCACAGGAATACAGAACATCAAAGTAAACGATTTTCCTACAGAGCTCAGATTGGTTTGATAGGGCTCTATGAAAAATAGTGCAAAATATCAAAAAAAAAAAATGAAGAATGCCCCAAAATAAATGAAAAATCCCCACAAAACCCAATATGAAAATTTACCCAAAAATTCTGAAAAATCCCCTAAACAATTTATGAAAAATCGCCCAATGCAAAATACCCAAAATATTATAAAAATACAACAATAGATGTTTCTAAATTGGAAAAATTTTACTTTTTAACAAGAAAAAAATCAAAAGTATGAAGAATAGCCCCAAAGTTGGAGTGATTTTTTATTATATCACCTCAAACTAAAATGTGAAAAAAACCCAAGAAAAATGCATATATCGATTTTGTTTTTATAATGTATGCGGGTACGACCATAATTATCACATTTGAAAAATGGCCTCAATTTCAAAATGCCCCAATTTGAGGTTGTTGTTACACTGACTAACATTTTGGCCCAATTTTTAATTTTTGAATTGGGCCATTTTTCACACTTACTAATTAGGGTCTTATCCCAAACACATTACTACAGGTTTGCAATACAGCATCCCGAGGTCCTTAATAGAGTAATTGTGTCTAATAAAAAGTCTATCTCTACGTAATCGTTTGAGTACAGCAGGTGCTGCTGGTTCCTCGTTTTGTCCAAAACTTATTTTCAATAAATGCACGGTTTGAACAACACATCATTGACTTTAAAAAGCAATTCATTTCGTTCCACGATACTGACATCCTGTCAAGCTTTCGAGCGGTAAAGGACTGTCACTGCCAAGAGAGAGGAAAATGGTAAGTTTTGGTCAAAAGCAGCCTCAACAGAACACAATTGCGATCCATCTCCAAAAATGTCAACTTCAATTTCAGGTCAAATAAGCTCCACATATATAAAAGAAAACAGCCATTTCTATTTCAGTAGCAACAACTATCTACAAATAATTTTTAAAAACAAAACCGTCTGTATGTGTGAAAGTGATGGGTCTTGTACTTAAAAAAGGCATCAGTGTTCCTGTCCGTTGCTCTTTTGGAAATGCAAACCACTGAGAATTGGAATACAAATTTTTAAAATATTGGTTACATTCATTTTATTTATGTATGAAACATTTGATTGTTTTGAATCTGTTGCTTCGGAACTAGAGGTCTGCACCGAATAGCTTCTCGCTGCACGTATGAAGTTCTTATTCGAATATCTCAGAGCTCAAGTAGTGTTGTGCAGAGAATGGTTGTTTGCCAATTACCGATGAGTAAGTATCCGAAGCAAAAGTGTTCATATATAAATGTACACAACGAATAAAAAGTACTACAAGTATGATGATTACTTCACGTTGTACATCGAGTATTTTGAAAGCATGTAGTAATGCTCCGCTCTTATTAAAACCAGTAGTTTTCCCGTTTAACTAACCATCCAGCCTTATAATTAAGAAAGATTTTATTTTATTAAGCCTAAGGTAAATATCAGCACTTCCTGAGGAATAGTTTGAATCGTCTTTTCCACAATATTTTCAACTTAGTGAGCATTAATGTAAACCTAATCGAAAGCTTTGACCATAAATTAGATTTACATCAATGCTCATAAAATCATTGCTTTCGCATTTCTAGAAATCGGGTTAAAATAAAATAAACCTATCTAATATCCGCGATTACTTTCTTGTTATACCTAAAACATTTCATTAAATGGTTTTCGATATTCTCTTTCGTTTCAATCATTTGTAGTTTTGATGGCAGTTTGATTTAATTTGTACTCAGTTCAAAATAATACAAATGTTCATGGTTTTCTTTTCAATTGCCAAGTCAGCGTTAAGTGAAATTCGAAAGGTTAAGTGAATCCGGTTTTATTCATCTTCATGTCACGGAATCGTCCTCCATTTACTTTGAAATGCATTTGCTTGAGTTGACGACAGACGTCGAGAATTCCTTTAAATTATAAAGTTTTTCAATTTAAATGACAAACTTTGATGTGCGCCCGAGTAATTGAGAAATTCTTTATAATTATCTTAATTTATAGTCATATTTATTACATTGTTAATTACACTAAGTTACATTATAAATATATATATGTAATACACACACACACACAGACAAATTCTCAAAGCCCCGCATACAGACAGACTTCTACTATGTACAAAAGGCAAACACAGCACACAGATACAAATGAATGCCAGAAAAGTCTCACTTTTATCCACAGGATGTGGCTAAGGCAAGAAAAATGTGGCAGCGTGAGAGTTGGCTGGCTGTACGAGTGCGAGAGTTGGGAAAGGGGGTGGGAATAGAAAATATTTGATTTAATTACTGAAAAACAATGTAAATTTAATTTAGTTTAAATAATGTTATCTTAACCAAACATATTACGAACACAAACTCCGTCTCTCACACAGACAATGGACTATACACTCGCATACTAACATACATGCCGTACAGACACACACGTAGTGTATACAGTGTGGGAAATAAGTGTACAGTTTACACGATGCAACGTGATTTCGAAAGGGCACAAAGGTTTCAAATTTTCCATCGACTTTCATCAAAAAGTTTCGAAAAAATGGCGCTTACGAATTTTTCGCGGTAACAGCTAAATTAAAAAAGACTAACATGTGGTTGTGGTAGCTTCGTAATAAATCAAAATTGATAAAAATATATTATTGCAATTTTGTAACATATTTTGGTTTTTTTGTTAAAGAGAAAACAAATTTATACATCTACTCTTTAGAGTTGTGTGCATTTGAGAGATTACGCGAATGGTCGAGAATTATAATTTTTTTCTTAAAAAAACGAAAATCAAAAATTAAGGCTGTTTACACAATTTTGGCGGTTACGGCTCAATATGTTTCTAATTACTTTTCTGTTTCTCATAGCGACTCTTTTTTTTGGAAATAATCAATAACAACATTTCCTAAATCATAAGTTTAAATTAAATTCCACGTCTGTTAATGCTGATTAGGTCTTCAGTGGATTAGAGTAAACACCATAATTACTGTTCAGGATAACTGTCCTAGATTCGTGAACAATCAATGAGTTTCATTACAGCCCTGAAACGTAGTTCGATGATTTCATTAAAAATTTCTTTCTTTAGGGACAATATTTTAGTCGCAATAGTGTTACTGGGTGAACTTTTATAAAAAGAATGTATATCGAATGCTCTCTGAGTAGTTTATGTCTTCATTTACACTTATTTTTGACCCACACGGTTGGAAACTGTATCCATTTGTTAAATTTTATAATTTTGTGTATGGTTGTGTGCAAGCCATCCCGCTGTCCCGGTGTTAGTGAGTGAAAGCGTGTATTCATTCAATTGTCTTTCGCTGATTGAATTCCCAAAAATGAAACGAAACGAAACACACAACAAAAGAAGAAATGCTACGGGGGGAGAAATGTGAAACGTTACATAAATTATAAACATATTTTGATGGTAATGTTTAACAAATCAAATTAGTATTCGGCAAGTTTCAACTGAAGGCACACTCTCCGAACAATGAACATGTCTGTCTGTATGTGTGAGTGATTGTGTATGAGATTATGAGTGCCTTTGTATGGCTTACCTTTCTGTTGCTCTGAATCAATTCATCTTCAACGTACACCCACTAACTGTACCGTCTTCGCCTTTGAGTGTAATTCGTTTTGTATATGTGTGTACGTGTGTGTCCTTTAGATCCTGGTCCTTTTCGTGTTCTTCACCTTGAAGAATGCTGCTGCTGCTTCGTACAAGGAGTAGTAGTGGCCGCATACACACCGCAATCAGTTCATGTTGTTGTTTGTCGCCGGAGCAGAGCCAGAGATTCAAATAATTGTGAGTTGTCGGTGTGCGTTCGTGTGTGCTCTCGCAGTTGAGAGCTTTTGTTTTGACACCGCCGAAGACAACGGCAAACAACAGAACAGGTATAATATAATCAAATTGTTTTTGTTCAAGAAATTCTCTCTCTGTCTCTTTTCTTAGGTTTTTTTTTTGTATTTCTCACAGGCTCGCTGAAGACTATTTCTTTCACTCCGTGTCCGCGCGGAAAACGTTCAGCTTTTATTATTGTTAATAATTTCTCTGGTTAATTTGAATTTATTAAATTATTTTTACATCAGTAAGGAGTAGTTTTTTTTATATAAATCGTTTAGTTTGGCGCAGACAATCTGGAAATAAATCGGAAAATTTTGAAATTTAAATAAATGTATGTATTTATAATTCCAATGTATAACAATTTCGTCAGTAAATCGTTCCTATACAAATAGCTAAAGATTTGTGATTTCGGAAAACAACTGATTCTAGGCAAGTAATATAGATGATTCTAAGGCAGGGCTCTTTAACAATTTTGTTTCATTTCATAAAAAATATTACCCCTCTAACTGGCCAAACAGAAATACTGGAAAATCCCTGCAACCTGTTTTTATACCCTCACCCTACGGGTGGGAGGGTATATATCATTTGATACGGCTCACAAGTGTAACACATAGAAATATTCACATTAGACCCCAGGTGTCTTTGAACCAAATTCGATTCATGACTTTCTGAATCGTTGGAGCCATGCCCGTCTCTCCTTCGAAAGAGTTAAACAATCGCTTTGAAATTTGGCACGGGTTAATATTTTTCCAAAACTGCTTATGGGATTGCATATGGGCTATACGGCCACTCCCATTCGGGGAGTCTATTTCGCCCACTCTAGAAATCCTGTAATAATATCAATATGACCAACGTGATCTTGCTCTAATTCTGTATTTAGTAATGCTATTGCTAGACAAAGTTGTTCACATAAACTTGGAAGTCTGGCAACTCCCCTTCTGGTACCTCCCATACAAATGTACCATCCCGCCCCATTAGAAGTCGTGTAATAATATCTATTAGCCCAACGCGATCTTGTCCAAATTTTGTATTTAGTAAAGCTATAGCTAGACAACGTTTTGTACAAAAACATGGAAGTCTGGCAACTCCCCTTCTGATACCTCCCATTCAAATGTACCATTCTTTAGATACAATATATAATAACACTAGTCAACAGTCAAAATGTACTCGGGATGCGATAATTTTTTCTGTGTAGATAACCTTGACATGAGCTCGAAAAACGCAATAAAAATTTTTTTTTTCGTTTGGTTTTTGTTTTTTTTTTTTTTTTTTTAAATTTTAAAAAAATTTTATGAATTTCAAAAATTTCAAATTTTCATATATTTTTGTCACCCAACAAATTTTAATTTTTTTTGTAATAAAAAAGAAAAACCCTTACCATAGACAAAGTTGTGCATATGTCGAGCAAATTTTTGAAATTCATACCTTTACTCAATTGCGAATTAAAGCGAAACGCGTGCATCGATTTTCATGATCTTTGTCTCATTTTGCTCATAGGTTATGTGACTTTACGTAAAAGTAATAAGATTTGACATTTTTTTTCATTTTGGATTTTTTATGGATTTTTTAAAAAAAAAAAATTTAAATCTTTAGGCAAAAAATAAGTTTTTTCCTTTATATATTCATTTTTAACTTGGAAAATGTTGCTTGTATAGGAAAACAATATATGAACAGATTAAGGGAATTGTAATTTTAAAATTTAATTCAATTAAATCGGGCTAGTGGTTCCCGAGTTATGCCGGACGAAACAAATTAACCAAAAAATTTTTTTTAAAATTTAAAAAAAAAAAAATAAAACAAAAACCAAACGAAAAAAAAATTTTTTATTGCGTTTTTCGACCTCATGTCAAGGTTATCTACACAGAAAAAATTATCGCATCCGGAGTACATGAAATTTTTTTCATTTTGTTGAGTAGTGTAATAGTACTACTCTCTATGCGATCTTATCTAATTTCCATAATTTATAAACTTTGTAAACTTGTAAAACGTAACTTTGTAAAACTGGGCATAATGTACTAAACACAGTGGGGATTAATATATTTTGTGGCAGACAATCTGAATTCAGATCTATGGACTTCAATCCTGACCTGTCTCAATTCTCTCATCGAGGTGGTTGAGAGATTCGTGATTCACCTGACCAACCATGGAACTGTAAAGAACACCAAGACTGTGACTGCGACAATGGACGACAGTCTGCCTGTCACTTCAGACTTGTCTCACCAACGGTATTAAGGAAATCGCAATAAACAATCATCCAGATTAAGTCCTGTTGTTTTACCCACCGACAAGCCTATTCCAATTTGTATGAATTACTTATTTTGTGAGATTGCGTAACCACAAATTTTAATAAGAAAGAATAAATACTACCTGCTCCTTTTCCCGCTGCTCAAGGACATTCTTTTACACTTCAAAAAATAATTTATCTCTTTGTATGCATTCCGTGAGTTTCGTGATTACAACTTTCTTCGGGCAAAATATGCGATACGTGTCATTGTACAAAAATGTAAAAAAAAGGTGAAGGCAACGAAAAAAAAAACACAGTGAGCGCATTCTGCCTTTCCGTTATTTTAATATCAATATCATTTAATCATAATAGACTTTCAACACTTCAGCTGCTGGTGCTGCGGTTGCACCTTCTTTTTTTTCTGCTAACCATTCCAAATTTTCAACACTTTGGTTTGGGGCCGAAAAAAAAAAATAATACAGACAGACGGATACGGACACCATCATGGACAGAGATACAGATACTGCTACTCACGCGTATGTATGTATGTACTCGGCTGTTTAAATGTTGTTCTCTGGTGCTGTCCTGCAAGTTAATTAAAGTCTTGTGGTCGGTTAGTGTTGCGCCTCCGCTCGATCTCCATCGCCCGGCAAGTTCCTAAATGGTATCACCACTGCCCGCACTTTGTTTGCGGAGCAAATGTAATTTCTTTTCACACCTCAGGCCACAAAAAAAGCTGTGGATGTTCAGAACGGATAACAGCTAACACACATACACATTTACATGGACATAGGCAAGTTGAAAACATTTAGCGAAATACAATAAAACAGGAGCGAAAAGTACGTAAAAAATACGAGTAAAGAATTGTGGTCAGCCATTGCGACAATTACTATACCCTACGTCAACGAATTATGTTGTGGCTTAAATTTGATAACAACTTGGCCATAAATAAACATTTACAAAACTGTCGACTTTTGGCAGATTACTAATCGAGAGAATTAATCTGAGGAATTACACTGTGGAGCAAATTCAGTTTTTTCATTTATTTGTATATGGTAAAGATGTCAGATTTTCTATGTCACGTGTTTTTGAATAAATGGAAACAAGAACCACTAGCGGCAGATTATTTTAGTGTCGCCATAAATTTGATCCTAAAACCTCATTTTGTCACAAAAATTTCAAACAAAAGAAAATGAGTTTAGATTTATTGAAAAATCATCGAGACTTCCTGCACTTAAGAGGAAAAAGTAATCAACTTTTCAATCATTACAATTCCAAGCGCGATCGAAATTCCCCAGTACGACTGTCATTTTCTCTAATGTAATAAAATAAAAATTTTTACATTTCTGAAAAATGTTTAGAGAACAACGAGAATACTTTTTCGGACACATTTTGAACTTTTGGGGAATTTCTCAAATGAACAAATTAAACAAAGAATGGTCACTGCAGAAAGTAGTGGCTGATATTTATAAGGGCTTACACTCAAGAACCATCAAATTACGTAATCTATTGTCTGCTTTCTATACTTAACCAAAAATCATACTCTGTTGTTTTTTTTGTTCACTAGCCACTGAGTGTTTGGCCTCATGGCTGTACGGAAGAACCTTCCATACAAGGAAGCTGTTCAGATGATGAAGAGGAGAAGTCAGTGCAGCACCTGCGATGCTCATGTAAAGAGTATTGTCTAGCCTATTAAGGGCGTCAATGACCTAGCGGACGCTTCACTTAAACCCCTGTTCAAATTCACTAAGATATCTTTCTGGAATCCACACCAAAGCCACAGAGAACAACGAACAACACTGTGTTACTAAACTCTCTCCCTCTTCTTCGTTTTTCTTCTCCAATACAACTCTACTCTAATTTGTCTTCTTCCGTTCTATTTAAGGGAACCACCATGGACTGAATCGTCGGCCCAAAGTGAATTCGTCAATTGTATATTTCAACTTACGGGCATCCCATTCAACCTAACCTAACATAAAGGTCGTGACATAAGGCGGCAAAAATAATATTCTAGGCTTATAATATTAGCGGTAAGAATTTCACGAGGCAGATCACTGTCAAAACTTACATTATGCGTGACTCAACATTACTTTTCTCATGTTTCTAAATAAAAAGCAATGAGTTCCATATGACACAGTGACCCCGATTCAAATTAAATCGTCCATAAGTCAATAATATTTGATTTTAGAAATATTTCCAACGTTGATTAATTTTTGTAGTCGATTTTCGGGAGACAATTTTTTTTTCTATTTTTAGATTTTTGTTTAAACGTTTTGACCTAATTGCGCATACGAAAATGTATTTTGTTTTGTATTAAAAGTTTTAAAGTTTTTCAGATTTCGATATTTGATGTATTTATAATTTTTTGACTTTTCGAACGTGGAAGTGTTCCCCATTGTTGGTGTGCAAATTTTGCCGGCACGAAATTGTTCGCTTGGAAGAAATGGTAGATTTAGTGCAAATTGTCTTATTTTGTTGGCCGCACAAGCGGATTCATTACTTTGCTTACATTAATTTAAAGTTAAAGTGCGTATCTGAAAAGATGAGCAAATTTGGAGTAACGAAGACGTCTTTGTAGCCCCTGACCATATATGGGAGTCAATTTCTGGCCGGATGTGTGCAAGGCATCTAAGTTTCTAACCATCAATTTGAGATCTGCCCACGAATCAGCGACCACCTTTATGTCAATTTTCCACATCACACAGAAGTGTCTTGTGCCATTTTATTTTTTTTTATCAGATATCATTTTCTGGCTCCCAGGAACACACTTAATATTGATTTTTTCTCGAAATGAAGAACGAAGTAGGTATTTCGTGGCGATTTCTATGTTACGTTAACCAGAGAATCCCCTCACTTTTATGAGTCAAAGTGCTTCTGGTGGTCAACCGAATGACGGACATATTGTGCCACCCATTGTTTTGTGAAGTGTCTGACAACATGTTAGAGAATCTCGACAGAACTACCAGCGCCGGCTGGCGGGCCGGCACTAGCACTGATGTTGGACGGTTGTACACTCAACAAGAAGTGAACATAGATGACCCCTAATGGAGTACATATGCTAAACATGGCCGGAGGAGGGAGGATGGCGAGATGTCAGGCTAGAAATAACAACAACAGTAGTAGTAACAACACCACGAACAACAACAACTGGGCGGAATAATGTCCCGTATACATGTAATACAAATGAAAGCAATTAACCGTAAATTAGCAACAACGCCGAATACTGGCTCAAAATAAACGAGTGAGAGTTTCGTTTTTTCGTCACTCTCGCTGTCGGTGTCTCAATGCCGGGCAATTTAAGAGGGACGCGTGAGCTTACACAACAACGGTGGTACGAATAGTTGGCTGTGAATATTTTTTTTGGGGGGGGGGGGAGGTCAGCGTAATTCTAATTGGTATTCACTTCCAAAGATTTCCACAACAGTTCAAGAGAAAACCAGGCGGCACAACAACGAGATTTCTTTTTAACTCTATTAATTTGTTGGAACTTTTCGTTGGCACCGGTGCGGCAGACGGGGTACTGATGGAAAAGTTAAACCGCACTACATCAATCGTACGCCTCGGGTTCATTAGTTACGTATTGTGTATACGCCGGCCACTGCCATGAAGAGCACATTGATTGTTGCTAGCAAATAATGAAAAAGTTGGTCAAACAGTTGGCAAAACCTTTGAATTTCGAATGCTTAAGGTCAGACTGTTGGAATTTCTGTAAGATGTTCATGAAAGTGCACTTGTGTGGGCCGAGTTTTCTATTTCGAAGTTTATTAATGAAATGTAAGTGACTTGATGGGTACATTTGGTCCAACCTTGACGTCACTAAATACCCACACTCACATGAACGTATCGAATATTGTCCACTTGAGAAATTGTAAAGAAACTTTTGACAATAGAAATGTGTTTGGGTGGAAAGCCATTGAAATGACAGAAGCAAAAACATATCAGAAGGTGTAGAACTTCAACACCAAAAACTTTGCCACGCTTAATGGCACAGAAACATGAGAATAAGTATTTTGGAAAACCAAACTATATTTTGGTATAAAATCTGTTATTGGAATTGGTTGTGAAACGACCGAATCACAGGTCACACTTACTAAACTAGAGTCTGTCAAGAGAGTGCTAACAGCCTACGACTGGAACCTTGGCACAGTTCAAGATTGTGAGTTTTAAACTCTCCTAACAAAAAGGAAATAAAGTTAGCAAAATCTTAAAATTAAAAATGTCCAAAGTTATGAACATGACAGTAATTCCGTCTTTCCGCCGTCTTTGCAGTAGCCCAGCCTATCAATATAATTTTTTAAGACCTTGGCAAAGGTTTCTGGTTTGAAACGATAATGGAATGATCGCTCCTTCAATGTAATCCATAAAAAGAGTATAACGTTGTCAAAAGCAGCACAGACACGGGCAATTGACATTACCGAGAAGGCTGATAACACTATTAAGGAATTTGGTACCAAAAGATCAGATTTTCTGTGCAAGGGCTCCTGCTGAAACCAAAGATCGTCCAAGTCCATGCCTTCAATCTTCGGCCACGAAAAACTACATATCATGCCTCTACAGGTGATCTTTGAAAAATTCCCTAAAAAGAAATGAAGACATGACCAAAATGAAGAATTCCCAAAAATAAACGAAAAATTCCCCGAATACAAATCGCTTGAGAATAATGCCGCACATCACTCGAGAGCTCGAAATAAGATGAAAAGAAAGCGCAACTGTGGTCATGAGTATATTTGTGCAAAAACTATGAAAACTGTTAAAGCACGTAAACTGGTTGCGAACAAAATTGTAGACAGAAGCTTAATAACACCGAAGAACTCATATTTAACCAGTTTTGGAAACTGGGAAACAGCTACCTCTTTGGTTGCATTCATGTAAGAAAAAACCAGAGGACGTATAAAAAGAGAACTAAAAGACAACAGTTGAAATGAAAATTGTCAGCTCGTTATTTCGTTGAAATTGATGGTGCTCATGTTAAAATAAGCAAAATAGAGTTTAGAAATTTACGCGGTCTTCAGTATTCAAGTGGAAAACTTGTGAATATTATAAAAATTAAAAAAGAAGAAAAAAAGGTGCTGCTGTTTCTAAAACAGATGGTAGAGGTTAGCTTGCAAGTAGACCAAATAGACTGAACCGTAAACAAATTGATTCTTTAAGAAATCATATAAATATGATACGAAAATATCAGAGTCATTACAGCAGAGCCAAAAACATACACAAAACTTATTTCAACCACGCCCATTTTTATAGAGAATATTATGTTCTTTGGTGTGAAGAAAATTAAATTAATTTTTTAAAAAAGAAACATAATAAATTTTAAAAATAACAAAACATTTGGTATTCAAAATAAAAAAAATTGAAACATAATTTATGCAATAACACAACTTTTTTTTTTGAAAATAGCGATTTCCGAAGTTTTTTTTTGGGTATACAGCGACTGGTTGATAGTAATCACCCTTAACCACATAATACAAGTAACTATTTCATGATGTCATCAAATCCCTATTTTCTGATTTTTTTTTCAAAAATCGAAGGCGATTTACACAGTATTTTCATTCTGTGGCTTAGCCTGTTTTTACAATAAGCCCTTCAATTCGTTTTGTATGGAATTTTTTGTCCATCTTTTTTTTGACTTTTTTTATTTGGAACATTTTTCATATATACAGCCCTCTGGTGCTGTCATCGTTAATCGAAATGGCAGCATTTTCAAACAAAATTGGACAAATGATGCAACCGTTCTGAAATCACTTTTGCTTTTCGACCACCTTTTGCGGTTAGGGTTTTTAATTTCCCGACCTGTTTTAACACTCGGGATTTTTCACCGGGATTTGATTTTCTATATAAAATATAATAAAACCAGTGGAAAAGTTGCAGTCGGGTAAACCGACTTATATATACCCTCACCCTCAGTAAAAACATACAAGTCTCATACTCATAAGTATCGGAAAGTCAAAAGTGACCGTAGCTACCATCATTTGATGTAATATCTGATGAAAAGTCATAATAGCAACCTAAAATACCGAATGCTATAGAAAAATATTGGATGGTACATTTGTATGGGAGGTGCCAGAAGGGGAGTTGCCAGACTTCCAAGTTTTTGTCAAAAATTTTGTCTAGCTATATCTTTAGTAAATACAAAATGTGGGCAAGATAGCGTCGGTTATACTGATAGTATTACACGGTTTATCAAGGGCGGGATGGTACATTTGTATGGGAGGTACCAGAAGGGGAGTTGCCAGACTTTCAACTTTTTGTCCAAAACTTTGTCTAGCTATAGATTTACTAAATACAGAATTTGGGCAAGATCGCGTTGGTCATATTGGTGTTACTACACGATTTCTAAGGTAGGCGGGACGGTACATTTGTATGGGAGGTACCAGAAGGGGAGTTGCCAGACTTCCAAGTTTTTGTCAAAAATTTTGTATAACTTTAGTAAATACAAAATGTGGGCAAGATAGCGTTGGTTATACTGATAGTATTACACGGTTTATCAAGGGCGGGATGGTTCATTTGTATGGGAGGTACCAGAAGGGGAGTTGCCAGACTTCCAAGTTTTTGTCCAAAACTTTGTCTAGCTATAGATTTACTAAATACAGAATTTGGGCAAGATCGCGTTGGTCATATTGGTGTTACTACACGATTTCTAAGGTAGGCGGGACGGTACATTTGTATGGGAGGTACCAGAAGGGGAGTTGCCAGACTTCCACGTTTTTGTCCAGAACTTTGTCTAGCTATAGATTTACTAAATACAGAATTTGTGCAAGATCGCGTTGGTCATATTGGTGTTACTACACGATTTCTAAGGTAGGCGGGACGGTACATTTGAAGGGCTTATTGCAAAAACACGATAAGCCACACGATTTCAAAAAGTGTTTTTTTCAGCTCATTCAATTACTTTACACCATTGCAACGTTCACTGAAAATATTTTAGCGATTGTCCGTTTAATTTCTAACCTATAGCAAATGTTACTTTTTGCATTTCGATTTTATTCATAAATATTTTTTGTCAAAAACTCGATAAGCCACAACAATTAAGAAGACCGTAATACAAAACGATGGATTCTGGTGAAGATATTAGCGAAAGTGACTATTTTATTGATGATACTGATGACAGCGTGGTAGACAAAGGCTTTTTGCCGACTGGGTATGAAGTAATTTCAGAAACCAGCGAGGTATGATTTATTTTATCTGGTGTGGCTTATCCTGTTATTGCAAAAAAAAATCTAATGAAATTACATATGAAGGGCTTATTGTCTTTGTCTTTGGATGTCTTTGTGGATGCAATTAGTAAAAGAAGGAAGATTCAAAACTATTACGCACCATTTCCTAGTTAGTGGTCACACTCATTTGCCATCTGATAGAGACTTCGCTTTAATAGAAAAGAGACATAAGAAATATGCTCCGCAAATCTACTCCCCAGAAGGTTGGCACAGTGTTATTAAAGAAGCAAATAAAAAGACTCCATTTGTCGTTACAGTTATGGAACAAGCTGATTTTTTAAATTTCGGCCCTATTGTGGACGGCATTAATAAAAATGCAATTACTACCGATAGGTGCAAAACGGATTTCTCTGGTGTATACTCATTTCACTTTAAAGTTCAAAATACGAGATCAATTTTTGTAAAGCATTCAATTCAAGGAGATTATAAGGAAGTATGTATTATAAAAAAGGGAAGACCTGCAAATACAACCTTAAATGGATTGAAAAACAAATACACAGAATTCCTAAAACTAGCGGCAAAAAAAGTACACAGCGTAAAATCCTTACTGCCATATATTCCACCAATTTATCATTACTTCTACAACGCTTTGGAGCCGTCTTCTGCTGAAACGGAATTAGAACTTATAGAAATTAGTTAATGTAATTAACATTTTAATATTTATTTCATTTACTTTTTTAAAAAAGAAAAATAAAAAATTTTGTACTGCAAAAACACGATAAGCCACTTTATTTCAACCTAAAAAAAAAAACTTTTGATATTCAAAATAAAAAAAATTTAAATAAAATGTATGCAATAACTCGATAAGCCACACTTTTTTTTTGAAAATAGCGGTTTCCGAAGTTTTCTAGGTATTCATGGACTGGTATGTGATAGTAGTCTTCCTTAAACACTAATTACAAGTATTTAAACCATGATTTCATCAAACCCCTATTTTCTGCATTTATTTCAAACTTCAAAGGCGATTTTCTCAGTATTTTCATTTTGTGGCTTATCGTGTTTTTGCAATAAGCCCTTCATTTGTATGGGAGGTACCAGAAGGGGAGTTGCCAGACTTCCAAGTTTTTGTCAAAAATTTTGTATAACTTTAGTAAATACAAAATGTGGGCAAGATAGCGTTGGTTATACTGATAGTATTACACGGTTTATCAAGGGCGGGATGGTACATTTGTATGGGAGGTACCAGAAGGGGAGTTGCCAGACTTTCAACTTTTTGTCCAAAACTTTGTCTAGCTATAGATTTACTAAATACAGAATTTGGGCAAGATCGCGTTGGTCATATTGGTGTTACTACACGATTTCTAAGGTAGGCGGGACGGTACATTTGTATGGGAGGTACCAGAAGGGGAGTTGCCAGACTTCCAAGTTTTTGTCAAAAATTTTGTATAACTTTAGTAAATACAAAATGTGGGCAAGATAGCGTTGGTTATACTGATAGTATTACACGGTTTATCAAGGGCGGGATGGTACATTTGTATGGGAGGTACCAGAAGGGGAGTTGCCAGACTTCCAAGTTTTTGTCAAAAATTTTGTCTAGCTATAACTTTAGTAAATACAAAATGCGGGCAAGATAGCGTTGGTTATACTGATAGTATTACACGGTTTATCAAGGGCGGGATGGTACATTTGTATGGGAGGTACCAGAAGGGGAGTTGCCAGACTTCCAAGTTTTTGTCCAAAACTTTGTATAGCTATAGGTTTACTAAGTACAAAATTTGGGCAAGATAGCGTTGGTCATACTGATAGTATTACACGGTTTATCATGGCCGGGTTGTACATTTGTATGGGAGGTACCAGAAGGGGAGTTGCCAGATTTCCAAGTTATTGTCCAAAACTTTGTCTAGCTATAGATTTACTAAATACAGAATTTGGGCAAGATCGCGTTGGTCATATTGGTGTTACTACACGATTTCTAAGGTAGGCGGGATGGTACATTTGTATGGGAGGTACCAGAAGGGGAGTTGCCAGACTTCCAAGTTTTTGTCAGAAACTTTGTTCAGTTATACTTTTACTAAATACGGATTTTTGCCAAGATCGGAGTGGGCATATTGATATTATTACACGTTTACTAAAGTGGGCGAAATAGCAGATTTGTATGGGAGGTACCCGAAGGGGTGTGGCCATATAGCCCATATGCAATCCCATAAGCAGTTTTGGGAAAATATTAACCCATGCCAAATTTCAGAGCGATTGTTTAACTCTTTCGAAAGTTATCGTGCGTACCAGCAGGACAGACAGACAGACGGACAGACGGACGGACGGACAGACGGACATGGCTCAAACGATTTAGAAAGTCATGAATCGAATTTGGTTCAAAGACACCTGGGTTCTAATCTGAATATTTCTAGGTGTTACACTTTTGGGTCGTATCAAATGATATATACCCTCCTACCCGTAGGGTGAGGGTATAATAAATATCATTTTCAAAAACATCAATATATAAATGATTAGTGATGTTGAAAACTTGAAATGATTAATACAATTTTAATTTAAAATCCCAGACAATGAAAAAAATCCTATACAATTTAAATGTAATAAGATCAACTAGTTCAGACATGTTTTAGAAACTAAAGACTTGTATAATTTCCCGGTTAAAACCCACAATCTCCGTTGTAAAAATTGCGTAAAATCATAAATAGGTTAATTTTTTGGGAGTATTTTATTCCTGGGAATCCCGACGAATAATGCCGCGTATCGGGAAGTAAAAAAATCGGCAAATTTCCCAGGAAATATGTCCCGGGTTTTCCACTCCCCATCTGCAGCAGTTCAGCCTGTGAACTTAGTCGCCTAAATAAAAAGATGATATTTCGATAGGTCTACACTGAGAGTCGTTAACGAAGCGAAACGGTCGTATGCCTTCATTTACTGAGACAGCTGGACACTGTAAGTGAATTATGCAAGGTGTTTGTGCAAAATTCGCATCAGGCTGAGGCTAGAAATGTTGTGTAGTTAAGATCGTTGGCAAGTAAAGGTTCCCGGATTGAGTTGCACACTTTTAGCTGCATCCGCCACGTTCTCGTCTATGCTCATCGAACAACGACAGGAGCAAAAGGGTTGCCAACCGTCTCATGACCTTTTTGCATAATCTTTTGCCTCGTTTTGAACAAAAGTTCTATACAATAAATACACTCTTTAAGCTAAACAGAATTGACTTTGGAATAAGGTTTCAACGTTGTTCAAGCGTACAGCGTTTCTAAGCAGATATGTGACAAAGACCCGATGTGGTGGCAAACAGCAGTTACTGTCAAAATAACACATGATTCACTAACAAAACACAATCGCACCAAAAAGGACTTCATGACTTCAGTCATAATTATGACTTTCAGTCATAATTTTCAAAATACCCCAAGCACATATTTTAAATGTCTAGGTTCTCTTACTAATCCGGCAATGTATGACTACCATTACCCAGCCATTACACTGGGCAGTGATTGTTCGAAAAACTCAAACACTCATACACACATATTTTTGCTACTGCCCGGCCGAATGGCAATGAAAGAAAACTCAATGGCAGTGAAATTTTGGCACATGCAGCAGAGACGAATGTTCGAGTTTCCCAACACATTTTTCTGTATCCATTTATGGGATAATTTTATTGCGTTTTGACTGTTTTGTCATATTAAAAAGTTCATTATTGTCAATAAAGAATTCTTCGGACGTGTTTGAAGTCAAAGAAAACACATGTTGACGTATTTATGAAAACAAATTTGCTTGTACATACTTTTCCCCAAATGTTTTGAGAATTTGTGGTGTCTTCATTAAATGTGCAGCAATTCTAGAGAGAAGTTACTCGTGCGTCGACATTTTCCAATTGAACATGCAAGTGCACAGACCCTCAGTCCTAGTTTTCTTTTGTGTCGAAGACAACTGGCTACAAATTAATTGTATGTGTTATGTCAGGGTAAGATAAAAAACGTAGCCTGTGCAGTTAAATTAGTAAAGACCCCACTTGATTGCCTATTTTAAGAATTTTCGGGATTGGTTTTACCAAACAAGACGAAAATTATTGAGTACCATCATTGTGCTCTAGGCCAAATTGAATTAGTATATTCATTCATTTGTATAATGTGTGGGGGGGAACTAACCCGCATGTTATTATTATCTTCCATCGTTTCCGGTTTTCTATAGCAAAAATAGTACTGGGGGCTGTTTCTCTTTCAATGCCAGTACAATTTGCTACCAAATACAGAGATAATAATACATTTACTTTACAAAGTCATTAATTAATTAGGGATAACATTACATTTCATCAGTGCTATGCAATGGGCTCAATTTATCGAACAGGGGCATTTTTGTTCTTTAATACTCAGTTGAGCCGAATTCAATTTAACCCTCTAAGCGGCAAGACCACCCTAAGGCGGTCTTCATTAATTGTGTTTAATGTCGTAAAAAATAGTTTTTGTGCATAATTGTTAAAACAGGTTGCAGGGATTTTCCAGGACTTCTATTTGGCCGGTTAGAGGGTTAATATTTTCTATGAAATTAAACACAATTACTGAAATTAAACATTAAACGGTTCGAGGGTTAAGCTGAGTAGACAAATTTAACATTCGGCTTGTTTTTAGGCAAACCTTCGCAAATAATGAATTCGGTCTTGTAAGAAAATACAAATGCCAAAATCTTAACAGAACTAAAAAATGGGCTGTTTTGACAACTGTTGTGAATTGTAAAAATAACACTTTTGTTTTACTGTATTTATTTTGTTATTTTTGTCCCCATGGATTGCGAACCGGTGGCTATCGCTTCTATACAATCTCTCTAACGTAAAATGCATTATTAAAAACGACTTCTAAATAAATGTTAAAGGCTTAAATTCCCATACAAAATTCTACACAGGGATACACAAAAACACGACTATTATTGGTTTTCCTTGTAGTGGAAAGTAATCGGCTACATTTTTTCTTATTAAGACGAACAACGATGCATCTTTAGTTTGTCGTCCGTCATCAAATATTTTAAAATGCCACCCCCATCCCCCTCACTTTGCAAGGGAATACTTTAGTTACTACTGTACATATCATAATATTAATGGAAATGTCAGATGGCAGACTTTGTGAAGTGCTTTTAAATATTACGGGAATTGTGTTTTCATTCGGTGGAAATTATTTTCCAGCAACTGTTCGTAACCTGAGTGTTTGTATTCAACTCATTAATTGCTTTTGTACGAGTTCGGTGTTTAATTAGTTTTCAAAGGGCATTTGTAACATAATGCGCGAGCAAGTAAACAATTTATGTTTTCCCCGTCCCTTTGAGCATTAAATATTTAAAGGCTAACTGATTTCAGTGTCAATGTTGACGCTAACACTCAGTGAACATGTCGTTTTTTTTTACACACATTCATTTTTTTTTTTTGTGAAATTCAATTAAATGTAAATTGTGTAAAGGGTCTAACTGAAAGGGTTTCATGAATTTGGAACTGAAATGTCTGATGCAATTAGTTTTGGGAAATTATTCGATATCCATGTACCAGTTCCAGAGCAGAACAACGAATACAATTAAACGCGCGTTTCAAATTGCAAATGACGACGACTGCATCCTTTAAGCGCCATGGCCACACGTCAAACTGTTTGATCAAACTCTTGCATTTATTGGTAATATTTTGTCTGGCTTATCACAGCCACAGATCAAACTTAATTTTTTACATTTCTGTTGCTACATTCTTTTGATTTTATATTCCATAAAGCTGGCAAACTACGATAAACTTCAATTAACTCCAAATAAAATTTTGTTTTTCCATTTTTACCAAACTCGCGTCACCAAAACAAAACATTTATCGATTCGAAAAGTAGAAAATAATGAGAATTGAAGTATTTTCGCGCACACACATCAAACTGGCTTCAAATCTCTGCCGCGACGAAGAAAATATCTAAATGGTTTTGATTTTCATCAAACTCACATCAACCTATCCGTGTGAGTTTTTTTTCACTAACACAATCAAAAAAATCGGAGTTTGCATGTTGGGCAGAACTCATAAATTATGATCAGCATTTTATTTGAAAATTCAGTTTCCTTGACAATAATGGCGATGCTGCTGCGGAAATGAGGAGAAAGCGTTCAGAAATTGGCGTTTAAATAAAAATGCCACCACTGAACTGCTACGTAAGCATGCAAGATCGTCGTTTGCCAGAGAACTTAGGAGGGAAAAACTTCTACACGAACAGCGTTCTTTCTTCGTCCAGGGGAAGTAAGAGCTTTTGGTCATCCGTAAAAAGGTTAAGGGATAATTCTTCGTCTCCTATCTTGGAGTGATGTACATATTCTCCGGGGATTTAATGATGAAGATATTCCTGCATGATACCACATGATATTGAACATGTCGTGTGGCAGTTTGTATAGCTATTATATCATCCTGCAATATACTACAATGGTCCGGAAGTTTAAGGGACAGATGTAAATACAGCTGATCTGAGTATATTCCGCAAACCAACTCCTCCTTTGATCTGGTATTGTCCTTACAAAAATGGTATCGAATAAGGGCTCAAGTGTTGCTACATAGTCATAAAAAATATAGGGAATTTGATCAAGTCCATATTCCCTATTTTTCATATTCTATATTCCCTAGTGCTTAAATAGCTCTATATCTCATCGCGGTTTTCGCAGCCACTGGCTTTGCCAGGATATCCCGCACTAGTGAAGTATATTGAACAGTGCCTCAGACAGATTGGTCCTAAGCGCACCTTTGACATGATAGGCCATCGTTTTCAAGATTTGTTCGAAACTATCTGGGTTATTCTATTTCTCCAACCATCAGAACGCAGATCCGTTTCGTCCTTGTAAAGCGCTGTTTCTGTAGGCTTTTTGCTTTTCGAGTAGGCGTGCTGTGCCTGAGACAGAGTATCTGATCTATGGGATGATCCGATATGTGTATAAATGATTCTTTCCAGAGTTTGAGCAGAACGGATGGCAGACTGATTGGTCTAAAGTCCTTCGCTTTGGTGTGAGACGCCTTCCACCCCCTTATGGGATGAAGACCGTATCTTCTACCTCAAGGGAACATGTGCTATTCGTAAGCAGCCTCTGAATACTGTCAATAGCCATGGCATTATTGTGTTCTCCCGTAAGTTCGCTTGGATAATTCCATCTGGATGGGGAGATTTGAAGGACTGAAAGCTTCCCGCCAATCGTATGGTACGCCACACGATTGTAATATCGGAGACAAACTCTATTTTCTGATATGATCCAATATTGGATGTTTTCACAACAAATTTCAACAGCGCATTACATTTTTTTCGACCTTAAGATAGCAAATTTAGCTTTTATGGAATGATTCCATAAATATAATTTTTCTTATAAATGGAACCAATAACTATACCTGAAGCAAAATTAAGTATTCATGTTCAGAGTTAATACATGGATTAGTGTTATTTCGACTCGTATTTGAGTTAGCCGCATAAAAAGTAATCCTTACTTACATACTTATTTCCCTTAACATTCCATGAAGGAACAGATGGGGAACTTCTCTCGAATCAGTGAGCTGTGTACGAATTAATTTGTACACTCATTTACTGGGACCTACTGTTTAAAGCCGGCTAATGCTTTTCTAGAGAAGTTTTACATGGCTTGGAGAATGCTCTCTTACTGGTAAAGTCGCCAACATGTACGAGGTGGAAACAGCCGCCGAAAAATGTTTGGTGGTCTTACCCGGTTTCGAACTCGGGTTCTTCTGAGTGATAGTCGCACACACTACATACCACGGCCGCCCACACATAATAAGTAATCCAGAGACGTTAAATCATTCAAACGAGGGGGCTAGTGAACAGGACCACTACTTATTGAAATTAGTTTTGCATTAAATCGAATGTTAAGCGCACTGTTTGTAAAATTGAGCCATCTTGTTGGAACAAAATGTCTTCGATGTTTAGCGGATTATTTTGTCTGAAAAATCAATTCAGTCAGCATGGCTCGAAAGTGCTCGCCATTCACCGCCGCCAGCGTGTAAACCGCACCAAACATTCAATTTTAATGGATAAAATTGTTATTTGTGAATCGTTATCGGCTTGAGGATTTTCTTCGCTCCAAATACGGAAATTTTGCTTATTGACGTACCTTGCTTGCTCACTTGACCGTAAAATGGACGAAGCGCTCTATGAACTTTGCGGGCTGATTTATTTATTTATTTTTTTGTTTTCGAAGTAAATTTCCACAATTTGGATGATTTAGAACGATTCATAGTGACTTGCCAAATCTCACTAAACACAGTTTGGCATTATCAGTTATCAAACGATAGTTATCGATATCGATAGTTCTCATGCAGCTTAAAAAACACCATGTACATATATATTTCCCAATGGAATACAGTTTTTTTTTCCATATTTCGTTTGTGTTTGATGCTTTTCCACTTTCATTTTAATTTGCCATCCATATACAAAATGCTGTGCGAATTACAAAAATAAAAATTCATAATAATCCCCTTTCAGTGATATTCTCGAATTCATGTTAACTACATACCACGCCGGATTTGTTCATACAACTTTTCTTGTTCTAGACATTTGAAATACCTATTCGGGAATTTTACTGATAAGATGAAAGCTGTTGTGTTTTAAAAATATGCCATTATTACCACAACAATCGAAAAACTGAATATAAAAAGCTTTTGTGTTTGGTGACAACAATCGAAATTCGTATTTATTTTAATCTGCAAAACAAGTTTTGTTTTAAAATTTGTCACTCTCTATTGAAATTAAAAAAAAAAAAAAATTGATGTACACAGATATTTGGTTTGGATTTTTTATGTATGCATGTAAGTTAATGATTCATACATCCGTAAATAGGCTCCCTGGAAAATTACCCCAATACACAATGCCGCCAAGGCAATAAATGG
The DNA here is from genome assembly GCA_958296145.1 of Hydrotaea cyrtoneurina. Classification (NCBI taxonomy): domain Eukaryota; kingdom Metazoa; phylum Arthropoda; class Insecta; order Diptera; family Muscidae; genus Hydrotaea; species Hydrotaea cyrtoneurina. Next base: position 47,522,073 of record OY282514.1, on the reverse strand, counting down.
CAAACGGCCCAATTTTTATGATTGTTTTCCCTAGTCGAACCATTATTCATTTTCGCTCTAGGGTCATTTATTTTAGTTAATTAAGTATTATTTATACAAACAACCTAATTTTCCACAATTTCATATCTATTTTAAGGTGCTAATTTTAACATAACAAGTATCATTACCCAACACAACAAAAATAGCTTTAATGTCAAAGCCAGCATAGAAAATTGTTGTTATTGTCATGAACGTTGGAATTATCACAAAAAAATAGGATGTCATTGATTTCAGAATGGCACTGTTTGTCTATCTATATATATAAAATTGGATGTATGTGACTATGTATGTTTGTATGTATGTGGCTTATAGACTCCTAAACCGCTCATCCGATTTTAATGAAACTTTCAGGGAAAATTCAGCATACCACAGCGGGGTATCCTGTGAAGTTTCGTTGGAAAAATTGGTCTGTGGGCGGAGTGGGCGTGGCAAAAGTGTTTTCTAAAGCTAGAAGGCTATAAGTTGGTACATATATGCTACTGCTGATGTGGGAGACTAATTTAATGTTGGATTTTAAATTTTCGGTTTGTGGGCGGAGAGGGCGTGGCAAAGCTGTTTTTGCTGGTGCGAGAACACCAATTCGACGTAAACCAACAACAAAACTTTGTAGACACTCAATGAAGACTCTTAGTTCCTGATCAAAGAAATGCTTATGACAAAGTCATGCAACGTGTAGCCAATGGAAATGGTGGAATTTTTTTTCTCGATGCTCCAGGAGGCACTGGCAAAACATTTCTCATTAATTTAATATTGGCGTCAGTTCGAATGAAGAATGAGATGGCACTGGCAGTGGCATCATCAGGAATCGCATCAACGTTACTGGATGGTGGACGTACAGCACATTCAGCGCTTAAGCTTCCATTGAATGTGAACCACACGGAAACACCAACATGTAACATTAGCAAAAAATCCGGTATGGCCACAGTCCTTAAGATGTGTAAAATCATCATTTGGGACGAATGCACCATGGCCCATAAAAAATCGCTTGAAGCACTTGACCGGACTCTGCGCGATTTTCGAGGGAAACAACTACCGATGGGAGGTGCTCTAATATTTCTTGCTGGTGATTTTCGAGAAACTTTGCCCGTTATACCTCGATCAACACCTGCCGATGAGCTAAACGCATGCTTGAAAGCATCATATTTATGGAAGCGAATTGAGAAAATTACACTATCAACAAACATGCGTGTCCATTTAATGCAGTGTCTGCCCAAACCTTTTCAAAACAACTTTTAGAGATCGGAAATGGCAAAATTCCAACTGATCCCACAACATATGAGATTTCATTTTCGCCCAACTTTTGCCAAATGCTACCAAATATTTAAGCCCTTTTAGAAAATATATTCCCAAATTTAATCAACAACTACAAAAATTCAGTTTGACTCTGCGAACGTGCAATTTTAGCACCTAAAAATGATGATGTCAAGAAGTTAAATGAACAAATTCAATTGAAATTGCCCGGAGAATCGAAAAAATATCATTCAATCGACACAATGATGGATCAGGAAGAAGCTGTAAATTACCCAACAGAATTTCTTAATTCACTAGAGCCACCAGGAATGCCACCACATATATTGACATTGAAAGTTGGGTCACCGGTGATGCTTATTCGAAACTTGAACGCCCCAAAGCTATGCAACGGAACCAGGATGATCATTAAAAATTTGACACCAAATTTGATCGAGGCAACAATAATCAGCGGCAAATTCAAAGCGGAAGATGTGCTGATCCCACGCATACCGATGATTACGAATGATTTACCATTCGAGTTTAAGCGGATTTAGTTCCCTTTGATTCTTGGCTTCGCGATGACCATAAATAAAGCACAAGGGCAATCCCTCACTGTTGCTGGTTTGAATTTGGAACATTTATGTTTTTCCCACGGCCAATTGTATGTTGCTTGCTCAAGAGTTGGTACACCAAAAAATTTGTACATTTATACACCCAACGGTACGACCAAAAATATTGTGTATCCATTAGCATTACAATAAATTACACGAATTTATTTTCACATTTGATATACATATGTGTTACTTTCTTTGGCGTAGCAACGCACGCCGGGCTCCGCTAGTGTGTTTATAAATTGTTATAAATTAACTGTAATACTAAAATTATCTAAAACATAAAATTTAAGTCTGACATCAAAATATTGTGTAGTTTGTAGTAATACAGAGGCTTCCAATAAGAGGTGTTATTTTGGTGTTCAAAGAAAAATTACATTTATTGAGATAGATGATCAGATGTTTATTTAAAAATAAAGAGGAAGGCAGGCCGTTAATAATGGAAAACAACACCAGTCAAATGGCCACCATGACCACGCACACAAGACCATATCCGTTTAATCAAATTTTCGATAACCAAATCGCGGTGTAATTCCAAAGAACGACGAGGAATTGACAAACCTGGGTTTACTTCAACACTTTGGGCCACAGTTGGAATATTCTCAGTTTTTCTTGAGCGACGTGCACGGGTTTTATTCTTCACATCACTAACTTGTCCCAACAGCTCGAATTTTTCCACCAATTTCTGTATTGCGGTCCGACAAGGTGCTTCACAACGACCCAAAAATGCTTGCGAACTGCAAGATTTTCACCATTTTTGTAGTGAATTTTAGTAGTCTCAATGCGTTGTTGAAACGTGTATCGTTCCATTTTTAGTAATGACGTAGTGTCTACTAGTTAAATGTCAAAGAATAAAAGCTTCAAAAGTGACAGCTACCGATTCAAAATAACACCTCCTGTTGGAAACCCCTATATTTCTTGATTGATTGCAGAGAGATTCTATTGGTTAAAATAATTTTGAGAGACGAGCGTTATGAGACTTTCGGAGTATAACACCATAAAAGATTATGGTGTTTCCACAAATATATCGGTACAATTGAATTTGCTTTCGGTGTATGAAAGCAAATTTTCCACTTATCTGTTTGCTTATTGTTTTATTGAATTTATTTGATATTTAATTTATTTATTTTATATTAATTGGAATACAAAGTAAATTTATATTCTAATTTTGGGTCCAAGGGTAAACCGGGTGACACAGACCATATGGCTAGTTTTTTGCAGCGACAGACCAAAGTCTCTGGTGGGAATCGAACCCACAACCCCCACGCTGATAGGCAAACATGCTACCAACTCGCCTACCGGGGCGCTTTATTATTTGATATCTGATGTGATTTGGTAGCACCTAATTGATTTAATTGGGCTTTATTAGTTTTTTTTAATTTTCGATTTTTATAGGCAATGCTTTGCCGTTATTGTTTCCAAATATGTTTTCTAACGATTTAATATATTGCATTAATTAATTTTACCCATTTCACGTAGATCATCAGTGATCTATACAGGAGTAGGTTGCGAAATGCGCAACCTGTATTTTCTCAACCGTGATTTGCTGTATCTTTGTAAATATAAATTTTTAATGGACAATGTTCAATCGAATTTCATTCGAAAGAGAGTTTGGAGCTTCACATTACAACCAGCCTTCAAGTGACATCACAATTCGATAACAACCTCACCGATTACACTACTGCAGATAACATCAGGTATCCTTCGTTGCCTGCCTAATGAATGACATAACATAATCATTCCCTGCCTTAGACGGGATGTTGAAAATGAAAATTGCTTGGAAAATATTTGCATTTAATGTGAATAGCAAACATTGAAGAAACGCGTATATCTCTTATCATACGGCAAAATGTCACAAACGCCGATAATTAAAATACGACCACAATGTGTTTTATAGGCATTTCGGTTGTTGTTTTTGACAATATCTTCGGAATTTGTTTTATGGTTTCCGGTGTCGCCTTCCCACTCCCGTTGTGTAAATAACCGTTCATAATATTCGAATATTTCATAATTATGGCCGACGAACAATGGTAAATTCTTACGCCATTCATGCATACGTGTGTATGTATGTATGTATATGTATCTGCCATTGCACAGTGGGGGTGTTTTTTTTTAGCAAGCGTGGGGAAATAATTAAGATATTTCGCATAAGATTAGTGGGAGTTCAATGAAGATTAATAGAGATGTAGATTAAGTACGTTTGACTTGGATTATCGATTATTAGGTTTTCTATTGGAAAACAGAAATTAAGAAAATAAATGAGAAGTAACCTTGTGGATTGGTGATCTCATACTACAGCTAATATGGCATGGTCTATCAACAACTAACCACTAATTATAAATGTCGTTTAGATCTTAATCGGTCATTAGGCAAATTGGCTAATGAGTGTTGGGTATAATTGCAAAGGGGAAAACAACGAATGTCATTGGTAGTGAATGAAATTTGGTTAATGTAACTTGTTGTAATCTCCACCATATTATGGGGTATACTTCGTTTTGTTTGTCAATTTCGATATTCTGATCTAAGAGCTATAATGTATACGTACAGCAAACTGTGATACAGTTCTAATGCAGTCTCTCACAGTGGAACCTATGAGAAAAAACTACTTATCACCGATTACATAGAAATGTATGGTGGATTTGTTGGAGGAGGAGTTAGTATTTCAAAAAAAAATATCCAAATTATCCAATTTTTATATATTTTTTGTTAATATCTGATGAAGAATTCCATTCACGCAGACCAATAGTAAACATTTCAAACCCAATACCCAATAAAGGACGGTTTCTTAAGATTCCTGGCCTCACGTAAATTAACAGGCAGCCCTAAAGTCATCTGCTCCTTACTTGAAGACACGAGCATTAAGAACAAACCGACTAAAGGATAACAACCGCCACCCCACCCGCCATTCATGACAACTATCAAATATAACTCTGCAGGTGGTACCGACCTAAGACGTGAAAATAGTATATATTTGAATGGCCCAGAAGAGATCACCCTCTGTCACAAGGCAGACGATCGTAGATGTGACATTAGACGAAGACACCAACGATAACCTGTCAGACCTGGGTGACACCTTCCCCTAAGTAGTCGTCGACGAAGATGTCCGCATGGTATCTTCTCAGTCAGTCAGAGAGAAAAAAACCTGAGTCTGACGGCAAGGTTTCTGGTGTATCGAAGCAGAAGAGAAGAAATGAGTAAACAAGCGCTCCTTATGGTATTTGAAGAATCTGGAAGGTCGAGATCCAGCTTCTTTAAATGTTCTTTTTTTTAAGACCAACACTCAGGGGATGCCGCCTATAAATGCAATGTCTTGTGTTAGCGGAAGGAAATTAGGGTATTAGAAGGGCTGGAAGAATATTCCACATACGAACGTTTCGGCTGAAGAACGAATTTTCTCTTTAGTGTGTAGTCCGATCAACCGGCCACTTGACAACGAACGGATGCCAATTGACAAGTGTTAATATATGATGAATATTACTGTTGTGTATGTCAGACCATCCGCCAGAAACAAGCCAATCCTCAGTGCCACTTTAGCAAACTCACCATACCAGTTATCACTCCTCAAGCAAAAATACTCCACTTTGGCCCATCGACTTCGAGGGGCATGGCCAAGAGTGTCGACCTTGGTGTGGATACTGTCGCCAAAGCCAGACCGAGTATTTTCCAGAAAGCATTTTCCATACCAAAATGGTCGCCCTCTCGACGATAAATCCAAATCTGGTGGCAAGAGACAGCTGTCCAGGTCAAACGGGTCACGTTTGGCAAGTTTGACATCTGCGCCTGAACTACAAGTACGGACAGATGGCTACTGATCGAGGAAAGGATACTTCGATCCCAACTTGATGCGCACAAGAAATTCTTCACTAATTTGATTGTGCCAAATGGCAAAAGAGTGTCAAGGTCGTCGGATGCAGTTATAAGAAAGCTCTTAACTTTCTTATTACCTCCATCCGAGGTCTAGACAATCTCTGGCCAGGAAATCCCTTCTCACATAGTTAAACGTCTTCGACATCGTCGGAAAGATAAAGCGATATACAACAGAGTTTTTTTTTAAAAATAATCGAGAAGGAATCGGCTGAAATCTGTCTGATAGTGAACAAGAACAAGACCAAATGTAAGATGACAAGAGCGACATAGCTGATGCCGGCAGCTAGGTAGTGGACAACCACTGGTCTGCTGCCATGAGAAGGAGTAAGTGTCGGGGCAGCCCGCTAAAGATCAGAGTTCCCTGTCGAAGAATGGAACATCACACCACCGCCTCCCACAATTATTTCCTCAGCTTTTCAAAATCCTCCACTGTGTCGTATGCTTCAGAATAAAAAGACATTATGTGTCCTTGAAACAAATATAAATTTTCGTTTATCCCATTTTAATGACTTTTGTACGTAATAAAGACCAGATTTCTTGCCCCTCAGTCTTCAGGGGATAGAGTACATAAATTATATGAATTGCAGCAATATGGAATACGTGGCCCAAACTTCGATTGTCTCAGTTTTTAAATGAAATTTATTAAAATTCTTGGTCAACCCACACCGTACGTCGACTTATTTCTCCTTTAAGTCATAAATGCATTTTAATTCACCACATTATGGTGTTTATTGAAATTGTTGAAACAGTTTGAAACAGAAATGAGAAAATTCCAATTTTGAATACCACAATACAGCGGATGTAGTGGGTGATGGAGGGCGGGGGGCGTATGAGTGATATGCTCAATCTTCCGCATGTGTCGTTTGATGTATGACATCCATTTCAGTCATCCAACCATTCCAGCTAAGCCATGAGCGTGTGGTGCAAAATGCCAGAGCACTCAGACAAGAACTTTCTGCGTTATGGTCTTTTAAATTTAATGCCAGTTTATAAAGAATTTTAATTCATTATCAAAGTCAATTAGAGCTGACATCGACCATAAAAGACTGAATGGATCGCTGAACATAAAACAGAGTTGTTTATGATTTGCAGATGAATGGATTTATTGCATTTCGTCTTTCGCTGTTCCCTTATCGTCTTTTGCGTCTTCTAATGTCTTTGGTTTTTTGTTTTTATTTTCTTACTGGTGAAAACTACGAAAAAGTTTTGCACCCAAACATCAAAGTACACACAGTTGTTGGCTGTAGTTATGTGTGTGCGTGTGTGTGTTCGTGTCGTCGTTGTTGTAAACCTTAATAAGTCAATTAATTGGTTTTTATGGCTACAGGATGTACTTTATGGCACTTGCTGGACAGTGACGAAGTGAGGCCGGAAGCACGTCATCAAGTACTGACAACAGGGAAATTGTCGAAATAATACGGGTATGTGATCTGTTCCCAAAAAAACAATATCCTATTTATATATGAGGGTGTTTTGTTCTAATTGTTTTTTTTTTTTTTTTTTTGGAGAAATTATGGCTGAAGTTTATGTATTAAGTACTTCAATAGCGATTGTCTATTAGCTTTTTTTTTACTGGTGTAGCCCCAAGTCTGAACATTCGTCATTTGTAACTGACACTTCGCTATTAGCCTGTGTGGTTGTTCTTCCTTCTATTTTTGGGTCCAACCCACAAAATTGCGATTTCATGATTATTGGCTTGGAGGATTCTCCTTTTGACAATTGTTCTAAAAGAAAATCTTCCTAGCACTATTTAGCATTATTGTTTTTATGAATAGTTACATTTTTGCTTTAATAGAAATTCTTAATTTAAAAATAGTCCACATTTTCTTCTCAAGATTTGACCATGACTAAAATGTTTTGAAAAATAAACCCCCACATTCATAACAGTTTAAAAAACATTTGTCAAGAAAAATAAGTGAACATTTTTATTGTATTTTCATACATTTTTCTTAACTAAGGTTTTTTAACTTTTTTTTCTAATACGGGGGAAACTGTTTATGGTACTGAACACTTTCCGTGTCGTCTGAGCTGAAGGAATTTGTAGCGGATCATTTTGCTTGGAGTTTAACTCGAGCTATTACAATATTAGAATGTTATAGCCAGAAATTGTTTTTTCCTAGCACATCAAATCATTAAAATAGTAAATCGATTCAATGCAGATCAATCGATGACACTTGTACGGTGATTTAATCAAATATTAGTTAATGTTTTTAGAATTTGCCAATTCTCTAACGCACACAAAATTCTGGTGAATTAAGCAGACATTTTGCCAATAACTGTCGATCGGCTTAGAAACATTACCCGAATCATTTTACTAATGCCCGTCTGACATATCGGCTTGTTATCGAAGTGTAGGTAGGAACCAATCTCAACTAAACTTGGTAATTTACACAGTGCTACAAAAAAATGACATATCTGGGCGGTGGTACCATTTCGCTATTTTGAAAACTTCCCATACACCACCAAAATCTTGCGATTCGGTTTTGCGTCTGACAAATTTCCATCCGCGTTAAAAAATACGTCTTTTCCACACGAGTAAAATGCGTGTTTGGTCTTTGTAGCAATTAAAGCTTATTTTCTTCTACACAAAGCTTATTTAGATGAAAATATAAGTTATTTGTGATATAAATATAACTATTAATATTACGTATTTGTGTATAAGTAATAGCGTGTTTGGGGAATTCAAAAAAATACAACATTTGAGTGCAAATAAGTGTGTATTTGCAGCAGTTTTTGTTTGCTGAATTTTGTTAAAATTATCCATTTTTTTAAGCGGAGTCTAGAGTAGAAAAATTTGCCCGCTTCCGACTTCTTGTTTTAAATACTTACACTTCCCATAAAATAAATAGAAAACAAGTTAATCTGCTAATATTTTTTAAAATTTGAAATATTTTCGATTGTTTGAAGTATTTATCTTTTTTGGATATAAAAGCATTAGATAAAGTATAGGAATAATGGACGAAAATACAATACAAATTTTGTTATTAACAATTAAAGTAGGAGACGACATAGGAGTCGAGCATTTTAAAATAGCTGGAGTCGTAGTCGAGCAAAAAACACAGGGCTTACATTGTAAAATGACAAAAAAATCGTTTGCTGGACAAATACACACACAAAAATCAAAACCTAAAATCGGTTGTTAATCCACTATGTTACAAGCTTTTAAGTGCGCTAAACCGAGGTTTTCAATTTTAAAAACAGATTCTGGTTATTTGAGTACAATCGTGTTATTTTCTCGAAATGTTTGTATATTCTATGCAAGGGAAAAACGCCGAAACCAAGTTTCAATCACAAATTATTTGACTTCACTATTAATTAAATAACTTTCTGTCTGTGAAAATCAGCTACCATCGGAAAAATGGTACCATTTCTCAGGTATTTCAACTTCATTCTGATTTCTGTCACTGTGTTAGCTAAAATACGGGTATGTGCTAGTTTACACTTTCAACGACAATGTGAAAAGAGAGAGAAGATACACATATCTTCTTCCCCTAAAATTATAAGGTGAAACCAATGAGAAAAGTGAGCATACTTTTTTTTCAAAATGCAAAATTGAATATGTTTTTATTCATCTTATTTTTTTTGGCATTTGCTGGCATTTTATTTTCTTGCGTCGTCCACACAAAAATGCTTTTGAAATGTTCTTTGACACAAATAATTCATGTGAGTAGCGGCACACCCTACTTTTTCTTAGGTGGAGTGAATGTGAGAAGTGAAAAAAATACACGGTGACAACCAGCACACACCTGATAAATACGGGATTCCAGAAAATTTCTCGGAAAGGGAAACAGTGAGACATAACCAATTTCTAATTGGATTCCCATTATAACGGGTATCTCTTTAAAATGCAAACTACACATTGGACCTCAATCCATGGTGGAGGATATTTAAAACTTGGGAGTTAAAACTTTTATTGACGAATCGTTTACTTGTGGAGACTCCAGCGATGAAGTGTAAAGTCTACATTACTGCGGGTCTGAATATATGATAATTACTATAACTTTGCTTTTGAAAATTTAACTGCCTGATTCCATAAATCGAATTCGTTCGTTCGCTACAAATTGTCATAATTGGAAGCGACGTAAAATGGGCTTCAGACATTATTCAGTTCTGGTTTTCAGATATATGTTAGATATCGACATATGGAACACAATCTCAAAAGAATCAGCTGTCACAACTGATAAAAATCCATTTTATTGCGACTTCAATTTGGTGAATTTGTAACAAACGAACAAATTCGTTTTATGAAAACAGGCACTAAGTCAGATTAGGGAGTACTACACGCTGAAAAATCTTTTTTTTTTGGTCTTTGTAACAAGTAAAGCTTATTTCCTTCTACGCAAAGCTTTTTTGGATGTAAATATAACTCATTTGGTATTAAAATTACGTATTTGTGTATAAGCAATAGCATGTTTGGGAAAAAACAAACAACAACAACCTTATTAAATTCAACAAAGTACAACATTTGAATGCGAGAAGTGTGTATTTGCAGGCTTTTTTTGGCATCTACGCTCTATAAAATAAAAGCAATAACCGAGAGAATAAAATGAATCATTACATACATAAATGGAAAAAAGTAACACAAAAATGTATACATAATTTGGTTCGCATAATTTGGTAACTTGTCGATAAGTTTGAGATCGGATTTGTCTGAACAAAAACTGGAATGCAACAACATTCCTCGTTCGGACAGGTGTGCCTTCTGTTTAATTTGTCATTGCCATTTTTCAATAAATACTTCATATCTAGCGATTACTACCAATTTTGTGTTTGGATTTTAACGTTCATAATCACTAAGACTGTGATGGAGTTGGAATGATTTGCAAAATACTTTTTTACTGTATAATAATTTTTTTTTTGTCGAAGATTCGTGATTGGGAAATTTAACACATTGAGTTTGAGCTTTAAATCTACTTAAGGCATTTGTTAAAAAAAAAACTCTTTAACTGCTATTTTATAAGTGCAGAAATAGTTGGTCGGATGGTACGTATTCCTCGCCGATTTGAATCCTAATGGCAAATATTTCGATTGAGCCAAATTCCCATTTGGCAGAAATTTACTCCTTGATATTACTTAACACATAAAAAGGTTAAATATTATTTTTCGTTTATTTACATATTAAGTTTTTTTTTATTCAGTTATTTTTTTATATTTTATATTTTAAATAATTTTGACAATTAAATATAGAATATTTTTCTACGACCACTAACCGAATAAAATGAATAACAATTTTCATACAATAACACATTTTTTAAAAAATATGTATATTAGAGCGACTCAAGTTATGTGGAAGCAAAATTCGTGCAAGGTGTACCCCCTCCAAAATGAACATTGGTATTTTTTAAGGTGACATCTAAAATATTTTGGCTCCAGCTTCAACCTCTCGTGAGCTGGACCATTTTGAAAAAGGGTCTATTTTTGCATGTTTTGTTAATTTGAGAGTCTGTTGCATTAACAACATATACAATATGGATATCATAAGAAAGGTTTTTTTAGGACGCGTCCAACTATATATACCATTTGTCAAAGGACGATCATCCATGTCCTATTTTTAAGGATATTCTGTAAAAAAAAGTGGTTTTGGAATTTTTTGTTCGGAGTTGTTTGTAATAAAAATGGCAAATTAACATATTTTAATGTCTAGGCAATTTAAGTAAATACGGGTTTCACCTTTTTTTGAAATTCGTGCTAGTTCGCGTTTTGACAGAAATGCAATGGGGTGGTAACTCTACGTATTAAATAGGGCAATATGGGTATCAATTTTTTTCTTTTCTTTCTTTCTTCTTTTCTTTCTTTCTTTCTTTCTTTCTTCTTTTCTTTCTTTCTTTCTTCTTTTCTTTCTTTCTTTCCTATCTTGGAATATTAAAAATGTCATCAGAATTTTGAAGACTCAACAAGTATTCTTGTGAGTAGAACTGTGTGCAAGGTGGTTCTATACCAGTTTCAATTTCATTTCAATTTATCATGGCTTTGAGCGATTCACAATTAAAATTTATTTTAGGCACAGTAAATTGTCGAATTTGTTGGGTGGTACGTTCACGTGATTTTAAAATTATCTCGTAGGCTTGAAGTCGTATGTCCTTGCTCTCATCTGTTATCATTGACAAAATTATGTTTTCCGGATGGGCGAAAAATCCATTTATCTGCACTGATCTCACTAGGTCACAAATAACAAAATTTTCTCTGTTATATGTTTCTAGCATACTTTTTCCCATTGATTTTGACCTACTAAACACGAAAATGAGTCGATTGGTTTTCGAGATACAAATTTTTGAACTTTTTTTTTTAAATTTTTGGAGGTACACTTACAATTTTGAGCATATCTTTCGTCTTCTTTGACCTATTTGATCCTACTACTACTCAAATTAAAGAAAATTGAGCCGTCTACAACTCATTTTCAAATCGGGTAAGTAGTTTTGATGTTGGCGGCTTAAAAAGGTTAAAAAACGGCGTTTTTTAGTAAAAATGTGGCAGAAAAAACCATATAAAAATTCATATAAAATATAAAACATGATGCTAAGAGCAATTTTTTTTTTTACTTATAGCTGGCATTACAAAGAAAATAAGCCCTTACTTAACAAAATCTGACAACAAATGGCGGACTTATAATTTTTTTGGTAAAAGACCGAAATTCCGCTATTTCACGATATTTTGATTTTCATTATTTGCACAGCTTTTTCTTTAATTTGAGTAGTAGTAGGATCAAAGAAGACGAAAGATTTTTAAAACTCATTTTCGTGTTTAGCAGGTCAAAATCAATGAGAAAAATTATGCTAGAACCAAATAACAAAACGACTGTTGGCTAGTGTCTTTGGACTATATAAAAATCGTCCGGCTTATATTGCGAACCAGATCGTGTCGCGCAAGCAGTATACTAAAATAGAATCACGCAAGGATTTGTTGTAACGGTTTTTAAAATCGCCTTGTAACGTTTTTCAAAATCGCAATAAATGAGTCTTGAATCATCTGTAAAAAATTTTTCTTTTAAACAAGTGTTTTTTTCTTATAAAAGAAAAGAAAGATAGGAAAGAAAGAAAGAAAAGAAGAAAGAAAGAAAGAAAAGAAGAAAGAAAAGAAAAAAATTGATACCCATATTGCCCTATTTAATACGTAGAGTTACCACCCCATTGCATTTCTGTCAAAACGCGAACTAGCACGAATTTCAAAAAAAGGTGAAACCCGTATTTACTTAAATTGCCTAGACATTAAAATATGTTAATTTGCCATTTTTATTACAAACAACTCCGAACAAAAAATTCAAAAACCACTTTTTTTTGCAGAATATCCTTAAAAATAGGACATGGGTGATCGTCATTTGACAAATGGTATATATAGTTGGACGCGTCCTAAAAAAACCTTTCTTATGATATCCATATTGTATATGTTGTTAATGCAACAGACTCTCAAATTAACAAAACATGCAAAAATAGACCCTTTTTCAAATGGTCCAGCTCACGAGAGGTTGAAGCTGGAGCCAAAATATTTTAGATGTCATCTTAAAAATGTCCAAGGTTAATTTTTAGGAGGGAACATCGACCACTTTTTTTGGCGAGTCGCTCTAATGTATATGAATCATATTATCGTAAACCGTTTCAGATCTCTGCTAAATATTTTCAAATTTTCAATTATTCACCTTTTGCGAACAGGTCGAAATCTTCAAATTAAAATTATAATTTACATGATACTTCATTGTTCGAGGCAGTACCTTTTGCATCCGATCTCTTACCACGGCATTTGATCGGATGTTGTGGGAAATTACTTTACACTAAAAACTACAAATTCTTCCTACGATTTCAATTCCATATCACATGGTGGCATTAATATTAATTTCTTTTAGACAGAACTTTCTTAGCAGGACCATCAATACCAACAACATAAACTCCGTTTAAGGTCAAATTAAAGCCCATCACAGGCACTTGGCTGCTGGCACCTTTCGTATTGACATGAGAATGTGCTGTAAAATGAGAGTCACTGTGATGTTGGATCATGTAACTCCACATCGACATAAACGGTTCAGATCTGTGTGACACACACTCACACATAATTATGTATATACATGGACATGTGAAATACGTAACAAGCGGGAATGAAACGAAATTAGTCTAATATCGGTTACGTATTGGTTGAGGAACAAATGCAAGGCGAATAGATTGGAAAAATGTTGTCAACACCCACAAACAATTTGAAAATATTCCTCCCCGCTCCGAAAAAAGGTAAATGAAATAAATAAACAAAACAGACACACCGTTACAGAGGCCTGAATTCATACAGACATACATGTACACTCCACTCTCACCAAAGAGAGCGTGGTAAAACGAACTAAAAGTGCGATGGGTGAGGGCGCTCTGACGACAAACACACACTTAATCCATCACTAGGAAATGGAGAAAGCGGAAATTTTCATTGCCAAACAATAGCAACAGTAACGGAGACTGAAACAACCTGTAAGAAATATTGCACAAAAGTCAAGAACCAACGCAGGAGTGCAAATGCGAAAAGGCAAACAACAATGAAAGGAATGAAAGCTTTCTCGATTATGAATGGCTTGCTTTTCTAATTTATTCCCGTTTGTTTGCATTTTCTTTTTGCCAGTTATTGCACTTTCTACACAATTTATTTGCATTCGAATGCTATTCCATTGTTTATGGTTGGAGTTCTATTGGTCGATTTCGATAATGTGGTTGTGTGTAGCCGTGTAAAGTACGAGTGTTTGGCTTGGCGGGGAAAATTTCCCAGAATTTTCCAAATTAATTTGCCAGCAGATTAAGAACTCTTGGCGTTTAAATTTACATAAGTTGGAGGGCGTTTGAAGTTCCGGTTTTTTTTCGAGGGGGAGGTTTTTTGCTTTATTTTGGTATTGGTTCACTTTTCATTATTTTCCGTTTGCCTTTTCAGTTGAACATTTTTCGCTTTTCTCTCAAGGACTTTAAAAACAGAAAAATCACTTTCGATTACAATCTGTGTATTGGTGCGTATAGGAATATTTGCTTATCGATGTGTGTGTCTGTATCTCGGCGTGTATGTATGGTTCAGCCCATATATACACACACACAGCCGCACATTCTCCCGCTTGCACACAGCACCCGCACATATGTGTTTTTTTTCACATTTTCTTTTGCGTTTTTTTTTTGCTTTTGTTTAGTTTCTATTTTTACGGATTTGCTTTGGCCACTAAAACTTTATCATTGGTTTGCAATCATTATTATACCATAAATATTGTATAAATATTGACTCTTCACAATTTTATTTTATTAGATTTTTATTTGGATTTCTGCTTCTTATTCTGTTTCTCTCAATCAGTATCATTGAAGGCACTGCCATCATCATCATCATTAACATCTTCATCATTGTTATCAACAAATAGATTCAAACACAATCACACACATACATACAAACGAAAACAAAAATCTTTACAAAAATAAAAAGCCAACACCAACGCACTTTGTTATCTTGTTGTTGTTTTTGCTGCTGCTGGTATTCCAACTTTATTCCTTTAATACAGACTTCACCGTTTAACAGGAATTTTGTATCCGCCACCGATTTATTGCACGACCGTTACGCTCAGAACTCCACCACGAACTGATTAAATTCCATCACAAGTTGAACTTTGTTATACTACATTTCAGTTTCTCGTTGGCTACTCGTTTGCTGTTTGTCTTTTGCGACGACAAGTGTATGTGTGTGTGCGTGTGCGACTGTTTTGCGTAAGGCAACCCAAACGAAACCGTCGAACTGCTTGCTCTCTTTAATATCCTTTAACAGAGATGGTAGCCAGTGCTACCACTTTGAGGCGAAGAAAATGTAGCAAATCTGCTACATTTTTTTGTTAAAATGTAGCAGATTTTCAAACACTGGGAAATAGTGTATTGTGGAAAACTGTGCCTTGGAAGGATACCTTATGTTTAAAAAAAATCAAATCAGATTCAATTAGTTGATTTTTTAAATAAAAAATAATTTATTTTATTTAAATCGATTGGGACACTTTTATGAAATTCATAAACTGAAAAATACCGGCGGCAACCCGCCGCACAAAATATATCGACAACGGCAGCAATTCGGTCTGTGCTATGCAATCTTCTTCGGCGCTGGTGTTTGTTTTGTGGTCAAATATTTGTCAAAAATTTACCTAGCCCTAATTCATAACGGGATTTTTTTTGTTATTTCACGAATGTACACAAAATGTAGCAAAATCAAAATGTACGTACATAAATTTAAGGATGAAGAAAAAGTAGTAGATCTACTACAATTGTAGTAAAGTGGTAGCGCTGATGGTAGCTGGTGTTTTTGTTTAGTGTGTGTGTGTGTGCGTGATAAGTTGAACTTCTCTCTACAACAGTTGTTTTTGGATTTGCTACAACAAAACATACATATGTATGTAGTTGGTGCCGGAGACCGACTCGCGACTCGTACAAGTTGTTTTCACTTGAATGTGGAATGTTTTGTTTATTTATGTAACACTTATCTTTGGGAAATTCACCTCGCTCTCTCTCTCTCTCTTTCTTTGCAACAAAGCAAGCTTTTAATTTCTCTGTATGCCTGTGATGATTGTTAAAGCTTTGAAACAAACACCTGTAGTCATAGGCAAAAGCTATTCGGCAACAACAATAGCAGAGTTGCCGCCCGCCAACTTTTAGTGCAAAACTTACTTTTCGAAAGACAAAACGATAGCTTTGCTCTTGAATTATACAAAATACGCGATCCAGAAAGCGACTTTTCGTAATTGTTTAACTTTTTTTAATGTCTTCTTCCACGTGGTCCTTCTAACGGAGTCTCGGTCTTCCCTGTCTGTGTTTACCGTTGTAATTGTCATCCAACGCCTTTCTGGCTGGAGCATTTGTATACATTCGAACTTCATGATTCATGAACCAGCCAGCTGGGTCGATTCCATTTTAATTACGATCAGTGATATAAAGGGTGTTTTTTATTGAGGTATAGAACTTCGAATTGAAATAAAACACAAGAAAATCGTTTTAATGTCCATCAATTTGGCTTTATTGGAAGGATAATTTTATGCCATTAATGTTTAAATATGATTTCGGGCATGTGGCCGCCGCGGCTGGCTCGAATAAAGCCAATTATACAGGTCCAATTTTCAACCACTTGTTGGAACCACAACTCATCCACATTCATGCCATCCAATTCGGGAACAAAATAGTCGGTTGTCATGGCTCTATACCGGTCTCCATTAACGGTAACTGACTCTCCAGCATTATTTCGGAAGAAGTATGGCCCAATGACTCCACCAGCCCATAGAGCACACCAAACAGTCAGTTTTTGTGGATGTAATGGCATAAAATGGACGGAGCTTGCGGTGAACTTCGCGAACTGAACCATTACTTTCGAAATAAATTTGCACGATTTGCAAGCGTTGTTCTTTTGTCAACCTGTTCATGATGAAATGGCAAACCAAACCAAATATTAATCACTTGACAGCTGACAAAATGGCCGCCAGTTAAAAAAGTGATGCCAACTTAAAGTTCTATACCCCAATAAAAAACACCCTTTACATTGTTATTTCAGTTCAGCGATTGTTCTCTTCTTAAATTGTTTCTTAAGCCCAAAATAACATATCGCTTTATTTCGATGCTGACATTAATATATCTGATGATGGCGGAGCCGAAGATTATAAATTCTAACACTACCGACCTTTACTATGTCGCCTTTCTTTCGTCGCATTTCTTGGTTTTGTCCCCGTTCGCTATTAGACCCATTTTCGCTGATTTCTTCTCGTTTCTGGAGAAAACGCCAGCTACATCTCGCTCTATCTTTTCCCGATGTCAATGGCATCCGCTTATCCTAGGAGAATGTGGTCTTTGGTTTTATTAACTTCTGCCTTTTCCAATATTTTCTCCATCAGTTTACTGAAGAAGTTTCACGATAAGCTGTCACCTTGTCACAGACCTCTTGTAGTGGAGAATTGTTCGGAGAGGTCGCTTCCTATGTTTACTGAGGGTCATTCAGAGTCACACTCAGAGTCATTCTACAAAGTCGTACAAGTTTTATTGGATAGTCGATGGCATGTCGATGCAAAGATGTACGTATCGCTTTGTTTTTAATGGGTCTTTGCAAGGATCTGCCGAAGTGTGAAGATTTGGTAGATAGTTGATTTATTCGACCAGAAGCCACAATGAAAGGTCTGGAGCAGCTCGTCTAGTTTAGGCTTCAATCTTTCATACAATATGAATTATAGAGTCTTATATGCAATGGATAGGACGCTTATTCCGCGATATTTGGCGCAAACGGTTTCATCCCCTTTCGTATGATTTGAACATAGTACGCTAAGGTTCCAATCATCAGGCATGCTTTTATTCTCCCAGATGGTACGGACGAGGTGATGCCTGCACCTTATCAGCTCTTCTCCTCCGGTCGTATACTGCTCTGCTGGTATTCCGTCAGCACCGGGCTTATTCTTCTGTTCTTATGTCGGGCTATTGCTGCTTTGACCTTATCTGGGTTAGCTGGTGGACATTCCACACCATCATCTGTGATTGGTCGCGAGAAGTTGTCTTCGCCGGATTCTTCGTCCTGTAACAAGCTAGAGAAATGTTGCTTCCAAATCCTCAGCACACTCGATGTGTCTGTCACTAGAGTCTACTTTACAACTATAAAATATTGGGTGGCAGAGGTTAAACGATGCCGTGCAAGCTGCCACAACGAACACCGTGGTGGTGGACCAATTGAGTTGTCAGCGTCAGAAATTGTTAAAGGAAATCCACAAAACAGTTTTGGATGACCGTCGGTTGATGGTTCGTGAGCTAGGTGAAGTCATAGACATTTCAAAAAGTGCTATACATCGAATTTTGACTATAATTATTGATAAAATAAAAACTGTTTCGTGAAGATGTGTCAATCGATTAGTTGACGATGTTTCTAACCATAAAGTGGGGATTTTGCGTCCCTTAGGTCACCATGGATGAGACGTGGTTTCACCACTTTACACCTGAGACAGTCGAAACAGTAAACTGGAGAATCGTATCCAAAGAAGGCAAATGCAGTTCCATCTGCAGCCAAGGTCATGAACTCTGTTTTTTGGAATGTGCGCGGGAAAAATTTTCTACATTATCTTAAAAAAGGAAAGTCTTACAACGGCGTCTTTGAGTTTGGAATTAAAGAAAAATATCATCAAGACAGCATTCCAGTTGAGTGAATTTAAGTTCGGATTGTTTCAGCACGCACCTTATTCGCCATAATTAGCTTCTACGGATTATTGTTGCTTCCAAACTTGAAAAAATGGCTCGGCGGAAAAATATTTACTAGCAGCGAAGATCTGGAGTTTGCGGTGGCTGGCTATTTTCAGGAGCTATACAGTTCTTACTATAAACGGGGTAGCGAAGCTATTGAAAATCGCTGGAAAAAGTGTATCGAGCTAAAAGGAGATTATGTTGACTTTGTTTGGATTACGGCTTGACTTTGTTTTTTGGGATATGCGCTACTAAACAGTAGTTCTCGTTTACTTGCGTACAATTATAGCACAGACTAGACCAATAAACTGGAAACTGATACAGAAGTGTGGCAGCTTCCGAAACGGATCCGTATACCTTGCCTTGTCTGAACAACGTAGTGAAAAACTCAGCCAAATCAAAAACGAATCATGTTTAACAAACGCGAATAAACTTCGTTAACTTTATGCGGTTTTTCTTGAAAAATTTCCATTACAAAAATTTGAGTCTTGACTTGAACATAAAGGGTGTTTTTTATTGAGGTATAGAACTTTGAATTGAAATAAAACACAAGAAAATCGTTTTAATGTCCATCAATTTGGCTTTATTGGAAGGATAATTTTATGCCATTAATGTTTAAATATGATTTCGGGCATGTGGCCGCCGCGGCTGGCTCGAATAAAGCCAATTCTACAGGTAAAATTTTCAACCACTTGTTGGAACCACAACTCATCCACATTCATGCCATCCAATTCGGGAACAAAATAGTCGGTTATTATGGCTCTATACCGGTCTCCATTAACGGTAACTGACTCTCCAGCATTATTTCGGAAGAAGTATGGCCCAATGACTCCACCAGCCCATAGAGCACACCAAACAGTCAGTTTTTGTGGATGTAATGGCATAAAATGGACGGAGCTTGCGGTGAACTTCGCGAACTGAACCATTACTTTCGAAATAAATTTGCACGATTTGCAAGCGTTGTTCTTTTGTCAACCTGTTCATGATGAAATGGCAAACCAAACCAAATATTAATCACTTGACAGCTGACAAAATGGCCGCCAGTTAAAAAAGTGATGCCAACTTAAAGTTCTATACCCCAATAAAAAACACCCTTTATTACAATGTTGCATTAAGTTTCATAGTTTGGGACACCTTTATACAAGGCGTACGCTCTTAGCAATCCAACGCTATAATCCGAAAGCAAATGAGACTGACGATGAGCGTAGTCAGCTTTTGGAGGAAAATCTCATGCGAATTTTTCAAATGCGATCCATTATGACTCCAGAACAAGGAATCCACACGGCAATGCCTTAAAATTTCAACACCACCAGGTGGTCCTGTGCGGGTGGAAATGTCATAGTTTCCGAATTTCTACCACCACCTAAGCTATTGGCATTATTACTTTCTGGAATAAATCCTCGATTTTAGCATTTCGTGGAGAATATTCAGAAGTACAATAGTTCCTTCCAAATGACGTCATTTGGAGCGAATTTTGTCTAAATAAGGGGTTTGAACCCATCTTTTAAAGTATCATATTTCTGCTACTCCCACACACACTACAAACAACTCGTACAAATACAAATACACATTATAACGGTTCACCGCTACGAAATAAGGTCCACCTTCAAGGACAAATTCACCATCGTGCATGAACATTGCTGCCCGCAGTGAATGCTGACCACAAGTTCCTTGAGATTTATATTCCTTGGTCATTCTAATGATAATCAGCGTTGTGTCACCAATTGAGCAGAGAAGCTAGTGACTGCGTGATGGTGATAACCTTCAAATCTCATTTCGATTCCACATAATTTTTGCCAATTCACAACGTCAAAATAAGAAATTCCCCTTTGTTTCTTTCCAAGAAATTTATTATCGATTCAATGCACATAACTATGAGATGTCCATTTAAATGTACAGCTACGCGGGGATCGGCAACGCGGGCCGGGTCACCTAGGTTCACATTTCTTTAGGTAGAGTGAAGTCTATTGAGTCGGCTAGTTTTTTATATATTTTATTCATTTTCTGAGAAATGTAGGTAAATAAAATTCCTTCTCGGAGTAGAGCAAATTCTTTAAATCCAGACTGCGACTCTGGGCAAATTTGTCAGACTCCGACTCCACAGAACATCGTAAAAACTGTTTATAAAAAAAAACAAGCCCCCAAAGAAAATACAGTAAGTCTCCATAAATAATTTGGTTTAAATTCCATTTTCATCAACAGAGTTTCTTTCCAAGTACACTGCTTTCCCATCATTGAGGCAGGTTTCTCCACAACCTCACCATTTTACTGCTGTCGACTCAGTACTTTCAATAATTCAATTAATTTTTTGTAGGAACGGCAGTCTTGCATTGTTATTACTGAAAATGCTTTTACCTAATTTCTTCCATACAATTTTTTATTTTCAAAGTTGAGGCTTTCTCTAAAAGTCAGCTTAGTCAACAAATACATATTAATATACCTTCTTGTAATATGTAAAATTGTAAAAATATGTTGATTTGATGACTCCTCAATTAGGAAGAACGGCCAAATATCGAGTTACAGTCAAGCATGGCGTTTTTTTGTTTACTTGATACCCTCAAGTAGAGAGGTCTCGTAAAAATCGTTGAATTTTTCGGTGAGTTCCAATTTTTAATGAACCGCTTAATACGGATGAGTTTTAAAGACAGAGTGCAAGGATGGTAAATTTCACTGGTAATCATAGACACTCCAATTAATTAATTACATACATATGTAATTAATATATGGAGTGAAGAACAATAGGGTGGTAGTCGGTGTTGGTAATGGGCGACCATATTACACCCTCTTTTGGTATGAAAATATTATTGTCTTTCTCCGATTGGTTTTTATTTCATGTTATTTAGTTTCAATTTATCTCCATAATCTTCTTAATATATATTTACCCTCGACACTGATTCACTGATTCACTGATACACTGATACACTGATACACTGATTCACTGATTCACTGATTCACTGACTCTGTCACGCAGTACGTAGGAATTTAAATAGGCATTCTATAATTCTATAAATAATAATAATAAAAAAAATAATATTTTTTTTTGTACAGAAATTGTGTTTTCCGCAAATTTTTTTTTTAATAATTTTTTTTTTTACAAATTTTTTTTTTTTAAAAAATTTTTTTTCATCAAAAATTTTTTTTTTAACAAAATTTTTTTTTCCACAAAAATTTTTTTTTTCCACAATTTTTTTTTTTCAACAAAAATTTTTTTTTCCACAAAAATTTTTTTTTTCAACAAAATTTTTTTTTCCACAAATATTTTTTTCCCAAATTAATTTTTTTTCGAAATTTTTTTTTTCCCAAATTTATTTTTTTTCGAAATTTTTTTTTACAAAATTTTTAAAATTAAGTAACAAATACTTTCTCAAGCAAATTAACGGGCGCCATAGGCGCATTACAACTTACTAGTATAATAATAATAATAACTTCTTAAATGGTTTAATTATTCATGTTTTTGGAGAAAAGGTAAGGAGGAAAGTTCACGTTTTTTTTAAATGTCTTCAAATAAAATCGGTATCTTAATTTAATCAATCCCATGAAGAAATTGTTGAAGGTTAAACGGCCTAGGTTGTCTATGGCGGTAGGGCTCCAGTCTATTTTCGATGGGTTTGATGAAACTATTTTCAACCATGTAGTACTCATCGCGGATGAAATAGCGACAATGTCAGAATGTCCAGTGCCTGAGTTGGGCTCTATGAAAAATGCCCCAAATGAAGTATTCCCCAAAATAAATGGGTTCAATGGGTAAACCGTGTGACACAGATCATATGACTAGATTTTTGAAATTCGCTGATAGGCAAGCACGCTACCAACTCGCCTTCCGGGGCGCTTAGGAGAAATTAGAATGAACCAACCAGGGCTGTGGAGTCGGAGTCCGACAAATTTTCCGGAGACTGGAGTCGAGAAATTTTCTCAACTTCAACCCCCAGTTTTTTTTTCACTAACATTTCACATAAAATAAAAAAAATATAAATTTAATTTTTTTTTTAAATTTAAAATATTTGCACTTACATTAATGATTTATCTTTTGCATAAAAATGCACCGCAGCATGAAACAGAATAGCGAAAGGAACTGTAGTCGAAGTCGACTTCGGAGTCAGAGACGAGCTATTTGAAAATACTGGAGTCGGAGACGATGCTGACTCCACTCCACAGCTCCGGGACCAACATTGAACACTGCATTGCTTAAAGTGTCCCCTTCATCAAACCCAATCTGGCCTTCATTATACAACTAATTCCAGTCTACAAATAAGATTCAAAGCATTTTGCATCTACCGTTTGTTTAGCTATTCAAAAAAAAAAGACGAGGGTTCCATCCGGTCGTTCTTGCCCGCCTACCAACTTCCCTGTTGCGTTTTGTTTTTTAATAAAACTAATTGTCCAGGGTAAACAACAAGCACAATAACGGAAAAAAGAAAGCGAAAAAAAAACAAACGTTGAACGAGTGTAACTGAATGATGTTATCAAGTGATACTGAAAATGCGATTGTTACACTTAAAAGCACCTCCACTATTTACAAATGGTCAACATTTCGAGGAGCACGAAACGAACAGCAACCCTTTCGGCCGGACAAATACTCAAAACGTTTTAGCCGCGGCGGAAAGAATAAACTTGTTACGGAACAACAGAAGCTCTAATTTGGAGCAAATAAAAAAAAAGTGCAAGTGAAACTAAATATAATGAATATATTTATATTAACATTATCGCTGGTAAATTGAGAAGGTTTTAAACAAACAATTGACTTAATTTAATTGAAAACTTTACAATATTAGAAAACAAATAAAATACAGGGTTCTCCACCAAGAGGTGTTATTTTGAATCGGCGTTGTTGAACAGCCCAACGTCGATTCAAGACCTCAAAGGTAGAATTCGTGAGGCTATCGAGGACATAGGGCAGGCCAATCGGTGACCTAAAGCGATGATGATGATAGTTTGGAACTACTGAAAAGGAAAATAGGTATCTATTTCCATTTCAAAAATACCCGAACCTATGTACTGCAGGGTCCGCCAAATAACTTTTTTTTTTTTGAAAATTTTATAAAAAAAAACTACTGGATATTTTCTCAAATTTCTTTTTTTATTTGAAAGTACAATTCTTCCGGCTGATAATGCGATCTTCAAAAACAGGGCACAAAACATCGAGTGTAGCTTCGACTGTGTGGCACGTAGCGCCGTCCTGTTGTTGCCAATATCCTCCTCTTCAATTTTTGTAAACAAAAATTCGTTCAACAGGGCCCGATAACGAAATAAGCACTAGTTGAAAAACAAACGTTAGATGGCGGACCCTTTAGTAACCAAGCTTTGGAAAAATACGAAAGTGACGAAATTACAGTCAACTCGGGGAAACGTGAAGTAAATAATGTTGAGGTTGTTCCCGTTTACGATTTCGTTCCCGTTTTCGAATCCTGAAATTTTGAATAATGGAAAGGGACTTCTATCTATAAATTCAATGCCCAGTATATCAAAAAAATTATTTATTAATTAAAAACAAACGTTTTGTCTAAAGAGTAACAAAAATTCGTTGTTTAGTGACGGAAATGTTGAAAATATATACGAGTATAATGAAAAAAGGTCAGTTGTCGTTTATTAGAGAACTGTGTCACTTTTCTGGGTCGTGGAAAAAAAGTGTCTCTCGCATAAGACCGATTTTCGAGCATCGGTTATGGGTGTATATCTAATTTATGCTTGTATGAAGTCATTTGTGTGGGAGGTGCTAGAAGGGATATCGTTTTTTTAACAGAGCAACCGATATGTCAGCAACGAGCTGATAGGGTATGTACCCTATCAATTTACTGTGTTAGCGATAGGAAGGAAGGGTATTGGGGGAGGAAAGAGGGAGTAGTATTTGTCAATAGTTGTCTTCAATTTAAGAATGCCACAGCTGACAGGAAAAATACTTGCAGGGAGACTATTCCATATACGAATAGTTCGGCTGAAGAACGAATGTTCTCTATAGTCCGTCGTCCGGTCTACCAACCATTTGACAAGGAACAGATGATAGTCCCTGGATATTCAAGTATTCTGACAAAATGTTCCAACTTTAGGGAATAGACGACGAACAGATACCTTCAAAGTATCAGTAGAATACACAACCCACATTCCGGTGATGTTTTCGGAAGACAAAATATTGGATCTTTACACGGTTCAGAAGCTGCAAAAATGTATTTGGAGCTCCTGCCCAATATGGTTGTTATATTAAATGTTTTCCCCCAAAAGCAGCAAAGATGTCTTCGGAGCTCCTGCCCATATATGGGAGTTATATTCCATTATAGGGCGAATGTAGGTGGTGTAAATATTTCCGAGATCAGATGGAGTGAAGTATTTCTTGCACCGCTTCAAAAAGTCTACACACTTGAATGCTTCTTTCGACCCTTCGAATAAATGGCTCAGAACATCAAGAGTGTCTGTTTCGTCGATATCCACAGCACCCATGAAAATTGGTACGCAATTGAAAAGGTGAACAAATTCTTTATAGCAATAGGAGTTTATTTGCCGGTATTATTGTCCCTCATCGATGAAATTAAGTTGGCATACAGGTAACAAAGTCGACAAAATGAAATTTACTCACCTGCTTAGGATGCACCTACAAGCTGTTGTTGGCCTTGGCCTGCTTAACAAATAATGTCCAAGCACCTTGGTCTTGCCCTTTTTCTTTCTGTCATCCTTCTTTCTGTTAATGGCGGAGCCGTGTTGTCGAACTGTCTGAGACCTCTTGTAGAAGTAAATGGCTCGGAGGGGTCACATACTATTTTTACTGAACTCACGTACAGCTTGGTAGATGCATTACATTCACCTGATGCTAATACCACCGTGAATTTAGGCCGGCCAGTCAGATACTAACGTTGAACCAGAGCGCATCTGTAACCACCGTGAGTTAAGGCCACCAAGTAGGTACTCACGAAAATATATAGCAGTTCTCTCAAGCAGTGTCCCGGGGCTTGGAAATGTGCCCACATTTTTGTTCTCCTGAGGTCACCCGATAAAGTAAGGAGTGACGGGGGATCAGCCTCCTTCCAGCATTTGCAAAAGTGCTGGAAAGGATCATGGTTGATCGGCTGAAGGTGAGCAAAAGTGATGGCCTTTAAGAGTTCCACTTTGCCTTCCGAGAGGGTAGAAGCGTGGAAAAGACTTGACAGGAAGGTCGTCGATCTGTAGCGGAGGTGATCCAAATATGTCCTTGGCATATTTCTGGACTTCATGGGTGCATTTGGCTAACTTTCGTGGGACGTAGACTTGCAAGTTGTGCCTCGAGTCGTTAGTTTAATGTTTCATTCGCTGATAACATTTGCTGGCATCGTTTCTACTTCCATACTCCTCACACCATCTGTATTTCCGTTTTTCGGAATAGACGATTCACCTCTCTCCACGACTCCAGGTATCGCTCCAAAACAGCTCGCATTGCCATATGCTCGAGTGTCGCCTTGTACGATGTGTTCTTAGCTTCAGTGGCAACTTTACACTCCTCATGGTCCCGCATTGGTTTCCTTGTGACCGCTTTCAGTAACCAATGTCTGTTGTTTTCACTGAGCGGGGAGTTCTGGCGAGGAACTGTTGCGTTAGCTTCGTGGAGTAGGCATGAACTGTCTGTTGTAAGTATAGCTTCTCGATGTCTAGTACTTTCTTGTTGCTGCTACATACGTACTTTGCGAGTGCGCATCTTTGTTCCCACAATGTAGTAATCTGAATCGGTGTTTGCTAGATGAACGTTCATACGTCGAATCCGCATTATGCGTTATGTCAATACATCTTTTGAATTCCATTTTTATACACTCCATCATAGGATGGAGTATATACTAAGTTTGTCATTCTGTTTGCAACACCTCGAAAGAGTGATCTGCGACCCTATAAAGTATATATATTATCGGTCAGTGTAACATTCTAAGACATTCTAGCGATGTCCGTCTGTTGTCTGTTGAAATCACGATAGAGTGCGAACGACCAACGCTAAAAAGCTGAAATTGTAGGAAGATGTTTTTTGCCCATAAGCAGGTTAAGTTCGAGAATGGGCCATATCGGACCAAAGGGGAAAAAGTTCCCCTTTACGGGACTAAATATATTCCGGCCATAATAAAATTTTTAAATATTTTTTTTCACTACATCTGTTTTTTATAAGTTTATATAATTTATAGATGGGGAAAAAAATCCCAAAAAATGGGCGTGGGTTCCGTGGACCCTTGGGGCCCAAAAAAGGGCCCATGATAAACATGCGCATATGGGTATCGAAGTGCAACGAAATTTACTCACGAACCCAAATATGCCTTTATTTTCATGATTTGCCTAAATTTTTTGATCCGGTTTCTGGGACTATCGGGTCACCAACGGCCCAAAAACCGTCCCTTGACAAACATGGACATATGGGTATCGAAATGCAACGAAATTTTCTCGCGAACCCAAATATGCATTTATTTTCATGATTTGGATAAAATTTGTGATCGGGTTCCTGGGACTATCGGGTCACGAGAGGCCCAAAAACTCAGTTAGTTTTCTTATTTATTGACTTTTTAAGGATCCATGATGGAGGGTATATAAGATTCGGCCCGGCCGAACTTACTATTTGTCCACTTGTTTTTTTTTAATTTATAATTAATATTTGTTTCAATGCAATAAACTCATTATTTTTGTTCATTGCAGCTGTATGGCATTATGCCCTTCGATCGTCTCAGTGACAGTTCAAACGTATTGCACTACGTGCAAATGTATGTGATCCCTGCCGTCTATCTGGTGTGCTATGGCCTGATCAACTATGGTCCCTTCGGGATCTATCAACAGATCAGCTGTGACAGTGTCTGTCGTTTGGGCAACTCGCTGTTCATACATTTGGGCTGCTGTCTCTACATTTCGATGCATGCGTTGAATCTATGGCGACGCAAGACATTCTTTGTTGTCTTTGAGAGATCTCTGAAAGACATCGATGACAGTCTGCTGAAATGTGAAGCTGTCGGTTTGAAGGGGGATGACAAGAAGAAAAATAGAAAGTACATCTTCTATACCACTTGGTTTGTGGTAATTCTGTGTTTCGGGGCTTCCATGTTTTACGATATCAAGCAATTGGTTTAGTGAGTGCAAGGAGTCTTTTGGCTGTCACCGAATTTCAATTCAATTATTCTCTTTCAGTTACTACCACGAATACTTCTTCATCTCATTTATGGTCTCGAATTTTCCCTATTCTGCTGCCAGTGTGGTTTTGGGCCAGTTCATTTATTTCGTATCGGAAATATCGCAACGTTTTCAAAAGTTAAATGATCTGTTCGAGCGAATCAATCTTGAAAGTGAGCGGAAACATGGCCCGCTGATGGTGTTTGACATAGAAACGGATGTGAAGAAGGATTTGCCACCAAATCAACACTTGAGGCAGAGACACTTTGGCGCAGAGCCATTTGCCTCACCAAACGCCGATGAGAGTGATGAGTTCAACGATGATGTGGATTATTTCTATGACAGCGAAATAATACCGGATGAGGGGTAAGACCCTTCAAATAGTATTTAAAAAAATGTATTTCTTGTATCGTAATTTAGACCCACCTCCGAGGAGAATCTGCCCGATCTGTTCAAGCTACATGACAAAATTCTGTCGCTAAGCGTACTCACCAATGCCCAGTATGGACCACAATGTGTCCCTTACATGGCCGTCTGCTTTGTGATTACGATCTTTGGCATATTCCTACAGACGAAGGTGTTCTTTGTAGTTGGCGGCAAGAGCCGCCTGCTGGACTACGTGGTGTTTCTCTATTTACTGTGGAGTTTGACCACCATGTTTGTGGCCTATCTGGTGTTGCGTCTGTGCTGCAACGCCAATGGATATTCCAAGCAGTCGGCCATGATCGTCCATGAGATCATGCAGAAGAAGCCGGCCTTTATGTTGGGCAACGATGTCTACTACAACAAGATGAAATCGTTCACACTGCAGTTTCTTCACTGGGAGGGATTCTTTCAATTCAATGGCATCGGTTTGTTTACCCTGGACTATACATTTATATTTTCGGTATGTCAGGGGGCAGGAGTTCAGGGAGTGGTCTAGAAATGTTATTAAATTCCTTTTGTTATTTCTTCGTGTTTCAGACCGTCAGTGCTGCCACTTCGTATCTGATTGTGCTGCTGCAGTTCGACATGAGTGCCATCTTGAAGTCTGAAGGGTTACTTTAATGTTGTCATTCACACGCTTTTAATCATTTCGCTTTTCAAATAAATGTACGGGCTTTTGCTGTCCTCTTTATCGCCATCAGCTCACGGCAATTTGAAATCGAATTATGTTTCCTTTTTTCTTTTGCCGTTCGAAGAGACATAATTTAATTTTACGTTTTCAGATTGACTGGTAAAATGTGAACACTCTGAGCGCGTGTATGTGTGGGCGACACTTTATTGTCGCTTTTCATCTTAATCCCATCGTTCTAATTTCCCTCTACCATGCAATGGTGGTGAACTAAATTTTAATAGCAATTGGTTGCACCCTGAAGCATTTGTTTGAGGTCTAATAAAGGTTACATTTCCAAGGAGGATCAACGAAGAACTTCTTTCAAATCCTTAAGCTGTGATCGATTTAATTTGTAAACTCACACACCGGAACCAACTGTTTTTAAGCCGGCTTTTGGTTAGAGATAATTCTTTTACTGTAATTGATGTACAATGTTGTTCAATTTGATGTATAATATTATTCAAATTGATGTACAATTTCCATCAAGTTGATGTACGGAATTGAAGAAAAATTAATGCAATTTTCTTTGGCAAATTGAAGAAAAGTATGGTAAAAGATCTCTAAAATTCTTAAATTGATGTAAGAATTCATTAAATAGAACGTTTTTTTAGGGTAACGAGTATAGGTTGACCGCAGGTGTTCCAAAATATTCAGTCTACCCTTCTTCTCTGTTTCTTAATTTCATTGCCGCTCTGTTGGGTCATACGGTGAACCCAATCTAGTATATTGTGATTTTTGTTGAAAATACGATTGGCAACAACATGTGGAAATGAGTTACAGATGGAACGAAAAAGGGGCCAAGACGGGACGAAAAGGGGTAAAAAATAAAAAAAGACGAAACAAAATTTTGGAAAACCAGTGAAACAGTTGGAGTCGTGTTATATATACCCTCACCCTCAGAAAAAACATACAAGTCTCATATTCCAAAGTATCGGAAAATCAAAAGTGAGCGTGGCTACCACCATTGGATGTAACATCTGATAAAATGTCATAATAGCAACCTCAAAATACCGCATGTTATAGAAATATATTGAAGAGTTTTTTCTCGAAAATTGTATGTAAGTACCAGAAGGGGAGTTGCCAGACTTCCAAATTTTTGTCCAAAACTTTGTCTAGCTATACATTTACTAAATACAAGGTCGCGTCGGGAATATTTGTATTACTACACGATTTATAAGGTAGGCGGGATGGTACATTTGTATGGGAGGTACCAGAAGTTGCCAGACTTCCAAGTTCATGTCCGAAACTATATTGTCTAGCAATAGCTTTAATAAATACAGAATTTGGACAAGATTGCGTTGGTCATATTGATATTATTGCAGGATTTCTAAAGTGGGCGAAATAGCAGATTTGTATGGGAGGTACCCGAAGGGGTGTGGCCATATAGCCCATATGCAATCCCATAAGCAGTTTTGGGAAAATATTAGCCCATGCCAAATTTCAAAGCGATTATTTAACTCTTTCGAAAGTATCGTGCGTACCAGCAGGACAGCGGACGTACAGACGGACATGGCGCAAACGATTCAGAAAGTCATGAATCGAATTTGGTTCAAAGACACCTGGGGTCTAATGTGGATGTTTCTATGTGTTACACTTTTGAGCCGTATCAAATGATATATACCCTCCCGTAGGGTAAGGGTATAAAAACGTGTGGGTAATTGTTCGACAACGGACGAAAAATATTCCAAAATGTACCAAAACGGGATAAAAAAGGTACAAAGGGAAAAAAACAAAAATGTGTATGAAAAAAAAATTTAATCGGCAAGAATGAGTCAAAAATTGGAATTGATGGATAGGGGGACTAAAAGGTCAAAACGGGCCTAATACTGGTATACTTAAAATGAGATATAATCTACATAAGGGTATATAAAATGATTGCGTGACTGACTGATTCGTTCCGTCCTCATCGAACGGCTAAAGGGATTTTTGGAAATTAGTATTGGAAGAGGATGAAAATGGAAGAAATGTGTCCACAAAACCGTTCAAAATACGCAAAAATACTAAGTAATGAATTAGTGTGATTTTTCTTGGAAAATTGGTCCACTACTAAACAACTGGTGGAAATGAGCTTCAAAAGGGGAGAGGTACAACAAATTGTTGCCAACAAATGGTGGAAATGGTTTACAGATGGGTCGAAAAAGGGGGAAAACGGGATAAAAAAGGTACAAATGAAGAGAAAATGTGTGAAAAAATTGTAGTTGACAGGAATGATTACAGATAGAAAAGGTCACAAAAGGGCCAAAACTGGTTAATATATAAATGTAAAGGAATTTACAAAATATTCAAATACGACTGGCAACTGCAGTTAGAATTGGGTGGTAAAGAAGATAAAAAAAAGTGGGAACACAACTTCAATTAACATGAGGGGCGAAAAACTGGAAGAAGGGGATAAAGGGACAAATACGGAGCCAAGACAGGTAAAAATTTAAAGAGTTATAGAATGGTCCGAAGCGTGCCAAAACGGGATAAAAAAGGGACAAAAGGTGTGGGAAACAAAAAAGTTTAATAAAATAAGATAACAATTGGAGGATACTGAAAATACGACAAAATTAAGTGTAACAAATCATTTAATTAACGTTTTAATTAACGGGCAAAAAAAGCTTCAACATCAATCTGAAATGGTTGGAAAAACTGGATGAATAGCAAATAGGGAATATAATCTGAAAGTAGAAATCATTTTACAAAGCTTTCAGGTACGAATAATCAAAGATTTGTAGAGTGATTTATTGGATTGAAGTTTGATGATTTTATTAAATTAAGATTAATTAAAATCAATAAAAAAAAATGTTTTGCAATGAAAAATGCGCTGATCGTTATAAACTTCAATTTCTCCAAGCTTAATACGGATAATAGGAAAATGTCACCGAAGAGAAAGTTTACGACAGACTTGCAGTTGCACAATTTCTTAGGATGAGAATTCACATCATTGGAAAAGGCAACGAACAGGAACGCTGACTGTAGTCACTGAACACTGACTGTAGTCACAGAACACTGACTGTAGTCACAGAACACTGACTGTAGTCACAGAACACTGACTGTAGTCACTGAACACTGACTGTAGTCACAGAACACTGACTGTAGTCACTAGATGCCACGTTGTAGGACATTGTATATTCGTTCTCTTTCAACTGAAACTTTTCTTAGTTGTTTTATTGTACTTTTGACTTTACATGTTTCTTCGTCGTTTTTATTCTGTGACGCTGTAACATCTTGTAACGTTGTATACACTAAAAATGTTCGTCCCTCTTAAGACTTGCCTGCGTCGTTGCCGCTTCATCGTCGTCGAATGTCATTTCTGCCTAACTTATTTCCAATCGCAATTAAGTTTAACTTATGGCGGTTTCCGTTTCCTACGATTGTAAAAGTTGCTGTTAACTCATGTACAAGGCACACCAACACACACACACAGGCCGGCGGTAGTGTTCTGTTCAGTTTTATTTGATTTCAATTTCTTGATTACGGAATTTCGTACTGTGTGGCTGTGTGTGTGTGTGTCTCTGTGTAACAGTTGATACAAAAAAAAAACTGAAGCTGTTGCAATATTGGTTTTAAAAGGAAATTATCGATTTGGTGTTTGGTGGTTATTGTTGCTTGGCTTTGGATGGGATTCGTTTGCGGGGAACATTTGAATAATTGAGAGCAATAAGTGGAAATGTGCTTAGTCAAATACTATTAAAGTTAAACGGATGAAATAAATAAATGTCGTTTTCTAGTCAATTTTTAAATTGTAAAACAATCGTTGTCACAATAATGAAAATGACAAGATCTTGAGGCTTAAGTGGACAAGTCGACTGTGAGTGACAGCCTATTGAAGTCCTTAAAGGCAAACGATAAGGATTTTACTGTAAATGTGGATTACAGAAAATTTTTGTATTACAAGATAAACATCTAATGCTGGTATTTATTTAATCTTTTCTACAGATGTTAAGACTAATTGGGATATGGTTGGAATGAATAAGAATACTTAAATCTGCGAACTACATACCGGATCTTGCTATTACCGGAACTGAGGCCTAACCACGGCATTCGTTGTCGCAACATTTTCGTATCGAGATAGTGGCCTGGTCTATGCTTCGACTTCTTTGGATCTCAGATGGCTAGCGAGGTTTTTATTTTTTGTTATAATTTTCTGTCCGATAGCCAACATCAAATGATGAAGAATAAGACAATGAACAAAATATGAAATGCAGGCAACTCTCGGAAATGCCAGTTGTCTTTTATTAGAGAACCGTGTCTAGATAATATAGTGTTCATGTTTCTGGGATGTTTACGAATGTTCACGTTCGATCTACTTGAGTGTTCCTTTCGGATCGATGGAGTCGGTCTATTCACGCGATAGATTTCTGAATGGCGCCAAATGAACAGAGTAGATTTTAATGCACAAAATTTCCACTGATCCAGCATCGCCGTCAATCTCTATGATTGGTGTGGATATCGACGAATCAGACACTCTTGATGTTCTGGGCATGAAGATACAGGGTGATGCTCGTTGGGCAAGCCATATATTCGAAGTGTCGAAAGAAGCATTCAAGTGTTTAGGCTTTTTGAAGCGGCGCAAGAAATACTTCACTCCATCTGATCTCGGAAATATTTACACGACCTACACCCGCCCTATAATGGAATATAACTCCCATATATGGGCAGGAGCTCCGAAAACATTTTTGCAGCTCTTGGACCGTGTACAGAGGAGAGCGGTGGTGATGATTGGGGATAGTAGGGTATACAAGTCTATTGTCTCCCTTCAGCCTCGTCGGAATGTGGTTTGTATATTGCTGTTCTATAGATATTTTAACGGTATCTGCTCCTCAGATATCCGTCGTCTTGTTCCTGAAGTTAGAACATTTAGCCGGAATATGCGGCTTTTACAAATCCTCAATATTGGAAGCGTTATAAAATGGGTTTCAGACATTATTCAATTCTGGTTTTCAGATATATGTTAGATATCGACAAATGAAACACAAGTCCTAAAGAATAAGCTCTCATTACTGGCAGGAATCCATTTGATTGCGCCTTCAATTTTGACAATTTGTAACGAACGAACAAAATCGTTTTATGGAAACAGGCAGTAAATGTTTAAAGACGGCTCCCAATTTACACGGTGACTTTTTTCCCAGAGATTTTCCTGGCATTTTCTCTAGAAACACCATCAGAAAGTTATAAGCCTGGAAAACCCTATCAAATAAAATCTCCTTTAGAAAATTTAATGCTATGCGGATATGACTAACATTAATAAACGGGGACAAGCCCTAGTAGAATTTTTGAATATTAACGACCTAATACCTCTTAACATAGGAAACACTGCTACCTTTGTTAATAAAATTAGGGAAGAAGTATTAGATATAACAATATGTTCAGAAAATCTTATAGACGAAATACAGGAGTGGAGGGTCTCTAGAGAACATTCCTTTTCTGACCATCGTTACATAAGATTTAAGATAGCAAGGCCACCGCCAAACCCAATAAACTTTCGAAATAAGGCCAAAACGAAATGGGCAAAATTCGCGAAGTTAATTAGAGAAAGACTAGGGCATGAAGAGTATGAGTGCCTAAGTGTTGAAGACATCGACAACAAGGTTGATAACATTACGGAGATTCTAGTGAAGTCATTCGAAGATAGCTGTCCACTTCGAGAAAGGAAATCAGCCCAAGAAAAACCATGGATGACCGGGGAGATTCGCAACATTGGGAAAGAGGTCCGAAGACTTTTCAATAGGGCACGCCGTAAAAAATCTCCGGTATACTGGGACGACTACCATAGAAGACTCAGAGAATACAACAAAATTACAAGAACTGCAAAACGAAACTCCTGGAGGCTATTCTGCGAACAGGTGGATAGCGTTAACGATGTTTCAAAAATAAAAAAGTTCCTTTCAAAAACCCACACCCAAACCGAAACAATGGTAGATGATGTGGGTAGACGAATAGAATCAACTGAAGAAATGGTAAGACTTTTGATGAACACTCATTTTCCCCAAGGGATGGCGGGACACACAGAGATACCGATTCATAGGGATAATGAAGTTCAACAAAGTTTTATCATTACAGACCATATGGTCAAAGAGGCCTTAAAGAGCTTCTCACCATTTAAGGCATCAGGACCTGATGGAATCTTTCCGGCACTACTACAGATGGAGGCTCACTACATGTCAACTCATCTAGCCGTTATTTTCACAGCATGCCTAAAATTCTCATACACGCCGAAAGCCTGGCAGGAGGCAAGAGTTGTTTTCATACCCAAACCAGGCAAGGCAAGTTATGCAACACCTAAGGCTTATCGACCAATAAGCCTAACATCTTTCTTACTCAAAACCATGGAGCGCATAGTGGATACCATGATCAAAAGTAAGATTCCAAGCGAAATGCTAAAATTTAAACAACATGCATACGTTAAAGGACGGTCAGTGGACACCGCCCTACACGAGGTAGTGCAAAACATAGAAGAATCCTTCAATGGGAAAATGTACACACTTGCGGTATGCATTGACATTGAAGGAGCGTTCAATAATGTACAGACCAACACACTAATTCAATCCTTAGACCAGTTCGAGGTGGACCGGGCTCTCCGAGACTGGATAAGCCACATGCTAAGGAATAGATGGATTAACTGTGGGTCTCACGAAATACAAATAAGGGACAAAGTATCACAGGGAACACCACAAGGAGGTATTTTATCACCACTCCTATGGGTTACCACTATTAACAGTCTCCTGAGGATCCTAACTGACGAAGGACTTAAACCAGTCTGCTATGCAGACGACGTTATAATACTTCTGAGGGGCCAGAATCCAAACCAACTTTGCAGAAGGGCCGAAACTGCCCTAAAACTTGCATATGACTGGGCTCGACCAAGAGGTCTAAATGTAAACCCAGACAAAACTGAAATATGTCTGTTTACAAGGAAAACAAAGATTGGTCCATATATAGACCCATCTTTCCTTAACAAAACAATTTCAATATCAGACAAAGTTAAATACTTAGGTGTAATCTTGGACAGAAAACTAAATTGGAAGTACCACATGGAAGAACGAGCAAACAAAGCTCACAGATGCTGGTCTTTATGTAGAAGAGCTATAGGCTCAAAATGGGGCCTCAATCCAACGATGACACACTGGCTCTACAAAAGCGTAATTAGACCTGTTCTAACTTATGCATCAGTAGTATGGTGGACATCGATGGAAAAGAAGTGCAACATAAAAATATTACAAAAGGTCCAACGTATGTGTTGCCTCGGCATAAGCGGAGCAATGAGGACCACATCTAATAGGGCTTTAGAGACTATCTTAAATGTCCCACCAATAGAAATACAGATTAAATATGAAGCCGCCCTCACAGCAATGAGACTCAAAGCAATGGGCGAATGGATCGAAACTGATCACAGGTCATATCATCAAAAAATAGTTGAGGTAGTCCAAGGGAATTTAACTGACATAACATCAGCACCCGATAGAATACCCGAAACGTCAATAGTTGTTGAGTGTGAGACCCTAATACCAGACAGACAATCTTGGATTGATGGAACCCTAGCGCAGACACCAACTGGAAACTGCGGTTATACAGATGGTTCGAAACTAGGGGAAAGGACGGGGCTGGGACTTTATATCGAAGAACCGGAAACCGAACATTTATTCCGCCTACCAGACCATAACATGGTCCTACAGGCGGAAATCCGAGCAATCACAGAGTGTGTGACCTGGTTTAGCGCTAACACAAGACCAACCAACGTAAATATCTTTACAGATAGCAAATTGGCTATCAAGGCAATAACGACTAAAACGGTTAAATCAAGGACAGTTTTAGATTGTAAAATGGCTATTAACTGTTACTCCAGACATGGCACAATACGCCTCATATGGGTGCCTGGTCATCACGGGGTAAGAGGAAACGAGAAAGCCAATACCTTGGCTCAACGAGCCAGGGAGTTGCAAACAATAAATTTAGAGAACGCGAAACCATTCGGAGCTACGCGTTCTGAGCTAAAAAGATGGGCGGCAGACGCCCATATCACACTATGGAATAGTGAAACTATTGGGAAAACGACAAGAATCTTGTGGGGTGAACCAAACGAGGATAAAACCAAAACATTGCTGAAACTGAGCAAAACAGAAACTAGTAAGATCATGGGCATTCTAACAGGGCACATAGGCTTACAATCGCATCTACACAAAATAGGAGTTGTAGACAATAGCGTATGTAGGGCATGCGGAGAGGATGACGAAACTTTGGAGCATTTCCTCTGTCACTGCCCAGCGTTCGCAAACAATAGATCCCGTTTCTTGGGAAATGACACTTTAACAGACTTGACCCATCTCAGGGGCGCAGACTGGAAAACAATTAAAGATTATGTCAACAGTACAGAGTTCTTAAAATAACTTCTCAAGACCTTTTTTTTATGTACAGTTTAGAGCGCACAACAAGCCGAATACTGGCTTAGGTGTATGTCTAAGGACATGAGGCGGAGAAAAATCGCCTCCTCTTCTCAACCTAACCTAACCTATGCGGATATGAAAATTACTTGAGCCAGAATTTGAACGGCAACAATCCACTGTCTAATCGAGGAAATCCCGTAATAAACTACAACTACAAAATTGTTCTAATCCTTAAAGTAAGTAAATATACGTACATCCGGTCAACTCACACAAACTAAAGGTACGTTTCGATGTTTGCTGGCATGGGTGTGAGTGAGTCCGAATAGTCTCGGTCTAGTTTATATCCTTCCTAAAAATTTACTATCACCAGCAAACGTCATGTTTATATTGCAATACTCACACACACACAGAGACACACGCACCAGCTCGCATCCTTTAGCTCCCCACAGTTAATCGTAGTGTGCGTGTTCATCAAGATGGAGATAGAACATTTTATGACCACAAAATTACCAGCTGGAAGGGGAGAAATCATTTCCCCCCACTGACTTGTCGGAGTACCCTACATGCTATTAACTTAGGATATAGAATTGTTGTATGGTGTGAGTGAATTATCTCCGTCCACTTTTTTGAGTACTTGAAAGTAATACAAATTTATTCAGATATAAATACAGATGTTACCTAACAACACAGAAACTGCAATCAATACGCGGATTAAAAAACATTTTACTGGATATTTGAATTTTTAAACCCAGTCCTCGAGTATTCACAACGTCTCTCTATCAAGTGCCTTATTTCAAATGGGTACCGCTGTAGAAGAATGGCAGCAACCGAAGCGGATTCATATACCTTGCCTGCATCCAAACCAAAAACATAGTTTTGAAGCCGTTTTTATAATTTTTTTAAAGTTAGGGCCGCCAAAATTTTGTTCATTGGTTTTTAGGGCAAACTTTGTAATCGCCACACAAAGTATATAATTGTCCGATTCACACACAAAAACAATTTTATTTTCGCCTGCACCGATTCTACTTTCCATTCTACAGATGGTGAACATTTCTTAAGCGGTGCTCGAATACTTAGTGTACTCAGTGACGGAGGTACAGTTTATGAATACTCCAAATGAACACTGCATCATTTAGTGAAGTGGCTTTGTAATTCATGTAGTTACTCGTAAAGTCGTCGTCGTAAAATGTTAGATAAATTTACCCGGAATTGAACCTATGCTACTTGTGTGATAACACTGTCTCCCACGGTGGATATGGTTTTTTCGGTTCATAATGTCCTACCTCCAATGATAAAACTAATCAAAATTTTGTTTGTAATGTCCTAACTCCAATGATAACACTATTACTTAATTCTGATAACCCATGGTCCTCGAGTTCAAAAATGGTTGCTTTTTTTTATATAATGCATTTTTTTGAGGCATGAATTGTCAAAAAGAGAAAACGAATTGCCCGATTTTTTAAAAAAAAAAAATATTAAAAATTGATCACTAATTTATTCTAAAACGCCCTTAGTTTATTAGTATATTTGAATGCGAGTACAGTTTTAGAGATAATAGCAAAGTAAAACCGAAAACTTTTTTTTCGTATTTTTTTTTTTGTTGGAAAAATTCATAGAAAATCGATAATTAGAAAAACGTATCCATTTTCAGATGTTTATCATCATACCATATCTTACAACTTTGTGATTTTCACCGCTTAAGTGTTTTTTTTTATTGTTTTTGATGTTCAGACACAAAATTGCTACATTTTTAATGTCAATTCGATTTGCCTAATATTTTTTTGGAAAACAATGTACCGCTACTGATTTTTTTTAGCCAAAAACAGCTTAAGTGGTTTCTAAAAATTGTCACGACATAAGTAGACATAATTCAAGTCACATTTCAAATCCTTTCACAAATAAAAGCCTATATGCACATAAGTTGTTATTTGCAAAAAAAAAACTAAATTATGATTCGATTTATTTCATTTAACAACTGCTTAAAATAATTTGTTTGGTAATAACAATATAAATCATCATATTGCATCCTTAATAGAAAAGGGTCAGAACTCTAAATTCTAACGCATTAACACAACCAAAAATATTTTTTTTTAGTTCATGATGCAGAGCAACGCAATTAACATACATTTTTATTTTATGTTACGAGTACATGATGCTTAAGCGACAGCAGTTAAAGCCAGACTTGATGAGTTTATGAAACAAATCATTCGCCCATAAGACCGTGGGACTTGCTATTTGGCTCGGGATAATCTGATAGACTGCTACAGATTTCACAATGTATTTCATTTAATTCCCAGCCTCTTATCCAGTCCCTGATAAGTGTGCATTCAAGTCGGTGCTTAGCGTGTCGCACATATTTCGACAATTAACTTGTCTTCGGATAAGAAAGTGATTGACAAGAATTTGAGTCTATCCGAGTGGACAACAATCCGTATTTATGAATGTACGTACGTACAAACAACTAAACAAAAAGTTAATCTTGCTCCGAACCACATCATCAACTTTATGCATAATGATGCGAGTGATGATTACGCCGAGGCTGATGGTGATGATGACGATGATGCTGGCTTCGCTCTAGGGTGGATGGTGGCTAACACCGGGGCTACGAGGAGTCGTTAAGCAGACGGATGGCCCAGCAAGTAGAGATTGCCAAGAAAAAAAAACACATCAGCATCAAAACTATTGTTTACAGCCATTGTAGGAATAATTTAAGTATCCTTCAAAACGCACATCATCGCACGCACTGAACAAGACAATCCAAGACTGCCTCTGCCACTGTTAATATTCGTGGATTTCTGTTAGTGCCTCTGCTATTCCGGCTGCCACTTTGGCACATACGAATAAATGTTAGCAACTCATCCCCGTACATCTTCCAAATTGCTTGGAATCTGATTTCGGTGGACTCTGCTTCCGTGCCTACCACACCACGACAACACACAGAGTGGCCAGTAGAATGAGATGCTTGTCACTTTAATAATACACACTCGTACATAGGGGTGTTGGTGCGGGACAGACAGAGAACAACGTTAACATTAAAGTCGTTGTTTGAACACGAGTCATTTGTCCCGCATCTGGGAACAGGATAACATAAGAATGTAGTTTTTAATTATGCCAATGTCTTTAGATATTAAAATACCTTTTTGTTTTTATAATACGCACGAAATATTCCTTTGCCAACATGATATTCTAAATAATTAACAAGATTTAAGCATTTCAACCTTTGCTGTGGTAAGTAATTGACACATAAAATGCTTAAACTCGAGGGAAATTACATTTTATGGCTGACATAATTAAAACTATTCGAAATTAGGATATCCCACATTCGTGGAAGTCTATTAAAGAGTTGCGAAAATAATGAATTATTTGTCGAGCTAATCATAATTAGATGTGGTTTATTAAAAGAAACGCAATAATGTTTTACGCAGATGATTACAACGGCAAATGTTTAATGTGGAACAAAGGTGTAGTTCGTAGAAAGGTTGTTAGGCCAAGAGCATTTTTCTAATTTAAGTACCTGTAACTCGGCGAACCGGTAAGCTTCGCTGTCATGATTTTAGAGGAATAAAAAGATGTTCCCAATTGTATATTATTTCCCTGTATTTAATGTTTTAGATTTGGACGTGGACAACTGTATTGTGGTAAAGACCACCTCAAACTTTACCAAGGGCTGTTTCCACCTCGCAAACACATTACAGCATTAGTCCATAAAACTTACTATTATACCCATTTTCTTCCCTGAATAATCATGGGACTGTGCTGGGGTTTGCGCCACTTAACCGAGTGCTTTCCTTGGCTGCTACAAGGTAGTGGTTCCAATTAATGTTCGCAGTTCGAATCGTCTGTACGTCCACAACTCTGAATGGATGCATTTCGTCTATCACAACGTGGTCAATTTCGTTTCTTGTCTTCCCATCGATCACAGCCATGTCTTCTTATGGGGCTCGCCATGGTTGAATCTGGTGCTGCTTACTACCAGACAGATGCATCTGGTCTGGTTAGTGTTCGCTCCAAGTGCATATCTGTATATCATGGTCCTCTAAATGTGAAGCGGGTTACATGCCAACTCCGAACTCTTGACCTGAGGCAAGGTTACTCACACGTTAGCCGTCGCTTGGAGTTTGTCATAACCCCATTGCCCAGCAGTTACCTCGTGGAGGTCTGTGAGACGACTTGAGATGCACTAGATGAGGATTGAACTAGTTTCGTCAAGTTGCACCGATCAGTAACATAACATTATCACACGCAACCCCATGAACTTCCAGACCAAAGCCTAAGAATAATTTTTTCAAAGATTTGTCAAATAGCGATCTACAAACTTGCATGAACACTCGATTATATATCGAAACAAGGTTTGGATCTTCAGAAGACATTCAACATTTAAATGGTCAAATTTGTTGAAAAAAAAAAAAAATTCATACGACATTTGGTAAAATCAAATTTCACCAAACGCAATTTAAATTGAAGTCAAATAATTGCCCCTCGAAATGATAAGACGAGTTAGAGGAATGCGATATTTTGGCATTGTGTGCTGATAACAGTCAGACTAATGTATTTTAATTTGATTTAAAAGAAACTAAGGGTTCTCCAACAACATGTGTTATTTTGAATCAGCCGGTATTTCGGTAGCTGCCACTTTTAAGGCTTTTATTTGTCTCATCACAAGGATATGGTCCTATAAGCGTGGTCTTGGTTGCCATTTGACTGATGTTGATTTTCTTTATCTCAAATTCAAATTCCATTTCGACCGCAACAATGCAACTGCAGCAATATTTATCAGCCACCATGCATCTATAGAATAGCTATACACAACCCGGTTTGTTGTAGGATTTTGGATTCCTTGAACTTTCCGAAGTAAACTCTTGGTTTAAAAATAAAACACATCAACGACAGTTGTTTTAA
The DNA here is from genome assembly GCA_958296145.1 of Hydrotaea cyrtoneurina. Taxonomy (NCBI): domain Eukaryota; kingdom Metazoa; phylum Arthropoda; class Insecta; order Diptera; family Muscidae; genus Hydrotaea; species Hydrotaea cyrtoneurina. The sequence goes on along the minus strand of OY282514.1, from coordinate 47,479,688 downwards.
ATTTCACTCCGAAATGGTGCTGACAACAAATAACTGATTATCTGAGACGGAAACCCACATGATCTCACATTGTATTGGCCTATGGCGCGCCTAAAAGTATACCATCTATTTTGTGCCAAAAACACAAATTCATTGTTTAAAACAAATGGCTCTTCGATTGTGATTCATGGAATTAAAACAAAAAACCTCTTTATTTATTTTAAACAAAATTCACACACACACACACTTGTGTCTGCGTATGTTATTGTTGTTCATATTGGAAAAATCGTTTAATACAACAACAGCAGCAGAACGCCAATACGCCGCAAAGCAAACAGAATTTCAGTCGATCGTTGGCCACTGCGGTAAGGAGACAACAAACAACATTTCGTTGTTCGTAAAACAAGAGCCCCCCCAAAAAATATAGTAAAACACCCGAAATACAAAATTAAAGCAAATAAATGCATTCGAAATGATAAGACAAATTCAAGAGTATCGGTGGAACATTGCGGATTTTTTTTTGCTGTTCCAGTTTGTGCGGTGGTGATAACAAACAGACTGAATTTGTGAATTTCGCGTAATTGTCCGGTCCAACTTTTAAATTTAGATATCCATATTCAACGACGAGACATGGATAACGCTCATTTATATGACAAGTGTCCGCAGGAAATTCCTCCAATTGCTGTGAAAAGTACAAAAAATAAGTTGGAAATGGATACGCGCAGTAATCAGTTAAATGATCGTCAAATTCTGGTCGATAGTTTGCGGCACAACAAGGGTGCATGGAGGGTTCCATGGTTTATATTGGCAATGTCTTTGCTACAGGTAAGCACAAATAAATTATATCTGGGCCGAAAATGAAAAATGTTGTGTGTGCTCTAAGCGATTAGCCTTTTCATCAGTAAAAAAGCAAAAACAATATGTCCAAGTGAGGTTTCCAACTATTTACCGCAGGTGCTTTGCGGCTCCTCATATTCATTGTCCGGATAAGTTATAGTTTGTTTTCTCCTTGATATAACATATATTAAAGTGGGTCAGTATAGTTGGCAACAAGAACTACATCTTTCCAGTTATTTTGAAAACATCTCTTTGTAAAGGGTGTTTTTTATTGAGGTATAGAACTTCGAATTGACATAAAACACAAGAAAATCGTTTTAATGTCCATCAATTTGGCTTTATTGGAAGGATAATTTTATGCCATTAATGTTTAAATATGATTTCGGGCATGTGGCCGCCGCGGCTGGCTCGAATAAAGCCAATTCTACAGGTCCAATTTTCAACCACTTGTTGGAACCACAACTCATCCAACTAAACTAAATATTAATCACTTGACAGCTGACAAAATGGCCGCCAGTTAAAAAAGTGATGCCAACTTAAAGTTGTATACCCCAATAAAAAACACCCTTTATGTATATATTCCAAACATTTGCTACATTTGTTTAACAAATAGTAATAATAATAATTTTAATGATTCGTCTGAAGTCTGTATATAATGATTGTGTTGTTTATGCTCAACGAGCGCAACCCGGCTTTATGAACATTGACGCAAAATTCCCAAAAAAAAATGAAATGAAAAATACCCCCAACTGAAAAATTCCCCAAAAAAGCTCAAAATGAAAAGTCGTGCTGGTGAATCCAAAATGCTTCTGAATATTTTCCCGGTCCACTATTCCCAGTTAATTTTTCGAGATTTCTCTCTTAAATGAATTGGGGAATTTTTCATTGTAAAAATTTTGAGTTATTTTTCATATTTTGCCCAAAAACAAAAAATTAAATTTTATCTACAAAACGAAAAATGCCCCAATTTCGTATGCGTTGTTTGGGTAATCTTTCGTTTTTATTATTCGAGCATTTTAGAGGCGTGCATCCCTAGATATTTGTAGTCAAAGCGAACTTGCGTTAGTGGCAATATTTCGGGAAAAGACTATATAGTACCCATTGCAAGTGTTGTGAAGAACTTCGCTACGCTTATTTCTGACCAGTTAAAAGAAATAATTTTAGTTTTCACACAGATGGTTCTAAACTAGATTGTGGAGCTTCAGAATCCACTCATAGGGACAAGAGTTCGACCTAGCGATTAAGCTGTCAGATCATTGCAGCGTTTATCAGGCAGAAATCATGGCGGTCGGAGAAGTTATCAGTGGCTGGGACGTAACTTGCATCTCTTAACGAGAAGACCTAGCAGTTTGATATTCAACTGATTTGGGTGCCAGTGCACAGTATTTGGGGCATCCTTACAAGTTCCATCGGATTTGGAACAGGTAGGTATTCCCCTATCCACATGCAAGTCCAATCTCAGAATAAAAGTGCTGAGGCAGTTCATGTTATGAACTAAATCGCTCGGAATCACTCATATATACATCAAGATTAGATATATCAATGATGATGGCCGCAATAATTGGACACTGTTTGGTAGGTAGGCATGGTACTAGATTGGGAGTCCCGGCTTATGACCATTGCGGAAGCTGCGGAGACGAGGAGGATTAACGATTAATGATATGTTTTGTCGGTCAGTGGAGCTAATATTATGGCTGTCAGTTGATATTTCGGGCACACCATTTACAAAATTGACCAAATAGAAAAAAAATATACCAGAAACAGCTGATGGACATGAGTTTCTACATCTACCTGATGACTCCGACGAAGAGAATTGTTCTAATGAGTAAGCAGACAATATTAAGGCTACACCATTGCTGTAATATAGTTCGCTTCTTTAGGAGCAGTGAGGTGCCTACTAAAGAACTCAACGCTCTTCAAAGACAATCAGCGATAAACAACCGTAAATTAAAGAAGTCTGGACCAGGTGTAATTGCTGTTACGAAATGTAAACCAGGGTTATTCTCCAAGTGCTTACAGCAGATGAAATTGAGTAACAGACATTTGGAAAACTTTTATACTGAAACTAATGGAATAACAGCCAATGGTAAATGTCTGTTCCTTCGTGGAATGTTAAGGGAAATAAGTCAGTAACGATATGAACAGCATGTCTGGTTCAAATCGAAGTAGAATTTTTGTTTTACGTACCATAAAGTGGAACTGACTTGATATCTGTTTTTAACATTTGTTACGTTTTAAACTTGAATTTGTATAAGTTAAAATAAAATTGTATTATTTTCAATTAAAAAGTCGACTTAAATCTACTTGTAATTCACAATAACTCGAAAATTCTAAAACTCGACTTGGTTGCAACTATATAACCCTAAGTCGAACACCTCATATGCTGGTGTCCAGCTTTTTGTTTAAGGAGATTTAAGTTTTTACGAGCATATTTCTTTTCATACCTCGCAGAAATGAAAAAATTACCTCAGAGTCTTCCTGCTTAGCTCAGGTTGGTTCCATGGAGACTAATCTAATCAAATTGACATTTATGTATGACTACATCTACATCTACATCTACATCCACATCTACATCAGAGAATCAATCATATAACTTGATCTATGAGAACCTAAATAATTGTCATTATTTCTAGGAAGTTTGTTTTGCAATCCTATTTAATGGAAAAGTGGCCGAACGTTACTTTCCCGCTGTGTAGGGCAAGTATGTCCGTTACAATTCCAGAAACCCGATATTTCTATTTGGAAAGTGTTTTTCATGTTGCTGAAGAACTTTCCTTGTCCATTGTTCGCTAATAGCTAATAGACGTTACGACAGTCGAACGATCAGTCACGTTTTTCGAAGCGAAAGGTTTTTCTTCGGGATCGTGGAACAGACATTAAAAAATTGCAAAATCTCTGTCCACAGTTTTCTACATCTATAATTTCTTCGAAACGTCGTCCATATAATAAAAATACTTATCCTATAAGCATTCACCATACAAATATTCACCGCTAAACACATAAGTATTTGAGTTTGAACCATGTGTCTTCCAAATGTTCTTATTTTAAAATTTAGCAGGCCTTTAAGGACGTTTTTTGTTTATGAGAATTATACTTAAATTAACAATTCTCCCAGGGAACATTAAGGAATTATTTAGTGCTTTGGGCCTTCACCCAAATCTGAAAGCAAAAAAAGAACGGAGTTCAGCGATAAAAGTAGAAGCCAAATTTAGATAAAGTAAATGCTATCCGACACAATTTATGATCCCTCCTGTATATAAGGTCTTGTCAGTATGTTACTAATTGTTTTTAATTTAATAAAAATAATTTTTATGGATCGACTATTTAGATGAATTAATTAATTATCGCGTACCTATGACCGAGATTCCTTTAAAAGTATAATACAATTTGAGACTATTACAAAGAATAATAAAACTTTTTTTCCTGAATAAACAAAATAGTGTTTTTTCTTGGACCAAATGACTGTTGCAGAGTGTAATAGACAATGACAAATGGTGTTATAAGTCATTAGGCGTGTTCTGGTTACAAGCTAGAGATTATCGCGTGCTTAATTGTAAACAAATCGCCAAACCAGCGATATTGTCGTGTGACACAAAATTGTGATAGCGCTGTGAAACAAAATGAACTGAAAATCATGAATATCTGAATGAAACAAATCTTCACAAAAAAATATTGAAAATGTAATTTTTAAAAATTATTTTTTTCTTATTGTTTTCTTCTGTATTACTTCACTGATGCTGATATCTTCGTGAATGACATGGCCAAAGATAATATAGAGGGCAGACGCCGAAGTCTCAATGCTGATACAGCAAACACCAGATGCCACTATTTATTTCATAGACAAACAATGGTACGTTCGTACAAAAAATGTGTGTCCACTGTGTGCATTATAATGGCAACGTTACTTTCGAAACTTGTGCTGATTGGTGGAGAAACCCGTTTTTCGAAATTTTGAAAATTGACGGAGATATTTCGAAATGTTGTGCTAGGTGCTAGGTTTACGAAAAATTTCAGAACCAGCATTTTTTTAAACTGAAAATTTTGCTGAATGCATTATTCGGCCTAGATAGTCTAAAACAACATCAGTTTTAAGAAAATCGACAATTTTAAATGCGCATTTTTTTCGATGTACAAAATCGAAAACACAAAATTTTTCTTAGTGTTGAATTGTGCACTCTGAAGCCAACAAAAGCTTTTCTTTTACAATTTTAATTTAGCTTTTATAATAAACGAGAAGCGCAATTTTAATTTTCGAAATTTCGGAAAAAACGGGTTTCTGCACAAATCAACACAAACCTAGCACAACTTTCCGTCTTTCGAAAGTGACGGTGTCATCATCCTGCAGATCTGCCCACTAGATTGTCTTTTGACTTGGCATCAATAAACATTGTCATTTAGTTAGTTTCAGTTATGTTATCAGTCTTTAGTGGCTTAAAACCATTTTTGACTACTCGCAATTGTATTCTTGGTCCTAATTTTGCAGGCCGTGGTGTGCTAGGTCGTGTGTGCGATTATCGCACAAGTAAACCCAGGTTCAACATCTGAGTAAGACTGTCAAACATTTGTCAGCGGCTGTTTTCCACCTCGTAAATGCTGGCGCCTTTACGAGCAAGAGAGTAATCTCTAAGCCAATTAAAACTTCTCTAGAAAACCATTAGCCGTTCGGAGCCGACACAATTATATCGTGCACAGCCCACTGATTCGAGAGAAGTTCCTCGTAAGTTCCTTCATGGAATGTTAAGGGAAATTTGTAATTAATTTTGCAATTACAAACTTTTTTTTTTTACTTAAAAACTTTATTTTTTTGTGTTGCACTTTTTGGTACGACATAGCCAGGGAGATGAAACATTTCATGGGGCCACGTTGCACGAAAAATACACCACAGGCCAGCAAATCCAAATCTCATGCAACATTTCATATCGAGACGTGTCTTAGGGTAATATTCAGATGTCGCTCTGCCCATTTTTTTCAAGACGTACTAATTTCTGTTCCAATATCACATATACACTTATGGCCAGGAATCAATTGGTCCCAATGGCTCTTTTAAAGATTTCTTTAAAAATGAGGAGTGGCTCAGCCTAACATTTTTATTGCCTCATTAAAGTTGTATATGTACCCAACTTTCGAACAGCTAAAAGTCGGTGAGATTTGATCATTTTCAAACTTTGGGGTATGTGGGAGTTGCCACGCGCCATTTTTCCAACTTGATTTCAAATAGACTGCGCATATCTCCAGGCCAACTGTAAGATACTGTGAAAATCTCGGGACGATCGGACTATTATTATTATTGCATACCGATAAAAATGTATTTTTCATAAGAAAAATTTAAATGAATTTACCCATATTATATGAGAAAAACACACAATCACAAAAGTGTGCGTAGAACATTTTTCGATGTATCCTTTTTTAGAAGCCTTTTTTAAATCGGTTGAGTGATTTCCGAGTCATAAAACGACGAACATATGACAACTTATTTTTATATATGAAGATAAATAGAAAAAAGTTTTGTAATATTCTCAATCAGTGATTTTTTGATGCATAATTAACCTGTATGAAATGTTGCTACAATCAGTTCATTGTCCCTACAATCAGTTCATTATCCCACCAATCTGTTCATTAACCCTACAATCAGTTCAGTTCTTTAACGTTTTTGCTGTATCTTCATTTACGGGTTTGATTGGACTTTAACATGTATGCGAATGATACCCGTGTAGGAAGTGTGTGGTCTTTATGTTGCTTATCAGATTAGTATGGAATTATGTTTCGGTAAGGATGTACATTAGGGTGTCCAATGTGTCGAGTTCCACTGGGGCACATCCGTTTTTTGGAAGCATATGGAGAAAAGAATTTTTATTTTTTTTAGATTTTTTGCAAAGGTTTAGATGTGTCACAAACCGAAAAGATCGGGTTTTCTGATTTTTTCGCATTTCCAGCACAAGTTGATCCATAAAAAGCGTTTCTTTGATTCACCATTTAAAAAGAAAAGTGTTCGATCTGTAACTTCATGCATATAAATCATATGTTTTGTTACGTTTTTGCTCGTTTAGCGGTCACATATAAATTTTTTGGAAAATTTTACATAAACCGCAAAAAAAATATGTCATAACATCGAAAAGTTTTATGAAAGTGTAACTGTTGATGCAATTTCAAAGATGGTAAAACTCTAAATAAACATTTGCCAACAAATCCAAAAAAAAAAATCTCAAAAATAGTTTACACCTTAAGCTATCAAAATCCAAGTGATCAAAAAAAAAATATTTTTTTTTGAAACCCTAATGTACATATTTTTTTACACTTGACACTTACTTTTTACCAAAATTATGCGAAGCAAATGTCTTTACAGGCAGAGGAATAACAATGCTGCCGCCTCTCGTTAGCAACGGTTTGGTTAATATGGCAACACTTAAATAAAGGGATTTCCAACAAGAGTGCTATTTTGAATTACCACGTATTTTGGAGCTGTCACTTTTGAATCTTTTATACTTTGACTTTTTACAAGTAGAAACTACGCATTTCTGGGTCGCCGTGAAACACCTTGGGAAAAGTTAGTGATGTGAAGAATAAAAGCCGTGCACGTCGCTCAAGAACAACTGAGAATATTGCTGCTGTAGCCCAGAGTGTTGAAGAAAACCCAGGTTCTTCTGGTTCTTTGGAATTGGGAATCTACAACCTAACGTAAAAGTGGTTCATCATGCCAGCATTTTCCAAGTTAAATAGGGCAGTAATGCCTCATCTCCAAACGGCGCAACAAACTGTTACTCTTTGTTAGTATTAACATGCATTCGAGTAACAAAATACTCTTAACAAATCGTAAAATAATTCAGTGTCGAACGATATAATTTGTAATCACATTTCCATTTGGATGCGACACACAAATGCTGAAATTCGTAAGACCACAGTGCGGTGTATTCGAAACAAAATATTATACACTTCTCTTCAAAAAACATTTTCCTTTTGAAGAAACCGAAAACCAATGTTTTCTAACAACCTTCTTTAATGGATTTACAATCGATACAGTGATCTTCGATAAATGTGTTGTTTTGATGACACGGCTGGTTCATTACACTACTTTACAAAATAAAATTTTTTTCATGTACATTTGATGAGAGGTGACTTTTCTAATGTATTTCCATCTGCTGAATTCAAAAATCAAGGTAAAATTTTTTTTATGGAACAGTTTTTGAGATATCCTTATATTTTTATTTTTTCGTCCTTTTTTGACTTGACAAATCATATCTCGAGCTAGAAATGTCTGATTATATCGTTATTGGTACTTAAATGCAAGGTATTAAGTAGACGAACAAACATGTATAATTGGATCTTTTTTACCTTTTCAATTTTACCTTGATTTTTGAATTCAGCAGATGGAAATACATTAGAAAAGTCACCTCTCATCAAATGTACATTTCCGGTGTAAACTAGTGTTATGCTTAACGAGCGCTTGTTTAAAGATTAGAAGCAGAGGAAATTAGCGATCTTCTGTAAACGTGCAATGATTAACTTAATTCCAGTAGAGCTAATTAAAATCAATTCCATTGGAAATTATCAACTTTTAAGTTAAGTCAATGTATTAAAGTACTTGTATGTGTAAAAATAATTAACTTTAGCACATTTAAATGAAATAATCACTGATTAATTCCGAGGAATGACTGTAAAAGCACAACAAGAAAAATGTTTAACATCAAGACTGATGTATGTGGTTTTGGGGTTTCGAAGAATACTCTTAACACATTCTAAACCTATTTTCTATATATCCAAAAGAGAGAGAGAGAGAAAGATGGGGAAAAACTCGTGTTAAATGTAATGATGTGCATGACGTCTGTGTTATTTAAAGCAATTAGTTAAACCGCAATTATCTGCGGTTTCACAACTACAGGCATAAGTATGTACTAACATTAACTAAAACGTTCGAAAACAGGTCACTTGAACAATATCGATATCGGATTACCGCCCACTACGGGAAACGACAACTCAAATATGCACTTGACATTTGCAACACAACATTAAGAAAATGAATTCAAATGTGACAGATAATTACAAATGACAGATTAAATATGACAATAAAATCAAATCCCATTTTGACAGACCGTATTTTAACCATGAAGTCTATCGATTGATACCCTTCTCATGTGGGCTAAGACAACCTGTGAGAATTCACCCGCCCCACACATCGTTGGGCAATTGACCACAATTATGTTGAACACATTCGATCGTTGCAAAGCAAATGATTTGAGACAGTTATGCATCATTTGCAACATGCACCGCCAACCACGAATCACCACCACTTACTTCACCACCCTCACAGTCACATGTCGTCGTCTTGTTGGCAGCCTCAATGCCAAAGCACAACGTGCTTCCATGTCACACACTCAGCCACTCGAACGAACATTGCGTCCGCATTTATCTCGACTCTGCAATTGCGGTTCAAGCCTTACAAATTTGGTTGGCACTAACAACTTGTGGTCTTTATCGGCCGAATTCGCCGTTTTTGTTTTGATTTGTTTCTTCATATTGTAAACACAAGTTTACAGCATAGTACAGTGGGTTGAAAATGAATTTTATATAGGTGGCTTATAGCTACATGGATTGTTGGCAAAGGGAGCGGAGGAGGATGACGATTATTTGCCACAGCAGTCGACTAAGTAAGGTCTTAAACATCACTATCATTACTAACATTTTGTGGAGTAAGTCCCAAATTTATTTCAATTAACGTAGAAGATAGATTCTGTCTCTCAATATATAGGGTTATCCATTTCGTGGTTTCAAAAGTATAGGGCTGGAATTCGTCAAATCTGTCAAACTAAGTTGTTAAACCAATATTGTTTCTTATTATAATTATCTTTAATTAATCACAGAAAACACAATGCTTGGAACCTTTCCAAACATTTCTATTTTAGCAAAAACCAAAAAAAATTGAAATAATAAATGATCTCGAACTCGACTAACAGAAACAAAACTGTATGAAGAATATGGACCAACAATACATAAACAGAATAAATAAATAAAAATATTTAAGTGCAATACAAAAAACTCAATGTTTACAAATGAACTTTTAAAATCAAATATAATTTAACAACCTAGGCTTTTACTATTTTCATAAATCTTAAACATTTACAATAATAGCATTTGTACAGAGACTTTTTTGAGTCGGTGTAGTTCATTCACTTTTGTTATATTCTTAAATTCATATATTTTCGGCCGCTCATTTTTAAAATTTTTTGTCCACTTTGCACTTCATTTGATCTGCTCAAATTGCAAAATTTTGTGATTTTCATAAATTGTTTTTTTATTTTATTTTATGCTTCAATTAAGATGGTAATGGAAACATAAAAGGAACACATTTAAATAGAGATTTCCCATGTATGAGAATTTGCTTTTTTTTTTTTGGTTCAATTAAGCGGTCAAATCAGTTATGCGGGGATCAATTAAGTGAAAATTACTGGATAGACCGGAAATATGGAATTTTCCTTTTTTTTGGCCGATAATACATTGATTTTTTATCGATATTTCGTTGTAGAAATTTAGTGCATTCAAAGTAGAGATTACCATGATATGAGTAAATATGGTATGCAATTTGAATGAACTTTTCTTTTCTTAAATAAAACCTCTGGATGTTGGCGTGGCTCATTCCATAAATATATTGAGTTCATTAGTTATAAAATTGGGAAACGATGCGATAGCTGGACCATCTCAAAGATTGTTTATATTTGTAAAGATTTTTGTCCTAAGATCAAGCTAAATCTTTCATAATTCCAGATATAAGACAGTTTGTATCTGGCGATAGTAACCAAAGATACAAATTCCTTTAAAAAAAGCATTAGCAAGATAATCTGTATCGAAACTCCTGATGAGGCTGAATAGTAATGTTGTTTCCGGAATAGTTTGAGTAACTTTCCGCTTATTCTGATTTTACTATACATTTTTCAAAATAATTTCACATCTATCCGTAGCAAATTTTCCCGCGACTTTCACCCATATAAATTTACCTCGGAACCTATAGTTATTATTATTTGAGTCGTTGAGACTTTCGCATTTCGACTTTTTACATTAATTTTATTTTATTTATTTCAGTTTTATTCTATTTCATATGAATTTGTCATTTATATATTCCACAATTCCGATACCTGTAGTATGTCTTTAATTTTCAGGCAAATCTTCCGGCAATTTATTCATCAACCCACTGTGCAGTATTCACATACACAAAGCATCTATGGCAAGATTTTACTTTTCGATTTTTCCACACATATGTGATGCACTACAATCTGTTGCGTTGTCCGTGTGCCGATCTGTCTGTGCAGCATGCGGGGTGTGTGGTATCGATCATTACAATTACTGATCGGAAATTATTGTATCATTCGTTCATTCATTCATTCGACTCTTTGCCATCACTCTCATTTATGCCGATTGCCGCATTGGTTGTGGTGTTGGTGGCGCTGATTGCGGTGATTGTTGTGAAAAATGATGTGTGAATTCGCATGAAATTCATGTCATGGCAACCTTATCGATGTATTCGGCCAACAACATGATTTGCCCATATGCGATGACAACGAATCATCTAATGAATTGGCTAATTGTGCAATACAAAAAATTACACTCGCATGTAATTGCTGTGTCTCCTTACACGGCAAATTAAGAGATCAGATTTTCAGTAATTTTCAAAGTATTTCAGCAAAACATTCGAAATATTTTCATTACGACATGCAGTCGAATTCTTATATGTTTTCATATTGTTATTGTTGTTTGTCTACATAGATCTCAGTGTACTTAATTGGGAATCGATGTGTACGTCAACGGCTGATGTTTATACCGGATGGTGCGAACGAATACTGGCGCTATTTTACGTACATGCTCCTACACTCGGATATTCTGCATCTCTCGATGAATATTTGTTTACAGGTGAGTTATGGTCGGAGCGGATATATGGACTTCGCCATATGTTTCATTTTTGTTTCTAATAATTCATTATTTACAAACTAAATCTAACCTGTGGGATGAAGACTGGGGGGAAAAACAAAAATTGAGCTCTTGGGATCAACGAGGTATGTCTCCCTTGAGCAATTACGACATTGTAAAGCAATTACGACATTCCCGACCTTAATAACTGCTTGAGCGCAGCAATATTTCAGACTTTCAAACGATTTTTCGATTTCTTGAGTCAATTGGTTTTCCTGTAACGGCGTCTCAACAATGACTTTCATTAATCCAAATGCGACAATTTTCTTTATTAACGTATCCATTTCAAAAGTGAGCTTCATCGCTGAACAAAATGTTCTTGTGAAAATCGGGATCGGTAGCCACCTCGTTTTGGATGCATTCACCGAAGGTGCGACGAGCTTGATGGTCGTTGGGCTTCAATTCTTGCACGAGTTGGATTTTTGTAAGCCCGCAAACCAAGATCCTTCCTCAAAATCTTACATGAAGTGATGGCGGATGGACTCATTCGGGTCTTCTTCGATACTCTGCTCCACAGCTGCAATAGCGCCTTCGGTGCACTAACAATGGAGAAAATAAGTGGAAGACACCATCCAAGAATGGGCAAAGAATCTCATATAGTGGTTCTAAATAAGCCGGGAAGCCAATTGTTAGGGTACATAAAAGTTGACGCGCAAAACGCGAATACAAAAAAAACTTGATTAGAATTTGTTCCGATGGAGAGCCTACTAATACTGGTGTTGATAATGGGATAATACATAGGTTTGAAATTGTATTGGATAAACCATTACACTGGTTCGTTTGTTGGCTCCATTTCATGAGCTTCCATTTCGGCATTTATTCAATGTTTTGGAAATATCGACTACAAGTGGACTACGTACTTCTAGTGGAACATTGACGAAATTAATTTAAACCTGCTAACAATTTCCGCTAAGTAATTAGTTATTTTGAAAATTGTAGGTTGTACGCGATTTGAAAATATTTTATAAATACCGAAAACAATTTTTTTAATTGTATTATTTGTTTTTTTTTGTATTCCCAAATTATTAAATTTAGAAAGAACTTTTATTTATTGATGTTCCAAAAATATTAAATATAAAATTATATACAAACTTTTTTACTTGGGTGAAAAATATTTAATATTTATTTAATGAAAAAGTAAAAAAAATAGCAAGTGCAAAAGAACTACTTAACATTTTCAAGTCGAGAGACATTTAATTTTAGATACATGGTTACTAAGAAGAGTTTTCCTAGAATTTTATTTAGTTCACGTTTTTACTATACTATTTAACAACAACAAATCAACCAGATGCGTCGTTCGAAGCAAATAACAAATTTGCTGGATTTGCAAAAGTTTTTCACGGCCGATTGAAAAACACACGTCTAAAAAAAACACCCTGTATAATTGATTTCGTCTAGGGTTTGGCCCTTATTCATTCGTCAATCAGCAAATTTTTCTTATTCGTAAAAACTAAAAATTTGACGAGAAAAGTTCTTTATAATATTAGCTTAAGTGAAATCTATCATATTTGAAATCTGTGATTATTCATTAATTGTGTTGTGCAGTATAAATAATTGTATGGTGTCAAATTTATTGTAACGTTTGCGGAATGAAATCGCAACAAATTTTACAACGCTGGGTACAAAGCAAAATTAAAAATTTAAACAAAGTACCATTATTTTTCATTTACCACATGTTTTGTGATATTACTATTCGATTTTTGCTGAAGTTGATCATTTATTTTGTTTGCAATGTCGACAAAAGAAGAACAACGTCGAAAAACCATTTATAATTTTTTCGACCATCATCCTGATTGGAAGAAATCCGATATCGTTTCTAATTTTGTAGAGCAAGGAAAAAATCGAAGTTCGGTATATAGAACACTGGCGATATATGAGAAAAGACAAACAACAGAAAGAAAGCGTGGTTCTGGAAAAAAGTGTAGTTTGAACGACTCTTCTATGAGAAGCCGACATCGAAAAATTACCGATGGTAAAGTCGCTAAATCCTATAGGGAGCTTGGGAAAAAGTTCCAATGTGATGGAAAAACAGTGAAAAAGTATCTGAGTGATATGGGAATTCAGAGAAAGTCCAGAAAAAACAAGCCAAAAACGTCAGAAGCTCAAGAAGTTACCCAAAAGTCTCGACTTAGAAATCAAACAATCAAAATTTTAAACAACAAATTTTATAATTAGGAAAATTTGTGATCTATTTAATTTTAGCTTTTTAGCGATAACTTGAACCACGGTCAAGTGCGCCTAGTTATGAATGAAGTAATGATTGAATCATTCCTCTAGGTTATCTTTTATATGTAAACTTTAGTTTAGAAGGAATGACTAAGCACGGGAATGACACAGTTTACAGTTCTCTTGTACTACCAACTTATCAACTCATCGCTTATCACCAGCTATTTAAAATAAAGAAAAACGTAAACAAAAAACCAAAGAGTGGCGACCTTGCAAATTATTATAAACATATCACATTGAAATGTGAATTTGCAGTAGATCTCTAGATACAAGTGGTTATTCATTACAAAACAATTTTTTGCCGTTGTTGGTTCACTAAGTGATTATTTTCTTCTGCACTTTAATCTAAAACTAACTTTTAAATTTCGTCGGAAACAATATCGTCATCGACTTGTGGCCATGGTACCAAATAATTATTCAGGCCACGAGATGTTGTTGTCAGAGAGCTGATTTGTTCTTTATTTTGAATAAAAAAAAAACATTGTTTAAACAATAACATGACGAATGCAGTACAGTTTTATTAGCCAATAACATTTGCGACCTAATTATTTACTGTATTTAGTTTGTTTTTGCTGCAATCTGTTTATTTGAGTCCAGCCGTACGAAAGGAACAATTTTAAGTAACATTTTGAAAATGAATCATCCTTTTATTTTTCAAAAAAACGAGAACACAATAATTTGCAACTAATCAATTTCTTAGCAAGTCATCGATGCGATATTTTTGAATTAGCAATTAATGAGCAGGTCGGTTGCAAATATTGTTAGCAAAAGTTTATTTAGTTTGATTAGCTATTACACAGATCAACTACATTCAAAGACCATACAGAAGGCAGACGTCGCAAGTCGTTTTCTGAACATTTACAAGAGGTTATATACAGCCATGTCACAGAAACTCAAATCGCCAAATTTTGAAACCAAAACGTTTTTAGCTTCTCCAGAAAAAGGAAATCGAAAAAAATTATTGATTTGAAACCCATGACAAAATCTGAAGTGCAATTGATATCAATTTCAACTTAAACTCCAAATTGAAATGAAATTCTGTTCAAAATTAATTATGAATATTGCTTTTATTAAAAAATTTACTAAATACGTTGAGTATGATAATTTTAACATCTTTTTTAACGTATAAAGTATCAGGCATGTCAAAGAATTGCTATCGCCTCAATTGTGTGATCTTGTCACATATAAAATTGGCAGCCTTAACCAAAAACAACACTTAAACCCAAAAAAAAAACCACTTAAACCCAAAAAAAAAACAAAAATAGCTGAAGAAAACTCGGCAATGAAATGTAAGTATTTGTTTTAATATTAAAATTAATAGCTAATTTTTACATATTTAAAGGGGTAAGCATATTTTTTATTTGTTTGTTTGTTAACTTTTTTAATTAAAATCACAGTCAAAGTGTGGAGACGTATCGAATTTTTTGACGGCGGTGGGTAAACCAGCTGTTTCTAATTTCAATGCTACCATATTTTTAATAGAAATATTCGATTTCCATTTTTTCTTGATTTCATCAAACCCAGGAATTTTTGAAGAAGCAAAATTAAAATGTTTGGTTTTGGAAACACGAATTCAAATCGATTTCGTAACATTTCTGTGACATGCCTGATAAACAGTATTTGTTTTAAAAAAGTAGGTATTTGTTTTTAAGAAATCATTATTTGCTTTGAAAACCTTTCAAATATTGCCATGCCAATTAGTGACATCTGGAGTGTGCATCAGAACTAATGCATCAGAAAACGACTTGCGACGTCTGCCCTCTGTATATGGGAGCTGCAGGTAATCCAAAAACTAAATTTATCCAGAAACTGATGGTTTCGACGCTAGGCTGTTGGCGTTGACCTTATATTTTACGTGGCCCCAAAAGAAGAAGTCGCAAGGCGTTAAATCACAAGATCTCGGTGGCCAATCGTGATCATCTCTTCGAGAGATAACGCGGTCTGGAAACTTTTCCCATAAAAGAGCAATGGTTTCGTTGCTTGTGTGGCACGTAGCACCGCCTTGTTGAATGTAAACGTTGTCCAGATCAATATCATCCAACTTCGACCATAACATCATCTCTCATTAATCATCTCTCGATAGCGCAATCCATTCACCCTAACTGTTGATCCAACCTCACTTTCGAAATAGTAAGATCCAATGACCACACTGGACCATAAACCGCACCCAACAGTCACACGTTGAGGATGGAGAGGCTTCTCAACAATAACTCTTGAGTTTTCTGAGCCCCAGATGCGACAATTTTGATGGTTGAAGTAGCCACCGAGGTGGAAATGGGCATCATCAGTCAGGATGGAATTCCGGATCAATTTTCATGCATTTCAAGGAGCCAATCAGCATGATGATCGGCCGGCTTAAGTTCTTGTGTTAACTGAACTTTATAAGCCTTAAGACCCAAGTCTTTATGCAAAATACGGTGTAATGACGTTTGTGGAATGCCCAATTCCCAAGAATGGACAAACCTGGGGTTTCTTCAACACTTTGGGCTGCAGCAACAATATTCTCAGTTGTTCTTGAGCGACGTGCACGGCTTTTATTCTTCGCGTCACTAACTTGTCTCAACAGCTCGAATTTTTCCACCAATTTCTGTGTTGCGGTCCGACAAGGTGCTTTACGCCTTGCTTTAGTTTTGCGAATTGTCACTGAACGATTTTCACCATTTTTGTATTGAATTTTAGTAATTTCATTGCGTTATTGAAGCATATCGTTCCCTTTTTTAGTAATGGGATAGTTTCTATTTGGCAAATGCCAAAGAATAAAAGCTTCAAAAGTGGCAGCTAACGAAATACCGGGTGATTCAAAATAACACCTCATGTTGGAGAACCCTGTAGTTATTTTATCATTGGTTTTTTCTAATGTTAACAGCTTTTTCACCTGAATTGAAACGTTTTAATACATCCACTTTCAGTTTCAAACTAATGACTTTTCATTTATTAATACTTACTTACTTACTTAAGTTGGCTCTACAACCTGTTGTTGGTCTTGGCCTGATTAATAAGTGATTTCCAAGTACTTCGGTCTACTGCTTGGCTTCTCCAGTGCGTGATACCAAGCATTTTCAAGTCTTCTTCCACTTGGTCCATCCACCGGAGTCTCGGTCTTCCGTTTCTGCGTCTTCCATGGTAGTTGTCGTCCAACGCATTTCTGGCTGGAGCATTTGGATATATTCGGCCGATATGGCCCAGCCAGCGCAATCGCTGTATTTTCATGCGCTTGACTACGTTCATGTCGGGATACAGCTCACTCCTCGTTAACACAGATTGGGTCATATATTTTGCGAAGGATTTTTCTCTCAAATACACCCAGCATAGCTTCATCTGCTTTGGCAAGTACCCATGTTTCGGCGCCATAAAGAAGCACGGGTAGAATAAGTGTATTGTACAGTGTTATTTTAGTACGACGCGAGAGGGCTCTGTTCCTGAATTGTTTGTTAAGCCCGAAATAACATCTATTTGCCAGCACGATCCTTGGCTTTATTTCGATGCTGACATCATTCTTTCTTTTAATGGCAGACTCAAGGTATAGAAATTCTTCCACTACCTCGCAACTGCCAGCCTTCACAATGTCGCCATTTTTCGTCGCGACGATTGTCTGGCCGTTGCAAGCACAAGTTTGGTTTTGTCCTCGTTCACCCTCAGACCCATCTTCGCCGAATCCTTTTCGATTCTAGAAAAACCTCCAGTTACATCTCGCTCTGTGCTTCCTGCGATGTCAATGTCGTCAGCATATGCGAGGAGACTTCTGAATTTTCTAATATCTTCTCCATCAGGATGTTGGCCTAGTTACACGATAAGCTGTCGTCCTGTCTGAGACCACTTGTAGAAGTGAATTGCTCTGAGAGGTCACTTCCTATTTTTACTGATGACCTAGTATCTCTCAGTGTCATTCTACAAAGGCGTATAAGTTTTGCTGGTATTTTATACGCAGACATGGTATCAAATAGTTTTTCTCTTATCGGAGTATCGAAGGAGGGTCATTCAATCTTTTATTAATACTCATTTTATTATTGTCCTAAGTTATTACATTGGTACGAATTTGAGCTCTGACTTATTGCACTTCTTAATGGAAACTAAATTCTTAGAATTTGCTTAGAATAATTTAACAAACAGAAAAAAATCGGAATTCCCTTTTTCAAGCAAATTGAAAATTACATCTGTGAAAAAATCCAATGGTATCCAGCGAAGCAAATCGGAATCAAACGACCCAAAATGAATTCAACCAAATCCTAAAAGCGACGCATTAAGTCTCTTCTTAAAATTATCCTTTGGTCATATTTTGCTAGGACTAAGCATTAGGGTGGAGTGAAATTCAAAAAAAAAAGTTAACCTCGGAAAGAGATGTAGTCTGGGGTCCTAATGAGGGGAAAATAAAGAAAAAAATTTTAAAAAAATTTAGTGGTCGCGCCACTTCCTCGAAATTTGGAAATTATCGCAATTTTGGCGTTGATTTTAGAAAAATCCTAAAAAGTTGTATGTCAATAAATGTTTGCAATAGCGTAAACAATGAAATAAGGGCATGACAAAATTTAAAAAAATTGTTCTCATTGTTCAAAAATTTCAAAAAGTAAAATAAGTCAAATCGTCCCTTCTTCAGAAAATTGACTGAACAATGAAATCGCCACCAAAGCTACAAATATTAGTCGATTATCCTCATATTTGCCTCAAATACTTTTGTTTGGGCACTGAACAAGTTCAAACTTTTAAATTTCGAATAAGTTAAGTCGTTAATTTTTAGGATTTTCCTAAAATCAACGCCAAAATAGCGATAATTTCCAAATTTCTTTATTTTTCCCCTCATTAGGACCCCAGACTACATCTCTTTCCGAGGTTAACTTTTTCAAATTAAAAAATAGCATGTTTTCACTCCACCCTACTAAGCATACTCATGAAAATGCAGCACCTTTTATTGGACATTTTAAACTTTGAATGTAAAAGAATTCGCGAAGAATACAAAATATCGCCAAATTTTCTACAAGTGTATGGACTATAAGTGGGGTTGTCAAATGTTGACTTCACAGTTCTTCAAAGTGAAATGAGAAAGAACACATACAAGTATCAAGTATATATTTTATGTATAGGGTATATTTTATTTTCAGTATGCTGATAATTGCTCTATCAGTTCAGTGTAATAAAAACATAACTGTTTGCATAACAATAATTGATGTCTTTAAACAAAATTCTTTAAATATGTGCTCGGTGTTGTTGTTCTTCTTCTTCTTTTTTAAACTGCTTATCGGATTATCTAAAAATACCCACTAATTTCTATATTTTATTATTCGAAACTGTAACTTAATCGTTTTTTTTATTTTTCCATTTTTTTTTTTCATTTGCAGCTGTTGATAGGCTTCTGCTTGGAGAGTGAACAAAGTCATTTGAAAGTGGCAGCCGTTTATATAATTGGCGGAATTTCTGGTTCATTGGCCACTCTGTATTTGCAACCACATCTCTCGTTGATGGGTGCCTCGGCCGGCGTTTATGCGATGCTGATGAGCCATATACCCCATCTATTAAAGGTCAGTGAAGCGTGCCACACATTCACACACACACACACACCCCCCTCTGACGCTGAGTTATTATGACGTACAGATTTAAATAATGGATGTAAATTCAACCGAACGAACATAAAACGTTTATTTTTATATGAACTCACATGCCATCGCCCGTGTCTGTTTTCCATCGGCTGCCTCTAATGGGGGATCTGGTGGGGGTCGTTGGTGTTCATAATTTCTAAAACAAATCTGATGTGTTGTATTTTTGCTCATTTTTGGTTTATTTGCAGAATTTCTATAATTTGCCCCATCGATATTTGCGTATTTCAGCGATGGTCATTTTATTTCTAAGCGATGTTTGCTTCACCACATTCCACGTACTCATCAATCACAACATGAATCCGCGCATTTGTCTGGAGGCCCATGTGGCAGGTGCCATCACCGGTCTGTTACTCGGCTTCCTGGTCTATGGGAGCATCGCCGGTGTGGTGGCGAAGAAGGTGCCCAGAAGGTGTGTCTGGCTGGCATGCAACAGTTGAAATTATTCGTACGAGTACAGCACCACCGCCAGACGCATTGTGTTCGTTTTGTGATTATGGAAAAATCCAATTATCGATTTTATTTTGTCATCATCAATTTACAGTTAATTTTATTTGTTACTTACATGGGGGAAATTATCTCTTTAGTTAATTTAAAATGTTGCTATTTTGTTGTACGCATTGTAGTACTTACTATTTCTATAACGTGAGCAATGACAGTTTGCCCAAATGTTCACGTATGACCAATTACGTCCGCATTTCGAGTGTTACGACAAATTTATTTATAGTGTTAATAACATTATTCAAATTAAATATTAAATTATTATGACTATTTACATACTAGATTTTAGTAATTTGAAATTTTTGACACTTTCATTTGAATTGGGCAGCCATAAACCGTTGTGTCACGTAATTAGTTATGTTCACATTGGTGCGTGCGTGTTTGTCATTTATGTGGGTCGATTACTTTGAAATTTATTATGGGCCGTAATCAAGGTAAGTTCGATGGCAGGGTGCGAAATATTTCGATATGTTGATGACTGTCCGTATGCAATTAATTTTGGAATGGTTGAATCAGTGCTTCTTATGATAAATCGTTAACTAGATCTATGTAATACCAGCTGACACGGTAGAATTCGCCCTATCTAGAAAAATTTTGATTGTACATTTAAACCTGTAGCTGTGGATATATCCTTATTCATGTTTACATACGAAAAATAGTTATGTGCATTGAATCGATAATAAATTTCTGGCAAAGAAACCAATTGCTTATGATGTAAATAGCTGATAAACCACCTTTTGGTCTTTCCAGACGGAGCGAAAGTGAAAAGCACCGATGATTTAATGAAGTTTATTCCATATACTTGCAATTATTGGCCTTGCGATGTATTAGTCGTCAAGGCGAACTGTTAACTGGACACGCTTGAATTGGAATGTCACGTTGGTTGAAATCATTGGTTTCCTTGGAATCAGGTGCTTTATCAGATTTTAACAGCTAGTCTTGTTCCATTATAAATAGACGACTACATTTGGCACTGTAATACATCGACTAAAATAAATACAATTGGCCATCGATTTTACTTTGAATTGATATTTTTACACACACCCCACGGGTAGGAGGGTATATATCATTTGATACGGCTCAAAAGTGTAACACATAGAAGTATCCTCTAATCTGGATACTTCTATGTGTTACACTTTGAACACCCAGGTGTCTTTGAACCAAATTCGATTCATGACTTTCTGAATCGTTTGACCCATGTACGTCTGTCCGTCCGTCCGCTTGTCTGTCCTGCTGGTACGCACGATAACTTTCGAAAGTGTTAAACAATTACTCTGAAATTTGGCATGGCTTAATATTTTCCCAAAACTGCTTATGGGATTGCATATGGGCTATATGGCCACACCGCTTCGGGTACCTCCCATACAAATCTACTATTTCGCCCACTTTAGAAATCATGTAATAATATCAATATGACAAACGCTATCTTGCCCAAATTCTGTATTTAGTAAAACTATAGCTAGATAAAGTTTCGGACAAAAAAATGGAAGTCTGGCAACTCTCCTTCTGGTACCTCTCATACAAATGTACCGTCCCGCATCCTAAGAAATCGTGTAATAATATCAATATGACAAACGCGATCTTGCCCAAACTCGGTAGTAAGTAAAGCTATGGCTGGAAAAAGTTTTGGACAAAAACTTGGAAGTCTGACAACTCCCCTTCTGGTACCTCCCATACAAATGTACCATCCCACCCCTTATAAACCGTGTCATAATATAAATATGCCCAACGCGATCTTGCCGAAATTTGGTAGTCAATATGAAAAAGGCGATCCTGCCCAAATTCTGTATTTAGTAAAGCTATGGCTTGAAGAAGTTTTGGACAAAAACTTGGAAGTCTGGCAACTCTATCTGGTAAATCTATAGCTAGACAAAGTTTTGGACGAAAACATGGAAGTCTGGCAACTCCCTTCTGGCACTTACATACAATTTTCGAGAATAATCTCTACAATATGTTTCTATAACATGCGGTATTTTGAGGTTGCTATTATGGAATATGAGACTTGTATGTTTTTTATTGAGGGTGAGGGTGTATATAAGTCGGTTTACCCGACTGCAACTTTTTCACTGGTTATAAAATTAGTGCTTATAAAAAATAGTGCTCTTAAATCTTCTTTTGACGTTGTGAATTGACAAAAAATTAGGTGGATGTAGGGTTGCAAGATACAAACTCTATTATATCTGGAATTATGAAAAATTTAGCTTGATTTTAGGAGAAATACTCTTTTTTAGATGGTCCATCGTCCTCATCGTTTCCCAATTTAGTAATTAATGAACTCATGATGCAAGCCAACTTCCAAAAGTTCTACTAGCGAAATGAAGCGTGGATTCAGAATGGTGTGATTTATACATAACTTGGAAACCTGCTAAGTAATCCAATGGACTCCAGACTACAATAATTGCATTTTAAATGTACAAAATATCTGCGAAATATCGAAATATTTCCGGCCAACAAAAAAATATTTTGTCTGTAATTTTGATCATCAACTTCAAGGCCATCTTCAACGAACACTACTCTATCTTTCCCCCCTCCCATACCCTTTCTTCCTAACGCTAACACAATGTATTGCATTTATAGGGGGCATCCCCTGAGTATTAGTCAATAATACAAAAAAAAAATAGTGGAAGCGTCATCTGGAATTTACCCATTGTCAATTCGATGAGTTTAAGCACGCATTTATTTATTTCGTAAAAAGTAGTTCTGATTACGGCGGAAATCTTGCATTGCCAAAGGCTTCCATACGTATCTGGCAAAATAAAAAGTCGGCCGACCTTGTTTGCATTTCCTTCGGCATTGGAGGCATTGCATAATTGTATGTAGTGCTCCGAACGCAATTTGTTCTGATTTAAACGCATGTATTTAAAACGTTTCGTTTCGATTTTAAAATACATATCAATAGCGAAATGATAATAATAATACTTTGCGACATTTCAATGTGTGATTGTCGTCGTTTTTTGCGAATCATCAAACATTGGGAAAAAAAGATTCATATTGATGAACATTTTGTTAGTTTCTCGATATTTACGTCAATATTGAGCTTTTCTTAGGAATTGAAATGTGTGGGTCAATGGGTTAATCATTTTAATTAGACATTCATATCTATCCTCTCCTCTGCCAAATAGCTACGAACGATGGGTTTTGGAGATACTCTGAAGGTTATCACTATCACGCAGCCGAATAGGTTGCGCAATAATCTCTCGCTTCACTGCTCGATTTGATCATTGGAATAACCAACCAAATAAATCTCAAGAAACTTGTGATCAACATTCACTGGTGGGAAGAAATGTTCCTGCTCGATGGCGAATTGGTCCTTGAATCTGTACATTTAATACCAAATTCCCGAACAATTTCCCCGAAGGTAGACATTATTTCGGATAAGTTAAAAAACTCCGAGCTTCGACAACTGTTGTATTCTCCAAGAAATTCGTATATCGATGATCTCGTCCAAAAAGTTATAACTCCAATAGTTTTGGTGGCTGTGGAAATTGTGGCAATACGACCTTTCCACCCGCACAGCACAGCGGGAGCATTTGGTGTAGAAATTTTAAGACATTGCACTGTGGATTATACGAAATACGAATACGAATGAAAATACGAACTAAAGTCATGTACTGACCAAAATACCGAGTTTAAGACAATTTTTTTTTTGGACAGCTGAAGTCGGAGTCGAGCTTTTAAAAATACTGGATTCGGAGTCGAGTAAATTGTTTACAATTTCTATCGGGTTTAAAAATCAAGCTTATATCAATTGTCGGCTCCGTCATCAATAGAATCCAAATAATGCAATAAGCGCCCGGGTAGGCGAGTTGGAGACAGTCGCACGAAAGCAGATAAAGCGGTGAGAAACCCCTTTCGCAAAATCTATGTTAACGAGTAGTGTAGGAGTCGAACAGACAGTAAGCTATATCTCGACATGAACGCTGTCCAGCTCATAAAGATGTAAGGATACCGAAATGTTGCGCGATTGAATCCCAACGCTCCAGCCAGAATGGCGTTGGACCCATACGGTCACATGCAAATCCTATAGAACTCACGTACAAGACCAAAGTTCTTGGCCTTCGTTTATAAGCAGCCCAAGAATAACAACGGGTTGTAGAAGCAACCTAGGTAAGTACTCGTTTTTAGTTTAAATTTTATTTGTGTTTATTTCAAAACTTAATTCTACGATATATAAATTTCAATTTACAGCTTATAAAATATCTAAAATGTAAGTACAAATCTAACTATCTAATTGTGTTTTGCCCAAACAGAAACACATAGCTGCTGATCTTAAAAGAATGCGGTGCTAATGAATGAATGCGTAAATAATTGGGAAATGAACTTAATTAAGTGTTTTTGTCGTTTAACTTTAAATTAACGCGATGAACGAACGTATGTATGTATGTGCTTATACGTGTTCATGTTTATGATGTAATATAAATATTATATTAACTCTTAAAGCATTTTTATGGTAACTTAAATTAATGGTATCAGTATCGGATAGAAATATAACTGTTGCACTTGCAAACGGAAACCTATCGAACGTTGCAACACTTTGTGTTACGACAACGTTTCAATGGTGATTGTGTCGTTGGGGGGGCAGTGGTGGAGGAGGCCGACGATGCCTCCTAACAGTCTAATGGTCCGCATTTAACGCCAATCTCGGTGCATTTACACTCCAGACAGGGGGACGAGAGTTCGAGGATGATGCGACCAACACGATACATGCGACCGTAAATATTACAACCGGCCAATTTTAAAATACCGGTTGGATCGATTAAATTATTCAGTGACGAATGTTGCAGTTGCGGTTGTTGACTTGGGGGCGATGTTGTCACCCCAGCGTTGGTATTCGAGGCGAATGAATGCTGGGGGCGTTGCGACGAAGACCCAAAGTCTTCGGATTGAGTGTGGGCCTGTTTGTAGTGCACCGGGCCCATTAGTTTGGCCTGGTTGGCGGACGATGTGTAAAACGATAAAGAGGGCTGGGGGGCCAGTGTAGAAGCATCGAATCCTTTGGCAACGACAAAGGTTTGGCTGGCTGGGGAAAATGAAGGCGTTGCTGAATTACGTTTCACTTCAAAACTGGCATCCATGAAAGGTAATTTGTCAAAAGGTGACATTAAGAATGGATTTGTAGTCGTTGATACTGTTGACGATGGCCAAGAAGATGCGGTTGATGGTTTCATCGTCGTTGTCGTCGTAGTCGTTGTTGGTGTGTTTGTAGTTGTCGTCGTCGTTGTTGGCGTTGTTGTTGTTACTGGAACTTTGGTTGTGGTCTTTTTGTTTAGTGTTGCCGTTTTCGGTCTGCTGTTGCCCGTTGCAATGCCAGTACGTTTTGTGGCCATAGCCGAGGTTGTATCAACAACATTTGTTCCATTTACTGCGATTGCTGTTCCCGTGGCCGTATTGGTATTAGCTGTGTTTATTGATGCTGCTGTCGTCGCTGTTGCTGTTGGCCTATAGGTAGGTTTATAATGTTTTGTTGGTTTAGGGCTTGTTACACGTCGAGTTCCATTACCCTTTGTCTTCGATGGCGAGTATGACGGCGATGACGCCAGTGTCTTTGTTGTCGTTGGTTGCACATGGCTCGCCAGTTTGTTTTTGGTAAATTTCAGTTGTTGCCTCGTTGCTGTAGCTGTGTTCGGTGTTCTCGGTGTGGTATGGGCAATTGTTTTATTGCGATTATACTTTATGGCCGGCCTTTTGCTGGTCGCACTGATTGTTGACGTCAATGTTGTTTGTTTGTCCTGTAAATGCCCTGTTGTTATTGACATTGGCGTAGTTTCACTGACTGCCGCCGTTGTCGCTGCCGTGGCGGCCACAGCAGAGGTGCTTTCCTTGTCCATGTGCTTAATAACGGCCTGAGGCAATGACTTAAATGGTGGTATGGTTGCACTCACATCCGCTGCCGCATACGTCTCGTGTGCCTCATCGACATTACTCATAGCATATTCTGGATTTTTGCCTCCGTCACTATCCTTTGTCATTGTTGTTTGTTTGTCACTCGAATCTTGTGTAATTTCTACAGAGCCCTCTACTTCTTGCTCCTCTTTGTTTGTGTCGTCTATGTCGGTCATTGTGATTTGTTGATTGGAATCTCTATTGAAATGAGTCGATGTTGCCTGTTCGCCCATGTCCATGTTAAGGGAGATTTGTGTTTTTCCATTTGACGGCTGTGCTGTAGTGCTTGACTGTGTTATCAAATTCTTCAATTTATCCTCGATGAGAGATGTGAGATCAGGCGGTAGCTCAGTGCGGATGACGTCTTTAAATGGATCGGGCGTAGTGATTTCTGCAAGACGAAAGAAAGGTGGAAGAAATGTTTCATAGGTAAACTAAAAAAAACAATGTTAATTTGAGACTACAAAGGAATTTTAAGAAAATGTCAAATTCGTTTGTAATGAAGCAGACTTTCCAATTCATTGGGGGGGAGTAGTCTCAACATGTGGTCAAAACTGTGTTTGATGTCTTTAAGGGGCAAATGGAGGAATTTTGTATTAGCTCAACATGAATTTGATATTCTATGGGCAAAGAAGATGACTCCAATTCGTGTTGTCAAAAGTATAGGGCTGGAATTCGACATCTGTCAAACTAAGTTGTTGAACCAATTTTCTTCTTCTTTTCAGTTGGAGTCTGACATTGACGAAAATGGATCGCTTAACTATCACACAAGGCGTACAAAATTATTAAAACCTATTACAAAAATGGCGATTCTGGCACAGCCACATATCGTGCTTTAAGAGGAGATTATGGTTTATGGTGATGAAGTACATTTCTCACTCGGTGGGTATGTTAATAAACAAAATTGTCGTATTTGGGGTTCTGAGAATCCTCAAGTAATTGAAGAGAGGCCACTTTACATCCACAAAAAGTCACTGTTTGGTGCGCTCTTTGGTCCGAAGGTATGACTGGACCTTACTTCTTCGAAAACGACGAGGGAACGACTGTCACCGTCATTTCGGAGCGGAGTTGTGGTCGTATGATAACCGACTTTTTTTTGCCTGCTATTGAAGAAGACAAGACTACGAAGAATATGTGGTGTGAGACTACGCCAAAGACCGTGTTTATGCAGATAAACCGTTAACTCTTGAGCACTTAAGAAGCAACATTCGTCAAGTTATGGCTGAGATACTGCCCAAAATGTGCCAACAAGTGGTCCAAAAGTACCTCAAAAGAATCAATACTTTCAACACTTCCCGTGGTGGTCATTTTAATGATGTAGTGTTTCGCACATATTGTCAACGTTCAAACTTTATAATAAAAAAGAAATATCATGAAAACAATATTTTATGTGTTATATTTACGTTTACTTTTAAAACTCAAAATGGATAACCCTTTATTACAGGCAAACCCACATCCAAACAAAAACATTAAAGCAACAGCCATTTCGACCTAGGGATGTTTATGATATTTGAAATCGAAATCGAAACAAATAAATTAAAAAAAAGCATGGATACAATTTTTGTTTTTAAATGCAGTAAAGTCGGATTCGGTTAAGCGGAAATGACAAAAATCAGGAAACTTGTTTCACTTATCCGGATTTCGGATAATTGAACCTTCTCTCAATTAAACGAACTGACTATGTAATTTTGAAATTGTTCTATGAAACGCATTTAGGTACTTGTGGCACAACTAATACATGTATTCAAAATTCAAATTCAGTGTTAATGAGTTTGGATGAAAGTATTCACTTATTTCCATTTGGTTGAGTTGTCTTAAATGTGGTTGAAAGATAATTTTTTGAGATCATTTGGTTTGCTCGTTTTTGTCGCCGTTACATTTACAATATTTCTCTTAAGCGGTGTTCGTATCATATAAAAATGTGTGTGTATCATGCATTAAAAATGTGTTTCACATAAACGATTTTTCAATAAAGCGGATTTTCGTTTAAGCAAAGTACAGAGCATAATTTAATCATCCAGAACAATTGTTACTAATATTTATTTTCAAATAAACGATTTTTTCAACTAAAAGGCGTGTGCTTATCCGAATTCGACTGTACTCCAAATTAGAGGTAATTATGTGAGATAAAAATGTGAAAATGTGTTTTATATAAAAAATAATGGTGAACGAGCAGTGGGAAATTTGTTTTATATTTTTGAAAAAATAATTTTTGGGCATGCAAAAATTGCAGACATTTTAATATTTAAAGGACACGTATAACGAAATCAAGAAAAACGAGTCCACTGATCTACATGAATTTTAATAAAAACATTACATTTTAAAATTCAGACACTAATGATATTTTGAAGACAGCATATTTCCATATCTACGCATCCGAGCAACATCTTTAAAAGTTACAATACTCTTCTACTTTGACATTTGAAAGTAAATACATTGAAATATCAAAGTGCTTGGCGGTCATACTGTGAATTATCCAGTTTTATCGTGTTAATGCCTTTGAACTACAATTGCTCCTAGAATGAATTGTGTGTAGGATCATAAAATGTATTAACAAAATCTGGAAATAGTGAAAGATCATTGTTGCCAGGTTTTCTCTAAGCCTTTCTCGCAGATTGTCAAAAAAGTCCCCTAAATTATTTGAGATACAAATTAAATTTGTATAGGAACGGTTTATATGAAAATTTGATCTTAGAATATGAACCAGGACTATTTTCAACAAAACTAAAATTATGAAACTTATGAAGAGAATTTTTAAAACTTATACTGGAGCATTTTGTTTTGATTGAATCCTTTGTTCATTCTTTCATTCATTCATTCAGTTTTATATAAATTTAGTTGAAAGGGAAACAAGTAGATTTAGTCTTCATAGTCAGCTCCTAAAATCTTCACATAAGCTCATTGTCATTTAATATGTTTTCAGAAGGACATCCGTTATTTAACGAATATCTCACCCTTCATGTAGTCTCAATATTCATTTTTGTACTCAACTTGTTCTTTACAACATTAAAGCATCACTTTCTGACCTTATACCAATGAATTTATCAGTTGGATATTGCGAAACTATTTTCTTTATATTCATATGTACTCACCTATAACTTTAGTGGTATTCAGAACATCTCCCGATGTCGTAATATCGATTATGTGCTGAGTGACCTGATAACTGTCGCTCACTTTGACGCTGACATTATCGTGATCATCATCCAACATTAGGGGATCTTTGGGAACAAATCCTCCTTCGGTTTTAGTAGGTGGCGAAAAGCCCTTTGGAACTTGTAGGCCAGCACCGACAAAATCATATTTCACAAAGGCCGGAGACCCCAAAGTGCCATCGAATTTGCCAGCGGTCGACGAGACCAATGAATCGGGGCCTTCCACATTAAATTTGTAAATATACTCAGCCTTGCTGCCGTCTTCCAGATCCGGATACAAAGGATATTTCTCCGTAATCGATGGGTAAATGTTAGCATCATCATACTGATCATAATCGATTCGGGACGTTGGACCCGACGCGTGATGATAGTAATCATATGAAGACGATTTACTGTGATCGGCTTTAACGGCGTCTGCGGGTAGGAAAGGTATAATTTTGAGATTAGGAAGGCTGGGTGGTAAAGTGGGCTCAGCACTCTGATCTAGGGGTTCAGATTCCAGGATGGTGGGATTTGTTTTGATGACCACCGGTTTTGATGTTGATGCCAAGGATGGTTTCGGTGTAACAGTAGCAGTGACAGTGGTACTTATGGCAGCCGGTGTGCTGGTGGTGGTCATAGCTTTTGTTGTAGATACGGAGAACAGATTCTCCGAAATGGGTATTATGGGATTTTTACTCAAGTTCGGGGGCAACGGCTTGAAGGTTGTATTTGCCAAACCCTTGGTCGATATCATTTGAGGTTTCACGGTCAAATTTGCTATTTTCGAATTGATTCGGCTATAGGTTTTGTCCGTCGGCAACGGCTTAAAGAACGGCATGGGCTTTGGTGTGGGCAGTTGATGAGTTGTAGTTTTATTCACTATAATTTTGTACGAAGTTTGATTTGAGGATTTCGTGGCGTTTCTCATTTGTTTGTCATTTGCTAAAATGTCACTCAGGCCGTCTAATAAAACCGTCAAAAAGTCGGGGTCTTTGTCGGGTTTAGCCGGTAGTGTAGAGTTTCTGATGGGAGCGTTTCCCTCACTCAAAGGCAGGTACTCTGTTTTGTAGAGAATTTCCGTCTTTTTGGTCGAACTTACAGTGGCCGACTTTGGGGTAGTGGCCATTGGCCGTTCAGTTTTTTTGCTAGGAATTGTTGGTCGTGCCTTTGACGGTCTCTTGGTTGTGCTTACAATTTCTGTTCGTATTGGTTCAGTAGATTTGATTTCTTCGGTGGTCTCTGTCAAAGTGGTGGGCAATGTTTGGGTGGTATCTTCTGCAGTTACAGGGTCCATAGTACTCACCACTTCGGTGGTGGTTATAAACAGTTTGTCTTGTTCGTCGGCTGTTAGAACACCCGCATCTTCTTCACCACCCTCAGTGTTGTTGTTATGGTCCAAACGATCTATGGACGTGGTACTGTCAAAGTCCGTCAAATCTTGTACGGTGGACGCGTCGTTGTTATCGATTTTATCCGACACCGTAGAAGTGCTGGCAACTTCATCGTCGGGCGCCAACAGTAAATCTACCCATGATAACCCGGTGTTACTAGTTGCTGTTGTCTTCTCTTCAACGGGAGATTCTTCAGAAGAGGTCTCCTCTTGATTCGCTTCGGAGGGTCCCAGCAATAGATCAAAGAAACTAAGTTCGGTGGTAGTGCTTGGTCTCTGTACCAATCCCAGGGGAATGGGTGTGGGTGATGGCTGCACTGCCACCAAATCCATATTGTCCTTCAACATTTGATTGTTATTGTTATCGATAAACTCTAGACCTTCTCGGAGTGTATCAAAAATACTCTTGTCTGTGGTCTGGCCTTCAGCAGTGGCAGGTTTCACTTTCACCGGCTTCTCCACCACTGCGGGATGTCTATCGTGAGGATATTGGACACCATTGTCTGACGCCGCACTAGCCTCTTGATCCTCGTCTTTGCCAAAGAGCAAAGAGAACAAATTGAACTGTCGGGAATTCTGAGATCTTCTGTAGTCGCGTTGACTGCCGCAGTCGTAGCTGGAGGGACAGCACTGTCCCTTTGGCACGACGGGTATACAATTCCTTAACGCCGGTGCACATTTCTTCGGAGCACACTTCCGCTGACCGCGTATGCAGAAGCAAATGTCACACGGCTTGTCCTTGTCGGTCTTCATTTTCTGACCCTCCGCATAGAATTGCTGTCCGACGGTACAACCACGATTTCGTTGCAGGCGCTGCGACATTCGTATATAATGTTTGTTGGACGTTTTGCGATAACGAACTTCCTGTGATGATTTCCCCGTTTGTTTCGTGCTGCAGTCATAGCGTACCGGGCAACAGGTGGAATCGACAAATATGGGTTTGCAACCGTCTACGGGCAGCATACATTTGGGTTTTACACATTTTTCGGTGCCACCTGGAAATATACAAAATGATGATGAGATGATGATGATATGGAAATTTTGCTGAGCGCTAATAGCACTTACCGATGCAGTAGCAATAGCTGCATAGATTTGAGGAGGACATGGCAGATCCCGATTTGTAGACAGTACCATTTTTGACACAAACTGTAAAGAAAATGAAGAAGTACATTTTTTAAAAAATAAT
This sequence comes from Hydrotaea cyrtoneurina, assembly GCA_958296145.1. NCBI lineage: Eukaryota > Metazoa > Arthropoda > Insecta > Diptera > Muscidae > Hydrotaea > Hydrotaea cyrtoneurina. The sequence goes on along the minus strand of OY282514.1, from coordinate 47,448,011 downwards.
CTTATTGGAAATGTGTATAGTAAGAGAATGGTAATAAACCGGGAGTCTGTAGATACATTTTATGAGCGAAAATGGTTCATGGATATTTTAATAGGCAAACATATGTAGACGTATAATCGTAAATAGCTCATATAACATAATAAATAAGGAAATAATAACAACGTCTGTAGAAGCTGCCCATGACGCAACTCTGCTGTACGTTGCAATGAGGAGAATAGGAATTACCCGAGTGAGAGCGGATTTAGTACATGTACTGGAGAGGATATAATAATCGACAATCCTTAAAGGATCTATGTTTACAGTGGCGGTGGTACCAGTAGATAAAAAGTATGGGGGCGTACTATTATGAAAGCGTGCCTGATGATTGGAACCTTGGAGCGTACTATGTCCTAATCATTAGAAAGGACATAAAATCGTTTGCGGCAACTACCGTGGAATAAGTCTCATATCCATGACATATAATATCTTATCTTCCATATTTTGTGAAAGATTGAAGGCTAAACCCGACGAACTGATCAGTATGGCCTCAGGCCGAATAAATCAACTGTTGACCTGATGTTGACGATTTACATATCATCAGATCCTGGAAAGCAAAGCGATACATATCATCTTTTGATAGACTCTAAAGCCGCCGTCGATGCGCTGATAAAAGAAGATTCTATTTGAAACCATGTCTGCATATGAGATCTCAACAAAACTTGTAGAATGGCTCTGAGTGACACCAGATCCTCAGTAAACATAGGAAGCGATCTCCGAACCATTTAACACTACAAGAGGTCTGCGACATACTGATGCAGAAGATATTGCAAAGAATCAGAAGTTAATAAAACAGGCACCTCCTCGGATATGCGAACGGCATCGACATCATCAGAAATATACAAAGAGATGTGACTGGCGCTTTTTCCAGAATCGACAACGAAGATCGGCGAAGATGGTGAACGAGGATAAACATAAAATATTTGCTTGCCACTGCTAAGCAAACGTCGCGATTAAATAAAGGCGACATAGTGAAGGCCGGCTGTTGCAATGTCGAAGTAGTGGACGAATTTATATAGCTCGGCTCCGACATTAACAGAAATAATAATGTCAGCATCGCAATAAAGCCAAGGAGCGTGCTAGCAAGAAGATTCTATCGAACAATTCAAAAACATAGGCCTCTCTCGTCGGACAATGCAGGCTGTTTTTGTGAGAAAAATCGGGAGGAGAATAGGCGTCGAACGAACCCTGAGCTATATCCGATATGAAGGCAGTTCATCTCAATGGAATGAATACAAACGCTTCAAACAGAAAGACTTTGGATGATAACAACTACAGATTGAGGACGAAGTGGAAAGGAGGACGAAGATGGCACAGACGTTAGGAAGACGAACTGGAAAAAGCCATGCTGGAGATAGCAAGCATTTCGAAGTACTTGGAAATCAATTATTAACCCATTAGCGGCCACTGTTCGGTGTTTGGAGCTAAAAACGACAAAATTTAACGACTAATGTGTTATGCAGACCACAGTTTGTGGAGCCAGTAAGTATTCATGGTTCAGGAATTATTCTCTTACTCGTAAAGAGGATATTCAAACTATATATATTTTGAAAGAAATTCCCACTTGTTTCTTAAATATTTTAAAAAAAAACACACTTTCCCGACCAGAAGACCATTAGAAAAGGTGACTAATTACTATTCTTAAATGACGTCAAGTACAATGTGCGTCATCTCCTTCTACATGACTTGCCAGTCTATTGGAAAGAAGTGAAACGATTTTTTGAAAACCCTTTAGGTGAATGTCTCCGTGACAATATCCATTATGTTGCCAATTATAAAAATGATACATAATCATAGATACATCATGTCCATATTTGGCTAGTATTCTCACAATGCATCCCGGTTCAAATGAACTCTTTTTGAAATGCCGCTGCACAGTAGTTGGTAATCGATTTTATTTTCAAAATAATTGTATCCACTTTGATTTTAATGAAGTTTCACTAATAAAGTCACAGAGTGCATAGTGTATGTGTTAAAAGAGATCGAAGGATATCAAAAGACGCAGAAGTTCCCATGTATCTCTGTCGGAACTAATATAGCTTGTTTGCATCGCATCTTCCGCTCCGCAAATCATCTACCTCTCCCCCACCACAATCAATCATTGTTATCACAATGAGCTAATTTATGTCTTCCGATTCAAACCAATTTAGCGGGTTACCCATTCAACATAACCTCATCTGGCCTAACATAGTAGGATCACCGTGTGGAATGCTGTGTCCAAGAGTTTATCTACAAAATGTCTTCCTAACCACTGAATTACCTTAAAATTGCCTGAAGTGAATTACAAATTTTAAGCGATTTTCAAAAGTGAGGGGAATGGAACATTTGTAGGGGAGATACCGGATATTCCGGATGGAGGTATCAGCTGGAATGTGGTCAGCGTTCTATATTGCTCTCGAGGAGTTTGCCTTGTTCATTATCACTGGAAAATTATTACGAAGTATTTTATAGACATTTACGAATTTCCAAAATGATCCATTTTTTGGGGTCTTACCAGAAGGGTTTTGGCCATATAACCTATTTCGAGTCCCATAACCCAAAAATCACCCATTCATATTTTCAAAGTCAGATGGACATATCTGCCATGCCTTAGGAATTTAGTTCAGTGATTTGGTTCAAACATAATTGACTATTTCTATGCGATATATAAAACAAAACGAATTCCAACCACTGTTGTCACTGATGGCTCAAATCATCTGTTGCATCTGCGACCAGATGACCGTCCTCTTCATACCACACTAATCTAATTTAATATCAAACATGAACAGATTTAATTAATGATTAATTTTAAACGGCCGCTTCAACACGTTCTTCCTTTGGCAACGTCCAGTCAAAGGAGAGCGAATGAATGGCTGGGATCACATGAAATGGATTCTAATTAAAATAACCATCACCATTTAAAAGTTAACAAGACAAAGGCCATCTTTAGGAGTAACGTTTTCGTTTCTTCTTCTTCTTCTTTTTTTTGTAGATTGAGTTTTGTTGCTTACCATACAAATCGACGTCAGTATCATCGGATCGGCGCTGCAGCATATTGTCATTGACTACACGATCAATTGATTCACGCTCGTAATGATCCAAATAAGCGATAATACGTCGCGTGGCGGGTATCTTGTAGAAGGCATCTAAACGTGCACACGACAGATACGGACAACATGTGTTCTTCTTTTGGACAACGACACAGCCACGAGGTGGTGGCATCGGCATCTCTGGACAAACTTTCAGGCGGCACACCAGTGTCTTCTTGGTGCACTGACAGTTGAGACACTTCTCGGTGGTGGGAACAAGTGATTTGTCTGCATACCAAGTGCCATTGTGGTGGCAACCTGCAGAAAGGAAGACAAGAGAAAAAAAAAACAAAAAGACGACCATGATCATAATGAGGCTTTAATAAAACGGTGAAGATGAACTTAATGATGATGATGATCTCAATGATGACGCGATCACCATCCATGTGGTGGGATGCGAATGAAACATTAAAAATTAGCTTGGAATTGTTAAGAAAATTGCTGCCGTTCTTCTGCTCCTGCTTCTGGGAAAGAAGATGGCAAAGTAACAGCAGCTGTTGTTGTTACAGACGCTGATGATGACGACGACTACGACAACGATAAAGATATTAAGATAATGTTTTTCGTCTTGTAGACCTGCTGCCGTTGTTCAGTGTGGACGGTATTTTTTTTAGTTCAGGTACTTGCCATGAATGACGATGTGAACAAATAGCAAGTACATATGTGCGTACAAATTAACACTGCACACTGGTTTAAAAAAAGCAAAAACTTCTTAAAAACATCCGAATTATTATTGAAATGATGGATAACCAGTATTTTGGAATGAGAAGGCGTTTCGGAATGTTATTGGAACAATGATATACAAAGAAATATTTTAGGGATTAACCTTGTCTGCGTATGATGCACACTTCTTTCCGATGATTTTAGTGCAAGTTGTAACTATATCTCCCACTCTATACTAACAGTAGCCAAAGGACGAGTAGGTTTCCGGTCACTCCTCCTACTGAACCATTGATACGATGATCAGTGTTAAAACGATCAGATCAGGAGAATGGCAAGAACAATAATTACGTGAATCTCGAAATAGAACAAAGAGTCGGCCAAACTGTTCGAGACTGGCTGTGATGAGTTGGTTGGGTAAATGCATCAACTCACCTGCACGATTTGGGCGGAAGAAACTATGCCTGATGATCTCTGTCTCGTTTATAAAAATGGAGACCGCACGGATTGCGAGAACAATACAAATACGTCCCGAAAATTCCCGGGATAAAAACCCTTATTTTCAGACAAACATTCCACTAATCCAGCATAGTTGTCAATCTCTGTGAGTGGTATGGATATCGAGGAATCAGACACTCTTGGATTATTCAAGCGTCACGTACAGACGAATTCAACTATTACTACGAGCTTTTATTAACCTCACTTTTTTTATGAATACTTCAGAAATCGTAAGTCTTAAATATTGGTAGATTGCAACTAGTCTCGGAACTTTCATATACATTTTTTATATCAATTTTGAAATAGTGAAGAAAAAAAAGTAAATAAATACCATCACGTACGGTGCGGCCAACGAGAACCACACGGTACGGTATTTATTTACTATTTTTTCGTCAATTATATAATTTATATAAAACATTAGAGACTAGCAAGCAATCTATTAATATTGAAAATATATATAAGATATCTGAAGTACCGATAACAACTTAGGTTAATATAATCTCTCAGAAATAGTTTATAGGTAGATGTGGTCTGGAATGCTCCTCTTGTGTGATGCATGTTGGTCTAACCATATTTTTGATTCGAGCATTCAAGTGTTCAAGCTTTCTGAAGCGGTGCAAGAAATATTTCACCCAGACTGATCTCATAAATATTTACACCACCTACATCCGGGCAAAAATGGAAAAAGGACAGGGGCTTTAAAGACGTCTTTGCAGCTTCTGGACCATGCACAGAGCAGAGGTGTATATTTTATAGATCTTTTAATGGTATGGCCAAGTTGATCTGACTACGCACTACAGAGAAAATTTGTTCTTCTGTCCGTATGTGGAATTCTCATCAAGCAACTGTCTTTCCTACCAGCTGGAAGATTCTCTAATTCAAGACAAATGTCAACAAACACCACTCTCTCTTCCCTCCTTCAACCACCCATTTTATAGGGGCAGCCACTGAGTGTTTGTCTTCAAAAAAAAGTAAGGCTAAGTATATTATCAGCAAACCGTTGCTATTTTGGGCTATACACATAGCTGAAGTACAAGTCCTTCTTTCGCAGAACAAAGATCGCCCTTGACAATACTCTTATACTACCCGTGCTCTTATAAAGTTCAAGAATATCTGTGTCAAATTGAATATCACGTCCACGACAAGACCAACGTGAATGGAAAAAATCTTTAATCGCGGCAGAAGACCTACTACGATTTGTAAATAGCCTCATAAATAAGTAAGGTATACAAAAATAAAGCGATGTTTCAAAGATCATTGAACTACAATTACACCGTGTTACAAAAAATAGATTTTTTTTCTGTCCCATGAACCAAATGCACATATTCGGAAAGAGGGGAAAAAATAAAAATACACGTGTATCGGCGATTTTCATGTACACGTCAGCATTTTTTCAGTGATCCAATCGAGCTGATTTTTGGCAGGCAGACTCGTGGAAATGTCTGTATCACGTCAAATTTTTTAAAAACAATTTTTATCAATTATCAGATTTTCCTCAATTTTTATTATTTTTGAAAAAAAAAATATTTTTTTCACTTTTCTTAGCATAACTTGAAGAGACTCCAAATTTTTAAACTTCTTAAGCGTTACGAAAAAAATATGTTTTTTGAACTGAAACCTTAAAAAAAACACGATAACCATTTTAAAAAAAATTTAGGAAAATCTGAGAATTGATAAAAATCTATTTTTTTAAAAATTTGACGTGGTATAGACATTTCCACGAGTCTGTTCATAGGACAGAATGTGTGTAACACGGTGTTATCTTAAAATGCCAGAGTTTATGGTTATCAGGTGTTTTCAAGTGAATTACTTCGAAAACGCTTCGGTTATATGCGCGACTACAAATGAAAAGTTGTTGTTATGTCGATTGCAATGAATGCATTGGCTGGTACATATTGTGGAAAGAAATTACAATGCTCTGACGTAAAAGGTCCTGTATCAGACTCCGGTAGATAGATATGGTTCGATCTAGATGTAACCAATTGAAGGTCATGGTCTTAATTGCTGAAGAAAACTGGAGTCTACAATTTACCAGTAATCTGTCTTTAAATCGCTACACTCATCCAACTCCCTTTTTGTTTTTTTCAGTGATGACTTCATCGTTGGAGCAAGATCTCAATACATTTTCTCCAGGTTATGTACAAGAAAATAGAAGAGAACATTATCTGGGAAAATTGCAGATGAGACTGAGATTGTGATTTTATGTTATTCGTGCTAGATATTATTTTCACAACTGAGAAGTTCGTAAGTGAATAACTAAGGAGTTTCCGATGAAAATGCGGCACGTTCGTAAGTGATTCGGTCAATTATATGGTGAACAAAGAAATTATTAAACACCACTCAGGAAAATAGTTGATGCAATTCATGTGCATGAGAGATTCTTTATTTTTTTTTAAAGTTTAATGGTTCACATTTTTGTAAAGTGGTCCATTATTTATGCTTTAGTAATTGCAACCCAGAATCTGCATTAGCCGTGTCAGCAAACCAAATGTGCCCAGCCCTTTATATTTCTGAACAGGCTAAAATTATGATAATTTTATTCGTACGTCTATATTAAATTTTGTCACCTATGACATTTTCTGCGCAGTATTCAAACGCTGCATTTATAAAATGTTCTCTGTCCGAAATGTCATTTTGGTTAAACAGATATTCAAATTATTGTCCCATTTTTTTTTTTTTTTTTGGTTTGCAACCACAGTGCGGTGTTCGCAACAATAAAGAGGGGCAGCATACTAACTACAACATGGTTAAAGGAATGCTTAAGATTTATCACTTTTACCACAATTAATTTCCGTAGCTATTTATTAAATCTACAAGTAGACTATACTGGGCTGAACTGGTTCAATTGTGCGAGCCGGAATGTGGCCGCGTCTCCATAGGTACAAGGCAGACGACATAAGTACGTACCATCGGCATCCATCGGATGACAGGTTGTTTATGGCCGGCAATAATGCTAACATTCAGACCACACACACACACTCACTCACATACATTTGGCCATTTGGTCACATTTACGAGACGTTGTCGCATGGCCGGAACGTAGTACCAGCACTTTGGGTTGGCTAGCCAAGCAATAAAATAATAACGCTTTGTTTATCTCTCGAACTGATTTGTAGACAATGCCTTACTTTGAGATGCAGTGTTGGTTCCAGCAACGGTGAGAACTGTTATGTGAACATCTGAACAAGATGTGTAGAAGTGTCTTGTCGCGGATTAAGTTGAACTTTTCCTACCGCAGACAGATGGATGGCATCGGCGAAGTTTCACTTTTACTTGCACTACTTGCTCTTATTGAAGGAAAAAAAATAAGTAATTACATTGTTACCACGAATGTTTTGGAAACATGACTTGCCAAAGATTTAAAGTTCTGATTTTACAAATGAAAGTTACTTAAATGAAGCTACTATTTGTGTAGGCCATCGCGATGGTGTGAGGGGAGAAGTGGTGAATGGTTGAGAGCGTTTTACAAGTCAGCCTTACGATTTAATAGACTTTAATATCACACCAATGAAAAAGAGTTTGCTCTATACATATAATTTTATTGTTGATTAGATTAGAAACTGAAGTGATTTCCTTTCGATACTTAATTTTGTTGGGATTTGCAGGGGCCCGTGCGAACAAAATAATCAGCCTATTTCCAATAGCTTTTGCAAATATCCATTCGGTGGGGACATTTGGGAAGTAAACAAATGCAAAGTACAAATCGATCAGCCATGAATCGGTTTACTCCGCAAGAACGCGGAATAATTGTTTCCATTTTTTTTGTGCCACAATTCATGGGTTGTGTTGGCGCAGCGTGAAGTTCGTCGCAGATTTCCTGGCCACTCTACTCGAACAGATTGAGATCTTCCCAGGTCTGACCGGCATCGAAGCAGCCTTTCTTGTGAGAATATCGCTGCTGTTGGCCAAGATGTCGAAGACGAACTCGGTACATCGACCTGCCACACAATTGAGCATTAGCCGGCGGTCCTTACTCAGAATTTTGGTGCAGGATTTAAAGACCAGAGTTTTTAATTTAAAAACAAAAAATTACACCAAAAGATTCTTAGATTGTAAAAGGAAAATCGAGGTGGCTGTTTATCCTTAGAAGGCTACGAAACGCACTAATTCGAAGCTGGTTAACCTAGAACTAGAAAATATTGAGCCCTTAGCGCGTAAGCGTTATTTTCTTCGAAACTGTCTTTTTCGAATGAAAATCTATAGAAAATTGTCCCACGCTCTAAACCCTCTAACCGGCAATACAACTCTAAGGATGTCTTCATTAATTGTTTGTAAATATTTGTTTGTGCTTAACGGGTAAAAAACAGGTTGCCAGGATTTTCCAGTATTTCTGTTGGGCCAGCTAGAGGGACAATATTTTTATGAAATATTTTTATAAAATTAAACACAATTATTGAATACCACCATATGACGCTTTTGCCGGTGAGAGGGGTAATCCTACAGGAAATACAATTCTATCGTAAGCGACACACGCCGCTCTGCTTGGTCAAAAAAAACCCTCTCCTGCTAAATTTTCTTTTTGGCTCTTACGTCCATAAAAGACATAATTCTTTGCGACACAAGTATAAACCGCAAATGTCTTGAACTTCTCAAACGCCTAGCCAAAGAAAGCTACCACAGATGCAGAGAAGAAGGCGATGCCAGCCAAACTAACAGAGGACACGTAAGGTCACCCGGACTTGAAGAAAAGTGGTGAGTTTGAAGTTTTTGTTGTTATTAAAAAAGAACAATCGATCGGTTTGTGAAACCGACGACAACCCTCTAGATGTTTAATCACCATAGTTTACCAAATCTCTTTGAAAGCTTGACAATCCAAAGAACAGGAATTCACTTTGCCGAATGAAACTATCGACTGACTGCCTGCACCGTGGATAGGATTTTTTGGAGGACGTATCACTGAGACGTTCAATTCATGTTCTGCGACATCTTGATGACCATAAATAATATGATTCATACTGGGTTCACTGCGTTACCGGGACACGGAAGTGAAGTGGACAACGGTAAATGTGGATGAACTAGCGATGTATGGGTGAGAACTAACCAGAGAAGGTATTAATTTTTCTGATTAAGATCCCTGCTGTGAAATGTAAAAAATCCATGGTTGGCATATTAGCTTGTGAATGGAAATGCAAACTCCGTCTTTCAATCTTCCGAAGTCAGCTTAAATGAAGCGTTCGTTTTACAAAATTAGATTAAACCAGGGCTGTGGCGTCAAGCCAAAATTACTCGACTTCGACTTCAGTATTTTTAAATGTCTCGACTCAAATTTCAGCTGTTCAATAACAAAACTTCGAAAATTGTATTTCCGCCCACTATTCCTATACTCTGAGGTATATTAACCCTTAAATGCGCGATGTATCATGTAACATATAACCAAATTTTTACATTGTCATAAGTTACAGCCTACCGGGTAAACTTTTATGACAGAAAATCATATTTGACGAATAAACTCGTAATTTGTTAATTTATATAAAAAAACTGCGAAATTTTGGTTGAAACACATAGTTCATAAGTTCATATAATCGAAAATATTTCAAATTTTAAAAAATATTAACAGATTAGATTGTTTTTAATACATTTTATTTATTTTATGGGAAATGTAAGGAAATAAAACTCAGAGGCGGAGTCGAGCAAATTTTCCAACTCCACATTGGCACAGACTCCGAAACCGAGACTCCCACTCCAGAGCCCTTAAATAAAACTCGGTGTCGGAGTCGACTCCATTTTTCGACTTCAGACTCCGACTTCACAGTCCTGGAGTAAACACCAACGTATAGTAAGAAACCGATTTGCTAACTTTAAGTTACTTTTTAATAAAAGTATTCATACAAGCACCAAACATTATTCTTTGAGTGGAAGGGGTTTAGTTACTACACATATATTTGAAAGGCTCTATGAAAAATGCCCCCCCCCCCCTTTTAAAAAAAAAGAATTCCCCCATAAAATATCATACAAAAGTGGGGAATTCTTCATAATGAAACAAATTTCATAAATTGTAGATATTATTTTTTTTTTGTTAAGTGCCACGGTAGGCGAGTTGGTAGCGTGCTTGCCTATCAGCGTGGGAGTTGTGGCTTCGATTCCCGGCCAGAGGCTTTGATCTGTCTCTGCACAAATCTAGCCATATGGTCTAGGTCACCCGGTTTACCCTTGGACCCAAAATTAGAATGTAAATTTACTTAGTATTGTAATTAAATAAAAATAAATATTTTTTTGTTTTTGGGGCATTTCATATGAAAAATGTACAATGAAAAATTCCCAAATTTTTTTATTTTTGGAGATTTTTTTTTTTTTTTTGGAAATTTTCATTCAAAAAATATTTGGTGGATGTTGCATTGGATTTTGCACATTTTTTTATTTTTGGAGAATTTTTCGTTTTTTTTTTAGGGGATATTTTCATAACAAAAGCCTATTTTTTTATAATGTTGATTTTTGGGATATTTTTCACAATATTTGGTGGATTTTGCATTGGGTAATTTTTCAAAAATTGTTTGGGGATTTTTGTATTGAATTTTTGGGGACATTTTTGGGGATTTCTTCATTTTTTTTGTGGCATTTTTCATAGATCCTATTTCAAATACACAGAAATAAGAAATGTGGACCTTAGTGACTAGAGGTTTCACTAGCGATTTCATGATTGTTGTAAGCGTGCGCCCAGAAAGCGCCTTGTATTTTGTATTTCATACATAACTTCATTCAATTGGACAATTCTGGACAGAAGGGCAAATGCGAAATTCTACATGCTTCCGTTTAGCTGGAGGTTAACTGGGTTGACAAGGTCTGACTGTCGACCCAACAGGTGGTATTATTTCCGAATATTCTCTTGTTGATGATGACTCTTTGAAGAATACTTTGCTATATATTTTAGCTGAACTTCGGTGTTTTTAATTCGGCCAAATTCAATGTTACCCACAACAACTTATGCTTTTTATCCCCTACTAGAACATACATGTCAGTAATTTCATCAAAAAGTCTTTAGCCTTAATGAGAATTCACTATGAACCATTGAAAATCAAACGGAATCCCAAAAAAAAAAAAAAACAAATGGCAATCGCTGTACATTTGCCTTAACAATGAGTGGCAAAAAAGACAACCAAACTGTATAATTAGACTCAAATTCAAAATCGTCATTATTTGATTTCATTAAATTACTTCTTGGTGAAAGTTGACTCAAAATCAAGTACACAAAACAAAACAAAACGAAACGAAAAAAAAACAACAGAAATGACATCTTAAGAATAAGCAAAAGTCGCTTTATTAAGCCTTTCAATGCGATTCAATTTGAAATCGTTCAAAAGACATTAACTTAAATAGTCATTAGATGGAAGACGAAGAAAAACATGCAGCCGCAAGTACCTACTCCAAGGAGTCGGTGTGGCAGCGGCAGCTGGGCTGGCAAAGAAGCCTTTCACAATGAGGCGGCTCTAGGTGAGTTGGTCCGCTTACCATCCAAAACTAAGTACAATTCGATGAGGTTATTTTGTGCTGATGTTGTGTTGTGTTTTCGATTACAAAAGGGTATTTCATACAAATGGTCCAGATTAACTTTTGGCAAGGCTATTATTGGTTCTGGTCTGTGTCGTTTGTTTTGCTTTCATCTCTTCTTTATTGTCACTTTAAAGTGAATGGTTTTTTCCTTCATTTTCTTTTGTTTTGGGCTTACTACTCCTTCTCTGCTTCTCCTTAAGAACTTGTGGCAAATTTCAAAATAAATGAACGAACTATCAGCGGTCATTTCGAATCGCACTGATGGCTGTAAGTGGTATCTGAAAGATTGAAACTTGTGTATTTGCGGGACAACACAACACACACACACACAGAGACGTATATGTACACATGGATATGAATGTTTTCGGTTTCAAATACTTCTTTTCATTGTTAATTTCTTTTCATTGTTTTGCGATTATTTCTTTGTTCCTTTCGGATAGATTCTTACAGAATAGCCACAAAGGTTCATTAAGTTATTAAAGAATTACAAAATCTTATGGAGGTTCATGATCTATTGTATCCTCTAAGACATGTAAAACTTTTCTATAAAAACCATTAGCCGGCTTTTAACAGTAGGTCTCAGGCAGTGGGCACAGCTCGCTGATTGGACAGCAGTTCCCCGTCTGTTCCTTCATGAAGAGCAGGGGAATCGAACAAAGAAATCAGACCAAGAACAACAGCACATTATTAAGCAAATTTAAGTAAAGAAGTAAGTAAATGATTCCCGACTAAATCAAGTTAATAAATTAATTTTCACTTCTAATCTACTTTCACTTTTTCAGCCCTGCGGATTGCTATGTGGATGATCAATTTGTAACAAATGTATTAGCATCACAATAAGCCAATCACCATTAAGATTGATGAAGAACTTATTTTCCTAACGCCGCTCCGAATATATCTGAGGGTTAATCCTCATTATTCATTGTAGCAAATAAATTGAATCAATCAATTTAGTTTAATGAAGAAATAGCAGAGAAGTTAAATTAAGAGGCACCGCCTGTTTCAGCCAAAACAAGAAAAAGTGTTGAGAAATGCTGGTATTAGTTGGTGTTAACATGGCAACAATCTTTTCATCTGCGGTTTACAGTTCATCTTAGTCACGTCACTATATTAGCATGGAGTTCGTCTATACCGTTCAATATCTAATAAAACTCTAATGTAGCGAGTAGTTATGTTAATATAGCGTAAGTTTGATGAAAAGCGTAGAAAATACTTTTTGGAATTAAAAAACAAATTGTGAAATTTAGACGAATAATTAAACTTAGATATCATCGTATCGAATTGCATTTTTCGTCTAACACAATAATTGTGCCGCTTAATAAATTCCTAAAAATGTAACCGGACAACATTTAAATGACCCCACAATTAAAAGCTCAATGGGAAGAATTCCAAGACGATCGCTTGATATCATTTGCCTTTGCCGTAGGTCCGATAAATGTACGATAGAGTTCCAACGTCAGAGTTTTGTCTGCAAGTTTTACAGGTATTTCTCATGTAGTTGTAGATAAATTGGTTGAATCAAAGAAAATTCCCCTTTAAATACAACAAAACTTGGACAATTTTTTACTTTTTTCCATATTTTCACAATGTAACTTTGTTGAAAAGTAGTCCTTTGAAGGACATGCAATCATCGACAATCCCATAAATCGATAAAGCAATTGCAGCTACGGCTAGCCAAACAAATCATGACATATGGGCACTCAAGGAAATCCAAATACACATTTCTTTTTAATATTTGGCTGAATCTATTTATTTATTGGTTAAGGAGTCTATTCAATATTATACAAATTATACTCAACACTCAACTTTGAGTACCATTGTCTGAACAATATTTAATGTAGAAAACAATGGACCAAAAGGACCTTTGTATAGGAAGTAATAAAACAAAGGCATCCAATATATGCACATATATGGTTGGATACCACGGCTACTGGCCTGAGGGAAACATTAGGGTAAGCTTACCAATTCAAACCTTGCAACGGGGTGGAATTCGGGTGGGGAGCGTCGTCGGGACTGCGGCGGTAGACGGTGACGGCGCAGCCGCCTTAATTGTAGGACCAATGAAAATTGGGAATCTTTTTCATGTTGGCCTTTTTGAGGAATTTTTCAATTACTTTTGGGGAATTCTTCATTTGGGGCATTTTTCATAGAGCCGGATATGAACTGTTAAATATTGTTTTTTTTTTTAAACTTTATATAAACTGAATCAAATTAACGAGGTACACTCACGAATATAGCGAAATCAATTCTGATTCGAATACATGTCCAGTGTTAATGATTCATGTCCTGCTTGCAGATTTTCGATTTTTTTTATGAAGAAAATGTTTTTTCTAAAGAAAAGTTATTATTTCTAGATTTTTGAAAATTAAAAAAAACTGACAATTTTTACAAGTGAATAAAATATTAATTAGGATCGACAAATCAATGCCATTTACTTGTTAAAGATTATTCAAGCAAAAGTGGCCCACTATCATTCTGGAATCGAAAAATACGAAAAGTAGCCAACTTTGGAAACATTTCTAAAATACATCCAATATCTTAAAAAAATAATCCCTCACTCCTTTGCTAAAACACATTCTGTACAGAACTACAAAATGTTTGGTAGATCAGTAAAAGACGTTTGGTTGATAAAATTGGAACAGCATCCGGCTGCTCTTCGTACCAATTTCGGCAATTCCGTTTACTGAGCCGAAAAGGAGCCTCGTCGCAGAAGGCAAGTACATGCGAATAACGTTTTTTACACAGCATGAATTTTGATAATAAACACCAATGATTTGCTAGCGGTATTGGTTTATAAATCTATGCGTGATGAAGTGGCCCGACAAACTGAGATTTGTTGACTTCAAAAAGTGTCACGAATCATGCGGCAGCTGGTTTTTGTCAGATAACACGGATATACCAAACCGCAAAGAAATTACACTGTATATATTTTTTTTATATTGTCTCAGATCAATATGTGAAGGTGTTCCCAGCGGGCTGACAAATATCGCAAATATTTTTAAAATTAATCAATCATTTTTGTTGATTTTTGAAACCCACATTTAAAATGGTCTCTGAAGAAAAACCGTTGGAGACGAGTTTTAACTTTGGCCAGTTTAAAAGTTTTTCTTTTATTTAATTACAATAAAAAGTACATTTATATTCTATTTATTTATTTATTTATTATTAATTACAATACAAAGAAAATTTATATTCTAATTTTGGGTCCAAGGGAGAGCCGGGTAAAACAGACCATTTGGCTAGATTTTTGCTGTGACCGACCAAAACCTCTGGTGGGAATCGAACCCACAACTCCCAAGCTGATGGGCAATCAGGCTACCATCTGGCCTACCAATGTGCTTAACCTTTAACTGATGAGGAGAATTGTTTGGCCTAAAAAAGTGTAGACTTTACCACCATCTCATCAGTTAAAGGTTAAGTTAAAAACTATATCGAGCCCAGCTTACTGATGTGAGAAAAGTTTTCCGTTTTTTTTGTTGAGAGAAACCATATTATAGAGACATAGATTTTATGTAGTCTCGCTGATTTTCCCATATCAAGATGCTCATGAGGGCCAGGGTAAAATATTCTCGCAAAACTTCTTTCCATTATGTCAAAAACACAAAATATACCCGTGTAAATCATTAAAACCAAAAGAAATAACAAATTATAGAAATAGTTAAAAAGTATTTCAAATATTTTGCATAACTTTTTACAAAGTATTCAAATAATCTTTATGTGTCAAATGACTCTTTTGTTTTTTTTTTTTGCTTTCCAACGATCATTAAACAACATTAAAGAAGAACTCTGCTTATTTTGCAAACCATAACAAACAAATAATTAAATAAAGCGAAATCGAAAGTTCTTAAACATTTGTCAAATTAACACATATTTTGTTGGGATGTCGATCGTTAGCAACACAAACATTGAACTTACTTTCAATATCGTGGGGCTCTGTCCGTCCGTCTGTGTGCGATTAACACAATTTACCAAGAAAAGTCATCAATTTGACACAAAACAAAGTGAAAATGCCAAAATCACCAGAAAGCTAAATCATTGAAGACAACTTAATTACCCCCAAACACTATTAGCCAGCAAAGACAGCAGCAGCACTGGCAGTGGCAGTGGCAGTAGCAGAGACCAAATCCATCGCCATCATCATCAGCACTGCCACCTTTGGCATAAATTCATGTGTAAACTTACGGGTATAACTGAGCTCGCATAAAAATAAAGAATATTTCGCTGTTAATTGTTCGCTGGCTCGAATGTGTTAAAAATGTTAATTAGCCAAACGACGCCAAAAAAAAAAAACCAAAATAGTCATCAATTGAAGCTTACCTGTATTCTGCGTGTAATAGGCATCCAGCTGAGCCGGCAAGATGACCAACACCACAGCGATGCTCATCGTTAGACAACTTATCAAACGAAGCGGTGCCATGCTGGCTGAGAGCGAAGTAGAAATATCACAAAATCTATCGGTGAGCGATGCGATGACTTTCCTTTGATCTTAACAAGTTTATGATTAATGAGACCAAATTGGATAGAACACAACGACCACAACGGGCGCAGGCGCACTCTTCACACGCCACCAAACAGGAAACTCTGATTGTTGTTGCTCTTTTTGGGGTTTTGATGTTTTACAGCGCTGGTTCTATCGTCGTCTTCGACGTCGTCGTTATTCTTTATTCTTTGGCTTAAGTGTGTCACAGGGTTACGCATGCGCCTATCGGCATTTTAACCGAAACTCTAAAAACGCAACAATGATGCTGCAGAAACGCAATGAAATGGTAATTAGCGTGTTTCTAATGAATTCCTTATTGTTTTTGTGGTTGTGGCGGCTTGTAAACAACAACAAAAAAAAAAACCCATCAATATGTCAGTGTTAGAGAATAAGGTTAGGTTTCTTGTAATTTTCTCGACTTCTGGCAAGGAGCCGGTGGCAGTGTCATTGTTAATTTCTTCTTCTGGTTTTTTATTTTATTTTTTCTGTAAGAAAAAGAAATGGAAAAATAAGTATTTATAGATTGTGATTGACTATGGCTTAGGATGATCTTATAATGAAGATCGATAATAATTTCAGTTAAAAGGGGGAGTTTTCAGCATGATGATTTTGAAAACACATATTCGGGAAACGGTTTTATTCTTAATTCAATTCGAAATTTGATAACAACAACAGAATTGGTCGTTGGTGAATTACAGTGTAAAATGTAGAAAAAGCAAAGCAAGTATTTCGGAAATATGAATTCTATTTAAATCAATATAATCTTTTTGTATGTTATTTGGTATGTGCTAAATCGTGACAACATTTTCCTTAACAAGTAGCAGAAATATTTAGCTGGCAGGAAAAACACTTGCTGGAAGAGTTTTTCATATACGAATTTGTTTCCCCCGAATGTGTGATATTTCGTAAACCAGAAGTGATGCATAATGGGAATAAGGCTTTTATGAGATCCTCAGTATGTACAGACTCATAAAAATACATGTTTTTTTTCATTACTGTTGTAACGGCATTCTGAATCGGGGTAGTCCGTGTCCATGTTTAGGAATATGACCACACGCAACGGATGTGTTCAGAGAGAACTTGGTACGAGCTGATTTGGCATAACAATCAAACAAAGATGTGGGGCGTGGTATGAAGCATGTCACGTTCGGCCTTCGACGTTGTGCCATAAATTCTTGTCCAATATGAATTGAGGCGGCTCAGCTGAGCCAGAATCACTCTGGTTCGTCACGACTGAGTCTCGGAGAACGCATTCGTAGGGAGAGCTATTATTTCTGTGAGTGGCGATTGCGTTGACTTTGATGGTAGCGCCCAAGTAAAAACTGTTTCCACAACATGTAGTTGTGCTACAACACAGAGATGAGCGTGGCCTCCTCATACAGGTAACCTATCGCAGAAGTGAGG
The DNA here is from genome assembly GCA_958296145.1 of Hydrotaea cyrtoneurina. Classification (NCBI taxonomy): domain Eukaryota; kingdom Metazoa; phylum Arthropoda; class Insecta; order Diptera; family Muscidae; genus Hydrotaea; species Hydrotaea cyrtoneurina. Next base: position 47,430,377 of record OY282514.1, on the reverse strand, counting down.
ACGCCGTTTTTAGACGCTTTGGCAGTTCTGAATATTTCTCCACTGCGTACCGCTCTGTATAATTCGCCTATCTCTAGCCAACAATGCTTCTGTTCCCCAATTGCTGCCCGGCATGAATTTGATCCTACTTCTCATCTTGTCGAGAAAATCTATCTGCCATAATGGTGGCCGCCCTTTAGTTTTCTCAGAGAAAATATTAATGATATTTGAGCGTTTAATAATGGGAATTAATAAAACTCACTACTTAATGATCAGTCGCTCGTACGCTAATGATTTCGCACATTTGCCGCTAAGAGAGTCGACCAGTGCAAGCCACAAGCAGATATCCACATCCACACGCAAAACGATTGGGACCAAAGTTGCATTACAACTTCGAATTGCTGCATCATCGTGGAGTTTTTTCATCGTCATGGCCACATGATCTTCGGCAGACAACTTCTGTAGGGAGGGGGGAAGACAAAGATTTAGTCATGGAGCCAATGGTAACATGTTCTGGCTCAACATGTGGTCCCAATCCGTTAGAATTTAAAGCCTGGCATACGAAATACAGTTCAACCTCGATATAACGGCCCTCAATATAACGATTTCCTCGATTTAACAAATTTTTTGAAATCCCCAACAGCGCTCCATAATATCTAATACAAAATAAACCTCTCTATTACGAATACGTTTGTCAAAAACCTCGTTATAACGAATTATCAACCATTGCAGTGACACAGACACACACGAAATTATTGTGTTTTTTTTGGCTTAAGCAAAGTTTTCCAAGTTTTTCGATAGAAAATCATATTTGTTTGATGCTTAGTAAAATAAGCACTGATAGTTGTCGTTGCTGTTAGCTGTAAAGTTCTAATGGCAGGGGAAAAAAGAGATGTTCAAATTTGCTTTAATTTATTAGCGGAAATCGTTCGCTATAACACGGTATGTAGATGATGATTAATAAACAAGGTTTATTTATCTCTTTATAACGAATGGAAGTGCAACTTCACCTCGATGTAACGAACCTCATTTTAACGAATTATTCAATATAAGGTTTTTTTTCTGATCCCCTTGAGATTCGTTATATCGAGGTTAGACTGTATATATTAACTGGGAAATACCTTAGAGTTATTCAAACATAACTTTGACATATCTAATAAATTGAATGTTTTTGTTTAGAGAGAGCGAAGGAGGCAGAGGTTTTAAGGAGATATTCTTATATTTTGAAGGAATTGTTTCCAAAAAATTGTATGTCTGAAATGTCATATATATTTTTAAATTACCGGCATAAGTGCCGAAGAACAAGTAGTTCTACACCAGCAGAATGAGATTTATAATAAGAATCCAAACCATTTCGGCGTTCAATTTGGTTTGGTTTCAGAGGTTCAGATCAGGTGTCGACCACTGAATCTGTTTTAAAACGGGTTTTAGGTACTCGTAACCCATGTTTCCGGTTCAGCGGTTCAAATTTCATAATTCATAATGGGAATCAAAAAATTGTATATTTAACTATTAAAAACACCAGAGGCTTTGGTCTATCATTTGGCCATACGGTCTGTGTCACCCGGTTTGCTCTTGGACTTAAAATTTAAAATATATTCGTATAATACTTTGTATTGCAGTTAAATAATAAAAAAAAAACAATTCCAATCATTGATTTTAATTGTTTGTGGTTTTTGGTTCGACATTTTTTGTCTAACAGTGGTTTGCTTTAGTTCAGAATCGAAAACAAAATGGATAAGTTTCGGTTAAAACCGGGCTCGGGCAGGGATGCAGCATACTTCCCTGACAATTCCATGAAGAAAGAGTCCAAATTATGGAGAAATGAACGACATACTTTGTATAATCAATTATCATGAATATAATTTGTTAAAAAGGCGATCAAAAGGTTGGAGCCTTTGAACAAGTTGACTCCTTGTTTTGGCTTTCCAGTACAACAAATTGTTATTTTCAAATTACTATTCTGGTTCCTCCCATATCTGTTTATAACTTTGAATTTATCATTCAAATTAATTGGCCAATTTTTTAAAATTAATTTGCACAAAATCGCATAAGTCGTTTTCAAATTAAGAAAATTGAAATTCTCAAAAACTGATTTTTTTTTTAAAAAAAAATCTCGATTTAATTCATTTGGCTTCCTCTGCAGTGATTTTTAAAATCATGGGTGACAATTTGTAATCCTACATTAACAATTGCTTGCTCAATATTCACCTTAAGGACCGGAATCGTTAATGGATTGACAACAAGTCTAACAGCGTCAAATCGCAGCTCCGAAATGACCAATTTAAATCGCCGACTTGGCTGATAAATATACAGGGATCACCAACAAGAGGTGTTATTTTCAATCACCCGGTATTTCGGTAGCTGTCATTTTTGAAGCTTTTATTCTTTGACACGCCATTACTAGAAATGGAACGATATACGCTTCAACAACGCATTGAAATTATTAAAATTCACTACAAAAAATTGTGAAACTCTTGCAGTCACAGTTCGCAAAACTAAAAATTTTCCGGACCGTGTTAACTCTCGAAGAGGTGATCACTATTGACCACATATATCTTGTGATTTATCAGCCTACGACTTCTTCCTTTGGGGCTATTTTAAAGATATGGTCTACGCCAACAGCCCAGCGTCGATTCAAGACCTCAAAGATAGAATTCGTGAGGCTATCGAGGACATAGGGCAGCCACTTTGCAATTGGTTATGTACAATTTAATGGTAAAGATATGGTCCTGTAAGCGTGGTCGTGGTATCCATTTGGCTGATGTTGTTTTTCATTATTAACAGCATACCGTCCCGTTTGTTATGAAATATACATTCGATCATTTATCTGAAAAATGACTACGTGGATGTGAGCACCATCCTGCTGAAACCAGCGATCGTCCAAGCCCATGTCTTCAAACTTCGACCACAAAAATAATTTCTTATGTTCTTTAGCTGTCTCCTAGCAGAATCTGTTTACCTACCAACTGTTTACTATTACCAACACTACCGAAGTGTTCTAATTTCATATGATGATCTAAGAAGACTAAATTCAGGGCTTCGAATACAATTTTATGGCATTCATAAATTGTCTGATCGATGGCCTTATGGTAATTATTGTTCAGGTCTGACGGTAGGTTAAACAGACATCGTCATTTCGATCTCTATGGACATTTTGTCATTATCGTGTTCCAATTTAAATCACAATATTTTTAATTCTTTTGTAAACCAGCTAGAGGTTCAACAAATCCACAGTAAGACCTCATGCAGTCTACGCCATTATCACCACAAATGACACCCACTGATTTTCTCAAGATTTTCACCAGATTTGCCACAATTGTAACAATTAAATTAAACAAACCAAGCAAAAAAGAAAAACACAACAAGCAAATACTTGTTTCATTATACGATAATCAGGCATAGCCATAGCTAATTTGCTAAGTTTCATTCAGTGCTACTCTGATTTTCCTCATAATTTTTCGCTTTTGCGAAACGAAGGGCTGTTTGTGCAGTTATTATTGTTTCCGCTGCCGCTTCCACAGAAAGAGATGAAAAGCAGCGCATACAATTCTTCTTTTACAACATCTGGAACGTCGTGACTGTGAAGCATTTCTCCCCCTCCATCATAAATGTATACAAATAAATGAAGAGAGTTAGAGAGATGTTTTAATTATAACACAATTTCAACGTGTGTCAGTGCTTCGGTGCTTATGACTATTCAGTTATTACAATATGATAAGGTTAATTCATTCATTCAGTTGCGTTCATTCATTCATTTGCTCATACCTTCACGCAGGCAGACGGACAAACACTCACAACATCATAATCAGCGGCAGGCATTAAAACAAAAGACTTAAGACAAGAACGCGTTTTCAAGATCTTCTAGTGTCTTCGTCTTCCCTCACCGTGTGTGGCTGTGTGCTGCGGTATGAATACACATTCGTACATACATACACTATGTGCTGTGGCCAAATGTTTGCCAATGTACTTAGTTAGTGTGTAAGTAAGTACAATTTACCGTTAGTTAATTAGAATTTTTGCAAAATAATCTCACTTCATTTAAACGAAGCATAAGTAGCAGCATATGTAGAATATATTTATGATGCCACGAACGGGTAGAGCCGACCAGATGTCTGCCTAATCTCACAGACGAAAAGAGGAATTATTTTAATGTTTACACGATTTTTATAACGGATCGGCGGTAGTCGGATATGATAAATGCCTGAGAATGAATTAGTTGTTTGTCGGCGATGTATATGGAATTTGTTGGAAATATTTTCGTAACTAAGTATTCGCTTTTTCGTACCGTTACGAGGGTCATGTTCTTAAGTGCAACATTAAACATTAGACTATGAAATTGGAGATCAGTAGAACATCCACTTAGTTAGAGTTTAATGTGATTAGGAAATGCCAATTTTTACGAGAAATTAAGGAAAGACAGGTTTACATTACAGACTTTGAACTTTATATTGCAAATGTTAAGATATCTGCACAATCAACTGATTTCGGAGGAAATGGATATTTAGGCACATTATTGTATAGGTGCTGAACGAACTTGTTGTACGAAAACTTGTAATTGCATTAGGAGATTTTAGAGATAACACACAAAAATCGTTACTGTGAAATTGTTCTTAAATTTCAATGTAGAGGCAGGTGGTCTGTGAAACGCGGGAAATCCTACGAATAGTAATCAACTACATTACATTTTGTAAATAATCGTATCATTCGCTATTGAATAAATTCTGATTAGTAATCTTAGAATAATCCGGATTACTGGAGATTACCAAAAAAGAATCAAAAGTAATCACTACGATTCTTTTTGATTATTTTAAAAAATGCATGCATGTAAAATGGAGAGGTAGACCTATGTGCCCCAGCAACATATCGGAGACGAGACAATACAAAAACACACCTACAAAATATTACCGATTATATAAATACATAAGTGGTTTTCCAACAAGAGGTGTTATGTTCAATCACCCGGTATTTCGGTAGCTGCCACTTTTGAGGCTATTATTCATTGACATTACTAAAAGTTCGATATACAGAAGGCTCGCCACTAAGTCTAAAATTTCAACAACACGGTGAAATTATTGAAATTCACTACAAAAATGGTGAAAAACTTGCAGTCGCAGTTCGCGAAACTAATGCATTTATGAGTCGTCATGAAGCACATTGTCGGACCGCAAAACAAAAATTGGTGGAAAAATTCGAGCAGTTGGGAATAGTTAGTGATGTGAAGAATAAAACCCGTGCACGTCGCTCAAGAACAACTGAGAATATTGGTGCTGTAGCCCAAAGTGTTGAAACCCAGCTGTGTCCATTCCTCGTCGTTCTTTGTCATTACACCGTATTTTGCATAAAGACTTGGGTCTTAAAATTCAATTAACACAAGAACTCAAGCCGGCCGATCATCAACAATGTCGTGCAGGCGAAATCGAGTAACGAGGACGGCCGTGGTGTGGTAGATAGTGTGTATGTGACTACCACATAGCAGAACCCAGGTTCCAAACCTGGCAATACCATCAACAATTTTTTTCAGCGGCTGCCTCCACCTCTTAAATGCCGGCTACTTTACGAATAAGGGAGTAATATCTAAGCCGTGTGAAACTTGTCAGTTTGGAGCCGGCTCTGAAGTGAGTTTCAAAAAATTATATCGTACACACCTCGGAGATTGGAGAGAAGTTCCCCCTCTGTTCCTTCATGGAATGTTAAAGGAAATTAGTAAGTAAAGTCAGGCAGCTTTACAAATCTCTGTGACCGTTTCAATTGGATTCTTACTTTTTTTTTTGCAATTCTACTTAGTTCGATTCCATATTTTGACCAGAAATCATTTTCAATCTGCTGATCGGTGTCTTTGATTACAAAATAAAAAAGGAGAATACCCAGTTCCAGCCAGTTCCTTTTTTGCTACTTTTTTAAAATTATATTTGCAATAAATTAATAAAATAATATTACAATACTAAATTTGTATTGTATAAACGTGTTTAAATGCGAGTACGCCAATCAAGAGCCAATGCAAACACTGGTTAAAATATCCCTAGAAGAGCGATGTTGGATAACCTACTATTCTCTACCATCACCACCGACGTGACAAAGATGTCTTTGAAGCCCCTGTCAAATATATCGCAACCATATTTTACATTTTTTTTTTACATCCAGGTGGTGCAAATGTCGCCAGGAAACTAGGCCCTATGGAAATACACCCCAAAATGAAATGAAGCCTCGAATTCGGAGTCTATCTGCATTATGAAAATCTTAACTTTAGTGTCGACTCCATATATTATTTTTTAAAGAAACGTTTAAACAAACCTGAAGTCCATAATTAGATTTAACGAATCTCGCTATTGCCTAGTTAGTTTTTTTTTATATTTCATTAAAGAATATGTATTTATTCCATATGGAGGAGAAACTCCAACACATGAACACATCAAATTGTCATTATTGATTAGCAATAATGTGCCAGTCATATCTCATCCAATGTCTTCAGTTTATACTCGTTTTACAATAGCAAAGAAGTGGTTTTCCATTCATAAAAAAACAACAAAAAACATTTCATTTTTAACAACTTACGATATTTGATTTATACATCCTGACACATTTCTAAAATATCCAATAACATCGGACAACATTTGCAACGTCCCCAAGTCTAGACGAATTAGTCCTCGGCAATATCGTACTCCAATTGCTGCTACCGCAGCGCAAAACAATATAAATCAAAACGTTTTGCTGAAGTAGAAAATACTGGTTCTGAATTCTATAACTCAGATAATTTTCAACAAGATTTATATCGAATTGGAGCAAGTCTAATTAAATTAAAACTGATCATCTGGAACAGACTAGACGTCACAGTGAAGCCACCACTACACATACGAGTTTTGCTTTATCTGCTGCCAGACTCCTGCACAAAAAAAAACAAACAAACATAAAAGATCTCATATTTCACTTGCCGTGCGAAAATAACCACACAGTCAATGTCGTACAATATATTCCCGATGTTATCGCCTCACAGTACTGAATGGAAGACGAAGAAGGAAAAAAAGCACAAACAAAATCCGAAAGACTTAAGACACAAACTTGATTCTCGATCTTCTGGTGCCTGCCCCAAGAAACACACGCCACACAGAGGAACAGTCTGGAGACTGCTGTAAATAATAACTGTAGAACGTAACCTATTACACTACAAACAAATATAAAAATACTTTAAATATGTACATACACATGTACGTACCGATGTACACATGTATGTATGAAGCAAACAAAAAAGGAATCCATTTAACGAAAGACTACAACAGCAACAACAAAATACACATGAAAAGACAGCTAGAGGGACATACATACATTGAAATGGCATAATGGTTATTTACACACATAAGTATTGGCGAGGATACTCTGAAAAGTGTGGGAAAGATTTTAGTGGTAACGGAGGAGTGTGGAAATACCGGAAAAATCTGGAAGCCTGAAGCAATTTACGAAACAAATGTTTGTTTTAATTCTCTGCCAGGATAGAATTCCCATTTTTAATTAATTTAAATTTAGAGCACTTGCACTATTCAAAATTAAATATACGCCAGCTGAACAATAAAAAAAAACTGAAAAAATATTTTCAAAGAGTAACTTTGGAATTCAGAAAAAAAGTTGGACAAGAAGCTAAAAAATCACCACCTAGTAGATTTCAGTTAATGCCCAATATTGGGCGTTTAAACTACAGTATGGAAGGCTTTCTGATTTTTTCTCAAAATGTATTTCCAGTTGAACGAATGAATGAACTTTTGCCTACTAATGACTAAAATAACGTTTTTTCCATTTAAATATTGAAAAAGATCACGCACGAACCTCTTTGAAAATGTTTAAAATCATTTTGTGCGTGAGGTTTTTTTTTTATCGAATCACCCTATATGTAAGATTTTATCTAATCATAAATAAAAACTTATCAAAGTAGGATACAGAGAAACCAGGTTGTATAAAATCTTAATCTGAGTTTTACATAATCATTTATTAGGCCTGAGTAAGTAATTCATAAGCCCTATTACTTTTCGCAGTCGGTGGCTTCAATTGTGCCTTCTGGTCACCAAGTATTTGAAATATAGTGTGCAATGTTACATGTGTCTACATACAAATTTATATATATGTTTGCCTCATGGAGTTATGTATAAACCCATCAGCATAATAGATTATTAAATTACCTTTATTTTATACATTGTTTACATACTAGTATGAGATTTGTGTTGGTAGTGGTGAAACACGAATTAGTCGTTTAAGTTGTGACTTGAATTCTCATAGCACCCGCATTCAAATTTTGGAGAATGTTAATTCAAAGCTAGGTTGCTAGGTTAATTCCCAAAACGCAAATGTTGCCAAACTACAAAGTTGCACGTTTCAGCTCACATGATGAGAAAAAAAAGAACGCCAACGAATACACACTTTCCACAGCAAGCAGACCAAAGGAGCAAAGCAAAATAAAAAAAAAAAAACACTACGAGTGTCAGACAAAATTACACTGACATGCAAATGCATGTTAGACAAGCAGACATGTTCAGACACACAAAAACCAAAAAAACTGAAAGAAATGAATCTAACCTAAACATTGAAACTCAAGAACCTCAGAGGCATGCCAAGGATAAACACACGCAGACTTGCTTGCGAACACAACATAAGTTGAAATGCAAACCTTGGTAACTAACACAAAAATTCCTAGGCTGCAGCTAAAAAATATAATTTTTTTTTAAATGGAAAACTACACCTTTGTATGGCTATAGCGGAAATTCTCCGGGCTCCAGAGTATTTTGTTTCTAGCAATTATGGTGAATTGAAGAATTGAGTTACGCCCTTTTGTAAGTTAGCTGACTTCGGCAAAACCAAATGTGAACAACAACAACTAAACCTAAACCTATACCTAAACTTAAGCAGTTTATAATGAATCATGCTACAGGGCTCGACACACTAATGCTTGTAGCCATGGACATTACAGAAGACCTCACAGATTCCTCAGATCATCTTAAGGAGCGACAGCCAAACACACAATAAAACCCTTGGAAATGCTGGGTTGCTGCTGATGACGACGACCACGACGCTGGCGGTGGTGATGATGCTGAGCATGACCACGGCGATAAATGCTGCCATGATATTGCAGAAGCTTGTAATTAATATCGGTGTAAGCGCATCTATAAAAATGTTTGCTTAACTTTTGCTGTTAATAGCTCGTTAAGGCGCACGCAACAAAGTGTTTACTGGATGAAATCGTAATCATTTCGAAATTGATTTGCCTCAGTTTATTGGGCATATTTGTTGTGAACTGAAAGAAATCATAATTATTGATTGCACTGGTGAACAGGAGGCGTCGGAAGAATCTCGTTTTGAAAAATGCTTAGTAGGTCTAAAAAAGTGTGTGGTGTAGAAATATTTTAAATTTACTCCTATTTCCAGCTTCAAGCTGCACAAATATTCACACCCGACATCTGTGATAAATATTTGAAAAAAAAACTTAACAAATTGTATAGTTGTTTTTTAATTTAACAATTTGGCAAATTGTATAATTCCAGCAATCTTAATTACTTAATCTTTCCCATCAGGTGATAATCGGCTTTTGACTTTCTCACACCCAACGCAGTTAACTCAAATGTTTTTTGTTGTTGATAAAAACACAATTACAACTTTACAAATAATTGCCTGTTAATAACAAGTAGCTGATGAAAAATTCGAGCTTTATTATAAAACAGCACGACTTCATTAAACGGCCCTTCTCAGCTGTGACTTTTAATGTGGCGGTTAGTCATGTGGAAATTTTAAATTCTGTATATGGAGTTCTTCATAACTCAATGAATATAAAGGAAAATATGTGTTCTCGGTATATGTAGTTCAATAGTTGTTAATTTCAATCATTGGAAGATGACTTTTTTCATATGGAACAACAAGCAAACGATTGATGGTTGTATTCGTTTATTACTCAAACTCTGTTATGGGTATCAGCAATATGTATTTTACTGCTACCGATAAAACTTGATGAGATCCTCTTTCGGTTTTATTTTGGAATGCACATACTAGTAGATGAAATAACATTAGTCTATTTCTATTAAGTTGTTTTTTATTAGCTTTCGTATATTTTGGAGAGTGTTTAACATATACAAAACAACAAGGACTCGACTCAATTTTTGGAATATTGTTTTATTTGCTGATGCCAAAGTGAAACGCATACATCGATAACTACAAAAAAAAATTACATTTAATCCACACGAAATATTGGGGGGAACAAATTCAGGAAAAATTTCGATGTCATAAATTTCCAGCTCCTGAATCGAGTTCTGTTTCACATGTTTGACATTGTTCGGGTGTCCATGCGGTCTGTATGTATATTAGACATTCTTATTGAAATCAATATTCGTCTTGCTGAGTCTTATTTAGTTTTCGATTTATAGTGAAATAATAGTCAGTCAATAATATTTTACAATTTCCAATTTCGAATAGCGCACGAATTTTGTTGATTTTAAAAACATATTCCGATTCAAGAGCTCAAAATCGATAGGGCCAGCTACGCAAATTCCGAGAACTATTTTATTGTTGGTCAGTATCCTTCTGGTTGGATCTCTGAAATCAGTTTAATATTTTTACAGAAAAACGAAATAAAATTTCCTATTTTTTGTTAGAAATGTTGACAAAAAACTGATGTGTAACGTTACATATACAAAATAAAACAAAAATTTGTATTTCACAGAAGTTGGTTTCTTCAAGGAAAAAATGTATCTAAGTACGAGTAGATTTTACAAAAAAAAATTAATATTTAACCAAAATTATGAATTATTTTGGCCCAGGACTCTACTATTCGCCAAATATAATTTATTCCCAATCATAAGGGTTGACCTGGTAGGATACACCGCACATTTAAGGGTTAAGCAACATTTTTGTAATGAATAACTACCACACCATTCTGATGTACTTTGTCTACTGTGACTACCAAAATAGTTAACATTTTTCTTCTATGAACAGTTTTTTTTCATTTCATTTAAAACAATTCAAATTTTCCTAACGTAAACTTGAATTTTGTTGAAATAAATTTTATTTAAATTATTTTTAATGTTTTTTTCAATCTGGTAGTAGATGGTCATCTGGCACGATCTAGCACTATGTCGTTAGGTCGATCTGGCAATACAGCGTCGGCAAGGACAATTGGCATCACTTTTGAAGAATATCACATGTTTCCGGTATTAAAGAAGGCTTTTAGACAATTTAAGTGAACAGGACTTAACGTATTTTATTAAAACCCACAACAAGAGTGCATTCAGGAACTGGATACCTTAGTCCTACAAAATTTAGTATTTTATTTTTACTATTTATTTATTAACACTTCCTTCAATTGCGCAGAGTAAGATTGCTTTCCCAACAAAATTTTGGCAAAAGGTACATATCAGCAAAATTGTAAAAAAAAATTTACAGGTGGTACTTTCGAGTAAAGGTTCAACGTAAAGGTTCGATTTCAATGTAAGAGCTCATAAGACGTCTTTTCTTTCCTTGTAAGAATGACAACGATAATGGTAGTAGTAGTTATAACCACAAACAAAGAAACTGGGACATTTTGATTTTTAATTTGACTTAGTATTTACGATTGTATTGGCAATGGTTATCATGACCAGCGTTGCCCTATATATTTGTCAATTTCTAAACAACCAACCTTTTTTTTTGGTTGAAAATACTGCGAAATACAGATAAATCTGCGTAGGTTCGACATCAGGTAAGAACATGTATAATTTTGTAAACTGCAGTCTCATCTCCTAAGGTCAGCGATTTTCAAATATTCCAGACATCATCCCTAAAAACTTGTTCACTCGTTTGAATGAAGTTCCGCGTAAGATTCAAGGTTGTTGAGGGGACATCTAATATTTTATAATAATAATAGCTGACCCGGCAAACTTTGTTTTGCCTTCAAATTTTATTTTACTGAAAGTTTGATTAATTGCAAAGCCGTGGTGGTTGTATGGGAGGTACTACGCTTCTTTGTCTAATTGGACCGAATTGTAAACCACCCAAACTCGTACAAAAAAATGTATTAAAATCGGTCCAGCCGTTTAGGAGGAGTACACACGCAAACACACGTACAGCAGAATTATATATAAAGATAAAAAAAACACTTTCTTTTGCCTTTTCTGAAATGTTGTATATCTACTGTATGCACTTGTATATTTTATTTCGAGTAAATCTTGGTTTATTTAAATCAACTGAAATTGACATTATTTTGAATATTTCATAAATTTATTCATAAAAACAACTTTACAAATCCTAGTTAACAAAAAAAATTGTGTTTGTATTTTCATACATTTTAATTAAGTGTGCTTTGTAAAACTATTTTAAATTTCTATGAAAGATGTAATTTTTTGTGGACTGGAATTTACAATAAATGCCACATGGGTACTCATTTCATATTGAAGACGAAAAGTTTTTGTAATGCCGAACAAAATAATGTTTTACTGAAGAAATATTCACTTTTTTTTTCTAAAATTAGCTCATTATATCTGACTAATTTATGAATTATGAATTTTAAACCTCAACAGCCTAGTTTCCGTTCAGTCTATTGATGTCAATGATTTAAAAAATCCTATAGTAATATCTTGTAAGGTGGTATGCAATAAAGTAATGGTCTTGTTCAGCGATAATCATAATCGAGTTTTCGAGGGGGAATTTTTAATTTTCAATTGACAACTTTTTTAATACTAGAAAAACCCAAACGAAATGTATGGAACATTCTGAACAACTAAAATGTTGTTACTAACAATGCTGACTAAGTTAACTTTCTTAAAAAAAGTAAGCTTTATAAAAATCATTCCTATCAATTAAATTGTTTCACATATTTTAGTTTGTTCGTCCTATTGGTTTCACCCTTTTTTTTTTTTCCTATTTTGTCCCATTTTTAACTAATTTTGGTACGTTTTGGCCCCTTTTTCGTCTCATCTCTAACTCATTTCCACCGTTTTTTCACCATTTTTCCTCCCATCTCTAACTCATTGGCCAATCTTATTTGTGGACATATTTTCCAGAAAAATCACGATATGCGATTATTTTGTACTTTTACGTATTTCGAATGGTTTTGGTTGCACATTTATCGTTTTCCCCATTTGTATCCCCCCATTTCAATGTGAATTTCCAAAAATCCGTTCTTAGCGGGCTGCATACTCCCTAAATTTCTAGCTTCAGCCGTAAGTAAGTAAGTCACTGAAGAGTTTTACACTTTGATTACTTGTTTCTTTATCAACTTCCAGCTTAAAACCCCAGTAGTCAGAGCTTGCATTATGTTAGTAATTTAGTTGTAAATATAATTGTTAACAAATAAATAAAACTAGTTAACGCTGTACAATTTTGGGTAAAATGGGGTTTAATTTAACATTCGGTTAACATTTGATAACTATTTTGTTTTTCTTCTAAATTGACATTCATTTTAACCTACCCCACTCTGCTCGTACTGGATGTCAACACAATTTCCAATATGAAACAATTAGCTGTTATTATCCTTTATAATGACGTGGTTTCGCAACACTGTTCATTAAAAAAACCACTGCACATTTAAGATTCTTGAAACATTTGCACTTGGCTTAAAACGATTCTGGGTTGTTTTCTTTGACTTTGCTTTACGTTTACGTTTTGTTAAATAATCGCTTTGTTCTTTATGTAATAGTTGTTGCATTTATTGCAATTAACATTGTATTCTTTCTCCTTTTCTTTCTTTCCGTTTACCATGACAACAACAACAACAAAAAAACACTTATTTGTTTACAGCTGCACATAAAACACGTGAATTTTTCGTTCTGCTTCGTTAATGTTTTTCCTCGAAATCTCTTATTTTTGTTCACAATTTCTGCGCTTCACTTTACGCTTCACCTGATACTTCGTTCTTGTGTTAAAGATACTTTTGTTCTCCTCCTTGTTTTATTTGGTTTTTGTTGTTGTTGTATTTACAAAAAAAAAAAACAATATTTCTTATAGTTTTAAATTTCAGTTTGTTTTTTTTTGTTTTGTTTTGGACTGTTTTTTTTTTCGTTGTCCGTTCGTTCTGTTACTTTCGAAACACGATCTTAACCCGTCTTGTTCTTGTTCACAACTGAACTTCCCAACCAGAACTGCAAAAGTTTTAAAAGAAGAGTCAAGACAGTCCGTGTTGTTCGCTTGTGTCGCTGCTGATGATGATGGCCATGGCCATGGCTACGAAGGTGGCTGGCTGAGTCTGTGTGGCAGTGTCAGTTGTTTGTTGGACTTTTCTCCTACTCCCCGTCTGTCCGTTTGCTTGTGCTTGTGTAGAAAGTTTGGTTGAATTTGCCGGTTGCTGGCTAAGAGGAGAGTGTACGTTGCGTCGCGTGGTAGGTACATTCATTAATGTTCTTAAAATGCTGTCGCTGTTGCCTTTTCTGCCGCCTGAGAGAAGAGTTGCTAGCTTTTCTTGGGCTTTGTTTTTTTTTTTTGTATTTGGGGGAAAAGTAAGAGATCTGTTTCAGAGATAATTTACTCTTTCTTTCTTAAGGTTGGTTATTTCTTCGTCTTGTTGTCTGTCTTTTTTTATTTTTATTGCCCTCACATCGATGAATGTGGGGATTTTTGCCCAATTCATTTTGGCCGTACTTCCGAAAGTCATTAATTTCCTGCTTTATTGAACGATCCGATGAAGCGGAGATAATGCAAATCGAACACTCCCCGAAATTATTTTGGGATGAGTGTCTGCCGTTTTGTAGGAACACAATGATGCTCTCAGCCTTTTAAAGGATGGTCGCTTCAAGTATTGGCAAACAAGTAATTACATTTTTGATGATGGAGGATGACAGTCTATGAAATATTTCTGTAAATGTTGGATTTGCTTTTATTATTGGTTATGTAGCGAAGTAAAGGGATAAGAGTTTCAAATTGTTGTCAAATATCAGTAATTTTTTATCGAACATGTATTTGATTAGGGTGTTTAATTTCACGATCTTTTTCTACTCCTGAGAATTTGTTTCGACGTCTGCGTTTTTTTTTATAAAATATAATGAAAAAATAATATTTTTCCAAAAAAAAAATAAAATTTGTTAGCTTTTTTTTAAAGAAAACTTAAACACATAAATAATTGAGGTATGTTACAAACTTGAAATGATTAATGAAACTTTAATTAAAAATCCTAGATAATTAGTATTGAATATCCAGTACTATTTAAATGTAATATGATCAACTAGTTTAGAAATATTGCAGGAACTACAAATCGTATAATTTCCCGGTTTAAACACACAGTTGTGAAAATGTCTTTAAATCGCATCGGAAAGTAAAAAAACAGAAATTTTCCAGGAAAATACTAAATATTTAAAATTGTTTTTATATGGAACAACTTGATTTGGGGCTACTTCTTTTAATTTGGTTTTAAGACATTTTTTAATATAAAGATACTCCTGAATTGTGAAATATGTAAATCAAAAGGAAAGGCCAACTAATGTAAAAAAAAATAATAAAATCATACAAGATCTCCAGCTTAAATAAATAATTAAATATTCTTTTGTGAATTGTTGAATTTTGCTATTGTATTTTCAAGTAAATTCCTATTTGTTTTGAATTTTGATCAATTTGCTAGCGCCTTCAATATGCTGGAGTCTTATGAAAAATATCCTGAAACTCTGCGCCTCGTATCCGAAAAATAAATAAAATATTTCGAACGGATTTTGTTTTATTTTTTTTAAATACTTTTTTTTTATATTTGAAGTTTTCGGGCGAAAACATTAATTAACCCTAGGAGGATACACATAAATTTAGGCCAGGACTGTGGAGTCGAGCCAAAATTGCTCCGACTTCAGCTGTTCAACAACAAAATATACGCTGAAAAATATATTCAAGGTTTTCCAACAAGAGGTGTAATTTGGTATTCAAAGAAAAATTAAATTTTTTGAGATAAATGATCGGATGTTTAGTTCATGAAAAATGAAAAACAACATCAGCCAAATGGCAACCACGACCACGCTTACCGGACCACATCCTTTTCATGGAATTTTCCATAACCAAATCACAAAGTGGCTGCCCTATGTCCTCGATAGCCTCACGAATTCTATCATTGAGGTCTTGAGTCGACACTGGGCTGTTGGCTTAGACCTTATCTTTCACGTGGCCCCAAAGTAAGAAGTCGCAAGCTGGTAAATCACAAGATATCGGCGGCCAATTGTGATCACAAATTTTCCCGTAAAAGAGCAATGGTTTCGTTGCCTGTGTGGCACGTAGCGCCATCTTGTTGAAAATAAATGTTGTCCAGATCAATATCATCCAACTCCGACCATAACAAATCATTAAACATCTATCGATAGCGCAATCCATTCACCCTAACTGTTGATCCAACCGCATTTTCGAAAAAGTAAGGTCCAATGACCACGCTGGTCCATAAACCGCACCAACCAACCACACGTTGAGGATGGTGAGGCTTCTCAACAATAACTCTAGGGTTTTCCGAGCCCCAGATGCGACAATTTTGCTTGTTGAGCCACCGAGGTGATTTTTCGATGGAATTCCGGATCATTTTCATGGATTTCAAGGACCCAATCAGCAAAGACTCGACGTTGTTGATGATCGGCCGGCTTGAGTTATTGTGTTAACTGAACTTTATAATCCTTAAGACCCAAGTCTTTATGCAAAATAGGGTGTAGTGACGTTTGTGGAATGCACATTCCAAAGAACGACGAGGAATGGACACGGCTGAGTTTTCTTCAACTCTTTGGGCTACAGCAGCAATATTCTCAGTTTTTCTTGAGCGACGTGCATGGGTTTTATACTTCACATCACTAACTTGTCCCAACAGCTCGAATTTTTCCAACAATTTCTGTATTGCGGTCGGACAAGGTGCTTCACGACGACCCAAAATTGCTTTAGTTTTGCGAAATGTTACTGCAAGATTTTCACCACTTTTGTAGTGAATTTTTATAAATTCAATGCGTTGTTGAAGCGTGTATCGTTCCATTTTTAGTGATGGCGTAGTTTCTACTTGTCAAATGTCAAAGAATAAAAGCTTTAAAAGTGACAGCTACCGAAATACCGGCTGATTCAAAATAACACCTCTTGTTGGAAAACTCTTTATGTAAAATTTAAATTCAGTATTAATGAGCTTGAATAAAAAAAGTCACTTATTTTCATTTGGTTGAGTTGTCTTACATGTGGTTGACACATAATTGTTTGATATCATTTGTTTTGCCCAAGCCTTCAGAATTGTCACCAAAAAAATATTATTATAACATATATTGATTTAATGTCTACTTCGTATAAGGTTAAATAGAATTTATTATGATGATTTCTTCTGAACTTACCACAGCATTTTAAACGTTTCCATTGAAGACAAAATGTTGAAGATTTTTTTATATTGCATTTTAAAAAAAATATTTTTTTATATTGCATTTTAAAAAAAATATTTTTTTATATTGCATTTTAAAAAAAATATTTTTTTTCTTATATTAAAAATGTTCACCATTCTTAGATTTTGAAATTTTGCAAAAAAAGTAATTTGATTTTTCGACTTTGTCGAAATGTATCTCATACATTTGAAGAGCAACAACTAGGCATTGTATTCTCTAAACTCTCTTTAATCAAAAAAGTTTTGTTAGTCGAATGTCAGATATATTTTTAAATAAAGATAAGAGACCTCACCTTAGTGCAATAGCTCTTAAAATGTATGACAAAGTGGAAATATCATATCATACAATCTGGCAATCATAAAATCTAAAGTGTAGGATTGTGTGAAATAATATGAAATATGCGCTTTGAATGGAACCATAAAAATCACTATCACAAGGGTGCGAAAATGTCTTGCCATGCTTTACAATACTACGGAAAAAAATCAAAGGAAACTGAAGGTTTGTGATAAGCCGGAATTCAAGAATTAATTAAAGCTCTTCTTCCGCTGTATTAATAATAATGCCACAAATGGTCCCTCGTATTTGAAAACTTCAGTAATGCTTTCATCATATTACTGCAAACTGAGACCTGTTAATAATAAAAATGTCACAACTAATATAAATGTTCTCATTAAAAGAAGGAAGTAAAATATGCCCTCTGATGTTAAGAAATCATATGCCAACATATACTGGAATGCCCTAGCCAATTCCCATCAGTATTATTTGTTTTGAAAATGTCTGCACACTAACGATGTTCGATTTTATTTCGTTGTGTTGAAATAATCTTAATCAGCTTTTAAACCAATATTTTCAAATGTTTATCAGTACAGACAATTTTTAATCGTAATGAAACAATTTCGCTTAGGTGACTTTGCAATATTTTTTGAATTAAAAAATAATTCTTCAATTTAATTTTATATTGGATTATTTGGCTATATTGTTACGAGGGAGGATCAATACATCCGACAATCGAATAAACAATCGAATTTTTAGCAAAAAAAAAAAGATTTATTAAAACAGTAACGGCTATAACTTCCAAATAGTGGGAAATTTAATGAAAACGACATCGAATTTTTTTCAATGGAAAGAAATGTTTTTCATTTTTGAAAAAAAACATTTTTGTTTTGTAAATTTTCATAACTTGAAATCGACATCTCCGATTTTGGTGAAATACGTTTTAGAAAACTGATCATTGATTATTTTCAACCTTTGCCGTTTAATTGGAATGTGAGTTTCACAGTTGTAAACAAATTTACGATTAACCATTTTTTATTCATTTAAAAAAATAAATCATAAGATTTCGACAAATGAAAAAAAAGGAAATTTTCAATAGTTTATCATAAAGCCGTATGTCATGAAATTAAAATGAGCTATCTACGAAACCAATCACCCAATGTTCTTTTGCTCTAATGTGGCTTTCAACAGGTAAAAGCTGATGCACTGTCTCCACTTTGTTAGGGTACACCTTCAAATCTTTCTCCAAAATTCTGCGTAAGGACCTTTGGCTAAAGCCCAAATCCCATCCCATCTCACCCCTCAATCATTTCCACAAAAATCTGAGTTTAGGGCTCCCTTGTCAGGTATAATTTGTCGGCTGCAGTAGTTCGCTAAAGTAAACCATTTTTGGGTCGTCGTGAAGCACCTTGTCAGACCGCAATACAGAAATTGGTGGACAGATTCGAGATGTTGGGACAAGTTAGTGCTATGAAGAATAAAACCCGTGCACGACGCTCAAGAACAACTGAGAATATTGCTGTTATAGTCCAAAGTGTTGAAGAATATCCATGTGTTTCCATTCCTCGTCGTTTTTTGAATTGGGCATTCCACAAACGACATTACATCGTATTTTGAATAAACACTTGCACTTAAGGCTTATAAAGTTCAGTTAACACCAGAACTTAAGCCGGCCGATCATGAACAACGTCGTGTTTTTGCTGATTGGTCATTGAAATGCATGAAAATTATCCGGAATTGCATCGAAAAATCATCTTGACTGATGAGGCCCATTTCCATCTCGGTGGCTACGTCAACAAGCAAAATCTTTTTTTTTTGAAAATGAGGTTGGATCAACAGTTACGGTGAATGAATTGCGCTATCGAGAGATAATTAATGATTTGTAATGGTCAAAGTTGGATGATATTGATCTGGACAACGTTTACTTTCAACAAGACGGCTCTACCTGCCACCATTGCTCTTTTAAGGACCATTGCCACCATTGCCTCTTTATCTCCCGAAGAGGTGATCACATTTGACCAGCGAGATCTTGTGATTTGAAACCTTGCGACTTCTTCCTTTGGGGCCACGATAAGGTCTACGTAAAGATAAGGTCTACGTCAAAATCCCAGCGTCGATTCAATACCTCAAAAATAGAATTCGCGAGGCTATCGAAGACATAGGGCAGTCACTGTCGAATACAACACCAATTCAGTTGTTACCTCTATCGAAGCATGTAAATTCAAGTGTTTCTTACTTGTGCCCGTCGTTCTTCGTTGGCTTAAGCCAAATGGCTCATTTTTCATATCAGTTCCCATTGATCATGATCGGAGAAATGACAATTGAAACCGCGTCAACTGTTATGAGTGAGTGTGGCATTTTGATGTTATGATTTGTTCTGATTGAAGAATGAGTGTTGAGAAAGTTGCCACAGCTACGTTGATTGAATTTTAAGCATATTCAAGTTCTTAATTGAAAACATTCAATGGTTTTCAATACCACTTTTTTCTGTGTGTGTGATGCCAATAACAACAACGGAGTTTATTTTGGAATTCATCAGCAACTCAATTCTAGAAAATTACCGTATACCAGAAGAGACGAATCGATCAGCAAGAGAAATGGCCAAACAATGCCAAATTTTATTATTAAATTCTTGTAGAAGAAAGTTGTTTTGTTTTTCGACGATGTAAATACAAAAGATAAACGAGCTCTTCAATGACTGACTGAATGTTCTAAAATATCATTTCAGATGGTGTTTTGAGGGGCATACAATCATTACCCGACGCCAACATCGATTCGGTCACTGAATGGTGGGTGAAAGTCTTGTCTTGTTGGGGGCAATTTTTCGTTGGCCACCTCACTCGCTCAAAATAAATGCCATAAACGGACAAAGCATTATAAACAAAATGAAATTACTTACAAATATGGGCATTAGTATGTGGCTATGTGTGTAAGTGAGAATGTACGAATTGTTATTAGAATGAAATTCTGTTCAGACTAGCGCAAAACCAACAGCAATCAGCGCCAGCAGCCACCAGACAAATCTTGACAAAACTTTGCTTCGGTCTCAATTTTGTTTTGATTAACTTTGTTGGCCCAGAACTACGGCAATACGCCCATGTCTGTTGTCTGTCTGTTCTCTCTTTCCGTTGTTTGGCCGCTTGCTTGACTTACCTTTCACAATAATTGTAATGATACGATTTGTCCGATTGTTTTTTTTTTTTTTTGTTTTTTCTTCTTAGAAGAAGAATGCTTATGGGCCAAACAAAAAACCAGGCAATGAATGGTAAAATGAAAAGAAAACAAATACAATGACAATAGCCCAAAAGGGCATCATCTTGTTAAGCTTCCGCTAACAAAAAGAAAACTACAAAAATAATCCAACGATTTTTTGAACGCATAGAATGGAGACCAGAAACGAAAATGACTGGTAATGACATCGTTTTTGTAAAAGGTCGGTTGGTATTTTTGGCGCGATGGTTTCTAGACAAGTATTAATTAATTATGTTGCGACATGAAGAGGTTTTTGAAAAGGAACACAAATTAAATTGTCGTTTTTCAGAAAAACCACCACTTCTCCTTTGTCCATCAGCAGAGACTCATCAAAGCGTGTTCACTTTGGTCCAGGGAGGACTTTTAGTTTTGTGAGAAACCTAGTGAAAACTTCTCAAAAGACATCACAAGAAGAAGATATTCGAAAAAAAAAAATTTTCTCCAAGAATCTTTTAGTTATAATATAATTATGCCAAAATTTAAACAGAGTATTACAGAGCTCTATTCGAACAGAAACAGAACAATTTCAAAAATATGATTATTTGTAGTGCTTCGAGGATGGGAAAAAACGTTGGCATAAGTGTAGTATATCCGAGGGGAATTACTTTGAAGGGGACAAAATTGATATTCATGAATAAATAAATACTTTTTGAAAAAATACTAAATTCGCGATATTTTTTGAACATACATCGTAGCTTTCGACATGTCGTTCAACTTGATGGCTTCATTTCAGAGTATGCTAAGTCCACTTAGCATGTGTTTAGGGAAATTGTGCTTTTGACTTCGGATAATTTCATCCTAAATCCTGTCAACATAAAAAAAAAATCTGTGAAAATCGACAATACTATAAAAATCTTGATATAAATATTAAAAAATCGAATTTCTATCTCATTGGGAATTTACAAATAAACATTGAATGCGTCTTCCGTAAAATGGTCTTTTTAGACTTAGAATACTATGGAATGAAGCCATCGCTGTGATGTCCAAATATTTGTCTTCCGTCGGCTTTTGTTGCCCCCACTAGTTTCATGTTACTAAGGAGTGTAACGGCAAATAGTTGACCCAAATATGTTTTCTCGTGTTTGCGCAAAAATTATACGCATTATTTGATCCTTTTTGTTTTTACAAAACCACTATCGAACAATGTCAAATAAAATTGTGTCCATCATATTTTCGAGCCGTTCAGACTTAAAGAAATTTAAAACAAATACAATTAAAAAAAAAATTGTTAAGTACAAACCCTCAAAATGAACCTAATAAATTAGAAAAAATTCGATATCACGCCCTCTTCTCGAGATATTGAGATTATCGAGGAGATGTAAAGAAAAACAACACAATGTGAGCTCGGTTGCGATAATCGAAAAAGTTCCGATAACCGAACCTCAATTTTCCATTTAAAGTAAAAGCTCTATATTTGTGATTTTTAAAATATAATTATTTATTGTTGCCAAGATTGAATATACACTTCAGTAATCCGTTAAAAAAATCTCAAAAATAAAATTCATAGAAAAAAAGTTTACAACGGGCAATAGAGACATGGGTATTGTTTGGAAAAATATACTTGGCGAATTTTTGTTTGCCGGCAAATAATTTTATTTTTCAACAATCAACTGCTTTTTTTCCTCAATTATTGGAAATTTTTTGGACAAATATTTACCAAATGTGAAGACAGCCTTATCGTGTCACTTACTTTTCAGTAACGTTGCATAGCGATGATGGGTTTGACAAACAGTTTCCGTTACAACCATTTGAGCGACAAGTCCAATTTGAACAGTAGCGATGGGTGTGAAAAATGTGTCACTTTTGCTCAACCCTTAATTGTCTTACATTAGAAATAATAAAACAAAACAATACCAATGCTAACACCCTTTACAAATACGCTCTGTTGTTGCTCTGTTGTGTCTAATGTCGTTTCATCAAATAGTTGTCTGGTGCCTAATTTACGTCAATTTCCCAAGTTAAATACGATATTAAATAAATGAAAAAAATGATTATTTGTTTTGCGAAAAAAAAACCCACCACTTTAATTATGGGTAATTTATACCGTCAAGAGAAAAACAACCGAAATATTTTTCCACAAATTTAAAAATAACTAAAATTAAATCCAAATTAAATATCCCCCCCCTCCGCCTCACAACATTTACCGTTTACATTCTTTATTTAGCAATGAATCTCATCTCAATTAAACTGCAGCCTTTCGAAAGAAAGAGGAAGCAAACACCGCACAATTCTCAAACCTTATCTAATCAATTTCTCGAAAACTTCGAATCTCACGCAAATAATCTCTGTGCTATTCCATAGAAAAAAGATGCCATCATCATTCGAAGATGTCGTCTTATGCAGCGAGGATGGAGCCCGCCGATGTCAAAAAACAAAGTAAGTACGCTGGAAGTATAACAAACAGCCAGCCAGGTTACCTGCTCTGCTGTGCAACCAAAAGAAACAACAACAACAGAAAACATGATCGCATGGATGTTGCAGCAACTGTTCTTGGTGTTGCTGCTGGGTCTGCTATTGTTTGGTGTTGGTGTTGATACGTTACCATTGTTTCTCGGATTTTTCCCGGTTATTACATTAGCAACACTCCGCAAAGACGTTCTCTTCAGCACGAGAAATGGAAAGAAAGAAGGCGAAACAAAAAAACTTCAATAAACCTGTTACAATGTCACGTAAGAAAAAGTGCATTTAAATTGCTGTCACAGAATACGAGACGACAGAAATGTACCGCTAAAAAGTTTTTCACATCCATCCATACGCCCGGACAAAAATGTCTGGCCAAAAAAAAACCAAGTGATAGATTATCTCTGATGGTTTGAAATAAAGGACACAACTGTATTCAGTTTATTTAGAGGTCGGTATGTGAATATTAAAAAAAAATCAGGCGAGTCCTTGTCATTGTCTTTGGCAAAATGTGTAATTTTTCTGAGTTTTCCATGTCCTTTCCGAACATCTCGGGCAGTAAATTCCGGCTCGAATGTTTGCTTTGAGCTTGTCAAATGATCTGAGGGCCAGTAAATATTATTTTTCTGTACTACTTTTCTAAAATTAAAATCATTATTAGATTAGGTACCCTGATAAACGTCAGACGGTTTATGGTCACCGCGTGGTTGTTGCGCATGCCAACACTTTCGTTGTGCGTACAAGTCACTCTCATTAATATGACATTTTTTAAATTGAACATCATTATTTCTTTGAGTGTAAATCAACGGCATATGTCGATTGCAGGAAATAAACAGATGCCACCAAACTGTTTTGCTGTTTGTTTTCAATACCAAAACAAAAGCATCCTTGAGAAATGAAAAACCTTAAACTAAACTTATCCAAGTCACAAAACAACTTCGTGTAACTCCGAAACGAAATACGCGAAACAAAATATCTGTAAAGTACAAAAAAGAAATAAAGTGCAACGCTGTGGTTTTACAGCTGCACTGAAGAAAGAAACATAAATTTACAAACAAAAGATTGCACCCAACGGATACGTGTGTATGTCTGAACACGACTGTTGGCGGATAAATGTGTTTAAGTTTTGAAATAATTTAAATTTGAATTATTGAAATGTTAATTTCCTCACTGTCGGGTACATGAGAAAAACCATATTAATACGATGAGTTTTTGAGGCGGTTAATTGAACCTTATTTTATTTAAACGAACTGAGTGTGTACTTGTTCTCTGGAACGAAGATAAAAACTTGTGGCACAAATATTAAAATACACGTCTGTCAAATTGAAATTCAATATTAATCAGCTTGAATGAAAATAGTCGCTTATTTTCATTTGTTTGAGTTGTGTTAAATGTTATTGACCGATAATTTTTTGAGACCATTTGTTTTGCTCAAGGCTTATTTTCATAACATAAATTGATTCTAATGTCTCCTTCATAGTCGGTTTAATAGAATTTATTATGATGATCTCATAATACATTCTGTTGAACCTACTACAGCATGTGCAATGTTTGGTCATTGGTCATATACGTCACCTCCTATATTATCTCTTGGTCCGCCAAATCTTCTGTATGTACTTTAATGGGTTGCATGAATTTCTCTTAAGCGGTGTTCGTATCATCCAAGATTTTTTTTTTGACTAACTAATCCCCTGAGTGTGCCCCCTATAAATTCAATGCACTGTGTTAGCGATAGGAAGGAAAGTTGTTGGAGGGGGGAAAGAGGGAGTAGTGTTTGTTGACGTTGGCCTTGAATTTGATAATGTCATAGCAGGCAGGAAAAACACTTGTAGGAAGATTATTCCACATACGAACAGTCCGGCTGAAGAACGAATTATCTCTATAGTGCGTCGTCCGGTCAACCGGCCATTTTACAATGAACGGATGATGATCTCCCTACATCAACGCCGGAATGTGGGTTGTAGAGTTGGATACCTTACCATCCCCTACCATTACCACCGCTCTCCTCTGTACACGGTCCAGAAGCTGCAAAGATGACATTCGAGCCCCTGCCCATATATGGGAGTTGTATTCCATTTTAGGACCATTTTAGCACTAAAAACGTGTTTCACATAAACGATTATTCAAAGCGAATTTTCGTTTAAGAGAAATTCAGTGAATGAAAAATTATCTAGAACAATCGTTAATAATATTTATTTTCAATTAAGCGATTTTTTTTTCAATTAAAAGGTGTGCGCTTATCCGAATTCGACTGTATTATTTATTTCTATGATTTTTTTTTACACAAACGAATAACGGTGAAAATATTCGCTTATTTTGTCAATCATTGGTTTTTGTAGTTTTATTCTATAATTTGCGTAGTGCTTAACAAAAGTTTTCAAAGAAAATTATTAAATGTAAAAGACATTGTTGAATTGGTTTACGAAACAAAGAGCCAAGATGTTACATTCCAAGATCCAAGTAAATGAAAGTACAGTAGACTCGCAGTAGCGTGAACTATTAAAAACCGAACGTGTTCACGTGCTCATGTTAACGAAATTGTAATTCTTTAAATTCCCTAGGCTCTGCGTAGCATACCTAATGTCTGCAGTCTGATATTCAGTCCATTGATGAATATGATAACTGATGTTTGTCCAGCATTTTTCTATTGTCAGACCTTTCCAAGTTATTAAAACATTCAAAATGTTTCTCCTTTTTGTGTTGATAGAGCTGTTTTCCTAAGCTAGTTTCCCCCCTAAAATTGTTCTATTACATCCAGTTTTATCTTTAGATACAAAAAAAGTTGGTGGTTTTTGGAACATTCTTCACAAAATACTTTCGATTCGATAATTTCAAATCAGCAGCGCGCTTTAAAGAAAATGCGAAACCACATCCCGTCCAGTTTTATTAGAAGGTTCGAATAACCGACGAATGTAGAAAAGAAAACAACGTTTTCATTTTAAATATGTTCACGTTATAGGGCTTTCTCGACGTTTTCACGCTAGAGAGTAGTCAGTGTAAAAAATAATATGTTCATGTTAGCCGGTGTTCTCGTAATGCGGTGTTTTTTTTTACCGCGAGTCCACTGTAGTTTCAATGCCAGCAATGGATGGGTTACACAGATTTACAATGCTGATGAGTCAGGACATTTTTGGAAGCTTTTGCCTGGCAAAACCTTTGTTGGTGTTGAAGTTGTTGTTGATTGGAAAATGTGCTAATCCGCGTTGCTAGAAGACCTTTGCAGAAATGCCTGTTATCTATGAAGTAACTAGGAGAGCATGGATGGGTACTTTTTGAAGAATGGTTTCAAAAATCATTGGTCCCAGATGGATGTATATATGATGTTCTTTCATTAAATGTCGAAAATTTGTAGTCTAGTCAATAAAGATCAGCAATAATCGACTACTGTTTTTATATATTTTATTTTAAATAATTTTTCTCCAAAGAAGACAAATTTAAGTAAAGAATCACTAGTTTTTATTATTTATACTCCTGCTCATTTAAGCACTTTTCTAACTTTTGCAAGAACTTGCAAATTAGCAAAAACTTGGAAAATCAATGAAGTATATACGCAGTTTTATGGATGGCACCATAAGGTGCGAACCGGGTATCACGACAGATAGTCGTTACATCAAGGACTAGAGCACGGATATAACGGGTGGCGCAAAAGTAATCCTCCTATCAGAAAATGCTATAAATTTTGCGATTGGCCCCTAATGTCAGTGGCAACTCTGGCGGCGGCCATTTACATGACATCATATTCTCGACTTGATGTAAAAAAAATTAAAAGATCAAATAAAAATAATCCACAAGAAGAATCAAAGTTTTTAATTTTTTTTTTTAATTACAGCCAAAAAAACATCGGAAGATTACTTTTGCGCCACCTGTTATAAAGAGCAGATACCGATAAAATATCTATAGAATGACAATTCAATCAATGGAAAATAGAACATCGGGAAGCAAAAGGGCTGCTAAAAGAAGATGAAAACCCGAAAAACAAAACTCACAGTACCATATATAAAAAAATGCAAAAGTTCAACTTCGACCTTGAATTCTTAAATAACTAAGGTGCAAAAGAAAAAACAATGATTCTGAACCACTTGAATGCTTCTGTCGACATTACAGAAATATGACTAGTCCAGCGATCATCACCCTGTATGTTCAGGCCCAGAATAACATTGTCAATGGTCAAATGGTCATATTAATGGCAGCGGTGCGGTTCACAGTCTGTCCCAAAATCTGAATAAAATTCTTACCTAGACTAGAAAAATACCCATTAACACCTATTGGCACACCGACAATTGACACTTTAGAGCAGTCTGACCTGCTGGATTGCAACAGATTTGCTGTTGTGGGTTTTAAAAACCGTTAAAACATTCGTATATTTGACATGTTTTGGATGAAGACACCGATATTTGAAAATTAAACCAGTAAGAAAAACTCAAAACAGCAACAGACCCTATACTGCACTTAGCTGATCTTAGATAAGGCAAATTAAAACGGCCAATGCGGGTAACAAATTGTATACAAAAAATGTATGTAACATCCACACATTCTCAGCGGTGCAACACACTGCCATGCCATCACATCCAATAACTCTGGAATTTTACGTTTTGCTATTTGTGCAAATGATTCTAATTGAGTCAGAATTCGTGTAAAGAACATCAGGCAAAGTAAAAACATTTAGTGATCGCTTTAAAATGGAATCATTAAATTGTATTCTTTAGCAGAACTTTCGAAAATTCAAAAACACTTGTCGTTTTCACATGAATTACCCGCGAGGTGGAACTGATGTCTAACCAGTTCCACTCGACACTGTAACATGCGTATGTATGCCTGTCGCATGTTTGTTGGTGTTGATGTTGCTGTTGCTGCTGTTGGTGTGTTGCATGTCTGACATGGCCATTTAAGATGTGTGCTTGACGATCGTTGGTGATAATGACTGACAATGTGCTTAAAAGAAAATCATTGATTATTCTAAACATGTTCTTAATGAAAGTGGTATTGGCTAGAATCGCTCCGTACACGTTTAAAGACGTCGTTTTCTTTTTCATGTCTGATCTCTAATGCCGACGGGACGGCTGTAAAGAAAACACATACATAATTACAAATGTCCATACATATGTATGTATGCGTTCAAGTATAGAACTGGAGAAGTAACCAAACCAAAGATAACTACGAGTAGTACTCGTATGTAGAATTCTAGTTCTTCTACAAAGTGTTTTCTATTTTCATTGTTGACTTCTTATACATGCGTACGTTCGTACATACGTTGTACTTACATACATACATATGTACTAAAAGATGTGAAAATATCTACAACTTCTTAGATGCATTTACATTTGTGCCACTTTGTATATGCGCGCATGTGTGTGTGTTTGTCTGCGTAATGCGTTTCTTGTCGCAGATCAAGTTCTGTTCTTCGTATTTTACTTTTTTTTTTTTGCTTCTTTGATTTGCTCTGTTATACATTTAATTCATTTGATTTCTGTTACTTTTTTTTCTCAAATCCATTTGATTGATATTTCAAACATATTTTGTTGTTGTTTTAATTGGTTTATTCTTTTATTACTACATTATCATAATGACTGCGTTCTGACTCGTTTGTGATGGCTGTCATTGTCATTGTTATGGCGTTGATTGGGTTCCATATGAGAGAATGTGTGTCGCTTTTCATTGCAGTTTTGTAGCTTTCGAGGTTAAAGCATTTAAGGATTGACCCATTTTCCTGGAACATAATTCTTTTATTAATTATTCAAATGACAATAATTAGCTAAAGAGGAAATTTTAAAATACTATAAATACAGAGGAAAAAATTGAACCCCCGTACTCATAAAATATGATTACTAAACCGTTGTTTAGTAAAATGTATGCAAATATAAAAGCAATTTTCACAAAATTGTCTAAAGAACCGTTTGTCAATCTGTTTCAAATTTTAATAAATACGGGGTAGAGTATTTAGAATTAATTTATGTAAATGTCAAGATATTTCAACGCGAAGAACAATCAAAGAAATTCATTTCAACGCTGTAATTTACAAGTTTAATATTGTTGCTTCATGTTTATGTTTTTTAATTTCTTTTTTAAATTATTGACATTTGAATAGATAATAAATAAATTATGTTCGAAACAGAAAAACGAAACATTCATCGAAGTTCAGTTGCCTAGTCTTACAGAGATACACGTTTTCTATGTATCAAACACACACAGTAGGGAAATTCAAAAAATCTTAGGAAGAAAATCAGGTATTTCTAATTGGTTGGTTTGATTAGAATGACATCTTTTAGATTCATACGTGCTATAGTCTTTAGTTGTGGCAGATGGTAACATCACGGTTAGGCGGAGCTGGGCAGTGAGGATTTTCATTTTCAGAAACGTTGGTTTCTGGCAGACTTTTTTTACGGCGCCATGGAATGAAATAAGTCCAAAGTTACAGAATGCAATAAAAACGTGTTTGGGGGAATTATTACTTTCTTCTGGGGAACTGTGTTATAGATGATTATTTTTCGAAAATAATCTACCTATACACAATTACATTTTCTACCGTGTTGATTATTTTTTGTTGGTATTCACATAAAGGTTTTTATCCCATTTTTGCGTTTAATTAAGATCTTAAAGACATTACATTTACTATATACTACGATTTCAATAATGTAAATATTCGCTTAATTTGATGTAATATGTAGTTGATAAATCCCATACAATTTTAGTACAGTTCAACCTCGATATAACGGCCCTCAATATAACGATTTCCTCGATTTAACGAATTTTTTGAAATCCCCAACAGCGCTCCATAATATCTAATACAAAATAAACCTCTCTATTACGAATACGTTTGTCAAAAACCTCGTTATAACGAATTATCAACCATTGCAGTGACACAGACACACACGAAATGATTGTGTTTTTTTTTGGTTTAAGCAAAGTTTTCCAAGTTTTTCGATAGAAAATCATATTTGTTTGATGCTTAGTAAAATAAGCACTGATAGTTGTCGTTGCTGTTAGCTGTAAAGTTCTAATGGCAGGGGAAAAAAGAGATGTTCAAATTTGCTTTAATTTATTAGCGGAAATCGTTCGCTATAACACGGTATGTAGATGATGATTAATAAACAAGGTTTATTTATCTCTTTATAACGAATGGAAGTGCAACTTCACCTCGATGTAACGAACCTCATTTTAACGAATTATTCAATATAACGTTTTTTTTCTGATCCCCTTGAGATTCGTTATATCGAGGTTAGACTGTATATACAATTAGGGAATTCACAAGGTGTACTAATGTTGTAAGTTGTAACAAAGTACGAGACCTACAATAGTACGTATGTGAACAACCTGTCGTATGTGTATGTACTGACATCTAAGAAACGTACATTTTCAAACGTCAAATGTAAAAATAATAATTAATAAAAAATAAATAAATACCAAATAATTTCAATTGTACCAAAAATTATACAAATGTACCATTTCTTCCATCACTGTCCCTTAGTACGATTTCAAAACATATATCCAAACGTTGTACTGTCGTACAATTCTTTTATATGGAAAATATCAACAAAAAATATACAACAGTTGTACAGCTTTAGTACGTACGACACTTAGAACACCCTTGTGAACACCCTAAATGTGTATTGTATTAGAGAAACAAATTGGATGAATAAATGAATTGAATTGAAAAAAAAATTGAACTTTCTTCTGGGACTTACATATTTCATTTTGTTATGGGGGAATTATTTTAAATATGTCCCCAAAAATCTGTAATAAAATATAGTACACTCTCTCCTTGCGGACATCTATCTTAAGCCGGCACCTCTCATAAACGGACACTTTTTCAGTACCAATCCCCTTCAGTCCTGTTGTGTACTTCTCGCATAATCGGAAACCTCTAATAGGCGGACAAAATTCTCAATCGCTTAGGTGTCCGCTTAATTGTTAAATTGTTGTAAAAATCTTAATGATTTTTTATGTTTTCGGGTTACCTCAGTATTTTGGGTTTTACGACCGTTTATATTTGCGGATTATGTCCTCATAATACTGCACCTTTTTGCATTTCTCTATAATTTATGAATGTTATTTTAATTGGGGCCTTACTTCATAGGAAAAAGTCCCCAAAAATGTTATTTCAATTCGTCGGCGATTTTAATCATTTTAAAAATAAGATCCCAAAAATTTGGGATTTATTTCATAGGAAATAAGATTCCAAAGTTTGGGGACTTATTTCATGTTTATTTGAGACTTATTTTGAAAGTATTTACATAGTCCCAATTTCCAAGATGACTTTTCCTCCAGAGTTTTTCTTGACATTTTCTGTTGAAACCCTTTCGTAAACTCATGATCATATACATGTTTAAAAACTAATATATGTACCTGTTTCTGAAGTGTATTCTTGTTTTGTACAAACAATATAAAATCAAGAATGTTAAAAACATAACTTTTTTTTTATAAATTTTTCAATGGAAACGTAAAATTTTCCCCTTAATTTTCATTTTGTGACTGTTTAGCTACCCCTTCGCCAACAATCAACGAAACCCCTAGGGTTTGGGGTTCGGGAATTCCCGGCAAATTCTAAAGAAATTTCCCGAGATTTTTATTTAATTTCCCGGGAAAACGGGAAATTTATAGAAATGTAATATTTTTCTTTATATAGCTGGTTTTATAAGCTTTTAAGTTTTCTAACAGTCCAACAAATTTGACAGATCGGATTGTCGACTATTCAGACCAATAATTATGTGTGCACATCATTGCTCCAAAAGGCTATAAAGGTGGTACTACCAGTGGCCTTAGACGACATCTCTCAATACATGGGATAAATTTGGATGATGAAATCAACAAAAATGGTGTCAATGTGCCAACGAACTCCAAAAGGATTTCGACAACAAACCAAACTTCAAGCGCTATTAAAATTTTTCTTCGGGCGCAATCTTTACCCGAGATTGTTTCGAAATTGGCTGCAGTGGATGGAATGTCAATAAGAATGATAACCAGAAGTACATTTATACGGGAAAGTTTTTCAAACAGATATATGTCGCTGCCAAAGAAGGAAACCGATGTAAAAAATCTGATTTTAAAATACTACAGCGATGTAAAAGAAACAATTATAAAAGAGATTGCTTCTAAATATCACAAGGGGAAAGGTTTACATTAATTTTAGATGAATGGAACAGTGTGGCACAAAAAAGATATCTAAATATCTGCTTAAATGGCAATGATTGCTTTTATAATTTGGGCTTGGCTTTTAAAACAGGAAGATCTAATGCAAATGGAATACGAAGTTTAATTGAAGAGAGACTGAAAGACTTTAATTTGTGTTTTGAAAATCATATAGTGGCTACAATATCTGATGGTCCAAACGTAATGCAACGACTTGTTGCTGATAGTCCTGTGGAAGGCTTTTAGTTAAAATATTTAAAAGAAGCCCTCTAAAAACAGATACTCTCCAAAGGTACATGAAAGAAGATATTGGAAAAGAAGTACGACTTGCCCTGGATGTCAGGACAAGATGGAATAGTATGGTTGTAATGATCCAGTCATTATTGAAAACGAAGAACGCTATCAAGAAAACATTAATTGACTTCAAAAAAGGACATTTGTGGAATGAGGAATATGTACCCGATTTAGAAATGTTGGTTGATGTTTGAGGTCCGATTAAAGATGCAGTGGAAGTTTTATGTGGACGTGGAACAAATATGTTGATAGCTGACGCCGTAATGAAGCTCTTTATGAACAATTATTATCTATTAATACACCCTTATCCCAACAAATGGTTGACATGATACAAATTAAAGTTAATGATCGACGCGAAGATAAAATGATATCATTAATCAAATACTTAAAAAATTTTAATATACGAAAAAAATATTTAAACGCGTATGCAGAACAGATATACGTTGACTTTTGCTTGCGACACTGTTTGATTTTTTGACGTTTGACTTGAATCTTGTTGATTCGTAAAATTGTGGAAATGCAAAATATGTGAAGTCAAAAAGAAATTAAAAAAAAAAAACTGGAAATGTCAAAAAGAATAAAAAAAAAAAAAAAAAAAAAAAAAAATTGTGATATGTGACTTTTTTTCTACCATGTCATCATCTTTACACCTTTCGCCTACAATTTTGAAAATCGAGATTTTAAAATCAAGCAAAAAGTGATCGTGTAAATTGGGCCATATTCTCTCAAGTGCAAGATGGACCCAATGAGGCTGAGATGAGCTGGTTAGATTTAGAGAACCACGGTTCTAAGTAAAATTCAATATAACCTAGTTTTCATTTTAAATAATATGTCAGTATAAACCGAAGAAAATGTTAAACTAATTAATTTAAATTGTAGGGAGGCACTCATCGTGCTTTTTGTCCTAGACCTCCTGAGGACCTGGCGGATGATCAAATGAGTATGATGTCATCCTGAAAAGAGTAGATCAGGTCGTCAATGAAATAAGAAATATAGATGCAAAGTGGGCATAACCTTGTGGCACTTCGGCCAACCTATTCGCGTAGGATGAAACCCCGTCAGTAACAACTCGTATAGATCGAAACACGATACGAATCGAGAAAACACGATACGAATGGAAGGAAGGTAATATCGACACCAAATGCAATAAATGTCTATATGAATCCACCGTGCCTGACTCTGTCGAACACCTTGGAAATACCCAGAGAAGCAACCTATCGTTCTCCAAGGCACTTAAGTAGATCGGTTTTAACGGAAGTCGTACTGTCGATCATGAAGGGGGTCTTTCGAATCTAGATATTTTATCATATACTCGCCATAATCGTCTAGAACTCAAAACATATTGCAATAGGGCGGTAATTCGCAGGATTTATAGCCTTACCTTTCTTGGGGATCGGCTGAACATTGACAACTTTCCAACGTGAAGGGTAAATACCAGCACGGTACGACATGTTGAAGAGATTGCGCAATGGACGAACTAGCACTTACATAGGACAAGTTCAATTGTTCGAAAAAATATCTGAGGCATCGTACTAGATACGTTGTCGATCACGGTTAGGTGTTGACTGCTTTAGGCAAAGAAGAATTTTTAAAAAGAGTTGAAATGGAATTCTACAAATTGTCCCTTAAATTGTTTACCATTGACCAAAAGATCTTATTTTCGCTGGGAGAAGACGGACTTTGGCACGAAGACGCTGTTTTTCTCGCGCAAGTCTAAGGCTTTTGTAAGGAAGCCATTCAGGGTAGCCTCCCTTTTAAGTTAACAAGGGTCTTCAATTCTGGATCTTAAGGGTCCAAATATTTCATATCCATGTATATCGACGAATGCCTATATGATTTTTGTTTAGCCATGTTTGTCTACGGGATATGGAATTTTGTTTTCAGACCTGCCATAGAATTAGCATAGAATTGATAAATTGACGTGATAAGAAAATCGTACGGGTTAATGACATGCCATTACCTGATAATGTCAATGGTAATAAATCGAAGACAATAAACATCATAATTAAGTCTTAATAAAATGGCTTTTCATATTTATTTACTTAACATTTCATGAAGCAACAGACTGGCAACCCATCTCGAATCAGTGAGCTGTGCAAGATATACATAATTCGTATACCCAATGACTGCGACCCACGAGGTGGAGACGGCCGCTGTAACCTGGCACACACTACCTACCACACCACGGCCGTCCAATGGACTTTTATATTCCCCTGCCGAGATATTATCAATTCATCAATTCTGAGGCGTATATTTCCATGTTCCCGCACATGCCAGTTTACCCAGCAAGTGTAACGGTATCTTGCCCTACTATTGGCCATGACATTAAAGACGTTTAACAAAATGTGTTTATAATTTTTTTCTTTTTTTTTGTGAATTCTAAAATTTCCCACAAGCAACAACAATGATGTACCGTTGATCAAACTACAGGCTAGCAGAACACTTTAACCCCACTGGTTTGCATTCCGAACAAATAGAAAGACTTAAGACACAAACATTCAATGAAAAGGCACGACACCAAACACACAAGACTTAAGACACAAACTTGGATAATAAGCAAAAACTACCGCTGAATTGGCAGGCGGGCGAAATGCAGGCAGCAACAACAACAATAGCACCACTGAATATATCAATCAAAATGGACAATATTTATGACATAAGTCAACAAATATTACATTATCGACGACATTCGCGCCATCAGCTGAACATGGGACAACACCATCCATTGACGCTGCTCCGTACGGTACGAACGGCGATCGGGTACATCGAAATGTCCAAACCAACAAACAGTACTTTTGCCATAAATGTCTCAATGCTTTTGAAAACATTTCTTATTTCTTTTTTTTTTTTTGTCTTTCTTGCTTTCGTTCCTGCTTTTACGTTGCGATCTCAAATGATGTGTTGTGTGTCTTTGTTGTTGTTGGCCGCAAAATATCGTTGCACTGCTATTGAATAATACACAGACACAGTCTAAAATTTTGATTGTGTGCATTTCCTTTTTTGGTTTTTGTGTGTGTCTCTTTCGTTTGGAAATTGCGCTAGAATCCAATGTTCGTCGCCCCAGCACAGCGATTGAAAAAAAGGGGGAACTGCCACTAAGAAGGTTGGCAGCAAAATAGAACAGCGACAGAAACAGAAAAAAAACTGCAACAAAAAAACTTGTCGACATTATAACGGATCACCGCCAGTTGGAGATTTTGTCGCCGCCGCCATCGCCGTTGTTGTTGCTGTTGTGATGTTTCTTTCAGATACCTCTGAAATGTTATGTGTAATTGTATCGTATTTTTCTTTGAACTATTCCTGGTGCACTTTCTTCCGCTGTCTTTTGTCGACTCTTGCAACATTTGTTGTCGCTGCTAAGCCTTAGGCTTTTTTCAATAACTAACCGTTGTTGTAAAGTACTATTTATGAACTGTTTTTGGATATTGTTGTAAAGGGTGTTGCATTAATAATGATGAATTGTGGAATTCTGTTAAAACATACTAATAACCGCCCCATAGTCTAGCTGACATAGGATAAGGTGATATTATTAGATCACAGTCATTGTAGTATTACCCCAAATACTGTTAGTTGAAATCGTTGTAAATATGAACTTCCATATTCATAAAAATGTATAACAGCTTTGTAAAACGTTGTTAAGAAAAATGTGTTTTTGTATTTTCATAAATTTTATTTGACAACGGGTTTAAATTTAAAATGTTTATGAATACGGGGAATACAGTTTAAAAATGTAAAATTTAGAAGCTAATGTTTATTGCCGTTCTTTTTTCAATGGCACATCATTTATTTTATTTGTTATGGGTTAATAAGCAAAAGTAGGACAACTCGCTTGCTAACCGATCAGTCCCGGACTTTCAATATATTTATTTTATTTATTTTATTGGTTTCTTACCAACAATTTTTATTTAAAAAAAAATAAAAAAGGCCCCAAAAATGATCAACCTGTTCGGGTATGTTCGGCATTGTTTTCATTTAAACAAATGTTTGTTTAGTAAGCCCAATCATCATATGAGTTTTGTTTAATTTAGCTACATTTCATTTGCGAACAATTAAGAGGCTACTATTTTCCTTAACCGGCCAGAGGCACAATTCAGCACTTGAGAATCGAATGTCTTTTTTTTAGTTAGTAACACTGCACAACAACTGCAACATTTTGAAATCCATTTTTTTTCTAGGACAATTTTATATTACTTCAAAAAATTGTCCGGAAACTGCAAATAAAATTTAACAAAAATCTAAAGTTTTGCTAACAGTCTTGAAGAAAAAGAAAAATAACACTGCACAACAACTGCAACATTTTGAAATCCATTTTTTTCTAGGACATTTTTATATTACTTCAAAAAATTGTCCGGAAACTGCAAATACAATTTTACAAAAATCTAAAGTTTTGCTAACACTCTTGAAGAAAAATAAAAAAATTTTAAGTAAATCTGCAGATAAATGTGGAGGTTTTGACAATTTTTTTCGAAATACCACAATTTCCGTTTTGTATCCGGTGTTTTTTTAAGAGTTTGAAAACTTAAAAAAAAAAAACAGAAAAACACAAGACAGAAATATTTTTGGAATGCATTTTTATTATTAAAATTTGGTAGATAAGTTCAGGGCATTTATTTTTTAAATACGATATTTTAAATATGTCCGCCGGGGGTGAGAATTACATAGTCCATTTTATCAGTATAATTTTTTACTACAATTTTTCAATAAATCTGGCCGTATATCGTCAATAGAGGCTTGAATATTATCTTTCAATATGTTAAAGCTACACGCTAACAGATATATCTCTTTAAAAAAAATCAACACATTTTCACTTACATTATGATAAGCTAAGATTTGCAAATCATTGTACACACCAATAATTATTGAAGACTTTTAGACCGTTTGTATACATCGGTACATGGTTTATAACAACAACAGTCCCTATGGGAAATGCAGAGTCAATTAAACTGAATGTACGGATGGGTGACAACATAACCTATCACAGAACTGGTTCCGTGTGGATAGAACGGTGCCAATTGTACCAGGGAAGTTCTTCAGTAGCTGTCATTTTAGATAGCTGCATTTTCGAAAAAGGCGATTTTGGCAATTATGTAAATCTTAGTACATCGGTATATCCACAGAAAAAGTCTCCATTCTCCCCGCGCATACCTTTAAAGGTACAGGTGTATGGTTCCAATGGTTTTTCAAATTTCTATCACTCGTAAACACTTTTTTGATGCTCCCTATAAAGTAAACCAAATTAATAATGAGACGACTTTCATAAAACACCGAAAGAGCCTCTCAAACAAAAAGACAGTCGCTTCAGCAACCATATCTGAATACTTAAACCAAGTTATGTTAATAGTTTTGAGAGGTAACAAATTACAGATCACATTAAATGGGTTTTAATATTGAACAATGAACCCCATCGCCACAACAGAAACAACCAACCGCCAACCCAGTTATTAGTACTGGCAATGCACCCTAATGATGATGATGGTAATCATGGCAACGACGACGGCGATGATGATGATGTTGTTGATGATAACGATGGTGTTGTGGAAGGTGGCGGTAGGTTAGTTGTTCAAATTATGATGGTAGGAACGATCGAATTCTAGTATGTAAATTTTCATTGTTTCACAAGAGTAGCATACATTTTGTCTAGTTTTCTTGATTTTGTTCTCTGCGAGGTGCATAGGATCCCCGGCGTTGTGCCCTCTGAAATGTTGTGATAAACTTTCACCGCCCGCCCTTATACTTAGTTTTTGTTTGTAAGAAAATTAACAATTTATTCTTGCTGTTAGATTTCTTGTTTTAAAGTTCAATGAAAGAACCTTCAACTTGTTTTGTCTTTGCCAGCCACCGGGGAGTCTAAACAAATATTTGTACTCGTCGTATGTCTGTTTGTACGACTGTCTTCTGTGTGTGTGTGTTGCCTCGGCAATCGTTGGCAAATTGTACGATGATGCCCTTGCACAGCTCATGATGTGGTTGATCTATTGACACAACTAATTTTCACTTGTTGCAGTGGAAGAGAACCAGAAAAAAGAAATATAAATAACAAAAAAAAAACGTCAATAGTTTGAGACAAACAAAGACAACAAGAATAAAACTTGTTACTCCAAGTGCTACGGGTTCCAGAGGAGTTCATACAGTCATTGACTTTTCCTTGTTAGGCTTTACGAAATGAAATAGAGAAAAAGCCCACAGAGCAAATGAATGAATGAAATTGCATTCGCATGGGATATTTTCAAACCATACTAACTAAAAAAGAACCTGAACTTGTGCAGGTTAGCGGGAATATATTCCAGTTGAAGAAGGACTATACGAGAATCGTATACAATAAATATTATCAAACGAATTTCCTAATTTCTGTGCATGAGTAATCTTCGCTCTACAACAACTCCCATTCTCGATTTCGAAGACTTGGCCCTACAACTTTTCTGTAAAAACGCGGGAAATCCTCAATATCGATACTTCCGGACGGATAATGTCAAAATTTGTTCCATATTTTGTTTGGCAAGACCAATATCTGAAGCGTGAAACAGTGAATTTGGAGTTGTAACAATTACACATGCAACCTTTGATCAAGTCGGGTTAATAACATAAGACATATCGTATGTGTCTGCGACTTTAGGAGGAAACGATTAGTTTCCGAAAAGTCATGTAAATCCTCTCGTGAAAAATCATGAGCTGCTCGGAGCCAGGTTTAAACAGTAACCCGCGTACTCATATGAATTTAAAACAGCTGTACAAACCTTGTTAAGAATAAAAAACAATTTTCACACATTTTTCGTAACAAACGTAAGAATTTTTTTTTTTAAAATTATATTGTGCTCTAACCTCGAATTTACAACCAGATATTTGATACAATATTCATGCAAGTAGTCATGTATTATAAATTCGATCAATGCAAACTTAAACGTTTGGAACGCATGACTTCTAAAATTTGTTTCAACTCTGATATTAGCAAAACTGTACCTCTAATAGGACAAAAGGTTCCGCCCGCCAGTCCCCCAAACATTCCGCCTGATCCATAGCATAACCTACTTTGTTAAAAGTTTACCTCAAATACAACTTGTGGGTGGTCCCTTTGGTTTACTCATAGGGAAGAAAAAAGAAAGCAACCAAGAAAAAAAAACTAAATGAAAATCATACCTTTTAACGAATCGCAATATTTCAAAACTGTTGCTTCCAGTTCTAATTTTCAACAGAACAACAGAGATTTACGATCAATTGTTTTGTAACTCAAAACTACATTAAATTTTATTATCGCCTTTGGACATTCGAAACAACATTTCTGACAAAATGATTGCCACAACGGGTGAAATTGCTGTGCCTGAAATGCCAGCACACGTCAAATTTGTTTGTGAATTCGTGAGGTTTATACAATAAGAAGAAAAAGTATTCTTTTGTAGGTATAAACATTACAGCAAAATGCTTCACAGCACATAATCGTTGTATGAAAATGCTTCACTGAGTTTGGCGATTATTTGAAAATAACACATTTACATTTGGTTACCTTTGGTTTTTTTGTATGCACGCTGAAAAATCAGCGTTTCTTAAATGTTTGCACACAATTAAATCATCTGCTTCTAAACATAGTTTGTTTGGCTGCAAATATACCTCATTTGCTATTATTATTAAGTTTTTGGGCAGAAGCGACAACGCAATAAACTTATTAAATTCATGAAAGTACACCATATGGGAATAAGTCAGCTGTTTTTTGTTTGCCCTTTATTTTTTTTTCGAGTAATAACAAGATACATTGAGAGAAAAATAGAGAAATTAAAAAATAATTATAAAAAGTTACACAGAATTGTATATAGATATACATACATACATAAAAGTAGGTATTTGATATTTATTTTTTATTTTAACCTGGAAACATGTTAATGTTTGTGGTATGGTCAAATATATTTATTGCACCCTAAATACAAAAAGGGTCACAACTAAAAATTTTCCAAAACTGACTTTTTCAATAAATTAATGCAGAGTACACATCTCTAACTACTTCTATAACTGGAAAAAACCGTTATGTATATTTGTATGTTAATTCTTTAAATATTACAATCATTTTTACATAAGCATTTTTTGGTCTCTTCTGAAAATTTTAGAATTTTGAGTTGTGACCCTTTCGTATTTAGGGTGCGAGATGTTTGATGCATAATTTGTTTGCTGAAATTTGGTAAAATTGTCAATTTTCTATACTCGACACTCAGAGTGATTTCTTATTTATTTTTCTGTCAAAGAAACATTCTAGTAGTTAATATAACATGTTATTTAAAGACCAATAGAAATTTAAATTGTAGAAAGCAACACAATCAAATTAGGAAGCGTAAATAGAGAAGCGAAATAGGGTTCGATGATGCCACACACGCACTATGGTCAAAATGTCGATTTTGTTGGCATAAAATCAATTTTTGTTTGTTTCAAATTTCAAAAATCTTACTGATTGCCGAATTATGTAGATTAATCTTATTCAAAATTAATCAGTGTGGCAATACTTTTTTGGTGGCACGCCATTAAAGTCAGCTGTTTTGTCAAAAGAAAATGAAAAAGTGTTATTATGAAATCTATTGGTTTATAAAATTATGAATTGATACCACTTTGGCCATTATTGTGTGTTGTTTCCGGTTGTGTAATGTTTTGGTAGTGTATAATTTTAGATTGAAATTAATCATTGACTTGTGTTTCGTGGATTGTAACTCTTGAATGGCAAACCATTGCAAAGAGGTGCACATTGAAAGTTATTATCGATAGAAACAATTCAAACGAAGATCGTATTAGTTTGATGTCGAAACAGATTAATAATTTTTATAATTATAATAAACAACATATGATAAGTTTCAACCGAAACTTGGCGCGATTTAAAAAACATACACAACGGCTTGTAAGTAATATGGTTATTCAATTGATTAACCCCACAAAACTTATTAGACTATATCGTTCATCGTACTTTTAAAATGATAGAAGAGATTTTTGAAATACAACAAAGGGAAAAGCATACCGGCAGAAGTCATCACTTGTTTAGAATCTCCAAATATGGTGCTTAATAATATAAACCTAGATGGTGGGTGATCTCTCAATGAGCTCATACGATCAATATAATTATGAATAGCCCAATTTTGAAATATATAGAAACCTAATTTCAAGTCGATAGTAACAAAAACAAAGAAGTTGGTGTACATCGACCATATTATACAGTGATCCGATCTGAACGAAATTTTAGACCTGCTCGCAGCAACAAAAAAATAGATTTTTTCTCTAAAACTGAATGTAGTTAAAGCTTTACTAAATACAGAATTTCGGCAAGATTGCGTTGAGCGTGTTAATATTACTACACGATTTCTAAATGGGCGGGATGTTACATTTGTATTGGAGGTACCAGAAGGGGAGTGGCCTGACTTCCAAGTTTTTGTCTGAAACTTTATACAGTTATAGGTTTACTAAATACAGAATTTGGGTAAGATAGTGCTGGTCGAATTGACAGACGGATATGGCTCAAACGACTTAAAAAGTCATGAATAGAAGTTGATTTAAAGACACCTATGGTCTAAAGTGAATATTTATATGTGTTACACTTTTGGGTCGTATCAAAATGTATCTGTTGGCAATATTCAAAGGGCGATATGATAGGCAAAAAATTAAAAAAAAAATCGGTTGACATTTTTATTTTCAATTAAGCAAAAATTTGACGTAGAGCCCTTTCCATAATCGCCAAATTTGCCACCAATGAACTCAGCTTAAATTCGATTGCACCGAACTATGGGCTAATATAGACTGCATATAAAAGTGTCTCCCTCTTTTGAGATTGTGACACTCCGGAAGCCACATATAAAGTCCCACCTTGATCCACTTTTGCTTAGTATGTTTTAATAGACAAACAACAGACTCTATCGGAAATGATACATGTTTTTCATACCCCAATTCTCAGAGTACAAGCAAATCTTAGTCATACCCTCCACGTCTGTAAGAACCTAGACAATAGACTGCATCTAAAAATATATGGTCAGAATAGATGGCAAAACTGCGATCTTGATAAGGGCTATGGATTCCCCGGATCAATGAATCCATTAAATATCTGCCCCTGTAAAAACAAATTTGAAAACGAACATACTACGACCAGAAGTAATTCATCTCTGTTGAAAGTACATCGTATATGTATGTCTCTCAGCTTTCCGAGAAATTACAGACGAAGAATTTATCTCAAAGCACTGAAATGTGTCCCATCCACTTTTGTATACTCACCGACCGACATATGAACCTCGGTTAATGGTATTATGGTCGCATGCAATACTCAAGACCGTCAGAGAAAATTCATAGAAAATGGATTTGGGACCACTGTGTACTGTGAACATTCCCAGAACATACGTGATGATTTGTCAAAAATAAGAAGTGTGTGTTTGTGTCTTCTGATATCCGCACATCACATCTTTCACAGAACGATCATCAACATCATCATCATCATACTTTTGGTATTTCGAACTTCCTGTTGCAAAATCGCCAAATCTCTAACACACCCATAAACCACTACTTAACACTTCTTAACCGCGAAACTAAGTCCAAAAAGAAATTACTTTCAAATGATGCTTCTCCGCCCTGCGCCCCAACCCTGTCCTACCTAGCAGAGCGTTTAGTAAAAGGCGAAAAGCCGCATGCGTGTGAGCCGCTTACAAAAGAATCTTTTGAGTCGATGAGAAAATACGGTTTCAAAGAAGAAGGCAGAATTCATTGTCAGTAAGTCTGGCCAAGGTGTATTGAGTTGCGTTTTCAAGAAACTTCATAATGGAAGAGTGGCAAGACAAACCGCGAATGCACCTACCACGCCACGCCACGCCATGCCATGCCACACCACATACAATTACGTTTCTAACAACTTTATAGGCAATTTCTGTAAAGGGAAATGTTCGCATAACAATCATTTCGCATAAAACGGACAAAGTCACAACCAAACATTCATGTCCATACATGTCTGATTCTTGGTAGTGATCGGCGGCTTGAATGTTTATATAATAATAATACGAGTAAGAGCGGCGGGGGAAGAAATGCCGCGAAACGATGAGCCTCACTTTGTTTTGTGTGTGTGTGTGAGTTCAGTTGGCACGGCATCCAACGGCTCGAGTTGGCACTGGAGTGAGCATTTTATAGGCAAAAACCGAAAATTAAGTTTTGCATTGTTTTCTGTGTTGGTCTCTTTCAATGTTCTAGTGTATGGGTGTTCCTGGGTTTACAATTGTACCTAAAAGCCGGCGTACTCTACACGAGGGCCAAGGTTTGTTCTAATGGTAAGGCCATTGAAGACCATGTGCATTCTTAAGTGTAAAGTGTTTTTAGAAGTCATCGGAAATGAAATTAGCAGACGTTACGACCGCGGACCGTACAAAGTCCAGATTTCAGTAATTATCCGCCCGATAATTAATTTGGTGACCGATCCGAACGCCCCGATGACAAAGGCTCATTTTATTTTTCAGGCCATATGACCTCTTTTCGGGCTGCCAATTTCCGTTTGGACTTTCTGACCACCCCAGAGACAGAGATAGTCCAATGGGTATTATGTCCGTTTTTTTTTATTTAATCAAAATATAATAACAATTCGTATAGTAAACGTGAATGTCACACTTTATATCGTTATTGTTAATCCTTACCATTGTCCAACAATTATTTCCAATCGCGAACGCGGTGTCCAGGCGCACACACTATATAAAGGGTGTTTTTTATTGGGGTATAGAACTTTAAGTTGGCATCACTTTTTTAACTGGCGGCCATTTTGTCAGCTGTCAAGTGATTAATATTTAGTTTGGTTTGCCATATCATCATGAACAGGTTGACAAAAGAACAACGCTTGCAAATCGTGCAAATTTATTTCGAAAGTAATGGTTCAGTTCGCGAAGTTCACCGCAAGCTCCGTCCATTTTATGCCATTACATCCACAAAAACTGACTGTTTGGTGTGCTCTATGGGCTGGTGGAGTCATTGGGCCATACTTCTTCCGAAATAATGCTGGAAAGTCAGTTACCGTTAATGGAGACCGGTATAGAGCCATGATAACCGACTATTTTGTTCCCGAATTGGATGGCATGAATGTGGATGAGTTGTGGTTCCAACAAGTGGTTGAAAATTGGACCTGTAGAATTGGCTTTATTCGAGCCAGCCGCGGCGGCCACATGCCCGAAATCATATTTAAACATTAATGGCATAAAATTATCCTTCCAATAAAGCCAAATTGATGGACATTAAAACGATTTTCTTGTGTTTTATTTCAATTCGAAGTTCTATACCTCAATAAAAAACACCCTTTACTACACCCCGACCGTCGAAAAATGACTCTGAGGCGATATTAAAGCCCCAAAGGCGTCATAAGGTCCGCAAAAC
This sequence comes from Hydrotaea cyrtoneurina, assembly GCA_958296145.1. Taxonomy (NCBI): domain Eukaryota; kingdom Metazoa; phylum Arthropoda; class Insecta; order Diptera; family Muscidae; genus Hydrotaea; species Hydrotaea cyrtoneurina. Next base: position 47,385,393 of record OY282514.1, on the reverse strand, counting down.
AACAGGGGCCTTATGTCCGCTGGACGTTCTTTCACCGCATAAGCATCTCCTGATTTACGCTCTTAACTATGGAAACGGAAAAAAGCCCCAAATGAAAAATGTAAAAAAAAATGGAAAATTGTTCCTAAAAATCTATGAAAAATGCCCAAAAAATTGAACACTGAAAAATACCCGAATTTTAAATTTTGGGGAATTTTTTGTATTTTTTTGTGATATTTTCAAAACAAATGTGAATCATATATCGATTTTTTTTATGTGTTGGTGTTACTTTCAACACAAAAACACGTAAATTTGGGGCGATTTTTAAAATTTTATAATTGGGGTCTTAACCCCAAAGGCTTGCGTGACTGACAAACGGCTAAAGCTAGAATCACATCAAATTTTGGGAATAGAAATACGCTAAGAAAGGATTTTTGGAAATTCGGATTGGAAGGGGATAAAAATGGGGGAAATCGGGTAAAATGTGCCCCAAAACCCTTCAAAATTCGCAAAAATACAAAATAATCAAATATTGTATTTTTTTTTTTTTTTTTTTGGAAAATTGGTACACGACTATTATTGACAATAATAGGTGTAAATGAGTTAGAGATGGGACGAAAAAGGGGGGAAAATAAAAAAAAAATTGTTAAACAAATGTTTGTCAAAATATGTGGACAAAAAAAAGGGCAAAAACGTACCAAAACGGGATAAAAAAAGTACAAATGTGGAAAAACAAAAATATGTGAAAAAAATATTAGTCCTCGGGAACGGGACCAAAATTGGATGAAATGGAAAATGGGCCAATACGGGCCCAAAATTAGAATAACGTAAATGAGAAATAATCTACAACAGGTGGAATGAAAAAGGGGTCAAGACGGGAGAAATACATTAAAAACAAGTGAAACAGATTGTAGGCCAAAACAAGTGGATAATAGTTGTTGAAGGGTCAAAAAACTGGCCAAAACGGGATAAAAAAGGTACAAAAGGGAAAAAATAAAAATGTGTGTGAAAAAGTTGTTGTCGGCAGAAATGAGACAACAATTTTATGTAATGAAAAAGGGATTAAAATCGTCCGAAACTGGTATAATATAAATGAGAAATAATCTACATACGAGTATCTACTTATATATATAAAATGCTTGCGTGACTGACTGATTCATCGTTTCCTCGCCAATGGCTGAGCTAGAATCATGAAATTAGCTATGAACGGATTTTTCGAAATTCGGTTCACAAAAACCCTTGGAACTACCCAAACATACAGACAAATCAAATATTGTGATTTTTGTTGGAAAATTGGCAAACACAAAGGGGAAAAAACAAAAATGTGTGAAAAAAAATTTAAATCGACAATGAATGAAAAAAGGTAGCAAAAAAATATAGAAAAAGGTAGCAAAATGAGGAAAATTCAAAAAGTGTGAACATGTATTTCAAATTAATATCTACCGCTAAAAATTTGTAAAAGGCTATAAAGTTCCTGAGTCGCCATAAAGCTTTTTTGGAAAACCATTGAATTGGTTTAAACAAATATTTTGTATTTTACTGGGAAGAAAATGTACGCTTACGAAGTAGCAGGTATTTGCGTAATCTTCCTACATTTTGTTGTTGTTAAAAAATACAGTTTTTCCTAATTTCAAAAATCTATTGTTGTATTTTTGTGATATTTTTAATAACATTTTGGGGGATTTTGCATTGGGTAATTTTTCCCAAATTGTTTGGGGGATTTACCATTATGTCACTGACTATAAAGCCGCCTTCGATACTCCGATAAGTGATCAATTATTTCAAACCATGTCAACTTATAAAATCCCAACAAAACTTGTAAGCCTTTGTGCGATATAGTATATGATATGCAGGTGGTCATCTAGTGGTTTAGACCGAATAAATACAAAACAAACATACCTGGGAATTGTTCCAGCAAAAGCTGCCCAATATTTTATGAGCTGATGACCATTTTTATCGGTAGTGTGATAGTACACCTTTTGCTCGATTTACACGATAAATACGCTCCTGAGAGAAATCGTGTTAATAGAAGATTGAAATGATTGTGTGAAAAATCGTGTAAATCGAAAATTAATCGTGTAAATCAGTAGGTAGTGAGTACGACTACCACGCAGAAGAACCCAGGATCAAAACCTGGTGAGACCATCAAGCATTTTTCTCTAAAGTAAAATGCTGACCCCAGAATGTTTGTTGTTCCCTTTTTAGTTCAAATAATTCGAAAAGTCTGCGAATTTTTCGCAGTGAGACTCACTGTCATCGCCTTACTCGCAACATTACATGGCAAGGAATTATTTTGCTCGTCACTTTGTATTGAACACTCAGTTGAGCTGCAACAGCCAATGCTTTTTCTGTTAGCTTATAATTATGTTCCATTACAAAAATCGAGTAGAAATAAATGATTAAGTGATTACTTACCGATTAATATTTATAGTATCTTAGACGTTTATCACACTTAGATTTTATATTTAATAAGATTACTAACATTTGAGCACTTTGATGATTTATATCTCTGAAACGTGTGACTACTTTCCATGAAGAAGAATTTTACAAATGACAAGATTTGTTCAATGTCCCTGCTTAAAATCATAAGATTTTTAGTTTAAATTTCGGGAGTCGACGTCGTCTTTTTTGAGTCAACGTTACTTCTTGTCATCGTAGACATCCATTCAATCCCAACTTGCCATTTTGAATCAACGTGACAACGAAGTCGACAGATATCGTTGCATAAAGTAATCGATAAACGGCAATATTGGCAACGGCAATGCGAAAAAGCAAGAGTCGGCACCAAAGGACGTCGTCTTGACTCCCGCAATAGGGCTGATTATATGTCTTCGAACTAGAAGACTTGACATGCTGGGAAAAGATTTCGATCAGTGGAATACCAACAAAATTAAAAGACCGTTCATTTATTTGTAATTCCTATTCTAAATTGAATTTTACTCAAAAAATGTGTAACTTCTTTTCAGTCTCCCCTCGGTTATTATTATTTCAGCAGGCCATATTCAACGTGTGTTGGATATTTAAATTTTTGGACTTCTGTGATGTGATAGGCAGTGTGTGCGACTCTGCGACTCACTCAGCAAACCCAGTTTCACATCCTGGTAAGACCATCAAACATTTCTCGACGACTGGGGACTTAACGAATAAGAGAGTATCCCTTAGCCATGTAAGACTTCTCTAGAAAAGCATTAGGCGCTCGGAGTCGGCTTTACAAGGTGGGTCGGTGAGGGGACACATTATATCGAGCATATCTCACTGATTTGAGAGAAGTTCACCGTCTGTTCATTCATGGAATGTTAAGGAAAATAGGAGACCCTGTGAAGTCAATGGGCCAGACTAACTTCTTTTCGAAGCATACATATCTGATCGGAACTCTTTAAACGGATTCGGTTTGAAATATTTTAAAGTCGGTAGGAATATCTATTGCATGTGTCTAACATAAATCCTGCTAACTTACCTAATCTGATCAAACATTTCTGTATCTACGGTTCGAATAATCGAAGTTTACCAGTTCTAAACAATGTGCGTATTATTAAATAATAATTTACTAATCTGCGATTATCCTCATCAAAATTGCCACATGTTTAATGTACCTATGACTTTACCCGGCATATTTGTCCAGCTGGATTTACTGTAGTTTTGTTGCGGTCATTGTCGTGATTTTATCAATGGAATTGGTGAAATCATAAGAAGATTTATCTGTTTGAAATACATTAGATTCAAAGCTCAAGACTGCCCACTGTGTAGTACTTTTGCTTATTCTTGTTCCCCATTGACTGCATCGTCATGGAATATTGTGGTGTATTTATTGTCTAGTTGCATTTATGCCGGCATCTGTAAAATTCTTCTTTTATGAATTATTTGCCTATTTTTCATTACCTAAAACTGACCCACGATCATGGACAGAAGGCGCTCTTCTCACACGATGACTTTCCCAAATGTGCTCGTTTTGTAGACAATGTTTCATAAATTTATTAGAATTTTTTCTATTAAATACTTTGCTAGTTGGCGACGAACTTTTTATGTTTTTTTTTTTTAGGTTTTATTAATTTGTTTCTGATTTGTTTTTGTCTTCACTGATCGATTTCACACAAAAAAAAACACTTGATTTGGAGCCTTGTTTTGTTATTTGGCTTTGGCTAAGAGAAAACTTTTATTTTGTCCGAGTGGAAGTTCTAAAAGTTCTTCGCTCGTCACGTTCTCAGTTGCAACTAAAACTTGTTGGGACTCAGAAAGAAGATACGTATCGTTTCGTATCGTATCGTATGCGTTGACGACTTTTTTCGCTGTTGCAGTTTGCCGTTGTTGTTGCTGCTATTATTGTTATATGCATCCTAATGTTCTTGCGGATATTTCACATAAAATCTCTTTACACTCAAAGAAAAATGTTTGGAAATAAAAAAAGAAAATAACAATCTGGCATTGAAATTAAAAACGCAGTCTAGGTGTTGTTCCATTCCCCAAAATAGAGTACAGTGAAACTTCCATAATTAGAAATATATTTAAATCGAAGCACATCTAGTGGCAGTTAAGGAGACAAATTCCCTTAAACAATTTTAAAAGTAATTCCATAACTCAATGTCTCCTACGGGATAATGGGTCCATATGTGCTATCATCTGTCTGTAACACATTGATTTTGAATCGTCAATTAAAATATAGAACTTCATCACAGCTGAATTCATTAAACCTGGGCTATTATTAGTTGGGATCCAACACACACACTTCAAAATTAATAATTTAATTAAGCGCCCCGGTAGGCGAGTTGGTAGCGTGCTTGCCTATCAGCTTGGGGGTTGTGGGTTCGATTCCCACCAGAGGCTTTGGTCTGTCGCTGCAAAAATCTAAACATATGGTCTGTGTCACCCGGTTTACCCTTGGACCCAAAAATTAGAATATAAATTTACTTTGTATTGTAATTAATAATAAATAAATAAATAAATAATAATTTAATTAACCCAAAATATGCGATTAAATGTACAATCTTCAAATTTTAGAAAATGTTAATCGACTTTGAATAATGACATTTTAAATCATTGACGCTTTTATTGATTTCATGAACGATTCGTCTTTCAGTGCACTTAGACGATGCCGGCTTCATTATTTGGGTAGAAGGACGTGGTTTTTGGCACACCCTTGTAATGACAAATATGACTTAAACTAACAGAAATATCGTCACGGATCCAAATATTATCATTTATGGACCCGAGAATGGACATATGCATACCCAGATAAAATGCCATTGTTTTGGTGCCCAAAAGCCGGACATATTGGTTAACTTTGGCTATGGTCACTTCTATTCCCTAGGCACCCAAAACATGTTCTCCAACACATGATAAGAATTCCAAATGATAAAATTGATAGGCCAAAACAAACTACTCCTAATAAAAGTATCAGTCCTTAAATGTGGTGTTATAGATAGTGTGTACGACTACCGCACAACAGAACCCCGGTTCGCACCCTGATAAGACCATCAAATATTTTTTCAGCGGCTTCTTCCACCTCATAAATGCTGGCGACTTCACGAGTAAAAGTTTATTCCCCTAACCATGTAAAACTTCTCTAGATAAAGCATTAGTCGTATTTCCCGATCAGTGGGTATTGAGATTATACGGGGCACACTAACTGATTCGAGACAAAATTCTCCGTTTGTTCCCTCATGGAATGTTAAGGGAGAATAAGTACGTATTATTAAGTCAGGTGTCTTCATGAATTCGAGGAACAATGAACTCAAAAGCGTCTGTTGTATAAATATGGAACTGAGAAACAAAATAAAATGTCAAACTAAATCAGGAACACTTGGTAAAGAACGGACAGGAGAATGAACAGTGGATCCTTAAGGGACATTAGGAGCATAGAAGATGGAACCTAAGACTGGATGATAACGAACAGGAGAAGGAACATGATGGTAACAGCACGAGCAGAAACACTGGTTCATTCAACGGAGAGGAGCAAATACTTGATAATTAAGTGCTGGACATGAGCAGAAACAGTAGCAGAAATACATGATAACTAAATGCTGGATATGAGCAGAATCAGGAATGAAGCTCATAAAATTCACTGGATCTTAACGAACAGGAGCAGGAACACTGGCTGTTCAGAATTGAACATGAGTCTTTTTCTCTTTCCCTTTGTATGTACAGGCGATAGGGTTATGACACTTCAAGTGTGTCACTATCAGCAGCCTGAGCTGCACTCGCGTATACATGCAATTGGAAATCGACGATCGAACCCTTCAAGTGGTTCACTATTAATAGCATAAGCCACACACACACGCACATTCAGTCGATTGAATATCGATACTCTAATACTGCATGGGAATGCAATGCGCAGATGTTTGCGTCTGTTCAATCTTTATGTATTCTTGGAATCTTTATTAGTCTGTAGTGTATTTGTATAAATGTATATAGTTTATTGCTTCTTTGTTTAGGAGCATTCGATGTATGTGGAATATTTACTGCCAGTGTCATGTACTAGACGTATTGTCAAATTCTGTATTATTTGAGTGTTTCGTTTTGGAAAATAAAATCAGTGTCTTACAAGCACTCAACAAGTAAAGACTTTAATTTCCGATATTAACCGGATTAAGGTCTTTACACTGGCACATCACCGGAGAGGAGCAGCAACACTGGATCTGGTGGGGAGAACATCAGAAACAATTATTTGTAATTTTGACTTAGATATGAGGGATTTGGGGCGCTGTGGATCGTAAGATGTTCAGATTTGTCTGGAGTTCCAACATGTACTGGACCCAGAACACGTTGACCGTCTTAAAGCTTCTAATTTTAGATTAAGCTTGTTAGGCCTAGTCTATCTATCGTTCCTGTTCCTTGGCACCAAAATTAGGTGTTTATTCTGCTTTGCCTTGAATTCAGAAATACAGATTACAGAGATTTTTATCATTTGCTTTATGACCGATTCTCCATGATATCCAGCTGAAAGGCGCCCTAGTGATCTGTTAACCACTAAGACCGTTTACAGACGACCATCACTAACATCCATTACTTATGGTTAAAGGGTTCGACTTTAGTGGCTGAAAGGTTAATGGATATGTCTACGGAGCCGCCTACCCATATTGCTGAGTTTGAAATTAAGTTTCCTATCAAGAATAACCGCAAAATACTTTGCACCGTCTTTGGGCCATTTCATCTTGACACGAAGTGTTTGTTGCTCCATTTTCGGAAGTCTGTCGTTCCTTGTGAAGACAATGAGTTCGGTTTTTTCTAGGTTTACTCCCAGCCCTTGCCCAAATTAAGAGACTCTGCAGGTCGTGGGATATTTTCCCTATATTGTAATTGCCATTTCTTCTGCTGTCTGTACTTTCAGCTCTTGTATGAAGCTGTTGAGAGCTAGATTCCAAAGAAGTAGTGAGAGGACTCCCTCTAAGGGGTCAACTAATTAAGAAGTCTGAAAATAACATTCTATGGGTCATCAACATGAAATACATCAGTATTCATCCTACAACCACATACTTCCTATTGTTGGTATTTCACCACATACTAATACATGGCCAGAAATACATTCAACGGGCAACATTTTCGAGTGAACCTCGTCGTTTTTTACTTATGATATCTCAGTCAGTTAGGTCCCACAGCCATTTAATATAATCTCTCATACATACACACATTTATATGAATACGAACGAGTGCTGGGAGTACACATGGAACAAACATGTGCTCCCATAAAGAGTTGCGGTCTGTGGTCAACAAAAAAAAACGTGTGGAAAAAGAATACGACTCAACACACACACAGATACACACCCATAGACAAGAAGAGAGAAACGGCAAAGTCTTCCGTATGGAACTTGTGTGTGCAAAACTCTTCTTCTATGCCAACGCCACTTAACAGTTATGACGGTGGTCGTTTGGTCGGCTGGTTCTTCTTCTTGCACACATTTGAATTGCATGTGGTGGTTCTTCATGCCGGGTCTGCAATGAGTACCAGATAAACCTTAAACCTTTTATCATGATACCATGCTTGCTCTTGTTCGCCTTTGGATGGCGTACTTGAAGGTTAGCTCGCTGAAACTAGCTTAAGGCACACTTGATCTTGCCCAAAGGGAAATATCAATAAATCAGATCAAATAAGAGAAGATGAAATCAATTCGAATGAACTTCACACGTGAATTGTAAACAATGATTTGACAAAATCCTACGATCGAGCGAGTGTGTGTGTGTGAATCAAATGAAATATGTTCACGTTTAATATCTTAAAGAGTCAACAGACTTCTAAGTCTGCGCATGATGAATCTAGAATTTTTGTTTGGCTGTTGGGAGTTCCATGTGTTTATGTCACGCAATAAGAAATTGAATGGCTCTCAGGTAAAATTGATTAACTGGTATTTCGGGTGGTTGCGAACAATTTAGAAAAGAGTATTGACGAATTATACACAGAAAATACTATCTCACTTTTCAGTTGAGGACTACTGAATCGTAGTTAAATCAACTGATCGATTGTAACAACTAATATATGCAGTGGAAGCAACCTTTAAATCGGAACAATTCGGTTTCAAAGTATTCTGACGTGGTGAACGGCAATCAGTTGATGCAATTCCCTTGCAACAAAGGATGGAATGGGGTTTATAACTGATGCAGTTTATGTAACAGCGAGTACTAAAGGGTTATCCATTTCGTGGTTTCAAAAGTATAGGGCTGGAATTCGTCAAATCTGTCAAACTAAGTTGTTAAACCAATTTTTATACCCTCACCCTACGGGTAGGAGGGTATATATCATTTGATACGACCCAAAAGTGTAACACATAGAAATATCCACATTAGACCCCAGGTGTCTTTGAACCAAATTCGATTCATGACTTTCTGAATCGTTTGAGCCATGTCCGTCTGTCCGTCTGTCCGTCTGTCCGTCTGTCCGTCTGTCCGTCCGTCCGTCTGTCCTGCTGGTACGCACGATAACTTTCGAAAGAGTTAAGAAATCACTCTGAAATTTGGCATGGCAGAATATTTTCCCAAAACTGCTTATGGGATTGCATATGGGCTATATGGCCACACCCCTTCGGGTACCTCCCATACAAATCTGCTATTTCGCCCACTTTAGTAAACGTGTTATAATATCAATATGCCCACTCCGATCTTGGCAAAAATCCGTATTTAGTAAAAGTATAACTGAACAAAGTTTCTGACAAAAACTTGGAAGTCTGGCAACTTCCCTTCTGGTACCTCCCATACAAATGTACCATCCCGCCTATCTCAGAAATCGTGTAGTAACACCAATATGACCCACGCGATCTTGCCCAAATTCTGTATTTAGTAAATCTATAGCTAGACAAAGTTTTGGACAAAAACTTGGAAGTCTGGCAACTCCCCTTCTGGTACCTCCCATACAAATGTACCATCCCGCTCCTGATAAACCGTCTAATACTATCAGTATGACCAACGCTATCTTGCCCAAATTTTGTACTTAGTAAACCTATAGCTATACAAAGTTTTGGACAAAAACTTGGAAGTCTGGCAACTCCCCTTCTGGTACCTCCCATACAAATGTACCATCCCGCCCCTGATAAACCGTCTAATACTATCAGTATGACCAAAAGCTATCTTGCCCAAATTTTGTATTTACTAAAGTTATAGCTAGACAAATTTTTTGACAAAAAATTAGAAGTCTGGCAACTCCCCTTCTGGTACCTCCCATACAAATGTACCATCCCGCCTACCTTAGCAATCGTGTAGTAACACCAATATGACCAACGAGATCTTGCCCAAATTCTATATTTAGTAAATCTATAGCTAGACAAAGTTTTGGACAAAAACTTGGAAGTCTGGCAACTCCCCTTCTGGTACCTCCCATACAAATGTACCATCCCGCCCTTGATAAACCGTCTAATACTATCAGTATGACCAAAGCTATCTTGCCCAAATTTTGTATTTACTAAAGTTATAGCTAGACAAAATTTTTAACAAAAACTTGGAAGTCTGGCAACTCCCCTTCTGGTACCTCCCATACAAATGTACCATCCCGCCTACCTTAGAAATCGTGTAGTAACACCAATATGACCAACGAGATCTTGCCCAAATTCCATATTTAGTAAATCTATAGCTAGACAAAGTTTTGGACAAAAACTTGGAAGTCTGGCAACTCCCCTTCTGGTACCTCCCATACAAATGTACCATCCCGCCCCTGATAAACCGTCTAATACTATCAGTATAACCAACGCTATCTTGCCCAAATTTTGTATTTACTAAAGTTATAGCTAGACAAAATTTTTGACAAAAACTTGGAAGTCTGGCAACTCCCCTTCGGGTACCTCCCATACAAATGTACCATCCAATATTTTTTTATACCCTCACCCTACGGGTAGGAGGGTATATATCATTTGATACGACCCAAAAGTGTAACACATAGAAATATCCACATTAGACCCCAGGTGTCTTTGAACCAAATTCGATTCATGACTTTCTGAATCGTTTGAGCCATGTCCGTCTGTCCGTCTGTCCGTCTGTCCGTCCGTCCGTCTGTCCTGCTGGTACGCACGATAACTTTCGAAAGAGTTAAGAAATCACTCTGAAATTTGGCATGGCAGAATATTTTCCCAAAACTGCTTATGGGATTGCATATGGGCTATATGGCCACACCCCTTCGGGTACCTCCCATACAAATCTGCTATTTCGCCCACTTTAGTAAACGTGTTATAATATCAATATGCCCACTCCGATCTTGGCAAAAATCCGTATTTAGTAAAAGTATAACTGAACAAAGTTTCTGACAAAAACTTGGAAGTCTGGCAACTTCCCTTCTGGTACCTCCCATACAAATGTACCATCCCGCCTATCTCAGAAATCGTGTAGTAACACCAATATGACCCACGCGATCTTGCCCAAATTCTGTATTTAGTAAATCTATAGCTAGACAAAGTTTTGGACAAAAACTTGGAAGTCTGGCAACTCCCCTTCTGGTACCTCCCATACAAATGTACCATCCCGCTCCTGATAAACCGTCTAATACTATCAGTATGACCAACGCTATCTTGCCCAAATTTTGTACTTAGTAAACCTATAGCTATACAAAGTTTTGGACAAAAACTTGGAAGTCTGGCAACTCCCCTTCTGGTACCTCCCATACAAATGTACCATCCCGCCCCTGATAAACCGTCTAATACTATCAGTATGACCAAAAGCTATCTTGCCCAAATTTTGTATTTACTAAAGTTATAGCTAGACAAATTTTTTGACAAAAAATTAGAAGTCTGGCAACTCCCCTTCTGGTACCTCCCATACAAATGTACCATCCCGCCTACCTTAGCAATCGTGTAGTAACACCAATATGACCAACGAGATCTTGCCCAAATTCTATATTTAGTAAATCTATAGCTAGACAAAGTTTTGGACAAAAACTTGGAAGTCTGGCAACTCCCCTTCTGGTACCTCCCATACAAATGTACCATCCCGCCCTTGATAAACCGTCTAATACTATCAGTATGACCAAAGCTATCTTGCCCAAATTTTGTATTTACTAAAGTTATAGCTAGACAAAATTTTTAACAAAAACTTGGAAGTCTGGCAACTCCCCTTCTGGTACCTCCCATACAAATGTACCATCCCGCCTACCTTAGAAATCGTGTAGTAACACCAACATGACCAACGCGATCTTGCCCAAATTCTGTATTTAGTAAATCTATAGCTAGACAACGTTTTGGACAAAAACTTGGAAGTCTGGCAACTCCCCTTCTGGTACCTCCCATACAAATGTACCATCCCGCCCCTGATAAACCGTCTAATACTATCAGTATAACCAACGCTATCTTGCCCAAATTTTGTATTTACTAAAGTTATAGCTAGACAAAATTTTTAACAAAAACTTGGAAGTGTGGCAACTCCCCTTCTGGTACCTCCCATACAAATGTACCATCCCGCCTACCTTAGAAATCGTGTAGTAACACCAATATGACCAACGAGATCTTGCCCAAATTCCATATTTAGTAAATCTATAGCTAGACAAAGTTTTGGACAAAAACTTGGAAGTCTGGCAACTCCCCTTCTGGTACCTCCCATACAAATGTACCATCCCGCCCCTGATAAACCGTCTAATACTATCAGTATAACCAACGCTATCTTGCCCAAATTTTGTATTTACTAAAGTTATAGCTAGACAAAATTTTTGACAAAAACTTGGAAGTCTGGCAACTCCCCTTCGGGTACCTCCCATACAAATGTACCATCCAATATTTTTTTTTCTATAGCATTCGGTATTTTAGATTGCTATTCTGACTTTTCATCAGATGTTACATCAAATGATGGTAGCTACGGTCACTTTTGACTTTCCGATACTTATGAGTATGAGACTTGTATGTTTTTACTGAGGGTGAGGGTATACATAAGTCGGTTTACCCGACTGCAACTTTTCCACTGGTTATACCCTCACCCTACGGGTAGGAGGGTATATATCATTTGATACGACCCAAAAGTGTAACACCTAGAAATATTCACATTAGACACCAGGTGTCTTTGAACCAAATTCGATTCATGACTTTCTGAATCGTTTGAGCCATGTCCGTCTGTCCGTCTGTCCGTCCGTCTGTCCGTCTGTCCGTCTGTCTGTCCTGCTGGTACGCACGATAACTTTCGAAAGAGTTAAACAATCGCTCTGAAATTTGGCATGGGTTAATATTTTCCCAAAACTGCTTATGGGATTGCATATGGGCTATATGGCCACACCCCTTCGGGTACCTCCCATACAAATCTACTATTTCGCCCACTTTAGTAATCGTGTAATAATATCAATACGCCCACACCCATCTTGGCCAAATTACGTATTTGGTAAAAGTACAACTGGATAAAGTTTTGGTCAAAAACTTGGAAGTCTGGCAACTCCCCTTCTGGTACCTCCCATACAAAGTACCATCCCGCCTACCTTAGAAATCGTGTAGTAACACCAATATGACCAACGCGATCTTGCCCAAATTCTGTATTTAGTAAATCTATAGCTAGACTAAGTTTTGGACAAAAACTTGGAAGTCTGGCAACTCCCCTTCTGGTACCTCCCATACAAATGTACCATCCCACCCCTTAAAAACCCTGTAATACTATCAATATCACCAACGCGATCTTGCCCAAATTCCGTATTTAGTAAAGGTATAAGTGGACAAAGTTTCGGACAAAAACTTGGAAGTCTGGCAACTCCCCTTCTGGTACCTCCCATACAAATGTACCATCCCGCCCCTGATAAACCGTCTAATACTATCAGTATAACCAACGCTATCTTGCCCACATTTTGTATTTAGTACAGTTATAGCTAGACAAAGTTTTGGACAAAAACTTGGAAGTCTGGCAACTCCCCTTCTGGTACCTCCCATACAAATGTACCATCCCGCCTACCTTAGAAATCGTGTAGTAACACCAATATGACCAACGCGATCTTGCCCAAATTCTGTATTTAGTAAATCTATAGCTAGACTAAGTTTTGGACAAAAACTTGGAAGTGTGGCAACTCCCCTTCTGGTACCTCCCATACAAATGTACCATCCCGCCCCTGATAAACCGTCTAATACTATCAGTATGACCAACGCTATCTTGCCCAAATTCCGTATTTAGTAAAGTTATAGCTAGACAAAGTTTTGGACAAAAACTTGGAGGTCTGGCAACTCCCCGTCTGGTACCTCCCATACAAATGTGCCATCCCGCCCCTGATAAACCGTCTAATACTATCAGTATGACCAACGCTATCTTGCCCACATTTTGTATTTAGTAAAGCTATAGCTAGACAAAGTTTTGGTCAAAAACTTGGAAGTCTGGCAACTCCCCTTCTGGTACCTCCCATACAAATGTACCATCCCGCCTACCTTAGAAATCGTGTAGTAACACCAATATGACCAACGCGATCTTGCCCAAATTCTGTATTTAGTAAATCTATAGCTAGACTAAGTTTTGGACAAAAACTTGGAAGTCTGGCAACTCCCCTTCTGGTACCTCCCATCCAAATGTACCATCCCACCCCTTAAAAACCCTGTAATACTATCAATATCACCAACGCGATCTTGCCCAAATTCCGTATTTAGTAAAGGTATAAGTGGACAAAGTTTCGGACAAAAACTTGGAAGTCTGGCAACTCCCCTTCTGGTACCTCCCATACAAAGTACCATCCCGCCTACCTTAGAAATCGTGTAGTAACACCAATATGACCAACGCGATCTTGCCCAAATTCTGTATTTAGTAAATCTATAGCTAGACTAAGTTTTGGACAAAAACTTGGAAGTCTGGCAACTCCCCTTCTGGTACCTCCCATACAAATGTACCATCCCACCCCTTAAAAACCCTGTAATACTATCAATATCACCAACGCGATCTTGCCCAAATTCCGTATTTAGTAAAGGTATAAGTGGACAAAGTTTCGGACAAAAACTTGGAAGTCTGGCAACTCCCCTTCTGGTACCTCCCATACAAATGTACCATCCCGCCCCTGATAAACCGTCTAATACTATCAGTATAACCAACGCTATCTTGCCCACATTTTGTATTTAGTACAGTTATAGCTAGACAAAGTTTTGGACAAAAACTTGGAAGTCTGGCAACTCCCCTTCTGGTACCTCCCATACAAATGTACCATCCCGCCTACCTTAGAAATCGTGTAGTAACACCAATATGACCAACGCGATCTTGCCCAAATTCTGTATTTAGTAAATCTATAGCTAGACTAAGTTTTGGACAAAAACTTGGAAGTGTGGCAACTCCCCTTCTGGTACCTCCCATACAAATGTACCATCCCGCCCCTGATAAACCGTCTAATACTATCAGTATGACCAACGCTATCTTGCCCAAATTCCGTATTTAGTAAAGTTATAGCTAGACAAAGTTTTGGACAAAAACTTGGAGGTCTGGCAACTCCCCGTCTGGTACCTCCCATACAAATGTGCCATCCCGCCCCTGATAAACCGTCTAATACTATCAGTATGACCAACGCTATCTTGCCCACATTTTGTATTTAGTAAAGCTATAGCTAGACAAAGTTTTGGTCAAAAACTTGGAAGTCTGGCAACTCCCCTTCTGGTACCTCCCATACAAATGTACCATCCCGCCTACCTTAGAAATCGTGTAGTAACACCAATATGACCAACGCGATCTTGCCCAAATTCTGTATTTAGTAAATCTATAGCTAGACTAAGTTTTGGACAAAAACTTGGAAGTCTGGCAACTCCCCTTCTGGTACCTCCCATCCAAATGTACCATCCCACCCCTTAAAAACCCTGTAATACTATCAATATCACCAACGCGATCTTGCCCAAATTCCGTATTTAGTAAAGGTATAAGTGGACAAAGTTTCGGACAAAAACTTGGAAGTCTGGCAACTCCCCTTCTGGTACCTCCCATACAAATGTACCATCCCGCCCCTGATAAACCGTCAAATACTATCAGTATATCCAACGCTATCTTGCCCAAATTCCGTATTTAGTAAAGTTATAGCTAGACAAAGTTTTGGACAAAAACTTGGAAGTCTGGCAACTCCCCGTCTGGCACCTCCCATACAAATGTGCCATCCCGCCCCTGATAAACCGTCTAATACTATCAGTATGACAAACGCTATCTTGCCCACATTTTGTATTTAGTACAGTTATAGCTAGACAAAGTTTTGGACAAAAACTTGGAAGTCTGGCAACTCCCCTTCTGGTACCTCCCATACAAATGTACCATCCCGCCTACATTAGAAATCGTGTAGTAACACCAATATGACCAACGCGATCTTGCTCAAATTCTGTATTTAGTAAATCTATAGCTAGACTAAGTTTTGGACAAGAACTTGGAAGTCTGGCAACTCCCCTTCTGGTACCTCCCATCCAAATGTACCATCCCACCCCTTAAAAACCCTGTAATACTATCAATATCACCAACGCGATCTTGCCCAAATTCCGTATTTAGTAAAGGTATAAGTGGACAAAGTTTCGGACAAAAACTTGGAAGTCTGGCAACTCCCCTTCTGGTACCTCCCATACAAATGTACCATCCCGCCCCTGATAAACCGTCTAATACTATCAGTATGACAAACGCTATCTTGCCCACATTTTGTATTTAGTACAGTTATAGCTAGACAAAGTTTCGGACAAAAACTTGGAAGTCTGGCAACTCCCCGTCTGGCACCTCCCATACAAATGTGCCATCCCGCCCCTGATAAACCGTCTAATACTATCAGTATGACAAACGCTATCTTGCCCACATTTTGTATTTAGTACAGTTATAGCTAGACAAAGTTTTGGACAAAAACTTGGAAGTCTGGCAACTCCCCGTCTGGCACCTCCCATACAAATGTGCCATCCCGCCCCTGATAAACCGTCTAATACTATCAGTATGACAAACGCTATCTTGCCCACATTTTGTATTTAGTACAGTTATAGCTAGACAAAGTTTTGGACAAAAACTTGGAAGTCTGGCAACTCCCCTTCTGGTACCTCCCATACAAATGTACCATCCCGCCTACATTAGAAATCGTGTAGTAACACCAATATGACCAACGCGATCTTGCTCAAATTCTGTATTTAGTAAATCTATAGCTAGACTAAGTTTTGGACAAAAACTTGGAAGTCTGGCAACTCCCCTTCTGGTACCTCCCATCCAAATGTACCATCCCACCCCTTAAAAACCCTGTAATACTATCAATATCACCAACGCGATCTTGCCCAAATTCCGTATTTAGTAAAGGTATAAGTGGACAAAGTTTCGGACAAAAACTTGGAAGTCTGGCAACTCCCCGTCTGGTACCTCCCATACAAATGTGCCATCCCGCCCCTGATAAACCGTCTAATACTATCAGTATGACAAACGCTATCTTGCCCACATTTTGTATTTAGTACAGTTATAGCTAGACAAAGTTTTGGACAAAAACTTGGAAGTCTGGCAACTCCCCTTCTGGTACCTCCCATACAAATGTACCATCCAATATTTTTCTATAGCATTCGGTATTTAAGGTTGCTATTATGACTTTTCATCAGATGTTACATCAAATGATGGTAGCCACGGTCACTTTTGACTTTCCGATACTTATGAGTATGAGACTTGTATGTTTTTACTGAGGGTGAGGGTATATATAAGTCGGTTTACCCGACTGCAACTTTTCCACTGGTTTTTCTTTTCAGTTGGAAGTCTGACATTGACGAAAATGGATCGCTGAACTATCACAGAACTCGTACAAAATTTTAAAACCTACTACAAAAATGGTGATTCTGGCACAGCCACATATCGTGCTTTAAGAGGAGATGATGGTTTACATAATCGTCCAACTACGCCAGTAATTGGCAAGTAATTTGGAAAACGCAAAATGGATAACCCTTTATAATTAGTGCTTGTACGGTCTTGCTATTAATATAACTAAACCAGAATAAATACTTTCAATTATTTAGAAATTATTCGTTTAACTAATTTAACATTAATAAAGTTATCATTTTGGTTGTTTTGTTGGTTGTTTTCCTACCACTTTTGACAGACTTTTGCCGTGGAGAGTTTACGAAGCCGATACAAAAAGACTTCAGCAATTTCTAAGTAATCACAAAACACAAAACTCAAATACGTTTTTCTATGGCGAACCAAACCACTTTTCAATTTTTGCGTTTTTATACACTCCATCATAGGATGGAGTATATACTAAGTTTGTCATTCCGTTTGCAACACCTCGAAAGAGTGATCTGCGACCCTATAAAGTATATATATTATAGGTCAGTGTAACATTCTAAGACATTCTAGCGATGTCCGTCTGTCCGTCCGTCTGTTGTCTGTTGAAATCACGATAGAGTGCGAACGACCAACGCTAAAAAGCTGAAATTTTGTAGGAAGATGTTTTTTGCCCATAAGCAGGTTAAGTTCGAGAATGGGCCATATCGGACCAAAGGGGAAAAAGTTCCCCTTTACGGGACTAAATATATCCCAGCCATAATCAAATTTTTCAAATATTTTTTTTCACTACATCTAAGTTCTAAGTTTATATAATTTATAGATGGGGAAAAAAATCCCAAAAATGGGCGTGCTCATGGGTTCCGTGGACCCTTGGGGCCCAAAAAAGGGCCCATGATAAACATGCGCATATGGGTATCGAAGTGCAACGAAATTTACTCACGAACCCAAATATGCCTTTATTTTCACGATTTTCCTAAATTTTTTGATCCGGTTTCTGGGACTATCGGGTCACCAGCGGCCCAAAAACCGTCCCTTGACAAACATGGACATATGGGTATCGAAATGCAACGAAATTTTCTCGCGAACCCAAATATGCATTTATTTTCATGATTTGGATAAAATTTGTGATCGGGTTCCTGGGACTATCGGGTCACGAGCGGCCCAAAAACTCAGTTAGTTTTCTTATTTATTGACTTTTTAAGGATCCATGATGGAGGGTATATACGATTCGGCCCGGCCGAACTTACTATTTGTCCACTTGTTTTTGTTCGCTTCGACTTTTTTGTTCTGTTTACAGATAAAAAAAAGTTTGCTCTGAACGGCTACCGAAGTTTTTACATGGCTTAGAGATTACTCTCTTACTTGTAAAGTCAACAGCGTTTCGAAGTTGGAAGTAGTCTCTAAACAATGTTTGATGGTCTTACCAGGTTTCGAACCTGGGTTTTCCGTGTGATAGTTGCACAACTACCGACCATACCATGGCTGTCCACAAACGACGACATATTTGGGGATATGTGCTATTAATCAGTACAAAGTTAAAATTATGCTAACAATGGGAGCAGAAATCATTGCAATTGGTGACCGATGAAAAAGTGTGGCGCCTTCTGATAAAGATACGTATACCATGCCTGCAATCAGAACAAACATACCTCATGCCAATAAAAAACATAATAAATGGAATGAAAATTCAAAATAAAATTTGTTCAAAGAGAATTTACAGAAAGCAACAATATAAAAAAAAAATGTTTAAACATATATTTTTTTTTTAGGAAATAAGTAAAGGGTTTTGCAACAATCACCCGGTATTTCGGTAGCTGTCACTTTTGAAGCTTTTATTCTTTCACATTTGACAACGAAACACGCTTCAACAACGCTTTGAAATTATTAAAATTTACTACAAAAATGGTGAACCACTGCCGCAGCTGAGACGATGCAGACAAAGGAGAGACGGTTGGACACTTCCTCTGCGGATGCCCCGCACAGATGTACCTACGACTTAACCCATTATTGCCAAGCCGGTAATTTAACTTACCAGCACTTTAGTCAAGTATAAAACCTATCGTATACAAAAAAACTTAACTTTCTTTGGTATATACTTTAACTTAATGTATTTTAAGAAAACAATTTGAAGGATATTTATTTTTTGTTATCCTTTCGCGTTTGGGAAGGATTTTTGCCAAGCTCCAAAAAACATCATATTTTAAAGCAACTATAAAAATTATATAACAAATTTAATTTTTTTTTTAAACACTATTTCTAAACCCTCATTTCGTCTACTTTTATTATGTGCATAATTCAATTTAATTTACCTCTACTAAAAGTTTGAAATACCATCAATTATCCTTGTGGTAATTTCACTTACCATTGGGCAGAAACATATAGTAAATTAGGCAAGATTTAATAAAATCGCAAACAAAAGCACAATATACCCGCTATTAAACGCTGTATGCTTAACACTTTTTTTTTGGCACATAATAAGACGGTGGCAACAGCGAATTCAATTCGTCGTAGTCAATTCGCCGTAAACAAAGACAGCGACGAAACAACATCGAGCTTGCATGTACAGCAGAGCGAACAATTTTTCCAAAAACACTTAACATATCGGCCCACTGGTAAGTAAACTTACCATCTCATATCTCAGAAACCAATCGTTCCATTTTTTGAAACTTAAAATATATCTTAGTTATACCCAAAAACTACTATGTGAAAAGTTTCAACGAGATCGGTTCACGTTTTCGGGTAGCTGGCAATAATGGGTTAAGACACTGCGTTCATGATATCTCCGAGATATCGAACTGAGCAGCCTTATTAAATTTCTGAATCTGGTGAAATGGAAATGAGTTAACATGACAACAGGCGGTCTCAGAGTAGTGTGGCAACAAAATTCAAAACGCTACATGACGCTCCTTGGTTTCTGGAGCTGCCACGTAAACCAACCAAACAACAAAATTGGTGAAAATCTTGCAGTTTCAATTTGCAAAACTAAAGCATTTTTGGTTCGTCGTGAAGCAACTTGTCGGACCGCAATACAGAAATTGGTGGAGAAATTCGTGCTGTTGGTACATGTTAGTGATGTGAAGAATAAAACCCGTGCATGTCGCTCAAGAACAACTGAGAATATTGCTGCTGTAGCCCAAAGTGTTGAAGAAAACCCAGGTTTGGCCATTCCTTGTCGTTCTTTGGAATTTCACCGTATTTTGCATAATGACTTGGATCTTAAGGATTATAAAGTTCAGTTAACACAAGAACTCAAGCTGGCCCATCGTCAACAACGTCGTGTCTTTGCTGAGTGGGTCCTTGAAATGCATGGAAATGATCCGGAATTCCATCGAACAATCATCTTGACTGATGAGGCCCATTTCCATCTTGGTGGTTACGTCAACAAGCAAACTTGACACATCTGGGGAAAACTCAAGATTTATTGTTGAGAAGTCTCTCCACCCACAACGTGTGACTGTTTGGTGCGGTTTATGGTCCGGCGGGGTCATTGGACCTTACTTTTTCGAAAATGAGGTTGGATCAACAGTTACAGTGAATGAATTGCGCTATCGAGAGATGATTAATGATATTTTATGGTCGGAGTTGGATGATATTGATCTGGACAACGTTTACTTTCAACAAGACGGCGCTACGTGCCACACCAGCAACGAAAATATTGCTCTTTTACGGGAAAAGTTTCTCTCGAAGAGACGATCAGAATTGGCCACCGAGATCTTGTGATCTAACGACTTTGGGGCCACTTGAAATATATGGTCTACGCCAACAGCCCAGCGTTGTTTCAAGACCTCAAAGATAGAATTCGTGAGGGTATCGAGGACATAGGGCAGCCACTTTGCGATTTGGGTATGGCAAATTTCATGAAAAGGATATGTTCCTGTAAGCGTGGTCCTGGTGGCCATTTGGCTGATGTTGTTTGTTATTGTTAACGGTATATCCTCCTCTTCATAATTTACCTCAAAAAATGGCATTTTTCATTGAATACCAAAATAATACCTCTAGTTGGAAAACCCTATGTATACGCCAGGTATGCCCCAAAGAATTTAAATATTCATTAAGGAAACTAATGACTCCATTTTGGCCTACCACAGCGCCTCCCTCATATTTTCCAACTGTCTAATAATGTCATGAACATTTACATTTTGGACAGCTAATATCAAATGCTGTACATGGTTAAGAAAAATTTTACATTTGCATTTTATTATGCACTCTTGAGGGCTTAATATTACCAGGAATATTATCAGGAAAAAATCATTATTTAAGCTGTTGGATTAACATGCATTTTTCTATTTCAATGCCTCCAATGATGTTTATGCCATTGATTTTACCTTTTACGTACAGGATTTGTGTATTCTATCCGTATAATAAAGCTACCGTAATTCCAGATAATGCAACAAGCAACGCAGTGTCTGGAGAACCCATTTGTGCTAATTAATTATTCCGCCGAGAACAAAATAATCTCCTGTTAAGTTAATTGTTTTTAGTAACGCTTTTATGCAATTGTTTAAACATATGCAGTTTAACCAGCGGCATTAACGTGCAAATATTTCAGATGTGACAAACACTGCACTTCACTGCTCTCTTCACGTCGTTGTTTGTCCAATGCTTAAGTCTACTTAGCATTAGATGGACATATCAGCGGGGAGTGGGGTACAGTGTTAAATATATTTATGCTTTAATATCAGGGATGCAAACCAATTAAAAATTTGAATAGGTTCAGTTCAGATCAGATTTTAATCCTTTCATGCCCGATATTGCCTATAGGCGACGTTGCACTTATATGCTTCTAAGTCGCGCTATTTTGATTTGTGTGGCCTTCCTTTCTTTGGCATTTTGTAGCATTATGTGGTGTGCAAGCATACATCTATTTATTCTATTGTGTGTAATCGTGTTCTTCCAGTAGCTGTTCCCAGTAGAGTCAATTTCAATTTGCTTTATTTTTAATAAAGATGGTTGAATCCTTTTTAGTAGAAAGGAAGTTTGGTGTGGGCCTAAACAATCAGTATTCTGATTTTGTGGAAATACCTACTGGTGTTCCACAAGGATCTGTTCTAGGCCCAATACTATATATCATTTACTGCTCTGACATGCCAATATATAATGACTGTCAATGTGCCTCATATGCGGATGACACATGTTTATTTTATTCACATGAGTACGGTGGTGTTATAGTTACAATTCTTCAAAGTGCACTAGATTCATTAATAACATATTTTAATAAATGGAATTTTAAAATTAATGTGGAAAAAAGCAAGCTGTATTTTATAGCAGAAAACGCAGTATTTGCTATTATCCACATAGCCAAATACTATTTAATCGCACTTCGATACCTTGGAGTACTGAAGTTAAATATCTGGGTAAAATTAACATTCGAAGTCCACGTAAAGTATGTAATTGATAGACTTATCAAAGCTAGGAACATGCTGTATCCCTTAATAAATCGGGGATCTAAATTGAGTACAGAAAACAAAATATTATTAGCTAAAGGCATTTTCCAAGCCATCTTCATTTATGTATGTCCTGTTTGGGGAATTTGCGCAAAGTGTCATATTAAAAAAATACAAATATGCCAAAATAAAATATTAAAAATAATGTACAATTTACCATGGCATTTTTCCACCAGAGATTTGCACCAATATTATAATATAGAAATGGTCTGTGATAGAATTAAGTCTGTAACAGATAAATTTAAATACTTATGCGGTTTTTCAAATAACCCATTGATAACCCAACTATATTAAGTCATCACAATTTGTGTCTGTGATATCAAAAAATTTCTTTATGTACAAGTCCTAAAAATCATAAATACATCAGAGGTTAACTTTCCTCTGAATCTGATAAAATTTAAAATAATAAATATTCCTTCTCTACAAAATATTCAATAATTCTAGATGAAAAGTGAAATAACTAAAACTCTGTAAATTGTGTGATAACTTAGGTTGAGAAGATAAACAATTTTAAATAAAAAAAAAGGTTTGCTTTACGAAGTTTAGAAAACTTAAAACTATTAAATATTATTTTCATTTAATCCTTACAGCATCGCCGGAATGTGGGTTGTATTTATATCGCTGTTCTATAGATATTTTAAAAGTATCTGTTCGTCAGATATCTGTCGTCTGGTCCCTGAAGTTGGAACATTTAGCCAGGGTCTCTCATCCGTTCATGGTGAAATGACCGCACTATAGGGAAAATTCGTTATTCAGCCGGAATAATCTTAAAGTCTAATGTGTCTTACAAATGTTTGTCTGTATAATACAATTATAGGTGACGCTGAGAGAATAAAAAAAAAAAAAAAAATCCGCCGGTGAATGCCGGGAAAAGTGTGTGAAGAAAAGTTTTTTTTGAGATAGTGTGTTTTCTTTTAGAATGTCAATTGCTGAAATATAGTTAGTGTTCAGATTTCTGTAAATACTCACATGGTTTTTTTTTATCATTTTTTGTTGAAAGTATAAAACTGTATTATTCACTGTATTCAATCATGTATGTATTTTATGGCTTGGGTTTTTTAAGATAAACGTACAATAAACACTCTGGTGGCGTGGTATTTTTAGGAAAAGGGACGAGTGGAATTTTGCACAAGATATTACGCATGTGTGTGTTGGCAAAACCCCACACATTAAGAGTAGTTTAGTTTAAGAAAATGTATGCTAGTTTAAGAAAATATTTGAAAATAAAAATTAAGTGTTTTACAAGCATTCAACCGTGCGAGTTAAATTAGTATTTCTTTCTCGTACAGTTAGTGTTTGACCAACTGTACGAGTCCTCACTTCTCAAAATATCTTTCATAATGCGGCCTTCTGACTTTTGAAACTATTTTACGTCATTTTAGGCGAAGTGGTATAAATAGGTCACAGGTTGAATATGGTGAGAAAAAGTAGACACTATTCGAACCACCCAGTAGCAAATATTTTGCATTCTGTTGGTTGTGGGCCTAACTACATGAACATGAGATTACACACGGCAACATAATAGTTAACTACGACTATGTGACAGTAGAGGACGCCATTGCTATAGTGGTAGAATTATTCACACTAGATGGCGCATTATTCAGTGATGGTCTGCGGCTGACATACATAATGAACTAATGCTTCTCCTGGGTAGGTGGCGCTCTGAAACTGCTGTAAACTCTTAGACGAGTTAATTTTAGCACAGTAACAAATTTTAATTATTGACCTCATTTTGAAAAACGTAAATTTCGTTTCTGTTCGAAACGCATTGAATTCTGTATATCGTAACGTTTATTTTTTGATTATGACAGTTTTTGCATTGGAAAATGTTTGTTATTGTTTTATACAGGGTTCTCCAACAAGAGGTGTTATTTGGAATCACCCGGTAGGCAGCTGTCATTTTTTAAGCTTTTATTCTTTGACATTTGACAATTAAAAACTACGCCATTACTAAAAATGGAACGATACAAGCTTCAACAAAGCATTGAAAATATTAAAAATCACTATAAAAATGGTGAAAAGTACGCAAAACTAAATAGTTTCCGGACCGTATTAATTCTCGAAGAGGTGATCACAATTGGCCACCGAGATGTTGTGATTTAACACCTTGCGACTTCTTCCTTTGGGGCCACGTGAAAGATAAGGTCTAAGCCAACAGCCCAGTGTCGATTCAAGACCTTAAAGATAGAATTCGTAAGGCTATCGAGGACATGGGGCAGCCACTTTGCGATTTGGTTATGGAAGCGTGATCGTGGTGGCCATTTGGCTGCGGTTGTTTTTTGTTTTCAAACGAAATATAAAATGTTAAAACTGACGTTTTATACGTTACGTTTTACAAAATGAAGGCATGTAGCTCTTATTGTTGTTATTATTTCGTGAAATGCCGATTATTCGACATACAGTAGAATTCAAATACAGCAACCCCGCTTACAACTACCATCCGGGTATAGTATCGAAATTTAAATCGCTCTTTGGTTTTATATGCAAAAAAGGTCTGCGATTCTGGTTACAACGTCCATAATTTGCCAAAATTTGTATAACAACGGAACTAAAGAAAATCGCAAATAAACCATATTGCTCTAATGAAATTATAAATTCATAGGAGAGAAATGCGCAGGAGGTAAAATGTTAAAAGTCAGAATAACAATAGCAGTTGCAGCCGGATCATTAAAACGCAACATATTGGTCATAGTAAAGTCTATTAGTCGAACAAAAAAAAACGTGGATGAATTCCGAAACATTTGAAAACTATTTGGAAGTGTGGTCGAGAGAATTGAAAAGATCAAATAAAACATTGTATTGCTGTCCAGCACATCCAATTGTGGACAATCTATCAGCTATTAAGCTAGTACACAGAAAGAATATTCTCAATTTGAACTGTTCAGAATTGAAAATGAGTCTTTTTCTCAAACGATTTGTATGGATTACATTCGTACATGTCAGAATTATTTCCAAAATATTACAAATTAGTCCTCTTTGATTGGATGTTAATTGAAAATTCAGTTCGATTCCCAATTATTTTTTGGTTGTTTTGTCATAGCTTTGCTTCCGGGCGAAACAATGATAAGCCACAGCACAACAAATGCACGAATTTGCGAATCAGTCTTACCTTATTCGTTGTTTGTCTGCTCACAAGGACCGTAAGGAACATTGGCTAAAATAATAATTTTTCTATACATGTACAGATTGTTAACCCTTATCCGGTACTAGTGGGTCACAATTGCCCAAACCAATTTTATTAGAGTATTTTTTTTCGTATGCGGAAAATATTATGGATACTGTTCCAGGCCCAGCTACATACGCCATAGAAAGAACTACAGATGTTGAGTCATCCTTCGATTTGCTTATGCCAAGTGTACTAAGAAAAATAATGATCGATATGACAAATTTGGTAGGTAAGTTTTGTTTTATGTTACATTCCAAACTATATTATAAATTTATAAGTATGTTTGTAAATTCCTATGTTAGGACGATCTGTTTTGGCTGAAAATTGGATTCCTATCGTATAAATGTCAATAAAGGCATACTTTTGGTATTCCTTTGTTAGCTGGAGTATTTCGTTCCCATGGTGAGGCATTGGAATGTTTGTGGGATGACATGAAAGGCAGACCAATTTATCAAAATATCTCTCGAGTTTTGCGATTCGATAAAAAGTTCGACCGCAACGAAAGACGTGCACGGGACAAATCAGCTCCAATTTGAGATTTTTGGGAGCGATGGGAAAATAATCTGAGAAAAATGTAACGAAGATGTCCTTTCAATCAATACATTCCCTACAAGCCTGGAAAATATGGAATACAAATCTGGCTTCTCTGTGAATCAAAAACTAATTATGCGTGGTCATTGCAGATATACATATTAGGGTGGAGTGAAAACATGTTTTTTTTTAATTTGAAAAAGTTAACCTCGGAAAGAGATGTAGTCTGGGGTCCTAATGAGGGGAAAAATAAAGAAAAAAATTTTAAAAAAATTTTAGGGGTCGCGCCACTCCCTCGAAATTTGGAAATTATCGCTATTTTGGCGTTGATTTTAGAAAAATCCTAAAAATTAACGACTTAACTTATTCGAAATTTAAAAGTTTGAGCTTGTTCAGTGCCCAAACAAAAGTATTTGAGGCAAATATGAGGATAATCGACTAATATTTGTAGCTTTGGTGGCGATTTCATTGTTCAGTCAATTTTCTGAAGAAGCGACGATTTGACTTATTTTACTTTTTGAAATTTTTGAACAATGAGAAAAATTTTTTTAAATTTTTTCATGCCCTTATTTCATTGTTTACGCTATTGCAAACATTTATTGACATAAAACTTTTTAGGATTTTTCTAAAATCAACGCCAAAATAGCGATAATTTCCAAATTTCGAGGGCGCGACCCCTAAAAATGTTTTAAAATTTTTTTCTTTATTTTTCCCCTCATTAGGACCCCAGACTACATCTCTTTCCGAGGTTAACTTTTTTTTTTTGAATTTCACTCCACCCTAATACATATACTGGAATGGATCGAAATTGCATAAAAGAAAATAATCAAGAACGACCCATCAAATATCCGTTGTATGGAACAATAACTGTTAGTAACTTCTTTATTAGCTTTGTGGTTACGGGGTATAAACGGGGATTGGAATCTGTTATCATGGGTAATAAAAAGCCTACGGGGTCAATATCCTGTTGGTAGTGGTTCTTACCAAAATGTGCTGAGCTATAGTCTAGCACAGGTGTTAGTTAGAACTCGACCCCTACGGTGAGGGAACCTACATTCTATATATCGTCATCAGAAATCCAAAATGACTTAACTTAACATTTTCATAACTTCGCAGGAGAAGCCAAATACTGTTGGAAAATCTGAACCCCCTGTTTGTTACGTCGTTTATGAATTCCTCTACAAAATTTTAATTTTAAATATCGAAGTCTAAAATTTTGCATGTATTTTAGGCCATTTTACAAGAATCAATCAAAACCAAGATTTTGGTATTTCTGATGATTGGTCATTGTGGATTTCAGTTGACGCTTTGTCATCCTTCAAATTGTTGCCGGCAGGTTAACCTAGATGGTCCTGGGTCTGGCTTTCACGTTAACGCTGGAAACGCTATTAAAAGTTGTCCTCTACTTCTATGACACAACTGGAGGTCAATCGACGTCCAACATGTTGATATCTGTTAATGAAATTGTTTGTACTGCGACTTTTCCTTAAAAAAAAAAAATAAAACAAACAGTGAATTGATATTGTAATTGATTTTTTCTTTTTGTTTTATTAAATTGAAATTGATTTTACTTTTGTGCAACAGCACAACATTATATTCGTGTGGAAATAAATTCAATAATGTATAATTACATTACATCGGCGAACAAATGTGAGCAGCGGGCAGCTGTTGTTGGGCCACTGGAGAACGAGCAGCAGAAAGGACAAAGGGAAAGTGGAAGCACACAACAGAACCCAAACACAGACACACTCACATGCATGCATGCAACGGATATCAGTGGAGTGGTCTGTCGAGTGGAAAGTTTCATCATGTTCCTGGGGAGTGGCCCAAAAGGCATATTAAAGTAATAAATTGACCAAACTGCTGAATCTGTTAGTGTTGCTGCTCCTTTTCCCATAACACATGTACATGGAGAAAGAGCGAGAGAGGGAGGGAGAGGGTCCCATACACTCATAAACATACTGTGCATACAGACACAGATGCCCAGAAGTGAATGAATGCATTGTCCTTTATTGACATGTTACTCACAGTAGTCATCGTGTATCCTTTCACACTGCATTCGTACACACACACATACACGGTTACGTTCGCATATACATTTTGGACGTTTGCAAGTCAGACAAATGTTGCATGCACAGAGGCAGAAAGAAAGGAAGGACTCATTTGGGAACCATAACAGCCATTTTGTAAATTGCATTTACTTTTTGCAACGACTGACAAATTGTAAAATACGACTGTAATGCAGTAAATGGCTGGACTAGCTCTGTTTGTGCATGCATACATATTTGTATACGTAGTTCTGTGTCCATGTGAAGTCAGTCAGTCACACGTCCGTGTATGTCAGTGTGTGTGTGTGTGTGTCATTGACTACGAACAATTAAACATCAGCAAATGTTGCGTTCATCGAGACCATTACCAGGACTTAACCTAATTTTTAAACGTACACATGCCACCACAGCGTATCCTTTAAAGTCATTCGCAGGCAACGCTCACTATTCACTCTGCCTGGGTTGTGCAGTCACACGATTGGAAATGAAATTAAACGCTGATGAGTTCATTGAACTGCAATTCCTGTTGGCGCGATTTTAATTATAAATTAAATTTTGTATCGTTGACTTGATCTTAATGAAATTTCAAGGAGCTACAGCTGAAATGTTGACAAGCTCAAGTCCACTTTGGGCTAATGGCGCAAATGGAGCATGTGCTACGAAACTATTGAATCAATTGTACTGCAGTATCCTGGATGATATTTTGTAGAGGATTCTTAAGGCTTTTAGGCAAAAAACACAATTGTAAAGGCTTTCCCTAGGAATCCAGGCAATCTGTTTTCAATTTCCCCGATTGGCAAGACACTAACCTTAATGTTCATAATGGACCTGTACTTAGACCCAATAAATGAGATCGTAGTTAAACCACAGTGATGTTAAACCCTGATTCGAATACAACTGAGATTAAACTTTAGATATGATTTTGAGTGGTCAATCAAATTAATCCACACTTTCGGCTGTTTATATGGCAACACTAACAGTTTTATCTGAAAAGATGTGTTTCCGGCGAATAATTAAAATAATATTAATCTTTTGTAATGGATTTCGGAGAAAAAGTTATTTTTTTTGAACAAAAAGTGTCATGTGTTCAATTAGAAAAGTTCTGAAGAAAAAACAGGGGGAAAAAATGGAAATAAGTTTAGAGGGAGTTCATGTGCTGCACTGAAAATGTTCATCAAATATTGCAAAATTCCTTATGAATACTTTTGTTGGTTATATTCCGTAAATTGCATTTCAATATTTGTTGAAGTTTTTCAGCATACATAAAAAAAATTCAATTGACTGATGATCATTTTCACATTTTTTTTGTCTGTGTTTTAAAAGGAGGAAGTAGTGTTTGTTAACGTTTGTCTTCAATTTGTGAATGCCACAGCTGGCAGGAATGACACTTGCTGGAAATGATGACTCAAAGGCTTTGAAAAATCTTTTATTGACCAACTTGTGCTTGAAATACGAAAACCTCAGAAATGCCGAATTGTTCGTAAAAAAAACCGGCCACTCTAAACCTTTTACAAAAAATCTGAACAAATTCTTAAAAATACTTTACACCAGAAGCTATCGAAATCAGGTGGAGCCAAAAAAAAATATTTCTGTTTGGACCCCCTACTGCTAAGACGTCTTTGGAGCCCCTGCCGATATATGGGAGTTCCATTTTTGGGCTGATGTAGGTGGAGTAAATATTGACGAGATAATATGCAAAGCAGTATTTCTTGAACCGTTTTAAAAACTCTAAACACTTGAATGATTCTTTCGACACGTCGAAAATATGGCCAGACCAACAAGTATCACCCTGCCCAGAACATCAAAAGTGTCTGTGTCGTCGAGATGTTGCATCGGAGGATCTGTAGTGGGTGACAACAAGCCGCACTCGGTCTTGAGCGTATTCAAATCTACCCTGTTTATCTGACACCATTCATAAATCGGCCCCAAATCGCGGTTAAGTCCGGCATTCATCGGCCTAATCCAATAACAGACGATGTTGAAATAAAATTAATCAAATCAACAAAGGGACTCAGGGAACTTTCATCCGTTCGTTTTAAAGTGGCCGATTGATCGGACGACGAACTATAGAGAAAATTCATTCTTTAGCCGAACTGTTCGTATGTGAAATATCTTTTCGGCAAGTGTGGCCAGCTGTGACATTCTGAAATTCATAACACTACTCCCTCGCTCCTCCTTCCGTCTAATGTTTTTCCTGGAGAAAGACCTCAGCATTTATGAAGCGTAATCGACCGCTGGGTAGTGTTACCGCTGAGAATTTTGAAAAAGTCACACGAAAAGTAGCAGTTGAACAAAAAAGTCGTTCTATAAAAGATGGCGGACATTTTTTTAACGTTTTAGTTTAATCAAACCACAACTAAAGAAATTAACTATTTAAACAATATAAACAAAATAAAAACAATTCTTATTTTTATCACTTACTTATTTCCCTTAACATTCCATGAAGGAACAGACGGGGAACTTCTCTCGAATGAGTGAGCTGTGTACGACATAATTTGTATACTCACTGACCGGGACCTACTGTTTAAAGCCGGCTTAGAGATTACTCTCTAACTCGTTAAGTCGCCAACATTTACGAGGTGGAAACAGCCGCTGAAAAATGTTTTATGGTTTCGAACCTGAGTTTAACTGGGTGAAAGTAGCACATACGACCTAATACACCACTGCCCTCCTCAAAACCGTCTTGCCTTAAGTCATCATCGCATGAAGGAATACAATCATTCCATTTTAAAATTGTTATCGATAAGGAATTTGCCGTTGACTTCTAGAGCAGACAGGTCTTCTGATGCATATTATCCTCCAACAGTTGTAGTAAATATGCATTTCTATGAAATGCATTTAAAAAACATTGAATTGAAGTCTCATTTCCCTTTGTGGATGCTTTTATTATTAACGCAAAATAGTAGACATTTTTTACTTAGCACATTTTGCCAATAAAAATCATGGGCTGTTGGAGTTGTAATTTAATCCTTTCATTCGTTAAATTTGTATTTTATCATATCCAATATTCCGATATCCTGTAATGAATCGTACACGAGCATTACGGCAATAATAAATATTTGTATCGACTACATGAATCCGGTGCTTTGTTATTCCAAAATCCAGTAGAATCAATGACTTAGTGATGGCCAACAGCACAACAATTGAATTGTAAGGCATTTTAGATTCCATTCATTCAATATTATAACAATACAACAATTTCAGGCAAAACAAACCAAAACCAATTTACATTCATGGTTTTATTTTGTTGGCATTGAAAATATTCCTGTCTGTACACATGTTGCATTGAGTTGTATACGATTTCATAGATTTCATGTTTCGGTGATACAGCGACCATGCGAGTAATTTGTAGAAACTTTCACAGTATATCGAACTAAATGTTAAAAGAACGATGCTGCGTGGAGAACACTACCACAGTTTTGCTGTTTGCAATTTTTTTTCTTCAAAAACTTTTTTAAAAAGTTATAAATTTCTCAACTTGCTTTTAGCGACCATACTTCAGCGACATAAATAAAAGCAGTAAAATTTACCCGCATATCTCGAGAAAATGAAGAAGTAAATATGACTAAAGCTGGACGAGTTCGTCTAGAGGACTGAACGTGGTGTGACAGGTAGATACATATGCGGGAAATAACTCAAATATCATCTGCTGGCATTCTGCCTCGCGCAAATTCGACCATGTCGTCATCCCTATAGTTTCTACAATAATTCTCGGTTGATATCGTCTATATTGCAGACAGTGACCTACAGTGAATTTGTGATCAGTTTTGACTGGTCATCCTTAATTTTTGGCTCCACTATGTGCGGATACACACAACCTGCTCAGGTTGTTGTCCTGATAATAACACTAAAACATTATCAGCAACTTTTTCTAGATTGTATACACCGCCACTTTATTAGAATTGGAATTATATTTATTTAAATTTCATATTTTCAATAATAAACTAATTTATCTAATACCATAAGTGATATTTAAAATTATAATTTATTGTTTTAAATTTACAACCAACGGTAATGCAGTACCATACGTTGTCAGATCGGAGGGTGAGATGTAAAAATTACCCGGTAAAGTATGATTATAACAGCAGTGTAAAGCATGAAATGAATTTGATTTAAATATGTATGCGCTCTTAAGTAACTTCTTAAGTTTTCCTTCGATATGTGGATGTGGCCAGCACACCATACATTTTGTGGCTATCAGTTTAGTTTCAGCCGATTAAACTATTCCCACTGAATGTTTTTAAAGAAAGCATACAACAATAAAAAACGAGACGACAAGAAATCAACACGATAGCAGCAACTAACAATCGATTGAATCAAAACACGATTCTACTCCGATTAAGTGCTCGAATATCAGCAAACCTTCATGCAGACCGACAAAAAGAAGTGTTGTTGGTCGTCGTACATGCCAATTTATGCTTGAATACAAATGAACGAACAAACAAAAAAAAAAAAACATTGTCAAAATTCCATTTGAAACAAATAAAATGTGATCATCTCTGTTGTGAGTCTACTGGTTGGTGGTAACCAATCGGGACATCATATTTCCACAATTTCAGCCGCAACACAACACCATCGTTTGTTTGTTTGTATTCACGTAAAATCGATAAAGCAAAAAACCGAAAAAAAATCTCAATCATAAACGACAGACAGAGGAAAAACATGAACAAAAAGAAAAATATCACTACAACACCCCCCCTTCAGCTGTTATGATTTCATCACACACACACACACACAAAAAAATGGAAATCGTTTTCATATGAAAAGAGTAGAAAATTTCGAAATTCAACGACAAGGAATGCAATCTAAACTTCCGCATCGGATTGAATGGGAAATGCTGAACGCATCGAATGATACGGAGCATCAGAATTTGGTCTGATTCGAAATGTATGGAAATTTGTCTGGCACGAAAAAAAAAGTTGTGTGATTGAAATAGAGAACAGATATTAAAACATTTTAAGAATTCTACAGCTAACGGAACAAAAATACGGTCTTCATTTGCTGTTGCATAAAACAATGGGTGTTTTTCAACAGAACAATGGATTGTGTGAGCAATATCGAGACGACTTGTACCAAGATATTCAGACAGAGACATGGGAAAATAGAAGAAAGTGGAAATTACCAAGAAAAATTACAAAATACTTCATTACTGATGTGAAACATTTGTTACATAACACTGTGAAACCGCTGTACAATTCTGATGTACTGTGATCCCCTGAGTACAAAAATGTCAGACATTTCTTTATTCATAGGATTGGTTTTATTTTAAATTTTATTTTTAAAAAAATTCAATTTTATGAGACAGAAATTGTCATAACTTGAAAACGATTTGTCCGATTTCTTTGAATACATTTTTTAAAAATGTATCACTACATTATTTTAAATTTTGCGGCTAAGTCTGAAATTAAACGGGAAATAGCTAAAATATTTTCAAGGGACGTTGCGATGATGTAAAGTCATTGAATGTACTGATGTTTTTACAATAAGCCCTACAAATTATGAATGAAGAAATGAGGAAAATTGATATCGATGCAAATAAAAGTGTTAAAATCAGTTTAAGACTGCACATGACGTTACCAATGACACCTACGGTCCACAAAGTGTTAATTCGCTCTAAGGAAATAATGAGAAATACAGAACAAAGAAGACAATATGAACACAAGCGTAAGAATGAATTATCAGGCATGTCACAGAAATCCAAATCGAAAAATGTTGAAACCAAAAAGTTTTTAGCTTCTCCAGAAAAAGAAAAACGAAAAAATATTTCGATTTGAAACCCATGACAAAATCTGAAGTGAAATTTATATTTTAAGTAACTTAAACACCAAATTGAAATGAAATTCTATTCAAAATTAATTATGGATATTGCTTTTATTAAAAAATATACTAAGTACGTTGAGTATGATAATTTTAACATCTTTTTTAACGTATAAAGTATCAGGTCTGTCAAAGACTTGCCATCGGCTCAATTGTGTGATCTTGTCACATATAAAATTGGCAGCCTTAACAAAAAACAATCCATAAACAAAAAAAAAAAAAAATATCTGAAGTAAAGTAAGAAAGAAATGTAAGTATTTGTTTTAATATTAAAATTAATAGCTAATTTTTACATATTTAAAGGGGCAAGCACAAGAACATCGCTCAGGCAAAATTTTTTATAAATTGTATGGAATGCCACCAAGATATTGCGAGAGGTTACGTGAAAGAGACAAGGTGGTCGGACAAAGTTTCCAATGCATCCCTTAGACGTCGGCGAGCTAATTTAATTTGAGAATGTGCCTTTCTCTCTTCTTCCATCACAGCAACAATCGAAACACCAGGCATATTTTTTGATTTGTTTGTTTGTTTACTTTTTTTTACTTAAAATCACAGTCAAAGTGTGGAGACGTATCGAAATTTTTGACGGCGGTGGGTAAATCAGCTGTTTCTAATTTCAATGCTACCATATTTTTAATAGAAATATTCGATTTCCATTTTTTTCGATTTCATCAAACACAGGAATTTTTGAAGAAGCAAAATTAAAATGTTAGGTTTTGGATACATGAATTTAAATCGATTTCGTAAAATTTCTGTGACATGCCTGTTTATAAACCAGATAAACTATAGACTGAAAAAAAAAACGGATTTGATGGATTCTTACATCATTTTGAGATTCTTCAATTCCGTACATCAATTTGATAAGCATTGTACCCATGGAGGAGCGAGGTAGCTTCCGCAATGAATTCGTATACCTTGGGATGCAATCATAGCAAATACTTAGCATCCAACTCTTTAAATATTGTACATCAATTTGATACACATTGTACATCAATTAGAATGTCGAGAAAAAAATTAAACATTTCTATTTTGCTAATAAAAATGTTTAATGAGTTGGATGCTATATATGCTGTTGGATGCAATATTTGTTATGATAGCATCCCAAGGTATACGAATTCATTGCGAAAGTTACCTCGCCTCTTCATCGGTACTCTTTGCAATACTTCCTACTACAATTATTGGTCTTATATAAGCAACTAGCTACTTCGTATGCGTAAATTTCCCTTTTTTAGTAAAAAAACAAAATATTTGTTTAATTACGTTGGTTTATAAAAAACTTCTTTGTACGGAGTCAAAACCCATTTTTCCAATTTTTATCCCCATTTCCACCTGTTGACAAAATTTGTTTCGAATTTTTTACCCCTTTTTGTCCCTTTTTTATCCCGTCTTGACCCCTTTTTCGTCCCACCTCTAAGTCATTTCCAACTGTTATTGGCAATCGTAGTCGTGGAACAATTTTCTAACTAAAGTATTTGATTAATATTTGATTTTCTTGTATTTTTTCGTATTTCGAAGGGTTTTAGAGACACATTTTACCCGTATTCCCCATTTTTATCCCCATCCAATTTGAATTTCGAAAAATCCGTTCTTAGCGGATGTCTTTCCTTTTATTGGCCCATTCCTCTCGATTAAAATTTTTTTCACACATTTTTGTTTTTTCCCCTTTTGTAGTTTTTTATCCCGTTTCGTTAGTTTTTGCCACATTTCCGTCTTCTCTAACTATTATGCAAATGTTTTCGCAAAAATGTATTTACCCTTTTTTTCATTTCTACCCCATTTTTTTAACCCGTTTGGCCTCTTTTATGTCTCATCTCTAACTCATTTTCACCTTTTATTGCCAAACGTAGTCTTGGACCAATTTTCCAACAAAAATCATAATATTTGATTATCTTGTAATTTTGCATGTTTTACCCGTGTTCCCCTCCAATTAGTCTCAAACTTTCATGATTCATGATTCATGTTTGTTGATGTTAAAAAGCAAAATTACCCTTTACCCTCTTTCATAACTTATTTTTCTTTTGCAATTCATATTTATGTAAAATAATAATTCAATTTGATTAACGCAGAAAAATGCCATTGAAATTAAGTACTCCAAAGTGAAGAATTTATTCATCAAGTGAATCAATTTATTCATCAATTTGATGTAGAATTATTGAAGAGAGTGCTGCAATCACTCGATTCTTAATGTCATCTCTATGTTTAAAAACTCGGGTCCACCAACGAAAACGGTTATCACTTGCAGCTGAAGTAATCGAATTTCACTATTTTATAGTGATCGTTCTGTTATCTTTGGGGATCAAAACTAAAAAAAAATATGGATACATTTTTTTGAGAACAATTCTTTACAATTACACCGTGTTACACACATTCTGTCCTATGAACCAAATTTACTTTTTCGGAAATGGGATACAAAATAAAAATACACGTGTATCGGCGATTTTCATGTTCACGTCAGAATTTTTTTTTTTTTAAGTTTGAAGTATGAATCTCGTAGTAGCCTGTGTGAAACCCTTGGGCCGATTTGTAACCCTTTTTCAGTGATCCAATCGAGCTGATTTTTTGCAGGCAGACTCGTGTCTGTATCACGCCAAATTTTTATCAATTCTCAGATTCATAACACCGTGTTACATGTTCGGAAATCGTAAACTTCCCCTTATATTTCATTATTCCATCCACATTGGATCAAAGTACATATGTACAATAACAATTGAATTATTTTGAAAGGTCTGGAGAATATAAGTCATTAGTCCACAAAATTACAGCATGTATGAGCTTTTGTTCTTTTAATAATTCCCCAACATCTGTTACTGCGCAGCAACCTGGGGTTGATGGCCTCATAAATTTCCACTTCTGGCATTTAAACCGAAAACATCTCATATTTCCATCCCTTGCAGTTGGTGTCCAAGGAACATACCAACGACTCCACGATTTATTTCCTTATCTTTGGCGTTAGTCGAAGAAAAAAAAAGACGGAATACCTTCACTTATATGAAATAATACAAAGCATTCATGCGAGGTATGTCTGAATGTGGTTCACGGGGAATAATGATATTATCCCAGAATTTATTTACACCTATTTGTAAGCAATTTGCTCTTTGTGGGTTGGCGTTATAATAGACGATTATGCTCCACACTCGCCTACAGATTCACACTCAGCGTCCGACAACACTTTCCATGGCAATTTTGTTCAGGATTTATGAATGCCATTAGTTGTTGGGGTACAGCAAAAAAAACAAGATGAAAAAAGAGGGGAAAACTCATTTTTTGTGTGCTGGGGATTTTATGACATTCGCAGGAGAAAGGACATACAATCGCTTAGGAACCACAGAAAGCCTATAAAAAAGGATTTGGTGGAAGGCTTTTTTCTATGTGCCTCAATTGTTTGTTTGGCTGTGAGTAACTGTGTATGAAAAAAGTTTTTAACTAAAGTGAGAAATGAAAAGTTTCTGGTTGTTAAAATCGCAAATACACACACACACACACACACAGTTACACAGGCATGACTCGAAAACTGGAAAATAATGAAATTGTAACTGCAGTTAAAGAAAGATTGTGAAGGAACTTCAAAAGGCCAAAAGACAAAATGGTTACACACTGCGAAAACAGTGTCATTGCCACCACCAAATTTGAAGCTAACGCAATTATAATGGTCACCTTTCTCAGTTTTAAGTTTGGACTTTAGCATTTTGATGGCAGAAAATGTGTTTCTCTTAATTGACTTGAACAGTTTTCAATACCAATCATTTAAGCACAGATATCACCGAAATATATATTCTTTATTTATGTCAAATTCTATCATAATTTAGACCTGCCTATGTGTGTGTTAGGAGCATAGTTCGATTATAAATCTGACGCCGACTCCATCATTTTTAAACACTCCGACTCTGGAGTTGAATTTTTGGGAATTTAACATAAATAAAAACGATTCATAACTGGTTGAAACTACACCAAGAACAAAATCCTTTTTTTCATAGAATTCTACCGTCTTTCACACTGCATTTTTATTTGTCACATGTTTTTTGACAATTGCCATCGAACTAGTTGTTGCAATGGTTTGACGGCCAAAACTTTGAAACCCCATGAGAAAATTATTTTTCAAACGTCTTAGAATTTTACCATCTTTCACACTGCATTATTACTTTTTTATGATTTCATTAATTCATTCATTCATTCTATTTCGATTAGTCGACTTACTAATCTTCGTCCTCAATGCTCAAGCACTCGAGTTGAAACGCAATGTAAATAACGTCTGGGACGAAATGAAATCTGCCTACCCTCGCATTCAATCTTCAATTGGATCATCTGTGAGGAAAAACGGAATCGATGAACGACTAAACGTCATATTTTATTTAAATCTCTTGTTGTAGCGGAAGAATGGATCTTTCAACCTGAATAAGGGTTTTTCCGAAATCCCCACTGTAGCCGGCGCACAATAAACTGACGCCCAATGGGTTGATGGATTCTTACAATATAGTACAAAGGTCATTTAATACACAGATGACCTAAGTCGTCTGCTAAATATTACCAAAAGGAGGTGTATGTGTATATTGTCACCATAAAACCCGTATTTGTCAGCATTAAACCAGTATTTTCCCTGATCTCCTTTATTAAACTATCAACTGGTGCCATGTATATTACTGACATCTGAAGTGTGCTTCTGAACTAAGGCATCAGAATGCGAATTGCGACGTCTACGCTCTGTATGGTCTTTGCAATATACACATCGTTAAAAGCTTTCCAGATTGTCCAGATTGGGTGCTAAATATCGAAGACATACCTGATAATATGTTCAAGCTTTGGAAGACCTGAACTCGTCGTCCTCTGGTATAAATTTGAACAAAATCTAAGCAATGTTGCTAAAGTGCAGTTGAACCAAAAGAAAAGTTTTGCATTTAATCGCATCTGATATATCTTCGATACTTATCACCCAATCTCGACAATATGCTATCCTCAAAATGCTTCCAATGACGTATACATTGTTGGAATCCATTAACACATTGGGCGTCAGTTCCAGACATTTCAGGCTTAAGTTAAGTGTTAAGTTACCCACGTAAGTACCGGATTGATGATTGATTCCATACATCCTACGATACATCAAAATGACAAATTATTCAAAAAAAATATGAAAATTTTTCCATTTGCTAAGTTTCCGATGGCTGCAAAGTTTTTTCTATAAGCTTTACAACGACACACATTGGGTGATTAACAACGAAAGTGTCTCTGATCATATATCCAAGATTAAGTAGGGAACTATGGGCTTCCGACAAAAGGCCTCCGAATAAGAACCACTGGAATAAATTTGAACAAAATCTGACCTATGTTGTTAAACTGCAGTTGTTCCATTTTTTTTTATTATTAGACAATGCCCTAGTCCTGGACATTTTCTACGTACTTTCGCATCAATATTTTTATGCAGATGCATTTGATGATTTTTAATATATTTTTTCTCAAAATAACACCGAATTAACTGTCAGATATGTTGCGACAGACCTAACCTGCCCGACTACACCAGTTTCCCTACTTGTTGGTATTTCGAAGATGTAAACCAATAAGCGAAAATGCAAATCTTAGTACAACATTCCATGATGCTTATCCGTAGTTCAGTCAAATTGCAGCACTTGCACTTGAAGTTAAAATTGTGATAGAAATTAAACTTCTTCAAAAGTGCATTTCAAATTGTCACAAGAATATTCCCAAGTTTTTCATAGATTCACACACACACACAAACACCCCCACACTCATAGCTATACAATCGGTTACATAGTCTTGCTATACGAAACCACTTAGAAGGCAATAAGTTATTTACCTTTACCCGTTATAAAAAGGATCCTCGGCAGCACATTCAATGTTCTCTAATAAGACTGTGTTGTGGCTTCCTTTCGCCTGGAGCACAAGAGTGGCAAAGTTTTCCATTTCAAATGTTACCTAATTCCCCTCAAACTAAATTCAGCAAAATAGGTTTTCAGGTATGCCGGAGTGATATAACTGTGCCAAGTGGCAGAGGGAGGATACCGGCAATGAATGAGTGGAAAATGCAGTCCTATGGCTGACATTGGCATTTTCTGATGCGCTGGGAGGAATTTCTGTCTGTGATTGCGTAGGGAAAATGTTCATGAATATTTTAATGAGTTTTTGTTTATGATGCTGAACGATTAAGACAAAAGTGTTAAATTACTTTATCTGTCTGTCGCTGTACTTATAATTGCACTTGTTTTTCCAGTTGGAGACATATTAATTACTGGCGAAGACATTGGGAAAAATAATCAATTGCCGCCAAAGGCAGCTGAGGGGATTGAACTTTAGATTGTGTGCTTTAAGATTGGAAAGGATAAATGGAAAATGATAAGAGCGTACAACAATCTGAACTGAGGAGCAGCAATGTTTGGAAGGTGTTCTAAGCGATAAATGCTAAAATGTTATTCTTTATATGGCAACAACAAATGTAAACCCTTTGATTTAAACAGTAGCAAAGCCAGTTTCGTTTTAAGAGTCTACACAAGTAGTTTTTCAGCCATCCTGTATTATCACTGTTTGTAATGCTTTGTATAAATTATTGTATGCATTATTAAGCTGGTAGTGATAATAAATATTCACAAAAAAAAAAAAAAAAAAAAAAAATGGTCTTAATCCAGCTATCAAAAGTAACCAGCAATTTATCAATGGCGGACTTTAAAAAGTTCTGACAGTTCGCATGAATGACACAATCAAATGTCTGACAAATGCACACATATCAATGTTTATTGGCGTCAATTTATTTTATCCGTTTTGACATTGCATTAAAACAGCAAATGATTGCAATCACAATTGGCAAACGAACGAAAGAAACACCGTCAATACTAATAAAATATTCGTTGGCATTTGTGATGAATATGTTGTTTAATGGCGAATATAAACAAATAAATAGTTCACTGCACAAAATGCGAAATTATGCAACAAAAATATCAATACTCTCATAACACAAAATCAATATTTGTTGTCGCTGCAGGCTCAGTTTATTGGCGGTTGCCGCTATGTATGTAAAATGTATGCAACATAGGGTGGCATTTAACTAATTCGTTCGTACGTCACAAATTGTCAAAATTGCAGAGCCCCTTAGTAAGCAGAGTGCATTCTTTTGGGCCTGTGTATCATAATATATGTCTGAGAACCGGAATTGAATGAGGTCTGACTTCGTAGATCGCTCTTTCAATCAAGAACACTCTGCGGTCCATTTGATTCTAGATTTTTTCCATAACTTTTAATATTTTCTTTTTTATTTACCAATCATCTTCATAAGGAATAACATTGTTACATATCAAAAAAAAAAAAAAGATCCCAACCAATAATAACAGTGAGAAAAAAAACTGAGAAAAATTCTGTTTACTCGGAATAAACCACGTGGAGTTAATAGATTTCTGGACATTGAATCTCAAAATTTATTCAAAAAGTTTTCAACAACATCGGTTTTTTTTTTATAAATTTGTGATTGAAAATTAAAA
The DNA here is from genome assembly GCA_958296145.1 of Hydrotaea cyrtoneurina. Taxonomy (NCBI): domain Eukaryota; kingdom Metazoa; phylum Arthropoda; class Insecta; order Diptera; family Muscidae; genus Hydrotaea; species Hydrotaea cyrtoneurina. The sequence goes on along the minus strand of OY282514.1, from coordinate 47,343,824 downwards.
AAGCCGTTTCAAGCCGTGTGCAGTTATTTGTTGGGTAAGTCTGTCTTATATGTGTCAGGAATCTTCAGTGTCTAGTTCAACTTCCGAGTCCTTGCCTTCGTACGCTTTCCAGTACTTTTTTTGACTTCGATATAAAACTCTTCGTTAGTTAGCTTATTAAAAGCATCCTCGCCACAGACATCCTCGCTACAAGCATTAGCTGCACCTTCGATACAGACTTCATCAAATTAGAGAATCCAAATAAAAACTTCTCGGGTATAATTCCAAACCAGAATGTATTTAACCTACAGAGATATTTAAATACCAAGTCCTATTAAATTAATCCTTGGCCTTATAGGAAAATAACATAATAATAAAGGACATTTGACATGCTTTGCCGGTCACCTTCTTAAATCGAACCATGATACTGAAGCTTTCACTTTCCCCTCAGTGGATGACAAGTATCAGTTAATGGAAACAATATTTGTTTAGCTAGAAAACTGTTCATGTTTATGAAAGTTTCGTTATAAATGAAGGAAAAATAAAAATTTTAAAAAAAAATGTATGAGAGATATTTTAATTTTACATTTATTGTAATTATATGAGGCGCTCAGCGCCAAAACGGCCTAACCCTCATTTTCACAAAAATCAAACTGACTATGCTGATCTAACCGGAACGTATTGAAATAAATACTAAAAAAAATCCTTATTGCATAGTATAACACTAGGTTATACTACCTGCTGAAAACTGTTTTTCCTCTATACAAAGTTCAAAAAATGTGGATGCCAAGTGGCATAAGCCACTAAATAAAAACTAAGCCAATTAGACTCGCAACTTAACAAGGAAGAATATACAGTTATAAGATATACAGCTTAAGATTCTGTGGCTTCGATTCCAAAATGTGAAGTCATTTACAATTCAATTCAAATAACATAGATGTTTTATTTCAAGAAGTTGATATTTCAAAGAGGAACTCCAGCTAGTACGTAAAATTAGAATTGGAACCGATTTATCCTGGAGGAAGATTCATTGAAGCTGCAAAGTTTAAGGATTTACAGGAACTCATAGAGTTCATACCTCCTATAAAGCATACATTTTATAATAATTTAAAAACAATTTTGACAGCCGAAGAAGAAGATATTCAGAAAGAAGACGAATAATTATTATTATTAATTTGTATTATTTAAAACGGTAAAAATTATTTTTATTATTTATCTGAAGAAATTCTGTATGTTTTAATAAATGGAGCCTAAATGGCCTAACCGTCAGTTCCTATCAATATATTTTTTTAAATGGATTCCAAAATGACCTAATCCACTTTAATTTTTGTATTAACTATTTCAAACAGTCTTTATCTATGTTAATTAAGACCTAATGATTAACCTAAAACAAATATTACAACTAATATTTATTTACGATTAATAAAAAAAAAATATATATTTTAAAAACTTATGTTCCTTTAACTTCGTTTTTCTCAGAATGATTTTTTTGGGCTTAGACCGTTTTTGCGCTGAGCGCCTCATATGTACTTTGCTTTTACACGCAAATATTTTTATTTACGATTAATAAAAAAAAAATATATTTTAAAAACTTCGTTTTTCTCAGAATGATTTTTTTTGGGCTTAGACCGTTTTTGCGCTGAGCGCCTCATATGTACTTTTCTTTTACACGCAAAAGTTTAAAATATCGTCTTTCCTGCAATTTCATGGCCCCAATTCAAAAATGAAGGATCGCCCCAAATTTAGTATAATTTTTTTTTTGGATTATGACCCTAATTATCACATTTGAAAAATGACCCCAATTTCAAAATAAACTATGGCCACAGCAAAATATGAATAATCAGCCCAAATTAACGTGTTGTTGTGGTAAATCCAACATTTTCAGGGGATTTTTCATTTTCGCCACCGTAGAAACAAAATTAAAATTGACCAAGTAATAGTGTTGATTTTGTATGTGTGAAACTGTTATCCGTGTTTGTACCGTAACTGTTTTAATTTTTGTACTGCAATTTTAAATTAGGCACAAAATAAAAATATCAAAAAAAAAATTCCCAAAACTAAAAAAATAGTGAATTATTCATTGTTAAAATTTTGAGTCATTTTTCATATGAAATTTTTTTTGGCGATTTTTTTTTTTATAATGAAAAATTTCCCAATTTCGTATAAGATTTTTTTGGAGGAATTTTTTTGGGACATTTTTTATAGAGCTCCAAAACAAAAATAGCAAAATTACCCTCTGTTTTACTCAGTAGTGTGGTAAGTATTTTGTTTTTATTTTAAAAATTGTACTAAGATTACCATAAAAAAAAATCTCAATATAAAAAGTTTTTGTTTTTGGAGAAAACAATTGAAATTGAAATTCAAAAACAACTTCATACTGCCTGGAAAAATTACCCGAATACACAATGGCCCTAACGCAATAAATACAAAATAGCCAATCTACGTCTTATTTAAATTATTTTTTGTTAATATAAACAACATACTATTCCACAATTTGCCATCTATTTTCATAAAATTGTTACTGTCATGTGCTATTTTGAATATTACAACTGTCATTGCCCATCACAACAAAAAGAGTTTTTTTAAACCCAGAATTGCAAATTGTAATCATTGCCATAAAAGAAAATAGTTGATCATTAATTCTAGAATAGCACTGCCTATAAAATAGCAAATCGATTTTTACATTATTTCAATTATTATTTTAATATATAAAATTCCGTCTATTTTAAGTTTAGGAAATTACAAGATACAATTAAATAACAATTACAAAATATATGGTCTAATATTATGCTACGAAATATGGGATATATTTTTTTGGGTTTACGAAAAATCAACCAAAATGAAAAATGGCCCAAACATTTTCCATGTAAATTTTCATACGAAATATTTTCCAACAAATTGGGTTGTTTTTGGCCGATTTTGCATTATGACAAATGGCGCCAAAAACTAAAGTTTGTTTCGATTTTTGTTTTTCTTATGCCAAACAAATTAACATTTATTCAACTTTTTGAGCAATTTTTCACATGGCACAATAATAGAAGGCAGTGACAATTGCCCAACAACAAAAACTCAGATACAACGCTGGGCATTTTGATTGTCAAATTCTGATATATTTATTTACATAAGAAAGTGATACAAAACACTTTAGAAATGGCAAACGGCTTAAAAATGTCAGTTCTATGAAAAATGCTCCAAAAATAAAATTAAAAATTCCCACAAACAAATGAAAAATTCCCCCAAAGAGACCATCATGAAAATGTCCCCCAAATAATATATGAAAAATTCCATGGGCCGATGGCACCCCCTTCCACTATCTCAACACATTGCAACGTTTAAAAATATTACCTTGAAATCTATCTAGTCTACATAAACGACCATAAGGCACAATTTGAAATATACCGACCATGAATGCGATGTACTATGTTAGCAATGGGAATCAAAGAAAACTGTGAGCAAAACCTTTATGTTCGACCGAACTTGGCGCACTTGGAGCATTAAATTCCACGTCGTAACCATAAACCCATGATTCGTCACCAGTTATGACCCTCTGGAGCAAATTGTTCAACATCTTCTGAGCAATTTTAACGCGATGCTGTTTTTGGTCGAAATTGAGCAATTTTGGCACGAATGAAGAGGCGACCCGACTCATGCCCAAATCATTGGTTAAAATCGAATGGCATGAGTCAATCGATATGGTTAGATCCTCAGCAACTTCTCTAATGGTAATTTGTAGATTGGCCAATATTATTTTATTCACTTTATCAATGTTTTCGTTCGTCCTTCTCATCTTCTCAGCCCTCTAAGAACATTTTGTACCACCGATAAACGTTGTTTCGGTTTAAGGTAGCTTCACCATATGCCACAGTTGATTCATTTTCTGAAATAGATAAAAATCGAAGACAAGTTAAAACACATCCAAGCACAAAATCTGTCTAAAATTAACTAAACATTCAAAATGGCCGATCTTGTCAGCATCAGTAAGGGACATAAGGCTACAAAAATATCAAAAACCAAATACACGTAGCCCGCGAAAATTTAAAATTATCGATAGTTTTTGAACATACCTCGTATTTTAGTGAGGTAATTTACTTCCGGCGGGGGCAAATTTGAGCTAACCCAGTACCACAGTCTTTCATTGCATTTGTCTTGTCCGATTTGATTGATTGTTTTTTAGGGAAAAATATAAATTTTGTCAAAGTTCTATCGACTACAACTTTTTTTTAATTATTATGTTTCCAAACTAACCGTCATTACTTGACTAAAATGGGACATCAAAAACTTTTGTTCGTTAAAATTAGGTTTCCAGTTTTGGACCCTAATAGCTGATCCCTGGTTAGATCCATCTGGTGTGAAAATTCAATCAAACGGATAAGCAATGCGAATTCTCCCACCATTCACTTGGACTCTATCTAAGAAGAAGCAGAAATTAGCCAATTTGGGAAAAAAGAACACCTTTGGAATTTTTTTTTTAATAAATGTAAATAAATGACACCCTAATATGCACACATACGTACATGCTGTGTTGGTGCACTTATATTTGTGGTTTACAATGCGTATGATTTTTGGGGAATAGGAATGTCTCGACCGACACTCATACGCCAGAGTGTCGCATGCGGGCATTTGATTGCTCAATTCATTTATAGTAAAGTGGGTCGTACTTGAAGTGGAAACAATTTGAAATATTGTATGTGATAATCAGCTCGCGAGCTAAACCGAAAGATTACTTAATTATTTCCCTTGACATTCCATGAAGGTACAGACGGGGAACTTCTCTCGAATCAGCGAGCTGTGTACGATATAATTTGTATACTCACTGACCTACTGTTTAAAGCCGGCTCCGAACGGCTAATGCTTTTCTAGAGACGTTTTACATGGCTTGGAGATTACTCTCATACTCGTAAAGTCGCCAACATTTACGAGGTGGAAAACAGCCGCTGAAAAATGTTTGATGGTCTTACCCGGTTTCGAACTCGTGATCTTCTGTGTGATAGTCGCACACACTATCTACCACATCACGGCCGTCCGAAAGATTATCTTCTTAAATTGGTGTCTCCTCTAATAAACACTTTTAACCCACTTGACGCCACCGTCCTTTTAAAAGTACTGAACAGAATTTGGTCAGAGATATACTTTCAGTTTAAAACCCCAAAAAATCCGGCGCTAAGTGGGTTAAATTACAATGCAATGTTCGCCAATATTTACATTGGTAAATATACGTTTGGTAAATCGTGAGCATTGCATAAAATATTGTCGCCATGTGTTGTTGTCATATAAAGGGTGTTTTTTATTGGGGTATAGAACTTTAAGTTGGCATCACTTTTTTAACTGGCGGCCATTTTGTCAGCTGTCAAGTGATTAATATTTAGTTTGGTTTGCCATTTCATCATGAACAGGTTGACAAAAGAACAACGCTTGCAAATCGTGCAAATTTATTTCGAAAGTAATGGTTCAGTTCGCGAAGTTCACCGCAAGCTCCGTCCATTTTATGCCATTACATCCACAAAAACTGACTGTTTAGTGTGCTCTATGGGCTGGTGGAGTCATTATCCTTCCAATAAAGCCAAATTGATAGACATTAAAACGATTTTCTTGTGTTTTATTTCAATTCGAAGTTCTATACCTCAATAAAAAACACCCTTTATATGTATAATATCGGAAAATTATACAGTCACAAATGGCGATGTACATTGCCAATTGAATCATAACTCAAATGAATTATAGTCAAGAGCACAGATATGATGGCTAAAAACAATTTTGTATAGGTAATAGGGAAACGCTTTGGGTAAACTTACCACCTTTAATTTAACTTATTTGAGCTAACATTTTAAATTAAGATTGTTTCATACCACCATTTCATACACTTGAAATGAAGTGACAGAATGCGGTTGTTAGGGAAATGTTTTTTCACAATATTCCAAGGCAATCGCATAAGTACTGACCGTCTAATCTCAAAATTTCATTGTTGACTACGGTCTTTCAATTGAAATCTTCAAAGTGTGATTGGAGATATATCCACTCCCGTTTTTTTCTTCTTATTGACTGGTTTTGCAAGAAAGAAAGTTCATGTATTTTGAATTGGTAATTTTGTTGAATCAACAGTTTTACCGTGTGTTGCTTCTTCCATTAACACCATCCACCCACCGCATACGACGAAGCCACACCAACAGTTTTAGTTACCATACAAACGTATCGTAAATTGAAATTCAAAAGCCTTCAATTCATTCATCTGTTCATTCATCCGATTCTAATGGAACATCAAACGATAATGGAGAGAAAAACAAATCTCCTCATTATCATCATTGAATGACGACGAGCTGCAATGCATCAACAAAAGCGATGGAATCATTGAAAGTGAATTGAGCAATAGACGAATGCTGTAAATGAAAAGCTATAAATACTAAATATGCCAATTGAGAATTCATAAACAATGCTAATTACGTCAGCAAATTAAAAACCAACCGCACAAAAGTATTTTCCAACCGACTGCATTTGTCTATGGAAATATCTGTCGGGTTAATTTTGTTCGTCTCCGTTACAGTGTAAGTGTGGGAGCTGAATAAACGCAATGGGCTGGAAGATAGTAGACATTTGAGGAGAAGTTTTATTTTGATTAATTTATAACGAAACTTTCATAAACTTCAGCAGATGTTTTCAGCAGATGTTGTTGCCATTAACTGATACTTGTCATTCACTGAGGGGAAAGTGAAAGCTTCATTGTCATGGTTCGATTTACGAAGGTGAACGGCAAAACTTGTCAAATGTCCCTTAAGAAGCTTTATGAGTTAAATGGCTTTTCATTTTGTCATTTTCCTACAAGGCCAATGATTAATTTAATAGGACTCTGTCGGTTAAATACGGTCTGGTTTAGCTGGAGTTATACCCAAGAAGTTTTTATTTAGATTTTCTAATTTGATGAAGTATATATCGAAGGTGCAGCTAATGCTTGTAGCAGCCTATGGCGATGATGCTCTTAGTAAAAAATGTTACGTTGGATAAGTTACCTAACGAGGGGTTTTATCTCGAAGGCCAAAAAAAGTACTGGAAAACGTACGTAATCAAGGAGTTGGAAGATGAACTGGAGAGTGAAGATTCCTGCCAAGTGTAAGAGAGACTTGCACTTACCCAACATATAATTTCACACGGCTTGAAATTGTAGAGTTCTAAGAACATTGGGTTTGATATGTTTTTTGATTTTCCATGAACTGGAACCGAAATAACGTTGAACGATTCTGTTTATGTTAAATTCATTTGTGTTTGTTGTCACAGCCGATACCATAACGAAAAGAACAAATGTTGTATATTTGTTGGAATTGGTTGACCGGTAGTGTATGCGACTGGTTCGAGCATCAAACCTTTTTCAGCGGGTGACTCCACCTCGTAAATGCTGGCGACTTTACGGGTTAGAGAGTAAATTCTAAGCCATGTAAAACTGCTTTAGAAAAACATTAGCTGTTCAGTCTGACATTGACGAAAATGGATCGCTTAGCTATCGCACAACACTTAATAATTAATAACACCTACTACAAAAATGGTGATTTTGGCACAGAAACATATCGTGTTTTAAGAGGAGATTATGGTTTATGGTTATGAAGCACATTTCCCACTCGGTGGGTATGTTGGGGTTCTGAGAATCCTGAAGTAATAGAAGAGAGGTCATCACATCCACAAAAAGTCACTGTTTGGTGCGCTCTTTGGTCCGAAGGTGTGATTGGACCTTACTTCTTCGAAAACGACGAGGGACTGTCACCGTCAATTATGAGCTTTATGGTCGTATGATAGCCGACTGGGAGAATATGTGGTTTCAACAAGACGGTGCCACATGCCAAACAACAAGAGCGAATATGGCGAATATTGCCAAAACCAAAAAATTATTTGATATGTTTTTTATTTACGTTTGCTTTTAAAAAGCAAAATGGATAACCCTTTATATAACCCATATCGTATAGCCCACTAATATGAGAGAATTTCCCCGGTTGTTCCTTCATGGAATGTTAAGGAAAATAAGTAATGAATATTAATTTTGTTTATGTATTGTTGATCTATATTCTTCATACAGTTTTGTTTGTGTTAGTCGACTATTTCTATTTTTTTTTTGCAAACCAAAACGATACCAATGTTACACAGGAAGAAAAATGGAAATCTAAATTTAAGCCGCGTATTCTTAATTTTAACTAAAGTCGTACTTAAGAAATAAGTACGATTTATTATTCATAAAACTAGTAATCGTTTTAAAAAATCAAATGCGAAAATTATACTTGATTAATGTAAACAAAAATTGTTTAAGTTTGTGTTTTTTTGTGTGCTTGCTATTTTTGGGGATATGCGTTACTAAACAATAGTTCTCCTCTATAGGACTTACTAAACCAATAATTGGAGAAGAAATCATTGAAGATTGGTGCCATTGTATTTAAATGTAGTTAAATATTTATATTCCTTAAGTCCAATTTAAATTGAGGTAAGAGAACAAATTCGTATAATTATTTTTGAGAGAGAAAACTTAGTCCGGATACAAATTTACTCTCTTCAAATCCATTTCAAACTCATCCCATTATGAATTTAATATTCTTAGAACAATTTAAATTTTCCTTAAATCAATCCTAGTTTTAGACTATTTTAAGTATTAATTCGGGCTTTAATTAATCTCAGCAGTCTACACATAAGTCCATTTCGAACTTATTTCTATTCTATTATGAAATTATATTTTAAAATGAGATTTGTTTCGGCAAAAAACAAGCCCTCGGGCTCAACTATGGATACAATTAAGAATTCTGAGCTGTCATCGTTAACCATACTTACCATACTTTGACACAGCTACGGGGTAAATAAATTAATATTTAATCCATTTTTGTTATCAGTGTACGAATATTGGCCGATCATCCCCTTCTTTGTTTCCATTGTTTTTATTTGGATACTGAACCGCCTCAAACTTGTACATTTTGAAGTTGATTAATTAATTTTTAGGATTTTTTTCAAATAAAGAATATCAAAAATTGTAAACATTAAAAGGCGTAATGCGATCCCTAATATTTTTATACACTCCATCATAGGATGGAGTATATACTAAGTTTGTCATTTCGTTTGCAACACCTCGAAAGAGTGATCTGCGACCCTATAAAGTATATATATTATCGGTCAGTGTAACATTCTAAGACATTCTAGCGATGTCCGTCCGTCCGTCTGTCCGTCTGTTGTCTGTTGAAATCACGATAGAGTACGAACGACCAACGCTAAGAAGCTGAAATTTTGTAGGAAGATGTTTTTTGCCCATAAGCAGGTTAAGTTCGAGAATGGGCAATATCGGACCAAAGGGGAAAAAGTTCCCCTTTACGGGTCTAAATATATCCCGGCCATAATAAAATTTTTCAAATATTTTTTTTCACTACATCTGATTTTTTTTTGGTAAAATTGTTCTAAGTTTATATAATTTATAGATGGGGAAAAAATCCCAAAAAAAAAAAATCCCGTGGACCCTTGGGGTCCAAAAAAGGGCCCATGATAAACATGCGCATATGGGTATCGAAGTGCAACGAAATTTACTCACGAACCCAAATATGCCTTTATTTTCATGATTTGCCTAAATTTTTTGATCCGGTTTCTGAGACTATCGGGTCACCAGCGGCCCAAAAACCGTCCCTTGACAAACATGGACATATGGGTATCGAAATGCAACGAAATTTTCTCGCGAACCCAAATATGCATTTATTTTCATAAATATTCATCATTGGTGATTTCAACATTTGTCGCCGAACCATGGCTAACTTAACAGAAACAATTCTGAACCGAAAATGATTTTCATCGCTTCTGCCAAGAACATCCCTTACAACTAAGCACGGGACGCACATTGATTGGGCTTTCGCTAATTTTCATCGAGATGCAGTTAAATGTAAAACGTATACAACATCGCACAGCCACCACGACGCTATTGTTATAGGTATTTAATTGTAACTCACATATTAATGCAACTTTTTTTAAAATAAATAAATGTATAAACTGTAAATATATAAACAATTTAAAATTATGTTAAATTTAAATAAATGTTAACACTTTCAAAGCACGTACTTTCTTCATAGTTTTCTTATTTATTGACTTTTTAAGGATCCATGATGGAGGGTATATAAGATTCGGCCCGGCCGATCTTACTATTTGTCCACTTGTTTTAATTGATCAAGGATCCTAAACAATATTTCGCGTCGAGTGTGAAATTTTCAAATAAAAAAATAGTATATTTTCACTCCACCCTAATGTATGTATATAAATTGTCGAAAACGACTTAATTCCGATTTAATTGAAGTGAAGTTTCCTTCTGGAATCTCCCATACAAATTGTTGGTTATGTGTGATTTATGAAAACAGCGGAAAGGGACCTTCTCTATCGATTTTAATGGGCTGTAACTTATTTTAATTGTTAGTGAAAATAGACAATTTGTTCATGGCATTTTTGATGTTTTATGTACTTTTTCACTAAAAATAGTGATGATCGCATTTTTCCGCTTAAACTGAAGTTAAATTTCAAATTAATTTTTCAAGTAAAAGTTTAAATGGACTTTATTCTTTCAATATTAAGCATTTAAACTACTTGTCAATCGATTAAATGCCGCATTTTTTCCCCTCAAAATCCACTACAAAACTTTAATATTATTTTAATTATTCACCGGAAACATATGTTTTCTGATAAAAGTGTTAGTGTTGCCACATCAACAGCAGAAAGTGTGGATTATTTTCAATGACCACTCAAAAACGTATTTGACGTTTAAACTCAGTTTTATAAATGGGTTTTTAAGTGTCGTTCAGTTTCAAAGACACTAATGGAGAAGATTGAAAATAAATTAGTCGATTTTCAACTAAGTCGTTTTCGAGTTATGACAATTTATATCTCAATTTTTTCTAAAAGTCGACATTTTTTGTACTCAGGGAACCACAGTACATCGGAATTGTATAGAGGTTATTCATTACAAACATTATTGATTTTTTTGTTGCATAGTGTAATATATGAAAAAAATACCGCAAGATTAAAATGGGCGTTCCGCAAGGCGGAGTCACCAATTTTATTTAATATATTCCTTGCCAGACTCCCTGAACCTCCGACCAATGTTTCGGTGAGATATTTGTGAAGTTGAAGTGCGCAAGGTTCATTTCAGTGTGAGGCACCACAAATGAAGCTAATGCTCCAATTTTTGCTAATCATGTATTCATAACTTTAAGTTCGATTGCCATAAGTGTATTGAAAATAATACACGAATTTCAAAAGTGATCAAACTAGTACGATTGCGTGGGAGGTATCAGAACTTGCGAGTAAACCACTCACATCTTTTACATAGCTGCAATAGAAATATTGCCGATAGCTAAATTTAACCAGGCTTTAGGCATTTGTAACTCTGCAAGTGACTAGTTAATTACTCCATAACATTAATTTTCCTCCAAATTTCACATTATTCTATAAAATAAATATAAGGAGAAAATGTTTAAAGCAATACCAATTTAAAGCTTGTTGGAAAGTTATTCTAAAGCTATTGAGTAATTGTGTGCGAGAGTTCTGGAAAATTAAATATTTTAATACCTCCGGCGTGAAAGACCTTAATTTCCGTTTGTATTTTTATATGGCGAAAGTTTTCGGAATTAAAAGCAGATTCACCGCTGTTTTGTTTTATCTTTTATGACAAGTAAATGAAAGACGTGTCTATTGCTTCACAAAAGTATTGTGTTCGGTTCTGTTGTGTTGTCTTTGTTTGCAACACCTCACAGTTATCTCACTCCACGTCCTGGAGTAGGATTTGCGTTAAAAAGTTTCGCTGACACGTCACTTAAAAGTAATTAACTTTTCATTGGGCACAGTGGAGCGAAAAATGCATTTTGTACAATATAAATTGTATTTAAACGCGTATCGATGTTGCCATTGTCGGATAGATTTGTATGTCAAGTAAGTTGCCCTGGAGATTGAAAACTTATTTCACTTTTCGTTATAAGTCGATGTCTGCATGGTAAATGGATCTTTCAGGTAGATCCTGATAGAAACTTTACAGAAAATGAATAAATTTAGAAATTTTATTTTTGTAACCTGGGTTGGGCAACTGAAGTGTGATCTATTCAAACGATAATGCTTGTTTTTGAGTGAAATTATTTAATTAAATTCAAATTACAAATTTGGGGAAATAATCAAAATTTCAGAATCCATTCACTTTAGCTTGATGTGACCACCTTTTGCTTTGGCTATGGCCTTTTTACGAAACTTTGGCCCATTCCCGTACATATGACACGTAAGAAGAGAGGATAAATTGGTACAACATGGGCACACTGGTTGAAATTATAGAAGGCCTCAATAGATGGTAACAGATGCGAAGGATAGATAAAAAAAATGTGGAAACCATTTTCAAATTATTTGAAATGAGAAGACATATGAGTAAAACATAGAGAATTGAGAAAACTGTTTAAATTTATCAGAAATTTTATGAAACAAAAAATAGTTTTAAATGGGGACACAACAAGGGTAAAATGTGAAAACTTTTTAAACGCACTTGCGCGAATATGTTTGATAAGAATAGTTGTAAATGCGTGAAGAGCTACAACAAATTGTCAAAATGAAAGTCAAGAACAAATTAAAATATAGAGTGAAATAAACGGTACCAACGTAGGGGACTATATGTTTCCTAAATTAATGATGTTTGGTTAGCAGAAAATGTATTGAAAGGACACAGAATTATTTAAATTGTGACACAAACAAATAAAACAGTTATATCGTTGTCTAAAAAAAAATTAATTTCAAAATTCCCAAAAAAAAAAAAAAGAAAAAACCACCATAACAAAATGTGTACATAAATTTAAATTATCCTGTGTTTTCTTGATAATAAAATTTAAAAAAAATCATATTTAGTTGTACAAACCGTGTATCTGAATTTCCTTGGGCACTGTAATCATAAAACTGCAATTTTATTGAAAATCTATTATTTGGTTTTTGAAATAAGGCGGTTTTATAAAGGGTTTTTGAACAAGAGGTGTTATTCTTCACCTGGTATTTTGGCTGGTAGCTGCCACTTTTGAAACAGTTATTCTTCGACATTTGACAAGTAGGAACTACGCTGTTAAAGGATACACGCTTACACAACGCATTGAAATTATTAAAATTCAAATTCAAATTAAAAATCATCTTCCACCTCGGTGGCTACGTCAACATATTCTTATTAAAACCTTCTGATTAACAATATAATTCGTGAATAGTTCATTAATATCTGCAATTCTTTCCCAGCTTGTTCCAAAACAAAGGTTGACCTGGGCCCACTGTGCCCTGCAACGCTATTTAGAGATTTAAATTTCGTTTATGCGAACGCAAATATTCTGCGATAACTTAAACGACAAAACTTTTGCATAAATTGGATTACTTTTTGTTTCCTCTTTCACGCGACACTAAATGCAAATGAGGGGCATTGATCTGATGCTCAAAACGACGCTGCATTTTTGTCTTTCAATAGATGCCACACCGCTTAAGTGGATCTCTTTTCAAATGTTGAAAGAAATTGGCTTCATCGTTAGATGGTGTAGATGCACATACTTGTAATGAATTCAAGTATATTTGTACTTATGAGTTGTAAATAAAATATCAGTTGTGGTAAATTGTGCTCAGCTGCAGAAAAATGTGCTAGATTTTAGTATGGTCGGACATTATACGTACTTAAAATAAATAAATAATTGTGTACTTATAATTATAATTGCTATATTAAAATCAATTTTGTTTTCTATTTTTGTCAAAAAAAAAACAGTTATGTCTCTTTTCATGTATTATTATATTGTCTCCCTACAGCATCGCAGAAATGTGGGTTGTGTATCGCTATTTCAGTGGTGTCTGTTAACAAGATATCCGTCGCGTCGTCTTGTCCCTTATGTTAGAACATTCAGACGCGATTGTCCAGGGACTCTTATCCGTTCAGTGTGAAATAACCAGTTCACCGAACGACGCACTGTAGAGAAAATTCGTTCTTCAGCCGGACTGTTCGCATGTGGAATAATTTTCCAGCAAGTGTTTTTCCTGTCTTCTATGCCATTATCAAATCCAAGGCAAAAATTAACAAACACTACTCCCTTTTTCCTCCCTCCAATACCCTTATTTCCCATCGCTTAAACCGTGCATTGAATTCATTATGGGCTTCCCCTGAAAGTTAGTAAAAAAAAAAAAATGTTTTTAATTTTTAAAATTTTTATTTTAACAGTTTTCTTCAATGGTAACGATTAATTTTAAGTAAAAATCACCCCATAACACAGTGCAACAGCGGTTCTGCAAATCAAGCACCACTATGACGATTCGTTAGTCTATCCAAAATGATGACGATTGTCTAAAGGATTGTTTTCCTGAGGTACCCGTTTTCGGCGCCTAAGCGCACCTCCCTCTCCCCCTTTGGTTATCTTATGGTCTTTTCTTTGTCATAAGTCGAGTACGGCTGTCCCGACTTAGCTGAAATAACTTTTTTGGAAAAATTAAGAATTACCATTCCTTAAATATATTCCTGCACTCTTTCTCTATATTATTAAAATTTTCTAAGATAGAAATGAATTTTTGAAGAAAAAAATTATTTTTTGCCTAAACAATTAAAAGTTTTTATTTTTAAAAATCATTAATAATCCAAAATGAAAAAAAGTGTCAAGGCTTATTACTTTCGCGTAAACCTACATAACCTATGAAAAAAATGAGACATTGATCATGAAAATCGATGAACGTGTTTAGCTTTTATTCACAATTAAATGAAGGTATCTCATTTTGACAAGTATATTGATTTTTTTGTTTCAATGAATTTGCTAGAGGATAGGTACAAAATTCTTTGGGAAAAAGGTTGATGATGTTTTTATGGTTTTCAGAATAAAAAAAAGCCTAGTTTGATCGATGTATTTTTGCTTTGGAAGAAGAACTGAAATCTACTTACTTCTTCCAACAGCAAATAAAATTAATAAAAAACTTATGAAATAATTTATAATATTTTTATACACTCCATCATAGGATGGAGTATATACTAAATTTGTCATTCCGTTTGCAACACCTCGAAAGAGTGATCTGCGACCCTATAAAGTATATATATTATTGGTCAATGTAACATTCTAAGACATTCTAGCGATGTCCGTCTGTCCGTCCGTCCGTCCGTCTGTTGCCTGTTGAAATCACGATAGAGTGCGAACGACCAACGCTAAAAAGCTGAAATTTTATCGGAAGATGTTTTTTGCCCATAAGCAGGTTAAGGTCGAGAATGGGCCATATCGGACCAAAGGGGAAAAAGTTCCCCTTTACGGGACTAAATATATCCCGGCCATAATCAAATTTTTCAAATATTTTTTTTCACTACATCTAAGTTCTAAGTTTATATAATTTATAGATGCGAAAAAAATCCCAAAAATGGGCGTGCTCATGGGTTCCGTGGACCCTTGGGGCCCAAAAAAGGGCCCATGATAAACATGCGCATATGGGTATCGAAGTGCAACGGAATTTACTCACGAACCCAAATATGCCTTTATTTTCATGATTTGCCTAAATTTTTTGATCCGGTTTCTGGGACTATCGGGTCACCAGCGGCCCAAAAACCGTCCCTTGACAAACATGGACATATGGGTATCGAAATGCAACGAAATTTTCTCGCGAACCCAAATATGCATTTATTTTCATGATTTGGATAAAATTTGTGATCTGGTTCCTGGGACTATCGGGTCACGAGCGGCCCAAAAACTCAGTTAGTTTTCTTATTTATTGACTTTTTAAGGATCCATGATGGAGGGTATATAAGATTCGGACCGGCCGAACTTACTATTTGTCCACTTGTTTCACCTTGGTTAGTTCCTCACGTTTTGTTTTATGAGTTTTATTTTGAGAGAAAATAATAAATATCATAAATACATAATTATTAGTTTTGAGCATTATTGTTTTCCTCAACAATGATTGTTATGGGCTGATTTTTGTAATATTACTCAAACCGTAGGGATTTTTCGGGATTTTCGTCTCACTAGATAGAGCACTACTTTGGTATTTATATAAACAGATGTTATCCAAATATATCGTAATAATCTATGATCTTTGCTATTCGACCAATACTGAATTATTATTTTATACGTTCAATTTAAGTGGGGATGATTTATGTTGCACACTAACAATTACACTTAAGATACAGCGCATTTGATATCATTGCAACAACACGTTTTTAGTTTAATTTTAAATGTATTTATGCATTTTGCGCTGCATTAAATTAAAATTTACATTCCACAAGATGGTGCTCACTGATTTCACATCATTCATATGTAAATCCTTTCATATAAAATATACAACGCTGTGTATGAGTGCATATGTGTACGCATACAAAAATAACATATAGTCGTATGTACTTATATTGTCTCCATATATCTCCACGCAGGTATGCACAAACGTATATTAAGTAATAACTCACGTAAACTTCGTTTACCAGATCAGACGTGATATACACAGGTTTTGTTTTTTCAATCCATTACAAGTAGTATACATAAATAAAAGACCACGACTGCAATAACACTGCTATCCGGGGGGTGAAAGGAAAACGAAATGAATACAAAATTAATTGTAATATAATGTGTGCTCTCATTAGTACCTAGCAACGAGGGCAGATCAGAAGATAGACAAGTTGTGTAGAAGCAGATTAATTGAAAAGTTAGGATAAATGAGAAAAAGTAATCAGTTGTAGTTCTGATTGGTGTGTACTCGACATTATTTACCAGTCTGATGGGACTTTTTCACTTAGCCATCAGTATTGTTATCGCTTCTCAACAATTTCAACGAAAAATCATTATTATATTTTACATCAGCTCAGGTGCATATGTAACCAACCTCACCTAAGTATCGCTAATACGTTATGAGATATAAATGTCCTTATAAATGTCCACGGCTATTGTGTCCTAGTTCCCGATCCGCCATCTTATGTATGAACCTTCAAATTTAAAGACGCGCAGCTTTACACTCGTATCGCGGAGACAAGCCCACAAGGGACACGTAAATATGTATTAATACATGTTGGCATGTATGTATGTGTCGGAGAGTTTTAAATGATGTCAACCAATTAAGTTCATGTAAACATACGTACATATTTTACGCGCATCACCTTCGGTATGTTGTACTACCGAAGTAGGAGTGCCGAAATAATTGTAAAAAATTAATTATGTGCAATGTTTTACATTATTTTTTGTTATATTTAATTCTTGTGTATTACACACATGTCAATACTGAGACATGCAAATATGTACTCAGTGTTCGACTTTATGTGTGTGTGCTCATTAATTTTCCACCGTCATTAACATGTTCGTACGGTAAATAGCGATAATGCGGCTGATCGGCTTCTACGGTGTGATATGCGACATTACATTTAATAACTCGGAAGAATGCCCTTTTATGAACGACATCGTTATGTGTTCTGCCCGATAAAGCATAATTACACCGCTGCCAGTCTGACAATTTATTGAATTATCTTGTAAAAATGTACAAAACATGAGATTATTATTTGATAGCGCGAACATAGTCTCCGTACGGCAGTCATGTTCATCGAACTGGCTTTGTAAATTGTAAAATGTCTTAGAGTAATGCAAGCAAAAGCAAAAAAAACGCTCTAAATTATTAGGTTCTACAACAATTTCTTCCATTCTTATCAGCTATATCAGGTACGGGAATGTTGCTGAAAGGGATACGTTACCCGTAACCAGTTGAAGACATATTATTTGATATGAGAAATGTGGATTTATTCAATTATCACTTCAGCAATCGAGATGTACAATTTATTTTAAAACTTTTAAGTGAGAATGTTTTAGACGGATAAATCGACTAACATATGTACAGGGGTTTCCAACAAGAGGTTGTATTTTAGTATTCAAAGAAAAATTGCATATTTGGAGATAAATGATTTTTATGTTTTGCATGTTTATTTCATAATAAAGAGGCTATAATGTGGCCCCAAAGGAAGAAGTCGCATGGTGTTAATTCACAAGATCTCGGTGGCCAATTGTGATCACCTTTTCGAGAGATAACACGGCACGGAAACTTTTCCCGTAACGAAGCATGGGTTTCGACGCTTATGTGGCACGTAGCGCCGTCTTGTGGCAAGACATCTGATTCCAGTCTTTGCCAATTGGAGAGGTTTCTTAAGAAGCACAGGAGCCTCTTAACAAACCGTATAAAAACCAGTGGAAAAGTTGCAGTCGGGTAAACCGACCTATATATACCCTCACCCTCAGTAAAAACACATGAGCGTGGCTACACCATTGGATGTAACATCTGATGAAATGTGATAATAGCAACCTCAAAATACCTAATGTTATAGAAAACCAGTGAAAAAGTTGCAGTCGGGTAAACCGACTTATATATACCCTCACCCTCAGTAAAAACATACAAGTCTCATACTCATAAGTATCGGAAAGTCAAAAGTGACCGTAGCTACCATCATTTGATGTAACATCTGATGAAAAGTCATAATAGCAACCTAAAATACCGAATGCTGTAGAAAAAATATTGGATGGTACATTTGTATGGGAGGTACCAGAAGGGGAGTTGCCAGACTTCCAAGTTTTTGTCCAATATTTTGTCTAGCTATAACTTTACTAAATACAAAATTTGGGCAAGATAGCGTTGGTCATACTGATAGTATTAGACGGTTTATCAGGGGCGGGATGGCACATTTGTATGGGAGGTACCAGAAGGAGAGTTGCCAGACTTCCAAGTTTTTGTCCGAAACTTTGTTCAGTTATACCTTTACTAACTGCGGAATTTGGCGAAGATCGAACTTGAGCGTGTCAATTTATTATTACACGATTTATAAAGTGGGCGAAATAGCAGATTTGTATGGGAGGTATCCGAAGGGGTGTGGCCATATAGGCCATATGCAATCCCATAAGCAGTTTTGGGAAAATGCCAAATTTCAGAGTGATTGTTTAACTATTTCGAAAGTTATCGTGCGTACCAGCAGGACAGACAGACGGACATGGCTCAAACGATTCAGAAAGTCATGAATCGAATTTGGTTCAAAGACACCTGGGGTCTAATGTGGACATTTCTATGTGTTACACTTTTGAGCCGTATCAAGTGATATATACCCTCCTACCCGTAGGGTCAGGGTATAAGTATAGTTTTTAAATTTCAGAAAAGTGAGAAAATAAATTTTAATTAATAATTTTAAAACTTTAAAAAAAAGTACTAAAACAATCTAAAATTAGTAAAAGTATTTTTTTTTATTTAAACAGATTTTTCCACAAATTAACCCATAAGTAAACACCCACAAGTCGAATCATCCCTTCCATTTAAATTATTCGATTAATGCACTGAATGAAGGGTATTCGAGGAAGGAAAGAGGGAGTAGTGTTGCCTTGTATTTGATAATGTCATAGCAGGCAGAAAAAGCATGTGCACGAAGATTATTCCACATACGAACAGTCCGGATGAAGAACGAATTATCTCTATAGCGCGTCGTCAGTTTGACAATGAACGGATGAGATTCCCTGGATTGCCGAGTATTCCGGCAAAATGTTCTAACGTCAGGGACCAGACGACGGATATATTATGAACAGATACCATTAAAATGTCTATAAAATAGCGATACATAACCCACATTTCGGCGATGCTGTAGGGAGACAATAGAGTTGGATACCCTACAATCCCCTATCATCATCACCGCTCTCCTCTGTACACGGTCCAGAAGCTGCAAAGATGTCACTGTCCATATATGGGAGTTGTATTCCATTTTAGGGCGGAGGTGGCGTAAATATTTACTTCGAATATATGGCTAGCCCAGCGAGCATCACCCTGTATCTTCATTTTCAGAACATCAAGAGTATCTGATACGTCGATGTCCACTCCACCCATAGATATTGACGACGGTGCTGGATCAGTTCACAAATCGTCGTCAAATCGCGGTTGAGTGAGTCGTTCATCATTTGCTTTCGTCCGAGACCTCCAGGGAACGTGGCCGATGATCAAATGAGTATGAATGACAGAGGTTGCTGTCATCCGCAAAGGAGCAGGTCGTCAATGAAAATAATAAATAGAGTGGGAGAGAGGACAGAACCTTATGATGATGAGACCCCATCTATAACAACTCGTATAGAGCGATCCCTGAGGAAACTCAAT
This sequence comes from Hydrotaea cyrtoneurina, assembly GCA_958296145.1. Taxonomy (NCBI): domain Eukaryota; kingdom Metazoa; phylum Arthropoda; class Insecta; order Diptera; family Muscidae; genus Hydrotaea; species Hydrotaea cyrtoneurina. Next base: position 47,323,745 of record OY282514.1, on the reverse strand, counting down.
ATGAATCGAGTGAAGATATTGTCGACACCAAATGCAATACGTTTTGATATGAGTGCTCCGTGCCAGAGCCCATCGAACGCCGTGGAAATATACAGAGCCATGAACTTGCTTTCAACAAGACGGTGAATGGATCGACTCCATCCTTCCGAAAGGAATGCCATCAGGTCTCCAGTAGATCGATTTCTACGGAAGCCATACTGTCGATCATTTAGAAGGCTATTAGACTCTAAATATTTAACAAGATGGTGGTTAACCATGATCTCCATAACCTTCGCTTAACATATTGCAATTGGACGGTAATTTGCAAGATTTGTTGCCTCATCTTTCTTGGGGATCGGCTGAACATTGCCAACTACAACCAGAAATTATTGCGCAATAGACCAGCTTGCGTCGAAGACAACTTGCATAGGACAAGTGCTGAAATACCATCCGGATTTGCAATTAATTTTCAGCTGATTTTTGCTTTGTTTCGAAGAAAATATGTATACTCCACATTCACGAAATTAATAGTACGTGTACGATTACACACTAGGGTGATGACTGTTTAATATTTTTTTTTCTCAAAAATTATTTCCTTTTCATCGAATGAATGAACTTTTGACTTTTAATGACTAAAATATTGTTTATTCCATTTAAATATTGAACAAACGTCACGTTCAACCACTTTAAAAATGCTGATAAATACAAATGTTTAAATCATTTTGTGCGTTAGGTTTTTTGTATCGAATAACGTTATATGTAAGATTTTATAAAAGGTTGTATAAAAGTTTATCACCCTAATGGCCATTTCATTGCACAATTGTGCAACTGTTTCCTCACACATATTCTAATGCTCTTTCATTCAGTTGTCGATGATACTTCGACAAGTTTACATCTTTTGGTAGAAGTTTCCTGCAAAACACTGACACTGTCGTTGCTACAGGTCCCGCTGTCGTTAGTTGGTAGTCTCCTGCTTCAGGCAACTCTGTCGTTAGCAGTTTCCCGCTACAGATCTCCCTCTCTGGTCAGTAGTCTCCTACGAAATGGCCAATTGAAACCCATTGTCTCCTGTCGAAGGCCCAGGTTTAGTGAGTTTTCTCAGCACAAGGCTCATATCGACTTAATGTAGCTGACTGAATGAAATCTTAAAAAAGTCTATATATTCTGTATCAAGCAAACCGTGTTGACAAATTTGGAACATCGTTGACGATTTGGCCACATACGTCTAATAGACTTTCGTACCCGCATGTTATCAGTTCATGCACGTTTGTTCATACATTCTCTGAATGTAACGATGACATTCTCACATACCTCAATGAATATAACATATAAATGAGTCCAAAGGCGATTCGATTTTAAGGTATCCTGCTTTAAATTGAAATCTCATGTACGGCACACATAAAACCCATTTACGCGGCGATAATGAAGTGCAAATAATCCCCAACCAACCGCTGCACGTAATTCCTCAGAAACGCTTTAAATCAATCGATATGTTACAATTTTCAATCGAGCATTTCAATTCGTTTCTCTGCTCCAACAAAATGTGACATTGTCAGCCAATCCGAAAATCCCATTTCACACTTTGCTTGTCATCCGCGGGCGAAAGTAGCACAAACTCTGACAGGCATTTCATGTGAGGCATTCGGGCAACCCACCAAGCGACCGGACCACCAACAAACCGCAGCAGCCAAACATCCGACTGTCATTTGGTCGGTCGCCTGAATTTCAAAGATTTATTGTTACAAATTAAGTTTGTTTTATGGGCTCTTTTTGTGGTCGCATCTAAATTTTCCATTAATTCATTAAAAAGGGATTACAACAATTTATCACAAAAATTCTAGCACAAGAGTCGCTTCAATGCATTCACTCCGTTACCTCCTTTGATTTATCGCCATCGCCAGATCCACTGCCATCATCCTCATCATGAATACCGTATCGTATGTTGCCACAGAGATAAAGTACTAACAACAACGGCAACAGCAACAAAACTTTAATTAACCATAAATAATTGATTTATGTTTGAACATAAACATGAAAATACGTTTATATAAAAACACAACAACACAAATAACTAAACACAGTTTTCGAGTCTCGGAATATTTATGGATTTCATGCTGGAAAATCCGTCAGAGATAGAAAACGTATCCCTGTGGTGCATCTACTGCACAGTGCGACAATGTTCGGGATAGTGGTTGGGACTGAAACGATATCAACTTAAGATTAAGTCAAGATTTTCTTTTATAGGCTAAGACGATTGCACTTTTTGTAATTTCTTTATTTCCAGATAAAACTGCAAAGTAATTTCGCATCATGACATATTTTTACTTTTATCTTTTCTTTCTTAATTTGGTAAGTTTAGATTGAATCCCTAAAATGAACTGTGTAATTATTAAATACATGGAGTGAAGTGCATGTTGGAAATACATCGATTCGTTTACAAACTTACAAACAGTGTACAAGGATTTGAAAATATTAATATGCCTGTATGTGCTGTCTCAATTGTGTCATACGGGTAGCCCTTGCTAGCTTTTCAGTTTTCTTGATAAAAACGCTTTTACAAAGCGAAAGAAGATTTTTCCTAGTTAGAGGTGAGTAACGACTTCGTTGTCATCGCATCGATAGATTCTACAATATCCGAGAATCGATTTTGATTCGCGAGAATTTGCGCCTTGAAAATTTGCGGAGAAAAATAAAACAGCAAGAAAAGTGTATGTTGGAAAGTCAGGATGTTGAGAAACCAAATTAGAATAAACAATTTCGTTAGTGGGATTAAATAACCCAAATAGCGGCAGTCTATAGGTCTGCCAACAGCTAATGTGTACAATATATAAAACAATTTAATGAATATTAGACCAAGCAGAATCTTAAAATCAACAATTTAATTGCAATTATTTCCTCCCTCCAATACCCTTACTTCCTATCGCTAACACAGTGCACTGCATTCATAGGGGACATCCCCTGAGTGTTAGTTTAAAAAAATAAAAAAATAGGTAATTCATATTTCGACCGGTTGATATTGGAAAATAGCACGGAGGCAAGAAAATTTGCAGTCGTTAGATTACAGTCGGCTAGTCTAACTGTATTGAATGCCGTTCAAAAATTTATTCCCCAACAATTTCTTGTTACAGGAAAGGCAAACGATATTGTAGAAGCTTTGTTGGAGAAGTGTCGGAAGTCACAAGATCTCGGTTCCCAATTGTGATCACCTCTTCGAGAGATAACACGGTCCGGAAACTTTTTAGTTTTGCGAACTGTGACTAAAAGATTTTCCCCGTTTTTTGAAGTGAACTTTAACAATTTCAATGCGTTGTTGAAGCGTGTATCGTTCCATTTTCAGTAATGGCGTAGTTTCTAATTGTCAAATGTCAAAGAATAAAAGCTCAAAAGTGAAAGCTACCGAAATACCGGGTGTATAAAACTAAACTATTTTTGGAGAACGCAGCGTCTAATACTCGGTTTCAAATCACAAACAAAAGGGATTGCACAATTGTATATGCGGATGCTGTAGCAGTTGCAGCTACGGGCAAGCATTCTTAAATAGTACCGGCAATGCAAGTTCGGTGTCAACCTAGCTAAAATGGAACTGGTACAATGCAGAATGCGATATAAGATCGCTCAATTTGTTAAACCCAAGGTCGACACGGTAACATCATATACATTGTGTCAGAGTGCCAAGTATCTCTAACTGATATTGGATGTCAAACTGTATAGGAAATTGAACTCCGAAAAGAGTATTACTAAGGCGGCAGTTGCATTAAGCTCGTAGTGCTCCAAATTTCTGGTAATATTAAGAGAAACGTTCTTGCTGACTCTCATCCGGATATTTAGTAACTGATGGAAATCGCGTAGAAAAGTTGGTTGTGGAATCTACTCGGATCAGATGAATTTGAATGTGTACATCACTTCAAGAATTGCTCGAGAATGCCAGATGTCTGTGGAGTAGATAGCTAGATATGCTGACGCTACCCTGATTCCCGGATTATACTTATAATATTGTCAAACAGCTAATATCACGGAAGTTTTATATCATTGCCGAAGATAGCTTGAGACTATGGCGGTGGAGTCGGACAAGTTATCCCGGAGTCTGGAGTCGCAAAATTTGCTCGACTCCGAGTTTAATTTATTTACATTTCCCATAAAATAAATAAAATGTATAAAAAACAAATCTGTTAATATATTTTAAAATTTGAAATATTTTCAATTATATGAACTTTTTTATTTTTAAGATAAAAACATACCTCAGTGTGATATATGGTATAGAAATAGTATACTGAAAAAAATATTGCATCTGAGAAACCTCATTGCTGTCGTTACTGGCCTCTGTACACACTAACTCGGTGACTGCGTATCCCATACAAGAAGTTATCCGATTTAGAAGTTACGCCCATAAAGAGGAGAAAGTTATTATCGCAACAGAACATATTCTCCGTCTACGCACTACTTTTGTGGACCATTTAGTATAAGTATTAAATATATGTTAAAATACGAGCCGATGACCTCTTAGATTGTATTGTATTTACTATAATATAATTTTTAAAAATACATGAAATAATAGTATAAGTATTTTCATATATATTAAGTGCTTTGCGTTAGGAGAGAAAATTTAAAAAAAAAAAAACCTGAAAAACACATACACATTTTTGTTTTCTGTTTCTGTTTTTTCGGTTGGTAATTTGTATGTCATTTAGCATTTCAAAAATTAGCTGAATCGTAAGGTGTTAAACAAGACTGGGAAGTCACAGTTGGAGTCGAAGATCATAATTTTGAAAAATATGAGTTGGAGTCGGATTTCATCCATATGGTGAAAACTCCGCAACCCCGGTGGTAAGTCAATATAACAATTCGCAGAAGAGGCAAAATACTTTCTGTAAATATTTATTTTCAAGTGATGGTGATACCGATTTAACGCTTTCACGACTCAGCTGTTATAACAAAGCAAGGATTTGTTTGTCTTTTTATTTAGATATCGCTGTATTTTAAACTTGTAGTGTCTTCTGCTTCTAAAAATACATTTAGACAAAAAGTTTACTTAGCGCCTTTTCACTCTTAGGTCGCGATATAAAAAAATGTGATAATAAATTCATATTTAGAGAAAGTTTTTTTTTCCAGAAAGTATTTTGCCTATCTTGCAAAATTTGTAAATGTTACACCCTTTCTTCGGGCCGTGAAATGAGATATACGATCCTAAGTAGAGAACCATGATATCTCTAGTATGGGATTATACGTGTGTGGGTTATTAACAGAACTACAGAAATTCACACTTTTCTTAGGTTTTGTACTTTGAACCTTCACCGCAGAGCTTCCAACCCTTCGAAAACTTAAACACCACTGTCCGCCCGATGTGTCATATATGTACAAAGCACAAATATGTGTCAAATTCCTTAAATGCATACCTACACACATACATAGTGTCATCATAAGGTCCACGTTCTCCCAGGCTTACCATTCACCTAAATTTGAGGTTGAAAGTAGATGTCGCCATACACACACCCCCGTGTAAGTACTCATACAATTAATTTTTGTACCTAAGTGTGTGTGTGTCCGTGTGTTTGTGCATGTGGTCTTCTGTTGATGCTTTTCCCATATAAAATGCGGTTGAGTTCGTCTCTGCAGACGTAACGCATTGACGGAATCGGACGTCATTGTGTATGTGTTTCTTTGATCACTATGCGGCCGACTATTCATGCATTGTGTTGTTGTTGTATGAAATTTGCGGTTTTTCAAATGAACACACATTCGCATGACTATGCGTGTGAGTGTGGTGGGCGTGTGCATGTGTTAGTATTTAGCAATAGCATAAATTCATTTGCCGGAATTAAAATTTAATAAAAATGCTCGCACACATTGAAATTTCAATATTTGCATACCGCTCACTACCAGTGTTGTCAACCTAAGCAATAAATACATTTTTGAGGGATTCTGTGCAGAGGGAATTCAGAAAAGAAATGCACTTTCACCTTTTTAGATTTTATAGACAAATACTTTAGAGTCCACCAAATGCGATCGCCCATGTATAACAAATGTGGAGCCGTATCATTACTTATTTAAATATATAAAACTCTTGCGTGACTGACTGTCCGACTGATTCATCCTGTCCTCGCCAAATGGCTAAAGCTAGAATCATGAAACTTTGGGGAGAATGTAGCCCTTACGACCTAGACATCTGGAAATTCGGAAAGGAATAAAAATGTGCCCCGAAAATCCTTCAAAATACTTAAAAATATAAAATAATCAAATATTGTGATTTTTGCTGTGATACCCATGCCGACAACTGATGAAAATGAGTTTCAAAACGTACCAAAACGGGATAAAAAAGGGGGAGGGGGAAATAAAAAAACGGTGAAACAAATTTTTGGCAACAACAGGTGAAAATGAGTTAGAAATGGCACGGGATACAAAAAATTGACAAAAAGAGGTAAGGATCAGTCGTTTTTTTTTTAATATACGGATGTGCGCTCCCCTGCGGTAATAACTTCTCGACACTATCAATAACAGGAATTGTAGAAATTTCGCATAATAAACCCTTCGCAAATACGAGTATGAAAAGCTCGCTTTGGTGAGATCGATGCTCCAATGCTCGATCGCATATGAACGCAAAAACAACTATTGTCATTTAAAACATAATGATTGTTCCCCAGGAATGTTCTTTGAATCTGCATTGGCAGCACTGCAATATCCCAAATACTAAAGTAGGAGTTGCGTAATATTTGCATAAATAGACGACGTAATAGCGGCACCACACACTCCTTCAGACCATACATTTAATAATTAACGATGTTTAATTGAGGTTTACACAGGAAATGGGATCGTTGTCGTAAAGTCTGTAAATTATGATTTTAAATGTTCGACGCCGAAATTGAGGTAGACTTTTGGAGACTTTCAAGCGAATAAATTTAAATTAGCTTTTTTCTTAAATTCCATATACAAAATATCGTTTGCAAAATTAAACTATATTTCTTTAGAGTGTAGTTCCAAACTTGAAAGTAACGCCTATATTCTCGATTTTAAATTATCGGGTATATGCCAGTTTTCACTTTCAACATTAAAGTGAAATTTGGGCGATGGGTGTCAATCTCACCATAATTTGGTGTGTATCTTCTTCACTTTAACTTATACGATGAAACTATAGTGAATGCTCGATTTTTTCAAATTGCACATTGAAACCGTAAATAAGTACCACAAAAGCAAGATTGAATATGTTTTTTATTCATTTATGTAATAGGTCATTGTCAGTGTCGAACAGTTGCTCAGAAAAAACTAAATGTTGTCGGATTTAAAAGCTTGTATTTAATCGTCTAAAGCAATAGCGAATTGATGAAATAATTTGCGACATCAGATGATAGGCAACCTTTCTGTTAGTTTTTTGACCTTTACGTAAATATTGAAATTTTCTTAGGAATCGAAATGAATGACGGTACCGGTCAATGGATTAATCATTTTAATTATATATTAATACACGCTGAAAAATACGTATTTTTTTAATGTTTACACACAAGTAATACGCGTCTTTGGTATATGTAGCAAGTAAAGCTTATTTCTTTCTACACAAAGCTTATTTGGATTTAAATATAACTCATTTGCTATTACTATTACGTATTTGGCCACAAGTAATAGCGTGTCTAAGAAAACAGAAAATAAACTTATTAAATTCACCAAAATACAACATTGGAGTGCGAATAATTGTGTATTTGCAGCTGTTTTCGCAATAACCGAGAGAATAAGATGAATTGTTATATAGAAATTCACAAATTGAATAAAAAAATATATATAAAGTAACACAAAAATGTATACATATATATTTGACATTTATAACCTATAAACAAGTTAATGTTTGTGGTTCTCCAACAAGAGGTGTTATTTTGGTATTCAAAGAAAATGGAATTGTTTGAGATAAATGATCGGATGTTTATTTCATAATAAAGAGGTAAATTGCCACCACGACCACGCTTACAGGACCATATCCTTTCCATGAAATTTTCCATAACCAGATCGAAAAGTGGATGCCCTGTGTCCTATTTAGCCTCACGAATTCTATCTTTGAAGTATTGAATCGACGCTGTGTATACCTTATCTTTCAGGTTGCCTCAAAGAAAGAAGTCGCATGGTGTTAAATCACAAGATCTCGGTTGGCAATTGTGATCACATCTTCGATAGATAACACGGTCCGGCACGTAGCGACGTCTTGTTGAAAGTAAACGTTGTCCAGATCAATATCATCCAACTCCGACCATAACAAATCATTAATCATCTCTCGATAGCGCAATCCATTCACCGTAACTGTTGATCCAACCTCATTTCCAAAAAAGTAATGTCCAATAAACCACATCCAACAGTCACACGTCGATGATGGATAGGGTTCTCAACATAAAGCCTTGGGGTTTCCTAGACCCAGATGCGACAATTTTGCTTGTTGACGTAGCCACCGAGGTGGAATATAATTTTTCGATGGAATTCCCGATCATTTTCATGCATTTCAAGGACCCAATCAGCAAAGACACGACGTTGTTGATGATCGGCCGGCTTGAGTTAACTGAACTTTATAAGCATTAAGATCCAAGTCTTTATGCAAAATACGTGTAATGACGTTTGTGGAATGCACAATTCCAAAGAACGACAAGGAGTGGACAAACCTGGGCTTTCTTCAATACTTTGGATTATAGCAGCAATATCTCAGTTGTTCTTCAGCGACATGCACGGGTTTTATTCTCCACATCGCTAACTTGTCCCAACAGCTCGAATTTGTCCATCAATTTCTGTATTGCTGTCCGACAAGGTGCTTCACCATGACCCAAAAATGCTTTAGTTTTGCGAACTGTGACTGCAAGATTTTCACCATTTTTGTAGTGAATTTTAATAATTTCAGTGCGTGGTTGAATCATATATCGTTCCATTGCGTAATGTCGTAGTTTCTACTTGTCAAATGTCAAAGAACAAAAGCTTCAAAAGTGAAAGCTACCGAAATACCGATTGTTTCAAAATAACACCTCTTGTTGGAGAACCCTGTATATGTTTGATGCGAATTTGTTTGCTGGAATTTATTAAAATTTCCATTTTTCTCCACTCCTCTGCAAAATGGTGATTATGTCCTTCTATCATTAAATTCAATAACAAATTCCCGAACAATATCCTCGTAGCGATGAAACGTTATTAATCCAGAAAATACTTAAATCGAGGATCTCGCCCAGAAAGTAATAATTGCAATAGCTCTGGTGGCGGTGGAAATTGTGGCAATATGACCTTTTATTTTCTGAAATATCTGAGTTTTCAACTACGATTTTTCTCCTTTGTTACATCATTCAGAAATAAAAATATATATAAAATTTTCACACAAACTTTATACGAAACGGTGCAACCGTTCTCAATTTATGAAATTCCGAAGTAAGCCTCTAATTATTCCAGTGTACAATCATAATCTCTAGTTATATTTCCCATTTTTCTTCATTCAAAAATTAAATTCAATACAAAAATAACAAAAAAATTAATTTTTTGATTTGTCGCGCTTTTCCGATGGGTTTTGTACAAATTTTATTTCATACAATCCTTGTCGTGGAAACTACGAACACAGCAAAAATAGAACCAGCTTTTCTCGAGTTATTAAGTAACATACATGCGTTAATTCATTATTATTTATATATAATGAAGGTTTATTACTAAACTAGGAATTAAGTGACCAAAATATGGACCCTGAAATACATGAATACGTTCCCAGGTTTTGGCTACATTTCGGATACGGATTTTACTACCTATTGTCATTAAATTTGTATGTCTTGAAACTTACTCCATATTGTGTGGTATAAATGATAAGATGAGGCCAGTATGACAACATTTTCACTGACGAAGTGTCCACTTATTGGCGATTCCTGGGAAGCGCGTGAATTAATTAAGCTGAAACTCAAGAAAAACGAAGCTTCTCAAAGGACACTAGGCGATATAGTCCTACTGTTATTTCAAACGTTGTTTATGTCTATGATTCAACTGATTATTCGGGTATTCTTTGGTCTTCATTGAGTGAATGCACTTTTCATTTCTTTGCTGTTTTTCCTAACACATGCCGCTACTCAACATTTGCAGTTTCGTTCATTATGAACATTGGTTTTCATTAGAGTGTCCTTGATGTCCTTGTATTCGTTTGACAACCAGCAAACGATGGTTATCAAAGGGCATTGGACATTTGAAACAAGAACGCGTACGATTCTTTTTTTCATTTTTGGATGCAGTTCATTTTCGTTCAATTTTCTTCGAGTTACTTAAGCAGTGGTTTTCCATTACCAGCAAAGTAAAATGAACTCTTCAGAATTCGCTGTAGTCGCTTTTTGTGCACAACATTCGATTGCCTCAAGTATTTCTAACAGTTTTCTATTTTCTCAATATCTTTGTCGAAATTTAAGTCTTTCTGTTCTTGGGGCAATTTGGATAGAAGTGGAAATCGATTTGTTGTTGCAGTTTCTTACGATTTTCTTTGTGTGTGAGTGAGCAGTTGGACTAACTTTATCATTGGCAATCTTCTTTCTATTTTCATCAAGTGGTAGCTGGTGAAGCGGGGCTAGCAAAAGTTTGTTGGCATATGTCGTCTTCGAATGGTGGACATGAACTACATTTGAGTATACATAGCCGTAGTATGTAAAAAATGAGTCAGGGCTGGTCAATGCTCACATTTTATCCCTTTTACATAGGGCTAACTAAAGGGTGTTTTTTATTGAGGTATAGAACTTCGAATTGAAATAAAACACAAGAAAATCGTTTTAATGTCCATCAATTTGGCTTTATTGGAAGGATAATTTTATGCCATTAATGTTTAAATATGATTTCGGGCATGTGGCCGCCGCGGCGGTAAAATAGTCGGTTATCAATGCTCTATACCGGTCTCCATTAACGGTAACTGACTCTCCAGCATTATTTCGGAAGAAGTATGGCCCAATGACTCCACCAGCCCATAGAGCACACCAAACAGTCAGTTTTTGTGGATGTAATGGCATAAAATGGACGGAGCTTGCGGTGAACTTCGCGAACTGAACCATCACTTTCGAAATAAATTTGCACGATTTGCAAGCGTTGTTCTTTTGTCAACCTGTTCATGATGAAATGGCAAACCAAACTAAATATTAATCACTTGACAGCTGACAAAATGGCCGCCAGTTAAAAAAGTGATGCCAACTTAAAGTTCTATACCCCAATAAAAAACACCCTTTACAATCGTATCGAATCCTTCGACTACTTCTATATTGTGTCACTTCCTTCTGACTATGTAACTTTAACATGGTAACTTTATTCTTAATATCCTTGGTATGAATGAAGTTTAGCACTTGAGTTGTTGTTGGAAATTGATTTTAAAAATATGCAGGAAATTCATTTTCCATTTCTCCATGGAATATTCAATTACTTAAACCGTATTGCAAATATTTGTTAGAGAAACCCATTTAAAATTCATAATAATTATCAAGATCAATTAATTCAATTTACACTTTGCCAGACCTCAGACTAACAAAACTGTGAAACTGACTTAGAATAAAAATTCAATCGAAATGTTTATAATCGTTTTAAATGCAAATTCTGTTATGTTGTTGTTGTTGCCAGTTTTTTTTTTTGTTGATGAATACTCACTCACTTGAATGAATGAAGTGAATGGAGTGGAGTGAATGTCTTTAAAAGCTCTTTTCAAAATATTTCTTTTACATTCGAATACACATACACACACACAGAGAATGACTTACGCAAATATGGATTTTTGTGTATATTAAAACACAAGCATACATTCCAATCCGTACGAGGGTGGTTGTCGAAGTTGAAACTTATGTGAGAACATATAACCGACAGATCAGTTAGATTAGTTCGTTCGAACAACGACGGTAGGCGTATACCAAAAGTGGGGCTTTGAACGTCATTGCCCATAGCGGGGCTGTAGAGTCGAAGAAAAATTGCTAGATTCCGAATTCAGCATTTTTAAATAGCTCGACTCCGACATGGACTCCGCGGACCACTCCGACTTCAGCTGTTCAATAAACAACATTTCGAAAATTGTATTTCCGTCTACTGTACCTATACTCTATTCCAAAGATAAAAAGCTCATAAATCGAACATATTTCAAATTTAAAAGATTAACTTGTTATTAATACATTTTATTTATTTTGTTTGAAATGCAAGTAAATAAATCTCGAAGTTGGTGTCGAGCAAATTTTTCCGCCCCAAAATTTCCAGAATAAAACCAAAATGTAATATATAATTTATTACACATTTAAAAAAAACCAAAATTTAACGACAAGAGATTTTGTCATTATTGTAGCGTAACTAGCTACCTCGTATAGCGATACAAAACAACTCCCATGTAAAAACTCTCTATGAAATAACCCCACAAATATGAAATTAAATAAAAACCAGTGAAAAAGTTGCAGTCGGGTAAACCGACTTATATATACCCTCACCCTCAGTAAAAAAATACAAGTCTCATATTCCATAATAGCATCCTCAAAATACCGAATGTTATAGAAAACCAGTGGAAAAGTTGCAGTCGGGTAAACCGACTTATATATACCCTCACCCTCAGTAAAAACATACAAGTCTCATACTCATAAGTATCGGAAAGTCAAAAGTGACCGTGGCTACCATCATTTGATGTAACATCTGATGAAAAGTCATAATAGCAACCTTAAATACCGAATGCTATAGAAAAATATTGGATGGTACATTTGTATGGGAGGTACCAGAAGGGGAGTTGCCAGACTTCCAAGTTTTTGTCCAAAACTTTGTCTAGCTATAACTGTACTAAATACAAAATGTGGGCAAGATAGCGTTTGTCATACTGATAGTATTAGACGGTTTATCAGGGGCGGGATGGCACATTTGTATGGGAGGTACCAGACGGGGAGTTGCCAGACTTCCAAGTTTTTGTCCGAAACTTTGTCCACTTATACCTTTACTAAATACGGAATTTGGGCAAGATCGCGTTGGTGATATTGATAGTATTACAGGGTTTTTAAGGGGTGGGATGGTACATTTGGATGGGAGGTACCAGAAGGGGAGTTGCCAGACTTCCAAGTTTTTGTCCAAAACTTAGTCTAGCTATAGATTTACTAAATACAGAATTTGAGCAAGATCGCGTTGGTCATATTGGTGTTACTACACGATTTCTAATGTAGGCGGGATGGTACATTTGTATGGGAGGTACCAGAAGGGGAGTTGCCAGACTTCCAAGTTTTTGTCCAAAACTTTGTCTAGCTATAACTGTACTAAATACAAAATGTGGGCAAGATAGCGTTTGTCATACTGATAGTATTAGACGGTTTATCAGGGGCGGGATGGCACATTTGTATGGGAGGTGCCAGACGGGGAGTTGCCAGACTTCCAAGTTTTTGTCCAAAACTTTGTCTAGCTATAACTGTACTAAATACAAAATGTGGGCAAGATAGCGTTTGTCATACTGATAGTATTAGACGGTTTATCAGGGGCGGGATGGCACATTTGTATGGGAGGTGCCAGACGGGGAGTTGCCAGACTTCCAAGTTTTTGTCCGAAACTTTGTCTAGCTATAACTGTACTAAATACAAAATGTGGGCAAGATAGCGTTTGTCATACTGATAGTATTAGACGGTTTATCAGGGGCGGGATGGTACATTTGTATGGGAGGTACCAGAAGGGGAGTTGCCAGACTTCCAAGTTTTTGTCCGAAACTTTGTCCACTTATACCTTTACTAAATACGGAATTTGGGCAAGATCGCGTTGGTGATATTGATAGTATTACAGGGTTTTTAAGGGGTGGGATGGTACATTTGGATGGGAGGTACCAGAAGGGGAGTTGCCAGACTTCCAAGTTCTTGTCCAAAACTTAGTCTAGCTATAGATTTACTAAATACAGAATTTGAGCAAGATCGCGTTGGTCATATTGGTGTTACTACACGATTTCTAATGTAGGCGGGATGGTACATTTGTATGGGAGGTACCAGAAGGGGAGTTGCCAGACTTCCAAGTTTTTGTCCAAAACTTTGTCTAGCTATAACTGTACTAAATACAAAATGTGGGCAAGATAGCGTTTGTCATACTGATAGTATTAGACGGTTTATCAGGGGCGGGATGGCACATTTGTATGGGAGGTGCCAGACGGGGAGTTGCCAGACTTCCAAGTTTTTGTCCAAAACTTTGTCTAGCTATAACTTTACTAAATACGGAATTTGGGCAAGATAGCGTTGGATATACTGATAGTATTTGACGGTTTATCAGGGGCGGGATGGTACATTTGTATGGGAGGTACCAGAAGGGGAGTTGCCAGACTTCCAAGTTTTTGTCCGAAACTTTGTCCACTTATACCTTTACTAAATACGGAATTTGGGCAAGATCGCGTTGGTGATATTGATAGTATTACAGGGTTTTTAAGGGGTGGGATGGTACATTTGGATGGGAGGTACCAGAAGGGGAGTTGCCAGACTTCCAAGTTTTTGTCCAAAACTTAGTCTAGCTATAGATTTACTAAATACAGAATTTGGGCAAGATCGCGTTGGTCATATTGGTGTTACTACACGATTTCTAAGGTAGGCGGGATGGTACATTTGTATGGGAGGTACCAGAAGGGGAGTTGCCAGACTTCCAAGTTTTTGACCAAAACTTTGTCTAGCTATAGCTTTACTAAATACAAAATGTGGGCAAGATAGCGTTGGTCATACTGATAGTATTAGACGGTTTATCAGGGGCGGGATGGCACATTTGTATGGGAGGTACCAGACGGGGAGTTGCCAGACCTCCAAGTTTTTGTCCAAAACTTTGTCTAGCTATAACTTTACTAAATACGGAATTTGGGCAAGATAGCGTTGGTCATACTGATAGTATTAGACGGTTTATCAGGGGCGGGATGGTACATTTGTATGGGAGGTACCAGAAGGGGAGTTGCCACACTTCCAAGTTTTTGTCCAAAACTTAGTCTAGCTATAGATTTACTAAATACAGAATTTGGGCAAGATCGCGTTGGTCATATTGGTGTTACTACACGATTTCTAAGGTAGGCGGGATGGTACATTTGTATGGGAGGTACCAGAAGGGGAGTTGCCAGACTTCCAAGTTTTTGTCCAAAACTTTGTCTAGCTATAACTGTACTAAATACAAAATGTGGGCAAGATAGCGTTGGTTATACTGATAGTATTAGACGGTTTATCAGGGGCGGGATGGTACATTTGTATGGGAGGTACCAGAAGGGGAGTTGCCAGACTTCCAAGTTTTTGTCCGAAACTTTGTCCACTTATACCTTTACTAAATACGGAATTTGGGCAAGATCGCGTTGGTGATATTGATAGTATTACAGGGTTTTTAAGGGGTGGGATGGTACATTTGTATGGGAGGTACCAGAAGGGGAGTTGCCAGACTTCCAAGTTTTTGTCCAAAACTTAGTCTAGCTATAGATTTACTAAATACAGAATTTGGGCAAGATCGCGTTGGTCATATTGGTGTTACTACACGATTTCTAAGGTAGGCGGGATGGTACTTTGTATGGGAGGTACCAGAAGGGGAGTTGCCAGACTTCCAAGTTTTTGTCCGAAACTTTGTCCACTTATACCTTTACTAAATACGGAATTTGGGCAAGATCGCGTTGGTGATATTGATAGTATTACAGGGTTTTTAAGGGGTGGGATGGTACATTTGGATGGGAGGTACCAGAAGGGGAGTTGCCAGACTTCCAAGTTTTTGTCCAAAACTTAGTCTAGCTATAGATTTACTAAATACAGAATTTGGGCAAGATCGCGTTGGTCATATTGGTGTTACTACACGATTTCTAAGGTAGGCGGGATGGTACATTTGTATGGGAGGTACCAGAAGGGGAGTTGCCAGACTTCCAAGTTTTTGACCAAAACTTTGTCTAGCTATAGCTTTACTAAATACAAAATGTGGGCAAGATAGCGTTGGTCATACTGATAGTATTAGACGGTTTATCAGGGGCGGGATGGCACATTTGTATGGGAGGTACCAGACGGGGAGTTGCCAGACCTCCAAGTTTTTGTCCAAAACTTTGTCTAGCTATAACTTTACTAAATACGGAATTTGGGCAAGATAGCGTTGGTCATACTGATAGTATTAGACGGTTTATCAGGGGCGGGATGGTACATTTGTATGGGAGGTACCAGAAGGGGAGTTGCCACACTTCCAAGTTTTTGTCCAAAACTTAGTCTAGCTATAGATTTACTAAATACAGAATTTGGGCAAGATCGCGTTGGTCATATTGGTGTTACTACACGATTTCTAAGGTAGGCGGGATGGTACATTTGTATGGGAGGTACCAGAAGGGGAGTTGCCAGACTTCCAAGTTTTTGTCCAAAACTTTGTCTAGCTATAACTGTACTAAATACAAAATGTGGGCAAGATAGCGTTGGTTATACTGATAGTATTAGACGGTTTATCAGGGGCGGGATGGTACATTTGTATGGGAGGTACCAGAAGGGGAGTTGCCAGACTTCCAAGTTTTTGTCCGAAACTTTGTCCACTTATACCTTTACTAAATACGGAATTTGGGCAAGATCGCGTTGGTGATATTGATAGTATTACAGGGTTTTTAAGGGGTGGGATGGTACATTTGTATGGGAGGTACCAGAAGGGGAGTTGCCAGACTTCCAAGTTTTTGTCCAAAACTTAGTCTAGCTATAGATTTACTAAATACAGAATTTGGGCAAGATCGCGTTGGTCATATTGGTGTTACTACACGATTTCTAAGGTAGGCGGGATGGTACTTTGTATGGGAGGTACCAGAAGGGGAGTTGCCAGACTTCCAAGTTTTTGACCAAAACTTTATCCAGTTGTACTTTTACCAAATACGTAATTTGGCCAAGATGGGTGTGGGCGTATTGATATTATTACACGATTACTAAAGTGGGCGAAATAGTAGATTTGTATGGGAGGTACCCGAAGGGGTGTGGCCATATAGCCCATATGCAATCCCATAAGCAGTTTTGGGAAAATATTAACCCATGCCAAATTTCAGAGCGATTGTTTAACTCTTTCGAAAGTTATCG
This sequence comes from Hydrotaea cyrtoneurina, assembly GCA_958296145.1. Lineage (NCBI taxonomy): Eukaryota > Metazoa > Arthropoda > Insecta > Diptera > Muscidae > Hydrotaea > Hydrotaea cyrtoneurina. Next base: position 47,306,784 of record OY282514.1, on the reverse strand, counting down.
TGCGTACCAGCAGGACAGACAGACGGACAGACGGACAGACGGACGGACAGACGGACAGACGGACATGGCTCAAACGATTCAGAAAGTCATGAATCGAATTTGGTTCAAAGACACCTGGTGTCTAATGTGAATATTTCTAGGTGTTACACTTTTGGGTCGTATCAAATGATATATACCCTCCTACCCGTAGGGTGAGGGTATAAATATTGGATGGTACATTTGTATGGGAGGTACCAGAAGGGGAGTTGCCAGACTTCCAAGTTTTTGTCCAAAACTTTGTCTAGCTATAACTGTACTAAATACAAAATGTGGGCAAGATAGCGTTTGTCATACTGATAGTATTAGACGGTTTATCAGGGGCGGGATGGCACATTTGTATGGGAGGTACCAGACGGGGAGTTGCCAGACTTCCAAGTTTTTGTCCGAAACTTTGTCCACTTATACCTTTACTAAATACGGAATTTGGGCAAGATCGCGTTGGTGATATTGATAGTATTACAGGGTTTTTAAGGGGTGGGATGGTACATTTGGATGGGAGGTACCAGAAGGGGAGTTGCCAGACTTCCAAGTTTTTGTCCAAAACTTAGTCTAGCTATAGATTTACTAAATACAGAATTTGAGCAAGATCGCGTTGGTCATATTGGTGTTACTACACGATTTCTAATGTAGGCGGGATGGTACATTTGTATGGGAGGTACCAGAAGGGGAGTTGCCAGACTTCCAAGTTTTTGTCCAAAACTTTGTCTAGCTATAACTGTACTAAATACAAAATGTGGGCAAGATAGCGTTTGTCATACTGATAGTATTAGACGGTTTATCAGGGGCGGGATGGCACATTTGTATGGGAGGTGCCAGACGGGGAGTTGCCAGACTTCCAAGTTTTTGTCCAAAACTTTGTCTAGCTATAACTGTACTAAATACAAAATGTGGGCAAGATAGCGTTTGTCATACTGATAGTATTATAGGTTTATCACGGGCGGGATGGCACATTTGTATGGGAGGTGCCAGACGGGGAGTTGCCAGACTTCCAAGTTTTTGTCCGAAACTTTGTCTAGCTATAACTGTACTAAATACAAAATGTGGGCAAGATAGCGTTTGTCATACTGATAGTATTAGACGGTTTATCAGGGGCGGGATGGTACATTTGTATGGGAGGTACCAGAAGGGGAGTTGCCAGACTTCCAAGTTTTTGTCCGAAACTTTGTCCACTTATACCTTTACTAAATACGGAATTTGGGCAAGATCGCGTTGGTGATATTGATAGTATTACAGGGTTTTTAAGGGGTGGGATGGTACATTTGGATGGGAGGTACCAGAAGGGGAGTTGCCAGACTTCCAAGTTCTTGTCCAAAACTTAGTCTAGCTATAGATTTACTAAATACAGAATTTGAGCAAGATCGCGTTGGTCATATTGGTGTTACTACACGATTTCTAATGTAGGCGGGATGGTACATTTGTATGGGAGGTACCAGAAGGGGAGTTGCCAGACTTCCAAGTTTTTGTCCAAAACTTTGTCTAGCTATAACTGTACTAAATACAAAATGTGGGCAAGATAGCGTTTGTCATACTGATAGTATTAGACGGTTTATCAGGGGCGGGATGGCACATTTGTATGGGAGGTGCCAGACGGGGAGTTGCCAGACTTCCAAGTTTTTGTCCAAAACTTTGTCTAGCTATAACTTTACTAAATACGGAATTTGGGCAAGATAGCGTTGGATATACTGATAGTATTTGACGGTTTATCAGGGGCGGGATGGTACATTTGTATGGGAGGTACCAGAAGGGGAGTTGCCAGACTTCCAAGTTTTTGTCCGAAACTTTGTCCACTTATACCTTTACTAAATACGGAATTTGGGCAAGATCGCGTTGGTGATATTGATAGTATTACAGGGTTTTTAAGGGGTGGGATGGTACATTTGGATGGGAGGTACCAGAAGGGGAGTTGCCAGACTTCCAAGTTTTTGTCCAAAACTTAGTCTAGCTATAGATTTACTAAATACAGAATTTGGGCAAGATCGCGTTGGTCATATTGGTGTTACTACACGATTTCTAAGGTAGGCGGGATGGTACATTTGTATGGGAGGTACCAGAAGGGGAGTTGCCAGACTTCCAAGTTTTTGACCAAAACTTTGTCTAGCTATAGCTTTACTAAATACAAAATGTGGGCAAGATAGCGTTGGTCATACTGATAGTATTAGACGGTTTATCAGGGGCGGGATGGCACATTTGTATGGGAGGTACCAGACGGGGAGTTGCCAGACCTCCAAGTTTTTGTCCAAAACTTTGTCTAGCTATAACTTTACTAAATACGGAATTTGGGCAAGATAGCGTTGGTCATACTGATAGTATTAGACGGTTTATCAGGGGCGGGATGGTACATTTGTATGGGAGGTACCAGAAGGGGAGTTGCCACACTTCCAAGTTTTTGTCCAAAACTTAGTCTAGCTATAGATTTACTAAATACAGAATTTGGGCAAGATCGCGTTGGTCATATTGGTGTTACTACACGATTTCTAAGGTAGGCGGGATGGTACATTTGTATGGGAGGTACCAGAAGGGGAGTTGCCAGACTTCCAAGTTTTTGTCCAAAACTTTGTCTAGCTATAACTGTACTAAATACAAAATGTGGGCAAGATAGCGTTGGTTATACTGATAGTATTAGACGGTTTATCAGGGGCGGGATGGTACATTTGTATGGGAGGTACCAGAAGGGGAGTTGCCAGACTTCCAAGTTTTTGTCCGAAACTTTGTCCACTTATACCTTTACTAAATACGGAATTTGGGCAAGATCGCGTTGGTGATATTGATAGTATTACAGGGTTTTTAAGGGGTGGGATGGTACATTTGTATGGGAGGTACCAGAAGGGGAGTTGCCAGACTTCCAAGTTTTTGTCCAAAACTTAGTCTAGCTATAGATTTACTAAATACAGAATTTGGGCAAGATCGCGTTGGTCATATTGGTGTTACTACACGATTTCTAAGGTAGGCGGGATGGTACTTTGTATGGGAGGTACCAGAAGGGGAGTTGCCAGACTTCCAAGTTTTTGACCAAAACTTTATCCAGTTGTACTTTTACCAAATACGTAATTTGGCCAAGATGGGTGTGGGCGTATTGATATTATTACACGATTACTAAAGTGGGCGAAATAGTAGATTTGTATGGGAGGTACCCGAAGGGGTGTGGCCATATAGCCCATATGCAATCCCATAAGCAGTTTTGGGAAAATATTAACCCATGCCAAATTTCAGAGCGATTGTTTAACTCTTTCGAAAGTTATCGTGCGTACCAGCAGGACAGACAGACGGACAGACGGACGGACAGACGGACAGACGGACATGGCTCAAACGATTCAGAAAGTCATGAATCGAATTTGGTTCAAAGACACCTGGTGTCTAATGTGAATATTTCTAGGTGTTACACTTTTGGGTCGTATCAAATGATATATACCCTCCTACCCGTAGGGTGAGGGTATAAATATTGTATTACATGTTTTTACAAAACGGGCGGAATATAAAGCAGAGTTTTTACTAGAAAATTGTATATAGCTAAAGCTTTACTAAATATAGAATTTCGGAAAGATTCGTTGAGCGAAATTATATAATTACTAGATTTCTAAAGTGGGTGGAATGGTACATTTGTATGGGAGGTACCAGAAGGAGAGTTGCCAGACTTCCAAGTTTTTGTCCGAAACTTTGTCCACTTATACCTTTACTAAATACGGAATTTGGGCAAGATCGTGTTGGTCATATTGATAGTATTACAGGGTTTTTAAGTGGTGGGATGGTACATTTGTATGACAGGTACCAGAAGTGGAGTTGCCAGACTTCCAAGTTTTTGTCCGAAATTTTGTCCAGTTATACCTTTACTAAATACAGAATTTGGGCAAGATCGCGTTGGTCATATTGGTGTTATTACACGATTTCTAAGGTAGGCGGGATGGTACATTTGTATGACAGGTACCAGAAGGGGAGTTGCCAGACTGCCAAGTTTTTTCCAAAATTTTGCCTAGCTATAGAGTTACTAAATACAGAATTTGGGCAAGATCGCGTTGGTCATATTGGTGTTATTACACGATTTCTAAGGTAGGCGAGATGGTACATTTGTATGGGAGGTACCAGAATGGGAGTTTCCAGACTTCCAAGTTTTTGTCCGAAACTGTGTCTAGCTATAGCTTTACTAAATACAGAATTTGGGCAAGATCTAATTGGTCATATTTATAATACTACACGGTTTATAATGGGCGGAATGGTACATTTGTATGGGTGGTACCAGAAGGGGAGTTGCCAGGCTTCCAAGTTTTTGTCCAAAACTTTGTCTAGCTATAACTTTACCAAATACGAAATTTGGGCAAGATAGCATTGGTTATACTGATAGTATTAGACGGTTTATCAGGGGCGGGATGGTACATTTGTATGGGAGGTACCAGAAGGGGAGTTGCCAGACTTCCAAGTTTTTGTTCAAAACTTTGTCTAGCTATAACTTTACTAAATACAAAATTTGGGCAAGATAGCGTTGGGCATATTGCTATTAATACACGATTTCTAATGTAGGCGATATGGTACATTTGTATGGAAGGTACCAGAAGGGGAGTTGCCAGACTTCCAAGTTTTTGTCCGAAACTTTGTCTAGCTATAGCTTTACCAAATACGTAATTTGGCCAAGATCGGTGTGGGCGTATTGATATTATTACACGATTACTAAAGTGGGCGAAATAGCAGATTTGTGTGGGAGGTACCCGAAGGGGTGTGGCCATATAGCCCATATGCAATCCCATAAGCAGTTTTGGGAAAATATTAACCCATGCCAAATTTCAGAGCGATTGTTTAACTCTTTCGAAAGTTATCGTGCGTACCAGCAGGACAGACAGACAGACGGACAGACGGACATGGCTCAAACGATTTAGAAAGTCATGAATCGAATTTGGTTCAAAGACACCTGGGTTCTAATCTGAATATTTCTAGGTGTTACACATTTGGGTCGTATCAAATGATATATACCCTCCTACCCGTAGGGTGAGGGTATAAAAATTAAATAAGTTCCACGAAAAATTAACTAACACACAACTTAGAAACGAAGTAAATCCATTAAAAAATAGTATTTATGTTTCTTTCGGAGTTATTTCATAATAACTGGACAAATGAAAAAACTCCCAAAAAATTGGAAATAAGTTCGAAATTTATTTGGAATTTTTTGGGCAGTTATTTCATTTTTCTTGTGAGAGTTATTTCCGGTGGACAAAAGTTACCCACAAAAAATAAGGAACCTTATTGTATTTAAATTCTCAACATCATCTCAATGTAAACACAATTTATAATAAAAAAAAATTCAGTACAATAGCTCTTAAAGTAAGAGATACATTCGACAAAGTCGCACATATGTCGAAAAAACTATTTTTTATGCGCAATATGATCAATTACATCAAAATTTGTAAACACGACCCCCTACATACATATATCCAATTGTCCGATTTTAAATTCGGACATAAAAAGTTACAGAACTATGAATTTCCCAAATTTGGACGGAAATGCCCAAAACGGCAACACTGATCCAGACTCCTAAAGACCCGGGCATTATGAAACCCGATGGACTCTTCACCGAGATGGAACTCCTGACGGACACAGAGGTTGCGGAGGTTTCTTAGCGCCATCCCATTTACAACCAGTACATCAAATCCATTGGTCCACGGAGAAAAAAATTAAGGAAGAAGTGTAGTCATTCATGCCATACAAACCGGCAGGACCAGACGGCATATTTCCGGCGTTGCTACAAAAATCTATAGAGACTATTATTGGTGACTGGAACAATCTTTGTAATGTGTTCCAGCCAGAGGACATGACAACCAAACAGATTTCTGAGGCCTCAATCTGGCATATGATGACAAATACTACGAGGGTAGTTTAACAACTCTATGACTTTTGAATAAACCATATTTTTTTTGGGGAGCAATTTCTTTGGCTTTGATAATTATATTTATTTTAGTCTCTGGCGAATGATGTAGCATTCGTAACCCAATTTATGGTCTTTAGCCATGGTGAGTGAACTAGAATGTCAAAAAAATCTGGTTTCCGTCACCTTTACACATTTTCCAAAAAAAAAAAAAATCAAAAATACATTACCCCACAAGTTTTCAAAACCAGGCTGACCATATTGTTTACTGGTACTTTGTCATGAAGGAAGAACACTTTTTTCCGTCTCCAAATATGTGTTCAACAACAGTAAATAGTTTTCGTAGGTCATAGTTTTACCCTTTACAATCGATGTGGTAGGACGTCTGCTCCAGGCGTTCATGTAAAGTATTTTAAGTCCCTTTATGTTTAGCTTTCGCCGACGCTGATGACAAATTAGAAAAACACAATTAATATTTGGTCCTTATGTAGATTATGGACAGCTTTTCGCCTACTGGTTGTGAAACCGGATGATGAGGTGTTTTGTTTACAACAAATTTGTTTTTAACGCAGTTGTACGAGGGCAGTTTGGTAACTCAATGACTTATTCTTTTTCGTTCGTACTTAATAACAAATCCACACTGTTCTATCATCTGTTAATAGACAATTGTTAAGAAAATTTCGTTTGAAATTCTAATGGATTAATATTTCCCGAAATGCATATGAGCTATATTGCCACGCCCCTTTGAGCACCTTCCAGACGGATGTACTATTCCGCTCACTCGTTTAATATTATTACTACGCCACACACACAATATTATCTAATAAAGTTTTGGACAGAATTCCAAACTATTGTCAACATCTGCACGAAGTCAGCCAAACTGTCGGAACCCACCTCGTCGCTACATAATATACCATTTGTATGCGAATGCCTGTGCGAGTGTGTGTGTGAGAGTACGAGAGTGTGAGCGTTTGTTTTATGAATCTGTTGTTTTAAAATATAACGGTTGAATGCATCATAATACATCAACAGCACAACATGTCGTACCACATGACGTATGAGTGTCAAAAAAATGAATATGTTTTTCATGACTGCAGAGCTCATCGCAACTGTGCCGGTGTGTATGTGTGGGTTTGTGAGGACGAGAGTGAGTGTGAATGTGTGAGTAACTACCAGGGGGTAGAGGTATAGAAATTAATATTTATATTTTTCGCATACCAACGACAAAAACGCCATACATACGTAGACACGACACACTCCCATACACGCACACACATTCTCTAATACTCGCATTGTTGTTTATTCACACTTTCATTCCGATACCGGTGAAAAGTGATATTCAAAAAGTTACGGATTGAATTTAAATTTTAAATTGCAAACCAAAACCTTAACTAAAATTTCAAAAAAAAAAAAAAATAACAATGTCGGCACATCAAAAAGAGTTACACTGCATACGCCGCCAAGGCTGGCATTTGAAACTGAGAAGAAAACACAGGGCTTAAAAACTGTTACTAATTGAATGAAATTTAATCGACATCTTGTAGATTTTTGTTTCGGTTTTACCGAATCGTTATTTGTTTGATGCACATTGGACTGTATCGTATATCAGAAAATGCCATGGAAACTTTTGGAGGTTCGATAACAAAAAATTTATATTCAATTATTTTTAACAATAAAAATGCTCAATTACTCACATTCCTAGTGGTGGATCAGGAATGGGTCCTTACCAATTGGGGCTCCAATTGAACTATTTTTGTTTTTATTTTTTTTTTGAGGTTGCCATAAGAAATAAGGAGGAAAGATGGGGGAAAGTTTTGTTAGCGTTTGAAAAAAAGGAAAAATTAAATAATACCTAAAAATTATGAAAAACACCCCAATTTTGTATATTTTGGGGAATACATTTTTTTTGGGGGCATTTTTCATAGAACCAGGAAAAATACGTGCTGGAAGATTAATTCACAATTCGGCTAAAGAACGAGTATTCTCTATAGTACGTCACATGATCAAACGGTCATTTGACAATGATGAGAGTCCCAGACGACGGATATCTAATGAACGGATACCATTAAAATATCTATAAAACTTGGCCGATGGTCAAAGTAGTAGGAGTAGCAGAGGTTGGTCTTGCTCATTAAATTATTCTTTTGAGTGTTTTCTCTAGTGTGTGATATCAAGGATTGTCTTCTTTCACTTGCTCCTTTTGTATTGGTCTCGGCATCCCCTGCCTACGTTAGTTTTCACCTAATGCATTTCTGTCTGAAGCGTTCATATTCAGTAAGTCATATGACCCAGCCAAAAACACGTGTTAAAGCCCACGGATTGTTTGCCGCTCATGGTTTATCCGGCATTCACTTCACATTCTACGCTTGTGCTTAATGTCGACACACATGGGGCGATGCGAATGATTTTTCTTGAAAAGACCCAGAATGTGCCCATTGAAAAAATAAGCTTTTTATTGCAAAATCAATATCCAGACATGGTTCGGACCACTGGTCCCCTAGTTCGTCTGATTTAACGCTTCTGGATTACTTTTTATGCGGCTCTGTTAAGGCATTGATTTATGACGACAAACCAGTAACTCTTGAAGTATCGAAAGCCAAGTCAGATTTACTTGAAAAAGTAGTCCACAATTGGACTGATCGAAAATGCAGGGAATCATATTGAAAAAAATAAATGACATGCAATTATCAACCAGATTGTAATAAAATATTGCATTCCAACAGTAGTTCCTTCATCTATAATCATTTTAAGTTCTCATGCTCTTAAAACCCCACATTTTTTTTGTTAGGATGAACCTTACCGATCAGTACCGATACTGACATCATTCTTTCTATTGATGGTAGAGTCAACCACAACCTTGTTGCTGGAAATGCTGGCCTGTAACGTGTCGCCTTTCTGCAGTTGCAAGCAATCATTTCGTATTGTCCTCGTTTACCAGTGATTCCTTTGCGATTATTGAAAACGCACCAGATACTCGCACTACATATTCCCACGTTATCAATGTTGCCCATATATCCATCAGTATGTTGAAGGAATTAAATGTTGACGGATGTGATGGTGCGATAAGGAGTTACGTATGACGAAACCCCTCGTAATGGTGAATGTTTCAGAGGCATAACATTGTACTTTTATAGCAGATCTGGTGTCAGCAGAGTCGTTCTACAAAAGACTACTTATTTTTGCAAGGATCTTATATCCAAAAGTTGTGCTCTTATCCAACTGATCCGAGGCTTGTACACTATAAATCATATACAGCTCATGGCCAATATTCGTATTGAGCTTATAGCAGTACTGCCCGCGGGTTCATAGCCATGCTAAGGAAAACACACTTCAGTTGATTTGAGATGTACTGACAGTGTCTTAGTTGCTCGCAATAATCTTACGATAGCTGCAATGTTATTACCGATTTATCTACAACTTATAAATTAGTTTACGAAGCTAACAATTTAAAATATTTGTAATGTGTTGCCTGAGATTTCAAAAGCGTATAGAATGTCAACTGATTCGTGGCGTAGGGTAACCTGTCACAATTCCCCAATGCCAACAAGGGCATGTACTTCATATGCGTATTTACATAGGTGTGTGTGTATGTTCGTATGTGTGTGTATTGATCTCATCACAACCAACGCAGGATATGCAAATGCCATATCAAGCTGGGAATTTGTGATTTTATCCTTTTAACATATTCCAGTACATGCATAGACGCAACACGATGTTAAGCTTCGCCTTAACAGTTGTCTTTCGAATGTATCCATGCGTACATCCCTTGCCACAATCTTACAAGGATGTTTTGCTTGTGCAAGGTATGTTCGTTAGTGTGTGAACAATTCTCTATTCGACAGACACACACGTCTAATCACAGCCAGCATATCCTGCAATATATTTCTAGTTATTTTGCTTGGGAAAATAAATTGACAATGAATGGAATAAAAATAAGACAGACTCGTATAGAGCGCTTTTTTTTGTTACGCCATTCTTTTTGAATCTTGATATTTGTTCGGAACTAAAACGAAATTGAAATTGAGGAAAAATGAAAACAATTTAAAATCGATTACAACTCAGATAGTTGAGAAAAGGATTTTAATTCAAATTCCACTTTCAACGGCGTGGTGGGAGGACTGCAATGAAGTGCAACACCAAGCAAAATCTGAAGTATAGTGTTTTGCATTTGAACAAAGTTAAACCGCTGTACCATGTTTTCTAAATTGCTATTCTCTATCTCTCTTTCTCTCTGAGGATTTCATTCTCGACTCCTCTCTTTCGTCGTGACCGTTCTGTGGCGTTTTTTGCGGATGTGTATCTAAATTAGTTGTTAACATTGTTGTAGAACACTAAAAAATAATTGTTGTACACACAGCATTTACGTTGTTTACAATTTGTTAACAGGCATTTGTTCCAGGGCCACAAAACGGAAAGTCCGGAAATGGTCTAACACTAAATGTGTAGTCATTTCAATTTTTATTGGAATGCCAACAGCACATAGGCCATGTATTTTTCCTTGATGGTGTAATATCTGTTACTAGGACACTCTCGGGCAACACAACGAGTGCATCACATTGGAACTCTGTTAAATAACGGAAGGCGACAGATACCGAAATTAGGGTTTTTTGCGGTGGTTTTAGTTTCCGATACTCTGTTTTAGTCTTTGTAGAAATTAAATTGATGTGCGTACTTATTTGTTAACCCCTGAGTGTAGAGCAGTGTTGACTGCTACGAATAAATGTGTTTGGAGAGAACTAGAGTTATATACATTTCGGCCAGATAATTTGCATTACCACCTACTCACCTATTCATGAATTAAATACGTTAAATAATTTTCGATATCACTTCTTATTGGTCTTAGAGTCTCTTTAAAATACAAAGGATATAATTAAGTACTAGAGTACTAGGAATAATAAAATTTACTTCTTAATATCATTAGGATTATTTTTTACACTGAAGCTGATGTTTCAGCCTAAATAAAGCAAATAAAAATATACAAGAAATATCAGCATTTGTATGACAGTGCCATCTATCGGTAAAAATAAATATCAAACATGAATTCCTCCACCCAAAAACATTAAGATACACAACTTTCCAGGTTAAGAGAAAGAAACAAAATTTTTTTTATAAAAATTCCAATGATCTTTTCTTCAAATGTATGTTAAACCAGTGGAAAAGTTGCAGTCGGGTAAACCGACTTATATATACCCTCACCCTCAGTAAAAACCTACAAGTCTCATACTCATAAGTATCGGAAAGTCAAAAGTGACCGTAGCTACCATCATTTGATGTAACATCTGATGAAAAGTCAGAATAGCAACCTAAAATACCGAATGCTATAGAAAAATATTGGATGGTACATTTGTATGGGAGGTACCAGAAGGGGAGTCGCCAGACTTCCAAGTTTTTGTCCAAAACTTTGTCTAGCTATAGATTTACTAAATACAGAATTTGGGCAAGATCGCGTTGGTCATATTGGTGTTACTACACGATTTCTAAGGTAGGCGGGATGGTACATTTGTATGGGAGGTACCAGAAGGGGAGTTGCCAGACTTTCAAGTTTTTGTCCAAAACTTTGTCTAGCTATAGATTTACTAAATACAGAATTTGGGTAAGATCGCGTTGGTCATATTGGTGTTACTACACGATTTCTAAGGTAGGCGGGATGGTACATTTGTATGGGAGGTACCAGAAGGGGAGTTGCCAGACTTCCAAGTTTTTGTCCAAAACTTTGTCCATTTATACCTTTACTAAATACGGAATTTGGGCAAGATCGCGTTGGTCATATTGGTGTTACTACACGATTTCTAAGGTAGGCGGGATGGTACATTTGTATGGGAGGTACCAGAAGGGGAGTTGCCAGACTTTCAAGTTTTTGTCCAAAACTTTGTCTAGCTATAGATTTACTAAATACAGAATTTGGGTAAGATCGCGTTGGTCATATTGGTGTTACTACACGATTTCTAAGGTAGGCGGGATGGTACATTTGTATGGGAGGTACCAGAAGGGGAGTTGCCAGACTTCCAAGTTTTTGTCCAAAACTTTGTCCATTCATACCTTTACTAAATACGGAATTTGGGCAAGATCGCGTTGGTCATATTGGTGTTACTACACGATTTCTAAGGTAGGCGGGATGGTACATTTGTATGGGAGGTACCAGAAGGGGAGTTGCCAGACTTCCAAGTTTTTGTCCAAAACTTTGTCTAGCCATAGGTTTACTAAATACAGAATTTGGGCAAGATCGCGTTGGTCATATTGGTGTTACTACACGATTTCTAAGGTAGGCGGGATGGTACATTTGTATGGGAGGTACCAGAAGGGGAGTTGCCAGACTTCCAAGTTTTTGTCAGAAACTTTGTTCAGTTATACTTTTACTAAATACGGATTTTTGCCAAGATCGGAGTGTGCATATTGATATTATTACACGTTTAGTAAAGTGGGCGAAATAGTAGATTTGTATGGGAGGTACCCGAAGGGGTGTGGCCATATAGCCCATATGCAATCCCATAAGCAGTTTTTGGAAAATATTAAGCCATGCCAAATTTCAGAGTGATCGTTTAACTCTTTCGAAAGTTATCGTGCGTACCAGCAGGACAGACGGACAGACGGACGGACAGACGGACATGGCTCAAACGATTCAGAAAGTCATGAATCGAATTTGGTTCAAAGACACCTGGTGTCTAATGTGAATATTTCTAGGTGTTACACTTTTGGGTCGTATCAAATGATATATACCCTCCTACCCGTAGGGTGAGGGTATAAAAACCCTTTGCCGGTTATGGTTTGGATAATGTCAACTGTCATTTGAAATTGGTTTCATCTCATTCGTATTTTGGTTGTTGCACTGTGTTATTGAAAGCCAAGTGTCTTTCTGACCTAACCAGGCATAAAAAATCAATCAGCGACGCATGAAACACAGAGGAAAGAAATCATATTCATGTTTCAAAAGCTGCGGCAGCGATTTAATGCAGCAAAAAAAAAATAGTTCTTGATTTCCGTTTATTAAAAAAAGAAGAGAAAAAAGAAATGGAATCACGGAAATTTGAGTAGATTGAGTTATATGGAAACAGAAATGATGCCCAGAAATTCTACAAACAAGTAAGAAATCAAGCCAAGATTCGTCTACTGGCATAACTTCGTGTAGGGATGAAAATGGGAATCTGGTGACAGAGTATTTGGAACAAACATTTCTCCAGCTTGTTAGCGGCTTAAGAACAACAAGGCCGCTGATGCTGACGGAATACCAGCAGAGCTGTATAAGACCGAAGGATAAGAGCTGATAAGGTGCAGGCATCAGCTAGTCTGTACCATCTGCAAGTATGAAAGCATGTCTGATTATTGGAACATCAGCGTACAGTGTCCAACTCACAAAAAAGGGATATAAAACCGTGGAATACGTTTCCTAACCATCGCCTATAAGGTCTTTTTAAGTATTTGTGCGAAAGATTGGAGCCCAAACTCCACGTCTGCTACAGACCTATTAGTGTGGATTCAGGGGGAATAAATCAACTATCACTTCGGCAGATCCTGGTAATGCAAAGCGTTACATACTACCTTTTCCTCGACTATAAAGCCGCCTTCGACATGCCAATAAGAGAAGAATTTTTTTAAACCATATCTGCATATGAGTTCCCTTCAAAACTTGTACGCCTTTGTCGCAAGACTCTGATTGACACTAGATATTCAGTAAAAATAGGAGGCGACCTATCGGAACTATTCAGTACAAGATGTCTGCGACAAGGTGCCAGCTAATCGTGATGGAGAAAATATTGGAAAAAGCTGAAGTTATTGGAATACAAATGATCACATCCTGCTCGCCTATGCGTCGAAAAGATAGATTGAGATGTAACTGGTGCTTTTTCCACAAACCAGAAGGAATCGACGAAGATGGGTCTAATGGTGAACGAGAACAAAACAAAATGTATGATTGCAACTACTAGACAGTCTTCGCGACGGAAGAATGGTGACATAGCGAAGGTCCGCCGTTGCAATATCAAGGTAGTGGAAGATTTTATATAAAGGGTGTTTTTTATTGAGGTATAGAACTTCGAATTGAAATAAAACACAAGAAAATCGTCTTAATGTCTATCAATTTGGCTTTTTTGGAAGGATAATTTTATGTCATTAATGTTTAAATATGATTTCGGGCATGTGGCCGCCGCGGCTGTCTCGAATAAAGCCAATTCTACAGGTCCAATTTTCCAATTGATGGACAAAGCTCCAATTGCTGTGCACGGTGGCGAATCGATTCATTCGGGTTCTCTTCAACACTTTGCTCTACAGCGGCAATTGTTTCTTCGGTGCGCACTGTTCGACGTCTCTGCGGATGCGTATTATCACATAGAGTAAACGTAGTGCGAAAACGATCGATGGTTAACCGAATTAATTGCTCTGATGGACGATGTCGACCATAAAATGGACGGAGCTTGCGGTGAACTTCGCGAACTGAACCATTACTTTCGAAATAAATTTGCACGATTTGCAAGCGTTGTTCTTTTGTCAACCTGTTCATGATGAAATGGCAAACCAAACTAAATATTAATCACTTGACAGCTGACAAAATGGTGATGTCAACTTAAAGTTCTATACCCCAATAAAAAACACCCTTTACTTTGGCTCCGCCATCAACAGAAATAATAATGTCAGCATCCAAATAAAGCTCGTACTGGCAAATAGATGTATTTCCGGTTTAACAAACACTTCAAGAATAGAACAACACTCGTATTCTGCCTCTGTTTTACAGGGTTCTCCAACAAGAGGTGTTATTTTGAATCACCCGGTATATCGGTAGCTTTCGGTAGTTTTGAATCCTTAATTCTTTGACATTTTCAACAACGCATTGAAATAAATTAAAATTCACTACAAAAATGGTGAATATCTTGCAGTCACGGTTCGCAAAACTAAAAAAATATTCCGGACCATCTTATGTCTCGAAAAGGTGATCACAATTGGCCACCGAGATTTTGTGATAGAACACCTTGCGACTTCTTGCTTTGGGGCCACGTGAAAGATAAGGTCTACGCCAACAGCCCAGCGCCGATTCAAGACCTTAAAAACAGAATTGGTGAGGCTATCGAGGACATAGCACAGCCACTTTGCGATTTGGTTATGGAAAATTAAATAAAAAGTATATAGTCCTATAAGAGTGGTCGTGGTGGCCATTTGGCTGATGTTGTTTTTCATTATTAATGGCATACATTCCTCTTTATTATTAAATAAACTTCCGATCATTTATCTCAAAAAATTTAATTTTTCTTTGAATACCAAAATAACACCTCTTGTTGGAGAACATTGTTCTTCGTCTGAATCGCTCACTCTTGCTCGTCAGCGAGCAACTAACGACGATGGGGGCCGTGGTGGTTTGTAAAAAAACTTACATCCAGCTGTTGTCAGCCTCATTTCGGCCAAATAACACAGCATTGAGTTTGGAAATAAGTTTACATTACCTTGCACTACAAACGATGTTCAAGCGCAAATCGATTGATTTCGTTCCAAGAAAATATGCTGGTAAAATTATCTCAAGTATTGTAGCGGGAACGAGCAGTCACTATCAAAATAACACATGATTGAAAATGAAACCACTTGATGGACCACTTGGTAGTATGATAGTAAAACATACCATGAAGTTTTTTCCCCCCAAAATTAACTAGCGTCATCTACTATTTGCTGCCAGTCAAGATTTGTATTGTGTAACTTTTTTCGGACATGGGTGTACCCCTTAATGTAGGGTACAATTACATTTTTATCCTAATAGCCGTTGATTAAGGAAATGTGTGAAATAGTTAACAAAATGTATATTTTAATCGTGTTAGTATTTCAGACAAATTTTAAATTTAAATAGACCCCATTTCCTATAGCATACTGAGCAATGATTTCTGTCCTCATTCCTCCACCCGCCTACATGACAAATCCTATTACAAAAGGGGTATTGAGTGTCTTTCCTTATCATCCTCTTAACTTAAAATTTCATTGAAATCCAGACACGAGACTCGTGATATTTCTTTAAAAAAAAACCGTGAAGGACGTTGGTGGCCTCAGGTTGCAAAAGGTACACGCTCTTCTTTAAATATCCTCAGCCATACAATTTCATACAGTTTCAAAAATGTGTATTTCTTTTATGTTTGCCAATTTTTTTTTTAGTTTTCTGTAAATAAACCAAAAATAAGAGGCTTTGTAGCTTATGTGCATGTCTGGGTGCGGGTTAATATTTAAATAATATTTAGTATTAAGTCACACATTTGTATCGTCCATGAACTATTCCAGGAACCCCGACCTTTTTAGACTAAGGACAGGGAGACGATTATACATCCAACACTGACAAATAGCAAGAGTAATTTTGTTGTCTATGTAAATAAGCCCAACACGATTGATACCTTGGAAAGGACGGCTGGCGCATTATTGCTGACGACCCCAAAGATGGTAAAAGTGGTAGAAAATTGGTCCTCTCAGCTGGAATTTTGTCCAGCAAACAGAGGCGGCCACTTGCCTGAAATCATGTTTAAAACATAATTCTTATCTTTATAACAAAGATAAATTCTTGGCCATAACATTAATGTATTTGACTTTTATTTCTTCTTGAAAACCACACGTTTAAAGAAAATATCCTTAACTTAAAAATTAAAAAAATTTGCCTTATTCGTATATTGTGCAGCGCACCCATAAGAGAAGGAAATCATTTTTTACAAGATCTTTTGTTTATTGAATAACTGCCGAATCATGATGCCTATCCTCCGATATAGCAACAGTCGCTTCGTTTCGGTGATATATGCCGTATGGATAAATTGTTGCCCGATCATTTGACCAATGATAGGACTGCACAGCGTCTTGGAATCCCCTGACTGGGATTTGGATATAAAATCCAGCTTTATGCATATGTAGGCATATCCTTTTGCAGATTCTTCATGAATACATTAAAAGTTTAATTAATATCACTTAGTTGGCACCTACAAAATTAATTTAATGTCGACATTAGTCTAAACACAAAATAAATATCGGTTAGTGCAATTTCATCGCTTGAAATTACTTTCTTCTAAACGTTCCCCCTCAAAAAGCTTTCGCAAATCATTCGCCACGGGTTGAAAACGTAGATTATTATCACAAATGAGCATATTGCAAGCGGCTTTGGAATCTGAACACCTTACAGCTATAATAGAATACGTTACATCAGCTCCCTTTAACTTTGGTATAGACAGCTTATAACAAAGTCATCTGGAAAAATGTTTCAATATTTGTATATGATATTTATGAAATTTATAAAATGTTACCGTCGCTATGGAAAAAGTAAAGGGTTATCCATTGTGCGTTTTAAAAGTAAACGTGAATAAAACAAATATAAAATATTTTTGTTCATGATATTTCTTTGAAACACTACATCACGCGTGTCTTGCAAGCATTGATTCTTTTGAGGCAATTTTGGACCACTTTTCGGCACATATTGGGCGGTATCTCAGCCAGAACTTGACAAATGTTGGTTCTTAAGTGCTCAAGAGTTAAAGGTTTATCTGCATAAACACGGTCTTTCGCATTGCCCCACAAAAAAAAATCTAATGGTGTCAAATCGCATGTTGATGTCGCCACGACTAGAAATTACGCGACCAGAAAATGTCTATTGCAATAAAGCCATATTCGCTCGAGTTGTGTGGCATGGGGCACCGTCTTGTTGAAACCACATATTCTCCAAGTCGTATTCTTCAAAAGCAGGCAAAAAATAGTCGGTTATCATACGACCACAACGCTCCGAATTGACGGTGACAGTCGTTCCCTCGTCGTTTTCGAAGAATTAAAGACCAATCACACCTTCGGACCAAAGACCGCACCAAACAGTGACTTTTTGGGGATGTAATGGCCTCTCTTCAATTACTTGAGGATTCTCAGAACCCCAAATATGACAATTTTGTTCATTAACATACCCACCGAGTGAGAAATGTGCTTCATAACCATAAACCACAATCGCCTCGTAAAGAACGATATTAGGCTGTCTTCCAACTGAAAAGTTTTTGTTGTGGATTAAAATCAATTCGTCATAGTCGGTAAGAAATTATTACTAATTATAATAATTGCTATTTAAATTAAATTTTTTAGGAGGTCCAGTCATTTTCAAGAATTATAATTACAATTACAAATAATCTAATTACAATTGCAAAAAAAAAAAGAATCAAAAGTAATATGAAAAAAATCCGAATACTTTCAAAAGTAATTAGAAAATAATCCGACTGCTTTCAGAGATTACTTTTGATTCTTTCTGATTATTCATAGCAATCGGAAGTAATCCGGATTAATGTCATTAAAAAAAATGGTGATGCAAATTGTTGTCCACATCAAATTCAACCAGTATTTGGTTTGAGTTATATTTTTCTTTACCAGTATAAATTGTATGCAAGTTTTGTTTGTCGTTTTCAGTATTGCTAAGCTGAAGCATTCTTCTTGATTCCTTGAAAAAAATTGCCTGTGGAATTAATTGATTTTATTATCTTTATGCGAGATGGCATCGTGGGTAACCTTTTGCTCACGTTCATACACGCCCTCGTGACAAGAGCCAAGAATTACTAACGATCATGTCTTGCAACGTGTGATAATATATGATTCCTGCAAATCACGTGGGCAGTGATTCTTTCTGATTACTTTATAGTAATTTGAGGTAATCTTGATTACTTTTAGATTATTTGTAATTGTAATCAATGATTTATTACAAATTGTTAGTGTATTGTTATACTCAATACAATTCATTTTAAAAGTAATCTAATTGATTACTAATCGTAAGCGAAATTTAACAACTATGCAATTCATACTGATTAACTCATAACCTCTAGTTATATTCAGCTTAAATTCACTCACTCCCGAAAACATTCCTATTGCGTTTTAAATTTGTATACATTTAATTTTGCATATTGCCTGTGTTCCATTAGTACCATCATCGGTCTAATTTTGCCACCGACCCACATTTGGAGAAGGTCCGTCTGCGCGTCCACCGGATGTCGGTAAACATAAACGATGTAATTTCTTTTGTATTAAATCCCATTACGACTGCTCCACTGAATGGGTTTCCTTATCATCCGCTTAACGTCAAAGTTGAATGGAACTGCGGCACGACATTCAGAGCATTTCTTAATAACACAAGATGGACGGTATCATGTGGTGGGAAATGTTTGGTGTTTATTTTGAGTTTCTTTTTTATCCCCCACTCATCTCCCCCCTCTGCCGCTACCTTTCTTTGTGGCACTTGCCCGTTTTGTTGGTTTGCATGTTTCTTAGGTGTTGCCATAAATTTTCTGAAGTTTTTTTTTCTGTTGCAAAAGTTTTTGACCTGATTTTCCTTTTCTAAACATTTGTATAAATTGCATATGCAAGTTCTAATATTCGCAACAAAAAAAAAACTTTCAGTGCCACTTGAGTATGTACATATGACGTATGGGTGCCTTCATGAAGTCTGATTCCGAAACACACCTGGGATTAAATAACCGTTTGAGTTGACATTTTAAAACTGATAAAGGAATTAGCATATTTAAGATACAGAGTAGACTTACTTATTTCCCTTAACATTCCAGGAAGGGACAGACGGAGAAGTGCTCTCGCGATCTAATTGTGTATACTCACTGAACGTAGTAAAGCCGGCTCCGAATGGCTAATGCTTTTCTACAGAAGTTGTACATGATTTAGAAATTACTCTCTTACTCGGAAAGTGGCCAGCAGGCGGAAAACAGCCGCGATGGTAGTGTTTGATAGTAGTACAACTTTATTATAATCCGAAACGTTTCCAGTGCCACTTCCCCGTTTGTATGTACGAGACGGGATATTTGTCTCTCGCTCTATGAGCTGTGAGGAGTCGCCGGTATTAAGAGGTGGAAATGGCAGCTCCAAATGTTGTTTATATTCCAACCCACTGGGTTCATTGTATTCTTTCTTTCCACAACCGCCAATTTCTCATATATCAGCAATATTCGCCCATGTCCTGACAATCGTGCGAATGTGCAATCACATGCGATTTGCGAATCTCCAATAAATTTTCTTCCTGTCATACACTTCACGCGTTGTACCCCTTTATCAAATTTTAGAAAACGAAGAAGAACTTTTGAGCCAAAAACATTAAACATTTTTTAACAATTTTTTTTAGAAAAATATATTAATGTAGGTGGAAAACATATTAAATTGTATAAGTGCATGGTTTTTTGATGGTTTTAAATTAAACTCTAAGAAAAAAATATGAGTTCACCAGGTAGAAAGCGTGCGATCGACTATCGCCAAATATTATACGATTGCGATCTCTGTGACACCAATTTTGCGATTTCAAATCACAATCGCAAATTTGAAAAAAATGCGATTGTCACGACATGGGCGATTACTAAAATATTTATTGTTAATTCTACGTATTCGTTGCGTATGATTGTTATTATAATATTCGTTAATAATGCTAATACGACGTGTCGTGGTGGAAAATGGCAATAGATGCCACAACTAATCAGAGTTGCCAATTTTGGGGAAACACAATGTGTTCAAAAATGACTAAAAGTCGCAACAATTGGCAACAAGTGAAACCGTCATTAATTGTAACAATTCATAATAGAGACTTTGTACAGGGCCTTTACATTCCATAGTAGTAGTATATCTGCCAATATTTCATGAGTAAACCCCAAATAGTTTAAAAATATGTAGTTGCTCAAATTTAAAGGCTCCATAGTCCAATCTTTCTTAATATCGCCTGAGAACCTTTAAGAGTTGCTTGATAGAAGGTTTTCCAACCTGACATTTCGGTAGCTGTCACTTTTGAAGCTTTTATTCTTTGACATTTGACAAGTAGAAACTACGCCAGTACTAAAAATGGAACAATACACGCTACAACAACGCATTGCAATTATTAAAATTCACTACAAAAATAGTGAAAATCTTGCAGTCACCGTTCGCAAAAATAATACATTTTTGGGTCGTCGTGATGCACCTTGTCGGACCGCAATACAGAAATTGGTGGAAAAATTCGAGCTGTTGGGACAAGTTAGTGAGTTGAAGAATAAATCAAGACCTCAAATATAGAATTCCTAAGGCTATCGTGGACATAGGGCAGCCACTTTGCGAAAATTTAATGAAAAGGATATGGTCCTGTAAGCGTGGTCGTGGTGGCCATTTGGCTGATGTTGTTTTTCATTATTAACGGCATAGCTTCCTCTTTTTTATGAAATAAACATCCGATAATTTATCTCAACAAAATCTATTTTTCTTTGAATACAAAAGAAAAAACGATGCCACGAATTTTGTATAAGAATATTTTCTGTAGGCGGAGGACACGCAGGAATTTGGATCTTTCCTAGATCCCTCACACGTCTCCCCGATGATTTTCCAATCATCAGAACCAATCCCCTTGTTTTGCCTTGTTCTTCAGAATTGGAGTGATAAATTTGGGGCGATGTCTACCTTCATGCTGGTCCTGAGATTGCCTAGACCATGAATGCAAATATTAAGAAATTCAAAACCATTCGACGATCTGGACGAGATTTTGCCATTTGGCACCTTCAAACTCAGTGAAGGAGTCATGCTACTTCAAAGCTTCCAGCAGAGATCGCAGTAGTTTTTTATCGAGGAGCAGCAGTATTCTGTCCGTGGGCATATTCCCTTCAGGCTGACGGCTTCTTGTTGATCAGGCGCTGATGTCAAACTGAAAGATTTCTTCAACGGGTTTGACACAGGATCATGTGTCTTACCGGACCTCTGGCGCATTACATCATACATGGATTTGTCGTTCTGAAGCCGACCCATTTCTTTCGGTATGAGAAACGCCTTCCCGACAGTGTCTAGTCTGGTTTTGGTAGCAGTGTCCAATCGATCGTTCGGCGATCCGTCTAAGCGAAATTCTTTGGGTTCACTGCATGTTTTCGTTCCAGTTGTCTGAAGAGTGACAACTAGTGTAGTGAGCTTTACTCTGGTCTGATTTGCTCTTAACGAGTGGCCTGACCTCTATGACTGTAGAATGTATCAAAGATTCTTAATTCTGCACGTAGTAGGTATGCTTGCACTGCAAGCGTTTGTCACAGGCATTTTAAAGAATCTTCGAAACCCTTACGAGCACTTGTATTATGCCACCCTATTTGTACCTTCTATTCCATGGTCTGAGGGTCTGTGCATCGGTTACGTTTGGGAAGATGTTACCTAGGACTGACAGGTTGTCGCTGATGTCTTCGTAGAACACCACATCAACGTTACGCGATCTTTTATCGGGGACTTAAGAGGTTGAGACATACACACATTGCGTACCTATCAATTAGATCGATGGATTTTAGCGCTGGGCTGGAAACCTCCTACAGAGTGATTGCACTCTATTTAGTAAGCTTGTCGCTAACTAAATAGAGATGCTGCTAATCCTAAGTAAACAAAATAGTAATTTATACACATTTATGATTGGGATGGCATTTTAGTGGACAAAAATATTTATTCGAAACCTTATTATCCACAGCCCTGACCACTGATTAGAACAAGTTTTTTTTTTATAAAATAATATTTCCAATATTTATTTATTTTATTTAGATGAAATCAGACATGTGGATGTTAATTATATCTGTTTTCTGTTGACCATTTTCATTCGGGGTATACATAAAAAACTCTACACAACTATTGAAAAGTGAATACATTCCAATCACAACGGCCTAATGGAATGACCCATATATTCCTGCATATGTAAATATCTTCGCATGAAGAGCACATATTTAGTTTTCTCAACTAAACATTCACGTTCATATTTTTTGCATGAAGTTTGACCTTTCAGCTATTTAAGCAAATGTTTGCATAGTGAATTTCATTGTTAGTGTTTATCAAAAAAAGAACGTTGCCGCCAAAAGGGATCCGAAAATTTACATGAAAAAAAAGCATACAGTTTGTTGTCAGTCGGAAACGGAAATTGCGAAATCATTTAAAGATTCTTAGTGGACGAAGCCACGGTTGTATTAAATTTGCAAATGAAACTGAATGACCGATTAACTAAAGTATAGGGATGAGGGAGATGTTGCGGCATGATGTTATAGTTCGAATTGATATTATCTGGAAAAAACTGTATTTTAAAAATACAATTGTAATCCGAAATAATAATACGATGCTTAAAAAATATACAGTCTGGTCCGCTTAATTGAAAATTGAAAAAATACAGATCATTTGTTTCAATTATCCGATGTTTTCAATAATCCGTAGAACGGGTAATTAAAATCTGTCTCAATTAAATGAATATCGGATAAGTGAAAACTATTTCAATGAAGTTCGAATAACTTCTTAATTTTGAAAAAAAAAACGTTGCACTCATACATATTCATTTTATTAACTTTTTTTAAGGATTTGAGTTAAATTTTTTTACAATTGTACATTTATTTAAATTATCCTTTTTTCCTATTACTTTCATTCGATTATTTATTTTTTCAAATGCGCTTTGCGCATAATATTTTCGAGATCATTTAAATTGTCAACAAAATAATCCCTTTAATGATTAATTGACTTTAGTTGTAGGTTGGACAAGCCCAATTCGAATTTCGTCAGAATTTTCAACAATAACCTCTTCATTATGGGCATTGGCAATTTGTTCAAAGATATCTTCGTAAGATAACTCTCCGAAGCAATCGATGTTCCCATTTTCATTGTTAGGCCCACCAGCAAATGTATTCCTTATCTCTCGGGATTTTCCAGGAATGCCAATGCACAATTTGCATTTCGAAGTCAGTCATCTTACGCAACCTGAACCAACCAAGAATTTGTAATGGAACAAGACTTACTTACTTACTTATTTCCCTTAACATTCCATGAAGGAACAGACGGGGAACTTCTCTCGAATCAGTGAGCTGTGTACGATGTAATTTGGCTAATGATTTTCTAGAGAAGTTTTCCATAGCTTAGAGATTACTCTCTAACTCGTTAAGTCGCCAACTTTTTTGAGGTGGAAACAGCCGCTGAAAATATGTTTGATGGTCTTACCCGGTTTCGACCTCAGGTTCTTCTGAGTGATAGTCGCACACAATACCTACCACACCACGGCCTAATGGAACAAGACTAGCTGTTAAAAATCTGATGAAGCACCTGATTCCGAGTATACCAATGATTTCCAATTAGAGCGTGTCCAGTTTACAGTTCGCCTTGACGACTAATAAATCACAAGGCCAATCATTGCGATTTTTCCTGTTTTTCACATTGTCATGCTCGACAGTCGGTAAATCAGGAAAGACAAAAAGGTGGTTTGTTTGCTAACAATTTGCGATGATTGCATTTAAATCATAAGCCATTTTATTTTTCGAAATAAGATATTCTAATGTGTTACTTTCCAAGAAATTTATTATCGATTCAATGCACGTAACTATTTTTCGTATGTAAACATGTATAAGGATATAACCAGCTATGCGAGGATAAGCAACGGTGGGACGAAGTCTACCGGATCAGCTAGTAGACAATAGAAAAGAAAATAATTCTGTTAGGAATTTTTCTTCCACAAACATTTTTCGATATATTGACCAAAGTTCAAGAAGGTACGGCAGACTCATCAGCATTGTAAATTGCTCCTTCAGGATATTCCTCAAGATATCAGAGAGAATGTTTTCCGTCTTTTTCAATCCTAAAATTCCACATTGAGTTTTTCGGCAAAGTATTAAGCCTTTTGCCAATACTATAGTCCATTAACTGGGCTTGTTTGGATTTAATTTCTTTGAAGAAGCGAATTTTCAACAGCGGCGTTGAAAAACGACGTTTGAGTTTCGAATCATTTTAGAGTGAAATTAGTCACTGCGTAAAATCGTATCGTGTAATTCATATCATTGAATAATTCGTCATTTGTGGGAAATTAAAAAAAACGGATTTTCAATTAAACAGAGGTAAAAGTGATAAAAATGCTTACATTTAATTAGAACAAATATTTTGTTTCAATTAACCGGACTCGACTATATTTAAAGCGCGATGTAGAGTCTAGTCCACTAAACTGTGTATAAAAGCAAAAAACCTTGATTAATTTTAATGAAACTACTAAAAATTTCAGTTTTTTGGAAGCTTTATGAAATTTTTTCTGCAAAAAAAATATATATATATTTTCCAATTAAATTTGTTTATTACTCTGAAACGGTCACTCAGATTCAAATACACTAAAAGAGAAGAGAAGAGAAATTTGTCCAAAGTCGAACAATATACTCGACTCCGTGATTTATATACTTAAATTTCCCATAAAATCAATAACATGTATTGAAAACAAGTTAATATTTTTTAGAATTTGAAATATTTTCGATTGTATGAACTATAAATGCACATCAGTATAATATAGAGTATGGGAATAGCGGCCGGATATACATTTTTTTTTTTTTAAATTATGTTATTGAATATCTGAAGTCGGAGTCGAGCTATTTAAAATTGCTGGAGTCGGAGTCAAGCAACATATTTACCATAGTCAACGCTATTACCGAACACTGCATCTTTCAGCAGTTTAAAGTTTCTAACTTTATTCGTACTCTTAGCTATTGAGTTCGTACACAATTAAATTAAATATCACACAAATACGCGTCATACACATTGCAATGGGGATGCAATTGTTCGTCTTTAATAGCAAACAGTGCAAACTGTTTGCCTTAGTGTGTGTGTGGGTATGGATGTGAGTATTTATACGGACACCAACACAGATCCATTTAAAGCACTTAACCATTTTCCAATTTGTCGAACATTGTAAAAGCAAATATGCAAAAGTAATTGAAGCCATGCTGTATCTTTGAAAGAACGACTGGGTGTTTTTGTTTCCAGACATTTGCTTGAGTCGTCTCTGAAGAATATGCAACTTATGTTTCTTGTGTGAATTGCATTAATGAACATGTGAAGAAACGAACAATGGATGATGGCTATTCTCAAAAATTCCACAGACGATCATTAAGGAATAAAATATTGAACAACAGCTTGGTTGGAACATTGTATTAATATTAAAGACATTTCTCGAGAACAGATATTTCGTTTAAGGTATGTTTATAATACATTCTGTTTATAATACAGTGGCGTCCTAAATTTAAAAAAACTTTTTATACAAAATAGTTTTTTTAAAAAAAAAAATCATTTTTTAAATAAAAAGCCTGGCCAAAAAAGCTCCAAATGAAAAATGCCCCAATAAAAGAAGAATCCAATTAAGAATTCCTCAAAATATATTAAAAATCCCTCCAAAAGACCAATTAGAAAATTTCCACAAAAATTCTGAAAAATCCTTTAACAATTTATGAAAAATTACCTAATGCAAAATCCACCAAATATTGTGAAAAATACCACCAAAAGAACAACAACATATTTTGGGAATTTGAAAAATCGTGATTTTTTTAACAAAATCAAAAGTATGAGATAAAAATAATATTTTAAAATTTATACATTAATAGTAATTACATGTACTTTGCTTTCACACATAAAGAGTCAAAATATCTTCCGCGTCTTCCCGGAAATATAGACATTTCATTTTATTTATGTTGGCTGCCATGGCTCCGTCAACATTTGGGGTGATTTTTAATTTTGAATGGTCATCCCAAACTAAAATGTGAGAAAAACCCGAAATAAAAATGAAAACAAAAGTTTAAAAGTATATCAATTTTTTAATTTTTTCAAAACAAAAGTGAATCATATATAACCAGTTATCTCATTTGAAACTTGACCCCATTTTTAAAATGAACGATAGTCCCAGCAAAATATAAAAATCACTTCAAAAATTATGAAAAACTCCCCAAATTGTTTTTGGTGAATTTTCCATAATAAAAAAATGCATTTTTCATAATAAAAAAAAATCATTTTGGGCATTGAGTTGAAATATTACGATAATTTTGAGGCAAAGGATAAATGAGTATCCTTGATTCCATATTGTGTAAGTAGCTGAGGATGTGGGCATAACTGTTGGCGCATGCACTGGCTTTTTTCGGTTGTAAAATGAGTTAGAGATTTGCTCAGTTGCCGTGTTCAGCGTGTTATGAGATAGCCCATTAATGTCGTAATCTCTTCATAACTGATCCCCAATCGTTATGATTATTGTTCAACGAATGCCATCAAAGCCTTTATTAGTTCCTAAATACTCACACTTCATTTGGGCCATTTTTCATTTTATTTTATGGATAAATTGCGAAAGAACTAACCAATTGCTTTGAAACTGGTCATGGGTAATTATTTTCTCGAACCTACCTTTGGGATTGTACATGGGTTTTATGGCACCATCGCTCACTTTGGAAAATTAACTTTGAAGTAGTTTGTTTTCGTTATAGAGCAATTCCATATGAAAGCGATCACGTTTTGGACGACCCCTCTCCGATTTTAAAATAAATAGTCTGAATCGATTGCCCATCAAAAAATAATGTACGTACATATTTTCTTTAGTGTTGATAGTGACTGCTTTAGTGGTGGTGTAAACCACTGTCATGTGACAAAATTGAAGAATTATTCATAAGGGACCTCATTCAAAAACTATTAAAGCGATCGAAACGAGTGATAGCTCGTTGGAAAGGTATTGAATCAGGCTTTAATAAAAAAATAAAATATTCCTAATTTTTCTCAGAAATTTACCTTTAAATTATCCCATGAAAATTAAATTTTCCGATTTTCCACAGAAGCTCCTAAATTTTCCGGCTAATTTTTTGGATTCCTCATAATTTTTGCTTTAAGAATCAGCAATAAAAAAATGGGCCCCGAATCCTTGTTTGGACAGGAGAAGAGCATTTAAGAGACCACCTTTACATAAATTCTCAATTTATTCAAACAAAACCAGATTTTCCATTTTCGCATCTATTTAATATATTTTTTATAATTGAATTATTTTGAATTAATTAACATTATTTTATTTTATTATTAAAAATACATTTTTAAAATTATTTTACAGTTAAAAATACATTATATAAAAAATTAATACACCAACGGAAATTGTGGCACTTCTAGAAAAACATAAACATTTATCCAAATACTTTTTCAAATATGGCTTGTATTCTACAGTAGGGTGCTAGTTATTTAGAACTAAGTTTAAAAACAGATAATTTTTTTGATTTTCAAGCCAAAAAAAGACTGTCACCAAAAAAGGATTTGTTTAAAAAAAAAAAAAATGTAGGATTTGTTCCAGAAATATTAAATCCAAAAACGTTGGTTTTATAAAAAAGGTTATTTTATTTCACAGCGGATTCAAAAATAGTACAACAAAAACAAGAATGACCGATTTGAATGACAACTGAAAAACGAATACATAAAATGAAAATTTTATACAGAAATATTGACAGTGAGCTACTAGATTGGAATAATATTAGTGTAGTGTATTTGTATAAATGTATATAGTTTTTTGATTCTTCGTATAGCGCAATCGATGTACATATGTTGAATATATGCTGCCAGTGGCATATACTAGACGTATTTTCAAATTCTATTTTATTTAAGTGAGTGTTTCGTTTTGGAGAATAAAATCAGTGTCTTACAAGCACTCAACACGTAAAGAGTTTTATTTCTGATATTAGGTCTTTACATTTTGGTCATTCGAACCGGATTAATGTTTTACAGCAAAGTATTGAAATATAAAGTATTTTTGTAGAAAAGTGTATTGCTACTCCACCACAAAAATATATATTTTTCAAATACTTATGCAAAGTATTTATGTATATATAACTTTGTATACAAATTACCTTTAATTTGGTGTATAGTGTTGTTTGGTCGTACATCTCCGTCCAAAAAATTGATCCAAATAATGGAAATTGAAAGAATTTTTTTTTTGAGCATTATTTCAGATAGTAAACTCTTTTCATAATCTACAGAATTTGTATTAGATTTATATTGTTGTTGTAAAGGGTCCGCCATCTAACTTTTTTTTTCAACTTGTGCTTACTTCGTTTTCGTTATTTTCGTTATCGGGCCATGTTGGTTACAAAAATTGAAGAGGAGGATATTGACAACATTTGGTTTCAACACGACGGCGCTACGTGCCACACAGCCGAAGCTACACTCGATGTTTCGCGCCCTGGTTTTGAAGATCGCATTATCAGCCGCTGAGCTGATGTCGTTAGGCTACTGCATGGCCAGCCGATGCAGCCATTTGAATGAAATTATATTCCATTATTAACCGAAAAGATTGTACTTTCAAATAAAAAAAGAAATTTGGGAAAATATCCAGTAGTTTTTTTTATAGAATTTTTTTGGCGTACCCTGTATATTTGATATGAACTGCTCCTACCCTGTAGTACTTTCAATATTATCTTCTCGGAAAAATTGTTAAGACAAATCAGAAATATAAATACCTAAAAACAGACACAAGTTAGAACAAACAGCATTAACAGAGTTAACATGTTAAGTAAACCGGAATGTCTATCTAATAATTTGAGATGTGATGAATATTTCAGTGTGTGTGTGTACATACTCAAATATTCCTTATCCGAGTAAGATTTCTGCCAGCATCAGTTAACCCCAAGACAATACAGAATATTATTTATTGACGGAAATACATACGGTTATGTCAGATGTTGGATTGTTCTCTGTAGTACATCAATCTTCAATTTAAGCCGTACGAAAACAAAGCATTTTTCTATTAGCCTGATTTTTGTTCATGCATCGAAGACCATGAAATCTCATGTAGGTAAATGATGAGGATTAAATTATGCTGGGTACAAAAAAAAAAAAAAAACAACTTCAGGAGAAGCACTGGAGTTAAACAACAAACGAATTTCACAATAAAAAAAATAACAGATTTAGAGCTAGGAACATGAACTCGGTGAGACGATGTTTGCTTTTTAAAAAGCTTCAACACCAACAGTCCTTTAGAGTCGACTGCCTGGATATGCAGCTCTCCCAGGACTCTCATTCGTTCATCGTTAAATAGTTGATTGACTGTAGGAGGCAGTATAGAAACAATTTGTTTTTCAGACAACCTCTTCTTATATGGAATTCTTTCCAGCAAAAATCTTTCCTATCTGCTGTGACATTCTCAAATTCAAAACAAATGCCAACAAACACAGCTTCCGACACTCCTAGTGGTTATTATATTGACAATGCGAAAATGGGAATTTGATGCAATGTAATAGGCCTGTTCCATAGAGTTGGAGCAATTATGAGTGGGTTTCGGTTTCTTCCAGCAAGCTGAGCCAAATCGGGCTTTTATTTTATGGGGTATTTTTATTGCATTTTCAATCAAACTGATAATGAATTCGGTTGTTGTCGAATAAAATTTATCTTTTTGTGTCTTTTTTTTAAATTTAAGTTCTTGATACTCCTCGTCATGTCTCCTATCATCCTTATATTTTTCGAGGACATCAACCTCCATATTCCTTGCAGCCTAACAAGTATGAAACTTAGTTTGTAAAGAATCTGAGTATATTCTCTCCTCACTTATTAGGCTACCATCGTCTGACCTTTCAAACCTCTTGAATACAAGTCATTAAACACCGCATATGTAGGTACAGCAGTACGTATGAGTGATGTATTATTCATCAAACATCACTCGTGCTACACTCGCAACAAATTTTGCTCAATTCAATTATGCATTCATTACTTTTCGCTTCCACTTTTGTGCCAAAGAATAAAAACGTTAGTTAAATCAATTTAAAGCTAAACAAAAATGAAATCATCTTTTAGAAAATGTAGCTGCTGTTTCTTTTTCCCGATGCTGCACAGTGTTTGGAAAACGAAATATTTTGTAAGTAATTCGGGAACTTCAATTCGGCTAGACCTAGCGAAACGGAATTGAACACAAGGTGTGGAAAATTGTGGCCCCGAAGTTGAAACAAACTTGAAGCGAACTTTAAAATAACGTCAAATCTAAAGTTGTAATCCTCTTGGCATTATTTTAAATTTTTAATTAGTACCTACAGTGGCTCCTAGACCACAACATTTATTGGCAGTCAAAAAATCTTCCAAATTCAAACAACCTGGGTTTAGTATTTTTAATGCAGCGCCATACTGGTTCGTTCAAAGCATCTTGAAATAAGTGGTTAATGTTAACTCGCGGAGCATCGAAATTCCATTGCGCTAGGTCTAGTAAAGTTCTCTAATTATTTCCAAACTATGTCGTTTTCCAAACACTGTGCGCTGCCTGTTGGCTTTCATTACAATGTTGCGAATCAACATTGATCAAGGAGCCGGCAGCAGCCAGCAACAGCAATTGTCGTCCCATCTGTTTGGCACAGTTGGCAAGCGGAGAAATGTGACTTTATTCCGTCTAATAAAACTTCAGTGAAACAATTCTTCAAAATGCTTTCATATGTCCCCGCCAAAAACAAGGAAGAAAGACAACATTCACAACTGACAGTACTTCAGATTTAATGTCATTCCAAGAATTTGGAACAATTGCCGGATTCAAAAAGGGAAACAATGTATGCAAGACAGAAGACAACATCACCCAGCACCCAACATTAAACAGCGACATAGCACCAGTAACAGCAGGGAGGACATGACATTCGGTAATGGATGAACGACTGGAATTGATGTTGGTGCCTTGAAAAACAGAGGACATTGAATTACTATAGTTTTTTGTTGTGAGAATTTTTTTGGGTGGGGGCATAATGTTGTTGTTCACTCTTTGCATTAGAAGGGCATAGTAGTACTTATTGAAGGAATTTTCTTTTAAAACTGATTAATCTTTTAAATACCCAAAAAGTAAAATATTTAAATACAATAAAATTCAAATTAATTATGTTGGTGTTTTTTGTTGCTTATGTTTATGATTAGGGATGTGATGGCATACAATGAACCATAATCACCACGACTAGGGATCAGTTATGATGGGATTACTACATGAATGTGACATTCTATAAAACACGAATTGTGGTGATGAAGTCTCTATCACCTCCATCGTGCCAACAATACTACTAAAGTGGGTCCAGTTTTGGGAACTGAAAAAACACCCAGGGGCAATTTCGCTGAACACGGCAACTGAGACAAACCGGGTAACTCATTCAACATCCTAAAAAAAACAATGGCATGAGCCAACCATTAGGCCCACATCCTCAGCTACTTGCACAATATGGGGTCAAGGGTACTCCTTCACCATTTGCATCAAAATTATCAAAATGTTACAACTCAATGCCCAAAATGATTTTTTTTTATTATGAAAAATGAATTTTTTTATTATGGAAAATTCACCAAAAACAATTTGGGGAGTTTTTCATAATTTTTATATTTTGCTGGGGCTATCGTTCATTTTAAAAATGGGGTCAAGTTACAAATGTGATAATTGGTGATTTATGATTCACTTTTGTTTTGAAAAAATTAAAAAATTTATATGCTTTTAACCTTTGGTTTTCATTTTTATTTCGGGTTTTTCTCACATTTTAGTTTGGGATGACAATTCATAATTAAAAATCACCCCAAATTCATTTTTGAATTGGGGCTATTTTTCATAGGGTACACTGTTGACGGGGCCATTGCAGCAAATATAAATAAAATGAAGTGTCTATATTTCCGGAAAGACGTGGAAGATATTTTGACACTTTATGTGTGAAAGCAAAGTACATGTAATTACTATTAATGTATACATTTTAAAATATTATTTTTATCTCATACATTTTATTTTGTTAAAAAAGCAGGATTTTTCAAATTCCGAAAATATGTTGTTGTTCTTTTGGGGGTATTTTACATTGGTTAATTTTTCATTATTTATTTAGGGGATTTGTCAGAATTTCTCGGTAGATTGTCATATTGGGGTTTTGGGAGGACTTTTCATTTATTTTGGGGGAATTTTTCATTTGTGAAAATTAATGTCTTCGATGAATGAAAGAAATGTTGTTTTTTCATTACAGACCAATTCATTGCATTGGTTAATTTTTCATTAATTATTTCGGGAATTTGTCAGAATTTCTCGGTAGATTGTATTGGGGTTTTGGGAGGACTTTTAATTTATTTTGGAGGAATTTTCCATTTGTGAAAGCTAATGTCTTCGATGAATGAAAGAAATGTTGTTTTTTCATTACAGAGTGAGTACGTTGTTCCTTAAATAGCCCTAAGAAAAGCTTATCCCGAATCAGTGATTATTCACTCATATTCAATTTATTGTCTTCATATCATTTTACAGTTTTTTTTCTTAAAATAATATAAATACATATAAAGAGTTCAAGGGCATTTCCTTTTTCTGCTTAAATATTAAATTTGTTTTATCAGAATTTTTTAATTTAATTTAATAATAATTCATTTTAAATTTTTTTTTTATATATATAATAAAACTTAAAAATAACATAACCTACTTAATGAGAGACCAGCTCAGCGATATGATCGTAGTCCGATAGAGAGCACTTAGAATACAAATTTTTAGACAGTCTATCTATTCTGATGATCACAAGTTCCATATCTGCAACTTGATGAAGTCTTCTCGTAGAATAACGATCAGTGATAAGGTACAATTTATTTACTCACCGATCGGGAACAACTTCTAAAGGCCAGCTCCGAAAGGGTTTATTGTTTTGTAGTAAAGTTTAATAGAAAAGACTTACTCCAATAGACGCCTGTTCAACAAAAACCGAAGCAATATTGTTAGAAAAATCATTTCCAATTTCCAGCCTTGTATGATGGACATAATATCGAATAGCAAGCAACACTCTTGAACACGTTTGTGTGAACAGAAACTACGTTGTTCGAAAACTTAATTCGGGAGTTGTCTCTAGAAAGCTTAAAGACTAATAAGTCTAATATCACCGTTACATTCTCCATTAACGTCAAGTATTTTCCAATCAGCCTATTATTTGCAAATTCTCTATCAAGAGTGAAAGCAATGATGTGAAAGCAGCTAGAATGATCGCTGGAACCATGTGGAGACATTGCAACCAGAGACTCAGTAGTACGTTGTCAACACTTCTGGATCTTTTAAATAGATTTCGAAGCAAGTATGAATTTTGTTTTAATTATGTATATTATTAAATAAAAAAAAATTATGTTGTAAAAAAAAATCAATATTTAAAACCTTTGCAACTTTTCTCAGCTGAGTTTCAATTCCTATGTGGCAAGTAGATCCTTTTTGCCCAACAATGCTGCTGCTGAAAGCGGAACCTCCAGGCCAGGCCGTCTTCCTTTTCCAAACATTTTCTGGAAGGAGCTATCTCCGGATACCATTTTTTGAATTTGTCGAGCTAATTCAATTCTGGAGCACAAAAATCTTCAAAAGACTGATTGGAATCCTCAACAGTTTCAGAAAATCTTGAGTAGGCACCACAAAATCTCTGAAATCAGAATTTCCACTGGAAATTGTTGCCTTCTCTTCACTTATTCCATATCTATACAAAATATTCCATATCTATAAAAAATCGTCATTTTGGTGAAAAAAAGCCGTCAAAATGACGAAAAATCGTCACGTCTGGCACCACTGCCTACCACGTCAAGGGGATATAAGTTGTGAAACATAATAAATCTAATTTCTATTATGTTTGACAACTTATTACGTCCGTCAGCAGGCTTATATTGTTTTGTTGTTTTTATATATTAAACTTTGTTTATTAAAATCACATTAGCCTGAAAAAAAAGTAAAGTAAAACTTGAAGTACATACTCAGACGTTATTTGCCATTTATATTATTAATTATCGTATCCTCCTTTTCTACATGAGGAATGCGTGGTTTGTTTTTCGTTATTACGCCCTTAGTAACATTTTGAATGTTTTGTAATCGGATTACAACAGAAAAAAAAAGGAAACCAATTTTGCTCTATAATTAATGGTAATGACGTTGATTGGGAACACTCCTCACATTCGTATCTGTCGTTCTCACACGCTAATTGCCAATTATTTTCTATGATGAAAATATGCGCATCATTTTGAAAAACATGTGCACTTATTTACATATCTGAAGGGCTTATTTAACAATATTTTTTTATTTATGTTTCTATTTATTGTAACATCATTTGGACACAATCATAAAAATATAATTTGAATATACGGCGCAGTTAGACACGCTCGTATGGACTATAAGAGTTAGAGAATGGGTGTGTTGGCAAGAGTTTTCATGTGTGAAAATTCGCTGCTTTAGAATATTTAGAATGTAAAATGTAAACGAGAAATCAGACGCTGATTTTACGCTATAAAGTGAGGTCGTTGCCCCTTATAAATGTGAGAGCAGATTTTAAAAGATGTCTATATATTGTACAATTTTGAGTATGAGAAAAAAAAAACAAATTAAAAGCACTGCGATAAAGGTAACGAAAAAGAAGTTCGCCTCTAGTGATTATTCGGCTCTGGTGACAAAATATATGCCTCCAAATGTTCCGAGGGTATTTATACCCTCATCCAACGGGTAGGAGGGTATATACACGCTGAAAAGTGGCCATTTTAACAAATTTCAGCAAATAGATATATACTTTTCCATACCACAAATATAAACTTTGTGATAAATATCAAATGTATATGTATGCATTTTTGACTTACTTTTTATTTTTTTTTCAATTTGTGAATTTCTATATAACAATCCATCTCATTCTCTTGGTATTGCTTCTATTTTAAAGAGCGTAAATGCAGAAAAAAATATTACGAAAACAGTTGCAAATAAAACACTTATTCGCACCCAAATGTTGTACTTTGTTGAGTTTAATAACTTCGTTGACTGTTTTTCCCAAACACGCTATTGCTTATACACAAATATTTAATACTAATAGCAAACGAGTTATATTTATATCCAAATAAGCTTTGTGTAGAAGGAAATAAGCTTTACTTGCTACAAACACCAAAGACGCGTTTTACTTGTGTGTAAACAAAAAAAAAACGTATTTTTCAGCGTGTATCATTTGATACGACTCAAAACTGAAACACATAGAAATATCCACATTAGACCCCAGGTGTCTTTGAACCAAATTCGATTTATGACTTTCTGAATCGCCATATTGAGCCATGTCCATCTGTCTGTCCTGCTGGTACGCACGATAACTTTCGAAAGCGTTAAGCAATCAAAAAACTGCTTATGGGATTGCATATGGGCTATATGGCCACACCCCTTCGGGTACGTCCCATACAAATCTGCTATTTCGGCCACTTTATAAATCTTGTAATAATATCAACACGCGTAAGTTCGATCTTGGCCAAATTCCGTATTTAGTAAAGGTATAGTTGGAATAAGTTTGGGACAAAAACTTGAATGTCTGGCAAAGTAAACGTTCTTCTGATCAATATCATCCAGCTCCGACCACGATGGTATACCGGATTATTTTCATGCATTTCAAGGACCCAATCAGCAAAGACACGATGTTGTTGATGATCGGCCTGCTTGAGTTCTTGTGTTAACTGAACTTTATAAGTCTTTATGCAAAATACGGTGTAAAGACATTTGTGGAATGTCCAATTCCAAAGAACGATGAGGAATGAACACTGCTGGGTTTTCTTCAACACCTTGGGCTACAGCAGCAAAAGTCTCAGTTGTTCTTGAGCGACGTGCACGGATTTTATTCTTCACATCACTAACTTGTCCCAACAGCTCGAATTTTTCCACCAAATTTTGTATTGCGGTCCTTAATAATTTCAATGCGATGTTGAAGCGTGTATCGTTCCATTTTTAGTAATCGCGTATTTTCTACTTGTCAATTGTCAAAGAATAAAAGCAATCATAATTTTCCGGTCGACAGTAGTACACTGGGAAAATTACATTGCGATCGTCTTATTAAGAGGCGTGGCATTGCCCACTATTTCTCAGAACTTAAAAATAATTGGCCAAAGGAAAAACATTTTGTTCATATTTGCCTGATTTTTTTTGCAGGTCATCTAGCACGCCTATAATTATAGGATAAGGATTTGCAGAGCCTTTTCTTTACCGCTGCCTAGATGCTCTTGTAAACCATATCACGTGGTAGTCGAGCAGGCGGCGCCTATGCAAAGAAATGCTAAGCTGCTGAGTTAAATTCTTCGAAGGCTGACGTTTTGTATCTATTTGGCAGATATGTAATTCGAATTTTTTTTTTCTTTTTTTTTCTTACTACCATTTGAAAATTCTCTTTCAGAAGATCTGTTTTTCGTTGGCTTCCATACGGGCCTTTCACCTAATGTCATATTGACGGCATTCTCTTGCAGGCAACCCGAGAGCCCTCATATAGCACACCTGCCAGAAGTGCTGCTACCAGAAGCGAGTATGACAAGCCTTCAGCATAGAGGACACTATTTCTAAATTTTAAACAATTAGGTCATGGACTGACTTTTGCTGGCTTGCCTTCAGTAACCCTAATGCCTCCGATGGGTGTCCCAACAGTCGGACATCTAATCCAATTTGCATTACCCTATTCCTTAGAGTCGTTTATGGATTCCTAACCTGTTACAGCAAATTCCATGTACTAAAAATGTTGTCTATATTAATTTAATTAAAACTGAAACCTACGAGCATTCTATAGATAACAAATGGTACTTGGTGCCTTCAATATCCCATTTCCTTTTAAACGGAATGCATCATTATACATCCACACATACACACATACATATGTCTGTGTGAGTTCAAATTGAACTTCATTTAGTAACTAAGTACACATGTATGTATGTGTGCTAGTGTAGATTTTGTTGTGTATTTGGTACTTGTATCTAAACTTTGTTATGATGTAAAAGTTGCAATAAATGAAAGGATAAGTGGCAATTCATAGAGTATGTTGCCATACCAAAGTCAACACATTTATTGCAATGATTCCACAATAAATGTTTCAAAATACTTGTGTTCATACAACTACGTACATACAGATATACATCAATGTATGTTTGTGAGTGTGGGAGTGTGTACGTTAAGTCAATAATGTAACCGACAGTTGTTGTTAAGGATATTGTTGCATGAGCGACTATCCACACTAACAGCAAAAGGATAATAGTGTCGTACTTTAACACACTCACATGCGATATAAAATATGTTACCACTCATACACACACACACACACACACATTGAAATGACAAACCTCACCACAAGTGATGATACTTTCCATGCTGTATATGAGTATGTATGTGTACTGACGAGCGGGTATGTGTGTGGAACATAAGAGTTGTATTTCACTCGAAAGCATTTGATTTGTTAGCGTAACAATGACCTTTGAACTTTTATTATGTTTAGTCTTGTTGCTGCCACTCTATGTCTACCAGCACTACCGACACCGACACACTGTTTGTCCATAACTCCTTCACATGCAGAAAAAAAAAACAAAAAAAGGACAAAGAATATGTCCTGTATAAAATTTACATGATACTTTCGAGTGGGTGTCCTTTTCAGCACAATAAAGGCTGTCCTCGGATAAAATGCAACTTTTAGGTTTCTCTTTCTGAAATGATTGAAAAATATTGATTGACCACATTATAAAGTATTCTGGCTCTTCATACACTTCTATGACGAGTAAGGCATATCCGCTCCATAGAGTGTAGGTGAATCGGAGGGAGGGAGCCCAATAGAAAACTATCACTGAGGAAGTTAGAAACATAGAACATGCTCTTCCATCTTGACAAATGTGGATATTCGCGGACTCAAAGATCAAATTTATTTCAAAAGGAATTTTAATGTAAATCCGCCTTTAGTTTAAAATTTTTTTCTGACCATAACTCACTAATTCAGAAATTCTTGTTTATTCAAGATTTATGGCTGGGAAACTAGACATCTAAAGTAAACGGAATCCCAACCGCGCTTCTACGTACCGTTGGTTTTGGATTACGTAGGTACTCCAGCATCTCAGATTCGAAGCTCTCTGGCATTATCCACTACCAAGTTATGTCCTAAACCGCTCGTAATCTCTCAACTGTCTAGAATATGTGTAACTACAGATACATGCTTGTGGTAGCTTGTAAACAATATAAACAGCTGCAATGATAAACAAAAATTGAGTAATCCGTACTGGTAAAAGGACAAAACTTGAAAGTAAAAGAGAAAACTTGATTTAAGTACGGATTTTTAGAACGGAATTCATAATTTGACTCATAGTTGATCCCGAATGGGCTTGATTGTTAGCCGAAACGAATCTTATTTTAAGGAAATTGGGATATATAACAGGCAGTTAGAATAAATTTCGAAATTGTTAAATTGTACTTTTTTAAATTCAACTGAAATAATTTTTTAGTTATAATTGTGGGGATTCTTTTTGAGAATTGTAGGGACAATTTTTCATGATTATGTAGGTTTATATATAAACTAGTAAGTTGTAATGCGCCTATGGCGCCCGTTAATTTGCTTGAGAAAGTATTTGTTACTTAATTTTAAAAATTTTGTAGAAAATATTTTGAGAAAACTATTTTGTAAAAAAAAATTTCGAAAAAAAATAAAATTTGTGGAAAAAAAATTTATGCTGAAAAAAAAAATTTGTTGAAAAAAAAAATTTTGTTGAAAAAAAAAAATTTTGTTAAAAAAAAAAATTTTTGTGGAAAAAAAAAATTTTGTTGAAAAAAAAATTGTTGTTGAAAAAAAAATTTTTGTTGAAAAAAAAAATTTCTTGAAAAAAAAAAATTTGGAAAAAAAAAATTCTTGTAAAAAAAAAATTTGTAAGAAAAAAAAATTTTGGAAAAAAAAAATTTTTGGTAAAAAAAAAATTTGGTGAAAACACAATTTCTGTACAAAAAAATATTATTTTTTTTATTATTATTATTTATAGAATTATTATAGAATGCCTATTTAAATTCCTACGTACTGCGTGACAGAGTCAGTGAATCAGGGAATCAGTGTATCAGTGAATCAGTGAATCAGTGTCGAGGGTAAATATATATTGAGATAGCTAGGTAGATAGGTAGACGGGGAGTCGGTGAAAATTACTATTATGGAAGTTGTGAGGTTATTACCAGGGCGATAGCCTTCACCACATGCTATGATCGGTATTAAAGTAGATTAATGTTTTTAATTTGCCTTAACCTCGAAGACATTCGGGAGATGTTTTGGTTTGATTGGGACTAATCAAATTATATAGAACATAATATTATATAACATATCTGTCAATGATCGGACACACGGCGATAGACAATCCGTGGTACCACAATGTTCCTTAATGGATATCTAATGTCCGCTTCAACCTGCTCTAACATAACTCTTAAATGCGCGGTGTATCCCATAGGATACAACCAAATTTTGACTTTGTCCCACTTATGATAGGGAATTTATCACATTTGGCGAATTGTACGGTCCTGTGCCATAGTAGCTCAAAATATGTTACTTTGTATAAAAATGGAAAAATGTTTAATAGTTACTCATAGTCTACTCTGCACATTTAAGGGTTAACCAATCATATACCATTTAATGATATAACCGGCATGTGGATTGGATGATTTTAGTAAAAGAATTGTCCATGATTCGTATTTGACCATTGGTCCCAAATTAGTCCCAAACAGTCCGAAACAAAATTTCATAAAGGCAAATAGGGGACAATAGAAAATAAGAGTTCTTAAATACAAATGGCAACATTTTTTCCATGCTATAAAATTGAGTTGTTAAAACACGTGTCTTTAAGGAATTATGTTCGAGAAAAAAATCGCAATATGGGAGATCAAAAATGTTATTTATTCTGTAAAATATGGAAAATCAAGTCCATGATATCTACTCTATAATAAACATAATAAAATTCCTAATTCTGCTGTTTTTGTCTTTGTTATTTCGTATATTTATGTTTGTTGTAGTATTTTAGACTGCAAAGTAATTGTGTTTCGTTCATGAGGATTCATGACGGTTAAAATGCACGATTGTTCATTAAAGTGAACTCTTTCAAGTAGCATGAGCGCCCTTTGCTATTTTGCTTAAACAAAAATCTACAGGGCTTTTTTTTTTTTTTTTAAAAAAAATTCTTATTACTTTTACATTATTTAATGTGCTGAGTTTTATTCGGCATTTACGATTCAAATCCCGGCGAAAAACGCCGAAATTTCTATTGAAACTATATCCAAATCTCCACCGATTTTCATCAAATTTAATAAAACTCACCCTAGATACAACTAGAAAACAATTATCCTAACATAATTTCGTGTAAATCTGATCATATTTACGGCCTGTACTTTGTCTGTATACAACAAGCTTATGTGGAAGGTAAATGTGGGCGTGGTCCAAATCTGTGTCGGTGTGTTATGGCTAAGCAGTATGCCAACATATAAGACTGTTTCTACATTGCATTACGTATCTATGACAAATTAGTCCAAGTTTTTATCAAAGAAAGAAAAAAAGAAAAATACAATTTGCAAAATATAACTTATTAACAAAGAATTCCATTGTTTCAAAAAATGAGCTTTCCTTTTTTTATAAGCCGGTTTTTTATAACAGGTACGACTTGAAATGAGGATAATTTGTCACGATGTCACTTTCACAGCGGTATCAATAAATTTGGCGCCAATGCGCGCTATCTCCATGATGTCAATTTTGTACCGCATAAACATGGAGAATGCTGTCCTTTCTTAAATTTAATTATTATTATTTTATTTTTAAAATGAAAAGTATCCATTTTTCTTGAGGCAGCCCTTAGATATCAGTTTCAAGCATAGGAATCCATAATAGCGATGAAGTCTGTGTGTGTGTGTGTGCGTTTATTACTGTAAATGTATCCGATTCAAAAGCTAAAAATAACATTTTCTACTCTCTCCTCAGGGATATCCACATAAACGACAGACATGGAGGATACTTGAATTTCACAATTGGTGTGTACAGAGTGTCCATTGCACACACACACACAGATACAGCATGTACCATCTACGTCATGAATGACAAGTAACAGTAACAGCGGCATTCGGCAAATGACGCAAACTTATCGAAGTCATTGGGGAATTTTTGTGTGTGGTAATGGGTGCCGCATCCCACAAAAGTTTAATTTGTTGCTTGGTCACTGGCGTCGTAACGCACACCCGCACATACCGAGATCCGTTTCCTTTTTTTAAGAATAAAGTTTTATGGCTTTATTAAATCAAAACTGTACGAAAATCATAATGGCTGGACTCCCTACCGTCGTACTCAGCATTATCAACGCCACCGACATCCAAATGACACGTTTAACATACAGATGTCACTTTTATTGTCATCATTCCCTTTTTTTCGCATCCGTTCGCAAATATTCGAGGGTAAACTTTATTGCAAATATTTAAAAGAATACATGAATGAAATTGATGGCATGTGCGTCATTGCACCCTAGCTTGGGTGAGATGCTGAATACGGTTTGCTTGAGACCAGTCAATGCCGGTGAGGATGGTTTCGGCTAAAAATCAAATGGAGACAGTGAAGAAATTATGCCTGATATCAGTTGTGTTGGAATTCCTCAGACACATTCTTGGTTGGAGCTATACGTAAAAATGTCTCCAAGTAGACTGTGTTATAAACATTTTGGGACAGGAGAATGTGACCATTAGGGATGATTGACTGTGATGTCGCATTTGTAATTGAGAGTTTGTCACAAAAAGGGTTGAATGAAATGGAAAAGAGGAATTTTGATAAATACCTGGAAAACAGAAAGAAATCAAAAATCCTATTAATACCAGAGCATAAAGACGAGTGGAAGTGTGTCTTGTGTTCAAAGCACACTAATTGTCAAACATTTAAGAGAACACGCTATTTGCATATAAGAGGAACTTTTCTTTCGTTGTACAGATATATTTCATTATTGTCACGAAGTTATATTTCCCACATTCCGCAGCCATTTGTCTAATATGGTTGCAAACACATTTTATATTTTCCAATTACTAGCGCCCACCCAGTATATATTGCTGTATAATCTCAGTAATACCAGAAAACCTTCCAAACAAATCTCATTACCAGAAGCAACCAATTCGAGAATTCGTGAAGTGGGCCACGCCCTGCACTTAATTACAGGCTGAGATTCATATTAATTCGCAATATCAACCGGTTAAGCCGGAGGCCACGCCATGAGCGACAAATGGCTTATTACTAAGCGTCATTTCTGGGCGGTTAGTGGTTAAAATGTCATTATCTAGTGAGGTTTGTTTAATGTTATTACGCGCGAATCGTATTCAGAATTTTAAGAAGTTTATGCGTTTAAGGAAAAGAAGATTTGGTGCTATAAATCAAACAGCACTACATTATGGTGAGTTTCATTTGATACAAACCTACGCAAATGTCCAGACAGACATGTGACAATAATGCCTTATGTCTGTGGAATTCTTTGATTTGCTGTTGCAAAAAGTTAACCCCAGCTTGACAAAACAAAGAAAATCATATTATGCCGAGCAAAGGCTTGTTTTTAGTTTGAGGTTAGTTAATTTTTATACCCTCACCCTACGGGTAGGAGGGTATATATCATTTGATACGGCTGAAAAGTGTAACACCTACAAATATTCACATTAGAACCCAAGTCTCTTTGAACCAAATTCGATTCATGACTTCCTAAATCGTTTGAGCCATGTCCGTCTGTCCGTCCGTCCGTCTGTCCGTCTGTCCGTCTGTCTGTCTGTCCTGCTGGTACGCACGATAACTTTCGAAAGAGT
Organism: Hydrotaea cyrtoneurina; assembly: GCA_958296145.1. Lineage (NCBI taxonomy): Eukaryota > Metazoa > Arthropoda > Insecta > Diptera > Muscidae > Hydrotaea > Hydrotaea cyrtoneurina. The sequence continues at coordinate 47,263,627 of OY282514.1, read as the reverse complement.
CAAACAATCGCTCTGAAATTTGGCATGGGTTAATATTTTCCCAAAACTGCTTATGGGATTGCATATGGGCTATATGGCCACACCCCTTCGGGTACCTCCCACACAAATCTGCTATTTCGCCCACTTTAGAAATCGTGTAATAATATCAATACGCCCACTCCGATCTTGGCCAAATTCCGTATATGGTAAAAGTACAACTGAAAAAAGTTTTGGACAAAAACTTGGAAGTCTGGCAACTCCGCTTCTGGTACCTCCCATACAAATGTACCATCCCGCCCCGTATAAACCTCTAATACTATCAGTATGACCAACTCTATCTTGCCCAAATTTTGTATTTAGTAAAGCTATAGCTAGATAAAGTTTTGGACAAAAACTTGGAAGTCTGGCAACTCCGCTTCTGGTACCTTCCATACAAATGTACCATCCCTCCCCGTATAAACCTCTAATACTATCAGTATGACCAACTCTATCTTGCCCAAATTATGTATTTAGTAAAGCTATAGCTAGATAAAGTTTCGGACAAAAACTTGGAAGTCTGGCAACTCCGCTTCTGGTACCTCCCATACAACTGTACCATTCCACCCACTTTAGAAATCGGTAATTATATAAATTCGCTCAACGAATCTTTTTAAAATTCTATATTTAGTAAAGCTTTAAATATATACAATTTTCGAGAAAAAACTCTTCTTTATATTCCTCCCGTTTTGTAAAAACGTGTAATACAATATTTTTCTATAACATTCGGTATTTTGAGGTTGCTATTATGGAATATGAGACTTATATGTTTTTTCTGAGGGTGAGGGTATATATCAGTCGGTTTACCCGACTGCAACTTTTTCACTGGTTATTTATTTTCTTTTGATTTTAATTTTTGTAATATTAGATATTGCTTTGATTTTTTTAAATTATAAAATTGTCCATTAATGGTAGTAATCTCTTGAAAAACTGCTGGTCGTCATTGTCTTTACTTTCCTTTCCTTTTTAAGAATTTGTCAGACTCCGACACCCAGACTCTGACTTCGACACCACAGCCCTGGTTCTACACGCTGGTCATTTTAACAAATTTCAGCCAACAAGTTCGCATCAAACATATATATATTTTTCCGTACCACAAACATTAACTTGTTTGTAGATGATAAATATCGAATATATATGTATGCAGTTTTGTGTCATTTTTTATTTTTTTTTTTCAATTTGTGAATTTCTATATAACAATCCATCTCATTCTCTTGGTATTGCTTTTATCTTAAAGAGCGTAAATGCAGAAAAAAAAATTACGAAAACAGTTGCAAATACACACTTATTTGCACCCAAATGTTGTACTTTGTTGAATTTAATAAGTTTGTTGTCTGTTTTTCCCAAACACGTTATTGCTTATACTCAAATACGTAATATTAATAGCAAATGAGTTATATTTATATCAAATAAGCTTTGTGTAGATGGAAATAAGCTTTACTTGCTGCAAAAACCAAACACGCGTTTTACTTGTGTGTAAACCAAAAAAAAAGACTTATTTTTTAGCGTGTATCTAAGCTAAAAAATGTCTTTACTTATTTCAATCTAATAAAATTACAATTTGGATCCATCTGTGTGTAAGCATGTCCGATTTTCCACTGACTTCCACAATAACATTCGATCCGGCTATCTTCTAGATTGCAATTGACGTGAAACTACTGAGAGAATAGTCTAAATTATCTTTGTTAAAGCGAGATTTTACATTTGTCAACAGTGATCCGATTTTAGGTATTTTATGCTGAACTTTTTTGCATACAACAAGTCTAAGCGAAATTCTCGGCATTGTATAAGTGCCGCTAGTCGCAATCCGAAGAGTTTTTAGATGTCAGCTGATATTTCCAATTGAAAGTTTTACATTTTTCACCGTAACCTGCAGGTTCAAATGCGTCAAATATAAATTGTAAGGATATGTAAGTTCCATCATGCTGTGGAAAAGAGAGTAAGTGAAGTTTGTGAAATGGTCGAGTTATTGATACTCAGTGTCATCAATAATGCCAAATTCTCACCTGGTTTTTCCTAGGAAGATTAGTATATATAGACCGAAGGAAACGTAAAACAACAGATCAGCACGAATGTACTGATAAGTCAACTAACCAACGACAAATTGCCTCTACGTGTGTTTCTGTATAGTGTATCATCGCTGACCCATCATTTTTCTCCACCCCGATAATATTAGCTTGAGTTCGAGTACCATCTTAAAGACAGAAAAGTATTCTGAATAGAGTTATGGTAAAAAATGTCGAACGATCCCACTACAGTGGCTTATAGACGTGAATAGTTGGAAGTGACGTTACCGACCATAACTTTACGGAAATCTCTAATTGGTCGGAAATCCCATCTTACAGTCTACTCGCAGAGTATGACAGTTCCACCATTGAGGACGATGTCTTTCTCTGTCTATTCCATTTGAGATCGGTGAATATCAACTGTGAGAACGGCCACGAATGACCGAACCCACAAAAGACAAGTAAAATTTATAATATCATGGAAAATCTGAACCTACAAAAAACAAGTCAAATTTATAATATCAAGGAAAATCGTCGAGAAACTCCCATTCGAACTTCTAGTCGATGTTTCTAGTAGACTTCCATTTCTGGGCTTTCCGTGATTGTTATCAACTTGGAGGTGCGTTTCGTTTCAATTCACTTATATACATTAACACAACTACGATTCCGATTCAGTTAGAACGTGTTTTCGTCGGAGATCTCTCCTCACTTTGCTATTAAATTGAAATTTGACTACGGGTCACTGTTTGTACATTTCCATTTAACAACCGACATCAACTCCATTAAACATCCTTTTAGAGTGTTTTACGAATTTGCCTCACTTTGAGTTTATCGTTTGTTTCATTTGTAGTGCTGGAGCATGTGAATAACAAATTAAATTCTCGTCAGTTAAAATATTGAACCAAAATCTTTATTGACAATTTCTTACCCTCAATTGCGAGAATACCTTTTACTTTTATTTACTGTCGATACAGCAACACAAACATTGATGGAATGTACCACGGAACTACTCCATGAAAAGAGGTCACACATGATCGCACACACACACACGAACACTGACATACACCACACGTTTCAATCACCCACCCACGATGTCGTTGTTACCCACTTACTCACGTAACCGCCCATACACCCAAACATATTCGTAGAATCAGTCAGTTTATGTGGTTTGAAATATCTTCAGATATGGGACATTCTGTTCGGAAAAAGTTTGAAATGGGCGTTGTGGTTGAAGTGAATCGGCACTGTCATTTAGATGGAAATCTTTATTAGTACGGCACCCATTCTGCCACTGTTACATTTCCAAATCGCTTGCTGTGCCATTGGTTTCGACCATGATTTTTAACTTCGGCACCTAGTACTGTGTTCTCAATAATGTTATTTCGTATTCACATTATTATATTTGAGGAGAAACAGCACTTCTAGCGAAAGGAAGTTTCACGGAGCCAAAATGTTTTAAGATTCTCAGGGAAACGTCTTTGGATTACATTCTTTTTACGTAGGGTGTGTAATAATGTGTGCACTTACTAATATGTGAAAAAACAATTTAAATAATTTTATTCATCGTTTACCAGAGTCGTCAAGTGGTTACTTAACAAAAAAATTCCGTAAAAACTTAGTGAAATTGATTAAAGACTCACATACAGATGCAGGCCTTCAAAAGGTTGCAAATTGCAATTTTAGTCTAGTCAACGGTAACCCTGGTTCATTCATCTTCGGGGGTACACAGCACTCTCACGACATACATGCATAATGAATAATTTCCCTCAATTAGTCTGATAAATTGATATGCTTCATTTTTCAGTCAGTCAAATAAGCTCAAAGAAATGCTAAATATGTGAAGTAATTCTCATTCGGTACTTATTTACAATTGTATTTAGTGTTAATGTCTGAAAGTTTTAATTATAATTTTTCGTCACTGTGCAAATTTGTGAAAATGTTTTAAGGGTAATAAAACCAGGATCGGAATCTTGTACTTCAAGGAGGGGAGACTGCGACTACAAGTAATAAGAAACGAGTCAAATATCTCCTTAATTAAATATGCATTCGATTTATGAAAATCTATTTCATAAAACTCTTTCCTGAATGACTGACACTGTCCTGTATAAAACTCTTGAGTGAAGCTATATTTGATATTTCTAGGTATTTTAAAACAAGCTATATTTTCCGTGATCCAATGTAGTTTGGTACGTTTTATTCAATCAGTAATTCCAATAAAATGGTTTGAAAAATAATTTTTAAAATACCCAGAAATCGTTCAGTATACTCGATCGATTCAAAAATGTATAAATATTAGGTTCAATCATTTACATTTACCTCAATATCAACCACACCTATGACCCACTCTTCTCCGCTCTTTAGTTGTGGAGTGAGTCGTAAAAATATTTGACAACGGAATTATGTTCGGTTATGATGGGGGAAATGTCTTTTTGGTACTATTACCAAACTCATACACACACTCCCGCATCGATCGCATAAGCGGATATATGTATGCATGCGAATGTGTTGGTTTTGTAGTCGGGCTATAGTAACATGTAACTAAAGTACCTATTTCCCGGAGATTGTCGTGTTTGGATGCTGTAAAAAACATCTGTCGTTACAAAGTGATACCGACGCACCACACACACACACGCGCATACCCCAACACATACTCATACATAAGCCATAAGAATCCTACGATTTTTTCTTTCATCTCTTGAATACTGAAGACACAATTTTGTTGTAGTAGTTTCAATAACCGTACAACAAAAAAGTATCGACATCCATGAATACTTGCGCATCTTTACCGTTGGGTGGCAATAATGTATGTGCATATGTATGTAAGTGAATGTGTGTGTGTGTGGCTTTGTGTCACCATTATGCGGAAATTTCGATGTCATCAGAATATGTATTGAACGGTACATGTTCAGTGTAATTTATGGTACGAGTATGTAAGTATGATTGATACTAATAAAAAATATCATCTTAACAATTCTGATGACATTAAATTTTAACGCGATTATTCTTTTCACTGAAATCAATGAAATCTGTTGTTAAGGTAACTGGCGACAAACAAAATCGAAAAAAAAAACGTGAAGTCAACTTTGTTGGCCATATTTATAGATTGCCAATTATCAACGCAGTATGTGAAGCGTATTTATGGGATCCCGTTCTCCGGATGGGAGTCATCACTGCAATGCAGGAACTTCTAAATGCAGCAACTTAAGCTTAATTATCACCTTAGATATACAATTCTTGGGATGTAATAAATGGTAGTGCTTTTCAAAGTGTTGAATATTGTAATTTTCTCTAATGGGCCGTCAGGCTTTAAATTACAAAATACAAATAAAATTTAAATCCAAAATTCAAATTTACAATAGGTCAGTTATCGTCTCTAGAACATACAGACGTTTAATCGAATCCATGCTATAGTGGAAATTCTTGTCGATTTCGAAGCCGAATGACCAGATTTCATAGGGTCATCAACAACATACACAGTAGCAACTCAGCTAATTGAAATATGTTTCATTGGATTGAAAATACCAATGGTATTCATTTATCCTGTGTAATTATGGGAAAGAACATCACGTATTTTCATCAAAATTCCATGAAGGAATAGAACTGAAATAAGCGAACTCGTATAATTTGTCTACTCATTGACCACAGGAAATTGATTTTCATGTCCCTACGAAGACATGCAGCTGGGTTAGTCGTACACATTTCTTATCATACATTCGCAGCACGGATTTAATTGTTTCTATGTATGGACTTACCTGCTAATATCTCATATTTATTATATTTTTGGGAGCGAGTTCGATTTTTGCATCGAAACGAAGTAGTCATTGTTTTGTTTTTGTTGTAATTTTTTTTTTTTTGTTTTGGAAAAAATAAATCGAAAATATTTTTGTGTTGTGAAAAATTTTTGTGATTTTAAAAATGCCAACATTTTGTATTATGATGGATGTTTTCCATTCAATGGAAGCCATGAATCCTTCCAACAATATTCATTCCGATAAAACTGAGAATATGTATGTATGTATTTTGAAAACGAAAACTTCGACTGAAAATCTGTTAACGGATACGTGCTGTAGAATTCATGTACCAATGAATCATTTACTGTATACAGGATAAAGATACAAAATACTGGAACTAAACCGAAAGATAGATTCAAGGCTATTGACAATAGAAGGTTTGTCCATAACGAAGCGGAAGAAGAACGCAGAATCTCTAAAGCTACAAGTGCCACGAACGATGAAATTGTTGGCAAAAAAAACAGGTTAGTAAAATTAACTGGGACATTTTTTAAATGTTAAATTTAATCGTTGGTATTTGCGCTGGCAAAAACCATTAGAAGTGGAACCTAGATTAAGATCCGACGACTATTGTTATTTTCATAAAGAAAGATTCAATAAATAAAATAAAGGGTGTTTTTTATTGAGGTATAGAACTTCGAATTGAAATAAAACACAAGAAAATCGTTTTAATGTCCATCAATTTGGCTTTATTGGAAGGATAATTTTATGCCATTAATGTTTAAATATGATTTCGGGCATGTGGCCGCCGAGGCTTGCTCGAATAAAGCCAATTCTACAGGTCCAATTTTCCAATTGCGATGAAAATCAGCATCGAGATGAATCTCATTTTCGGCCCATACACCAAAATCACGACGCTATGCATGGTCTCGCGGCTTTAATTCTTGCACAAGCTGGATCTTGTAAGGTCGCAAGCCAAGATCTTTGCGCAAAATCTTCCATAAAGTTGATGGACAAAGCTCCAATTGCTGTGCACGGTGGCGAATCGATTCATTCGGACGGAGCTTGCGGTGAACTTCGCGAACTGAACCATTACTTTCGAAATAAATTTGCACGATTTGCAAGCGTTGTTCTTTTGTCAACCTGTCCATGATGAAATGGCAAACCAAAACTAAATATTAATCACTTGACAGCTGACAAAATGGCCGCCAGTTAAAAAAGTGATGCCAACTTAAAGTTCTATACCCCAATAAAAAACACCCTATACATGCTGAAAAACAAAAGTCATGCCTGCGCTTTGCGCTGAAGTATCGATGACTTTGGTATAGTTGTAAAGGGGTTTCCAACACGAGGTGTTATTTTTAAGCTTTTATTCTTTGACATTTGACAAGTAGAAACTACGTCATTACTAAAAATGGAACGATACACGCTTTAACAACGCATTGAAATTATTAAAATTCACTACAAAAATTGTGAAAATCTTGCAGTCAAAGTTCACAAGACTAAAGCATTTTTGGGTCGTTGTGAAGCACCTTGTCGGACTGCAATACAGAAATTGGTGGACAAATTCGAGCTGTTGGGACAAGTTAGTGATGTGAAGAATGAAACCCGTGCACGTCGCTCAAAAACAACTGGAAATGTTGCTGCTGTAGTCCAAAGTGTTGAAGAAGAATCAGGTTTGTACATTCCTCGTCGTTCTTTGGAATTGGTATTTCACAAACGTCATTACACCATATTATGCATAAAGACTTGGGTCTTAAGGTTTATAAAGTTCAGTTAACACAAGAACACAAGCAGGCCGACCATCAACCACGTCGTGTCTTTGCTGATTGGGTCCTTGAAATGCATGAGAACGGTTTCAGACATTATTCAATGGTGATTTTCAGATAAATTCTAGATATCGACATATGGAACACAATCCCAAGCGAATAATCGCCCATTACTGATAATAATCCATTTTATTGGGCATTTAATTGTGACAATTTGCAACGAGCGAACCAATTCGCTTTATGTGAACAGACAGTAATTTCGTAATCTTACAAAATAATGTTCGTACTTCTACGAAAGTTTTGTAAATAATACAAAATAATATTTACATATCGACGCCTCCGAACCATAGTATGCTAAGTCGACTTAGCATGTTTTAAAGTTCTTTACGTTTTTAGATTCTACGGTCCTTAATTTAAATTCTCTGAAATTTTGGTAATCATCGGCCAATCCGAACAAAAGTTATAAGCAAAAATGTACTTAGCATGGGACTTATGATTTAAGAAACTTCCATACCATTATGTGGTAAGTACACTTAGCATATTTCGGCTTGGAACTTTTTGAATTATTTCGGATGCTAAGTAGACTTAGCATACTACAGCACGGACTTTTTTTTACGACGTGTTCGCTATGTATACTTGGCATTGTCGTTATTTTATTTTTAGTGTTTCTAAGTTCACTTAGCATGCTTTTCCCCGAACTTCAAAAAGTAGTTTGTGTGTGTAAGTATACATAGCATACTATAGTTTGGAAAAAATAGTCGACTGATAAAGAACGAAAATTTTCACATTTTTACAAATGATATGAGTTCGATTGCGCGGAAAAAGCTGAAATTGGCACAAAATATGTCAAAAGGTAATATTTATTTATATTTAGTTTTATATTATGTTATTAATCTGATTTCGCTTCTAAAAAGGAGAAGTAATAACTACAGAGACCATGCTAAGTAACAAAGAGGAAAATAAAGGTAAGCAATTTAAGAAGACATTAGTTCTCGCGTTTATAAAATATCATTATTATTATTTCAATTGGTTTATTGCAATAGAAAATGCACTGAAAGATATTCTTGTAGACGATTTGGTGACACCTCAGTTGGTACGTGATATATCACATGGAATATCGACCGATGAAGAAGGTCAGAATAGTGATCACAGTTCACTAGGTATGTATTATGTATATGCAGAAAAGGGAGAAATGTCCCTCAAGACATACCGAAGGCATATACGTCTACATTTGGTATAACGGAAGAAAAACATAAAGATCTCCTATATATGTGCGACCAAAACTCAGTTCCAAAAGTTCACCAACGCTTCTACAGAGAACTAAATAGCGCTGTTGGAAAGGAATATGTAGTCACGTCAGACAATTACGATTAAATATAATAAAAATAAATTCAATTTTAAGTGAATTGAATTATTTTTTTTTATTTAATTTTAATTTTTTTATAAATTAAAATACATATGTGTTTATGTTTTATGGAATTTTCATTTTAACATATCTTTGAATGGCCATTACTTAACTCATTTTCATTTGTTTAATGTACTTATAAATGGATGTTATTAAACTTGAACTGAATTAATATGTATTATTTTACCCTTTGTCTTATCAATAAAAATTTAAAAAACTATTATAAATTGTTTTTTTTTTTTTAATTATATATTATAATCTTAGTTCGTCTAAGTATAATGACAATAAAATGTATCACCATTTTGTTCCAAACCAGAACATGCTATGTATACTTAGACGACTAATCAGAGTAGAAAGGTCCGTAACAAAACATGCTAAGTCGACTTAGCCGACTACTTATGAAATGTTTGTCCATGCTAAAGTATTCTAAGTCGTTTTTAGCTATAATCTGCTAGAAAAATGTTAAATTTAGAAGTGCCACCAAAGTTATATTTAAATTTCGTTAAAATCAGTAAAACACTCAATGTTCTATCTCACACCACTCCCGAGATAACGCCTGTAAACTTTGAGAGCTTCTCCTGAAAAACTCACTTTTCAGACTTAGCATACTATTCTTCGGAGGCGTCGATATTACCACGAAAGTTTTTCGTACATTGTACGAAATATTCAGACTAATTACGGTTGGTGTAGTCGTGTCGTAAATTTGTCGTTTTTACAAAATGGTATTACGGTTGGCAAAAATTTTAAAAAATTCAACTTTATTTTTGTCATTTTTTTCCAACCGTAATACCATTTTGTAAAAACGACAACTTTACGACACCACTACGCCAACCGTAATCAGGCCGAATGAGTTGGTTCAAAACCACGAATATTTTCGTGCAATGTAACGGGTGGCGCAAAAGTAATCCTCCTATCTGAAAATGCTATAAATTTTGCGATTGGCCCCTAATGTCAGTGGCAACTCTGGCGGCGGCCATTTACATGACATCATATTCTCGACTTGATGTAAAAAAAAATTAAAAGACCAAATAAAAATATCCACAAGAAGAATCAAAGTTTTTCATTTTTTTTTTAATTACAGCCAAAAAACATCGGAAGTTTACTTTTGCGCCACCTTGTACAACGATTTTCGTGCATTTTACCTATACAAAATTTTGAGTGTAGATCTCGCAACATTTTTACCGGACGTATTGTTGTCTGTGCTTATAGCACATGTTCCAAATCTCATCTTCATACCTCTGACAGTTTATGATATACGGTGGATCAAAATGTTGTGGCTTTGCCCAATTATCAACTATTCTATCCAGTAACCATCCGCATATCAGAAGTAATTTCTAAAATTCGACAAAATTAGCCCCAATAGCAAAATGAAAATGTGGGCTGTATGGGTGTTGCCACACCCCTTTCGCCAATATAGCCAGGAACCATTCACATATCAGCAGTAACTTCCAGTTAAATTTCAAGTGAATCCAATAGCGCCTGTGATATGACTGTTTTAAAGTACGGACTATGTGGGCGGGGACATGCTCCCTTTGACAAAGTTCATTCCAAATAACCCTGTAGACATATCAGTAGTCAAACTGTCAAACACAGCCGTTCCCCTGTGATGAAGAAACATATCCATATGAGGCAATTTATTTTTATTTATAGAAGAAATGTCTTCGATTTTGTTAAGATTTTTTTTTTCCTGAATAGTAATCGTATATTTTTGTATGATTTAGTTAAAGTTCTTAGAACAGCTTAAAAATAATAATACGATATCGGTATTCCTTATTTATGTATTTTTAGCGGATTGTTGAATTTCAATTTATTTTTCATACACTTACAAATTCTGATTGAGTGAACAGTTGCTACATTCACGTAAACTCTTTAGCATTTCTTAGAAATTTACCATTGCACGCAGGTTCGATGTAACACCTGCATGGCACTTTTAAGATTCCAGTAGCAATTAGTGAAGTTTTGCAAATGTTTGCGAACACGTATTGAGCCAACAACCAACCACAATGTCACAGCGTGTCAACAGTGCCACTATTCTCCAAGTATATTCGGTTGATATACAGGGTGAGTTGTTAAAGTTTATGCTTAAGGATGTTCACAATCACAGTTATTAAAATATTTACACTGAAAGACAAATTAGGTGTGTATTACGTAGGTTTGGGATTGGGTTTCATTGGTTGATATTTTTCCTATTTTCAATGGGCACTTATTAAATTCTAAACAAATTATAATACTAATGACCCTATGCTCCCACATCGGAAAGACGATATATACAGTAAAAGTTGTACTCGCGGAAAGCTCCCGTAGAAAAACTCTAAATATAGCAAATCCAGTTCACATAAACGAAGTTTATTCGGTCTCACCAAAACTCACAGTGGGTCTCTCTGACAAATATCATTGCAGCGTTGATCTTTAGCAATCCCACATTTTACGACAGCGCAGCTCGATAAAATATGTATAACTTTTTTAGTTTTCCCAGACTTTGAGGTCTTTTTTGTCTAAATCATTTAAGGATATTCCAGAACTGTTTTTAGTCTTTCGGTTTCGCCGTGGGTATGCATAACAAATTCTAGACATCAAATATCAAAGAGTTAGTTTTTCTGTATTTCTTCTTCCCAAATTTTCTAGTGCGACCCACGTAGGCCGAAATCCGGTTAGTGTGTTTAGAGTGTTGACGGTCCGACAGGCGTACATATTTAGTCGTTGGCAGAATTTTATTACAGTGTACAGGTGTTGGATGGAGTCAACCGTGCAACACTTCAGACAAACCAACAAGAAACACACACCCATCCACTTGCAATCAGCTGCAGTGTGTGTGTGTCGGTCTTGGTATTTGTGTGGTGATCCCTGCTAATGGTGTTCGTGGCTGTAATTAAACAACAACAACAAAAAATGCTGTTACTTTTGAATACTTACTCTTCGGTCTCTTTTTACTGTGAAAAATTGCTGTTGACAAATGCACTCAAATGAAATCTTTAAGGAAGCACATGGAAAATGCATATGCTCATAACCTGATCAGTGTTGTGGAAAATTAATACAGCTACATGTATAATAGAATGGGTGGCGGTATTGTTTTTTTTTTTGGTAACGGAGATTGTATGCAAAAATCCTTCATTTTTATGAACTATACCTCAATTTTAATTGTAAAATATTTGGATGTATGATAAACAACAGAAAATGGAAATATTTTTGTCGGTTTAAATTTGTTGTGAATTTGTTTCTATGAAATTCGGTTTAAAGGTTGGTTCTATGACCAATACCCCAAATGCGAAATGCCCTCCAAATAAAAAAAAGAAAGCCCCAATGAAGAATTCCCCAATATAACTGAAAAATCACCCCAAAAGCCCAATATTAAATTTCCCCATAAAATTCTAAAAAATCCCCCAAACAATTTAAGAAAAATTACGCAATGCAAAATCCCCTAAGTGTTATGAAAAATAATCAAAAAAAACAATAATAGGTTTTCGTAATTTCGAAAAAGTGTATTTTTTAACAAAACAAAAAACAAAAATATGAGATTCAAGACCTCAAAGATAGAATTCGTGAGTCTATCGAGGACATAGGACAGCCATTTTGCGATTTTGTTATGGGAAATTTCATGAAAAGGATATGGTCCTGTAAGCGTGTTCGTGGTGGCCATTTGGCTGACGTTGTTTTTCATTATTAACGGCATATCTTTCTCTTTATTATGAAACAAACATCCGATCATCTATCTAAAAAATGTAAATTTTCTTTGAATACCAAAATAACACCTCTAGTTGGAAAACCCTGATTTTACAACATCAGCCAAATGGCCACCACAACCACGCTTTCAGGACCTTATCCTTTTCATGAAATATCCCATAACCAAATCGCAAAGTGGCTGCCCTATGTCCTCGATAGTCTCACGAATTCTATCTTTGAGGTCTTGAATCGACGCTTGGCTGTTGGCGTATACCTTATCTTTCACTTTGCCCCAAAGGAAGAAGTCGTAAGGTGTTAAATCACAAGATCTCGGTGGCCAAAATAACACGGTCCGGAAATTTTTCCCGTAAAAGAGCAATGGTTTCGTTGTTTGTGTGACACGTAGCGCCGTATTGTTGAAAGTAAACGTTGTCCAGATCAATATCATCCAACTCCGACTATACAAAATCATACAAGCATCTCTCGGTAGCGCAATACATTCACCGTAACTATGGATCCAACCTCATTTTCCAAAAATTAAGGTCCAATGACCATGCCGGACCATAAACAGTCACACGTTGAGGATGGTGATGCTTGTCAACAATAACTCTTTGATTTTTCGAGCGCCAGATGCGACAATTTTGCTTGTTGACCTACCACCAAGGAAATGGGCCTCACCAGTCAAGATGATTTTACGATGGTATACCGGATTATTTTCATGTATTTCATCGGCCGGCCTGAGTTATTGTGTTGACTGATCTTTGTAAGTCTTAAGATTCAAGTCTTTATGCAAAATACGGTGTAATGACGTTTGTGGAATGTCCAAAGAACGACGAGGAATGGACAAACATGCGTTTTCTTCAACACTTTGGGCTACAGCAGCAATACTCTCAGTTGTTCTTGAGCGACGTGCACGGGTTTTATTCTTCACATCGCTAACTTGTCCCAACAGCTCGAATTTGTCGACCAATTTCTGTATTGCGGTCCGACAAGGTGCTTCACGACGATCCAAAAATGATTTAGTTTTGTGAACTGTGACTGCAAGATATTCACCATTTTCAATGCGTTGTTGAAGCGTGTATCGTTCCATTTTTGGTAGTTTCTACTTGTCAAATGTCTAAGAATAAAACCTTGAAATGTGACAGCCACCAAAATACCGGTTGATTCAAAATAACAGCTCTTGTTGAAAACCCCTTTACATTAATGGTTCAACTCCCCAAATTTGTTGGGGAATTTTTCATTATGAAATTTAGTATGAGATTTTTTGGGGGAATTCTGGGGATTGGGGATTTTGCACACAAGGTTTAATTGCCGCCAAATGATCAGCAACGTCGAAAATCCATTCACTTCAATAAAAAAAAAAACAATCGGATGATATGGCACAACGAAATCATTTTCTTAGACGAAGCCCATTTTCAAGCCCAATATGAAATATGAAACTCGTTTTATATGACACAATCACACTACAAGCCAGTACATGATTCACCAATTGGCCTAATCACTTCATTGCGCCTCTATTTGGCTTGGTGTACGTGCCCTATTAAGTACATTGGAGTACAGCTCTAAAGTTGAATTTATCGCATTTGTTTTAAATTAAAAAATACATCATAACTCAATTCTAAATATTAGTAGAAATAAATGAAATTACAACGTAAAATGTGAATGAAATATTTATTTGGATCAATGAATTCGTGCAAGTCAGTTATGTTTTAAAAATTATTTGCCACGGCTATGAAAGTCAATCTGAAAGTCAATCTGTGGCAAACTGTTTGCAACAGTTTGGTCTGTATCTCACCAGTCGGACTGTAATCGTAATTGGATTGCTCCCAGGTGAGAGACTTCACGTGCCCAGTGTTAACGGGGCGACCAATTGATTGTGCCAACAGTCACATGTACGCACATTTTTAAGATGAATTTCTAGCATCTGTTTGCTCTTCGTCCCAAAATAAGTAAATTTTTCACAGAGCTCAAATTTTGATAATAAAACTCAGTGATTTGAAAGAGTTGTTCGTACATAAGTCTGTTTATAATGAAATGGGAATGCAAACTGAAGATTTTTGCTCTTTTACTTCAATAGTGTCACAATCCAAAATTAATTTTTTTTGCTCAGGAAAATGCTGTAAATCTCTTATTTGAGTTGACTTTTTTTCTGCGTATATTATACATACATGTGTCAGGGGTCGAGTTTATTCAGTTATACCTATGAGATTTTCCCTTTATTTGCTCAGTAAGACGCAATTATAAACATTAAACGGCTCTCCTAAAAAAATCGTGTTTTGAGTTGTGACACTATTGAAGTAACTGAGCGAAATGTATTTGCTATTACTTTCTTTTGTATGACCTAAAAAAGGTTTTAATTACTTTTTCCGATTTAAATTACAAATGTCATGTGTCCTGATGTTCCACAGGCAACATGCAGTTTTGGGAATTGACTTTTGACTTTTTTATAAGAATCATGGCAAGTTTCAAACACAATCAAACATACATCGCTCTCAAAAGTATTAATTAAAAAAAAAAACGTTTGTTTAAGCCAATTTCAGACAACAATGCCTCAAAGTATGCTTTAAATGAAATGGGTTTTATTTGGCAACCCTTGAGAGCGTTCCACGCAAGAGTGGCTCAACGCACAAAAGTAAGTTGTTAAATTTGTTTAAATATATGTTGAGGGTCGTGTTTTTATAAAATTCTATTCTATAAGCCACACAATCAAAATACTGAGAGAGTAGCCTTCGATGTTTGTAATAAATGCAGAAAATAGGGATTTAATGAAATCATGAAATAGTTACTTGTATTCCAGTCGCTTTATACTCAGAAAACCTACTAAAAACCCTATTTAAAATTAAAAAAAGTTGTGGCTTATCCCGTTATTGCGTAACTTTTTTTTTATTTATTGAATAGCAAAAGATTTTTTAATTTAGGTGGATTATCGTGTTTTTGCAGTTTAAAATGTATTATTTTTGGTTAAATTAAATGGAATAAATTTTAAAATTTCTTCCAGAATTACTTTGTTCACGACTCAGTCTATTAGGTCTACTTGCAAGCTTACATCTACAATCTGTCTTTTTATTTTTTATAATATTCTCAAGTCTTCGACTTGAATTCTGAAGACCATGTATGTTCCTAAACAGTCTTTGGCAAATTCTAACATGGGAACCATCAATTTCAAATAACGAAATAACGAGCTGACTGTTGTCTTTTAGTTTTCTTCTTATACGACCTCTACTTTTTTCGTACATGAATGCAACCAAAGATGTAGTTGTTTTCAAGATCATAAGATCCCAGTTTTCAAAACTGGTTAAATATGAGTCTTCGGTGTTGTTAAGCTTCTGTCTACAACTTTTCTGGCAACTACAAGGTGGTCCTAGTTCAATTGCTTCAACAGTTTTCATAGTTCTTAGACAAAAAAAAAAACTCATGACCAGAGTTCCGCTTTCTTTTCTTCTTATGCCGAATATGAATATATCATCATTTAGAGCTCTTCAGCGAAATGCGGTATTATTCTAACGCGATTTGATTCCGACTTGCAACACACAATGTTCCTGAAAAACAAATAAATACTGATTTTTCTTTTTGCTCTAAGATGATAAGCCACATCTTATAAAATAAATCAGATCTCGTTGGTTTCTGAAGTTATTTCATCCTCTTTCGGCAAAAAGTCTTTGTCTGTGACGCTGTCATCAGTATCTTCGACTAGGCGAATTGGTAGCGTGCTTGCCTATCAGCGTCGTTGTTGTGGGTTCGATTCCCACCAGAGGCCTTGGTCTGTAGCTGGAAACATCTGGCCATATGGTCTCTGTCACCCCCGGTTTACCCTTGGACCTAAAATTAAAATAAAAATTTACTTTGTATTGTATTTAATAAAAAAAAAACCTACATTAATCCCTTCCACTGCTATCTTTATAAGAATCCATCGTTTTGTACTACTGTCTCTTTAATTTGTGTGGTTTCTCGTGTTTATGATTAAAATCGTAATGTGAAAAAGTGTTACTTGAGGCTTAGTTAGAAATTATCCGGGTAATAGCTAAAATATTTTCAGGGGAAGTTGCGATAGTGTGAACTTATTTAATGATCTGATAAAATCACTTTTGGAAATAGTGTGGCTTATCGTGTTTTTACCATAAACACTTCAAATACTAAAGTGTCCCTTCTCTTGTAAGTCACCGACTTTGTTCGACAACCGACAGAAATATTACAAGCAGCATCCGATTACCGACATAACTATGGTTTAACGCATTCACCTCACTATTTTTTTTAACATATGCCTGAAACAAAAGAGACAATGCTTGGGTTTATTTTATCTGTAGCCCATAACTCCTCGTCCACATTCATGCGTTTTTTACGTTATTCCATTCAGTAGTCTGGAAAATGTAAAATAATTACCATTTTTTTTACTGCAACGAAGGAAATAAATTTGAGATGAAATTTAAATCTCCAATTTAAATTCACATTGATGGCCATGCACGATTGTATTGTGAAACTGTAGGTTATCTTCAATTGACCATAAAGTGTAAATCTATGAACGAATGGCAATGCCCCCTGTCAGCCTCCACTTTAATGAATACTAAATTAGAGACACTCTTTAAGTACCCAATTGAAATCTTTTCATTCCCAAATAATTTAGCTATAAAATAGTTATTTGCTATAAAAGGCACAGACCCTTTGGTAAGAGCACGTGTTTTTTTATTTCGTGCTATAAAAAAAGTTACGGCAGCCTCGGATTGTGAATAAATGCTTCAGTGCGGCAAATATGAAAAACTCTCATTGTATTTGACATGCGAGTACAGTAACTTTCCCTTCCCTGAGGAAGTGCAAACTATTTCCGACAAAGAAAACAAACTTTCATTTCCTTTAGCTGCAAAACGACGAACATACTTTCATACACCTACAGCAGCACAAAGGACAACAGAAATCTGTTAGACTGGAACTTGTTTTAAATGAACTTCATGTTGGGCAGGAGTTTATCGGTGTGCCCTACACTTCACAGCAATATGACAGATTGTGTTGCTCGAATAGCTGCAGGAAATAAAATTGTAAGAAATTGTATTTCAAATGCTATTGATTTTTTTTCTTTCAAAGATTTACTTCAGGGATGGAGTACGTTCTCATTTACTGCTGGCTCTTTTTGCAGGCCTATACAAGTTGTAAAAAATTCTTTCACGTCACTATTTTCTTTGGGAGCTTAACAATACTGCATAATTATCGATCAAGGCATTTCGCATCATTGGTTAAAGGGACTTTTAGTTATTGACAGGCCGAAAAAATATTCAATTTCAATAGGGTTCGTAAGACTTTGACAAAAGGACGATCAGTGTTTCATGTTAAAAGAAAAAAACAGAAACTGTTTAAGACGATGCTAGCCGCTCTCCCTGTTACTAGTTACGTGAACATTGTTTTTGTATCAGTGTACAGAGAAAAAGAATTGTATGTGGAAATTCCATGGAAATTCGAATGTGCCGTGGACAGCTCTGGTGTTAAAAGTTATTTTTGCAATTTTCACAGGAGTTTGATCATACACTGGGCAGGACA
Organism: Hydrotaea cyrtoneurina; assembly: GCA_958296145.1. Classification (NCBI taxonomy): domain Eukaryota; kingdom Metazoa; phylum Arthropoda; class Insecta; order Diptera; family Muscidae; genus Hydrotaea; species Hydrotaea cyrtoneurina. Next base: position 47,245,515 of record OY282514.1, on the reverse strand, counting down.
CAAAAACATTTTCTGGAAAAGGAATTGTTCGGTCGCAGCCAGCTTTAAACAGCCAGTCAGTATTGAAGTTATATAGTGCACAGCTCCCAAAACATCTTCTGTTCCTTGTTACGAAGAGAATTAGCGGTCTGGGAAGTGATGGATTCTACAAACACAACGTATTTTTAAAAACAAAAGCGATTCCAATTAAAATCATCTTGCTTCATCCATAAAGTAGTTTTGTGTAAATAATGGAGAATGGTTAAAAAGTTTGTGTGTGTAAAAACACACCCTGCATCCTGTCTATTGAGATGCACTCTATGAACAAATGGAAGTTTTGGTTCGAATTTTAAAGAGAGATAAATATGGATAACCACTAAACACATATTTGAAATGTCTTATTGAGGTCAATTGGCTTAAATTGTTACTGCTGATACGCGGGGTTGTTCATTAGGTCATAATCTGACAATGGGGAGTGGCACCTCCCACACAGCCCATATTTTAAAACTATCATCTCAATGGTACTATTGGGTATAATTTGATTGAATTTTAGAGTAAAGTAACTGCTTATGGTTTCCAGCTATAATTGGACAAATGGGCGTTGCACCTCACCCACTCTAAACATATTAATTTTTTTTTTTTTATTATTGAGGTCAATTGCCATAAACTTTTACTGCTGCTACGCGGGTTTATTCCAGACTACCTTAGGCCACAATCTAAAAAAAGTTACGTGAACCACCACACACCTTACAATTTTGAACCTATTGGTGCAAAAATAAATATGTTTTGAAAATGTTGGCAGTGCCATGGCCCGTAATGAAATAATGATGGTAAAAGAATTTTCACACCATAAAATAGGACTTTGGACCCGATAGATGCTGTCGATACCGTGATTATAAATGTTTGGTTTTTATATGACTTTTTAAAGGAGGATTAAGCGCCCCGGTAGGCGAGTTGGTAGCGTGCTTGCCTATCAGCGTGGGGGTTGTGGGTTCGATTCCCACCAGAGGCTTTGGTCTGTCGCTGCAAAAATCAAGCCAAATAGTCTTTGTCACTCGGTTTATCCTTGGACCCAAAATTAGAATATAAAAATTTACTTTGTATTGTAATTAATAAATAAATAAATAAAATAAAGGAGGATTTATTTTATATTTTTTTGAGTTGGACATTTCATCGGCGCGCTGCCACCTTAACATTTTGACCACAATATCGACCCCTTTGCGCGGAATTATCGTATGTGCCAAAATCCAAATTTTACAGGAGAGCCATTTTTCTACTTTTCTCTGCTTTCGCTTGCAATATCAAAATGAAAATTATTCACTCAATTTTTGGAGCAACGAAGTGGAATTCGCTTACAATATTTTATCAGGTGACGTGTCTTTGAATGTAGAACAAAATTGCATCAAAAACTCAATTTCGAAAAAATTGGCATATACGATAATTCCGCGCAAAGGGGTCGACATCTCATGAACTATGGGCAAATCCTGCTACATTCGTACGCGTTTTCGAATTGAAATATAACAATTTGTTGATCTTTCATAAGAGATGCGTTCAACTTATAAATAGTGTTTAGTTGGATATGAGTTTTCTGTCATAAAAATGCGTAAAACATAATTACTTAACAGGTATTTGTTTTCTAAATAATAGTTTGGTAACCCAAGTTTTTTTTGTAATTTTTTGCGAATCACACGAAATGTTATCCATAAAAGAAAGATGAATATAAGGGAGATCCAAACATTTTTGTAGTTTTTTATGTAGTTTAGGACCATATCCTTTTCATGTAATTTTCCATAACCAAATCGCAAAATGACTGCCATATGTTCTCGATATTCGCACGAATTCTGTCTTTGAGGTCTTGAATCGACGCTGGGCTCTTGGCGTAGACCTTATCTTTCACGTGACCCCAAAGGTGTCGCAAGGTGTTAAATCACAATATCTCGGTGGCCAATTGTGATCAGATCTTCGAGGGATAACACGGTCAGGAAACTTTTCCCGTAAAAGAGCAACTTTTTCGTTTCTTGTATGGCACGTAGCGTCGTCTTGTTGAAAGTAAACGTTTTCTAGATCAATATCATTAACTGTTAATCCAACCTCATTTTCAAAATAGTAAGGTCCAATGACCCCGCCGGACCATAAACTGCACCAAACAGTCACACGTTGAGGATGGAGAGGCTTCTCAACAATAACTCTTGGGTTTTCCGAGCCCCAGATGCGACAATTTTGCCACCGAGGTGGAATGGGCCTCATCAATCAAGATGATTTTTCGATGGAATACCGGAACATTTTCATGCATTTTAAGGACCCACTCAGCAAAGACACGACGTTGTTGATGATCGGTCGGCTTGAGTTCTTCTGTTAAGTGAACTTTATCAGTCTTAAGACCCAAGTCTTTATGCAAAATACGGTGTAATGACGTTTGTGGAATGTTCAATTCCGAAGAACGACGATGAATGGACAAACCTGAGGTTTCTTCAATACTTTGGGCTACAACAGCAATATTCTCAGTTGTTCTTGAGCGACGTGTACGGTTTTTTTATTCACATCACTAACTTGTCCCAACAGCTCAAATTTTTCCACCAATTTGTATATTGCGGTCCGACAAATTGCTTCACGGCCGCCCAAAAATGCTTAGGTTTGGCGAACTGTGACTGCAAGATTTTCACCATTTTTGTAGTGAATATTGTTAATTTCAATGCGTTGTGTCGTTCCATTTTTGGTAATGGCGTAGTTTCAACTTATCAAATGTCAAAGAATAAAACCTTCAAAGATTTCAGCTACCGAAATATCAAGTGATTCTAAATAACACCACTTGTTGGAACCTCCTTTATCTTTATTCACAGTTCCAAATCTGGCCTTATGTCAATATTGAGATTTTAGCGCTTTTGTCTTTCTTTCCTAGGACGGCAGTTTAGTGATATAGATTTTGTTCATGTTTTTCGAAGTGGGTATAATCAATTTTCCATTCCCTAAGAACTTTAAACGAACTATTACGAGTTTTCAAGAAAATTGTCAAATTACTTTATCCATTCACATTTCATTTCCTGTTTTCTGTTATATAGATATCTAAATCAGTATTTTTGTAGGTAGGAATCATCTGGTATTTGATACAAATAAACTATTGTAGATGGAAATACGCAAAAGAATTTTAGAATCCATCTAAAATAATTTTAATAATTATTATACTAAGAAGAAAATACTTGACTTATACGAACAAATATTTTTCAATATTTTTGTATAATTTACTGCTTGCTTTTTTTTGCTGGATATGCGCTACTAAAAGTAATTCTCGTTTAATTACGGAGAGCTATAGCACATATTAGACCAACAATTGAAGAAGAAATCATTCCCAACGTGTATCAATGAAGAAGTGTGGTAGCTGGCGAAATCTCATTGATTTATTTGTATTTGAGTGAATTAAAAAATTCTTATAAGAAAAGTAAGTGCAATCGAACTCATTTCCATATTATTACTTAAAGTAAAAGTATTGAGTGTAGGGTTTGTTATAACCACTGAATGCCGGCAATAGATTTCTCGACTTATGGCCACGTTCCCCATGTGTTGATGTACTTTTTCATCCGCAAACAATGTCCTCCAGAGGACTCCTTCTTTCAGTAATGTTGAGTTCAACTTTTTCTGTTCACATATCGCATGTTTGTCGAACACGAAACAAAGAAAGAACTGGGAGGGAAGAATAGTACAGGGTCCGCCAAATAACATTTTTTTTTTTGAAAATTCTATAAAAAAAAACTACTGGATATTTTCTGAAATTTCTTTTTTTATTTGAAAGTACAATCCTTCCGGTTAATAATGAAATATAATCTCATTCAAATGGCTGCCTCGGCTGGCCATGCAGTAGCCTAACGACATCAGATCAGCGGCTGATAATGCGACCTTCAAAAACAGGGCGCAAATCATCGAGTGTAGCTTCGGCTGTAGCGCCATTGGGTTGGAACCAAGTGTTGCCAATATCCTTCTCTTAAATTTTTGTAACCAAAAATTAATTAAACATGGCCCGATAACGAAAACGAAATAAGCACTGGTTGAAAAAAAAACGTTAGATGGGGGACCCTTTATAAAGAATCAGAAAAAGAAAAACATCTAGAAAGTATACAAAAAGTTGGGAAAAAAAACTTTGGTCGCTCTCTCCCTTCATTTCTTTTCGCTTAAAGTTGTTCCACATATAAGTGACATCAATGAGGTTTTATTGCGAAAATAATTGAGACTTTAGAAAATGTCAGATCATAACAAATCGATTGGAACAAATACAGAATGTTCTCATGCTGGCATGCGATAGATATTGCCGAGATTTCAAACAGATCAAACAACCAACACGGTTTTGCTAATTAATAAAAGATATTGGGTTTACAGTTAAAACAGTTACTGGAATATTGAGAGATATGTATTTAAACAAAAATTACAAAGAACTGATTGTGGAACAGTCACACAAGGACATTTTATACGCAGACTTGTATGTGGGTAACTGTGGATGCTTGTACATTTCCGAATATTAAAAAAAAAAACTATTGATATTTGCATGACGTTCATTTGTACTCAAAGTACGTGTATGTCCTTTATGCTGAATGTGTATGTGGCACGTACGTGTCTGTATCTGTGTTTGCGTACGCCGTCATGTATGTTTATATTGTGTCCTTCATGCCATTTGTGGGAATTATGCTTTTGATGCGTGATGGTGGTTTTCATTTACAATCATTACCAAAGAATGGGTGAGCCAAGTGTAAAAATGGAAATGAAAATGAGTTTTCATAACAATGACTGACAACAAATAAAAAACGGACTGCCACAACATACTACGTAGGTACATACATATGTGTGCGTGTGTAAATACACAGCTAGCATAGCCTTATATCCTTAACATAAATGAATATGTTCCACATTATATGGAATGAAATTCCGGCACGGTCCAGGCTCACAACTGTAAGTGGTTCACTCTTATGTTAAAAAATAAAAGGGACGGTATTTTTAAAAAAAAATTGTTTTTTTGGGCATTCATAATTCCATTTGCATAAAATCCTAGAGGGTTAGTTCGTAAAACGGAAAGGTCCATGTGTTTCCATCACTGCTAGCACCACACCTTACCATTTTTATCCCCTTCCTATCCGAATTTCGAAAAGCCCGTTCATAGCAAATTTCACGGTTGTAGCTTCAGCCGTTGGCGAAGACAGGATGAATCAGGCAGTCAGTCACTCAAGTATTTTATGTACTGGTATGCAGATTATTTCTCATTTATATTATACAGTCGAACTTCTCTATTACGAACTTCCGTACAACGAAGTTCTCTATATAACGAATTTATTTCCAGAACACTGCAATTTCGTTAAATTTTCAGTATGTTTTGATCTCCTTATAACGAGTTTCCTTATAGCGAATATTTCTTTACTACGAATTTTTTCTACGCCCGTAACTCGAATGCTCATGCGTTTTTGATCTCCGTATAACGAGTTTTACATAAACACATTTTTCACTCTCACCATACACACACATATTTTCATTTTTTATTTGTTTTTGTGTGTGAGATTCACATTTCTACTCTCTGTAAGTGAGAGAAATGTAGGCTCGCATAGTAGACTACACGTTACAAAACTCGTGAAGTAGGTACCCACATTTCAGCAAACTTCATCAGCAGTTGAAGTACTACGCAACTTTGTGGAGATAAGAAATAGCGTGCCTGAAAAAGTATTTGCTTCTCTTAACGTGCTTGAAGTTTTTATTGCAGAGGAAAAATGGAAAAATCAAACGCAGACAAAAATTACCAATTATAAAAATAAAATTTTTTTAAAATAATTCTATATTACGAATTTTCTATATAACGAATTTTTTTTTGGTCCCCTTGAGATTCGCTATATGGAAGTTCGACTGTATCAGTTTTGGCCCGTTTTGGATGCTTTTAATACCCTTTTTCATCACTTAAAATTCTTGGCTAATTTATGCCGATAACAACATTTTCACACACACTATTAATTCTTCCCCTTTTGTACCGTTTTTATCCCGTTTTGGCCACTTTTTCGTCCTTTCTCTAACAATTATCCACATGTTTTTGCACAAAAAATCAGTTTTTTATTTTTTTTTGCCTTTTTTGGTTCTTTTTTTATCCGTCTTTTCCCCTTTTTCGTTCCACTTTTAACTCATTTCCAACTGATGTAGATTATTTCTCATTTACCTTTTACATTACATCCAACCCATTCCTGTCGATTAAAAATTTTTCTTTTTGGCCACTTTTACGCCTCTTCTCTAACTATTGCCCACATGTTTTGTCAAAAATTTCTTTCCCTTTTTTTATTTTCCCCCCTTTTTTGTAACTTTTTGTCCCGTCTTAATTTTATGTTACTTTATCTAGCCCTAACCATGAAAAAGATGTAAACGCCAAATAGAACATTTTACAGGAGATGGTTTCTTTTGTGGTCAAGCTAAAAAGCGTGTGGCGCTTACGATTAATTTGCTATATCCTTATAAATATACATTTTTAATATTTTGGGATCAAGAGACAATTGTCTATCGAATTTCATTAAAAAGCTAGTTTAGAAAAAAAATGGTGCAATCTGGGAAAAATTTAAATACATTTCGTAGCATTTGCGGCCTTATTGCACCAATAAATCAGCGAGTGTTGTTTTCCAGGTTTTCAATTGTCTCTGAAGTTTCGCTGTAGCCGAAAAATTCCAAAGAACATAATCCAACGGGTTTAAATCACACAATCGCAGTGGCCAAATAACAGAAACCATGACTTTGATAGAAAATTCAACAATTGTCAAGCGTCTATCTCGTCTAAGTCTATTCAAGATGAAGCTAAACAAAAATCAACCATCAGCTGTTAAATCGGTTGCCCAAAAAAGCCGAGTTACAAACTAAAAGTTGTGAACCGATAAAAAAACCCCTAACCAAACAGTTATCAATTTTTAAAGAAACCAATATGGGTGTTTGATTCTGTTGATGTTTTCCAAAATCATATATCTAACAAATGTCGGGAGTACAAATAGGCGGACACGACATTGGCACGGTTGACATTGGCGTTGGAACTCAGAATAATTTTCTTACGTTTTGAAGCCGGGACATTTCAGATATTATTCCCCATCTGTAAAATGCAAATGGATTGAGAGCGGCACTAAAAACATGTTATAGCTTTTTGCATTCGAGATTGAATCGAATTGAATTGTAGTATTTTGCTTCATGAAATTAGATCCGCTCTACCAATAGGACACGTACACCACAAATTATTTGAAAATTGCTCAAAATGGACATTGCAAATTGAACGAATGGAACATGGAGTCGCTGGTATTGTTTAATTCGAATGAGTTATTGAACTGAGGGTTTGTATGAAAATTGTTATTCTATGTAAATGAAAGGTATCAGGAAAGTCATTCAAAAGAAAAAGAACCCACACATAGCAACTATTATAAAAAAATATCGATCTTGGGAGCAAATTACATTTCCTTGAAGGTGGCAAGCGGAAGATGTTACACAGTTTTAGCGGATGGACCACTGTGTTCCGTATATGTGTCCGGAAGAGAATTTTTTGGCAAAGTGGTCGGCATATTTTTCGACCACTATTTACATTGGTGACTATGTAGCAAGAAAATATTTCAGCAATTCAAAATACTTTGGTGTCCTGCAGCTAAACGAGATTGAAGAGGATTATTAAAACCATGCATTTCTAAAGGATTCACTTACCTTTTACAACCCTCGCATAAGAACAGCGGGAGTTCTATAAAATAACTTTTATGAATTTTCGCCTCAATGAGTTCTCATTTAATTTGAAACTGATGTCCTTTGAGTTTTGTCGCCATCAAAGTATTGTTTAAAACGAAAACTCTACTCATTAAATTCTTGCTGATTACTGTCCACTTTAAGTCATCGTCATCATCAAAAGCTTTCGCTAATCCTTTCGTGCTTTGATTCAATGGTGTCCTTTGGCAGCCAAAAAGGCTTTGCGATTAACCCAAACACTTTGTTTGAAATGATAAATAGACGATTAAAAATGTTGCGAAAACAGATGAACACATGGGCAACGAAGGGACTGGCCAGGGCAGGATATACCTACACAGACAGCACATTATTTATGAGCGACATTAAAACCCCGTTCGCGTGGCTCTGTTTTTCATCTTTTTGTTTTTGGTAAAGTGCCTTAAGTGACGATAACAACAGCGCGAAGCTGAGGCCCAAACGCCAAACCATCATCTGGCCAGTGTAACCATGCATCCGTCCGTCCATTCATTCATCTATCCTTTCAGCCATCCATCCATTGGAACGTTCAGCTACTGACGCATGAAGAGATTTATTGTAAATCGTTTGCATTTGGCCAAGGGTTTATTTTGAGTTAACTTTGACTTTGTTGTTTCCAGCGTGTTTTTGTATTAATCCATTTACTTGGCCGTGTAATCTTTAGGCATTTAAAAATTTATTAGAATAATCGCTAAATCTTTTGTAATTATGACAATGAATACAAATTAGTTTCGCGCTGCTTGTGTTCCTAGAAAAGTTGATGAATTTTAACCAAAACGTTCCGCAAGGGGTATTTAATTAATGGTTGGAAATAAATGAAAATTGTTAAGTTTTAATTTAATTTTTGTAGGGATAGTAAAATTGAAATGTGAGATATATTTTTAATTAGTCACGCATATCAACAAAAAAAAATATTGAGAATAAGCCAGAATCTTATATTTTTCCACTTTTTACTATTTTTTCCGGCAGAGGTAATTTTGACTACAAACTGGTCCATGCATAAATTGTCAAAGCGGATACTATTGAATACAACATTTCAAAAAACGCATCTGAGGATAAGATTTTCAAGGCGCCTGTGGCACGTCTGAGATCGAGCAAAAATATTGTACCGATGAGATTTTTGCGGCCCATTGAAGATTGTGAGTGTTAGGAATGATAATTATTTCTATGAGTGAAAAATAAGATCCAACCTAGTATATGTCATTAGTTGACTGCTACTATACTAATCGACATTATTCAGATGACTAAAACGTCATAAGACAAATTTAGCCTAAACATGATAGCAGCCATAACAAATTAGGTAGGTCTATATAATTTGTTTGGGCCAGAAAAAGACGATTTTTTTTTGTAAACTTTTTTTGAGGAAAAAAGCAGACCTCAAAAATAATAATTATTTCTGATTTTTATTTTTTCTCTCAAAATAAAACTAACTTTATTAAGAACCAGTGAAAAAGTTGCAGTCGGGTAAACCGACTTATATATACCCTCACCCTCAGTAAAAAAATACAAGTCTCATATTCCATAATAGCAACCTCAAAATACCGAATGTTATAGAAAAATATTGTATTAAACGTATTTACAAAACGGGCGGAATATAAAGAAGAGTTTTTTCTCGAAAATTGTATGTAGTTAAAGCTTTACATAATACATAGAATTTCGAAAAGATTCGTTGAGCGAATTTATATAATTACCGATTTCTAAAGTGGGTGGAATGGTACAGTTGTATGGGAGGTAAAAGAATGGGGAGCTGCCAGACTTCCAAGTTTTTGTCCAAAACTTTGTCTAGCTATAGCTTTACTAAATACAAAATTTGGGCAAGATCGCGTTGGGCATATTGATATTATTAGACGGTTTATAAGGGGCGGGATGGTACATTTGTATGGGAGGTACCAGAAGGGGAGTTGCCAGACTTCCAAGTTTTTGTCCAAAACTTTATCTAGCTATAACTTTACTAAATACAAAATTTGGGCAAGATAGCGTTGGTCATACTGATAGTATGAGACGGTTTATCAGGGGCGGGATGGTACATTTGTATGGGAGGTACCATAAGGGGAGTTGCCAGACTTCCAAGTTTTTGTCCAAAACTTTGTCTAGCTATAACTTTACTAAATACAAAATTTGGGCAAGATAGCGTTGGTCATACTGATAGTATGAGACGGTTTATCAGGGGCGGGATGGTACATTTGTATGGGAGGTACCAGAAGGGGAGTTGCCAGACTTCCAAGTTTTTGTCCAAAATTTTGTCTAGCTATAACTTTACTAAATACAAAATTTGGGCAAGATAGCGTTGGTCATACTGATAGTATGAGACGGTTTATCGGGGGCGGGATGGTACATTTGTATGGGAGGTACCAGAAGGAGAGTTGCCAGACTTCCAAGTTTTTGTCCAAAATTTTGTCTAGCTATAACTTTACTAAATACAAAATTTGGGCAAGATAGCGTTGGTCATACTGATAGTATGAGACGGTTTATCAGGGGCGGGATGGTACATTTGTATGGGAGGTACCAGAAGGGGAGTTGCCAGACTTCCAAGTTTTTGTCCAAAACTTTGTCTAGCTATAACTTTACTAAATACAAAATTTGGGCAAGATAGCGTTGGTTATACTGATAATATTAGACGGTTTATCGGGGGCGGGATGGTACATTTGTGTGGGAGGTACCAGAAGGGGAGTTGCCAGACTTCCCAGTTTTTGTCCAAAACTTTGTATAGCTATAGGTTTACTAAGTAAAAAAATTTGGGCAGGATCGCGTTGGGCATATTGCTATTAATACACGATTTCTAATGTAGGCGATATGGTACATTTGTATGGGAGGTACCATAAGGGGAGTTGCCAGACTTCCAAGTTTTTGTCCAAAACTTTGTCTAGCTATAACTTTACTAAATACAAAATTTGGGCAAGATAGCGTTGGTCATACTGATAGTATGAGACGGTTTATCAGGGGCGGGATGGTACATTTGTATGGGAGGTACCAGAAGGGGAGTTGCCAGACTTCCAAGTTTTTGTCCAAAATTTTGTCTAGCTATAACTTTACTAAATACAAAATTTGGGCAAGATAGCGTTGGTCATACTGATAGTATGAGACGGTTTATCAGGGGCGGGATGGTACATTTGTATGGGAGGTACCAGAAGGAGAGTTGCCAGACTTCCAAGTTTTTGTCCAAAATTTTGTCTAGCTATAACTTTACTAAATACAAAATTTGGGCAAGATAGCGTTGGTCATACTGATAGTATGAGACGGTTTATCAGGGGCGGGATGGTACATTTGTATGGGAGGTACCAGAAGGAGAGTTGCCAGACTTCCAAGTTTTTGTCCAAAATTTTGTCTAGCTATAACTTTACTAAATACAAAATTTGGGCAAGATAGCGTTGGTCATACTGATAGTATGAGACGGTTTATCAGGGGCGGGATGGTACATTTGTATGGGAGGTACCAGAAGGAGAGTTGCCAGACTTCCAAGTTTTTGTCCAAAATTTTGTCTAGCTATAACTTTACTAAATACAAAATTTGGGCAAGATAGCGTTGGTCATACTGATAGTATGAGACGGTTTATCAGGGGCGGGATGGTACATTTGTATGGGAGGTACCAGAAGGAGAGTTGCCAGACTTCCAAGTTTTTGTCCAAAATTTTGTCTAGCTATAACTTTACTAAATACAAAATTTGGGCAAGATAGCGTTGGTCATACTGATAGTATGAGACGGTTTATCAGGGGCGGGATGGTACATTTGTATGGGAGGTACCAGAAGGGGAGTTGCCAGACTTCCAAGTTTTTGTCCAAAACTTTGTCTAGCTATAACGTTACTAAATACAAAATTTGGGCAAGATAGCGTTGGTTATACTGATAATATTAGACGGTTTATCGGGGGCGGGATGGTACATTTGTGTGGGAGGTACCAGAAGGGGAGTTGCCAGACTTCCCAGTTTTTGTCCAAAACTTTGTATAGCTATAGGTTTACTAAGTAAAAAAATTTGGGCAGGATCGCGTTGGGCATATTGCTATTAATACACGATTTCTAATGTAGGCGATATGGTACATTTGTATGGGAGGTACCAGAAGGGGAGTTGCCAGACTTCCAAGTTTTTGTCCGAAACTTTGTCTAGCTATAGCTTTACCAAATACGTAATTTGGCCAAGATCGGTGTGGGCGTATTGATATTATTACACGATTACTAAAGTGGGCGAAATAGACGATTTGTGTGGGAGGTACCCGAAGGGGTGTGGCCATATAGCCCATATGCAATCCCATAAGCAGTTTTGGGAAAATATTAACCCATGCCAAATTTCAGAGCGATTGTTTAACTCTTTCGAAAGTTATCGTGCGTACCAGCAGGACAGACAGACGGACGGACGGACAGACGGACAGACGGACAGACGGACATGGCTCAAACAATTTAGAAAGTCATGAATCGAATTTGGTTCAAAGACACCTGGGTTCTAATCTGAATATTTCTAGGTGTTACACTTTTGAGCCGTATCAAATGATATATACCCTCCTACCCGTAGGGTGAGGGTATAAAAATTGGAAGATTAAAGTACAGCAACCTAGTCGAATCCACTGTCGAACCGAAAAATGTTGTAGTAAGAGTGCAAGCTATATTAAAATAATTTTTCATTCGGGTAGAAGTCGGAGATGATTAACATTGTGTGGTGAGGGTTTGTATTATGAAGGAAAGATACAATGTATTAACTTAGCATTAATGGTCGTATCACCATTTATACAAATAAAATTAATAACAACACTTTTAATATTTATTCGCCTTGGTTTTATAAGGATATGCAACGATATTGGCAAAAAAAAAGAAATACTAAAACAAGTCGTAAATTGAAAATAAGTTTTATTTTAAGCAAACAAATCATAGAAATGTATTGCGTTATATTAAGAATGTGTTATACTCGAATGCAATCTAAATGTGATCAGGGTTTTTTGTTGTCAAAAGGAGAGAAACGATGAGTCTGCGAAAGACGCGTTTCGTCGTTGGTTAAGCGACTTATCAATACCTTCGTGCTGTAGTAGTACTGAGCTGCTGTTGCATGTTTTATCGTTCTATAATATAGAATCTATATATATGTATTTTACAATGAAAACGCATCTGAGTATTCGTATTATTGACGAAGATCAACGAACAGTAGCACTGAGTATCAATAACTCTACCATTTGACAGACTTGTCTAATTTATCAGTTTTATTTTTCTTCTCAAAAACTGTGATTATGGGCTGATTTTTGTAATAGTACTCAAAATTAAATTAAACTTCACAAATTATCATACTAACCTCGTATTGCGAATATGTTTGTAAACATTTCAAAACCGATGAAAAAACTTTCCACGATTCTTTGTCATTTCTTCGGTCTGACCACTTAAACCACCAACCAAAACAATACGCCACCGCAGGGTTTCTGTGTCAGTTTTTGCTCCATTGCCACAATTTCATAATGTAAGGGACACACACATAGACACAAATACACGGTAACTCCTTGACATGACACGAATTTCAGGGTTCTCCATTTAATTTTCTCCCATGTGACAACAAAAAGATCTGCCAGAGTTCACCGTTGCTCCATCTCGAGTTAGGAGCCGAGTTGCGTACATTTTCTTTGGCCGGCTTCCGATTTGGATTGTTTGTTTGTTTCTTTAACATTTTGTGGTTTTTTTTAGGAGGTTTTGTGGTCATTTCGTTTAATGATTTATAACACTGTTGACGATAGTTTTTGTCACGTTCCACTCAACAAAAGTGGCATGTGATCCTGGCTGTGGGACACCACCCCACCAGCGCCACCACTACCACCAACGACCACACCGCAGTGGTTTACCGACTCCAATGATGGCTGGCTTTCAGGATGATGGCTGGGAATGCTGAGTAGGTTGGTTCAATGTTGTTGAATGGCAGACTGGCTGAGTGGATGACTGTGTGAGTGGCTGAATGACGGCCTCCCTGGGCACTTTTGCGGTGAGTGGAGTATGTGTGGATGTGGATTGTTGAGTTACAATTCGGAGATAAACGCTGTGCGATAAGATAAAAACTTAATTTGGCTCAACAACAGCAAGTGTCAATCCACAGCATAACTTTCCCCGGAATGCAAAACGCAAAGGGGGGATGGGTGAAGAACGGCTCTGGTTTTTTTGTTCTTAAGGCGCAGCACCAAGGGTTTCGTGTATGTCTGGGGAACAAATTAAATCTTTTGCCATTTATTTCATGGCATTCTTAATTAAATTGCCACAATTTGAATGTTGACATTTAACTTTAAATGGAATTAATTTTCGCCCTTCCACAACACACCTAAGCCATGACATATGTCTGTACACAGCACGTCTGTCTGTCCGCCTGTAGTATGTCTGTGCGCCATTATTGTGAGATAAATGGACAACTTGTGTCAATATTATCAAAAGGGCTAATCCAATTAGTAGATAATATTCGCCCAAAGATATGAGTGTAACATTTAATCTCCTTATGTCAATATGCAATTATTATAATCATAATCGTATCGGACATTCTGTGTAAATACAGACGTACAATGGACGTTTGCTTAGCCATTCATATGATTGAAAATTATACTGTTGATGGAATCCAAAATGAAAGAAATAAACAAAAGCGAAAATATCATATGATTATTGGTTATGATCTATGGATTTTAAAGTCAATTTGAAATTTACCTCAGTCTCTACGATTTTTGAGGGAAATTCACCATTAAGGCTTTGATGAAGTTGGAAATTCCAAGTCAGTTCGGAATCTTAAGGACTAGAGGTCTTTTTTAATAGACAGAAATACGCCACCTACGAATCTTAATTGGACAAATCAAGGGCCGTCATACATGAATTTTTGTAATATTTGGCTTTAGTTTATCATAAATTCAATTTCTCACTTAATCTTCCCTTTAGCTAAGGCCTTGATAGAATGAAATGAATGAATGAATGAAACCAATTTTGAAAAATTTTACCAAATATTTGAAACTAGTAAGTTGTAATGCGCCTATGGCGCCCGTTAATTTGCTTGAGAAAGTATTTGTTACTTAATTTATATTTTGAGAAAACTATTTTGTAAAAAAAAATTTCGAAAAAAAATAAAATTGGGAAAAAAAAAATTTGTGGAAAAAAATTTTTGCTGAAAAAAAAATTTTTGTTGAAAAAAAAAATGTTTGTTGAAAAAAAAAATGTTTGTGGAAAAAAAAATTTTTGTAGAAAAAAAAAATGTTTGTTGAAAAAAAAAAAATTTGTTGAAAAAAAAAGTTTGCTGAAAAAAAAATTTTTGTTGAAAAAAAAAATTTTGTTGAAAAAAAAAATTTTTGTGGAAAAAAAAAATTTTGTGGAAAAAAAAAAATTTTGTAAAAAAAAAATTTGGTAAAAAAAAAATTTGGTAAAAAAAAAATTTGGGGAAAACACAATTTCTGTACAAAAAAAAATATTATTTTTTTTATTATTATTATTTATAGAATTCTTATAGCATGCCTATTTAAATTCCTACGTACTGCGTGACAGAGTCAGTGAATCAGTGAATCAGTGTATCAGTGAATCAGTGAATCAGTGTCGAGGGTAAATATATATTAAGATAAATTAAAATGTTGTAAAACCCATATGTGTCGGGATAAACAACATTTTATATCCCAGTTAATTTTGACATACAAATCAGGACACATTTCAACTGGTATTATAATTTCCATTCAAAATAAATATATTTTGATATTTTCAGAAAGTTACAGCTCAAATCAGTGAGCTATATATTTTGTCATCACAGACCTGGTCCCACTTTTTAAATCCAACACGAAACAGCTAATATTGTCTTCAAAGAGTTTTAGAGATTACTCTCTCTCTCTCTATGCTGAAGTAGATGGCATTCGCGAAGTGGAATATGCCACTGGCAAATATACTCCACCAATACACTGGATTTCCCCCCAATCTTATAACTACTCCATGATATTGGCGATGAAATGTAGTGAGCAATGCTGTGCACCACCATCTCATCAGTCATGTGATATTTGCCAGTACGAAATATTCATTTTGAAATTAAAATTCCCGCGAGATATGAATCGAGGGTGTTCTTTGGCATATGACTGACTTTTTTTTTTTTTTTTTTTTTTTTTTTTTTGAAGACTAACACTCAGGGGATGCCCCCTATGAATGCAATGCACTGTGTTAGCGATTGGAAGTAAGGGTATTGGAGGGAGGAAAGATGGAGTAGTGTTTGTTGACATTTGTTTTGAACTTGAGAATGTCATAACATGCAGGAAAAACACTTGCTGGAAGATTATTCCACATACGAGCAGTTCGGCTGAAGAACGAATTTTCTCTATAGTGCGTCGTCCGGTCAACCGGCCATTTGACAATGAACGGATGAGATTCCCTGGATAGCCGAGTATTCCGGCTAAATGTTCTAACGTCAGGGACCAGACGACGGATATCTTCTGAACAGATACCATTAAAATATCTATAGAATAGCGATACACAACCCACATTTCGGCGATGCTGTAGGGAGACAATAGAGCTGGATACCCTACCATCCCCTATCATCACCACCGCTCTCCTCTGTACACGGTCCAGAAGCTTCAAAGATGTTAATGGAGCCCCTGCCCATATATGCGAGTTGTATTCCATTTTAGGCCGGATGTAGGTGGTGTAAATATTTACGAGATCAGATGGAGTGAAGTATTTCTTGCACCGCTTCAAAAAGCCTAAACACTTGAATGCTTCTTTCGACACTTCGAATATATGGCTAGCCCAGCGAGCATCACCCTGTATCTTCATGCCCAGAACATCAAGAGTGTCTGATTCGTCGATATCCACAACACCCATAGAAATTGACGACGATGCTGGATCTGGTGAACGTTTGTGTGACAACAAACAGCACTGGGTCTTTTGTGGATTAAAATCTACTCTATTCATTTGGCCCCACTCACAAATCGTCGCCAAATCGCGGTTAAGTGAGTCATTCATCGTTCGCCTTTTGTCCTCCACCTCCATAGGACCTGGCCGATGATCAAATGAGTATGAATGACAGAGATTGCTGTCATCCGCAAAGGAGTAGATCGGGTTCACAGTCTGACCCAGCAGGTCGTCAATGAAAATAAGAAATAAAGAAGGAGAGAGGACAGAGCCTTGTGGCACTCCTGCGGTCAACCTATGCTCGTTAGATGAGACCCCATCTATAACAACTCGTATAGAGCGATCCCTGAGAAAACTCGATATGAATCGAGAGAAGGTATTACCGACACCAAATGCAATAAGTTTTGATATGAGTGCTCCGTGCCAGACTCTATCGAACGCCTTGGAAATATCCAGAGCCACGACCTTGCTTTCGCCAAGTCGGTGAATGGATCGACTCCATCGTTCCGAAAGGAACGCCATCAGGTCTCCAGTAGATCGATTTCTACGGAAGCCATACTGTCGATCATTGAGAAGGCCGTTAGACTCTAAATATTTGACAAGATGGTGGTTAACCATGCTCTCCATAACCTTCGAGAGCGCAGAACATATTGCAATTGGACGGTAATTCGCAGGATTGGTAGCCTCACCTTTCTTGGGGATCGGCTGAACATTGGCAACTTTCCAACGTGAAGGGTAAATACCAGCACGGTACGACATGTTGAAAAGATTGCGCAATGGACGCGCTAGCGTCGAAGAGCACTTACATAGGACAAGTGCGGAAATACCATCCGGGCCCGGAGTTTTATTTACGTTGAGATCTGTAAGAACCCTTTTAACGCCACGTGTTCGAAAAAATATCTGAGGCATCGAACTAGATACGTTCTCGATCACGGGGAGTGGTTGACTGCTGTCTGGCAAAGATGAATTCTTTGCAAAAATTTCAGCCATAAGGTTAGCTTTGTCAACCGGGTCAGTGAATATTTGGTCACCGTTAACGAGGGTTGAAATAGAAGATGAAGAATTGTTCCTTACCCTTTTAACGAATGACCAAAAGCTCTTACTTCCCCTGGGAGAAGAAAGAACTTTTGCACGAAGACGCTGTTCGTGAAGAAGTTTTTCGCGCCTAAGTACTCTGGCACAATTTGATCTTGCCTGCTTGCGTAGCAGTTCAGTAGTGGTATTTTTATTTAAACGCCATTTTCTGAATGCTTCCTCTTTGGATCTGACAGCTTCTTTGCATGTCTGATTAAACCAACAATTTTTTGGAGGTTTAATCGAAGTAGTCTTCGAGGGAATAAACATGTTTATGCCAAGAAGAATTATTTTCTCAACCATTTCAGCAGCAGCATCGACATTATTGTCTAGGAAACATAATTTCCAGTTAAATTGCTGATAAAAATTGTTGAGCTCGGCCCAACGTGCCTTTTCGTATATATACATTGTCCGCTTCGTGACTGGTTTTGAAGTGGCTCGAAGATCGGAGAACGAAAAGGATGCTGAAATGGTGCAATGATCCGAGTTACCAAGAGGTGCAAGAATACTAACCTCATACTTTTCAGGGTGAGAGGTTAAGAAAAGGTCAAGAATATTTTGATGTTGCCCTTCAACACGCGGAATGTGTGTTGGTTCATTCACTAGTTGCGCCAAGTCATTGTGCGCGGCAAATAACTCAGCGTACTGACCCTCCGGAGATGTATGGCTCGAATGGGAAAGCCAAGAATTATTGTGGACATTGAAATCCCCAGCAACTACAATTTCACTGTCCGGATAATCTTCTAAAATTTTCGAAATGGAGTCGGAAAGGGCGTCGAAGCCATTCAAGGTAGCCTCCCTTTCCAAGTTTGGACTTCTGTAAAGAAACCCGAAATGTAAAGTGTGCGGTCCAATCCTGAACTTAACCCAAAGAGAGTTAAATTCTGGATCTTGTGAGTCCAAATGTTGCTGGCTCTGGAACGCAACACCATTACGTATGTAAACCACAAGGCCTCTGTGAGAAAAGAAATAGGAAAGCATGTGATAACCAGGAATGTGGAAATCCTGTGGATCAGAACCCCCACACACCTGGGTCTCACATAAAGCAAAGATATCCGGCCTATGGAACTGTGCGTGAGAGTATATCGCAAAAAAATTAGCTCTCAGCCCACGTATGTTGGCAAAGTGAATTTTAAACGTGCGTACCATTATTATGACATTCACAAATACAAAACAATATCAAAGCAAAACAACAATATAATACTGCACCTCTCCTGCCGCTGTTGTTTCTGTTAGATATCCAGTGTTATACCTACAACATCAAACAGAACAGCGACATGAAAAGTGCAGTATCAATTGTGTTTTGCGAAGGGGATAAGGGAGGGGGGGAACACTAGTGCAAAGCAAAACGGAGACATAGAAAAGCCCCTTGTGTTGATTGTGTATGGCGGTTTAGTTGAGGCCGGTGACTGCTGTTGTTGTTATTGTTGTGTTGTGTTATTGTTTAGTTGTGTTGTGTTATTGATCTTGGTTGCATTTTTGCTGTTTATGTGTTATTGCTGTTTTTGATTTTGTTTTTTGTTTAGTGGTAGAATATATGTAATGTTTTTATTGTATTTTGGTTTATGTTTTTTTTTTGTATATTTTTTTTTTTGTTTTCACAAAGACGGACACTGACAAACACGACGCGGACGGAACAAAATTGTGCGTGCACAACGGACAAAGCACAGAACACTACTGACTGACTTTACGCGCAAATCCCCAAATATGAATATTATCATTTGTAATCAACGAAACATATTCTGTGTACAAAAAAATGACATAATTGGAAATTATGTAGATACACTGAAAACAATTTGAGAAACATTAGTCTTAATACATTCATAATATGTTGTATGAAGGTTTTCGTAAATTTCTTATATGTACGGACGAGAAATGTAAAGACCCGCACGTCTGAATGTTTGTAAGACACTGATTTTTTATTTTTCAATATTTTTTTAAACTACCATACATTTATCTTAAACTAAACTAAAAAAAACTAAATTTGGATAATTGCATGGGTTTACAAACAAAAATTCTTTGTACTGACTTGAAACTTTTATCCCATTTTTCCCAATTTTGGGCGATCGATATTAATTTGAAATATTTGTTCATACTTTTTTATTTGTTTCCAATTTTTGGCTCTTTTTCTTTTTTTCTTTTTCCACTGCTGTTGCAAATTCCAAACATTTATTTCTCGCCCTTTATGATTATTTTTAAAACGTTTCTCCACTTCCTCTATATTTCACCCGTCTTGAATCATTTGTGTCGTCTTTCAGTATCCACGATTTGTTAGCTCATGTTATTAAACTATTTGTTTTCCATCACCTGCTGTCCCTGTTTATTCCGTTTTGGTACGCTTCGGACCTATTTGTATATTTCACATGTCTCTTTCCCCTTTCTCTTTATCCCTTTCTTACAGTTTTTGGCCTCTCATGTTTATTTGAACTAGTTTTTTGGGACTTTATAATATTCTCTACTTTCCCCATTCTGTTCTATTGTACTCCTTTTTATCCCCATTACAACTCATAAACGTACTTCTCGCCGTTTTGTGATTATTTTTCATTTTTATAATTCACCAGTTTTGAACCTTTATGTTCCTTTTTCCATTCATTCCTAAAATGTAATCATTCTTGTCGATTACATTTGTTTTAACACATTCCCGATTTGGCCCTTTTTCCTCGCTTCCTTGCAAAAACTAGTTTTACTTGTTTTATTTTCCCCCTTTTTGTACCTTTTTTATCCCACTTTGACCCCATTTTCGTCCAATATCTATGTCATTTCCACCTGTTGTTGCCAACAATATGTTTAAAGTTTTTTTAATTTTTTTCCCTTTTTTATCCTAATTTGGACCCATTTTCGTACCATCTCTAGCTCATGTCCGTCTGTGCTTCATGCTTCATTTTTTTTTTGTTTTTCCCTCTTTTGGTCCCATTTCGTCCCATCTCTAACTTTGTCCTCGAGTTGTTGCGCAAAATATGTTTCACTCTCTTTTGTTTTCGCCCTTTTGGTCCCAGTTTTGTCAGATATCTAACTAATTTCCATCTACTGCCCCATTTCGTCCAATATCTAAGTCATATCCACCTGTTGTTGCCAACAATTTGTTTAACACTTTTTTATTTCCCCCACCCCTTTTTGTATCCCGTCTTAACCATTTTTTCGACCCATCGTTAACTCATTTCCACCTGTTGTTGCCAATCGAAGTTATAGACCAGTTTTCCAACAAAAATAACGATATTTGATTATTTTGTATAGCTGACCCGGTCCGCGTTGCTGGCCCTAAGCAAACATTAGTGTTGTATTACACATATTTATATAGGAATATATAGGTGCCATTTTCACCCCCTAAATGTAGATAAATCCATACAATGTGTAGCCTATGTTACTCGCGGGGTTATTCGGAAGATTCCCTGAAAATTTCATCAAAATCGGTCTAGCCGTTTTCGAGTCCATACGTTACATACATACACACATCCATTTTTATATTATTTTGTATTTCGAAAGTTTTTGGGGACACGTTTTTCCCGCTTTCCCCCATTTTAATCCCCTTCGTTACCGTTATTAATCGTTATTATACACTCCATCATAGGATGGAGTATATACTAAGTTTGTCATTCCGTTTGCAACACCTCGAAAGAGTGATCTGCGACCCTATAAAGTATATATATTATTGGTCAGTGTAACATTCTAAGACATTCTAGCGATGTCCGTCTGTCCGTCCGTCCGTCCGTCCGTCCGTCCGTCTGTTGTCTGTTGAAATCACGATAGAGTGCGAACGACCAACGCTAAAAAGCTGAAATTTTGTCGGAAGATGTTTTTTGCCCATAAGCAGGTTAAGTTCGAGAATGGGCCATATCGGACCAAAGGGGAAAAAGTTCCCCTTTACGGGACTAAATATATTCCGGCCATAATCAAATTTTTCAAATATTTTTTTTCACTACATCTAAGTTCTAAGTTTATATAATTTATAGATGGGAAAAAATCCCAAAAATGGGCGTGCTCATGGGTTCCGTGGACCCTTGGGGCCCAAAAAAGGGCCCATGATAAACATGCGCATATGGGTATCGAAGTGCAACGGAATTTACTCACGAACCCAAATATGCCTTTATTTTCATGATTTGCCTAAATTTTTTGATCCGGTTTCTGGGACTATCGGGTCACCAGCGGCCCAAAAACCGTCCCTTGACAAACATGGACATATGGGTATCGAAATGCAACGAAATTTTCTCGCGAACCCAAATATGCATTTATTTTCATGATTTGGATAAAATTTGTGATCGGGTTCCTGGGACTATCGGGTCACGAGCGGCCCAAAAACTCAGTTAGTTTTCTTATTTATTGACTTTTTAAGGATCCATGATGGAGGGTATATAAGATTCGGCCCGGCCGAACTTACTATTTGTCCACTTGTTAATATTTATTTTCAATTAAGCGATTTTTTCTATTAAAAGGCGTTCGCTTACACGAAATCTATTCATGAGTGCTCAGGCTAGAAAGACCAGGCCCGTCATTTCAAAACTTGAAACTCTTCCAAAGTAATTATGAAACAAAATCTTAAATTTAAACAAGAATTCTGTTCCGCAGCTCCGCAATATATCAGATTTATTTTCGTATATTCCATTAAACATTAGCCGAAAAAAGCATATTACTATATCAGAAACCTATTGTGATCTATACCAAGGTTATTTTTTTCAGTGCAGAAGGGAGACACATACCCAACAGACTAATGATTAAGTATTTAGGATTTACCTTCCATTACACAACAAGATTTTGTTAGCTGGTCTTTATTTTCATGCAAATGAAAGAAAACTTTGTGATTTCCATTGAGCCTGAATAGATGCTGTACTTTGAAATGAATGCGGAACAATTTAAATTCAATGTTTACATTTGTTAGTCTTGTCGACATTGTCATTGAGGTGACCTGTTAGCATACAGATATCACAATTTGAAGATTTACTCGGCTGTCCTTCCCAAGTTAGCTGTGGCCTGTGGTAAACCCTCTTGTTATCTTGTCATTCATAAGCAAAACATTCACAAATCCATGGCTCTTGTTTAGGCATTGACAGACCACCAAACCAGGACCATTTAAATTGGAAGTGGTTATTCATATGAAATAAATTCGAATAACAAAATTATATCAAAGGACGCCTGTCTTGATTGGACGAATATAAGAGTGTCTATGTGCAATCTATGTTAGTGAATACGTTTTCCAACTTTAAAAAATATATATAGAGATAATTTTAAATCCTGCAGAAATATCCTGCAGAAAATAACCATTCGTCCTATTTTGAATAGTCAACGTTACAGATGGCCAGCCGGTCGGAGAGCTAAATGGAAATCGTCCGATTTTCATTGAATTCTACACGATATATAAAAACTAATCGATTTTAAATGAAAAATCTTTCGGTAAATCGTTCTTATGATGTTGTCATAAAATTAATTAGTAAGTCCAACAATTTTAGTCCTGTAGTTTATCTCCGTATCGGTACGATTTTCCCAGAATGTATTTCCCCGGAAATGCCGATTTTTTACATTCCGATTCCCGGCATTATTGCCAAGAATAAAATACTACCATGCAACTATGTATGATTTTATAACACCGTTTTCAATTTTGACCCAGTTGTTTGTTTATTTCCCACGTACTGTTTCGGCTGCAGATTCATTGTGAACAAAAGAATACGTCACCTGGTCGCCGGTATCACACCAGTGGATGAAGGGCTGGTCGAAATCCGTATCAAGACGGAAGAGAAAGACCAAGTGACCAAAGATAAGTTTTACGACCGCCTAGAACAGATGTACGAGAGTTGAGGAAGACACAAAAATGAGGGAAAGATGCAAATGTGTAGAGATTGAGTTATATAGAAACAGAATTGATACCAGAAAATTCTACCACCGAGTAAAAAAGCAAAGTCAAGACTAGTCGACTGGCATAACTTAGTGTAGAAATTCAAATGACAATCTGGCCACAGACACGTCAAGTATGTTCAAGATATGGAAGCAACATTTATCCAGCTTGTTAGCGGCTGCAGAGTTCTACGTAGAAAATATCCCGCTATCATGAGGTCAAAACAATAGTCCTGCTTAAGACCACGTCGGTCAAATACAAACGCTCCAGCCAGGGAGGCTTTGGATGACAACTGCGATTCCAAAAGCAAATAGGGAAGACCGATACATCGGTGGAAGGAACAGATGGATCAAGAAGATGAAGTGAAATCATATCGTAAATATGATGTTATATAATTTCCGGGGTCGGGAAATTAAAAAAAGCCTTCTGCTGCATCAAAGCATTGAGTGGTTTGTCCATTATAGACACTGTAGGTTATCGGTTATTAGAATATACTGAGCTAATTTATTTGATACGGGCAATTTGATTAAAGTCTTAATAGGACCGCATACATCAACCATATGTACCTAGATAATTACATGGTCAGCCATTCATTATAGATCAATATCATGTTCACTCGCCATTCGAATCGGATACACTCGGGCTGTATGAAAAATACAACAAATACAAAATACCCTTCAAACTAATGAAGAATACCCAATGAAGAAATCCCATAAATCAATGAAAGATTCGCCAAAAGGGTCAACATGAAAATCGGAGAAACGCCAACCAAACGAAATAACACCTAAACAAGAAAAAACGAAATAAAGTTAAAAAAATAAAAAAAAACTCAAAAATAAAAAATAATGAAATAACACCCAAATAAAAAATTACATAATCCCCAAAACCAATTAAAATATCTTTGGGATTTATTTCATTTGGGAATTGTTTCATTATGAAATAAAAGCCTCAAAATCTATAAAATAAATCTGAAATATAACACCAAAAATTCTGAAAAACTCCCAAATAACTCTTTAATTTTTTTATTATTAATTTTTATTAACATTACGAAACTGAGGGGAAAATTCTCTCAGTGTCACTGCCGGCGGAATTTTTATCTCACTGCGGTCAATGCCTTGATCTAATTAATTTTTACCCAGCTTAGAGATTACTCTCTTACTCGTAAAGACGATGGAATTTGTTTATGAAGAGAGCGACAAATCGGCCGATTTGAATTAATTAATTTCAACTAGTTAAATATGTAATTTGTTAAACTCTGAACCCACTGTATTGAATCCTATTAGCATTGATTAATATCGTTTTACGTATTTATCAATTACTATGGGGAACACCATCATCACAATAAAAAAAGAAAATTGTTGGAAAACATGCAAAACAACTCAGAGTTTGATTCTGATTCCTTCAGGATACTTTTTGAATTGCGTATTTCATTTGTTCAAGTGGGATTCAGTATCAGGGTGCTTTGAGTAGCAATACGAAATTCTCCATGGAAACGAAAGTAATTCCTTATTGATGGAAACAGCCACCTTCTGTTGGCATTGTATTTGACTCTTATAGCCGCCTCCGTTTAACAATCGTTTAAATAATTCAAATTTTTAGAACTTTAAATTTTTTACGCTTTGCGTGTTGTATGTGTTGGTTTGGTTGATGGTATGAAGTTAATTGTGCAAATATAATCTTAGTTTACGCATTGTTCAAAATCGATCAAGTTGAAATCCTCTTATGACGCCGGATATACGCACATACATACACGCACCCGGCGTGTACACAAAAACAAATCTGTACCTTCCTAAGTTGACATCCATTGTGTTGGATGTCCTTGACAATATCTGCGCAAGTATCGCTCTATCATTCCTTATATTCTGTCAGTCTGTTTTGCTACCCGTCCATCTGTCTGTACAGAGACATGTAAATGTCATTTATTGCGATTTTTATTGCCGCTGACTGAACAAACGTGTTGACAACAATTATTGTCTGCTCCCAACGACGCATATCTTTTACTCACCCCATGTTTTACCTCCTGCCGTTGTTTTCAGATAACTTTAAAGGAACAACTTTTTATTTTGGATTTTTTATTGTAAATATTTCATTAGGAATTTGTTTCAGTTCCAAAGATTCAAATACGGACATTTCATTGAAAGTTTGCTATCGCATTTCAGTGTTAAAAAGAACTCGCCTCATTTCAGGGGTCTCAACATGGCCGTGAAATATAGTTGCCGTCGACAATCGGACGAGGTAGAAATAGAGAGCTATATATGGCGAATATACCTACAATTGTGGGCAAATACCGTTTTATTAAACTCGAACCGGAGGAAGTGTTGCCCTAGGAGGTATGCCGTCTTAAGTGTGGTAGAAACAAAATAAAAATACTTACTTATTACTTACTTATTTTTCTTAACATTCCATGAAGGAACAGACGGCGAACTTCTTCGAATCAGTGAGCTGTGTACGATATAAATTGTATACTCACTGACCGGGACCTACGGTTTAAAGCCGGCTCCGAACGGCTAATGCTTTTCTAGAGAACTTTTACATGGCTTAGAGATTACTCGCTTACTCGTAAAGTCGCGGGTAATATAATTACGAGGTAGAGACAGTGAGCTGTGTACACTCACTTTTTATCTGGCAATTTTAAGATATCGGACACCAGTTTCAGCTGTCTTCCCTGAACTATGTAAAGGGTTTTCCAACAAGAGGAGTTATTTTGGTATTCAAAGAAAAATTTCATTTATTGAGATAAATGATCGGATGTTTATTTCATAATCAAGAGGAAGGTAGGTCGTTAATAATGAAAAACAACATCAGCCAAATGGCCACCACGACCACGCTAACAGCACCATATCCTTTTATGAAATTTTTCACAACCATATCGTAAAGTGGCTGCCCTATGTCCTCGAATTCTATTTTTGTGGTCCTGAATCGACGCTGGGCTGTTGGCGTGGCCCGAAGGAATAAGTCGGAAGGTGTTAAATCACAAGATCTCTCTTCGAGAGATAACACAGTCCGGAAACTGTTCCCGTAAAAGAACAATGGTTTCGTTTATTGTGTGGCACGTAGCGCCGTCTTGTTGAAAGTAAACGTTGTCCAGATCCATCCAACTGCGACCATAAAGAAACATTAATCATCACTAGATAGAGCAACTCATTCACCGTAACTGGTGCAATGACCCCGCCGGACCTTAAACCCCACCAAGCAGTCACACGTTGAGGATAGAGAGGCTTCTCGACAATAACTCTTGGGTTTTCCGAGTCCCCAATGCGACAATTTTGCTTATTTGCTTTGCAATTTACGTATCCACCGTGGTGGAAATGGGCCTCATCAGTAAAGGTGATTTTTCGATGGAATTTCGGATCATTTTCATGCATTTCAGCAAAGACATGACGTTGTTGATGATCGGCCGGCTTGAGTTCTTGTGTTAACTGAACTTTATAAGCCTTAAGACCCAAGTCTTTATGCAAAATACGGTGTAATGACGTTTATGGAATGCCCAATTCCAAAGAACGACGAGAAATAGACAAACCTGAGTTTTCTTCAACACTGTGGGCTACAGCAGCAATATTCTCTGTTGTTATTGAGCGAAGTGAACGGGTTTTATAATTCACATCACTAACTTGTCCCAACAGCTTTTTCCACCAATTTCTGTATTGCAGTCCGAAAAGGTGCTTCACGACGACCCTAAAATGCTTTAGTTTGGCGAACTGTGACTGCAAGATGTTCACCATTTTTGTAGCGTATTTTAGTGATTTTTAGTAATGACGTAGTTTCTACTTGTCAAATGTCAAAGAATAAAAGCTTCCAATGTGACAGCTACTGAAATACCCGGTGATTCAAAATAACATCTCTTGGTGGAAAACCCTTTATTCGATTTTTACGAGCCAAAGCATTAGCAATTCGGAGCCGGCTTTAAGGAGTAGGTCCCGGACAAATATATAACGCACAGATCACTGATTCGAGAGAAGTTCCCCGTATGTTCCTTCTTGGAATGTTAAGGGAAATAAGTAAGTAAGTCCTACCAGGCTTCGCATCAGTGTTTACGTTTCGCAATACATAGCCCACATTATCAACACAGCAAC
The DNA here is from genome assembly GCA_958296145.1 of Hydrotaea cyrtoneurina. NCBI lineage: Eukaryota > Metazoa > Arthropoda > Insecta > Diptera > Muscidae > Hydrotaea > Hydrotaea cyrtoneurina. The sequence continues at coordinate 47,218,017 of OY282514.1, read as the reverse complement.
TTGTCATCGGCACGTTGTCTTGGTGGAGGAGGATGTTTTCTTCACCTAATGGCCTTTTTACTTAAAATCAATGTCCAATTCACATTGTTTACAGCTGTAAAGTAATTAATGTTAAAGACAAATCCTACATTCTAAAACAAACTGTGGACGACCACTGCTTTGATTGTTGCTTGGTCACTGATGTCTTCCGATGGATAAATGTGTGAGCCTCAGTTTGTATCTAGCCAAAAATGACTTCAAAATTTAATGAACTCATAAAAAAATACAATACGTTTGAAGAGCTTCGCGCAATTCTGTCATAGCACGCTCAATTTACATTGACAATTGAATTGCATTTTTTCATTGATATTTCATATAAATTAAAGTGAATGAATATTGTTGTTCCATTTTGTTGGTTGCATTAAATCGCTGAACGTTTAATGGACAATTTGATGTCTAGAGAAAAACCGCATTTCAGTTGATGTCTTGGCCACGATTTCTGCGCATAATTGTTTCCCCCAATAGATTTCTAAAAGAAATATGATTTTCATATTTGTGTCTGCTGGGTGAGACGTAATTACTAATTAGCGTAATTAAAAAATATCTCTAATTTCTACTGTTAGTATATAGAGGTGTTTTAGGTCTTTCTCGGCTTAAGGTCAGGCAGGAGGGTGTTTTTTTTAGACGTGTGGTTTTCAAGAAGAAATAAAACTCTTAATTTAATGTTATGTTCAAGAATTTATATTTATTACAAATTAAGAGTTTGCCATTATGTTTTAGAAATGATTTCGGGCAAATTTCCGACGTGGCTGGGTCGAATAAATTCCAAAGTCTCTTTCACGTAGGGTTGCCAGCTAATTAAGTAAAACTACTGGACACTCAGCAAAAATATCCTGAATTTTAAACAAAAATTCTGAAAAATTAAATCTATGTTGTACTCATTATTTATTCCAATTTAAAGACAGAGAAACAAACACAAAAAATCTTTAAAATTCACAGCCTATGCCACGATGTCGAACGACAATTGAACGACAACGTAAGCATGTCAATGCCATTAAAGAGCTGTTTGTCTGTAAAAAAAGCATGCGAACGTTGTCGTTCGACATCAGAATATAGGCTGTGAATTTTAAAGATTTTTTGCCTTTCTTTAGTGAAAATAAACATTTATCCTTATAATTTGATTATATTTTTGGATTTTTTTAAAATTTTTTGTATAAAGTACATTTGGTTGGTTGGTTTTTTTAAAGAAATATGCACCAACGATCTCTGCCCATAGAGCACACCAAACAGTGACTTTTTGAGGATGTAATGGCGTCTCAACAATGTCTTGTGGATTCTCATTACTCCAAATGCAATAAACATCAGATTGTTTATCTCAAAAAATTCCATTTATCACCTCTTGTTGTAGAACCCTGTACAAGATACCAAGAGAATAATGAGTCTGTCCAATAGAGAGGCTACGCAGTGTTTATTCCGAAACATAGAATAGAAAGAACCCCATGGTTATGAATACATACACGGACAATCCAAGTTATCCAATCCAATTATGACTTACTGAATTCACCATGCGCTGTCGCATTTATCACAACGATGTCGACTCAGTAGTTGCATAGTTGCCCATAGTGCAGAACGTTATTTACTCTAGTAAGCAGCTATCGACATTAGTTTCCTACTTCTATGTGGAGCATTTCGATCTTGCTGACAAAGTTCATCTGATTCCACAGATCATCACAACTTTCATTCCTAAATGCCTCCGAAATGAAACGCATGGATTTTATTCTTAATATAATACTCTTTCTTTTTATTATTAATTTTTATATTTTGTGTATTTTGTATTATCGCATGTCTGTATGTATAGAAATAATTCGAAATCATTTAAGGATTTACGTCTAGATTAGAAAATAAAAACCGTAAAATTAAGCCCAGAATGAAAAACAAAACCAACATAAGTTTGGTATTCAAAAACTAACAAAAAAAAAAAAAAAAAATGTCTGTTTATAATATTTGGTATTCACGGTTTCATGGTGATGTCACTAAATCTGTGGGCTAAAAGAAACTAGCAAAGAAATTACATATACAATTTTTATTTAATAATTATCAAATAATTATTTACAATATAAATAGAATTTAATTTATTTCGGTTTGTTTGTCCTAGAATTTCATTGCCTTAAATTATTTTGGTTGTGAATGTTTTTCTTTTGCTTCTTTTCTTTTCGGTGTGATTATGATTTCAATATTTAAATTTAAGTTTTTAAGTACATAGACTTATGCGTGTATGTGTGTGTATGTCGAAACATACATACGAAACAGGATATGACAAATTAAATGGAAAGGACCTTCTTAAGAGATAATAGTTGCCAACAAGAAGAGAACTGAAAAACGTTAAGGTTTACAATATAAAAAAAGTTTTAATTCATTTTGTTTGTTGTTCTTCTTGTTTGGGTTTTTCATTTCATTTAAATTTATGGATACTTAACAATTAATTGACACTTAATAAGTAGTAATAATTAAGAATAGGAAGTAGATGAAAGCATCGAAATACATATACATACATACGTATGTACATATCCCTATCATAGTGTATATAGAGGCAACAAAATGGAACAGAATTGTATGGGTGTCTCTGTATGCAGTTTCTTTCATGGAATGTCAAATGGTTTCCATTTTCAAAATTGAGCAAAAAACAGCTAACAAACATAAATTTAATTATAAGTATAACAAACAAATTATCGATTCAGTCTAAATGTATTGAGAAAAAATTATATTTCATTCATCAGTTATTATTGGTACATTTTATGTTAAAGTGTGATAGGAGGAGGCGTTACCTTTTCCCAACCAAGGAAGTCGCCCAGGAATTGTTACTTTAATACAAAATCGTGCAGAGGGGGAAGATGTTTTTCGGGGGAATAATGACAGTCATTGAATTGGAGATAATATTTTATATGATTTATTTGCACTTGTAATTAATATCAAGTCTCTGATAAACTCTATTAACCCTGCATGACGAACCATTTGCAAAGTTCGGGTGATAGTTGTAGAAACAATGAACTTTGGGAAATAACACTGGAGATTTTAATTACTAGGAAAATGAAAGTTTCAGCAGTTTTTGTAGGTCATGAGCAGGTAAAACAGATTACATCATCACGTTGAACGTTTTAGAGCAGCTGCGACAAATATCGGAAAGTTATGCTAATATGTATTGGCTAAGTTGATGATTAGTATGAGTGTAATAACACAACTTTAGCTAAAATATTCATGAATTTAGTTAAGTAGGGTTCTCCAACAAGAGGTGTTATTTTGAATCACCCGGTATTTCGAAAGCTGTCTTTTTTGAAGCTTTTATTCTTTGACATATGACAGTAGAAACTACGCTATTACCAAAAATGGAACGACACTTGCTCCAACAACGCATTGAAATTTTTAAAATTCACTACAAAAATGGTGAAAATCTTGCAGTCACAGTTCACAAAACTAAAAAGTTTCCGGGCCGTGTTATCTCTCGAATAGGTGATCACAATTGGCCACCGAGATCTTGTGACGTCTTCCTTTGGGGCCTCGATTCAAGACCTTAAAGATAGAATTCGTGAGGCTATCGAGGATATAGGGCAGCTACTTTGTGATTTGGTTATGGAAAATTTCATGAAAAGTAAATTTTGCTGATGTTGTTTTTCATTATTAATAAAGAGGAAGGTATGCCCTCTTTATTATGAAATAAACATCCGATGATTTTTCTTTGAATATCAAAATAACACCTCTTGTTGGAGAACCCTGTATTAACTGCATCCGTTTCTACAGTGAAAGAATATTTTAAAAATTATCCGTAAATTATTGGATGAGTCGTCGCCTAATACAATAGTCAAGTAAGACAATTCGGTCGTGCAAAATGATTTAATGTAAAATTTTTCATTCGATTTACGAAAAATACCACAAACTTAACATTTTTTTTTTCATAAAGTCTTGCTCTACGGATATATATATCGGATATATATAACTATTCTTTGGAACAGAGTCAGGATTCCAAAATGAAAACTTCATAAATATTTGAACCCGTTTTCTTATATAAAAGTTTAGCCCAAGACATGATTGCTTTATTTTCTATTTATAAATCATGATTTTAATTCTATTTCGAGACGATTTGTAAAAATGTTCCAAAACGAAAACCAACCCGATTCGAATAGATCCAATTTATTTTAGAAAGTGTGCGAGATTCCGAAAATCAATAAAAACGAATAAGCAGGTTTAGACTTTCAACATCTTTTATAACCCATATGTTGACAAATTTGTTAAAACGGAGTTCGGCTGGTCTGAATATCATAGAACCTTCGGCATGGACTGCGTTTTGGCGGTATATATAAGTGACTGAATAGGCTGTCAGGAGATGTGCTGCAATATTTTTATTCCTTTACTATTTTATGAATTATTTACCCGTCACTTAGCGAGTGGCTGGCAGTTAAAAATGCGGGAGGACGGATACCTCAGAAATGTCTACCGGCAATTCTAAAAATACGGTAAGTATTTCCATGAGGACAACATACAGCAGTGATAAGTTTGAAGGAAATAATAATTAAAATATCAAATCGAAGTTTCTCATTCGCTGTCGCAAAAAACTTTTTGTCTAACGGAAGTTTTTGAAGTTGTCAAAGCTGCTAAAACTATTCGGATGAGATCGATATACCAATATAGGGATCTCTGCAGTTATATTTTTTTATCAATCTGTATTGAAACCAATCAGTCGACATAATATTTGGTCGAAAGTAGGCATCCGCATCCACCTCTAATAATTTCCCAATTTGTTCTTGTTAAGACCAGTAGCGATTGTACCAGACTCCAAATAACATTCCTTCTTGAGTTTCGACCACCCATAAAAGTCTTGGCGGTGATTTTTCGAAAACGTTCTACTTATGAACCACAACCGTTCGAATTATTTCGTAACATCCAAATAGAACTTCCTTGGCAAGAAATAGACTCCTGTACATGAAACACATGTCTGTGTGTGTGTGTGTATGTATGTCTGTGAGTTTGCTTGCATGTATACATGCGAGTGTTCATATTAATTTTTCTTTCTTGCATACACATTCATCAATAACAATTACAAAATACATATTTAAAAATGAAAACGTAATAATAATTAAATATATGGGAAAAACAAAAATCATTTATATTATTAACACAAAACTGTCGTTTTCCTTCATCCTTCACAACTTATCCGTGTCATTTGAATACGAAATTAAATCCTCGCGAAAACAGTGCGTCGAAAAATGAAAAAATAAATTACGCATTCATTTCACATCGTCATGGCCGCTTTTATAGGCAAACAAGCGGCAACGAGATGCGAAAATCATCTCCATCGTAATCATCAGTGGGATGACTTCGAAGTGCTCGATTCAACCGCCTCCTATTTTGACATCATTGACACCCCCCTTTCCCCAATCAAAATTAACAAAATAAAAATAACAACAAAAACGGCTTTTGGAAAAAAAATGAATACGAAGGAAGAAAGAAAAAAACTATAATAAAAACTGTTCAATATTTAATATCACTGGCAAAAGCACAATGTTGACTCCCCGCCCCTTTGCTTTTCCAAATGTCTCCCCCCGCTTAGCTTTGCACTAAATGAACAACAATCCACCTGTATGTGATGGATTGCAAATGAAAATGTAGCCTCTGCTCCCCTTCTCCTCTGCTTGTGTCGGCGAATACTCTGTGAAATGCTCAGTTTTTTTCGGTTATTTATTTGTTGCAGTTGTAGTTTTAAAGTCTTCAGTCAGTATGTTCAGTTTTTTAAACCTTCCAATCCATCCATGCAGCCCCGCCTTATCGCTGACCCCCACCCTGAATGCATTTAACTCCCATCACTCGTCGCTGCGGCCGGCCGCCGTCCTCACGCCTTCGTTGTGGTGAACAACCATCGTTGGGTTTCCAGTGCCGAATTGCAGCGCTGTGCGGACACACCGAGTTCGGTGTGATCCCTTGAATCCAGGCAGACGTTCAATTTGTGATGGCGTATGAAGCCGCCTTCACGCAGTATCCACTTTTGATTTTCCGAGTCATCGCAGAGTTTCATGATGACCTGAGAGCCGCGCGAGAATTGCACCAATGTTAAGCAGAGATCATCGTGTTTTATTTGTTGACGTTTCGTGTGTGCCCACTCCTGATTGCCACCGGTATTGTGACACTGGAAGAGACCTGCAAGCACAAAAAAAAAAAGACAGGGAGAAACCGATGAGAAAGTAGCTACAACACAACACAAAAAAATGGGTGATACATGAAATTGGTTTATACATATTTTAATTTCATTTTGTTTTAACGTGAATTTCCATGGGTTGCAAAAGAAAACAAATTCAAGTGGAGTTCATTTTTCTACCTCCCATAGGGTGTCCCCCATGGATTCGCAAATTTCGTTTTTTATTTCACAAATAAGCCTGAAGAAAATTAATAAATCAAAGTATGTAAAACGCACCACGTTAGCTGAGGAATCAGGCTATGTGGATTCTAGTTGGGAAACAGGGGCGTGTCGCTGCCCACATAAGACATATTTCAAAACACCTGCATAATTGGTATAATTTACTTGAGTTGTACCTGGAGGTTCCTGATATGTGGATGGTTACTGGGTATATTAGGTGATAATTTGACAAAGGGGCGTGGTACCGCCCATACACCTTAAAACTTTGAACCCCCAAATATTTCACAAACAATTAGAGGTACGACGATGAGATTCGGTAACACGGCCCTTAAAAAATAGGCCAAGATAGGTCACATTAAGTCATAAGCGGACACTCTTTTGTTTTGCAATTTTCAACCATTCACTACATAACTTTTCAAATTGGACAACACAGGAGACACCCTAATATATGTACACCTGCAAGGAGGCACTGGTATGCATGTCCATATGCAGCATCGTATGCATTCGCAATTCCCATGCAAATGCATATGAGTGCACTGCATCGAACAATACACGCTCATCAAATTGCTTTTGAGAAATATTCCCATCTCAAAAACAAAACAGAAAATGAAATACAGAATTGCATTCCAATTATTGGTAGAATATTATGTATTAATGAGATTGAGATTGCAATTCTATTCTAAGCACTTCTTACGACCCATTTTTTTTCAACTGCTTCAAACAAAACAATAGAAGAAGCTGACCTGCGTCAATTTCCAAACACAAGTATTTTTATATTTCTTGTCTCACGCGTGCTCTCTTTAATATTTATCTTTATTTAACTTTCGCACTCAGAATGTAAAACAAAACTCTCGTGAAAGTTATTTTTATGAGTGAGTGTTATCTTTTCTTCTCTTTCGTTAGAGAGAGCAATACTTTTAAAGCATGTATTGATCACTCATGAAAGATAAAAAAGATAACTTTCGTAGATAAAAATTACTTTCACGAGAATTATTTTTTTTGTCTCTGAGTGTGAGTAACAAAACGAGAGATAAAAATGAAAATACCTTTCGCGAAGCGAGATTTTCCGTACTATGCTTTTAATAATTTCAATGCGTTGTTGAATAAAAGCTTCAAAAGTGACAGCTACCGAAATACTCTTGTTGGAAAACACTTTAGAAGTATATGTCGGTATGACTACGCCGAGGAGGAATAATCAGTAGAACACTTGTTGTGCCACTGTCCATGTCTACAGGAAAGCCGACTCAGTCACCTTGAGAGCAGGTTCCCCACAAACAGCTGGCCAGCCTCTGACTTGCCTGACATCATCAGATTGTTATATTTCATAAGCTTCAGACTTCCCCTGCAGCAGTCCTCTACTATTTGGGGAACTCGGAGAGGGTAAATACAGATCAAGGTCGGGCCCGAAGTGAAAACTGTTGCAGTGGCCCAAATGAGGGTAGTGGGACTGTATTGGACATCAGTTCAATAACCCGTATATGCAGATTGCGTACCATGGAGAATAATGCTGCTGAATCCGCCAGTGTTAATGGATATCGCGAGCAATTGGGTTTGTGCTATTTGACCACCTTGAAGATTTTACTTAAAGACATCGACCTAAAGCCATACAGCCAGACGAATGTCCATAACGTAGTCTTTTTGGCCTGAGAGAATAGTTTTTTATATCGACAAATTTCCTTCAGCGACGATGCTCACTATTGGCTAAATGGGTACGTCACAGAATTGCCGAAGTTGGTCCGAAGAGCAGCCAGAGACCGTTCAGGAGCTGTAAATGCACCTTGAAAACTTGAGTGTTTGGTGCGGTTTACACACTTCTTCTAAGATGATGAGTGTTACTGTCAATGGATCACGGTACAGATCAATGGTCTAGGACTTTTTCTGCCCAAAATGGATGAATTGGACTTGGCTTGGCATTAGAGAGAAGGAAATTGACCCCTATTTTTAGCTGCGTATGTTATTTTATGTTCATAAGAAAAAAAATAATTAATTCACACTAAATGTAGGGGGCAATTTTGAGCGGGCAAAGCCTTCCCACCAACACTTGGTATTTTTATTCTTTAAATCAATGGTGCCCACAACCTTCTTATGACAAACATTAGTATATATACACTTTATTCGGTAGACTGGAAAAATCGGTTTCCTACTTGTGAATCATTCTGCAAAGTTCATCTTACACCTTCCAGCTTAAACGTCAGTCCTTGACTACAATATATTTTTTACAGAACTCAGAAATGTTAACTAGATCGAAAGACCTTTAATCGATGACAGAGAGGATCTCGTCGTTCATCAAAATATGCAGCAAACTCTTTGAAATGCGTCGTAAAAAGATTTCACTGTCACCAAACGACACAACACACATTGTGCTAAAATAAAGTACCGTAAGTCAATCAGTTGGCAAATGTCTGAGTTGCTCAATGTTCATATACCGACATTAAATATGGGGCACTCTGTACATCTCAAACGTGTCGTAGTTTCAGGCCACCATGTTTAAGGCAATCTGATAAGTGTTTGTATACACTGCCGATTGTTTATCGACGAAAATAAAAAAAGCTGCTCAACACCAAAAAAGAATTTAATCTTTATAAAAAAATGTCTGTTCAAAATTCTAAGACTATGAAATTACTCGTGATTTTCATTGTGGTGTATTCTGAATTGAATTTGACTTACGCCCAATATCATTTAGCACTCATTTAGCAACGGAGGGCAAAGTCAAAAATGAATACACACTTACTCCGCATGAAACAGAGGCAATGACTTTTTATTCTCTAATTGATCTAAGAAATACCCACTTGCACTGACCTATCCAAATATTATTTGCTAATAAAACAGTTCAAATGCGGTAAAGGTCAACAATTTATTAATTCACCTCAGAGATTTGCGCAATTTATTAAATTCTAAATTCGAACATTCCCCAACACCAGCATTCTTTATGGCCCCAAACTGGCTTAGCAGCATCTACAACAAATTGTATGTACTGCGTACGTACATATATACTCGCACACTATATATGTACCCATGTATGTTCGTGTGTAGCTGAGTGTGCTCTGTTTCGTATCATGAATTATTCATTAATTATTTTTTTTTTGCCCCGAAAATAGCAAAACAAACATTCATTCTATTTTCGGCCCAAAACGTAACGAAAAATAGGAAGCCTCCCAACACGAAAACGCAAACCATAATTTTTACGCATACACACATACACACTCACAAGGGAATACGAGAAGAGGTGTGTATGGGTATGTGTGTGTATAGCACTGTTTGTGTACTTACCTACGGTGCCATCCGCCAAATTTCCCATGGTATCCAAACAGAAATCACCTTGTCGAAATTGGCCGAACTCATATGAATCAGGAACTTGTAAATCAGGATAAACGTTCTCCAAGTACCATTTAAAAGGTTTGCAATGTAATTTCTCCTTGAGGGCCAACCGGTCGTCGATGCTGCAGGTGACCAGGCGAACAGGACAAAAAGAAAGCACAAAGAAAAACCACAAGTAAAATTAATATAAGATAAGTAAGCAGATATTTATTTTTAGAATCCCAGATAGAATAAATTCCAGCCACACTCTGGAAACTGGATGGCGAATGAATGTGGTGGAACGCAAGATAAATGAATAGGATTAAATGAATTCCTCACCACAAACACACATACACACTGCACGTAGATACACATACACAAGCATTCATCGCATACACTGACAATGACAAGCACACTTCCGTTCAAACAACAGAGGAAACAGACAAATAGACTTAAAAAACAAATGGTCAAATAACAGGAAATGTTAAATTGACCTTAGTGAGAAATCGAAGAAAGCGGTGGGGGACGGCACAACCGCATGTACAGACTTGGCACAGTGTGGTTAAAGTAGTTTATTTTGAGTTTAGTTGTGGTAAAACATTTTTATGCCGAACATCCGACCATTGTTCCACTTGCTACATACAGAAAGGATGAAAGACAACGCTGTGGGTTGGATTTACTGATGTCGCCTAAACAAGACGGGGCACATGGATGGAAATTGCTTTTAATTTAACTTTTAAATGTACCACAGAATACCGAGCTTGTGAGAATACCGATTAAATAATTAACACCTTCTCTTATCCTGAGTACAGCGCTGAATATAATTTGTTGGATCATTGATTGTTTTTTGACAGTGAATAGAAACGAGGTTTCAGACAGATGTTATATATGTGAGGGAGTTGATCCTCGATTCTCAATACTCTATACTCAGTTTTCATACTCGTACTCACATTCGATACTCGTACTTATACTTATACCCTATACACGATACTCGTTAACATCTATAGCCGTACAATAACTGTCGCGTCACTAACAGTCATGGTCTGACCATTTTCGTTTCGATACATGATTGTTTCTCATATTTAACCACAATCAGCAGTCTCTATATACTGCTGTGCTCATTCAAGGAACCTTCCAACCGGTACTGCGCTTCTCTGAACAATACTTTTTCACCAACATTTTGGAAGTTGTATAACAAGTTTTACCAATTACAAAAAATAATGTTTGACAGAAAAAAACTGTAGAAGTGACAGAATACTCGGCTTATTCATTTTTATGTTGGAATTAACTCATGGAAAACAGCAGCATTTATTGATGCATCTTGATGAGATGCGCAGAAACAATTAAAGGCCAGACCAAAAAAAGACTCCGAAGGACATTCAGCCTCAAAAATATGTAACTTGACGTACTCAGAACCTAAGCAACTTTTCAAGATTGGCGGCAATCTTACAGGTACCACTTGAAATGGTATCTGTGGCCATTAACCCAACTTCCACTGCGAGAGGAAACATATTGCAGTTATTAACACCACGTTGAATGTTTACTTATCAATCACATTCTGGTTGTGAAATAACACCGTGTTACACACATTCTGTCCTATGAACCAAATTTACTTTTTCGGAAAGGGGATAAAAAATAAAAAAAAACGTGTATCGGCGATTTTCATGTACACGTCCAATCGAGCTGATTTTTGGCAGGCACACTCGTGGAAATGTCTGTATCACGTCATATTTTTTAAAAAACAGATTTTTATCAATTCTCAGATTTTCCTATTTTTTTTTTTTAAATGGTTATTGTTTTTTTAAGGTTTCAGTCAAAAAACATTTTTTTTTTCGTAACGCTTAAGTAGTTTAAAAATTTGGAGTCTCTTCAAGTTATGCTAAGAAAAGTGAAAAAAATATTTTTTTTTCCAAAAATAATAAAAATTGGGGAAAATCTGAGAATTAATAAAAATTGTTTTTAAAAAATTTGACGTGATACAGACATTTCCACGAGTCTGCCTGCCAAAAATCAGCTCGATTGGATCACTGAAAAAGGGTTAAAAATCGTTCGAAAGGCTTTCACACAGGCCACAACCAGCTTTACACTTCAAAATTAAAAAAAAAAAAAATTCTGACGTGTACATGAAAATCGCCGATACACGTGTATTTTTATTTTTTCCCCTCTTTCCGAATATGTGCATTCGGTTCATAGGACAGAAAAAAATCTATTTTTTGTAACACGGTGTAAGCAATGCTCCTTAAGTTTCAGTGGAACAAAAATAATAACTTTGTGGCAATATGAAAGCGTAAATCAAGATTCTGAAGCACTAATCGGTTATTCAATTCAAAAGAGCTCAACCTCAGACAGGTACGATAGATCGTACGAACGAAAGAACACAGGCGAATCTTCGCATGGTACTTAGATAGAGCAGGACTTGTGACGAATATGCTGCCTATTCAAGTTCAATCGTTTAGGCGATAACTACAGCTGTCAAGATTTTACTTTTGACTGATCGGCCGGACGATCAAATCGTCAAAATCAGACATTGGGTGATTTGTAAACGCATCCTAATGTCTATGCATATCCTGTGGGTCATATTTATGTAACACTAAGGGCGAATAAATGTTCAATTGAAATATCTCAAAGTGGTCGGATGAACACAGAATCATATTTCGACCGAAATATCCAAGCAATGCAACAGATGGGGTTTTTTTTCATTCAGAAAAGTGTCACAACTCAAAAATGCAATGAAAAATAATTCTCTTTAGTTCAGCGTGCAGAAGCACTGCAATTAACATAAAAATATTCATAACTGTATCTTTCCAGTTAAAGAAGATGATGAAAGAAAATTTTTGCAGTAGTTAGAGATATGTACTCTTAACTAATTTATGGAAAAAACTCAGTTTTGAAAAATTACGAGTTCTGACCCTTTTGTATTAAGGGTGCGCTATCTTTAACAACATTAAGGGAATTCTTCCGACCATTCCCGAAAATGTGCTCTCACCAATATTCTTCTTCTGACTCCATAACCTGAAAACTGATTACCAGAATTATTAGATTTGTACAAACTGGACATCAACATGCAGCGCTGAATGTACCAGCACACCGCCTCTAATCCACCCAATCAAATTAACTTTCACAATTCGTATCTAAAATACATCATCACAGCAATCACTTACTCTACTGTATCCTTTAATACACGCACCCGCACGCATATTTAACCACAAACACACACACTCATACACACACCAGCGTTCATTTACTTCCGCAAAGATTCATTCTCATAGTTTACATTCACACTCTGGACACGAACACATCGGATCCGTGAAGAGGATGTAGACAACTGAAGGTAATCGTTTGTCAAATACTGGCACTTTATGATACTCACTTGCCAAATGGAATATTTTTGGCCAACGGCACAGCGCCATAGTAGAATTGCTTGTAATCGTCCATCCAGACCTCAGCGGCGCGTCGCGTATTGCGTGCAAACACATTGCCGCTGCCTCCGGGGAATGTGTACGGATGGCGTTTGCGGAACACATGGCCCACGCGACTGCACGGTATAATCTCCAGGCTGCCGCCACACTGCCACACGCGGAATGAGATCTCGAGGTTCTCACCACCCCACACGTCCATTTTCATGTCGTATTTGCCCAGTTTGTTAAAGTAGGCCCGGTCGATGACGAACAGACCACCCGCAATCATGGGTGTTCGAATGGCAGTGGTGGGATCATGCTGGCGGGCTGTTCTCTCCGTCGGACTTAAGTACTCCCATTTGAAAATCAAATTCCAATCGAAACCACCACGCAAATCGGCCGACGCTCCAATGTATTGGAAATTGTCCATACTGATGACATCGATGACGGGACACACAACACGTGTGGGATCCTCACGCACACGTTCCAGCAGTGGCTCCAACCACTGCTCATTGCACTCCACATGGCTGTCGAGGAATGTGAGGACTTCGGAGATGGCTGCATCGGCACCACGTACGCGTGAACGCACCAAACCCTCACGTTTGTCGTTGCGTATAATGCGCACTTTATCGATTTTCGCCAATTCCTGACCATCCTCAGCTGCACGAACAGAGATGTAAATGGAGAGAGAGAGAGAGAGAGAGAGAGAAAAAAGGATGAAAAGATAATGAAACATGAGGGTATTTTAATGACACGAATCCTCTATATAATCACATGATTTATACTTACGGTGATCACTAAAGTCATCCACCAATATAATTTCCCGTATTAAATGCTCCGGACTGCGATTAAGGACACTATGTGTACACATGTATGTATGTATGTGGGTAAACGAACGAACGAACATGCAAAAGAAGTAGCCGAGAATAAATGGAAAAAATATCGCCATTAATTTATTTGCAACGGCTTAAATGACATTTAAACCAAACAACATCAGCCACAGAGTCGGACAACGTCTCTCCTTCAGCTTACCTTACTATGGTCCGCAACAGCGTGGATCTGGCTTCGTTGTGGAATGTTATAATCACACTGGTTTCGGGCAAGTCTTTGCGATAACCTTTGGTACGGCACCTGCGAAACGGCAGAGAGAAAGCAAAACAAATTCATTAATAAAAGTGGCAAAAAGGATATGATACGCGACAGTTACTGGCCAGCATACGTATCGTGTGAAATTGGTTGGGAGGAAACGGATTTGAATAGATAACATCATCAATAACGTTTCATCGGTTTTCAGTGGGGGCAGTAAACAAAAACCATTCATGCAACAGCTGGCATAGGGGCGAATAATGGTTCTCTTCGTTTTGGGCCATTTATCGATGGAAGGGAGGAATTCGATGGTGAAGTGCAAAACAATTAGCCAGGATTGGGGAGGGGCAATAGCAAACCAAAACCTTGGACGAAGCTAAAGGTAAAGCAAGTACAACGAAAGAATATTTGTGGAAGCTACTGATGGGGAAAACAGTTCACAACACCTGGAACGGCGTCCATGATGGCACCGCAATAGACAGACATCCGTCGTCAGCAATAATATGATGAAGAATGCAATAAATTGAATTGAAGGAAGCGAGCACAAATGGTACATTTCCAGCACTACTGGCGACAAAGTTCTCACCACGATATTTTCGCTAATAATATTTTCGACTATAAAACATTATATTTTCAACTTATATTTGACAACAAAGTCAAATAAAGGTTTTCCCCCCTTTTTTTCTTTAAAAGATCCTAGAATAACTTTGAAAAAATATAATATTTCTGTAGTCGTCTTATTTGTTGTACATGATGAATAAAAATTGAATTAAATTAAAAGAAAAACGTAAATTTCACCAGAATGAAGGATAGTTGTTTGTGACTGTAAGCCAGTCTAAGACTTTCGGAAGTTGTTAACAAACCGAAAAGAGAAAATGCTGAAATTGTAGAGATCCTGATCTTTGCCATTTGCAAAATTAACTTCAGAAAATATTCCAAAAAAGAAATCACATATTTTGTTGGTTGTAGCTTATAATGGCCGAGAAGAGAGTTTTCTTAATTTTTAAGATGAATAATTCCAACTATGTTAAGGTCAAGTGTTAAGGTCAAGTATATAAGACTTATAAAGAAACAATATGGTTGCTCAAGAAACACAGGCTCATATCCTGGGACTTTTCGGAAGATCGCTATCAGCATGTTTACAAAGTACATCGTGCACAGCTTCCCGATTTGAGAGATGTTCCCGCCTCTGCCATCTGTGATTATTAATCGGTCGATATGAAACTTACCTAGGAGCTTAGTCAAAAGATAACGTAACCTCTGGGAACAGATCATATGCAATCTGTAATAAATCTGTTTTGAAAACCTTTAAAGCAGAGGACAGTGGTTGGAACTCACAATATTTTGAATGTCATTTCTGTATGTTATTTTCTGCTTGAATTATCGAACTTAAATGTACAAAGCCATAAAAAATTTATTTTTGAATTTGTCCGGATAATTGTTTATTTCATATCTTTTAAGAAAGCGCCCCGGTAGGCGAGTTGGTAGCGTGCTTGCCTATCAGCGTGGGGGTTGTGGGTTCGATTCCCACCAGAGGCTTTGGTCTGTCGCTGCAAAATCTAAAACATATGGTCTGTGTCACCCGGTTTACCCTTGGACCCAAAAATTACAATATAAATTTACTTTGTATTGTAATTAATAATAAATAAATAAAAAATATCTTTTAAGAGATATGCTGAAAAAGCTTGAGGAACGAATGCAATAATAAGAAAAAGTAGAACATTTGTAATACGTATTTGTGTTTGGTTCGTTAGTGCAGAAACCAATTAGGTTTCATATGCGACTACGATCAAAAGGTGCGTAAAATTAGTAAAAAAAAATATTAAAAATGTCGAAGTATATTTAATCTTTTTTAATGGTATACCGACTGACATTGACCTACTGTTTGAAGTCGGCTGGAAAATTGTTTCGTAATCTTTAACATCAAACGATGTATCATTTAAGGTACCGATAACGACTTTCTATCAAAACCTAATTTAATGTCAGCTCTGAATGGCTTATGCTTTTCTATATAAGTTTTTGAGATTTATCTTCTAGTCAATGTCGCGCAGTGGTTCATCGGCCAAAAGTCTGTCACATTTGATCTAGCAAATGTACCCTATCTTTCAAGTGTGCAATAGGCAACGCTTCCACCATTCCAAATGGGTATTGCACTCTATAACATATCTTAACTGTTAAAGGTTGGTCTAAAATCAGTTTTTTTTCTCAATATTAATATTTTTAAATTAGTTGCTACAACCAAATTATTGTTGATACAAATAAAATGTTGACGTTATAATAAATATAAGAAAACACACTTTTTATTAGAACCACAAATTAAATTTTTCCAAATTACAAAATTTGGAAATAGGGGAACATCTTTCATATGAAAAAGGTACAAAAATTGTGTATGAAATAGTTGAACATTTTTAATATGCCAAAAAGGTAATAATGTGCAATGTGAACAATAACGTCAAAATGTGTTAATAATAATAAAAGGAAAAAATATAAAAATTATTTTCCCCTCTAAATTGAAAAAAAAACAAGTATTGCACTTTGGAAATATTTCCACTTTGGAATTATTTCTAAATTAAGGGCAATACCTTAAAATAATAGCCCACCCCTTGCCTACAAGCTTTTTTTACAGAACTCGAAAATATTTACTAGATTTAAAGTTAGACAGGTTGGGCCGAAGAATTTGAATGCTTGACCACTCTGCTTCGGTGACCTGTACGACGCATATACTGACTATCGCACCACGGCCGGTTACGGCTGAGAAAACTACTCCCCGCATATTCACATATTCTCATACTTACATGGGATGTCTTGTATCGGGAATTTCTCGATTACTGGGCAGCGCATCGCTGGCCTCCTGATTAAACCGGTTGCGTATGTAAGGATCTTCGCCGGTTCGTAATGCACCGCCACGTATGTAACCGGCCTCGTCGAAGTACTCCCAATCTCCAACGCCGGCACCGCCGCCTGCAGCTCCATTCGGTGATGCTGCCAGGCCGCTACTAATGAGAACACGCGATGTTTCCTCTTGAGGTGCTAAACCGTTTAAGCCTAAACCGCCAACACGTGGTTGCGGCCCACCAGGATCGTCGCTAGCCGCAATGACATTCGTATGCAGTCGATTTGTATTTGGCTGTGCTCCATAGTGTAGCGTCTGGTGTTGTTCTTGTGATTGCTGCAGCAGCTGCTGCTGCAACTGTTGTGGCTGCTGTTGCTGTTGCTGCTGCTGTGTTTGTTGCCTCAAGGCCGATGCAGAGGGCACAGTCTCATCCTGGTACTGTTGCATGGCTTCGCGTAACCTTAGAGCACGATTTTCCACCTGAAATACGAACAAAAGAAAAACGGTGGGGTAGATGTGAGAAGAGAGAAAATTGCTAAAGAAAACATGTCATTTACGGTTGTGGGCAAAATGAATGAAAGTGGATGTAATGAAGCGTAAGGTTATGGATAATGATGTAATAAGTGTTGCATAACACAAACCGCTGATACGGCTAAGTATACGCTCTGATGTTACCGTGTTGGCTGGCAGGGATGCGATGGGATGGTGCCGGATGGCATAAAGGATACCGAACTTACGTATGTGCCACAAAGTGCAGCTCTGGGATATTTAGTTTGCCTCGGCACTTAGTTTAGTACATATGTTGGCATATGTTATACAATGTTGTAAATGATAGCATAAAGTTAAATACAACTAAAGTAGTTTGCCCTGGATTTAGAAAAACCACAGCATGGAATGCAAAACTCTGAGGCTGTGTAACTTTTAGAAACTGTAAAAACTCATTTTATTAATAAAATATGAAACACATACAAAAAAAAAAATGCAACCATACATCACAAAAAATAAACATGGTTTTTATTTACACAAATAGGGCAGTTGCGTGTCACCCCGCCCTCTGGCATAAGTAATTACTGCCACATTTTGCCCGCAGAGCCGGCATTCGAATAACTACAGCTGTTTTGCAAGACAATTGCCACATGCTGTTTCTTCTTGGCCACTATTTATGTTGATGAAGGACGTGGATAAGACGACACGAAGAATTTCTCATAAGCAATGGAAGTAATGAAATATATGCATAACCAGGGTAGGTTTGTAGGAGAACGGGAAGTAGTTTCATCCCGTCACAGTGGTTGCAGACCCTGGCTGAGGGGAGCATCAACATTCTATCGGGTGGTTATACTCTCATCGTATTATTACCACAAGTGCTAAATAATTCAAGCTCAAATGGGATATGCTGTATGGGAGGAACCGACTGGGGGCTGACTAACACCATTGAAAGATAGTATTCATTTAGATTGGCACGGCGGATAGTATTGATAACAATTTAAAACAGCTTTACAAACCTTTGATTAAGAAAGATTTGTGCATTTTTCACTGGAAATTGTTTAAATTGGTTTTGAATTTCCATACATTTCTCTTCCTTCTCTTCTGGTTGTTTTACATCTTTATGAATACACTCTTAAATAAATAGATTTCAAAAGTAAACAGAATGAAAGATTAGCTATGGAACACAAGCTCATTTTGGTGGGCAATTTAGTAGACCCCGAAACGTGGCGTATGCTATGCGATATACACGTAAAGATGATATTTGCCAAAAATCGTATAGAACCCAAATAGGGAATTACATTCGTCCAGGACATGAATAGATGCTGTGACATTGTGTCAGCCTAATTTATGTTTTGTTCAAACCCTTTAAATTTTCCTCTTCTTAGCGGACACCTAAGGGAGCGAGGAATGTGTTCGCTTATGAGAAGTGGCCGCTGATCATAATGTAAATGAGCCAACTGAAGCGGATTGATACTGAAAAAAGTGTCTGGGATTAGAAAATGATGTGCTACGGGCCGTAATACTGGACTCATGAAAGATATTGGGTCGTCAGTAACTGACAGTTGTTGTTGTTCTAAGTAGACAAAAACAATAGATTAATTACAATGCAAAAAGCAAACTTTTGTTCTTGCCAATCTTACAAACGAAAAACTGAACCAACTATAATTTAAAAATGGACTGTGTGGATATTCAAATATTATTTATATGGAAATATAAAAGACAACAACTGAAAAAAATTAATTGTGTATTCAAATATTAACCAGGCAAGTTATAATTAGAGGACTAACTGTGAAGATAGCGGATTTTTTTTCATATTCTTAAACTTTCCAATATCGATGGCTTAATTCAGAAAGGGCGTAATTCAGATTTTCGTAACTTCACAGGAGATGGTAAAAACTTTATAACATTTAAAAAACTTCAGACATAAACAAATTTTAAAGGCACTTTTAAATAAAAATGCGCAACAATTTTAAAGGGCAATAAATCCCAAAGCCCTGAAATGTTTGTGGAATTTGACTATGGTCTACCAAAATATGTAAAAAACGCGATTTTGAAAAAAATCGAGTTACGCCCTTTCTCCATTAAGCCATCGATATACAAATGTTGCTATAATTTGAAGTTGTGATGTGGTGAGTTCCCTGTCTCATCTCTCATGGAATTTTAAGAGAATCACATTTTTTGTAAAATTAATTTGAACATTTTATTCTACCTTGATGTGGCAACTTTAAGGCTGCAAAGTAATGACTATTTGTTAGTTGACTAAAAACAGAGCTGGCGAAAATTCCTATTTAACTAATATCCGGGATGTCTAATTCGGGTAAGGAGGTAAATGTAAGATGTTAGTATTGGGCAATTCCAAAAAAATTCCGTCAAAAAATCGAGCCACGAAAAATGTCAACATAAGGCAAATGATATATTAGCCGCTAGATTTAGTAGAACGTTTGTTTAATAGTTTGTTAAAATCGGAACATTTAAAACTACCGTTTACAAGTTGTTTTCCTTTGAATTTTTTTTTTTGAGGGCCAATACTCAGGGTTTGCCCCCTGTTTTGTTAGCGGAAGGAAATTAGGGTATCGGAAGGAGGAAAGAGGGAGTAGTGTTTGTTGACATTTGTTTTGAATTTCTGAATGTCGCAACTGGCAGGAAACACATTTGCTAAAGAACGAATTTTCTCTATAGTGCGTCGTTCGGTCAACCGGCCATTTCACAATGAACGGATGAGAGACCCTGGGTGGCCGTGTATTCCGACAAAATGTTCTAACTTCAGGGACCAGACGACGGATATCTGACGAACAGATACCGTTCAAATATCTATAGAACAGCGTTATACAACCCACATTCCGACGATGCTGAAGGGAGACAATAGATTTGGATACCCTACTATCCCAAATCATCACCACCGCTCTCCTCTGTACACGTTCCAAAATCTGCAAAGATGTCTTTGGAGCTCCTGCCCATATATGGGAGTTATATTCCATTTTAGGCCGGATGTAGGTTTGTAGATATGATTTTCACAATGAAAAAACTCAAATGGCGACACCGTGGTGTGTTAGGTAGTGTGTGCGACTATCACAGAGTAGACCCAGATTTGAAACCTGGTAAGACCATTAAATATTTTTCAGCAAATGTTAGCGACTTTAGAGTAAGAAAAAGCTCTAAAAGAAGAATCAGCCTGGTCAATTGGCTCTATGAAAAATGTCCCAAATGCAAAATGCCCCATAAAAATATAGAATTCCTAAAAAAAAAACTTGGTGTTAATCACAAGATCTCGGTGGCAAATTGTGATCACCTGTTCGATAGATAATAGCAGCAATATTCTCAGTTGTTCTTGAGCGACGTGTACATCACTAACTTGTCCTAACAGCTCGAATTTTTCCACCAATTTCTGTATTGCGGTCCAATAAGGTCTTCACGACAACCCAAGAATGCTTTACTTTTGCGAACTGTGACTACAAGATTGTCACCATTTTTGTAGTGAATTGTAATAATTTCAATGCGTTGTTGAAGCGTGTATCGTTCCATTTTTAATAATTGCGTAGTTTCTTCTTGTCAAATATCAACGAATAAATGCTTCAAAAGTGACAGCTACCGAAATACCAGGTGATTCAAAATAACACCTCTTGTTGGAAGACCCTTTATTTAATTTTTCATTTTTGTGGCATTATTCATATTACGAATATCTATTGTTTTTTTTTTTTGGGTAATTTTTATATTTTGGAGATTTTGAATTGGGTAATTTTTCATAATTTTTTTGTGGGATTTTTCATTTATTTGGGGAATTCTTCATTTATTTTGTGAAAATTCTACAATTTTTGGGGGTCATTTTTCATTTGGGCTATTTTTCATAGAGCCACACAAATTATATAACACACAGCTCATTGATCGAGAGAAGTGCACCATATTTTCGCTTCACGGAATGTTAAACAACTAAATAATACCATAGAATTGTTTTAAAAACAATTAATTAATGATAATTCACCTAATCCTTTAGAACCACTGTGCACAAACACCAGAAAAGATTTGGCTATTCAATACCATTCAGTTGGAGTAACCTTTCAATTTGCCATCAGCACTGCTGTGCAGAGCACCAGTGAAACCTGCACAAGTTCTATGCCGTAATTGCATTTCTTGTCATGCTGCTGCTTTGCCCAGGAATCTGTTGCATTTTTCACAATTTAATGTTAATTTGCTAAATAGTTTTCGGTTTTCATTTCTGTGGTTTCAGTCTCATAACGGGAATTATTCAAAATTCATGGAATTACAATTCATACAACCAATGTTTGGAATGCCACAGTTTCCTTGCCAGGGCAAAGTGGTTCTCACTGTTCTGACTGTGACGTTGACGGTGGCGGTGACTGGGAGTGCAGGCAGCTGTGTCCGGTGGCAGTGGCATGTTTCAGCATTCTTCCACACAGAATATTTTCAACAAATATTTTTTCTGTTGTTGTTGTGCGTACTGCTGCCAATGGGTGGAATTAAACTAAACTTTATCTATTAAATTTTAATGAAACAAATGCAAAACTTTATTTTATTGTTATTTGTTTTTTTTTTTTTTTTTGAAGAAAAATTTGCAAAAGTTTCGCAAACTTTACTCTATCTGTATTGTTAATACAGTTTGAAAAAGTTTTAGGCAACGAATGACAGAAAATATGTCAAAATACACTCGGTGTACAAATTGTATCTGGGGCCTAGGGAATTCAGTTGCCATAAGGTATGACCAGACCAATCTTTGAAGGTCGTCTCAATTGATGGGCTTATTAATATTGCATTTCCCTCGTCAAATTCTACCAGATAATGAATCGAAAACAAATTCTCTTGTGTAAACTATAAAGTTTGTATTTATTCGAAATTCGCACAGCATAATTCCAGAGTCCATTTATATCGCAGACTGGCATTCACACTTGCAAGGAATGAATCAATCATTGGCCGACAACAGATGTGTTTTCTTTTTGTACGCTCAGATGTGGGGAGGGCAATGAACATCACGGCAGCCATTCATCGTTCATTGACTGTTGAAGTTAAATGAGAATTATCTGCGATTACAAAGGCTCCCCCTACTTTCGCTCAGCTCATGGTTTGTTAATTTAGCAAATGGTATTGTTGTCTTCATTAATCTGATGACAAAGTAAACGATGAGTAATGTCTGGTAAAAGACATGCCGTAATCTTGTACGTTTACGACGAATGTGCTAGAATACGAGAAGAGAGAAGGAGAAGCGCACATTACCTTTTTGTTTACCATAGTAAAAATAAACATTTTGGCTGTTCTAAATAATATCTCCTGACTATGTACCTGTTGCTAACTACTGGCGATTTAGGCTCGGGGTTGAAAGCATTCAGAACGCTTAGTCTTCTGCAAACACAGAACTGTGGGACGAAATCCCAGTTTTTTTGATCGAATGGAAAATTGTATGGCATTTACATAAAATATTTAAAAAATAACATACATATCTTCGATTATGTAGGCGTATGAGACGTGTGGAGATGTACAAAAAAAAATATTTTTTAAAAAAAAAGTTCCTTACAATGTTCTTCGTCAGATGTTCATTTACTATTGAGACTATAATCTACAATTTCTCGACAACAAAAACTGCTTTTTTCCTACAGCTCTTTAAAAAAATTTGAAAAAAAAAGTCTTGAAAAACCACTATTTATCAGATGTTGTTTATCATTATTAAGGGCATACCTTCCTATTTATTATGAAATAAACATCCGATCATTTATCTCAAAAAATCCCACCTCTTTTACAGACATAAAATGTAGTAGTTAACGATCTTCTTTCGATTTATTGAATTTTGAAAACATTTTCTCCATGCTATGCACACATTTTCACATCGAAATGCATTACTTAGTAACATTCGTGTTTTTTTTGTAAATGATGAGTTTAAAGGTATTCAACAGTAGAAAATATATATTTTATTATTTAATTTGATTATAAGAAAAGAAATAACAAATTTTATAAACCACAAACTCTGGAATTTTTCTTTTATTCATTTCCACTATTGTTGAATAACGAAGTGTTACTCTGTTACTTCATAACACTGTGCAACAAATCGAGGGACTTTTTCTGGGGGGTGGGAAATTCCAAGTCAGGGTGATGGTACTAGGTCAGTATAGTAAAACCCTCAAAGCGTTTGGCGTTCGTATGTGTCAGTTTTTTTTATGACCTTTTTAATTTATTGCTTATCTTGATGTTTTTTCGCTTAGTTGTAACATTTTGGCAAAAACTTAGTTTAACATAACTCGAGAACCACTTGTACGATTTTGATGAAACAAACTCAAAAAAAAAATAGAATAATAAATTGTAAAAAATAAATTTGTGGAAAAAAAAATTTTTTTTTTGCCTAAAAATTAAATTTTTTTTTTAAATTCATAAAAAATCCAAAACGGCAAAAAAGGATCGAGTGTTATTAATATCATGTAAAGTCACATAACCTATAAACAAAATGCGACATAGATCATAGAAATCGATTAACGCGTTCTGCTTTTATTTACAATTAAGTGAAGGTATTCCCATTTTGACAAGGTCATAGGTCATAAAAAAAAACTGACACATACGAACGCCAAACCCTTTGAGGGTTTTACTATACTGACCTAGTACCATCACCCTGACTTGGAATTTCTCACCCCCCAGATTGGCTGTTGTACTGTGTAATGTGCGCATCCCACCAACTCCATTCTCGGGATATCTAGGTGGAATCGTTCTCCCTGTTCCTCACTCACGTCTCCTAGTTTTTCAGGAAAATGATGTAAGTTACTGTGAAGGCAGTGTACTTTGATGCTCATGTTGCATCAACGATTTTGGAAGTGAGTTAACATCTCTTCAACGAACGCAAAGTAAGCAGCAGCCTTGTTATTTCCTAAGGCATTTTGAATAAAAACGACATTTTCTAACATTGAAATGTCAAAATCAGTATGTTTTACGAATTTTCGAATTTGTGGGTCGTTAAAAATGCCTGATTTCAGAATTACCACACCCAGACTGGGCAACGTCCTTGAAATATACTGGTAACATTCACTACCTCTGTTAAGTTCTTTAAGATATTATTTTGTCGGACCAAGTTTAATGTGAATATAGTGATGCGGTCTCGGGGCCACATTTATAACATTTGCCATTACTACTGCTCTCCTGTGAACAGCGACCAGGAGCTGCAAAGATCTAGGCGATCTAAATATTTCTTGCACAACTTCACTCGTATCGTAAATCGTCGCACAATCCCGTTAGAGTGAGTCATTCATCGTTCCCCTTTTGTACCCGACCTCCAGAGAAGACTAGATTGGATTTGTATACTCAATTTTCATTGAGATCGGCTGAACTTTGGCCACTTTACAACGTGAGGGTTGAATACCAATACGGTACGATACCAGCACGGAAAAGAAGAGCTAGCGTCGAAGAGCACTTACAGCGGGCAAGTGCTGAAATACCCTACGAACTGTCTACGTTGACTTCAGCAAGAACCCTTTCAACTTTCCTTTTTTGAACTAGATACGTTTTCGATTAGGGGGAGTGGATGATTGGGCTCAGGCAACCTGGTCAGTGTTGTTTCAGCATCATCCTTAACGAACGTTGGGATAGAAGATGAAGAATTTTCCCTTACTCTTTCGAAAAATTGCCAAATGTTCTTACTTCGGCTCTGGGAGAAGAAAGATCTTAGGTACGACTAAGACGCTGTTGGCGAAGAAGTTTTTCGGAATGTGGAAGAAAGATAAATTCAATCTCAAAAGAGCAAATTATACAAGATTTCGATTGAATTACAATTTTATATTCGATGTGTGATTCGAAATATTTCCTTTTAATGAATTTAATGAAACAGTGAGATATTTCTTAAACTTTGCTTTAATCCCGCTCCAATCCCGCCCACTTTTATGAAAATTACAAAATGGTCTCATCTTTTATATGTCTAAACATAAAAGATTTCCAGAAGTGGTAATTATCGAAATCTGTTTCTATACGTAAATATTTCCGTTTTCATACAGTTTTTTTGTTTCCGTTGTTCGAGATGGAAATCATTGATTTATTTACATTTTTTTTTTTTTGCAAAACAGAAATGTTTGTGAAAAAATTAGAGAGAATTGAGAATTATTTGAGCTTCTTAACTTGACAATTGGACAATAGCAATTACTACTTTAAGATCACTCCATTCGAAAATCGTTGTGCCTCAAATTAATAACAAAGTCATGACAATGATTTGTTTCAAACTTACAACCATTCGTAAGTGATTCTCTCCGTTAGATGTGACTGTAAACTTGTGTTGAATTCACTTATTCTGGCTTTGCTCGATAAATCACAGCTTTAAACCGCCTTTAAATCCCATACAAGTCCTTTTACGGTTTCTTTTCTTCTCAGTCACTTTCGTTGGAAAACACAACTGTTCCCAACGACGACTTCATTTGTAATTCTGCTCATTTTGCTGACTTTTAACTGAAAAGCAAATCCACTTTGTTTGCGGCTCTTTTATCCATTCACTCGTTGTCGCATAAATCGCTTTATTTGACATGCTCATAATAAAATACCAACACACACATTGGAGCACAGACATGCTCGAAATGGAAGAGGTAACGTTTAGCTGTCATTTCGCGACGCAATCACGTGAGAAACTTATTAATTGCTGACACTTCAACTCCGACTATTTGTCATACACACCGGTGTCAAGTCAAACATATTTTTGTTGCTTTTGCAGCTGCCTTTTATGTAAGTTTCAGTTTGAATTTACATTTACTTGTATTCATGTTTATATGGAGTTGTGTACTTTTAGCTAAGACACGGCTCACGGATCCAGATGCAAACACACAAAACGTACACGGCTCATAGAGAGAAGCACGGACATGGATACGACAATAAATTCAGCATCAATGCTTGACTTTGGTCTCTGTTGCTATCGCTGCACAGTGATGCAATGAAACCTCGTCAAATGTATTTTATTGTAAATCGTCAGTGAATACTTGATTTTATAATTTTTGTAATTTAATCACACATTGACCCACTGTATATGGACTGAGGAAAACAACAGCAGCAGCTGCTATCGGTGTTTCATGCTAACGTTGCGTATACGTGATGTGAATTCTACCACGTTTGAATTTATTTGGCAACAAAAGAATTTCCCATGGATTTTCCAGCATTTCTTCATTTTAGATTTGGTGAAAATTTCATTTTAATCCAAATGATACGATTTCTGCGTTTTGTTTTTTATTTCAATCGAAAGAAAAAACGATAAAATGTATTTCTTGTGTTTCCGGTAAATGTTGAACACTTTGTTTGGTGGCACTAAGAAATGTTGCAATGAGACATCCACATTTGGTGTTGCTATGAAAAAGAAAACTTTTCGATATAACAAATTGATATTGAACAGTTCATGGCAAAGGTCTCTCCCGTAAAGTTATGTTATAAATATTTCTAAAGATGAAGAAGATAATCCATCAAAATGCTGTTACATCGAAATTGTTTTAGTTGAAATGTAAGGGCCACGCAATAACATGTACCGAACCGTCTAAACCATAAAGATTCGCCCGAAAAAGAGCATCAACTTTTTTATGTGCTATAAAGAAATGAATTTCCACTCAAGACTGTTTATAAAGTAATTTAGAGAATATTAAAAAAAAAAAACGTTTTCCATTTTTTGTTATGGAAGAGAAAACAAATAAAACTTTATGACTTTATGACTAGATTCGGTAGACGATGGTGATAGAGCTAAACAGGGAGTTAAATGGGGGTGTATGTCATAAGGTAAAGTTACTAATCGGTTCAACTTGGCAAACCCAGTGCAATCCTTAACGACTGTCTCTCAAGTCGTCTGACAGATATATGGTAACACCTGGACATATGGTAACACCTCATGAAGGCCACGCCTAACGTGTGATCGGCAAACCTTCCCGCAGCTTAAGAAGTTGGAGTTAGTCTTGTAACTCGCTTCACAATCGATCATGTTGTGATAGTCGCAAGGCTGTCAACACTGATTGGGACCAAACGAAATCTAAACGTTAAAAATTTACAATCACAGCCGAAAGCTCAAGCCTACTCCACGAAGTTATCTCATCTTCTCCTGATAACCCTCCTCCTTCCGATGATATCAACGAACAATGGCAACTTCATTGAGAAAGAAGAAATGGGTTGCCGAAATCGTCAAGAGGAGTGTAAAGCCGCCACTGTAGATTACAATGTGGCATACAGGGCGACACTCGCGCCTTTGACAACGCTAGGTATGTTGAAGCGATAACGAGAGTTGAGGTGGGAGGAAAGAAAAAAGTGATGGAAATGTGGGGAGATTGAGATGTATGAAAACATAAATGATGAAAGAAAATGCGACTCTAAAGACAGTCGAAAGTAAAATGTGGCCTTCAATGATATAGCAAGATATGTGTTTAATCGAAACCGACATGATTATATCTCCCAGTTTGTCCACCGAATATTTAATATATCTTTCGATAATCTGCTTAATATTTGACTGTCTTGAACTGCTCCACAAGATTATCTACAATAAAGCATTTGAATATTTAATAATCGCCTACAATTTGCACGTTCTAACAGAGGAATGAAACTTATCAATCCAAGAATTTGAACTTTAGTATCTGAAAGACAATTCTTCATATGCAGTATCCGTCTCTGTAATAACCTCCCGTCAAAAATTCTACTAATAGGCAATGCCTCAACCTTCAAAACAGAGCTATTTACATTTTTCAAAAATCTAGTGTTTAAATTTAATTTTTAATGATTTAATTGTCAAAACAAAAAAACATGTAAATCATCTTAAAACAAATAAAAAAAATAATAAAATTCTATCAACGAGTTAAAAATCAATATCAACCAACGTCTGCTGGTACAACTTCGTGTTGAACTGAAAATGGGAATCTGGTGGCAGGCACGCCAAGTTTGCAGATCATGAAAGTCACATTTCTCCAGCTTTTTAGCCGAAGAATACTGAGAACAAGACATCCCGCAACCAATCGTAGATGAAGGTATTGAATGTCCACCACCTAACCTAGATGAGGTTAAATGATCAATTGGCCAGCCGAGAAAAACAAAGCCGCAAAGCTGACGGTATACCGGCAGAACTACAGGGTGGCTGATGAATATTGCTACAGTTGTATTGTTACGGTCAATAGATTTATAATTTATTTCAATAATTTATATGAGTTAAAAAAAAAGTTGTTTGAGTTTCTTAATGTACAAAAATTCATCAGCCACCCTGTATATAAGGCCGTAGAAGCAAAGCTGATAAAGTGCATGCATCAGCTAGTCTCTACCAGCTGGAAGTATGTAAGCATGTCCGATGATTGCAAACAGAGCGTACTATATCCGATTCGTAAGAAAGGCGACAGAACCAACTACAGCGAAATAAGTCTCTTATCCTACAAGATCTTATTAAACATTTTGTGCGAAAAATTAAAACCCAAACTCGCTGAACTAGTTCAGCATTATCAGTGTGGTTTCAGGCCGAATAAATCTACAATCAACCAAATCTTCACACTTAGTAGATCCAGGAGAAAACAGCCATGAAATGCAAAGCGATACATACAAATACCTTGTATACCTTAAATTATACAAATTATATATACTACAACGAGGCGAAGTCCGAACTCGACACACTTGATCAATTGGTTCGTAACCACACATATAAACGTAATTCAAATCGGTGACCACAGTACTTATTTTACAACATTTGGGACAGAACAGGGTACAACGCACACGTTCTACTTCAATTGAAAAAGAACAAAAATAATTTTGTTCCGATTCGAAATGTCCAAAATTAAATTCACAGCCTATCCGACAATGTCGAACGATAATGTTCGACAAACAGCTGATTTGTGCCCCAATAAAAGAACGACAAGTCGAATGAAAATGTATGTCAATGAAGAAAAAACGTAAGCATTTTAGTAAAATCGGGTGACATACATTTATTTTTTAATCTAAGAGAACTGTGTTTGTTTACTTACTAATTTCCCTTATCATACCAGGGAAGTACGTGACGGGAACTTCTCTTGAAACAGGGAACTGTGAGCGATGTAATACTCACTAATGATTTTCTAGAGAACTTTTCCATGGCTCGTAAAGTCGCCAGCAATTACGAGGTGGAAGCAGTCGGTGAAAATGTTTGATGGCACTCACTACCTACCACATCAAGGCTGTTTTTCGTTTGATAAAAAATAAAAGTTTGAAGTCGTCTACTGGTGACTTTGAAACTGATGTGGATTCCACTAACACATCCACATTTCCCACCGTTTGATGATAGCTGCCAGCATCTCAAGAATAGTTGAGACGTCCTTAAACTATCTCCAGCCAACTTCAGTCTCCAAGGGTAATATTTATAATTTTTTTTGTAATCAAAAAAAAATATGGTTGTTTTGAAAGCAACTATGGTTGTTTCTTTGCAAATTTTTCTTTTATTTGTGGAACTGTTGACACTTTCGCAGTCTAAGCCACGATATCAAATGACAACGGTTTTTGTCGCATAGTTTTTTTTTCGATGTGGTAGAACAGGCAGTCACTTTATCTGACATTATAGGAAAGATATTTATTTATTTAATTACAATACAAAGTAAATTTATATTCTAATTTCTGGTCCGGGTAAACCGGGTGGCACAGACCATATGGCTAGATTTTTCTAGCGACAGACCAAAGCCTCTGTTGGGAAACGAACCCCCACGCTGATAGGCAAGCACCATACCAACTCGCATACCGGGGCGCCTTAGGAAAGATAATCTATTAAAATTCTACACTGGCTTGCTATGTTAGAGAATTAGATCCTTAAATCTAAAATAGAAGGGACCGCAAAGAGAAATATTTAAAGTTTCAGTAGAGTCTACTTGAAGACTCACAAAACCTTAGAAACCTTGAGACTTGAAAGAGCTAACTAGACCGAAAAAATTAATCATCCAGTGAATATGTTATTAAATTAAATATAAAAATTATATACAGAGTTTGCTAATTAATATATTAATTGCGCATATTTACCGAGGGATAATAAATGAATTTATAATTTAGGTAACTATTTTTTTTTTAACTGAACCTCTGTTACCATTTTTACTGCATTCCTAACATAAACGGCCAACTCATTTCCAAATCGTTTTCAAAAATTCCTCACTGCACGTGCAGCACTTATGATGCATAATATTGCTCGTTGGGCCACATCTGCCAGCCGTTCCGTAATGTCTCCCGCACTTTGGGCTTAACGTTGCAATCATGTCTCCCATGTTTCCTTTGGTCTTTTATACTTTCTACATTCTACATTCGACATTATAAATGGAAAATTCAAATTCAGTTTAACCACAATGTACGGACAGCATGAAGGCGTAACATGAAGACAGTCCAAGGCAGACATGATTGCATTGGTGTGCCGAACTGGAAACTGTAACATGGCGGCGGGACGACATGGACATTCATTGTGAAAATAGAACTTTAGTTAAATGTTATTGTTAAACGAAGCATAAAATTTCATTTTAATAGCTCAATGCATTCCAATTGTGGCACATTCACACTCCCGGGCAAATTGACAAATTCATATGCACTCCAGCCCGAGAGTAACCGGGCACCCGGGAACGAAGACCGGACTACTACATATTTGCCACTGTAGAGATTCGTGTTTGGAAATATTTCCGGCATCTGTGTTTTTTTCTTCTGTGTTTGATGAATGACATGAAGAAATTTGCCTGGTATTTCTCGTCATACCGGAATGAATTGCTGGAGCGTTACTCTTAATACTGCCCTCGGTTACGACTACGACCATGAACTGAAGTGATATTTGATGGGCATGTGGTGGTAGTGGTGGCGGTGACAGTGACAGTGCCAGTGGCAGTGCCAGCGCCAGTGGATGCGGACATGTTGTAACTGTGGCACAGTTTGATTTGATGTGATGTACGTTGTGTGTGGTGGTCCCAGCTCTGGTTGGTTGCCATGTGAAGTACGCTAAAGTGTTCTCGCTGCATGTGTGTGTGTTTGTGTGTGCGAGTGTTTGGTTGTAGTGGTGGAATATAATCACATTGTCGGTTTTTGGTTTCCTACTGGAACACTTCATGAACTACACTCCCTTTTTGGTTTGCCTGTTGTCACAATTATTACTGCGAAAATAGGATTTATTTTTCAATGCTTACTTTCTCCTGCCGCAGCATAAATATCCGCTTTCACATTTCAACCAACAACTGACTAGAGCTGGAAAAACCCAAATGCCAACTTTTTCATTCTAATTTGTTTTGTTCGAAAATCAACATAGTTTTTCGAAATAAGCATAATTTTGAATCAAAAACGAAAAAAAAAAAAAATGGAATCAAAGTCTGTCTGTCCATGTGAATGAAGTGGCGCATCCTCGCTCGGTGCCCGGGGGGGAGTTTCTCCGCCCAATTTACATGGCCAAGAAACAAATGAAATGCTGTGACATGGACAGCCGAAATATTCTAAACAAATTAAAAGTTTTTAATGAGTTTTGTAGACATTTTGATAAGGCTCAATTAAATTTGGGTTGATTTACAAAATGGCCATGTCATCGGCTGGCCGGCCGTAGGCGTACACTTACATCGTGATGGTCCTTTTTGGGACTAACCTGGAAATGAGAAGAAAAGGGAAGACAAAAAGGATTAGGAATGTCATACATAAAAATTATAAAATTGTATTTAATTAAAATAACGATACAGACTCCAGATTTTATATTCGAAGGCAATGTAGTATACACTAGGCTGGAGTGAAAACATGCTTTTTTTTTAATTTGAAAAAGTTAACCTCGGAAAGAGATGTAGTCTGGGGTCCTAATGAGGGGAAAAATAAAGAAAACAATTTTAAAAAAATTTTAGGGGTCGCGCCACTCCCTCGAAATTTGGAAATTATCGCTATTTTGGCGTTGATTTTAGAAAAATCCTAAAAATTAACGACTTAACTTATTCGAAATTTAAAAGTTTGAGCTTGTTCAGTGCCCAAACAAAAGTATTTGAGGCAAATATGAGGATAATCGACTAATATTTGTAGCTTTGGTGGCG
The DNA here is from genome assembly GCA_958296145.1 of Hydrotaea cyrtoneurina. Classification (NCBI taxonomy): domain Eukaryota; kingdom Metazoa; phylum Arthropoda; class Insecta; order Diptera; family Muscidae; genus Hydrotaea; species Hydrotaea cyrtoneurina. Next base: position 47,185,575 of record OY282514.1, on the reverse strand, counting down.
ATTTCATTGTTCAGTCAATTTTCTGAAGAAGGGACGATTTGACTTATTTTACTTTTTGAACAATGAGAAAATTTTTTTTAAATTTTTTCATGCCCTTATTTCATTGTTTACGCTATTCCAAACATTTATTGACATAAAACTTTTTAGGATTTTTCTAAAATCAACGCCAAAATAGCGATAATTTCCAAATTTCGAGGGAGTGGCGCGACCCCTAAAATTTTTTTCTTTATTTTTCCCCTCATTAGGACCCCAGACTACATCTCTTTCCGAGGTTAACTTTTTTTTTTTTTGAATTTCACTCCACCCTAGTATACACCCTTTAAATTCAATCCGTTTCCTACTCCTTTACATAAATTTTCTTTAACGAATTGTACTCAATATTTTAAATATCCCTCATGTCTCTGTCCGTAACCACCTACTCGTCCTTCATATTTTTCCAAAACATCTTTAATTTGTGGTACTTTTTGTGGTAGACTGACAAAAAGGTAAAGGCCACAAACTAATTTGCAAAAGGATATAGACACATATCACTGTATTGAACCACAAAATGATACCCATGGAAATATTTTTTTTCTATATATATATGCTAGGTATCCTTTTGGTTATGTATACCAATATATATACACACATGTATGTACTAATAAGTATAGTCAGCTCGTTTCAGTCAGAACAACAAAATCAATTTATATTAGATTATGAAGTGGAGGCAAAAAGGTCATTAAGTCAATATACCGACCATAAAGTGAGAGACACAGACTCCTGCTGGTTACTACAACTAACCCCGAAAGGATAAATGAATTCAAGGATTTGAGCCTGGCAAGGACATCGACACACACACACACACATTCTCATAGCAAAACCAGAGGAATAACAAATATGATTTCGAGAAAAAATAACAAAAGGAATTATTTGGAAATCTGTCATAGTTATTTGCAATATCGAATGTTAAGCAGCTCACAGCAGCCACAACAGACAAAAAAAAAGAAGAATAATCTAAAACGTAAATAACAAACTGGGAATTGCTGACATTCATTTGTGATACATCACGGAGATTATGAAGGGGCAAAGAAAATAAATGTTAATGATGTGCACGAGTATGTGAAACAAAAAAAAAAAAAAGAAAGAAAAAAGCAAAAAACCATAAGAAACTATTGACATGAGTTGTTGGGGTATAACTTAATCTTTCTAGGAAAAATATCCCCACCATGAGTGGCTGCTGACCGTCTCACTTCGTTAAGGAATCGGTAAACACATATGATTTTCTGTCTTAGTCAGAAGATAAGAGATTTCATGTGGCTGAAATGAACCCAACCGTTGTGAAACAGAAATACCATTTTTATTTTTTAACTGAAGGGCTCATTGTAAAAACACGATTTCAAAAAGTGGTTTTATCAGTTCATTCAGTCACTTTACACCATCACAACGTCCAATGAACATATTTTAGTTATTTTCCATATAATTTCTGTCTTAACATTTTTTATTTTTTTGTGAAAATCTCGAGATGCCGCAGTAGTTAAAAAGACCGTAGTAAAAAACGACGGATTCTGATAAAGATAGCAGTGGAAGTGATTATTTTGTTGATGATCATCAGGATCATCAGAGTGATAGACAAAGACTGTCAATAAGCCCTATTGAAAATTATATCGTACATAAGAACAGAATTATCGAATTTCTTCTAAACGATCAATTGTTCTGACAGATGAAGCGCATTTCCATTTGAACGGCTATGTCAATAAGCTAAACTCTAGATTGTGGGACACTCCAAATTCAAGGGCATCATCATTAATCATACCCAAACATATTTCTTTGAGAATGGGGATGAAACGCCAGAAGCGGTCTCCGGGTTTCTTACCGAAAAATGATCGAGAACTTTTTGCAGAGCAATGTGCTGATTTGTGGTTTTGTTCCATCTGGTTGATGGAACACCCTGTATTAATTACTTTTTTTTTTTTTTTGACTGTGAATAAATTAAGGAACACCAATAGAAAAATGTCATCATTAAACTGCCATCAATTCTACTTCATTGAATTAATTGTAAATATTCAATGAAAAGTTTCTTCACTTGAAGATTTTGAACTTCATTAAATCGGATTGTATTCATCCAATTAAATATTTTATTACGATCGCAATGTATGTTATTAGAGAACTCACATGTTCTTGGAGATCATATGATATTTGTGGTTTCCACGAATAATTGATAAAGTTAATTTTAGGGGATTTTGATGTATTGATGCCAAAGTGCTACGGGTTTTAATATTAAAGTAAAATGTATTAAAGTAAACAAAATGCTCAAAACCAGGTCTGTGGATTCGAAAAAGTTCATAAAACCAGAACATTTCAAATTTTAAAAAATATTAACAGATTAAACTTCTTTACTTCAATACATTTTATTTATTTTCTGGGAGTCGATCAAATTTTTCGACTCCATTTTGTAAGACTCCGACTCCATCGCTCAGACACCAGAACTTTATTCAAAACACAATTACACAATAAAATGATCCCTTAAATTAACACATAAATTGAGTTGTAAGAGTTCCAACATTCATTTCTGTCTGCATGTGTCAAAAATGCACTGCCAAAGTCGGTCAGAAGTGGGCAGTCGGTCAGAAGTAAAATAAAAAAAATAGTGTGATTGTATTGAGTTTTTCGAGCAATCACTATCATGTGTAACTGCGGGGCAAAGTCGTGTATGCATTACGCCCCTCAATAATGAACTTTCCTGCATTTACAACTTGGAGACCGGAAATGGTGGAATTTTTTTTCTGTGGATAGTTTTTTGAGATATAATTTGTCGTAACTAATAAAAATTGATCACTAAATTTTCGTAGTTACCTCATTTTAATTGTAAGATATGTGACATTTTGATAAACTATTTAAAATGGCCACTTTTGACATTTCCGAATTTGTGTGACTCTTTAAAAACAACGAAAATTTACGAAAACCAAAACTGTTTGCCGTTTTTGTTTAAACTGTCATTCTAAAGGTAAAGATTAATTATAATTAGTCACACTGTGCGACAGCCACAATCGGTTTGGGATGAAACCACCGGGGAAAGTTATATCGGTCAAAAAAAGGTCATACGTGTCCCAGCGTTTCGTTGGGTCTCATCTAGGAATCGAGATATATCGGTTTGAAGTTAGTAAGTATCGTATAGGGGAATTTGTCACGTTTTCATGATTTATGTCTCATTTTGGTCATAGGTTATGTGACTTTACGTGAAAGTAATAGGACTTGACACTTTTTACCGTTTTGGATTTTTTATGAATTAAAAAAAAAAAATTTTAATTTTTAGGCAAAAATAATTTTTTTTTGTCATACATTTATTTATAATTGCGAAACTGTTGCTTAAGTAGGAAAACGGTTTAAGAACAGATTAGAGGAATTGTAATTCTTAATTTGTTTCAGCTAAATCGGACGAGTGGTTCTCGAGTTATGTCAAACAAAAGAGCCTAAAACGTGACAAATTCCCCTATACGATACTTACTAACTTCAAATCGATATATCTCGATTCCTAGATGAGACCCAGCGAAACGCTGGAACACGTATGACTTTTTTTTTACCAATATAACTTTCCCCGGTGGTTTCATTCCAAACCGATCACTGACCCTTACCATTTGTCGCACAGTGTCATTAATCAATTTTTAAAAATGTACTGCAACAAAATCGAACATTTATTGAAATTGAATATTGAATTAAAAAAAGTTTAAAAAAAAAACTGTCCGTAGGGAATAAAAATTCTACGGTTTCTGTTCTCAGGGGACAATAGTACATCAGAATTGTATAGTCGTTAATCCATAAAATTTGTTTGTGGTGGATGGTAATCTTTCCTATTAAAGATTCCATAATTGATCTCGATTTTTCATGTTGCGTCTACATGCAATCATTTAAGGGCATTGGACAAAGAATCCTTCTTTTATAACAGAACAAGTCCACTAACCTGGTACAGTTCTGTTAAATTTTCTTTCTCACAAGAGCAGAAAAAGTGACAGTGTTTTTTTAAAAATGTACAAAAACAAAACTGCCTAAGTCAGACGCAAATAAAACACTTACCATCGAACCCTATGGAAAGGGCCGCTGGGGCACAAAGCACAAGTGTGATCAAATTCCAGCAAATATGTCAACATCAGAAATATAGCACTTCATCAATGGACTTTCACACATCGGCAATATGTTTGTCCTTAGCTCATTAACAAGCTAAGGAGTTTTTTGTTTTTGTTTTGTAAACCAAATACACATTTACCACTTGACACTCGGTCGTAAAGACTGCCCTCTTTCCTATCAAGACTCACAGCACACGCACACATGTATCTCCATTACATCTTTTATAATTACTTTATGGCGTTGCCTATGATGACATGACATTATTAATATGTCCAAAAAGACTCCCACGCCACCGAGTCCACGCCTGTCACCTAAACAATGTTTCATTCTCTCATAAATTGTCCTTTGGATGAGACATGAATGAAATGAAACACTGAAAAAGGTCACCACCTACTTGGTTTGTGTTATCCGTTTCCATTACTTTTCTATAACAGCTTTTCCAGTTGTATTTACGAGTATGTGTATGTATGTATCCCGTTATAAGTTGTTGTCGTGTGTGTAGACATGTGCATGTTTGAGCATACTGACACTGTCATATACCTTTTAAATACGAGTGTCATAATAGCATTTTTTTTTACTTTTCAGCGCAATCCTATTTTCACATCATCATCCTCGTTGTCGTCGTCGTCGTCTAATTGTTTGAGCAAATACTGGGCGAAAAGGGAGAAGGTAAAGCTGTCCTTGTTAAGATGGGCAATATATTTACTGTGCCCTTAGCAAATATGTTTTGGTTGTAAACAAAAAACACACTCACAGAGTCGACATGAAAAGAACAAAAATAACCAGGGTGGCCAGATAGCTGTAGTGAATGTGACAGCAAGGTTTGCCTCAAGGTAATACTAGCAAAGCGTACAGCTACATTGGATTGGTGTGGTTTAAAAATGCCGAGAGAGAGGGAAAGATAGAGAAACCTTAAAACGATGTAAAGTGAAATATCCCCAGTCAGTAAATTATTAATTTATATTTTACAGATTTATCTTATCATTTAATCAAATAGATAAAATCACCAGTATTTACGAGGTGAAAATAGCCGCCGAAAAATGTTTTATAATCTGAGCAGGATTCGAACCTAGCCAAGAACAAATCAGGTCGTGATTTGTTCAGGACGAGATAATCGGCACATTAACGACATTGAACCTCAATTATGTCTCAGAGTCATTGAAAATATGGACCAATGGCTGAAGGTATACCATCGAAGCCGTGGCTATTATCTGGCCGATATTTTGTTTCGCACATAATTCTCTGAATACTTTTTGTATCATTTACAATTAACCTTGTGCTATTTGGTTGCACCACCCGTTATTATGGCAATACTAATATCCGCATCGTATTCGAGGAGACGATTGATTTACAGAAATACTCTCTTTAGAAGCTATTGCCAGTTTTATCAATTACTGGAGCAACACATTTTTTTAATTATTTTTTTCCAATTTAAGCATGAACTTTAACGTTTTTTTTTTTTTTTATTCTGAACAAAACAAAGAACAGGTATCATTTCGTAGTATGTTCTGAAGAAAATAAATAAAAAAATATTATTTTCGACTCACAGAACTTGTTTCTAGCCACGACAACTTTCACGTGTTTTTTCAGCGACACACAGCTGATTAGTGGCTTTGAAATCTGCCGATTGTCGCTTATAAATCGACATCGTGACATCGTTTATTGTGTCTTCTCTGTTCCTCCTTAGGGGACAATGTGAACTACGATTTCCACACTTTTGGCCATCAATAATCGGGCAGCATATTCCCTTAGTTTGTTTCTCATGAACAGTTTGACAAATTGCTTGATCTGGTCACTCGATTTACTTAGAAACATGTTTCTCTGCGAGAGGAATGTGGTCTTTTTTGTCTTATCATTGTCTCAGTTACTCGTACATCCGTTTTTATGTTTTCCAATGGAAACTCTTTTTTTCGTTTTTTTTTTTTATTTGGTTCTCGACTTGTCGCATAATATTATTTTAAAAACCCATTTCCCCCCATTCGTTTCACTTGGGTTGCTTTTATTCCTCTTCGTCTCTTTTGTTGTCAATGCATCTTTGCCATAGTTTTTTGAGTTTTATGTTCTCTGGTTTAGCTTTTCCTTCCTCATTTTCGTTTCGACGGAAATTGCGTTATGGTTTTACCAGCCAAGTAAGTGCTTATTATGAGCTCCACTCTCTACGGTGTCTCCTTTCATTTTAAGACTTTAAAATTGGAAAATTATTATTCCTAGTTAGTGTTATTCATTGTTTATGTTTCTCTTTGTCTCTCCCTGGCTTCGTCTTTCTTGTTAATTTCAGGACTGTGTAGAGTCCTTTATGGGAGCAAAAAAATGATTTGTTCTTTGTGTTTTATGAAAACTTTCTAACAACAAAAAAACAGAAATGAAAAAGAACAAAACAAACATTGGAAGGAAATGCAAATGACTAAATAATAGTGTACCGCCATCCACTAAAGGATCACAAGTAGGGCAATTCCTAAAGATATTGTTTAGCTTTGCCATGTCAACAGTATAATCAGAATTGGAAGGAAAAGGTATTATATGCAAATTTTATATTCTGTTTTTTTTTTTTTGAAATTTTCAACATAAGAAAAGGGTTCAAAGGAGTCTGCTGAAAGGGCAAATTAAGTTTATTGTACTTTAAGGGGTAACCTTTAAGAGTTTGAAGACAGTGGCGTCTTAAAAGCGTAAATTCAAGAAAATTTCATAAGGGCGCTCACCTTGAAACTTCAGAAACCATTAATTACTTTCAAAGCTGCCAAAATCTTTCAGCTGTTTTTTTCCTAAAAAATCTTCTCATTTACACAAAAAAAAGGAAATAAAAAAAGGTCTCAACCTTAGTTTCAACAAAAACTCGAAAACAGCCACCAATTGTTCATAATTACCCACAATATTAACATTCAGCCGTAACGTCAACTCCAGCAGTAACCCAATGAAACCGATACCCGAAACAAACGATGCCAAAGCACGCCTTGACTGGCGTCTGAGTTACAACGGCAACCGTGATCATTGAAATTTCATTGAACTTTGCGGTGATTTCACATGGCATCGCGATGACATATCCGACATCGTAGTGTGCACCAAAATCGAACAACGTTATCGCTTACATCACTACCTTCATTGGACCACCAAGATGGCATGTGTGCACAATATCCCCCCCTCCCCCACACTTGCGAACCGAATACCAACAACAGAAATGACGAAAATATATCTACAAAACAAAGATTGTAATGACATAGTTTAATCAAAAACCAAAAAGCCAAAACCGAACCGTACAGCAATTTCGGAACTTTGGTACAACACAAAGGAGCCGCATCGACGAAAGCGAGCGCAAAACAATCTGCTTTAGTGCTATCGAGTGACTTTCAGGCATGCACCACTGGTACACCCACAGAAAAAATGCAGTTGATTTGTAACTGAAATGCAGTAATGCATCCTTTAGATTCATAAATAGAAAATCAAACAACAAAAATACTCCGCTAGGACAATTAAAATCTATCAATTAATTTTAATTGTAATGCAAATTTTATCACATAATGTTTTTTTCTTATCCTGCCCGTATTCTCTTCGAAACAAAAAAAAATATAGAAAATCCTCTGAAAAAAAAACTGAGGGTCTACATGTGCATGTTTATATGAAAAATGTCGTCGCAATAGTAACTTCTCTCACAACACAATGTTAACCTACATCACAAGTTGTCAAAGCATTTGGGGGAAAGTATGGACAAGCTAATTTGTTTTGTTAACAGTCGGTTTTTTGTACGTCCTCAGAATTCTTTATTGACCATAATGCACAAATCGAACTTTTTTTAATACGACAAAAACCAAAAAAAATTATCCCATAAAGTGACACCAACAAATTTGTTGGGCAACACTAACATTCGTCTCAGCTGCATGTCCCAAAATTTCACTGCCATTGAATTTTCATTGCCAGTAGGCCGGCAAAAATGTGTTTGTATTGTTAAAAAAGTGTGAGTGTGTTGAATTTGTCGAACAATCACGGCCCAGTGTAATGGCTGGGTTACGATTAGAATGTGGCGAGTGGAATTTATCTCTTGAATGGGAATCAATACTTGCCCTACAAAACCTCTTCCGTCAATGGCTAAGCGAGTCAATGATAAATTCCAGGCGAACTTTCTCATACTAACAATTCCCTTTGTGTTATTCGTAGTGTGAAGTTGGCCGCTGATTATTTTGATGTTTTGAAAGGGATTTGAATTCGAAAAGGCAATAATGAAAACAAAAATTGCCGAAACCGAAATGCCCTGTGTGAACACATGAGGCAAGATCAGAAAGGGAACAATAAAAACTGTCTAGTGTGAATCGTTACTTCATTTCCTATAGTAACATGACTAATGAACTTCTGCCACTGGATTTTGTCCTGTGGATTGACTTTGTTTTCGGTGAGTCTCAAGAAGAGACGTTCTCATTTGACATAACTACCAATCTGATTTCTGGGAAAACTTCAAACCAATAAAAGATGGAAATATATGTAGATAGTCTTGTGTACCTCAGGGACCTAGTTTAAATCTATAAAAGATAGAAATATATGTAGATTGTCTTGTGGAGATCAAAAACCTACACTTCAATACTTAATCATAGTGTAAACCGTATTTGGTCGGTAATTTTCAGTATTTGTAGCCTCACATTTAATGGGGGAACGTGAAACGTAAATACCAGAACCCTATGACAGTTTGAAAAGATTTCGCAATGGACGAGCTAGCTTCGAAGAACACTTACATCGGACAAGGGCTGAAGTACCATTCGGGCCCGGCGTTTTATTTACGTTGTGATCTACCAGAACACTTTTAACACCATGTGTTCGAAAGAATACCTGGGGCATCGGGGAGTGGTAGACTTTTTTCGGGCAGAGACAAGTTGTTTGCAAATATTTCAGCCAGAAGGTTAGCTTTGTCAACCGGGTCAGTGAATATCTGGTCATCGTTAACGAGAGTTGAGATAGAAGATGACCAATTGTCCTTTACCCTTTTTACAAATGACCGAAATCTCCTACTTCCCTTGCGAGAATAAAGAACTTTACTACGAAAATACGTTTCGTGGAGTAGTTTTTCGCGCCTAAATACTCGGGCAGACCTTGACCATGCCTGATTGCGCAACAGCTCAGTATTAATATTTTTATTTAAACGCCGATTTCTGAACGAACTGTTGGTATTACACTGTTCAGGTCTACTGAAATGTGGACTAACTTATGTTCAGAGCAAGATCTTCGACTGTCTCGAACACTAGCAAGCGTACCTCTGTATCAAGATATCAAGATTTATCACCAAGAATTGCATATGTCAATCTTCTCAGGCAGTGGACGAACTAATCTTCGTCGAGTTGGAGAGCAAATTTAGCGAAACACAAGTAATGGAAGACATATACGAACAGGGCCAGACTTAATTTTTGGTTGGAAATCAATTAAATTAAAAATAATATTGCATTCATTTATAATTGTAGATATAGTTTCCAAGTCAGCCTAATGGAAAGTCCGGGCCTGTATACGTTGATGAAGCCGAGTATAAATCTCCATTAATACATACTTAAAACGGGGCAGTAATCAAGTACACAGCTGTATCCTGAAACGTGGTTAAGAACTTCAATCGCATACGCTTCTGTTAGGAAGGAGTTCAATTATATGAATCCTGACAGGAAGGTCAATTACTAGCACCGAAGGAAAGAATACGCCGAAGAATGTATGGAAATCTTTGCTATTATGAGGCTGGAGAATGATCCGGCTTTCTATAAGATTTCTCTGGAACATTTTTGTAAAATAACATTTTGTGAAACCAAAATAGCTTACCCGTCTTTTTTTTAAATAGACTAACACTCAGGGGATGAGATTCCCTGGATAGCCGAGTATTCCGGCTAAATGTTCTAACTTCAGGGACCAGACGACGGATATCAGACGAACAGATACCGTTGAAATATCTTAATATATATTTACCCTCGACACTGATTCACTGATACACTGATTCACTGATACACTGATACACTGATACACTGATACACTGATTCACTGACTCTGTCACGCAGTACGTAGGAATTTAAATAGGCATTCTATAATTTTCTATAAATAATAATAATAAAAAAAATAAAAAATTTTTTTTACAGAAATTGTGTTTTCCACAATTTTTTTTTCCCCAAATTTTTTTTTACAAAATTTTTTTTTCAACAAAAATTTTTTTTTTTCAACAAAAATTTTTTTTTCAACCAAATTTTTTTTTTTCAACAAAAATTTTTTTTTCAACCAAATTTTTTTTTTCAACAAAAATTTTTTTTTCAACAAAAAATTTTTTTTTCTACAAATTTTTTTTTTTTTTCAACGAAAATTTGTTTCCATGTTTCAACGGGCGCCATAGGCGCATTACAACTTACTAGTCTATATATATTTGATCATGAATGTCAATGTCAATGATAAACAAGAGTCAAATATCAAAGAAGCCATCTAGCCCAGTTCGTTTACTCCAATCACATTCATTCAGTTTATAATGGAGAAATTGAAGCTCCACATCAAAGGGGTTAGGTTATGACCTTAATTTCAAAAGTAGTAGAACATCTGCAAACTCTGGATATAACTAACCCCCTCATATCAAATACGTTCGTCTTTCGCAGAAGGAGAAACAGCAACCTTTTCCAAAAAAAAAAAATATGTCTGAGACTCACGTCTCCTTCCCTCTAGATTGTCTTTGCTCAACATGTGGCCAAAGTATAAGGACATCGAAGGGGAATATTGATTATATTAAATACCGACTAATCGTTCCTGGGCTGTAGTTGCATCTCTTCAACTACAATTTGATTATTTAGCATAAATCCAGGTGTCAATCATCTTCAGACATTTTTCCTTGAGTGTAACTGTGAACATATATATTTCATTCTGTTAACTTAAGTAAAACTATTCAATTGCCGGCTAATGGAAAACCCACACACATGCACACAGTTTTTTTTGTAACATTTTTCAAATGTCTATTGTCATGGATTTGTTGCCATTTGTAGTTGTTTTTGTTGTTGCTATTGTTGCTACTTTTTGGTTTATTGCCAATTAAGACAAAACATTTTGACAACCAAACCAACACACATATCAATGTCTAAATACACACATCTACACACATTCAATTCAATAAAGTTCATTTAAAATTATGTTGCAGTTTTATTTCTATTCCATTGGATCGAATGTGAGTGTGTGTGTGTGTGTTTGAGTAGTAGAAGACTATTAAGGGAATTAGGTTAATTGTACCCCAGATCCGTAAGATTATCCGAGCTTAACGAAATGAAAAAACAAAACAAAAAAACCACCAACGATAGCAACAACAAGTAATTTATTTTAAGGCTAAACCAACGCAAACCACAACATTTAAAATACAACAATTTAAACAAATACACATAACATGAGTTGTTGCTGTTGTTTGTTAAAACGATAAAAGGAAACACAGACAGACACTCAGACATCTACAAAAGAATTTTCTTTAACATTGACATATAATCCATATACTCTCACGCATAACTTGGCGTATGCGTGAGTATACAAATATGTACAAAATGTATGTACATATAACACTCAAGTATATACATACATATGTATATACCACATGATAGTGACAGTGAAATATGTCCAACACGATTCAGTTTAAACAAAATGTTTACGCTTTTCCACAGAATATTGTCTGCAGGTCATAAAGTAAAAGTTATTAAGTCACAAAATGTTTAACTTGAAAAATGCCAAGCAACCTAAATTAAATTTGTGGACATAGCGAAAACTGTTCACTAAAAAAGTGACAGGAAATTAAAAACAACAACAGGATTTGCGTCGACGGCAAATGTCTGGATGGTAAAGTTAGTCACCTGCCATGGGTTTTACTTTATGAGCCTCAGACTTCCAGCAAGATGAAAAACTAACAAAATGGTAGGTGAACTAAGTATTTAAAATGTGGAAATGGCAAAAACCAAAGTACCAGAGTATGAAACTGTTAGAGAACGGGGGTCCCGATTCAAAACTAAAGAGTTGTCATGTCTTTGCTGATTGGGTCCTTGAAATGCATGAATATCATCCGGAATTCCATCGAAAATCATCTTGACTGGTGTGGCCCATTTCCACAACAAGCAAAATTGTTACATCTGGGGCTCGGGAAACCCAAGAGTTGTTGTTGGGAAGCCTCTCCATCCTTAACGGCTTATGGTCCGACGGGGTCATTGGACCAAAGCTACGAATAGTGTTCGGACATCCTCTTATTTGCCTCAAATAATTTTATTTGGGTGCTGAATAAGCTCAAACTTGTACATTTTGAATTATTAATTTTTAAGTTTTTTTTTCAAATCAAAAATTTGAAGGGCATAGCGCGAACCCTTAAATGTTGTTCCTTCTTTACCCTTAATAAGAATCCCAAACAACCTTTCCTTCCGAGAGTGAAATTTTCAAATTCCATAAAAAGTAGAGTTCCGGAACAAACTCGTTTAATTGAACGATTCCCATGGTGGAACAAGTGGAATTGGCTTTTTCGTTCTTCCAGTTCATCGTTCACTTCGCTCCATTATTGTTTTGCATGTATTTCTTTTTCATTCATTGGATCGTTTAGTGGCTCCTTCGTTCATTTTACCATTAATAACTTTTAAACAGATGTTTAGTTGTTGCCTGAGGAGTACTTGTAATTGAAGTTCTGTTCGCAAATATAAATCTATTTTGCCAAAACTTTTTGAAATGTAAAGGTAAAGGCTGGATGAATTCTATTGAAATCGATTCATATCTAACTTCTTCGAGACTCTGCTCTCGGGGTGAAAAAAAAGAGTGAAAGGTAAACAGATGTGACGTTTAAAAGAATGAATGTCTTTCGAACGAAGGAGCTAAAAGAAACGGTGCAACGAAAAGACTGAACGAGTACCTTTACCGGAACGGAACGAAAAGGACCGGTCCATTCAATGAACGATAATGCCCAACTCTAACAAAAAGTATGTTTTGACTCCACCCTAATGTAATGATAGAAACGTTCTCTGAAAATTCTGTTAAAAGCTGATATAGACTGGTGCAATATCTATAACCAACAGAACTGTAGACAAGGTATTACTTATGTAGCACAAAACTTCCTGTATAAAATCTTTTAGAATGAAATGAAAATCTTTTATTGAATGGGTAATGAGTCCATATTATCATCCTACTTCCCGAAGCGATGCCATAGAATAAAAAAAGCTCAAACGATCGTTGGCGTTTCCAAAAAAAAAAAAAAACAGTTTCGTCCGCATTCCATATCTGATCCGAAATGTGGCCACCATCCTCAATTTGTAGGGAAATTCTTTAGCTGCCGACTCACCAGATGATGATATTTTACCCTTAATTTGAATATTATAAAGTGCGTGGTCTACCATAAAGAAGAAGCTTCGTAGTATGAACGAATGAAGTCAACCAACGTTGGCCTTCATTGATGCAACGAAAAAAGTTTCGTTCATACAATGTAAATTGAAAAATTGATCAAATCGTTGATACAACAACCTTGTTTCGTGCTTTTTCTAAAATGCAGTTTTCAAATGTTCAAACAAGGTTTCAAGCATTGTGTTTGCTTTAATTGCAGGCAAGGTTTCAGAAGCTGCCACACTTCTTCATCGGTACCCATTTGATTTGATGATTTCTGCAGTAAATTATTGGTCTAATATGCTCATAGTTCGCGTAAGTGAATGAGAACTACTGTTTAGTAGCGCATATCCCCAAAAAAACTGTAGCAGTAAAACAAACAAAGCAAACACATGCATTGAAAACCTTTTCGTTATGTGTAATTGCCAATCTTATCAAATAAATCATATCGTTGAATGAACGAATGCGTTGTTGCATCTACGATTGACTTGTTTCGTTAGCGTATCCCTATCGTTGACGTTAAAAGTGAGCTAAATCACTATTTAAATAGAAACGTAGAATTGTAAAACCGCATTGTGGAAAACCTTAAACAGGAACCACCAAATTTAGATGGAGCAGAAGATATTACAGAGAGTGAGTTGACAAATGTTTTGGCGAAATTAAAAAAATAATAAATCTCCAGGCTTAGACAGCATCACTAACTCTCTACTAAAGAATATGCCTATTAAAGCTATTCAAATTCTCACAGCCATATTTAATAGTTGTATTCGACAAAATTATTTCCCTTCTGCATTTAAAAAAGCTGTACATAAACCCAACAAACCGAAAAACAGTCCGAATAGCTATAGACCAATAAGTCTTTTAAGCAATATTGGAAAGCTGTTTGAAAAGATGATATATCGACGGATGACGGATGATATACCCGCGGCCTAATAGCAAAAGAACAATTCGGGTTTAAAAAAGGCCACAGCACAACCCACCAAATCGGCAGAATACAAAAAATAATTCTTTCAAGCAGACGCAACAAAAAAATCAACGGGTGTTATACTACTTGACATAGAAAAGGCGTATGATACAGTTTGGCACCATGGTTTGATTTATAAACTAATTTCAATGCAGCTTCCGAAATTCATATGTAAAATTATTGCTGATTATCTAGATAGCAGAAATTTCTGCGTATCAGTTAACAGTACTCTTTCTTCTACCAAAACTATCCCGGCTCAATACTTTCTCCCCTACTGTATGCAATCTACACATCGGATTTCAAAGTTCCAAAAATGATCGATATAGCATACTATGCAGACGACACAGCTCTACTCACTTCTAGCAAGCTTACAAGCGCACTTCTTAAGAACATGGAAAAAAGTCTCGAGTCCTGCAGCAAGTATTTTATGAAATGGAAAATAAAAATCAATCGCGAAAAGACTCAGGGAATTATATTTCCGTACAATAAATCTCATAATAGGCGCCCCGGTAGTCGAGTTGGTAGCGTGCTTGTCTATCAGCGTGGGGGTTGTGGGTTCGATTCCCACCAGAGGCTTTGGTCTGTCGCTGCAAAAATTTAGCCAAATGGTCTGTGTCACCCGGTTTACCCTTGGACCCAAAATTAGAATATAAATTTACTTTGTATTGTAATTAATAAATAAATAAATAAAATAAATCTCATAAAAGAAGCCCAAGACGAGATCTACTGTATAACAACAACTGTATACAAATTCAAAACCACGTCAGATACCTAGGAGTCACATTAGACAAAAAACTTCTGTATAATTCGCACATCGAGGAGACTTGTGGAAAAGCATTTAAATCATTTAGGGCATTATGGCCTCTATTAAACCGAAGATCATTTCTAAACTATGAGAACAAAAATATGTTATACAAATGTGTCATTAGGCCAATTTTGACGTACGCATGTCCAGTATGGTACAAAGCTGCTAAATGTCATCTAAAAAAACTGCAAGTTATTCAAAACAAATGTTTAAAAATGATTAACAAAAAGCATTGGAGATATCCTACACAAGAGTTACATAACGAAACCGGTTACGAAATGTTTATGGATTTCATCCAAAGACAGAATAATAACTATTTTAATAAGATTAGAGACTCTCCTTATGATATCATAAGAGAAGACTGCACTGAATTAATATAATATTGAATATATTCCCCTGAAGCTCATCAAACAGAAAAATCTGTGTTATAGATGATTATTTTTCGAAAATAATCTATCTATACACAATTACATTTTCTACCGTGTTGATTATTTTTTGTTGGTATTCAAATAAAGGTTTTTATCCCATTTTTGCCTTTAATTAAGATCTTAAAGACATTACATTTACTATATACTACGATTTTTAATAATGTAAATATTCGCTTAATTTGATGTAATATCTAGGTGATAAATCCCATAAAATTTTAGTATATACAATGTGTATTGTATTAGAGAAACAAATTGGATGAATAAATGAATTGAATTGAATTGAATTGAAAATCGTGGCATCAACGTATGAATTTCAACGAAACGCGTTCGTTGATACAACAACCATTTTTTCGTTCAGTGTACCAAAACCTGTCATTCAATTCCGTATTGTATTGAATTTGTTTGTATTTTCCAGGTCGGGACCACTTCCCTACATAGGAATACGTGCAACCGAACGACTACGGCAACTCGCAGTTACACTGATAATTACACTCTGCGACAAATGGTAAGGGTCAGTGATCGGTTTGGAATGAAACCACCGGGGAAAGTTATATTGGTAAAAAAAAAGTCATACGTGTTCCAGCGTTTCGCTGGGTCTCATCTAGGATTCGAGATATATCGATTTGAAGTTAGTAAGTATCGTATAGGGGAATTTGTCACGTTTTAGGCTCTTTTGTATGACATAACTCGAGAACCACTCGTCCGATTTAGCTGAAACAAATTTAGAAAAATTAAGAATTACAATTCCTCTAATCTGTTCTTAAACCGTTTTCCTACTTAAGCAACAGTTTCGCAATTATAAATAAATGTATGAAAAAAAAAAAATATTTTTGCCTAAAAATTAAATTTTTTTTTTTTTTAATTCATAAAAAATCCAAAACGGTAAAAAGTGTAAAAAAATAAATGTATTTAAAATAAATGTATTTACAAATAAATAAAAAAAATGTTCTTCATGGGCTTATTTTTAACTTGGAAACTATTACTTGTAAAGGAAAATAATATATGAACAGATTAAGGGAATTGTAATTCTTGGTTTTTTAATTTATTTAAATTTATTTCAGCTAAATCGGACGAGTGGTTCTCAAGTTATGTCAAACAAAAGAGCCAAAAACGTGACAAATTCCCCTATACGATACTTACTAACTTCAAATCGATATATCTCGATTCCTAGATGAGACCCAGCGAAACGCTGGAACACATATGACTTTTTTTTTACCAATATAACTTTCCCCGGTGGTTTCATCCCAAACCGATTGTGGCTGTCGCACAGTGTTATCAGTGTAACTATTATTATAATTGATAATTTTTAATAGGCGTTTTTTGACTGACCTTAAACTATACCTTTAAAAAAAAATACCCATTCTAGAGTTGGCAGAAGTTGCATCCCGCTTTCAAAAATTAAAGTTGACATGTTTGTTTATTTTAAAGACTTATTTTGTACAAAGTTTTGCGTGAATCCGCCAAAACTGATTAAGGCTGATAAAATCGGACTTTTCGTGTTTTGAATTTGTGCTAATTATCAAGTAATAAACAAATAGAAATACTATCCTAATTAGTTAAAGTTATCGTGTTTATATGCATGGCCGCCAACTAAGATTACACCATGCGACCACAAAAGTCACGAAATCCTCAGAAGCTCTTACCCCATCAAATGGTAATCACGACAAAATGTTCTGGGAATTTTCGTGAAAAACATTGTCTTTGTTTTCCCGAAAACCCGTTTCATAAACTGCACAAGTATTAACGTGAAGTTAATGTAACGTGTTTGGGTGTGTGTTTGTGTATTTGTAAGTTCTGTGATATTTGATATTCGAACCTCAAGTCAAGTCGATGTAGCAGCACGTAACGGGAAGAAGTCAAACAATCTTCGATGTTAAGCGCATCATCGTGTGCTGCTCAGCTCAGCTCCGTCTTGTATTACATGCAACGTCATGTACACCGTGTCGCGCTTCTGATTAAGCCTATTGGGAGCTCACCACCGCCAGCTTCATCCCGTTGGTGGTATGAGGAAGGCGCTGCGCAAGATGAATGTTGTTTTAAATATTGTTACGGGTGTTTTGTTTAAAAGTTTCTTTCTAACTTATTTTTTCGTACATATTTTCTTTCAGTTTCTTCTTTTTTTCTGTAAAAAAAAAAATGCTGTTGTTTCTTAAGAATGTTTAAGAAGAAGAAGAAAAAGAAAAGTTGTTGCGTTTTTGTTGTTGGTATAGTTTTTGCTACAATTTTGCTAATGACGCTAATGGATGTGCTGAAATAGCGTAAATACGGTTAACTGTACGGAAAAGGCAGTGTGAAGCAGCCGGAGGGGGTGGGAAAAATCTGTATTTACTGCAGGCAAATTCAAATGCCAACAAAATGTTTCCCTTGCCACATGTAACGGGGCACTCGTAGTTTGCAGCAGTTGCAACACTCATTGCCAGTACCTATTCGGTAGTAAATAGTTTCCTGAACAACTGCTACAATAACTTATGTACGTGTAACACAAGGTGGTTGCACACATATAGACATACATATGTGTATTTGTGCAAACTTATATAAGTTCTTTGTAACATTCCCGCGAATGAACCTATCAGGGCTTTCCGTCAGTGGTCTACGCCAAACAGGGGTTCCTAAGAGAAAAAAAAATATGAAACAATGGCAATCAAATTTGAGCGGTTTTTGGTAGAAAAGAAAAGCGAAGAAAAGCATCATTGGGTGGACACCCTGTTTCAATACAGGGTAAGATATAGAGAGTGAAATTTGGGCGACAAATCATTTTGGGCTCTATACGAGGTGCTATAGATGGGATGGGGGTCATGCACTCTCTCATACTCTATTTCTTTTTTTCGTTGACGGTCAGAATGTGAAACCGATCAACTCTTTTGCGGATCACAGCAACTTCCGTCATTCGTATTTGATCATCGGCCAAGTTCTCTGGAGGTCGAGAACAATGGCAACCAATGAATGACTCACTCAACCGCGATTTGGCGACGATTTCTGCGTGGGGTGAAATGATCGGAGTTGATTTTAATGCACCCAAAATCCAGTGCTGTTTGTTGTCACTCAAACATCTCACTGATATAGCATTGTCGTCAATCTCTCTGGGTGATGTTGATATCGACCTATCAGATCCTCCTAATGTTCTGGGCATGACGATACAGGGTGATGCTCGCCGGGCTTGCCATATGTTCGAAGTGTCGATGGAAGGCTTATCGAAGCAGTGCAAGAAAACTTCACCCCATCTAATTTGGTTAACTATTTATACTACCTAAATCCACCAAAAAAGGAATATAACTCCCATACATGGGCAGGGGCTCCAAAGTCATCTTTGCAGCTTCTGGATCGTGTACAGAGGAGAGCGGTGGTGATGATAGGGGATGGTAGGTTATCCAACTCTACTGTCTCCCTTTATCATCGCCGGAATCCTCAGATATCCGTGGTCTGGTCCCAGATGTTAGAACATTTCCAGGGACTCTCATCCGTTCATTGTCAAATGGCCGGTTGACCGGACGACGCACTATAGAGAAAAACCGTTCTTCAGCCGGACTATTCGTATGCGAAATAATTTTCCAGCATGTGTCCTTCCGGCCTGGTATGACATTATCGAATTCAAGGCTAACGCCAACAAGCACTACTCCATTTTTTTCTTCCTCCAATACTCTTATTTCCTAGTACAGTCCATTACATTCATAAGGGGAAATACCATAGGTGTTGGTCTTAAAAAAAATTAATTTTGTTTTTAATTTTAATATTATGAAAATGTCATCCGAACGCAATCCTGAGATAATTCCAAGGAAACTGCAATGCTGCTTTATTCCGGGCCCCACGATTGCTAAGCCTTTTTGCAGCTGCTTTCCGGCTCTGTGCTCTTCATGTCTGAGATTATTTCATTTCTTTGTTGTGTGAATTTTCTTAAGAATTTATACATATTTAGACTTGTTGCATGGTTGTTGCAATAGTTTACATTTAACACACATATATTTTGAATATAAAGAATGTATATAAATATAATACACACTCAGCATGTGTGTATTATGTGTGCAAAGTCGCAATTCATGGTGGCATAAGCGCCCATACATTTCGTAAAGGACTTATGCACCAAGGATACATTTTGAATGGAAATTCTTCTTTAGCCAACTAAATGCAGAAGTTTCATTGAAATATAAATGCAACATTGTTAACGCTTCGCCCCCGAAGTGCATCCCTTGCATACGAGTTGCCCCCACACACCCCCATCACACTATTGACTTTGTATCACACATTGTAAGACGTTACTTAGGTAAATAGGAATTAATTGTATCGTGTAAAGTAACAAAAGTTTGAATTTGTAGTCTGTATTGTTTATATTTTCAATTATTTCCATAGCCAGCTGTTTTTGACATACAATCGAAGTAGACCATTTTGGAGTGAAATATTTTCGTGTGAAATATGACGCAAAAATGTTATACTCCAAAAAAAATATATAAATTTTTCTTGTGATAGTCTTTGGGATCGTCTTTTTTGTTTGGTTCCCCAAGTTTTGTTTGGTTTCATTGAATCTCCAGTTCAACTTTGATTTTTATTATAAATACTTTAATTTGAGCCGAAGTAATCGTTGAAAAAAGTGTTTTAATGCCGAACGCCCTAGGAGACTCTAATATCTCAAACATCAACAAAGATCAGTGGATTTCTTGAAGATAATTGAAGATTTTCAGCAGTGGGTCGAAAGTAGAAATGCGGAGTTTCATATTTTCTGTGTGATAAACGTTAAAAATTTTGGGGTAAATTGACATTCTTAAGACCCTCTACCAAAATAAAAAAAAAATACGCTGTTCCCTTCGAAATAACCCCAAAATTAGGATAATTAAACTGAAATTTGGGGCTCGAGCTGGCGTTCAATGGAACGTGGAATCAAAAAAATGGACCCGCCCACTTTTTTCACAATATGATACTGAAATAAAAGATACTGCCCTTGAAATATGTACTTTTTTCGGGCGTTGTATCGAAAAACCCCACCCGCCCACATTTTTTGCCAATATGATAATGGAAAAAATGTAAGGATATGACAACGAATAATCAAGAGATAGTGGGTCGCTTTTTTATATGGGAATGTGAGTGAATGGCTTTCGTTCCCATAGATTTTCGTTCTTGGGTTATGAAAGTTTTAAATGAAAATCCGATACGGTCATTTTTATGGGAGGTAGCAGAAGGGACATTGATAAGATTCCAAAATGCTCTCCACTCAGTCCAAGTCTAGGATCTTCAAGTTTATCGAATAATAGTATAATAGATATTGAACAAATTACATTTGCGTGGACAGTTACAGAAGAGGCAATGTGATCGAATATTAATTTGATAATTTTGTACCCATATTGCCCAATGACAAATTTCGTGCGATCTAGTCATACAGACAGGCAGACAGACATGGCTCTAAAGTGCTAAAAAAAAAGTCATAAAGCGGAGATTGTCAAAATATGCTTAAATATGAAGTGAACATTTATTTTCTTCTTGTGTAGTAGTTCACAATGAATGATATGTTTTATTCACTTGGCAGCATTTAATTATGACAAATTTCAAATGCCGCTTAATAAGCGATAATCATTCTAGCGGTGTAAAATCGCCTACTATATCAAATTAAAAGTAATTATGTGAGCCAACAAATTGTGAACATGATTTTTATATAAAAACAATCATTGTAATGCAGGGGGTAATTTTTGTTTTTGCTGGGGCAAAAAATAATTCGTAAAAAAATTAAAAGATGTCCTAATGGTTTAGAAATATGTACCACAATTTCCATTGGTGTTTATCCAATGTCAAATCATGCTCTGATAAAAGAAATTAAGTAATCAGTACTTGAATTAAGCCGTAGCAGTATCAAATGTGTGATAAGTATGGTTTTCCTTAAACCAAGTATAAAAAAAATATGATTTAAGTACGGATTTCTGTAGATAGGAATTCTTAGCTTTGTCCATAGTTGAGCCCGAATGGGTTCACTTTTTAGGATAGATTTAATTTCATAATAGGATGGAAATAAATGGTCTTATGTGTAGACTGCTTGGATTAATTTAAGCCCGAATAAATGCTTGAAACTGGGATTGATTTAATGAACATTTAGACAAGAATATTAAATTCATAGTTGGATGAGTTCGTAATGGATTTAAGGAGAGTACATTCTTATCCGGTATCAGTTTCTCTCACAAAAATCTTTCTACGAAATTGTTCTCTAACCTCACTTCAAATTGGACTTACTTTCCTAATAAATATTTAACTACACATACATAACTACAAAAACATCGGCACCCATTTCCAATGATTTCTACTACAATAAACTTCTGGCAATAAACAGACAAATAAATAAAGTATTTTATACGTATAACAAGAATTTTCGTACTTGATTTTAAAACTATCCCATTTATACTGGTTTTAAGAATAACTAACTACGAATCGTACTTAATTTTTTAAGTACGATTTTATTTCAAATCTATATAAAATTTCAAATCTATGTCCTGGTCAAACTATTAGGAATCCTGAAATTTGGGGAGTATGTAGCCCTTGCATCCTAGACATCCGCTAAGAACGGATTTTCGGATTGGAAGGGGATAAAAAGGGTAAAATGTGTCACTAAAACAAAATTTTTCGCAAAAACATGCGGACAACAGTTAGAGAAGGGACAAAAAATGGCCAAAACGAGATAAAAAAAAAGTACAAAAGTAAAAAAACAAAAATGTGTGAAAAAAATGTGTAATCGACAGGAATGGACCAATGGGCCCAAAAATAAATGAGAAATAGTCTACAACATGTGGAAATGAGTTAGATAAGAGACGAAAAAGGGGCCAAACGGGACAAAAAAGGGGAAAAAAACCAAATATTGGAACAAATATTTGGCAAAAACAAGTGGATAATTGTTAAGGATCGAAAAAGAGGCCACACGTACCAAAACGGGATAAAAAAAAGTTCAGAGGGGGAACTCAAAAATGTGGATAATAGTTAGAGAAGTGAAGAAAAAGTGGCCAAAACGGGATAAAATAAAAATGTGTGTACAAAAGTTGTTGTCGGCAGAAATGAGCCAACAATTTATAGAATTGGAAAAGGGGATTAAAAGCGTCTAAAACGGGGAAAATTAAAAAAATGTGAACATGTATATCAAATTAATATCTACCGCCAAAAATGTGAAAAAGGCGATAAAGTCGTTATGAAACATTTTTTTTGTAAACCAATGCAATTAAAAAATATTTTGTGTTTTACTGGGAAGGAAAATGTACGCTGACGAAGTAGTGGGTATTTGCTAGTTGAGAATATTCGGCATGAATTTAGAATGTCATTTTTCTTTCTGTGTGTTCAACACATTTATAGCTCACATAATTAGCTTTACTTTGATACATTTTACTGATCGGTCTTCTCCTTCAAACAGAGTTATATTCATTGTAAAAAAAAAAAAACAAAATGCACGCCCACGAAAAATTACTTCCAGA
Organism: Hydrotaea cyrtoneurina; assembly: GCA_958296145.1. NCBI lineage: Eukaryota > Metazoa > Arthropoda > Insecta > Diptera > Muscidae > Hydrotaea > Hydrotaea cyrtoneurina. The sequence goes on along the minus strand of OY282514.1, from coordinate 47,162,529 downwards.
CAACTTTTTTTGTTATTTTTTCCCAGACAATTTTTGATTTGTTGCATTTTGAAATAGACAACGTTTTATTTTCTCTAGTTTAAATCAAAAATCTGAAAAACATGCCAACTCTTCGATCCATACGAGGTCCTTTATGTTTCTATCACCCCAAACCACCAGTCTTTGTTATTGTGAGCTTTTTTTTTTTTAAATATTATACTTCTAAAACAAAGTGCATGGCTGGCAGTTGCACTAAATATGAATAAGTTTTCATTACAGGACATTTGATGTTGCTTTTGTTTTCTATTTCGGTTTGTGTCTTCTACACAACAGGGAGTGCAAAACATCATAAATAACAATGACCATAAAGGTAAAGGAACGGCAGAGGCGAATAGAAAACTGTGCAAGCTCGGCGAATATTATGCAATACGGGTACGTACTACCTTCGGATACGATTCGTATAAAATTTTCTGGTTAATAAATTTATGAATGTGGGTCATCATAACACTGCTGCTGCTGCCGCTGACCAACCTTAGGAAGGCCGACACAAAAAACAAACAAACAAAAAACACTCCATTTAAAATTTAATGTTTGCTATTATTTAATATAAAACAACAAACTAACTAAAGTAACTATTTGAAATCCAACTAAATGACTTTTAAAACGTCTCCTAATAACATTAATATCTTTATTACCAACTTGCCAAGTTGTCGGTGGTGGCAACTTTGGCATAATGGGGTTGGGAGAGGGAAGTAGGTTTAGTGTGGGCTTTCAGCTAATAATCACTTAGTTAGTTGTTTTTTTGTTTCTTCTACTTTTTTAGTTAATTTAAAGTTGTCATTTTCAAGTGATGTTAGGCAGGGGCAAAAGTGGGGGCAAACGAGGTCGGTCTCTTAAGTAATTAGTGCAAGTGCAGCTGATAGAATGTATGGCAACGACGAACGCAACATAAAGTTAAGCGCATACAAAAAAAACAAAAAATAAAGTAAACATTTTCAGTGATTGCAACTTTTAATGGAAATTGTCAACGCATGAACTTTGCTCGTCCTCAACTTCTGCCACTTCGACGACAACTTTTTGCGCCTTCACAACACACACACGCACACACTTACACACAGCCGCTCACATTCTTATCACATAATTACAAAACTAAATAAAACAACAATAACAACAACGCGAAATAAAATGACTTAAACAAACTTTGTCTGCCGACATTTGCTGAAGACATGGGTGTGGTTTACGGGTGAAGAAATTTGACTGAGCGTATGGCATTTTTATACACTGCACGCAAAATAAATGAATCGTTTTCGTTAATTTTTTTACTGTGAACTAGTGGAAATAACGTCAATGTAACGACGTTACGTTAGTTCAATGAAAAGTCGGCTTCATTTTTGCCAATTTGAGGTATTTTTGAAGCATGATAAGACTTTGTAGAGATAGTTGTCGTATTCTTCGAACCGTAATGAAGAACCACTGGGGCAAACAATTATGCTGTTTGTTGTTTGTTGAGTGGCCGACTTATGGCGGATGTCACATGCCATTCTTCAAGTTCTGTTTTAATCGACAGCCAGATCAGATGTGGCACCTTACCAATTCAACACCTTACCAATATATTCGATCCATAATAGGCGTGTTTTCACTTGCTTAATTGTAAAGAAAACGCTACACTAGCGATAGTTACACACAAACTAATCAGCATTCTAAGAAAGCTGTGAAAAAATTTTAACACATTTTCATGAAAATCTGAAAAACTATTCCGATAAAATAACCAACATATATCATATATTCACGAATAACAACATAAGTTAAAATAGTAAACATCTCAGGAGTTTTAAATCAAATAACTTTTAAAATGGCGGCTTCTGTAAAAGCATTAACTTAAGTTGTTATTTATATAGAAAACAGTGTAACGATACAGTTTTATTTAAATCAGTTTACTTCAATAAATCAAAATCCCCTAAAATGTACTTAAGCGATTATTCGTGAAACTACAGATATTCTTAGCATTCGTCCATAATTTTTGAAAAAAAAAAAATTGTATTTATTTTCTTCTTCTTCTTCTGTATTAGATCACAATAAATGATATCTTTGTACACTTGGCACCATTTAATATTGGCATTTTGTTATTTTTTATGCTGGCAATGCTGTGCCAACTTAAGACACAAACATAAGCGATAATTTCTATCCGCGCTTAATATCGCTTAACTCTCCATACAAATTACGCGATTATCTAAGCTAGCGGTGTAAGGAAAACACGTCTAATATGTCACAGTACCAGCCGACAGAAATTCATGAGTTCTTTCCTACGCTAACTGAAGTAAATGATGGAAGATTCCCAGTTTGTTCACTATAGTTTCGAATTTTCATTGAGTCAATAAGGCTCAACATAAACCATCACACAATGATGCAATTTATTATTTACAGAAATACAACAAATTCCGTGTACGAGTGTTGGCATCTTTAGAAAGAATAGTTAGCAAACTTATCTGATGTGGTTACTGAATACTCGACAGAAATGACATTAAGAAACCTTCAAATTGTAATAAATTCCTTCTACAAGGAATTTTCATAGACTTCATTTTCCATGCTGTGGTTTGGTGTTGATGACTCAATTGAAAAATATATTACACTGGGCAACAAAACCGAAAATTGTAATGAAATAATAATTTCCTCTGAGTACAAATATGATCGACACTTGGTTTCCATTGGTTGGTTTTTTTTTTAAATGTTGCGAACAGAGTTTTTGACAACAAACTGATGACAAATTATGTCACAAAAAATTTAATTTTTAAAAAACAAAAATTTAGAAATTAAAATATCGAAATTTTTTGTACTTAGAAAACCCAATTACACCTTAATCGTATAGCGGTTTTTCATTACAAATATTTTTTTGTTTTTGGTTGCCCTGTGTTATTATTACAATATTTCTCAACAAAAGCTTTCTAGTGACTTTTCTGAACTAAGTGAGAAATACTCTGTCACATAAATAAGAATTTTTTCATTTTGAACGAAAAATCTGCAATATCTGGTTTAGGGAAAAACGCATTCCTGGAAAAAATAGTACATCTTTAATAAAATGTTATGTTCAATGGATTTTTCTATTCACCTCATATAAAACAAACCAATTACCTGAAAAATTAACAAAAGTGATAAATGTTTTCTACAGGCATGGAGGGTGTAACTTTAAATGTATATTTATTGAGCGCAATAGGGTGGAGTGAAAACATAAATTCTTTTTATTTTAAAAATTTAGCACTTGGAAAGAGATGGGGATTTCCACAAGAGGAAACAAATTTCAGGGGTTAGCGCAACGGCCTTCATATATAAAATTTTTACTATTTTGGTGTAGATTTGAAAAAAATACTAAAAACTAATGAATCGACTTATTTCAAATTTGCAATTTTGAGCTATTTCAGTACCCAAAAGAAAAGTACTTGTTGCAAAAAAGAGGGCCATCGACCAATATCCGTAGCTTTGGTATCGATTTAAATGTTAAGTTTATTTTTTGAAGAAGTGACGATTTAATTGATTTCAGTTTTTGCAACCATTTTTTCGACTACCAATTTATTTTTTTTTATATTTCCATTATAAATATCTGCTGGCATTAAAATTGTGAACATTTATTGACCAGAAACTCTAAAAATAAAAAAATAAATGTTGAAATCAACATAAAAATTGCGAAAATTGCAAAGGCGTGTCGCAACCTCTATTTCAATTTTCAATTTTTCAATGTTTCAATTTGTTTGTATAGTGTACTTTCGCTAACCCATCATTTCTCTCCATTTGACGACAATATCGCTAGATTGGCGTTTCCTTTGCCGATGTCACTCAAATCTCTTTAAGCTGTGCTATTTTAACGTCTCTAGGAATTCCAAAATCCTAGTTTGCTTTTAAAATGTCTCTTCTAAAGATGTTATTAAATGAAATACAGTGCTGTCTGGGTAGAGTGAACACCCGATGCAATGAACACCGCGTTAGAGTGAACACCAGAATTTTTACATTGACTACTCTGTAGAGTGAACAGTCATGGACCTGAATAGAGTGAACATACTTTATAGTAAGTTTTTAGGTTTGCCGAAAGAGAGAAATAATAAAAAAAAAGTACAAAAATTAAAGATAACATAAAATAACGGTAAAATAACGATTTGCTCGCACAAATACAGTATACCCTCGATCAATACAACTGATAGAAATCAAGAAAGTTGCAGAAACCGTGGAGCTGCAGTAACTAAGAAAAAATATCTTGAGTGGTGTTAGGGCATTAATTCGATCAATACACATATTAAAATGTCGTATTTTTGGAAAAATTGCGTCGATGGTGTGCCATGTAAATAATTTGGCTATTTTAATAATATAGGAGTTGCGCTCATTGAGGTTTGTGTTGGTAGAGAATGATGAGGACAATGGCGAAACATCAGAATACAGAAATCGGATATAAGCTGATGAAGCCATTAAGGTTTTTGATAAGGGTATCGAATGGGCTGAGGCTAATACTACAAATTTCGCGAATATACAAGCTCTACATTGCCTTCGCGATCAAGCAGTGCAAATATCGTTAAACAAACCGAAGAAACAAACAACTATTACACATTTTTTTTCAGTCTAAAATTTAAACATCAGTATTTTATCGAAATAAATACAATGTATAATATATAAATGCATTTAAAATAAATAAAAAAATCGTTTTAAATACAAAAAAATCAACCTTGATTTTGTGAACAACCTGGGTATTATGAAATCGCCCGGCAATAATTAGTTCACTCTATCCAGACAGCACTGTAATAGTAAATAAATACGAAAGTAACGATTTCCAAATGAATTTTCTCTGTAGTACGTAGCCCGATCAGTCTGCCATTTGACAATGAACGGACGGATAGCTGCGTATTCCGGATAAATGTTCTAACATAAGGACCAGACGAAGGATATCTAAGGAGCAGATACCGTTGAAATATCTATAGAACAGCGATAGACAACCCACATTACGGCGATGCTGTGCGGAGACAATAGATTTGGATACCCTTCCATCCAGTACCATCACCACCAAGTTCTTCTGTACACGGTTCAGGAGCCCCTGCCCATTTATCGGAGTTATACTCCAATTTAGGCCGGATGTAGGTGCTGTAAATATTTGCGATGGGGTGAAGTATTTCTTGCACAGCTTCAAAAAGCCTAAACACCTGAATGCTTCTTTCGACTCTTCGAATATATGGCTAGCCAAACGAACAACACCCTGCATCTTTATGACCAGCACATCAGTGGTATTTAATTTGTCGATATCGACCGCACCCATAGAGATTGACGACGAGGCAGATCAGTGGAATGTGTGACCATTTTCTCAGACTTATATCTTGCAAACCGTTTGGAATTTTGATGTACTCTCTGAGGCGAACTTGTAGCTCTTGTCAAAAAAAGATCAAAAAAAAAACTTAATCTTCATGGTCATATTTTTTAACCTTTTTCCTCTTGTTCAGATCCATAAATAGCAAACGTTTCAAATCGATAAACAACTTTTTAGAATATATGTACTTTCTGGGAATGATTCTTAAAAGTGTATCAATTCACAGTTGCTTTCTAGAACAGCATTAGTCAATTTTTTTGGAGCGTATGAGTAATATTACTTATACGTACAGGTGGTTAATTAAATTGAATTGATTAAATAGCTCCAACCATGCAAATAGGGTTTAATAACCGCTGGCAGACGTGTTAGGCTCATTATCAATTATCTTGTATTGACTAACACTCTAGTGAATGCAATGCACTGTGTAAGCAAGTAAGGGTATTCGAGGGTGGAAAGAGGGAGCAGTGTTTGTTGATGTTTGCCTTGAATCTGTGAATGTCACAGCTGACATGAAAAACACAGACAGGAAGATTATTCCACATACGAACCGGTCGCCTGAAAAAGGAATTTTCTCCATACGGCGTCGTATAAAAAATCGCCCATTTGTCAATGAACAGAGGAGAGTCCTTGGATAGAAACCTCACAAAAATTCCAATCAAAAAGCCGTAGAAGATAAAGAAGAACGAAAGGCAGCACATGAACGATGGGAAAACAAAATATTTTTGATATACTGTGGAATAAGTTGTTACCTGAGGCTTCAGCAAATTGATGTCACAAACGTCGCGTAAAGACGTCGAGTACGACGAGTGGGATCGGAGAAAGGCTAAAAACTATCCTGACGGTAAAGCGGTCTATTATGAAAAACACAAATAAAGCAAATTTCCCTAGTAATTTACAATGAACGTGTTTTTAAGATTTGGCAGAAATTGTTGCTACGAAATGGAATTCCACAGAGGTTCATATAGAACTTAACTATAAATGATTTATTATTTCCAATTCCCAGTGTTGTCTGTCACAGCAACAACGATACTTTTACTTCAAGAAAGAAATCCTATAATTGGGAGGGGACCTGTTTTTGCAATAATATTGTGCCACTATTATATTTAAAGAAATTACACCTCTTATGTCCTTGCAGAAAAAAGTCATAGAGTTGTGTGTCCATTAATTTAATATATGATCCACTCAGCCATCGCTGGATCTGCTAGTTTATCCCAATGATGACACTTTATCTGTCTAAGACCCAAATGTATTATCACACACCTTTGCTAAATCCTAAATGCTTCCACACATATTATGGAAAATGGTAGCAATCATCCCAACAAAACAACAAGCGCCAACCGATTATTCAAAGGCTCTCTGACATGGAACACATGACCCCCAGGATTGTCGCTCTGCTTTCGGTGACAGTTCATTAAAAGCAACATTTGGCTTTCGGCGGAACCTCTGTAGTTTTTCCTTGCGTCCTCTTTCCCGCCTTTAATGGTGCGACCATTTGCTGTATTTGCCAAAGAACAAGAGCTGCCATCCCACCGCGGGTAATGATAAACCAATAAATGAAGATGTGTGAGTCAACCCTTACCGAGTCGTCCCCGAGTATGGCAATGTACATTATATTTACACTGGATGTGCACATGCACATATCTTTGTAAATGAACGTATGTGTGTATGTAGCTCCACATATTTGGGTTTGATACAAGCTCGAGAACAAGTTAAACTTGGCATTTGGCCAAAAATACAAATAATGTAATCGAATATCGTTAACCTACAAAAATCCGAAGTACAAAAGTATCGTGTGTATGCCTCGACATGATGTACTTATGTATATTTTTCATTTCATTCCAGCAATTCAATTCGAAATAACAGACGTTGGCAGAAAAGCAAAAGGGTGCAAAGAAAAATTGAAGTTATTGTGTTTAGAAAACATTAAACTGACAGAATTTTGAATTTTTGTACTCAACTGAAACATTGTCACTTTTTAAAATATATTTTTTTCTTAATAGAATACGCACGTGAGTTATTAAATAGTTGTATAACGAAATAATTTCGTACAAACAATTTTATGGTGTTTCGTACAATTTAAAAGTTTCATTAATGGAACACAATTATTTCGTTGGTGGAACAAAACATCAACACAAACCATTGACAACGAAACTTTTCATTTGTACTGCCACTAGATCTCTTGTACTTTAGTTCAAAACAATTTAGTTATGTCTGTTTGCATTTCAACTCGCATTACATTCCATTCGCCTCTGAACACACCACAACGTAGAAGACGAAGAAATATCCTCTGCTAGCTCGTCATTCGTGTTGCTCTTGCCAGATTTTATTGTGTGACAAGCGTTTGTTTTGAGCCGTAAACTAAAAAAAAAAAACAAAATACTAGATTTGATTTGTTTTGAAATGCATAAAGTTTTTGGAAGAGTTACACCATCCGACACCAGTTCTCTGTTCAATGCCAAACAATCTTGTTCTCCTTTTGCTTCTGCCCCGTTTTAGGCTGGTTCGACGGCACCGAAAAGAAGTCGAGTAACACGCTCAACAACTGACAACTGATGTGCTTGAATGAAGGAGGGGGGGAAAAACGCCAAATGAGAACCAGCAGCAGCAGAAGAAGAAGATGAGTTAGAAGAAGAAGCAGATGTATATCAGCAAAAGAAGATGAATGGCAACATGTAACCGAGTCGAAAAAATGAAATTGATGTTGATGCTGTTATGCCATCGTGGAAACATAGAAATATACGAGGATGTGGCGGAAGGTATGGAAATTATTGGAATGCAGAGGTGTGAAAGTTATGATAGGACTGATCCTGATATTGAGCATGGCCACAATTTTTCTGACAGCTGTCACTGTATTTATGCTCAGTTTGAAAATCGTTCAAATTTATTATCAAAACGAAATGGGCACCGATTCCAATTTTCATAAGAAAATTTTGGTTGAATGGACAACAAACAAAATTGTCTCATTTGGAGTAATGAAAATCCACAAGTAAAAAGTGGTCGAAAATTGGTCCTCTCGGCTGGACTTCATTTCGGGCCACTTGCCCGAAATCATATTTAAAACATAATGGCAAACCCTAATAATAATATAATAAAGATAAATTCTTGGCCATAACATTAAATTATATGCGTTTTATTTCTTCTTGAAAACCATACGACTAATAGAAACCACCCTGTAGAAGATTATTTGCTGGGAATATATTCATTCATATGTTGGACCATTAAATGCTTTGATTGAACTGCGTAGGGCAGAAATTGACTCCAAAAAAGAAATGCACCATGGACCACTTACACTTGATGCTCCTGGTCTTAAAATCTGCCTCCTAATAAGCATGTTCACTAGGACGGAGTAAAACAGCTTTTTCTTTTGCTTTTCCTCTGTTTTTAATCGATGACCCTACAGATAAGCATCATTTGTCCAAAAGTTCAAATTTCTACGACTTAAACTTGCTGTGGTGCAGGAACGATTTTCTTTGTCAAAAATAAGCTTTTTTTAAACTAAAAAAAATTATTTCTGATTCTTTTGAAAGCTTAACAATAGATGCTACTTTTAGGAAAAAGTTCTAAGAAAGTTCAAAAGCTCGTTTGTTTTCTTTTTGATCCCCCTTTTGCAAGTGCAGTTTTCGTACAAAAAAATGCAATACGCAAAAGTTTGGCGATCCACTCAAAATTAATGAGAATATGTTGCCAACATATTGTGACGTTATTAAATATTATTTTTGGTTAAGAAACGTTCTGCTCGAATTCAATAATGCAAAAGACCCCGCAGTTAAAGAAATTTGTGAAACTATTGCTACTGATATAGAAAAAATATGGAAAAAGGCATCGTTGCATACGATTAGTCATCAACAAGTTGTCTCACGATTAATTTTATATTACAAAAAGTACAAAAGAATGAAGACACTACGCAGTGATACCAAGATTTTCTATGATGACTCTGTAAAAAAGTTGTTTGGCATCGCAACGTGTAAGTGTATATCCAGACCATAATGTAAATGTGATACAAAAATACCTGCTACAGAGGTAAAATTTTTAATAGACCAACGAAATGATCGGAAAATTTATATTGGTTCCGTGGGTAAGAAGATGACAGAATCTATTCAACGTTTGTTAAGAAAACTGCCAACACTCCAATTACTTCGTCATCGATCCCACATACAGTTTGGTCATCGGAGAGTTCTGTCAGTAAATCGTCAGATTCGGACAAACATGAGAATTGTCCTATAAGATCGCCAAAACGATCGAAAAATTGAGAAAAATATTTTCTAGTTTTTGTTTTTCGTTCTTCTCTTGTAGCAATTGGATGTGATGGAACTGCTCTGAACACGGGGAGAAAAAACGGAGTTATGTGTTTATTGGAAAGACATTTGAAACGATCTTTGCAATGGTTTGTGTGCTTATTACATGCCAATGAATTACCACTCCGCCATTTGTTCTTTAATCTAGACGGTACTACAACAGGTCCTAATTGGTTTTCTGGCGTTATCCATTCGAATCCAGAAGCTTTTGAAGCCATTCGCATAGAATTGCTAAAAATTGATACTCATTTACTAAGCACCGATCAACAATATCTTTATCTAATATGCTCTGCCGTTTCTGCTGGCAGAATTTCACCAAACTTAGCAAGAAGAGAATTTCGTGAATTTCACCTCCCAGAACTTCAAACTCATTCATCAAACTATTATGATTTGATAGATTGGACAAAGAAAAAGATTACAGAATCTCCAATGACTGTGAAATATACACAGAGAGAAATTACGAGCTTGATTTCATTAGGAACTAATTGGCTGAAATTTGAGAATTTTCCTTGTCACATTCACTGTGACACTGTCTTTTGTTTCTATCTTCTAGTCAAATATTAAAATCCGACCCTGGGTTTCGTATAATATTTCTCAATTGTTGTTGTTTCCAAGCAGCGGCATAATGAAACATATTTCAATTGTTATTTAACAAAAAATTATCCGTAAAATCCTTTTTTTCTGATTTTAGCACAGCACTTTTTTTTGTTGCATAGTGTAATTAAATATTATGCCTTTCCATTGATGGGATTTATTGCTCAGGCAACAGAATTGTGAAGTATCATTCTGTCCAAATTGCTATTAATTATTCAGATGTACTTGATAATGTTTACCTCACTCGGTTCTTTAATAGTTTTGGCTTGTGATCATACCTGAAAATAAAAAAAAATAAAAAATAAATATTAGTACGAAAACAATTTTTGATTATAATAAAAAATAACAACAAAAAATTATGACAATACAAAACTTTTGAAACTTTCAAGACCATGACTTCGAGGACGAATTTAAGCAATCATATTTGTATGCCTTGTCGCTTAAATATAATCGAATCAAATTTAGATGACATTCTTTTTTTTAATTTTCCTCGTAAATGAGATATGTAATTTAAAACAACACCTAGGAAATCGGCACAATAAATGCTGGAGTGTAGCCACATGAATAAAATCATGTTGCATAAATAATAAAGGGTGTTTTTTATTGGGGTATAGAACTTTAAGTTGGCATCACTTTTTTAACTGGCGGCCATTTTGTCAGCTGTCAAGTGATTAATATTTAGTTTGGTTTGCCATTTCATCATGAACAGGTTGACAAAAGAACAACGCTTGCAAATCGTGCAAATTTATTTCGAAAGTAATGGTTCAGTTCGCGAAGTTCACCGCAAGCTCCGTCCATTTTATGCCATTACATCCACAAAAACTGACTGTTTGGTGTGCTCTATGGGCTGGTGGAGTCATTGGGCCATACTTCTTCCGAAATAATGCTGGAGAGTCAGTTGCCGTTAATGGAGACCGGTATAGAGCCATGATAACCGACTATTTTGTTCCCGAATTGGATGGCATGAATGTGGATGAGTTGTGGTTCCAACAAGTGGTTGAAAATTGGACCTGTAGAATTGGCTTTATTCGAGCCAGCCGCGGCGGCCACATGCCCGAAATCATATTTAAACATTAATGGCATACAATTATCCTTCCAATAAAGCCAAATTGATGGACATTAAAACTATTTTCTTGTGTTTTATTTCAATTCGAAGTTCTATACCTCAATAAAAAAACACCCTTTATTATTCATTCGAATAAACCAACAATATGCCAAAATAAATAGAATATTGTTCTATTTATAGTTTAATGTTCTACTACCAGTTTTTAAACATTTTTTTTGGGAAACGACTTTTTTAAATTTTACAGCGCTACTGGGTTCACTTTCTGAGAAAACTCGATATGAATCTATCGAACTTATTACCGACACCAAATACAATAGGTTTTGTAATGAGTGACAGAATGGCTCAACTCCATTGTTCTGAAAGGAACGCCATCAGGTATTCAGTAGATCGATTTCTACGGAAGCCACACTGACGATCATTCAGAAGGCCGTCAGACTCCCGATACTAAACCAGATGGATGGTTAACCATCTGAACTTTCCAACTTGAATTGTAAATGCCAGCACGGTACGGTACATGTCGAAAAGATTATGCGGCCGCTGAAAAATGTATGACGGTCCTACCAGGTTTCGAACTCGGGTTCTTCTGTGTGATAGTCGTAGTGTTTGCAATTATCGCCGAGAAAATGTGTGCTGTGGTTTATGGCGTAACTTGCAAAGGAGAACCAAAGAATTGATGAGGTTTTTGGTGGGCACCAACCTCTAACCAAATGTGAGAGCTCTGCGGGTAAATGGGTAACCATGTTCAATACAACAACCATGGCAGTATGGTGATCGGAATGATTACACCGTGTTACATACATTCTGTCCTATGAACCAAATTTACTTTTTCGGAAAGGGGATAAAAAATAAAAATACACGTGTATCGGCGATTTTCATGTACACGTCAGATTTTTTTTTAAGTTTGAAGTATGAAGCTCGTTGTGGCCTGTGTGGAAGCCTTTGGACCGATATTTAACCCTTTTTCAGTGATCCAATCGGGCTGATTTGCAGGCAGACTCGTGGAAATGTCTGTATCACGTGAATTTTTTTAAAAAATAGATTTTTATCAATTCTCAGATTTTCCTAAATTCTGACGTGTACATGAAAATCGCCGATACACGTGTATTTTTATTTTTTTTCCCTCTTTCCGAATATGTGCATTTGGTTCATAGGACAGAAAAAAATCTATTTTTTGTAACACGGTGTTATGTGAGAACTTCAAATAGGTCCCGACTTAATGGAAATGGAAAACATAGACCATTAAAGTAAAGTTTAACGCGATTGAGCTAATAGTGGATTGTGGATTTTACACTCCAAAATGTCAGAGATGGATGGCAGGCTGAGGAATAGACATACTGAAATCGAAACAGGAACAGATTCTAAATCGACTGGTATAGCAAAATCTTCAATCTAACCAATATTTCCAGGTGCTCAACACATTTTCCATGAAACTAACTTAGGTTATGCTATTCTATGCGATAAAAAATACGCAGCACCTATTGGTGTCTATTTAGTTAAACATTGGAAAAAAAACACACCCTTTTTATTTTTTCATCAAACTTGCATTGGTCAAACTCCATACATATTTGCTGACAACTTCGAGCCAGCTCCCGATCTCTTGTCCTGTCTTGTCAAACATATCCCGATTCTTTTTTCTCAAACCTCGTATCCATGCATGTGCAAACATTTCAGTTTCTCTAGTTTTAATGAAAAAAAAAACTCATTTTTAAAGAATCAACTAGAAAAAAAGCTGCAAAAAAAAAAACGATGATACAATCTCAATTCAAACAAAGGCCTTTTACTTTTTATTTCAGCAAACAACACCAGATCCAAAAATAACAATATGTGATGTGATGGTTGGGTAATGTATGACAAATGCTCCTCGTACTCGGGGTACTTTGTGGCAAAGCCCGTTCATATCTGTGGTTCTCTGGGCATCTTCATCGGAGTGGAGGAGGGGCGGAGGTTATTCATGCCAGCATGCATCTGCAGCATTTTTCCTAGCTGTGTAAAACTGTAACCACTCGGATTAGAAATGCAGTTGTGTATTTGCTTTTGGCGTTCTTTTTTATTTGGCGCTGTGTGTGTTTTTAAAGCATTTTAACATTTTTGTTGTGAGTTTTTTCTTTTTTTTTTGGTGTCGAATCTGTGTCTATGCCTCGATGTTTTTATGCTCACATTGCTCAAGATTAATTGCAATTTTACAACAGCAGTGCAGTTGCTGAAGCGGCAGCGCCAGAGCAGAGCTGAGCATAGCACCAGCAACTGAAGTGTTGCAAACTTTGCCATGCCGCCACTTGGTTTAATGCATCTCCACGATTTCCACCAGCCATAGCAACACCAAAGCGCCAACTCCAGCGCCAACAGCAGCATCGTCATCGCCATGGCCCATTCACTCAGAGGAAGCCCACATACCAAACCAAAATCTGTTTTGTTCACTTGCAGACACCGACTCCTCTTCAAATTCAATTCAAATGTTGCATCTCGCTGAAACTGAAACACACACATACACTCACGCAAACCCATTTTGCTCGATTACTTCGATGGCTTTCCTTTATGAAGAAGCATTTGCCAAAAGCGTTAAATTGAAAATGACTTTTATAGATGCACTCATGGTGACCAGTTCGTGGTATACAGTGGGACAAAGGCAGCATTGTGGTGATGGAACCAGCACTTTCTCTAATCCAAAGGATTACGATTGTAAAATCTTCAGACAGCGATAATTATTTTTTAAAAAAAAAACTGCTAATATCCCCGTTCTATAAAATTTACGTAAATGAAATTAATTAAAAATGTTTTCCCGATAAATTTTTGAAAAACAATGTTGGGATTTTTATAAATTCATTAGTTTTGTGAGATGTTGTTGATAATAGATAACCGAGAGTAGAGGAATTCGGAAAATGTTTGGATATGCTGTCGAATTCGGATAAGCGCATGCCATTTAATTGAAAAAATTGTTTATTAAAAATCAATATAAGTAACAATTGTTCTGGATGATTTTCCATACACTCTACTTCGATTAAAGGAAAATCCGCTTAATTGAAAAAATGTTTATGTGAAACACATTTTTAATGCAAAGACACAAACTTAAGTGATACGAACACCGCTTAAGGGAAACATGATAAATGTAACGGCGATAAAAACGGGCAAAATAAATGATCTTAAAAAAGCAAAAAAGTACATTTACGACAACTCAACCAAAAGATCCCGCATAACTGATAAAAATTTAATGATTTTTTTCATTTCCGCTTAAACGAATTCGACTGTACTTACATAAGTCTGGTATTTCAGTTGATTCCATTCACATGAAATACCTACAATCTCAGCTAACTCAGACGTATTTTGTTGAATATTTCTGGTGTGATGACTGCGTTTCGGCGCGATTATACAGGATTCTCCAACAAGAGGTGTTATTTTGGTATTCAAAGAAAAATGGATTTTTTTTAAATAAATGATCGGATGTTTAGTTCATAATAAAGAGGAAGGTATGTCGTTAATAAGGAAAAACAACATCAGCCAAATGGCCACCACGACCAGCATTACAGGACCATATCCTTTTCATAATTTTTTCCATAACCAAATTGCAAAGTGGCTGTCCTATAGCCTCACGAATTCTCTCTTTGAGGACTTGAATCAACGCTGGGCTGTTGGCGTAGACCTTATCTTTCACGTGGCCCCAAAGGAAGAATTCGTAAGGTGTTAAATCACAAGATCTCGTTGGCCAATTGACCGCGAGTACTTTTTGATTTTAAATTATTAACACTCGTGAGTGGCCTTGTCGTGGCGATCGACCACTTTTTGTTCTGCCCTCGTATTATGTGACGTTTGGATCTATAATGTAAATACGATAAATATTAGAGAATCGATAGGTATAACTAAAGTCGGAGTTGGCCACTTCCCGTTCGATCATATAAATAACACACTCTCCCACACAGTGACCCACGTGTCTCACACAATCAGTTAGTGCGTCCACTAACTAAGTTCGGTACTAAAAGATCTTCACCTTAGACATCCAATCTAGAGTGCAGTAGTTCGTCCAGAAACAAAATACAATAAATTCCATGCCAACGTCCACTATGAGATTATTTATCCGTACATCATTATTATTTGTTTTCTTTTCGTTTTTGTTCACTTTTACTGATGCCTGGTTGAATACGTTCGCGATGTATCTTGGCGTGTATCTTCTGGCGCCTGATTGTTTTCCTTTTTCTCTTTGTTTTTGTGTGTGCTGCTGGTGATTTCGGTACTTGCTGGTCGTTGTTGTTGTTTATTGAATACTTTTTTTTTCCTGAATTCACTTATTGGCCAACGCATTGGATGTGTGTTCGAATGAAGGCCATTAGATTTACTGCAAGTAAACTTTTTCACTTCGAAAGCAATCGACGCACGGTGGGCAACAAAAAATACATTTTTGAAAGAGCGATCGTACACAGAAGATTTCCCAGTGCCAATTAAATGGATAGAAATAAACGGTCCGAAATGGGTAACATATTTCCCTTAATATTCCAAAGAAGTTCCCCTTCAGACTTCTTTGGAATCACTGAGTTGTGCACGATATAATTTGTATATTCAGTATAATTTGCATACTACCTGGCCGGAACCAACAGTTTAAATCCGACCCCGAATGGTAGAGAAGTTTCACATGGCTCAAAGATTACTCTCTTACTCGTAAAGTCGCCAGCATTTATTAAGTGGGAAGCAGCCGCTGAATGTGTTGATGGTCTTACCAAGTTCCGTACCTGTGTGCTAGTCGCACACACTAATAATTAAAATTAATAATTAAAAATGTATCCCAGGAATTTTGTAGCAAATTTTTGTCGCCAAAAGTAGTAACATTTTTCTTCAATCAATGAACCAAATGTAAGATGTAACTTGGTGGATAGTTTATATGAATATTTGGAAGAGAAAGGTCTATCAGCACGATGGAAGCCGTTATTACTCACACTCAAATGTGCAACCGTGCCGCCGATGTTCGACAGCAGTACGAAAGAGTTTATGTGCTGTTCCCAATCTGTGAACGAAACATGAAACCAACAAGCAATCATAGCAATGGATTTCTCAAGCTCAACATATTCCAATGAATGCCAAGGTGGTTTGAGACTTAGACGCTGAAAAAAATGGTAATTTTAACAAATTTCAGCAAACAAGTTCGCATCAAACATATATATATTTTTCCATACCACAAATATAAACTTGTTTGTAGGTGATAAATATCAAAAATATATGTATGCAGTTTTGTGTGTTTTTATTTTTTTTCAATTTGTGAATTTCTATATAACAATCCATCACATTCTCTCGGCATTGCTTTTATTATAAAGAGCGTAAATGCAGAAAAAAAAATTACGAAAACAGTTGCAAATACATACTTATTCGCACCCAAATGTTGTTCTTTGTTGAATTTAATAAGTTCGTTGTCTGTTTTTCCCAAACACGCTATTGCTTATACACAAATACGTAATATTAATAGCAAATGAGTTATATTTACCTCCAAATAAGCTTTGTGTACAAGGAAATAAGCTTTACTTGCTACAAACACCAAACACGCGTTTTACTTGTGTGTAAACAAAAAAAAACTTTTTTTTTACACCAGACTCTAAAGTCTTGTATGAAGGCGTCACGGCAAAGACTCGACTACGAATAGGAAACTCATCCGCCGTAGTTATCCGCTAAATTTTGGCACCAGTGTTTATTTTCTATTTCTGTACCTAAAGAAACGACTCGGATAAGATATTTGAGTCTAATGCTGAGTTCATAACTGAAACGAATGTACATTTTGAGGACCTTGAGAAACTCCTTCACTTGCAAGGAATAAAAAAAATAAATACAAAAATAATTCAAATAAAGACAATGCTGAGAAATAAAAGTTTAAAAAAAAAAAATTAAAAAAAAAAATGTGCCTTCAAAAAATTCCACAATTGTCAATTCACCCTGCTCAATTTTTAATTTGAACCAGCAGCTCCTAAAAATGTTTGTCTCAAGTATTTTCTAAAACATTCGTTCAATTATAAGTTTTTCTTTGGCGACCCGGTAGGCGAGTTGTTAGCGTGCTTGCCTATCAGCGCCGGGGGCTGATAGGTGTGCCGCTGCAATCTAGCCATATGGTCTGTGTCACCCCGTTTACCCTTGGACCCAAAATTAGTTAAAAGTTGAATAAAATTAAATAAAAAATGTTCTTTTCTGACTGTAATTTTTACGAAATGTACCACGGTGCCCCATCCATATACGAAATGTGTGTGTGCGTGTGCTCCTGAACATGTCTCCTTTGCCACCCATATCCGTGTTCGATGTTATCATCATTTATGGAATTTACAACTTGCAAACATTACATCGGCAATCCCCGCATACGGCTGGGGGCATGGGGAAGGGGGCCAAATGTAATTCTCTAAAATGACAACTCCTATTATGGCTCTAATAATCGGTGACATAATATCATTAATTTGAAATGATGTTCAGCCACTCGCTGCACACTCACACACACACACACGTACGCACACAATCTACAGATCATCACACTCGGCTGTAAACGGGTATTTTTGTATGCCGGAGTCTGATCTCGGTCTCCATTTGGAGCCACAAATCATTGGTGATGCCAAAAAAAAAAAAAAGTAAAAGTAAAATTGTTGACTGACATCTTCAAAATGGAATGTGTACAAATGTTTTTGTTGTTTGTTTTTTCAATTAGTGTTGTTGTAATTTTTTGTAATTATGTAATATCTGTAGTGCCAGTTTTGTTAAGTGAACATTTTGTTGTTGTTGTTGCTGTTCTTCTTCAGATGGAATTGGTCTTGCAAAACCCCCGTTTTGGTTTTCTTGCGGCTGAAAGTTAATTTCGTAGCCGTAGTTCCACTTCATTTAAATGGGTAATGAGGCTGACGCTAGAAATGCATTTGAATTTTCACATGAACACTTGCATGCGATTGCATGCCTTGAAATGGGTTAATTTCTATTCAGGCCAAACCAACTACTTACCATTACAGCAAACGGGAACGGAGACGGGGGCGGGGAGCAATCAAACAAATGTTGATTAAAATGTGTAGTGGATGTGGATTATTTTGAAATTAAACACTTCAAACTTAAGTGAAACACACAATTTCATAAAACTTTGTAAACCTTGAGTGCGGTATGTTGAAGGACATGCGGAAGTAAGTCTTTAAATTAATCCTCGCACCAGGGTCATCTAGCTCAAGTCACCACACAATGAATGGCTTTTAAGGTAATATCGCTTATTCAAAGAGAGGTTGCATTTAAATGAAACATTGAAATGGTTTCTTTAAATGAACTTATTAATTACCATTTGGAAGGCAAACAAGTAATATTTCGGTTAAGATAGCAGTTAAGTACAAACCCGAGAGGCGACATTCGAAAATTGAATTCTTAACATAAAGGACTCCTCCGGACTGTTACGCAAGCGAAAACTTCCACAATACAATAAGTCTTAGAATTTTACATAGATCATCTTTATATACAGTGTACTCTCTCCCTACGGACACCTCTAATAAATGGACACTTTGTTCAGTACCAATCCTCTTGTGCACTTCTCTCATAAAAGGACACCTCTCATAAGAGAACAAAATGAGAGATAAAAACAAGTGGACAAATAGTAAGTTCGGCCGGGCCGAATCTTATATACCCTCCATCATGGATTCGTTGCATTTCGGTACCCATATGTCCATGTTTGTCAGGGGCCGGTTTTTGGGCCGCTCGTGACCCTATAGTCCCAGGAACCCGATCACAAATTCTATCCAAATCATGAAAATAAATGCATATTTGGGTTCGCGAGAAAATTTCGTTGCATTTCGATACCCATATGTCCATGTTTGTCAAGGGACGGTTTTTGGGCCGCTGGTGACCCGATAGTCCCAGAAACCGGATCAAAAAATTTAGGAAAATCGTGAAAATAAAGGCATATTTGGGTTCGTGAGTAAATTTCGTTGCACTTCGATACCCATATGCGCATGTTTATCATGGGCCCTTTTTTGGGCCCCAAGGGTCCACGGAACCCATGAGCACGCCCATTTTTGGGATTTTTTTCCCCATCTATAAATTATATAAACTTAGAACAATTTTACCAAAAAAAATCAGATGTAGTGAAAAAAATATTTGAAAAATTTGATTATGGCCGGGATATATTTAGTCCCGTAAAGGGGAACTTTTTCCCCTTTGGTCCGATATTGCCCATTCTCGAACTTAACCTGCTTATGGGCAAAAAACATCTTCCGACAAAATTTCAGCTTTTTAGCGTTGGTCGTTCGCACTCTATCGTGATTTCAACAGACAACAGACGGACGGACGGACGGACGGACAGACGGACAGACGGACATCGCTAGAATGTCTTAGAATGTTACACTGACCCATAATATATATACTTTATAGGGTCGCAGATCACTCTTTCGAGGTGTTGCAAACGGAATGACAAACTTAGTATATACTCCATCCTATGATGGAGTGTATAAAAACTGAATAACTTAATAGTTGAATTTATGTTGCAATATTTATTTATTTTAATAAGAAAAACCAAAGGAAAAACATAACAAATCAAAAACAGAAATTAAAATACAATCTTCTTGTTTGTGAAAATAAGAATTTATCTTAATTTTTAAGACATATATTTGGAGTTTTTTTTTATTATTTATTTGAATTATACAGGGTTCTTCATCAAGAAGTGCTACTTTGGTATTCAAAGAAAAATTACATTTTTCGAGATAAATGATTGGATGTTTATTTCATAATAAAAAGGAAGGCAGGCCGTTAATAACGAAAAACAACATCAGCCAAATGGCCACCACGACCAGGCTTACAGGACCATATCCTTTTCATGAAATTGCCCATAACCAAATCGTGTGGCTGCCCTATGTCCTCGATTGCCTTACGAATTCTATCTTTGAGATCTTGAATCGACGCTTTGCTTTTGGCGTAGACCTTAGCTTTCACGTGGCCCCCAAAGGAAGAAATCGCAAGGTGTTAAATCGCAGGATCTCGGTGGCCAATTGTGATCACCTCTTCGTCGATGTAGCCACCGAGGTGGAAATGGGCCTGATTTCCCGGATTATTTTCATGCATTTCAAGGACTCAATCAGCAAAGACATGTCGTTGTTGATGATCGGCCGGCTTGAGGTCTTGTGTTAACTGAACTTTATAAGCCTTAAGACTCAAGTCTATATGCAAAATACGGTGTAATGACGTTTGTAGAATGTCCAATTCCAAAGAACGACGAGGAAATGGACAAACCTGGGTTTTTTTAACACTTTGGACTACAGCAGGACTATTCTCAGTTGTTCTTGACCGAAGTGCACAGGTTTCATTCTTCACATCACTAACTTGTTCCAACAGCTCGAATTTTTCCACCAATTTCTGTATTGCGGTCCGACAAGGTGCTTCACGACGACACAAGACGACTGCAAGATTTCCACCATTTTTGTAGTGAATTTTAATAATTTCAATGCGATGTTGAGCGTGTATTTTTACTAATGGCGTAGTTCCTTTCTATTTGTCAGCTGTAAAAAAAATAAAAGCTTCAATAGAGACAGCTACCGAAATAACGGGTGATTCAAAATAACACCTCTTGTTGGAAAATCCTCTATTAAAAAAAAAAACATTTAAAAAAATGTCTGTTCCAAATTTATATGAAAGATGTCAGCGATATCAGAGAATCGTTTACCATCAAAAACTTTGGCTAACAACTTTTGAACAAATAAAATTAATCGTGTTTGCATTTTATCCATTAGATGAAAATGAATAATTGTAGATCACCCTAAACCATCTGTAGGGTGAGGGTATCTCATGTCGACAACACCAGCTTATAGTGATTAATTAAATGTTGTCGACATCATAGTACACAAACCTGGCATGCAATTCATTAAATACGATAGTGTATTTTAAAAATACTTTTTTTTTAGTTATCTTTGATTTTACATTAAATGACGCACACACACACATAGTTACATAGCACTTCATTAAGTCCAATTTTTTTAGTTTCTGGCACAAACACAAAAAGAGGCTACAACAATGTAGGATTTATCGTAAAACACAGATCTACAAAAGAAAAAAAATGAAACATTCCCCCCTTGAAAATGGGAAAAATAAAAACTGCTGCTCCACAAACTCCTCACCATTCCAAACACTTTCCAATGCAAACAAATTTCAACGTTTAAGTCGTTGGTTTACTGCTGCTGCTGCTGCGGCGGTCTCGTATAAAATATAAATTGTGATACGTTCCAATTGTTAATATTTATGTTCGAACAAACACTCTTCTATTCATAATCTAAACAGCGGCATTATTTTCCCCAAAAAAAATGAAAATATTTATAACACTTTGTTCGTTGTCTTCTGCGGTTGCTTCGGCCATATTTTAAGCTCCATTATAATAATAAATACGAAAAATAAAGCAGAAAGTTAGACGGCAACAATTGGAAAAAGATGCAAATACAAGTGTGTGTACACACACAGAGATGAGATGAACAAACCATGGCCAGATTGTTTACAGACTAAATCATGCCAAAGCCGGGGAATGGTGAAACATCGCCTCAAATAACAGCCATAGATTTTGTTTTCCTTAAAGACTTAAAGATGCTCATGTATTTCATGTGCTTAACAATAAACTGAATTTATAATATCTTTATACACGTCTAAAGTATTGAAAATGTTTCTTCCAAAAACCCCCCCCCAAGTGCAAAATGTTGTGTATTTCGTTTGGTCGTACATGAACAAGCTCTGTCTGTGGTATCTGCGTCGGTGTAGGCCCCCCAAACATGCACTTCGTGTCAGCATAAATTATATTTTCCATGATATCTTTGCGCCAGCACTAGCGGCACAAGTTGCGTTTTATGGGACGAGTAGCGAAATGTTGCACGAACAAGGCAGTCATGTGGAAGAGTGCACAGTAACAAAGTTTATTTAACTGTAACACCGTTAAGACCCAAATGGAGGCTAAAACAAATCACCAGTATGGCTATACAAATACCGTAGAAATCGCTGTGGGGATTGCCACATAGTTGGTAGGACTTAATGGGAGCACAATGTTACGGGGTTTCTCTAATATGGATCCTGGAGGCTCCAGAGTCAGCGCAATCGCCTGACTATGTCGATGTTCTAAGCTCTGGTGTATCTAGAACTGTCTCTATGAATTGTTCCTACTGGATTATAGTCGAAATTAGTAATTTGGACAGGATTTAAAAAACCCTTTTCTACCAAATCATGTAGAAATATGAGTGTTCCCATTTAGTGATCAAAGTCGGCATAATAACTTCTATGGCTCATAATTGTATTCCCGCATTAAAGTTAACTTAATACTAAAAAGATAGAGTCATCGGTTTTTTTCAATTATCGTAGTATCGTATCGACATCAGTAGTAGAAACGAGGCAGAAAGGCAACTCTATAAGTAAATAATCGATAAAAGCAGCAAATTTATAAAACGACAGATAAATCTCTAATTCCATAAAAGTAATACAAACAAATGTTGTTTAATATTTGGTTTGAAACATGGACAAAGGACAAAAGGTAGGAAATTTAAAAAATATTTTAATCTAATTACTTAACAAATTTGTTTGATTTGGGAACGAAACCCTGAACAAAATTGGCAAGAATTGCTTGCGTCAACTAATAAATTACCAAATACATGTAAAGGGTCCGCCATCAACTAGTGCTTATTTTGTTTTTGTTATCGGGGCATGTTGAACGAATAGTTGTGCCACAAGTAGAACAATTTCGAAAGTACATACTCAGTTCGTTTGAATGAAAGAATTTTCAATTGTCCAAAGTCCTTTTTATTGGAAAACAACAGGTGAAAACAATTTCTTTATTATTTTTCCTTTCCTCTTAACCGAATTCGATTGTAGTAGAAAGTAAGGAGAATCTCCTCAAAATAATACGAAAAATGATATTGATGGCCTCTGGATTTGATCGGGATGTTGCCAAAATTAAGCAACAGTGGAGACAGAATGAAGGTCGCAGCAAACAAGTCAATTTCGAAAGTAAGAAAGTAAGTTGATTCCAACATTTGATAAAGGAGATCTAATGATCGGATCCATGTTCAAATATGAATTTGTGGAAGACAAAATCATGAGTGATAGTGACACCCATTGTCAAGCGAATGCCATTCTCCAATGCTGAAATCCAATAATTCCAATGGGTTTTCTTGCAATGCAACTTCACCAGCTACGAGCAGTGGAAACTTTCTAAATCGTCTCCAGAACTTTAAATGAAGTGGTACTACAGCTGACGTCATGGGAGACAGACACGAGCAAAGTGAAAAAGATACTCTATTGCTTGCGAAGAGAGGAATACCTCTCTTATTAATCGGTTGTTCAATATTGTAAATGTCAATTAACTGTCGCAATTTTAGCAAATCTTTAGCGAGTGTAGGACACTTTGTCTCTTAAATTAAATGGATTGAATCTTTCCTTGTACACTTTTTTGCTTTCCGGTCAAACTTCCACAACTCGAACCACCATTAGGCAGTAGGAGGGTTCGACTTACGGAGACTTTGAATTACTTATAAAATTGTTGAATTGAATTTGTCTCTTTATGTGCCATTAGAACAGCTTCAACCACAAAGAAAATTCGAGTTATGGAAGTTGCCCTGTAGAATATGTACAATTACTAAATATTTTCAATAAAGTGGAAATTAAATAAAATGCAATGTTTTGACAGTAATTCCGATATTATTTGCCATTTTTCAATAAAGCGTATGAAAAATTAATACAATACATTCGTTTAAATACATTGTTGCAATGAAAAATACATTTAATTCGTTTAAATACACAGAAAAAAAAGACAACCAAAAAATGTCAATGAAAATATTTGTACAAGAATTTCATCACTTCTCAATGAAACTTTTCGTTAATATGCTAAAAAATTTGTCAAATATTGAAACAAAGTTTGATGAAATGTATCAACGAAACAATTCATAAAATATTTGGATATTTTTAATGAATTTTTTTGTTGATCCCATTTATCAAATTTCTTTTTAATATTTGATATATTTTTAGCATATTTACGAAAAATGTTATCAAATGTTGAAAGAAATTTGATAAATTGAATTGACAAAAAAAAAATTATTTTTTATGATTTGTATTTTGGTTATCTAATTTATAAAATTTCTTTTAATATTACATAAATTTTTTCGAAAATATGATGAGCAATTTACCAAATATTAAACAATATTTAAAAAATTATAATATTTTTCTATCTATTTTATTAAATTTCGTTTCAATATTTAATAAAATTTTTCATAAGTATGCTAAAAAACGAAATTTGATAAGTGTTGATGAAAAAAGTTATTTTTAATGAACGACATACAATTTTTTTTGTATATATGAAAATTTCTTCATTAAAGATATTTTTGATAAACAGTATACGAATATTTTCTTTAAGTTGACAAATTGTTTTATCACAGGATTTTCAATGAATTTTTTGTTTGAATTCGTGAATATTTTCATTGAATCGAAAATTTTTGTTTTTCTGTGTATATTGTTGCAATCAAGCGGCCTTTTCAATTACCTGCAAGCGGTTTCCATGGCAACCCTTACCCGATTGCAATGCATATGGAGATAAGGTAGTTTATAACAGTAACAAGTGTTAATTGTAGGGTAAAAAAGAAAAAGCGAACAACGGGCAACAATTAATTAGATGGAATATTTAGCAATTGCGATGTACAACCAGAAGAGTCCAACAAACAACTTTGATTATTAACATAGTACGAGTTCATGTAAATATACATATTTACACCAGGGTAATACATACACTATGTAATTTATTTACATCCATAAGAAACTATAATCCGCACACACATACACCCATACACACACAATGTATAAATAAATATTAATATGATTTGTGTGCTGATCATTGTTATTTATTGCCAAAATTGTGAATAATGAATCAATGGGCTTTGTTGGGCTGCTGCAACGGCAGCATTCGTCCATCTGACTAGAAATATGATGAGTGGGTTGGTGTCATTAATAAATTCCACCGCTCCTACGCTATTCGGCTGTAATCAATTATCGCCTGTAATCAAATAGTATATTGACAGATGATCAAAAAATGCAATAAATTGTAATTTTAGAAATAAACATTGCCTGAGTATCTGCAAATGTTGATTGGGAGTTTATTTTATGATTAAAAATTAATAAATTAAATTATATTAAATAGTATTTGTATACAATATGTACAGTATACAAATATGTCACAAAAAAATGGATTTTTATATACTTCTATATAAACGACCCTTTACTGACACATATTCAACTTATTTTAAAAAAAAATATTTTCTAATAAAGTCATTGGGTATAAATAATAACAATCGTACAATTATTTCGAATTGATGTCATTAATCATACCTGCAAAGAAATCAAAAGAAATATTAGTAAACTTTCCAATATAATAAGTAAAGTAAATAAAAGTCGTAAACTAATAATGTTAAACTTAAAATGTCCCCATTTGACTTTGTACAATTCATTCTTGAGATATTTCCATATAAAGGGTATTCCAACAAGAGGTGTTATTTTGAGTCACCCGGTATTTCGGTAGCTGTCACTTTTGAAGCTTTTATTCTTTGACATTTGACAAGTAGAAACTACGCCATTACTAAAAATGGAACGATACACTCTTCAACAATGCATTGAAACTATTAAGTCACAGTTCGCAAAACTAAAGTATTTTCGGGTCGTCGTGAAGCACTTTTCGGACCGCGATACAGAAATTGGTGGGGAGTAAAACCCGTGCACGTCGCTCAAGAACAACTGAGAATATTGCTGCTGTAGCCCAAAGTGTTGACGAAACCCCAGGATTGACCATTCCTCGTCGTTCTTTGGAATTGGGCATTCGACAAACGTCATTACACCGTATTTTGCATAAAGACTTGGGTATTAAGCCTTTTAAAGTTCTGTTAACACAAAAACTCAAGCAGGCCGATCATCAACAACGTCGTGTCTTTGTTGATTGGGTCCTTGAAAAGCATGAAAATGATCCGGAATTCCATCGAAAAATTATCTTGATTGATGAGGCCCATTTCCACCTCGGTGGCTACGTCAACAAGCTAAATTGTCGCATCTGGGGCTAGGAAAACCCAAGAGTTATTGTTGAGAATCCTCCCAATCCTCAAAGTGTGACTGTTTGGTGTGGTTTATGGACCGGCGGGATCATTGGACCTTACTATTTCGAAAATGAGGTTGGATCAACAGTTACGGTGAATAGATTGCGCTGTCGAAAGATGATTAATGATTGTTTATGGTCGGAGTTGGATGATATTGATCTGGACAATGTGCCACACAAGCCACAAAACCATTGCTCATTTACGGGAAAAGTTTCCGGACCATGTTTTCTCTCAAAAAGGGTATCACAATTGGCCACCGAGATCTTGCGATTTAACACCTTGCGACGTCTTCCTTTGGGGTCTACGATAAAAGCGTCGATTCAAGACGTCAAAGATAGAATTAGTGAGGCAATCGAGGGCAGTCACCTTGCGATTTGGTTATGGACAATTTCATGAAATAGATATGGTCCTGAAAGCCTCGTCGTGGTGGCTATTTGGCTGATGTTGTTGTTTTTATTAATTGCATACCTTCCTCTTTATTATGAAATAAACATTCGATCATTTATTTCAAAAAATGCCATTTTTCTTTGAATACCAAAATAACACCTATTGTTGGAGAACCCCTGAACCCATCCGGAAGACGGATGGAAATCGACTGTCCATGTGATTCTGGGTCGATCAAAATAATAAATATCCTCACACACTAAATGGTGTTGGGGTTAAATATCGTATCATCGCGCGCCATGTTTGATTCACTTTTGCTTCGAAAATAACCCAAAAAATGTCCCAAAACTAAAAATTTTGGAAATTTTTCACTATTAAAATGTTCATATGAAAAATATCCCAAATACAAAACTTGAAGTATTTATTACCTAAACATTATGAAAAACGCCCCAATTTTTTTTTTGAGATTTTTTTGGGGGATTTCTTCTTTTATTTTTTGGGTAATCTTTCGTAGAGCCTAGTTGATGTCTCTTTTTAACACTGGGCGAATATCCCCCAAATATTTGCAGATGGCGATTTGAAAATTGATTTTATAGAAAGAGAACCGACCCGAGAGAGAAAGACCGATTATTGCAGAAAACAATCGCCATACGATGGCCAATAAATCGTCTACATAATTTTATTTTCCTCAACGTAAGATACTTCTGACTTATGTCTAGGTCAGAGTCATGATATTGGCCATTTTTTAGTTGGGATATTTTTCACTTCACATGGAATTACCCGCAAAGGTTAAAGGGTTTCCGAAGTATATTTAAATGTGGTTCCAACCTTATGAACAACTCAACATAACCTTGATGCTTGGCAAGCACGTCTATTTAGAAATATCACTATTAATCATAATTATCTGAATTTGCTTTTGACACAACTACAGTGGACCGCCCTTCGGCATCTGCGGAACTCGTTGCCGGGCTTGTCATTAATAAATTAGACAGCCTTTTTTTTTTTGAGACCATTTAAATTATGAATATTAAAAGCTACAAAGAAAGAAAGGACACCGGAAAAAAGTAAAATGAAAGCAAAGAACAACATTTTAATTGATATTAAGAAACATTTTCTTTCTTTTTCATTTTGCGTAACAAACAGAAAGAAAATTTCAAACGTGGCACAAACGATAAATTCAAATGGCAATAGAAACAGAAGCAGCACAGAGAAGCCGCCAGACAGCACCAACGTAACGATGGAAATCATGTTTCGTTTTCTGTTTTGTAGAGAAAGCGAATCTACTATTCTCTAAACGAAACGTTTTAAAGACCACAGCAATGACGGCAACACTTGTTTCGTTTGGGTTCACACCAGAAGTACAACAAAAAAAAAAATACTTTTTGGTTTTCTTCTCCAACGAGTCTTTAAACTTAAAGTAACCTCTTTAGATAAGAAAATAACAAGAAGTGGCAACAACAACAGCAATAATAAGGTTATTACATCTTCAGTTACGGATTGATGTAATAGCGCGTTGTTGTGTTTGAAGGTGTGTGTGAGTGCGGGTTTTTGGCCGGTTTGGCCAAAAGTCTACAAAGTGCTATTTAAACTCTTCCAAACCACATGAAGAAACCCACCAGAAAATTCCCAGAGGCCTTTCAACGCCAAGGCACAGTGGTACATTATTCGGGAACGAGATTAAAATTGCACTAATTATGGTGGTTTAAAGCCACAAGCGTGCTTACTGTAACCGTACTCTAATGTCTGAGCCAACTGATTCCATATATGTACCACAGTGCAATGAAGAGGATGACTGCCACACTTCCAACAAAAAATGTGGTTACATTTTGTTTTCCGTAGTTGTAGTTGTTATTGTAGTTTGGCCGAAGAGTTGCAAACAAAAATGTTGTATCCACGGGATGTACATCCCATCCATATGGATGTACATAAATCTGGATATCAAATGCAGCCAACAAACGGTGGATGTGGCTGAAGCCAAGCGAAACAAACTTACCAACCAACACACTTGGGCAAGGTCGTTTACTGAATACAAAATCCACAAATTTTGGAAATGTATACAAAAAGAAGTTTGTTTTTTTTGCGAGGGGGAAAACTACTCGCCATGACAGATCCTCGAAAATCAGCACAGAGAGAAATTGTTAGATTGGGAGTCTCAGTTGCATCACCAGAGTTCAAGACATAAACCTAGTGTATATGCATCGAAACTTGGAGAATATCTCAATTTGGGTGTAGTATGAAGACTTTCTTAAGACATGACAAAGAACATTTGAGGGGGATAAAAACATGGAGGAGACAAGGGCAATGGGGTAGCAAGACAATAAAAAAATTCAAATAAAACTTTGAATATAACAAATAAGAAATTTGAACAAAACTTAAAATAAATTAACTTCTTTATTATATATAGAAACTTCGCCGTAATTGAAAAGGTGTTAACTGAAAAAGCCGCTTAATTAAAACAAAATATTTAAATCAATTAAATCTTTCAATTTTTCACTTCGCTTATTTGAAACTCTGCGTAAGTGAAAAATCGCTCAATTGGAATAAACATTTAATTACTGTAAAAAAGTGGATGCTTTTGGCAACATTACGATTTTGCGTAGTACGCCTATGGGAGACACCTCTGGACGTTTACAACCAAACTTCTGTTAAATCAAATATATTTCAATTATCAGGACTTCGCATTGAAACAATTTCAAAGCATAGCTGTTAAGTAGTGATTACTAATCGTAATTAAATTTTTTTTTTAAAGGTGTACTACTATTACTTAAGTTTTTCAAAACTTATAATTGATTACAATTACAAATAATCTAAAAGTTATCATGATTACTTGCGATTACTACCAATAATCAAAAAGAATCCAAAGTAATCAGAATATAATCCGACTACTTTCAGAGATTACTTTTGATTCTTTCTGATTATTCATAGAAATCGGAAGTAATCCTGATTACTGTCATTAAAAAATATGGTGATGCAAATTTTTGCCCACACGAAATTCAACCAGTATTTGGTTTAAGTTTTCTTTTTCTTTACCGATATAATAAGATGAATAAGATTTTTGTTTGTTGTTTTTAATATTGCTAAGTTAATATCATTTTCTCGATTTCTTGTATGCAGTTGAAAAAATTGCTTGTGGAATTCATTGATTTTATTATCTTTATTCGAGATGGCATCGTGGGTAGCCATTTGCTCACGTTCATACACGCCCCCGTGACAAAAGCGAACTATTACACTACTCAACAAAATGAAAAAAATTTCATGTACTCCGGATGCGATAATTTTTTCTGTGTAGATAACCTTGACATGAGCTCGAAAAACGCAATAAAAAAATTTTTTTTCGTTTGGTTTTTGTTTTATTTTTTTTTTTTTAAATTTTAAAAAAAATTTTTTGGTTAATTTGTTTCGTCGGGCATAACTCGGGAACCACTAGCCCGATTTAATTGAATTAAATTTTAAAAATTTTAAAATTACAATTCCCTTAATCTGTTCATATATTGTTTTCCTATACAAGCAACAGTTTCCAAGTTAAAAATGAATATATAAAGGAAAAAACTTATTTTTTGCCTAAAGATTTAAATTTTTTTTTTTAAAAAAATCCATAAAAAATCCAAAATGAAAAAAAATGTCAAATCTTATTAAAGTCACATAACCTATGAGCAAAATGAGACAAAGATCATGAAAATCGATGCACGCGTTTCGCTTTTATTCGCAATTGAGTAAAGGTATGAATTTCAAAAATTTGCTCGACATATGCACAACTTTGTCTATGGTAAGGTTTTTTCTTTTTTATTACAAAAAAAATTAAAATTTGTTGGGTGACAAAAATATATGAAAATTTGAAATTTTTGAAATTCATACCTTTACTCAATTGCGAAATCCTATGCTGGCAATGACCTATTTCAACATGTTCAATGGTGGAAGGAATAAACAATTCTGCTGGGTCGACACCAAATGGGGCACCGCCACTTTCGGAATTGAAAAAAGGAAAGTTGCATCGATAAGTGGAGCAAACCGTTTTTAGACATTTCGAAAATTGACCGAGATATTTCATATGAAAAAATTTTATTATAAAAACTACATTAAAATTTTAAAAGAGGCGATTGTTGGGTTTAGCGAGACGAATCGAGGAAAATTTTTTAATTTGCAAAATATTCTGTTTTCGATTGTTTATATAAAAAAAGTGCCAAATGAAAATTTGCGATTTTCACAGAACTGATTTTTTTTTTTGGATTTTCTGTAAACGTTCCAATTCTTTATTCAGCACAAATTTCAGTATTCGAAAATGACTGGAGATAGATATTCATATAGGGCACAATCATGTACTCACCTAGCACAACTTTACGATTAATTTTCGAAATTTAGGTTTGCTGCACAAACTTAGCAAAATTCGGCACAACTTTAATTTTTTCACAATTGGAAAGTCGCTGTGCCATCATCCTGGACATCCGTCCTAACAATGTTTTCACTGAGCAATGTTTTTTTTTTTGTTTGTTTTGCAAATCAGAAAATTGCACGACTTATTGATGGTTTCCGGTAAAACGACCGAAGTTAGACGACCTTCAAGAAATTCATCCTGGAGTGAGCTGCGTCAAAGAGTGAACTGTTAGTATCAGCGATTTGCAGTGCTTTTTAATTAAAATATGTATTTTTTTTTTAAATTTAGAACGCCAATGTACACCGGCAGATATTATAAACACAGCTCGGACAAAATGACTATAGCAAACTGCTGGTTATCGGTAAGACGTTACTGTTTGCTTAGAACTCATTACCTGGTAAGGGAGATGGCAATAAAATGAACATATCGAGTTGTTGAGTTGTATAAATCAATAATATTAGTTTTAAGACGGTACGTATAATTAAATTCCGGCGACCGCTTAGTGGAGTTGGGTTCCGTCGACTCTACCCGACATTTTGCGCATATCGAGAATCCCGAGTATTGAAGGATTTGTGTTCCAAATTCCGACTTTTTGAAACTTACTCTCTACGTAAACGAAGAATCAGTTATAAGATTAGCCAGCCTATTACCAAAGCTCTCTTCAGCCACACGGTATTAAGTGCCGCTTAATACAGAAAGTACAAAAATCATAGTATTTTCCCCATCTCAAGTGTGTATGAGGAAAATAGTACCATATTTATCATGCACATTTGTGAATTTCCCTTCACAAGTCTATAGTGAAAAGGCTTTCATCGAAAGACAAATCGATTTTTGAAAAAGATGTGGAAGGTTTCTGTGTGAAAGCATTTTTTTGATTTATAACTCCATTACAGTTTGTAAGATACATACACTTTTAGACGAATTGTAGGAATTAATCTTAAAGATTCGCTGTGGTTAGTAGCATCGTGCACAGTGATTATTGCAGTCCTCAAACTATATGGAGATTTGACTAAGGACTTACCAAATGACAAATTATTGTACATTTTTTTAATACAAACTTTGGTAATTTAAATTTTTTAAATTAATCTTACATATATTTTCTATACCGACAAGTACCGACGAGAATTGATCTTATTGACAGAAGTGATCTCATTGACAGAAGTTTTAAGGATTTTGTACGGATTTTTAACACCTGAAGGATGCACGAATAATCGCTTAAGTATTTGATTTATTGATGGTAAAGTGCTACATTCTCAAAGGGTTTTCATTAAAGTAAACTTTTTTTTAATAAAAACGTAAAGGGTGTTTTTTATTGAGCTATAGAACTTCGAATTGAAATAAAACACAAGAAAATCGTTTTAATGTCCATCAATTTGGCTTTATTGGAAGGATAATTTTATGCCATTAATGTTTAAATATGATTTCGGGCATGTGGCCGCCGCGGCTGGCTCGAATAAAGCCAATTCTACAGGTCAAATTTTCAACCACTTGTTGGAACCACAACTCATCCACATTCATGCCATCCAATTCGGGAACAAAATAGTCGGTTATCATGGCTCTATACCGGTCTCCATTAACGGTAACTGACTCTCCAGCATTATTTCGGAAGAAGTATGGCGCAATGACTCCACCAGCCCATAGAGCACACCAAACAGTCAGTTTTTGTGGATGTAATGGCATAAAATGGACGGAGCTTGCGGTGAACTTCGCGAACTGAACCATTACTTTCGAAATAAATTTGCACGATTTGCAAGCGTTGTTCTTTTGTCAACCTGTTCATGATGAAATGGCAAACCAAACTAAATATTAATCTTTAATATTAATATTAATAAAAAAACACCCTTTATCTTTACTCTGTTATAATTGTTAATAACAATTTAAATTAATATTTTTATAGAAGCTACAATTTTAAAAAAATATTTCCCGAGAAGTCTGCTGTTATAACTTTGTTGTTATTTGTTAAAACCATAGATTTGTTTTTTGAAAAAATCGTTTTAATTAAAAAATGCCTAAACCAACCACTCATTTTTTTTGGTTTTACAGATTGTCCGCATTCGGCATCTGTTAGCCATTGGTATAAAACATAACGGTCTGTTTTATTTCACACCGAATGTGGACCCTATTGCAATTAGTATCTATCTCCAGCAGTACACCACACTTCATCTCTGCGATACAGTGACAGTCACTTGGCTTTGTAATCCGACAAAAAGAGATACATTGGTTCGGAGGAAATTGCGCCAATGCAAACAAAGAAATATCTCAAAAATACACCATCTCAATGGGATCTGCTAGGTATTGTTGTTGTAGTCGTATTAAATAATACATATTTTGTTTTTGTTGTTGTTGTATTTTTAGTTAACAGTTTTCATTTCTCCCTCTTTTATTTTCATTTCGCTGTTTTGGTTTCAATTTCAAATTGGGTTTAAACGACAGCGGCTGTAATGGCGATGACGTTGATCATTAGCTGCATCATCATCATCATCATCTTCGTTGTCGTCTTTTAAATGGTAACGTTTTTATTGTTGTTGTTAAATGTTTTTGTTTTTTCTTTTCTTAATGACAACTTGTTTGCTGGATGCTAAATGTTAGCCAGATTTATTTTTATAATTTCTTGTCGCCATTGTTATTGTTGTTGTTGTTTTGCTGATAGTACCGGGACTGTCATTACTATTATTGTTTTGCTTTCGTTTGCAGCGCTGTTGGCGCTGGAAACAGTGACTGTGGCAGTGACGGCAGCAGATCGGGCTACGTAAACGTTGTCGTTACAGTTATCATTTCCTGTTATTTTAACTTATTTTTATTGCTGCTGCTTTTGTTGCTTGGCGTTGTCGGTGTCGCTGTCGCGTTGGGTATCATTATCATTTCTCATTGTTTATTGTTGTTGCTTTTATTTTGTGTTTAATTAAAATTATATCACACTCGGAATATCATCACTACGAACATTGGGCTGGGTCACAATTTCTTTTTTTCCTGTCTCCACATCAAGCGCTGCTAACAATAATCTAAAGCCCTAACTAAATCGGTGTATAGTAGCATTAGTACTTGTGCCACTAAAAGTGACGTCAATAACAGACGCCCCAAGTCATTTGCAGCATGGCAGAGTTTGAAATTTGTTCAAATAAAATAATGATTATTTCGTAGAAAATAGTGGTTATTTCGGAGAAATACTTTTATATCTACGGCCCCCCATTGCAAATATTTAGCAAACGACTTGAAATATCTGCGTCTGTGTGGTGTTTGAGTTTCGTGGGAAATTAACGTCTCGCTATAAGAAGTACAAACTCTCCGATCACTCCGAACCATTCACCAATACATGAGGTCTTCGACAAGGTGACAGCTAATAAAATTCCAATTCACTCCTATATGGTTCGAGCTATTTAAAAAAAATACATTAATTCAATTTAATTAACCAGCTGTACGTACGAGTTCTAGGCTTTTAAATTAATATTACTCATACGTTGCAAAAATTGGCTAATGCTATTCTAGAAAGCAAACGTGAAATGATACACCTTTAAGAATCATTCCTAGGAAATTCATATGTTCTAGAAAGTTGTTTATTGGGATCTTAGGTACATTTTTGCAGTTGATTGTTTCCTTGAATTTTGAACGGTTTGCTACCTATGGACCTGAACAGGGGTGATTTTTACTTTGAAGATGAAGTTTTTTTTAGATTTTATATGTTCACAAAGCTACAACTTTGCCTCAGAGAGTAAATCATTCATTTCAGTTTGCAAGATATGAGCCTGAGAAACTTCACCAAAACTTCACGACCCACTCTAACATACACATGGCATATGGTGGGGAATACATGAATTGTCACTGTTATTGCGTTTTATTGTCGTTGTTTTGTTGGCCTTTTTCTTGTCTTCGTTCAACAAGTTTTCCTCCATTAAACATTAAATGTCATTCTTGTCGTACGACCACTCTTGCTTTCATTTGCAGAGTGAAAAAGTGAAAAAAAAAAATTAATTAAGTTTAAATATGACATACATACGTTCGAATAATATACGCAGAGGACACGGACAGTCCATGGTGCCGTGGTGGGTGTATAATGGTGGTCGGAAGCGATTAACCACATTGGTGCCGAGGAGGAGGATTGGCGTAATTAAATATAGGGCAAAGATAATATACGAACGACGCTTTTGGTTTTTGCGTACAAGTTGTCGTTTGAGTGTTGGCCATTTTTAAGTTGAGGCCGAAAACGGAACCCATGGTTTCGAACCTGTATTAGATGGATGTACACATTTCTGTTGGATACATTAATTTCATTAGGGTATCAAGTGATGCGACTAATTAAAGCTGTTTTAAATTCTTGCCCACTGTCGCCACAACCTGAGGACACAAGGGGAACAATGGCAGATGGGAACAATTTTATTTGTGAATAACTTAATTTATTCCTTATAAGACTTGGGAGATGCTACGCAGTATGATTGAGCGACGGTTTAAGGAGTCGTCGTGTTAGGAAGGTTTTTAATATTATCTGTTCAGTAGCGTGAGGTAAATTGTATTAGTTATTCGTCAATGAGACAGAGGAACCTGTGTAGCATCTTTCCGGTAATCCAGTTACTACTGAGCTAGGTCATTAGTAGTCTACGCAGTTGGGTCATGAAAGCAGTATTACTAATATTGGGCCAGGGTACTCTATGTAGAAGCAATGAGACTACTTGTTCAGAATTGAACATGAGTCTATTTCTCTTTCCCTTTGTATGTACAGGCGATAGGGTTATGACACTTCAAGTGTGCGACTATCAGCAGCCTCAGCTGTACTCGCGTCTACATTCAATTGGAAATCGACGATCGAACCCTTCAAGTGGTTCACGATCAACAGCCTAAGACCCAGTCAATTGAATATCTTTATATTTATATTTTGGCCTTCGATCTGATCCTCTTTACACTACTGATTTAATCAGAGTAATTACTGATATTTTACAATAGGCATTTATTATTCGCTGGAGATTAACCCATTCATTACCAAGACCTTTTTTTAAAAAAGTTTTATATTTAATAAAATGGAGTCTTGGTTCGAATTCATTGTTATTTTTAACTTTACGAAATCCTTTTCTCTGTGCCATATGGCATCGCTGGCTATGAATGGGTTAAATATCTCAAAGATCGTCGATAAGAAATCAAATTGAAATCTTCGCAGACTATAATGACTTAAAGATTATTTTTTTTTGGCATTTTAGAACTATCGATAACTTTATTTCCAGCATAGTTGTTACGCAATGATTACTCATCGTAATAATTAAAAATTAAATTATATTTTTTTAAGAGATGCAGTAATAATTAACTTCCGATTATATTCAGTTTTTCAAGACTTATAATTGATTACAATTACAAATAATCGAAAAATAATCAGGATTACTTGCGATTACTATAAATAATCAAAAATAATCCAAAGTAATCAGAATATAATCCGACTACTTTCAGAGATTACTTTGGATTCTTTCTGATTATTCATAGTAATTGGAAGTAGTCCCGATTTCTGTCATCTTAATATATATTTACCCTCGACACTGATTCACTGATTCACTGATACACTGATACACTGATACACTGATACACTGATTCCCTGATTCACTGACTCTGTCACGCAGTACGTAGGAATTTAAATAGGCATTCTATAATAATTGTATAAATAATAAAAATAAAAAAAATAATATTTTTTTTGTACAGAAATTGTGTTTTCCCCAAATTTTTTTTTTCCAAAATTTTTTTTTCTTAAAAATTTTTTTTTTACAAAAATTTTTTTTTTCCAAATTTTTTTTTTCAAGAAATTTTTTTTTTCGAAATTTTTTTTTTCAAGAAATTTTTTTTTCAAAAAATTTTTTTTTTTTCACAACATTTTTTTTTTCAAGAAAATTTTTTTTTTCCACAAAATTTTTTTTTTTCAACAAAATTTTTTTTTTTCAACAAAAAATTTTTTTTTCAGCAAAAATTTTTTTTTCAACAAAATTTTTTTTTTTCAACAAAAATTTTTTTTTCATCAAAAATTTTTTTTCCGCAAATTTTATTTTTTTTCGAAATTTTTTTTTACAAAATAGTTTTCTCAAAATATTTTTTACAAAATTTTTAAAATTAAGTAACCAATACTCTCTCAAGCAAATTAACGGGCGCCATAGGCGCATTACAACTTACTAGTTACAAATAATGGTGATGGAAATTTTTGCCCACATCAATCTAAACCAGTATTTGGTTTGAGTTATATTATATTCTTAACCGGTCTAAATTGTATAAGTTTTTTGTGGGTTGTAATATTTCCAAGCTGATAGCATTCGACTTCTTGTATTTATATGCAGTTAACAAACATTTATTGAGAAAAGTAGTCAAAAAATACACTGATCGAATAAAACATGTAACTCGTAATCATAAATGCCACGAAATTATCTAACATTTTATTATAAGAAAATTGCATTCCAACACTATTTCTGTATTGTATAATCATTTTAAGTTCTCAAGCCCTTAAAAAACACCCGTTACTTGGTGCAATAACGCGCCGAATATTCTCCTACATGACGTCAATTGTGTCGGGCTTATCTGCGTAGACAAGCGACTTTATATAAAATAGTAATTACTCCAAATGCGACAATTTTGTTTATTAACCCAAACTCGTTTTTAACCCAAACTCATTCACCGAACGTCAATTCTTGGACGAGTTGGATTTTGTAAGCCCGCGAATCAAGATCCTTCCGCAAAATCCATAAAGTGGATGGAAACAGCTCCAATTGTGGCTCGCGATTGCGGATAGACTCATTCGGGTCTTCTTCGATACTCGGCTCCACAGCAGCAATAACGCCTTCGCTGCGCACTGTACGGCGTCTATGAGGATGCGCCTTATTCTCTAGAGGAAACATGCCGGGCCATTATTTTGGTAATAAGTTTGAACAATTATGAAATGGCAAACCAAACTGGGTATAAATCAAGTGAAAGCTGTTAAAAAAGGCCAACTCCGAAAAATGTGTGGTCAGATTGAAAACCACACGTCTACAAAAAACACCCACGGAGGCTCTATTATTTGTGGCATGAACTTGGGCGTTCCTCGATCTTTTGCAAACCAAGTTCGGTACTCGTGTTATCGGCAGCCTCGGCTATGTAAGTTGGCCACCTCGCACCTGCAATTTAAAGCCGTAAGGACTGATGTTAAGTGAACAATCCATTAATGATTCAGAGATAGGGCCAGAAACCGCCTCCAAGGTCAGCCACATGAATGAAATGTTTTTTTTTTCTTGTAATTTTGAAAAATAAACTTGTACTTGGACTAACCTGCGGTGTATTAAAAGTGTTATGAGCATTTGTTCTTTAAAATAGACTGAAACTGGATAACCCTGCAGTACGTTCGCCGAGGAGTTCCGTGAAACTTCTTGTGCGAAATGCAAATCTCCTTCTACCAAAAGCCCAGTACTAATTCGGTCTTTTTTATACCCTCTTCCTAATGGTGAGAGTAGTTCACATAATTTTTTATTTTATTACAATACAAAGTATTCTAATTTTGTTTGCAAGGGTAAACCGGGTAACATAGAGCATATGGCTGGATTTATGAGGCGACAGACCGAAGCCTCTGGTGGGAATCGAACCCACAACCCCCACGCTGATAGGCTAGCACGCTACCAACTTGCTTTTGATTTCACATTATGTTGTCATGGCCCGGAAGTTTAGGTTGTGCTGCTGGAGGGGGATTTTATATATTCTTGTTAATCTTTCCTTAGACTTTTAAGGCCACTAAACTATCCACGTGAATTATTATTACTCATGGTGCTCGAAAATCTAAGAAGTCACAATATACACAACATTTTGCTGGAGAAGCTCCGGTCATTCTAAATTCCTGTAATCTGTAATCCACAAGTTCGCAAATTTTCTCACATACAAAATAGTTGAATGTAAACGTCTGCTGGAAACCAGCAGTGCCATAAGCTGTCAGCAATTTTTGGAATAAAATTCCCTTCCTAACTAAATCGATTATGAATTTGACGTTCAAGAAAATCTGTTTTATTTTACATTATTTATTAAATATTTACTGCTCTTGGTATGGCCGAATACCACCAGACTACAACCATATCAATTTCATTTTTGCTATTCATATTTTCCAATTTTCATGAAACGAAATTCATTAAAATTAAATTAAACAAACAGAAAACCATTTACAAGCACGCATTGCAAATGATCCACTTTTCAATTTTGCACAATTTGAGTCGATTTTTTTTTGTATTATTATTAAACTTTTAAAGCAACAAACACACAAACACGTACGTATATACCAACTAGAAGCGTTATAATAATTGTGGTTAAGTGGAAGTGGAATAGCAAAAAAAAATCGACAGAAGAAGGAGAAGAAGTGAATAAAACATGAAATTGAAAATCATTAGAAATGACGCTTTTGTTTTCTTGGTTAAATCCATTTTCATCACTTGCGAATGCAAAACACGCATAAGTTTTCGTTTTCTGTTTTCCAATTAACCTCTACAGACACTTCAAACTTGTGACCGAGACCAAACGACCGACCACGATTCAGACACATACACAATCCGGTGAGATCTGGCCAACTATCATCCATACGTTCAATATTCCGCCCAGCCGTCATCTGACCAAGCTCAATAAATAAGTGAATTATGAGTATTTTTTCCTAAATAATTTATACAATATCCACAGCCATTCATTATTCGAATTCAGCACCCGTCGCAACTCAGTACAACACATTTACAATTTCTGTACAAATTTCGGTATTCGGCGCTCGCTGTCTTCTGCTTCTTTTTTACTTTCCATTACCATTAAATGACGGTTTAAATGTTGGTTGATGGAACACAGGCAAATTAGTTTCGCTCGTTACTTCATCTCCCTGCCGTCACTCATTCATTCAATCTGGCATTCATTTATTCGTGGTTTTTGTGCCGTTTTTTTTCCTCTTCTTTCATTTTGTTTAATTTCCAACATTTATTGCTTTGCATTCAAAATCTAGAGTCCGACTGAATCTTTAATAATCGGTTGGTGATGGAGAAAAAAAAAGGTGAAATGAAATTTTGCCCCATTTCAACTCGTTAACAACAAAGTCATGTTTAAATAGAGACATTAGTATGTCTTCCTGCCTTTCTTTCTTTTGTGCCTCCCCCCCCCCCCCCCAAATATTTGAACACGATTCGCAATTATGTTAATCGTCCTAAGAGAAGACTTTGGCATCCAGATAAGCCGAAGACTCTGTGAAGTTGTCTTCCAAATCCAGTGCCACCCACTCGTTAAGATTTGCGGTAATATCACGAATAATAAATGTAACCCGGGCAGAAGCAACATAACATGGTTTTGGTGAGTTTCCACTTAAATTTGGCATTTCCACAGTAGGAAGAGGCTAAAGTTCGACTAAAACATAAATTATTTGTTATGCCCTCCGGTGGCATTGAGAGTCAATACCAAAGGGATATTGGTCCACATTGATGTTTGCACAGAAGGTAGTAGGACAGCTGATCAAGGAATCGGGGGGCCTAATCACAGCATCCGTTATCGACAGTTTTCGATCGTTAACTTCAATTTTTGGATAACAGCAGTCATTTTCGACAAATTATAAATAATGTTATTTTATTTGTCTAAAAATATATTTCTTATTCAATCTGATGTGTTTTCCATTGCAAATCAAAATTTAATTTTGTCTATTTTCTTCTTCTCCATGATTTAACATTTGCTATCCCACGCAAAAATTATAGCATCGATCGGAAGCCGTGTTCGAAAGAAGTCGGAGCATCGTGTTGTCGACAACGAATGCTGTGATTGGGCCCCAGGATTGATAAAATAATCAGCCACAATATTATGATAGCCGAATTGACGATTTTTTTGCCGCCTTTAGATGAATGGCTGCATAATAAAATCCAAAATTTAGATTTGAGCTAATTGGATAATTCTGAAATTTGAACATGTCATAGTTCTACAAAAAAAATAATTTCAAAATCCTTTCAAGGAATGTTTGGGCAGTCAGTACCATTGTTTCAGAAGATTTGTAATCGAGATGGGCTTATTGACTTTTGTTCGAAATAACTGAAATGCCACAGCTCAACTCATAGACTCTATGTTTTTCCGTGGCCTTTTAAAATTGGAGGTTTATTGACTAAATGCTGTAGTCGGAGATTAATCGCAACTGTTTGCTGGGTTGTGGTCGTTTAAGTGTTCGTCAAGAGTCGTTGTTTGTTTTCATATAACTAAAACCTCGGCGGAAAATCGCAGTAAGGCTAGAGTCAAATCTGACAAAATCCAAATGGCTGATAAAAGGCTGGCAGACCATATCCAGACCTTACAGCGAAAAATACGTAAGCGCCGTTTACTTCGAAACACGCTTTTTAATACAATTCGGTAGAAATTTGTCCAACGCTCTTAATCCTAAAATATTAAAAATTTATATTTTTGAAAATACAGCAAATTCAATTGTATCGTAAGTGCCACACACCTGATCACAAAAAAAACCATTAGAAACCGTTGACGTTATTCCACTGTGTCAACACAATCAGAGTTGTCAAGCCTACCCTCGCTTCGGTCTACAATTGAGAGGGTCTCCGTTGTGTTAGAAGGGTATCTAATTACTTTTTATATTATTGTGACAGATTTACAAAAAAAAATAAGGCGTTTTATGGGAGGAAAAAATTACCAAAGCTTACTGGAAAAACGAAAACTACGGAAAATTCTAAGAATATTTCCCCAAGAAATCGATTTTGTATATTTTTTTTCAAAAATCTATATTTTTAAAAAATTTTCTACAACCAAACTACATTTGGTACAAATAAATAATAAAGATAAGAAAACATACTTTAGAAACAAATAATATTAAGTAACATAGCTCTTAAAATATATACGATACTGTTCGGCAAATTGGAGAAATCAAATTACATTTTTTCAAATAAATATCATATGAAAAATGTGAAAAGTTTGTAATGTGGAATAAAGACTACTGTTAATTGATTCTTGCGCCAGAATTCAATACGGAAAATGTTTTTTTGGTAAAATGTGGCATAAATATTTATTTAGAAAAATTTATATCATGTTTTTGGTCCATGTTTTGTTGATTTTTTCCCCTTCCATACACCTGTAGAATTTATTTTTATACCCTCACCCTACGGGTAGGAGGGTATATATCATTGTAATACGCTTTGCACGAAAAAAAGTTGACCTCCTCTCATTTATACGAAGGTTGCTATTTATATTGAACATTTATTGGAAAGTTTAACATTTTTCGCATAACTTCACTGATAACGTTTTGTCATTTGAGCTCGAATTGTTTTGTTTGAAGTGTGGTGAAAAATTCTTCTCGGTCAAAAAATGGAATTAACCTGAGAACAATTTCGTGCGATGACTTTTTAGGATTCTCGTCGTGGATTATCGAGACAACAGTGTCTCAATCAACGTTTGTCTTTTGGTGATGCAGGACTAGGACCGAGAGTTTAGACTCGGACACAGTTCGCTTTAGAATGAATTTCATGAAAGTCGTCCAACTGTGCGTGAAATGATAAAGCAACGCCGACATGTAACATACCGTGAGATGGAGGCATCCTTGGGCAATACTGGAACAAGCATCAATAAGATATTGCATGTTCATTTGGCCGTGAAAAAGAGGGAGTTAGAAATCCCCTAAATTGGGAATTTTACATTCTGGATAGGGGCTAAGCGGGCATAGACAAAACATGATACTGTGGCAAGTTTTGCTTTGTGATTTGAGAAAATGTGGTCCAAGCTGGGAATTTCCTTAAACATTTTGCTGGGATCTGGGGAAAAAGGGATAACCCTAGATGTTTGTTCACTTCAAAGAAGCTATTTTTATGTTCAGAAAAAAAAACTATAAACAAAAGTAAAGTATTACTTTTTTAGAAAAAAATATATTCTCCTCGGAATTCGTAATTTTATCCATACTTGAGCCCCAATTTTTAGGTTAGATTTAAGTTCATAGCAGGACAGAAATGAGATCGAAATGGACGCAGTTTGTAGACCGCTTGCATTAATGTATGCGCAAATAAATACTTGAACTTGTCGGAAACTGGGATTGATTTATGGAAAATTTCGATACAATTGATATCACAATATTCTTGTTCTAAGAATAATAAATTCACTTTAAATTGGACTTACTTTTCGTAATAAATATTTAACTACACTT
The DNA here is from genome assembly GCA_958296145.1 of Hydrotaea cyrtoneurina. Taxonomy (NCBI): domain Eukaryota; kingdom Metazoa; phylum Arthropoda; class Insecta; order Diptera; family Muscidae; genus Hydrotaea; species Hydrotaea cyrtoneurina. The sequence goes on along the minus strand of OY282514.1, from coordinate 47,119,312 downwards.
AAATATATCGGCACCCATTTCCAATGATTTCTTCTCCAATCATTGGTGCATTATGTGCGATAGTCTTCCGAGAACTTCTGTTTACTAGCGCATAGTCCGAAAAACGACAAGCAATAAAGGAAACAAATAACTAAAACTTTAAAACAATCCCATTTATACTTTTTAAAAATCACTAAGGTGTTTTAAGTACGATTTTATTCAAATTTAAAATATTCCGATTGAATTTAGAACACCATTTATCTTTCTATGTCTGAACAAAAATAAGGAAGAAGTTGCAGTTTTTTGAGACCTTTGGAGCCTTGTAGCTTATCTCTGGCTAAAGGGACTAGCCACCTTCCATTCTTAAGCTCGAACACACTGCAGCTAGATCTGCCAAATTGAAATTACCAAATACAAATGGTAGATTTATTTACAAAAAATAGTTAATTACCCCACTGTCAATAATCCTAGAAACTATTGATGTATGAGTTATTCCCCAGGAATCCCGTTATTGATGTTGGAAGCGCAACAGTGTCTTCGGACCTTGCTCATGTTCGTTCAACGAGCTTCAAGCATGGCTCAACAGTTTTATAAACCAAATATTACCAGCGTTTGTCTATGTTATTAAGTTGACCCTTCTTTTTACAAAATCTGATAAAGACGTTTTCTCCTCCAAAACAATTTTACATTAGTTTTGAAAAAGAAGCTATAATTGAAAATAACTGCAAGTCTGAATTAAAATTTAAAACCATGAACCGGTTCATAGAGAACCCAGTTCAATAGTACGGGTGTGCCTTTCTTTAAAAAGAAACTGTCATTGTTCCTTATAAAAAAATAACTTACATGTCTAATTAGCATTCAGCAGATGTCTGTCGCCCACTTGTCGAATTTATTGAAACATCACAATTGGGGTTAAGTGGAGATATTGCAGATTATTATGTGCTCCCAATTGATAAAAAAAAAAAAACGACTGATTGTTGCAATATTTGTCGGCTCATTTAATAAATGCTGGTTGATGGCGTATTAAATACACCGTGACAGATTTTAAATTTCCCTGCAAATTGATCAAATTAAATTTGAACGGTTAATATGCGGCGGTGGCGGATGTGATTTATTCACCTGTACGTACGTATGTCTGTATGTATGCATATACATTTGCTGTGATACGAATTTACAACAATTAAACACACATATGCATATATGTATATTTACTTACATTACACACCTACATCCATATTCACGTATGTGTGTGTGTACATATGCCTTCGTACGACGTAAATGTTTGATATTTAATTAACCATGAAATGTTCATGTTTCACTTGCACACACACACACACACACTTGCACACAGACATTCCATCTATTTATTTTCACATGTATAAAATTACAGCATATGGTGCTTTCCATAGCTATGTGTGCGAAATTTCAGCATTTTATCGAATTTTCCGATACATTTCATGGGAGTGTCACCAGAATTTCACAGAATATGCAAAGCGTCTTAATTTGGGAATGAGAATAAATTGAATGCTCCCATATTGCATTTTCCGGTTAATTAAAATTCACAATTTAATTGACTGATTTCAGATATTCTGATTTATAGCAATGAATTTAATTTGATGTACGGCTTATGAATTCCACCATTGGTTGCTCACACTTGGTTGACCACGCATTGTTTTAATCCCAATCAAAATAGCTGTCACAATGAATAATAAATGCTCCCTTATTAATAAATGTTATCTTTTAATTTTTTTTTTTTTGGTATGTGATTACAATTAAGTGGATATTCTATGCGAGTAGCTTTGGAGGTTGGTGATTTCGTCACTAAGGTTTCCAGTTAAAATGCCTTGAAAAGGTTGTACTCTAAACCGAGTCTGCCTAGATTCAAATATTAAGTTAAGTGCAGACAAATTTTCAGTTTAATAAAGGGTGTTTTTTATTGAGGTATAGAACTTCGAATTGAAATAAAACACAAGAAAATCGTTTTAATGTCCATCAATTTGGCTTTATTGGAAGGATAATTTTATGCCATTAATGTTTAAATATGATTTCGGACATGTGGCCGCCGCGGCTGGCTCGAATAAAGCCAATTCTACAGGTCCAATTTTCCAATTGTGATGAAAATCAGCATCGAGATGAATCTCATTTTCGGCCCATACACCAAAATCACGACGCATTGCATGGTCTCGCGGCTTTAATTCTTGCACAAGCTGGATCTTGTAAGGTCGCAAGCCAAGATCTTTGCGCAAAATCTTCCATAAAGTTGATGGACCAAGCTCCAATTGCTGTGCACGGTGGCGAATCGATTCATTCGGACGGAGCTTGCGGTGAACTTCGCGAACTGAACCATTACTTTCGAAATAAATTTGCACGATTTGCAAGCGTTGTTCTTTTGTCAACCTGTTCATGATGAAATGGCAAACAAAACTAAATATTAATCACTTGACAGCTGACAAAATGGCCGCCAGTTAAAAAAGTGATGCCAACTTAAAGTTCTATACCCCAATAAAAAACACCCTTTACCATAAATGTTATAAAATGAAGTAAATGAGAAATATCTCAATTAACAAACACTGATTCGATGGTGTAGATGGTAAAACTCTAAGACCCAATAAATGAAATTATCTGAAACTCAGTTTCAAATAAAACGGAGTTTAAACTCCGAATACGTTTTTGAGTGGTCAGCCAAAATAATCCACACATGCGGCAACACTAACAGTTTTATAAGAAAAAACATATGACTAATTAAACTATTTTGTAATGGATTTCGGAGAAAAAAGAAAACATTTTTTAAAAAAACTAAAATTCAGAGGCCTGCAAAAATTTTAAAGGGAATTCAACAGCTTTTGGTCTCAGAAAATCTTTAGAAAAAAATATGAGAATTACAAAAGACTGCAAAATAAATTTTGGCACTGGCAAAAGACACATGTATGGAACTGGTGGTGGTCCCAAACCAATTACAGCATCAACGCAATTACACAGCTGCATCATTTATGTAATTTATTTTATTTGTGGAAGTTGGTGAATCAAAATATTTTTGATTCTTCTTCTTCTTATTTCATTGACAAACATATGACTATCAGTCTTTTGTCAGAAAACTTTGTCCGAAAAAAGTTTAACTGCCGTTTAAACGACGATCAACCTCGACTTATTTATTGAGTCTAAGTGAGTGACCGTCAACCCACGTATTTTATTGGTCCACAACTTCAGTTTTAACAGTTCAAACAAAGCATCTGGAAACCCAAAACATAACATTTGAGAATGCGATATTTCCATTTTTATCAGCTTGCATCTTATTAGACTAGCAAACAAGTTTCAGATTGCCAGCTTGAAAAATTTAACGTGAATTTTGCGAGAGTTGTTCCAGAATAAGAGTTTTAAGTACGTTTGGAGAAAATGTGCTGATTTATAGCTCGAATACACAAAACCCTATATTTGCCGATAATTACATCTGAATACAGGCGCCCTGGTAGGTGACTTGTTAGTGTGGTTGATAAAAATCAGCGTGGTGGTTGTGGGTTCGATTCCCAACATAGGCTTAGGTCTGTCGCTGGAAAAATCTGGCCATATGGCCTGAGTAACCGTTTACCCTTGGACCCAACTTTAGAATATAAAAATATATATATATAAAAAATAAAAATAAAAACAAAAATAAAAATAAAAACAAAAATAAAAATAAAAATAAAAATAAAAATAAAAATAAAAATAAAAATAAAAATAAAAATAAAAATAAAAATAAAAATAAAAATAAAAATAAAAATAAAAATAAAAATAAAAATAAAAATAAAAATAAAAATAAAAATAAAAATAAAAATAAAAATAAAAATAAAAATAAAAATAAAAATAAAAATAAAAATAAAAATAAAAATAAAAATAAAAATAAAAATAAAAATAAAAATAAAAATAAAAATAAAAATAAAAATAAAAATAAAAATAAAAATAAAAATAAAAATAAAAATAAAAATAAAAATAAAAATAAAAATAAAAATAAAAATAAAAATAAAAATAAAAATAAAAATAAAAATAAAAATAAAAATAAAAATAAAAATAAAAATAAAAATAAAAATAAAAATAAAAATAAAAATAAAAATAAAAATAAAAATAAAAATAAAAATAAAAATAAATAAATAAAATAAAAATAAAACTAAAAACTAAAAACTAAAAACTAAAAACTAAAAACTAAAAACTAAAAACTAAAAACTAAAAACTAAAAACTAAAAACTAAAAACTAAAAACTAAAAACTAAAAACTAAAAACTAAAAACTAAAAACTAAAAACTAAAAACTAAAAACTAAAAACTAAAAACTAAAAACTAAAAACTAAAAACTAAAAACTAAAAACTAAAAACTAAAAACTAAAAACTAAAAACTAAAAACTAAAAACTAAAAACTAAAAACTAAAAACTAAAAACTAAAAACTAAAAACTAAAAACTAAAAACTAAAAACTAAAAACTAAAAACTAAAAACTAAAAACTAAAAACTAAAAACTAAAAACTAAAAACTAAAAACTAAAAACTAAAAACTAAAAACTAAAAACTAAAAACTAAAAACTAAAAACTAAAATAAAAATAAAAACTAAAATAAAAATAAAACTAAAATAAAAATAAAAATAAAAATAAATCACAATTAATTTGTATATCTCCAAAAACAAAAACACATCGTCCATTTATGTTTTAAATAAAAATTCAGAAATATTGAAATACCCAAAAACAAGACAAATATTATTATGAATATAAATTGGATAAATTTGGAAATTGTTACCTCACATTATAAACTGATTATTTACCCATACATGTGTGTTTGTGTAATAAATCATACCTGAAACGATAGAAATTTAATTTGAAATTAGTGCGAGCTCTGTAAATAATCACAAAAAGAATAATGGTAGTTTCGGACAAAGTGTTGAAAGAGTAATGGTAGTTTCGGACAAAGTGAAATAATTTTATTGTTATACAATCCCCTGTCCCCATCATGGTCTAGCGCAATTTGTTTATTCTTTTTAGATTTATGACAACTCTTCTCCCTCCCCCCCGAACAAGGAAAATTAACACAGAACATGTATGTCATTTAATTGTTTAGAATTCACTATCTCACAATTAATAACTGTAATTAGAGCAGATGTAACTGTAATATTACACAATACAATAATGATTTTGTTTATAATTTTCACTTTAATTTCAATTTTCATTTCGTAACAATTGGACTTTTGTGTAAATTTAATTGTGTTTTTATTTTTAATTGTACAACACTTGAAAGACTCCCCACAGATCCACAGACCAGACCAGACAATTCGTTGGGATTCACACATTTCATCAAATGTTACTATGGCGAGCTGTGTCATGACATCTGTCTGTCTGCCCGTCCGTCCGTCTGTCTGTATGTGTACATGCGAGTACATACATGCAGACGTCAGTCTAACCATTCGACCGTCTCCGAGTATGTGTTAATTAAATATTTGTACATTTGAGATAAAAAAAAAAATAACGACACAAAATGATGTCATCCATTTCGACGAATTATGCATGTGGCTCCCATTAACCCCACCAACAAAAATATGAATGGACGGACGGACAAACCTTAATTGAAATCTCTGGCCATTTGAATACTCTCATACAAAGGCAGACATATGTACATGCCCATGTCGATACATTTATACAGTTTCATTGATACAATTTGCAAGTTGGAATTGAAATTGATTTAGCTTTTAAAATCACAACAATTTCATTGGCATAACTATGAGGATTCTCATAATTTAAAAATATTGGCTCATGCTAAAGTTGTATTCTATCCATAGAAGTTTATGATTTCAATGTGCCAGTGTTGTCTTATTGTGTGATGGTGACTAGGATATTTCTTTAACAGCAGCTGCAGCCAGTGCACGGGTTTGTTGCTTCACATCACTAACTTGTCCCAACAGCCCGATTTTTTCCGGTCCGACAAGTTGCTTCACGAAATGCTTTAGATTTGCGAACTGTGACTGCAAGATTTTCACCACTTTTTGTAGTGAATTTTGATAATTTCAATGCATTGTTAAAGCGTGTATCGTTCCATTTTTGTAATGGTGTAGTAGCTACTTGTCAAATGTCAAAATATAAAAGCTTCAAGAGTGACAGCTTCCGAAATACCACGTGATTCAAAATTACACCACTTGTTTGAAAACCCTTTATAAAATATAATCAAGAAAGGAAATACCGTACCATGATGGAGTGGAGCTACAATAAAGATAAACATGGCCACAACAAAGAACATGGGAGTTGACACAAAAAACGTCAATGGTCTGTCAATCAACTACCAACATTTCGAAGATGTTACCTCATTGTGTAACCTCGGAAGTAACTCAACTTCATCGGGTGGTTCGAGCGCAGATATAAAAAACAGAATACAGGCTGAAAATCAATCTTTTGGCCAATAAGAATCCATATGAAGATCTGCATCACTGCCAGCACCAAACTAAAAATATTCAATTCATGTGTGAAATCTACACTTCTACATGGATGCTAATCATGGAACGCAGTAATAAGTGCAGTTCACACTTTTACGAATCCTGTGCATGTGCAGAATGTTAAGGATTATTTAGCCAGCTACAATTTCCAACAACTGTCTATGGCAAAGATCACACCAAATCCTAAATTCAAAGAAGAAAATGGAGATGGGTTGGGGAGATGAAAGCCCGATGGAGATGTTACCAAAACAGCAATTGATTGGAATCAACAGGGAAGAAGGCAAGACAATCGACCGACCAGCACGTGGCGATGACAGATTGGGAAGGAATCTGCTACACAGAGCCCATGTTGGAATTAGCTCAAACTATTAGCATTAAATAGATCTAAAGGGAAATAATTTTTAAAGGTGCTTGGATCTTAATAGGAACCAAACGAAACTGTAATAAAAATTGATGCCACGCTTGATTGACTCGATGAACAATTTTCTACATTAACAATTTTTTATTTCCCTTTATTTACATCAATAATTTTGAAAATTCTCCTTTTGGTTCATATCATTGATTGAGTACCCAATGATAACAACATATTGTCATTATATCTTAAAAAATGCAGTTTAATTCCAAAATGTGGAAAGCTAATTCAAATTCATCAACATAACACTTGGAAATGATTAAATTTGTCATTTCAAAATTTGTCATTTCAAAATTGTTCAGCAAATGTATTTTTGTATATTTTTTCATTTAGTGTCTTCGTATACAATCCAAAGACCTACTTTTTGTAATACTTTAATATTTGAAAGCATAGTCCCAAAGTGGTTATACGCTTTCAATACGAGTCAGCCGTAACCGTATTGAGCCTCTTTAAAAGTCTATCTAGAATCTATTAGCTCCTACTACTCAATAGCTACCAGTACAATTCGTACTAGTCATTAGAATGGAAAACCTCAAAACCGAAGAGTCTTTAACTAAATTCAACTAAGCCAGCATGAAAAGGGGAATTGTTCCCAAAAAGGTCGGTATTACCTCTTCGTATTGCAAGCAATTTGCATTTTAATCAACGTCCCCCCATCCCCCACTCTACGACGAAATGTATGTAAATAAAATGATAGCAACAGCAACAAATACACACTTCGGAGTGCTTGCCTTAGTGCAGATATTACATGCACACACACACACATATAGGCACATGTACATGCATATATACCGACATATGTAGTATGCGTGTGGCGGTTGCTCCCATAGTTGCAACTAAAACCCATTATTAAGTTCAATGGGTCAATGGACTCCAAGTGTGGCTTTTTCCAAACGAAAGAAAAATTGGGTTTTGAAAACATTTATTGAATTTTTTTCCATTCCATTCCATTCCCATGCCAAGCTATGCTAGGCCAGCCAGTCCAAGTGCTGGCTGCAGCACCAGCACCAGAATCAGCCAACAACACTACGAACCGATACAATCATAATAAAAATGAGATACAGAACAACAACACAACTACGGCAACAAGAACAACAAGTCGACGACAAAGTTCATGGCAGTGATACAAACAAACAAACGAACACTCACACACACCCCAGCTATCCGATGTATCCACATGCCGTCTCAGAGTGAGAGAGACACTCTCTCCCTGTGGTGTTAACATGAGCACGAACAGAGGTAAAAGGTAACAAACGTTTGGCTTTTTTTATGACAATCATGGCTAAAAAGAACACTCACTCGCTGCAGCATATGTTGGAATCCATTACAATCACAGAACCACACAAACGTATCTGTGAGTGTCACAAACCGCACAGTGTTTGCAAACGACAACCTAATGCTGACTGGGATTTGTAACTAAGGGACAGGTACATCTGACTGATTTTGGAGCCAGAGAAGGGCAGAATGTCTAAGACTAAATTACACCGGAGCTCAGACAGGGAGTATCGTTGCAACGGCACAAGACTGGGGGTATCAGGATATTGTTAATTGTTAGAGACATGTGTTCTACGAATGAAGGAAACGTACGGCGGTTACTTTGCATTAAATCTATCGGAAAGCATTATCAATTGGTCTCGAATGACCTAGAACGTTTGTCGATCAATTCCATAGAATTCTATTGGACGTTTTTAGCTTGTCATCCAAGCGGATACATAACATTTTACTTGATTGATTGGAACATGAAAGTTAAACTTTTTTTCAACAGGGTTTTTTCCAACAAGAGGTGTTATTTTGGTATTCAAAAAAATTTTTATTTTTTTGAGATAAATGATCGGATGGCTATCTTAATATATATTTACCCTCGACACTGATTTACTGATTCACTGACTCTGTCACGCAGTACGTAGGAATTTAAATAGGCATTCTATAATTCTTTCTATAAATAATTCTATAAATAATAATAATAAAAAAAATAATATTTTTTTTTTGTACAGAAATTGTGTTTTCCCCAAATTTTTTTTTTACCAAAATTTTTTTTTTACCATTTTTTTTTTTACATACATTTTTTTTACAAATTTTTTTTAGCAACATTTTTTTTTCAACAAAATTTTTTTTTTCCACAAAATTTTTTTTTTTCAACTAAATTTGTTTTTTTTTCCACAAATTTTTTTTTTTCAACAAAATATTTTTTTTTCAAGAAAAAATTTTTTTTCAGCAAAATTTTTTCCAATAAAAAATTTTTTTTTCAACAAAAATTTTTTTTTTTAACAAAATTTTTTTTCCATATTTCAGCGGGCGCCGTAGGCGCATTACAACTTACTAGTTTCATAATAAAGAGGAAGGTATGGCGTTAATAATGAAAAACAACATCAGCCACGCATAGAGGACCATAGATGCTGCCCTATGTACTCGATAGCCTCACGAATCGACGCTGGGCTGTTGACGTTTCACCTGGCCCAAAGGAAGAATTCGCAAGGTGTTAAATCACATGATTTCGGTGACTAATTGTGATCACCTCTTCGAGAGATAACACGGTTCGGATATTTCTCCCGTAAAAGAGCAATGGTTTCGTTGCTTGTGTGGCACGTAGCGCCGTCTTGTTGAAACTAAACGTTGTCCACATCAATATCTCGATTGTGCAATCTAATCACCGGTAACTGTTGATCCAACCTCATTTTCGAAAAAGTAAGGAATGGACAAACCTGGGTTTTCGTCACCACTTTGGGCTACAGCAGCAATATTCTCAGTTGTTCTTGAGCGACGTTCACGGGATTTATTTTTCACATCACTAACTTGTCCCAACAGCTCGAATTTGTCCACCAATTTCTGTATTGCGGTCCGACAAGATGCTTCACGACAACCCGAAAATGCTTTAGTTTTGCGAACTGTGACTGCAAGATTTTCACCATTTTTGTAGTGAATTTTAATAATTTCCATTTTAGTAATGGCGTAGATTCTACTTTTCAAATGTCACAGAATAAAAGCTTCAAAAGTGACAGCTACCGAAATACCGGGTGATTCAAAATAACACAACTTGTTGGAAAACTCTTTACATTTTATTTATTTTATGGAATATGTAAGTAAATAAAACTCGGATTGACAGTCGACTCCGGGAAAATTTGTCAAACTCCGACTCCACAGCCCTGGATGGCACCCAAGATGTATGCTGGGCAACATTGGTATTCGGCTCAATCGCATACACATTGAGACTGGCCACACTTTTATAAATTGATCATCGTTACACAGGACCTTATGTAAATCCTACAATAATTTCCTAATTCGAACCACTGTGCATCGATACATATGTGAACAGGTAGCATAACAACAACTACAATAAAAACTGTAACGACATCGACGACTGTGAATGGCTTGAACCTTTTCAATTTACATCGAACCGAGCACAACGTCACTCGACCCATCAGTCATCGGGTGTTTATCTTACCATCCATCCGTTCGTCCGTCCATCTGTCTGTTTCCCTCTCTATATGCGCGGTGTGTGTCTATGACGACCAAAATATATATATCGTCGGTAATGATGCGACAGGTGAAGTGAAACATAAAAAACGCCCGTGCTGTTGTTTTATTTTTTCTTCTTTGTTGTAATAAAATATAAAACCACCAAAGCAAGCCAACCATCCAACCAAAAACAGTGTAACACCCCAATGTGCCTAAGTGTGTGATGATAGAGGAAATGGGGTGAAACAAAAGAGAAACTGCAGAGAAGACTGGTATCATACACCCCACTTCACACCATTCCATGACATTACTGACAACGACCGGCCTATCTCTGGTACTCCACGCAGTTCCCGGATACTTGTGAATGTTTTCAAAGCGGGGTGTGCATAAATATGTGTGTGTGTGTGTGTATGTACTTGAAACATAATGTATCTACAAGATATTATTTGAATTTGAATTACAAATCAAAATTCAAATCAGACATAAATGTGGCAGAAACAAGGAATTGTAGTGAAAATAAGCCAAGTGAAAAGAGTTTTTACTCATGTATGTTTATGTATTTGTATATATGTTTGTATGTCTGCTGAAACATAGAATGCAGATACTTAAATCTATGTAAACTTTTTCGGGGGAATTTCAATGACGGTGGGTTGTGCTGTGTGCGTCTTTTGTTTTGTTCGTCTATTATGAGAGGTGTTACTCAGCATAGTAATGAAGTGGGGGAAAGCACTAAACTAAAAACTGCGGTCAGTATTCATTTCAAACTATTGTACTCATTGTGAAAGTATGTGTTCTTCCAGCTCTACAACGTAGACAGAATACTGTCAAAGCGTCCTTAATGAGATCATCTGTCTAAACTTGCTCCACAGATGGAATTTGACAGTACAGAAAAATTAGTTGCAAATCATGTTAGGAAAACCGCTACTCAGAAACCTGTCCTTGAAACAAGACGTGGTCCAGTTGGAGAACTTTAGAGAAAATAACTATTGTTTGGAAAAAATTCTCTTTAAGTTGATGTGCTGATGGTCTACATTAACGCCATTCCAATTTCGCAAGAAGCCCCATCTTCCATCACTTGAGAATCGATCATCTGTTCAGTTCTAAAGGGTGATTTGTTAATCAAACCGCCAACACAACATGCTATGTGCAATTTTCTCCTGACTGTATCTGTAATCTTCCCAGATGTCATGTTCATATCCTTGAAAGGTCCACATTGATTTGTAGGGGATCCAGCATCAAAATATATAAAAAATAAACTATGAATGGAAATGAATCCAAGATGACGAAAATGAAAATTAAATTTGGAGCTGGGACCCATGGGGGCGTGGAATCGAAAAAAACGCCCATCTATGTGGAGAATATGGTACTCAAATGATGGGAAATGTCTTCACGAGTTCAAATATGCCCTTGTTCGGATATATTTAGTGGGGTACCAGGTCAGGTCATGGAACAACTGCAATTTTTGTTGTTTTTTTAAACCCATTCATAGCCAGCGCTGCTATATGGCACAGAAAAAAGGATTTCGTAAAGTTAAAAATATCAACAGATTCGAATACAGGAATACAGGAATTTTTAAAAAATGTCTTGGTCATTAATGGCTTAAAATACCATAAGCATCCATTAACCCATTGGGCGTCAGTTCCAAATTTTTTTCACAGGACCTTTTTGGTAAATGTTTCATAACATTTTATTTTGGTATAATTTAGGATATATGGAATCAATTATATCTCTGGTGCTCAAGGGGTTAACTGGGTGTGAAACTTGAAGTATCGGTGTTATTTTGAAGCTGTCACTTTTGAAACTTTTATTCTTTGACATTTGACAAGTAGAAACTACGGCATTACTAAAAATGGAACGATACACGTTGAAGCGTATTGAAATTATTAAAATTCACTACAAAAATGGTGAAAATCTTGCAACTAAAGCATTTTTGGGTCGTCGTGAATACAGAAATTGGTGGACAAATTCGAGCTGTTGGGACAAGTTAGCGATGTGCACGTCGCTCAAGAACAACTGAGAATATTGCAGCTGTAGCCCAAAGTGTTGAAGAAAACCCAAGTTTCTCCATTCCTTGTCGTTCTTTGGAATTGGGCATTTGGTATCGAAAATTTCATGAAAGGGATATGGTCCTGTAAACGCGGTCGTGCTGATTTCACAATTTGGACGCCGGTTTCGGCTCAACGCTACAAGACCCTTACATGGTTGGTATGTCAAATAGACCCATACGCCGAGTCACATAAACATAGTTACTACTTCGAAATGTTAATAGTGAGTTAAAGGTTAGAATGGGTAAATTTGCCGGATGACCTGCCGTTCTCAATTCATCAAGACGTGTCGTTGTGTAACCGTGTATTCATCGCCTGAAAAATATCCTAGGTTACGGTCCCCGTTTTCCAGCCAAGCTGTCTGCGAAATAAAGGAGTGAATTATACCCACACCATCTTCAGAGAAACAGGTTCAGAACATAAAATAATTCTGTACAAAATACTTTTGTGTGTCGCCAAAGAGGCTGGCTCACGGAGGAGGTTCCAATCCCTAACTCAGCTTAGGGATACGAAATTCTCCGTTTTTTTCTCCTTAAACGAACTAATTATGAAATAATTGGACCTTTCGTTTGGACTTCTTACAATAACATGTGTATGAAAGTTATTTGCTTAGGAAAAAGAGTATTCTCACTCGAGTATGGTGTTGCCAGATCAATTTTTACAAAAATTGATCTAAACTAAACAAAACCAAGCCAATCGTTGTGTCTTCCAATGTATGTACTGAACTACATTTTCTATTTTTTTTTTTTTTGGTTGTTCTTGTTGTTAAGGAGTGTGGCAACATTCCCAAACTCCGTGGTTAATGTTGACCTATGTGAAAGTCTAAAATGGGATCATATGCTGAAATGGTAGCACGAAATGATTCCCGAATGACTTAATCACATTAGCTCACCAATAAACGGAAGTATATACCTTTTTTGAATTACCACAAACGTCACACCTGGCTTCATAAGTGATTCCTTTGATAAGACATTTCATAATCCCACATTAAATAAAATACTTTTCTCCCCACTGCAAAAGAGACCACAAAACCTTCAAGTATTTCTTGTCATCATTGAAAAGTCTCATTTGATTTATGGCAGTGAATAGGTTGCATTTGCATATGTATATGCATTTCACATTGACTGTCATACATTAGGGTGCCTTATGCTAAATATCATTTTATAAAATAAGCAATATTGCATAATTTGCATTCATTTGCAAGACTGATTTAGTTTCGTGGCGTTCGTTTTTCTCATCTCTCAAATGCTTCCCTTCTTCGTTGCCAGTTTTTAGGCAAAAAGCCTCGACTGCGACGACTATTAAGAGGTTTCCACTTCTCTTCCCTGCACGAGGAGCACTTTGCATTTATTTTTATTCAATACATTCACTATAGCTTGAAGAAAAGTTCATCATCATCATCGTCCTCAACGTCTGCTACTGCGGTTTGGATGGCAAGAGGAATAGTCGCATTTAAAAGTCTAATTGTAAACCTTTGGGTGGCTGACTGGGTGTGTGTGTGTGTGTGTGTGTGGTGTTGCGGGTGTATGCGGTCGTCCATGAACAACATTGCAAAATTGCAACTAAATTTGAATTTTATTTATTTTTTTTTCTTTTTATGGTGGAGGTCGCCATTGTGTGAAGCGTGAATTGCCTGGTGTTGTTATTCAATCAATTGCATGTAATCAATAATCAAATTTGGAGAAAGGAGGAAACCAGTTGAAGCTTCCCCTTTATGTAAGTGAAGGCATTATTTCACAGCCTTAATGCTCTTAATATTTTGTCATTACTTTTATATCAGCGAAAAATGTAAGTTTAGAGTAGAAATTTCGTATTTCTATGTACGAGATACCTTTAAGAAAATCAAGTCATCGTATAGTGACATATATGGACTTCTATACTATGGTTTACCTAATGAATTGAGATGTAGACACGAGTGCTGACTTTATTGTGTCAATCAACCTGCAGTTTATGATTCTCACTAGAGTGCTAAAGAGCAAAGTCTGTCTGAATGCTATACAAGAAAATCTCATACAAAATTAAGATATTTTTATTAGGAAAAATTCTCAAAAAATGGAAATTTTTTCATAATTTTTGGATTTCTTATGAAAAATATACCCAAAATTTTTACAATGAAAAAATTCCCCTAATCTTTACTGAGAGAAATCGCCAAAAACTAGCTGGTAATAGTGGAACCTTTCAACTGTTAAAACACTTGAAAGCGTTTTTGATTCACCAATACAGCACATCCGAAACATTTCTTTGCAGCTGTCATTTTTGCGAACCACTTCTGTTTTTTGTTTATTTTATTCAGAGGCCATTGCTGATTTGATAAAAGTGATCACTACGGTCGGGAGAAGGAAATATTTACTATACAAGACGACTTTTCGTTTTGATTATTATTCCTGATAGCCGCTATTAGAACCTAAGCTCTTTCTATGATCTCGGGAATGCTGACATCAATTATGTGAACTCTCGGGAAGAAGGAACGGAAATGTGTAATTGATGGTACATTTAAAATTGTGCCTTGTCGTCGTTCCTGTTGAATACTTAGAATTGACGGTACGTTAATAATTTTAAAACTAGCAACGGCGAGACCGATCTGCGGCCAGCCCACGCTACCGCCTTAATCGTAGGGCCAAAGACAATTGAAGAATTTTTCAGAAATTATTTGGAAGATTGTTCAGAGATTTTGGGGAAATTTTCTGGTTCGCCTTTTTGGATAATTTTTCATTTATTTTGGGGGCCCATGGTTTCACTTTCTCTTTTTTTTTGTGGACTTTTGCATTTTTCATAGAGCTCTAGTTAGCTGTTACGAATTGTCAAAGACAATTTAAAAAAAATAAAGTTAAATATTACTTTAATTTATTTGGGGTATTTTGTTATGTTTCAAAGATTTTCCTGAGATGGTTCGAAATCAAAATATTTTTCAAATATACAATTTGGTCACTTCGTGTTCTGTTTGAGCTATCGAAACCTCATATGTAGCATAGAAGTTCTAACTTAGGAGCTCGAGCTCAAATAGTCCCTTAGCCATTTTCGTTACTTCGTTTTGTGTAAATCTCGCTAAACATTTTATTTAAATTTTTTTGAAAATTCCTTTTGCACTATCTTCAACATCTCGCTTACATATTGAGTTATGTCATTCGAGAACAGGGCGACTCAAAAAATAATAAAAACACAACATTTGGCACCACATAAATTTGTCGCATTTCAAAAACATTCTCGTAGCACCGTTTAGGCTTAAAGACTCTTTATATAAAACGTCAGCGGGCGAAAACATCTTAAATTGGGTGCCTTGTAAGTCAAACGAATTCCTTTGTCGAGACATACAAATTTACAGTAGAAACATTTCTTCAATTTCATTTGAAAAGTAACATTCTTTTTACTACACCCCAAATGGACGATTATTCATTTTATTTATTGCATTTTCTTCCTTTGCTTGTTGAACAAAACGTTGTATACAAACCGGGAATTCTATTACAAGATTCAATAAATATCCAGTCCGTCTTATGTTTAGTCATAAAATCTAAAATTTTCATAGAAATTTCGATCCGGAGTTAAGCCGAAACACCTTCATTTCTCTAGTACTAATCGTACTTGGCAGACTTTTTATTTACATACACTTTTCCCCAACTGGGTTAAAACCAAATTTTTAATAATTGACATTCACAACACAACATGTCTCATAGACATGTCTCGTAGACCTCATAACATAAATCTGTCTACAGATGAAGAATATATAATGCAACCATATCGTTGTCAGACTTTCGTTGTTTATTCATTGAAACTTAATTAAATCGAAATATATTTTCATAAAAAAAAAATACAAATCCAACGATTTTCGTGTAAATGTCATTCACCTTTGATTTGAGACTGGGCGCGTGTGTGTGTGAGTGTTGTAGTTCAAGTGATTGTTGATCTGTTTCGTTTTCTTTTGTTTCCTTCAGACAAAAAAAAAACTGGTATTGACATTTGTAGTAGCAGTTTTTTTTTTTTCATTTCGGGACATGACATTTTCCATGGTTTTTGGCTGAATCGCTGTGGGTTTTTCTTGCCGGACATTTTAAAGGCCAACTAGTTTTCGGTTTTTTGTCTTAATTTATTTCACTTCTTTGTTGCTGTTGTCGGTCGTTGTTATGCATTTTGATTATTCGGTTACCATTTGTTGTTTTTGATTTGTTTACCAACAACTGTGTTAGATTTTTGGGAAAATTCAATGTTAGCTATTTAAAATCGTCTTAAAGGCATTCTATGCAATGGAACAATGAAAAGAAAGGTATAACTCGACAATGAAAAAAAAAATGTAATTTTTGTAATTTTATGGTAAAGGGTTCCCCCCAAAAAATGGGAATGACTTAATTTAAAAAGTAAATCGTATATTTTCTGACTGAGTGCTAATATTAAGTATGAAATGGAAACTATTTTGGTATTTCAGGATATGATTCAGTCTTGAAGTCGTTCCTTCAACAAATCAATTGTTTCATGTGGTGAAATTTAACACGGCCAAGGAAAATCAGACAATCATTGATTTTACAAACATTCTTGAAATCCGTACAACATCGAGGTTTTGTCCTGATAAAGAAATGCAGACCCGCAAATAAACTTTGAAGACATTGTTTTACTGTACGGGTTATGGTTAACAACCTCAAAGTGATTGCGTTGGCTGGGACACAATGGATTTGTATTAAGCTCTAAGAATCTTCGACGATACATTCCAGGGAATGTGTAAATGGAATCTATACTGATTTCGGGTGCAAAGATCAAGCCCAGTAGGATTAGCTGAAAATTGTAACTAAAGGTAACGCGCACGATAGTAAAACGCGTGGATTCGAGTTTAAAAACGATTAAATACATTTTTAAATTAAGAATAGCCATATGAATGTAGGTAAAAAAAAGTTTCCCCTTTATCAAATAACTGTAAAAACGTTAACTTACGGAATTTTTAATTTTATCGGGTGAATTTCCCACAGAAATGTCTCATAAATCTTACCTAAAACGAAATAGATAACAAATAGATGATTTTAATAAAAATGAATGAAGTGAGTTTTCTTTCAGTCTACACCAATCTAAATCTTAATCTTAAGAAATATTTTTACGATATATAAAACATATAAAATTGTATGGAATATTAGACAGTTTATGTACACAATAGAGGTTCAAGAATATTCATAATCTGATATGTTAGAACTTTTCAAAGAAGCCTTACAAATGTGCAAACTGTGGTAGGTCTGTCAGCATTCTCCGAGTAA
Organism: Hydrotaea cyrtoneurina; assembly: GCA_958296145.1. NCBI lineage: Eukaryota > Metazoa > Arthropoda > Insecta > Diptera > Muscidae > Hydrotaea > Hydrotaea cyrtoneurina. The sequence continues at coordinate 47,101,750 of OY282514.1, read as the reverse complement.
GGCAAACAGTTCTTATTGACCTCACGACTTTGAAAAGTTTTCCTTTGCGATTTTATAAATTGTGGTCCAAAGTGGGGATTTGTTAATAAAAATGGTCTACTGCATTCAAGAAAACGAGTTCATCACTTTGATACATTTTTACATTAATTTGATGAATTTGGACATCATTTTCTAACCTACTATGCTTTTCTTCAATTTGATGTAGAACTTTTTTTAAATTAAACTTCAATGAACATTGTACAACAATTTGATGAACATTGTACAACAATTTGATGAACATTGTACATCAATTTGATGAACATTTTACATCAATTTGATGAACATTGCATAACAATTCTATGAACATTGTACATCAATTTGATGAACATTGTACATCAATTTGATGACTATTGTACATCAATTTGATGAACATTGTACATACATTTGATGAACATTGTACATCAATTTGATGAACATTGTACATCAATTTGATGAATATTGTACATCAATTTGATGAACATGGTACATTTTTCTTAACAAAGGTTTCGTAAATTTTTATGAATACGGAAGATACAAAATTTTGAAAATGTTTCATTTTAAAAATAAATAAATGGACCATTTTTGAAACTGACCTGTTTTGATGTTCATTACTTTTAAAAATTAACAATTTTAATAAAAAAAATAAAGGAACATTTTATTTTTCAGCCTAAAACATCAGGCTGAAAACAGTTAGCAAAAGAAAATATTTTTTTTTTTTTGCGAAGTATTTTGTTGGTCTTGACCAGTTTATTTACACTTTAATATCTCATATCCCCAAAAATCGACTTTTTGTTTAAAACTTCTCATATCTCGCGTTCTATGAGAAACAGTCCCAAAATAAAAAAAAACTGGTTCGATAAACCTTAACCACTCAAAAATTAGTCCTATTGGATTAGAAATAAAATGAAATTGGCAGACGTTAAATTTTTTTTTTTGTCGACTACCGATGTTTCAGACTTTGGACACATTTGCTGCTAGATTCACTGGGTCCATCATCCAGACTTGAGCTCGAACACACTCAGCTAGGTCTGTGTGAAGTTCAATCAACTCGAACAAGGCAATTCCAAATGACAGATATATTCCCCACTGTGTTCTGGTGGAAAGACCAAGACATTACTAACTGGAGACAGCCAGCCTAAGACCGTAGTGTTTGGAAAACATTTCCTAAACAGGACAAGACCAACCACGGACTGTAAGTAAGAAAAAACCCGCAGTCATCATTAATAACGACAGGTGACATACTTGGCAAATCTCTTTAAATTTAAACAAATATTTTCGTCTCCCTCCAACTATTTAACTTGTATTCTACTCCACGCCTATGAAAATTCCCCCTTTCCCCCGTATTGTACCGTTAGCCATCCGGAAGTATGGTCGTTATGTTCTGTTGTGCTGGGCACAAAATGAATATTTTTTGGCAAAAACATTTATGCGTATTTCTCCCTGACCCAATTGTTTCGATAATAATTCATTGAATGCACAACAAAAACCTTTATAAATAAAAAATTTGCATTAAAAAGAATATGTATTTGTGTCTGTTGTTTTTTATTTATTTGGATAACAAGGGAATTCTGTTTTTTTTCTGATTAGAGTGTACCGGCGAATACATGAGAAGGCGTGTACACTTCCAAATCCATTCATGATTTATGTCCAACAATGGTCATATCAACGTACTCTGATGTAAACCGACCGAAATGTGGAACAGGCAAAAGACAAAACAATCCCCAGCCCCATTAATCCATGCAAAAGCCATTTGTTTAAACTTTTTATAATGCCTGAGCGCTGTGACTATTATCGCCAATATTTATCGATCACATTTCATGGTCTAATGCAATTCCAATGTCGAGACCAGGAGTAGGTACGTCGGTCAGCCCCCCCAAATAAAATCGATTTGAAATGAATATAAATGTGGCCGTCGTTGTCGTTGCGATTGCTGCTGTTGTTGCTGATATTGTGTTGGTTGCAATCAGTATCGCTGTCGTCGGCGTCGCCAACATGTGGTGGGTGAGTAAAATACCAACAATTTATGCGTCGAATTACCACTATTAACTCATATTTGGCTAAAAGGGGGAAAACTAAATACGAACATAAACACCAAAAACTGCAGAAAACGAAAGCAAAGCTCACAACGGTCTGCAGTGAGCAATAAATTGCAAAGCAATTGGCGGTTTTTAGAGATTTTGATTTATGGATACAATGTTCGTTCGAGTGCTGGCGACTACCAACTGCATACGCTCAAAGCGAATGAACAAAAAGAAGTGGCAACCAGCACAGTTTAACTAAATAACACCGGCCGACAAAATAAGCAACAGTTCTTACAGGGCAACATTTGTACAGAATTGTGCATTGGTCATACATCAGAGACCAGGGGCTGAACACGGTCCTCAAATCATAAATGACATCGTGTTTAATGTACCACCATGAATGCTCTCTTTGTGCCGACCACTTCTGTCAAGCCATGACCGATGATTCTACTTTCAACCAGCTTTTCTCCAAAATTACAGCGCTAATATCTCAAAAACTGAAACCAATTCGTCTGTCAGCTTTGTTTAAGACAACCGATATGTTTTACAGAAAATTATGAAAAACAAAATCCTTGTAGCCCTGTGTAAAATTTTAACGCTTGACCATAGCGTTGTCATTGGCTCTGGTCTTGGCGATGCACCATTGAAAGCAACAATGTTGCTGCCATCGTGTTGGTCTCGTTTGCAAAGAAAAGGCGTGGGCGAGACAGAGGTCGTGGTTGTTGGCCACCACCACGGCCCATTACCCATCCATTCATAATAACCAGAGTGACCAATGTAAACACTTAATAATTTAATGATTGTTTTTACGAGTATCCACCAATGGTTGGGTCGGTCATTCATTATGGAATCATGTGCAAATAACGCGATACTATTCATCAAATGTTGCATTGGTTTTTACTCGCACTGCAAACGAAAGCCATCAATAATTTAAATACATTAAATTGTATTCCAGTGTGCGGTAAAATATTACACGGTTTGAAGGGGACTCACATTCAAGTTATGACAACCGTTTCACAGGAAATTTGGGACAGTGGATTACAAAAATTGTTCATTTTTACTGTTTAATCAATTTTTTGTTTGTCTTTGAAACAAATCTCTGAAAGTATTTGGATTATTTTTTGATTACTTATAGTAATCGCCAGTAATTCCGATTACTTTTAGATTATTTTTTAATTGTACACCTGAAAAACTGAATATATTCATATTACCAAACCTGTCTAGAGATGACATTTTCTCTCCAATTGCCAGACTGACATTGAAATGATTCGACTCGAATAATTATGGAAGAATTTGTATTCAATTTTCTCGATTTGAATGTTGAGTGTAGTTAGAGTGAGAATTTCACCGAGTTTCATTAAACGTCCCCAAAAAAACAGACAAAACTGAAATGGGCTGTGGAATGAGGTCTGCCAAAGCTTTCAATGTCCAGTTTGTCCAAAGTGTTTATTACTTGCAATTGTTGTGCGGTTTTATTTATATGGAGGGATTCCCTGTTGGTGCAAGAGGCGGGCTTTGGACGTAAGCGGAGAAGGGTTTTTTTTTGTGGTCAAGCAAAAAGTCGTTTGGCGCTTGCGATACAATTGAATATGATGCATCTTTGTAAATATATATCTTTATTTTTTTATTTTTTTTGGGATTAAGAGCGTTGGAAAGTTTGGTATCGTCTTATTCACGGCAATCACAGCAAACAAAATGCTTGAGTTATTTAACATTTCTCTTTTTGCAAAAAAAAAAAAATAGAAATAATCAATGATCTACTAACAGAAACAAACCTGTATGAAGAATATAGATCAACAATATATAAACAAAATTATTTTCCAAAATAATTGTCTCAACCATTTGAGTGTGTGCACAATAAACAAGAAATAGTTTTAAAAAAAAGAAGTCTGTCTGTACCTGTTAAGTATGATGTAGATAATGGTTTTTTTTTGCCTCTAACATTTTTTTAGTACGATACGAAAAATCTACACTATTGATACAAGCAACGATTTGCGTTTGTTGTTACTCGATTATTTTCTAGTTTCTGCTTAATGACCTGTGATGTACGAATGCGAGATGTTGGCTATTTAGTCAATTATATCCATTTATCGCACTGTGCACCCATAGTCGTCACGCATACATTAATAATCGTACGCAAAGTAAGAATCGTATGCGAGTGTACATTAGGGTGTCCAAAAAAAATATATATTTAATTTTGAAACAAAAAGAGTAAAATCAAAATGTTTTTTAAATTAAATTCTAATACCATCTCTCATTATTCGTCAAATTTATTAAAGTTTTGAAATGTTTTTTTATTTATTTTTATTTAATTGCAATACAAAATAAATTTATATTCTAATTTTGCGTTCAAGGGTAAACCGGGTGACACTGACCATATGTTTAGATTTTTTCAGCAACAGACCAAAGCTTCTGTTGGAAATTGAACCTACAGCCCCCACTCTGATAGGCAAGCATTCTACCAACTCGTCTACCGGGGCGCTTGAAATGTTTTTTTTTTTGTATAAAAATCCTACAAAGCATTGAATAAAATAACTTTGAAAGGCCAACAGTAAAATCGATAATTTACTAGGAATTTTACCGTCTATAAAACTGCATCACTAATTTTTTACACTTTCATGCAATTTTTAAAAGTTATGAAGCGTTTCTATTATGGTTTATGTAAAATTTTCCAAAAAAGTTTACAGTCGAGTCCGGTTGTAATGAAACTCCAACGAACTCGACAAATTGGTTCGTTAAAGCGAAGTTCGTTATATCCAGGATAAAATAGGTTAGAAGCAAAACTTGGGACTTAAAAAAGTGTTCGTTATAGACAAAAGTTCCTTATAACCGGTGTACGGTATAACCGGACTCGACTGTATATGTAATAGCTAAACGATAAGGTGCAAAACTTATTATTTACATACATCAAATTAAAGCTCGTACACTTTTCTTTTGAAATTATGACTCGTCGACTTTGAAAATGCTTTGTATTGAACAACAAGTGCTTTAAATACGGAAAACTGAGGAAACACAAATTTTCGGAAAAAAAAACCGAAAAAAACTCTAAACCTTTTCCAAAAAATCTGAAAAAAAATTCTCAAAAATAAAACGGATGAGCTTTTGTGAAATTTGAAAACAAATTAATTGGGACACCCTAATGTGCATATGTGTGTTTCACTTGATTTTTCATGGGAATTAAACAAACATTACATTTTTAATTGACAATTTATATTTTAATGAATTTTTCATGTATTTATTTGCTTCCCCCCCATCTCAACAATTCATAATTATTCCATAGCGATGTTGCAGCGTCTGTGTGCGTGCGCCGCTGTTGCTGCTGACCATAAAATACTTATCCTTCATTCAATATTGGAATCTGCGGCAATATTTCAATATCTCACAAATCGATGCGTTTGTTTTTTTTTTTTTGTTTCAACTTTGTATTCAATTAAATAGCAATTTTCACAAATCATTGATTATCACAGAATGCCATCGATAAAGAGTTTTGAATGTTACGTTTAAATTGCACACACGACCGATTGAACCGAAATGGCTCTGGTGTGTACAACTGTGTATCTGTCTGTGTATTCATCGATGATGAGTGAATGTTCATTTTTCAATTTTGTATTAATATTTTATTTCGCATCTAATCAAATATGCAGGTGTTTGGCAAATGCACATACTCTCTGTGTACATACATGTACGACCGAGTGTTTATGAGAAATTTTCCAAATAATTTGTTGACATTCCGGACGCCCATACATAGACAAATTGATTTATTGATATTGATTTGGGCTCACACATCTCCACATGAATATAATATTTAGTGGATGTAACATTGATATCCGTTTGCTGGCATCATTCTTCCAGGAAAAGTATAAATTCCATGACTGTGAATGTTTCATAAGTGCGGTGCCTAACATTGGCACGTGTTCGACAAATACCAAAGGTCAGGTGTCATAACACGTTTCTTTGGAAATTCAATACATATCTTGGTAAATTGAAAATGTCTCATTATGGCCTACTTAAGGGATTATCGGAAAATGTGATTAGAACACGATATGTTGACAGTTTCTGTGGCACTGACGTTACGCCAGAGTAAACCTCAAGGATGATTGCCTTGACGTAGGTGCAAATAGAATTCAATGGAATATAAATGTTGCTAATTCATAGAATACACATTTATTTAGGCAAACAAAGCACGAGTGAAATGAATTATTTTAAACAGAACTTTGTCAAAACCAATGAACAGTTCTACGTACAAACTTAGGGGTATCGACAAATTTTTTAATAGAAAAATAAATATGTATAATATATTCACATTACCACCACATCCATGTACTGTAGCCCTTAAAATACGAGGGTTGCTAGATCTTGCTGGATCTTCCATTGGGAAGTTTGAAATTTTTTAGCATAATTGGTATTTTTATAGCTGTGCCCGAAATATAATTTTGATTTTTTTTTTGGGGGGAAGCATATTTTTATTTTATTACTGTGACTTATTTTCCTTATGCCATCAGACCCCAAATTTTAATGCGAAATTAAGCCCGGTTGAGTTTTGGGTCTTATTTTAAGTGTTTACACACACGAATTTTGATATCGATTTGGATATTACCACCTAAAGTCTAAAATGAAAATATTCCTCAATTTTAGACTACGCGTATCGGCTTCCTGAAAAATTACCCCAAAGTGAAAATAAAAAATGGCCTTAAATTGAGGACAACAACAATGAAATGTATGGTCACTGTACCACTACAATTGGGGCGATTTGTTTCTTCTTATTTGGGGCCACTTTTCATTACCAAGAAATACCCCCAACTTTGTAAATTTTTCGGTTCTTATTTTCTTACTAGTAAGTTGTAATGCGGCATTGGCGCCCGTTGAAATATGGAAAAAAAATTGTCTTAAAAAAAAAAATTTTTGTTGAAAAACAAATTTTGTTGAAAAAAAAATTTTTTCTTGAAAAAAAAAAATTTTGTTCGAAAAAAAAATTTTTTTGGAAAAAAAAAAATTTTTGTTGAAAAAAAAAAAAATTGGAAAAAAAAAATTTTGTAAAAAAAAATTTTTTGTAAAAAAAAAAAAATTATAAAAAAAAAATTTTGGAAAGAAAAAATTTTGGTAAAAAAAAAAATTATTTTTATACCCTCACCCTACGGGTAGGAGGGTATATATCATTTGATACGACCCAAAAGTGTAACACCTAGAAATATTCACATTAGAACCCAAGTCCCTTTGAACCAAATTCGATTCATGACTTTCTAAATCGTTTGAGCCATGTCCGTCTGTCCGTCCGTCTGTCTGTCCTGCTGGTACGCACGATAACTTTCGAAAGAGTTCAACAATCGCTCTGAAATTTGGCATGGGTTAATATTTTCCCAAAACTGCTTATGGGATTGCATATGGGCTATATGGCCACACCCCTTCGGGTACCTCCCATACAAATCTACTATTTCGCCCACTTTAGTAATCGTGTAATAATATCAATACGCCCACACCCATCTTGGCCAAATTACGTATTTGGTAAAAGTACAACTGGATAAAGTTTCGGACAACAACTTGGAAGTCTGGCAACTCCCCTTCTGGTACCTCCCATACAAATGTACCATCCCGCCCCAGATAATAATAATACTAATACTATCAATATGCCCAACGCGATCCTGCCCAAATTTTGTACTTAGTAAAGCTATAGCTAGACAAAGTTTTGGACAAAAACTTGGAAGTCTGGCAACTCCCCTTCTGGTACCTCCCATACAAATGTACCATCCCGCCCCTGATAAACCGTCTAAAACTATCAGTATGGCAAACGCTATCTTGCCCAAATTTTGAATTTAGTAAAGCTATAGCTAGACAAAGTTTTGGAAAAAAACTTGGAAGTCTGGCAACTCCCCTTATGGTACCTCCCATACAAATGTACCATCCCGCCCCAGATAATAATAATACTAATACTATCAGTATTCCCAACGCGATCCTGCCCAGATTTTGTATATAGTAAACGTATAGTTGGGCTAAGAATTGATCAAAAACTTGGAAGTCTGGCAACTCCCCTTCTGGTACCTCCCATACAAATGTACCATATCGCCTACATTGATTGTATCAATATCAATATGCCCAACGCGATCCTGCCCAAATTTTGAACTTAGTAAAGCTATAGCTAGACAAAGTTTTGGACAAAAACTTGGAAGTCTGGCAACTCCGCTTCTGGTACCTCCCATACAAATGTACCATCCCGCCCCTGATAAACCGCCTAATACTATCAGTATGACCAACGCTATCTTGCCCAAATTCCGTATTTAGTAAAGTTATAGCTAGACAAAGTTTTGGACAAAAACTTGGAAGTCTGGCAACTCCCCTTCTGGTACCTCCCATACAAATGTACCATCCCGCCCCTGATAAACCGTCTAATACTATCAGTATGACCAACGCTATCTTGCCCACATTTTGTAATTAGTACAGTTATAGCTAGACAACGTTTTGGACAAAAACTTGGAAGTCTGGCAACTCCCCTTCTGGTACCTCCCATACAAATGTACCATCCAATATTTATACCCTCACCCTACGGGTAGGAGGGTATATATCATTTGATACGACCCAAAAGTGTAACACCTAGAAATATTCACATTAGAACTATCAGTATGGCCAACGCTATCTTGCCCAAATTTTGAATTTAGTAAAGCTATAGCTAGACAAAGTTTTGGACAAAAACTTGGAAGTCTGGCAACTCCCCTTCTGGTACCTCCCATACAAATGTACCATCCCGCCTACCTTAGAAATCGTGTAGTAACACCAATATGACCAACGCGATCTTGCCCAAATTCTGTATTTAGTAAATCTATAGCTAGACTAAGTTTTGGACAAAAACTTGGAAGTCTGGTAACTCCCCTTCTGGTACCTCCCATACAAATGTACCATCCCACCCCTTAAAAACCCTGTAATACTATCAATATCACCAACGCGATCTTGCCCAAATTCCGTATTTAGTAAAGGTATAAGTGGACAAAGTTTCGGACAAAAACTTGGAAGTCTGGCAACTCCCCTTCTGGTACCTTCCATACAAATGTACCATCCCGCCCCTGATAAACCGTCTAATACTATCAGTATAACCAACGCTATCTTGCCCAAATTTTGTATTTAGTAAAGTTATAGCTAGACAAAGTTTTGAACAAAAACTTGGAAGTCTGGCAACTCCCCCTCTGGTACCTCCCATACAAATGTACCATCCCGCCCCTGATAAACCGCCTAATACTATCAGTATGACCAACTCTATCTTGCCCAAATTCCGTATTTAGTAAAGTTATAGCTAGACAAAGTTTTGGACAAAAACTTGGAAGTCTGGCAACTCCCCTTCTGGGACCCCTGGCAACCCTCACCCTACGGGTAGGAGGGTATATATCATTTGATACGACCCAAAAGTGTAACACCTAGAAATATTCACATTAGAACTATCAGTATGGCCAACGCTATCTTGCCCAAATTTTGAATTTAGTAAAGCTATAGCTAGACAAAGTTTTGGACAAAAACTTGGAAGTCTGGCAACTCCCCTTCTGGTACCTCCCATACAAATGTACCATCCCGCCTACCTTAGAAATCGTGTAGTAACACCAATATGACCAACGCGATCTTGCCCAAATTCTGTATTTAGTAAATCTATAGCTAGACTAAGTTTTGGACAAAAACTTGGAAGTCTGGCAACTCCCCTTCTGGTACCTCCCATACAAATGTACCATCCCACCCCTTAAAAACCCTGTAATACTATCAATATCACCAACGCGATCTTGCCCAAATTCCGTATTTAGTAAAGGTATAAGTGGACAAAGTTTCGGACAAAAACTTGGAAGTCTGGCAACTCCCCTTCTGGTTACTCCCATACAAATGTACCATCCCGCCCCTGATAAACCGTCTAATACTATCAGTATAACCAACGCTATCTTGCCCAAATTTTGTATTTAGTACAGTTATAGCTAGACAAAGTTTTGGACAAAAACTTGGAAGTCTGGCAACTCCCCCTCTGGTACCTTCCATGCAAATGTACCATCCAATATTTTTCTATAGCATTCGGTATTTAAGGTTGCTATTATGACTTTTCATCAGATGTTACATCAAATGATGGTAGCTACGGTCACTTTTGACTTTCCGATACTTATAAGTATGAGACTTGTATGTTTTTACTGAGGGTGAGGGTATATATAAGTCGGTTTACCCGACTGCAACTTTTCCACTGGTTTTTATTATTATTATTTATAGAAAATTATAGAATGCCTATTTGAATTCCTACGTACTGCGTGACAGAGTCAGTGAATTGTATCAGTGAATCAGTGTCGAGGGTAAATATATATTAAGATTAGTTATTATATTTAATGAAATATTATGCCAAATTTGAAATTATGAAAAAAAATCTAAATTATGTGATTTTATTTTATTTTGGGTAATTTTTCATATAACAACCGCTATAGTTTTGGGGCCTTATTTCCTTTTTTATGGTTTTGTTTCTGTTATTTGGCAAATTTTTCACTTAGATCCTTTTTTCAGAACCAAACTAGTTTTAAAACTCGGAATGGAATAAATTTGAGAGTACCAAGATGCAGATTGAAGAAGTCAAAGCAACGCTGAACGGTGATTTGTAGCCTCACCTTTCTTGAGGATCGGCTGAACATTGGCAACTTTCCAACGTGAAGGGTAAATAAAGGGTGTTTGTTATTGGGGTATAGAACTTTAAGTTGGCATCACTTTTTTAACTGGCGGCCATTTTGTCAGCTGTAAAGTGATTAATATTTAGTTTGGTTTGCCATTTCATCATGAACAGGTTGACAAAAGAACAACGCTTGCAAATCGTGTAAATTTATTTCGAAAGTAATGGTTCAGTTCGCGAAGTTCACCGCAAGCTCCGTCCATTTTATGCCATTACATCCACAAAAACTGACTGTTTGGTGTGCTCTATGGGCTGGTGGAGTCATTGGGCCATACTTCTTCCGAAATAATGCTGGAGAGTCAGTTACCGTTAATGGAGACCGGTATAGAGCCATGATAACCGACTATTTTGTTCCCGAATTGGATGGCATGAATGTGGATGAGTTGTGGTTCCAACAAGTGGTTGAAAATTGGACCTGTAGAATTGGCTTTATTTGAGCCAGCCGCGGCGGCCACATGCCCGAATTCATATTTAAACGTTAATGGCATAAAATTATCCTTCCAATAAAGCCAAATTGATGGACATTAAAACGATTTTCTTGTGTTTTATTTCAATTCGAAGTTCTATACCTCAATAAAAAACACCCTTTACCAGCACGGTACGACATGTTGAAGAGATTGCGCAATGGACCAGCTAGCGTCGAAGAGCACTTACATAGGACAAGTGCTGAAATACCATCCGGGCCCGGAGTTTTTTTTTCTATTATTACTGGCGCCCGTTGGACAATCTCCATAAACACCATATGTCACAATCACTCGTCAAACATCAGATTTCAAAAACTGAAAATCAAATTGATAAAATAGAAATTGCTGGCTTTTTATCTCCTACATCCTTTAATTATCTTCAGGTCAGATCTTCCTGGTCACTAAAGAAATCCAAAAATTGTTTTTGGTCTCCATCGGTTCGCCAAGGCAGGGCAAGTCCAGGTAATGTATTTTGTCAGTCTCATTGCAAGTCTTCCAATAGTTTCGGACTCAGCCAATGAAATGTCGGATCATGATAGCGACAGCATTGTGTGACAAGTTTCTCATTTTAGCGGCAAACATCTGTTTATATGCTCGAGTCTGGCTTAGTCGCCTGATCTGCAGTTTTCTGTTATGACACTGTGGTAAATGGCATATCTGCCGTGGCCCTCAAGGGCTGATGTGGAGTTTAGAAAGACCGAATGTAGAAATTTACTGTAAGAGAATATCTTGACAATCAGCGAATATCTGTATCCCCACTGTGGTGAAGATTATTATCTCTCAGTGATTCTGCTGCTGCTGAATCTCAGACTAATAAAAACTACAAAATCGGATATTTCATTTATTTAGCTCTAGGTCTTTAGAGTAGACACCGAAATCTTCTTGTTTCTTTATTTTCAAAAGACAAGACAAATACTTGTAACACGAGTTTTGCGTATCCAGCTATCTGCGGCAGCTCTCGTAAGTCTTCCTACCAATATTATGGCAAATAATATTTTTTTAATTGAAATGAACATACAAATTAACTGACCGCTTCGTTTGTGCTGCGTAGGGAGAATTAACGCGTTAGGCATAATCATGTTGGTATAGTTGCCAGACTAACATAATTTCTCTTGGCCATCAAAGTACTTTTCTTTCGTAAATGAAAAAAGAAACAAATCGAGAAAGTTCAACCAGAGTAACACAATTCAACACTCAAAACCAGGTATGTTCCAAACTGAATTGTATAGCAACTCCAATGATGGCTACAAATAACATTTAAATGGAAAGTGATTCTAGAAGTGGAAAGTCGTTCGTTTCAAGTTAATTCCAAGCATTCCAGAATGAGCTTTCTTAATGTGTGTCCCCTAACCTCCGGTTTCTCTTGTCCGAAACTAATGAAAGTGATCTTGGTAAATTTATAATTAAATGTACGTTGTTTCACCGTGTGGGGGTCCCTTGATCATAATTTGTTAGTGCAGTACTTAATAGGAAGTCGGTCGGGCGGTCGGTCGTTTGGTCGGTATACGTTAATTAGACACGCACACACAGACACGCAGAGTACGCTATAATAAATTAGTATTATTGTTATTATTATTACTGCACACTACATGTATGTACAGATGATGTAAATACATACATACGTGGCTGTGTGTGAAAACACAAAAGATTCTCTTATAGGTGTATGTACGAGTATATGAGGAGAACAGGCATGTGTGTTTAGATAAGTGCGTGCGTGTGTGTGTGTTGTATGGTGATACGCACATAATACACGTGTTGACACTATAATACACTGCATGTTAATGCTAGACAATGTAATGTACTCGCATGTACAAAAGTATATCGGGATGTATATCAAATGTACACATTAGGGTGGTCGTTCATCTTTGGGAAAATTCGAAAGTTCGGAAAAGACTCCTACACTTACAGATTTGGTCAGTGGTCCAAAAAAAAAATAAATGCTTTTATAAAAAATATTTATTTATTTATTTATTAATTACAATAAAAAGTAAATTTATATTCTAATTTTGGGTCCAAGGGTACACCGGGTGACAAAGACCATTTGGCTTGATTTTTGCAGCGACAGACCAAAGCTTCTGGTGGGAATCGAACCCACAATCCCATGCTGATAGACAAGCACGCTACCAACTCGCCTACCGGGGCGCTTAATTATAAAAATTATTTTTAATGATCTGGTGCGTGAACGGTCGTGGTGTGGTAGGTGGAACCTGGGTTTAGTGGGTATACAAATTATATCCTGCACAGCTCACTGATTCGAGAGAAGTCCCCCGTCTGTTCCTTCATGGAATGTTAAGGGAAATAAGTAAGCATGCGGGCAGACATACTGATTCAACGTCAACCGATATCTTTTTACAACGTCGAAACCCCCGGCACAGTGGTTCAAAATCGTTTTTTACTGGCCAAACGCTGCAACTTTTGAACCGAAAGAGATATTTTTTCCAATTTCAATTTCAATAAAACCGGTTTTGTAGTGAAGAATTCAATGTCAATGTTGAACTTTGGAATTTTTATACCCTCACCCTACGGGTAGGAGGGTATATATCGACCCCTTTGCGCGGAATTATCGTATATGCCAATTTTTTCGAAATTGAGTTTTTGATGCAATTTTGTTCTACATTCAAAGACACGTAACCTGACAAAATATTGTAAGCGAATTCCACTTCGTTGCTCCAAAAATTGAGTGAATACTTTATCGTATGTTACACTCCATTTTTTCTTGTGAGCGATTTTATCGTATCTGCCAATATTTTTGCATATTGTTATTGTTGCAATATTTACTACATATTTCTTTCTAAGTTAGAATTAGAAGGTAAAGCAAATTGCTCGCTTATTTTGTTTTTTGCCTCTATTCGTTTTACCGGTAATTTTAAAGAGAAGGCTATATTAAAGTTAAAGAGGAGCATTTAGCATGCATTCTTTTTCGGATCATGTGTTTGAGGTAATCAGTTATTGTGAACCTCTCCAAGTAAAACATTGTCTACAGACTAATTAATAAATAGTGCCTTAATAATGCTATCAGTTTCCAAAACAGTAAGTAAATAATATAACTTAAAAGTAATTTGATGTGGATCTTGTTAATCTTGTGTGTTATATTTAATAAAGAAATATTAAAAAATAATGCAAAAAATTTTTATGCAGGTTTCTCAAGTGTCGTTAGTGCCAAGTGAATGGCCCACAATTATTCGCAATGCACGAACTAATCCATCGGGTTACAACTGTATTGAAATAGGCCACTCAGATTTTGAAAACTGGAAGTCCTTTGCAGATATGTTACTACCAAACAAAGTTAAATTAAATATAAACAAAGTTCGCATAGCTTTATTAGACAAAAAATCAAAATCAATTGAACTCATTTATGGATATTCCGAAAATTCTACAAAAAAAATTATAAATAACTTTAATTTTACCTTTAACATACAAAAGTTGTACAATTCACCTTTGTGTATCTCTTTACAAAAATTCAATGATTTGAAAAATCTATGTTTAAAAAATAGCATACCGTCAAAATACCACAATGAGTATTTAAATTTCAAACATTCTGTACGCGAAAAAGACGTGTTAAGTGAAAGTGACGAAGAAGATTAACTCAGTTATTATTATTATTGGTTTTTTTTAATGAATTCATGCTTCTGTTATATATTGAGTAAATTTTTTATTACTTTGTACCATTCTAAGTTCAAAAATAATGAGCAAATACATAAATCCACAAATAAATCTTTCTTTCAATTTATTTCTAACACTGACAAATGATATCGTAAGTGCCAATTTCTACACACGCATCTACGAAATGTTGTGAGCGAAATTATCGTATATGCCAATAAATACGTTTTTCTCGGAAAACTTGAACTTTTCCACCGGAGTACTTTAAGGTGTAGTTATATCAGTTAATTATCTAAGCACATGTAAATTTTCATTTTGATATTGCAAGCGAAAGCAGAGAAAAGTAGAAAAATGGCTCTCCTGTAAAATTTGGATTTTGGCACATACGATAATTCCGCGCAAAGGGGTCGATATCATTTGATACGACCCAAAAGTGTAACACCTAGAAATATTCACATTAGAACCCAAGTCTCTTTGAACCAAATTCGATTCATGACTTTCTAAATCGTTTGAGCCATGTCCGTCTGTCCGTCCGTCTGTCCGTCTGTCTGTCCTGCTGGTACGCACGATAACTTTCGAAAGAGTTAAACAATCGCTCTGAAATTTGGCATGGGTTAATATTTTCCCAAAACTGCTTATGGGATTGCATATGGGCTATATGGCCACACCCCTTCGGGTACCTCCCATTCAAATCTACTATTTCGCCCACTTTAGTAATCGTGTAATAATATCAATACGCCCACACCCATCTTGGCAAAATTACGTATTTGGTAAAAGTACAACTGGATAAAGTTTCGGACAAAAACTTGGAAGTCTGGCAACTCCCCTTCTGGTACCTCCCATACAAATGTACCATATCGCCTACATTAGAAATCGTGTATCAATATCAATATGCCCAACGCGATCCTGCCCAAATTTTGTACTTAGTAAACCTATAGCTAGACAAAGTTTTGGACAAAAACTTGGAAGTCTGGCAACTCCCCTTCTGGTACCTCCCATACAAATGTACCATCCCGCCCCTGATAAACCGTCTAAAACTATCAGTATGGCCAACGCTATCTCGCCCAAATTTTGAATTTAGTAAAGCTATAGCTAGACAAAGTTTTGGACAAAAACTTGGAAGTCTGGCAACTCCCCTTATGGTACCTCCCATACAAATGTACCATCCCGCCCCTGATAAACCGTCTAATACTATCAGTATGGCCAACGCTATCTTGCCCAAATTTTGAATTTAGTAAAGCTATAGCTAGACAAAGTTTTGGAGAAAAACTTGGAAGTCTGGCAACTCCCCTTCTGGTACCTCCCATACAAATGTACCATATCGCCTACATTAGAAATCGTGTATCAATATCAATATGCCCAACGCGATCCTGCCCAAATTTTGTACTTAGTAAACCTATAGCTAGACAAAGTATTGGACAAAAACTTGGAAGTCTGGCAACTCCCCTTATGGTACCTCCCATACAAATGTACCATCCCGCCCCTGATAAACCGTCTAAAACTATCAGTATGGCCAACGCTATCTTGCCCAAATTTTGTATTTAGTAAAGCTATAGCTAGACAAAGTTTTGGACAAAAACTTGGAAGTCTGGCAACTCCCCTTCTGGTACCTCCCATACAAATGTACCATATCGCCTACATTAGAAATCGTGTATCAATATCAATATGCCCAACGCTATCTTGCCCAAATTTTGTACCTAGTAAACCTATAGCTAGACAAAGTTTTGGACAAAGACTTGGAAGTCTGGCAACTCCCCTTCTGGTACCTCCCATACAAATGTACCATATCGCCTACATTAGAAATCGTGTATCAATATCAATATGCCCAACGCGATCCTGCCCAAATTTTGTACTTAGTAAACCTATAGCTAGACAAAGTTTTGGACAAAAACTTGGAAGTCTGGCAACTCCCCTTCTGGTACCTCCCATACAAATGTACCATCCCGCCTACCTTAGAAATCGTGTAATAATATCAATATGCCATACGCGATCTTGCCCACATTTTGTATTTAGTAAAGCTATAGCAAGACAAAGTTTTGGACAAAAACTTGGAAGTCTGGCAACTCTCCTTCTGGTACCTCCCATACAAATGTATCATCCCGCCCCTTATAAACCGTCTAAAACTATCAGTATGGCCAACGCTATCTTGCCCAAATTTTGAATTTAGTAAAGCTATAGCTAGACAAAGTTTTGAACAAAAACTTGGAAGTCTGGCAACTCCCCTTATGGTACCTCCCATACAAATGTACCATCCCGCCCCTGATAAACCGTCTAAAACTATCAGTATGGCCAACGCTATCTTGCCCAAATTTTGAATTTAGTAAAGCTATAGCTAGACAAAGTTTTGGACAAAAACTTGGAAGTCTGGCAACTCCCCTTATGGTACCTCCCATACAAATGTACCATCCCGCCCCTGATAAACCGTCTAAAACTATCAGTATGGCCAACGCTATCTTGCCCAAATTTTGAATTTAGTAAAGCTATAGCTAGACAAAGTTTTGGACAAAAACTTGGAAGTCTGGCAACTCCCCTTCTGGTACCTCCCATACAAATGTACCATATCGCCTACATTAGAAATCGTGTATCAATATCAATATGCCCAACGCTATCTTGCCCAAATTTTGTACCTAGTAAACCTATAGCTAGACAAAGTTTTGGACAAAGACTTGGAAGTCTGGCAACTCCCCTTCTGGTACCTCCCATACAAATGTACCATATCGCCTACATTAGAAATCGTGTATCAATATCAATATGCCCAACGCGATCCTGCCCAAATTTTGTACTTAGTAAACCTATAGCTAGACAAAGTTTTGAACAAAAACTTGGAAGTCTGGCAACTCCCCTTCTGGTACCTCCCATACAAATGTACCATATCGCCTACATTAGAAATCGTGTATCAATATCAATATGCCCAACGCTATCTTGCCCAAATTTTGTACCTAGTAAACCTATAGCTAGACAAAGTTTTGGACAAAGACTTGGAAGTCTGGCAACTCCCCTTCTGGTACCTCCCATACAAATGTACCATATCGCCTACATTAGAAATCGTGTATCAATATCAATATGCCCAACGCGATCCTGCCCAAATTTTGAATTTAGTAAAGCTATAGCTAGACAAAGTTTTGGAGAAAAACTTGGAAGTCTGGCAACTTCCCTTCTGGTACCTCCCATACAAATGTACCATCCCGCCCCTGATAAACCGTCTAAAACTATCAGTATGCCCAACGCGATCCTGCCCAAATTTTGTACTTAGTAAACCTATAGCTAGACAAAGTTTTGGACAAAAACTTGGAAGTCTGGCAACTCCCCTTCTGGTACCTCCCATACAAATGTACCATCCCGCCTACCTTAGAAATCGTGTAATAATATCAATATGCCATACGCGATCTTGCCCACATTTTGTATTTAGTAAAGCTATAGCAAGACAAAGTTTTGGACAAAAACTTGGAAGTCTGGCAACTCTCCTTCTGGTACCTCCCATACAAATGTATCATCCCGCCCCTTATAAACCGTCTAAAACTATCAGTATGGCCAACGCTATCTTGCCCAAATTTTGAATTTAGTAAAGCTATAGCTAGACAAAGTTTTGGACAAAAACTTGGAAGTCTGGCAACTCCCCTTATGGTACCTCCCATACAAATGTACCATCCCGCCCCTGATAAACCGTCTAAAACTATCAGTATGGCCAACGCTATCTTGCCCAAATTTTGAATTTAGTAAAGCTATAGCTAGACAAAGTTTTGGAGAAAAACTTGGAAGTCTGGCAACTCCCCTTCTGGTACCTCCCATACAAATGTACCATCCCGCCCCTGATAAACCGTCTAAAACTATCAGTATGCCCAACGCGATCCTGCCCAAATTTTGTACTTAGTAAACCTATAGCTAGACAAAGTTTTGGACAAAAACTTGGAAGTCTGGCAACTCCCCTTCTGGTACCTCCCATACAAATGTACCATCCCGCCTACCTTAGAAATCGTGTAATAATATCAATATGCCATACGCGATCTTGCCCACATTTTGTATTTAGTAAAGCTATAGCAAGTATGGCCAACGCTATCTTGCCCAAATTTTGAATTTAGTAAAGCTATAGCTAGACAAAGTTTTGGACAAAAACTTGGAAGTCTGGCAACTCTCCTTCTGGTACCTCCCATACAAATGTACCATTCCACCCACTTTAGAAATCTAGTAATTATATAATTTCGCTCAACGAATCTTTCCGAAATTCTATATTTAGTAAAGCTTTAGCTATATACAATTTTCTAGTAAAAACTCTGCTTTATATTCCGCCCGTTTTGTAAAAACGTGTAATACAATATTTTTATACCCTCACCCTACGGGTAGGAGGGTATATATCATTTGATACGACCCAAAAGTGTAACACCTAGAAATATTCACATTAGAACCCAAGTCTCTTTGAACCAAATTCGATTCATGACTTTCTAAATCGTTTGAGCCATGTCCGTCTGTCCGTCTGTCCGTCCGTCTGTCTGTCCTGCTGGTACGCACGATAACTTTCGAAAGAGTTAAACAATCGCTCTGAAATTTGGCATGGGTTAATATTTTCCCAAAACTGCTTATGGGATTGCATATGGGCTATATGGCCACACCCCTTCGGGTACCTCACATTCAAATCTACTATTTCGCCCACTTTAGTAATCGTGTAATAATATCAATACGCCCACACCCATCTTGGCCAAATTACGTATTTGGTAAAAGTACAACTGGATAAAGTTTCGGACAAAAACTTGGAAGTCTGGCAACTCCCCTTCTGGTACCTCCCATACAAATGTACCATATCGCCTACATTAGAAATCGTGTATCAATATCAATATGCCCAACGCGATCCTGCCCAAATTTTGTACTTAGTAAACCTATAGCTAGACAAAGTTTTGGACAAAAACTTGGAAGTCTGGCAACTCCCCTTCTGGTACCTCCCATACAAATGTACCATCCCGCCCCTGATAAACCGTCTAAAACTATCAGTATGGCCAACGCTATCTTGCCCAAATTTTGTATTTAGTAAAGCTATAGCTAGACAAAGTTTTGGACAAAGACTTGGAAGTCTGGCAACTCCCCTTCTGGTACCTCCCATACAAATGTACCATATCGCCTACATTAGAAATCGTGTATCAATATCAATATGCCCAACGCGATCCTGCCCAAATTTTGTACTTAGTAAACCTATAGCTAGACAAAGTTTTGGACAAAAACTTGGAAGTCTGGCAACTCCCCTTCTGGTACCTCCCATACAAATGTACCATCCCGCCCCTGATAAACCGTCTAAAACTAACAGTGTGGCCAACGATATCTTGCCCAAATTTTGAATTTAGTAAAGCTATAGCTAGACAAAGTTTTGAACAAAAACTTGGAAGTCTGGCAACTCCCCTTATGGTACCTCCCATACAAATGTACCATCCCGCCCCTGATAAACCGTCTAAAACTATCAGTATGGCCAACGCTATCTTGCCCAAATTTTGAATTTAGTAAAGCTATAGCTAGACAAAGTTTTGGAGAAAAACTTGGAAGTCTGGCAACTCCCCTTCTGGTACCTCCCATACAAATGTACCATCCCGCCTACCTTAGAAATCGTGTAATAATATCAATATGCCATACGCGATCTTGCCCACATTTTGTATTTAGTAAAGCTATAGCAAGACAAAGTTTTGGACAAAAACTTGGAAGTCTGGCAACTCTCCTTCTGGTACCTCCCATACAAATGTATCATCCCGCCCCTTATAAACCGTCTAAAACTATCAGTATGGCCAACGCTATCTTGCCCAAATTTTGAATTTAGTAAAGCTATAGCTAGACAAAGTTTTGGACAAAAACTTGGAAGTCTGGCAACTCCCCTTATGGTACCTCCCATACAAATGTACCATCCCGCCCCTGATAAACCGTCTAAAACTATCAGTATGGCCAACGCTATCTTGCCCAAATTTTGAATTTAGTAAAGCTATAGCTAGACAAAGTTTTGGAGAAAAACTTGGAAGTCTGGCAACTCCCCTTCTGGTACCTCCCATACAAATGTACCATCCCGCCTACCTTAGAAATCGTGTAATAATATCAATATGCCATACGCGATCTTGCCCACATTTTGTATTTAGTAAAGCTATAGCAAGACAAAGTTTTGGACAAAAACTTGGAAGTCTGGCAACTCCCCTTCTGGTACCTCCCATACAAATGTACCATCCCGCCTACCTTAGAAATCGTGTAATAATATCAATATGCCATACGCGATCTTGCCCACATTTTGTATTTAGTAAAGCTATTGCAAGACAAAGTTTTGGACAAAAACTTGGAAGTCTGGCAACTCCCCTTCTGGTACCTCCCATACAAATGTACCATATCGCCTACATTAGAAATCGTGTATCAATATCAATATGCCCAACGCTATCTTGCCCAAATTTTGTACCTAGTAAACCTATAGCTAGACAAAGTTTTGGATAAAGACTTGGAAGTCTGGCAACTCCCCTTCTGGTACCACCCATACAAATGTACCATATCGCCTACATTAGAAATCGTGTATCAATATCAATATGCCCAACGCGATCCTGCCCAAATTTTGTACTTAGTAAACCTATAGCTAGACAAAGTTTTGGACAAAAACTTGGAAGTCTGGCAACTCCCCTTCTGGTACCTCCCATACAAATGTACCATCCCGCCCCTGATAAACCGTCTAAAACTATCAGTATGGACAACGCTATCTTGCCCAAATTTTGAATTTAGTAAAGCTATAGCTAGACAAAGTTTTGAACAAAAACTTGGAAGTCTGGCAACTCCCCTTATGGTACCTCCCATACAAATGTACCATCCCGCCCCTGATAAACCGTCTAAAACTATCAGTATGGCCAACGCTATCTTGCCCAAATTTTGAATTTAGTAAAGCTATAGCTAGACAAAGTTTTGGAGAAAAACTTGGAAGTCTGGCAACTTCCCTTCTGGTACCTCCCATACAAATGTACCATCCCGCCCCTGATAAACCGTCTAAAACTATCAGTATGCCCAACGCGATCCTGCCCAAATTTTGTACTTAGTAAACCTATAGCTAGACAAAGTTTTGGACAAAAACTTGGAAGTCTGGCAACTCCCCTTCTGGTACCTCCCATACAAATGTACCATCCCGCCTACCTTAGAAATCGTGTAATAATATCAATATGCCATACGCGATCTTGCCCACATTTTGTATTTAGTAAAGCTATAGCAAGACAAAGTTTTGGACAAAAACTTGGAAGTCTGGCAACTCTCCTTCTGGTACCTCCCATACAAATGTACCATTCCACCCACTTTAGAAATCTAGTAATTATATAATTTCGCTCAACGAATCTTTCCGAAATTCTATATTTAGTAAAGCTTTAGCTATATACAATTTTCTAGTAAAAACTCTGCTTTATATTCCGCCCGTTTTGTAAAAACGTGTAATACAATATTTTTATACCCTCACCCTACGGGTAGGAGGGTATATATCATTTGATACGACCCAAAAGTGTAACACCTAGAAATATTCAGATTAGAACCCAGGTGTCTTTGAACCAAATTCGATTCATGACTTTCTAAATCGTTTGAGCCATGTCCGTCTGTCCGTCCGTCCGTCTGTCCGTCTGTCTGTCTGTCCTGCTGGTACGCACGATAACTTTCGAAAGAGTTAAACAATCGCTCTGAAATTTGGCATGGGTTAATATTTTCCCAAAACTGCTTATGGGATTGCATATGGGCTATATGGCCACACCCCTTCGGGTATCTCCCATACAAATCTGCTATTTCGCCCACTTTAGTAAACGTGTAATAATATCAATATGCCCACTCCGATCTTGGCAAAAATCCGTATTTAGTAAAAGTATAACTGAACAAAGTTTCTGACAAAAACTTGGAAGTCTGGCAACTCCCCTTCTGGTACCTCCCATACAAATGTACCATCCCGCCTACCTTAGAAATCGTGTAGTAACACCAATATGACCAACGCGATCTTGCCCAAATTCTGTATTTAGTAAATCTATAGCTAGACAAAGTTTTGGACAATAACTTGGAAGTCTGGCAACTCCCCTTCTGGTACCTACCATACAAATGTACAACCCCGCCCCTGATAAACCGTCTAATACTATCAGTATGACCAACGCTATCTTGCCCAAATTTTGTACTTAGTAAACCTATAGCTATACAAAGTTTTGGACAAAAACTTGGAAGTCTGGCAACTCCCCTTCTGGTACCTCCCATGCAAATGTACCATCCCGCCCTTGATAAACCGTGTAATACTATCAGTATAACCAACGCTATCTTGCCCGCATTTTGTATTTACTAAAGTTATAGCTAGACAACATTTTTGACAAAAACTTGGAAGTCTGGCAACTCCCCTTCTGGTACCTCCCATACAAATGTACCACCCCGCCCCTGATAAACCGTCTAATACTATCAGTATGACCAACGCTATCTTGCCCAAATTTTGTACTTAGTAAACCTATAGCTAGACAAAGTTTTGGACAAAAACTTGGAAGTCTGGCAACTCCCCTTCTGGTACCTCCCATACAAATGTACCATCCCGCCCCTGATAAACCGTCTAAAACTAACAGTGTGGCCAACGCTATCTTGCCCAAATTTTGAATTTAGTAAAGCTATAGCTAGACAAAGTTTTGGACAATAACTTGGAAGTCTGGCAACTCCCCTTCTGGTACCTACCATACAAATGTACAACCCCGCCCCTGATAAACCGTCTAATACTATCAGTATGACCAACGCTATCTTGCCCAAATTTTGTACTTAGTAAACCTATAGCTAGACAAAGTTTTGGACAAAAACTTGGAAGTCTGGCAACTCCCCTTATGGTACCTCCCATACAAATGTACCATCCCGCCCCTGATAAACCGTTTAAAAATATCAGTATGGCCAACGCTATCTTGCCCAAATTTTGAATTTAGTAAAGCTATAGCTAGACAAAGTTTTGGAGAAAAACTTGGAAGTCTGGCAACTCCCCTTCTGGTACCTCCCATACAAATGTACCATCCCGCCTACCTTAGAAATCGTGTAATAATATCAATATGCCATACGCGATCTTGCCCACATTTTGTATTTAGTAAAGCTATAGCAAGACAAAGTTTTGGACAAAAACTTGGAAGTCTGGCAACTCTCCTTCTGGTACCTCCCATACAAATGTATCATCCCGCCCCTTATAAACCGTCTAAAACTATCAGTATGGCCAACGCTATCTTGCCCAAATTTTGAATTTAGTAAAGCTATAGCTAGACAAAGTTTTGGACAAAAACTTGGAAGTCTGGCAACTCCCCTTATGGTACCTCCCATACAAATGTACCATCCCGCCCCTGATAAACCGTCTAAAACTATCAGTATGGCCAACGCTATCTTGCCCAAATTTTGAATTTAGTAAAGCTATAGCTAGACAAAGTTTTGGAGAAAAACTTGGAAGTCTGGCAACTCCCCTTCTGGTACCTCCCATACAAATGTACCATCCCGCCTACCTTAGAAATCGTGTAATAATATCAATATGCCATACGCGATCTTGCCCACATTTTGTATTTAGTAAAGCTATAGCAAGACAAAGTTTTGGACAAAAACTTGGAAGTCTGGCAACTCCCCTTCTGGTACCTCCCATACAAATGTACCATCCCGCCTACCTTAGAAATCGTGTAATAATATCAATATGCCATACGCGATCTTGCCCACATTTTGTATTTAGTAAAGCTATTGCAAGACAAAGTTTTGGACAAAAACTTGGAAGTCTGGCAACTCCCCTTCTGGTACCTCCCATACAAATGTACCATATCGCCTACATTAGAAATCGTGTATCAATATCAATATGCCCAACGCTATCTTGCCCAAATTTTGTACCTAGTAAACCTATAGCTAGACAAAGTTTTGGATAAAGACTTGGAAGTCTGGCAACTCCCCTTCTGGTACCACCCATACAAATGTACCATATCGCCTACATTAGAAATCGTGTATCAATATCAATATGCCCAACGCGATCCTGCCCAAATTTTGTACTTAGTAAACCTATAGCTAGACAAAGTTTTGGACAAAAACTTGGAAGTCTGGCAACTCCCCTTCTGGTACCTCCCATACAAATGTACCATCCCGCCCCTGATAAACCGTCTAAAACTATCAGTATGGACAACGCTATCTTGCCCAAATTTTGAATTTAGTAAAGCTATAGCTAGACAAAGTTTTGAACAAAAACTTGGAAGTCTGGCAACTCCCCTTATGGTACCTCCCATACAAATGTACCATCCCGCCCCTGATAAACCGTCTAAAACTATCAGTATGGCCAACGCTATCTTGCCCAAATTTTGAATTTAGTAAAGCTATAGCTAGACAAAGTTTTGGAGAAAAACTTGGAAGTCTGGCAACTTCCCTTCTGGTACCTCCCATACAAATGTACCATCCCGCCCCTGATAAACCGTCTAAAACTATCAGTATGCCCAACGCGATCCTGCCCAAATTTTGTACTTAGTAAACCTATAGCTAGACAAAGTTTTGGACAAAAACTTGGAAGTCTGGCAACTCCCCTTCTGGTACCTCCCATACAAATGTACCATCCCGCCTACCTTAGAAATCGTGTAATAATATCAATATGCCATACGCGATCTTGCCCACATTTTGTATTTAGTAAAGCTATAGCAAGACAAAGTTTTGGACAAAAACTTGGAAGTCTGGCAACTCTCCTTCTGGTACCTCCCATACAAATGTACCATTCCACCCACTTTAGAAATCTAGTAATTATATAATTTCGCTCAACGAATCTTTCCGAAATTCTATATTTAGTAAAGCTTTAGCTATATACAATTTTCTAGTAAAAACTCTGCTTTATATTCCGCCCGTTTTGTAAAAACGTGTAATACAATATTTTTATACCCTCACCCTACGGGTAGGAGGGTATATATCATTTGATACGACCCAAAAGTGTAACACCTAGAAATATTCAGATTAGAACCCAGGTGTCTTTGAACCAAATTCGATTCATGACTTTCTAAATCGTTTGAGCCATGTCCGTCTGTCCGTCCGTCCGTCTGTCCGTCTGTCTGTCTGTCCTGCTGGTACGCACGATAACTTTCGAAAGAGTTAAACAATCGCTCTGAAATTTGGCATGGGTTAATATTTTCCCAAAACTGCTTATGGGATTGCATATGGGCTATATGGCCACACCCCTTCGGGTATCTCCCATACAAATCTGCTATTTCGCCCACTTTAGTAAACGTGTAATAATATCAATATGCCCACTCCGATCTTGGCAAAAATCCGTATTTAGTAAAAGTATAACTGAACAAAGTTTTTGACAAAAACTTGGAAGTCTGGCAACTCCCCTTCTGGTACCTCCCATACAAATGTACCATCCCGCCTACCTTAGAAATCGTGTAGTAACACCAATATGACCAACGCGATCTTGCCCAAATTCTGTATTTAGTAAATCTATAGCTAGACAAAGTTTTGGACAATAACTTGGAAGTCTGGCAACTCCCCTTCTGGTACCTACCATACAAATGTACAACCCCGCCCCTGATAAACCGTCTAATACTATCAGTATGACCAACGCTATCTTGCCCAAATTTTGTACTTAGTAAACCTATAGCTATACAAAGTTTTGGACAAAAACTTGGAAGTCTGGCAACTCCCCTTCTGGTACCTCCCATGCAAATGTACCATCCCGCCCTTGATAAACCGTGTAATACTATCAGTATAACCAACGCTATCTTGCCCGCATTTTGTATTTACTAAAGTTATAGCTAGACAACATTTTTGACAAAAACTTGGAAGTCTGGCAACTCCCCTTCTGGTACCTCCCATACAAATGTACCACCCCGCCCCTGATAAACCGTCTAATACTATCAGTATGACCAACGCTATCTTGCCCAAATTTTGTACTTAGTAAACCTATAGCTATACAAAATTTTTGACAAAAACTTGGAAGTCTGGCAACTCCCCTTGTGGTACCTCCCATGCAAATGTACCATCCCGCCCTTGATAAACCGTGTAATACTATCAGTATAACCAACGCTATCTTACCCACATTTTGTATTTACTAAAGTTATAGCTAGACACAATTTTTGACAAAAACTTGGAAGTCTGGTAACTCCCCTTCTGGTACCTCCCATACAAATGTACCATCCCGCCCTTGATAAACCGTGTAATACTATCAGTATAACCGACGGTATCTTGCCCACATTTTGTATTTACTAAAGATATAGCTAGACAAAATTTTTGACAAAAACTTGGAAGTCTGGCAACTCCCCTTCTGGTACCTCCCATACAAATGTACCATCCCGCCTACCTTAGAAATCGTGTAGTAACACCAATATGACCAACGCGATCTTGCCCAAATTCTGTATTTAGTAAATCTATAGCTAGACAAAGTTTTGGACAAAAAGTTGGAAGTCTGGCAACTCCCCTTCTGGTACCTCCCATACAAATGTACCATCCCGCCCTTGATAAACCGTCTAATACTATCAGTATAACCAACGCTATCTTGCCCAAATTTTGTATTTACTAAAGTTATAGCTAGACAAAATTTTTGACAAAAACTTGGAAGTCTGGCAACTCCCCTTCTGGCACCTCCCATACAAATGTACCATCCAATATTTTTTATACCCTCACCCTACGGGTAGGAGGGTATATATCATTTGATACGACCCAAAAGTGTAACACCTAGAAATATTCAGATTAGAACCCAGGTGTCTTTGAACCAAATTCGATTCATGACTTTCTAAATCGTTTGAACCATGTCCGTCTGTCCGTCCGTCCGTCTGTCCGTCTGTCCGTCTGTCTGTCTGTCCTGCTGGTACGCACGATAACTTTCGAAAGAGTTAAACAATCGCTCTGAAATTTGGCATGGGTTAATATTTTCCCAAAACTGCTTATGGGATTGCATATGGGCTATATGGCCACACCCCTTCGGGTATCTCCCATACAAATCTGCTATTTCGCCCACTTTAGTAAACGTGTAATAATATCAATATGCCCACTCCGATCTTGGCAAAAATCCGTATTTAGTAAAAGTATAACTGAACAAAGTTTCTGACAATAACTTGGAAGTCTGGCAACTCCCCTTCTGGTACCTCCCACACAAATGTACCACCCCGCCCCTGATAAACCGTCTAATACTATCAGTATGACCAACGCTATCTTGCCCAAATTTTGTACTTAGTAAACCTATAGCTATAAAAATTTTTTGACAAAAACTTGGAAGTCTGGCAACTCCCCTTGTGGTACCTCCCATGCAAATGTACCATCCCGCCCTTGATAAACCGTGTAATACTATCAGTATAACCGACGCTATCTTGCCCACATTTTGTATTTACTAAAGATATAGCTAGACAAAATTTTTGACAAAAACATGGAAGTCTGGCAACTCCCCTTCTGGTACCTCCCATACAAATGTACCATCCCGCCTACCTTAGAAATCGTGTAGTAACACCAATATGACCAACGCGATCTTGCCCAAATTCTGTATTTAGTAAATCTATAGCTAGACAAAGTTTTGGACAAAAAGTTGGAAGTCTGGCAACTCCCCTTCTGGTACCTCCCATACAAATGTACCATCCCGCCCTTGATAAACCGTCTAATACTATCAGTATAACCAACGCTATCTTGCCCAAATTTTGTATTTACTAAAGTTATAGCTAGACAAAATTTTTGACAAAAACTTGGAAGTCTGGCAACTCCCCTTCTGGCACCTCCCATACAAATGTACCATCCAATATTTTTCTATAGCATTCGGTATTTTAGGTTGCTATTATGACTTTTCATCAGATGTTACATCAAATGATGGTAGCTACGGTCACTTTTGACTTTCCGATACTTATGAGTATGAGACTTGTATGTTTTTACTGAGGGTGAGGGTATATATAAGTCGGTTTACCCGACTGCAACTTTTCCACTGGTTTCTATAACATTCGGTATTTTGAGGTTGCTATTATGGTATATGAGACTTATATTTTTTTACTGAGGGTGAGGGTATATATAAGTCGGTTTACCCGACTGCAACTTTTCCACTGGTTTTAATATTATTTATCATGGAGCCCCATATGGTTTTCCGTTTTTTCATCTTCTTTATTTATTAAAAGAAGATCATACTTTGATAAATAAACTTATAAATTAATAATAAATTTTGAAAAAAAATTTGAAAAGAACATTTTATTTGCTGTATAATTTTTTTTAGTTAAACAACATTAAGAGAAAGAAAATATTTGTTCTTATGTATATGTATCTAAAGGTTTTTCCAACAAGTGGTGTTATTTTGAATCACCCGGTATTTCGGTAGCTGTCACTTTTGAAGCTGACAAGTAGAAACTACGCCACTACTAAAAATGGAACGATACACTCTTCAACAACGCATAGAAATTATTAAAATTCACTATAAAAATGTTGAAAGTCTTGCAGTCACAGTTCGATAAACTAAAACACCTTTGAGTCGTCGTGAAGCAGCTTGTCGGATCGCAAAACAGAACTTGGTGGAAAAATTCGAGCTGTTGGAACGGGTTAGTGATGTGAAGAATAAAACCCACGCACGTCGCTAAAGAACAACTGAGAATATTGCTGCTGTATCCCAAAATTGCCGATTCCTCGTCGTTCTTTGGAATTGGGCATTCCACAAATGTCATTACACCGTATTTTGCATAAAGACTTGGATCTTAAGGCTTATAAAGTTCAGTTAACACAAGAACTCAAGCCGGCCGATCATCAACCACGTCGCGTCTTTGCCGATTGGGACCTTGAAATGCATGACAATTATCCGGAATTCCATCGAAAAATCACCTAGACTGATGAGGCCCATTTTCATCTCGGTGGCTAGTCAACAAGC
Source organism: Hydrotaea cyrtoneurina (assembly GCA_958296145.1). Taxonomy (NCBI): domain Eukaryota; kingdom Metazoa; phylum Arthropoda; class Insecta; order Diptera; family Muscidae; genus Hydrotaea; species Hydrotaea cyrtoneurina. The sequence goes on along the minus strand of OY282514.1, from coordinate 47,072,176 downwards.
AAAATTATCACATCTGGGGCTTGGAAAACCCAAGATTTATTGTTGAGAAGCCTCTCCATCCTCAACATGTGACTGTTTAGTTGGCTGACGTTGTTTTTCATTATTAACGGCATACCTTCCTCTTTATTATGAAATAAACACAGAGTAGTTTGTGATTGCAATAAACATAAAGTGATATACCTAATTAAATGCGTATCGTACCAAACCGAAAACGCTTTTGTATAATAGCGAAAGTACATGTAAACAAATAAATTATTTAGAATTCCAAATACTGGGAGGAAATGTAAAAAACCACAAAAAATACCAGATTTTACAAAAAGGGTATTTTAAAAAAGTGTCGGGTACCGATACCAAAATGGGGCGAAAAGCACCAAAATGGCAACGCTGGTCCTACTTTCCATTGAATTCGAATGCTAGAGATGAGCGGATCTGATTCGTTTGTACAATTCGGCATGGGAGGTACCAGAAGGGAAGTTGCCAGACTTCCAACTTTTTGTCGGAAACCTTGTCTAGCTATAGCATCACTAAATGCAGAATTTGGACAGGATATTGATAATATTACACGATATCTAAAGTGGGCGAAATAGACGATTTGTATGGGAGGTACCCGAAGGGAAGGAAGGTAGGCCCATATGCAATCCCATAAGCAGTTTTGTGAAAATATTAAGCCATGCCAAATTTCAAAGCGATTGTTTAACTCTTTCGAAAGATATCGTGCGGACAGACGGACATGGCTCAAACGATTTAGAAAGTCATGAATCGAATTTGGTTCAAAGACACTTGGGTTCTAATGTGAATATTTGTAGGTGTTACACTTTTGGGTCGTATCCTACCCGTAGGGTGAGGGTATAAAAACCTTAGCTAATAATTCAAAACCCAGCTAGGGGTTTCTTCTACAATCATAAGCATTCAGATTTTGGGTGTTTCAATGGGTTCAAGATTTTGAAGTTGGAAAATGTGTTCCTGTGTTATTGCACAAAAGCCCTAGGCTAAAAAACGGATAAGAACACAAGATTTTTATCAGCGGCTGTTTCATCCACTAAACCCTTTACAAGTATCACCAATGCGGCTTGATATTCTTTTATGGAATATTATTTCTATCATTACGAGCGACAGAGTAGTTTTCTGATTTTATATATTTTTTAGTTATGTTTTACTCGAAATAACATGAATAAGATTATAAACTAACTTTTTCAAAGTGAAACTACAAGGGACCACCCAAATGTATATTTGCCTGATGATAAAGCAATTATATCTGTCTGCATGTACCACATACCGTTTTGTACGTCAGTATGTCAGTCCGTACGTCTGTCTGTCTGTCTGTCTGTTGGTCGCTACTTTGTGGTGGTGTTGCTGAATATTTTGTAGTAGACCAAGCATAACTTGAAAGTTCTTCATTTAACACTGCGAATACAGTTGGTTGGTCACACATACATGCATACGTTTACATATGCATACGTCACACATACTTGTGCATATGTGTATATGTAAAGTAAAAGTATCTATTGTTTGGCAGTGTTATGCAAAACGTTCGTGCATAACAATTGGTTTATTATTTTCAATATACAAACAATATACACACAAAACAATTATATTTCCAAAATTTTATAAAATTGTAAATTTACAATTCGAATTGGAGCATTTGTGTACTCGCTTGCCTGCATCTAATTTTGGCCACAACAATTTTTACATCAAAATATATAAATCCTGAAATGTTTGCATTCGATTTGTTGGCTTTGTTTAAGTTTAACAAAAATCCTTTTATACCCATAAAGAACGGCGTGTGCTAAAATGAGACAGAGCTTACGTCCAGCAAATAGAGGGAGGGCCACATCGGTTCAACTATGCCTTCCCATGCCACTTGTGTGAAGATTTGAAAAAGTACAAGTACTCCGTTCTTTATAGGCCAGTGGAAAAGCGTTTACTAACGATGTCTGTCAAAGCTAATTTTGGTCCAAAAATAATGAGAACATTTTCAGAGGATGATGGGGTCCTTTTAAAGGTAAACCTTTACTCCTTCGGCCCGATCCGGCCTATACCAACCGAGTCCACACGTCACACAGCCAACGCAAAATCGAATAATCATCATAAATTGTGATGTCAATTTGCGGCCACGGAGCTGTGATTTGAGTCCTTTGGATTATTTTTTGTGGGGATAAATGTTACGCAAATCATCCCGAGTCATTTAAAGCGATGAAAAACACGAAACAATCGAAAACTTAGTGACAAATTGAGCTGATCGGATGAGGCACTGCCGAGCCAGTCGTGGTAGTCATATGAATGATTTGCTTGAATAAATTTATAGAATTGTTAAAAGTTTTAAGTGACACAGGTAAATTGTTGTATATCCGAGCAACTCTAACTTGAGTGAAAGTAACAGTGAGTACTGAACACTATTCACGATATCGAGCCCTTTTCGGGAAAAAGAGGTAAGCGGTTTTTTTTTTTGAAAAAATTCTATAGGAAATTGCCTAAATCCAGAATATTTAAAATTAAAAATTTAACGTTACACACCTTTTAGCTTGGCCACCTTCTCCTGTAAAATTTCATTTGTGGCGCTTACGTCTTTTTCGCGCTTAGGGCTTAATATACCAAGGCTGACAAAAGCGCCTAATAACTTCTAGACAATATGCCCAAAGTTGCGAAGAGCTAAGTAATCTGTATAGTTTCTCAGCCAAAAAAGCAGTTGCTTGGACAGCCAATAATATAACCACAAATAGTCGTCGAACTCTCCATTTCCATTTTCGGCCAGGACGAGAAAATGCTTGAATTCATTGACACAAAAACTCCACAAATCATCTCCTAAAACAGGCATCAGGTAGGTTTCATCCAATTGCAGTTATTTTATTAACGCCATATAACTGCTTTTATTAAAGTTCATTAATAACGTAGTTACGACAAATAAGTTTACCATTTAAATTTGTGGTCACCACACCCTACACAAATCTCTCGAATAAATGTTGGTAATGTCCACAAATATTTATTATAATTATCTTTGAATCATAAATCGGCTGTAATTGTCACGAACGGAGGTGGCATAAAAACTGTAAAATATGGGAAACCAGTAGGCGCTTCTATTGGCTGAAAATTGTGATTTTATATCGAGACCAGTTTGTATTGCAGAAAAGAAGCCATATTAGAATGCTGTGCTTACCCTGTTCAAACCTTTTTCCATTGGAAGTGGTATCAGAGGGGAGGAAGAAACATTGCTTGGGGCTGTTAGATAAACGACGGAGTCGAATCCGACTTTAGCTGTTCGGAAAATTCGGAAATTGTATTTCCGTCCACTATTCACTGAGGTGCGTTTGTATCTTAACGATTAAAAAGTTCATAAAATGGAAACTATTTCAAATTTAAAAAGAAATTAACAGATTAACTTGTTCTCAATAAATTTAAATAAAATCAGAGTCTCGCAAAATTTTCCTACTGCAAATTCTAAACTCCGACACCGTGCAAATTTGTCAGACTCCGACTCCAAGACTTTGACTCCAAGGCTCTGTCCTATGTTGGTAGATTGTGCCAATTATAGCAGATTTTGAGAATTCTTTATCCTTGCCCATATCTGGAATTATAGCATCCTAGAAGTGGTTATTATGACTCCAAGACTCTGACTCCAAGACTCTGACTCCAAGACTCTGATTCCAAGATTCTGAATCCAAGACTCTGAAACCAAGACTCTGACTCCAAGACTCTGATTCCAAGACTCTGACTCCAAGACTCTGACTCCAAGACTCTGAAACCAACACTCTGACTCCAAGACTCTGAAACCAAGACTCTGAAACCAAGATTCTGAAACCAAGACTCCGACTCCAAGACCCTGACTCCGCAGCCTTTAAACTGCCAAGAGTAAAATAAATAGTTCTTTGTTAAGATCTTTCAAACTGAATCATTATTTGTTTCCACTTTTCATAGGACAGCATGTGTTGAAATTCGGAAAACCAAAGTTTTTACAGAAAATTAGATTTGTGCCATGGCTAAACCTTTTCAAAGAAAATGTGAAAAAAATTCTTAAAAATACTTTACCCCATAAGCTTTCACAAAGAGTTAGAATGAAAAAAAACTTCTAATGAAGACTTTTTCCTCACTGGAGGTTTGGACTCGAATATATGGTAAGAATGATGGAAATCATGGGCATGGATAAAGAATCCTTAAAAAATCATCTATAACAGGTCAATTGGCACAATCTACCAACATAGGACAACAGACAGCTGACCGTATTGCTGGCTGCATTGTATGCCCAATATTCTGAGTATGAATCCAAGAACTCCATCTCTCTTTCTCAATTTAATTTTTTTCTAATAATCACGGAAATTCGGGATTCTTCAAAATATTATTCACAACTTGATTATCATCTCGATACATGAAGAATGATAGAAAGAATGACTTCGCCATTACGCGCAGAGAAAAAAATGTTCTGCGCATGTTGTGATAGTGACGTCACGCGTAGGGTGCTCTGTTTGGCTAACAGTTAATTGCAGGGTTGCCAACAATAGTTCTTACATTGTATTTCAGTGTGAAACTTTTTACTCGTTATAGATCCACATAGAGTTGGCAATCCTTACAGGGGAACAAATACGTCATCTAACCGGAAATCATGCGCATGGCGTAATCTTTTATTTTATCATTCTTGTCGATACATGTCCTCTATACATCCTCCTAGTAAGGTCCTAACCGTCCTGAAAGCGATATTGTTACTTCTCATACAAATGCTGAACTGTCAGATGAATGTAGGGTGTCATATAGCTGTGAGCGATCGACTTAAGCCTTTCTCTTACTTGTTTTGGGTTTGGTTATTTGTCTTTTTTTGGTTGGCACGAACACCCGTCCCATATGGTCTGATACCACAAAACAAATGGACAAATGACTCCCAACAATTAAAATAACTCAATTTACAATTGTGAAAACACCGTTGTCGACGCTCGCGCCATTCCAAGGCATCTATAAGTCATTTCGAACGAGTCGCGCGGGTTCAAACATCATGCCCGCTGTGACAGCAAATGATTGAAAGATAAAAGAAAACCTCAAGGCGCTCAGAGCCACTAAAAGACGGAAGGAGCCGTAGATGACGAGATTGCGAGAAACGTACACATACAATGGGAAATAATGATAATCGAGAGGTGCTACTTATGTATTTATCAGGCATTATCAAATGATTACAATTACAATACAAGAAGTCATTTCAAGCAACATGCGAACGTTTTCAACGGACATCTGATCAAATTAATGCTCAATGGGATAATGCTGATGACGACGATAATGATGACGATGCTGATGATGACGGAGACGGAGACGGTGATTGTGTAAAAGCCAAACAATAGAGATTTGTTGACGCTTTTTATGTGTTCACTCGTATGTGAAAGACACATTTTTTGGCCATGCTTTGCTTTTCGTTTTTTATGTTTGGATTCCTGTGCTTAAGAGCCCGCTCGAAATGAATGTGTTTCTGTGGTGGCTGGTGGTAGACGTCGAGGTACACGAGCCCATATGCACCACAAATCCATTCACCGGCAATGGACGTGATTAATTTTATTTTCGTGATTTTTCTCTTTTTCTCTCTCTCTCTCTCTCACTCCGTTATTTTTGGTCTATTCGTGCCTGGTAACAAATTTCTGGTTAGTTTTTATTTGGTCACCGAAAAAAAAGGCAACAATAGCGACAGCAACCTTGCTGCTGTATTCAATAAATGCAAGTGTGGTCAAAAATAGAAGACCAAGAGTTTGTTTAATTTTCGGAGGGGGCTTGTTTCGTTTTTGTCGTTGGTTGGCTTGTCGGGTTTTTTTTTTTGGGTTGTTGTCTTTTTTGCGGTTTGGATTAATGAACATATGTTCACGACTGTTTTGTTGGGTGAAAGGCAAACAAGCCCAACCTCCTCAACGGCCACCATCGATGTCGCCGTACTCTGTGAATACGGTGGGGAATATCTGAATTATAAAATTTAAAAAAAAAAACACACACACACAAATAGCTAAACAAAATTAGAAACAATTCCTGAGGCACATAGAGACGCGGTAGATGCTGCGTATATTAGAGTGCGAAGCAACCAGAAAAATGGTGAAAATTAAGATGCTCAAATCGTTTGTACTCTGAATTAAACTACTTAAGCCGTTCTTGAATAAACATATAAAAAAGCCGACTACAAGATCAACTTTATACCAGGTGAACACAGTACTCATTCCGGCACGAAATTTGCACAGAAAGGGAGAATTCGATATTTACTTGGAAGTAAATCTGTCATTTACATTTGCATCGACAGATTTGATTGAAATTTCACTCAGTACAAGCGGAAGTGCGATCGAACTTTAGTCTTGCAGATAGACCCTGTTGGGGTTGCCAGCTGTGAAAGTGAAATTACTTAAAATATCGAAAATTAAAAAAAAAAATCCTGATTCTCTCTTTGAGGACTTGAATCAACGCTTGGCTTTTGGCGTAGATCTTATCTATCACGTGGCCCCAAAGGAAGAAGTTGCAAGGTGTTTAATCCCAAGATCACGATGACCAATTGTGATCACCTCTTCGAGAGACAACACGGTTGGGATATTTCTCCCGTAAAAGAGCAATGGTTTCGTTGCTTGTGTGGCACGTAACGCCGTCTTATTGAAAGAAAACGTTGTCCAGATCAATATCATCCAACTACGACCATACAAAATCATTAGTCATCTCTCGATAGAGCAATCAATTCACCGTAACTGTTGATCCAACCTCATTTTCGAAAAAGTAAGGTCCAATGACCCCCCCGTCACACGTTGAGGATGGAGAGGCGCCTCAACAGTAACTCTTGGGTTTTCCAAGACCCAGATGCGACAATTTTGCTTGTTGACGTAGCCACCGAGGTGGAAATGGGCCTCATCAGTCAAGATGATTTTGGAATGGAATTCCGGATCATTTTCATGCATTTCAAGGTCTCAATCGGCAAAGACACGACGTTGTTGATGATCGGCCGGCTTGAGTTCTTGTGTTAACTGAACTTTATAAGCTTCAAGACCCATGTCTTTATGCAAAATACGGTGTAATGACGTTTGTGGAATGCCCAATTCCAAAGAACGACGAGGAAAGGTGAATATTCTCACTTGTTCTTGAGCGACGTGCACGGGTTTTTTTCTTCACATCACTAACTTGTCCCAACAGCTCGAATTTTTCCACTAATTTCTATATTGCGGTCCGACAAGGTGCTCCACGACGACCCAAAAATGCTTTAGTTTTGCCAACTGTGACTGCAAGCTTTTCACCATTTTTGTAGTGAATTTTAATAATAACTTTTGAACGTAACATTTGGTTTCGTTAGCAGTGCGAATGAAGGCAGGAAACCCCTGTATATAGTTATTGTTTCCAAATATAGACCAAAATTTCCTACATTTAGTTTTTTTTTCACATTTAGTAACTAGTCCATTCTAATGTTTGACAAGTTCTAATTTATGACGAAACTTATGCAATCTGTGACAGCTCAAGAAGTTAATTTTCGCTGTCTGAGAAGATATTCCATATATCTGGCAGACGGATGTCTTATTCTGAAATAATTTCAGTTTCTATTTTTCTGTGTATATGCCTTCTTCATCCTCTGGACAGGTGTCATTCTTGTCAAATCTCTTAATCGTTCCTGTGACAGGGATAATAGATTTTTGTACTTCTTGTTCGTCATATTAGGGCCAAGTCAGGCGTGATGATCTTAAAATCATGTTTTCATTTTTAAAAAATATTTAATTTTATTTTTAAATTCTTAAAAAAATATTTAATTTTAAAATCCCTATTTTTTTTAAAAAATATTAGTATTTAAATTTTGTTTTTTTTTTTAGAAAAATTTGTTATTTTTGAAAAATATTTCATTTTAAAATTAAATATTTTTTTAAAAATTTAAAATTAAATAAAATATGATTTTAAGATATTTTATAGTTGAAAATGGATCTTATAAGCTAAACATAAAAATCAGAAACTCATTCACGGTTCCGAATCTTATCTTATCTTATCTTAATTTTGTCGAAAGGTATGAAACGTAAAAGCTAAATAACTTAAAACTACCAACATGGAGATGGGACTTTCTTTCCTATGAGGGCAGTACAGCTGCCAAACTCGTCTATGATGAATATTTCTGCGCTTGCAACTTAGGACAGATTTTAATAAAGCACGCGAATTTTTAATTCTTCGTTCATTGCCTACAGCAAGACCCCGTCTAATGTACACACTCGTTCATGTGTGTGTACAAACAAGCTTATTGTACATATAAGTAAACATACTTCACAAAAAAAAACAAAGAATTATAACAACAAAACGGAAATAAAACCAAACGAAAATTCAATTAAATAACAAAGTAAACAACGTGTTTGGCATTAAGGGGCCAAAAGTTTACATACAACGATTTATGCAAACGTTGTCCAAATCCTCCATTAGGAGTTTTGTTTTTGCTACTTTATGGGCCAAAGTGTATATTCGTAACTCACACCAAACTGTGCTAAAGGGCATAATGGGATAACTATTGTGGTTCGTGGAGGAAGAGTGATTTGTGTTATCATCATTGTTTCTCATTATCTTGAAGATGAGTGATCTCAGTGAAGTACAATTGAAAAATTACCAAATAAATTGACCGCGATGAAAAGTGGTTTTCAATGTTTTTTAATTGTCACCGTCTAAAACTGTTCTTCAGGCCTGGTGAAGGTTGACACCAAAATATAGGATAGAATTTGTGTTAAATCTCAATATAATTTGGAACAATGGCGGCCAGCATTGATATTGAAGATAATAAGTTTCAATCCAAAAATGGTCCTGATACAAAACTATCTTCTAAATAAACTAAATTTTAGGGCTATCGGTATTGCCTTGATTCTGGACAAGGTGTTCTCGGAGGAGGCTCAACACACGCTGAAAAATACATCTTTTTTTAAATGTTTACACACAAGTAAAATGCGTGTTTGGTCTTTGTAGCAAGTAAAGCTTTTTTCGTTCAACACAAAGTATATTTGGATGTAAATACATTTTATTTGCTATTAATATTATGTATTTGGGTATAAGCATTAGCGTGTTTGGGAAAAAAAGACTACAAACGTATTGCATTCAAGAAATTACAACATTTGAGTGCGAATAGGTGTCTATTTGCACCAGTTTTCGTAATTTTGTTTTGCATCTACGCTCTTTCAGATAATAACTATAAGCGAGAGAATAAGATGAATTGATATCTAGTGATTCACAAAGTGAAAAAAAGACAAATAATAGAAACAACAGAAGTTCATACTCCTTATCAGCGTTGCCAATACAAACATTTTTTGTCTACCACAAATTTCCAAAAAAAAAAAAAACATACCAAATCCCCTTGTAGCCGACCAAAATTTTAAAATAATTCCCACTCAACGTCTTTTTTAGGACAAAACAAAATTAAATTAAGAATTCAGTATTTTTATTCACTATTAGTAATAGTTTAATTCAGTCTTATGTTCTGAGAGTAATTTTAATCTAACCCGAATTCTTCATGTCCCTTTTAGCTGACCATACGTAGTTGGTGATGTGCAAACTCCTTGCATAATACAATGTTTTTGTTAGTATTTGGTTTAGATCATGGGTGGCCAAACTTTTCAGGAGCTGGGCCAGATTTTAGAAATGAGGTTTCCTACCGGGCCGCAAACAATTTTTTTATTATTCAAAGCAATCAAGAAATGCATTGTTTTTTTACGAAGATAATCAAAAATGTTAATCAAACATATTTATTTAATTATAATTAGGTAATACAAAACGCAGTAATAGAAAAATAAACACAATGTAATAAATTTTAGTGAGACGTGTGATTTTGTTTGTCGGAACTAAGTTCATCAATATCGATATCGATTGTTGTTGTTGCTACACGCAAACAGTTTTCCAAATGCTCATCTGTGATTCGTGTTCTGATTTGAGATTCTATATGCTTCATTCGACTAAAAAGCTGTTCACAAGTGTAAGTGTTTCCAAATAGCGAGATCATAGATAGAGCATGTTTGTAAAATGCAGGATATTTCTCCTTGTCCAAATATGTTTTGTAAAACTCTTCCAAACCAACCTGATTGAATTTCTCCTTTAACTGTGCATCACAAACCATTTCACAATGTTCCATTTGTAAAATTCCTGGCAATAAATTCACGTCTACGGAGAATGGCGTTGCAAATGCAGCAAAAAGCAAAAAACTTTAGATGCTTATGAGTTAAGTTTTTTTGTTAAAGAATCTGATGAAAATTTTCGTTCTGCAGGTGCAGAACTGAACAGTCAAAAAAACAGTTTTTGTTTAAACTATTTTTAATACAAGAAATTGTCTTCAAAAAAACAATTAATATTTAATCCAATGAAATATTCGTATTCCACCGTGTAACAATTAAATGAAAGATCACAAAATTTTTGAATAACGTGCGAAATGGATAAATCTTCACTCGATAGAACCTTTTCTGGAGTTATTATGATTAATAATGTTTTCACGTTCAAAACCAAATCTCTCGATTTGATCCAAAACTTAAACATACAAATTTAAAATATTAGTTTTTATTTCAATAATTTCCGAATACGAGAAGTTACTTTTGTTCCAATGAAAATTTTTGAAATGTGAACTTGATTATTTTTGGTTTTATAACCAATATTTAAACCAGTTAACTCCTTTTTAATAACTCCATTTGCCTTGTCCTCGTTCGCCATCGGACCCATCTTCGCCGACTCCGGATAATGTGGCCTTTGGGGTTTACGGTGTCGGTTTTATTAACATATGCTTTTTCCCATATTTTCTTCATCAGTATATTGAAGAAGTTCCACGATAAGCTGTCGACTGTCCCTCTTGTAGTAGTGAATTGTTCGGAGAGGTCGCTTCCTATTTTGACTGAGGATCTAGTGTCACTCCGAGTCTTTCGACAAGTTTCGATGGGATCTTATACGCATGCATGGTTTCAAACAATTCGGCGTGTGGAAGTCTCATTTATAATCGATGCTTTGCTTAGCTTTTCTTGGGTATTTTCCATTATCTGGCAAAGTGCAAAGAATTGGTTGAAAGTTGTTACTTTCCTGGTTGTATTCTGTGACAAGGAGGAGAATGGGAGTCGATCGATTTGTAAAACAGGACAATATGAACTCATTAAGTTCATCACAAATACAGCAATTGCAAATTTCGGACATATGAATTCAAACACTCAAGCTAGCATGCTTTAGATGACTACTATGGACTCAACTAAGAGTATAAACGAAATAGTGAATGGCAAAATTTTTTTGTAAAATCAAGTATGTATGACCTCGTTGACAAAAGTTAGTCCAAAAACATCTGAGGAATGTGACCGAAGCATATAAAATGTTATTGGAGAGCTGTACCTGTACCGCATGTATAAAGCCACAAAAGTAAACATGAACCTCATCCTCTCAGCCATGGGCCTCGCATAGTTAATGCAAAATATAATTTTATAAAATCCACTTCAGTTTCATAATACCACCAAGCAATCACACAAATTAGTAATATTTTGAAATCAATAGTTCCCTTAACCACTTAAATGTCCACCTACGGAAATCTGCCTACAAACTGAATGTATGGCAAAGCCAATATTATTAATTAAATATTATCGTCGAATACCAAAAGCGTCGTTGGCAACAGCGAAAGCAAAAATTTCGAAACGCAAAAAGAGAGAAAAACTGAGTGAAAAAAACCGCTAAAACTATTTGCGCACTTAATCTCTTACCAAAAAAATGTTAAATATGCGATGCACAAGAGACGGACGGATGCAAAGGCTGGTGGTGCGGAGCCACCTGTCAAACTAAAAACTCACGCAAATTTCTGTCGGGTGCGTGTATTTATAAATGATAATTATGTGGCTATTTTGCATCATCATCGTCGTCATCGGTGGCTGTGTCAATCAGACAGACACCATTGGCTCTAATTAGCCGGTTAAGTTATTCAATTTGTTCAAAATGCCTCTCGCTTTTGTTTTGTGGCCATTTTGGCAATTCGAATATTTGTGATGCTGTTGTTATAAATAAAAGCCCCCCCAGTCAAAGATTGGGGATTTGCGCAATTTAAATATACATATTTGGTTTTTGGTATTTTTTTTTTCTTCTCGTCGATAATTTTATGGGCTCATTTATTTGTCATAATTGGTGTTTTCCATTCGTTTGATTTTCTGTTTATCGTTCGTTCGTTCGTTTGTGTTCAAATGCCACGAGGATTAGAATGTCGATAAATCACGGGGAGTTTGTGTAGTAGTTTAATTTGTGGATTATATGGAATTTGCAAAGAATTTATTTCGAAATTAAGAATTTCGAAATGAAGTTAAGGCATAAATTATTATAAAGCTAAAGTGATTTATTTAGCGGAAGAATATATATATATAAATATATAACCAAGAAGTTCCTAGGCGGAAGAATAATGTTTAAATATTAGTAGTCTGGCCGAATTTGTATACCCCCTTCAGTACATCCACTCACCTCGCCAGACCACGATTAAATGGGCCTTTAATCTGCTTTGCAAGAGACAGCCAGAGCGTGAGTTCAAAGAAAGAAAATAATGATTTTCGAAATCATAGACAACACGATTCAAGCTAAGTAACGTACCAAAAGATTCTTCTACTTATAAGTCAGTCATTATTTTTTGCTAAGAGTTCACACTGAGGGTAATGAGGTGACATTACCGGGTAATGCATATGGGCAAGTCCCACAAATAGTCTGCCAAAAACCAATTATTTTATATTTTTTCAACTTAATTTATTTGTTTAATGGAACATTACACTAAATATACATTTTATAAATGGAGAAAAAAATTGTATTTGCCTTTGGCTGACTTGGCTTTGTTGTCGCTCTTCTCTCTTAGGACTTTCATGACATTCATGGCAATATAATATAAATCTATTTTTATAATATTTCTTTTATACCATTTTTTTTTTTTGCTTTTGTTGTTATTGGTTAGTAAAGATTGTCACATATAAATTTACTGAATGGTTAATTAATTGTAAAATGCCAATGAAGGTTCATTCATCAATGTTGGCCATTGTACAAACATAATTAAATAATCGTATTAATATTTAATGAATAACACTAACTAACATTTCTGCTGCGTTAATAGGCCGTAAGTAATAAGCCAATCAGTCGGTTGGGCGGGGTAATTGGTAATGACCTCATTTCCGATAGATGGATTGCGAAATGGGTGTGAAAAAATGCAATCATAATTTCAATCAATATTTCTAACTACAATACGTTGTCCCTAGCCTGATTTCAGTTCAAATATTTACTCTTTTCATCCCAGTTGAATTTATCCTTGAAGAGCTGAAATTCAATTTGTTCCGCATGAGTTCCTCTATCTACACGCAGGCATAACTTACATAGTTAACTAACCTATAAATTAGTTTTTGTCTTCATCTTCGTCTTGGAAGTCACTGAACCAACTTTCCCTGCCATTCGCCTTTCCTTAAGCCCCAAAGTGTTTTTTGTTCTCGCATACATACGCACATGCGAACATTTTTACTATGCAGGATTTTTTAAAAATGTCTTCTTTTTTGCTGTTGCATTTTATTTACTTTGTTGGGAAATTTAATTTAATTTTGTTTTACGTTCATCATGAAAATTGATTATAAATAAACATTGCATACTTTGGGGGATGAGGTGGTGTTGTTAGTGTTGCATACTTTAAGGATTTTGTTACAAAAAAATAGCCTTAACTTTTGACTTAACTTTAACGAAGAGATAATAAAGTTTTTCCATTGCTTAAGTTTTATGCGATTTATTAAAATGAAACATTCTCCCCAAGAATTTGCTGCGCTCATAAAATCTGTGTGTGTACTGCATTTAATAGAAGTATTAAAGTGAAACTTTTATGTCGTCGAAGGGAAAATCTCTAAATATGTCATGTTTAGGGAAGCGTGGACTTTACAAAAGACTCGAACAGGAAATAGTTCGGATTGCTGTTGCAAACCAAACTACCTTATGGTCGATTTCCTAAGAAACTTGACAAGGCAGGCGAAAGGGGGATTAAAAAGAACTTTCTAAAATAATAAGAGATTTATGAGCTGGTAATAAATTATGATTTGTATATGGAGGATATCAGAATAAAGACTAAACACCTTTAGGAAAAGTTATCAACTCATAGACTTTCATAAAATGAATGAGATATTAAAATGAGATATTAAAGAAAGGATGGAAACAGTTTTAGTCGGGTGAGCAATGCTTAGGCGAAACTTCGCCTATGGACATACCTCGAGAAAATTAAAAAGGCTCAACATGGTCCAACTTGGCAGGATACACAAAGAGATGTGACATCTAAGTTTAACTCCCACATGAGTGGATTCTGGCAGGGCCGCACAAAAAACGTGTGGACCAGTGTGAAGAAGAAGAAAGGTATTCCTTATAGCAGATCCACACTCTCGACACATCCGTAAGGACTTCAGGCTCTGGCGTGAGGACATCCAAGATGTTATTCCAATGGACGTCAACCGGTAGTCAATATCGAATGCCCTGAAAATCACGCAGCAACAGGCAGTCTCCCAAGCCATAAAATGCTACAGATGCAATAGAGTCCTTAACCAACATCCTCCTGCAATTTCGGATACTGAGCGACAACGTCATAGGCAAACCTGTCAGAACTAGTAGCTGGCTGACAGCAATATTTTCAAATGTTACTGAGAACGCATTGTTCCAGGCTCTCCAAACAGGTGCCCTTCCTGCCTACAAAGCCCTCATGACACAGTGCATTCATTCGATCCCACCTTCGTATGACCCATTGAATTCCGGTGACACAATCTCTTTACCACCCAACATGACACCTTCCAATTGACACAAATTAATTCAATACAGACAAGAAATTTCGACAACAGCAGCACAATTGTTACACTGACAACAACAGTTGTCTCTCCTTCTTCTTTGGCTCTATGAAAAAAGCCTCCAAAAAATGAAGAATTCGCCACAAAAAACTCTCATACAAAAATTGGGAAATTCTTTATACATTTGATTTTTTTTGTTAAAAAATACAAAAAAATATCCAAAAAGGCGGATATAAAAAAGTTTCCAAAAATTTCTATAAAGTCTTTCAAATAATTTATGAAAAATTCCCCAAGAAAAAATCGATAATTCACCTATGGCGGTGGAGCGAATCTATGAAAAATAACCCAAAAGAAGAATTCAAAAAAAAAAAAAAACATTTTGTCTAGGGGTTTTCTTCGGTTCTACCTAACTTCCTCAGGGATGAGAATTTATTAAATCTGGCAACCACATATATACAAATTAACAACATTTAGTTACAACTGAATAGTTAGTTAGCATTATGAATATAAATCAACTCAAATATAATCGTTCGTCAATCTCTTATTACCAAAAAGAGGCCGACATGAAAATTTCCTCAAAAATTCTAAAAAAAAAACTTCCTAATAATTTGTGAAAAATTCCCAAATAAAGAATGGGTAATTGTTGGCATTATCACTACTACTTTTTTACTCCAATTATTCCTACTACTCCTTAAATGCCGTATCCGAACTTTCTCTTACTGCATCCAACTCGGCCGGCATTTCCGGGAAACGGCCACAGTAAAATGTTTGATATGAACCTGGATTAGCTGTGTGATAGTCACTCATACACTACCTATCACACCACTGCCGCCCACAGAGTTTGTTGTCTCTTCTGCACAAAAACTGTAGTTGTAGAAACAGTGAGGCCTGAGAACTGTATCCTCCGTAGGACGAAACTATTTCTGTGTCTGAAAACAATATATTCCTTGGAAAACAGAACAGTTGGTAATTTTCTTCTTGGCAGGAGGTTCTTAAGGGTTTTTTTTTTGGCAAAGCTCCTGCAAGATCTATCTCCAAATCCTAGAGGGAGCGATTGTGCTACTCAATAATTTAAATCAGTAAAATCTTAGTAGTACAAACTGTCTTCCAAGCATAGAATGCATTTGTTTTATCTTCCTAAGGGCGTCATAATTTTTCGCTGAGGAATTTTTCTATCAGAGATTCGCTCCAATATTAATGCGATTTCTAGACAAAGGTTCCATTCCGTCTCGGCTACACATGGGAAACGATAAGAAAGAGATGTATTTAATTATATTAGGGAGGAACGAACCTACTTTCAACCGAAAAACATTACGATATTTTGATGGGGGGGAATGTGTGACACAAAAGTTTCATATGTCTCATATAGGAAAAATGTCTATGACATTACAAAAGTTCTCGGTGCTTATTTGTAATCTTATCTCATTTCAAATGACCCAGTTTCGACCAGTTTGAGACCACAACTTCTGCATTCTAAACTAGAGCAATTCGGATTTCCAATGAAAATTACTTTTACACCTCAACGAGAATATTCGTGTCTTAATTCAATTTCTAGACATGTATTTATGTGAAGTCTGCAGAAAACTTCACATAAATACCAAAATATCTTTTATTCAAAATCAAGTCATTTCTTTGCCTGCGATCATTTACGAATTCGAAATTTATTTAAACAATTGCTGGCTGAGTTAGGCTGTATGTACGACTGCGTATGGACGTCTTAGTCATAACAAAACAAATAATATAAAAAAAAACCGTTAAAATCGAATAAATTATTTCGTTTTGGCCATAAACAGTTTTATACATAATCAAAGCCATTAACGAAACGAAAAGAAATTAACACACACACACCGGCACATACATAAAATGTATTCTGGTCGACACACTCTTTTGCGGCGTTTCGTCAAGCGAGGGAGTGGATGGAATTCAGACGCTTCGACTGAAACTGAAATTGAAGACCACGTTTGGCCAACGACAATTGAGCGTATCATCATTAAATGTTGGCAGTTGACGGTGTTAGCCGTTTAGTAAGTCGGTGTGTGTGTGTGTGAGTACTGAATATGTATGTGTAAAGGTTTATATTATGCTCGTTTTATTCTTTTTAGATTCATTCTGAAATTGTTAATTATTATGCACAGACAGACAGACAGACCGTCAGACACGTTTGTAGTTACGGCTATATGTACTTAGTGTTGTTGTTCTTGTCTTTGTTGTGACGGCTGTCGGCGGCATTGTTGGCGATGGCATTAAAACTTATTTATGTAGGCCATCATGTTTAAGAACGCTTGGATTTAAAATACTGTTTAGTTCACTTGTTTTTCATTGCTGTTTTGCACCGTAGCGAGGAATCGAGAGCAACATGAAAATGATTCGAAACAATGTGGAAATAAGAAAATTATGTTTCCATCTAAACAATATTTCATCAAGAAACAAATTTCCATATTGGATGATCAATTACTATTTCAAAATGATCACTAGGACCACAAAACACTGCTAAGACTTACTTATTTCCCTTAACATTCCATGAAGGAACAGACGGGGAACTTCTCTCGAATCGGATGAGCTGTGTGCGATAAAATTCTTTATACTCACTGACCGGGACCTACTGTTTAAAGCCGGCTTCTTACTCGTAACGAGGTGGAAAACAGCCGCTGAAAAATGTTTTATAGTCTTACCCGGTTTCGAACCTGGGTTTACTTGTATGATAGTCGCACACACTACCTACCACACCACGGCCGTCGACGACATTAAAGGAGAGAAATGTCAAGATTTTGAACCAAAATAGTTAGTCTTTTATTTCAGTAGCAAACTTACTAGTCATCGATGTGAGAAACTGAATAGCTAACAACAACTGCAGCCTAAAAATTTAAAATATTTCGACAACAAAATATACAGAAATTTGAAACTTCCGATGTAAACAACTTCAAAATATAAAAATTTGCCAGCAGCCAAAAACATTACCAATGCTGTGACGACCGCTGTGATCAGCCTAAATCTAGATTCACATTTGGCAAATATTTGACCAAAAAAAAATCAAATATGTGTTGATCAGAATCTGAACACCAAATATTTTTTAGGGGCATACAAGAAATCGGCTGATTGTTGACAAATAAAATTGTTTGCCAGCAAACACAAAATTCGACAAGAGTGACCACTCAAAGTCAAAGAAAATTATTTACTTTAATTTTAATTTGTTTATTCCTATTTTGGGCTGATTTATACAAAAAAAATTAATTTGTTATTCTTATTTGGGCTGGTTTACACAAAAGCTTCGTAAGAGTAAATAAATATTTGCTTCTCTTGCTTATACAAAAGTTTCATAAAAGCAAATAAATATTTGTATAAAAGAGAAGCAAAATATGTATAAAATAGGAAACTTTTGTGTAAATCAGCCCAAAATAAGAACAAAACATTAAATAACTTTTTCTTCTATCTCCTCTAATTTTTGGGATATCGGCATTTGATGGCTAACATTTCCGAAATCAATATATCGATATCTCTAAAACAGAGCGAGATACCATAAATATTTATTTTATTGTTTATGCTTATTTTAGGTGTTTCTATCTAAGTTCACATGTTTTTTAAATTCACCAATTGTTGTATGATACAATTTTTAAATTATTATTAAATACAATTATTGTTTTTTGGCAGGTTGGTCAAATAATTTTGCTTGTCAAATATTTGTTTGAGTCCGAACGGTGTTGTATGTTTTTTGGTTGGTAAAATAATTTTGCTTGTCAAATATTTGTTTGAGTCTGAACGGTGCTGGGTGAACAATAAGTGTGGGTTGGTCAAATAAATTTGCTTGACAAATATTTGTTTAAGTGCGCTGGGAAAACAAAAAGTGTCACTACTCTCTTTGTATGTTTTTTGAAAATGTTGGTCAAATAAATTTGCTTGTCAAATATTTGTTTGATTCCGAACGGTGCTGGGATAACAAAAAGTGTTGGTTGGTCAAATAACTTTGCTTGACGAATATTTGTTTAAGTCTGAACGGCACTGGGAAAAAATAAAGTTTCACTACTCACTTGGAGCCAAATAATTTGGTTATGGACAATTTCATGAAATAGATATGATCCTGTAAGCGTGGTCGTAGTGGCCATTTGGCTGATGTTGTTTTTCATTATTAACGGCATACCTTCCTCTTTATTATTAACGAAATATATGGAAATTGCCACGAC
Source organism: Hydrotaea cyrtoneurina (assembly GCA_958296145.1). NCBI lineage: Eukaryota > Metazoa > Arthropoda > Insecta > Diptera > Muscidae > Hydrotaea > Hydrotaea cyrtoneurina. Next base: position 47,053,272 of record OY282514.1, on the reverse strand, counting down.
CCAATTCTGACAACATGTCTTTAGTTTTTTATAATTACACCATGCAACAGCCATTTTGCCCTAAACTCAAAAATGTACTTGTTTTTTGTTTTGCTTGTTTCTTTAACAAGGTGCAAGATATTCTGAAATTCAATAATATAAAAGAGTTTTCAATATTTTTTCTTTTTTTTTTCAACATTTTGTTCACATCATGTTTAGAACACATTAGTATATGATCGGACACCTCCTTCCAAAATCATTGTCAAAACTATAAGGAACCATCAACCCAAAATGTCAACGTCAGTGAAAAATGTGGATAAATTCATTTTTTTGGCTGAATTTGCCTCAATTATGACGAGAAATTACTTTTTTCATTTGTGTGCCATCACACATGGGTTCACTACGATACGGATAAGCACACCAAGTAAACCCAGTAAACCCGGTACGTCTGAGGAGCCAATTCGAGAATTCGCTGTTTATTAGCAATAATACAGAGTTTTCCAACAAGAGGTGTTTTTTTGGTATTCAAAGAAAAGATAGAAAGAAAAAAAGAAATTTTTGAGATAAATGATCGGATGTTTATTTTATAATAAAGAGGAAGGTATGCCGTTAATAATGAAAAACAACATCAGCCAAATGGCCACCATGACGACGCTTACAGGACCATATCTACTTCATGAAATTCTCCATAACCAAAACACAAAGTGTCCTCGATAGCCTCACAAATTGTATCTTTGAGGTCTTGAATTGATGCTGGGCTGTTGGCGTAGACCTTATCTTTCAACTCCGACCATAAAAAATCATTAATCATTTCTCCATACCGAAAGGATTTGTTCTTAAATGTCATTATTTTTAAATATTTCACCTTAAAAAATAACCAGAAATTCTTACAGTTCTCAACGAATTTCAAACTCCAGCTATTGCAAAACACTGTGCTGCCCATCATTTAAACCTTTGAACATACATTTTGTTTTTCTTAGAAGACTTTCATCACTACTTTGAAATCTAATTAACAAATTACAATGGAAATTTGCATAAAAAAACAAACGGCAGCAGCAACAAGTATAACAATGAAATCAAAGGATGCAAAGAGCTGATATGAACGACAGACAGATATAAATATTTAAATATTTTTAAAAATCGAATAAATTATTCATCACTTCATTCACAAATTAAATGGATAGGCAGCCTTCCAGTCACCCATTACCCATGCACTTACCTTTTCAGTGTTGGTTTGGAAATAATAGACCAGAACAAACATCCAAATGACGCTGACGAAGACAACCAATTTGACATTACGGCGCATGTTGGTGCTGATGAATCCTTTGCTGACGTTTGCCAATGACAGTGTGCGTTAAAGACCTGGTATGACGATGATGTCAATTTTGTTGACTGTTGCAATGTAAACAATTAATTACTGACGTTTTATGAATATTTTAGATTTTTTTTTTTGGCAGTTAGTTTTCAATTAATTTTTAGTGTCTTAAGGGTAAATATATTTTTTGGTTTTCTTTTTTGTTTTGTTAAAATCTAAAAATAGAAGAAGAAGAAACAAAAATTGTATAAATTATTTAATTTTTTCATATGAATGTGTAAAAACAATTTAATCTGCTTTTCCCTGTATGTGTTTACTTGTTTGTATACGTGTTTAAATTAGTTTTTTTTTCTTCTACAATTTAATTATTCGCTCGTTATCGTACCATCACCAGTCTGTTGGCATTACGTATATGTGATTCAGATTATAAAGTTTGAATGCGATAAAGCTGCAGACATATTTGTAAGATATTAATTAATTTTTTTTTGTTATCTTTGTTGTTTTTGTGAAACCGGTATTCATAGTTCAAATGAGAACAAACGTTTTTTTTTCTATTTAATATTTTAGACAACATGGTTGAGTTTATAATCCGAGTACAAAATTCAATTCAATTTATCCACCTTTTTATAAGGGGGTCTAGATGTTTAAATATTCAACATCAGATTCCAAGGACGAATCAAATAGTTTGCATCAATATATTCTGAACTTATAATTACACTACTCAACAAAATGAAAAAAATTTCATGTACTCCGGATGCGATAATTTTTTCTGTGTAGATAACCTTGACATGAGCTCGAAAAACGCAATAAAAATTTTTTTTTTCGTTTGGTTTTTGTTTTATTTTTTTTTTTTTAAATTTTAAAAAAAATTTTTTGGTTAATTTGTTTCGTCCGGCATAACTCGGGAACCACTAGCCCGATTTAATTGAATTAAATTTTAAAAAATTTAAAATTACAATTCCCTTAATCTGTTCATATATTGTTTTCCTATACAAGCAACAGTTTCCAAGTTAAAAAAAAACCAAAACCAAACGAAAAAAAATTTTTTTATTGCGTTTTTCGAGCTCATGTCAAGGTTATCTACACAGAAAAAATTATCGCATCCGGAGTACATGAAATTTTTTTCATTTTGTTGAGTAGTGTTATTGAACGATCTATCGACCTAATCCATTCACCACTAAGACCGTCTACAGACGGTCATCGGCAGCATTCATTTCTTATGGCTAAAAGTTTAAGGAGAGAAACGATTAGGGAGAGAACAAACAAAAATCAATAATTTCTATGTGTATCGGTATGTTTTCGAACATGGCGCAAAATTCAATTCGTCTGAGGCAGAGATCAAAGCCGACCGGCCGACAATAGTTACACAATAGTAAATAAATAGTTACACATCCAGGAAAATTTAATTCAATTTGTGTAAAAAAACATAAACCAAAATTTAGTGTGGATTTTACTCAAATTTACAAACCATATTTTTCTAAACAAAGAAATGTGTGGCACTGAACAAGAGTAAAATTATTTTTTTTTAAATACAGGGTTCACCAACAACATGTGTTATTTTGAATCACCCGGTATTTCGGTAGCTGTCGCTTTTAAAGCTTTTATTCTTTGAAATTTGACGTAGCCACCGAGGTGTGATTTGACACCTTGTGACTTCTTCCTTTGGGGCCACGTGAAAGATAAGGTGTACGCCAACAGTCCATCTTCGATTTAAGATCACAAAGACAGAATTCGTAAGACTATTTCCTATTTTCATTGACGACTTTTTGGGTCAGACTGTGAACCCGATCTACTTCTTTGCGGATGACAGCCACATCTGTCATTCATACTCATTTGATCATCGGCCATCGACCTCCAGAGGACGAAGACAAAAGGCGAACGATGAATGACTCACTTAACCGCGATTTGGCGACGACTTGTGCGTGGGGCCACATTATTACCGGCATACCTTCCTCTTTATTATGAAAGAAACATCCGATCATTTATCATAAAAAATTCCATTTTTCTTTGAATACCAAAATAACACCTCTGGTTGGAGAACCCTGTACTATTTTTTTACAAAACCTATGATTTATGAATGACTCACTTAACCGCATTTGCCGACGATGTGTGAGTGGGGCCACATTATTAACGGCATACCTACCTCTTTATTATGAAAGAAACATCCGATCATTTATCTTAAAAAATTCCATTTTTTCTTTGAATACCAAAATAACACCTCTTGTTGGAAAACCCTGTACTATTTTGTTTATAAAACCTTTGATTTATATACATCAAATTGAAGCTCGATCATTTTTCTTTTAAAATAATAACTCGACGACTTTGAAAATGCTTTTTATTGACCGACTTGTGCTTGAAATACGAAAAACTCGCAAAATTTTTCGCAAATGCCGGTTTGTGGCACCTTTAAACCTTTGCCAAAATAATCTGAAAAAATTCTCAAAAATACGCTATCAAAATCAGGTTGAGCCCAAACAATTTTTTTTGTTTGACACCCTATTGAACATGACTGTCTCTGTCTCTTTCGCTGGCCATTTTTCTCGACAATAATACTGCATACCAGGAGAGAAAATCATAAAAAAAATCGACGAACCTTGAATATCCATCCAATATTACACAATAAACCAAACTACTGACATAAATTTCCACCCTAGTCCTTGGTCATGCATCGAATAGTAAGACCGCAACCTTTCCTTCCCTAACCTACACTACACAAGGTTTACCCTAAACTGTTTACTCTACACCTTTTGCCAGTGCTACGAGCTACATAAGTACAGCAACATTACAGGCCATAACCGAATCGTTATTTTCAATGACTGATAAAGCAAATAAACTACTTCACATTGAACGGTTGCGGTAGTCGCTTATCAAGTGTGCGTTTGGCTGTTTGCGAAAAAGACTTCCAATTTATTTGCAACAGAATTCTAATTTTAGAGCGATGTTATTCACTGTATCTCATGGAAAACGGCTAAGAGTACTACGTACACATATTTATTAACTTGAAGTGTTTTTTAAAACCAAAAACTTTTCAGTTTCAAGTACTTTTGCAAATAAAAGAAAAGCTTCAGATAGGAACCCATAAAGCAGCAGTCGATCGGGGCAGTCGCCGAGGATTGAGAGGGGGTGGCGAACAAATGTGACAATTTTGCATGGGGGAGGCACGCACCATTCAAAATAGAGCAAATGTTGTTGGTGAGTGAAATTACTTGGACGGGAATACAGCTTTCGGGGAAAATGTACAAACTTGTTTGAAAATTCGAAATATTCTGGGAAATTTTAAAATAGTTTTCCAATTTCTTGTGTCTCTTTGTTTGTGTTGTTATTCAACCGAAATCAAAATGAGAAAATTGTTACGCTTTTAGACAGTCGCAGAGGGTTTAGTTTAAAGGCATTTAAGGAAATGTGTAGCATATATTTAGGTCTTCAAATAATGGAGCTCGTCCTTCGGGAAATATGTGTGAAAAAATGGTATTGGCAAAAATCTAAAAATTATTTGGCAGGTTTACCATTTAACAATGTGACATTTAAAGTATGTATCTACACTTTTTTTTTGGAATATTTACATTGATTAGAGTAGAATGACTTTAAGGTTTTAGAAGTGTGTTTTTTAAAAGTTCAATAATGACGAATTTTGAGTTATGACGGTTTTCTTGCAAATAAGCAATATCACATATTCAGTACAAATCGTTAAATTTATTGAGGAGAACCGCTAAAAGTTATTGAAATTGTATTGATGACATGAATGCGGGGAACCTTCCAAGTGAATATTGTTTTTGATACAAAATATTGTGTATGCAAATTGTGGAATTTTCTGCAAGATATCAAACAATTCAAAGACTCTTAAAAATAACCCAACAATTTTCAAAGTATTCTCAAATTTATGGCCCTCTTTATTTCAACTTCTTTTTTTGCTAGAGACCAGAGAGCCTCTGGCAACAAATAAGGGACACATAGTCCAAAGATTAAGTCAATTTATTGTTGACATACAATAGCATACCTTGAGGGCTCAACCATCTTATTGATCAACCTATGACTACTTTGTCATTCAATGCACAGTCTCATTAAACGACCAGATTTATTTACCTATCAGTTGCATTACTGACAGAGCATACCCTTAGGAATTATACGTAAACATTAATGTTGCATACCTTCAGGAGTGCATTGTGACATTTGACAATTGCACAACCGGTCGATGAAATGCTTGGTCGATATCGTACAGAACGATGGAGAACATTCCGGAGAAAAATGTTCGTAACTACGGACGGACATGTTTGAGCATTTCACAACTATGCGAGGGTCAACGGAAAAGTAATACATAAAGAAAATGCAAATTTTGGGGTAAAGTTATATTTCGTTCTAAAGGGAGGTGATGTTGTAGGTAGTGTGGGCGACTATTACACAGTAAACCCAGTAAAAACTCGGATCCTGTTAAAGGCATCAAACATTTTTCCGCGGCTGTTTCTCCCACGTAAATTTCGAAGCTAGAGATCTACTCAGGATAATGAGGGCATTGTCGTCGAACATCGAGTTTACTATGATTGCCCTTCTTCTACTTGTTAGTCTTTGTAATATTATTTTACTTCACCGACAGGCTTCCCAATCGTACTAGTTGATAACACTATGCAACAACAACAAAAATTGTCAATGATCCTTAGCTTTTTTTAATTGTAATACACGGTGCTTTATGATAAACTAATGCAAGTTGTAACTTTTTGTCATTTTCTAATTTTTACAATTTTTTTTCCCACTTAAAATTCGTTTATAACTCGAAAAGTGCCAGTCAAATTAAGAAGTACTAACGGCTTATAAAAAAAAATAATTTTATGAGTTGTCACAAGAATTCAGTTTTTTGAAATAAATTTTTTTAAAAAAAATTTAATTTTTTAAAAAAATATTTAGTTTCTTAAAAAAAATGGAATTTCTTAAAAAAAATTTAATTTTTTTTTAAAAAAATATTAATATTATATTCAAAAAAATATTTAATTTTTTTAAAATATTTAATTTTTTTAAAAATATTTTAATTAAATATTTAAAAATATTTTTTTTAAACAAATATTGAATTTTTTAAACAAATATTTTATTTTTTTAAACAAATATTGATTTTTTTTAAAAATATTTAATTTTTTTAAAATATTTAATTTTTTTAAAAATATTTTAATTAAATATTTAAAAATATTTTTTTTAAACAAATATTGAATTTTTTAAACAAATATTTTATTTTTTTAAACAAATATTGATTTTTTTTAAAAAAAAAATTGAATTTTTTTAAAAAAATATTGAATTTTTTTAAATAAATATTTAATTTTTTAGAAAATATTTAATTTTTTAAAAAACATTTAATTTTAATTATTTTAAATATTTTTTTAAAATATTTAATTATTTAAAAAATTTACAATATTTAATTTTTTAAAAATATTTAGTTTTTAAAAGCGCCCCGGTAGGCGAGTTGGTAGCGTGCTTGCGTATTAGCGTGGCGGTTGTGGGTTCGATTCCCACCAGAGGCTTTGGTCTGTCGCTGCAAAAATCTAAACATATGGTCTGTGTCACCCGGTTTACCCTTGGACCCAAAAATTAGAATATAAATTTACTTTGTATTGTAATTAATAATAAATAAATAAAAAAAAATTTAGTTTTTAAAAAAAAATATTTAATTTTTTAAAAAAATATTTAATTTTTAAAAAACATTTAGTTTTTTATAAAACATTTAATTTTGTAAATAAGTATTTAATTTACTAAAAAAATATTTAATTTTTTAAAAAACTATTTAATAAATTTATAAAAAAAAATAATTCTCAGGAATTGTTTAGCGGTTGCCTTGTGTATTTGATAGAAAACTTTTGTTTGGAGAGTTCAATTTCGAACTTGATATTCCCGACCTTACATTCATCCTTGACCGTAGAAGCTAATGCCTTGTGTGATTTAATCTTTCGGAACATTCATTTACCATTGCCTGTCTGTCGAAAAAAAACCGGATATAATAAAATATGAGAACATATTGAGAGCAGCTTCTGTCAAGTCTATATAGTAAAAAATAATATCTCCTTCATTTCTTTTAGTTCATAGGACTTGGCTAGGCCTTACAAAACTTGCCTATGCCTTCTAACATTTTTCCAAATTCATCCACTGTCCGTGGGGGGCTATAGAACTGTAGCATACATTTAGGTCTCGTCTCAGTTATTGCCAAGCCATTGGGTAATGTCTTGAGTACACACTTCTAATACATATCCACATTAAACTGCCAAATATTCTGTTGCCAGCTCAAGTTTATCGGAGGCATATTTACCTATGAATTGCATCAAAGAGAAAGAGACAGAGAGAGAGAGACAAAGAGAGCATACCCTTAGGAGTTATACATAAACACTAATGTTGCATACTTTCAGGAGTATCGTGTACACATATATGTGTGTGTGTGCCTTCGTGTGTAGTCAACATTGAACCGCACAATTATGTTGAGCACATAGCCCCAGGCTCGTTTTGTAAATGGAAATTCAATTGCTTAGAAATTGTTTGGGCTTTGGCTGTGGCAGTGGCAGAGACCGTAGAACGAACATTTCACAAATGAAATATTGAGCTTTTGTTAATTAAATAATCCATAACAAGTGCTTCGACTACAAATGAGCGAGCTAACTGAAAACGATGGAAATGATGTCGCAACCGTAGTCAAGTCCTTTTAAAATGCTAGCACAGTTGGCATTTTGTATTTATTTGCAAATTATGTCAACTCCTGTGGCATATTTAAGTGGGGGTCGAAGGGGTTACGTTGCTTAAAATATTCTCACATATTTCGCAGCAAATAGTAACTCGGAGTCACAATTGTAGTCTCGTTTCTATGGGCTTAATAATTTGTACATACGATGACAAATGGCTTTTAGTGTAACAGATATTGTCTACATAATTTGTGCGTTTTAATTTTCCGGGCATAATGAAATATTAATCAATTTCCATAAGGGACAGGGTGGATAATTACAAATCTTTTACAAGACTGATTAAAACAGTTCTCACCTTTAAATGTAATCAAATTGCTTTTACATTGAAATACGCACAATTCGCACCTCATTATTTTCTGATTAATAAGAAAAACAAAAACACACATTGTTTGAAGATAAGAATCTCCGGAATGTACCGAGAATGATTTATTTAATCGCAATTCTCCGCAATTAAAAGAAATCAGTGTTGAGCTCATAAAAGTCATCCACCTTTTCAATAGATACGAAAATAATTCTTCTAGATAATATTATATGAGACGGGGACAAATTAACACCAAACGAGTTGAAATATATGATTTGGCAAAAACAAACAAGTTTGTCATAATTTATAATTATGATTATTTTCAACAGCCAATTGTTACGTGCGATGTATTAAAACAATTTCTTATTTTCATCAATTGTTTTTTTTTTTTGTGTAATACGATGTCAATACATTTTTAATTTATGTATTAATTATATTTTATTCCTTTAGAAAAACTGAGTGTTTTTCTACAAAATATTCCCAAAAAGGTATAAGAAGTAAAGTCACTATGTAACATTTTTCTGCGGCTGCCTCCACCTCCTAAATACTGGTGACTTTACGAGTAAGATAGTAATCTCTAAGCCATGTAAAACTTCTCTAGAAAAGCATTAGTCGTTCGGTGCCGGCTTTAATGCAGTAGATCCCGATCAGTGAGTATACAAATTTGAGAGAAGTTCCCACTTCATGAAGTTCTCCAAATGAATTCTCCTACTCCCAATGCTATCATCGAACAATTTCAAAACATACACAACTCAATGATGAAAGCCGACGAAGAAGAAATTGTTTATCGAAAGAGGCAATAAAGGATCTATTGGTATAAAGAGGAGTGTAAAGCCGCCACTGAATCTAAGAATGTGACATACAGAGCGAAACTCGCGACTATGACAACGCGAGCTGTGTAGGAGGAAGGAAAACCAAAGAAAGAAAAAGAGATAGAAAGACGGAAATGTGAGGAGATTGATTTCTGCGGAAATATAAATGAGGCCAGAAAATTCTACCAACGAGAGACGAGATAAAGGCGTTATCTTATAACAGACACATCGATTGTGTTGAGGATTTATAAGCTCCATTTCTGCGAATTGTTAGCGGCCTAAGAATCCCGCGAAGAAAATCTCCTGCAACAAATCACAGATGATGATGTTGAACGTCCAACCCCTAATCCAGATGAGGTCAAACTTGCAATAGCCCGGCTTAAGAAATACCGGAGGAGATAAGGAGCATTCATCAGCTAGTCTGTACCAACTGGAAGTATGAAATCATTCCTGATGATTGGAACCACAGCGTACTATATCCGATTCATAAGAAAAGAGACAAAACTGCCTGCACCAACTAGAGCGGAATAAGTCTCTTATCCGTCGCATATTAAAATATTATCTAGTCTATTATGCGTAAGATTTAAACCAAACTCGCTGCACTGGTTCAGCCTTATCAGTGTGACTGCAGGCGGAATAAATATACTGCCGACCAAAGACCCATGAAATGCAAAGCGATACATACCGCATTTTCCTCGACTATGAAGCCGCCATATACGCCTCTGAGTCACCCCTGTCTTTATTTCTTTATTTTTTTTTTTCATTGAAATTGTTAATTTGTCAAAGTAATTAAAATCAAAATTGGTCTGGTCCAGCGAGTGCAGTTTCAAAAGTAGTCAAGAAGTCATTTATTCATTTTTAAAATTAACAATATCTAAAATGAACAATATCTCGACAAAATATTGTCATTAATTTTTAGTTTAAACTATTTTTCATCTTAAACAATTATTTACCGTCAAAACTCATCGTAATCAATAATTTATTTTCAAATTCGACCAAGTCCATTGTTATTGAAACAAAACGGTCCAACGGTTTTAGTTTCAAAAGTGGTCCAGCCCAATCAATTTTTAACGATAAAACCGGCGATTTATCTGAAAAAAAATCGCCAAAAATTGGTATTCAAATTGAACATTTTGACAACAATCATAACTTCTATTTTCTTCTTAAATTTTGACAAATTAAATGCAGTGTATTAGTTTTTTTTTTTATTTTATTCAAAAATGTGCAAATGGGCTATTTGGACCATTTTTGAATCTAGGCGGCCCCCCATATATGTGAAACAAATTCATTGCAGACAATGTGGAAATTTCCAACGAAATGTCAGATAAGAAAAAAATTCAATCATGTCTTTGTATTTTATTCATCAAACTCCGAGTCGAAGTTACATTTGGAAATTTTCATTCTGGAAATTTAAAATGATAAAATTTAGTTTATTGCGAATACACATCTAAAAGATGATTAGCCGAAAAAACGTAAAAAAGTCACATATGATTGTGTTCACGCTCTGTCTGTATTTTTGGGCCATTGAAACAGCTTACAATCACATACAAAAAATCTCACTTTCCAACACGCTTGTAGATAGACCTGTGGATGGTTAGAATTCGCTTAGTAACCCGTTTAACTCACATGATGTGGAATTCTTGTTATTGTTTTTAATTCGTGCCAAATATTAGCAATTTATAAAAATGATAAAGCGATATTTATTTAAAAAAAACCGTCCAGTTTTGTGGTTCAACCTGATTTTTTTCTTATTTATTTATTATTAATTACAATACAAAGTAAATTTATATTCTAATTTTTGGGTCCAAGGGTAAACCGGGTGACACAGACCGTATGTTTAGATTTTTTGCAGCGACAGACCAAAGCCTCTGGTGGGCATCGAACCCACAACCCCCACGCTGATAGGCAAGCACGCTACCAACTCGCCTACCGGGGCGCTTGATTTTGTTCTTATTTCTTTATTATATTTGTCGTAATTTGGACAATGTTTGGGTCATTTTGTGAATTGGTGAGCTGCGACCGATATCATTTGTATACCCATATGTATTGATACAGTCTCCCAACGGAAGCATTAAATTATTTTTAAAATTTTTAGGATATACAAGCCGTACAATAATTTCAAACCTAGTTTTTTTTTAGGAATTTTGCTGAAAATGGTTAGGTTTGAGTGAGAGTCTTTATAAGCAGACTGACTTAGGCTCTCTAGTCCATTGTCATACCACAGAAACTAGCAAAAAAAAAAACTAGACCACAAAACTGCTGAGTCGTCCAAAATCAACATCAGCCCGAGCGTTGGCTGACATCAGCGACAACCTCGACACTGACCTAATTTAGGGAAAACAGAATTCCGAAATGGGGGGTGGCTGCATAGTAGGCAAACAGAACACCGCTATTTGCCAACAAGTCTGACGACCCCAAATTGGCCCTGAACTGTGTGTAAGAAGATTTTATACAAACCTTTTAATATTGTCGTCCACTACAGGTTTGATACTGACGACTACTCTTTGGGACTAACGTACCAAAAATTACGTTCTTGAAAGCCCCTTCTATGTCCTAAAAGGCGATTGAACATTCAACGAACCTTCACAGTGAATGGAAAACTTTGAAAAAAATGCTATCTGAAACGAACGCATACATATTTTAAGTGCGTTTACATTTATCGCATAATTAATGCAATTACAATTTGCTCGTAAATGCTGGCGACTTTACGAGTAAGAGAGTAATCTCTAAGCCATGTAAGACTTCTTCTTCAAACAGTAGATCCCGATCAGTGAGTATACAAATTATATCATGCACAGCTCACTGATTCGAGAGAAATTCTCTCTCCGTAAGTAAAATTTGCTCAGATTCAATTTTAGACCCCAATTCAGTAATAATAAATTTGGAGAATCCTAGCCAGACTTATATTTGGAAATATTTAAAAAGCAGCAAACAGTACCAACAGAAGTCGAGTAATACTACTGTACTTTTCAAGGTCAATACATACCAAAGAACATTCTACAGTTTCCATTGTTATCATCCCTACTGTACCGCCTTCACGATATAATGGTGCCGTATTAAGATGTTTATAACAGTTTCAGTTTTAATAAATTTAACTGGTTTTCTAGATAAAAACTCCCCTTTAATTCTCGTTAACAAACGGACGCACTTACTAAAATGGCCAACAATGCTAAACCGGTTCTCAACGTCACTTCAAATTATGAAGGGATTTTATAGCCACGGGGCATAGCGCGCCACCCAATTAATCGGTAAGCCACGAACCGGTGAAACGCACTTTTACACTCATGATAATGCCAGCGATGACTAGTGGAGTCCTTAAATGGAGCGGAAAGAGAATGGAAACCCTAGAGATTTTGCACTTTCCGCTACTGTAGAAATTAACAATGGGCACAGTGCGGGGTGGGCTCGTTTCATAACCTCCAAATGCATGTCGCTCATTTGCTTCAATAGTGTCACAACTCAAAACAGGATTTTACTCAGGAGAGCCGTTTAAAGTTTTCAATAGGGAAAAAATCGTAGGTTTCCCTGGCATGTGTATGGATAATACACACAGAACAAAAGACAACTTTAGTAAGAGATTTACAGCTTTTTCTTGAGCAACAAAAAAAAGTGTATTTTAAATTGTGACACTATTGAAGTAAATGAGCCAAATCGCTTCAAGGCAAAACATAGATTTTTTTAAATAGTCCATGAATAGTGTGAACAGTAAAAGTTGTATGAAAATTTCAAACTCGGCTACACCCCTTTCAAAACTATTTACCCGCAATATTTCCATTTAAGTTCCAAAATACTTCAGTGTAGCTGTTTGAGATAATTTCAGAATAAGTCTCGATTCGCACCAAGCAATTGAACAAATTGTTTGGACTTGCCTCTTCTGTTTAGAAGAATTTAAAATTCTCTTTCGGTTTTTCAAATACAAATCACTTTCCAAACATCAAAATAAGAAAAAGCCCAAAAAGAAATTATCAGTACGAACAAGTTTTTCCCTTCCCCTTACCACTCTGGCCAACAGCCTGAGAATTGTGGCAATTAAAATTGCCTAGTGTGAATCGGGACTAAACAAGCTCACCATCGTTTTCTAAAGTTCCAATAATATTTGATATTTTCAAAATTCCATTTGCATCCCTATTGACAGAATAACCAATTAACACTTATGTCGTCTGGAGGGCGAACACGATTCGGTGGTAAAGACGCATTTAACACTTTCAGTTTTGTTGCTTTTGTTTTCGTTTTTGTTATTGTTATTGTTATTCATTTCTTAAAAAAATATTCTGTGCCTGTTTATACATTTTCGATGATGCTGTCAATTTGTTTGTTTATTTATGAAAATAAACAAATCTCCTCACAAGCGGCAGATATTTAATGAATATTTATCGACTGAGATGAGTAAAACACTTGTAATTGGAAATTATACATATGTATGCACCTAGTATATACAATATACGGGGGATGCTGGACAAGTAATCGATCCAGTAACAAGTTAATCGACAGCCCGGTTTTAATAAATCGAATTCGTGTGTGAAGAACGAAAACATTTGTTGGAGAAACGAAAAAAACAGTATTTTTTCTGCAAAAATACATTTTTTAATTTAAATTTTGAAATTGAGGAAGGTGACTTTTCGACTTTCAATATTTTAGGATTGGGAAATCCATGTTGCACTGAATCCGTATTTTTGTGTTAAAAAAGTGCAACCAACAGATTTTAAGTTCGTTTGTCAAAGTGTCAAATGAGTGGAAAAATGTCGCACTTTTTCCACTCTCGCCAGTCGACGTTGGAGAATGACTCATTCGTAACACGACTGGGGAATAATTTGAAAAAATAAATCAATATGCTAGGATTAGGAGGGAAATGACGACCATGTTTCACTGAATCTGTACTTTTCTGTTAAAAAAAGTGCAACCAATCTGTTAAGTTCGTTTGTCAAAGTGTTGCCTCTCCACTCTCGCCAGTCGACGGTGTAGAATGTAATACCGCTAAACAGCTGATGTCAACTGTGTTATCATTTCCAAAACACCCACAGCAAATTAAAAGCGTACAGTCAAAAATGTGAGCGCAGACGTTGTCGCTATTGTTTAGGTGGGGACGCTTCGAAACCTTATAGCGGTTTTTCTGTTTTTGATACTGTGTCAATAAAGAAGTTATCATTTATTGTGATAACAATTGTACATATAAAAACAAAAATGACAAAGATGAAATTGTTCTTCTCTTAAGTGTTACACATAAATGTGTTCGTTTGTTAGTGCAACATCTTCAGGGTGTTGGTGCAACATTTTTAAAAGGTTGAAGTATGTGTGGGTAATATTTGGTTGTGCAAACCAAAAAAAAAAACACTTTCAGTTATCTGTAAAGGATTTTCAATTGACAACAACATTACACCGACAATAACTCATGAATTATTCAGTTAAGCGATTGTACTAATTTACTGTTTTAATACAAGGCCCAACAACTCAAGTGGTTGCAGTTTACGATGGATCATTAAGCATTCTTGATCATTCGATTTGTAAAGAATATTTTAAATACAAAGCTGATCAGGATTTTGTGGTTGTCAAATGAAAGAGAAATACATTATGCTGAATTTATGTTACTCGGTCTCGACCGAGTAATATGGTAATTGTCCACATCGGTCTCTAATCTCTGAATGCAATTGTTGCAATCGATCGTATTGTGTCTTTAGATATTTTATTAGGGAAATTCTCCTTTTGTACCCACATGGAGTGTTAAGGGAACTACGTACAAGAACTTTGCTACTGCAACTTATATTACATAGCCCGTTGTGTCGAGATATCAGCCCTAACTTTGTGCGTTTTGAACATCGGAAGTTAAAATTTGAATGTTCAAAAACAATTTGTCTGTTTTTATCTCAAAAAACTGCCCATTCGGCATTTTTTGTAGAACACCTTAGCAAGCAACCAAAACAAACCAAAAACAGGTTTATTAATTAGTTTAAACAAAAATCGATGGATATAAAAACTTATCTGATTCTAAATCAAAAAATAACAATGAGAAATATACTTTTGTTTATGTACACATATTTTTTTTTGAATTATGGTACGTTTTATAAAACAAGAGCTTAACAAAATTTTCCTGATGAAATCATTCGTTCCATTACATAAATATTCAAACCACCTTATTCAGTCAACCTTTTCTACCCCAAATTCAGCTGTGGTCTGTCGTCTGTGATCTCAGATCTAACAATGGGTTATTGACCGTAATTATCATAACAATCAGTGAAAATGTAACCTTTGCTGTCAACTTGTTTTGAAGTGCGACAATTTAAGTGCAAAAACAAAACGAAATTGCTTGAATATAATTCCAAAGTATTTATTAAATTATCATCTGAATACAGTCTAAGTAAAGCAATCGAAGTTATCCAATAAACATCACGTAGGCCATTTTCAAACATTTCAAAACCCCAATTAGAAATTAATTGTAATTATAGAATTGACAGCAAGTGGATGTGAGAGAAATAGTATTAGTGATTATTTGTTTTAAGCTGAAAGGTTGCGGAGAAGAATTTCATTTATAAAAATCATAAAAATTAAAAATAACATTTCGAAAATTAGAAATGTTAAATTGCAGTGCAACATATTGTGCAGTTATTGTGAGGTGAAAATCGGTACGCACACAAAGGAAGTTTTGTCCGGTGTCTTGTGCTTACTTGACTTCCAGTCCGAGGAAGTGACAAAATACGAAGATGGCTCAGATAGAAGGAAATCGACTTGGAATGTGGAACTTCTCTAAAAATGAGTGACTAAAGCTTTTTTGGGTCGTCGTGAAGCACCTTGTTCGACCGCAGAAGTTGGTGGAAAAATTCGAGCTGTTGGGACAATTTAGTGATGTGAAGAATAAAACCCGTGCATGTCGCTCAAGAACAACTGATAATATGGTACCTGTAGCCCAAAGTGTTGAAGAAATCCCAGGCTTGTCTATTCCTCGTCTTTCTTTGAAATTAGACATTTCACAAACATCATTATTTTGCATAAAGAGAGGCTTATAAAGTTCAGTTAACACAAGAACTCAAGCCGGCAGATCATCGGCAACGTCGTGTCTTTGCTGATTGCGTCCTTGAAATGCATGAAAATGATCCGGAATTCCATCGCAAAATCATCTTGACTAATGAGGCCCATTTCCAGATCGGTGGCTGCGTCAACAAGCAAAATTGTCGCATTTAGGGCTCGGAAAACCCAAGAGTTATTGTTGAGAAGCCTCTCCATCCACAACGTATGACTGTTGGGTGCGGTTTATGGTCTAGCAGTGGTCATTGGACCTTACTTTTTCGAAAACGAGGTTGGATCAACAGTTAGGGTGAATGGATTGCACTATCGAGAGATGATTACTGATTTTTTATGGTCAGAGTTTGATGATATTGATCTGGACAACGGTTACTTTCAACAAGACGGCGTTACGTGCCACACAAGCAACGAAACCATCTTTTACGGGAAAAGTTTCCGGACCGTGGTATCTCTCGGAGAGGTTATCACAATTGTGATTTAAGATCTTGCGACTTTTTCCTTGGGGGCCACGTGACAGATAAGATCTACGCCAACAGCCCAGCGTCGATTCAAGACCTCAAACATAGAATTCGTGATTGGTTATGGAAAATTTAATAAAAAGGATATGGTCCTGTAAGTGGTCGGCATACATTCCTCTTTATTATGAAATAAACATTCGATCATACATTTAAAAATAATTAATTTTTCTTTGAATTCCAAAATAACACCTCTTGTTAGAAAACCCTGTAAAAGTAACAGTTTTAGTGGACGACCATGGTATGGTAGGTTGTGTGTGCGACAATCACACAGGTTCGAAACCTGGTAAGAGCATAAAACATTTTTAGCAGGTGTTTTTATGAACCGTTTGGGAATGAAAAAATAAATTTTTAATATTAAAAATTTTCAGATTTTGAAATTTGAAAGAATGCTATTTAATTTTTCCCTTTTGCGGAACTGTATCATATAAATTTTAAGAGCTTTCGAAAAATATCAGAAAATAGTGACAAAAATAATCCCTCAGCCCTTCTCCACAGCATTTTTTTTTTTAAGAACGCAAAATTTTTGCTGTATTTGTATTCCACTATTAACGTGGTTGTGTGTTTTAACCGCTTAAAGCAGGAGCTAAGCCATAAAAGACCGCCAAACACTGCTCCAAAACTCGTCCACACACGTACGCGATATAATCGCAACATTATTTATAAAAAATAAATATTCTGAACGATTTGTGGTTAGAAAATTATCACATAAATTTTAAAACATTTCAGTCATCAAACGGTCATACGGTACGATTCGATATTTCATTTAGAAACATTTGAACATGTGAGATGACTTTCAGTTTCAATAGTTCGTACTATGTATCGATAATGGGGAACATTCGGGAACATTCGATGTCTCTATTGTGCTGCACTGGGTTGCCTAGGTTGATAACGGGTCTCTAGGTTTAATTCTTTGCTGTATCCACAACAATATTTATTTTATTATTTCCCGTTTAAACTTTCTAAAGAAAACTAACTTAGAAATATCCAATGTGTAAATTATTATTAGTTTTACTATTTGTTGGAATTGTCCCAGAAAGTGTAAAAGCCCTATATTAGATTACAATAAAAATGTGAAATTTTGTACTTGCGATTTCTCGAATACTAAGGAAACTATTGTTAGTTTTTTCATTGTTTCACTGCGAAAAAAAATTTGTTTGAGATATTATTTGAAAAAAAAATCGCTCCAGATTGTAAAAAATTTATGCATAGCAAAAAATTAAAAAAATCGTAGTTTCCGATAACATCCACAACGCCCAAATAACTTTCAAAAAAGAATGGAATAATACAGATTTTCATAATTTTTTTTGTATTTATTTTAAGATTTAAATATGTTTATTCTGATGTGTTTGTTTTGTTCGCCGGCAAATTTATTTATCATTGAGCACTTTCGGCATTTAGCTGGCACAGAATTTGTCTGTAATCTAGTGTTAACAAAATTATAAAACTTTCTAATTTTACACAGACCAATTTTTTGTTATATCTTTAAACTAATGTAATTTAATATAATTGAAGAATCCCCCGTCCAATATCAAACACTATTTCACAGTTGAGAATTGCTCGATCCACCCTCGCATGTGTACAGATGACTGTTGTTTGTTATTCTTGAGGTTGTGTTTTGATTCGTTTTAAACAACTTTTTGGGGAATTAAACACACGCACACACACATAGATATTTTATAAAAAATATTCTCCTTTTTATTTCAAGCACTAAAACATGTTAATATTATTTGTTTGTTTACTTGTTTTTTCTTCTTCTTCTTTTTTTTTTTGGTATTATTAATATATTCAATTAACTGTATCTTTTTAAATTTATATTGAAATTATCGTTTAGTTGAATTGAAAATTTCGTTGCGCTTTCACAAGAATCCGAAGATGACTACGAAATTCAAAAAACCACACAGACACGTAACTTTTTTTTTAATTTTATTATCTTTCCACGGCATTGTTACGTGTAATACACATATTTTCTGATAAGATTAGAAATATTTTGGAACGAACAACAACAAAAAAACATATAAAGTCAATTTCTTTTTTCTCCAGAAAATAAAGCATAACATGAATATGTACTTTTAAAAACCGATTGAATTTTTCAATTTTGTATTTCTCACATGGTGCACGTACATTTGTTGTTGCTGTTGTTTTGGCTTTCTTAAGCTTCCAAATTCCACCGAAATGACGTTTAAGTTGATTTGATCAATTAACCGATTTTCGAATTTAAACCGTACAGTAGCGAACGACCGACGGACCGACAGACAGACAAGAGACACAGACAATTTCCAAACAACAGTTGTATGCCGTCGTTTTGGCTCTAATTATTGTTGTTGGAATGATTATTTTATTGACGTTAATTTCACGCGCGCATTTAATTGAAGACGACGTTCCGTTGTAGCTGAAATCAACGTTCGGTTTATTCGACGAACGAAATGAATCGCAGTTGCCGTAACGTAGCGTTCACCAGCAATACCACCGCACAAATAGCCAAAATTCAAAAGTTTACATATGTTTTATCTGCAGCAGCAGTCGATAGACAACCACAAATACCACTGCCAACAGCAGCGGCGGCGGCGGCAGCAGCACCAGGCGACTCTCACACACGCACATCCAAAGTATCTAATGGGGATGTTGTGTGTTGTCTTCTACTGCTACATCGTCGCACAGAACCACGAACGCCAACGATGAGCTCTTTCCCCCGTCACCGACAACAACAAATGTATGAATGAAATGCTTCACAGCAGTATAAGAGTAAATTGTGTTACACTTCTCTCAAACCGGCTCTCATCAAACATGTTGTGTTTTGTTCGTAGCTCATAAATTCCCCACTCCGTGCAAAACAATTTTTGTCATTCTTCATTATTCGATTTCATTGAAATACGTTTTGTATTGTTTACGTTTTGTTTTTGTCACGTCGGGCGTCCGTCCGTCCGTCCGTCACCATCATACTGAACACGTGCTGTACTAGGTTTGATTGGTTGCATGACGGCGCGCTTATGGCTTGTGTTGCCAGTTGTTGTCGTTGGTCGCTGGTTGAGTGCTAACTAAACTAAAGACACAAGAATCGATTGTCGGGCTGGCTAAGGAGGCAGCACAGTGTCGTTGTCGTGGTGGTGGTGGTATGTGGAGGCTTGTGGATTTCTTCTGAGCTGGCTGGCTGACCCCAAGGGCAACAACGTCGTCTAACCATTTTTCATGTGGATACACATTTATTTGCAAAACAAAAAGGAAACTTATCAAGATCTCAAACTTGTGCTCAAACATTTGTTATGAAATTTTGGGGGAGGAGGTTCAACTAACTATTTGTGATTCGAACAAATTTTAAAGGGAACTTTTTTTGTCAGTGTACTCTCATTTGTCGTTATTTTGGAATATCGGCAAATATATCACCCAGCAAACTCAAGTTCGCATTCTGCTAAGACTATCCATGTAAGCATTGAAAACTTCTCTAGAAAAAGCATTACGATGGCTTAATTTAGAAAGGGCGTAACTCGATTTTTTTCAAAATCGCTTTTTTTACATATTTTGGTAGTCCATTGTCAAATACACATCCCACAAAAATGTCAGGGCTTTGTGATAAAAATACCGGATTTATTGCCCTTTTACAAAAGAGCGTAACCGAAATCAAAAAAAAAATTGTTTCAGAATTAAATTTTTATTTAAAATTGCCCTTAAAATTTCTTTATGTCTGAAGTTTTTCAAATGTTATAAAGTTTTTACCTTCTCCTGTAAAGTTACGAAAATGCGAGTTACGCCCATTCTAAATTAAGCCATCGATTAGCCCTTCGGAACCGGCGTTAAACAACCGTGAGTATTCAAAATATATGGTGCATTGCTTAATGATTTAAGAGACGTTCTCTGCATTTCTCTTACTGGAAATACATTCGAATTCGGATAAGCGCACGCCTTTCAATTGAAAAACAATCGCTTAATTGAACAAAAATATTAGTAACGTTTGCTCTGGATGATTTTCCATGCACTGTACTTCGCTTGGACGGCTATGGAGTGGTAGGTATTGTGTGCGACTATAACACAAGTAATCCTAGGTTCAAAACCGTGTAAGACCATCAAACATTTTTCAGCGGCTGTTTTCCACCTCGTAAATGTTGGTGAGAGTAATCCGTAAGCCATGTAAAACTTCTATAGAGAAGCATTGTTGAGTATAAAAATTACATCGTTCACAGCTTACTGAATCGAGAGAATTTCCCCCTCTGTTCCTTCATGGAATGTTAAGGGAAATAAGTAAGTAGGTACTTCGCTAACCCGAAAATCCGCTTTGTTAAAAAGTCATTTATGTGAAGCACATTTTTAATTCAACGACACCAACTTATATGATACGAATGCCGTTTAAAACGAATATGATGAATGTAACAATTTCAAAAGAACATACTCAATTCGTTTAAATAAAAGAAGGTTCAATTATCCGAAGTCATGTTTATTGAAAATCCCGCATAAGTGAAAAAAATTTCTTGACTTTTTCATTTCCGATTATTATTTTTTTGAAATTATTCGAAAGACCGTTCCAAACTGTAATATTTGTCAATCACGAGTAATTGAAATGTAAAAAAAAAAATTATATTAAATCGTTCAGATAAATTAGACTATGTGACATGGCTTCAACCCAAACCGATTCCACGAGAGAGCAGACTAATTTTATTAGAGAGCTTAGAGGATACTGTCTCACTCAAAAACTCGCCAGAATACGGATAGGATTTCTGTGTGATAGTCCCATACACTACCTATCATTCCATGGCCTTAGTATCAACACTGGACTATATCCTGCAAACAATTGGACGATTAATGGATGAGGAATGTCACATGCGAATAATCTGCAATTCTACCTGGCGATCATTGGACGATTTATCACGAATGCAGAAAATATGAAGAACCTATCGATGCCGAATAAATTCACAAGAATGTGTTTTCTTTTTCAAGAAATTTGCTAAACTTGAGATATACTGTTGAGTTTAAGGAAACTGACGAATCACAGTCTAGATTTTGCGAACGTGTCGAAAAATCTAGTCGTCTGATTAGATGTGGCAGTCTTTGCTCGTTTTCACTCATTCGAAGGCGATAGTTCATGTATCGAGTAAATCAGTTTCGTCGTTTCCGGATTTAACGTATTCGGAATTTAACGTACAGGCAATTTTGTTTTGCCTTGACCACCATAGAAAAGTTGGACTTGCGGATACTTTGATTTATGGAAATACTTATAAAATTGTTTCTCCTTAACCGCATCTAGAAGTGCTTTGACTGAACATAAATTCGACTTATGGAAGTTCGAGTAATGGAAGTTACACGAATGAGTTTGTTGGTTTGTTTCTTCGTCGTTATTTCTAGGGTACTTGATTTTTTGACATATTAAGTGAGCGTGGTACCGCACAGACTGTTCGAGTTATCAAGGTGTGGTTTAGTACATATAATATCGATATGAAGCAAAATATTTGTTGTGCACAATATCGATTTAAACACGTATCAGGAAAAGAATGGAAAAAAAATCATCCCAAGATGATTTAGCTATTTAGTTGATTAGTTAATTACAATCGAAATCAAAATCTCATATCAAAAAATAAATTATAATCAATATTTTTGAGAGAAAATCAATAATTTGTCTGATCAAATATACAATTTTATAAATTTAAATTATTTTGAATTAAAACTAAAAAAAAAATAATTTATATTAGGCGTGTTTTCGTTACCAGCTAGCTATATCGCCAAACTAGCGATATTGTCATTTGACATAAACTATGCAGCATTCTGAGAATGCTGTGAAAAAAATGTTTATAAATTTTCATGAAAATCTAAAAAAAAAAATAGTCATTGTGGACAAACATTACAAATTCAATTATAAATGAACAATACTACTACCATTCGTCCGTCATTTTTGAAAGAATTTAGTATTTATTATATTCTTCTTCTGTATTAGTTCACAATGAATGACTTGGCATCCTTTAATATTGGCATTTTGTTCTTTTTTATGCTGGCAATGCCGTGCCAACTTAAGACACAAACTTAAGCGATAATTTCTATCCGCGCTTAATATCGCTTAGCTCTGCACACAAATTAAGCGATTATCTAAGCTAGCGGTGTAACGAAAACATGTCTATTTTTATTTCCGTGGTTGTAGCACTTTCAATTAATTTTATTTTATTTTATTTTTTTTGTAGAATCTATTTGAGAATCTGGGATCGTGAGGTTCGTGTGTTACAACATCATTAGTGAAATGGTTTAAATGCTGTAAACAGGTGACGTTTATTACGATTTTATATGTTTATTAAGATTTTATATGTATAACGATGACGACTATACAGAAGCGAAGAATGCTCCAGAGTGAAGCGACAATAGGTGGATGATAGAGATACAAGACGAAAGGCGATAGACGATGATAACCACCCTCGCCCGAATCTGTCAGTTTATTTTTTTTTGTTTAATTCAAATTAAAGAAACAATAAAAATAGTAATTTTTAAAAATAATTTAAAAAAATATGTATCAGAAGTCTTTCACATTCATCTGCTGAAAATGAATGAAGAATTTGTATTCGATACAATTAATCCAATTAATTAGCCATCTCTAAATCACGCTTACCCACAATAATGGATCTCGGTTTTTGGCTTTATAAAGTAAATTTAGCTTAAGAATTAAAAAAAAAATGGACTGGACTATGGTGGACGCTAATCAAATTTGGGCAAAGTGAAAGAAGTAATGATTTTTTTTTCATTTATCTGAAGAATTTTCTTGCTAGATAAACAACATTTTACTTTAGGTGCAAAATACCGGATTCCTGTACATTTGCTAAGGCCACGCATACAAATGCTTTTTACTAGAGGGTAGAATAGCTCGCGACCAGTCATGACCAACCCCAATTCCCTCAGTTGCCTTCAGGTCGAAGGTGACATTTCATCTTCTTGGCGCCATCTTTTCTCTCTGTGCATTAACTTTTCGATGGGGAGAGTTCACTTTACAAATTGCTCTTCTAACGCATACCGTGTCACAAACGTGAACAACAACACATCGTTCAAACAAAAACAAGAAAAACGCCAAAAAAAATACACAAAACAACATCCTCTTCCGTCTAAGGGTTGCAATTACGATGAGCACAACTGTCAAAGTTACGTTGCTTCTGCTGTGTCAGTCAGTTTGACATTTAAACCAGACAAACACAATTATGAGTAGTACTTCGTCCGTCCGTCCGGCTTTCCCCCATCCACCGGTCTGTTCCTCCTTTGAAATTTGTTTTTGTTTCCTTTTTCTGTTTCTACATACTTTCGCAAAATGCAAAAAAGCCGGATGATTATAAACAAACGTCAGTTTTACCAATGCCAAAAATAGACCAGCACCCCCCACCGTATATAATAATTGCAATTTAAAATAGAATTTAATAACTCGTTATTGATTTTCCTGCAAATATATTGCACGAATACGAACTACTTAAATTTACCATTCACTGGCACTTAAATGGCGATAAACACTTGGTGGAGGCACCTTGACACTTTTTTTTCTTCGAGGAGCTTTCCTTCGAAGTGGAATTTCTGTGGTGGAATACTTTCATAACACCGAACACGCTCACTGGCGCATTGGTTGGCCATTAATACATGAACATATGATTTGTATGTTTTATTTTGTACACTTTTTAATTCAGAATTTTTTTCAGAGATCTGATATTGCTTTTATTTCTGTTGACTTTTTTTTGACATTTCACTCTGTTCGCTGTCGTTATAGAAAATGAAAGGATAACCGAATTTTAGAATTACAATTTGTCTTGTTTTGCCACTTCCGTGTGTGTAACTGAAGCACCGTCGAAAATTAAACTGTGTGTTTTTATTTTCTTTCCATTTATCTTTTGCTGTGTATTGTTTTAACACCCTATTTGTTGTCATTCCACCCTTAATGAAACTTGACACTTTAACTGTCAGTTTTCAACCAAAACCAAAGAGTATAAGAAGTGTTATAAGAGTTCTCTCGGAGATGGTGCGTATGGGTGAGTTCCGAGAGCGCATGCTTGTCATGAATGCGAGACAAAGTACACAGTGGAAAACAAATGGGTGTGCAGAAAAAAGAAAGCGGAACTCCAACATAGCAATCATAACCTAAAAATAAGTGATTAACCGAAAGTAGGCCTAGAATTTCAAATACTAAGGACGCCAAATACATATGTATTGAACATATTAATAGCCTATTAATAAATTGTATTAGTGCTAAATTTTTTAAAACTAAATCTTATACAAATACTTAATATCCCTAGATAGTGTTAACGAACAGTTAGCACTTCTGTGTCAGTTTGCATTAAATTTAAAATTGTATAACTATTGCAGTTGGAGAAAATGGTCTCAAATTGAATAAATATTTTTTTACTAAAAACATCATTATCTCTCGATAGCACAATCCATTCACCGTAACTGTTCATCCAACCTCATTTTCGAAAAAGTAAGGTCCAATGACACCGCCGGACCATAAACCGCACAAAACAGTCACACGTTGAGGACAATAACTCTTGGGTTTCCCAATCCCAGATGCGACAATTTTGCTTGTTGACGTAGCCACCGAGGTGGAAATGGGCCTCATCAGTCAAGATGATTTTTCGATGGCATTCCGGATTATTTTCATGCATTTCAAGGACCCAATCAGCAAAGACGTTGTTGTGGATCGGCCGGCTTGAGTTCTTGTGTTAACTGAACTTTAAAAGTCTTAAGACCAAAGTCTCTACAAGAATGGAAAAACCTGGGTTTTCTTCCACACTTTGGGTTACAGCAGCAATATTCTCACTTGTTCTTGAGCGATTTGCACGGGTTTTATTCTTCACATCACTAACTTGTCCCAACAGCTCGAATGTGTTCACCAATTTCTGTATTGCCGTCCGACAAGGTGCTTCACGACGACCCATAAATGCTTTCGTTTTGCGAACTGTGACTGCAAGATTTTCAGCATTTTTGTAGTGAATTTTAATAATTTCATGGCGTTGTTGAAGCGTGATCGCGCCATTTTTAGTAATGGCGTAGTTTCTACTAGTCAAATGTCAAAGATCAAACGCTTCAAAAGTGACAGCTATCGAAATACCGGGTGCTTCAAAATAACACCTCTTGTTGGAAAACCCTTTAAATAAGACATGCCATACTTCTCTAAAAATAATTACTTTTTTTGGAGCCGACACTGATTTCAGAGATGTGCTGCATCTAGAATGTTAAGGAAAATAAGGAAGTAATGTAAATTGCTCTATGAAAAATGCAAAAAAAAAAAATTAAGACTCCCTTGAACAAAATCTCATACAAAATAGGGTAGTTTGTCATAATTTTTAGGTTATATTTTATTTTCCGTTTATGGTGCATTTGTCATATGAAAATCTAACAATGAAAAATTTCCCATTTTTTTAATTTTGGGGGGGAGTTTTTTCGTTTTTTGGGAATATTTTCAAAAAAATATGAACAATGAATCGCACATGCTTCCGCGGCCTATTTTTTTATAATGTGTTACGAATTCTCTAAATGGAGAATTCCCCAAATATAAATGAAAAATCCCCCCAAAACCCTATATAAAAATTTCCCCAATAATTCTGAAAAATCCCCCAACCAATTTATTGAAATTACCCAATGCAAAATCACCCAAAAATTTTAAAAAAAAAATAATATTTCTTTGGGGTTACAACACTAATTATCACATTTGAAAATCACAACACAACAACACGTAAATTTGGGATAAATTTGGCCCCAGCAAATCGTTCATTTGGAAATTGCGGTCATTTTTCAAATGTAATAAGTAGTGTTGTAACCAGAAACAAATATTATTCTTTTTTATAATATTTGGGGCCATTTTCATAGAGCCGTCGCACACACTACCTATGGCGAGGGAATACAAATTCGAAATAATAAGCGGCTGGAGACAACCTAACACAGGTAGACAAAATTCTCCCTCCATATTTGATCTCCTCCCATTTGACAAGATACATTTTACACTCACTCATCAATAAAATTTGAGTCTGATTGTAATGTTGTTCGCTCAAAATATCCACTGATTGCCTGGGAATGATAACATTTGAAAATAAAAATCTGATAACGCGTTGATGTGTTAAGATGTGATCAAATGACATGAACTACAATAAATCACAGCGGAAATGTGAAACATGAAATACTCGAGTACATGTCTTTAATGAGCCGCTAACAAGTGGTCATTAGTGGAGCTCAACACATACATTCATTCACACGTAGTCCCCCCCCCCCCCCCACCGTTGCCCGCCAATCATAAATTGAAAATAATTAAATGAAAACATTACCTTCCGAACATTAAATCATTAGTATCACTTAATGCAACAACCATAACAGCGACAGCGGTCGCTAAACGATATTTGCGTAAATGTTTTGCTTTTTTATGACCGAAATACGCTCCGTTCCGTCCAAATTTACACATTCACACGTAAGTAACCGCATCAAAATGTTTGGGTACGAGTGCGGGTATCGGTAAGTCCCTGGGCCAAAGTCTCCAGTAGATAAGTACGAGTATTTACATAACAAAACTGTTTATCTTGCAGAGACGAAAAGACTAAAACATCCAACATCCCAACCTAGCAGTGGTCGCAGTGGTCAAATGAGTGACGGTCATTTCGCCTGTCGGCCACTTGGTTGGTTTCAGGGGGGGGGGGGGCAATAACCATAGCATGGTTACTTTGTACTGCGACGCTTAGTCGTCGTAACCATTTGCCTGCAGACGAACAAGACTCACTTTATCTTCCATGTGGAGCAATGCCATCCGAAAGTGTGAGGAAGGGAGGAAAGCAGGGGAAAGACGTGACTTATCATCATAAATCATTTAGCAACTCAATTATTGCAAAATTAACAATGTCCATAAACATCTACCACTACGAGTATCTTCACGCCGAAAAACAACATCTTCTCGGTGAGCTCTCGCTAGCAAGAGACGTACTGCGGAGTGTTGGCTGGGAGATAGGGACGTAATGAACTGCACTGCACTAGAATTTAATGTGAATATTATTTTACTCATTCGAACACGACGTAATACTCGGCCAATTTAAATGGTGTTTAAACTTCAAATTTAATATTTGAATTGTCTTCCCATTAAGGCGATGCTGATGCGGAATTGTGAGGATGTCCCAAACAGACTTGCCTTCTATAACACGATCTATTTGTCGCGCTTTATCTTAATATATATTTACCCTCGACACTGATACACTGATTCCCTCTGTCACGCAGTACGTAGGAATTTAAATAGGCATTCTATAATTCTATAAATAATAATAATAAAAAAAATAATATTTTTTTTTTGTACAGAAATTGTGTTTTCTCCAAATTTTTTTTTTACCAAAATTTTTTTTTCCAACGTTTTTTTTTAACAATTTTTTTTTTTACAAAAAATTTTTTTTTACACAAAATTTTTTTTTTCAACAAAATTTTTTTTTTCCACAACATTTTTTTTTCAACAAAATTTTTTTTTTCAACAAAAATTTTTTTTTTCAGCAAACATTTTTTTTTTCAACAAAAATTTTTTTTTTCAACGAACATTTTTTTTCTCAACAAAATATTTTTTTTTTCCACAAAAATTTTTTTTTTCAACAAAAGTTTTTTTTTCAACAACATTTTTTTTTTTCAACAAAAATTTTTTTTCCACAAGTTTTTTTTTTCCAATTTTATTTTTTTCCGAAATTTTTTTTTACAAAATAGTTTTCTCAAAATATTTTTTACAAAATTTTTAAAATTAAGTAACAAATACTTTCTCAAGCAAATTAACGGGCGCCATAGGCGCATTACAACTTACTAGTTTGAAATAATGAGCAACATATTGAAATAATGAACCGTTCGGAGCCGACATTAGACAGCTGATTACGATCAGAGAGTGTACTAGTTATATTAGATGTTAGAGATGGTCCTTATCGTTTATGAAATTTGGACAGAACATCTTCTCAATCTTGTGGGTACTTTCGATAATTTAGAGAATTTTTCAAATGTACTTTTAAACTAAGCTGACTCAACAACTTAGTTCCCATACTGCTCCGTGTGAGGGAAACCCTGTACATACTTTCCATAGTTATCTGGGTGGCAGAATATCAGACAGCAATGACAATAGCAACAACAAAACAAGCATATAATAATTTACACTTAAATGCTTAACAATGATGCATGAAACTCCGTGAATGTGGTGGCCATAAAAGTGTCGGTACGGATACAAAACCGTTCATATGGAGCAGACAGTGTTCGAAGTAGTCTGAAATTTGTACATAAACAGGCCAGTTTCATCTTCCAATTAGTAAATATTATTCGAATTAGACCTTCATTTAAGAAGAAAAACAAAAAGCACTCCGATTTTGAGAGATGACCGTCTATTGTACTCTCAAAAAAATTATTACATGTTCAAATTAAAGAAAAATCGAAAAACGAAAGCAATGTCTGCATCTTAATTATCCCGTAGGTAAACAAACAAATAACATCGCTCGATGAAGAGCAGACCCACCAGCCATTAATAACATTGCTGATAAATAAAAAAAAAAACTCTGGCTTTTGTGACATGAATATTATAATATTGCATTTTCTTTTATATCCTCTTCCACTAACACGATGATTACGATAAAAAGCGTAAACAAATCATCAGTCAAATAAAAGCACCTCATAATCTAAACAGCGACGGCGACGACTTACAAACTTACACTTACACGTTCATGTTAATGGTTCGCTATTATTTAGATGGGGAAAACGATAAAACAGAACAAATCACAATCTACATTGCATAGAGTCCGGAAAATACATCAGGTTTTGTACTCTAACGGCAAAACGTCGTCAAAAATGTCGAGTCCTAACCAAATTTAATAGGAGGGGATTTTTTTGGGGTGGTCAAGCAAAAAGGGCGTGTGGTGCTTAAGATACGAATGAATTGGCAATATCTTTCTAAATAAGAATTTTTAATTTTTCATATTTTGGGATTAGAGGCGTTATCGACAATTTTCCGGCAAATTTCATTAAAAAGCGAATTTGGGTAAAAAACTGGGGCTTAAGTCTTTTTCGCGGTTGATATTCTGATATCACTTTAATATATTGTTGTACTCGACAAAACCTCCATGAAAATTGTATAGCATCCCAGATTCTAACGAACTATGCCTCATTTTGATTCTTAGATATGTGGATTCATGATAAACTACCAACAATTAACTCTTTTTTGTCATTTTCCATTTTATATGATTTTTTTCAAACAAGACATATTTTTGAGAAAACACATTTTCAGAATTAACTTTGTTAATAACTCTGAAACTGTCATTCGAATACAAATGCACGAAAGGCAAAGATTGAAAATATTTTAGTGATATAGTTTTAAAAAAAATAATTCAAAGAAATCTGACAATTCGTTTTAAAGTTGTGACAACTCAGAATTCTATTTCTCCATATGCCAAAAAGTCTAATTCGAAAAAAAAAACTTTGTTTCCATACAAATCCCATGCAAATGATTTCTTCGATAAAAGCTGGCAGAAAAGGTCACATCTGTGCTGCTGACGAAAATAAGATGCTTACAGTTACCAGGCTTACAGGCCACTATAATCGGGTGAGGACGAGAACTATAAGAGAGGGCAAAGACACAACTAAAAAAACAGGGTGAAATTCGCACCTTCAAATAAGGGAGCTATGTCATTGCTCTTTCTTCTCCAAAGGCCAATTTGATCTGCAATTCAGTTACTTTATACCACTGTGCAAAATGTACTTCGATTTCTGTTTTTATTTTTTTAAAATATGTTAATACGAGGCACACAAGAAGACATCCCATTCAGACGACCGATAACCAACCAATGACAACCTTGGGTGTGAGGCACATTTCTCACTGGAAATGTGACTGTTTAAATCGGTTTGCGGGTCTGTCGCTCTGTTTTTGTACCACAGAATGTATCTTTTCTGCGGGGGCTGTGCTGCTGGCACAACTGACTATCACTGCCAGCAAACATTCAGATGTTTCTCCACTTTTCTTTAATTAAAACAATGAAACATTTTGTGCGAATGGTGGATACGGAATGGAATGAAAGTGGTGGGGAGGGGAGTAGAGAAAAGAAATGTGATATAATGTTTTAATTTTCTTTATGATTTAATGAGCAAAAATAAATTAATTAAATAAATACTCGTAGTCACACTTGCACTTGTCTTTGTATCTGTTCGTACTCTGGATCCGCTCATGGTTGGATTGGCTGCCTTGTCGTTGGCCTGGCTTATTTAGGAAATACCACTCGCGCTATTCCCAGTATGAAGTGAATGAATACGGCAACGATGACGACGACGACGACTTTTGTCTCAGTGAAGTGGGTAACAAAGGTTCATTGTTATGGAGGAAAAGCTATCGGGAAACAAAAAGGAAATGCTTTAACTCGAACAAGTCGAACAACTAGCACGGCTGGTACAGACACAAACATATGTGTGTCACGCCAACACCACCAACAACACAAACAACAACTCAAACACCAACACTTGTTACAGCAGACATCCATTTGTAGTCTCGCGGAAGATGGCAAGGGCGGACGGACGGACGGACGAACGAACGGATGGAGTGAAGGAAGTTCATTGAAAATCAAAACAATTGTTGTTACACTTTCCATTTGCAATCTCCTAATGGCAAATTTATTATCGAATTATTTTCTATGGAAATGGAACAAATGTCGCAGCCATTGAAGTTCTTCGATAATTACAGTATGTGGCCCACTTCTCTGAAAGATGCACAGAACAAATGATGGCCTTAGGCGATTTAAGTAGATATTTCACACTTTGATTTTGGCCTCCTCCTCCGTCCACACCACCACATTCAATCTGTTTTAAGACTGGGTCATTTATCAAATTAAACTTTATTCCCGGGGAAAATTAAATTAAACGTTTGCTTGGAAATGATTCAATTCGAAAAGTAATCAGAGCTGCGAATATACGTATGTCACTACAGTTGTCAGGTGTTTTGGCCTTCTAGAGTTTGATTTTTTTTTAACGTTTGACTGTATTTCAGTATTATGCCCAGAAAAATTGTAGTACATTTAGATCCGATAGGGTTATTTAGTGACCTTTTTGGACGTTTTTTTTGCGAAAATGCTGTTAAAACGGTGTTCGCTACAGAGATATGATAAGCAATTTGGTTGGTTGATTCTTGAAGAACCTATGTTATGGGAATATCGAACAAGTATTTCGGGAGAAACATTCGGAAACATTCACCAAGGTCTTGATCTGACAGGTTGTGCTGCTGCGAAAGCAGCCGAAGCAGTAGCCACATGAATAAAATCGTGTTCAATAAATACTGGGAACATTTGTTCTTTCGAATACAACATAAACATAAAAAAAATCTTGTCTGGAAACTAAAAAGTTATTACTGCGTTTTCGATCATTTCAGGCGGTATAGCGATTATTTCTGCACGAAGGTTTGCCTACGTTCTAACTCGTGTTAGTGTACATTTTGCTTCATAAATAACCCCACCGAAAGAAGTCCGGAGGGGTCAATCTGGATACCTGAGTTGGACAGTCCATGTCGCCTTTTCTCATAATATCGTTGCGAATTTTCAATTTTCAAAAAGTAGACACTACAGGTACCCCATCTTCGCAGTGTGTAATTTCGGCCAAAAGTTTTCCCCAAAAGTGGTCAACTTTTACACCTCTTAACTGTAGAATGTTGTGTTGGTCCAAAGTCAAGTTTTTTAAAATAATTAAAATAATTGCAAAAAGAAAACATTATAATAAGGAAATCATAATTTTTTATGTGCAATAAAAACAATGACGTCAAAATGTGTAAAACAACATAAAAACAAAACATGTTTCCCCCCGAAAATCGAAAAATACGAAAATTAGTCAACTTTGGCAATATATTTCTAAAATATATCAGTTGTGTACGATTTCTAATGTTAATAATTTAAAACTAGTAAGTTGTAATGCGCCTATGGCGCCCGTTAATTTGATTGAGAAAGTATTTGTTACT
This sequence comes from Hydrotaea cyrtoneurina, assembly GCA_958296145.1. Taxonomy (NCBI): domain Eukaryota; kingdom Metazoa; phylum Arthropoda; class Insecta; order Diptera; family Muscidae; genus Hydrotaea; species Hydrotaea cyrtoneurina. The sequence continues at coordinate 47,020,713 of OY282514.1, read as the reverse complement.
TAATTTTAAAAATTTTGTAAAAAATATTTTGGGAAAACTATTTTGTAAAAAAAAATTTCGAAAAAAAATAAAATTTGCGGAAATAAAATTTTTGTGAAAAAAAAAAAATTTTTGTCGAAAAAAAAAATTTTCTTGAAAAAAAAATTTGTGGAAAAAAAAAATTTTTTTTAAAAAAAAAAATTCTTGAAAAAAAAAATTTGGAAAAAAAAATTTCTTGAAAAAAAAAAATTGGAAAAAAAAAATTGGAAAAAAAAAATTTTTGTAAAAAAAAAATTTTTAAGAAAAAAAAATTTTGGAAAAAAAAAATGTTGGTAAAAAATTTGGGGAAAACACAATTTCTGTACAAAAAAAATATTATTTTTTTTATTATTATTATTTATAGAATTATTATAGAATGCCTATTTAAATTCCTACGTACTGCGTGACAGAGTCAGTGAATCAGTGAATCAGGGAATCAGTATATCAGTGAATCAGTGTCGAGGGTAAATATATATTAAGATAATCTTACACTCCTTGCCTACAATCATTACTGAAAAATGTTTTCTAAATAAAAAGTTACAGACCGATGAAATTGGATTCTAAACCACTGTGCGCCATATAGTGTGATATTTCAAAAAATAGTTGGAAACAAATTTGCCATTTGCAATTGGCTTCTTCGATTTCATTGAAATCGCACACAGACCTAGCTGAAGTGTGTTTGAGCTTAAGTCTGGAAGATGGACTTAATGGTAAAAATTGTCTTTCGTTTAAAAAGTATTTATATGTCATCAAAAAAAAAAATATATTGATATAAATAAAAGTTTGGCGAAACTTCAAACATTTCTGGAAACCGAGTTTTCCAACTTTGGAGGCTAGTTCCATCTTCCAGGCATAAGCTCAAAGACAATTCGGTATAAAAACGTTTATAACATCGATGACTACTTCGAATAAACCTTCAAAGAATTGTTGCTTTAATCGGGCATACTAAAGAGGAAGCGTTCAAAAATTGATGTTTACATAAAAATGTCATAACTGAAGTGCTACGCAAGCTGGCAAGATCAACGTGTGTCAGAGTACTTAGGCGCGAAAAACTTCTTTACAACCAGCGTCTTCGTGCTAAATTTCTTAATTCTCCCAGGGGAAGTAAGAGCTTTTGGGCATTTGTTAAAAGAGTAAGGGACAATTCTTCGTCTTCTATTCCAACTCTCGTTAACGGTGACCACGGTGAGAGTCCCTGACCCGGGTAACAAAACTAACCTTCTGGCTGAAACATTTGCAAAGAATTCATCTTTGCCAGAAAGCAGTCAACCAGTCCCCGTGATCGAAAACGTATCTAGTTCGATGTCTCAGCAATTTTCTCGAACACGTTGTAGTAAAAGGGTTCTTGCAGATCTCAAAATAAATAAAACTCCGGGCCCTGATGGTATTTCAGCACTTGTCCTAGGTAAGTGCTCTTCGACGCTAGCTCGTCCATTGCGCAATCTTTTCAACATGTTGTACCGTGGTGGTAGGGTAAATCATGTTGGAAAATTGCCAATCTTCATACCATCCCAAAAAAGGACAAATCCTGCAAATTACCTTCCAATTGCAATATCTTCTGCGCTCTCAAACGTTATGGAGAGCATAGTTAATCACCATCTTGTTGGGTATCTAGAGTCAAACGACCTTCTGAATGATCAATCGTGTAGTTTCCGTAGAAATCGAACTACTGGATACCTGATGGCGTTCATTTCGGAGCGATGGAGTCGATCCATTCACCGCCTTGGTGAAAGTAAGGTCGTGGCTCTGGATATTACCAAGGCGTTCGATAGGGTCTAGCACGGAGCACTCATATCAAAACTTCTTGCATTTTGGTGTCGGTAATATCTTCTCTCGATTCATATCGAGTTTTCTCAGAGATCGCTCTATACGAGTTGTTATAGATGAGGTCTCATCCAACGAGCATAGGCTGACCGCAGGAGTGCCACAAGGCTGTGTCCTCTCTCCTTCTTTATTTCTTATTTTCATTGACGACCTACTGGGTCAGACTGTGAACCCGATCTACTCCTTTGCGGATGACAGCAATCTCTGTCATTCGTACTCATTTGATCATCGGCCAGGTCCTCTGGAGGTCAAGGACAAAAGCAAACGATGAACGACTCACTCAACCGCGATTTGGCGACGAAAAGAAGTGCTGTTTATTATCACACAAAAGTTCCACTGATCCAGCAAAAAAAAATTGGGCTGCCCTAATTTCTGAGCTATTTCTGAGCTATCTCAAGAATTTTCTGCTATCGATATTCTTGCGACCCTTCCGAGTAAAAAATCCGAAGAAAAATTTACAACACCTACAATATTGTTTTGGGTCAGTTGATATTTATACGGACTTGTTGAGCTCGCACAAGACATTTGGGTTCTCGGCAATACTCCCGCAGACCGCATGAATGATTTCCTGGGGTCGTCTTGGCTGTTGATGCACAGCTTGGTGACGGTCCCCACATTCCCGAGAACAACACACACAACTGATCGACTTATTCCAATTTACAGCGTCACTTTTTCGGCGCTTTATTTTCTTTGCTTTCTAAAACTGCAGTTAATGAATTGCTAAACTCCCACACGGACGGCCGTGGTGTGGTAGGTAGTGTGTGCGACTGCCACACAACAGAACCCAGGTTCGAAACCTGCTGAGACCATCAAACATTTTTCAGCGACTGCTTCCACCTCGTAATTGCTGGCGACACTCGGACGGCAGTGGTGTGGTAGGTAGTGTGTGCAACTGTCACACAACAGAACCCAGGTTCGAAACCTGCTGAGACCATCAAACATTTTTCAGCGACTGCTTCCACCTCGTAATTGCTGGCGACTTTGCGAATAAGTGAGTAATTCCTAAGCCATGTAAAACTTTTCTCGAAAAGCATTGGCGGTTCGGAGCCGGCTTGCAAGAGTAGGTCCCGATCAGTGAGTATACAAATTATGTCAGCCCATTCAGTTCCTCCGTGGAATGTTAAGGGAAATAAGTAAGTAAACTCCCACAACTTATGGCTTTGACCCACCCTAGTGTTCATTAGCCTTAAAAAATAACCAGTAGTGTCATTATTACTGAAGGTTTAAGGATCCCTGGCGACAGAACCTCGTCGCAGGGATACCTGAATGTCATTTCTATTAATTCTAAACATCTGTTTCATCAATCAAACTTCCTTGCTTCCACCGATTGGTGGCAACTCCAAGTCCTTCATCGCAATCGCATAAAGTTTACCATTCTGTTACTTCTGAATACATTTAAATTTACCCCTTCTCTCCCTGCAGCCGTGATTTAAAATCATGGCATCAGATTGCCAACTTTGTTCTCGTCCACTCCTTGGAGTCTCGTCGCCCCTTCTGCCACAATGTAACAAATTGTGAGATTTCTGACGTCCTAAGTGAAATTAATGATGCTCGTATGTGTGTTTCCATTTTAATTTCAATACAAACATATAAAAAAAAACATAAAAGCTCAACGAGAATTTCATTTTTTCGCTGCGTCTTCTTTTTTTTCCAAAATACAAATAAGTGGCAAAAATCCTTTTAGTGCCTCTTCGTCCCTGTGACGAGATACGCTCCAATAACGCACACAACACTACCCCCACCCCCTCCAAAGTCCATGGAGAATAAAGTAACGCAACGTACTCGTGTGTCTGGAGTTGGTACGTCGCATGGCTGGGTAAGGGGACGACAAAAAGGAAAAGGGGAGTAGGTGTGAACCTACAAAGTGCGGTGGGTTTCGTTTGGCTTTATTCGTTTTGCTCTTTTCACAACTTTTTTTCTTTGAGTTTGCAAATCTTTCATCGACGGGGAAAGGTCACGCATATCCAGCAACAAAACATATTGTGCACACACACACACATACAATGAAACGAATACGAATATTGTAATTTTTGGCTTTATTTTGATTGATTGTTATTCAGGGCGGGTGTTCGTTCATTCATTCGGACCATCCACTCACAATATCCATTCATTCATTTCAGTCCAGGCCGTGCGGCCACACCATTCATTCCTTGGGTCGGTCGGTGGTCTTTCGTTCATTCATTCCTCCAGACACTTTTGTTGATTTGGGCCTGAACTGAATGTTACCGCCGGGTAATGCGGATTAAGAAAGATAGCGCTGGCGGTGGGCGGAGAGGTGCTATGAAGAATCTATTTTTGACATGTTTCTTGTTCTGCTCATATTTGAATCCAAATCTCTTTGAATTTTAACAGTAATTTATTATGATTTCCATTCGTTTGGAGATTTATTTCATCAAATGAAAATAAATTCACATCGAATGGCCAAATGACCATGGGGAGCTTAATAGCTGTGGATTTTAAGATAATTGACTTTATGATTAGAAATTGATGTGCACTTTAAGTTGACACTGTCCATGGGATGATTCTGACCGTTGGCTTTGGCCATTCGCCCACACATCCATCAGCAGTGTGACGTCTGTGTCCGGACTACATGTTGACATCTGATAAGCTACAGTTAATCATGTGACAGACCGTGCTACGTATCAGCCAGCAGTTATCATCTGTCATCGGTGCTGACAACGTGTCCTTGTCGGCTTTATTTGTAATGACTTCTAGGCCAATAATAAATAGTTTCCATAAATAACCGAGAACAACCTCAAACCAATGACCAAAGAGAAAACTTAAAATCCAAATGGTTTCGGATTTTGTGCATCCAACAAAGCCACAAGGTTTCATGTGAATACTGTTAAAGGACACAGGAATAGGACACAAATTTAGTTTTAGAAAAGTATAGTTGATGAACAGAGAACAAAGCGATAATACTCTCCGGCCTTGTTTAAATTCGTACTTGTGAGATGACGACAAAGACAATCTAATCGGCAGACGTCCAAAGTCAGATGGGAACTTTTCCAATAGAGGGCAGCTATGGTTTATCTACGAACTTTGCATTGAATTTCTATAAAACTGTTAGAGACATCAGGAGTTTGCAGCTGAAATAATACGTCTGCAAACAGACTTAGGACTTTTGCCTACTCGATGGCCTTTGAGGGCGGTCCAACAACATTCGAACATCCGGCAAAGAGACAGAATTGTAAAATTTAAAAATATGTTATTTTATTCGCAACAGTGTCTACATCGAGTAATATTTTTTTTAAATAATTGGTTTATTATATAGCAATGTCCGTTCTTTGCACTGATTTATAGACATGTTGACACACCACTTTCCTTTTGCCATACTCGACCTTTTATATTGTTTTTATCATTTAAACTCGCATGTCTTTCCATTCTGAAGATAAATTACAGCTCTAGCCTCCTCCAGTACGGACTCCACTGTATTGTCTGCAGACGAACTCCCATCGGATTGTCTCATTTCACGGTCCACTATGTTATCTAGTCCTTAGTATCAGGTGGCAAGTGGTTTTTTGAGTTTTGCTTCACGATGTGGTTAATAGACAGAATGATGTCAGCATCGAAATGAAGTTCAGGATCGTGCTGGCAAATAGATGTTCTTTCGGGCTAAGCAAACAATTCAAGGACGGAGCCCTCTCTCGTCTAACTAAAATAACACTGAAGAACAACAATTATTCTACCTGTGCCTGGATACTTGCGAAAGCAGACGAAGCTGTGCTGGGTGTATTTGAGAGAAAAATCCTTTGCAAAATCGATGGCCCTATCTGTGTTCTAGAGGAGTATAGACGTCGAACGAACAGTGAGCTGTATCCCGACATTACAGTTAAGCGCAATGAAATACAGCGATTGCGCTGACGGGGCCATGTCGGCCGAATGAATCCAAACGCTCCTGCCAGAAAGGCGTTGGACGACAACTACCACGGAAGGAACCGAGAGGGAAGACCGAGACTCCCGTGGATGGACCAAGTGGAAGAAGGCATGACGATGTTTGGTATCACGAACTGGAGAAGCCAAGCAGAAGATTGAAGTCCAAGACCAACAACTGGTTGTAGAGCCAACCTAAGTAAGTAAACCCAAAGTGTTGAAGAAAACCCAGGTTTGTCCATTCCCCGTCGTTCGGAATTGGATTGGGGGTGTGAAAGATAAGGTAAGCCCAGCGTCGATTCAAGACCTCAAAGATAGAATTCGTGAGGCTATCGAGGACATAGGGCAGCCACGTTGCGAATTGGTTGTGGACAATTTCATGAAAAGGATATGATCCTGTAAGCGTGGTCGATGGCGGGATACCAACTCCATCTTGAAATATATTACCTCGATTTGATTCTAAGAACGGCCGGCAGTATAAATTTGTTATAAGTGAAACTTCAATGTAATACTGATATATTCATATAAATATTCTTTTAGGGTAATTTCATTATTTATTAAAGCACTGCAACTAAGTGGCGGTACTTCCCAAAAGGCCCAGACCAGCATCTACCCAACTTCTTCCTTAATTCCAATAATTAGTTAGAAATTGCCTGGACTATAATTGTTGTAATGGTTTAAAACCAAAATCGCCGAAAATCCTTTCACTCACTACTTGCACTGCTGCCGAAAATCATCTCGAAACAAAAACTGAAGTTTATCCATAATCTCTAAGCAATCTTCGCCGGAGTACAGGAAAATTACGAACGAAGAATTTTGCCCATTGAGTTAATTTAGTTAGTTGGGAACCCATTCTCATTTGATTCGATACGATTTAGTTGAAGTTACTTTGTGGTTAAATCTAATTAAGTTAACAAAATCCCAAAATGCTCAAGAATTTCAACCCAGAGACCAGAAAGGAAAAACAGAACAAGAACAGCAGCAACAACATCAGACCCAAGCAACCAACAAACCGCCCAACAACAACTTATGCATTTTATGACTTTAAATGTTAAGCAATTTGTCTGTGTTTTTGCAAAAGAAACACTCGCATTTACCCAGTGAACAATTTACATCCCAGGTCTGTAAATTCTATGAAATTTCATCCCACAATCCGAGCAAAATCTTGGAAATGTCTACAGACACTTTTTAGAATATACTGAACATTGGCTGATCTTTCGTCGGCCGTTTCAGCACAATCTCTGTAATTTTACACGAAAACTATCTGACATTGTCTGAAGAAAAATTTTGAATTTAGTTTTGATGTATTTTGCCAGATTATTTTTGATAAGTCTGACCATTTTCTGTCAATTTTACAGATTTTGATAAGAAATCGGAGTTTGATGTCGCTATTATTGTGTGAAAGTCTGAACTCTCAGAAATTCCGGGAAGGATATTCAGTCAGTAATCGTTGAGACTTTGATACGACAAATTCTGACAGAAATCTGCACATTTCTATCCGGAATTGTTCACTGGGTTATTACCACAACTTTTACACATACGTACATCGTCAGCGGCAAGGCCGACGAAAAAGTAGGAGAAAGAAAACTAATTTCCGTACACTAATCTACAATTTGGGAAATCTATGAAATGAAGTTGAGTAGCCCAAACCGAAATGAAAAAAATAAATCACTTGATTTTGTTAGAAGAAACTAAACGAATCATCAGCCTCTGCATTGCAAAAGGAAGTCGCCAATTTTTAGGGTGTTTATTCGGGAAGTATATTTAGTTGGTTAAACTGGAAATACATGTCAGTTGGAAACGAATTTCAATGATTGTCTGAAGAATGTCAGAGATTCCAAGAACACATTTGTTTAATGAACTACTTATAATTGTTTCATTGAATCAATGGAAGTTTTTCTTGGATAAAAACTAATAAACCATTTCATAGAATCTACGAAGGATTTCATTGCATTACCTGCAGAAAAGAGGGATATTTAGATCGATCCACCTTTGCATAGGATCTTCTGTGTAATCGGATCGGAATTCAAAAACCAATGCCAATGTCTGTGGATTACCTGTCCACTATTGAACGAACACTAAATGGGAGTGGTGTTGAATCGGTCGTGTTCGTACCAGAGACTTCATTTAGCTACCACGAAGTAATTGGAGTAACTAAAGCTCTATTTCTCTAATACTGTGACAATAGTCTTAATTCATATCCGAAATAGGCATTCGGCCTTGTGCTGAAGATTACACCCGCGGCGATATAAAATAACACCCAAATGAAGTAAACCCAAACGAAAACAGACCAAAACAATGAAAAAATCGGCTTTATGAAAAATTAACCAAAAACCAGTGAAAAAGTTGCAGTCGGGTAAACCGACTTATATATACCCTCACCCTCAGTAAAAAAATACAAGTCTCATATTCCATAATAGCAACCTCAAAATACCGAATGTTATAGAAAAATATTGTATTAAACGTATTTACAAAACGGGCGGAATATAAAGAAGAGTTTTTTCTCGAAAATTGTATGTAGTTAAAGCTTTACATAATACATAGAATTTCGAAAAGATTCGTTGAGCGAATTTATATAATTACCGATTTCTAAAGTGGGTGGAATGGTACAGTTGTATGGGAGGTAAAAGAATGGGGAGCTGCCAGACTTCCAAGTTTTTGTCCAAAACTTTGTCTAGCTATAGCTTTACTAAATACAAAATTTGGGCAAGATCGCGTTGGGCATATTGATATTATTAGACGGTTTATAAGGGGCGGGATGGTACATTTGTATGGGAGGTACCAGAAGGGGAGTTGCCAGACTTCCAAGTTTTTGTCCAAAACTTTATCTAGCTATAACTTTACTAAATACAAAATTTGGGCAAGATAGCGTTGGTCATACTGATAGTATGAGACGGTTTATCAGGGGCGGGATGGTACATTTGTATGGGAGGTACCATAAGGGGAGTTGCCAGACTTCCAAGTTTTTGTCCAAAACTTTGTCTAGCTATAACTTTACTAAATACAAAATTTGGGCAAGATAGCGTTGGTCATACTGATAGTATGAGACGGTTTATCAGGGGCGGGATGGTACATTTGTATGGGAGGTACCAGAAGGGGAGTTGCCAGACTTCCAAGTTTTTGTCCAAAATTTTGTCTAGCTATAACTTTACTAAATACAAAATTTGGGCAAGATAGCGTTGGTCATACTGATAGTATGAGACGGTTTATCGGGGGCGGGATGGTACATTTGTATGGGAGGTACCAGAAGGAGAGTTGCCAGACTTCCAAGTTTTTGTCCAAAATTTTGTCTAGCTATAACTTTACTAAATACAAAATTTGGGCAAGATAGCGTTGGTCATACTGATAGTATGAGACGGTTTATCAGGGGCGGGATGGTACATTTGTATGGGAGGTACCAGAAGGGGAGTTGCCAGACTTCCAAGTTTTTGTCCAAAACTTTGTCTAGCTATAACTTTACTAAATACAAAATTTGGGCAAGATAGCGTTGGTTATACTGATAATATTAGACGGTTTATCGGGGGCGGGATGGTACATTTGTGTGGGAGGTACCAGAAGGGGAGTTGCCAGACTTCCCAGTTTTTGTCCAAAACTTTGTATAGCTATAGGTTTACTAAGTAAAAAAATTTGGGCAGGATCGCGTTGGGCATATTGCTATTAATACACGATTTCTAATGTAGGCGATATGGTACATTTGTATGGGAGGTACCATAAGGGGAGTTGCCAGACTTCCAAGTTTTTGTCCAAAACTTTGTCTAGCTATAACTTTACTAAATACAAAATTTGGGCAAGATAGCGTTGGTCATACTGATAGTATGAGACGGTTTATCAGGGGCGGGATGGTACATTTGTATGGGAGGTACCAGAAGGGGAGTTGCCAGACTTCCAAGTTTTTGTCCAAAATTTTGTCTAGCTATAACTTTACTAAATACAAAATTTGGGCAAGATAGCGTTGGTCATACTGATAGTATGAGACGGTTTATCAGGGGCGGGATGGTACATTTGTATGGGAGGTACCAGAAGGAGAGTTGCCAGACTTCCAAGTTTTTGTCCAAAATTTTGTCTAGCTATAACTTTACTAAATACAAAATTTGGGCAAGATAGCGTTGGTCATACTGATAGTATGAGACGGTTTATCAGGGGCGGGATGGTACATTTGTATGGGAGGTACCAGAAGGAGAGTTGCCAGACTTCCAAGTTTTTGTCCAAAATTTTGTCTAGCTATAACTTTACTAAATACAAAATTTGGGCAAGATAGCGTTGGTCATACTGATAGTATGAGACGGTTTATCAGGGGCGGGATGGTACATTTGTATGGGAGGTACCAGAAGGAGAGTTGCCAGACTTCCAAGTTTTTGTCCAAAATTTTGTCTAGCTATAACTTTACTAAATACAAAATTTGGGCAAGATAGCGTTGGTCATACTGATAGTATGAGACGGTTTATCAGGGGCGGGATGGTACATTTGTATGGGAGGTACCAGAAGGAGAGTTGCCAGACTTCCAAGTTTTTGTCCAAAATTTTGTCTAGCTATAACTTTACTAAATACAAAATTTGGGCAAGATAGCGTTGGTCATACTGATAGTATGAGACGGTTTATCAGGGGCGGGATGGTACATTTGTATGGGAGGTACCAGAAGGGGAGTTGCCAGACTTCCAAGTTTTTGTCCAAAACTTTGTCTAGCTATAACTTTACTAAATACAAAATTTGGGCAAGATAGCGTTGGTTATACTGATAATATTAGACGGTTTATCGGGGGCGGGATGGTACATTTGTGTGGGAGGTACCAGAAGGGGAGTTGCCAGACTTCCCAGTTTTTGTCCAAAACTTTGTATAGCTATAGGTTTACTAAGTAAAAAAATTTGGGCAGGATCGCGTTGGGCATATTGCTATTAATACACGATTTCTAATGTAGGCGATATGGTACATTTGTATGGGAGGTACCAGAAGGGGAGTTGCCAGACTTCCAAGTTTTTGTCCGAAACTTTGTCTAGCTATAGCTTTACCAAATACGTAATTTGGCCAAGATCGGTGTGGGCGTATTGATATTATTACACGATTACTAAAGTGGGCGAAATAGACGATTTGTGTGGGAGGTACCCGAAGGGGTGTGGCCATATAGCCCATATGCAATCCCATAAGCAGTTTTGGGAAAATATTAACCCATGCCAAATTTCAGAGCGATTGTTTAACTCTTTCGAAAGTTATCGTGCGTACCAGCAGGACAGACAGACGGACGGACGGACAGACGGACAGACGGACAGACGGACATGGCTCAAACAATTTAGAAAGTCATGAATCGAATTTGGTTCAAAGACACCTGGGTTCTAATCTGAATATTTCTAGGTGTTACACTTTTGAGCCGTATCAAATGATATATACCCTCCTACCCGTAGGGTGAGGGTATAAATATTAAGAATTCTCCAAAATAAATTAAAAATCCCTCCAAAATCCTAATATGCAAATTTACGAAAAATCCCCCAAACATTTTATGGAAAATCACCCAATGCAAAATCCTCTAAATATTATGAAAACCAGTGGAAAAGTTGCAGTCGGGTAAACCGACTTATATATACCCTCACCCTCAGTAAAAAAATATAAGTCTCATATACCATAATAGCAACCTCAAAATACCGAATGTTATAGATAACAAGTCTCATACTCATAAGTATCGGAAAGTCAAAAGTGACCGTAGCTACCATCATTTGATGTAACATCTGAAAATTCATAATAGCAACCTAAAATACCGAATGCTATAGAAAAAAATATTGGATGGTACATTTGTGTGGGAGGTACCAGAAGGGGAGTTGCCAGACTTCCAAGTTTTTGTCCAAAATTTTGTCTAGCTATAACTTTACTAAATACAAAATTTGGGCAAGATAGCGTTGGTCATACTGATAATATTAGACGGTTTATCAGGGGCGGGATGGTACATTTGTATGGGAGGTACCAGAAGGGGAGTTGCCAGACTTCCAAGTTTTTGTCCAAAACTTTGTCTAGCTATAACTTTACTAAATACAAAATTTGGGCAAGATAGCGTTGGTCATACTGATAGTATTAGACGGTTTATCAGGGGCGGATTGGTACATTTGTATGGGAGGTACCAGAAGGGGAGTTGCCAGACTTCCAAGTTTTTGTCCAAAACTTTGTCTAGCTATAACTTTACTAAATACAAAATTTGGACAAGATAGCGTTGGTCATACTGATAGTATTAGACGGTTTATCAGGGGCGGGATGGTACATTTGTATGGGAGGTACCAGAAGGGGAGTTGCCAGACTTCCAAGTTTTTGTCCAAAACTTTGTCTAGCTATAACTTTACTAAATACAAAATTTGGGCAAGATAGCGTTGGTCATACTGATAGTATTAGACGGTTTATCAGGGGCGGATTGGTACATTTGTATGGGAGGTACCAGAAGGGGAGTTGCCAGACTTCCAAGTTTTTGTCCAAAACTTTGTCTAGCTATAACTTTACTAAATACAAAATTTGGGCAAGATAGCGTTGGTCATACTGATAGTATTAGACGGTTTATCAGGGGCGGGATGGTACATTTGTATGGGAGGTACCAGAAGGGGAGTTGCCAGACTTCCAAGTTTTTGTCCAAAACTTTATCTAGCTATAGCTTTACTAAATACAAAATTTGGGCAAGATAGAGTTGTTCATACTGATATTATTAGACGGTTTATAAGGGCGGGATGGTACATTTGTATGGGAGGTACCAGAAGCGGAGTTGCCAGACTTCAACCTTTTTTTCCAAAACTTTGTCTAGCTATTGATTTACTAAGTACAAAATTTGGGCAGGATCGCGTTTGGCATATTGATATTAATACACGATTTCTGATGTAGGCGATATGGTACATTTGTATGGGAGGTACCAGAAGGGGAGTTGCCAGACTTCCAAGTTTTTGTCCAAAACTTTATCCAGTTGTACTTTTACCATATACGGAATTTGGCCAAGATCGGAGTGGGCGTATTGATATTATTACACGATTTCTAAAGTGGGCGAAATAGCAGATTTGTGTGGGAGGTACCCGAAGGGGTGTGGCCATATAGCCCATATGCAATCCCATAAGCAGTTTTGGGAAAATATTAACCCATGCCAAATTTCAGAGCGATTGTTTAACTCTTTCGAAAGTTATCGTGCGTACCAGCAGGACAGACAGACAGACGGACAGACGGACAGACGGACATGGCTCAAACGATTCAGAAAGTCATGAATCGAATTTGGTTCAAAGAGACTTGGGTTCTAATGTGAATATTTCTAGGTGTTACACTTTTCAGCCGTATCAAATGATATATACCCTCCTACCCGTAGGGTGAGGGTATAAATACACCAAAACCAGTGAAAAAGTTGCAGTCGGGTAAACCGACTTATATATACCCTCACCCTCAGTAAAAACATACAAATGTCATACTCATAAGTATCGGAAAGTCAAAAGTGACCGTAGCTACCATCATTTGATGTAACATCTGATGAAAAGTCATAATAGCCACCTAAAATACCGAATGCTATAGAAAAAAAAATATTGGATGGTACATTTGTATGGGAGGTACCAGAAGGGGAGTTGCCAGACTTCCAAGTTTTTGTCCAAAATTTTGTCTAGCTATAACTTTACTAAATACAAAATTTGGGCAAGATAGCGTTGGTCATACTGATAGTATTAGACGGTTTATCAAGGGCGGGATGGTACATTTGTATGGGAGGTACCAGAAGGGGAGTTGCCAGACTTCCAAGTTTTTTTTTCCAAAACTTTGTATAGCTATAGGTTTACTAAGTACAAAATTTGGGCAAGATATCGTTGGTCATACTGATAGTATTAGACGGTTTATCAGGGGCGGGATGGTACATTTGTATGGGAGGTACCAGAAGGGGAGTTGCCAGACTTCCAAGTTTTTTTTCCAAAACTTTGTATAGCTATAGGTTTACTAAGTACAAAATTTGGGCAAGATATCGTTGGTCATACTGATAGTATTAGACGGTTTATCAGGGCGGGATGGTACATTTGTATGGGAGGTACCAGAAGGGGAGTTGCCAGACTTCCAAGTTTTTTTTCCAAAACTTTGTATAGCTATAGGTTTACTAAGTACAAAATTTGGGCAAGATATCGTTGGTCATACTGATAGTATTAGACGGTTTATCAGGGGCGGGATGGTACATTTGTATGGGAGGTACCAGAAGGGGAGTTGCCAGACTTCCAAGTTTTTGTCCAAAACTTTGTCTAGCTATAACTGTACTAAATACAAAATGTGGGCAAGATAGCGTTGGTCATACTGATAGTATTAGACGGTTTATCAGGGGCGGGATGGTACATTTGTATGGGAGGTACCAGAAGGGGAGTTGCCAGACTTCCAAGTTTTCGTCCAAAACTTTGTATAGCTATAGCTTTACTAAATACAAAATTTGGGCAGGATCGCGTTGGGCATATTGCTATTAATACACGATTTCCAATGTAGGCGATATGGTACATTTGTATGGGAGGTACCAGAAGGGGAGTTGCCAGACTTCCAAGTTTTTGTCCGAAACTTTGTATAGCTATAGCTTTACCAAATACGTAATTTGGCCAAGATCGGTGTGGGCGTATTGATATTATTACACGATTACTAAAGTGGGCGAAATAGACGATTTGTGTGGGAGGTACCCGAAGGGGTGTGGCCATATAGCCCATATGCAATCCCATAAGCAGTTTTGGGAAAATATTAACCCATGCCAAATTTCAGAGCGATTGTTTAACTCTTTCGAAAGTTATCGTGCGTACCAGCAGGACAGACAGACGGACGGACGGACAGACGGACAGACGGACAGACGGACATGGCTCAAACAATTTAGAAAGTCATGAATCGAATTTGGTTCAAAGACACCTGGGTTCTAATCTGAATATTTCTAGGTGTTACACTTTTGAGCTGTATCAAATGATATATACCCTCCTACCCGTAGGGTGAGGGTATAAAAACAAAATTATAAAAAAAAACAATATATGATTGACATCTGTTATGAAAATATCGCAAAAAAAACGAACAATTACCAAAAAATAAAAAATTAAGGATTTTTTCATTGTGCATTTTTTCATATGAAAAATTACCAAAAACAAAAAAAGGAAATGTTACTTAAAAATTATGAAAAACTGTCCAATTTTGAATGAGATTTTTTTTGGTGAATCCTTAATTTTTTTATTTCATTTGGGTGTTGTTTCATTATAAAATAATCCCCTAATGTTTAAAGAAATAGCCGCCAAAATTCGTTTTTTTTGCGATTATTTCATTTTTCCTTTGTGTTTTTTTTTTTATTTTGGGGACTATTTTGTAGCACCTATGCCCACAGGTACTGAGACGTACTAAAAAGCAAACTGAGCATTGCCAACCTAAATTTTTTTGCGGTAGGTAAAGACAATACAGCTTTACACGCGATAGTAACTAATACCGAAAGTGGGCTGTACTTTTTTTTTTTTTTGACTAACACTCAGGGGATGCCCCCTATAAATGCAATGCACTGTATTAGCGATAGGAAGAAAGGGTATTGGAGGGGGGAAAGAGGGAGTAGTATGTCATTGCAGACAGGAAAAACACTTGCTGGAAGATTATTCCACAAGCGAACAGTCCGGCTGAAGAACGAATTTTCTCTATAGTGCGTCGTCCGGTCAACCGGCCAGGTTACAACGAACGGATGAGAGACCCTGGAAAGCCGCGTATTCCGGCTAAATGTTCCAACATCAGGGACCAGACGACGGATATCTGAGGAGCAGATACTGTCAAAATATCTATAGAACAGCGATATACAACCCACATTCCGGCGATGCTGTAGGGAGACAATAGAGTTGGATACCCTACCATCTCCTATCATCACCACCGCTCTCCTCTGTACACGGTCCACAAGCTGCAAAGATGTCTTTGGAGCTCCTGCCCATATATGGGAGTTATATTCCATTTTAGGACGGATGTAGGTGGTGTAAATACGAGATCAGATGGAGTGAAGTATTTCTTGCACTTGGACTTGAATGCTTCTTTCGACACTTCGAATATATGGCTAGCCCAGCGAGCATCACCCTGTATCTTCATGTCCAGAACATAAAGAGTATCAGATGCGTCGATATCCACACCACCCATAGATATTGACGACGGTGCTGGATCAGGTGAACGTTTGTGTGACAACAAACAACACTGGGTCTTTTGTGCATTAAAATCTACTCTGTTCATTTGGCCCCACTCACAAATCGTCGCCCAATCGCGGTTAAGTGAGTCGTTCATCGTTCGCCTTCTGTCCTCTATCTCCGAGGGACATGGCCAATGATCAAATAAGTACGAATGACAGAGATTGCTGTCATCCGCAAAGGAGTAGATCGGGTTCACAGTCTGACCCAGCAGGTCGTCAATGAAAATAAGAAATAGAGAAGGAGTGAGGACATAACCTTGTGGCACTCCTGCTGCCAGCCTATGCTCGTTGGAGGAGACCTCATCTATAACAACTCGTATAGTGCGAACTCTGAGAAATATCGATATGAATCGAGAGAAGATATTACCGACACCAAATGCAATAAGTTTTGATATGAGTGCTCCGTGCCAGACCCTATCGAACGCCTTGGAAATATCCAGAGCCACGACCTTACTTTCACCAAGGCGGTGAATGGATCGACTCCATCGCTCCGAAATAAACGCCATCAGGTCTCCAGTAGATCGATTTCTACGGAAGCCATACTATCGATCGTTTAGAAGGTCGTTAGACTCTAGATACTTAACAAGATGGTGGTTAACCATGCTCTCCATGACCTTCGAGAGCGCAGAACATATTGCAATTGGACGGTAATTTGCAGGATTTGTCTTTTTTTGGGATCGTATGAAGATTGGCAATTTTCCAACATGATTTACCCTACCATCACGGTACGACACGTTGAAAAGATTGCGCCATGGACGAGCTAGCGTCGAAGAGCACTTACATAGGACAAGTGCTGAAATACCATCCGGGCCCGGAGTTTTATTTACGTTGAGATCTGCAAGAACCATTTTAACTCCACGTGTTCGAAAGAATATCTGGGACATCGAGCTAGATACGTTTTCGATCACGGGGAGTGGTTGACTGATGCCTGGCAAAGATGAATTCTTTTCAAATATTTCAGCCAGAAGGTTAGCTTTGTCAACCGGATCCGTGAATATTTGGTCATCGTTAACGAGAGTTGGAATAGAAGACGAAGAATTGTCCCTTACTCTTTTAACAAATACCCAAAAGCTCTTACTTCCCCTAGTTCGTCAAGAAGTTTTTCACGCCTAAGTACTTGATCTTGCCTGCTTGCATAGCAGCTCAGTAGTGACATTTTGAAAATGGAAAAAAACTTTCCATTTGTAGGCATCTATTAACCAATTAAGCATCAGTTAAATATTTTGGGAAATGGGGAGTTGTTCATAAAACGAGCGTGTCCGTCTGAGCTATGTTGCTAAACTGCAGTTGCGCCAAAGAAATTGTCTCTCGTTCAGACTATTTTTATTACAGAGGCAAATTTTTTATTTCTATACGAGTACTCAGAAATCTGTATTTCATTTCAATTATGACTCCAGAAATCCACAGGATTTGCCTAAGCGCCCCAGATCGAGATTCTAATGAGACTCAGTGGTTTTTTTGAGGAGCTCAGGATAGTTCAACGGAAGGGACTGAGGATACGTTTTTCGCAAGGATTCGTGCCATCACAATGGACTACAAAGTCTATGTGGCTCTGTAACTCTAACCTAACACATCATACGGCATTAGGGTCTCATCCACTAACCTTGTGGAATGCCTTTTCTAAGTCCTTCAGAAACGTTATTTGTAATCCCTTTTATTTTATTTCTATGAAAACCCTCATATCCTAGAAGATTATTGGGTGAAGTTCATTGAAAAATAATTTGAAGAATAATCTGCCATTAAATTCACCACGCCACCACATTAGCTTTAATGATCTCCTGGTTATTCCCTCACTTTTCATACTCCACCTCCGATTGAGAACATCCCAGTGATGAGTGAATGGAAGCGGATGGTTAGTAAATTAATTTCCAAAGGGATTTTTAAGGAAATAATTTAATGCGATTACATTTGGGGCAAAATTCGCCCAAAAAAAAGTTTTTGAAGAGATTCTCTCGTGTTTGGCATTTAAACCAAACAATTGTCCAACAACCACAACAACGGAATATCATGTCGTGGCAACAGAGGGGACGACAGGCACCGGAAACCGATCTACATCCACATGCACAGCAATGTGGCCATGCACCCACATGCGAACCATGGAACGAACATACGCTCATATTTGTCGGTTCCTTTGTTAAATTGTCCAGCGCTGCGTTGATGTGAACGCATATAAATGGGTTTAAACTAGATCCGCCTTTTAGGATTTCTTGTTGATGTTGTTGTTGTTTTTCAAAATTTAAGAGTGTAAAAACAAACATTCCACTTGTTTTACGCTTTTCCGTTATCGTTCAAGCTGTAAGTGCAAGGCATGTTAGTTTTTCATTTGCACAGTGGGATTGGAACAACAGGATTCGATTTAAATCCAACAATGAAATGTTGGGAGCATGTAAGGGGTAGGGAGTTAGTTCCCATATGTATTATACTGATCGCACCGATAGTCTAATTTGGCGATGAGGCTGAACATTTACTGTACAGAAAATTCTACAAACGAGTAAAACCATAAAAACAATCTGGCAATCGTCTGCAGATGAAAATCTCTATGTTAACAAAGCAAACCGAAATCAATCAGAGATGATGATGTTGAATGTCCACAGCCTAACCGAGATGAGGTCAAATCATCAATAGACTCAGGTGCCGCCGGAATACCGGCAGAGCTGTAAAATATTGAAGGAGAAGAACTGATAAGGTGCAGGTGGATCATGTAGTAGGGTGAAGGTGTGCCGGGTAGGGTTAAAGTATGCCTATTGCACGTAAGCTATCGGCCAAATCTTCAGAATCCGCCAACTCATGAATAAGGCCCTTGATAAGACTCGTATTTTCATCCACTGTAAAACGGGATAAGAGAAAAATTATTAGAAATCTTGTCTTCCTAAAATGACTCTGAGTACCACCCGATCCTCCTAGGGTTTGCTTGGGTTTGTCGAAAGGTGACGGATAGCCGACCATAAGCAATTTCCAACTGCCCATTGAAACAATCAAACAGTTTATTGCATAGGGGTTCCTATTTTCCATCTAGGAGTTTCTCTCTTATCACACCGTGTTACAAAAAATAGATTTTTTTCTGTCCTATGAACCAAATGCACATATTCGGAAAAGGGATAACAAATAAATATACACGTGTATCGGCGATTTTCATGTACACGTCAGAATTTTTTTTTTTTTAATTTTGAAGTTGTGGCCTGTCAATTCTCAGATTTTCCCCAATTTTTATTATTTTTGAAAAAAAAATATTTTTTTTACCTTTCTTAGCATTACTTGAAGAGACTTCAAATTTTTAAACTATTTAAGCGTTACGAAAAAAAATGTTTCTTGAACTGAAACCTTAAAAAAAACGATAACCATTTAAAAAAAATTTAGGAAAATCTGAGAATTGATAAAAATATTTTTTTTAAAAATTTTGACGTGATACAGACATTTCCACGAGTCTGCCTGCCAAAAATCAGCTTGATTGGATCACAGAAAAAGGGTTAAAAATCGGTCCAAAGGCTTTCACACAGGCCACTACGAGCTTCATACTTCAAACTTAAAAAAACAAATTCTGACGTGTACATGAAAATCGCCGATACACGTGTATTTTTATTTGTTATCCCCTTTCCGAATATCTGCATTTGGTTCATAGGACAGAAAAAAATCTATTTATTTATTTATTTATTAATTACAATACAAAGTAAATTTATAGTATAATTTTGGGTCCAAGGGTAAAGTGGGTGACAAAGACCATTTGGCTTGATTTTTGCAGCGACAGACCAAAGCCTCTGGTGGGAATCGAACCCACAACCCCCACGCTGATAGGCAAGCACGCTACCAACTCGCCTACCGGGGCGCTTTGAAAAAAATCTATTTTTTGTAATACGGTGTAATGATGCAGCCTTTTTCCATGGTCACATCAAATACAGGGATCCTCTCTCTTATGGTTTCAACCAAATACAGACAAAGGTCTAAAAGAGCGATACGCCTGCCTTATCACCAACAGATACTGCATTGGGTAACACTAGTGTGGCATCTAAAATGAAGAATCACATGTCGCAAGTGCCTGGCGTGCACCCGGAAGAGGCAAGCGTCTCGTCCTTTTCTGATGCACACGGATGCAAGGAGAATCTCATCCACTGGTCAGACGCAGTAGCTTAATGAGGAAGAGCTTCTTGCAGACACTGGTGAGGATGCGGTTGTGACAATGGTGGAGAAAGCTGATCTCGTTTCTGTTAATTGGAGATGGAAAGTATTCAAAGACAGTTTTTCCAATGAAATTATAGGGATACATTTAACAGTATCATTTCAAGGGTAACTAATATTAATGCCCGTAAATCGAAATAAAACGAACGATCGGTGGCTCAAGGCCCGGAATGACTCGCTGCAAGCCTCGTGCACCAAAGGCACAGCCAGGGATAAACAACCACAGCGATGGTGAACCACTGGTCTACAAGAAGTATTCTATGCTTATACCACACATATATATGCAGGGTTTTCAAAAAAGAGGTGTTATTTTGGTATTCAAAGAAAAAATGTTGGAGATAAATGATCAGATGTTTATTTCATAATAAAGTGGATGGTATGCCGTTAATAATGAACAACAACACCACCCAAATGGCCACCACGACCACGCTTACATGGCCATATCCTTTTCATGAAATTGTCCATAACCAGATCGCAAAGTGGCTGCCCTATGTCCTCGGTAGCCTCACGAATTCTATCTTTGAGGTCTTGGATCGACGCTGGGCTCTTGCCGTAGACCTTATCTCAAATGAGGAAGTCGCAAGGTGTTAAATCACATGATCTCGGTGGCTAATTGTGATAACATCTTCGAGAGATAACACTGTCCGGAAACTTTTCCCGTAAAAGAGCAAGGGTTTCGTTGCTTGTGTGGCACGTAGCGCCGTCTTGTTGTAAAATGTATGTCGGCTTTATACTGATGGCTCCAAATTAAATAATCAATTATCTTTTATGGGTATGTTTCCTATCACTTCCCTATTTAAAGCTTTTTGCCTCTTTCGTACCACTGTGCCAGTGCCACTGTGAGCCCTCATCGTCGTCTGCTCGAAACGCAGCATATGCTGGATGTGTCTGGCGTTGCTTCTGCTATTCGTACTGGCATGTGTTCGCATTATGTTTTGTTAGCTAAACGAATTTTAAACAAACCGATAGTTAGTGCAAGTTTGTTTTTCCAAACACCAACCGACCGGGCTGGGCGGAGGAGTGTGGCTGTGTGAGTAAGTACATGAGTGGGTGGGTGGTAACAGTGGGTCGGTCGACATGCTTCCATTATGTTTGTTTTTTTTTTTTTTGTCATATCGCTTGCAATGCTTCGCTGGCAAAATACTAGCTGCCAGGCCGCGACACACATCCATTCTCCAGTGTTCAGTGTTCATGCGGAAAGTGTTGCCGCATTTTGCTGCAGTGAAAGTGTTGACGTTTTGTAAAACTGCAAGAAGAAGGAATATAACATCAGCGCATAGTTTTTAACGTCCACAACCTCTTTTCCATTCTCGAGTTAATCTTCCTTGGCTACGCTGCTCTACATCTGTGTGTGTGTGGGCCACGGGAGTTCCTTTCTCGCTGTTTGTTTTCATTTCAGTGTTTGTCTTATTTATTCTTTCAACTGTCAAAGAGCATAATTTTGCAGTACTTCTGGTCGGCGTCATCGTTTTTGTGTGTGTGTGTTTTTTTTTTCTTTTGCCCTCCCTTCATTTCCTTGTGTTGCGCGCGGAAACGGAAATGAGAGCAAGAAATATGAAATTAACATGTTGGATGAATAAGTTGGTCCAAAAAAAAAACGAAAACAGCAACAACGACACAAAAAATACAAACGTTCATACATTTAAACATTTACATTCTCACAATTACACACACAAACATACGGACATATGGCAAAATAGCGCAAGCGAAAACGTGAAAACGAATATCAGCGTTGAGTACAGTGTGCTCCAAGGCTAAAGTGACACGCTTCATTTCCGCTCTAACCGCTGCTGCCTTTCAAGCGACCTAACTTCCGCACGGTAATCATGTTTCCACAACAAAAAATCCTGTGTGTGTTCGTCATTTCCGCCAAGCCGGACAAACTACTTAGTAGACGAGGATACTGCATGTGTTGGATACGGCCCCAAGCCAGCTTTGCCAACAGATTTTGCAACACAAGTCATTATTTGTCCAGCGGCATTATCTCGTATCTGTTTATTAATTTCTCTCTGAATTGCAGTACAAAGTAAATTTGTATGGGTTTTTTTTTCTGAGTTCAGGCATATGATAAAATCCAAGGCGGACAAACCGCACAGTGGTACAATAAAATTATCAAAAATCGCTACTATATTCCAATAGACAACTCTAGTTTATATTCTCTTATATAACTCGTTGGTAATGGTATTTTGTATCTATGAGCTTTATGTCCCATCGAGTGAGCAAAATATTATTAATTATTTTTGGCTCAGAAATAAAAATAAAAATAGTGAAACATTGAAATGAATTAATATTTCTATTTCACAGTCCGATACTGTAACATACCGGGGGATCCATCTGGATCGGAGACTGTGCCTGGAGAAGGCACATTGAAGCAAAGAAGATCCAATTGAAGTTGAAATTACACCAGCTCCACTTGTTGCTCAATGCGAACTCGAAACTCAGTCTGGATTACAAGATCCAGCTCTATAATACCATAATCAAACCACGGCACTCAGCTATGGGGCAAAGCAACATCGACAAAATCCCAAGAGTTCAGTCGAAAACATTGGGGTTATTTTCCGGCCATTATACACTTATTGTTAGGCTCCTAAGGAGCAGATCGTATAATAACAACCAATAAAGCAAAAAAAAAACAAATCTGAACTAGTTGATCTTATTGCATTTGAATTGTACAGGTTTATTTTTCCATATTGTCTAGGATCATTTCGAGTTATTAACATACCTGAATTACAGTGAAACTTCCATAACTCGAATTATCTTTAAGTCGAAGCACTTCTAGTGGCAGTTAAAGAGGCAAATTCCCTTACACCATATTATAAGTACTTCCATAACTCAAAGTCTCCGTAAGTCAAAGATTTCTGGTGGTTCGAGTTATGGAAGTTTGACTGAATTTATAAGTTTAAGTTTTGGTTATTATATTTTATAAAGAAAATCAAAATTCCCGTTGAAATTCCAAACCCCATTTATAACAGATTCAAAAATCAACAAAAAATCAAAACCTTTTTGAAATTAAAGGACAAAATTGAAAAACTTTCCTCCTTAACATAAAAAACTGTCAAAGCAGTTAAAATACATAGAAGTTGGCAAAGCAATTTGAAAATATTTAAAAAGTAAGGCAGATGTCAGATTGCGCCATAGAAGTAAAGCGAAGCGAGAAGTGACAATAGTTCGTGCTACAGCAGTGTTACAAAATGTCAGAGTGAGAGCGCAGCGAGTGGCTGCGACAAAGAAGTCTGTGAAAAAAAATTGGGTGTTACAAACACACATATTTGTTTTTCTTTGTTCGTTTTTTGTAGTTTGGGGGTTCGGTTATGGATCCAACTTAAGCAAGTATGTTGGGTTTTTTTCATTATTTTCTTAGTACAAAGAGTTTTTTATCAGTTTTTTCAATGTTTTTAAAAAAATAAAGGAATCTATTCAATAAATAGAAATCAAAAATTAAAACTAGCTAAATAGAAAATTTATTTTTATGTTGTACTCCTCTTTACAAAAATGATACAACTCAAAATTTCACAATTTAGTTTTTTTACAATAAAACAACAAACACTAGTCACCTCCAGCTCCTCTGAAAATCCTGCATCTTTTTCAAAAACAAACCGTTATGACCGTATCTGTGTTTTCAAAATTGCATCTTCAGACTGATCGAGAGAGTTACATTTTTGCTGTCTCCACATAAACACACATATTTTTAGTTGTGTCTGTTTTCAAATTCAAAAATAAAAAATAGTTGTAAATCAATTACGCTTATGCGTCAGGCATAAGTATTAATTTTGGAAAATAAAGGGTTTTCCAACAATAGATGTTATTTTGAATCACCCGGTATTTCGGTAGCTGCCACTTTTGAAGCTTTTATTCTTTGAAATTTGACAAGTAGAAACTACGCCACTACAAAAAATGGAACGATACACGATTTAACAACGCATTGAAATTATTAAAATTCACTACAAAAATGTTGAAAGTCTTGCAGTCAGGGGTGAATGATAAGGCAAGCCCAGAGTCGATTCAAGACCGCAAAGATAGAATGGACGTGTTCGTGGTGGCCATTTGGCTGATGTTGGTTTTCATTACCGTCCAATCATTTATCTCAAAAAATGACTATTCCAAAATAGCACCTCCTGTTGGAAAACCCAGTACTATTTTTTTGAAAATCGTTTGTTAATTGGCCTTAAAGTCAAGATGCGTTTGTGTGCAAAATATGCATATATTAATATGAATGAATTGAAAATTGAATTGGTGTATTCTGGGTATGAAAATATGTATATCTGATGGCAATTGAACCAAAATTGCAACCACACTTTTGAAATCCATGTTTCACAGTCAGGAGCAGACAAGCTAACGTTTTAACTACACCATATGTCGAAAGTTTATATTAGGACCAGGTCTGTGAAGTCGAGCCAAATTTGTTGGACTCTGACTCCAGCATTTCTAAATAGCTCGTCACCGACTCCGACTTTCTGCGCTGAAGTGCGTCTGTATCTTAAAGTTAAAGAAAATCATGTAATCGAAAATATTTCAAATTATATAAAAGAATAACTGATTTTATTTTTTTATGACTGGCACTCATTTGGTGCCCCCTACAGATGCAATACATTTTAGAGGAAATGTAAGTAAATAAAACTCGACTTCAAAGCCCTGGTATCCGTCAACATTCCATTGATAAACAAGCGGATTACTTTCTCCAAAACCAATGGGCTGTGTATTATATAATTGGCACACTCAGAGGACAGTACTTACTGTACAAAGTCTGCTCCGAAAGTCCAGCTCCCGAGCCCATTCCAGTTCCATTTTTGAACGGTCTATAAAGACTACGATCTGATCCTCTACAATGACTGAGTTTCTCAGTTTAGAAGTTCGTTATTGTTAACATGTATTCGGTCTTTGATTGTCAGCTGGCGTACATGTATGGATCCGATGAAGAAATAACAAATTAATGAATTTGTCAAAAACTTATCTACATTTTACATAAACATTTCTATAGCGTAGCTAGCCTTTGGATATTTTTGATTATGTTTTGGTTTTCACTTCCTCTGTACGATCGTATATTTATTGATGTTTAATTATAAAGTACAGTTCAGAGAATAAGCTCCATAAATGTATGAATTTTAAGTGTTTGTTCACTGAATCTTCTGTTATTGGCAAAACGCCCAATTTACTCGACTCAGAAACAGTTTTTTGCACAACATCCTACCTTATTTGTTCTACGAAAAAAAAACTATTTAAGATGCTGCCCCCAGGACAAGATAAAAACATTTTCGTCCTTCTGCACCCTTGCCATCAAATGATTTCGAAATATAAATTAAAGCAAACATTTGCTCAAATGTTAGCACAAGGCAAAGCTATTGACTAATATTTCATGACAAGCTAAAAAACAAAAGTCAGTTCTTTTAAAATACTCGCTAGACCCTCACAACATTGTCAAATTTCAGCAGATTAATATCCATAAACTTCATTTGGCTTGAACAGAAAGAAAACCAAAAAAAAAAACCATCCAGCCGTTATCATTTTTTGGCCACTCACTGTATTGATTGCATGAACTCGTCTCATCTGCCGGAAGTTGAATTTCATGTTTGTATTTCAATATTGACTTAAAAAACAATTTTTCGGAACTGAAAAGTCCTTAGTTAAATAAACATTACGTTGCCGAGAAACGACATGAAAAATCATCATGAATGTTTTACGAATACGAAACTGAAAATCATTCGCTGCAGTTGAATTGAAATATTATAATTGGTATACGATATCCTTCAAGATTTTAAATGTTATTCCAAAAATAAAAATTGGCTCATGTCTTGGCAGACAGCTATGAACGTTTCTATTCATTGGCCCAATTCACACGGGATTAATTGTTCTGGTCTAACATGGCAGCTTGTAGGCATTTTCGGTGAGGAGAGTCGTTTTTGGTTGGATTAATTTTTCATCCAGCTACAACCCCGCATTACCAGAACAAAACTAATACATGCACACAAAACAAACGTGAAATAAATAAAGAAAATACTAACACACACAAAGCTGTGTATACGTATACAATTTTAGTCAGATTAATTAGTCTCGTGTGTTTTGGAAAAAACAAAAGTTGTTCGGACTAAAAATTATTCCCGTGTGAATTGGGCCATTGGAATCATTAGCCCCAATGCAATGAAGACTCAATTTCGATATCAATCGTTGTATTCCAAGAATATGCGATTAAAAGGAATACAAATAAATACTCGTAATGATGCATTTGATAGATGCAGAGCAAAAATACGATATGAAAAACAATAATTGAAACAGGAAAGCAATTACATGCCGTAAACAAAATACTAATTTTTTTGAAAAGTAATTAGTATCGTGTTGATTTAATGTTAACACAATATAAAGCAAAGGAATTTTATTAATTTATCAATATATTTTATAAATAAATTTATAAAATATGGTTAGGAGCAATGGAAAAAAGTCTGACTTCTAACCGAATAATGAAACTACATAAAATGGTTTAGATTTTTGAAAATAATATCTGTAAAGTGTTTAAAAGTCCCGTAATTAGGAGTGGACAAAAAATCAAATACCTCTCCACCGTCCACCACCAACCAAGCGTATCACAATGAGCCACTTTCTGGCTTCCGAGTGAACCAGTTCTGGCGTGAGGAACGTTCTTATACAATTTCCTAAAGTTTAAGTTCCCATACTTGAAAATAGAAAATACTGGTCGATTTTCCATCGGTCCAAAGCCCACAATTTTGTTTTTCTTCTAAAGTTGCCCTACCTTCACAATTTTATACATCGGCATTTCCTCTTTCGTCTGTCGGTTTTCTTAATATTTGAAGAGGAGTTATTTTGAGAAATAGCCTAAATTCGGTCACATGTCTATCATGAATATCCTTCGATTGGATTTCAGAGATTGGGTGGAAGTACGCTGTACTCAATATACCTCATGGGTCCGGTCTTGATTTATTCAGCCAAACGACACCGACTCTAAAAGAGGGAAACAAAATGGCATTGGATGTGTATTAACATGGGAACCACACTAAAATTAACTACGATTGTAAAAAAGAAGCCGCCACTGAAAGGAATTAAAAAGAAAATCACTCACTCTACTAAACAAATGACGGAATGTTTCTGATTTTCCAGCCAAAGCCATATTTTAACGATTTAAATGAAACTAAATGAAATATGTTTGAAATTTTTATGAATTCTTTCATATATCTAATGTATTTTTTTTCATATATTAAAAATTAAAATTATTTTTTATTACACAATTATTTATTACTACAAGTGTTCGTTCGAGTACTAGACTCCAGCGGTTGTTCCACCTCATAAAATGCAGGTGACACTTTGGACAAGTCTCATTAAGCTTTTCTAAAACATGTCGAAGACGACTTTGTAGTTCCTTTCGAGCGAACAGCAAATTTTATAATGAATGGCATGACTCACTGATTGGGAGATGTTCCCCCTATTGGGTTTGTGGAATGCTGTAATATTTTTTTAACGCTTGCAGAATATTTGTTTAGCTACAAATCAGAATGTGAGTAAGAACAGGTTTGATTAGGGTTGCCAGATACAAACGGTCTTATACATGGAATCATAAACTTTTGTTCACATTGTTTTCCAAATTTTGAAATTAAAAAATATTTATAATCCGATTTCGAATGGAATGATTCACGATAATTTCCAGTGGTTCTACTTGCGGAATGACGCGTGCCTTCAGACTACACTTATTCATTTATATCTTACAAACATACCAAAGCAATCCAATAGATTCCAGATTTTTCCAGTACAACAAAAGTAGGAATCAAAATATTTTCGGCCAAAAACAAAAATTCAAAATTCGTGGAAAAAAATTTGGTCTGTAATTTTGCTCATCGACAGACGATATAAAAATGAAGCTGGCTCTGAGATATAGGGTTATCCTTTTCGTGGTTTCAAAAGTGTAGGGCTGGAATTCGACATCTGTCAAACAAAGTTGTTAAACCATTTTTGTTCTCTTCATTGACAAAAATGGATCGCTTAACTATCACACAACGCGTAAAAAATTATTAAAACCTACTGCAAAAATTCTAGCACAGCCACATATCGTGCTTTAAGAGGAGATTATGGTTTAGGGTTATGAAGCACATTTCTCACTCGGTGGGTATGTTAATAAACAAAATTGTCGTATTTGGGGTTCTGAGAATCCTCAAGTAATTGAAGAGAGGCCATTACATCCACAAAAAATCAGTATTTGGTCCGAAGGTGTGATTGGACCTTACTTCTTCGAAAACGACGAGGAAACGACTGTCAATTCGGAGCGTTATGGTTGTATGATAACCGAATTTTGTTGGTCTGCTATTGAAGAATACGACTTGGAGAATATGTGGTTTAAACAAGACCGTGCCACACTACTCGAGCGAATATGGATTTATTGTAAGAGACATTTCCTGGCCACGTAATTTCTCGTCGTGTCGACATCAGCTGGCCACCGAGATCATGCGATTTGACAGTATTCGACTTTTTTTTGTGGGGCTACGCGAAAGACCGTGCTTATGCAGATAAACCTTGAGCACAACATTCGTCAAGTTATGACTGAGATATCGCCCAATATGTGGCAACAAGTGGTCCAAAATGACCTCAAAAGAATCAATGTTTGCAACATCTCGCATGGTGGTCATTTAAATGATTTAGTGTTTCACACATAATGTCAACGTTCAAAATTTATAATAAAAAAAAACAATATCATGAAAAAAATATTTTATATGTGTTTTATTTACATTTACTTTTCGAAAGCAAAATGAATAACCCTTTATTTTTCACATTTCGAATTTAGTAAATTTTTAATAATTATATAAATCCACCATGTCTTTCTTTGGGCCTCTTTCGGAAACCAACCAGAAACAAAACATTTAAATCATTTCAAGTACCTGTGTTAAATTTGACAATTTCGATTTAGCTGGGCAAATTTGGCAAAAGCTTCAAACTAGACTTGTCTTCAAATATCTGGAAAATCGAGCCTAGGTTTGATGCAAAGAACGCTTACCTACAGTAAAATCGCTTATCATACGAATACATCGTGTTACACACATTCTGTCCTATGAACCAAATTTACTTTTTCGGAAAGGGGATAAAAAATAAAAATACACGTGTATCGGCGATTTTCATGTACACGTCAGAATTTTGCATTTGGTTCATAGGACCGAAAAAATCTATTTTTTGTAACACGGTGATATGGTCAATTGAGCACAGATTTCGAAATGTAAATTCTTTGTTGTATTGGTCTTCTCATATTTCAGAATCATTTTCGCATATGGGCATTTCTAAAATCTGGAACGGGACATTCGTACGCCTAAAAGTTAAAGTATGAAAAAATAACAACTGTTTATGCTCTTGATAAAGGATTAATTGCATTTCAGTAGCACTATTATAATTTTGATCAGAGAAATACAAATATTTCGAATTTCAGTCCCATGTTAGTTAAGTACAAAAACAATCTCATCTCCTACAGTCGCTCACAATGTCCGCAATGCAATCTTTCACATTCCGGTAACCTTCCCCACCACAACTTCACCTGGGTAAATACCTTAATTAACAGTTAAATTAGAGCATAAGTTAAGGTTAAAAGTGTACTTGAGAATAGAACACAAAAAATAAATGCACACGAGAAACTTTTACGTGCCTTGGCATGATATGAGAACACATCTGCTGCCGACCCCTCGTCATGGATGCGTGAGTTGTGAGTGCAAAGTGCACAGGCTGGCAGACCGAAAGGCATCTTAAGGAGTTTTTCTTGTGCTCCTCAAGTTGTTGGCAAACAAAAACGCGTACTTGGCGCTTCTTAACACCTCAATAACACGACGTGACTCCTGAACACTCTATAAAATTGCACTCTTCGAGGGTGGAACAGTCAAAGACATTGCAATTACATGACCTAAAGTTAGAATATGCGAACAAAGAAATCGGTCAATACCGAAGTGGAAAGAAAAATGAAATCGGTCAATGCAAAATTTGATTTGATTTGATTTGAAGATTCTGTTTAGCTTCTCGAGCGGATAAATTTAGAGGGATTGTGGTTGGGCGTTACATAAATGAAGTCACACAAATCCCTGGATATGTTGCGACCAACCCGGCCATATGTTATGGCAGAGTCGTTTAAGCCATGACCGCCTGCATGATAATCTGGCCAACATTACATTGACCATAACCCTGAATGAACTTAATACAAAAACATTCACCAACGACCTAAATCACACTTTCAAAATCCCCCATTTGAAAGGATTCCCTTAACAATGTTAACACATTAACATGCATGTTTTAGTGCGAGCGGGCATGTGTGGTTTGTGGTGGCTAATTGTTTACAGTTATCACCTCTGATGCGAACCTTGTGGCAACGGGATCTCCCCTATTGACTTTAAACCATCACATATCCTTCGTTAGATCGAGAGGAAGTAAATCAATGACTTGGCCAAAAGTCTTAACACTTACAAACTGTCACACACACCCAGAAGGGCACACACATGTTCGTACGACTTGAAAATTTTCTTGAGTTGGTGTAATTTGTAAAAGCATTAAGATGCCATTAGCAAAGATAATCAAAAATTCTTCAAGTGTATGTGAGTGAGTGAGTGAGTGAGTGAGAGTGTATGCCCAGAATCCAAACAATCATGCTCAAGGACAGACACATACGCCGACACACACACATACTCTTTAAGAGGGCAAACGCAGACACACACAGATGCCCTAGGACGTTTCTCTTTAACGCCATAAAAACCGAAATTGTTTTCACGAAAAGAGGATATGCGTGTGTGCGTGTGTGCGTTAATGCTCCAAGGCATTTGGTGGTTTAAGCGATTTGGATGGGGTCATTGTGATGATGTTCGTTAGCAATACCCCACTCCCTCCACCAAATGGTATAACTTAAATTTGCATAGAAACATACACAATTCCATATATCCATTGTACATACATATGAATATTTGTTCAAGAAGTATTTGTACAATGGAACTGTGGACTGTGGTCTGTCAAGGTGTAATTATTTGGTATACGGCTTCTCAGCTGCGGCTCCCATCGACTAGAGTCAGATGCTCTCAGACCCCACTTTTCAGTATCTTTAACAAATTCCTGCCAGTTAAATCAACTACAGCCATCTCGGACTTGAGCTGTTCTGAGATTTGTTAAATGTTTGTTCGACAATTTCCCTTTTCATTCATCCAAGTTATGTGAGAAATGAACTCTTTGCTGTGATTATGCAGAACAATTGTCATCCTTAGCTCATGACAGCAAACTAGCAATATTGCCAAATTTGTTTATACAATTAAAATATTAATTGAATCAATAAAAAAAACACTAATTGAATCTTGAATGTCCGACTTGTTGGGGATTCATCATATAAATAATACTTGCTTACTTAGGTTGTTGCTTACTTAAGTTATTTCCGTGCACTCAGGACTCCTTGGCTTCTCTAGCTGTCAAATAACATGACAGCTGTCATATAAAATGAAAATAAAATGACTGCTGTCAAATAAAATGACAGCTCTCTGACAACTCTCGTTAACTATGACCAGATATTCACTGACCGGGTTGACAAAGCTAACCTTCTGGCTAAAACATTTGCAAAGAATTCATCTTGGCCAGACAGCAGTCAACCACTCTTCGTGATCAAAAACGTATCTAGTTCGATATTTTTTCGAAAACGTGGAGTTATGAGGGTTCTTGCAGATCTCAATGTAAACAAAACTCCGGTCACGGATGGTATTTCAGCACTTGTCCTATGTAAGTGTCCATTGCGCAATCTTTTCAACATGTCGTACCGTGCTGGTATTTACCCATCACGTTGGAAAGTTGCCAATGTTCAGCCGATCCCCAAGAAAGTGGAGACTTCTAATCCTGCGAATTACCGCCCAATAGAAATATGTTCTGCGCTCTCGAAGGTCATGGAGAGCATGATTAGCCACCATCTTTTTAGGTATTTAGGGCCTAAAGTCTATCTACATGATCCTATAAATCGATCTACTCGAGACCTGATGGCGTTCCTTGCGGAACGATGGAATTGATCTATACACGCCCTTGGTGAAAGTAAAGTCGTGGCTCTGGATATTTCCAAGGCATTCGATAGGGTCTGGCACGAAGCACTCATATCAAAACTTATTGCATTTGGTGTCGGTAATACCTTCTTTCGATTCATATCGAGTTTTCTCAGTTGTTCTCTATGAGTTGTTATAAATGGTGTCTCATCCAACGAGCATAGGTTGACTTCAGTAGTGCCACAAGGTTATGTCCTCTCTCCTTCTCTATTTCTTATTTTCATTTACGACCCGTTGGGTCAGACTGTGAACCCAATCTACAGCTTTGCGGATGACAGCAACCACTGTCATTCGAACATCGTCAAAGTCCACCGGAGTTCGAGGACAAAAGGCAAACGATCAACGACTCACTCACCCGCGATTTGGCGTTGATTTTGTGAGTGGGGCCAAATAAACAGAGTAGATTGTATAATTGCATAACATACCCAGTGCAGTTTGTTGCCACACAAACGTTCCACAGATCCAGCATCGTCGTCAATCTCTATCGGTGGTGTGGATATCGACGTATCAGATACTCTGGAAGATACAGGGTGATGCTCACTGGGCTAGCCATATACAAGTTAGCTTTTTAAAGCGGTACAAGAAAAACTTCACCCCGTCTGATCTCGTAAAATTTACCGGCCTAAAATCGAACATAACTCCCATATATGGGCTACAAAGACATCTTTGTTACTTCTGGACCGTGTACAGAAAAGAGCGGTTGTGATGATATGGAATAGCAGGGTATCCAACTCTATTGTCTCCCTCCGTCATCCTATCCCTGATTTTAAGACATTTAGCCGGAATACGCGACTTTCCAGGGACTCTTAGCCGTTCGTTGTACAGTAGCCGGTTCATCGACGCACTATAGAGAAAATTCGTTCTTCAGCCGAACCGTTCGTATGTGAAATATTCTCGCAGCAAGTGTGTTTCCTGCCAGTTGTGACATTCTGAAATTCAAAACAAATGTCAACAAACCCCTCTTTCCTACTTCCGATAACGTAATTTCCTTCCTCTAACACAATTCATTGCATTTATAGAGAGAATCAACTGAGGGTTTGTCTTTAAAAAAAAAAAATTACAATTACAAACTGGAACCCAGTATGATATATTGAGTATATACTATTTCCCAAGTATGCTTTGTCCACCACTTTTAAGTTCCAATGTCAAATATACCACATCTGATCCTTACATTTTAACCGTTCATTACATATGGCTGCTCAACATTTTGAGATATATGTTCTGTGGCACACCCCTTCTCTCTGATCATTTCATTTTGTTTTGATAGCTGTCGTTTTATTTTACAGCTGTAATTTAATACTCCATCCTATTCTAATCCAACAACCTTACGTTACGGTACGAATAACAAATGCAAGAAACAATGATCTCATAGGATGACCCGGGAGAAAGTAATAAAAAAACGATCGGAAATTCATGGCTGACCTCACTTGCCATTTAAATAATGCAAGAGTAAGCCCCAAAATTTCAAAAAATATATGAACATTTAATATGACTATTATAATGGCTGTTATAAGGGTTTGGTTCAAACGGGAGTGGCACCGCCCAGTTTTCCATCGTACCGTGTCACTATATTTTACATCTGTCATATTATTTGACAGCTCTCATTTTATTTGACAGCTGACATTTTATTTGACAGCTATCATTTTATTTGACATAACTTTTTATATTTCACCTGTCTTGGATCATTCCTTTTTCCTGTATCCCCTTCTTCCAGTTTTGTTAATTTTGTATTCCCCTTTACAACACAGTTCTAACTGAAGTTGCCATGTAAATTTCTACTACTCGCCTTTAGTAATTATTTTTCATTTTTATATTTCACCTGTTTTGGAACCTTTTTGTTCCCTTTTGCATTTCTTCCAAAAATGTAAACATTTCTGTCGATTACGATTTTTCACACATTTTTTCTTTTCCCCCTGTTGTACCTTTTCCGTCCCTTCTTAAATATTATGCACTTGTTGTTGCCAAACATTCGCGTTTTGACTTGCCAAAGTTTCACAATTTTCCCCAATTTTTGGGACTTTTTCTCCCGTCTTGGCCCCTTTCTCATCCCGTCCCCTAACTCTTTTCTTTTTGGTTACGACCCACATAACACCCATGTTTTGCTGGCAAGTTGTCCCCATGTTATTAGTGTTAAATTTTTGGCAATTTATCCCCATTTTGCCTGGCCCAAAGTATGTAGCGTATATTAGACCATTATATTTATCTTTCTTGAATGTTTTTGCCCCGTTTTTGTGTTAAAGACCAAAATTCTGAAGAGGTTTTTAAGCGTTTTCCCCATCTTTTATGTCTTCAAATGTATGTGTATACACATATACCCACAGACCCACATCTATACATGCATAGCCACCGACGTATGAATGTGTTTGTGTGCTTGAGAGCGTGCTGGTTTTTATGTCTGGCTGTATGAGAGTTTATACACACATACACACTCATATTTAAATGTCCCAATTTCATGTTGTCGGTACTGATTTCGATGTGTTGGTGTCTTTTTTCTGTGTGGGTGTGTGTGTGTGTTTGTATATTGTGGGATGCGGCAAAAGGAGCATCTGTTGAAATGTTACTTCCGCTTCCGTTTCTGTTTTTTATCATTTAAAAAATGTTCTGCCGGTAGTTGAAACATTAATGACGTTGTTCGGGCGGATTTTGGCTCTTGGTTAGCGATCAATGTTTTGTATGTGTGGGTCTATGTTAAATTGTGTTTTTTTGCCCGAAAATGTTCTTTAATGCCGTACACTCCACACGAATATAGATATACCTCCTCGTACATGTATGCAGAATATATGTATATGTGTTTACGCCCGCCGTCAGCCCCCTTCATTTAGGTTAAAGTACGTTCTTTTTTCATCGGTTTGGTTTATGTGTGTGTATTTGTGATGATTGGACGGGGATTTTGTTTTGTAAATGAAAATATTAGTAGTATACAAAATGTTTGTGTGTTTATGTGTACACACGCATTTTCACACACACATACGTATGCACAGTCACATTTGCAATCACATTTATTGGCATTCATGTCGACTGTGATTTATGTTGTCGTACATAAATTTTTCGTTGACTTGGAGTCAATGGTGCCGTTGTTGTCGTCGACGTTCTTCTAAGTCGCATTGTGTTCATTCGCCTTATCGTGTGCTGCCATTGTATTGGGGGGTTTTCCAGATCTCTTGGTATGCTCCCATTTTGTACTTTGAACTCTACTGGGGTTGCACCGGATATTAGCTTCGCAGACATATGTTTGTAACAGGCCCAAGGGAATCCCATTTATTGCAAAGAATCGGGAAAAGCATATGTCTTCTTTGTATTCGTCAGTGGTAAGGCATTGAAATTTCAAAGAATGTGAGAAGAGATTCGAAGGCACCTTGTGGGGTGTCATAAGTAAACTTCCAAAAGCCGCTCGATGAATTGTAATTTTACCCAACTAGATCCCACCGTAGAAAAACTTTGAGATCACCAACATCAGGGAAATGCTAACTACAGGACATGACGTATACATCTTTGGTTTCTAAACATCTGCAAATTGTACGCTTAGATTGAACGCGATCAGTTAAATTGTTAGCGACGTACATAAGCCAATGCAAATGAACTCCGAATGGAAAAAAAATTGCATTCGCAGAAAGAGCTGCGTACCCCTTTTTCAAATGTCAAGGGGAAACATTTTAATTTATGTTTTTGAACTACAAAATTTGAGAAAATGTTACCTATCTTCTAAAAGGACAATTTTGCCACCAAAAATGGGGAACCCTTTCACCCCAAAAAAGGTTGACATTTTAATAAGTACAAAATCGTTAAACCTAAAATTTTTTAAAAATTGTTTTCGAAAAAAATGTGCGATTTTAAATATTAAAACCTTGAAGTAATTCCTAAGTCCATTTCTACAACATATTTTTTAGAAACCTCAAAAAATATTTATTAGTTTAAAAGTTAAAGACTTTTGTCAGATGCCATTGCGTTCTGGACCACTGTGCGCCACAAGCCGGCCTAGGGAGTTTGGTATCCTTTATAAGGGAAAAATAAAGAAACAAAATGTGTACGCTCCACGTCCTCCTAATTTTGAAATGTTTCCTATTTTGGTGTTGATTTAATACAAATCCTAAAAACCAATGAATTACAGGTTTGAGCTTGTTCGGTATCCAAATACAGTATAATCCCGATAATTCGTACCGCGCTAATTCGTAAACCCCGCTTATTCGTAACAAAATCCCGGTCCCTTGAAAAAATCGCGATAATTCGTAAAAATCCCATACATTTCGGTCCCCTCGATAAATCGTAAAATTTTTCCAGCGAAATACCTAAAAACCTCTTATTTTACCTCGTAATTTTTCGTTAAAAACCTCGATAATTCGCAAACTTCACCTGTTTTGCTATTCTCTCTTTCACTTCTTTCGTGCTTTTTTATGTATCGGAGGCGACGCGTTCTTTGGAGGAAAAACGGTAAACCACTGACAAGTGATTCTATGCTATCAAGTGGCGAAGCATTTGTTGTTGTTTATGTGTGTGTCTTTCTTTAAATCTCATTGTTCTTACGTTGCTGTAAACTGGCATTGATCGGGCATATTCACATTTTTCTGCAGCTCAGTGAATTAAGTGGTGATTTTACTCCGTAAAAATGTGTGCGGTTTGTCCGAAGGCCATTAAAATGTCACAAAAACGGTCGCTTTAAGTACTTAAACTTAAAACAAAAACTTGTACATATATTCATTATTGAATAAAAACCTCGGTAATTCGTATTTTTTCTTTCTTCCCCCCGCTAATTCGAAACCCCGCTAATTCGTAGAAAACGGTCGGTCCCTTGACATTACGAATTATCGGGATTTTACTGTAAAAGTATTTGAGGCATAGAAGAGGATGATCGACCATGTATTCACATTTAGACAAATCCTGGAGAAGAACAACGAACAATCACTTCTTTTATTATAAAGCCGTCTTCGATGCGATGTAATATACTATTTGTAACCCCGGCAGACTTTCACATCCCCGCAATTTCAAATACATAAAAAAAATAAAAGAGGGCCGATTTTGTAAAAAAAAAAAATTTTTGGACATTTTTTGTAAAAGTAATTTACAATAACTTCAAAAAAAAAAAAGTTTCTCCAAAATGAGGAATCTCCGAGCATTATCTGAAGATTTAGCAAATTGTTACTTGAATTTTAAATTTTGACAAAGAAAAATTTTTAATAATTTAAAACTAATTTTCACCAACTTAGCATTTCAAAGAGTAGATTTAGCAAATTTAAAAAAAATTACAACGATTTATCTGGGTCAATTTTATAAAAAAAAAACTAGTACAAAAATATTTGTTGGCCAAAAAAAAAAGCCGTAACATTCTAAACGAAATTTGTTTTAAACTATTTTTGTTCTTAGTAGAAATTTTTTCAAATTTAGTGCACATAAAATAGACGCACAAGTTTTACTTTTAATCTATTATTCAATAATTCTATTTTAGAAAACAATTGTTCGGCACATGCGCTTCTGTGAAGTTACTGCATGTCTTTTTGAACTTTTTTCGAATATGAAAGATATATGAAATATACCATGACCATGATATACCATGACTATAAGCGGAATTTGTGCTATTACTTTTTCCAAATCGTTAAAACCCCATCAGCAATGACTCTAGCCCAAACCTATATTTTTCAGTTTCTACACGCTGAAAAATCTGTATTTTTTTTTCACACAAGTCAAACGCGTGTTTGGACTTTGTAGCAAGTAAAGCTTTTTTCCTTCCACACAAAGCTGTTGGAACCAAAGGTCGTCCACATCAACATCCTCAAACTCAGGCACGAAAAAGTCATTAGTCATGGCTCTATCGCGTTCCGCATTGACTGTAACATTATGGCCGGCTTAATTTTTGAAGAACTATGGACCAATGATTCCCTCTGCCCATAGAGCACACCAAAAAGAGTGACTTTTTGAGCATGTAACGGAGTCTCAACGATGGCTTGTGGATTTTCATTACTCCAAATGCGATAATTTTGTTTTTTTAATGTGCCCAACCAAATGAGAGCTTGATTGCTAAACAAAATTTTCTTGTGAAAATTGGGATCGGTGGCCATCTCGTTTTGGTAATATATGTTCACGATTTGCAAACGTTGTTCCGGAGTAATTCTATTCATCACGAAATGGCAACCCAAAGTGAGCATAAACCAAGTGACAGCTGACAGCAAAAAGATTAACTCCAAAAAAAAGTGTGGTCAGATTGAAAACGTCACGTCTAAAAAAAGTTATTCAATTTTTTTTTTAAAGGCCAACACTGCCCCCTATAAATGCAATGCATTGTGTTAGCGGAAGTAAATTAGGGTATCGGAAAGAGGAAAGTTTTTTGTATGAAATGAAAAAATCTTTCAGGGAACTCACTTATTAGTCATATTTCATCGATTGCTGGTGATATGTAGACAAAGCTTGGCAAGATTTGTCACAACCAACCTGATGTGTGGAAACTCCTAAATTTTCTCAACTAATTTCTCAATACAAAGTATCTAACTGTTTTGCTGTCTCGCAGCAATACCGAGTAACAGTTTAATTGCCTCGATCATTGCTAAGTTGAATACGATTTTAACAGATGTGATGTTTGTTAAAAAAGGAAAATGTCATATCTTTATTTTCCAAGAAATTCTAGAATTTATATTTGATTACCTTTCCATGATCACTGAATTATTTTCTACTGCGCTGTGAACTAGAAAGTCAAAATAAATTAAACTTTTTGTTTGGGATGTTATTCTGTTTTTTTTTTTTTTTATTCTTCAGGCGATCATCCAGGCTTTAGTTTCCGTATCTCCAGATTCAACCATTCCATTTGAAATGTTTTTAATGTTCCAAATCTACATATGTAGGGTTATCAATATTTATTTCCCTTTTCCAATAGGAACCACTGTGCAGCGTTGATAACTTCATGTCAAACCTTACGAATTCTGACAGTAACGCTGGTCTCTGCGAGGGCGGCATTCAAGAGGGCGGCAAAGTAAAGTATATTATCGGTTTATTTTTCTATCAGCATATCTGAAAGCTGATAAAAGGCGATATGTAAATTTGTATATAAACATTTCTACAAACACCGAATTCCCCTGCCGCTGCGAGAGCACAAATGCTGTACAGGTAGGCATGTTTTGAGGTCGTCCTGACCCACCTTCCATTTCGAAGATGTAGGTCTCTGTTGTTGTTTTCTCAATTCTGTCCTGTCAATCCTCAAGAAAGTCCTGCGAACAAATGTGAATTATGTACGGCTCTGCCTCTGTATTTATTTGTGTAAATGTTACAAAATAGAAGTATTTATTGATTATTTTTTGTGTTGTCTCTCTTGTGACTGTTGTTTGTTTATTTGAGCATTTTATGCATAACTTACTTGTTGGTCGTCCTTCCTTTGCTTTGGTACAACGACCCGGCATATTCCGAAGAAAACGTGTCTTGGAATGAATGCGTGTTAGACCAAAATGTACAACAAATTTGTGCAAACACATTCATATTCACCGCCCACCTCCCACTCCACACGAAAGTGGGGAGTTGGAGTGTTGTTATGGCGGACATAAAGATTGAAGCACAACAGAAAGGAAGTTTCCAGAATCGTCGTTCTCAAGTAAATCATGGTCTCTAGGTTTACATCTTTTCGTTCGGGCCATAAAAAAAGTTTAATTAAAAACTTCTTCTATTTCACAAAAAAAATTGTGTTTCACTGATTTTCCATACTCGTGCTGTCTGTTTTGGGCAACATATTGAAGATGCTCTTAAAGTCATAGAGGGAAGTGGAGCAGACGATGTCGACAATGAGGACCAAGGAAATTTACATAATTTTTAATTGAATATTTAAATTATTTGTACATGAGCCCATGTGCCAAATGTAATACTTGTCATCTGGTTTGCCAATTTAGCTGTTTTATATTCACCACCTCCCTCCTCCCTCTCTCTCTCTCTCCACATTGCTGCGCCAGATTTTGGTCAAGGTTAAGTGTAATAAAATTAAATGTTGACAAAAACTTGGAGGATTTAACTTTGTTCGAAATATTTAATATCAAAAAACTTTTATATTCACATCAATGCTTTGCAATGAAAATCGGGTGATAATACATGTTTCATTGTGAAGTATGGAATTATCGGTTAGGCATTTGTAGGAGAATATACACTAGGTCATGGTTAAACAAAATGGCGTGCACCTACCCCACAACTTTAAAGATCAATATCTGAAATTTTAGACGTGTAGGGATAAGATTTGTTAGTGAAAGTATTACGTCCTAGAAAAAAAGTGGACGGTGACCTGCCTTGCACAGTGGGGGTATTCAAACAGTTCTTTGAAATAAATCTGCAAGTTGGTATTAGCTGATCCGATTTGTTGTGCACAAGATAGGAAACGTCGGTTCTCAACAAATTTAAAACTTTCGGCAAATTTGTATTTATAGTCCAATATGCCTAATTATAAACCAAATAATATTGGTATCATTTTTAGTAAATTAATCGACGAAAAACGATTTTTTTCCTAATTTCAAATTTTAACAACTATAAAATTTTTCTCATTAAGCTGTTATGATGTCTTCAGACGGTTTATTAATAATTCTGTTTCCAAACCAACATTTTTCATTTCAAATAATTTAGTTACAGGCAATAAACTGAACCGATGTTTCAAAAAATAATATTTTTCGTTTAAAATGCTCAACCACAAAGTCAGAACAATTAAAAAATTAAGCATTTTAGACTATAAATATATATATGAACTAAAAAAATATTGGAGTATAAAATTTGGTGGAAGTTTCAGTTGTTTTTTTAAAACCAACATTCGACCCTTTCATCTCATCTCTTCTTTCAGTACAATCGCACAAGGCAATGATGGATTTATTTCCAAAAAATTGTCGTAATTCCGCCACTGTGCGATGGTCACAAATAGTTTTTCGTTCGTTGTTTTGTATCAAAAAATGTTTTTATTAACAATACTAGAAGCTTTTTTCATACAAAAAGCATTGACTTTTCGCTAATCGAAGGTGACACGTTATATGACGAAACAAATACAAGGTTTTCCAACAAGAGGATGCGACAATTCTGCTTGTTGACGCAGCCACCGAGGTGAAAATGGTTCTCATCGGTCAAGGTGATATTTCGATGGAATTCCGGAGCATTTTCATGCATTTCAAGCAAATACCATACAGAGGGCAGACGTCCCAAGTCGTTTGCTGAACATTTCCATGAGGATATTTAAGATGGTGTTTCACGAAGTAGGTATTTGTTTAAAAAAAACATTATTTGCTTTGAAAACCTTTCAAATATTGCCATGCCACTTACTGGCATCTAGCCGAACTAATATGTCAAAAAACAACTTGGGATGTCCGCCCTCTGTATATTCTTTTTTGTTTCAAGGACCCAATCAGCAAAGACACTACGGTGTACAGTGTCCGCCAAATAACTTTTTTTTTTAAAAATTCTATAAAAAAAACTACTGGATATTTTCTCAAATTTCTTTTTTTATTTGAAAGTACAATCCTTCCGGTTAATAATGGAAAATCATTTCATTCAAATGGTTCGCTCGCCTGGCCATGCAGTAACCTAACGACATCAGCTCTGCGGCTGATAATGCGATCTTCAAAAACAGGGCGCAAAACATCGAGTGTAGCTTCGGCTGTGTGGCACGTAGCGCCGTCGTGTTGCTACCAAATGTTGCCAATATCCTCCTCTTCAACTTTTGGAAACATAAATTCGTTGCCCGATAACAAAAATAACGAAGTAAGCACTAGTTGAAAAAAAAACGTTAGATGGCGGACTCTTTAGGTGATCGGCCGGCCAATTCCAAAGAACGACGTGGAATGTACCATCCTGGGTTTTCTTCAGCACTTTGAGCTACAGCAGCAATATTCTCAGTTGTTCTTAAGCGATGTGCACGGGTTTTATTCTTCCGAGTCATTAAAGAAGAATGGTGGAAGATAGCCGATTAAAGTAATGTACCAAAGTAAATTCATTCAATACGTAGACGTCTGCAAGCAGTAGTTGATGCACAATGTGGAGACACCAAGTGTTGCAACTGAAAAATCTGTTACCACTAATAAAATCAATATATTCCAAATGTTCTAAACATTTATTTGACAAATTTAACAAAAATAATATTTATTATTTTATTTATTTGGAAAAATTCGTATTTTTTAATATTTTGGGAGTTTTTCCTTTTCCAACCATTTTGTTGACACTGCATA
Source organism: Hydrotaea cyrtoneurina (assembly GCA_958296145.1). Lineage (NCBI taxonomy): Eukaryota > Metazoa > Arthropoda > Insecta > Diptera > Muscidae > Hydrotaea > Hydrotaea cyrtoneurina. The sequence continues at coordinate 46,978,489 of OY282514.1, read as the reverse complement.
TGGCTTTGCAAGTCACCACCTTCAAAATAAAAAATTTGAAATAATTTTTCCTTTTCCTTTCCTTTTTTTCCTATTCCCTTTCTTACAACCATTCAATATTATTAAATCATCTCCAAAACAACACGATATTTATTTAAAAGCATTTCCATTTTCGCGGTAGGTAGTGCTACTATCACATAAGTAAACCCATGCTCAAAATCTGGTAAGACCATCAAACATTTTCGGTGGCTGTTTTCCACCGCGTAAATGCTGGCGAAACTCCTCTCGAAAAGCATTAGCCGTTTGGAGCCGGTTTCAGACAGTAGCATCCGGTCCTTGCGTATACACAATTATATCGTTCACAGCTCACTGATTCGAGAGAAGTTCCCCGTCTGTTCCTTCATGGAATGTTAAGGGAAGTAAATAAGTAAGTATTTCCCTTTCCTCCGCTAAGGTTCATTGCACTCATACTCATTTCCTGCATACACAAGGAGTTGAAATGAAATTTAAATCCAACAGATTTGCAAAATTAAGTGTTAAATTAAATGTTATTGTTAGAATATTCAACAGTGTCATTCAATCCATTTCATTCATTTATTCATACATCCATCCAACCAACAATCGATCCAACTCTATTATGTATTGGGATGGAACGGAACAAGTTAGCTTACATGTTAAAAAGTAGAGTGGCCAACCGAATACTTAGTGGCCAACCGAAGTATTCAAGACAACTTCAAATTAAAATGACAGAAAATACGGTCATAACCCCTACTGATAAGTTTGAATTAAGTCCCCGAGTTTGCGAAGCAAAGGATTCAGCGGTGCAAATTGTTGCGTATGTTCCCAGTAATTCCCAATTATATTCTCGTTCGTTTGCGCTCGTAATTTCTCGACACCCCAATGTCCACAGTCACTATTACGTTCGTTTGTACGTCCATATGCATGATTTTTTGTTGTTGTCGAATCAATTTCCTTGACATCAGCAGCTACAAAAAAACCAGAACTTGAACATTTGCAATAAAAGTTTTTAATTTTTATTTATTTGTATTTGTTAAGCTCATACATTTAAAACACACACACGCACACTCACAAATGCATTGTTCAGTGAACGACTACAATATATATATATCTATATATATATATCTATAACTAACAACTAAAATCAAATGAGAAATGTTCTCATACAGGGTTACTTACTTAAATTTATTTTTTTCAGAGGCGGTTTTCTTTATTTTTGTGGCAGGCCTTCCAGACATTCCCCTGTCATCCCTTTTTCAACTGTATAAGTTAACAGTAGGCTAGATTTAACCAACTTGTAAGAACCAAATTGTAAAACGTACCTCGTAAACATTCATAACACGCGCAGACGAATGGCATATCATATTTCGACAGTCCACAGGCAGTTGATTGCGAAATGATGATCCGCCAGTTCTACCTGCGGTGCATTCACCCAACAAACATTCGCATTTGCTGGGAGAATGCAAACTAAGCATTTTCACACAAATTACTGTAACAGAAGTCGTATTTAATATGTTAATTTTGGATGAATAAAACAGATTACTTACCACGTCCGTGTAGTTCGGACATAAATCTCACGTTTTACTTTAACTGGCGCCCAACGTTAAATTTATATAAAGTTTTTTTCTGTGTTAACTTTAAAAAAAAATCTCGGTATAGAGAAGAAAAAAAAAACATAGAGTATTTATCTGTTTCAACAAAAATCTCGGTAAAGAAAGATAAAGTATTTTAACGAAAAATCTCGGTATAGAGAAGTGAAAATTTATCTGTGCCAACAAAAATCTCGGTAAAGAGACAATAAGAAAAAAAAAACGATTTCGAATTTAAACAAATCTCGGTAAAGAGACAATAAGAAAAAAAAAACGATTTCAAATTTAAACAAACAAATCTCGGTAAAGAGACAATAAGAAAAAAAAAAAAAAAACGATTTCAAATTTAAACAAAAAATCTCGGTAAAGAGAAAATAAAAAAAAAAAAAACAACGATTTCAAATTTAAACAGAAAAAAATCAAATAATTGAAGTGACAATACAAAAAAAAACACCAACGGCATAAACGCAAGAATAATTGCCAACGAACGAACAATAATAATTGACAACACCAACAAATTCAAAGCATAGAAAAGAAGTTCTGACACCAAAACTACCAATCAGCCAAAGAATAAAAAGGAAGTCCTGACACCAAAACCACCAGTCAACCAGAGCATAAAAAGGAAGTCCTGACACCAAAACCACCAATCAGCCAAAGCATAGAAAAGAAGTCCTGACACCAAAACCACCAATCATCCAAAGCATAGAAAAGAAGCCCTGACATCAAACCATCAGTCAACACCTGTTTTTATCGAAGAAAATATCATGCAAATTTTGTAAGTACCAATTTATTTTCAATTCTTTTTTCGGCATTAGGCTCTATTTTTTTTTCATTCTCGCGATAAGACACTATTTTTTTTTGTGTGATTTTTCTGTTTTCTCGGCAATAGTAGCATTGTTCTCAAGTGCGTATTTTTTTTTTTTGTGAACTGAAGTAGAAGAGGTATTTTTTATCGACATGGCGAACAGGGACGAGGTCGTAGGGATTGTGACAGCGGCTGTGGACGCGATGACTGACGATTTGAGAAGGCAAATTGCTGCCCTCACACAACAGTTTGCGGGTTTACGTGCCCCAAGGGTGGAGACATATGAACCAGTAAGCTTAGGCAGGATTCGAGGAACTTCCCTAGATCTGGTGAAATCGCTCCCAGAGTTCCGTGGGGATATGTCGTCTTATCCGGCATGGCGCGATGCGGCGCATTTTGCTATAGGTTACTATGTGGAAGGGTCGGAAAATTACTACATTGCGATGGGCATATTAAGAAACAAGATTACAGGGGTGGCGAATGATAAGTTGTCCTCTTTTAATACGATATTGAATTTTAAGGCAATTATTGCTAGATTGGATCAGTGTTTCGCAGATAAAAGATCTCTGCAAGTATTGGAAAACGAATTAAGCATCCTAAGGCAGGGGAAATTATCAATAACAGATTTTTACGATGCGGTTGATAAACACCTCACACTGATAATAAACAAGAATAAGATGAGTTACCCAGAAAATGAAGAAGTGTCGCGAGCCTTGAATGAAAGGGCCAGGGAAAATGCATTGCGTGTATTTATTTCGGGGTTATGGAGGCCATTGAATGACATACTGTTCTCAACAAAACCAAGTGATTTGCCGACGGCTTTGGCAACTGCCCAGGAATTGGAATCAGACCAACGCAGACAGGAGTTTGCGAGGATTTTCGCGGAGGGCAGTGTTGCTCAGACATCACGGGCACATCAGAGATTAGGTAATACAGTGAACCCTCATTTACCACATAAACGCATGGTTCAAAACACGAACGTGACACGCGCATCGCAACAGGAACCAGTCCCAATGGATGTCGACCCAGGATCGTCCATGTTTCGACGACCCACCCAATTTACTGGAAACCGACCTCAACAATTTCAATATAATGGGAACACGACTAGAGACCCGTTGGTAAAGCGTGAGCGTGAAGTTGGTTCCGGAAAAAGTGCACCTTTCCCGAAACAACAGCGTGTGAATCATTTGACTGCTGATCCGCCTGGAGAAGATGTAGACGACTTGGATTCGGAAAGTAACTTCTCTCAGGATGAGGAGGAAGACGTTGATCAGGTAGTGGAAGAATTGCATTTTTTAGACTAGGCCCACTCCTCCCTTTCATCGTAAAAACAATTAAGGGTAGGGAGTTGAAACTATTGGTGGATACGGGTGCATCGAAAAATTGTATTAGACCATTAAATGATTTAGTTAAGACAGTCCCTTTGGGAAAACCTTTTAGTGTAAATACCTTAAACGGTGGGAATCTAGTAGACCGGAAGTGTACGGTGGTTATATTCGGCTACGTTACGACATTTTACTTACTTGATACGCTGCGAAATTTTGACGGAATTATTGGCTATGAATTTTTAAAGGAAATTAACGGGAAGTTGAGTATGGGTGAAGATACTTTGACTTATAGTAAGAACAAAAATCCAGTTTTGAAAACAAACGAGCAGATCAATTTTCATGCAGTCGATAAGGATCTGGTGCCACCACAGGTAATAGAGGAATTTAACAGGGTCATACGCGGAAATGCCAACGCGTTCGCCGATCCAAACCGAGCATTACCGTATAACACTAGTGTTGAGGCATCAATTCAGACAAAAACCGAGGAACCAATTTATTCAAGATCATACCCATATCCAGTGACCATGTCAGATTTTGTGAATGGGGAGGTAGAAGCCCTTCTTCGAGACGGAATAATAAGAAAATCCTTTTCGGGATACAATTCACCGGTACTTGTCGTAAGAAAAAAGGGTTTAGATGAACAAGGAAGACCAAATCACAGACTGGTGATAGATTTTAGAAAACTGAATGAGGAAACGGAGAATGACAAATACCCAATGCCCGAAATCCCAGTGATATTGTCCAATTTGGGAAAATCCCAGTTTTTCACGACGCTGGATTTAAAGTCCGGTTACCATCAAATACTATTAGCTGAAAGAGACAGAAAAAAAACAGCGTTTTGCATCAACAATGGCAAATACGAATTTTGCAGGTTACCTTTCGGCCTAAAAAATGCACCAAGCATTTTTCAGCGTACAATTGACGATATTTTGCGGGAGTACATTGGCAAAATATGCCAGGTCTACATGGATGACATCATCATATTTTCTCCGGACGAGCATAGTCACTTGGAGCACATCCAGATCGTTCTGAAAAAAATTGGTGAAGCTGGAATGAGAATATCGGCAGCGAAGTCGAAATTCTTCAGGACAAATGTGGAATTCCTTGGATTTATGGTTACCAGAAATGGCATCACAACATGCCCAGATAAAGTTAGGGCCATCAGAGAGTTCCAAAAACCAGAGAATCTGAAAAGTCTTCGGTCTTTTCTGGGTCTTTCAGGTTTCTACAGGCGGTTCATAAAAGATTACGCGACAATTGCGAAACCTCTAACCAGGTACTTGGAGGGCGAAAATGGTAATGTTCCAGCTAAAAAATCAAGAACTGTGAAGATTGAACTTAACGCTGAAGCGGTAGCTGCGTTTGAAAAATTAAGGAAAATTCTGTCATCAGAAGAAGTTCTGCTTTCGTACCCAGACTATGGTAAAAGGTTCGAACTCACAACGGACGCGTCTGCGGTTGCCCTAGGAGCAGTACTCTCACAGGAAGGTAGACCGATAACTATGATATCTAGAAATTTATCAGCGGCTGAGGCGAATTATGCAACGAATGAAAGGGAATTACTCGCAATCGTATGGGCTCTGAAGGAATTACGACACTATCTATATGGTGTTTCGGACATCCATATCTTCACTGACCATCAACCCTTAACGTTTTCAATGTCTGATAGGAATCCGAACTCAAAAATGAAAAGATGGCGAGCCTTTATTGAAGAATTCTCCCCGAAATTCGTCTATAAACCCGGTAAGGAAAACGTGGTGGCTGATGCGCTTTCTAGACAATTGGTGAATCATACATTGGAGGATTCCGATGGCGAGACCGTTCATAGCGAAGTGTCTTTAACACGGGTCATAAACTCTGTCAGGTATCCGATAAATCAGTATAGAAATCAGATACTAATATCAAAAAGTTTGTCATGTTCGAAAACGAAAAAGATTTTTTTCCAAAAATTTTTGAGACATACTATCACATACGACAATATGGAAAATCTGGTGAAAATCCTCTTAGAGGTAATTAACCCGACGGTGGTAAACGCTATCTTCTGTGAACCCCCTATTTTAGCTGAAATTCAGAACTGTATTATCTCGAGATTTCCATCGGTGAAGTTCATTCATACGGATAGGTTTGTTATGGACGTAATTCGAGAAGATGATCAATGGGACATAGTAACCACGGAACACAACCGAGCTCACCGATCAGTACAGGAGAATTTTGAACAAATTATTAGCGAGTATTATTTTCCAGGTATCAAGAAGAGATTGAAGTTTGTCGTATCCAACTGTAAAATTTGTAGGGAAAATAAATACCAAAGAAGACCGGCTAGGGAAATGATGGTACCAACACCGATTCCCGAGTACCCTGGACATATTTTACATGTTGACATTTTGATAACAAATAAGTGTTATTTTTTGACATGCGTGGATAAGTTTTCTAAGTTTGCGATACTTGTCCCTATTGCATCCAGGAATTCAATGGACATTAAAGCAGCTCTATTCCAAATTTTGAACAGATTTGGTAATGTGAAGCTGATTGTATCCGATAATGAGAAATCGTTTAAGTCAAATCTAATTGGGACGTTCCTGCGAGATCACTATGGAGTAGAACAGTTTTTTGTACCACCAATGCATAGCGAAAGCAACGGTCAAGTGGAGAGATTCCACTCTACTCTCCTGGAAATTGCGAGATGTGTGAAGGCACAGCAGAATGTGGATGATACAGGGGACTTGTTGCTGTTATCGACATTCAAATATAACAACTCGGTACACTCAGTGACAGGTAGGAAACCGGTCGACATCGTGAATTCAGTGTCAGACAAGATTTTAGACGAAACTAAAATGAAGCTTCGGTTGGCCCAACAGGGATCGTTACAGAGACATAATAGGAATGCGTCGGTAAAAATTTTTCACCCAGGCGAAAAAGTGTTTGTTAAGAGGAACCGTAGGCTGGGAAATAAGTTTGACAAGTGGTATGTGGAGGGTACAATCGAACAGGACTTAGGTACCACGGTTTTGATTAATGGAAGAAAGGTTCACAAAAGTAATTTACGCTAATTATTTTTTTTTTCCAGACTTTTTATAATTTTGGCGACTCGGGCATCAGCGAGGGTACTGGACTATACGGACTCCCATTTCGTAGCTATAAGGGATGGAGACGTTTCTATCTATGAGGACTTTAGGTGCATCGTACATCGGACAAATCTGACAGACTACGAACTGATTCTGGATGAGAATGCAGGACTGTTGAGAGACTTGAAGGACAAAAGGGAGACCGACTTCATCGTGGACCAGAATAGACAGATACAGCGGTTGCTACGAGTGCTCTTGGTAAACAGGCGACACGCAAGATCATTGGATTTCATTGGGTCGACACTTAAGTTTATTGCTGGAACTCCGGATCGGAGTGACTTTGACCTACTGACGACGAGGGAGGACATGTTGGTACAGAATAACAATAGACAGACTGTTATAAATTCGGCACTACAGGACAAAATTAATGAGTTGACGGAAAGACTGAATGCGATACAGAAGAGGTCTGGAGAATCCAATGCTATTGATGCCGACGAACTATTACTGCTTGAACTTTTGAGTGCTAGGAACAGCGAAGTTATTTTTTTCTTGAGTCAGTTAACATTATCCATTGCTCTTGCAAAGACGAATGTAGTAAATCCAGTAATACTTGATAATGCCGAAATAAGTTATATTCTTGAAAATGAAATGGTACCAATAAATTTAAATAACCTACTAAAAGCTAGTTCCGTAAAAGTTTACCAAACTAACAACACAATTTACTATGTCATGAAAATACCTTTAGTTAAAGAAAAATGTAATTATTTAAAAATATTCCCGGTAGTTCATAACAACTCAGTAATTCAGATGGGGATACGGACAGCCTCGGAATGTAATAAACGGCATATGCCTGTAACGGACTGCGTGAATACTGGAGGTACCAGTATTTGTAGGACAACCACAGATGAGTGTTTGTCACAGCTTTTGAATAATAATTTTGCTTCCTGCCCTACTGAACCGGCAGATGACGTTCGACCTGTCCAGGAGGTTTCCGAAGGTGCGGTTTTATTGAACAATGTCCATAGGACAAACGTAATTGATCACGAAGTCATATCGGTCGAGGGTACAGCATTGATTTTATTTGCTGATAATGTCACTATTAATGGTACAGTTTTTTACAACAGACATCGTCAGTCCGATTTTATCGAACCTCATCCGCCGAAGGTTTTGAACGTTAAACGGTCTGAGCACAAGGTTAATCTTTCATTACCCTACCTCCACAGAGTTTATCTTGAGAATATTAGTTTACTTGAGACACTTGATGACAAAGTAACACGTCACAAGATATTTTTCATAATGATTTTGGTTATTATTTCATTTCCACTTGCCATTTTTTGCTGTTGCAAACGTGATCGTAAACCCGAACCGCTGGACTTGGACGACATAGTTAGAAAAATACAGAGTCGGAGTAGGGACTCTCCGATTTAGAATGGGGGGGCAGTTAACAGTAGGCTAGATTTAACCAACTTGTAAGAACCAAATTGTAAAACGTACCTCGTAAACATTCATAACACGCGCAGACGAATGGCATATCATATTTCGACAGTCCACAGGCAGTTGATTGCGAAATGATGATCCGCCAGTTCTACCTGCGGTGCATTCACCCAACAAACATTCGCATTTGCTGGGAGAATGCAAACTAAGCATTTTCACACAAATTACTGTAACAGAAGTCGTATTTAATATGTTAATTTTGGATGAATAAAACAGATTACTTACCACGTCCGTGTAGTTCGGACATAAATCTCACGTTTTACTTTAACTTATATAAAGTTACCTACTCATCATGTGAAATCAGAAAACATTTTTTTTTTATTATTTTAGTTGTATTAATTTAATTTCTATAACATCCATCGCCAAACACAGGATGGACAGTAAATAAATTTTCCATTCGGTTTCTAAAGTCCAGAAGTATGGACCGGGATCCAAAACAATATACCCTTTGTTCATCCGTGTAAAATTCAAAAATGACAAATTCAAAGTTAAGCTTACTTTGTTTCTAATTGAGCGTTTTTTGAGCATTAGGAATTACATTGCTTTTTAAAACACCTAGGCCCAATAAATGAGATCGTAGTTAAACCACGGTTATGTAACTCAGTTTACAATAAAACTGAGTTTAAACTTCAAATACGTTTTTGAGTGGTCAGTCTGTTGATCTGGCAACACTAACAATTTTATCAGAAAACATGTGTTTCCGGTGAATAATTAAAATAATATTAAACTTTTGTAGTGGATTTTGGTCACACAAGATTTATAAAAAGAATATGAGAATTAAAAAACTCTGCTAAATGGACTTTGTTACGAGCAAAAGAAACATGAATGGAACTGGTGGTGGTCGGAAACCAATTCCACCAACAAAATAACAGCAGCATTATTTAAGTAAATTATTTTATTTGTGGAATTTGGTGAACCAAAATAATTTTGATTCTTCTTTTTCTTTCGTTGAGTGCTGTCACAATTATATGGCTATCCTACTGTAGCAAAGACCATATTAAGGACAGACGTGCCAAGTCCTTTGAATTTTGAAAAAGTCGCACCACAAATTAGTTTTGTAAAAAAAAAGTCGCACACTATTTTAACGTTTTTTTAAACCAACCACAACTAACAAAATTATAAGAAAAATTAACAGTTTAAACGATATAAAAAAAATTAATAATAATAATTTTCATCCTCGACAATATTTCGACAAACACTTTTTATTTAAATAAAAAGTCTCAGGCCTTCAAAAAAGTTGCAAATTGAATTTTGGTCGTTTCGCTTACAAAATCTTTGTTGTTTCGCAGACATTAAATTGGCGCCATAATGGTATTTCGCTTACAAAATCTTTGTTGTTTCGCAGACATGAAATTGGCGCCATCATGGTATTTTTGTAGTTTTGGCCTAGAGGGCCAGATCAATAGACTGAGGTATCGAGACTTCCATCGCTGGCATTTCGACCCTCGATTTCTCAGTGCCTTGTGGTGTTTATGACTTCCAGGTATATTTTAATAATATTAATATTAACAATTAACAAATTTAACAATGCATTGTTAAAACAAGAATTATCACTGTAATTATTAACAGTTATCATAGTTAAACAATTAAACCAAGGAATTGTTAAATTAACTATTATTATTGTTTAAAACCAGACAACCACAAAAAGTGTAAAATAACCATGTATAAATAAACATGGTTATTTTACACATTTAAGTGGTTATTTTACACTTTAAGTTAACCATAGTACGGAGAGTACTCAATTTTTATTCTCTTCACAAGAGAAAAATACCTTAATTAGAAAAAAATTGTTCTCCTCAAAGATAAATTTTTCTCAAGATAAATATTTTTTTCTCGTGAAAGTAAATAATAAATAATACAATTTTTTTCACTCACGAGATTTATCTACCGAGCACTCGCGCGAGAGTTATATCTACTCATTAGAAATAATTCTCATTCATGAGTTTAATCATTAGAAAAAATATTCGTCATCAACTGCATTTTTAGGAAATCCCTTTACAACGGCGAAATGGGACGAAAATATGTATAACAAATAATTAAACTTTCAGCGGATAACATTTTTTTTTCTTTTTTATTGTTTTTAAACCAAAAAGTTAAATCAAAAATAACAATAAAGCAATTCTATTGCGTAACACAAAAAATAAGGCAAAAAGGCATTTTTTTTCAACTGCTTCAAACAAAACAATAGAAGAAACTGACCTGCGTCAATTTCCAAACACAAGTATTTTTATATTTCTTGTCTCACGCGTGCTCTCTTTAATATTTATCTTTATTTAACTTTCGCACTCAGAATGTAAAACAAAACTCTCGTGAAAGTTATTTTTATGAGTGAGTGTTATCTTTTCTTCTCTTTCGTTAGAGAGAGCAATACTTTTAAAGCATGTATTGATCACTCATGAAAGATAAAAAAGATAACTTTCGTAGATAAAAATTACTTTCACGAGAATTATTTTTTTTTTGTCTCTGAGTGTGAGTAACAAAACGAGAGATAAAAATGAAAATACCTTTCGCGAAGCGATATTTTCTGTACTATGAAGTTAACCTTGTATAAGGTTAATTTTTCTCTCTATTTACCCATTTTTATTTACCCATTTTTATGTGAGATGAAACTGAGATACAACCGACCACATATTAAGGCCTGCTCAAAGGCCCACCCCCATTATATATACATGCATGTATGTGTATATCTTTGTCTGGTGGCTGTGAATGCACATACATACATATGTATATGTGTATCAGGATGCATGTATTCGCATGTAAGTGAGTATGTGCATACCAGGATTTAAATAAACTTTTTGATTTCCACAATTAAGGATAAAAAGTACACAAAAACTTGCATAGGGCAAAAAAAAACTGCAAGGGAAGCACAAACAAATCAAAAACTGCTAAAGCAACAGCAAATAAAAAAGTGTAGAAAGAGAAACATTGTAATTCGACTACGACAATTCTAAAATTGTAAGAGTTTGCACAAAAAATACGGACACACATAAATGTTGCAAGTTAGCAGAGCAAGTACACCAATGGTACTACCAATGCTTACTGAGGTACTCTACACTCGAGGGTACAATGACAGCAGTAAACATGGGTGAGGCAAAAAATACCTATCATATACCTAGAAATTATCCCAAAACCAATCAGGTGTCGTCTCTGACACCTGGAACATGGACACAGTGCACAGTGGACGAACTTGCATGGCGGTAGCGACAAAAATAATTAGAATAGAGATATCGATCTGAAATTTTCGGAATAAGATTGTAGATGCACAAATATTCTGCTACTGTGGAAGAAAATGTGTTAAATTTACGGAAATATTTTCAAAAAATTTCTATTTTTGTTTTCAAAATAAAATCATTTGAACAAAAGACCAATTTTTTGGTAAACATTATTTTTTTTTTTTTGAATAGGTGTAAAACTGCGGTATCAACAATTCTACCTGTTCGAGGAATTAATTGACAATTAAAAAAATTAAAATTTGTTTAATCTAGTTAATGAAAAACCTAAAGGTATAGGTATATTTATTACAATTAAGAACTGAAATACCGATTTTAATAAGGTAGTTTTCATTGCATGACAGTTTTCTCCGACCCGTGATGAACGGATGGCAAGTGCAATCGCTAAATTTTGATGCGGATTGTTACGACACATATACTTCAGATTAACGCAGATCAGGCCATAGATTTTGCGATTTTAACATACATTTTTTTAATTGTGTCGTTTTTTGAAATATATTTTTTTAATATTCTTGCTACAACCAAACTTTCTTTGAAATACGAAATGAATTCAATTTGACAATTACGTCAAAATCTGTAAAAACAGCCTAAAAACAAAATATTTATGTTCCATAAAATAACCAGAGAAAAAGTTGCAGTCGGGTAAACCGACTTATATGTACCCTCACCCTCAGTAAAAAAAATACAGCTCTTATTTTCCACGATATCTAATGTGGTTATTACACGATTTCTACACGATTTGTCCAAAACTATATGTTTACTAAATACAAAATTTGGGCAAGATTACTTTGGGCATATTGATGGGATGGTACATTTGTATGGGAGGTACAAGAAGGGGAGATGCCAGACGTCCAATTTCTAAATACAGAATTTGGGCAAGATCGCGTAGGGCGTATGGATATTACTACACGATTTCTAAAGTGGGCGAAATAGCAGATTTGTATGGGAGGTACCCGAAGGGGTGTGGCCATATAGCCCATATGCAATCCCATAAGCAGTTTTGGAAAAATATTAACCCATGCCAAATTTCAGAGTGATTGTTTAACTCTTTCGAAAGTTATCGTGCGTACCAGCAGGACAGACGGATATGGCTCAAACGATTCAGAAAGTCACGAATCGAATTTGGTTCAAAGACACCTGGGGTCTAATGTGGATATTTCTATGTGTTACACTTTTGAGCCGTATCAAATGATAGATACCCTCCTACGCGTAGGGTGAGGGTATAAAAAAGTAGCCAGGTCCGGAAATATTTATAAAATATATTTAATTATCCAAATTTTAATGTTAAAACATTGAAATAATCCCACACTGCCTGGAACCGTTTTTTTACCAAACTCAAAAATGTTCAACAGAGAGACTTTTGGCCGATGAAATTGGATTCTGGACCACAAAGCAACGTCCTAATTTGGTGTTTGCAATACAAATTATTAAAAAGCATTTTTTGGTAAAAAAAAAACCTTTTTGCTTCTGTTTTACATACAAACAAAAACGAGAAAATTATGTTCACCGTTCTCCAACTGGTACAGTTTATTTTGCATATTATTTTGACACACACGGCTTACGACTGTTAAGGTCATCACTTATTTATGCGGTTATTTCTTAATCGGAGGCCAATTGCCGGTACTATGTCAAGGGAATATCATTTCTAATTTGGATACTTTTACTTTACTTTAGTTTTATACCAGAAATGCTAAAGGATTTTTACACACAAGAATATCACGTTTTTGGAGTTTGTAACAATTAAAGTTTATTTGCTTCGAAACACAGTTTATTTGGCTGCAAACATAACTCATTTGCTATGATATATTTGAGCAGAAGTGTGTGGGAAAAACACGCAATAAACTTGTTAACTTCCACAAAGTACAATATTTGAGTGGGAATTAGTGTGTATTTGCAACTGTTTTCATAATTTTTTTATTGCCTCTACGCCCTTTAAGATAATAACAATAAACGAGAGAAAAGATTCACAAATTGAAAAAAAAACAAGTGGACAAATAGTAAGTTCGGCCGGGCCGAATCTTATATACCCTCCATCATGGATCCTTAAAAAGTCAATAAATAAGAAAACTAACTGAGTTTTTGGGCCGCTCGTGACTCGATAGTCCCAGGAACCCGATCACAAATTTTATCCAAATCATGAAAATAAATGCATATTTGGGTTCGCGAGAAAATTTCGTTGCATTTCGATACCCATATGTCCATGTTTGTCAAGGGACGGTTTTTGGGCCGCTGGTGACCCGATAGTCCCAGAAACCGGATCAAAAAATTTAGGCAAATCATGAAAATAAAGGCATATTTGGGTTCGTGAGTAAATTTCGTTGCACTTCGATACCCATATGCGCATGTTTATCATGGGCCCTTTTTTGGGCCCCAAGGGTCCACGCACATTTTTGGGATTTTTTTCCCCATCTATAAATTATATAAACTTAGAACAGATGTAGTGAAAAAAAATATTTGAAAAATTCAATTATGGCCGGGATATATTTAGTCCCGTAAAGGGGAACTTTTTCCCCTTTGGTCCGATATTGCCCATTCTCGAACTTAACCTGCTTATGGGCAAAAAAAAAAAAAATTTCAGCTTCTTATCGTTGGTCGTTCGCACTCTATCGTGATTTCAACAGACAACAGACGGACGGACAGACGGACATCGCTAGAATGTATTAGAATGTTACACTGACCGATAATTGAGCGAATCAGATCGCAGATCACTCTTTCGAGGTGTTGCAAACGGAATGACAAACTTAGTATATACTCCATCCTATAATGGAGTGTATAAAAAACGTAACAAAAAAACCTATACAGTGTACTCTGGCGGACACCTCTCAGAAGTGGACAAAATTCTAAGTCCCTTAGGTGTCCGCTTATAAGAGAGTACAGTTTCGATATGATATGAGCACACCGTGCCAGACCCCATCGAACGCCTTGGTGGTGAATGGATCAACTCCATCGATCGGTTTCTACGGAAACTAGACGGTCGATCATTCAGATTGCCGTTAGGCTCTAAATACTTAAACAGATGTTCGCCGAGAGCGTAGAACATATCGCAATTGACCGGTAAATTGTACACATATATTTGATATTTATAATCTGCAAACAACTTACTGTTTGTGGTATTGGAAAAAAAATATATATATGTCTGATGCCAATTTGTTAAAATTACCATTTTATTTTTCAGCGGTAACAACAAAATTGTGTTCTTATTGCCGCCCAAGACAAAGTTCTTATTTCCGCCCTCCACTGTTCATTTTAAGCATCTTCAATATTAATAAGTACACTAGTGGCAACATCATAAGCCCGTTAACACCGACAGGTGATTTAATAACACCAAGTGCCGCATGCCACAAACAAACTATTTATTTCTCATAACGACTCAGATTATTTAAAATTAAATATGTAATTAAATGGGCCAATAGCGATTCGGCTCTGGTTCGGCTGGGCGCGAGCTCACGCTTGTCCATTAACATCACCTCATCTGCAGCAACAGCAAGCGCACAACATAGTAACTACGATGTATATGATGATGATGATATGATCATTATCGTTTTCCGAATAGTTTTCAGGTAATAATGGTTGTTGTTTTTGCGATGCGGGCCCATTATGATACATTAAAATTGCATTTCTTTCGTTCACGCACTAAATAATGCCAGTTGCAATTATCTTTACTCGGTGGATTGCATTGTACGTGTTCTGTCTTCGATGGATTGTGTGTTTGCTCTCGGTTTAAACACAAAGTGTTGGTGTGCCTCCAGAGCAGTGCTGGGGAAGCGTGGCCATGGCTTTACTACTGCCACTAATGATAATTAATTAATGTTATTAAGATTAAAGCCCAAATAAAGCAACAATGCAAAGTGTAATGAACCTGCGAGTAAATTGTTCTTACGCCCAGAAAAATAATGTTATTAAAATGTGTGAGTAAAATTAGTAACTATTTTTACGTCGGTGTAAGAAAATGAATACGTTTTTTTTTTCAAAGCCAGTGTAAATCTATATGTCCACATACAGAGATGTGGAAGCCCCTTTCTAACAAGACGGTACTATTGGAAACTTGCGAATATAGGTATGATCTACGCGATATTGTGAATACAGTGAATTCTCGGCAATATGAACATCCACTATAATAAACTATCCACTAATGTCAAACTGTAATTTCTTTATATGAACTATCTAAATGTTGAATGGCTCTAAATAGTGAACATTTCCGGGATTTTTACTTGGCTATGAAAACCATACTCAGTAATCAGTACTCTTTAGTCGGGCATAGAGAGAGGTTACACTCAATTTTATAAAAACCTTCCCTTAATTGGGTTGATACTGAAAGAAAAGGCTTCAGTCTAATATAATGGTCATAACTTCGATGTCAGCAATACAGAAAAAAAAGACAACCAAAAAATTTCAATGAAAATATTTGTACAAGAATTTCATTACTTCTCAATGAAACTTTTCGTTAATATGCTAAAAAAATTGAATTGAAACGAAGTTTGATGAAATGTATCAACAAAACAATTCATCAAATATTTGGATATTTTTAATGAATTTTTTTGTTGATCCCATTTATCAAATTTCGTTTTAATATTTGATACATTTTTAGCATATTTACGAAAAATGTTATCAAATGTTGAAAGAAATTTGATAAATTGAATCGACAAAAAATTTTATATTTTTTATGATTTGTATTTTGGTTATCTAATTTATAAAATTTACAATTTTTTTTTGTGGATATGCAAATTTATCCATCAAAAATATTTTGGATAAACAACCTACAAATTATTTTGTTGAATCAAAAATATTTTTAATGACCGACATACACATTTTTTTGTATATATGAAACTTTCTTCATCAAAGATATTTTTGATAAACAGTATACGAATATTTTCTTTAAGTTGACAAATTGTTTTATCACAGGATTTTCAATGAATTTTTTGTTTGAATTCGTCAATATTTTCATTGAATCGAAAAATTATTTTTTTCTGTGAATGGATGGTTTCAAACTTTGGAAAAAGTGAGGGGTTCGTCTTCTATAGATTAGCGGAGAAAATCTTTCAGCATCAACTTCGGTCAATTTAAAATGAAGAATTCTATTTATCCAATGATCTGGCTTAAGTTGGAAACTATAATTTTCTACAATCGAAAATGTGAACAACCGTGGTTTTTATTAGTGGCTCTATGAATATTGCCCGCAAAACGAAAGATGACCCAAATTATGCAATGCAAAATTTGGGAAATTTTTCCTCCAAAAAATGGAGTTTTTATAAAAAAATTTTTCCTTAATTTTAGAAATTGACGATGATGCTGGATCGGTTTGACGTTTGTGTGGCAACAAACAGCACTGGACCTTAAGTGCATTGAAATTTACTCTGTCTATTTTATCACCGCTCGCTTTTTATCACCGACCTCCAGAAGTCAAATGAGTCTGACAGAGTTTGCTATTATCCGCAAATGAGTACAAGAAATAGAAAAGGAGAGAGAATAGATCCTTGTGGCACTCCTGTGATCACCCTATGTTTGTTAGATGTGACCCCAATTCCAGACAATTCGTATAGAGCGATCTCTGAGAAATCTCGATATGAAATGAGCAATAAGTTTGGATATGATATGAGCACACCGTGCCAGACCCCATCGAACGCCTTGGCGGTGAATGGATCGACTCCATCGATCCATCTTGTCTCAAGTAGATCGGTTTCTACGGAAACTACACGGTCGATCATTCAGAATGCCGTTAGGCTCTAAATACTTAACCAGATGTTCGCCGAGAGCGTAGAACATATCGCAATTGACCGGTAATTTGCAGTATTTGTAGCCTCACCTGAATGGTAAATACCAGCTAGGTACGACATGTTGAAAAGATTGCGCATTGGACCAGCTAGCGTCGAAGAGCACTTACATAGGACAAGTGCTGAAATACCATCTGGTCTCAGAGTATTATTTTTCTTTTAACTCCATGTGCTCGAAAAAATGTGCTCGTAGTGGTTGTCTGCTTTCAGGCAAAGATTTAATTCTTTGCAGATATATCAGGCAAAAGGTCAGCTTTATTAACCGCATCTGTGAAAAGCTGGCCATCGTTAACGACAGTTGAAGTGTTATGCCTTACCATTTTTACAAACGACCAAAAACTCTTACTTTCTCTGAGAAAGAAAGAACTTTAGCTCGAAGACGCTGTACGTTTAGCAACTTTTCAAGCCTAAGCAGACGTTGATCTTGCCTGCATGTGTAGCAGCTCAGTAGTGGCATTTTTTTTCAAACGCCAATTTCTGAACGCATCCTCGTTGGATCGGACAGCTTCTTTGAAGGTCTGATTAAACCAACAATTCTGCGAAGGTTTGATCGAAGTAGTCTTCGAGGGACTAAACGTGTTTATACCCAGAAGAAATACTTTCTCCAGCATTTCCGCTTCGTGATTCGTGAAAGAGGACCGAAGATCGGATGACCAAAATGATGGTGAAATGGTACAATGATCAGAATTACCAATGTTTACCTTGTACATTTGCAGGGTGTGAGGTAAAGAAAAGGTCAAGAATATTATGTTACTGCCCTTCAACATTGGGAATGGGCTCAGTGTCGATGTCATTTAGGATAGCCGACCTTTTCAAATTTGGATTACTGTAAAGAAACCCGAAATGTAATATGTGCGTTTAAATCGTTAACTTAGCCAAAAGGGAGTTACTGATTCTTGTGAGTATACGTATACCTCTTTGGGAAAATATATTTAAAAAACTAAATATTTAATCAAGTATTTATTAATTGATGTATTGCCATGAAAGTTTGCATGCATGGTGGGCCTAACAATATTTTCTTATTATTTTAGAATGCGTAAAATTATTTTTATAACTATTTAAACACAATTTTATTCACCTAATTATGCATATTGGACTAAAATAATTTTTTTTAAAAAACGAGGACAACTGAATCCATCATGCGGATTTAAGATTAAACTAATTTCAGCTAGGTCTGTGTGAAATTTCAATCAAATCAGACAAGCCAATTGCAAATGACAGTTTTATTTTTAAATCAGACAAGCCAATTGCAAATGACAGATTTATTTCCAAAATTTGTTCGTGAGATGTTAACAGAAAGCGTTACTACTTATTTTAAAAAGGTTTGTGGAAAATCTAAATATAAGTAATACTAAGGGGACCTCTTTTCCTTAGTATTACTTATATTTAGTTTTTCCACAAACGTTTTTAAATAAGTAGTAACGCTTTCTGTTAACATCTCACGAACAATTTTTGGAAATAAATCTGTCATTTGCAATTGGCTTGTCTGATTTGATTGAAATTTCACACAGATTTAGCTAAAATTAGTTTAATAGTTAATATTAGTTTAATATTATTTACAGTTGTTGTACATTTAAGTTGATTTTTTACGTTATTTAAGGTTTACTTTTTTATGAGTTTAAGTAATGCATTTTCACTGACTGTTGCAACTTAAATAAATGAAAATCTTAATGAATGCCAGCCAAAGAATGGTTATATCAACTTTAGAGATATTTCAAACTATTTGCCGTGACACGCCGTACAACATCCTACTTTAGCATTTCCGCTAACTGATTTTTTGCAGAAACACGAGGCAACGTCTGTGTATGCAGTGCTGCCAGAAACAGGAAAATCAATCAATGAAACCAATTTATTTGTCTACATTTCGTGGACACAGCATAAACTTTGTTAGTTCACTCGCATTCAATGACAAAATAAACTTTTTTTTAGTTTTTTTTTTAACTTTCTGTGCGTTTATTGAAACCCGGTTACTCATGTGTGTATGCATTTAATTTACTAATTAAATGTTGACACTCATACATGGTAACCCTGGAATAATGCAGTCTGCTAAAATAAACGGTGATCGAAATATTTCTTACCTTTACTAATATTTATTTCGGCGCGTTTAACCCGTTGTCGACCGACGGTACTTAAAAGTACCATTACAATTATCAGCTCATAAATATTTAAAATGAAAATATTTGTATAATTCCCCCCCCCCCCCCTGGTACGTTAAATTACACTAAAATTGATCTAATACAATTTTTTGTTTTAAATTGTTGGTAGCCCGATCTTCCCAGAATAACGGTAATTTGCAGCTCTTTGGGAAAACTTGGCACTAATTACGACTATTGAAATAGTTGTCTTAGAGAAAGTGTGGTTTTATCAATGTCTAGAAATTGTTTTTCGAAATAATATTGCATAAATGCGTTATTATTAATTTTTTTTTGAAAGTTTAACAAAAATATTTAGGTTTTTTTCATTCTTTTCGATTCACCTTAACCCAACGTACCAGTCATAAATAATATCCTTGCAGGTCCTTGAACATTTTAAAAATATTGAATTTATTTTTAAAATTCTATAACAATTCTTTTAATTTTTCAACACCTTCGAGTCTTGGTCCACAAGGGGTTAAAGTAGATTTTAATACGATTTTGTCCAGTTGGTTAGAACAAGATTCATCAGATGTTTTCGGACTCGAATGGCATTCTGTGCCGATGTAGCTTTATTGTCGTTCAACCATGAGTTGCGTAGGAGCTGTGTTTGTTTCTCTGAATTTCCTTTGTACTCTAATATTATTGGTAACTATTTGGCATCTGTAGTTTCGTGGCGCGTAGCTTTCTAGGTATACATTTGCTGCCGTCAGTTCAGTTCAGTACATGGACGGTATACAACTGAGTCTGAATTAATGTGTTATCAGCGAATGCAATCGACCCTTTCATCCCTTTCGGAGGTGTGGATCTTCATATTTCCGACACTTTCCGAGTCAACTTTGGCATTCAAATTTCCAAGAAGAGCTGTTTTTGGAGCTATATTTGGCATTATCGTCTTTCTCTTCTGTTAGAGCACAAGCTCATATTATTTTAGTGTACAAATACATAGATGATTTGATGATGATGGTGAGCAGTGTGTCTATCGAAGACTCTTATTCACCACGAATCCACTTTCTGACTTGTGTCTGTCCTTTCCATTACATTTCCTGGATCGAGGATACCTATGACAATCTCTAGTTGTCCTGAAACTGATATTTCGTGGTGAACGCGGGTTACATGAGGTTAGTATTTACTCTATTCATTCTCTAAGTTAAAACCGATCAGGAGTTTGCTTGGTATTAAAAATCAACACTAACACCTCTAAAATCATTTCCATTCAAAAATATGTAAAAATTTGGAGTTCCACCTTGCCAAATCTTATACAAATATCCACCTCCACGATGTACATATGTTCCAACTAGCTTTTAATTTGTTTACCCTATTTGGTCCCTTTTTTATCCCGTCTTGGCCCCGTTTTCGTCCAATCTCTATTTCATTTCCTCCTGTTATAGATTATTTCTCATTCATATCACACCAGTTTTGGTCCCTTTTTAGTCCCATTTTCCACTATTTCCATTTTTTGGCCCTTTCTTGTCGAATAAAATTGTTTTCACGCCTTTTGTACTTTTTTTTATCCCGTTTTGGTACGTTTTTACCACTTTTTCGTCTCTAACAAGACTCACATGTTTTTGCAAAAACATCCATTCTTAGCGGATGTCTAGGATGCAAGGGCTACATACTCCCCATGAGTCTAGCTTCAGCCGTTTGACCAGGGCAGTGATGAATCAGTCAGTCAGTCACGTTATGGGATCATTACTTGGGTCCTCATAATTTTACTGCAAACCAAGTCCACTATTAACAACATGCAGATGTGGATACGGTAGGATATTTTTTCCTTCAAGTACAACATACATATGCCCGAATTCAGTAGGAGTCGGTTTTACGGCACCAAACGTCCAGGCCCCTTTAATGGCGACTTTAATACGCCTATACACACGACTTCCAACGAATTCTAGGTTTTTCTAAAAATAATAAAATTTTTGTGTGAAAATATTCGATTTTTTTTTTCAGGTATTTTTCGGTCCCTTGTTAGGGCGATATTTTACCCCTTCGGAGACTAAGTTATTATTACTTATTTCCCTTAACATTCTATGAAAGAACAGACGGGGAACTTCTCTCAAATCAGTGAGCTGTGTACGATATAATTTGTATACTCACTGACCGGGACCTACGGTTTAAAGCCGGCTCCGAACGGCTAATGCTTTTCTAGAGAAGTTTTACAAGGCTTAGAGATTGCTCTCTTACTCGCAAAGTCGCCAACATTTACGAGGTGGAAACAGCCGCCGAAAATTTGTTGATGGTCTTACCCGATTTCGAACTCGGGTTCTTCTGTGTGATAGTCGCACAGACTACCTACCACACCACGTCCTTCCATTAAGTTATTATTGCCGTCCAATAATATCCGCCCACTAACTCAATTTTTCCAGTTACAGACAGCAGACTGCATGGATTTCTCTAATGTCGGGCACTTCGCGACTGTCTGATGCGGTTTTGGTTTAATGGCTCTAAACGACAGACAGTTAATATCGTATTTCCATGGAATTTATATGAATTGAGCTCCCTATTCTCCGGTGGAGTGCTCATTTCCATATTACGAAAGGCACAATGATTGAATGTAGGCCAACCTATTTATAAGTCGTCGAATTATCGCACATCATTCACCCCACCCGCAGTGAACACAACTGTGTTTAACATTTATTTAAGCGAATATCTTTTTTTTTTAAACAATTTCTGCATCATGAATTTAACAACAAAATGTATTTTTCTCCTTTTTGCAACGATACAAAACCAAATGTAACCACACCACAATGTATTGCGAATACATGGAACAACATAGAACACAGAGGCATACATGGATGTGTTCGTACCCACAGACCCAGAGAGTACCGAGAGCCGGAGCAACAACTCGAAGTCATTTGTGCCACAAATTAAACAACCGTAGAAAAATTATCATCAAAGGCATTCATCTGGAAGACTGATCTGCTGCCATCACTTTATTCTTGCATACGTTGCCAGTAACGGCTGTAGTTGGTGCACGGAGTAACTTAACAACGGCGATAGCAACGACATTACCACCACTAACCATCGCACCATACCGCACATCGCAAGCAATCGCAATGAGAACAAGGGCATGCATCGTCGTTAAGTTGAGAAGTTGCAGCAGTGGGCTGATGTTGGGTGCAACAATAATGCGTCGTTTTCGAGGTGATGGAAAAAGTTACTGCAAATTGTATAGGCTTTTGAATTCATCATCATCCACTGCTTACAAATAAAAAGTGGACAATTAAAAGAAGACTTGTTTTTAAAATAGAAGCTCATACCATTCAATAGGAATCATAGGACTCCAAAAAATGTACCATTCTCTATGGGTGGTTGAGATAAACATATTCTCCGCTGTCATTAAATCTCTAGATTCTGTAGTCCTGATCAAAACATCAGCTCTGGATTTGGCAGATCTCCTAACAGGATGGCTCAGCAGATTACCAGTTGCCGGGAACATACCAGGGCACTGCAGAACAGATGATCTAACAAGACTCAGGACACATTTCTGTTGATCTGAAATTCATTGGTATAACTCTAGCCACTTACGAGTTGGTCGTCTGGTCGAGGTTGTATTCTATCCACACAAATGTGGTCCAGATTAGATATGAAGCGATCACACACAATGCTGTCGCTTTCAAGACCCGATATCTCATTACTTGTTTCCGTCATGTCGGGACACTGTACGATTGAAAGGCATGCAATGAGGCTGCAGTTTACGACTAGTGACTTCTGCAAATGCTGTGGGGATGAATACACAGCTTTTATTTATTTAGGCACGTAGGCGATCTTCTGGCCCATATTGATATTGACCGACTCGGTTGCTTTTTGAGGCGCTCAAGAAGATTCAATGGGAGGAACTAGAGTTAAGATTTTCAGTGTTTGTTGATGTTTACCTTGAATTTGATAATGTCATAGCTGGCTGGAAAAACACTTACTGGAAGATTATTCCACATGCGAACAGTACGGCTGAAGAACGAATTTTCTCTATAGTGCGTCGTCCGCTCAACCGGCCATTTGACAATGAACGGATGAGATTCCCTGGATAGCCGTGTATTCCGGCTAAATGTTCTAACGTCAGGGACCAGACTCCGGATATCTGACGAACAGATACCGTTGAAATATCTATAGTTCCATGGGTCATGATAGTATATTATGAAATCGGCAACATCTTACTGCGATCAAAAACAATCTTAATATATATTTACCCTCGACACTGATTCACTGATACACTGATACACTGATTCCCTGATTCACTGACTCTGTCACGCAGTACGTAGGAATTTAAATAGGCATTCTATAATAATTCTATAAATAATAATAATAAAAAAAATAATATTTTTTTTTGTACAGAAATTGTGTTTTCCCCAATTTTTTTTTTACCAAATTTTTTTTTTTCCACAAATTTTTTTTTTTCAACAAATTTTTTTTTTTTCCACAAAAATTTTTTTTTCAGTAAAATTTTTTTTTTCAACAAAAATTTTTTTTTTCAGCAAACTTTTTTTTTCAACAAAATTTTTTTTTTTCAACAAACATGTTTTTTTTCAACAAAATTTTTTTTTTTCCACAAAAATTTTTTTTTCCAACAAAATTTTTTTTTCCACAAATGTTTTTTTTCCCAATTTTATTTTTTTTCGAAATTTTTTTACAAAATAGTTTTCTCAAAATATTTTTTACAAAATTTTTAAAATTAAGTAACAAATACTTTCTCAAGCAAATTAACGGGCGCCATAGGCGCATTACAACTTACTAGTCTTTTATATTGCTCCGTCATCGTATCTACCACTAGTAGCGAGATGGAAAAATAGTTTTACGTCCAACCACTTACGTGGATTCATATATTCGATGATTCGTCCTAATGTCAATGTCAAAAGCTCGTGGATGTGCTCTTAATTAAGGACGACGCGGTCTCGTCCTGTCACAGGAGATTCTTTAGGTTTCTAAGGCGTTGTCAGTCTCACCCTCCACTTCTGCCGCCATTATTCGGGGATTGATTATTGGATATTTGCAGCTAACCTAAATATCTTAAGGCCGTTCGATTATCCGACATCTGTTGGACAAGTCCGCATGTGAATTAAGACGTCTGTCCTCTGGATTGCCCTTGTTGCCACCTACTTCTGAGACAGACATTTCAGACTGGAATAGGTTGTATTTAGGACATATGTTGGATATGATACCAGGATATATATATACCTATAGTTCTTTCCAGTTTGCACTTTAAGTGTTCAATTGCTGACGTGTGTAAAAGTCTGTTCGGCAGTCTGTTTCCACATTCTTCTATTTGTCGCATTGAAAATGGGTGCAAAAATCCGTATTTGACTTAGAACTTTCTCTTTTCAGATTATCTGTAGACTGTCCGGCAAAACTTAGATCTCTAACTTAATTACTTATTTCCCTTAACATTACATGATGGAATAGACGGTGACCATCTATCGAATCAGTGGCTTGTGCACGATATACTTTTGTATGCTCAATGACCGGGACCTACTGTTTAAAGCCGGCTTCGAGCGGCTAATGCTTTTCTTAATAAATTTTTACGTGGCTTAGATATTATTCTCTTACTCGTAAAGACGACAGCATTTACCAGGTGGAGTCAGTCCCTGAAAAATGTTTGATGGTCTCACCAGGTTTCGACCCTGGTTTTACTGAATGATAGTCGCACACACTACCGATTAAACCACACCCGTCCACATTAGCCCACTGACTGCAAAACATAAATCCCTTGAGTCCCGAGATGCTAACAACTCCAAAATTAGTGTCGGCAGTGTTAAACTCAGGTTTGGCAAACTTCCGAAGATTCCTTACAGAATGCAATGAATGCCTTCACAATTGCCATCGCACCCACTGACAACACCCTCCGCGTATTTTTATGTTCATGTAATTTTCTTCCATGTCGAGGGAGTGAAATGAAAAAAAAAAAAATGCGAGAAAAAAAACCGTTTCATGCAACATGAACAATAAAATATTTAAATAAAGCCACTTTGAATACGAAAAGGATTAAAAATAAAATAACTATAACAGCAACAACGACAAGTACAACAACGAGGACAACAGCAAAATATTGTGGAATAAAGACTGAAATCCGTAGTAAGAGCCTTTTTAACAACGACTAAACATTCGAAGGATGCTTAAGTTGGGAGAACAGCATTTTTCAGCGATAAAGGATAACAGCAACAGAGAAAAACTACAACAATATGGCTGCGGAATACGAGACGACTGAAGGTATTTTCTCGCCACAACCGAAAAAAAACCTCAGACTTAATATGAATTCCTATCTTTTGTTTTAAAATTAATCGTAACTCCATTAGCAAATATTTTAAAATTGCTTTTGTTTTTGTGCTCTAGAATGCAGGTAGTTGGATAGGAAATCATTTGATCGATATCAGATAACCTGTGGGAAGGCAATCGCCTTACTAGAAGGAGGTAGAAACAGGCGACAAAGCAAAAGAAAGCGAAAATAACTTTCATGAGATTAGTTGGAAATACACACCGAGTGATTGTTGTAGGTCTTGATTTTCAAAAAAAAAAAGAAAAACATGTCGAAAAGGATGGCATTTTTGTGAATGAACTGAACATCGCGACAATTTAATTAATTAATTAATAAATTAATTGAGAATCTTTACTGGGAGTAAATTTAATAATTTTTGTATTTACATAATAGTTTCTGACCGTACGACTGTGTGACAATAACGGGCTCAAATAATAACCGAACGTTTTACAACCCTCATTTCAGAGTAAATGTGATACGAACTGAAATAATTATCTGATATTCATTAATACCCACAGATATTAATACACACATCTATATATATAAAAATGGATGTGTGTATGTATGTAACGTATGGACTCGAAAACGGCTAGACCGATTTTGATGAAATTTTCAGGGAATTTTCCGAATAACCCCGCGAGTAACATAGGCTACACATTGTTTGGATTTATCTACATTTAGGGGGTGAAAATGGCAAAAGGGATAAACTAATGTTTGCTTAGGGCCAGCAACGCGGACCGGGTCAGCTAGTATAACATATAAAGGGTCCGCCATCTAACTTTTTTTTTTTTAACTAGTTCTTATTTCGTTTTCGTTATTTTCGTTTTCGTTATTTTCGTTGAACGAATTTTTGTTTACAAAAATTGAAGAGGACGATATTGGCAACATTTGGTTTCAACAGGATGGCGCTACGTGCCACATAGCCGAAGCTACACTCGATGTTTTGAGCCCTGTTTTTGAAGATCGCATTATCAGCCGCAGAGCTAATGTCGTAAGGCTACTGCCTGGCCAGCCGAGGCAGCCATTTGAATGAAATTATTTTTTATTATTAACCGGATGGATTCCACTTTCAAATAAAAAAAGAAATTTGGGAAAATATCCAGTAGTTTTCTTTTATAGAATTTTCAAAAAAAAATTAATTTGGGCGACCCTGTATGCAAATTTAACCTATATGTTGATTTCAACAAGTTTCTATTTCAAATTTTTTAAATTGTTTCTATAAAAGGAAAATTTAATTATATTACCTCTAATAATATAATTTCAATTTAAAATTCGGTGAACAGATTTAATTTTATAAATGTACGAAAATCAATTAATTATTTCAATTTTCAAAATCTCGAAAATATACAAATTTCTAATATTAAAAAATTAAATATTTTAATATTCAAAAGCAACAATTGCATGTAACAAAAACTAACAACAAAAAATATAAAAATTTTGTGGCCACTAAAATCTATATTAAAAAAATATTAAAAGTAGTCAATTTTATACATAGTCGAACTTCTCTATAACTTGACGTGGATGTAAATATAACGTATTTGATAATAATATTACGTATTTGTGTAGAAGCAATAACGTGTTTGGAAAAAACAGATTTTTTTTGCATCTACATTAACCGATAGAATAAGATGAATCGATATATAGAGATTAAAAAAAATAAAAATTTATTTAAAAAAAAATTAAAAGTAAGACAAAAATGTATTATATTTGACTAGTAAATACCTGCGACTTCGTAAGCCTACATTTTCCTTCCCAGTGAAACACAAAATATTTGTTGAATTAGGCGCCCCGGTAGGCGAGTTGGTAGCGTGCTATCAGCGTGGGGGTTGTGGGTTCGATTCCCACCAGAGGCTTTGGTCTGTCGCTACAAAAACTTAGCCAAATGGTCTGTGTCACCCGGTTTACCCTTGGACCCAAAATTAGAATATAAATTTACTTTGTATTGTAATTAATAAATAAATAAATAAATAAATAAAATAAATTTGTTGAATTGCATTGTTTTTTTAAAAAAAAAAAAGCTTTATACCGACTCAGAACCTTTATCACCTGTTTCAAATTTTTAACGGTAGATATTAATTTGAAATACATGTTCACACTTTTTAATTTTCCCCATTTAGGTCCCCTCCCTTCCATTCCATCCTTGTCGATTAAAATTTTTTCACACATTTTGGCTTTTCCCCTTCTGTGCCTTTTTGTATACCGTTTTGAAACTCCCCTTCATATCCGAATTTTGAAAAATCCGTTCATAGCAAATTTCATGGTTCTAGCTTCAGCCATTGCCGAGGAAAGGATGAATCAGTCAGTCACGCAAGTATTTTACACATATGGATTACTTATTTCCCTTCACATTCCATGTAGGAACTTCTCTCGAATCAGTGTATTTTTTGAACGGACGTCTCCTTCCAAAACTATAGTCAAAATAATAAAGGTGCATTCACGAAACAGACAATTCTAAAGATTTTTTTTTTCAAAAAAAAAAATGGTTCCATATTTTGTTGCTCCTACAAGCTAATTTCCTGGAGAGAGTTAACGGAGACTCTTTCCGTTGTTAACATTTGTAGATGTTGTAACGAAGTACAAGCCATAGAAATACAAGATTGTTAATGTTCGAAATGGTTTGGTTTCGGAACGAACCTATTTCTTTCCAAATATCAAACCAAATCATAGTTCATATAACACGGAATACTCCTCCGCATCCGTGCTTTACCCCTAAATTGGGTATATGCTAATATATTTATCCTTATGACCATATAATACTATAAATTGCATTTTCCTAAGTTACATACATATACACTTTTTGCATTCCGTCCAAAAATGTTCCAGTCAGTCCATAGTTATTGTACATAATGATAGATGATGAAACCGAAGGAAACACAAATATGCTGCATGTCCCACCGACACACTCGAGTGTGTCGTCGTACGAGTATGTGGCTGACTGGGTACTTTGCATCGGTCGCACTGTGGAGTTGGTGTTTCGAGTCACTCGCACGAGTATTTATGAGTTTATAATGTGGTGCAAAATCATCATTGCACCCCACCAGTGCGGGTCCTTATGTGTGTTATATGAATGAATGCATGCAAACACATGTATGTGTGAACTAGTGCTGTTGAATCTGTTTAGCGTTTGAATGAGGGTACTTGAACACACATCAAGCGGTATTCATATCTCTGATGGGCAATGACGGTACAATGTGGTACAAGTTTTAGTCGATATTGGTAGTACCGCATTGGTTTTTGCGAATAAAAATGCAATATTTTTGTGGACATTTCAGAAATTTGGCCTCAGGATACAATAATAATAAATAAAGTAGGGACAACAACAAAAACTCAGATACAACCCTGGGTATTTTGATTGTCAAATTCTGAATGACAGACAGTTACACCTTATGACACAATTTTTAGCAAACTATAACTCTATTTTTAAATAATTTTGAGAGCCCCAAACTTCTTTGTTTGGCATTTTTTATTTTAATTCTTTGATTTAAATTCTTAATACGGAAAATGTCTTCGTCATTTGAAAGAATGACAATCAAAATTCTGTCGAAATGCAAAAATGGCTGTACCTTCTATTATTGTTCCATGATGTCACCTGAAAAAAATAAAAATTCTACTTTTTATAAATCTTTGGTTGACACAAAATTTTCAAAAAAAAAATCTTGTCATCGTTTTATGTTTCTTAACTCATTTTCAGCTTCCAAGTTGCTATTTCCGTTTATCTATCCATGTTTACAAAAAGTCAAATTATATACAGTGTACTCTCCCATAAGCGCACACTTAAGAGACTGAGAATTTTGTCCGCTTATGAGAGAGATACAAAAGAGGACTGAAGTAGATTGGTACTGAAAAAAGTGTCCGTTTATGAGAGGTGTCCACTTAAGAGAGGTGTCCGCAAGAAGAGAGTACACAGTATATGCCGGGGACCGATCTCACACCCGACCATGAGAATCTATACCTCTGCCAGGAAAGACAGCACTGTAAATGAATCATTCTTTTCTGATTTCTGTTCATTACAAATTAAAAAAATAATTTTCACCAAAAAAAAGTATTAAATAAAATATGAATCAATTCAAATTAATTTTTAAACAAATTGAAATTCATTTCCAATTCAAATGAAATTATTTGACAACAACAAAAATCCTGAAATTATTTGTAGTTTTATTAAATTCTTTTATTTTGGTGGAAAGTTTTATGCAAAATTGAGCTAATTTGAATTGATGATTAGTTTAAAAAAATATTGTTGAAAAGGAATTAAATCTAATCGGCATTTATTTTATTATTAAAATAGTAGCAAAATTAGTTGATACTCTTAAGCTGATGTTATATCATCAATTTAATTCGCATGAGTTGGAAATTAATTGCAAATTCATTTGAATAAATCCACAATTAATTCACTTTTCAGTTTCAATTTCAATTTATTAATCAATCAACGCCCTTTAAGGACTACACATTGATAGGGTGTAATTTACAAGATTACTTAACTTAATTAATAATCCACCATTAACAATAAACAAAACAGCCCAAGGCCATAGCTTACCCTACTCTATTTTGTCCATAGTTAACGGCCATAAAACTTATAAAATATAAAATGTATTCAACAATAATAATAATAATATTCCAACAATAAATTTGAATTCATTTGATTTGAAAATGAATTGCAATATATTTTGTCTTTTTCATTTGATTTTATAAAATAATTCGAGGTGTTGGGACAAGAATAAAACCCGTGCTCGTCGCTCAAGAACAACTGACAATATTGCCCAAAGTGTTGAAGAAACCCCAGATTTGTCCAATCCTCGTCGTTCTTAGGAATTCGGCATTCCACAAACGTCATTACAACGTATTTTACATAAAGACTTAGACCTTAAGGCTTATAAAGTTTAGTTAACACAAGAACTCATGCCGGTCGATCATCAACAATGTCGTGTCTTTGCTGATTGGGTCCCTTGAAATGCATGAAAATGATCCGGAATTCCATCGAAAAATCATCTTGACTGATGAGGCCCATTTCCATCTCGGTGGCTACGTCAACAAGCAAAATTGTCGCATCTGGGATTCGGGAAACCGAAGAGTTATTGTTGAGAAGCCTCTCCATCCTCAACGTGTGGTTTATGGTCCGTCGAGGTCATTGGACCTTACTTTTTCGAAAATGAGGTTGGATGAACAATTTTTCACGGGTTTTTTTGTGTGTTGTGGGTCATGTTAAACTATAATTTCTTCATCGGGATACGTGCTCTTGTCCACAAGTTCGTAAATAGTTTGCAAAATAATCAAAAAATCTTGTTTTCGCCTTATTCTATCAATTATGTACAATGGATTCATCCGACTAACTAATACGTTTCTAGTCTTCCACAGTCCGATTTGTTGTGTTCTATAGCCAAAGTTAAACTTGCCTTAAAACTTTTCTCCGACAATGCTGTTTTGGAGTTTTTACGAAAGAGCTGACTTTGGTGTTAAACGGTTACTTTTTTCTCATCTCAACCATCATGAGACGTACGTCTGTAAGAAGTCTTCGGCGACTCTAACCTTGTATTTGAGAGTAACATTACGCTTTTCTGGCCTTTTATGACAACTGGCTGACTTTTATTCAGCAGCTTGGTCATCAAACGTGATCCAAATCAGTCTTTTCATTTGTGGAGAGCATTATATTCAATATCTCAATGATCACATTTTGAAGCTAACGTGTCACTAGATTCAGCTTACATACTTTATTAATTATTAACAAGCCATTCAATATCCCAGAATATCCCTTTTTAAGGAATTCGGAATCGATTAATAGTTCGAGGTCCCACGAGATAACTCTGAGAGACTTTTCCCTATCACCGATTTTCTTTACGGATTTTATTCATAAGCAAGCAAGTATTCATAGAAAAAATACTCACTTCTTTTCCAGTCCTAGCGTAAATGAATGAATGTACGATGCAGATAAAGAAGAGCACATAAATTGGAGTCATTCATTTGCATTTTAACATGATGTTCAGATAATTTTTGGAACACTTTTCGAATTGGGTAACAAGTACATAAATTTTTATGGTAAATTGAATCATTTACATGATAAATGATACATTTTGAAAACATCATCGTAGCACTTTCCATAAATGGTTTATGATAATAAATTAACAACATATGCGTATATGGATGTTGAGAACAATATTGCAATGTGCAAATATGTGAAAGATGGATAACCGCTCTTTTGAATATTAACCGCAATTAGGTTCACTTGAGATAGTTTTGAAAGCAATTATCATGTATGTATACTATGTAATCTGCGCCACACATAGTATTTTTAGTTTCCCGACAGAAATTACCAGGAATTAAAAGTCGACAAAATATAAAAGTTGAAATAACTATTTTATAATACATATTTAATATTCTTTATAAAATTTAATGAAAAAATGTTAAGTTTTCGAATAAAAAAAAACATTTTTACAATCCCGGGAATCAGGATTAAAAAAATCAAAGTCAAATTTCCGGGGAAATACGTCCCGGGACAATATTTCTGGTAACGTATCACAAGATGTCGCAACTTTTTAAGATCATCATAGGGCGATCAATGATTCTACAAAAATAAATCTTTTATTCTTATTTTTTTTTATTTTAGATAGTGGTCTGAAAAGTGGTGATTGGGATGATGAAACATGAACTTCCGTCCAAAACAAGTTTAGGAGTACGACTGAGGACACTCCTCCGAGCAGATGGACTATAATGACGCTCGTCAACAATTTATCCGAGCGTGGTCCACAAGAAGTCCGATCGTTTTACAGATGCTTATTCAGTGGTGAAATTAGGGTACCTGAATTGGCACCGCCCACACACGTCAAAACTGGCTATTAGCGGTACGAAGGTGAATTTTGCTGCATATAAACTGAAAACTACTCTATATAAACTATATAAAAGTGGGTGGTGACACATCCATTTTTTGGGAAACCCTTATAACAGCCATAATAATAGTCTCGTCGTCATGATATTTTCACCGTATGTTACAGTTGGCCACAGGCGATTTGGAAAAAGGCGGCGTGTCCTCGCACACAAAGCCCATATTTTGAAACAATCATATCACTAGCGTCATTGGGGACAATTGGCTTATAGTGCAACCGGGAGTTACTGCTGATAGCCGGATGGTTGCTGGCAATATCGAGTGTTAATCAATGTGACGTGTCACTCAACCTATATTTTAAATACAGTGAAACTTCCATAAGTCGAAGCACTTCTAGTGTCAGTTAAGGAGAAAAATCCCCTTAAACAGTTTAATAAGTAATTCCATAACTCAATGTCTCCATAAGTCGAACTTTTCTACGGGATAATGGTGTTTCCAGTTATGGTGTTTCGCTGATGCGCAATAACATCGCATGAATTAAACCCTTATATCTTATGAACTATTGAAGGTATGAAGATGAGATTTGGTCAAACGCTTTTGGCTCAGAAATAAAAACGGTCTATCTGCCGTAGTTACACTGTCTCAAACAATTGTCCGTACCCCATACAACTGAAAATATATTTGATTATAATTCGGAAAATACTTACCCAATTCGAATGAAGTAAATTTTTTTATAAAGTCCAACAAGTAATTATAATAATTGCAAATTAATTGTAAAATAAAAAAAGTTTTACTTTTATTTTTAACAAAAAAATTAAAAAAAAGCTAAAAAAATTAACTCAAAAAATTGTCCGCTGTGCTGGATGGAAGGGCACCCTGACATTGAATGGAATAAGGCCGTGGATGATCTAGCTCGTATAGGCTCAGATTTTCATATTGAGGAAGGGGTTAGATCGGTTAAATCGCCGATAAGATACTACATTAGAATGCATAAGGACCAAATTCTAAAAACTGCAATCGATAACTGGGATACTAGAGTGGGATGGAATCAACGTTGCCATATATACAGTTTTATCTGTTATTTTGCAGTTTTTGAAGATCAAAGTGGCACTAAACAGAATTCTAACTGAAAAAAAAAGATTTATAAAATATGTAAAGTTTTCGGGGCATTTCTTCGCGTAAACCATAATTATATACATCTTCAGAATACACATCCTTGCGTCAAGAATACGACTGGTATTATGAATCAGAAAAACAACATACTTATTTATTTATTATTAATTACAATACATAGTAAGTTTATATTCTAATTTTGGGTCCAAGGGTAAACCGGGTGACTGACGAAAGCCTTTGGTTGAAATCCAACCCGTACGCTGATATGAAGGCACGCCACCCACTCATCTACCGTTGCGCTTAGAAAAACGATATAATCCTAAATATTACTAACAGTAAATACCCATACAAACTGTCATCATACCTGTCGAATAGCCTGAAGTATACATTGTTAATGGTCACACAGTTTTTTTTTTTAATTTTTTTTTCATAAACAACGCTGGTTTCGATGTAGCAAAGCCCATTTGGCCTAGGCTTATTACAGCAAGAACATGTACTCTGATGGGACTGGATAATAGTAACTAACCAATTGGCTGGGTGGCCGGTGCATTGTACTTCTTTCGCAACCGGTAGAGCTGAGCCAGACAAGCTAAGTTTGGCCAATGTATTTGTAACGGCAATTATCACAGAGATCAGGGTTGAATACCTAATATGCAGGTACTCAAGAAACTAACTAATAGGCTACGTACTATACTCTATTCCTATTTCCCATTTCTACTACTTTGCCTTCAAAACATTTCTCCTTATACCTCTAAGTCGCAAGAGTGCCTCAAGGCATTCGTTTTTAGATTTTAAAAATTCGGAGGTTAGTGGGTTAATGTCTCTTTTGTGAAGACGGGATTCATGGGTTTCCGAGTGGAGGTGCATTTTTAAATGTACCACCATTCCTAACCTAACGCCGTCAGCACACCTGCAAAAACTAACATGTTGCCAATTCACTTCGCAAATGTCGTCGATTTTATGAGTGACAGATAAATCTCTAAAGACGCATAACAAATCTCTTGGAGCGCATTAGCGATATTTCGCAGTAGTTGCCGGTCTGCTCCTCAACCGAATGTGGAGGAAAATATACGTACGTATCATTGGATTATACGCCAGAAAATGTAATACGACCAGTAATGTAATCTCATGCAACAGTCGAGCCGAAATCGCAAACACAGCATAACGCAGGGTATAGGTCGAGCCACACGACATGGTTAATCCAACCGTGAGACAGACAGATAAGTGTAATTTTTTAAAAGTTTTGAATAACTGCTAATATCTAACGATAAATCCGGAGCAACATCGAAATCGACCTTACAGTTGTATTGCTGTAAAAATTTAAAACAAGTTTGACCATAAAACGAATCTATTAATTGGTCAGGCTTTAGTACAATGTCATTGCAATTATTTGGCTATAGTTTATGAATATAATAATAGTACACAGTTTGGAACACTCCAAAGACTCCAGAATAAGGTCCTAAATGCAGTCGCGAATTTACCATTGTTGACTGTTTTGCCGATATATGTAACTAGCTGACCCGGTCCGCGTTGCTGGCCCTAAGCAAACATTAGTGTTGTATTACACATATTTATATAGGAAAGGGGAGTTTTTATCCCTTTTGCCATTTTCACCCCCTAAATGTAGATAAATCCAAACAATGTGTAGCCTATGTTACTCGCGGGGTTATTCGGAAGATTCCCTGAAAATTTCATCAAAATCGGTCTAGCCGTTTTCGAGTCCATACGTTACATACATACACATATCCATTTTTATATATATAGATAGATGTATAGACTGCAATTATTATTGTATGTATTTAAATGTCTGTGGACGACCGTAGTGCGGTAGAGTAAGACCATTAAACATTTTTCAGCGGCTGTTTTCCATAAATGCTGGAGACTTTACGAGTAAGAGAGTAATCTGTAAGCCATGTACAACTTCTCTAGAAAAGCATTAGCCGTTCGGAGCAGGACTGAAACAGTAGGTCCCGGTCATTGAGAAAACACAATTATATCGCGCACAGCTCAATGATTCGAGAGAAGTTCCCCGTATGTTCCTTAATGGAATGTTAAGGGAAATACATTTAAATGTATTCATGGCATATCATTCTCTCAAAATCATCATCCATCTAACAGTCGAAATAATGAACAATTAAATGTAATATTAGCCGAACAGAATAAACTAAACAATTTGCTTTGGTGGGAAGCCTTGTTATAAAGTATAAAATATTGACCGATATTCTCCAATTTATATAGGTTTCGTTCAGATCGGATCGTATTTGAGACCTGCGGACATACGCACTCTTTAAACAAATTCGAGTTTGTTTTTGTTCGCACAATTTTAAAGGAACTTCAAACAAAATGTCTTTTTTATTCAATGTCCTAGTATGAATGAGCCTAGCGTTATGGAAATAAGAGTTGTATCTACTGTTGTCTAGTGTGCCAGTTTCCATTATTGACAGTTTGATGGATGGTAATTTAACCTGATTGACAACTTTGAAATTATATTTGAGTGACAACTTCGAAATAAAAATTTTCAAACAACTTATGAAATCATAGTATTCAATGAATGAATGAATACACAACGCCAACAAACTTTAATATAACTTCAGAACCAGAGTTTAGTGCAACTCAACAAACAATAGACGGCAAAACAGTTCTATTCGTATTCGTCAATTGTATACAAAGTAATCGTCGGTAAGTCCGAAACAATAAAAAAACATAATGTTAGACAAAATGCATACGCAGTTTTATTATACTGCATTAAAAATATATTAATTAATGTATAAAAGAATAAAAATGGTTTTTAATGAATTCCGCTCGACTTCGTTCATCCGCGCTTTGGATAGTCTCCAGTAAAGGACTACTAGTGATTTCTGTTAAACTGTGTGCACCTGTAATTATCGAAATAATGTTAGCTTACA
Organism: Hydrotaea cyrtoneurina; assembly: GCA_958296145.1. Lineage (NCBI taxonomy): Eukaryota > Metazoa > Arthropoda > Insecta > Diptera > Muscidae > Hydrotaea > Hydrotaea cyrtoneurina. The sequence continues at coordinate 46,941,998 of OY282514.1, read as the reverse complement.
AGTAAAACGTGAAATGTGTAAAGCAAATTATACCTATTGCCTTATCCTCCCATTCCACAGCCATGTTGTGCAATAAAACCAAAGCCACAACAATATGGCGGACCGTTGTGGGTGAACCATAGAATTCATCATTTAAGATGCCAAAACGTTGTTGCCATAAATTCAGACACTGTCGGGCTGGTTCATATGTTAAACGCTGAGAACTATTGAAAGCTTGTTCAGCCACTGTAATGGCATGCGGAACAGGGGTATACAGATAAGACGAACATTTTAAGGCAGAATCCCCCAAAAGTAGACGACCACGAAACTCATTTTGTTCGAAACGTTCTTTGATCCGACTAAGTGCAAACACGTCCGAGGGCGTTTTAATGCTGCTGCTGCTGGCTGACCTAATCAAATGACAGTCCAAATCGCGTATTTTCAAGTTGGCATCCGATACAATTTGTATATGCAGTACATCTTCCGGTTTTACTTCATCAGTATTTTGAACTCTCTTAAGACGTTTACACTTTATTTTTGTATGATTTACTGCCCCAATGACTTGTGGCATACGGGCCAGATCGTAAAATGCTTTTGCCACTTTTTCTTTTTCTACCAATAAACAGGGCATACGTATATAACGTGAGCCCTTATAGGATAATGCCTCCGCTACGCGTTTGCTTATCTTCATCAGAGTGCGAAATGTAATTCCATGAATTTGAGCTGTGATTTCGGGGTGCTGAAAAGACATATTAATTAAAACTAATTTTACACTAAATATTTAGCAATGTAAAATTTAGAAAACGATGATGAGGTAGATTTATTGCCCTATCCAATGACCCAAATACAGCCCATGATCATTTGCATATTCAATGTAAAATATTATGTATGTATGCTTCAAAACTTCAACTATGAAGTTCCGAAGTGGCATGCCAAAACGCCGGAGATTTATCAAAGAGTTTTGGCCTAAGTAAAGTCCACCGTTTAGTTTATCTAATCGAGTTGAAAGATATAGCATTTGTACCCGAAAAATTCCATAGGCTGCAAGATTGTACAAAAATTAAAAAAAGTTAGTCTCATATTCCGAGCTTTTTCATTTACCCAAGTTCATACGCATTTCCCTGTACATTCCATTATGGACAAACTGGGATCAATGCGCATTTCCCTGCACATTCCATTATGGACAAACTGGGATCATTGGTCGGGACTAATTGTAACTAAAATAATCGAACGACAACTATCAGAGGCGAATACAGAAAAGGACCTAGTCAAAGAATACATGGAACTCCTTTTTTTACTAACACTCAGGGTATGCCCCCTATGAATGCAATGCACTGTGTTAGCGATACGAAATAAAGGTATTTGTGGGAGGAAAAAGGGAGTAGTGCTTGTTGGCGTTGGCTTTGAATTTGATAATGTCATAGCAGGCAGGAAAAACACTTGCAGGAAGATTATTCCACAAGCGAACAGTCCGGCTGAAGAACGAATTTGACGAACAGATACCGTTAATATATCTATAGAACAGCGATATACAACCGACATTCCGGCGATGATGTAGGCAAACAATAGAGTTGGATACCCTACTATCTCCAATCATCACCACCGCTCTCCTCTGTACAGGTTCCATAAGCTGCAAAGTTGTCAGTGGAGCCCCTGTCCATATATGGGAGTTATATTCCATTTTTTTTTTAATCAGCTAGATATTTTTAAACTTAGTCTGAAGATTCTAAGGTATTATCTTTGACAAAAACTATTTACATTCGATTCGTCTTGGAGTTCTTGCTCTTACTGAGCCCATGATTTAAAAAAAAAACCTTAGACTCCGTTACCTCTACATTCTTCCTAAGAGAATACACGGGAAAACGTAGACGTAGGATTGAGTTTATATACCTTACCTCTGTCCGGCCCCAATATCGCAACGCCGCCATTATTTGTTTATTCACCGGAACCTGACTGCCGTGTTTATATGCCCTCCCACATTGTTGCTGCTGTTCAATTTCGAGATCATCTTTGACCATCTCCACCAATTTCTTCACGTTGTCCTTACTGAATCTGTATCTATGCTGAAATTCCTCCTCCGTTAAATCCATCATCGGGCTGAAGCGTCGACGACGACCACTATGTCGGCGAATGTGCCGCTTCTTTGCTGATACGCATAAATTCGTAAATTGCCGGCAATTTATGTTCCTTATTATGCGTCCCATGTTAAGGAATTCATCGAAGGCGTTCAATTCATTCAGATCATTTTGAAAGTTTTCCAAAATTTCCATCTCCATTCCAACAACAAAACAAAACAAAAACAAACTAATTTATTTTTCTCGATACGGTTTTACCACCAGTGTTGGTATTTTGGAAACTTTAATTTTGGCCGCAATGACACATTAAATGTGCCCAAATAGTGCCTATATTGACGTTTCCCTATTAGAACTAAATTTTACAAAATACAGTGCGACCTCGATTAACACACTAATAGAAATCGAGGCAGTTGCTGAAACCGAGGTACTTGCGAAAACCAAGTCAACATTGTATCCATTAACCGTTTAATAAAATAAGTTAATTTTGATATTTTGCTATTTATTTATTGAAGTGATGATGTTGAACGACTGATTTATTTTCACTGCTTAGTGAACACAGCTCCGCGACGTTCTCGACGATTTCTCCATTACATACATTATGTACTCGACGATTCCTCCACCTCCTTTTTTGTTGTGCACTGCACACATTTATTAAACAACATGGCAATATCGAGGAATAACAATTCGGTGTTGCCAAGCCAATCGCTTTGTCTGGGATTTTCTTTCTTGAGTAGAATTTTATTCATAATAGTTACGAAGTTTTTGTGGTAAATATGTTCACCACAAAGTAAATTGACATCAACCAAAATTTCAACAATCCCAAAGGTGAATAAACACTAACTAACACATAGTTCATTGCATTTGTTGAAGCTAACTAAGTCTTACGAAAATATCCAATTCAACTATAAAATGGGTTTCGGGCTTCATACAGTTCTGGTTTTCAGATATATTTTAGATACAGAAATATTGTAGGAAGCCTTCCATCTTTCCCTTTTTCTACTCTCATCCTACCGGCCATAATTTTTCCGTTTTTATAGGAAACCAGCTGTTTTCTGCTGCTTCTTCTTTTTTCCTAAACCATCCCGACACATACATAGCCCTCATATGCACACACTACAATATGGAACACAAATCAAAAAGAATGACTTGCTTTCTTCAAATTTTGCATAATACACTACTCAAAATGAATTACCTAAAATAAATATGAATATAAAAGAATTCTTATTCCTTTTTATCAAGAGCCTCACATATTAATCTAAAATAAACCAATTTACACAAAACTAATTGATTCTGATTAATGTCAAACGAGCTAATGTTTCACAAGCCGATTGTAAGGGTCCATTGTAGCAAGTAGTAGTACAAATATTACGAAATACAACTCTGAATTCATTCCTCCATTCTTTTTGCGTATTTTTCGTATGTGTTGATGAATCAAAGCCAGAGGTCCGAGCTGAGTCGGCGCAAATCCGTTGCTTAGGGCGGCCACTTCTGACTGAAACATACGATTTCTGTAAGAAATGTATTGTAAACTGGATTAACGATTATTATTTCAACGTTTACTACTTTTTCGTTTTTAGTCGGCGCGACGACGTATACAAATAACAATTACGTTTTTGTAAAACATTTGTAAACAATTCTTGCCCGGTACTTCTCTACCAATTCGTATTCTTCTTTGATTCCCTACATTTATAGCTTTTGCTTCGATCCCTCCTACGCAACCGTATGGGGTTACCAGTGTACAAAACTTGTTATTCCGCTCCAGTGTTGCCACTTTGTTTGTACTACAAAATTTGTTTGTACTAAGCAGCCGCCGTTTAGCAAATTTTGGACGGCAAAGCCTCCTCGCCGCCAAATGGAAAAAAGACCAGCCACCGCCGTCCAAATTACCTCGGCTCGGTTCTCTGATCAAAGCGCGTCTTTTTTCCTAAAATAAAATAGGAGGAATAGGAATAGGTCCGAGAATTCGCAGTGTTTTTATTTTTTTGGCTAATAAGGTAATAACATATTTGCTCAGCAAAACAAATAAATAACATAATAATAGAATCAGTGTGTTCAGTGATTGAGAAATTAATGCCCGAAAAAATATGGCGTCCTCTAACGGCCGGCATGTTTTTCATTCCTCACACCAAACTATTGCCTGCTAAAAGTGCTCTGCTACATACACATTTTTTGTCTCGCTTTTTTAATTGACAGTTCGGGAGTTTTAAACAGCTACCTCATAGAATAAATACCTTGATAGCCGAAACAAGATGTCGGACGATCAGAGTCGTGGACGCCGCCGTCCGTCTCGTGAATACCATTCATCGGAATCAGGCAGTTCATCCCGTCGTCCCAGGGAACGTTCTGTATCAGAAGAACCGGTAAGTTGTATGTTTATCTCATTAAACAACTCCATATACCGTTACCCATTTAGTGTTAGTATGAAAACCTCGGCAATTCAGAGAATGGCTCTCCTTTGAGAATGCTGTTTCAAAATCATCAAATTTTAGGGTATACTGCTTACTGTTGAAATGGAGGGGGTGGGGTGTTGTGTTTGTGGTGGTTAAAGTGGGGAGGTTTGTGTATGCAAAAAAAACGGTATTGCCAGATTTGCCAAACAAAAAAGGAGTTACGGATATATTTCATGTACCGGAGGGCGGATGAACTCGTGTTGAGATAGGCAATGGATCAGCATTTCAATAATTTTTTTTTGTTATATTTGAGGTTATAGTGTGTTGATATGTACGTATTCTGTGCAACTAAATGTCCAGCGCAAATTATCACAATAAAAAGGCCAAGGTTATTTAAGGTTTCTTTAAAATCCAAATATAAATCGATGTTCATATCGGTTTTGCTGGCGTTTGCGATCAGGTCAGATACCAGATTGTATTTTTAGTTTATTGTTCGTGGAGGGTTTCATATGCTTATTTCACTTTCGAAAATCGAGCAAGATAATTTCTTGTTTATATTAAAAATGCATCCATGTCTGTACTTTGAATTTTTCTTATTTTAACTTCTTAGTTTTTAAATAAGGGTATTTAAAGTTGAAAGAAGACGATTTTTCAACGTACACTTGGCGCCAAATTTACACCAATTTTGCTATAACAAAGTTATTGGCGACATGCTTGTCTACTAGCGTGGGATGTTGTCTAATCAAGAACAAACAAAAAATATGGCCCTATTTAAAAATACACCAACCGACATCGCACTACCATCAACAACCATACTTCATGTATTATGTCTAATAGATTTGGAAATATAAAAGTCACTAGGGGGTAAATATGGAGAATTTGACGAATGTTGAAGCAATTTTTAACATTTGTAGCAACGGCTACTTAAAACCCGTGCAGAGATATTTTTCCTTGCTAAATGCGTTTTTGTTTGCATCAAATAAATATCGATTCTGTCCGAAAGATTAGAACAATATTCTCCGCTGTTCCAAAACAAAGACTATTGCCTTGATCTTGATAATTGGTCATCCTTGAGCACATTTGCCCGGTCAAGTCATCTACTTTGTTGTGATGGATCCAGTCTTCGTCCAGGTTACGAAATTCTTTCAACATCGTCAAGCACTTGGAATCAGTCATACCCAAATATTCATGAAATGTCACTGACATGAATGGAAATTTGTTCATTTTCTATGCCAGAGGGTATTTTTTAACTAACCGTTTGTTGGTTTCTTTACTTGTTCATGAAAACCTGATGGGGTCATTTATTTTTAATTTCTATTATTTGATTGCAGATCGTTTTGTCTTCAACATTGTATTCAACTTGGATGTTCAATATGCCTTATTACATATACAGAACAAATCTATGTAGTAATGCTGTGACATTATCCCAAAATCACAAAACCTCGTGTGCGTGATCTTTAATTGTTTTGTCTATTTCTGTCCTTAATATGTTTTCATATACACAATCGTATGTATGCACACATGTCTTCTGTTGTAATGAAAACAATGTGTTTACTGGAACTGCACAGTTTATGTACGCATTTCCTAAAACATTACGACCTGCAGGGGACTCACTGTGCGGCTTTTCGATTATTTTAAACTAAATATATGTTGACTCTTTTGGTGTTTGATGCGTGTTTAAGAAGATGTTTGACATGTTTAAATACAGAAACCATAGATGAATTTCCGACTTTTGTAACCGAAATCTGAAATTATAGAAAAGCTAAAAGATTCAAAATATTCGGTTGTGTTTCCGAAATCGAAACATTGAACTAAATAAACGGAATTGCCCAAGAATAAACCATTTAAAGGCACTTTTTTTTTTTGGATTTCATAGAGTCGTCCCGTTTCCTTATTTTTCCGTCATTAGTCATTAATTACAACATATATGAGTTTTGCATTTCACGTACTGAAATGCCACTTTTCTTTTACAACAGTGCTAAGAAAATATGACAATAGCGACGTTGTATGGTTTACTTAAATCGCTTCGTAGTAACATCACAAATTATTTATGAAATAAATCCATATTTTTGTAGATCAAAGTTATCGATATTGATCAAATGTAGGACGGATTGACTTACATATCCATCCAGCATGATGAATACGCCATGAACAATAATGAGAAAAGAATTATTATTTTCGTAAGAAATATATTATTATATAACAGAAAACACACCTATTATATGTATATATCGTTGTCTTTAGTGGCAAATGAAGGATTGTCCAATTAAAATGTTACGTCTGCTGGGAATATGTTGAACTTTTCATTTCGCTTCAAAGATGACATGCAAGTGAAACTACACAAGAAAGAATATCTACAAACGCCAAGGGATTGGTTGTGCATAGCATGAATTTGTTACAATATGATAATTAGAAGAATAAATAACACCATTTATCTACATAAAAACATTTGTGGATGACCCGCGTTTACGTGGATATAATGAATGGGTTACCACCATATCTTAAGATCAACAATTGTGTTTGTGTATTCCTGAAAGTGTACCGCTGTGACGTGATACAGAGCCGGCTTCACTCGATACATTAAAATAGGATTAAGCGTTTGGTGCCGGCTTCAAACAGTAGGTCCCGATTAAAGAATTTAAAAATCCGATTGTGTACAGCTCACGCGTTTTAGGTTTAGTCCCTTTATGGGATTTTGATAAAACTTCGTTAATTTAATAAACAGGGCTAGGGCTGGGCAATTGAAGTGCTACCAATTTCATGTTGGCAAAACCGGCAAACCGATAACCCCAGCTATATCAAATTTATACCAACGACAGCTGTTTATATTGTTTACAAGCCAACACAAGCACTTGTATCGTAGTTGTACAGAACAAATGTTATTCGAAATATAATTTAAACATTGTAGTGTGATTTCGTTATATTTGGCAGTTTATATACTCTGCAAATGAGTATACTGTCGAAAATTTAGCCTACGAACTTCCATAGGAAGACAATTTTCCATCTCAAGTAATGGTATTTCCATCGAACCAATGCGACTTATTATCGGAAAAATGGTTTGGAAGCTGCTTTAAATCTGTCGGAGGCCATAGGCGTTCCAACAAGACTTAGCACCGTCTCATATTGCTTGTGAACCAAGAATGGTTCATTTCGTCCACACAATTTTCCCAGATATTTTGGAGACCAAGGTGAACATAAAAAATATGCCAGTAATTTGAATCAATAAAAACTAATGTCACACAAAAAAATATGTTCGTTTGAATAGGTAACACTTCAATCGCCTGACCCTCTACAGTTACGATTTATTACCGCCATTGCATTTGTCTACTACATCGCTTTCATGTACAAGAATAGGCTGAAAAAACTATTACACGTTAAAATTAGTTTATCCTTGTAATTTAATATACTTCACTGTTAAACCGTTTTGTTATTTTCCTCTGACAATTTTTTCTTTTCGTGGACAAACTTTCAATGAAACTACTGATATCATGTTCAGATCAGCTACTTTTCCCTCGTACCTTTTTTCTATGAATATGAGCGATGTGTGTATTAAATTACTTAATTTTGAAGTAATTTGATGAACAGTGTAGAATTTAAGAACATTCAAATTATAGAGATTGGAAGGAAGGAATGTGTGGCTAAGTTATTATTCCATTGTTAGTTACGTGCAGGTTCTTTAATATCTAGATAGTTATGTACTCGTGTATTAACTAAATGCATGTTTATTCGAAACCGATTTCAGTTGTGCTAAGCACGACTTTTGCAGATTGCTTGTGCGATAAGCGCGGACATCAACTGCACTAAAAGAAACATTCATTTTGTTTTGGCAAAGATCTTCTCACATTTCGATTACAAATTCAATATTTTGTTAAATTAAACACATACAGCAGCAATCAGTTTTTCTTTACTTGTGTATAAAAAACATCAAACCAATTTAAATTGTACGATCATAATATCTATATGTATGTTGTATGTATCTTTTCAGAAACCCAAAATCATTAAAACAGAACCCGATTCGCCGGATCATTACTCAAGAACGTCATCTACATCAAATATAGCTGGCGCCGTTAAAAGGGAACCGGAGTCACCCGATCGCAGTCCCTCTAAATCAGATGTTCCCATCTTACCCATCAAAAAGGAAGATCCAGATAATGATGAATTCAAACAGGAGGACCGCGACAAACGCCGCGACGATCCATCGACATCTCGTGGTGAACGTAGAGATCGTGTCAATCGATATGAAGTCTCATTGGTTTATACTAAGCCCTCCGATGTTATAAGCAAAACCGGTACTCTCGGCAAGGAAGTCACATTGCAAACCAATTACTTCCGTTTGCTTACCAAGCCCACTTGGAAAATTCATCAATATCATGTGACGTTTTCACCCGATATCGAGTTGAGACGCCTTAAGAGTGGTATACTCTCAGAACATCGTGAAATGTTAGGAGGTTATTTGTATGATGGCTCCAAGCTCTTTACCACCACCAAATTGAAGGAAGAGAAGACCATACTTCACACAAAATCGAAACAAGGTGAAAAATACGTTATTACCATTAAATATGTGGGTGTCATTTCCATGACAGAGTGGCAATCTTTGCAAATCCTCAACTTGATTTTGAGACGATCTATGGAGGGCTTGAAATTGCAACTTGTTGGACGTAATTTTTACGATCCTGTAGCGAAGGTGAGTTTTTGTAGATTAACTAAGCATTGAAGTTATTAATTGTATTCCTTTCTTTTCTCAGATTGATTTGCGTGAATATCGTATGCAATTGTGGCCTGGTTATCAGACCTCTATACGTCAGCATGAAAAGGATATTTTACTATGTGCCGAAATTGCCCACAAAGTTATGCGTACCGAAACTGTGTACGATATATTTAGACGTTGTCAGGAGAATGCTCGTGATTTTCGTGAGGATTTTAAACGCCACATTATCGGCCTAACTGTTCTCACAGATTACAATAACAAAACCTATCGGATAAATGACATCGATTTCCACAAGACGCCCAGAGAAACCTTCAGTATGAAGGGCGAGAAGGTTACTTTTATGGATTACTACTATAAGGTAGGTAACATGACTGAAAATTGTAAACACTTCCTAGACAAATACCTACATATTCCCTCTGATCATAACAAAAAAATTTACTATTGCAGAAATACAATATCCGCATTCGTGATCCTCAGCAACCATTGTTGTTGTCAAAAGCAAAAGAACGTTCACTGCGAGGTGGCGAAAAAGAGGTGGTCATTTTAATCCCAGAACTCTGTCGTGCCACTGGCTTAAATGACAGTATGCGTAATAACTTCCAGTAAGTTTATTGACTTTGTATTCGGGAATTGTAAACTTGTATCTACATATTTACTTTTAAAACTTTCAGACTTATGCGAGCCATGGCTGACCACACTCGCATGAATCCGGACAGACGCATTGATCGCTTGCGTACTTTCAATGAACGTCTACAACAAACCGAGGACAGCGTACGTATTCTGACCGACTGGAATATGAAGTTGGACACACGTTTGGTCGATGTTAAGGGTCGTATTTTGGATCAGCAAAAGATTGTCTTCAGGGATCACAGAAAGTATGACCCGGATGTTTTTATATCGCCATTTTTAATACACTGATTCGTTTCCATTCTTCAGAGAACCGTCTGGCGAGCAGGCTGATTGGACTAGACATTGTCGTAGTATGGGTATGTTCACCACACCCTCCCGTGGTTTGGAACGTTGGTGTGTTATAGCCACAAATCGTAATTCACGTGAACTGCGTAATTTTGTCGAGTCTCTGATAAGGGCCGCCAATGGCATGAGTATGCGAATGGAAAGACCCAGAGAGTAAGTATTGCGAACACAAAAGTCAAACAATGTAAGTTTTAGTGGCTAATACTGAGTATACATTTAAAACATCGAGTTGACATCTTTATTGTTAAGTCACCAATCATTTAAATTGTTCCTTTGACGTTCGAAGCCGTTCTTTTTTATTTACGACAAATATAAGGATATTTCATATATTTTCTTTCTTATAGAGTTATGATTTACGATGATCGTAATCACAGTTTCATACAAGCCATGGAGGACTGTTGTCGTCAAGATCCCCAGCTAATCATGTGCTTGGTACCGAACAACAATGCGGAAAGGTAATTATCGACTCAACCATCCCACCAAAACTAGGAAACTTATTGTACTTTTTACTCGGCAGATACGCATCGATAAAGAAAAAGGGTTGCTTAGAACGCGCAGTCCCCACACAAGTCATAACACAAAAGTCCGCCGGCAACCAGCGTGGTCTCATGAGTATCTGCACCAAAGTGGCAATCCAAATCAATTGCAAACTGGGCTACACACCATGGATGATTGATGTGCCGCTTTCGGGACTGATGACCATCGGCTATGATGTGGCCAAGAGTGCTCGTGACAAATCCAAGGCATATGGTGCTCTAGTCGCTACAATGGATTTGAAGGTTAATGCCACATTTTACAGCACTGTGGCCGAGTGTAGTTCTCACGATGTGCTGGCAAACAGTTTGTGGCCTATGATGACCAAGGCACTGCGCCAGTACAAAAAAGAGCACGACAAATTACCCAATCGTATACTCTTCTATCGCGATGGTGTCGGCGAGGGCTCTTTGAAACAGGTATATGAACATGAAGTCAAGGATATTGTAGAAAAACTGGAACAAGAGTACAAGAGAGCTAAAATGGAAAAACCTCCCATGTTCGCATATATCGTCGTCACAAAATCTATCAATACCCGTCTCTTTGCTCGAGGTCGAAATCCACCTCCGGGCACAGTAGTCGACGATGTTGTCACTCTACCCGAACGCTACGATTTCTATTTGGTATCCCAGTCTGTTCGTCAGGGTACTGTTGCACCTACCAGTTACAACGTGGTCTACAGTAATATTCGTCTGACCCCGGATCAAATGCAATTGCTGACATACAAAATGACCCATTTGTACTATAATTGGTCTGGCACTACACGAGTGCCGGCAGTTTGTCAATACGCCAAAAAGTTGGCGTCGTTGGTTGCATCGAGTTTGTATCAACCGCCGCAGAATGCGTTGGAAAAGAAACTATACTATTTGTAAGGAGTGGGAGTTATATTACGGATTATGTTCTTTTAATCTCAAATCGATCAATCATTACTTGTTTTGTTTAGATCTTAAGATTTTCTTTCATTTTATCCAGGGCGACATCTATTCTGTAACTGTGTTTAAAACAGTTTTATCTCTCTCGTTCTTTCACTCAAAATCCTTTTTCATAAGTAAGAAATGACTAATTTGTGTTTGTTTAATGTATGTTGTACGTGTATAAACAAACAATATTAAAATTGTTTTTGTCTGCATATTTGTACCAACATAAGCATTTCATTTAACATTAAAAAACCGTATATATAAGTTTCACTTGCAAATGTATAATTTTGTATTAATATAAAAAAAAACTTGAAATTTAACGAACTTGGCAGCATTTGAACTGGGTGATCGAGAAAACGATTTATGTATGTATTTCACCGCCAACCAGAAGCGTATTTTTAGTACTTGAAACAAAAAACAAACTCTTTTGTTTGATGTCTTCTTTCAAATCCCTTTATAATTTTATCTGAATTTTTGGAAATAAAATGATATTTTATGGTAATGCAACCCCAACATGTTTTTAATCGTTTGGTTATGTTTAAAACAGTTGAAATTTGACAAACATATTTTGATTTTTGCCGCTCGAGTTTAAATGGGATGTATTTTCCCATGGATGGACAAATCCATGTTTATGTATACAAAATTTAAAAAACCGCCGTGACAGATAAATTAGTTGATAGCTGAGTTTGAGAATAAAAAGAACGACGTAAGCATCGAAATAAAAAAATTAATTAATGCTTTGGACAGTAGATGCTACCTTGGGTTTATCAATATCTCTACATTCGAAGACAACACGTTCTTTTATTTGTGATCCCGAAACATGGGTACTTGAAGAAGATTTAAGAGGAAGAGATTTCGAAAAATATGTCGGCTATGACTTTTACCTGAATGAATTTAAACGCTCTAGATGGCAATTATGGAGGAAAGGGAAGACGGAGACTCCGGAGGAAACTGGAAGGAGCGCAAATTTGAAGTACTTGTAGTGAGTGTTTTGTTTTTGCTTTAATGTAACTTACGAAATGGTTAGCTGACATATACCCACGCTTGAAAAACAAAGAAAATTGCCGCATATGACAATATCCATTCAGTTTGATTATGTTACACGCTGGGGATATTATTGGACCGTATTTCTCCACAATTGTACGTCAAGAATGCGCTTCGTCGGTGGCCATATCCATATATTTTTCAAATGTTACTGCCATGCATTTTTCTTTCGGATAAAAAAAATGAATAAAATTTCAAATTATTATTTTCTACATAGGGGTTTAAAAAACACCCTTTATAACGTTTTTTATGCAAGCAACCAATATTGTGTTGACGGGCCTACATTTAGAAATTTACTAGAAAAACAGCTTGAATATAGTCCACAAGAGCGGAAATATAATAAAAAATAGCACAAAAACAGGTTTGAGTGTACACTCAACGATATGCAAACATTCCGAAAGTGACCATTAACTTTTACAACGGCTTATGCCCTGGAATTCGTTCCTAAATCCAAGATTATCTATTTCCCTTAACATTCCATGTAAGCATAAATGAGTTGGGAAGCCCTGACTTAAAGGAATCACAAATGAACCAATTTAAAAATAACAACGTGTGGCTCCAAACATAAAAAAGATGGACTTTAATCGAATACTAAGAAATTTTATTGCGTCACGTGCGATCTAAAAGCTTTAGCTGGTATATCTACTCCAAGTAAGTGGGATAATACAACAATAGTATTAAGGCATTTTTACAGAATACAAGAATGTGGTTAATCGTCTTGTCCTGTCGTGAGTAATTTCAATGCCTTTTCCAAATTCACTATGGCTGTTTTCACATCGTCGTAGTTCAGTGCGCTACCAGCATATTTGCAGTATTTTTGGGCTGTAAGCATTTGATCTGGTGTAATTTCAACATTAGCAACCGGTGCCACTGGAATATATGTAGGGCGTGGCTGTGCTGTTGGGACAAAGGGTTCAAAACCACCAGGTTTCTCTTCATCCACTGGGGGACTGGGTAATATATCGGGATTATTTAATATAACTTCAACAGTTGGTGCTGCATTTTCAGCAATTTCAGATGCTTCATTTGAATCATTTTCTGGAACTTCATTCGACGCGTCATCATGCGGGGAGATAGTTGGGGCGTCGTTATTCTCATTTTCTTCTGCACCCTCCTCGTCGTCGGCATTATCTTCCATTGGACCCGGTACCGGCGTCTCTCCGTTCTTCAGACAGTTGTGTATGTATGCTGCCTTCCATTTGGCGTATTTACGATTGTGTAGCGCCTCCTCGGTAAGCTCACCGTATGTCTGCATTACATCATAAATTACACCACTCGAATAGAATGCCTTGACGACATTTCTAAAAGAAAAAGAAAACATTTTACCAATGCAAATCGTCCGAATATGTATGCTGTGTATGTTGACGTACTTTCCGAAGTTGCCTTCACGGTCCTGTTTGTCCGCATAGAGAAACAATTTCAGAGCATAGTTTTCCATATGGGCCTGAGCTGCCACTTCATTAGTTATCGCTTCATTATCCGCGTTCTCCTTCTTGACAGTTTCCAACCAGTCCATAACAGCTTGTTTGCGCAAATGCAATAGATGACTCAGTGTGTGAGAAAAGATATACGCAGTAAGTAGTAGTACTACTATACTTACCCAGCAATAGCTTCGTTTCTTCCGGCTGCTGTGTGGTCAATTTGAGTCCTACCTGCAGTGCACTGCAAAGAAAAACTTATTAAGAACTCATTACAAATCAAAGATAACTCACTATAGTCGTGACCAATAAGCCACAATGATATCTCTGGTATCATGTTCCTGAGCTATCTTTAAGAAATGTTGAATCGGCTTCAGAGAAGCGGGACATGGAGGAAATTCCATTACTTGATACCAATTAATGAATTAAATATCTCGCCCTCTAGTTTTCTAGTTTATTCGCAGCAAAAACAAACGATGAAATCAGCTTATTCGCTGCTTCTTCTTCGACTATACGTCAAATGTACAAACGAAAACAGAGAAACCAGTTCATTGGTATAAACTTTCAGGGGATTATTTATTCCGGGGATTGTCGGAAAATATCCAGGGTTTTGCAGTATGCTAATTACGGATGTAACGAATGTTGCAAAATATAATTTTGCAAATGCGAATATCCTCAATGCTGAATCTTGATTTTTTTGAGAGTACTAGTGGAAATGGCTAACGTCGGACGATGCCGATTATAAAATACACTGCACCAATGCACTTTATCAGAACACTGATAAAATATAATACCATTTTGTAATTAATAAATATTGCATCAAACCATTCTATGTCAAATCTTCATGGGCCATTGTGTGGGGGCTATGTGAAAACATGGACCCATTAAACCTGGGAACATCACAAGGGGGAGTCCTATCTTCACATATGTGGCTTCTAGCTGTGAATACCATTCTCAGGAATTCGAGGAAGGAAGATTGTAACTTACGACGATGACGTGGCAATACTGGTATCCGTGACAGTGAGGTCATGAATTCCGCTTTGGAGGAGCTGTCGTCATGGGCTAAAAGAAAGGCTTTGGGAGTCAACCCAAACAAAACAGAACTGGTACTTTCTACCAGAAGATACAAGAATTTAGATTACCATGGTTGGATAGCTAAAACTAACTACGGAAGCTAAAATCCCTAGGATTATTTCTGGACAGTAAACTTTCCTGGAAAAGAAACACAAAAGAAAGAAAGAGACTTAATGCTTACTGCGCATTCAGGAACTCCATCGGTAAGAACTGGGGACTTCGGCCAAGGGTAGTGAAATGGATCTACACGTCTGTTTCTACAGTGTGGTGGGAGGCAACAAGGGTAGATAGTTACTACAAAGAACTAGAAAAGGTACGGAGGTGTGCGGCATTAAATATAACGGGGGCTATCAGAAGTTCAACACAGGCTGCATTATACCTCATTCTGCACCTTTTCCCCATCAAGGATTTTGTAGTGGGTGAGGCAGCTAGAAGCATCTATCGACTCAATGAGTCATCACTGCTCAGACATACAAGAACAGTTTATTCGAGACTACTATCAAAGTTCTGTTTACAGGGACAGTCCAGGGTCCCAGAGAGACAATCGGACTAGAAAATAGAATTCCTGACCCTGCCCATGCTCGAAATCCCTGAAAGGGATTCATGGGTAAGAGTCTGCAACTTGCACGAGGGTTGGGCGGTGTTCACCGACGGGTCCAAAGTGGAAAGAGGCACAGGAGCAGGTGTCCACATAGAAAAGACGGACATTATGAAATCATTCAGACTATCGGACGAATGTAGCGTGTTTCAAACAGAAATTCTATCAGTATTGCGGGCAGCGGAGGAAATTTCCGATAGAATAATACCGAAAGGAGACAACATTACTCTCTACGTTGACAGTGAGGCAACATTTAGGGCTATAACAAGCCATCATGTTTCGTCTAGAGTAGAAAAAGGACTACAATTTAGGCTTATGCTGGTTGCCAGGACACTGTGACATCAAAGCCAATGAAATCGCGGATGAGCTGGCTCGAACGGGCTCATCTATGCATATTGAGGAAACGGATAGATCGGTTATACCGCCAATCAGCTACTTTTTCAAAAAGCAGAAGGACCATATCCTAAACAGATTACTTACCAATTGGGAAACGAGAGTGGGTTGCAATATATCGAAGGTCTTGTGGCATAGGTTAGATATATCGAGAACACTTAGATATAGCGAGAACACCGCACTGATGACACTGGATAGAAGTAGTCTCAGAATTGCAATAGGAGTCATCACTGCTCAGTTAGGGCTAGGACCAGCAGATAGGATATCTCCAGACTTCTGCAGGATGTGCGAGAATGAGGAGAAATTGGACACAATAGAACACATCCTTTGTCATTGTCCAAGTCTGCAACGCCACAGACTAAAATGTCTAGGGGATAGATTTTTGGCTGAACTAGGGAACATCTCGAGGACAAGTGTTGAAAACCTAATTAGTTTCATATGGGGCATTAGATGGATGAACGACAGGGGATGCGAGTACCCAATAGACTGAACAGACTGCTTACTTAACCCAAAACATTTCTCCAGTGACGCTCAAATAATTTTTCAACTTCTAGTCCGTATATATCTTCAATCTACTTTTTACAGCTCTAATTTCAAAGTGAGTTTTGCCAAAACATTTCCGAAGCAAAACGTCATAACAGTAGAATACCGTAATTGGGAATTAACCGATTACCGCCAAACTCAACAGCGTCCGTCCTAAGACCAAAAACTAAAGTGTACCAAGTTTCATTAAAATCAAATAATAATGCCACCTGATATGGAACTGACATTGGACAGACATCGAAACGGTTTATACATACTGTTAGAAATTGTCGAACAAAAAGCCGAAAAAAATTAAAAAAAAAAAACTGGTTCGGTTCTCTGCAGGAATCGGACATCAACAGTTAGTTTGACAAATGTTCACTTTTTCTTTTTGTGGAAGCGGATGTTGAAATATTTGTTTGCGAATGCTATTCAAAATTAACCGAGTGCAAATATACATTACAACCCAAATTCTAATAAGTCTGCACAAAGCTTTAAAATTTGACCTGCTACAGTTAGTACAAACAGGAAAAAAAGTCTATAGTAGTATCGCTGATTAAAACAAATCTGAAGCTCCTACGATTGGTTCTAAGTCCGTACAAAGGGCTAATACGATTTTCGGCAGTTCAAAATTGTAGGTTGTCAATGGATTCATATAAACGATATCAATGAATTTAATAAAATTGTTCTGGAACTTTTGGAGCAGTAGAAGGCAGTGAGCAGTGTTACCGAAAACTTTTTACACATTCATGTATGTATATTCATCAAACATGTATATTCATCTGACGATTGTGCGACTTTCTTACAATTTTCGTTAGATCGTATCTTCAGTGATCTTCATCTCAATTGGGATAGACATGGCTGTCACTGCTAATATGGTTCGAGCCCTAGTATGATCGCAGACCTGGCAAATACAGTTTATAGGTATAGGAGTAGTGTCTCCATCTCACATTTAAAGGACCTGAGGTTGTGCCCGTTTTTTTGAATTCCACAAATGTGGAAAAATCATTTAAGCCAAAATCTACTAGAGGAGGACACCTAAAAAATAAAACTTAGTCTCCTTAAGAATAATATACGAGACACTTAATAAAAGTTACAGCGGCTCAGGAATGCGGATTTTAATATGTAGGACAAACCAATTAAAAAGTCATCAGTTTTGCAGATCAATTTTGTATCCAATTTTTTAAAGAATTTATTTTTCTGGAGTCAAACGTTCTTATTGCATAAGATTTATTAGAGGAAGGTGAATACAAAGGTTTATCATAAGGAATTTAATTTGTTAGTTCGTGTATGTGAAAGTAAAGAGCAATTTTCGTATCGATTAATTGCCAATTACTTTTTCAAGATTATTTCATGTGGACCATGAAAAATATCTGAGCAGTATTTTCCACTTCTAGCTGCCATACATCGCCACATCCTTGCCCACCACCCTGTTTGTTTATACCAAATCCGTTTCAAAACTTTTAGACTTCCATATGCATTCTGGTACCTACAAATGTCCCACTCAAATATTACATCTTTGTAGTTTTCTCGAGATACGTCTCGGACATAAAATATTATTATTAGAATCAACTGTCTAATCTATTCTTTCTTCCATTAGAGATTTTTCGATACATATCGTCTCTCCTCGTAAATGTTGGCATCTTTACGAGTAAGTGAGCAATCTCTTAGCCATGTAAAACTTCTCTAGAAAAGCACTAGCCGTTCGGAGCCGGCTTTAAACTGTAGGTCCCGGTCAGTGAGTATACAAATAATATCGTACACAGCTCACTGATACGAGTGCAATTCCCCGTCTGTTCCTTCATAGCATGTTAAGGAAAATAAGTAAGTATCGTCTCCACAATACTATTATATTATTGAGGAGACGATTTTTGTGTTACTTTTATCATTCTGTAGCGGTCGACAGTCCTTCATGATATCCTTACGGAGAATAGAATACATTTTAGCTAATTTTCAAATATTCATGATATGCGAAATAACATAAATAATACTCGTATTTTCTCAAGTTTGCGATTGCTTCGGAACTTGTGCTTCCAAAACCGAAAACCGGCATCCATGGGTTCATGTGGAGATAAAATACTTAAATCTTATTACCAATTATGACCACTATAATCGTCAAAGTAAAAATTGTGTGCTTATCAGAATTGAGATCGGTAACGCGGAAATAATGTGGAAGCTAGAATACTATGTTGTTGTTTGAATTTCATTTATTTTACGGAATTAGATTCAATCAATATTTTGAAATGAAATTTAACACAAATTATGCACACGCTCAGTAAAATAAACGTCTTTGAACAGTTATCACCGGGCATTGTGCATAAGAAATATGAATCTTAATTGTTTTTTTTGAAGTAGTCTAAACATAGAAAATACAACTATTTCATCGATATCATCTATTCGTTGGTCACTTAAACATCATAACCAACAATGTGGCGTTTACCGATGCATTCGCCGACATAGAACCAGAAGATAACCTCCATGGTGACCAATGTGTTGAGCCAAGCTTCACGCACGGTCAAGTTCTTGTAAGCACCTGTGCGGGCACCAGTCACCAAGCGGCCAATACCTTGACGGATAGCGGGAATGTCTGCTGGAGTTGGTGGGGTCAACTCAACTTTAGCATATTTCAAGAAGGTGTCCAATTGTGGACGAGCCTGGACGAGTAATCCTGAAAGGCAAAAAGATACACAAATTACAGTACATTTTCTACAAAAAAATTAGTATTTGTGAGCAAAAAAAAAATTACATAATGAAAATGTAAGGTTATACATGGTAGCTAAAATTGTGTTGAAGTTTGTATTTTCCCATACTTACTGTTCACTAACGAGGAACCCTTGGTAGCAATGCTGGCCATTTTGATTTAGTTGTTTGCCGACAAATATTCTGAAAAATTAATATTTAAATTTTTATTAAAATCGGAACAGCAGACAAAAATCTTCGACTTTTCGCTTTACCGATGAAACACACAGCTGCAAAATCAGAAACAATTCACAGTAGCACTGAAGAGTTGGTTATTGACGTAACAAAAAAATGCAACTCAGATGGGAGAATAATATTTCGTTAAATGTGTATTGTAACATTGAAGATGTTTAGAGGGCGCTGAAAGCATTATCAAATAAGTAGCAACATATTTCATATTTTAGGCCTATCAGTTCGTAATTCATTTAAAAGAAAACCTTACCTTATCATAACAAAATTGATGCCGGATTCTTTAATTTGGTAGTACTACAGATCTGAAATAAAATGTAAAACGATTATCTACTACAGGGTTGTTCAAAGCTAGAAGTGGAGACTTGCTTCAGTCACAGAAACAAAAACTTATTTTTAAATGATGTATAGCCGATTCAACCATAGGTCATTTAAAAAAAAAATAAACGAACGCTGGAAATGCAAAATTAATTGGACTGTATTGTTCCCACCCCCTTTTATGGGATATGCATAACTATTCCTACAGGCGGACCGATTAAAAAATGAATGCATATAATCGAATTGCGTAGGAAATTAAAGCCATGTACACATATTAAATCTCCCAAGCAATATAATTTCCCCCGACAAGGCAATGAAAGCCATGTACCAATATTAAATCTCCCAAGCAATATAATTTCTCCCGACAAGGCAAACAACACTGATCGGCTTTATACTTTTTTATATTTTGGCGAGTCTCTACCGGAGTTGCTAGTGTTTATTTCGAAAGCGATAATAGTCGTGTTTTCGTTACACTGCTAGCTTAGATAATCGCTTAATTTGTATGGAGAGCTAAGCGATATTAAGCGGGGATAGAAATTACCGCTTGTGTCTTAAGTTGGCAGAGCATTGCCAGCATAAAAAATAACAAAATGTCAATATTAAATGGTGCCAAGTGTACAAATATATCATTCATTTTTAACTAATACAGAAGAAGAAGAAAATAAATACAAAATTCTTTCAAAAATGACGGACGAATAGTGGTAGTATTGTTAATTGAATTGGATATATTTGCTCACAACACTTACTCATCATGATTTTTTTTTCAGATTTTCTTTACAACTAAGCCAGCTATAATTGCTAGCTTGTAACGAAAACACGCCTAATATCACTGTCGAACGAAATTTTAACTGCTGTTGCCTTGTTTTAGCAAAGAGTACAAAAATGTATATTAATAAATAATTTCTTAAATTATTTATTATATTAGTAAATAATTTAAGAAATTATTTATTTTATTAATGAATAATTTAAGAAATTATTTTTTTATATTAATAAATAATTTAAGAAATTATTTAATGTATTAATAAATAATTTAATTAAAATAAAGTAAAAAAAATTATTATATTTAAAATAATTATTTATTATATTTAAAATAATTTAAAAAAAATATTTGTCTCTTCAAATTTCTCCACTATTTTGCCAATTGCTTGCGTAGTTGTACAATTATTTAAACCATAATCTCCTCTTAAAGCACGATATATGGCTGTGCCAGAATCACAAAATTGGTTTAACAACTTAGGCCCATTATCTCAATGTACGATTAAAGTGCCGGTTAATTAACCGGCACATCAATTTATCGACGCGATATACTACCGGTTAAACATTTTCATTTTCTCATGTATTCGTTAAATTCACTGGCTGGCAAATGGTAGTACGGCAACACTACCGTGTTGATTTTATAAATGATACAAATAAATGGCATAGCTGTGTATTCTTAGCTGTGCAGTATATTATTAAATTTTTATTCAATTCAATTTTAAATATTGTTGTGAAAAAAAAAACAAAAAGAATGACAGAAAAGGAGTTGAGTCATCACATCAGCTGTTCATGGTTTTCGTTATGATAAACGACTAACCGGCAGACAAGTGCCGGTTATCATTTATCGATCCGATAAACGCTAAGTAGATATTGAGAAAAGTAAATTGTGCTAACCGGTAGTATATCGTTACGATAAATTTTAATCGGACATTGAGATAATGGGCCATAGTTTGACAGATGTCTATACTTTTGAAACCACGAAATGGAAAACCCTTCATTTCACCTAAGAAACATTTTGTTTAGTATCAACTAAAATTGTTTTCAGTGTGATTGGTAATTATGACGTTTTATACATCAGCGCCCTCTGGTGATTTTCTATTTTACTTCAGTTTTCTGAGAGCCAAATGCACCATTTCTTTGACATACCTCAAAGGTTTCGACAATTTACAACTCTGCGCTCTTGTGTTATTCACAATCTGGCAATGCTCTAACACGCCTTTTTCTTCTTGGAGTAGTAAGTTCGTCGCTCGGTGAATTTTTTATGTGAAAAATCACTATTATTCCATATTAAAACCTTAAAAAAAAATACTAAAAATATATATGAACATATAGTCTAACTACTATAGTGCTTAAAATACTAAAAACCTAAAAGAAAATTGAAAAAAACCGAAAGAAGTTTGTAAAACAGAGTGAGAAAAAAAAGATAAAAAAAGGAATGGAGTGCGGTGTCGGCGGGGGCAAAACAAGAAGATCGATGAAAAAGTAACAAACAACCACACCAGCAGCAGCACACCAGCGAAATAAAAATTATACGTGCAAAGTTTTTGTGCTTCTTCTTTTTCTGTTTCTCCATCTAGTGAAGTGAGTATGTGTTGGTCTTTTCAACACAGTGAAAAAAAAATAATGAAGTGATTTTTCGTATTATTCACCAAAATAATGTAAGAGTGAATAAACAACGACGAAGTTTGTAAAAAATAATAGAAAATACAATAATACAGTTAAATAAGTGTGAAGTGTAACGAAACTACAGATAGCAAGCTTTGCAAATACCAGGAGAACGAGGATACGAGGTTTTGTCTACGACAGCATCATTCAACTAACCAACATAAAATCGATTTTCAACCGAAATCATAGATTAGGCAGAAAGGTAAGAACCCTGACTTCCGAATGCATGTCATGGATGTGAATGTCCCCACAATATGCAACTTCACTTCATTAAGGCGTTGTCCTTTTTGTTGGATCCTCTAAACGCATTTCTGAGGTCGACTTAACTGACACGCTGTATTGGATATGTTCGTGAATAATCGTTGCAAAATTGTCGATATTTCGCTTTATGATCAAATATTTGTTTTCTTTGCCTTGGTGTGGGAATTGTTGTTGCTGTTTTTTTTTTGCAAAGTAACATCATTTTATTATTGCTAAACGTCATCAAGTTTTATGTTGTTTTTGCTCTTGGTACTCGTTCTCTCGTCGTTGTGCTCGGTTGCCCGTTCTCTCATTGGCTGGACTGGCCGTTTATTGACAGATTGAAGATTGTGTGTGACTGTTGTCAACCTTGTTGTTGACTTGATGATGAGCGAATAAATAGTTTATGTACGATGGTTTTTTCTTCAACTTTTTAAGTAAATTGGCTTTATTTATTTAAAGCTCATTTAAGAAAACAAGCCGTTTATGGACGTTTATTTAAATTTACTTTGTGTATACTCACACACACACACTTGTTTATTTTTCAATTTTTCATGAAAGAGAAAAACTACAATGAATGTGTCAAAATATATCTGGTTGAATGATAAGATATATAGATTTAGGGACAAAAAGACTAACTCCACTTTTTTCATTTTACTTTTCAAAGCGTGTGGACACTAAGGGCTCAAAAAGAGTCCCTCTGTGAGTATCCATTAAGGCGTGCCTTCCAACGTTGTCTGGGGATATATAAAAGTATTCCTACATGTACAATTAGTTGCATGCCAAGGTAAAGTCTTATAAGTCAGGTAATTGGTTAATGTTGACATCATAGATACGTCTAAAGTAGAATGTCCGTGAAGATAAATTTTAAAATTTAACTAGTCAAGACACAAACCGCCTTTTTAACAGAGCGGGTATAGGGAGTTAACAGAGCCATGTTAAGTGGTTAACAGTGAAAATGCTTATATATATTTACGATTTCTGACCGATCGGACGAAAAAAATAAAAAAAAAACAAAATAATTTAAATAAAACAAGAGCATCCAACAGGGTATGTTTTGGAGTTGACCCTAAAATGAGCATTACTAAGAACATTTGTAACTGGGCATAGAGTGACAAAAGAAGGCCCACTCTGGCTGACTGGAAATAGATGCTGGGTCCACAGTAGTACCATGGATAGCTCTTGTGATTCCAAATCGATCTGTATATCACACTTGTCCAAAAAGTGTTTCAGAACCGATTTATTCAGATTTTTAACTTAAATTTTAAATTTCATGTAAGGCCCACTGTGACGGACTGGAAATAGATGCTGGGTCCACAGTAGTACCATGGATAGCTCTTGTGATTCCAAATCGATCTGTATATCACACTTGTCCAAAAAGTGTTTCAGAACCGATTTATTCAGATTTTTAACTTAAATTTTAAATTTCATGTAAGACCCACTGTGACGGACTGGAAATAGATGCTGGGTCCACAGTAGTACCATGGATAGCTCTTGTGATTCCAAATCGATCTGTATATCACACTTGTCCAAAAAGTGTTTCAGAACCGATTTATTCAGATTTTTAACTTAAATTTTAAATTTCATGTAAGGCCCACTGTGACGGACTGGAAATAGATGCTGGGTCCACAGTAGTACCATGGATAGCTCTTGTGATTCCAAATCGATCTGTATATCACACTTGTCCAAAAAGTGTTTCAGAACCGATTTATTCAGATTTTTAACTTAAATTTTAAATTTCATGTAAGGCCCACTGTGACGGACTGGAAATAGATGCTGGGTCCACAGTAGTACCATGGATAGCTCTTGTGATTCCAAATCGATCTGTATATCACACTTGTCCAAAAAGTGTTTCAGAACCGATTTATTCATGTAAGGTACTACTGTGGACCCAGCATCTATTTCCAGTCCGTCACAGTGGGCCTTACATGAAATTTAAAATTTAAGTTAAAAATCTGAATAAATCGGTTCTGAAACACTTTTTGGACAAGTGTGATATACAGATCGATTTGGAATCACAAGAGCTATCCATGGTACTACTGTGGACCCAGCATCTATTTCCAGTCCGTCACAGTGGGCCTTACATGAAATTTAAAATTTAAGTTAAAAATCTGAATAAATCGGTTCTGAAACACTTTTTGGACAAGTGTGATATACAGATCGATTTGGAATCACAAGAGCTATCCATGGTACTACTGTGGACCCATCATCTATTTCCAGTCCGTCACAGTGGGCCTTACATGAAATTTAAAATTTAAGTTAAAAATCTGAATAAATCGGTTCTGAAACACTTTTTGGACAAGTGTGATATACAGATCGATTTGGAATCACAAGAGCTATCCATGGTACTACTGTGGACCCAGCATCTATTTCCAGTCCGTCACAGTGGGCCTTACATGAAATTTAAAATTTAAGTTAAAAATCTGAATAAATCGGTTCTGAAACACTTTTTGGACAAGTGTGATATACAGATCGATTTGGAATCACAAGAGCTATCCATGGTACTACTGTGGACCCAGCATCTATTTCCAGTCCGTCACTGTGGGTCTTACATGAAATTTAAAATTTAAGTTAAAAATCTGAATAAATCGGTTCTGAAACACTTTTTGGACAAGTGTGATATACAGATCGATTTGGAATCACAAGAGCTATCCATGGTACTACTGTGGACCCAGCATCTATTTCCAGTCCGTCACAGTGGGCCTTACATGAAATTTAAAATTTAAGTTAAAAATCTGAATAAATCGGTTCTGAAACACTTTTTGGACAAGTGTGATATACAGATCGATTTGGAATCACAAGAGCTATCCATGGTACTACTGTGGACCCAGCATCTATTTCCAGTCAGCCAGAGTGGGCCTTCTTTTGTCACTCTATGCCCAGTTACAAATGTTCTTAGTAATGCTCATTTTAGGGTCAACTCCAAAACATACCCTGTTGGATGCTCTTGTTTTATTTAAATTATTTTGTTTTTTTTTTATTTTTTTCGTCCGATCGGTCAGAAATCGTAAATATATATAAGCATTTTCACTGTTAACCACTTAACATGGCTCTGTTAACTCCCTATACCCGCTCTGTTAAAAAGGCGGTTTGTGTCTTGACTAGTTAAATTTTAAAATTTATCTTCACGGGCATTAAAGTAGACCACTGTAAATAGCACATAACCGAATAGGTAGTATGTAGCTTTCTTGACTTCTTTTGTTAAAGAGTTTGTACAGTGTACTCTCTCCTTGCGGACACCTCTCATAAACGGACACTTTTTCAGTACCAAGCCGCTTCCGTCCTCTTTAGAACACAATTCTCAGTCACTTAGGTGTCCGCTAATGAGAGAGTACACTGTATATGCATTTCGTAATTTGTTTTAAATTGGCCAGGCTGAACCGGCTGAACTTTTCCTAGAAAAAAACATATCCAAGTGTGGGAAGTCCATCTGCTTAGAGTATGAAGACTGCACAGAAAAGTTGTCTTTAGCATTGGATAATTTTTTAATCGATTACCTAAAAGATAGTTCCACATGCATAGGTTATATTTTATCAAAGGGATATTTTAATGAAACGTCGTTTTAAAATATGTAATACCAATTTGTATTATGGGAATTTTGAACAATGTCCTCAAATTATTCTACTAAAGCCATCTACTTGCTAGCTAAGTAACTGTATGATTTGTTTAAGAAAATAATGTAGTGGATTAGAATTGAAATCTATTTATGCCATACAGAATAAGTTGGTAATATATGTACTGAGAGTTTGAGGTAGTCTTTTGGACTGTCAGTCATTGTCCATTTGTATCCATAATGCAATATTCACCTACAATTGATCCTAACCAATTATTATATTTATATATCACTTTGTATGGAATATTAAATTTATAACTGTTGGATAGCTTTAGCCAGACATTGTGAAAGTTATAGTTAGTTACAAATCGAATTAATCGAGGACTATATACTAGCTGGACCGGCAAACCTTGTTTAGTCTACCGAAACAAAAGCGCGACCTGCCGAGTCCAAACTATATATAAACCTAATCGGTCATCAACCGAACCTTTGGAGTAAAGATTGCTTCTGCAGCTTTTATCGTTAAAGTCTGATGCTCGGAAACCCATATGCACGAACGTTTCTATATATTAAGAAGATATAACAAGATATACGAGATAACATGACTAATAAGACTTTGAAATTCGAAATTTTAGTATGGAATATATTTTTGCCATTAGTCTGAATAGGACTTAACATTAAGTATCATTAGTTATGTTCTGGTTGAGCATAAAAACCAAAAAGCCATGTTACGATGTTTGGTTGAACATCATATTTGGAATTAAATAACGTTTTTTTACAAAATTAAATGACGATTCCGACACATTTGACTATAAAATGATGTTTTAGATCGGTTGCTGACACAAATCTAAAAATAGTAAGCAACTCTCCCATTGTTTTGTTTGTGTGCTGTAAACTAAATGTCTAAAAATAAACTACTCAACTTCTCAGTCTTTGTTTCTCATTAATTAAAAACATTCTATCCTACTTAAGATTCTATCCTTGTTTGCACTGATCTCGTAAATAAAAGCCTTACGTCTAAAGAATAATATAAATTGTTTTGAAAAAATTGTTAAGTTTGTTGTGCTTCTAAATTTAGTTGTTTAATAGTGTTTCTCCAATCATTGAACTACTATTTGTTTAATAGCGCATATCTCCAAAAAAAGGCAAGCGGATATGCGTAGTTAAATAGTAGTTCCTGTTTACTGAGGGATAGGTACAGCACATATTATAACAATATTTTATATGTGAGCAGAAGTCATATGGATATCGAAGGATAAGTGTGGCGGCATCCGCATACCTTGCCTGCAATAAGAATAAACACATAGCAGGACACAATTTTTAAAACAATTATATTTTGCAAAAAAAAAATTCACTTATTTCAAACGCGAATAACAGAACCAAATATTGTAAAAAAAAAAAACGAAAAGTTTTAAAAATAAAAAGACATACAAATATGAATGTAATAATTAAAAAAATATATAGTTTTTGAATGTTTCTGTTCCGGGAACTTCCACCAGCACAAACTGCATTTCTCTGAAAGTTGATAAACACTTTCCCACTCCTAGGTCTGAAAGAACTCAAATCGGAGGTATACTTGCAGGGGCCTTTCTTAAACGTGGACCAATATGGCAGGTTGTTTACAAGGTCCGTCTATCGTGCACAAACGAAATGTCATTGACATTTAGGTCCAAATCGGAATGTACTAAAACAATGTGTAAAGTAAAACAAAGTTTGGCTTATATTTTATTTTTTGTGACCTGGACTTATAAATATAAGATTATAAGAGGATATGCCTATTCTGAATCTGAATCAAGCCGAGTAGATCCGTATTATTTTTAATGGGTCCGATCTCAAACGATGATGCGTTCTTCAGACGTGGTATACGTATGCTGCCTACACAGACTTATTTGTATTTTATATTAATCAATTTGAAGCATAAAATATTCATATTACAGAACTTCACCAGTCGGGAAACAGCCAAGCCTGCATTGCTCCTATCATTTTGGGGTCTAACAAATGAATTTATCCATAGAAATCTTACCCGCCTGCCTTATTTCCCTTAACATACCCTGAAGGAACAGACTTGGACCTTCTCTGGAATCAGTGAGCTGTGCGCTATGTAATTGTGTATACTCAGTGAGCGGGACCTACTGTGCGGCCGTCCACAGTTTTTGTACCATCCTGTAAATTACTCCTGTACATTAGTTAATTAGTTTACATTGCACTTTCTACCGTACTATTGCCACGGTGTACGCATTTCCCATTTTCATTTGTTATGGCTGGGAGCACCCAACAGTCTTGTTGGTTTGTCAGTTCCTATTGTTAAGTGAAATTTGATTGTTTCTTCATCTGTAAAACCATAGAGTTTTACAAAGAAAAATGAAAATGTTTTAAAATTATTTCGTGTATTTATTTATTTCTATATTTATTTGTGTAGATTTACTAATTATTGCATTATTTTCTAAGGCAGAGTACAAACAACACACAATCGGCAATTTCGTATTCGTCACGCCAACTATGAATGAGTGTATGTACTCCATCGTACGTATCGTATGCATGTATGTACCTTCTTGTACTACATCCACCACTTCTACTGTTACAACAGCCACTACAACTTTCTTTATCTATACAACTCCCCCGCCCCATTTTGCCCTCCGGCAGCCCGGCACATCTCGGCAGTGCGAAAATAATTGTTGCCTACATAAAAGTAAACATTGCGCAAGTTTGAAACTGCTGGCGCTGCTTCTGCTTCTGTTGGTTGCACTGCACTTGCTATGGGGGTCGCCCGGTCGGTCTACTTGCAGAAGAAGAACAAGAGGGAAAAAATGAAAAACACAAAGATTTTCCAACCAACGGTTTTTCCTTTGGTATAACATTTTCTGTTTTTTTTATGTCTTTTGAGAAATACGCGTCTATCATGTCTGTCGAATTTAATGGCTAAGAGAAAGAGGTGAAACCAACCAGCTCGCACGTTTCTGTATTCTATATCTTCTTCCTCTTCTATTATTATCAAACCTTAGAGTTTTCAAAGATTTTCTTTGTTCTTCATTTCATTGTGCCTGCAGATTTTAAGTAACGCGTGAAATGTTCCGTTCGTATATTGCGTTCTTGTTTGGTCGTAGTCTGTTTGCGACTGACTGTTGTGGCGTCTGTTTCCGTAACTGCCGTAACTTTATAGCTTCAATTTGCCCGCATTTAATAAGTAGACATTCTAATTTGGTCGTACTTTACATAAAATATAGTTAAGAGTCGTTGCATTAGAACACTAAATGCCCAATTGGTCATAATGCATCGAATTCAACGAAAATCATATGAGTTCGTTATTCTGGATATGGCATGTTGGATTTATGGTGATTATCTATTTCAATCTCTCTAGAACTTATAATTATTATTTATTTGCTGTGATCTTGTAAGTGAAGATAATCGGAAGAGACTTGTTGTGAGTGGTATATGAAAAAACGATATATGTACTCAATTTCCATACTCAGGGTCGGACGAAATGTTTAAAACGTTGCAACCATACATTAGATCAGTAGCGGCCAACACATGCAGCTTCAAGATAGACATGACCAAAAATCGCGACGTAGTCTTGTTTAGCGCCTATATGAAAGCTTGACCCCATGATGTTGTACAAATGGTTCAAGTTAACGTTGGCCACTATAATAAGAACCAGTGACGATTTCTATTGAGGTCGACCGTAAAATATAATTTTGTGAGAAACAGTATTTCGAATCGGCATTTGCTCCGATAAGTAAGGAGATTTGTATGGGATATACTCGTATGTCAAAACCTGGACCGACCGAGTAACAAATAAATTAACAGAGCATAGTAATGAATATTTTTTAGAAACAGACTTAACATGTTATTTTTATGGAATCAGAATTGGAGTGGTGTGTGTTTAAATAATCCGTCGACAGTTTTGCAACAATGTTTTTGTTTTGCCGACTATCGCGAAAGAAACCAAGCTCAATACCGGGTGGAGACATTTTAAAATTCCTGCTACGGTTTCATCTTGTAATGCCATCATTTGGTGTATAAAAATCATATTAAAACTGTTTTATGTTAGAGTAAATACGTACATAAAAGTTTATTCGAACACAACAAGATTTACCGTAACTAAATTTAGGGTAAAGTTCTGCCGAAATTGGACTTAAACCTAATACGGGCCATAATTTCCATGCCAGACATGTGTGTGAATATGATTCAGTAGAATAACGAACCAAATGTTGTCTCAGGGCATTCGACCATCATGAATTACTGCATACTCTTCTATATCGGAATCGGATTTGATATTGTTCCACATTCGTTGTTGCAGTTGCCTATGCAGACTAGTTGCCGTTTGCTATTATTGTGTATGCAATTTCTACTGGATTTGTTTTCACACAGATTCTATCCACACAGCACTCACTCTTATGCTATACAGGCAGGCAGTCTTCCTCAGTGCAATTGCTCTAGTTGTCAGTTGTCAGTTGTTTTTGTTATCGTTGTTATCCGTGTTTCTACGCGTACGTTTTCTATTCGGTTTCTTGATACCGGAAAGACCCAATTGAGTTTTGTAAATATAGAGGGGGGTGGGTTGAATAGTGAGGCAACACATCATTATGATTTATAGAAGAGTAAAAGGTAGACAGATGTCAAAAGTACTTTATGCACGAGTTTTGTAATTTATAGCTTTATTTCAGTATAAACACTAGCGATTTGATGGTTTATGAGGGGACTTGACATAAAATAGAATGAATGCTTAGTACATTTTAAAATAACCTTGGGAATCGTAGTATTTATGGTTTATGCTGTTAGAATAGGTAAATTCAATATCAACATTTTAAAGATCCTATCAGATAAAATGACAAACAATTTGTTCATCCGCAGCGTACCCTATTTTAAATCGTACCCTATTTTGACACTCGCCACTTGATGAGAATTTTGCACAATGTCCCCGCATTATTCGCTTACAAAGTTCAATTGACTTAGCTACTGGAGGCTCATGACCATCCGCCTCTCAGTTTGGACCTTGGAACAGTGACATCTTTGGAAACGTCATTTCGCTGCGTAACAGAATAATCCACTAACGATGCAAACAATCCTGTGACGATACAGGCTCTTAAGGCGTGATATAAAGCCACCGCTGAGATGGAGCCATCGTCACCAAGATCTTTGTAAATTGGTTTGACAGGATGCGCTACCGTGAAATTTTCATTTCATTTTCGTACATTTACTTGTCTTTTGATGCGCACTCAATATAAGAAGTTTTCGTCGTGTTGTCACTGCTCACTCTCCTTTTCTTAAACTACTTCTTGTCCTCAAATTAATGTTCGTCTATGTGGACGGCCGTGTTGTGTGCGACAATCACACTGAAGAATCGGAGTTCGAAACCGGGTTCGACCATCAAACATTTTTCAGCGGCTGCTTCCACCTCGTAAATGCTGGCGACTTTACGAGTAAGAGAGTAATCTCTAAGTCATGTAAAACTTCACTAGGAAAGCATTAGCCTTTCAGAGCCGGCTTTAAACAGTAGGTCCCGGTCAGTGAGTATACAAATTATATGGTACGCAGCTCACTGATTCGAGAGAAGTTCCCCATCAGTTCCTTCATGGAATGTTAAGGGAAATAAGTAAGTACGATGAAGGAAGGGAATCACGTTGGATCCTACGTATGACCTATTGGAAGTGAATTCTTTAATGCTTCTCCTAATTGGCCATTAACAACATCAGTAAATCGTACTATCCAAAAATTGAATTGTATAGGAATTGAAGATTACATGTATTTTATAATAATTTGTACATTCCATTGACAGACTTAGTTTGAAATATTCCTACAAACTGATCCCATGGAAATTGAAAATTGATTGATTTTTTCGACATTTCATAAAAATAGCTGTTGTTACATCTTTTCCATTTTATATGTGTTCACTTCGAGGAAAAACATCAATTTATTTCACTATACTGATGAATAGTTGAAGATAAATAATCCTAATAATTATTTTATATGAATGAATGATTTGCAATTCACCGCATTTCTTTATGATGAAAACATTCTATACTTAAATTATACTTCAAATTGTAATTACGTCATCCATGATTTACTGAATCGTGCTGATCGATGATTGTTATTAATCACCGAGTACGGCTCATCTATTAAGCGTTTCAATCGATAATAATTTCTCTTTGATTAACTCATGCTGCGGTAACCTTTGCTACATTCCCATTGTCTTGATTCGCAACTATTTTTTATAGCTATGGCTGTTCTATCGATGGTGTGGCGCTTTAAAGTCAGCAGGTGTCATATTCTTCTCTTCAAGATGTTTGAAGACAGTTATAGATATTACAAACAATTATACGCAAAATCACACGAGAATAAATACGTGCTGTGAATGGGCGAAGTACGACCAACGATGAGGGTTGGTAACCCACAAATATGAGGTGAAATATGATACTTAGTAAAAAAAAATATGGGATTGGGGGCTTTAAAGAAAACCACTCATTCAATTTAAACAATAAACACAACAGCACAAGGAGAGACTGGGAAGAGGGCAAAGAAAGAACTACAATAAAATTGTATACATTTCAACATAATTTTTGACTCATTTAACCTAAATTGTGCTGCGAGAGACAAATGAATACGAGCCACCAGCCAGCCAGTGAGATTGCTTTTGTGTTGGTCAGGCCAGTAGTCACTGTTGCGGGCAGTTTATGTTTGTGGGATATGTTATCATTTTTTTGCTTTACTTTTGGATGGGTTTTACTCATATTACCACCGACTAAACAAAACTGATAAGTTATTAATTTTATTTATTTGGCTTAACGTTCGTTATCTTTATTACATGTTCGATTTGGGAAATCACCGACAAATTTATTAAATTTCTTAATAATTTTCTAACACGCACCGGATGAAAGGTGTGTCCACTTTGTGATGATAATAAAATCAAGGATTCACAAAATATATCAATTAAGATACAATTTAAGCTGAAAACACAATAGAAAAACAATAGATTCTGTGTCCACTATTTCTCAATGATCCAAAAATTCCAGGACCAGTGGTTCTAAGGCATTTAGATTGAATTTAGCTTGTGGTGTCCATAGTTTTTTTCTTTTTCGAAAATTGAAACAAAGAATGCCACAATGATGCTGGCGTTTCGACCGCCTTCTACAAAAAGAACTGTAAATACCATATGTGTGTGGTCTACATAACTAATGTATTAATCAAACAAAGCCCCTACGGATGTAGACATTGAAAGATTTACGATATTTGTATAAGGAAATCCACAAAATAATTTCTTATTTTAAATCCTTAACCTCACAATTACTGTTAACTTAAGGGAGCCCAATTGAAATCACAAATAAGTTATTCCGACAAATTCATTAAATTCTTAGAATATACTTAAAGAAGAATTTAACCCGTTCGACCGCAGTGTTGTTGGGCAATTTCGATGGTTTGTGTTCCCATATTAACGCGATATCTGAAATGTAAGAATATGTCAATGGGAAGTAGAATAATAACACTGTGCGACAGCCACAATCGGTTTGGGATGAAACCACCGGGGAAAGTTATATCGGTCAAGAAAAGGTCATACGTGTCCCAGCGTTTCGTTGGGTCTCATCTAGGAATCGAGATATATCGATTTGAAGTTAGTAAGTATCGTATAGGGGAATTTGTCACGTTTTTGGCTCTTTTGTTTGACATAACTTGAGAACCACTCGTCCGATTTAGCTGAAATAAATTTTAAAAAACCAAGAATTACAATTCCCTTAATCTGTTCATATATTATTTTCCTTTACAAGTAATAGTTTCCAAGTTAAAAATAAGCGCATGAAGAAATTTTTTTTTTTTTTTTTTTTTTTTTTTTTTAAATACATTTTCGTTTGTTTGCTCCCTTTTCTTTCTTTACTTTCTTTACACTTTTTACCGTTTTGGATTTTTTATGAATTAAAAAAAAAAAAATTTAATTTTTAGGCAAAAATAATTTTTTTTTTTCATACATTTATTTATAATTGCGAAACTGTTGCTTAAGTAGGAAAACGTTTTAAGAACAGATTAGAGGAATTGTAATTCTTAATTTTTCTAAATTTGTTTCAGCTAAATCGGACGAGTGGTTCTCGAGTTATGTCAAACAAAAGAGCCTAAAACGTGACAAATTCCCCTATACGATACTTACTAACTTCAAATCGATATATCTCGATTCCTAGATGAGACCCAGCGAAACGCTGGAACACGTATGACTTTTTTTTTACCAATATAACTTTCCCCGGTGGTTTCATTCCAAACCGATCACTGACCCTTACCATTTGTCGCAGAGTGTAATTAGAACCAACTATGGCGATTTTTTCCCTTTTGTTAAGAATTTGTATTAGTTGAAAGCCAACTAGCATATGATCAAGATTCAGGATATGAAGCTGGTGTGGTATTTGACGTAACGTTTTACGAATATAATTCGATAACGTTTTTTATTTAGCAGGTTTTAATATAGCAGACCAAAGAGAGGTCACAACACATGCACTGTTTCTGAGCAATTCAAAATAAAGAGCTCTGGACACAAAAACGGTTTATTAGGATGGATTCTCCAGCTGAGAAAGAAAAAAATGGATTAATGTTGCCACGACATCAAACTGTTACTCTCTGAGGGTGTATAAAGTTCTCGACGACCGAGTGGAAGT
Organism: Hydrotaea cyrtoneurina; assembly: GCA_958296145.1. NCBI lineage: Eukaryota > Metazoa > Arthropoda > Insecta > Diptera > Muscidae > Hydrotaea > Hydrotaea cyrtoneurina. Next base: position 46,907,278 of record OY282514.1, on the reverse strand, counting down.
CTTCTTATCCTTTAATGCTAGCATAACCGCCGAGATGCAATGGCGCTTTGTCAGAAAACATAACTGAAAAACGACTATGAAGTGGATGGTCATGAGTTTTTAATTATCATTTGTCATCAGGTTGGTGCTAGTAATGAGATCGATGCCAAAGTTCCAGGACTGAGTCGTACACTCTCGGATACGCCAGCCACATCAGTCAGTCAGTGTGTACCGTTTGCCACGGGGACCGTCAATGCTATCCACAAGCAAGCCAGTCGTAGACAATATTTTGTTAGTAACTTGTAACTTTCGTTCAAAAGACTTGAATGGGGACATCTTTGATTCATATATCCATTGATATATGATAGTGGCTTTCTGTCATGATTTCGAGCGGAGAAAATCTGTCAAAATAACATAAGTTTTAAAAAGAAAAGGCGACTGATTACGACAGTCGGTTCGCTTAGAATTCGGTTTGCTTAGAACATTTTCACAAATTCGTACCTCTCCTAGTTTGTAAAATTAATCATTATTTTTTTAAAATACTCATTAGAAAACGTAAGACCTTTTTAAGCTAGTTTAAAAGCCGGATTCGTTTTTAGGCTAAAGGTTTTATTTGGTGCCGTCGTATTGGACATTTGCAAAAGTAGAAAAGCTAAAGTTCGCCCGAAGATTGTCTACGTAAAATATACCAATGCCTCGAAATGAGTCAAACTTTTCTAATTACTTTGAGGTGATTTCCAAAAAAAATGTTTAGTTCAAGGGTTTCGATTTTTTTTTACTCTTGACCAAAATCACATTTTAAGTTATTACACATGGTTCAAAATATTATAAATGGGCACGAAATATCGTTCAATGATTAAATGTTCAATAATAACTAGAATGTTTTGTGAAAACCGCTATCAAGACTAGTTAATACTGCGAATTTTATTCTAATGACTTGTGTTAAAATTAGGGATGTAACGAATGGGTTTAGCGAATGCCAAAGAGTAACATGGAAATATTCCCTTTTAGCGAAAGCAAATATTCCAAAATTGTTTTTAGCGAATGTTCAAAATGATGCGAATTATTCGCATATGCGAAATCAAACGTTCGTTACATCCCTAGTTTAAATGACAAACCAACAATCCGTACCGTAAAATGACAGGGAAGCACGAATAAATCGTTATTTTCGTATTAATTAATCGTTATTATTTTCTGGAAACGTGAATCACTGCATTACCTCCAACTCGAAACCCACTGTATTGTGTATTTTTAGAATGGCGGAATGTGACCACCGTTCTATTACATTGTAGTGTCCAACCGGCATAATAATGTTATTGTTTGTTATTGTCGTTTTCTTTTGTTGTCATCTCCCTGGTGTCTGCCTACCATATGGATACCAAGTGGGTGCAGATAACACCATATTTTGTTGAGATTATTGTTGTGGCCTCTGTAAGAAAGTTGTTTCAATCTCAGTCAGTTAGGCGGCTTGTGAGTCAACACATTAATTTTTGTGTGATGGGTGTGATTTTTGTGTATGTTGTGTTCCGTTTCTTTTGTTATGTTTTCTTTTCTGTTATTACTGTCTTGTGGTATCATACTGTGTTTTACTCTTATAATCACAGCATTTATTTTATTATAATAGAATGGTAGACGAACAATGGTAGTTGCCAAATAGTCCTGATCGAATTTCTGAGTTGGTCTGACTTATCACATAATGACTTCTTGCAACTGCAATGTTTTTGATGAGTTGTCGCAGTTTGCAAAAATTTATGGATTTCATGTAATGGTAATTGGCTAAGGACATAAATATATTCAGTACTTCAGGCCAAACCAAACGATTTTCGGACACAATTAACTGGACATTAATGGTTTTAGGTGATTTTACAGTTTTTTACAGTTCATAAAAAACGTTGTGAGAATAAATTTCTACTTAAAACTACAGGTTCCTACATTTTCGAAGAAAGTACCGATAAATCACACATCATTACAATGCAATTCGTTTTTTTTTACTTTTATTACATATTCACAACGTACTGCAAGCTGATGTTGCGATCGTATGTGCTGTTTTGCCTGGGAGTGTGCTTACAAACCGCAAGGCCTTTATTTTGAATCTCTCCACATAAGCTATTTTTAATTGCGACTGATTCTAACCAAAGTCGTAACAAAAACTCTGAATTGAATGTAATTTTAAAGTCTTATTTATAAATATATAGATTCTCACAGTTCACTGCGTTTTTTATTCCCTCACCCTACGGGTAGGAGGGTGTATATCATTTGAAACGACCCAAAAGTGTAACACCTAGAAATATCCACATTAGACCCAGGTGTCTTTGATCCAAATTCGATTCATGACTTTCTGAATCGTTTGAGCCATATCCGTCTGTCCTGCTGGTACGCACGATAACTTTCGAAAGATTTAAACAATCGCTTTGAAATTTGGCATGGGTTAATATTTTCCCAAAACTGCTTATGGGATTGGATATGGGCTATATGGCCACACCCCTTCTGGTACCTCCCATACAAATCGTCTATTTCGCCCACTTTGGAAATCCTGTAATAATATCAATATGCCAAACGCTATCTTGCCCAAATTTTGTATTTAGTAAAGCTATAGCTAGACAAAGTTTTCGACAAAAACTTGGAAGTCTGGCAACTCCGCTTCTGGTACCTCCCATACAAAAGTACCATCCCGCCTACCTTAGAAATCGTGTAATAATATCAATATGCCATACGCGATCTTGCCCACATTTTGTATTTAGTAAAGCTATTGCTAGACAAAGTTTCGGACGAAAACTTGAAAGTCTGGCAACTCCCCTTCGGATACCTCCCATACAAATGTACCATTCCTCCCACTTTATAAATTGTGTAATAATAGTACTACGCTTTATGCGATCTTACCTGTAGTCGGTCTCCTTCTGGTACCTCCCATACAAATGTACCATTCCACCCTCTTTAGAAATCGAGAAATTATATAAATTCGCTAATCGAGTCTTTCCGAAATTCAATATTTAGTAAAGTTAGTTAACTACATAAAATTTTCAAGAAAAAACTCTGCTTTATATTCCGTCCTTTTTCTAAAAACGTGTAATACAATATTTTTCTATAACATTCGGCATTTTAGGTTGCTATTACTCCCCCTATGACACTTCATCAGATGTTAAATCCAATGGTAGGAGCCACGCTTACTTTGGACTTTCCGATACTTTGGAATATGTGATATGTTTTTACTGAGGGTGAGGGTATATATAAGTCGGTTTACCCGACTGCAACTTTTTCACTGGTTTTTATAGACCTTCAATACGTTTCGAGTAATTTAATGATAATATTGTTATAAGATTTGGTGGAATTTGATCATGTTTGCGTCATTAATAAAAAGTAGTTATCGATTTGAACATAGGATAACATAGTGAAATATCTTGAGAAACGGATGTTGCTTAGGTCTACAAAATTCACAAAAATCTGAGAGGGATCTCTTTATAGACGAGATTCCACTCATATATTTGATTATAATATCGTATTCCCGTGTTCTTCCAATTAAAGAGAAACAAGTATTATTTACATTATGTTACATGCGAATAGCAGGAACAAATACGTAAAATGTCCGGGGACTTGACATTTTTACACTATTAAAAAATGCCTTAATGTGACATCCGTTCCCTATACTTAAATCTTAATTGTACCAGTATTAGAAATAATTGTGCAGCAAAACAATTAATAGAAATTTAAGTATCTCTTAATTTTCTCCCAAATTTATGAATTTCGATTGTTCTGGCGTTGTCCAATCACACACATTTATGTGTCAATGGATACTTATTAAAACATACAGATCTCTGTGTAAGAAGTTTTTAGTTTTTAAACTTATACCATTTACCGGATTTAACAGATCTGGCCATGAATTTTCGAAGATAGACTCTTTGTTTTTTTCTTTCTAATTTTATATTTTTGTAACGTACATAAGTATGCGTCCTTCCATGTCACCTAATTATAAATATTTATATTTTATCTATTGGATATTTTCTACTTCTCTCTCTGCCTCATTCTCTTATTGTTGTGGTATTTACTTTCGACCATCATATCTTTTGGCAAAATAGCCGCACAAGAACGTTCGACATTCTCTATATTCTTCCGTCATCGCTACTACTACCGACTGATAAACGCTATATCAGAACGAAAGTGATAAACAACAAATTCGCTTGCAATGAATGACTCACGTGGATTTCTCATACTCAACAATTATTATTATATGAGTAGTTCTATCTATTCCCACATGTATTCGTATATTAATTGTTTTTATTGTCTTCTCTTTTTTTGCAGATTAATTAATGTTTAAACGCCGTTGAAGAACGTTGAATATACTCATTCCCCCGTATTGAGATTCAAACATCAAAATGCCACTGCCCAAACGTTCAATTGAGCCGGTGCATGTGGCCCGTTCTGTATATCAACAGGATGAATTGCAATCAGTCGAATTAGAAACGGTCACCAACACAACACTGACCAACATCATCCGACAGCTGTCCTCCTTGTCCAAACACGCTGAAGATGTTTTTGGTGAACTGGCCCGTGACGTGGGCAATATCGGTGACCGTGCCAATTCTCTGCAGGCGCGCATCGATCGTTTAGCCATTAAGGTCACCCAACTAGATAGCACAGTGGAGGAGGTGCCCCTCACAGACATCACACGGAAGAAGGCATTCAAATCTGCCAAAAATTTCGACCAGCAAATATTCTCGCGAGCCACTATGCCGGCACCCATGCTCGAAACGTATGCACAATGTGATAAACCGCCACCTCTGGACAAACTCAATGTTTACAGGGACGACGGTAAAGACGGTCTTAAATTCTACACCGATCCCAATTACTTCTTTGAGTTGTGGCGTCAAGAGATGCTTAAAGACACGGAACGTGTTATGCACGACAAAGGCAAGAAAATGCACCGGCCACGGCAAGACGGCGGTGCCAGTGGTCGGGGCCACAAGAAACGTGTACGAACTCCGCACAATACACGAGAGAAACAACGACAGATTGCTATTGGTCATGGAGAGACTTTAATGCCAAATAATGTTATTTATCGTACACCGAATTCGGTAGTTAATGAGGAGGCTGGTTATGGCAGTAAGTATTTTGTTTGCAGTTCTTTGTGTCGTTACCCATACATGCGTGTCAACTATTACGATTGTAGGTTGTGGGTAGATTAATTTGTTTTTATGTTTTAATTATTTATTTATTTTGTATGTATGATTTGTGACAGGGTGTTGTCTAGAATAACATTAGGGACAAACAAAAAAAAATCGTAAACATATTAGGTAATTACTCGTATTGTGCTAAATAAATCCAGTGTTGTAATATAGCAAACCCGTAATCAAACACTCCGCAATACATATGTATTTTGAATGCTAATGAAAAGTACATTAGATAATAAGTGTACAGTGTCGTAATTGTAATGACGTCACCGGATACATTGTCCTCTATATAACAGTCAACAAAAAATCGTAATTGCGTTTAATCATAATTTTGTCTATGCCTGCAAAGTGTGATTATTATTCTTAATAATTTGATATTATGTATACGGATGTCGAAACAGTTTTTTCAAGATTTACATAAGTTAAAACGGTCGGAATCGTAATTACTTAACTAAATGGTATTTAAGAAATCGTCGACATTCGCGCCCTCTTATATTTACCCGTCTCAAAATGTTACCGAACTTTTACAACCGCATCTTAGCTTTTTGGAGTTACATCAAATAGTAATCAAAAATTCATGATCTTGGTTCGAAATAGTGTGGAACATAAGTATTTCTCCATTTTAATCCTTATTGAACAGCGTCCGATAAATCAAACACTATACGCCAACAAACACGAAAAAAATAGCTTAGCATTGATGGGTTAGTATAACAGTTAACAAATGGGATCTTAAAAAGAACTCGTACCATGTTGCGTTCGCGTCCTTATGTGACGTCAATCATGCAGTACCTTTTACTCACAAGAACCTAAAATGCCTTATTCGTTTCTTAAGCGCGTCTGTGGTGCATAGGCCCTCTACCACTCAACAACCCAGATTCACATCCTTTTATGAGTATCTAACATCTATTATTTTGTCCCCTGCGAATGCAATGCTCTGTGTTAGCGATAGGAAGTACTGGACCGAGTAAAGAGGCAGTAGTGTTTATTGACGTGTGAATTGTGTTTGAAAATGTCATAGCAGGTTGGATAAACACTTGCAGGAAGAGTATTCCAATTTGCTCAAAATTTGCTTGAAGAATTTTCTCTATAGTGCGTCATCCGGTCAACCGGCTATTTGACAGTGAACGGATGAGACACCCTGGTAGCCGCGTATTCCGACTAAATGTTCCAACGTCAGGGAACAGACGATGGATATCAGACGAACATATACCGTTAAAATTTCTATAGAATAGCGATACACAACCCATACTCCACTGAAGGGAGACAATTTTGTTGGAGACCCTACTATCCCCAATCATCACCACTGCTCCTCTCTATACACGATCTGTGAGAAGACAAATTATGTAGTGCATAACAAACCGATTATAGAAAAGTTTCTTCATGAAGTTTTGAATGTAAATACGAACGTACGTAAAGTCTCCGACATTTAGGTGGTAGAAATGGCCGCTTTGTACCAATGGTATGAATGAAAATCGTCGTCAGGATCACACGATTTGCATAGACCATTACTGCAACAAGACCAACATCGTGCCTGTGTCCAATCTGCTATCCTTGTTTTGGTACGTTCTTCCATAAAGATATGCCGCATTGAAGATTCGGCAATTCCGTCAGATTTCACACGCCGGAATGGTGGTCGTCCTGAAGTCATTTCATTTTATCCTGGGCGGATGAATCCATTAATGATACAATGGGTCTCAAATGAGACCTAGTGGTTTTGTATGGGTACATATTAAAATTCAACTCTAAGATTCTCTGCAATATTGGGTATACCCCCAATTGGCTGGAAATGCGACTAGTTGAGACAGATGGGTCATTTGCACCACTCTTCCATGTTGAATATTTTTTGGGTCAGAAATTCTTCTTCGTGTCAAAATTTTGAGAAAAATGCACATGGCTAGAATTTATTTTCAATTACACAAAAATATTCCGACTCCAATTGTTTATATAACAAGTTGATCATTTCATAATACATACGTAGTACACGTCAAAGATATCGCGAAATCTCTAAAAAAAAAAATCGTTACAAATTAACGCGTAGCAGCATATCCCGTTCGATGATAATTTGTTATTCGTGAGACGTTTCGAAAACGTGTTCAGTCTTTGGCGGGCTAATTATGTTCATCCGGATGAATGTCTTCGTGTTACCGTTTCCAATGATACGCGATTTACTAGCAACAACAACAACACTGGACAACACGTTATGATAGGGTAACTTTCCCTCTTCAGCAGACAATTTTTTTTGTTGATTGTGTATTAATCAAGTACTAACGTTTTGTTTTCTACTTCAATGCATTTTTTTTTACCAACCAATCCACCAAATAAACAAACGAACCTAACAACAACTACAACAACAACAACAAAAATGTTGATTTTCCAATAATTTATTAGCACAACTTGTTGAAATCCACACTGCCGCAACAGCAGATAGCGAGAGTGGTGGTACAACACAGCCACAACAACAAGAAGACCAACAACTACTACAACTTCTACTGCTACTGCAACAAGAAGAAGAAGGCGGTTGTGGCGGTGCTGGTGGAGATGGTGGTGGTACATTTTTATTAAATCGCAATAACAGACAATATTTTGTGGTCAATACAAATGATAGCAACAACTTTGATGAATTTACATGTAGGTACGACAACGCAACGACAGCGTTTTCCAACCAACCACATTCATCCAAGTTAATACCATCCCAAAGCAAACACATTTTGCTGTCACCATAAGAATTAATGCCATGCATAAAAAAGAAAAGCATAACAACAAGAAAAACAAAATCAGCAACGTAATACAAGAAATCAATGCATTTAAAGATATTGAAAATAGCCTGTCCTTCTGTTTGTTCTAGTTTTCCCATTGTATTTTATATGTTGTTCGTTCACCACACAACTATTGACAGATATTCCCATTAACACTAATTTCTACATATATTCGAGTCTTAACATTTTTAGCAAAGAGAAACCAAAAACAAAACAAACAAAAAAACTAAACCTATTTTGCAGCTACTATCACTCAAAGCAAAGCAATCTCGTCCAAGCTTTCAAGCCACAACTTCTGCAAACAATTAGTCAGCCGTTGACATACATACTTACATTCCATATGCATAACATGAATACCAATACCAATCCGCCAGACAGTCATTACATCGATCATATAGTGTGGAGAATGAAAAGTGTGGAAGAAGATGTCCCAAATTTCGTGAACTCAAATGAAACATTGGAATGATTATGGATTTGTTTTTTCAATTATCTTTTCCAACTGTTTATTAAAATAGGGTATGTTCAAGAAATATACGGAAATATATGGAAACGTTCAGATATCCCTTAAACAAAAGTTCTTAAGTCAAAGGAGTTAGTTGACATTTCATGCATTTTCGTCTGAATGGGGCAAGGATAACCTGATAATTCACATACTAAATGCAAGAATATTTCACATCTCTAATAAAGCAGTTCCCTGCGACGTTATATGTACGTGGGGCGATTCGTGATGCTATGGATTCTCCAAACTGTTGCCCTAACCTAATCATTTGGTTATTGCACTTCGAGGATATCGATGTTTACACATAAAATCATTCTTTCACAGAAAGAAGCTTCCCTGAAGAAGCGGATTCCGGAAAAAATACAGTTTTCGATTTAATCGAAACAAACGGAACAAAGTTCAAAAATCAATCATATTTTTTGCTTTTCTGAAAAGTTATAAGCAATGATAAGAAAGAAATATTCTGAAGACACTTTTTTGGGAAGCCATTAATAAAGACAATCTTTTGGGCAGCCATCTAAAGTCTGTTTGCTGAGGCATTAGTTCGTCTGCAAATTCTTTTATAGAAATGCAATGGTACATTCGTTGAAAGAATCATTGTTGACATCTATAGGAAAAGTTTGTACAGACTTAGGACTTTAATTTTTGCTTCAATTTCAAGAAAAAGTCCCGATATACGGGATGACTTTTTCAATTTTTTTTTTGATAAAATCTTTGTAAAGTCCTGATGACGTCTTAAATATAAACATGTAAGTCTATTTCTGATGTGTATTCTGCATTTGTATAGCTATTTAATAGTGGCAATGTCAAAAAATATAATTTTCAATTAGAAAGTTAAACTTCCATTTCGTGACTGTTTTGCTATATCTCCTGCTTTTCTACTCCCTTCGCTGCCTATTGCCGAAAGCCCTGCCTGCATACCCTTGGTGGAAATCGTCGTGTAAATCGGTTCAAAGTCTAATGAAATTTAAATTAACAAAGTCCAAAATAGTTTAAACACTAAAAATGTGTGTCTATTTCATTTTGAATTTCGGGTTACTATATCCGTGAATTGTCTATTCGAGAAAATAATTTTTTTGGGATTATACACATATTTTGTCAGTCATTCAGCCGAACTTCCACCCGCTTAGTTGAAACGGTTTCTACATAGGAAATTGAGATATTTCCATAAACATTCCAATGATCCAGACGTTCACGAGATTAAATTGTTTTGTTGTTTCTGCAATAAATTTACTCCTCACATCCGTTCGCATTAAAGACATATATCACGAAAGTTCCAAATGTTTTAGAAAATCGTTTGGATGTACAATTTTAATTTTGATCAAATATTTATATCCTTGTTTTTTTTTTTTGGAAGGATTATCATATTTGCATTACTTTTGTTGTTTTGCCAAAAATTTCGTTTTGAATCTGATTTCGTGAGGAATGTTGAATTCAGTTTCGTTTTTTTCGGTTTGTGTTTATTTTGTTGTCTTTTGTGTTTTTTTTTTCACATGTATCATCATGGATCATATCAATCAATCAATCAAGCAATCGTATCATATGTGTCTTCCAGGCAATGTTAAACCATATAATATGCTTTCGCATCTGGAAAATAACAGTAATCTAACGAAGCAAACTGCTGTTGCCATTGCAGGTCAGAGTTAAAAAAGAAAATAAAATTAAAAAAAAAAATATAAAATTAAAGAGCAAAATTGTTCATAAAACAAAATTAAAATATCGTATAGTATATACTTGTACTTAAAGAACAGCAACAATTAATTGTCCAAACCTACATACATACCTACATTAAATATCACCCATGCAATTCAAATATACTCATACATACATGCATACATAGATATCTTGTTATGTATGTCTGTTTTAAGCGTACTACCCGTTTTTGTTTCTATCGAATCACTCAGTTTGTGTTTAGTTTTCGCATTCTATGACATTCTGAGCACTCCATCGCATTAACATATTTCAAACCCACCCCACCCCACCCATTTCTGAAATCATTTACTTTTTATTCTGAAACTAAAACGTTTTGATTTTGTTGATTTCATTTTCATACGGTGTCGCTTTGTGTTTTTTTAGTCTTTCATATTGAAGAATAAATTTAAGTTTATTATTAACTAGACCTTGGGAAACATTTGCATATTTAGTTATGTCTGTATGAATGTTTGACATTTGGCGTAAATTGATTTTTTATTCAATTTATTTCATTAACAAATATTTGACAAATCTTTGTAACGTAATTAACAGATAAAAACAATTTTTAAATGGAACACGAAATGGTAACGTTTATTCCGCTTTGTTTTATAACAGAGACATTTCGTAATCTGACCTATGTCTAGAGATTAAATTTGAACAAATGACAAATAGTTTCTCCAGAAATACCCTTTTTTGTAGCCCACAAACTAATATAATATTTACACCCGTATTCATAAAAATTTAAAACAGCATAAATTTACTTTGTATTGTAATTAAAAGAAAACTAAAAAATAACCCCCGCAACCGTATTCACAAACATTTTAAACTGCTTCACAAACCGTTATTAAGAAAAATGTGTGAAACTTGTTTCTTTATTTTATACATTTGCAAAACTGTTTTACATTTTTATGAATACGGTGGTTATTGTGTATTTAAATACAATACACAGTAAATTTATATTCTAACTAGGTCCAAGGGTAAACCGGGTGACACAGACCATATGGCTAGATTTTTGCAGCGACACACCAAAGCCTCTGGCGGGAATCGAACGAACAATCCCCACGCAGATAGGGATGCACGGTACGAACTCGCCTACCGGGGCGTTTATAATGAAATATGTTTTTCGAAGTTCCCCAATGAAACATCAGCACTGTGGTCGCCCGTACTGTGCGTGCCACTACCACACAATAAACACAGTTTCGAATTCGGGCAAAAATATGTGAAGCTAACGACTTGACTAATAAGACATAGATTGAAAGCCATTTCGAACTTGCGCGAGGCCTTTGTGCAACAGTTGCATTAGGCTGGTTCGTCAAGTCTTGATGAGTTGTTGAGTTTTATATAGTGACAAGTTCTCCCTCTGGCTTTTCAAATTCAATCAATTTGTCACTGATTATGTCTCGGCCCATCAACACTGCTCTAGCCAGAGCCTTCATCCTGAATGTGCACTATTTTAACACATTAGCTCGTAAAGATCTCATTGTGACACCGCCTTCAAAGCTAAAAGATCTCATTGTGACAGCGCCTTCAAAGCTAAATTCATGCTGTCTGTGGTATTATTTTCAGTTTCATATTATCGTCAACTTTCATTAATTTCTTTATCATCGAGTGTTCAGCACCCAGACTATGTATGTTCATTGCATTTCTAAAGCTATTTGTTGTACAACAATTGTAATAAAATTAGTCATAAGCGGTCAAAGGTCAATTGACCCTCACAGACCTTTATCAAATTGAAGGAAATTCTTCATACATATAATGTGTGTGTATGAGTAATAAAACAACCAAAAAGTAGTAAAAAAACATATCATCACCATAATTTAGGGAATCATAAACTGTTGTAGGGGGCATAAGTTAATGATTTACAGAAAATACGAGAAATAAAAAGTTAACATTACTTTTATTTCTCTATGGCTTGAGGCGGAAATGTAGTTTTATGATATTAAATGGCGTTTGAATTATAAGTAACATCGAACTCGTTTGTTAGACTGTACTCGCTCGTTTTCAGCTCTAATTACTTGAAAGTTACAACAGTCTAATAAAGAGTGTAATTTGAAACCTAGCCAACAGAAAAGGAGAATTGTAGGCTATGTAGTATTCGTGGAAAAAGCGATACATGCCTTACACATCCGCATGGAAGATTAGGGAAGCTTAAGATCTATGATCATGTTATGTACAGTGGGTAAAAGTGAAAGTCGTACACCAAGCGATTTGGAGAAAACATCGTTACATATAAAATCTGTTTCAGAGTTTGGTAGTTCATGTAATTTTTACTGAACACAAAAATCAAAATTAAATAATTCAGGCACAGTAAGCTAAAGTTAAAGTTTAATATAAATAAGTTGCAAAAGTAAAACTTGTACACTTTCTGCCTGTTTCCATAAAACGATTTGTTCGTTCGTTGCAAATTGTCAAAATTGAATACCCAATAAAATGGATTTTTATCAGTAATGAGAGCTTACTCGTTTGGTATCTGATATATATCTGAAAATCACAATTCAATAATGTCTGAAACCCATTTCATAACAACATTGACCATTTGTAATGAACGAACGAATTCGTTTTATGGAAACAGGCAGTTAATGTAACATAACCATTCGAGAGTAGATAAAATGGGTATGCAGACCTTTCCCCTGTATAACATACTCCAATCTCTTAGGAATACCTTCAACCAGTTTGCGGCAAAAACTAGGTTCAATACGTTCCCATTCATGCAGAATAATGCGTTTTAACTCAGGCATTGAAGAAATGTGGTGCTTTCTGAATTTATTGTCAAGATAATTCCAAATTTTCAATTGAATTGAGGTCTGCGATGTGGGGAGGTGTATTCATTACATGTGGTCAGGTATACAACAGCCATGACCTTACTCTGTGGGTCTTATGTTTCGGATCGTTATCCTGGTAAAAGTAGTAGCTGTTGCTTAATCCCAGTTTCTCCTTCTATAATGGCAAATTCGCTTTTAAAATATCCAAATACGCTTTCTGATGCATTATTCCATCGATGTAGTGGAGAGACCAGCTGGACCAGCTGCCGAATAAGATCCACAAACCATTACAGAACCCCCACCGTGCTGTTCATTTTGGTTTTCTACAAACATAACGTCGTCCGTGAACAGAACATATTTCCGAATAGATTTGCCATGTCCTGAATACAAGTTTCTGCATTCGACACTCGTTTCTCCTCTTTTACGATTCATTTCTATGATTCTAAAGACTTGACATTTACAGAATATTGAAAGCATTCCTGACATTATATTCAAAGTTTGCTATTGTTTATGATAGTTTTAACCATGAAAATCAATGTGTACGAGTTTCGCTTTTGCATTTTAAATGATGCTTTTTTAATCTGTATTTTGATAAAGGGCAATGTAAGATACAAATTCTCGATTTACTAGTAGTTTGTAACGTTTACATAGAAATAGTCATTGAAGCCTAAAGCTAATGTAAACTCACGTAGGACTTTGGCTTTTATCAACGGTATATTAAACAGTTCATCCGAATAGGTGAACAAGGATTAGGGAAAAATTCCTGGAATGCGACACATTTCACACTGCACATGATACCATGAAACAATTGAAAAACATGTTGGCACCAAAGACATTGCCAAGATGGCTACTTTGACAATTTCAATTATTCTACAAATTCAAGGTCTGGTTTCCGTAAAACGAATTCGATCGTTCGTTATGAATCGGAAAAATTGAAGGCGCCATAAATCGTATATTTCTCAGTAAGGGAACCTTGTTCTTTTGGGCGTTCGTTCCGTATGTCATTCTCTAACATACATCTAAAATTCAGAACCGAATAAAGTCTTAAACCCATTTTATAACGCCTCCAATTTGACAAATTGTAACGAACGAATGAATTCAGGCAGCAAATGTCATTAGGGGTTAGGCACAAATTATCATTTTGCAATTTTTGAAAGGAATCTTTAGCCATTCTGCTTATGGTCGGCACATAGAGAGATACGTAAACTGCACGCCTATCACACAACGAACCCATGTTCATTGTCAGAGGTCTCTTCCATGTCATAAATGGTAGCCATGCAAAACTGCCCGCTTGAAACAGTAGCTCCCGGCAGATGGCTATACAAATTGTGTCGTGCACAGCGTTCTGATTTCTTTAGATTATGTCAAGAAAATGTTTGGAAAATGAAAAATACCCAAAATATGGAAAAATATGCATTTATTTCAAAAGCAAATACATTATTTTTGTTAAATTGTTTGCATAATATCCCCACAACTAAATATATTTTAAAAAAATAACTTAATAAGAGAAGCAGAAGAATCGAATAGAAATTAAAAAATGAGAGACTGTGGATTGACTCAATTCGTAGACGTCTGCAAGCAGTAGTTGATGTACGAAGTGGAGACACCAGTATTGGAACAGAAACATCTGTTTCAGCTAATAAAATGTATCAATCGATATTATGCAAAAAAATGTATAAACATATAGTATGTGATTTTGAAATGCTTATTTTTCAATATTTTGGGTATTTTTCATTTCGTTATACGTGACCAACATAATTTTTTTAACCGAATTTTCTTAGTTCAAATGAAAATTAAGATCTCGATGCCATGGCATCATATCAATGTTTTGCCATAACAATTAATTCTATTCATCACGTATGTATGTATGTATGTCACATCACCACATTACTTTCCATTCACAGTTCACATTTGCCATCATCATTTATGTATGTCGATCGATGTATTTAGTTCGGTTATTTTCTTTACTAAACTCTTAAATTCTTTATTATTTATATGCAATTTATACATTTTTGGATTGCTTTTTTTTACCTCTCCATAGTTTTAGTCCATCTATCTCTCTCTCTCTCTGTCTCTCTCGGTCTGCTCCGCTGTTTACATTTTACACCACCACCCTCCTATTTCAACTTAAATCCATCTCTTCTCCAAGCAGAAAAAAATGTTCTGTACGTCGCTTAGTAAAAAAAAAGGAAAATCGCATAAGTTTTCATTGTGCTGCTGCTGTTTCTCCGATCAGAAATGAAATTGGCTGAAAGCGGCTCAAATTGGCTTAAATGTAACACAGAAAAATACAAACCGCTGTCGTACAGTTCATGCTATAAATCGTATCAAATCAAATCGATAGAAATAATGAAACAACATAAAAGTGTTCTTTTTTTCAATGTTAATGTTACCATTTTGTTCGTTTTTGTTTTGTTTCAGTTTTGTTTGTCTCAAGTTTAACTTCATAACTTCTTGTGAATAGTCTCTTTTTTGTACCTTTGTTCATGTTATTTTGTTCTTTACATTTATCAATACTTACTTACTATGTGTGTGTCATCAATGTTCTAGCTTTGTGTTTATTGTATTTATTAATGTATTCATTATTTCCCCATTCTATTTCTTAAAGGTATGGGCATTTACGATACACGACCACCTCGGCCAAACTCCATCGAACTACGACGCAGTTATCAATCGGAGCAAATTGATGGGGTTTATGGTCCGCTGTCACCACAGACGGCTGGCCATATGATGGCGAATGCCCAGGGTGGCGGTAGTCAGTATGCCACCACGGCATATGCTGCTAATGGCATGCACCCGTCGCAACAGATGATGCAACAGCAGGGCGGCATGCAACAACAGTCACAGCACCATGCCCAGCAAATGTACGACGATGCCCTGTATCATCAGTCACATTTGTATGGCCAAAGTGGGCAAGGAGGACCGATGTCACCGGAACCGATTTATGCACCTGGTACACCATCACGCACTAAGCCACGACCTTCAGTACCACCGCCAGCACCGCCATCGAATGGTAGTGGTGGCGGTACACCGACAGCATCCAGCGCTAATACACCGACAAGGGGTCGTAGTATGTCGACCAGTAGGGATGCCCTTCCCCCACCACCACCCATACCGGATGGTATGATTAATACCACGTCGCCATCACAAATGTTGGCGGCGATGAATGGCGGTCCAGGTGGCAGTGGTCATATTGCAGCGAAATTATTGGCACGAACCAATAGCACATCGAGAGCGGGCTCTCCACAATTAGCACCCAGTAATAGCGTGCAAGATGCTAATGCCTTGGTAATGGCACAATTGAATAACACTATCAACAGTTTCAATACGCTGACTTTGGTTGGCGGTATGCCACAACATCAGCAAATGAATTCAATAAACGATTTGCCACCACCACCACCGGTGCCAGATCAGGTGAGTTTCTACTTCATGTTTGTTGTTTTTTTCTCTGAAAGGAGTTGAGTATAGAACATGTCACTGCAATTTGATTAAATGATACGTCCTTCAGTCCGCTTGTGAAGCTGAAGAATAAGAAACAACATAATATCTAATATTAAATGTCACTGCGTGTATTGGTTTTTAAGGACAGAAATTGATATTGTAAAAATAAAACAAAAAATTAAATTTTAATCAAAATTTGTTGTATTCGAAAGATCAATACATAGTAATAAAATTTGAAAGTAATTTCGCGACTGTTCACTACGAAGCGTCTTCCAATTTTGGGTCATTTTTTCGAGCATTGGTGAAGTCATCAATAAGTTGCACGAATAGATGAGTGATATTTTTATATTTGGTACTGTTGTTCAAGTGTGGATTTATTTATGATTATTTGTCAGAGTATACTGGTCATAAATGTCAAAAAGTGAGCGCAGTATGACAGTTCGTTTGACAGCTAACCCTTTCGTATTTTCTAAGCAAAAATATTTGCTAAAAGGAAATGTAACCGATACCATTTCTAGTATTCGATCTCCCAGAGTGGGGCTAAAGCATATCTCACGCATTCCACTAAAGACAACATATAATTTGTCGTTTTCGAGTTATTGATCATCATACACACATCTACCATCTCAAAAGAGATCAAATTATTTTTGCCGTAGGGAAACTACGTGAGAACTGCAGGAACAAACACTTCAGGCAATTCGGTAAATCGTGGTCTATAAAAAGACCTCCTTCTACTTCGTTTCAAAGGCCTGGGTTTCAAATTTTTCATATTTTTAAAGTTGACATTCTATTTGTACATAAGGTTGTTTAGCCATCTCTTTGAGTTGAATTATCAAGATAATATCATTTCGTGTAGACGAAAGGAAAATATTCGATACAAATATTTTACATTTAAGCACATATTGAAATAATTACGAATTTTCTCTCTCCATTAGCATGAACCAAAGTTATCGCCACCAAATGCGGCACCACCTCCACCACCTCCTCCACCACCACTGGACGAAAATGGAACATCACCCATGCAAACTCAAGCGCCACATCAAATTATGCCAAAACCATTGCCCAATGGTGATATACAAACGAATGGTCTTAAACATAATCCCAAGAAAATATTGCCACCAATTTATGATACACGGTCGGATCTAATGAAGGCCATACGAGATGGTATGTCTGATTTGAAGTTTAACAAGAAACTTGACAATTTTGATTTAACATTTTGCTTCCTTCTATAGGTATTACACTGCGTAAAGTGGAAAAATCGGAACAAAAAGAAATTGAACGTAATACGGGTCTACATGACGTGGCCTCCATATTAGCTAGACGTGTTGCAATTGAACTTTCAGAATCAGAAGATTCTGATAGTGATGACGATAGTGAGGGTTGGATGGAACCGAACGAAACTTCTGCTTGATCCCTTATGTCTTCTCTAATACCTGAAAAAATCAAAAAGAAAAAGTAAACGAAATAATTATCGATGTTATGTGGTTAAATCACACACACACACACACAGACATAAACTAATGTCAAAACGATGAAACAATTTCTTCGCACACTTTCTTCTACTACCCCGCTCTTACAAAACAAAAAGTTAAGACCAAGACATATTTGAAGCGAACGAATTATAAATTAAGCGTTCAGCGAACAAGTTGATATTTTAGATTTTCGCTCAAAAAATACACACAATCTTCAAGAGACAGAAAAGAAAACGTTAAGCAAAAAATCAAATATACTTTTCTTTAACAATATAATAACAATAATACGAATACGATAACAACAATAGTAAAAACTCCCCTTTGTATATATATACCACAACAACAAAATAAACAAAATGGTTAATTTTTTTTATAAAAAAATAAATAACATATAATTAACTTATTAATCGAAATGAAAAATTTATTCGCGGAAAAACACAGATACACATATATATGTAAATGGGGAAAATACAAAACTACACCGTTTTTTAGAAGAAAAAAGATTGCAATTTTGTAAAGGAAACAAGTCAAATGTCAAATGCTTGGTCGGATTCGATTAGAATATGAGATAAACATGGAATATGATATTCTCAGACCTGAATACAAAAAAATGTATTGCATGGAATTTCTGTCGGTAATAAACTTCCCCTTTTTTAAACCTAGTCATTCTACATGTTTTCTTTTTAAATTTCAACAGACTGGAATTTGTTGGAGTTCTTAGTATCCCGCGAATATCATCAAGACCGATAACAAATCTGATATCCGATACTATTTCCATATTTATGATAGGCTAAGGAAGGAGATACATAATATACCAAAATCTCATTTACAGAATGAGTAAGACAACTGCTGATGAGCTTAGATCTTGATATTCTGAGGGATGTGCAATCATTGCATGCGTGTTTTGTACATTGAAAAGTGCCCGTTTTAAATTTGTATGGAAAACTTTTGTTCCACTTTAATTTAGCAATATCAGTATTGTTTCGTATTAGATCATTGGAAAGGTTTGTGAAATGTCTGCATAGAATACCACTGCTTATTTATAAACCAATGAACAAAGCTATTGTTAGGGAGACGACTAACACCGAGTAGTTTGAAGTTACTGTTGAGGATTACCATTTTTGAGATACAGCTAGGCTCAATATATTACTCAGTCACAAGAGAAACATGTGCTCATCTATATTTATTAATATTTATATTATCCTACATTTAGGGATTTTCCTATTTTGGTCTGATATGTAATCTTGCCAGTTTCTAAGAACTATTCTCATCTTTTTTATTTAAGTATAGAGTACATATAATAGTTGAGCCTGTCGAACGGAAAATTTCTATACACTTCAAAGTAAATTATGAACTGAGAATTAAATTACTAAATTACTAAATAATTATTTCAATAAAATGTGTTACTTATTCTAATTTATTCCCAAATGTGGCTTGATGTTGGAATACATCAGCAGCACATCATCGATTTTATACTATTGAAAGCTGAATTCTACCTCACTTTTCGTTTATATTTTAATGGTTAAAAATACAGTTCCAAAGCATGTGCATTTTTTAAATATGACCACTTTCTCTTTCTGAGACCTCCAAGAAACTGGCTTTTTATTTTAATATTCGAGTAACGCCATACGGTTTTTTATGAGCAATATAAACTTCAAATTTAACATTTTTATCCTAAGGAATGCAGTAGTTTTTGTTTGCATTAGGTGTCATTTCATCACACACAAAAACCGAAAGTTAAAATTCGGCCCAGAACATCTGACATTTTACAGCGTCTGTCTCACTGCGTAAATTGCGGCAACTGTACGTGTAAGAGATTAATCCTTAAAGACATAAATATTATCCGCTCATAGCTAACTATTAGTGAGTTCACAAATCACCAAATATGAGCTCAGTTCTCTGCATTGGAAAAAGTTTCCTGTAGACATAATGGGATTTCGTTGTTTGGACACGCGAAAAAATCTGGTTTAGCAGTGAATCACGTGGTACACGAGATACCTGGTACAACATTTAATCGAACACAATCCCTGCAGCATTTACAAATAGACTATCCTTTTTATATGAATCCACAGTGTTTTCAAGATCCAAAATAATTCGGTAAATAAAATTTGATAACTTTGATAAGTAGCAAAACCGCAATACTGTCACTAATTGAACATCTCTTTGGAAACGGTGTAGTGGTTCGTTGTATTTATATCCCCACCTCTCAAAAAAAAAAAAAAGAAAGTCTATCATAATGTTATTGAATTTCAACGATATTGTGGGTAAGCCGCAAAACACTTACAAAGCCAACAATAATAACTTTATATCGTGTTTTATACTTACACTTTGCTAAAAGCTTAATCTCTACAAATATATTTAGACAAACCAAGATTAGAAGAGTAGATGATGATAATGATTAACAAAAAAAGAATGAAATAAAAATCCCCCGTAAAAAATCAATGACAGCAAATGTAATCATCAAGTAGTTATAAAAAATGATATTAATAATTCTAATAAATATAACAACAACAAGTTAAGGACAAAGCGTCATAAATAATAACGTGCAAACAGAGGAGGTCTCGTAATGAATTGAATTCTCCACAGACACTCTACATGAAAACCAAACGAAAACCGAAGTGGTGTGCTTGGTTTTCAACACATTAATAGAATACATTTTATTACCAGTTAGTTATTCAATTGACGATGCTGATGGTGTCGACGCCATCGATCGCAGAGAGAAAGTAAAAATCACGTAATTATTGTCACAATGAATAAGCATTAAACAGACATTTTGAAATTGCATTTAATCACGTATAAAATAATATTTAAAGGTATGTCTAGAACAAAAACAAACGATATAAACGAAATAATAGAAAACCCCAATCTAAATTTAAATAAAATAACCATGGCATGTTTGGAATGACTTAATATTTCGAAAATGAAAAATAATGATTGACATGTTAATACAAGGGGTAAATACTCGATCGAGAAGGCAGGCACCCGCCCAACTGGCCGGTATTGTTCTGTATATGTATTATTTACTCCCTATTACTCCACAACGTATATGAAAATCGGTGGTATATATAAAAAAAGTCTTAAACGTTTTATCAGATCTTTTTTCAAATGTGTATATTTGTTTCTTTCTCTCTCTATTGTATTGCTTTATATGAAAACAAGCAGATGAGATGTGTGTTTTAAATGCAATAGAAATCGCCAATAGAGAATGTTTTGGAAATGCTATATATCTAATGAAATCTGCGATGAGCATTAAAGTGCAAATTTCGCCACGAAATCGGAAATCTGTATTTAAATTCTATTGCCGGCACGTAACAAAGTTAGTTAGACACTGAGTTATTTAACAAATTTAAAGTTATTTTTTACTAACTGATGCCTCGCATATAAATTTCACCATTACATCTGTGATTTTCTTAACAAGAATTATCCAAACTTACCTTTACCTAGTAGCAATACAACATTCGGTAATTACATACAATTAATTACACGATAATTACCAATACAGTATTCTTAGCATCATTGCCAGCATGTTTATTTGCCTTTTTTGCTGATGTGTCTCAATTGAATCGCCGTTAATTTTGATCCTCAAAAATAAAATTTTAATAAATATGAATTTTTTATTTGAAAAATCAAACATAGCTTTTAATACTTTGAAAATGATTTCGGACATATGGCCACCAGCGTGTGAACCGCACCAAAAATTTTCCTGGATGTAATTGAGTCTGTGTGGTCTGTTGTGGATTGGTATCACTCCATATTTTGTTTATTTACAAACCAGTTAATCCAAAAATGTACCTTATCGCTAAATACATTATTGTGAGCTATAAATATCACAAAAGTCGTCTATATTTTGCGCGAATGATTAGTTATTTTCAAAGCAAATTAGGATCATTTGGTAGCGTTGTTAAAGCCTGAATCTATTCATGATAATTTACCAGATTGTACTGATCATAAATGTAAAAAAGTGAGCGCAGTATGAAAGTTCGTTTGACAGCTAACAATTTCGCAAGTGCTATTACTAAGTTCTATCTAAGACATTTACAATCAATTCCAAACCGACACTTGTCAAACACACAGAATTCTTCGAAAATTGAAGAAACTTAAAATAAAAATATAAACTTCTTATAAACGTCCCTCTATTTAACCAAATGAGGTGTCGTTTATTGCCATACCCGGATAATTACTCAAAATCTTTGAAATTTACAAGGAAACAATTAAGCGGGATATACTGCGTAGAATGACCAAGTCCAATGGTATTATCTGGAGTTACTATAACTTTACCTACTTTTCTTTAATCCTAAAGAACACCTTTTATATTCCAGCACTAAATTTAGCAGGTAATGTTAGAGTTTAATTGGATTTAGTTTCAAGTTATCGAAGTTAAGTTGGTAAATTTATGCAGTACACACCGAACATATGTTGGCCTAATCTATTCATAACCTTCATAATATTTGCAACATTTTGGGAATCATATAAGATATATAACATTTCCAATCGATCGATCACTATGGATGAGTATACAAATTAAATTGGACATTGTTGTAATTTCTAATGACAAAAGGTTTATAATACAAATAAAAACAGAAACTTTTGTGTATATAAATAATTATTTTTTAAATAAATCTTGATATAAAAATAACGAATAACAGCAGTAAATATTTTCACATAATACCAATAACAATTAACAGTTACGTACATAAATATATATATATATATATACAACTATATTTATATTGCATTGTATTTATTAGTTAAAGAATTACTTTTGTGTTTGTGTTTCTCTTAATAAATAAGTTTAATTGATAATTGCAAACCTATGGCAAAAAAGAAAGAAAACAAAGTGAACGATCATTGATGAAATAGAAATGTAATTTTTGATTATGAATAAACTGTTTTATTTGTATGTATTGTTTGTTTTTGCATATTTGCTTTGTATTTTTGTGTATAATATATATTATTTAATTTTTAAAATAAAATGACAAATTTATAAAATATTTTCTGTTTTTTTTCGAATTTATTTTATCACCTTTTTCTTTTGTTAGAAAACAAGAAGGCTTGTGTTGTCCTTTGTCTTCAGTTGTTCCTTATTTATGGCTAATGTAGCTACAGAGAAAACGTAAAACAAAATATTTATAATAAATATAATTTTGTTTACTATTAACTTTAATGGATCAAAGAATGACGAATGCAAAACTAATTTAAGAAGTTTAAAAAATCAAATTTAATAAAAGAATCATATTGATATATAAAGAAATTATAATACGAATTTTTATTGTCTGAATTGGTGTGTATTGCTTTAGTCCAGATGATCTTCACAAAGACTTAACTAAAATAAAAATCTACAGCTTGATCACATTTAGTTTCACTTGGTACTTCGAGTGGAATCTGTGAAAACTGATCATTTTATTGATCTTATTTGTGTCAAGATCCCTGCTGCGTCCGCTGAACTGACGTTTGTGGTTCTTGTCAGCTTACCGTGGACGTATGTCACGGTACCAGAAAATAAAGTACCAGCTACGTCTGTGAAAAGAAATTTTAGGAGTATCGTCTTTGATCTCCTACCGACTCTGATGGTTATCGAAATGGAGGATGTTCGACCTTAGGTTGCCCACTATGGAATCCATCCGGAGTCCATCAACTATAGCCTTTTCCCTAATTTGTTAGCCTATGGTTCACTTCCCATACTCACTTTACTGAATTATTTTAACTCGTATGCCTTCATACTCCTCGCTAAGACACTATTTATAAAAATAATTTTGTATACAAATTTATTATTATTTATTTATTTTAATAAGTCTTATATATATATATAAATTGTATACGGTCAAAAGCGCATATAAATAACAAATGATATTGATTGTAGTACATATTTAAATACTTCTATGCATTAATAATCGTTTTTTAATTTAATATTTTTAGCATTTTAAAATAAATGATCGCCACATTTTGTTGTTTGTTTGTTGTCACACAAACGTTCCACAGATCCAGCACCGTCGTCAATCTCTATGGGTGGTGTGGATATCAACGTATCAGATACTCTTGATGTTCTGGGCATGAAGATACAGGGTGATGCTCGCCATATATTCGAAGTGTCGAAAGAAGCATTCAAGTGTCTAGGCTTCTGCACCGCTTTAGCAAGAAATCCTTCACCCCATCTGACCTCGTAAATATTTACACCACTTACGTCCGGCCTAAAATGGAATACAACTCCCATTTATGAGCAGGGGCTCCAATGACATCTTTGCAGCTTCTGGACCATGTACAGAGGAGAGCGTTGGTGATGATAGGGGATGGTAGGGTATGCAACTCTATTGTCTCCCCACAGCATCGTCGGAAGGTGGGTTGGGTATCGCTTTTCTATAGATATTTTAATGGTATCTGTTTGTCAGATATCATTCGTCTGGTCCCTGACGTTAGAACATTTAGCCGGAATACGCGGCTATCCAGGGAGCCTCATCCGTTCATTGTCAAATGGCCGGTTGACCGGACGCACTATAGAGAAAATTGGTTCTTTAGCCGGACTGTTCGTATGTGGAATAATCATCCTGCAAGTGTTTTTCCTGCCTGCTATGACATTAACAAATTCAAGTCAAACGTCGACAAGCACTACTCCATCTAATACCCTAATACCTCCAATACCCTAACTTCCTATCGCTAACACATTGCATTGCATTCATAGGGGCATCCCCTGAGTGTTTTTATTTATCATTTAGAAGATTTTCTTCAATGCTTCTAAAACGAAAACTCGATTTAGTTGTACTAAATATGGATTTTGATTGTCGATATAGCAGTTCAGCCAAGAAGGAACTTTCGTCGCTGAACAAGACTTATTTCTTTCTACTGTCAACTGCTCTAGAACCCTGTCAGGGAACCATGACGCCATGTCTATAATGAATTTAACCAAATATACAACTAGATACATTACCAGTGGCTAACCTTCGGTAGCACAGAACATATTGCATTTGAACGGTAATTTCCAGGATATGCAAATTACTTGGGGTCGGCTGAACATTGACAACTTTCCAACGTGAGGGGTTAATACCAGCTCGGTACGATAGGTTGAGAAGAGCTAGCTTCGAAGAGAAAACCGAACACTGTATGTGGATCCCAAGCTCCTAATGCCGACTGTGAATCATAGTGGTGGCAGTGTTATTGTCTGGGGAGCAGTTGCAGCAGCAGTCGTTGGAATTCTGGTGTTTGTTTAAGACATTATGGATCGCTTTCAATACAAGTCCATATTGGAACACAATATGAAGCCAATTTGAAGTTATGCCTTGGAACGAGCTGGATCTTCCAACAGGACAATGATCCCAAGCATACGTCGCAGGTAGTGAAGGACGGGCTGATTTATTATGCTCTACGACAGCTGTATTCACCTCCACAAAGCCCGGACTTGAAGATAATAGAACAAGTGTGGGAAATTTTGGAGCGAAAGATCCGAAAGCACGCTATTTGTGGTGCTCCAACTCTAAAAGAGAAGCTGCAAGAGGAGTGGAAGAGCTCGATAATTTAGTAGCTTCAATGCCAAGACGGTTGGAATCGGTCATCGATGTTGGTGGTGGCCCAACAAAATATTAGATATTGTTATTTTTTATTTTTCCATATAATTTCTCATTTTTTGAATTCGTACGTACACTTTTGTCAGTGCCTTTTTTGAGTTTTTTTTTTGTGAATATCTTTAAAAGTTAATATTGGAGATACATATTATTTTGTTATTTTTTATACAATTTAAGATTTAAAACAAACATGTATCATTATTTTTTTTCAATTGCATTAGAACATGATAAATTTAAGAAAAAGGGATCGTACGTAGATTTTTGTCCGCTACTGTACAGAGGATAAGTGCTAAAATACCAAACGGGCGCGTAGTTTCGTTTACGATGAGGTCTGCAAGAACCATTTTAACTCCAGCATTTGATATTAGAAAAGAGTTGTCAATGCTGGGGCCTAATCACGGCATACGTTATCGACAAAATTTTCATGTCGACATAATTGTAACTGCTTCGACTTCTTGGGATCACGGCTTCCGATAGAAATGTTTCTTAGTTTGTTATTATTATAATTGAGATAGCAGCTGAGCTATCAACATAATTCTCGCACATATTTTTTTTGTAGAAAACTACTGTTGTGATGGAAAATGCGAAGTTTACGATCAACGACTGTCAATGAAAAGATGCGGAAATCAGCTGCCGCCGTGCTGTCATATTTTAAACCGCTCGTCGATCTATTTTAAGGTTTGTTCATTTTTAAAAGTAACACTTTATTTAAAAAAAATCCTTCAAGATAAGATGCACAGTAAATTTCTTAATTGGTGGGAGTTCCATCGGGACGATAGTGATGACCATCTTCTTGGTATTCCTTGTTAACCTTCAACGAGTGATTGATGGTGCTGGTGCCGCCGGGAATACCCGGATATCCACCTTGTGGGGGACCTTGGCCTGGAGCTGTTGGTGGTGCGCCTGCCGCTGGCTGCTGAGGTGGTGGCCCCTGGTTATAGTAACCACCATAGGGATACGGATTGCCATAAGGAGCTGGTTGCGGTTGCTGTTGTGGTTGGTAGCCATAGTAATAGGGCATTGGCGGTGGTGGATAGTATGCACCGCCATATGGTGGTGGTGGTTGTGGCATGTACACTGGTTGATTGTAGTGATAACTAGGATATGGATACGGCTGTGGAGCAGGGTGTTTCTGCTTATGATGACGTTTGCCACCACTTTCATTGCTCTCATCGCTGCCGCTGCCACTTTCACTGTCACTATCGGCCCGAATTCCCATGAATAGGGCCGAAACGAGAAGAACACTTAAAAACCACTGAAAACGATTCATTTTACGCCGTCTGTTTTGCTTCAGAAACTTTTTCCGACTGACAGTGAAGAATTCGTTTAATCTAAACTTAACCTAGGCTTTGGACAATTTGAACTTCAAACACAAACGAGCACATCTTGTCAAAGACCATCATCATCAGCAGCATCACTTGGACATTGTTATTCCAAGTAATGATCGCTGTATCAGTACTATAGACATGTCGATATTTTTGAAAATGTTCCAAGTCCGGCTACTTAAACAACGTTTCTTGTCTCATCTAATGCGAATACAGTATCTTAAGTAAAATGTATTTGGTAGAAATGCTACAGCGCTTTTTAATTTTTGTTATTTGTTTGGTTCGTACAACTAAATTAAATTCTCATTTATTCTGACAATGAGCTGACGGGCTTTAAGTCAATTTAGACATAGACCAATTTCAAAATTACCGACACATGTATATCAGTTTTTTTTTTGTACGCGTGTCTTGTCAGTTTCAATTATAGGAATGGCGACGTTTTGGTTTGAGAAATAAGTAGAACTGCTAGAAAAAAAGAAACAACATTTCGTTAATGATAATACAAATGTTAAGGGCACGGGGTGATCATACTCATAAATAGCTAATCGTGTAATTGATATGTTTGGACCATGGCAATGTCAAGATCCATTGAAAGAAAGACTCAATTTCATATATTTAAATGTAAATATTTCACCATTTCAATTGACATATTTGTAACTTCAACGAAAATACGTTATGTGTGTTGTGCGCGTATAAAGACATGTAGAAAACTTAACTGAGTTACATCAACCAGATAAGGTTATTAATAAAATAAATTTCTTTACAATAAAATTGTGTAATTTGATTCCACTTCACCCGATGCTAGTATTCCTAAATAATAAATTTCAGTTAGATTGAACGAAATTTACTTACGACGGTTCAACAACTTATTGTTGGTCTAGGCTTACCTAATAAATGATTTCCAAGCTCTTCGGCCATGTTCTTGTCTTCTCCAGTTTGTGATACCAAGGATTGGTTGACATTTGTTTTGAATCTGAAAATGTCACAATTGGCGGGCAACACACTTGCTAGAGGAATATTCCACATACGAACGGTTCGACTGAAGAATGTTTTTTCTTCAAAACGAACAGACGAGAGTCCGCGTATTCCGGCTAAATGTTCTAACATCAGGGACCAGACGACGGATATCTGAGTAGCAGATACCATTAAAATATCTATAGAACAAGTATATAAAATCCACGTTCCGGCTATGCTGAAGGGAGACAATATAGTTGGATACCCTACTGTACCTAATCATCACCACCGCTCTTCTCTGTAGACGGTCCTGGAGTTATATGCCATTTCTGGCCAGACGTATGTAGGTGGTGTTAATATTTATGTAATCAGCGGGGAAATATTTCTCGCACCACTTTAAAAAGCCTACACGCTTGAATGCTTCATCCTTGAGGCACTGCTACGGTCAACATATACCCATTGCATGAGAATCTAACTACAGGGTCTTCCAACAAGAGGTGTTATTTTGGTATTCAAAGAAAAATGACATTTCTGAGATAAATGATCGGATGTTTTTTCATAATAAAGAGGAATGCCGTTAATAATGAAAAACAACATCAGCCAAATGGCCACTACGACCACGCTTACAGGACAATATCCTTTTCATGAAATTTTCCATAACCAAATCGCAAAGTGACTGCCCAATGTCCTCGATAGCCTCACGAATTCTATCTTTGGGGTCTTGAATCGACCCGGGGCTGTTAGCGTAGACCTTATCTTCCACGTGGCCGCAAAGGAAGAAGTCGCAAGGTGTTAAATCCCAAGATCTCGGTGGCCAATTGTGATCACCTCTTCGAGAGATAACACGGTCCAGAAATTTTTCCCGTAAAAGAGCAATGGTTTAGTTGTTGTCGATGACCGGAGGATTTTGAAGGGGCACTGTTCCCAGTAGTTTTGAACAACATGAAGGCATAACTTTAAAACCTTTTCCCTTATCCAGGAGAGTGGAGAAAGATAAAGAGATTGTGCATTATAAATACAAGGCATATATTTGGTCATCAACAAAGCAGAATGCAAACGACTACCATTGTCAGTCCCATGTTAAAGTCGTTTCCAATAATCAGCTGGTACAAGTGGTTTTCAGAATGAATGTTGATCTGATTCCCGCTTTCAATTTAAATACAAGCAAAAAGGCTGCTTTATAAACACGCAAACCTTTTAAAGAAATAAAAATGTACACGTCCAGGAAAAATAGAATTTGATTTTGCCACTCACTTTTCATGTGGTAATTTGAAGACAGCTGACTTCTGGACTGGTACTCTTTTTTGTTATATTAGATTTTGTTTATTTTCTTTCTAACTCAAAGCGGAATTAGAATTGGAAAGCATTTCCCCTCAAAAACAATCTAAATAAACTAAAGATGACAATTCATTTATGCAAAATTTATCGATAAACCGTCGAAATGGATTCAAAATGCCAAGTTGGGATTGAATTTATGTCAACGACGAGAAGAAGTGACGTGGACTCAAAAACGACGACGACTTCGACTCACGCAATAGGGCTGAATATAAATTGAGAAAAGGTGAACTGAGATAATGTAAATATTAAGTTTATCATTACGTTTGTAACATCTTGTAATATTTATCTGTGACTCTGTAATGTACTTATGAATATATTTTTGATCAGTATAAAATTCTGAAACGATCTAGTCATGTCCGGCCGTCTGTCTGGTGTAAATTCGTAAAAAGCTCTTATCTGTGGATTGGTTGCGATTGTACAAATCGTACCGAAGGGGTTCCACTTTAAGAGTCGGACGACAATTTGCACCATGCTAGGTTAGAGCTAACCAACAGTTCTAAATTTTCTATTTCACACAAAATGAAATGTTGGCTAGTTCTAATCGGCAGATATTCACCCAAACTCTGACAAAAGTTGTAACGCTACAACTGAATATTTGCATGAAAATGTTGGTATCTAACAAGACTCTAAGATACTAATGATTTGAGACCTCTCACAACCAGAGCCTCCTATGTTGCCAATGTCCTACTGAAACGTACTCCATGGTGTAGGGCATATACGATTCCTTTTAATTGAAGTATGACTAATGCAAAACGATAAAAACAAAAGTAAATCACAACAACTGAGAACATGACACAACTTCGGAATTAAAAACAATTCAAACTTATGGAACAATGGCGATTTACAAGTTTAACTCTATTGGAACTGTGTCAGCAAATGTATTTGTTTTGAGTTGAACTCAATCGTCATAGGTCTTATCTTGTTTGAACATGTGTATGTTCCATTTTAAATATTTCCAGGAACGATTATGTGCCCCTTCCGGAATTCTAAGAAGTTTCGCATTTCAAATGTTCTTAAGTGAAGATTTAATCTCGAGTAATGAACCAAATAAGAAATTGTTTAAAATAATACGCAATTTCGGAATACAAAAAAATTGGAAGAATTCATGTACATATGTATGTGATATTTCTGCAAGTATGTGTGTGTGTATGTAAGGTTTGTACAAACATTTGAATACGATTAGAGTGACCATTGTTTAGCTAAGCACCCGAATTTCAACGTAGAAACCCGAATTAGCTTTAAATAGACGATAAGAAGACTCAGCGAACCGAGACGTTTCCGTCCATTAATATGATCTTCACAATTCATGTGGTTTACACGTTCGATTTGTTTCGAATGGAGTCTTTTTTTATGGTCAGCTGGACAAACGAATATGTTTGTCCGTGTATGTAAACAGACATGAATGTTAAACGCAGGTTTTGAGTCTAGTTAACTGCAACAAGTTTCTTGCAACATTTCAACCAGACTTTGAAAGGAATGCATTAATTTTCGATCATCTTTCACATAAAGTCTGGTGCTAAGTATGCTGGAGCGAAAAATTACGAACAACATTCCGTTTCCAACACCAAAATGATTCTGCTTTATTAGATTTTTTTTAAAAAATATCATGTGTCGTTTACGTTCTGAGAAATCGAATTTTTGAATGTTTTTGAATTTTTTATATAAATACTGATACAAAACTCTTAACACACATTATTTCACAAATGAAATAGAAATGTTGCTAGCAACATAAAGGCTAACTTGGTAGTACAACTATTTCACAGCTTAATTATATCCTCAACCTACGTTTGGGAGGGTATATATCTTTTGATACGACCCAAGTGTAACACATAGACAAATTCACATTAGACCCTAAGTGTCTTTGTATCAAATTTAATTAACGACTTGTCCTTATTTGTCTTAAACACAATACGAATTTCTGTTCAGGTTTCTGCTAGGTTTTTCGGCCACATTGTCAGAATTTCCCTCAGATTTCACATCACAGAAATTGTTTAGACATCTGACACATTAATCTGCACATGTTACCGAATTCCCCCTGACAAATCTTGCAGAATTCTGTCAAAACTTTCACACGTCTTTTTGTAAAGAATTCGGACAGAAATCGGATGCATAATGTCAAAGAAATCTGAACGATGCCGGCAACTTTTGCTTGATGGGTAGTTTCGTTCACGGTTAGGCTCACAGACAAATGGGATATGCTATGGTTCAGTTTGTCTGTCGAATGTCAATTCGGTAACTTTTGATACAGTAAACATTTCAGTTTTATAAAAAATTGGTTTCAAGCTCGGAGGGAAAGATTATTTTAAGGTACATATAAACCCTTCGTCAGGCACATATTTTGAGCCCTTAGTTCTGACACATGGTGTCTATACATTTACATGCATTTGTATGGAAATAAGGGCTGTTTGCCGTTAAATTTTTTACTAAGATAGGAAAATATTTGTTATATTTTGTGTTTCTATTTCTTTTTACTATGTTATTAGCTACCTGAGGAAGAAAAAATAGACCTGAAAAAATCTTTGGAATGAAAAGGGCAACAATTTTTTTGTTCTATATATATTTCTCTTTATTATTATTATTTATGAAGAATACATTGAATTTTTTTATTCAGAATTTTGCGGAAGGCAACAAAAACATAAATAATCTACTTTTGAATTTGCAGCAAAAAAAAAGTGTCTTACGGCGTATTTTGTCACCTTGCTGCAGGCAAATTCTGCAATCTTTTTTGGCAGTTAATGTGTCTGGACCACTGCGTGAAGCCACATTAAGGTTTGCTATATTGAGAGGTCTCCCAAAGTACGCTTCAAATGCTATACGAGTTGTTGCTTGAGCCACAATGTGCGGATTATTGGTGCGATTTTCAACGTTTATTTGGCTTTTTGTCCTGTTCCAAGGACTTTTTTCAATTATTAATTTATACATCGAAAGCCAACAATATTTTGGGAGATTACCTGAAATTACAGCCATGTACCTAAAATAGAAGTATGCTAAATTGAAGCATGAAAATGAAATATGTCTGGCCAGAACCATGTGCCAGTTCGAGGGTTAATATAAAAAACCCGGACTATTCATGGTACAATAAACAAGGTAAGGCCAAGCAATCAGCTGATTTACTGATTTTTTCTCGCAGCACTCTATATTGTCAAAGTTGACATTCGATGTTTTTGTTTACATTTAGGCAAAATTTAGGAAATTTCAAAAAACGTTTATTCAAATTATTGAAATTATTATTGTACCATGATATTTTGTATCAAATATTTACAACAATAACAAAAATTAACTGTCAGTAACTTTATTTTATATTCTTGACATATACAACTTTGACAATATAGAGTACCAGAGTTGTATCTTATTATTTTTTGTTGGGCTAATGACCTTACCTTGTTTATTGTACCATGGGACTATTGAATATATTTTGGATATATTTCCAAACTTACCTACTTTTCGTATTTTTGGATTTTAAGGGTGACCATTTTTTTGTATTTTTGTTTTAAGGTTTTCTTTTACACTTTTTTTCACATATTCAAAATTTTCACCTTTTTCAGATTATGAAATTGGACAAAAAAAAACAAATGTGATTTGCTTTTCGACTTTGTCGAACTCTATTTCATACATTTTAATAGATATGGTACTTTTTGTTTTAAATATAAAGTGTGTTTTGTGCTTCTTCACTGTTATTATAAAGAACTGGGTTATGATGTCGAGCACCAGGACAACATACCTTCAGTCAAAATCCGCCCCAAACAGAGACATGTTTTGCATTTATATAGGAAAAAAACACATAGATTTCTCGAATAAAGTAGAGCCCTGACATAAGTATGTATAATACGTGCAGGTCAAAAGTCAATTTAAATAAGAGATTTTCAGATTTTTCATGAGCAGAAAAATAAAAAGTATGTTTTGAATTGTGACACTATTGAAATAAATGAACAAATTTACTAATGTGCTTCTCCTTCCGTACATTCGTGTGACCAACAAATTTTCTTTCTTTCAAAATAGTATACTTGGTAGTGTTCACATTATAAGATAATGCAATGCGGACAGAATGCACTCTTTTACAGGTCTGATATACATATGCATGTGTATGTATGACCGATCATTGCTGCACTAGACCACTGAATTGCATTGCATCATTAATTTCCATGAATTTTCTACACTCAATCCTAGGCAAAACTACAGTTTTGCCAAAATACAAACGAATGAGTCGTAATTTTGTACGTTGAACTTTTCTGAAGTGCTGCAATGTTAACATTGCGTTGCATCATATTCTGATGTAATAATCGGCAGAGTATTTTCAAGATTTTTTGTGACAGATTGATAAATGTCGTCATATCACATAAATAAATGTGTGTGTGTGCGTGTGTGTGTATGAACATAGGATTGTAAATTAAATTTGGATTACATTCGACTGTACCATGAATTATCATTGCATGATAAAAATATTTTTTTTTATAGAAAACATCTTGGAGATTTTGTTAAATTCTCAAAATGATAAAACGAATATTATTCATTTTTCAATAAGTACGCCTTTGATTTGTTCTATTTTTTTTATAGAAAACATCTTGGAGATTTTGTTAAATTCTCAAAATGATAAAACGAATATTATTCTTTTTTCAATAAGTACGCCTTTGATTTGTTCTATTTTAAAGGAGAGTTGCACAATTTTTTGAACAAAACTCATGAATTGTAGCAGGAGGCTAAACGTTTTACACCCCGTTGTAAGTACGACCTCATTAAGAAATCATCTCCAAGCTGTTTAATGATTTTATGTGATTTTCAGGTTTTGTTGAACTTGGGAATTCCAAACGAGGGTAGGAATTCGGTGGCTGTAGTCGACTAGCGTTTTCTATCTAGGTCATTTAGATCGATCCACAGTGATTCAACCAAACCGAAC
Organism: Hydrotaea cyrtoneurina; assembly: GCA_958296145.1. Lineage (NCBI taxonomy): Eukaryota > Metazoa > Arthropoda > Insecta > Diptera > Muscidae > Hydrotaea > Hydrotaea cyrtoneurina. The sequence goes on along the minus strand of OY282514.1, from coordinate 46,873,448 downwards.
ATTTCCAATACAAGTATCTCCATCATGAAGGTGATATTGACATACCATAAGCTGTCATCCTGTAGTAGTGAGATGTTTGAAGAGGATCTTATCACTGTGTCGAAGCGGATTTTTAATATTAAAAAAGTTCGTAAGAGAATTTTATTATTTTTTGTTTATTTTTCACAAATCTGTCGGTTTTGCTATTTAAATTGCCATGATCATCTCGAACTTAAAAGACTATGTGGCGAGCTACTGCTACTAGACGCGAACAATAGTAGTAACACTATGAAATCTCATTGGTACTGTGGGTGGTCAGAAGCCCACATGAATTTTGGCCTTATCTGATCAACTCGGAAAGACTCTTCATAGAGTTTATTGTTAGTTGGGGCTTACCGCTTAAATGGTTGGCAGATGTGTTCTCTCGATCAGCTTTTCCCCTTATCGAGAATTGGTTTCTAAAAGTATTCCTGGATTTACTTGGTGTACACTGGTAGTCGCATCGCACTTATTCCAATCGTGTAAGAGAAGAATTAGAGGATTCTTCAAATCAAATATATTTACATTCGTCATGGTTCTTATTTTATCTTTTTGCAGGTCTTCTTTCTCTTAATGATGTGTCTATTCACCGTACTTCATAGATGAGTGTGTTGTCGGTATTGACGTTTTGGACATCCACTAGCCGCTCGACATATAGGTATCGACTTACAGGTGAGTTCTGACAAATAAACCGCCCCCGACAGCTCATTTGCAAGTGCTGTCTGGCAAATGATATAATCCAACACCTTTGGCTCATCTAAGACATCATAGCATACGGAAACGATTTAGTGCTGTTTTAACACTGAAAGGATCTTCTACTAATTAATTCAACACCCAGTATTTAAAAAAAATGTTTTATTGATTAAAAACAAATTCATTTTGTGTAAAGAATAACTAAAATTCGTTGTCCAGTACGAGTGTAACTAAAACAAGTCAGCTATCTTTTGTTAGACAATAAGGTGTTCATGTTTCTGGGTCGTTCATGTTTTAGAATGTTCACGTTTCCGCGAGTTGACTGTACTCTGTTGCACCATAAATTAATACAAATGAGGTCCGTCTATTCTTCAAGAGCTTCCCTTAAGGATCTGTACTGTTTATACTCAAAATAAACTCCCCTAAAAGTTTCAGTGTTATGTAACCCATGTGAGGGCCTTCACGGTTTCCAGTTTGCATTGATACCTGGTCGCCCTTATCACGGCACAGTTGGCTATATCGTGATGGACCTCAGCATCTCCATACTTGTGAGATCAAAAACTGAATAACAGTAACAAAGAATGAATGAATGAAATAAAAATATCACTTACACAAACAATACAAATTCAGACGAATGGAAATACACACACACCGAGGACTAGTTCTCGCATCATTGCCTTCACTTCAAAGCCAAGTCCGTCAGGAATCCGCTTCAAATCAAGTTCGCTCCTACTGGAAACACCAGTCAGAATGTCTGTACGCAGGGATGGACATACCGACCGGTCGACGAGCAGCCACTAAAATCCCACACAACCTAATCACAGTCGTTCCGGCTCAGCTCACAGATAAACAGCAGGAATATCTAATGTGTCCCACACCATTATGCGAATTAAATTCGGATATGGGCAATCTCTCGAATAGGTTAAAACTGAAGAGAGTGGGAGTCTGCCAAATGACATCGTAATAAAGGGTTTTCCAACAAAAGGTGTTATTTTGAATCACCCGGTATTTCGGAAGCAGGCGCTTTTGAAGCTTTTATTCTTTGACATTTGACAAGTTCATTAATAAAAATGGAACGATACACGCTTCAACAACGCATTGAAATTATTACAGTTCACTACAAAAATGGTGAAAATCTTGCAGTCACAGTTCGCAAAACTAAAACATTTTTGGGTCGTCGCGAAGCACCTTGTCGGACCGCAATACAGAAATTGGTGGAAAAATTCGTGCTTTTGGGACAAGTTAGTGATGAAGAATAAAACCCGTGCATGTCGCTCAAGAACAACTGAGAATATTGCTGCTGTAGCCCAAAGTGTTGTCGATTCCTCGTCGTTCTTTGGAATTACACCGTATTTTGAATAAAGACTTGGGTGAATGGATTGCGCTATCGAGAGATGAATAATATTTTTTTATGGTCGGAGTTGGATACGACGATGTTTTTCTTCATTATTAACGGCATACCTTCCTCTTTATTATGAAATAAACATCCGATCATTTTTCTTAAAAAAATACAATTTTTCTTTGAATACCAAAATAACACCTCTGTACGCAGTACGTGCATGTCGCTCAAGAACAACTGAGAATATTGCTGCTGTAGCCCAAAGTGTTGTCGATTCCTCGTCGTTCTTTGGAATTACACCGTATTTTGAATAAAGACTTGGGTGAATGGATTGCGCTATCGAGAGATGAATAATATTTTTTTATGGTCGGAGTTGGATACGACGATGTTTTTCTTCATTATTAACGGCATACCTTCCTCTTTATTATGAAATACACATCCGATCATTTTTCTTAAAAAAATACAATTTTTCTTTGAATACCAAAATAACACCTCTGTACGCAGTAAAAAAGGTATAAAATTCAATTGAAAATATTGAATAACAAAATTTCCCAGCAACATCTAATTACTTTAGTAATTGGCATACGAGCGTATCGGTGAATTATGTCCCAGTAGTTGTCATATTGATTTCATATCATATTGTTAACATACAAAAATAATCACAATATAATTTCGATTTATTTCAAGGTTTTCAATTGACTCATTGATCATATCGATATCAAATTAGTTATTGAAAGGTCCAGTAATGGAATAGAGATGCTGACTGAGTTTCTATTCCGATGACTTCTTGTGACATTTTACCGCTTATTCGATAATTACGCTTTGCTGTTTCATTGCATTCCTGTTGCAAAATACTTTTTATTTCAACTTGCACATTTTTTAACATAACCTTTTAATTTAAGTTTTCGTAATTAATTGCTGATTCATTTAATCGCGCTGCAATGTTTGAATACACACATGTGTTGCAATTGAAGTAATATATTCTTTCATTCACTTAAGTGATTTTGCTAATTAAACCAGTTGCAATTATGTGGATTCAAATTACTACCAGAGTTTTGTTTTATACATTTTTCTTAAATCTTTGTTCGATGTATACGAAAACTCCGTTGCCCTGTTACCCATGAAATATCAACAGCAACGAAAAATACCTTTGGAACCTGACTCTCCGATGTGTATTCAAATGCATAACTAGAATTGTTGAAGATTGATCACTCCCCCAACTACATTGCCGTTAGCACAGACAGTGGTGCCAATACCATAAAAATACGATGGTATTGATGCTTTATAGTTTATTGTCGAAGCTACTTTGTGCATGCCTTCATTATTGTACAGCCGCATAAATAAAAGCATAATACAAATTATATTTGTCTTTTCGATAAAGTTCACCACTAGTTATCCCATGCTACCAAGTGCTGAACTTTGTGCAATACCTACAGTTTAAAGCCGGCTCCGAACGGCTAATATTGTTCTGAAGGTCTTTTACATGGCTTAGAGATTATTCTCTTACTCATAAAGTTGCTGGCATTTATGAGGAAACGACCGTTGAAAATGTTTTTGATATGCTTCACGGGATTCGAAGCTGGGTTTGCTGTGTGATAGTCGCACACATTACCTATCACACTACGACCACCAATAATTGTCATTCCACAGCCGCCAATAATTTCATGTCGGCTTCGAACTCTTCTACATACCACAACACTGCCGCACACATTTATAGTGTTTCGGTTACTAAAATAATCAAGAGGTGATCACTTTACGTGTTAGTGATAAACATTTAATGCTACATGACAGATGTTAATCATACGTCTGTAGAACTTCTTATAAAATGTAATAAAATTACAAATTGGCTTTCTGTTCTTCTGTAGGACATGTACAAGTGCAGACAAATACCACATTAATCAAAATTGGTGCACATGTTGAACTGTGTAATACATTGGTCATTATATAAATATATGCCTATGTGGAGGTATTCTATTCTATATACACAGTTTGCCTTGTTTGTAATGGTGTGGTGTTATCAGTTAAAAAGATAAAATATTTTATCAGTTGATAACTAAATCGTGAAGATACTTGTGTATGAGAAACGCGATGCTGACTGCATCACGGGAAATATTTGAACAACAATTCAAAAACGAAACCGAATGAAAGTACGTATGTACTTAATTGTATATACGTACATTAGACCGGGTCATGATGATGGAAATGAAAAAAAAAAACAAACAACTAAAAGGAAAAGTTAAAGTCGAACATATGATATCCTAAATCACGTTTCTCAATTAGAACATATCTGCGTTTATAAGAATTGAATCCTTTAATATCACCATTGTGCGGCGTTAACAAAAGAAGAACGGCAACATTTACTTCAATAGTGTCACAACTCAAAACAAGTTTTTTTTTCAGAAGAGCCGTTTAATGTTTTCAATTGTGTCCTACTGAGCAAATATGGGACTGTGTTATTAAAATATGCATGCAAACGAAGCTGTGGTACACAAATATTGAGATCTCAAAAAGAAAATTATTGGCTTGGATTTGAAGGGTTATTGTAAAAACACACACACGATTGCACAAAGTGGTTTTATCAGTTAATTTAATTATTTTAGACCATCGCAACGTCCCCCGAAAATTCCCATTTAATTTCTGACTCTAAAGTGTCACTTTCTACATTACAATTTTGTATTCATATTTTTTTTTGTCAAAAACCCGAGTAGCCTCGGCAATTAAAATACCGTAGTACAATACGATGGATTATGATAAAGATATCAGGTGAAGTGATTATTTTGTTGAAGATACGGACGACAGAGTGATAGACAACACAGATGATGGAGTAATATCAGAAACCAACGAGATATGCTTTATTTTATATGAAGTGCTTAGCATGTTATAGACAAAAAATCGAGTATTTAAATTTTTGTGGCTTTATTACAGCCTGGGCAGAATATCCATGTTCAATTCCGAAAAACAACTTTGTCTTCGCTATTCTAAAAAAAATTGTCATCAGTTAATTTTATTAACCTGTATGTATGAGTGCTAGGCTTTCAAATTAATATTAGGCATACGCTCAAAACAATTGTGTAATGCTGTTCTAGAAAGCAACTGTGAATTAATACACTTTTAAGAATCATTCCTATGAAATTCATATGTTCTACAAAGTTTTTTACTGAGATCTTAGGAACATTTTTGTAGTTGATTGTTTCCTTGAATTTCGAACGGTTTGCTCCTATGGAGCTGAACAGGGGAAAACAGATTAAAAATTCTCACTTTTTATTGCAAAAATGACACCGAGGCCCCATAAAAAGAAAGTGCATGACTTTGGGCAAAACTGGAAGACTGGTCTTTTATAGCGTAGTGGTGTCCGTATATGGTTATATTTTTTCGCGTTGCACTCATGTACATTGTGTGTTGCAAATCGAAAACAAATCGCATGAGAATAATACCGCATTTCGCTGGAGAGCTTAAAATGAAGTAAGTATGATCGGAATAAGAAGAAAACAAGCTTAATGACACCGAAGAACTCAAATTTAACTAGTTTGGGAAACTGGGATCTTTGATCGGCAAAACAGCTACACATTCATGTAGAAAAAAGGAAAACTAAACGACAATTTTCACACATGAATCACCTGGTATTTCGGTAGCTGTCACGTTTGAAGCTTTTATTCTTTGACATTTAGAAACTACGCCATTACTAAAAATGGAACGATACACGCTTCAACAAGGCATTGAAATTATTAAAATTCACTACAGAAATGATGAAAATCTTGCAGTCACAGTTCGTCGTCGTTTTTTGGGTCGTCGTGAAGTACTTTGTCGGACCGCAATACAGAAATTGTTGGACAATTTTGAGGTGTTGGGACAAGTTAGTGATGCGAAGAATAAAACCTGTGCCGTCGGTCAAGAACAATTGCTGCTGTAGCCCAAAGTGTTGAAGAAAACCCAGATTTGTCCAATCCTCGTCGTTCTTTGGAATTGGCCATTCCACAAACGTCATTACACCGTATTTTGCATAAAGACTTGGGTCTTAAGGCTTATAAAGTTCAGTTAACACAAGACCTCAAGCCGGCCGATCATCAACAACTTCGTTTATTTGCTGATTGGGTCCTTGAAATGCATGAAATTTATCCGGAATTCCATCGAAAAATCATCTTGACTGATGAGGCCCATTTCCACCTCGGTAACTACGTCAACAAGCAAAATTGTCGCATCTGGGTCTTGGAAAACCCAAGAGTTATTGTTGAGAAGCCTCTCCATCCTCAACGTTTGACTGTGTGCGGTTTATGGTCCGGCGGGGTTATTGGACCTTACTTTTTCGAAAATGAGGTTGGATCAACAGTTAAGTTGAATGGATTGCGATATAGAGAGATGATTAATGATTTTTTATGGTCGGAGTTGGATGATATTGATCTGGACATCGTTTACTTTCAACAAGACGGCGCAACGAAACCATTGTTCTTTTACGGGAAAAGTTTCCGGACCGTGTTATCTCTCAAAGAGGTGATCACAATTGGTCAACGAGATTTAACACCTTGCGACATCTTCCTTTGGGGCCACGTGGAAGATAAAGTCTACGCCAATAGCCCAACGGCGATTCAAGACCTCAAAGACAGAATTCGTGAGGCTATCGAGAACATAGGGCAGCCACTTTGCGATTTGGTTGTGGAAAATTATATGAAAAGGATATGGTCCTGTAAGCGTGGTCGTCGTACCTTCCAATCGTACCTTCAACGGCATACCTTCCCCTTTATTATGAAATAAATAACCGTTCGTTTATTTCCAAAAATTCCATTTTTCTTTGAATACCAAAGTAACACCTCTTGTTGGAAAATCCTGTATATAAGATTTTGATATTAACGAAGTTTCCTATAAAGCCAATAAAGACATAATCAACTATTGCCAACAATTTAGTGTCGTTTCTTTTACTCACATTAGAGTTTACATGAAACCCTATAGAACGGCAGGACTGCTGCGTCTTGGTCCTTCTGTCGAAATGTTTTTAAGCTATTTTTCTTTATTTGCCGACCCACTCCAATGTACATATGCATGATTTTAGAAACATCTTTCTCTTGACTATATCTACGATGAATATGAGTAAGCCACACATTTGAATTCCAATCATCCGTTTCGAAAATTAGCATGAAAAGTTCAGAGTAGTACAAACACAGATACTAATGTAAAACTACAACAACTACCACCACCACCACTAACAGCAACAACGACGACAACAACGTATAGATAATTTCAAAATAAATATTCAAAGACAATGAAAACAATCTGTGGGTTTTGTACACATTTTTCATTGTTTTAATGAACAACAAACAAATAACCCAAAGAAACCTCACACAAACTGCAAACAAACGGGACAGACAGACCGACATTCATTCATTCACAGATTCATAGGCACGTCTCTAGACGCAGCGAGAACGCGTACATATGTATGTACACACTACATACACAAATAGATGGCTACAACAAAACAAGTGTTTGATCAACCGCTAAATAGCTGCTGCAGTTACTCTTGCCTCCATTGCCGTTGCAGCCGGTAGCAGCATTGGATTGGATGCGAATGACAGGCAATATTACATGCATTTCATTTAAGGCCGGAGTGGACCGCAGTCGTGTAGACAATTCCACTCGAATCGCTACGCAAAAGTTTAACTCAATAGCACAGACATGCTGGTAAGCAAACAGCAGCAGCAGCCGCCGCAAGAGCAGTGCGCCTGTTGGCTGCACATATCCCGCAACATCGTACGGTACGGAGTACAACAGAAACAAGAATAGCACAGCATACAAACCGGTGGTGCGACTATATACGATCAAGTAGTGTGTTGCAATGACGACTCTCGCGATGCCCTACCCTGTTACGGATATAAATACTGTTTTACATACATATCGCTCATTTACTTGAATAGTGGCATAATTCAAAATTCACATTATATATTTTAGGTCTTGGAAAAGCTGTAAATCTCTAATTTAAATTGGCTTTTGTTCTACTGAGTATTATGGATCCATATTATTGAAATAGCCTGCAGTTCTTTTTCTATATTTGGAAAGTACGACGAAATTGACTATTTTAAACGGCTCTCCGGAAAAAATCCTATTTTGAGTTATGCCACTATTAAAGTAAATGAGCGATATATAAAATTAAAAGTAATGTATTTCATGGACCAATACAAAAAATATCAACTCATTCGAAATGTCCTCTTTTGGGCTTAAGTCGCATTGGTCAATTATCAATGGCCGCGCACCCCTCGTCTGTTGGAAAAGTGGCTACAGACCGAATCAGAGCCTTTAAAACTGCCCACAATTTGTAATCCAGTGGGCAGCCTGAGGGCCCTTTTTCAAAGGAAATGAATGCTGGCAAATTGTTTTAAAGACCGGGACACTTTAGACTTATGGGTCTGAGCGGAATCCGGCTAGAAAGTCCAAGGCTGGTTTCGGAACATTGTAATATTGCAACTATATAGATTATCTGGGAAGCCTTCGACTGAATGATACTGGGATACTAAATGGAACGCACTATGTAGGGAAATGTGAATAAGATATAAACAAAATCTAGCATTTAATTTTTATTTGATTTTTTTTGTGTTCGAAAATGTTGTCTTCTCTTGACAATTCACCACAAATAACTGGAAAAAAAGGTTGCAAAAAACTTTTGTGGGATTTGGATTTTCTTGCAAGTATTAAGTCCTGCCAGTAAAATATGTAGAATCTTAGGGTGCTGACAGAGTGGGCGCTGAAAGCGGAGCAGAGCGCAAAGCATATCGATGCTAGAAGCAACAAAACTGAATATATTCGCAGGTCTATGGAATATTGCAAGCCAAGCAGATCATAGCTAATGTGAATTCTTTATTGCCAGGTGTGAGTTTTGGAACCAGATTTAATTTGACAATTGGCATTGGACATATAAAAAACGAAGTTAATTCTTGCCCTGCTTTGTGAGACCAGAAAAACAAATGTTATTATAATCGTGTGTTAGTGCAAATGTTATGGATATTGGAAATCATAATACAATGATGAAATTTACCTAATTCATTTAGTTTTGGATACCTTCGAAATTGTTTGTATTTTATTTTAATACAAAACACGAAGGATAATTAACTTTGACATTCTCAAAATTTGTTCTTCTCTCGGCACGGCTCTGCTTTGAGTGCGCACCCAGTCAGCACCCTTAGCACTAAACTTCATTGCCATCTCTATACAAGTACTGATCTAAACCCTATAAACCATGTACATTAGGATGATTCGAAATATGTTTATGGCTGCTATACCGCCCGTATATTATTCACCACCTCTTACAAAATGTTCGTACTTCAAGTTTCAATTTAATATGAAAATGTTTCAGCTTGACAGTAAGTATTTGACTAATTGAACGAAAGTTGATTAACTGCTATTACCAGTTTTTCAAAATATTTATTACGAAATAAATTGAAAACGAAATTAATGTCGTCTTTAAAGCAATGTCACTCTTGGCAAATATTTAACTTAAATATGTTTGCCCGTGTATGCAAATAAAAAACGTCAAATATTTTGAATGTTAATTATAGCACATTTACATTTTGAGCATTTATTAGACAGCTATTGTTTTCCCTAAAAGCTGTCAAACAATGTCAAATACAATTGTGTCAAACATATTTTCGTGCCGTTCAGACTTAAGCAAATAATTGTCACGCAAAATTTATGTGACTAATCTGCCAAAAAAAAAAAAATCAGAAAAATCTTTTCCCCTATAGGAATTTCAAATTTGGTGAAATTTCAAAATTATGAAATTAAAAAAATCTGTTATAATTTTTTAAGTAGAAACCTTTAAAATAAACAATTAAATAAAAAAAATTGGTATCTCGCGCTGTTCTCGAGATATTGACATTTTGATTGTGAAAATTGTAGACCTCAACTGCCGATATCTCTAAAAGTACAGGATATGTAAAAAAATGTACTTAATTTTTATATATTTGGACTACTGCTTGTGCCGGCCGTTGTTTTCGCTTCTTTGATTTTGCAAAAAAATAAAACAAAATACAAATTTCCGAAAATAAATTTTTAATTTTACATCAAAATGTAATAAAAATAAAGTTATAAAGGGTGTTTTTTATTGGGGTATAGAACTTTAAGTTGGCATCACTTTTTTAACTGGCGGCCATTTTGTCAGCTGTCAAGTGATTAATATTTACTTTGGTTTGCCATTTCATCATGAACAGGTTGACAAAAGAACAACGCTTGCAAATCGTGCAAATTTATTTCGAAAGTAATGGTTCAGTTCGCGAAGTTCACCGCAAGCTCCGTCCATTTTATGCCATTACATCCACAAAAACTGACTGTTTGGTGTGCTCTATGGGCTGGTGGAGTCATTGGGCCACACTTCTTCCGAAATAATGCTGGAGAGTCAGTTACCGTTAATGGAGACCGGTATAGAGCCATGATAACCGACTATTTTGTTCCCGAATTGGATGGCATGATGAGTTGTGGTTCCAACAAGTGGTTGAAAATTGGACCTGTAGAATTGGCTTTATTCGAGCCAGCCGCGGCGGCCACATGCTCGAAATCATATTTAAACATTAATGGCATAAAATTATCCTACCAATAAAGCCAAACGATTTTCTTGTGTTTTATTTCCATTCGAATAAAAAACACCCTTTACATTAAAAATGGCAGACAATACCAGACAATACAAAAACAATTATGCCTTCAAAATTACAAAAATTAAAATTGTGGCAAGGTCAATGGGGGTCGCCACATCGAAAAAACGTCCACACCCACTTATTTCGACAATATTGTACGCAGTTAAATTTTATTGTAATCGAATAAAAATGTCATTATGGTCTTCAAAAGTTTTGGAGTATACAATTATTTAGATGCTTAGGAGGGGACGAAAAAAAGCGAATAGATATTTTAAAAAAATCGCGAATCACAAAAAATAAATAAATATTTATTTTCGTCGAACGGGTTAATAGAGTCATCCATTAACTCGTTGGACGTCAGTTGCGAACAAAAAGGGCGTATATGTACTCGTGAATACATTACATTTCATTTAAGTACCATATTGTCCACAAAGGTGGGCGGGCCCCAGCCCCAGCCCCAAATTTAATTTTAATTTTCGCCATTTTGTGGTCATTTCGAAGAGAATTGTATATTTTTTTATTTTCTCGTGATTACTTAAAACAATTCTTCAAATGCAGTACTTCATGTAAAAAAAAACAAAATTTTGTACAAATGTTTCTTAACTCCGCCTGGTCGTATTTTGTACGATAAGCCGGTCGCAAGCCCGGATGAAGGAGGAGGCTTGGGGCGTAGGCCACCTCTGTAAAAACCCAGAATTGCACTGAAAACTGAAACAATCGATAATAAATGGACTCCCCCCAATGTTGTCAACCACCGCAAACAGTTAAAGGATGACGATTTAGGGATATGCACTCCTAAGACCAGGTGTGCGCGGAAGTTGAGTGATCTGTATGGTTTCAGTTTTCTTCTAATACTTCTTTTTATTAAATCATTCAAACTACTTAATCTACTTACAAAAAGTGTACTCAAAATTCCTATCGTCCTCCCCAATATGCGTCGGAAGATATGAAAAGAGAGTACTTAGGAAAAATCCATGATATTAGACAGTTCGAAAATGATTTGTCTATCTGTGTGGTCTTCGAGATCAAACGTATGCACACTGCTTCTCATGGCAAGTACAAGACCGTGATAAAACTATTGTAATTAGATATTAATTAGACGTCATTAAAATATTAAAAAAAAATTGATAACCGAACCGTAATAAAATATTGAAGTATGAATTATGTTCGTTCTCGAACACCAGTGTCTCTTTCGAACTAGTGGGTCTCCTCGAAAAGTACTAAGCTGTCATCACCGCCATCCAGGAAATAAGATGGAAGGGACACGGCGAGACGATAAGGAAAGATTGCGATATATTCTACAGGTGCCATGAACAGGCCAATACGACACCTTGTCGCTGGTCATAATATGTTTACAAGGCCAAATATTTTTACATCAGCCTAATTTGTGCTCACGCTCCGACGGAAGGAAACTGCAAAGAGACTAAAGACTCGTTCTCCGAGCGCCTAGAACAAAACCCTGGCGGGTTTCAATGCCAAATTCAGCAGGGTGGACATCTTTGGTCCCGTCGAAGGAAAATTCAGCCTTCACGAAGATACCTCCGACAACGTAATGCGGCTGATCGATTTAAATTTTCTCTTGTACGCCATTTCTTAATCGGCAGAATTGAGCTGCCGATAACAGTGATGTACAGCTTATCATCGCAAAGTTAATAGAATTCGGGTAGCTTCGAAAACTGGAAACAATATTCTGCCCCAAAACCATGCGACCCCAATAACTTAAGTGCGATACGAAGACCGCTTCAACCTGTGCCAATTATTTTCTATACCAAAAAAGAAATTGCATACTTAAACTCGTGACAACATTCATATTCATATGTCCGAATTCTCTAAATAAGCGTGCCGTTTTTTCAATGCCACGCCCCCAGCCCTTAATTAATTTAATTTTCGCCATTTTGAGATAGTTTAGAAGGGAACTTAATTTTTACAATGTTGTAGCCACAACAGATGTTTTGAATCTCGTCAACAGAGATATAACTGGATTAAATAGTCTGCATACTACGTCTGGTTTTGTATGGGGATTGTGAGCGCAGGGATGTAGAAAATAAAAATGAGAATTATGTCGGTGGGAATTATGCCAGGTCACCTTTACTATTCTTTTAAAACGTGTTATTGCGTTTTGTAATGAATATTTTCTTCAGAAGAAATCAGAAAAATAATTATGCCAGGTCACCTTTACTATTCTTTTAAAACGTGTTATTGCGTTTTGTAATAAATATTTTCTTCAGAAGAAATCAGAAAAATAACTGACGTATATTGACAAAAAAATAGACGTAATTTTTGTTTGTGTCAGAATTGGTTTGCGGCACTTTTACACAAGGCTTTTGACAATAAGTGATGTGTTTGGTATAAGGGTAAGGCATGAAAACTCATTCCTTAAGGCCGAATATTTATGCTTTCGATTCGATTCATTTCTGTGGATTCAAGAGAAAGTTGAATGTCATTATGTTTTACATATGTCCATGTTTATAAATTCTTTAAAATAAGTTTAACATAAATTCTTGGGGGATTTTTTTGTTATTTTCATAATTCAAAAGCCGCAGGCCACGTTGATTACTTAAGATGACATACACATTTGAATGCCTATAAATCCACGTGTATGGTGATCCACGTGTAGCCAAATTAAAAAAATTGCACCTATTCCGGTATATTGTATATTCCTGGTTATTAATTTATTAAAGTCGGGCGTGCCACCGCCCATTTATTTTCTGGTTGCCGATATCGCTAGTGACATCTAGAGGTGGCAAATATAATAAAATTCTATTAATTGGTCTTTGAGCCATGCAAGATTTCCGATATTATGGATTGCAAAATTATCAAACAAGTCTATGGCCCCAATAACCCAACAACGTTCTTTCAATGTAGTTTTTTCCTTCATCACATCCACATACCATATAGTATACCACCATAGCACACTGTAGCGTACACACAAAACGTTAATGAACGGAAATGAGTTTTTGAGTAGATTTAAATACGTACGTAAGTCTGTGCGCTGCGCGAAAAGGCTCTATTGAGTTTAGCCACATTAGCAGCAGATCAGTTTAAAACTTTGAAGCGTTTAGTCGAAAGAATAACAGAAACGGTAAACGTGTTAACCCAAAATAGCAAAAACAAAAAAAAAACCAACACAAATAACTTGAACACGGTACGATTATTAAACGAAGAAATAAAAAAATCATAATTGCAATTTAAGTGAATGTTAAGTAGAAATAGAATGTGGAACAGAATTTCAATTGGAAGCCAAAACAAAAAAAAAAGAATGAACGATTCTTTTGTTGTTCATACATACATATATGTATATGACATAATTATTGTGAATAAATCCAGAAAAGAAATAGATTTCATATTTTTATTCCTCTAAATTCACAACGCAATTTATTTAAGATAAAGCTGCTATTTTTTTCTACGCAAAAAAAAAATAAAATAAAAAATAAACAAAACTTGTTAAAATTCCAAACACAAATTTGGTTAAAATAGAATTCAATAGCGATGCAGAGTTGCCAGAAGTATGTATCCAGACTCGACTGGTAAATCCCCTTACACACAATGAGATATTTATTGGGTAAATTGGAAAAACTGCAAGAATACGTAAATTGACAGTTGGATTTTAATCGTTATGATAAATTACACAAAATATTTTTTTTTTTAATATAGTTTTTAATTAGAACGAATTCTTGACTTTTTTTTTTTTTTTTTTTTTTTGAAGGCCATCACTCAGGGGATGGCCCCTATAAATGCAATGCATTGTGTTAGCGGAAGGAAATTAGGGTATCGGAAGGAGGAAAGAGGGAGTAGTGTTTGTTGACATTTGTTTTGAATTTCTGAATGTCACAACTGGCAGGAAATACATTTGCTGGAAGATTATTCCACATACGAACGGTTCGGCTAAAGAACGGATTTTCTCTATAGTGCGTCGTCCGGTCAACCGGCCATTTTACAATGAACGGATGAGATATGTAGCCATATTATTGTACCTCATTGTCTATGCTGAGGTTTTGTGAAGTTTACCTCCGGTTATAATCTTAAATCGTGCATGGCTGTAAGTCGTAATGATGAAACTAGAAGTTTCTATCCATTTGACCATGTTTTACATAGGCTTGTTTTTCTCTCACAATGGCCCACCGGTCCGGGCTCCACATATAAATAAACCTTAAAAGAAATGAATTTTTGAATAAGTGATGAAATTCCTTTCAGTAGCCTACGAATTTTATTTAACCCTCTAACCGGAAATAATATTATCCCTCTAACCGGCCAAACAGAAATACTGGAAAATCCTTGCAACCAGTTTTTTTTTACCAGTTATGCACAAAAAAATATTTTTTACGAATTTAAACACAATTAATAACGACATCCTTAGAGTGTTATTTCCACTTGCTATGTCCATGGATTCGGCCATTAACTTAGCCACAATGTTGTTTTTCAAAAAATGTATTATTACTGAAATGGAAGGATTTGTTTTCCGATTGGAGACTTGGTTTTTGTTGAATTATTTCAGTCCTGTGGAGATGCTGCTTACCTTTGGGGAGTATCTGTGGTTTGAACGTAA
Organism: Hydrotaea cyrtoneurina; assembly: GCA_958296145.1. Lineage (NCBI taxonomy): Eukaryota > Metazoa > Arthropoda > Insecta > Diptera > Muscidae > Hydrotaea > Hydrotaea cyrtoneurina. The sequence continues at coordinate 46,858,243 of OY282514.1, read as the reverse complement.
ATCGAAATTGGAAACTTTGGAAATAATTCTACCATAAGGAATTGGCTATTCCGATTCACACAGACCTAGCTGAAGTATGTTCGGAAGATGAAGTGCGGAAGATAGAACCATGGGTTAAGGCGGAGATGAGCTAGAACGGCTCAAATGTGGAAACGTCTGTTCTTAAACATATTTACTGCGTGTTTCCATAAAATGTCAGTATTGGAAGAGTTATAAAATGGGTATCTGATATTATTCCGTTCTGGTTTTCAGATATATGTTAGATATCGACATATCGCTACCTAAAGTCGCAAAGGGTGTAAGTCCAAAATTTAAAATTTTACAAGAGAGACAAATAACTTAATTTTATTCTTCGACGATTTATTTTTCCAAAAGTTTTAATGCAATTATGTGTAGGTTATTCATGTTGTTGGTAATATTAAAAAAAAATTTGAAAAATATGTTTGATAGTCTTTTTTGAGCATTAGTAGTCTTAGGTAGTCTTTTTTGAGCATATAGGGACTTAGAACATTTTCTTTTCAGTTATAAAAGGTGACAGGGCATATATTTCTAATGTCAAGCCCAACATGCATGAACAATTTTATGAATATTAGGTTTTTCTCGAAATCCCCCACTATGCACCATGGACCTTCGGTGAGTAACATGGTGGCTGTCTTTGAAAGTGTGGTGTCCATTTGCAACCGAATGTAGTGGCCTACATATCAGCAGAGTTATTAGATAAACTACGGCTCCTACCCAATAGAACGGGTTGATATGGATGGACTTCACCTGTCCGTCGCATTCTAGCATTTTCTTGCATGGTTGTACATGGTTCAGGCAGGTAATCAGGTTCACATTGATAATCATTTAAACAGCAAGAAACATCTGTTAAGTTCATGGGTTGGGTCCCAAAATTGGACAACGATCATACAACGAAATTAGAAATGTGGATATTTCATGTCACTAGAGTATCCATAAACCAAGCGTTTAAAGCTTCTACGACAAAGACTTCAAAGAAACACTTTTTCTTGTCGATGGTCTTCCAGTCGCTTTAGATGGAAACCATTTACTTGAACCTTTTGTAGTTAATTTTCACTGTCGGCAATTTAGAATGATTTCGTGAATACATATTTCCAGATTTCACAGAAGTCCATTCATGGAATGTTAAGGGAAATACGTAAGCACGATTATGTATTTCACTCAACATGCGCTGAAGGATTCTGGACTGGTAGCTTCTTTATAATCAGTGAACAGTTTACGATATGATTTTGTTTATTCGCCTAGCCAGACCTCATTGTTTGCCGGTTCTATTTGACGTCGTTTATCTTTCCAACACAAGAAGCAAAACAAACAAAAATCCTATGCACGAGTTGTGCGAAAATAGACGTCACTTCCTCCTGTGAATGTTAAAGCACCAAAATAAACATATCTCTTGAACTTACCCGCCACACGTAAATGATTCGTTGATTAACTCTACATTTCGTTTACTTTTAGGTTTTTTTTTTAAATTAAATACAAAAACCCGTTTCATTTTATAGTCTTTGTTTTAATCTAAAAAAGGTCAACAATTTCGAATGGTGATAAAATATTTTTTTTTTTTTTGCAAATTAAAGCAGTGCATTGTACTGGCTGATACGTTTTGTGTGTAAAATCTTTTATAAAATGCCACATCATTACAAGTATGCACAAGAATTTTGCTACTTCGTCCGAATAAAAAGTGAATAAAGAAATAATTTGCGGTTTCAATGAAAATTCCATTAGGTCAATGACAGTGTTCGAAAGTTTGTAACGATAAATTGTGCAAAAACGACCACAGCGTTTAACATTTTAAGATTGTTACTCGAGTATGAAAAGTGACTAACTAAATATTTTTTAGTGAAAGTTCATCCGAAATAGATGTCATAGTTGATTTCCTATATGTGTGATTATTATCGACGGCTTTCCGGAAAATCCATCTGCTTACCGTCAACAAATTCTACTCCCTCTTCGCTCACGATACTTGGTATTTATAGGAGTCAACTCTTAAGTATTGGGAATTTAAAAATAAAATAAATATCTTTAAATATATTCGAATAAGGCAGTAAGTAGGAGAATTCAAAATTGTATGTATTTTATGTATGGACTTTTAGTGGTTTTGAATCAAATGTTAGTTTGACATCAGTTACCAGCTCGACATCTTGACAGAAAGTCAGTAATTTATCACCGCGGAACATAGTGCGTTTATTGAATAAGTTTCCAGCTGTCTACAATTTGTTCTGAAAATGTTCGTGAGACTGACATGTTAGTGGACAATACGGCTCTATGAAAAATGACCACCCAAAAAATTAAGAATTTCCTAAAATCCTAATAAAAAAATTTCCCAAAAAATTTGGAAAAATCCCCAATACCAATTATAAAAAATTACCCAATGCAAAATCCCCCAAAACATTATGAAAAATACCCAAAAAAACAAAATTATAAAAATTCCCGAAAAATCAGCAAACACACGACGTTGTTGATGATCGGCCAGCTTGATTTCTTGAGTTAACTTAACTTTATAAGCCTTAAGACCCAAGTCTTTATGCAAAATACGGTGTAATGACGTTTGTGGAATGTCCAATTCCAAAGAACGACGAGGAAATGGACCAACCCTTCACTTTGGGCTACAGCAGCAATATTCTCAGTTGTTATTGAGCGACGTGCACAAGTTTCATTTTTCACATCACTAACTTGTCCCAACAGCTCGAATTTTTCCACCAATTTCTGTATTGCGGTCCGATAATGTGCTTCACGACGACACAAAAGTTCTTTAGTTTTACGAACTGATTTTCACCATGTCTGTAGTGAACTGTAATAATTTCAATGCGTTGTTGAAGCGTGTTTCGTTCCATTTTTAGTAAATGGCATACTTGTCAAATGACAAAGAATAAAAGCACATCTTGTTGGAAACCAACCCCTTTATCTAAAGGCAGCTCCGAATATCGCACAGTCGCCGTGAAAACGGCAGCTGAAAAATGTCTAATGATTTTGCCAAGGTCGAATCGAGGTTTGCCACGATATAATCGGATACACTACCTATCACACCACTGTCGTCCCCACCGTGTACTCTATTGAATTTTATCAATTAATAGCGATTTTGTAACACTATTGTGAATTATTACATGCAAACACAAAATTACTCTTATTTGATTCATTACTCAATTTTGCTTTATTGAAAATTACCTGAAACAGTTAACAGTTTGTGATTAATTGTAACTGTCTAGATATTAAATAAGGTCCAGTCCCTCACTAAACACTCAAAAAAAAAGTTTGGTTAGATGTTCCATATCACTACGTATGAGTAATGTAAATTCAAATTACTTATCGTCCCATGGGTCTCAAAATGTAAGTGGTGTTTTTTGTGCCAGGCGACCTAAACCGGAATCATTTAAATGCAATAAATTTCTTACGAACATTTTAATTTTTCCATAATAAAAAAATATAATTTTCGTTTACTCTCACAAACTTAACATGGTTAGACCTCGAGTGTAATTCGATCCCAATACACTCACTAGATATCGAGGATAACTCGTCAATAAGTTTTGTGCTTTCAATACAAGTTATATGGGACAAGAAACTATCAAGTGAAAAATTAATACAGATGAGATATCCATTTCTGAATTACGTTCTCCTGGGGCTGTCCTAGGAAAGAAGCCCTTTACATGGTGCCTAGACCAGTTTCCACATTATAATTATTTAAAATTCCAACTTTTTTTGAATACATGAGCAAGTAACCTAGTACGAAGGTTATTCGAAATATATAATGTACTTCCCCAGTAAACCGTAACCGACCATCAGGCAACACTTGTGAGTACAAGCGTTAAATCAAGCTTAACACTATTTACTGTTGTGGCCCTCCGTTTCTACGTCTCACCACCCTCTCACACTCTTTCTTTCACCATAGACAATTTGCGTTGCTCTTTCGTCTGTCAGCAGAATGGCCGGAGTATCAGATGTAAACATTGGTTCCGCTGCAGTTGAATTGTGCCTGGCACGAAACGTGCGAGTCTCAAACGTCGCGAGCGTCGCTCCGATTGCTGATGCTGCTGCCTGCTACTGTTGTTGCACCCCCCCTTTCGACACTATTGAGGCAAACATTTAATGAACACATTCGAGTACTGTGAAGATACATGTGTATACATATGTATGTGTTCACGTTCCATCGCACTGGTGTTCACATGTCTGTATGTATGTATGTACACATGTGCGATTATTGTGACTGCTGCTTTTCATTGTATGCCTGTCTGCCGGTATCTCTGCAGTCTGACGGTTTGTGTTTTATTTTTGGGCTTAAAATAAAAATATAAAAATACAGAAAACAATAATGAAGCCATTGTCATAGCTTTAATCTATTGAATGCAAAAATTATGATTATCTCTTTTCTTCTTCTGCTTCTCGACTTTCCAAAGCGATGGAAGTATCAAAGCATTACCGTCACGTCGTTCTGCGAACATGTTCGAATGAACATCGAGTACGATCGAGTGTACGTACACATGTAATTGTACAATTGAAAGTCTGCTGGAAAGGCGGCGTTTTTGGTGTGATACATTTGAATAAGTTGGAGTTTCGACGTTGCTTGCTTCAGTTTGGATGCCCGTTTGCGTATTGAATCCTCTAGTGCTCAAGATTACTTGTAGTAAACGACCAAAGTTCATAGAACTTTTTATTTGCTCTTTTTTTTACTTCGGGGAATCTCAAAAATGTGTATCACTGAGTTTGCAACACATGCTTATGCAAGCCTTTTCAATTCTTACTTTTTTAATTGTTGGAAATTTGTTGTTTGTTAATTAATTTGTTAATTAATATTAAATAAATTCCTTATAATTAATAGTTTTTTTTTTATTTTCGACAAAGTGGCTGCCCTATGCTCTCGATAGTCTTACGAATTGTATCTTTGAGGTCTTGAATCAACAATTACTTTTTTAATTGTTGAAAATTTGAGTTATGGTTTGTTAATTAATATTAAATAAATTCTTAATAATTAATAGTTTTTTTTTTATTTTCGACAAAGTGGCTGCCCTATGCCCTCGATAGCCTTATGAATTCTATCTTTGAGGTCTTGAATCGACGCTGGGCTGTTGGCGTAGACCTTATCTTTCACGTGGCCCCAAAGGAAGAAGTTGAAAGGTGTTAAATCACATGATCTCGGTGTGATCACCTCTTCGAGAGATAACACGGTCTGGAAAATTTTTAGTTTTGCGAACTGTAACTGCAAGATTTTCACAATTTTTGTAGGGAATTTTAATAATACCGAAATACCGGGTGATTCAAAATAACACCTCTCGTTAGAGAACGCTGTATATTCAACTTGGAATCTTTTGGACAGTTTTTTGAGGCGACAAGTTGTGCCAAAAATCAGAGCTGGGCAATAAGGATTACGATTACCACACGATTACGATTGCAGTAATCCTAAAACAAAAAAAAATCCGATTAAGATTAAAGTAATCCTTCATCGAAGACATTAAGATTACGATTGCAGCAATCGTAATTCTGAAAAAGTCGAAATTGCAATTACAGTAATCGTAATCCTAATGTCTTCGATGAAGGATTACTGTAATTGTAATCACGTGTTTTTTTTATAAGGAATAAGTAATCCTAAGGCATGGATTACTTTTTTATTTTATTTAAAAAAAAACCTTTTGCTTACTACATTAGCTTTCGCTAACTTCTTTAAATAACTAAGATTACGATTACTCAAAAAATCGTTATTTAAAAAAAATTAAATTAGGATTATTGTAATCCTTCATCGAAGACATTAGGATTACGATTACTGTAATTGTAATTTCAAATTTTTCGAAATTACGATTACTGCAATCGTAATCATAATGACTCCGATGAAGGATTACAATAATCCTAATTTTAAAAAATGTTAAATTGCAATTAAAATAATCGTAATTCAAACCGCAATCCATTACACATGTAATTCTTAGCGCCCAGCTCTGCCAAAAATATAGTCAATCGTTTTAGCTACTTCAAAAAATACTTTAAATCATCATTCTGTTACTTTCATTATATGTCTTCTACGTTAATTGTTGCAAGTACCTCACAATAATTCTAATAATGGTGTTAATTAACAAATGGTGAAGGGTAACACGAGAAGTCACACTAAATGTTATCCATTTCTTTAAAAAAAAATTTTTATAATAAAAATGTCTTTTTTTTGCTAAATGACAGATTTTTTAAAAATATATTCGTTAAGTAAGCGCCTCGGTAGCCGAGTTGGTAGCGTGCTTGCATATCAGCGTGGGGGTTGTGGGTTCTATTCCCACATGAGAATTTGTCCTGTCGCTGCAAAAATTTTGCCATATGGTCTGTGTCACCCGGTTTACCCTTGGACCCGAAATTTGAATATAAACTTACTTTGCATTGTAATTAACCCTTTAACCATTAAGACCGCCCACATACGGTCATCGCCAATCGCAACTTCTAATGGTTAAAGGGTTTGATATCAGTGGCTAAAGGGTTAATAATAAATATATAAATAAATATTCGTTAAGTTTGGGTATAAATGGCATGACCGTAGTCAACCCAACAACGTGTGTTACGGTTAAAAGCCTGGTTTCCATGTGTTAAATGCCGGTGACATTACGACCAAGAGAGTAATCTCTAAGTAATGCAAAATTTCACTAGACAATCCATTAGATGTTCGGTGTTAGTGAGTATACAAATTATATCGAGCATAGAGCTCACAGATTTGTGATTAAGTTAAGTAAGTTTTCCAGTGGCTGTAGCTTCCCAGAGCTGATCATGCAATTGAACGAACTCTGAAGCTCGAAAAATTCGTTCAACAATAAGTCGGGGGGAACTGCGCAAATAATAAATAAATATTAGCAATATGTCTACTACACTATCTCCTTGGTTAGAGATTACAGCCAATGCGATTCCAATTGATTTCCGATTTGATTGCATCACACACTTTGTCTGGCCTTGCATTTAATGCGTAGTAAAGAAAAAATATCTGTCACTCCCGTATGGTCCCCCACCCTGTATGACGTTGTGGCTGATTATGAATTGTAAGCGACCTCCATGCAAGCGCCGCGGCGTTGTCGCCGCCGCCATTGAGAGTGTCTTATCATCTGAACTTCAGCCTTATGCGCAAAATTGAAACATTTTTTTTCAATTCTGCTTTGCTGCTGAAGCTGTGTTCGACATTATTTACGTTTTTATTATTTTTATATACAATTTTTTTTTTCCTTTATGGTGTTTTTTTTTGTTTGCTTTTCATAAGAAACAAATCAAGCGAATATTGGCGGTGGTGGTATTGTTTGAATATTTTGATTATTTCTCGTTTCATTTCGTATTGAAATTTCGTGGAGGAAACAAGTTTCGCGCACTCTCATACCGCGTCGCCGTCATGTGCTGAATACTCTCGGTCTGTTGGCGAAAAAAGTTCAACAACGTTTGCGAACATACGGACGGACGAGCAGACAATGAAAAAGTTATCAAACAAAATAATATAAAAACTAAATCGTCATAAATAAATTGCGTTGTGATTCTAAGACAAACGTTTTTGCTAAAAAAAAATACATTAGTGTCATCTTAATAAATAATAAAAAGTAACTCTTGTTTTATTTTTCAATAACAACAACAACAGCTAAGGCAACAAACATACAATACCAACAACAACAACAACACCATCTAATTGAAACAAACAGCGCTTACTTGGTTTGACGCATACAGCGGATTGTTTCACTCCACACGACTCCACCGGACAATTAACACAACTGAGTCGCCGCTGCTGCCGCGTTGCTATTGTCGACGGAATTTCCGAAATTTTCTGTTTTGTTTTGGTCCCCACACAACAACAAATAACCCCCCACAACGCGTTTAGCTGCACTTACTTGTTCACGCCTATTTCAAAGCGCTTGCGATTTCGGTGCTGTCAGTGTTTGTTTGCTTGCCAGGGACAAGTGGTGCGAAGAGGCTGTTGGCTGGTTGGTGTCTTGTTTAAATTTTTGGTGCATTTTTCATTGACTTTGAGTTGGAGAGGCTGGCTGCCTGTTGTGACTACTGACCATGGCATTTTTTCGCAAATGGAAAACCCACTATAAACACAAAAGTAAGTACACAAAAATTACATTTAAACTGTTACACACCGATGTGCACATCGGACATACTTCATCATTGACTCACATCCATTCATAGTTGCAAACACACGAAATTAATAGTTTTTCAATTTATCTCCGCTTTATATCCGACCATCGTTTACACGAACCGTGTCACTTTTTTCTGGGTCTATTTCAATTAATTAATCAATTAAATTGTTTACCTCAAAAAAATAAAGCACCGAAAAGAACAGCAACAAAAAATCAAATCATTTCGGATAATTTATTTAATGACAGCAAACATCATTTGGAAAATAGGTTTTATTTAAAACTGGTGCGAACGTCACAGATTCGGACTCGTCTTTCATGTTATGATATAAGTATACATTCATTTCGAGTAGTCATTGGGTCGAACGCTTTTAATACATGCTCGTATGCACCTTAGACTGAATCGCGCTCCAGCAATGGGCTTTTGTCTAAACGGTTTGAAATACACCTATAAAATCGGGGTTGTGTTGTCATTAACTCTTTCCGTGGCAAATAGATTTTTAGGGCGAGCTAAAAATAATATGAAGTGTCATATTATTGACATATCCACCGAAAGGGTTAAACTTTAGATATATATATTAGATATATATACCTAATGACATATATACTGGATTTGCCAGTATTTCTGTTTTTTATGCAATATTTTTATGAAATTAAGCACAATTTTTGAAGACCGGTTAGATGGTTAAAGACTTCAATTTTATTTAATGATTCCACTATGCAACAGAAACAATGAATAACCACTATACAATTCTGATGTACTGAGTACAAAAATAATGAAAAGCATTATGAAAAGCAAACTAAAACTTCCTAGGGATAAGTTTTTTTAATTTTTTTTTTTCAAATAAATGGTCCGAATTCTTTGAAATAAATTTTAAAAAATGTATCTTTGAAATTATTTTTAAATACGAATGACAGTTCCAAAGTTGTTAAGAACATTAAAGTTGGAAAACAAATGATTTCGTAAATTGTGAAATCGAAAGTATTCCACCGATTTTAATGATCTATACCTAATTGTATTTGTAAGATCTGTGACTTTATGTTAAATTACCGAAAATGGACACTTTTTTTGTCATTTTCTATTTTTTAAGAATTTTCTCAACACAAAAAATAGGAAAACAAATTTTATACGACTTTACTTTGTTAACCACTCTGAAACTTTCATTCGTATTTAAAAATAATTTCAAAGAAATCGGACAATTCGTTTTCTAGTTATGACAATTTCAGCATTAAACATTTTAATTTAAAAAAAAAAAAAATAGAATCATGGGACCAGTATTGTGTATTGGTTATTCACTACAAACACTTTCGTATTTTTTGGTAGCATAGTGTCATAGTCGTCGATTATTGTTGGCTTTGTTTTACAACTTATTTTGTAAGGGAACCGTACAAAACATGTCTACTAAAGATGCATCAACATTTTCCATTTGCTTTGAGGATGCCAAAATGCACCTTTTTGGGATCCTTAAAGCATATGAAAAATGTTAATGCATTTTAATCTGTATTATTGCTAGGCATTGTTCTTCTCCAAAGAGTATAGAATTTGCCACCATTAACAACAGCTGATACGGTTGCCCTCAAATAATGGGTATACCCAGTTATATTAATGCGAGTCCTGTAACACCTCCGCAAATCCAACTGATCTAAACAAAACAAAATATAAGAAGTTGAACTTCTAGCTCCTGGAGAAGGCAACGCAAACACGAAATAAGTTTAACTAAAGTCAGGACGAGAACGTCATAAATATTTGAAATTTTAAAAAATATTAACAGATTAACATTTTATTTATCTGATGGGAAATGTAAGTAAATAAAACTCGTCGGAGTCGAGCAAAATCCAACTGCGGGCTAATTTGTCAGACTCCGACTGCAGGACTCCTACTCTACAGCCCTTGATAATACCCAGAAAATTACCCTTATAAAAATCACAAAGTAATTAGTTTTTTATGCAGCCAAGGTAATTTTAGATTTTTAAATTTTGTTTTTTATATTTCTCATGTAAGTTTCAATAATTCTTTGGCTGGCAAAAGTAAGCAATATTGTTTTCATTGAAGTCACTTCGCAACACAATCTATGTCATGTATGTACACGCCGAAAAAAAACAATAATTTTAAAAAATTTCAGTGAACAAATTAGCATAAAACATATTATTCCCTTATTTGCTGGGTTATTGTTGTTATCCAAAAGAGCGTAGAGGAAAAACAAAATACAAAACCATCAGCAAATAGCACTTATTCGCACTCAAATGTTGTACTTTATAGTGTGTGTTTTTTCCCCAAACACGTTATTGCTTTTACACAACAACACGTTTCACATGCTATCGGTATTTTGATAGATCTTCCGTTGTTTATTTCCGAATATAACTCCTATTTTCTTGTTAACCCAGCAGTCCCATCTTCGTCGATTCTGTCTTTGAGTGTCATTGCTGTGTTGTAGACAAAAGTTTCCTGGATTGTTTTTTTTTTCATTGTGAAAAAAGAATAATTGAATTGCATCATTAAACAAATATCACATGTGTTTGTCAATCACATTTGTTAAATGCTCATACTTTTTTTTTTGTTTTGCTAATTTAAGAAAATTTGCTGCATCATGCTGTAGATTTGTGCAGTCAACTAATTACACCTAGTCAGTCCAGAAAATTATTATTTTTTTTTTATTATTAATTTTAAACACTTTATCATATGATGGTATTAAAGTAATAACAAAATATGGACACTATATGACGAACTTGGGGGATATTGCCCGGCTCTAAACCTTCTACCATTTGTAAGTGTAGCGATTTTGGTGGTGATAAAAAAAATTGCCAAAATGTTTGTAGCGATTTTTTCAACAAGTCAATAAAATGGAGTCTCAACCACTGACGTGGTTAGATTGAATTTGCTAGTTGTCACAACCGAATTTATATGGAACATTAGTTCCATTAACACATAGTGCAGAATGAAGTAGATTTGTTTGAAGAACTGCCAACTTATGACTGTTCCATATTCGTCATTCGACAATGAGAGCTAGAAGACTTTCAATCAGAAGTCACGCTTATACAGTGTCTATAACAAAACATCGATAGATGCTGACCCATAGAGGGTGATGCGATTGGCTTTATAAACATAGACCTTAGTTAATACAAACATCGGCACTAAGTTATAATAAACTGTTTCACAGTGTGATGTTATCAAAATGACACCCGTAGTGAAGGGGCCTTAAACATCTATGGCTAAATATCTCATAATAGACAAAAGCTACACGTTTTCCTATTAGTTGATTTTATTTACAAACCGAGTGCCGACTCATCTAAATTAGGTGACATTAAATTTCTCCGTTTTGTAACCACACAATAGTGCGGTGACGTGAAAGCAAACTGTCCGTCCCATTGCCTCTCTCTCCCCATTCAAGCATAACGCAACACAATCTCGACTTTGACGCATTCAGCTCTTGAACCGTACAAATGAGTTGTTATGATCTCATGTACGGACAGAGTATACAATAAATTCAAGATAACGTGTTTTCTGTTTTAACTTTTATACAAACAAAATAAAAAAACAAAAATCGACCACAAGACGGACTGGACAGCCTGACGACCATAATTAAGGGGGCGTTTTGGCATTAATAAAACAAATAAACAAACAAACAAACGCCAGAATAATCAAACAACCTACTGCTAAAGTTAGCGCAATAGCGACACAAAATGCTACGAATCTTTTTGTTTTGGAAATGTTTTTTTAAATTTTTTCTCATATTTGAAATAAATAATGGCTTTGGTTTAGATGTGATGTGAAGTTTATTTCTTAATTCGTCTCATACCAAGGGTCAATTGCCCCAAAACAAGTCTATTGAGTTTGAACTACTTATTTCATGGCGAGCAGGAAATGGAGGTGCGTGCATTGAATACGTTATTCGGGTTTCGATGGGGATTACTCTGGTAGTCTGGTAGTTACACAAAATGTAATTTGAATTGATATATGCCCACGGAAAAGTCTTTATATATGTATATACAGTGAAACTTCTATAACTCGAACTTCCATAAGTCGAATCACTTCTAGTGGCAGTTAAGGAGACAAATTCCCTTAAACAGTTTTATAAGTAATTCCATAACACAAAGTCTTCGTAAGTCGAACTTTTCTACGGGATAATGGTGGTTCGAGTTATGGAAGTTTGATGGGAAATCAAATATGTATCAGGTTTTTAAAAATGTTTTTTATCTACATACAGAAAATAATACAATATGATCTAATGTTTTTTTTTGTCGCAACCGACAGCTAATCCGAACGAACTAAACAATTTTAGTTAATGCAACCGATATGATTGTGGCTTATATTCGTATGGTACCACTAGGGCCAACCGAATATTTCATGTAAGGAAATCTGTAACGAGAATATTGTGAAGAGCAAGAGCAAGAAGCAATTTTAGTTCATTACCGAAAAGGTGTGCTTATAAAATATTATTGTTTGACCCAGTGACTGAAATTTTAAATTTTTTTACAATATTACGTCGATTATCAAATTATATTGTACCTAAAACTCCTTCCAATATCCCCAAAAATTGGAAAGAAGTCAAAAACAAATTGGTCGTTTTAAGCAGATGGTCGTTAAAACCGGAGACGTTCTAAGCGAATGGTTGAACAGGTATTAGCAATTAAGAACCCAACTTGCTTTGAAAATCCATCGTTACAAAACGGATGGTCATCATAAATGAATTCTACTGTATAATTTTTAAATTTTTAATATTTTGGGATAAAAAGCGTTGCACAATTTTCTATTAAATTTTATTAAAAAGCGAGTTTAAAAAAAGAATGCCCTTACGTGTTTTTCGTTTGTTATATTGGTGTAGGATATCATAAAGTAACGTTTTTAACTTGTTTAATTTTTCATCCTTTCTCTGATACTTATTTGTCTTTCATCAGTATGGATTTAATGCATTTTCACCTCAACATGAATTAGGGGTGTCGATATGTATTAAACATTTTTTAGATTTTAACCCTCAGATCATAAAAATCAATTTAGTGTAGGCCCCTTTTCGTACATACATTTTGTAAACTATTCATAACATACATAATGGACCAGACGGGCCTTCCCTGTTATGTTATGTTATAGTATTTGAGATTTCGATGCAATCTCTTTGAATTACAAGTTATTAAATGAAATAAGAAGCAGTAACAAAGTGGTTGGTCGATGAGCATTCGATATGAAATCTGTGGAAGGAATGCAATGTCGAGTTCGTAAGAATAAAGGAAATCTTACTTTAGCAAATTCGAAAATAAAGTCGGGCACTCGATAGTCAGCATTCGCGGTACTTGTACTGAAAAAATTCTGTTGGAATTCCGAATAAAAATTCATCGTTAACTCCCGCAGTTACACATGGTAGCGGTTGTTCAAACTTTTTTTTGATAATACACACACATTTTTGCTACTGGCAGGCCGACTGCCAACGAAAATTCATTGGCAGTGAAATTTAGACACATGCTGACAGAAACAAATTTAAGAATTCCCCAAGTTATTGTTTATGTCAATTTATGGGATAATTGTATTATGTAATTGTGGTTGTGAGTATTTTGTTTTGTTAAAAAACGTTCAATAAAGTCATATTTCAGAGAGATGCATCGTGCACAACGTGAATTTTGCGCATTAAATCTGTTCTCCGAACTGTCCATTTGTTGATGAACTTTTCGCGGAACCCATTTGAAGTACTGATTATACAAAAATCTCATACTAATCTCGTCTTTTATTGCACAATAACAATATTTCAGACCGGAATACAATTTATGTTTGCATAATTCTCCATGTGGGTTTTTTCTTTCTTTCATTAACTACGACTGCTGGTCATAAATGTTATCAATTTCACTTGTCTAATAAATTTAATAATTAATTAATTAAAATATGTCATACTAAAGGGTTTTCTTTGTTTCATTCGCTTGCTTGCAGAGTTCACATCTGACGATGCCATTGACGGCGAAGACTGGGGATTGGGCGAAAAGGTCATCAAGGAACCGAGTAGCGCCAAAAAGGACGGCGATGAATTGAAACTGAATTTCGAGGGTGCTCTCGAGGCGGATGACGAGGGCGATGATAAGCCAATATTCCAGTCGTTTGACATCAAGTATCTGGGTTGTACGCCCATTGAGAATAAACGTTCCGAGAAGATAACATCGGAGGCTATTAAAACTGTGATTGCCAATGCTAAAGCCGGCGGTCGAAAGATCAAATCGCAAAAGCGCGTCAAAGTCAATATCTCGCAGGAGGGTATCGAAGTATTGGATCATGTTACCGATGAGTCGCTGATGCGATTCTCCATTTATAAAATATCATATTGTTCCGTTGATGCCGCACATGATCATGCATTTTCGTTTGTGGGCTCCGAACCGGATCCATTGTCCGACAAAGAGAAGATGTCTTGCCATGTCTTTTTGTGTCCCAAGCGCAAGATTGCCCATGAGATAACGTTGCTGGTGGCTCGCTGCTTTGAGAATGCCTATCAGAACTGGCGTGATACGGTGGTGCATCAGGTGAAAAATCAGCAGACCGGAGGCATGATCGTCACAACCACATCCATACCCACCACCAATAACAACAACAATGAAACCAATCACATTCTAAAGGAACAGAATGGCAACGGTCTCATTCAGTCGAAGGCTGACATACACTTCAGCTCGACCATGGAGGAGAAGAAGTCCGATAATCCGCTCATCGATTTGGCTGCCACCGATAACGATGTCCGGAAATATCTACAAAACACTTGGGTCTCATTCGAAGATGAACCGGAGGGCTTCCACATTGTCGCATGTTAATTGCAATTGCATGATGACTCTTGCGCACCAGTTAAGAGATATCTATGCACCGATTGATCTGTCGACCGTTAGATTGTGTTATTTACCTACTTTCCTTATATTTAGTCTAATCTTTATGCAAAATGTTTTATTTTGAATTGTGCAAACTGTACATACCCCCCTACATACTACTTACGTGTAATGTACATTTTTATATATTATTATTATTACTACTGTTTTTAAATAAAATTTCGTATATACATCTATAATGTCCGTAGACGTATTGATTTTACAGAAGCTTAGCTAATTTCGAAACTTGTGGACCGATGAAAGGGGATCTATCTATTGTGCGCGCCTTTGCTAAACGTTTTTATATTTAGAAACGAAAAAAAACAAGAAACTCATACAGTCAAACTTCCATAACTCGCACCACCATCAGCACCAGTTACCAAAGTACTCAACGATTCTACAAGCAGAGATCAAGGCCATCACAGAATGCCTAAAATGGTTCAAGGTTCAAATGTTCACGGATAGTCAAAACGCAATTAGATCCTTCAGAGATGATAGCGTCAAGCCAAGGACACTCATGGACTGTAACGAAGCGATAAATGACGTATCGAAAGATAACGACATATTTATAAACTGGATACCGGGCCACCAAGGGTTTTCAGGCAAAGTTAGGGACGACGAACTGGCTAAAATGGGAAGGGAATCCGAACAAAATACTCTGCAATTGTCTAAACCTTTTCTGGAGACAACAAAAAGGAGTTGAGGGAATGCATGAGGACGACCCATGCCTTCAGATGGCAAGAGGGAAGAACCACAAAGTAAACCTGGGGAAGTGTCGATTATAAGACAACAAGGAGAATACTCGGGTTTAACAAAAATTAGCTGAGCAAGATAGTTGGGGTCATCACAGGACACTCTAGCCTAAGGGCACACCTATTTAGGATAGGATGTTCCGAAAACGACGAATTTAGGACATGCGGAGAGGGGGCCAAGACGACGGAACCCTTCCCCACCATTCCCCCGCTTTCTTGCAGATCAGGAAAATCCAATTAGGCGAGGATACCTCAGATGACCTGTGGGTCGTCAAAGGAATGGACAAAAGGAATTTAAGGAACTTTATAGAGGGGACCTAATTGCTGACGTAAAAAGGGGCAGGGAATCTGAAGTAGAAATCAGGAGCGCACAACATGTATCCATTTTAATTTTCGGAACAAATTTCGATGCCATCAGAAATCTCTTGTTTGATTTATTTCTTCGAAAAATTCGACTTATGGAAGTTTGTGCCATTACACCGTGTTACACACATTCTGTCCTATGAACCAAATTTACTTTTTCGGAAAGGGAATAAAAAAAAATACACGTGTATCGGCGATTTTCATGTACACGTCAGAATTTTTTTTATTTTAAGTTTGAAGTATGAAGGTCGTAGTGGCCTGTGTGAAAGTCTTTGGACCGATTTTTAACCCTTTTTTAGTGATCCAATCGAGCTGATTTTATATAGGTAAAACACAAAATCCTCTCTGTTTCAAAGACACTAGCTCAATTCCAGTGAAATATGTTGTTAACTTCTTGTCTGTTATTCCCAAAAACGCTATTGCTTATAGACAAAAACGTAATACTAATAGCAAATAAGTTATATTTACATCCAAATAAGCTTTATGTACTTGCTACAAAGTCAGAACACGCAGTTAACTTGTGTGTAAACATTTAAAAAAAAACGTATTTTTCAGCGTGTATTTTTCGCTGGGGCCACAGTTCATGATAGTTGGTTAGACAAGACGTCTTGGCTTGTCCAATTATCAGACATGCTTTGGTTTTTCCAAATTGGAACACCAACTGCTGCATGCATTTCCTCAACACGCCTTCAGATATTCCCTGTTTGACCTCATCATCGTTTTAATGGATACTGAGCCGGCTTAATGTACTTACATATGTGCAGCCGTACATCAGTGATAAAATTCCTGGAAGTGACGAATTTGTTGACATGAAACTGCAAACAGATATGTACAAAATCATTGCGAATCACTATGCGAGTATTTTTGAGGGCGTATTCATTCAATCAATGTTTTGTTTTGTATGTGATATCGAGCCCTAACTACAGAAATACGTAAGCGCCAAAAAGAAAATGTTACAGGAGATGGATTTTTCTGCGGTCAAGCATTGAAGAGTGTAGTGCTTACGATACAATGAAATTTGCTATATCTTTTTAAATATAATTTTTTTAATTTTTAATATTTTTTTGGATAAATAGCGAATTTCGGAAAAATGGGACTTTTAAATGTAATCAGGGCTAGGCTTATTTATTAAATTTTTTATAAAAAGTTTTATAAGAAATTTGGAAACATTTAATTTGGTACAGAGTTTTCAAACAAGAGGTGTTATTCTGGCATTCGAAGAAAAATTGAATTTGTTGACATAAATGAGCATAAATGGGGAATGCCACACGCTGAAAAAAATGGCCATTTTAACAAATTTCAGCAAACAAGTTCGCATCAAACATATATATATTTTTCCATACCACAAACATTAACTTGTTTGTAGGTGATAAATATCAAATTTATATGTATGCATTTTTGACTTACTTTTTATTTTTTCTCAATTTGTGAATTTCTATATAACAATCCATCTGATTCTCTCGGTATCGCTTTTATTTTAAAGAACGTAAATGCAGGAAAAAAAATTACAAAAACAATTGCAAATACACACTTATTCGCACCCAAATGTTGTACTTTGTTGAATTTAATAAGTTCGTTGTCTGTTTTTCCCAAACACGCTATTGCTTATACTCAAATATGTAATACTAATAGCAAACGAGTTATATTTATATCCAAATAAGCTTTGTGTAGAAGGAAATAAGCTTTACTTGCTACAAACACCAAACACGCGTTTTACTTGTGTTAACAAAAAAAAGACGTATTTTTCAGCGGGCATTAATAATAAAAACCAACATCAGTCAAATGGACCATATCCTTTTCATAAAATTGTCCATAACTCAATCGCAAGGCTGCCCTATGTCACCGATAGTCTCTCGAGGTCTTGAATCGACGCTGGGCTGTTGGCGTATACCTTATCTTTCACGTGTTAAATTGTCTCCTCTTCGAGAGATAACACGGTCCGGAAACAATGGGTTCGTTGCTTGTGTGGCACGTAGAGTCGTCTTGTTGAAAGTAAATATTGTCCAGATCAATATCATCCAACTTCGACCATAAAAAATCATTAATCATCTCTCGATAGCACAATCCATTCAAGGTAACTGTTGATCCAATCTCATTTTCGAAACAGTCACACGTTGAGGATGAAGGGGTTTCTCAACAATAACTCATGGGTTTTCCGAGACCCAAATGCGACAATTTTGCTTGTTGACGTAGCCACCGAGGTGGAAATAGCCTCATCAGTCAAGATGAGTTTTCGATGGAATTCCGGATCAGTTTCATGTATTTCAAAGACCCAATCATCAAAGATACGACGTTGTTGATGATCGGCTGGCTTTAGTTCGTAAGTTAACTAAACTTTATAAGCCTTAAGACCCAAGTCTTTATGTAAAATACGGTGTAATTAACTTTGTGGAATGTCCACAGCTGGGGTTTCTTCAACACTTTGGGCTACAGCAGCAATATTCTCAGTTGTTCTTGAGCGACGTGCACGAGTTTTATTCTTCACATCACTAACTTGTCCCAACAGCTCGAATTTGTCCACCAATTTCTGTATTGCGGTCGGACAAGGTGCTTCACGACGACCCAAAAATGTTTTAGTTTTGCGAAGATTTTCACCATTTTTATAGTGAATTTTAATAATTTCAATGCGTTGTTCCATTTTCAGTAATCCGTCGTTCCATTGCATCCTTTATCTGTTTATGAAATTAACCCTTTAACCGCTAAGGCCGTCTACAGATGGTCATCGCTGGCAGTCTTTTCTAATGGTTGAAAGTTATGATTTCAGTGGTTAAAGGCTTAAGTTTGAAATAAAAATCTTCAAATTTCACGGGAATTCCTGAGTTAAAAACTCTGGATTCATGTCACCTAGGTAGTTTGCACAGTCCGCAAAAGCAAAAGGCGATCGATCAAGAACATTTTTCCGGAGTTGAACGGATCAAGTTTTCATTCCGACCCATTTTAATGTACGTATGTACGAGTATGTTTATGCATTACAATTTCCAAAATAATACTACACGAAATGTTTAAATGTCATTTAGTGGTTCTTTCCGGGTTTGTTGGTGTTGTTGTTAAAACATATGTGTTCACATATAATTAAGCAACTAATAACTCTTTTCGGATGGGGGAGATTTTGTTTATAAACTGGCAGTTATTTGATAATTTAAATTTGTTGTTTGGAAATATGTACATTAGAAAATATGTACATTAGGGCTAGTCACTTTTTGAACTTTTTTCGAACATCAAAGTGCTCTTGATATACCATGTAAAGCATAGGCAATCGTGAAGTAAGAAATCGCAAGTTCGCAAGTTCGAAGCGATGCAAACCGGGGTATTAGTGTATTTACCATCGGTCAAGTCCTCTGGAGGTCGGGGAGAAAAGGCGAACCATGAATGACTCACTCGACTGCGATGATTCAACGAATCAGACACTCTTGATGTTCTGTGAACAGGTTGAACATGCTCGTTGGATGAGACCCCATCTATAACAACTCCAATAGAGTGATCCCTGAGAAAACTCGATATAAATCGAGAGAAGGTATTACCGACACCAAATGCAATAAGTTTTATTATGAGTGCTCTGTGCCAGACCCTATCGAACGCCTTGGAAATATCCACAGCCACGACCTTGCTGTCACCAAGGCGGTGAATGGATCGACTCCACCGCTCCGAAAGGAACGCCATCAGGTCTCCAGTAGATCGATTTCTACGGAAGCCATACTGTCGATCATTCAGAACGCTGTTAGACTCTAGATACTTTATAAGATGGTGATTATCCAAGCTCTCCATAACCTTCGAGAGCGCAGAACATATTGCATTTGGACGGTAATTCTCAGGATTAGTAGCCTCACCTTTTTTGAGGATCGGCTGAACATTGGCAACTTTCCAACGTGAAGGGTAAATACCAGCACTGTACGACATGTGGAAAATATTGCGCAATGGACGAGCTAGCGTCGAGGAACACCTACATAGGACAAGTGCAGGAATACTATCCGCGCCCGGAGTTTTATTTACGTTGATATCTGCCCTTTTAACTCCACGTGTTCGAAAAAATATCTGAGACATCGAACTAGATACGTTCTCGTTTACGGGGAGTGGTTGACTGCTGTCTGGCAAAGATGAATTCTTTGCAAATATTTCAGCCAGAAGGTTAGCTTTGTCAACCGGGTCAGTGAATATCTGGTCATCGTTAACGAGAGTTGGAATAGAAGACGAAGAATTGTCTCTTACTCTTTTAACAAATGTCCAATATCTCTTACTTCCCTTGGGAGAAGAAAGAACTTTAGTACGAAGGCGCTGTTCAAGGAGAAGTTTTTCGTGCCTAAGCACTCTGGCACAATTGGATCTTGGTATTCCCTTCCATCGGAATTACTATTATTCTATGACATTTACACGTCGTCTTTCTTGTTTTTTAATGAATTTGAATTTAGAGTTAAATTTGTTTTGTCGTTTTGACAGGAGCAACATGGATGCAATTTGATTGTTGTATTGAATGGAGAACCTTTTATGAATATTGATTTAAATCCGAGCACCACTAAGGACGATACGGCAGTTTACGTATGACTGAAATTTAATTGTATGTACATCATCCAAATAATTGCCAATGCTGTACTGACCAAAATAGAGATTTAGGTCATTCGGCAGTGTCTACGACTATCACACAATATACCTTGGTTCATATCCTGGTCATCATCGGCGATTTTTCCTAAACCATTAAAAACCGTCCATAAAAAAGTATTATCCGTTCGCAGGCGATATTAAAAACTGTAGTTCCAGTTTATACAAATCATATCGTGCACAGCTCACTGAATTGCCTTGAATAAACCGCAGGGAGAATTTTTTAACGCTGGGTTCCGGGTCTTCGGTAACATAAATTCACACAAATGTAATTATAACATATGTATACAAAAAACCGTTTTATTTCGAAATAAAACAAAAACACATTATTTACATTTCCCGAAAATTACATCTATGGCTTTGCTGTTGAGTTCACGGTATGCTGTGCATTATCTGCTGGTCGGGGACAATTCTCAACCACAAACGGCCGTGGCAGACCTTCTTGGGATTCTCGTTTTGGCGTCGCATATTGGAAAGCGGAAAAGTTTACATTAATTCTAGCGCTGCTCCTTAAAGCCGGCATGGAACGAGGTGCTATTGGCGTACCCTGGCGTCCCGAGGCTTTGGCCGAACTCGAACCCCAAAGCGAGTCTCCCTTTGTTTTGGTGTGCGTTTCTTTGGGAGCTACTGTCATGGCCTCATGACATGCCTGCTCCTGAAATTGTTTTACCCTCTCGCGCATGACCGTCTCGCGACGCACTTCCCGATCGATTTCATTGCGCCTCTTCAGCTCATAGCGCTCCAGGGCTTTTTCGTCTCGCGCCTTATTGCGCGAAACAATTTGATCGGATATTTGCAAACGTCTCTGAAACAGTTCCTCCTTGGATAGCTTCTGAAAGATCTCCGGCCATATGCCCTTCTCCTTTTTGATAAGAACAATGCGTGCCTCGTTCTTAAAGATGCGACAGAAGCTGGCGACCTCGTCGATTTCCTGCATGAGATGGCGTTCAAAGAAAATGGGGGGATTGTTGAATTTCAGATATGTTGGCAGCAGGACAATGTCCGGCTTTCGGGTTATCAGGCGATTTAATTCAATAATAATTTTTATTTCTTCATCAGTTTGTGTTATTTGCACCATTATCGCACAAGGAGAGGTCGCTGACCGCAATGGATTTCGTTGTTAATTATTTATTAATTATTATATGTAAGTATTTTGGTGATAAGTAGAAATATTTTTTACTTTTGTTGTCAAAAGATGAAATGGAAATACTCGTGACGGTTTTTTTTTGTTCACCAGCAACGACGATAAACGACTTTTGACACCAGAGAATATTTTTACAGTAAATTCTGTTTGCAGTTGATACGTCTTCGATACGTACGACAATTCGATTATTTGCATTCATTTGGTTTCCATACCATTCGATTGCTGCTCGAATTTATTGTTTATTTGTGTGTTTCGAATAAATTTCCCAAACCGGCTGTCGGTTTGTTTATCCTTCTGGTCGTCCATTCGTCGGCTTACCCGCTCGCCCTCCTTGGTAACCACGTGCACACTGTTCACCTGGCAACCGATAGTCGCCAATTACACAGGGATGCGATGGAAATTGTTGACTGGTAATTTTTACAAATTTATTTATTAAAATTTTTTTTAAATTACAAAATTGGACATATTTTGTAATCAGTGAAAGTACGCTAAAATAGGTTCACATGTATATAAAAATTACAGTTTTTAAAATCAAGTGTATCCCATGATGGTTAATTTTCCTTGCAATGAAAGGAATGCAGTTTAATACTGAAACAAAGTGACATTTTCAAGAACCAAACACCAAAGGGGGCTCTAATTTTATTATTTCTCTTACATTTCTGTAAGGACGATTTACTGCCTGTTTCCATAAAACGAATTTGTTCGTACGTTACAAATTGTTTAAATTGAAGAAGCAATTAAATAGATCGGACGACGCACTATAGAAAATTCGCGCTTCAGCCGAACTGTTCCATGCCAGTTGTGACGTTCAGAAATTCAAAACAAATATCAACCAACACTATTCCCTCTTTCCTCCTTCCGTTACCCTAATTTCCTTCCGCTAGCAATGTATTGCATTTATAGGGGCATCCCCTGAGTGTAGTCCTTAGTGTCGTCGTTCCAGTTCGTGATACCAAGGATTTTCATGTCTTCTTCCACTTGGTCCCTCCACCGAAGTCCCCTTCTTCTCTGTCTGCGCCTTCCGTGGTAGTTGCCTTTCACAGACAGACCTCTATGATGCTGAGGACAAAAGCTGAGTTCTGGATGTTCTCGTCTTCCACTACGAAACCATCTAAGAGTGCCTTGTTCCTCGTACTCCACCCATCTACCAAATCAGAAGCAGCAATCTAATCAACCGCGGAAAGTATGGGCAGGCCGCCTGCCAAGGGGAACAGAACGTTTTAATGCGTGAACTGTCAAAAATGTAAACTGAAAAACCAAACAGCTTAATAATCACCCTATACAACCAGTCAAACCCAACAACTCAATTTGATTAGAAACATATGGACTCCACTTAAATGTCAGTTTTCAAAATCTACAATTTAAAATAGTTCATAATCGCAGGCCTGTGTAATTCGAAATCGATTTAATAAGTAAACGTGTTTGGTTGATTATTTCCAGTGCTGGCATTCCAATTCGAATTGTATTAAATGTCAATTACAATCGGTTAATATCATGTCCTTTCGATTCCCTGAAAGACATCCTGTTTTACGGTTCCCAGGAGAGAGCGTGTGTATCTGAACACGAGTCGGCAGGTGGCTTTGGCATCGATAGGTGGGAGTATTTTCCGTATGGCATTTTTCTTTTCTTTCTTGTTTCGATTGCATGTTGAGCAAAAGTTTTGATTCCACCATCCGCCATTTATTTGTTATGATGTTCAATTTATTGTTTTAGCTATTGTCTTGCAAATACAATTACAAATCACATTTATGTCAATATTTGCATAAATTTGACGAGGAGGTTTGGTGGCTGGTGCACATCCGCCATAAGAAACCATAAAGATTATCATGTCTAACAGCGGGTGTCCCAATTATGTCAATTTCATTAAGTATCGTCGATGGGAATTGGCAAACGTGTTGTTTCCATTCACCCAAGCCAACTCTGTACCATCCTCTACATTTATGAACTGTCAAATTCTACAATTAAAGATCAACGTTAAGTTGTGGCGTGTAAATAAAATCTATGGTGATTACCCTGTATAGGTTCTGTGGTACACCACCAAAAAAGGTCCGTCCGTAAGTACGTGCATACGTATTAACGTAAACATGTCATGAAAGAACATACAGGGAACTTCTCTCAAATCAGTGGAAGATGTGCACGATAGCATGTTTGAAATGACTGATTGGGAAATTTTGAATGCGTTAATGGATTTCCAAAAGTGGGATATCACTTAATGCCTGCGGAAACCGTATAAATATAGCCAGTGCAATAATAATGTAATTGTGATTCAATGATATCCAAAACTGCAAAGTATACTTGATCCTACAATATCTTCCGTAAGAGCTGATACAGGTGTAACTGCCTGTTTTTCAACAGTATGAAGTGTAATAAATGCTTGTTCACATCTCTGTTTGATAAAACTGCCAAATTTAACTAAACCACGTCAAAGTGCCCGACTTTCTTTTTATTATGACAAAATATCCTGGACTCCCATGTGGCATAAATGAGCTTTTTCCGACGTAATAAGTCGACACAGTCAGGGTTCTGAGAATCCTCAAGTAATTGAAGAGACGCCATTACAGCCACAAAAAGTCACAGTTTGGTGAACTCTTTGGTCCGAAGGTGTGATTGGACCTTACTTCTTCGACAACGACTGTCACCGTCAATTCGGAGCGTTATGGTCGTATGACAACCGACAATTTTTTTGCCTGCTATTGAAGAATACGACTTGGAGAATGTGTGGTTTCAACAAGACGGTGCCACATGCGACGCAACTCGAGCGAATATGGATTTATTGTAAGAGACATTTCCTGGCCGCGTAATTTCTCGTCGTGGCGTCATCAGCTGGCCACCGAGATCATGCGATTTGACATAATTAGACTTTTTTTTGTGGGGCTACGCGAAAGACCGTGTTCATGCAGATAAACCTTTAACTCTTGAGCACTTTAGCACTCAAGTTATGGCTAAGATACCGCCCAATATGTGCCAAAAAGTGGTCCAAAATTACCTCAAAGGAATCAATGCTTACAACACTTCGCGCGATGGTAATTTAAATGATTTATTGTTCGATTTTGCTCGGTTTCCCACGAATTTATGTTTATTTATTCATATTGTAACACTAAGATTTAAATTGGGTGAAGAAAGTATCTTTCGACTCAACCAGTCATCACATCTCAGACATACGAGACAACACATCCTGAGTTGAAACAAAATAAAACATTATAAAAAAAAATCCATTAAATAATTGATTCGGTCCGGGCATCAAAATATGCGTCTGTTTTTATTTAGGTTTAATTTTTGTCATGCCATTAGGCGTAATGTCTTCACAAATCGTATGTTGCTGCAGTTTATACAAAGTTCTCAATCATAATATGCAGAGGGCCAATCGGACTACAAAGTCAAGAAAATACGATTTCTGACAACTAGGGTAGTCAATGAATGTAGGCAGGTCCTACATCCAAGAGACTACAGGCCATACATCCAAGAGACTACAGGCCCTACATCCAAGAGACTACAACGTAGGCATAGGCTGGGTATCAGGGCACTACGACGTTGAAGGGATTGAAATCGCGAATGAACTGGCTCAAACAGGCTATGCTTATTGAGGAAGCGGATAGATCGGTCAATCAGCTACTTTTCCAAAAGGCAGAAGGATCATTTCCAAAAACAATACTTGCTAACTAGGTTGCAATGTATCGAAGGCCTTGTGACCTAGGTTAGATATAGCAAGAACAAGTGCACTGATGGGACTCGATAGAAGAAGTCTCAGAATTGCAATAGGGGTCATCACAGGCCACTGCTCGATAAGGGCGAGGACCAGCAAATGGGATTCAGATATGGATGAACAATAGGGGACTGATCGACTGAAGAGACAGCGGACTTAACAGCAAACAGTACTCCAGTAACTCGCACATAATCGTTCAGCAATTAGTCTATATATCTTTACTTTACTTTCTATAACTCTAAATACTTTCTTCAACCATATAGAAGAGATTCACAGTGGGCCCTATGGGTCTCCGAGTGGAGGTGCATTTTCGGATGTACCACCCTTCGTAACCTAACCTAGTATATTCGTAAATAGACACTTAATCTAACGGCGTAGTGTACATAAATACAGTCAAACTTCCATAAATCCAACCACCAAGTTTATTAATTTTTACTTTATGTATATGGTTCTAATTACTTGAAAATCTGTGTAATTTTTATGTTGTGAATAAAAAGTAACTCAAATTTGTTATGAACTTCCTAATGCTCATCAATTGTCGGGAAAGTTGTTAAACCTCAGAACATGTTTCGATAGTTTATTTCGTCGAAAAGTTCGACCTACGGTAGTTTGTGCCATTATTTTTCTTCGAGTAATAGAGACATTTATGTTATGGAAATTCGAGTTATAGAAGAACAATTAAAAGGTAATTTGTCTGCCACTAGAAGTTCTTCGACATATGGAAGTTCGAGTTTCTGATTTGCCACTGTACTCTTTTCCCCATTATGGTCCCTTTTTCTACTTTTTTGCACCTGCCCGGAACATTTTCCAAAATATTTATTTCCTTTTCTACTTTTTAGAGAGTTTTCCCACACCCTCTATATTCTAACCGTATTGGACCGTTTGTCCCATATTTTCAGTATTCATGAATTTGCGTTAGCTTGTTTCTTTCACCCACTTCGGAACTTCTTTGTCCTTTCTATAACTTTTTATATTTTACCTGTTGCGGCTCCTTATTTTTGTTCCTTTATACCCTTGTTCCAGTTTTTCTCTATTTTGACACATTCTGTAGTTCTTTAATGTTTGTTTTTTACTCTTGACATCCATAGTTCTACTGATTATTTTTAAGTTATTTATCATTTCTATATTTCACCAGTTTTGATAACTTTTGGTCAGGAACGTGTTCACAGAAGGTTTAAATATTCCACTGTAAGGTTTTAGATTATAATACGAACAAAACGAAATATATATGTACAATTCCATGCTGTCCCATCCTAGCTCATCTGAGGTTTAATTCTACTACGAACACCATCTGTATGTTTACTCCGTATCAACTACACTTATAATTATTGTGAATGTACAGTCGTCTCTCACCACAATCACATACAACTCTGTAAATGTAAGCCAGGTGCAGACAACCGAGCCGAGCCATATAGTCGACGGCTGGAATGGAAATAAACACAACACACGTCGAAAAAGTCATACACTGACTTTTCTAGATACACAATTAATCGACTCCTGTATTTTTTTTAGAGAAAAAAATTGAATAAATTCAGCAAAATATCAATTAAAACCGAAATAAACCTGCACAATGCAAGAAGGTGAAGTCGATAATCAAGGGGCGAATGAACGATCCATAGGAAATGAACGGGAAATTAGTGATTTTCAAATGCCAGATGAAACAGACGCCTCATCAATACAGGCTATGAATGAATTAGTGTCGTCGGCAGAGACTTCGGCGGGCGCAAGTGCTTCTGTTGGCGTTGGTTCTGGCATTGGTGGTGATATGGGTTCGGATACTGCAGCTGGAACTGTAGATGCAGATAGTGGAGCTGACAAAGGTGACGACGAAGAAGATGCAGACGCCGATGAAGATGCGGACGATGAGGTGAGTGGTGTGGGACATGCACAAACAAAGGTCAATAGTGCGAACATTTGTTTTGTTTGTTTCTTTTCTAGACTAAGGAAAACTATGAGGGTTTCAATGGAACAGGGCGCACTATAACCTTGCAGACCCTGATGAGTGCCAATGTTTTACAGCCCGGCAAATCGGTGATGACCATCGAGTATTTGGGCCAGAAATTTGTGGGCGATCTCTTGCCCGATGGTAAAATTAAGTCACAAGAAACAGAAACGGTTTTCGTCACACCTAGCGCCTGGGCTATGAATTGCAAGCGTATCATTAATCCAGAAAAGAAAAGTGGATGCGGGTGGGCTTCAGTGCGTTATAAGGGAAAGAAATTGGATGCTTTTAAGAATAGTTGGCTGAGGAAGTGTGCTTTGCAGAAGGACTCCATATCGGAGGATATTGATATGGGTAAGTGGTAGCGTTGAACATTTGTGATCAGTCGACTCTGCGTTTTGAAATGAATTTCACAATTCGGAAACATTAACTGTATATATTGTGCTCAGCACAGATATTTTAAAAATTGAATTTGCTGATTTTCAGGGGACATCCAAACTGTGGAAAAAAGTCAAGAAACGTATATATCGAAAGCCCTTATTAATTGTAATGCAATGTCCATATTAAACGATTTTTTTGCATGTCTGCAGTCACTCGCGGCACCTGATTATATGCTCTGATCGGTCTTTGTACCTAACTACTTCCAGTCTCAGTACCACCATCTCTGACTTGAAGCCTCATTAGAATATTATGATTAGTATTTTATTCGTAAAGATTACAGCATTTACTAGATGTACTTGCAGCTGAAAATATTTTAGAAAATTAAAATATTTTAAAAACATTTCACGCGTGAGTTTTATGTATCACATTATTGTCGACCTCAACTCATAATCACGCATAGCAATTACAACCCAACATTGATCATATCGAACGGTAACCGCGAAAAAGGCGCTTACAGTAAGGGCTCGATATACCGAATTGTATGATTGTAAACAAATTTTAGTACACTTACAGAAACAGTCATCGGGATCTTTATTCCATTATTGGCTGAGTTATTTTGAAGCGCAACTTTGTTGGAAACCGCAACTTTCCGCGAGAATTAAATATCTTGAGAGAACGAAAAATGAAAACTGAAACAAATCATATATAGTAAGGACGCCCACTGGGAGTAGTATGGGTACCAACGTTTTTTTTCAATTCTATGACTGATCATTTCATACTACAAAAATGTTACTGCCATTAGTCAATTACTTTGATCGACGTACCATTTTTTAAACAGGTTCGTCGTCGCAAGTTATATTCCTAGTATGTGTTGTATAAACGGCGAAACGAGCGCTTGTCAATTAAGCGATTAGCGCACTGATAATTTCATATTTTTTAATATTATATGACGATCTTTTTTTTTAGAAACGGACGTCATACGACTCGTTTTATTCCGATGATGGATTCTTTTCTGTACCAGTGTCACATGTACCAAATGTACTCAAATATTTCACAATAAAATGCCGTAAAAATTTCGGGAGCGCCACGTCGTTGCTAATTAAGGTTCGAAAATATTCCCAGGTCGAAACCAATATACTTTACACATTTCATGACGATCATTGTTGACCGTGTTGACCAAGAACGAGAAAACTTCGCATTCGCTAAAATATTAGTTTTTCTTACCAATTGGGTATTTGGTTATTTTTTCACTTACCAGTAGGCTGGTAAAGAAGGGGTGATGTATAAAAGAATGGATCGTGGTTTTAAGGCAGAATGAATGCCGAAGTGATATATTTGTAATAGAAGAATTGTTTTGTAAAAGACTACACACAGTTCTGGATGGATGATTTGAGCAGTTATACGATCTATTTATATTCGGGAATCTTGATCCTGTTTTATTGGACTTTATTCGGTAATTTTGCTCATGTTCGTCCAAACGCTTTTGTCCAGAATGCAACCGCCTCTTTAAAAAGTACATATGCAGTTCACAACTATGCTTGCTGGTCATTTTATCGTAATCATCATATGAACTATTCACAATCATTTCAAATATTGCTTGCAAAACTTCTCTAACGATTGTACAATGTATATTTCTTGTCATTGTAGATGCGGATAAGAAGTGTGATTCGCCATTGCCGGTGGTAAAACGCACGGTATTTCAGCACAACACCATCACAAATCGTAATGTTATGCAGTGAGTGGCTATACATCTTATATTCGAAATGACAACATAACATTAAATACCAACTTCTTTCCACAATTGTATTTTTCTGTAGTGATGCAAATATGCTCATCGAAGCAGTGCCATTTACATCGGTTGGCAAATTACAACCGTTCCTGTTGACCATGAACTCATCGGCCTTGCTTCTGGCTGATTTTCATTGTCATTTGACGGTACATGAAGTGTGCGGTTATTTAGGCGGCACCTGGGACATAAATTCACACAGTAAGTTGAAGAATCCCGCTGTCGATAGAGAGAGAAACCACAATAGTTTAATCATTTAATTTTATAATATTCTTCAGCATTGGCCATTACCAAAGCCTATCCTTGTCGCAATACACGCTTCGATCGTTCGAGGGCGGCCGATATAGAACGTGATATACAGAAAACTTTGCTCAAAGATCAACTTCTGCTGGTCGGTTGGTATCATTCCCATCCGAAATTCCAAGCCGAACCCACTCTTCGGGATTGTGATGCACAGTTGGACTATCAGATCAAGATGAGAGGTGCTTCTGATGCCACCTATACACCATGTGTATCCTTGATTATATGTAAGTTAACAAACAGTTTGATAACATCTCCTTCATAACTTCGAGTTTCTGTCCACAGCTCCATATTTTGATGAGAATCCTACTTTGGAGTCTGTGGTAAAATCCATTTGGGTCTTGCCACCCAATGAAAACAAACAGGCTTTAGAGTACGGCCGTCCCATGTTGATGCAATACTCCGTTCTGCCCGACAAAGAAATTCCCGAAGAAGTTCGTTCTGAAATACAGTCGTGCGTTGATTATTACACCCAGTTCCGCAACGAAGTCGTACGTTTCCAGAGCATTTTCAGTGATGATGTCACATTTATTGAAAAACTGAAAAATACCTTATATCCAAAGTTTCCCATGAAACAAAATGACAAGGCTTTGTGGAATTGGATTTGTGCTGTTCTCGGTTGTGAGCAAGAGGACGACTTCATACCTCCAAAGACAATAAAAATAATTGACATCAAGGACGATACTCTGAAACTGACGGCCGATACAAAGATCGAGTTGAAGGGAGATGACGAGCTAAAGGCAGACGATTCGTTGGCCAAGCAAATAAGTGCCGCAGAAGAGGCATTGCGAGTGGCTGAAGAACAGTCGCAGGCCGAGCAAAAGGCTAGTGAATTGAAGGTTTTGTCACTGCAGGAGCAATTGTGTCTGCCATCGGGCTTAAATATGAATCCAGTGCGCATGTTATCTCCTTTGGCTACACCAAATCCTACTGCTGGTGTGGCTACTACGACGACTAGTGCCTCGGGCATTACACCCATAATTACTCCTTTGACACAACCTCCAGCACCAGTAACAGCTGCAACCGCATCTGTTCTTTTACCACCTATGCCTCCATCCTTGCCGACGCTACCACCTGCAGTAACGAACTTGCCTTCGGCTTCGCCCAGAGATAGTCCCATAACAATACCTTCAAACTCCGCATCGCCAGCTAAATTTGAGTTGCCCGTTCGAGCTTCACCGTCGCCAGCTAAATCGGACACTTCTTCGCACACTTCCAGAACTAGAAACTCGCCAGCACCCAGCCCCGGAAAATTCAGCATTAGTGATATAGCCCGCAACAGCCCCAGTATAACGCCCACCAATAAGTTTGATCCATCGACTGGAGGTTTGGTGCCGCCTTCGGCCGCATCGTCCGTATCACATAATCTGCCGACGGCCAATGATTTGATGGCTGCCAGTTTGGCCCAGCTAGCTCAATTACCGCCAAACTTCCTGCAAACTGACTTGGCCTCCCTATTTCAGCAACGCAAAGAATATGGCAATACTTCGCTCAACCAGTTGGCAGCCGCCGCAGCCAAAGTGGGCGGTCAATCAAATAAAGCTCAAAATGCCGCAGCTTCAGCGACAGCGGCTGCTGCTGCGGCTGCCAGTGGTATGCCCGACTTTTCAGATCCCAATGTGGCAGCTGCCGTTGCCGCCTACTCACAGCAATTTAATATGCCTCGCCTGCAGGACATGATGCCCCAAACATCTGCCCCCGCACCCACACCAAGCAAATCGAAATCCGAGAGGTCTTCAAAGTCATCCTCGTCGTCGTCATCATCGTCTTCGTCATCCAACAGTTCGAATTCTTACAAAACTAAATTAATGAAGGAATTGGACGAATTCAAAAATGATCCACTGAAAATGTCTGAACTTATACGTTCTCCCGAATATGCAGCGTTGTTGCTGCAGCAAGCCGAAGCTTTGGGTGCCACCACTTTGGGAACATTGGGTTTTGGGGCCGACTTCAGTTATTTAACAGGTGCTGCCGCCATGCAACCCTCTTCATCGCAGAGTAGTAAAAGCAAGAACTCGTCAGCCGCAGCAGCGGCTGCTAACGCCGCGGCCGCTTCAGCAGCAGCCTTGACAGCTGACTACAACAATCTTCTGCAATCATACTCGTACTTGCAACAACAATCTAAAACAAATGACTTGAACGCTTTTATCCAACAACAGATGACAGCCGCTGCTGCAGCTGCAGCCATAAGTGTTCCACCGACAGCCTCGCCCAGCACATCTAAGAAGCAACAGCAGCAACAACAGCAGCAGCAACAACAACAGCAGCAGCAGCAACAGCAGCAGCAACAACAACAACAGCAGCAACAACAACAAATGCATGCAGACTACACAACACTTCTGCAAACCTACTCGAAACTGTTCGATCCAACCAATCAATTTTCCGCCCTCACCGGTGGAAAAGGTGGTCCCACTCCCCACGAGTTGTCCGCTCTACTTACGGCTGGAATAACAGCAAGCGGTGGAGGTCCATCGACGACCTCCTCATCTTCATCGGCTAAGCAAAAACACAAGGAGGCCCAACAACAACTTTCACAACAGACCGATATGTTGAATCAGTTGCTACAGTCGGAGAAACAGCAGTCCGACTTAAATGCTTTGTTGTACCATCAAAATAAAGCGGCAGCGGATTTGAATGCTCTCTTTGCTCAACCCACTTCGGCACCTCCTTCGTCAAACACGCCGTCATCCTCTAAGTCGGGCGGAGGATCAGGACCGAACTCAACCGGAGCACCTTCGCCCCTCACCGATCCAGCTGCAGCCTATTACAACGCTTTAGCTCAGGAGAAAATGCAAGACTATGCCGCCTTCTTTCAGCAGCATCAACAACAGCCCGGGAAATTCGGCATTCCCGATCCTTTGGCTAAATCTACCCTGGCAGCCAACAATCTGTTTATGTCGCCATCGGCTTTGCTGAAAATTCAACAAGAATCTCTAAATGCCATGATGATGAAACCGCCCAAGTCGACGAGCTCATCGTCCCGTACCCGGGAGTCTTCAGCCTCACCGGCTCTGGAACGCTTGACGCCCACCAAATCGGGAGTCACTGGTGGCTCTTCTGCATCGGGCAGTAGTAAATACAATTTCAGTGCGGTTGATTTGGCCATTTCAAGTGTTCCCTCCAACACTCCATCGCCGGCACCCTCTGACGGCAGCAATTCATCATCGCATCGGCGACCTTCGAATACACCGCCAGTGGACTTAACGCGACTCTATGGTGAACTAGCACCTCATGGATCGTTGGCGGCGTTGAGTGCTGGCTTGGGGGGTGTGAGCACCAAAAAGCGCATGGAATTCTCATCCATAGCCGATTTGGCTGCACCGCCACCAGCCAAAATTCCTAAGACTGGTGATGATGTTCTCAATCTATCGAATGAATAAATTATTCTTCTCAGCAGGTGCAACAACAAACATTTCATCTTTCTAAAGTTTAAGACTCATATGATTTTAATTAGTAGTATTACAAGCAGCCACAAAAACGATGGGTTTGTTTCAGTAGTGATGAGGAAACAATCCATAAAACAAAAAATCCTCTTAGAATTGTAGACGAAATTTAAAAGAAACGATTTGAGAAAGATCCGTCAAACCCTGTTTGAACTTCTACTGTCTTCAGTAGGTGTAGTATTATTTTAAATGTGTGTTTTAGGTTTCGTTCGTTTTTATAAAGTATTCATTCCTGCGCTTTTTAGTTCCCTTGTTTAGCTTTTAAAGCTCTGCACATTGCTAACTTTATTCGGACTACAATCATCAGTATTCATTTATTTGTTTAATTTGGAAAATAATCTTTAATAATGGAAAATAATCTTTTAAGTAGATGTCCTGCATAAAAGCTCGTATAGATTTTTTTATATTAAATTATTTTCTTTGAAAATTATGTGAAAACGTTAAGTGAGCACACATTTTTACAGACATACATATTTTTTGTGTATTAACAGTATACTTTTTATTTTTTAATTTTTAAATTTAATTTAATCGTAAATGAGAGCAATGAACTATAAATATACTTTACTCTTGAAAAAATAATAAATATCGGAAGTAATTTTATTTCCGGGAAATACTCGATTCGATTCTGTGTTTTTGGGATGCTTGGATAAATTATTGAAAAGTCGTTTGTTGAAATACCAGAACTCTGTGACGTTTTGAAATTGTATGATTTCTGAGATTTGGCCAATGTAGAGGATTATGGGATGTTGTCTAGTAACATCCATATGTATTTGAAAGAAATATATTCGAGAAACTGATTCTATACTCGTTGACGAAGACAAAAAAGGACCTCCACTCGTATACATATATTCGCTTCAGTATATCTCAAATTCTTATAAAATAGAGTCGGAATACGTTACCGAATGCACACGATTCTAGGCTGTAGCTGAGAGGTACAAACGGCCATGTCGAAATTTCAAAAATTAGTAAAAATTTCTCCAGAATTTTCATGGAAAAACTTCCGGTATTGCTTCGAGTCGGAACCTTAACCCGGACTAATGTGATTTGTGTAACATTGCACTCTGAAGAATTTCAAATTGCCATTAAAGTGAATAATAAAATCATGGTGGTCCTAAGTGGGACCTCGACACTGAAGCTATTGAACGCCCGAATCGAATTGGTGCGAGCTTGGTGAAGAGAACATTGAAACAACTCCAATTCATAGATTAATTGGTACAATTCCTGAATTGAAAAACCTCTGAGGTATTCACTGAATGAAGCGTAGGAAATTCGTGGACCATACCGAACATCGAAATTAACTGCTTCCGCCAATAAGGAGAGTGCACAACTGGACGCATTCTTAGACTAGATGTATGCCTATAGTCAGTACCATTTATCATTTTAGATTTGTTCCAGCAGAACGAGCATCGATTAATCTCGTTTGTTTATGCAGATTAGGCTGGAGCAGCCCCTACAATAACATCAGTTGATAGGCTCGTCAACACTTGGATTTATCATATTCTGTACCATGTCCGTATTTTTAAAATAATAGTAGTTTGTCTCTGTAGAGTCTAGACCATTCTGATTTTTAGACAGTTTTATCTGAAAACAACAGATTTGTTGGGCTAAGAACACAAAAAGAAGAACACTTAAAAACAGGATCACACCCTACAAAAGGTCAATAATAAACATAAGTTACTGCAATTAAAGCGAAATTCATTTGCGATATGGCTAAAATCTCCCTCTCTCGGTATTGTAGATAAAAGTTGGGAATCATGACACTTGTCATTATCTTTGTCTTTATTTATTTGGTTGACGAATATAAAACTGTTTTATATTTTTATTTTTGAATTTTACCCTATCTTCCAAGTGAGTAATTTCGTACTGGCGAATGTTACCCACCAAAAATGGGGAACTCTTCTAAGTATTGCTTTTTTTAACAGTTCTTAATTTCAAATAGTTCGAGTAAGAGATTAATCTCTATGCCATGTAAAACTTCTCTATAAGAGCATTATCCGTTCGAAGCCGACTTTAAACAGTAGGTCCCGGTAAATCGCACACAGTTCGTTGATTCGAGAGAAGTCCCCGACTGTTCTTTCATGGAATGTTAAGGGAAATAAGTGTACAAAATTCGGCTATTCGAAGTGCAAAGTCAAATATTCGGCCATACTCTAATAAAACACTGCCGGTTGGGATTATCACAAAAGAACCACAGTTTTTGGTATTTGTCAAATTCAGGAATTAATGTAAATTTTTGGTTGTTTTTTGTTTTGAGCGAGAACAAAAAAAAAAACTTTTTTCAAGTTTAAAAACAACAATATACAACGACAGCAACAATTTAAATAATTTGTGTAAACAACAGGTGTTGCTTTTTCCGATTAACTTTTATTTTCCCTGCTGCTGCATACATCAGATACGATCCAGTTTGAAATTAACCTAAAAAGAAATTTACCGGCATTTTTGTTCTGTTGTTTGGCTGCTGTTGCCACTGCTCTGTGCCGCTGGAGAGGGAGATAAACAAACTCGTTAATATGCAACAAAATTCAAATTCAATTTTAGTCTTAAACTGGATATTTATTTTTTTTTATACGGGTTTGTGTTATCACAATGTTAGTTTAAAAGGCTTTGATGCTGATGCTGCTTCTGTTGTTATTGTTTATATACGAGTTGGTATTCAAATGTGATACCTATTGCTCGTACTATTCTAGATCAAAAAAAAAAAAACATGTTATACCCAAAGAAAAACGTCTGTCAGTAATGACAGCTTATGTGAAGAGGGAGAATTTGTATAAATTACAAAATACATTCGTACAATCGACTATGATCTCAGTACAACAGGGGGCATGGTTGAATCCAGTTAATATGAAATTGAAGGAAATTGGTACGTTTTCCAGGGTTTCTTCACCTAGAAACAGGTCCAAAAATGAGCGAACTTTTTAAAAGAGAGAAGAAATTAATGAAAATTTAATTTAATTGTATGTAATACAAAGAGTCAATGTTTTGCCAAATCTTATAAATATCATTTGCAAATGTCTGCTTTCTGGCACCTACGGGTGCGGACCTATAAGTTGACAAAATTTTAAAAATACGAAGTGTAATGTAGGTTTGTGAAGAAATTGTATCACCAATATGTCCCAATTGATAGTGGTCGCTTTTTTTTTGGCCCTGGGATTGAAACGGGCTTTCCTCCAAACCTGTCAATTTCCAGAGGAGGGAGTTTATAGTGTCGCAGATCAAGAATGTAAAACTTAATAAATATTTCGAAATATCGACAGGGAAATGACGAACTGTGAAAATATTAAAATATATCAGATTGGAGTCGCATATTGAAGAGCCGAGCTTGTAGCCCGTTGCTTTCTTTATACACATGCCAAACTTAGAAGGAGTATCTTTAAGAAGTCCCGATTTACACAATAACTTTTCTTTACACTCTCTTTTTAAAAACCATTCGCAAACTCATAACCGTTTACACGATGACTTTTTAACAAAAACATGCTTGCCTGTCCAGATGTGTCTTGTTCTTAGTGCCAATGTAAATGATGACTTTTCCCCGGAGTTGTTCTTGACATTTTTTTTGAAACGCCTTCGTCAAATCATGAGTCGCTTTCTGTAGTGCATTCTGTTTTGCCACCCCTCTTGCTTCTCTGCCCCTTCGCCAACAAAAGTCGAATGTCATTCCTCTTCAACCTGGATGGTAAGTCATAGTGTAAATTGGGTCTTAGTCCTGGACTTTTTTTAATTGTAGGCTGGACTTTTTTTAATTGTCTTTTTAATTTGCTTCCAAAAGTCCTATGTTGACTTTTTGCTTGCGAACCCGGTTGATTTTTTTTAGATTCATAATAATCAAAAAATGGCAAAAAACCATCAAATTGTTTTCTTCAATATATATTTGTTAATTTTTTCCCACTGGTCTGTTGCCATTGTTTTTTTTATAAAGATAATTTTTACCATATTTTGAGCGCACATAAGTACCTTTTCCTGGAAAATTGCAAAATAACATTTAAAAAAAATTCTTTCATACAATTTTTTTTTTGTTGATTTGAGGAATCTGCTTGCCTTAAAGCTCGCGAAAAATATTTATGTATATTTTCTTTCAGTTTCCTTTACAACTATGGTAATTTGTTAAAAAATATGTCAGTAGTCAGAATCCTTACCCAATAAAAATTAGGGATATTCCGACAGTGAGATATGTTTTATTATCAAAATAAAAGGTTTTCTGCGGAATTTTTATAATTCCTACTTTTTATTTTTATAATTCCTACTTTCATTCACAGAAGTCATAACCACCATTGTTATTTCATTCCAACAGACATTTAGCTGTGAGTGTTCATATTTAAATTCAAGAAATCTTTTCGACAGGTTTGTCCAGATAACATTTAAGCTCCGCACAACCTGCAGAGCCAAATGTTTTTTTTATTATTTTTTTGTATATAAACAGCAGCCACCGATCTGTGGGACTATATAAAGAGCTTAGCCTAGCGTGATATGGAGTTTTTTCTTAATTGTGTCGTCGAAAAGTGAACAAGTCCAAGTTCAAACACGGATTCAAAAGATAAACGGTCGTGGAACATCGAACAGAAAACAAATATGAGTGAATACAAGGTAATGCTGGTTAGAATAAAATGTCCTGTGATTACCAAAGTGAAGCAAAATTCAATAAAACCGAGCAAATTTAAAATATGTGCTAATTGAATTATAATCGATGAAAGTGAAAGCAAAAAATTGCCGTAAAAAATCTATTATATAATTAATGCGAGAACAAAAATGAATTTGAAATAGTTGATGTGCAACAAACATTAAAACACGTGACCGACATAAATTAAATTTTATTCAAAACTGTGTTAATCGTACTAAATGTATTTAAGGTGTGAACACGTGGCCTGCCAATGACATTCCAAAATGTGGTTGAATTGATGGTGTTATAATAAGGGTCAAAAAGGGTCAACAAATGAAAATAATTTTAAACGAACCTAACTAAACTAAAAAACTACCAAAGAACAAAATTGTGTGAACAAATCGAATTTTAAAAAAAGATATCGCTCATTTACTTGAATAGTGGCATAATTCAAAATTCACTTTATACATATATTTTTGCTCTTGGAAAAGTTGTAAATCTCTAATTAAAATTGGCTTTTGTTCTACTGAGTATTGTGCATTCATATGACAGGTCTCCATATTGTTGAAATAGCCTGTAGTTCTTTTTCTATATTTGGAAAGTACGACGAAATTGACGATTTTAAACGGCTCTCCTGAAAAAATCCTATTTTGAGTTATGCCACTATTCAAGTAAATGAGCGATATGTATTTAGGGTTTCAACAATTGAAATTGTGCAAGTTCCCAATTGATCAAGTCCTAAAGTCGTCATTTATTCCACTGTTAAAATAGTTATTTATTTAAAATTACTAGGGTAGTTTTGTCGTTCAAACATTGCTCTGGCATCTCATCGGAATGAAAGTGCGTCTAATTTATAAGTTTCCAAATGTTTAATTAGTATCTGTTTCCCCAAATGTTTCCACTGCTGAAGCTAGAATCAAGAAAAGTGGGGAGTATTTATTATTTTTTTTTTGAAAAATTGGTCCACAACTACGACTGGAAACAACTGTTGGAAATAGTTTCAAAACGTACCAACCGAGATAAAAAAGAGAAAAAAAGGTGAAACAATTTTTTGGCAACAACAGGTCAATATGAGTTAGAGTTGGAACGCAAAAAGGAACAAAATGGGATAAAACAAGGAAAAAGGCGGGGAAATAAAAAAGGATGATACAATAATAAAAATGGGTTAAAAAAAGGTACAAAAAGGGTGAAGAAAAAGGTGAAACAAATTTTTGCCAACAACAGGTGAAAATGAGTTAGAAATGGGACGGAAATGGTGATAAAAAAGGGGAAAACAAGTGGATAATAATTAAAGAACGGGCGATAAAGGGGCCAAAACGGGATAAAAAGAGGTACAAAAGGGGGAAAACAAAAATGTGTGAAATATAATGTAATCGACATTATAAAGAAATGTAAGAAATGGAAAGGGGAACAAAAAGTGTCCAAAACTGGTGAAATTTATAAAAGAAAAATAATTTAAAAATAATCACAAAAGACCGAGAAGTAGATATATACACGGCAACTGCAGTTAGAATTTGACTGGAAAAGTGAAATTTAGGCATACGAGGTAGCGGGTATTTGCTCCAGAATCCCATTTCTGAACAAATCTACAAATATTCTAATTTTGGTTCCAAGGGTAAACCGGTTGACACGGACCATATTTCTAGATTTTTGCAGCGATAGACCAAAGCCTCTGGTGGGAATTGAACCACCAACCCCCACGCAGATAGGCACGCTACCAACTCGCCTACCGGGGCAAAAAAAAAAATAATTTGAAATCAAAAGTATTTTTTATGTGCAATATGAACAATTCCATCAAAATATGTAAAAGTGAAAAACAAAAAATATAACTATTGGTTTCTCCCATAAAATTGAAAAAGGAGTTATCTTTAAAAAAAACTTCTAAAACATATCCAATTCGACGTTTTTTTTATGATTATACCTTAAAACACTCCAACCTTGCCTGCCACATATTTTTTTTACAGAACTCAAAAATATTTACTAGTTGACCGATGGAATTGAATTCTGGACCACTGCGTGTAGTTAAGTTCGGCCGAATCTCTTTCCTTATTCCATTTTATTCCAACAGCAAATATACTAAATCTCATCTTTATACCGCTTATACTTCAGACCATATGACAGTTAATTGCTGTATGGACTGTGCCACGATCTTTTGCAAACAATGATCAAAAAAACTAAACTGTTAAGATTTGAGAAATACGGGTCCATTATAAAGGACGATACAAATGCTCACGGAATTTTTGAATTTTTGTATATACGGAATAGGTTATAATGTTTCGAGAGTAGAATATTTCGGAATATGTATGGAATTCCCAAGGCTACTGAGGAAGAAACAGACGAGGAACTGCTCTCGAATCAGTGAGCTGTGCACAATACAAATTGTATACTCACTGACCGAAAACAACTGTGTAAAGTCGGCTCGGAGCGGCTAATGCTTTTTCTAGAGAACTTTTACATGGCTCAGAGATTACTATCCTACTCCTATTTTACTTTTCAAATATGGCTTGTTTTCTACAATAGGGTAGATATTCGGAAATAAAATGGAAAGAAAAGTTGAGCAG
Source organism: Hydrotaea cyrtoneurina (assembly GCA_958296145.1). Classification (NCBI taxonomy): domain Eukaryota; kingdom Metazoa; phylum Arthropoda; class Insecta; order Diptera; family Muscidae; genus Hydrotaea; species Hydrotaea cyrtoneurina. Next base: position 46,817,766 of record OY282514.1, on the reverse strand, counting down.
CAACTGTTTTTGTATATGTATCATAATTATCTTTAATTATGATACATACATTTTGTTTTATTTGAGTCGGACATCTTCTTTCAGAATACTCAAAGTAATAAAGGCACATTCGACCTAAAGTTTTCATCCCGGGAGTTTTATTTCCCGATTCCTGGGATTTTTGGCCGGGATTCCCGGGAATAAAATAAAGGGTGGTTACATTTTAAGGGCCGATGTTGATTTTGATGACATTGATGCCCATCCTCTCTTCTGCAAAATAGCTGCATCATACGAACGAAGGGTTTAGCAGTTTAGTTGGAGATACTCTGAAGGTTATCACCATCTCGCTTGCTTCACTGCTCGATTGATGACACAACGCTGATTGATTTTATCACTAGAATGTCCAATGAAATACAAGAGTTTTGTAGTCAACGTGGACAGCGCCACCACAAATGAAACAAAATTGGCTTCTCCATTGATCGATAACAACTAACGTTACATTGCGTGTAACGTTATCTGACGGTTCGATTGCGATAAGACATGTTACATTAAAGTTTGATTCATGTTTTGGTTGTTGCCGAAATAAATAAATCTATATATATAAAAAATTGTTGCAAGTGCGTTGTGACTTTATAACTCAAGAACGGTCGAACCGAATTCGCTTAAATTTTAAGTGTTTGTTCGTATGGTCGTGCAGATGGTTTATATGTGATTTTGTCCATATACATGTCAACATGTGATTTTGACCATATATATATAGTGCATACACGTATCCACATTGATAGCTCTATATATATTAAAAATTGTTGCAAGTGCGTTGTGACTTTATAACTCAAATATGCAAACAGTTGAGATTCCAACGTGTAATATTTCAAGAAATTCTGGAATGGCCAAAGTTTTTTTGATGGCCCATAAAAAAACTTGGAAGCATTGAATCGAACATTACAGGATCTACGTGGAATTCAACAGTTGTTCGGAGGTGCATTAATATTGCAATCTGGTGATTTTCGACAAACGTTGCCCGTCATTCCCAGATCGACTCCAGCTGATAAAATTAATGCATGTTTGAAAAGTTCGTTTCTTTGGGGAAATGTACAGAAGTTATCGCTTAACATAAATATGCGTGTGCATCTTCAAAATAATCCATTAGCACGTGAGTTTTCGAAACATCTGCTGCAGATTGGCGATGGCAAAATTGCAAGTGATTTAAATGGCTTTATCACGTTACCAAACAACTTTTGCACAATTATGTCATCAAAAGAAGAACTAATTGATCGCGTTTTTCCATACATTGTTCAAAACTATAAAAATCATGATTGGTTAAGAGAACGTGCAATTTTAGCACCAACAAATTCCAATGTTAATGAAATAAATTTTCAAATTCAACAAAAATTGCCAGGTGACTTGGTATCATACAAATCTATTGATACTGCTACGAATGAAGAGGACGCAGTAAATTATCTGGTTGAATTTTTGAATTCTTTGGAACCACCCGGTATGCCACCGCATCTTTTGAATTTGAAAATAGGTTCATCGATCATACTTCTTCGAAATCTCAATACACCAAAACTTTGCAATGGAACGAGACTTTCCGTGAAGAAATTAATGCCCAATTTGATTGAAGCAACAATTCTCACTGGCAAAGCAAAAGGAGAAGTTGTACTAATACCACGGATAACATTATTACCAAACGACATCCCATTTCAATTCAGACGTCTTCAATTTCCCGTGCGTTTATCATTTGCTATAACCATAAATAAAGCTCAAGGACAAACGCTTCAAGTGTGTGGTGTGAATTTGGAGGAACCGTGCTTTTCTCACGGACAATTATACGTCGCATGTTCCAGAGTGGGAGCACCAACTAATTTATTTATTCATGCACCACACAATCAAACAAAAAATATTGTATACACTATTGTATTAAATTGATTTAGTTTTTTTCATTACTTCCAAATAAAAAATAAATAAAAAACCCCCAACGAATTTGATTCAAAGTTAATATTCATGCGTAGCGAAGCACGCCGGGGTCCGCTAGCTACATAAATAAAATTTGAAGGCAAAACAACGTTTGCCGGGTCAGCTAGTACTTTATAAGACATACAATTTTTTAAAACCATAAACTTTTTTTATATTGTATTTTTTTTTTCGAGTTTGGCATGCCAGTATAAATTTTGTCCACCTCCTGGACAAAATTGCTGTTGCACAGTTATCAGATCATTCGACAACATATTGTCGCCATGCAATATGTGGTAACCGACGAAAAAAAAAGGTTTATGGCAGTTTGAATTATGGAATTTATTTACATCGATTTTCCCACTTAAAGAATTCTCTACTTATTTAATTAAAATTGCATACAAAAAGCCTTTACAATGAGGATAACCACAAGGGCAAATATACAAAGACGTAAACATATCATCATTTAATCGCCTTTCATTTAATTGTGATTCTTTAATTGACTTAATTGTTGAATAAACATCGCCAAATCCTTATTGTTGGAAGAAAATAATGAATGAAAAAAACGTAAAGAAATAAAAATAGGTGAACTCAATTAATTTTAACAATGCAATTTTTCGGTGCATCTGTTAAGGTCCCATCTCATTATAAGACAGGCTTTTTATCATTCTTATACTCGTATATTTGACGATAGACAAGGCCAAGTTAATCAGCCATGGTATGATCTCACAAAGTGTTTCGGATTCATATAATTTTGAATTTTGCGGACCGCAGTCCTAATAACCTTGAATACTCTTTTTGATTGAGCTAAAAAGACATGTTTTGCCTGCAGATATGATGGTTACAGCAAACAACTGCAAAAAGTTATTTGTACTTTGTGAACAGGAATAAACTAAACAATTAACAAATTCTGTAACGTGATATTTTCGTACATAGTAAAATTGCATTTATATTAGAGTGGGTAAATTCTGTTCTCGACCAAGCGTTTATCAAAATCGTAATCTACAATGAATTCTAAGACAGTTTGATCACATGAAAACCAAGCACCCTGTTTCAAACGACAAGATTTAAAGAGTTCACCTTTTTTCAAACTATTAAAGCTAGAAACTGTAAATCTCCTCGGCACGATTTTGATTGTAGACCAATGGGAAATTTTTTTTAGAATTCATCGTAGACTACGATTTTGACAGCCGCTTATTGAATGTTTTTCACTCCACACAAATTGACCCCCTCTAATGTACATACTTTAAAGTGCACAAACTTTCAGAAATATGAGTTATAAGTAAAAAAACATAGAACAGATTTAGTGCATGGTTTTTATTTTTATCTAAATAAATGTTTCATATGAAATAAGTGTATTCGCTAGAATTTAAAAATTTATTGTGACAAGGTCTCACAAAAGCTGTTGTGAGAATAATTGGAGCTTATACCACAAGGATTTTGCAAATTATTTGAATTTACAAAATGTTCACAAAAGTTGTTGGGAGAACAATTGGAAGGCCACCCGCAAGGATTTTGCACTTGATTTATATTTCGAAAACCTATGTTCAAATAAGTGAATCCGAGATATTACAAGAACTAGATTAAAAACACACATTGTATCTTAAACCTGCAATTGTTTAGAAGATGTGGTTGTTTATAGTTTTGAACAGAAAACTTTCGTATCAAATTAAAGATCCAGTCATGAAACGAATAAATGATATATGTTTATTATTATTATATATTCATTAGTCTGTGGTACATAAACCTTACAGACTAGCTTACAATTAACTTAAAAATATATTAAATTCAACTAATCAATAAATTTACTTAATGACAATGAAAAATCTAAATCAAATTTCATATGTAAATTATTAAATTCCCTCATGGACCTCAGCATGGGTTCAAAATTTGAATAAGTGCTTCTATGACAAGTAACATTAAAAAATTCATTATGTCTAAGACAATCAATAAGACCGCAAATACGTTTATATAGAAACAACAACTAGTTTTTACTTCGTCGATTTTCAAGTGTATAAACCTACATCTGGCCATATACAAAAATCTTCAACGGATCAAACCCAGATCACAAATGCAGTTCTAGAAAACAGAACACAACTAACAGATTTATTTAGAGTGCTAGTAAATGGTTTTTTAAATTATAAAGGGTGATTTTTTTCACTTCTTCAATTTTAAACTTTTGCCTGTTCAGACGGTTCAATTTGACTTGCCATTTCATGAGTAGACTTAGAAATGAACAACGCCTGGGAATCGTTATGTTAAATTACAATATGCAACAAAAAATAAAGAAAAAATTGTCTAGAAAGTAAACAAAAAATTTTTTTATAGAAAAACTTTATCTATAAAGAAAAAATTTCCATAAAAAATACAAATACAAAAATGGTGAAAATCTTGCAGTCACAGTTCGAAAAACTAAAGCATTTTTGGGTCGTCATGAAGCACTTTGCCGAACCGCAATACAGAAATTGGTGGACAAATTCGAGCTGTTGGGACAATTTAGTGATGTGAAGAATAAAACCCCTGTACGTCCCTCAAGAACAACTGAGAATATTGCTGCTGTAGCCCAAAGTGTTGAAGAAAACCCAGGTTTGAAAAATCGTCAATCGACATTTTGGTGAATTCTTGTAAAAAAAAACTCGTCAAAATGACGAAAAATCTTGACGTCTGAGGTAGACTTTATAACTGACACCCTGTATATCGCTCTGTGTGGGTAGAGGCTGGTTACCAAATAACTTTTCTGATAAGCTAACTCAAGCTCTGCTAACTGCAAATAAAATGTCCGACCGACAAATAAAATGTCCGAAAATATTTTTAATATATCTCCACATACCTTTAGTCTATTTCATCATTATTTTCGATGTGAAATAAATCTACATTAGAACTGATTCTTATTCTTATAGCTGCTACAGTATAAACTACTCCGCCACAATCAGTTCGTACCCCTGAATATTTTTTAAAATGCTATTTTAGCTTGCTGTTTTTGTAATTTAGTTTGTTCTGCTATTAGTTCTAAGAGATTAAACTTTTAGCTTTAAGGAGACAAACATTTTCTCTCAAAACATAAACATAAAAGCTGAAATTGAGAACATTAAAAAAACGTACCAACTGATTGTTGGCGGAGTCGTATTGTTGTGGGCCATTCAGTTAACACCATGACCTTTTCATTGTATTTGTGAGCTTTGTTGGATAGATTCTCCTGAACTTGGGGCATGATCTTTAACACATATACGATTTTCGGTTAAATTTTAAGGGAATCCGTTTTCCCCTCAAGTATTGCTTTGTATTGTTGAACACCTTAATTTAAATATGTCCAAAGAACTTTCTCCTCATAATAGTGAGGCTCTCAGTCGTTTGAATTAGCTTACATTAAGTAGACTTTATTGTTGAAAAATTACTCAAATTGGATTTAATTGTTCATAAATTTGTAATACTAATTTTACAACACCTTTTTGTTGTTTCAATTGGTCATTCTAAATTAATTTGACTTAGATGGTGATTGTTTTGTTTTTAAATATATTAGTTCTGTAAATACAAATAAATGTAAATACAAAGTGCCCTTATAGTTTAGTTTATTATATTTTTTTATTGTAATAAATATATAAATAAGTCCATTCGGGGAAAACATATTTACTCATTAGCAGTGAAACACTATCACCGCAGGTAATTGGAATTAATTAACTACATTAAAATTTAATATGACCCCCCAGAAATAAAACACAAATTTGCAAACAATTTGTTCACAATTTATTTTAAAATACAGAATTAATTTGCCAATTGTTTCTGTTTGTTTCAGTTTAAAAAACGCACAAATCAATTTGAACATTAAAATGATTTGACTTTCAATTGTTGCTGCCGGTCTGTCGACTCTGTGAAAAATCCAAGTGTCCTTCACAATGTCTGAGAGAACTCGCCTACGAGGTTTGGGTGTCCCAACATGCAAATGAAGTTGTGTGTGTGTTTTTTTTCTCCCGAATTTAATTTATTCATTGGAATGTATAAATAGTCATTAGAATGAAATGTTTACTTTCTTACTTAATAACTGTTGTTGGAAGGAAAACGATTTTACAGAGCTTTGGTTTTTTTCTGGTTTGAAATGTGTTAATAGACGTTAGACTCAGTGCGTAGATTTAGAATCCATCAGAAGCTCTTATAAGACTTTTCGGAATTAGTGGAATTTTAGAAATTAAATTAGTTGTCCTCGTCTCTCATTTGACCCATTTCGGAAATCAAGTAAAGATATTTTGAGGTCTTTACCTTAGGCTGAGGAGAGGTGCGTAGAAAGCATGTAAATCATTTCAAGTTTCTGTTTGAAATTTGACAATGTCGATTTAGCTGGAAAAATAATGCAATAGCTTTTAAATAGACTTGCATTAGAATATCTGGAAAATTTAGTCCAAGTGTCCTGGTTTATACAAGTTTTTTTTTTAAGAAAATTATCTCTTCATCCGTTTTCTATACGAGAGAAAACGGAGAGAGTCGTTGTGCTGATAAGTGATAACAACTATAAATGTGATTTTTTAAATCTCTCTTGAATTTTCTAGTGGAGGTTTGTCCAGTTGACTGATTTAGGATTTTTGTTTCGAGTAAAACAAGCTATTTTTCTTGATTATTGAACTCTCTTTGTAATTCTTTCATACTAATTTATATTACGACAGTTAGCAGGTCGTGTGCTGACTACGAATTCGAATAACTGTTGGTCCGAAAAATTACAATGTCTAACATTACATGGATTGTTAACTGCAGTAAACGGCACATGTGAAACTTTGCATGATTTTTTTCCGACCAAAATTCGTTGTAATCGCTTTTGACATTACAAAACCCAATGAAAATAAAAAGAACCTATGGTTCAAATAAATTCGATCGTAGTTAAACCCCAGATTTGTCAAACTCTGTTTCTAATAAAACATAGTTTAAACTTTTTAAAATCTGTTTAAAAATCCAGTTTTTAAAAAGATGCAAACATGATCGGACAATTTCTGAAGAAAAACCAAAGCCCTGGATACAAAATTGAGAGGGAGTTAAACATAATTTTAGTTGCGTCAGCTTTTCTTCAGTTATTGGGCGTTGTTCATGAGACTCGACGCAGTTAAACAACAACTGAAAATGTTGCATATAACGTCATACAAATGCTAATCATTCTACGACCAGGTACTCCAGCATAGTCCATCCATTTGTTATCGATTAGCCATTGTATCGTGCTTTAGACAGAGGATTCGTCTTTTAGCCAGACTGTTTGAATGTGAAATCTTTCCTTTCATATATTTTATAGTGCTTCGCATTGTAAACAAACTCCATCATTTTATTATTGAAAATAAAAAAGCAATACGGAAAATGCAAATATTACATTTGTAAAGGGTGTTTTTTATTGGGGTATAGAACTTTAAGTTGGCATCACTTTTTTAACTGGCGGCCATTTTGTCAGCTGTCAAGTGATTAATATTTAGTTTGGTTTGCCATTTCATCATGAACAGGTTGACAAAAGAACAACGCTTGCAAATCGTGCAAATTTATTTCGAAAGTAATGGTTCAGTTCGCGAAGTTCACCGCAAGCTCCGTCCATTTTATGCCATTACATCCACAAAAACTGACTGTTTGGTGTGCTCTATGGGCTGGTGGAGTCATGGGGCCACACTTCTTCCGAAATAATGCTGGAGAGTCAGTTACCGTTAATGGAGACCGGTATAGAGCCATGATAACCGACTATTTTGTTCCCGAATTGGATGGCATGAATGTGGATGAGTTGTGGTTCCAACAAGTGGTTGAAAATTGGACCTGTAGAATTGGCTTTATTCGAGCCAGCCGCGGCGGCCACATGCCCGAAATCATATTTAAACATTAATGGCATAAAATTATCCTTCCAATATAGCCAAATTGATGGACATTAAAACGATTTTCTTGTGTTTTATTTCAATTCGAAGTTCTATACCTCAATAAAAAACACCCTTTATCAGTATTTGTGGTTTAGACAATATGCGAAAGGAATTGGAACACGAAACTTTAAAGTAATGTGGAAGTCATCATTAACATGCACATTTTTACCTACCTCTCAAAAAAACCGAAATGACTTTTAAAGGCGAGTGGTTTAATTAAATACGCACATAAGTACATTTGCGGTTTTGAATTTACATTTCCTTTGTACACTTGTTCGCTTTTGTTCCTAAACCAATCAAGAAAGATAATGAAAAATTTAAAGACGCTTTGATGGTTACATGTGCGGCCTATAAGACTTTTGACGTTTTCACTCACCGCATAGTATATGAATGGGCCATAATTCCACCTCAAGAAATCCGCCTACCGACACACGGAATATGTTGTAATACGCCGGATGGAGAAAGTGTATTACGGTCGATACTATTTCTATATAAAAAGAAAATGCGAAAGTTTTACAAAAATAAAATATTAAAGTATTGTTGGTCCATACTGTGGCCACTGGAAATAAACTTCGTCTCTAAACTGAGTTTTTGGTAGAACAATGCTCTTTCTGCAGTGTACATTTCTTTCGTCACAGGCATATCCTTACGTGAGGACAAACAGGAGTTAGTTTTGGTATAGGTGACTGTCTTATTAGACACACTTACTACATTTTAGCCTAGTATTTGCCGAGCGTCGGCAAATATAGTCAGACCTGGATGTCTAATTTGATTAGATTAGTCCCTAACAAATCAACCTGAGCTGTGCGGGAAACCTGTGAGGTCGTTTAATGTGATCTCCTGGCCTGCTTAATAAATGAATTCCAAGCTGACAGATTGAGCATAGACTTTTCTGTCATCCTTTGTACTTCCATAGACCTCAATCTGTGGTCTATCCATCTCTCTCTACGTTTTTCGGAATAGACGTCCCCTTTCTCCTCGGCTCACTGTATTGGTGATGAGCAGTTGGGTTAGTTTCGTATAGTTGGAATGGGTGAGTAAAGCTTCTCGATATCCAGATTTCTCATGTTGTTGCTACGTGCGAGTGTGCAATTTGCTCCCATAAGATAGTGATCCGTGTCGATGTTTGTTGATCGAAACGTTCGTACGTCCAACACGGTGGATGCATGCGTACCGTATATCACAACAGGATCAATTAATTTGTTTGTTCTTCTGCGTTCTGAAAGCCAGATAGCTTTATGATTATCGCCATGCTTAAATCTGGTAATGCTAATAACCATATTTCTTGAGGGGGCGAAATAGATCAGCCTTATTCCGTTGTCGAAGGTGTCTTCGTGGATGTCCTCCCAACCTACTTCCGCGTAAGAACTATTATTGGCAACACTGTAATTGAAACCACTTTGACTATTAGCCAACTAGTAAGTTGTAATGCGCCTATGGCGCCCGTTAATTTGCTTGAGAAAGTATTTGTTACTTAATTTTAAATACATTGTAAAAAAAAAAAAATTTTGGTGGAAAAAAAAAATTTTGTTGAAAAAAAAAATTTTGTAGAAAAAAAAATTTTGTTGAAAAAAAAATTTTGTGGAAAAAAAAAATTTGGAAAAAAAAATTTTGTAAAAAAAAAATTTTTTTTGTAAAAAAAAAAATTTTGTAAAAAAAAATTTTTGTAAAAAAAAAATTTGGGGAAAACACAATTTCTGTACAAAAAAAAATATTATTTTTTTATTATTATTATTTATAGAAAATTATAGAATGCCTATTTAAAATATTTAAATTCCTAAGTACTGCGTGACAGAGTCAGTAAATCAGTGTCGAGGGTAAATATATATTAAGAAGATAGGAACACACTTTGCGTGACGTCATTAGCCCAACCTGCGCAGAACATTTCAATTTTCTGCGCGGGATGGCGTAATCTATATTTCTTGGGCAGCAGTCTGTTCGAGGCGCTCATAAAACGAGTCTTCGTCTTTTACTTCCGTCGACGGATTTGCCTTGTATTTTTCGATGAGATCCTCCACTAAGAGGCACCTGGGCCGGGCTTGGGACCGGCAGATCGTAAAAAATGTGACCTACAAAATGTTCGATAATTTTTCATAATAAAAAAATTAGGGATTTTTCTTTTTTTTTGGGATATTTTCATAACAGAAGTCAATCATATGTCGATTTTTTTGTTTTTTTGGGGCATTTTTATTAATTTTTTGTGAGACTTTGCATTGGGTAACTTTTTATAAATTGTTTGGGGGATTTTTCAGATTTTTTGGAGAAATTTTCATACTGGGTTTTTGAGGGATTTTTTCATTTATTTTGGGGAATTCTTCATTTGGGGGCATTTTTCATAGATCCCAGTTTAACGTGTTGCTGTACTCAGTATAATATTTTGGAGCCATTCTTGGTTTTTACATTGGGGCCACACTTCGTGACTACCAGTCAGGCTGCACATTTACCTATGAGACCGTATCCGGTGATTACGGCCAACAACATAAATATATCTAATGTTGATGTAAATATACAAAAATATCGAGCGATTTAGGTTATATCGTGGCCAAATTTGCCTGGTATTCGCTCATGTACTGTACCCATCCACATCACCCATAGAGATTGACGTCAATACGGGATCAGTGGCGGGTTTGTGTGAGCATATTCTGTTGCATTTTCATATAAAATTTTGATCAGTTCATTAATAACTTAATCGGCTATAATAATAGAAACGTGAAACCACTCCATTATTTGACAATGTTGTGAAATGTTTAATGAGCTGGCGTCCTAGATCATGTCAAGTCCAAAGTCTGGATGAATATGCCGACTATGATTAAAGAATTATAAGCCAATAGTATTTTATTTTGAAAAAAAAACATAAATATGTACTCTTTAGGTCTGGTGTGGATTTTCCACACATGATTTTATATTCCCATAAATAAATTTGTTTCCCTTTCAGTACATGTCCGGTTTTGGCTCACATTTCTCATCGGAGGATCCTCGATGTCCAAAGGCTTTGCCCGAGGGACAGAATACACCACAGAAGTGTGCCTACGGTCTGTATGCGGAACAATTGTCGGGTACGGCATTTACAGCACCACGAGCGGAAAATGCCCGCACTTGGTTCTATCGCATCAATCCCAGTGCTAAGCATCAACCCTTCCAGCCCTACGAACAGGGTGGCAAATACTTGAATCACAAATGGGATGAACAAAAACCCAATCCCAACCAGGTATGGAAGCAAATTCAACATGGAAATTCAAAATATCTGTATGTTTTATATTTCAATTTCAACATCCCAAGATATTTTCAATTTTAGATGTATTTCTCCACTTTGTGGAGTATTGGTTTAATTTCTTCATCATTTCATTTTCGTTTGTTCTCTTTGGCTTTTATTCTTGTGATGCTTCCAGCTACGTTGGAAGCCATTTGATATGCCTGCCGGCACGGATAAAGTGAATTTCGTTCAGGGTTTCCATACTGTCTGCGGCGCTGGCGATGCTCGCAGTCGTCATGGTCTGGCTGTGCACATTTATGTTTGCAATACATCCATGGACAACATGGCTTTCTACAACAGTGATGGCGATTTTCTTATTGGTATGTACTTCCGTCAGGGATGAATTATGTACTTGTATATTTCATAAATATTCCATGAAGTGACCAAACAAAAAAAAAAAAAATAGATTACTTATAGTATCTTAGTAATATAATTAGAATTGAAGTGATAGGATGACCTTAGGCTTTCAAAAGATATTTGTGTTTGTGTCAATTTAACGAGGATTTTTATTACAAAAAAGAAAGAAACTTAGATTGTATTCGAATTGTGTGCAATTGTTTTACTGCTCTATTAATAGTCCTCTCACCCTCTCAAAAATGTTAAAATACATTTTTGCGAAAAGAGAATTGTGAAAATAAATTTTACAAAAATATTCTTGCCGTACTCTGCAAGATCTACAAGAAAAAGTACGACACCCCAGTTATGTCAACTTCACTCTTTTTTGTAGCACTGTGATATCATGTTGACCACCAAACAAATCACAAGACGATTTCTTTATGTAGTCGTCCACTGATTTATTTATTTAATTTCGTACACCCAACGTAAACGCCGTTTTTATGGTCTCGAAATATCTCAGACAATTAACTGTAATTTGTGTCCTGTTTCCTTGGCAGAAGGTTCAATGCCAAGGACACACCCTGTAGCGAATGTCATAATAATGACTGGTATTTGAAATTGAAATTACACGTTTTATGCTTATCATGTAAAACGATATGCTGGAAATCATGCTCGTACCACATGTTGGACGATATTCATGGAAATGACAACAACCTACAGACATGTCTCGCCTATTGATTATATATTCTGTGGGCATAATCTTAGGTAATCCTTCTAAAAACAATTGCCAGCAATTGTTTTCGTCTACTTAATTAGGTTTTACGAGTAAGAGAGTAATGTAAACGATGTAAAACTTCTCTATAAAAGCATTAGCCGTTCGTAGCCGGCTGTAAACAGTGGGAGTTGGTCAGTGAGTATACACAATTATATCGCGCACAGCTCGAGACAAGTTCACCGTCTGTTCCTTCACGGAATATATATAATGCTTAGATAACTTCCTAGATTTTCCACATGACAAATACAGACTTTTGACAAAGACATGGTCGAGCAGCACTTGGCCATTTGTGGATTCATGTTATGAAACTGCGCAAACATTTTATTTGGATTGTTGTTCGGGGACGTGTTTTGCTTACGAGGTAGGTGTGGTTTTTAGGAACTGGAAATTCTGATACAAATTTTAACAAAAACATTTCATGAAAATTCTTAAAAGGAATGCTAACCTAATACGCTCTAAGCACTCCTTTGAAATTTTCACACCACTGCACTTATGAGCGGGTGTGAATAATGGCGGCACCTACAATTTGATGAACGTACCCTGTTGAGATGCCTATTGTCTTAGCCATCTCACTCACTTTGAGTTTACGATGAGCAAATAAAATCGTAACGATTTTATCGTTGACCAGGTAAGGACCACTTTTTTTACTGTCCACCTAGCAATGCACTGCGCTGTGTTAGCGATAGGAAATAAGAACGAATTTTCTCCATTGTACGTCATCCGGTCAGCCGGTCATTCGAAAGCGCACGGATGGAGTCCCTGGACAGCCGCGTATTCCGGCAAAATGTTCTAACATCAGGCACAAGACGACGGTTATCTGACGAACAGTTACTGTTAAAATATCTATACACAGTAGGGTGGAGTGAAATCCAAAAAAAAAAAGTTAACCTCGGAAAGAGATGTAGTCTGGGGTCCTAATGAGGGGAAAAATAAAGAAACAAATTTTAAAAAATTTTTAGGGGTCCACTCCCTCGAAATTTGGAAATTATCGCTATTTTGGCGTTGATTTTAGAAAAATCCTAAAAATTAACGACTTAACAAATGTTTGCAATAGCGTAAACAATGAAATAAGGGCATGAAAAAATTTAAAAAAATTGTTCTCATTGTTCAAAAATTTCAAAAAGTAAAATAAGTCAAATCGTCCCTTCTTCAGAAAATTGACTGAACAATGAAATCGCCACCAAAGCTACAAATATTAGTCGATTATCCTCATATTTGCCTCAAATACTTTTGTTTGGGCACTGAACAAGCTCAAACTTTTAAATTTCGAATAAGTTAAGTCGTTAATTTTTAGGATTTTTCTAAAATCAACGCCAAAATATCGATAATTTCCAAATTTCGAGGGAGTGGCGCGACCCCTAAACATTTTTTAAATTTTTTTTCTTTATTTTTCCCCTCATTAGGACCCCAGACTACATCTCTTTCCGAGGTTAACTTTTTCAAATTAAAAAAAATCATGTTTTCACTCCACCCTAATACACAGTCCCTGTATTTTCATGCCACACCACCCACAGAGTTTGACAACGATGCCGGATCATTGGAACGTTTGTGTGACAACAAACAGCACTGGAACCTGATTGTGTCATTAATCATTCGCTTTTTGTCCCCGACCTCCCGAAGACTTGGCAGATCTTCAAATGAGTATGAATGACAGTGTAGATTGGGTTCATAGTCTGGCCCAAAAGGTCGTCACTGAAAATGAGAAATAGAGAAGGAGAGAGGACCGAACCTATGCTCGTTAGATGGGACCCCATCTATAACATCTCGTATAAAGTAAAAATATAAAATTAAGCAACCAAAAAATCATAAAATTGTTGTGTTGTTGTGGCGGCAGTGTGCCATTAGTCCCCAAAAAAATATATAGAAAATTGTTGGAACATAAAAATGTTCGCATATTGCGGTGCAATTTCATTCGATATAATTTAGGGGGCGGTATCCCATTAGATCCCAGAAAATACATCCCAAAGAGAATATGAAATTAGTCCCAAAAAAAAAAAAATATATATATATGAAAAAACAACAATACGAAATGTTATGTTTTTTGGGGCCTAATTTCATATTTTTATTGGGGTATATGTACATAATGCAATTTGACCCCAAATGTTTGTGTGACCACAATAGACCGCAAACAATTTTGGGAACATAATTTTGTAAAAATCTTGGGGCCATTATCGCGTTTTCGATGAATTTTAGGAGGACTGGGTCCCACCAAAATACATCTCAAAGAGAAAATGAAATTAGGCTCCCAAATTAAAATACGGAAAACAACAACACGAAATTTTAAAAATTTGTGGGACTTTTTTCGGCCTTTGGGATACAATTTCATTTTGATATATTTTAGGGCCACACTAAATATTTTGTAGTTTAATTTTTGTCGGCAAAGAAAAAACGCCTTGAGTTTTTATTGAAAATTATTTAGTTTATTGCCTCTGAACTTAGTTATAAACTTGTATAACATCTTGCACGGAGACCTCAAATGATCTTAATTTTTTCTCATAGTAAATTAAATCAACATAACACTCATGAAAAACTCGGGGGTATGTACGAAACTTTATTTGGCTTCAAGGCTGCCCCAGGGGCGGTTGTAACACCAAAAACAAAACTGGGCCTTAGGTACGCATGAAGAGGGATCAGAAGGGATGTTGGCCGTTATGTCCGTGTAGCTTTAAGTCTTTAGGTTTATTTAGGTTTCATATTTTCCAAGCCTTTAGGCCCAATGTCTCCATAAATCGTATGTTTCTGCAGTTTATACAAAGTTTTCATGCTGCGATGAGAGAGTATACAAAGTTAATGGCACTACCTCTACTTAATCAGGACTAATCTGCGGGACTTTCCAAGATGTAAAGTCAAGGATTTTATTTTTTATTAATTTTCAGCTGTATTTGCATTCCTTCAAATAACCACTACGAGAAATGTTTTGCTAAACAATTAAAACACAAAATACAAATAAATACAAACAATATTTGGCCATTTTCTAGATAGCCTTATTCTGTTTTTTTGACAGCAGCCGAGGTTCTTGAAAGATGTTTAGGAATTGAAATGAAATTGAAAAATGAAAAAACTACTTAGTCAGTTACTTTTTAAAACAAATTAATTACAGTTTCCAATTATTAACTAATCTGACTTCACTAAATTTGAATTCACGCTTTGTTCAATTTGGACCACCTAGGCCCTACACTGTATTTTTACATTTAAAAAGTAACTGTTGGCATCGGTCGGTGCTATTTCTATTGAACACTACTGTTCGTGCGGATAGGCCAGTGTTCGTCCATTTCAATAAGTTATGTGGGAGTTTATTGTTTCCAAAGATACGTCTGTTCAATGCATATGTACAAACAAATATATACACATAAATGAATACATACTCACTTATGGATATATACGACCATAAAAGTGTACAACCAAGGACATGCATTATTAGCCGTCTCCTTCATTTGTCGTTCATTAATTGAGGATATTTAATCATATTTTAAATCCCATTTTAACAGAATGTATGGCTCTGTTCGTTTTTCTTAACGATTATTCGTATCCAGCGTACGTGAATAACTGTGTCAATTACTCTCAACGTTTTTTTTTTTTATTTGAATTGTGTGGACAGTCACAAGAGTCTTCGAAACATTTTTAAACTTAAACAGATAGTTGGTTGCGATGCAACTTATCGATAAATTGGTCGGAATAAAGATGGAGATTCAAACAAATGGAAAAAACTTATATTTCAATAAATTGTCCTCAAATGAAACACGAATCAATCGATGGAAGTCGGTTGAACGCTAACTTTGACCAGAAATAATTTTCTATAATCTGTTTTTTTTTTTTATTAACGGGCTATTCACAGCCCACAATCCCATAAAAACGGAAATAATATTAAGAATATACAATCTGAAGATAAGCGAAGAAGTTTTAATTGTTCTGCGGTTGATTTAGGCATCCACAACCAAAGGATTTCTAGGTTCAGAGTATGCGAGTTTTCTGTGGACTACATAAGTGGACAGGATGCACGTGTTTCAATTCATAAAAGTATAATAACCTGTTAATGATTAATTTTCAAATGTGACTTTGATTTTAGTTTAGACAAATTGAAAACGGCTTTAAGATTATTGAAAGTAAAGAAGATAAGCTGTGTATTCGATTCTCACCTCGGATACTGGATGATCTTCAATAATTAATTCCACTTAATAACTAATTCCTACTGGAGAATGTTTTTTGGTAGGATAGAGAAGAACACCAAGTCAACGGCTAAATAAATTGAAAACCCCATTTATATCATTCTTATTTAAAATTTGTTAAATCGAATCCTCGTTTTTTTTAAAACCAATGTTATTTGTTAAAATTACAATTTATCGGAATTCTACTGGGTATGCAATCTTATATTTATCCTTAAAGGTCTATTTGTACAAACAGGAATATCAGAAATGTATCACTCATTAAATATGATTTTAACAGAATTTTCTACATATAAAAATCCGAAACCGAATATTTCTAAAAACCGAAACCTGTCGAAAACTACCGATTATTTAAATACCGGAAAATTCAAATATTTAAAAAAAGTAAATACGTTAGGTTGAGAAGAGGACGTCGTTTTACTCCGCCTTATGTCCTCGGACATACACATACGCCAGTATTCGGTTTTTTGGACTTACTAAATTGAAACCATATTTATTCACAATTTAATTCTCATTATTTTGCTTATTTTTTCTACATTTCCAATAATAGAAAAATTTATTATGAACCTTCATTTCATCCGAATATAACGCCGTTTCAATTCGTAAGTTTTCTTAGAAAAACGAAAATTATTATTTAATTTTGCGGATTCGTTCATAATGTATTGCTAAAGATAAAATGAGAAAATGTCTTCTACTTGAGCAGATGACAATTTTTAAATTAGTGAGGAAAAAACAAAAGTCTGGCAAGTTCCAGAGATTTGTTGTTTCAAGGAATACAATGATTTAATTAATTAATTTCAAAGAATTAGCAAAATAACGACAATTGTTAACATTTGAACAAAATATTGTCGATTGTGCTGCGGTATCGTTGTTGTTACCCTTTTGTATTTAGGGTGAGACATATATATATAAATATCAAAGATTTAAACAGCTTATTTTTAATTGTGTTTAAGCTATTTGAATTACATTAAAATCTGTGAAATATTCTTATTTAGAGACTTTCTGAAATGTATCTACTTTCATTGCGGTAATTTCGTATATATCTTTCCTTTATGTATGTATATTAGGGTGGGTCAATTTGTATGGGAGTGAAACCTACTGGAAATTCTAAGAATATTTCACCAAGAAACCATGGGCCTAAAAAAAATCCCTAGCGCAAATCGAGTTTGTATTTTTTTTTAAAATCGATATTGCATTTGGCTCAAATTAAATGTTGACGTCCTAATAATAAAGATAAAGAAAACATGCTTTATAATAGAAATAAAACTAGGTAAAATAGCTCTTAAAATATAAAAAATACAGTTCGACAAAGTGCAGAAATCAAATTAGTAGGCTTCGCCCTACCTAGAAAAATATATTGTCTTAGCTGTAGAATTAAAGCTTTAGCTGTGTAATTATTGTTATACAGGATTGGCCATGCGATTTATTAGTCGTCATTGCGAATTCAAGGCGAACTGTAAACTGGACACGCTTGAATTGAAACCTCAAGTCGGTTGAAATCATTGGTATCCTTGGGATTAGGCGCTTCATCAGATTGTTAACAGCTAGTCTTGTTCCAGTACAATTTATTGGTTGGTTCAGGTTACGTAACATGACTATAACCGATCCTACTTTGAACTGAAAATTCTGGGAAATGCCGTAAGTTAAGAAATTCAGTTAGATAGTTGACGATTTCATTTGGATTTCTAATAGAATCGATCAACTAAAATAAATATAATTGGTCACCGATTTGAATTGATATTTTGTTTATAATTTGCTTGCTTTCGCGGCATAACGTGCTATTAAATCTTCTTTTGACGTTGTGAATTGACAAAAGTTAGGTGGAAGCGAAATGAGACCAGTGGAAGCGTGAACTGGAATTTTCCCATCGTCAATGTCTAACAGTTGCTTCCTTGTTAACTTGAGAGTTTTCACATATCTCTGCAAATTCGATGACTTCAAGAACACATTTATTTATTTAGTAAAAAGTAGTTCTGATTATGGCGTATATCTTTCATTGCCTACGGCTTCCAATGTACGTATCTGGCAAAATGGTAAATCGGCCGACATTGTTTGCATTTACTTCGTCATTGAAGGCATTGCTCATGTATTGCTCCGAACGCTATTTTTCTGATTCTTAAATACATATCAATAGCAAATTAATGAAATAATTTGCGACATTTCAATTAGACCAATTATGAAATAGATGACATTTTTGTTCGTTTCTTGACGTTTATGTAATTATTGAATCGAAAAGAAAGACGATACCGGTCAATAGATACTCATTTTAATTAGACATTGATATCCGTCCACTCCTCTGCAAAATAGCTGCGATTGCAATGCATCCTACGAACAATGTGTTTCGGAGATACTCTGAATTGAGATAACCTTTACGCAGTCGAATAGGTTTCGCAATAACATATCCCTTCAGTACTCGATTTATGACACAACGCTGATTGATTTTATCATTAGGATATCGAAGGCTATAAATTTCAATAAACTTGTGATCAGCATCCACTGGTGTGAATTGGTACTATGGTGAATTACTAAGTTACTAAGTTGGTTTAAAACAAATGACGTCATTTGGAAGAAACTATTGTACTTCTGAATATTCTCCACAAAATGCTTAAATTGAGGATCTCGTCCAGAAAATAAGAATGCCAATATCTCTGGTGGCAGTGAAAATTGTGCCAATATCACCTTTCCATGCTGTACGAATGTCCTGGCATGTGGTGTCGAAATTTTAAGGCATTGTACTGTGGATTTTGTATTGTGGAGTCATAATGGATTGCGCTTGAAAAAACGCACACGATTTTTGTCCAAAAGCTGACTACGCTTATCATCAGTCTCATTTGCTTTCGGATTATATCGTTGGATGGATGAGCGTGTACGCAAATATTTCTATGAATTTCGACCAATATTTCTACACGAACTAAAGTCACCTACTAAGCAAAATGTCCTATGATGATCGTTACATTACTTCGGCAGATATTTCCTTTTTTTTTATTAAGGACTGTGTTATAGCTGAGTTTTTCAGCACGTATCATCCTACTTCTAATAGTTCATGAGATATGGTGGTTCAAATGTTAAATGGGCGGTGCCACGCCACACGTCGGGTTATGATCTAAGACAGCTGCCTGGTCGACAATGATAAACTGTGAACATTTCAGGAGGATCGGACCAGTAATAGATTCACAAAATGTTGTTTCTACCTGGTTAATTACACCGTGTTACAAAAAAAAAATGTTTTTTGAACTGAAACCTTAAAGAAAAACGATAACCATAAAAAAAAAATTAGGAAAATCTTAGAATTGATAAAAATCTATTTTCTAAAAAAATTTGACGTGATACAGACATTTCCACGAGTCTGCCTGCAAAAAATCAGCTCGATTGGATCACTGAAAAAGGGTTAAAAATCGGTCGAAAGGCTTTCACACAGGCCACTACGAGCTTCATACTTCAAACTTAAAATTTTTTTTTTTTATTTTTTATCCCCTTTCCGAAAGAGAAAATTTGGTTCATAGGACAGAATGTGTGTAATACGGTGTTATTAATATTATTTCTGTAGGAGTCGTGGTTATACCACTTCACCGTAGTTGCAGATTCTGGATAGTTTATATGAAAATATAACGATCCAGACGGTATCGTCCAAGAACGTATTTATTTTCTACTATTTAGAGGTAGTGGGTCGGAACAGACTGTAAAGTGCAATTTCGTCCACACTGATTTATTATTTAATTTTAATTTATTTAATTAATTTTAAAAGAAACAAGCTTCCATTTAGAGTTTCAGGTTGAACCTTTATTGGTTATGATAACATTCAGAAAGAGAGTGTAGAAATTGTTACATTGATTTTTATACCAAACACGAGACATTTAGACAATAAACCAAATAAATGTTACAAATTAGAGTAATAAAGAAGAACATATTAATAAATTGAGTGTTTATCGATTATCAATAATTAGTATCACAAGTGCAACTAGCACGGCACTACAATTACATGAGTTGTTTTTAACTTATTAAGAGAGTAATTGAGAATTCCGTTATTGAGAGATTCAGTGAGAGATCAATAACTGATCAATACAAATAAAAAACAATTATCACTCAATACTTTGTGAGATTGCAAATAATTTAAGTGAGAACATTATCACTCATAAACATCATCCGTTGTGTACTACACTCGAACAAAAATAATAGTTAATTACAACAATTGGTAAGACAACAATACAGTAATTTAATGAAAATAACAGAAATAATATAAAATGAATGAAATCTTACAATATTAAACATGCTAACGTATAAAATATAAATAGTAATCCTCCAAAAATTAGAATATAAATTTACTTTGAATTGTAATTAATAATAAATAAATAAATAAATAAATAGTCATCCGCATTTCTCAATAATGTGTTGTATTGTTATACGCAATGTTCTCATTGGAGAATGATTACTAAACGATTTTTCCACAATCACAAAAATACATACACAATTGTCGCATGTCCAAACACATATACATTTTAAATTTGAGTAAAATCTGACTATAAATACGAATTTTCGAAACACCTCAACCTGAGCACCATCTACCGGGTCCACTGACACATAATATTTCGTCTCATTAACTCATCATTAAATGTTGCATTGTACTTTTTTCGCAACCCGCAGAGCTGATTTCTGGGGGGTGCTAAGCCAATGGTTTTCGCCTACTTTAGAGCACGATGCCATTCTCAAAGTGCTATAACAACGTGCTTATCTATCAGAGTGGGCTTTGGTTTGTCGCTGCAAAAATCTAGCCATATGGTCTTTGTTACCCGGTTTACTCTTAGACCCAATATTGGAATATAAATTTACTTTGTATTGTAATTTAATAAAAACGTTTCTTCTCTCGATCGAGCTTTATCGAAGTGTATTCGAAAAAGTGTAAATACTATAGGTAGGTACTAGTATGTTAAATATCTCCCTATTTATATCTCATTTGTTCCCAACAAATGAGAAATATTTTTCTACTTTTTTTTTTGCCAAGTTTTCTTACAAATCCCACAAAATCCTATTAAAAAAGAATGTGGAACATCTCAGAAACCAGTCATGTATATTCACTGCTTGAGTCCGACTCAGAACGTCTAAAGATTTTTCTAGATAACCTTAAGAGATTATCTATACTATTACTAGCGAAAAGTACCACTTTGATATCGGAAGCATCAGCACAAGATAATGTTGTGCCACAGGTCAGGATAGGTTTGAGTGGCACTTTTGATAAGAAAACTCTCTATGGTGGACTACTGAGTCTAAACTTGCAAAAAAACGTATTCCCAGTCTCGTATTCCAGGTCTCCAAAAAAAATCCTAAGTCGGACAGTACCAATTATAGCCCGATCCTCTACATCCTTAAAGCAATTAGAACCTAGTATTGTGTTTTTATTTGTGTCCATGTTCACCTGTACAGGGCAAGTGTAAAGAATATATTTTATGGACTCTTCATCCTCTTCATAGATTTTGAAGCCGAATCGGCGAGTTCTATCATGACAGAGGCAACAGCGGCGTCACTTCTGTCTGTATTGAATGCAACATCGAACAGACTCGCACCTATCGTTTGTTTCTCTATACGAGTTTGCAAATGACTAGAGGCATACCTAGAACTGAATCCGACTGGAATCTGTAGGGTTGTTTTGCTAACTCGTCTTGTCTACAGTTTCCAGCTGTATCCCAGCTAAGATGAATTATGAAGTGCTGAGCCATCTGGTTGCGAGCTCTTCGGCAATCTAGGGATTTAGATGTAGTGTTCAAGAAGACAAAATCCAGAGATTTAAGCGCTGCTTGACTGTGAGGAAATTTAAATGCTGATTTAATTGAGTTTTTTTTTTACTTATGTGCAACACAATTGATTCGTGCTGCATACATTTCGAAGACTGATTTCTATAAAGTTCCGATGAATTGATTACCGAAATTACATTTGTTTCTACATTTTTGTTTGCTTAGTGTTTTTATATTTACTTTGCCTTTTGAAAATACGGAAATCTTTGTTTTTAGATGATGCCATCGTTGGTGGGCACCCCAGTGCGTAGATGTTCTTAACGTAATTAACCTTGAGACGTGTTACCATGACATTTCGTTGTTGTGTTAATTGCCAAATAGACTCACACACACACACTCACACATTTGCGGTAATACTCGATGTGGCAAAGGACAACAATTTTAAAGCGATTTTCTTCTTCATTGGCATTTTCTATTTATATCCTCTTTCGTAAAAATTACAAAAAAAAAATCTTATTTGAATTTATAGTATTTCATCGATGTTCATACGTTGTTATTTCGCCCCAATGTACAGTGTGGGATTTTATAATTTTTAAGAACAAAAGAAAGTATTTTCCATTTCAAATCAAATTAAAGATAGTCAAAAACGTTCAGGGTGCCAAATGGTTCGAATAGGAGCCCAACGTTTAAGGAGCTCTAAAATCGCTTACACGATCAGTAAAAATAATGGATGAGAAAATAAAGATGGAGTTATTCGATGGTAAATCAAGAATGGATAAAATGACGTCACAAATGCAATTTGCCAGCAAATAATGAAATGTTAAAAAAAGGCTTTAAGCATTTTGCAAAAAAATATAAATAATCCATGACCCCGAATTCGAACAACAGAAACACAAACTGTATAAAGAATAAAGATCAACATTAACAAAAAAATAAATATAAATTCGAATGGTTTTACTTGCGAAATGAAAGTGCATTCAGGACTTATTTATTCATATCTTGGAAAACAATAGATGTTAATAATTAAATTTAAAAAGGCACTAAATATATGAAATATAGAAATGAGTCCCCAAATATTTTCGGAAAAAAACGAATTCACGATATTTGCTCATCGACAGAGAATATAGTCAAATTTCGGGAAAACCTTAGTCTGCTCAGAGAGAACATTTAATAAAGCGTACAAAGCATTTGAGCCCGCTCTATGAAAAATTTCCCCAAATGTAAAATGCCAAAAAAATGAGGAATTCCCCAAAATAAATGAAAAATCCCCACAAATATCCAATATGAAAATTTCAACAAAAATTCTGAAAAAATCCCCCAAGAATTTTATGAAAAATTACCCAATGAAAAAATCTCCCAAATATTATAAAAAATACCCCAAAAAATAACATTATAAAAAATATTCAAAAAAAAAAAATGGGAAATTTGTCACTGTCCATTTTTTGTGACATTTTTCATATGAAAAAACCAAAAAATTAAATATTTCCTAAAAATTATGATGAACTCCCCAATTTCTTTTGGGGAATTTTGAAAAATGTATATGTTTTTTTTTTTGGAGAATTCTTCTTTTGTTTGGACATTTGTCATAGAGCCTTTGAGTCGTTGCAAGTATCTGTGTGAAATTTGACAATTTCGATTTAGCTGGAAAAATTGTGCAATAATTAGTTAACTGGAAAATCCAGCCCGCCTGGCAGCCCTAACCCAGTGCCGTTTTCCATTATATTGATTGCCTTTGGCCTTTACATTTACGGTGTTTGGACCGTATGAGTAATATTTGCAGTGTACCAATAATTTATGTTAATCATACGCACCCCGTTAAATTTTTTGTCTGGCCTCGACCCTCTGCCAACAGACACATTGCCGTTTGTCCACTAGATTGCCGTTTCACTTAACATTTCGGCGTTTGGGCCGTATGAGTAATATTTGCAGTGTAACAATAATTTATGTTAATCATACGCACCACATTACTTTTTTTTGCTAGTTACCATTCCATAATTCACGTTCTTTTCTATTTCTTTTTTTAGTTCCCCAAGAAGGTGTTTTGGATATAACCACTGAATTTGGTAAAATGCAAGTGGCACCCAATGAAATCTGTGTGATACCACAGGGCATCCGGTATTCCGTCAATGTTTCAGGACCAACAAGGTAATTTTACATTTTTCGTTTTACAGACATAAGTCTTACATTTATATTGCGTTTCTCCCAGAGGTTACATATTGGAGGTGTACGACAATCATTTCCATTTGCCCGATTTGGGACCCATCGGTGCCAATGGCTTGGCCAATCCCAGAGATTTCCAAACACCGGTGGCTTGGTTTGAGAATCGTGAAGTTAAAGGTAAACCGGTTTAATGTGGCATGGGATAATTTCTATTTTAACTGTGCTGGTTTGTGGCAGATTTTGCTGTTATTTCAAAGTTCCAGGGACATTTGTTTGTGGCCAAGCAAGGTCATTCCTGTTTCGATGTCGTCGCCTGGCATGGCAATTATGTGCCCTACAAATATGATCTGTCCAAATTCAGTGTTATCAACTCGGTCAGTTTTGATCATTGTGATCCCAGCATCTTTACGGTCCTGACCTGTCCCAGCTCAAGATATGGGACAGCCATAGCTGATTTTGTTATTTTCCCTCCCAGATGGTCGGTGCAGGAGAACACATTTAGACCGCCCTATTATCATCGTAAGTACATGCGGAATCTTTATGTATTTTGAAAGAATTAAGGTTAAGGAATTTGGAAAGTGAATGTAATTCTTGAATTTGAATAAAAGGAAGAAAATGTGAAGTAAAAATATTGTGGAAAGAGGGGAGCTGGAGTAAATCTTCCAAGGTTGAGATTATTATATAACGATTTCAATTCTCGCCATTTGACAACAAGAAACACTGATCATTTAGTTTGTATTCGAGTTTAACACACTCTTAACATAACGGTTTTTTTCTTCATTTGCTGCATATTGCAAACGCCTTGTTCTACACTTATATTGGATTATCAATAGGACAATAGGAAAATATCATCCAATCAGACAGACAAAATGGAGATGGATAGGCGACACTTTCAGGAATCCTACTGGACTGGAATCCGCAGGACAGCAGACGAAGAATACTTTCTTCTCACGGATGAAGAATTCCCCAAAAAATTCCATACAATTTTTTTTTTTCAAAATTTTTGGGGACATTTTTATATTGAACTTTTGGGGGAAATTTTCATTTATTTTGTGGAGTTCTTCATTTAAGACATTCTTCATTTTTTTTGGGGCATTTTTCAAAGGGCCGATCCAAGTCACTACTACAAAATTAAATTTAAGTGAACTGAAATATTGTGCATTAAATAGAAGTCATTTGATTTCAATTGTTACAGCCCTTTGTTCCACAGTAAAAGGCTTAAAAATATATATAAAGATATATTACCAACGACCTGAGCAAAGTATGAATAACATATGGACTTAATCCTAAACTAAACAGAGTTTCACATAGTTTTTTGGAATGTGAAAATACAATAGAACTTACCTGTTAACATATTTTATAACTTCATCATTTTATGCTTCGATTTCCTTTAACTGACTTTCCTCATTAACACCACGTTTTTTGTTTTTGTTTTTCTGGCAGGCAATTGCATGAGTGAATTCATGGGCCTGATATTGGGCCGCTATGAAGCCAAAGAAGAAGGCTTCATGCCAGGCGGTGCCACCTTGCACTCAATTATGACTCCACATGGTCCGGACAATAAATGCTTCGAAGGAGCTTCAAATGCTAAACTAGTGCCAGAACGTGTGGCCGAAGGAACTCAGGCAAGGACCAGCTGATCATATTTTCCGATCCTTCTTTACATTTATTTTAATTCATTTGCAGGCCTTTATGTTTGAGTCATCCCTTAGTTTGGCCGTCACCAAATGGGGAGAGGAGACTTGCCAGAAGTTGGACGCCAAATATTACGAATGCTGGCAGGCACTGAAGAATAATTTCAAACTGCAATAACTTTATGGTATAACTGAAATTCGACATGAATTCAAAATGAAAATAAAAATGCAATCACATGTTGTTTTCGAATGTTTATTGTTTCATTGAGTTCACGTTGTTGGTTTTCAATATAATAAACATGTTTCCGTGTTAATGTATACATTTCGGTAAATAATTTGTTGTTACATAATACGCATTTAATTAATAACTGTTTTTTTCTCACAAATGTATACTATATACTATAATGGACAAATGTATGAATGAACTAATTGATTTAGTATTTGCAATATTTTTCCTAAATAAGCAAAAAAAAAAAACAAAATAATCAAAATTGAACATTAAATATCACAACCACATTTAAATCGTTCAAAACACTCACATATATACAATGAGATTTTGGAGAGACATTCAGACAACTAGATACACTCAAATTTTCTCTCTCAGACACACACATACACTTGGTGAAACATATGTGCACACTAGGGTGGTCCTTATTGTATATTTGCGGAAAAATCTAAACTATTCCCACATCCAGATTTCTCCGCTGGCCCAAAAAAGTGTTGTGTGCAGTAAAAATAACTTCACACCAATTAGAGCCAACCTAATGCACACAACCATACAGTCACACGTACAGAGAAACAAATAAAGACATAGATACAGAAACGGTAGACAGATATGGGTGGGTGCTGTAACAAGTTGACACAAGTTTCGTGTTGGCATTGTCAGGTCTTCCAAGGTATTATTTCTGTTTCAACATTTTTTGGATTTTCATTGCAAATATTTCGAAACAGATCTGATGAGGAAAGGTGTTGGGTCGACAAAGTTCAAAATAGTTAAGATTTGATGTCACTGCGAAAGGTTTGGGGCTTAGAGAAGGAGAATCAAATTTTTGTTATACCACAATCTAGTTACTAATTAATAACCTTAATATAACTCCCATATATGAACAGGATCTCCAAAGACATCTTTGCAGCTTCTGAACCGGGTACAGCGGAAAGCGGTTGTGATGATAAACTATAGTAGGGTATTCAACTCTATTGTCTCCCTACAGAATTCCAGGAATTCGGTGTTGTGTATCGCTAGTATATAGATATTTAATATATTAAAATATTTAATATTTTCCGTCATCTGATCCCTGACATTAGAACATTTAGCCGGAAAGCGCTGTTATCCACGGTGTCTTATCCGTTCATTGTCAAATGACCGGTCGACCGATTGACGCACTATAGAGATAATTCACTCTTCAGCCGACCTTCACCTGTGACATTATCAAATAATCAAACACTAATCCCTCTTTCCTCCCTCCAATACCCCTAATTTCTATTACTAAGACAGTGCATTGCATTCATAGGGGGCATCAACTGAGTGTTAGTTAAACAAAAATCTTCACTGGAATATAATTCTTATAGATGTGTTCTACACATGAATTGAAATCTCCTCGAAAAACCTAGGTAAATGTTTTTTTACAAGAAATAAATAAAATTCTCTAGCCCTGACAATTCGGAATTCGATTTCGCATTTTTTTTAGAAATAAATCTGTCATTTGGAATTTTAAAATTCACACCGTAACTCGAGATTTCCATTTTGATATACAGGTTTCTCCAACAAGAGTTGTTATTTTGAATCATCCTGTATTTCGTTAGCTGCCACTATTCAAGCTTTTATTCGTTGACATGTGACAAGTAGAAACTACGCCAGTACTAAAAATGGAACGATACACGCTTCAACAACGCATTGAAATTATTAAAATTCACTGAAAAAAATGTTGAAAATCTTGCAGTCACAGTTCGCAATACAGCATTTTTGGGTCGTCGTGAAGCACCTTGTCGGACCGCAATACAGAAATTGTTGGAAAAATTCGAGCTGTTGGGACAAGTTAGTGATGTGAGGAATAAAACCCATGAACGTCGCCCAAGAACAACTGAGAATATTGCTGCTGTAGCCCAAAGTGTTGAAGAAAACCCAGGTTTGTCCATTCCTCGTCGTTCTTTGGAATTGGGCATTCCACAAACGGCATTACACAGTATTTTGCATAAAGACTTGGATCTTAAGGCTTATAAAGTTCAGTTAACACAAGAACTCAAGCCGGCCGATTATCAACAATGTCGTGTCTTTGCTGATTGGGTCCTTGAAATGCATGAAAATGATCCGGAATTCCATCGAAAAATCATCTTGACTGATGAGGCCCATTTTCACCTCGGTGGCTACGTCAACAAGCAAAATTGTCGCATCTGTGGCGCGGAAAGCCCAAGAGTTCTGGTTGAGACTCCTCTCCATCCTCAACGTGTGACTGTTTGGTGCGGTTTATGGTCCGGCGGGGTCATTGGACCTTACTTTTGCGAAAATGAGGTTGAATCAACAGCTACGGTGAATGTATTGTGCTACGGAGAGGTGATTAATGATTTTTTATAGTCAGAGTTGGATGATATCGTTTTGAACAACGTTTACTTTCAACAAGACGGCGCTACGTGCCACACAGGCAACGAAGCCATTGCTCTTTTACGGGAAAAGTTTCCTGACCGTGTTATCTCTCGAAGAGGTGATCACAATTGTCCACCGAGATCTTGTGATTTAACACCTTGCGACTTCTTCCTTTGGGGCCACGTGAAAGATAAGGTCTACGCCAACAGCCCAGCGTCGATTCAAGACCTCAACGATAGAATTCGTCAGGCTATCGGGGACATAGGGCAGCCACTTTGCGATTTGTTTATGGAAAATTTCATGAAAAGGATATGGTCCTGTAAGCGTGGTCGTATTGGCCATTTGGCTGATGTTGTTTTTCATTATTAACGGCATACCTTCCACTTTATTATGAAATAAACATTCGACCATTTATCTAAAAAAATACAATTTTTCTTTGAATACCAAAATAACACTTCTTGTTGGTGAAACCTGTATTTATCTACGTTTAGTTGTGTTTCAGGAATTTTTTTTAAATACAGGAAAACTTTTTTTTTAGCAACTCGACGTTTTCAAATTTTCAAGTTTCAACGTTTATAAAATTGTTCTCAAACTAACCATCTCGATTTGATTTCAATTTACTAAACCGGGTTTTTTTCGTTTAAAATGCACATATTTCGCACAAAGTAAAAACATATCGAGAATTAATCGCGAAAAAGAAAATTTAACAGGACAGATTTTTTTATGTGCTCAATCATACAATTGAATTTGCTATATCTTTGTAAATATACATTTTTAATATTTTGGGATTAAGAGCATTGGACAATTTTCTATCCAATTTCATTAAAAAGTGAGTTTCGAAAAAATGGCGCTTACATCATTTTTGGCGAAATGGGCTCGATATTTTGATAAATGTGAACTACTACCTTATTCAAGTCAAATATTAGCAAAATTGTATTTATAGACCAATAATAAATACAATTTTGCAAAAGTTTAAATATTCCGAGTTTCCAAATTTAAACCGTTCTCGCTTATCTCTGGGTAAATTTACTGGGACCATCTTGCGGACATAAGCTCGAGCACACTTGTGTAATTCCAATACAAACGGATAAACACATTTTCAAATGGCAGATTTATTTCCAATCATTTTACGAATCCTCTCACAGTGCGACGCTTCAGTCTTTCGCAGTATCAAACCCCATAAAATAGTTATCTCCCACTGTGCATCAGTCTTTCGCAATATCAAACCCGCAAAAAAAAAATAGTTAACTCATTCGAATTGCACACGAAACACCATAAACGCTGTCATTCCCATTACATACACACTCTTTGAACTTTAACAGTAAAACATTAACAAACATTGACATAGAAAGACAATGACCATAGAAATTGAAAATAGTTTCAGTTACATGGAAACAAAACCCAGAGGGTTGGTACTATTTGATTTAGTCATAGTTAGTTAGATATAGACGTCTTAAGATTAGGGAAAATATTAACTTATAGGCGAAATGTTATGACTGGTGCTGAACGTGGTCCCCTTTGGTTGGTGGTCGTATGCAGAATACTGCCATTCAGACGACAGACACATAAATGGCTATTACTATTACACACACTCTCCTGATACTTTCTTACGGGTACTTCCAAATGGACATTATCGTCCGATCGACGATTGTATATACACTTTGTGGCACAATTGCAGTAGGATGCCCTCACATAGCGCAGCCGCTGCTGTTGGCTAATGGGAGGACCGTACGGCAGATGTTTGAGGTGATACGAATTGATCATTATGGGATGTAAGGCACCCGTACTGGACGTACAGCTATCTGGGTCGACGTTGCTGATTAGATCGGGTGTGGTATCGTTGCAGCTTAACGAGGAATGCTTATGGTGTTCGTTCATTTGACCTATCAGCCAGTAGGTGAGCATGTCACCTTTGCCCTGTATACGAGAATAGACAACGGATAAGAAATGCGATTATTATTAAAATGATCAGTAATTTGTAGAAAGTTAGTTGGGCTGTAAACAAACAGGCTTCAAAAAAGTAGAAGAATTAATTTCAATATCAACACTCTTGTAAAAAGATCGTCCGTGATATTGGTGGATGGAATAGGGTCATTTTTGTAATATTGTTGTCATAAATATCTCCAACCACGGCAATATATTATTTCTGAAAAGCCAGTGCTTTCTCCTGCCGTAATCCCGCAGTGTTTGTTCGAAAAGCTCAACACACTCATGCTACTTTACTAATACACAGACGTTTTTGCTACTTGCTGGCCGACTGCCAACGAAAATTCCTTGCCAGCGAAATTTTGACACTTTCAGCAAGAAATGCCAAAAATGTGCAAAGGGAAAGGGGCAAGCAAATCAAATTTATCTCTGCCTGCAGTCGAAATGTACAACTACGAATAATACCGAATGACATGAATTATTACTCGTCCCATGTTCCCCAAAATGGGGATTGAGATTTATTTGTGCAGCCACCAGTGTGATTCTTGTTTCTAAATTCCCCTTGATTGCAGCCGCTGTCGAATGCAATATGATCGAATTAATAAAACAGTTTTTCGAACTCGGAAGTCTCCACAGGGACAAAATTCTAGCGACAATTTTAGCAAAAAGTACAAGGAAAAAATTGATTACTTTGACGTCTGCAATGAATAGATTGGAACTTATCTTCGTAAACCCGTATTTGAACAGCTCAAATGCATATTTGAACTGTCATAGCCTTAAATCTCCAGAACAAGAGTAGTACGTAGAGTAATCGACTAACCTGGGGAACACATTAATAAAATCTGCATGAGATGTTTACAAACACGAATAGTATCACCGAGTGGGAATCTCTACTCGCGAGCTTAACACTCACACACTTAGGCATTTCGAACTGAATGGCCCAGTTTCAATAAAACGAATTGAACTGCCGTTCGTCTTAAGTCTAGGTTTTCAGGTCAAACAGGGGTTAATCTTCATGTTTCGAAAACGTACCACATCTATGAATTCTAATACGATAACATTTGATAAAGTATTGTAAAGTCAAAATAGAAAGCCAGTCAGGACATTACCAGGTAATGACATCACATTACTCTCAATAGATTTATAAGCAACAAGAACTACGTAAATAAGTAGTTATTGTTAGTTATTTCTTGGAACCAAGTTAATCTATTAGTTCCCTCTATATTTGGCATTCACACTGTCGTTCTCTCTTACTCTCCCCTGATGCCTTTATCTGTAACGGGAAATGTTGCTGTCTGTGTCTGTAGTTTTGTCTCTCACCCTCGCACAGACTACTTTCCATTCATTGAAATTTACATAGTCTGTGTTTTTGAATTGATCTTAACCAAATGATCGTCAGATCTTTTAAGGTGTTACAGCTTGCAACAACAAATTTTCAGTGAAGTGCATGTGGAGGCTAATTTGAATAATTTTTATCATTACATAAGAATGTATACTGATATAAAGGTTCCGATAGCATTAGAGTGAGGTTATACAAATCCAGATGTATATTAGCGATTTTTTAAATTAGTTCTGTTTTAGATATATTTTTGTTTTGTAAATTAGTTTACGTGTTGCTTGTGTACAAACACAGGACTCATCTGGCTCATCACCGGTTTTTTTTGTTTCAGCAAATTGAAAGAATTTAAATTACAACTGAGCTCATCACCTCACCGTAAACAATTTCCCAACACATTTTTGTACTAGCACATGTGGCACCTCAATATATTTGCAGCTGATTTTCAGCATTTTTCGTATACTCTTGCAAACAAATAATTGTACTTCAACCAATTTGTAACCAGCAATTTTACAAACTTTTCTAAATATAACAAGAATTTAATAATGAAGTCCTCAGAACACAACTAAGGTTAGGTTCAAGTGGCAGACTTTTTAAGTAGATTCACTAGTCCATTGTGGTATCTAGGAAACTATTCACAGTCCCTCTCGATGAACTATCGTCAGCATCCCACCATGCTACTGAGTAGGCCAATATCTATAAAACCCAGTGTTGATGCCCGACTGTTAGCAAGGGGAGCTGCTCAGGCAGAGAAGGTGTTTTATGGACTCCTCCTCTTCATACCCTCAGCGTCTAGTCGCACCCGGTTATTATTTAATTGCGATCAAATCTTACTTATATATTTCCCTTAATATTCCATTAGGGAACTGAAGGGGAACTTCTCTCGAATCAGTAAACTGTTCGCGATATACTTGTGTATACTCACCGGGACCTACTGTGTGAAGCCGGCTCCAAACGGCTAATGCTTTTCTAGAGAAGTTTTACATGGCTTAGAGATTACTCTCTTACTAGTAAAGTCGCCAGCATTTGGGAGGTGGAAGCAGCCGTGGAATAATTTTTAATAGTCTTACCCGGTTTTGAACCTGGGTTCTGTCCACATTGTGGTCACTTCTGCCAAGATTAAATGCGAATTGACTTACTCCCAAGGTTTGTTTGCTTTACCTGATCTTTCAGCAGTAAGATTTTTGAAGCGTCTAAAGGCATACCTACGACTCGTTGACTCTATGGCTCGTTGGGAGAGCTCAGAATATAGATAAAAATCAACTGATTTGGACATGCTTTCGACAAACCAAACGTCTGCGAATGATTTAAACAGGGCGGAGAAATAACTCATGGTAAAACAATCAGTGGGTAATTAGCAGATAGATCGAACGCCAACAGATATTTCTGTATCTACAGTATTTACTTTCCTATGTAGATTAACTTTTAAAATACCTATTTTAGGTTAAAAACTTTCTAAGCTGCCGAGAAATAACCTATAATGAAACGTTCTGTAGGTTAGTAGCTGATAGTTCCAGTCCCATCTGATGCAGAAACTCAGAATCTACTTGGCTATGTAGATTTACTTTTAAAAAATCTATTTTAGTTTAATTTCTTTTAGGTTAAAGACTTTCCAAACCATCCACATTTAAAGATAACAAATACTTAGTCTCTGTTTTAGGTTAATAACTCTTCCATGTACCCACACAACAATTGCCATAACTTTCCAAATTTCCAATAAAAACAAACACAAATATTACCTTAATATTGATGAGACCCCTTTCGATGCAATGGTAGCCACCCAGAATTTCCAACAACTGATACGTCTCTTCGGATATGTGTATTTTCATGGCCTCACCGGAACTTTCTATACGTGAAGCCGTATTCACCGTATCCCCAAAAAGGCAGTAACGTGGCATCTGAGAACAAGTAACAAACCATTTAAGAATAACATTAACTCTGACCCAATTTAAACAAATTAGGCAACTGCATAAATTTACTGGTGCACAAATGCACTTCCAAGTATTTGCCAGTTATGCAATTGAAACTGAATGATGGCCTAAACATACAGCAATGAAATGAGGCATCACAGGCATACGCACCTTTAGGCCAACTACACCGGCTGCACATGGCCCCGAATGTACACCGATTCGTAGTTGTAGGGTTTCACTTGGTTTATGATGTATTTTTAAATTTGCAACATTTTGCAGAAGGTGCAGCGCCAACGACGCAATTTCGCCCACATGACGATTGCCATTTCTCAGCGGAAGTCCAGAGACGACCATGTAAGCATCACCAATTGTTTCCACCTGAAATATACGAACAAAAAATGGAATATGTCCCGAAAACACACGGATATAAATTAGTAATTTATGAGCTGAGGCACAGCGAGCTCATTGTGGGGCACAGTGTGACGGGTGTGGTATACGAGTACATTGTGATAAGCAGGAAAGTTGGTTGAACGTCGGCTGGGATCTTCTTTACTAGATATTCATTGGAGCGAAGAGCTCCTCTCATGCAGAGTAATATCAGTTTATTATATCAGTCTATCGATGGAGCAGTATGCTAAGATTAATCTCTCGGCGACATTCTTCAATATTTGGATGTTGTCAGATCTAGAGAAATTATTAGATTTTCACACAGTATATTCGAAATGATCGTCTCGAAGAATTTGGCCGGATTCACATTCGTTCGCAATGAATTTAAAGTGTAAGTCATTCAACCGCCTTCTTCGATAATTCCCGACAGGAAATACACCGAACTATGTACTATTCCTTTGGAGGTGCCTGAGATCCCAGCACGAAATCCTTACACAATGATCACAATTATCGGCTGTCTTTCTAAAATTCCGAAAATTAATTATTTGCATGTCAATCTCGTTCTTTGGTCGTATATTTATAATTCTGAAAATAATTTGACAGCTAGACAAAAATGAGATAGACAACAAGTATTTCCGGAAACAAATTTTACGGTGCCCTTATCACACTGTGCCCACTGTCATTAGACACCACATTAGCCATCACCTTATAAACATCGTAGTTAGAAATAATGGAGTCGCAACACGTGTACAAATCATTCAACATTTCAACCACCTCAAATGGTGTACTGGTGCTGCAGAGTTCCGTAAATCCTACGATATCACTGAACAGAATGGTCACACAGTCAAAGCATTCCGCCTCCACCGGTTCGCCACGTTTCAAGGATTCCGCCACAGACCTGAAAATTATATGAATACGTTGGCGTAAAACATGTGTATGGACATTAAGTGGGTTCATTGTTCATTAAGATTAAAAATAAATATTAAATGGCATGGCTGATGGGGGAACTCATGCGTGACTCATGAAATTTGGGGACTATGTAGCCCTTGGTAACTCGGACAGGAAGGGGATAAAATTGAGAATAATGTGTCCCCAAAACCCTTCGAAATACGGAAAAAACACAAAAAAATTGTTCCACAGCTACGACAGGTGGAAATGAGTTACAGATGGGATGAAAAGGGGTCAAGACGGGATAAAAAAGGGACAAAAATGGGGAAAAATAACAAAAGGGTGAAAAAAATGTTTGTCAACGACATGTGGATAATAGTTAGAGAAGGGATAAAAAAGTGGCCAAAACATACCAAAACGGGATAAAAAAAGGTACAAATGGTACAAAAGGGGAAAACACAAAAACGTATAACAAAATTATAATCGACAAGGACGGGCCCAATAATAATAGCAACCTCAAAATACCGCATGTTATAGAAAAACATTGTAGAGTTTTTTCTCGAAAATTGTATGTAAGTACCAGAAGGGGAGTTGCCAGACTTCCAAGTTTTTGTCGAAAACTTTGTCTAGCTATAGCTTTCCTAAATACAGAATTTGGGCAAGATCGCGTTGGTCATATTGATATTATTACACGATTTCTAAAGTGGGCGAAATAGACGATTTGTATGGGAGGTACCAGAAGGATCGACAAGGATGAGCGAAAAATGTGTGGTAATGGAAAATGGAACTTTAAGGAAACTGGTGAAGTATACATAAAAATTAAAAGTAATCACAAAAGGCGAGAAGTAGAAATACGCATGGCAACTGCAGTTAGTATTGTATTGGAAAGACGATAAAAATGACTCAAAAAAGGTCCAGAATCGGGTCAAACAAGAGAAAATTTAAAAGTTGCGAAAAACTATTTCAAATTAACATGAGTAGTAAAATAGAGTAAGAGAAAAGGAATAAAGAAGGAGCCAAGACATGTAAAATATAAAAAGTTTTAGAAATGGCCAAAAAGGTCCAAAGTGTACCAAAGAGGGATGAAAATGTACAAAAAGTGGGGGAAACCAAAAATTGTAATACAGTTAGCTAACAATTTGAGGATACTGAAAAGACGACAAAAATGGTCCAAGACGGATAAAATATAGAGGATGTAAGAAACGTTTTAAAAATAATCATAAAAGGCGAAAAGTAGAAGGGAAAATTAATGTTTGGATATTGTGCCGGGCTTGACAGCAGTTGCAAAGAAGTAGTTAAAATGAAAAAAAAAAACAAATATTTCAAATAAATATGTAACTCCAAAAATTGGAAAGATGCGATAAAGGTTCTAAGTCGGTATTAGTTTTTTTTTTGTAAAAAAATGTAGTTGAACTAATATTTTGTGTTTTACAAGAAAAGGGGAAAGTAATGGGTATTTGCTAGTTTCAAACAATTTTCAAACAATTTTCAATCTATTAACTAGTTTCATCATTTTATTCACATGTGTCCAGATTGGTTGTTTGTAACTAGAGCTTTCTTAGCAACCTGCCAGGCATCATCTCAGTTATCGACCATGATAATACCACAAAAACTACTGTCTGTCTTTCATCTACAACACTTATTTAGGGAAAAAGTGTAATAGATTAAAGACAGACAGTAGTTTTTGTGGTATTATCGGTGCAAGAAAAGCACGATGCAACACACAATTTCAACCAACTTTAACACTCCAATAGCATAGTATTTTGGCAACCGCTATATTTTACAGATGATCTTCGATGAAATCCTGAAAATATGTCAAGGATAGAATCTTTTGTTTGTTTGTTTGATACCAACACTTAGGATATGCACAGCGGCAAGACATTAGGGTAAGAATGAATCCACTGTATGGAGCGTAGTCTGATCAACCATTTAATAAAAATAAATTAAATTAATATATTGACAAAGAACCGATGAGTCCTAACATCGGGGACTAAAGGACAGATATCTAAGGATTAGATCCCGTTAATATATATCAACGATATACAATCCACGTTCCGACGATTCTGAAGGGAGACAATGGAGTTGGATACCCAATATCCCCTATTATCAATAGAGTTATCCTCTATACACAGTCCAGGAGCTACAGACATGTTTTGAGACCATGTCGATGTATGGGAGTTACATTCCATTGTCTGTCGGCCGTATGTGGCGTTAATGCCTCTTTCGACACAGTGGCTAGCCAAACGAGCATCGCCCTTTATTAAGAGAGTATCTAGTATTTAGAATATCAAGAGTATCTAATTGGTCGATATACACACCACCCACAGAGATTGGTGACGATGTTGCAGTAAGTTCCGATATGAGGGTACCATTTCGAAGGCAGTATAAATATTCAGATCGATTTTCGCTTCATGATTCGCTTCCAAATTCGATTCATGACTTTCTGAATCGTTTGAGCTATGTCCGTCTGTCCTGTGGGAAGGAACGATAACTTTCGAAAGAGTTAAACAATCACTCTGGAATTTGGCATGGCTTAAGATTTTCCCAAAACTGCTTATGGGATTGCATATGGGCTATATGGCCACACCCCTTCGGGTACCTCCCATACAAATCTGCTATTTCGCCCACTTTAGAACTCGTGTAATAATATCAATATGCCCAACGCGATCTTCCCCACATTTTGTATTTAGTAAATCTATAGTTACATAAAGTTTCGGACAAAAACTTGAAAGTGCGGCAACTCCCCTTCTGGTATCTCGCATACAAATGTACCATACAGCCCCTTATAAACCGTGTAATACTATCAATATTACCAACGAGATCTTGTCCAAATTCTGTATTTTTAGTAAATCTATAGCTAGACTATGTTTTGGACTAAAACATGGAAGTCTGGCGACTCCCCTTCTGGTACCTCCCATACATATGTACCATCCTGCGCCTTAGAAAATGACGTATGCCCGCAAATGATGTAAAAAACTATGTATGTATATCATAATTATTGGTAAAAACGCCCAAAATTGACATGGGCCGCCCAAACTACAAAAAAAATATTTTGCCCACCCAAATTGACTCGGAAATGCCCAAAACGGTAACACTGTTGTTGGGGTCAACAATTACGCAGCTACCACTATTGACCATAAGTCTGAGTGAGTTTCTTTGCACTTTTTTTTTTTTTGTAATTTTTCATGAGCCAACCTAATGTTCATATAGATTTTAATAGAAAAAAATACATATACATGAATAATAGTATGCACATACATAACTAAGTAGACCGGTGTGTGTACATTTGAAAGAACTTACCTTGGCAGCATTTGGTTCAGCAGCATATCGGTCTTCTTCTTTTCCTCGTACAGCTGAGTGGTGCGTTCCTGTACCAATCCCTCCAAATTGTACGCATACTTTTCCATGATGGAGAGCATATTATCAAATATATTTGGTTTCCTGAAAATAATGCCATCAATGTATTACTTGGCGTTTCTACATTGTTCTCACATTGTTCCCACTTGTGTTTATGATTTTGAATTCCATTAAAATTAATGAGAATTTTGAATGTTTCGCCATTTGTTGGACAACTTTTTGTTTCTCTCTATGGCCATTTAATATTTATGGATTTAACTAGAGTTTGTTGCGCTGCTCAATCATTGGCCCATAGGAGGTACTAAATAATTGTGAATGCAATGAAATTTCCACATCATTGATAACATTTGATGCCATCATTCAAAAGATTATTTTATACATTTGATATAATTTTAACAGAGTAAAAGTTTTTTTTAAAAAAATATAAAAACAAGTTTAGATGTATTTCCAATTAAATAATAATTTCCACTCAAATAGCTGCTGCCATTAAAGCGAATGTAGTGGGAAGAGGAAATGTGTATACGCAGTGAAATGGACGATTTTATACCCTAATTTAATTTTCCTTTTTTGTCTCGCAACATTGTGTGTTAATTGAAGGTAATTGTTTACGAAGTCACAGTGTCTACAGTCACCCAAAGGCTACAGGGTGGTGCATGACATGCCTGCAGTGTTTTCCCTACAACTGGTCCCTGCTGCATTTACACTACATTAAATGTTAACACAGGATTCGATTTAAGATCTAGAAACTTTTAAAAAACTTTGACGACCATTTTTCTTCGGAGGAAATGAAACACAATCGATGTGATGTCGGTGGATGTTGGCTGATTATGCCAGTGTGTGTGTGTGTGGAAAAGGTCTGAACGGTTACTGGTTTAAAAAAAACGACTTAGTTTCTGCAACCGAAAATTGGGGATATTAACTGGACTTAACAGTGGATGTCCGGACATCTTTCTGTGGAGTTGTTTGGAAAGAAAATAATACGCCAGCTCTCCTCAAACAAACAAACGACGAGTTCAAATTTCATACATTCGTTTCTTGAGATGGTTAAAAAAGTGATGTACAAATAAATCTATCTGAACCTAAATCAAAACATACATGAGATGTTTCCTAATGAACAAAATTTATAGAAGTTTTGGACTTCGCAATATACGAAAACAAAATGAGTTATTAGGCACGCCTCCACACAAATAGAGCTCTTCGCTTTTCTAATATCGAGCGCTTACCGCGAAAACGACGTAAGCTCCGTTTTTTGTTGTAACTGAAATTCGATAGAACATTTTTCAATCCCAATATATTAAAAATTAAAAAAAGGTTGAAAGAGTTGCCCTCTTGCGGCGAGTTCACTCGGAGGCCTTAAGGCCCATTGTGATACCCTTAAAAGATATAGCAAATTCAATTTATCGTAAGTGCCACACGTATTTTTACTTAACCACATAAAAAACCGACTTCTTCGCGGTTAGGGTTCGCAAAATGTTTGGAAATATATCGGTCATTTGGAATTGTCTTGTCCGATTTGATTGAAATTTCACACAGACCTAGTCGAGGTGTTTTGAGCTTAAGTCTGGAAGATGTACCCAGTGGGTGAAACGCAAAGAGAAAAACCAATAGTTTTTTTCACAAATTACATACATATACATCAAATTAAAGCTCGAACACTTTTCTTTTGAAATGATGACTCAACAACGTTGAACATGTTTTTTATTGACCAACTTGTACGAGCCCCGACCACTATTAATTCGTACGGCAAGCATTTTTACCCGTATGCAATGTTTAACAGGTGATATTTTCAATACTAATGTAGTCAGCGCATGCAAACCTATTTTTTTCTGAAAGAGCATTTTGTTCTCTTGATTAAAAAAAAAAAAAAATTATTGTACCTCAACAACAACAACAATATTTATTTCTTTGAATGCTTCGCAAAACAGAACAGTGCCAGAATTTATATGAATCTATGCCAAAGCGATGTAAATGTGTTGTAGAGGCAAAAGGCGATGTTACCCAATATTAATATTTAAAGATAAATTAAAGTTTTTATAAAATAGCAACTATTTAACCCACCGTACGAATTAATACTGGTCACATTTTTTTTAATAGTTTTGCGAAGCATTCAAAGAAATAAATATTGTTGTTGTTGTTGTTGAGGTACAATAAATTTTTTTTTTTTTTAAAATCAAGAGAACAAAATGCTCTTTCAGAAAAAAATAGGTTTGCATGCGCTGACTACATTAGTATTGAAAATATCACCTGTTAAACATTGCATACGGGTAAAAATGGTTGCCGTACGAATTAATAGTGGTCGGGGCTCGTAGTTGAATCAGAAAAACCCGAATTTTTCGCAAAAATTTAACCGTAATAAAAATATTGAAAAATGATTTATGTTCGCTCTCGAACACTTGGGTTTCCAGCTTAGGACCTTATTTGGACGTCCAGTTCATCTCTTCCGGACTTAAGCTCAAACAAATTTTGTGGGAAATTTCAATCAAAACGGACAAGCCAACTGTAAATGACAGATTTATAATCTTTATTGGACCAGAAAAAATTATTCGATTTCAGTCATTCCGTAATATTTCTACCGGCTTACTAAGTAGTGCAGTTTCGCAATTGCTTTAGTAACATACAAAAGTGAAAATTGAGTACATTCGTATGATTACACCGTGTTTAAGCGCCCCGGTAGGCGAGTTGGTATCGTGCTTGCCTATCAGCGTGGGGGTTGTGGGTTCGATTCCCACCAGAGGCTTTGGTCTGTCGCTGCAAAAATCTAAACATATGGTCTGTGTCACCCGGTTTACCCTTGGACCCAAAAATTAGAATATAAATTTACTTTGTACTGTAATTAATAATAAATAAATAAAAAAAAAAAAAATACACCGTGTTACACACATTCTGTCCTATGAACCAAATTTACTTCTTCGGAAAGGGGATAAAAAATAAAAATACACGTGTATCAGCGATTTTCATGTACACGTGAAAATTTTTTTTTTTTAAGTTTGAAGTATTAAGCTCGTAGTGGCCTGTGTGAAAGCCTTTGGACCGATTTTTAACCCTTTTGTGATCCAATCGAGCAGATTTTTTGCAGGCAGACTCGTGGAAATGTCTATATCACGTCAAATTTTTTAAAAACAATGTTTATCAATTCTCAGATTTCCCCCAATTTTTATTATTTTTGAAAAAAAAATATTTTTTTCACTTTTCTTAGCATAACTTGAAGAGACTCCAAATTTTTAAACTACATAAGCGTTACGAAAAAAAAAATGTTTTTTGAACTGAAACCTTAAAAAAACCGATAACCATTTAAAAAAAAAAAATTTTAGGAAAATCTGAGAATTGATAAAAATCTATTTTTTAAAAAATTTGACGTGATACAAATATTTCCACGAGTCTGCCTGCCAAAAATCAGCTCGATTGGATTACTGAAAAAGGGTTAAAAATCGGTCGAAAGGCTTTCACACAGGCCACTACGAGCTTCATACTTCAAACTTAATAAAAAAATGCTGAGGTGTACATGAAAATCGCCGATACACGTGTATTTTTATTCCCCCCACGGTGTTATATTTATGTATATGGACAAACGACACATGTTTTGGGGGAAAATATTAATTAGTCCTAAGCTGCTTCAATTAGTACTGCTAAGGCTCATATATATATATCTGTGGTAAAATTATATAAAACCAAATGTAATGATATTTATTAACTTAATATTTACGTATTACCTGATGACATGATGGTAAAAAGTCATGACCATAATAGAGAATAACAGAATAATTGATTAAGTCTAACAGAGAAGGATTACACTCAAATTACAAAAGAATTGTATACATTTTGAAGTGATTATCGTTAAATGGGAGGTTTCATTCAAAATGCTAGCTAACAGTGAACGAAGCTTGAGTTTTAATAAACATCCGTAGTTATGTCACATAATTTTTATTTCTACTGTAGCTGTGGATTTATGGACATTCGTAGTCGTGGGTAAGGACCAGTTTTTGGCCTGACTTGGTCTGAGTTACATCTTTTTGGGATGTCTTCAAAAATATAACTGGATGCGAGCACTTAAATGTATATTTAGGTCTACGAGGCATCTTGTTTATTTCTGTATTCAGACAAAGTCTTTAACAAGATGCAATTATTTCTTCTGCTTCAAATCTTTGTAGAAAGAAACAAACTAGACATTCGAAAAATTAATGTGTTTCAAATAATGACTGGTATACGCTGGTAATATTGATATTATGTTGAGGCTTTCTATCAACTGTAGAAAAGGAGATTGAGATTGATGCCTTTGCAAGTAAGGAGAAAAAAAATGTTCGGAGAATGAACATTTTAAAATTAGAGTCATTGTTTTGGCAATCAAATATCCTACTACACAATTTTGTTGGACCCCAAAACATTATAAAAATATCGATGTATGAAAAATTTTTTATGCCCGATTTTCCAGCTTTGTTTGGTCCATTTTTTTTTCGGCGATTTTGCCTAACGAAAGTGGAAAGCGAATGCAAAAGCGAATATTGAAATATAATTTCTTGCGAAAGCTAATATTCCAAAATGCAAAAATTCGTTGAATTCCTAGAACTTCAGAACATAGGTTTCCAATTTCATCTCTAGCACCGTGTTACACACATTCTGTCCTATGAACCAAATTTACTTTTTCGGAAAGGGGATAAAAAATAAAAATACACGTGTATCGGCGATTTTCATGTACACGTCAGAATTTTTTTTTTTTTAAGTTTGAAGTATGAAGCTCGTGGGTAAAAACATATGAAATCAACCGAAAATTTAACATTTCTGACCACATCATCTGCGAATTTGATAATATTGTTTATACATGATCTATGGAACAAAACAATAATACTTGCCAACTTTCAGACATATAGCCCTCGTACTTTCAGATTTCTGACCATTTCAATTTGAAAAAAATCAACAAAAATGCACTGAGGTAATTTAACATATTTGTAAATATCTCGAAAAGTATTTAATGTTTGTAAATAATCAAAGACTCATTTTACAGATAAAAATATGAGCCATTAAAAACATTTTTTTAAAAAAAAAATCGATCAAGGATAATGTAAATAAAAAAGGACTAAAATTTCAAAAGGATATATCTCGAAAAGCGATATTTTTAAAAATTAAAAAAAAATGTATATTAATCCTTTTTCTGTTTTCTACACGTCTGCAAACTCTTGGTCGTGGATCGTCATCATGGAATGAGTTATAATTAAATTCCCAAGAAAAAGTTATGATATTTCATAAAATCTTTAATTTTGAATGTATTTTTTAATATATGCAATATAAAATATATTAAGAAAGTAGTCTATGAGAATATTGTCAGTTTGGTAATGCTGCATTTTTCATTTAATTGTGAATTCTTCGGGTGCGGTATTTTAAAAACTGTTTCAACAAACTCTGTGACCGTGAAAACATGCCATTCAATTCAAGATTTTGCTGTAATCCTTTTAATAAATCCGGACACACTACGCGCGATAAAAGTTTAATACGAGTTCAAGAATGGATGCTACGGTATATTACGGATAAAAACATCACGACCTCAAATAAAATTTGTGCGGCATGTAGAAAAAAGCTTTCCAATTTAAACAAATCTAGTTTAGACGAAGGTTCGGACATAAGCGGAAATTTAGATACTTTCGATGAAATTGCATCAGGCACGGAAGATGTTGCTATTTCCAAATTAAACGAATCTTTACCATATCTGGAACAAACTCCAATCAAAAAGAAAAAATTACATCATAAACTGTACAGAGATACAAAATTCAAAAAAATAAGTGAGTCGATTAAAAATACAATTTTCCCTGGCAGCATATCTGAGCGAAAGAAAATCCAATTTGGAAGAAAATGAGTACATAGCAGTTTGTGATTTTTCAGAAAATGCTTCTTTTACAGTTCAGGATGCAGTCCAGGGATTTCACTGGAACAACTCTCAAGCCACGTTATACCCAATTGCTATTTATTTTAAATCGGACGGAAAAACACAACATACAAACTTTATAATAATATCTGATTGTCTTATACACGACTCTGTAGCTGTTCACCTGTTTCATCGCCACTTGAATGTATTTTTGAGGAACAAGTTTAAAACAATCCCGAAGAAAATTACGTATTTTTCAGACGGCAGTGCAGCCCAGTTTAAAAATAAAAAGAACTTTATCAATTTATGTTATCATATGGAAGATTTTGGATGTAATGCTGAATGGCATTTTTTTGAAACAAGTCATGGAAAAGGCCTCAGCGACGGTCTTGGAGGTACTGTAAAGAGAGAAGCACGATGAGCCAGTTTACAGCGTCCATTACAAGGTCAAATAACTACTCCAAGACATTTATATGACTGGTGCCTGGGTAATCTTTTGAACTGTAACTTCGAGTATTTAACAGTAAAAGATTACGATGAAGAAGTACGATTCCTCCAAATACGCTTTAAACAATTGCGTACT
The DNA here is from genome assembly GCA_958296145.1 of Hydrotaea cyrtoneurina. NCBI lineage: Eukaryota > Metazoa > Arthropoda > Insecta > Diptera > Muscidae > Hydrotaea > Hydrotaea cyrtoneurina. The sequence continues at coordinate 46,773,095 of OY282514.1, read as the reverse complement.
ATTCCTGGGACGCAAAAACTGCATTCTTTTGTACCTGTGGGAAAAACTAACATTAAAGTAAAGCGTTACTCGGCAGATACCGATTTTGTAATTGAAAGTCTTTACAAATAAGTAAATATAATCTAGGTTTTTGATATTTTTTATTATTTACTAGTAGCTGAATGAATATAACTGTAATTCACTGGTATGATATGAAATATTATTTTAAAATACTAATTGAAATTGTTTAAAAAATACAAAAATTTATGAATACGTAAACCTTTGCGAACTATTTTCTTAATAACTCATTCCATTATAAAGATCCACGGCTAAAAGTTGAAAGACGTGTGCAAAACAGAATAGGGAATAACATATATTTTTTTGAAATTTTTAAAAATATCGCTTTTTGAGATATATCCTTCGGCAATTTTAGTCCTTTTTTACCCACGATATCCTTGTCCGAAAATTATCTATTTAATATTTCTATTTAACGGTGCATAATTTTAGCTTCAAAATAAGCCTTTGATCATTTATGTACGTATAATACTTTCAGAGATATTAAAAATTGTGTTAAAGCATCTCAGTACATTTCTAATCATTTTTTTCAAATTAAAGTCGTCATAAAATTGAAAGTAGAAAAGCTAGGAGACTGAAAGTTGACAGATGCTATTGTTATATTGAACACTCCCTTCGTACCAACTTTCAGCCAATTCGGAATTGGTGAGGGAAACTCATTGGTTGACTTCATATATTTTTACCCTCGTAGTTTTTTTTTTTAAATGGTTATCGTTTTTTTTAAGGTTTCAGTCAAAAAACATTTTTTTTTCGTAACGCTTAAGTAGTTTAAAAATTTGGAGTCTCTTCAAGTTATGCTAAGAAAAGTGAAAAAAATATTTTTTTTTCAAAAATAATAAAAATTGGGGAAAATCTGAGAATTGATAAAAATTGTTTTTAAAAAATTTGACGTCTTACAGACATTTCCACGAGTCTGCCTGCCAAAAATCAGCTCGATTGGATCACTGAAAAAGGGTTAAAAATCGGTCAAAAGGCTTTCACACAGGCCACTATGAGCTTTATACTTCAAACTTTAAAAAAAAAAAAATTCTGACGTATACATGAAAATCGCCGATACACGTGTATTTTTATTTTTTCCCCTCTTTCCGAATATGTGCATTTGGTTCATAGGACAGAAAAAAATCTATTTTTTGTAACACGGTGTAGTCCATCTAAAATGTAATCCAATCGGATAAACTAGTTCCAAATGGTAGATTTATTTCCAAAAGATTTGCGAATTCCCTCACTGTGCGTTTGTAGGATTATAACGTTACTTGTGTCTATTTTAAATTTAAACAACAAAAATTCCCCTTTTTCTATGGTATTCGTACAATCAATTTCCATTTTCAATTCATAAACACAAAAAGAACAAATAAAATTCTACTTACAGTCCCGCTTGGAGTTCTTTTAATTGCATACGCACTAGACGGATGTCTGGACGTATTTCAGGATCCTCTTCCCAGCAAGAACGTAAACACTGTCTCACATAGTCGGGTATATCCAGCTGTGAAAGTGGTGGACGGAAAACGCCGTGATGTAAAAGTTCCGGCTGTTTGACAAATGTTACAATTTCTGAAAATGAAGAAAGCAACAAATGAGGAAAGAATAAATTCGAGTAAGCCGGTATTGTGTAGTCTTTATTAGACTTATTTTTTTATTTTATATATTCATTATAGTAACAAATTGTAATAAACTAATATATGAAGGGCACTAGCAATAAATGCTATAGGCATGAGAATTATTAATTATTAAGGGTAGTCCAAATAAAAAAAAAATAGAAAATAATTCTGTGGAGCTTATTCAGGAAAATCGATGTGAGACCGTGACACCTTTACGAAAAATCTACCTACTATTCGCCTCTACTCACTATACTGTTGGCCTGTAGTCTTAGAAGTGCTGCTAAAGTGAATTTTCTACCAGGGCGACTCAAGAAGTGCTGGTGTTTGTCCTGATTTTCCCCAACGATCTAACTATCAATCTGTCTTTCAAATCAAAAAAATTTCTGAGTTCGACCACACTTTGTACTTATTTAAAGATGAGATTATTAACCATATGAGGGAGTAGCAATTTTTCACTTTGTTCCACTTAACTTTTACTTGAATCTAATACACCGAAACTACAACCTTCGGAACAGTTCATAGGAACTCAAAACAAATTTCCTGGTAGGGATTTCTTATTATTTAATTGAAGCTAAAATCGAACATTTCAATGGCGCCGCACAATTCAGAGAATTGATTATAAATATGTCACCAGTTACTAAATGATTGTTAACAAGTAGCAGCAGTCATGCAGTCATAGTAATACACATTAGTTGTTTTTTTTCGTAATTTTTTTTTTTGGATGTTTGATGAACACTGGTTGTTAATTTCGTAAAAACTGTTTGCAGTCTATTTACATTTATAAAAGCATCGTCTGTTAGATTTATGCAGACCCCCCCGCACAAAATAAATAAACGAAAACATTTAAAACACTTCATTAAATTAGACATTCATGTGCGTACATACATATTTATGAACATAGCTTACCCTCGTGCGTATAGTTGGTGTCACCCCAGGGCCCCTTGCGACCAATAATCTCATATAAAACCACGCCGAATGAATAAACATCGGCCTTTTGTGTTCCACGGGCTGGCAGGGACCCATCTCTTAAAATCTCTGGTGCTTTCCACAGAGCACGTTTCAATTCCAATTCTCTTCTGCTGAAGAGAAATGCCAACGGCAAGCAGCAGCATCAGAACAGCAACACCATAACAAATATAGAAATTACAAATTGAAACATTACTCCCATGTCAACATTTTTATAAACTCTTTTTAAGCAGTGTCTGGTACACGAACGAGACATAAGACATTGACCACTTAAGTGGTTTCCTGGAAACAGAATAACACAATCAGTGTCGCACAAGTCAAGCCAAACAATGCCAGCAAAGTGGCAACAATAGAATTATGATGTCCTTGTTGCCCTTTTGGCTTCCTGGCCGGCACAACAAAACGAACGAAACCAAACACACAAAACAACGAACAACTGGCGGTGACTTACTTGTGGGGTACCTCTTGGCCGACCTTGAACTCGTGCAGACCAAAGCCAGATATTTGACACACCCAACGAGAATCGATGAGACAATTGCTGGATCTAAGGTTGCCGTGCGATATGATTTCCGAGTCATGGAGAGCAATCATACCCTTGAGTATGTCACTCACCAGAGAGGAGATGAACATGTGATCCAAATGTAAGTCCTCGTTGGCCAGGACATCTTTGAGGCTGCCCCGGGCACAGTAGGTAGTAAAAATTATGACAGATCCATGATCTATTGAGACGCCTATGAAATTTATAATATTTTCATGACGTAGCTGAAAGTAAAAGAAGAATATTGAATAGGTTATGACATTTAGGGTCGCCTTCAAATAACGAGGATGGGAAGTGGATAAAAAATATTGCGTAAAGACAATAATGCTGGATATCTGATTACACAAACAATTCGTGGGAAATACACCATAGTGTTTGGTTATTATTTGCATGTAATGTATGTAGAATGTTATTAGTGGCGTGTTAATGAAATTCAAATATTTTACGGAAATATGACGGAAGGCTGCAATTGGCTCGAGCATATTTGATTGAACGGCCACGATGTCATTGCCAGTAATACGCAGTTCAACAGCCATTTTGTTTATAACATATTTGGGGTATTTTAGTGAATTCTTTGAAAACTTTTTTTTTTTTTTTAAAAAAATCGTTATAATTGTCACTTTTGTCGGATGCGCCTTTGTTATTTTAACTATAATTTTGAAAGGATCGCGGAGATCAATTGTGAGCTTCTGTGTGCCGACGCACAACGGTTCAGAAACTGGTGTCATCGGAAAAATTCAATAACTTTCGATCTAGTAAACACTTTTGAGTTATAAAACAAAATAGTTTGTACGCAAGAATGTTAGTACCATAAAATAATCCCAGGGACGTGGTACTAGACGTGTTTTCGTTACACCGCCAGCTTAGATAATCGTTTAATTTGTATGGAGAGCTAAGATAGAATTTACCGCTTAAGTTTGTGCCGTAAGTTGGCAGAGCATTGCCAGCATAAAAAATAACCAAATGCCAATATTAAATGGTGCCAAGTGAACAAATGCAGGGTTTTCCAACAAGAAGAGTTATTTTGGTATTCAAAGAAAAATTAATTTTTTTGAGATAAATGATCGGATGTTTTTTTTTCATAATAAAGAGGAATGCCGTTAATAATGAAAAACAACATCAGCCAAATGGCCACCATGACCACGCTTTCAGGACCATATCCTTTTCATAAAATTTTCCACAACCAAATGGCAAAGTGACTGCCCTATGTTCTCGATAGCCTCACGAATTCTGTCTTTGAGGTCTTGAATCGACCCGGGGCTGTTGGCGCAGACCTTATCTTTCACGTGGCCCCCAAGGAAGAAGTCGCAAGGTGTTAAATCACAAGATCTCGGTGGCCAATTGTGATCACCTCTTCGAGAGATAACACGGTCCGGAAACGTTTCCCGTAAAAGAGCAATGGCTTCGTTGCCTGTGTGGCAAGTAGCGCCGTCTTGTTGAAAGAAAACGTTGTCCAGATCAATATCATCCAACTCTGACTATAAAAAATCATTAGTCATCTCTCGATAGCGCAATCCATTCACCGTAGCTGTTGATTCAACCTCATTTTTGAAAAAGTAAGGTCCAATGACCCCGCCGGACCATAAACCGCTCCAAACAGTCACACGTTGAGGATGGAGAGGCTTCTCAACAATAAGTCTTGGGTTTTCCGATCCCCAGATGCAACAATTTTACTTGTTGACGTAGCCACCGAGGTGGAAATGGGCCTCATCAGTCAAGATGATTTTTCGATAGAATTCCTGATCATTTTCATGCATTTCAAGGACTCAATCAACAAAGACAAGACGTTGTTGATAATCGGCCGGCTTGAGTTCTTGTGTTAACTGAACTTTATAAGATTTAAGACCCAAGTCTTTATGCAAAATATGGTGTACTGACGTTTGTGGAATGCCCAATTCCAAAGATCGACGAGGAATGGACAAACCTGGGTTTTCTTCAACACTTTGGGCTACAGCAGCAATAGTCTCCGTTGTTCTTGAGCGACGTGAACGGGTTTTATTCTTCACATCACTAATTTGTCCCAACAGCTCGAATTTGTCCACCAATTTATGTCTTGCGTACCTACAAGGTGCTTCACGACGACCCAAAAATATGAACAGCGAACTGTGACTGAAAAAATTTCACCACTTCTGTAGTGAATTGCGTGAATGCGTTTTTGAAGCGTGTATCGTTCCATTTTTAGTTGTTTCTACTTTCAAGTACATAGTTTTCAAAAATGACAGCTACGGAAATGCCGGCTGACTCAAAATAACACCCCTTGTTGAAAAACCATTTATATCATTCATTGTGAACTAATACAGAAGAAAAAAATTAATAAATAAATATAAAATTGTTTCGAAAATTACGGACGACTGGTTAGAATATGGTTTATTTATAATTGGATTTGTTAGATTTTTTCACAATAACTTTTCAGATTTTAATGAAAATGTATGAAAATTTCATCACAGTGTTCTCACAATGCTGCCTAGTTTCTGTCAAATAAGAATATCGCTAGTTTGGCATTTTTTTGGATTGTAACGAAAACACGCCTATTACCTACTTCAATTGATTGCCAATCACCTTCACCATATCCACAAAGTCCCTTTGAATCAACATCTTCCCATTTTTACTAGAATTTGCTATCGGAAACGTCACTTACCTCACGCATTTGTTTTAATTCCTTGCGTATGGAACGTGTGATATCGACGGTCTTCTTGTAAACCATTTTCATGGCAACAATGTTGCCCCGAAATAAACCTGAAATTAAACGTAAAGCAAAAGTGGCAAATAAATTCCAAAAAAAAAAAAACGATTCATTATTGACAACAACATTTCCATTGAACTGAAAGATTTTGTTATTTTCTCCAACAATGGACTCGTGTTGTATGGGAGCATTTGTGGGGGACCTACTTACCGATATTTGTGAAGGCCTTCTTAGTGGTGTCACCACCCGTCAAAATACTTTGTCGGCATATCTGGTACTAATGAAAACGAAAGTTAAACATACAAACGAACATATTGGTAGTTAATTCACGAAAAATATGGGAAGTCAATTCAAAGAATGTATACATTTTTGTTTATTCTTTTAATTTTTGTTGTATTGGTTCACCCGAGGCGAAGTGACTTCCTTATGGAGGTGTATTTTTGAAGCATAATCTGTTTCGTGCAGGTAAATTTGTAATTTAAAAAAAATAATTAAATAAAAGTTGTCAAAATTCACCAACAACTCCTAGACAATTAAAAGTGAAAAATAAATTCAATGTAATAAGACCATCTTGTTCGGGAATGTTTCAGGAAGTAAAAAATCGCATAATTTCGGGAAGTAAAAAAATCGGCAAATCTTCCGGGATGTATTGCCGAGTTAGAAATCTATATGTTCTATATGTTGTTCGACAAATTTGTCACAATATAAAGTGGTCCAAATCATAGCTGTTATGTAATGATTACTAATCGAAATAAATAGAAATTAAATTACATTTTTTGTAGACGTGCCGCAATGATTAAATTAATATGACTTATAATTGTTTACAATTACAAATAGTCTTAAAGTAATCAGGATTACTTGCGATTAATATAAATAATCAAAAAGAATAAAAACAAAATCCGAGATTACTTCTGATTATTTATAGTAATCGGAAGTAATCCTGATTAAGGCGATGCAAACTTTTGTCCATATAAAATTCAATCAGTATATGGTTTGAGTTATATTTATCTTTCTTTTATGAAATCCGTGGTCACAACCAACGATTTATGAAGTATTTTTAAAGAAAAAATGGTTTCTACTTGGCTGAGGATGCATTAGCTGCTCGACAACAATGTTCGGATTTCTCTAGCTCCAGATGCGGCAGCTTTAATAAAGAACGTAGTCGCCCAGATGAAAATATGCTTCGTCAGAACAGAAGATTTTTCTATGCAAATTACTCTCCATTTTGAGCTGTCCTAAGGCCCATTCGGACTGATGTAGCGTGCCTTCAATTGCTGAGTCAAGTGGGCCATGTAAGCGGATAATGCGAGAACTTCGTCAGTGCGCACGGGAGCTGTGTTTTATGCAGCGCGCCAGTTATACGAACTTTTAGCTTTTAGCACAAAATTACAGCAGCTGCGGTGTGTGACTATCGCTGACAAAAAATTCTTATTAAGAAAAAGTTAGGTTAGCATTGACTTTGGAAACGAATTTGCCTTGTTCAAGCGTAAGGTAATTCATTTCGTTCTGCGGAGATTTGATATTAACCTTCGATCATGATTTCCAGCATGATAAAAAAAACACATGATTTAAAAAGAAATCAGTAGATGGACCACCCGGTACTAAAAAGGAGTTGTAGCCAATCATGACATATCTAAGCCATGGTAAGAATTGTTTAACGTTGTATCCCTAGAAAAAAAAACGTGGAGATTAAGGTGATTTCTTATGACCTGAGCTGTCCGTAATTCCAATTCCGTTGGTCCCCCCCCATATATGTATAAGAGACGCATGCGTTGGCATTATTGTTGAACGACATTCCAAAATAATAAATAACATAAACGCCACTTACAATGTTTTTATTCTTTAAATTATTGTAGTCCGAGTTATTGTCCATGTTAATGATGGTGACATCCTTCATATCGATTTTCCATAAAAGACCCGCCAACGTTTGCTCGTAGCGGTAATGCCTGCAAGACAAAGAAAATGTTTTCCGCATCAGTTCCATGTAACTCAGACGGAAAGATTCGTACATCCAAGAGCACATGAGGACATGGAGTATGTTAATGATGTATGATGACAACAGTCTGCAGAAGATGGCTTCACAACAACAACAAAATTAATAAAGCAAAAGAATGTTCACTACTTAATAAGGAAGATGGCAGCAATAATCAGAAATAATCCAAAGAATGAACCCGACGTCATATAGCGCCAATCCAATTTACGCTTGCGACAGAGTTCTCCATGAAATCCACACAATGGCTCGGCCAATGGTGGTCGCCCCTTTAGCCATTGTATCGGTCGGTCGGCTTTGATGTAACGAAATTCCTTAACAAATGAGAAATTCGGGAGATATATATTCATTATTCATCTTTATTTCGTAAGAAGAATGTCGCTACTTACCGGTATGATTGATTGTTTGTTGTAGACAAAGTAACCAACCGGCAGCATGGACATTTGGGCCAAGGAACTGACTTTATTTGAGCTGTTGATGTCATTTTGTAACGTGATGACGGTGTAGTTTCCCTCCGCATCGCCGTTACTGTCAATGTGTACCTGAAATGTGTCAAAAGACGATGTGGATCAGTTTTTAAGGGTTAATAAATGTGTAAATATCATTAACGAAGAAATGCAATTACCATTAAATTGAATAAAACGAAGACACATAATTATAATGAATCAGTTGTGGACAACAAAATGTGGCCTGGCATAGGACATTCGATAATTTCACAAGACACCATGATAAGTTTGTCTATGTAAAAGTTTCAAATATGAAAGAATTTAAAGTATTGAGAATAAATACCTTTAATGCTATCATATTCAAAAAATTTGTCGTAGATAAACTTAGAGGAAAAACGTAACTAACAGCGTTCGAAAGGATTGTAGGTTCAAATAGAAAGACCCAATGAAGTCATACGGAAACGGATATGATGAATACAGTCCAAATATACACTAATGTTATCGATGACCACCTTAAGCCTCTTGCGAAGTTTCTTTTTTTAAACACTTGCCTAAGTGTGAGCCGATATGATTCAATTTCCAATTAAAAAAGAGCAAGAAACTAAAATCGTATATGACCAAGGAGTCCTATTTCAATGACCTTAGAAACTTATAAAATCTATAATTTTGTGCGGAGGTAACCACACAATTGAGTGATTTTACTCGTGTTCTATCGATGTATATTGATGACTAGTAAGTTGTAATGCGCCTATGGCGCCCGTTAATTTGCTTGAGAAATATTTGTTAATGAGAAAACTATTTTGTAAAAAAAATTTCGAAAAAAAATAAAATTGAAAAAAAAAAATTTGTGAAAAAAAAAATTTGTGAAAACAAATTTTTGTTGAAAAAAAAAAATTTTGTTGAAAAAAAAAATTTTGTTGAAAAAAAAAATTTTGTTGAAAAAAAAATTTTTGTTGAAAAAAAAAAATATTCTTGAAAAAAAAAATTTTGTTGAAAAAAAAAATTTTTTGTGAAAAAAAAAAATTTTTGTTGAAAAAAAAAATTTTTTTTGAAAAAAAAAATTTTGTTGAAAAAAAGAATTTTGTTGAAAAAAAAAATTTTCTTGAAAAAAAAAAATTTTGTTGAAAAAAAAAATTTTTTGTGAAAAAAAAAAAATTTTGTTGAAAAAAAAAATTTTTGTTGAAAAAAAAAATTTTGTTGAAAAAAAAAATTGTTGAAAAAAAAAAATTTGGAAAAAAAAAATTTGGAAAAAAAAAATTTTTGTAAAAAAAAAAATTTGGAAAAAATAAATTTTGGAAAAAAAAAATTTTGGTAAAAAAAAAATTTGGGGAAAACACAATTTCTGTACAAAAAAAAAATATTATTTTTTTTATTATTATTATTTATAGAATTATTATAGAATGCCTATTTAAATTCCTACGTACTGCGTGACAGAGTCAGTGAATCAGGGAATCAGTGAATCAGTGAATCAGTGTCGAGGGTAAATATATATTAAGATAGTAACCGATAACCAGGTCAATTGAGAATATTTCGAATATAAACTACACAAATCGTTGTTTCAAAGAGACAACCTCCTTTCTCTCAACCTCCGTAATTCAAAATATTTAACTGAAACCATATTTTTGTTAAATTGTACAAAATTAATTAATAAATTTAGATAATTTTTTCCATTGAACTGGCCGAAAACTTATCTAGTTCAATCCCTCAGATATTTTTTCGGCAGTCAATGTTCAGCCGATCACCCAGAAAGGTGAGACTTAAATTCTGCAAATTACCGCCCAATTGGAATATGTTCGGCGCTCTCGAAGGTTATGTAGAGCACGGTTTATCACCATCTGGTAAAGTATCTAGAGTCTAACAGACTTCTGAATTATCGACAGTGTGGGTTCCGTGGACACCGATCTGGAGACCGGTTGGCGTTCCTTTCGTAACCATGATGTGTGATGGATATTCATCTTAGTGAAACCAAGTTTGTGGCTCCAGATATTTCATATCGAAACTTATTGCAGTTGGTGTTGGTAACAATTTCACTCGAATCGTATCGAGTGTACTCAGAGATCGCTCTATACGGATTTGGTATAGATGGGTTCTCATCTAACGAGCATAGGTTGACTCCAAGTGGGACCAAAGGGGAAAAAGTTCCCCTTTACGGGACTAAATATATCCCGGCCATAATCAAATTTTTCAAATATTTTTTTTCACTACATCTACACTAAGTTTATATAATTTATAGATGGGGAAAAAAATCCCAAAAATGGGCGTGCTCATGGGTTCCGTGGACCCTTGGGGCCCAAAAAAGGGCCCATGATAAACATGCGCATATGGGTATCGAAGTGCAACGAAATTTACTCACGAACCCCAATATGCCTTTATTTTCATGATTTGCCTAAATTTTTTGATCCGGTTTCTGGGACTATCGGGTCACCAGCGGCCCAAAAACCGTCCCTTGACAAACATGGACATATGGGTATAGAAATGCAACGAAATTTGCTCGCGAACCCAAATATGCATTTATTTTCATGATTTGGATAAAATTTGTGATCGGGTTCCTGGGACTATCGGGTCACGAGCGGCCCAAAAACCGGCCCCTGACAAAAATGGACATATGGGTATCGAAATGCAACGAATCCATGATGGAGGGTATATAAGATTCGGCCCGGCCGAACTTACTATTTGTCCACTTGTTATTTGTCGACTTGTTGAGTCCGACTGTGAACCCAATCTGCACTTTTGATCGTGGTCACACAAACATCGTCCATCTATGTTGGTTTTGTGGACATCGACGAATCAGATACTCTTGATGTTCTGGACAGGAAGATTTTGGGTGATACTCCATGGGCTAGCCATATTTTCCAAGAGTCGAATGAAGCATTCATTTATTTAGGCTGGAAGCGGTGCAAGAAATACGTTTACATCATCCGGCCTAAAATAAAAAGTAACTCCCATATATGGGCGGGGATTCAAACACAACATTGTAGCTCCAGCACACAGAATGGTGGAGGTAATGATAGGGGATAGTAGGGTATTCAACTCTCTTGTCTCACTTCAACATAGCTTGGGTGCATATCGCTGTATTATTGATATTTAACCGCTAACTGTTCCCAAGATACGCATGGTCTGCTCCCTGATGTTAGGACTCCGAGCCGGGAAACACGGACCAGTCGAACTGTTCGTTTTTAGAAACATCTTCCAGCAAGTGTCTTTCCTATCACCTCACTCTTTCCTCCTTCCACTATCACAATTTTCTATAGCTGACAAAGTCTATTGCATTTATAGGGGTGCCCCCTTCAGCTTTGTAATCAATGAAAGGATTCATCTTTTAAAGGATTTGGCGCAGTGGATATATCGATTTCTGTTGTTTTTTCATTTCACTAACTCACAGGGGGTTCCCCTATAAATGCAGTGGACGGTGTTAGCGATAGAAAATTGGGGTAGTGGATGAAGAAAAGGGGGAGTAGTGTGTGTCGACATTTTTGTCTATTCATGAGGAATAATAATGTCTGCATCGACGTCAAAAGAAGAAACGATCTAGAAAATCGGTATTACCATAATCACAACTGAAAATTACACGGAACCACATTCGTATTTTATCCCTGCTTCTTTATGGCCCAGAAACATGAGTACTTGAACAAAAAAATGAGAAGGTGCTGGTTCATTGGTTCACAAGACCGTAGGGCTTAGAAAACAATCCTTAAGCAGTCCAAGAACACCGACATGTTCTGGAGCCAACTGACTATTTATTTATTTATTTATTTATTTATTAATTACAATACAAAGTAAATTTATATTCTAATTTTGGGTCCAAGGGTAAACCGGGTGACACAGACCATTTGGCTAAATTTTTGCAGCGACAGACCAAAGCCTCTGGTGGGAATCGAACCCACAACCCCCACGCTGATAGACAAGCACGCTACCAACTCGACTACCGGGGCGCCTGCCAACTGACTATTAAAGAGCCATTGGAGGAGTTTTTATTCGGGACTTCGTAGTAGACTGGAATGATAACAGGCTGGGAAGCAGAATTATGAAGTCTAGCCAAGGCTCAGGGAATCCAAGGAAGTAAGCCACCAGGAGAACACCGCTATTTACGCTTTTGTGACTTCCAGTTGTCTTCTCCGGAAATTCGAACAAAGAGGTTGACAAATTGTAGCATGCGCTGAAGATGTGGTAATACACTACGGTATCTGGGAAAGATATCCCAACCCATCATTGAGGTTACCCATCATCGCAACCATCATCATGTGATATTGTTTATATGGTACAAGGTATGGTACAATTAAAGATTATGGTGGCTGGCTGCCATTGAATGGCAACCGAAGCTAAATACCTAGGATTAGTTCTAAACAGCAAACATTGTTGGAAAATAAATACAGGGTCCGCCAAATAACTTTTTTTTTTGAAAATTCTATAAAAATACTACTGGATATTTTCTCAAATTTCTTTTTTTATTTGAAAGTACAATCCTTTCGGTTAATAATGGAAAATAATTTCATTCAAATGGCTGCCTTGGCTGGCCATGCAGTGGCCTAACGACATCAGCTCCGCGGCTGATAATGCAATCTTCAAGGCACAGGGCACAAACAATTGAGTGTAGCTTCGGCTGTGTGGCACGTAGCGCCGTCCTATTCAAACCAAATGTTGCCAATATCCTCCTCCTCAATTTTTGTAAACAAAAAATTCATTTAACATGGCCCGATAACGAGAATATCGAAAACGAAACTCTCCTCACTTAGCAGCTATCTACTAACTTTATTCAAATCTTTCTCATTCATCTTTTAATAAAGAAGGGATTCACGATCGACCCTCTGGGAGTACGAGTGGAGGTTGATTTTTAAATGCACTACCCCTCTAAACCTAACTTCACCAAACCATGACATGCGGTGTGCGAAATGAAAGTGCCGGTGACGGTCTTTGATGTCTTTTGTCTCCTCAAACAGGTTTATGCATTGTCAGACGGAAGGTTGTGATAATATTCCATGAATAATGTGACCATTTATATTTTTCGTCAGAGCGGGACGCCTGCGGAATTTTGTAAAAAAAAAAATAAAAAAAAGGTTCTTATTATTATGCATTTAAAAAAAATTTTATTCAAAAACGGAGAGAATACGTATAAATCTAATTTATGAAATTAATCGTATGTCTAAGTATTTGTTTTATATTTGTCAGCAGAGCAAATTAGTTTTAAAATATCGGGTCTAGTTTTCAAGTAGGAATGGAGTTGATTACATTGTTTGTTGATGTTAGTCTTAGTAATTAAAATAGCTTTTAAAACTGTCACACTTAACTGTGTTTTTTCACTTGTCCATATTTTATTCATTAGGGAAAAAACTCTTTCGACAGGTGCGTTACTTCCAGGCATACATAAAACATACTCAATAATTGTGCGAAAGTTCGTGCAGTTGAGATTATTAGCACGGAAGTGTTTAAACAGCTCCACCCAACGGTCTTCAGCAGCAACATTCTCATCGTTCCAGCTTTTGATTTTTTCAACTGTGACGTAACTGGAAATAAGCGAAAACTCATCGAACAACTCCGTATCTTGGCTACTGCTAAGAAATCTTTGTGTGATCAGCAAATCCGTCACATTCTGTACGTCTTCCCACGTAGGGGCTTTTCTCAAATTTGACCATTCAAATACTGCTAGTTGTGCATTGAACTGGCACCACTGTTCCAAGTATTCTTTACTTGTCTTATAAAAATCCGCTGCCGCAGTTTTCACATTCTGCTCATCAACAGCAACGTCAGTTTTTTGTAATTTTACCAGTAGATTGCGGACGGAATGAGGTAGGAAAATCGAATTCTCCTTAAGTTCTAAGTTATCTCGGAGACGATTAATTTCATTCGCAGACTCTATTGCGGACACGTTTTGTCCCTCGATTTTCAACACGGCTTGATGAAAAATTGCTGCCTGTGCGTGCAAAAAATATAACCACAATTCAGAGCTGGGATTTTCGAAAAACGTTTTTAAAATAGTAGGGCATTTATCGATGCTCAGAAAATAGGTTTTCAAAGGCTGAAACATTTTTAAAAAATAACTCATGTATTTTTCATCAATATCAATATCCAGTATTTGCGAAAGCGGGACATTTTTGCTCTAGCTGGGGACAGCGGGACAGATAGCCTCAAAGCGGGACTGTCCCGCACAAAGCGGGACGTATGGTCACGTTATCCATGAAGGAACAAACGGCGAACGTCTCTCGATCGGGATCTACCGTTTAAAGCCGGCTCTGAACGGTTCTGAATGGCTAATGCTTTTCTAGAGAAGTTTTACATGACTTAGAAATTACTCTCTTACTGGTAAAGTCGGCAACATTTACGAGGTGGAAAACAGCTGCTGGAAAATGTTTGATGGTCTTACCAGGTTTCGAACCAGGGTTTACTTGCCCTAAACCATACATATGTATGTTATTGACGGGGTATGCTAAATTCTACAATTGGACTGGGAGTGTTAACATTAAACATACCCATTAACAGAATTTATACCCCTACTAAGTAACTTCAGAGGCACTTGCGCTTTTTTTTTTATAATTTAATAACAATTTAAAATTCAAATTGTATCTCCATTTGTTCACAATATAATCTGCCATTTAAAAGTCACTAACCAACGAAAGCGAAAGATGCAGAAAATCCTTCAATTCATTGTAACATATTTAAAAAAAATCCTATAATAAAGAAGTTTCCTTTCAATTGCTAATCCATTTAAATCGCTATAAAAGCTTTAAATACTTTCTGTCGTTCCCATAAAGCGGTTGGTTGTTGGAAATTCTGCGAAAAAGCAATTTGAACAGAAAGAAAAATATTTTCGTATCCTCTTTCTCAAATGATGATAGGATTTAGTTGATGTTAACGGGCTTGTCAACACTTCAAATGCCATGTAGTTTAGTATGTACGGCATTAGCTACATACATGTAAACATGTATCGTCAACTTAACGAAACAACGACGTAATTAATAAATGTTTAATGTCATGTCTTTAATGTATAGGGGGAAGGGACCATTTAGTCTGAGTCTGTCTTTATATTATCCAACGTAATTGATATTCTAACGTAATACAATTAAAGAATTTGTTTTTGTTTTTTAGACATGTATTCGTTCACTATGGAATTGATATTTAATTTAGGAAAATGTAAACATTTTCTTTTTACGGTCAATTTATGGCACAATTCCAAAGATTCAGCTGAAATTTGGAATTTAGTTGCATGTATTATGTAGCTTCTGTCGTATATTGTTAATATTTCACTTAAGTTAATTTGCATTTCATTTAACGACATGCGTAAGACTTCGCTGTTTACACCTGCAAACAATAACAAATAACAGTCACCCTGGGGAGGGATAACAAAACAATAACACACCGAACATAACACAGACACCGATAACACTTACATCGAATCCTTGTATGGAATGATATGAGCGATTAAAAATCCGACTCATCACCTGTCGTCCATCGTAAATATCACCGCCCATTTGCAGGACTTCGGTCAAGGCTTTCGCATAAATCTTGACACTGTCGTACAAATGCAGAGCATAGATGGGCACCTGTGTGTGGGCGAGTGGAAGGAACGGAAAATAAATACGTATATTATTAGCATTTTCCCGTATATCATTGAGCGGAAAGTTGTTGTGTTTTTTTACTCGGACGTTTACTTACCGAGATATTGTCGAAGACACGTTCATGGTATGGCACTAGAAATTGTTTACGTGCGTATTCCTTGATTTTATTGCACTTTTCCCTGAAACGAATGACAAATAATGTTTTTAGGATAAATATCAATATTGAGCTTGATTGCTTAACCCACAGGTTCTTTTGGGGCGACTATGTCAAGGTGTGGCCAACGGAACAACATTTACGTCAACTATATTATATTACAAATATTTTGTTGCACGTCCACTTTGTGGATGTTGGGAATATGTCAGTGTGACAGCGGACAATTTATCGCAATGAAAAATTCCCAAAAAAAATGTGAAATTTTCTTAATTTTTAGGTAATATTTCATTTTATATTTTACTCGACTGTTTCTGTATAAAGAATATAAAGGTTTTTCCAATAAGAGGTGTTATTTTGAATCACCCGGTATTTCGGTAGCTGCCACTTTTGAAGCTTTTATTCATTGACATGGAAAAATGGAACGATACACGCTTCGGCCGGCTTGAGTTCTTGTGTTAACTAAACATAATGAGCCATAAGACCCAAGTCTTTATGCAAAATTCGGTGTAATGCCGTTTGTGGAATGACCAATTCCAAAGAACGACGAGGAATGGTCAAACCTGAATTTTCCTCAACACATTGGACTACAGCAGCAATATTTCGAGTTGTTCTTGAGAGACGTGCACGGGTTTTATTCTTCACATCACTAACTGATCCCAACAGCTCGAATTTCCCCACCAATTTCTGTAATGCGGTCCGACAAGGTATTTCACGACTGCAACATTTTCACGATTTTTGTAGTGAATTTTAGTAATTTCAATGCGATATGATATTGATCTGCACAACGTTTACTTTCAACAAGACGGCTACAAGCAAAAAAACCATTTCTCTTTTACGGAAAAAGTTTCCGGACCATATTATCTCTTAAAGAGGTGATCACAATTCGCCAACGAGATCTTGTGATTTAACACCTTACAACTTCCTCCTTTGGGGCCACAACAGCCCAGCGTCGATCCAAGACCTCAAAGATGGAATTCGTGAGACTATCGAGGACATGGGGCAGCCACTTTGTGATTTGGTTATGGAAAATTGCATGGTCTTGTAAGCGTGGTCGTGGTGGCCATTTGGCTGATGTTGTTTTTCATTATTAACGTTTCACAAAATTCCATTTTCTTTGAATACCAAAGTAACACCTCTTGTTGGAAAACCCTGTACATGAATAGAAATAATGCCAGATTCGAGGGTTGCAAAAAAAAAAAAAAATTTGGAAAAATACAAACGCGTGTATAACATTGTCATATGCGATTAATCATGGATTTATGCATATTAGTAGGTATGAAGAATAACTGACACAAAATCGTCTGTTAAAATACGGTGGGACCTCGGCGAATGAAAGAAGGCCCGGATAAGGTGAACATCTCCCTTTGCCAGTATAGAAAACGAATCGACGATGCTAATGCATTGTCTTGGCAGAAGACGAACTCGTATCCGTCAAAGGAAGTTGTGAAATAAAAAGAAATTGGCACCGTCTGCTTAAAATTCTTCTAATTTAATCCGTTTTTTTTATGGTAACTTAATTAATTTACAATAATCGAACAAGTAATTTACAACTGACATAGTGAATTAAATTAAAATATGCCGATACTCACCGTATATCGGGATTCTGAGGATATGACATGCTGATTTTTATCACCGAACGATACGAGTTCTTGTCCAAGGATTTATTCTTCTCCTTCTTTATGTACGGATCCAAATATTCTGTAAGAGTGAAATGATAAGCAAACAATAAATGAATGCGACAAAGTCCATTGGCAATCAATCATTCAATCAAATGTGACAATGAAACAACAACGACCACCGTCATCATCGTCATCGTCATCAGGCAGTAGCCGTCTCAGTGACACTTACTTCGCTCCATGATGTTGACGCGCCGTTTGGAATCGTAGATTTCATCGTCGACCGAGATAATGATGTAGTCACCGTTCTGAAGTAATTTCCGATTCTGCATGCAACGCACAAAGTCCACCATCGCAATATGTTCACCAATGAAAACATAAACTGTGGACAAGGATACAAGACAAGACAAGACACAACAAGATACAATAACAACAAGGTAAAGCAATGACGGGAAGTAACATGTAAATGAAGAGAAATGATACAAAAGTAAAACGAACAAAGATTTGCATCCAAAGACAACTGTCAGTGGGGATTGTGTTACTGCGAATTCCTTGAATACACATACACGAATGTGTGTGTGTTTGGAGTCAAGGAACTATTCGAAAGACAGCGGCCTTGTAATTAACAAAAATGCCTCTTTGCGACTATTTTCTCATATTTTGTTTTGCCGAATTTCATCTTTAACAAATAAGCCTGTAGTATTTATGAATATTCATTTTAAATAAAACGAAATATTGAAGGAAGTTGTCACAAAAAGTATTTGAAATTCCCCCGAGTGCCATTCATGTGACATGTAGTTGGGAATGTGGATGCACGGACTCCCAATCGAAGGCTTCTGAATGAGACTGCGAATGATCTGACTACAACAATTCAGATTACAAAATTTAATACAAACGGCTATCGAATATCTGGACAAAAAGGAAAATATTCTGGGGTTCCATACCGCTAGAGACATTTCGATTACAGAACGTCTAAAAATACTTTTTACCCAAACGTGTAAATGAAAAACAATATTTTAGTTTTTTTTCTAAATTTTAAATTTCGTTTTTTTTTATTAAAAAAAAACGTAACTTCGGGTTTATTGTATTGTTTATTCTTATATTATTGTGCCTGAAGTTGACTTTACAGCCTGTTTTTATAAAACGTATACGTCTGAGACGAACAGAAACGTCTGTAGCCGTAACGAAACTGACTGCCTGTTTCCATAAAACGAATTTGTTCCTTCGTTACAAACTGTCAAAATTGGAGTCGTAATAAAATGAACTCTTAAAAGTAATAAGAGCTTATTCTTTTGAAATTGTGTTCCATATGTCGATATCGAACATATATCTGAAAACCCGAATTGAATAATGTCTGAAACCCATTTTATAACGCTTCCAATATTGACGATGTGTAACGAACGAACAAATTCGTTTTCTGGAAACAGACAGTGAAATGTGTTTATATAACTCCAACGAATCCAATTAGACAATACATACAAAAATACATAAGAAAAAAATTTCAATTAGAATTTAACTGAGACTTTCGTGTTACAAAAACCCAAACTGACGAAACAGAATTTCTGTTCGTTATTTGAACGAAACGAAAAACCCATTCGTTTTATAAAAACAGGCTGTTAGATCATTTCTTCGTTATAATGTTTAGGGTTCTATTTCTTAACAATTCACAATAGTCTTACATATAAGCTTACAACTAGGGTGACCAGCGTCGAAAACGTCATCTCCATCACCATCTCCAACCAGGTGTCGCTATACTAAAAAGGATTATGTTTTTTTACCCTACACCCTCTGGATGTGTTAATGGGGAGGTCTCCTATCTCTCTGTAATCGGTATATCCTCTGTATAAATAGCCCTCTGCTCAAGTTACCTTTGTAAACTTCTGGGAAATATTACATATGCATCTGAGGGTGACTATTTTCAGATGCAGAAGTCCAAAGGTTACGTTGTTGCCCAGTTAACTTCTATTGTGATTGTCCGTGCAAAGTTTAGATCGGTTCTCCTCTTGTAATTTGTTTTACAAAAATCATAAAAACTAAACTCTGTGATTAGAGAAAAGGCTATTTACCACATATTTATTATATATCGAGTTAGAATGGCATCTGAGTCAATGTAGACGCGTTAATAGCACGCAGGCTTCCTTAATGGCAAAAACTTCTGCCTGAAAGACACTGGAGCCATTCGGGAGATGGTAGTAGCGTTGTAGGTTGGCTTCCTTGAGAATATCCCCGAGCCAACTCCGCAATCCATCAGACTTACAGCAGCACGAATTGAGTAACGATTTGGGTCGAAAAATCTACTTTTCTGACGAAGTCTAATCTCCATTAACGGTTCAGGCCATTTAACAAGACGTTCATGAGATAATATGCCAAACAAAATTACACTGGTCTAAAAAAAAAAAAATACTACAGAAACGAACCATGTCTTTTCACTAATCTGGACTCAATTCGAATCTGGCAAATAATCGAGCTATCACTTCTTGTTCATTTTTTTTTCGCATGCTGGCATACAATTATCGGTTGATCGATCTAGAGGTATGTTTTTCAATAGAAGTTTTTTTTGTGTTAAACTTTATTTTGTTGTTTTTTCAGTATTATTTGCCATTTCCTCATGGGAAGATTTACAGCGCAACAGCGACTCCAAATTGTGCAACTGTATTGTGGAATAAAATCCGCTACTTTCGACTAAAATTTTGTTAAGTGATGAGGCCCATTTCTGCCTGAACGGCAACGTCAATAAACAATATTGCCCCATTTGGGCTGAAGAGCAACCAGAAGAGATTCAAGAGCTTCGATTAACCCAGAGTCAATGTTTATGGGCTGGTGGAATCATCGGTGCATATTTTTTCAGAAATTATGATTTTTTTGTTTGGGACTACGTTTAAGTTTTAAGTCTATGCTGACAAACCAGCTACGATATACCGGTCGAAAGGCTTCAATGAATCATCCAAAATTGGACCCTCAGAATGGCCAATATTTGAAGAAAATTTTTTTCAAAAAATAAATGGCAAATGTCCTTTCGAATGAAAAATCAAGATTCCACACTTGATTTAAATTTTTATGTTCGATTATCCATCTGCACCAGGAATTGGTATCATACATTGGGTGAAATTATAAACATTGACACGCAAATAGAAATAGTGACGCTAAAATTATTTAAAATTGATTACCCCCTGATGATGGCTGACGAACACAACCGAAAAATTAGGAAAAATTAGTAATAAATTAAAATACATGAAGACGAAGAATATTGTTTTTATATGACCTTAAGAAGAAGAAAAACAAGCTTAATTTAAAATGTTTCGACTAAGACAAGATTTACTCATACCTGAATATGTTTTGTTTTTTTTTTCATTTGTTGGTTGTTATTGCAACAAAAATATGTTCTTTAAAATATGAAACACGAAGAAATTCACAAGAAGTTGAAAGTTAGACAACGTTTTTCTCCCGCTTTACTTGCTTAGCGCAAAGCAAACATCCGTTTTCAGTCAAAATACATACATAATTTAATATTTTTGACATAAGACCGAGGCAGAGAAACAATGCGAGTCTTTCTATCTGTCTGGGCTTTTAAAGCATTGTAATCCACAGAACAATTGTTTATAAAAAAAATTCTAAAATGTACTCATAAGACCTAAGAAAATGAAGCATTTGTTTCTGTTTAAGAACTAACTTAAGGTTACTTAGCTATACATATCTGTATCCCTCAGAATCTGATTGAAATCGATTAAAATTGAGCAAATCAAAATAATTGTATATGTCAGGAATCATTAGCTTTAATTTCCCAAATCCATGACAGATTGTGATTCCAATTTCATCTCTTTTCAATTGTAAATTTCATGTTAAAAACATTGAAGATTTCTTTGACATGCTTTTGTCTCTCATTTTCTCTTCATCTACGTTTTTGAAAATACATATAAACAGTTAATAAAAATCTTACTTCGTGTTGTGGTGTAGGTTTCATCGATGATTTTCTGCATTTTAACTAAAGTCGTATGGAGTGGTACATAATCCGATATCTCCCTAAAGTGTGTAATGGTAAAATTTTCACTTTCGGCCAATTCCTGGAAAAAAAAGCAAAAAAAAAAACACAACAGGCGTAGAAATAATGAGAAAAGATAATCGAAGAAGACAGGAAAATAAACATTCAGCAGACAAGTTACATTACATGGCGCACCCTAAATACAAAAAGGTCACAACTCGAAATTTTCCAAAACTGACTTTTTTCCATAAACTTATGTGTACTCTAAACATTTGTAACTACTGCAAACATTTCTTTCACATCACTATCTTCTTTAACTGGAAAACTACAGTTATGTTTATTTTTATGTTAATTCTTTAAATATCACAATGATTTTTACTTAAAACATTTTTTTGTCTCCTGAAAATTTTAGAATTTTGAGTTGCGACCCTTTTTGTATTTAGGGCGATGTATAAATGTGACGAGAACAATTTATTAGGGTACTCCGAAAATAATTGGAAAATTTATGTTTGTATTGGAAAGAGTTACTGCCTTGGGGGCGGGACACTCTTTTTGTGTTTTAAACGGGCACATTAAGAAATATTTCGAACTAATTATTTTTTAAAAATTAAACTTAGTTTTAAATATCGTTCTTGGAATTTAAACTTATGACTTCTCAGACGAGCTTGGTAACTGGCACTGTTTTTGGGGGGACCCTAATATAATGTCGACTGCATGTACACATATGAGGGGCTTAGATCACAAGGGGTGCAAGTGACTAATATTTAATAATGAGAAAAAAGAGGTTAAAGTTAAATTGCAATTAAAAATGTTAGATGCTATCTGGTATATTACTTATTAACTAATAGTGATCCTGAGATATATTTTAATCAAATAAGATAAAAAAACGCAATATTTTACATTTACAAGTACCCAATAATCATATTTGAAGTAAGTACAGTCTCACTTACACCCCTTGTGCTTTAACTTTTTTTTAAAATTTTTAAATAAATGAAGTTGTACCTCAAACTATTGTTAGTTATACCTAATAAGAAAACCACATAGACGAAATTTTTAAAAAGATTTTATTAAGAAATATTTTTATGGTTCTATGCTAAATTTTTTATTCGTCATAATCAGATTCCATGACATCGTCGGGCTCATCTTCATCCTCACGTTGGCTTTCGATAATTTCCGGAATTTCCTGCATTTTATCATGAGGTAGTGTTTTAAACCATTCATGGTGAATTGGTGGTATGTAACAAAGAAGATCCTGGAGGTTCTTGAATTTTTCGAACTTGATTGGTTTGACGCTGTTTTTTGGTCGAAGTTGTGGGAGTACCTTCACGGATCGACCAACATTTCGAGCTCTCATGTTTACTTTACTGAAGGCTTCTTGCTCATTCATTAGATTGTCTTTGTATGAGAGGTTCCAAGGGTCATCCTTGTGAAATTGTAACCATTGCATACTACGGTAAATTTTTTACTTGAATTTGACACTAGCTTCTTTGTTGACACATCTAATTTTTTCATAAAAAGCTCTTTACAGACTCTAAATTCAATCAGATGATAAGCAGCACTTATAGTTTTATTCTTTGAGCTTTGCATTTTCACTTTATATGAGGCAGAAAGAGTGATTGCTGAGCTCAAAAAAGAAGATTGTAAGTTGTGATCTTCAAGACTCCAATAGTCTATAAAAATTTCATTGCGTATTTTCTCAGGTATGTTCTCATTGCACTTGAATCTGCATGTATGGTTGTATGATTTCGATATTTTAGCTCAGAACTTCTCTAAATTCACTCACTCAGTCAACGTTAAAAAATCATTTTAATATTTCTTTAGAGCACAAGGGGTGTAAGTGCTCATACACCCCTTGTGCTCCAAGCGAAACAGTTATTTTAATGAGAAGTGCTGATATTGGTCGCCATATTTCGGTACCGGCTGAGAAATCCACATTCACCTGTTGTGCTCTGAACTTCTATGAACTTCATCTACTAATTCCATATGTTAACTCAATTTTAGAAAAAAAGTCACTTGCACCCCTTGTGCTCTAAGCCCCTCATATGTAATCCCTTAGTTGGGGGAGTGTGTATGAATGCGTATGTCGTTTTTTTACTTATAGTTGTTTATGACCAACCAATGTTACGTGGGAAGTATGTCAAGTCTTGTTTTATAGAAATAATACCATGAAGGTTGTGGGAATCTATCACTGGCTTGACAACGATTTTTTAAATTTGTATGAATACGGGGGTAAATATATAAAAATAAAATAAATAAAATTACTGCATTTTTTAGACACCATTGTTGGATAATCACCCTGCTGGGCGAGTTGGTAGCGTTCTTGCCTATTAGTGTGGGGGTAGTGGGTTCGATTCCGAAGCCTAGCCATGTGGTCTGTGTGGGTTACTCTTGGAGCCAAATTTATAATATAAATTTACTTTGTATTGTAATTTTAAAATAAACATTATTGGAATCATGATTTGATGACGAAGGTGAAATTTCTACCACCGTATTCATAAAAATTTAAAAAAAAACTTTGTTAGGAAAAATAGCAATTTTCACAAATTTTTCTTAACAAAGATTTGTTAATTTTTATATATACGGAGGCTAATGTTTTTTTTATTATTTGTTTTTTGTTTGTTTATTTGTTTGCACAAAAAGTGCGACATCTTCAGTTCGTTGGTGCAGCATTTTTAAAATGTGTGGGTAACATTTTATTTAGGAAACGAATTCATCATAAAACTGAACCATCTTAAATATATTATACAATCTCATTTTAAGTAAAAGAAGACTATAATTTAAGCTCGAACAGGTGATCTCGAAGGTATAAGGACGGGTACTACTTCAATTATCCGTCGACCTGCTTAGATGTTACTGCTATTCCCAAACGAATAAATTTGAGTAAAAATGTCGAGGAATGTTTTAGGGAAAGACTTAGTTAAATATTATTTTATGAGCGGATAAGTACATTTTAATGGGAGTTAGACGAAGCGGCAAGTCTAGGTCTCCAAGATTTTATTCTAAACTACCAACTTTTAGAGAAATTGATATTACAGAAATATAGCAAACAATTGTGTGGGAGGTTTCAGGAGGGGATTCAAATATGTCACATTTTCAAGTCCATAAAATAATTCCTGTCAAGCTAATAGATGAAAGGACATACATATCTTACAGTTTACTATTTACCGTACGTGCCTTATGGCCCTCGGCCATACACACATCTTCTGTATATCGAGTGTGTTTGCCAACACATGTTCAAACAGTATTAGGTAATCGATAATGTCACAAAACAAACACTGGCTGTTTATGGACCACGACTACTTGACTACATCCATATTTATAAAACACACTCTTCAGATTTGATATCAAAGGACTTACCTGAATGGCTGTGGCTACCTCTGAGCCCCACAAAGGCTTCGAGCTGACCACAATTGCAAATTTTTGCCAATGAAATGCACTCAGCAGACTTATTACACTTTTGGATACCTGTGGTAGGGATGAGAGTGCGAAGAGAGAACGAGGGACAGAGAGAACGAAAAAAATGACAAAGGTATTTATTGTGTGAGTGTATGTGTTACTAAATGATATTTTCAGTGTTAGCAATTTACCCAGCAAGCAAAAGTTTACGACTTTGTCTGATATCAGACAATTCTGAACAATATCTGATGTCTTGCGACACATCTTAAAGACTTTGTTCAGAATTCGCAACTAGTTGTCTGGAAGTTATTTAATTTGCGTTAATTTGGAAAGCGTTCAGAAAATAAATAAATAATGAAAATATTGAACATTAAAAAAGGTTCCTTGCTTCCTTCATTGCACAGGGTCGCAGAACAAGACGGTAGCTATTGTAAAGTAAATATACGAAATCGGATACTTTTGCGGACAGTGTAAATGAAATCTTAACGATGTCGGATACTTTTGTGGATAGTCTAAAAGAAATCTTAACGATCTCGGCCACTTTTGCTTGCTGGTTAGTAATAAATTCTTGTATATATTCACTCCGCGCTATGGCTATTCCACAGATACTCCTATTCGTGATCGATCGTAATGAGTGGGCCGCATACTGTGGCGTAATCTGTGTTTTGCATAGATGACTTACCGGCCAACATGTGCTGACTTACCTTGGAGGCCGGGGCCAATGTTCTGGCAAATGTATGAAAGGTCTCCTTACTCGACACCATTGAATCTGCACATTTCTGTAAATGAATAAACAGATCTTACAAAGCATTTTTATATTGATCAGTCCGGCGTTAATTTAATTGTTATCAATAAATACAATTATTTGCGTTTTTCCGACTCAGGCAACATTCAGTAATTAGATCCCTAACGAGTTGGTAAATTTAAACATTTTCGGTTTGATTGCATAACAACCAGTTGGATTCACCAATAAATGTTGTAATATGAGAATACACCTGGAAATATCGAAACGATTGGTGACAGTGATCCGAGTACCACATTGTTGTGGCATTTGTGGTTGTCACGATTATTATCCTTTTTTGTTTATAAATTACTATGAGGCCATTTTTTCGAAGTGAGTGCCCGCAGTATTACAATTGCACTTGTAATAGTATTGAAATTTCATTTAAAATTGTCATTGCTTTTATTAAACATGCTTTATTATTGATATAGTTTGTGTGATGACAAAAAAGATACATTAAATTAGAAGGAAAGCACATGCGATATTGCGAAAAGCACAATTGATATTAAAACCAGTGAAAATGTTGCAGTCGGGTAAACCGACTTATATATACCCTCAGCCTCAGTAAAAACATACAAGTCTTATACTCCAAAGTATCGGAAAGTCAAAAATGACCGTAGCTAGCATCATTTGATGTAACATCTGATGAAAAGTCATAATAGCAACCTAAAATACCGAAAGTTATAGAAAAATATTGTATATCACGTTTTTACAAAAAGGACGGAATATTAAGTAGAGTTTTTACTACAAAATTGTATGTAGTTAACTAGCTTTACTAAATATTGAATTTCGGAAAGATTCGTTGAGCGAGTTTATATAATTACACGCTGTCTAAAGTGGATGCAATGCTACATTTGTATGGGAGGTACCAGATGGGGAGTTGCCAGACTTCCATGTTTATGTCCAATACTTAGTCTAACTATACGTTTACTAAATAAACAATTTGGGCAAGATGTCATTGGGCATATTTGTATTATTACACGATTTCTAAGGTAGGCGGGATGGTACATTTGTATGGGAGGTACCAGAAGGGGAGTTGCCAGACTTCCATGTTTATGTCCAAATCTTTGTCTGGCTATAGATTTACTAAATACAGAATTTGGGCAAGATCGCGTTGGGCATATTGGTGTTATTACACAATTTCTAAGGTAGGCGGAATGGTACATTTGTATGGGAGGTACCAGAAGGGGAGTTGCCAGACTTCCAAGTTTTTGTCCGACACTTTGTCCAGTTATACCTTTACTAACTACGGAATTTGGCCAAGATCTAACTTGCGCGTGTTGATATTATTACACGATGTCTAAAGTGGGTGAAATAGTATATTTGTATGGGAGGTACCCGAAGGGGTGTGGCCATATAGCCCATATGCAGTCCCATAAGCAGTTTTGGGAAAATATTAAGCCAAATTTCAGAGTGGTTCTTTAACTCTTTCGAAAGTTATCGTGTGTATCAGCAGGACAGGCAGACGTACAGACGGACAAACGGACATGACTCCAACGATTCAGAAAGTCATGAATCGAATTTGGTTCAAAGAGACTTGGGTTCTAATGTGAATATTTCTATGTGTTACACTTTTGAGCCGTATCAAATGATATATACCCTCCTACCCGTAGGGTGAGGGTATAAATATACAAATTGGTATTGGGAAACGAAAACTGAATTAAAGAATGCCGGCCCTGACGTAAAACATGATGAAGAAACAAGAGAGTTTCACAAGGGGAAAATGTACAAAATGTATAGCTGAGGAGTCTTAAAAACGATAATTTTATAGGACAACAACAACAAGTGAGGGTAAACTTACAAATACCCACACCCTAAGTAAAAATATATAAGTCCAAAGTATCCGAAATACCAAATTTAACACAAAAAAGTTTTTAATTACACGTTTTTAAAAGTATGTGAGGTACCAGAAGGGGCGTGCCAGACTTCCAACTTTTCCACCAAAACGTTATCCAGTTATAGTTTTACTAAGTGCAGAAGTAGGGAAATATCGCGCTGGTCGTATTGATATTATTACATGATTCCTAAAATGGACGGAATGGAACATTTGTATGGGAAATACCCATACGTAATTTTGGGGAAATATTACCCCCTGCAAAATTTCAATGCGATTATTCAACTCTTTCGTGCGTACCAGCACGACAGACAGGCGGACGTTGCTCAAACGACGACTCAAACGAATGTGAATTTGTCTATGTGTTAGACTTTTTGGGTCTTTTATACCAGTCTTGGCCCGCCTGTAGAACACTTTTTAAATTTGAATGAAATTACTCATTGTTTTTCTCGTTTTGTACAGAGACAAAAAAGGTATTTTTTTACCTAATTATAGACCTTTTTAGTTGTTTAGAATTTATTTTTATTTTTATTTTTTAATGCTACATATGAACACAGTATGATGTTATTCATGTAAGAAAATGATAAAAGCCAGTGGTATGGAAAATAGAACATCGGGAAGTAGATGAATAAGCAAAGCGGATGCTAGAGGACAGAATTAATAAGGAACTTCAACTTTGACCTGGAATTCGTCAATAAATAAGGAGTTATCTGTCAATGAAAAAAATACTAAAATATCTCTATCCCCATTTTAGTTTAATTATAGTGCTGTTATCGGCAAATCTAGCGAACACTCCCGAAACTATGAACATTGAAGGGGATTGGAATCGATATGGAATATTTGCAGGCAATTTTGTTAAAATGTAAAAAAATGTAAAATATTAAAAAAAAAATAATAAAACTTCAACTTTGACCTGGAATTCGTCAATAACTACTGAATTGATTTTATTGAAATTGTAACTGGAGAAAAGCTTAAGGAGTTATCTGTCAAAGAAAAAAATACTAAAATATCCCTATCCCTATTTTAGTTTAATTATAGTGCTGTTATCGGCAAATCTAGCGAACACTACCGAAACTATGAACATTGAAGGGGATTGGAATCGATTGCAGACAACAATAACAATAGAACCCGCCATCTGTATTGGTAACAAGAAAAAAACATGTGCCAATACATAAGAAGGGCGACAGGAGCTCATAAGAAGGGCGACAGGAGCTCATGCGAAAATTATGAGGAATCACACTTTTGGACGTTTCACTTTTGGAATCTTCACAGACATTTTCTCTGAAAAACTAATTGAAGCTGCATCCAAAATATTATAAGAAGATATCAAAGATGGTCCGTCCAGACAGGTCAATTTTTTCTGAACTTCAGTTGGTCAACTCTTTCTCTAAAACAGAATTGCGAAAAATGTTATGAGTGTCACATGGACATGCATTTCCTCTTTATTGACTTCATATAAGCCTTTGAAAGGGTTGATGGGAACACAATTCCGAAAGCTTTCTCCGTATTGGGAGTATTGTCAAAGCTAATGCGACTTACCGGCGCTTCATTAAAACAAACCACAGCCAGGTTTCTAATTTAACAGAAAGAAACAGATGACTTCCAGGGCGAATATTTTTGACTAACAAATTTTCCACTTATTCCACAAAGAATAACCAAAGGTTTAAAGTTCATGTTTACTTTATAAAAATATACTTTAAACCTATTGTAAAGAAACATGGGGGGTATGACTTTAAATGTATAAAAACGTTTTATTTGAGTTTGAATTTAACAAGCATGATTTCCAGAAATTCCCAAAAGTGAAAGTAAAATTCCAGGGAATTGTTTAAAATTAGAAAATGTATTTCTAAAATGAAATGATTACATTGCTTATAAATACGTTGGTCATTTTAAGTCACATCTTTATTTAAACATTAAGAACAACCAACGCCTACGGATTTTCTATTCGCCGTATTTTTCCATGTTCTTGCTTTTCCCAGCAACCAGGAATTATATGAAAGGCAATTGTACCAACTCGTGTCATCAGTAGGCACTTTTTTTTTAGCCAAACTGACAATGGAGATTCATTTTGATATGTTATTTTATTGTCTCCCATATAATGGTTATAAAAAATGTGACAATGAAATTTTCGCAATCATTCAGCTGCCAGCAAGACAAAACATTGGAAATATTTGAAGCGTTCGCACGTGTTATACTCTGAACATATGAGGCGCTTAAATTGGAAGTGGTCCAACACCAAAATTGAGTTTTCCAGGTAATTGAGTTGGAAATTTAGACCAACATTTGAAGCGATAGAACGAACACTTTTTTTTAGATAGAGTTGTCAAATTTTGTGTGGCTATCTTAAAACTTAATACTAAAAACAGTGATACTGAAAAATTTAATTGAATCTGATTTCATTTATTCAAAAGACTATGCACAAATTCTATTAAATTTAGAAATTGTATTTTTTTTATTAAAGAAAAAATATTTGCCGGGAAGAATTTGTTTTGGGAAAATTGTCAAAGGCGCAGTGCTCTCTGCCAATAATCTTGAAATCGCAATTTTGTGGTTTGGACTACTTCTACTTTAATCGCCTCATATATTATATGTATGTTTGAGTGGAACAGACCAAAATCCTTAGTAATTACGGAAAGTTTTTTTGTTTTTTTTTTTGTACTCTCAACTTTTGTTGGTTTTACTGGTCTGCTACCCACTTGTCTTTTGATTCTATTGAAGTAATCGCATGCCGTATTGAAGTTATTACGCCATCGGATTCCAGACATTTCACAACATATTTGAACAGATAGCAAGTGGAAGATGATTTAAATGAATTTAATCACTTGTCAGGATGAGAGATTTTATGGACAAGAAAATAACTGAAATTAATTCAGCGCCAACCCAGTACCAAAAGGGATTTCTTCGTGATTCGTGTTTTTCCCATTCATTTATTTTTCTACTCAACCATCTCATTACACCACAGGCGCCGTAATGGAAATAAGTAGGAAATGATGATTCCTACGCCACATGATATTCTACAAAAGACCTTAAAAACTAGCGTAGCTTCTAATATGCATTTTCCGAACTGTTTGGGAATACTTTAGAAGACTAGACTTTGTATTAAAATAAATATGGCATAACGATTGCCGTCGAAGTTTATGTAGTATTTCTGAATTAAGAAAGAAAACTGGTGACGAATATTTGCATCCCATACGATATGTTTAGCCGAGTAAGAATATATCGAGATCTTACCTCAAAAATGACTTAAGCGACATTTTCAATACTCTCTTTTTAATGAAATTCGCTAGGATATTGTCCAACGCTCTTCATCCCAAAACATTAAATATTTATATTTATAGAAAGATATATACCAAATTCAATTGTATCGCCACACAAAACAACCCTCTCCTGTAAAATTTTCATTTTGGCTCTTACGTCTTTATCGCTGTTAGGTCAGAATATGAAATGTCTTAAGTGACTTTGTAATCTCGTTATTGCCGGACATAAGTTTTGAGAAAGAACGAGTAACTTTGTTGGTTGAAATAATAATGATTCGCATTTTATTGTTCACAGCTATTTATGCTATTTAGTTGTATAGAATTAAATGTTTACTAATTCTAAGAATGAAGTCAGGAAATAGCTAAATATAAAGTAAAACGAGAGGAAATAAAATCAAATGATTATTCATGTCCGACCCAGTTTATGTAAGTTGGGCTGATGACTGCAATTGTTATCGATGTGAGTACTGTTGTATTTACTGGTACGTTGTTGACTGTCATTATTAGCACTATAGTTATTGTTGTTGTTGTCTCTATTACTGGTTTAGTTGCTGACCATAGGTAAGTCTGGCTACTTTATAAGTAACGCCTCAATGTTGCTTACCTTGTCAAAACTGTAGCTGTTTGAAATACGTTCGAGCGTCTAGATCTCGACTTGTAAGTACGGAGAAAACTTCTTCAAAATGATGTTTTCATAATAAAATTTCGGTACAGTATGTGAATACTGCTCTACATTTGTTTGCTGCAAACCCCCAAAGTCCACGTTCAAATTTAAAACCTTCTTTCTGAGAACATTATTTATTTTATTCCCATAAAATAAATAAAATGTATTGAGAACAAGTAATCGGTTAATATTTGTTGTAATGTTGTTGTTGAAAAACTGGAGTCGGTGTCGGTGGTTGAGAATACGATAATCCCTACTATGGTGGGACATCTCGTATAGCGTAGACCAGCAGCTCCATTAATTCGATTTAATTCAAATTTAATTGTGCCTTAGTCTATCAAATTGCATTTCTGTATTTCAATACAGCAACACAGTCACAATCAACCGCTGTACTCACGATCAACGGCGGTTGCCAAATCTGTTTGCTATTGTGTCGAAATAAAAAGGGATTTATAGTCAGTAAAGATGGTTTATTTTGATTATTTTCTTATTTCAGTTTTCTTTCACATAAATAGTGATTTTTCACCAACAACATAGATGCTAATCGTACCTTCTATCCATTTTATATCCATGTAAATGCAAAAAACAACCAGTGAAAAAGTTGCAGTCGGGTAAACCGATTTATATAGAAAAATATTGTATATATTATATATAAAAATATAAAGCAGAGTTTTTTCTCGAAAATTGTATATAGTTAAAGCTTTACTAAATATAGAGTTTCGGAAAGATTCGTTGAGCGAATTTATATAATTACCGATTTCTAAAGTGGGTGGAATGGTGCATTTGTATGGGAGGTACCAGAAGGGGAGTTGCCAGATTTCCATGTTTTCATCCAAAACTTTGTTTAGCTATAGATTTACTAAATACAAAATTACGAAATACAAGATCTCGTTGGTCATATTGATAACATTACACGGCTTATAAGGGGCGGAATGGTACATTTGTATGGGAGGTACCAAAAGTTGCCAGACTTCCAAGTTTTTGTTGGAATCTTTGCCCAGTTATACTTTAACTAAATACAGAATTTGGCCAAGATCGAACTGGGCGTATTGATATTATTACACGATTTCTAAAGTGGGTGAAATAGCAGATTTGTATGGGAGGTACCCGAAGGGGTGTGGCCATATAGCCCACATCCAATCCAATAAGCAGTTTTGGTAAAATATTAAGCCATGTCAAATTTCAGAGTGATTGCTTACGCTTTCGAATGTTATCGTGCGTACCAGCAGATAGCGGGCGTACAGACGGACATCGCTCAAAACGATTTAGTAAGTCACGAATCGAATTTGGTTCAAAGACACCTGGGGTGTACTGTGAATATTTCTATATGTGTTACACTTTTGAGCCGTATCAGATATCCTACCCGTTGGGTGAGGGTATTATAACTCTCTCGACTATCGACGTATTATGCATGAAATAAAAGTGTTGCGGTGCGTATGAGTGATGCCCAATACGACGAACTATGTAGAATACTTATGCGCCTAATTGAGAACACTATTGTTAAAGGGATATATAGTTGGATACCCTACTGTACCTAATCATCACCACCGCTCTCCTCTGTATACGGTCCAGAAGTTATATTCCATTTCTGGCCAGACGTATGTAGGTGGTGTTAATATTTATGTAATCAGCGGTGAAGTATTTCTCGCACCATTTTAAAAAGCCTACACGCTTGAATGCTTCATCCTTGAGGCACTGCTACGGTCAACATATACCCATTGCATGAGAATCTAACTACAGGGTCTTCCAACAAGAGGTGTTATTTTGGTATTCAAAGAAAAATGACATTTCTGAGATAAATGATCGGATGTTTTTTCATAATAAAGGGGAATGCCGTTAATAATGAAAAAAAAAACATCAGCCTAATGCCCACCACGACCACGCTTACAGGACCGTATCCTGTTCATGAAATATTCCATAACCAAATCGCAAAGTGGCTGCCCTATGTCCTCAATAGCCTGACGAATTCTATCCTCGAGGAATTGAATCGACGCTGGGCTTTTGGCGTAGACCTTATCTTTCACGTGGCCCCAAAGGAAGAAGTCGCAAGGTGTTCGATCACAAGATATCGGTGGTCAATTGTGATCACCTCTTCGAGAGATAACACGGTTCGGAAACTTTTCTCGTAAAATATCAATGGTTTCGTTGCTTGTGTGGCACGTAGCGCCCACAGTCCCACTCTAGAGCAATTTTGGCCATTTTGCTTTAATTTGAATATTAGTAAAAACCATTTAAATTCCGAATTTAAGTTGTTTTCCATAAGCCAAAGAGTTATATTCCGAATATAAATTGTTTGTCATATACAAAAAAGTTATATTCCGAACATAACTCTATTAACACGTCGAGGACCGGAGGTTTTCGCCGAAAAAATAATTTAACTTCACTCACATGGACAAATCCTAGGTTTCTTCAACTCTTTGGGCTGCAGCAGCAATATTTTCAGTTGTCCTTGAGCGACGTGCGGGGATTTTATTCTTCATATCACTAACTTGTCCTAACAAAATGATTTAGTTTTGCGAACTGTGACTGCAAGATTTTGATCATTTTTGTAGTGAACTGTAATAATTTCAATGCGTTCTCGAAACGTGTATCGTTCCATTTTTAGTAATGGCGTAGTTTCTACTTGTCAAATGTAAAAAAAAGCTTCAAAAGTGACAGCCTCCGAAATACCGCGTGATTCAAACTAATACCCCTTGTTGGTGTTTATACCATTATTTTGTAAAGAAGAATATCTATAAAAAATGGAAATTTTATATTGATATTTATTATTTATTTTTGAATTCCATTTATTTCAAAGATTCCTTCCATTAACAAAAACAAAACACATTGTATTATTTGCCCTCAGAACTCTTCAACGGAATCCATGTTGCACCAGAAAAAAGAATACAAAATATTACAAAACCACACCTATTAACTTTTATGTTCCATCCCTCAAAGCAAGCTTCTGTCACATTGAGTTGTTGGCTTCTAAAGGAGACTGACTGGAAGCTTGCCGTATCAACCGCATACGTAGCTATTTTTACATTCTCTTATGGAAATGTCAGAAGTGAAAATCGTGTACACAGCCTTGAGGCACACCTGATTTTATCCCACCAATATCTGAGTCACCATAAATAATGTAGGATAAAATGAAGTAGGATATTATCTAACTCTTTTTTAACAGTTTTAAAAACAAATTTGCATAAAGTACATTTAATTGTGAATAATCTGAGTATCCGTTTGTTAAAATCAGATTAAGTTGGTCCATGCTTCCTTCCTTGTCAATCTTAATACAATCTATGATTTAATATATAATTAATATATTCCCCATAGAAGTAATGACTCTGTCATTAAATAACTATAAATACATTATTTGTAACGTAAAACTTTTGGTTGTCCACGCGCCACAAATTAGTCAACAATAAGTTCAGTAAACACCAAAAAAAAGTGTTTAATAAATCTGAAACATTTGTATGTCATGCTTGTGTGACTGAAGCACATGAAGTATTGATGTCACATTGGAGCTCTGATGTTTTTATACAGGGTTCGCCAAATAACTTTTTTTTTTTAAAAAAAATCTATAAAAAAACTACAGGATATTTTCTCAAATTTTTTTTTTTATTTGAAAGTACAATACTTCCGGATAATAATGGAAAATAATTCCATTCAAATGGCTGCCTCGGCTGGCCATGCAGTGGCCTAACGACATCAGGTCTGCGGCTGATAATGCGATCTTCAAAAACAGGGCGCAAAACATCGAGTGTAGCTTCGGCTGTGAGGCACGTAGCGCCGTCCTGGTGAAACCAAATGTTGCCAATATCCTCCTCTTCAGTTTTTGGTAAACAAAAATTCATTCAACATGGCCCGATAACGAAAATAACGAAAACGAAATAAGCACTAGTTAAAAAAACGTTAGATGGCGGACCCTTTATATATTTTTAACACAGTTGCCAACGCTACTTAAGTTTCACATTTGGTAAGAATTTGACAAATAAAATTGTTTGCCACCAAACAAAAATTCGACCAGTGTGAACACTCAACCTCTCTTTTTGCCAAATGTGTGTTTGTTCTTACAGAACTTTTGTAAAAGCAAAGAATAACCCCCAGTTACTTTACGCTTTCTCTGGGGTTTAATCTTTTTCCGCTATGCGTCGGTTGGTCAATTTCTGGATTTCTATGGTTCCTATGAATGACAACGAGTTCTATTTTTTGTTGATTCACTCCCTGTATATTCTTTTGATCAGATTTTCGACTACATCTCTGCAGGTCGAATGGTATTTTCCTTGTACTGCAATCGCCAGGTCTGCATAACCGACGACGGTACGGCTTTGTACTTTTTAGATCTGTTAGGATGTTGTTGTGAGGTAGATTTCAAAGAAGGGCTCAGAAGACTACCCCCTGCGAGGTGCCTCTGTACACTCTTCTTGTAGGGGTCGTATGACCTAGAATGGAGGTTATACGCCTTAGCGCAAGGGCCCCATTTCATAATTTAATGAGTCCTTGATCAACATCGAGTAATGGTGCTTTAATCGATCCCTGTAGGACGTTGCCTATGAGTGTATTACTTCTGGTGAAAAGATCTATTCATGTGACTTACTGAAGCCCTGTAGGCATTTTTTTGAGATTTCGGTGAAATATTTGCCAAATGTAAACCTTGCTCTTCATAATCTCTACTTAAGAGCCATATTTGTTGCCTACAATGAAATATTTCTGTGAAAAATAGATCCAAATATTTATGATTTTATTTGACTACTGTTAAACATTTGTGCGCGTCATTCTATTTTCACTTATTTAAATTTGCATACAAAAATGTCTCCACTGGATGAAAATAACAATACTACGAACACAAATAAAGGCAGCATCAGTTCGCATCGCATTTAATTTAATTATGAATTGGAAATTGCATAATGTGGTCACGATAAATGCACTGGAATAGAAAAATACAAAACGTTGTTATATTCCGTTTATCTGGAAAAGATTACTTAAAGATTCAATGCGGCTTCCAATGATATTTCGAAAAATTTAATTTAATGGAT
The DNA here is from genome assembly GCA_958296145.1 of Hydrotaea cyrtoneurina. Classification (NCBI taxonomy): domain Eukaryota; kingdom Metazoa; phylum Arthropoda; class Insecta; order Diptera; family Muscidae; genus Hydrotaea; species Hydrotaea cyrtoneurina. The sequence goes on along the minus strand of OY282514.1, from coordinate 46,736,574 downwards.
CATGGCATTAAGAATGTTTTTTTTTAAACATTAACAAAATTTAAAATTTGATTGTACTAAAATCTGAAAAAAACCAGTGAAAAAGTTGCAGTCGGGTAAACCGACTGATATATACCCTCACCCTCAGTAAAAAAATATAAGTCTCAACCTCAAAATACCGAATGTTATAGAAAAAAATATTGTATTACACGTTTTTACAAAACGGGCGGAATATAAAGCAGAGTTTTTACTAGAAAATTGTATATAGCTAAAGCTTTACTAAATATAGAATTTCGGAAAGATTCGTTGAGCGAAATTATATAATTACTAGATTTCTAATGTAGGCGATATGGTACATTTGTATGGGAGGTACAGAAAGGGAGTTGCCAGATTTCCAAGTTTTTGTCCAAAACTTTGTCTAGCTATAGCTTTACTAAATACAAAATTTGGGCAAGATAGCGTTGGCCATACTGATAGTTTGAGACGGTTTATCAGGGGCGGGATGGTACATTTGTATGGGAGGTACCAGAAGGGGAGTTGCCAGACTTCTAAGTTTTTGTCCAAAACTTTGTCTAGCTATAGGTTTACTAGGTACAAAATTTGGGCAGGATCGCGTTGGGCATACTGATAGTATTATACGGTTTATCTGGGGCGGGATGGTACATTTGTATGGGAGGTACCATAAGGGGAGTTGCCAGACTTCCAAGTTTTTGTCCAAAACTTTGTCTAGCTATATCTTTACTAAATTCAAAATTTGGGCAAAATAGCGTTGGCCATACTGATAGTTTTAGACGGTTTATCAGGGGCGGGATGGTACATTTGTATGGGAGGTACCAGAAGGGGAGTTGCCAGACTTCCAAGTTTTTGTCCAATACTTTGTCTAGCTATAGGTTTACTAAGTACAAAATTTGGGCAGGATCGCGTTGGGCATATTGATATTGATACACGATTTCTAATGTAGGCGATATGGTACATTTTTATTGGAGGTACCAGAAGGGGAGTTGCCAGACTTCCAAGTTTTTGTCCGAAACTTTATCCAGTTGTACTTTTACCAAATACGTAATTTGGCCAAGATGGGTGTGGGCGTATTGATATTATTACACGATTACTAAAGTGGGCGAAAGAGTAGATTTTTATGGGAGGTACCCGAAGGGGTGTGGCCATATAGCCCATATGCAATCCCATAAGCAGTTTTGGGAAAATATTAACCCATGCTAAATTTCAGAGCGATTGTTTAACTCTTTCGAAAGTTATCGTGCGTACCAGCAGGACAGACAGACGGACGGACGGACAGACGGACATGGCTCAAACGATTTAGAAAGTCATGAATCGAATTTGGTTCAAAGAGACTTGGGTTCTAATGTGAATATTTCTAGGTGTTACACTTTTGGGTCGTATCAAATGATATATACCCTCCTACCCGTAGGGTGAGGGTATAAAAATTCGTAAAATTGGAAAATTTAGATGTTAATAAAAACGGTAATTAGGGGGAAAAGCGCTGCCCAGAATATGCATTTTCAATGTATACATACTAGGGTGTTTTTTTCTATCGAATCATCTTATATGTAGGATTTTATCTAATCCTTAATAAAAAAAAAATTATCCACTCATATGTAAATGGAATAAACGTTAGTTTATTTATTGATTGGCAAAAAGTTCATTCAATCGTGCAATAGGAAATAATTGTTGAGAAAAAAATCAAAAAGTCATCACGCTAATGTACACTGTGTTACGAAGACAATAGTGAAACTGAATTTGTTTTGTTTATTTAAAATTCAAAAATTTGTATACAATTATATTTTAATTCAATTCACCTTTTTCTTTGCAAAATTTCGAAAGACCATGAACAAGATCCTGCCCGTTAGGTGGACCTGTTGGGTACTCAAATACAAAGTCTTATGAGAAGCCACAAATAAAAATAAACTAGATGAACTGGCCAGACTTGTTCTCTAGTGCTAATGCTCTCCGGTGGTTTGAGACCAGACTCGATCTAGTTTCGGAGAAATGTATTAATAACGATTTTATTAACCACTGTGTGTAGTATATTAAAAATATAGAAGACAGTATTACCTTAAATCATCAGACGATATACCATCAACAACCACCGGATTTTACCGAATATACAAGTCTTGTGGACATAATTTTCGACCAATGCAATAAACTCTGATCTCGTGATCACTTGAGGCAGAGCGAAATTCACAGATTAATGAAAATCCTTATTATCTGGATCACGACTCAGATACACAATTCCACTGTTCTTATCGACCGAACACAATCACATTTTAATTCACTGCGGCTTCTCCCATTTAAGTGGATGCCAAATTGTTGATGACGTCAAATGTTAAAAATATTTTTCACTAATGCCACCATTTAAATTATTCCGACCCATGAAAACAGTGAAAAAAAAAAACAATGGATGCAACAGAGAAAATATGAAGCACACAAAAAATAGCCAACAAAAATTCATTTAAATAAAATAAATAGAATAAATTAAAAGCGGAGAAAATAAAATTACGAAAGTTATATTTATTTAGCAATGGCCTGAATACTCAGAATTGTTCATAGAGTCCGATGCCTTTGGCAGAGATTGTATTTTGTCATAGAGATTCAAAAAAAAAGTGTATAACATTATTTAAAATCAGTTTTATTTTGTACATCATGTAAGTTTAGAACGATTTGTCTCTGGTAACTTTTCTAAAGAGCCTAACTGCCCCTCTACTAATCCTACATATATTTTATGGCGTTTCGGTAGCTTTGACATATTTATTGACACATTTTGTGGTAGAATCCGCTGAATGGCAGCCGATGGCGCCAACTGGTTATAAAAGATGACGTTGCAATTAGAGATCGTTGTTACCGTCTGTATTTGTATTTTTCAATGTTCGTCGTTTTTTGTACTATGAATAATGAATAAAGCAAATAATTCCAAGTTTATTTTATTGGTTCTAAGAAAAATGCCCAAAAAAAACATGAAGAATTCTCCAAAAAAAAAACTCATACGAAATTGGAGAATATTTATAATTTCTAGAACAATTAAATAGTTCGTTTTTTGGTACTTTTTCATATGAAAAACAACCCCAAATTTCCGGGAAGACGTTGAGAATATTTTGACACTTTATGCCTGAAAGCAAAGTATATACAATTACTATTAATGTAAAGTTAAAATTTTCCTCATACTACTGATTTTTTTTTGTTGTTAAAAAATACACTTTTTTCCTAATTACGTAAACCTATTTTTTGGGATATTGTTCATTTGGGGTGATATTGCATTGGGCAATTTTTCATAAATTGTTTGGGGGATTTTTCTGAATTTTCCGTGGAAATTTTCATATTAAGCTTTTGGGGAATTCTTCATTTTGGATATTATTCATTTTTTTGGGGGGCATTTTGCATTTGAAGTATTTTTCATAGAACCATTTTGCTTGGTAATAAATTGCCTCTAGCGGACAATGTCCACACGCCGAAAAGTCTGTATTTTTAAATGTTTGCACATAAGTAATTCGCGTGTTTGAAGCTTGTATAAAGTAAAGATTATTTCCTTCTAAACATAGTTTATTCAGCTGCAACTATGAATGTTGTAGGCAGTGTGTGCGACTATCACACAAGTTACTCCAGGTTAAAAACCGGGTAAGTCTATCAAACATTCTTCAGCGGCAGTTTTCCACCTCGAAAATGCTGGCGACTTTACAAGTAAGTGAGTAAAACTTCTCTAGAAAAGAATTTGCCGTTCGGAGCCGGCTTTAAACAGTATACACAATTATATCGCGAACAGCTCACTGATTCGAGAGTAGTTCACCCTTCTGTTCCTACATGGAATGATGAGGGAAATAATTTAGTAACAACTATGACTCATTTGCTTTTATTACGTATTTGTGCAGAAGTAATAGCGTGTTTGAGAAAAAATGCGCAATAAACTTATTAAACTGAAGAAATTACAACATTTGAGTGCAAATAAATCTGTAAGCTGCAAAGCTCTTTAAGAGAGTAGTAATAGCCGAGAGAATAGAGATATTCACAAATTGAATAAATTAAATTGTACATACATGTGACCTACAAACAAGTAAATGTTAAAGTATGGATAAATATATATATGTATTTGCAAAAATTTGTTAAAATGCCCTTTTTTTCAGAGTGTACTGAAGGTCACCTTAAGCAAAAAAGTCAACTAAAATTAATAGTCTACATGGTCTAACGCCATTCACATCGCACTTACAAAAGATATCATGGGTATATTCCAAGCTGCAGCCAACAATGCTTCGGTTGTGCAACTAAGAGCTGGTCCAATAAAGGCTGCAACATGTTCATTTTTCATTTGTGTCATAAATCTGCAAAAGGAAAACAAAATATTTAATTAGTTGTATACGAATGTACTGGTATGCCATATAATTTACGTCGCTCAACATCAGATTGTGTCCAATTGTACGAATGCTCTTGATAATTTATGTTCTTATTATAGCCTGATTACGAATGAATAAAGATGAATGTATGGAATGTGATAAGGGGGATTTAATGGAAAAAGTCCTTAAAATATATGAAGCAAATATTATATGAAGTTCCATTAAGAAGAAAGTAATCAGATAACAATTAACTCCTCACCTTACTGGGTTTGAGGGTACACATATCATTTAGTATGGCCGTAGAAATATGTGACGATATCCTTATGAATGGCAATTAAGATGCTTGAGCTATGTCCGTCTGCCTCAGTATGGGATAATTCCATACAAAACAATTAATTGGTGATATGTATTTGCACACCTCTCCTGACATATCTCTCAATACTGACATTTAGAAATTAGAAACACTTTTATTAGATTAAGTTGATGACTGAAATCGGAAGCCCAACCATGATATCTCAAGCAGGTTCGACGGAATTTTTATCGTTGGTGGTCGGGTTCGAGTCCAAATTTTCTGTTCGACATTTTGTTCGAGAAAAATAGAAATGATTTTATCTTGGCTGTGTTCGATCGAACATTTTCGTCATACGAAAATCGACGCATATAAAACCAAAATTTGAGAAACAAATCATGGGAAGTACTGTAGAACAGATGCCGGCAATCATATTTAAAAAATAAATGTAATTAAATGATCTACCAGTTTGTACTACAGGCATAATAATAGAGGGAAGAAAAAACATTTCGACAGAATTTTGATTGCCAAACATATTGTTTACATTCCAATTGTTTTCCTTTTTTTTCAAAAGTCAACTACATTTTAAAGATCTAAAATACATAAAGCCAAACAAAGAATTATGGGGCTCTCAAAACTACTAAAAATTTAAAGGGTGTTTTTTATTGAGGTATAGAACTTCGAATTGAAATAAAACACAAGAAAATCGTTTTAATGTCCATCAGTTTGGCTTTATTGGAAGGATAATTTTATGCCATTAATGTTTAAATATGATTTCGGGCATGTGGCCGCAGCGGCTGGCTCGAATAAAATCAATTCTACAGGTCCAATTTTCCAATTTTGATGGACAAAGCTCCAATTGCTGTGCACGGTGGCGAATCGATTCATTCGGGTTCTCTTCAACACTTTGCTCTACAGCGGCAATTGTTTCTTCGGTATTCAGTCCAAGAATATTTTTTAATATTTTCCGAAAACTACTTATGGTATGTGTAGAGATGGGATTCTACGCGGCAAGTAATTTTGGGAATTTATTTGGGTTTTTATCGAAGCCATTTAATTCAAGTTTCGATAAAAAAAACCATCATTAATAAGGGAAGACTTTTATAATATGTTGAACTGGAATTTATAACTATTTTTAAATCCGGTAAGAAACCGAAAATTGGTTGATAATTAGCTATGCTATAGGTACGCAGCACCGCTTTTCCATCCGGTTATCAAGATTTAGTTGGGAAATTTCACCCACAATTGCTTGTTATATAGGGTTTTCCAACAAACGGTGTTATTTTGGTATTCAAAGAAAAATTATATTTTTTGAGATAGACGATCGGATGTTTATTTCATAGAGGAAGGTATGCCGTTAATAATGTAAAACAACATCAGTCAGATGGCCCCCACGACCACGCTTACAGGACCATATCCTTTTTATGAAATTGTCCATAACCAAATAGCACAGTGGCTACCCTATGTCCTCGTCAACCTCAAGAATTCTATCTTTGAGGTATTGAATCGAAGCTGGGCTGTTGGCGTAGACCTTATCTTTCACGTGACCCCAACGGAAGAAGTCGCAAGGTGTTAAATCGCAAGATCTCGGTGGTCAATTGTGATCACCTCTTCGAGAGATTACACGGTCCGGAAACTTTTCCCGTTAAAGAGCAGTAGTTTCGTTGCTTGCGTGGCATGTAGCGTCGTCTTGTTGACGGAAAACATTGTCCAGATCAATATCAACCAACTCTGACCATAAAAAATCATTACTCATCTGTCGATAGCGCAATCCATTAACCGTAACTGTTGATCCAACCTCGCCGGACCATAAACCGCACCAAACGTTCACACGTTGAGGCTGAGAAGAGGCTTCTCAACAATAACTCTTGGGTTTTCCGTAGTCACCGAGGTGGAAATGGGCCTGATCAGTCACGATGATTTTTCGATGGAATTCCGGATCATTTTCATGGATTTCAAGGACCCAATCAGCAAAGACACGACGTTGTTGATGATCGACCGGCTTGAGTTCTTGTGATAACTGAATTTGATAAGCCTTAAGACCTTAAGTCTTTATGTAAAATATGGTGTAATGACGTTTGTGGAATGTCCAATTCCAAAGAACGACGAGGAATGGACAAACCTGGGTTTTCTTCGACACTTTGGGCTACAGCAGCAATATTCTCAGTTGTTCCTGAGCGACGTGCAGGGGTTTTATTCTTCACATCATTAACTTGTCACAACAGCTCGAATTTTTCCACCAATTTCTGTATTGCGGTGCGACAAGGCGCTTCACGACGACCCAAAAATGCTTTAGTTTTGCAAACTGTGACTGCAAGATTTTCACAATTTTTGTAGTGAATAATTTCAATGCGTTGTTGAAGCGTGTATCGTTCCATTTATAGTAATGGCGTAGTTTCTACTTGTCAAATGTCAAAGAATAAAATCCTCAAAAGTGACAGCTACCGAAATACCGGGTGATTCAAAATAACACCGCTTGTTGGAAAACCCTTTAAACCAAAGATTTTGGGGGGTGTTTGGGAAATTTCAAATACCAATTCGTGTTGTACTCGACAAGAACTACCAGAAATATGGTATATCTTGTCCGGTATTTTTGTAGCACTGTGTTATGGTAGAATTGCGTGCAAATGATGTTGTGGGTACCAATAAACTTCAGTGTTTTGCCGGTAATTCCAACAATTATGACCGTCCCAGCAATCTAGTAAATGTTTTGGATTTGTCAGACCTATGCGCAAATATGGCAAATTTCGTGTACAACAAGCATTTTAAAAAAATATAAAATATATAAATATAATTTAAAAAAAATATACTTAAATTTGACTACATAAAATAGTGTTATCTTTCATATGACCCGCATTTCATACAAATCAGTTAATACTTTCCCGAACAGCAAGATTACAAGAATAATTTTGGCAACTGTAAATTTAAAAAAAAAATCCAGAAAATACAAAAAAAAAACGACAAACGTTTATAAACGTTGGGATCAAAAACAACAAATTGTTGGTGCCTATTATTCATTTTTTCTTTTATTTTAAATATCCATTTTTATAAAATTCACTAATTGTAGCTGCACAATGTGTTTGTAGCTGCACACCACCTATTTTTACCGGTTACTTTCCAAAAGGTCGCACGCTACGCTGCTTGAACTAGACAGCGTATTCGGGGGAAAATAATGTGAACTCCAGCCACTGTGGAAAATGTGTAGTAGATGTCAGTCGGCTGAAACTGTCTCACATGTTTTACTGACAATCCAAACATCGCATGCCGAAGTTTGTGAACAATTGAAAAACATTTTCATTACAGACATCAACAGATTCGAAAGAACTGTAAACGTTTTCATAAGAAATCCATTTTCGTTAAAGTTTTCGTATGCAAAATAACAGACAGACAATTGTTTTATAGAGTTCTTCATTGTATGTTTAGATTACAGAAAGAAAACACACAGCAAATTTCATAGAACTCCCCACGATATTCGAGGTATGTGATGGATAAATCGAGCTATGTGGTAGGTATTGTAAGTAAAGTTGTAATAATATTCAATATGTTCAGTTTACCATCTAGCGTGAACCAATGCAAGAGATACATTTCAGAGAGGATTGTAAGTGTACAGTAGTTCTTGTCTAGTCTGGATAGCGGGATAGCGTTTCAATTTAATAATTGTTCTCACCAACAATTGTAACTAAATGTTTGTTGTGGTCTTTGAAATAATGGAAAGAAACTGGGTGAATATTATATTCCTTTTCAGCACAAATCTAGCTTACACACGGAAAGCAACCGTGTGTACTTTGATTTTTTTTTCTTTTTTTCATATTTAAAATGGGCCATAATTGAAAAGGTCAAAAATTTAATTTTTGACTTTGACTCAAAAAAAAAAAAAAAATAACACCGTGTTACAAAAAATAGATTTTTTTCTGTCCTATGAACCAAATGCACATATTCGGAAAGAGGGGAAAAAATAAAAATACACGTGTATCGGCGATTTTCATTTACACGTCAGAATTTTTTTTTTTAAGTTTGAAGTATAAGTCTCGCAATGGCCTGTGTGAAAGCCTTTGGACCGATTTTTAACCTTTTTCAGTGATCCAATCGAGCTGATTTTTGGCAGGCAGACTCGTGGAAATGTCTGTATCACTTCAAATTTTTTAAAAACAATTTTTATCAATTCTCAGATTTCCCCAATTTTTATTATTTTTGAAAAAAAAATATTTTTTTCACTTTTCTTAGCATAACTTGAAGAGACTCCAAATTTTAAAACTACTTAAGCGTTACGAAAAAAAAATGTTTTTTGACTGAAACCTTAAAAAAAACGAAAACCACATAAAAAAAAAAAAAAATTTAGGAAAATCTGAGAATTGATAAAAAATCTATTTTTTAAAAAATTTGACGTGATACAGACATTTCCACGAGTCTGCCTGCGTTGTTCTTTTCGCCGACCCTTTTCTTCCGCTGCTGCGACCACATGCCCTTCTCTCCTTATCGATGTGTATCGGTTTGCTCTTGCATTTGTTATCGGTGAGAGTGTCATGGGATTGCACACACTCCGAAATGTAAATACACCAACGGCACAATTCAAAAACAACACAGGAACCGTGTTCATCTTTGAACCCTCTGCCGGCAATTCTTAGTTCTTATAGTTCGTTTGCATCGAGTGGACTGTAGACTTTTCGATAGATTCTGTAATTGATAACAGCCTGGGCAGAATATCCATGTTCAATTCTGAACAATTCAATTCGGCAAGGCGACAGCTAATAAAATTCCAATCGTTTTTAGATGGCTCGAGCTATTTTTAATAAAATTACATCAATTCAAATTAATTAACCACCTGTACGTATGTGTGCTAAGCTTTCAAATTAATATTACTCATACGCTCCTAAAATTGGCTAATGCAAATGTAAATTGATAGACTGCACGAAAAAAATCGCAACACCCAAGCAAAAGAGTAGACGCAGGCAAAGTTCAGCTTGAAGGTGTTGGATTTTGTCTACATCGCATTTTTGGGTCGTCGTCGCACCGCAGTACAAAAAATCCGTGGAAAAATTCGATCTGTTGGGACAAGTTAGTGATGTGAGGAATAAAACCCGCTCACGTCGCTCAAGAACAACTGACCTTTTTGTCCCTTTCTATAACTTATTATGTTTTACCTGTCATGGTTACTTCTTTGTCCCTTATTCCCTTCTTCCACTTTTCACTTCTCATGCTAATTTCTAGTAGTTTTTCGCACTTTTTTAAGTTTTTCTCTTCTGTGTGTTTTTCGCCCCCATTTTTTTTTTTACTCGTAATGACAAATCTGAATATTCGTTTTAATAGGTGGCAACCTGAAAAGTGCAATAGCTTCTCAACTATTATTGGTCATAGCTGACTACTTTGTAATATGAGTGTTGTATCTCGATGAGAATGACCGGTATTAAAAAAAACACGTCCTGTTTGATCTTCAGTATATATTTAACTTAAAGCTTAAGATAATAAAAGGTATTTACAAAATGGCGAATGTATATAGAATCCGAATGACAATGTTAAAGGAATACGAAAGATATCTAAAGATAATGAAAGATCTAATGTTTATGTTCTAACATATGTCATTAGACAGGGTTGCCAACTTAGTAACAATAGTTACAACAATGAGTGCGACTATCAGCTTGTATTCTCTACTTACCGATTTATCCAATTTTTCTACTTCACGCCACTTCTGCTTGATTTTGAAGCTGATTTTCCCTTATACAAATTTTAATTTTTGTTTGATTTACACTTATTTGCCCTTCGTGGACCCTTTTTTGTCGTATTTTCTATATCCTCGAAATGTTAGTTAATTTTATTAAACATTTTGGTTTCCCCCACCTTTTGTCCTTTTCTTATTCGGTTTTGGTACGCATCAAACCTTTTTGGCGCTTGCTGTAACTTTTTACATTTGTTGCTTGTTTGTCCCTTTATCCGTCTATCCATTTTTTGAAATTGGTAATTTGAAATAGCTTTCACAACTTTTTTAATTTTCTCTATTTTGGTCCCATTCTGTAAATGTAATTCTAACAGCAGTTGTCAGGCATACTCCTACTTCTCTCCCTATTGTGATAATTTTTAAATTATTTTTCACTTATATATTTCACCAGTTTTGGACCCTTTTTCCATTGCTTTCAAAAGTCATTCCTGTGGATTACAATTTTATTCACACATTTTTGTTTTCCCCCTTTTGTACCATTTTTTTTATCACGTTTGGTACGTTGTAGCCTATTTAGTTCGATGCCTCCGAACACGAGGAGGTAAAATGGTTTTTGTAGATCGCACTTGTCCTATGTAAGTGCTCTTCAAAGCTAGTTCGTCCATCGCGTCATCTTTTCAATATTTCGTACTGTGCTGGTATTTACCGTTTACGTTGTATCCCCCAGAAAGTTGGTGCTACCAAATCCTGCAAGAGATATTTTAACGTGATCTGTTCCGCAGATATACGTCGTCATGTCCCTGATGTTAAGACTTTCGCGAAAAGTGGCTATCCAGGGACTCTCATCGTTTCATTGTCCAATGGCCGGTTGATCTGACGACGCACTATACAGAAAATGTTTTCTTCAGCGAAAGTGTTCGTATGTGGCAAGTGTTTTTACTGCCTGCTGTGACATTCTCAAATTCAAATAAAATGTCCACAAACACTACTCCCTCTTTCCTCCTTTCATATACGGGACATATACGGAGTGTTGGTCTTCAACATATCGAACACAACGTCGAAGTTTAAGTCACACGCTGTTATTTCAAAAATGCGCACCCACGCGAATTTAGAAATGAATGTCAACATCAGTTCGTCAGAAAATCACATCAATTCGCCATAAAATCGAGATTCATCTATTGAATTACAATGAGATCGAAATGTCGTACATTAGATTGATATGAATATGTAATGTGTATTCTTTATATTCCGTTCCATTTCATGGTATTTATAGAAAACGTGCCTTAAAGTGGGTCAAGAGGAAATGAAACTGATTGTTCTAGTCAACTTCATGTAAATTAGTTTAGAAATCTTGAAAATATTTCGAGTTTATGTAAAACATATGCAAATTATATAGTTGCAAATTGTCATTAACTGTCCTTAGAATATCACTTTTGTTCATCCTGGAGGATGTAAATTGTAAATTGTATTTGAAATCTGGTTCAGAATTGATGTAGATTTCTTTCTAATCTTTATTTGTTATACATTAATTGGACTGCCGTATTACTGGCATCATCTCTGAGCATGTAAAAACTTTTGTGGAAAGAAAAATTAGCCGTTCGGAACCGGCTTTAAAAAGTCCCGGTCACTAGGTAGACAAAATTACATCGCGCACAGCCCACTCATTCGAGAGATGTTACCCGAAATGTTAACCCTTTAATCACTGAAATCAAACCCTTTAACCATTAGAACTGGCTGTTAGCGATGACCGTCTGTAGACGGTCTTGCTAGTTAAAGGGTTAAGGGAAACAAAGTATTATTTGGATCAAAGTAGAATAACCAAAAACGAATTTCGGATAAAAAACACAGATCACTCACGGGTTTGGGAACATTCCAAAAGGAAACACAATCCAGATGAGATTTTGGCCCTAATTTATAGAGTAATTTCAAATAAATTATAGAAAACCAAATTTAATGTTGTGCTATTAACAATTTGTGAATTTTAGACGACCCACATCCATCCATACGAACTTACAGACAGATATATCAAAATGACTGGAAATAAATGTATGAGCACCAATCATCACTAAGTGTATATGTGTATGGATGTATTTGTATTAGTGTAAGCATGTTAAATGTATTCACATAAAAAATCCTAGGGAAAGATAACGATCTCTATAGGATGGGTCGAAAGTTATAGACACGCTTTACACATAACAACTTCGGGTGGGTTGAAAGTTATAGACATGTTTTATAAATAACAACTTTTGCAGTTTATTTATAGAACGTATGTCGTCTGCCATACACATGAATCATATGATGGAAGGTTAAACTAAACTATCTTAGACGTCATACTGTAATAGCCGTTCTAATTAGGTGAGCCTTGTCAAAAATATTCGTCTACTCAATTCAAAAACAAAGCATTGATGAGTAACAATTTTAAAATCAACCCTGAAAATACCCAGAAATAAAATTTCCCCTTTTCTTGAAAAAAAAGTCCCCAAATTAGGGGTAAATCACATAAACTCAAAACGCTGTCCTGGCAGCATAGACTCCTACCCGGCGAATTAATAATAAAGACGGTACTCCACCCAATGCCTTTATTGGTTATTAGTTTGACGATTAATGTAAAAAAAATTTAGTTATTAACGTTTTGGGGGTGATGATATTTTTGCCATAGCACCGGCAAATTAACTCCGATTGGGATCAAATACGGGTTTAAAAGAAATGAAATCTGCAGATCTTCTCATTCCAAAGTTAATGAGAATTATGAAAAAGTCGCACAAAACAGTCGTTGAAGTTAAAAATTATCAATTTGCTAAGCGCCCCGGTAGGCGAGTTGGTAGCGTGCTTGCCTATCAGCGTGGGGGTTGTGGGTTCGATTCCCACCAGAGGCTTTGGTCTGTCGCTGCAAAAATCAAGCCAAATAGTCTTTGTCACTCGGTTTATCCTTGGACCCAAAATTAGAATATAAAATTTACTTTGTATTGTAATTAATAAATAAATAAATAAATAAATTATCAATTTGAAATTTATTGAGATAAATTATCGGAGGAAGGAATGTCGTTAATAATGAAAAACAACATCAGCCAAATGGCCACCACGTTCACGCTTACAGGATCATATCCTTTTCATGAAATTTTCCATAACCAAATCACAAAGTGGCTGCCCTATGTCCTCCATAGCCTCACGAATTCTATCTTTGAGGACTTAAATCGACGCTGGGCTGTTGGCGTAGACCTTATCTTCCACGGGCCCCAAAGAAGTCGCAAGATCTTAAATCACAAGATCTCGGTGGACAATTATGATCACCTCTTCGAGAGATAACGCGGTCCGGAAACGTTTCCCGTAAAAGAACAATGGCTTCGTTGCTTGTGTGGCACGTAGCGTCGTCTTGTTGAAAGTAAACGTTGTCATCAATATCAACATCAATATCATCAAACTCCGACCATAAAAAATCATTAATCATCTCTCGATAGCGCAATCCATTCACAGTAACTGTGGATCCCACCTCATTTTCGAAAAAGAAAGGTTTTATGCTACAGGAGCAATATTCTCAGGTGTTCTTTAGCGACGTGTACGGGTTTTTTTTCTTCACATCACTAAGAAACAACAACTCGAATTTGTCCACCAATTTCTGTATTGCGGTCCGAAAAGGTGCTTCACGACGGCCCAAAAATGCTTCAGTTTTGCGAACTGTGACTGCACGATTTTCACCATTTTTGTAGTGAATTTTAATAATTTCACTGCGTTATTGATGCGTGTATCGTTCCATTTTTAGCAATGGCGTCAAATATCAAAGAATAAAAGAATCAAAAGCGACAGCTACCGAAATACCGGGTGATTCAAAATAACACCTCTTAAAAAGTATTAACAGATTAACTTGTTTTGAATACATTTTATATAGTTTATGGGAAATGTGATCGTGTAAATTCTTTTGACTTTACGAAGGGATTTCAAAAGAAAATATCATGAAAAACTATGGGGGAAAAGTCATCGTGTATAATGAGACTGATTTTAATTTTAATTTCCTTAAACATATCAATCATAATTTTTATCCATGGCAGTATTTCGTCACATTAACACACAGGCGATCAAAAAAGTTGCAAATTGCAACTTTGGTCGCAGTTGACGTCGTAATGGAGACAAGAACAAAAAGTTGAGTACAATCGCACTTTAAATGCAATTCGGCAAATTCAAAAAATTAAATACATTTTTTCAAATTCAAAATCTGAAGAAGTGCTTAATTTACTATACGAAAAAAGTAAATTTTGTTAAAATGCCAGAGTCAAAAAAATACTTTTCATAAAAGATAGTTTAGTAGGTTAGTTGGTTTACGTGTTTTCCTTGAGATTCGACATGAATCTAAAACTCTCCAAATGGAGTTAGCCTGTGACATATAGTGTTGAAAAACGTTCCTTTTGATGGACCCTATTGGTACGGATACGTTTACTGTGTCGAGTCTAGAGTTGGTAGATCCCGTCCTTTCTAGTTCGTCAGTCCGTTCGTTACCGTAAAAATTCCTGTGGCCAGGTATCCACACTAAGGATACCGCTGACAAGAGACTAACAGCCTTAGTCACGATGTCGAAAGAAAACCTACTCGACAGAAAACAATGCGCTCAATGCGTCAAATAATAAAGCTGCCAGAAAAATAAAACCAAAAAAAAAGACGCCTAATTAAAAAAAATCGCTTTATTTGTGAAAAAATTGGAAAATTTGAAAACTGGTCACATAAAAAATACAACAAAATGCTGTTCAGGTCGAAACAATTGACAATTGAAAGTAGAGCAAACAAACCAAAATTGTCAACTGCCTGTTGCCATTAAATGAATTTGTTTGTTATTTACAAATTGTTAAAATTGAAGGCGCAATAAAGTGGATTTTTTTTATCAGTGATGAGAGCTTATTCGTTTGGAATTATGTTCCATATGTCGACATTTATCATATATCTGAAAACCAGTATTGAATAACATCTGAAACCCATTTTATAACGCTTCCAACATTGACGATTTGTAATGAACAAACTCAAAATGATGACTGGATCAAAAGTTACAGAATTTGGGTATTAGAAACGGATTCCTAACCACTTTTTGGCACTTTTGGTGTTCGAAAATCTGTAAGCTTTTTTTTCTTTTTTAATTTTTCGCATTTATTATGGCTATCACTAGATCATTAGTGAAAATGTTTACAATTTCGAACAAAAGTGTCTTAAAAAAAAACAAACAAACATTTGGAAACATTACATTAATTATTTTATTAAGACGTTCGGGGTCGAATATTACTTTTTTTTCGGTATAACTGTTTGCTACTTAATGAAGTTATGTGATCAGATGATCAGAAGAAATCATACAAATTCTCATTAAATCGGAATTCTGCCTTTTTCTGTCGTACTTTCTTGGTTGCTGCAATCAAAATACTTACAGTATATTTTTCGCTTCTTGCGCATATTCAGACAGTTTGCAAATGGGAAAATAGCAATGTTGGCAACATGACATAGTCCCCTATGAATTGCATTTTCGTCCAGATACTATAGTTATTATTGTATTGTCTATTAAGTAAGCCAGCAGCAAATTCCCCAAACCTTTCAGCCTCAATAACTTGACGAGAACATATATTACCCAGCATTTTTTGAAAATTAAGCCAAAAACGATCAACTATTTACAAAAAAAAAAAAAAAAAAAACCTAGCAGTGTTACCGTCAGCCGTGCTTAGCCTAGCCTATCCTTAGTTCAGCAATTTTCAGTAAATTTTCCTCTTAGACATCAAATATCTCACGAACCAAAGACGATATGGAAATATCGAAACCAGATTCGGTTTTCATTTTAAATTCATGTTTTGAATACGTTAACTCCAACATGCTATTTCATGTTTATACTTATTTTTGAGCACTTACGGTTCTAAAAATGTCAAACTAAATTTGTATACGGATTTTTTATTTACGTTCATACTTTTTCAGAGTGTTCAAATATTGATTTCATATAAAAAGACATCAATCTAAGCACGGTATTCCACATTTTCTCAAATATTGCTGTCGTTACTCTGATTAACCGCCTGCAAACAAATGTCATTGACAATAACTTCATCAAATATTTTCGAGTTCACAATTTTATAATTCTCCTGTGTATGAGAGGGAGAGACTGTTTAGGAATATTGTGTTACATTACCTGATTGGCTGGACACGGTAGGCACCAGACTTGATACCAATATCGAAAGCCTTAAAGGATAAACGTTTGCCTGGCAGCAATGTTGGATCCTTGTTAACATCCTCCACAGCCAGGGGTAGACCACCCAATGTAACCTGAAACAGCATTAACAATAAAAAGGACATTATCTGTTGTTCTCTGTTATTTTCAATTTACATTTGTTTTTGATTCATTCATAGAAAAAAGGACGAGTATTTACATCTTAAGCTGAGGGTTTTATTTCTATTCTATTTGGGTTCAATGCCTTCGTATTCTAGGTAATTACATGATAACAGTAAAAACATTAACTTATTTTAACAAATATTAGAATGATAGGTAACAACGGGTGGAAAAGTATTCCTTCTCACTGTGCATTGGGTTTGAGTGGGTGAAATGAACGGTCCACTTATTAAAGCGACACCATTGGAATGCCCTTAAAATAAGAAAATAAGGAGAGAAAAGCCGAAATGAGAGAAATGTTTGTTTGATAATTGAACTTTAGCAACATTTGTGAGGATGTCGGCGTAACGCCTTGTTTGCTGCTTGCGGACATAAAATAACAGGGACAGATGTACTTTTCCTTTTCTTTGTATTTACATCTTCCTTTTTTTGCTCTACCTTATGTATACTGCCTGTGAAAACGTTAAGACTCATATAATTTTTTTAAGTAATGGTAAGAAGTAGGAAATTACTTTGGAGCTTGGCTTTTTGTCCAAACCATTTAGTAATTCATTAAATGGCATTAGAAGGTAAGAGAATATGTGCGTGCTCGGCCAATCAAAGCTCCTTCTGGAATATAAGTTCAAAATATTGTTTTTTTTTTGGACTAACACTAATGGGAACCCCCTATGAATGCAATGCATAGGAAATATTGGAGGGAGGAAAAAGGAAGGAGTGTTTGTTGACATTGGCCTTCAATTTGATAATCTCATAGCAGGCCGGAAAAACACTTGCAGGAAGATTTTTTCGCATACGAATAGTCCGACGAACGACTTTTCTCTATAGTGCGTCATCCGGTCAACCGGCCATTTGACAATGAACGGACGAGACTCCATGGATAGCCGCGTATTCCGGCTAAATGTTCTAACTTCAGGGAACAGACGACAGATATCTGACAAACAGATACCGCTAAAATATTTTTGGAAAAGAGATACACAACCCACATTCCGGCGATGCTGTAGGGAGACAATAGAGTTGGATACCCTACTATCCCCAATTATCACCACCCCTCTCCTCAGTGGAACATTTGTGTGACAAACAAGGAGCACTAGATCTTTTGTGCATTAAATTCTACTCTGTTCATTTGGCCCCACTCTCAAATCGTCGCCAATCTCAGTTGAGTGAGTCCTTCGTCGTTTGCCTTTTGTCCACGACCTCCGAGGGACTTGGCCGATATTCAAATGAGTACCAATGACAGAGGTTGCTATTATCCGCAAAGGAGTAGATTGGGTTCACAGGTCGTCAATGAAAACAAGTAGTAGAGAGGGAGAGAACAGAGCCTTGTGGCACTCCTGCGGTCAACCTATGCTCGTTGGATGAGACCCCATCTATAACAGCTCGTATAGAGCGGTCTCTGAGAAAACTCGATATAAATGGAAAGAAGGTATTACCGACACCAAATGCAATAAGTTTCGCTATGAGTACTCTGTGCCAGACCCTATCGAATGCCTTGAAAATATCCAGAGCCACGACCTTACTTTCACCAAGGCGGTGAATGGATCGACTCCATCGTTTCAGGTCTCTAGTAGAACCATTTCTACGGAAGCCATAATGTGGATCATTCAGAAGGCCATTCGACTCTAGATACTTAACCAGATGGGGGTTAACCATGCTTGCGATAACCTTCGAGAGCGCAGAACATATTGCAATTGGACGGTAATTCGCAGGATTTGTAGCCTCACCTTTCTTGGGGATCGGCTGAACATTGGCAAGTTTCCAACGTGAAGGGTAAATACCAGCACGGTACGACATGTTGATGAGATAGCGCAATGAAATAACATCCGGGCCCGGAGTTTTATTTACGTTGAGATCTGCAAGTTTTGCGAACTGTGACTTTTCACCATTTTTGTAGTGAATTTTAATGATTTCAATGTGTCGTTGAAGTGTGTATAGTTAAATTTTTAGTAATGGCGTTGTTTCTACTTGTCAAATGTCAAAGAATAAAAGCTTCAAAAGTGACAGTTACCGAAATACCGGGTGATTCAAAATAATACCTCTTGTTAGGAAAAACCCCTCATGCATAGGCCGCATCGAAATATTTTGAGCCAGATGTGAATGTAGCGAAGATTTTGTATAAAGATCACAGTTGATCTACACCCGTAGATCGGAATCTAGGAGTTCGTTGCTGGCAGAGTTTCTTATCAACAAAAACCAAAGAAAATGTTCGACAGCTGCAAAATGTGCCTATCAGTTAATTTTTTTTCCAGTGATTTTGTTGAGAAATTGTGAACAAAATATGATTTTACTTTAGTTAAGAGTATGGAAAAAATTTCTTTGGATGATTTGTTGGATTTGTACCGAAAAAAGCCCACACTACACTTATGTTTACTCACATAAGAACTCTGTGTTTTTCACGAATAATCACCTAAGTAAATTTTTTGGGAATTGTGATTCATTGCTGCATTTTTCATGAAAGTAAACTTTGTTTTACAAAAAATGTATCGTTACTCTATTTTCTTTGTTAATAACAACTTAAGCTAATGTTTTTACAGAAGTCGAAATTTTCATTTTTTTGGGGGATTTTTGTATTTGAGATATTTTTCATAGGCCAAAACAAAAATCGTCTGAGATCGCATTTTAAAGACTCTCCCCTCCCGCCACCTTTTATGTTAACCCACTCACTGAATGTTACGTTAGGCTGAATCACAGACCACAATTGTTTTCTAATCCAAAACTGTGTCCGTCTATTACACGTTTTGTCTACACTTAAATTCTACCCCCCGATGCGTTGGGAAATTTCAGCTTAGTCTTGAAATTTCCGCAAAAAGGCAGAGCTCATTTAAAAAATGTTCACCTTAAGCAAATACCACGAATAAAGTGGGAAAAACTTTTCTTTTGTGGGTGTGCTGGTATAACAAAAAATTGCGCACCACAAACACTCCTGACGTCATTATCCACTTCGTATCTTGAATTGATAAATAGAAGAAAGAAAAGACAGAAACCCCATGACATAATTTCCCATAAAATCGAATGCCCAGACGACATCAGCAGCCAGCCTCCATCATGCGCATGGTTGCTGCCGGGAGCGATTTCATTCCATATGACTTGGTGGAATCCTCCGAACTTAACGTTCTGTTCGCTCATTCCTTCATTGCAATATTTGGATTGTTGTCGTTATTTCTGTGCTGTTTCTTCGGTTTTTTTTATTGTTTTGTTTAAACCCAAAAACAATGTTTGCCTTTTACGCACAATTAATGTTGATGTCGTGCATTGTTGTTTTTGCTCCTGTGTCTAGCTTTGAATTTTCGTAAATGTGAATGCCCTAAATTGGGTGACATTGGAGTATTTAGACGAAATCCAACCAACATATGTCACTTTGCAGAAATTCGCTTAGAACATTTATTTTGGAAATTTGAGGAAAACCTCTATTAAGGGAAATAAATCAGGCATTGCAAAGTGGCATGTCGCATTTTAATGAAATCTCACATGCTGCAGTGAAGTGTGAGAGGGAAAGATTGGCTAACCCTCCAGATTCCGAAAGCTTTGAACGTCACTGGTCAAAAACACACATACCAACAAAAAATCTGGATCAATCGGACCACGTCTACCCACATAAGCTTGATTGTCAGATTTGCACGATATTTCGCAAGGACAAGTCATATTTACCTTAATGGAAATCGCTTTAGATATGGATATACAAATGTCCCCGCTTTCTTTGTATGAGAAAAAATCTGTGAAGCCGCCAATGTTTAGGAAAGTGAGCTTTATTGATCCCCCATAGGGTTGCCATCGGACATACACACTTAATTTTCGTACAGAGATCACGAATATCTAATCTGATTTAAAATTGACATTTTAGTTTTCGAGATATAACAATTTTTAAATGCTGCAAAAAAAAACTTGTATTTTGCCAATTTTAAAATCGATATTCTCTATGTTTTCTTATATGAAGAGAACTTTGATATTCGAAAAAAGTCAAAAAGCCCTGATAAACAAATGTACACTAGATAGGGTCACACAAAAAAAGTTGATGCAGACACCCCGCATTTTTTCCAATTATGTACATGTAATTATAAATTACAAAAAGTCATCAGTTCAAAGAATAGAAAAAAATTTAAAACAATCCATATCCAATATATTTGATATCGTCGGTATGCCGCAAAAATGGATGTGGGTGTTTTGGCCATGTTTTGATGCAGTTACTACAAAACTACTTTAAACTACTTTATCAGGTTTGGGAGACTTTTGCATCAGTAAGTCCTATTCACAAACAAGTGGACTGGAGCTCTTTTTGCAGCACATCGACGATATACACTTCAAACTTCTATAAACTAATTTTAGAAATGGAAAATCTAACGGAAGTTCGTCAAAAAAATTGTTGCGAAACAAATTTCGATGACAACGTTATACGCGGGAACGCTCCATTTGGTATTCACTATTCTATTTAGCACACGCGCTTTTTTACAAAAAAACAAAAACAAAAAACGAGTACACCGGTCATCTCCAGCTGCTGTCAAAATCTGGTACTGTTTTGTTTGCTCTTTGTAAAAAAACAAAAACAATTCTGTTTTCAGAATCCAATTTGTATAACAGTACGTACAGTAGGGGAATTCTACCATTTGCAATTACCTTGTCCGACTTGATTGAAACTTCACACAAGACCAGCCGAAGTGTATTCTAGTTTAAGTCGGTCTAACCAGAGATGAGCGATAAGGTCCAAAGTTGTAAACCTCGTTTCTCAAAAAAGTTTAAACTTCTGCCAAATTTTTATTTACGTGAATAAAATAGTTCATAATTTTCAAAATATATTTTGACTTTGGCGTCTCTCATAGAAAGCAAAAAATACTCATTGTAAACGTAACAAAAAAAGTCGGCCAGCCGGTAAATTGCAATTATAGTCGCACAACGGCAACACTGTCGCCAATATTAGGGAAAAAAAACTACCAGTCATATGGATTTGGTTTATGAGCGTATGATTATTATTATTATTAAAATTACTATTAATCATACGCCACATAACATCGATTCAAGATTTGATTTATTGAGACTAGGGTTATATAGTTAACACCAAAAGTCGACTTTTCGACTTTTCGACTATTACAATAAAATCAAAAGTCGACTTTTAGACTTTTCGACTTCTTAGTATAAAAAAGTCGATTAAAGTCGACTTTTCGAATTTTTTCTTTAGATAGAAAAAAATGCAATATTTTGGAATAAAAACAAGTTTTCTTTGTATTAAAAACTTTTATATAAAAAAAAAATGTTTATAAAGGTAATAACATCAGGTAATTCATGTAGTTTTTAAATTATATATATTCAAGTTTTTAAAAACTTTTAAAAAAAGTTTTATTTAAAATAGTTGATCAATATTCCTGGAACCACATGTCCGCATCTATTGATCTCAAAAAGATAATCATATTTAAATTTTTTGGGGAAATTTGGCTCCGAATTTGGGTAGCAATAAGTCCTGCATGCGAAAATAATCTCTCACACGGGACAGAAGTGGCAACGATTGACAACGTTTTTTTCGCAACTTTTGCAATAAGTGGGTACTCGCTTTCTATTGTTCTCCAAACAAGTAGTGGATTAGGGTTTGTTTTACGACAAACTGGCGGTGTCTTTAAATATTCCTTTAATTGTATTGGAACACCATTGCCATCATTATGGTCTTTTTCGCGCCTTGTTCTTACACTCTTGTCAAGGAACCCCCATATGCAATCCTCTTCGTTGGCCTTGGAACCCACTATGTCTTCGGCCACGTCAACACCGGATAAATGTGTATTATCGTATTATCAATTTTTTTAAAATATTGCCACACTGGACTTGGGGCCATATTAATTTAAATATAAGGTAAACCACTGCAAGGAAAAATATCTCGTCCACTATTTTACAATGTAACAAGTGTAATACATTTCCTTATATTTTTTGATATTGCCACAGTGGAAATACAAAACTAAATGTATTTCTCAATCGGCGAAACTAAATGAAAGCGGCGAAGAAATGAAATTACGCAATACGCTTTGTTTGGATGACAAGTAAAAATACATATGGTTATATTTGAAGATAAAATAAAAAGTCGAAAAAGTCGACATGAAAAAGTCGACTTTTAGACTTTTTTAAAAACAAAAAGTCGACTTACCGACTTTGACTTTTTTGTACCCAAAAGTCGATTAATCGATTAGTCGAAAGTCGACTTATAGAACCCTAATTGAGACGCATATAAATATTTAACAGATAATTTGGTATTTATTTTAAAGCAAACTTACAACTATGCTGGTATTATTCTAATTATTGAACACATCAGCAGCATGCTAGTGTTAAAAAGATATTTTAGTTGTTATAGTAAATTTTCCTCAAGAGGCCGCACAACATATTGCCTCCTACATTACCTCAACGATCGGACATTAACCCAGCAGTCAGTCTGAGTGTTGAATGATTGCATACTTAAGAGAAACCAGCAGTACTTACCCGCCAGCAATTTAATTGAGTGGCGAATTTTACATGGAAATCGCATAGAAGAGAGTTTTTCGCCAACATAGGCATCACATCCCACCAATAATTTCACTACTGATATACAGTGGTGTTAAATGAAATAGAATCATCTAATTTGGAATCACCATCTGAAGTAACCTGAGCGAGTAATTATTATTTAGGCTTCAGAATGGGCAGAATGGGGAAAGCATTCCAGTCATGAGCACCGAGAAGCAATAAAAAAAAAATCCATAAAGAAGGTAAAAGCTATAAACAAATAGACAAAATATTTAGATGCTCAAAGAAAACTGATGGAAAATGCTGTAAAGTATAAAAAAAAACAGAAACCAGAAGAATAAAACTATTGCGCCATGTAAAAAAGGACCCTTTCGTTACATCTCCAGCATTAAAAAAGGAGTACGAACTGGACACCTCTACATTAAAAGAAAAATGCTAATGAAAAACAATTTAAAAGCAAAAAGTGCACGAAATGTTCTATATCTTTTTAAACGAAACGTAAAAAGAAGATTGAAATTCGCCAGGGAACATGCGGATTGACCAGTAACCAAATGGATCAATATTTTGTGGTTAGATGAAACTAAAGTGAATTTGTTTAACTCTGACCGCTGCGGACTTCTTGTGCGAAGACCCCCCAAACACCGAATATTGTCTCCAATACGACATCCAAACCATAAAACATTGAGGCAGGAACATACTGGTATAGGGCTGCTTTTTCTACTATGATCCAGGGCCTTTATTTCGGATTTAAGGTATAATGGACGCAGGTTTTTACACAAATATTTTAAATGACATAATGATGCCTGTTGCTCAATGGGAAATGCCACTTGGATGGGTGTTTCAGCAAGACAACGTCCCGAAACACACATCTAAGAAGGCTAAACTTTGGTTCGAAACTACCAAACTCCAATTTTTAATATGGCCTGCACAATTGCCACACTTAAATCCTATAGAGAGGCGCCCCGGTAGGCGAGTTGGTAGCGTGCTTGCCTATCAGCGTGGGGGTTGTGGGTTCGATTCCCACCAGAGGCTTTGGTCTGTCGCTGCAAAAATCTAAACATATGGTCTTTGTCACCCGGTTTACCCTTGGACCCAAAATTAGAATATAAATTTACTTTGTATTGTAATTAATAATAAATAAATAAAATAAATAAATTAAATCCTATAGAGAGTTTGTAGCGAGAGGTAAAGACGGCTCTTAAAGGAAAGAATCCATCTAATAAGGATGAGCTATAGACAATGATTGAAGCTGCGTGGAAGAATATTCCAATAAAGACTTGTCAGAAACTGGTGGATTGAATGCCAAGTCGTTGCAAAGCTGTAATCTTAATATATATTTACCCTCGACACTGATTCACTGATACACTGATTCCCTGATTCACTGATTCACTGACTCTGACTCTGACTCTGGCATTCTATAATAATTCTATAAATAATAATAATAAAAAAAATAATATTTTTTTTTGTACAGAAATTGTGTTTTCCCCAATTGTGTTTTCCCCAATTTTTTTTTTACCAAAATTTTTTTTTTCCAAAATTTTTTTTTTTTACAAAAAGTTTTTTTTCAACAACAATTTTTTTTTTCAACAAATTTTTTTTTTTCCACAAAAATTTTTTTTTCAACAAAATTTTTTTTTTTCAACAAAAATTTTTTTTTTCAGCAAAATTTTTTTTTTCAACAACAATTTTTTTTTTCAACAAAATATTTTTTTTTCCACAAAAATTTTTTTTTTCAACAAAATTTTTTTTTTCAACAAAAATTTTTTTTCCACAAATTTTTTTTTTTCCGATTTTATTTTTTTCCGAAATTTTTTTTTACAAAATAGTTTTCTCAAAATATTTTTTAAATTTTTAAAATTAAGTAACAAATACTTTCTCAAGCAAATTAACGGGCGCCATAGGCGCATTACAACTTACTAGTTGAAAATAATGACTATTCTACTAAAGGGTGTTTTTTATTGTGGTATAGAACTTCGAATTGAAATAAAACACAAGAAAATCGTTTTAATGTCCATCAATTTGGCTTTATTGGAAGGATAATTTTATGCCATTAATGTTTAAATATGATTTCGGGCATGTGGCCGCCGCGGCTGGCTCGAATAAAGCCAATTCTACAGGTCCAATTTTCAACCACTTGTTGGAACCACAACTCATCCACATTCATGCCATCCAATTCGGGAACAAAATAGTCGGTTATCATGGCTCTATACCGGTCTCCATTAACGTTAACTGACTCTCCAGCATTATTTCGGAAGAAGTATGGCCCAATGACTCCACCAGCCCATAGAGCACACCAAACAGTCAGTTTTTGTGGATGTAATGGCATAAAATGGACGGAGCTTGCGGTGAACTTCGCGAACTGAATCATTACTTTCGAAATAAATTTACCTATTTATTTAATTTCAGGTCGATACTTTTTTGCCTCTACTTTTTGTTCACAGCCATACATATATTTGAATTCATTTTGAGAATTTTTCCTGCTTTGGAGATTTTGGTTAAGGGTGGCTCTATTTCATCGCACTCCACTGTATGACACGTTGCAAATATTTTTCTTTTCTTCTGTATGGTGGCCTCAGTCGTAATAGCAAAAGTTCAAAGATTAATAAAAGTGGATATTGTTTCGAAACTAAAAATGGAAAAAAACTCATTTTTAATTCAATTATTTCTGCAACTTGTTTTATTTTCACACAATTTTTACTACTATTTACGACTGAAGTCATTATAACAAAAAAAAAAAAAAAACATATCCAACACTAATACAACGCTGGTGTCCAAAGCAGGCACTCATTCACTGTCACTGGTTGCCAACACCGCTGGCGGGAACATACTACACTCAACTCCCGTTGAAAGCCGCCTACACAAACACGCTGGCATAAATGACCGATCTGCCTATTCCGTTACACATCGGTCCAGTTACACCTCAATGGATTGTATACGAGAAGAAAGACATCTTGTTCAAAAGGAAAACTCATTCACCACTCTTTCTACTCGTAATGAAGATTCTTCTAGTGACGAAAAAAAATGATCTACCAATTGATGTAAATATAGCGAAAATTGATACAGAACGAATTAATCCCATAAAACGAGGTTTGAGTCTATGTGAATTATTCCATCCAAGCATGAAATTTGTTTAAATTTTGTCACAGATCCAAGAAACGACAAAAAATGAAGATCCAGAAATTTGACTGTTAAGCCATTGTAAATGACCTCAAAGTCTAATGAAACATATTTGACAGTTTTACAAATTCCACGCGATTGTTCTTTTGTTTTCATGAATATATCCCCATAATATCCTAAGAAACTACACATGCTGAGATAATCGTTCATGTCGATCATAAAAGACATTCTACGCATTTTACACAACCAGCAATGTTAAGGTTAAGGTGAAGTCATCCATGAGCCAACCTAATTTATTCCAAATTATTTTTTTTTTCTCATGTAAAATCTACGCACTTTTGCTTGTCTGAGTGGTCGTCTTTTTTTCTACAGTTTTTCTGTGTGTGTTTTTTCTCCCTTAATATTTTCTTTAGTGGGGCCAGAGGGCCAAGTAAAAACGAATGTGTGAGTATACTCGTACGTCCATAAAAAAAAATAAAAACTAAACTAATTGCTCTATTTAATTACCGAAGCGATTATTCGAAAAATATTGTGTACTTTTTTAAAGGTTACTGCGCGATGTTTTCATAAAATTATTGTTTTCATTTAGGTGGATTTAATTAAGTTCATGTACTTTTTCCAAGGTCAGCACTTAAAAGGACAAAAAAAAATGATACAAATTTATCATAATATTTACTGTTTACTCTAGGGCGATTCGCACTAAATAAAATATATCTGAAATCTGAAAAATAAAACAAATGACTCACATAAGGTTGCATTAATAGGAGAGACGACATTTTTTATTGATTTGAATTGTAGCCAAAATTCCGTGTTCTCGTGGAATGAAATTGAATTGGAATTATATACGTAAATCGTTTTAATATTTATATTTTTTTATAATTATTGCAGAGGTGGATAAATTGGTATTCATTTCAATTTTATTTATTTAGCGTCACAGACGAAAGCGGTCCCCTACTGGCAATCCGAATGTTCAGAGCAAAAATCACAATAAAGTACGATTTCAGGTGGACACACGTTTATTTAGGGTCTCAAAATGAAACCAATATGAATGTATTTCTTTATATATCGCAATCCTTTTTTTATTATGGAGTAGGGAAAACCCCGAAGCAGATGTAGTGTATTCTGTATTGTAAAACGATTTAAACAGTCATCAGATTGCACCAACTTAAGACGTACTGGGATGCCACTATAGCTAAGCGCCAGAGAAGTAGCCCAGATAATAATAAAAAAGAACACAATAAATTATTCTACTAAAGTGGCTGCATTGCCTTTAGAGGCGACGGATATGCGTACGACTCTCCATTGTGCCGGTTACAGCTCAAGAATCGCAGGAAACAACACTCATATGTAAAACAATCAAATTAAATCCGTAGAGACTTCACAAAAGAATACATAAACAAACTAGAAGACTTATTGAATGGAGTACCCTTTTTAGACTAGGGTAAATATAACATTTTCCAATACGTGTTTGGCGAAGGCCACATACCGTGTTAAAGAAAACAAAATGATGTGAACAGTCCAGCACAAGAGAGCAGAGGTCATGGTGTGGGGCTGTAGGAAACCTAGTTTTCATTGAAGGTAAAACGTATAGAATATTTAGAACAAAGAAACATTCTGCTGAGCGCCGAAAAGTTGGGTTTGTAGAAACTTTCTCATTTCAAGATGACAACGATCCAAAGCATTTAGACCACGACACACGATGTTGCAGAATCCAATCTCATTGGTCAAAAGTCTGTAGCCTTTGATCTAGTTAACAATTTTGAGTTCTGTAAAACATTTGTCATAGGAGGTATTTTTTTAACATTAACAATTAAAGTAGGAAATATTTTATAAATATTTCCTAAGTATTTTTTTTTCAATTTATTTCCGTATTTTTTATCCATTTGATCATCGGCCAGGTCCTCTGGAGGTCGAGGACAAAAGGCGAACGATGAATGACTCACTTAACCGCGATTTGGCGACGATTTGTGAGTGGGGCCAAATGAACTGAGTAGATTTTAATGCGCAAAAGACACGGTGCTATTTGTTGTCACATAAACGTTCACCTGATCCAGCACCGTCGTCAATATCTATGGTTGGTGTGGATATCGACGTATCAGATACTCTTGATGTTCTGGGAATGAAGATGCAGGGTGAACCTCGCTGGGCTAGCCATATATTCGAAGTGTCGAAAGAAGCATTCACGTGTCTGGGCTTTTTAAAGCGGTGCAAGAAATACTTCACCCCATTTGATCTCGTAAATATTTAAACCACCTACATTCGGCCTAAAATGGAATGCAATTCCCATATATGGGCAGTTGCTCCAAAAATATATTTCCTGCTTCTGGACCGTGTACAGAGGAGAGCGTTGGTGATGATAGGGGATGGTAGGGTATCCAACTCTATTGTCTCCCTACAGCATCGCCGGAATGTGAGTTGTATATCGCTGTTCTATAGATATTTTAACAGTATCTGTCCGTCAGATACCCGTCGTCTGGTCCCTGAAGTTAGAACATTTAGCCGGAATACAGGGTCTCTCAGCCGTTCGTTGTAAAGTGGCCGGTTGATCCGACGACGCACTATAGAGAAAATTCATTCTTCAGCCGAACCGTTCGTATAGGGAATATTCTTCCAGCAAGTGTGTTTCCTGCCAGCTGTGACATTCTGAAATTTAAAACAAATGCCAACAAAAACTACTCCCTCTTTCCTTATTCCGATACCCTAATTTTCCTTCCGCTAACACATTTATAGCGGATAAAACAAATTGTTACAGTTGGTAAAGGTGAAAGGGTTCACTATTTTTAGTTGATAATCACAAACTTGCAGACGCTTGTCAGACGGAATTGGATGCTAGACCACTGTACGAAGTTCAAAGACTGATTATATATCTTGTTCCTTACATTCTGCTGACTCCACCGCATCCTCTCACAAGAGTCCCTGAAAACTTTTTCTCGCGTTTTTGTTTTATCGTTTAGTTTTTCCTTTCCAGAAGCACTAGGAAATCTTTACTTACATACATGCTTAAGTTGACTCCACAACCTGTTGTTGGTCATGGCCTGCGTAATAAATGATTTCCAAGAACTTCGGTCTTGTGGTTGTCTTCTCCAGTTCGTGATATCATATCTTCTTCCACTTGGTCCATCCACCGGAGTCTCGGTCTTCCCTGTCTGCCCATTCCGTGGTAGTTGTCATCCAACGCCTTTCTGGCTGCAGAATTTGGATTCATTCCGCCAACATGGCCCAGCCATCGCTGTATGTTGATGGGCTTAACTACCTTCATATCGGGATGTAGCTCACGGTTCGATCGACGCCTATTTTCCTCGCTAACACGGATAGGGCACAACTTCTGCTTTCAAAAGTACACATTTCGTTTGGGCGCCATAAAGAAGCACAGGTAGAATAAACGTTTTGTACAGTGCTATTTCAGTTCGGCGAGAGATTCCTCATGGTTTATTAGTTTCTTTTCTCATTTCCCTATTCGGCTCCCAATATAAGGGACAATAGCTCCCGTGGCTTGATTCTCCGTAATTAGTTTAATTTTTAAAATAAATACCTGCCAAGCACCTAGGAAATGACAAGTATCTTCTACGAAGTGCTGACCAGCTTGCCTATTCTCTATGTTCTTCAAAGATAATTTCCGAAATTAAACGGAACCAAAACTACTTTTACCGGAACTCAATTTGTATTTAACTTGTGTTTGTACACACCTACACAAAACTGGCGGGACGCACATTTAGGATTCCGTGTTTTCCCGAGGTGGTAATTAGCTAAATGGACACTTGATTGTTTTAAAATTTCTTATTAGGGATTTTAATTCCATGGGAAACTGCTTCGCCTTATAAAAACTCTCAATGTCGGTTAAGTCACTCTCGCCGGGCATAATGTTTCACAAATTATGTGGTGTCTAATGAGGTTTCTAGTAAGACATTTCAATTAATTACTTTATTAGTGCCACAGCTTTCTACCCTAATATGTTTTGAGTTTAATTTCTGTGAACTTCAGTGAAACCAAAGTATGTCAGCCATCACATCAAGGCTTACCGGGGCAAGGGGACAAAGGGGCTGTTACCATAACTCTTGATTTGCTGGCATTTATTCAACTTGTCACCACCGAACACACATTGCTTCCAAACGGTATACAAACGTTACTACGAAGCAAAGCTTGTAGATCCGGACACCATCTTGACAACTGGAATTACGCACCACCGCCTCATAGGCTGTAAACCTTCTCAGTGTTTGTTAAAGATTGCGTCTACTTTCAATCAATTTGAAATAAATTATTGTGCCATGGAGTTTGTCTTGTTGGAATAATTTATTGCCACAATCTGACGGACCAATGCGTAGTACAATGTTGTTTCGTATTTAATAGAATTTAAAATTTCACAAAGAATGTATTAGAGATGACATTTATTTTAGATTGTTCTCAACACCTTCGGGGTATTGTGAATTAGTTTAACGAAAACCAGTTGAAACACTTTGAAATAGGGGCGATGTGGCGGAGAAAAATTATGAACAAAATGTTCTTTTTAAAACGAAAGTATTTCTAAACGAATTCCTTCAAGACTTCCTTCAAATGATTTGTTTAGTACAATCTTGAGAAATTGTTGGATTGTGTGTATCGTTTGTTTCTCTCTGTTTTTCTGTGTATCCGTTTCAATCAAGTAGCTAATACAGGGGATCCATGAAAACCAAAGAGCGGCATAAATTTATGTAAATTTAGCACGTGGCGCCAACTCACAGTGTGGGAATTTGGAAAATTTTTGTAAATATATCTGCCAATTGCGCATTGCTTGCGCGATTTGCTTGACATTTCGCACAGACCTAGTTGAAGTGTGTGCGAGCTTATGGACGGACCCAGTGGATCAAACCAGTCTCCAACGTTGGAAACCTCCGTTCCGAGGATTTGTATTGTTCATTATTTTTTAAAATCTTAAATATTTTCGATTACCTGAACTATGTGTGTTTTAAATACAAACGCAAATCAAACTTCCATGAAAGTGTAAAGATCTACTAACGTAGTTTGGAAGATGGCAAAATCTAAGTAATTTTCAAAAAAAACAATTTTTTAAAGTAGTTTTTCTGAACAACGCGGTCCATTATAGATTATCTCCGGTTAGACCCACGAAGACCAACTTGCATTCTAAAATCGGAAAAGCAAAAAAAAATCGTTTTAAATCAAAAAAAAAATCTCAGTGTCTCTTTTGAAGACCAACACTCATGGGATGCCCCCTATAAATGCAATGCATTGTGTAGTGGAAGGGAGTTAGGGTATCGAAAGGAGGAAAGAGGGAGTAGTGTTCGTTGACATTTTTTTTGTGAATTTCAGAATGTCACAACTGGCACTTGCTGGAAGAATATTCCACAATGAATTTTCTCTATAGTGCGTTGTCTTATCAACCGGCCACTTTACAACGAACGGATGAGAGTCTCTGGAAAGCCACTTATTCCGGCTAAATGTTCTAACATCAGAGACAAGGCGACAGATATCTAAGGAGCAGGTACCGTTAAAATATCTATGGAACAGCGACATATATCCCACATTGTGGCGATGCTATAGGGAGATAATAGAGTTGGATAAACTACTATCCTCTATTATCACCACCGCTCTCCCCTGTACACTGTCCAAAAGCAGCAAATATATCTTTGGATCACCTGTCCATATATGGGAGTTGTATTCCATTTAAATGGTGTACATATTTACGAGATCAGATGGGGTGAAGTATTTCTTGCACCGCTTCAAAAAACCCAAACACATGAATGCTTCTTTCGACACTTCGAATATATGGCTGGCCCAACGAACATCACCCTGTATCTTCATGCCCAGAACACCAAGAGTATCTGATTCGTTGATGTCCACACCACCCATAGAGATTGACGACGATGCTGGACCAGTGCAATGTTTGAGTGACAACAAACACTTTACTCTGTTTGATTTAATGTTTAGCAAAATTCGATTTTTCTTTAAATTTTACAACAACTTTAATTTTTCTCTTAGTGAAGATATTTTTCCGGTGACCAAACTAACCATTTTTACTTGACTGAAACTTCGATCTTCAAATACTTTACGTACTTACTTATTTCCCTTATCATTCCATAAAGGAACAGATGGGTAACTTTTCTCGAATCAGTGACCTGTGTAGCTACTGTTTAAAGTCGGCTCCGAACGGCTAATACTTTTCTAGAGAGGCTTTACATGGCTCACTCGAAAAGTCGCCAACATATACGAGATGGAAGCAGCCGAACCTGTTTCGAACTTGGGTTCTTTTGTGTGGTAGCCGCAAAAACACATTTTATAAAACTCAATCACCTTTAAAAAAAAAAGTTAAAACATTTCTGAGGACCTACTAGATTCATCATCCCGACTATAGCTCGAACACACTTTTGAAATCTGTCAAATCTGCCAAGGCAATTACAAATGGCCGACTTTTGTCAAACATTTTCCACCTGCTGCACGTTGTATGTCAATACAAATGGGCTGCACACGTATTAAAGTTGCCTCACAGAAGTAATAATGGAAAATTATATAACCAATGGATTGCAAGTAAAAACTAGTGAGCCAATGTTATCTGCACTAAACATACTAGATAGCAAAATCTAATTCTGAATACCAAATAATGATATGGTTGAAAAGGACGGAAGTAAATAAAATTAGATTATAAAGTGTACATAAAAGACAATGGATTGTTTTCAGCAGTAAGACTGTATATAATGCGACAGAGTGCTAAAGAAATCATGAGAATTTGTAGCAAAAAATCAATTAAAAACATGATCAGTGATTTTTCAATCACGGCGCCTGAGTAGTTATTTCCACATATCGTTCATCTCTACCAAACGTAAAATATATATCTGAAATATTTCAGAGCCGGGGTCAACAAGTAATTTCTGGCGACTTTGTGGGTAGGCGATTTATCTTGGCTGCCATTTACTCCCTTTCCAGAGAGTACATTTAACCGTTAGTTCCTTATTAGAATGCTATCGAAAAGAAGAAATCATAATTGTAGCATTTTCCATTTTAAATAGTACCTAACTTGCTGAATAGATGAAGACTACAACAAAAAAAACACAATGGAAATTTTTTCCCATTTTCTGTCAATGAAAAGGATTTTGTCTTAACAGTCAAGGACTGTTATTGATTTCTATTATTGCAGTTGAATAAACTTGTATGGGCAACAATGTACTCTAGAGTGTATTGACTGTTGTCTCCCCCCAGTATTCAAATGTTATTCTTAAAGGCAGTTTATTTTTAAAAAACCATTTCATAAAATATTACTGACATTTCATACAATCATTTCAACAAGACAAATCTAATTATCATTAACGTTAAGCTTCAAACCAATTCAATAGAGTTGGCCTATTGATATGAGCGATGTAGAATAATTTATTGACACTTTTTGCTATTGACAGAATAACACTGTGCAACTACACGCTGAAAAATTCGTCTTTTTTTAAATGTTTACACACAAGTAAAATGCGTGTATGGTCTTTGTAGCAAGTAAAGCTTATTTCATTGTACACAAAGCTTATTTGGATGTCAATATAACTCATTTGCTATTAATATTACGTATTTGTATATAAGCAATAGCATGTTTGGGAATACAAGACAACGAACTTATTGAATTAAACAAACTACAACATTTGAGTGCGAGTTGCAGCTGTTTTCGTAAGTTTTTTTGTTTGCCTCTACGCCCTTCGAAATTATTGCAATAACCGAGAGAATAAAATGAATTTTTATATAGAAATTCACAAATTGAAAAAAATAAAAAGTACGCCAAATAAATATATATATAGATTTCATATTTATCACCCACAAACAAGATAATGTTTGTGGTATGAAAAAATATATATATATGTTTGATGCGACCTTGTTTGCTGAAATTTGTTAAAATAGCCATTTTTTTCAGCGTGTAGTATTTGGTTCAAGGGATTTTATTTAATTTGTTCAGCATTAGAAATCTTGTAATAATATCAATATGCCCAACGCGATCTTGCCCAAATTCTGTATTTATTAAAGATATTGCTGGAAAAAAATTTATACAAAAACTTTGAAGTCTGGTAACTTCCCTTCTGGTACCTCCCATACAAATGTACAATCCCGCCTACCTTAGAAATCCTGTAATAACACCAATATTCCCAACGCGATCTTGCCCAAATTTGGTATTTAGTAAACGAATACTTAGACTAAGTTTTGGACAAAAACTTGGAAGTCTGGTAACTCCCCTTCTGGTACCTACCATACAAATGTACCATTTCGCCTACCTTATAAATCGTGTAATAATATCAATATGCCCAACGCGATCTTGTCCAAATTTTGAATTTTGTAAAGCTATAGCCAGACAAAGTTTCGGACAAAAACTTGGAAGTCTGGCAACTCCCCTTCTGGTACCTCCCATACAAATGTACCATCCCGCCCCATTAGAAATCGTGTAATAATACCAATATGCCCAGTTCTTGGCCAAACGCGTAGCTAGACAAAGTTTTGGACAAAAATTCAATGTGTAGTAAAGTTTTAACTAAAGGGTGTTTTTTATTGAGGTATAGAACTTCGAATTGAAATAAAACACAAGAAAATCGTTTTAATGTCCATCAATTTGGCTTTATTGGAAGGATAATTTTATGCCATTAATGTTTAAATATGATTTCGGGCATGTGGCCGCCGCGGCTGGCTCGAATAAAGCCAATTCTACAGGTCCAATTTTCAACCACTTGTTGGAACCACAACTCATCCACATTCATGCCATCCAATTCGGGAACAAAATAGTCGGTTATCATGGCTCTATACCGGTCTCCATTAACGGTAACTGACTCTCCAGCATTATTTCGGAAGAAGTATGGCCCAATGACTCCACCAGCCCATAGAGCACACCAAACAGTCAGTTTTTGTGGATGTAATGGCATAAAATGGACGCAGCTTGCGGTGAACTTCGCGAACTGAACCATTACTTTCGAAATAAATTTGCACGATTTGCAAGCGTTGTTCTTTTGTCAACCTGTTCATGATGAAATGGCAAACCAAACTAAATATTAATCACTTGACAGCTGACAAAATGGCCGCAAGTTAAAAAAGTGATGCCAACTTAAAGTTCTATACCCCAATAAAAAACACCCTTTACATACAATTTTCAAGAAAAAACTGTTTTATATTCCGTCCTTTTTGTAAAAACGTGCTATTATGACATTTCATCAGACGATCCATCACTTTTGACTTTCCGATACTTTGGAATATGAGACTTGTATGTTTTTACTGAGGGTGAGGGTATATATAAGTCGGTTTACCCGACTGCAACTTTTTCACTGGTTTTGTATTAATTTTAGCCCACTGCTCTTTCATCATTATTTTTATATAATGATCAGGTACTACATGTTTAGCTTACATAACTACCTTCAATTTAAAATAATATATTGTTTGATCGGACGTCTCCGTTCATAATTATAGTTAAAATAATACCAGTACATCCGACAAAAACGGAAATTTAAAGATTTTTTTTTTTTTTAAAATGTATCCATATTTTTTTCTGCTGATTTTCGGAGAACTGGTTGCCTCAATGAACCCTAGAAATATTAATATTTGTTGTTGTTGCATAGTGTAATATAGACATTAGTCTCCAGCATGTTTTGTTATTATAAAGTGAAAAAAAAATCGATACGGTCTAATGCTCAATGTCAATGGCAGGATATACATATATTATTCAAATTGAAAAATTAATTTAAATAATTGGAATTTACGAAATAATTCTACATGGTATTTTGATAAACAAACATAATCGGCTGAGGTTATGCATTGTGGTAGGCAGAGAAACATTTTTTTTTGCCCCATCTGCCCATAGTCTGCTCTTTAATACGCTGTTCGTTGACCCTCCTGAATGCCAATCATACGTTTTTTTTGCTCCATCCCATAATCTGCTCTTTAATACACTGTTTTTCAAACCTCCGGAATTCCAATCAAACGTTAAAAAGTTGTAACTCACTCCAAAGTATACAAAGATTATAGTTAAATACTGTGGAAATATGATAATTCAATTAAAATATAACTTAATTTCAATAACACGTGTTCTTTAAATTGTATTGCAGGTTCTCCTTCGAGTTATGGACAAGTTAATCGATTATTTCTGGAAAAATGGTTCGACCGCACAAAGAGCAAACAACAAAGTTAAATGAAGAAAAGCGATGAGTGCCAAGAAGTTTTTAGTTTGTAGCGGAATAAAAATACAAATTATACGCAACACATCAACTGAATTTAGTCGTCATTTGTTCTAAAAGTGATGTTAAATTTGGTTTATGGACTAACCATAAATAAGGCTTTAGTCCACGAATGAAGGATAAAGGACGCAATAGACCGAAGTGCTTGGAAATCATTTATTTAGCAGGCCAAGACCAACAACATCTTGTAGAGCCAACTTAAGTAAGTAAGGAGAAAGGACAATGACGCAACTCATCCTCAATATGAATTAAAATTCCTCCTCATTTCGGCAAAAAAATTCTATTCAATAAAAGCATTGAATTGGAATATTTCTCAAACGCTCTTCAAATGTAAAACCGTTTATTTTGTTCCACGAAAAGATTTCGACAAAGAAACCACTCGATATGTCATTCCATACTAGTGTCTGCCGAAAATCGATTACTTGAAAAGATCCTAATTTTGTGGCAAATGGTTTGCGATTTAACCGATAGGTTAAGGCCATTTCAAGTTTAGGCCATCTCATATAAAGACTTACCCTGTCATTACACAATTAATTTGTTGTTAGTTGAGTATACATATGGTCTTCAGAACCAAAGAAAAATATAGAAAATAATCTGAAAAAAACTGAGGGTATACATGTACACGTGCATGTTCATTTGAAAAATGTCGTCGCAAGAGTAACTTCTCTCAAGTATTGTTGCCGTCCGCAGCAGCAAACAAAAAAAAAATAAAATTATACCATAAATTGAAACAAAAAATGTTTTGGGGAACTCTAACATTAGTCTCTACCAAAATTTCGCTGCAATTAAATTTTCGTAGGCAGTCGGCCGGCCAGTAGCAAAATATGTGTGTATTGGTAAAAAAAAGTGTGAGTGTGTTGAGTTTTTCGAACTGGGTTATGTCTGGTTTCCGCCAAATGAAATCATTTGGGCGTTGTTTCATACTAGTAAGTTGTACTGCTCCTATGGCGCCCGTTGAAATATGGAAAACAAATTTTGTTGAAAAAAAAAATATTTGTGGAAAAAAAAAAATTTTGTTGAAAAAAAAATTGTTTCTTGAAAAAAAAAATTTTGTTGAAAAAAAAAATTGGAAAAATTTGGGGAAAACACAATTTCTGTACAAAAAAAATATTTAAATGCCTATTTATTTATTTATTTATTAATTACAATACAAAGTAAATTTATATTATAATTTTGGGTCCAAGGGTAAACCGGGTGACAAAGACCATTTGGCTTGATTTTTGCAGCGACAGACCAAAGCCTCTGGTGGGAATCGAACCCACAACCCCCACGCTGATAGGCAAGCACGCTACCAACTCGCCTACCGGGGCGCTTGAAATGCCTATTTAAATTCCTATGTACTGCGTGACAGAGTCAGTGTCGAGGGTAAATATATATTAAGAAGAAGAAGATATTTTGGGGGGTCATTTCATTACACATTTGGGCATTATTTTATAATGAAGCAACCCCCAACTGAAATAAACCACAAATATATTTTTTTCGGGAGCTATTAAATTTTTCTTATTAATCCCCACAAAAATACTCCCCAAATTAAAATGAAATATGGCCCTAAAAATTATACGTGGAAGAACAAAAACATGAAATTTTATGATTTATTTGAAATTTAATTTCATATTTTTACTGGGGCTTCTTTTCATTTAAATGGTAACGCACTTACTAAAAATATTTATTAAAAAAACACAGAACTTATAAAACATTATAAAAATGGATATTACTTGAAAATTAAATGTTGATCATCAACAACGATGGCTTTAGGTCAAATACTCGCAAATGTTTATGTATGCGATGAGAAGTTGAATAAAGTCAACACATCCAATTCGAAAAACTATGTTTCAGAGAAAATCTCTCATGTATTAATAATATTTCCACAACACATGTTTACAGTTAGTTCAAATGCAGCAGATATTCGCTCGAGTAGGTTAATACATGATAATTGAGTGCATTAATGTAATGATGGAATCAACCGAAACAGGTCGTTGATCCAAAGTTCAGCTACAACAAACACAACTCAAACGAATTGTAACTAAACGAATGCTCGGGGGGTCTTTGGTGCTAC
Source organism: Hydrotaea cyrtoneurina (assembly GCA_958296145.1). Classification (NCBI taxonomy): domain Eukaryota; kingdom Metazoa; phylum Arthropoda; class Insecta; order Diptera; family Muscidae; genus Hydrotaea; species Hydrotaea cyrtoneurina. The sequence goes on along the minus strand of OY282514.1, from coordinate 46,698,157 downwards.
AACCAGACAGACCGAGATGGAAACCTAAAAGGTAATGCTAATCACTTGGCCGGAACAAGGGCAGGTTCGATAGCGACATCTGCCATACTGGAGTGGACATGGGATCACTTTGAGTTTGCTGCCGTTCAGCATGTCCACTGTTTGAATGTACGGACGAAATATTTTTGAAGCAGAAAAGTATCCATTTATATTTAAATATTTTAAAATTTGAATGGCTTTACAAGACATTCACTACCGAGTTTTAATGTGCAACCAGAAAGTATGTGTAGTGTTCAGTCAACGCAGAACGAAGGAGGATATTCTTAAATCGAATTGAACGTCACAAGTGGATATAATTGTTGCACATAAATTCTAAAAATGTTTTGCTATAAGTTCGATAATTAGCGATTTAAACTTTGGCTAGCAACACTGAACTCAACATAAAAATTTGTTTGTTGCACAAAATCGCAAATCTGCTCAAATTATTTAAAGTAGTTAAAGGAGTCCTCTTTACTATATACACGCTGAAAAATACGTCTTTTTTAAGCGCCCCGGTAGGCGAGTTGGTAGCGTGCTTGCCTATCAGCGTGGGGGTTGTGGGTTCGATTCCCACCAGAGGCTTTGGTCTGTCGCTGCAAAAATCAAGCCAAATAGTCTTTGTCACTCGGTTTATCCTTGGACCCAAAATTAGAATATAAAATTTACTTTGTATTGTAATTAATAAATAAATAATAAATAAATAAATACGTCTTTTTTTTTGTTTACACACAAGTAAAACGCGTGTTTGGTGTTTGTAGTAAGTAAAGCTTATTTCCTTCTAAACAAAGCTTATTTGGATGTAAATATATCTCGTTTGCTATTAGTATTACCTATTTGTGTATAAGTAATAGCGTGTTTGGGAAAAACAGACAACGAACTTGTTAAATTCAACAAAGTACAACATTTGGGTGCGAATAAGTGTGTATTTGCAATTGTTTTCGTAATTTTTTTTCCTGCATTTACGCTCTTTAAAATAAAAGCAATACCGAGAGAATGAGATGGATTGTTATATGGAAATTTACAAATTGAAAAAAAATAAAAAGTAAGTCAAAAATTCATACATCTACATTTGATATTTATCACCTACAAACAAGTTTATATTAGCGGTATGGGAAAATATATATATGTTTGATGCGAACTTGTTTGCTGAAATTTGTTAAAATGGCCATTTTTTTTCAGCGTGTAGAAACTTTTTATATAATACCGATTACCATCACAGCCAGTCAAATACTTTTATTAATTTTAAAAAAATACACCGTAACCAAAGGAGAAAATGCAATGGCAAACAAAAAATCTAATACAATTTATTTTTTAAAAAAAAAATGGTGCGGGTGTGGTTTTTTGTGAATACAATAAGTAACTTTTATCCAATGAAATTTTAAAAGTTAAAAACTCACGTCTTTGAATAGAAAGACGCAGAAAACTAAAATTTCACATTTTATTGCAACAATTTTATTGCACCGAGAAGTATATTTTTCTGTGACCCTTTTTTTTATTAATATACACATGAATTTTTATTTTGATTCTTTTATTTTCCCAATAAGAATAAGTGTTTCTTTTGACGTTTTTTTTCAAATTTTTTCTGTTTTTTTTCTAAATTGTATGCTATAATTTTTTTGGGCCTTTCTTCTATTCGTTTTTGCTTACAGTTCATGCTTTTCTTGTCATCTCTGGTTATAAATATCCAATATATTCTTTTTTGTTACTTTTATTTCAATTATATCCCTATATTAATTAATCTTATTTTCTCGGTTATTGTTATTATCTAAAAGAGAATAGAGGCAAAAAAAAATTACGAAAACAGCCCCAAATAAACACTTATTTGAACTCATTCGCACTATTGAGTCTATTGAGTGTTTACTTCCAAACACGCTAATGCTTCTGCTCAAATACTTAATAAAAATAGCAAATGAGTTATATTTGCAGCCGAAGCAAATAAGCTTTACTTGATACAACCTCCAAACACGCTATTTATTTGTGTGCAAACATTTACAAAAGACAGATTTTTGAGCGTGTTGAAACAAAAGAAAAATATCGGAAATCATCTGAAAAAAAAAACTGAGGGTCCACATGCGTACGTGCATGTTCATTTCAAAAATGTCGCCCCAAGAGTAACTTCTCTCAAAATTGCACTGTCATTGAATTTTCGTTGCCATTGAATTTTCGGCCGGCCAGTATCAAAAATATGTGTGTATTGGTAAAAAAAAGTGTGAGTGTGTTGAGTTTTTCGTACAATCACTGCCCAGTGTAATGGCTGGGTTAGCTTCCTTCAGGTAAGGCTTTTGAAATGTGTTAGGTTCATCTATTGGTGGATATTCGTTTTTGGAGATTTTGAATATTCTTGCAAACATAGTGGCTGACGATATTTTGTACATGGGATGAATAACCTAAAAGTTAAACCCACCTATGAACAAGTTTAAATATCACAATTTATTCGAATAATTGAAGTTCAGTGCAGACGTCAAAATTTTTTTGATACCGCCTCGTCAGTGCGACTAATGCTGTCATTACAAGTTACAACTCCGCCAAACTCACTTATGAGATCGAAAACAATCATGTTGTTACACATCTTCCGGCACCTACCAAACTTATGTTGCATTTCAATACGCGTCAGCTCAATGCTTGGGCCGCTTTAGATTAACACTTATGCCTGTCGAAGCGTACGACTAAGAAATAGAATTCAGAAGAAGTGGGTGTCGTCGTTTCCATTCAAACACAGCTCAATACGACGGGGACAAATAGGAGAAGTATTGAATCTACCTACAGTAACTCTGTTAGTCCGCACAAACGTTACGTCAACTTCATCAGCGGTGTCATCTGTCATGACATCCAACGGTGTCGCTTTCTCTTCGGTTTATAGTGTCATGTGTATAGTTGTCCATAGTTGTGCAAATTTACTAGGTCTCACTCTCTTCGTCTTAAATCCTAATCGGCTATAACAATCTGGACCCCCATGACCCATAAACACTTCACTGCAATATTGTAGACAATAAATGCAAATACATCACTGAATATAAAACATATTTACCAAATACAATACAATCAAATATTTCACGTTCGTAGCCAGTTATTGCTGCTGACTGAATTTAAAATGCATTTATGTAAGCCCAATGTTTATTTTGCCATTTTTGTTTTATACCACTAAGTTAATGTTAATATAACGCCGATTTGCCAAACAACCTTCTGGTCTCAGCGTGAACCTTCTTTTTACCCTTAAGTAGCATTAGTAGCACAAGTTCAAGGATGTCAAGTTCACTGTTTTCCTAATATTTATTCAGGACACATAATTTTCGTAGAGCAACGGAGGAATGCCAATCAACAAACAAAATCCCAAGTAACCAAATTTAGACATCGTGGATACGTTCATAACTCTTGGTCTTGCAATCAAACACAAAAATAAATATTTATTTCAGGTATTATTGCACAAACAAACTAAGCAAAAATTAACGATCAACTTAAGTCCACATTAAAGAAGATAAAGCAAATGCAAACGAAAAACGAATATAAACTTGTTCGGTGGCACAGTCGCTTCAATGTCTGTCATGTGCAGACCATGAAAATGGCAAAAACAGAGTAAAGAGAAACTATATCCTTTCAATTTAATAGCCATAGTAAATGAAAAGGATATTAAAATATAAAATTGATGTTGTGAAAATTATTATATTTTCGTATCTTTATGCTCAACCACACACACACATCGTTAAATAATCTTCTGTTTCATGTGGCACTGTGATTCAAAAAGAAAAATAACCTAATAGGGAAATCAATGGCTGTGTTCAAATTTAAGAAATACGTCACCCACTTTCTAGGATATACTTACTTCCTTACTATTCCGTAAAGGAACTGACGAGGAACTTCCCTCCAATCAGTGAGCTTAAGATTCCGTGAAGGATCTGACGAGGAACCTGGACTGCCAACAATTTTCCAGAGCTGTTTTACATATCTTATAGATTACGAGGGTGGAAAGCCGTGGTGTGGTAGGTAGTGTGTGCGACTATCACACAGAAGAAACCGGGTAAGACCATCAACAATTTTTCAGAGGCTGTTTCCACCTCGTAAATGTTGGCGTCTTTACGAGTAAGAGAGCAATCTCTAAGCCATGTAAAACTTCTCTAGAAAAGCATTAGCCGTTCGGAGCCGGCCTTAAACACTAGGTCCCGGTCAGTGAGAAAATATTCACGAGTTCAAACAAAAATTCATTGAAAATCCTGTGATAAAACAATTTGTCAACTTAAAGAAAATATTCGTGTACTGTTTATGAAAAATATTTTTGATGAAGAAAGTTTCATATATATAAAAAAATTAAAAATAATAAATAAAAATTAAAAATATTTTTGATGAAAACATTCACATTCAACAAAATAATTTGTAGTTTGTTTATCAAAAATATTTCTGATGAAAAAATTCGCATATCTACAAAAAAAATTTAAGGTCGTTTATTGAAAATATTTTCGATGAAAAAATTCACATATCTACAAAAATAGTTGTAGAACGTTCATCAATATATGCTAAATATAAATATGCTAAAATGTATCAATATTAAAACGAAATTTGATAAAGGGGATCATCAAAAAAAATCATTAAAAATATCCAAATATTTGATGAATTGTTTTGTTGATACATTTCATCAAACTTCGTTTCAATATTTTACAAATTTTTTAGCATATTAACGAAAAGTTTCATTGAGAAGTGATGGAATTCTTGTACAAATATTATCATTGACATTTTTTGGTTGTTTTTTTTTCTGTGTAGTCGCACAAACTGCCACCAAACAGCTGACTGATTCAAGAGAGGTTCCCCGTCTATTCCTTCATTGATTGTTAAGAGGTGCAGTAATAGACATGAAACTACAACACAGGCTGCAAACTATGCAAATATCCGCTTAAATTAATTTATATATTCCCATATGAGAGGGCGGGGTCCTAACCCCCTCGGGTACCACAAATGCAAATGTACCATTACGCCCACTTTGAGTAATGCTGGAAGTCTAGCCACGCCCCGTCTGGTGTCTCCCTTCCAAATCTATAATTCAAGCACTTTGGAAACCGTGTAATACAATTGTTTTTATAAAATTCGGTATTATGACATTTTCCAGATGTCAAATCCGGAGGTGGTGGCCACTGCCACTCTTGGCTTTCGGATACTTTGGAATATAAAACTTGTGTGTTTTATACTGAGAAAAAGGGTCTCACTTGTTTTCGTTTCCATTTCTGTTATTTATTATTTTGTTTTGCATTTCTGATGATTCTCATATTTTTTTTAATCGGAACTTCGAAATTATGGGGAATAAAATTAATTGCTTTGCAATTTGCTTATATGTACGCATATAACAGGTGGAGCAAAAATAAACTTCCGATGTTTTTTTGGCTGTAATTAAAAAAAAAATGAAAAACTTTGATTCTTCTCGTGGATTATTTTTATTTGGTCTTTTAATTTTTTTTTACATCAAGTCGAGAATATGATGTCATGTAAATGGCCGCCGCCAGAGTTGCCACTGATATTAGGGGCCAATCGCAAAATTTATAGCGTTTTCAGATAGGAGTATTAATTTTGCACCACCCGTTAAGTGACGATGTTTTGATTCATAAAATTGAGGATCCCCCGATAAAATACTGCAAGAACATAAAATTTAAATTTGATTTAGAAATCATTTTTAATTCATCGTTTCACAATAATATTCAGCCCTTTACATTTGAATGTTAGCAATATAGTAGAGATGTTTCTGGAAAATTGCTTTAAGTTAAATCCCGATAGACCCATTCCTACATCTGGTGAAATGTAATGACAAGATTTCCGCAATGTGTTTGGTTAATGCATTTCAGTGAATTTGTTATACATTACTTTTCAAACATTGCCCAAGTCCCTTGTTTATTGAATTTCAAACTCCTGAAAAGTTTTTTTTTTTTTTTAATTTCCGCTTCTTATACGTCCTTGAACAATTTCATATCTGTTCCTACAAAAAAAAACATTGATTACTTTTCACAAAATGTCATCGATTAAAAACTTTTTTTTTATGGAAATCTCCGAATTTCAACACCAACAAAACCTTTTAAAAAGAAAATGTTAACAGATTCTTGAACACATGTGTCCGTATGAACAACGAACAGCGTACATCACGTGCCTATGCTGCGTAACAAAAAAAACTCTCTGTGGACATTTCTAAAAATAAAAGCGATAACATATACATACATACAATAAATAACAACGTGGCCAATATTATCATGTTTTCAAATGATGAAATAGATTCTACGAAAATTTAATTGTGTAGGCTTCATTTTATGCGATAAAATTAGCAAGCAGAGGAAAAAGTAACGTAAGTGAAAAAAAGAGGTCGAACAAAGCACCGGAAAAGAACTGGGGACATTTAAGCCCAGGGGTTGTTCAGGCTACTGGGGTGGCGGATAGACAAATGGCCTATAGATAATGACCTAGTCCCGACCAAAAGCAATTCCTAGCTGACCAATCGCAACAACAGTTGCCTTGTGAATCTGATGGCACAATGTGGATCTGGGCTTATCGACTGTACGAGAGCGCAGTCGTCAATCTCTATGGGTGGTGTGGATATCGACGAATCAAACACTCTTGCTGTTCTGGACATGAGGATACAGGGTGATGCCCTTTGGGGTAGCCACATATTTATGGTGCCGAAAGAATCATTCAAGTGCTTAGGCTTCTTAAAGCGGTGCAAGAATTACTAGGTTTGTATAAGTCGACTCACGAAAAGGCGATTACTCAACTTTTTGCTACAAAAATGGTGAAAAATTCAGTCGAATATTTATTACGAAAAAGTCGAGAAGTGGTGATAATATTATGGCTGCCAATTGATATTTCGGGCATACCATTTACAAAATTGTCCAAACAGAAATAAAATATACCAGAAACAGCTGCTGGACATGAGTGTCTACAGCTACCTGATGACTCTGACGAAGAGAATTTTTGTAATGAGTAAGCTGACAATATTGAGGAGCAGTGAGGTGCCTACTAAAGAACTCAAAGATCTTCAAAGATAATCAGCGATAAACAATTGTTATAGCTTAGATTAAAAAAGTCCTGACTAGGTGTAGTTGCTGTTACGTAATGTAAACCAGGGTTCTTCTCCAAGTGCTTACAGGAGATGAAACTGAGTAATAGACATTTCGATAACTTCTATACAGAAAATAATGTAACTCTTGTTCCGATTGTAAATGTCGGATCCTTCATGGAATGTTAAGGGAAATAAGTCAGTAACAATATGAACAGTATCTGTGGTTCAAATCCAAGGAGACTTTTTGTTTTAAATACCGTAAAGTGGAACTGAATTGAAATCTTTGTTGTACAATTTGTTACGTTTTTAAACTTGAATTTGTATAAGTTTGAATAAAATTGTATTATTTTCCATTAAAAAGTCGAAAAGTCGACTTAAATCGAGTTGTAATTCACAAAAAATCGGAAAGTCTGAAAATCGACTTTTTAAATTCATGGAATGAAAGGGTATCCAAAAGGGTCGTCAGATCTCCGTCGTCTGGTCCCTGATGTTAGAACATTTAGCTGGAATACGCTGCAATCCAGGGAGTATCATCCGTTTATTGTGAAAACCTACAATAAATAGACTACGACACAATAAACTGGAAACAATGCGACATACATTACGAAGACAATGACTTACACACGTAAAACTTCTGCTAGCCCGAGAGTTAACTTCATCTCACCAAATAGTTTGCTCAAATCGGCAGACATGATTGGATCGGGGACTAGGCCTGTCAATAGGTCCAGCGATCAGTCCTTTTCTTCTTACGCTAATACTTTAAGCGGTCTTGAGATGCAAACAAACCAGAGCTTCGAAGAAAATTTAAAATGATCGGCATCTCTCTCTCTCTCTCTCTCAGCACCAACGAGGGATTTAACCAGGCCGATACGAAAACACTGAAAGCGAAGAAGAGAGAGTTTCTAAAATGTGCATGAGACATTTCTGTTTAACAGGATGCCTCATCGGCTTCTAAGCTGGATGGGAAAAGCCAACTGACCCGCCGATATTCAAAAGGTCCACAGTGATAAGTGGTAACACTGGTCCGAGGTCCTTTGTAGAGGTTGTCAATGACAGTGTGGTGCTGGCGGTTAACACTCTACTTGAAGCCATGGAGAAAACTGGTTGCAAGACAATTGCATACGTAGATGATGTGTACCGTTTGCAGATACTGGCATGGATCCTACCACACTCTTGGAAGTATTGGAGTCTGTATTAACTGTTGTTGAAATGGTGCGATTTGGGTGTCAACCAAGCTAAAACGGAACTGGTACTGTTAAGATCCCTCAATTTATTAACCCCAAGATCGATGGGGTAAAACTCAAACTACCCCAAAGTATCAAGCATCTTGGAGTGATACAGAATGGCAAACTAAACTGGATCATGAATTCGGAAACGAGGACCACAAAAGCGGCAGTTACACTATACTTCTGCAAAAAGTTTTCGCCCTCAACTGGAGCAAAAAACCCCAATCCAAATCATATACTGGTTATATGCCTTTTTCTTCAAACCGATTATGTTCTACGATTCTGCAGTCTGGTGGTTCGAGCTGGAGAAGAAGCATCACCAGGGGAGAATGGTTGCGCTTAGGACAACTCCATCTAAGTAACAGTTCACTATACTTAACTGGTTACCGCCGGACATACTGACAAAACAAGTTGCTGCTTTCATATACAAACCTGATTTAAAATCAAGCAAAAAGTCATCGTGTAAATCGGGTCTAAGTAGCTGTCGCAATTGCCGTACAATGGTTATGGTCACACCTAACATGATGTCTGACATAGCAGGTAGAGTTGACTACACTCTAGCTAAATCGCTGTTCGATAAGAACGATACTCTAAGTGAGTATACTCTAAGTGAGTATAGTTCTCAGACTGTTATGATAACTTAACCAACTATCCATTACGGATAATAAATTGTCCCTAACTTCATACCCTTTTATGGATTGGTATCTTTAACACAACTTTGTCATAGACACAGTAAATTTACAATCCCTTGACTTGTCCATGCTAACATGTATGTGATGGGTTCTTACTGCCACTGTAGAGTTTAGTAACGAGTTCAGTATGTGAAAGATATCGGAAGATAAAAAAAGAGGTAACAAGACTATTCCGCACATGAAATAGTCATGTTTCCTGGGGAGGAGTAGCAACGATGCCTCAAAATTATATTTAGTAGACTAAATGTCCGAGCCGTGCTTTGCTTTGCATCGTTTTGAAATCATGTTGCTTACAAACAGGCAATCCGGCAAGTGCAATAAACATATTGCGAGCACCCTTTTCAACTTCAACAATCCATTGTTTCACATTAATTGTTTAATTTAATCTTTAAAGTATTCTAGTAACATCTGAAATTATTCCACCATAAACCACTTGACTTCTTTGTCTGGTATGTAACAATTACAAAAAACCAGTGAAAAAGTTCCAGTCGGGTAAACGACTTATATATTAGGGTGGAGTGAAATTCAAAAAAAAAAAGTTAACCTCGGAAAGAGATGTAGTCTGGGGTCCTAATGAGGGGAAAAATAAAGAAAAAAATTTTAAAAAATTTTTAGGGGTCGCGCCACTCCCTCGAAATTTGGAAATTATCGCTATTTTGGCGTTGATTTTAGAAAAATCCTAAAAATTTGTATGTCAATAAATGTTTGCAATAGCGTAAACAATGAAATAAGGGCATGAAAAAATTTAAAAAAAAATTTCTCATTGTTCAAAAATTTCAAAAAGTAAAATAAGTCAAATCGTCCCTTCTTCAGAAAATTGACTGAACAATGAAATCGCCACCAAAGCTACAAATATTAGTCGATTATCCTCATATTTGCCTCAAATACTTTTGTTTGGGCACTGAACAAGCTCAAACTTTTAAATTTCGAATAAGTTAAGTCGTTAATTTTTAGGATTTTTCTAAAATCAACGCCAAAATAGCAATAATTTCCAAATTTCGAGGGAGTGGCGCGACCCCTAAAATTTTTTTAAAATTTTTTTCTTTATTTTTCCCCTCATTATGACCCCAGACTACATCTCTTTCCGAGGTTAACTTTTTCAAATTAAAAAAAAAGCATGTTTTCACTCCACCCTATTATATATACCCTCACCCTCAGTAAATACATACAAGTCTCATATTCCATAATAGCAACCTCAAAATACCGAATGTTATGGAAAAATATTGTAAAGATTTTTCTCAAAAATTTTATGTAAGGGGAGTAGTCAAACTTCCATGTTTTCGTCCAAATCTTGGTCTAGCTATAGATTTACTAAATACAGAATTTGGGCAAGATCGTGTGATCATGTTGATAATATTACAAGGTTTATAAGGGGTGGGATGGTACCAGAAGGGGCCTGACCAGACTTCCAAGTTTTTGTTGGAATCTTTGCCTAGCTATGGCTTTACTAAATACAGAATTTGGGCAAGATCGCATTGGAAATATTGATATTATTACACCATTTCTTAAGTGGGCGAAATAGCAGATTTGCATGGGAGGTTTCTGAAGGGGTGTGGCCATATAGCCCATATGCAATCCCATAAGCAGTTTTCGGAAAATATTAAATATTAATATTAACTCTTTCGAACGTTGTAGTGCGTACCAGCAGGACAGACAGACGGACATGGTTCAAAGGATTTAGATAGTCATGAATCGAATTTGGTTCAAAGACACCTGGGGTGTAATGTGAATATTTCTATGTGTTACACTTTTGAGCCGTATCAAATGATATATACCCTCCTACCCGAGGGTATAATGAGATCAAAGTGACGATTTGATTTCCTCTGAATATCTTATTCTATGCCGCACATAATTCACATCTCCCTTAATTAAAAATGCCACAATAAATGACTAGAAGTGAATTAAAAGTACAGTGGATGTCCGATTTGACAAACAAGTCGTCAAATTTTACAATATTTTAAAAAAAATTTGATAATTTTATTCGGACTTGTTTGAAGTACAAACAAAACCAATTTGCTTGTCCATACTTTTCCCCAAATGCTTTGACAATTTGTGATGTAGGGCAACATTGTATTATTGTTTCCTGCTGCGGACGTCAACAGTTCTTGATAGAAGTTACTCTTGCGATGACATTTTTCAAATGAACATGCACGTGCACATGTAGACAGTTTTTTTTTTCAGATGATTTTCGATATTTTTTCGAAGAGAATAAGTGTACTCAACTGGCAACAAATTAATTGTACGTGTAATGCCAGGGTTACTTACAACCTGCTTCACGATGTCGAACTTTTGTTTCTGTTTGTTTACTGGTACTTGTGGACTATATGGAGGAAAATCCACTGTTCGCCAAAGGAGAAAGAGTTTTTGGTTCTACCAGACAGTTCTTGAAGGAACAGTTGCCCAAAACATTAACTTACAAACAATAACTTTCATTTTGATGGAAAACGATTTGAAGTAGCTAGTAAACAAAAAATGGCTGAGAACCAAAACGGCATGAGCGAAACTTGTGGTGGTCTCAATAGTTTCACAACGATGTCCTTCAACGAATTTTGTTTTTAAGTTCATCTGCAGCACCCAAAGGCAACACATTTGGACTTGAAACAATTGACAGCTACTGTCAGGCGTTTGTTAGATTCACCGCCCAGGAGTAGCAAAACAGTAGCGGTGGTCACTTCGATCAGGCAACAACACATCTGCCACAGCCAAAGCAGCGACAAACAACCAAACATCGTCGACCACCAAAGCAGCAGACCACATCAAAACATCGGGCAAAGCAGCAGCCAACATCAGGAGCAAATCACACATCAACGGAAACGACATCACGATGAACTGCCTCTGACTTCTACAGGAAAAAGAAGAAGATCAGCTTTACATTCTACGCCGACAATAAAGATGGTCGAGTATGATGCTGATATACCCAATGAAGCTAATGCCACAAATTGCAGCCAATGCTGCATAACGAATTTGCCGCTGAAAAGACTGCAAAAGAAAGTGCTGCAGCACTTAATTTGTTTTAAAATGATCTACCTTTTTTGAAAAGGTGATGATAATCAAGAACAACAAAGGTGCATTTTTATGGTACAATTTATAAAAAATAACGGTTTTTTAAAATAACCTTTTCAATGTTGTTTGACAATTCGTAAACTGCTTACGATACATACGTAAAGCAAGTCGAAGACAACAAAGGAGCTTAGGGGAACTCAACTGTACTCGAAAATAAGTGAATGGATTTATTTCGAAAAAAGGCCGTTCCCCCTTGACGTCTCTATCATATTTCAATCAGATTAATCGAGTATTCGTCATATCGGCTCGTCACTGTACCAACTGTGTAATTTCCATGGTCACTGGCTTTACGAGCATAACTTTCTGTAATACGCCGACAGCATATCGAAGCAATGTAATTTATTCCAGAGATATATTTTGAAAATTCTAATCACACAAATTATTATTATGCGGGAAAATTATGCTGCCGTACATGGGGCACTGCGGGGGGTGGGAACGCTGATGACTTTTGACTAAAATGCCGGCTAATAAGAGACATTTTAAATTATACAAATTAATACTTATGTTCCTTAAGAAGTATCAAATTATACGAAAGGAAAAAAGAATGTGCACCCAATGGAAGAGACAACGGGATGGTTATGCCGATATATCTCATTATGTTAATAAGTATGAGAACAATTTTATATTTATGCAGCTTTTCATTAAAATTAGTGTAAATCGCATCATGCGGTTTCATAAAGGGCCAACAAGTGATGCAGAATTTCATCAACCGACTGAAAAACTAAAGAAGTTGCCTTCATTGTCAATGGCCGATCAAGAGCCCGTCTTCAATGATCTCACAGCCTCGAATACTACTAGAAAGCAAAGTGGAAGTTGAACAGCTCTCAACTCTAGTTAGCCAACTTGTCCCCGAACATTGTGTTGTCTAATAAACCATAGGCTAGAAAATTCATGCAATAGGTCAGGACAATTAGTTGCTTTTAAATCCGTCTACATATATTTTGAATGCATCTACATTACGAATGTGGAAGAAACAAAAATGCACTCCCGCTATCGCATTTCCCCTAAAATTCCATGAAGGAACAGACGGAGAACTTCTCTCGAATCAATGGCCTGTGCATGATAAAGTGGGACCTACTATTTAAAGCCGGCTCCGAGCGGCTAATGCTTTTCTAGAGAAGTTTTACATGGCTTAGTGATAAGTTATAAAAACTGGCTGCATCATGAATATCCATCAATTAAAAATAACAACATTGTAAAATTACGACTTCCCTGAATACGTCGCCACTTCACATACCGCTTGATACCGTTGGACTTCATTCATTGGGGATATTGAAAATTTATATTTATATTAAAAGTAAACAAGTCAAGACATAAAGGATGAGAAAATTCTGCACATTAACCACATTGAACCTCAATTGTGTCTCAGAGTCATTGAAAATAGGGACCATCCGATAAAGGTTTTCCACCGAAGCCGTGGCAAACATTTGACCGATAGTTTGTTTCACACATAATTGCCTTAAATACTTCTATCATAATAAAAATAAAAAAATCTGTATTTGGTAAGCTGTAGTCACATAATGTTTTGGGGAAAAATTCGAAGCCCTTTCTGGTATCTCCCCCGACTGAATTTTCTACAATATTCCGTATTGTCGTTGGTATTTTTGACATTTTGCCAAATATTAAATCAGAAGGCCATGCCCACTTTTGGGATTTCGAATACATTGGAATATTAACTTCTATTTATGTCGGTTAACCCGACTGAAACTTTCTCACTTTTCATTCAGCTGTTTGGTACTATTTCACTATATAGTCATCTATGAAATTGTAATAAGCTTACAATTCTGAAGTTAGCACCTCAATCTCCTAATTTCAGTTGGGCTTCGGGAATTTCCCGACGGGAATTCACGAGAAATTTTACAGATTTTTCCATCACGAATCTCGAGAATTGAAATTATTAACATTTCGGGAAATGCCGAATCTCGAGAATATCTCAAGATTTCTCGAGAAATCCATTTTCTTTTCAACATTTTGCTGTTGACAAATATTAATAGAAAAAACAATTCTTTATCCTACTTTTGAAAGAATTGCTTACGTTTGCAAGTAAGAGAATACACATAGGTTAGGTTAGGTTCACCCTTCCTAACCTAACCTAACCTATGTGTATTCTCTTACTTGCAAACGTAAGCAATTCTTTCGAAAGTAAGAGAAATAATTGTTATACATCCTAAGATGCACCTCCACTCGGAGATCCATAGGGTCCATTGTGAATCCCTTCTGTGTAGGTGGGAAAATTATAGCTGGAAGTAGTAGATTAAAGATATATAAAGTCGAAAAATATGTGAGAGTCACTTGAGTACTGTTTTATGTTAGGTAAGCAGTCTGTTCAGTCTATCGGGTACCCGCATCCCCCGTCGTTCATTCATCTAATACCCCTTATATAACTAATTAGGTTTTCTACACCTGCCTTCGAGATGTCCTCTAGTTCAGCAAAAAATCTATACCCTAGACATTTTTGTCTATGGCGTTGCAAACTTAGACAATGACAAATGATGTGTTCTATTGTCTCTAATTCGTCCTCATCCTCGCACATCCTGCAGAAGTGTGGAGATCTGCATCTCGAGAATTGTAATTTTCGGTATTTCGGGAAATCCCGATTGGGATTTTTTCGGGAAATACCCAACTCTAGCCATGCCTTTACTGATGCCTTGTCAACAGAATTCTTCGGTTCGATAAAATTTTCATACTCGACGTCGTACCATGGATTCTGGTAATACATTCTTGTCGAGGAGAAATTGTAGTTGGATTGCCTCAAGGGGGAGATGTGTTTTCTTGGAGCAGTTGGTGGATAAATCTTTGACCAACGGCGGCGAGTGTAGCTTTGTCATAATTACTGGGAGAATCAATCAAATATCCGATTTATATTTATTTCTGTTTTCACCTTTCACCGTCAGTTACATCGACGCCGTTGAAAGTTGATAAACATTCATCATAATTTAAACAGTTGCAGATGAATACACAATGGACATCCCATTGACACCGCCTGATTTAATAAAGTAAAATATTAATAAATTTTCCAAAAAAAAAAAAAAAAGGATATTTGATTGACATGTTGCCACATTGTCTGGAGGCAAAGTTACGCAGGTCATTGGCAACGAAAACATATCTGAATGTAATTAATGACAGACAATCGACAAATGAATATTTTCAATAATTCACTGGAACAACGGAATTGGTAAGAAAAAGAAGTGCTCAATATTAAATGACCTTTACTGTGAAAGCGAAACAGACATGTGCTACTTGAATAAACTTTGAAGGACTGCAATGAGATATGATGATTGAACATCACAAACTACCAGACACGATGATCAAAGTTTTAATTAAATGTCTGGAACAATATTTAACACAGAGATGCATCACATTACGGCGGCCATTGTCTTTTGTTTATAATTAATTAAACGTTCATTAAACCTCTCATCAGCCTGTGAGTTGTATTTCAATATGCAACGAATCCGCCATCAATTTGGGAAAATTAACTTTTGTTTTTTTAAATTGTGAAATGAACATTGATTGATTTTTGCAGCGACAGACCAAAGTCTCTTGTGGGAATCGAACCCACAACCTCCACACGCTATCCCACTCGCCTACTGGGCGCCTTATAAAAATAATATTTTCAACATTTAGACCAACTCATAAATGTACCGGGTGTACAAAATAGTATAAATAACTTTTTAGTCTTGAGAAATTTTTTTTTATATATTTTTGTTCCACAGTGAAATTATAGAAAGATAGATACGAACAGCTGAAACGGACAAAATGTAACAAAGTGAGAAAATATTTTTAAAGTTAGTCAGAGAGAAGGATTAACGAATAGAAAGACATTAAAGCGAATTCCACAAAATAACAAAGGGAATTTTAAATTAATTGGAAATTTGGAAATAATTCCGGACGAAATAAGTTCAGTGGAAAATGACCCAATCCTATTTCTTTTTAAAATGCAAATTAAACACACATTTGCAATGGAAATTCATAACCTCTATTAAAATTTTGTAGTGGATTCTTGGTGAAACTATCGATGACATTTCATTATTATTGTGGCTCTATCTCGGTCATTTCAACTGAATGTTGCTTTTTAAGACTTCAATTGTTTCTGGTTTTTTTGAACAATCTCTGTCGTTGAGATGGCGCCATTGAAAAAATATCAAAGGCGTTAAATCTGACAATTATTTCAGGCAAACAGCTTCACAACTTCGTGGAATTATTCTTCCCGGAAATTTTATTCGCCATAAATTTTTGTTTCCTTGGCTCTGTGGCATTTCCCACCGACTTATTGACACCATATATCGTCAAAATCTATACTACAGGGTGGCTGATGAATATTGCTACAGTTGTTTTTTTTTTTGGTAAATTCAAACAGTTTCTGAAAGATTTGAAAAAAATTGTTCTTTACAGAACTGTGCCGAAAGTGAATCCCTTTCACTGCAGTGTGGTTTCAACAAGATGGTGCAACTTATCATATAGCCGGGCCTGTGATGGCAGAATTGCCGCGAAAATTCTGCAATACAAGAAACTCCGCATTGCATTGGCCCCATGGTATCCTGTTACTAAACAAAATTATTGTTAATGTTAATGCAACACTCCAGAATGTAATGAATATATTTTTTTTTTAAATAAGATGTCGCAATTTTGTCACCAATTAGTATTTGAAAAACAAAACATTTAAACGATTTAATAACTATACATTAGTTTTTAAATGAACAACGTTAAAATAACTTATATGAATTAAAGAAAAGTTGTTTCTTAATGTACATAAATTCATCAGCCATCCTGTATCAACAACAGGCCAAACACAAATTCTCAACATTTCACGATATTGTAATCTGTTAACGATAAGCGCATTTCCAGCAGCATTTGCAAAGAAAAATGGCCCCACGACACCACTACAACAAAATATGTGCCCCAAACTGAGAAAAATACCAAACATAAGAGAAATGTAAAGGTTTCTCAAGTAATTGACATAGATTTTTCAATGCCTTGAGAATATACTTGTATCAGCAAAATCATCTGGTTGTTCTTCAATGAAATTAAAGAACTGAACATTGCCAGGCTGTGGTTGTTGTTGACAAGCTGAACTATGAACCCAATTTTTGATCTTCTTTAATGTTTTGCCTTCAGCAGCGACAATTTCAGTTGAAAACCCAGGGCAAATAATATTTTTTTACATGTGTTTCGTGTTTTTTTTCTTCATTTTTTGATTTGGGGCAGTTGTACAATTTTGCTTTGCGGACATTTTTTTAGGGTGCCCCTAAGGAAAACATGACATGCATATAACCAGAATAGTGTAGTGCACGTGTGTAATAATTTTCCAACTTTGCAATTCCCATCAAAATCACAGTTCCCACGATTAAGTTGGTTACCAAAACCAATCGGAAAAGCGCTATAAATCAAAAAATTCAAATGGTGATTTTTTATGTTATTTTTGTATTGAATTTCATTTATAAATGACGTTTCAAATTGAAAAATTATAAGATCGTAGTGAAAAACTCAAACAATTCAAAAAACGAATCATGTTTAACAAACGCGAATAAACTTCGTAAGATTTACGCGGTTTTTGAAAAATTGACATCACAAAAATAGTCTTGACTTGAACATATGACAATGTGTGACTTTAAGTTTCATAGTTTGGGACAACTTTATATAATAACAAAACGACATTTGTCAAAAATAATTGTTTTAAACGCGATATTTTATTACGTGACTTTAGTTCGTTTTTTTTTAGAAATATTGATCGGCGTACACTCTCAGCAATCCAACAACATAATCGGACAGCAAGTGCGACTGGCGATGAGCGTAGTCAGCTTTTGGAGGAACATCGCATGTACATTTTTCCAGGGTGATCCATTTTGACTCCTGAACTAGTGTTGGGCATTATCGTTCACTGAACGGACCGGTCCTTTTCGTTCCGTTCCGGTAAAGGAACTCGTTCAGTCTTTTCGTTCCATCGTTCCTTTTGGCTCCTTCGTTCGAAAGACATTCATTCGGTCAAACGTCTGTTTATCGTTCAGTGTTTTTTTCACTCTGAGAGCAGAGTCCTCATCGCCTCGTAGAAATTTGATATGAAACAATTTCAATAGAATTCATCCAGCCTTTAACTGCACATTTTAAAATATTTCGTCGAAATAGATTTATATTTGCGAACAGCACTTCACCACAGTGAACCAACCAAGTATTTGCAATGGAACAAGACTAGCTGTTAAAAATCAGATAAAGCTCCTGATTGTAAGGATACCAATGATTTCAACCAGCTTAACATTCCAATCCAAGCGCGTCCAGTTTTCAGTTCGCCTTGAATTCGTAATGACGATTAATAAATCGCAAGGACAATCATTGAAAGTCTGTGGAATAAACCTAGAATTTCCCTGTTTTTCCCATGGATATGCTCGACAGCCGGTAAATCATCGGCGCACAGTGTTGCGAAAGCGGAATTTTTTGGAAATCATATTGCCTAAACTGTATTTTTAATTGTATCGATGAGAAACTTCTACAGATTGGTCACAATGAAATCCCAAACAGAATGAGTGAAAAAAAATGTACACCGAAAAAAATTGTTGGGTCAAATTTTCAACAAAAGTCAAAAAAAAAAATGTTCGAAAAAATTTATTTTAATTCTTCTTTTATTTCTGATAAATACCCTATGATTGGTTTTTAAAATAAATTATAGGGTGGTCCGAACAAGAATTATAAACGTCAAATTTTCATGATTTTTCGATATTTGTTGAAAAACTCTGAAATTTTATAAAAAACCAAAATCTATTTCATTTCTTATTTGAAAGGTGGCAATCAAAGCTTTAATTTGATACCGGTTTGAAGTCAATAGCTTCAGTTTTAAGAGAGTTATGCTCATTTTTGTGGAGTGCTAGAATAGATGTAGAATAAAAAAAAAATTTGAAGATACTATTTTATAACACAGGCATATTTTATTACATTCTACAGAAAAAATACAAATTATCAGTCATCTACCAATAAGTTCATTGCTTCCTCTGATAATTCCAGGTGTTTCTTCTCCTTCAGTATTCTGCTACTTGTGATTGCGGGATCAGAATTGGCGAGCAGATAATGTAATATGTCTTCACAATTGTCTTTTCTTGATGTTTTCCTCGCATGGTAAAGCCTTGTGTTTCTGAAGTCCTTGTTTCCTGCTTCCAATGCTTCTTATACTTACCTACTGTATTCTATCGAAACGAATCAATTGTATAATAAATGAGTTCAATTTTGTTCAAAAGGTTAAAAATTATCCCACTGCTTACTGTCCCGGTCCTGACAATCAAATCGTTCTGGCACTTGCACAAACATCATTGCAAGCAATACCATAAATAAAAATAGCACCACCCATACACCATATGGGTGTCACATAAGGAAAAAAAAACCTAAAGTCGATCACATGTTTTCAGACAAAAGTCATGCATCCAGAGTGTTGAACGTATGTTGAACCACAAATGTCAACACGACCCACTACCTATCGCAGCAGCAAACAAAAAGATACGTGCTCGAGTAAGTGTCACAACACATGACGCCGAGACTTAGCACTCACAACAGAGTGCAGCTTCTTCAAAATCTATTCCACGGAATTATCTCAAATGCTCTATGCCAACCCTTCCGAATATCCCTCCGCCAAATTTTATCACTCCGCCAAATCCAGAAAATAACCAATTATCCCTATCACATTTTCAACAATTATAAAGCCTCCCTCGACACTGTGATAGGGAAACAATTATTTGAAATTATGTTTGCTCATACACAAAACGTGTACAAGAATGACTCTGAGTGACACTAGATCAGAAAGGCGATTTAACACAGGCCAGCTGTTGCCGTGTGGCGGTATTGGTAGAATTTACACGTAGGCCCGAAATCATTAGAATGAATAATGTCAGCATGGAAATCAAGCGAAGGGGCGTGTTGGCAAAGAAAAACTACTTTGAGTTAAATAAAATAATTCAAAAACAGACCCCTCCCTCGACGACCTCAAACTACACTGTACAACACACTTATTCTATCTGGCCTTGTTAATGGTAAAACAAGCAGATGAAGCAGTGCTGGTTTTTTTTTTTTTTTTGAAAAAGAAATGCTTCGCTAAATTTATCGCTCGACGTGTGTTAACGAATTATCCAGATGTAGAACGAACCGTGAGTTGTATAAGTAAAATTCCGTCATGAACGTAGTGAAACGTATGAAAATTCAGCGATTGGACTGGCTGGGTCATGTCGGTCAAATGAATCCAAATGCTCCAACCAAACAGACTTCGGACGAAAATTATCACGGAAGGGAAGACCAATACTGCGATGGAAGGATAAAATGGAAGAAGATATGAAAATCCTCAGAATCAGGTACTGGATAAAGCATACAGAAGACCGAAGTGTTTGAATGTCACTTATTCAGCAGTCCACGACCAATAGCAGGTTGTAGAGGAAAGGATGTAAA
The DNA here is from genome assembly GCA_958296145.1 of Hydrotaea cyrtoneurina. Taxonomy (NCBI): domain Eukaryota; kingdom Metazoa; phylum Arthropoda; class Insecta; order Diptera; family Muscidae; genus Hydrotaea; species Hydrotaea cyrtoneurina. Next base: position 46,677,716 of record OY282514.1, on the reverse strand, counting down.
ACAGGGATTATTGATTGATTATTGTTCGTTTTTTTGTTGATTATTGATTTTTTGATTTGAAAAACATAAAATCATTGATATTAATTTTTATAAGTTACCGTAAAAAGTGCAACCCTTTCTTTAAATGATTGCAAATGCAAAAACTTATGCTGTTACAAAGTCAAGTTATTTTCAAAAAAATATATGATTTCCACATACCGACAATATTTGCCACACCCAGAACACCTAATTCTATTACAGAATGAATGGTCGCCATTCCAAATGCAGCATTCTAAAAAGAGTTAATCTCTTCACGCTCCGAGTTTCTCTAATTGATTGCTGTCATTCTAATAGCCTTTAATTGACTCGTTGCTGTCATTAAACAAGCATTCTTTGTGTGTAAAGTTATCCACAGCATCCTTTGTTCAAATTCAATATTCATAACATTTAATATTCACTGATAATTAAATGGTCGGTTATTTGGTTACATTTTCCTTTAACCTTTGAAACGTATTTTTTGTTTAATCAAATATTGAAATTCTTGTCAAATTGTAATTAACTGGCCCTCTCGCCTTGGTATCCTCAAAACATTGACAGCGGTGCATTGAGTATTTACCGAATAAAATCCAAGAAAATGTATTACGGATCGTAGAAAAGTATGTTACTATATTTGAAATATGTTGACACAAAAAACCATGTTTGGTGTCACCCAATAACAAAACTATATAATACGTACTCAGCTTTTCAAGTCGTAAGGATTTGTCCTTTTCAAATGATTTTTATTTTTCAAAGGCTATGCTAGTTTAAACAATTTAAATATGGACTTTTGCAAGTCCTACAACAACGACGAAAAATTAGAAAAATTTCATAGGAAATTTTGATTATCCTTGAAGATTTTAACGACTTTTTTTTAGAAAAATATATGTCTTTGAGCGATTATAGTACTGTTCAATGTGTTTTAAAAGTGGATGCTTCTAGATGTATTAGTTTAGTAACAACAGCGATTCCAAAATTCCCTCTTAAACAAGATAAATATGAATGTGGTTATACAACGCCTCATCCATGGACAAATCCATACACTTGTGAAACTAGGTACCGTAGGAAGGAAAACTGCGGACTCCGTTTTTTATTTCCTGATGTTGCAATCTTTTGCAACAACTATATAGTTTTATTTATTCAGGGTTTTCTAAAAAGAGGTATTATTATGGTATTCAAAGCAAAATGGGAAAAACACCATCAGCCAAATGGCCATCACGACCACGCTTAGAGGACCATATCCGTTTCATGAAATTTTCCATAACCAAATCGCAATGTTGCTGTCCTATGTCCTCGATAGCCTCATGAATTCTATCTTTGGGGTATTGAATCGACGCGGGGCTGTTGGCGTAGACCTTATCTTTCACCTGGCTCCAAAGGAAGTGATCTTGGAAAACTCTTTACCAAAAAAAATATCCACATTTTTTTTGAATCGTTAGCGCTGCCAATTGTTCTGAGCATCGGCATATGGCGCAACTATATTCAGCCAGCAAATGACAAAATGTTGTACCGTTTTTCAACGACTATATAGTTTTATTTATAAAGGAAACATGTGTTTTTCAAGAGGAAATAAAACGCATATAATTTAATGTTATGGACAAGAATTTTTATAAAGATAAGGGTTTTCCATAGTCTGGCTCGAATAAATTCCAGCCGAGAGGTCCAATTTTCGACCACTTTTTGAAGCATTTAGCGTCAATCGTGTCGGCCAGACAAGCGTCATCACATACCCCACAAATGATCCAGCGGTGTTAAATCGCATGATCTTGGAGGCCACCCCACAGGCCCACGACGCTAGATAATGCAATCACCAAAAGTTTCCTTTAATAAATTCATTATTTCGTTGGCTGTATGCACATCAACATCCTCCAATTCAGTTACTCATTTGGATGTAACATTTATGAAGAAATATGGACCAATGATTCCCTCCGTTCATAGAGCACACCAAATAGTGACTATTGAATGCGATAATTTTGTTTATTAACATAGCTATTCAACCAAAAGTAAGCTTCATCGCTGAAACTTTTTGTTGTGAAACTCGGAATCATTTTATTATTTTGGTAATAAATTTGCACGATTTTCAAACGTTGTTCCGGAGTAAGTCTATTCATTATAAACTGAGTCTAAACACTCGGTATAAACAGAAAAATATCTATAATTTTAACACACAAATCATATTTTTTTTTATTTTGATTGTGATGAGCCAAGAATATTCTGCCAGCATATGAAATTGTTTTTCCTCTCAATGGAGGCAATGTCCTGGTGAAACCGTTCACCGTGTTCGTCTCTATTAAAATGACTGACCAAAAACGAATTTTGAGCGACATATTAAACCCCCCATGTTGCCTTAGCCCTTGACAAATTGGCTGACCATCTCTTTATTATTATCTCTTTAGCTTTATTACTGCCTACAAGTCTCATATTCCAAAGTATCGGAAAGTCAAAAGTGTGCGTGGCTACCACCATTGGATGTATCGTCTGATGAAATGTCATAATAGCAACCTCAAAATACCGAATGTTATAGAAAAATATTGTATTACAAGTTTTTACAAAAAGGACGAAATATAAAGCTGAGTTTTTTCTTAAAAATTGTATGTTAAAGCTTTACTAAATATAGAATTTCGGAGAGATTCTTTGAGCGAGTTTATATAATTACACGATTTCTAAAGTGGGTGGAATGGTACATTTGTATGGTAGGTACCAGAAGGGGACCGACGATAGATCCAATTTTTTCTGGAGAGCTTTAGATGTTTATAGATTTATAAATTGCGGAATTTGGGTAAGATCGCATAGAGCGAAGTACTATTATTACGCGATTTCTCAAGTGGGTGGAATGGTACATTTGTATGGGAGGTACCAGAAGGGGAGTTGCCAGACTGCCAAGTTTTTGTCCAAAACTATGACTAGCTATAGATTTCCTAAATACAGAATTTGGGCAAGATCGCGGTGGGAATATTGAGGGGGAGTTATTACACGATTTCTAAAGTGGGCGAAATAGACGATTTGTATGGGAGGTACCAGAAGGAGAGTTGCCAGACTGCCAAGTTTTTGTCCAAAACTTTATCTAGTAATAGATTTCCTAAATACAGAATTTGGACAAGATCGCGTTGGTAATATTGATATTATTACACGATTTCTAAGGTAGGCGTTATGGTACATTTGTATGGGAGGTACCAGAAGGGGAGTTGCCAGACTTCCAAGTTTTTGTCGAAAACTTTATCTAGCTATAGCTTTACTAAATACAGAATTTGGACAAGATCGCGTTGGTCATATTTGTATTATTACAGTATTTCTAAAGTGGGCGAAATTGACGATTTGTATGGGAGGTACTTGAAGGGGTGTGGCCATATTATTGTTGTTCAAGCTTGAGGCTTGTGTTGGTAAGCTTATTGTAATATTATTCTCAAGTCATTTGGTATGTTGGGACATCTCTCTATATTTGTTTTTGTGTATTGAGTATTAAAATTTCTAGTGTGAAAAATAAAAACATGAAAATTTAGAAAAACAAAGAAATAAAAAAATTTGATGTCATATCGCTATAATAATGTAATTTAATGTGGCCACTAATAAGACGCGAAGAAAACGGAATGGTATTTCCACATCAATAAAAGTAAAATAAATATTTAGTGGTATCATGAAATGAAGAAAGCTGTTAACTTCAAAGCATTCGCTCTTTCTCTCTCACTCACTATCTCAGACACAATTTGTCTGATGAACACCGAAACTCCTCAGGCAATTCTGAATTCAAAACAACTTTCAAAATATGTCTAATACGAAAATTTGTCTAAAACGAAATGTCATTTCAATAATGTGATTAGCCATCAAAGTGTCAAAATATTGACCTCATGTTTATATAAACAGAACCATTCGTTTCGTTCAAATGACGATATTGTCAATTTGGATTTATGTAACATAAAAGACACTTTTCAAATTGACAAATGTTTTGAAATAGACATTTGTATGTATTGATCTTACAAAACCCCAATTTATTTTATTTTCGTCCATAGACATTTTCGCTTTTATTTTATAAAAAAAAAACAGTTATAAACAATTTAAGAAATCAACTCACATTTCCCATTTGCGCTCAGTCTCCAACGGTAGGAGAGTTTAACACATCTGGCTTTATTGGTTTATCCAATCTCAATTAAATACCATTTAGTTGTTTTAGCTGATTGAATAAAAATATATAAATATTATTGGGGATTAACATTGCGAATACATTTTCTGTTTTCTTTCAGTTTTTAATTGATTTCTCAACCACAGCACATTTGTGTCCGGGGAAATTATGGCATCGTTATGTTGGCTGGAGGCAAATTCCCTGGAAATGCGGCAAATTAAAAAATGATTTTTCTGCTAAGTAGATTGAAATGCCTATGTTTTTGTCATTAACAAAATATTAGTTAACTGTTGTGTGTAGAAAATACGTGGCATGTTTGAAAAGGTCAATGGCGACTCATGGATGAATAGAATTTATGTAGGCAGAAAATAAACTAAATGAGTCTAACTTTAGAAGTTTTCAAACTACCATGACCCATAACCAAATCCATATTTCGAAATATGCGAAAATATTCTTTATGGTCCACTTGAGTCCGAAATGGTGAAGCAATTTTAAAAAAAAAAAAAAGATTATCATTAGATTATATTCCTTGGTATCACGAACTGGAGAAGACAAGCACAAGACCGAAATGCTTGGAAATCATTCATTAAGCAGGCCAAGACTAACAACAGTTTGTAGAGCCAATTTAAGTATGTAAGATTATATTCATGTTTATAATAGCCCGGGTTTCAATACTCTATGGGCCTATTAACGATTTCCAAGCAAATCTATTTCGAAGAAAATAATGTAGATCAAAGATAAAACATTCGAATAAGTTTAATTTATTTAAGGTCTACTTTTAGTGGCTTAAAGGAAACCTATTTCATTTACGACCTAAGAGATACCTCTACAGATGGAAGTAAAAGTTCACATTTTCCTCGATTCTTTTAAGATGTTACAAACCAACTGACACACTTAGTATACACTCTATATGCACCAAACTAAATCCTAACAAACGAAAACTTTAACAACATTTCGCAATTTCTTGTTTCCCAGTAACCAAATCCAAAGCCCATGTGCAAATCATTAATGACTTATTTTATTCCTTTACGGTTTAATGGCATGAATGCTTAATTGAAAACATTGACAAAGTGGCTAAACAACCATCAACCATTGAAACAGAGCTTTAATAAGTGACATTCTTATGAAATTTATACACATGTTCATATTTCCATTTTTTTTTAACATTTGACAAGTATTTCCGAGAACCGTTTGTCAAACAAACAAATAAATAAATATGATTTAATTTCATTGAAGGTTGTTGACTGCCAAATCAACTTGACAAGGATAACAATTTAACAAAACAAAATGTGCACCTCAGAGCGCTTTGTTCATTGATACCACATTTGTCATATAATACACATTGACAAAGGTTAGTTAATGTTGTCATCACTTGCAGGGGGCCAACGTGCAGAGTAAGGAGAGTATTCTTTTTCGGCTCTGTTCTCACAGATACAAATTGGTCTCATTGTAGATACTTGTTACCGCTTATACTCAAGAGAATGTTTAGAATTTGAAGAGAAAACAATTTCTCAATCTCTGTCTTCATATTTTTTTGAAAATCACTGTCTTCCAGAAGCAATCGGCCAAAGGCCTGCAACTTTTGATCAATAACATTTCTTTAAAAAATATATTGCTGACAAGGAGTCAGGGATTATTATATGGTATTAAAGACCCGCTATTTTGATTTGTTTGACCTACGATTTTTTGCAGTTTGTAGCATAAGTTATGCCAGCACGACACGACACGAAACTGCATTCATATATATTCGATATTTATCACCTACAAACAAGTTAATGTTTGTGGTATGAAAAAATATATATATGTTTGATGCGAACTTGTTTGCTGAAATTTGTTAAAATGGCCATTTTTTTCAGCGTGTACGCGTACGGGTGATTCTAAGTCCCCAAAAAAATGATGTCCCCAATTTTTGGAATCTTACTACCTATAAAATAAATCCCCAATTTGAAAAATTAAACAAACCCTAAATGAAATAACGCCCGAAACTAAAATGAAATACGCCATACCTTAAATTATGGGGACGCTTTTCTATGAAAGAAACCCCCAATTTTTAAAATTAAAATTCATAAATTACAGAGTAATACAATAATGTTGCAGTAATATAAGGCCATAGGACCATATATCGATATTTTTGTATAATCTTTTGCGGTAACGACCGTTTTTATTTGATTGTTTGGCGGACATAATCCCAAATACAAATGGCCATAAACCCCAAATTACCCCCACTTAATTAATTGTATTTTACACGGCAATGACGTTATTTGAATTCATTACGATTTTTACAATAATTTCAAAATGAAATATTTTTATTAAAATGATGAAATGGAAATCCATTTGAAAATGAATTATTTTTATGGAAATATTTTATACCAAAATTAAATATGAAAGTCCAAAAAAGTTCCCACAAAAAACGTTTTTGTTGCTTTCTGTACATTATTCAGGGCACTTATTTCATTTATTTCGCGGATATTTGTTTCACGGCGCCGCACAGTGGCGCCATTTGAGTTTTTTCGTTGCAAAAATCATATCTTTTGAACCGAATAAGATAATTGAACACTTTAAACAGCATATGATAGATAACTATTCAGCCTATGAAATGAGCGTTTGGAAAGGGTGCTACGCTTTGTAGGGGCCTACTTATGGGTTGAAATTTGTGGAAAAATCAATTTTATGGGAAGTATAATAAAATGTTTTTTAACATTTTAAATGTTTTATGTTTCTTTTTAAAGGCTTTTATGATTTAAAATTATTCCAGAAAAGATTTACAAAAAAATGTTTTTTTTAAAATTATTTTTAAACTTTTTGTAAAATATTGCTCACAATTTAAAAAAAAATTGTTGTCATTTAAATTGTCATTTCTCTTTACTTAATACTTAACAAGACTTTCTTACAGTTGTAAATAATCGTAGTAGATAATTAGTGGAGAGTTATTGCAGGGTTGCGTGTCATCAGAGATGGCACTACAATTAAATGTATCTTTTTGTAGTAAAAGTTGTTACAGTTTTCTTGTTTTTTCATGTACACGGGCAAGAATGGGCACCCAATTTCAATTTCCCAAAGGAAAAAGTCGCACGGTGTTAGATCACATGATCTCGGTGGCCAATTGTGTTCACCTCTTCGAGAGATAACACGGTCCGGAAACTTTTCCCGTAAAAGAGTAATGGTTTCGTTGCTTGTGTGGCATGTAGCGCCGTGTTGTTGAAAGTAAACGTTGTCCAGATAAATATCATCCAACTCAGACCATAAAAAATCATTATTCATCTCTCGATAGTGCAATCCATTCACCGTAACTGTTGATCCAACCTCATTTTCGAAGAAGTAAGGTCCAATGACCACAAAGCGCACCCAACAGTCATACGTTGAGGATGGAGAGGTTTCTCAACAATAAGTCTTGGGTTTTCCGAGCCCCAGATGCGACAATTTTGCTTGTTGACGAAATACCGGGTACTTAAAAACAACGCCTCTTGTTGGAAAACCCTTTATATTGCTGGCAAAATGATTCGTGATGAGTGATTCGATTCATGAACATAGAACCAGAACCACACTGGTGTAACAGCTTTTTCTATCCGTACTTCTCTAGAGAGATGAAAGGAGCTGGGAGGAAACACGCACAATGCCGAAGTATTTAGAAATTATTTCCTTTTGTCTAAACACAAATAATGTTAAATCATTTCACGAAACTCGCACTAAAGTCAGATGCTTTTCGAACGAACACATGTTTTTAATGTGATTCTTTTTTACAGAAACTGTTTACAATCGGTTGGCCATTCATTGGAGCTGTTCTACTTACTGACCGGACCTCGTTTGCGATTACATTTTGGTCGAGTTTGCTGTTAACATACATAAATCGTTTACGGCGGACGTACTATCGTAAACTTTTTTCCGTCTCACATAAACACTTTTATTTATTTATAAGAAAATAAGTGTGAGTTGTGCAACAAATATTTCGTTTTCCCAAATACACTCCCTCAACGAATGTTAGTTTGTCAAACTTTACATTTGTGTGTAACTCAATATATGTACCTTTGCAAGTAAGCTTCCCATGGACGGACAGACAGACAGACATAATCTTAAGGGGATCGTACTTCAATTCATTACTAACGGCAACGACACACACACACACACACATGAATGCGTTTCATATGTTGATTACATATAATTATTTCCTTGAAAATGCTCTGGAGATTGTAAGCAACCAACAGAAGATTTTAAGGAAAAAAAATAAGGGCTGCCGTTGAATTTATATACTTATTTCACAGCCTGAAGATTTGTCTGTTGCAAAAAAGGTAATTCATAAATTTGTTGGAAGACACGAAAAGGAAAAATCCAGACAATCGTTTGACAAAAATAAAAACAATAATCTAACTATGTCAACTAGCAATAAATTACTGTTGAGAAGATGGCTACACTATGATATTTCGTTCATGATAATTTTCCACTGCACATTCGGTCCGGGATAACATCCCCACAATATGAATACAGGCAGATTTCCTTGCAACATGAGCGCAAACACAAATTTCCATTCATTGTTCAAATAACAAATTAAACTCCATTATAATTATATTTATTTCGGGCCACATAAAGATTTAAGTCCATCGTCAGTTTTAGAAAGCACCACACAATAGTGGTGTTTTATACGAAAAGTCGAATGCTATACAAATAATTTAGGAAGATCGACAACTAAAAAAAAACGAAGTCAGGAAGGTTTGAAAAAAAAGAAAATAAACAACAATCTTAATATATATTTACCCTCGACACTGATTCACTGATTCACTGACTCTGTCACGCAGTACGTAGGAATTTAAATAGGCATTCTATAATTTTCTATAAATAATAATAATAAAAAAAATTATATTTTTTTTTTGTACAGAAATTGTGTTTTCCCCAAATTTTTTTTTTACCAAAATTTTGTTTTTTCCAAAATTTTTTTTTCCAAATTTTTTTTTACCAAAATTTTTTTTTAAAATTATTTTATTTTATATTTTAAATTTTTTTTTTTACAAAATTTTTTTTTCAACAACATTTTTTTTTTCAACATTTTTTTTTTTCAACAAAAATTTTTTTTTTTCAGCAACATTTTTTTTTTCAACAAAATTTTTTTTTTCAACAAAATTTTTTTTTTCCACAAAATTTTTTTTTTTCAACAAAATTTTTTTTCCCACAAAAATTTTTTTTTTCAACAACATTTTTTTTCCATATTTCAACGGGCCCCATAGGCGCATTACAACTTACTAGTAATAAATAAGGAGTTAAGAAAAGTGAACATTTGGGGATCTAGGGTGAATAGAATGAAAGGTCGCCAATGCCCGAAATGATACATCTACCGGAATTTAATTCGAAACTAAAAAAAAAAACATTATTTGCTTTGAAAACCTTTCAAATACTGACATCTAAAGTGTGTAGCCGAAATAATGTGTCACAAAACAACTTGGGACGTCTGCCCTCTGTATAAGGGGACGATTTTTAATGACATTCAGATCGTTCACCGATCGATCATTGTCATGTGGAACTGATAATGAATTTGAAACTCCGTTGGAAGAATTTTCGACTTTTCAATTTCAGAGCCTATTCATTGAGACAATTCCTTTTTACAAATCAATTTAATTGGTCTGCAAAGTCGAGTCAACTTGCAATGGTACGTTGCACACAGCAAATAAGTGTTCCATCCATTTTGTAGAATTGCTAAAGCTTCAACAGTAGGTAGAAAGTCCGCTCCTGCGGTTACATCCCAATATGTATGTATATGACAGTAATGGTATCCGAATTGAGGTTAACAAAAAACTTCCTTATGAGCGTCAGCGATCCTTGTTGCAGTGTGATCCACCAAAGCTCTGTACACACACCTCCACCTAAAATCGGTTATTTGCTCTCCGATTGATTAACAGTTCCCTTTAGCCAATACCAATGAAACATAAATAGGATAAATATTCGTATTTCTTTTTGTAAAACCTCCTTTAAGGTAAAGAGCCAAAGCCTCTTCATGTGTGTATGTTAGTCCCTTACATTTTATAATTGCAATTAAATTCCGCTAGGTGTCTCATTTCGACCACTGTGCGATGTTAGGAAGTAAATAAATTGATGGAAGAAATATTTTTGAAGTTTACTAACACTCGGGGAATGCGCCTATAAATTCACTGCCTTACTTGCTTACATATTTCCCTTAATATACCATGAAGAAGCAGGGGAAACTACTCTCGAATCAGTGAGCTGTGCGCCATATAATTTGTATACTCACTGATCGGAACCTACCAGCTACGAACGGCTAATGCTTTTCTAGGAAAGTTTTACATGTCTAAGAGATTACTGTGTTAATCGAAAAGTCGCCAGGTAGAAAACAGCGGCTGAAAATGTTTGATGGTCTTACAAGGTTTCGAACATGGGTTGACTAAGTAAACTTTACTTGTGTTGATATCCATCAAAAGTTTCGAAAATGAACTTGAACTTACCGGGAGAAAGTAGATACAATGTGACATCCACAGTTCTAAGTGTGTTTGAAGTTTAAAAATTATCATTAGCTTTTCGCGCATTGGATAAAATTGAATTGAATTTTTCCCGTAAGACCGTCAACGTAAAAGTTTTATTATGAAACCGTCTACTTCAGTTAGACGTTTGCGAAAGCAATTATTGAAATATATAAATCTTGTAAAAGCGAGTACTGAAATGTAAAATTTTGCGAAGCGGTAATACCTTCTCCCGATTCATATCGAGCTTACTCAGAAATCGCTCTAAACGAGTTCTTATACATGGGGTCTCATCCAACGAGCATAGGCTGACCTCACGAGTGCCAAAAGGCTCTGTCCTATCTCCTTCCCTATTTCTTTTTTTCATTGACGACCTGTGTCGACGTAGCAGACACTCTTAATGTTCTGGGCATGAAAATACATTGATCGAATTCGAAATTGAATCAACATATTCCAAAAGTCTTCGCTTATTAAATACTAGTAAGTTGTAATGCGCCTATGGCGCCCGTTGAAATATTGAAAAAAAATTTTGTTGAAAAAAAAAAATTTTGTGGAAAAAAAAAATTTTGTTGAAAAAAACAATTTTGTTGAAAAAAAAAATTTTTGTAGAAAAAAAAAAATTTGGAAAAAAAAATTTTGGAAAAAAAAAATTTTTGTAAAAAAAAAATTTTGGAAAAAAAAAATTTGGGGAAAACACAATTTCTGTACAAAAAAAAATATTATTTTTTTTATTATTATTATTTATAAAAAATTATAGAATGCCTATTTAAATTCCTACGTACTGCGTGACAGAGTCAGTGAATCAGTGTCGAGGGTAAATATATATTAAAGATGATTTTGTTGTAGTTCTTGGGTTTACTTTTTCGTAAACAACCAAAGCATGAAGTGAATCTTTACTGTTTATCAAGCATTTCAAATGGTTTTGATAAATACCCAAATGAATTCCCAAAAAAGGAATATATCCGGTATTTTCACATAAAAATGGAGTAGAATCCTATCTCTAAAATCTACTCGGTTTAATTGATCCCACTGAAATTTCGTCTTCAAATCGCAGTTGCTGTCAGCATATGCTTATTGGATGGGACCACATCTATAAAAACGCTTATAGAGCGATATCTGAATAAACTCGATTGGGCGTTAATTTGCAGGATTTGTAGCCTCACCTTTATTGGTGATTGGTAGAACATTGACTACATTTCAACTTGATGGATAAATACCAGCACGGTACGACATGTAGAAAAGATTGCGCAATAGACGAATTCGCCTCGAGGAGCACTTACATAGGACAAGTGCTGAAATACCATCCGGGCCAGGAGTTTTATTTACGTTGAAGAACCCTTTTAACTCCACATGTTCGACCAACATATCTGAGGCATCGAGCTAGATACATTGTTGATCACGGAGAGTGGTTCGCTGCTTTCTGACAAAGATAAATAACTTAGCCAGAAGGAAGGCTTTATCAACCCGCCCAGTGAATATCTGGTCATCTTTAACAGCCATTGGGATAGGAGATGAGATATAAAATTTCCAATTAATAAATTGTCATATCAACAATAGTCGCAATAGACGAAATCTTACGATGCATTGATTCATTGGAATTAGTAGATCGTCCTAAGGACGTGACTAGTGGAGCCAACTAGATCCCTGTCCTCAATGTTATGATGTGCCTTCTAATAAGGCTGACAAAGCAGAGAAATTATTCCCCAAAAGGCTATGATAAGTCTCTATGCCTTTGGATTTATGTTGTGGGAGAACACCGGTAAATTACTTTGAAAATGCCTTCGAAAATGTTATTCTTAGCAACTGGGTTTGTGTTAGAGGATGCTACTTTCTACTAATATAGAAATATATAATTGTTTTCTTAAAGCAAAGGACAAACAAATATTCATTTCTCAAGTAAGTTCATCTGAAGTAAAGGAACTCGAAGGTGGTGCGGTACCAAAGTTATTATATAACAACAACAGAAGACCACAACGTTCAGTTGGAAATTCTGTTCTCATTTTCTTTATTTAAATAAATTTAAGATAATTTCTTCAGCATATTTTTTTAAGGCTAAACAACCCTTTTTTAGCTGTGATAACGTTAATAAAAATGAATTTATTTGCCTTTCATTCAAATTAAAGCAAAGGTCAAACAATTGACTGCAATTTTAAATTATTAAAATCGTATATTGCAGAGGTGAACAACAATATCTCAATTCAACGAACATGTCGAAATTGGAATCTAATCGAGGCTTCATAACCACAGTTCAGTTAAATCCTTGATGGCACCTCCCTGCTAAGTGGGATTGACATTTTCTGGAATTGCACATCTATACAAATACTCAAAGGATGTCAATGTAAATGTTGTTGCTGTACACAATTATCTTAATATACGATGCTGATAGCTACTCGGGGAATACTTGTTGTCCACATCTATCTCACTTATAACCAGTGCGACCAAGTCGCTTTCGTCATGATGGAGCAACATCAGGGAGTATTTACAATTTTCATGGGGTGAGCAATAATTCTGACTTATTCGCAGAGAAAACAATTCGTTGGCTTTTATATTAAACTGTGACAACCAAATGTTACAGAAATCGTATGGCAATTTCATTATGCAATTCTTTTTTTTAACCGTGAAAAATGCGGTAGTTCAAAATATTAATAATTCCCCAAAGAAACATCAATTCTATTTTTAATACGGGTTTTCCAACAAGAAACCATATCAGCCAAATGGCCAAGACGACGATCGACGTGAACGGGTTTTATTCTTCACATCACTAATTTTTCCCAACAGCTCGTATTTTTCCACTGTGGCTGCAAGATTTTCACCATTTTTGTAGTGAATTGTAATAATTTCAATGCGTTGTTGAAACGTGTATCGTTCCATTTTTATTAATGACGTAGTTTCTACTTGTCAAATGTCAAAGAATAAAAGCTTCAAAGGTGACAGCTACCGAAACACCGGGTGATTCAAAATAACACCTCTTGTTGGAACACCCTTTAGTTTTATTTCATTTCGTAGCTGGGAGTTTGTACGCTTTTCCTGGAACTTATTTTTCTTTTATTTATTCATTCTTTTTTTCTTTCTTTATTCATTGTGAGTTTTTACAAGGGAGTTTTTTCGTTACGCTACAAAAACAATTACAAAATCCAATGAAATTCTGTGTAACCCCATTCGTATCAGGCAGTGACTTCGGGTCACTACTGAAATTAATACTTTTATTATTTTATTTATTTTATATTTTGTGGAATTATTTCATTGGGAGTTTTTACAAGGGATTTTTTTCGTTACGCTACAAAAAAAAATTACAAAATCCAATGAAATTCTGTGTAACCCCATTCGTATCAGGCAGTGACTTCGGGTCACTACTGAAATTAATACTTGTATATATTTTATTTTACATATGTATAAATTTAGTTTAGACATATAATCAATTTAATTTCTGTTTTTATAAACCATTTTGCGTTTTACTGTCGTCTCTTTATGTTACAAATTTTGCTTCGTACGAATAGTGTTAAATATTTTCCACCGGTTAGTCGTTTTTCGTAACGAAAACCGCACTGAAATAAATATTAAATTACCTAAGAACAAATAATAAAATGAATTTCAATCACAATTTCATGTTGCGCCACATGTTCAACATGAAAAGGTTGTGCTTGCCGGGCCACAGGGATATACCATGGAACTGCAGAGCAGATTGGTGCTCTCTGACATATTCCAGCCTTACTGGAATCCGTGGACCTGTCTCTAGCCACTTACAAACTTCTACTACGTGACTGGGCACATAGATTCATCAATGAAGATTTATTTCATTAAAATTTATGGTGATTTCCGGCTTGATGGGATCTTTCCTTATTTTGCTAGTGATTTCTGATCACACTTATGGTAGAGGGGTAACTCAAAGTTATATGATTGTGACTGGGAAGTGATTAACGCGATGGTTTTACCATAGAATTTGTATCTAATGTAAAGTTTTTAAATGCAAAGAATACATTTTCCTATAATAAAAAAAAATTAAATAAACTCTACTAGAATCTCACTTCTGTTTGTTAGAAGTTCCCTGGGGACCTATTTCATGTGCTAACTTCAAGGCATAGACTCCCTAATGGGAGGGTTAACCGAAAAAATACCTTAACCCATTCATAGCCAGCGATGCCATATGGCACAGAGAAAAGTTTAAAATATCAATGAATTCTAACTCAGGACCCCTTATAACATATAAAACTTTTTTTTAAAAAATGTCTTGGTCAAGAATGGTTTAACATTATTTCCATAGAAAATTTCCAGGAGCATAAACTTGTTTCACATTACAGAAAAAATGGACATCAATTAGATATGAATTAAGTTTCACCTATTAATAATTCTCAATTAATAGATTAATTAATTCAATTGAAATTGTAATCAATTCGACTTTTTATAATTGATTTAAACAAACAATTTTACTGTAATTCGATTTTATTTTCAGACAATTGCTGTCTAACGCCGCTCTGCCTATTCAGACCCAGGTTATGGATCCTTGAATTTTTTTTTAACTACATAATTCTAGTAAAGGTGAACTCAAATTAAGTAAAATTCAGTTTATCAGTTTACTCATTTTAAGTTTGAATTTGTTCATGGAGTACAAATTACAAAACTTCATAGATTTTGGTTAAATTGGAAAATAACTGAAGTCCATTCTAAAAACAATACGATTTCGTAATGTTAAAAAAAATAAGAAACCTGTGAAAAAGTTGCAGTCGGGTAAACCGACTTATATATACCTTCAGTAAAAACATACAAGTCTCATATCTTCTTAATATATATTTACCCTCGACACTGATTCACTGACTCTGTCACGCAGTACGTAGGAATTTAAATAGGCATTCTATAATTCTATACATAATAATAATAAAAACCAGTGAAAAAGTTGCAGTCGGGTAAACCGACTTATATATACCCTCACCCTCAGTAAAAACATAAACATTGCATATATAATAAAATTTTTAGGTATTTATTTTTTTACAATTATAATAATAATAAAAACAAATAATTAAATAAATTAAAAAAAATTAAAAACAAATAATTAAATAAATTAAAAACAAATAATTAAATAAATTTAAAACAAATAATTAAATAAATTAAAAACAAATAACTTAACATTTATTATAACGAAACTAATTATTGTAATTTATTAATATTCCATCATGGTAGCTAAACGGAGTTTCAAAAGTTAAAGCAGAGCAAGGTCTAAAATTTGAAAATGCCCAATCAATCTGTGTTAATCCTTTGGTGGTAATCTCATTTGATGCTAATTGCGATTCAAAATTTTTAGAATATAAAATGTTTTGAATGCTTGCATTTTCATTCGTCAGTCGACAAATATTGAAATCGCCAACTATGATTATACGTGGAGTAGATTCATTTCCTGCTGCTGAATGTATATCATATATTTTGTTTATATTACATTCGACGTAGTTTTTGAGTACGTCAATGGAGAATTGAGAGTTTCGGTAAAGAGTCATAACATAAACTCCATTTAGCTTGGTTACAACCAATTGCATTGTATTGGAACCGAAGCTGTAATCCTTTTCATAAACAAATTCAGCAATAGTGTTTGATTTGGCATATATTAATATTCCCTTTTTCTCACGCATTGTGCTTCCGCTGCTTTCCATACGATGAACCGTCTTGTAACCAAATAAAGGATATTCTTCATTCTGTAGAGTCCAAGTTTCAACAAAGCATATAAGATCCGCTTTATGCATTATCCGATTTGCCGCCACGTATGCAAATTGTGCGCGCATGCTTTGAATATTTTGATAATAAATTTTTGGAGGATCTTCATGTGAAACTTCGTCGAATGTAGTTATAAGACGTTTTGGACCTTGGAGTTGAAGGATTTCCTGTTGAACCGGTTCCGTATCGGATACACGCTTAGGTGCTACAAACTTTCCAACTACAAATAGTCCGTTCGCTGACGTTGCCCGGCTGCAAGCGACGTATATGGCAGCTCGCGGAATTCTTTTTGTCAGATGCACAACAACTTTTGAATAGGTCGCTCCTTGGCTCTTGTGGATTGTGATTCCCTCAGCAGGAACGATTGGAAATTGTTTCCTGTAGATCATAACTTGATCATTTCGTTTGAACTGAAAAGGGCGAACAATGCGTTGTATGGGAGTCCACAATGGTTGTGTTGGATGTGATTGTTTAGATCTCTGTACTGAACCAACATCTGTATCTGGAAACTCTATCCACGCCGTAATGGGTTGTTCACCACAGGAGTCGATTTGTCGCAAAATTCCAGTAGCACCGTTTACCAATCCATCGTGAGTACTTATGTTCACCGTCACCATGTACTTTGCAGATTCCTTAAGGAGTAGGGTGTATAGGAGTCCTTGTGTCTCTGATGTTTTAAACATTTTCACAGTCTCCAAAATATGTGCTTTATTTCGATCTGTGATAGATGTTGCCTTTATTACATCAATGGCTCGCGATGTTGCTTCCTCTCCGTCCAATTGGCCAAGTTTCAGGTCGTTAAAAGCATTTACTTCCCTGTTGGAATAAAATAGATGAATAGCATCATCTGGAATATTTCCGTTGTTAGTAACAACTCTAGTACTGATCAGTTCGAGATTACTCTCAGTCATTTCTCCCGTTGCCATATTGTTGAGTGCCTCTGCGAAATCTCTATCCTCACGTTGTCTCATTATTTCGGTCAGCTGAAAGTATTTGAAGAGGTTCCACAATGGTGCGCCGGTGATGGTACTATATGGGTCACTGCTGTTAGGAGCAAAAATCCATTTATCGCCCACTGGAGATAATTGTCTGAGGTCGCCAAATACCAGAATTGAAATACCTCCAAAGGCCAGACTGCTCTTAAAGATCTGCTTGAGTCGCAAATCCAAGAATGAGAACATCTTCGCTCCCACCATCGATATTTCATCGACGATAAGGAATTTTAAGTTCATTAGCTTTGTGTAGAGGCTGTTGCAGACATCATTGCTCAATGGTCTCAATTCTCCTGAATGTTGATTAATTGGTAACGAAAACAATGAATGAAGCGTGGCTCCTCCTATGCCGAAAGCTGCTTTGCCTGTAGGAGCACCAAGAAGAACAGTAGGAAGTTTAGGATCGCATCCTGGTACAGCAGTAAAGCGTTTGACCAACGACTGATAAATGACTTTAATCAGACGGCTTTTTCCAACACCAGCTCCACCGCTAACAAATTCAAAAAATGGTTGTTTCTTTTTCACTTGATGCATTCGTGATCAAGCGTGTCGTAGGTTCTTCTGTATCTTCAATACTGCTGGTGTTATCGTCGACGTGGAATACGGCTACATTAGGGTCTACTTCTGGAACAGCTAGAACCCTGTAATCAGTAGCTGCTAGTGGAGTATTTTCCTCTACTTCAGCCAAATTGTTTTGTTCTTCCTCAACACGTCGCAGAATGGTTTCCAGCTCCCGTTCTTCAAACTGATCGTATTTTTTACGGTTTGCTTCGATGGATGATGTTTCAGTCCTACATATTTCTTCACAGTCCTTATTGTTTACATCAAGTTCTTCATTTCTCCATGGGCGATACAGCATGACGAGTTCTCTAAAATAGTCTTCTCTGTTGGTATCAACACAAAATCTCCGGAAGCGTAACACACATGGTTTTGTCCTTTTGAATATATATCCGCTCCTATCCTTAAGTTGTTGTCTGCTGTTGACGTTAGATACCTCCTGCGGTTCGTTGTCTTCTGGATACTCCTGATCCGGATTAGGTTGAGCTCCATTCCACCTTTTACAAAATCGGTACATTGCCACAAAATCCGCTAAACAAATCTCATCCAAGTTGTCTGGTCTTTGCATGTAGTGGTCCACCATATTTTCAACAAAAATATCAGTGGAATCTGGATCCATATCGCGCAACAGCTCTCGAGATTTAATCAATTTAACTCTCTTTTCTGGTGGATTGGTGTCAATATAAACTTCGGCGTTGCTCATTTCAGAAAGGTGCATTCCGAGTATATTATACGCCGCTTCTTGAGCTGAAATCTCCGTTGCGTTGATAAATTTATTGCCAATATGTTGAAATTTTTGACGAACTGAGAAGTTGCCTCCGCTAATCTCATCCATTGTTTCCCGCATTAGCCTCGACACACCCCGGTTGGACTTGTTTATGTAATTGATGATGTAGCTGCAGCAGGCATATGCGTCCAGAATGAATTGGATGTCCATGTTAGCTCTGTGAAGACCAAGTATAGTAGGATTGAAACAATTCACTAGTCTATCTCCAAACTTGCGCTTGTAAAAAATCCTTGGCTTTTCTAAAGATGACCGGATGGCCATGATATATTCCTCGTAGGACAGATTAATTCTATCGTGCTGTAGAAA
This sequence comes from Hydrotaea cyrtoneurina, assembly GCA_958296145.1. Classification (NCBI taxonomy): domain Eukaryota; kingdom Metazoa; phylum Arthropoda; class Insecta; order Diptera; family Muscidae; genus Hydrotaea; species Hydrotaea cyrtoneurina. The sequence goes on along the minus strand of OY282514.1, from coordinate 46,658,780 downwards.
ACGATCGAAATCATTCAATGCGATTTCCTCCTCTTCAGTTAGATTAGCATTGATGACATTTAGTATTCTGTCGTAATTCTCATGATGATAGTTTACATCGTCTTCTGTGGAAATTGGCAAAAGAATTAGAGTTTCACGCATAGGTGGATGGGGCATGTTGAATCGGCATATTTTTTTGCCACGTATCTCCCTTATGCAGGTTCTTCCATGCACGTGCTTCTGGTAAGCCGTATACTGGTCCAGAGATGTAAAATTAGCATCCGTTGATATATATTTATCTATGAAGTTGGCCACGGCTGGGAAAGAGTTGGGGTTGTGGATATCAACTTTGGGAGCGTTTTTCAGCCAATACATCCCGTGAATATGGGGCGATCCTCTATGTTGGAATTCTACGCGCCAGTAATATTTTTCCACAGGGTAGTTGTCGAAAACACCTCCATCCTTCTTGAGCAACTTAAATAGCTGGCGTATACGGTGATCAAAGTATCTGGAGCAGGTAACGGGATCGGTTCGAATTAACCGGAATTTTTCTCTTGTTTCCATTTGTTCTGCTTCGTCTTCCGTGATTATCTTGGAGTCAACGATACTGGACAATACTACCAGTAATTCATTCCATCTTGATTCTGCTGCAGATAGAGTTATAAAAAAGGTGGGGAGGCCAAACTGACGAATCATTGCCAAAACTTTTTTCTTCTCTTTTTCCCAGTGCGAAGGTGCAGATCTCAGTCCTCTCAAAATTTGGTAACCATCATCATGTTGGATCAGGTTGTTGACAAAGTTTTCGTCCAACATATTTCCAGCAGTGTTTCGAGCCGATCCAGATTTTTTTCGAAGGCATGTTGATATTGCATTTTTAATGCGGAGCAACTCATACTTTTTGTAGGAATAGAGAAGTTTATCCACACGTGCACATCGTCGGTCATATCTTCTAAGTTCTGATCGGGCAATTTTGCTATAAGACTCCTTACACATCCTGTTTTCACCACAGTATATTGTCGGAAAGGACAATTCTTCGGAATCTTCATCAATAGTGAGATCTCTGGGCCTGCTACCTTCACCGGGCGCCATTGCAAGTCGAGACATGTTTTCCACGGGCTCATTGTCTAACAATGTCTCCATTCCACCTGGATTTACAATGTCCTCATCATTTTCTTGTTCCGGTGCAGCTTGATTTTGAGATATGTGGCTTATAATGTTGCTTATTTCTTCCTGGTCATCTGCAGATGCAATAAAATTTACTTGGTTTTCACCGTTGAACTGCTCAATCCAATGTGGAGATATATTAATACCATGCTTGTTGTACAACTGTGTTGATATCAGGAATTGTGCAGCCTGTATAACTTTAGCTGGGCGAATCGTTTCCGTTATATAACTATGCGAGTACGCCATTCTTCGTTTGAGGTGAACCTGAATGACATGAGCTTGATCAAATGTCCGTGGTAGAGATTGAACGGTATCGCTTACACATATCGGAATGTTTACAACAGCTCCTCTTAACGCCGATTGCCTGTCACATCCTAGGGTTATAATGCGCATGAATGGGATTCTTGGGCTCACGAGGCGCTCTTCTAGACATGTCAGTCCTTGTAGTTGTGCTGGTATGTTAGGGAATTCTAAACCATTTGACAGGCATATATTTGGGACCTTTTGCTTCCTAATGGTATTGTAACAAGTGTTGCAAAATTTATATCTTCCTGATGCCGACGGGAATTTCTCAGACAAGTAAAATACTTCTGGATAGTTGAATCGTTGTAGGGTTTCTTCTTTGCAGAGCAATCGTATCTGAGATGCAAACCAAGTTCCTCCGCAGCAAATGCAAATCTCTGTGGGCCCCAGCTTAACCTGTTTAAAGTACTCTTTATACTTGGTATTAAGGTTCTCCTCAGTATTATGAGATTGCTGCGAAAGTTGTATAGCCATTCTCATGGTAATCCTATGAAGTCGAACTCTACAATTTTGACTACGTCTTATATTTGACAAAACAGATTGATTTAGCTGTCTTGTTTGGCGTCGATTCTCTGTATTGCGGCTTTGCTCTGCTATTCTATAATCGGGATTTAGTCGTCGATGTAAATGTCCTTCGGTTTCGGTTTCTCTGTGCTCTGGGTTGAGACGTCGTTGCTCGTGTTCCTCTCGGTTCCTTTGACGTTCAGCTTCCAAATATTCTTCATCCTGACGACGTTGCGAATGTTCTTCTCTATCCCTTTGGCGTTCGGCTTCTCGGTACTCTGGGTTTAGACGACGTTGTTCGTGTTCCTCTCGGTTCCTTTGACGTTCAGCTTCCAAATATTCTTCATCCTGGCGACGTTGCGAATGTTCTTCTCTATCCCTTTGGCGTTCGGCTTCTCGGTACTCTGGGTTGAGACGACGTTGTTCGTGTTCTTCTCGGTTCCTTTGACGTTCAGCTTCCAAATATTCTTCATCCCGACGACGTTGCGAATGTTCATTTCTATTCCTTTGGCGTTCGGCTTCTCGGTACTCTGGGTTTAGACGACGTTGTTCGTGTTCCTCTCGGTTCCTTTGACGTTCAGCTTCCAAATATTCTTCATCCCGACGTCGCTGCGAATGTTCTTCTCTATCCCTTTGCCGTTCGGCTTCTCGGTACTCGTGGTTAATTCGTCGTTGGATACGCTGTTCTCTGTCACGAATGCGTTCGGACTCCCTATATTGCGAGTTCCGCCTTCTAAGGCTGCGACGAAGGGTGTTGGTGCTCTGTTCTCGAAATCTGTATTCAGAATCCTGAAGTCTTACACTTCGAACTATGCCATCCCGAGCAATTTCCGCAGATCTATTTCGTGACACTCTACCACTTTCGACTCGTGCTCGAGTGAGTTCTCGGCGTTGATTTTCTGACTGTTTTCTTAACCTTGGCATGATAAATTTAAAAATCAAAATAGCGATTGACTAAATACGTGTTGTGTTTTCTAAGTCCTAAATGGAACTGAATGAAGTTTGGTATTCATTTATAACGTAAACTCGGAGAACCTACTTTTACCTGCATACGACCATTATTTGGGTTTAAATGTGGACCTTTCAATGACCTGTCGACTTTCATGTCACTGTTAATGTTAAGCCTTTCATCTAGGTACTTGAGCCTTTTCGCAGATTTCTGTGCTAGGTAGGGAAACTATATTCCCCGTAATCTCTTATAGAATTAAAAACGGCCATAAAACTACAATTTGTACAAAAAAGTACGATAATTAAAATGTCCCTACTTGTCATAAAAATGGTGGGAAAGGTTAAACTACCTAAGTAAACCACATTATTTATGTTGCAATTCCTAATATTACTGGCCTTATTTTATTTAGGTAGGTATAATGCGTAATATCGAATTTCAGCCAATAATAGGGATAAACAATTTCCAATATGCATTAAATTTGACCGACGGCTGTATTTACTGAAGGAAATACATTCGATGGGTATGATGGCCTAAAGAGTAATAAATATTTTAGTCGAATTCGTAAAGAAGGCGTAATGGTTTGCTTGGATTTTACATATGAAAAAAGTAATAATAGCAACGCAGAATCATAGAATTTACAAGAATGGTTGGATTTCAAATTTGTTGTCAAAAACCTATGTCTATGTATACACTAGGGTTTAAATAGGATGGTACAATTGTATGTGAGGTACCAGAAGGGGCGTGGCCAGACTTCAAAGTTTTTGCCCGAAACTTTATCTAACTATAGGTTTACTAAATAGAGAATATGGGCAATATCGCGCTGGTGATACTGATATTATTACATGATTTGTAAGGGGCGAGATGCTACATTTGTATGGGATATACCAGAAAGAGAGTTGTCAGACTTTTTTTTGTCCAAAACATTGTCTAGCTATAGCTTTAATTAATGAAAAAAATGTGGGCAAGATCGCGATGGGAAAATTGGTATTATTACACGATTTCTTAAGAGGCGGGTTGGTACATTTGTATGGGAGGTACCAGAAGGCGAGTTGCCAGACTTCCATGTTTTTGTCCGAAATTTTGTCTAGCTATAGTTTTACTAAATACAGAATTTGGGCAAGATCGCGTTTGTCATATTGATATAATTACATGATTTCTAAAGTGGGCGAAATAGCAGATTTGTTTGGGAGGTACCCGAAGGGGTGTGGCCATATGGCCCATATGCAATCCCATAAGCAGTGTTGGGAAATTATTAAGCCAATGCCAAATTTCAGAGTGATTGTTTGAATCCTTCGAAAGTTATCGTGTGTACCAGCAGGACAGACAGACGGACATGGCTCAAACGATTTAGAAAGTCATGAATCGAATGTGGTTCAAAGAGACTTGGGTTCTAATGTGGATATTTCTATGTGTTACACTTTTGGGTCGTATCAAATGATATATACCCTCCTACCCGTAGGGTGAGGGTATAAATATTGTATTACATGTTTTTACAAAACGGGCGGAATATAAAGCAGAGTTTTTTCTCGAAAATTGTATATAGCTAAAGATTTACTAAATATAGAATTTCGGAAAGACTCGTTGAGCGAAATTATATAATTACACGATTCCTGAAGTGGGTGGAATGGTACAATTGTGAGGGAGGTACCAGAAGGGGAGTTGCCAGACTTCCAAGTTTTTGTCGAAAACTTTGTCTTGTTATAGCTTTACTAAATACAGAATTTGGACGCGATCGCGTTGGACATATTGATCATATTACACGATTTCTAAAGTGGGTGGAATGGTACATTTGTATGGGAGGTACCAGAAGAGGAGTTGCCAGACTTCCAAGTTTTTGTCCAAAACTTTGTCTTGCTATAACTTTACTAAATACAAAATTTGGGGAAGATAGCGTTGGTTATTCTGATAGTATTAGACGGTTTATCGGGGGCGGGATGGTACATTTGTATGACAGGTACCAGAAGGGGAGTTGCCAGACTTCCCAGTTTTTGTCCAAAACTTTGTATAGCTATAGGTTTACTAAGTACAAAATTTGGGCAGGATCGCGTTGGGCATATTGCTATTAATACACGATTTCTAATGTAGGCGATATGGTACATTTGTATGGGAGGTACCAGAAGGGGAGTTGCCAGACTTCCCAGTTTTTGTCCAAAACTTTGTCTAGCTATAGCTTTACCAAATACGTAATTTGGCCAAGATCGGTGTGGGCGTATTGATATTATTACACGATTACTAAAGTGGGCGAAATAGACGATTTGTGTGGGAGGTACCCGAAGGGGTGTGGCCATATAGCCCATTTGCAATCCCATAAGCAGTTTTGGGAAAATATTAACCCATGCCAAATTTCAGAGCGATTGTTTAACTCTTTCGAAAGTTATCGTGCGTACCAGCAGGACAGACAGACGGACGGACGGACAGACGGACAGACGGACATGGCTCAAACGATTTAGAAAGTCATGAATCGAATTTGGTTCAAAGACACCTGGGTTCTAATCTGAATATTTCTAGGTGTTACACTTTTGGGTCGTATCAAATGATATATACCCTCCTACCCGTAGGGTGAGGGTATAAAAATAATATTTTTTTTTTGTAAAGAAATTGTGTTTTCCCCAAATTTTTTTTTACAACAAAATTTTTTTTTCCACAAAATTTGGACAAGGTGTCGTTGGTCATATTAATACTATTACACGATTTATAATGGGGCGGGATGGTACATTTGTATGGGAGGTATAAGAAGGAGAGTTGCCAGACTTCCAACTTTTTGTTCCATACTTTGTCTAGCTTTATCTTTACTAAATACAAAATTTGGGCAAGATCGCGTAGAATGAATAAAGATGAATAAGGATGTGCCAGCTGTTTTGATCGGACACCATGACCATAACACAGCACAAACTGTTTGGTGGTGTAAAATCGCAATAACTTTCTTGGTTATGAATAAAAATGAATACTTCGAAAACAAAAGTTTGAGAACTTTACAGAGGTTATCATGAATGGACATCATAAATATATAGGAAGTGAAATAAAAAAAAAAAATTATATTTGACTTCGGCACCAAAAATGACCAATAATTAAAATATAGCCCTTGGTCAACCGAGAACAACAATATGCGTGACTTTTCCATCGGTGTAATAAATACTATTTCGAGGGGGTTGTAGGGTGCACGGATGAAAAAAAGTTTTGGCGTTGGATCAGCTACAAAACAGGGTTCTGCTGAACACAATATAAGTAAAAAAGTACAATGAATAAGTTCCTTTGAATACAATATGAGTACACAGAAAAATAATTTAACGCCTTACATTCACAATTTTCCATTGATTTGGTAATTACCACTTTGTTTTAATACAATGTTGTAGGCTTGTGTATGTAAATTTAATACATTAAAGCAAAAGCAATTCCTAATAAAGAGTGCTAGTCTATTATATCACAGCTGGAAGTTATTATCAGTTTATTTTTAGCCTAGAACATGTGTGAACTATTTGTAATTTACTATCACACATTTTGTTGTTAATTCTTTAGTCGTTCACACTTAATTAATATATTTACATTGTTAGTAATTATTATTTAATGCCTTAAATTTACACACATAATTAACTCGAGTACAAATTAAGTTTAATTTACTCCGCACGCGTAATTCTAAGAGCCTCACAACGTTGTCCTTTTGTGCAATTGAACAACATAAAGGACACGTGGCAATTATACGATTTTGGATAAACACACAACTAAGAGTAGTTGTTGATTAATTTCAAAATCAGATATTCACGACCGAGACGTTTATATGCATGAAATGTCGTTTGGTAAATTATCCAAATTGACTTCCTCTGAAGAATTTTGTTCAGCTGATTTGTGTAGTTACAGTTACGGTAAGTTACGTTTTCCCTTATCTAGACTTAAGTCATATCCGCTTTGAGAATATGGTAGGTTTGCATTTGAACGACATATTTTTTTCAAAAATATATTATTGCATCATTAAGGTTTAACTGCCTGTTTCCATAAAACGAATTTGTTCGTTCGTTACAAATTGTCCAAATTGAAGGCTCAATAAAATGGATTTTATCAGAAGCGAGAGCTTATTCTTTTGGGATTGTGTTCCATATGTCGATATCTAACATATATCTGAAAACCAGAATTGAATAGGGTCTGAAACACATTTTATAACGCTTCGAATATTAACGATTTGTAACGAACGAACAAATTCGTTATATGGAAACAGGCAGTAAGAGAAAAACATACGTTTCGTTTGTGTCCGAAGGGTAAATGCATTTTCTGTGTGCTTTTGAAGTGAGAACAATTCTTGGACTCATTTAGAAAGAAAATTGTGTACGAGGTTGCTTTCAGTTTGGGCCGCTTTTGTGTAATTATATAATTCGTGGGACAAATATTTCTCTTAAAACCTGATCATGACCTACGATAAATCGTATACAGGTGATTAATTTTAGTACATACATTTACAATTAATTCCCTACTAAGCTCAGTTTTGAATGGAGTTCCACCAGCCCATAAACCTGTCCGGTCTACAAATACTCTAAATTTCGTTATTGAGGCTTGAACTATGTGGATCATTGTTATCGTGTCACCCAATATTCTACTTACACCTGCTAATACATACAATTTAACGTAACAATGTCTCCCAATCTTCCCCTCAAATAAACCAACTCAAAATTTATCAGAAAATCATTCATTCAAAATTTGGTCACCGCAGACGAGAGAACCAACAATTCCAAAAAAATGTTTGCCAAATAATCAAGTTTCCCGTGTTTTCATTTCCGTTCACACTTTGGCAAGAAATTCAAAACCAAAGCAAAATTCAGGCCAGACAAAATTCCACGTAATTTTGGGCCATACAAAAAAGTGGTAAACAGTTCCAACGAACTGCTTACCAAAATATTGACATTTACAACATATAAATATTGTAAGATCAAATCGATCGAGTAGTCTTAAGATAGAAAAAGAAAAGTATGAACTCGCGAATAATGTAAAACTTGAAAGAGTGATAAAGAAAAAAATAATTTTTTTTTCAATCACACAAAGTGATCATCTTAGGAATGCAATCAGTGATGCCAGTGGGAATTTTAGGAAATTCCCTACGTTTATTTAAAGCTCCCCTTTTTTCCTTCGGCATTTTTAATACATTTTCCTACATTTTTCCCTACGCTCCAATTAGTTAACATTTAATAAATTCTAATAATTATATTTTGTTAACTTCTAGTTTATTTTAAGTTTTATTATTTAAGTGTAAGCAATTATACAAAAAATAACATAAAATAGTTCAGGTTCATGTAATTAAAAAGAATTTTTTAATTCAGAGCTTCCCCAATTAAACAATTTTCCGCATGGTTTACATTTGCTTTTGAATTCATTCATCTCCTACTTGCTCCAGCCATCCTTTAAAAACATCATCTGCCGGAATTAAGATTTAACGTTTTCGGTCTCTGAGGAATCGGAAGAAACCACTTTTTCGATGTCGGAACATTACGATAACAACAATGTTAAACTTAGTACAACTACAAACCCTCACAAGTACTTCACCAAGTTGGAATTCTTAGTAAGCGTTATTCACAAAATTACCGCAGCAACAACTTGTTCTATTAAAATACTTATTAAATATTTGCAGAAATGGCAAATGTTAAGGACATTTTGCATTGACGCTTCAAAACACCTGTCAAACAATTGTTCTGTTTACAAATAAAATTAAGATGATGACGGCGATGAAACTTTAAACGACTAACGCCAATACAGTTTAAGAAAATTATTAGTCGCCACATTATGCTTAAATAATATGTAATTTTCCATTAAAATCAGTATGGTTTTCTTGGAATATAACTCTTTTTGCATGGTTTGCCATCAAATTATAAAAAATCCCTACGTTTCAATATAAAAAATATGTCCGTTTTCCGCCACATACAATTTTTTTTGGCATCACTGAATGCAATGTTTCCATGATGAAATGCAAATAATACTGAACAAAAGCACAAAGCTTATTGGAAGTCTGGTCATTTTTGTTTCCATAGATAAAAAAAATTGGTATATTTATTTTCTTTCGAGAAATTTCTTATTTAAGCACTGTCAATAGACTAACTCGTTCGTGATAGAAATTTTTATAAAACAACTTTTTAAGGATCTTACTGTAACACGTGTAGAAATTTCGCCATTATAAAATAATTAGTTTAATTTTAAAAAAAATATTTGAAATTACTCTTATGAGAACCTTTTCTTCCATTTTACTCTTTGTGTATTGGCAACGCTGTACAGCATTGTAGACCATGGTCACTAATATGTACTAGTGAATCTTTGGTTCCAATCTCTCCATTAGGTCGCAATACTCATCACTGACTCAGTAGTGTTCCAGTCGACTGGTGGATTTTCAACGAGAAGCTAATGTTTGGCAATAGAAGTGTACATTGGCTGGGGTACACTTGGTCAACAGTATTGCTGATATAGTTGAGGTCATCATAGGGCACTCTAGCCTAAGAGCACATCTTTTTAGGATGTTCCCAGAGCGACGACCGTAGGGCATGCGGAGAGGACGCCGAAATGGCGGAACACTTCCTATACCAGTTAGGATGACCTGTTGGTCGTCAAAGGAATGGACATAAGGAATTTAAGGAACTTTATAGAACGGACCGAATTCCTAACGTAGAAAATGGGCAGAGAATCTGGAGAAGAATATCAGGAGCGCACAGCAGGCCGAATTGCTGGCCTAGGTGTACGTCAACGTCATGAGACGGTCATTCGTACATGCCCGATCCTCCGTTTCAACCTAACCTAATCTGAACTACTCCATGTATCAGTCAATGACATGTTGTTATGTTGATCCACTACCAATATTTCCTTAGGCGCATTCCACACGCTGATATATGTGATTTCTCTGTATATCCATTGGTCTTGGTGCATTCATTTTAATTCCGAATTTGATGGCGAGGGGCTACGGACGTGATGGCGAGGACTGTGGTACTTTCCAATAATCCATTCAACTGATGATCAAATGGGGACATTATTTCAGCCTTTAATTCAGCATAAATCCAGTATTTTCTCTGATCTCCTTTGTAAAAGGGCGCCATATGTATATCTGACATCTGGAGGGTGCTTCGGAACTAATGCATCAGAAAACGACTTGCGACGTCTGCCCTCTGTATGGTCTTTGAGAACGCATTATTCCAGGCACTCTAAACAGGTTCCCTTCCTGCCTACAAAGCCCTCATGACACAGTGCATTTATTTTGTTGTCCATCCGATTCCAACTCCCTACGAACCATTGATTTGGGGTCACGTCCAACAATTCCTTCACCTTTCCAGTTTGACACAAATTAATTCAATATTTTATTACACAGCAAAGAACTTTCGGCAACAGCAGCAGACCTGTTACAACAACAACAACAGTTTAAACAGATCATGCAATATGTAGTGAATTTTATTCGGGACTTTTATAATGTCACCGCTCAACTTGTTTACTTCGGGGAAGAAGGAGTTATATGCGACTGAAGGTACTACAAAACGTTCACAGCTGTGGATGAGAGTATTGAGAGTAGTTTATATTTAAGACGGAAACACTGTTACCATCAGTAGGTCTCACACAATACAGGGTGGGCCAAAAGTTACCGTGGGGTCTACAAATTTAATAAATTTATTTTAATCTGAACAAATTAATAATAAAAAAGTGAATGAAAATAAAAATAGTCACCAAGTGGTGACTTTTGACTCACCATGAAAAAAAATTAAGTAATCCTTACTTAAGTACGGATTTCCTTAAAACAAGTTAAAAAACTTAACTTTAGTACAGATTTTTGTAGCTCGGAATAATTATTTGTATCCATAATTGAGCCTGAATTGGCTTCATTTCTAAGATAGATTTAAGTTCATAATAGGATAAAAATAAGTTCAAAATGGACTTATTTGAAGACCGCTTGTATTAATTTAACCACAAATAAATACTTAAAATTGTCGGAAACTGGGATTGATAATTTTTCCAAACCTACAGAAATGGCTCGGTCGAAAGAGATTCAGCTCCAACGATGAAATTATTGATCAAACAACTGTCTATTTTGTGAACCTCGAGACATCCTATTTTTTGGAAGGGATAAAAAATAGGGCTAAAATGAGATTGTATTGCAAAAAAAAAAACTGTTTTATTCGAAAAGTCACAGAGTTATTGACCTGTGCTCGTATCACATCTCACCCAATCCCCTTCGCTTCGCTTAAGTATCGATTTGCTCATTAATTTTACAAAACTAATGAATAAGAAATCGGCAAAATATATGAAAACGATGACATGACATCACACATAAAGTTTTCATAAATATTTTCAACGATGGATACGCTTAGATTTGCCTGGAAATTCTTGCATTAACGTCTGCAACACGATTAGGAATTTTCAAAATATTTGTGGAATCACAAGTATTTCATTACACATGTCTGAAAAGTTCCAACGCCTAAACTAATTTGTACTTTCCACACCAATACCAGTGCATACGCAAAGAATCCCATGCAAATACACACTCATTCATGTTTATAATGTGCACACATGTGAAACACTAGAAGGCCAGACATCCATGACTTTATGTGAATTTTTATAATATTTTTTTTTCCACATTTAATGCATGACATAAACAATTCGGCTTTATCGAAACAGCATTTGTGTGTGTGTGTTTCTTTTTTCATTGGTAGAATCTCTTAAAAAAAAAAGACTTTAATACAAAACAAAATATAGAAAGTTAACAGGGTTTTTTTGTATTGTCTGACTGGCATTAAGGAGTGACGAAATGGACATTTCATCCTGATGTCAATATGATGTACCCGTTCATGCGAATTATGTTGAGTAATGTCATTTTTTATTTATGGCCTTATTACGGATAGATTTATACATTTTGGTACAGTTTATTTCCTTTTTGTTATGTTTCTCTGGTCTAGGGTACACAGAAATAAAGATCTTTATTAAAGACATTTAATACGGCTGCTTAGTTTAACAGATGGGCTTCCTAGCATTCCATGCATGACCTAATAATACATTTTGCTTTTCTTATTTTCCAATTGAGTGCAACTTTTTCCACGAATTTTGTGATTGCTTTAATTTTTTGGCCAACAAAGAATAAAATGGATTTCGTGGTAATCTTTGATAATATTAAATTTCATGTTGGTGTACACAAAATAAAAACGGGTAGTGGTTACACCAAAACCAACACCACCCTTCAGTCACCAGCCGACATTTAACTGTGACCTGGCTAATGGTGATTTGCAAAGCAGTCCAACTCTCGAATGGTTGACTTTTGCCAAGCACGGTTTTCGGTATATATTAGTTGATATTTGATATATGTATGTATTAGTAAACCCCTAATTTGTATACACGTTCTTTGTCTTTTAATGTTGTTTGGGCCATATCTGTCAGTCTACATCAACGAATGGTTCCCACTAAAGCCCGACCGAAGCATCTCGATTATTCCACATCAAAGCAAAAAATTTTAACAAAAAAAAAACTCATGAATGCACTTTTGTATGAAAGAAATATTCTTCTGTAATGTCAGATATTAAAATAGAAATATATTTTGTAATACAGTTTGTTTTTTTAACGAAGTAAATAATTGAAGATTACAGAATTCATGGAAAATGGGTCGAGAAAAACATGTGGCAGACTTCAAAAGTTACTAATACGTTTTAAGAAGTCATTGGTCTTGTAAGAGGTGCAACTACAAAAAATTTTGCATCATTAAACGTTGGATGAATAACCTGTGTAATTGACATCTCCGCAGTTACAGTTACAGTTTCAATGTTCGCAATTTGTAGTAGGTTTTTGTGAAAATATGTCGATCGAATGTGACTTGACGTTCGAATTGTCGTTTTCGGTACACAGAAAGCAGAATTTGTATTGAAACGATTACGTTTTCGTTCGACTTGACGTTCGAAAAGCACATCGTGAAACAGGCAGAAAAATGGAATAACAAAATGAAACAGTTTATTTTTTTTTTTTTTTTGACAAAACGTCGACTTAATAATTATAAATTTTAATCGGCTGAGTTTAAAGTAGACTGATGTCTTGGTTGAGGCACTTCCACTATGTTACAATAAGATTATTTTGAGCTCCTTAACTAGGTCTTTCCCCCACAGTGTTTGTAGTTCCTCTTTGAGTAGGCCCATAAAGCCGTTGTTTTCAACGACTAGTTTTATATCGAGGTTGGCGTTATTATTATTTCTGCTTCTGGCGGATCCGAGGTATATATACTAATTTATTCATTATCGCAAACATGCAACTTCGTAGTTTTTGCCGCTATGAAAATACATCAATTACGAATAAGGAAAAGATCGGAAAGAAACAAATACAGGATGTTATTTTTAAACATGTTGTACTAAAACTAAACTGTTCAAATACGCATACGGAAACTCAAGCGATGGAAACACTGTTAGGAGATTTTTTGAAAATGAAAATCACTTGAATTGACACTCAAATCGTGAAAAAAAAATTGGGGACGATCTTTAATGTTTCAACCGCAATGAAAACGCCAATTCTACAAAATATGGAGAGTATGCATTACTTTTAGCGGAAATGTACACGCTGAAAAATAAGTCTTTTTTAATGTTCACACACAAGTAAAATGCTTTTTGGTGTTTGTAGCAAGTAAAGCTTATTTCCTTCTACACAAAGCTTATTTGGATGTAAATATAACTCGTTTGCTATTAGTATTACATATTTGTGTATAAGCAATAGCGTGTTTGGGGAAATAAGACAAAGAACTTATTAAATTCAACAAAGCGCAACATTTGGGTGCGAATAAGTGTGTATTTGCTACAGTTTTCGTAATTTTTTTTCAGCATTTACGCTCTTTAAAATAAAACCAATACCGATAGAATGAGATGGATTGTTATATAGAAATTCACAAATTGAAAAAAACTAAAAAGTGACACAAAACTGCATACATATATATTTGATATTTATCACCTACAAACAAGTTAAAGTTGTTTGCTGAAATTTGTTAAAATGACCATTTTATGTCAGCGTGTATCCACCGAAGAAGTTGACCTCTTACTTACTTATTTATTTCCCTCAATTCTCTCGATTCAGTGAGCTGTGCACCATACAATTTGTATACTCACTGACTGGGACCTACTGTTTAAAGCCGTCGCCAAAAGGCTAATGCTTTTCTAGAAAAGTTTTTACATGGCTTACAGATTGCTCTCTTACGCGTAAAGTCGCCATCATGTACGAACTCGGGTTCTTCTGTGTGATTGTCGCACACACTACCTTCCACACCACGGCCGTCCACAATTCTCATTCACTTGCGAGAACTATGCGTGTATTTGACTAATAATTTGCAGCAGAAATTATTGCAAAGGGGTACCGATGAAGAAACGGACCCACATGCCATGCCTGCAATCAATGCTTGACTCTGCGTGTTTTTACAACTTAGATTTTCTGCAGTTTTTTGGTCACTTGTATTTGTCGCCTTTCTTTTGGCCAGCCTTCCTCTGACCAAATCTTGTACCAACCATTTAGATCTAAATTTTAGTTTTCTGTACTTTTTCGCTTGTACGTTAGTTTTGCCAGAAAAAGCTGATGAAGCTAAGAAAATATCCGACAGGATAAAAATAAAAAAATATAATTTTTTTCCACTGAATTTTGTAAAATATTTGCACTATTTTGTGTTCTTCAATTGAAAAGCAAAAGATAATTTGTTGCACATCCTGGGAAAAGATTACATGAAAATCTGGTACGGTTACACAAATGCCTGTAATCAGAAAATGTTTCTCGGGAGAGGAAAACTCCATGTAACCACAATGGTTTTACATTGGCAATAGCTACAGATGGGACAAGGGTAAATATCCAATTGTTAAATGGATATGTATTTAACTAAAAGGTGGAAATAAACTATTTTGTGGAAAATATGGTTAACAAAGTCATTCTGCAGAAAAAGTTAGTTTATGTAAAGATAAAAGATAAAGATAAAAGAGATAAGTTGATGTCTGCATATTTCAAATGCAAATCGCTTAAAGTTTCCGATGTTGTTGGTGGTACTAATGATAGCAGAGTTTTTTTGAATGACAACTATTCAACACTTGCTAACAGATTATTAAAAATTTGCTGGAAATTAAAAAATTATAAGAAGATTTATAATTACAGTATTATTAACCGTGAAATCCTTAAATCTAAAATAACTATGCTAAATAATGAAGTTAAAACGGTTAATATTCAGGAAATTATTGACCTATTTAATTTAAATTTGTAATAAATTATTCATGGATGAATTTAATGACGGTTGTGATTATTTTTATATCTAAATAACTTTTTCATATCACTTTTTTCACTTGTGATGTATCTATACTTTATTAATTATAAATTTTAAATCAAGTAGGAAATTTTTGATTAATGAAATTATTTTTTATATTGGAAATGTTTAAAACAAATTGTTTTGTAAGTTATATATTTTTTACTATTATTTGGCTCCCCCAAAAATATGAATATTGCTTTAAATATGATGACCCATAATTACAATCTTGGTCCTATAGCTAGAGATAGCTGTCTGCTAAAAAATTGCCTTTCCTCATTTTCTGAAAATTTGAATATTGGTCACATTAATGCCCAAAGTTTGTGTCCTTCTAATTCCAATGCAAAACTTGAGGAATTTAAAAGTACTTTTTTTGACTCTGGTCTGGATGTGATTGGAATATCGGAAACGTGGTTTAAGTCAGACATATTTTCTCAATCCTTGGTTCTTCCTGGTTACAGTCTGATTAGAAATGACCGTCGTGGTGATTCTAATCAAGGTATAAATGACCGTCCGAAAAGAGGTGGTGGTGTTTGTTTATATATTTCTAATCATTTGCGTTATAAAGTCATTTTTCGTGGCAAACAGTATGGTGTATGTGAATCATTATTTGTTGAAATTTTTGGTAATGGAACTTCAATGGTTGTTGGGGTGGTTTATTTACCCAGTGGCTGTGTAGATACTTTTGAGAGTCTACATGGAGATCTATTTGATCGTTTTTCTAATATAACAGTTATGGGAGACTTTAATTATAACCTATTTGATCCAGTTAAATCCAACTATTTTAGATCTCTAGTTTCAAGATGTGGACTTACCTATATTCACAATAACTTGCCTACTCATCTTCATTTGCCCAATAATACTACGTCGTTAATAGATTATTTTCTTTTTAGCCAGCCTTGTCGGCTAGCTTATAAAGACCAACTGCAATTCCCTTTTTTCTCGTCTCATCATAGTTTTATTTTTGTTTCTATACAATTTTCCTCGCAAGTGCACCCTAATTGGATTGAATACAAAGATTACAATCGATTAAACTTGGATGATCTTTTTGAGACTTTCAATCATTTTCAGATATCTCCCATGTTTTATACCAATGATGTTGATATGCAATTGTCTATAGTTAATGATATAGTTGATAGTCTTCATATTTGTGTTCCTACAATCAGAACTAGATTTGACTCTAATGACTATAAATGGATGAGCTCGAGGAAGATAATACTAGCTAGAAGAGAGAGAGATCTTGCTTATGGTGCATACCTTAGAAACCGCACAGATGAATCTTGGAGGGCTTACTGTAGACTAAGAAATAAAACGAAATCTATAATTAGAAAAACTCGTCAGGAATATGGAAGAAAGATATTTGCAGGATCTAACAATTCTCAGATGTGGAGTAAAATACGTAAGCTGGGGTGTATTGGTCGTGAGAACCCTGAACTCAATGAAGTTGATGTAGAATCAATAGCTACAACATTTTTAAATAATCTGAGCCCTAATAACTATGGTGTATTAAATTTCGATAACTTTATAGATAATCCTAACTCATTCTCTTTTCTTCCTATTACTGAAAATGATCTTTTACTCGCCCTAAACTCTATTAAGTCTAATGCTACTGGCTATGACAATATTCCCATTAAATTCATCAAGATAATTTATCCTTTTATTTCTCCGCTGCTTCTTCATTTAATAAACTCAATTTTTACTGTTTCGAAATTTCCTGCTGCGTGGAAACTAGGCCGTGTTATTCCAATTTCGAAAAATGGGCGTTTTGACAATAACAATTTAAGACCGATCAGTATATTACCTGCAATGTCAAAAATTCTTGAGAACTTAATGAAAGTACAAATATTATCACACTGTGATCGATTTTCACTTATCCATCCAAACCAATATGCTTTTCGTAAAAACCACAACACGACTTCATTACTTCTCTCTCTTACTGATTCTATCAGGCAACATCTAAACAAACATGAAAATTGTACTGTAGTTTCTTTAGACCTTACAAAGGCTTTTGACCGTATTAATCACTTTGTCCTTATAAAAAAATTGCAGGATAAGTTCAATTTTTCAAAATCAGCCAGTAAACTAATTTATTCTTATCTGTTAGACCGGACACAATACGTTTCTTTCAATGGAATCAATTCTAGTGTTGGTGCTGTTACTTCAGGGGTACCTCAGGGGTCTGTATTAGGCCCTGTACTTTTTTTGACCTATGTGAATGATTGTATTACGTTAATGAATAATAATTTTTGTCAGCCGTATTTATTTGCTGATGATATATTATTATTATACGCAGCTGATTCTGGGCAAATTGTCAACATAGAAACATGTATAAACAACCATCTTGATTCCATAGGTAATTGGATGTATTTAAATTGTCTTGAGATCAACTCCAATAAAACAAGAGCTATTAATTTCCATTTACCAAACCGCAACATTTTAAATCCGAGAATTATTGTAAATGGACAAATGATTAACTTCGTTGATTCTCTTAAATGCCTTGGTCTGATTCTTGATTCTAGTCTTAATTTTAATACTCATATCAGTTCTGTTGCAAACAAGGTTTGTCTGGTGTTAAGAAGGTTATACTCTTTAAAGGCATACACACCACGGCATGTTCGTAATCACTTAGCCCACTCTCTGTTAATGTCTCAACTAAATTATGGCATTGAAGTTTTTTCTGGAACTTGGTCCTACAACTTAAATAAAATTGAAAGGATTGTAAGAAAGATTGTTCGTTATGTTTTCAATGTGAGAGCACTGGAACATGAACGTGTTACTGAACTTACTCCAGAATTTCTGGGATGTTCGTTTCATGATTATCTAAACTCACGTATATTACTTCATTTTTATAAAATCATGAAATTAAGGCAACCGGTAATTCTGGTAAATGAGTTTTCCTTCATAAATTCAACACGTAATATCCAGATTGATATCCCTTTGGTTCATCTTGCTGTTTTTGAACATTCGTTTTTAGTAAGACTATGTCGTATTTGGAACCATTTACCGAACATACTTAAACTGTTTTCGTTTTCGATTTCTACATACAAAAAGAAACTCGTTGATTACTTTAATGGTATTTTGCCATGATACTAAATTCCTTACAAATACATATCCATTTTCCTTTTATATTTGGTCTCTTGCTATAGGCACCTTCTTTCTTGATATTTTTTTTTTTTTTTCTCAATATTCATATGGCTGGGGAGCCATTTAAATTTGTATATAAATATATATATACTTTTTTTTTTTAATTTAACTTACATATTGTACTATTACTTTACATAGTGAATTATCTTACAATACATGTATAATTGGCCTTATAGGCTTTCTTTGTATTGATATTGAAATAAAAATAAATAAATAAATAAATAAATAAAAGCCACAGAAAATATTCAATGGGAACCTGAAGTGTCTTTAATCTGTGATTGAAATCATTTAATAATCTACAAAGAAATACATTTGTATTTAATAAAGAGCCTGAGGCAATTAATTCATAAATTCGCTGGAATAAAGTGACTTGTAATTTATTTTCAATTTCTGCACAAAATGCGTCCTATCACTTGCGTGTTTTTTCTCAGTTGCCATAGGAAATGAGAAAAACCACAAGTCACCTAAATCATTAATTTAATTTACTAATTTTCACGCCCGAAAGAATAATCAAAAGTATGATGACGATAGTCATAACAGATATTCAATGTATCCGGAAAATATGGCAAAATTCTCAGGACAATGTTGTTGTTGTTCGGTGTAATGGGTCACAGACCAAAATAGTTCGGTTTTCAATGTGGTCCATCAATTGTCACAACCAAATTTATAGCAGCTTTACTGAAACATCAGTGGTAGGCAAACTATTGGCTTCTAACCAACAAAGAAATATCAGATAGTACTGGGGAGAACTTTGTATGGAGGCCTTAGTTGACACCTCATTCGTTTGCTGCATAGAAATATTTCTTCATTTATAGATTCCTTGCACGGTGTGATAAACAAGAAAAGAATCAAATAGTCTGTACTTACACGCATTTGCGAATATTCGGCAAGAAATCCAATAACAATATTATCTTTATCCCAAATATTATTACTATTATGTTGATTGTGATTCGGATTATGTCTCGAACTGTGGATGTTATTGTTAGTTTTGCTATTGAAAATACGCGGTACAGTGGCCACAGCCTTGGCAACAGGAGCCGCAACCTCCACGGCGGCTGCGGCTGGCGGTGCTGCATCAGTTGTTACTGACGAGGTTGATAATAGTGATGAGTTTTTGTAATGTATTTGAGCATTTAATTGGCGAATTAGGCAAAGTGATGCATAGAGAATAACAACGACGCTGGTCACTCGGTGATGATGGTGTCGTACTTTCATGATGGATGGATTCTGAAGTGAATAATAAATTCACTTTTATCCAAAAAGAAAAGCGAACGAAAACGAACTACTCAACAAAAGTTTCATAAAGTGATATAATTTCCTAATTTCGTTATCACTTTGTCATTTTTAACACAAGTGTGGAAGTTTCATTTCCTCATTTTTTGTTTTGTTTCGCACCGAAACTTTTTGTCTATTTTTATTCCACTTTAATGCTCACTGAAGCGGTTAATAGTCCTTTGCAATTTCCTGGTCACTTTGACATGTTTGTTAGGACTTTCTGAGATTGTTTTGAAACCTAAAACTTTGTTTTCTCTTACTCAAAAGATTAATTTCCACTTCAATGGCTAATATTTATTCGTTGCTCAAATTTCATTGTTTTTTTTTTATTTTTGTTACACGTCTCAGGAAATTTAAAACGTTTTTTTTTATTTTTCTCAGAACCGTAATCCAAAACCTTTCATTTCACTGCATATACAAATTTAAAAAAAAACACATTTTTTTATACTGTTTCAATTCCAAGTAATTCGATGAATCTTAATTTTCAAATTTATGGTAACAGTAACGACAACTCGCGTTTCCTCCGCAAATCGAAAACACTGCCTGGCGCACACACACTCCCAAGCAAATAACTCGTTACAAATGGGTGTTTGTGTTGTTCACTTGGTTGTTTGTTTAAATTGCTCCACTTGTTGACACTTCATAAAAGCCACTCGAACTCCTCACACACGCACACACACACAGTCATTCATAGTATAAAGTTAAACCGTTATATTGCGGCATCCGTTTTGAGATACTTCCGTTTGCTAACGCCGATATCCTGTTGCAGACTGTTGCAAATCTTGGCGAGCTGCTGCCTTTTTGTTTGCTACGAATAACCTAAGGAACCGAGCGACCGTTCGTTTCGTCATTGTCATTCGTGTCGTTCATTCGGTTTTAGTCGTTTGTCTATGTGCGTATGTGGCGCGTAAAATGCGAGCATCTTCATGAATGAATTTTTCATTATTGTTTTGCACATTTTTAATATTTGGTTTGTTATGTTTACTGTTATACGCAGCCAGTCAGACAATAGCACACAGACATTCTCATACCAATAGAAGTCCTGTGACATACACCGACGCACACACACACACACCCATTCTTGTGTTGTTTTCATGTGTTCTTTGTTTTGTTTTCATCTCACCAACTGGCTGTGGTAATGGGAAGCACAGTGCTTTGAATCAATTAAAATGCAAAAACTAAGCAAACAAATTCTAAAAATTAGAAAAACCAATTCAATTTCAATTTATTAACATCAAACTTTAACCAAGTCTATAAGCCTAATATAAGGCCCTTCTACCTGTTTTTGTTTTTATATAGCTGTGACACTTACATTTTGTTTTAACACAGTATTGGATTACTTGGAGGCTTAAATAGCGCAGTTAAAGGAAATGTTACAAAAAAATTAATTAATATCAATAATACTCTACAACAAAATCAAATTGATTTTCAAAATTACAAGGTCCGAATTTTGATAGAGGAGACAAAAAACGACACGTGTATCAGGCTTTTGAATGTTTACGTCTGGGTTTCTTTTTAGGAGGAGGTAAAGTTTCCCCAAAATCCAATTTTTGTATTGTCACTCGGCATAGATAATCGAGTACAGGTTGTGGTTAAATTACATGATGTATTGAGCCAACGTCAACAAACACGACTCCCTTTTTCCTGCCTCCAATACACTTATTTTCATATCGCTAACACAGAGCATTGCATTCATAGGGGTCATCCTCTGAGTGTTAGTCCAACAAAAAATGTAAAATGTTACGGAGAACATTTTTGTTGAACATATTACCCCCTCTAACTCCTCGAGGTATCTTTATTGTCCTTCTTTTAAAAAAAGAGCAAAAAACACCATTGAAACAGTGATTTAAGGGGTTAAAATGTTCCGCAGGAATATTCGCCCTGGCATTTTTTTCCCGGAATATACCAAAACGGAAAATTCCACCAGAATGTCAGAAATAAGACACAACAAAAATAGCTTAGGGTTTATTTTGCATTTATAAAGAATTTTATTTTCAAAATTTATCATAAAAAAAAAATAAATTCAAACTATCTATCTCTTGATAGCATCTCTATTATTTTACTTTCGATAGCAAATTTGTTAATGAAGTGGGAATGCCTTGAGCTAAAAGAAAATGTAATTAATGAATACTTCCTATCCAAATTTAATATCGTAGGTATTAAGAAGAGACCATCTGTGGCCCCTGTATGTGCTTCCAGGCCGTAGGTCCGGCACAATCGTCATAGCTGCTCGTAGGTCTGCGTCTGAATCCTGTGCGGCAGAAGAATCACGTAGAGTGTCGAAGGCACCGCTTGCAGAAACAGCGCTTCACTCGCTGACGGGCCACATGAAAAGGTTCCTGCACTACAAGCAATATGCGTTAGAGGCACTCCAAGGTAGAGAGGGAGCTTTTAACAACACCAACCCGGAATCGCTTATTGCTTGGAATCAAGCAGGATGCCATCTCACTAGGCGGCAAACTGTATTTACATTGGGACCCTCTAGTATTTCCTGGACTCTCTCCACTGCTATGGAATCTTTACATCAACCATCTGCTTAAAGCCATGCATATGCGGATGATGTGGCGGTTGCAGCTACAGTCAAGGATCATTACATACTCTCAGACGTATTGGAATCTGCGCTAGGACTCTAATTGAAATGGTTCCGGATGTCAGCCCAGTTAAAATGTTAATGAGATAACACTTGCACTATCACAAAGTGACTGATATTGGATACTGAACTATCCAGGCTAAACTGGAACTTGAATTCCGAAAAAAGGACCACAAAAGCGGCAGTTGCATTATACTGCTGCAAAAAGACCATCTACAGCGACTTGGCGCCATTAAGGCATGCAAATATAGGAATAACAGAGATGCTTAAATCTCAGGTAAAAGGTGATGCCATCCAGATATTTACAGATGTATTGAAATCGCTTAGAGAGGTTGATTGTGAATTCCACTCGTATCAGCTGAATGTTAAGCTGTCCATTAAACTAACGGACTATTGTAGTGTATTCCAGGCCGAAATATTCGCTATAGAAATTGGCGCACGACAAGTTTGGTATCATTGGATGCATGGATATCTAGTTAAGTTGTACATAACATCAAGAATGGCTCGATAATGCCGGATGTCTCTGGAGGAGATAGCAAAACATATAAAAAAACGTTTACACATTTGTTTTATGCCAACAAAAAATTTCAAAATAAAAAAAAAAAATTTTACATTTTTTGACCGTTGTTTTGCCATAAAGATCGTGTTTACATGTTTTTTTTTATTTAATATGATACATTATGTTTATTTTCAACATAATAAATGAACATTTAACGAAAATGAGAAAAAAAAATATTCTTAAACAATTTTTGAAGATGCCAAATATACAAGAAGATATTATAATCCCTTGGACAAATGGCTGTGGTCTAGTTTTATCTAACTATTTTTAAAAAATGGTGTTTATGAGTTGGAGTTCAAGGATTTTGCCTGCAGTTTGAGTCGAATTTTCCGACTCCGAGTCATTTAGTATTTTAAACAGTTCGTACTTTTTGTTTATATTTGAACTATTATGCATTAGTTGCTAATCCTATTTTATTCTTATTATTATCTTATTTCTGCTGTGGCCTCGTGGTTATTTGGAATTGGGCATTCCACAAACGTCTTTACAGCGTATTTTGCATATTTTGAGGTTGTATCAACAGTTACGGTGAATGAATTCCGCTATCGAGAGATGATTAATGATTTTTTATGATCGGAGTTGGATGATATTGATCTGGACAACGTTTACTTTCAACAAGACGGCGCTACGCGCCACTCAAGCAACGAAACCATTGCTCTTTTACGGGAAAAGTTTCCAGACCGTGTTATCTCTCGAAGAGCTGATCACAACTGGACACCGAGATTAAACTAGTGTCTTTCACGTAATATCGAAATTTTGTTTCATTTTTTTATACATTAACAAGGGTGAAAGTTTCAGTCGGGTAAAACGACTTACATATACCCTTAGTAAAAACGTAAAATTGGCGGTTGGTCAAAAAATTAGGTTCACAAATATTCTCCCCGGATACTCCCGGCACTTAATTTTATTTATAAAATATAATGAACAAATAAAACTTTAATAAAAAATCCTATGATATTAATATTTAAACAAAAAGGTAGTTTAAATGTAACAAGATCAACTAGTTCAGGGATATTTCATTAAGTAATTCATCGTATAATTTCCCATATAAAAACGATAATCACAGTTGTAAAAAGAAAAATCCCAGACTAGCAATTCGTTTTGATTTTTTTGGTAGTGTTAAGTTGGCTGTAGATTTTTTTGCACCGAAACCGAATTGCCTTGTGTGAACACAATAGGCAAGTTCAAAAGGGAATCACAACAATTGAAGCTAATATAATTGCCTTGTGTGAATCAGGACTTAGTAGAGTTTTCTCACAGATAAGCCAGTAAGAAATGGTTTTGGTTTTACATACTGCCTTTTCTGCGGTACTGTGAGAACGGAACTAGGGTCGGAGTTCACAATTTAAAAAAAGCGAGTTGGAGTCAGAGTTCCCCTATTTGGAATGGCACATTTTCCAAATGCTTCTGACATATGCTGCCATCTGTCTGCTCAGAATCGCACAGAGTTATGCGGAACTCTAAGCAAAAAACACTGTCATAACACATTTCTTTTTTTCCTTATAAACAATCAAATTCGAACAAAAAAAACAGCAGTTAATAATTGTATTGGCATATAAAACAAACACTGGTTATGTTTATGTTTGTGTTTTTAGTGGCGCTTTCTGGTAAGACTTGCAGGAAAAAACCCGCAACGTCTTTAAGAAGAAAACATGGCCGTATTATTCTGTCAGAAATTGCAAATTGTCAACATAAAATTCTCTAAAAATAAATACAAATTAATTGATTTTGATCCTGTCGATATTTTTCGTTGTTCCATTTAGTATCCCAGTCTTCATTGGAGGTTTGTCAACTAAGTTATGGAGCAGAATTAATGGTCTAGACATTCCTGACCAATACAGCTTCAATATAATTGTTCAGAGCTGTACTTCCGATTTGAATTTTCATAACAAAAATAAATGGTCACTGGTGCGGAGATTGCCAAATCAATTAAGAAAGTTGTTCTGAGCCGTTTGTTAAAAGTGTGAAAATTTGCTATATTACAACCACCCTGGACCATAACTTATATTCTAACCAAATTTAACTGGGGTCTTAGGGTGCTCAAAGCGGAGCAGAGCCAAGCGCATAGCGAAGTTTTTTTAACGTGAGTGTCAGAGTGAATCCGAGAAACGGCGCTGAAATTTGTGTTTATAAAATGCAAGAGAAAAGTGATGAATTCATCTGAACAAGAGTATTTCCCATCTCTTAATTTGATCATCGGCCAAGTCCTTTGGAGGTCGACAATAAAAGGCAAACGAGTGAAGTCAAATGAACAGTAGATTTTAATGCGTGCAAGACCCAGTGATATTTGTTATCTCACAAACGCTCCACTGATCCAGCATCGTCGTCACTCTTGATGTTCTGGGCATGAAGGTACGGGCTGATGCTCGATGGACTAGCTATATATTCGCTCTCACTATGCGAATGTGAATAGATTCAGTTTTATCACCATGGTTCTCGCGTCAATCAGCCCTGCTCCGCTTTTAGTTCACACTCTTTAAGAGTAGTTAGGATTTTATTTTTAAATTTTCGAAATTTGCTATAATTTCGAGCTTCAGAATTATCTTCGCTCCAAATACGGAAATTTCGCTGATAGATGTAGCTTGCTTGCTCACTAGATCGAGTATATTGCTATTTTTTTAAAGGAAAATTCCCACAATTTGGATGCGTTTTATCTCGCATTAAACAATGACTTGCCAAACTTACTGAACAGAAATGTCAATACACCCTTGACATTATCAGCTGTCAAATCACAGTTATCGATATCGTTAGTTCGTGCTTGCTCACTATGTTGCCCGTACTTTTCTGTAGTTCAGAACCATCAACATAGTTATCGATATCGATAGTTCTCATGCATCTTAAAAAAACACCCTATATGACCAGAAGGCACGCACACCTTTTTGGATAATTTTCTTTGCAATTCTGTCATAGCAGTTGCATTTAATTTGATTTTCGTGAAAAAGAGAACAACAAATTTTTT
Organism: Hydrotaea cyrtoneurina; assembly: GCA_958296145.1. NCBI lineage: Eukaryota > Metazoa > Arthropoda > Insecta > Diptera > Muscidae > Hydrotaea > Hydrotaea cyrtoneurina. Next base: position 46,633,107 of record OY282514.1, on the reverse strand, counting down.
TAAAAAAAAAATTAATTTTATTCTTTTTTAAAAAATTTTTGTACAATGTTTTCTTTTTTAATTGTTTTTTTTTTAAAAAATCATATTTTTTATTATTTTTTTTAATCATTATTTGCATTTTATTTGATTTCCTTTCAAAAGAGAACAGAACAATTTAAAAAAAAATAATTAATAAGTAATTTTCTTTCTTAAAAATGTTTCTTAACGACTTCACTTAAGAAAAACTATTGTTTTTTTTAATCATATTTCTTATTTCTTTTTTTAATTATAACTCTAATAAATCCCAAACAGTAATTGTCTTTTGGAGATGTCAATAATTGTAGACAATAACTTTTTTGGATTTGTTAGCGATATGCCGATTTATGATTTTTTTTAGAAAACAGTAGGCCACAACAAAGTTGTCCTAAAAAAATTGTTCAAATTACTTTTAATCTGACTCAAATTTCATATAAAACGATCAACCCATTTCAGAACATTTTCCTAACTGCCAAAAAGTCCTTAACAAAAAGAACAAATACAAAAAAAAATATATTTATCAGGATCGTTCCTACGATAAGTTAGAAAATTATTATAAACTTGAAGATAAAAAAAAATCTTACATCGGTATTTCATATTTTCAACCACATTTAATTTAATAAGTTTTCATAATCATTTAAATGATTGTCTGTCGAATTGCCCAGCAAATCTGGTGGTCTGATGCGACTGTTCCATCGAACCAACCATTTTTCCTAATGAGTTGTTAGACCAATCACTGGAATAAAACACTCTTTTCAGAAATCAACATAATGTGAACTGATTCGAAAGATAATTCCGAATGAAGCGTTTCCTAAACACTATGTGACTTACATAACAAATATTCGATGATAGAAGTACACCAACACATTAGATGATTTGGTCTATATATAAAATAGAGTGGGTCGCGTAAAATAGTTGCGGCAGTAATCACCATTTTAATTAAACTAGAATGGTTCCATAATAACTTTCATACTCTTATGAATCTCGCTTAAGCTGTTCATGAAATAAATTGTTTTTAGAGACGTGATTTGATTTTGAATGTTAGCATTTTTCCCACATTCTTATGTGCAGTTTTTATTAGGGGAAAGAAAAACAAATATCAAATTGTCTCTTTTATTTTTCTGCAAAACATTTTTTATCTGAGAAAAAAAAACAAACTGCGGCCTACAAATTCTTCAACATAAACATGATAATTGTTTTTGTTCAAAGCCAGCTTTACATGACTTAGAGATTACTTTGTCCGAAGTAGGAACAGAACAGGTAAGAGTTCTGTTCCTACATGGGTCTGCTATGTCATCACAGCACAAAATAATAATAATTGGAAGATAAAATAATCATTATTAGATAATGATTAAATACATGATAGATCGATTAACCCCATTTACCGCGACCCACTCTAATGTACATATTTACAATAGCACCAACCCATACACACAACACTAGACCACGCACAGTTTGATATTCATGGACAGCATGAAGCACATCCAGCAGGATACGCACTTTTTCTCTAAACGGAAATTCCTGCCATGCCAAAACTGGAGGAAAGCAAATTAAGTGCGGGCACAAGGTCGCAGGGACTTGGACACCCGCTGCAATTGTACATTGATATTTGTCTCATATGCATTTGTTTATGGGACTGTCGTCTGTTAGTTTGTAATTTGTTATTGTCAAAGCACACGATACTTTATCGTACTTGCCTGAGAGAAAGGAACAGGATGACAAGTTTAAAAACGGGAAAATTTAAGTTAGAAAGAAAGACATATTTCCGACTGCAAATAAACAAAGGAAAATACGTACAGATTGTTAAAAACAAGTTATTTGTTGTCAATACATTTTGGAGTGAAAACATACTTTTTTTGGAATTTGAAAATTTCTAGCAACGAAATAGATGCAGTTTGGCAAATTGAATAAGGGAAAAATAAATTTAAAAATTTATTTAGGCGTCATTAATTATTTTTCTTTGGATTTCCAAATTTCAAGGCAGCAGAGCGACATCTAACATTTTTTTTAAAAAACTTTATCGTTGTTCGCATTCTATCTCTTTCCGTGGGTAACTTTTTATTTTCTATTTCACTTACTTTGAAATGTTATGACTATCGCATTGGTTGGGAAACTCTTTGGAAGGGAATTTCTGAATATATTACAGTCAAACTTCCATAACTCGAGCCACCACTATCCCGTAGAAAAGTTACGGAGACTTTGAGTTATGGAATTACCTATAAAACTCCTTAACTGTCACTCGTAATGCTTCGACTTAAAGAAAATTCGACTTATATAAGTTTCAATGTATGTGTATATTTAGTACTTCTTCAGACATTCTTTCTGAAACTTGATCCTAGCTAAGATCCCTCAACTTCTTCCCATACAATCAATCCTAACCGACATATTTGAATGTGTTCGTTAAATATCCTAAAAATGGTTGAGGGTTTGAAAAACTCGACGGCGATCAGATGGTACACCAGCTTTCACTTTCTCTTTCCATTGAAGTTTCGTTCTGCCCTACCTGTGTTCGTCTAATGATTTTCCACCTAAAGAGTTTTGTGCGATTTGCATGACCCTGCTTTGTATTGCCTCGTCCAACCACACAAATGTGTCCAAATAATCTCATACAGCTGAAGAGTCATCCAAAGCATTGGTTACAATCATCATACATGCCATCAACGTAACTGGGCCATATATTTTGCTGAGGCTCTTTCTCTGAAATATGACCACCACCAGAGGCCCAATTTCCGACAAATTTTTGCAGCATTTGGAATATCCACCAAGGATTACTTGTGTGTTTTACTGGGTTCTAAAAGTACTGAGAAGAAAGCGGCTAAAAATTAATACGGAAAAAGTCAAACACATACTCTTTGCCAGGAATCAGATGATTCTGAAAATTCTTCCATTCACTCCATGTCTCACGGATAGTTCAATGTATCTTGAAGTAGCTTCTGTACTAAGATCTGCAAAACACAGTATATAAGTCTTTTCTAGACAATTTACAACGGACAACCGGGTTGTAATCCAGTATGTATATATCTCCATCAATGAAAATACTGGATTTCAATCCCAGTTGTCCGCTGGATGTTATTTTCGGTAAGAGGAAATGGTTCTATTAAAAAAACCAAAAAATAAAATTAAAAATTCCCAAAATGAAGAATTTCACAAAATAAACGAAAAATATCCCAAAAAGGCCAACATGCTAATTTCCCCAAAAATTATGAAAATACAGTGTACTCTCTCATAAGCGGACACCTAAGGGACTGTGAATTTTGTCCACTTGTGGGAGGTGTCCGAAGTACACAAGAGGACTTAATCGGATTGGTACTGAAAAAAGTGTCCGTTTATGAGAGAGTACACTGTATACCCAATATGCATTAAAATATTTCGAATGTGCTGTAATATTGGTGAATCCAAAACGCTTTCAAATATTTCCCGGTTGAAAGGATCCACTATTCCCAATTAATTTTTGGAGATTTCTGTCTTTAAAAATTGGGTAATTTTTCATCGTACAAATTTTGATTTATTTTTCATATGAAAAATTAGGCTTATGAAAAATATTCCAAATGAAAAATGCCCCAAAAAAAATATAAAAATCCTCCCAAAACCTCAATATGAAAAATTTCCCAAAAAATTTATGAAAAATTACCCAATGTGAAAAATCACCCCAAATTTACGTGTTGTCGTGGTCAATGTAACATTTTGGGGCGATTTTTTATGTATTCAAATGTGATAATTACATGCTTTATTAAATGTTTGCACACAAGTAAATCGCGGTTTTGGAGCTGATATCAAGTAAACCTTATTTACTTCTAAACAAAATGTATTTGGCTACAAATAGAACTCAATTGCTATTAGTATTAGGTATTTGGGCAGAAGAACTAGCGTGTTTGAGAAAAAATTCGCATGAAACTTATTAAATTCAAGAAAGTACAACATTTAAGTGCAAATAAGTCTTCACTTGCAGCTATTTGTTTCTGCCTCTACGCTCTTTAAGAAATTAACATCAACCGAGAGAATAATTCTTTGACGTTTGGGAATAAGGTCTTAAGTCAGTCATATTTCACGCACTAAATCCTCGTATTTATCTTTACGCCCAGACTTTGCTATTAAAGAAGGATTAGTTGTTATGCCGTCAATGAACTCCTTTAGTTCTTTAATTTCATTTAAATCAACGCTATCAAGAAAAATTTCCATATTAATCTCCCATAAAATAAATACCCTTGCAAACTCCTAAAATATATTTTTTTGACTTAAGACCTTATTCCCAAACGTCAAAGAATTGATATAAAGAGATTATTAGTTGTACAGGAGATATACCTAATCATAATCAAGTTAATGTTGATGTACAGGCAAATTTATTAATATGTACTTGATGCATAATTTGTTAAAATAATTTCTTTTCAGCGTGTAGGGTCGTAACCCCAACATGATTCACATTTGTTTTAAAAATATCCCAAAATAAAAAAAAATGGGGAATTTGATATGAGATTTTTTTTTTTTTGGGAAGTTTACGTTTTTTTCGCAATTCTCATAGAACCAAAAATTGTTGAAAAACATAAAATTAAATATTATCTAAAAATTATGAAAAATCCCCATTTGTTTTAAAATTTTTTTTATTATGCACACTCGTCTCTAGATAACCAACGCATGCAAATGCTCCTGTTGCATCCTTGAACACAACAAAACACGGAACATACGCATACTGCAACTTGTTGTCTTATTGAAAAAATGGGCCCCCTGTGACCAATTTTATTCTAGGTAACCACTCTCCATTTGCAGATAACAGCTAAATATGGGTACATATATTTTTAGCAATACATTTGTAATGTATATGCGTACGTGCATGAGTGCTCAGGTGCTAAAAATTAATATAAAATATCTCCTCCATGTATCTAAAATTTAATTATCATGATATTGAAATGATGCTGCAAAGGTAAGAGGTGATGATGAGACGAATATGTCTGCGTGTTGCTGCTGCTGTCACGTCTAGTTATGCAAGAGTCCTCCAGGAGTGTGTGTTATTAATATTCACCACAAATTACAATTTGTTTTCCCAAACAAGTTTATGTGTGTCTGTAATGTAACGTATTGATGCCATTAATGTACGATAATTAACTTACAATTGGTTGGCTGCAACTTACCACAAAATATGGTATCCATGACATTAGGCATTGTCACCCGATGAAAATCAAGCGCACTATGGGCCTGGATACCAGAGTTTTGAATATTTTTCTGAATATTGTATATTAGGGTGGGATGGAAAAGAGTGGGGTAGACAGAGAATCCTATGATATGTTAAAAACTAATTTCGAGACTTATGGAAAACATGTCCGTCAAGCTCTCTATAATTCTCTAGGAAATTATTATACAAAACACACATTCCTGCAATTGTTCATATTTTAGTTATTTATTTATTATTATTATTAATCAACCAACGCCCTTACGGACAACATGTTGATAGACATTGTAACAAAATTAAGACAAATTAATTTTTGCCCATAGAAAATTGGTTAATTTTTGAATCATATGTTTTTATTTTTGAGAGTTACGGATATTATCCACTCGAAATTTTGTGAAACGAATTGAACCGGTCTACGCTTGAACTATTTTGCACTGAAAGAAAGGTTGATGAATTCGTACATCAATTTGATTAACTTGGACATCCTTGTTTCACATGGATAGAAGGGCATTCTTCTCTTCTTAAGCAGTGTCACATTTCTGTGAAATAAATGAGACTTCCTGGATAGCCGCGTATTCCGGCATGGACCAGGCTATCTGCTGAACAGAATATCTATTGAATAACACCGTGTTACACACATTCTGTCCTATTAACCAAATGCACATCTTCGGAAAGAGGGGAAAAAATAAAAATACACGTGTATCGGCGATTTTCATGTACACGTCAGAATTTTTTTTTTTAAGTTTGAAGTATAAAGCTGGTAGTGGCCTGTGTGAAAGCCTTTGGACCGATTTTGAACCCTTTTTCAGTGATCCAATCGAGCTGATTGTTTGCAGGCAGACTCGTGGAAATGTCTGTATCACGTAAAATTTTTAAAAAAAAAAATAGATTTTTATCAATTCTCAGATGTTTCCCAATTTTTATTATTTTTGAAAAAAAATATTTTTTTCACTTTTCTTAGCGTAACTTGAAGAGACTCCAAATTTTTAAACTACTTAAGCGTTACGAAAAAAAATGTTTTTTGACTGAAAACCTAAAAAAACGATAACCATTTAAAAAAAAAATTAAGAAAATCCGAGATTTGATAAAAATCTATTTTTTAAAAAATTTGACGTGATACAGACATTTCCACGAGTCTGCCTGCAAAAAATCAGCTCGATTGAATCACTGAAAAAGGGTTAAAAATCGGTCCAAAGGCTTTCACACAGGACACAAGAGCTTTATACTTCAAACTTAAAAAAATTCTGACGTGTACATGAAAATCGCCGATACACGTGTATTTTTATTTTTTCCGCTCTTTCCGAATATGTGCATTTAGTTAATAGGACAGAAAAAAATCTATTTTTTGTAACACGGTGTAATGATATACAGTTCACGCTCCAGCGATGATGAATGGAGACAATAGAGTTGGATATCCTACAAACCCCTATCATCACCACCGCTCTCCTCTGTACAAGGTGTAGGAGCTGCAAAGATGTCTTTGGAGTTCCGGACCATCTGTATTTTAGCCAGATATAAGTGGTTTAAATATTTACGAGATCAGATGGAGTGAAATATTTCTTACACCGCTTCAAAAAACATTTTCCACACTTCGAAAAATGGCTAGCCCAGCGAGCATCAGTCTGTATCTTCCTGTCCAGAACATCAGGATGAGTCGATATCGAGACCACTCATAGAGATTGAAGGTGATGCTGGATCAGTGGATCATTCGTGTTTGGGTCTGGCCTGCCTTGAAATCTACTCTGTTCAGTTCACCCAAAGACTCAAAAGTCGTCGCCAAATCGAGGTTGAGTGAGTTATTCATCGTTTGGCCGATGATCAAATGAATATGAATGACAGAGATTACTGCTTGGATGCAAGGAAATTTCTGTCGTCAAACGAAAATGTTGATGTTTTTTGAAACATTTTGTACGTTTCGTTTTTCAAAATGAAGACGTTAATTCGATAGAAATGTGTCGTGGCATGAGATGTGTGTGGCTATCGGCTACAATTTGTCAGTGGTGGTACATGACAGGTCAGAGATAAAGTTCTACCAAAAAATCATTACTGCCGGAGCCTACCAATGCACCTCCAGTATACAAAAGCAAAAATTCGCTGTCGACCAGCATACTTCGAGAAATCACACACAACTTTGTTTTTTTTTCCCGAATTCCATTTCATACATTCAATAATAATTTAATACATATGTTTATTTCCTTAATGAGTTAATAATATTTATTGATGCATATTTTTTCCATACAAACAAATTAAATGTAATTTCATGAAATGCAACGGAAAATTGTGTAAACAACCACTGATAATGATGAAGAGTAGAGAGAGAGAAAAAAAACAGAATAAGTAGAAATGGCTGATGCAATTTACAAATAACAAGTGAGCCATTCAGTTGTAAATGCTAATGCAATCATCTGCTGTGGACCCCCCATGGGAAAGGGTCAGCCAGCAAATTCATTTCACTGATAATTAGACAAGACATCACGATTGATAACACCCGGGTATGTGGTGTATGTCGGCGATTTGCCTGTCAATGCAATAAATTGCTCAGCAACTTCAACGGCAACGCGAACTTGAGCCTCCGCGGTGCTGGCACCCAAATGGGGTGTGGCCACCACCTTGGGATGTTGTATTAACTTCTTGGTAACTGCCGATGTGGGTGGTTCTTCAGGATAGACATCGAAGGCGGCACCGCCGCATTGTCCCGACTCGAGTGCGTCCAGAACGGCTTGTTCGTCGACAATGCCACCGCGGGCCACGTTCACCACTTTAAAGCCCTTTTTGCACTTGGACAACGTTTCGGTTGAAACGAGATCTGGAAAAATGAGAACAATTTCATATTAGTGATATTATTAGATAGGAAAGCAAGTAATAGACAGTTAAATTGTTCAATTAATGCAATACAATTAAATAGGAAAAGGATTTTAATAAATCTCTTTACTGGCGGAAAATTATATAATTTTTAATTGGGGTTTAATTAAACCCTTTTTTTGGGTTATTTCTGTATAGAAATTAAGTTTAATTAAGGATCAGTTGTTTATTTAACACAAAAATACATTTTTCATTTGGGTTTCAATTGAAATTAGGATTGAGTTTTTTCTGTGTATTGATTAATAGAGGATTTGTATAGATTTGTTTAGCTCATGAAGAGCCAGGCGTATCGTGCAGGCCTTCGAATAACTAACTGAACAACTTCTTTTGTATAAGTTTATCAATATAAGACTAATTCTGATTCAAATAAAGATGATTTTATTAATGTGTACTTCACATCTATTAGCCTTCTAATTAAAACACGAAAGTAATAATTAACTTCAGTGTGTTAGAAGTGTATAAAGTAACAACGTCGATTGTATGTTGTGTTACGGTTTGATTCTATTGTTTCTCACTGTTTTTTATATGAACTGACGTATACCGAAGTAATTATCCTATATTCTAATCGACAAACAACCACATCCTATTCGATAGCTAAGCAGCTCTGAAGTCTTGCCAGTCTCTACTAGCGCTGAACAGGCAGTTTAGCCTTGTCATGCTCGACTGGAAGATGTGTGGAATTCAAAGATTCTGAGAACTGTGGGTATCATATACGGAAAAGTATAAGACAGGGAGTTAAAGCCTCCAATATCTAATGTCTTCAGATGTATGTACACTAGGGCGGATCAAATTTATTCTCGCACGAAGCGTATAGCAAAAACATTATCCGCAGATAATTCTAAAAAATTCACGTTTCAATGTGGAAATTCTGCCGAAGGAAGGTATAAACGCCGAGCACATTCATCCAGAATCCTTATCTTGAAGCCTTAGACAAGCTAGAACAAGAGGTGTTATTTTGGTATTCTAAGAAAAAGGAAATTTTTTGAGATAAATCATCGGATGTTCATTTTATAGTACAGAGGAAGGTATGTATGTTAATAATGAAAACCACATCAGCCAAATGGCCACCACGACCACGCTTAAAGGATCATAAACATTTCCATAACCAAATCGCAAAGTGGCTGCCCTATGTCCTCGATAGCCTCACGAATTCCATCTTTGAGATCTTGAATTGGCACTGGGCTGTTGGCGTAGACCTTATCACTTATTCCTTATCCAAAGGAAGAAGTCGCAAGATGTTAAATTACACGGTCCGGAAACTTTTCCCGTAAAAGAGCAATGGCTTCGTTACTTGTGTGGCACGTAGCGCCGTCTAGTTGAAAGTAAACGTTGTACAGATAAATATCATCCAACTCCGACCATAAAAAATCATTAATCATCTCTCGATAGCGCAATGTTGATCCAACCTAATTTTCGAAAAAGTAAGGTCCAATGACCCCGCCGTACTATAAACCGGACCAAACAGTCACATGTTGAGGATGGAGATTCTTCTCAACAATAACTCTTGGGTTTTCCGAGTCCCAGATGCGACCTTTTTTGCTTGTTGGCGTAGCCACCGAGGTGGAAATGGGCCTCATCAGTCAAGATGATTTTTCGATGGAATTCCGGATAATTTTCATGCATTTCAAGGACCCAATCAGCAAAGACACGACGTTGTTGATGATCGGCCGGTTTGAGTTCATGTGTTAACTGAACTTTATAAGCCTTAAGACCCAAGTCTTTATGCAAAATACGGTGTAATGACGTTTGTGGAATGCCCAATTCCAAAGACAAACCTGGGTTGTCTTCAACACTTTGGGCTACAGCAGCAAAATTCTCAGTTGTTCCTGAGCGACGTGAACGGGTTTTATTCTTCTCATCACTAACTTGTCCCAACAGCTCGACAAGGTGCTTCACGACGGCCCAAAAATACTTTAGTTTTGCGAACTGTGACAGCTACCGAAATACCGGGTGATTCAAAATAACACCTCTTGTTGGAAAAGCCTTTACTACACTTAAGTACATATAATATGAAGTTATTCACTTTCTCACAGTTTATATTCTTATAAAAAATAAATACAATTTGTATATCCATTTTTAGTATCGTCCTAATTTGATCTTATGTTACTAACATTGAAAAAAAAATTCAGAAAAATTGTGTACTTGATTTAAGTACGTAATCTTTTCCATCGTACTCAAATCAAGTACAATTTCTTCAAATTAAGTTCTGTATACTCGGACTTAAACAGTAGGTCCCGGTGAGTGAGTATACAAATTATATCGTGAACAGACTCGAGACAAGTTCCCCATCTGTTCCTTCATAGAAAGCTAAGAGAAATAAGTATACTCGGCCTTAGTAAATGTAATATGCTCAAGTTGAGTAAGTAGTGGACTCAAATTAAGTGCATTTGTTTATTTTTCAGTGTACCAGGAACACCAGGAGTCGAAAGCCTAACCAAGTCTTCATGATAAAAAAAAAACTAATACAAATTATTAGGTAAGGTTATCATAAAGTCGGCTACTCCGGAAGGTACATCAAATCATTACTACGTATTTTCATTTTTTTTTTTTTTTTTTTTACGACTTTTTCTACATTTCTTTATACTCACTCCGGGTGGCTGGTATTAAAGGTGTATGCACCGTTATATAATCAGCCAATGGCCAAATTTCCTCCAATGTCATTTTCTCTATTCCCGCCGCCTTGGCTTCGTCGTGCGTTGTTATGGGATCATAACCAATGATCTGTCGAATTACAAGAAAATACACATTCAATAAGAAATAAAGCACGTAACGAAAAATCAATCAACGCTTCCATAAATATGTCCTGTACTTACCCTCATGCCCCAGGCCTTCATGCGTATGGCCACCTCTCGGCCAATGCGGCCCAAACCCAAAATGGCCAATGTTTTGCCATACAATTCGCTGCCACTGTAAAGTTTCCTATCCCAGCGACCCTCTTTCATGCTCTGGACGGCGGGTACCACAGGACGTGCCAAAGTGCCAATTGCAATACATGTGAGTTCACAGGCTGAAATTGAATTGCCTCCCGGGGTGCTGGAGGGGTGAAACGACAAGTGTAAAAGTAGCAACAACCACTAAATAAATGTGTATGGAAGGAGGCGAATCCGAAGGCAAATTGCTAGTGTCATTCACTCAAAAATAATAGTGAGGTTTAACTTTTGTTATATTTTGACTAGACAAAATTTATGCAAATTTCATTGTATTTATTTTCATTATCATTTTATTTATGTTTATGTTAATTACTGGCAGACTGGTTGTTTTCCCACTAAATGATTTTGGCTGAGTGTGTGCGTGTGTGTTAGCTCACTTGGATTTGTCCTCTTCTACATTATCACCTTAGTCGAAGCTCGTGTAGGAGTGTCGAACGTAGGAGTGGTTGAGTTCCAAAATTAATGCGTCAAAAGGTTAATTGACCTTAACGTTTGTCATGGCCACGGAAATCTGTTTCTGGGAAGAATACTTCGTCTACGCGTACTGACACATAAGTAAGGGGCGCACGAAGAACAGGAGAATTTTGTCAACCTCTTTGTGTGACTTTTCGCCAGCCAAATTAAAGCAAAAGAAACCCAACGAATCTCCGAAAAATTCCGTAAATTTATGAGTGAAATAAATGGTGGTATGACATTAGACCCCACGAAAATACACCTCAAATCAAAAATGAAATTCAGCTCCGAAATTGGAATATAAATGCATTATAAAAAATAGATCCCACGAAATTGTATGTCAAACATGAAATGAAAATAGGCCGCAAAAATTTTATTGAAAATGAGGATGTATCAACAGTAACGGTGAATGGATTGCGCAATCGACAGATGATTAATGATTTTTTATGGTCGGATTTTGATGATATTGATCTGGACAACGTTTACTTTCACAATTGGCCACCGAGATCATGAGATTTAACACCTTTTGCCTTTGGGGCCACGTGAAAGATAAGGTCTACGCCAACAGCCCAGCGTCGATTCAAGACCGCAAAGAGATAATTCGTGAGGCTACCGAGGATATAGGGCAGCCATATTGCGATTTGGTTATTGAAAATTTCATGAAAAGGACATTTGGCATGTTGTTTTTTATTATTAATGTCATACCTTTCTCTTTATTATGAAAAAAAACATCCGATCATTTATCTCAAATAATGCCATTTTTCTTTGAATACCAAAATAACACCTCATGTTGGAAAACCCAGTACAAATGAAAATGGCATCAAGGGATGGCTTCAAGCATTAAAAAAATTATACAGGGTTCGATTCGTGATCAACGTATCAAATTAAATATAAAAAAAACTTTTTTGGAAAATGAACTACTAAATTTTCTTTTAGATTTGGGTAAGATTGTATGGGGCGTAATATTATTACACGATTTCCAAAGTGTGCGGAATGGTACATTTGTATGAGAGTTCTGGGTTATCGATAGCTTTGTTTATTTAAACCTGTACTAAGTACATAATTTGGTTAAGATTATGCTGTTACGATTTATTTATAAAAAAACGCGACATTTTCCGAAATTATGAAAATTGGAATTTTACAATTTTGTGTTTTTTTATATCAGAAAAAGTAGAATTTCTCAGAACCGAATTTTTTTAGAATTCGGAACAAGAATATATATTAAGTCGAATTTTCTATTTAGCAGAACTGTAAGTTTTCAAAACACTTTTTCAAAAACGTCTACAGATACGACAACTTTCGTTCTTTTGTTTAAAAAAAATTCTTAGAACCGAATTTTTTTTAGGACGGTACACTTCTTCGGAATTGTCGATTTTTCAAAAATAGCTGCAGATAGAAAAATGTTCATTTTTTTTTTCAAAAAAACAAAGTTCATTTCTCGTTCAGTTTTCGAAATCTTGGTCATGCCATTATCCTATGCACTCCACCCATCAAGAACGGCTGCATGTGGTATTGATTATAATCAACTAATAATTCTTAATGTACACGTGTCACTCTTTATACGGATTTCATTTGTGCTCAATTTCATTCTAAATTGTTCTAATGGAAAGTGAAGATTCTGGTGAGAAATGTATATAAAAAAGTCATAGATTCAATGAAACATTTCATAAAAACCTAACGCTCATCGAATTAGCATGCAATGGAATTACCAAATAATTTTACTAAATGTTAAAAACAAAAATTGGGCTATAACAAAAGACAAACATTAAAGAAATTATGAAATATTTTATACGGCTTATGAACACTTATGTCTGGCTGAAAAAGGAGGAAACATTCGTAACAACTATGAAAGATTTCAGAAGTGAAATAAGATAATTCCTTTCATAGAAACGATTATATATCTGGAACTAGACCACTTTTCTCTAAATCGGCTTAAAGCTAAAGGGATTTACTGCGGGGACATTAGCAATAGGATCAGATTGGTATTCACTTCTCTTATCGCTCATTTACTTCAATAGTGTCATAATTCAATTTTTATTTTTCTTCTCAAGAAGAAGCTGTAAATCTCTTATTTGAGTTGACTTTTGTTCTGCATGTATTAACATACATATCGTCGGTCCGAACTTATCTCCACGTATATCAAAAAAATTCGATAAGGACGTTTCCTGGGATCCATTTTCACTCCCCAGGTCCCAATCTCTGAAGGTTTATGAGATATTATGGAGCCATTATCTTGTATATCCACTTTTGATAAATATTCATTCACTCTATACAAATATTTTATATCCTTGAAATAGATCCCTCGACTTGCACTTTTTTTTATTTCGGAGCAAAAAATGATTGTGATTTTTTAGCTTATATTAAAGAATGTGCTATAAGGAAAACAAATATTTCCAAATTTGTTTGAATATTAAAATGACTACAACTCGAAATATTGTATCCATGACACTTTTACACTAATCGAGCAACTCGTCTGAAAAAATATTGGATCACTTTTTTCTGAAACTTAAAAGTCGATTTCCAAAAAAAAAAAACAAATTATGGAGTTACGTGAAGACAACTTCGGAGCGACGATATGTCGGGACTTTAGTTTATTCGGGAAACCTACGAGTTGTTTCCCATATTTTCTAATTACGACGCAATTGAAAACTTTAAACGGCTCTCCTGAAAAAATGGTATTTTGAGTTGTGACACTATTGAAGTGAATGAGCGATATTTAGAATACAAATCGACATAGCTTGTTTTCCTCCAATACTTACTTCAATACAATGACATTGTTTTTCGTTGCAGCTGGCACATCAATATTGTCCACACCGGCTCCAGCCCGTCCAACAACTTTTAAACTTCCAGCACCAGCCTCAAGAACTTGTTGTGTTATTTTCGTATCGGATCTAACGATGGCCGCATCATAATTCTGGAAACGAAGGAAAACAATTTAAATAATATTACACGAACAATACGGTCGAAGACAACGTAAAACCAGTCGAGATCAAGCCTTTCAATCGGTTAAACCGATTTACATAGCAACCTGTCTATTAGGTTATTTAATTAAAAAGAAAGACATAATTTTGTGAACGACAGAGGAGGTCTATCATCTCCGTTTTGTTTATTCGCCCTCTATTGGTTTGTGAACGTTTAACGGTCAAACTGTAGTACACACTTTGAAAAGTTCCTGAAAAACAGTGCACTTGAATTCGTTTGCCAAGACAATTTGACAGAAACTTTCATGTTAAAGAAAACACAAAAAATTCCAGTTTTTCAGACACAAATTGTCATTACTCTAAAACGACATGTCCGATTTTATTGAAATAAATTAAAAAAAAAAATAATCACTGAATTATTTTTTTTAATTCGAGTGACGGTTTCAGAATTGTTAACAAATTTAAGCACGTTTTTCCTAATGACCACTTTCCATAGTTTATTATAAAGTCACATATCTTCCAATTAAATGAGATATAAATCATTAAAATCGACGATTACCGTTTTTATTCACAACTTAGTGAAGGCCCCGCCTGGTACCTCTAAGCAAAGTTTCATTAAAATCGAATCCAAAAAAAGTTGTCAGACGGCGTTTCCAATCCAAAAAAATTGTATTTTGAATTGTGACACTGTTGAAGTAAATGAGAGATATGAGTATGTATAACTTTCTGGCAAGGCACATTTACAAGGTAATCTTGACAATCAGCTGATATTTTATTTTTTTCATTTGGTCTGTAAGCGAATGTGTCATTTAGAAATGACGTTTTATTTCTATTTTGAATATGACGTTTGAAAATTCAAATTCATTCGTTATTGGTTTTTTATTTTGAATTTAATTATAAAAATTCAATTTGTGATATTTTGTAAGTTGAAATTTGTGGAAAAATAAAATATTTGTCAACAATCAATCAACAATATAGAATTTGTTGACATTTTCATAACAACTTCAATTAGATGTCTCTGACAGTTTCTTTGTCTAATCAAAAACAAATTGCATGTTGTTATTGTAGTGTTGTATTTGTTGTACCTGATGCGATTACCTTGTAAATGTGCCTTGCTTTCTGGCATGCCGTAAAGTCGAAGAGGTTGGAAAACCCTGTCAAAAACGCACCCTGTGATGAAGATGCATTGCATTCGTCTTATTGAGCATGAAAAACGTTTTTGTTTACCGACATTAACAGTTCCAGACTTTATTTTCTTCTCTGACAGTCAAGCTGTTAGTAAATCTCTCTAGTCTATATTCCTGAGCATAACATCAGCCCTAGACTGCCGCAGATCTGTCAACGCGATGGCTTAGCAGTTCAGCATTCACCTTACATGGGTGACGGGTCACAGGTTAACAAAAGGGAACTGCAGATCAGTTGGGATAGCAATATCTTACCGATACCAGACGAACTGAAATCCGTCAGAGAGCATATCGGTTAACAAACAGTAGACGGTTGTCTATCCGAGATTGTATACAATCCTGACAGATATGGCCCCCGAGTAGATAAGAAACGTTCGCACACAATGTTGTCCTTATCAAGATTGGGACACTATCTGATTTGATCAGACTGATGGCTTTGACTATGGAGTGACTACTGGAGAAGCAGTCGACAGTAACAGCAAGGGGAGTCTGTAAATCATCTTATCTGCCCTTGCTGGCGAACAGGCGACGACAATTTCATTAGGGACCAAGACGATCTGGCTGATATTGGTATTTATCGACTCTAGAGCTTTTTAAGGCGCTCTAAATGGTTAAACAGGGTGACTGTGGATGCGTTTTTTTATAGTTTGACGACAGTACTCGAACTTTATCACGGAAAGTTTAATACACATCCTTTGTTGTGACTTCTTCATGTTATAGGCAGCTTCGGTGCTTCAATGTACAATACAATTTATTTGAGAATATGCCAGTTGAATTCAAAAACCAAATTTAAAAAATAAATTCGCACGAAAATTGCTATATTAAAATACATTTTATTTTAATACAGCGGACAAGGTCAATGGACGTCTTTTTTTATAACGTATTTGCTTGAGACAAACGATAACGTCTGTAGACGAAATGAAAATAAATTGGAATTTTTATGAGAATTTCATTATCAACACATATGTTAAAACATTTTAATAATGACAGTCTTTTCTACAAAACACCAAATTGACCATATCGGTTTTTTGTTCGAACGAAACGATTGAGACATTCGTTTTTATAAAAAGTTAAGTATTAAGAAGTTAAGCTCGCACTCCAACTGAATTAACTAGTCCTATGTGAAATTCGATTACAATCGACCCAGCTACAGAAATACCACATGTAATTGCGAATTCCCCTACTGTAGATTAATGAGTCTAAATTATAGTCATTCTGTGCTCATTTAAGATGTGAGTTTGTCAACTAACATACAATTTAAATTGAAATTAATTATTTTCTAAACGGATATTAATAGAGGCTATCGAACTTCCACAAAAGCCTTAAATGTTCAACACAAATTAGCCGGAACTTGTTTATGATGTGAAATGTCACCCTGCCTGTGGTGTGGCACACGCTACACCCACTGTCGGCAACACATATCAGAATACTTCCTGCAGCAAGAGGCGCCGCACCGTTCACTGGTCACTCAGTCAATGCTTATAATTTTCTGTCGGTCATTCATTATTCTCAAAAAAAAAATCGAAATCACTGATACTGTACTTACTTTGACTTCTTTGCAGAGTTCATCAACCGGCAGTTTCAATTTGTACGAAACCTGACAATGAAAATTTAAATATTTTTAAATATGAATTTTAAAATTGTTCAACAGGAGAATTGGAATTTTTTTTAAAATCATTTACTTTAATGCCATTCTTTTCCAAAAGATCCACACAGGCTTTGTCAACTGCATCGCAGACTAACACGTTTTTGATATCAACCGGCATTTTTTTTTAGCGTTTCTAATATTTGCTCAACAAAATGCAATGGACCAAGCAACGGACAACCGACTCGGACTGTAAATGAATATCGACTGATTTACAAAATATAACCGGCTGGTGAGATTATAACATAAAGTGCATTCCGCAACGAACTGGACAATGGCACAAGCAAAAAAAATAAACAACAGAAAACGCTGCACACAGATCATTGCGATTCAGCACAGTGGGGCAAAACCGCTTGTTTGTTAAGTTGGGAAGGGGAGACGCAATAATCAAGTGGGAGAATGTAAACAAGTACCGTGGTTTCAAATTTAACTGAGAAGACTTTAAATTAACTTTGTTTATGTATTGTTGATCAATATTCTTCATACAGTTTTGTTTCTGTTGATTATTTCTACTTTTTTTTTTTAGCAAAAATGGAAATATTTAAAAAAGTTTC
Organism: Hydrotaea cyrtoneurina; assembly: GCA_958296145.1. Classification (NCBI taxonomy): domain Eukaryota; kingdom Metazoa; phylum Arthropoda; class Insecta; order Diptera; family Muscidae; genus Hydrotaea; species Hydrotaea cyrtoneurina. The sequence continues at coordinate 46,615,379 of OY282514.1, read as the reverse complement.
CAAGCATTGTGCTTTCTTTGATTGCAGGCAAGGTATGCGCATCCGTTTCGATTTAAATGATTTAAATTTTCATAATCAGTTATAAATTATTACAATTTTGAACCACCTGAACGACAGCGCGTGGTAGCTTCCGAAACGGATCCTTATACATCAGCTGTTCATGGTTTTCGTTATGATAAACGACTAACCGGCAGACAAGTGCCGGTTATCATTTATCGATCCTACAAAACGCTAAGTAGATATTGAGAAAAGTAAATTGTGCTAACCGGTAGTATATCGTTACAATAAATTTTAATCGGACATTGAGATAATGGGCCTTAGTTTTTCAAAGTAAAAAAAATAATTAAAAAAAAAAATAGAAAAGAAAGTAAAGTCAGAAAACCAATTTGCGAAACGTTAGCGAAAATCCTTTTTACATTATTTTCCCATGCCCAAAAGATAAAGAGATTACGAATTTATATGTTTCATTATAACAACACAGCATATATTTGGTCACAGAATACATTTCGTCATATGCCATTAAGGCATCCAGAGTCTCAGATAGTTTCTGGTAGCAGTGCCAGTCCCAAATTAAAGTCGTTGTTATTAATCAGCTCGTACAAAAATCGCAATGTTAAGCGCCCCGGTGGTCGAGTTTATTAGCGTGCTTGCCTATCAGCGTGGGGGTTCGATTCCTACCAGAGGCTTTCGCAAAAATCTAGCCAAATGGTCTGTGTCACCCGGTTTACCCTTGGACCCCAAATTTGAATATAAATTTACTTTGTATTGTAATTAATAAATAAATAAAAATTTCAATGTTGCCGACAATTAAGTTGTTTTCGAAGTGAATGTTGATCTGATGCTGGCTTTCAATTCAAATATTATTGTGTCCAGCACATGCATAAAAACGGACTGAATTTGCCACTCACTTTTCATGTGGTAATTTGAAAATATCTGACTCCTGTCTCGGCCCTCTTCTTTGTTATATTCGATTTTGTTTATTTTCATTATCACTCTACGTGGAATCCAGTCAAAATAAATAAATAAACCAACAGACTAAATAAACTGAAGATGATAATTTGTTTATGCAAATTATCGATAAACAGTCGACGTCGTCGTTACATTGATTCAAAATTCCATGTTAAGATTGAATTAATGTCGACGACGGCAAGAAGTGACGTCGACTTCCGCAATAGGGCTGAATATCTTTTGCAAAAATGCAGTTCATCTTCTCTTAATTCAGTATCGGCCTTACGTAATTTAATGAACTAAATTAACCTCAAACTTACTTCAATTTAAATTAAGATTGAAAGAATTCTAACACCATACGAGTATGACGCTTATGATTTCGTCGATTTGTATGACCTGCGCCGTAGGATGTTAAACCATCCGCCATATTATGGAGTCCATATAAAATTTGTCATTTCGTTTGCATCATTGGGAAATATTCATCGTAGACTATCATTGGTCTGTGTAAAATACTGAAGCTATTCCGTCCTTCTGTGCGTCATAGTATTGACCACACGAAATGTGACGGAGGGTCCGGCTTACAATTTTACATTAACCTGAAGTGTTTTTCAGAAATTTATTTTAAAAACAATTTACAACTTACGATTACATATTTCAATAAACCGTGCGGATTCTACACACTGTGCCAGAGATCACCAGACATTTTAATATTTACTGAGAGAATTATTACCGGCGACGACAACAAATAAAAGCACGCTCCATAAATGAGACCAAATACCAACACATGAAACGAACATGCTCATTCCGTCCGATAAGAATTTCTTTAAATTTTGTAAATTTGCTCAATCAGACAGACACGCGGACCATGGGTCACGACGGAGCCATGTCTAGTGCAACGAGTGTTGTCGTTTCGTGTTTTCATACACTATACGACGGAAGGTATATTCAGTTAGTAATTCCATTGGAGGCATCTTAAAAAAAAAAATATAAGAAATGTTTAAAAAACACCGTGTCTTTACTTTCTTCCAAACAAAAAATGCTTATAAGAAAAAAATGGCATATAAGAACGAAATTTATGGAATTTACTGACATTCTTATATCCGTTATCTACTATGTAAATCTTTATGTTGGAAAAATTGTGTAAAGTTATGAAAATGTTTGTTAGGACAAAAAATAAACAGCCAACCACATATCGTCACCTGAAATCCAAAATGACCAAACAGCAAAAACACAAAAAACGTGTTTTTTTTATTGATTCTGTTAAAATTGCCCAAAATATATGTCTGCAAAATTTCACAGTTCAATTTACAATGTTGTAGGCGAATTACAAAAGACATAACAAGAAGAGTGTTTAGATTTTACAATGTTGTTTGCTTCTTCTGTAAAGTTATAAAATTGTTTGTTAGGTCATTTTGCATTGCTGGTGACGATATACTAAATCGAAAACGTCAAACTTAGCTTATTTTTTTATACATTTGGGTAGATCCAATCTAGTGGACGACAACCAAAGTAACATGCAGTTTTTCCCAGATTGCGGCTCACAGTTACTATGAGAGACTTAGCGACACGTTTGCAGAATTATGTAGTACAGGGTCCGCCAAATAACTTTTTTTTTTTTTGAAAATTCTATAAAAAAAAAACTACTGGATATTTTCTCAAATTTCTTTTTTTATTTGAAAGTACAATTCTTCCGGTTAATAATGGAAAATAATTGAATTCAAATGGCAGCCTTGGCTGGCCATGCAGTAGCCTAACGACATCAGCTCTGCGGCTGATAATGCGGTCTTCAACAACAGGGCGCAAAACATCGAGTGTAGCTTCGGCTGTGTGGCACGTAGCGCCGTCCTGTTGAAACCAAATGTTGCCAATATCCTCCTCTTCAATTTTTGTAAACAAAAATTCATTCAACATGGCCCGAAAACGAAATAAGCACTAGTTGAAAGAAAAAAACGTTAGATGGCGGACCCTTTACATACGACTTAAATACTACAGTAAACCCAGCTTAATTACCTAGTTTAAAATGGCAAGCTCAATCAAAATATCCCGCTTAATTACATTACATGGGTAATTATACGAATAGGGCTAAAAAACGTTTGTAATATAAATTATATCGGATTGTCCAACAAGAGGCGTATTCAAAGAAAAACTTATTTTTTTTGAGATCAATGATCGGATGCTTTTGTTTCATAGTCAAGATGCCGTTAATAAGGAAAAACCACATCAGCCAAATGGCCACCACGACCAGCTTACACGACCATAACCAAATCGCAAAGTGCATGCCCTATGTCCTCGATAGCCTCACGAGACCTTATCTTTCACGTTGCCCCAAAGAAAGAAGTCGCAAGGTGTTAAATCACAAGATCTCGGCGGCCAATTGTGATCACCTCTTCGAGAGAAAACTCGGTCCGGAAACTTTTTAGTTTTGCGAACCGGGACTGCCAGATTTTCACCATTTTTGTACTGTATAATTTCAATGCGTTGTTGAAGCGTGTATCGTTCCATTTTTAGTAGCGACGTAGTTTCTACTTATCAAATGTCAAAGAATAAAAGCTTCAAAAGCGACAGCTTACGAAATACCGGGAGATTCAAAATAACACCTCTTGTTCGAGAACCCTGTAGTTAGATATATTTAAAAATAATTCACATCATATGTTTACTTTACAACGAAATGTTCTTTGATTTTAAATTTTAGCACAATTTTTGAATTTGCTACGAATTCTGTCAAACCTAGAAAAAAAAAAATTATTTTGATCTGGTACTGAAGTACCAGATTTGCAGTACGAAGTTACTTCGGGTTAAATGCGCGAGAGATTTTCAAAATAAACATTATTCTGAGGAACAAATATTTGATGAATTAAACGAAATGGATAATTATCCGAGGCTTAATTATGAAATATGTGCAAAGGAGATTCAGCAATTAAGACAAATATGCTAAATTCAATTAAGCGGGCGATAACTGTACTAGTTTTCGTCAGTGAAGGCTCAGTACTTCCCTAAATTGAAAAATGTGAAATCTACACTGGCCAGAGGCTCGAAGCCTCGAAACAGAGGCTGTTTCACTTCGTAAATGCCGACGAATTTGTAAGTAAGGTATTAATACCTAAGCCTAAATTATTGTGAACAAAACCTTACTATTTCGGTGCCGGCCTTGAGTATACAAATTGTACCGAGCACAGATCATATTTGAAAGAATTTTCCCTCCTGCGTCTTTTGGATTATGAAATGACTAAATGAAATGAAATAGTATATCTAAGGATTCTATAAGTTCCATATCTCCTAATATCGGTAAGATGTCATCCCAATAGGTCTAATTCTGATGCATACCACCCGTTGAAGGGTATATTAGTGTCGGCCAGACCTAAGATTTAGTAACTGAGTTGTTTATATGTTGGCATACCTGTTTCTGTTGTTGTCATTATCTCTTTTTCGCATTCCAGTTTCACATATACACACACACACACTCTGTCTGGATGTTTCCATGAATGGAGTAGATTAATTTGTAAACAACCCACTAAAGCACGCTTGTCATCGATTGTTGCTTGGGTATCGTTTGTTTTTGTAATTCAGCCGTTCATCAACTGCGTTAGCAACTATTTCTCTATGTCTGGCCGGTTACTGTTTAAAGCTGTAGCGTATTTTTGATATGAATCTATTTAGGCAAAAATAAATTGAAAATAAAACATTTAGTAGGTTAGGTTGAATGGAGGATCGGTCATGTAGCATGACCGTCTCATGTCACTGACATACACCTAGGCCAGCAATTCGGCCTGTTGTGCGCTCCTGGTTTCTTCTACAAATTCCCTTCCCCTGTTGTCTACGTTAGGAATTCGGTCCCCTCTATAAAGTTCCTTATGTCGATTGCTTTGACGGCCGAAAGATCATCTAAGGTGTCCTCTCCTAACTGGACTTTCCTGACCTGCGAGAAAGCAGGGCACTGGCACAGGAAGTGTTCCGCCGTCTCGGCGTCCTCTCCGCATGCCCTGCATTCGTCGCTCTGGGAACATCCTATTCTAAATAGGTGTGCCCTTAGGCTAGTGTGTCCTGTAATGACCCCAACTATCTTGCTCAGTTAATTTTTGTTAAACCCGAGTATTCTCTTTGTTTTCTTGTAATCGAGGTTTCCCCAGGTTTCTTTTGTGGTTCTTCCCACCTTGAGGCATGGGTCGTCTTCATCCATTCCCTCAACTCCTTTTTTGTCTCTAGAAAAGTTTTAGACAGTTGCATAGTGTTTTGGTCGGATTCCCTTCCTATTTTAGCTAGTTCGTCAGCCCTGACATTGCATGGAAACCCTTGGTGGCCTGGTATCCAGTTTATAACTATGTCGTTATTTCTCGATACGTCATTGATCGTTTCCTTACAGTATATGAGTGTCCTTGATTTGACATTATCATCACTGAGGGATCTCTCTTTAGTAAAAAAATAACTAAATTTCAAATACAAATCGCGACCTTAGAACAACAAGGTTCGAACTAAATTTTTTTGGTAAATTGACCTATGTGTCAAATCGTACTATTATGTGTAATATCTTTCGATTACTGTTAAAATTAAGACTGTTTAAATTGAAACAAACTAATTAATAATGGTTGGCAAAAAGTAATGACATGCGAAATGTGTTTTCGTTTCTGGAAAAAGGTGTTGCCGTATAAATAGAAAGATGCTAAAGTTGTTAGACTTTGGCCCAATAAATGAGTCGAGGTGGATCTTTGGGTTTCGTTTAAACTGAAGTTAAACTTCAAATTAACTTTTTTTAGCCAAAGTTTAACTGCAGTTTAAAGTCCAATATTGGGCGTTAAAACTACAGTATGATGGCCATGTGATTGTGGCAGCACTAGTGTTTTTAACCCGGGAATTTCTGAGACGTATTTCCCGGGAAATGTGTCGATTTTTTACTTAAGATCAGGTTAAAAACAATAAAACTGCAATGTTTTTTTTTTTTTTTTTTTGAAAAATTTTATTTTTTCCTTATCAAGTCCCGGGAAGACGTCGCAAAAATTCCCGATTCCCGAGAGTTGAAAAAGAAGAATCAAAATTATTTTGGCTGACCAAATTCCACAAATAAAATAAGTTACAAAAATAATGCTGCTAATTTTGTTGATGCTGGAATTGGTTTCCGACCATCGCCAGTTCAATTAGAGTTTTTTTTTATAAAAATCTTGTTCAAGTTCGAGATCATTGATAATTTCTATTTTTATACCCTCAGATCAAAAGTGTAACACATAGAAATATCCACATTAGACCCCATGATAACTTTCGAAAGAGTTAAACAATCTCTCTGAAATTTGGCATGGGTTAATATTTCCCCAAAACTGCTTATGGGATTGGATATGGGCTATATGGCTACACCCCTTCGGGTACCTCCCATACAAATCGTCTATTTCGCCCACTTTAGACATCGTGTAATAATATCAATATGCCCTACGCGATATTGCCCAAATTTGTATTTAGTAAATCTATAGCTAGACAATGTTTTGGACAAAAACTTGGAGGTCTGGCAACTCCCCTTCTGGTACCTCCCATACAAATGTACCATCCAGCCTACCTTAGAAATCGTGTAATTATATAAACTCGCTCAACGAATCTTTCCGAGATTCTATATTTAGTAAAGCTTTAACTACATACAATTTTCTAGTAAAAACTCTATTATGATATTTCATCAGATGTTGCAGCCAATGGTGGTAGCCACGCTCACTTTTGAGTTTCCGATACTTTGGAATATGAGACTTGTATGTTTTTACTGAGGGTGAGGGTATATATAAGTCGGTTTACCCGACTGCAACTTTTTCACTGTTTTTTTTTTTTTTTTGCGAAAATAGAAATGTTTAAAAAGGTTTCAAGCATTGTGTTTGTATTGATTGCACCACACTTCTTCATCGATACCCATTTGCAATGATTTCTGCTGCATATTATTTATCTAATATACCCATAGTTCTTGTTCAATATTATTTTAATTATTCACCGGAAACATATGTTTTCTGACAAAAGTGTTGGAGTTGACACATCAACAGCCGAATATGTGAATTGTTTTGACCGACCACTCAAAACGGTTTTATTTGAAACTCGTGGTTTAACTACGATCTCATTTACTGGGCCTTAGAATCGAACAGTTTCGTGGAATTTTATTGTCTATAAACAAACTTTCACGGCCGTTATTTCAGCAAACCCCGTTTAATTACCGCATTGAAAACCTGTAATCGTTTTGGACAATAATTCAAATCATTTGTTTAACCCTAGTGGTTAAAGGATGGAATGAATAAATTAAATGTTTACCTCTACACCGAATAACGCCTTTGCTTGTTTGACGCGTTAAATACCTCGTACAATGAGACTGCTCCATGTGAGGCACCATTAGTTGTTCAGTCAATTCCATAAGAAAGATACATCTTTGGTCAGTCCTCTTGAGATGTCCCAAATTTTCGTTAATGACAAATGAACCTAATTTGAAACGCATGAACATAGTCCGATGTTACTATTTTGGTAACCGAATAATACAGATTGGATCCAACATCTCCTTCGATGTGTAGGCTTTGTTTTTGGTTTCTACATATGCCAAACGTTTTGTTTTCAAACTGTGGCCAAATCAAAAGACGGATGAGAGACCCAGAATAGCCGCGTACTCCGACTAAATGTTCTAACTACAGGGACAAGACAACGGATATCTGAGGAGCAGATGCCGTTTAAATATCTATAGAACACCGATATATCCACATTCCGGGAGACAATAGAGTTGGATACCCTACTATCTCCTATCATGACCACCGCTCTCCTCTGTTACACATATGCTGTCAAATTCTCCTAAATCCCCTGACATGAATCCTAGTACATCAACCGGACGAACTGGGCATACGCTTAGGAATGCGCCCTATTCCTAGTATGATTCATTAGAAAAAAGGATACCCAACAAAGTACTAAAACTTTCTAAAATGTGTGTTTTAGTTTAATGTTCTGCAACTGTGTGAATGTTTTAGTCGGCATAAAAATGTGGTCTGAATTAACCCTATTCGTGTTAACACGGGACGTATTCCCGATTTTTTACTTCATGATTCCCGGGATTATTGGTCGGAATTCCCGGGAATGAAATACTACAAAAAAAAATGAAACTATGTATGATTTTACGGACTTTTTACAACTTTAAACCGGGAAATTGTACGATAATTTACTTGCTGAAATATTCCTGAACTAGTTGATCTTATTACATTTTAATTGTACGGGAGATATTTTCAAGATTAATTTCGTATGATTTTTAATTAAAGTTTTATTAATCATTTCAAGTTTTTAACATGCCAGAAAATGTCGGGATATAAACTAAACTAAATTTATACATGTGGGACGATAATGACTAATGTAAAATAAAAAAAAATAATATTAACTAATTATTGCGAGTTGCCAATCATTTTCGTATTTGTTTGAAATTTAACTAATTTTTTTTTGATAGGATTTAACTCGTGAATTGTGCATCCATTACGAATGGAAAATAGTCATTGTTGGTTCCACAACTTCAGAAAACCTACAAAAATTAAACGTCCAAAAAAGCGAGAGAAACAAGAACATTTGTTTTGTCGACCGTGTAAAAACGATAAATAATCGCTTTTTGTTATATGGAGGAACGGACTTTTTGTCAATCGGAATAGTGTATATATCTATAATTTGTTTAAATACAATTTCAAGTTGTGTTTCATTAACATAATTCGCATTTAGACTGCTGCCAATTGCGAGTTGCCAATCAATTTCCGTATTTGTTTGAAATTTAACTAATTTTCTCTAGTTCGAAAGCATTAAACATATGCATTTTTCTTCATGAATTGTGCATTGATTTCGCTTGGAAAATAGTCAATGTTCATAAAAGCAAATACATAAAATGAAATTGAATTCGCAAATTTTGGGGAATATGCGAACAATGTATGTCTCCGCACCGATGTTGCCAACTGCTTCCCTAATTACTGTACAATAGCGCCCCCTAGCAACATCTCATGCAATATAGCAAAACGTTTTCCAACACTGGCACAACAGCTGATTCAAATTCAACATTCATTTCGCACAAAGCAATTTAGTCACCACTAAACTAACCAACAACAATAAATGCCGCTTATTTTGAAATAACGTTTTGAGTGGTGTGCAAGTTTTTGCGTACTGTCTTCTGTGTGTGTTGATCATATAAAAAAAAAACAAAAGAGGATATTTTTTTTCGACATTGTGTATGAAATTTCGTCAAAAATTTCTTAATTTATGTGTTTATTATTCCATCTATTTAAATGTCAGTCTAATGTAAATAATTTGGAAATTTGTGTTAAACTAAAGTAACCTTCGAAAAAATAGAAAACAAAAAAGCAACATGTCTGGAAAAAATTCCATACAAGTGGCCATCAAAGTACGACCACTGCTCAGAAAGGAAAAGGAACAACAGTCATTATGGCGAGTGGTCGAAAATTCTATACAACAAACGGACTCACAAACAGATCCTTACTATTTCGGTAAGTTCAAGCAGCTCTGTGGCAAAGGATTTGCGGCGCCACCGATTTATTTGTCCCATACCAATGCATCAATGTAGTTTGGCGTCGCATTGTCCAAGGCAAAGTAAAATGAATTTGGACAATATTTCTACACTCTGGGAGTTGGATTATCTGCCGAGACACAGCCACTGTTCGTTTATTTGGACTTGTCTATCTGTATATTTCAAATGTTATTTATAAATACAGAAAAAGCACATTTGTGCACTGTGTCATCTTCGGTGCCCAATATGAATTTACATACTTACACACAACTAACGGTTCCCAACAGACATTCAGGCATACGTATATATTTTTAACTATGCCTGTGTGCATGCATTTGCAAGTATGTGGCGTAGAACAGAATGCATCATCACGCATCAACGATGAGGATTGTGGTGGATGGTGTGCTAACGATGTTTTAAAAATAAAGTCATTCTGGTGTGTTTTTTTCTTCTCCAATTTGTTCGGGAAATGTATTTATAGAAAACTTTCTTTGGTTCAACCTAATTTTTGAGTTTCCTCGACTTTTGTTAGGACAGCTCTGTCTGACTGTCCGTGTGTTCACTTTGGCGCAGGTGATTGATTATTTATGGATGCTATTGTTTTTGTTTCCATTTTTAGATCACATTTTCGACCAGGAGGCCTCTAATCAAATTATATTTGAGAAGATGGCCAAACATATTGTCCATGCGGCCATTCATGGTTTCAACGGTACCATCTTCGCTTATGGCCAAACGTCATCGGGTATGTCTTCCAACTACCTTGGAATTGGATTGTATGGCAATTGTAATGTTTTATGTTTTTGGCGTGTTTTTTTTAGGTAAAACATACACAATGATGGGTGATGACGACAATCCCGGTGTTATGGTTTTGGCTGCTAAAGATATATTCCGAGAAATCGAACTGGCCACAGATAGACAGTTTCTGCTCAGGTAAGTTTTACAAATATATTCATGGGCTAGATTTTATTTACAATTAGTTTGAAAGACTGAGCCTTGGTCAAGTCAAATGGGATTAGATCTTTTCATTTATACATTTATGTTATCCTTCCTCAACCGGGAGAAGATGTTTTTCACAGTATTTTTAAGAATTCCTTGTCCAATTCAAGAAATATACCTAATATGCAAACAAAATAACGCTGAAGCTGAACACAGGCTGTCGAAACGATATTTTCAGCGTAGAGTTATGCAAATGAAACTAGTATTTTTTTTCCAATTCAAGAAATATACAAAATAACGCCGAAGCTGAACACAGGCTGTCGAAACGATATTTTCAGCGTAGAGTGATGCTTATCAAACTAGTATTTTTTTAATCAGCCATTCGGAGCCTAGTCAATGATTAGGAAAATGGTTTGTGAGAAGTCCTCCCGTTTGTTCCTTAATGGAAAAGGGACATAGGTATTTCTGATACGCTTTTTTGGGCCGGTTTTGCATTGGTTACACCAATCATACATTTCCACTAGGATTGGCAAAAGTGCAGTCTATGAGGTGTAAACAAAAAGAAAAATGCGGGTGAGTGGCAGACAGTGGAGCATGTCCGAGTGTGAGACGCCACAGATAACAGTGTCGTTTAGAGGATAGATTCCTGACAGAACTCGCAATGATCAATGTCGTAGGGACATACCAGGGCTGGACGACAAGGAATACAGGTACCCGACAGACTAATTAACCAGCTGAGAACACACTACTTCATTCTTAGGTTTCACATTTCTAATTTCCCAAACCTACGTATCTCCAAACATTTTGCGAGTGAAGAAGGGATTCACAATGGCCTCTGTGCGTTTACGAGCGGTGGCCCATTTTTGAAATACCCTTCCAAACCTAACCTAAACTAAATCAAAAAAGGACTCCCGTCACAAAATCTCTTAAAAATTACAAGCAACGCCTATAAGGGGCATTGCACAGAATTTAATAAATACTGACCCTCCCGATTTACTAAATTCTGTGGAATGAAACCTCGAGATAGGCTGTCTTCAAAAATGTATCAATACAAAGTTTGTATGCAAGTCTGCTACGTTATTTACGTACATTACGTACATATGCAAAGTTCCCTTACAATGCATCAACTATCAAACCGATGCCTGATTGCTTTTTAACTGCGTTAGAAATACTCTTTGGCGACGTTTTGAAATGGTATCCATTGTAAAAGTTTTGTACAGCGGCATTATGAAACTCTAGACTTCGTTCAAATACATAGCAACTAACATTTTGGAAGTCAGCCATGTTTTCCGAGGATGACAAATATAATGATTTATGAGTGTGGACTCCAGGAGCCCATAAAATTCGAATCGTCCTCCTTGTTTACTGTGTGTACTCGACTTTTGGAAATTTTAATAAAGATGTAGACATTTTTTTGTGAACATTATTTTTGCTAAGGAACATTTACTTTGGTCTGGATGTGAAGGCGAACAAAATGGCGAAATATTATGGAGCAACGAAATAAAAATTAATTTGTATGGAAATGACTATCAAAGGAATGTCCGCCGACCTAAGTAAAGAATTCCACGTGAAATTTACAAAAGAGAATGTTAAATGGTACTGGCAACATAATGGTTTTGGGTATGTTTTTCATGGAATGTTATTGATCTAATATTTCGCATTGAGAATACAGTGAACGCAGATGGATATAGGGAAATACTGGAAAATGCAGAGAATACGACAATTCGTTGGTTATTCCAGCAAGATAATGACCCCAAACACAAATCTAGGTTAGCTCAGAATTGGTTCTCGCAGAATATCGTTCGTGTCCTTAGGTGGCCAAGTCAATCTCCTGATCTAAAGCCTTTTGAAAACTTGTGGAGCGAATTAAAGAAAAGGTTCTCAAAAGAAGTTTTTAAAAGTAAAGAGGATTGATGGAAGAAAATACAAAAAAATGTTAGATATGCCTTTGGAAACTTGTCAAAAGATGATCTCTAGCATGCCCAAAAGAATGTCGAACGTTGTGCGAAATAGAGGTGGGTGTACTAGGTACTAGTTCTAAAGGGTTCACCAACAAGAGGAAGAAGTGGCAAGATGTTAACTCACAAGATCTCGGTGGCCAATTGTGATCACCTCTTCGAGAGATAAGATGGTCCGGAAACTTTATAGTTTTGCGAACTGTGACTGCAAGATTTTTACCATTTTTGTAGTGAATTTTAATAATTTCAATGCGTTGTTGAAGCGTGTATCGTTTCATTTTTAGTAATAGCGTAGTTTCTACTTGTCAAATATCAAAGAATAAAAGCTTCAAAAGTGACAGCTACAGAAATACCGGGTGATTCAATAGCACCTCTTGTTGGAGAACCCTGTACTTTAATATTTACTAATCATTTTTAAGAATATAATTAAAGAGTTTTTTTGTTGTTGTGTTTCTTAAATGCATCTATTATTGTGAGCAGGTGTGTATGACATCAGCTTGCGACAAACAAACCCCTTTATATCTTCAGAGGAAAACTGTAGTAAATTGGTTATAGTAGATGCCAAATAGGTGCGACATTAAAAAAAAAATTCATAATAATTTCTCTTAAATAACTTATAATTCGCATTTCGTTTAGCAATTCCTCTAAAGACTACCAGATTTATGAAGTGGTGCCAAGTAAGACATCAGGAAAGTAACTTAATCGTAAAGAAGAATTAAACACTAGGGTCAATGGCAATACAAGGGATGCTGAGCAACGTTTTAGTAGCAAATTGGATCTGGGCCAGAAGAACAATTGGTCTTATGACGGTACAAATTTTTTTGAATTTGTGAGGAATCTAAAATAGTACATACTATCTGATAAAATACTATATGCGTAAGAAACACCTAGTCAAATGACCGTGAAGAGTATTCAGTTTCAAAAAAGTCAGCGAACTGATCATCAAAAATGCAATGCCATTACTTCTAATTTTAAATGGCTTTGATGAAGTTCGACTTTTCAAATTAACAAAGTTATAAACGATTTGCGATCAATTTTAATATTGTCCCTAACTTTGTTGAAGTGCAGTTGTATTGAGGTCACACATTTTGGTGTTATGTTTCAGGTAATTATTTGTCCGTCTTGGGCTGCTTAATCAATTATTTCTAAACTTTGTTTTGTGCATAATACATGGATTTTCATATCTGACTGATCCTGATTGTTGTTGTTGTCACAGTTCTGCTTCTGTTGCCTAAAGTTCTTGTCTGTGGAATCAATTTGAATTAATGTCTGTCATTTGGGTGGTGTGATATTGGTAGGTGTGCCAGGGTAGAACGTGTTTGTCTTGCAAGTTGCCGCTCTGTATCCGAAATTGCAGAAGGATGTTGGTTAAGGACTTGATTGCATCTGTAGCCACTTATGGCTTGGGAAACCGCCAGTTCATGCGCATTTTTTAGGGCATTCGATATTGACAATCGGTTGACGTCCATTCGAATGACGTCTTGGATGTCCTCACGATAGTGCCTAAAGTCCTTACCGATGTGTCCAGGATATGCATCTGCCGTCAGGATCTGATGGTTAGGATGACTTGGCAGGTGACATGCCAACAGGAACTGTCTAGTCAGCAGCACATTATGTTATCTGACTGGCAGCATCCTGGTCTCCTCGTGTAGATGATCTACATTCGTCATTTGGACACAACCAGTAGCGATTCGGAGTGCATTATTCTCCGTCGTTTGCAAATTCTTCCATTGCGTGTCGCTAAATTTGAGATCCATATTGGGGCAGCATACTTAAGGATGGAGCGACCGATGGATTTATATGTCGCCACCAGGGTTTCCTTGTCTTTGCCCCAGGAGGTGCCAGCTGAGGCCGTCAGTACCTTATTGTTTTGTAGTTTTAGAATGTCTTTCCGGCGCTTTAGTTCATCGGGAGATGGTTCTGTTCCTGAATTGTCTTTTTAGCCCGAAGTAGCATGTCATTGGTAAGAGCGATCCTTCATTTTATTTCCAGGCTCTACCTCAACGCTACAACTGCTGGCAACTGATACCCCTTCATCGGGCGTTAATCATTTGAATCACAAATTGTAATGCTTCACATTCCAATGAAACATTGATAAGCTAAAATAAAGAATTCTCGTCAGAACACGTTCTCCGCATATTTATATCTTTGGAAATCCAAGTGTACGAACAGACCGCGCACAGGTTTAGTTGACCCAAAGAGATAGCTAAATTAGTAAATCTGTTAAAAGTTTGAACTCTTTAATAGTTTTAGGTTTAGTTTTTGGTAGGTTCGGGTTGTTTTTGACCTTTTTTGTGTAGACATTTCCATTTTCTGCTTGATATTTTCATTGAACTAGTATATTTCAATTTAGTTTTCTTTAGACATGCATCTACAATTACGTATTTATATCATCACATATTATGTTACGCTCTTTTTCAGAGTTGGATACATAGAAATCTACAATGAGAAAATCTACGATTTGCTAAATAAGAATAATCAAGATTTAAAAATTCACGAAACATCTTCGGGTATAATCACAGTTAATTGTGAGGAGAGCATCATCACATGCGAAGAAGATTTACTGCATCACTTAACAGAGGGCAGCAAAGTGCGCACAGTGGGCGAAACCAACATGAATGAACGGTCCAGTCGGTCGCATGCCATATTTCGAATTGTAAATGTCTTATATTGACAACGAATACACTTTAATTCTATATACATTAATTTCTTTGTCGCAGATAATAGAATCTCGTAAAATGGACCGCAGTGAGGATGACTCCATCATACAGAGCGTATTAAATCTGGTCGATTTAGCTGGCTCGGAACGTGCCGATCAAACGGGCGCTCGCGGTACCCGTTTAAAAGAGGGAGGACATATAAACAAAAGTCTGCTATTTCTGAGTAATGTTATTAAACGTCTATCGGAAAATGAAGACCACAAATATATAAGTTATCGTGATTCAAAACTCACCCGCATATTGCAGGCCTCTTTGGGAGGTAATGCTTTGACAGCAATTATATGCACGATAAAGCCCACGGCCATTGAGGAAACACAATCGACGTTAAGGTAAACTAATCAGTTGTCTTTCAGATGTTTGAAAATTTTCTTTAATTGTTATGTCATTTACAGTTTTGCTTTACGTGCTAAAAGTATTAAAAATAAACCGCAAGTTAATGAAACTGTTTCGGATGCTACAATGATGAAACGTTTGGAACGTGAAATCAAACAGCTGAGATCTCGCTTGGAAGAGGAACAACGCAGAAATGAGAGTCAGATAAAAGTACGACAGCTTGAACAACGCATTCGAGATGAAGACTTGAAAATTATCTCCTGCAACTCCTTGCATTCGGTGCGTAATCGGGAAAAACGTAGGCGCACATGGTGTCCGTCATCGACAAATATGGACACAAGTTCTATACATATGCCGTCCGCTTTGCCAGTGCCTTCATTTCTCATTCCGCCAGCTAATTCAGGCTTACCGCTGCCATCTCGTCTGCAAGCTCCAAAATCTTCATATTATCATACACCTTTGATAACAATGAGACCAACAGAGCCCCCACCGGCACCGAAGTCAAGCACATGTAGCTTGCCTGTGTCAGTGGACCACATTCCCGAAATCGATGAAGAATTCGCCCCAGCAGAAATGGTGAATTTTGATAGGTTGTCGCCTATACAAACGCCTAAGGCAAAGTCAATACCGCGTTTTAGCACAACACCAAAGGTTATCGGCAATCCAAAATTAACGTAAGTTTTTCGTAAATTGTCACACTAACGTTCTATTCAAACTAAATGCACAACTGTTTATATTCCTCACACGTTTTTCCTCTTTTTGGAATCTATTCATATTGCACATTTCTAATTTTATTTGTTCACCTTAACGGTCTCATCATTTGCTATTAATCCAGTTTTTTGCTTTCAACTCGTTGACTTTTATAGTTTGGAACTAGTTGAGCTTGATTTATCGGAATTGAAATGTTTTACTAATTTGGAAAATCAAATCGGTGTTCAATATGAAACAGATTTGGCTTTACAGCAAAAGGTCGACGCTCTAACACATCGCAATACTGTTCTTGAAAATGAACGTATCGAATATATACTACTCAAAGACGAGATTAACCTTACTCGTGACAAATTATCTGAAAATGAAAAACGGTAAGTTATTACGAATATGACTTTGTAGAGAGGGTAACGCTTTCTGTTTCTTTTGCATGTTTCAGTAGTCGCAAATTTTTAAATTGTAATAACTCTTTATGTTTCTTTGGTGATGTTTTGTGCTTCCGTCTTGTATGTTTCTTTTTGTCAAGCACTTAATGTTGGCCCCTTTTTTAAATAGCGTACATTTGTTTTTGCCATATTTTTTTGTTTTTCAGTTGCTCAAATGTGGTTTAAGAATTTTGTTGTGATTGAATAAGAGTCTGCATAAAGCAATGATGAAAGAGAAAGATGTTATTTTCATTCTTTCTTTCTTTTTAAAGAACATATTAGCTACATTTTATATATTAGTTATATATATAAATTGGTTATTAGAGTGACTCCACAACCTGTCGTTGGTATTGGCCTGCTTAATAAATGATTTCCATGCATGTCGCTCTACTGCTCGGCCTCTCTTTAATTCGTGATATCTCTATCGGCCTTCCCTGTCTGCGCCTTCCGTTGTAGTTGTCGTCTAACGCCTTTCGGGTTGGAGAGTCAGGATTCATTCGACCAACATGACCCAGCCAGGTGGGTATTTTGATGCGTCGGAATATAGCTCATACACCTCACGGTTCGTTCACCATCAGACCCGTCTTCGTCGATTGCTTTTCGATTCTAGAAAACGCGCCAATAACATCTCGCGCTATCCTTCCGTCGATGCCAATGTCGTCAGCATATGCGAGGAGGTAACATCTGCATTTTCCAATACCTTCTACAGTAGGATGTTAAAGCACTTACACGATAAGCTCATGTCCACAGCTGATACCTTTATAGAAGTAAATGACTCGGAAGATCACATCATATTTTTACTGATGCCCTAATGTCAATTAGTTTCTTTCTACAAAAGTTTAGCTTGTATTTTATACGCAGACATGGTTACAATTGTTAGTCTCTTATCGGAGTATCCATGTTGTTCATGGATTATTTTTTCAAGGAGAAGATTTTGTCGATTGTTAATTTATTCGATCTGAAGACACTTGAATGTAGATGGCGCAGACGGTCTTGTCTCCTTGAATCAGACATAGTACGCTGAGGTTCTAATCATCAGCCATGCTTTAATTTACCCAGATTATGCAATCTGTGCATACATATTTTATATTTAGTTTATTTATTGAACGAATTATTTTTAATTTATTTGAACGAATTGATTTGCTGTCCCTGATATTACGCACAAATAAATACCGTACTTTTTAGAGCATGGAAAGCTTCTTATGAATTGTTTAGTCTTTTTCGTCTGTTTTTGTTAGCAACAAATAACTCTAAACTATTGGATCATTCCTTCACTTTACTTGATTTCGCTTGCGCTTAACTTCCTGCAAATTTGGTTTATCATGTCAGACACGCTTCCCATTAAATACCTGCTGAATTTCAGTCGAACTTCTTTAATGCAGACTTATCATCAAATTATGCCTGTGGTAGGATTCCGAATCAACATTTTATAGTCGACTCCGTACAAGTTCAGTTCGCTTAACTCAAAACTATCGGATAACTGACACTAAACGACCAACACAATTCCTTAAACTTCCTAAAACTCGGCATAACTCGGTTTTATTTGAAAATAGCTTCGATATAACCTCAAAGATTCTACGGTGTTTAAACACGTTTTTCATTAAACTCCTTTTGTTGGGCTTTCGATTTGAATTCGCTTTCAAAGTCATTCGACTTATAAAAACCTGCAGTTAGAATAGATTCAAATGGAAGTATTTATTCGGGCCGATTCATATTTTCTCTGTCTGTTTCCATAAAACGAATTTGTTCGTTCGTTACAAATTGTCAAAATTGAAGAGGCAATAACATTATTTGCATCAGTAGTGAGAGCTTAATATTTTGAGATTGTGTTTAATATGTCGATATCTAACATATATCTGAAAACCAGAATTAAATAATGTCTGAAATCCATTTTATAACGCTCCGAATATTGACGATTTGTAACGAACGAACCAATTCGTTTTATGGAAACAGGCAGTCAGTCTATTGAAAAAACGTTCATTGTCATTTTCAATCAACACATTCATTGTCGAATGAAGCTAAATTCGAATAAACGTATCATTTAATTTAGGAACGTCATTAATGGAGAGCTCTTTGTACATACATATGTAGATATATGTGACATTGTCTCTTTCAAATTAGTTGAGTTTAAAGGTACCCCGGAGTGGCTGTGTATTCCATTCATAGCGCTGACACTGCACACTTTTATTTATTCGCAAGTATGTACATTTGTCTATTCACCGTAATTGTCTTGCGCCATTCCATTCCAGTCCATGCAACATTCTGGTCAATTTCTATAAAATCATCTTCACCTCGTTTGGTGAGTTTTCAAAAGATTCCCACACAGCTTTCTACGAATTGCACTGTGTATCACCCGCTGGTGTCCCCTCCCTCAATGCCAAGTCATTTAAACATATGCATCGAAAGCATGGAACGGCCAACGAAGAACAGGAGAATGAGAAACTAGAGATGAAAACAAAAACCGTATGAAAGCAAAACAATGTAAACAACACCACGACCATTGAATTGCCTCTCTCACTCTCTGGGAAGCAACGAAGTATTTGGCTTTGGCTTTTATCTTGGTTGTGATGGTTGTTTGGCCGACTGTCTTTTAGTCAAATCAGTCCGGCGGCCAAGAAAGCGTGAGCAAGCAAGCAGCAACACACTATTTAATTTCAACTGTTCGCAAGTTCACATAGTATTCGATTTGTTGTTAGTTTAGTTGTTCCAAACAGTTCGGCTCGGTTCTATTATCATTTAATTTAAACAATTTAGAGCTTTTTCGCCTCGTATGAACCGATAAACAATTTTTGCAAAATACACATAATGTGCTTCAACGAATTTTGATACTGTTTGCGACTGCATTGGATGGTACTGTGTGTGAAAATTGAACGACAGCCGATTTAATGGGCGGTGTGGAGGAGGACGGAGGAGGTTGAGAGGAGGGTGTATACACGAGTTTTGTGAATTTACCTTTTGTGTGTGAGTGCTGAATGAAATGTGATAAAAAAAACCTCTCAAAAACCTCCAATTACGTCAATATACGTAGATGCCGTTGTTAAACGTTGGGCCAAACGTTTGAAAAAGAGGTGCCCACAACAACAGCAGTTGGTTCATAGCTACAAACGACTGTGACGATTGACTGCCTCCACTCGCTACCTGTGTGCGAAGAGACAGGCGACGACGACGAGGTAAAAAGACCCAACAACCAAAACATGCTGCCAACAACAGGCCAGACCCTATACTCTTTCTTTCTATAAGTCATTGTTGTTTCTGCTTCATTAAACAGTTCAATATAAGCTTTGCGCGTTTAAATATCCGCTTCTCATCATCATCATATAACAAACGGAATACTCAAAAAAAATTAAAAAAATTTACGGTTTCATTTTGGTGCGTCGTCCATAGGTATGTGAATCGAAACTGTTCATGTGATGTATCTTTCATCGAAAACTATGAATTTTTCATTTCTTTCATTTCCAGTGTTTTTGTTGTTTTGTTCCTAACTAATTAAAATAATCCATAAAGTCATTACGTTAAAAATAAGATATATTCACTACGTTGTCGGCTGTGTCATGTACGTACGTCGGTACGCGTACCCATGCCATGGATAAGATATGTATTGTGGCAAAGAGATGTGAAGTTTGATTTGCGGTTTGACATTCATTGCATTCATAATTCAACTGACAGTGAGTTCAATTATACTGGTCGATCGGTTCAATTTGTATTGTGTAAACGTAAGAAATCCGTGGTGACATTTAGGTCACAAGTTCGCCTGGTCGCCGGCAGCCAGTGACCCAATTTAAATACATGTAGTGTGTTTTGCAACGCGGAATAGATCACGGATGTGTCGGGTGAAATGTTCATTAAAAAAAATCAAAAAAACAAAAAACGTGTATTATTGAATTATTTAAAAAATACAACAAAATAATTATTATCATAAATGAATTAAGAAACCCATTAATATGATAAACAAAGATATAATGCTCTTATATATCTGCTATATAAAATCCAGTGGTCTGTTTTTCAACGAGGACAAATTCGAATTTAGAAAGTTATTTTAAAAACTTTCAAAATGTAGACTTCAAACATTATTCGGATAAAAACCTTTATCGAACAATTGTAACGAAATATTTGTTATAAAGGGTTCAATTATTTTTATTATTAATTAGTTAATACTACTTTTTCAAAGTGGAGTAAGTCCACAAGTGCCTCAGAAAAAAGTTAAAACTACCGGTAGACAATTTATAAAAAAAAATCACAAGCTCAATAGAACCGTTTTTAAATTCTGTCGATTCTGAATAACAATTCCCAATTCCATGTTCCCCTATTCTAAATCAAATCTCTCCGGGATATGCTATGTTGACACGTCCAAATCTTAAGAAAGTAAAATTACTTTTTTTTACATAGAAAGTTTGAGACAATTCACGTGGGTTGCTGGCACCTAGCATTTTTAACCTTGCTGTACCTTGCCTCCCATTGTCCTGCTGCTCTGTAGTATTTTCATCTTCAGCAACTCTCCGAAACGCCACAGTAAACCTTTTTGTTTGGACTTTATAAGATTTTTATAAAAATTATTTGCAAATTTTATCTAAATTCAAAACAGCTGATTTCGAAAATTCTGAATTCTCTCTGCCTTATTACTATTCTTCCGGCCTGTTTAGAGTAGGTGTATTTTATACTCGGAAAAATGTATACCCTGGGATACTCTCCTGGTATATATATAGAGTATATATACCTGGGATAATGTATACTCTCTCTGTGAGTTTTCAGAATCGGGCTGATATTCACTGATCGATATCGGGAACAAAAAAGTTTCCAAGTACACTTTAACCGACTGTCCAACTCTGACAGTTCAAGGCGACACCGCTAGATATGGACAACGATTATAATGTAGTTCAACAATTTAGTCGATTTTGGATTATATCCCACTACTGTGTACGGCTGATAAACATCATTTCACATGTGGCTGATCTCCCAATTCAATTTCGTTGCCTTCAAATTATTCTCAACGATTTCAAACGATGTTAAATTGCTCTCTCCTAATGTATGTGTACTTCTTGCGTTTTGTCTTGTCCAATAAGAGCAGTTCTTAATATTATGCAACCACTCGGGGAGTCTTTTCTATTAATATTGGCGGACCACACGGTTCTAGAAGTACTCTAGGCGCTCCAGCTTTACACAAATACCGCTTATTCGTCACAACATTTTTCGCACGAAGAAAAATTATGTGATGCTGATGCAAAATCGGTACTATTTTAAGGTAGTTCTGTTGCCAAATGTCCAAACTTACGATACGATATTTTTTTATTGGTAGGCGGATACTTATTCTTGTACTGTTGACCAATAATTCTCGTACTAGGTACAAAACAAATTACCTAAAATCCTCCACAAAAATAAAGTTTTACACATTTAAAGCTCCCGATTTAAAGTCTCCAAATGTAAAAAACTTTGTAAACTCTTATATACTTACGTATTTCCCTTAACATTGTATAAAGGAACAAACGTGGAACTTCTCTCACCTCAGTGAACAATGCACAATATAGTTTGTTCTAATGACTAACCAGGACCGGGATTATATCTGGCTCAGAACGGCTAATGATTTTTCAAGAGATGTTTTAAATGCTTTTGAACGTTCGATGTTCGACGTACCTCTTGTAGTTTAATAGAAATACATTGATTTTTCTGAGAGACTTTTATTTCGTAAGTTTGCTGGTGTTACATGTTGCTTTAAATTGATTTCAAATTTGGTTATTAATTCACTTTCTTGAGGAGTGGAAAATTGAAACGAGAAAATGTGTACTAAATATGTTTCCTTGAGTTGCTTGCTTCTTTTGCGTCTTCTTCCAAAGACTTCCGATCCACACAAATTCCTTTGCGGGCCACTATACTTGTGTGAGGACGTATATAAATCTCAGATATAATAACACTTAACTATACATTACACATTTTAAATGCCCCCTAATAGAAGTGCTAGCCATACAAGCAAGATATATGAATATCTCTTGCGGGCACATAGTCGCCTTGTACTCGTCAAACAGTTTGTCAGTCGATTATGTCGCATGCAAATGGGAACCCCCAATATCTATGACAATCAAATGAAACCAAAACATGAGACATTTACACATCCACAGTGATTGTCGGTCGTCGTCTCTGCCCATTTCATTCCAAAGATGCACAAGATAAAGTGCAATATCTAATTTTAGTTATTTTGTTTTGGAGAATCTTTGTTTTCTTCTATTCCCGTAACTTGCTCCAAGATACAAATGTTAATGCATGATGGCCAAAATAGATTGTACTATGTACATACTCGTACTATCATACATACATACATACCAATGTATATACTAATATACTTACATATCCATATGCATATGTGAAATAGGGATCCCCTCTGTCTTTGTCTACATTTCTTTACTGTTTGTTTGCGCGCATTGAGGGCAAAAGTGTAAGTTCTTCAAAGCTATAAATCTTTTATTCAGAACTACATTTCTGTGCATACAGTGATGGACGTACTATGTACGAGGGTTGCCCTTTTGTCTTTTTGCACAATGGCGAAGTCAGTGCTGACACCTCATATTTGGTGTTTTTGTAGTTATTTCCTCATACTCCTCATACTTTTTGAGTGGTCTTTTTTATGTTGTTTAATTTAGCTTAAAAAGATTTGACACACAATTTGTGAATTAACTAACTAGGGAAATTTTGATTAATTTATTCCACAAACCGTTCTGAAATGATAAATGAAATGAATCAGCTGTTCATTGGTTGGACAGCCTTAACCTTGAAACGCCAAGTCTACAATCAATATTTAGCTATTTGCTCTTATAAAACTTTTGTAGGAAAACAAAAAGTGCCAAATGTGTGAGCCTTGAGAAATTTTAGGTTTTTTGAGAAATGTGAACCTAGCCTTAGACTCTTGTTTCGCAGTTCTGAAAGGTGACCAGTTATCTATTTGAATACTTAAAGGAAAATTTTAGACTTTACCTGACTCGAGTTTTAACATGTTTTGAGTACAAAGAAAAACAACAAAACAAACAGAAACACTTGTTGAAACAGCAGATCGCGGTATTATTATTTTGACCACAGCTGTACATGTTGATGTTGTAACTATAAAATAGATGTCTTTGTTAATTGCTTTTATCGCGAGTGGTGGAAATGAATGTAACAGCTAAAAAAGTTAAATACTTTGCATGATGTCGTATCTGTTGAAAGCAACAACAACCCCGCACGACACCAGTAACATTAACGCTGTATTTAATCTCAAAACGTTTGTACCGCTTCGCATTTGTACTGATTGTTGTTGTTCTTATTATTCTTCTGTGTGACAGGCTTTTCTTCTTCGTTTTTTTTTTTTATCTTTTGAGTGGGTTGGTTGGTTGGTGTTTTTTTTTTTTTTTTTTATAATTAATACACATATTACCATAATTGTACATGCAATTTAACCATTAAATGAAGAATTTGTAAGAACGTTGCCACAAAAAATAACTCAAGAATTTTCAGCACATGAGCGGCTTATACAGGTGTGAAGGTTGAATTTCTAAGTTGAACGCCACAATTCTATTTGTTTACAATATTTTGGTTTGTAAATATTAAGAAGCGTTCATGGTACAATTGTGACCACTAACTACACAGTTCGACAAATGATAGTTTTTCTGGTTCGTTAAATTGTAAATTTGTACAACGCATTGAAAATATACTGACTGGAAATATTACAAAAATGTGGTTCACTTACTAGGTCTGAACAAACCACTTCCCGAAAGTGGAAATATTTGATGCACCAGCCGGAAGTGAACACAATGTCCTCGCTTTATTTGCTTATAAAAAACAATTGTTTCGGCCATTGAAGGTACACGAACATTATCTATTGCCTATCATTTCCATTCCAACGGCATTGTTAACAAGCAGAACTGTCCTATCTGGGGATCGGATAACCCGCACATGATCGTCAAGAGGCCAATTCGTCCTAAGAGAATGACAGTTAACGGCGGATTTTGGAGAGTTGACATCTTGGAAATTATTGATGGAAACGTCATTTCGGTTAGCGGCGAGCGCTACAGAGACAGTATAAACCATTTGTAGTGACCGTAGATTGAACGATCTTTGATGTAAGCCGAATGGTGCGCCATGTCACACAGGCCACGCCACATTCGACATTTTGCGAACCAAGTTCGAAAATCTTGTTATCAGCTGTCTCGGTCATTTCAATAAGTCGCTTCTGAGCTGGGATTTGACTGCGGTATATTGGGGTACAGTAGGCAGCGAATAAAGTAACATAACAAAAAAAATTGCATATAAGAAAGTTCTGAAAAAACACCGTGTCATATAAACAATAATTGCTCATAAAAAAATCACATAAGATAGAAATTTATGTAATTTGTTGACTTTCTTATACCTACTGTCTACTGTACCGTGATGGACCTATAGGCTAAGTCATGCAAGTCATTCTTGAGATAGAGCTTCATCAAGTCTGATCAAATTAGGATATTAGGGTGCGCGAATTCGAAATCAGACACATAAATGAGATCTTGTTCCACAAATAATGAATATGTATTTGATTTTATTAAATTGTACATGTTTGAAATTCCCTTTACATTAGATATTCATTCAAATTAATGCATGCTCTCAGTCTCCAATTCGATCCCTTTCTTCACATCACCTTTGTTATACATTTAACATTTCTTAACTAATATTAACATTAACCGTGCACTGCCCGGATTGTCAAAATCTTTCTACACATCACTGTATATTGTTCTTCTTCGTTTTAATTGCAGATGTGATGAACTTAAAATCCACGTGAGTAAGTTAACCAAATCAAATACGATCGCCAACGAGAAAATAGCCAAGTATGAACAGGAATTGGCTGAACTGAAGAAAATCAATGAAAAGTTGGAAATGGAAAATCGTGATGCTGTCAATTTCGAATTTGAATTTGAACGCCACAAAAATAAGTCTAAACTTCGCGAAAACGAACTGATTGAAGTTCTCAAAGAAAAGGATAAAGAAATTGTTAAATTAGAAAAATCCCTTAAGTCGATAGGTGATGAAAAATTACAAAACTCCAAGGAAGAATTGCTGCAATTGTCTTTAACGGAAAAAGATGTGGATGAGAACGGTAAGGTGTGTGTGAAATGTGATGATCTGCAACGACTACTTGCCGAAAACGAGAAAATTACCCAAGAGTTTGCAAAACTAACATTGGAATACGAACAGCTTAGACTGAACTACCAGGAAATCGAAACAGAAAACGAACAGTCCAAGTTGAAAATCAATGAACTGGAAGAACTACAAAAGACCGAACGAGCTGAATGTGATAAACTGCAACAGGATCTGCAAGCACTGAAGGAAAAACTGCAGGGCATACAAAGTGAATATGAACAAGTGAATTTGGAAAATTCATCGAAGACTGAAGAATGTATGGCATTGAACCATCAAGTTGAGTCGGCAAGAAAAGATATGGTTGTTCTACAGGAAAAGTACAATAAATTGGAATTGTCTTGGCAAGAACAACAGGAAACCCTCAAGGATATAGAGTCTCAATATGCCGAAATCGAAACAAAATATAAGCACCTACAGTCGGAGTACGAACAATTGGAAAGCTGTAAAGGTCAATCGGTGACAGATTGTGAACGTTTACAGAAGGAGAACGTCGAATTGCAAACAGAAATTGTGGAACTGAAACACAAGGTCCAAGACGTGAAACAACAACTGCTGGAGAATGCAGAGCAAGCTCAAGAGAACATTTCCGCAGCGTCAGCCAAAGAGACTGCAACTGCAAATGTTCAGAAAGAAAACGAAGAACTCAAGCAACAGCTTTCGGAAATACAAACACAATTTGAAGAATTGCAAAAGGAATACGATGACTTGTCCAACCAGTTGATGGACAACTTGCAGGAGAGTGATACGCTCAAACAAGAAAACACCAATTTGGAAGAGAGGCTTAAGGCTTTCGAAGAAAAGAATGTTGAAGTCACAAGGGCCGAGGCCGAGATATGCGAACTCAAGTCTCAATTAGATAAGGTTTTAGCTTCTGACAAGAAGTTCCTTCTACACACCCCTTCGCCCTGTCGCAATTCATCCATGCGTAGTTCCGGAGTTTGCATAGACGAAGAAGAATTTGATGATAGCCCAGGCTCAGAGGATTTGCTTAAGAAATTCTGTCAACTTTCCGAGTCTCTGACACAAATAGAATTGGAACATCAAAACGGTAAAAGGAGAGTATTCAAAACTCCTACCACCACTCAAACACCAAACTATAAATTATACTTACGCAACATTATGGGCGTAAGTAAAATTCAGAAAGATTTCAATGAGGAAATGGAAAATATACATCTCCAGGGAACATTCAAGCAACATTCATTCCACATAGTGGAATTGAACACCGAAAATGGAGTAGAAACCGAAATGCAATGTGATGACATTGAAACAAACGGCTGTGTAAATTGCTCAGATGTTATAGCCAAGCTGGAAGAGCGGATAGAAAAGCTGAGAAGTTTGAATGAGCAAGAGCGACAAGATAATAAATCTCTTCTGGAGAATACAGAGCGTAATCTTAGTGAGATGAGGGAGCAAATAACACAACTCTCAGCCGAACTATTGGAGAAATCCATATTTGTTGAAAATTGTGCTTGTAAATCGTATCAGAGGCAAATAGAGACGCTGGAGAAGGAGAAAGCCGATATAACCTTAGTATTTGAAGAACTACAAGAAAAAGTTAACAATTGTACTTTTGATGGGTCGTTAATGAATTGCACTGTGAACGGTGAGATGAAACCGCCGTCAGATGATTTAAAAAAAGATTTTGAAGAGCTATTGTCCAAAGAAAGGGAATTGTTGGACACGTTGGATTCGCAAACAAAAATGTTGGAGGAATTAACACAGCGCAATCTTGATCTTGAATCGGATCTCAAAACGGCACAGGACCAATTGGACGAGCAGGAAAACGAATATAAGCAAAAGTGCAATCAACTGCAGCTGGAAATATTGGAGAAACTCGAGATAAGTTCAAGTGAATACAGGGACAATATGAAAAAGTACAATAAAGAATGGGAAGACCGAAGGGTCGACTATGAAAATACAATTAAAGAATTGGAAATTCAAATAGAGATGCTGAAAACAGAAAACGAAGACACAAGTGTGAACGCTCGACAGATTCAAGAACAACTCGACAAGGTGAAGGAGGAATTCAATCGATTGCAATCGGAACACTTGGAACTTCAACAAACTGTACAAAATCAAAAAGAAACTGAGGAAATTTCAAGTGAAACATTGAAAGAATTAGAGCAACTACAACAAAACTGTGATACCTTACAAGCTGAACGATTGCAGTTCCAAGAGCAATGTAAAGAACACAAAGAAGTGCTCAAGGACATCGATCTTCTGAAAGAAAAAGAAGTTCAGCTGCTGACAGAGAAAGAGCAGATGGACACGAATTTGTTGTCTTTAAGAGAAGATTTCAAAAAACTTAATGAACAATACAATAATCTTGTTCAAGAAAAGCATACTTTTTCAGAAGAAAATGAAAGTCTTCACAAGCAACTCTCAGCTATGGAAGAACAACTGAAAAACAACAAAGAATTACAAGAACACATGGGGAAACTGATGGAAGAAAAAGAGCAACTGAACATGGAGCGTAAACAAATTCAACAAAAATTGCAAGATGCTGAACTGCAAATACAAGAATATTGTACTGAAGATTCGGCACGAGAAGAAATGATACGGACTTTACAAGATAAAATTGCATCTCTTGAAGTTTTGGAGACCGATACTGAAAATCTGAATAAAAATCTTGAACAAGTACAAAGCGAAAAGTCAGAACTGAATAGTAGACTGGAAATGCTCACAGGGGAGAAACAAAACTTAGAAAAGAGAATTTCTGAATTAACTGAATGCGATGAAGCGCAGCAAAAACTCTCCGAAATACAACTGGACACTTTAAAGCAAGAAAAACAAGTTTTAGAAGATCAGGTGAAGCAATATGCAATGTTGGAGAAACAAAAAGTTTTGTTGGAAGACCAACTTCAGACTCTGGAATCGATCGTGGAAGAGAAAAAAGTTTTGGAAGAGAAACTGAGGGAAAACGATAGTCTTCAGCAGGCGAGCCAAATTTTAGAAGAGCAACTGAACACATTACAAGAACAACACAAACTCTCCGAAACAGAAATTAAGACTTTAATACAAGAAAAGAAAACTTTAGAAAATCAACTGGTGCAATGCGAGACTTTACAGGAACAGAAAGACTTGTTAGAAGCACAACTTCAAACTCTCGAATCGGTTTTGGAAGAAAAGAAGGCTTTGGAAGAGAAACTGGGCGAACACGATACCCTCCATCAAGTCAAGCAAACATTAGAAGAACAACTGAAAACACTGCAGGGAGTTGTTGAAGAGAAAGCTGATTTGGAAGCTAAGCTACAGCAAATATCTGACATTCAACAAGAGCAACTTCAAACTTTAGAAAATGCGAACCAAGAAAAACGAGCTTTAGAACAAAAATTAAATGAGTTTGATGTTGTCAAGCAGGAGAGGTTTGCCATAGAAGAACAACTCCAAGAAAAAGTTAATATGTTTGAGGTGCTTCAGCAGGAGTTGAAATCATTGGAAGAACAATTACAGAAGGAGGAAGAAGACAACGAAAGACAAAGAGACGAAATTACTGCTCTCAACGAAAAAGTTTCTTATCAGTCTGAAGAGCTGGAGCGAACTGCGAGCATTGTCGACAACTACAAGGAAAGAGAAGCGACAAGTCTAAAGGAACACGAGTCCTTAAAAGAAGCCCTAACAACACTCACAAAATCAAGTTCAATCTTGAAATTGGAGAAGTGTGTGTTAGAAAAACAACTTCAACAATGTAATGCAGAGTTACAACAGTTGAGCAACGAACATGAGACTCTCGAAAATCAGTTAAGGCAATTAACTGAAGAGAAAAAATCTCTATCTGAACAGTGCTCCCAGCTCGCTGAAGAAAAATTAACTCTGGAAGAACAACTAAAATGTCTCAAAGAAAAGGAGAAGGCGGAAGAGATGCTTGAAGAGATGATAAAAGAAAAATCCGAACTATCACACAATCTTCGTTTAGCCAACGAAAAGCTAGAGGATAAACAGCAAGAGTTGGAAACTTGGCAACAAGAAAACCAAAAATTGAAAGATAACGTACAACTTTTGAAATGTTCACTAACAAACATCAACAAAGAGTCGCAAAAACTAGAAGAGGAGCTTGTGCAGTATAAACAGTTTTCAGAAGAAAAGTCACAATTAGAGGCTACCATAACAGATCTTAAGAACGCACAATCCGAAGCTCTCAGTGTTTTAACAAATGAAAAAGCCAGCCTACAACTAACCATTGCCAAGTATGAACACACCATTTCACTACATACACAAAAAGAAGAAACACTCACTGAAAAAGTTGAAACATTGTCGCAGCAGCTCCATGAAATGCGAACTAAAGCTAAAGAATACGAAAATCTTTTGCAGCAGCATGATGAAGTCGAAAGATCACTGCAAGCAGCTACTAAACAAAATGAAGAGCTCTCAAGTGAAATCACCAATTTGCAATTTTCCATTGCCACAAAAACACAAACGTATGAAGTCACTGTGCAAACGCAATCTGCCGAAATTAAAAATCTCAATTCGCAACTTCATGAAACCAAAGAAATAGAGCAGGAACTTCGTTCGAAACTTTCGGAGATCCAAGACAGTCTGCAGAGTCGGCAATCCACGCTACAACGTCAGGCTCAGGAACTTCAGAGTTCTTTAGGAGAACTTCAATTGAAACATGATTCTCTACAAGCCACCAACAATCAATTACAAACTCTCAACCAACAGTTGGAACAACAACTTCAGCAAGCAAGGGAGCAGTTGCAGCAAAGTAACAGCGTCCAAGCTGAACTCAGCGCCATTAAAGCTGAATATGCTGATTTGCAAAAGAACATGGAAGCAACCGTAGATGAAGCTGGTCGCTGTAGCCGTTCCTTACGTGAAGATCTGGAGCATCATAGACAATTGCTGGAAAAGCAGTCTGAGATCAATAACGATTTGAGAAAGGAAATGGTAAGTGTTTAAAAGAAACGCTAATTTTTTGTATTTGTCTGTGTTAGCGATAGGTAATAAGGGTATTGGAGGGAGGAAAGAGGGAGTAGTGTTTGTTTACGTTTCTCTTGAATTGAGAAAGACACAGCTATTAGGAAACACACTTGCGAACACATATGAACAGTTCGGCTGAAGAACGAATTTTCTCTATAGTATGTCGCCCAATCAACCGGCCATTTGGCAATGAACGGATGCTAGTCCCTGGATAGCAGCGTATTCAGGCTGAACGAGTTTGAAGAACCGTTAAAATATCTATAGAACAACATTTTGCAACTCCCGTTCCGACAAAGACGGCTTTTGATTGAAATTTTGAACCACTAATCCGAACCGGGACCAGACTTCAGGAGTACCTACAAATCATTTTTAAACCCGAAACACTGAACCCGAACAAACTCGAATTCTGAAATGGTTGCATTCATTGTTTCGAGCATGATTAGATTCATACTTGTTCATCCCGTTTATCAAATTTTTTTTATTAAGTCTGTGTTAATTTCTGTGTCTTCTTGGTAATCGTTTATTTCCTCATACGGCACGTGGTCCAGTTTTGTCTACATACATATTAATGGTCTTTCCATATCTGCATACTTCGTAGAATGATCCCAAATCCAGATACTGAAAGTATCTGTAGATATTTTCCAGTTGAGTATGAAAAATATACCACTTCAGAAAGCCTCCCTGATTCCACCAATATTTTCAATCGGTCTTGTTCGGTTAGTACTCCCTAACTTTTACATTGGTGTCAAAGATAACCTGTGTCTGAATGTTTAAATACTAGTATTTTAAATAAATTCACTTTTATGCATTTAAACTCCTTTCAGCATACCAAAGAAAGTTATTTTGGTGAAGAGAGAGAACAATTGACCAACACCATTGCGACACTTCAAAGCACAAATGCGAATCTGGAAGAGAAAATACGTGAAATTACCGTGAACAATTTCAAACAGGACCTGCAGAAGCAAACGGCAGATGTCTCAGCCAACACCTCTGTTGATGCAAATACCTCATTTTCACCTCGTCCGCGAAAAAGTCTGGAGTCAATGAATATAAGTATTGAGGATAAACTTTGTGCCAACCTGCAGAAGGGTTCACTACAAACCAACGAGCGAAAGAATCGACGTCTTAGCACTTTTGACGAACGGCGAAGACAATCATATTGGGGCGCAACTCACGACAAACAAACAATGACTGATCGTGTGGGTAAGTTTTGATACAAATTTCGACAAGTAACAAAAACAGAACTTCACAAATTCAAGTGACACCATTCATCTTTCAGATACTAGTTGCAACTGTGAGGAATTGGATCGAAAACTTAAAGCGTGTGAACGAAATCTGTTCATACGTGAGAGTCAAGTCACTGCCTTAAGTATGGAATTAAAAAATCATCCACTGAAAGATGAGAATGCGGCTCTGATGAAACGTTTACAGGAGGAACAAGATAAGAATCGTATAGAACTCAAGCGTTACAAACAGAAAATTTATGAACAAACAGTTAGAGCCGAAAAGGCGTTAGCGGCAGTTGTTCATGCCGAGAATAAATCCTCAACGGCTACAGTTGAAGCTGCAGCCGCATCTACACCCACACACTCTTCAGTTTTGGTGCATGCTGAGACACAAACTGATTGTGATCTAAGTGCTAGTCTAAGTAAATTGCAGGGCAAATACAAGGATTTGGTGAATATCTGTCGTCATCGTATGACTGTAATCAAAGAGCTTGAAGAACGGGTAGCACATAAAGAGAATACCGATGGAAATTCTATGACTCCCCTTGAAATGGGACAAATGAGATCATTAAAGGTAAATTTTTGTATTCCTTCGTGATTGTAATAGAGGACTATTTAGGTAAAGCCTCATTCTAGAGTACTCTTGTTTGGACACTATTTCTGTGTAAAAATTTAACAATATTTTTGTTTTCCTTTTTTTTAAGAGTCAATGCGATTCAATGAAGAAAGAATTGGATACCGTCAGAGAAAAATATACAAACGCTAAAATTGTGTTGCATACACGCCGTGAAGAAATCCAGAGACTGCGCTCTCAACTGGAGCAATCTTAATCGATGTGGCATTTATTAACCTAATGGATATTGTGGGCACACCTCTCATAACGTTTGGTCGACCCACTCGTTTAATATCATTGTACTTATTAAGTTTTATGTTTTTTTTTGCATTTCATATACAATGTATGTTTATATACTAGAGTTAGTGTTATTTTTAGTGTTATATGTAGTAACAAACATACTGTAAAAATGCTCCTCTTCCAATTCTTGAGCAGTTGAAAAAACGTTTTATTTAATTTCTTTCGCATTTTTAAATCCATTCAGAATTCGTTTTATTTAATTTTGTATTGTGAATGAAATGAATTCGTTTTCTTTTCTGTTGCTTATGTTTATTATTTATTCTATATTATATTTTTAATTATAATTCAAATTACATATTACATAATATTAAAATAAAAAAATATTCTAAGCCCCTCACTAAAAATATGTTTTCAATTACTAATTTTACCCAACTTTTCTTAGTTATATCGATAAGTGACACTGATAAATGAAACCTGTTGTCTAAGCCATTCTGGATAGAGTTTCCAGATGTGACTGACATGACCTGGCTAGCAGAATACCTGGACCTTGATGCACATAACTTTATTCATACAGCTCATATACATCAAGGTTCGTTCAAAGCATATACTCATCGCAGAGATGGGTCGAAGTATGGCTCTGATGTGTCTATTGTATAGTGTAAATGGAGGTACCTGTATTTTAGCTGTTTGCTGAGACCAAAGTAGCCTTTGCATTGACTTCACAATCAGCACACCTATTACGTAGAATTTGTGATTTTCCCTTTCCCAATTTTTTGCAATCACTCAGATTTTAAGGAAATCCTTTTTTTGAACAATCAAATGTTTGCCTTCGTTCTTTACAGCTGATGAATGTTTGCACAGAATTAATTCAATATATCAATTGGAGCGCTATTTTATTTACTAAATGGAATCAAGTCAAAGAAAAGATTGTAAGATGAGGGCGAGATTCTTCAAGTACATTGGCGCTGCCGAACAAGGAGTATGTTAAAATAAATTATTTCCAATTTGAAAATGCATTTTTCAGGTTTGGCCAGCACTATAGAGTGAATAAAAATGCTTTTACACATCCCTTGAGACCTGCGCTATTTAATTCCTCAAATAGTTCACACCACAAAAGGAAAACCAGGTTTGTCCTTCAGCCTCTCCACTAAAACATCAACTGATTTTTTGTAACTAAATGATTATACATACATACATTGTCTTCCGTATCGTCAGTGTATAAAATAATTTTTTTTGCGAAAAAAATTTCCCAAAAACGTTTAACTTGATTAGGGTATTTTTTCGAAGATGTCTTATTTTGTGAAAAATTCGCAAGATCCCAATTTTGGGAAAGTAATTTTTTATGTGGAAAATTTGCTAATACGCTTTTTTTGTTCTAATTTCCGAGAAGAATGTGGCCTTTAAGTGTTGTTTCAACTTCTTCTGTGAGTTTTTTTTTTACTGTGGATTAACTTTAGCAGGGTTCTTATACACAGGCATGAAGTATCAACGACGGCTTTGGATATCATGGTATTCAACAATGTCAATGTACTCCTAATGTACGGACATGCGGAGGATGTGAACTTCACACCTCTACAACCCCATCCTGTAAGTTGAATCGATAGTTAACACGAATCGAAAGTTGTGTTCGATCCGCTTTTGAAATTGTTCCATGTGACACACGGGGATTCGAGAAGAGTTTTCTTCTTCCATTTTTGGTTCCTCAACAAAATGTAAATTCTTACAGTTTGTTTAATCTTTTACTTTGTTTTATTTAAAATTTAAATATTGAGTTATTGTCGAATAGGAGATATTGTATTGTAATGTACGTATTGTACATTTTGATTGAAGCTTCTTGTTGAAACATTTAACTTTTACCAGGACAAGGGTTCTAAACACAAAGCACATAAAGTTCATATGTGGCTGCTGTGTAATTGTCCCCTAGTTTTGGACACACCTTCACAGTCATTTAGATCATCAACTGAAAAAATATACGATTTTAATAAAAAAAAAAAACAACAACTTGAAAAGGCATAGAAGGACGAATGGCCAACAATTGATCCTTCCGCATGTAAAAAACTCGTAGAATCGATGCATCGAAGGCTGGGGGCATTTTTAAATACTGATCTGCAATCACACATTTATAGTAAATATATACATATGACATGTTCGAATACTTTTTAGGTGTGAATTTTGTAATTTTTCATTACAACAAATTGAATTTCAAAATTTTTTTTTTTTTTAAATATGGTATTGCTCGTTTAATAAACTGAAAAGGTAGTCCGATTAGTGGCAATTTAAATACAATGCAATATTTTTCGATCAGATGGTGCATAGAATAATTCCTACAGTCAAGCACGTTGGCGGGACAATCATTGTATGGGGGCATCCGGCCGGAAAACAAATTTTTATAGAACAGACAATATATTAATTAGTGTATCTGGCAATCTTACAAGATAATCTAAAATAAAGTGCGATACAATTAAGTCTCGATGAACAGACAATACATTAATTAGTGTATCTGACAATCTTACATATCCCAACAAGACAACGACCCAAAACATAATTCGTATTTGGTCAAAGAATGACATCTTAACAATTGCAAGTAGTTACGTACACACAAACAATCTCCAGACCTTAAACTAATCGAGCACATCTGGGACTTGTTGGACAAAAGAATTTGAAGTATGCAATATTAACAACGAAAAGGTTGTTAAGGAATAAGCGTGGGCCCCTACAAGCAGTTACTGATGCGGATGGACGACCAACAAAAAATTAATTTATTGCCAAATGTTCGTTTTTCTTTTTATTAATTTTTAGGAATTCGAATTGAATTGTATTTAAACTTTTTTGACAGGAATTTTTCGGGCGAATGGAAATTTGTATTCTTATTTGCAAATTTATAGGAAATTCATTGCCGATGTATAAGAAAACAATGATCGGCTCAAGTGACGTTTTACACTCACTTCTCTATCGTCCGAAGAAAACTCTGACTGTGGACATTAGAGCATTTTTATTTATTTAGAGTTTTAAATGAAAGACATTTTCCGTTTAATTTAATTGGAGACGGTTTACAGATTATACCTTCTACTCACCTTGTTTGCTTCCAAATTGGAGTATATAAAAATTATGTTTGTGTTTTAAAAAATATTTCAACTAAAATTTATTTAAAAATTAATCAAAAACATAAGGTTTTTTTCTTCTTCAATTCAATATTTAATTTCTTTTTATACAAACTTAAAAATAATTTATTTTATGTTTTTGTTTTCTTTTTATCGAGTGAGATTGTAAAAGCTAAGCATAGAACTAAAATACAAAGCAAATAAACTGAGGTAGAACTAAACAGAGAAAATAAATGTAAAAATAAAAAAAATACACAAATTAAATATATTTAAAAAAATATATGTGAAAACTCTTAGAGAGTTAATGAGAGAAAACTTATAAAACTTAAACTTAAAGTAAATCATGGTTTCTTTTTTTTCTGTTGTTCGTGTTTGTATTAAATTAATTATTTTATAAGTAAAGCTTAAAGAACAGTGTTGTCGCTCAATCTCAATCTTAAAACAAAAAATTACGATTAAAACAAAATAAAATAAAACGTAATAAATTGTTGTGTCATTTTTCAGCGCGTGTCATTCCATTGTCTTAAATAATGAGTTATACATATTTGCTTAAACGAAATACAAATGCAAATTGAAAATAAAACAAAAAACTAAATAAATGCTGAGTATATTTGAGGTATTTTCCAAGGAGTTCTTGTGGGTTTTCTTCTTCTTTTTGCTGCGATAGTTAAAATAAATGCATAGGTTTTTTTTTGAGTTATTTATATTTATTTGTTTTGTTTATTTAAATTAAGTACTACAGTTTCGGGGTTTTTGTTTTTATCAATATATGTTGTTTTCAAGATTTAAGCAAAAGTTGGTGGTGTGATTTGTGTTATTTTGTCTTCTTTTTAAGTGCATTTTCATAATTTTTTTTATGTTTTATTTTTTGCTGTTTATTTCGGCAACTTATTTCATATTGTTTTTGCTTAATTTTAGATTTTTATTTATAGTTTTTTTTTTTGAAATTGGCAAGATTATTTATGTTTAATTTTCTTTTAATAATTTTTTATGTTTTTTTTTTATAATAAATTATTGCATTTTTGTGTTTTCTTTTACTTTTTTTTAGGTATTATTTACATTTAGTTGCTTATAGTTTTTTGTGTGTTTCTTTTCAGTTTTTGCAAATTTGAGGTAAAAAAACTTGTGTGTATGTCACTGACTTTTTGTTGTTTAGTTTAAGTTTTTTGTATTTTTTTTTTGTAAAAAATAATTAAAAATGAGGTAGTTTTAAGGTTTTGTTGTTTTTTTTTATCTCTCGCTCTTTATGTATGTTGCTTTTTAAAAAAGGAATGTCTTTTTCTTTTAGTATATGTATATTTGTTTTTCCTGAGTTATTGTTGAGTTATGGAGAAATTGTGTAAACGTCTTTTGTTGGGTAAAGGCTTTACAAATTTCCACTTAAGGAAGTCAGTTTGAAAGGAAGTTTGTCTTGAGGTGGTGGTTCTTTAAAATGGCACATTTGAATTAATATATTTTTTGTTTTGATGTGATGCTTTACGTTACTTGTGTTTTGTACATTATTCTATTTTTGTTTGTTTGTTTGTTTTTACTATTTTCTTTTTTGTTCCATTACAATATATAATTTGAATAAATGTGATGTTTAGTCGTTTGTAAGTAATTTTGTGATAGGTGGGGGCTGGATATCCCTTAAAAGCCAGTGTTTTTGTGCGATTTTTTTGAAACCCATTTTGTAATGATCTCCGGAAATCGGATAAAATTTGAAAGCAATTTCCAATCAAGTCAGTTTACATAAATTGTAATCGTTTAGGTATTTGAAATTTTAAGAAAAAAATATATATTTTGTTTTTAACTAATCTGAATGGTTTGTTTTCTCTATCAAAATACAACAAAATTCCGATATTTTTCTAAATGTGATTTGAAGATTGTAATTTCCAACCGTTTTCGAGATTGATTTGATTCTGCGATCACTGCTGCAAAATGGGTTAAAATAGTTTTTTAAAAATAATTGTCATTGAAGGTTATATTTTTCAAAAAAAAAAAGATAATCATTTAAAGCAGAGTTTAATTTAATATAATTTCCAAATTAAGAATTTAAAAACAGATATTATTTTGTTTTTTTTTCAAAAGAAAGGCACTTGAAACTAAATTGTTTTCGACAAAAAATATACACTTAAATAACGAATAAAGAAAAACATTTTACTTTAAATATAATTCAACTAATTTAATTTAAAAAAAAATTTGCAAAAATACACTCTGCTTTTGATATTGTGTTGGGAATTGGGAAATGGGAAAGGGGCTGCCAACAAAAGAAAAACATCGTACGTGTTTTGTTAAACTTTAAAACATTCAATAAATATTTACATTGTTAATATTATTGCTAAGGTTCTAATAAAAAACTACATAAAAATTTAATTCTAAAAATTGCTTTAATTTTTCTTATTTTTTTGTGTTTGTGTGTTGGTTTCAAAGGAGGGTTTCATGTTCGTAATTTGTGCAGTTAGAGGACAAGGGCTTTCTATCTTTTAGATGTCTTATCAATTACTTTTTGTTTTTAAATCAATCTTCCTCTATTTTTTTTTCATTTGTTCTGTTTCTGCCATATGTCTGCCTGAATTCTAATAAATTTGTTTTAATTTTAATGGGTTTCTTCTTTCCTTTTTGTTATTTTTCAATATTTACAATAAAACAAGTTCAAATATTCTCTTTTTAAATTTCTCTCATCAGTAAATTTGTTATCGTAAATCGTATACGAGCGACGTTTATTTGTTGTTGCTGCTTTAAAATGAGTAAATTGCAAAATCTTTGATCGCTGTGTAAAAGATTTTAAGATTTGGTTCCAAAAAAGAAAAAAAACTGGTATACATTTTTAAGGCTTCTTTGTTTCAAAATTCCATATTCAAAACTACTACTCTCCGTGAGGGAGGGGGAGGGGAGGGGACGAGTTTGTCCTGTCTGCAAAACAAACCAAAACACTCGCTTCCAATCCGCTTAAAATTAAACTAATTTTGTGTTGCTTTCAATTTTTGTCAATAATAATTTTCATTTTGTTCAATACCCAAATTTCAACACCGTTGCATTTCTAACATATGAGGTTTGGTTGGGGGGAGTATGAGTTAGAGTATGTCTGTCTGTCATGAAGTATGTGTGACGGTTTTCAATAAAAATTTCCTAAATATTTTTAAATTTTTGTGTTTTTTTCATTTGTTTTTTGTTAAAAATCGTTTTTCCTACTTGTGTGCCTTAATTTATGTGTTATGGACACCCTCGTCTTCGGAGTAGTTGTCCTCATTGTCGGAGCCCATATTGTCATTGTGACTGCCCGACTGATTGTTGCCGTCCAAGCCCAAGTCCATGGGCTCGGAGGGATCTCGTCTGATGTCGTTATTGCTGTTGGCGGGTGTGTTCTGAGAGTTGTTGACATTGTCGCTGTTGTGCGGCGACAGAATGCCGGCCGGATGATCACGTCTCATGATGGGCTCAATGGTCAGACCACTGCTGTTGGCTGCTCCGATATTGTTGAAGGCATTACCGGCCTGGCCAGCCAATTTGCTTAAATCGAACTGGGGCGGCAAAAGACCTGGCGGCAGTTTATCCAGACCATGACCCATGGCATTCAGCTGGGCCATTTTGGCGGCATGCAAGGCGGCGGCTGCGGCATGCTCCTGGGTCATGCCCATTCCTGTGGAACAAAAAACACACATTCTTAAGTATGGAACAAATATTTCATAAGGGCCAAATGATTGACTTACCAAATGTATTCTCCGTTATGAATTGCAAATAGGTGTCCAGCAACGAGTGTCCTGCCGCTGTACTGGTGGGTATTTGGCCGCCCGTCAAATCCTTCTGTTGGCCCAAAGCAGCGGCTGCGGCTACGGCGGCCGCTTCATTTCTTATGCGCGATATGGTTGTGTTGGCATGGCCGAAATTACTCAGCAACGACTCATGATAACGGCTCAGATCGTTATTACCGCCACTGCTGCCATAGCCCCCAGTGCCAACGGTCAAATCCTCGGGATCATCATCCGAATCTTCCACTTCGTCCTTCATGCCCGACGACAAATTCATGTCCATCTTTGATGGCCCATTACCGCCATTACCTCCAGCGCCGCTGCTGCTGTTGGTGGGCGATGCTCGGGCCCTCAACTCAGCGGGCGATATTTTAACGCCTGCCTTGGCCAACAGACGTGAAGCCAGATCGGGATCAAAAGCACTGGGCATGGGCAGCACCGGTAAGTCTTTGGTGGAAATACCACGATGCTGACGAGACATATGCGAGTGTAGAGAGTTGCGGGATTTGGCCACGGTGCCGCAGAGCACACAGCGATAGCCGGGACACACGGTGTGTTTGTCTTCCAAGTGAGTGCGCAATGTATGGGCTGAACGATAGATTTTGCCGCATTTGGGACAGGGTCGGGGATCGGTGGCACGGACGCGCATTTCCAAAGAGCGGCGATTAACTACATGGAGGGAGGAGAGGGAAGGCAAGAAATTATTAACTTTTTGTCGCTCTTTAATTTTGTAATTAAAATCACACAAACGCATTATTGTTTTTTATTTTTGTAATTCTTTTCTTTTATTTATTTCATTCTTTCTTTTCTTTTTCTTCGATTTATTTGAAAATATATTGTATATATTTGCCTTTTTTCGGGGTTTGTTCTTAGTTTTTGTTGTTGTTAGGTTTACTAAACTTTCTCGGTCGTTTTATAATACTTAAGGTTTTGAAAATCGAAATTAATTAAATTGAAGTGTTTAAATAAATTTCAACTAAAACTACAATTTACGTTTCTTCAATATCGTTCTCTTCGGTCTCTGTTTAGTTGTTGTTGTTGTTATAGGAATTCTCTATTGTTGCCAAGGAATTTTAGGTAGGTACCTCCTCTAAATACATATTTCTGTTATCGGAATTATTTCATTGGTTTTGTTTTTTGAATCTTAAACTAAAAATATTTTTATAAAAAAATTCTTTCAAAATGTTTCGAGTTTGTTTTTTTTTCGTCTTTTGGTTAAATTTCATTTTTGTTTAATTTCAAGTGTTTGTTTTCTTTTTTTTTTTCTTTTGATTAATTTAATAGGAACCTGTTTTTACGTATTAAATCTTTTTTCTTCTTCTTCGTTTTGCTTTAATAGTTTGTTTTTGGTTTTGAAAATTCTCATGAAATTAAGCAAAACAATTTTTTTTTTTAAATAATTAATTCTTTAAGTTAAACACAGTGGAAAGAGAATTTAATAATGATGGTTTTGTAGATTTGAGAAAAACTTTCGCTTAAACCTGAGTTAAACCCTGAACTCCATTTTATCTAGTAATTCGTGGTCAACTTGTCTTTTATGAACGCTTCCAACCTCAAAAATTTCAGATTTAAGTCAGTTGTGGTTTAAACTGAATTTTTCCTAAACGTTTTATATGGAAAAAGACTAAGTTTAACCGTG
This sequence comes from Hydrotaea cyrtoneurina, assembly GCA_958296145.1. Taxonomy (NCBI): domain Eukaryota; kingdom Metazoa; phylum Arthropoda; class Insecta; order Diptera; family Muscidae; genus Hydrotaea; species Hydrotaea cyrtoneurina. The sequence goes on along the minus strand of OY282514.1, from coordinate 46,574,261 downwards.
ATTCGAGTTTTTCAATGTTCAGTGGAAAATATATAAAGTTGTTGATTAGTGATTAGTTTTATTCACAGAAGACCCGGCTCTTTCTGGTAAAATCTGCGGTATTTATAAGAATAGATTGCTGAAAAATTACAGATGTTCTTTTCCAAGCTGGACCTGGGATTTCAGATGTAATAGTCAAGGACATCGGCCACTCGAGACCAGACGACTAATTTTCATTTCATTAATCAAACCCAGTAGAATCCAGTTACGATCGTTCTGTTAAAGAGGAATGCGGGATACTTTTTGTAGATAATATCTTCTGGAATGACGTTTACAAAACGAATAAAACCGTTGGTCATGTTCTGAGATTCGCGTATCTATTTAATCTGTGGTGAACACTCATACCTGATCTTCTGGCAAACCATACATTATTTAATTTTTAGCAAAGCTAGCACAATAAAAAGTAAGTGTCACTCGGATAATATTTATAACAAAATTGAAACCAATGAAATTCCACTAAAATTCTAAACTAACTATCCTAAAACAGAAGGAAAGTAGGATTCAAATACACTCTTTTTTATGTTATGTTTTTTTTTAGTTTTATGAAAAGAACTCAATTGATTTTCTTGAATAGAAAAAAGTAAAAAAAACAAATGTTCATACATTAGGCGTGTTTTCTATTGTCGCTTGCTTTGTTGTAAAGAAAACGCCAAACTAGCGATATTGTCATTTGACACAAACTAGGCAGCATTCTGAGAATGCTGTGAAAAAAATGTTAATAGATTTTCATGAAAATCTAAAATCAATAGTCATGAGGAGTGTTGTGTTGTGGACAAATGTTACAAATTCAATTAAAAATCAATTCCGTCCGTCATTTTTGAAAGAATTTTGAGGAATAATCGACACTGTATTGTAATCTAGCCTTAAAGTATTTGCACCGGCAACACAATTTTATTTATTTTCTTCTCTTTCCAGTGTGTTTTGTTTTTAATTTTTTTTTTGTCAACTAATTCTTTTTTTTAATTCAAATTAATTTGAGAAAATTAGTATGTATCTCCCATTTAAATCTTTACGGAAATTTGAGCTCTTATTTGTTTTCGTCGTGTCATCATTTCTATGTGGTTTACTCTTATTCTTCTTCTTGTTCTGTTGTTTGTCTGTTAGTGAAGTATCAGCATTATTTGGTAATAAATTATTTTACTATATTTTCAATTTATTTAGTTAATATTAAATACTAATACTATACATTTGTTTTGTTCTGTTTGTTATTATTTTTTCTTCTTCTTCATTTTGTATATAAAACCAAAGTTGTGAGTTTTATTTAATTCAGAGATTATTTGTTCTTTATATTTTCTTTAGTTTAGTTGTTTTATATTTTCTGGTTTTGTTTTGTTTTGGCTAAAAATATATTTACGCAGGCACATTCTATGTTTGTTTCAGTATAATTATAATACTTTATTTTATAGTATATATTTTATTTATAAATATTTCTTGTGGTATTTTAAATATTTATGTGGTGTCATAAAAATAAATTACCGAAAATATAAAAAAATACCGACGGCAATTTATTTTTATTTTTATTTCTTAACTTTTTTTACTTTAGTTTTTTGTTTTTCTGTTCGAGCCGTGTGGTTATTATTAACCGTTACTTGTATATATCGTATCTACATTTTCTTTTGTATTTAGTTTTTTTTTTAATTTTTATTATAATACTGTTATATTCGTGTATTTCTATGCGTTTTGTATTATTGTAGTTTTTTTTTATGTTTTGTTTTAAACTTATCGTCTATAGGAGATTTTTCTTAATAGTTTCGGTTTGCTTTTTACTAAATTACAAAATGTTATTTTAGTTGTTTTATTTTTGGTATTTTGTTTTTCTTTCAATAATACATAATATCTATATATATGTATGTATATATATATATATAGGAACGTATAATTTGTGTATGTATGTCTGTGTGTGTGTGTGTTTATGTATGCATGTATGTATATAAATCTATTTATATGTATGTATATGTATATGCATATGTATTATGTAGTTTTTTTTTGTATGTATACATAGTAGTACATATATGTTAGGGTCTTGTCTATTTAATAGACAATTTATGTGTGTGTTTTTTTGGTTGTTTTCTGTGAAATCAATGGAACTTTTGTTGAAAATTATTTTAAAAACTCAGTTTAATCTAATCTTTGGACAATTATAAGGGGGTACAGTTTTAAATATAAATAATAAAAAAAAAAACAAATACCAATTCTAATATTTCCCCCCTCTTACAATCTTAGCATGTGAAATCTTCCATTTATAGTTAAATTTAAAGAAAATTTCGATTTTCTGCGTTTGTATGATTCAGTAATCTTAGGAACATGTTTTATTTTTTTTTTTTCAAAATAGTTTTTGAATTGTTTTTTTTTGTTTAAAAAGTAATTTGCTGAATTAATTCGAATGTTGTCATTTCACCAATTGTTGTGAAATTCTTTATTTGTTTAAAATGAAGAAATATTTTATTTTATGGAGCAATGCTTGATGTGATATCGGCTGGATGTCGGATTCTGAAATAGTCCGTGAATTTTTAAGTTAAACTAATATTTCCGTTGTTTTTGTGATTATCTAATCGTAGGAACATATCTTTAATTTGTTTGGATTTTTTTTACTATAAAAGTTTGAGAAACCCTGAAAATTTCAATATTTTCAAATTTTGTGAGAAAAATCCTCAGGTATTATATATTTAAATGATATCTGGAGAATGGAAATGCCGATCTGGTCGCAAATGGGCTCAGTTTGAAGATAATCAAGTGGGCAGTAAAACATTTCTTTACATTTGGGGCTGAAGTTTAAGCGCAAAAAGTAAATTACAGGTTTCTCGAGTGAAAAATAGAAACTGCTTAACGTCCGTGGCTTTGGGCCACAAAAATACAATATAGGGACATCCATCGAGATTACAGTTGTTTAAAATTCTGAGCTTCAATTCAGTTTTGCTTTTTAAAAGTTAAATTTTCAGATTCATTGTTGGCAATTATCAAATTTTCAAAACAAAATCTTGTTAAATGTTAAGGAATTGAGAATTTTGTTCCATTAAAATGTCGTTAACATGAAATGTTGTAAAAGAAATCTCCTCTATTAAAGAATTAGTTAAGAGTTTACATTTCACTTCACATTGAAGTTAGTTTTACTTACAAATTAAATTCTAAATTAACTTAGTTAATAATTATTGTAATAATTATAATTATTTTGGTTTGCTATTTCTTAAATTGTTATCATATCATATGTGGGAAATCTTTGGCTGAAAATATTTTAATTAAACTTAAACTGACAGTTAAGGTGTGGGGAAATTGAACAATTTCACCGGAAACTCAGCTCAGAAAGCCGAGCAATTTAAATGTCGTACATCTCACAAAGATTCCATAACGAAACATAGGAAAATTTGACAATTTCTCCGGAAACTCAAATCCGAAAGTCGAGTAATTGAAACTACAATTAAAGTTTAGTGGCGTTTAATGTAAACTGTTCACAGACATCTGTGCCGAATTATGTTGACTGTTTACAGATCAGTTTACAGAATAATGTTAACGCTTAATCGATTTAACAGAATAGAGTAGGACATTTTGAAATGTTTCCAAAGTACAGAATATTATTAGTCTGAGAATTCAAAGTACGAACGAAGGACAATATAAAAGTCCTACAAAGACTTAACAGAATAATGGTAAAGGACTTTCTTGTTCGGAAAAATTTTTTGATGTCAAATAACATAAATATAATGAAGGCTTAAACTGACACAATTAAAATGTTAAATGTCAAAAAATCAGTATTATCTATTTCCGAATTTGTCAGTATCGCGTATGAATTTCATGCCAATTAATATTGTGTCCATTTACACACTGTCTACTGGTTGAAGTGGAACTCAGTTTGTAGGAAGTTTGTAGGCTATTTTCAGTTCAACGTGGGGGTTAAATCAACACCAAGCAAACGTTTTGGGTAAACGATGCTTAAAGAACTTAGCTAATTTTACTAATTTTCTCAGTTGGTTTTCAGTCAATTTTTACGTTTTTGTTTGTATTCTTCAACTATCGTTTAGCGCATACATTTTGTGTTGCACTCGTCACTACAAAAAGTTCGGCTACTCTCCTCTATCTCTATCTCTATCTCGTTCTATCTCACGTCTGTCTGTCATTATTTTTTTATTGGTAAGGAAGCATTTGATTATTATTATTTTATTTCTTGTGTGTGTGTGTGTTTTTTTTTTTTGGTTTTGTAAGGAATTCTTGTTGTAAGCCTTTTCTTCTATCTCGTTAAACGTTGTGAGTAGTTGTTTGTGTTGCGGGGGAGGCGTAGGAATGTCTGTCGTTGCGTTCGAACTAATCACCCTCACAATTTCATTTGAAATCCGGCCCTCCGGCAAAGGGGCCACCCGACGATCGCATCGCTTTCATTTTGGCCCACTGTAGCGTGTGCTTGATGCGCATATGATTGCGCACCGAATTCGGATGGGCGAAACGGCGACCGCACTCGATGACCGGACACACCGGACTGTCGCGCGGATAATGTCGATCCAAGTGCTGGCGGAAGACGCGTTGCTCGAGCGGCGTTTCGCACAGAGGGCAAGGTAACATGTAGTTGCTGTTGTTGGCAGCGGCAGCCGCTGCATTGGCCGATGCCGCTGAAGCGGTGGCCGCTGCGGCTGCTGCAGCTGCCACGGCTGCCGGATTTTGAAAGAGTTCGGGGAAATCACGTGAACGACTGAAGGCTATGGTGCGCGCCATCAGTAGATTGGCGGTTAGCTGTTGTTGATGTGTCACCGCCGACTGTTGCAGTTCGTCCAGGTATTGCTGCTGCTGTTGGTGATTGTGCTGCTGCTGATGGTCAGTTTGATGCTGCTGCTGCTGCTGTTGTTGTTGTTGCTGCTGCTGCTGTTGTTGTTGCTGATGCTGCTGGTGTCGTTGTTGCAATTGATGTTCTTGATCGGTTAACCTTTGCTGTTGTTGCTGCTGCTGATGTTGTTGCTTCTTCAGCAATGCCTGGTACAAGGTCGACTCACTGTTCTGCCGGGATGTTTTCACCGTCAACGATATCGCCGACGATATGGAGGAGGCACCATCATCGTCCATGAAATTCTCATCGTCACTGTCATGCCACGAACGCATCGAACGCGCCGGCGATGAGTTGGCCGATCGTGTCTTTATCACCACTTTATGGTTCAAATGGAAAGCGTCATTGATCGCCTCCTCCTTGGGATATACACTTAATTTTGGCTCTGACGTGGAAGGCGATGGTGATTCGGCTCGTGGCACTTCTTTGCTGTGTAGGGCCTCCGTTTCCTTGGGCTCTTCGTCGTCCTTGAGCTCCTCTTTGATTTGCGTCGTATTCAGAAATTTGCCCAAATTCTGTTGCACGTCTGAAGCTGCTTTTGTTTGCATAACAAAGGGGGGAGGAGAGGGATCAGGGTGAAATTATTTTTTTTTTGTGTGTGTGTTTTTGTGTGTGGTTTCATATAATAATAACGAAAAATTATTACGAAATAATAAAATGTTTGGGAAATGCATCACTTGGTTTTAGTTACACAAAGTCATTTCAAAATGCATGGAAACGCCTTTGAAATGTTGCATTTCTATTTTTATTTGATTTGGAACAAGCAAAGTATCTTGGATTTGACCATGATCTTAAGGGGAAAGAAAAAGAAAAGAAATGAGAAGAGGAGGAAGAAGAAAAAAATTTCGAGGTTTAGGTTTGAGGAGGATACAAATTTTGACCTACGAGCAGCAACAGCAACAACAGAAGAACTGAACTTAACGTGTTTCGAATTAATGACGAAATTTCGGAATTTTGGGAATATCCTATGCGGAAGATTCCATACATTTTCATTTTATTTTAAGCCAATTGTTTATTGTTGTTTTTTTTTTTGGGTATTTTCGAATCTCGTTTCGGGTGTGTGTCATGTGTGTGTAAGTGTGTTTGAGTGTATTGAAGGAAATTTTTGTTTGGGAATTCACATTCAGTTCTAAGAGTTAACATTGCTTTTCTTTTGTTTTCTTGTCGGATATAGATTAATTTGAGGGGGCGGGGTGTATGGAGGGAATTCAATTATTGTTTGCCAATTTATTTTTGGTTAATAAAAACATAAAAAGGAAACTTAAAAATACAATTTTACAATTTTTTTTTTATTGTTGTTAACCAATTAATGAAATCATAAGTTTGTTTGTTTTTTTACAAAATAAAGATCAGGGTCAAAATTAAAGGGCAAATTGTGCTTTACATGATAATCGGGGTAATATTTATAATTATGATTTTGTAGTTCTATATAGTAGGTACGTATGTATATTACAAATATTTTACAAACTAAAAACATAAAATGAAACATTCATGGATATTATTTACAGTAGGATAAGAAGTACATCAAAAATGCATTAAAAAAAACTAAAAAAAAAATAGGAAAACATGAATATAAATTAAAACTTAAAATGTAAAAATATATAAAACAAGAACAAAGTGAAAAATCTGTATTAAATATTTGTATAGTTTCGTAGAGTGGAAATCCGGAAGTCTAAATTAAACTTCATGTTAGCTCTGCTAACCGGGTACTGTGAAAATGAACTTTATGCCAAACGTAATACTGCATTTTCAAAGCATACTTCTAGGCATTTACTGTAACGCGAAGGGAGATTTCAACAAGGTATTCAATAGACATACGTATATCAACACATTGTTTTATTGAATTTATTCTTTAGCGCACAGTAGTGCTGACTTAGAAGTACCCTGGCTTATGTGAGAGGCAATGTCGACCATAAACTCACAGTTAAAAAAAAATATAGACATATGTCAACTGTTCCCTTTGTTGTGTTCGCATACAAAAAATTGATCAAAAATAACTGCAACATGTTTTCAATTTAAATTGAAATATTTCATATCTTGTCTGTAATGTCTCACCAAACAGATACCACAAGAACAACTTATGGTCGATTTACACTAGTTGATACATTGTCTATTCGTTTCAAGTCAACAGTTGGCCACATAGGACAACGCATCATTACGCGATGATAATGAAGTGGACCACTGTTTACGCCAGGATTGACTACATTGTCAACTAGTATCATTGTAATCGACTAGTGTAAATTATACTATTCAAATTTTACTTAAATTCCAACTTAGACCAAATTATGCTTAAGAAAGTTACCACGGTTATGATTGGGCCTAAACACCGACCGTTTTAGGTAAAATATATAAAGTTTCAAGAAAGTCTCTTTAAATGACCATTTGGATATTTTGCCTTTGTGTTTTGGTAAAAGAACTGCATCTCAAAGGATATAATCGTGTTGTTTTTTTTTTTTTGTTATGTATTTAGATATTCAGTCATTCATATGAGTGTCGACACACACACACACACATGTGTATCCTGTGTATTTTTTATATAAATAAAATATCCTTTGTCACTTTTTTAATATTTAGAAAAGGAAAAAAGAAGAACAAATCATATTCAAGACTTTAAACACAGATGCATAACATTGTGCATATGTGCGTGCAACCATGACACTAAGTCCACAGAGCAACGGCAGCTGGCGGCGTGGAAGGGGAAGGGGAGACGTAGATCCAAGGGGTTAAAAATGCAACAATTCAATTGGTCTTTTGTTCTTCCCTTTACATAGTATAAAGAAAATAGAGAGTGAAGAAGAAAGAACAAACACACACGCACACAAAAAAAGGAAGAAGACAACTCAGACTTTAAACAGCTTCCAAATGATTTGTTTTTCGGAACGACAAAAAGGAAATTTACCATAAAACAAGTGTCCTATAACAGGATATTAACACTCGCAGAGTGGAACGAACCAAATGACAGCCACACACTGACACAGGGTGAGCGAAAGACAGAGATAGCGAGAGAAAAAAAGGCAAGAGTGAAAGAGTAAGACTGATGGATGGCCAGATCCTTTTTATATGCATATGAGGAAACAAAAGAATAAGGTATGCGTATATGTGTGTGCGAGTGTGTAGGGGCCGGCATACAAAGCATGTGAGTCTCTCTGTTTGTGTGTGTGTGTGTTTGGGTATTGAAGGACCTTAAGTGGAGGCGTAGTGTGAGTTGGTGTGTCTGTGTTCACATGAGTGCAAATATGTGTAAAAAACTATAAAAGTGTGAATGTGCATAATTAATTAAATATAAAATGCATTCAGTCATTCTTTATACAAACTTTCTCACACACACACACACACACACACACACACAAATATTTTGATGCTTTAAAAATTTATTGCAAAGTTATAAATCTTAATATTTAAAATACAATAGAGACTAACACACACTCACTCACTCGACCCCTGCCCCATTAATCGTTTCAGCAACAACAAAGAGACTAGTAAGTTGAAAAAAAAAACAACACCAGAACAAAACATGACGACGACGACGACTCCTCCTTTGACATGACAGGTAACCAAAGGATTTCTTTTTTTTGCATGAAATGCATGTCTTGTTTCGGTCTTATGGGTATATTGTTATTATATATATATATATCTATATATATAATAAATATATAATCGTGTATATACACATGCAAGCAATTTAGATTGGACACAACAACAGAAAAACACCATCGAGAGGCAGCAGAAGACAAACTCATAAAATATTTATCAAAACTGCAGTTTGTGCGTTCGTCCGTCTATCAATCAAAGCCAAAGGACATTTCAGTTTATTGTCGATGTCGATGTCGATGGTAGCTGTCGATGTTTGTGTGCGTGTGCCTTTTTATTATTTCTAATTTAAAATGCATTTCATTTTAGGGTAAGACATGTGCAACAACAACTACACAAAAAAACTGTGTTAATTGAAGTGTAAAAATTAAATTAGTTTTTTTTTGTGTTGTTGTTGCTGTTGGTTTGGTTGTTTCTTCGTCTTATGCCGAATCCATTGTTGTTTTTATAACCAGTCCCCCAGCAAACCAGACTTTTAGCACGCCTCCATGTTTGACACTTCATTGAAATTTTCGTTATAGTTTTCAAATACATTGGATTTTTCAGTAGTTTTTTTAGTGTGTGTGTGTGTGTGTTGTATTGCAACTTAAGCTCCTCCTTAGGTTGGGATAATTGCTGTGAGTGTGTATGCGTTTCACTTGTCAGATATTGTAAAATCGAGTACAGTTGCTAAGGATGAATATTATATGCATGTGCTACACATACATACATACATATCTAAATACCATATAAATATATATATGTATGTATGTATGTATGTAAAAGGAAAAATGAAATATTTATTTCATATTGATTAGAATTGTAGAACAAATAACTAATTTGATTAGAAAACATATTTGGGAAATTTCCCAAACGAGGTCAGCCACAAGAGGACGGTTAAAGGGGAAGAGAACAAAAAAAAAAAAATAGTCTTCTTAAGATGCGCCCAGAGAAGGTGGGGACCAGGCACAGATATCCGATGGGAATGCATTTGGAATTAAAAACGGGGTCTCCTTTGAAACCATCTCTGATGCACTGCAAGAATACATTAGAAATATAATCTCCTCTTGGCAAGGATATGAAAAAAAAACACTCACTCGAAATCTCCCACTATCTTCAAGGATGAAAAAAATCCATTTAAAAAATAAATATTAAAAAAGCAATTGAGTTTTTACAGAGTGCAGATGAGAAAGGCAAATAATTCCAGTTTGATTCTTATTGGTATTATCCTCCCCGGCTATTTTACAATAGACCGAATCATAAGGCTAGGCGTAGATCGGTATTGATAAATTAGCTCACCAAAGACAAACTCCTGTTGGGAGCTAACCCCATTGGCTCCGTTAGGTTAGGTTGAATCAGTGGTCCGCTCATGGGAGAGTCTTTGCTTGGAAGCCACAAGAAGGCCCATTTTAATATCCCTGGTAGAACAAGGCACAGGAGAAGGTAGGGAATGAAAGCAGACCAAGAGGGCACAGGCAGGAAGGTAAAGCAATGTGAATTGGAAAAATTACAAACATTTGGTGTTTTTGATAAATTTACCAAGGGAAGTCAGGAAGGAAGTCTTATGCTTCCGAGTTCTTTAACGAACCTGTTTAACCCCTTCGATTAGTGAGAAAATCACAATTTGACTACAAATGAAATTAATTAATTTTTAATTGAGACATATTAGTTTTGAATTGAAGCCCGGTTTGCTTAGTTTCGAGATTACACTTTGAGGGATAAAACCAAGTATTGAATACAACAGGAAAACTGAAAGGAATCGAGTCGGACGGTTGTTTATTTCTGAAAAACTCAATATGTTTTAGTTTCAAAGTTGATGAATTCTGTAAACCAAATGATAAGTTTAATCAAAATTCTGCTGAAGAGAATTGAAGACACTTCATCTGTCTTTAGCGAATAATGTCTTTGGGAAAGAAAATTTCCATTTCTTAATCGAAATTTTGGATTACCAACACAACCTATCAAAAACTCACACAAATAATCAATAAATTCCTAATCAGTTTACCATTCAAAATGATTTGTAAATCCTTTTGCCAATTTATTATACTGCCCCCAAGCAGATATAGTCAGACTAAAAAAAAGAAAAATACTCTAGTATAAATTGCACACACCTTAGTATTCAAATTCAGATAACACTTTTTGAGATTGCATTTTTTCTAAGGACTGAAAGAGAGGGGGGTGGGGGCACAGCCATATGTACACCAATATAATATTTGATTGTCTGTTGCTGTTGCTGGTGTTGTTTAGCCTCATCAAATTGTTATTTATTTTGAAAGGATAATTTAAATTTATGTGTGTATGTCTGCTTCCAAACCATACAGACATACATACATACACACATATAAACCCAACACGTATGCAGTTTATGCGAAAAGGGCTGGGTGGGGGGCGGTTCAAATTGCGTTTAGATTTCAATATATTCGTTAAATTTTCTGTGTCTTTTTCCCCCCCTCCGTTTTCTATCTTTCACTTGTTATAATAATAAATAGATATCGGGGAGAAAAAAATATGTGAATATGTGTATGTGGGAAATTATGGGTAGTGCGATATGGCAGAGGCAACAATAACAACAACAACAAAAAACAGGTTTAATGCATTAAATGCACGCGATATTTATGTCTATTTTGCAATACCATGAACCATTTATATCGACCGGCATATGCCAATGAGTATTTGTATTCAAAAGTACGTTTGAATATCTTTGATTTGGTTTACGACTAAATGATAGGAATACACACATACGTACGTGTGTGAATGTCCATACATTTGTTGTGTTTCATAATAATAATAATAATAAAAATAAAGAAAAAAAAAAAACTATAAACGAATTGCCAACGTTTGGAATTTGCACCCAAGTTTTAAAAAGTTCGATTCCTTTTGATATTACAAAAAAAAAACAAAACAAACAATAACGAAGTGGTAATAAAATTTGATATGTATTACAATAGACTAATACACACCTTTTTTTTTGTTTTTAGTTCAACGAAGTATCGATGAAAGAAAAGATGAATTAAGAAATTATATTTATGAAGATTATGGTGTGCAGCAATTCCATTAATGGATTTATAGCATGAACAAAAAAAGTGACTGAAAGAGAAAGCAGAGTTTTTGAATGTATTTGTCGGTTGGCTACTGTAATCTGTCTCTAAAAAATGTCCATACCAAGAAATATTTGAAAATCTTATTTTCCTTAATAAAATATAAAAAATATTTTTGTTAAAAAAAGCGTCAATTTTGCTCTGAATATAATATATTTGGATTCCGCTCCGAGCACATTATTCAAAACATTTATCGGTCACCAGACAGTTGCAGAATCACTAAAGGTTTCCTCAAGAACTAAAATAATTAAAATTTTATTAGAAACTCATATAGCGATGGCTTAATTTAGAAAGGCGGTAAATCGATTTTTTTTAAAATTGCGTTTTTTACATATTTTGATAGACCATTATCAAATACACATTCCACAAAAATTTCAGGATCAAAACATACCAGATTTATTGGCCGTTTGAAAAAGGGCGTAACCAAAATCCAAAAAAAAAATAAAATAAAATTAGTTTGAGAATTAAATTTGTTGCGCATTTTTATTAAAAATTGCCTTTAAAATTGGTTTTTATCAGAAGTTTTTTAAATTGTATAACGTTTTTACCTTCTCCTGTAAAGTTACGAAAATGCGAGTTACGCCCTTTATAAATTAAGCCAACGATATGTAAAGAGAAGGTAATTTATTCGAGTAGATTTTCTTTTTTTTTTTTTAAACGAAACCATGAATGGTTTCCTTGAGCTTGAAACTGATTTTGTTCTAATTCTTGTTAGGCACTGTGAACTCATTTGAAGGTAAATTGTGTAAACTTAAATTCAGTGAAAATAGAGTGGATAGATACTGAATTGTATTTAATATGAATTGATTTAAGTGTGTGTTTTAATGTAGAATTTTTTTTTTCGGATAATATGGCTGGTGTGAAGTCAATTCGGTGTATTTTTTAAGACCAACTAATTCAAAATATTTCAAGGAAAAATGTAAAATCTCATGATTTTTTTTGTAAGGAAAAACCACTATGCAATACTTTTTTTTTTAAAAAAAAAATGCAATTTTCGAATTAAATTTTAAAACATTTAGCACTAGTGCCTTTGAATCTGAACAACAGTTTCAGAAATGTAAACAAATTCATATCAAATTTTTTGAAAAAAATTTTAAAAATGACAAAAACTATAAGCTTTCAATAGTCTATCATAAGGCCACTTATCTGGCAATTAAAATGAGGCACAGATCATTAAAATCGGTGAAGAGAAGGCACCATCTGGTGTTTTAAAAAGCATAACTCGAAAATGACATGTCCGATTTGGTTGAAATAAATTGTTGTTTTTTTTTAATCTTCTCCATTAGTGCCTTTGAATTTGGACAACAGTTTCGGGATTATAAACAAATTTATATCACATGTTATGTTAAAATTTATAAAATTACAAAAAGTGGCAATTTTCAATAGTTTATCAATTGAAATGAGGTACTGATTATTAAAATCGGTGGAGTGTGGACAACATATATTTTTTTTAAATGCAATTGTCATAACTCGAAAACGACTTGTCCGATTCGGTTGAAATACATTTTTGTTATATTTTAATCTCCTCCATTAGTGCCTTTGAATCTGGACAACAGTTTTAGGATTTTAAAGAAATTTTTAACAATTTTTTTTGGTTGAAAAAAAATTTCTAAAAATGCGTAAATGACAAAAAGTGGTAATTTTCCAAAGTTTATCATATCTTACAAACCGGTGAGGATTTTCGCTTTATTCACAATTTAGTAAACAATTTACTCATAGTCTTTTTTTTTCTTTGACCAAAGCTCAGGGAATAACCCTGAAAACACAATTCACTGTGTTATGGGGTAGGAATGAGGGAGTAGTGGTTTTAAATTTGAAAATGTCATAGCTCGAAAATGATTCCTCATACGAACAGTGCGGCTTAAGAACGAAGATACTCCATTCCGTTACTCTCATCCGGCATTCGACGATGAACGCGTGGGAGTCCACTGCATAGAGACGTATCCCGGCTGAATGTCCTAATATCGGGGACTAGGCGACGCATAACCAACGAAAACTCTGCCCCAAATTGAGTTTAAAATTCATGCCTAGACTAGGCGACGCATAACCAAAGAAAACTCGGTCCCAAAATTTTTGCAATATCAACAAAAATGGTTGATGCAACTACGGACCTGTTAAAAAAATATGTAAACGTCTTTCGATACAGACGTAATCATTTCTAACTAAACCAACTAAAGTATTCAATTCAAGCCCACATTTTGCCCCCCCATTTTCAATTTCGGCTTACAATAGTTTGGCCTTTGTTTTTATTATCCCTCCGATTTGATGACTTCAAAGAGAGCAAATAAATGTAAATTTGTCTTTTATATTCTTTACATTAAGTATTATTTGTTGTTTGTGTGTGTGTGTGTTTTTTTTTTTATTTTGGTACTCCAACAAACTTTCATTAGTTTAAAAAGTCTATAAAAATTTCGATGTAGTCTGTGCTTTTCTGGGGAAATGTCCTTAAAACAAAGAAATCATAAAAATTCCCATAGATAGGATAAAATATGATATGATAGACTGTGTATGCGTGTAACCAATTTCCATGCCACACAGCCAGGCTGTTGAAAAGTGTTGGGAAAAATTACAAATTCATTTTATAGTTTTCCTCGTCTCTTTTTTGCGTTTTGGCAAAATTGTCATAAAATCTCATAACTTTATAGTCTTTTGCGACTGTGTTTTTATAAAGTGTTTTTATTAATTTTTATTGTCAACCCCGGCAAGAAAATGCGTATACTATGTTAGTGATTTGTCAAATGCTACGAATAAGCGATTACATTCAAACGGGCCATGAATCAATAGCGGCAGTGGAAGCAAAATAAAGTCATAAAAACTCACTGGGAGTTTGGAGCATATACAACTACCCTCCCCCGCCACCCCACGGAAATGAGATATCAAATGTGTAGTGAAGATGCAGCCGACAACCATTTTACGATCGTCATCAAATAAATGAGGGTTAATTTTGCACAACACTGTAGGAGTAGTGGTATTTAAATCAACAACGGCTTTCGGGTCACCATCAACATATTGGTCAGTCATCAGTCAGCCAATTTATGGATGACCACTTTCGTTTTACGCTCATAAAAATTGCCAAATGAATTAATTTATTTGATTTTCGCAAATAAGGAAAATCTAATTAAAATCGCATAAATTTTGCTTTTGATATGAAAAATGTATCTGAAAAACTTGAACAAATGCTGGTCCATTTTCATCTGAGCGGTAAGTGATCGTAAATGTTGTCAAATCGTAAAAGCGATTTTCTTGGGGGATAACACAGAAGAAGATGGACAAAAAAAAAAAATTCTTGAAAATGGGTTGATTTGAATCAGTTCGAATCACAAGTCATAAAATTATCAACAAAAAAAGAAAGAAGGAAAAACACTGACTGACCAATTTGTGTCCACTTGCTGCGCCACGAAGGGTCGCCAAGGATGTCAAGGAAAATGTTATTAAGGAAACAATTTGAAGAGAGATTTTCGAAATTGCTTTATTTCTGCATATCTCATTAGTTTTAATTGTAGTCATAAAATTAAACTTTATCAGTTGGCTTCAATTTGTGTAATCAGATGTTGAGAACAGCAAATGGTTTACATACAAACTATTTTAATTAAAATAGAAAATCGAATAGAAAATCTTTAGTTTGCTGTTCACGTCAAAGGATAGATGGTCTTAAAGCCATTTCGAAACAGAGTATTTTCATTGGAAGTCTTTCAACGATAGTGAGTCATTTTAAGTAGGGAAAATCATTTGATAAAATGCATTTCTTTAACTTAATAGCAAAAGGCCCTAACTCATGAAGAACACTTTTTACCGATGAAGGAAAAACCTTAATAAATCTAGAGATAATATTGTCAATGAACTTTGTTTTACAAAAATGTAAGGAAGAATTTCCAGAAATTCATTGACAATGACAACGTTTTTTTTTTAACAATTCTTTTCTTCTCTTCTCAAAGTTTGATTTTTATATTAGAATTCTTTTCTTCTCTTCTCAAAGCTTGATTTTTATATTAGAAATTTAGTTTTGTACTATGCCTTACTTTCTTTTCCCCCTTAACATTCCATGCAGGAACAGACGGGGAACTTCTCTCGAATCAGTGAGCTGTGTACGATTCAATTTGTATACACACTGACCGGGGACTTACTGTTGAAAGCCGGCTCCAAACGGCTACTGCTTTTCTAGAGAAGTTTTACATGGCTTAGAGATTGCTCTCCTACTCGTAAAGTCGCCAACAGTTACGAGGTGGAAACAGTCGCTACTAGACCAGAGGTTTCCAAATTCGTTTTTTCTACGGCAGCTATTGATTCATTAACAATACAAAACTTAGGGCTCACCAGGATTTTCAGGATTTCATTTCAAATTACTTATTTTGCTTATTAAGCCATAAAATTCCTTTTCTACCTCCTGCCCCTCATAGTTCCCTATGCCAAATGAAATACCAATTGACAATATTCCCCTATCAAATGCTATTCATTCCAACTTCACCTTTTAATTTCAACTAATTAAAGGTAATAAATAATATGTTTTATGGCTTTTTAGGCTTGACCGAACTGAATGAGAGAAATCAAAAAAAAAAAAATACTTTTTGAAAATAATACTAATAATCCTTTCTCAATGCAACACCCACCCGCAGACACGGCAAAATGCCATATTAACCTTTTAAGGCCGTAGCAAAAAAAAAACACCTCCCAACTCTTTCCGAACTGCAACACCTTTCGATGATTACAACAACATTAGATTAAGAAATTCATATTTGTGTAGTTGTTGTTGTGCTTGTGCTTGGCCGTATGGAGATTTCCCCACAAAAGGCGTACACGAAATGAAAATTCATTTCAGCAGATTGCATGTCTTGAAACTGTTAACAGACCCTTTTCTCCAAAACAATGAAGAGTGAATGAGGTGTGCTTGTCTTTTGTGTGTGTGTGTGTGGCGGGCATTACATTTCATTCAAAACGTTTTGGTTGAAGGATGTCGAAAAAGGATAATGGTAATAATAATCATAATAATAATAATAATAAGGTGTATAGATAGGTGATTATTTGCTGCTGCCATTCATGGCATTGTTGTCGTTGTTGTTATTTTGAAAAGGTGTTAGTGATTCGGCATTAGCATATTTTACGCTACATTCTTTTCGTTTTGTTTTGGGAAATGGCAAAATTAGCCCACCTTCGTTCTCTACCCACAACTCTTACAACGAAAAAGTTGGCCTCTTTATTTCCTTGTTGTTCTTTTTCCATTCATATTTTTTTTGTTTTGTTTGGCCTCCATAATAATAATAGTAATAATAATAATGATGAAAATGTTGCTGTATTTCTTGGTGGTTGTTGTTTTTGTTTTTGGCTCAATACGTTCCTTTGAAATAAATCATTTATTTTGTGGTGTGTTCCGAAATGCCAAGAAAGGATGGACAACTGACCCTTTTGCTTGTTGGGATACGTGTTTGGAAATACTTAGAATTTGGATCGGCGCAGCGACCCACCGACGGACAACCATCACTAAGAAAGTGTACATAATATTCGGTGGTAATTCAGTCAGTCGGCCGGCCGTTCGGTCCGCCTATAAACAAAAACCCAATGGGGGTGAGTTTTTTTTTTGTTTTGTCGTTCATTTCATTTCATTTTAGTCCGAATTCGATTTGCAATCGCACAAATACCAAAAACAAAAGAAAAGGCGAAAAAGGGTTGTTCTGAGTAATACTGTTCGGTTGGTGGGCATCTATTCTATTGTTTGTTGTAATTTTATATACAACGACAACAACAGCAAAAGTAGGAACGTAATATAATTTATTGGAAATATAGTTTTTTGTTTTTTGAGGTGTGTTTTTGTTTTATTGATACTGAGATACTGTTTGCTTTCTCGGTGTTTTTTTTTGAAAACTAAAAGTGGAACATTTTATGTGCAAACACCACGATATGTTACAGGAAATGTTAATGGGGAAACTATAGTTTTGATTACACTATAAAATTTTGATCTACTGTGATCTCCTGAGCACAAAAATGGCGGAAATTTAGTTTCCTTTTTTAATTAAATTTCATGAGATCTGAATTGTCATAGCTCGAAAAAGGCTTATCCGATTTGGTTAGAATAAAATTTAAAAAAGTAATCACTAAATTATTTACAATTTGGGCTTTTAGGCCTTTAAATCTGATAATTAGTTTCAGTCTTGAAAACAAACTGAAGTAGAGCATTTTCATGTTCGTACATCTTTTTGTTCAAAAAACTTCATAGAGAATCGAATATGGCGAAAAGTTGGCATTTTCATTAATTTCTCATATCTTACAATTAAAATGAAGTCTAGATCCTTAAAATCGGTGGCGTGAAGTCACCTTATGGTACCTCTTCTTTGTCGATTGAGAAGATGTTAAAAACACTGCCTAGTTTTAGGGATTCGCATAAACTGCATACATTTAGGGTGTGTAATTTTACTCGTTTAAGCGAAATTAGACGCATTACTCTCTAATGCCCGAATGTAAATCATTGCGGAATAAGACAAATACGAGTCTGGTACTTACAAAAAGTAATGCCCGGTAACATCTCGAAATAATGTAAAGGCAAAAAAATTACGAAGAAAAAGTACAAAAGTACTTTCTGTTTGCAGTAATGATGCGCAGGGCAAAAGTTAAAGTTATCTGCAGTTCGATTTTAGACTGTTGAACTTATTTAAAACTAAGTGGCCACTTTTCGAATGGGAAAACAAATTAATAAAAAAAAAAAACATTTGGAAATTTTAAAACTTTTCTATTGAAATTTTGGGATATTTTGTCGAAATCATTTATTATACTTGGACAAAAACTTGTATTTATTAACTCCCCATAGTCCCAATTATTTTTTTTTTTGCATAGACTTCTAGTAAGAAAAAAAAATTGGCAAAATTGTTTCCGAACAGTTTCTGTTGTGTTTTTTTTTGGAAATTTTTTGCTAAGGGTTGGAGTGGATGTTTTTTTTTTTGCTTCACGATGTTATCAGTTTCTTAAGGGAAATTTGTCAATCTATGTGTGTATGCTTGTGCATGCAGTAGGCGAGTGTGTGTCGAATAAAATAAAATGGAAAAAATTTGAAAGGTTAAAGTTAAAACAATTCGGCATATGTCAACTTTTGTACGAGGGCGCAATCTATCTTTTTTTTCTCGAAAACGTAAACGACACACACACACACACACACACAACACACATGCCAAAATAAATGCTGTAAGGACGAAACAGGACGAAAACAACAATACAAAAAACAAGTAAACTCACGTTTGCAAAAATTACTATAACTCCTCTCACATCTTTTCTGAATTTGGCTTGTTGTTGTTTTGTTTTATAATTCCGCAAAAAGTACACATACGACCATCACCTTCAACCACCCCACCCCACCACCCGCCCGTCCGGCCGGCATATCTTTTTGACATATGCACGTTTGTTTGTATGGGTAAGCATACAAACGTGTAAGGATGTTGGCCGTGTGTGTCTCTGTGTGTTTGAGAGTAGGAATAATCTCAAAAACATTAAACAGGCAGTCTAACTGACCCCAAACGAGCAAAGTTTTTATATTTTTCTTTTTTTGCTTTCGCCGAAAGAAAAAAATACCAAAATATACGCCAAACATGTGCAACTTGAAAGACACTATTTCCACATGTAGCCAGCCACCACCAACACCACCACCGCCACCATCATCATCATCACCGGTTCCCAGTAAGAACCCGAGTAGGAAGCGGCAGTGGGAAAAAAAACCGAAAACGAGGAAACTTTTACATTTGCTTGTGTATGTCAAAGTTAAGAAGGACTGAAGAAGGACCAACAAAAAAAACGCTGGAGACTTTTGGTACAATTTTTTTTTAAGTTTGGTAAACAAACTTTTTTTTTTTTGCGTTTCCAATAATCGTTTTTTGTTTTCGGGGATATTTGTGCGCTGGTAACATCTTTTCATATGTCTTAAGGTTTGGTTTTTCTTTTTTTTATTTAAAATTGAAAGCGAATTTTTGGCTACATATGTACAAATGTATGCATGCAAGTTCTGTGTGTGTGTGTGTTTTTTTTGTCATTTGGGGCCTCTATTACGGCATTACGGCGGCGCTTGTGTCCGTCCTTTCATATTCATAGAAAATATGTGCGACCACCATTTTGGCTGGAAGTGTTTGTTGGTTGGCCTCTTTCACCGCTGTCTATTTGAGGTTCTTCTTCTTTATCAGTTTTCGGTTCTAGGTGATATATGAACTTTTGAGTATGTTAAGAGGAAAACAAAAGAAAAACCCCTTAAAGAACATTAGCCAGGCAGGCGGGCAATGTAAAGAAAAGAAAAACGACAGTTTTCACGATTTTCTTTTTTCTCTCTTATTTTTGTAGATGGGGGGCCTTTTAGTAGGCGTCTTCCATTTGTTGGACTTAATATTTGACGCCAGTTTATGTAACGCATTGGAAATGTTGGTGTAAACTGCATACACACACACACACACACAGACGGTCTGGTCTGCTATTTTATAATAAAAAGAACGATTCCATGATACGTGCAGAATACTCGTACCACCAGATATGATGAAAGGACATGTGTGCTGTTTTTTGTGTGTGTGGTGTTTTGTCTTCTCAGTGTGCTTAAGAGTCAGCATGTGTCCTTCTTTTGTCGGCGAGGGAGGTTAAAAGTGCACCCTTTTTCGGTGTTTGTGTATTTTCCAAAAAGAAATTGTGAATTTTTAAGATGGCCTAAGATAGCCGTGCAAGAAGAGTTGTCTGGCGGGGGCGAACAAAAAAAAAACCTGAAAGCATCATTTGTATTATCATCATTTCATTTTTCTTGGCTCTGACATTTGTTTGTCTAAAGTTATTTTTTTTTCTTTTTTAGATAATGCACGGTTTTTTTTCTGTGTTCACCGTAAGGGTGGACGGTGGTGCTGCGCCACCGCTGCTGTTCTACAGTTTCTAAATTGGAAAAGTTTGTTCCAACATACATTTTGGGGTTTTGAAAATACCAACAAAAAAATAGATCTTAAGAATTCTCATTTGTAACGAATTGGCTGAAATCAAAGATTGTTTTTCTTTTTGCAATACACAGAAACGTAAGTCATAGACATGTAAAGGACATTTGTGAGAACTTAAAAGTGTCTCTGAGCGTGTGGTTTTAAGAGGTCATAATTATCACTTGGCATGTGTGGGGGCACTTTAAATAAATCAAAAAGTCAACGCGATGGCAATTGGTTTTTTTTTCAAATAGAGTGTAAAGTAGATTATGGATTACATCATCATAATATGGCAAGATTAGTGGCGTTCTGAGTTGGCGGATATTATTTACATGTGGAAAAATCGATTAAACGAATTAACTTAGAAATGGAACTTGAAATGGTCTCTGAACTCCTGCGTTGGGTGTCATTCCTTTAAAATAACACAATAGCAACGCTCGTTTTATCGAAATATTCTATTAAAATTTACTTTACACTGCTTTAGAAGTGCAACTAAAGAACTAATGCAGAGCCAAACAAGTTGGTCGCCATTTACGTCAAAATACAGCTCAGTGTAGGAACTTAAAAAACTTAAAATACACTACTTAAAAGGTGAAATTAATTCGGGAAATTAATTCGAATGCGAGTCAGCTTGAGGGGCTCTCTGGTTAAGAGAAAAGTTGCCACCGCCATTCTCTGCTGAAACCGTGGTTTGTCTCAGTTTAAAGTAATATTTCAAATTAAAATCTGTTTACTTTCCCAAGTAAATATAAATTAATTCTTGTTTAACTAATAAATCTTCGAAATGGGTCAATCCCCCCCCCCCACCGCCAACATGGGGTTGGGATTCCTGAGATCCTGTGTATATCTTCTTAAGTTTATCCACACTAATTAATTCCTTTGAACAACAGCAAGAACACAAAAAATACATCTTTATAAACTCTCTTAATTTTAAAATTTCATAGTTAAAGGTGGGAGGGTGGAGTGGGCGGGGGTAAAGGCAACCAGAACAACTTCTGAAAACCTTAAATGTAACCTAGACAAATATACTCGCCATCATATACTTGTAAATAACATGAAGTACCGACATGTATATGATACAATAAACGTAACCTCATATGTGGCGACGGCGGGATGGGGCTGTGGTGGGGTATGAACCTGGCCTGCCACTCGTTGAATACATGGGATAAAGTCAAGCACATATTTCCTTTATTTGAAACTAAAGTATCCGGTATGATATGTATCTTTTGCCGTATCCGAAAAAAAGCCACACACACGCACCAAACCATACAATTTTTATACGTTTTTTTTTTGCTCTTCCCCCCTTTCCTTCCGTTTATAAACTCGGGCTGGCACACTTGCTCTTTATATACAGATAGGAAAAAAAACACAGAATTCGCAGCAACAACAATAAGAACAACATCATAAAACAATAGAAGAGATAAAAACAATAGCAAGAAAACATCATCAACTACAAGAACAACAACAACGACGACCAACACATTGATGTGTGTAATACGAGTAATAAGGCAAGGCAAGGCACGGCAAGGATCCCAACAAGGACTTGAAATGAAATATAAAGTTAAAAAGGATAAATCGTTTTGTTGTTGGTGGCACATTCATACTAGCACACACACACAGGCACACACACCCAACTAACCAGAAAACTTACAAATACCAATACAATGAAAGTACAAGCTAAAGACTATTGTATCTTCCTGCTCGCGCTGCCACGTTTTGCTTATTTTTATTCTTTTTATGATACGTATTTTATTTTGCTTGCCAGCGACATGAACCAGGACAACAATAGCAACAACAATTGTATAATATTTAACATGGACACTGTAGTTGCTGTTATTGTTGTCGTTCATGCCAATGACGATAATGATGATCCCGATGCTGATGCGGTCTATGACGAAGACACGATGATGTATTTCTGCAAATGTTCATATGTCTCAGCCTGGGCTGATGCCAGCGTGTATGTGAGTGAGTGACTGAGTGAGTGTTGGTGTTTGGATAAATAGTAATGGAGTAACGGTTAAGGACATTCATATATAACTCATAGAAAACTTACAATATCATTAAATGTACACATGCACAAACACACAGACATACGTACATTCACATCGCCACATACATATGTACATATGTGCATGTGTTTGTATGTGCTGTAAGACATCCTACAATTCCCCCCACCAGGACGAGTTTGTAGGAATATGGCAAATACACATCAGAATGCCGACCGCCTCAATTGTAACAAACTCTTCATTCCTTTTCTTTCAGATGCTTTTCTTCGTCTCTATTTTGTTGTTGTTGCTGTTGTAGTATACGGAAAAGATGTTACAAAAAGGATAACTTTTTGCAATTGATGTATTACGAGAGCAAGGCTATGTTGGTTGGTTGGCGTGCATGAAAATGTCTCTACTCAGACCTCAAATGTTAAACACTGGCTTTCAAGGTGTAAGAAATGCCATATTTCTTGAGACATTTTAAGGACGATGGACATCGAAGCAATTTTTGAAAAATAAATATTTGTCTTTTTTATTTTTCATATTTTAAAAAAAGAACATATTTTTTTAAAAAAAAAAACATATTTTTTAAAAAAAAACATATTTTTTAAAAAAATACATATTTCTTTTAAAAAAATACACATTTTTTTAAAAATAAAATACATATTTTTTTAAAAAAAAACTTTATTTTTTAAATAAAAAATACATATTTTTTTAAGTAAAAAATACATATTTTTTGAAGTAAAAAATACATATTTTTTGAAGTAAAAAATACATATTTTTTGAAGTAAAAAATACATATTTTTTGAAGTAAAAAATACATATTTTTTGAAGTAAAAATACATATTTTTTGAATTAAAAAAATACATATTTTTTGTAGTAAAAAATACATATTTTTTGAAGTAAAAAATACATATTTTTAAAAAAAAAATACATACTTTAAAAAAATTTTAAGTAAACAATAATTTTTAAGTCTTTCTAAAAAACAATTATTTGTCTTTTTTTCATTAGAATTAATTTTTAAATTAAAAATATTTTTTTAATATTACACATTTTCCTTTTCTAAACATTCACATTTTTAATTTTTTTTTTTTTTTTTTTTTTTTTTTTTTTTTTTATCAAAACTAACAAGAAACCCCTGGCGCCCCGGTAGGCGAGTTGGTAGCGTGCTTGCCTATCAGCGTGGGGGTTGTGGGTTCGATTCCCACCAGAGGCTTTGGTCTGTCGCTGCAAAAATCTAAACATATGGTCTTTGTCACCCGGTTTACCCTTGGACCCAAAAAATTAGAATATAAATTTACTTTGTATTGTAATTAATAATAAATAAAAATAAATAACAAGAAACCCCATATTTGAATTCTAAAAACATGTTTTTCTAAATAACACGTTTTGTTTCAAATTATTTTCTTAGAATTCTGTTTTTTTATTACTAAAAAAAACTATTCAAAATAAAGCTTTAATAAAGCCCCACGAAGGGAGCTCGACAAGAGTCACACTTCCCCTTTGATATACTCCTATAAATCCTATCCTGTAAAGATCACCTACAACTTATTTAAGATCAAAGACAATGTACAACTTTTGGGGGCCAGTGTCCTCAACTACTCGTTGTGTATTCAAATAACAGCAACTACGAGTACATAAGAGCATATGAAAAAAAAGGATACCAACACCCATGAACAAGACACACACACACACATGCAGTATTCACGTTCCTTCTAGAAAATGCTTAAGGCTAGTTTCTGCAAGTGTATGTGTATATGTGTAAGCGATAGCTCTCAATGTTAACCGGCAAACAGAAAATATAACAAATACAAAAAAGTTTTTAATATCCCATTCACATACGCACACACACACACACACACACCCAAACAATGAGCATCAGCCAAGAGTTAAACACCCAAAATGTAATGCTCTCATACACCGTCGCCGACCAACACACCCACACCCAACAATCCGTACCAAGAACGGACAAACAATTCAACTTTATGCCAGACATATAGACAGGCAGACAGAAAGACTTGCTGAGAGACAGTGTAACAAACAGACATTTATTTTGCTCATAGCTCATGTATGTAAGTAACACAAAGAAGAAGAAGAAGAAGAAGAAGGAAAAAAAAAAAGTGCACAAGAAACGGCACATGAGTTATTTTCTTAAAACTTTTCACACATACATACACATATCCCGGGTAAACATCCTTTTCCTTATGCACGCACACTGACAAACGTACACATCATCCCAAGAATCAACCACGTACCGACAAACCAGTACACACACACACACACGTTCGCATGTTTTTAGAAAAATATCCTTCCTTAGAAATAAGAAGAGAGCAATGCAATGCAAAGATGAACAAGAAGAAGAGAAAAAAAAAAGTACGAGCTTACATTCATACATATGATATGATACGACGACTTGTCCTCCTTCAACTCCACCTACAACTCAAACAAACGTCCGATGTACACACCCAGACCACCCCACACACACACACACACACAACGTATCTTCGTTGCCCTCCCCCTCCCCCGGCGACTACGAACCAACAACTCTTCTACCCAAGAAATAAGGAACATAACTCATCTATCAATTCTCACTTTTCAAACCGACACAACAACAACGCACAAAAGGGACGAACAACAACAACTGCTCACACACATATGTACATACAGAAGTTTGCTGTTGTGGCGTCTTAGCGCCAAAACCCAAAAGTGGAAAAGGTCCTTCTACTTTCTTTTTTCCTAACTAACTACTACTACTTGCTGGGAAATGTACTCGTACTTGAAGGATTCTCTTTTGTATTTTCTACGATTTTCTTACGATTGTACGTAACGAACAGACGCACACACATACACACGTCAATATTAAGAATACGATTTGATGGCAGTGTGAGCGGGGTATTTGTGTCTGGCATCTAGGCTATACTTGGCCCCACACACATGCACACTTACAGTTTGTCACACAGTCAGTGTCAGTTGTAATGGTCATTATGTCTGTCACATCCGTTCTCTGACATTGCCCGCCACCATCACCATTGCCATCATCATAACCATTACCATCGCCATTTTCATTATCATCATCATTATCATTATCATGATGATTATTGTTATAGCTGTTGTTGTTTAACTGATTTGTACAAGCGTAGTACTCGTGAGGCAGCAGCATCTTTGTATTGTCGCCAAAGCGTTGCCACATAATCCGTTTGATATGTAACACACTTCTGCTTCGTTTGTAATGGGGAACTTTACAGTCCAGTTTCCTGCTTATCCACAACTTTCCGTTGGAAAGCTCCGATTGCAGACGTATGTTTACATGATGGCTCTATGTCGAGGTACTGCTGGTGAGTTTTATTCTCTGGCAGCAATTATTTTGGAAAATACTCTAAGTGTTAAAACATCATTTACATCCGTCTGAAAAGTCCTTTCAACTGTTGAGGATATTCCCCCTTAAATGTCTAACAATCTGGCAACGATATTTTCTACGCCCACACATGTGGCTGAAATACACCATCCTAAAACTATGCTATACTTCGTTAACTTCCGTTTCTTGAGAGGCAGACACACACGGATATACATACGCGTAAGAAACAGACAACGAATGAGAAAAAGACGAAGAACATGTGCAAGTTTAAGAATTTGTTGCGACATACATACATTTGCTCCTCATTGTTTTCTCGCTTTATATGGAGACACGACAACAACTAACAGCAACAAAACAACAACGACACATTTACACCCCATAAAAAAGGACTTTCACATGCTTATTCATACACTGGCACACACAGCTGAACACATGGTGATGGGCACATGAGAACAGATTCGAAACGAACATCGACGACTGTGACTGATGGAGAGACCACGATGTTGGTGTGTAGTGGAGGACGGGAGCACAAGCCTACAAACACAAGTACTTGTAATAAAACTTTATAATGTTGCGGCCAGTTTGATGTATTACCCCCAACACGAGATATTAGTATGTAAGTGTTGTTTTTGTTGTTGTGTGTTTATACACCAGCATGAGAGGAGATCAGATGAGGACAAGTAACAGAGTGGCAGAGTAGAGCAGGCAACACAACACAACAAAACTAATGCCTATTGACGGTTCTAACCCATATCAAACTGTCGCTAAGTTGTATGTATATAATTTATTTTATTTTCATTTTTAGTTTTGTTTTTGTTTGGTTGTAGGGTCTACATGCCTCACCTCATCCCACCCGTAACGGGTTACACTTTGGCAGCGTACAACAACACACAGGACCGACAATCAAATAGGCATTTGATTTGTGAAATTTTCTAATTCTTTACTCTCTTTCTCTATTTCATGTAACTCTCTGAGAGTATTGAGTATGAATGGTCATCATCATCATGAGCATCAGCGGCAGCGACTCTCATTATGATGATGTTGTTGCTGTTTGATGATGATAATAGCAATGATAGTTGTGAAAGCATCATCAGACAGACATTTGGTTTTATTATTATCCTCGTGCAGGAGTGGGTATGTGTGTGTTTGTGCCAATGGACTTTTTACGGTATTTTGGTATAATACATCATCGACAAACATGTTGGTAACAAAATACAAAAAGAAAGAAAAACAACACACACACTCGCATACGAATACAAAATAATACTAGTTAGAAAGCAATAGCAAGCAGCAGCATATTATTTTATGTGTGGCATAATGTTTTTAGCAAATCTCTCAATTTACCATATGACCTCCTCCTCCCCCCCCCCCCCCCACACACACAAAAAAAAACACCCATTCCATCATACCAATTGCGAGTCTCTCCTGTTGGTGAGAGTGGGCAACGGGGCGAGAGTACGTAATGTATGGGTAAGTAAATGATAATGGTGATAGTAATGCTTATGCTTATGCTTATGATGTGTCTGATTGTATGTATGAGTCCAGGCAGACCGACATGTATGTACGTATGTGTGTGTGCCTGCACGAGTTGCTGTTTGTAGTTTTGTTATGGTTTCATGCCACATCGCGCCGGAGTGTGTGACATGGCAGAGAAAAAGGACAAAAATGTTTAGATTTTTGTTGTTGATTTTGTTGTTGCTGCTGTTGTTGTTGTGTGTGTAGGTTTTAGTTTCATTTGTATTTTAATGGTTTTTGGTTGTTTTTGTTGCTGCCGATGCCAATGCTGATGCTGCTGCCTGCTGTTGTTGGCTATTTGGCTGAAGGGGTTGAACATTTCACAAAACGGCTACAAGAGCTTGTGTGGGACACACTGCTAAGTTGATGGGATGGATCCGTTATCAAATATACAAATGAGAACCTGTATTAGAATTGGTCACTGACACAGTGCACGGTACTCTACATGGAGGGGGTATTTCACAGACACTTTCAATAAGCCCAGCAAACTTTTTTATAGTCCACCGACCAGGTGTATTATAAAATGTTTGCATATTCATAAGTGCAGACAGTAAGTATACGCCTCTGTACAAATAAGAAATCAAAAATAGATGAAGTTTTAATTTGGTGGTCAGCAATTGCTCAGCTCCAAAATGTTGTCTACTGATGATCGTCTCTCTATTTAGGATCAGCAGTTATCGACAGGGCTAAGCTAAAGTCTTAGGTAAGTTCAAAAACATGTGGTGTAGGGTACAAACCAAGTGGTCATACTAAAAGTGGGCCACCTTGTTTGTGGGGTTATGGTTAATGTCGATGTTGTTGCTATCTCCGCGCTCAAATGGGCAAAAATACAAATGTATGTGTGAGAAGGCATTTGTTGTTTAACAAAAATATTTAGTTGGCGTAAATTTAACTCTGATATGTATAAACCATGTATGACATATCGAATAGTCGCTTTTCACACACACTCACAGGACTAGACACGGCAGTGTGTGTCTGTGTGTGTGTGTGTGTTTGTACGATTGAATGTGTGAGTGTTGGTAAACTATATATTAGAATTGCGTAATTCATTAGTACAGCGGTATGTGGTAGCGGGCTGCTGCTGTTGGAATGATGAATGATGTGTGTGCTGTGGTTAGTTGTTTTTTCTACTATATTTGCGTATGTGTGTGTGTTGCTCTCGCCATAACGACAATGTGGAGGGGGAAAAAACCCCAGTGGCTGCTGCATTGAGGGAGGGGTTATTTTTGCTATATCTCCTCAGCCTCCTGCCTCCTTATGTCGGAACGCCTCGTGGACCGCCTAAACAAAAGGGATGCTTTGTATCATTTATACACCGACTGTTTAAGTTTGATTATATGAGACTGTATACATTTTGTACTTGGTCGGTTGGAATGTTATTTTTTCTTTGCCATTTCTAAACGCACAATTTACATTTGAGGTCCGTTGATGGCAGCAGCGAAGAATAGACAGCGTACAAGTATGTTGGGTGGTGGAGGGGGGATGGGGGAGGCAGATAGATTGAATGATGTCCCAAATCAAAGGCCGGGAGAAGAGGGTTGGCGGATTGCCGGCTTCAAGGATTATGGGTTTAGTTTGGGTAGGTCCAACGAGTGTGAGTAAATAGACAATACAGAAATTAAACTATAAAATTATCTATAAATTTGTTTTTGTGAAAAATATCAAGTGGGGGGCATATACAATGGATGGTCATAAATGGGAAATATATATGTGTATATACATACATACATATGTATGTATGTATATGTAAATGTTGAATGTGTTGTATGTACGTACACACATGTGTGTTCACATCTATGCATGCATCATCATCATTATTATTAGAATGGAAAATAAATTAATTTCATTTTGAAAAACACAAAAGGATTAGAAATGATTATACAAAATACACACACACACACATATATATACGCTCTCCATACAATTACTTGTACAATTTTTAGATAATTAGAAAAATGTTTTGTGCGGACAAACGAATTTGATGTTTTGTTAATTTTGATTAAATTATTGAAAATTTTTCCCCTAGCAAAAACAAAAAAAAGAAAAACAAGAAATGCCTTATTCAAAATAACAAACTGGTATCGAATGTATTTAAAGTGGTGGTAAAATTTATGGAAATTTGTCATAGATTTCCATGAAAAGGTTTTCAAATAAATAATTTAAGAGATTTTCAAATAGAGTTAGACAAATTACAAAACCACAATAATTGGGAATTATTTGATCCTTCATTAGAGAGGTTCTTGAAAGTCTTCTCTTAAATTTAACTAGTGTTAAGAGTGAACGATTGGATTTTTTTTTATTTGACAAATTTAAATACTTGCATTTAAAGAAACTATTCAAGATATTGGAAAACAGAGTTGGCAAAAGTGGAAGTTTGTGTTTAAATGTGAGTGAATCGCATGGAACTGATTCAACTGAAATCCCCAATCTGAGACGGTTTGTAGCATGCTATGAGAAAGGAGAAAGCGACGTGGTGCACTGGGATTTAGAGAAAAACTCTGGCTCTATGAAAAAAGAAAGGCCTAATAAACCATTATAAACCATTGTAAATGTATTCAGAGTTCGTAGAATAAGCTACAGGTACAACTTGACTTTATTTAGACCCCTATCCTCTTGATTGTCCTTAGGGAACGGTTTTCTGTGTCTTACATGGTCTAAGAAGACTTTCTACAATGTTTTTCTTTTGACCTTACCTTCTAATGGGAAGTAAGTGAACTAATTGGGGATATTTGACATAGACAATATATACAATTTTTCAACCAAGTACAAGCCGAGTGAGGTAATTACAACGATAGATAACGCGATGAAGCTGTCATAAAACGATCTCTTTGAAGAACAGAGTTTGTATACATGTATTCGCCATGACAGGAAGTTTACTTTTTGTTAACTATGTAATTTCATAAAACTATGTTAAAGTCCTTCATTTACCTGGCGTAATTAATGTAAACCATTCTTCTCTAGGAAATATGTTTATCATCCTTTAGATTTCCTTTATTTATTCTTTTTTTTTTTGGAAGACATTAACCAAATTTCTCTAATTTTTATGGGCAATGGCAAATAGCTGTAATGGTCTTGAACTCAACCACAAGATCTACTAATTAGTCTTAACAATTAGCATCTTTTGACTCCTTGAGCTTAAGAGAGAGAGACCAGTCACTCAGGGCGGCCGCCATTAAAGACTACCAACAACAATGTTAATGCCGCTGCTGGCAATGTAATGTTTTCCACATTTCGTCTACATGTCCGTGAGAGAATTCTCCAAGTATGTTTGCAGACAAATACAATCTTAAAGGATTGAAAAAATGCTAACGCAAAACGGAAAACAGAAACGTAAGTAGTTAAATTACGTACAACATACGTAACGTAGTTGGTCTACACACACACACACACATACATATAGGGCAAGTTACACATGCTGCCATTTGTAGGATGATGATGGAAGTAAAAGGAACCGGTTGAGCGTGCCCGTAGAAAGGAGGTTTGGATAAAAATCAAAGCTTTACTTTCTCTAGTTTCTTAGTTTGCAAAGAGTTTCCCTTAGGGAGGAAAAGGGCCACAGCAATGGTGAGGGTACAATTTTTGGGGGATATCCTTTTTAAGATGTTTATAAACTAAGGGTATAATTGTCCTTTCAAGCGTTTCTTCACACACACACACACAGACATACAAACATACACCCACTCGAACACGTACACATACATATGCTTGCATGTGTATTGTATAATTTCAAGCATGTAAAATACAATTGATGGACGTTTGTAAACGAAGTCAGTTGTAAGACGACAGAGTGTAAATGAATACGAGTGCCGGTCGGTGGTGGTGGTAGTAGGGGGGGGGGGAGTGTGGTGGTTAAGGTCGATGTAAATGTATATTATGGTCCTTTTTCGGGTATGGTAAGTAAGTACGTATGGACATGAATGTATGTTTGTCTAAGTGTGTGGCAAAGCTTTTGGGCAAGTCTGCCTGTGTGTGTGTGTGAACATTTGTGCCTTTATACATTTACGTACATATTTATTACTTTATAAGCATAAAACTACAATCCATCTTTTTGTTGTGTGATGCTTTTTCGCATAGTTTACGAGCAAACGATTATATTTAACTTGTATTTTTACTAAAAATACACGCACACACACACATACAGTCACAGGACACCGAAAGGACCGAAGACGATGAAGTAGTGAGAACTGAACAGCAGTTTGTACGTGGTGAAGAATGGCAAGTAGATAAAGTGGAGGAGGCGGCAGCTTACATTGCAGAAGGTTACGAAAAACGGAAGATATCCTTTTCGTCGTCGTCTTCTGCTGCTGCTGCGGCTACTGGTGGTGGTCTGGTCGGTATGATTTTTTATTTTATTTTACTTTCTTATTTTTGCTGAAATACAATACATTATGAATGTACGTACTCGTACACCCATATATACACACACACACACATATATCAAATATGTGTGCGAGTGAGTGAGTGAATGAATGAATGGTTTTATTTGTACGAGTAGTTAAAATAAAGTGAAGTTTGTTGTGGTTTCCTAGCAAACGAACACACGACAATGATGAGAAGTAGGATCAGGAGGCGGAGGCGGCGAAGAAGGGGCGAAGGGAGGAGACACGAGATGTTGATATTGGAGTATTCTTCTTGGGTACGTTTACTCAGATGTAAAATGATGTTACACAGAGTCACAGGCATATGGTTGAATGAATCCTAGGGATAACAGCATTGCCTGGCCTGCTAGTCCTTTGTCCGTGGGTGGTTGGGTGTTTACGAGACAGAGAGAGAGAGAGAGAGTGTTCCACAACCTGTGTGCGTGTGTGTGTGTGTTTGTGTGATGAAGGACGTTGCCAGTTTTTACTATAATGTGGGTCGTAGTCTTCGTCTTCTTCGTGTTGTTGGTAATTGTAATGTATGAATTTTAAAACGTACACTTTCGAAAACTACGCTTATGCAGAAGTACTCGAGTTGGTTGAAGGCCCATCTGTAGGTACGGGCGAAAGTGAGGGGTTTTGCGAGTGTTGGTAGTCATGGTAGGGGTGTGTTCAGGCAGTTAAGTTTGCAGTAATACTATCAGATAGTTTTGGTGGTAAGTTTTTGGTAGTTTGTTACTGCAGGCCATGCGAAAATCAATGTTAACCCTTTAAGGGTCTGTTGTGAAAGGCCATATAGAGGGCAGAGGACCCAAGACGTTTGCTGAACATTTCCCAGGCAGGCTCTCTGTGTGGTCTATTTTTGTACAATTTTAAACCCATGACCAGGAAAATGCCAAAGAAATGGAATTGTTCTTTGAACTGAAAGCCATCAAAATACTGAATTGGGGGTTTTTTAATTTATAAATCATCTCTAGAGTTTAAAATGCCGTTGTGGCAAGAATGTACGGTCAATGTTTATGATTTATATTTTGTTTATGTGGCGGCATTTGCTTGCAACACCCACGAAATCTGAACCCCCAATGATATTTTTCAATTACATTGTTCAATTACAAGCTACTGTTGCCATAAGATTTTTTGAAATTGTAGAGTTTGGCTCGATATTAAAAGCGGCTCCATATCGTTTGCATTTTCTAGAACAGTTCGTCCAAGACCGTTTACTCGTAAAGTCATATGGCAATTTTGGCATTTGCAATGCAAAACATATAACCTGACTGGGCTCCGGCATTGAATTTAGATCGCTCACAGCTCACTGATTTCAGACTCCGTTCTCCGTCTATTTCTTTATGAATTCTTGAGGACAATACGATTTCTACTCTAAGTCGAGATGACATTCAAAAAGAATTATTTTATTTCAGGAAACTCGCTAAAAATTCGAGGAGGGAGACATCTGATTGCCAACGTGCCCAACAGAGACAAAGATCGAGAGGATTTTTCTTTTGTTTGAGCCATGTTTGGCTTGTTCGACAAAAAAAAAACTTGTTTGGATTATTTGTTTGTCGAATGGACACAGAAAGGGTTTTCCTCATTCCTCTGTCGATGTTGACAATTGCTTAAGCGAAACATTAGACAATAAGAAGGCCCAGCGAAAGATTGGGCTGTTAATCGACACTGCTGGAAACCCCGGCTGTTACATTACTTTTCTCAATGAAAGGGGTAACTTGTGCAATATGTGTCACTTTCCAATTGAATCCTGACTGTGTTTGGCAAAATTGCTTAAGGACGGGGAGGGGAAGGGGAAGGGATTCACAAATACATATTCGCCAGACCAAAGCATGACATATTGCCATTGATCACCCAAATAAATTATATTGTATGTCAAACCACATACAGACATACAGAGACGCTCTTTTGTAGCTTCTTTCCGTTTTTATTGTTAGGCTCACCGAAAAGGGACAATTTTTGCACATTATTTACACCCTGTGTCCCTCAAAGGATTAACAATCAATCCCTGTATTAGTTAAGGCAATGCTGTGTACATGTCTGCCGGGACCCGGTCGATGTGGCCATTCTGTGAGTGTGTGTGTGTGTGAGTGTGCATGTATGTCCTGTTTATGGAGCGCACAATAAAAGTACGGGTGGTCTGTAATAGTTTTCATAGTTTCAGTTACATTAGATTGCGCGCGGGTTTTACAGCAGGGGGTGGGGTGGGGGATTTGCTGCTGTTTCGGCTGTTGCCAAAATACTGATAGTTTTCCCTCATGTTGTTGTTTTTGTTTATTTATTTGGTTAAACACACACACACACACACACAAATACATGCAGATATTCCTGCATACATTTCGACAAATATTTAATACATACAGACACACAAACACACACATACTAATAAAACCATGAGATAGCCGAGGAGATAGCGCGCGCGGTAGCAAGTGAGAGTGACAGCATTGCGGTTGTGGTATTGGGGAGTACTACAATTGTTGTAGTTGTCCCTGTCCCTGCCTCTGTTGTTGTTGCTGTTAGATACGTTTGCACAAAAAGATTTTATAACATTGCATATTGTTGCTGTGTTTTTTTGTTTTTGTTTTTGTATGTGTGTGTGTGTTTTGGTTATTTTGCTATTTAACTATTTTTCCCTCGGTAAACGGTGGGGGTATGAGGGAGTGTGTTCGTATCGTTAGATGAGTGTGCGATTGTGTTCTTATGCCTGTGTATACAAATGTATTTTGTTTAAGGCCATAGACAGTTGTGTTGTTCGTGTTGTTGTTGCTGTTGCTGTAAAAAGCCAGTCATACCACAAGCATATTTTGCAATTTGGGCAATGTGTTGTATTTGTACAATGTGCCAAAAAGTTTGAATTGTATTGAAATTGTATTTTATTATGAAATAGTTTGTAATACAACAAAAGCAACAGCAACAAGAACTAGAATTACAACAAGAACATGAATATCGTATGGATTAATCCGAAAAAGTTTCCAATGTAGTCTAAAACTACATTTCAATAATAATCGCTTAGGTTGAAAAATCAGATTTTCAGAAAAGGGAAAAATATAAAGAAAAGGATCACAGCACAAGTGCGGTAAGTGCGGTGTATTAAAAAAGAAAGGTTAGCTTTTAGGATTCTACGAACAAACACTACTCCCTCTTTCTGCCCTGCTATAGCCTTATTTCCTATCGCGAACACAGTGCAGTAGATTCACAAAGACTTTACATTGAGGGTCTAATAAAGTGTTATCTAACGAAAGGAAGCCCTACTTAAAGGAAACTCGAAGATAATCCCAGGTTCCTCTCTACAGCAATGAGATCTGGACCCATTGCCAGATAAAGATATTCAACAAGCCAGAAGGCCTTGGTATGTTTGCAGAAAATCTCCTTTAAAAATACCCACCACAGCGATCAATTACATCAGCACCAATGCCGTGGTACAGTTAAATGCAAATATAATGGCAACACTTGAACTAATTGAAATTATGACTTGGTCGAATTGTTAGGGAACAACTCATATATTAAGTAAAATGATGATAACTGAATGTACGATGATGACGGTTCTTTAGCTTAGAAAATTCTCTGTGATGATGATGATGATAATGTTTTGTATACACACTCTCTCTCTCTGTCTCTCTGTCTGCCAATAATCCTCTCTCGCTTGTTCCTAAGGACTATTAGTCACTCTCGCATATTTGCTCTTCGACTACCCTTTGCCCACGATGGGGTGGTGGAGGGGATAGGGAAAGTGTGTAAATATCTCTTAATACAAAATGTGTTGTTTTTCTGTTAATATTTAAAGTTTGTTATAAAATAGTTATTGTTGCTCTCTTCATACCGTCCGCCAATCTGCAGGTCGTGTCCATGTATAGTTCTTGCTGTGGTGTGGTTGTTGTTGCTAGCTTTTCCCCCCGACCGACTAGAATGATGACGATGATGATGATGCTGGCAATGGCGATGTTGCTGATGATGATATTTATTTAAAATAATTTTTTGGCCGGCCATATAAAGCATCGTTGTAGTTTAATAGGTTAGATACGTTGTAAAACGAAAAGTCGTACGTTAGTACGTACAATTCAATAGAGGAAATGTGTATGTGAGTGTGTGTGTGTGTGTCGATGTAGGAGTGTATGTCTAACTAAGTCTACATGTTGGGGAATTAGTTGGCAGTAGGCGGCTGACTGTGGTGGCAGTGGTGATGGCATTACGTTTGGTTTTAACTGAGTATCACAATGTGTGTGTGTGTGTGTGTGTGGACGCTTTGAAATGATGGCGGTGAAAATGTGGCAGGGGGGGGGGACTGCAAGGTGGACAGAAAGGGGTTAGAAGGAAATCTAAAATTTCACATTAACAACATTTGTTTATGTTGAGCTGCAGAGGTAGAGAGTGTGAGAGAACGAGAGAGCGAGATAGACCGAGAGATACGGAGATGAATAAAAACCATATACTATTTGTAGATGTGGGTGAGTTATTTGCTGGCTAACAAACTAGAAACTATGTGCGGTTATTTTCCTGCACACACACACACACTTACACACATAACCAAATACATGAAAGTATTTATGTGTAGGGATGCGAGTGTGTGTGTGTGCAAGTGTGATGTCCTATAATGGGGTATGTTACACTTACATACACTCACACACATACAACACAATGTTCGGCAAAGCAAAGGCTATTATTTTTGCTTATTTTATCAACAACAACAAAAAAACAACAACATTTTTAAATGAAATGAAAAAGGGGTGTAAAAATAATACTTATTTTCAATTCTGTTGTTGTTGTTGTTTGCCTTGTTAAAAACACCTACACACGTACATACATGATTTTGTACAGCAAGTGTTCGGGCAGGACATCCCACACACGCACACATACACTTGAAAATATACATATATACATATGTACGTACCAATTCATGTGTGAACTTATTTTTTTCTTTTAAAGTTTCCCGTATGCGTATATGTGTGAGTAGAAAAATCATAAATACAATAAATCAATACACTTGCACACACTGTGAATTGCTTTCATTTAGGGTAAATTTCAAGCATGACAAAAAGGATTTTTAAGTGTACACACATGCATACATACTGTTTGATAGCCAAATACTCGCCCCCACCGAAAAATATTTTACAGGGCAATAAATTCAACAAAAAAAAAAAAATCAAAAACTTTGCTTTAGAAATGCAATAGATTTGTATTCTGCTCTATCGAACTCATATACAAATAGTTTGGGTTTTATGAATCCTTAAAATAAATATAAATAACTGCAAAGTATTTCAGAGCTTTTGGAAATTAATTGCATTTAACAAAAAAATCGTTATGGAAAATTCTAAATTTTTGGTTGTCATAAAAAAAGAGAAATTTGTGGAGGAAACAACATTTTGGTGGGGTACCGCATTGAGCGATTGGTATGTTTGCTATTCTTCGTAGCAAATTGGTTATAGCCACCAAAATATTATAAATAAAATATAAAACTGCCATTAATTTCAAAATGCCAAGTCTATGTGTGTATTTTTCTCAAAGCAAAATGTTTAAATCACTACAGCGATATTTTAAAATTTCTGCATAAGCATCTTCCAGGTGAAACGAAATCTTTGCAAAATATCTTAATTGTAATACCTTTAAAATTTAATTTCAACATTTTTTTTTGTTTGTTTTCCAATTCCGTAGCATACTTTGCTGCAAATTTCAATAATAGTTTCGTCAATAGCGTCCGAGTATAAACATTTTAAGCCAATTTGCCGAAATGCAATTCATATTTGCTGGCTTCTCAGGCCATAGTTACCACAAAATCCCACTATTCACCTTGCCCCCGCCCCCCCTACCCTCTCTCTCTCGCTTCTCAAATCGCCCAACAAATTGGGAAAACAAATATTGTTTCGGGCAATGGCATTTTTAATGGCATTCAATTGATGCCACAAAAATTGCACTCTACTCTCTCTCTCTCTCTCACACACTCTGTCTCTCTGTATGGGTCTCATGTCGTGGCTGGTAGATCTTCTCAAATTCATTCAATTATCAATAATAATTTTGGTCCATGTTTTCCGTGTCTAAATAGACACATTAGGCCAATAACAACAACAACAGCAACAACAACAAAAAAAAATGAAAATTCACCCAAACTAAGTAGAATATGTAATAGTGTGAATGTGGATCTGAACACTCACATATTTCCCATACGTACATTTATCATTTGGCAATGTAGCCAAACATGCACACACACACACACACAAATTTGAGTGTTGGCGTGTGTGTGTGTGCTTATAAAGACCTTTACAATGAAAAATTGGTTCTTTACGCGCATTCACAAATTTGTTATTGTTCATTGCTGAGGAAATATTTGCAATAAATTTAGTTTATTTTGTAGGTATGTCCATGTCCAATGGGCATGTGTCTGTGTCCTCTGTATGAGTATGTGTTTTTAGCGTATGTATGTGTGCGTAGTTGTGTTTCTATTCGATCGGGGTGTTGGCAGAACGACGCGTACGTCACACATTTTTCTAAACCAAACTTATCACATGCGTACATTTGTATATGTATGTGTTGGTGTGTGAGTGTATAAAAAGTACACACACACAGAGAATATGTGAGAATATAATGTATTCCTAAACAATGCCGTTATACAATATATTGTGTGCTGTAGATGAACGTTCAAAAGGACCATCATGACATGACCCATCATCATAATCACACAACACACAGGCACACACACATACTCTACATATAGCCAACTTTTTATTTGCTGCTCCGCCACGGACGACGTACACACACACCACCGCCATCGCCATCGCCATCATCATCGACACCAACATACCAACACCCCTTTTAACCTTAATGTCATTGTATGGCTGTCTGAATGTCCCTTCAGTTATGTGTGTGTGTGTGCGTAGTGTACAAACACTAGAAAGCTGTCATTGCCTAAATTATATGCGAAATGTGCGTGAATAAGTATTGAACTGTACATATAATAAATAAACGTAAAGCTAACATACAGAGCCAGCTCTAGCATTTCTTTTCGAACGCATCGACGGCCGAGCAAAAATTTCCCACTCCTCTCACTCACTTTCCCTTGACAGGCTCCCTGCCAGGCTGCGTGCATGTGTGTGTGTGGGGGTCCGGGTTTGAAGTATGCTCAACGTATGAGGCCTGTGTGTGTTCGTGTGTGTGTGTATTAGGACTATTGAACCCAGCCTTTTTTATTACTTTATCAATTGTATAACAATATGTAACCATTACCCCATAGTCAAATTTCCTACACACATCCACATGCATGAGTGTGTGTGTATGTAGGCACATCTAACATTTGTAGAACTCTGGCTGGGCAACGTTTTCAGCTTTTGTTTCTATTGATGAAATATCCTTCAATTATTATAAATATTTAGCGTATTTTCTATGTGCGCGTCCGTGTGTGTGTGTGTGTCTCTATGGTGGTGTCCTTCCCGCACACACAAACACACACACATACATATTTTGATATATCATTAAAATGTATGGCTGTGTGTTTAGTGGATAATGGCTATATGGCATTGGCCGGTAAAGAGGCGCTGTTATAATTTTGACAGTGGGTGGGTGGGTTTTTTTTTTCGGCAGCTCCATCTAGCTACCTATACTTGTAAGGACTGTTGTGTTGTTGTTTTTGGGTAGAGCTCTTTTTGGTTGTATGCAAAACGAGGTGTGCCATTTGTAAAATATTTGATTATTTATTGCGTTTTTGTTATAGATTTTCTCCACAGATAGTAGTTGAAAAATAATAATAATTGGATACTCCATATATACACACACGCATGAATGTACACTCACACACACACACATACACACACACACGTATAGAGAGATGTTTATGGGTTTGTTGGCCAGCCGCCTCACTGACCGCTACCCGTTCATATAAATTGTGTTTGCACTTTTAAGTTTATCGAAAGCCCACACATTTCTAGCATTGCGTAGATGTTTGTTATTAATTAACTAATTATGTTTTAATTGCTGGTCAATACAACAGCAGCAGCAACAACAACACCTCCAGCAGTGGCAGTAGCAGAAACAAAACAAAGGGATATTGGATAACATATTAAATGGGAGAATTTATTAAAAACGACAAAAGCCAGGGCAATGTGGTGGGCAAATTATTTTTTAATTACTTTAAAACGAATTTTATATTAACGCTGGTTCCTTTGATATTCTTAACCCTGTTAATCGATAATTCTAAACCATATTTTAAAATCGTTCTCAAGAGTTTCTATTTTTTTTTTTTTTTTTGTAAAAGTCTTACAAATGTTTACAGTGTTTAATGACAGATTTCTGTGATGTCTTACAATAGAAAATGTCTAGGCAGATATTAAATTTGAATTTGAGGTATTTGAAAATTACAGAAAGGCAAAAGAATAAAATCACTTGTTGGAGTATATTTCCGTTAAATGGAAGAACATTTCTTATTCAGGTCTAGATATTCAGAATTTGAGAAATATATTAAAAAAAAAAGAAATTCCATTCCGGGGTTTCCTTGATCTTTCGAGAGAAGTTCTCCGTCTGTTCCTTCATGGAATGTTAAGGGAAATAAATAAGTAAGTTTGCCTTGATAACGATTCTGAGGTAAACTAATATCTGATAAGAAAATCTAAATGAATTTGCTATTTCAGGTTATCCGAACAAGAATTTAAAACCCCAACATGAGGAATCCTATATTGCGGTTAACAAATATCAAAGTAATTCGAATGTCCCTAAAACTGAGGGCCTGGGGTGTTTCAGATGTTCTTGAACTAAATTTTGAAAACGAAATGAAACCCGAGTTGACAAATATATAGTCTAAAAGAAACTTGTCCAAAAACTTGTGGGTTTAAAACTCCAAATATTGGAAAACAA
This sequence comes from Hydrotaea cyrtoneurina, assembly GCA_958296145.1. NCBI lineage: Eukaryota > Metazoa > Arthropoda > Insecta > Diptera > Muscidae > Hydrotaea > Hydrotaea cyrtoneurina. Next base: position 46,533,781 of record OY282514.1, on the reverse strand, counting down.
TTTTCTAAATAATAAATGTTTAATAAGGAAAGAAGATAAATTCAAAAGATAAATTCTTGACCAATTCTTTAATACAATTTATATTTTATTCACCAAGAAAACATCTAAGTTCATATTGAAAGAAACACACTTTCGATCCGTTGGAAAAAATCCAATTCCTTATCTTTAGATTTAATGTGCCCTTGGGAAGGTATACAAATGTCATTCCCGGAAACTTATCTTTAAATGCTAAGTATTTCTGTGGCCTCTATTTTCCATCGTGATACAATTTTTAAAATTCCAAATATTGGAATATTGTTTTTCTAAAAATAAAATGACAATAATTCAGAAAGAAGGCCAGATAGTTGCTGAGCTTGTTGATCACGAATATTTGAATTCAATGGAGAACATTCAAGATTCGAATCAGTTCTACACATTCACCGGCGAGACTGATGGTCAAAGGAGCCAGCTGGTAATTTCAATATTAGCCTTTTTTTTTAAAAAAAATATGAAGACAAAACAATGTAAAGCGGAAAACTTTTCCAGCGAAATTTTTTAAAAAAAATACAATCCTCAACGAAATTACATATTATTTGCACTAAATTTTTCAAAAGAATTCCTTAAATATTTGAACTGTTTTTTTAATAATATGAGTATTCCTTCGTTCCAAACTCATCATTGGGTTCGTTTGATGCCACAGGATTTAGAGCAAAAAAAGTGTAGAAATTGTACACATATTCATATACATACATATGTATGTGGAAAACCATAAAAAAAACAAAACGAAACGAAACCCTATTGCAATAAGACATGAAATTCTAATTTTCGACTTAAAACTTCATATATAGAATTACTTTATTTTGTGATGTTATTGTGGTGGAAAAGGATAATTTGAATTTCCAATGTTCATACACACACACACACACATATCTGCGTGTGTGTGTGTACATGTATTTGAAGGTATTCAAGCAGACCAAGCTTTTGTTTGTAATTGGGTATGGGTTAAAGTTTTCCAATACCTAAAACGTAGGACATGGACGTACGCAGGACTTCACACTCAGACAGTATGTGCTCGTGTATGTGTAGAATAAAATATAGAAAATACATTAAATTTAAACAAAGAAATGTATACGTATGTATGTGTGTTGGTCTATATCCATACATATATATATATATATATATATTATTGTTATATGAAATACTCAAACAAATGTCCATCCATATGTATGAATGTATTCCCAACAACAACAAGAACAACGACAACTGCAAAAGAGTTGTTAGCAAATGTTAAAAAGGGGTCCTTCTGCCGCATGTCCTTTAGCTCAATTTTTGAGGAATCTAAGCATCACAAGAACATACAGCAACAACAACAACAAAAACTGGACGTGCTTATACAAATACATTAGAAGGAAAGTTAAGAAAAAAAGAACGACCGGCCTATACTCCAAACACTTGTGTCCTTATGCACACGCACACAAAGACATACTCGTAAGTCAGCCACTGTATGTGGACCCAAAGTACTTAAGGTGGAAATATACAGAAATCCTCAGCAACAACAAACTTTTTCTTCATTGTTCGAGAAACTACAGCATTACTACACACACAAACAGACACACAGTCACACACCGGATCTCATACATTTCACAAACACAAAAAAGGGATAAAATTTTGAAATTATTCACAAGTGTTGTAAGTATGTGTTTATGTTGGTATTGCCTTTTCTATCGGCCCGTGTGTGTGTGTGTCTGTATGTCCCTTTTGCAGACTACTGGGGAAAAGGGACAGAGGACAGAGGGTGGACGGGCACAGGACAAGGCAAAAAATAAAATATAATTTGAATTGTTCATTCGTATAGGATTTCATTTCATTTTGAAATCCATTTCAAATTGTATAAATTTTATATTGTCGAAGTAGGAAAATGTCTGTATATTTGCTTTAAAATATTATAAAAGTCAAAGTGGAATTGAGAAAAACTATATACACACGCACACACACACACACCCACACTGCGACACAAGTAGATCTATGTATGAGAAGACATATATGTATACTAGCACACTTGCACACGTACACAGAAATATACATTAAGACAAACCAGTTTTTAGTTAAAGAAAAACGACCTTTTTTTTGTGGGTGTATGGATGGCATGAATGAGTTTTCTAAAATGGTTTGTTGTGTGAATGTATGCACAAGTGTATATGTGAGTGTGTGTGTGTGTTTGAAGATGGTTGGCATAGATTTACATAAATCCATATGCAATGTACATTTATTTATATCGGCAGCATAAAAACCCATCAGTTTTACTTATAGTCCTTATGCAAGAAAAAGACGAAGACAAACTCTGTATTTGTGTATGCGAGAGTTTCACTATGTGTGGGTGTGTGTGAGTGTGTGTAAAAAATGAATTTGAAATGGACTCGTCGCCAAACTACTTATATACGCATACTCTCACACTGGCATACGGCCCAGCACACATACACAAGTAGTGGCAAATGTTTATTTAACTCTCAGTGTGTATGTCAGGAAGCACAGTGGTTCAAAGCCACACAATAAATGGGTCAGCGTGACACGTATGGGGGGGGGGGGGGGGTTGGGGCATGTGGGAGACTGGAAATCGAAGAAGGTACCAGATGAGGTACTTTCTGGTATATTTTTACTATATATGCTAGGGAACACAGTGGTTCCAGCCAGGTTTTATCGGCCAGGATAAAACATATTGAGGGCCTTGTAAAAAATGATCAGCTTACAATATTTTTTTTAGGAAAATTTCCTAAAAATCAAATTAATTTGACTGAAATTCAAAGAATGAGTTTTTTTTTTAAATTTTTTAAAAAATAACCCTTAAAGGATTTTAAAGGAAAACAATCAAAAGACTAAGTTCTGGCCAAGAGTTTAATACAATGTTGGCTTATTTTTGTACCTCATCAACTGAGAAAACATAGCTTTGAATATAATTTTCATGTTTGATTTTGTATTGTTTTTAGCATTAAATACGGCAATTATTTATTTGGCCGCACGCTTCCTTCAAGCCACCACCAGATCATTTGATTTAAGGTCCCCTTTGGATAACTACCATAGAAAAAATGCACTTCCACGACATTGGATTTTGTGTCGCCTTCGGATGTTATAAATGAGGTCATCCCCGGAAACTCATCTGTAAATGCTAAGTATTTCGGTGACCTCTATTTTCCATCGTTTGACAACCACTGTGCATGAGAAGTCAGTGTGTGCACACGGAGCAAATGGTCAGGCACAGCAACCACCTCTAAGTAACTCATACTTGATGTATTATTACAAAATACTGTTGTGTGTGTGTGTGTCGGTAATATGTGTGGGTGTGTTTGTATGTGCATATATTTTTTTGAGCGCAAATATCGGTCTTATTACCATATCTGGGCAGTGTTGGTAAGATACGGGGGGGCTGGTCTGAGCTGAGCTGGGGAGCATCAAAACATCTTCTGTACGTACATTTATTTAATACAAGTAAAACGTGTACGTGTATGGGTCTGCTTCGAATCGGTCTATGTCTCTTGGTCGGTTGGCCTGCGTTGAAGAATAACTATTTCGTATTGTATTTGTTTTTGTTCTTGTTATTTTTGCTTATCACTTGAAACCCTCTTCATGGGCTGCTCATCTCTTCAATCTCGACCCTTAACACCCACTGCCTATCGAACTCTCTGTTTGCCCCACACCCACCGTACCGAGGGCGAGTGTGTGTGTGTGTGCGAGTGAGTGAGGGAGTATGAAACTATACATACATCTTAAAATGTAATACTTCATCCTTTATTTTTGCATTGATATCCTTTAAGTATATGCGTACATGTCGTTGTTGTTGTTATTGGTGCTGGGGAGAAATGTAAAAAAAAACCTTTTTTCCTTTTTTACTTGACCCTGTCTTACACACATTTTCTTGGCTAACACCCTGCTGTCGTCCTCCCTCTTGATATCACATTTTTTTTACACAAAACCTCTTGGTGTGCGAATGTATCCGTGTGTGTGTGTTGGGTGAATGTGTCTAACTTGTGTCTGTGTGTGTGTGTGTGTGGCATTTGTAATATCCCTTTTAATGGATGAGTTATTGCCTAACATTCGTAAGTAATGTAAGTAGGTGCGTAGTGTTAAAATTTATTTTATTTCTTATTTTTCCTTTATCCTTTCTTGTTGTTGTTGTGTGTGTGTATGTGTGCTCTTCTTGTCCTCCTCCGTCAAATCGATTGTATTTGTATGAATGTATGTGGTGTTTGCATTTCATTTGCTCAATACTCAAAGTGTTTCTTTCTTATTTGAAATATGCGTAGTTTCTACGTATAAATGATATACTTATCACAAACCCACACACACACAGACATACACGAACACATCCCCGTAAATGTATTCATGTGTGTCTCTGTGTATGTGCGTGCATTTGTTGGCCATCTCCCATCAAGTGTTAGGAAAGGGGGCTGAGGCTGCAAGGCCTTTATGCCCAGCAACAAAAGTGGTAGGAGTTAGTCAGATTTAAATTGAAGATTTAAAAGAATAACATCAAGAAAAACAGGGCGTTGGTTATTGTTAAATTAGAATTTCACATTCAATCCTCTTTATACATACATTATTTGGTTGCGTTTTCTTTACTTTTTTCCAATCGCAATTTAAGGGGTAAGTTGGCATTTCTGGCAAAATCTTTGTCTTTGCTTTGGAGAATATTTAATGAAATTCGTGAAAAAGAAATATTTCGAAATCCCAAAGGGATTTTCGGGCATAATTCGATCGGCCCTAAAGTGTATTGCGGGTATAATCTTGCCGCCAAATGCTAAGAGTGGAGGATAGCAAACGGTGTCAGCGGTTTCATAAATAGTTTTCGTGATACCTTCAAAAATTATTAAAATAAATTGGATTTAATAAAATAAAAATGAAGAAAGGAATTTTAAATGTATTTTGAGTTAATAAAATAAAAATGAAGAAAGACACTTAAATATGTTATTATTTTTTAGTTTTGATTTGTTTTCTTATTTACAAATTAAAAAAATGTTCTTTTCAATCAAACTAAATTTGGGTTTGGGATTTTGAACTCGATCTCTTAGTGACAGAAAATATCGGCGCTGCTAAACAAATATATTTTGCCACAAGACTAAAAACGATCTAATTTTAAATGTTCGTATGCTTAGCCTTGGGCCTGCTTTACATAATTCTATTTATCAATTAGAATAACTTTTACAAAAATAAAATCAAACTTTTTTTATTTTTTAATTGGTTTAATTAATATTTTAACTGGTTCTACAAAAATGTCATTTAATTAAATTTTATCTAAATTTGATAAAATATTGAGAACCTTTTGGTTTGGAACAAATTAGTTAATATTTTAGTTATATCAATCAATATTTGATCATAAATTATTTAATTCAACTATTAATTTATGGAATTATTATTGTGATTCATTTAATTAATATTTTAATTGATTCAACCACTGTTTTAATTGGTTCAGTTAATCATTTCATCGATTTAATTAACATTTTAAATGGTGAATTAATATTTTAAGTGGTTGAAACACAGGAATAAATATCATAGTTGTATCAATCAATATTTGACTACAACTTCATCATTAATATTAATATTTGAATAATTGTATTTTCAACCAATTTGTTATTAATTTAATTAATTATTTAATTGGTTCAATTAATATTTTAGTTAGTTCAATTAATATTTTAATTGGCTCAATTAATATTTTAATTGGCTCAATTAATATTTTAATTGGTTCAATTAATATTTTAATTGGTTCAATTAATATTTTAATTGGTTTAATTCATATTTTAATCGGTTCAATTAATATTTTAATTGGTTAAATTACTATTTTAATTGATTCAATTACTATTTTAATTGGCTGAGTTAATGTTTTAATTGATTCAATTAATATTTTAATTGGCTGAATTAATATTTTAATTGATTCAATTAGCATTTTAATAGAAACTGATAAAAAATTGAGTACCATTTTTTTTGGTATTTTGAAACAATATTCGATCACTACTGACTCAATTCATCTATTGATGCAGTTAAACAATAGTCAACTACTATTTTAATTGTTTCAATTAGTAAGTGCATTGATTTACTGAATACTTTAATTGGTTCAACTAATATTGCAATTAAATTAATATTTTAATTGGTTCATTTTTTTTTTATTTTATTTATTTATTATTATTTTCTGAGGTTTTTACATCAGCTTTATCTCAAGTTGGACACAAGCTCTATGTAGAAGAGGAATTTTGAGTACAAAGCCCAAATTTGTAGAAATAATCGAAAAAATCAATTGCTCTACGCACACATTTGAATTATAAACAATTATGAGAAAGTACTGCACCGAAAGTAGCTGGGCTGAAATAAATCTGATGGATAGTGATAGAATTGGAGTGACATTTGTAAGGCCCTATTTTCCTCGTAGGATTTTTCCAGAATATATATACAGAACCGAAATTCAATTTATTTCCATATTGATAACATGGAGAATGTCTTTTCTCAAAATTCTTGAATTCTTTCAATTATCACTTCAGCCAGCTTAGCATGACTTGGTAATTTGTCAGCTCAGCAGAAATAAAAATTGAATTTAAAATACAAAAACTTTCGATTACTCGAAATAAAAAGCCGACACATAAATCGAATTGGACTTTGGTACGCACCCACAGATTTTTTTTACGCGTACGCCCGAGTTGCCCAAGTGGTAGGTGGTGGTTTCTTTAATTTCAGTGTGTTATGATTTCAAACCTAAACGAATGTAACCGCCCTTTTGAACTCTTTCTGTTGTTGTGTGTGTGTGTATGTGTTTTTTTTACCGTCACGGCTGTCGTTGTGCGTTGTACAAATTTGTCATGTTTGAATACACAGTCTCAGAAAAGTTATTTATCTTTGTCTAAGTTGCTTTGTGGTTGGCGTTTTTTTGTTGATGTTGTTGTTGTGTGTTTATAACATTTGATGGCGAAAAAAACGGTATTAGCATTTAAGTGTTTTCTTTTGTTTTGCTCCTTGATATATCCATACAAAGTAGTTTCGCCTGCTGTCAATGTCCATTTACATAGCACCCATTTTTTTTTCGCCATTCCATACGCATGGATCGTTTAAATACACACACCCATATGATTTCACACAAATGATATAAGAAATGTTTCTTAACGCAACGCAATGTACGCAACACAGAAATCCATATAAGATTACGGCTACATATTGCCTGCCCCATGCGTGTTAAAGGATAATGTATATTCATCAAATGTAATATGAAGAAATGAAGCAGAAGAGGAAGAGGGCAAGCGGCAGAAAAGAAAAAAAAAACAGAACGAAGCAAAAAATAAAAACGATCGAAAGATATTAATATAAAATACCTAGAAAATGTATCGAAAACCATGAAGTAAAAAGCCTAAAGAGAAGTACGAATACGAGTGTGTGTTTCAGTGTGAGGGTGGGGGTGAGGGTGTACTGTACAATTGCCCAACGAGGAAAAACTAACAGAAAAAGTAAAAGTGCGTGCATTAGCAATTATTATAGATACTTTTTCCTAGGGGCATTAGGTGAAAGGCAAAACAATCTAACTTGCCAGCAGAAAAACAAAGCCAACATGAGACGTTACCAAGTTAGTTTTAAAAGTTAACATAAATAATTTTAGAAAGAGAGTGTCTTCGGCTTTGTCAATTTTCGTTTATGAGTTTTGCCTTGAAAAACCTTAAAATCGTGGATTATTCTCCCTCGAAACATATTTCGGTAATTGGCTTAATAAGACTAAAGTCCATTTGGGGCGCTGGGCATGATGATTTCCGCTTTGATTACTTTTACTTAACATAACTCGATGTTTCCGGTGCAACACAGTTCTCATGAAGACAATTGGTCTATAATTATTTTATAGTTTGCCTATTTTTTACTATTACCTGATTAAAAAGCACTCAATCGATTCAGCGACTACCTCAGCCAATAGACATCTAAATAGGCCTCAAGCTTCAATGGTATAAATTGAAAATCATGGTAAAAGATTAAACAAATACATTTCTAATACAATCTAGATTGGAAATATTTTTTAGAAATTCTGACAACAAGGGAGTTTGTGAAATAAAGCAACTTTTTTGAAGTCCATGTCTTTGCCGAGAAAATAATTTATATTTGAAGAACATCTACCAAATGTATGAACAATTATGCAGAAATGGTGTGTTTATTGTTTTTTTTTTTTTTACAGAAACCCTTTTTTGCTTTCCACCTAACCGTTGGATTGTCTATACGTTTCATCTAAAAGAAATGCCATGAAAGTTTCCATATGATTCGTTACATATTTCGTTATTGAGATGATATACGTGAGCCGAAGTTTGAAATGTCAATGGAAAAGTTTATACGTATGAAAAAGAAGCAGTAATTGTACGTTTTGCGTAGGGTTTGGCTGGTAGTCCTTGCCTACTACTGCTTCAGCTGTTTTGTTTTTTTTTTGCAATGGGGGAAAATAAATCAATATTTTTGTAATACACACACACACACATGTAAGTACGTATGTACGCCCTTGCTTAATGCCAGACATGTCGAATGAAATGCGCTGCCTAAAAGTAGGCAATACAATGTTGATTAAGAAAAGTTGATTAATACACACACACACATACACGGAGAGTTGGTTTTTTGTGTCTATTCTCTGTATACGTCTTGAGGTTTAATTCCTTTCATCCGTTGTTGTGCACTCTAAGTGGCGGTTCATGTCATGTTTTCCTTTAACAAACTCAACCTCACAACAGTTTCGCCCCTTGCACTCGCTAACAGTGGGAGAGAAAACTGATATTCCACTAGTTGTGAAATAAACATACATATTTCAACAAATTTGTACACAATTTTAATGGATTAAAATTCTGATAATAGAGATTTTTCACCGTCCACTATTTTTTAAGCCACTGTGCGGCATTAAGGACGTTCCTCCATCCCATTTACTACCAATAATGGGCGCGTTTACACCAACTATTACCCAGTACTTTGGCTTGCATATATGTGTGAGTGTTTGCGTTGAATGCCTGTGTGTGTGTGTGTGTAAAACAATCAAAGTATGTAACTACAAATGTGTTATTAACATTACATTAAGTATAAACGTTTAACAAAGTTTTTCATTATTATTATTTTTCTTCGTTCATTCCAAGAATGTTGTATGTGTTTCTTTTTTCTGTTCATACATTCTTCCTTTTTGCTCCTTTGCCAAACAAGACACATGTGTATGTCTGTCTGAGTTTCGTTCTGACATTCGTGGAGTTGGTCTGGTTTTTTTTTTGTTCTTGCTGTTCTTCTCCCCAGTGTTAATATATGAAATTCAAACACGACACGCACTTACAATTTCATGTTGTTATTGCGATTATTTTTATTGTTTTTCCCTGCTTGCTCTTCCCAAAACTAGTGTACTATACGTGTACGTGTATTTAGGTGTGTGTGTTTTTGTGGCTAGGGACTGGTAGGTATTGGTTAGGACTTACAACTACATATGCACATAGTTTTGTTGTAACTTAATGTAATGCGCGCGAATCTAATGTTTCCGCCTGTTTCCTGTTTTCCGGTATTTTCCGCTTGAGATTACGCTGGATAGTTTGCAAAGACACAAAACACAACTAAGCAGGAAAAAAAAAGTAAATTATCGTGTGTGTGCGTTTTTCTTCTACTTCTTCTTAAGGTGTAATACGCAATTTTGTAATTAAGCATTAAAGTTCATTGGAAAGAAGGGGAAACAAAAAAAAAACTTTCTAAAGGTAGGCAATAAATATTACTTGAAATCGGCACACAATTGAAAGCTTAGCAAGTGGATAAGCCTTAAAATAGACAACACAATCTGACATTGTTTTTGAAACACACCTAGTGTTTTTCACAGCTCAGAGGCTAATTTTCCAAAGGTAATTTCCTATTGACCAAATGTAATATGTTTACCAATTTGACTAAAAATCTGATAAAAAAAAAATGTAGCTCTTTGTAAATTAAATCACAAATCGTTATAAATTCATGACATATTTTCAGGCATTACATACATAATTTCGTCGATAAGCAGGAGTATACGCATTGAAAAATAACATAATATTATGTACACGCCTATACATTCAGATAGTTCAAATAAAAAAAAAATAAAAATTGTTAATTTATTTCTGTAGCTTTGAAATTGTCAATCTGATTCCGAAACAATAAGAACAGAAATTGTTTTGTAATTATTTGTCTTTTTAAAAAATAACTCTATGCCCAGATCAATTGTTCCCAACTCGAGATATAGTAAATATACAAATTTAACTAAAAAGTAAATTCAGACAAAAAATAATTTCGAAAAAGTAAAAATTCTTAATTTTTTTTCTGTAGCTTTGAAATTATCTAACCGATGGGGAAACAATAAGAATAACAGTTAATTTATAAGCGATTGTCTTTGAAAATAACCATTCTATGCCCAGATCAGTTGTTCCCAACTCGAGATATAGTAAAAATACAAATTTACCCAAAAAATAAATTTCAAAAAAAATAAAAATTCTTAATTTTTATTCTGTAGCTTTGAAATTATCTAAACGATGGGGAAGCAATAAGAATAACAGTTAATATATAAGCGATTGTCTTTGAAAATAACCATTCTATGCCCAGATCAATTCTTCCCAACTCGAGATATAGTAAAAATACAAATTTACCCAAAAAAAAAAATGCAAAAAAATACAAATTCTTAATTTTTATCCTGTAGCTTTGAAATTATCTAACCGATGTGGAAGCAATAAGAATAACAATTAATCTATATGCGATTGTCTTTGCTAATAACCATTCTATGCCCAGATCAATTGTTCCCAACTCGATATATAGAAAAAATACAAATTTACCTAAATAATGAATTCTGACAAAATTTTATTTTAAAAAAAATAGAAAAAAATTCTGTAGCTTTGAAATTATCTAACCGATGGGGAAACAATAAGAATAACAGTTAAACTATAAGCGATTGTCATTGAAAATAACCATTCTATGTCCAGATCACTTGTTCCCAACTCAAGATATAGTAAAAATACAAATTTACTTAAAACATAAATTCTGACAAAAATATTTTTTTTTTCAGTGATATCTAATTTCTTTCGGAAACAAAATAAGAGCGCATCTTTCAACGACTCATTTTCTGACCAAATGGAATTTTCCTAATTTTCTTTTAACACAAATCGATTTATTCAGTAATCCATCGTTCGATGTCTTTACTTCACCCCCCATTTTATGGCAGAAAACTGTCGTCGAAATTCACCCTCCAAACCGAAAATCCGGCAATAATACACACATGTGCTAAAGGACTTTTTTTTCCTGAACCCGAGTGCTATTGTCAATGTTGTTCTTGTTCTATACACCCGCCTGACGGAGTGTATGGCAAATCAAACAGAGAAAAAGCCAATATTTTCTTTTGAATTTTAATATGTTTTCGGACATATCTTGAACGGGAACAAAAACAAGAACCAAAGACAGAAGACAAGCAACCAAAGCAAAAAGAAACGGAATAAAATAGAAGATAAAGAAAAGGGCCACACAAGTCATGAACATTTTAAAATTAAAATAAATTGTAAGAAGACGACACAGCATCTCGACGAAAACAACCAGAACATGATGATATAAAACTGAAAACTACGGTTGTGATTTTTTTTGTTCTCGGCTTTTTTGTTTCCCAGCCACAACAACGGCAAAAAGATTGACAGTAAATAAATAAGAAAAATGTTGCCGAGAAAAAAAAAACGACAACCATAGGAAAAACATTAAAAGGGAGTGCATACAGACAAAACAAACAAAACTTCCTTCGAGCGTGTATATGTGTGTGTAAGTTTGGAAAAAGACAAATACAAGTACCAAATATGGGTTTTGTCCACTGTTGCGGCCTGTTCTTGGTAGGGAGGTGGTTGGAGCAGCTTTGAAGCCTATATACTATTTGCTGTTGCTCAAAGAAGACCTTATTACTAGATTTGTCATTACAATTCGGCCCGTATTTGAGTAGACTCCACCTCTATCTGTGTCCAAGTTTTAGTAACAAAATGTCTGCTTTCTTATGTGTGGGGAAAAAAAAAGTTCGGTTTAGACAACCACAACAAAGACAAGTTTGTTTTTCGTATCGGGTGGTGGTCCGAAAAGGATCTCCGGTTGGTCTTGGTCTTAAGTAAAGGCAGCATTTAAAATTGTAAAGTTTATTTACCAAAGGCCCAGTCTTTTTCATTAGACACACCCTGCTTAAACATGCACGTCCGCCCCCAAAAATGTCGACGGACGCCGGACTGCGCTTCCTACTCCTGTTGTAGCCAACTGACTGACCACCAGTGTTTTCATTATTATGGTTTACTTTTCACAGGGAAACTTTTCAATTTCTTCATATGTTACTTTTACAACAAAGGCCCACACCCTCCTCTTCCATGTCCTGGTCGAGTTTATTGCGAACTGAGAAACAACAAACGAAAATTGTCTTATTTTTTAACATATGATGCTGCCGAATAGTTTTACAACAAAGAAATCACAAAGCACGACGAGGGCACGTCGACCAGTAGGATGAATGGGTCTGTTTGCCAGGACGGACCCTTTGGCATCTTAATTTAAAAGATAATAGAAACTTGGCTCTGAAAGTTTTGCGTGTTAATCGGGAAATTTAATATAGATTTTTAAGCTTTCATTCCCAAGGACTCCCAAGGATGGGTATGAACCGGAATATATGGTTTTGTTTTGTGGTGGGGTGGGGTGGGGTAGGGTGGTTAGAAAACAAGCATGCATGCATGTTTCTAATTAAAAGGCCATATACGCATACATACATTCATAATTTCAGTATTTACCTACCTTACCATTCTGGTTGTTATTTTGTTGTTATTCTTTGTGTGATTTTCTTTCACATGCTTGTTCTCGATATTGTTAATGGTTCCCAAGAAATAATCAACGATATGCTACTAATATTAGACATACCACATCTTCTTTAACTTAATGTAATATTACCGAGGTGGCTTTCTGTTCGTCTTCGTTATATTGTTTTCTATACCGTTTGTTTTTTTTTTTTTTTGTTCATTGGGTGGAAACATCATATGTGGGTTTCTTTAGTCGTCTTATATGTATTTTCAATACAATTAAACACGCAATGTTTAAGTACAACATTACACACTTACACGAATGAGTAAAGGATCCACACACACACACACACACTCAGATACGAACATATATGTATAAATACATATGTATGTATTGCTTCATGTGTTGCCGTAGATTATCTCTATATGATTGCTTCCAACGAAACCAGGTATTGATTAATAAATTACTTTATGTTTTTTTTTCCATCTTTTTCTTTTGTGTAATCACTTTAATTTGAAGAGAGAATATTGCTTACACATGGAAATCGTCGAATCGCCAATAGTCGCCAATAGTCGGCAAAGCGAGAAAAATTTCGCCACGATATCGCCTAAGCGAAAATGATAAATATGTCGAATATACAACAGAAGTTCAGGAATTACAGCAATTGCTAAAGGAAAAAACATAATTAACTGACAAACGTTGCCTAGTTTTAGGCTCAAGTCTAGCTTAAAGGATAAATGGCAAACTTGGATTAGTTGTGACCAGATTAGTTTACAACAATGATCAATACTTCTTTCTTTAAACGAAAAAAACTTTCAAAAGGCCATTTTTTGCTCAGGCAAAATAATTTAGCATATTTTTAAAACTTTAAAAAACTTTATATTAATTTAAAACTTTAAAAATAATACTCAACACTTATTTGCCAATTTAGTTCCCCAGGAAACTCCTGCAACTAAAATACCATTCACAGTTTGTATTGAAACTATTGGAAATGTAATTCGATGCATACTTTCAATTGACGTAGCCTACCTTTAGGCAAATGAAAATGAGCTAATATGAAATCTAGCCATTAGGGATATCAAATAGACCTCTTAAAAAGTACGTATGCGATTACTTTGTTTAATTTAAAAAATATTAATAAAAAAATGTATTTTAAAATATTTTTTTTTTTTTAAAGTGACATTAACACACATTCTCTACTCTGAAACAATTGATTTTCCAACTTCATCATTTTGGTTTTTTTCCTTTAACGATAATTATTTCGCTCTCACGATAGTTCCAGATATTTCTCTTACTACAAAAATTACACTTACATTTTCTACTCAGAGAAAAATTGATGAATTTCATTTTGTGCATTAACGATAACTACATTGCTCTCGCGACAGTTCTGCAGTTTTCGCTTACGATAAATGGGGAAATTTACTCAAAAATTTTACTCAGAGAAATTTCTTTTCGCTTACAAGAAACAAAGTGTTTGGCTGTAACACTAAATTTTTATATTTTTACAATTGTTTAATACTTTGTTTTATATTTAATTTTAAGTTTCTCTAGGAGAAATTTGTTTTACAGACTCTGACAGCTCTTTTAGAAAACGTTCTTTTATAACGAATTGAAACTTGAAGTTTGTCCAAAGATTTCTTTTTTATTGTTTTATTCGGAATCGTTTTTTTGTTTGTGTGGCCAATAAAATTATCGTCCGTCTCCCTCTGTGTTGTGCAAGTTTAACATTTGAAATCCTTACGGTATTGAAGTTATTTAATAAAATGAAACCATTATGCATAGATTTGAATGTGTCTGAGTGTATGGTGCGGCTGTATGTGTGGGGTGTGTATTTGTAGTTGGTCCAATGAAATGCTCACAGGAAACTTAGCTTTTAATGTTCTTTACTGCTGTTTGAATTACAAATGATGCTATTGTTTTTTCGGTTACGGGTTTCTCCCCCCCCCCCCCACTCGTGTCTTATGTCCGATTATGAATGTCATAAGAAACATAAACGCAATGACTATTAACATAAAGGATGTGTACAATAATCTACATATACATATGTATATCCTTAAAGCACACACGCACACATGAAGCGAATGAGAGAGTAGGACACACACACACACAGATGCTAATGGTCGTTAACAGGACATAAGCATAGATATTGAATGTTTATAGATGATTATAATCGAACCAAACAAAAAAAAAAAAAAAACAATACTTTGCTTCAAGGAATAAACAACAACATGGCCGTCGTGATCCTTAAATATAAAAAACAGCATGTCATTGCGGGGCAACTCGACCAATCAACCCCCATTGGAATAACCCACCTTACACATACATATGTACAAGCAAGATGCACACATGTGTGTGTGTGTAGTGAAGAGTTGTTTGTTATCCTCGCCTCCTGAGCTCTCCTCTGCTGGCCATGCCATAAGATGTTATTACTCATAAAACGTATGGTCAGTTTAAATAGATGTGTATTGAATATTAAAAAAAAAACACTGACACTCACACACACACACACAGTCACAAGACGAGCTGAATATCCTTTAGACGAACGAAATTCACAAATATTAACAAATATAGAAGAAGGAGAGAAGAACGTACCAAGGGAAGGATATAATTTAATGATAAATATGACCATTTAGAGAATATTGTGTGTCATCACTTGACGCTATTACCGTGGCGTGATGGCGTATGTGTGATGATGGTGGCGATATGGAGGGGTTGTTAAACACATTCACCGAATGTCTTTGATTATCATGAAAATTACAAAAAGATGTGTTCGATATGCAATAAACATAAAAGTAATTTTCGTGCTTGTTTTCAAGTAGTTTCGAATGACACTCAAATGTGATCAAATCGTATAAATGTATTTTTCCTTTCTCTCTCTCTCTCCCTCTTCCCTTTTCGTTATAGTTAAATAATAGTAGTTTATAACGCAACGTTTTTCATTTGCTAGAGAGGGGATGCCTCGAAATGGGGCACGTTCCGACAATAATCATAGTAATTGTATACTTAAAAATTATTATTATTAGCTAAAAAAAAAAAAACGTGAAGGAGATTTCCATTCCAAGTTCGGGTCAAGATTTTTCACTTTGTTTCGTTTTTGTTTTCATTCATTTTCAATGAATTCACATAAAACTCCATACAAATAAAAAGTAATCAGACATACAAAACAAATAATATTTTAATAATAAGAAAATCATAAAGGCAAGCAAAGTTATTATTGGTTCGTTACTAAAGTTGTTATCTAAATAAATACAAAGGTTTATAATATAATGGCAAACATTTTTCGTTTTTGAAAATCTTCCTTAAATTTTGTGTTTTACTTTGTTGTCATAATTTGTTGGGTGAACTGTGGTTTTACAAAAATCTCACTCTTACCCAATTTCTGGTAGCCAATTTCATGGAATTTTCATTCTTTTTTTTTCTTTTTCCAATTTATCTTCTTATCCATTTGCCATTATTTTTCTTATGGTTTTGGGTTTTTGCATATGATTTGCTATTGTTACTACATGCTATTGTTTGTTCAAATTTCTGATATTTTTCGGATTGATAAATTTTAAAGAAATGCAAAAAAAGTTAAAAATTTCCAATTGGGTTGTTTGATAGTCGGTTTCTTTTTTGGTTTGGTTTAAAATTATATATGTTGTTGTATTTGTATGAGATTGAATTTTGTCAACATAACATCAAGAGGCAAATATATTCAATATAGTATAAATTGAAAAAAAAAAATATCATGAGTTTTTTTCTTTTTTTTTTTTGTTTGTTTAATGTTCGTAACAAATGCTTGAGAGATAGACAGTACGAGTACATAAATGTGTATATGAATGGCAATTAGAAAACATTTCGACTTACCGAAATCATTGGCAGCCATGCCCGAGGGTCCAGGCAGTAGGCCGGGTATGCCCTGCAGGCCCAAAAAGGCATTGGGGAAGGAATGCGAACGTTGATTGTCCATGGAGTCCATAGTGCCTTCATTTTGGCCATCGCCGCGATCGGAAGGTTCGGTATCGGAACTGTTTGAATCTTCGCAAATGCTTTGGGCATGTAGGGAAGCCATGTCAGTGTGTTGTTTCTGAACAATGGAAAACCAAAAATAGGAAATAAATACAAAATCACTTTACCAATTATCTACTTCTTGTTTTTTTTTTTTTAATAAAAACAAGCAAGAGAGGACGAGTAACCTGAGCTTAACCCCTTAGGAAATTTCCCGCCCATACGCACCTGTAAACCATTTGAATTCTCCAAAGCCTGACCCAACAGCGATTCTCGCATCTCACGGTCACGTTCCCGATCACGCGATGTTTCACGGCTGCGATCACGGTTGCGCGTCAGCGCATGTTGGCCGGCAACGGGGAATTCACGATCTAACAACAAACGTTCCGGACTGATGCCATGTTGAGCACGAAACAAATCGGCACTTTTTATTCTTTTCTGTGGGGGCGGTGTCAAATGGTTGTTGCGATTACTGTCCGAGTCCGAAAGATCCCAGTGGTTGGCCTAAAGCAAAAAGAGAACGAGAAAAGAAAAACACAAAAACACAAAAGTGCCAACATTATTGCCATGTTCTTCGGTCATAGAGCGGACAATTCTGTTCTCTTCAGTTGTTGTCTACTTTACTTGTTTATTGTTATTCGATTTTCTTACTGGAGACGCTGAGGAAGCTTTCAATTCCTGTATGGCAGGGGTTTTTCCATTGTTTGTATTGTTGTTATTATTGTTGTTGTTGTTGTTATTGGTATTAATATTATTGCTAGTAGTAGTGGTGTTGTTGGTATTGTTTAACAGATTATTGAGTGGTGTACTCGTGCCCAACGTGGGCGTGGTGAATGGTGAATTGGAGGTATTGCTCAGAGCTTGAGTGGCGGCTGTGAGAAAGTTCAGTTTGTTCGTGCTACCCGATAAATTACTGCTGAGAGCGTTGCTGAGAGTTTTTGCGGCAGGGTTTAGGTTGGCGTTGAAGGCATTGCCCCCGTTGACGTCCGCCAAACCGCGTATTTGCAGCAAATGGGCGGTCTTTAAGAATTCGGGCAAATGTTCATGGCCGACATTCACCTCACCGTTATACATAAAGCTGGTGGTGGGAAGAGAAAGTAATGGAGAATAATTTTGTGTTTATTATTTAAGTTTTGAATGAAAAGTACTAGTTTTTATGTTTTACGGTAATTCAAAAGAGAATATTGTAATGAAAAATCAGCAGTTTCACAGTTAGAAGGGTGCAGGGTGACTAAGAGCTGTGACAAAAAGGAATCCACCCTTGAACAATTGTTGGAACCATCAAAAAAGATGACAAATTCGTCAGCATTTTTTCTTTTTTCTTTTTAATTTGGAGTGAACTTTTATTGCGGTAAGACGACAAAATGTCAGACCAAAGTAGGCTGTGGTTTATTACCTTAATAAATTTTCTACATCATCGGCTGGCACGTCCCGCAGTATGACAATGGGATGCTCACACGGATTGGCTTTCAATAGTTTGCGGAAATAGGGACTGCAGGCACTCAGCACCACTTTGTGTGCGGTGAATGAACGCTCGTCACAGGCCAAAGTGACATCCACGAAATCTTCTTCATCTCTTAAATGGCGGAATGAACTCAACATTGAGGTCTGATAGTCATTCCATTTTAATGCATACTGCTGTTGTTGCTGTTGCTGCTGATGTTGCTGGTGCAATTGTTGTGTTGCACTTAGTATTGAAGCGGTTTGCTGCTGTAGTTGCTGTGATGCTGATACTGCTGCTGCCAGCTGTTGTTGCTGCTGCTGCTGATGCTGTTGTTCCATAACCGAGGAGGGTGCTGGTGAAGTGGCCAGTGTGGTATTGGCTGTGGAGGCTGTCGTGGCAGGCGGTAATGGTTCCATTTTAACAACGCCTGCGTTATTATTCTCAGCTGTTTGTAGCTGTGTTGATTCAGTCATTTGCGTAATGTTTGTTTTTTAAGAAAAATATGTTTGTTCCGCTTTTTGTTTTTTGCTGCCACTGCCACTGTCCACTGTCCTTTGTTCTTCAAATGGTTGTCGTTTTTTTTTCTATTTCTGCACAAAAGAATCTCCTTTCTGTTAGGCCCTGATTGTAGCACATTGATTTTTGGACTAACGTTTCGTTTTTGCTGTTTGCTAATTTTGTTTATTTGCGTTTTTAGGAAAAGTTAATAGTTTGCCTTGTTGTCCACCATATGCAAAGTATGCCATTAATTTATCCCTTTTTTCTTGTTTAGAGAATAAAGGATTTCACTTCAGCTAAAGATCCATATTTTGTCCTTTGTCCTCTGAATTGGCGGGGGTTTGCACAGCAGACTTCTTTGTTGTTCATTCAAAATGAGTTTTCTTAATAGATGCCAACATTTGTAGTTGTAGTTGTATTGTAGTTTATATTGTATTGGTTGTTGTTGTTGTTATTCTTTTTTAAATATTATGTTTCAATAAGTGGACGGAATTCTGCAAAAGAAACGAAAGAAAGAAAGGCATTTATAAGTAAATGTTGTGTTTTTATTAAATAAATTGAAATAGGGTTTAAAGAAAATTGTTAAGAGGGGCGGAAACTGTGCTAAATCCGAATATAACGTTTTTGTTTTTATAAAAACCCATTTATTGGAACTCAACTCCAACTCCGTTGGGCGCCAAAAAAAGTGATTGTTATTTATTTGTATTGAGTGCTAATCAGAGTTTTGAAAGTTTACTTACTGACAAGGAAAAAAAAAGTTGGCGTTGGGCGCCAAAAATTTAGAAATCTCACAACAACAATTTTCTTAAACCCATTTACTCTAGTGTGTTTAGAATGTTAAAAAAATGTCTAACGTTGGGCGCCAACATTTTTAGAATCTGAAAAAAACAAATTCACTATTATTTATTATAATTAATGGCTAATCAGAGTTTTGAAAGTTCACTTACTCCCAAGGAAAAAAAAAAGTTGGCGTTGGGCGCCAAAAATTTAGAAATCTCGCAACAACAATTGTCTTAAACCCATTTATTTGAACTCAACTCTGGAGTGTGTTTAGAATGTTAAAAAAAATGTCTAACGTTGGGCGCCAACTTTTTTAGAATCTGACAAAAACAAATTCACTTCTATTTATTATGATTGATGGCTAATCAGAGTTTTGAAAGTTCACTTACTCCCAAGGAAAAAAAAAAGTTGGCGTTGGGCGCCAAAAATTTAGAAATCTCGCAACGACAATTTTCTTAAACCCATTTATTTGAACTCAACTCTAGAGTGTGTTTAGATTGTTAAAAAAGTGTCTAGCGTTGGGCGCCAACTTGTTTAGAATCTTCCGTTGGTCGCCAAAAATGTAGAAATATCGCAACAGTAATTTTCTTACATGAGGAAAATGTATTTATATTAATTAATTTAAACAATTTCACCAAAAATAAATAAAAAAAATCATGTTGGGCGTCACTAAAAGTAAACATTTGCATTTAATTAATTTTTTACTTGAGGAGGTCATCTCACTAACACTGCAGAGAAAACTTTTTTTATTTTTGGTGTTTCGAGCTATGCTCCACATTGTAACGACGGGAATAAATATGTATATATGAGCCACCTCGGGGGATTCAATTGTAATGGTAACAATTGGAACACTAAACCCCATATTGGGCGCCAAAAACAAATTTCTGTATGCTTTGTACTGCCTTAGCTGAGTAGACATTGTTTTACATTTTTTATTTACTAGATTTTATGATAGATTTGTAGTTAATTAGGTGAAATTTAATACGTTAATCTTTATTTGTTTTAAATTGTCTTAGGCAAGTGCTGATCGCTATACTTTGGGCTTGTCCCCTGCTCCAAATGGACACCACCACCACACATAAATGGCCGTACAAACGAAAACGCTGTTAAACAATTAAATCATAAAAAACAAACCGTTCAAGTTTCTAAATCTCATTTAAATTAAAATGCATCAAAACTCAATTAATCACTTGCTCCGTAATGAAAAAAGAAAACTCTTAAAACCACACCAAAAGTCAATTGCGTGAGGTGGTCTGCGACGGCGTCTGAAAATCCAACAGATTCTTCGATGGCATCTATGACGCAGGCGCCAATTGCAGGTATTCTTTTTTATTACTTTTATGTTGGGCTTTCAAAACATGACATTAAAACATGCAATCAAAGAAATACGAAGGGTATGAATGAATTTCAAATCAAATTGATGAAGGAAAATTGAATAGAAAAAAAAGTAATTACAACGTTTAGAAGAAGAAACAACATCAAGAATGCGTGTTACTTGAAAACTGCCCACTTTTTCCACAAAACCCAAAGGCCAAGGAAGATGCCTTTGGGTGAACGATTTCTCTGCAGACCCACAACGCCATGGACGGGCACAGACAGTGTATGACAAAAAGTGTTTATAAGATGAATGGGTTTATAAATATTTTGATACTTCTGATCTTTTACCACAAAACGAAAACACAAAAATACCCCGCTTAGGGAGAGAGAGAGAGAGAGTGAAATCGAAGCAAGTGCGTACATGATAAGGTGGTTCATGATCAATGCCCGACTGTAGCTGGAAATCTTTACCTTCATCATCCACATGATCTTCATCATCATCATTATGATCATTACTCTTGTTGTAGTCCAAGAAACAGGGCTGCTGTTCCGAGCGTTTGATAAATTAACACACATCAATAATGACAGCAAAGTAGGTAAACCCCAAAGTAACTAGAGAAGGAAGAAACAACTACTCATGACGATACATATGAACATGAGGAAGAGACAAAAGGGGGAAAACCCAAAAACTACACACTTCATTACACGATGATGCTGCTGCGTCTGCTGCTGATGAGCAAGTACACACCACCATGCAATGCAAGAATGATGGGTGATCTTTCCCAGATTGCCAGACTGTTTAAGCTTTGATTTGTTATCTATCGTACGATACGAATCGAGTAAGGTCCAATATTGAATATGGCCGTTGTTAGTGTTCACAATCATAAAACATTGTATTTAATTGATTTGCATTTATTAATCATTATTACCAGCAGCTTTTTTCGTGCGGGGGGATTTCTTTCCTTCCCCTTACCACCCAGCCAAGCCAAATGGCATCAAGTGTTTCGTTACGTTATGTACATATTTCATATTCGTTATATTTCGCTCAATACGCAACCGTATTCAGAGATCCATCATGTGTGCGGGGTTCATCGTTGTTGGTCTTCGATATAATTAATGATTTTATTAGGGAAGTACGTTAATTTAAGAGGTACATTTGGTGCGGATCTCGCTGTGAACGGCAGCAAAGGTAACTGAAAAAAAAAATAAATGCCCGCCGCCACCAGCGTTGTTGTAATGATAAGACGGAAAAGTCCCAAATGAAAAAGACCCAAGCAACACGATAAAGGAGAAAATAAGCGAACGCCGATAATAATCGCTATGGCCATACTATAATAATGATCTTCAGTTAGTCGAGGCTCAGTTCAGAGTTTATGGTTATTAAAAACCAAGAGAGAGAGAATATACCGAAATAACAGTAGGCCTCGCACAACAGATGTGATCTTTATTTAGGCATAAATAATTGTTAATCGTTTTTAATATGTTTAATTTTTCAAACAGTGGTAGATTGTAATTATTTTCGATTTAAAATGCCCAAGACTTCTGTGTTAAGCAAGGTCATCAATAACTAAAGCCTATGACGGACGTCCCACGTACAAGTTGACGCATATGTTCAAAAGCCCCCCCCCCCCCATTATTATGGTGGGACGCGAGTCTGAGAGAGAGAGAGCAACACCTGACATTATAATTTGAGACTTTGTGAACCCAAAAAAAAAGTCATTAAAATATTGCGATATTGTTATTAAAATAAACGATAATTAATAGAAATAAATAAATGATATACAAATGATCTCATAGACGTCAAATTATCTGAAAGGGGGAAGGTTAATCTAAAGTCTCGTTTGTCGCTGACGATTGGCGAGTGACTATTTTTGAAGTTCCCAACTAAATATAATGAGTGTAACTAAAATTAAACCACGAAATGACATAATTAATAATATAATAATATCTTCTGGTAAGGTAGCCTTTACGTTGGGCGCCAGTAGCAAAAACGTTTTGTTAATTCTTACGGAAAAATAAAGGATTATCATTAAGTTTATATGCTTTATGGTGAAACAGAAATACATTTTAAGAGGACTTGGCAACATTTATTGTTTAGAAGACTTTTAGCGAGATGAACACGGCCGCTGAAAATGTCGCACGATCTTACCCAGATTTAGTATATGATGGTCTCGTTTTGTAAAACGTTTCCGTTCAAAACGAAATATAGTCTACGTTTCATTAAACTCCCTATGTCGTAATTGTTTTTGATAATTTTGCCATTAAAAAAACGTTTATCATTATTTTATAAAAAGTGCTGTTGCTGGGATTAAACGGAATTTCCGTTTACAAACGAAATACAAAATATTGAAGTTGACGTTTTACAAAATGAGGGCATATGTGTGCTGCCTATAACAACTCTTCTAGTCACCCAAAATAAGTAAAACGACAAAAAAAAATCACGTTGGGCGCCACAAGTGAAGAAATTTCCCAATAACCCATATTCGTCCTTAGAACATCAATGAATTGTCACTTGACTGAAATAACAGTTTAGAAATCTCAATGACATTGCGCACAATTGGTTCTGTGTTGGGCGCCAAAATTAAGAATTGACCAATAATGAATTGTTGACATAGGGAAAAGGATTTTCTATAATTCATACAGTCATACAGATTACCAAAATACTCGTAAAGTCGCCTGCCTTTATGAGGCGAACATAAAAATGTGTTATGTTCTTACCAGGATAGGTATCAGGTTTGGCCCTGATTAAGTCGCTCCCACTTCCCTCACACCACGGCAGCAAGATATTTAAACCAAATTGAGAGTCTTCAAACGAATTGAAAATAATACTGGGGCTAGGCAGAGGTTTTGTACAAAATCTTCACTTCATTTCAGTTCTAGAATACTTCCTTGCTAAATATTGGCTTCATGGACAAAATTCACTCATATTTCCAATTGCTTTACTGGATAATATAAAACCATTAATGGTGGATATAATTTCTATGTATTTTTACATTTTATGTTTAACAACCCATTTAATGTGTTACAAAAAAAAAGAACTTTCTAAAGTGATAAAAGTTTAGCACGTTCTACAGTGAAATTCTTGTACATTTCAAAAGGAATATGGAGAAAATAAAAAAAAACTTTCATTTCGGTTAGGAAACATAATAAATATCACTGGCCAAGTTAGAAGTTTAAAAACAAATTTTATGAATATTAAATGTAATAATACTCATAGTTTTATAAAAGGATTTGTAGATAAATATCAAACTAAATAGTTCAATTTTAAAAAAGACATTAGATGATAAAGGAATGAAAACATTTATCAATGGAAAAGCTAGATTGAAGTCTTTTGTTATAAATCTTATAAGCTAAATAACTTCAGTTTTATTCTACGAAAAAACTACTGATCAATGGAAGTAATCTACTTTGGAGTTTGGCTTTTGTTGTAAATCTAAAATGATTGTAAACCACTTCTTAAATAGTTGGCGCCCAACAGCCAGAAATAATTTCTTTTCGTCTATGATTCTGTGTGATTCCCCAACGATTTCCTGAGTTGTAATCCCATGGCAAACATTTAGTTTAGAAAAGAAGTGGTTGAACCATTTTGGCGCCCAACGTGGCCCTAAGGCCTGAGCTACAAATCTACGTGTTAATTAAACTAAACGAATTAATAAAGCAAGGCTCCACAAATCTACAATAATAGAAGACACCATACAGGAAAAAAATACAATTATTTCGAACCTACACAGCCCATTTAATGTCTTAGTAAAGATTTGAATTGGAAACTTATTACATTAATGCTTTGCAATTTTCCCCCGTTTAATTTCTTTGATTTTCATGCTTGCCATTTGTCGTCGTTTGTCTCCATGACATCTTTTACTTAATTTCAATTGACATTCTATGTACGGAAACCCACTTACGTACAAAGCGGCGGCGGCGGCGACGACGATGATGACGCCGGGCGACAACAATAAGTAAGTAGTATTGACTGACGGAAAGCGCGACATGAAGACCATTTACATAAATCATTAATACAATTAGCTGTGGACTAATTACTTCAAATTATACAATTTATTATTGTCGGAAATCTATTACAATAATTCAGATGCGATGGATGTGTGTGTGTGTGTGTGTTTAGGCGTCGTCGTTGCCATCTGTGTACTAAACTAAGTGCAAGTGTAAATGTAGGGTATCCGCTGTTGGTAATGGAATAACATTTCGATTTTGCCATAATTATACCAGTGGGAAAAAGGGAGCTGTAGTTGTTGGCATTCTAAAACTGAAAATTTAATTATTTTCGGTGTGTGTGTGTGAGTTTTTTTTTTAAATTAAACATTTTCTAGTTTATCATTTGCCAACGGTTATTTGTTAACTTTGTTATGGTCATCTCTGGCTTGCATTACGGAAAACGGCCTTTTAGTTTTTGGAATTTGATTGCATTTGATGCTCACAAATGCGCAGCCATTTTTCGTTGTTTTTTTTTTTGGTATTTTTCGTTATGTGGTTAACGTTTGTTTGTTGGCCAATGGTGGGAGAATGGAGAAGGTGGAACGTTTTGGTCATTCTATAAAATCTAATTAATTATTTCATTAAAACAGTTTTATTGACATTTTAATTTAGAGTTTTAGAAATTCGTATGTGCGAACAACACCCGCATTCACCCCTGGCCTAGGATGTTACCATCTAAATAAACTTTAATAATCTGTAAAACTAAATTTGAATCCTTTTTGGTGTAATATCAGAAGAACAAACAGTTTACACATATTCCAAAAAACCAAAAAACGCCCATGGCAGATGATTGTGCAAACATATTCGTCCATTCAAACAGAATATACGCACTTATGCACGAGTGTAGTGAAAACAGGGCGGTAGGTGACACAGTGTAATAATCGGGAAAAAACATATGTGAGAACTGCCTTTAAACTAAATTTAAAAAGTGATCTCTTACTGAGTCACCCGGTATAATAAATATATATTTGTTATATCAAAGTGCCGTAAACCGATGTACGTCCGAGTTTTTTCCTAAAAGGGTCAGGTATCCGTGTTTATATCCCCGTTTTTTTCGAGAAAAGGTTTAGGCCAAAAAAAAAAAAACTTTCAACAATCGCTCTCACTTTGCTACTTTATTTTTATTTGGGGCGATTAACAGAGTATGACTATGATTTTTCATAACTACGTATTACAATCATTTTTTGTTGCTGTGTGAAACGCTTACATTTTGTTTGGTTTCCCAGAAAAGCGTGCCAGTGTTTGTTGTATATTTTTCTCTTGTAAATATATATGTGTATTTGTGATATAGCTATGATATGTTCGCATGTATGCGTAGTTGGTAAATTGATATTTTACTTATATTTATGATGAGCTGCTGCTACCCAAACAATGTGGCGAAGCCACCCTTTTATTTCGTTACATTCGCCAACTTCTCAACGCTTTTCTGTTGCCGTTCGTTGCCTTTTCCCTCTACTTTATGAGCCAACAATTTGTTTGGGGGTTTTTTTTTGGGGGGGCCGCTGTGGCTGTTTTTTCCGCTACTTACGAGAAAACAATAAACATGTATTGTCATACATACAGACGGGCGGACAGACATTCAAGTACTCCTTTCTGGGCTTTAAGGTTTAGTTCGCTGGTATGTTGTATTCATATTTTATCCGGATGTATTTCTCTCCCCCGCCCCTCATTCTTGGTGTATGTGGGTCTACGTATGTGCCTGTGTTGGTAATGTATTTATAAACATTTTTCTCCTCTTCGTGTTCTTTTGTTGTTGTTGCTGCTGTTTTGCTTTATGTAGTTGTTTATGTCTTAATATCTTAGCGACATAATAAAAATAAATACGCGTTGAAATAATCGTAAAATAAATGTGTGGTAAATGTTTATGTTGAACTTAAAACAATTTGTGAGATTGTTATGACAAAACAAAAAAAAAGCCCCCCCAAAAAAGCACACACTTAGACACAGAACGCTTAAAACAAACAGCTAGTTACTTGAAAATATGATGAACCAAAAGAAAAAGTATTGCGAAAACAATTGTATCACGAATGGGCGGGGAGAGGAGGAAGTTTCGATTGATTGCGACAAGTGAACTAGATATTGGCAAATGACTCATAGTGGGATGTTTTTAAAATTCTACTTGTTTGTTTGTATATTCTAAATTCCGCAGATAACACACTTGGATGATTTGGCAAAATTTAACAATCCATTGAGAATTGTTCCTCAAATGCCTGCAGACGTCATTGGCATGTTTACCTTAAGCATTAATGTCAATGTTTTGGGATTTTGTTTATGTAGTTACATACAGGCTTCTGTGATTCCATGCTATTGTCTATTTACTAGGGATTATGGGGGATTTCGATTGACAACATTTTACAATAAGTCAACGCAAATTAATTTATGAAAGTTTCAAAAATAAAATTTCTATTTTGGGGAATTTCTCAATGAAATCTTTAAATCAAAATTTTTAGAAACATATCCTTTTTACAGACTGCCTTTAAAATCGACTAGAGGATTTTAAAGGCATTCTATAAGAAGTTCGCATTTAAGTCAATTACAATATTTGACTAGGAACGTTTGCCTTACAAGAATGGACTTGGAAAAACAGTTGACAAAAGTAGACCAGATAAGTAAAAATCGAATGTAAAAATATATCTCGGCCATTTGACGAAACATCCATCATTAAATTGTTGGGGGTTTTTTTTGTCAGATACATCATATCTGGCACCATCAGCTTCTTAATATAGAACCCTGCAACAAGAGGTGTTGTTTTGAATCACCCGGTATTTGGTGGTGCTGGTTGCTCAGTTGGCTGATGTTGTTTTTTCATTATTAACGGCATACCTTCCTCGTTATAACGAAATAAACATCCGATCATTTATCTCAGAAAATGTAATTTTTCTTTGAATACCATAATAACACCTCTTGTTTGAGAACTCTGTATTAGCATCAGGTAATTCGGTATAATAATGTTAGATGTAGGTCGCCATCAGTGTCTATTTTGCACAGTTCATTGATTGTTTGTTTCCTTTAAACAATTTTGAGGAAACCACGTTGGTCGCCATTATTGTTTTATTGATCATTGTCAGTGCTTTCTAGTGCAAAGAGGAAATGTGAATTTAGCGAAATATTCGAGGAGACCGAATAAGAGTTTTAGAGACAATTCAAGATACTGCAGTCACGTTGGGCGCTAGTGTGATATGGATTTTCTTTTAACCCTTTCCGTGACAAACAATTTGTTTCATATGAAGTGTCGAATAGATTCGGCAAATCCACACGATAATAATTCAAATTATGATTCTATCATAAAGTTGAGACAATTCTACCCACGATTTCTTTCACCAGAAATTATACAATTTTAAATCTAGGCAATACAGCCAAGACACACGTATCTGTCATCGCATTTTAACGAAAAGTACCGCTACATCGCGCTGACCTCGCATTTGTTTGCATAAGTGTCTATTTTGTGATCTGGACAACATTTGACCGGCATTAACCTTATATGTGTTAAAAACTACAACAACAACTAACTAACCACATCACGAAACAGTTTAAAGCGCTTCATTGCCATTCGCTTCATCTTATGATAATAACAACCAACATACCAAGCTTGGATTTAACCAAAAAAAAAAAAAATGTAAATTCATATCAAACGTAGGTATTTCGAATAAATTCTAAACTAAAATGTTGTCAATGATTTCGACGATTTCTTTGGTCAAGATTGTCGATACGCTTTTAAAAGTAAATTTGTCATCATTAAGGGGCGTATCTTAAAACTTCGGCTAGATAATCAACAGCATTCAGCAGCAATACATGTTTATACACGTGAGATACGACGACGACAACAGCGGCGATGATGATGATGACGATGATAAACATATTCACCTCTTTTACGGTGCGAACGAACAATTGTAAAACCACTCACTCGCATAGACACACACACACACACAGGCAGGCAGTCATTCGGCCCGGCAGACAACAACACTCGGAACGATAAACCGAAAAGACAATCAGAAAAACATTAAAAACAATCAAATAACAACAACAACAATAGTGAGAGACGACTACGTTGACTACGACGTAATATAAATAATAAAAACCCAAACTACAACTACAACAAGAGCAACAAACATACATTAAACAAATACATTTACCAACAACAACGACGACGACTGCGACAACAACAGCACCGACCAAAAACTGTATTAACCAATGAAAACTATACGCACATTAAATACCAAAAACAACTACACACATGTACGACCGAGTAGTTGGCCAATAAGAGAGATTAAAAATGGAAAATAAAAAGACAACAACAACAACTACAAACACGAGCAACACCAACAAAAACTAAAATAAAATTATATGTATTATATACACACACTATTTACTTTTTTTGTTTGTTTTTTATTTGATATTGTTTCGTATATTATTTTGATTTGATTGCATGTACGAGCAAAACGAATGTATGAGTATGAGTATGAGTGCGAGTGTGGTAAGAGTTTCAATATGTAGTGCGTGTGTGTGTGTGTTAGAGTGTTTTGAAATGGCCATAGAAATGTTGTTTCGTTTCAACTTTTAACGTTTATTACAAACCAAAAGCATTTACCATGAAATTGTTGTTGTTTTTTGTCTTTCTTTTCTTTCTAAACTGAACTGAAACCCACCAACAACAGACAACGTTTGTTGTCTTTTTGTTTTATAAGATTTGAAGGCAACAAACGAAGAAATTAAACAAAAAACAAAAATGACGTCAATCACGGCAAACCAACAAAGACGATTTAGAGTTACATTCGTTCCATTCAAAAACCAACGCAATTTTTGTTTTGTATTTTACACACACAGAAAAAAAAGAAACAAAACGAAATGAAATGATATGAATTTCAAACCTTTAACTATGATTTATTAGAGGAAAAAAAAAATATTTTACTGCAGCTAGATAAATTTTGTTGATTTTTAAAACATTTTTTAAGAGGAACATTTATTTATGAATGAAAAAGATTCATAAATCTAATGAATTCTTACATTGATTTGATGACAGTCGTTCATCCGCACCCAAGAAGTGGTTATGAAATGCCAAGAGAGAGGGAAAACCAAAATTTGTAGAATCCTCAACGGGCTGACCACACACTGAATGAAAAAGATTCAGAAATCTAATGAATGCTTACATTGATTTGATAACACACAAGAAGTTGTAAGAAACTGCTTGAAATGGCAAGAGAGGGAGAGAGAACCCAAATATATAGTGTTCTCCCTGGGTTCAGCATTTTGGCAACAGTGGAATGATGTCTTGCCTATGCGACTGTCACACCGCAAAGCCAGGTTCCTATACAGTCAGGACTGTCAAACATTTTCCATTGAAATTAAGAAATTTATTTCATAATTTATAAAATTTGTTTAATTAATTTGAATTTTTGAAAAACACAGGAAATTACACTAAAATTGTCAATGAATGTTTTTTTTTATTAAAATTATATAGATGCAGATGTATGGAATTTCTAGTTTGTTTCCAGAAAATTATGAGCTTGGGTGTTATTCTTTCAAAAGAATTCTGTGTGTGCGAGTTAGGGCTTCTTTTGGTTTTGCTGAAACCTATTTTGTTTGCCATCAAATTTGCTAAAAATTTAACAGAATTTTTATTAGAAAGCAGTCTACTGGAATCCACGAATAACTATTAGGAAAAATAATTCTTATATTAAGGTAGGCGTGTTGGTAACGTGCTTCCCTATGAACGTGGGGGTTGTCGGTTCTGTGTCCCCGCTTTACCCCCACTTTACCTCGACCAAAACTGAGAATATAAATTTACTATGCATTGTAATTAAATAAAATAAGAATAGAATAAGGTAACGATATAAAATATCTAAAAAAAATATTCAAAATTAATTTACAAAAAATATCTTTTCAATTAAAATATAAAACAATGTATTTTCCATTGAGAGTTTTTGCAATTCATTAATTTCTTATTTCACTCAATCCATTTCCAAGTTAATAGAACAGAACTTTCTGGACCCAATGAGCAGTTACTCACGTTCCAAGTTTTTTAAGTGTTGGTATTTGTTATATGTACCGATTGCTGTGCCATCTTTTTGGCCCCAAAACTTCAACGGTAGTGGAATTTCGTAGCATTTCGATTATATCAAACACAGTTTTTTTTTTCTCTGTTTTATACAATTTGGGCCAACGCGGTATAATTTATGAAAATGATAATAAGACCATTTAAATTTATTTCTAATATTTCACAAGTCTGTTGAACTTTGGTGATTTATTGGAAATAAATCACTTTCGACATGAATCCAACACAAAGTGTTTTGTCCAAAACTGTATTTCAATCGGTATCTTAAACATAATTACTTATGCTTTCTCCTCTTGCATTGGATCGGTTCTCGACTAGAAATATTGCGGTTACTGTACCTTGTCATTTCAATACATATTAATTGTAGTTTCTTTTGAAACCAAACCAAAAAAAAAAAATTTTATAAAACTTAAAATTCTTCTTTTGGAAACCTTCTACGAAATATCATATCATTATCTGTGCATGTGTGGGTATTACAGTTTATTATTTCTATTTCCATGTCTCGATGTCGCTGATGCTGCCGGTGTTGTTTTTGTTGTCGCTGTAGTTGGTATTTTAATCTATTGTAGCTCGAAAAATTTAGTGTATTTGTACCTAATTTAATTTATGGCTGATTTATGTAAATTTTATACTTGGCTTTTTTTTTTTTTGGGTGAGTTGTTTCTTCATCGTGTTTTTTCCTCTCCATAGCGGAGAAAGAAGAAACCAACCAACAACAGCCCAACCATTGATGACAATAAAAAGACA
The DNA here is from genome assembly GCA_958296145.1 of Hydrotaea cyrtoneurina. Classification (NCBI taxonomy): domain Eukaryota; kingdom Metazoa; phylum Arthropoda; class Insecta; order Diptera; family Muscidae; genus Hydrotaea; species Hydrotaea cyrtoneurina. The sequence goes on along the minus strand of OY282514.1, from coordinate 46,502,207 downwards.
TGTATCTTTTCTTTTAGTTGAGATTTTAGATTTTTATTTCAAATATGTATTTAAAATCCCCAACGCCATCGTGAGCATCGGCACCATTGGCAGCTGCGACAGCCACATTATGGTTAGCGGCAGCAGCAACAAATGTGTTTTAATGTCTTTCTGTGCCCAGGTTCATTGACTTTGGGTTAATATTATATCCATCCATCCGCCACCTATCGACCATCTATCCATACTTATGGCGGGGAGACAAATACAAGCGTATATTTGGTATTGGTATTTTATAGAAATTCGACATTTCCTCTATGGCTAATAAAATAACAACGTCTTTAAAGATTTTGAACTTTATTTCAACGTTGCTGTTGTTGTTGTTTTTTTTCATTTATTATTTTCTTTATTTTCGGTTTATTTCACCAAAGTTTAAATCAATTGGCTGTGGCGATCGCGTCGCCTATACTGGGTGTTTATTCTGGTCCATACAAATGAAACCAGTTTAGATTTGAATACAGCTCATAAAATATCATTTTGATTTAAGGCGTTTTTTCGTCTTTTTTATTTAAAAAAAAAAAGAAGATAGTTTCATTTTAGTTTTTTTAGAACAAAATTGAACAGAAACGAAACTATTTTTATGTAAATTTTTATAATGAGAGTTTGGCTTGGGAAGCGAAAAAAGAACTGAATAGTTCGGCAGAATGTTCACAAACACTTGAGTTTATTTTATCACCATTGGCAAGCGAATATACGACCGTCAGTTAGACACTCAGTTTATGTAGGAAAAAAAAACAGCAAAATAGTGAAAGGCTTTGAAAAAAAAAGTTTGAAATATTCCATATGACAAACTTTTAAAAGGGCACTGTGATATTGTGTTTACCTATAAGAGGGAGGCGTATATTTGATAAGACCTAAATGGAATGATGATCTTCGAAGCAAACAAAATCAGTCTGCTAAGCGAATGTTAGCAAATTGGAGTGACCTCATTAAAAATAACTCGAATAGACGTTTTGTTTGATAGTTTAACAAAAAATCAGTCTCATTAAAAATAACTGAAATAGAAGATTTCTTTATTATATTGTTGTAAGGTGGTGGAATTTTTCAAATTCATAGCTAGTTTTTGGCAGAACATGATTTTGGAATTAAATATTCTTTTCAAGATTTTCGGACAGCCACGACACCTCTTTTTAGCCTGCGCCAAAAATCTCTCTGTTTCATTAATATTTCACTTTCCTAGGCGATTTGTTGTTGTTAAACTTTTAACACATGTTCTTATAATTGCTGTTATTACTAAATTATCCATTAGCATCTAACTAAAAATACAAAGAAATTAAAACGTAAATTCAATGATATTTTTGTTGTATTGTTTTTCTGTTTGACTTCTTCTGGCAAAACAATATTAATTGTTCACGATTGTTTCGGATTTTTGTTCCATCGTCTTCGGCTTTAATGGGGAGGGTGGGGGAAACAAGTGTCAAATCAAACAATACACAAAATTTGACTGATCGCACAAACATCAATATTTTGAGTAGTTCAAATGTTTTGACTGACACAATCAAGCATCGTCCATAGTACGGCAATGCGGACGAACGGCTATGTGTTCATTAAATCAATAAAACAAATTTGTTTTAAGGTTTCCTTTCATCTCGAACAATTCAATTAGTTCAATTATCATAGAAGAACCAACTGATATTGGAACGACAGCGGTTATGTGCCACAAGTAATGGAGTTTTTGTTTTCTGTTTATTTTACTTTATTTTAGTTTCTTATTATCACAAACTCATCATCAAGAGAGAAAAAACCGCCGATCTAACGACCACAGGCACAGTCAGTGTTACTGACAAAAGGTGTTAAATAAGTGTAATGAAGGCCGCAAATATGGACCGGATAAAGTGTAAAGTGTCCAAGTGTACACTATCCCACAGCAACAATTGAAAACTATTAAAGTGCCGATGTACCAACTCAATTTCAATTAACATTCCTTTTGAAGATGGTGGGTGTTTTATATTCAAAAATCCTCAAACACACACAACAAAAAACCCATCACTTTATTTGCTTGTTAGTCGACGACCCTCCTCTCTCCGAAAAGACCAGCACTTTATCCGTCTATAAATCTTTAAATTTAACTGCGTAATTTGTAACTGGCAAACTATAAAAGTTTCCAAAAATGTATCTCTTTGTTTTCTCTTGTTCTTCTAGTTTCACCCAGAGCTTTAATCCCTCATTAAAAACAAGTCGAACTAAACACAAAATTAACAAAAACCTCCCAAAAAACACAACAACAACAAAAAAACAGCCAGACAAAAAGTACTTGTTTGTAGATTTGTGTAAAAAGATATCAAAAATGTTATAGAGATTCATTTGTTTTACTTACAAGACTATTAAATATTATCAGGTTCATAAAATCGCCATTAAAACAAAAACTACACAGACAAACCAAAAAAAAAATGCGAAAAATTCCTAAACCATAACAGAGAAGGTGAAAAGAAATCTCTAAAAATATGACCCAAAGTTCTTACCAACAATTGGCAGAAACACGAATTACTTTACCATCGAATATGGGTCAGAACTTTAAGCGCCGAAAAAACACAAATTGTGCTGAATGTTTTACCTTCAGGTCTTCTGTCTGAAATTCCATTTTTTTTTAAATATTCAAAAACCAAAAAAAAAAAAATAGTTTTAAACCTAAATAAGAACAAATCCTTTTGTCATATTCTTTAACAGCAAGAAGTCTACTTGTCCCACATTTCTTTTAACCCTCCGATTAGTGAGTCTTCCCTTTAAGTTTGCACATCAAAAAGTTCCCCAAGAGCCTTCACGCACACACAAGAGTTAAAAGAGTGTTCTCAAATAACAACCAAACAAATGTAACGATAATAATGCTTTCGAAATCGGTGAAACTTAAACTCAGTTATCATAGGTCCATTTGTCATACTGCTATGACCTGTTAAGTGACCTATAGAAAAAATAGTGCCTAATCAGGAGACTCTGTGACCTGATCTGGAGTCTCTGCAGGCATGTCTTACAGATATGGAGTTCCTATTCTTCACAAATTCAACAAAATGCCAATGATTTATAAAAGCTAACCGAAAATGTCCCCTAGACCTAATGGGATGTTCGGTGAGAAACAGTTACACAGTTTCCAAACCTCCAGTAATGTGCCGAGCGAATGCGGAAAATCACCGTTGCCGACCACAATACGGGAAAACTCCCCTTCAAATTTCATGGGATGTCCATTGTGTAAACGGGAATGCTCTCAAGATTGAAAAAAACACATTTCTGACTCACCCTGTCATTGTTATATCAAACACAAGACCCCAATAAGGTAAAATCACGAATTGTCGCTGAAGCGACAAATAATTTCAATCCATATTTCAAGGAAATATAAAAAAAAAACTTTATATTACCCAAGCTGCCCTTTACCAAAAAAGAATTTATACCCAAAGTAATTGAGACTATTAAGCGAGTATATTCAATAATATTTGGCTAGGCCGTTAATTGTTTTCGTTTGAAGGGATTAAAGCAAAAAAAAACGTCAACCCAAAGTGTTTATTTAACAACTGAGAACGGGAAAAAAAACATATTTGGTCACTTAGCAACGCAAAAGGTACTTTGCAGCAGTTGCTCAGCCATGACCAACAAAATCATTGTAGTCCCCACCACTCCAAGCCATCCATTTTCAAGAGACATTGATCGTCTTTTCCATTTTTTTCCCAGGTCAATTTTTTTTTTTAATAGAATTTAATTCACATGAAATTATTCAATGAATACGTAATTATGTCATCATTTTGTCGTTGTCGTCTCCATTGGCAAGAGATGGCGAGCGACAAACAGCCAACAAAGACTTGACCGAAAATATGTTCCTTTTTTTTTTTCGTTGGTTCGATGGTTGGTCGCTTTGGTTGATATGATACCGATGGTTCGGGTTTGCTCTACGTAACCTTCATGCTTGAGTTGTTGCAAGCGTTTTTAGAACGTCCAACAATAATGGGAACGTGAGTGTTACGCTGACGGGTACATCAGCCATACAAATGTGAAAGGTGACCAAATGTACTTTTGGGTCACATCGAAATTATGCTGCAAACAATTTTAAAGGCATCGATAAAAATATCAATACTATTTCGGTAATGACCGTCCAACCAATATTGTTCCTCCCAAGTACAACGTCCACCCAAAGTCTCCAATGCCTTTGTCATCGATGGCCATCGAGGTGGCGGCGGAGTTTGTTAATGTGTGGAAACAAGAACAGAACGAAAAAAAAAAAAAAAATCATTGCAGGGGTATGTACCGCTTACAATGTGGCTGCATGTCTTTGGTGTACTCGTGGTGTGTTGTTGTTCTCCTCCTCCTCCTCCACCTTCGACGCCACCCCACTTCATTTTTAGAAAACATGTGGTTTTCTGTGTTTTATTGGTTTATTTATACATTTTTGTTTCATATTGTGTTGTCTTGTTTCGAGTGTTTATGGTCGATTAGTTCATCATATTTTCCATATTCCAACACACACTGCAAGAGATACAAATTTACCCAAGTCTGTGGGTGGACGGACAGCGGCAACAACATCACTGAAATTATGATATGTATTTACCTTTGGTAAGTGGCTGCTGCTGCTGCTGGTTGGTTGTTCCTGATGAGAAGTGTTGGGTGGTGTGGGCAAGGGGAGAGTCATTGTTCTTAGTTTGTGTTTTTAATGTTTTTTATAAAGTGCGCAATATTCAATTAGAGACTTCATTATATCTACACAAATTATTACTTAAAGAATGAATGAACACCACACAGAGTACAAACATTCGAACCTAGCGAATGCAATGAGCAGAGCTGTAGATTGGTTGACATTGGGAAGGGGCTAAAGGTGGGAGTTTTCATTTTCTCTTTGAGAATTTATCGAAATTTATTTACAGGATTTATAAACATAATAAATTATGAATATAATATTATTAGGCACTAACAACTAAGATTTTCGACCTAATTTATTGAAATTATTCCAGTCATTCATGTGACTATGAAAACATGCTGTTCAAATTGAATGAAATGTTTTTTGGGAAACAAATAATCGAATTCGAACATTTTCGAAAAGTGACCGGTAGAGAAGATCATATTTTGTCTGAGAGGTCACCGGACCGAGTCGAATAAATACAACTTCCTGAGCACTGATTTTCACTACAATTGCTGGACGTCCATTGAAGATATTTAACAATTTCCCAAAAGTGAGCCAAATGCCTTATTTGTGTGGGAGTTATAAGAAGGGGCGTTCCAATAGCACCCATCTTTAAGGCGATAAGTAGTTTCATGCAAATATTAGCCACGAAGTATTTCAAAGTGGAAAACGGTTTTGAGTAAAAAAAAAAAACAAAATAATCAGGAAATCCGACCCACCCAAAATTTAAAATGAAAATAGACCCCAATATTGGCGTCAAATTGCCATATGAAATTAGACCCCAGGGCATTACAAACCAAAACGCTAAGAACGTACATTGCAAATAGGCCCCAAAGACTTACAGTGGGGACTAATTTCCTTAATGTTTATTGACGATATGGAAATCTATCACACAGAAGAACCCGAGTTCGAAACCCGGTAGGACCATCAAACATTTTGTATCGGTTGTTTCCACCTCGTAAATGTTGGCCACTTTACGAGTAAGAGAGCAATCTCTAAGCCATGAAAACTTCTCTAGAAAAACATTGGCCGTTCGGAGTCGGCTTTAAACAGTGCATATACAGATGACATCGTAGACAACTCACTGATTCGAGAAAAGTTGCTTTCTATTCCTTCATGGAATGTTAAGAGAAATAAGTATGAAAATACACCCCAAAAAGAGGCAAATATGTCCTAATGTCTCGCATACTTGTTCCCTGTATAAAATTGTGGGCCAAAATTCATTTAAGAGTTTGCGGTGTAATTTCCAAATAGTTATCGCAATTCGTATGTAAAATAAGTACGAACATTGAATGGGACTCATTTTCCCACTAACATTTGGGGTCTAATTTCATAATGAAAAGAAGTCCCAAAAAATATTAGAATTTTCTGTTGTTGTTCAAAGACCAATTTTCTAGCTCCCACATTCATTTTCAATTTTGTATGTATTTAATTTTAATTTATTTTATTTTCTTTCTTTGGATCGATCAACGATTAAATTAAGAACTCTCCAATAAAAAACATTATTATTGAGATTAAATTAAATTGAGAGATTAAATATTTTTTTTGATTTTAACAATTGTTTGTAACAGATGAACGAAATACTTTTATATGCGTCTTAATAAAATGCAAAAAAGACTAACTAAAAATTTAATTCAATTTGTAGGCTTCGTTACAAAATGGGATTAAAATTTTCATTGAATCGACCTTAAAGGAACTGTTTGTCTTAGAATTTATTTACTCTTTTTGCTAGAAGGAATCTAGGCCAATGACTACGCCTTTGTGCGATCGCCCTGGCAAACAAACAAACGGACAACGGAAAGTCAAGCCAGAAACATTTTACGAAAACTGAAAACACTTGCTCGGCCACACAGACACACACATATTCGGTTTTTATTATTGATTATTAGTGTATTATTGAATATTGATCAAGTAGTTGGAATTGCTAATTGATATTTGAATTGAATTTCGTTTCATTTGTTCGGTGATGCGGCTGTTGTTGTTTTTGTTGTTGTTATAAGTACACCAACCCATGCATGGGATAGGTATGTGTCCGTAGTTATAAGCATCAGGCGATTTTTCTTAATTTTCAGCTTCCAATGAATGACGGATGATGGTTGGTTGGTTGGCTGGCTGACTGACGGACTTGAAGTAAGAAACGAAATTTTACTAATAAAAATTAAAACCGGAAAAATTAATAAATGTTCAATTGTCTATTAAGGCAACCAGCAACAACAACAACAACTATACAAAAAAAAAATAACATAATCATTTATTATGCAAAACGAAACAATAACTGATGATGTTGCAGTGTGTATAATGATGCACAGACAGACAGACAGGCGGGCGGACGGACAGACATTTCGTCGCATTCGTCTAATGAAGTACTACTAAATTATAACAAATTGTAATGCCTCCATAGGCCTCTCGTGCTCGTCCAAGAAATTTAATTGAAGGATGTCAACGTCAGTAGTGACGACGGCGACGACGACGTGTTCGAGTTGTGGGTGGGCATTCAAGATGCTAGCCGAGAAATAATGTTGTTGTTGTTCTTTACTTTTCATTTTTTGTGGGGGTAATTAAAATATCTTTAAAAACAAATGCATGCATGTGTAATGCATGGACAAATGAAGGCGGTAATTACTACAAAACCAAAACCAAAAAAAACAGAAATATCAACCAACTCTGTTCTTATAAATATGTCATAATTTTATATTTGGGGGGATTCATGCTTGTGTGCTTCCCTGGTCTCTTCAGAGTCATATGAAAAATACTTTTTGACCCCATATCGTGATTTTCCCATTAAAATCCCTGTTTTTATTTTCAAGTAACAATTTCTTGTTGCTGTTGTTGTAATCGCTGCAATGCCACGCCAAGCAGATGCCGAGAGACTGAAAGAGAAAAAGATCTAAAATTTGTTCACAACATTTGTTCCCTAATAAAATTTATAGTTATGACTTTTTCTATGTTCACCCGAAAAAAATAAAAACACCAGCAGCAGCAGCATCAGTATCAAACAACAACAAAAAAAAACAATGAAGTGCGAGAGACCATCCTGCCGCACAAAGTATTATGGTCGTTGTTGTTGCTACGTATTGCTGCCGATTGAAGCAGCATAATAACACTGGTCTGCAAAATCACTGCGTTTGATGGTCGTTGAAATATTTAAAAGGAAAATTCCAAATGAAGAAATGTCGCAAGTAAAATAAAGTTTATGGAATCTGTTCTATTCTCTTATTCTCAGGCAACAATGTAATGATTTTAGAATGTCTTTTTCTAAGGACTCACTATAAATAAAGATTTTAGAATGTTCTTTCTAAGTTCCCACCATAAAGATTCCAATTTTTTCACCATTCTCCAAATAGTTTAAGCAAACAACATGAAAATTGAAAACAAAAACTGCAAGTAATTGAAATTCGCTTAAAGAAAATAACTTTCAAGGGATCCCACAGAGTTCAGAGAAATTTCGAGGACAGCCTATACTTTTGTAAAAAAAAATAAAAATCACTTCATTGAATTTTGAAAATTGCAAAAAGTGAGTGCAAAAATAAAATAAAAAAACATTAACAAATTGTATTTTTTGTTTTTGTACACACGTTTTGGCAATTTTTAAGCCGACCAGTGTAATAGTTGTTACTGTTGCTGGTGGCTGGCCGGCATTTTCGGTTTACTGCTGATGGTCGTTGGTGGTGGGTACTCGACTCGATATTGTTTTGTTTTGATTTTTTTTTCGGTTGTCTTTATTTTCCGTTTGGTAGCGCCACCGAACAGCGGTGGCAGTGGCACACGCAGCAGCAATAGATTTAAATTGTGATTTCTTGGTCCCCAAAACAGAAAAGAGAGAGAAAAAAAAACGTTCCGAATATGAAGAATTGAATTGAAACTCAAGTACACGCATGCTGCAAACAATTGAATTAAAGTTCTTTATAAACGAATTTTATACGAAATCTTTTTGCTTCAAAAAAAAAAAAATATATAAATTCGGGTTGTACGTACATGCAAACGTACGTACATAAATGTACCCCTTTGATATATTTCGGCTCAGGCTGGCGCATGAGTTTATTTAAGTGGGGTCCAGCAGCAATTCTTTTGATTATTGAGTATTGTTGTATGCTGTTGTTGTTGTTTTTTTTTTTTTGCAAAGTTAATCAAATGTCTGTTGTATACACGTACATACATTCAGTTATTTGTGTGTATATGCAGTACATACTTGGGTTATTTTTTTTGGTTTGGTTTGTCGGTTAATTGATTTTTTTTCGGGCGGTGCTGTGTTTAATTGTATATACTTTCGTAGTATTCGGTTAAACTTTATTATTATTATTATAAAAAAGATTTCATTTAATTTAAAGACCATTGAGAAGTTCAAAAGAAATTTTGCGTTATCTCAAAAAACAAATTGAAATGATTGAGAATTGAAACAGTTTTTTAAAAAATTAAATCAAGCAATGCTCGAGACGAAATATCAACGAATAAAATTTAGCTTAACGAAAAGTACAGGATTTTGTAATATGTCACAGATTCTTTTGATAGGGAATTTGTGGAAACAAAATTTAAACAAAACGATAAATTAAATAAAAATTTCGCTTAACCATAGATTAGGCGATTTCTATATTTAACGGTGTTCCGGTGTTTTAAAACAATTGGAAACAATGAAAAAACAACATTTTCAACGAAATAGTAAATTTTCGTTATTGCGAAAAAAATTTCGCCTACCCAAAAAATTAAATTATTCACATTTTGTTATAAAACTTCTGTCGAAATATGACAAATACAAAATTTTCGCAATTGCGACAAAAAATTCGCTTCAGCGATAATGTGACGATTCTGAGATTTTACAGTATTTTATTTATAAAACTATTGGAAACCAAGCCTAGACCACCACTTCATTGCAAATAGCAACAATTAAAATTTATCGCCTTCGTGATAGAAAATTCGCTTCATCCAAAAGTTGTTGCTGCCTATACTCAACGATGTTTTTTTTGTCTAAAACACTTGAAAATAACGACAAAATAAAATTTTAATCGAAGTACCGAAAATATGTTTTTTTCGCTATTGCGATAAAAATTTCGCTTTATCGAAAAAGTGGCGATTAAGATACATCACTGTGACTTTTGTTCAAAAACTATGGGAAACCAAGCCAACAATTTAATTTCAGCTGAAATTTTAAAATCTTCATTTATCGCTTTCGCGATAAAAATTTCGCTATACCGAAAAGTTGGCGATTCCTTTACGTGACAGTGTCTTTAGTTATAAAAATTATGCAACCAAAAACAAAGCAAAATTTTACGTGATATATCACACATTTAAAATTTTCGCTTTTGCGATAAAAATTTCACTTTTGAAAAGTATTGACGATTATGATATCTTTTGTTATAAAACCATGGGAAAACAAGGTAAAAACATGATTTGAGCTAAAATTTCAATTTATCGCTTTCGCGATAAAAATTTCGCTATACCGAAAATCTGGCGATTCCTTTACTCGACAATGTCTATAGTTGAAGAACTAGTGTAAACTACGATAAAGCAACAGTTTAGGTAAAATACCGCAAATTTTCTATTTTCGCTTTAGCGATAAAAAAAATGTTTTCTTGGCGATTTTGTTACTGATCACAACTATTATTACAAAATTTTGGAGATTTTAGATGAACTCTGAAATTCAGCATAATAAACAATTTCGAAATATTACAAAAATAATTTTTCGCTTTGGCGATAAAAAATTCGCTTGAACAAAAACTTGGCGATTTTGTTACATTCCAATGTGGGCTATTACACAATTAACGAAATTTGTAAAAATCTGTGAAAATATGCCTAATTAAAAATACTGAAATGTAGAAAAATATTTTTTCACTTTAGCGATAAAAAATTCGCTTGAGGAAAAACTTGGCATTTTTTGTTACTTTATAATGGCTTTTATTACAAAATTTTAGAAAATCGGTGAAAATTCAGTGTAATGTAGAAATATTTTACCAAAAACATGACGACTATATGATAACTTCGAGAGTGCTTTGCTACAAAACAAGAGGTTTCCCAGAATCATTGAGATGAATGTCAGTAACTGACTCGTTTTATTTCTATTTCTTGTTTCAGTCTGTATCTCATCTTCAAAATAAGATTGTTTTTTTTTTTTTTAATTTCCCAACAACCAACGCTTGTCCGTTTCATTGTAAATAAAAATTAATGAAAAAAATTCGAAAATCTCCAAATTTAAGCCAAATAAAATCTAGTTAAAATGTCAACAATCTCATATATCATCTAACCAACAGAAATCAACCAAAAACAATTCCTAATGAGGCTACAACTTTCATGCCGCATTGCCGACAACCCACTCACACACACACACGCACACAAGTAGAAGAACTGACACAAACTCCCACATTTATTTTCAATTCAAATTTCTTATGCGCTCGACAAGAAATTAAACAACCAACTATTGTTTAGATTATATATAAAAAATTATTTTAATTATCAAAACTAAAACCTACTTACTTGCCAAGAAAGAAAAAAATAAATTGTGTTGTATACTCCAGTTGCTGTTTTTGTTGTTGTCAATAACTTGTCCCCTCTGCTTTGCTGGGGCGATAAAAAACCCCCAAAACTTTTCTTAGACGAAAGCCAAAAACATTAACATAAATCTGCAAATAGAGAGAGAGAGAGAGAAAAAAGAAAGTTAGTTGTGTTGTGTTATTTGTTTTTGGTTTAGTAAAGATTAATTATTTTTGATAATACGAAAATAAATAATTGTAAATTAAAAATATTTTACACTCAACGCCGAAGAAGAAGAAGAAGTCAATAAAACCCCGCCAGCAAACACACAATACGATTTGAAATCATTACAAAAATCACCCGTTTATGCTAATACCCCCCAAATAGAAGCTATATAATGTTAATTAAAATATTTGTATAGATTTTAAATAAAAATATTATTGTCTTATTCTCCGCATTTATTTCGGAGCTAAAAGCCAAGTTTGCTGTTTGTGCTGCTGCTGGTTGTGGCGATGGTGGTGACGTTCAGACCATAATTTCTTAATAATAAACCAGAAGCAAATGAACTTTCTCAAAGGGGTCAATGAATTTTGCCAAAATAAAATTTGGCGTTGTTGTTCGTGTGTTTTGCTCTTGTCTATTCAGTTTGTTGCTTCTCAATATAATGGCGAATGTATGAATTTTTGTAGTTTTGCGCAAAATAACCAAAAAAAAAAAAAACGGTTAACGAAAGCCAGAAGCAGCGAAACAAGAAGAACAATAACAATATATTTGGCCAACCATATCTATGGCTAAGACAAATGCGTTGATTTCAAGAAGAGTAGTATTTGTTAACCGAAAAAAAAGAAACTATTTAAGCCAAAACAAAAACATGGTAACACATACCACCGTGTGTCAATTATGTTAACAAATGTCGGGGGGAAAAGTGTCGATTTGTTGCGTGTGTGTGTGAGTAGTTAAAATCTATAAAAATTTAAATGAATATGAAATGAGGAGAAATAAAATTGGTTGAATTTTTTTTTATAGTTAGAATAAATTAATTACGTTTGACAGTTAGATTTGAACAGAAACTAAGAAGAAAAAGAAGAACAAAATCTTTAATTATCTTTATTTATATGATTGGAAATAAGAGGATGAAAAAAAAGACAAATTAATGGGGACAATAACTTGAGCGCACACACACACACAAACACTCATATTCTGATACCGAGGGCTACAAGTGTATTAAATTTCGAAAATTACAAAAATAGCAGTTTATATTTGATTGTAAATATAATTTAGATAGATGTTTAAACGGGTTTTGTGTTGAAGGAAAAAAAAACCACACATTCATACTGTATTTTGAGCTCATCTCCGATCGATAGAAGTTTACAGTCGGCAAAATAGTTCAAACGCAATTAAACAATTTTGTCGAATTTCATTTTTGCCACCAGAAAGGCGATATTTTTTGAAGATAACTTGAGAATTTACTAATAGGTTCCACCAATTTTTTTTTGAAAATAATCGTCAATTTATTTGTTTAATTACAAGAGATGCGCTCTACAAATTTCACCGAAAGGAACAGTTTATTTCAATAAATCATTGTCGAAAACAAAGACAGTGAGTTAAAGAATTCAATTATTTTTTAATTCCAGTAGAGTTTATGAGTGGTTGGATTTGCGATCAGAATTAGTTATGAGAATTAGATATGCTATAGAAAATATTTCGATATCGGAAGCTTCATATTTCATAGATCAAGACAAAAAAACATAAATTCACAAAAGGTTTTTTTATTTTAAAAAATTTTTTTTCATACAGAAAATTTACATTTGGCGCAAAGTACTCTAATGAAAAGAAATTTTTACTTTATGTACATTTGAGTTTTTTGAATTACTTGATTAAAACATCGAGATATTTAAAGCTCGGAAAAATACTCCCATATATGGCGTTTAATTTTTTACTGGTCAATTCTAAGATTCTTAACAGTTTATAAAAGTAAAAAAAATATGAGAATTATCTACGAAATCTTGAAAAAAAAAAATATTAAAAATACCAAATACAATCCAAACCGTTGCTGAGGTGTGATCAGTCATAACCCACAACAATTACAAGTCTGAAGATGATATTTTTTAAAACAGCAACATTTCTGTAATTAACGACACAATTGGAAAAAATCCCTTAAGGATGGATTAGTTTTTGGTTTAGATATTAATCAAATTTAATATACCAAATTCGTTTATGAATTTATGATTTTTCCACAGTTGTATGTTTGCGTTTCAAAATATTTTAGATTTAGAATATGAAACTATTTTTCTAGAAGCCATTAATCAATAGGCTTCCGTGATATTTTTCTTTTGTTCATTCACAATTTGAGGCATATCAAAACACTTTAGAAACACCAATTCAAATTTGAGAGCTAAGGTGTTGTTTTGAAATCAAATGAAAATCGTAAAAAAGGTATGGAAAAAAAACTTCACTTGCCGCCCGAATGTAATTAATAATCCCAATGTTGTGAATTGAAGCGATGCTGGAGTTAGAGTTGATAAAGGCGCGAACAGTACGAAGTATGAAATTTCCAATTGTCAAGATGTTTTGTGTTTGTCGTTGGCAATAATGGTAATTTTTTGCAGAGAAAGCGTTTTTAATTTAACAAAAAATAAGAAATTAAACTTCTTTTTTTTCCAAAAGGAACAATATTTTTTTTTTGTTTATAAAATTTCTTTTTTTCTTTTTGTTCTTGTTTAGAAATCGTTTAAGCAGCACTCACAAGATTCAATACATTTTATGTTCAAATAAACCAAAACAAAACAGAAATTACTTAAATATTTAACACAGCTGGAGTTACGCTGTTCGATTGCCTTTAAGACACTAATTTCTGAATTTCACACACAAACACCGAGTACTCCGCGAGAGCGAGACGTGAAAAATAAAAACAAAAAACACACGCACACGAAAGTACGAAAGATTGAAAAGAAAAAACTACTGCGACTGCTGCTTGTTGCAGCAGCAAAAGACGAATTAGAACTAAACAACGGGGGCAGCGACAACGGGCAACGGCAGCAAATGCAGCAAGTGCCCGTGTGAAGTCAGGTAGTATTTGGTCGGTCGGTCGGTCGATCGATCGGTCCTATGTACAGATAGTCGAGGTTGTCGGCTTCGTAGGGGTAAACGTACATGGTGGTGGTGCATTAGACACTAGCTGAGGAATTTCCCCTACTACTCCCCGACAAGTAACCAAATGTTCAATGGTTTTGTTTGAGAAGATGCCGAGCAAAGAGTGAATCTTGTTGCATGTGGCATTTACGTCATAGCATTTTTGCTGGTTGTTGGTTTTGTGTAGAAGAAGAAGACGAATAAGGGCGCTTGGAAAAAATTGCGTAGAAATTTGAAGCAGCCGAAGAAGAAGTCATAAGGTCATAAATCTTGTTTATTACAGTCGGTTACTTAGACCGTTCCTTGCTCAGACTGAAGGTTTGTTTCCTCTGCTTCTTTTAGGCCCAACTCTTTGTAGGCGTTGTTTCATTGTCTCAAACATGTACCGATTTTATTTTTATACTTTAGTTACACTTTACTTTTTTTGCTCTTCTCTTCTCTTGTTTTTTTTTCTTTTCGAATGGACATTAGACTTTTCTCACGTTTGGTGCGAATACCAGAAACAAAAAGTATAGAAAATTTATTACAATTGTATTCACTTCAGTTACGGACGTAACGAAACACATTATCTTAAGATAATAAAATGTCGCTTTAATTGCTCGCCAGTATTTGTGAACTCTGCGGACAGAGTGTGATAATATTCCAGTTCATCTGGGAGGGTAACTAAAAATCATAATTTTGTTTTGAAAATAAAACGCACACAGAAAATATTTGTCAATTTTTATGACTTTGAAGGAACCTGACTTGTGGTTTTCCCAACTCACATTCACTGCAATTATGCGTAAGTGTAGGGGATTATCCCAAAATATTTCCGACTGTGTGTGTGTGTGTGTTTCGTTGGCTTCTTTCATCGCATTTTTTCTTTCGTTGTCAATGAATGACATTTCACATGAAGACGACAGCCAACGACAGCGAAATAGGTTAAGGACTTACAATTAGTTTTGACATACGCACGTCATGTCATAATTATAATATTTTCTTACGTTACATTTCAAAAGTGTAGGTAAACTGTCAATCATAACGTAGATACTCGCACCACCTCTGTCTGTCGGTCGGTCGGTCTGCCTGTCTGTCCCTACATATGTTATTCTAAATACCCTCAATAATTATCCAATCAACACATTTTCTTGATATTTCTCGTATTTTTTTTTTTTTACAAAACAGGGGGGGAGGAAATAATAGAATATATTTAAAATAGAACAAAACAAAGAACGTATGTAAACGTTACGACTGCACGTAATAATTAGGGTATTAATTTCATGCAATGTCTTTAAAATGTCATAAATAAAAAGAAACACCAGCCATTTTTATTGATTAATGTCATTTATCAGAAGAGTGACGGATAAATTGGAGGGCTGCTAAACGGCTGGGACATGTTTTGACAGCATAAACAAAATAGACATGGACATGGACACGGACATGGAATAGTAATTTTTGATCAAGAAAATCCAGAAATAAATCCATCGATATATTAGTTGATTTTTGCTTGTTCGAAAATCAATTTAAAAAACGGAACAATTTTCTGGTTTGGTTCTCTGTTCAGACTTAAGAAGTTTGCTTTTAGCTTAGGAATCGTTTTGGGGATATTTAAGAGCCATTACAACCGATTTATAAACAAACAAAAATTTTGTCTTTTTAAGGGTAAAGGGGTAAATTTCCATTTAGTTGTCATCACTATGGTATATGATGGAAATTGAGCGTAAATCGTTTTGCTGTCTATCTCGCAATTCAAACACAATTTTTTTGAAATATGACGAGCTACACGAAAAAAATTAAAATGTAGATTTAATTTTGTAATTACCTCAATTAAAAATTAATTAATTTCACATTTTCCGGATGAATTTCATTAAAGTTAAGAAAAATTTTACGACTCTTGCGGTAATTCAGCTTCACTATATTGTAGCACTGTGTTATGGAAATGATGCGATCAACGTCACTGTTTCGTCCATAACTTTCAAAATGATTGAGTTATCAAAAACAGAATTACTATTTTGGATATGTTAGAGATATGCCGAATTATGTTTTTTTTAAAAGAAAAACTATAGATTTTTAAAATTTGATGTTTTTAAAGAAAACATTTCAAAAAAATGTATAATTTTTTCAAAAGTACAGATTATGAAAAATATTGTTGGTTATTATTAGTTTCGTAATAATCGAGGAACCCATTCGTTAGTAACAAACTTTTTCGTGAACGCCAAAAAATGTTTTTCTCATTTTTTACTTTTTATTTCCTGAAAAAAGTATAAAATCGAATTAAAAAAATGGAAATGACGCCCAATGGGATATACATCGTTAGAAAGGCATTTTCATAAGCTTTCGCACGCCATCCATTTTGTCCAGATTCGATAAACATTGAAGATAAATATTAAGGCCACGCTTTGAAAGGCCTTAACTTGGGATATGTGAAATGTGCTTTAGAAATCCGTTACTGTTATAAATTTAAACAAAATCTCAGCTATGTTGCTAAACGGCAGTTGAGACCGACATTTTTTTAAAGTGTTTCAGTTAAAAAGTGTTATAAACATTCCGAGCAATAAACAAATTCTTAGGTCGGCCAACTATGGCTTTGTTTGTTTGTTCTAGTTAGATTTTTTTTTTAAATTTGTGTTTTTTTTTGGCTACAAAAAACTATTTTTTCTAAATAATTAATAATTCCAATATTGTGAATGAAGAATATCCTGGACTTAGAGATGATGAAGGCATAAACAGTACAAAGTAAGAATTTTCCAATTCACCTTCATCTCTGTTTTAGTGTTTTTTCCCCTTAAAGGAAGAATATTTTTTTTTATTATTAAAAACAAATTATAAATATATATTTTTGCTGCCATAAGAAAAAAGGCTTTGACCTTTTTGTTATTCCTGAACATATACATTTTTTTAAATTTTTTTAAATTCTTTTTGCTGATTTTGGATTCTGTCGCAAGAAAAATGAATTTTTGGTTTTTAGACATTTTTTTCTTTTTTGTAGCATAGTGTTATTTTTGGACATATTAATATTTTTGCAGATATTTTTTTTGTAGCATAGTGTTATTTTCAGACATATGACATTTTTACATTTTTTTTGCTGATTTTTGGAATCTCTCACAAGAAAAATATTTGTTTGGTCTACAGACATTTTTTATATTTTTTTTTGTAGCGTTATTTTTGTAGTGTTATTTTTGAACATATGCTTTTTTTTGCTGATTTCTGAAATCTGTCACAAGAAAAAAGACTTTTTGGTTTGCACACATTTTTGTTTGTTTTTTTGTTGCATAGTGTTATTTTTGTCCATATGAACATAGTATAAGAAAGTTGTGCACTGCGATGCTCTCAGACCAGCGTTCGGTTTTTCTGAGTCAACTACGGATTTCGAAAGATCGTAGGAATCTAATCCAAAAACAATAATGGTTCTCTATATTTAATAAGCTTGTAAATGGATTTCGGCTCATAATTTTTCGTCAGAATTTTGTTATTGCTCCTACTTTTAAATGGCATTTCATTGATCCACCCCGCAGCCAAAATATATCTAAAACTGATTTTCAAATATGTAAAGTTAATGACTTTGAAACAACGCCAAGACAACATATCAATCTTCTTGTCTGAAGAACTCTCCATTGGAGTTAGCTTTATTTCCAAATCAAATGGATGGTTTCTAATTGTTATCCGAACCAGAGAGTTCACAAAATTAGAAATTCTACGAAACTACAATGTTGACATTACTTAAAATAAAAATTCTGTAAAATCGCCTCTAAAATGTTTACACACTTCCCTTAAGAAAATAGAAAAAAAAGTACGAATTACTCGTTAATACCCTTAAATTGTTAAAAGTCATGCACTTAACTGTGCCACAAATGCCTCGGACAACACCAAAACGGCACACAGACAACGCGTCTAGTCGGCAGAAGATAGCAAACAAAAATAAGACCAATGGGCCGATCCTTTTGTTGTCCTCTCGGGCATTTTGTTCAATTGAATCAAGACGATAACAATGAATTGTCTGAAAATTTACTTAGATTTGAAAGTGGAAAGAAAAGAAAAATCCCAAAACTGCAAGTGTTGATATTTATTAGTACAACAAAAGTAAATAGATTATATTAAGATTAAAATAGAAAACAACAACGAACGAGCACAACCGACCAGAAAAAACTCCATGTAGGCTTAATTTAAAAAAAGGGATAATTTATTGATCACTAAAAGGTGCACAAGAGGCGCAGTCGCAGCAGCAACAGCATTCGTGGCGGTGGCGACCATCATCATCATTGAGGGCGGCCACATTTACAAAAACATATTTTAGTTTACACACACGACTAAGAGTTTACCGGCTCAGGTAAATTTCTCTCGGCTTTGTCTTTGGCAAAGGGGTGGGGGGCAGCTACAGATAGATCTGCTCTGCTACAAAGAGCAGGTAATTTCTCTAAGTTCTTAACAATGAAAATGTTTCGTTGACTTTTGTCACTTTTGTTTTTAACGCACACAGAAAACAGATTTTCTGTTTCTGTGTGTGTGTGTGTGTGTGAGTCGTTACGTACACATGTAAAAGAAAAGATCATATGGTTTATAATTTCAATTGGCAATAAATTTTATAAAAATCGACATTTTTATCGTTTTCGGCTGTGTTACTCAACATTACGTAAAAGCAATCTGGTCACATATAAAGAAAGAAAGAAAACAGAAAAAGGTATTGATTACCCCGCACCAGAAAAGGGTCTAATAAACACTTTTAGTTTAAACTCATGTTCGAGAATTTTTGTATTCTGGGAGTTTTTTTTTGTTTTGTTTTTTTGTAAAAGTAATTGCCGCTTTTGGTAATCAAGCGTTACCAACAAATGTTACCGATTTTTATAAATTTCAGTTGTTCTTTTTGTTGGATTGTAACTGGTAATGGTAAGAATCAAAGCTACGCTTCTTGGCTTGGCTTGGAGTATTTGGTGAAAATTAGCACCTTTATGGTGTACGATAGTATGCCGAGGCGATCAGAAGGGAAGGCCATGAATTTCGTGTGAATTTTTCAATAAGAAAAGCAGCCCTTAAAGGCTTCAGATGTTATTGTAAAATGTGTGTGTTGAGGTCGGCCGAGGCGCAGTTAAGATCTGACGAGAAGAAGAAGATTGGACTGCATTACAAGTTTAACAAATCCATATGAAGGACTGATTCATTCTGTTGGTCTGGCTGTGAAGGACCTCCACTATCTTCTTAGCCCGCCCTTCCGGTGGTACATCATCTGTTTATGACAGCTCACCTAAAGGTGGTTCTGGAGTCAATGATGGCCCAGGCCAGTCACCAGACAATGGCAGCCAAGTGATCCAAAGCCAAGTGGATCAGTAGAGTGTTTTTCAGGGAGCTTAAGTACATTTCCAATTGTTGTCTATTCTAAGAGTATTTTGTAAAAAAAAAAAAAATATAATGTCTTAGCGAATTGGCTGACTAACCGTGAAAATGTGTGTTCCCCGACTATCAACACACGTTAAATGGTGTTTAATTAATATTTTCTAGACATGTCTTTACATGTCATCAAGATAACATCACGTTTTTAACATAAACTCTAATAAACAAATGAAATATATCTATGACCATAATGGCACAACAACAACAAAACCACAGTGCAATAGAACAAAATCATTAAGGGGCTAACAAACAAACAAAAAAGGCCATTCCACACCATACACTCGAAATAAAATGTCCAAACCTATGGACATGTGTCTCGCCACAAAGCATTTGCAAAGGTTTCTCGAGTGTTTTGTTACTTCCGTTGGCCACCCCTTCTTCACATTGCACACTCAACTCGATACTGTAAAGAGACCTGAAATTTACAATTGGCGTTTTTATTTTCCTGTCGAAAGAAAAGGGTTAAATGTTTACATTTTTCCGCCGTTTATTTTTTTTTTTTTTGGCTAATACAAATATAACTAAATAGGAGTATGTCTGTGTGACGAGGGGGGAGGCTAATTTCGAACGAAAGAAAACAAATTGTTTTTTGTTTTTGTTGTTGTTAAAATACTACAACACATTCTACAAAATTGCAGAAATATTTATGACTTTCTTTGGAATTGTATGCGGAATATACATACATACATACATAAGTATGACTGAAGGTACATAATAATTAGTATATGCTGTTGTTGTTGTTGTTCTGTTGTATTATATTTTGGTGAAATTTTTAAAAACGTACTCCAACCAATTATGGTGAATTAGGAATAAATTTCTGAAAACCCAAACAAGCCAGAGAAATGTCGAAATAAGAAACGTCCCTAACAATTAATTCAAATTTAGTTAGAGTTGAGTAACAGCACACACATGCACACTCACTCACAAGGGGTAACCCGACAGACTCAATTGACCGTTGGTTTAAAGAAAATGTTATTAAACATATGGGACACTCCATGCGAGAACAAGAACTAGACACATTTGGTTTGGAAATAACATTTTGGTTCTCTTCATAATCTAAACGAAAATCATTTCTCTCCTGATCATTTAACTTGCATTCGAGTATAGGGTTATCCATTTCGTGACTTCAAAAGTATAGGGCTGGAATTCGACATCTGTCAAACTAAGTTGTTAAACCAATTTTTTTTGTCATTTCAGTTGGAAGTCTGATACTGAAGAAAATGGATCGCTTAACTATTACACAACGCGTAAAAATGATTAAAACCTACTACAAAAAATGGTGATTCTGGCACAGCCACATATCGTAATTATGGTTTATGGTTATGAAGCACACCAACTCGCCTAACGGGGCGCCTCTTATGTCATCGATTTCTTGAGGTTTTTAAAGGCAAAGCTAAAAAATATTCAAAATAATTTTGTTCTTCATTATTGTGATATGCCAAATTATAGCAGATTTTTCTTCACTTAAGATTCCTAAACTGGCTAAACAGTATTTCCATTATTTTTATTTTTCACATTTTTGTAAAATGCAAACCATGGATTTTAAAAAATCATTTAAAAATAAATAATAATTTGAATAATAAAATACAACGATTTTGAAAAGAAATAATAAAAAAAATCCATCTAACTTTTGGACATCACTAGAAGCATTTTGGCTATTATCTTTACATCTTAATGAGTTTCCGCAATACATTTCTTAATCTCTCCCTTTGTTTCCTAAAACTTGTCCTTGAGAGTCGTTTTTATATTTTCTTTCCCATGTCCATAACGAGAAAATCGCCTTTTAATATGAGAATTACCCATATGCATACACATGGAAAGGAGTCGTAGTGCAACGATTAAATGTATTCAGTTTTTATTTTCATTATTAGGGTTAGTTAAACTTGTTACTTGATGTTTGCATGACAACTGGTTATATCAATTATAATAACAAAACAACAACAATAACAAAAATGGAAGAAAAAAGAAAAGAAAAGCTATAACGACAAACAGAAATGACGACAATTGTATTTACATACAAACAAACAAATTGACTTGAGGAGTCTTTCAGTTTTCCATTTCATTCATTCGTTCGTCCTGGCCGCAACTCTATCAGCACCAACAAACGGTGGCGGTGGCAGCCGAATCGGTAGTAACAACAATTAACATAAACATAATTTTTACGGTAATAAACATCTAATGAAAATTAACCAACTTCACCACCCACCCTCCGTCCATGCAACGCATACGATTACTGTGACTCTCCTACCCCCGAAACGTTGCTATCGTTCGGTTCAGTCACATACGTACGTATGCTGAGGGGCCACAAGGAAGCGTTGACTTGTAAGCTGTGTTACCTTTTATCACCTTTTGTCACCTACCACTCACCAACCGTCACCCTGTCGCCCTGTCACTTGAACGCACATAACACACTACATTGACGAAATGTTTGGACTCTGCGTTTCTCCCACTCTCTCTTAATAGTTTCTTTTGTGTTATTAATACAGAAATTAACATATTAGTACATGATAACTATTATTTTTATGATTATTATGGATGGGGTTGGACAAAGAAGGATCATTTGATTGTTGTTCCTGTTGTATGAGACTAAATATATTTTCCATTTAGCTGACATTAACACATGTTCTATGTGCTCGTACAAAATAAAGCCACTGAACAAAGGAATTATGAGTGTTGGAGAGGGTTTTTGTGTGTGTGTGTGTGTTTTTTTCTCTTTCTAATTTTGGCAAACGACAGTGGATCCTGGCTTCTGTTGTTAGTTATATGGGGTATACTCACTGACTGCTCTCGGTCAGTCAAAATCAGACTTCGATACTAGGTTTTACTAGAGAATACTGGACGGATGTGGTGAGATTGGTAGTGTGTACCACTTTCCCATAGTAAAGCCAGGTTCGAAATCTTGTAAGGCCATCAAGTAATCTCTAAGCCATGTAGATATTCTCTAGAAAAGTATTAGCCATTTGGAGTCGGCTTTAAAAATTGTAGGTTGCACCCAGTTACAAGTTATATCGTACAGAGCTCACTGATTCAAGAGAAGTTCCCGTCTCTTCCTTCATGGAATGTTAAGGGAAAAAAGTAGAGAAATATATGGTCGACATTTACATTTAAAGAAAAAAAAATATTAGGACTCCCTAGTCAGTAGGTTATTAATCAAGAGATTCAGTTTGATGTGCTTCTAACCTGGTGCAAATTCCCCAGAAATCGTATCGATAAAATTGTGTGAAATATTTTAAAACACACAGCTACAGAGAATTGAGCATTCGACTCTATGTTTGCTAGCCGATTTTTCTACCCGAATTCTCAAAACAAAGTTTCACATATAAAAAATAAGTTACCATAATTAAAAAGTAAAGCATTTAAGGCCCATAAAGATGCTAAAAATAACACTAGGCAACATTTTTATTTTAATGAATAACCACTATTCTATTCTGAACTAACTAACTATGGCCTAAAATTTGTTCTGTATGGAAGGTTTTGGTGAAAATTTTGTTTTTTAAAAAGAAATTGTTCTGACTTGTATTGTCATAACTCTGGAATGACTTATCCGATTTTGTTGAAGTAAATTTTAAAAAATTGACGACTTTATATTTTGTAATCTTTTCCTCTAAAAGTTAGATATAACACACGATCGGGACTGTCCTAGCTTTTATTAACCAAGTTGATCAACGTATAAAGTTTCTTTTAGGATTACTTGGAAATTCTTGAGAATTTTGCTAATTCCTTAAAATTTCAAATATTATTTTATTGTTTAAAAATAAAAATACTGACAAAGTTTTTCCTGTGAACCTAATTAAGATGAACCCAATTTCGTGAATTCATGTCTCAGCAAGGCATGCGGAAAAAATAACAGATAACTAAAAATTCTTAAATTTGTTTAGGTTTTTCCAAAATACATTTTTGAAAATGCTTAGAATGTCCGAAAATCATTAAATTGTTATGAATTGAGATTTGTCCAAAATACATTTTTAAAAATGCTTATAAATTCCAAAAAAATCATTAAATTTTGTATGAATGGAATTGAGATTTTTCAAAAACAGATTTTCGAAAGCTTTTTGAAATTCCCCAAAAAAAATACTACATATTCACAGAAAAATGGATTTTTTTGTGATGAATGTTCGGATGTTTATTTCATAATAAAGAGGAAGGTATGCCGTTAATAAGAAAAACCAACATCAGTCAAATGACCACCACGACCACGTTTACAGGACCACATCCTTTTAATGAAATTTTCCATAACCAAATCGCAAAGTGGCTGCCCTATGTCCTCGATAGACTCACGAATTCTGTCTTTGATGTCTTGTATCGACGCTGGGCTAGACCTTATCATTCACGTGGCCCCAAAGGAAGAAGTCGGTGTCGGTGTTAAATCACAAGATATCGGTGGCCAATTGTGATCTAGAGATAACACGGTCCGGAAACTTTTTAGTTTTGCGAACTGTGACTGCAAGATTTTCACCATTTTTATATTTAAAAATTGAGTTATATTTTTTTTCTATTATCGTTTTTCCTTTTTACACGGTACACGGTACCCACTGTCCTTTCCTACCACTTATGTCCTGCTATTGTTATTACTATTTTCGATGTTTTTTTTTCTCTCTTCTTTTTTTCTTTTGTAATGAACCCTTTAATTATACTTTGGCATATGAGATATGAGTATGTTCGGTACAGGTTCGCCATGTAGTTTCCACTATTGCTATTGCCACTGTTACTGTGTCTTAAAAGTGGGCGTGGCCCTGTAGTTTTATGAATTCATAATGAAATTAATCGTAATCATAGTTAGGCGGCATGCAAATTCAGCGTGTTTTTTTTTTTGTAGAGTCCTTGTTGTTATTAACTATTATTCTTGAATTGACCTTTTGTTTTGGGTGGGTGGGTAGACGAAATCGTGTAGCAGGTGGGGTCTATTCACCAGTCTGCGTTAATAACAACAACAACAACAACAATGGGGGGAAATGTTTCATTATTTTACTATGATTTGCAGTTGTTGGGTTCTTTGTGGTGAGGAGAATGGTAGCCGGCGGTTTAATGTGTAATTAGTCGCTGGTATTTGTTGCGATATTTGCATCATAGGTGGTAATTTTTGGTCATAAAAAATATATATATATGGCCATAATGACTTTTAAACATACAGCATTTTATTTTCGCTGGTGCTTATATTTACTACTTAGGTGTATTAATATTTTTTTTTTACAATAGATTAGGAGGGGAGATGCTAGGAGTGGGCTTTAATAAAGGTGGCCGTTGATTGTACATGTCTGATTAAAGGGACCTCTCAAAGGTGTGTTGGGAAAGGTGGTGATCCTACATGACCCCAGGAATCAATTGTAACTAGAGCAGCTGGTTGGTAAAGTACAAGCATGCTATTATGGAGTTTGCCAAGAAAATGAGAAGACCTACAAATGAAGTGTATTTATAAAATTTTAGCAATTCTTTTTTGAAATTAGAAAATTGCCAAGAGACTGAGAAGTATATTTTCGAACATTTCAGCGATTCTTTTTTAGGCTTTGTATTTACTTCTGTTTCAGTTTAATATCTCCTTCTTTTATTGAACAAAATCTATATCTTTCAGTCTTTAACTCTCTTTGTCCTCTTTGCATTACCTTGATGGCCAAATACGTTTGCCTAGTGTTACAAGTTTGATTTCCATAAGGTTTCATCTTTCATTTCCAGAATATACACCTTTCAAATCGCTTCATTTATCACATTTTCTGACTTATTTATTTTTCGTTGTCGTTATTTCTCTTACAAAATCAATTCACTTCAGTGCCCATTAAGAATTAACTTTAAGTGATGTATGTATGCAAACAATGCTGATATTAAATTTAAAATATGAATTCCTCACTATCGCGTTTTTGAGATAAACAAAGAAAAAGCCTGGCCTGGCCTGGCCCGGCCTGGCCAATGACAACAATACCCTTTTTTCCAGCAATTTGTTGTAAATAACGTTGATAATATTTTATGGCTTTTTCGTCGTTGTTGTTGTGCTGCAATTTCTCGTAGCGTAAGAAATCATTAACATTAAAAGCAAAAATAAATCTGCGCTGCATCTCAACGAGATACGCGGACAGCGAGTGCAACGAGAGGGAGTAATGATGCCAATGCCTAAGTATTCTCAAGGAAGGTCGAGGGTGGTGGTGGCGGTGGCGGTGTTGGCGGTTTAACACCGGCACCACAGGATTAACACGCAAAAAGTGCTGCCAACAAACAACAAAGAAACAAAACCTGTACGAGCGAATAAAACATTTTTGGGCGTTGTTGTTGTTGTTGTTGTTGGCGACAACAACGACGTCGACGACGAAACACGATGAATTGTTGTACATGCCGAGGCACTCAAGTGACACTATAAACAGCAGAAAACAAATGAAGTACAACAAACCCCAAAGAGATGGTTGGATGGCTGAATGACTGGCTGGTTGACTGGGTAATCAAAGGCCATTAACCATTAGCTGGGTCCGAACATTCATACATACCTACCAATGCCGGCCACCATATCTGCATCTGAGTGTAGCACCAGCAGAAGAAGAAAAAAAAACGAGGTTTCAATTCTGGTTAAGAACAGAAACTCATGCAAGCAGTGCAATAATAATCACAAGAAATACAATAAAATAAAATTAACTTAACTTAAGTTCAGTTAAACTTCAAGTAAACCTTTCCTCCCCTCCCTTAGCCGCTCCCCCCTCCCACACCAACTAAAAAATACAAAAAAAAAGGTGTGTCAGTGAACGACGACGACAACAACAACAGCAAAGCGGCAATGATACTTATTCGGCGAAGTGTGTAAAAAAACACACATACCAAGTAAGTACGTACGAAAGTGCTACAGGACTTATAAATAAAAATTAACCATAACAACGACAGCAGCAGCAGCAAATAATGACAACAACACGGACACAACTATACAACCACTGACAGTGCCGGACAATCGAGCAATACGTACGCGGTATCTGTCTGTCTGTCGTTTTGGAGGGACAAAGAGCAACGTAATCGTCATCGTCATATTGTTGTTATAAAGGTGATTTTATGGTTGTGGCGATATTCTTAAGTCATTGTTGTTGTTGTAATTAATGGCAAACAATTACACAGAAAATCAACTGTGAAAATATCACCACCACCAACAACAGACCCCGCCATGCCAACATGAATGCCAACGATAACATATAAAGTTAAGTTAAGTTAAGAGTCAAGTTAAAATGTTATTGCAGTAACTGGAAAAGTACTCGTAAACAAATTAATTGTTCAACTTGCAGCCGAAGAAAACCCCGTAAAGGAAATTAAGGACATTACGAAAGAGGCAAGGTTAAAATATTAAAAAAAAAAAAAAAGTTTAACTATTACAATTTGACCAGGATCTCCTGTCGACCGCTCGGTAGTAATTACAACCGCTATAACATTCGAAGAATATTTAAAAAGAAATATTTTAAAAAATACGGCAATGTCAGCAATTATTCGGAAGCGTCGCGGAAAAAAGTAGAATTGATCATCCAAACTCAAAAAAGCTAAATTCCTTTCCCCTAGGTAACTCTGTGGAGGATTTCTTGAAATTTCCACTTTTCACTTTTTGGGAACACTTTGAAGCAAAAAAAAACGTAGAATTGATCATCCAAACTAAAAAAAAACAAAATTCTTTCGCTTTCCCCTAGGTAACTCCCAACTTTTCACTTTTAGGGAAAACGCGATTTTTACAAAAAAAAAATCGGCTAATTTGTTATTGTAAAAAATATACAGTGGGACTTCCAAACAGTCGAAACACTTCTAGAGACAGTTAAAGGAACAATTTGCCTTAAAAAATTTTATAAGTAATTCCATAACTCATAGTCTCCCTAACTATACATTTTCTACGGGATAATAATGGTTCGAGTTATGGATGCTTGAATGTATTTAAAAATTTAAAAAAAAAAACTCCTCAGTGTTTAAACTTCGCATTAGAACATCAAAAGAATAGGTACAGTAGTTTGAACTTATGAAGGACACCGACTTCGAAAACGTAAGTTTTGGCAAAACGCTTGAAAGTTTGGAATACTAACTGAGACATGTATGAGGCGTGGTTACCTAAAATACTGTAGTTTCGTTATTTTTGTTCCGATTCATTTCAAATTTTCACACAATATTCTTGAAAGGTTCTCCATTTAGAAAATCATATAAAATGCAAATGCAAAAAAGTTAACGCAGTGAGTTTCACGTTTATGTGCGATTCCAAAAACTACGTACGTAACACTTTAACACAAATTTCTAAATAAAAAAGGTTTTCGTCAAAATCGCTTGGCACTTAATAAGTGTGAATACGGTAAATTCTCTAGGACTTCTCTAGAATAAGCGGTACACAAGTGAGTTTCTCAATTTCAACTGATATTCTGAACATTTTATTTGATATTATTTTATTCTGATTTGTCTCAAATACACAATTGATACCGAGAAATGAAAATTAAAATTGGAAAAAGACAAATTATAATTATACTGCCAGGGATGATTAGAAGTCACTAACAAGCGGACCATTGCCCCTGTCGATTTTCAGCTGGCTTCGGTGCCGATTTTCACCACCCGCCTCGACTATTTTGTTGGCTTGTGACGAATTCAAATAAAATTCAATTCAAATATAAAAATGTCACATTTTTCAAGATTATTTACAATATACAAATTTTTTTTATACCAAAACATTTAATATCTCTACAATTAACATTTCTTTTTTGCGATGTTTAATTAAAATTTGCTACATGTGAAGGACGATTGCACTGACAGAAGGTTGTGGTTAATGCATGGCTCAGAAATGTACCACGGGTTAGTAAGTGGGACAACTATGATTTTACTTTACAACAGATTTCTCAACCAGCCGGAAAGTCAGAAATAATTGTGATATTTTACAAAATTTGTCCCCATAAAAAAAAATCGGCTAGAGCCGTCTTCAAAACGCCGCCGACAAAAAGTACTCGATACAATGCTCTGCTAACAAGTTACAATCGGAAGAAAACCAAAACCTTTAATTCTCTAAATTTGGCTTATTTAAGCGACTCACATTATCATTCATTCCAACATCATATTATCGATTATATTATTTTAAATATTTTCATCGATAACCAGAATCGTAACGCTTTACGATTTACCAGATTTGCATTTAAAAGTTGTCGAAAAAAAGAAGCATTTTTTAAAAAATTCAGTTATTTTTCTCCGGGTGTATAATTAACATTTCTTACACCAACTAACCGGTGCCGCCACCGCAATGGCGTACTACAAGTATGTTAAATTAAACAACTAATAATAATGAAACAAACACACACAAAAAACGTATTTCTGGATCGCCAATATTTGCTCACATTCACGACGGCAACAACAACACCGACCAACCAACGAACAACACTTGCCCAGTTCAGGCAGCAACAACAACAACAAAAAGAAAGAAAAACTACTTATTCTCACCAGAAATGAATTGAAGATGAAAACGCAACGCAAAGGAATCAATAATAAGAGAACAATAATAAAGAAAATGTTAAAACCTGAAACCTGATTGTCATTTATAAGACCACGGACCAGAGTCATGGCAGAAGGCGTAGAAGATGTGTCTTCTTGGTGGTGTAGGGATGTCGATGAGGGTGTTTCTCGAAGGTAATTCGGGCAGATGGAAAAAGTTTTATCATTTTTGTTCAGCAGGCCAAAATATTAGCGGTTACTTAAATTCTTTGTGGTACTATGTAGTATTTTCTCGCATACAACTTAATTCCAGTTCAGCAAGTTGTATGGCCTATTCTTAATAAAAAATATACCCAATAAAGTCATAGCTAGCCTTGATGCACAAATGCAACACAACGAATGTCTAGAAATTGTTTTCATAGGCTACCCACCTGGGGATTACAATACCAATTTACCATACCAAAGCGTTGTCAGCTCGCACTGTATAGTCCGTTACTCTTTATGAGATCCCGGACTAAATCAGACTTCTAGATCCTCTACACACTCCTTGTAACCAGTGAGAGATGGATGGCAAAAAATTTAACAAATTTGTAAAAAAAAAAAAAGATAGTTTGAAAATGTCCATAGTGACAACCCTGGCGTGTATGCCTGATGATGCCCCCCGCCTAAAATACTCTGGCACGGAACATGTGCGGATGATCTCTGAAATAATGTATTGAATGTCGTCGGTTGGCATGGCATCGAAGGCAGGAAGACGTATAAGAAGAAGGTACGAGTTCCTATTCATGTATGTACTGCGTACAATGTTCGAATGTGGATGGCATGGACGTATGGATGGATAGGATGGTTAAGTTAAATTTACGCGAAATTCCAGCTGACGCGTTTTAATTAATTACGGTCATGTATGCGTAAAGAAATAAGCGAAATACATACATTCAATACCAAAAGCACAAACACATCTACACCCCTATGACTAGTGTACACTCGGAGAAATCAGTTACAAAACAAAGCGGCTTAAGGCACCGCAGCGTACAGATTGTTTTGTATCCGGCCGTTACTCATCAGTATGAGGTGCAGAGATTGAAAATTACAAGTCATGCGGGAAGAATCTTCATCTGCATGAGAGTGCGACGGTGTGTAAGTGTGTGTGTTTAGCCTTTCCTTGGGTGGAATTAAATACCTACTTAAAGATCATCATAAAGGACGTTTAAGGAGTTGTGTATATGAGGAACTGTGCAAGTCCAGTCTGTTTGTTTATATGTATGTCCGGCCGTCTGTTCATGCGTTGGTTCGTTCGGCTGAGTGTTTTGAGCTGACCCGTTCTACTGTTTGCTTTGAAGGTGGCCACAACGTTTATTTGTTGGTTATTGGCAACGTCGACTCTGTTGTTGTTATTGTTACTGTATGTGGTGTTGTTGTTGTTGCTGTTCATGTTTTCGTTACTTTGTGGTTTGTTGTTATTACTGATGATGCAGAATATTTCGTTTTTTTTTCTCTCTCTCTCTCTCAGCTTCTTCTTCATCAGTTCACTCATACTCGTAATTGAACGTGATTCACCATTATTTTGCCATTGCTGCTGTTGTTGTTGCGTTTGTACATTAAGGTTAAGTATGTGTCCTTGTTGTTGTTGCTGCTGCTGTTTTTTTTTTTTAAGTGTATTCATTTGTTTCAATTTATCCCGAGTGTGTGATTTCTGTTCCCGTTCCGTGGTTGCTTTTTTGTCTTATTAAGTTCTGTTGCATTCCCAGCAAATACTTTTTGTTTTTTTTGTTAATTACAATTCTTGGAATTTAATTTGGTTTGTTGGGCAGTCAAGTAATTTTATTTTTGCGAAGAGAAAGGGGTGCATAAAAAGTGTTATAAATACCGTTATGATCGGTTGTTTTACGGGTGTAAGGTGTCACATGAAAAATGTCTTTGCGAGACAACAGAAATTATTGGAAAATTTGTCGAATGATTCAGACTGTGGTTGAATTAATAAATAAAAATTTCGTAATATGACTCAAATTAAAAGGGAGCGAAATGGATAGAGAGAATGTAAAAAATTAACCGGAAGGATTCGAGGAATTGCAGGAGTGTAATATGAGTTGGTCAGAAAGTAGGTGGGGACGATAAGGTTGGCACTGTCAAAAACTGTGTGATTTGAATTGTTCTTATTAAAATTTAAAAAAAAAAACGAATCTTGAAGAAAAAAGAAACCAGTTCACGGAAAGACGGTAGGAATACATATGGGAATGTAAGAGAAAATGTATTATTGGTTTCGATACCGCATACAACAACAGATTTTTTCAAATAAATTTTATTAAAATTCGAAATAAAATAAAATAGAATAAAATAAAATAAAATAAAATAAAATAAAATAAAATAAAATAGAATAGAATAAAATAAAATAAAATAAAATAAAATAAAATAGTATAAAACAAAATAAAAATTTTATTTTGCCAGTAGGGGATACATTGATAAAGGAGATCGTGTACAGTTCGACTCTACATATAATTTCCAAAAAAAAAAAATATTATAACTCCATCTCCATTTTTAAAACATTACATATTTTATAATAATTACATATAAATGAAAAATCCTTCAAAACTAATTAAAAACATGGAAAATCCCTTTAAGAAATCTGCCAATATGATAGTATCAGCCATACGCCAACTACCAGAAAACTACTGCGGCAAACAGATAAAATGACACCCACATATACACGTGAATTTCCGGTTCCGGTTGACTTAACCTCTAAATGTATTGATGAGCCTTTCAATACGAACGTCTAGTACAGCAGCAGCAGCAACAAGAACAACAACGAAACCTAAATCACCGACGACCAAACAGTCAAATGTTTGATCTCTCGCCGTCGCCGTCGCCCTCTCACAAACACAACACACACTACAGCTGAAACAAGTTGCGAACGAACCGTGTACGACGATAATGATGTTACGCCATACCAATGCGAGTGTTGGCAACGTGTCGGTTACACTCAAGTTGGCAGCGAGGTTTGAATGTTAGACAACTCAGGCATCATACCAAATGTATGGCTCTTCAAACAAACACACGCACACACAAATGCACGCGTTCAAACCCAACGAAATAAGACAAAAAAAACGCCACTAAAAACAAAAACACTAAAAAACAAACGGAAAATGAATGCATTTGTGTGCGCGAAAACACACACGCGTTGTCACACACACACGCGGAGGGGGTTGTGATTAGAAAACTCGTACACACACACAAATTTTGTTGTTGTTTAGAATGGCTTTGTTTTTTTTTTGTTGTGGCAAAAAAAAATATGTATAAAAAATGGTGAAAATTTGTGCAATAATAAATAATTAAATTATAAGACACACACACGATGATTAAACGGCCAAGGCTGTCGAATAAAAAGATGGCGAAAGAAGAAATCGATAGAATTGTGGGTTTATTTGTTGGTCGGGTCGGTTACTTTCACGAATAGGGTTTCTTTGGAATTGCAATCATACGAGTTGAGCTGTTTTCACTTTTCGAAGAATTCCTGAGAATTTTCTTTTTATCCGTTTGCCAAGATTTCGTTAATATTTCTGCTGATTTACATGACAACATTGTCATAATATCCGGTTTATTTATTTTGAGAACGAGGAAAGTAACTGGGCGACAATCTGGTATTATATTCACACTATGAAGGGGGTTTTCCCTTAAAAAAAAACTCCCGTCTGCCAAAAACTCTTACACACTGCGATTTATTTACGCTTACAACGGGACTCACGCTAAGGACTGTCTATGAGCCGCACACAGCCATACGTCAAGTTTTGCTTCAAACTCTCTTTCACTGGCACACCGAGGCAGGCAGACGAAAGGACACACAGACAGACACTGACTGAGTCAGTCAACGAGACAAGACCAGCCATCCATTTACTATTGCCTATCTTCCTTCCTTCCCCTGACTACCTCTCCCAACGTGATGGCAGTCTTCGTTCGATGATTTCGTTTTCTTTTTGTTGTGTTTTTTTTTATTTTGTTTCAGTTGCTTTTCCTCTTTTATTTGGCTTGGCTGTATTTTTTGCGAGTTGAAATGTCAATAAGAAAGAAAAGTGCCAAAACAAAAAGCAACAACAGCGACCAACAACAAATGTTCAACGAATTTGTTAACAACAACAAAAAAAAACCGCGATTGGTGACACGTGCTTTTTTCAGCTGTTTTGAAAAATCCCACAACAACAACAATAAGGAAAACCCGAAGTTCGCATAAAAAAGTGGTGAAAAACAAGAATGGGGAGAACTGGCACACACACAGACAAGCCAAAAAGAAACCAAACAAAAAAAAACCAGCACACGCGAAAATTGCACCATGACACAACCGACGAACGTACGTAGGAAGGCAGCAGAGGCGGCGGCACTCCAAAACGGAAGGAAAAGTATGGAAAAACAACTACAACCACACCAATACAAGAGAGAGGAAAAACGAAATCAAAACAAAAACATTAAGAGCCACCGTTTCTTGTGTGACTGCAGGCGTCTGTGTGTGTGAGATTCATTCGTATTTGGCGTGTCATTACGAAAATGCAGTCGCAAAATTCACCGTTAAAACGACAAAAGAAGACAAAAAAGAATATGGAAAGTGCAGTTGAGTTAACATTGAAGAAACGGAGAGTAAATGAAAAGTGATGTCAACTTCCGCGAATGGCAAAAAATAAAATAAAAGTAAATTAAAATAAAATAAAATAAAATAAAATAAAATAAAATAAAAGTAAAATAAAATAAAATAAAATAAAATAAAATAAAATAAAATAAAATAAAATAAAATAAAATAAAATAAAATAAAATAAAATAAAATAAAATAAAATAAAATAAAATAAAATAAAATAAAATAAAATAAAATAAAATAAAATAAAATAAAATAAAATAAAATAAAATAAAATAAAATAAAATAAAATAAAATAAAATAAAATAAAATAAAATAAAATAAAATAAAATAAAATAAAATAAAATAAAATAAAATAAAATAAAATAAAATAAAATAAAATAAAATAAAATAAAATAAAATAAAATAAAATAAAATAAAATAAAATAAAATAAAATAAAATAAAATAAAATAAAATAAAATAAAATAAAATAAAATAAAATAAAATAAAATAAAATAAAATAAAATAAAATAAAATAAAATAAAATAAAATAAAATAAAATAAAATGAAATGAAATGAAATGAAATGAAATGAAATGAAATGAAATGAAATAAAATAAAATAAAATAAAATAAAATAAAATAAAATAAAATAAAATAAAATAAAATAAAATAAAATAAAATAAAATAAACTGTCGAGTTCGAATCAATCATTAATTTCTATTTTTTTTGGGTAGATTTTAAGAAGACTTTGATTGCAGGAAAATTATTTTTATTATAAAATAAATTTAAATAATAATTATATATTTCCATAGGTAGTGAGCGTCACACAATAAATGCAGGTTCTAAGCTGGGCAAAACCGTCATACAATTTTCTCCTCGCCTCCATTTTCATTTACTATTTCAATAAGTCTTCCAATCAAAATATCGTATAGTACTTATTTCTTTAACTAAAATATCGTATTGTACCTATTTCTTTAACTAAAATATCGATTTCTTTTGGCGAGAATGGAGAACGGCTTGGGGAAAGCCAACGTTTGAATCACATTGCCGAGTTTTGAAATCCTTAGACAATTATTAAATAAAATAAAAAAAATCACTACAATAGCATTACTGTGAATGAGAAACCATGTGAAGAGAGTGAGAGATAAAGCCTCAAATTTTCTTATTGTGATGAAGAGAGTGAGTGTCACTGTGCAAAAAAATTGCACTGTAATGCAGTAGTATCTTTAACCATTGAATAGGAATGGATAAGGGGTTATTACAGTGAATCAGTCGTCAGTAATGTGTCTACGAAAAAGACACACAACAAAAAAACGTGACGATAAAAACAATTTGTGTGTGTGTGTGTGTGAGAGAGAGAGAGTGAAGTGGAAAGCAATGCTCTTTTTACCCTACTGTATGTGTGGAGTGTATGAGAGCGGAAGGAAGGCCGTGTCAAAGTGTTGTGGGTCAGGGAGGGAGATTTACCGATTTCCTTTTTTTTTTTTGCTTGCTTATGCCCTCCAGTATTGGTGTGTTGGTGATGCAGTGTGTTTTTGGCAAATTGCATTATTATACGTATGACTGCAATGCAATAATATTTGATAACACAGACGGCCAACGGAGCATTATGGCCATTCATGCACTCACACACAAGTGTGGCGATAGAAAACAACATCATCAGTGACCCGACCCGGCCGTTATTGTCATCATCGTCGTTATTGATGTCATCATTGTAGTGATGATTATCACTCGGTGGCTTGGAACGGCAAACGGCAAAGACAAAACCATAGTACAATCATCATCAACACTCTTTATCATCATACTCACTAGTATGGCTGGTATTCATCATCATCGTCGTTATGATTATCACACACAAAAAACAACACTAACGAAATCGCGTAAAATTATTTTGAAAACACCCTTTCATCGTTCCTCTTGCTGTTACTCTTAGAGTCTCTTTGTCCACGCTCTCTCTCTCTCTCACTGTTATTAATACGTATGATATGCATTTACAGCAGAACCACCTACTTTCACGCCTCCCTTACTTACTCAGTACCCCAAAACCTATAGAGGTGCATTGTATGTATGTGTGCAAGCATGCAGCAGGGTTTGAATTTTGAAATTCATAACCCCGTGTATTAATAATATCACACACAGTCAGCCAAAAACAGCCACAGCTCAGAGCTACGTGCACGCGGAAGGGGGGTAGTGATTTCGCACTTGGTGGCTGGAGGACACGTAGTGGTAGAGGGACATATTCGTTGTTATTTTCCTGAATGCCTACAAAATAGTCTTAATGCGCTGTGTAGAGGGCGTTAGGCTGCATTCGCTCTTTCATTTGTGCCACCCTCCTTCCACTACCCCCCGGCAGTGCTACCGATGAACTGAACTCAACTCGTCTCTCTATGCAACCCCTCTTATATTTTTGGCATGATGGCTGGCATGTACCGTTGTTGTTGTTGCTGTTTTTGAATTGTAGTAGTTGTTGTTGTTGTTGCAAAAATGCATTATTAAATACTTTTCTGGGTGTTGGTGTTTATTTAAAAATTAATAGAATTTTGTACTCGTTCCTAGACACCGACACCGACACCAACACACAAACACAGAGGCAGAACCAGATTGTCGCACACAATCACGATTAGTGTTTAGACTATTGTGTCAGTGTGCGTATGCACTTTTTCTGCCCCAGTATTACGTTTGTTAATTTGAATTTTATTAGTTTTTAGTCAATTTGTTGTTTTTGTCGTCGCCGTTGTTATTGTTGTTGTTGTCAGATTTATATAATAATAATTCTTATATGTACATATGTATGTTATTAGAGAAAATTGCAGAAGGCGGAGGGAGCACAACACACACACACAAAAAACCGACAAAACTAAATATTTTTACCCTGAAAGTGCGACTGCGTTAGAAAATCGTTTGATTCCAAACGCGAAAAAAACAACACAAAAATTCTATTTCTAATAGTTGTCATTTTTGTTATTATTATTGTTGTTGTTGTCGACTCGTGCATACAAGTATTTCTGTGAACAGATCCTACAGCAACACTGTTTTGTCTGTGTGTGTCTGTTGGTTTTAAATATTTATAGATGCATAATTTATTGGGTTGTTATGATTAATTGGACATATTTTTTGTGTGTTATGTTGCTTTCCGGATATTTTCAAAAACAAAAAAAACACATACCAAGGAAATAAAGATAAACGAATTCATTTCAACAGAATTTTTCATTTATAATTTGTATTTTCTAGCCGAATAGTATATTTATCATGTATATACTAAAGATTGAGGTATTTTCCTCAACAATCAGCTGTGCACGATTATTTTGCATACTCACTGAACGGGAACTACTGTTTTTAAGTCGGCAGCAAACAGTTGATGCCTTTTTTGGGAAGTTTTTCTTAGAGATTATTTTCTTCCACTTTAAAGTCGACTACGCTTATAAGTTGAAACGGCCACTGGCAAATATCTGATATTAGTAAGCGGATTTGAACCTTGCTTTATTGTGTGATAGTCTCACACTTTACCTATTACAGCTCAAAGACTTATTAATGTAAAAATATTGCTGTCATTTTCAATAAAAATGATAAAGTTAACTAAAAATATTGCTATTTAGTAGCTGCAGTAATTTTCAAACAAAAAAAAAAAACGAATGGTAGAGTCAACTAAAATTATTGTCATGTGTTGGCAGCAGTAATTTTCAAAAAAAAAAAAAAAAAAAATGGTGGAGGCAACTAAATTGTTTTGCTATTTTGTAGTCACAACCAGTTTACATTTCAATAATAAGCATACATATTTAACACTAGTAAGTTGTAATGCGCCTATGGCGCCCGTTGAAATATGGAAAAAAAATTTTGTTAAAAAAAAAAAAAAAATTTGTGAAAAAAAAAATTTTGTTAAAAAAAAATTTTTTTTTTGACAAAAAAAAATTTTTGTTGGAAAAAAAAATTTGTAAAAAAAAAATTTTGGTAAAAAAAAAATTTTGGTAAAAAAACATTTTTGGAAAACACAATTTCTGTACAAAAAAAAATATTATTTTTTTTATTATTATTATTTATAGAAAATTATAGAATGCCTATTTAAATTCCTACGTACTGCGTGACAGAGTCAGTGAATCAGTGTATCAGTGAATCAGTGTCGAGGGTAAATATATATTAAGATACTCTGTTTCTTCAGTCCCTTCTTGCGAGGAGCACTGAAAATGATAGATGCAACTATTTCATTGTTATAAAATTGGTATAAACATACATAAATAATACCATTTCGGTCCTTTTCACTAGGGATATAGCGAATGTGGATTTTGCAACAGCGAATACTGAAATAAACAATTTTGCGATACCAAAGCGAGTATTCCAAAATAATGTGAATAATTCGAATAAGCGAATATGCAGTCTTTTTTTTCAAATGACAAACCGACTACTGAAATGTTTCATTTGCAAAAGCCAATACTCCAAAAATATGTTTTTTTTTTCGAGTCCGAAGGAGAATGTTCAAAATGATGCGAATAACTCGCATATGCTACAAACGAACTTCATTACATCCCTACTCTTGACTTACTGGAAATTCAGTAATTGAAAAATATTGTTTACAGAAAAAATCATAAACGATTATCTGCCTTATAATGGAATTTTCTTTGATTGGACTAATTTTCAGCTAATATTTTCCTGAGTGTAACCTTCTGGCAGAGAATGGAAGTTGTGGAGCCATGAAGTCAATCGTTGTATTAATTTAAAAAATTTAGAAGACAAGGCGGAACATTATCTTCTCAGTGATTGAAAAGGGCCTCGTGTTTTTAGAAAGTATCACGGAAGATGTTTTTTAGGCCAGACGATACGGTCACTTTAGACCAAGTTGCCAGACAGCTTAAGAAAAGCAAATCTTCTGCAGACAAATTATAAAACCGCAATGAATCTGCTAAGATTCCAACCTGGTAACCCCATTGTGGTTATTACTGGACACTGGCCACTGGGTATACAACGTCTTCTGTAGAAGCTGCAACAATGAAGAGGAGGAGGAGGAGGAGTCTACCGAACACCTCCTCTACCATTGCGGGATTAAGATAGAAGATGTGCGGTCCATAAAGTCGAGTAGACAAAACCTGTCTCTCCAAAGTTAACGTAGCAAAACTCCAATTCTTCATTTCGTCAGCTGGTTGGCTGAAAAAAAGCGACCGTAATTAGTAAATCTGGAATATGAATTGGCCGACGAATTCACGGTATCACAGCGGGACATCTTGTTGGACAAAAGTGTGATATTTTTGGGCAGCTCTCATGGCCGTATGAATTTTTGAAGGTTTCTTTACAGGCAATCTGAAAGGTATTTTCATAGAAGTCAAAGCTGGAGATTTAGATCTCTAAACTAAATCATTCAGGAAGGCCAATTAAGAGAAGAGAGAGCTGAAGACATAGATCTCTAACCTAAAGCTGTATTAATTGCAAATAAGTGCAAAGAAGGTCCGGTATCGTTAGTATTTTCTCATATATTTTGTTTCAAGTGGTTAGTTTGAATTAAAAAATATACGTTTTTTCTCCATTTAATAAGTTTGTTGACAGTGGACTCGATATATGTATTAAAAAAGGAAAAATATTGCATTTAGCTCGCTGCTCTTAATATGACGTACAATCGCCCATGAAGGAGTTGGAATTTCAAAAAATCCACTTTAGTTTTATAATTTTCTGAAGAAAATTAAAACTTTTCGTAATTTCTCTTCATAGTTAGTGATTTATTCGATCTTTTCGATTTGTACTTTCAATGGAAACCATTTATCTTTGACTTTCGTCTGTGCGCTTTATGGCCAGCGCCTGACGATGACTATGGCGATGATGACAATGACACTGCCGTTGCCGCTGCCGATGCTGATGATGTAAAGATATAGAATTGCATAGCAAAGCATTAGCATTCGAAGAATGTGTCGAGTGATAAATTAATTGGCTAACAACAGCAGCAGCAGCAATAATGGCAACAACATTCAACCAGCAAATGAGCGCAATATTTTGTCATTTGGCCAAACATACTCGACAACAATAAAAATGAGAAAATAATAAAAAAAAAAACAGTTCATTTTCAAAACGGCGCCATTAAGGTTTGCATAAACAAAATAATTTATTTTTGTGATGTATGTCTGCATGTACATACATGCATGCCCCATCATGCATCATAGAAGAAGGACATGAATGCAATTAAAAGGAAGGATGTTGCTTGGTCGCTATTATAATAAATTGTAAACCAAACAATTAAAAAATGAAAAAAAAAGGATTTGCCAAGGATTTTTGGAGTTTTGAGAGGGGGGAAATCAATCATCCGTTTGTATATTAGTAATTAATTAATTAATTAAGTTAATTTTTATAAAAAAAATTAAACTAACTACAAAACGGAAATCACTTCCAATGTCTTAAAAGCCGTCGGTTATCTCATCATTTGTCTCGAACGCATCTGATTGTTGTTGTTGTTGCATTAAATACCCTTTTTCACGGCGCGTAAGTTTTCAATGGCATTTGGTGTTGTAGCCCCTTTTTCCATATCATTTCTCCCATAAAGCACTCAACATTCTGGGCATTGTGTTTCTGTTGTTTCGAGGACTTCCCCGCCCCCCCCCCCATTTCCCACCCCACCAACGTTAAATATTAAGTACTTAATAATAAAAACGTGGTTTTGTTATGAATATTTCTCCTTTTTTTTGTGTTGTTGGCTATTTACTTTGCAGGCAAAGGGGAAAAGCGTAAATATAGCGGAAAAAAATTGCACCAAAAAAAGATGGAAAAAACTGTAAAAAAAGAGTTTATAATTTTTTTTCCATAGAAATTGTTATTCAAAGCAACAACGGTTAGAAAAGAGGAATATGGAAGAGGGAGAATAGGAATGAGTGAGCGGTTATAGAAAGGATAATTAAGAATGCTTATTTATCTAGAACGGCGACATTTGGACGGTTTGGTTTGTTTCGTTTAGTAATTGTGTGTGTCTGTGTGTTTTATTTTGTCTGTTTGTCACTACTTACCACACTTCAACCGTTTCTGAATTTGTTTTCTGTTTTTTTTTTTTGATTAAAATTATTATGAATTGCTCGTAAAAAGGCGGAAAATAAACTGAAAAGAATCACTGCACATTAGTGGCATAACAATAATAAACAGTTGAGCTTGCGGAGGGTAAAAAGGTTTTTTTTTTAATAATTTCAACATTATTTGTATGAGATGGACTGGCCATCATCTGAACGAAAGAAAAATACACCGAAATAGGCAATCGCTTTCTGGTTTTGTTTTGCCCATTAGCTTTAGGAAGGGGTTGCAGCACTGACTTATATAGTCGACAGGGAATTGCGGTTAATTTGAGAGGGAAGCTGTTCTCATTTGAATGATTACAGAGGTCATTGGCAAAATTCACATCAAAGGACCATCTCATGTCAGATAATCAAATGGTTGAAGAAATATTGTGTAATCGTATATTCCAGAAAAGAACACAGTTATCAGATTTATCTCATAGTAAACTGAAATCAGAATTTAAAAACTAAAAATGGCGAATTTAATAGGTGAGTTAGTCTAAATCAGAATTTTATGAAAAAATCGGTTTTTTGTAAAATAGGTTTATTTAAAAATGCGGTTTTCCGGTTCTGAAATCAGAATTTAAAAATTCAAAATGGCGAATTCAATTGACGGGTCGGTCTATATCAGAATTTAGTGAAAAACAAATCGGGTTTTTGTATAATCGGTTTTTATAAAAAAAAAACGGTTTTCCGGTTCCATAACTGAAATCAGAACTTAAAAATTCAAAGTGGCGAATTCAATTGACGGGTCGGTCTAAATCAGAAGTTAATGAAAACCCAAATCGGTTTTTTGTAAAACCGGGTGTTATAAAAAATCCGGGTTTCCGGTTCCATACATTTTGAGTTATTATTTACCCATAAAAGCATAAACAGCATCCCGAGTTATTATTTAAGAGTATGGAAGATCTTAGAGAAAAATATTTTTTTTTTTGCGAAACCCCGGTTTTTTCGAAGACCTGGTTTTGCGATTTTGTGGATTAATTTTGACATATGATATATTCAGATGTTTGAAACGAAATTTAAAGAAAAATAATCGTTTTTTGTTGTTGTAAAAAACACAAGGTTTTGAGAGAAATCAAGCTGAATTTGAAAAAAAACGGTATTTCCCGGTATTCCGGCTCCACTTACCAAAAGAAACTTTAGGTCAAACAGCTTCGTAACAATCACTGGACTGTCATTAACTCTCTAGTATTGAACGTATAATAATCACAATTTAAATAAATCTGAATTGGTTTTGTCAAAACCCGGTTTTCCGGTTCGGTGAAATTATTTTACAAAAATCGAATTATTCAAACTATTTTTTTCGAACACAGAATGCGTTTTGAATGAAGTTTGTCAAAATAATCGGTTCTTCTATAACCGGTTTTAGTCAAAACCCGGTTTTCCGGTTCTGTAAAATTATTTTACAAATTGTACTCATAGATTCTAATAAACACATGACTTCAAGTTATTATTTAGAGAATATGATGTGTCTTAAACGAAATTTGAAAATAATAATCGGTTTTTGTAAAAGCGGTTTTCGCCAAAACCCGGTTTTCCGGTTCTGTAAAATTCTTTCACCAATTGTAATCATTGCTCATAACGTTTCTAATAGAAACATAACTTCAAACAATTGTTTTAGAGTTTAGGATGAGTCTTAAACGAAATATAAGAAATAATCGGTTTTTTGTTGAACCGATTGATTGGTTTCCACTGTTTAATGTTACTGCATGATTTCAGCTGGAATTCGTTAGTGCTTAATTTAACAGACTCTTGTTCAGTTATTTTGCAATTTGGTGGTTCCTACAGTTTCAGTTGTATTTTCTTATTTTTTTTTCCAAACTAAACTATACGAGTAGATTATGTTGAATGG
Organism: Hydrotaea cyrtoneurina; assembly: GCA_958296145.1. NCBI lineage: Eukaryota > Metazoa > Arthropoda > Insecta > Diptera > Muscidae > Hydrotaea > Hydrotaea cyrtoneurina. The sequence goes on along the minus strand of OY282514.1, from coordinate 46,459,747 downwards.
GTTGCCAGCTGGTGAGAACGTGTTCACTTAAAGGCCACAAATGGGACCTTAGTTGGTGGAGGAAAGGGCGAGCTAGAGGACTAAAACCACTTGGTACTTTCGTTGAATTTCGCTAGGGAAATCAGAGGTGCGCTGGCCAGCTGATCAACGTTGTTAAGAAACCTGCTGTCAAGGTGAGAGAGTCGATGTTCGTATAGACCTGGCATAACATGTGTTCTAGTGATATACACATACGATTTGCCATCTTAAGAACAACTATCAATTGGCGACATGGAAGGTTATCCAATGTTGCCAAATGTTTCTATCTAATGACCATTTACTCTTACGACTGTTTGTAATTCTCAACACATTTACAAACCATGTAAATCATAAGTTATAAATCTTAGGATAATGACACACGAAACAAAAACAGCTCACAGTTTTGCTCTTTCAAGTGTTTTAACAACCTTCAACTTCTACATGTAACAATTCCAACCGCACAACTTTCTGCACCTGTCCCCTTGGACAGCAGCAAAAAAAAAACCGAAATGATAAATGAAATATTTAAAAAAGAACCAAAAATTATTCAGTGTTTAACACAAATAAATGACAAAATCAATATTTTACAAGAAGAAGAATAAGTAAATGGCCAGACCAAACAAACGACCAAAATGAAAAATCAACTTTAACTTTCAGCCTACAAAAAAAAAATCAAAAAAAAAAAGTAAACCCTTGGAAATCGTTTACCAAAAAAAGAGATCGTTTTGAAGAAGAATCAGAAGCAGTAAAATAGAAACATTAACATTAACTACAACAACAAAATTTGGCCTAAACAATTTGTTTGTTTGTTTTTTTTTTGGTTTCTTTATATTTTTGCTAATTACCTCAAACGAATTTTTCCCCCCTAACAAAACTTAAATATAATTACCCTTTTTTCTGGTTAAGCGAGGGGAGATGTAAGGAGAAAAATGGCCAGAAAACAAATCATAGACCAAGCAAGAATCATAACTAATGTAAATGCAAAGAAAGAGGCAAATTGCAGGAGGAGAGGCTGAGAAAAGCAAAGACCAAGGAAAAACCCGTAAGTGTGAGCCAACCATAAAAAGAAGATGAAAAACGTCGCAATTGGCATGTGGCTCTTGGTAGTTGAGATGGCGTTGAAACTTCACAGTGCTACCACTGGCATCAGCTCTCACTTCACGACCTCAAACGACCACACTAAGTACCGGGCATTACAAGTACATACCCACAGCATCGATAAGCCATAACCATAACCATCAGCCATCGGTTAGACAACCGATGTGTGTAATTAGTTAATTTTTCTGACCATCTTCTTATTGCTCTTTCCACAGGGATTTATTATTTTTGCTTAATTTTTGGTGTTTACTGCTTTTGGCTAACGGCTTTCGGTATTAAGTATTCAAATTCAAAAAAAAAAAAAACACCTAAAGAAGTCTTGGTAGAAGTTCGTCCGACCGACCAAGTGCCAGAATCCGTCCGTTGTGCGATCTTATTATTATCTGAGTTTTTGTGCGTTACTTCTTCGGCTATTTTTTTTTTTTTTGGCCAGTTTTTGCTATTTAACTTAAAGTAATTTATTAATACATTTTTGTCTGCCTCTCCTGTGGCAACTTTAAGTTAACAACAAATACAATAATCGTTCAATGACCGTATTTATGTAAATTTTCAAAAAATATATCTTGTTTTTTCTCTTCTCCCCTACTACAACATTTTGTTTCTTTCTAGCCAAGACCAAGCAAAACAAAAAATGTGATGGTCAAGTAATGATGTTTAACTCTACATTTTTATTTTCCTTAGTTGCTGATTTTTTTTCTCGATGTTTCATTGCGGTCATGTATCGATGTTGAGTGGGCAAAGTTATGTTTTAAGCCATTCACTGTAATTAGTAAGAAAAGTGTTAATTGTTTTAAGTTTTTAGTTTTTTTCTTCTTCAATTTCATGTTAAACATGTTTCTTGTACGCAAATTGAAGTTTAATAATTTCGTTTGGACTGAAGGAACAGGTGCGTAGTAGCACGAGTAGTGACGTGTTTAGTGTTTAAGTGGGTAAACAAATATTAGAGGAAACGATTTTAATTTATGGTTTCAGTTAAGTCACAGCATTTTTGTCATTCTACTGAGAATAATCATGTTCAATAATACATAAATGATAAGATCTGATTGATATTATTATTATTGTCAATCATTATCGTTCAATTCTGTATGAGAAACCGATTGGCTGTTGATATATCGGGCGGGCAAATTAATGTTTGTTAATTATTTACATACATGTCTTGGTATTATAAAATAATATTTTAAAATATATTTTTTTTTGGAAAATAGTATTTTTTACCAAATTTTATAAAGAAAAGTAAGTCCTCAGAATAAGTCGAAAAATTCCCGATTCCCGGAAGTCAAAAAAGGTGGGGAAATAAAAAATAGATACAGTCTGACAAAATCAAATGAAATTTTCTCAAATTTCAAAATCTGGCAATCTGAAAAAGTGAAAAAGTTTTCATTTGACAAAAGTCTTTTTTTTTTAAATGCAGTGAACATTTTTAAAAATAAATCTAACATCAGAAATTAACAAAATCGAAAAATAACAAAAGTACGAAACTTTGGAAATATTTATTATATTTATTTATTGTTAATTACAATACAACGCAAATTTATATACCACTTTAGGGCCCAAGGTAAACACAGACCATATCGCTAGATTTTTGCAGCGACAGACCAAAGCTTCCGATGGGAATCGAACCCAAAACCCCCACGCTGATAGGTAAGCACGCTACCAACTCGCCAACCGGGAGGCTTAACATCGGAAATATTTCTAAAATATATCCAGTTCTACGATTTTTAGTGTTATAATAATCCCTCACTCCTTATCTACCAACAGTTTTTTACAGAACTGGAAAATGTTTTCTAGATCAAAAGTTACAGACTTTTGGCCGATCGAAATAGACTCTGCGATACTGTGGGCCGATGACGGCCACAACGTTACAATTAATGGGCCAATGTACCGTTTGAAGATCAGTTCTGCCAATATATATGAATTGGATGACCTGTGTCTACAACAGGACGGTGCCTCCTGCTATACTGCCTGCGCTACCATCAACCAGTTGAGAGACGACTGTGGCGATCAAATAATCTCATGTGTTAACAGTCTCAATTGGACGCTTCGTTTGTGGGATTGACCGTACCGTACATGCTCCCACGATTGCTGCCTTGGAAGACAACATGACACGTGAGATACCGGCCGAGATATTGGAAAAAAATGAGCCAAAATACGGCTTTCAGAAAGGACCAGGTGAAGCGAAGCCGTAAGCCGAGGACAACATACGCTTGAAATAAAATGAAATCTTTAATAAGTAAATGGCAGGCAGCGATTTATTGATCCAAATAAATATTTTATTCATTTGTACACATTTTCCATGATGTCTTCAATGTTCAAAAACCAGAGAAGGTTTTTTTTTGTTTTGGAATTCAAATCCCGACGGCAATTCAAAAATATAAAAAAAATCCTTCAGATTTTCTTAGTAGGAATTTGTAATGGGAAGTAATGCTTCCCACTTTATGGATTTTGTTTGGTTTTTAAACAAAAAAATCATTTTGCGATGGTGTTTTTTGTACGACAAACGCCAAAATAGGACAGATGGAGGGCATTACCGGCCTAGAAAGATTTCCCACTACTGATACGAGCTTGAAGGAGGCGCTTGCAAAATATATTGCAGTCGAAATCATTGCAAATCGCCACTGATAAAGAGGATCTGTATGCAAATACAATGCATCATCATTTTTTAAGAATGTTTCTCTCCGGTAGGAGAGTTGGGGTTGTGGGCGCGATTCCTACCAGAGCCTTTGGTCTGCCGCTGCAAAAATCTAGCCATATGGTCTGTGTCGCCCGTTTTGCTCTTGGATCCAAAAGTAGAATATAAATTTACTTTGTTATTAATAAAAATATTTCTATTTCTTCAAAAAAAAAAGGAAAACTTAATAAATGATCTCGCACTCGACTATCAGAAAAAAACTGGGAAAAAAATATATCAAATATTTGGACAGATCCTGCAAATGTAGACTTTTGACGTTGCACACTTCCATGAGAGGACATTAATTTTGGGCTGACATCTCCCGTTCAAAATTATATTACAAATATTAAATATACTCCAATTATTATTTACCTAATCAAAAATGTTTTGCAATAATTATGAAAATTGAGAATATACCAATAAGAATTGGAAAACAAATTTTAGAACTCTCCGTCCTTCACAGAAATGTTGTTGCTCTTGATGACTGACGTCCATCCAGCAAAGAACGAGATTAAATCAATTTATAAATTCAGCTTAAAATACTTTGTTGCGAGTAGTTAATCTAACCCACCCATTAGTGATTTGAATAGTTTTAATTTATTATTATTATGTAGTTTTTGTTTTTAAACAATGTATAGACGTGAACTTACCTCTTGATGTGTGAAAATGTATTGCAGTTTTTTGTTGTTGTAGATTTTTAATGCAGCCGTTGTTTGTACACGCCAATTTTTTTGTTTTTTTGTTTAGATTTTTATGTTGTGCACTTTGTCACAGAGGTTTATAATTTTTTAAATTTTTTTATTATTAATTTCAGTTTATGTTGTTGTTGTTTTACAAAATTGTTATTGTATGTTGTTTGGTTTGCACACAGCACCGAAATGCTTGGATTTTCGATTTTTCTTCTTTTTTTTCACATAAAAATGTTGCAATTTGTTGTTGATCTTAGGTACTTTTTTTTATGAAATTCTTCTAATTTTGTTCAAAACAATTCATGGGCTATATATTTTTTTTGTATTAATTAAAAAGAATTAGAGGAAGACATTACATTTAAAACATTCGCATTTAAACATTTAAAAATACACTTTTTATTTGGTTTTAAAATAAATAACACAATTTATATTGTGTTAAATATTTACAAAACCAGAAAAAAAATTAAAGGAAACAGATGTTCTTCTTTTTGTGTGGTCAAATACTGTTGTGATTTGTTGTTGTTTTTTTTTTATTTTTAAGGCAAATTTCTTCGGTTAAAAATATAACGGTCAATAACTTCAAACAAATTTCGTTCGGTGAAACCTGTATTTCGTTGTCGGCTGGTTTGTTTAATCAATACAAAGTTGTGTGAGTTTTTTTTTGTGGTTTCTTTTATTTATTTTGATTTTGTTTTTTCTTAATTTTTGATGCAATCTTTTTTTTTTTGATGAACGGGGGGTTTCTCTCTCACTCGCAGATGCAAAACAATGTGTTGTTGTGTGTTTCGTTTTTTCTCGCTTTGATTTAAAAACGTCACTTTTCGCGTTGTTGTTATTTCTCGTTTGCGTTGTGTGTGAGTGTGTGATTATTGTTGTCACAGCTTTGATTAATAAAATGCACAACTTCCGTTTATTAATTCCACGTTCGTTTTTTTGTTCTTGCTTGCCTCCAGATTTGCACTGCTGACTTTGATTTGGTTTTTGAGTGAGCTGCGTTTCGTTACGTCTGTTTTTTTTTTCTTTTTGGGGGTTTGTTTGCTACAAACAGTTTTTGGTCGAGTTTTACTCTCTTTTCCGTCTGTGCGACTGTTTCGCATTAGTCAAATGTTGCTGTTGTTGTTGTATTAGTTATAGTGGTGGTTGTTGTAGTAGTAGTAAAAAAAAAGTGCACGAAAAAAAAATAATGAATGAGTTTTTTTTCCTTCTTAACGAAATGTGACACTCCAATTCGGTGTGAGTGTATGGCGTATCTGTGTGTGAGTATGTTTAGTGTCGGTGTATGTCAGGCTGTAGCTGTGTGTGCCTGTCTGTCTGTCCTGTATGACGATGATTACGTTAAATTTTGTTTTTTTTCTGCACATTTGCCGTCGTTATTGTTGTTGTTACGTTATAATATGAGTCAAGTGCCGGCATGTGTTTCTTTTTTCCCTCTTTCTCTCTCTCTCTTTTGGTGTGTGTGTTTTTGTTCTTCTTTTCGTTTTTTTCTGTTTTTTTTTTGTGCTAAACTGCACTTTTTCCTTAGCCCGTCATCGTAGTAGATTTTTGCTACTATGATTTTGTTTTGTGCATCCGAGAGATACGATTTCGTTATTATTTTGTTGTTGTCGTGAGTGTGTTTGTAAATAATAAATGTGTGATTTGTTGTTTTTGTTTTGGTTGCTTCTTCACTGTCTGTTTTTCTTTTTTGCGAATGCAAAGCGTGTGTTTGTTCTTTTTCTTCTTATTAATCCCAGTTTAAAGCGGAAAATTGATAATGAGTTTATCATAGAAAAAAAAAAGAAATCTGTGCATATTTCTCAAGTTCAAAATAATGTATGACTGTGAAAAGAAAATGTGATTGAAAGAAAGCAGGGGAAATACGTAATTGAGTGACTAAGAGATTTTAAATGAAATTTCGGGGAAGTCATGAAATATTTTAAAAAAAATCACAAAAATTAACAAATTATTAGAAAACATGGTTGTACAATTATATTTTTTAGGAATTATCCAAAAAACTCATAGGGGGCTTTGAAAATAATAATAATTTTTTCAGTTTTGTAAAAACTGAATAACATTTACATATTATTACTTGTTTTAAAGTGAGTGCTCGAAGAATCATTTTCGTTTTCATAAAAATGGGGAGGAGGGATATGTCAGTCAGTCGAAGTGGGGCACAGATTGCACTAGGCAGACATTTTTTTTTTTGTAAAGAATAACAGCTGAACTATTCCCTAGGCACAAAAAAAGTTAAGGTTTTATATAATTTTTTTTTCATAGGCAGCATTTTTTTTTGTAAAGAATAGCGGCCGTACTCTTCCCGAAGTACAAAAAAGGTTTACATTTAAGTAAAGTTTTATACAATCTTACGATTTTGATGAAATAATTTTTAAAAAATTGGTCACTAAAGTATGAAATTGTAACATGAATTAAATTCAAAATATTAAATCGAAAATTGAAAAAACCTGACAATAGAAAATACATTTTTTTTAATCAATGACATATTTGTTCGTCACGCTCAATTTCGGACTTTATAAGGCAGATCAAAGGTCTAATAAGTTTGCTTTTAATGTATTAAAAAATGTTAACTCTAAGAAAAATATTGAATTAATGAATTGAAGTAATTAAAAAATTTATAATTCAATATAATTGAAAAAGGTCAATACAAAATATTGAACATATCTCAGATCAGTTGCCATCAGCAGCTGGCAGTTCATAGGGGCACAATATCTCAATTACATGTGTCTGAGGTAGACTCTGAATCAACACACGGAGTAAGTGATTTGATTTCACTAATTCCGACAAAGTCCTTTCAAATGTATTCTTTTTTTTTTGGTAGAAAACAAAAACTTTGAAATATTTAAAGGAAGCAGCATACAATCGAACAACATACCAAAGTTCAAATTGTAAATTGTTGTGAAATTTACCAGATTTAACTGGTACCGACGGTTTTTCCCATTCATTCCCATCATTCCCATCATTCTCTTTTTTAAGAATTAAGAGTGGAACTTCTATCTCCCCACAAAAGCCGACGGCTTTATTGAGGTTAAACCGGCGTTGAAAAACGTCAGATGTCCTTTCCGGATTTGAATCTGGTTTATTGCGTGTTAGTCTCGTAGACAAACAAACAAATAGTAAATGTAGTAAAACAATGCTAGAAATTATAAGAAATGCTGTGGTACAAAGACCATACAGAGCGCAGACGAGCAAACGACTATGCTGAATATTTCTAAAAGAGAGCGTATATGTGTTTTACGCTCTGGATAATTTAAAAAATTATCGCATAAAGTAAACATTTCTGTATGTCTTCAAAGAAATATATAACATTTTGCAAATTATATTTTTATATTTATACAATATCTGCATAAAAGCGACAATCCCAGAACAAATCCATGTTTATGTCCGGCCAAAAATGACACGTTAATGCCGGCGTAATCGCTACGTCATGCACTGGTTGTCTGGGAAAAGTCAAATGAACTTTAGAGCCGAAATATTGGTCCTGGCCAGTGAGTATACACATGTTTTCATTAAACATTTTTCATGGAAAATTTAATAGCCAAAAGTTATTAGCGTAAAATAAATTTTCTATTCAAATCCTTTGAAATGAAAAAAAAATTGCCAAAATCATGGGCAAAAAAGTTTTATATAATTCTTTTGAACCAAAATCAGAAACTCATCGGCGGAAATGCAAAATCATTTACCCTTGATGGCTTTTTGTGGGAAATATACCTAGAGTTATATAAAAATCGAAATTCACATCAAAATTTGAAAAGTTTGGGCAAATAGTTAAGAGTGTAGATCTTATTTTTTAAATCAATGTGCTTGATAAAAATATGGACGACGCAGGTGTGGTAGATAGTGTGTGCGACTAACAGGCTGTAAACCCAGGTTCGTATTCTTCTAAGACCATTATCTATTTTTCAGCGTCCAGTTCCACCTCGCAAATGCTGGCGGCTTGACGATTAAGAGAGTCTACAACACTTCTTTGTAAAAAAAATCATTAGCCGTTCAAAGACGGCTGTAAACAGTAGGTCCATGTTAATGAGTATACAAATTATATCTAAAACGGTCACTGACGTATTTTGTTATGTCCAATAAGACATGTTCATAATTCCCTTGCCGGACATATTTAATATATATTCCACTCTATCCGCTTTGTGTGAAGCAGGGGTCAATTCTAACACTGATGGTTTTACTATAAGATTTGCCAAATCTAACACAAAAATATTGCATGAAAGAGTTCGTTTTTTTTTTGGAATGGTGAATTCAATTACTTCCAAGACTACTCAGTGTTGGTCATCTGGAGCATTCGGAAATTTTGTATACATTTGTACTAATTCATGAGTGAGGACAAGGATCATATGACTAGATTTCGACTACTCACAGGCTGTCGCATACTAGAGAGTGTATGCAATATATCTTGATTCGCCAGTAATCAGTGTGATGGCATATCAATAATAAAATATTACTTATCAGGGTTTATGAATGAACCTCATACAATTGACAGTGCTAGTCTGGAATCGGAGTTTTTTTTAATTACAATACAAAGTAAATTTATATTCTAATTTCATGCGATAATAACAACTTTCATGACAAGAAGCCCAATTTAATGTGTTGGGTTGGAAATAAATAGTCCCTTTGTCATGAATACAAGAAATTTAATTGGATTGTGTTTCTGACAAGGTAATTTTGCCTAGTTCTGATATTTTGTCCTTTCATAATCTTCGGTTTGTAGCAATTGTAGATGGAAAATTTTACCAAAACTGCTGGGATAGTGTGAGGTTTAAAGGAAAACTTTTTCTTTATTGTTTCATTTGTTGGTCCAGTTTAGTGTCGATTAGGTCAGAATACGCTGTCCCAATAATTCCAATCCAAAAGGTTCAAAATAGCACAACTTCGTGTTATTTAAAGCAAATGTATTCAGCAAATTTTAAAAAGAGTTTGAGATACTGGAGGCAGTATTATTTTTTCCTATTAGAATGTTTAAATTCTATTTCTAATTAGAAATGTTCTATCTTCTTTTTGTTAATTAAGCTTGACAACAAACTTACTTGTAATGTTTAAGAAATTACGGCCATTTTTTAAATATAACAAAAAACATTTTAACGGCAACACTACACTTGAAGTCACTTAATTAATATTAAAAAAAAATACATGTATATATTTTTTTTAATTTTGTTGTGAAAAATTATAAAAAAAAGTTTGAGAAAAAACTTAAAACTGTCGAATTGGCATAATCTCGTTTCTTTTTGAATTGTTTAAAAAAAAAAAGTTCAAGACATTTAAATTTTATTTGTAGTTTTTATTGTAGTTTTTACGAAAATCACACTCAGTTTCCAATTTCAATTCGTATGCACTTTTTTCCGTTTGCACTATTAAAATCTTTCCCATGTTTGGGTTAATTAATGTTGCAATTAATTAACATAATTATTATCAATTATCCGTATTAAACATTGCCATTTCCATTCCATTTTGTTGTTGTTGTTGTTGTGCTCTATTCCGAAATTGCACTAATTAACCTCCAACACAAAAATAAAACACTCAATTTAAGAAATCAGTTTTTTTGCCAGTTTTGTTGTTGTTGTTGTTGTTTTTTTCCTTTCTTGTTACTGTTTTGTCAATTAATTAATTAATTACATTGGGTTCAATTATTTTTGCCCAAAAATGCCATTAAATTCAATTGTTGTTGTTGTTTTTATTCTTTTGCAATTACTGCATGTGTGTGTGTGGGTAATTCACCAAAAAAAAAAAACGGTTATTACAAATGTCAAAATATAATCAGAATGCAAAAAAAAGAAACAGAAAACACAATGTAAGAATTTCGCGAGCGTAGTGATGACGACAATCGAGAATAAAAGAATTGTACTTGTTACCCGCCTGATTGCTAAAAGCGTACTGATTTTGATTATTTGTTATTACGGCGTAACAAGCACAGCAAAAGCAACGTAAGACCGACCCGCCGCTGTTTTTGTTGTTGTGCTCACTGATGGTGATGTTGTTATTGCCGTTGTCGTCGTTGCCGCCGTCGTCGTCGTCGTAGTAGTAGAGTACTAGTGTAGCAGTCGTCGTCGTCAGCAAACACACAACAAACAAGACAGAATAAAACAAAAACACACATCGAAAACACAAAATCCAATGAAAGCAAAAAAAAAACAATTTCAGTTAGTGTTTTTGTTGTACGAGTGTGTGTGTGTGTGTGTCGTACTCGCACTCGCAACTAAAACACACACACAAATATGGCCCAACTAAAACTGACAATAACAAAAGTTACCAACAGAACACACGACAAACAATCGCAATAACTACACATACTCAATGGCACATGAGCCAACATAATAATGACGATGACGACTGACAACCAAGACGATGATGATGATGATGAAGAAGTTGCCGAAGGCGGCCATGATTATGTAGAACTAGTAAGTAACGTGCCCTACTACTCGCAACCAACTAAACTAAAGCTTAATACTCATACGCACACACAAAACACCACCCTCGCCCATATTAACTACTCCACGAAGTACTTGTGTTCGTGGTCGATTGTTGTACTCGAACCTTATGGATTGTGCTACGGCCACTCGCAAACTAACTGAGAATTTAACTAAACTACACTTATTCTATGTCATACCAATCACAGCAACACACCACAGTACGTTTGCATGCATGTTCATACATTTGTACTTTCAACTAAAACTATTTGTTCTCCGCGTGTCTGTTTTTCCGTGTTTGTTGCATATCGAACAACAAGAACGGGAAGAGCTTAAAACCACCCGTTTAACCAACCAACGATTCATTCAAACAAACAAACAGCAGCGGACAGACAGCCACATGGTGCTCGGTCTTTTGCTCTTGCGCTCAGACATGAAACTGCAAAAAAATAAAAGAAAAACAACATCGTCATCTTCATACACATTTTTATTTCGTTTATTTCAAACAACGCTCTCTTGTTGCCTGCCTGCTTGCCATCAGCATTCAGTTACAACTAATGCGCCCATGCCATGCAGCCCCAACCACCCCATCAAACTCTCTCATACAATAATACAACCACTCAGTCCCAGTGTGTGTTGGAGAGTATGATGTTGCCATCCATCAGTCTTCATACCGCCACACTTATGTTAAGGTCATTGGTTGCCTTCGTACATTTCTCATGATAATCATTAATACCAAAAACACATGAACACACACATTGGTTGCTAGCAGTGGTAATGGTCGTGAAGCTGATGATGATGGGTGATTCGGTGTCTTTTGTTTTGTTTTGTTCCTCAAATTGTTTTCTTTTTCTAATAAGAGCCGATAAGTTCGCTCGTAGGTTCGATGCAATATTTCGGATGCTCTCTTAAGTATTTTTGTACGGAAATTTTGCTTATTGCGAAACACAGCAATGAATGTTTGCAAAAGGAGATGGTTTGAGACGAACATGTGGTTGTTTTGGGAAATAAATTCGTATCTTTTAGCGATTTTGAAAGTGTGGAGAAGGAGTTGAGTTGACCTCTTTCATTATTGCTTATTCGTTCATAATTAGTGGAAACAGATGGTTCTCAATGTCAACTTATACATCTCTCCTATGGTCAGCACATCGGCCAGGATAATGAATTATAATCTCGGGTAGAATCCAATCACACACGATCGTGATGAAAACAATCACAGATGATCATTTTGAATTTTCATCCACGACCTAGATGAGGTCAAAGCAGAAATAGCTGTGGATTAAGAACAACAGTGTCGAAATAATAGCTGTCGATCTATAAAATATCGGAGGAGATGAGCTTATAATGTGTATGCATCAGCTAGTCTATGCCACCTGGAAGAATGAAAGCATAACTGTTAGTTGGTACCTCAGTGTACTATGCCTAGAGTTTCTCTCCCGGTCATTTTCCATTCCCGGGACATTATTTTTTCTATTTCTGCATTTATCACATCAGTTAAAGGTTTAGTCAGTTGATTTGATATCGTAGCGAATGAATAGAATATTCTCTTTGTAAGTGTTTCATCGCCTACGATTCCCTTTTCACTAATTGAGAGTTAATAATTATAGAGATTTTAGCGAGATCATTAATAACTAACAAGCAATATCTTTGTTATTCAACAGCTGATCGTTTGATGACATTTGTGTTTCGATTTTTATTTATACTTATACTTTGAAACGTATAATTTTTTGTTATATTTTTGTTTCAGCTGCAGTAGTACAAACTATAATTGTCTAAACCTTTTCTGGAGATAAAAAAGGAGTGGAGGAGTTGAGGGAATGGATGAGGACGACCCATGAAAGGAAACCTCGACTACAAGAAAACAAGAAGAATACTCGGGCTTCTCATAGGACACTCTAGCTTAAGCACACCTTATTAGGATGTTCCGAGAGCAACGAACGTAGGGCATGCGGAGAGAACGCCGAAATGGCGGAACACTTCCTATGCCAGTGCGCCGCTTTCTCGTAGATCAGGAAAATCCAATTAGGATGACCTGTTGGTCGTCAAAGGAATGGACATAAGGAATTTAAGGAACTTTGTAGAACGGAACGAATTCCTAACGTAGAAATTGGGCAGAGAACCTAGAGAAGAATATCAGGAGCGCACAGCAGGCCGAATTGCTGGCCTAGGTGTACGTCAACGTCATGAGACGTTCATTCGTACATGCCCGATCCTTTCGTTTCAACCTAACCTAATCTAAACTATTCCATGTTTCAGTCAATGACATGTTGTTATGTTGATCCAATACAAATATTTCCTTAGACGAATTTTAATTCGGAATTTGATGGCGAGGGGCTACGGGCATGATGGCGAGGACTGTAGTACTTTCCAATAATCCATTCAACTTATGATCAAATGGGGACATTATTGCAGCCTTTAATTCTGCTGTAACAATGCTAGGATTCGATGCTGTGCCTATCGTTATACTTTCTCATTAGATCATGTTAAGGTAAAGTAATATCCGGACCTGTGTTTGATACGCAGTTATGTGATTTTTTATAAAAAAAACGCCACTAAATAGCGATGCCGTAGAGTCCAGCGGTTTCCATGGCGGTTTGGTAGACAAATTAGCCAAAGGGGTTGACACATCATATCCAATTTGCTTGGCTAAAATGTGGGATTCCCATCAAGTGTGACCCTGTGATATTGACGCTTTACTTGGAGTGCATTTCCCTGTTGCCTATCGAATCCTACTTAAAAGGTCTTATGTGGACAGTATTGCACCGCTGTGTCAAGCTATCTGTATCTGCAGTGCAACATTCCAGAAGACCAGTTCGAGATCTGCCCTTCATGCAAGGGTTTCATCATCCAGATTTATGGCTATGTGGATCGGCAGTGGTGTAGGATCTCCCCTGCCTAATATATTTTTAGATTCGGCACATCTGAAGTGTGTGAACATGTAAGAAATATTCACGTGTGTATAATCCTTAAGCCATGCCATCTCTAAGACATTAGAGCGGACGTAAGTAGTAGGTCACGGTCAATGAATACACAAATAATATCATGAATAGCTCACTGAGTTGGGAGATGGTCCTCGTCTGTTACATTGATTTCTTATATGCTATCCTACCGGAGCCGTTTTATCTATGAAATATGGCCCTTTGTTAGTTTTCCATCTGATGGTACTGCAACATCCATGTATTTGTCGAGTGTGTATATAAATACATGTATATGTGTGTGTAGGCAAAAAGTCATAAATTATTGTTGAGAGAAAAGTCTCCAAGTTAATGTTCAATTAACAAGAAAACTTAAAGTTAAAAACTTTTAAAATAGAAAATATGAAGCAAATGCCCAGAGTACAACATACAAAACAATTCCTCTGTGCAATGTTACCGAAATGCTGTTGCTTTCGAAGATCACTTGGACTTGGCGCTCGATGTGTCTCTATATAGTAAATGATGATATGTATGTATGCGCTTGTCTGTATGTTTGCCCGAGTATTTCCTATAAACACTCAACTCGACGATAATAAAACGCTTCGAATATTGTTCGTGTCTCTCTAATTAACATTAAATGTATACGCGTACCAAAGAAGACAACATCGACACATACAATAATACCTCCAATTTTCATTTCAAATGTAGCTTTTCTGGTGCCGGTATGGTTGCTGTTTGTTGTATTTAATTTATAACACCATCATATTCAGATAGACACACACACACACACGCACGCACACTCGTATGGAAGATACCCACAACAACATTGACAATAGAAACATCATCGATGGACCTGAGTTTAAGGCATTTCTGGCGCGACACTTTTATTTTTATATTAACAACATTTTCATCTTCGTCTTCAGCTCTTCCATGTGTCTCCGTTCTTCACCATTTGTACCCCCGCCCCCCTTTAATCTACCCACGAATTATTGGATGCTGTTGTCCCTCCCCACAGATTTACTCGTACTCGCACTGTTGGCGTATGTTTTGTATTAATTTCGTATTTTTTTTTCTAACAACGAAATGTATTTCGATTTGATTTAAAAAAAAAAATTATATAGTATTTATTATTCGAATAGTACAGCCAAAAATAAAACAAAAACAGAAATAACAACAACGATATTTTTAAATAATATTCGACGGTATGTTGTTGCTATATTCGAATGGGCTGGAAACACGTACACGTTCGCATTCATCCGAAATTTTAATTTATATCTCATAGGTGTCGTTTGATACATTCGATACTTTCAAGTCATTGTCAACGATTTCCACAATGTCTTTGTGATTTTGGGGTGTTTTTTTTGTTGTTTTGATTTGGGTTGATCGTCATCGTTTTGAATTACCGACACCTATGATAAATATTTTTAATAATTTTTAGTTAACACTCTCTGGCGGGTGTCTATAAAGTTTGTCTCGATTTTGGAAATATTCCCAAGGGAAATGGAATTTAGACAATTCTTTAGCTCTTTCTTCGCTATTAACTCGGTAAGAATTTAATTACCAAAGAATATCATTTGCCAGAAAAATATTTAAATAGATTACCGTTTTTTTTTATTACCGTTTCGTGGACTACAGAAAGACTTTCAGATTTTCTTACCGAACAGAATCGGCACATGTGGTATAAGAGATTCAAAATTTATGTACTTTTGAGTGTTTTACATAGTGACTATATCAAATACTATACCAAATATTAAAAATATTATTAATATTAATTTTATTAACAAAAAAAGAAAACATCGCAGGCGGTGGAGATGTGTGGACCAAGTTACATACTTATATCCTCACCCATTTATTCATACAGCTGATCCCGAAAAAACCCCTGGGTGGTAGCCAACATCTTGGGATGTTTTTTTTTTTGGACTAACATTCAGGTGATGTCCCCTATGAATGCAATGCACTGTGTTAGCGATAGGAAATGAGGGTATTGGAAAGGGGAAATAGGGAGTAGTGTTTGTTGACGTTGGCCTTGAATTTGATAAGATCATAACAGGCAGGAAAAACTCTTGCAGGAACAAGAACGAAGAAGGTATGGTCAATATGGTGGAGTAATGTTGTATTGGGTCTCTTTTGCTCTTATTAACAGATTTCATTCAGTTTTTCCTCTCATAGCTCATAATTGACACTCTAGAGTTTAGACCAAAAGCAGACTCCATTCGTTGATATTTTTTTCTCCGACCAGTTTGTAGTTAGATTATATTAATACTAAATTATTTTTTTCAATCTCTTCAAACTATTATTCTATCGCTCTGACTACTCATGTTACAAGCAGCATGGCCCTACATATATTGCAATCTACTCTAGTACATCCCTTCGAGGATATTCGCTTCGGAGTTTTCTTTTACTGCAACCTTGGCTATTACTTAGAAGGACAAACATTTTGGTGAATAAATAGAGTTGTTGGTAAACTTTCAAAAGACCTCGCTGAATTTTACGAAATTTATTATAAGGGCGGAGGCATCTCGCGCTTTGAATGTTATTTTCATAAAGATATTTTCAAAAAGATTATTTTCATAGGGCGACAAATGTTTCGGAAAAATTGCAAGATTTTGGAATGTAAATTTTTTAATTTTTTTCAATGAGGTATTTAAAAGTGTTCAATGTTTTTATTAAGTAAGTATTTTTTGTAGTCAGAATAAAAAGCGGAAAGAAATCGCCGCATGTGAATTTCTTTTACGATAAATCGACGACTTTTTTCTATGTTCGGAATAGAAGCTCCTATCAGCGACAATGTCGTTAATGTGGTTGTTGACATCATATGAGTGACAATGTCTCTCAGAATGTCCTTGATGACATTAAAATTTAGCCGAATATCTCTCTCGGGATGTTATGCACGATTAGTGTAGATTGTCGCTTAGTCTAATATGTCACAGAGACAAATCCAACTGGAAACTGCCGAAGACGTTTTTAACTCAGTGGATGACAATGGTAAATGCAACAAAGTGCACACACACACGCGCGTCATTCACCCTGAGAAACGATACTTGTCCAACAAATTTTGTTAATATTGCTGATATTACTCAGAAGATCAGCGTAAAATATATTGGAATTCATTTGGTCGTGAATTCAACGTAACGTAACTCTGTCCAACTGCAATATGCCAAACCCAAATTATCGTTGGGGTCTTATTTCAGTTTCTTTCTGTATAGCGCAAAACATCCGCTACAAACTATTTTAGAAATCATTTGGCAGAAAGCTCAGTTGTTACCAAAGCGTTTTAATTAGCTGCCCATTCAATGGGTAATGGGAACATATTAACATTAAATTTCCTGAAACTTTGGAGCCGATTAAAAAGGTCTGTTTTTATACCCTCACCCTACGGGTAGGAGGGTATATATCATTTGATACGTCTTAAAAGTGTAACACATTACCCCCCAGGTGTCTTTGAACCAAATTCGATTCATTACTTTCTGAAAAATTTTTGTTCAAAAAAAATTTTCGTTGAAAAAAAAAATTTTGTTGAAAAAAAAAGTTTTGTGAAAAAAAAAATTCTGTTGGAAAAAAAAATTTTGTTGAAAAAAAAAAACTTGGAAAAAAAAATTTTGTAAAAAGAAAAATTTTGTAAAAAAAAAATTTTGTAAAAAAAAAAATTTTTGTAAAAAAAAAAATTTTTAAAAAAAAAATTTGGAAAAAAAAATTTTTTGGTAAAAAAAAATTTGGGGAAAACACAATTTCTGTACAAAAAAAAAATATTATTGTTTTTATTATTATTATTTATAGAATTATAGAATGCCTATTTAAATTCCTACGTACTGCGTGACAGAGTCAGTGAATCAGTGTCGAGGGTAAATATATATTAAGATTACAATATGACCAACGAGATCTTGCCCAAATTTTGTATTTAGTAAATCTATAGCTAGACAAAGTTTTGGACAAAAACATGGATACATTTTTCTATAACATGCGGTATTTTGAGGTTGCTATTATGGAATATGAGACTTGTATGTTTTTACTGAGAGTTAGGGTATATATAAGTCGGTTTACCCGACTGCAACTTTTTCACTGGTTATATTACAAAGCGTGTATCTTTGCCAAAATATATTACAAAGCCTGTGTCATTCAAATCCGGTGAAAACATACGTTTTTTTGTAGACCAAGTTAATTCAAATCCAGTTAAATCGGAATGCAATACTATTTGGAATCACCTTAAATAAAATTCAGGTAAAAACAGAATTAGGTGTACTTGTTGAGGAGAGGAGTGACCTATGGGTACATCTAATACATTGCATTAGAACTCGACCCTCCGGAGTTTCTTGGCACATCAGAAACGCTACCACAAATGAAGAAATTAAAGAATATTGCAAAAAATACATGTCCATGCTACATATTCATCCAAATTCAACAGCTCAGTTGTTAGTAAACTCAAACTCAAAGGTCTGAGATATCTAAGGAACTGAAAAAATACTAAATTCAAAGCAACATTTTATCTGCGTACGGCACCCAGTATAAATTTACTCAGTTTAACAACTATTTACTTATTTGAAGTACGACAAATTTCGCAGCACACTCAAATCTACAACTTTAGCTGAGTAGAATTTACTACAGGTGAGAACTATTTACTCCCCATTAGTACAAACGTCATTAAACTGACTACATTTCTGGTCGCGATTTGAGTTTGTTTTTGAACTTGATTTTGCAACACACTTTTTTTGGGTGAATGTGTTTGGAACAAACGTAAATGTATCACACATTAGACTGTAGACTGTGCAAGGAGCCTCACAAAACATTTCGCATAGAAACCGTGGAAAATGCATTTGGCGTGTTTCTCAAAAATATTCTGGCTCTTGTTGAAGTAGTTTGTGAGTTGGGCAATTGTTTTGACCATTGGGGTTTTCCTAATAATTACCTTCCTATTCATAAAAATGTCAACTAAAATTTATGAAAATACAAAAACAATTTTTACACATGTTTCTTAAGAAAGGTTTGTTTTTAATTTTTATGAATACGGGGTTTTTAATTATCTGAATAAATAAAAAATAAAAAAGACTGTGCCTATCAGCGTGATGGTTATCGGTTCGATTTCCACCAGAGGCTTCGGTCTGTCGCTGCAAACAACTAGCCGTATGGTCTGTATGCGCGGTTTATCCTTGGACCCTTAATTAGACTATAAATTTAATAATAAATAAATAAAAAAAAGTGTACTACTCGATTAAAATACAAATTATTAAATAAATTTTCAAAACTCCCTATCTCACAATAACCAACTTGCGCTTCTGTTTGCGAATCAGTCTAATGTACATACAGATGGGTACACGCGATACTTTTTAATTTCTCTTATTTTGACATATTCAAAATCTCAGACAATAAATTCAAAATTTTTGCACTCGAACATCATAATTTTCCAAATTTATTATTGGCATTTGTTTAGTTAGTTGACTATTTTCATTTTAATCGATCGCTTGGGATCTTGTGGCTCTGCTGTTGCCGCTGTGTGAGATTTCGAATTGGTTTCTTCCATTTTGCCAATAAAATTTGTTCTATTAAAAATACGTAAATATTCGACACACAGAGTGTGTACGAATAAGAAACAACACGCGAGTATTTGAATGCAAAAACAAAAATTATTAAATAAAATTGAAATGTCCAAACATTCGTGGGTGGTTCAAGTTTATTTTTAAGTGATTTTTATTTTAATATTTCTTCACCGTGTGCCGCCATTGTCAGTTCGTATTTTTTTTTTGTATTTTAAAACATTAAATTATAATTTGTTGTTGGGTTCTATATGAGTACGTCCGAATGTTGGCATGTATGTACGCGTACCAACGTATACAAATAAATATATTAATTTAATAAATAGAAATGTTCTTTATTAAACTTTTTCTCTCTCTCTCTCATGAAATTAATAATAATGATGTCAACTGACATGAAAATTTTGAAAGAAATTTCAATATTTCTTTGATATTCATAACCTTGAAATGATATTTTCATATCAAATATTGCGTGGAATAATTTTTTGGAATTTTCTATATCATTTATTGCAAAGCGCGCTGTTGCGATGAAGTACTTTGGTGACCTACACTGAAAGAAAAACGTTACATGAAGTTAATGTAAAAGTTTCATCAATTGAGCTGCTTTACTATAAAAATGCTGATAATTTTGACGATTGGGCATTACTATTTTTTTTCCTCATAATATTAGTAAACATTTTTACCTCACATGTACATTTTTTAAATAAGAAAAATACAAATCAATTAGTGCTGATTTTTTCTGAAAAGTAATGACTAACGAATGTAAATATTTGGTGTATTTTGCATTGGGTAATTTTTCCTAAATTGTTTAGGGCGTTGCCAATAAATGTTCGATCTCGTTTTTTTTCTTAAGCACCCTGGTAGGCGAGTTGGTAGCGTGGCTGCCTATCAGTGTAGGTATGGGGGGTGGGGGGTGTTTCATTTAAAATAAGACATTTATTTTTTAATATTAAAAATTTAATCTTCTATTGCTTTTTGACATAATTTCTACTATTTCTAGCTCTGTTACTGCTATATCTCTATGTACGTTAAGCAATGCTAATCCGTTCAATCTGTCTTGCCCAGTTTTATTTCTCAAATAAGTTTTCAATCGACGGAGGGTTGAAAAAGAACGCTCGCTTGACGCGACTGAAACTGGTAACGTAGCTCCAATTTGCAGGAAGCGATGTATTGTCGGAAATATCATATTGTCGCATAAATTTAAACAATCAATAAATGTCCCAGGATCTTTTGTTTGATTTAGGTTGTGTCTATTTATATAAGATTTGAATTAAAATGCGATCAAATAATTATAAAATTTTAATTGTTACCTTCGCCATAATTTAAATTCAGCAAGAAAACTGAATACGCTCCTGGTGGGTTCGATTCCCACCAGAGGATTAGGCCTGTCGCTGCAAAACTCTAGCCATATGGTCTGTGTCACCCGGTTTACCATTGTACCCAAAATTATAATACAAAATCAAATACTTTTATTTTAAATAAATAAAAAGAATCCAAAAAATGGTAATCTAATCACTGATAAGGGTTTATAACCAGAGAATACATCCCGATTCCCGGAATTATTGGTCGGTACTCCCGGGAATAAAATAAAGGCTTATCCATTTTGCCTTTTAAAAGTAAACGTTAATAAAACACATATAAAATATTTTTGTTCATGATATTTCCTATTTATTATAAAGTTTGTGTGAAACAGTACATCATTTAAATGACCACCACGCTAAGTGTTGCAATCATTGATTCCATTAAGGGTAAAAATATATGAAGTCAACCAATGAGTTTCCCTCACCAATTCCGAATTGGCTGAAAGTTGGTACGAAGGGAGTGTTCAATATAACAATAGCATCTGTCAACTTTCAGTCTCCTAGCTTTTCTACTTTCAATTTTATTTAATTTGAAAAAAATGATTAGAAATGTACTGAGATGCTTTAACACAATTTTTAATATCTCTGAAAGTATTATACGTACATAAATGATCAAAGGCTTATTTTGAAGCTAAAATTATGCACCGTTAAATAGAAATATTAAATAGATAATTTTCGGACAAGGATATCGTGGATAAAAAAGGACTAAAATTGCCGAAGGATATATCTCAAAAAGCGATATTTTTAAAAATTTCAAAAAAATATATGTTATTCCCTATTCTGTTTTGCACACGTCTTTCAACTTTTAGCCGTGGATCTTTATAATGGAATGAGTTATTAAGAAAATAGTTCGCAAAGGTTTACGTATTCATAAATTTTTGTATTTTTTAAACAATTTCAATTAGTATTTTAAAATAATATTTCATATCATACCAGTGAATTACAGTTATATTCATTCAGCTACTAGTAAATAATAAAAAATATCAAAAACCTAGATTATATTTACTTATTTGTAAAGACTTTCAATTACAAAATCGGTATCTGCCGAGTAACGCTTTACTTTAATGTTAGTTTTTCCCACAGGTACAAAAGAATGCAGTTTTTGCGTCCCAGGAATAGTACGCAATTGTTTAAAGCGTATTTGGAGGAATCGTACTTCTTCATCGTAATCTTTTACTGTTAATTTTGTATCTCTGTACAGTTTATGATGTAATTTTTTCTTTTTGATTGGAGTTTGTTCCAGATATGGTAAAGATTCGTTTAATTTGGAAATAGCAACATCTTCCGTGCCTGATGCAATTTCATCGAAAGTATCTAAATTTCCGCTTATGTCCGAACCTTCGTCTAAACTAGATTTGTTTAAATTGGAAAGCTTTTTTCTACATGCCGCACAAATTGTATTTGAGGTCGTGATGTTTTTATCCGTAATATACCGTAGCATCCATTCTTGAACTCGTATTAAACTTTTATCGCGCGTAGTGTGTCCGGATTTATTAAAAGGATTACAGCAAAATCTTGAATTGAATGGCATGTTTTCACGGTCACAGAGTTTGTTGAAACAGTTTTTAAAATACCGCACCCGAAGAATTCACAATTAAATGAAAAATGCAGCATTACCAAACTGACAATATTCTCATAGACTACTTTCTTAATATATTTTATATTGCATATATTAAAAAATACATTCAAAATTAAAGATTTTATGAAATATCATAACTTTTTCTTGGGAATTTAATTATAACTCATTCCATGATGACGATCCACGACCAAGAGTTTGCAGACGTGTAGAAAACAGAAAAAGGATTAAGGTAATTTTGGATCACTTTTGGCACATATTGGGCGGTATCTCAGCCATAACTTCTTAAGTGCTCAAGAGTTAAAGGTTTATCTGCATAAACACGGTCTTTCGCGTAGCCCCACAGAAAAATTCTAATGGTGTCAAATCGCATGATCTTGGTGGCCAGTTGATGTCGCGACGACGAGAAATTATTCGGCCAGCAAATGTCTCTTGCAATAAAGCCATATTCGCTCGAGTTGTGTGGCATGTGGAATAGGGTGGAGTGAAATTCAAAAAAAAAAAGTTAACCTCGGAAAGAGATGTAGTCTGGGGTCCTAATGAGGGGAAAAATAAAGAAAAAAATTTTAAAAATTTTTGGAAATTATCGCTATTTTGGCGTTGATTTTAGAAAAATCCTAAAAAGTTTTATGTCAATAAATGTTTGCAATAGCGTAAACAATGAAATAAAGGCATGAAAAAATTTAAAAAAAATTTTCTCATTGTTCAAAAATTTCAAAAAGTAAAATAAGTCAAATCGTCCCTTCTTCAGAAAATTGACTGAACAATGAAATCGCCACCAAAGCTACAAATATTAGTCGATTATCCTCATATTTGCCTCAAATACTTTTGTTTGGGCACTGAACAAGCTCAAACTTTTAAATTTCGAATAAGTTAAGTCGTTTTTTTTCCCCTCATTAGGACCCCAGACTACATCTCTTTACGAGGTTAACTTTTTCAAATTAAAAAAAAAGCATGTTTTCACTCCACCCTAATGTGGAATATGAAACCACATATTCTCCAAGTCGTATTCTTCAATAGCAGGCAAAAAAAAAAGTCTGCTATCATACCACCATAACGCTCCGAATTGACGGTGACAGTCGTTCCCTCGTCGTTTTCGAAGAAGTAAGGTCCAATCACACCTTCGGACCAAAGAGCGCACGAAACAGTGACTTTTTGTGGATGTAATGGTTACACAATAAGAAATACTCAATATGTAAAATTATAAATGTTATTCGCGTTAATATCCAAAGATAAAATCTCGAAAATGTAAATTTATATATAATAACTATTAATAAAGATGTTTTTAAAGATGAAAAAAATGCGGATGTAATGGCCTCTCTTGAATTACTTGAGGATTCTCAGAACCCCAAATACGATAATTTTGTTTATTAACATACCCAACCAAAGTGAGAAATGTGCTTCATATCCATAATCTCCTCTTAAAACACGATATGTGGCTGTGCCAGAATCACCATTTTTGTAGTAGGTTTTTATAATTTTTACTCGTTGTGTGATAGTTAAGCGATCCATTTTCGTCAATGTCAGACTTCCAATTGAAAAGAAAAGAAATTGGTTTAACAACATTGTTTGATAGATGTCGAATTCCAGTTCTATACTTTTGAAACCACGAAATGGATAACCCTATATATGAAAAATGTAAAATAAGTAAACATTCTGGTCGGAGGAAGGAAATGTGTAATTTACGGTACATGTCAAATGTTAAATACCTTAAATTGAAAATAAAAATTACGGAATTTTTGATAAACTATTTGGCTGATTTTTTAGAATTTTTGGGAACAAATTTTACATCTGTGATTGTGGGTTTTAATCGGGAAATTTTGCGATTAAATATATTATTTTTAATACAGGATTATTTTCATTAATAATTGTCTTCACGCTGAAAAATACGTCTTTTTTAAATGTTTACACACAAGTAAAACGCGTGTTAAGACTTTGTAGCAAGTGAAGCTTAATTCAGTCTACACAAACCTTATTTGGATGTAAATATAACTCGCTTGCTATTTGTATAAGCAATAGCGTGTTTGGGAGAAACAGACAACGTACTTATTAAATTCAACAAAGTATAACATTTGATTGCGAATAATTGTGTATTTGCAGCTGTTTTCGTAAAATTTTTTTTTGCATCTACGATCTTAAAAATAAATGCAATAACCAAGAGAATAAGATGAATTGTTATGGAGAAATTCCCAAATTCCAAAAAAAAAAATAAAAAGTAAGACAAAAATTCATACATATATATTTGATATTTATCACCTACAAACAAGTTAATGTTTGTGGTGTGGAAAAATATGTATATGTTTGATGCGAATTTGTTTGCTGAAATTTTTTAAAATTATCGTTTTTTTCAATAAGCTTGGGGTCAAATTATCATAGGATTTTTAATTAAAGATTAATTACTCATTTCAAGTTTTCAACATACCTGAATTATTTACACGTTTAACTGTTTCATGTCCTAATTTAAATAGATGGGTCTGATTATTTATTTTAATCCAGCCATGTGGTAGTGTTGAGTCAAATATGAACAAACAAAATATAAAGAGTTCTTGGTATCCTGTTTCGCCAGTTACAGGATGTTGCCTAAAGGCAGTTCTGGTAAATTTTACAAACATAACACATGATTTTATTCTCTTTAAATAATTCTCATATGTTTTTATATTTGAATCTTCACTTGGTTTTACTATAAACCTATTATTTTAATGCTTTTTAACACATTATGTATGAAGACTTCTTTTGCGATACGATTTTGACAATTTCACTCTACTGAGAACGTCTTCAGAAAGAACATGTGCAAAGATTACAATAACACATAAGGGTACTTAGAAGCATATAAGTGCAATGTTCCCTATAGGCCTATAGTTTAAAAAAAAAGTATAACAATTTAAAGAAAATCAAGTCCCTCGAAGACTTCGAAAACATTCCCAGTTTCACGGTAGTTGAAAAAGGTCGGGAAATTTATGATCCTAGTGGGAAATTTAATTAATGACCGCATAACTAAATGGTCACTTAAAATATGTGACTGTATGATAAATAAATTGATAAAATTTTCCAATTTTTTATCAAAATAATTTTTCGGAAAATATATTTTGTTTGCCTTATATTTGTGTATAACTCCAGAACTGCCAACTAGATGAAATACTATTTGAAAAATAATAAATTTTCTTAAAATTACCCAAAGTTCACCTTGACTTTACGAGTAAGATAGTAATATCAATAGCGTGTAAAACTTCGCCAGCATTAGCGAGGAGCCGGCTTTAAACAGTAATTCCAGATCAGAGAGAATTTACTTACTTACCTATTTCCTTTAACATTCCATGAAGGAACATACGGGGAACTTCTCTCCAATCAGTGAGCTGTGCACGATACAATGATACATACCCAATGACCGGGACCTGCTGTTTAAAGCTGGCTCCGAACGGATTTTTCTATAGATGTTTTCACTTGGACAGCATTAACGAGGTGGACATTTTTTGATGGCTTACCAGGAGTATATAATTTATACAGAGCACAAATCACTGAATTGATGACTTTACATGTGTTCCTTTATTTAGGGAAATATAGACATGGAGAGCTGTAAAGTTGCAACGATATCGAAAGGCTCAATAAGCTTGCGGTTGTGATTCTATTGGAATATCAAAAGGTTAGTCCACTCAACTATTTAACGATGTAACAAATATGAACCAAGAATTTTATAATTTGTATGAACTGATACGGGGTGTAAGTATAACGGTAGATTGGTGTTGCTCATTTCTGAAATTCTCAAATTAAACACCGGAAAATTTTTGAAACTAACATTTCGTCGTATATTATTATGTATTTGAAAAATTAAATTAAAAAAGAAATGAAATCAAAATACGACACCTATAAATAAATATATTTACAAATATATGTACATGAGTATGTACGAATGTATATCGATGGGCATTGGATACCTGAGTAACTAATAGTTTAACTATGGTTAAGTATAAACCAGTTTTTAATAAATTTCGAATGGAAAAAAGTTAAGTTTATTATGGGCCAACAAATACGATGGTGGGTATGTATTTATTTGTGGCGTATTGTTTTAGAGTGTACGCGTGTGTGCGCGCCTGATCCCAATACAACGAAACATCCAATCAAATTTTAACGTAAAAAAAAAAATAAATAAAATCATAAAATTATTTTATAATTAACTTTGTGCGTCTGTGGTGCGATCATTGTATTTGCTTGTCTGTCTGTACCAACGCACGCTCTTACTGAGATAACTCAAAGCCCAAGAAAGACAATGAATATTACCGATATTGAGCGCGTTTGAATTTGTTTAACAACATTTTCGTTTCAAAACAAATCTCTGAATAAACTTATGGTACGAGTACATAAAGATTTGAAAACAAACCAGTATTGAAGACAAAACAAAAGCACAAATAAAAGCTAAACATAAGTTCGTTTTTTGGATACTAGCCTGCGAATATTTTGTATTGTGTATTACGATGTATGGAGAACACGCAATGGTCTCGAAACAAATTGTGATATAAACAATGCGATCATCATCATCATGGAGATCATTATCGGTGTAGCAGTGTTTGCATCATCATCATCTTCATATTGATAGAGCTGATGATGACGATGATGATCGAGCATCTTTTAATTGGAGGCAAATAATCGTATAATGAGTCTGTTGTTTGGGGAGTAGACACATGAAAATAATTCTTGTCTAAAATAAAAATACAAAATTGTTTAAGGGAACCCACAACTGAGAATTCGACCTACCAGAGAGCTCTGCGAGACAAACACAAACACACACACTCCCGAGCACACTATTCTACTTATGGTCACACACACACACTCACAATGTACCGATGTGTTTGTGTGCCTCTGTCATGAGCACGCGCTTTAGTCGACACGAAACGAATTTTGTTTGTATTTCAAAGATGTTTTTCTGTTCAGCGTATTGCGCTCATTACTCGTACGATCGATGCACAGTGTTCTCCAACTAAACCTTATGTTTATTTTGACCAACCGTGTTTTTCAACATCTGCAAAGCAGCTTTTTCCAAAAAAATAAGCCGATTTAGGAACTGACTTTTGTATATATACTAAAGGTTGTTTTTCTAAGAGCTTGCTGATTTGAAATTTAAATAAAACACATGCCAAATTATGAAATGGCAAAAAAAAATTGTTTATTTGGTAGATAATTTCTTGTCATTTAACATTTAAATATAATTTCGGAAGCGCCCCGGTAGGCGAGTTGGTAGCGTGCTTGCCTATCAGCGTG
The DNA here is from genome assembly GCA_958296145.1 of Hydrotaea cyrtoneurina. Taxonomy (NCBI): domain Eukaryota; kingdom Metazoa; phylum Arthropoda; class Insecta; order Diptera; family Muscidae; genus Hydrotaea; species Hydrotaea cyrtoneurina. Next base: position 46,432,240 of record OY282514.1, on the reverse strand, counting down.
GGGGTTGTGGTTTCGATTCCCACCAGAGGCTTTGGTCTGTCGCTGCAAAAATCAAGCCAAATCGTCTTTGTCACTCGGTTTATCCTTGGACCCAAAATTAGAATATAAAATTTACTTTGTATTGTAATTAATAAAATAAATAAATAAATAAATATAATTTCGGGCATATCGCTACCACGACTATTTTGCACAAAGGTCATTCTGGAGGTTCAATTTTCGACACCTTTTCAAGCATTTGAGGGCGAATTTCAGCAATCACACGTTGAATATTGATTTCAATCGTTGCTGGTTTATCCACGTAAACCAATGACATCAGGTATCCCCACAAAAATTAATCGAGTGGCGTCAAATCACACGAACGCGGAGGCCAATTTACCGGTCCATTTCTCGAAATAATGTTGTCGTTGAAATGTTCTTTCAATAAGTCCACTGTTTCGCCCGCAGTATGACAAGTGGCACCATCCTGTTGAAACCACATTTCGTTTTCATCCATATCTTGAGTTTTGGCAACAAAAATTCATTGATCATGATTCTGTATCGATTTCCATTCACGGTAACGCGTCGTCCTTCCTCATTTTTAAAGAAATAAGGACTGATGATTCCATTTCCACGATTTGGAAGTGTTGTTCTGGAGTTAACCTATTTATGATGATTTTCCAAACAATACTGAGTAGAGACGTCACTTTTTTCCAACACGAAGTGTTATTTTGGTATTCACAGAAAAATTTAATTTTTTGAGATAAATGATCAGATGTTTATTTCCTAATGAAGAAGATGGTATGCCGTTAATAATGAAAAACAACATCAGCCAAATGACCACCACGACTACATTTACAGGACCATATCCTTTCCATAACCAAATCGCAAAGGGGCTGCCCTATGTCCTCGATAGCTACACGATTTCTATCTTTGAGGTCTTGAATCGACGCTGGGCTGCTGGCGTAGACCTTATCTTTCACGTGGCCCCAAAGGAAGAAGTCGCTAGGTGTTAAATCACAAGATCTCGGTGGCCCATTGTGATCACCTCTTCGAGAGATAATATGTAAAAGAGCAATTGTTTCGTTGCTTGTGTGGCACGTAGCGTCGTCTAGTTGAAAGTAAACCTTTTCCAGATCAATATCATCCAACTCCGACCATAAAAAATTATTAATCATCTCTCGATAGCGGAATTCATTCACGGTAACTGTTGATCCAACCTCATTTTCAAAAACTAAGGTCCAATGACCCCGCCGTACTATAAACCGGACCAAACAGTCCCACGTTGAGGATGGGGAAGTTTGTCAACAATAACTCCTGGGTTTTCAGAGTCCCAAACGCGACAATTTTGCTTGTTGACGTATCCACCGCGATGGAAATAGGCCTCATCAGTCAAGATGACTTTTCGATGGAATTCCGATTCATTTTCATTCAAAGACACCTTCAACACTTTGGGCTACAGCAGCAATATTCTCAGTTGTTCTTGAGCGATGTGCAAGGGTTTTATGCTTCACATCACTAACTTGTCCACACAGCTCGAATTTGTCCACCAATTTCTGTATTGCGGTTCGACAAGGTGTTTCATGACGACCTAAAAATTATTTAGTTTTTCACAATTGTTGTAGTGAATTTTAATATTTTCAATGCGTTGTTGTATCGTTCCATTTTTAATAATGGCGTAGTTGAGATGCTTAAGAAGGGGAAAATAAGGAAACAATATTAACAAATTTAAGGAACCTCGTCACGCCATTCAGGTTTTGAAATTTTTCCTTATTTGATGTTGATTTGAAGAAAATTTATAAAAATAATAAATCAAACTTATTCAAAATTTACAAAATTTCAGATGGTTCAGTACCCAAATAAAGGAATTTAAGAAGGATCAACCAATATTCGTAGCTTTGGTATCGATTTAAATGTTAAGTTCATTTTATTGTCGGACAAATGTTTAGATTTTGCTGATGCCCCAGACCACTGTGCCATTGCCATAGTCGAGCTGCGTCATCACAGATAGACATACAATTGCGATAGCGAGTATTTCTAGTCGCAAGTGTCCGGATAATATGTACTTCCCAAGATGTGTGGTCTCCATTCGCATCTGTACGGGCGCATATTTGTTGTCGCTGTATCGGTGTCTGTGTTCGTTGGATGATTTTTATTTTACATTGCTCTCTGTGGCTCTTTTATTTGCTGTAGTCTCTGACGGATGTGTGTATTTTGTTCAAACATCCAATCTAATTTCACCGAGCAGCCATTGGCACCACCCACTTGTTTTTCTTGGATCTTCACTGACTTCTCGCATCTACATCGCCCTCTTGGCATTTCATTCATTTTGTTATTTCCTTCTAAACGTCATTTTCATTGATTTTGTTGTTGTTATTATCAGTGGCCCGATAATGTTTACCTATTTCGTTACTTTTCGTTGGTTTTTGTAATTCATCATGGCGCAGTGTCTGCGTATATTTGATTTTTGGTAAATCCGGAACCTCCTAATCTTGTGAATGGATGTGTCGACATGTCGGTGATGATCTTCCTCATACGACGGAACTAAAATAAAAGGTATAAATAAGTCATCGTTGAGGTTTTACCATTACCAGCTTTTCCATAAACGCACAGTGGTTTGATGGGATGTTGGAAGAAAGATCGCGGAAACTTTCAAGAAATACTTCAAGAAATTTCTCTATCAAGCAGAAAGTGCCAAGTCAGAAAATTGCATTTGTTGATAAGTTGCGATTACAAACATTAAAATGCCGAGTCCTTTCGAAACTCCATTCTAAATTCATTAATATTTGGAGGACTAGCATTAGGTAATTTGATATCGCTGGTCCTTAGATATCAACCCTTTATATGGAATCAGCTCCAAAATAAATTTTGTTAATTTTCTGAGCAATTCCTTTAGTTTTTGAGAACTTGCCATCCCCTACGAACATCTGGTAGCCAAGAACAGAGAATTTAAGAATTTTGTTAATCTCTGTGTAACGCTGTGGAAGTGAGTGCAGCTACCACACAGCAGAACCCATGTTCGAAATCTAGTAGGACCATTAAACATTTTTCAGCGGCTGCTTCCACCTCATAAACACTGGCTACTTTACGAGTAACTGTGTAATCTCTAAACTTATCTGGAAAAGCATTAGCCGCGAAGGCGTCCAGTAGGCCTCACCCAGCTTACGGATTCGAGAGAAGTTCCTCGTGTGTTCCTTCATGGAATGTTAAGGGAAATAAGTAAGTGAATTTCTGGAGGACCAGCTTTAATTCATGAGAAAACATCCTTGGCTAACAAAGCCTAAAGACAATCTAATTTTTGAATAGGATGTGCCATAATTTATAAAATGTTTTGTAAAAAATCCCCGTCAACTATAAGAAAACCAACCAATCATATTCTTGTATTTTTTTCTCTCCAATTTATTTAACTTTTAACAGATCTCAGTTCTGAGCGTAGTTTGTTTGATATCCGGCAATGTATTGTGGCAGTGAGTATATGGGGAACGTTTGCGAATAGGCACCAGCACTGGCGTAGGGGCAGGTCCGAGCTGGAGCACAAGGTGCTGGAGTCAGCCTGGGCTGGCAACTGAACAAGTAGTTCTTCGGACACGGCGGAGCAGGAATTGTAACGGGAGCAGCACCACCACCATAACCGCCAGCAGTGCAAACAGCAACCAAGCCAAGAACAACAGCGAATACCGCGAATAATTTCATGTTGAATATGATGATCTGAGTAAGTTGGCTGTGACTTGTTGAATCTTTAGTAGAAACTGACTACTTGTTCGTGATTGCGTTTCGATTAAATACGATTTTGGTAATTTAGGCCCAACAAATGTTCTACAACGCACTGCGTTAAAAAAATATGCTTTGATTGCAATATTGTCTTGACCTACACCTAGGTATAATGAAGTTTTTGTAAAGCGTTGAAATCGAATCCCACACCGGAAATCACAAATATACGAATATTTGTGTCATTCTGACGTGTATCGGTCAACTCAGTGCAAACACTGAGCTTTGTAAGTTATTAGTGCGAAAAAAGTGTTCCTCTTAACTCTTTGTAACTAACCTTGATCTAGTTTTTTTTATCATTGCCCATTTATTTCCGGTTTAGCTATACAATTGACAATTTGCAAAAAAAAAAAACTAGTGTACTCCTCAAATTACGTTGAAGTATCGCTAACACAGTGCATTGCATTCATAGGGGGCAACAACTGAGTGTTAGTCAAACAAAAAAATATAAACTAAACTCTTTAAAGAACGAATAAAATCAAAAGTAATTAGGATCTTTAAAAAGACTTCCAAACGATCTTGAACAAATTAATCATGTTCCATTGTATATGAAGTATAAAATAAGAGTTCGACAAGGAAGTGAATGTCATAGATTGATTCTACACGAGCTGAAAATTCCATATAATAATGTCATGTCTTTGAAGGTACGTAAATATTTCCATCAACATTCCATGGAAGCACGGATCAGATCAGTTAACTGTCGAATACGCAAATGCCTGGAAATGCCCATATGACAATTTCTAACGCATTCCGGCCAATTTAAACAAATGATATGACTTAAGACTACTTCAGTGACATAGCTCAGATTCTTTTCAATATTTTAACATTCATGAAATTTCCGATACTGACAATTTAACTTCTAAAGTCAGCCGCCATCCATGAAATACAATGAATTGGAAATGGAGAGCAGAAAACTTAAATTGAGACATATATTACATATATAATGGAAAGCTGGTGCTTATGGATATATGGACTTTTAATATCACCTGGTCGCTGGTTTCATATCCAATTTTTTTTTCAATTAACTAATTTGTGAGCTCTGGCGGACGAAAGGTAAATACGAAGATACTAAAGATTTATTTAATGAGAGCCTGGAACAATCATGACATTAAAATAGTTCTTGGGAATTTTATGGCAAAAAATACTGCGGAGAATGTCTTTGGTCCGTCCGTCACTAAATTTAATTTTCATGACGACTCCTACGTAGGGTAATAGATCAAGGCGGCAATAATCTGCCTTGATAACAACAAGCCCACAGTTGGTGATCGAATGCGAGCAGAGCTGTGCCAGCATTAGACCAGAGGAAACGAGCTGCATTAGCTATTCTGCTCAACCTATAACCTGGAAGAATATAAGCCAGACTGTTGGTGGCAACCTTGGCCTACTATGTTTGAATCAAACAAAACGTCTCGGATCTATTTAATACATTTCTTATCCATCACATACAGTGGAACTTTCATAACTCCAACTTCGAATTTTCTTTAAGTCGAAGCACTTCCAGTCGCAGTAGCGTTATGTAGTCAAATTCTCTTTAATTGCTCTTCAATAACTCGGAGGACTTGAATTTCTCTATAGTTTGAAGAAACATAATGGCACAAACTTTCATAAGTTGAACTTTTCGGAGAAATAAACCAAACAATAATGTTATTATGGCATCAAACCCTGTTTCTAGGTTTAAAATGGATCCCCAAAAAAATATACGCTCAGAAATATCTGAGGTTGATAATGAAGCAGTTCATTAGATTATTCGGCGGATGCCGATATTGCTGATCATTGTTCCTCCGAATTAATTAATTCGCCGAATGCGCAATAAATGATGATGATCAGGAGGAGGAGGTTTTTTTTCGATCCTTTATTTATTTTATTGAAATATAAATACAAATTTCTATTAAAATTGCTTATTTCCCCGCGAAGGGCAACTTCTACGATGGGAAACTTCTCTCGCATCAGTTATATAATTTGTAGATTCACTGATCGGGACCTACTATATAAAGATGGCTTTAAACGGCTATTGGTTTTTTTACATCCACTCGTATACTCGCCAGCATTTGCTGAAAAATGATTGATTTACTTACCAGCTTTCGAACCTGAATTTACTATGTGCTAGTCACACACACGTTAACACAGATCGGGTCATAGATTGTGCGAAGGAGGTTTCTCTCGCAAAAACCCTAGACCGCGATACTACTTTCAGCGATACTACTTCTCCGTGAGGCGGCTCTGTTATTTATTTTGTTTAACTCGAAGTTGCATATATTTGCCAGCAAGATCCTTCGCTTAATTTGTACTATTTGCAATATGTATTGGCCCTTTTAGAGAAGTTTTCATTCACTCGAAAAGTTGACACATTTGTTGCCATTCGGAAAATATATATACATTCCGTATTCGTCAACTGTTATGTAAATGTCGTTTATAAAACCTCAATCGAATATTATCATTGCCGAGTTGATTATTTGCCAAACTATTTTTTACTTATATCGTTCGCTTTGGCACATAGCTTTTTATCAATGAAAATTTAGTAAAAAAACCTGGTTACGCCACGGTTAGCTCGTGTGGGGTTTACAGAGGACGATATTGAATAAGATAGGCGATAAAACACATCCATGCCTTATACCCCTTCAGACCGCAATTTTATTACCGGATCGATCTACAGAACTCGGCAATTGGCTTCATCGTATAGAGTCGCTATTGGGGAAATTATTTTCTCTGGGCTTATACGCTTACACAATCACCACTCACCGAACTGTTCGACGATTATCTGAAGACTGTTAGAGTGGCCAACACAGGAGCTTCTGGTGCAAAATACAGGTTGCTCTGGTAAAAGCGCATCGTTAAGAGCTGTAGCCAGCCTTGTTTTCATAAACAACATTTAATTTGAGTTTATGGGATCTTACTTATTTCCCTTAAGAATCCATGAAGGAATTCACGGGGAACTTCCTTATAATCACTGACAGGGACCTACTGTTTCAAGTCGGATCTGAACGGTCAATGTTTTTCTACAGAAGTTGTACATGGCGTAGAGATTACTCTCTTACTCGTGCAGTCGCCAGCATTTACGAGGTGGAAAATAGCAACTGAAAAATGTTTGATGGTCTTACTCGGTTTCGAACTTGTTTTTACTGAGTGATGTCTCACACACTGCCTACCACACCCCGATCATCCACAATTCTCAATTGTCCTTATCTAATTACAAAATAGATAATGGTCAGTCAGGCAATATATAGGGTTATCCATTTCGTTATTTCAAAAGTATAGGGCTGGAATTCGACATCTGTCAAACTAAGCTGTTAAACCAATATTTTTTCTTTTCAGTTGGAAGTCTGACGTTGACGAAAATGGACCGCTTAACTATCACACAAATGGTGATTCTGGCACAGCCACATATTGTGTTTTAAGAGGAGATTATGGTTTATGGTTTTGAGGCACATTTCTCACTCGGTGGGTATGTTAATAAACAAAATTCTCGTATTTGGGGTTCTGAGAATCCTCAAGTAATTGAAGAGAGGCCATTACATCCACAAAAAGTCACTGTTTGCCGCGCTCTTTGATCCGAAGATGTGATTGGACCATACTTCTTCGAAACGGAGCGTTATGGTCGTATGATAACCGAATTTTTTTGCCTGCTATTGAAGAATACGACATGGAGAATATGTGATTTTAACAAGACGGTGCCACACAACTCGAGCGATAAGGCTTTATTGCAAGATTTGCGTAATTTCTCGTCGTGACGACATCAACTGGCCACCAAGATCATGCGATTTGACACCATTAGATTTTTTTGTGGGGCTACGCGAAAGACCGTGTTTATGCAGGTAAACCTTTAACTCTTAAGCACTTAAGAAGTAATGTCTGAGATACCGCCCAATATGTGCCAAAAGTGATCCAAAATTACCTTAATGGAATCAATGATTGCTACACTTCGCGCGGTGATCATTTAAATGCTGTAGTGTTTCACACATAATGTCAACGTTCATACTTAATAATAAAAAAGATATATCATAAAAAAAAAATATTTTATATGTGTTTTATTTACCTTTACTTTTAAAAAGCAAAATGGATAACCCTTTACTACTGGAGATTCCAACCCTGGTATTCATAAGAATTTAAAAGAGCTTTTCTAACCGTTGTGAAGAAAAAAGTGTAAAATTTTTGTGTGTGATGGGATCAATTTCATCAAATCTAATTAACTTTTTCGCAGGATAAACCCAAGGTAATGTAAAAATGTACAGTGAAAAATTTAGCGATCACATAGAGTGACCATGGCTCACAACATAAATAGTGAGCCTCCTACAGAAATTTGAACACTACTGACTACGATTTTAAATTCTCTGTACATGTTTAAATATTAAAAGTCAAACCATGCTAATTTCAATAAATACTAAGAAGAAGCTAGAATTGATTTTAAACTTCCGGGGTTAACTTTAGTTTCTACTTCTTGTTAGTATTTATGAAAATCACCTTGGTTTGAGTTTCAAAATTACCCTATATCCGCTACCACTGTGTAGTGCACTTGACAACGTCTTCAATATCTCATACACTCAAGAATCAATACCGTCAAATATCATTTCTTCCGATATGCTGTTGTTGTTGTCGGTTTTGATATTTCTGGTTTAAAGACATTTTACATTTCATTGTCATCCACCAGCATCACTTCATTGTGTCGTGTTTTTCCAATGTTCACATTATTGTCTCGTTGCATCTCTATCTTCGTCCGCCACCCAAAACGGGGCAAATAATTCCGTATCACAGACGCTAACACAGTTTACATACAGAGGAATGCATTCATTGAGTGCACCGATGGAGGAGTGCGTCTGCCATCGCCGCGGCGGCGAGTGCATTTGACAAATGTCCCCCTAATGATTATCATGTTGTTGTACACGACACGATTGTCGTCGTCGCTAGAGCGTTCGGTGGTATTTGTCGCCGTAGCCTTTTCCGGTTACATACACATGGCTTTGTGAGATTGTGTGTGCATGGGTATCTGAAGAATACCAACAACAACTGTCCCTATGTATTTAAGCTCCCAGCAAGGTACGATTGAGTATCTATGAGATGCAGCGTCTTTTGTTTTCTGGCGTTGTTGGTGGCGTAGGATAATTTTTTGGTTGTTTTCGTTAATGCACGCCATAGTATGTGTGTATATATATTTATGTTTAGTTTTATATGTATATATTCATATGTACAGTTGTATGTTAGTATTTATTAAGTTCTTCAATAAATAAAAATTTGTTTATGCGTTTTGGGTGCTTTTTATTTGGTTGCATTATTTAAGTGAACAACTGTGAGTGTGTGTAAGTCTGGCAATAGCCGCATATGGGGGGAGGGGTGTACATGTAGGCATTGAGGTGGCCCGCTAAGTTGGTTTGAACTAAATACGGTGATACATTTGTTAAAACTTAATGAGTCCACCTGATGACTAAATGAATGCATTTTATCCACATTCTACTGGCCAAGTAAACGCCATTTTGCTTTTTAAAAGTAAAACGTAAATAAAACACATATAAAATATTTGTTTTCATGATATTTCTTTTTTATTATACAGTTTGAACGTTAACATTATGTGTGAATTACTACATCATTTAAATGACCAGCACGCTAAGTGTTGAAGGCATTGATTCCATTAAGGTAATTTTGGACCACTTTATGGCACATATTGGGCGGTATTTCAGCAATAACTTGACGAAAGTTGGTTCATAAGTGCTGAAGAGTTAAAAGTTTATCTGCATAAACACGGTCCTTCGGGTCTAATGGTGTCAAATCGCATGATCTTGGTGGCCAGTTGATGTCGCCACGACGAGAAATTACGCGGCCAGGAAATGTCTCTTGCAATAAAGCCATATTCGCTCGAGTTGTGTGGCATGTGGCACCGTCTTGTTGAAACCACATATTCTCCAAGTCGTATTCTTCAATAGCAGGCAAAAAAAAAAAGTCTGCTATCATACCACCATAACGCTCCGAATTGACGGTGACAGTCGTTCCCTCGTCGTTTTCGAAGAAGTAAGATCCAATCACACCTTCGGACCAAAGAGCGCACGATACAGTGACTTTTTGTGGATGTAATGGCCTCTCTTCAATTACTTGAGGATTCTTAGAACCCCCAATACGACAATTTTGTTTATTAACATAACCACCGAATGAGAAATGTGCTTCATAACCATAAACCATAATTACGATATGTGGCTGTGCGAGAATCACCATTTTTGTAGTAGGTTTTAATAATTTTTAAGCGTTGTGTGATTGTTAAGCGATCCATTTTCTTCTGACGACTTCCACCTGAAAAGAAAAAAAAAAAAAATTAAACAAACAAAAAATTTTAACAACTTAGTTTGACAGATGTCGAATTCCAGCGCTATACTTTTTAAACCACGAAATGGATAAGCCTACATTGGCACTTATATCGAAGGTCATACATATGTCAAACATATGTCGGGTTAACATATGGTATTTTAGTAGGAACATCAACAACCCATGTAAAGCCCTTCCAAATAACATTGGGTAAAGCTCACTGATTTGTGAAAAGATACCCAACAGTTCCTTTATCAATCGCTGAGTAAAGTAGCTGTAAAATTTCTATAACTATTAGTAATAAATTAGATTACTTTGAAAAAAAGAATTGTATTGAATATATAATCCTCTATTAAATTACAAATAATCTAAAAGTAATCAAGATTACTTCTAATTACTATAAAATAACCACAAAGAGTCACAGCAAATGCGGTTTGCACGAATCGTTCATGATCAAATGTTACCAGACATGGTCGTTAGTAATTGTTCGCTCTTCTCACGGGGGCGTATTTGAACGTGATCCAAATTATTCCCACGATGTCATCTCGATTTAAGATAATAAAAGTAATGAGAATTTTGTTCACCTGCATATACAGGGTCCGCCAAATAAGTTTTTTTTTTTTGAAAATTCTATAAAAAAAAAACCTACTGGATATTTTCTCAAATTTATTTTTTTATTTGAAAGTACAATCCTGCCGGTTATTTAATGGTCTTTATGCAAAATTCGTCTCAATGATGTCTCCGAAATGTTCAATTGTTGAGAACGACGGTGAATTGATGTTGATGGCGCTTCACGCAACTTTCTGCCACAGCAGCAACTTTCTCGGGTGTACGCACTGTTTTTGGCTTTTCACGCTGGTTTATAGTAATCGCTAGTAATCCTGATTACTTTTAGATTGTAATTGGTAATTGAAAAACTGAATATAATCATAATTTAATCATTACTGCACCTCTAAAAAAATTAATTTAATTAGTAATCATTACTATGTTGAGGAAATACGTGCGTACATACTGACTTGAAATTGATCATATTAGGCTCACCCTAATAGTCATGCATACACACATATGTCACCGTAACTGAAACTTTAATTCAAAGTAATAAAACTGATATTTTTAGCTTTTTTTTTCTTCATTCGGCTGCTGTTGGTTGTTTTTGTCATTTGCTGGTACATACCTACATTTACATTGTCAACGTCGTGTGCAGTTGTTCAATACATTTTCCCGAATTAGAATTTCTAATGAAACATAAAATCCTATTAAGTAGACATACACCCCCGTGTTTCAAAACTATTCTGTTTTGGGGGGAGCCAAAGAACGTTCTAGTTCTCTAGCTGCATACAAGTATATGATTCAGAATCGAATTTTTCAGTGTTTAGGATTTCTATGTGATTTTTCAACAACTCCAAATTTTCCAAAACTGATTTTTTCCCATAAATTAGTTCAGAGTACGTCTCTAACTACTGCTAAAAATTCTTTCACATCACTCTTTAACTGGAAAAACACAGTTATGTCTATGTTAATTCTTAAAATATTATAATAATTTTTACATAAAATTTTTTTATCTCCCGAAAATTTTAGAATTTTGAGTTGTGACCCTTTTGTATTTAGGGTGCGATATGTAGATTAGGATGGAGTGAAATAAAAAAAGTCACACTCCGAAAGAGATGTAGTTTGAGATCCTTAATAAGGGGAAAATAGGGAAACACTTTTAGAAATCGCGCCCTTGAAAAATTTAAATGGAAAATTTAAATTTTTTATGGTCGAAATATGGCAAAAAAGTGAAATAACCCAAGCAGTCGTTTCTTCAGAAAATTACCGATTTTTCATAGGGAACAACTAGGCGAAACATTACATTTTCATGCGAACAGGTGGATAGCGTTAACGATGTTTCAAAAATAAAAAAGTTCCTTTCAAAAACCCACACCCAAACCGAAACAATGGTAGATGATGTGGGTAGACGAATAGAATCAACTGAAGAAATGGTAAGACTTTTGATGAACACTCATTTTCCCCAAGGGATGGCGGGACACACAGAGATACCGATTCATAGGGATAATGAAGTTCAACAAAGTTTTATCATTACAGACCATATGGTCAAAGAGGCCTTAAAGAGCTTCTCACCATTTAAGGCATCAGGACCTGATGGAATCTTTCCGGCACTACTACAGATGGAGGCTCACTACATGTCAACTCATCTAGCCGTTATTTTCACAGCATGCCTAAAATTCTCATACACGCCGAAAGCCTGGCAGGAGGCAAGAGTTGTTTTCATACCCAAACCAGGCAAGGCAAGTTATGCAACACCTAAGGCTTATCGACAAATAAGCCTAACATCTTTCTTACTCAAAACCATGGAGCGCATAGTGGATACCATGATCAAAAGTAAGATTCCAAGCGAAAGGCTAAAATTTAAACAACATGCATACGTTAAAGGACGGTCAGTGGACACCGCCCTACACGAGGTAGTGCAAAACATAGAAGAATCCTTCAATGGGAAAATGTACACACTTGCGGTATGCATTGACATTGAAGGAGCGTTCAATAATGTACAGACCAACACACTAATTCAATCCTTAGACCAGTTCGAGGTGGACCGGGCTCTCCGAGACTGGATAAGCCACATGCTAAGGAATAGATGGATTAACTGTGGGTCTCACGAAATACAAATAAGAGACAAAGTATCACAGGGAACACCACAAGGAGGTATTTTATCACCACTCCTATGGGTTACCACTATTAACAGTCTCCTGAGGATCCTAACTGACGAAGGACTTAAACCAGTCTGCTATGCAGACGACGTTATAATACTTCTGAGGGGCCAGAATCCAAACCAACTTTGCAGAAGGGCCGAAACTGCCCTAAAACTTGCATATGACTGGGCTCGACCAAGAGGTCTAAATGTAAACCCAGACAAAACTGAAATATGTCTGTTTACAAGGAAAACAAAGATTGGTCCATATATAGACCCATCTTTCCTTAACAAAACAATTTCAATATCAGACAAGGTTAAATACTTAGGTGTAATCTTGGACAGAAAACTAAATTGGAAGTACCACATGGAAGAACGAGCAAACAAAGCTCACAGATGCTGGTCTCTATGTAGAAGAGCTATAGGCTCAAAATGGGGCCTCAATCCAACGATGACACACTGGCTCTACAAAAGCGTAATTAGACCTGTTCTAACTTATGCATCAGTAGTATGGTGGACATCGATGGAAAAGAAGTGCATCATAAAAATATTACAAAAGGTCCAACGTATGTGCTGCCTCGGCATAAGCGGAGCAATGAGGACCACATCTAATAGGGCTTTAGAGACTATCTTAAATGTCCCACCAATAGAAATACAGATTAAATATGAAGCCGCCCTCACAGCAATGAGACTCAAAGCAATGGGCGAATGGATCGAAACTGATCACAGGTCATATCATCAACAAATAGTTGAGGTAGTGGAAGGGAATTTAACTGACATAACATTAGTACCAGATAGAATACCCGAAACGTCAATAGTTGTTGAGTGTGAGACCCTAATACCAGACAGACAATCTTGGATTGATGGAACCCTAGCGCAGACACCAACTGGAAACTGCGGTTATTCGAAACTAGGGGAAAGGACGGGGCTGGGACTTTACATCGAAGAACTGGAAACCGAAGTTTTATTCCGCCTACCAGACCATAACACGGTCCTACAGGCGGAAATCCGAGCAATTACAGAGTGTGTGATCTGGTTTAGCGCTAACACAAGACCAACAAACGTAAATATCTTTACAGATAGCCAATTGGCTATCAAGGCAATAACGACTAAAACGGTTAAATCAAGGACAGTTTTAGACTGTAAAATTGCTATTAACTCTTATTCCAGACATGGCACAATACGCCTCATAAGGGTGCCTGGTCATCACGGGGTAAGAGGAAACGAGAAAGCCAATACCTTGGCTCAACGAGCCAGGGAGTTGCAAACAATAAATTTAGAGAACGCGAAACCATTCGGAGCTACGCGTTCTGAGCTAAAAAGATGGGCGGCAGACGCCCATATCACACTATGGAATAGTGAAACTATTGGGAAAACGACAAGAATCTTGTGGGGTGAACCAAACGAGGATAAAACCAAAACATTGCTGAAACTGAGCAAAACAGAAACTAGTAAGATCATGGGCATTCTAACAGGGCACATAGGCTTACAATCGCATCTACACAAAATAGGAGTTGTAGACAATAGCGTATGTAGGGCATGCGGGGAGGATGACGAAACTTTGGAGCATTTCCTCTGTCACTGCCCAGCGTTCGCAAACAATAGATCCCGTTTCTTGGGAAATGACACTTTAACAGACTTGACCCATCTCAGGGGCGCAGACTGGAAAACAATTAAAGATTATGTCAATAGTACAGAGTTCTTAAAATAACTTCTCAAGACCTTTCCATGCACAGTTTAGAGCGCACAACAAGCCGAATACTGGCTTAGGTGTATGTCTAAGGACATGAGGCGGAGAAAAACCGCCTCCTCTTCTCAACCTAACCTAACCTAACCTTACATTTTCATGCATTTAATAATAATGAATGAAATTAGGCCCACTCCAAATTTTTGGGGACAATTGTTTAAGAGAGCTCTTACAGTCTAGTCCTCTGTTCAACACAGGTGAATAATTCGTAATTGGATACAAATTATTCACCTTATCTTCATTTCATCTGGACCGTTTATACTCATGTATACTCAGATTCCGCAAAAGATGATCATATGATGTACTCCAACTGAATACGAGTACTACACACGGTGATAGAAAGATAAATTATTCCAATGCCCATTCGTATCGCATCCACAGACAAAAAAGAGTTGAATGAACTGCTGAAGAAACACTTGTGCCCGTCGTACAGAGAATGAGCCACTCACTACGGACTGGCTCATAAACGTTTCGTTACGTCGTCCATTCATACGTATGCACTGTTACGGTGGTGGTGATGATGATGATGGGTAATAAATGTGGTAATTATTGTACTTAACTTCTTTCTTTTTGTGTGTGTGTGTGTGTGGAAATTTTACTCATATTTCTAGTTGAGCATTTTGGCACATTGGCAGAACAGTAATGTGTTTCTTTCATTTTTCTTTTTTGCACCTCAACATCGCAGAAACCAATCAATCATTTTGCATAATTCGAGAGTATTTTAGGTATTTTTTTTGTGCAAAAAAAAAACCAGATAATTTCGTGCTTCAAAAACAGAAGAATAATGAAATGGAAAATAATTAACCAAAAACAATAAGTTGGACGTGAATACAAATTAGTCATAGTTGGTTGGCCATAAAAACATTGCGAGTAATTAGAAATTACTGTTAAATGGTTTATTATACTCGTGCACATCAGTTGCGCTCTTGGCGTGGCTCTAACAAGGTAGAGTTGGAAAACGGTCCATTTGTCATTTGTTTTGTGGTAGTATGGGAGCTGGATATAGACTGGATCAACAAGAAACCATGGGTCTAAAAAAAATCCCAAGCTCGCGCAAGTGGATTTTGTAATTTTTTAGATATGTGCTACAACCAAACTACAAATGAACTGTTGGCATCATAATAAAGATAAGAAAACATACTTTATAATAAAAATAAAATATAATACCATAGCTCTTAAAATATATAAGATACAGTTCGACAAAGTGGAAAATCAAATTATGTGTTATTTTGAATCACCCGGTATTTCGGTAGCTATCACTTTTGAAGCTTTTATTATTTGACATTTGACAACGCAATGAAATTATTAAAATTCACTACAAAAATGGTCAAAATCTTGCCGTCACAGTTCGCAAAACTAAGCCATTTCTGTGTCGTCGTGAAGCACCTTGTCGGACCGCAATACAGAAATGCGGTTTATGGTCCGGCGGTGTCATTGGACCATTTCGAAAATGAGGTTGGATCAACAGTTACGGTAAATGGATTGCGCTATTGAGAGATGATTAACGATTGATTATGATCTGAGTTGGATGATATTGATCTGGACAACGATTTAACACCTAGCGACTTCTTCCTTTGGGGCTACGTGAAAGATAAGGTCTACGCCAACAGCCCAGGGTCAATTCAAGACCTCAAAGATAGAATTCGTGAGGCTATCGAACATTATGGGTGTTTCAAATAACATGACGTGTTTATGTTGGATACCTAAAATTGATGGTAAGTCAATATTTTTCAATCTTTTATCGGGACGAAATTGGGTGGAGTGTTCGCGTCTACGACCACCTTAATCGTAAGGCCAATGAAAAATAATAAATTTTTGGTGGATTTTTCAGAATTTTTGGGGAAATTTTCATGTTGGCCTTCTAGGTAGATTTTCAATTATTATGGGGAAGTTTTTATTTTATTTTATTCCATAATTGAAATTAAAATATAAAAAAAATAAAAGGCCATTTACAATAAGAAAAAACGATTTAGAATAATAAAACCATATGAAAAGGCTTCTCCCATTTTCGAAGTGGTGCACATCATATCGCAAATACAAAAAGGTTCACAACTCAAAGCTCTAACGCATTAACCCAACTAAAAATAATTCTCCTTAGTTCAACGCAATTAACATAAAATTGGACATAACTGTATTTTTCCATTAAAAAAAGATAGTAATGTGAAAACATTTTAGCAGAGTTGGAGATGTGTAGTCTGAATTAATTTATGAAAAAAAGTCAGTTTTGGAAAGTTTTGAGTTGTGACCCTATTGTATTCAAGATGCGATTGGTAAAGCTGTGACCCATTTTCGAACAGGCAATTCGGTTTAGCATTGGATAATTTTTCTTAAATTTTCTTTGGGATTTTTCAGAATTTTTGAGGAAATTTTCATATTGAGATTTGGGGCATTGTTTGTTATAGTGCTTTCATTGCTATTGAATAGAGGGAGAGAGAGATAGCGTATATTATAGTCTGGGAAATTACAATTGACTGCTCTATGAGTACACTAATGAAAGGTCGGGTATAACAACATGCTTACAACTTAAACCTTTGAATGTCCTTCTTTTATGAAGATATCAAGAGTGTAGCAAAAACTAAAAGAGCAAACATTTCGAATATTTAGGGAATACGATTTCGTCAATGCGGCTGCCCATCTTTCTAAGACTTGAGTGACGGATTGTGTCTCTATCTCAAGAACGACAAGCTGTATATTCATCTTAAGGGCCTCAATCGTTAAAGGATTGTTCGTATAGAATTGGTAAAGCTGATACTGCGCAAATTCTAACGGCGTCAAAACGCAGCTCCAAGGTGGCCAATTGACATCGCCGATTACCGAACATTTGGCAAATAAGATCGCAGTTGTTTATAATGCCTCTGTAAGACTTACCTTTAAACGAAATGGCACTTCTAGATGCATTTTTAAAGAAAACGATGCCACCGCTCACCTCTGAAGATATATTGGCTTCTCGACGATCAGCTGCGTCTTTTCTAATCCCCAGAAAAATATTTGTTTATTTCAGTAACGGATGGCCGTGTGCCTTCAATTGCTGACTCAATAGAATCTTGCAAGCGAATAGTACAAGTCTTCGTGCAAAATTTGTATCGGGAAATGTTGATGTCGATGTTCCAGTCATTCGGTGCTCACCGTACGACGACGGGGACCGTGAGTGTGCCACTAGCATTGTGGAAACACTTTAAATAAATGCAGAATTCTAATAAAGACGTCACTATGTCTGTATTTAAAAAAATCTGCTACGGCGATTAGTTTTCAGAATTTAATATTTTGAAATGTCGGTCAAAGTCATTCCTATACAAATATTCTCTAGTTCATAATAGCAATTCAAGCCAAACTCATATTACTGGTATTAGGGTCATTGAAATGGAAAATGTTTCCTCGAATTGACTTTAAAGCCAAGCAAACGAATAAACAATTGCTGTAGTCAACAATTTGTATGTTCTGCAGAAATACATATATGTATGAACCAGACATAAATGTATGCGGAAAAAGTCAATGTCCAATATCAAAAATTGCAAAATCGTCATTTGATAGGTGTGTCTGTAGTCAAGCCCTCCGAACGAGTACTCGTATACATACATGTATTTAGCAGCATTCACCTGGTAAACAATTGTCGATAGTATTTAATGTCTTAACAATTGACAACACGTAGTCAGTTTGTTTTTAAAGTTCTCGCTTAATTAATCAAATCAAAATGAAATCATTCGCAGTATTCGCTGTTGTCTTGAGCTTGGCTGCTATTGCTTGTGCTGCTTCGTATGGTGGTGCTGCCCCAGCTGCTCCTTCGTACAGTGCTCCTGTCTCAATTCCTGCTCCTCCCTGCCCCAAGAACTACCTGTTCAGCTGTCAACCTAGCCTGAATCCAGCTCCTTGCTCTCCACCCGCAGCCGGTGGTTACGGTGGTGGAGCCGGTGCCTACTCGCACAATTATCCTGTTTATGCTGTACCACCTCAGTACGTCGAGGCCTACCAGACATACTAAGATTTGATAAAAGGATCAATGGTTGTTTTTTAAGTTGTTGGTGATAAATAAATGTAATTTAAGGAAAGCAAAAACAAATGGTTTAAATTGAGTTTCTTTATGATTGGGCAAATAAGTGAAAAAGACAATGTTTTGTTAATGCAAAACGGAACCGAATTTTGCCGGTTATCCGGAATGTCGGTATTTTGAAGAATCATTCGTATAATGCCGGTTAACGGAGTCTGCTGAGCATTACATGATGATCATCGTGAAGGCTGGACCCGTGGGGGGACGTCACACAGTAAACCTGTTATAGATGGAAATCCCAATTCGAGAAGTCACCGTTTAGATGTGACTATCTCCTCTTTGTGTTCAGTCTTACTTACTCATAACTCCACGCCGAAGTATTTTTCGTTTGTACAGATTCGAAAGGAACGTTATCCTTTATTTACTTTTTAAAAGAAAAGATCCAATACCCAAATATTGGGAAATTACAATTGGTTTCCATAAGTTTCCACAACTTTTTTTAATTACATGTAAAAAAAATAGATTAGAATTCCATTTGTATAGCTGTTTAAGATTAATCTGGATATTGGCAGTTTTAGAACTATGAAACAAAGCAAGAAATTAAATCGAATACAAATATTCAGCCCTATTGCTGTTGTTGAAGTTTTTGAGTCAACGTCCCTTCTTGTCGACATCAATTCAATCCCAAGTTGGTATTTTGAATCGATCGACAACATCGAATGTTTATCGATAAATTGAATAGGCAAATTGCCATCTCTACCGGTTGATTCTGTTTATTTATTATGTTTGATGTTTTTCTGGGAAAATGTTTTTTTTATTTTTATTTATTTATTTATTAATTACAATACAAAGTAAATTTATATTATAATTTTGGGTCCAAGGGAAAACCGGGTGACAAAGACCATTTGGCTTGATTTTTGTAGCGACAGACCAAAGCCTCTGGTGGGAATCGAACCCACAACCCCCACGCTGATAGGCAAGCACGCTACCAACTCGCCTACCGGGGCGCTGAAAATGTTTTTATTTCTGATTCCGACTCCACTGCGAGTGATGGAGAAAATAAACAAAATTTAATATTACAAAGAAGACTATTGAGACAGGAGTCCGATATCTTCAAATTATCAGATGAAAAGTGATTGGGAAATGTTTGTTGTTTCCTGGACGAGTAATTATCTTTATTTCTTTAAAAGGTTTGAGAGTGACATACTTTCGACATAATAAAGCAGCCTTTACACGTGTGCTGGAATCAATAACATCTAAATTATCAGATCAACATTCACAATCAAGTTTGCCTATGAATCGCACCAGCTGAGTGTTAGAAAAGACTTTAACTTGGGACTGTCACAGTCGTTTCCCAGATACTGTCTCAGACTCTGGATGTCATGGAAAGGACAATTTGTCCTCTCCCGGGTTTAGCATATTACGGCGGCCTGAAACCAAATTGCTAAAACCTTTGTCTGCCGGTGGCATTACATTCTGCTTTGTTGACGAACCTTTTTTTTGAACTTTGTGTGTCGCCAAACCTTTAAATAAATGTTTTGTTTCTATAATACACAATTCATTAATCTTCCACCACTCTTCTGTGCGGGCCAAAAGAATTTAATAATTTCTCTATGTCGTCCCATTGTTGTTTAAAATTACTTGGAACAGTGTCCCTTCGAAAAGGATTTTTTCCCTTCGTTTTTCAAATTGATCGGTCTTAATTCAATAAAAGATTTGAATATAAGGTTACAGACTTCCAATAAGTATATTAAATTATTGAATCGATGGTAGATCAACGGTATTCCTTTGTTAAATCCATACGGTCGTATTATGAATTCCAAATATAAAAGGATCCAAATGCAAGTCTCCCTTTAACAATTCCATGCACCCAAATCATTAATATTACTATTAATGATTATAAAGGGGTTTCCAAACAAGAGGTGTTTCGGTAGATATCACTTTTGAAGCTCTTATTCTTTGACATTTGACAAGTAGAAACTACGCCATTACCATAAATGGAACGATACACGCTTCAGCAACGCATTGAAATTATTAATATTCACTACAAAAATGGTGAAAATCTTGCAGTCACAGTTCGCAAAACTAAAGCCTTTTTGGGTCGTCGTGAAGCACCTTGTCGGGCCGCAATACAGAAATTGGTGGGAAAATTCGAGCTGTTGGGACAAGTTAGTGATGTGAAGAATAAAACCCGTGCACATCGCTCAAGAACAACTGAGAATATGGGTGCTGTAGCCCAAAGTGTTGAAGAAAACCCAGGTTTGTCCATTCCTCGTCGTTCTTTGGAATTGGGCATTCCACAAACGACATTACACCGTATTTTGCATAAAGACTTGGGTCTTAAGGCTTATAAAGTTCAATAAACACAAGAAATCCAGCCGGTCGATCATCAACAACGTCGTGTCTTTGCTGATTGGGTCCTTGGAAAAGCATGAAAATGATCCGGAATACCATTTAAAATTAACTTGACTGTTAAGGCCCATTACCACCTCGGTGCCTACGTCAACGAGCAAAATTGTCGCATCTGAGGCTCGGAAATCCCAAAAGTTATTGGGACCTTACTTTTTCGAAACTGAGATTGGGTCAACAGTTACAGTGAATGCATTGCGCTATCGAGACATGATTAATGATTTTTTATGGTCGGAGTTGGATGATATTGATCTGAACAACGATGACTTTCAACAAGACGGCGCTAAGTGTCTCACAAGCAACGAAACCATTGCTCTTTTGCGGCAAAAGTTTCCGGACCGTGTTATCTCTCGAAGAGGTGATCAGATAGGGCAGCCACTTTGCGATTTGGTTATGGAAAATTCCATGAAAATTATATGGTCCTGTAAGCGTGGTCGTGGTGGCCACTTAGCTGATGTTGTTTTTCATTATTAACGGCATACCTTTCTCTTTATTATGAAATAAACATTCGATCATTTATCTCAAAAAACCCCATTTTTCTGTATTATGAGTTTTAAGGATTTCCTTCAATGGTAGTGATTAATCTTTAATCTTAATATATATTTACCCTCGACACTGATTCACTGATACACTGATTCACTGACTCTGTCACGCAGTACGTAGGAATTTAAATAGTCATTCTATAATAATTCTACAAATGATAATAATAAAAAAAATAATATTTTTTTTTGTACAGAAATTGTGTTTTCCCCAAATTTTTTTTAAAAAATTTTTTTTTTTGCAAAATTTTTTTTTACAAATTTTTTTTTTCTACAAAATTTTTTTTTTCAACAATTTTTTTTTTTTCAACAGACATTTTTTTTTCAACAAAAATTTTTTTTTTAGCAAACATTTTTTTTTCAAGAAAACATTTTTTTTTCAACAAAATTTTTTTTTTCCACAAAATTTTTTTTTTTCAACAAAATTTTTTTTTTCAACAAATTTTTTTTTTCAACAAAAATTTTTTTTTCCAATTTTATTTTTTTTCGAAATTTTTTTTTACAAAATAGTTTTCTCAAAATATTTTTTACAAAATTTTTAAAATTAAGTAACAAATACTGAAAACGCGCTCTTTGTGTCACGGAGATATGTTAATCACTTTCTGCCAATATTTTCAGCGGGAAGAGCAGGTCAATTAAATATGACCAAAAAATAAACATCTAGATGGACCAACCGTCATTAAGTTACTTTAGTTTGTCCGCATGAATGGCTACGTCCAAAATCGGCGAGTTCAGGAACGATGTATGAACTAATAACCAACCCATTTGAAATTGCAGTATAACCATCATAACAGAGATCTCATAAATACAGGGTTTTCCAACAAACAAATCGCAGCCACTACCCTATATCCTCGATAGCTACACGAATTCTATCTTTGAGGTCTTGAATCAACGCTGGGCTGTTGGCGTAGACCTTATCTTTCACGTGGCCCCAAAGGAAGAAGAGGCAAGGTGTTATTGTGATCACCTCTGAGAGAGATAACACGGTCCGGAAACTTTTTAGTTTTGCGAACTGTGACTGAAGACGCAAGGAGTTATTGTGATCACCTCTTCAAGAGATAACTCGACTGCAAGATTTACACCATTTATGTAGTGAATTTTAATAATTTCAATGCGTTGTTGAAGCGTGTATCGTTCCATTTTTAATAATGGCGTAGTTTCTACTTGTCAAATGTTAAAGGATAAAAGCTTCAAAAGTGACATCTACCGAAATGGCGGGTGATTCAAAATAATACCTCGCGTTGGAGGTGTCATACAGATATGACAAAACTATGTCTCTGATTAAAAATGGCCAGGTCCCCTCTGTTAGCTCCCATTGACTTCAGTTCGTCCTTTCCTGAGATTAGTTTTATTTTTATTTTATACTCGCTGTTCAATAATAACTTGTGATCCAAGAAATACACCAATTGCCATTGCTAGCTTTCGCAATATTTCAAATCATTAGCAACGATCATATGGAGATTGCCGTGTGAGTTATCAGTAGGCCAAGAACGCATCGGCCGCAATGCCATTTGTGTCGAATGCAAATAGCGCAATTTCTTGCAGCAGTCCACATTGCAAATTAAGATTCAACAAAATCTGCCCCGTTAACACTTTGACAAGCAGTATTTAATCGTTACGCAACTGCTGGAAATTATTCAGTTTCTTGACAAGATTCGTTGTAGGCAAATCTGGGCGATTGATCAATTTCGAAATCATCGACATGAGAACGTTCACAGTAATCGCCATTGTCTTGTGCTTGGCTGCCGTTAGGGCCAGCGGAGGTTATGGTGGTGGGGATGTTGCTCCCTCGTATAGCAGTCCAGCTTCAGGTGGTTATGGCGGTGGCGCCGCACATTCGTACAGTGCTGCGGCTGCTCCTTCATCTGGTGGTTATGGCGGAGGTGCTGTGGAATCGTATAGTGTTCCTGCGGCTCAGTCATCAGGTGGATATGGTGGAGGTGGTTCAGGCCCTTCTTATGGTGCCCATGCTGCTCCTTCATATAGTGCTCCTGCTGCCCACTCATATGGTGCTCCCGCTGCTCATTCTTATAGCTCTCACGCTGTTCCTTCATATAGCGCTCCCGCTGGTCCATCATATGGTGCTCCTGCAGCTCCTTCTTACAGTGCTCCCGCGGCTCCCTCATATAGTGCACCAGCTGGTCCTTCATATAGTGCTCCCGCTGCTCATTCATATGGTGCTCCCGCAGCTCCATCTTACAGTGCTCCCGCGGCTCCTTCATACAGTGCTCCTGCAGCTCCCTCATATAGTGCACCAGCTGGCCCTTCATATAGTGCCCCCGCTGGTCCTTCGTATAGCTCTCACGCTTCTCCTTCTTACAGTGCTCCCGTGGCTCCTTCTTACAGTGCTCCTGCAGCTCCCTCATATAGTGCAACAGCTGGCCCTTCATATAGTGCCCCCGCTGGTCCTTCGTATAGCTCTCACGCTTCTCCTTCTTACAGTGCTCCCGTGGCTCCTTCTTACAGTGCTCCTGCAGCTCCCTCATATAGTGCAACAGCTGGTCCATCATATGGTGCTCCAGCAGCTCCATCTTACAGTGCTCCTGCAGCCCCCTCATATGGTGCACCAGCTGGTCCTTCATATAGCTCTCACGCTTCTCCTTCTTACAGTGCTCCCGCTGCTCCTTCTTACAGTACTGCTGCAGCTCCATCATATGGTGCTCCCGCTACTCCTTCATATAGTGCACCAGCTGGTCCATCATATGGTGCTCCCGCTTCTCATGCTTATAGTGCTCCTTCTTACAGTGCTCCTGCAGCTCCATCATATGGTGCACCCGCTGCCCCTTCATATAGTGCTCCAGCTGCTCATTCGTATAGAGCTCCGGCTTCTGCTTCATCTGGTGGTTATGGTGGTGATGCCACCTCTTCATATAGTGCTCCCGCTGCTCCTGCATCCCCGTCTTATAGTGCTCCCGCTGCTCCTGCATCCCCGTCTTATAGTGCTCCCGCTGCCCCTTCATATAGTGCTCCTTCCTCGCATAGTGCTTCTGCAGCTCATTCATATAGTGCTTCTGCCGGATCTCCTGGAGGATACAGTGCACCTGCATCGTCATCTTATAGTGCTCCACCTGCTCATAAATCTGGTGGATATAGCGGTGGTGCTGCCTCAAAATCCGGTGGTCATCATAGTGATGACACTTCATTTAGTGATGCTACATTTGCCGCTTATGGTGGTGCCAGCGCTGGTGGTGACTATGGGGCCGGTGGTCATGGCGGAGCTGGTTCATATACACATCATTATCCGGTTTTCTATTATTTTGCCCCACACAATGTTCAGGGCTGTCCGACAAAGCATAATGAGAGCTAAATATTATATTTTATATATTCATAGTACCACAAATAAATAAATACTTTGAATTCACATTTTATGAAATTATTTTTTTCCAAAGCCACGATGGATACGATGTCATTTCGATGGGTTCGATTATAAATTTTGTCGTTAATCTTTGGATTGCCATATTTGTTTCAGCCGAGTTTATTCATGATATTTCAAAAAAGTTATGGCCGAGTTTCAATTCCAGCAAGCACATGAGCATCGTACCCGCCCAGGACTCTGGAGTCGCAAATTATGCTCGACTACGACTCCGAGTTGTGTTTACTTACATTTCACATAAAATAAATAAAATGTATTTAAAACAAGTTAATCTGTTAATAGTTTTTAAAATTTGAAATATTTTCGGTTATACGAACTTGTTTATCTTTAAGATACAAAAGAACATCAGTGTAATATAGAGTATAGGAGTATAGGTATTAATGTACCGAAGGCACTATATAAGAAAACACATATTGTGGTTGACTGATTTTACAGGACTATCATCTATACTTGGTGTGCAGTCAGGATGCGGTTACCAGCCCCAATAAAACAAACAAGAAAACCTGGTAGCCACTTCGAGATTTCGCTGTATGCATGGTAATATTCTATCGGATTTGAAGTGGATGGGCATCTTAATATTTTGATGCTCTTTGTCTACCTGACATCACCTATTAATTTTGTTGCGATTTGTGTTCTTTGTAAACCACCGTGACACTTCCCGAACGGCCGTTTCCAGTTGGTCAGGCTGGGAGCAATATCCTGATCACCTACAGTAACTGATTACAGACTTCAGTGAGATCGCGTAGCCAAATTCGTGCCCAGTAGACTCTGAGTGGAGCACAATGGATTGTATTCAATGTATTTACTATCTATGGGCAACACACACAAAATATTTGGTCGCAAAATTTCAAAACTGAAAAACTCATCAAAATAAAAAAGGAAAACTAAAGACCAAAATAAAGATATGGAAAAACAGATGACTGCCGTCAATAAGTAACGATCTTCATGGAATTTTCCCAGAGGCCCTGGATCTCACCGTGGGCTATATAAGGTCGTACGAAGCGGCGTTCCACCGCCCATACACCTTGCAATTTTGAACCACCATATCAATCATGATTACATATTTGACAGTTATGCTATTGTTACTTAAGCTGTGCCAATCGCCTTTACACGTTGGCGCCATGTCGCATATTTTCTAACGTCTCTATATGGAATTTTACATGGGATGTGGATTTTCTGGTGTAATTTTTTATGTTCTCCCAGGCCATGTCCGCAATTCCAGCTCAACTATGGATCAAGTTAAGAAATGCAGTCTAAAAACTCCGTACTGTCGATTGACGGCTCTATGAAAACAACCCCAAATGCAAAATGCCCCAAAAAAGCGAAGAATACCCCAAAAGTCCAATACGAAAATTTCCCCAAAAATTCTGAAAAATCCACCAAACAATTACCCAAGCAAAATATTATGAAAACATTTATTTTTTAACACAAAAAAATCAGAAGTATGAAAAATATTTATTTTACATTTATACATTAATAAAGGTTCCGCCATCTAATGTTTTTTTTTTCAACTAGTGCTTATTTCGTTTTCGTAATTTTCGTTATCGGGCCATGTTAAACGAATTTTTGTTTACAATTTAAGAGGAGGATATTTGCAACATTTGGATTCAACAAGACGGCGCTACGTGCCACACAGCCGAAGATACACTCGATGTTTTGCGCCCTGTTTTTGAAGATCGCATTATAAGCCGCAGAGCTGATGTCGTTAGGCTACTGCATGGCCAGCCGAGGCAGCAATTTGAATGAAATTATTTTCCATTATTAACCGGAAGGATTGTACTTTCAAATAAAAAATAAATTTGAGAAAATATGCAGTAGTTTTTTTTATAGAATTTTAAAAAAAAAAGTTATTTGGCGGACCCTGTAGTAGGTTTTAATAATTTTTCCGCGTTGTGTGATAGCGATCCATATTCGTCGATTTCAGACTCACAACAGGTTTAACAACTTAGTTTGACAGATGTCGAATTCTACCCCTGTACTTTTGAAACCACGAAATAACCCTATATAATTGTACTTTGTACTAATTATAATGTACTTTTCGTTCACACATAAAGTGTCAAAATATCTTCCAGCAATATGGACATTTCATTTTATCCATATTGGCTACAATGGTTCCGTGAACAGTGGCACAATGAAAACTGACCCCAATTCAAAAATTAAAAATAGCCCCAAACTTGGGGTGAGTTTTCATAATACAATATCACCCCAACATAAATAAAACACCCCAAATAAAAATGAAAAATACCACAACACCAAATTGGGAAATTCATATATCGAACATGAAAAATTGCCCATTTTTTATGTTTGGGGAATTTTTCGTTTTTTTTTTTTTGTATATTTTCAAAACAAAAGTGAAAAATGTGAAAAAACACCCCAAATAAAAGTGAAGAACAACCCCAAACTATTTTTTACGACCCTAATTATAATATTTGAGATATGACCCCAATATCAAACTGAACAATGGCCCCCACACACATTATTCACTTTTGTTTTGAAAATATCCCAAAAAAAAGAAAAATTACACAAATTGTTCAAAAACAATATTAAGTAAAAATTATGAAAAACTACACAATTTCTTTTGGAGAATTTTTCATAATGAAAAACTCTCCAATTTCGTATGAGATTTTTTTAGGGTATTGTGTAAACTTGTTTTAGGTAAATCCCTTCTTAAAATACTTTTGACTACGCTACGGCTTAACTCAGGCATTGATTACTTTTTTTTTTAACCAGTGCTATTAGTATTGCGAGTATCCACATACGTTCCCCTCGGTTTTTAACATTTCCATTTGAAACATATTTTGAAATTTACATTATTTTTAAATTGTTAGGAAATGAAAACAATTGTGGCAAATTTTAATATATAATTTGGTTTTATTTCATATCATTGTAATATTTTCCTTATATTCTTAGTTCTCATTTTGTTTGCCTTGATAGTTGTTAAAGTATTGGGGGAAGGAATAAATAGGATATTGTTGCGAGTATGAACCGGCACCGCCATAACCTCCAGCTGCTGGAGGAGCACAGGGAGCTGGAGTCAAATTAGGTTGACAGCTGAACAAATAATTCTTGGGGCAGGGAGGAGCCGGAATTGAGGCACTGCCATAACCACCGGCACCACCTCCATAACCACCAGATGCAGCACAAGCAGCAGCCAGGCACAGAACAACAGCGATGGCAGCAAAGAATTTCATTTTGATGTTGATTTCTGAGGAAAGATAGGTGACTTCGATATGTTAATGGTAACTTTTAAAACGGTACTGTGTAGTTCTGTTAATTTGTGTGGCGATTAAATACTATTGCAGAAGTGTTAACACATCAATTTTTAGCCGTTGCAAATAAAATAAATTAACAAAATATTGTAGGCTATGCGGTAAAGAGTAAATGGGGTCAAAGTTAAAAATTAAGCGATCGACAAAGCCTACAAAACAAATGACCGGTATACGGTGGAGTCCAAGTGAAATTCCATAAAAAAGGTTGAAACAAATTTTTGTAAAAACAAGTGGATAATAGTTAGAGAATTAGGTCGAAAAAGAGGCCAAAACTTACCAAAACGGGATAAAAAAAGTACAAGAGGGAAAACAACAAATTTGTGTACAAAAATTGTAATCGACAGGAATAGGCCAAAAAAAGGGAAGTAATGAATAATGGGACCAACAGAGGGGCCAAGACAAGATATAAAAAGGAACAAAAAGGCGGAAAAAATAAAAAATTGAAACAAATTTTGGCAAACTTGTGGACAATAGTTAGAGAAAATAAAAGAAAATTAAAACAAATTTTTGGCATAAACATACGGACAATAGTTAGAAAAGGGACGAAAAAGTGGACGAAAACGGGATAAAAAAAGTAGAAAAGTGGAAAAACAAAAATGTGTGAAAAAAAATTGTAATCGACTGGAATGGGACCATGATTGGATTCAAAGCGGGTCCAAAACTAGTATAATATAATTGAGAAATAATCTACAACAGCTGAAAATTAGTTAGAGGTGGGACAAAAAAGGATCCTAGATGGGATACAAAACGGACCATAAAAGGGGGGAAAATAAAAGATTGAAATAAATTTTTGGCATAAACATACGGACAATAGTTAGAAAAGGGACGAAAAAGTGGCCAAAAACGGGATAAAAAAAGTAGAAAAGTGGAAAAAAATGTGTGAAAAAAATTTTAATCGACAGGAATGGGACCAAGATTGTATGCAATGGAAAAGGATCCAAAGCGGGCCCAAAATTAGGAAATGAGAAATAATCTACAACAGGTGGAAAATAGTTGGAGGTGGGACAAAAAAGGGGCCTAGGCGGTATAAACAACGGACCAAAAAGGGGGAAAATAAAAGATTGGAACAAATTTTTGTCAAAAACAAGTGGATAATAGTTAGAGAAGAGTCGAAAAAGAGGCCAAAACGGGATAAAAAAGTACAAAAGGGAAAAACAAAAATGTGTGAAAAAAAATTTTAATCGACAGGAATGGGCCAAAAAAATTGGAGTAATGGATAATGGGACCAAAAAAGGGGACAAAATGGGATATAAAAAGGAACAAAGAAGGAGAAAAAATAAGATTGAAAAAAATGCTTGGCAAACTTGTGGACAGAGAAAATTAAAACAAATTTTTGGCATAAACATACGGACAATAGATAGAAAAGGGGCCTAGTCGGGATAAAAAACAAAAAAGGGGTAAAATAAAAGATTGAAACAATTTTTTGGCAAAAACAGGTGGATAATAGTTAGAGAAGGGATAAAAAATTGGCCAAAAAATACCAAAACGGGATAAAATAAAAATGTGTGTGAAAATGTTGTTATGGGCAGAAATGAGCCAACAATTTCTAGTAATGGAAAATGGGATTAAAAGCGTCCAAAACGCGCCCAAAACTGGTAGAATGTAAATGAGAAATAATCTAGAAACGAGTATATAAAATACTTGCGTGACTGATTCATCCTGTCCTCGCCAATGGCTGCGGATTTTTCGAAAATCGGATGGGAAGGGGATAAAAATGGTAAAACCCTTCGAAATACCCAAAATTACATACAAATCAAATATTGCGTTTTTTGTTGGAAAATTAGTCCATAACTACGCTTTGCAACAACAGCTGAAGAAGAGTTTAAAAAAGTATGAAAACAGGGCCAAAATGGGATAAAAAGGGGGTAATTAAAAAAGTACGAAATAATATCTACCGCCAAAAATTTCAATAAGGCGATGAAGTTTCTGAGTCGTTATAAAACATTTTTTTGTAAACCAATGCAATTAAAAAATATTTTGTATGTACGCTTACGAAGAAGCGGGCATTTGCTAGTTTCCAATAAAATGTTATTATGCATACTGATATTATAGGCCCACTTATTTGTTTTTGACCTAATTATCGATTATATTACACTTTTTCCCATATATTTTGCCAATTTGTTCTGTTGTCAACCCACGTAAAATGTTAACAAATACAAAATTGCGTAATTGACATTTTGTTAAAAAGGTATTTAATCGCCATGAAATTGTTAAGAATTACTCAGTTTTTTCGATTGATTCGCTATCAACAAATCGTAGAAATTCATATAGAAATGAAATTCTTTGCTGCTATCGCTGTTGTTGTGTGCCTGGCTGCTGCTTGTGCTGCATCTGGTGGTTATGGAGGTGGTGCCGGTGGTTATGGCAGTGCCTCAATTCCGGCTCCTCCTTGTCCCAAGAACTACTTGTTCAGCTGTCAGCCCAATTTGACGCCAGCTCCATGTGCTCCCCCAGCCGCAGGAGGTTATGGCGGTGCTGGATCCTATTCACAAACCTTCCCCATTTATACTCTTCCACAATTTATTAATAACTTCCAACAAACGAATAACTAAGGATTAATGATTATTGAGAATGGCTGCTGTGTGTAAATAAATCTAAGTTTTGAATAATTTAAATTCAGTAGTTTTGACTCAGCTGCCACATTATCTTTTGCAGACTTTTGGCACTTAAATTCATTTAACTGCCACAAATTTGCAGCTATCCAAACCTTCCACACAAAGGCACATAAGTTGCTGTGTTTTCTTTTCTTTAGATTTTTGAGGGGGTGCTAAATGAAAAATTTAAAATGAAAAGAAAGTGAGCAAACCAAAAATTTATGGCATTTATCTAAAATTTTCAAAAGTTTTGAAATTTTGGCAGTTATTTTTAAATTGGCACTTAAGTGGATGGAACGCTAAACCGCATCTACTATGTGTGAAGTTTTTGTATACAAGTTTTGGCCAATATTTAGGAACATGGGTATTAACCAGGATTTAGGAAATTGGGCATTCAATTCTCTAAGAACTCTAACATTGTATAATAGATGCATCCAACCACTTGTAGCATTATAATCAGAACTTGGGTTTAAATATTTAATATTCGAATTTAATGTTCAATATTTTGTATCGACCTTTTTCAATTATATTGAATTTAGAATTTTTGAAGAGTTCATGCTCGAGGTCAGGAATTTGTAATAAAAAATCATTTTATTTAATTAATTTTTCCAGTATTTCGCTTTTCTTTGAAGAACATCAAGAACACCGCCGTTGAAAATAAAAATAAATAAAAGTGCCCATTTCATGGTAATACAGCATAAAAAAATTCGAAAAAGAACTTAGTTTAGACATTTAGGTCTGTTCCTCGGGTAAGTAAATAACACACAGTGTGAAGCAACCAGATTAGAACAAGACATAGCGAAATTATATTCGTAAGAATATAAGAGAAAAATCGTAACTTAAAATCAAAGTGAACCATTGTTGATTTTAAAATTTTGCAACTTTGAACATTTCAACTTTAATTTAAGAATGAACAACGTTGAAATGAAGTAGAAACACTGTAAATCAACAAAAAAACAACCTAGTAATTGATAATTGTGAGGGAAACAAAAATGTTTCCTTTTTGATTGAATTAAAAATAAAAATTTTTGAATTCTAGATCAACTTTATTTTAACAAAGTCCACATTAAATGTTTCACTATCATTTCAAATAAACAAAGTTATTTATTTAAAAACGCACAACTTAAAAATAATAGGTCAGGTTATGTTAGGTTAAAATGTAGGATCGGTCATGTACAATGACCGTCTCATGTCGTTGACATACACCTAGGCCAGCAATTCGGCCTGTTGTGCGCTCCTAGTTTCTTCTACAAATTCCCTTCCCCTTTATTCCCTTCCTTAAATTCCTTATGTCCATTGCTTTGACGACCGACAGGTCATCTAAGGTGACCTCTCCTAATTGGATTTTCCTGATCTACGAGAAAGCGGGACACTGGCACAGGAAGTGTTCCGCCGTCTCGGCGTCCTCTCCGCATGCCCTACATTCGTCGTTCTCGGAACATCCTATACTAAATAGGTGTGTCCTTAGGCTAGTGTGTCTTGTGATGACCCAAAACTTGTTGTTTGTTAAACCCTAGTAGTCTCCTTGTTTTCTTGTAATCGAGATATTCCCAGGTTTCCTTGGTGGTAATAACGAACAATTTTGATTCAAAGTGGCAGCATTGTCGTTTCGGTCAGAATCCCACATTTGGGACTGCGAGTAGAGTTTCGAGAGAAATTAATTATGTGGCGTGAAAAAGAGGTACTTTCCGCGTTATACACTTTATTCCATTAAAATTTCACATTTTATTCCGTTGTAGTTTAGATCGATCCCGAGCCAAAATAAGGGCTG
The DNA here is from genome assembly GCA_958296145.1 of Hydrotaea cyrtoneurina. Classification (NCBI taxonomy): domain Eukaryota; kingdom Metazoa; phylum Arthropoda; class Insecta; order Diptera; family Muscidae; genus Hydrotaea; species Hydrotaea cyrtoneurina. The sequence goes on along the minus strand of OY282514.1, from coordinate 46,399,835 downwards.
GCTCAACAGGGCTTCTCCACTCTCTTTCAATTCATCGGTGAAACGTGTTTATAATTATTATTTCAAAGATTAATTTTTAAGTTTACTTTAAATTGTTATATATTTATCTTTGTCTCCACTTTCAATCATTTCACACTGGTCCAATGGCAAAACTCGTTTTCAAGAAACCCATGTAAAAATATATTATTTTTTGGTATTCAATTATGGGGGTACAAAAATACAACTTTAATTCAACATTAACCGTTTTAAAATCAAGGAAGCGACGTTTTCAAAATGAAGACGCGTAACTTTGATTAAGAAACGTCCATTTTTAATTTAAATTTTTTTTTGGCTTTGAATCAATGTAGATAATTTTTGAATTTATATTGCGCATTTTTGATTTAAAAACATACGTTTTTTGATTGAATGTCGGCCAATCTTGAATTTAATATGAACACTTTCAAATTAATGACGTATATACTTTGATTTCGGATGAAAGTTGTTTTAATAATTACTTACTTATTTCCCTTAACATTCCATGAATGAACAGACGGTGAACTTCTCTCGAATCAGTGAGCTGTGTACGATATAATTTGTATACCCACTGACCGGGACCTACTGTTTAAAGCCGGCTCCGACCGGCTAATGCTTTTCTAGAGAAGTTTTACCTGGCTTAGAGATTGCCCTCTTACTCGTAAAATCGCCAACATTTACGAAGTGGAAACAGCCGCTGAAAAATGTTTGATGGTCCTACCCAGTTTCGAACTCGAGTTCTTGTGTGTGATAGTCGCACACACCGCCTACCACACCACGGCCTTCCACATTGTTGGATTTAACAATTTCCCACTTGGGTTGCTTTCAAAAGAGTTTTTTATTGATTCAAGGTGGAAATTTTTGATTTTAAGTGGTTTTTTCCTAGGTGCGGGTAATTCTGAAGGGAAATTAGAAATGTCATTCTGATCGAAGTGTTTTCTTTCGGAATTCGGATGTGTTTGCCGACTCGTCGTTCAGAATTCGATTAGATGGTGGTGCCTTTTGTTAAATTGAATTGACCATGGTCCTCCATGGTCGAATACAGACAATGGAATGGTAACGAGTACATCGGTGTAATAGTCAATTAAGGGAGATATTTTCCATCTTCCTACTGCCCCCGTACCTGGTGTAAAATATAGATACTGAGTATGGCCAATGTTATGGGCTAACAAGAATGATAGAAAGAAAGATTACGCCATGCGCCTGATTTCCCGTTAGATGACGTAGTTAGTCCCTTGTAAGGGTTGCCAACTCTATGTGTATATACAACGAGTAAAAATTTTCAGATTGGAATACAGCATAAGAACGGTTGTTGGCAACCCTGCAATTGAAACCACTTTGACTATTAGCCAATATGAACACTTCGGGTGACGTCATTCGTCCAACCTGCGCAGAACATTTCAATTGTATGCGCGGGATGGCGTAATCTATGTTTCTAGCCTATTTCAATATATCCAATACATGCCAGTAATATGGCACACAATTATTCTCCCTACAAAGTCGAATTCAAATTTTCATGATAGTACAAAAACAGTTTAAAATGCTATTCCAAAATGTATGTTTATTTCGATTATTACTTCAAGTCGCAGAGTCTTAGTTCTCATCTAGATTCACTTGAAGGCCGTTAAAGTTTTGTGGGAACGAGTAGATGGGATACTGTTGCGAGTAGGAGCCGGAACCGCCATAACCGGCGGCAGGAGCCGCACAAGGAGCTGGAGTCAAATTAGGCTGACAGCTGAACAAGTAGTTCTTGGGGCAGGGAGGAGCAGGAATTGAAGCGCTACCATAACCGCCGGCACCACCTCCATAACCACCAGATGCAGCACAAGCAGCGACAAAGCAGGCAACAAAAGCGACCAACACAGCGAAGGATTTCATTTTGATGTTATTGATTATTTGTGATTAATCCGTGTTGAAATTTAACAAGAAACTGAATACAATTCAAACGTTGCGTGATGATTAAATACTTTTGAAAGTGCAAACGATGCAATGTTCTGTTGGGGGTTTCTTTTTGTCGTGGGCTGCAATTAAAATAACTTATTTAACACATTGTTGGCGGTCGGTAACATCCAATTGTTGAATGAGGTCAAGAATGCGGTGAGACTAAAATACGAACGGTGCAAAAGAATGTGAGCAAAGGAAGATACAATAAATGTGAGGGCAGGTAAAACGAATTAGGAGAAAATAAAGAAACTTCGAAAATTGCATGAATTGTCGAATATTTAGTGGGTGATAGGGTCTATGTGAACGGTTTGCCAACACTCGTATGAAGATCAAGAATATTAGCAAGTAAAATAACTTGAGCCGGACAGGCCTGATTATATGATGATCTACAACAATCCAGTATGTTTACGGAATACATGGAGAAATTATAACAAGTGCCATTAAAAAAAAAAATTGTTAACCTTAATAACATCTAAATTTAAAGTAAAACTAAGAAAATCCACTTGTTTTTTTTTCTAGTTGTGAAGAATATTTTTTAGGCCAAGAAACAATGAGAAGACTCAAGGGGAGGCTTTCTGCCGGTCTTGACCTTTACATCCGAGTCGAACATAACTTTCCAAATCTCGCAGCCCATCTTTAAATTGTTTCTTATAACTTTCACAATTATAACGCATTGTTCTTTCGATTTGAAGTATCAATAAACATATGTGACAGCTGCCAAATTAAAGAAGTGCACTCTGCACTGAGACACCCCAAAAATTTATAACTAAATAAAGTTTTCGAGAAAAATCGCAAGTCTCGACACGGACCTTCGGGTAGCTCCCACACAAATGCACCATCCCGCCCACTTTTTAAACATTGTAATTACATTGTTTCTCTAAAAATTCTAAGATGGTAATAAACCAATGATTGGAGTAGAAATCATTGAAAATGTCGATGCCGATGTATTTAAGTGTACTTAAATATTTATTAGGAAAAATAAGTTCAATTTTGACAGAGACAACTGAGACCGGATAAAAATGTATTCGCTTTAAATTAATTTCGAACTAATCCTAGTATGAATTTAATATCCTTAGAACATGAATATTGTGTTAGAAATTTTATCTAAATTTTCCTTAAATCAGTCCCAGTTTCCGATAATTTCAAGTATTTATTCGGGCTTTAATTAATCCAAGCGGTCTATACATAAGTCAATTTCAAACTTATTTCTATTCTATTATAAACTTAAATCTATCCTAAAAATCAAGACCATTCGAGCTCAGCTATGGATAAAGTTAAGAATTCCGTGCAAGTTTTTTAACTTGGTTAAAGAATAACGTACTTAACCTACTTTTGACACCGCCACGGCTTAATTCAATTACGGATTACTGAATTTATTTTTTGATCAGTGTATAGAGGGAGAACGTACTCGTCTTTTTCCTCAACGGAAATTGTGGAACTTTCGCCAAAAAATGGCCACAACTTCCATATTTACATATATTTTTGTTTTTTTCAAAATTCTGCTAGCGAAAATAAAATAAAACCTATAGTTAGGATTTATTTTTATTAATTTGTCATCTTGTCATCATATTCTCAAAAAAAAAAAAAATTATATTTTTAAAAAAAAAAATAATATGTTTTTAAAAAAAAGTTCCCATTTTTATATTTTCATCATTAATATATTTTCCAAAAATTTTTTTTTTAAAAATAAATATTTTTTTGAAAAAATAAATATTTTTAAAAAAAAAAAAAATAAATAATCATATCCGTTTGATCTGACGTGACCATCCCAAATTATATAATAATGTTACATCCAACGAAAATGGCATTTTTAAAGAAATACATTTATTTTTCTATTCTGTTTTTTACTTACTTGCAATACAAAGTAAATTTGTATTTTAATTTTGGATAAAACTTGCGACACAGACGATATGGCTAGATTTTTGCAGAATGGTGAGAATCGACTAGCAGTTGAAAAAACTGAATACTTATCAAACGTTTCCATTTTTCTGCAGATTTGATGATACTGGATGCATCAAGACATCATTTTTATACCCTCAATCGCTTTGAAAATTTGCATGGGTTAAAAAAGGGTTATCCATTTTTCGTTTTCAAAAGTATAGAATATTTGTTTTAATGATATTTCTTTTTTATTATAAAGTTTGAACGTTGCCATTTAGTGTTTCACACATACATCATTTAAATGGCAACCACGCGAAGTGTTGCAAGCATTGATTCTTTTGAAGTAATTTTGTACCACTTTTTGGCACATATTGGGCGGTATCTCAGCCATAACTTGACGAATATTGGTTCTTAAGTGCTCAAGAGTTAAAGGTTTATCTGCCTAACCACGGTCTTTCACGTAGCCCCACAAACAAAAAGTCTAATGGTGTCAAATCGCATGATCTTGGTGGCCAGTGGATGTCGCCACGACGAGAAATTACGCGGCCAGCAAATGTCTCTTGCAATAAAGCCATATTTGCTCGAGTTGTGTGGCATGTGGCACCGTCTTTTTGAAACCACATATTCTCTATGTCGCATTCTTCAATAGCAGGCAAAAAAGTCGGTTATCATACGACCATAACGCTCCGAATAATAATTCCTGAGAACGACGACGAATCGACACATTCGGGTCTTCGGCAATACTTTCACTTACAGCAGCGATATTTTCAGCAGAACGAGCGAAACGATGATGCACAGGCCTTACAAAATCTGTAACCGCTCCAGTCTCTTAAAATTTCTTCACAATTTTGCCAATTGCTTGCGTAGTTGGACGATTATGTAAACCATAATCTCCCCTTAAAGCAGAATATGTGGCTGTGCCAGAATCACAATTTTCGTAGTAGGTTTTAATAATTTTATATTTCCAACACTACTTATGGGATTTCATACTGGCTATATGGCCTATTTCGACCACATTAGAATTCGTGTAATACTATCAATATGCCCAACGCGATCTTGTCCAAATTCTGCATTTACTAAACCTAGAACTGTACAAGGTTTCTGACTAAAAATTGGAAGACTGACTCTGGTGCCTCCCACACAGAAAAAAATACGGGCCAAAAATATTCAATTACTGTCGTAATTGAAATTAAGCTTGGAAATCAATTAATGTTGTAATTGAACTTAGAAATTCTTGGCGAAATCCATGTAAAAAATAGTAAAAAATTCAATTACTTATTTAAAATTTGAGTAATTGAATTCACAACTTTTGTAATTCAAACTTCGTAATTGATTTCAAAAATATGTTTTTTCTGTGCATGCAAATGTAGCATTCCGCCTATTTTAGAAATCGTGTAACAATATTACTACGCCCAAACCGTATTTAAAAAAGTTGTAAGCATATAAAGTTTCCGAAAAAAAATTCGACCCCTAGTCGTACCCCGTAAAAAATTCGACCCCTAGTCGTATAAGAATGGTTTTTAACAAGTTATCTATGGGTAAGTTAAAATAATCTGAAGATTTACTGTTAAATTTTGGAAATGATCAATTGAAAGTAGTTTATAGTTTATCTCCTACCAAAAGTTGATATGAGCTGAGTTGTTCTTTTTTTCATACGAGTATAGTGGAATACACACACCAATCCTTAATCATGGACTTGCTTCTGCTACAAGAAAACGTAGAGCACTGCACCACCAAACAGTCCGTATTTTTGACGAAGGTAGGAGGGATTTTGGTCACCCAATATTTGAGACTTTCATCTGTAGGAGAACTCTTCAATATATCACAGACATGCTGCAAATGATGCGAGTCAATATTTTCAATAACCCTAAAAAAATACCCCTTTTTAGACTTTTAATGAAACTCAAACGTATACTCTTTTGCAATTGCGTCATGGACTTTCATTGTTTATTTATTTATTTTTTTTTCCAAAAATGTTCAGACACTTTAATAGTACGATTGGAAACCATGAACGTATGGGTATTGGGGTGGAGCGTACAGGGGATAGTTTTGGGAGTAGGCGCCAGCACTGCCATAACCAGCAGCTGGTTGAGCACAAGGAGCTGGAGTCAGACTGGGTTGGCAGCTGAATAAGTAGTTCTTGGGGCAGGGTGGAGCAGGAATTGAAACCGGAGCACTATAAGCTGGAGCAGCCGGGGCACTGTAGGCAGGAGCAGCAGGGGCACTATATGAAGGAGCAGCAGGTGCGCTGTACGAAGGAGCAGCGGGAGCACTATACGAGGGAGCAGCGGGAGCACTATACGAAGGAGCAGCGGGAGCACTATAGGAAGGAGCAGGAGCTGGAGCACTGTAAGAAGGAGCACTGTACGAAGGAGCAGCCGGAGCACTATACGAGGGAGCAGCCGGAGCACTATACGAGGGAGCAGCCCCATAGGATCTCTCCTCCCTGTTGGTATTTTCTTCGGCTGGAACAGCGGCAGCCAAGCAGAGTACAATAGCGAAAACGGCGAATGCTTTCATGTTGAGGATTTGGTGATTTGGAGGTGTTGCGATCAGTACGTTAACGTCGAGTTAATTGAAAAAACTGAATACTTATCGAACGATTCCCGGCGATTTTATACACTTTAAAAGTCGTTAACACAGCATTTTTTTATTTTAGTTAAAGTTCAATGCATTGCCGGTTACTTGGGTGTATACGCACATTCATACATATGTAAGTGGGGCAAGTTGGTGGTATATTTTTTGCCAACCCTACCAAAATATGACGGAACAGTTCGATGTTTACATGACAACGCAACTGACGGTCTTTGGCATTGATTTATATCTTCACTTTTTTATTTTAGTAATTTCTACAATAATCCAGGCATTGGCATTATTTCCTTGGCACTAGGTGTATTTTTATTTGGTCAGCTAGTATTTCCGCTTAATAGTTTTGGTAGGAGTTTTAAATGATCCAAATGGCTGCGAGGGGGGATGTGGTTGTAAAAGAGTTATGTTTTCAACACCACTCTCATGCCAAAAATACTCACTTAATGAATTTGTGAGAAATTTTTTCATTGCCAAAATTTGGATTAGAAAAAAACAACAACAACGATAGAAATGTATGGTGAACTCTTTGTACTAATAAGAGAACATATTTTGACAGAACAGCGACATTGACGAAAAGATCCACAATATTTAAATTTCAGCATAAAAAATCAACAGGCCGACAGCTACTACCTTTTATATGTAAAATCTAAAATGAATTTATTTTTCTACCAGTTATACCTGGTAGGTGTCAAGCCCATTTACCGAATAATGACTTAATGACATAATCTGCAGCAAATTCCCAATTGATAATTTCATTCCGTGATGATCCCAATTCAAACTTCTCCTGATTTAGTGTTATTTTCAGCCCGCAGCCGTTGGTTACAGGACAGATTCACTCTGAATTTGAAAAATTCTCATTATCCAAATATGGACTTATTTCTTGAGATAAGGTTTCTCTTTAGGCCCTGGCCACCTGTAAATATGGATGTACACTAGGCAGGGATCAAGGCCTAAATGGAAAAAAAAACTTCACGCGGACACCCCTCCCAGTTTTGTTGCTTATCCGAAGCCGATTTCTGAACCACAAAATTTTTTTTAATCCTTGCACCTTTTGAAGTCCGATCGAGGTGATACGCTTTTCGTTGTTCTCTGTTGATCAATGGGCAAATTTCAGCCATTGACCATTTTTGACTGCGACGTCAATTTAGATTTGTTTTTAATTCCCTTCCCGCATCCATAAGATGTCCAGATCAACTTTTTTCGTAACCCTGCCTAATTGACACTTACCGGAGGTTCGGAGTCTCTTACTTCCTTTAATATAAACGAGTACAATCCAATTAGTTTTTGATTTGGAAACCAGACACAGCTCTCTCGCAGCTACACATCGCAACTGAGGATATATAAAATTCTGTCAGGTGGAACTGAAAAAGATTTGTATAGACGAATTTTCTCAGTGACATATATATATCTTTATACATTAGTAAAATCATGGACACACTTGATTTATTTTTACCCAATTATGAGGATTTATTAAAAACCTTCCGAAATAAAAAAATTAAATATTAAAAAAACGTATTTAGAAAAATGTTGTTAATTAATAGTACGATTGGAAACCATTGGCGTATTGGTATTGGGGTACAGCATAAACCGGATAGTTTTGAGTGTGGCTACCGGAAGCACCATAACTAGCTGCTGGTGGAGCGCAAGGAGCCGGAGTCAAACTGGGCTGGCAGCTGAACAAATAGCTCTTAGGGCATGGTGGAGCCGGTATGGAAGCTGGAGCAGGAGCACTATACGAAGGAGCAGCCGGGGCACTATGAGATGGAGCGGCTGCGGGAGCAGCTGCACCACCACCACCATACGATCTCTCCTTCATGTCGTTTTTGTTGTCGGCAGTAACTGCGGCAGCCAGGCAAACTACAAAAGCAATAATAGCGAATGATTTCATGTTGCTGATGATGCCAATAGAATGGATACGTTTGATATGTCTATGAAGAGGGTTAAGAATAAAACTGAATATCCACCCATCGATTCCGGGCGATTTTATACATTTCAAATACTGCCGTTAGCCCTGCATTTTGATGGAGTTCAGTTTTCGTGTTAACTTGATGGCATTGCAAGTGGCCCAGAAGTACACCAAGTTCGTGGAATCAATTTTGCAAACCCTACCACAGTCTATGTGACGGAGGAGGTTTGAATGAGCCATAACCCACTCATTGGGTTTGGCGTTTTTTGTTATTTATTTTTCAGTTGTTGCTGTTGTTCTGTGTGGCACAATTTTGCCATTATTGCCAAAAAAAAAAAAAGTCATTGTGCCCGTACGATGTCGCTGTAAATGTGATACACTTGCAGTTCAATAGCAATTTGTTGATTTTGTCATCATATTTGATGACGTTGTTGTTGTTGTTGTTATCGTTGGCGTTGACTATTTTTCGTAATCTTCTGTCGAATTTTCACTATTTGTCATTCTCATATTAATTTACAGATATTCAGAGTCATACATGCAATGGTTTTCTAAAAATCACTAATCATTTCTTTTGTTTGTTTTTGTTTTTTTTTTTTGTTGAGCTTATGTGAAAAATTGAACTCAATATCCGAAATGCCGCAATTTTCGTACAAAGTGTGAATCTTTTGTCTTATTTTTCCGCTAAGCATTTTTTTTGGTTGTTCTAGAGCCGCATTAACTATTTAGCCGTATCTAATATCTTCTATTCATGATGTTCTTTATGTTCGCTTAGAATTGCAGCAAAAAAGAAGAAGAACGACACAAATGTTTGTCAGTCGCCTTTTGTACGAAAGTGTTTCGAAAAGTGTCGATACCCTGCGGTATCGTTTGTGTTGCATGATTTAGTGGGGTTTGCGCCTCTATTGTTTCCATTGCATCCCGAAGAGTCAAGTGTTCCATTGTTTAGTTTTCGGAAATATAATGCACTTGAGCTGTATTGTTGCTGATGTCGTGTTGCCGTTGTCGCAGGAACTGTCCTATTATATGGAGACAGACAATTACCATAGGACACACTATATAAGGATAAGGCGAAATTTAAATGTCCCTTCAATTTGGAATTCCTAGTATGAGAATCCACTGAACATTTGCTAAAGTAGTCGCATAAGGTGCGACTACTACCTCTACCCATCACTTAGGGTTCACTGTGGATTTTTCACCTCAGCATTGGACTCCCATTTAATGGAACTTATCCTCAGTTGTCTGTGGGTCATTTCGTAGTAATTCGGCCAGAAATTGGTGAGTGGTCACAAATATGCGTTTATTTCAGATACTCTCAACTACACTTTGAAGCGCCTCAGCATACCGTGTTGAGTGAACTCATCTAAGTTATACATTAGGGTGGAGTGAAAACATATTTTTTTTTAATTGGAAAACTTCACAGCCGGAAGGAGATATAGTTTGGTATTAGATGTAATAAGGGGGGAAATTTAACATTTTGTAGTAGTCGCGCCACGATTTTTAATTTTGAAATGTTTGTGTTGATTTGGAAAAAATCCTACAAATTAATCAATCAACTTATTTAATTTCGGATTTTTGAGATCCCAAATAAACGTGTTTTAGGCAAAGAAGAGGTATCGATTTAAAAGTTATTTTTAGGAGAAGGGCCTCCTGGGTTATTTAACTTTTTGGAATAATTTTTTTGTAGTTTTAAAATTTTCCATTTGCGGATTCGGATGATATTAAAATTGTGAAAATGTATTGACCGTATTGACTCCAAAATAATATTTTTTTTTGTAAATCAATACTAAAATTCCGAAAATTTCCAATTTTTTTTTAAAAATTTTGTTTCACTTATTTTTCCCTTATTAAGGACCCCAAACTAACACTATTTCCCAGTGCGTCTTCTTCTTATTTCACTCCACCCTAATAGACATACCTACGTACTAGCAGACAACTTAGGAGGCTACTAAAGTACAATATATAAAATAATACAGTTGGAAAATATGCAAACGATTGGAAGATGAAAATGAATACTAAGAAATGTGAAACCATACATTTTCAACCTCCTGTTGGAAAATGTAATTATAATATCAAACTGAACTGGAAATAATTTGGAATAAAAGCTAATGGAAATATAGCCATACTAAATAATCGGATGGTTAAATATCTTGCAATAAATCTAGACAAATTTCTATATTTTAATAGTCACATTCCAAAATATACCAGACCAAAAATTAAACTTATGCTATATCAATCTCTAGTACGACCAATTTAAAACTACCAAATATGATTTAACATTTTCCCGTCGAATATTTGAAAGAAAATTCCTAAGAGCTTGTACATCTTCATATAGATCTGCGAGTAGTAACTTTACTAAGTGAGTAGAATTGACAACTTTATAATCCATGTTATTTGGAACCATATTCCGAGAAGCACTGCATGCAAAGGTAATAATTTAATTATGGTCCCATATTATACCACTGAAAAATACATAGGACTTTTTGTACCTAGGTAGCAAATGATTTATCCAAAACGAAATCGCTATTCCAATAATATACCACATTTACAGACGAGCGAATAATAAAACCATAAGTTCGAGTGAGATTAATACAGACAATTGTAGTTTTGATATCAGTATTTATTCTGGAGATAAGAATATATTACCCAACATTAAAAATAAGAAATATTGGGGGCTCATTGAATACATTTTCTTTTCCAAACCAAAAAAAGAAACGTATGCTGTGAAGAGTGAAAAACAACTTCAACCAAATGGATACGCATACAGGACCATATCCTTTTCATGAAATTTTCTATAACCAAATCGCAAAGTGGCTGACCTATGTCCTCGATAGCTTCACGAATTCTATTTTTGAGGTCTTGAATCGACGCTGGGCTGTTGGCGTAGACCTTATCTTTCACGTGGCCCCAAAGGAAGAAGTCGCAAGGTGCTAAATCACAAGATCTCGGTGGCCAATTGAGACCTCTTCGGGAGATAACACGGTCCGGACACTTTTCCCGTAAAAGAGCAATGGTTTCGTTGCTTGTGTGGTACATTGGGCCGCACCATACAGTCACACTTTGAGGATGGAAACAATAACTCTTGGGTTTTCCGAGCCCCAGATGCGACAATTTTGCTTGTTGACCTAGCCACGAAGGTGGAAATGGGCCTCATCATTTAAGATGATTTTTCGATGGAATTCCAGATAATTTTTATGCATTTCAAGGACACAATCAGCAAAGACAAGTCGTTGTTGATGATCGGCCGGCTTTATTAACACAAGAACTCAAGCCGGAACTTTATAAGCCTTAGTACCCACGTCTATATGCAAAATACGGTGTAATGACGTTTGTGGAATGCCCAATACCAAAGAACGCCGAGGAATGGACAAACCGGGATTTTCTTCAACACTTTTGGCTACAGCAGCAATATTCTCAGGTGTTCTTCAGCGACGTGCAGGGGTTTTGAAATAACACCTCTTGTTGGAAAACTCTTTATAAACTGTTCATAGATCACTTTACAGAGAAATGTTAACTCTTCGATTTAACAGAATAGAGTAAGTCATTTGGAAAAGTTTCCAAAATTTAAAGTACGACATAATATGAAATTCATACCTTTACTCAATTGCGAATAAAAGCGAAACGCGCGCATCGATTTTCATGATCTTTGTCTCATTTTGCTCATAGGTTATGTGACTTTACGTAAAAGTAATAAGATTTGACATTTTTTTTCATTTTGGATTTTTTATGGATTTTTTAAAAAAAAAAAATTTAAATCTTTAGGCAAAAAATAAGTTTTTTCCTTTATATATTCATTTTTAACTTGGAAACTGTTGCTTGTATAGGAAAACAATATTTGAACAGATTAAGGGAATTGTAATTTTAAATTTTTTAAAATTTAATTCAATTAAATCGGGCTAGTGGTTCCCGAGTTATGCCGGACGAAACAAATTAACCAAAAAATTTTTTTTAAAATTTAAAAAAAAAAAAAATAAAACAAAAACCAAACGAAAAAAAAAAAATTTTATTGCGTTTTTCGAGCTCATGTCAAGGTTATCTACACAGAAAAAATTATCGCATCCGGAGTACATGAAATTTTTTTCATTTTGTTGAGTAGTGTAATTAGACCGTACAGTAGAATTATCCTTTTATGGTCTTTTTTGTTCGGAATTTTTTTTTTTGTTAACAAATGTCAGATAATATAATAATAAAGAAAGATTAAAGACAAACATAAACTGTTAATGTCAAAATGTCTATATTATTCATTCCGGTTAAAACATTTTTTAGTTTCACGCCAAATAAACCTTATTTTTTAATACTTTTCCCACTTTTAGTATTTAGAACTACCCATTTCATTTCAAATACGCTTTGTTTCATTTTTTCCTATTACTCGCATTAGTCCACTATTCCCTCCGGGATTTTAATAACAATTATTTAAAAACCAACAAACTTCTGGCACTAAATATGGATAAAGCATTTACTCGTTTTCGAACGTATTGACCTCTCTACAAAATATATCTGGCCGTGGAATAATTTTCAAACTAAATTCATAACTTTTTTCCTTTTGTTTCCCTATTTTTAATCCGTTAACCCAAAAACTACATATCCACCCAATATCGATTTGATATAGTCTTCAATCGGGTGCATCCCGTCCTTGCATCTATTCTCTCACTCGTGAATTATTTATACACTACGTATGGTTCTGGTGGCGACCCACGCTAATACTGAATTTATTGTGGCACTGATTGACACCGACAGACGCAACACCGTCAATATCTCAGTTGATGCATTTTCACCCCAGCAACCAACTCTTTTCGGAACAGTTTCAAACTGACTTTATCAAGAAAAAAAAAACATTCAGATCACTTCAGTTTTAATCAAAAGGTCTAAAATTGGTGTCGTCGCAGTGATAAAAATATGTTCACAATACCATCCACACTCGACTGCAAAGTAAACTGTGACATAAAACTGACCTGTAAACCCATTTTGTTTTTTTTGAACAGTTTCCAAGGCAAACAAATCAAGAATGTCGAGTGTGTCTGGAAGTTTGTATGGGTTTGTAGTGTGTATGTGTGTGTGTATAATAGTGCACGGAAGTTATGATTGTATAAAGTTGAAATACTACACCAACAATTTAAAAAAAGAAGACTTTGACACAATTTATTACGATACAGCAGTTTCTTTAACACAAACAAAGTTTTCGTTGAAGCAAACAAATAAAAAAAAACGATGTAATGACTACAGTTTTCATATTTAACAACGACTACAACATGATGTAGATACATTTCACACATACATACATACGTACATAATCGTATATAGGAAAACTGTATAGCACAGCTGTTTAAGGCACTACGCCACAATGTGGTGCAATTAGAGTTGTACGGTTTAGTGCTGATGTTTGTGACATCCAAAAGTCCGCGAAATGCATCTCATATTTTTTATAACGGACAACCTGGAATCGCATTCTGCATTGAGAGTATACATCTTCAGCATCAAATTGGGCTTTAATTCCAAAAATCAATTCTACTATGGTGTATTACAGGGTGACTCTAAATAGGTCACCCAATGGGAATGGCATCACTGTTGCCAATAGCGTCACATAGTCCAGTCAGTTTTACATCACACATGCGGTAACTACGACGCGTCTACCATTGCCTCGCATTAGCCAAGGATACACAGTAGGATATTCGGTAGAACTCCATGGATGATGTTAGTGGCTTTAAGTCGGATACTCACACTGACTGAGATTTCTGGCTTATATCTACTGTAGCATTATTATGGAATGACTAGGTATTATAATGAGTTTAGTCTAAGAAGTGCCATGTTTCAGCGCCATAGCAAGTAGTTATGCCACGTTGAAGATGGGCCTTGGTAAGAAACTTCTAATTATTTAAAATGCAAGCTTGCATTACATTAGTTATTAAGGCACTGACCCTCCTCGAATTCATTATCATTCATCATCAAAATGAGGGAAGTGTTAGTAGACATTCACAGTGGATGAGGATGTCAGATGCATTTTTAGACTCAATGAGTCATCGTCACTTAGACCTATACAAATATGTCTCACCAGACTATAAGTGCAATTCTGTTTTCAAGGACAGTCCAGCGTCTCAGGGAGACAATCGGACTATATAGTAATATATTTGCACAGGCTAGAAATCCCCGATAGGTACTCATGTTTTCCAACTCATTAACAGTCTTAGCTCTTATATTTCCCATTTCCAGTTTATTTCCATATGTCTCAACTATATACTTACTTCCCTCAAATAAGAAGAACGGAAATGGTAGCCTGGTAGACATAACATTTTGTAAAGAAACTCTTGCAAATGAGGCTCAGATGTACATTTTTACGCCGACTAACACAAAAAATTAAACAAAAATATTTATATACAAAAAATCAAGGTTTTCTAAAACACCACCCGTTAATTGAAACTAATTTAACTAAATCGTTTCCGAGTTTCATTGTAAAATTCTCAGATAATATAGCGAGTCATGTATGTCTGTTGAAATGTTCCAAGTTGGTCGATATATTCTTTATCGCTGTCGATCGTATATTCTAACAGAGTTCCTCTAAAGGCGACCAACATTTCTTTTTTCCCGTTGCATATCCCACTGACCTTTAGTGGGCTTACACAAATCCGACCAAAGACAGATGACAAAACATAGCTCTCAACCCAGCACCACAATGCCTTAAATTTCTGCAAAACACGCAACATCAATTTATAACGTTTTTCCAGTAGGGCATTGCTTCGGTCGTCTACAACCACTGTCAATATGCGAACCGTAATAAAACCAACCAAGAAGGGACATCGAATGAGAACTTTGGAATTATTGGTGCTGTAACCATAACAGCACAACAGAGGAAGAAGAAAAAAAATATGATTTTTCCCGTCTGATCAATGACGTGAAAGGAATCCGTGTGGCAATTGACTTCGCCGTAAGCTGTGTACGTGTGTGTGTGTGTTTGATGGTGTTAATGCATTCATAGAATACAAACACACACACGCATACACAACAACCCACACACTCACCCAGAAACTAAGGCCTGTGAATATGCCAACCCACCCCATGCAACACCCCATTCGCACAGCGTTGCATTGCATGTGAGCACGTTGTTCCTTCAACACTTGTTATTTTCTCAACGTTTTTTGTTTGCTCTCTTCGTGTGTCCGTGTGTTGCCTCTTCTTGTTGTATTTTTTGGTGTCCTGCCTACTGCACGCGTCAAGTAACAACGTTTAGTGATGGATGGACTAAAAGGAAAAAGTCACAATTTCTGTGCTCATAACGAGGATGCCGAGCCGACGGTGGAGGGAGGGTGTGACAACAGCTCACATCGAGAAAAGTGAAAATGCATTGAACAAACACTTCCATTGCGACGTCAACATGCCGCCATTCGTTTTGGAGAGCCAGGCCGCAGCGAGAACGTGTGTGTAGGCACAATGTGGACATGATGTCCGCTGCCAACAGCGTGGGGTGGGTTATGGTTGAGGCGGCAACTAAGGCGCATGATCACCACTTGCGTTATTCATTGGAATGTTATAAATTAACCGCATTAAAATGAGCTTTAGCTTTGGCGCTACATTGGGATAGGTCGTTTTGTTGCACGAATTGTGTTTCGAGGAAAGCTTTCTGTTACAGGGGTTATCAAGCTATTAACAGTGGATTTTTAAAGTAAACAAAGCTACAAAATACAGTTGCAATAATCCTAAGAGCTTAAATAACTGCGACTAGACTTTTTGAATCCAAAATATTTTTTATGTTTTTGAAATTCTTTAGTTACGTTTCCATTTTATTCTATTCTTTTCAAAATCAATGTTAACCCATTAGTGGGCGAAGTTCCCTTGTCACTTTCCGTAAAAAAATTGCACCAACATTTTATTAAAAAAAAAAACGTATAGTTTTGGAGTTATGGACCGTCCTTTATAAGGGACACTGCGCAGTAGGTACACTAGGCGAATGATGACTTTTAAAGCATTATTTGAGATGAAGTCCTTTTTCTACATTTGTTGAAAATAAAGTTGGTTTTGGTGGATATTTGAACCGCAGGAGATGCACATTAATTTCTCTAGGGTTTCATCATCACTATCATCCCATTCACTGTCTTCCTTAACTACCTCACATGCTGTAGATAATAATTTTGAACCGAGACGAATAAGATTTGCCTCAACGCTTTCATGGGTATCTTGATCAGTATCGGCTCCGTCTAATGAAGAAATTGTGTAAATAGCAACGCCATTGACCACATAGTCGTGAATAGTCGTTAAGGGCATCCAGTTCAACCAATATTTCAGAAACGGTAGGTTTATACGTATTTAACAAAATATTTTCTTAATGATTCGTATGCCAATTGTACTACGGACGCAGAATCTCTTTAGGGGACGTTGCATTCAAAGACATTATATGCTCGTAGCTTACAATTTTTTCATAATTTTTTGACATCAATTGAATCACTTATTTCCAAATAAGAACACACAACAAATATCAAATATTCACGTAATATTATTCCACACTCAAAAAAAACCTCGTACTAAATTTGATTTCATATCATACTTAATTTGAGACCGCAAAATGTAGTTCATTTCAGTACATTTATACTTACATGGAGTATATAATAGGGTTATATAGTTAAGACCAAAAGTCGACTTTTCGACTATTACAATAAAATCAAAAGTCGACTTTTAGACTTTTCGACTTCTTAGTATAAAAAAGTCGATATAATAGGGTTATATAGTTAAGACCAAAAGTCGACTTTTCGACTATTACAATAAAATCAAAAGTCGACTTTTAGACTTTTCGACTTCTTAGTATAAAAAAGTCGATTAAAGTCGACTTTTCGAATTTTTTCTTTAGATAAAAAAAATGCAATATTTTGGAAGAAAAACAAGTTTTCTTTGTATTAAAAACTTTTATATAAAAACAAGTGTTTATAAAGGTAATAACATCAGGTAATTCATGTAGTTTTTAAATTATATATATTCAAGTTTTTAAAAACTTTTAAAAAAAGTTTTGTTTAAAATAGTTGATCAATATTCCTGGAACCACATGTCCGCATCTATTGATCTCAAAAAGATAATCATATTTAAATTTTTTGGGGAAATTTGGCTCCGAATTTGGGTAGCAATAAGTCCTGCATGCGAAAATAATCTCTCACACGGGGCAGAAGTGGCAACGATTGACAACGTTTTTTTTTTCGCAACTTTTGCAATAAGTGGGTACTCGCTTTCTATTGTTCTATATGGTTATATTTGAAGATAAAATAAAAAGTCGAAAAAGTCGACATGAAAAAGTCGACTTTTAGACTTTTTTAAAAACAAAAAGTCGACTTACCGACTTTGACTTTTTTGTACCCAAAAGTCGATTAATCGATTAGTCGAAAGTCGACTTATAGAACCCTAGTATATAATATTCATTTGAAGTAAAATGTTGTTGATTTAAGTACGTTCAAAATGTGTACGTACTCAAAATAAGAACACAATTTTCGTCAAATATTTGTTTACAATATGAGTCAAATTTTCTTTACAATTTTGAATACCTTACTAAATTAATGGTCGAAAATACTCCATTTAAGTTTGTAAAGTATTAAAAAAAAGTGAGGAGGAGAACAAAAATTGTGTCATCTTATTACTAAATTTTACTCCAAATTGTAATATTTGTTTCCAAATATGTTCTTGAATTGAGGACAAAGTGGTATTGAAATGTTTTCTGAAAAATGTTCGAATGTAGTCACGTTTCAAATAATAAATAAAATAAAATTTAGTATGTGTTGTTCTCAACATGAGGAAATTTGCTTAGAAAAAAAGAAATTTGAAAATAAGAAATATACAAAAAATGTGATTATATGTTAACAAATTGAGAATGGGCATACTTATTTTAAACACTGTTCAACACATGCAACCGGCAAGCTTTGCCATTCTGTACAATATATACTTATTTTTGATTTTATTAAGTAGATCAGAAAAGACAAATAATCTACTTTGTTTTATTATAAGATAATAATGTTTATGACATAATCCTGGCGTAGAATATGGAAGTTTTGACGTATGGGCTAATCTTGCTTGACGAACGCTACATTCGTACGCGTTCTTAGAAAACAGAGTATTCTAAATTAACGCACGTTAAATTTATAAACAGACACACCTAAAATTGTTGTAATAAAACAATCTATTTATAAAATTTATATCTAGTCTTATGTTTAATTAAACAGAAAAACAAAGTTCAAAAAATTGGAAATAATTGCTTTGGTGGACTGTTTCTATAACTTTCTCATATGCTTCGGTACAGTAATGGCAACAAACTATTTTTTTTAAATTCCTTCTTAAGGATAATACATTTGAAATTTGTTGTTTGATATCCATAATACAATAATGAAACTAAGACATAAATTCAAATAATTCATCGAGGCCATATCCTTCTAAACTAGGATGTCGTCGTCAAAATGGCCTGAGAATGATAAAATGATTTCTCGGTCTTCTTACGTTGTTTTTCTAGTATTACAGTATAGAATTTTGTACGATAGAAAATATTGTCAAATAGTGTACATATAATATTTATATTTCAATTTGTTGTTTACAATTTTGACAGTCTTTCGTACTGTTTCTCTTTGATACACTTATACTGGTCATAAGCTACAATTGTGTTACATATGTGTAATTTAACATTAAAACCATTTTGCTTTTTTGTTTCTCTAATTTAGGTAACCATTTACAATTTTGCTTAAAACAAAAAAGGGATTTCGTGTCCTGACACGATGAAATAACATTACAGTACTCTTTCCAACTGGAGAACCAATACAATAAATGTTTATTATTGCATGCAGCATTTATCAATTTTTTATTGTTCTTAATCATATGCTATTATTATATTTTGCTCCACAATAATTATTTTATAATTGCACATCATTAAATAATGGTGTAATATTGTAAATTAATGTACCTATGTTAATAAAATAAATAATTGTTTATCAACTGGTAAATTTGTCTTATTTTTAAAAAAACATTACTTATTATTTTCAGGAGAAGAAAAAAATGGATTCCGAACTCAAAATACAGTACGACTGTCTTACTTTTGAAGCACTTGTACTTGTTTGTAGAACACTTATGTACCTAAATTGTGTTAAAAGGGACATACTCTAAGTGTATATGTATACATTCTTAGTAAATTAGTAGTAAACGACAAGAACGACGGACTGATATTCGCAATATTAGGTCTATTTACAAGAGAATTTTTAGTTGTTTGTAGTACATTTCAAACTTAATTTGATATCGGCTGGACTAAACTGAAGTTATGTTGTACTTGGAACAGTCCAGCACTTGTAGCGATTTAAGTATAACAATGTCCCAAATACATGCCAGATTTTCCTCATTTTATGTTTTTTTAAATTAAAATTTTATTCCAAATGACACCGTAACTTACTAAAATTATTTCCCAATTTACTCCATTTGATACAAACTTTTCTAAATTTAAGTACACTACCATACAATATTGTACTAGAAATAACCACTTTTGTACTTCTTTTAACGCAATGTCTCATACCTATTTCACGGAAAATTTCGGTTTTAAATTGAGTACGGAGATACTTGGTGCCATATGAAGACCAATTTTACTCAATTGTAGTACATTTTTCCTTGAATTTAGTACATTTTTTTTTGAGTGCATATATATAATATATTCCAAGTTTTCTCACCAAGTTTGGAATTATTTGCTGGAACCATTGAAATAAAGCAGGCTTCGTTGGAATGTCAGTAACAGCAAAATTTTAAGGGTTATCCATTTCGTGGTTCTAAAAGTATAGGGCTCGAATTCGACATCTGTCAAACTAAGTTGTTAAACCAATTTTTTTTCTTTTCAGTTGGAGGTCTGACATTGACGAAAATGGATCGCTTAACTATCACACAACGCCTAAAAGTTATTAAAACCTACTACAAAAATGGTGATTCTGGCACAGCCACATATCGTAATTATGGTTTATGGTTATGAAGCACATTCTCACTTTGGGTGGGTATGTTAATAAACAAAATTATCGTATTTGGGGTTCTGAGAATGCTCAAGTAATTGAAGAGGCCATTACATCCACAAAAAGTCACTGTTTGGTGGGCTCTTTGGTGCGAAGGTGTAATTGGACCTTACTTCTTCGAAAACGACGAGGGAATGACTGCCACCGTCAATTCGGAGCGTTATGGTCGTATGATAACCGACTTTTTTTTGCCTGCTATTGAAGAATGCGACATGGAGAATATGTGGTTTCATATTCCACATGCCACACAACTCGAGCAAATATGGCTTTATTGCAAGAGACATTTGCTGGCCGCGTAATTTCTCGTCGTGGCGACATCAACTGGCCACCAAGATCATGCGATTTGACACCATTAGACTTTTGTGGGGCTACGCGAAAGACCGTGTTTATGCAGATAAACCTTTAACTATTGAGCACTTACGAACCAACATTCGTCAAGTTATGTACCAAAAATTGGTTCAAAATGACCTCAAAAGAATCAATGCTTGCAACACTTCGCGTGGTTGTCATTTACTTGCTGTATTTAATTTATTTTTGGTACAAAAGTTATGTTATTACACCAAACATATATGATTTTTAAACACTATGCGAGGGTTGACTGCAAAGTTTGATAAACGAAAACAACAAAGTTGTCAATACCTATGGCGGAAGTTATAATCCGGTTTATTATTAATCTGACCAAATATTTTTAGTCCCAGCAGACTTATGAACTAAACATTGACTTCGTCATGAAATTAAACTACAATGGGTTGTTGTCCATGATACTGTTATCCTTAGAGCTTTAAAGCTTAGTGTGCTTCCAAAAGCTCAATTAACAGTACAGCTGTCTTTGCGACAAATCCACCAGCAACTCAAGTATTGCAGCTGTCGGTATTGACGATTTCCAAGGGAAATAACGCCACACAGATGTTTTCGTACCCTTGGGTGGGGTGGGGATGGTGAAGTGGGTTCACCACACCACCCACCACAAGACGACGACGACGACTGAGTACATCCAGCCAAAAGGGACAATGACGATGAACATAAAGAAACTCATAAGTCAGTTGCTAGTTAAACGCGTATACAAACGCATGAAAACGGTCGGACGATTGTCGCATTGAAATCGCTCGCTCTCACATCCTCTCTCCGTCGTCTCAAACTTGAAACGTCTCTGTAGAAAGTAATACACAAACAAACCAGCCAACACACATATACGGGGGTACGGATACGGACACTAAAACAAAGGCAACTTTCAAAATTGGTTCAATTACGGAACAAAAAGGAACCAACAACAACATTACAAAAAAAAAAAAAAAATATAAGAAAATACAAGTGGAAAGAACAAAAGTTAAGCAAATATACACACATATACGCACTAATAAAACGTAATGTTAAAACAACAACTACAAGAAAATAGAAAAAAGGACTAGTGTATGTGTGTGCGTGTGCGTGTGTCCGTGTAAACGGCCAAGAGTCTTACATTACATACATATATAGACATCGTCGACGGCGACGACGAAGACGTCAATGTAGAAGAAGAGTCCACATACACCATCACATAACATTGGACATAGAAAACAAAAGTGAAAAAAAGGCCAGCAATAGAAGAACGAACCAACGAAGGACCAACCGACCGATCGAAGGAACGGACGAAGTAGAAGAGAAGAAAATACAGAAAATTTTTATTAACCTGGTTAAATGGTGTCATTTCCGTCAAGGTATACGTACATACATCTGCATATGTAAGTGTAAATGTCTCTATGTATGTACATATGTCAGTGTGCATGCGTGTATGTGTGACTGTGCCAGTGAGCAGCAGCAGCAGCAGTATTAGCGACAGCAAATGAATGTGTGTTAGTGTCATTGTTGTGGCCAAGAAACGGAATTCAAAGCAAAGTGAAGAAAACAAAAGGAATACGAATAACAAACGTGTAGCAAAATTCATTGCTTTGGCAAAAGTTTGAAATTATAAGCTTAACGTTGTACTGCAATTAACAACAACACGACAAATAAGTAATACAACAACAACTACCACAAACAAATGGCCAAGAGGTGCTAGGTGCCAGCTAGCAGTCCTGACCACCACAATCAACGCCATCAACCTCTCCCCCACCCCCCGGACAACAGTCGCCAATAAAGTATTGGCGAAACCCCGGGGAAATTATTATTAGCGGATATTAACGCCTAATCGGACGAAGGCCAGGAATATCTCCAAGGACTACAGTACTGGCTTCCGAGCAGGATATCAATTTATTTCTTGCTTCGCTTATGGTTTCCTAGAGGTATTTAATACAAGTCTGACAAATATTCTGCCTGCCATTTTAAGTATTCCCCAACCAAATGTTATTTTTGCCATTATTTGATAAATTGCCCAAGGACTGGCAAAGTGTGCGTTACATCGATGTACGAATATTCTTTTTGTAACATAATTAATTGAAAAAAGCTCTTTGTCTTCATTTACAAATCACCGTCAATTAATGTCTGATGGACGAAAAGTTTTCGCAAAAAAAAACAAAATAAACTTTTATTGGGTATTTTCAAGAGTGTGTCAATGAAATATTCAGGATTTCGCCTCCGATTAATGTTTTATGGGGCATTGTAGCTGTAAATCAAAACTGACAACATTTTGTTTTGTGTTTGCACACGCAATTTCTTTAAGGAGTCAATTTGTCTATATCACATTTATCTAGTAGAATATATTTCGATACATTTGATATTATCGCACCGTGGGCATGAGATAGATACAGTGAAGAGTGGTTTTTTGCTTTTCAAGTCCTGGTGAATTCAGAGGAGAAATTCTGTTTCAGGAATATTCAAAAATATCGAATTTCCATTTCCGGGATATTTCTTTGTATTCACCCGAATACATTGCTGGCTGCTCGGCATCACTGGTTTTTGGCGAAAACTAAACTAACCAAAGAATATGACTTAGCTATTAGTAAAAACTGATGATCCTATGTTTCATATATATATTAGTAAAAACTCGGGTATCCAAACTAGCAGTTGGACAATGGCGACATTTAAATCAAAATATTGGTTGGTTTGTATTTGCGATGCTCAGAAATTTTATGTTTAAAATTCAAAATTCTCTTTTTTTTAATTTTATGTTTTTATTTGGCTTTTACTAGAGTCACAATTTAGAGACATTTCTTCAGTTCTAAGGGTCGATCTAGATCCACTCCCGCCAAAGTGAGCAAAACTATATCTTCGGTGTGCTGCAAAAAGATCTCATGTCCACTTTTTTGAGACTTAATAATACAAAAATGTCACAAATATAATAGTCTATGTCCTGTAAAAAAATCCCATGTCAATTGAAAGTATTTTTGTAGTTACAGCATCGAAACAATTCAGTTTATGTCCAAAATACTCACACCCATTCAGTTTAATTCTTCAATAGCTCAGAAATACAATTATGTGACTTGAGATGCTTTTGCTACATACCGACGATATATAAATGGTGTTTCTTTAGAGTTACAGAACTGTAATGTAATATTAAGCAAGAATTGAGATATTTTTAATTGGATTTATTGAATAGACAATGTTAAGTCATTAAAGTTTAAATATTATTTGGGCCATGTGACCGGCAATTTCCACACACACCTGTCATAGTTTCTGAAGACATATCGACCAATGACTCGCATAAATCACACCAAACATTAGTTTTCCGTGGATTTCATGGTGTTTAAACAAAATCTTGTGGATTATCTTAATTCAAAATGTGACAGTTTTGCCCATTTACATACGATTTCAACTTGATAGAAAAGTTCGCTTAATTGTCCAACCAATAGAGATACATATTAGATAGTTGAGGTAGTGGTAGGGAATTTAACTGATATAGCATTAGTACCCGATAGAATACCCGAAACAACCCTAATACCAGACAGACAATCTTGGATTGATGGAACCAGCTGGAAACTGCTGTTATACAGATGGTTCGAAACTAGGGGAAAGGACGGGGCTGGGACTTTACATCGAAGAATCGGAAACCGAACTTTTATTCCGCCTACCAGACCATAACACGGTCCGAGAAATTGCAGAGTGTGTGAGCTGGCTTAGCGCTAACACAAGACCAACAAATGTAAATATCTTTACAGACAGCCAATTGGCTATTAAGGCAATAACGCTCTTACTCTAGATATGGAATGATATGCATCATATGGGTGCCTGGTCATCATCCTTGGCCTTACTAGCCAGAGGCCAAAAAAAAGCTAGATAATGCGAAATCTTTCGGAGAATCGCGCTTTGATCTTAAAAGATGGGCGATTAACGCCCACGCTATGGTGAAACCATTGGGAGAACGACAAGAATTAAAACCAAAACCTCGCTGAAACTGAACAAACCAGAAACTAGTAAGATCATAGGTATCCTTACAGGACACATAGGCGTACACAAAATAGGAGTCGAAGACAAGAGCGTATGTAAGGCATGCGGAGAGGATGACGAAACATTGGAGCATTTCCTCTGTCACTGCCCAGCGTTCGCAAACAATAGATCCCGTCTCTTGGGAAATAACACTTTAACAGACTTGAAAGAAAGTAACACATTCATTTTGGTTGTTTGAGATATGTATTACATTTCATGTCTTGAATATGAATATTTTTAAATTGGATATTTTTGAAAAATCAAAAAACTTATTTTAGAATATATTAAAGTTTAGAATGGGTCGTATAAGTTTAAAACAAAAAACCAGAATCTCACAGTTACGAATCTGGCCGTATCTCAATTTTTAAATTTTGCCGAATGTGACTTTCTTTCTTAGGACGGCAGTATAGGGTGTTTTTTTAAGCTGCATGAGAACTATCGATGACAACTTATAAAGTTAAATTGTATTGACAATACTGATCAGTAAGGTTTGGCCAGTCAACGCCATAACACCGCTTCCTAATGTTCTAAATTTATAATAAAGAAAAAACTTTTCGGAGCTGTCGTTACGAGCTCTGTCGGGCCATGCTGACCAAATTTGTGCATTAGGGTAATCCAAAATATTTTGATAGAGTCCAGGACCCGCACCCTTTCAATTTGCATGAATCTCGGACCGTAGTTTCTACATCCATACGAATTCTGCGGCACCTGAATTGTGTTAAAATTCAAAGTAGTTTTTGTTCTATAGAATTTGAATTTTGTATTTTAGGGCCATTTCTGGAAAAAGGAAAAGGTCTTAACATTAAAATGCGTTGATGGATTTCAAAGAATTGTTTACCATTTTAAAATTTGTAAAGTTTGTTTGTTGTTGCTCAAGCTCGGCCTTAAAATGCAAACTATCCTTTATCCTTGATTATCCTGGCATAATGTATCACGAAATTTTGATTTTCCCAACCGAAAATATAGTTCATCTCCTTATCTGCAACATACTCCAATTTCAAAATGGGATCTCCGTTGAATCAAAAGATACATAAGATGTTGTAAAGCATGGTTCAGTTTTGATGGATTTGTTTAAAAACATTATCAGGCAGTGATTCGTATAATTATTGAGATTTTTACACCCAACATACTTCGATTACAATCAAATCAAATATCGACCAAAAACCAATTACGAAAATTTGCCCATATTTCGATTGTTGTTTTTCTTATGGCTAACTCATTAACATTTATTTAAGTTTTTGAGCGATTTTTCATTTTCCTAAGAAGATGCACTAGTTTTTTTACTCCACTTCATATTCCGAATATAGAAAAATAATTTTAAAAAATTCTATTTTTCGTAAAAAAAAACACATGCGACGATTTCTTTCCGCTTAACATTCTGAATATAGAAATACATAATAAAAACATTGAAAAAGTTCGTGGCATTTGGAATGCCTCATATAAAAATAATTGTACAAATTTCGTCTCCAATCTGAATACAAAAATACTTACTTAATAATAGTATTAAAGACTTTCTTCAAAAAAATGAATCCAATTTTCAATGCTTCTTTTAAATAAATTTTAATTTTTTTACAGAAATCCCACAATTTTTTCGTCACGTCTCTTTCTTTCACTTTTTCTTTTTGAATACAAAAATTGTTTATTTAACACAAAATCGATTCTTTGCCTGACTTAAAAACAATTTTAAATTTTTAAAAAAATTCTTTTCTCTTCTGAATACAATAAATGATATTTAAAACGATCTTTATAACTCGAGCCATTCTGAATTTGAAATTTAAAATAAATTAAAAAATTTACATTCCAAAAATTTAAAACATTTTAAACAAACCTTGTTACAAAATATTATGAAAATAAAAAATAATTTCCACACAATTGTCTATGGCACGGAACATAATAGCAACTCGGTCATTAAAATGTAATAAATGGTACAATTATTTTAACTAAACTGGAAGAGACAACTAAAACAAATGATTTACTATGTTATATATTTTTTTTAAATTATTAAGTATCCGAAACGAGTATTGGAACAAAAATGGTACTGCCAACTAAAGAATGTCAACAAAAGAATTCCAACTAAACTCCGCTAGAAATAGTTGTTCGTGTTTGAACTCCAATTATAGGGCATGAAAAACAAATGAAGTCAACATGTACAACGCAAACGTTTCTTGTTTTGTTTTGCATTTTATGACAATACATTTTTTTCTAGTCTATTAGTAAAAAAAAAATAATGAAACGAATATTCAAAAAGACTTCAATACCGTTATTGTGGTTAACATAACCTGAGACGCCAAGCGAAACAAATTCGTAAGTGTGGGCGAAGCTAAAAGCTTTAGTTCACGGCCAGGCTCAGGGCGAAAATTCCTAAATCTTTTGGTTCACATTTGGCAAATATTGGCCAAAAATGTCAAATGGTATTGCCAAAAATATCAAACATTTGCTCGTCCCATTCCAAACACCCAATGTTTTTTTCGGGGCAAACAAGAAATCAGCTGATTGTTGACGAATAAAATTATTTGCCAGCAAACTAAAATTCGATAAGTGTGTGAGGGTGGAGGGAATAAAAGAGAAAGAGATGTTGTTTGCGATCTTTAACAAGGGAAAATAAGGAAAACATTTTTGTTTTACTTTCTGGTCAATAAATGTTCAGAATTTGAATACTAACTAACAGAAATAATAATAATAAAAATTACAAAAAGTAAAATAACCAAAAACAAAAATTAAATTAACATTTAAATCGATACCAAAGGTGTGAATATTGGTCGATCATTCCCTTCAATACCTCAAATACCAAGCTCAAACTTGTAAATTTTAATTAATTTTTAGTATCTTTTTTCGTAACATAAAAATTGCAAAAACTTAGAACTTCGAAAGGCAACCCCTTATTTTTGGGAAAAAAAAAAAAATATAAATAACACCGTGTTACAAAAAATAGATTTCTTTTGTCCTATGAACCAAATGCACATATTCGGAAAGAGGGGAAAAAATAAAAATACACGTGTATCGGCGATTTTCATGTACACGTCAGACTCGTGAAAATGTCTGTATCACGTCAAATTTGTTAAAAACAATTTATATCAATTCTCAGATTTTCCCTAATTTTTATTATTTTTGAAAAAAAAATATTTTTTTCACTTTTCTTAGCATAACTTGAAGAGACTCCAAATTTTTAAACTACTTCAGCGTTACGAAAAAAAATGTTTTTTGACTGAAACCTTAAAAAAAACGATAACCATTTTTAAAAAAAAAAAAAAAAATTAGGAAAATCTGAGAATTGATAAAAATCTATTTTTTTAAAATTTTTACGTGATACAGACATTTCCACGAGTCAGCCTGCAAAAATCAGCACTGAAAAAGGGCTAAAAATCGGTCCAAAGGCTTTCAC
This sequence comes from Hydrotaea cyrtoneurina, assembly GCA_958296145.1. Classification (NCBI taxonomy): domain Eukaryota; kingdom Metazoa; phylum Arthropoda; class Insecta; order Diptera; family Muscidae; genus Hydrotaea; species Hydrotaea cyrtoneurina. The sequence continues at coordinate 46,371,787 of OY282514.1, read as the reverse complement.
ACAGGCCACTAAGAGCTTCATACTTCAAACTTAAAAAAAAAATTGTGACGTGTACATGAAAATCGCCGATACATGTGCATTTTTATTTTTTATCCCCTTTCCGAAAAAACCAAATTTCATAGGACAGAATGTGTGTAATCAATAATCTCGAACTTGACTAACAGAAACAGAACTGTATGAAGAATATAGACCAACAATACATAAACAAAAATAATAAATTAAACAGAAAATGTTTACATCTCCCGTAGTTTTCGAGATATCGACGGTTTCAGGATGAACATTATGATTTTGGAAATTTTCGTTTTTTATACAATGTTTCTTATAAGCACAAGTTGGTCAATCGAAATCATTTTCTAATTCTTTGAGTCATCATTTAAAGAAAAAACATTTGTTTTATCTTTAATTTGATTTGCGATGAATTTTTTTGGCAATTATTCGTAAATTGCCGAGAAAAAGTTTTATAAATTTTAAAAATTTCACGAAAGTAAAAAATTTACAAAATAAAAATGCGAATATGACGAGATCGGGGCGAAATATCAAAAAAAAACATTTAATTTTTCGTTTTTATATTGATTCAGTTTTGTATTTGAGTATTAGGGTGACGTATATATTTGGAAGTATTTTTCAGAATTTTTGCAATGTTTATAATGACACAAAATGGTCAATCGAAATCAGTTTCTAACTCTTTGAGCCATCATTTAAAGAAAAAACATTTTTTTTATCTTTAATTTGATTTGTGATGATTTTTTTTGGATATTTTTCGTAAAAAGCCAAAAAGTTTCATGAATTTTAAAAAAATTACAAAACGGCAAGAAGCTACCGACACAGTGTGACAGGGGGTAGAATTATAAAGTGATTTTAAACAAATTATTAATTTTAGTTATTGCGTTCCAATGTTATATCAAACCATTGCAACAACCCCGATTTTTAATTCCAATTTCCCCACATTTACGATTTTTTAAGAAACCAAACTTTTTCAATATTGTATTAAACTAAGATTATTTACAATCTTCAATCTACAGATGCCTTTTTCCACTATATACCTGACCTATCTTACTCTCCTTCAACACTCTATAATCAATTTTTCTATCTTTTTCCACATCATCTCTTTCCACCTCTTTTATGGGTACCACAATGGGCGGGCAACCAGTTGAAACTAACCTAAGGGGTATTATATTCGATTTAAAACCGAATAATCTCCTAGAAAATAGAACTGTTTATTTCCTCTGTGATAATTGTATACGTTGTTACAATGAAAATATTTTTTTTTTAATTTTCCACTGGTTTATTTACTGCTGCCTGTAAAGATATGCGTTTGAAGTTAGCAAATATTTCGTATTCAAGCTTCGACTAAATATACTATTAGCTGTCTCAGCTGTATTGATATTAAATATTAGTTGTCTTAACTAAAATTCGGAAATACGGAACTGATGAGTGGTTGTCACAAAAGTTAACGAAACTGTTTTTCTATGTGTACTGCCCATAACAATTCGAACTCGTTCCATGTCATATGTAATCTTTGGCCAGTTGTTCACTTTCCCCAGAAATTATTCCTGATTGCACTCCTCTCATAGAAGAACTGAAACGAAAAAATTTAATACTTCCAGGCACCTTCGAAGGAAATTATTCAATATTTACAAATACATTAAACATAGTTCCGCATCATATGCTTATTTTAGTGAATAAAATTGCCATGTGCTGGCGTCTTTGAAATCTCCCGAATTATTGTTTTTTTTTTTTGTCGAGCAAACTATAATTTCTCAGCAGTAGAACATATATCCTTTTCATACTTATTGTACATAAAACGTCATGAACCTTTACATGTCATGTAGCCAACGCAAAAGGATTTCAATGTGCACTCGATTTAAACCAATGCCCACAAACTTATTTTCCGCTGAAGGGGGTAATCAATGACATTTGCCAAGCAGTTGACCCAGGCGACCCACAGCTACTCAACCACCCACATGGTCGGCCAACTAGCGTCAAATGAATGAACAAATGAAAAGGAAGCCCCAATAAATTCAGCATAAAACAAATAAACAAACTTGAAATAGAAAAGAAACCCACAACAACAACAACAACAGAGGAAATGGGAAATAAAGGAATAGCCGACAAATTAAAAATGAAATGGAATGGAATGAAAGTAAGTACAACAGAAATAGACATTTAATGTTCATTTCGAAATTCAAATTGACCACGAATTTCCAGCGAATGTACATTTCAACATGTGTATATATATAGGGCAGTACATACATACATATGTATATAATGTACATAGTACAACATATATGCATGTATGTATATCGGTTATTTTTGTTTTTCTCAACTTTTTGTTTGTTGCTTTTGGCCAACTGACAATGTGGTCGGTTGATGTCCAATATTTAGGTTTGTGTGGCACCACCAGTCTATGAGATCCAATGTAAAAATGTTCGTACGGACATGAGCACCAGCATGAATGTCGGTTTTGCCAGTGTCGGTTATGTATGAACGTACAGTCTCCCGCCATGGGATTAGAAACTATTGTGTGGCACGACTAACAAAAAAATATGCTAACAATATTTTAGAAACATTTTAAGTAATTTAAAACCAAACTGCATTCCATTCTTTATTCACCGATTTTTAGAAAATTCTTTTAGTGGTCTTCGGATTAAATCGTGACGAAGAAATATTTACCATAAGTGAAAATCACTTGGGGATATGGGGAAATATAGAACTCTCCAAGTCTGACGAGAACTTTTCTTCATCTTAGTATCTGCTTTGCGGAATTAACAACTTCTCTAACTTTCTTTTGGGGGTCCCTTAAAAAATACAAATACACGCCAATATCAACATTGTGAATATAAAAAAATCCTACCAACATAATGCCTTGCCCAAATACTGTAAAATGCCAAAGTATGTTCATGTGAAGTGGAAATTATGATTTACTACCAATTGCATTGAAAGTAGTAGATTATTCACAATTGAATTGAGACAACAGCTGAAGCTAATGACAATCACGTTGACAATGAAAAATTACATAAAAATCAAGAACGTGGAAGGACAATTAAATTGTTCGACCGGTGGGAATCGTACAGAGTGAATATGTTGTTACGTGGAGTGTGTTCCATGTGGGCCGACTGTTCCATAAAGGAATATTAAGGTACTTTGGCCATAGGAAGCGAATTTTTTCCAACAGCTGTGATGTTCTGTGAAAGAGTTAGTGATATCCAGAGTTTGCAGCCGTACTATTTCGTCTGTAGGCACTTAAATCGTGTCCCCTAAATAGTTTTTGGAATAGGATACACCATGATTTGTCAATGATCGAATTCATAATTCAAAGTTCAGAAATGAAGAAAAATTCTGGTTTTATGCAGCAATGAGATATAAACTGAGGGGCGAATGGATCGAAAGCGATCACAAGTCCTATCATCAAAACATAACTGAGGTGGCGGAAGGAATTTTAACTGAAAAAGCATCAGTATCCGATAGAACACATGAAACATCATTAGTTATTGAATGTGAGACCATCATACCAGGCAGACAATTTTAGATTGGTGGAACCCAGGAACTCGCTGTTATAGAAATGGTTCGAAATTAGGGGAAATTACGGGGCTTCGACTTTATATCGAACAACCGGAAACCGAACATATGTTCCGCCTAGCAGACCATAACACGGTCTTCTTCTAGAACGTTAAGATCGAGGACAGTTTTATATCGTAAAATGAAGATTAGATCTTACTCTGAAAATGGTACAATGCGCATCATATGAGTGCCTGGTCATGACGGAGTAAAAGGAATGCCTTGGCCTAAATAAAATACACAACTCTAACTGATATAAGTTGTGTAATATTCAGAAATTGGTTGATGTTTTATTAAAATGTCACAACTGCTCCAAACGATGAAATAGTTTCAAAATCCTAGCACTCGAATAAACAAATAATCAAAATATCCCATTTTGTTAGCATAGATGTCGCTATTAGAGTGCAGAAGTAACAATTAAATTCCAGCCAGAATTCGAGAATTTTTCACATACCTACGTACATTAGAGTGGATCGCCAAATATATGCACATAAAATTATATACCTTAGTTAGGTATGTAGAGTGTGCGACACACAGAAGAACCCGAGTTCGAAACCGGGTAAGACGACTCATTTTTGAGAGTGTAGAGTAAAAAAAAAAGAAGGAATTAAGTCAAATAAAAAATCTGTGGTCACAACCCTTAACAGCCTAACTCGAGTTAGGACACAATTGAGTTATTAGCACCATCGTATTCAGCGTATCTAAATTTATTTGCTCTAAATTTTTCATGTTTGTATCTCTTCTAGGAAGGCAATTAATCCTAAAAAACCTAATAGCTTAAGTTATTTTTCTAAATTACTGTTTTGGCATAACTGCCTAAGTCAATTTAGGATTACAACAAATATAAACATTATTTTTTCATTATTGCCTAAATCAGCTTAAGTCGTTAATCCAAAAAAACAAAGAAACAATTTTATTTTCCTAACTTGAGTTAAGCTCTTATTCCGAATTACAATTTCGTTTTTTGATAAACATAAATTGAGTTAAGGTCTTTCTCCAAACAAAAAGTTTTTTATTTAATCTGGAATAATAGCCTAACTCAACTTGAACTTTTTGACTTTCTTTCGTTCAACAATTCATAAGAGCCTAAGTGTCTTTTTCGATAATATCTTTTGACTGCGAGAATAAACAACTATTTTTTGTTAACAACTAAGTAAAGAAATTCGTTTCCTTGGAATATGTAGCAAAGTTTTCCAAAAAACACCTTCTCCTGATTTTCAGTGAAGATTCAAAACTTTAAACTCCTGTACTGAAAGTATAGAAAAACAGACTTAGGCTGTTATGGGTTGTGACCACAGAAATATCGGGTTAGTTTAAATTCATATTTCTTACGACTCGTGGTATAGCCAACTGGGGGACATGTAATCGCGACTAAATCTTTATTACAGTTGTGAAAAACCATATAAATAAGTAAAGAATATGGGTCAGTCTAATATACACGTGCATGTATGTATTTGCGGTACTGTATATATGTATGTATATTCATTACATTAGTACACATATCTGTCATTTTCCTTAAAATATCCACATTATCACTTACTTTCAGTTTTGTTTGTGGTGTTGTCTTTTTTCAGTCGGAAATTACATTCAAACAAAGCCATCAACGCATACACACCAACGCATGCATATAGTCGTACAACATCACACGTATCCAGACAAATATCCGGTCAAACCATATGTTGTTTGATGAATTTGTTGCTGTTTGGGTCCTGTTGATTATAGACAAGGAGCTCCATAAATTCAACGAAATTATAATATAGAGTCACTCCCTCCTCTGTTTGGCCACTAATATAATAATGTACATATTCATTAAATCCTGTGTCTACACACTTACAATTACGTATGTATGTGTGTGGGTTTGTGTTGGGGTTGGCGTTAAATAAGAATATGTGCCTACATGTGTGTGTGTGTGTGTCAGATGTCCTCGTAATTTGTGAGGAGTTACATCACAATTATTGTGATTACCACGAGTTCATCCTCCTGAATGTGACCGCATTTGTGGTAGTATTCCATTTTTACCGAGACCGAAGTCATTTTCTCTCGAAATGGTTGAAGTTTTTTAATTATTACATATTTCTTTTTTTATTTTGGTTGGTTGGTTGGTCAAATAACAATTTGCCGCTTGGATTGTTTTGTCGTGTTTTTTTTAAAAATCTTAGTAGGATTGTCGTGGTTTGGCATATTTGAGAACTGATGTATGTATGGGATGGTTTGATTCAAATGTAAGCTAAGGAATTTGTATTTTAATCGATATATTTGGACCGCGATTATTTAGCAGTTTAACCATGTCAGCATATTGGCGCCTATTTGTCTTATAACATTGTTAGTTTTGTTTTTCACGGGTCGTTCAACAAAAACGCACGATATTAATACGTAAATAAAACAAAAAGTTTTTAGAGAATTATCTTAATTTTTGTTAGTTTGTTGGTTCGTTTATGATACAGCCAATAACTAAACGTTTAGAAAACTATGCTTCTGATGTTATCGGTAATCTCTATACAAATACAATTTGTACGTGTACAAATACATTTCATTTGAGAAGCCTATATCCAAACATTAGCAAAATCAAGATTTGACTACGTGTTTAACTCTGCCTATCGGTCTGTTGTCCATGCTTGAGTGTAAAATTCCGTTACATTGTAATTGAGTGTCTCTACGTGATTATTCTAAAAACCATGGGCTTCTCTGTGATTTCACAGAAAGTTTTCAAATGGCAATTGATGACAAATCTGCTGACTATCATTTATGTATATAACATCTTATTAGAAAAGTTTATTTAAATGAAAAATAACACGACTTTTTCGATACAAAAGATAGTTTTAATTTCATGTGTATTCGACATAGTAACAGTTTAGTCGGTCGGTAATTATTTGCGTTATAAATGAATGGAATATTATTATCGATATTTGCGAATCAATTGCGTACGATAAATTTTCGCAGAAAATAATTACCAACGAGCTTCAACAAATCAAAGAGCGTGCATTAATTATATGTTGGAAATTTTGAATGTTGGAAATGTTTAATGTTGGGAATTTTGAATGTAAATTTATGTCGGGTCTGGGCTTACATATCACACTAATAAATAATCCATTTTAATATTAAAGTTTCAACAATTTAAAAAAATCAGCAAAAATGGTTTATCGTCGATATTTAAAATAAAAATTACAGCTATTTTGATCGAATTTTTGGTAGTCCTAATTTTTATGTTTTTGCTATTGTCATTAAAATTATCGAAATCGGTGATGACAAAAAATTTGACTTTTGGTCAATAAAATATACTTGGTATATCACTGAAACCCATCAAGATCTCTATCTGAAATCTGCGTCTATTGATCCGAGGTGCGGGACGTTTGGCTGACAACCTGACCTTGTCACTCAGTCACACTTTTAAGGCTCTATGAAAAATGCCAAAAAAAATATAAATTCCCCGAAAAAAACTCATAGAAAATTTGAAAAATTTATTGGGAAATTTTTCATAATTTGTAGGTAATAATGAAATATTTATTTTTTTCATATGAAAAAATGCCAGAAAAACTGGACAATGAAATATTCCCTAATTTTTAGGGAATTTTTCGTTTCTTTTGGGGATATTTTCATAACAGAAGTCAATCATTTTTTTACAATGTTGGTTTTATTGGTTAATTGTCTTAATATTTGTGGGTTTTTGTATCGGGTAATTTTTCATAAATTGTTTGAGGGATTTTTCAGAATTTATGGGGAAATGTTCATATTGGGCTTTTTGATTTTTCGTTTATTTTTGGGAATTCGTCATTTGGGGCATTCTTATTTGTTTTTTTTTTTGAGGCATTTTTCATAGAGCCCACTTTTGATAGATCAGTATCAAAAAGGACGGTTAATGACCTAGCCTGTCGGTTCCTTTATTTTATTTATTGTATAATTTTCCCCTAATCCTCCTACTCCCACTACGGTGGTCCTCAATTTAATTCCATCGGCCAGAAGTCTGTAATTTTTGATTTAGTAAAAATGTTTACGTTCTGTAAAAAATTTGTTGTAGACAAGGATCAATTGAGCTAAGTATAATTTGGTGACTAATTTTCGTATTTTTCTACTTTGGTTACATTTCAACTTTTTTCACATATTAAAATTAGAAAAAAAATGTATCTCATACATATGAAGTCAACATTTTAGTTGTACCGTAATTCCCAATAAAATCTACCCAAAAACTGCATTTTAGGAAAAATTGCCTCTCCGATCGCTGTCTGTGAAATCCCTTAGTAATTGACTGATTTACTATTGTTTTCATGAATACAAGCTTTGGTCTTTCAACCTTAAAATGGTCTGAAATTTTAACAACTACTGATCAAATTATGGTAAATTTTCTGAAAACATTTTAGGGAAAAAATATCCTTTTTTTGAATATGTAAGGACCAAGGAGATATACTTTTTTATTAGAGGACTATGTTCTCATATATTTTAAGATTATTGTAAAGAGAATAATCAATACCTTTCAGGCCATATCTCATCCCGGCATATTTGACCTATAACACTGCTATCTTTTCTAAAAAATGCTCGTCTAGTCCAACTTTGGGATGCTGTAAAATCCGAATGAAGAAATATCTGGAGACAATTCAGACTATTTCCCTTGGGGACATTTTTGCATCATTAAGTCCATTTAACAAAAGAGTGAGAGTTTAAAGAAGTTAAAGAATGAAATGCCTCATTAATAAAGGCGCATTTTTGGGGATAGCCTTTGCCATTAAAAAAAATACTCGCTCACCCCTTGCCTAACACCAACTTTTAACAGAATTCAGAAATGTGTACTAGATCAAAAGTTACAGACTTTTGGCAATGGATTCTGGACCACTGTTAGGCATCACTCTGCTTCACCGCTGTCCCATCTACGCCGTTGCCGCCCACTGTGAGTCTTTACCGGTGAATAGTTTTTTCAGTATATTCAGGAGGGCAAACCTCCTTCTTAATTGTTAATGCCCATGAACAAATTTATTATTTACATCAAGGGTATTGGCTTTCTCGATTCCTATTACTCCCACCCCCGCCTTTCCACTAGTTTCAAACAATCTGTATAACAGCAACTATCCGGGTTATATCTATCCATGATTGTCTGTCTGGTGCCAGGGTCTGACACTCAACAACTATTGATGTTCAAGGTATTCTATAGGGTTCTGATGCTATGCCAATTAAATTCCATTCGCCCATCACTTTAAGTCTCATTGCTGTGATGGCAACTACCAGAAGAACATTGTTTTCAGAATCGATGTGAATCTTAAGTTGTATTCCGACATGATTTCCACAAACAGCCTCTCTGATTCTCTACGAAGTGGTCACACATTATATTATAATCGGATTAAGTAGTATTGAAGATATCTGCAGACATTAATAATTACTTTATATTTCTTACAGAACCCACTGAGTGGCATTTGGAAAATATTACTCACTTGTTACCGCCAATTTTGGCCATTCGAAATTTGGTAATGTTGCAGGTATTGTTGTTTGTGCAAATAAAAGCTGTTTTGGAATACCCTCCAATTATTGTATTAGCGAAATAGACAATATTGACTATGGCCCGAAAAGAAGCTCAACACAACATCCTTGAGGAAAAGCCGAAGGTTTGGGTGGGCTTGAACTACTTTCCATATATTCACATTCTTTGTTGTTTCAAGTCTCAACGTGACAATGTTGTTGGCTAAATTAATTCCCCATTTAGTTACACCTCATCTGGCCGGCTGTATTCAATGCAGCCATTGCCCACCAACGCCACCACCCGCCCCAAGTAATGTGAGTGTCTACTCCCAGCAATGCCACACAGTCCATGCTAGAATCTATGTTGCCACTACAGTCGAACCTTGACTACGGCTGGAAGTACGTACTTGTGATGTTTCGATGTTTCTTCTCTTCTTCTATTCAATTAAGATGTTTCAATTTTGTGTTGCTTTCAGTTGCAGTGCCTGGCACGACAGAAGAAAAAAAATGTATATCGAACAAAGTGAAATAAACGCCAATTAAAAGTGACAATTCTATTAAGTTGTAAAAAACACAGACTCGCAGCATACGGCAACGATAGGGCCGGGTAAGGCACGGCACATCTGCGTTATGTTCGAAGAGCTCACCGAGTGTTCGAGATAGATTTCATGTGCAAACATACAGTGAGGGTCGTGGGAATAGGTACGCCAATGATAATATCTATTGATTTTTTTCATCGTAGGCTTTAACAACAAGATCAAGATAATCGAACGGCATAGTTCGTAGTGGTAAAAGTTATTTGTTTAGATATTTAATAAAAAACAGTACATCGAAATGTAATACAATAAAAATCAAGGATAAAAAGAAATGTACACAGGGGCTCAATCACGACATCCGCTATCGACAGTTTTCGAAAGTAAGCTTATCTTTTTGGATCACAGCAGTCGTTTTCGGCAAATTTCTGCACGCTGAAAAAAAATGGCCATTTTAACAAATTTCTGCAAACAAGTTCGCATCAAACATATATATATTTTTCCATACCACAAACATTGGCTTGTTTGTAGGTGATAAATATCAAATAAATATGTATGCAATTTTGTGTGACTTTTTATTTTTTTTCAATTTGTGAATTTTTATACAACAATCCATCTCTTCCAATCCATTCTCTTGGTATTGCTTATATTTTAAAGAGCGTAGATGCAAAGAAAAAAGTTAAGAAAACTGCTGCAAATACACATTTATTCGTACCCAAATGTTGTACTTTGTTGAATTTAATAAGTTCGTTGTCTGTTTTTCCCAAACACTCTATTGCTTATACACAAATATGTAATACTAATAGCAAACAAGTTATATTTACATCCAAACAAGCTTTGTGTAGAAGGAAATAAGCTTTACTTGCTACAAAGACCAAACACGCGTTTTACTTGTGTGTAAACATTAAAAAAAGACCTATTTTTTAGCGTGTGCCATCGAACTGTACTGTGCTGAAATATGTTTTGGTTGTTTGACTAATCAGAATAGGAAAACAGAAACAATTTATAATTTCATGTCATGGCACAAACACGGCTAAACAATTTCCCAGGCGAGGAATAAACCAATAACATGGGACCCATTTAATTCTTATTTGATTTGGTTAACAATATCTGTCTTAAATATTTATTTATGTAAATACAATACAAAATACATTTGTATTCTAAGTCTGGGTCCAAGGGTAAACCGGGTGACACAGACCACGAGGCTAGATTTTTTTTGCAGCTACAGACCAAAGCCTGTGATAGGAATCGAACCCATAACTCCCACGCTGATAGGCAAGCACGCTACCAAGTCTTAAATATTTCCTTTGACAAAAGTTTAACAGGTTATGAACGAAATAAACCTATGATCATATTCTAAGACACGTTAGTGTCGCGTAGATGAGGGAAATGGGTACATTTGGCTGAGTGCCGCTAAATAAGATGGAGGAAAAACCATCCACTTTGCATTTTCCGGGCTTATATTTGCCAGTATGTCTGTGTATGTGTGAGGAACTTGGATGCGGATGCTGTTGCAAAAGCGGGTGTTTTCGTGCCTGAATCCAATGCATGCAAATCTGTGCGTAAGTGTGTTCTGAACTGTTCTACTTTCTAGCAAATACTTACCAAGTATTTAAAACCGCAAGAGTGTAAATACACATGCTTGCATGTATGTACATATGTATGGATGTGTTGGCCTCCACACACACACATACATTTATGCAATTGCAGGATGTTTTAGGTGTGACTGCATTTGCAATATGAAGCTGGGGATTAAGTATGACACTCTGACGATTTAACTCTTTAAGGATGCATGAGTTTCTGGCAATTATCTGCATGTATGTGTGTGCTCTGGAATTGAAATGTTTGTGGTTGTTTTTTTTGTATTTGAGCCATCAGTAGGTTGTTTTATGAATTGTCTTAAGTGAAATTTGCAGGAAGTAGAAATGTTCGATTGTATATTTTTCTGAGAGGAGCAGATGCGATTTGTGCGGTAGAGCTTCATCGGCAGATTGTAACGACTACTTCTTATGTCCTTTCGCTCTCGGTGAAGCATAGAGTCTCTAATTCTTCACTTCGTTGAAAGAATATCCTAGTTGTCGTAAATTCTTCTATCGTTCGCCTCCATGTGCATTGTGGTGTTTATCTTGCCCTGGCGCCTTGGGGGTTCCACTGGAGAGCCTGCCCACATATTTCGGTTGGTTGTTTCCGTAGGTTGTCTATCCAATTCCACCTCCTGTTTTTAATCGCTAGATGTGGTGTTTTTGTTGGCATCTGTTTCACAACTCTTCGTTGGATATTGTGTGGGGCCACCAGATCTTCAGGAACCTTCTTAGACTGTAACGACTCACAGCGGGGGAATTCGTAAATTTTTTGGAAATAAATGTGCGATTAGGGATTGATTTATCTAATTGGATTGCAATTTCTCCCAACCAGTGTGGTTCTAGTTCCAGGGGGTTCCAGTTGGTCTATCCAGGTGGTGCCACAAAGGATCAAATTTGAAAACCTAGGTTCTCAAAAATATATTCCGCCAATAATATGTATTGTCCAAATATTTATGCCAAATATTTTACATTAATAAGCTGGGAATTGAGACTTATCACAATATGTTTTTACTTTGTGGTTGTCTCTCCTAGAACATGATATGCGCTTTTTAAACAAAAATTAATTTTATTTTTTTTCGAATATTGTTCAATTTATTGTTTGTACCTAACTATTTAAATAGCCATTTCAGTAATGTAAAGTTTATTGGTTTGGAAACAGAGTTGTTAAAAACTCTGTCAAATACATCAGAACAATAGCTTTAATGAGAAACATGTTATAGTCGTTGAAACCTAAAAATTTGGAGAAAAAAATAGATTTTTCTCCAAAAAAAAATTTACCAAAATATTTTTGTTTATAACCTTTTTTTACCCGAGCATAAAAAGGTTTAAATTTCTTGAAACATAACTTAACGTAGATGCATTTAACAAAAACAAAATCTTATGCTAGTCCAATACTTTTTGTGGTAAATTCACAAAGAATTATCAAGTTTGGAGATTTTCCCCCACACGCTGAAAAATCCTTCGTTTTTAAATGTTTGTACAGAAGTAAAACGCGTGTTTAGAACATGTAGCAAGTAAAGCTTATTTCCTTGTACACAAAGCTTATTTCAATGTAAATATAACTCATTTGCTATTAATATTACGTATTCGGATATTCGCAATAGCGTGTTTGACAAAAACCACGCAATGGACGTATTAAATTCTACTAAGTACAATATTTGCGTTCAAATATTTATGTATTTGTAACTCTGTTCTCTGAGTAATAATAACCAAGAGAATAAGATAAATTCACAGAGAGAGAACACAAAAAAGGATTAACACACCATTTTATAAACACATCCATACACATGGGATGCATGTACATAAGGGATGCAAAAGATGATACAATTGTACTGTTTTTGTACATTTTCGCCATCGAAAGTACCATGATACAGCACTTTTGGGCCTCATTTAATACAGTTTGCAGATTTTCGTATCTATTGATTTTTGTCAGTAATTTGAAGAAAAGCTGTGTAAACTGCAAATTTATATATTAGGGCAACTCACGATCTCAGGGAAATAGCCCGAGGAAAGTGGAAAAGGAAAATATTGGAGGAAATTTTGCAATTACAAAAACAAAATACACACGGTTGCTTTTCCTCAAGATGGGGAAATTTACATCACCAAAAATCAGAGGAAAGTTTCCACCGGCGCCTGGGGAAATCAGTCAGCTGTCACCACCAGAGTTTTGAGACGAAATTATACTGTCGGCGCCGTGGCCGCCTTTATTAGCTCGAATTAAACATCATCAACAATGGTTAAATATTGTGCTTGAATGTTTTTTACATTGTTGTCGGTAAATGTCTTAATTTTAAAGTTATTCATCCATCCACATTTATTCGATAATAAGAGATTTTGTTTATTTATTTATTGCGGCGAAAGCCGGTTGCGCGGCGGCCACCTAAATTTTAAAAACAATTTAGGCGCGGCGCTTCATGTCGGCTCTATACTCTGGTCAACACATCAAAAAAATAAAACGTAAACAAAGTGAAGGTTTTTCGTTTTTCTTTGGCATATTGAAGCAATTTTTCGTATTTTCTTTGCAAAAGTCTCAAATACTTCATTTATTGTTTATTAAATTGCTTTGACTTTTTTTAAACATCAGCTGATTATCAATAGTGTTGGAAAAAAAACAATCAAGTGCGCTCACAATCGGGTGCAAGTTTTACATTTCCTTTTTCTTTTCCACAAGATAGTGAGTTCCGCTATTGTGAAATGGAATGTAACAAAGATGTTCCAATGCTCTGCGAGAATCTAAGGTAAAAAATAAAAAATAACTTTTCGGCCAATGTCGTGAGATCTCTCGTGAATGAATCAGATATGGAAATTATACTGAGATCATTTGTTGTTCATTGTAATACTCGAATTACTGTTCTAGATTGAATATGATGGTAAAATAAGGTTTTAAATGAAAATAAATAGTGTGAAAACTGCAACTTTTCCAACTTTTGCCAAAGAAATTATTATTCACTGGCAATAGACGAAAGCACTGTTTGCAGAGTACCCAAACATTAAATAGAATGTTTATGTACATATGTCTTTTTACTTGAATAAAACTAATTCTGAAAACAAAATATCTCTTTTGATTTTGGTACCATCGCATGTTATTACATTTTCAGAGTCAAGGACAAATTCACTATCGTGCAGTGTTTTCTGCCAGTGAATGCTGATCAGAAGTTTCTTGAGATTTCTTTCTTTGAAAACATTAATGATAAAATCAATTAGTGAAATCATCAATATATTCGTAAAAGTCAAGAAACTAACAAAAAATTTCATCTATATGAATTTGTATGCCAATCGTTTGATGATTCGTCATTTCATCGATCGATATATCCACTGCTACAGCTTTAAATTTTTCCAGGCAGGGCGAAGCCTACAGTGTCAGCATACATATATTTATTTATTTATTTATTTATTATTAATTACAATACAAAGTAAATTTATATTCTAATTTTGGGTCCAAGGGTAAACCGGGTGACACAGACCATATGTTTAGATTTTTGCAGCGACAGACCAAAGCCTCTGGTGGGAATCGAACCCACAACCCCCACGCTGATAGGCAAGCACGCTACCAACTCGCCTACCGGGGCGCCTTACATATATTTATTATGAAAATATTTATTTGAAAATTGTGAACTTTTTGCGAATATACTTTTTTCTGTGACCGCTGAAGCTCTCATTGCACTCAGTCGGTCACCGTCCACCAATGAGGGAATTGCGCAAGATACTTTATGATTTGGTCTAGTCGATGTCTACCAAATATAATATCGGGAGAAGTTATTAGATTTAATTAAAATCTCAACTCATCACATTCTATGAATATGATACATATTCTATCAGCGCAATAACTCACACTATTTGGGAAGAAAGAATAACTAATCATTTAAACAAGGACCTAGAGAAAAATCATTTGTAAGAATAGACAACAATGGGAAAGTCGAAAGACTACAGAACTAAAAGGAGATAAATACGACATTTAAAAAGCCACAGAGTTGTCAAACTACCCTCGCATCAATATTTTTGTTTTGTTTTATACAAATGACTTAAATATGAATGTCCTTTTAGCAAAGCGACGTTCCTTACATTTCAATTTAAACTTCATTCATTATAATAATTTGAACTTTCTCCTTTGAAATAAAGTCATTTTCACTCTCTACCTGAAACATATAAAACTATTAAAAATAGTTGGTGCAAAGGGAAAACTGACAGGTGGATGAAGGGGGATTTGCATATAAAACTTCCTGCTCAACTAATTCTCCAAAAAGATGTTTCTAAAATTTCACATTGAAAATCAAGGAATATTTACATATAACAAGTGACTTCAGTCAGTGGAGAGCCACTACGACATATTCGGCCAAAAGAAAAAGGAATAATAATGAGTGTATGTGTATGTATGTATGTATGAGTCTGTATGTATGTATGTGTGAGATTGACAGAGATGTGTGATGTTACACATAGATTATCTGCAGGATTCTCGGCACTTATTTAACTTTGGGTGCTGTGTTGGCTCTGTGGTCTTGTTCCTATGTGTGTGTGTGTAACTAGCACATCCTGTCATATTTACATACACTAACACAGTTACATAAAAGACTTACACATACGAAAAATATTAAGAAGACAATGATGTGATTTATTACCATTCCTCGTTTTTTTAGAGTTTACTTGAAAAATGAGAAGATCTGGATAAATTAGAATTGGCATACTTAGAAATCACATAAATCTTGTCTAGAGAACATCTGACTAAGGCTTCATCATGCGGGCATGTATTAATTCTGCAGAGATGACAACTTCGATAACGCATATGCACACAAAAAAAAGACTATTGGTACTCTACACAAATTTCGGAATTATTGACTGGTTTTCAGATATATGAAATGGTTAGAATGCTTAAGAGCGTAGAGAGAAAGAAAAAAGCTGTCGGTTGAAACATTCTATCATTTTTAAGTCCCGATTTACACTACGCAATATTAAGTGGCCCTATTTTCAGTTTGATGGAAAGAGTGGTAAGGGGAATGGAAATGGAAAACACTTGCTCGTACTGGCAATTTCTTTTGGGTTTTTCGTATTTTGATATTTTGAAAGTCATTTGTATTTGAAAAGACAATAAAAGGAATCAACCTTAACATCTCAGGCGTTAGAATATTCGGATATTTGCAGACAATGTTTTTTTTCAGTGTTAAGTTTTAGCCAGTTCACGCGTGATTCGATGACACATGTTAAAGTCAACAATTTCCATTTTGATTTGCCACTTCATCATAAATGGACTTACAAATGATCTACGCTTGAAAAATTGCCTTTTATTATTAAAATTCCAGCTGTGGAAAAACATTTTTCTTTTTTAAGAAATTGTCTCTGTATATTTTTCGTTAAATGGGTACGTCAAGAAACATCATTTCCGAATTCGGCCCGAATAACAGCCGGGGACAGTTCATAAGGTGACAACTATAAAAAATGCACTATTTGTTGGGAGTGGTTTATGGAGGAAAAAGCATCTCAAATCACAAGTGAAAATCGGCAATTGAAAAAGAATTTAAAATTCTGTAGTTTTTGAGACGCAAATGAATTTGTTTTTTTGTTGTAGTTTTCGCAATGAATTATTGCAATTTATGTCAGGTGGTTTTTGTTCCGTAACTCCATTATGGGCTACGAGCTCATGAACAAAAACACCAAATTCCCTGTCGTGGTTGGCACAAAACTAAACTTTCAGCCTGACAGGTTTTGCCTTTTAGTTTGAGAAAGTTTTAATTTAACCACACTTATTATATCCCCCGCCGACAAATGCCACAATTTCAATTGTTATCTTTTATCTGTGGAAACTTAGCCATGCGACCACAACTTCTAAACTGTTATCCCAACGAAATTGTGTTGGTTGGCGGTGTACGATTCTGATGGCTTAGGCTTAAATTTTGTTGGAAGAGTGAATTAATTCAAGTACACTCACATTAACATACAAATATTGGATATACGTATATACATTCGCATTCATGTGTGTGCGTATGTACAATGTACATGTGTATTATCCTCATATATCTCTTTTTGTTGTTTGTTTATTAACATTAGCTATGGCAGGCAGTTCGCATAACTTTTGCCCGTTCCCGTCGAGCCCATCCCCGGATCCGCCAAACGGAATCGCAAGGACTCATTCGCTGTCGCTGACTGGCATGTTGGATGTGTTAAATGTTGTCTGACAACTATACTTTCATTTGTGAGCGACATATCTTCCACATCCATTATCGTGCTCGTGTCCTGTTGTTTGCGGGAGTATTTGTGAAAGAGCCTACATGTAGTGTAGGTGTCAGTGAGCCTGAGAGTGTGCGTGTTAGTGTCTGAACATATTTTACACATTATGTTATGAATTTGTTTTCTTGTTTGTGTTCTGTACACACATACAGATTTATACATGTATGTATAGATGTGTTAGTTTATGACAACATCAGTGCGTAGTCTTAAATATGCAAATGTGTGTCTTAAATGTATGAGTCGCTGCTGGTGTGTGCGAGAGGAAGTGAATGATGTATGTGTGTGTGTCGTTTTAACAGCTTTCACATTTAAAGGCTAATGAGTTCGGTGATAATTTCCATTCAAATTCATTAAAAATTTAATTTAATAAACAATACAAGAACATTTTAAATTTATGCTGACTTTGTGATGATTTTGAATGATTGTCACCTGATTCACTGTTAATTTGAGGCACAATAGGAATTTAATAGAAGTTTATTGCAATGGGCAAATTCAAATTGAGATAGAAAGGAAATTAAAATGGAAATTTCAATTTTAAATTGTACTCGAATTGAAATCCCTGGAAACTGAAATAATATTGTGCGAAACATCTATGAAGTCAACCAACAAATGCTCTGGCTAGCCGGTGCCTTTCAAATCATATTTTGTATATTGGTTTTTATAAAATGTATTCAGTAAGTAAATAAATATTTATGACATCCTTCAGAGAAAATATGTATTATTTTTTAAGTATAATAGTTCATAAATAAGGAAGCATTTCATTGTTCAATTAAATCAAATTCTTTGACATAAGGCAACTTAAACATCTGTCTGTTTAACTTGTAGTGGAGTCAGTTGTCATGTTGGTCACGTAGATTAAAAAGAGGCATCGAGTGTCATCTTTTTCTCACTAGGGTTAGCTTAATGGCCCCCAAAAATAAAATATGAGAATTCCCCTACTTTTTCTAGGATTTCACAAAATTGGCCCGAAGAGCCAATTTCGATCGAGCAGAAGTTAACCTGAGCAAAGGTGGCAACGTTTTACATTTCTAAAAATGTATTACGTCCGAAATCTGTATTATTTCTACACCCAAAGAATTGTTTCATATGATATATGAAAAATTTATATATTATACAAAGAAGCTTCTGCATAATTTTTTGTATTTTTTATGAAATTACTTCATATTTCTATGAAACTATTTCATATTTTTTTTTTTTATGAATTTTTTTATATTTTTTATGACATTATTTCAAAGTTTTTATGAAACTATTTCGTATTTGTTATGAAAATATTTCATAATTTTTATGAAACTATTTCATAACTTGTATGAAACTATTTCATAATTTTTATGAAACTATTTCATAACTTTTATTTATTTCGACTGACATATTTGGAGCCAGAGTTGAACTCCTTGAATATTACGGCTGTGACAAACAAAGTATATTAGTGGGAAACCACGTTAAATGAATGATCGTACATGATCAGGAAAAGTATATAAAAAAATCAGCTCTTTACACAAAACAAATATCTCTTTTCAAATTTGGATTTTATCATTTTATCAGATACTTTTACACCGATTCTGGCACTCAGGTCACCAGCACTTAGGCAAGTCTTTATAACTATATATTCAAAGGGTATAACCTAGCAACTTAGTTTCCTCCGTATGGTTGGTGCAAAGTTTTAGAAATTGTCATTTACGAAATTTAGAAAAAGATTAGAAAGTTATGTAATTATAATTCCTTCTTCTAAAACTGTAAATCCTGGCAACGCACGTGTTATGGTGTCCGTATCCATTAAATCTTACACACTTCTGCGACACTTATAACATAAGTTTGAAAAAGTTCAAGTTGACAAAATATTACTTTAGTTTGTTAGCATCCTTTTTGCCAAAAGTTTTCCTCTGGCGAAATTATACCATGTCTTTCGTTACCCTTGACATAATTTATCTAAACAAAAAAATTTAACTTACAAAAACTATCATTCATTGGCCAAATAATTCCACATGAAACCCTAACACAGACAACGACAACAACACCTACAACTGACAAAACTATCACAAAGTGAATCTGCCATTTGAGACGCACCAATGCTTACTCACAATTTGAGTTGTCATCGTCTGTCTCACTCATAGTTTTCGCTTGAATGGCATCGAACAGAAAAAGAATGGAAGAAGTACCAAAAAAAAAAGAAAAACTGACGCACCTCTGAGACGCACAAAAATGAAATGTATTTGGTCGACTTTTGGGAAAACCTGTAACCGAGCCAAATAGGTCAAGTTTTTTGTCACAAGCCGGAAAAAATACCCTTGACAATTTTTCTGTATCACTCGTCGCTTCATGAATTCTGCTGGCTGATTTTTCATATAATATTTGATTCTGGTGCTTTTTTTTTCCTTTTTTAGATTTCTTTCCATTCCATTTTGTTGGTTAGGGAAAGTAATATTTGTATTACAGCAGTTTATTTACTTACACTGAATTGAAGAGCGGAAAGAAACGGAATGAATTGAAATGTAAAGAAAAGTTATTTTCAAATTGCAAAGGGTGGTGAGACAAAGGAAAGACACACTTTTTCATTGGTTATTGTAGGAGCCTATCATTGGGCGACCAAATTCATAAGACATGAAAAAGTATTTACGAAATTTAGAAATCGTAACCACACTTAAATAAAAACTTACTGGAAAGCGAACTTTGGTGCCCATTTAAAACCACCCTGGTAGTGAAATACAAAAAAGGTCTGCAGAGGAAAAAAGTGTGATATTATTGTGAAACAAATTCATTACAACTGTTACATTTTTGAAAGATCGATATGCGACTGTGGGACATTCATAGGCAATTTACTGCGTCATATGCAGCTATTCTTATTGGTCAATACATTGGTACTTATACAAGGTGGGGCAAATATAATCACCCAATATTCTTTTGCTGTAATTTGTCGGACAACAGGTAACAGCTGATGCAAACATTCTGGTCTGGTCGATGTCCCGGGCTCTTCTTGAACATCTTGTCCAACAGCAACAATATACTCACCAGAATGGCTGCTCGGGGCCGGCCAGCCCTGGAAAGATCTCGTGTTGACACTCGCCTTAAAAAGACTTGTGTCGGACAGTCAGGAAATCTGCGAAGAAATTCACTCGCAAAAACATGGAAACAATTATTCCGCGTTCTTACAGAGTCAAACGATTCATGGCTGGTCGATTTGTATCCTCCCCTAGTCAAGACAAACAGACAGCTAAGAACCTTTTAAAAAACATTTATATATCATACTTGCCAATCAGGGGTTGTGGGTTTGACTCCCACCAGAGGCTATGGTCTGTCTAGCCAAATGGTCTGTGTCAGCCGGTTTACACTGTGACCCAAAATTAGAATATAAATTTACTTTGTATTGTAATTAATAAAAATAAAATAACAAGTATTTCTATTTTGCAAAAAGCACTTCATCTACCAAAGACTATCGACGAAATATATCATGTAATTGGGGGTTAAGGAACTTTTACGAGGTCTACACCTTGTAAATATTGATCACACAGAATGCCGGAAAGAACCCGAATTAGGTTTTGGTCATAATCATATCTGTGCGGTGACTGTGGTGAAATTTTACGAATAATATGAATGATAAGACCAATACAATGACCTCTTCAAATTTCCATCATTCGAAACATATGACACTTTGTTGATTTTTGTAAAGATATCCGTGATTGCTGTTATATAAAACGTTCTAGAAACTATACTTGTAGTCGTAAGATGTGCAACATAATAGACGGTAAAGTTTTCGCAGAAACGAACAGAAAAGCTAAACTTTATACACATCCACGCTAGTAGTATTTATTTTCAGTTTACATCTATTTGGCGTTTTTTTTAGGGCTTCGTCGTTTTCTTCTTGACAAGCTCCTCTAATTTGCTGTGCATTCGAGGTTAAATTGATGAAAAACTTATTGGGGTTTTTCGTTCTTGCATTTTCTTTCATCATGACGAGGGAGGGACGGTTTCCATTGTATGCCGTGGTTTTGTTCTTGCTGCGGTGCTGCTGGTGGTAAGTGGAATGGAAATGCGGGCCCTGGCAATGCATTGCAAAATGTGGAAAAGTTATAAACCAACTCAGGCGGGCGACCAACAACTGCCAATATTTAATCGGCACAAGTAGAGTTGTTCAGGCTGCCATCGTTGTTGACTTTGTTGCAAATTACAAAATAAATTTAAATAATAATAACAACCAACTCGGAAAATATCATCAGCGACACGAAACTGCAGCAAAGGGAAGAACTGAAAGTTGCTCCGTGGTAACATGCCACGTCCTCTTGGTGCTGTTTGTTTGTTTTGTGCTGAAAAGTATTCGAATAAAGTTGTAGTCGTTGGTTAATGGACCAGAAGTAACGAGATTATTTGACAGACAAGCCAGTGAAATCGAGCACAGCTAATTGATGACGATGTGTATTTATTAGACAACAATTGCATTAAGGGAGCAGTTTGAATTGTTGTTTTGAAAATAAAATGATTGGAGTTGTGTAGATTCTTTCGAGGATGGTATATAAAGAATTTTCTTAGGTTTTCCAGTTCCGAAAATTAACAAGTAAAGTCATTTTATTTCTTTACAAAATTCAACGCCTTTATGTATTTTTATGTTCACTTTTAAAACCCATGGAAATAAAATTACACTTTTTTGAGCTCGTTGATACAGGGTGATACTCATTAAGCTAGCCTTTTTTTGAAGACTCGAAGGAAGCATTCAAATGTTTAGGCTTTTTGAAGCGGTGCAAGAAACACTTCACCCCATCTGATTCCGTAAATATTTACAACACCTACAGCCGCCCAAAAATAGATTATAAAATAACTTTGTTTTAAATTTTGTTTTAACGACAATGACATTTTTCTCATTAAATTTATTGGTTTGATGTCTTTAGCGGGTTTTTAATAACTCCAAACTAATCATCTTAAACCGACTTAAATTTTTTGGTTTAAAATGTGAATATTTCACCTTCTATGACAGACAAGTACAAACCTATTTTGATAAATCTTAAACACCACCTTATTCTTGTAAAAGATATGAAAGCCAGTCACGGTTTCATGCCATTATCGGTGGCTTTGTAGTCAAAAAAAGTGGAAATAAAAGATATCCTGGAGAAGACACACGAAAAAAGTATCTTTTGTGTCTTCTCCAGGATATCTTTCTTTCAATCAAAAAGTTCACCCACGCTTGTGAACATTCGTAGTATGATTGCTAGTGTGCGCAACTTTAACACAATTTAGGGTACCATGTACTACCTCCAGACCGACTTTGGCTTTTCCATTATCTTAATTAATTTTCCCACTTCCTTCAAACTATAAAAGGCTCCTGTGGAAGATCTTCTTAAATAAACTGTATATTCCAGAGCCTTCTCCAAAGTCGATGTTGCTAGAACCACATTGTTAACATTTCCCGAGGATTGAAGCGAATACAACCATTTTCATACTGTCAAATTTACGACCATTCACATCACATTTGAAATTTCAAATTCCATTTCCACTTGCTTCACATAAAACTAGAGATTAGCTATAGCTTTAGTATAACCGGACCGACTGAAATACATATCGTATCGTGTCACATGGAATTGCTCATATGCAGATGTCGTCTGAATTTTCTTGTGGCTCCACATTAAACAACAATAATAAATAACATGAGTTGCATGAAAAGACTTGCTATAAACACGTGCAATTTCTCCACTATTATTATTTTTAAGTAGAAAGAAGTGCAACAGCAAAGAAATATTTGCACATTATGTGGCATGTTTTCATAGCGTGCTACACTGGCAAAAAAGAAATATGACCCAAAATGTTGCAATTACTATTTTGTGGGCTGGAATAAAAATGGAATGAAAACGCCATGTGTTTCGAATACAAATTCTACTTAATATTTATAGTCTTTAATCACAGGGTGAGTTTACAATTGTATTTTGAAAGTAATGGAATGTTTTTTTTACGGTGTACCTTATAAACAAACACGCAGTGTTGTGCCACCACGAACCTTTGCCACACAAATTACCTGTATACGCTGTACTTGTATGTAGATGAAACCACCAAAGAGGCTGATGATAGAATAGATGGTGGTGCTGAGCACGAGTATGATAATGCCGAGAAGGCATTGTACTGCTCCTTTCTTTCCGGGTGTATAGCAGGAAAGCACTTTCGTATGAATCGTAAAATTCTTCCCACTTTATCCTTTTATTTTGGTTCATAGTGATTCTGTGTGAATAGGGGGAAGCATAGACAAAGGATATAAATGATAGACCCAAACAAAAGTGGAGCCGCAAAGTATGCCGGCAGCCCACTTGACTGAATGTGTTTTTTTGTTAGTTTCATTCACACCAAATATCGAAAGAACTCAAGTCGGAGCAACACTTATCGCTTCTTTAATTTGCTACTCATTTTACCCAGCAAAGCGTTTGGGATAAGATACACCCCAGGAATTTGCTGGGTTTTCAACAAACACGAGATCATAGTTCAAAGTAGAACTTTCAGTAACTTTATATTCGTAGTAATTTTAATTGAAATACTAAAAGAAAAACATTGCAACAAATCGGTGTTAAAGTGCCATATACAGAAATAACAATTTGTTTGATGCACTGAAAAATGTTGTTAATTGAAAACAAACGAAAAATATTGTGAAACCTGTGTTAAAAGAATGAGTTTTAAACCTACTTCAACCCATCAGGTATATATTTACACCACTTACATTAGGACCACAATGGACTATAAATCTTATCTATGGGTGGGAGCTTTAAAGACATATTTGCAGTTCCTTGCCCGTGTACGGAGGAGAGCGGTGTTTATAAAAGGAGAAATGAGTTATCCAACTCTATTGTCTCTCTTAAATATCGCCGGTAAATGGGTTGTGTATAGCTGTTCCAACGGCATCTGTTCGCAAGTTATCCTTCGTCATGTCCTTGATGTTACGACATTCAGCCGGGATACGCGGCTAGCCAGGGACCCTCAATCGTACATTGTCGTTGACCTGACGACGCACTATAAATAAAATACATTCGTCAGCGAATAGTCTTCCAATAAGTGTGTTTTCTGTCAGCTATGACATTTCATAAATTAACGAAAAGTTTATTATCAGAAATATTTCCGAATGTCTCTTATTCAGAAATACTGTTGGTGGGCGTAATATATTTTTTTAATAAGAGAATGACGATGGAAATAAATGACGAGAGTTATTAGCAAAACTAAAGCATTTTGATGGTCGTCGTGAAGCACCTTGTCGGACGCAATACAGAAAGTGGTGGGCAAATTTGAGCTGTTGGGACAAGTTAGTGATGTGAAAAATAGAACCCGTGAACGTCGCTCCAGAACAACTGAGAATATTGCTGCTGTAGCCCCCAGTTGAAGAAAACCCAGGTTTGTCCATTCCTCGTCGTTCTTTGGAATTGGGAGTTCCACAAAAGTCATTACACCGCATTTTGTATAAAGACTTAAAGTTATAAGACTTATAAAGTTCAGTTAACACAAGAACTCAAGCCGGTCGATCATCAACAATGTCGTGTCTTTGTTGATTGGGTCCTTGAAATGCATGAAAATTATCCGGAATTCCATCGAAATATCATCTTGACTGATGAGGCCCATTTCTACCTAGGTGGCTACGTCAACAAGCAAAATTGTCGCATCAGGGTCTCGGAAACCACAAAAGTTATTATTGAGAAGCCTCCCTACCCACAACGTGTGGTTATGGAAAATTTCATGGATGGAATATGGTAAGGATATGGTCCTGTAAGCGTGTTCGGGGTAGCCATTTGGATGATGTTGTTTTTCATTATTAACGGCAACCTTCCTCTTTGTTTTGAAATAATTTAACCAATTTATTTTGAATTTAATTTAACACCTCTTGTTGGAAATCCCTATAGGAAAAGCATTCAAGTGAAAGTGTGCGAGAACCCAAAAAGGGTTGTCAATAAGCAAGTTTTGACTAGCCAAGAATGGCGCGTTGTGACCAACTTTTAGGTTTAAACAAATACAAAAATCTGTTTGTTTTCACCTTATGCCCGGTTTAGTGTCTTTACGGTTGTTTCGCGAGATTACTCTCATGGTGTAATTTTTGTGCAAGACTACTTAACTTTGATTGAAATTGGACCATATTCTCTCATACCTTTACATAAATTTAGCATTCTGCCCGCATTCGAAAATCGTTTAATATCTTCAGTGCACTTCAAGCTATATCAGCGAACCCGAGCTGCAACCTCGCATACGTATAACTTACATAGCATTGTCCGTAGTTACGGAAATATCCGCCAAATATTTTCATCACCGTTTCTCGGGTCGCTTGACAGACATATTTGGTTCTATGTGTTTGAGATCTATTCCAATAAAAAAGAGGTAAATAAAGCAAGAATGTTTATCAGGCTAAGATTCTGGGGACAGTGGGGACATATTCCCTGATAGCCAATTTGCCCTTTAAAAAGAGTATCAGACTTAATCGCAACTGTTTGATGGTAATCCGTATAATGTGTATAATAAGGCAGACTTTTCGGAGCCCTAACCGCAAAAAAGAATATTTTACAGGAGACTTTTTTTTGTGGTCAAGCAAAAAGGATGTGGCGCTACGATACCATTAAATTTGTTATATATTTGTAAATATAAAATATTAATTTCTAATATTTTGGAATTAAGAGCGTTGAATAATTTTCTAAAGAATTTCACGAGTGAGATTCGAAAAAATGGCGCTTACATCTTTTTCTGGGTAAGGGCTCGAAATGTATGTGTACTTAGAGGAGATGTCTGAAGTATATGGTATTGAAATTAGACGACACAAGATAATTTGTTGCCACCGTTATATTCATCATATTTTTCTTAAGCGGTACATTCAAAATGTGTTTCAGATAAACGATTTGTAAATAATGTGGATTTTCGTTTAAGCGGAGTACAGTGCATGGAAAATCGACGGTATGACAGTTGGCCCCATGAAAATATTGATAACGTTTTATGAGCAATATGACATACACGGACACATACATTTCTGTAAAAACAGCATTCACCACAAGTTCTAGCGGCACTTTTTCTTTGGAAACCATGAGTTATTGTTTGTTATTGACAAAATTTAAATAAAAAAGAAACAAAACAATCTATTCGGATTAAAGAGTTGCAACCAATTCGGACTGTAGAATCTCTAATGCACTTGAAATTGCAGTTCGGATTACTGGATATTCGGATTAAAGGTGCTTCGGATTAGCGAGACTTCACTGTATATGTTTTTTCTTTTGGACCTTATTTCATGTTTGGGTTTTATTTCATTTGGCGGTTACTTTTTATCGTATTTCATGTAGCAAATGCCCCAAGTGAAAAAAGAGTCAAAAAATTATGAATGTCCCAAATGAAGAATTCCCAAAAATAGATGACAAATTTGCTAAAAAATCCAACATAAAAATTTCCTTCGAAATAATATCGACAGCCGCGCAACGAAAAAAAAATCGGAATGTAAAAGTTTACATATGTAAGGACAACGAATATTGACCCTAAAATAATGATAAAATATACCTCATTTCTCTGGCATTGTTTCATAATTTTGAATTTGAATATTGGTACGTAATCAAGAGGACAAAAACGAATTTCTCGAATTTGGCTATGAAATTTGATAATTACTTTTTTATTCAACTTTTTTTTAGTTACGGAATTATTGGAAATCATATTTATAATTGCTGTACCACTTAGTCAGTTCCCCTTATCTCTCCAGGTCCAGGAAATGTTTGATAAAGAAGTATTAAACTCATTTTAGGACTATAGTTGGGGTAATCAAATATAGGGTTCTCCAACAAGAGGTGTTATTTTGGTATTCAAACAAAAATGGAATTTTTTGAGATAGATGATCGGATGTTTATTTCATAATAAAGAGGAAGGTGTGCCGTTAATAATGAAAATCAACATCAGCCAAATGGCCATCACGCTTACAGGACCATATCCTTTTCATGAAATTGTACATAACCAAATCGCAAAGTGGCTGCCCTATGTCCTTGATAGCCTTACGAATTCTCTGTATATTCACTGTATGAATACCCTCAAATTATAACCTGTACCATCTAACATCCATGACTATATAGAGTCAATATAATTGAAATGCACTCTCAGTGGTGGAGGCAATTTTAGATTCACTCCGTCAACACTTACTAACATTTTTTTCATTGTTTTTTTTTACAGGTTTGTTAATTTTCTTTAAATCCAATAAATATGTTACTTTAATATGAATTATTAATTCGATTTGTACATATGTATTTGTAATTCGTTTTTAATTTAATTTACTCTCGCCGCATGGTTGATTTTAGGTGTAACAACTACATAATTGCATTCATGATGATGGGTGCTATGAAATTTAATTGAATTGTACTTAATTCTCTGAAAGCAAAATACACTGAATTGATTGTAATTGAGAGTGTAAATAATTTAATGAGAGTGTAAATAAAAATTTTTAATTTTTTTTAATTTTCAACAATTCAGAACTCTTAAGATAAAACTCGGTACATATCAAATGGTCTCAGAGAGAAACACATCCTAGGAATATAGATGTCATCTCAATTCTTGGTAGAAAAATCCAGTACTATAATAATAGAAAGGACATAATCAGCCCAGGGAGATATTTTTTTGAGAATAAAATCCTCTTTTTCTAAACAGATCGGTAGTATAATGATAAGGGACAGACATTTTTGATTATTCGAAGTCAGCTTGTTTGACTAACGGTCTGTTTAGAATTGAAGGATTTGAAAAAGAAAAATTCTCCGGGAATTATCTCCCCTGGTAGAGTGGAAGTTTTCATAATCGGGCTGAATAAAATATTGTATTAATAATTGATAAAAGAATGGTAATAAGCTCTGTTAAATAAAAGGTAAGAGATTAATGTCTAAATCCATATAAAACATCTCGAAAAAAAAGTATTAGCCTATAGACAGTAGTAGATCCCGATCAGAGAATACACCAATTATATCATGCACAGCCTACTGATTTCTGAGAAGTTCCCCGTCCCCAATACCTATCTTCATATTTCAGGTAAGAGTACTATACGAAAGATGGTCCTAGGTGTTGCAACACACAATCTAACTTCTACAATGGATATATGAAACAGGAACAAATCTTCTGTTTCCCCTGTGTTTGCCTAGTCTATATTTGTGTGTGTATGTTTGGTTTTTGTGGCTTTCCAGCCATTCTGCTCTGTTGTGACAGTCATACAGCAGCATTCAGTCAGTCATAGAAGGATATCCATTCAAATCGTATATGAATGTAGAGGATACATATCTGATGTGCTCAGATAAAAACATTGAGAGAAGGCTGTGCCTTTTTTTTTGCTATGATGTCGTTGAAACGTCAGGTATGTATTGTTAAGGAACAGCGCAATCAAAGCTGATCACTGCTAAGAATTACTCAAAGTTGACGAATATTCTTGGTTTAGCAGTCCCCTAAATAACAATATTGGCATCATTTGCCGGCGTTATGGCATTAGGTACTATGAAAATACAACCCATAGTGAAAATGATTTTATTAATGGATGGGAACTATTTTGGGGCATATTTGCCTTTGTGTGGGGTGTATTTGCGTACCTTCAAATAACCACTGGAGAAAACCAGTCAGGTATTGATGCATAGTGTTCCTATTCGTTGCTCTTCCTCAATAATCCAAAAAAATCTCATTGGTAAAATTAGAGAAAGAAAACACTTATATATAAAACGAAGAAAAATTACAACGGCTGGTCAGTAGTGCTACAGCACGAAACCACTTACACATAAATATACATAGTTTTAATTATCATTGTTTTTATTAAACGGTATTCCGCTTAAGCGGACATCTTCCCACTACATAATAATCTTCAAAATATTAATCATACGCCACGTTTTCAATATAAATAGCCCTACAAAAAAAAGTCGAATGGTGTCAAATCGCATGATCTTGATGGATGGTTGATGTCGCCACGACGAGAAATTACGAGGCCAGAAAATGTCTCTTGCAATAAAGCCACATTATTGAAACCACATATTCTCCAAGTATTGCGTATTGCTTAATAGCAGGCAAAAAAAAGTCGGTTATCATACGACCATAACGCTCCAAATTGACGGTGATAGTCTTGCCCTCTTCGTTTTCGAAGAAGTAAGGTCCAAGCACAACTTCGGACCAAAAAGCGCACCAAACAGTATATTCGATTAGTAAAATCATTTAGAATTCATATATTTCTACTGGAACCTGTTGTAGAAATGAGCTAAAATATACAATTCATTCACTCATGGAAGGTTAAAACTTTTAAAAGTAGTAATCAAAATCATTATGAAGAAATAGAAGGTACGCTCTCAATAGATGAGGTGTATGTGCGATCCACGGTTTCATCATAGATTCGGATAAATACCATCTGCAGAGAGTGTGGGTTATATTTACCTTATCTTAACTTGTTAATACTGTTCCTGTCAAAAAGGCATCTGTCAGCTGAATCCATTTAACACGCATGTGTTGAACAGCCAATTATATTAGACCACCGCGAGATTTGTGTTAAAAAGGGCAAAAAAACGTGAATTTCATGTGCTCATTAAGCATAATTTTTTAGTCCTTCGTATTGTTTAACAGAAACCATGACTGAAAGTAGTGTATCCTACACAATGCAGCGAATTTTGTGGCTGACCGTAACCTGCAGTCTACAGCGGACTCGGAGCTTTTAATATTTTTTCTAGAGAAATTTCTTATGACTTTAGAGATTATGCACTTACTTCACTAAGTTTCAAGATATGACTCCACCAAAGAGCTCAAGAGCGATAAGTGGTCGCTGATTTACAACGCTGACCCACAAAATCCCACACAGAAAATTATGAGCCACCTTTTATAAATTTGAAAGGGCATCATTCGCCTTTGTCAAACTATTTGATAGTTGTGCTGACGGATTGACATATATGATTTTTTGCCTAATAAAATGTTTTCCCGAGGACCGATTTTGTTCATTTATATTGATATTTATCTGTAGTTGACCTTGTCGACGATGTTGCTTATTGTCATCCATCGGTTGTGGATTGCTGCATAATGTGTACACTGCCCCTACGTTAGCGGGATGAGGACAGGTGTGAGTGAAAATGTAATGTCATCCTCCTTCTCCCTTATTCCATCCAGCTGGACTCTAAAGTCATTTCTAAAAAGTCGTGCAATTCAATATCAAATATAAATATTTCCTCTATTTAAAAATATCGTATAAAGTTTATACACAATTCTGTTTGCGATTTTTAAGTAATTTGAATAAAAATAAAGTGAGAAAACTGTGTTAGGGACATTGGCGTGGGCTACTGGTCAGACTCCTACAGTCTCTTCAATTTGTAAACGAATTTACTTCCTCTATGGTTTCATGATAAAACTGTGACCAAATACAGTGTTTTGTCCAAGACAGTTCAGAGATTTCTCTCAATATATACGAGTACATTCGTATGTATGTATACATTCGAATGTGGAGCACATACTGTGAAATGTGAAGCTGTTTATTAGTCGACTTGTTTTTCGTTGGGAGTGTTCACCATGTTGTTGTTGCTGCAGCTGCATCTAGGAAATGTTTTTAATATTATAAAAGCCAACAACAACAGCAGCAGAAACTTTAAGTAACTCCTCTTCCATTGAGTGTCTCTGTGCAAGAGTGTATGTGTGACTTCAGGACTATTGTGTCTATGTGTGTTAATATTATGCCAGGATGTGTGAATGTATGAGCTACGGCAACTGAGAATATGTGTCACACGTTTATTTGGGTTGAACATCTGTACACATGAACTGTGTGCACACACACAAATACATATGTGTGAATGTACTTGTTATGTACAGAAAAACACCTTTAGAACCGACATGTGTACTCACGTGTATTCTGGTTGTTCTGGTTGGTTGTTGTACATTCTTACTCTCATTATTGTTGTTGTTTGTCATGGCTTTAATAGCCTCCACCGTAGTATAGAGAATACTCTAAAATTGTCATACCATTTGCAACGTCTTTCAATTTGCAACGATTCTCCTGATCATGTTCGTTGATCTGAGGGTCGATGGAAAGCTGGCTAATTGAAAAATTAAATAAGGTAGAAGCTTAAGAATTGAACTAGAGGACGTGGTTTTGCCAAAAAAAGAACTAACTCTGAAGAATAATTTTTGTAAGTGATGCTGGTATAGAAATATATCGGGCGATGGCTGTTATAACGACTCTTGATCTTCATAAAATGTTGGCATAGCGAAATTCTCGTTTAGGGAGTTTCATAGACCTCATTACTTACCAGTTGACTTGTGGGTGTGCCAACTATGGCGTAGGGTATACAAGATGCCGCCCAACCGAATTTAATGACATTTTCACTTGCTGTATTCCTTGTTTGCATTCTCTTGGGAGGACAACTCATAAAAACCCATCAACAAACAGTAGGTCTTTCTTGCCTTGTGCTGGTATGGGTGTGTTCAGTGTTTTTGTAGTGGCCGTAGTAGTTGTTGTTGTTCTGTTAGATTAAACTCTTTACCAGTTCATCCACCCGTGGGGTTTTCAACGCCAGAAGCTCTACTGGCCTGCACCACTCCTGTAAAATTTACACATACACACATATACAAACATACGTCTGTGTGTGTGTGTGTGTGTGCACACCAAGAGCTAAATAAACAAATTGTTGAAATTTTACAACAACTTTATAGCACAGAAAGGCAATTTATCAACTCGAGCACGGTCGATTTGCGTTGTATGAGCTAAAAAAGACTTTCATAGCTGACGAAACTTGTTCAGAAAAGACTCTGAAAGCAAGGATTTTTCCGGTGCAGGTTAGAAGAAGACCAGTGAGAAACGGTGGAAAACGATAGATAGTTAAACGTGTGAGAACATTTCTGTCGGATAAACTGACTTATATATACACTCACCTTCAGTAAAAATATAAGTCTCATAGAAGAAAGTATCTGAACTCCATAAGTAGGCGTGGAAACCTCCTCGAATTTTACACCTGGCAAGATTTTTAATTAGTTTGTTTAACTTTCCAATTTTTTTTAGTTTTTACAATTGTAACGCATTGTTTTTACTTAAAGTGCTCCTTTTTAATAATCGGAATAAACGTATTGCCAAATTTCAGAGTTGCCACTTGCAGAAAAAAATTACATTTTTGTGAGACTCTCTTTAGTATTCACATAATTTTTTTATTTCTTTCTGTGGACTAACACTCAGGGGATGCCACCTATGATTGCAATGTACATTGTTATCGATAGGGGTGTTGGAGTAGGGTTGCCAGATTCAAATGGCCTTTTATCTGGAATCTCAAAAAAATAGCTGGATTTTATAAGAAAAATCTGGACTGATGTAAATCACATGAATAAGGAATAAATTCGGTTTAATGGCATTTATTTCAAAAATATTATATTAAATTAACAAAACATTTATAATTCAGTCTTTTCATACAAATATTCAAGATAATAAATAGTGTAGATTTATTTATTTTGCCACATATATTTTGTATTGTTAGAAACAGATTTGATTAACTCTGTTCCTTCAGGTGAGATCAAAAAATATTTATATTTAATATTTCTATTGTCTTTAATTTCGCGAGCGAACTTTTGGCTTGCAATTTGAAACTATTTACATTTACTGTCTGTCAGCTGTTAACAATTATCAAACTATCAGTGTTGATCACGCAAATCAGTGATGGGATATTGGGAAATATTGCGTACTATTATTTTCTCCCTTTAGGTGTTATTAAGTGCAGACAAAAATTAATTACGCAACGATCATGTTAATGAAAATTTAATATACAATAATAAAAGTATAGTTTTTCGTTATGGGATATTTAAAATTTTCTATTTAGCTGGAAAAATTATGCAATAGCTTGTAACTAGACTTGACTTAAAAATCTGGAAAATCCAGCCCATTCCAGCCCGTCTGGCAACCCTATGTTGGAGGGAGAAAACAGGGAGTAGTGAATTTGGGAATGTCATAATTAGCAGGAACAAAACTTGCTGGAAGAGTATTTCACATACGATCAGTTCGACTGAAGAACGAATTTTCTCAATAGTGCATCGTCACTTGGCAACGAATGAATGAGAGTACCTGGAAAGCCGCGTATTCCGGCTAAATGTTCTAACATCAGGGACCAGGCGAAGGATATCTGAGGAGCAGACACCGTTACAATATGTATGGAATAAAAATTCGCAAACCACGTTATGTTAGATAGCCTACTTTCCCCTATCGTTACCATAGTTCTCCTCTGTACGCGGTCCAGGACAGTGTTGCCATGTTTTTTCTAAGCTTTTCCCCTAGCTTCTCAAGAAAATCCCCTAAATTACATGTGATCACAAATGAAAATCCCCTAAAAAAATAATTTTTATAGGTCAGTTATTTTATTTATTTACTATTAATTACAATACAAAGTAAATGTATATTCTAATTTTGGTTCTAAGCGTAAACCGTGTGACACAGACGATATGACGAGATTTTTGCAGCCTCTGGTGGGAATCGAACCCACAACTCCCAAGTTGATAGGCCAGCACGCTGCCAACTCGCCTATCGAAACGCTTTAGGACAGTTATATAAAACGATTTATCTCAAAAATTGGTTCATAAAATATTTTCTATTAAAGTAGAATTTTAAAAAAATACTTTTTATAGGACAGTTTTATAGGAAATTTTGATCATAAATATGACCCAGGTCTATTTGCAATAAAAGTAAACTAATGAAAACAATTTTAAAACTTATGCTGTAGTATTTTATTCATTTACATTTTACTACATTTAGTTTGGTACATTACTTTTTATCGAAAGCTCTTCTTAGCATATCTTCACATAAGCTATCAGTTGCAATAAACTTATTTGGCGTATATCTTAGCCTTAATGTAATCTCAATATTTATTTTAGTACTCAACTTGGACTGTCGTGGTGTGGTAGGTAGTGTGTGCGACTATCACACAGCAGAACTCAGATTGGAAACCTGAAAACATCAAACATTTTTCTGCGACTGCTTCCACCTTTTCAATGCTGGCAACTTTACGAGTAAGATAGTAGTCTTGAAGACATGTAAAACTTCACTTCTCTAAAACTTCTCTAAAACTCCCCTAAACTGGCAACACTGGCCCAGGAGCTGTAAAGATGTCTTTGGAACCCCGGCCCATACACGGGAGTTGTATTCCATTTTTGGCCGAATGTAGGTGGTGTAAATATTTACCAGATCAGATGGGGTGAAGCGATTCTTGCTCCGCTTCAAAAAGCCTAAACACTTGAATGCTTCTGTCGACACTTCGAAAAAATGGCTAGTCCAGCTGGTATTACCCTGTATCTCTATGCTTATAATATCAAGAGTGTCTAATTCGTCGATATCACACCATCCATAGAGATTGACGAAGGTGCTGTATCAGTGCAACGTTTTTGTGACAATAAACTGCCCCGGGTCTTAGGTCTATTAAAATCGACCCAGTTTATTTGACCCCATTTATAAATCGAGGCTAAATCGCGGTTGAGGGAGTTCTTCGCCGATTGCCTTTTGGAAGATGGGCTTCGAAATAGCAGTAGCCACGACCTTGCTTTCAACAAGGCGCTGAATGGATCAGGTCTCCAGTAGATTGGCTTCTACGGAAGCCATACTTCGATCATTCACAAGGCCGTAATACTCTTCATAGCAAACCAGATGGTGATTTCACGAAGAAATATTCCTTTATTTCTTCATTGGCGGTAACAATGTTTAGATCTTTTTGTAAGAAGCACCGGTAATCATTCGAAAGATATTGGGTCACTCCTAGGATATTGGATTATTTTCTGTGTAGCTTCTTCTCAGTTGATGCACAGTCTGTTCCCCAAAGTTAGATGACTTAGGTCTATGTGGTTTTAGTCACTGTGTTGTATACGAATCTTTGTATTCCAGGTCTAGGGTAGATGGCCGGACATTAACTTTAACTGAGTTACTTTGGACTTCGTATGACACGACCATGTAAGATGACGATCCAAGATATTAGACTTTGGTCCTATGGGGAATATCATCACTTTTAATAGTTTACCTTTTTTATTTATTTATTAACCATTATATTTATAACTA
This sequence comes from Hydrotaea cyrtoneurina, assembly GCA_958296145.1. Taxonomy (NCBI): domain Eukaryota; kingdom Metazoa; phylum Arthropoda; class Insecta; order Diptera; family Muscidae; genus Hydrotaea; species Hydrotaea cyrtoneurina. Next base: position 46,336,478 of record OY282514.1, on the reverse strand, counting down.
AATTACAAACTTAATGCAAGCTCTGACTACTAAGTTCTTAAGCTAACACTTTAAATACAGGGTCCGCCAAATTACTTTGAAAATTCTATAAAAACAAAATACTGAATTTTTTTTTAAATTCCTTTTTTTTATTTGAAAGTACAATCCTTCCGTTTAAAATCCGTTAGATGGCGGACCCTTTAGTAATTTGTGGACAAGTATCATTCCTCTGGGTGAAATTGATGTGGGTGCACTTTGTTGCATCTACCATTATCCTCCATTTGTCTAAACAGTTTTCCAATAATGATACGGGAGAGTTTATTTTTTTTAGGTCTAGAAAATGCTTCTCTTCATCGCACTTCAAAGAACCGAGCTTAGATATACCTCTTAAAGAGTTTGTGTGTGTGTTTTTCGGCAGTAGTTGAGTAATTTTACATAAAAGTCCGCCAATAAACCGAAACTGCAAACTGATATCTTAAAAAATTTAAAAAACATACTTAGGCTGTTATGACATGTAAACACAGATTTACGGATTTAATTCGTACACTGAAATATATAAATTCTCGAATAAATCTTTCAATAAAATGTCACCAAGTGTAACACAATATTTTTCACATTTGTCTTTTGCAGAAAATACATCGCAGTAGCATAACGTTTAACAACAAATAGTTTTAAAATAAGTTAAGAGCACCCCTACAAGCATACAACGAATATTGTACTGGAAGAGGATAACTAAATTTAGATACGAAATAAATGCTTTAAAATTGGGATGAATCCCAATCAAATACAGGAAACATCCCTGACAGAGTTGGATGCTATAACTACCGGAGGTCCTGGTGAATTTACATTCATACGATTGCAAGCACAGGTAAGTCGTCTCCAATAACCAATTACGGGCCGGCACGTGTGGCCGAATGAATACTTTTTGTGTGCCAACTTGAAATAGATAAATTTTAATATTAATTAGATTCGTTGTTTTATGTGACTTTAAATGGATCCATTGAAATACGTTTAAAGTCAACTGAAAAATGTTCATGCACTCCTTCCTTTGCCCATTCACATTCGCCGGCAAAGTCATTATTGTTATGTTAATTATTCCAATTTGGAAGTGAAGAAAGAAAAAAAATAATCAGAAATGTTAAAACGCCAAATTGAAACAAACTACAAAACTAAACAGACAAAATTAGTGTCGTCTAAAATGTGTGAGCATTGAGGGAATTATTTGCACTGTGGTTTCCGTTGTGGGGGAACTTGTGTGGCTGCTTATTCCGCAGCTGTCAACAAATCTTGCTGTATGCTGACCAATCTGGACAATCTGTCGAAGCTTTGTAATCTAATATTTCCATAGGTTATGTGTTGAAAACAATATAGGGTCATCGGGAACATCGTGTTGAATCCATATTAAAAAAATTAAAAATTCGTTGTTTTTAAAAAAAAAGTAGGTTTAGTTTTACTGAGAGCACATTCAGTAACACGCAAGTCTTGATTTCAAAAATGAGAATATTTACGTATGTTTCTCAAATTATTCTTTTCGCGATATCTTGTAATACCTAATACCATTTATATAACCTCTTCGCCTTAAATTGTCTTAAATTTCCTTTAATCCAGTTTATATTCATTATCGTCATCTTCAAAATATGTTACAATTACAGTAATCTTTGAAGAAATTTACATTTCTCCATTGACCATAAAATTCCACTCCACGTCACACCAAACAGTTTTACCACAATTTGCCTTATCTCCAAACCACTGTATACCGATTCGCATACCTTTCTGAAAACTAAAAGATAAAAAAAATAGCAACTAATATATAAATTATCACACCTTTGGTACAACAAGACAAGCAGTTGAATGTCTTGTCTTGTTTTCTTCTCATTGTTGATTTCATATTTATTTGTATTTAGTCTTCAGTGCGGAGAGTCGTTGGCCATTCTATGCAGATGATAATCGCGATTCAAAGCCACCAACTAGTAAACAAGGAGTGGAGCAAAACATTCGCATCTCCAATCGAAATTATTTCAATAAATTCGAACTCGATACGGGTATTTACATATTTGGTGGGTCGTGCGTTGTATTTCACTCAATATGACTTGTATTGTTTTTTTTTTAAATACGGTGAATGTGTGTGTTCATATTTGAGATTGTCTAGTATGCGGTTTTTGTTAAATTGTTCATAAAAGAAATCTTTAAATTCCATTTAATTATTGCCATAAATTTTTATGTTTTTATTTTGCTATCGAATGCGTTGACTTAAAGAAATTTTCTATTTGGCATAGCTAGTTCGTAGTTTGTTTTGGGCTTTGATCTATGCACAGTGGGTAAAATTGTTGAAAAACAGCAGACGATAATTGGGGACATATATAAAGGGTTTACAACAATAGGTGTTATTTTGGTATTCAAAGAAAAATGAAATTTGTTGAGATAAATGATCGGATGTTTATTTTATTATAAAGAGGAATGTGTGCCGTTAATAACGAACAACAACATCAGTTAAACGACCATGCTTACAGGACCATATCCTTTTCATGATATTTTCCATAACCAAATTGCAAAGTGGCTGCCGTATGTCCTCGATAGCATCACGAATTCTATATTTGAGGTCTTGAATCGACGCTGGGCTGTTGGCGTAGACCTTATCTTTCACATGGCCCCAAAGGAAGATGTCGCAAGGTGTTAAATCACATGATATCGGTGTCGAATTGTGATAACCTCTTCAAGAGATAACACGGTCCGGAAACTTTTCCAGTAAAATATCAATGGTTTCGTTGCTTGTGAGGCAAGTAGTCGCGTCTTGTTGAAAGAAAAACGTTGTCCAGATCAATATCATCCAACTCAGACCATTTACCGTAACTGTTGATCGAACCTCATTTTTGAAAAAGTAAGGTCCAATGACCCCGCCGGACCATACACCGCACCAAACAGTCACACGTTGAGGATGGAGAGGCTTCTCAACAATAACTCTTGAGTTTTCCGAACCCCAATTTTGCTTGTTGACGTAGCCACCGAGGTGGAAATGGGCCTCATCAGACAAGATGATTTTTCGATGGAATTCCGGATCATTTTCATGCATTTTAAGGACCCAATAAGCAAAGACACGACGTTGTTGTTCTTGTGTTAACTGAACTTTATAAGCCTTAACACCCAAGGCTTTATGCAAAATACGGTGTAATGCCGTTTGTGGAATTCCCAATTCCAAAGAATGGCGAGGAATGGATAAACCTGGGCTTTCTTCAACACTTTGGGCTACAGCAGCAATATTAGCAATTGTTCTTGAGCGACCGGCACTGGTTTTACTCTTCACATCACTAACTTGTCCCAACAGCTCGAATTTTTCCACCAATTTCTGTATTGCGGTCCGACAAGGTGATTCACGACGACCCAAAAATGCTTCAGTTTTGCGAACTGTGACTCCAAGATTTTTACCATTTTTGTAGTGAATTTCAATAATTTCCATGCGTTGTAAAACACTTTATGTCTTCGAATTTGTTCGTTCGTAGCAAATTGTCAAAATTGAAGGCACAATAAAATTGATTCTTATCAGTAATGAGGGCTTATTATGTTCCATATGTCGATATCTAACATATATCTGAAAATCTGAATTGAATAATGCCTGAAACCCATTTTATAACGCTTTCTATATTGACGAACAAATTCGTTTTATGAAAACTGGCAGTAAGTTCGCTCTACAACCTGCTGTTGGTCTTGGTCTGCTTAATAAATGATTTCTGTCTTGTGCGTGGCATCTCCAGTTCGGCATACCAAGAATTTGGATGTCATCTTCCACTTGGTCCTTCCACCGAAATGTCGGCCTTTCCTGACTGCGTTTACCGTCTTTATTTTCATCCAACGCATTGGAATTTACAGGAAGACCAGGAAAAGGTTACAGAGTTGTGGCCAGTAAAAACGATTCTGAACCGATGTGTGTCGTCTTGTTTACACCACTCTAACGACAGTTCATATCATCCAATTCGGGTCAAAATATGTTGGTAATCATCAACATATAGCGCTCAATGGCTCTTTTCGAACAAGTACTCATCCACACCATAAGAGTGACTTTTTCGAAATGCATTGGATTGGTATCAAACACACTTCATGAGGATGATAAACTATTTCCAATCTTTTCGGTTATTGTGCGTGCTTTCTCCAGTTCCTGATACCAGAGATTCAGCAGTGTCTCAGCTCTCCCTATGTCGATGTCGTCAAACGCTTTTCTCCCTGCAGCTTTTGGATTCAATCGACCGACGTAGCGTAACTACATTCATGTTTGGTTTTTAATTCAAATTTCTTTCAGACCTGATGGGCAACGCCGTAACAGCCGTTAGTAGTTCTCAAATTAACCCTTAGAAGTCCTAAAACTAATGGATGTCTACCACACCTTGTCATTGTAATTTGAAACATAGGCCGTATTTCTCTTAAAATCCACACATTTTTTTTAATACAATTAAAACAATTTTAAAAAAAAGTTTAAAATTAACACTGTCTTCGAGCCAGTGTGCAATCTATGATGTTCGGTACTTTATCTGATATATGTATTTATAATGGTAGTGATGATATTCTTCGGTGTTGATGTCGATATTAACACTGAATCGAATGATGGCACTGATGATGTTGATGTTTCGTTCATATGAATTAATTACTTAATGTTATTATTTCGAATATGATATCATAGTTTAATTTTAAAACATTAAAACTATATTGCAAAACTATGGCGGCTCTTCAACAGAGATTGAGATCAACTGGACTGTTTAGTTAAAGTTATTTCAATTTATTTCAAATGTCTTGATGAAAGTTTCTTTTGTTTGTTTTGGTGTTATGTTGGCCATACTCGTTCAGCATAATGAGTAAATCTGATGTGTAGGAGGTTGATAGATGGTAAAGATTGTATTAAAATAAGGTTATGCGTCTTAAATTGCTGCAAAAAAACCTAGTTCAAAGACCATTTGCTGAACATAACCAGTATTATCTATTAAAAAAACTGTATTCTCTATGAACAAACCCTTATTTACTTTAAAAGTCTTTCAAATGTTGTCATGTGAATTACTGACATCTAAGGACATGGGACGTCTGTAAATTGTGTATATTTTTAATCTCAAAAATGGAAACCTGTGCCATCGTTGGTAGAATGTCTCCAATCCAAGTGTAATCAGAATCATAAATAAAAATAAGTCATAAAACTTCTCTAGAAAAGCATTAGTCGTTCGGAATTTGAATTTGAAGTTTAAAACTTAACAAAAAAAAGTTAAATCAATAGTCCACTTAATTTGTCACTATTATTTTAGGACTTTTCGTGAATCGACTTATACAACCCAATAATATCCATTACAAGTTGTTCCACAATTCCTTTTTTCTTCGTAATGCGTCTTGCAAACGGCTCATATATTAGTATTCTTTAATGGACTTATGACCCAGGTACAAGAATTCTCCGTTAAAAAAATCTTCAGTTTTAATCGAACTCGGCTGGTGTCTTTCGGTCACTTTTGACAGCATTCCTTGGTTGTGACATCTTCACCATTATTTTTTTTATCAACTTTTCTGTAAATCTGGGTCGTGGTTGAAGGCATTTAACAGCTTCTAAGAGATGACCATGAAACCTTTATTTTGGTCCTAATTAAGCAATCTTTCAATAAACTTCCCCGGCATACGTTTTAAGCCCGTAGCAATTTTATTACCCACAAATCAATGCGTTGTATGGAACGAATCATGTTTTAACCGATTTTGCATGAATTTGAAAGTGGGTCTTCCAGTTTAATAAAAAGTCGTCTCAATTGAAAAATGTCCTTGTAAAAAAATACATTTTTTTTTTTAGAAAAATATGGTTATTTTTAATATGGGTTGGGTTAGGTATGATATTGTTGCTCGTAATAGCGGGTTCAGTCATAAACTGACCCAATGTGATACTCTTGGTTGGAGGTGGATGGGGTATAGGATTGGTGGAGACCCGTTGCTGTAGACCTTGACATAGCAAGTGTTCTACTGATTCTTCCTCTTCGGCTTCATTGGAGCCGCAACAGTTGTCATTTCATTCTATTTCCCACCTTGCCTCTCGAACAATGTCCTGTAATGGTTCGTGTGAGAATGCTGAGTATCTTGTTGTAGAAAACCCAGATGAGACTAAACCTTTTTAGAGAGCGACTTATCTCGTTATCATATTTGACTTTTGCCCAATTTTTCAATATAATTAGCTATGAGTTTTCATAATATGTTAGTCCAAGACAGAACTCTAAAATGTAGATAACAATTTATTGAATTTGGACTGAGGGATGCATTGTTAGTGCAAACTATTTGTCAGTTTCTTAAACTTTGGATATACTGATGTCATTTCGTTGCATTTTGAGTGGTCTTATCCAAGATATCCTGTTTGGTATGTATCTTCGATATCAATCGATATCAATTCGAGCCTGCTGTCGTGTATAACATTTCCTTCAATATATCGATTTTATCTGTTTGAGGATTCTGTATTTGGAAGATTATTAATTGGAATTCTCTCAGAAAACTCTACTCTTTAAGATACAAATGAAATAGATTTCGTCTCTCAACAAATTTGCAAAAAAAAACAACTACTTTTAAAGTCATTCAAAAACAAATCCGCAAATGTATTGAAATAGATGTGGCTTAGACTACTTTCATAATCACTGGCAAAATCATTGCAATTATTCCCATTCTTCTGAGCTATTAGAACGAGAAAACGTTCACTTGAATGGGCATTAATAAACACTTAAATTACCCATAGATCATAAATTAACAACACTGCATGTGAGAGTATGTGTCTGTATGAATGTTCACCCCCCCCCTAACTTTCAAATGCAATAAATCCAGTTTATCAAACAATGTACGTCTAATTATAAACAAGATTTGCTTTTATTGTCGGTTGTGTGAATTCTGGAACATAAATTAAATAATAAATACACACCATAATTACGCATATGGTTTCTAGAGAAGAAAATCAAAAGCACTTCCCAGCAATTGTACGATTCTAGTAGTATTTTGGCCATGAGTTACTGAAGCAAACCAGTTGACCAACATCGACAGCCACATTAGCATTAACAAAAGACCACCCACCCAGTCACACTCGACTTTACTGTGAATCCATTTGAAATCTTGTTTAAATGCGAATGGAAAACAATCAAAAAAAAACTATAAATCTGCTCATAAACAAAAAACATTTCATTTGTGCTCTATATACTCGTACATACATATTAATGATGGACGTATGATAAGTCAGGCTTATGCTTAAGCCGTTAAGAATTTAAACAATCCATTGGTGAATCTTACATACGCTGAACAAGGCAACAACGGACGCCGTGGAAGTTTTGATAGCAGGGTAGAGGACAAGTAGAACATGGTCGACGAAGGTCCTTAGATAATCTGACCAATAAAGGCCTCTATATCCGTAACATCGGAGAACGAAATTACAGGCCCAGCAGCTGAAAAGCTCTTCTACTGTGAGTGACTGGCGATTCAAATCCTTTGGATGGAGAGCCAACATTCATTCCTTAATCGAGAGAAGAAGTCCGCTGTTGTAACTGACTTGCTCTAACACTGATATGTCGGACACAACATCTATTATGCTGGAAGATATATATTCAAACCATCCTTGCTCTACATGACTAGTAACCATCCTACTTGGTTTTGAGATAGACAAACGACTCATCGACGAACTCCTTCTTGGAGGAAGAGTCAATTTAACTCTGGGTTCAAATTACGTTCAAGCTAAAGACAGATTTTAGAGAATTGAATTTGTAAGGCTTTGAACTCTAACTCAAATTACCACAGTCCTTCAAATGATTGAAGAGACAAAAAATTACCGATGTTTTTCGAGAGTTCCCTTAGGACACTACACACATCCACTTTACCCAAAACCTATCATACAACTCTCGTACATGTGTACATGCATTTATAATTAAAATACTACGAATGCCAAAACAGCTCCAGCTCATTTAGTTAATAATTGCAAATTTCTCAGAACAAATGTTTTGAAGCTCGAAAAGGCGACTGCTGAGTGATGAGATTTCAACGAAATTAACGCGCTATGAGGAGCACATGTTCCGTGCTATTTAGTTTGGACGGGCAAAAGAAAAAACGATGCTCGTCGTTCTGAGCCACACAAAACGCACATTTGGACTATGTGTGATGGCTCATACCGGGAGGCCACTACTCGCGAACAAATTGCTGCAGCAATTGATGAAGCAATTTGCAGGCAACAGCAGCCACCAACTATAACAACTCCTCCCCGTGAGAGAGATAGAGAGAGAGGCGAGAGTGAGCCACAAACAAACCAAATTAACAAAAGTAAAAACCACTTTATTGTGTGTTAAAGTACAACGAAATGTGGCTAAATTTATTACCAACACAAGAACCATCGCCAACAACATCAACAGCAGCATCAGCAACACACCAAAAGCAACAGCAACCATATGATGCCAATAAAAACGGCTGCGCGTTTTGGCTCTGAATGTTGTTGCTGCTGCTAATAGTGTTGTTGTTGCCATTGTTGTACTCCATACATTGAGCGCTGGTACTGCTGATGCGTCGGCAAATCGTCGGCTTTATTGTTCTGCTGTTATGGTGATGATATTGTTGTTGTATCCCCAAGAATTCAGGTGAATCATACATAGAGCGCGCTTTAATTTATATCAGCTACTTTTGTTGTTCTTGCTGTTGTCAATAATTCGCAGAATACATGAAGACATTTAGACACCACGGACAAATGCACATATTCTACTCAAATGCACAGTGGTCGTTGGTAGTAGTTTCTGTCATAATTGTTCGCAGATCTTGGATGCTGCAGTAGAAACATTGGGCAGCAAGACGATTGCCAGTAGAAGCCTCGTTAGGTTCAGGTCTCGAAACTCGATTCGTAGGCGGCCGTGGTTTGATAGGTACGATTATGGCATCAGATTCGTCGCATGGCTTATCAACATGACTTATTCCTCGAGAAAAACGATGGACTGGATTGGGCTAGAAAAATATCCCACTGAATGTTGCCATTGTGCGACTAATGTTGCAATTTGCTACTTTTTTGACCGCCTGTGACTTTATGTGCGACCAAAAACTATGTGGCGAAATATTTTCAAGGAAAAACATAAAGACAAATTATAAACAATATTGTTAACTGGTTTTTTTTATTAGCAAAGATGGATTTCCAACGACTATAACTTTTTCCCAGTAAAGACATTGTTCTGATGTCGTTAGCGTTTTGTTCCAATCTAAACATCTTTACCTGAATGGAAAAGTTCACTGAGAGGCAACCCCGAAAATAAAAATATATTTTAACGAAAAAATTGGGCATAATGGACTATAAATACAAATTTGGCGAAAGATGAAGTTTGAAACGTTGGACCTTTTAGCTAGTCTCTGGTTAGGCCGACTAGATTCATCTTCCAGACTAAAGCTAGAACACACTTCAACTAGGCTTTTGTCAAATCGGACAAGGTAAATGCAAATGGCAGATGTGGTTTCAAAATCTTTTGGAATTCCCCTACTGTACGTTTATCCAAGTTGGATTCAGAAAACACAGAGATGGTCATAACACGTTTTTTTTTAAAAAAAAAGAGCAGATAAAAAATGAAGTATTTTTACAGCTGCCGGTGTACTTAGTTTTATTGTAAAAAAAACAAAGTTGAGAAATTTTGAGTTGGTTTAGATTTGGAAACAGGTGCGATGTATTAACATTACTTCAAAGCAGCCCAACGTCTTTTTTTTCTAAAGTGAGACTTGTGAATAATTGATTAAAGCGAAACATGTGAGTCTACTCTATCTGCACTAAATTTGATAAATAACAAAATAGAAGACTGAATACCAACTGAAGCATTCTCGCAAATAACATTCTAAGCGACATTGTTGCCAACTATTTGGATGAATTCCGTTCGAATTACAAATTATAACAGGAATTCATCAAAAAAAAAACACAGTTGTCAAAATAATGCCTCTTATTATTTTATTCGCAAGAACCCTTCAAATAATGATATTCAGGAAAAAAACAAGTATAAATTCATGAAGTTTTTGTTTATTTTTTTTTTTATATTTTTTATATTTTATCAATATATCTATATATATAAAAATGGATGTGTGTATGTATGTAACGTATCGACTCGAAAACGGCTACACCGATTTTGATGAAATTTTCAGGGAATCTTCCGAATAACCCCGCGAGTAACATAGGCTACACATTGTTTGGATTTATCTACATTTAGGGGGTGAAAATGGCAAAAGGGATAAAAACTCCCCTTTCCTATATAAATATGTGTAATACAACACTAATGTTTGCTTAGGGCCAGCAACGCGGACCGGGTCAGCTAGTATTTTTTAAAAAAAAAAACAAGTATAACTTCATGAAGTTTTTATGGCTAACGATGGATTGTTTTTATTTTTTTATTTATTATTTTTTATATATATTTTTTTGTATAATTCAACATTGGAAAAGTGTGCTACTTTTTTCTGTAAGAAATGCTTTTTGAGAGATTTTTTAAAAAAAAAACTGGTGGTAAATAATCGATAGAAATTGTCGAAGAAGAATCTGTGGATTCCAGGTCTACAAGAAAGTCGACTTACTCACCTTGGCTACTGGTTTCCTAACAATCTTGAACAACTTGCCAGTAAACCACTGACTTCCTTACCGAAATCCATTGATTCTAACCATACAGCGTCATAGTCCACCAACTGGAGGCCATCGAAAAATCACCACACATTTACGTGTTGTTGTGGTCAATGAAACATTTTGGAGCGATTTTTCATTTTTGAATTGTGATAATGGGTCCTAACCCCAAAACATTTATAAAAAAATTTATGATTCATGTTTGTTTTGAAAATATTCCAAAAAAAAAATCCGCAAAAGCAAAAAATTGGAAATTTGTCATTGTTCAATTTATCAAAAATGAAATATTACTTAAAAATTATAAAAAACACAATTTTTTTGGGAATTTTTAATTATAAAATTATGTATGATTTTTTTTTTATAGAATTTCCCAGTTTCGTATGAATTTTTTTTTAAAGAATTCTTATTTTTTTGGGGGGGATTTTTTATAGAGCCTTGCAAAGACACATCAACTGCATTGCAAATGTTGGAGCGAATCGAGGAAAGATATCCTTACATTCAACAAACATTATATTGAATATGTTACTCTGTGGCTAATTTTGTTTGCAGAACCGAAATCGGAATGCGGTCGGCCCTATCGCCCAAAATAATTTCTTGAATTGAATTGTTCCTCCAAGTTTTATTGCGTTGGAACTCTAAATATTTCGGTAATTGTACTGTGACTTTTGTTCTGTTTTAGCTAGCAAAATAAAATTGTATATGGCCAAGAAATGTTTGTGTTAATTGGAAACCGCCAACACATCCTATCACCGGAGATAATAAGCAATGTATTCATCGCTTTCATTAAAGATAATCTTCTATTTGAATATTATTTACGTCTGAAAATGTATTAAAATGAAAAATAACACTAGCCAACAGTCGTTTTGTTATTTGGTTCTAGCATAATTTTTCTCATTGATTTTGACCCACTAAACACGAAAATGAGTTTTAAAAATTTTTCTGTCGATTGGTTTTCGAGATAAAAATTTTTGAACTTTTTTTTTAAATTTTTGGAGGTACACTTAAAATTTTGAGCATATCTTTCGTCTTCTTTGACCTGTTTGATCCTACTACTACTCAAATTAAAGAAAATTGAGCCGTCTACAACTCATTCTCAGAAAATTTCAGAAAGAAGTCAGCTGTTTTTCCACATGGCATAAAATGTACAGTTATATCTTTGTTTCTACTCATTTTTTTTGGGCGTTGATTTGGTTAATTTTGTTAGTTTAGCTAACCTGGCACATCCGTTTCTAATTGTGCCATACATTGAGTATGTAGTGCTCTAAATACTATGTATTGAGTATGTATGTATTGTAGTATGTATTGAGTATTTAGAGCACTAACTGCTGTTAACATCGTGTTTTATATTTTATATGGTTTTTTCTGCCACATTTTTACTAAAAAAACGCAGTTTTTTAACCTTTTTAAGCCGCCAACATCAAAACTACTTACCCGATTTGAAAATTCTTCTGAGAATGAGTTGTAGACGGCTCAATTTTCTTTAATTTGAGTAGTAGTAGGATCAAATAGGTCAAAGAAGACGAAAGATATGCTCAAAATTGTAAACTTGTAATTAAAACTCATTTTCGTGTTTAGTAGGTCAAAATCAATGGGAAAAAGTATGCTAGAAACAAATAACAGAGAAAATTTTGTTATTTGTGACCTAGTGTAATTGATCAAAGTGTATAATTTAGTTTTTTAATATTGTTTCAATTCCCCCATACTTTCTACCTCGAAATATTTCTGTGCAATCTTAGTTTCTACGAACCACTGTGCCTGGCGGTACAGGTTTGGTAGAATGGGCGAAGCAAAAAATTAAAGTTTATCAGATTCCAAATAAACACATATCAACATATAAACACACATATGCATTCCATGAATACGAAAACATTAAAATGAAACCGGAGATATTGCCATACTAGGACTTTGAACAGACCCACAAGGATGCGTATGTTCTCACGCGCAGAAAAACTGCAGTTTTCTCACAAAAAAAACAAACAATTTAGCGGAAACTATTAAAATTCCTTGTGTGCATAACAGGTATTTTCGGAACCTTGTCAAAGCCTTGATTATTGGAAAGCGTAACGCAACACGAGTGCTTCTAATCGTTTAAGCACCAACTTTCAAGTATTCCTTTTTGTTATAACAGCATCAGAAGAAAAACTATGTTGACCTATAAAGGATAACGAAGAGAATTTCTTGCATTTCTTTTTAATTTGCATACACTTCCTTTTTCGATAAGCAGAAGCAACAACAGCAGAAAGGCATTAACGTTTTTCGTTATTGCCTGTTGTCAGCGTCATCGTCGCCGTTGTAGTGTCAGTTTTAATGAAACGAGAAACAAGTTAAGGAGAAAATAAAATCTCGAGACAAGTCTATTAAAGATTAAAAAGGCGAAAAGCAAAAAAGGAACGAAGAAAGGAATTGATGTCAAAGGCGCCTTTTGTCACATTCTAAAATTAGCGATAACAATTACGCTATTGTCAGCTAATTTCTTTATGCCAATCTTGAGTATTCATTTGTCGAAAATCGTTGAGTGGATATGGGTAAAGTAAACATTTGGGAGGAAAATTGCGGTCATGTTTTTTTATTTTGACTATCAAAGTTTTTGTATTCCAAATGAATAAAAAAAGATTTACTATAATGAAAAATTTTTAGCAACTCGCTTCTTTTAATAATGGAAAAGTACATTTGTACAGGTGAGAGTGTGCTACTTAAGTGAAACATATTTTTTGTTCTTTACTCAAAATTTTCAGAAAATAAATAATATACGCCATTTATTTTCTTAAAATTTTCAGCTCTGACCAAAATAATTCTATAATTTTTAATTGGTAGCATTTATAGTAAGTACCTACTGATCCGATATGTACCAAAAAAGTGGAAGTCATGGTTGTTTTCAAACCGAAAGCAACTAAAGCAGCCACGTCACTCCCAAGTATTTCGTCTTTTCTACTGAAAAAAGTGGAACGACTTTTGGATCTGCATATCAGGAACACAGAATCAGGAACAAGAATATACGCTTGCAGCTTTCTTAGACTTAGAGGGAGCCTTCAACAATGTTAAAATAAGTGCCTATGAATCAATAGAGAACATTTTTGTACCAAACTTCTTGGTAGGCTGTATTGAGAAAATGCTAGGGCTCAGGAAATGCAAGGTAGTTTGCCAACAGGGGTACACCCCTTCTGTGGCGTCTAGCGCTGAATACCCTTCTTAGGGAATACATTGTAGCTCACGCCGATAAAATGTAGATTACCGTGACTGGATGGACTGGAGCCACACTACCAAACTTCTTGGTAGGCTGGATAGATAAGAAGACAGGCAGTAGTTATGTCACTACTTCTGTAGCTTCTCGCGGTGAATACCATTCTTAGGGAATTCGAGCAATTACGTAGAACGATTGTAGATTACGCCGATGAAATTTAGATTACCGTAACTGGACGGTGAGGATCTCAAACTACCTATTGAAGATAAATACCTGGTATTATGTCTGGGTAGTAAACTTTCTGGGAGAAGAAATAATAAGAAGCATGAGTTCTAAAGATAAGAACTCGGAACTTCGGTCATGGGTAGTGAAATAGATCTATACGATGGTAGTAAGACCGGATCTTACATATCGAACCCTTAACGCGAAAAATACGTTAGAGCCATTCTCCGAAACTCGCTTTTTAATAAAAGTCGATAGAAAATATTAAACAAAATATTAAACATTTATATTTACAATATATCGCGAACAACTGCACTGATCGGACTGGATAGACGACCTATGAATAACAGATTAATAAATAAAGTTGAAATACGGTCTTGTGTTCCTCCAACAACATGTTATAGAGCCAAAATAGAGCAGCAGTAAGTCCCGATTCACACTAGGCAATTTTGCTGCAATGCTCAGTTTGAAGCAAAGTGAGGTAAGGGGAATGGAAAGGAAAAAAAACTTTCGTATTTTGTTTTTTTGAAAGTCATTTGTAGGCTATAATGAAAACAAAAATTGCCAAGCAAGAATTTCCTTGTGTGAACACAAGAGGCAAGTTTAAAAGGGAATCATAAAAATTTTGAATCGAGACTAATTACGTGAATAAAAAATATTGGAAAATTAGTACAGTCAAACTTCCATAACTCGAACCACCATTATGCCGTAGAATAGTTCGACTTTCGGAGTAATGGAATTACTTATAAAATGTTTTAACGAAATTGTTCTCCTTAAGTGCCACTAGAAGTGATTCGACTTAAAGAAAATACGACATATGGAAATACGACTTCCACTATATTTTATTTGCATTGAAGTTGAAAGAGACCTTAATAGCCCATTTAGGTAGATCCTAAGAAAAAACCCTATAGAATAATCAAAAAAGATCAATAAAAGTCTGAAATTGAAAGCTCCGGTGGGCGAATAATTATCTGAAGTTATGTATTTTCTATGCGGATGCTGCGAGCATGTGGATAAATTCCTGATTCCAATTTTGGTCCCTAGTGTGTGTCTACAGATAAATACAGACATTAGCAGAGCTATGTATATAAATAGATCTACGAGGCTTGTATATCTTATTAGGGATACCGATAGATCTCTGAAACAATCTGTAATGGTTTTGGGACATAACTTAACCCTCTAACTCACAAGAGTAAACCGGTGCTATGGTAGAGCCTCGATTTTAAAAAATTGGTGGTTATAGAATTAATTGGTGTCAATATATCCCTCAGCTGCAGGCCACCCCATACGATGTATGTAAAATATAATTGGTTTATTTTATTTTCCAAATTAATCATCCTCACGAAATTATAGGTACAACATTTTACTCTGATCCAAAAGTTGGCCTACCTACAACGAACTTTCATTTATGTAATGTTTCTTCTTTTAATTAGACTAAAAACATTTTGAACGTACTTAAAAATCCTTCTATGCATTTCTGAATATCTAAAGTTCAAAATGGCACTTTGATGACTCTTCCATAAAATATATCATCATCTAAATATACCTCAGCTGCACAAGACTTTAAGCGGGACCCTCGTTGTTTATTATTTTCGTTCTCGAATTATTATTCCTTCGTTTCATTCAAGTTTGTAAATGTGTACTCGTACTTATGGCAAGACTTGTCTATTGGAGTATATACGGTTACGGATACGCTGTCGTCTAGATACACGTACACACACATACAGTATGGTGGCATACTCGTACATACGTGTGAGTACGGGTATGGTACGTTTGGCGAATATGAATGAACTGACACAAAGTGACACTCTCTGTATGGAGCCAAACTCGAGTGGCAAAAATACAGTCATTTTATTTATTTGAGTATCATTAAACTCGTTTTACTTATTGTCTTCAACACGCTTTCATGCCGAGATAAACGAGAAGCGATACGAGTATTTGCAGTTAATGTTCATGTTGTTTCGCATTCGAGCAATTACTTCCGCAAATTAAATATTTACCGGTTTTATTTTCTTTCTTTTTTATTATTTTGTCTCCTTTTGCACATCTAGCCAAAGCCATTTAGAATATTTGCGCATCAAGTCAATATATTATGCGCTTTATGCATATACTTATTATCTTCTTCGTTTTTCAGTAAACTTGAAATTGCTTCGTACAGGATACACCCAAGTAGAGTTGATTGTGTACAAGTGACGCCGTTTAATCGCTTTATCGTCACCAAACAAAACTAATGCTTTAAAGAAGTTTTTATATAAGCAATTGTGAAATTCAGGTAGAATGGATGAGTTTGTCATTTGCCTGGTAATGGTAATGGTCGTTCCGAATATTCGTCAAGTCAAATAAAGCTTGTTAAATTTATTCAAATTTATGGATTCGTATCACTCGAGTCGGCTAAGAAATTATTTCCGAAATTTTTATTTATTTCTTGTTTACGTGTTCGATCTAAATCACATACAATACAGCAATAGGAGAAGAAACGGGAGAATTATGTGGATTAGGTAGAATGATTTGGGTTTATGAAAAATATTTTGGTACATATATTCTTACCCATATTCAGTATTTGGTGAATCTGCAACTAGATACAGTTTCAGAGAACTGGAACCCTAGCCACACACTGTATGCACCTTTCCGCCCACTCTGGCAATCGTGTAATAATATTACTACGACCAACACAATATTATCCCATGTTACCCGCGTCCCTTGGAAATCGTTTAATTGCATTATTTCTCAAAAATTTTGAATTTCGCGATACCAGTTGTAAAATCTAAATCCCGGTCTCTTGAAAAATACTTGAATTAAAAAAATCAATGTAATTTGGTCTCATTGGTAATTTGAAGTTGTATGAATGGCGTTTTACTCTCCGACATTCAATAATTAGAAGTCGTGCCTTCCTACTCTCTATAATTTGAAGTCGGTGATTCCCACGTCTGGTGTTTACATCAACGAGATATAAATGAGTTTGTAGTCTTTCAATCGTTTAAGTTGTCGTGGTTGATTTCTGTTACATATCATTTTAAAGTATCAAAATCAGTGAAAAGACAGAACAAGTCTATTTCCATAAATGAAAAAAACGATATGTCGCCAAACAGTTCAGCATTTTATCATTTACATTGTCTATAATTGAGTAGAACAAAGATCGCATCCCCGGGAGTGACTTAAGTGCAAGTAGAAAAAGGTCATGTCAGGGTGAATTTCCCCGTCTTGAAGAGTGCTTGATTAAGTGGATTCGTCCCCGTAGAGAACTACCCGTACCCGTGGGTGGTTTCATGTTGAAGGAGAAAGCGATGTCTTTTGCTCAGGGACCGTAACAGTTACGACTTTTTTCAAAAAAGTCAAAATATAATAGTTATTTTTTGACTTTTATTCTTTCGGTCAGAAATAAAAGTTAAAATTTGACTTTTATTTTTTCGGTCAAAAATAAAAGTTAAAATTTGACTTTTATTTTTTAAGTCAAAAATAAAAGTTAAAATCTGACTTTTATTTTTTAAGTCAAAAATAAAAGTTAAAATTTGACTTTTATTTTTTAAGTCAAAAATAAAAGTTAAAATTTGACTTTTATTTTTTAAGTCAGAAACAAAAAAATTGATTATGCCATAATAACAAGAATGTAATGGAAATATAAGAAAAATAAAAAAAAAAATTTAAAGGCAACGGCAACACTGATGACAATATTATTTTGCCGTTATTTATACGGTTGTTATTGTTATATCATTATTATCAACTCTTCTTTGCCTTTGCTTTGCATATCCGTAAACAGTTCATTTTAATGCTGTTGACAAATAATTGACAACGTGCTTTTTTTAACTCATAAATTAATTTTTATTGATAAATCAGTGAAACATGGGTCGTAAACGGAATATTTTAATCCGCGAATATTACATTGAGAGTGGTGGAGAAACTATGTGTAAAATATGTAAGAAAGTCATCAATGCTGGAAGCTTAACCAATTTAAAAAGACATTTGCAAAAATGCCATGCAGACATGTATACGGACTACGAAAAATTGAACAAACTTTCAAACAAGGATTTAAGTAATGATGATTATCGCATTAAATTTACAGTGGAAATGTCCAGAAAGGAGGTCGTAGATGCTTGCATTGATATGATCACCACCGAAGCACGGCCTCTGAAATTTTTTGATTCTAAGGCTTTCAAGACTTTAACAAATCCAATTTTTAATGGTTTAAAAATGGAACCAATAACTTCAAGAAATGCTATGGAATCATTATCAACATAAAGCAAATATATTCAATTACGACAGACAATGGTAGAAATTTAGTAAAATGTGTGGAATTACTGTCGCAAAATGAGAGTGAAGACAGTCAAGATGACGAAAGTACGTATAGCAATGCGGAAAAAATTACGGAAGGAATTGTGTACGAGAATGTTGTGTCAATAAAATGCGCTGCCCACACACTTCAATTGTCTGTAAAAGACTTCTTATCTTAGCAAAATCAAAGCGTGATTGGAAAAGCTCGAGAATTATCTAAGCTGTTAAGAACTGCTTCATTTCGGTAAACTATAACTCTCAATCGCGAAATATTAATCTTATTGCTTTATATATTTCAGCTTCACAATTAAGAACTTAAAATTGCCGAAACCTCAATTGGACGTCCCAACACGTTGGAGCTCAACTTTTACAATGTTAAGGAGTGTCTTAAAATTGAAAGATTTTTGCCTAGATAACGAAGCTGTATCCAACCAACTGAATTCTGAGGAATGGATGGAAATAGAGACTATCATATCTGTTCTTACTCCTGTGCACATCTTAACTTTAAGTTTGCAAAGAAGTCAATTGCTGTTGGGAGACTTTTATAAAGCATGGCTGGAGATGATGTTTGACTTGGAATCTAATACGACTGAAATTAGTAAAATTCTCGTTGAATGCATCAAGTCAAGGCAGTCACAATTGATGGAAAATGATACCATGTATTCAGCTTTATTTCTGGATCCAAGATTTAGAAGAGTTTTGTCGAAAGAAAAAATTGGACGCGCAAAAAAACATTTAAAAAACATCATCCTACAAATCCAAAATAATGAACAGGTAACTATACTAAATTTTGAAAGTTGAGATTTAGTAATACACAAGAAATTTTTTATTTATTTATTATTTTTTATATACACTAGACTTGTCTTAATCCACTACCAACAACATCCAGTAGTGAGTCATTCCCATTTCATGAGGCAACAAACCAAAGCAGCTCCTCAAAATTACGAATTGGACTCTTAGACATGGAGCTATCAGATGCGTCGTCCGATGAAGACGATGGATGTTCCAAAGATTTCGTTCGCAAAGCATTCATGGAAATTGACTCATACAAGGAGAAGCGTATTGACGTTGATGTCGACCTTATGGAATATTGGGAAAACAAAAAATTTTTATATCCCCGTCTAAAGGACTTGGCATGTATTATTCATCAAGTACCTGCGACACAAGTTAGTGTAGAACGCGCGTTTTCAGCACTTAAGATTGTTCTCAGCGACTTGCGCTACAATTTGTCTGAACAGAACTTGGCTGCTATATTAATGGTGAAATTGAATTCTGAGTCATTGCAATGAAAGAGTGAACAATTTAATATTGAAATAAAGGAAATTAAATATAATTTGTATTTTCAGAGCAAAATATGCAAAACACCAACTCCTTAACTTTCTAATACAAATACAACATGTACTTATAATTTTAAAAATAAAAACTGTGTTAATATTTAATTAAAATTTTATTTAACTTTTTTAACATCTGCTTTCAATAGGAACAAAATTCAAATTTTAACTTTTATTTCTGACTTAAAAAATAAAAGTCAAATTGTAACTTTAATTTTTGACTTAAAAAATAAAAGTCAAATTTTAACTTATATTTTTTACTTAAAACATAAAAGTCATATTTTAACTTTTATTTTTGACTTAAAAAATAAAAGTCATATTTTAACTTATATTTTTTACTTAAAAAATAAAAGTCAAATTTTAACTTTTATTTTTGACCAAAAAAAAATCGGTCAAAAAATAATTATTATAAAGTGACTTTTTCATAAAAGTCAAAAAAATTAAAGTCTAGAGTCGCCAAATGTTAATAACTCTTCCCCATGATGGTAACTTCAACCTACAGTGAAAAAATGGTTTATTAATTTGATGATTTCTTACATCAATTTGGTGAATTTGGACATCATTTCCCCACCTTTTTTTCACTTTGATGTAGATGTTGTAATTAATCGATTTGAAGAACATTGTACGACAATTTGAAGAACACTGTACGTCAATTTGATGAAAATTGTACAACAATTATAATTTCTATAAAAAAAATAAAACATTTTTATTTTGCAAAAATTTCTGAAAAAAATAAAATTTGTCTATTTTGTTTCTCTATTTTTTAAGTTTCTCTTTAAAGAGTTTAATTTTTACTACCCAAAGTATGCAAAACCATTTCGCAACTAAGCAATAGTTCTTATCGTTTAAATGATTGTTCGCAACATTCGCTAAAATGATGTGAAATAAAAATCACAATTTTATTAAATACAGTCGAATTCAGTTAAGCGAATATTGAAAAAGTCAATAAATAAGTTTCATTTATGCGTGATTTTTAATAAAAAGGACTTCGGATAATTGAAACTTCTTTCATTTAAAAGATCCGAGTATGTACTTCTGAAATTGTTCTCTGAAATGGAAATAGGAACTTGTGACACAATAGTTTATATACATGCATGTTAACTTTAAATCGAATATTAATGAGTTTGGATGAAAGTAGTCACTTATTTTCATTTGGTTGAGTTGTCTTAAATGTGGTTGACGGATCATTTTTAGAGATCATTTGCCCTAGTCTTCAGAATTGTCTCCAAAAACTGTTTTCATTGCATAATGCCTCCTTTATAGTAGGTTTAATAGATCATCATAATAAATTATATTTAACCTACTACAGCCTTTTCAACGATTCCATTGTCCATATACGCCACCTCCTCTATTATCTCATGGCCCGTCAATTCTCCTCTATTATTGTGTATGTAATTTAATGAGTAGCATGAAGAAATATTTAAATGAGACGGCACAACATTAATTTTTGTCGACGTTACATTCGTCATATTTCTCGGAAGCGGGGTTCGTGTCATATAAGTTTGTGAGTTTGCATTAAAAATGCGTTTCATATAAACGATTTTTCACTAAAGAAAAGAATAATTTACAGGAGAGGCTTTTTTGGGTGGCGCTTACGATACAATTAAATTTGCTTTATCTTTGTAAATTACAAATGTTAATTTTTAATATTTCTACATTATTCCATTTGGACAACATCTAGCAAAATTGTAAGCTCGGTTTAAAGCTTCTTTTTAATATATTCGGTCACAAATTACGCACCGTATGTAAGTCTGACTGGTGTCTTTGCTGTGCCACTACGCTCGTGCCGGGACGTGCAAATTAGTCACCAGTCATTCGAATACAATGTCGACAGTTGGCGCTGTGCCATTTAGTACATTGACTGGTTCGTTTTGTTACCCACCGCCTTTGAACTTGTTTTAAACCATTTTTGTTGATGTTGTTGTTGTGGAGGGGTTAATTATCGATTTTTTTCCACAGAGTATTCTTTGTAGAATAAAAACATGTTACTACACAACTGTACCTCAATGGGTACAACAATACTCACAGACTCTCATACACGAAAATGAAATTATTCCCAAGGAAATAGAGAAAAAAAAGAACATGGCTTAGAAGAAATATCAACAATCTCCAAGCGACCGAAAACAATGGTAAAAATAACAAAAACAATATATAAAAAAATAGACAAACTAAAATTTAATTTATTCAAATAACTATAATAACTTGGTTTAAATGTACATGTATACTCGTCTGTACCTACGTCATACATAGATATCTATATTGTAGACGTGTATATACGAATGGATACATTTAAAGTTTACTACTCCTCTATTGATTTTAAATGGCAGCGTTTTTTTTTGTGTACTCAAAATCTATGTTGTGGCATTACCAATAACTAACACTAGAACAACAACAGCAACAGCCGAAAGAAATCTTGGCTATAATCACAATCAAATATTAAGTGGGTATGAGCGGCTGGCTGGCTGGCTGACTGACTAACTTGGCTTCTAGCACACGCTCACTCACACTCGCCCAGTCCGTCGTCACCCAATACAAAGAAACAGCCCAGTGACACACATACACACGGTGCGTAGAGACTTGACAACAGAAGACGGTATGGATTACAACAAAATGGAATACACACACACACACACACATGTATATAACAACATTGGAAGATAGATGGTATTATAGCCTCTATTGGTATTAGCCCATTAAAAAATGTCTGTCTCATGACATACAATACAACAACACAAGCGGCTTAATACTCACACTGGGGTGTACTAAATTTTAGGTACTGATGTCCGTTTGCCGGTCCGTTCGTCCGTCCGACCCTCCGTTCATCTACATCTCTCGCACATTAACAGTTTCGGGCAATTTATTTTACTTATACGCATTTTACTTATATACGTACATATGAACACATATCTGTAGGTGCCCTATAGTTTTGTAAGTGGTTCTGAATTGGTAAGGAGGTTTGAAACAGGTCAACGATTTCCAAAACTCTTCTCATTGAACTGAACTGAAAAATGTTGGACTGATTCCGAATCTCATATACAAGAATACAGCAAGTGAGGGACATAAGAACATAAGAACAAATCGCATATAATTCCGTCAAGATGATTTTTCAATGGAATTCCCGATCATTTTCATGCATTTCAAGGACCCAATCAGCAATGACACGACGTTGTTGATGATAGGCCAGCCTGATTTTATGTGTTAACTGAACTTTATAAGCCTTAAACCCAAGTCTATGCAAAATACGGTGTAATGACGTTTATGGAATATCCAATTCCAAAGAACGACGAGGAATGGACAAACCTGGGACTTCTTCAACACTTTGGGCAACAGCAGCAATATTCTCAGTTGTTCTTGTGCGACGTGCACGGGTTTTATTCTTCATGCTCAAGAGTTAAAGGTTTATCTGCATAAACACGGCCTTTCGCGTAGCCCCGACGAGAAATTAATGGACTCTCTTCAATTACTTTAGGATTCTCAGAACCCCAAATATGACAATATTGTTTATTCACATACCCACCGAGTGAGAAATGTGCTTCATAACCATAAACCATAATTACGATACGTGGCTGTGCCAGAATCACCATTTTTTGTAGTAGGTTTTAATAATTTTTACGCGTTGTGTAATAGTTAAGCGATCCATTTTCGTCAATGTCAGACTTCCAACTAGGCTTGCCAGATCCAATTTGCCAAAAACCTTGACATTGACCAAAAAAGAACTTGATTTTGAAAAAAAAACTTGACAAATAAAAACACTCATACTATTGGTTTTTATTTCATAAAAATTATTAGAAAAAAAAAACAAAAATATCATAAAAAGTAAAAATAACAGAAACAATGTTAAAGAAACAAAAAACAATAAAAATGCAGTCTTTATATATATTAAAGAAAACTTAGGCGTTATTTAAAAAAAATATAGGTACTATCTTAAGAAAAAAAATATAGGTTCTATTTATTTTGCCACATATATTTCGTATTCTTAGATACAGAATTAATTAATTCTCTACCATCAGGTGTTGTTAAAATTGTTTGAAAGTTTTTGCAATCCTCATTAAAATTTATTCTTATTAATAGTTCGGCTTTTATTAGATCGAAGGACATTCTATTTCTATTTTCTATAATCTATTCTATTTTCTATCTTTGGTATATAGATTATTTAGAACACTAAAAGTTTTTTCACAAAAGGCATTTCTTATTGGGATAGAAAACACAAATGAGATCAACTTTTTTAAGTTTTGAAGACTGCTTTCTGCACACTTTTTTAAAAATATGACCATATTCTATCATTTGGAATATCTTTTGGTAAAATATCGTAAACTTCTCGAAGAACCAAGTAATCGCCATACAGTTTATCATTGTCAATGTCAATTGAAATACCTAATAATTTCGGAAGCTCTAATAGCTTATTCCAAGTCAGAAGGGACTTTTTTATATATAAACAGGAAATTTGTTTGTATATTGATGTTTCTCCAAAATCATACCGTTCAGCTAAATAACTGGTAGCTCTGGTAGGGAAAGGGATTTCATAATTGTAGCAACTTTGCTTCCATATAGAAATATAAACTTACTTTTTTAAGTATTATTACATATGTAGCTAGAATAAATTTGTGAAAAAAATTAACTTACAAAAAACATTGACAAATCACTTTTTCAATTGACACTTGACGTGCATTAAAAAACTTGACAATCAGGCCAAATCAGGCCCGTCTGGCAACCCTACTTCCAATTGAGAAGAAAAAGAATTGGTTTAACATTTTAGTTTGACAGATGTCGAATTCCAGCCATATACTTTTGAAACCACGAAATGGATAACCCTATACTTCAATTGTTACATCTGCAGCATAACGAGCAGTAAATATTGTTCATGTAGCAGGTACCATTTCGTGTGTGGGGATTTTCCTATAATTTGCCATTGAGAGTGAGAGTCATTGGTTAAGATGGTAAAATCTCATCACACAGGGCGTAAAATTCTCTATATTGTCGGGCCTTCCGCATCCATCAGATTATGAAACCAATTAAGAAACCTTGACTAAGCATGTGTTATATAATTTTTTGAATGAAGTTTGTCTGAAAATTCTTCAAGTTTATATTTGAAAAAAAAAAAATGTGTGTGCGCAAAATGGGGAAGCTGTCCTTTGACAGCTAAATTTGGTTCCTACGAGTAATTTTTAATTAGTGGACACTTAGTGCTATAATCGACCAAAATCAGGCACGTATTTTAATTTATAGCCGATCCAATCACTCGTAGTTGGATCACAATAAGCTTGATAATGTGTGGAAATAAAATAAGAGAATTATTTTATATTTTTTTGTAAAATCAAAAATCAATAAATCGATCGATTTTTGTTTAAAATGTGTCACCTCATGAAAATATTCATTATAATTCCCAACGGTAACTGAATTTGCTACTATGCCGCAAATGTGTCGTGATCTTTAACAAGAAAAATGTATAGGGGGCCTGGGGACATGTCATTTTCGTTTAAGCTTAAGACGTATACACATATATTTCCCTTAACATTCCGTGAAGCAGCAGATGGTAAACTTCTCTCAAATCAATAAGCTGTGCACGATATAAATTCGTTTATTTACTGACCGGGACGACCCAATGTTTAAAGCCAGCTCCGAACGGCTAATGAATTCTTTTTAGAGAAGTTTTACACGGCTTGGAATTTACTTTCTGTGTGATAATCGAACACAGTAGCACACCACCGCTTTGACAGTATTTTTGCCAATTTTTTTTTTTTTTTAAACTCATTCCTAATTCTGATTAAGGTATATTCAGTGCTACTGGCACGAAGAACAAGTGAAGCTGTCTGTCTTGGATTCATCGCCATATGTGCGTGTAACGAATTTATGCTCAATCTTTTTATAGAGTTCTTTTATTGTCGCCACTGACCAACAATATTAAACGTACTTATTTTTTTCATTTGTCGTCTAGTTTGATGATGGTGGATTTGTAGTTTGTCTTGTTGGTTTCGTTGTATAGAAAACTTTATCTATTTCTCAAAATCCCCATCATCGTCATTATTGTCTCTTTGTTTTGAACATCTTTTATTATTTTAAATTATTTATTATCGCTTTTCGAATACTATCGAGACGTTACGAAACGAATGACAAACACAGGCATACACGCACGGCATAAATTCCAAATAGATCTGTACCAGCCCCAATATTTATTTACATGTGTGTGTGTGTAAGTGCCTTTTTCTATACGAGTGTATGAGAGAGTTTTGTTAACATTGATTGTTACATATTTATTTAGTTTTGTGGATGTTGCTCTCTTTTATAGCCGATGCTGGCTAAGAAATATTTCTATCTGTGTGTTGTTTCTTAGCTGGTGTTTTTCCTTCCCCTTGTTTTGTTATCCGAATACCACCAACGAATGAACGAACCAACTAACCGACAACCAACCGACCGACCGGCCTGTTCCAACAGCCAACGACCAATAGTTATAATGACCACATTTGTCACTTGTTTCGTACAACATGATATTGGACCATCTTCTGCGGGTACTGATACTTGATTTGAATAGTTTTTGTTATTTGTTGTTGGTGGGATTGAATTTTGTTGTTCTTAAATGAGATGTTTAGAGACTGAATTGTGTTGGAACGGAGATATCCAAGTTAGTCACCAACCACTTAAATGAGTTTTTCAATAAATAATTCTAAATATTAAAAGGGCATTAACCTAATGTTAGCCTCACTTTACTTATACCCTATCTAAATACGAGTATATACAATTGTTGTATGTTTTGCTGACCGATTCATCACTATACTGACCAGATGGCTAAGTAGAGTTTTTGGGAATTCTGTTTCACTGAGGGGATCAAAACGTTGACCACATAATTATTAAAAACTTCAATGTTGCTTGACTATTCTACGGGAAATGTGTTGGAAATAGGGAGATGATTAAAAATTTACTATAACGGTACAAAAATTTGGCAAAAATGAAGAAATATTTTTAATTAACAGAAATTACAACTGGAAATTGGTAAAAGACCAAAAGAATAATAAAAAATATAAACAAAGTGTGAAAATATTTCAATATAATATTAAAATATGTGGAAACGGGACCGCATAGCGAACACTTTTGGGAAATAGCTTCCTTCGCAACAACAATACTCATAAAAACTATTCAGACTAATCTGAAGTGGTAGCAAAAACTAGTAGTTGCTAATTAAAATCCAAAGAGAAAAGATGTAAAATTTCAATAATTTAATTTTAAACGCTTTATCCGAATATATAAGTAAATGATTTTAAATGAAAACCAGCATCGGTCTTGAACGTCAGCTATACAATAAAGACACAAATAAAAAGAATTACCATTAGCTAGACTGAATGCTTGCATTTTCAACAGGCTCCAAAGCGAATCTTTATGCCGGTCGCGCCCCCTACCCCGACTCTCAACCCTTGGCAACATTTCAAAATATTACCTGCCATTTAAATCAAAATATTCCACATAAATGACCATAAGGCACAATTTTAAATGTACAGTTAATTAAAAATTTCCTTTCGTCGATAGGAATGTTCACTTTAATCATACCTCGGAGAAGTCGTTTGCAGAAATGGAAGCTGTAAGGAAATGTTTAGAATATGCTGTAGTTTTGGTCAATCCATAGAGATTCCAAATTTTTTCCGATTGAGAGATTCCACTATTTCCAGCTGGAGATTTCACGAGTAGCTTTTGATACTATATTGAAAAAAAATTTCATTGTTCAAATTTCGGTTTATTTTTCATATGGAAAATGCCCATAAACCACAACTGAAATATTATCTAAAAATTATAAAAAATCTAAATTTTTTTTTTGTATTTTTCATAATAATTTTTCATAGAGAACCTACAGTATGAGAATGAATATGAGTTAAATCCCTTTTAGTGGTTATGTACCTGCTATTAAATTAGACATAAAAAAAACTTTTCATCAATGGATAATTTGTCCACAAGTGGCCCTACTTCATCACCTCCGAAGAGTTTAGAATACACATTTTGTATTTGGGATTATGATCCGTTCCCAAAAGTTCCATATGTTACTCAGACTCAATTTACACGGTGACTTTTTGCTTGATTTTAAAATCAAGATTTTCAAGTTTGTAGGCGAAGGTGTAGACTGCGGGGTAGAAAAAAAGTCACAAATCACAAATTTGAGTTTTTTTCTTGTGTCATTTCTTTTTGACTTTACACATTTTCCATTTCGACATTGTTACGAAACACCAAGGTTCAAATATAAAAGGAGTCGCTAGTAAATTCATATGACTTCTGGAAGCAAATCCAAATGAGAATGAAAAAAAGTCTAGCCAAAAAGTCATCGTATAAATTGGGATTAAAAATGTTTCACCTGAGTCTCCGAATGTTTCAAAGCAGTTGTATCGACAACTTTCACACAACTACAGAAAAATAGAATTTTAAATAAATATCGAACGATTTAAATTTGTTTTTTCTAAAATAATTGCAATATTTTATTTTACATAGAAGTAAAAATAATAAAAAAAATGTTTTTAATAACAACAGGCGATTTATATCGAGTTTTCTCTGAGATAGCGATCTTGTCATACAAAGTACTAAAGCAAATACCCGCTACAACGCAAGCGCAAATTTTCCGTCCCATTAAAACTCAAAATATTTGTTTATTTCCATTGGGTTAGAAAAAAATGCTTAATTCCGACTCAGAACCGTTATCGCATTTTTCAAATTTTTGGCGGTAGATATTATTTTGAAATACATGTTCACTCTTTTTTAATTTTCCCCATTTTGGTACCTTTTTCTACTTATTGCAATTGCTGTTCTCAATCCCGGAACAATTTCCAATCATTTATTTCCTTTCGACTTCTCTCCTCTTATGAATATTTTAATAATAAGTTTTCTCACATCCCCTACATTTTCTGTAATCTTTTCAGTATCCTAAAATTTTTGGTACCCCAAAGTATTTTTCATTTATATATTTCACCAGTTTTGGACCCATTTTTTGTTCCCTTTTTCCATTCATTCCTGTTGATTATTTTTTTCACACCTATTTGTTTTTCCCACTTTGTTCCTTTTTAACCCCTTTTGGTACGTGAATGCCTAATTTTCGTTCCTTCCCAAACTATTATCCACTTGTTGGCAATTTTTTTTTTTATTTTTTCCCCTTTTCCTTCCTTTTTAATCATATTTTGGTAATATTATCCACATGGTAATATTTGCCAAAATTCCCCGTCTGTTCCTTCATGGAATGTTAAGGGAAATAAGTAAGTTGTTGTCTGTAGTGGCGTAACCATAATAGTGCGGATTGGACCAACCGCATGACATAATGGTCCGGTTCTGAGGAAGATCGGTTGTATAACGGCGGGACCTAAAGTAGGAAGTGACATTTTACGATTGTTTAACCCTTCTGTCTGTGAGAAGGCCTCTGGGGACCTTTTTGATGTGCAAAATTTACGGCCAACAGGGAGACTCACTGATCAGAGGGTTAAAACATAGACATGGAATTATGCTAAACCATTACATGCAGCCGTGTGTAGAACTTATGTACTTGAAAATAATGACAAAAACCTACACATATAGAAAATTATCAATTTTGTAAAGTAAATATTAAATTAAAACATTCTCACTAGTTGGGTAGAAACTGAATACTATATGACCCGAAAAGTCCATTCAAATATATTTCATATTTTAAATAATTTAAAATAATTGTATTCTTAGTTATACACGAAAATTTGATGATTCAAACAAAAGTACTTTCCTTCGGAGGAATTACTTTAAATAATTTTGAACTTTAGTGATGATGACGTCACTTCTAAACAGTTGACAGTATGATGAATAACACCGGGATTTTTCGTTTGCAGTTTTACAAAATCAAATTTTGGTTAAACAGAAATACAAATTACCCACCGAACAAACAAACAAAACAAAAAACGAAGCTAGATTTTGGAGTACCTAATTCAATTAAATTTAAATATGTTCAGCCACATCGCGTTATTTAAATAATAAATTATTGGTTTCAGTTCCGACGAAATGCAAAAAGAAAAAACATATTGTGTATGTGATCCCCATAATTATTCATACAATGTATTCATAGCAGTGTTGCCAGGTTGGGGGTTTTCCCCCCAAATTTAGGTTTTTTTTTTAAGTTTGGGGGGCGTTTTGGGGGGTCAATTCATTTGGGGGGATTTTTAGGGGTAATAATTAAATTTTAAATTTGTTGATTTAGATTTATCTTTTACTCAAAAGTTTAACTTTTAAATTAGCACCTTATGAATATGTTCAGTACATATACATACCAATTATTTAGTACCAGCACACTTTTCTTACCACCACTGACAAGCTATAATTTGTACGTTGGTTGATATTTATCGTATTTAACCGCGAATACGCAAAGAACAATACGCAATTTATCAACCATATCTATAAACAAAATAAAACGGGATTTCACAGACTTAAATCATGATACAATCATAGGCTCAGTAGCCCAGCTGACTGCCGTTCCTTTCTGTCAAACTTGTTGTTTATATGTGTTTATGTGGATGTGTGCCACATTCTCATGCTCTCATTGCTTTCCAACAACTACAAGATCAAGTGTTGGCGAAATTTATTCATTTCAATGTAAACAAGAGTGCTGTGTGTTAACGATGTCAAAGGAAAGTAAATACTGAAGAAGATTTGGACATTTTAGACTGTTTTGGCGACGAATAGTTCGAAAACGTAATATGTTTTCCAAAGTATAACATATAATTATATTTCCTGATTAATGTATTTTGTTGTTGGTTTTTTTCTCTACTTTAAAAATTGAATTTATTAGTTATATAATTTTGTATGTGAACATCGTTTATTTAAATTGCTTTAAAATATTAATAATTTAATTTATTTTTTGTACCTGTTTTTGAACCTGAATTACATATTATTATATTTTGTAGAAATAGCATTTGTAGTTTTAATTTGGAGTGCATCACTACAGGTTTGTTTTTCAAAATTTGAATTTTGTTCGTATTTAAATTCCTAAAAGATTTTTGGGGGTTTTTGAAAAAAATCTAGAACAATTTAGGGTTTTTTTTTAATATTTAGGGGGAAGGTTCAAAAAATACCTGGCAACACTGATTCATAGTAATGAAATGTTGGACGCTTAAACAAAACGTACAAGTATAGCATTTAGAATAAAAAGCTTTAGTGCGATTCATTTCGAGCTAAATCTCGTTGCGGTGATGATGATTTCAACGGAATGACCCGTCGCCAACTGAGGAGGCGTCTGTCCGCGGCGGCAAATTCATAAAACATACACAACTTCAATAATGATTGAAGTGTTAACGAAATGAAACAAAGAAACCAATTTAATTGTTGGCCCGAAACGAGCAGAAAAAAGCACAGGAAAGATGAAAACAAAAAAAAAAAACAAAAGTAAAATGGCCAGAAAACAATTATTTAAATCAGTAAAACAACAAACAAATATACGGACATACGGATGGACAGAAGGAAAGACGGACAGTTGTGGAAAATAATAACTGACAATCACATATTACACAGCCCCGAAAGCGCATCAACAAAAGCCGTCAGTCAGTCAACCAACCGGTCGGTTAGCCACAGTGTCGGCGCATCAAATTGAGGTTTAACAACTAAAACTCAGATCAACACTGGGCAAACCGGCACCAGGCCATCTCCCCCACAATTTCAACCTGGAATGGCTAAGAGATCATACAATTTAATTACTTTGTTGCATGGCGTGGTGAAATGAACGGCACAACAACAAAATATTAATACTCATGTACGCTCTCGTATAATCCTTCTGCAGAATTGCAGCGCCAGCTAAAAAAGTTTACTTTATCTGGTTGAACATGTATGGACATTAGACTGGGTAAAGTACTTTTTCTGAAAGTTGATGTTTTTGTGAAACCATTCGCAGAATAGAGAATACATTTCCGATCTCTCTAAAATCGTTCCGTGTGCAATTACTAACGGACTTTAAACATCGAGAACTCGTTTTTTATCTCAGTAGATGTAATTTTTAATAAATTCATAAAATAATGTGTAAAAACATCGCTAATGTTGAAAAAAAGTGAAAAATATAAACAGGCTCCTTAAACAGTGGCCCCAATTAAAAATAAAAAATCGACGAAATTTTGGGGTTATTTTTTCATTATGCAATATCAACACTACCTAAAATGTGAAAAAGACCGCAAATGAAAATGAAAAATAAACCCAAAACAAAGGTAAAAAATTCCAAAAAAAAATTATAATTTTTTCGATTTACGACCCCAGTTATCACATTTGAAAAATTACCCGAAATTCAAAATATGAAAAATCACCCCAAATTTACATGTTGTGTTCAATGTAACCTTTTGGGTGATTTTTCATTTTTTAATTGGGGCCACTGTTCAAGGAGTATGTTTATATTTTTCGCTATTTTTCAACATTAGCGAAGTTTTTACACATTATTTTACGAATGTATTCAAAATTACATCTACTTAGACAAAAAACGAGTTCTCGATGTTTAAAGTCCGTTTGTAATTGCATTTAACCCGACAATTTAAAGATTTAGTTTTCTTTTTTTTAAAAAAAAGTTGTAGCATATCTTATGTCTGGTCAGATAGCAATGATCGATAAAGTAACCCGTCGATTGCCTTCCATGGTAGGTTCGACTGGTTTTGTTCTATTGTAGGTTAGGTTGACCAAAGGGTCATCAGTGGGAATACATATGTTGTAATAAGTCCACGTATATTTTTCCTTTATTACATTCCACTATCCGTTAATACGTCGCACATATATTTTGATAACTTGAAAACCTATTTTTCGATTTCTTTGAAACAAATTTTTAAAAAATTATCACAAACTTATTTTAGGTCTTTCCATTTAATGCTTTTGTTTACAGTTTGTAATTTTTTCTTTTTTGAAAATGTTCATTTCATATTTAAAATTACTGCCATTTATCACAAAAACAATTAAAATGACGCACAGATGAATGAAATCGGTGTAGTGCTTTCGGTTTTATTCAGAATTTCGTGAAGGACCCTTCCCATAAAAATTTGCCTTTTTGTTTTATAAGTCACACATAACCAAACGATTGTATGGGAGATACCAAATGCACAAATAGCGAATATGTAGAATAGTTTAGTGATACATTTTTTAAAATTTCTTTCAAAGCTATCGGAAAATCAGAAAAAAATGGCGACCTTTTGCACTCAGGGGACCTTAGCACATCAGAATGCTCAGTGCTTAATCATTACAAAACAATTGTTTCGATAAAGTAATTTCTTTTTCTGATTGTATGTTCGAAATGTTCCCTTAGATATTGTGAACAATAATGCGATTTATCGCCATTATCAATGGTTTTTACAGACTCCACACTAAATGTCTCATTTCATATGTTGCTGTTTTAAATATTGCGATATAAAATAGTCTGCCAAAAATTTTAAAATAAATAGTGGCTTCTTGAAGCAACTAGAATTACCTACCTTATTTCAATGGTTTTAATTGGATTTACATACTATCTGCTTAAACATATCAGAGGCTTTTGAAAAAAAAACTTTCCTCTGAATTTATATCAAAAAAGAATATTCGCTACTACTAAACTTTTCCTAATTCTAGATAAAAAGTCATTAGAACTAAAACTCTATAAATTGTGTGACATGTTAAGTAAATCAAATTTATTATTATAAAAAAAATATACAATCTGATGACAGACAGAGGGTGAATGTTGTCAATATGGACCATTGAATGAAATGGTCTTTATGGGCAAACGTTCTTCTCCATCTTTACAGGAAAAACTCCACAAGTTTCATTCATTTCGTAAAAACTTTCCTGCCAACTTTCACGTCATAATTACGACAAAAAATACAGAGGGTGGTACCAAAAACAAACAACATTTGCAAACATTCACAAAGTGACCATTTAAACAATAACGCTGACGCTGTGCGGTTTCCGTTTAACGAACCACCTTTTAAAGCGGGTTCGATTCAACTTTTCCGCTCGCACAGATGAATATTTGGTATCAATCAAATCGCATGATCGCACATTCGTATATTCATGTTTAAGTACTTCAACCAAGTAATTCTTCTTGCAGTGTGTCGGCTGAATTATTCGGAATCAATCTGTGCCGCCAAAAGGAAACAGAAATCAAGATATGACAGCATTTCATTAATCTTTTGTATCGTGTAGAGATAATGTGCCAAAAAAAAAACATAATGGGAATCATTGCAAAAGCATCTCGGCTGGGCACAAATTTCAGTTTAAATCTCTTAATTTTGAAATTACCTGGAAATGTGCCAACAAATACACGAACTGGCAGTAATGAGCAGTTCGTTTTGCTGGATAAAGTCAATTTGAAAAGAAAAAAAGGTAGGCCAGTTATAAAAATGTGGGAAAGTAATTTGGTTGGCGAAGGGTTAGAGTGGGTGCGCGTTTATTTAGGTTATATCTTTTTAATAGATGTCTTTCCTTATCATATCGCTTATTTACTTCAATAGTGTCAACTCAAAATACAATTTTTATAAGCGAAACGTTTAAAGTTCACAATTGTGTCTTACTTAGCAAATAGAGAAAAAAAAAATAGGTTTTTATATTACACTGCAGCACAAAAGATAAGTAACAATTACTTGACATTAGGTGGGTTCCAGCATTTTCTTTTTAAGA
Source organism: Hydrotaea cyrtoneurina (assembly GCA_958296145.1). Lineage (NCBI taxonomy): Eukaryota > Metazoa > Arthropoda > Insecta > Diptera > Muscidae > Hydrotaea > Hydrotaea cyrtoneurina. Next base: position 46,302,310 of record OY282514.1, on the reverse strand, counting down.
TTCAAATAGATTCAAAAACATTATTTGCAGTGTTTCAACATATGCTGGTTATATTGCCGGAAGAAGTGCAGTAGTTAAACCTGATACTCTTAACAAAAATGATGAGAATAAAATTTTACAAAAACTTCGATAATGTCTACATTTATCCATAGATATCCTTCAAATAGGAAGCTGGCTTGGCGGAGATAAAATACAAATTTTAAAATTTTCTTTTTTTAATTTGTCATCATATTTTTATCTCATATTACCATTTAACCATAAGAAATGGCTGTTAGCGATGACCGCTTGTAGACGGTCTGAGAGGTTAGAGGGTTAATTAACTTTAATTTGATGTGTAATATTGCTTTATCGAATGTCTCCATCCAAAATTATAGTCAAAATAAGTACTTCCGACAAAAATAACAATTTTAAGATTTTTTTTTAAATATTTTTTTTTTACTTCCCTTGTTAGTTGGAAAGGAAAATGGAGTGATGCTAGTTAACTGCCAACATTCAGATGAATAGAAATCCAGAATTTCCGGCTCTAGTCGGTAATAGACATTAGGCCAAAAAAGACTGATAGACATAAATGAATTTGATAAAAGCAGCTCAAACTGCAAAATCGACATTTCAAATTGAAAACTATGACGACCGGAGGCCTAGTAGGAAGGTAGCCGTTTCTAATCCAGTCTTACCTTTTGGAGGAAGGTTAGGTTAACGTTGTGTTTTTTTTAATTGATACACCACTCCTTAATCATTCAATATCTTGTTGGCATAATTTAAAATATTCTCCATGATAACTTGCATACACCACCTGTCTGCCGTCTGTGTTTGCAATTTGACCAACCTACAGCAAATAGAACCCACCTACTTATAAATTCAATTATCTCCAATTTCTATTTGCATTTCTCATGACCATTTTAAGGACATTTACATTTTCATTTAGCTCAAATCTATTTGTACTCTCAAAACTAACAGACGGACGTCGAAGAGTAAAAATGAAAATATTCAATTTCCACTAAACAAATAAGGAAATGACCACCGAACGCTGGCACACAAACACAAACCGACACTGAGAATGGCCAATGGAATTAAATTAAATTCATGTACGAGCGAACAGGATATAAGGAGACCGTCCCAACGACTCTCCCACATTACCACCTGCCTACGAAAGGGCGAACATCTGAAGTGACAACAGTTTGTGGGTATCCTTTGGATGTGAATGGATTGGATGACTAAAATTGCATACTTGATTTCATGTGATTTTTTTCACTTAAGGATATTTACTCTCTCCATCTCCTGTCCAGTCTCTATCATCCTCATTTGTATATTGTTTTCGTTGTTGTTCGTGTTTTGCAAACAGCAAATATTGGGTACTAGAAATAGAATGGCAGCAACTATGAAAACATGGCAAAAGTGAAGAAGCCTTGTCCACATAGACGACATATCCTCGCTACAGTGCAAACATTAGTGTTCAGTGGCCATACAGGATGTCTGCACATACACACACACACACACACACACACAGAGATACGATGAACACAGCGACAACAGGGTCCATATGCTCACCAAGTGATAACCACTAGTGGGAGTATGAGATGAAGGCAGAAAGGCAAAATGGAATGTAGGGATTTTTTTGCTTAAGGCAGAGAAGACGAAAAAAAAACGAAAAGAAGTCCTATATTCCAACTCAAGTGGACACTTAATGATGTCAGCGTCATTGCCTGTCAGCAATTTCACCAAGCACACATATCCCCGCAAATACATACATACATGTGATACATCTAATACTGTTACAGGACATACACGACGACATATCATACATGCTTGCCAACCATCCATACACTCCTCTGTCAGTTACTTAGTTCTGTTAACTTGGTTGATGAGATTTACGAGTACCAGCACTGCGATGTACTCCTGTGTCAATATATGCAAAACAAGTGTTCCAGCATTTCGGAATGTAGGGTGGTGTGGCTAGTTCCGTTGTCAGATTTATTATCGTTATATATTCAGTCCGTTTATGTCCAGACAATTCGCAGTGATTTAAGCAAGGACGCATTACAATGGAGAATACATTTCAAATACTTTGCACCACCATTAAAATATAATTCTTTTATTTTATTACTCATGATTGTTGCAAAAAATGTTTACTTGTATATCTACTACTCTAGATTGTATACTCATTTCTTAGGACTAGGACTTCATGATCAGTTCCTGAGATCACCCTGCTGTGATTTTAAGGATAAGAGTAGCTTATTTTAGAATAATTCATCGATGACAGCGGATTCTTGATTTAGGCAGTCCAGACGATTATATCAGACCTAAACTCACGATATAGCATCTTATTCAGGTACTGTGTCAAGTGACAAACCGCATATTGTAGAGCCGTTGCGAACTGGGACGGCGGATTCCCTTAATCACTATAAGTGAATTTGGAAATGCCAAAACCACAATGTGAATGTGAATTCAATTACACATACAATCTGTATAATTCTACCGAATTCTAGTGGAAAGCCCAGAGGGGGAAGTACCAACTCTTGTGGAGAAGGCATGTCTATCGTTGTGATTACGAGTTGCAGTGGTACCTGTTTGCAAAAAATAACTTAAGTGCCTGAATTTGATTTTGTAAAAATCTGTTATATTTTCTGATTGTCGTCGTTGACAAATTTCATCTACTTTTCCCGTTTGAATTTCCATTATTGTGTTGATACGACAGTGAAAGGAGTATAAGGTTCTACGAAAAATAATTGCAGCCGACACTTTTTTAAAATGTATTACCTCTTTGTAAAGAACCGATGATCGGAAAAATTGCCTCAATATCTTCGCAGAGGGAATCATTTGTATAAGACAATAAACTCCTTGAATTCTTTAATGTTGTGATAAGAAGATACTGGGATATACTAGAAGTAACTAGAATTGATTTCATAAACCTCAAATACAAAATTCATGAAAACTCATTGGGACCAATTATCTAATTGAATTTTAAGGCAATACATGAAATAACCCCCAAAACGAAAAATGAAACAATCCTCAATGAAATAAAGGGCTCTATGAAAAAAACAACAAATGTAAAACGACAAAAAAAAAATAATGTCCCAAATGAAGAATTCCCCAAAATAAATGAACAATCACCCCAAAAGCCAAATATGAAAATTTCCCCAAAAATTCTGAAAAATCCCCCAAACAATATATGAAAAATTCCCCAAAAAAATAGGTTTTTCGTAATTCCGAAAAAGTGTATTTTTTAACAAAAAATATTAGATGTAATGGCTCTGCGAACAATGGCCCCTATGAAAGCCTAAAATGTGAAATAATACCCCAAATAAAAATGAATAACAACTCCAAATAAAAGCAAAAATTCATATATCGATTTTTCATTTTTGAATTGGGGCTATTTTTCAAATGTGATAAATTGGGTCGTAACCCCAACACTTTACAAAAAAAAATGCTATCATTATTCACTTTTGTTTTGAAAATATCCCAAAAAAAAGTCAAAAAATTCCCTAAAATTGTTTTTCTTTTTCGAAAAACCCTAATTTGTTGGGGAATTCTTAATTTTTGTTGGGGGCATTTTTCATACAGCCGAAATAAAGTTCAAGAAATAAATTAAAATCCCCAAAAAAATTGAAGTATTCAAAAAAAAGAAATTAAATAACCCCCAAAAACCAAATATCTTTGGGGTTTATTTCATTTGTGGGTTGTTCCCGGTAAACGGTTTTCCAACAAGAGGTGTTATTTTGAACCACTGGGTGTTCGGTAACTGTCACTTTTGAAGCCTTCATTCCTTGACATTTGACAAGTAGAAACTACGCCATTAGTAAAAATGGAACGATTCACGCTTCAACAACGCATTAAAATTAGTAAAATTCACTATAAAAAAAACGAAATCATTGCTCTTTTACGGGAAAAGTTTCTGGGCCGCGTTATCTCTCGAAGAGGTGATCACTATTGGCCACCGAGATCTTGTGATTTAACACCTTGAGATGTCTTCCTTTGGGGCCACCTGAGAGATAAGGACTACGCCAACAGCCCAGCGTCGATTCATGACCTCAAAGATAGAAGGCTATCGTGGACATAGGTCAGCCACTTTGCGATTTGGTTATGGAAAATTTCATGAAAAGGATATGGTCCTGTGTAAAAAAAATCAATTTTTCTACGAATACCAAAATAACAAGATCTCGTTGGCCAATTGTGATCACATCTTCGAGAGATAACACGGTCCGCAATGGTTTCGTTGCTTGTGTGGACCGTAGCGCCGTCTTGTTGAAAGAAAAATGTTGTCCAGATCAATATCATCCAACTACGACCACAAAAAAATCATTAATCATTTGTCGATAGCGCAATCCATTCACCGTAACTGTTGGTCCATCCTCATTTTCGAAAAACTAAACTCCAATGACCCCGCCGGAACCGTAAACCATAAACCGCACCAAACAGTCACACGTTGAGGATGGAGAGGCTTCTCAACAATAACTCTTGGGTTTTCCGAGCCCCAGATGTGACAATTTTGCTTGTTGACGTAGCCATCGAGGTGGAAATGGGCCTCAGCAGTCCAGATGACTTTTTCGATGGAATTCCGGATCACTTTCATGCATTTTAAGGACCCAATCAGCATCGACACGACGTTGTTGATGTTGAGTTCTTGTGTTAACTGAACTTTATAAGCCTTAAGACCCAAGTCTTTATGCAATGACGTTTGTCCAAGTTGAACAGTTAATGTGGAATCATACTAATTTCTGAGGTTTCGTGAAAATAGTGGGTGTTAATTACAACGTAATATACAAAAGGACCGAGTACACAGGACAGATTGTTGCCATATTTAGAACAGCAAAGTAGACAAATTGTATGTGTGTGTAATTTAAGAGGACAAGTAGCGGGTGGAATTCCGATGAAAGCCAATTAAGGTGGCCAGAATAGTTGCGGAATTATAGAAACTATTTTGACATTAACAAGTACGCATGTCTACAAAAATGTAGGGACATTTTATAAGGATTCCAAATATGCTAGTAAAATGAGTAAGGGTGGACTGACAAGTCATTCAATCGGTAACTTCTACAAATAGGCGGCTTTTGGTTCCACTTAGGCACGACCGACTTTTTGTAGTCAAAATAAACTAGTCACTAATTCTACCTTAAAGGACTCATCTACCTGTACAAATATAATTAACAATTTACCACTTCGTTATGCCCAATTTCATGGTTTCCCATCCCTGAGGTCAAAGGAACAATTCGTTAAAGAGATTAAGCTCCAACGATGAAATTATTGATCAAACAAATGCCTATTTTTCCACATTTTTGTGGAAGGGATACAAAAATTGGAGAAACGCATTGAGCTAAAAGGAGGGTATGTTGACAAAAAATAATTTTGTTTTTGCAAAAAAAGAAAAAGAGGTTCATTCGGAACGTCACGGAATTATTTATTTGCCCTCGCATTACGAAATATGTGTGTATTAGTTTTGTCATTTGCAGTACTTATATGGATATGACATTTTGTATTAAATATCGCCATGAAATTGTGCACCAATTAACATTTGCGGCCCATTGTCATTACACACTTTCAATTTCTTGTGGTTTATTCCTATTTAATAGTTTTTGAAATGTAAACAGAGTTCTGCCGAAAAAACGTATAATTTCAAAAAACATTATAAGCAAAAAATATGTTATAAGATTTAGCCTTACTGAAATTTTCCATAATTTCGATCACAAATGGGACCTCATTTGCAATCCTTTAAAATTTGCCGTCTGTTGCTTTTGCAGTATTTAGTTTGATTTGTTATCTTTCCCCCGCCAGAACGAACACATTCTTTGCAGTTCAGCCACTTTCACTGAATCAATGGCGTTTCCCTTTTCTGCTGACTAGTTCGTAGTACGTGAATCTCCCAAATTATTGAGCCAGAACACCGAGGACTACGGGCATAACCAAACAATTCACCTGTCTAATGACAATATTCCAGTTATGCATATCTGTCAAAGACACACAATTCGATGATTATGAAGCGGCAGGTGAAAATTGACTACCGGACGCCGACAAAACCCAACAACAGTCATCGACAACAATAACCCGCAAAGAATGGCCATGGACAAGTATGCATTAGATACGTGAATGCGTGTGGCAAGGAATTCAAACAGAACAGCAACAACAACGAAATGTCAAACAATGTTTTGGGTACCACAACCAAAAAAAATGGAACGAAGAAATCTAATTTGCCAGGTACTAAACAACAGTGGCCGACCGAAAGACAAATACTCAGACGAACAGAGAGACAGACAGACAATCCGACAAACAAAAGCCAAAGTAGCAGCAATAAATACAATTTGAGAAGCGTACAAATGAAATCATCGACACACAAAAAGGACAATTTCCTTTACTTATATACGGTGTCCCGATTTGTTTCAGTTGTTCAAACATCAGCGACCGACATCTACTGCGACTGACTGTTCGACAGACAGACACACACTTGTCCATGTTTCTGGTTGGCCTGCTCATGAGAAGGCATCCAGCCAGCCAGCCACTCGCTCACGCACGGGGGACATGCTCGGGCATAGTTACAAGTTACAGGACACTATGTTGTGTTTAGGCCAGAAAAGCGGCACGAAAGTGAAATCATCGAAAATATTGAAAATGTACTCGCATTGCCATGAAAGTCACTTGAGGAAAATGAGACCGAAAAAGCAAAATACACGTATACGAACAACAAATGTCCCCGACCCGACAGACAGACACTCTGTTCATTGGCTCATAAATTTTTATGTGACTGCTGTTTTTTTCGATGGCACTTTTTGTCAGCCTTGTTTTCTGTTGTCGCCGTCGACGTTATTTTTGCCTTCATGCTGTAGTTTGTTTTTTTTTATTTTCTTTTGTCATTTGTAGGCCAAAACAATTGAATTTCATCGATTTGAAAAGAGCGAACAACAACAACTAATATACGCTAACATTCATAACAAACAAAATATGAACAGAATTCATGAGGTGGCCAAGGTAGGCCAATTTCGTTGAATGTAATCGATACTGGCTGCTATTGAAAAGCTAACTTAAGGTGAAATGTGGCCTAGAAAACAACTTAAGATCATGGCTAGTATAGGTGAGCTCTGTGCTCATGTGAACGGACATTATGTGCCTACTTATTACATGTGTACGGCCAACATATGTAATACTAATAAGAACCGTGCATACATGCACTTTGTCATAGTTAATGGCTAAAATGTAGCCTCGTATCGGGTTTGTCATTCAGCATTAAAATACTAACATGAGTCTTTAAATTATTCTTGTGAATCGAAATATCTTAATTTCGGAGGAAAAGTCTACAGAAAAGACAAATGGAAGGATGAGACGCTGTGGGGCTCAAAATTTGGGATCCTATTGTGTAATAAAAATGAATCCCAGGAAATCTAACCGCAAACCATTGAAAGTGTGTAATGGAAATGGGCCGGAAATGTTTACTGATGCACATTTTCATGACGATATTTAATACAAAATGTCATTTCCATATAAGGACTGCATACGAAAAAAACTTTTGTACAAATCATTCGTAATACGAGGCCAGATAAATAATTCCGCAACTTTCCGAATAAAACACTTTTCTTTTTGCAAAAACAAAATAATTTTTCTCTCTTTTAGCTTAATACACTTAGTCAAACGTTTCACCAATTTTTGTATCCCTTCAAAAAAAATGGTATTTTTCGAGATCCATAAAGTAGGCATTTGTTTGATTTATAATTTCACCGTTGGAGATGAATGTCCTTCCACCGAGCCATTTCTTTAGGTTTGGAAATAGGAAATAGTCACTGGGGTCTAAATCCGGTTAATATGTCGGATGAGGTACCACTTTGTATACCAATTCGTGCAATTTTGTCATTGAGACTGCACACGTTTGCATACGTGAATTATCTTGATGAAAAATAAATTTTTTCTTGGCAGAATATTTGCCGTTTATTGTTTTTCACCTTATTGACCGACAAAGTCACAGTGGCCTTCTTCGGAGCGGGTTTACCCAGAGAAACCCATAGTTAAGAATGCTGCTCGGTCTCCGGAGTGTTATAATGGATCAATGTTTCATGTTTCGTTCGACAAACCATGAGCTGAATGAGCTATAACCGATATGCACGTATTTGAGCGCATCAAAATACAGCGATTCCGCTGGCTGGGCCAAGTCATGCCAACACTCAAGCCTGAAAGGCGACAGGAAAAACCGAGACCCCGGTGGAAGGACCAAGTGAAAGAAGATATGCAAATACTTGGTATAACAAAATGGAGAAAGCATACACAAGACTGAAAAAAATTATTTAGTGGTGTGATAAACCCAGGTTCAAAACCGGGTAAGACCGTCAAACATTATTCAGCGGCTTTTTTCCACCTCGTAAATGCTGGCGACTGTACGAGTAAGAGAGTAATCTCTAAGCCATGTAAAACTTCACCAGAAAAGCATTAGCCGTTCGGAGCTGGGTTTAAACATTAGGTTCCGGTCAGTAGGTATTCAAATTATATCGAGCATAGCTCACTGATGCGAGAGAGGTCCTCCGTCTGTTCTTTCAGGGAATGTCAAGGGAACTAAGTATGTTGTATGTGAAACCAAGAAACATTATTAACTATTATGATGTTGTTATGGTCTCGGGTAGGGATTTTTGCAGGATATGCATTTGGTTTAAACAGCTTCAGAAACTGCTACTGATTTTCTTTAAAATAAAATAAAACAACTAGAGTTGGCAGCTTCTTATGCCCCCTGCTCTCTGCGGATTGTCCTGGGTTCAAGTATAAAAGTAATTTAGTGAAATTTTGTAATTATTTCTACAATACCATTTCTATAACTGGAGGAATATACAACATATAAATTTTATCTTTTTCAGGTAAGGCTACTAAAAACATGCATTTCAAATCATTCAACTAAAGTGATATAATTTTCGGTAAGTTGGAATTTAAATTAAGGTTTTCGTTTAGAAACGTTTTTAGTGTGGTATCTGGCGGGATAATGGACATGTTCCATCCCAAATAGTGTAATAATACGTTTACCTCCGAATACATAATTTCTTTATAACCTCTTACAAACCTTTGTTAAGAGTAATGTGTGAAAATTGTTTTTGTATCTTCATACATTATTCTTAAGAAAGTGTTGTAAAGCTGTTCTAAATTTGTATGAATACGGAGGTTAATCTTTCGCGAGTATCGTAGTCATCTTTGAAACAATTCGTTTATATAGTTCGCACCAGCTGCACTGCCAGTTGAGTCTATTGATTTTAAATCGGTTTACGGCTTATTTGGACCTCAAAGTTTATGTCACAAAAAACCAACTCCTTTTTAAGAAAATATTTTTAATCTATGAAAATTTCCTCATTGAAATTCCTATGAAAATTTCCTCATTGAAATTCCTATGAAAATTTCCTCAAAAAATTCTACACGAACTTAAATCCAATTTTTGGTTTTCCCGTATGAATTCTGATCGGGTTATTCTTATTAACATTGACTGGACAAACGGGCAGGGCAATCGGATGTTTTGACTACTCTTCGCTTGTCATATTGCATACAAACCTGACTTCGTTAGTAAAATAAATACTTGATATCAAAAAAATTACAAAAACATGAATCCAAACTTATATAGAAAGTCTTTACTAATATTTCAAGGGCAAGACAAATCATAATTAATTTCGGCAGACAAATCCCATCAATAAATTAAACCAATAGTATTGTGATATTGTCGGCCGGCCAATAAATCGCTTTAGACATGTGACTGCATATTGTCCTTTTACCCAGAATCACTTGAGTACATGAATTCAGTTCATTGTCATCCACGCTTTGGTCACAGACCCTGAACTAAAAACAACATCATTTACACACACACACACACACACGAGTACACACCCGTCAGCTGATAATATTTTGCAGCTTTCCTACCGTCCTGCTTAAGAAAAATGAGGCAATTGCCTTTGATCTTTATAGGATTACGATGTAATCTTCTTAAACTCAATCATCGATGTTCCTAACAAGCCGATGCCCAATGTCTGTGAACGAACACCTGGTAGACTGCGCTAGCACGAAGGGCTTTCTTCGTTATTCGCTCTGCAGCTCACAGCAGAGAAAGATAAAGTTAATGTTCTAATTTCCTTTTAACAACATGTATTCGGAGATTTCTTTTAAAAGCCACAGAAATGCTGATGAAAACACTTGTCAGTCAGCCAAACCCCGAAAAGAAGGGCAACCCAACAGAAAACACCGTCAAGGCAGAGTGAAATGAATTTCCACCCCCGCCTCTACACACTTTCACAGAAAATATGCAAAACATTTACAGCTACTAAATGCGCACTTTATCGACTTTAACGGATCGACAAAACGACTTGGCACAGTGGGGTGGAAATGCATGTGAATTAGTTTCGATCTGAAGTAAATTTGAAATTTTTAAGCAAACTTGGAAGATTTCTGGGTCGTCACTCAAATCGGAAGGACACGAACCATGGCTTACAGACATTCGAGAGCAACACCAGCTGGACAAAACAATCGGCATTTCATCCCAATGTGCTTCCCGTTCTCAGTATGTACGAGTATCTGTTCATTGTGGTGAATGTATGTAGGAAGGTGGTTTCGGTCATTCCTACGCTTGACTGCAGATGGCTCTTAACGCACTTTCCATTCTACGTTTGGCCCCAACACCAACACCACCACCACCTACAACAACGAAAAATGCTAAATTATGACATGGTCAGTTACCAAAACCAACCTTTCTGTCTGTCCGCCCGACTGCCAGCCTGTCGGGGTACATGAAGTTCAATTTGACTCGGTGGTGTGTGAAATGTAGACCAGCCGGCCGAACTGGTAATTCTCTCACATGAAATAACGACAAAAACGAAAAACACCCAGCAAACGCTTATCATTGTTTACATATCTGAACTTTTTCGGTGTGTGTGGAAAATTATGAAGAGGAGTTGAGTTGAAAGCAAGTGATACATTAAATTTAATAAAATATGCTAATTCTGGTTACATATTCAAAGTAGTTGTAGTTGTTGTTTCGTTGCCATTATGAGCGAGAAATTTGTAATAGATCATCTACAGTTGAAAGAAAATGTGGAAGAAAAAAATAAAAAAAAAAAAAATTAATTAACTCCGAATAAAAGTAACAACAATAAAACGGCGTCGTCCCAGCCGGAGACGACGGACGGACATTAAAGTATCTTTTTAGCCTTTCCGTTTGTTTGGGGCCTCTTCATTTGTATATCTAAGCCAAATTAACAGCAATTGTTTGTTAAGCAGAAAAGTTAACCGAAACAACAATGGTTTACATAAGAATTCATATCTTCTGTCCGGCGCATAGACTTTTGTTCCGTTTTTTATTAATTTTTTTTAAACTCAGTTTTATTACCGACATGATTTAATGTGTGTATAAACTGATGATGAATAAAAAAAAAAAAAGAAAATACGAAATGAAATGAAAAACTCCATGGAAATTGCGTTATTCAGTTATAGTTTATGTACATTATATTTTCCAGTAATTTGCATAATTTTCAAATAATTGTAAAAGTTAGTTTTGCTAGAGAGACTTTTAAGGGAACACCATTTATATTCAATTCGAAAAAAGTCAAAATGTGGCATATATTAGCCGACATTTACACATTTTAACACACGAACCCCATTATTGGTTTAATTGGTTTAAAAATGTGTCTTAACAAATTCGGTCAACCCCTTCACTTAAGGTTGAGTTGTTCGCTCGACCTGGTATTAATATCCTTAATTTGTGATATTTCTAATTAGTAACATCGTTCGGTGTTTCTGTGGAAACGTTCGATTTTTCATGAGACCAATTTGGTTTGGCCTGGGAAGGCTGGTGGTCATGGTCAACGACATTACCTTAGATTAAAAGAATTACCTCTTAATTTAGAAATGTTGCTACATTACTTAAACACTGGTCGTTTCCATTGTTTGGTGACATTTGTACTACAGGCATTCAAATGAAAAAGTATTTCGCTTTTATTTCCTCAAAGAATTTTTGAAACCCTTTTTCTGAAATTGTGATTGAAAAATTCGTTCCATTCCTGAGTGTGTACTAGTCATATCTCTGACTGTATATTAGGGTGATGGCTTTTTGATTTTATTTATCAAAAATTAATTCCTATTTGCGCGAATGAATGAACTTTTGCCTATTAATGACTAAAATAATGTTTATTTCATTTAAATATTGAAAAAGGTCCCGCACAAAATGCTGATAAATAAAAATTTTAAAATCATTTTGTGCATGAAATTTTTTTATCGAATCACCTTATATGTAAGATTTTATGTAGTCATATATAAAAACTCATCAAAATATGCGGCAGGGAAACAAGTGGTCTAAAAGTCATCAAAATAAATCGTTTTTTAAAAACAAATTGAAATATTAAAAAATAAAATTATTTTTTATTTCATTAGAACAAATGAACTTTTGCGACATATGTCCATATCAGTGATGTCGTATGTCATTAGTACGCGTGGCTGGTACTAGACTTATTTAAAAGGTTAGGTTAGGTTTAATGGGTTGCCCGCTCGTGAGAGCAAGTTCACTCGAAGGATTAGCCTTTTGTGATACCCTAAGTTGGTGAAGGAGAGGCAGAGGATTAGAGAATGGGACGGTGGGTGGTGCTTTCGATGATATTCGATAGGGAAGTCAAAGGAGCACTGGTCAGCTGTTCAAAATTGTCATGGAACATGCTGTAGACCTGGACTTAGCCATAACAAGTGCTCTACTGATTCGCCCTCTTCGGCATCGTTGCAGGCCATACAGTAATCATCCTGAGATGAACCCATACGATTTGCCTTCGGAAGTCCTGTGTGACTCCACTGCCAAAATCCAAAAAAGACACAGTCTTTTTAAAGGTTATGTCTGGTCATAAAACGAGTCTTATTTTACAGGTTTGTGTAGAATACCACCGTCTTCTCGTTGCCAATTGCTTTTCAGTCAATACATCGTAATAATTCATTTGAACTGTAATCGAACTTAAAAAATAAGTACGATTCGTAGTTAGTTATTCTTAAAACAAATAAAGGTGTTATTTTTAATCACTCGGTATTTCGGTAGCTGCCATTTTTTAAGTTTTTATTCTTTGACAGTTGACAAGTAGAAACTACGCCATAACTAAATTACTTAATTTGTCGTTCTTTGGAATTTGCTTATCGTTCTAAAGGCTTATAAAGTTCAGTCAACACAAGAACTCAAGCCGGCCGAGCATCAACAATGTCGTGTCTTTGCTGGTTGGGTTCTTGAAATGCATGAAAATTATCCGGAATTCCATCGAAAAATCGTCTTGACTGATGAGGCCCATTTCCACCTCGATAACTACCTCAACAAGCAAAATTGTCGCATCTGGGGATCGGAAAAACCCAAGAGATATTGTTGAGAAGCCTCTCCATCCTCAACGTGTGACTGTTTGGTGCGGTTTATGGTCCGGTGGGGTCATTGGATCTTACTTTTTCGAAATGAGTTTGGATCAAGAGATACGGTGATTGGATCGAGAGATGATTAATGATTTTTTGTATGGACAACGTTTACATTCAACAAGTCGGCGCTACGTGCCACTCAAGCAACGAAACCATTGCTCTTTTACGGTAAAAGTTTCCGGACCGTGTTATCTCTCGAAGAGGTGATCACAATTGGCCACCGAGATCTTGTGATTTAACCTCTTCCCTTGAAAGATAATGTCTACGCCAACATCCCAGCGTCGATTCAAGACCTAAAAGATAGAATTCGTGAGGCTATCGAGGACATAGGGCAGCCACTTTGCGATTTGGTTATGGAAAATTTCATGAAAAGGATATGGTCCTGTAAGCGTGGTCGTAGTGGCCATTTGGCTGGTGTTGTTTTTCATTATTAATCATTTATCTCAAAAAATTCCATCTTTCTTTGAATACCAAAATAACACCTCTTGTTGGAAAAATACGAATAAAATACTTGATTTATTTGTTTGCTTTATTGCTTCTCGTTCTGTGTTCTGCTCTTTGATATGTCATTGTTGTGCTTAGGGTATATGTAAGTCGTATCAAACTGCTCTAAAGTTTCTATTGATTGCAAATTGTCCAAATTCAATTCAAACTTCAGTCATAATAGTACGGTCCCCATCCGACATCTTGAATTTGAGAGTGGGATTTAGGGCGTTTCTGTATATTCGTATCTATTTACCAATTGTCTTTGGCTCATATTTTCTTTCTTTCGTCCCAGGTAATACAATAATTAAAAAATGTAAGCCTTTAATGTTTAATTAAACGATCACACGACCTTTGATCACATAACAAACAACAAAATAACGTTACGACAACAAACAGAGTACGGTTACGGTTACTGATGACGAGGATCCGTCTCTTGATGGAGATGATACTGAAAATTGACTTCGAGGAAACCGTCGAGCTCATGATGATGTGTTTTTGATGGACTACAGATTGGAAACACTTGTTTTGTCTATTGACAAACGGTGGCCCTTTAGCATGTGCTCCTCTTGTAAGACAACACGTCTGAAATTTATTCTTCTCTTTTTTTTCTTCGACTTCGTGGTTGTCGTAAACATCAGATAATTATGTTGTGAAAGGGAAAAACAACACCAACAACAAACAAAGAAAAACTGTCAGCCAAAAATACAAAAAAAGAATCAACAACAGCAAAAACATTTAGGCTGACAGATCTTTAGAGAGTTAAGCAAACACACAGCCATGCTATGATTTTTGGTCTGAGACCAAACCATGATAGACAGACGGAGGGAAAAAAATGACGAATGACTTTAGTTCGAAATGACACTTGTTATTATCGTTTTATGTATTCATTCCTCATTCGTTCATATTCGCTCTTTTGGGACTTCGTTGTTTGTGGTGCCTCATGACCCCATGGCGGTGATACATCATTTTTTTCTCGTTACAATAAAACGAAAACAAAATATTTCTCTGGTGTGCCTGCGTTTTTGGTGTGGAGGTATTTTGACATTTGTAGAAGCCTAATGAAACAACACGCACACACGGATGGATGGACTAATAGAAAAAGAGAAGCCAGCACCACCAGCAGCAACAACAACAACAACAATGATGACGGTGTCAGAAGACCAAAATACAATAGATGATGTCTGGCAATCTTGGAACAAATGAAATGATGATGTGTTTGACGAAAGGGGCCAATTGACAGACACCAATCCCAACAATCAGCCATTCATTGATTCATCCGTCCGTGCGTATGTCCGTCCAAGCCATCCGCAATTGTGTTGTAGTGTTATGAAGTGAACCGTTTACCAGTCACTCAAAACTCCGGTACAGACAACCAATGATGACGCCGACACTTGACACAGAAACGCTTAACACTTGACAATCGAGAGCGTGTGTTAAGCGCCACCGTGTAACCAACTACAGCGGCGGATTACACGAATTTCAACATTCATTCTGTTAAGTGTTGAAAGTGATTTGAAATCGATATCTTTCGTTCAATGGGATTATGAATATGATTTGCTTGGTTAAAAGATGAATAGTTGAATATATTTAAATAGCTTAATCATATTCGGAACTAGATATTAAGAACTGGGTCGTAGGTAACTTCAGTCTGGCCAATTAGCAAACGTCCTGCGTTGTGGGCAACAAAAATGGTCGACAACTTTTACTATGGTTAAGTTTAAAAAAAAAAATATTAATATACAATTTTTTTTTGTGAAAAGCCACTGTTAATTGTTGGGTACAAAGTAGGGCGAAAAGTTTTTCAATTTTTTAAAAAATATTTTTTTTTTAATTTTTTTATCTACTGTTTTTATATAAAGATCATGTTCACAATATTTGCACAGGGTTTTCCAACAAGAGGTGTTATTTTGGTATTCAAAGATAAATTACATTTTTTGAGATAAATAATCGGATATTTATTTCATAATAAAGAGAAAGGTATGCCGTTATTAATGAAAAACAACATCAGCCAAATGGCTATCACGACCACGGTTACAGGACCATATCCTTTTCATGAAATTTTCCATAACCAAATCGCAAAGTGGCTGCCCTATGTCCTCGATATATTCACGAATTCTATCTTTGAGGTCTTGAATCGACGCTGGGCTATTCGCGTAGACCTTATCTTTCACGTAGCCCCAAAGGAAGAAGTCGCAAGGTTTTCAATGACATGATCTCGGTGGCCAATTGTGATCATATCTTCGAGAGATAACACGGTCCGAAAAGTTTTACCGTAAAAGAGCAATGGTTTCGTTGGTTGTGTGGCACGTAGAGCCATCTTGATGAAAGTAGACGTTTTCCAGATTTATATCATCCATCTCCGACCATAGAAAAATCATTAATCATCTCTCGATAAATTCACCGTAAAATTCACCGTAACAACCTCATGGATGGAAAGGCTTCTCAACAATAACTCTTGGGTTTTCCGAGCCCCAGATGCGGCAATCTTCCTTGTTGACGTAGCCACCGGGGTGGAAGTGGGTCTCATCAGTCAAATGATGGAATTCCGGATGATTTCCATGCAAAGACATGACTTTGTTGATGATCGACCGGCTTGAGTTCTTGTGTTAACTGAACTTTATAAGCCTTAAGACCCAAGTCTTTATGCACAGAAAAAAATACGGGCCAAAAATATTCAATTACTGTCGTAATTGAAATTAAGCTTGGATATCAATTAATGTTGTAATTGAACTTAGAAATTCTTGGTGAAATCAATGTAAAAAATAGTAAAAAAATCAATTACTTATTTAAAATTTGAGTAATTGAATTCACAACTTTTGTAATTGGAAGAAAATCAATTAAAAAAGTAATTGAAGTGACGAATTCCATACAAACTTCGTAATTGATTTCAAAAATATGTTTTTTCTGTGTGTAATGACTTTTGTGGAATGCCCAATTCCAAAGAACGACGAGGAATGGACAAACCTGGGTTTTCTTCAACACTTTGGGCTACAGCAGAAATATTCTCAGTTGTTCTTGAGCGATGTGCACGGGTTTTATTCTTCACATCACTAGCTTGTCCCAACAGCTCGAATTTCCCCACCAATTTTTGTATTGCGGTCCGACAATTCGCATCACGACGACCCAAAAATGCTATAATAACACCTCATGTTTGAAAACCTTTTACCATCGCTTTAAAATGAATTTTATATACACTATACACATCCATCTGTCTGTCCGTGCATTCTGAGACCTATGAAGCGATTTTATTGAAAGTATATGCCCTAGAAAGGATTTTCCCGATTTGGTCATTACAAAAATAATCAAAATTTGAAATATTTTAATATCCAATCATATCCAATCATTAAAATGTCTCATATAAATTCCTACCAAAGTCATATGAAATTTTTTTGGATATTTTAATACAGTAACACGTTTTAACGAATTGGGAAAAGAGTAGCCATGTAATCAAACCCCTAATTACAACACTGGTCATCTTTATTTCTAGTTTTTTTTCTCTAATGCATAAAATCCAACTTTGTAATGGCGAAATGTCTGCCTTCAGTGTACCCAATAATGGGTACAACGACGTTTTGTTTAAGCTGTAAATGTTAAGGCTATACAAAAAAAAACATGTTTGGAAATTTATTATGATTCAGATTTACCGTCACACTCCACAGAAAATCATGTCGATGATGTTCAACTGTTGAGTTGCGTTTAACCAATGTGCCTACAAATATCTTCACATGTTAATAGAGATGTAAGAAAAACTAACCATTCGTGTTACCTTTCGTTTTATGCCGTTTGTATTTTGTCGTTAATTACAAAACCTCTACAAAGATTGATTTTCAAGTCCTGTTCTTGTGTCTATCACAAACTAGAGAAATTAATGAAAAAAAAAACTTGTCCCAATTCTGTAATTAATTATGGTGTCTGTTTAATCGATGTGTTCGTTTCAAATTTGTGGTGGTGCCTTCTTTGTTCGAATTCTCTGAATTCTGTGGTACAGCGGCTACATACACACATACATAGAGATTTAATTGAGGTGGAATTAAAAACATTCTGTTATCCAAATTAATCGTTTTTTTTTGTGGTGGTCAATGAACTTTGATTACGGTCTGCTAACAAAGAACAAATATCGAATAACTCTATTAGAAAAACGTTGACATATTTTGTGATGCGGCGACGAAAAAGAAATTTCAAATAGAAAAAAAACTCAAACACAAAAGAAAAAATAGATTTGTTGGTGCGATTTAATATTTAAATATTTACAAAGGCTGCAAATATTCTAAAGTTTTTTTTTGAACATACACACATATCACAACTTTTGGCTTGATACAATTTTTAACTGAAGACAAATAAATTATACAGACAAAGTGATTTAGTCTGCATCATATACTGGCGTGTTTTTTTGGTATTTAAAATTTTTTTTTTACATTTTTTGAGAAAAGTTATCGGATGTTTATTTCATAATAAAGAGGAAGGTATGCCGTTAATAATGACAAAAAAACATCAGCCAAACGGAAACCAAGACCACGCTTACAGGACCGTATCCTTTTCATGAAATTTTCCATAACCAAATCGCAAAGTGGCTGCCCTATATCCTCGATAGCCTCACGAATTCTATCTTTGAGGTCTTGAATCGACGCTGGGCTGTTGGCGTAGACATTATCTTTCAAGGGAAGAGGTTAAATCACAAGATCTTAGTGGCTAATTTTGATCACCTCTTCGAGATATAACACGGTCCGGGAACTGTGACTGCAATATTTTCCCCAATTTTTTAGTGAATTTTAATAATTTCAAGGCATTGTTAAAGCGTGTATCGTTCCATTTTTAGTAATGGCGTAGTTTCTACTTGTCAAATGTCAAAGACTAAAAGGGATATTTTTTACTCAATGTAGAATTTCAGTGCAGAAATCAAAACATTAACAGTACCCACACACATAACAGTTCCACACATACAAAATCGACACTACTAGTTGGTCAATTTCATTATCAGTTCCATCTTTGAACAGTACAGTTGATTTTTTCTAAAAGTGTTTCTACAGAAGAGTATTTTTCATAATATTTGTGGGATTTTGCATTGGGTAATTTTTCATAAATTGTTTTGGGGTGTTTTCAGAATGTTTGGAGAAATTTTTATATTGGGCTCTTGAGTTATTTTTCATTAGGCCTGATGTGACGTCATATAACGTTGTAAACGCTAACCAATCAATAAACTAGTTATCACCAAGAGTGCTTAGACCCCTGCAAAGATATCCACATACCCAAACGATTCACGTCCACGTCTATATATATACATACATACTTACACTTATGCGACAGCACTTTTTGGGTTATTCTCACACCACATGACCATCTTGTGAGACAATGGCCACTGTCTCAATAGATTATTATCATACATAACATTGCCCTAAGTAATGCCACCTTGCATCTCTGGGACATAACGAGGGGTTACGCAAAGGGTTTTAACGACTTTTGCTTGTTTCCAAAACAATTTCAAAATTTCAACATCTAATCGGATACTTGTCTTGTAGTCACTTCAACTATGTCGCCTTTTAACCCACAATTAGCTGAAAATTGAAACTAAAACAACGATTATCGTTTTCTCTCCTCAGAACGAAACAGCAAAGTGTGTGTAAATATATTTTCTGTTTTAAAAGTAATAAAAAAAATTTGGGGTTTTTCTGACCATGTGGTCATAAAAATGTAATTACAAATATTTCACTTTAGTTCCTTCAGCAACTATCGTTTTGGGACTGAGCAAGAACTAATTGATTCACACTTGCCCAGGCAAAGAAGTTCTACTTTGTCTTTAGTGTGGGATTGAGAATATAAATAAATATTTTGGTTTGAATATGTTTAATGTTTTTTACGAGCGATCTTTGGCAAGAGATATGGATTTTATGGTTATTTTGGGACATGTTTTATAATACATACTTAGTATTAGTATTAGGTCGAAGAAAAGAGATAATATCACCTTTTTAGTGGCTTTTAATGGCTCGGATTGGTGAAGTGGCGAACCGACCGACAGGCAGGCCTAAATATTTTATGATGATACTCTCTTATGTCTATCACTGCATGACACAAAGGTGTAATTTTCCTCAAAGGTTACATTTTGATTTAACGACTATCTACAAAGAAAAGGGGAAACGAACGTTTAAAATGTTGCTACACTGCCTACAAAATTTATGGCACACTGTGAGTCATTAGGATCCATAAATATTAATATTCAAAGCTCAGTTCAGTTGTATCAAAGACAACAATGAGCGCCGTCCAGATTTTCAAGATACTGTTCCAACTGTAGGTGACATTCATAAGTTGTGTGGATTCACGTGGTAGCGATAAATAATGTAATGGAATCTAGCTCAAATGAAATGACCTACTCGAGCTAGTAGCGCAGTACAATTGAAATAAACAAACTAATAATGATTTTATACCGAATTAATTGTACTCAAATACTGTGTCTTGTCTATTCCGGTGGCGAATATATTCGTAAAATGCAAAACGAACGTTGCTGCCATCCAAAAAAAATTATATGCATAACTTCAAGCTCAAGTTTGGTTGAACAGGCGTTGCCTAAAAAAGGCTGACCCAACTTTTGTCTAAGTGCACAACGAGGTCAATGATAGTTTTGATAGCGACAGGAATAGCCATGTGACGGGTGTCTTAATAATGACTTATATTTATTACCAAATCAGTCTCCACGATAACAAGTATCTATTCCAATTTATCCGTAAACCCTTACTCTTCCGCTCATATTAGTCGACAGTGGAAATACATTTCCCCCATCTGACTGACCAGGACCTATTGTTGGTTCAATTCCTTTGGCCAAAAGTCTGTAACATTTAATTTGGTAAACCGTTTTCAGTTATTTAAAAAAACTGATTGTAGACAAGGTGTTCGGAATTATTTTAAGGTATTCATATTACAAATCGGACAATTGGATACGTTTTAGAAATATTTCTAAAGTTGATAACTTTTCGCATTTTGCGAACAAATTTTTGTTTTTAAAAATTGTTACACATTTTTTACATAATTGTTCATATTACAGATACAAAATCTAGCAAATTGGAAAGGTGGAAGGGATGCAAATATTTTTTTGCATGGTATCTTTTTCCCCTCCGATATGGCACACTTGCAATGAAGACACATTTAGTAAAAAAACGGATTTATTATTTTTTCTCAATATCTTACAAAAAAGTGGATATGCTGTTAAAAAAAATTTGTAAATTGTCTTGCCTTTAACGATCCAGAATTTAAAAGTGTTTACGACATCAAAAGTTACAGACTTTCGACAGATGGAAGTGGAGTCAGGACCACTGTTCTCCGGCATTCACAGTCTTACCAGAATACGAATCGTTCCACGTCCGTTCATATAAAGGGTAGTCTACCGAACTTCGCTCCTACTGAACACATGCAATTGTGGCCATCCTCGGTTGGATATTACAACTCAATGAAAAATAGCTCAAATGCAAAATGCCCCCCCAAAAAAATGAAAAATTCCCCAAAATAAATGAAAAATCCCTCGAAAAGCCCAATATGAAAATTTCCCAAAAAATCCCCCCAAATATTATTGAAAATATCCCAAAAATATAACAATAAATTCTCTTAATTTGAAAAAGTGTATATTTTTCATTTTGTATTATCCACCCAACCCAAAATGTGGAAAAAAAACTCCAAAGAAAAATGAAAACCTACCCCAAACAAAAGTGAAAAATTCACATATAGCGGGGGTCCGTGTTCGATTTTGTTTTTATAATGTGTTTGTATTATCACATTTGAAAAATTACACCAACTTCTAAGCAAAATGTGAGAAATCAACGCAAATTTACGTGTTCTTGGGTACAATTTTGGTGCGATTTTTCCTTTTTGAATTGGGGCATTATTTTTAAATTGTGAATTGCGAGCATACGTATGCTATATATGACTCACATTTGTTTTGAAAATATCCCCAAAAGAAAAGAAAAATTCCCCAAAATTATAAAATTTGAGAATTTTTCATTGTTAAATTTTTATATGAAAAATGCCGCAAAAACGAAAAATGAAATATTAACTAAAAATTTTTAAAAACCTCCAAATTTTTTGCGAAATTTTTCATAATACGTACATATAATGAAAACATGACCACGGTCTAGTTTAATTCCTCAAGTACTCGCGGGCAGTTTCCATGCTATTGAAAAAATATTTAGAACAAATAAATCTTCTCTCGTCGAATGCTCTCCTGTATCCGGACAAAATTCATAAGTAAGCTGGGGTACAAATTACGTTCAGTGTAAACACCACAATCCCCTGACATATTTAGAATTAACGAAGTTACTAAAGAAAAATTACTGTCCACCACTAAATGAGCCATGATTAGTTTACAGGAATCAGAAGCAAAAATATACCTCTTTCAATATTCCTATGATTTTGTGGGTGATTACAAAAATATCGTGAACCACACAATAGTTATTTGAAGGACTTTTTAGTACGAAATTTGGATTTATGGACAAATGAAGAATTCCCAGAAATAAAAAAAAAATACCCCAAAAATTCCGAAAAGTCCCTCAAATAATTTGTGAAAAATTTTCTAATGAAAAATAAGCCCTTCCGCTGTGGTCCCAACGTCACACCCCCTTAACTTACCTTCAAATCTAAGCATTCAACATAATCGACGACGGTCAATCCATAAGACTTATAAAAGGTTTCCCGATTGAAAGGTTCCAGAATTGCCAGATGATTTTTGAGATTTCAGGAATAGCTTTTGAAATACTGTAGACATCTTGAAAACAAATTGTTCAAATATTGGGTTATTTATTTATTTATTAATTACAATACAAAGTAAATTTATATTCTAATTTTGGGTCCAAGGATAAACCGAGTGACAAAGACTATTTGGCTTGATTTTTGCAGCGACAGACCAAAGCCTCTGGTGGGAATCGAACCCACAACCCCCACGCTGATAGGCAAGCACGCTACCAACTCGCCTACCGGGGCGCTTAATATTGGGTTATTTTTCATATGAAAAATGGCCCAAAAACAAAAAATTAAATATTATTTATTTAATAATTGTGAAAAAAACCGCCTAGTTTTTAGGGTATTTTTCAATACTGATAAATGCCCCAAAAAATTTTGTTTTGAGCTCCGAAGTTTGTTTGAATCCTAAAAACACTACTTTACAAAATATTTCGTATTTGAGCTGTAAGGTAATCAGTTAGCCACATGTATTTTTATAGAGCCACTTCTGTTTTAACTATTCCACTGGACATGGTTTAACTTTAACAATTAGCGCAGGATATTATTTCCCGAACAACACACACTCCACCCTATGCCCACGCCGGCGAAAGGTAATACGAACAACTTGAACACAAAAAGCCAATCAAGCAACTTAATTGTTATTATCGTTTTTATTTATTTGGCAATGTCAGCCTTCAATCCACTTGATGTGGTTTGACTCTGATGGCCATTGTTCATTTTCGTGTCGAACATTGAGATAAATTTGCCATTAAACATTTGATGGTTTTTATGTCACAACAGATACCATCCAATAAAACCTAAATCGTAATCATTAATTCACTTAAAGTGTAATTGTCGTCGAGCAACATTTCTTTCATCCGCCCAGCCATGACTGAAAACATGGCGATGGGAAAAAAAATATCCGCAGATCCATGGCCATGTAGTTGACACGCGTTGAAATTGTCAAGAGAATAGGAGCACGAACAATAACGCAAACTATAGACAATGAGGATATTTGTTTTAATATAAAAAAACCAACAAACAATTTTGCTTATTCACGGCAAAAAAGAAAAATGTATTCATAGACTGGGATAGGGAGAAGGGTGGGGGAGATCGATAGTGGTACAGTGGAAACCAAAAGTAAGTGCAAATTTTCAAAAGGGTGGGGGAATTCAACGAATTTTCGCGGCCTTTTGAAATGAGGTTTGGAAATATCTGAAAAATAGGTCTGAACGGAGCTGAGAGTCCTTAATGGCTGTTTCAATTCTGAACAATTTCCCGGAATTCCTAAAATAAGGGCGATTTTTTTTAAAATGTTCCTGAACTTTACAGAATTCGGGCCAGGCGCTGTATGCTTATTATGCAGAATTGGTTAGAGGACATAGGCACTCCAAAATCAGTTTCAACTCCATACGTTTAAATTATTTTTTTTTTTT
The DNA here is from genome assembly GCA_958296145.1 of Hydrotaea cyrtoneurina. Classification (NCBI taxonomy): domain Eukaryota; kingdom Metazoa; phylum Arthropoda; class Insecta; order Diptera; family Muscidae; genus Hydrotaea; species Hydrotaea cyrtoneurina. Next base: position 46,278,323 of record OY282514.1, on the reverse strand, counting down.
CGTTTAAAATGTACATATCGCGTGACCTATGAGACACAGCCGTAGAGTAAAGGTATATTTTTATAAGTCTTAACCATTCATATAAAATATTAGGCATATTGTACTATTTATACAAATTTGGATCATTGTGGCTTATCTATGGGGGTATACCCACTCGTTCCATTTTCCGGACTTAAGCACGAACAATATTCAGCTAGTTCTGTGTATAATTTCAATCCTGTAAGGCAGTTCCAAATGGCAGATCTATTTCCAAAATGACTTCAAATTCTCCCACTGTGCGTAGTTATGTTGACCAAAAATAATGAAGAATTCCCCAAAATATCTCATACAAAAAACTGGGGAGCTTTTTCATAATTCCTAGGTAACATTTCATTTTTTCACAATGAAAAATTCCCCAATTTTTTATTTTTGGGGATTTTTTCGTTTGGGGGTATTTTCAGAACAGAAGTCAATCATAGATCGATTTTTTTTACAATGTTGTATTTTTCATAATATTTGGTGGATTTTGCATTGGGTAATTTTTCATAAATTGTTTGGGGGACTTTTTAGAATTTTTGGGGACATTTTCATGTTGGGGTTCTGGGGGGGTTTTTCACTTAATTTGGGGAATTCTTCATAGAGCCACAAAAAATCACCTAAAACGAAATCGCCGAAAAATTTCTCATGTGAATTTGGGCAAAATTTCATACGAAATATTGTCCATACCCAAAATAAAAATCACTCAAAAATATTACAAATGGCCAAAAATCATAAACGAAATTTACAAACAAAGAAATGGTTTGTAAATTTCGTTTATGATTTTTGGCCATTTGTAATATTTTTGAGTGATTTTTATTTTGGGTAATTTTTTGTGGGCCATTTGTCAAGACATCTTGACGAATTCCAGTTAACTGATCACATATCCCATCACAGCTGTGTCGGTTACCCCCAAGATTAACATACAAACAGTTACTGTTATTTCGTGACCTAATCGATTAATGATCTAATTGTTACATTATTTTGAGAATTTAAATGCATTTGGGCAGATTATGTCATATTACATAAAGATAATGCATAGATTAAAAATACCATAAAATATTTAACATTTCGCAGTAAATCGGATGGCAAACCACTCGTTCGTGGTGTGCCCTAACTTTTGGCGATCACTGTACAGACATACGAGTTTGAAACATGTGTATGTGAGGTGTTTGTTTCGAGTACCCCACTCTCTCTTTTCCGCTCACCCGCTATATCTATCTCACCGACTGTTATAGAATGATTAGTTAAAGTTGTCAGTTTTTGACAAGTGCTGTCATCTAAATTTCAAAATATATTTTGGTTTTGATGTATTTAGTGCTATTGTTGTTGTCGTTGTCGTTGGTACTGCTGCTGCTGCCTTGCTTTATGTTTTAGAGTCTGCGGTTATTCTTTCTAGAGATGTGGTTGGCTGTGGGGTTGTGGTGTTATTATTTCTGATGTTTGGTGATAAATTAGTTTTTGTGTTAAGTTAATTGGTTTGAAATATTTATTTCAATAAATTTTGGGTACAAATGATTTCCGCAAATCCGGATTAACTCAAATATGTGCGATGAATGCAAGACAGTGACTGTAGTAGACCAAAATCAAAATCTGTGAAACGCTTTTGATGTCAACCAGTTTGGCCGTTTAGAAATAAATTTGAATAAGTCATATTAAAAGCGTCTTTAAAACACGACACGACACTTAAATATGTGTTAGATGTCGTCACTTGTATTCGACTGCGAATGAGACGGCAGCGACGACGGACGTTACTAATTTATGGTCACAGGCAAAGTCACCGAAACGATTTGTTTTTATTTTCATTTTTTTTTATATTTTTGGAAAGTATTTCCATAGCGTGCATTTGTTATGCATCCGTTAACAGGGTCCCATTCATAAATTGAACGTTTGCTCTATATTTGGATGTGTCAATGAACTCGGAACTGATTTATTTTGAACTTTGTGAAAGCGTATATATTACGTGTGCATGAAATTCATGAAATGCTAATATTTCGACAGAGATATTTATTGACTTCAGTTGGAGATTAATTACATTTCAAACACTTAGCCTCAGGATTCCTGGAAACACATACACTAAAAAATCTGTCTTCTCCTGATGTAATTATGGGACAAGAACACCACTTCACAGCGTGCATGATGCTGCTCATAACACAACACTGCAGAATAGCATAGCTATGTGCATTGGAGAAGTATCAAAAGATGAGTAAACAGGAAGGAGACTGGAGATGCCCAAATGTGAGAAGATTTAAATATATAGGTGTTCAAGGGATGGCTGTCAATATTATCAAAAAGTAAACAAAATCAGACGGTGAGCCCTAGTAATGTTGTGAATTTATGAAGGGATAGCAACGGGCACGAGTAATATGATGCGGCACACTTTCTAAACCATTGGCAGTAGAAGGCCTTGCGGTAGAAGACAATTTAACACGAATTCATCATCTTTAATAAGTATAAAAAAATAAATTTCCGTTGAGAGTAAACCGCGAACTGGTCGTCCGATGAAGCTTGACCGTAGAGACACTTCATTCATTCGCAAAGAAGTGGACCGAAATCCCAAAGTTCATGACAATAACTTAACCCAGGACATAGCTGAGAGATCCAAAATTGTTGTCCACCCGCGGACTATAACAAGGACCCTCAAGAATGAAGGATTTCACTGCATAACTCCTCGCAAGAAGCCTCTTATAAGCGACAAAAAAAGGAAACTTCGCTTGGATTTCGCAAAAAAAAAACATATAAGTAAGGGGGCTTGTGGAAACGTGTTCTATTTACGGATGAGTATAAGTTCAACATATTTAGATACGACGGGACGTAGAGTTTTGTCCGCTACTGTACATAGAATTACAATAATATACTTGCACCCATATTCAGAAATATTTACAATAGGTTTAAAGTATGTTTTTACAAAGGAAATTTAAACATAAACCCCCCTATGGATAAACATTGAAAACCGTTTTGTTAAAAAAAATGTGTGAAAATTGTCGTTGTATTTTAATAAATTTTTCTTAACAAAGTTTTTTTAAATTTTTATGAATAAGGGAGTACATTTTTCGATTCTCGATCTTGATAAATAAATAATAGCTATGTTCGATTTCCGGTCTCAGAATTCCCAGAGCCGTACATGCCAATTTTCCAACGATAGTCCCTTAAGAATTTCTTTAGCTTTTCGGAAATGTTGAGGTGGTTAATTATTTAAAATACAACAATTATCAACATAATTACCAATTCCAATACTTTAGTTCATATTTATAGGTACGCCTCATAATGAAACAACTTTTTAAACATGACCTTATATTTTCGATTGAAACGAAACCTTCGGATAACCCTAAATATAAGAAGTTACAACTGCATATGTGTAAGCCACTGACAATTATTAACTGGGCACCTCTATAATTACCTCGAACAACACATACACATGTATGTGTGTCTGTATAAATTCTAAGAATATCTTGAGAAAATTAACATATTTTTATTGAAACACCTTCAACTGTATTGGTGTGTCTGTGTGTGTGTGTCTTCATACACGACTAATTCCATATCAAAGGAACACTCAGCCGCCATCAACTCTTTCTCCCTCCTCGCTGTTTGTTGACTAAAATTAACCGATGTTTTGTGTAGGGAGCAGAAGAACGAAGAACACACGAGAAAAGAAAAATTACACGGAAAACGATACATTTGTCCTCTGTAATCAGCATAATTTTCGTCTAATGTCTTTTCTCCCCAACAACAACAACAACTGAACAACATCTAAAGACCAGCAATGTATCTGTCCATATGTGTGTGTGTGTGTATGGGGCTCAACAACTTCCCGGAGAGATACTCAAATACTCACGTACACATGGAGATGTGTATGGAACAAATGTTTCATTATTACATCCATCCATAAATACATACAAACATATTTCTCTCTTGAAAAGGTAACATTTACAACAACAGCAAACTGTGGAGTGAGAGAAAAAAAGGGTGACTTGAATTGTCTAAAAACTAAAATGCAGTACGACTACGACACGACTATAATAAATGATCTATCTTTAGTATACCTATACATACACATGTCTGAATGCATGTACATAGGTACTTACTTACCATAAGGGGGAAGGCATCCAACAGCGACCAATTCGATTGGGATGGCATATGGCAGACATTCTGTTACGGATTTGTGGGCATTACATTATAAAAAAAAGGAGAGCTAATAATTCAATGGTGGAAAGAATTCAGACACTTTTCGTTTCAAAGTTTGCCGCCCAATACTTTACTATTACCGAGAGGAGTAGATTAGTTTCTCTAAACAATAATTGTCCTCGCTGGTTTTTATTTGTAATATATAATATTTGTTTGATCTAGACGACAGTGATAAAAAAATAGCTCAAAATGCAAACAGCTCATCATTTCCCTCCATTTGACAACAAAAGCCACTGATCATATAGCTTGCATTCGAGTATAAAAAACTCTTAATATAACACAACAGCTGATTAGAATTTTGATTGTCAAAGTCATTGTTCACATTGTAATTGTTTGTTTAAATTTTTTTCAAATGTCGAATATAAAGAACCAAGTTAGAGTTAAAGGTTTACCTGCATAAACTCGGTCTTTCGCGTAGCCCCACAAACAAAAAGTCTAATGGCGTCAAATCGCATGATCTTGGTGGGCAGATGATGTCGCCAGGACGAGAAATTACGCGGCCAGGAAATGTCTCTTGTACTAAAGCCATATTCGCTCGAGTTGTGTGGCATCGTCTTGTTGAAACCACATATTCTCCGTCGTTCGCATCGTTTCGTGCTCTGTTTTTTGTTTATTTATATTTGACTGATATCTGTAATTTATTTAATTTTAGTAAAATCAAATTTATATTTTGTATTAAAGATTGTTGAACTTTTTCAACTTTTAAGCAATTTTCCGATTGTTTTTTTTTTTTCACATATTACAACGAAACTTCATCGAGTTGGCCGTTTACGTCAAACGAATTGCCGAATTTACAGTTTTCAAAAAATCAATGACAGCGACGAAGGCAATGACAAATGTGTATATGTGTTAGTGAAAAAGTGTCAATGTATTTCGATTGACTTTCCAAAACAGTTTCGTATAAATCCCGGGTAAGGTCCAATCACACCATCGGACCAATTACTCTTCAATTACTTGAGAATTCTCAGAACCCCAAATACGACAATTTTGTTTATTAACATACCCACCGACTGAGAAATGTGCTTCATAACCATAAACCACAATCTCCTCTTAAAGCACGATATGTGGCTGTGCCAGAATCACTATTTCTTGTAGTAGGGTTTAATAATTTTTACGCGTGTGTGTTAGTTAAGCGATCCATTTTCGTCAATGTCAGACTTCCAACTGAATAGAAAAAAAATTGATATAACAACTTAGTTTGAAAGATGTCGCATTCCAGCCCTATACTTTTGAAACAACGAAATGGATAACCCTATATTTTCGTATTAAATGTTTAACTCAAAGCATTAAAATATAAAAAGCCCAGCAAAGAATTTGGGGCCACTCAAAACTATTACGAATATAGTTATAGTTCTCTAAAAATTCTGACATGAGTGCTAACTGTCTGCAGTTTGTCATTTATATATCAGAATTTGACAACCGAAGTACAAAGGGTTGCATCTGAGTTTTTGATGTTGGGCCATGGTATAAACGTAAACAAAATCTAAGGGGGTTCGCAAGCAAAAAGTAAACGTATTCATATGACTTTTGGAATCAAATCCAAAAGAGAATTAAAAAATAGTCAAGCCAGAAAGTCATCGTAAAAATTAAGACTCGTCATCATCATCATTGGGTTAGCAAAGCTTAAATGATATAAAGTGTTTTCCAATAAGAGGTGTTATTCTGAATCACCCGCTATTTCCGTAGCTGTCACTTTTTTTTATTCTTTGACATTTGACAAGTAGAAACTACGCCATTACTAAAAATGGAACGATACACGCTTCAGCAACGCATTGAAATTATTAAAATTCACTACAAAAATTGTGAAAATCTTGCAGTCACAGTTCGTTGTAAAGCACCTTATCGGTCCGCAACTTTGCGATTTGTTTATGGAAAAGTTCATTAAAAGGACATGGTCCTGTCAGCGTGGTCGTGGTGGTCATTATGCTACTGTTGTTTTTCATTATTAACGGAATACCTTCGTCTTTATTATGAAATAAACATCCGGTCATTTATCTCAAAAAATGTCTTTTTCCTTTGAATACCAAAATAACACCTCTTGATGGAAAACCATGTAAATATAAACTAGTATGACAAGGCCTTAAGATCATTAATCAAAAGATAAGACAGATAATCAAAATTGATTAAAGAAAATTGGAAAAATGTTCACCACTACAGATTTGATGCTGTGTGATTTAACTCTTTATAGTCTTTAGACTATACCGGCTATCATTTGAAATGGAAATCTCTATAATATTATCGAATCCCATTTAGAGATAGAATGACATTAGGATATTTGAGTGCCAACAGGAGTTCCAAATAATGAGTCTTCATGGACAAACGTAGGGAGGTTTCACTACTTGACCATAATACAATTTCTTCATGTAACTTTTACATTAAATGCCACCGCAGACTAAAATATAGATAAGGTGGCACAGAAAAACATTTGGAAAAAATATGTGTGTGAAATCGACATTTTTTTATTCATGAGATGCTGCTGTTCTTTTTTTTTTGTGAGGATTCGTCATGGTCGATATTGAATTGCAATGCGATTACTGTACCGACCATAATCGTCTCGGTAAAAAACCCAACCAACCAACTGTATTTAGTTTCATCCCCAATATTAATCATATTCTAATGTTTTTTTTTTCTTTGTTAATTTTTGTTGTTGTTATTGCAATTTTTTGTGTGTGCGCTCTCTTTAGGGGTTAACCACCCCTACGGTATTGTGCGGTACCCACGAATTGCATTGACACTTTCATAGAATTTGATGGTCTAATCAATTTTTGCCATTCCTTCCGGTGTCAGTTTAGATTTTCTTTTTTTTTATAAATTACCAAACATTTATTTAACAAATATTTCCCTTTTGGATGTGTTGGGCTAATTTCACATGTGCAATTTTTTTTTGTATGTGGACATTTCGCTAAAAAAAAAGTAATGAGAAAAAAACTGCAACTGCAGTGGCACACAATTACGAAGGAGTCGTAACAATTAATGGCTTTGAGCAAACTAAAAGGTTTCGGTTAATGGGATTTGGGCTCATGAGGTTAGAGAATAGTACAGCGACTATACAATGGCGAGCATTTATTAGATATGCAACGAATATATTTTCTATTTCCAATTTTCTTTTTACCAAATTGCGCTGTCGGTTTTAATAATATTTTATTAAAGTTCTAAATGAATATATTCTCTATTTGTTATGAGAGTGTTTCATATGAAATGATAAATTTGTTTATGAAATGTTTTTGCCTAGATTTTGTTATGGGGATCGGTTGGCATTGGATCATCGGACTGCGTATAAAATATACACAGTTCACAATGAATCATTCCCAAGGATGACCGTCTTCTTACCTTGGGCTACTCCTACGGATCTGATGTTATAATGTTGTACTTGTTCAACTGAAGACAAATCCCCTTAAGTCCAGAGTGTAATGCAACCACGGGTTCATCGGACTTTACGGTTTGCAGTCAGGAGTTTCCATAGACGGTCTAGAGTACAAGCCGACCTTCGAAGGAAACGCACAATAATCGACGCCTCTCTTTCACAATTATTGGGCCATTTGGTTAGGCCTGTCCGCATGCAAAGATAGGAAAGTTGTACTGCGGTCAGCAGCAAGGATCACCAGATTACCCACCTGTTTCCAACAGGACCTGGGAGCAATCATATAAATGCTACGAGTTTTTCAGAGATAGGCTGGTGTTGGCGACCATTAAAAGGGCGATTGCTTCGTTTTCAAGAGGAGCGATAATAAAACTGCTCCCAAGTTCAGTAAGTAGTACGAAGATGATTTCTTTCACAAGAGGTTTTCGTATTGAACCAAAATATCAGAGAAATCACCATCTCAAAAATGAGAAACTAGTTTATCACCATAAAGATTTTGGTCTATTTCTGTTATAAAAATCAATACATATATGGCTATTTCCATCGAGATGTCAACCGTGACCTCAAAATTAAAAGTGAGTAAATATTAGTTTTTCTTTGATAGTATTACAGAAAAACGTTCAAATTTTCATATTCTGATGCATTGATAGCAAAAATTTGGTACCATAAAGAGAAAAATGGCTCCAAAACCAAACATATTTTTTTGCACATTCTTCGTAGAAATGTATTACATTTTCTCTTAAGTTTTTATAAATCTACGGAACATGTTGTGATGACAGACTTTACATGAAATAATTCTCACAACAACAAGTAATTACAACAAAAAAGAAATAGATCAAATATTGCTTTTATAACAGTTACTTTTGAGTTTTTTGTCAATTATGTTTTAATGTAACGTACGTAAGGAAAAAACACCATTTGTGTTCATTACTTTTGTCTTAACAGATGAATTTGTCCAAAAATTTAGATTCTAAACAAGTTCATCGTGAAGTATATAAAAGTATTTGAAAGATAGTGAAATTTACAAAAGTAATATTTTTATTAGTGCTGCAATTCTGTCACGTACGTAAGGGTATGTGTAATTCGGTGTGAAAATTAAAATACACTCATAATCGAAGTATGATTTTTCTGTAGGTGGGCAAAACATTAGCTGAAAAAAATAAGTTTACCCGACTTCGTATACAAATTTCAATGCAAATATTTGGAATGGAACTACTTTGCGACTTCACATGGGAAGGGAGCCGTCGATGGAGTAGGAGCCGTCATAAAAATAAGTGTTTGGCAGATAACAAAAACAAAAAGGATTTTGTTGGAAACTGCTTTGGATTTTTTTGAATGTGCTCGGAACAACCTTAGTGGTATTTGTTTAATATACATTTCTTCAAAGCAGATAGATGAGTTTTCTCCCAATTTATTCGAAAAGTGGAAGAAGGTATCAAATATACCTGGAATTCAAAAAATTCATTGGGTTTCGTGCAACGATGAATCAGAAATAAAGTTAGCCAATACAGCGTATTCCAAAAATAAACATTTATAAAATATTTCATTGTGTAATATGTGAAAAAAGACTTAAATGTACGCAGTATAAACATTAATTTAAGTTTCCGCTACCTTTTATAGTTAATAAAGCTTTAAACGTTGAAATTTTCGAATTTATTTTTCAATACACTACGACGGAAAAATATGTCACATAACGTATGTCACATAACGTATTATATTACGGCATCTGTAGAAAAATCTATGAATTGTTTTTCCTCAAAACAAAAAGGAATAGTAAGCGACATTGATCCTTTACTTTAGAAAAAAAATCGATGGCAAAATCCGCTACACTTCGCAGAATTTTGAAGTTTTAAGAACGAGGTTGAGACTCACTTCCATTTTTGTCACGTACGTATTACTCGGTTTTTCGCAAATATCTTCGGAAATATATTTAAGCGAAATTCCTGTTTTACATATGATATAGCTTCAGTCGAGTATTGATAAAAAAATATAACAAAAAGAAAAAATATTGTAAGCTGCTATATTTTTTCTTTAGTCGAAGTCGTACGACTGTCACGTACGTAAGGCTGGAAATACCCATATGTAAAGGGTCCGCCATCTAACGTTACTTTTTTCAAGTAGTGCTTATTTCGTTTTCGTTATTTTCGTTATCGGGCCATGTTGAACGAATTTTTGTTTACACAAATTGAAGAGGGAGATATTAGCAACATTTAGTTTCAACAGGACGGCGCCACATGCCACACAGCCGAAGCTACACTCGATGTTTTGCGCCCTGTTTTTGAAGCCGCAGAGCTGATGTCGTTCGGCTACTGCATAATTTCATTTGAATGAAATTATTTTTCATTATTAACCGGAAGGATTGTACTTTCAAATAAAAAAAGAAATTTGAGAAAATATCCAGTAGTTTTTTTTTTATAGAATTTTCAAAAAAAAAAAAAACTTTTGTGACGGACCCTGTAGATATGCATATATGAGATTATTATCAAACCACAGCCGAAAAAACTTTAAACAATCACGGCATAGAGGAGTACATTTAAAAGTTATTGAACAAAATCTATGGGAAATTAAAAACTACACTCAGTCGTATTAGTGGATGTCGCTCTATAGGAAATTAATAACTACACTCAGTCGTATTAGTCGGTGTCGCTCATCTCCATCCTCCTTTGGTTGTTGTAATTTGTATGACTTTTTATCCGTTCAAGATTTATCGTTTTCTCGTCTTTGTCTTTGTATTATTTTTAGTTTTTCTAGGCATGTTGTCCCCCTGCCCACCGGATTCTGACACCACCGTCTGTCACTCTGTTGTCGTCCGACCATTATTTCATTGTCTTTGGGATAGACAATGTATTACGTTAGTCATTGAAAACTGATACGGCCGTATGAATCTCCAGCATATTAATGTTGTGGGGAGGGGGGGGCTTCCCAAAAAACAAATACCCGTACATACCGGCAGACTCTCTACCAACTTCTCTCATTGAAGGGAAAAAAAGTATTCCATTTTTTATATTTAGCTGTGGGTGCTTTGATTTGGGCAAAGAAAGTTTTAGTTCCTGGATAAGGCACGGAGAGGCCCCCGAAAAAAAGAAAACGTTTGTCTTGTGTCAGACAAAGATGCCAGTACACGTTGTGACGTTAATTAATGCTCAGTGAATTAAATTGTAAGATTAGAATGAAGTTTTCCACGTAATTTGGATTCAACAAGGCAAAGCTTATCAATCATAGAGAATGGTACCAACCGAATGTTCTTGGTAAATTTTGAAACTCAAAAACTAGAAACGTGTGTCATGTCAAGGGACAAAGACACAAGTTTCGGAACATGTTACATAGAAATGTGTACATACACAAATCTATGATGTAATTGCCTTAAATAAACGCTCGTAGAGCGAATATGGACAATTTATTAACATGATGATGCGGCGATTTTTCAATATTTAGAACATATCAGCATCACATAATTTTTTTCCGGCGAAAATGTGCAACTGAGACTCATGGTATGACTGCCGAAGCCTACGGCCTGGCAGCTGTATGCGAAGACAAAACATTTTTTGTGGAAGCATTACTGGTCGAAGACTCCATCCAAATGCAAAATGACCTCTTACTTACATTAGTAATGTCTTTGAGAATCATTGTAAATTGGAATTAATGGAATTGGTTTTCATAAGAACTAAAATCGAGAAACTGCATAAAATTCCAAAAGTATGTGCAAATTAAATTAAGTCAATTGCACATTGATCGGGATAAAAAACGTATTCACTGCGATAACCCAAAGAAGATGAAATCATGAACATGTATCAACATCTGCAGCCACGCCTAATACCGTGAGATCCGTTTGATGTCGTTTATAATAAATTGCCTACACCGATGGAATCTATTACTGGGTCTGTCAACTGAACACGATTGGTGCGATTGAGCCGAAAATTGCACTTCCAAAAAGAGGAAGAAGAAATTATTGTATAAAAATACTCGTCCACTGGATAGAACCCTATTTTGGAAGTCGGACCTCAGCAACACATCATCGAGGAAGCCATTTAGTTGATTAGTGGATAACATAAAATGGTAAAGCGTTGTATTAAGCCGTAGCGGTGTCAAAAGTACTCTAAGTACTGTTTTCTTTAAACCAAGTTAAAAAAAATTAATTTTAGCACGGATTCTTGTAGCTCAGAATTCTTACTTTTATCTATAGTTGAGCCCGAATGGGCTTTATTTTCTGCCGAAACAAATCTCATTTTAAGAAACTCACGATTTATACTTGTTTTATGAATAACCAACAAGAAATCGTACTTATATTTTGATTACCAATTTTAGATCAGCCTGAATTTAGAATGTCATTTTACTTTCTGTGTAGTAACGTGGTTGATAATCAACCGATTTTAAGTTTCTCCGGGGATTTGGAAAGAAGAAACTGCCGCCTTTCGAATGCTGTATATACATTAGCCTTCAGCAACTAAGGATAAATACACATCCTTGGTTTTAAACAGCCGTTAGAAATTGATTTAGTTATTGGTGTTTTTATTCATTTAATATTGCACAATAAACACAAACTGAAGAGCTGAATGAATAAAAAACACCCACGCAAGCATTTTTGATTTGAATGGACGAAACTGGTTTCCATGCAAACTTTAACAATGTAGTCAATTACGAATGGAAACAAGACAACAAGGATGCATATTAATCCTTAGTAGACGTGCTTTTTCAATTAATACTAAGATTGGTCAGTTTTCGTACAAAATAATTTATGGAAACATGATGAAGAAAAAAATGTTTGCTTGATACTACCCAAAAGTGTAACACATAGAAATATTCACATTAGTCCCCAGGTGTCTTTGAACCAAATTCGATTCATGACTTTCTAAATCGTTTGAGCCATGTCCCTCTGTCCTATTGGTATGCACGATAACTTTCGAAAGAGTTAAACAATCGCCTTGAAATTTTACATGGGTTAATATTTTCCCAAAACTACTTATGGAGAAATCGTGTAATAATATTAATATGACTAAGTAAATTCTGTATTTAGTAAAGCTATTGCTAGACAAAGTTTCGGACAAAAACTTGGAAGACTGGCAACTCCCCCTCCGGTACCTCCCATACAGATGTACCGTCCTGCCCCTTATAAACCGTGTAATATTATCAATATGACCAACGTGATCTTGCCCGTATTCTGTATTTAGTCAAGCTATTGCTAGACAAAGTTTCGGACAAAAACTTGGAAGTCTTGGAGGGCAAATCCCCTTCCAATTCTTGTCACTTTAGAAATCGTGTAATAATATTAATTCGCTCAACGCAATCATGCAGAATTTCTGTATTTAGAAAAGCTTTAACAACATACAGTTTTTGAGAAAAGAACTCTGCTCTATATTCGCCCATTTTGCTGAATAATATTCGAAGCATTCATACATTAGTATTGAAAATATCACCTGTTAAACATTGCATACGGGTAAAAATGCTTGCCGTACGAATTAATAGTGGTCGGGGCTCGTAAATGGGAACTAAAAAAATCCATTTTATCAGTACATAAACAATATTGCACATTCCACTTTCAACAAAATTAGAGGCTTATCCAGAAAAATTTAAAGACTCTGGTATTTTTACACTCGTATTTGTCCTAGTTTTGGAATTTGTTGGAGATGTTCATGCGCTACACTCGGTTTAAAATTCACATTCCAACACCCGCCTTTCCATTGTGTACAACTAAAATTAGTTAAACTTTTCGCTCGACCTCTAATGAATTGAAATAACTTTGCAGTGGGCGAGCTACAATCTCCAAAAAAAAGTATGTATGTATGTAATTGAAAAATTCCAAAACGTAATGCAACATTGGATACCAGAAAATGGGACACATTTTTTACGAAGTATTTTGGCAAAACGCAATTCATTTTGGCAACATGACGACATTGTGACAACCGAATGGAATTTTATTGGATGGCTCGCAGTAAGGATTAGTTTTGAGGACATGCGACATCTGAATATGTAATTGCGTAGTTGGAATCGTGGACATTCTCTATGAACGACTCCAGTTGCTCATTCCCCTTCGCCGTCATTTGCTATTGTTTTCACATGCATTCAGTGCAGAGCAATTGTATTGCGAAATTCTTTTGTTCACACCTTTTTTTTCATTTCACTTTGATTGCCATATCAGTTAATTCAATTGTACTCGTGTGTGAAACAGATTTCGAACTGCACGAAAGAAAATTCTTTGGAAATTGTGTGATAAAAATCTCTTCATCCACCTTCGTTCCGTAGAACCACAAAAGAAATTGCACTGAAATGCCAAAACGTGTTGCTTTGTGCATTCAAAGTATTTGAAATGCAGTCCCAACTCATACCAGAGTGTAATCAAATCTAATTGTAGCACTTTTCAATTTCTTCTCCATTTGTTTTAAACAGCATTTTAGGATGGCAGTTGCTTTATTTGGGTATTTTCAAATCCAACTATACACGCACATTTGACATTTGAAAACAAGTGGTATTAGAACGTTCGAACTATAATCCCCGTAGCCGAGAAAAACCTGAAAAAGATTTGAAAACAAAGATTCATATCAGCACGTGAGTTTTGCAATGAAGACAAACAAACGTTCGACCAAAATGGGACAAAGGGTTGAACGCACATGTTGCACACAGAAAGTGCCCACACAGCAAACGACCAACACAAACCAGACATGGCCAGACCAAACAAACGCTGCAATCGGAAAACCGAAAACCTAAGAAACACCCACAATTGGCAATACGTGATTTCACAGTTAAGATACAATTTCGTTCTAATGCGTAGATACACACGCATAGTCATTCGTGGAAGGTGACATTTTCATTAGGAATCTATTTTCCAAAACTGAGTACAACAGATCTCAACCAAGAAAGTACAGTGGGCATTTGAGATAAAATACAGTTCACATTTTTATGCGGTCTGGATCCAGTGCGATGGCCGTTCTAAATTCCGTGACAAATGGTCTAATTAAGTTTTGAAGCAGTAGAGCAATAACTTTTTTGCTATAACAGGGGACGACTTTTCTTTGACGACTGAGTCCTTCTTATAGATGGAGAAATTTATCGATGAACTTATCGGGTACAGTAGGGTGTCTGATATTTGTATGTGCAATTTTTTCATATAAAAATGTTCAAGTCTCACTTCTCAAAATGTTGAGGCGTGATGCAAAAATGATTTCAATAATTTTTCAAAGTATTTTCTGAATGCAGAACCTTTCAAGAATGTCGTGTGAACATTTGAGATGAATTCAAGATACAGCCGTTTAAACAACCAGTGAGACAAATACTATTTAAGGAATAATGGACACCCTAGAATTGGTGAGGCTATCGAGGACATAGGACAGCCACTTTGCGATTTGGTCATGGAAAATTTCATGAAAAGGATATGGTCCTGTATGCGTGGTCGTAGTGGCCATTTGGCTGATGTTGTTTTTCATTTATCTGAAAAAAAAATAATTTTTCTTTGAATACCAAAATAACACCTCTTGTTGGAAAACCCTGTATATACAACATTCGAAAGGCGACAGTTTCCTCTTTTAAATCCGCTGAGAAACTTAAAATCGGTTGATTATCAACCACGGTTTTTTTACTCGTTACCCAGGATTTAGAAGGTGTTTGGGAAATTTCTAAAACAGATTATTTTGTATTTTTGTATCAGAAAAATAGTATAATTTTCCAGGTATTTCGACTTCATTGTTTTTTGTATCACTTTGTTAGACGTCAAAACTTCTTTCGAGTTGAACGGAAAACGTCGTAGATGTGGAAAACGAAAGCAACGAAAATATAATTTAATATTCCTATGGATAAAATAAGTTTTTTTTACAAAAAAAAAAAATTTATTAGTTATATGACTTTTTTTCTGAAAATAATGGTATTAAAGGGGAAATCCAAAAAACGAAATTTGATCGTGCTGTGTCTGTATTACAAAAAAACTATTATACATTAAAAACTGTTCGAACAAAAGTATTTACCTACATAAAATCGAATCGATAATAAAAAAGTTTAAAATACAATTAAAACGATTTCATTAAATACCAAAAATTCGACAATAAAATCCAGACTCTCAGTAGGAGAGATGGACACACGAATGGTCTGCTGGGTAGGATTACACAGATGAAGGGAGCCATCGATACCTACACATACACACACATTCACTTACAATCAACATCAACTCGAAACGATAACAAAATGCATGTATTGAATCTAAACAACCCGACCCGAACATTATGAGCACCCTACGTAGTGACTGTTCGCCCTATGTTCGGACTGTCCGTTGATTAGCTTAGAAACTCTACAGTGATGTACTGATGCATTAAAACGTGTTTGCCTCTAAATCGATCGAACTTTGGGGACATACATGAGTGACTACCACACCGCATTGTCGAGTGAGTGTATGGATACACATCTGCGTGTGCGTTCGGGTTTATGGTCTCTGGTGCGGCACCGAGTACCATCATCATGACCGTAATCGTACTCGTACCAATATTATTGATAGCATTTTATATTAGCGTTATTGCTGTCGCTGTTAGTTGATGTTGTTATTGAATTTGAGGAGTATTTCGGACAAAGTTGTTTCAGATTTCATTATGGTCGGCATTTTGGGTGAGATGCTGTCGCTTAGGCTGTAGCCGGTATGTGTGTTTCATACATTGATATGTACACTTATGTACAAACGTGCGACCAAAACTATCTACGCTTCGTACAATAACAGCAGTGTGCATTAAAATAGCATTAAATATGTAATGTTATTGTCACACAAGTTCAAGGTGAAAGTGAAATTTCTAACACTATGCAACAAATTATGCATCAAACATACATATGTATATGACGGGCTGAGATTCAAAAGTTGTCAAGACCGAAAATTCGAGATATTTCGCCCAAAAAAAAAATTCTTTTTCTAAATGTCTAGGAAGTTATAGGTAAAAAAAATCGACGACAATCATAACTACTATTCTTCTTGAATTTTGAAAAATTAAATGCTGTGTATTAGTTTTTATTATTAAAAAAGTGAAAATGGACTTGATATGTGCGTATGGCTGTGTTACTTTTTATTAGTTTTTTCCAATTGTGGATCTCTCTATATCAATATGTATTATATGTATTACTCTCTTGAAGAGTGTAGATGTAGATAAGTTTATTGCGCATTTCTTCTAATCTATATATATAAAAGGCTTGCGTGACTGACTGACTCACTGTCCTGGCTAAACGGCTGAAGCTAGAATCATGAAATTTGGAGAGTATGTAGCCCGTAGACATCCGCTAAGAACTGATTTTTTGAAATTCAGATTGGTAGGGGACAAAAATGGGTAAAATGTGTCATCTAAACCCTTCAAAATTCGCAAAAATACAAAAAATTCAAATATTGTGATTTTTTTTTTTGAAAAACGGGATAAAAAAAAGTACAAAGGGAAACAAAAAAAAATGTGTGAAAAAAATGTATTCGACAGGAATGGGCCAAAAAATGGAAGTTATGGAAAAAGGGGGACTAAAAGGGTCCAAAACGGGAACAAAACTGGTATAATATAAGTGAAAAATAAGTTACAACGGGAGGAAAAGATTTAGAGGTGGGACGAAAAAGGGGCCAAGACGGAATAAAAATTTGAAAAAGGCGATATAGTTTCTGAGTCGGTATAAAGCTTTTTTTTACTGTGATGGAAAATGTACGCTTACGATTTGATTGTGTTCAGACATTTAAAAACAAACAGATTTTTCAGCGTGTACTCACTGACCGGCTCGGAAAGGCATACGTCTTTTCTAGACAAGTTTTACATGTCTAAAGTAGCCGGAACTGACGAGATGCAAACAACTGTTGAAAAATAAATTCGTACCAGGATACGAACCTGGGTTTGCTGTGCGATACTCGCACATACTACCAATCATGTTTTCCGAGGTCGAATAATACATCATTTTCTTTTATGACATAGTTTGCGGTTCCCACTTCCTCTTCCTGTTACTGGAGACCTCTGATGTGATGTGAACAAATACTTCCGGTAGCCATTCCATAAGCAATGGACAAATTCTGTAAAGTTCGCTTCTTATCACTCCAGTCCAGTTGGGCATTTGTATATTGGGTTGAGCGACGATTCCCCTCAAAGTCGTAGAGTTCAATATTCAGTTGAGAGTTCTTATCCTTCCTAGCTAACTTTGTCTATGGTAAGGTTTTTTCTTTTTTATTACAAAAAAAAATAAAATTTGTTGGGTGACAAAAATATATGACAAAAATAAATTTTTGAAATTCATACCTTTACTCAATTGCGATTGGATTTTTTATGGATTTTTTAAAAAAAAAAATTTAAATCTGTAGGCAAAAAATAAGTTTTTTCCTTTATATATTCATTTTTAACTTGGAAACTGTTGCTTGTATAGGAAAACAATATATGAACAGATTAAGGGAATTGTAATTTTAAATTTTTTAAAATTTAATTCAATTAAATCGGGCTAGTGGTTCCCGAGTTATGCCGGACGAAACAAATTAACCAAAAAAATTTTTTAAAATTTAAAAAAAAAAAAAAAAAACCAAACGAAAAAAAAATTTTTTATTGCGTTTTTCGAGCTCATGTCAAGGTTATCTACACAGAAAAAATTATCGCATCCGGAGTACATTTTGACTGTTGACTAGTGTAATTAACAGTGATTATCCTGGTGGGCATACTAAATGTACGGGTCATTGAGAGAGAACTGTGTTTCTATCATATAGAGGGCAGTCTTAGCAAACACGACTGTGGAGTTTTACTCCGTTTATCCCTTGGAATAGTCCCAATGGTTGGCGGTGGGACTGAGGTTCCATCTTTCCTTTTATTGCACTGGCCCATTGATACAATTGATTTTACAAGAGTCCTTTGAGAGGCTGGAAAACCCAAGTGTTTAAGCCATGTTTATAGCATTTCACCTTTATTGGCTTAACTCGATTTCAGCTGCCTTCTAAAAAACTCTGCTAAGTATTTCCCCACCACTGTCCTAATATTCCCCGTATGCCTGCCTAAACCTAGTATGGGTGTGCAGAAGTACTCTCTATCTGTCGTACGTGCAGCAAATGTTTCAGGTAACAGAAAACAACGAAGTTTATATAATAAAAAAAAAACTAACAAGAGCAATAACAACGGCAGCAGCATCAGCGTACATTGAATATGGAAACATTCAATCGAAAACAATCATTTGCTTAGATTCAAGTATTATCGCTTCAAGCACCAGCACCACCACTGCCGACCGATGATGACCGCTGCCTTCCATGTCCCACAGCCTTTTTGTTACGTTTTTGTCCATTCAATTTTGTCTTCCCAAAACAAAAAAAAAATGTTTTAAAGTCGCCGCTAAAGCAGGTACAATTTTTATATCATATTTTTTTTTCTCCGCCCGTAGTTGCTGGTGTCCGTTTTGTTGTTGTTTTTTTTTTATTATTGAAAATTTCAACTTTAATTAAAGGTGAATTTATAGATTGGAAACAAATAAAAATTATGCCACACCGCGCAGATGACGGCGCACAGCATTTGTTTTCTCTATGCGATGTGTCCACAATTTAGGAGTAGGGCTAAGGCTGCTGCTTCGTCTTAATGTCGTCGTGGTTTAATTGGGTTTAGTGGAAATCTTCTCCGTATCTGTGGATGTGTGTGTGGCATACTTATGCACAGATACATATTTTAGAAATGTGTGTTTGAAGTTTTTCGATTTTGGTTCTCATAAATTTTTACCGCCATAAATAACTCAGAGTGAAGACAACCGTTTTTTTGTGGGAGGGGTGAGATTTATAGAAATAGAACAAACGTTAGGTAATTATTACAAAAGCAATATTTGATTTTACTCATCTGAAAACAATTGCATTTGTTTTCGTTTACTACGATTATGGTTCCATACATTTTAGAATGAATTTAATCGCATGTACATTTATATCGCCTATAAATAAATGGTTAGGTTAATCTGGACGATGCTGATATGAGTTCGCTTAGACCAACTCATATCAGCATCGACAGGTTTTCGGAGTTGAATCCCCAAATATTTTTTTGTTTAACCCAACAAGGATTTGTCATCCTCGTCATACCATTTACATTTTTTTTTTAACAAAATGCGGGATTTCAACTGACGTCATATTTGGATAAGTTAAATCCGCTGGATTTCGTTCGTAGGTGCAAATAAGGCATTACAAGCATTTCTTACATCTTATGTTCTGTACGCATTTTGACAAAGAACAACCATTTAAAAAAAGTATATATATATATAGTAAAGTTCTGCCGGTTTATTAGTTCTATGTTGTTATAGGAAATCATGTCCCCAATATCGGCAGGCGTTCTTATTGACATAACAAAAAAACTCAATTTAACAAGATTTTGTGTTTGGTCAGAACAATTTATTTATTTTAATTTGGCAACAACTTTTGTTTAACAATTTTACATACTTCAAAACCAACTTCATTTCCTTGAAAAGTGGTTTAAAAGATGGAATATCAAAGTAAATTCGGATAAATCAAGTAACATAACTTCTCATTAAGACGGAATGTTTGTTGTCCAGTTAAAATACATGGTGAAGAAATCCCAAAACAAAACACTGTCAAATATTTAGGAATGACATTAGATAGATGATTAACTTGCAAACCGCATATAAAAGCGAAACAGAAACATCTAAAAATCAAAAGTCGAAATCTTTATTGGCTATTAGGTCCGAAATCTAATCTGAACCTAAATAATAAATTAAGAGTTTATAAAATTATACTAAAGCCAGTTTGGACATACGGGATTCAACTATGGGGTACATCCAAAAATTCAAATGTTGACATCTTGGAAAGATACCAGTCCAAAACTCTAAGACTGATAAAAAATGCTTCGTGGTTGGTTAAAAACAGCACAATATCAAGAGATCTCAACATGCCCTCTGTAAAACAAGAAACAAGTATGTTGAAAGACTCAGCCGACAAATCCTCTGGCCGTATCTCTACTAAATAACAGCAACGAAACAAGAAGACTTAAGCGGAAATATGTGCTGGATTTAGCTAATACACATATTCAAATTTAAATTTAATTTATTGAAAAAATTGTCTTTACCTTTATTAAGTCCATAAGAATTAAAAACATACTGTAAATATACTTATAATTATGTATTTTTCAATTTTTCATTTTCGAACTAGGGCCTTTTTTTTAGCTGTCCGAATACAAACTAGCCATTTCATATTTTAGTTAAATTAATTTTTATAAATATAAACACCATAATTTGCAATATATTTCCCTAATATTGTTATTGTCATGTGCGATTTTGAACAACACAACAAAACGAGCTTTTTTAAAACTCTGATTAGACTTTGGTACTGTCACAAAAAATAGCCTGTTATAGATTCCAGAATAATGAAGAAAACAAAAATAAAATCGAAAAAATATTAAAATAAAACCGGTACAATACTGGTAAAAAGAGATACGGGAAACTTTATTGATAATGGATAAAGGTATTTTTAATTTTTTTCCCCACACTGTTCACGGATTGAGGGAAGTTCCCTGTTGGTTCCTTCGTGTAAGGATTTTTTTATTAAAAATATTTGTTTTTTTATGCCTAAGGTCCATTATTATTTTTGTGGTTGACAGCTAATTCATGCTTGGGGATTTTTTCAACTATTGAAAAAAGGGAATTTCGAATGAAAGATTACAAATAATATCATCAGGAAGGGAAGTCATTCATTACCATGAACTTCTAATATTATGGGGAACTGTCCAGTGAAATAATCTCACATGGCGAATGTGTTAAATATCTTGGACGGCACCTGAAACGCAGATACAATTGGACATCCCACATAGAAACAAAAACATAGAAACTTGATATTAAGTTCAAAAAATTATACTGACTACTTTGGCTAAAATCACAACTGAGTGTGGAGATTAAACTGCTGATATACAAGTCAATATTAAAAGAAATTTGGATCTACGGCATTCACTTGTGGGACACGGCAAGCGTTTCAAATGCACAAATTTTTAGTCAAAAGCTTTGCGGTCAATCTATGATTCCTCATGGTACGTGGTATGATATAATCAACTCAGACCTACAAATGCCAAACATAATAGACGAAATAGAATGTTTCTCACAGAAATACCTAACACGATTAAGCTCCCATCGAAATTTGCTGGCGATATGTCCCTTAGATGATAGCAATAAAACAAAGCTATAGGCACCAGCGGACTATATAAGTTTTGGAGATTTTACTTAATAAAATAAAATTCTAAATCATGTTATTGTTGTACCTGAATTTTCATTCGATTTGCTTATTATCTCACGATAGAATACGAAGAACGTTACTGCCTGTCAATTGTGGTCACTAAACTCGAAAATGTCAAAAAAAAAAGTGATGGTGTTGGGTGAAAGGGCCAAATTAAATGCCTACACAGACTTTGCTTCTAGTTTGAGAATATTAACTAATTCTCATAATTGGAATGATAATAAATTTTGGATAAGCGTTGTATAAAGTGGCATATGATCCTGATAGTCACAAACACACCCACAACATGGCACAGCTCGGCCGTTTTCAATCAATCCAAGTAGTTTAATGAATAAGCACTATATAATTTTAACCCATATTGACCCAACGTTCGATATATCCAACAATATACTCCAACAAAGACGACGGACTAGACAAGGACTCTTCCGATTTTGTTAAAATAAATTTAAAAAAAAAGTAATTACATTTTCATTAATATTTACCTTCAATACCTTTTAATCTGAATATCTATTGAGATACAAAACTGAAAAGTTACCGGACCGTGTTATCTATCGAATGGGTGATCACAATTGGCCACCGAGATCTTGTGATGTAACACCTCTTCCTTTGGGGCCACGTGAAAGATATGACATACGCCAAAAGCCGACCGTCGATTCAAGACCTCAAAGATATAATTCGTGAGGCTGTCGAGGTAATAGGACAGCCACTTTGCCATTTGGTTATGGACAATTTGGCTGATATTGTTTTTCATTATTAACGGCATACCTTCCTCTTTATTATGAAATAAACATCCGATCAATTATAACGAAAAAATCCATATTTCTTTGAATACCAGAATAACACCGCTTGCTGGAAAGCCCTGTATATTAAAATTCACATACATGATTGGACTTCTTTTTCCTATGCCCTTTTGAGATTAATTTTCTCCACAATTTTCTATGAATACTTCTACTTAAGTTCAAGTGTATAATGAATAATAGCAAATTAAAGTCTTACAGAAATCATTTAATCCAGATGTATTTGTCTCCTTCTTTTTCTATTGCAGGGATCATCGCCCACTCTAACGCTTATCTCATCAAAAGTAAGTGCGGCAATCTTTTTTTTTGTTTTTTTTTTGTATATTTTCAACATAATTTAAAAATTTGTTTCACCTACAAAGTCCTGCTATAACAAAACATTTAAATAAATGATTATGAACACATTTATAGACATTTGCACGTTTTATTCATATTTCTCATAATTTGTTTTCTCTCTAGTATCATAAACTCTACAGCCTTCATATTTACTTGCATATTTACATATTATATATATATATACATATATAGCCAAAAAGTAGCTAAAAATATATAAACTTCTAGCTGTAGCCACAAATATTCCCACAGACTCTATTTGGAACAACAAAAATGCAAACCAAAATGAATACGAAATTTTGAGAAGCCAAAATAAAAAAAACACACACACAAAAAAAAACACCAACAACTGTGAAATAAACGCTATTAGAAAATGCCTCCTGCTTTTAGCTGCCACTGAGTGTACAAGCAAACTGTGAAATGAAAGTACACTCGTGTCCTTAATATCCTTTACGCCACCAACAACATTTTGCTGTCTGTTTCTTTATTATACGAACATTTTCGCATTTAATTTTTTAACATTTTATCCTCATTTGTTTGATATTTACTTTTGGTTTCTTCCACGTCTCCGTCTCCGTCGTCGTTGTCTTCTTTTCTTTTATTTGGTGGCTTGAGTGCCAACACCATTAACTTGGCTGAATGATGCCCCGTATCTCTCGCCCATGTACCGCCGTGCCACATTCTGGATGAGTGAGTCGTCCGTATCTCGCACATATTTTCAACGTGTTTATGGCGGCTTAACAATTGCGGATGGACGGACCATCATTAACATTACATGGCAGGATATAATGATACATTCATCCAGGCAGTCAACCAAGCGTCCATTTCGCCAACTACAGTCATACATGCTCCAAGTTAAGAGCTAAGATGAAGAAGGAGTGAAAGAAGATGTAGAGAACATATCACGCAAATACTGAGCCGATGACTCAACACAATACGGAAAGTATTGAACAGGAAATACACAAAAAAAAAAAAAACATAGCAAACGTTGCGTACATTGTATGTCGTCGGTGGCTGAGATGCAGAGAGACAGTGGAACATAGGAGAAATCTGCCTAAGTAAGCTAAGGATGGTATTTTTTGCGAGCTCAATTAGAAAATCATTAAGTAAAATTAATTACAAAATGTTCTTTTAGTGTAATTGGGCGGTCAACAGGTAACAGCTGATGTTATGTCTGCATTTTGTTAGGGAACATCTTCTGCGTTCGAAGCGCATTCTTATGGCCAATTGACATCTTGGCCAACAGCAGCAATATTCTCACCACAACGGCTCCTCCGGTGCCGGGCAGCCCTGGGAAGATCTCGTGTTGATCCAGTCTCTTCAAGGCGAGTGTTTGTCCAGTTGTTTGTCGAACGGCCAGGAAATCTGGGACGAATGAAGTCCGGCATGGTCCAATTCGCAAACAAGTAATTTCCTTGTTCCACTGTGCCCTGTGCCCATAGCAACACCAACACATACCCACACTACTTTTTCTCTCTCTCTCTCTGACACATACCATGGACAAAAATGTAATCTTCATGATGGAGATTTTCAGAAATCTGCTTCTGGAATACAAACGTACGTACTCGACTACGCTGAATCTGCCATAGAATATATTCGCTTTCTTCCGCAAAATTATATGTGTGTACGACAAAGACATATGATGTACATACATGGATATGTATGACAGGATTATATGTAGTATGTGCATATACATATACGTATATGTGTACACTGTATTTACATATGTAACATACGAAGTTTCGAATGTACATTTATCTTGTGTGTGGTTTGTGTTCTGCATTTCAAGCACATTTTTCTGAGTCGAATTTTCGTTAACGATAATGATGACGACGATGATGATGTTGTTGGTGCCTTTGTAAAGAAGACAAATAATGACATGTTGTACAAAATATTATTTTATGTGGGGGGATTTTGGTGCAATGCCAACCAAGCAACCAGCCAGCCAGCCAGCCAACAAAGTGCATCCAAAGAAATCCCTGCTAGCAAACATACGCTGTACGACAACGAGCGTACAATGGCTGTTGGATGGCTGCTCTCTTCTACAAACTTGAACTTTATCAGCAGAATTTCCAAGAAAAACAAGAAAAAGGAAATGAAAAACGGAATACTATTACCACCCTGTGGTATGACATGCCAGAGAAATGGAAAACTTTTGGCGTGTCAGGATGACCGACTTAGTGCACTTCTGATCCTACTAAGAAAAGAGGATTACATTGACAAATTTAGTCA
Source organism: Hydrotaea cyrtoneurina (assembly GCA_958296145.1). NCBI lineage: Eukaryota > Metazoa > Arthropoda > Insecta > Diptera > Muscidae > Hydrotaea > Hydrotaea cyrtoneurina. The sequence goes on along the minus strand of OY282514.1, from coordinate 46,253,230 downwards.
CGAACGAAACTTCTTGGAATGATTTGAGAATAGAGCTGGACTGTTTGTTGTGTAAAATGCATCTGCTTTGGATCTTAAACTGACCGGCTTTAGAATAGGTCAAATCTCAAACTGGTTTCAAATAGAAAAGTTAAGGTCTCATACTAATCAGATTCAGAGATTAGAGTTGCACATTGATATGCTTGTGAATACCATGAGTCTTAATATTTTTTTACAAATTTAGTCAAACGAATGGTTTGAGACTAGAGCTGGACTGTTTGTTGTCTAAAATGCATCTGTTTTGGATCTTAAACTGACCGGCTTTAGAATAGATCAAATCTCAAACTGGTTTCAAATAGAAAAGTTAAGGTCTCATACTAATCAGATTCAGGGATTAGAGTTGCACACTGATATGCTTGTGAATACCATGAGTCTAAATATGTTATAAGTTCGATAAGTTTATGGTCTCTGTAGAACAGATTGAGTCTCAAACTCATCTCCTTAGAATAGTTTGAACCGGAAACTCATTCTGGTCTTACCTAAATGGGATTTGATTCTTAAAACGCTGTGATTTCGAGGGGTTCGCGTCTCAAACAGCTCTTCGTGGAATATTTTTTATTTTCAAACTGATCTATTTTGGAATATTTAGAATAACAGTGTGGTTCTCACTTTAATTCGCTGATTTAGAACAGAGTGTGCCCCTTCTATGGTAGTTGTAATCTAATGTATTTCTGGCTGCAGCGCCCAGGGCTGTGGAGTCGATCCAAAAATATAGCAATATTTAGAAATTTCTTAAGCTGTGCTGCGTTTGTATGCAAAAGATACATTCTAAATGTAATCGAAAATAATTCAAATTAAAAAAAATATTTAATTTATTTGTTCTTACTTTATGGGAAATTTTAATAAAAAAACTCGGAGTCGAGAAAATTTCTCTCTTCTTGAATAGTTTGCTAACCTCGCAGTACGATCTTCCAATACCACGTCTGTCTATCGTCACAAAGTGAAGTCATTTCAGTTTTTTTCGTTTCAAAATTAAGGTCCTTAAAATTATTTAAAAAAAAATAGTTTTTAAAATTTATTTTCTCCAATTTTTGTAAAATATTCATCTAATAGTGTAATAATATTAGTAAACCCTATGTGATCTAACCAAAATTCCATATTTGTTAAAGCTATAAACATATAATGGTCTCCATAGAAAAATTGACCCCTTGCCACGCCCTTACAAATGTAGCACTCCGACAACTTAAGAAATCGGGTACTCCCAACCCATCATTGTCTTTGCAGTTTAAAACATTCAAGATCATTCCCACTGTGCGTCGTAGCGTTTCCCTAACAGTTCCAGGGATCGCATACGCAGACATGGCTTCAAAGATTTGTTATCGTATAAGAGAGTCGATGTGCTTCTCATGGGTCTTTTCCAGGATTTGCCAAAGTATGAAGCCACGCTTACAGAGCAGAATCTGTTCAGCGTGTTTGTTCGTTCAAACATTATCTTATACAATATTTTGACCGTGTAGGTGGTTTATTCTTTCCCTTCTTGTGAATCGGACGTGGTGACTGAGGTGGCTTTCAACCTTCCAGAGTATGAATACTAGCTCATGCATGCACCTTGTAGACTCTTCTCCTCCTATCGGACACAGCTCATACAAATTTGAACATTCCCATTTTCTTTCACTTCTTAATGCCGCACCCTTTGTAAAATATTTTTCCTTATTATTTTTATGGCCGTTAGTTATCCTTTTATTTCAATCAGTCTGCCAAACGAAATTGCATTGAAAGAATTTAATTACGAACTCTGGCAAATCCGTTTTTCGTCAGCGTTATCGAAATCACACATGAATACCCTCACTGATGGGATGGCGACGCTGCTGCACGGGTCCTGCCTGAATGTTGCAAAGTCGTTGCATTTCAATATCGTTTTTATGATTTCTCGATCATAAAATATATTTGTGTGCTACGTACGGCCTTGAAAATCTTCTGCAAACCCATAAAATGCTGTAGTTTATCTCGGACTTGGGCACAGTCTGCGGCCAGTGATGGCATATACGATACTCAAATAAAATTATCGTACTTTGCATGTTTACGATTGGGTTTATGTTTGCCCTTTTCTTTATTGTCCTGTGTTTTCTTTTTTTTCGGGCAATAGGCTTTTATTTCATTATGATTTGTAAACAAAGTTCTGTGATGTTCTCCCTATCCACACCACAGCCATACCTTGCCTTTCCTAAGTTTGCCCTTTCCCTTTCAGCTCGTTCGTTTGTAGGTTGGTGGGCCTCCTTGCACACACTCAAACAAACACACTAAACAAGTTCTGATTTGCCACGTCGAGCGTAGTTATTCAGGTTGGCAGATTAGGGATATATCCAACACACTGGCACAGACGACATATCATCTCACAACGACAACATTTGCCAGCATTCAAACGAATACAAAGGCGCAAGCCCACCAACAAAAGTGAAATGGAATGAAGAAGACGAAAGGGTAAAGACAGAATATCGGTTTCTGTGCCATTAGAGCAAAAAATCGTAATAAAATAGAATTTAGATGTGTCTACGTATGGGAATTTCGAATGAGGTTTCACACACACACACACACACTCAAAGTGACATGCATTCAATGTTGCAACGTGCCACATTGAGTGGCAAAGTGTTCCTAGGAGAACATATGGTTGGATGTTTTCGTAGCACGAACATCAAATCTCTGTTTACCTGTAAATATGTACCTGTTTATTGTGTAATCGGCCTGTGTTGATTTATCGTTCGGCTGAGTGTGGTGAGCTTTTAAGGACTTTTAATATTCGAACAACAGAAAACCGTCTTTAGTATTCAGCTTGTTTTAAATTATATATACGATATAATTTGTACAGCCATTGTTCAGGACCTACAAGGTGAAGCTGTATCCGGCTTTTCATAATGAATTTTTAAATATTTTTAGTGAGTTATCTCTTATCACATCGACATATTATTACACAATTTCAGTATTTGTATGGTTTTTTCGATAGTTCGTTAGTGTTGATTTTTTCGATAGTTATCCAGCTGGACACTCAACTGACCGACATGGTCCAAATTTCTTCAAAACTGAATGAGAATATAAAAATGCGTTCGTACATCATAAGTTGCATATAAACTAAAAGCACTAGTCGTCATTGTTTAAAATTCCAAGGCGCTTCGATCGACATTTACGCGGAGATGACAGAGACGGTGGGTATTCCAACGCCAAAAGCCTGTTATACGGTTGATTTTGTAATTTTTATTAGCGCAAGCTCAAAAACATTTGTTGATATCGAATAATAATAATTCTGAAAGAAGTAATTCTATGTGATCTGCAAAACATAAATGGAAGACCGCCTACATAGCATGGACTCATTAAAGGAAAAAAATAAAACATTTTGATTTGCAAAATAGAAATGTATTATTTTTTTCAGACATTTTTCTAAAATCGAAATGTTGTATTTTTTATAGTAGATGTAAAATGTTCATCAAATTGATGTACGAAATTGAAGAAGAATTAATGAAAATGATTGTACAGGGTTCTCCAACAAGAGGTGTTTTTTTGGTATTCAAAGAAAAATTAAATTGTTTGATGATAAATGATCGGATGTTGAGGATGAAGAGGCTTCTCAACAATAACTCTTGGGTTTTCCGAACCCCAGATGCGACAATTTTGCTGAGGTTTAAATGGGTCTCATCAGTCAAGATGATTTTTCGATGGAATTCCGGATCATTTTCATGCATTTTAAGGACCCAATCAGCATCGACACGACGTTGTTGATGATTGGCCGGCTTGAGTTCTTGCGTTAACTGAACTTTATAAGCTTTAAGACCCAAGTCTTTATGCAAAATATAGTGTAATGACGTTTGTGGAATGCCCAATTCTCTGTTGTTCATGAGCGACGTGCACGGGTTTTATTCTTCACATCACTAACTTGTCCCAAAAGCTCGAATTTTCCACCAATTTCTGTATTGCGGTCCGAAAAGGTGCTTCACGACGACCCAAAAATGCTTTAGTTTTGCGAACTGTGAATGCAAGATTTTCACCATTTTTTGAGTGAATTTTAATAATTTCAATGCGATGTTGAAACGTTTTGGAAGACCCTGTACAATTAATGACCATCACACAAAAAACCTGGATTGAAATCGGGGTCCGAGTGTTGTTTGCGGCTTCTTCACTCATAAATAACGACAATGTTCTCTAGAAAAGCTCCTCAGATTAAAGGAGACGCATTGGTCTGCGTTGATCTTGCCCAAATCGATAATGACCACAAATAGGGGATAGCCTATAATGATTTCCCAGAGGTGTGGAAGCATCAACAGCGTTCATATAGGACGCCGTTGGGCTACTTAGCACAAGGTCAGCAAATATTCAAAAGTCCCCACCGGTCATCGCCCGTTTCCTCCTCTCACCAGGGCACCATCGTGGCAATAAAACATTATGACATAAAAAAGCAAAACTCCTTTTCTGCTCCTTAACTTATTAATTGATGTTGCACAAAATGTCCATTACATGACTCATTTGCAATTTTCAATTATTCTGCATTAAACAGTCCCATAGATAGAGTCTACTCTGGCATTCCTCCGAATGCCAACACACATACATATGTATGTATTTCAAGTCAGTCTGCCATGGCCATGTACTTTAATGAAATTAACCGAACCCAGTAAGCCAGGATCACTGTTAATGCAATTATTTATGATTCCAAGAAAACAAATGAATAAAACTCATCATCAACAGGTTTACAAACAGCCCGCAACACAAAAAAAAATAAAAAAAAAAAAAACACTAAAACAGCCACATATCGGCGATATTGAACGAGAATGTCTGTAAGTACATATTTTCAGAATCATCTCAAACCCAGCAAAAAAAAAAAACAGATACGTGTATATTTTCCGAGAGATGGAACAAAAATCAGGATCAAAATAATTGCGTGAGTGATCATAAAAGCGTAGAGGGCATGAGTTGGAGGTAGAGGTGGACAACTTTAAAAACTTGTGTGCGTAATAATAAAAAATCATTAAAATGAAAATGTTTATGGACACATAAAGCTCAACGACAAAACCAAAGTAAGATGCAGGAGACACAGCAACTTTAACCCATCGTCCAGCATGGACTTTGGTAATGAGCCCAGTTTACTATCCTTTGTGTCGTTTACATGTTGGCCTTTGGTATACAGCATATCCAAGCTCAAGGCAAAGCGTACATTTGCACACAAACCGAGATTAAAGACAAATTTATACATATGTACTTATTTCATACTGAGTATGGCTTCATTTGCATATTGGAGTGGGTCGTGAAACATTTAAACGCACTCGATTCAGTGATTTTTTTTAAACAGTTACAATTGTGATAGAGTCATTCTCCAATGTGTGTAATGAGAGTTATCGCTGCTTCAAATTCTGTTTGCAATTGATAGGAATTTCCGGGATTGGAATTTCCTTTCTGGAAAATACTCGATTTCGCATTTAACGAAAAAGTATGAAAGAAGTGAAATAAAAACCAAAAAAATATTGCTTCTTCCAAATGTTCAAAGCGATTTATTTCATCTGAGGAGCATGACTAAAACGTCTTAAATAGTTTGACAATATACTTGCCAAATATTTGGTAAGAACAGGCAGGACTAACGACGATCTAGAAGATGTAGAAGATGTTAATACATGGACATCATCCACTTGCCCTTATTCTTTCATGGGTTTTATTCCTTTCTGGAATTAAAGCGTTGGTTGTCCATCTATGCGGATTCAAAATTTGTATTCTCAGAGGAAACCAATTCCTCTCAAGTGATATATTTATTCTCTATAAATGGAGCAGCTTAGATGCGATCTTCAGTATCAAGTAATTAAATTGGAAAAACGATTAGATGTCATAAAATTGTTATTGTCAATAAACTAATATCATTCAAATCACCTAGTTGAGAAGGCCTGATCTTAAAGGTTCAGTTTTGAATGACTCTGGCATAAGTCTTGACATAGCTCACGACGTAAAAAAGCCTTCTTCTTATTTATTGGCTTCTTTGTTGGATCAATATCGTCCATTTCCTAGACGTCATTGTCGATGTATTTTGAACCGCTTTCGATACTCTTCGTTGACGCAAATACTCCAAGAAAAAATTCTGCTTAATATAAGAGCTGGTAGATCGTTACTTTTGTCTGCCGAGAGATTGCCTTATTTTTAAATCGATTGCCCTGACCTAAGTAGCATCGATTGACCATTATTATTCCTCGTTGTATCTCCAAACTGATGTTATTGAATCGGTTTATGGCAGTATCAACTAAAGTCTTCTACTTAACAGCATCCACAAATCGTGAAACCATCATCTTTGTCTTGTTTGTATTTACTGCTAGACCCACCTTCGACGAGTGCTTCTGCCAAATGTTTCAGTAACTTCTCGCAGTGATCGACCATCAACGTTGTTTTCATCGTCATTATGTCAGAATCATGTGTTGTTTAATTTTTGTGCCGTTTAAATTTACTGCTGCATCACGTATAACCTTCTCAAGCAGGAAATTGAGAAGTCCTCATGACAAACAGTCGCCTTGTCTAAACCCCCATTTGGCACAGAACTGTTCGGAGGGGTCTTTCCCTATTTTAACAGACGATCTTGTTTCAGTTAGTGTCGGTTGGCATGGTATACCAGTTTTGCAGGAATATAAAACTCAGACGTAACTTCAAAGATCTTTGCATTAATGAAAACTTGATATGTATCTCCTTTTTTATCGAAAGGGCATAGAACTTAGGTTTCAGTCATCGGGCATTCGAACCACCATTCTGATCAACTAAAGCTGATCAACTCATAACCTAAATAGCTCTGCTCGCAAGCCTTGCTGTTCTTTAGTCGGATGATCGCAATAAACGTCATCATCATTAATTTATTCATTTCGAAGTTCGGCATCGCATACTAATATATTGGAGAAATGTTCTTACCATATCCTGAGTACGTTTGCCATGTCGGTTACCTAATTAACAGGTTTATGACAACAGAATAAAGTGCCAGCACCAAAGCCATTTGTCTTGTGTTTCGATCTTTGTTAAAAATTTCGGACAAATAATTTTCTAAACTACTGATCGTACCGCGGATATTTTCGAGAGAGGTGTTTCAAACTTTAGAATCTGATTTTTCGTCTATTAGCCTTATTCCGTTATCGGTGGTTACCTCGGGGAACCGGAATTTGTCAGACAAAAGATGCCTTCCTTTCCTATTTCCGCATTAAAATCGCCCAAAATAATGTTAATGTCGTGGGAGGGGCATTTACATTGGCGTAACTAGACAATTCGTGTCTGGTCTCATGACCGCTGTGGTATCTTTGTCCTGCTTTAGTTCTGAAGGTATCCTGTTAAGCCCATCACGTTTCCTGCACGGATGTAATGTCGAAATTGTACTTTTCCAGTACGGCCTACAAGGACATCTTGTCTATATAGACTTGGGACCTTCTAGATACCGATTAGCAAATCATTTTCTTTTTTTCGTTTTCTGTGGTCAACAAATGAGAGTTGAGTTTCTCTAGTTTGGCTTTGGATGATTATTGCTTACTATAATTAATCGCTGGTTAAGGAACCACTTTCATGTACATGTGATGAGATGTGACGCGTCTCGTCGCATTTATTTTCATTTTCTGCAACTAATTTAGATGCGTTCTCTCAGATATCCTCAGAGTCGTTGAAAACAGAAAAATGGTTATTGTGAATTTCTTATTTCTAAACTCACTACAGACTAATTGCGGGAATATCTATAATTTATTGTCACTCTTTCGGTTTGCATTATGGCCACAGTGGGATTGAAATGTATTTCGGGTGAATTTATTTCCACCTTTCCTTCACTTCATAAAGCCGACATCAAATGAAGTTGTTGAGTAAATGGAAATCTCTGACATTTTCCGTTGGTCACGTTTCACATCTAGGTCAAATATTAGCCTAATATGTTCTAATGGCCGGCAAGAATGTGAGACACGGTAACAATTTGTATACGATCAATTATAACCCACTGTCTGGACCATCAGCTGGCGTCGAAGGTAAACGTTGGCGCAGGCGCTCAATAACAAGAACACACGCAAAATAATTTGCAACTTCTTGGAAATTTGAAGTTATTTATTCTGTATTGCCTTCAATACACTTCTGCTCTTTGTCCCAAAACGAACCTTTTTGCTTTTGTTCATATTCTGACTTTGGGCCTCTACATCCCCGGCATATTTCTATGATTTGAGGGTTAGTGAAGGGGTTATGCCACTCAAAAGGAGCAGACAGAGAGGGGGTCGCTGCAATGGACAGTAGTTAATGAAAATTAAATAAAACACTTAAGCAACGTTCAGACTCCACCATTTTGGTGGAGAGGGAGGGAGGACGGTAGGATTCTTTCTTATGCTTGAATTACTTTGTTCAAGTTTTGGGTTTGTTGTGCGAGTGTCAGTGAGCGAACGACGGTGTCCCAGGTATGGTGATGCTGCTGCTGCTGCTGCCGCTGCGTGGACGGTGCACCGTGGCGGCTGTCGTTATCTTGTCATGTCAAAATAAACTTACGAAAAATGTATCTTTTTGTGGTTGTTCCTGGTGCTGCTCCAAGTGCGAATGAGGCACAGAGAGATTCATACTTATTTTATTGTTCATACATTTTGATGACCATTCCTCGCCGCCATAAACTCTCCTTAGTTCTCCCCGTCCCGTCCCGTCCCGAACACGCAAACGCTGCACCTTTGTCCTGTGTGCTTTCCTGGGAACTCTTTCATTAGTTGGAGGATTGTTATTGTTGCTGTTTGCCATGTACCTCCGTGCCATCCTTGCGTACAGACGTACATGCATATGTATGTACACACGGACGTATGCTGTGAAGTTATGTTGTGGGGTTTATTTGTCGAAAATTTGCCACAAATGCTTTTAAGATTTTTTCATTTTCATTTTTGTTTTCGTTTCAATTTTGTATTTTTTTTTTATTATTGCGTTGAATCATTGTTTTGCCTGTGTATGTGTGCTGCAATGCATTATTTAGCCGTTTTGTTATTGTTTCGTCGTTCTGTGACTCTTAAATGTTGTAGTGGCAACTGTGCTCGCTGTCTGTACATTCTGTACATAGTGCGGGGTCACCCCACCACGGGTACGTCCTTTTGGGGCGAAATTAATACATCAGAAGCGTAAAAGTCTTCTAGGCTTCAATGTCTCTTCTTCGGATTAGTCGCCGATTCAGATGGATCCGCAGGTATGTTACATTGTCGGCTTTAAAATGATTTTAATCAAATAAATTTTAAACGTTTGGGGAAAGTAATTTTATCTCAGAATTGAGTTAAATAAGAATGACCGAATCTTCACAGCAATGTGAGGGAGTTAAAAGATCATTTTTGGTCTTTATCTGGAATTATACTATATTTTTTGCGTTTGTCCCCTCCTGATAGAAAGTTATTTCTAGCGGGATTCTTATGTTATCCACTCACCGTTTTCCGATTTCGTTGCGTAAACGAAAGTCTACCCATGTGTGCATACTCGTATTTCGTATTGTTTTCAATAAGGAGAACTTTGTAGGGGCTGTTGGAAGGAGACTTACAACATAGTTTGTTGTCTTCCCTTCTCATCTTTACGAGCACTTTGCAATTTTTTTGGTTGCTTCATACAATCTAAACCTAGCCCCAGGCAATCTACTTCACTGCCATTTACGACGTGCCCTTCTTTTCTCATTTACTAGGCATTCTATTTCCCTATTTGTGTATGCACCCAAATTCTTCGACGATATTGTATGCCTAGGCAGATTGAGAAGAGCCTGTCCTAACATGGAACTGACACTCAAGACACCGTTGTCAATGTCCATCTAGTTACTCAGGGTAATACCCGGATATCTATGACTGTTAATGTACATCCTGTATTTCAACCAGTTAGCATTTGGTTACTCTTGGGGGAAATATTACAGGTGAGTGGTCTGACGATAAGGCATGGCAAGTGGTGACTGTAGGGTTGCCAGATACAAACTGAATTATATGTGGAATCAGGAAAAATTAATCTTGATTTTAGAAGAAAAATCTTAATAAATGTAACATAAACTGGTATTTTATTGGTCATATTTCGGAAACCAGCCATGATACCAAAGCGTTACTATTATTAAATTATAGCTACTGTGATGCACTCAAATTTGTGTTATAGACCGAAATTTATGTTATAATGCGAAATATAATACGCAACCTGAATGAACCTTTCGTTCATATCATGGAAACCTGCCAACAATCAAATAGATTCTAGATGATAAATTACTAGAACGAAATATCAAAAGAAGGGAAAAATATTTTCGCCCAAAAAAAGTTCACGATTTTTGAAAGAAAAAATATTTCTGTCTGTGATTGGGTTATCTACAAAGGATACTGTGATAATGTTTGTCTATTATAAAAATGTTCGGATTTAGTGCAATTTTAATAATTAATTAATATGATTTTGTCTCTCTTTGGACCTATTTCGGAAACCAGCTAAGGTGTCTATAGTCTGATCAGCATCTAAGTAATTTCAAGTTAACCGTTTGTAGTTTGACCATTTCGATTTAACTGGAAAAATTATGCAATAGCTTGTATCTGGACTTGACATGAAATATCTGGAAAAATACAGCGCCCGTTTGGCAATCCTAAGTGACTGAGAAATTCGTTTTTCCATTCCCTCAATTATAAGGCGAGTATGTCGGTTGGCGCTAGCCTACAGCAAAACATTTTTGTCCGATGCCATTAAAGAAGCCTGGAAATCTTTCTTCAGATACTGCGCATCGTGGTGGGAAGTTTACTGCCGTAAGTGTAAGAGAACCACGTCGAATTCCGATACGTTGGCTTTAAAAGTCTTGGCCTTCTTTTTCTCCTTTCGTCGGAGCTCTCCATGGACGCTCTATCTAGCCGACATCACTTCAGCAAAGGCGTTCAAGTAGTTTCAAACGCATGCATGATTTCAAGTAGTTTTTATAAGTATCGCTCTGTTTCTTGTGTCTTTTCCACAATTAGTAGGAAAGTGAAGATTTGGTCGATAGTTGATTTGTTAGTCACACTATGGTTGATCTTCACCAAATACATCCAATATTCACTTTACTAAAAGAAACATCTTTAATTTCTCAGTTGGATTCCTTAGAAATTCTAGTTTCATATTTTGCCTGTTCAATTTAACCCCACTTTTCTTATCTGGTACGAGTTACAGCCAATAAGTAGTTCAAAAGTAGTCGAATTCGTACTGCGAGTTGGCTGGCCCCGTAATATATGATGTACGTACGTACACACTCGCGTTACCATAACCGTCGAGTATAATTCTGAAGCTGATGTTGCTGCTTATGCTGATGCGGATGATGACGATGACACAACATGAAATGTTAAAATACGCTGAAAAATATTAAATACACTCCATTGCAGACTTTTGACAGCAAACGTAAATTTGCTTTTTTCACACACACACACACGCACGCACTCACCTCCACTCACTTAGCGTCACTTCACATACACATTTACACACTGTGTCGCGTGAGTGTTTGTGTGTGCGTCTTACCTTTTCCTTGCACTTAATTTCTTAAGACACAGAATTTTTTTTTGTGTTCGTTTCGCTGGCCATGATGTGTGATGTGTCGGTCTGTGCCGCTTTGCAACTTGTTATTCGTGGTGGTTTAATTGCGCTCCGAGTGTCCGAGATTTCTCCGGTTGGCAATTAAAATAGGGTAACTTAAGACTCATAAAGTACATTTTTATGTGCTTGTCCCCAGCTCACAGAGATCCTGTCTGTCTCCTCCACTTTGGTCTCTTCGTGCTGTACTCACTTGCTGGCGGTCGAAATGTGGTACGAACGAAATGGTTTTGATGTGACCGTTTATCGCTTTGGCGTTGTCTGTGTACGCGCAAACATATATCATCAAATGTTATGGCCATTTACACGATTCTTTGTAAAACTTTGTATTTGAGCGTTTATTTTTTGTTTGTTTTGCTTTTGCCACACAAAGGAACCTAAATCAGCCCATTTTGCATGTGCTGGGTTTTTTTTGTGGGCAAGCCAAGGATCAATTTACAGCCTGTTTGTACATAATCTGATACGTATATACCATCCGTTTGTATGTTATGTACATAACGGTCTCAAGTCAACCACTTAGCTGATTTAGTATAAATTTCTTTGTTAGACGTTTTGGATATTTCACGAAGGTGTTGAATATTGGAAAATAATTTGGAAAAATGCAATTCTATTGGCGGGGACTCAACAGTATTTGTGATGAATTACCATCCAAAAATCGTATTGCGTATTTTAGTCAACATCCCAGTCGCAAATGGCGAGTTTTCTCATCTAGCATGAGTTTTAGGTAAAATAAATACCAAAAATTAGTTCCTGGACCCTAAAACCAGTAAGATATGGCTAGTCCAGTTTGTGAAGTATGGTAAGTTCGGGTTTTCTTAAACCAAGTTCAAAAAACTTGATTAATTACTTGTATGCTAGATGTCCCCTAGTTCAGCCAAAATTCTATCCCCTTGACATTTTAGTCCGTGGCATTGTAGACTTGGACAACGACAAAGGATGTGTTCTATTGTCTACAATTCCTCGTCATACTCGCACATCCTGCAGAAGTGGAGATCTGCTGGTCCTAGCCCTAAATGAGCAGTGACCTGTGATGACTGCTATTCCAATTCTGAGAATTCTTCTATCCAGTCCCATCAGTGCACTAGTTCTTGCTATATCTAACCTAGAACACTAGACCTTCTATATATTGCACCCACCAAACTGGACTTACTTTTCCTAATAAATATTTTACTTTTCAGTGATTTCTTTTCTAATCATTGGTTTATTATGTGCTAAAGTCTTTCGTAGTTAAACGAGAACGACTGTTTACTAGCGCATAGTCCGAAAAACAACAAGCAGTAAAGCAAACAAATAAATCAAGAATTCTTATTTTCGTACTTGACTTTAAAACTATCCCAGTTATTCTTGTTTTAAGAATAACAAACTAAGAATCGTACTTATTTTTTAAGAATATTCGGCTTGAATTTAGAATGTAATTTTTCTTTCTGTTTAACAGTTTTTTTTTTGATTGCCACTCAGCGTTGTACTCTATGAATGCATTGTTCTGTGCTAGCGATAGGAACTACGGGTGTTGGAGGGATGAAAGAAGAAACTTCCAGTGTTTTTTGACGTTTGACAGGGATTTGAAAATGGCAGGAAAAACTCTTGCTGGAAGAGTATTCCACATACCAACATTTTGGTGGAAGAACGAATTTTCTCTATAGTGCGTCGTCAATTGACAATGAGCGGATGAGAGTCTCCGGGCTAAATATTCGAGGACCAGACGACGGTTAGGACATAAATTTAAACCACATCATACATTGGTCTATATTATGATTAGTGACAACATTGTAGTGATCGGTACCCACAGTTCGGTTTTGTACCCGTAAGGGCCCATTATCGAACAGCCGCACCATTGTATGGAGAGTGAAAAGCAAATATAGTTCTATTTAAAAATACTGAAATTCTAGTGTCGAGATGTTCAAAAATAATCCTGACTGATCCGTTGGCTAATCATATACTATAAATCCAGTTTAGTACAACTTTATGTACGTTGTTGAAGGCCCCTTCGATGTACATCGAAGTTAGCACTGTAAGAAATTGGTGGTAATGGTTGGTTTCTACGAGAAGACAACATTATAGAGAAATAAGACAATCAATTAGCGGTAAGCGCATTTTTCCGAAACTCGCTATTTAATGAAATTCTATAGAGAAGTGTCCAACACCCTTAATGTAAAAATATTGATTAAATAAATATTAGAATCAATTTTATAAATGTGACCAAAAAAATGTTCATACGAAATGAATGATTTTTTTTTGGTTTCCAAAATTTTATAATTCGAACTAATAAAAAATAAATTTAAAATTTAAATACCTAGTAGTAACGATTGTTGTTCCATGCACTGTACTTCACTTAAACGAAAATCCGCTTTATTGAAAAATCGTTTATGTGAAACACATTTTTAATTATAAGAAAGAGGGTTCAATTATCCGAAGTCCTTTTTATAGAAAATTCCGCATAAGTGAAAAAAAAAATTGTTTATTTGTTTCATTTCCGCTTATCCGAATTCGGCTTACACATTTTTTTTGGAAATATGTGAATTTCTTATTTAAGTAGTTAAAGGAAAAAATTCTTGAACACTTAAGTTTGTATATATTATTGCTTAAATGATATTGTTATATTATAAAAAAAATAAATGTGAATTTCTTTATCACTTCAAAACGATAATATTTTCGATAAAGAGCAATAATTCATGAACCTACAAATATTTTAGTTAATATGTTTAATACCTAATTTTGTGTTTGAATTTTCTGAAGGAATCGAAATTCTTTTTTCTGGGCAAAAAAAAATCCCTTTCGTTAAAAATTTTCTGGAAATTCGAGTTATGAAAGTACCACTGTAATAGATCCAGAACCAAAACTTGACTGTTTGGCAAATCGCCTCTAAAATCTGCTATCCAATGGTGAACCGATGCGAGTGGATTAAACCGACAATGTAACCTTTATAATACCACAACATAAAATCCTGAGAATGATACACCCCTCTATCTATTACAAACTGTGCATTCAAATCAACCTACAATTATGTTCCCCTTTTATTCGCCATATTCCATTATTGCTTAACCCATGGCTGAACACTTTTGGGTGGTAACGCTGAATCATTTGTTAATGTTTTATATCTGCGCAAAACGCGGTATTTCCGCCGAATGTAATTTGTACGAAATCGAAATCAAAACATGCCATTTAAAAAAAAAGTATATTGATTTATTGTTTGTCATATAATCAAAACCGCCTATAAAATCGATAGCTACCACAAAATATAGGTCTACTTCACAACACTCCACTTCCACCTAAAAACAAAGTGAGCAAAAGTTGAAAAGAATTTGTTCGCATTTGAAACGTATGCTCCATTTTATGATGCTCAAGGCCATGTTTACTTTATACCGACATAGCCACATATATATTGTGCACACATATCTGTATCTCTATATTTAAGTCAATCTATATATGTAGACACAAACATACTCACATACAAACATGTATACCCATCTGGTCGTTGTTGTTGTCGGCGTCGTCGTCGTCTAGTGAATACAACACATTCAAATACAGACCTGACGACCTAAAACTCCGTCATATGTTGTTTGGCTTTCGTTGGTTAGATTCCGACTTCTCTCCTACTCCACCGCCACCATGTGCTCCCTTAGAACGTGCGCACAAGAGCACACACACGCACACAGGGCCCTACCCTAGCTGAGTATCTGTTCCATGCCGCAATATTTGCGAAATGAAGTTTGACCAACATTTTTAAAGCTGCTTTGGCACAGTTTTCTGCTGTACAAAAAAAAGGAGGACAGCAGCAACTGAAAAACAACAACAACAACAATAGTACGAATACGATAGCATTTCACAATTTCCGCACTTCTAACTCCATTTGGAAACATACACCGAAACACTCATCCATCCACACACACAGACACACGGTAATAGGTACCGTGAAGAAAGACGGAATGTTTTTACAAAAGAAAAAGTTAAAAGACAACATACGCTTGGATTGTACGAAGTTAGAATGATATGGAAAGGAATTATGAGCTTGATGGTTTGAAAAAGTCAAATTCAGAAGTTCTACAAACTTAAAAATATAGTGTCATTCTTACTTACTTACTTAACGGTCCATTAAGGAACATACGGGGAACTTCTAACGAATCAGTGAGTTGTGCTCGATATAATTGTGTATACTCACTGGCCGGGACCTACTATTCAAAGCCGGCTCCGAACGGCTAATGCTGATCTGGAGATGTTTCACACGGCTTAGAGATGGAGGATACGAGGTGGAGGATAGCCGCCGAAAAATGATTTACTTTCCCGGTTTTGAACCTGGGTTTACTTGTGTGTTAGTCGCACACAATCCTTACCACAACACGGCCGCCCATTCGAGTAATAAATAAAATCCTTTCACGGAAATAACTGGCCGGAGTGGAAATCTGAGGGATATACCAACAGCAAACCTGTCTTGGAGATTGATAAACATAGTATACGTCAACAAATTCTGGATCGTATAGCAGGAATATGTATCTCAGAAGAAGCGACATAACTTTTTCAAGATTACACCAAAAATGAATATTTTAAACCTTCTAATAAAACCTGGTGATTTGGCTGCAGTATATTTCATGGTCCAGTTTAAAGATTGATCCGAGGATTTGAAGTTCACCGGCTTAGTTGTAAATATCGATCCATCACGAGAAAGGAACCTGGGTTTCTTGTGTAATAGTAGCACACACTATCTAAGGCACCATAGCAGACCACATTGTCTAAACAGTTTGCAAAAAAGCAAATTCTAAAAAATTTTGCTGCAATTTTAAATAATTGGTGTGCCCACATTTTAAAACGTGGGGTTCGGAATATCGTTTCCACGATACTCCTGATATGACGACGATTGTCAAAAGGATACAGAAGGGAAGTTAGGTTAGGTAGAGGTGGCTGTCTTACTAGATACACTTAGTCCATTGTAAACCCCGGAATGCTGCGTTGTGTAGAATCTGTGGAGACCCGTACAGTTTATTCCCTAACATCGTGTGCAAGATCGTCGGAAGATAATAAAGTCAGACATGTTTGTCTTATTTAATTAGATTGGTCGCTATACGACCAACCGAAGCTGTGCAGGATACCTCTGGGATTGTTTATTGTGATCTCTTATAATCCTGGGAGGTTCGCTAAGAACTGTTCTCCTAAAAACATAAATCTTCTCAAACAGAGAGCCGGACACAAACATGTTAGGTGTTCAAAGCTTTCGTCATCCACCTCACCACAGCTTCATGGTCAAAATCACCGTAGTCATAAGCCACGACTCCCAATCTGGCTACTTGTCTACCGATAAAACAGTATCCCGTCTTGTCTATTGTTCCGGCATGTATTTACTGATCCCAGATAAACTGTCGTTCAGAGATTTTTTCGCAGCCGGTCTGTCAGTGCAGATTTCGGCCTGAAAACCGCTACAATTATCTGGTAGCTACATGGGTGGGTCGAAGGCTAGTTCCTTTGATTGGATTTCAAAACCCATTCTAACGTCTTTGTAAAAGCAGATATACTTTGTTCTTCTGGAATGCGTTCCTTTCAGTCCTACCGGTCCGGGATATGTGTATGACAAAGTTCTGAACAAAACTTGCTTCTCGTCTTGAATGTTCTAGATACCGTAAAATCTTGTTGGACCAGTGTGAAGATTATCGAAGGGTCGCCATTTCCCTGTTCAATAGATCAAGTGGTATCAGGTGAGAGCCTCAAGTTGGCAACCAATAAAGTAACGTAAAGTAGTGTTATCGTAACCGGACAACAAAAAGTAAACATAGAACGTAGACATATCGCGACCTTAAAACAACAAGGTTCTAACTGACAATTTTTGGTAAATTGACCTGTTTGTTAATTTGTAATATATTTCGGTTGGCAAAAACATATTAATACATATTACATTAAAATTATTAAGTTTTCTCAAAACTACCTTGGTGCAGTTGGAACATTGTTGTTCTAAGGTCGCGATATTTCTTGATTTTGATGTTTACCCACGATTTATATAATGTTGTATTAATTTAAACGGTTTTATAAATGCAACGCTGAATACACTTTTTTTGAACGGTTTTATTTTGGTTGACAATTCCTGTATTTTTTTTTTAAATAAATGCAACGCTGTGTGCACTTTTTCTTCCTCTCCTGTTCTCTTTGACATTGCACTCTACTACTACAAAATCTAATTTCTGAAGATCTACGTTTTCACATAAAAATCTTAATTCACACTAACCACATACACACATTTTTTACAAGGTAGTTTGGGTTATTCTTGATAGGAAACTTGTCGGATAGGATTAGCATGGCCACCATTGCCCTCCATGTGTGTAAAAAGAGAATAGGAAGGGGCTGGGACCGGGAATACTATACAGGATTAACATTACAGCAGTCCGTCCGATACTGCTTGTTTGATGGCTGGTATTAGAAAAATCGAATCGAATTATCTGAAACTTTTAACAAAAGTCCCAAGATTAGCAATGAGAACCATTAATGGATATCCATTAATGTAGTATACGGAAAATACACTGAGAGGGAACCTATAAAAACCCGAATTTGCTGACTTCCCTAGGAACCAAATAACGACGCCACAGCCTGTACTATCCAGCTCTATTAGGATGTGGTTGAGAGCTTGATACTAACGAAGTGGCGAGAGAACTCACCCTGGGGATTTCTCCGTACGTCGTTCTTGTAAGGCCGATCAGTGCTTGATCAACATCGATTACCGACAATGTCATTTTTACCGATCCCGGTAGGACATTTCGAAAGCACCCCCTAGTGTAGAGATTTGTCTCTGCGACCTGCGAAAGCATGTAGTGCCGTCTCCGTAGACTTGGCTTTACTATAAGCATGTTGACATGCAGAAAGGCGCCCGCTTACAACGTATTAAGCATATTGTACCCGGGCCTCAATTAAATCTGGGGAATGTCATGGATTTAGAGACACCGAGTTCTGATAAGCGCAGATTTTGATGAATCATCCCTTGTAACCATACTGATCAAACCACACCAAGTGTAATGGAAGTTACGTATAGTCGATATCATGCGTTGCAATACTTTTGGCATATACACGACCCACCAACAGTTCTATTCATATCCCCTGCATTCAATTGGTGGTGCTGATGTTATTGTGGCTGCCTGTGCGGACATAGAGGACAACAATTGCACACAGTGGTTCTGGATCAAATTTCCACCGGCCAAAATGCAGTAGCTTTTGATATAGTAAACATGTCTAATTGTTGACGAGAAATAAAATTCGGTTATATATTATTCAGAAATTAAAAGAAATTGTTATTTGCGTTTTGGATAGGAAAACATCTGTTGATTGTGAATGTTCGGACATATTGTTGAGAAATGGGCACCAATTGATATCAAATATCGAACATATGATTCAAACCACATTATACGAAGGAGTAGCTGCGTGCGGGCAAAAGATGCCCTCCTGTAATTAATTACTTAATTTCTGTAAGGAAATGATCGGCACAAAGTACTCTCGGTCTTACGGAAATGAAGATATGTTATCATCAAATCAAGATATGTTATCATCAAATGAAGATATGTTAAAAAGATTTAACACAATGGATCTAAATCAAAATAAGAACGAGAACAAAGACGACGTCTATAAATAAATAGATATTTGTATGTGCTTTACAAAGGACAACAAAAAATTACCCCTTTAGAGAGTAAAAAAAAATAGTTTCTGCTATTTCCCAAATGAAATCTTGCATTTTACTTAAAATATTGGTTTCCTGGTATTCAATTATATTTTGGCGATTTTCAATACCCTTTTTGGCGAAAGAGACATACAAAATCTGACAACCCTGGTGGTACAAACAAAGACCATACCGAGGGCAGACGTCCCAAGTCGTTTGCTGAACATTTCCCAAAGGATATTTAAATTTTTAAAAAATTAGGTATTTTATTAAAAAAAAAAACATAATTTGCTTTGAAAACCTTTCAAATATTGTCATGCCAATTACTGACATCTAGAGTGTGTAGCCGAACTAATATGTCAAAAAACAACTTGGGACGTCTGCCCTCTGTATAGTCTTTGGCACAAAGATATGTTTGAGGGCATCACTGTGCCACGGCGACGTGATGACCATGATGATCCTATTTGGGAAATAATGATGATGATGATGATGCTGCGGATGATGGCTGGCTATCATGGGTTTATTTTTATCTTCTAAGTTCCATTTAATGCTGTATTGTTCTGTCCTCTGATTGCTTCGAGTTTAAACCGAAAGAAAACAAGAAGAACAACCAGCTAAACAAAACATTGCCAAACATTAAACACCAATGAAGGCCACACATTTTTGGTTTCACTTGGTCTCTAACTGCTTTTCCTCACGATCCCCCCCACACGGCTCCCGCATATTTGGCTGCAGTCATGTTTACTTATCTTTAGGCACAGAGTGTGGAAGGGCTTGAGGGGACGGCAAGGATCACATCGGAAGATGGAAACAGTCTCACTCACACGGAGCGACAACAAGTTTTAGAGTACAAGCCCAAATTAAAAGTTTAGAACATTTGCAGTGTTCGACAACATGCGATGGTCTACAATATGTCCGTAGATACAAATATTTGCTTTGCGGATGTGCGCATTCGGACACAACGAAACCACTCACACACAAAATAATAAAAGTTTTACCTTTTTTTGTTGTTGTTGAATTTTTAAACAGACAAAATGTGAGCCGTTTGTTCTATTTAAATGTTCGCCATTTCTAGAGCATTTATTTCAATTCACAAAATCTGCTGTGAATATGAATGGAAACAGGACGTACGCATATTTATCATCGTCGTGTGCATATGAGTCAATGCGATTGGAATGGGCATTCTAAAAACAAATCAAGAACTCAGGGGATTCCCCCCAATAAATGCAATTCTCTGCGACAGGAGATATAAGTATTGGAGGGAGGAAAAAGGCAGTTGTGTTTGTTGACGCTGGACTTGAAATTGATAATGTCATAGCTGACAGCAAAAACACTTGCAGGAATATTATTCCGCATACGAAAAGTTCGGCTGAAGGACGAATTTTGTCTACAGTGTGACGTTCGATCAACCGGCCATTGAATATCTTAACGGGCTGGAAATATATTGATATGAAATTAGGGTAATTCATTGAAAATCGGTTTAGATTCTGCGTGGAGTTACAGCACAACTTTTATATCGGCGACTAGGTTGGGAGAGGATCTTGAAAATTAAATATTGAGCTATTGACACATTTAGCTACATTTACGATTATCCCCTTAAAACCTCTTTATGTGTAAGATATTTAAATTTACAATACGCCTCAATTCAAATACCCTCATTTTTATTTTTGGATATATTCCATGAAACGACTCATATGTAGGCAAGGCTATTTATTAGAGCAACAACAGGCCACCACAAACATATTCTCGCATGGAGCCATTTTCGCTGAGTACTCTGCCCGTACACACAAATTCGGGTATTCGTCGGTCGCTATGTAGTTGCGTCCTTTTATTTCATGGAGTACAATTCAAACGCTGCTTTTTTTTTTAGTACGAGTATTTTATGAATTGCTGCCGCATCTCATCATTTGGGCATTTGTCCGTCCATCCGTATATCGCGTTTTTATTTGTGTCTGTTATGGCAACCGCAATTCTAAGAATTGTGTTTTTAATTCACGGCGAGAAAAAAATACTGCAAATTTTAAGGGTTAAATTTGTGTATTACCTGCAAATATGTTTTCGCCTTTTTTATTTGTGTCGGTAAAGAGGTACTACGCCATTTTTTTTTAGTTTTAATTGCATGTTCTGTGTTTTAGCGTAAAATGGTTTTGGGAACGATTTAGAAATGGGTAGTAGTGGTTTGTACAGGCGAGACTTTTATACGGACAACCAGCCACATGATCATGTATTGGTCATCATTTACTGGTGGAGTTGAGAGTACCGAGAAATTATAAATTTATATTTTTTTTTGGGGGGGGGCATGTTGTTGAAAGCTGTATAAAATTTGTCATACATTTGAGAATTTGTGAATTTCCCGCAGGGCCTTTGGTGTTTGGAAAAATATCGATTGTCAGAGAGTGATTTTGTTTGTATTGCTTTATTAGAATGAAACATGTATGCTAATACTGCCCTTAATCTCTCAAACAAATGTTGTATGCACATTTTTTTCTTAGTAAACATCTTGAAACAAAAACCAGTGAAAAAGTTGCAGTCGGGTAAACCGACTTATATATACCCTCACCCTCAGTAAAAAAATACAAGTCTCATATTCCATAATAGCAACCTCAAAATATCGAATGTTATAGAAAAATATTGTATTACATGTTTTTACAAAACGGGCGGAATATAAAGCAGAGTTTTTACTAGAAAATTGTATATAGCTAAAGCTTTACTAAATATAGAATTTCGGAAAGATTCGTTGAGCGAAATTATATAATTACTAGATTTCTAAAGTGGGTGGAATGGTACATTTGTATGGGAGGTACCAGAAGCGGAGTTTCCAGACTTCCAAGTTTTTGTCCGAAACTTTGTCTTGCTATAGCTTTACTAAATATAGAATTTGGGCAAGATCGCGTTGGTCATATTGGTGTTCTTACACGATTTCTAAGGTAGGCGGGATGGTACATTTGTATGACAGGTACCAGAAGGGGAGTTTCCAGACTTCCAAGTTTTTGTCCGAAACTTTGTCCACTTATACCTTTACTAAATACGGAATTTGGGCAAGATCGTGTTGGTCATATTGGTGTTATTACACGATTTCTAAGGTAGGCGGGATGGTACATTTGTATGACAGGTACCAGAAGGGGAGTTGCCAGACTGACAAGTTTTTTCCAAAACTTTGCCTAGCTATAGAGTTACTAAATACAGAATTTGGGCAAGATCGCGTTGGTCATATTGGTGTTATTACACGATTTCTAAGGTAGGCGAGATGGTACATTTGTATGGGAGGTACCAGAATGGGAGTTGCCAGACTTCCAAGTTTTTGTCCGAAACTGTGTCTAGCTATAGCTTTACTAAATACAGAATTTGGGCAAGATCTAATTGGTCATATTTATAATACTACACGGTTTATAATGGGCGGAATGGTACATTTGTATGGGTGGTACCAGAAGGGGAGTTGCCAGACTTCCAAGTTTTTGTCCAAAACTTTGTCTAGCTATAACTTTACCAAATACAAAATTTGGGCAAGATAGCGTTGGGCAAATTGCTATTAATACACGATTTCTAATGTAGGCGATATGGTACATTTGCATGGGAGGTACCAGAAGGGGAGTTGCCAGACTTCCAAGTTTTTGTCCGAAACTTTGTCTAGCTATAGCTTTACCAAATACGTAATTTGGCCAAGATCGGTGTGGGCGTATTGATATTATTACACGATTACTAAAGTGGGCGAAATAGACGATTTGTGTGGGAGGTACCCAAAGGGGTGTGGCCATATAGCCCATATGCAATCCCATAAGCAGTTTTTGGAAAATATTAACCCATGCCAAATTTCAGAGCGATTGTTTAACTCTTTCGAAAGTTATCGTGCGTACCAGCAGGACAGACAGACAGACGGACGGACGGACAGACGGACATGGCTCAAACGATTTAGAAAGTCATGAATCGAATTTGGTTCAAAGACACCTGGGTTCTAATCTGAATATTTCTAGGTGTTACACTTTTGGGTCGTATCAAATGATATATACCAGAGAAAAGATTGAGACTATTCGTTTTTATTCCGCATTCATACAATCGTTGCTTTTGCCATGCTATTGCTATCATTCGTTGTTTTTGTTGATTGTCTTATGCACACTCATAGAACCAATCGCACCATTCGCACCATTCGCTTAGTATTCGTTGCTCTGGTGTGTTTATAAGTATGCAGTGTGAAGAAATTTTGGCAAAACTTAATGCTTTATTTTTTTTCCAATTTTTGTTTTTGTTGTTGTTTTAACCGAAAATATATCAAAATGTTCCATTTATTGTTTTATTTGGTTTTATTTCACAAGTTTGATCTTCGTATTTATGTCAAAAAAACCAGTGAAAAAGTTGCAGTCGGGTAAACCGACTTATATATACCCTCACCCTCAGTAAAAAAATACAAGTCTCATATTCCATAATAGCAACCTCAAAATACCGAATGTTATAGAAAAAAATATTGTATTACACGTTTTTACAAAACGGGCGGAATATAAAGCAGAGTTTTTACTAGAAAATTGTATATAGCTAAAGCTTTACTAAATATAGAATTTCGGAAAAATTATATAATTACTAGATTTCTAAAGTGGGTGGAATGGTACATTTGTATGGGAGGTACCAGAAGGGGAGTTGCCAGACTTCCAAGTTTTTGTCCGAAACTTTTTCCAGTTATACCTTTACTAAATACGGAATTTGGGCAATATAGAGTTGGTCATACTGATAGTGTTAGACGGTTTATAAGGGGCGGGATGGTACATTTGTGTGGGAGGTACCAGAAGGGGAGTTGCCAGACTTCCCATTTTTTGTCCAAAACTTTGTCTAGCTATAGCTTTACTAAATTCAGAATTTGGGCAGGATCGCGTTGGTTATACTGATAGTATTAGACGGTTTATCGGGGGCGGGATGGTACATTTGTGTGGGAGGTACCAGAAGGGGAGTTGCCAGACTTCCAATATTTTGTCCAAAACTTTGTCTAGCTATAGCTTTACTAAATACAAAATTTGGGCAAGATCTAATTTTTCATATTTATAATACTACACGGTTTATAATGGGCGGGATGGTACATTTGTATGGGAGGTACCAGAAGGGGAGTTGCCAGACTTCCAAGATTTTGTCCAAAACTTTGTCTAGCTATAGCTTTACTAAATTCAGAATTTGGGCAGGATCGCGTTGGTTATACTGATAGTATTAGACGGTTTATCGGGGGCGGGATGGTACATTTGTGTGGGAGGTACCAGAAGGGGAGTTGCCAGACTTCCCATTTTTTGTCCAAAACTTTGTATAGCTATAGGTTTACTAGGTACAAAATTTGGGCAGGATCGCGTTGGGCATACTGATAGTATTAGACGGTTTATCAGGGGCGGGATGGTACATTTGTGTGGGAGGTACCAGAAGGGGAGTTGCCAGACTTCCAAGATTTTGTCCAAAA
Source organism: Hydrotaea cyrtoneurina (assembly GCA_958296145.1). Classification (NCBI taxonomy): domain Eukaryota; kingdom Metazoa; phylum Arthropoda; class Insecta; order Diptera; family Muscidae; genus Hydrotaea; species Hydrotaea cyrtoneurina. The sequence continues at coordinate 46,228,649 of OY282514.1, read as the reverse complement.
CTTTGTCTAGCTATAGCTTTACTAAATACAAAATTTGGGCAAGATCTAATTTTTCATATTTATAATACTACACGATTTCTAAGGGACGGGATGTTATATTTGTATGGGAGGTACCAGAGGGGGAGTTGTCAGACTTCCAAGTTATTGTCCAATACTTTGTCTAGCTATAGTTTTACTAAATACAGAATTTGGGCAAGTTCGCGTTGGTCATATTGATATTATTACACGATTACTAAAGTGGGCGAAATAGACGATTTGTGTGGGAGGTACCCGAAGGGGTGTGGCCATATAGCCCATATGCAATCCCATAAGCAGTTTTGGGAAAATATTAACCCATGCCAAATTTCAGAGCGATTGTTTAACTCTTTCGAAAGTTATCGTGCGTACCAGCAGGACAGACAGACGGACAGACGGACGGACAGACGGACGGACAGACGGACAGACGGACAGACGGACATGGCTCAAACGATTCAGAAAGTCATGAATCGAATTTGGTTCAAAGACACCTGGTTTCTAATCTGAATATTTCTAGGTGTTACACTTTTGAGCCGTATCAAATGATATATACCCTCCTACCCGTAGGGTGAGGGTATAAAAATACGTTTTTTCAATATGCATGCAGACCATTCGTACCAATCGTTCTATATTCGTTGCTTTTGCGATTGGTATGAATGATAAGCAGAAGGCAAGCAATGCAATGCATGGAATTCGTCATACTCACATTTTCTGAATGGTATCATGAGTTGCTTTACCATAATGATGTCTATTGACAACAATATGCATATATTTTGTGATTGCATTCAAAGGCATTAAATATGCCAATCAAACCGTTCTCTGATATATACCCTCCTACCCGTAGGGTGAGGGTATAAAAAAAAAAAAGTTCAAGGACAGTTTGACAACACCGTGCTTTTTTAATCTCACACCTTTTGACTAATACAGTCGAATTCTGTCAAGCGCCCGCGTTTTAATTGAAAAAATAGCTTAATTGAAAATAAATATTAGTAATGATTGTTCTGGATGATTTTCCATGCACTGTAATTCGCTTAAACGAAAATCCGCTTTATTCAGACACATTTTTATGGGAGACACATTTTTAATGCAAAGACACGAACACCGCTTAAGAGAAATTCATGCAATTCATTAAAGTACATACACAATAATAGAGCAGAATTGACAGGCCAAAAGATAATGGAAGAGGTGACGTACATGGCCAACGGAAATGTTGAAAATGAGATCATCATAATAAATTCTATTAAACCTACTACAATGGATTAATTAGAATCGTTTTGTATTATGAAAACACTTTCAAGGTACACTACTCAGATCGTTTAAATGAAAGAAGATTCAATTATCCGAAGTTCTTCTTATAGAAAATACTGTATAAGTGAACAAAAAATTCTTGAATTTGATTGTACTCATATTTTTGGTACTGGCAGGCCGACTGCCAAAGAAAATTCCTTGGCAGTGAAAGTTTGACACATGCAGACTGAAACCAATGTTAGAGTTCCCCAACATTATTTTTGGTGTCAATTTAAGGGACAATTTTATAGAGTTTTGTGTTATTTTGTTCAGTTTTGTTCATTATTGTAAGTAAAGTAAAGAAATACAAAAAACAAAATTTTGACTTATTTATAAAAAAAAATTAGCTTGTCCATGCTTTTCCTAAAATGCTTTGACAATTGTGATACAGGGCAACATTGAGTTTTTGTTTAAAGCGGCGGATAGCAACAATTGTTGCGACAAGTTACACTTACGACGACATTTTTCCAATTAACGTGCAACCCTCAATTTTTTTATTTTTATTCTCGGTATTTTTCTTTTTTTCGAAGACTCAACTCAAAATTAATTGTACGTGGAACGGCAGGTTATGAAAAAATACGCACTTATTACGCCTGCCATTTACTTTTGAATGATTATTTCAAGACAATGGATATACTTTCAGAATAGACCACCTGGTCCCACCCATCAACCCAATGTAGTGCGTATCATTACCTTAATATAAAGAGACCCTAACTTATTGGGGAATTCCCTTAAGGGTGTCTCTCATTTTACAATCGCTTCCGGTTAGTGGTGTCGTTATGAAAACACTTCCAACAACGTTATTCTGACAGCGTTTCTATTTTCCCCATTATGTGGCCCTAAAATTAATCGAAAATACTTAAATTACAATTCTGCTGGAAGAATAAGTACCAGCTAACTAGCCTCTGCCAACATTCAATGACAACCACGCGTCTCAAAACACTCCACATCAGATGTAGAAATTGCATCTAGAATTGATTCCTAGACCCAACAGTAATGCAATGCCGTGCAGGATTCCCATTCGTATACTCAGCCATAATCACTCTTCAAATAAGCATTTTGATAAATTCATATCACTTAAATGACGACCTTGAATTGTGTGCATACCCATGGAATACTCGTATTGCTCTGATTAATTATCATCATATGTTAAGAGGTCTTTTCGTAAAACCACAATTTAAACTACGCGCTCGCAACTATTTGCGAGGAACTGAACGAATAAAAGGATTTAATTTATTAAACAGAAGTACAAAAAGGAAACACCAACAGGAATGACGAAGACACGAAACAGCAACAACAAAGACACGGCCACGGTTCCTAGTGCTGGGCTTGTTTTTCACTTTCGTTCAATCCTTGGTTATATTAAATCGATTCTGCGGAGGTATATTCACAGACAAAACTTCTTTAATTTCTTAACTCGTCAATCATTTCGGACAGCCTCTTCAACTCATCAGCCGTTCAGTTGGAAGTACGAAGTGAATGCCCCGTACGCTTGAATGTCGGCACCGCTGTCCGTCCATCGGCTGTTTAAAATAACATTTTATTGGTTCGTGGTGAGTTGAGTTTTGGTGGACGGGCTGGGGTTATAATGAAAACTGCTGGGTAAGACAATTTGCAATATCATTCATTGCTGGTCATACGAGTACATCCATCCATAAATGAAATAATTACTTTTTTTTTCGTGAGATATCAAAGGGTGTACTGGGATGGGAGTGACGGATGCGTGAAAAAATGTCACTTTAGTTACAATACATAATTTTTGTTAAAATACCGTTGAAAACTCAACGGAAAAGTATTGATCTTCCCTATTACTGTTCGCTAATCTAGGGCAATAATACGGGGTTTGATTGGTGACGTAAGTCACATGGTAGTAATTCCATTGGACAAAGAACTTAACAGGTAACCGCCAGTGATGACTCTGGGTTTCCGCTGGGTAATGCCTAGAATTTCGGAATTCTTCACTATAAACTGAAGCATATCGGGATAGATGTAATCTGTTTTAGTTGGGAAGAGACAATACACCTTCATGACTATGGACATGATCAGAATACTTGGGTAGTAGACTGTGAAGAAGTATTCTCGACGATCGAAGATCACCATCGAACATTGGACACGTATAATAAGATATGTATACTGGGACAAGAGCCCGGGATTTTATAGGAGTTTAATGAAGTTTAGTATGTGGACATTGGGTAAACCTCGTATAAGATCTTACCATATTTTCATAATATCTACTTCGTATGCATAAATTTCCCTTTTTCAATAAAACACAAAAAATTCAATTGCATTGGTTTATAAAAAAATACTTTGTACTGACTCACAGCCTTTAGATATTAATTTGATATATTTGTCTTACAAACATTCAGCCGTGCAAGTGTATTTTTAATTAGTGCATTGTACATTTTGGTTCTTCGAACAGGATTATTAAATCCAGTTTTGAACAGACAAAAGAAAGTTCTCATCCAAGGAGGTACCGGAACTGATGGATACACACAAATCCACCGAGGCCTTGTATGAAGGAACTAGAGGAGAAAGGAATAACAGAATCTGTCGCTGAGAGTATCTTACAAGTACTCAAGTGAGTGAGTTGTCTTTTCAACTTTCGTCCGTACATTTTGGTCGTTCGAACCAGAGATATTTGATTATTCGAACTTTTGAACATTAATCCTACGAAACTTTGCACGTGCCAAAGAGGATAATAAAAGGTCGAACAAATAAAATAGAGCCCACATCCAAGGAGGTACCGGAAGTGATGGATACACACAAATCCACCGAGGCCTTGTATGAAGGGGCAAAAGGAATGATAGCAGAATACAGGATTATCGCTATCGAAGAGAAGCCGTCGTTGGAAGCAGAGCCAAACAGAATTGGCGAAGACGGAAAGGAAAATACAGTCCACAATAGCGACATACAACCTTCTCAACCACAAAGTATAATGGTTGAAAGGTTTGGAAGAGAAGTTCGGGAATTGGCGACAATTATGAGTACGACAAGAGATACCATACTGAGTCTCAGTTCCGAACGGCTGCAGGTACGACAACAATTGGTAGAGGACCAATTTCAAGAAGTTGTCCAGGCATACAGGAGGATTTTCGCTGAAAATCTCGACGACGACGATATTTATGACGCGTATACGAAAATACGGAGGCAGTATCGTGAAGTGCGATTGGAAATCTCGAGTCAAAGCGAAAACTTCAAGGAGTTTTCTAAAGCAACCGTAAGTGCACGCCTGGCATTTAACCGGTATGCTGAAACACAAAATGGTGAGATGTGGCCCAGACGAGCTCCCGATAATAAGAAGGATGACCGGTTTAAAGCTAAAACCGATGCTGAAAAACATAAGGGTGAGCTGTGGGCCAGACGAGTTCCCGAGTTAAAGAAGAAAACTGAAAGCGATGATGAAGTCAAAAAAGAGCTGTGGGTTACCCGAATATCCACACGCTGTATTGACGATCAACGGTGGGTATCCAGGTTACCGTCAAAGAAGAAAACTGAAATCGATGAGGAAGACATCAAAGAGCTGTGGGTGACCCGAAGATCCACACACTGTAATGATGATCAACGGTGGGTATCGAGGTTACCGCGTAAGAAGAAAGCTGGTGAAGGGACTGGTGTTGATAATTCAAAAAAAAAAGTTAACCTCGGAAAGAGATGTAGTCTGGGGTCCTAATGAGGGGAAAAATAAAGAAAAAAAATTTAAAAAATTTTTAGGGGTCGCGCCACTCCCTCGAAATTTGGAAATTATCGCTATTTTGGCGTTGATTTTAGAAAAATCCTAAAAAGTTTTATGTCAATAAATGTTTGCAATAGCGTAAACAATGAAATAAGGACATGAAAAAATTTAAAAAAATTTTTCTCATTGTTCAAAAATTTCAAAAAGTAAAAAAAGTCAAATCGTCCCTTCTTCAGAAAATTGACTGAACAATGAAATCGCCACCAAAGCTACAAATATTAGTCGATTATCCTCATATTTGCCTCAAATACTTTTGTTTGGGCACTGAATTTCGAATAAGTTAAGTCGTTAATTTTTAGGATTTTTCTAAAATCAACGCCAAAATAGCGATAATTTCCAAATTTCGAGGGAGCGGCGCGACCCCTAAAATTTTTTTAAAATTTTTTTCTTTATTTTTCCCCTCATTAGGACCCCAGACTACATCTCTTTCCGAGGTTAACTTTTTCAAATTAAAAAAAAAGCATGTTTTCACTCCACCCTACTCTACATACACCCCAAATTTCATAATTTAGCTTTAGCCGTTTGGTCAGGACACTGATGAATCAGTCACTCATCAGCAACTCCTTTGCAATCGATTTAAGAGAGCTAAGTTGCATAAAACCTCAATGTCGTCTGGTTTATGAAGGTTTTTGGCCCATAAATGCGCCAAGTGCAACGTGTCTGAGCTGATTTTTCATTGGTTGAAGCCACATTACAGAATCTTATAACATAATAGAATTAGAAGGTTCAGAGGCTCCGAATGAAATGAAGGATACTTTTCGATGACTGGACAAGAAAGACGGCCTTTGGTCTTGCACTCACTGTGGCATCTCTCAGGCAGAAGATAGCCTTATGTGTAAATTCTGTCACTAAAGTCTATGAGTCCTTAGGCTGAACTTCTGATCATGAGGAGTTTCGCGATTTAGGACTACTGAATACAATGCATAAGTTGAGGGGACAAATGGTATTTTTATCTTCCTTTTTCCCGGACAACGTTGCGCATACTAAATGTCCCTGTAAAGTTATCTGCTCATAATAATGACAGTTCTTAACCTACTGGCTTCAGTCATGCCTATAAAAACGGTTCACCTATTGAGCAGAACGACAGATAGATATCCAGACACTGAATAACTTTTTAAGACTGATGATGATAATCATTGTAAACGAGTAAAGATATTTTTGTTTATTATTTTTTGGTTAGTTTGATGATCTTTAGACAGTTTTTAAAAAAACGCAGAAAAAAAACAACAAAATACAAAATGATACAAACACAACAAAATGTACTCAAGTCCAGTCAGCAGCCAGCACTCGTTGCATTCATACCTGCCGCGAGCAATAAGTTTTGTTAAAGTTTAGTCAAAGCTTAAGTACTGGAAACGGAGAAACTGATTGCGTTCGCCAGGTAGACAGGCGTATGTACGTACGAATGGATGTGTGTACTGGGTACATTCATAAAGTATAAGTAGATACAAATGAATATCCTTAGTCATTTACAATAATGCAATTCAAGTCATCATCGCCATCACCATCAGTGCTTGCCAACGCCATTTAGGCATCGTCGTCGCCATCGCCAGCCCCGTCATCCACATCCCCATCATCGTCATCGTCATCGTTACCGTCCACATCAACATCATTACTTGGATCTCCACCTTTATCAGTCTGATGTACGTACGCTTGGCCACTGGGCGAACAGTACCCACCGACCGCCGATGATATGATCCAGAACCACACGGCAACATTTGTTGGCGGTGGCGATGTTGTTAGTATTTTTGCATGTTCGTAAACTTGTTGACCACAACATTCGATTGCCTGTACTCCCTGCCTGTGCCATCCAACTCCCCGGAATGCACACGCACTTAACTCCACTGTCCGTTTGTCCTGTTGTGCTGCCCGGCAGTGGTTTGGTTGTCTGTCTGCTCTGCTCTGCTCTGTACGGTGCGGTGCTGCGTTTGTGGTGGCAAATGGGATCTGCGTAATAAAATCTTTCCTTCATTCGAGTGAATAATAAAAAATGAAATGCCATTTATTAAAGCATTAATAAGTGCGACGTTCATTTATGTGCACTTGCACTTCTACCGTCTGGTTCACACCCCCACCCCCTTTGGACAATGACTCCTATGGGCAACAGCGGACGGACCCAACGGCCGAAACCCTCATCGCAGCAACCTGCCACAAATATCAACACAACAAAAACCAAAAACAAAAACACAACAACAATCAGGAACCACGAAATGCAAAGAGAGAAGAACAGAAATGTTTCAACCTTCATCGTAGCCACTGACATCTTCAAAATGTGTTCGTATGCATAAAAATGAAATGAATATGAACGAAAACATGCACACGTGTATATGTATGAATGCGAGGGTGGTTGGAAAAGTTGGGTACTCGGAAAATTAATGGGTTGATCGGCTCCGTCTGGACAACTGCGTCCCACTCTCACCAATCATTTAATTAGTTGTAGACTATGAAAGGTAAAAAAAATTAAAAAAAAATTTAAAAAAAATATTAAAAAATAAAACAATAAAGCGCCCAAAAAACAGGTCAAAAATTAACACAATCCAATAAACCGGTTGAAGTTCATCCAAAAATCTCAACTGTTGTGATTTTCGGGCATTTGCTTATAATATCGCTGATATCGGCACTCCGTCTTTGCCAATTGTGCTCCAACTGTTCTTGGAGTATTAGGGTTGCCGTATTCCTAGTAACAATCCTAATCAGTCATCATCATTATTGATTGCATTCAGTAACACGATGTTTCTCTGCATTTTCTTAAATCAGCTTGCCTCGACTTTCTTCTTGGAGCTGTTGGCAATAGACTCATGTTACCACGATTTCAGCACCATATTTTCATAGTTCTGAAGGTTCTGTAGGTATGTTCATTTAACAGTTCTGAAGGTATGTTATCGGGCCCAAGCGCTTTCGGGTTATTCAAGTTAGATAGAAGTAGTTGGCTTTTTGGACATACTTAGTCCATTAAGGACCTTTGTGATACGACGGGATGCTGTGGAACCTATCAAGACCGTTTCAGGTTATACGGCAGGTTATATGTCATGTCCCCGATTGTAGGGAGCTGTACTCAGAAATTTCTGTATTATTTGATTAGATTAGTCCATATCATGGCATTCCTGCCAGACCCCAGAACAAGTATGCACCTACAAACTTAAATCTCCTCAAACATAATGCCGAACAAGAGCATATGAGGTGTTCTCTCAGTCCGACTGCATGTCTACCTATTAAACAGTGCATACTCTGGATATTTCCAAGGCGTTAACATTTTCTCTCGATTCATATTAAGTTTTCTCAGAGATCGCTCTATACGAGTCAGGGATGCAAAAGTTGATACAATTGTACTTATTTGATACATTTTACAAATGTTCCGATCAGTTGTCTCTTTTCTTATTCAGTGATTGATTTACAATGAAAGATTGTGCAACAGACATAGATGACACTTTTGTACCGATTTATTAAGTTGGTACCAGCTCCATCTGACGGATAACAATGAAACTTGCACATTTCAGCGAGAAGATTTAACATCCACATATTTCATCTTATGTCTTACGACCTGTTGTATGCAACCAAATTCAAGTTGCAAGTTGATTACTTTTGTAATAGAAATTCAAGGTGCAAGTTTATAAATTTGTGAAATGCAGTGTAACGAAGCCAAGTAAGTTGCAAGTATTTTCTTTTATTAAAAATGTAAATACATAAATGTTTTGTACATTTCGATACATTTAGAAATGCAAAGAAAGATAAACCGTATACTGTTCCTTTTCGTGATGAGTGGGCAAAAGAATTCACATGGCTGAAAAAATCCGAAAATGGGAAAATTTGTTTGCTCTGCAATGTCCCAATAGTGGGTGGTTATACTCACATCAAAAGACATGCTCTGCGAGAAACGCATGTCAAAAAAATAAACATTTTAAAAAACACACCCAAAATTAATAATTATTTGGCTAATGTCGTAAGATGTCCCGTAGCAGAATCAGCCAGGAAAATGGAAATAATGCTCAGCGCATTTGTAGCTGATATTCCATTTACTGTACTCGATCGGGTTTACCGGGTTTCGATCACCTTAATAACATCATAAAAGAAGTGATATGTTAACAAAAAATTTAAACCAAAATTGATCTCAGAAACATGTGAAATCTTGATCTTTTATAAAAATTTTTTTTTACATAGGCTGTAGATTATTTATTTTTGTTTTATATTTTATGTTTTATAGTTATGTGTATATATATACAAGTGCAATTGCATTTTTATTTACTTTTTTTGTTTCAATAAAATTGATTTTAAAAATAAAACATCGTTTATTGGTTTTGGTACCGTCGGGATGGAAAAAGTACATTTTTAAAGAGCGGAAAGTACAAAATGAAAAATCACATTTTGCATCCCTGATACGAGTTGTTATTGATGGTGTGTCATCCAACGAGCATAAGTTGACTGCAGGAGTGCCACAAGGCTCTCTCCTTCTCTACTTCTTATTTTCATTGCCGACCTGTCGGGTAAGAATCTACTCCTTTGCGGATGACAGCAACCTTTGCTATTCATATTCATCTGATCATCGGCCAAGTCCTCTGGAGGTCAGATTTTAACGCACAAAAGACTCAGCGTTGTTTGTTGTCACACAAACGTTCACCTGATCCAAAACATCTTCGTCAATTATCTATGGATGGTGTGGATATCGACGTAGCAAATACTCTTGATGTTCTGGGCATGAAGATACAGTGTGGATATCGACGAATCAGCTGCTATCCAGGGTCTCTCATCCATTTATTTTCAAATGCCCGGTTGACCGGACGACGCACTATTGAGAAAATTTGTTCTTCAGCCTTACCATTCGTATGTGGAATATTCTTCCAGCAAGTGGGTTTCCTGCCAGTTGTGACATTCTGAAATTCAAAACAAATGTCAACAAATACTACTCTCTCTTTCCTCCTTCCGAAATCCTAATTTCCTTCCGCTAACACAATGCAAACATAAAAGTTTATTTTTAAATATTCAAAAATAAAATTAAATCCACATTAAATATCCACATTAGACCCCAGGTGTCTTTGAACCAAATTCGATTCATGGCTTTCTGCATCGTTTCCCCAAATTCCGTATTTTATAAATCTATAAATATGGACCCCTAGTCGGTTCCCTTCTGGTACCTCCAATACAAACGTACCATTCCACCCACTTCAGAAACAATTTTCATACCTCTCCTTCTAACGGTGACGGTATCTGACTCTCTTTGTTTTATGAGCCTGAATCGTTAATTAATTGTTCGCATAACAACCTTCACGGTACTTACTCATAGGCTTACTTACTTATTTCCCTTAACATTCCATGAAGGAGCAGACGGGGAACTTCTCTCGAATCAGTGAGTTGTTCATGATATAATTTTTTTTATTGTTTGAATCCGACTCTAGAGATGTTTTAAATGGCTTAGATATTACTCTCTTACTGGTGGAAAACAGCCGCTGAAAATGCTTGTAGGTCTTACCGGGTTTCGAACCTGGGTGTTCTTGTGTGATAGTCGCAAACACTGTCTACCATTACGGCCATCCACTAGGCCGAGTCAATTTGCAACACCGATGTGGCCAATTTATATCGCAGAGACGGCTGATAACACATGAGCAAAAGGAATGACCCGCCTGCTGGGCAAGTGATACCGCACAGACAATATTGTTGGGGTTTTCTGTTATAATTTGTTTAATCTGTAAATGGCCATTGGTTTCCCATTCTTACTAAGGACTCCCGCGCGATTTGTACAGGGAACCAAATGAACGGATAGAGACCAACATCTGAATTATTTTAAACATTTTTGGTTTTACATCCTGAACACCATTTATTTACATTTACTTATTCCTTTCAAACATCTGCGTCCAGCTTCAATTAATACACCCACCTCCGTTGATGAAACGTTACCATTTCATTTGGACACAGTGGGTGCTTTTTAGACACAGAAAACAGACAGATTGTTGCAGTTGTTGTTCGAATTGCTACTGCCAACCAACATTTACATTACAAATACAAACATCACATACAAGCATTTACTGTGCTGTTGTTGTTGTTGTATTTGGCAAATAACAAAAATCATTATCATGCAAAATTTATCCAAAAGAGTAAAAAAATTATTCATACTTGTTGCTTACACTTCAGGTAAAAATTAAATGTTTCCTTAGGCCTTAGTGGCCAACATTTCGAGAGTGTCGTGTTCACAGGGGCCTTAAGTGGTTCCTTTGTAATTCTTTAGACGGTGTTGGCCTCTCGACCATTGTGTCTAACAAATTTTATGACTCATCTTCGGCCCAATGAAATATGACATTTTCAATACCCTAACTAAATATTTATGAGATAAGAGGAAGTTTATACTCAGCCATCAAACTTTATAAAGTCAGCGTGTTTCTTTATGTGTGTAGTAAGTCCATATAAAGCTCCTTTTCCCGATATTGCACAAATTACCAAACTAAATCGACTTTTTGGTTATAGTTATGATCATTTTTTCTATTACGTTTTGTTTATGAGTATATTGGTACTCGAATGCAAGCTAATAAGATCAGGGTTTGTCGTTCTCAAATATAGAGAAATGATGGGTCAACGAAGATAGTGCCACCGACTTGTTGTTATAAATTTTTTTTCGGTCTATATATACTAATGTTCCTAGGAAAAACCAGGTGATAATTAGGTTTTATATACGAACTTCAACGATCAGGACAACCGAATCTCAATAACGCTACCATTTGACAAACATGTGTTGCTGATTTTTTTTTTTGTACAACACATTACTTTCACAAATCGCTAATACCGGTAACTGAAACCATTCTTCAATAGAGATCCCTTTTTATTCATTAATTGTATTAAACGTGCCAAAGGTTGCTCATATTACTAAACCAGAAAAATTAAAGGAATTCAATAAAAGAATCTTCTTTGTTGATCTTGCAATTTTGTTATTGTAGCTTTTTTTTTTGAGATTTCTCACAAAGCTCATACATTTTATGTTAAAACTTCTTTTTGCACTTCGATATTCAGAACCGAAACGCGTCCTGCACACCACCCCCTCTCAGCACAACTCACGATCCGTGTGCACACCACTCCTGCTCTTTTGGGTCCTTCAGTCACTCACTCGGTCAGTCAGGCGGTCAAAAACAGTCAGTTTGGCCGTCCGTCCATTCGCCGGGCCATCCATTCTGTTCAGTTGCTCAAAGATTTCATTTTAAATAAATGTTGTACTTAATGACTGCAATGAAATATACTTTATAAACCGATAAACTTAAAGTATCTTTTTTGGCCGTACATCCTTTACCGGCTGAGCTGTTCAATTCTCGTCGTCGTTCACTCTGTTCACTCGCATTAACTATTCGTATCTGTGAGATACTCGAAGTCGAACTCGAACCCGTACTCGATGCATGTTTTGTTTGCCAAACTCAATAAAAGTATCTTTTAGACCAGACCGCAAAGAAAAAAGGGCGCACACGAAATCTTACACAGACCGTTAATGAGTTGCGTTCATTTGGGTTTCCATTATTTGTGAGTTGCATAAAATTTCATACGTCTTTTTCTTTCTTTATTTTTGGTGCGAGGATTTTTTTCAATGCAATGTTACGGCTGTTCTTTGCAGCTTCAACTTCTTCTTAAAAGCGAAAATTTTATTGTTTGTGAGTCATTGTTAGTGGCAGTGGTCGCTCGGTCGTGTCCGGCCGGTCATCTTGGGTATCCTTCCTTTGTTATAAAATGCGAAATTTTATGGTTCTCTGATTTGATTATAAATTACTTCAAGACCGATATCTTTATGAATAGTTTCAGTATGGGCCTTTTTCTCTAGAAATGACTTTAATTTGTTTAACTGCCACCACCAAATCAAAGGGAAAAGGATATGTGTAGGACAACAACAACAACGTCGATATTGCCTTTATGTCACTTGATGCAAATTATGTGCTTAAATCACTTGGCTCCAAAGATATTGAGGAGTTTAAACTGGCGACGATGAGCTAAATATCTTGCATTCCATATAACCTGTGGAAGGTAGTTCCGATGCTTTTTTACAAAATAATAAATTGTTAGTCGGAACCATAACCTGTAGGTTGAAAAGGTAGTCTGTTTTCCGGAACTTAGTCCAGTCAGTTGTCAGTTGTCAGTGATGGCCTCAAAGAGGTTTTCCGCATCCTCCGGCTGTTCTGGTTTCCAGGCAGGTTGGATTCTATCTCTGTCAGCTCTTTACTCTCAGATCACAAAAAGGTTAAAATGTTGAGCAAGCTTAGAGCAAGGTAGACTCTAACGACCTTCTGAATGATCGACACTATGGCTTCCGTAGAACGATGGACTCGAGCCTTTAACCGCCGTGGTAAAGGGAAGGTCGTAGCTCTGGATATTTTCAAGGCGTTCGATAGAGTCTTGCACGTTGCAATCATAGCGGAACTGATTGCATTTGGTGTCGGTAATAATGTCTCCCGATTCATATCGGGTTTTCTCAGAGATCACACTATAGGAGTTGTTATCCAGTGAGCATGGGTTGATTGCAGGATTGCCACAAGGTTCAGTACTCACTCCTTCTCTATTTCTTATTATCATTGACGACCTATTGTATCAGACTCTGAACCATATCTAATCTTCTGAGATATCAGCAACCTCTGTCATTCATACCACTGTGCGACAGCCACAATCGGTTTGGGATGAAACCACCGGGGAAAGTTATATTGGTAAAAAAAAAGTCATACGTGTTCCAGCGTTTCGCTGGGTCTCATCTAGGAATCGAGATATATCGATTTGAAGTTAGTATCGTATAGGGGAATTTGTCACGTTTTTGGCTCTTTTGTTTGACATAACTTGAGAACCACTCGTCCGATTTAGCTGAAATAAGTTTTAAAAAACCAAGAATTACAATTCCCTTAATCTGTTCATATATTATTTTCCTTTACAAGTAATAGTTTCCAAGTTAAAAATAAGCGCATGAAGAAAAATTTTTTTTTTTTTTTTTTAAATACATTTATTTACATTTTAATAGGACTTGACACTTTTTACCGTTTTGGATTTTTTATGAATTAAAAAAAAAAAAATTTTAATTTTTAGGCAAAAATAATTTTTTTTTTCATACATTTATTTATAATTGCGAAACTGTTGCTTAAGTAGGAAAACGGTTTAAGAACAGATTAGAGGAATTGTAATTCTTAATTTTTCTAAATTTGTTTCAGCTAAATCGGACGAGTGGTTCTCGAGTTATGTCAAACAAAAGAGCCTAAAACGTGACAAATTCCCCTATACGATACTTACTAACTTCAAATCGATATATCTCGATTCCTAGATGAGACCCAGCGAAACGCTGGAACACGTATGACTTTTTTTTTTACCAATATAACTTTCCCCGGTGGTTTCATTCCAAACCGATCACTGACCCTTACCATTTGTCGCAGAGTGTACTCAGTTGATCTTCGGCCAATTCCTCTGGGGGTCCAGGACAAAAGGCGAATGACTCACTTAATTCGGCGATATTTGATTTTATATAACAATATTTGTTTTATGGTAGAACCTTTCTGAAGAATTTTTAACGGGAGGGGTTTCCATTGATTTTTATTTTACTATTTATAATTTTACTATTCAAACTCACAGGATACTGGCTATGGTCATCTCAATAATAGATTCAAGGTTATTTTTACCTCATCAACCAATCAACAGGATATAGAAAAAAAACTACAACCCAACTATCGTCATCTAAAAGCCCGTCGCTTAAACGACAGTGTCATTACTTATATTTAGCACCATTTATAATGTATTCAACATTTCACTTTCAATTTCCTGTCATTGAAATCGTCACTTCCTTTTCAATAGAACGACAAACAAGTGAACAAACAAAGCAAACACTCGAAAAACAAACAAAAAGAACACTTCCCTCGTTTGGTATTCAGACAGATTCCTAATGAACTTCACGAACATGCACATGAAATACGAAACTGATGATTGAACGCCATCATCATCATCGACCGGCCAACACTCGTATGTATGCAAGACTTGTTAAACATCAAATGAAACAAAAGACACGATAATGCGACGATTCTGCGATTATGATTAGTTAGCAGCGTCGAACAAGTGAAACTCATAAATTCACCGAAAGTACTTTGATATCAAACAGCCAAATCGCCGAACGGCCAGCCAGTCCAATCCAATCCAGTCTAGCTCAGCATGGCGAGCCATTGATGATATCAACGAAAATCCAAGTAAACGTAAAAATGTATCGTGATATACCGGCCATGCGAAAAGGAAGATGATGACATATTTTACTGACAGTCGGACAGACAGTTGGACAGACAGACCATCAAATGTACATACATACGTACGTAGATATGTAAATGCATGCTTTGGCGGAGAAGATTCGTTTCATAATTGACATTATGGCGCTTTGATGTTCAATTTGATTTTATTGTTGCGCATTCGTTGGATTGTCTTTTCAATGCACATACTCAGAAGCCAGCGATGGTTGGGATAGGGGTTGATGGAGCAACAGTGGGTGTGTTCACTGGCTCTATGAAAAATGCCCAAAAAAAATTAAGAATTCCCAAAATAATTGAAAAATCCCCACAAAAGATCAATATGAAAATTTCCCCATAAATTCTGAAAAACCCCTTAAACAACTTATGAAAAATCGCCCAATGTAAAATACCCCAGATATTATAAAAAATACCCCAAAAGAAAAAAACAAAAAATGAAAATATGCCAAAAAAAAAAAAAAACCAGTGAAAAAGTTGCAGTCGGGTAAACCGACTTATATATACCCTCACCCTCAGTAAAAAAATACAAGTCTCATATTCCATAATAGCAACCTCAAAATACCGAATGTTATAGAAAAAAATATTGTATTACACGTTTTTACAAAACGGGCGGAATATAAAGCAGAGTTTTTACTAGAAAATTGTATATAGCTAAAGCTTTACTAAATATAGAATTTCGGAAAAATTATATAATTACTAGATTTCTAAAGTGGGTGGAATGGTACATTTGTATGGGAGGTACCAGAAGGGGAGTTGCCAGACTTCCAAGTTTTTGTCCGAAACTTTTTCCAGTTATACCTTTACTAAATACGGAATTTGGGCAATATAGAGTTGGTCATACTGATAGTGTTAGACGGTTTATAAGGGGCGGGATGGTACATTTGTGTGGGAGGTACCAGAAGGGGAGTTGCCAGACTTCCCATTTTTTGTCCAAAACTTTGTCTAGCTATAGCTTTACTAAATTCAGAATTTGGGCAGGATCGCGTTGGTTATACTGATAGTATTAGACGGTTTATCGGGGGCGGGATGGTACATTTGTGTGGGAGGTACCAGAAGGGGAGTTGCCAGACTTCCAAGATTTTGTCCAAAACTTTGTCTAGCTATAGCTTTACTAAATACAAAATTTGGGCAAGATCTAATTTTTCATATTTATAATACTACACGGTTTATAATGGGCGGGATGGTACATTTGTATGGGAGGTACCAGAAGGGGAGTTGCCAGACTTCCAAGATTTTGTCCAAAACTTTGTCTAGCTATAGCTTTACTAAATTCAGAATTTGGGCAGGATCGCGTTGGTTATACTGATAGTATTAGACGGTTTATCGGGGGCGGGATGGTACATTTGTGTGGGAGGTACCAGAAGGGGAGTTGCCAGACTTCCCATTTTTTGTCCAAAACTTTGTATAGCTATAGGTTTACTAGGTACAAAATTTGGGCAGGATCGCGTTGGGCATACTGATAGTATTAGACGGTTTATCAGGGGCGGGATGGTACATTTGTGTGGGAGGTACCAGAAGGGGAGTTGCCAGACTTCCAAGATTTTGTCCAAAACTTTGTCTAGCTATAGCTTTACTAAATACAAAATTTGGGCAAGATCTAATTTTTCATATTTATAATACTACACGATTTCTAAGGGACGGGATGTTATATTTGTATGGGAGGTACCAGAGGGGGAGTTGTCAGACTTCCAAGTTATTGTCCAATACTTTGTCTAGCTATAGTTTTACTAAATACAGAATTTGGGCAAGTTCGCGTTGGTCATATTGATATTATTACACGATTACTAAAGTGGGCGAAATAGACGATTTGTGTGGGAGGTACCCGAAGGGGTGTGGCCATATAGCCCATATGCAATCCCATAAGCAGTTTTGGGAAAATATTAACCCATGCCAAATTTCAGAGCGATTGTTTAACTCTTTCGAAAGTTATCGTGCGTACCAGCAGGACAGACAGACGGACAGACGGACGGACAGACGGACAGACGGACAGACGGACATGGCTCAAACGATTCAGAAAGTCATGAATCGAATTTGGTTCAAAGACACCTGGTTTCTAATCTGAATATTTCTAGGTGTTACACTTTTGAGCCGTATCAAATGATATATACCCTCCTACCCGTAGGGTGAGGGTATAAAAAGTCATCAAAAAGAAAACATTGGGAAAATTTTCATTGAAAACTGTCCCAAAAACCAAAAATGAAATGTAACCTAAAAATTATGCAAGAACAACCCCAATTTTGTATGAGATTTTTTTGAAGCATTTTTCATAGAGCCGCGTACACTTAGGCTTAGGTTGATCTTCTTTTATTCGTTTAAACTGAAGTTAAATTTTAAACTTAATTTTTTAAGTCAAAACTTTGAAGAGAGAATTTAATCCTCCAATCTTGGGCGTTTAAACTACATTTTAGTGACCATATGATGCGGCAGCATCTTTCGGAACTTTTCCAATCGTTAAATCATTAATTTTTTTTCCTCCGATATCCACTGCAAAAGTTTAATATTATTTTAATAATTTATCGGTTTTCTCGGTTATCGTGTTTAATTACGATCCCATTTATTGACCCTCAGTTACTCACGGAAATCAAATTGCGGTCATAAAACCATACGGATGTGCCATTTTAATGATATTGATATTGATGATAAGATTAATACATCTAATGGAAATTCATCCTCTGAAATTGATGTTATCCTTCTGGCATTCCATTTTTACAATCTCTTGATCTCTCACCAAAATTCAAGGAATTCAATATTTCTATAGTCGACATGGGATACGATTTCTTAACCAAGCTTAGCGATACATCCAGCGACTCTCACATTTCATTGCCCACATGTCATTACAATTACTTATTGACTTAAGCCTGTAAAAGGTATGTCACCACCGTCTTCCATTTCGATCTACCACCGGATTCTTGGCCAAGAATTATAGAAACAATAATTACGCCATGCCGCGGTTGGGTTGGGCGAATGACGTCACACGAAGTGTGTTCCTATTGGATAATAGTCAAAGTGGTTTCAATTGCAGGGTTGCCAACAACCGTTCTTATACTCTATTCCAATCTGAAATTTTTACTCGTTGTAGATACTTTCTTTCTTTCTATCATACTTGATTCTTGGCCACCCTAGTATGCAAAACATTAAGATTCTTAGTTTAAGAATCATTCGGAGAACACGTGCTAGCCATAGTAAGCGGGGTACCTTATAGTAAAGCTGGGATTTCGTTCGAGGTATCCATTAACTTTGAAATTTTAGAGTGGCCACTCCCTCAAATACTTTGGCAGGTATGCATGTAGTCAAGCTTCTGTAGAACAAATGGAGAAGACGACATTACAAACAAATGGAAAATACGTCATTACAAACGTTGTTAAGGCGGAACTCTAATCATATCTGTACTCTACACCTTGAGAAATGTTAAGATGAGAGTAGGGGTTCCATAAATCGACTCAACTTGTTGCTACAAAACTGCTGAACAAATTAATTGTGTGTTTTCATAAAACGAATTTGTTCGTTCGTTACAAATTGGCAATATTGAAAGCAATATAAAATCGGTTTCAGATATTATTCAGTTCGGGAATTTAGATATATGTTATATACCTACATATGGATGACAATTCAAAAAGAATTTTCTCACATTACAGAATTAGCTCTCATTTTAAAGTGCCTTAAATTTTCGCAATTTGTAACGAACGGACAAATTCGTTTTATGGAATCAGGTAGTAAGTCGACTTTTGATAACTTTTAATTTAATGGAAAATTTTGTGAAATTTAGTATAGATACAGATTAACATAAATATGTCATTAATACGCACTAATTTTACTACGTCCAGTACTACAAGTCGTTTTTTTGTGTAGTGGGCTATGGAAGACGAATACCCCTCCATTTCCAAGGTTGTTACTTGCCTCTCCTAGTCACTTTCTTGCTATCTGAGAAACTGTTTTCACATGCAGGACTTCTAGCAACAGAAATGACCAACCAAATTAAATACGATTCAACGACTAATAACAATTTTTGGTTTATATGACAGAACATGGTATTGAAGTGAAATCTTCTTTCTAATGACTTTATTATTTTTTATGTTTAAAAATACTATTAGCCTGAATAAAATTGTATGTCCAGTACATACAAAATTGAATAAAATTGTATGTGTCTGAATAGAATATTATATTCAAGCGAAGTGGCCCCAATAGCGCAATGGGCAGTTTTAAAATATGGATGGAGTGGGAGGTGCCACGATCCATTGTCCAATCATCACCGAATCTATTCAGGAAACATCTGTCTACCAGCAGTAGCTTTCAGCTAAAGTGATATGACAGTTTTAAAATATTTAGTGAGTGGGAGGTGCCACGATCCTTTGCAAAATGTTCACCTAATCTTTAGAGGAACAATTTGTCTATCAGAAGTAACGTCAACTAAAATGCAAACAAATTGACCCCAATATCCCAGTGCCACGATAGTTTAAAAAAATATGGGTTATGTGGGTGGTGCCACGCCCCTTTTGTAAAATGTTCACCTAATATGTAGAGGAACAATTTGTCTATCCGCTGTTTTGGAGGTGGCACGCCCTCTTTAAATATCGAATACAAAAGTATCCCATCATTGAAATCGGTTGTACAGTTTCGAAAATTAGCGTATGCGAACACAGTGACTCGTGATTTTTATACATTAAGATAAAGGTACGATTTTATCGGCCTAAGCCCCCGAAAACAAAATGTAGACAAAGAATGTTTTTAATTTCTTTGTTTTTAAGGATAAATTCTTCTTGTTGGCTCCCAAACTATGACTAACTAAAATGAATTGTAGATTTGAATGCATGAGGAAAGTTTATGCTTTTTTTTCGATCCATGGCCTGGTCCAAAAGGTTAAAAATACCCTTTAAAAAATTCCTATTAAAATTCTAAATTCAATTCAAAATTAAATATTTCATAATTTTCAATTCGCCAAAGACTGTCGGAAGTCCATGAAAACGAAAGTTATGTCAGCAAAAGTGACGTAACCCATATTCGGGGTATCACTTTTGCTTTCAGCATTTCCTTTCATCTTTAAGCTAAGAATTTGTCAGCTCATAAACTTCATAAGTATGCTAGAAATACTGAAAATTTATAATTAAAATTCAAATATACGAACTAACAACATTTAAATTTGACAATACTGAACAACAGTGTAAGATTTCGTCTTCTTCTGGTTGCGTGAATATGACGCGATGAAAACATATGAGTTTCATTAACTCATAGACGGTACGGATGGAATACATCACATGCACACACACACTCGGAGTACATCATACAATTTATGGACACACATCATAAATACTTTGGGCAAATCGTGAAATACGTTTTTAATGCACCTCCCGTTCGCAGCCGACAACATGAGCTGACAACGTGTTCCACATATAAAACCAAGTACACATGCGAGTATTATTTTGTTTTATTTTACCAGATGTACCGAATTCTCAGCAACAATCCATAAATATTTCTAATGAAGTTTTTTTTCATTCATTTAATTTATAATTTTGATTAACTGAAATCACAAATGAATATGTGCAAAAATAACTGAAATTCAATTTGAGTCAAGTGTAGTACAAACTCGTGCATCAACAGACAAACGGGCGGACAGCGGTATGAAGCATTGAACCATTCTGGAGAAGCGTTCGATTCATACGACACCACCATTCCCCCATTCCATTCCACCTGTTTAATATTCCAATTAAACGGTGGCGATCCAATTATTTATTACTTTCATTGACAATTATTGACATTTAATTTGTGGCGATGTGCAATGAATTCATAACTTCGGGCCAACGAATAAAAAACCAAATTACATACACACATAAATAGTTTTTGTATATCGTCTGAATTAATGTAGGTACATGTGTCCGAATGCAGGTACAACATGTGAAGTAACTGAAGCCATTCGGGTGCATAACATAAAGTGGTACGAGTGGTGTCTTTATTGGACAAAAAATTAGCTGGATTATATCCGGAACTGAGGAAGAATCTATATTGTATTGATAGAGAAAAGACGAACGTCTGAGGGGATCTTATTATTAATTTTCTCGGCTCTATGAAAAATGCCCCAAATGAAGAATTCCCCAAAATGAAAATTCCCCCCAAAAGCCTAATATGAAAATGTACCCAACATTTTTGAGAAATCCTCCAAACAATTTATGAAAAATTTTATGAAAATTATGAATATCTTACCGCCAAATATTATGAAAAATGGCGGTAAGATATTAGGCTCTTCGAAAATACATCCCAAAAAGGAAATAAAAACAAAAAAATGTTACCTAAAAATTATGAAAAACTCCGAAATTTTGTATGAGATTTTTTTTGGGGAATTCTCTATTTTTTTGGGGTACTCTTCATAGAGAAATTCTGTTTTTATTACTTACTTACTTATTTCCCTTAACATTCCATGAAGGAACAGACGGGGAACTTCTCACGAATCAGTGAGCTGTGTACGATATAATTTGTAAGCCGGCTCCGAACGGCTAATGCTTCTCTAAAGAAGTTTTACATGGCTTAGAGATTGCTCTATTACTCGTAAAGTCACCAACATTTACAAGGTGGAAACAGTCGCCGAAAGATGTTTAATGGTCTTACCCGGTTTCGAACTCGGGTTCTTCTGTGTGATAGTCACACACACTACCTGCCACACCATCATTATCCATCTGAATCGGAGTTGTATTTGCTTCAAGTTGTTTTTATTGGATTATCATGAATAGGGAGGAAATGATGAGTGGTTTCATGTTAATGGTTAAGTTAATTAGAGTAGGGAACCTTGTCATCTGACTTCTGGAGTGAATTTAGAAACCAATCCTTTGCCAACAATTAGGCATATCGTATATTTATTAGAGGATTTAGAAAAAAAATAATAAAAACAGACCAATGATTTAGGAAAAGATAACACAAAAGCAACAAAAAAAACATGCATTCCATTATCACACAATCCAAACATAACGCAAGAAAAAAAATTAAAGCTTAACTCTGAAACTGTACAGGGTTCTCCCACAAGAGGTGTTATTTTGGTATTCGAAGAGATAAATGATCAGATGTTTATTTCATAATAAAGAGGAAGGTATGCCGTTAATAATGAAAAATAAGATCAGCCAAATGGCCACCACGATCACGCTTACAGGATCATATCCTTTCATGGAATTTTCCATAAGTGGCTGCCCTATGTCCTCGATAGCCTCCCAAATTATACCTTTGAGGTCTAGGATAGACGCTGGACTGTTGGCGTAGTCCTTATCTCCCAGGTGGCCCCAAAGAAAGAAGTCGCAAGGTGTTCAATGACAAGATCTTGGTGGCCAATTGTGATCACCTCTTCGAGAGATAACACGGTCCGGGAACTTTATACCTTCCCAGTCCGACTATCAAAAATCATTAATAGCGCAATCCATTCACCGTAACTGTTGATCCAACCAAATTTTCGAAAAAGTAAGGTGTAATAACCCCAAAATACGGTGTAATGACGTTTGTGGAATGCCCAATTCCAAAAAAACGACGAGGAATGGACAAACCTGGGTTTTCTTCAACACTTTGGGCTACAGCAGCAATATTCTCAGTTGTTCTTGAGCGACGTGCACGGGTCACCACAGTACATCAGAATTGTGTAGTAGTTATTTATTACAAACACTTTTGTATTTTTTGGTTGCATAGTGTAACAAATGGAGAATATTTGATTTTGCATTTTGTTACCATAAGAAGTTATGTTTATTGTTATTTTGTACTCCTTGGTTCAGCCATCGTATCTATCATTCAGGCATACAAACAATTGTGGTGGATATTAAAGCCTCATAGCACAAATGATTATCATCTCAAAGCTGGTGTCTGTTATTTGGGTCAATTGAACATTTTTAGGTTTCTATATTTCAATATTAAGATTAAATTTTTTGAAGTATTGTCTTGTGATAAAAAATTATATCATTTTAAAGCTCAATCAAACCACAGTTCCCTTAATGACGTACCAGTTCTTTCAACAATAAGCATTGAAACGTTGTACTTGCAAATATTTTATTTTAAAACAAAAACGTATCGCTTATTTGTAAACATACGAATAACACAAAAAATGCATAAATATCTGCATTAATATTTTTTTGTTTTTTTTCTTCATATTATTATTGTCGTCGGTTTCAACGAGTACCAACTCGTGCAATTGGACACATACAATTCAAGTCCACATTTACACACCACTGAATTCATGCAATTTTGAAGTTTGCTGGCCGTTTGTCGCTGGTGCTGTTGCTGAACAGAGGGTGTCGTACTCATCCCTTTCCTTTCCACACCGCAACATCGCAATGCTAACAAAAACAAACTAAAGAAATTTTAAATTGTTTTGCCACATTTAATCGATGCACGGTGGTGCATTCTAAGAGGTGCAGGGCACAATTTAAACATCTCCGGTTTTTTTTTATATTAATTTTCCTGTACAATGAAAACAGTTTCACTAAATGTGAACTCCTATAAGTAAATTTTAATAGAACCCTCCTATACTAAATTTTATTATCAAATTAACTAAACGGTTCTGGAGACTCGTGTGGAAAGAGGATCATATTATTCGACCCACAATTAACTTTACATTTATTTATTATTAATTACAAATACAAAGTAAATTTATATTCTAATTTTGGGTTCAAGGGTAAACTGGGAGACTCAGTCATTCGCGATATGGTGACTATAAACTAAATAAGCTAAAACTAAACTAAATACAAGAAGGTCACAACTCAAAATTCTCAAATTATTTTACAGCTCATGGACGATGTACAGAGGAGAGTGGTGGTGATAACTCTATGGGATTTATACCGCTATTCCATAGATATTTTACTGGTATCTGCTCTTCGGATATCCGTTGTCTAGTTCCTGATGTTAGGACTTTTAGCCAGGTTACCCGAATATCCATGGACTCTCATCCGTTAATTGTCAAATGTAAAATTCTTCAGTCGAACTGTTTGTATGTGAAATACTCTTCCATCAAGTATGTGATATTCTCAAATTCGAGACAAAGTCAACAAACACTAATTCCTCTTTCATCCTTTTTGAAAAATACACTGTTTAGAAATTTGGCACTAAAGTTTGTTATTTATTTAGATTTTAAATTTATTTACCCATTTAAAGTTCAGTAATACTTGAATTGAGTAAATTTTTTCTCAAAATTAGAAGCTCAGGCAAATTCATTTGTTCTAGATTTAACTTTGTTTAAGTTATTACTAGGAATGTGTGTTTATCGAAAGCGAATACTGAAATATATTTCTTGCGAAGGCTAATACAGAGATATAACATTTTGCGAAAGCGAATATTCGAAAATGATGTGAGTAATTTGCATATGCGATAGCGAAAATTCGTTACATATATAGTCTTATTATTAATGAGACAGCGAATACTGAAATATTTTTTTTGGGAAAGCGAATATGTCAAAAATGTATTTTGCAAAAGCGAATGTTCAAATTTGCTTATGCAAAAGCCAACTTCGTTATATCCCTAATTATTACGAGCTTTGTACAATTTTAAACGCTTTATCGAAAAATGTACCACAGTGCGTCTTATGGCATGGCGACGTTGTCTTCGCCGTTGTATTCGTTGTCGCTGTCGTCTGATAAATGTCTGCTTTGGCAATGTGACAAATACTACTAATAACGATGAAATTCGTTTCGTTTATTCTTTTTACGACGACTACGACGCTGACAACGATTGCGAATGTTTATTAAACACGAACACACGCACGAGTACAGTGTAGGTACTCGCAAATGTGTGCGTGCGTCTACCGGGGTATCATGGACATGGGTCTCACACTCCTCTTTCAGACGAGACTTTCAACATATGACGTTCATTTGAGTGTGCAATTGGCGTGTGTGTTCCTCCGTACGTCTGTCCGACCGTCCTCCTGTATCTATCTCTGGCTGTGTGTGTTTTCTGTAACAGCTTTGCCACTTAAATAAAAGGGAACTTTAAGGTTTGAGAGCAAGAGTGAGTACTTTAATGCTTCATTTTAGGCTATCGCGTATTTGTCGACAAAAATAATACAGAGTATGAGATAAATTTGAAAAATTTGTTTACGTACGCACACCGTGCAAAATGACCAGGCTGCAAATTCAACGACTACTCAAAATGGCTTTCCGAATCCAGGTGTATGAAGAGTTCCATTTTTTTTATTATATCGATCAACTCAATCTGTTTCATTAATTATTTCGAAACAATTTCGAATTCACCCACCTTCACTACTCAAAATCGAAATGCCGACGTGGTGTTTAATTCGTATCGATTGTGCAACCAGTTTGTTATATTACATCTCACAATTCGTATTCGTGTATTCTTCGAATGATTCCCCTGGACCCGGACAAACTTCAGGGCATATGAATCAGTAAATCGTAGTGGATTCCTGGCTTTTATTTTTCGAAGCGGATGACACCAGTAGTTTTGGTAGTTGTCCAAATGCCAGTAGGTGGATCCTGTTTAGGATGAAGTTCATAATAACTGAACTCGATTGACCAATATTTACATTCTTGGGATGCCAGTTTAAACTGTGATCCCATACCCCTCATCAGGTGCTTCTAAGTCTTATTTCACAACACCTTGAATACACATGTCTTGATTTTTTTTGCGGTGTAGCAAGTGTGTGAAGTAGTTGTTGTCGATTTTTTGATTTCTTTTCAGTTTCGTTCAGCCGACAAATAAAATGTGTTTTCGTATTTTAACATTCAGACATCATTCTCTACTTCCTATGCTCGAAGCACGGTGTGCCTGCCTGCCTGCACATGTACGAAACTTCTTTCATTTTTCTGCATTGAAAGCTAAAAATAATAATAAAAACGAAACAGAAACTGAAACGAACACACACACACAAAAAAAACTCTTTAGAACAGCAAGAGAAAAAAGAAAAGAATTACAAAAAATAAACAAACGAATACGTTTAACTTAACCTTGACTTTGAAAATTATTTCGCAGCTCACACTCCAACAAATAACATCATCATCATCGCCATCGTCAACGCCTTTGCCATTATCATCATCATAAGGAACAGTGTCATCATTATCATCTTCATCATCATCGTCGGATGGTTTTAACGGCTCACATTCTTTAAAGGAGGCTCCTAATGATAACAACATTTGGTAGGAGGGGATACCGGGCACAGCTCAAACAGTTTGAATGGGACCTCATCATGTGTGCATTTGCGTGAACGCGCTGTACTTGATGTTACGGGCCTGGAAACCAAAGACCGTTTCTTTCTGTTTTTAGGTTGAACTAATTAATGATCTATGAATGAAATGAAAGGAATGAATGAAACACATTTTTTCTTTGGGTTGGATTTTATTTTGTCTTTACTTTTGAAGATTCGCTTACTTGCTTTTTAAGGTGCATCCCACACAAGAATTTAACTAACACATGCCAGCTTTTGTCTTACATATACATGACATTGTAATATATTTCTTTACATTTAGTTTGCTTTTATTATAACGAATAACTTGACGGATTTTAATCACACGTATCCTCTAATGTTAGTCAAACATAGTTCGACAAAATACCAATCCTTACAAAATTGTGAATGAGTGATTTAAAATTGTGAACAGGAAAATCTATCCATCGGTTAAGTAAATAAAGCCATTGGAATAATTAAATTTTCTTTGTAGAGCGGCAACGCTTTTTTGCTTAAACAATCCTTTACAATGGTACGCATTAATTCTTCAGACGGAGAGAGTTCCGCGACTAGCTCTCTTAAACGTAGTCCCCATTTTCCTTATTTTAGCTACTGTAACTTGCTAAAAATAGATCGGTTTCAATATCAGCGCCAGCATAGAGTATTGTTGGGCCACCGGCACAACAACATTTTTGACAATTCATTTTAAATAGCCAATATATGGTACTTTTTTTGTTAATATGCCCTCATTGCCTAGAGGTGGAAGTTTGTGGATTTCTTCTGCTACCGTTACATGACAAATACAGTATCAGTGAAAACATTCAATACCAAATTCTTTGACCAGATAGAAAAATCGAACACTTATTCGTTTCGGATTTCCAACCAACAGAACAGTTTTCCTTCTCGATTAATCGGATGTCAAAGTTGACTCCGCTATCGATAAATATGCACTACAAACAAAGACCATACAGAGGGCAGACGTCTCAAGTCGTTTTTTGACACATTAGTTCGGTTACACACTCTAGATGCCAGTAATTGGAAAGGTTTTTAAAGCAAATAATGTTTTTTTTTAAACAAATACCTACTTTTTTAAAACAAATACTGTTTAAATACCATTTGGGAAATGTTCAGCAAAAGACTTGGGACGTCTGTCCTTTATATGGTCTTTGCTACGAATGGACAAATTATAATTTAAAGCTGTGTTAGTGGAATTACATAGTAGAAAGGTGAATTTGTCGCCTTTAAGCCCATATATACTTTCAAACATGGTTGACCCGTCGGTGGAACACTTTTTAAATATGAATGAAATTACTCGGGTACAAATTGTTTTTTATATTTTACCTGTGTTTATGCTACAGTATGAACACAGTATGATATTATTCATGTAAGAAAATGATAAAAGCCAGTGGTATGGAAAGTAGAACATGAAGAAGCAAAGGGGCTGCTTGAGGACAGACTTCATAAGGAACTAAATATGGAATATTTGCAGGCAATTTTTCAACCGAATGAAAAAAAAATCCTGATCTTATTAGCTTGCATTCGAGTACCAGCATACTATTAAACAAAATATAATTTACTGATTTCGATATAATGTAAAAGCTCTACTTGCGGACAGCTGCCGTCGACGGACAAATTTCTCGGTCCAATGCGGTATTTTTAGAGCAAATTAAGCTCCGCTGGACGAACAAAACCACTGCTGTCCACCGGAATGAAAGCACTGTTTAAGTAAAAAAAAAAAATTTCTGATAATGTTGTTAAAAAAAACAAAATGAACATTAAAAAAGTTCTTTAGGAAAAGATTTTTTTTTTTGTAAAATGATCGAGGAAATTTTTTTTTTTTTTTTTTAATTTTTCAATAAATACAGAAGATGAAAAAGCAAAAACCCCATATTTCCATGTAATATATTAAAAAAATCAAAAACTTTTGTTGACCTTGAATTCCTCAATAGGTACTGAATCGATATTTATATAAGTGATAACTGGAGAAAATCGTAAAGAGTTATCTGTCGAATAATTATTAAAATAAATCTATCGGATGAAAAGTTACAGAGTTTTGGGGGTTTTTCAGAATTTGTGGAAAAACTGTTGGCGAATTTTTCATTTTCATTTACTTTGGAGAATTCTTTATATGGAGCATATTTCATTTTATTTGTTCAAAAAATCCTTCAACCGACGACAGCGCTTCCAAATATTAAATTAAATTACTAAAATTCTCTATCGGTTTAAAAGTTACACAGTTTTGGCCAGTAAAAAACGATAAAAAGCGACTAACTAATGGGCCAATGAAAATTGGGGAATTTTCATAAATTATTTGGGGGATTTTTCAGAATTTTCTTGGGAAATTTCATATTGGCCTTTTGCCGATTTTTTTCATTTATTTTGGGGAATTTTTTAAATTACTAAAATATCTCTATCGGTTTAAAAGTTACACAGTTTTGGCACGTAAAAAACGATTAATTGCAACTGTACCCTAACTAATGGACCAATGGAAATTGGGGAATTTTCATAAATTATTTAAGGAATTTTCCAGAATTTTCTGGGAAATTTCATATTGGCCTTTTGACGATTTTTTTCATTTATTTTGGGGAAATTTTCATTTTATTTTTTCAAAAAATTCTTCAGCCGACTACAGCGCTTCCAAAAAATAATCCAAAAACGAAATATGTATTATCAACAAATTATAAAAAAAATCCCAATTTTACATGTGCATTTTTGTGGGACATCGTTAATTTCTTTTTGGGGAAGTTGTCATACAGCTCTTAAATCGGCCCTATCTAAACGGCATATTTGATATGGAAACATAGAAAACAAAGTTTGATAAACTCGTCTCCGTTGTACAATATAAAACGTATTGTTTTCATTGTATTTTCAGTACATTTTTGGAAAAATATAGAAAATCAATAACGAAATTATCAGAATAAAAATCTCTTGACACTAAAATCGATTTACCAATCAGAAATATCAATTATCCTTGCGCGACATTTTTACATTTTTAAGAAAAAAAAGCAAATCAAAATCTAGACACATAATTTTGTTCTGAATATTGATAAAATGCTAAAATTAAGAAATTATAAGAGGATTCTTTGAATATAGAGAATTGTGCATTGAAGAATTCTTTAAATCCAGAGAATGTATAAAGATCACATCAGATGATCGGCAACTGTACCATGGAAATGACTGATATGTATGATCACAACACTTTAAAAAAAGATTACAACATGTAAAGAAAAAAAAATCAGTAAAATGAATTAAATCAACCTTATATACTTGGGGGGATTTCTATTAAGAAGCTCACCGTTTAAATTAAGCCTGCAGCTTAATGGATTCGCTGGATTCTCCAGAATTTTGGATACCCTGTAGTTTTTTGTTTTGTTTTGAATAAAGCTGATGCATGTTTTCAATACACTTATATACCAACCCACCTAACTTTCTCAATAAAAAAATATTTATACTCGTACAATCATTAGCAAACAGCATTAGTTGAATTTTGTTTATTTAATTTAGTTTAGTTTAGTTGGTTTGTATCCTTTATTTGCTAATGGACTATTATCACGTATGAATTTCTATATAATTTAATTATAATTTAATTCATTTTTATATTTTTGTTGTTGTCTATTTACAGATCAGGATAATGAGGACAACTTTTTTATATGTTTTTGTAAATTAAATGAATGTTTTGCGAATACCAAACCAAACCAAACAAATAAAACACAACCAACCAACCAACCCAAAATACACAAAACCGAAAATATCAAAACAAAATCAAAAAATAAATAAACCAGAATGATATAGAACGTGATCCCTACCAATACCGAAAAAAAAACAAGTTAAACAATAAACAAATAAATAATTAAACAAATATAATTATTTACACTAAGAGAACTTTTGCAGAACCAACAGGTACTTGACAAATACTAATTTTTTCGACCCCATCACTTCATTATATCAATACTCGTGGTGCCGACCGCACCACCAGCACCGAATTCTCAGTACAATTCATGAAATATTTATTCATACTCCTTACTTTCACATAACGATTGGTTGGCTAAATTCGAGCAAATTATAATTCAAAATTCTAAAGAATATTCTTTACAGTTTGTCTTATGGTGGTTAATTTAAAATGTTAAGCCTTTATCAAGGGCAATAAAACTCAGAACGGCTGGCTATATTTAATTTGAATTTAAAATTATTTTGGTTTTTATTGTGTCGAAAATGAAAATAGACATTTGTGCCTCAATGTAGGCTCCACTGAAATGGATCCTTTTAAGGATTTTTTAATTTATTTAAGCCTGTTTCCGTTTTTTTTCCTTTAGTGGGCACATGTGACCTCGAGCTCAAGTGAGCATAACATGATATATTCCTCTTATCCAATGGCGTTTTCATGCTCAGTAAGCACACATTGTATGCACAGAGATTTACAAAGTGGATGGTGGGTAGTGATTCGTTTTGCGTTTGTAACAAAAACTAAAAAAAAAAGGTAAAAAACGTTTGTGAAAAGAAGTTCCTCTTTCAGTTCGCAGTCAGAAAGAAGGTTCAACATTCAAAATAGTATACAGATCCATATTTTTTTGTTGCAGAATTTCCAAAAGTGTTGTCCAGTGAACACTTGCTTGAATTCACAAAAATCGAAATTGTAGAAATTGAATTATAATGACAAAAAATATATTGAGAGTAACACCTCCAGCATATGCTAATGAGAGAACAAAGATCTGTTGTCGATATTTTGTGGAATTGTCTTTGCTATAGGTTTTTATTTACATACATACTCTGAACTAGCCCGGATTAATTCAGCAGTATTGTCGTTTATTAGAAATAATATTCAGACTCAAGTCTTTGGTTTTGAGATGGCCACTATTTCAATTTGCTACGAATTTGACAATAGCCGGACAAATATTTATAGCAGCTGCGAATTTGTTTGTCTGAGTACTGCTCCCGACTGTTAACATATTTAAATATTCTCAATTATAACATCAAACCTCCTTCTGTTCCAATGTTGCCGCATGGATGAAGTCTCCCACTCCGTGGAGCACATGCAACAATTGCTGTGACGATTGTTTTCTCATAGAATGAACTCGGACTTTTAATCACATTATGGTGATGTTTTCGAAGATAATCATTTTGCATAATATGTAATGGACTGGATATTCGACAGCATGTCAGTTCCACAAGTGATACTATAGAACCACATGCTAGAACAAAAGTATTTCCATGTGCAGACAATTTGAATGGGCTGACGACTGAGATGATTCGAATCTCTCCAACAGAAAGCTGTATTCCATGGAAAGAATGTAGGACTTCTGATCTCCTGTTTCACTAATAAATTAGATGTTTTCATGGTTTGCAATAGTCGGGCAGGACTTCTGATCTCCTGTTTCACTAATAAATTAGATGTTTTCATGGTTTGCAATAGTCGGGCAAAAAGATGTTAAAAAAAATGTAGTAATTCTTGATGATTTGTGGATGATTTTTTAAAATGCATTTAGTTAAGTGTGCTATTGCTGCTAGAAGAAAATAATTCTTTACCCCCCATATATAACGTTATCACCACAGTTGGGGATCAAAATAGTTTTTGATAGTCAGTCTGTAATCCGTGGGCATGATTCTAGCCACCTGTAAGCTCCTACTGAGTGATTGGCCAATTAGAGTAACAAACGATAGTTGGACATCTTACTAACTTATTTTCCTTAACATTCCATTAAGAACCAGACTGACCGGGACCTACTCCGAACGCCTAATGATTTTGTAGAAAAGTTTTACATGGCTTTGATATTAATCTCTAACTCGTAAAGACCCCAGCATTTACTAGATGGAAAACAGCCGCTGAAAAATGTTTAATGGGTTTGAACATGATTTTACTTGTGTGATACTCGCTTACACTACCTAGCACACCACGGCTGTCTATCCATGTCAGTACGGAGCGATGGAGTCGATCTATTCACGCCCTTGGTGAATGTAAGGTCGTTGCTCTGGATATTTCCAAGGTGTTCGATAGGGTCTGGCAAGGAGCACTCATATCAAAACTTATTGCATTTGGTATCGAGTTTTCTCAGGGATCGCTCTATACGAGTTGTTATAGATGGGGTCTCATCCAACGAGCATAGGTTGACCGCAGAAGTGCCACAAGGCTCTGTCCTCTTTCCTTCTCTATTTCTTATTTTCATTGACGACCTGTTGGGGCAGACTGTGAACCCAATCTACTCCTTTGCGGATGATAGCAACCTCTGTCATTCGTACTCATTTGAATGTCGGCCCATTCCGTCGGAGGTAGAGGACAAAATGCAAACGATGAATGACTCACTGAACCGCGATTTGGTGACGATTTGTGAGTGGGGCCAAATGAATAGAGTTCAGTTCAACAGGAGGAACTAGGGATATTCACTAGCTTGCTTGGTATCACAATTAGGTTTTTTAAATATCCCAACCTTTTAAACTCCCGGAAATTGGGAATATTTTCGACGTCTTCCCGGTTGGTTTTTCGTTTGTAAACTGATCGTCACGCTTGACGTGTAGTTTAATTGAGATTAATTTCCTTTAAATTCAGCATAGGATCGACGAAGTTAGTCGCGCAAATGAACGGCCGCTACTTTGACTGTGGCTGGGATATTTCTCTTCGCTTTCAATTGTAAAGAATCGGGTTTTGACTTCGTGATTGGTGGTCTCTCGCAACAAAATCTCATTGAAATCCATGCTAATCTAGTAGACACAACTAAACATTACACTTTTCTATGCCTTCCCATAATGGGATTTTCTTCTGAACTGGCTTCTCTCACATTTCTATTGAGAACGAGAGTTGTAGTTGTAGTTGACTCACAGTTAAAAGTTGGCTCGGAACGGTTTTAAAAAGAACTGGAAACTTTTCTCAATCACATTGTCTACTGTAAAACTATCGCAAAACCATCGTATGCGGTGCTTAACGAGACTTCGAGATTATGTACCTTTGGGTCTCAATTCCCATCGAGTATTACAGCACAGGTTGAGTTTAAAGTCACCGTCAAGTCGACACTGCCAAAAAAAAACTTATATTTTGCAAATTTGAGTTTGGCCTAAACTCTGTATTATTTTTCAAATGCTGGTTTTTATGGCTGCAGTTTCTGTTTATGGTATGATCTCACAAGGGCGTGTGTTATTTAGGGTTGTTAAAATATCTGTTTCGGCTGTCTGTCCGCCTGTCTGGTGATCATACATGGTCGCGTCATGCCAAGCAGGTGGTGTTATATGGCAAATGGCAAAAAAGTGTATATTTTGATATAAAAAAAAAAGAAAGAAATAATGTTAGTTAAAATACTTTTAGACAATCGCCGGGCACAGCAAATGCTGTTTTAATGATCACCAACATTATAAAAGTCCAACATAATTTCGAAGGCAAAGCAATTGCTCTGGCTCTCACAAAGCATTTCTAACTTTGCCAAGGACTTCACTGGAAATTCCAATTAGGCTTGCCTTTAATAAATTTCGCCTTTAATCCCTTACGATTACCGTTGTCTTCAGGTCCTGTTCGTGTTGACTGGTGTGTGTGTGTGTTTTTGTTTTCATTGGTTGCAGCAATAAAAACACCTGGTTCCATTGTTATGAGAAGCAAAAACCCACAAACTTTACTTTCAAATCACCGTAAATTTACCGCTAACAGGCACAAAGTCCATCCAAAGGAGAACAAGCACAGCCATAAAAGGATAATATGAATTATGTGCTGTGAATATGTCTTCTTTGTCT
The DNA here is from genome assembly GCA_958296145.1 of Hydrotaea cyrtoneurina. Taxonomy (NCBI): domain Eukaryota; kingdom Metazoa; phylum Arthropoda; class Insecta; order Diptera; family Muscidae; genus Hydrotaea; species Hydrotaea cyrtoneurina. Next base: position 46,194,553 of record OY282514.1, on the reverse strand, counting down.
GAGCCTCATCTCTGACGTTATGTTGCCCGTTCTTTTTTCCTCATTGTATCTGTTATGGCACATGCTAAACTTGAGGCTAAACAGGATGTTTTAGTTTCAGTTTTTGTTTTTCGTGTTCTTGTTGTCCTTAATCGGCGCAGATGGTTTAAAGGGGAGCACGAGTTATGTTGCGATAACTAATCATTTGTAAAATGTCTTCAGACAATTCAAGTTCAACTTAATTAATTACAATTAACGCGTGCTTCTCTTCACTTTTCGTTTCGTGGAAGCTGACGTCATTAGTAAGCTCGGGGGGTGAATGTTTGCAATTCAGTCAATAAATGATATACGGATTGCATATGTTTTTCTATTTTTAAACCCTGAAATATTTTTGTAAGAAATAGAAGTAGAATCTAGAATTTATACGATCCCTAACGAGACTTCGAGATTGTGTGCCTAACACTATAGCCGAAAATAAAAACTTATTTATTTAACAAAGGCAACAAGTAATTCCGTGTAATCGGCTTTTGCGACCGCCTGGGCATATTTTCTCGGAAAACGTTCTACAATTTAGATTTCAGAGAAAATCTTACATTTTGGATAAACGATGTTCAAAACGGCTTTTTTTCCAATACCATATTTTACACTTTATCAATGCATTCAACAATTTTCACACCAAAATTAATTAATTAAATTATGAGTTTTAGTTTTCGGTATGTTTATTTAAAAAGTAAACCTGAGGCGTTAAATCGTAAATTGTATTTCATTGGAATTCGAAACCTCGTAGGAGATGACTCGTTCTATGCTTTGTTATCGTCGTACTAGTAAGTTGTAATGCGCCTATGGCGCCCGTTGAAACACGGAAAAAAAATTTTGTTGAAAAAAAAAAATTTTCTTGGAAAAAAAAATTTTTGTTAAAAAAAAATTTTCTTGGAAAAAAAAATTTTTGTTAAAAAAAAATTTTTGTTGAAAAAAAAAATTTTGTTGAAAAAAAAAATTTTTGTTGAAAAAAAAATTTTTGCTGAAAAAAAAATTTTTGTTGAAAAAAAAAAATTCTGTTAAAAAAAAAATTTTTGTGGAAAAAAAAATTTTTCTGGAAAAAAAAAATTTTGTTGAAAAAAAAAATGTTTGCCGAAAAAAAAAATTTTTGTTGAAAAAAAAAATTTTGTTGAAAAAAAAAATTTTTGTGGAAAAAAAAAATTTTGTTGAAAAAAAAATGTTCGTGAAAAAAAAAATTTTTGTTGAAAAAAAAAATGTTTGCCGAAAAAAAAAAATTTTGTTGAAAAAAAATATTTTGTTGAAAAAAAATTTTTTGTGGAAAAAAAAAATTTTGTTGAAAAAAAAAAATTTGTGGAAAAAAAAAAAATTGTAAAAAAAAAATTTTGGAAAAAAAAAATTTGGTAAAAAAAAAATTGGGGAAAACACAATTTCTGTACAAAAAAAAAATTATTTTTTTTATTATTATTATTTATAGAATTATTATTGAATGCATATTTAAATTCCTACGTACTGCGTGACAGAGTCAGTGAATCAGGGAATCAGTGAATCAGGGAATCAGTGAATCAGTGTCGAGGGTAAATATATATTAAGATAGCAAATATTCTACCAGATTTCGAATCCCCGAATCCCTTTATAGAAAAATATCCCAAATGAAGTATTCCCAAAAATAGATGACAAATTTCCTAAAAAAGGCCAATATGAAAGTTTCCCCAAATCTCCCAAAATTTTTTTTTGGAAAATTTACGAATGAGGCGACGGTGAACAGGACCACTTCTGGAAATAAAGTTGTCACCAAATTGATATAATTCGATTGCTAAGGTTCCATTGTTGGAACCAAATTTCGTGGATGTTTAGTGGATTAATTTTTGGTCAGCATGGATCGATTTTTTCCACAATTTGTAATTGTTGTTCTGGCATTAAACGATTCATGATGACCAAACCTTACAGAACAGAAAGGTCAACACTGTTTGATATTTTCATCCGTTAAACACTAGTTATCGATATTGATAGTTCTCATGTAGCTAAAAAAACCTCCAATAATCGGAGTTTTCTTTTAGGACAGGGCCGCTATTTCTCAGTGTATGAAACACCATGGAAAAAAACAAATACTGGAATATGTGACCTAGAGAGTCCGGTACTTAATTTCAGAAATAATTTTATAATTATGTCTGAATGTTAAATAAAAAAGTCCCTAGTAGAAATTCTAATTCTGATTAATTTACTTCAAAACACTGATAAAATCATCAGAAAAACTCAAAAAGTTTTAGACTCAAATTTAATATTTTTATTGGATTTGTCTTGGAGTGCAACCTCTAAACCTTAACTCTGCCACTCATGAAACATTCACAGGGAGTGTGACCTATTTTTCCGGCTTATCAGTTTTTTCTTATGATATTCAACCTAACATCATTTATTGTCGGTAAAAACAACTTTAAATGCAGCGAATATTTATATTAAACGGTATTTTGCCATTTATTTTCTTTCCTCCGGTCTGCTGCTTTGTTATGACCCCTATGGACCAAAGGAAAAGGTCTATGAAAAAGGCAGTTTTTTCTGTCAAATGGTGCCACGTTATTTACTGACATCCAGAGATGAAGAGCCTTGTATCTATATAATTTGAAAGTTCCGACTAAGGTTCCCAATTCCCGGGATTGTTGGTTTGGGATATTACAAACCCTAATACCTACATTATCTGCAAAAACGCAATAGTGTAAAGGACGTTAAAGACATGTCAAAGTAAATTTCGACTCCAGAGTCTCACATTTCAGCAGGTGAAGTGACACGACGACGAAGTGATAGCAAATTGACGGCATCGACCAATTCTAAGTCGATCAAAAATTTAGAAAATTTGTAATGTTTTATTTGATTATCGCGCTGTTATGGTCTTGGGATTCTTAATAGAAGTCAAACGGTATCTGAACGTGATGTGATGTTTCATGAAGCCAATTAGTCAAAACAGTCAGAGATATGGAAAGAAAACTCACGCAGAGTCTCACAAAGAAATTAGTCTAAACAACTTTTGGATCATCCTCGAAAAATCTGCGAATATGACCTAGAGAGACCTTTCTCTTTTTCCAAAAATCAAATTACCTCAAAATTATTTAATTAAAGACGTTAAACAAAATTCTCCACCAGAACTGATCATGATTCCCGAAAATGTCTTTAAATAATTGCGGGAATTAATCGGTGGCGAAATTGCATTATTTTATAATGGACGTACTATAAAGCCGATACCATACATTTGGATGCAAATTAATGATGATACACCAAAAAAAAATCTACAGGAAAATATTATATATGAAGAAATTTCAAAGAAATTTTAAAGTTGGCGATTTAAATGTTTAATATTAAGATTACGCTAAATGTAAAAATGCAAATGCTAAATGTAAATGCAAAAATATTCCAAAAATCAAAATACAGGTCAATAGCCTCCACAAACTCATACATCCAAACTGTGCCACTACAGATATTTCTCAAACGTCAAGTGCCAATGATAAACTGAAATAACTCCAGCTGGCCTTGTTGCAGCCCTAATAAATACATCCTTTTAACTGCACTCAAACCATTGATGATCCTGACCCCACCACTCTACCTGCATTTACCTGCCAATTAATTCTAAAACCCTCCCCTGGAAATGAAACACTCACTCAGAATAAAAATGCACAAATTGTGACAAATGACCAAAATGCAAATGTGAAATGCAACTACCGAAACGTTCCAAATCATTTTGTCGGTCATAACTCAATTTGGTTAAATTTGCTGGCCATAAAGAACCAACTCACAAAGATAAATATGACAATTTAAAATAAAACACGAAACCATTCTAATGATATATGTATGTGATGTGCATTGGATGGACTTTTCGGCCAACTGGACGGGGGACCACCCGTTCTGCAAATGGCATTTGAAGTACAAAAGAAACAGGAAGCAAATTACTCAGAACGCAAAATCGAAATGAAGGCAAATAAATAAGAGAACAAAAGCACTAATCAAATTAAATTTTGTATAAAGATCAATAATAAAGAATTGATCTGTCTGTCCATCTGATTGTCTGTGGCTATAAATGTGGCTGTTTGTGTGTGTGGGGTTGACTTTGACTCTGTTTATGATCACCGAAAATCATGCAAATCTTCTCTTTGAAATCCATTCAAAATTATGGGATCAATAGCAGAGTTGTAGCGATTGTCTTAACTGATTTTAATGAGTGGCAAAGGCCATAAATGGATTATTTTTATTTGACTAACTGGACGGCCGAGGTGTGGCAGGTAGTGTGTGCGACTACCACATAGAAGAACGCAGCTTCAAAATCGAGTAAGACCATCAAACATTTTTCAGCGGCTGCTTCCACCTCCTAAATGTGGGCCACTTTCCGAGTAAGGGAGTAATCTCTAAGCCATGTAAAACTTCTCTAGAAAAGCATTAGCCGTTCGGAGCCGGCTTTAAAACAGTAGGTCCCGGTCAGTGAGTACACAATGTATATCGTATACAGCTCACTGATTCGAGAGAAGTTCCCCGTCTGTTCGTTCTTGGAATGTTAAGGTAATGTTAAATGAAACTTTTAACATGTGCTTGGATGGAGTAAATATGAACACACATTTTGAGAATTAGTCAAAATAAGGATATATACATTTGCCAAAAAAGTATATAGACAAGCTACAGCATCAGGAAGAAAATCATTGAAATTGCCTTCAGCAACTAGACTCATTTTTGGCTCAACGGTGCGTCAGAACCATATATGCGGAATTTGGTCAGAATAGCAGCCAAAGGCTGTTAAGCTGTTAAGGACCTGAAATGCAGAGTGAAAAATGCACCGTTTGATGCGATGTGTGGTCATGCGGCATCATTGGGCAAAGCTTCTCTTAAGACGAGCATGGCAGCAGCGTTAGGTCAATTGGTCAAGGTTCCGGTGCACGTAAAGTCCGTCGTCTATACGAAGTACGATTGCTGACTTGATGGCTTCCGAACTAGTAGGAAAACTCGGCCACAATTAGACTTTCAGATTCGACCACATGTAAATTAGCCGTGGTAAAAATGTACATGACATAATTTTTAAAATGTAAATGACACTCATTAATTAATCTATAAAAAAAACCAAATACTTAAAAAAAACCTTTAATTCCGTAATAATAAAAAGTAAGCGTAGGTTCAGAGTGTGAAAGTTGATTTTAGTTTACATAACTTTTCTATTATCTGCCCAACAACTGTAGTATTCCACTTACATTTTTTTTAAACATCGTGAAATAGAGGATCTAGAGTGGCGCTACGAAGTATAAAAAACTCTACATAGTCAGGTGTTATAATGATAACGGTATAGTTCGCGATCGGAGCATCGGATCCCGACGATTGTGATTTCATTTGTACAAAAAAATGTGACACTCAACCCGTATTTTTGTGTTCTTTTGTTAAAAAAGTGCAACCCTAAGAGGAGATTTTACGTGGGAAAAATGTCTCACTTTTTTAACTCTCGCCACTTGACGTTGGAAAATGTTACACCGTAAAACAGCTGATGTCTACTGTGTTATCATGGCACAATAACTAAACGTAGAGTCATGCATACAGCTGATTACAATTTGTTAATTTTGTAACACCGGGGTTTGTGGTTTTTGGGAATGATGCGATTTTTTACTTTCTCAAACATTTCTGAACTAGTTGAACTTAAAATTATACAGGACATTTGTTTCAAGATTAAGTGCGTAGGATTTTTAATTAAAGTTTTATTAAACATTTCAGATTTTTAACATGTCCGAATTATTTATGGTTAAGTTTTGGTTAAAAAAAAAGAATACAATTTTGATTTTAGTTTTTAAAAATATTATTTTTTTTATTATATTTTATAAAGAAAATCAAGTCCCGGGAAGACGTTGAAAAAATTCCCGATTCCCGGTAGTGGAAAAAAGTCCGGAAATTAAATACCCTAATTGTTGGAATCATCCTCATGGCGAGTGTTTCTTTTTTCTTGGGTTTAACGTGCACTTTAGTGTAGTACACTTAAATCTGTTCCTTTTGTTAGTACAAATTCGCCAAAGTCTTAAAGTTCTTGATGCAGTTGGTAATTATCTAGCCAATATATTACGTTGATGCTCAAGTTTGCATTAGAGCTTTATCTGGATGTCCTCAATTAAATTTTTGGCTAGCGGATATTCAAGTTTTTGTTGATGTCATCTTTTATCATATAGGGTGCAGTGGTAATTGAACACAATTTGTCATAGAACTCCTTGGATTTTGTCGATGTTCCTCGAATTTGCTTTGCTCTTTACAATCAAAAATAATCTGCACAAAAATTCTATTTTTGAAATTTTAAAAAAAAAATGTATTACTGAGACTTTTGTATCGATTGTCACCTTTTGTTACCACATACATACATATATTTAATCTTTTGTCAGTCCGATTTAATTATATCTATTTTACCCACCAATATTTATTATAGTTCTTCTCCCAACGATCCATTAGAAACAAACAGGGAACTTCTAAAATATAAAAAATCTTACTAGGCTAAAAAACACACTGGATTGCTGACCTCGCATTTTCGGTGTTATTTAATATGTAGACCATAGTGACCCCAAAAAACGAAACAGTTGTTAAGTTGAAAAACCCGTAATCGACAATTTCAGAAACTGAGACTAAATTTAATAACAATTACCCTCTGCTTTCTGGTTCAGTTTTATAACGTTTCTCTTTTTTCCACCTTCGAAAACTGTTTATTTTAGATTTCAACTGAAATCAAATTGAAATTGAAGCCCCCTTCCCACCCATGGTAATGTTTAGAAATGAAATTCTTAGGGCAGACTCCGATTTGCTGAGCAGTAAAGTGGGGGAAAGAGATCAAACACACATACCACATAATTACAGGCATGCGATGGATGCTTGATTTTATGGGATGGCATGCATGGCATTCATCGATGGATGGATGGATGGATGGTGTGCGTCTTAATTTAATGATAGGTTTCACATTATCTGTTACCCACAAACTGTTCAATCTCGTCGTTATACACACGCACATACTCACTCGACTTTGAATAGCGTATCATCCCTCCTCGGCGATGTTGCTCCACTTCTGCATGTGAGATTTTCTTGCCATATTTGATTGGAAACGAAAATTAGATCAATATCTTCATATATGTATGTATGTATGTATGTATGTATGTGGCCCGAGTTTGTGTTTGTGTTAAAGTTTATACTTACATTTATTTAGATTTCGAATCTCATAACGGGATTTGCTATGTTTAGCAGACATGACCTGGAGTCATATCCACAAATACATACGTACCACAATATCTTGTAGATCATTCAGACATGCTTACCGTGGCGTACAGTGATGCACAGTAGTGTAGCAGCCAAAATATCCCCGATGAAGTAAAGCACAACTGTAGATTTGCTTCGTTAACGCATCAGTGAACACAAATTACACAGTGATATTGTGCTACTGCAGTCCTATAGTTTAGACACATATTTCTTTTTTCAGCTTCCTGAAAAACCTTTCAAAGTCCGCTTTATCGTCCTATTTTTAGATAAATCATTCCTAGCTGATATGTTCTTGGTGGATTTTCTGCCACAGATATGTGCTGCTAAAGTGTCGTAGATGTCCAATGTCCACAATGTCTGATCGACAAAACCAGTGAAAATATTGCAGTCGGGTAAACCGACTTTTATATACCTTCACCCTCAGTGAAAACATACAAGTGCAAAGTATCGGAAAGTCAAAAGTGAGCATGGCTACCACCATTGGATGTAACATCTGATAAAATGTCATAATAGCAACCTAAAATACCGAATGTTATAGAAAAATATTGTATTACATGTTTTTACAAAAAGGACGGAATATAAAGCAGAGTTTTTTCTTGAAAATTTTAAGTTGTTAAAACTTTACTAAATATAGAATTTCGGAAAGATTCCTTGAGTGAATTTATATAATTACACGATTTCTAAAGTGGGTGGAATGGTACATTTGTATGGGAGGTACCAGAAGTGGAGTTTCCAGACTTCCAAGTTGTTGTCCAACACTTTGTCTAGCTATAGCTTTACTAAATACAGAATTTGGTCTTTTAGCCATAAAAGTCTACTACAAGTCTCGGAATACACCAAAGATCAAAACTCAACTTAATTTGCCAGAAATGAGTCAAAACTCAAATGTCGTTTATGGGTTACTTTCAACTGATTCCGAATTGATGCATAATTGTGCCACAAATCCGAATTTTAGGCGGATGATGTGAATTGAAATATTCTAGGTAAAATTTCACATAACTCACCAAGAAATCACTAAAGAAAACTGTAGATTTAAATTATTTTCTTATACTAAGGCCTAGCATAAGAGCTTGCATTATGTTTGTAATTTAGTTATAAATATAATTGTTAATAAATAAATTATATTAAGGTAATTTGACCCATCATACCCCAGGCTAATTAGATCCTCAAAGACAGGTAAACAATATATAGTGTGGGTCCAGCAGATGCAGGAATGACTGGGCTCTGATATGTAGATATAAAGCGCGACTTGGAGTCGAGACTTATTACTTTTGAAGAAGCTGCGGAGACGAGGAGGAGGACGATACCGTTGAACGCCTCATATGCTCGTGTCCGACTCTTTGCTTGAGGAGATTTCAGTTTTTAGGAGCATACTTCTTCTCAGATCTCGCAGGAATACAGTTGATCATAATAAACGATCTCAGATGTTTTCTACACAGCTCAGGTTCATCTGATAGGGATTAAATAAGACATAAAAGTCTGTATCTCGGGCACATGCCTTTAGGTACTAACTATGCTCATAGTCGTATAATCACCATAGGTTATACAGAGCGATATCACAATGGTCCTTCCCAGCCATTACACTGGGCAGTGATTGTTCGAAAAACTCAACACACTCACACGTTTTTTTTTTTTATCAATACACACACATTTTTGCTACTGACCGGACGACTGGCAACGAAAATTCAATGGCAGTGAAATTTCGGCAATAATTCTTAAAAGAAGTTACGACAACATTTTTCAAGTGAACATGCACGTGCACATGTAACCCCTCAGTTTTTTTCAAACAATTTTCGGAATTTTTTCTTTTGTTTCGTAGAGAATATTTGTACTCAGAGAAAATAAATTTTTTTCTTTCAGAGAAACCCTTCGGTCAATTGGCATCAACTATGGCCTTTCTGAACCTTGTTACGTAAATTTCACCATGAGGTGGTTGCGGATAGTATCAGTTATTGTTGTTTTAACAGTTCTGCTGATGTTGCCGAAAGTTCTTGTCTATGGAATAAATTTGAATTAATGTGTGTCATTTGGGTAGTGTGATGTTGATAAGTGAAGGAACCGTGCCACCTCCGTTGGACGTGACTACAAATCAATGGGTCGAAGGGAGGTGGGATCGAATGGACAATTAAATAAATGCACAGTGTCATGCAGGATCGGCACCTGTTTAGATTGCCTGCTACAATGCGTTCTCTGTAGCAGTTAAGAATATTGCTCCAGCCAGCTCTTGGTTGTGCCCGGATCAGACGAGTTTGTCTTGGAAGTTGCCTCTCAGCATCCGAAATTGCAGTAGGATGTTGGTTAAGGACTCTATTGCATCTGTAGCCACTTATGGCTTCGGAAACAGCCAGTTGATGCGTATTTTTCAGGGCATTCGATATTAGTATCAGTTGTTCTGAATGACGGCCAACTGGCACATTTTGTTGTTCTTCCATGTTCATATCCCTGTCTTAGAGACACTACTTGGAAACTTTGAATCCAAAAATAATGGATGCATAGACAGGCTTTCACCTTTCAAAGGAATCTTGAACTCCAAATTCCATACAAACAAATATTAGTAATAATTTGTATCTTCCTTTTGCTTCAATCCTTTGAGTTCCCACTTTTTCGAGCCCAATGAAACCTATCGCCATTGCTGTTGCTCTGCCCACACATGTACCTATGCGTTCCATGGCAATCAATCGGTAGTTCTTTTTTGGTAATTCCTAATAGCTGACATGAAAATATTTCGACAATTATCGGAATTTCATCCTAATGCACCATCAGCCACCACAAGAATACGTCTCCTTCTGGCACTTCATCGTCGTCGTCATCATCATCTTCTGTTTTATGGCAGCGTTTCTGTGCACATTCCATTTCGTTGTTATGCCTGTTCTTGCAGTGTGATACATCTCTTATTATCCTCCGTTTAGTTGAGTTAGTTTGGCTTGGTTTAGTGCAGTTCAGTTGAGCTCATTCATTCATTCACTTCCTTTAGAAGGATATAAACTGCACGAATGTGTATGTCGTTGTCGTCAATGACATCGTCATCGTTATCGTCGTTGTCCTCAGCGCCATTATAGTGGTTGGTGTTAGTGTATATTTATAATCCTGAGTGGGTTTATGACAGGAAATTGTTCTTTTAAGTGCTTTCTTTGCGCTCTCGCTTGTTCTCTCTGTCTCTCACTGCTCCAACGTCGTGCTGGGTTGGGTCTCACTCGCTTGCTGTTGTTCTTGTTATTGTTTTATTCACCGGGTGACACTAAACACACAATCGACCAATTATAATAAAATTGTGACATAATTCTTTGGAGTGTTTTGTGGGGTGTTTAGGGAAATGTTAAGTACTTCGCCGCCAAAGGATGCATCTACACACCAACACACACTCACACACGTACGAACACATGTCTGTGTCTGCTTGGGTGAATGCATTTCGCTAGACTTGATTCCTACACACAAAGATCCCTGTACGGGTATCAAGTGGCAATGTAAACATTTCACATTTGATGTGAAGCGTATTTAAGGAGTACAAATGGCAAAAATATATTAATTGTCTTTGCTCCTATTTTAGCGTCAAGTCTTGGCGGAAACTACTGAAGCTAACAGTTTATCATATTCGTATTTCCTGGATGTACATTGCGCGCAAGGCTGCATATGCAGTCCTCAGTCAGGAAGTTCTTTAAAATCATAAGCATTTAATTTATTTATAAGCTCATGATATGCCTGATGTTGCAGCAACTAGCTACCGAGTGCAGAGTGTTGGTTTATGCCGATTTGTCCGCTTGTGTGTAACACATGAAGATTTTAACAATACGGCGAACAATATTTTTTTAATTTCTGTCGTTTTAAATATTTTTAAATGTTTAAATATTTCCACTTTTTTCCGATTTAGTTTTAAAGTATATTTGAATATATATTAAACTACATAGCAAATAAACCAATTGTAAATAGTTCAAAGTGAACAGAGAGCATCGACAAACTTTCTCCATCTAACTCCATCATTTGTCAGAGATTTTTCCTGAGTCCAGAATATTGGGTCAGATTCAAATTATCTTTTAGTACAGCGGCTTCTACGTTGTCCTTGTGTATTCCAGTCTAAAACAGTTCTGGCGATATCATGGTTATACACAAAGGATAATATGATCGACACAAGATCCCCCTGGTAGGAAACTAGCTTGTTCCTTTCGCAAAATGGAGTCAGGCCCAATGGAGATGCGTTGGAGCGGCAAGTTTGCCATTATTTTACTTAAGGGATTTTAACAACATTGTCCCCCGACAGTTTTAGCATTGTGTGAGGTTCCCCATCACTCATGATCAGGGAGATAGCATGGACAATAGTTATCCGAACCGACTGCTTTGCCATTTTCAATCTGCTCCAATCTCTTTGGCATGAAAGTGAAGATGTGACATATCCCTCTAGCGCTGCACTGTGTCTACTCGGTTGTGACGATCGATCTAATTGTTGTTCGGAATTTCATCTATAATTGTGGCCGTAGGTCTTATTTCAGCTTATTGTAGTAGACTCGCTTATCCCTGCGAAGTAAGCGCTAATCGGAGCAGCGGAAGCAGGGTATAGTTTCGGCTGTGGCTTCCTTTCATTTGGTTTTGGCTGTGAGAGAGAGCTGCGCAGTCGATGTTTTATTTCCTCTAGGGTTGTTTTGCTTATTCACGCTTTTTGGCTTCGTTTTTGCTTCGTTTGGCTGTTTCTGTACACGCCACGGTTATCTCGGTCCAGTTATTGACGCTGTCATCGTAGAGCAGACTTTAAGCTTGTGCAGCTTCTGAAGTTATGTAGTTGAAGAAGATTGAATTTTACACATTTTTATATGACCAACACTCAGGGGATGCCGATGTCATATGAATGACAGATGTTGCTGTCATCCACAAAATAGTAGATCGGATTCACAGTCTGACCCAATAGGACGTCAATGAAAATAAGAAATAGAGAAGGACAGGGGACGGAACCTTGCGTCCTAAGCCGTAAGGACAACACAATAAAAAACAATAGAAATACATCCAAACAACTAAGTCCCAGTACTGAATAAAAACTAAAGCGCCCCGGTAGGCGAGTTGGTAGCGTGCTTGCCTATCAGCGTGGGGGTTGTGGGTTCGATTCCCACCACAGGCTTTGGTCTGTCACTGCAAAAACATCTAAACATATGGTCTGTGTTACCCGGTTTACCCTTGGACCCAAAAATTAGAATATAAATTTACTTTGTATTGTAATTAATAATAAATAACTCTAGAGGTCAGTAATTAGAATGACACCGTACAGATTGTTTGGTAGAAAAAAAAAACACACATTAGAAACATTCAGCAAACGACTATCATTTTATACGGCTCAAAAGTGTAACACATAGAAATATTCACATTACACCCCAGGTGTCTTTGAACCATATTCGATTCATGACTTTCTAAATCGTTTGAGCCATGTCCCAAAACTTCTTATGGTTTTGCATATGGGCTATATGGCCACACCTCTTCGGGTACCTCCCATACAAATCTGATATTTCGCCCACTTTATAAATCGTGTAATAATATCAGCACGCTCAAGTTCGATCTTGGGCAAATTCCGTATTTAGTAAAGGTATAACTGAACAAAGTTTCGGACAAAAACTTGGAAGTCTGGCAACTCCCCTTCTGGTACCTCCCATACAAATGTACCATCCCGCCCCTTATAAACCGTGTAATACTATCAGTATGACCTACGCTATCTTGCCCGAATTGTTTATTTAGTAAAGCTATAGCTAGACAAAGTTTTGGACAAAAACTTGGTAGTCTGGCAACTACCCTCCTGGTACCTCTCTTACAAATGTACCACGATATATTTTAGTTATAAATCGTATTTCAGTTTTACTTAGTTTATTAGTTTTTTGAAATAATTAACTTTTTGGGTTTTTGGTTGATTCGTAAATTGTTCTTGTGCATTTAGGAATTTCAATAGAAAAAATAGTGGCGATTATTTTTAAATGTATTAATAAAGTTGGCAACACTAACTGCAAATTCCCCAGCGCCACCTGATGCCTTTAGTTTGTGCTATGGTTTAGCTTAGACACCCACCGCATAACCAGTGTTTTTGTTACTCTATTGGCCGCCAGAGTGAACTTAAGTGCTTGGGGAAACTGCAAAGAATACAAACCAAACAACTGGAAATGTAATTTAAAAATTCTTTCAAACAGTATTTCTGACCTGGCCCAAATGACGTATACATAAGTGCCGTTAAGAGGTTATCGCAATTGGAAGAGACATTTTCGAATTGCGGGAATACCGTGTGTTTCTCTAATTGGGGGAATAATAAACGATTAAAGTTAAAACATATTTTTATAAAGGAGCATTTGTCCATCAATGAGTCATTGTATATTTTCATTTTTCAAAAGGTGGATTTTTTATAGGTGAACTGGCAAAATAATTAGTCCAGGTAACACTGATTGGTATGACTTCCTCGTTATACATTTTTCCTTGTACAAGAAAACGTGTTCAATATTCTCCAAATTTAAACAAATTCAATAGTGACTGAAGAAATTTATTAAAAAAAAAAACATCACAGCAAATAGAGCGTTGGTCTGTTGACCTAATTTCGTTTTGTCAATTGGCTGTACTTGGCGATAAAATGATGACATTGGTAAAAATTTAGTTAGAGTTCAAGCAATGAACTCAATTCTTAACATTTTTGCTGAGAACTCTGAGCAAACAACCTCAACAAAACCAACAACAAGAACCACAACATAACGGCACCGCTCTACTCTACACAGGCATTATTGCTTAGCCAACAAATGTGCGAAAACAAAAACCGAAAACCAAGTTTGTTTAGCTGAAAAGAAAAAAATCGACAAAAATGACTTGGCTGTCCTACGCAAACAATTTCTTGCAAATGATTGTGATTTTGATGAGTATAAAAACTTCCGATTGCAATGGAATCACCATCAGTTCAATTCGTTTAGTTTTGTCTTGTACACCACAACCCCACAAACAATCTCAATCACCATGAAATCTGCTGTTGCATTCTTGGCTGTGTCCGCTGTCTTGGCTGTTGTCTCCGCCAGCGGTGGTTATGGTGGCGGCGCTTCCTCGGGTGGCTATGGTGCCAGCATCCCCGCTCCACCCTGCCCCAAGAACTACTTGTTCAGCTGCCAGCCCAATTTGTCGCCTGCTCCCTGTGCTCCTCCCGCATCTGGTGGTTATGGCGGTGCTGGTGCCTATTCCGAAAACATTCCCACCATTGTGAACGCCCCCTACCCCGGCTACCAAGGCGGTGGTTACCCATTGAACTTGCAACAGTACCCCAACTTCTATGGACATGGTGTGTCGACCAACTAAGCAGCGGAATTGGAATCGGAAAAAGTTACACTGTTAAGGCTGTTTGAACAATGACCACTGGATTTGTGTTTTATTTAATTTTTTATGTTATTGCGTTAAAATAAATCTTAAAGATTTGAAAGGAAATGAAAATTGTTTAACTGTGTTTATTTAGAAGCTTTAAATTGGTTTTATTAGTATTTCTAGGGAAATCCTCAAAAATTACGGAGGATGTCACGAGCATAATTGCGGTTTCGTTGTACAATGTACTAAGAATGTATTAAAACATGGAATTAAATCCCAGCAATACTTCTTTCGATAATAGCGTCATTTTTCCTTGACATCATCTTCTTCAGAATGTCAAAGAAGTTGGACGATAATTGCGCTTACTTTTTGATACATATCCAATAAAATATTGCATCTTAACAAATAAGTTTCGGACTGGAGTGACACTTGGGATACCAACAAAATCGTTGGACAATAAAGTGGCCGTTACTTTAAGAACATAATTCTCTGGAAAATTAGCAAATATGTCCAATTAATCGATAATCTATAACCATAAAACAATTGAAAATCGATTTTTATCTAGCAGTTTTGGAGGAACTCACTACATATTTCAGAGAGTATCAGCTGATCGTTTCCGGGATTTTATAGGTCCCTCAACATTCAGTCAGTGTGTGTGACGTGATTATTATTATGCCGGTCTATTGCAGCTTTGATCTCATGATGGCAACATATATTAAGGACCGTCTAAAATGGTTTTGCATTACATTCTTCGATAGGAAGTTCGGTTCGCTGTCAATGCGTTATTGTCGACAGGGTGGCACACCAATTGTGCTACAATAAGAAATTCTTATACATTTTTTTTTAATCAATGTGTTTCATTTATAGTTTTCATTGGATATAAAATTTAATTTTATTTTATATAACTAATTGGTTTTTGAAGATGATATACCATAAATGGGCACACCTCATAAGCAAAATATTCATTGCGAGGAATGAAGTCGGGATCGTCCCAATTTTAGAGGCTGTTCAATTCAGTCAAATGTCTTTGTTTCGTTTTGACATAACCCCATAAAAAAAAGTGTGGTGCAGTTAGATTAGGTGACGTTGAAAGGTCAGCGCGAAGTGAATTTGTTGGGAAATTTTCATTGGAGGATGTGGAACCAAATACTGTTGAAACGATAACGGTCCCCTTTGACAGTTACTGTGTTACATTGTTTTCTTAACAGAAATATGGATCCATAATGCCCCTTGATCAAACTGCGCACCTCACAGTGAATCATTACTTCTTGCTTTGAAAATACTCGATGTACAACGTGAAGTGCACATTATACTTGTTGTACTTTTTCTTTGTATATGAACACTTTTTTCGGAACACATTTTGCTTCTGATACTCTTCGGTATTTGACAAACAACGATCTGAGAGAGAGAGCGAGAGTGAGTATGTACCACATTCGAATGAGAACTTCGCACGTGCAGCCAAAAGTTAATCGGTGCAGACCTCTAACTCACATTTTGGTAAAGGCTGTACACGATTCTGCCAGACCGAATTTAACAACGTTATTACGGATGAATTCTGCTGGCGACTTTACGAGCAAAGTAAGAGCTATAGAAAAAGCCTTAGCCTTTCGGAGCCGGCATTAAACAGTAGTTCTCGGTCAGTGGGTATACAAATTATATCGCTCACTGATTCGAGAGAAGTCTGTTCCTTCATGGAATATTAAAGACGGCTTTGTTACTTGCAGATCCATAATATTTTTAGTGTAGGGTCATAATGTCCAATTTGAGAAACCCAATTGTCGGTTGAACTGGTATATAAACTAGGGATGTAACGAAAGTGGGTTTAGCGAAAGCGAATATTGAAATATAATTTCTTAGGAAAGCGAATATTCCAAAATCGTGCGAATAATTCGCAAATGCGTAATCGAAAATTGGTTGAATTCCTAGTTTATAAAGGGTGATTTTTTTGAGGTTAGGATTTTCATGCATTAGTATTTGACAGATCACGTGGGATTTCAGACATGGTGTCAAAGAGAAAGATTCTCAGTATGCTTTGACATTTCATCATGAATAGACTTACTAACGAGCAACGCTTGCAAATCATTGAATTTTATTACCAAAATCAGTGTTCGGTTCGAAATGTGTTTCGCGCTTTACGTCCGATTTATGGTCTACATAATCGACCAAGTGAGCAAACAATTAATGCGATTGTGACCAAGTTTCGCACTCACTTTACTTTATTGGACATTAAACCAACCACACGAATGCGTACAGTGCGTACAGAAGAGAATATTGCGTCTGTTTCTGAGAGTGTTGCTGAAGACCGTGAAATGTCGATTCGTCGCCGTTCGCAGCAATTGGGTTTGTGTTATTCGACCACATGGAAGATTTTACGCAAAGATCTTGGTGTAAAACCGTATAAAATACAGCTCGTGCAAGAACTGAAGCCGAACGATCTGCCACAACGTCGAATTTTCAGTGAATGGGCCCTAGAAAAGTTGGCAGAAAATCCGCTTTTTTTATCGACAAATTTTGTTCAGCGATGAGGCTCATTTCTGGTTGAATGGCTACGTAAATAAGCAAAATTGCCGCATTTGGAGTGAAGAGCAACCAGAAGCCGTTCAAGAACTGCCCATGCATCCCGAAAAATGCACTGTTTGGTGTGGTTTGTACGCTGGTGGAATCATTGGACCGTATTTTTTCAAAGATGCTGTTGGACGCAACGTTACGGTGAATGGCGATCGCTATCGTTCGATGCTAACAAACTTTTTGTTGCCAAAAATGGAAGAACTGAACTTGGTTGACATGTGGTTTCAACAAGATGGCGCTACATGCTACACAGCTCGCGATTCTATGGCCATTTTGAGGGAAAACTTCGGAAAACAATTCATCTCAAGAAATGGACCGGTAAGTTGGCCACCAAGATCATGCGATTTGACGCCTTTAGACTATTTTTTGTGGGGCTACGTCAAGTCTAAAGTCTACAGAAATAAGCCAGCAACTATTCCAGCTTTGGAAGACAACATTTCCGAAGAAATTCGGGCTATTCCGGCCGAAATGCTCGAAAAAGTTGCCCAAAATTGGACTTTCCGAATGGACCACCTAAGCCGCAGCCGCGGTCAACATTTAAATGAAATTATCTTCAAAAAGTAAATGTCATGGACCAATCTAACGTTTCAAATAAAGAACCGATGAGATTTTGCAAATTTTATGCGTTTTTTTTAAAAAAAAAGTTATCAAGCTCTTAACAAATCACTCTTTATTAATTTAAACGTTGTTAGATTGCTAAAATATTTTATTTTGTTCATAAAACGACCAACCTTAATGCCTTAGGCGTAACATATGCAATCTTATTTTTTTTCGAATGAGAAACCGAATACTTAAATATTTTTTGCGAAAGCGAATATTCCAAATAATGCGAATAATCATCCACAAACAGATGTTTTCTCATTTGAAGTATAGCGGAATTTCTATAAGTCGAATTTTCTTCTTCGGGTGGCAATTAAGGAGAGAAATTCCCTTAACCAATTCCATAACTCAAAGCAAGTAATTTCATAACTCGAACATTTCTACGGGACAATGGTGGTGACTGTATTATCTCTGAGATCAGAGTTTAAAATGTGTATTTCCGTACTCTGGAAAAATTGGAGATATGCAGCACTGCCAACATTCATGATTTTTCATCATTTTGAGATTTTTCGATGATAATTAAGACTTTTGACGATTTTCCCTACAAAAAGGAATGAAAAAGACGATTAAGGAAATGAATTTCAATTTTTACATAATCAACTCTTTTATATAAAATACTAGCTGACCCGGCAAACGTTGTTTTGCCTTCAAATTTTATTTATGTAGCTAGCGGACCCCGGCGTGCTTCGCTACGCATGAATATTAACTTTGAATCAAATTCGTTGGGGGTTTTTTATTTATTTTTTATTTGGAAGTAATGAAAAAAACTAAATCAATTTAATACAATAGTGTATACAATATTTTTTGTTTGATTGTGTGGTGCATGAATAAATAAATTAGTTGGTGCTCCCACTCTGGAACATGCGACGTATAATTGTCCGTGAGAAAAGCACGGTTCCTCCAAATTCACACCACACACTTGAAGCGTTTGTCCTTGAGCTTTATTTATGGTTATAGCAAATGATAAACGCACGGGTAATTGAAGACGTCTTAATTGAAATGGGATGTCGTTTGGTAATAATGGTATCCGTGGTATTAGTACAACTTCTCCTTTTGCTTTGCCAGTGAGAATTGTTGCTTCAATCAAATTGGGCATTAATTTCTTCACGGAAAGTCTCGTTCCATTGCAGAGTTTTGGTGTATTGAGATTTCGAAGAAGTATGATCGATGAACCTATTTTCAAATTCAAAAGATGCGGTGGAATACCGGGTGGTTCCAAAGAATTCAAAAATTCAACCGGATAATTTACTGCGTCCTCTTCATTCGTAGCAGTATCAATAGATTTGTATGATACCAAGTCACCTGGCAATTTTTGTTAAATTTGAAAATTTATTTCATTAACATTGGAATTTGTTGGTGCTAAAATTGCACGTTCTCTTAACCAATCATGATTTTTATAGTTTTGAACAATGTTTGGAAAAACGCGATCAATTAGTTCTTCTTTTGATGGCATAATTGTGCAAAAGATGTTTGGTAACGTGATAAAGCCATTTAAATCACTTGCAATTTTGCCATCGCCAATCTGCAGCAGATGTTTCGAAAACTCACGTGCTGATGGATTATTTTGAAGATGCACACGCATATTTATGTTAAGCGATAACTTCTGTACATTTCCCCAAAGAAACGAACTTTTCAAACATGCATTAATTTCATCAGCTTGAGTCGATCTGGGAATGACGGGCAACGTTTGTCGAAAATCACCAGATAGCAATATTAATGCACCTCCGAACAACTGTTGATTTCCACGTAGATCCTGTAATGTTCGATTCAATGCTTCCAAAGATTTTTTTTGGGCCATCCTCAATGTGGATACGTGTATGCACTACAACGTGTATTTACCTTGTATATATATGGTCAAAATCACATGTTGACATGAAAAGTCATAACTCGCGAACGCGTTGACCGATTTCGTGCAAACTTACATATAAACCATCTGCACGACCATACGAACAAACACTTAAAATTTAAGCGAATTCGGTTCGACCGTTCTTGAGTTATAAAGTCACAACGCACTTGCAACAATTTTTTATATATATAGATTTTATAGCATTTGTTTTATAGAGAAGAATGAATTTTCTGAAATGACACCAATAAAAGTGAATTTTTATTTCGCTCTTTATTCTTGTTATAAAATTAGACCAAATTGAATGCAATATCGATTGAATCGATCTGTTTCTATTCACTGAGTTGTTGTTCCTGTTATTCAGGTTCTAGATCAATATGTTTATAGCCAGACATCAACAATAGGAACGGCGTTGACGAGCAGCCTTGATTCTTGATGTGCTCCTTTGTCTAAAATGTAAATAAAATGATCACAAATATTGTTCAAAAATGTTCGGAAATATTACCATTCTAGACTACTTGCGTATTTGAGAACAACTATTCTCTAGGCACCCTATATTATGCGCTATGGGAACATGGAGATGTCATCATCAAACAACATATGGCGTAGTGTCATGAATTTGTTGTAAGCGTAGGCATGGAAGTGTGATATCAGTCATTTGCCGAATATTTCCAAGTGAGGACGTATGTGTGTGTTTTCTACGAAAAACACAGAAAAAATAGTATTTTTCTGAACTTCCGACTAAAATAAAAATAATTTGTTTTCGCCACAAAATAAGAAAATCAACCACTGGTATACATTTGAACAAATTCTGAGCTGTGTAGCTAAACTGGAGTTGTTCCTCAAATTCTAATGCCTAAGAGTATCTTTGTTTCCCCAGTTTCAGACATAGTTTGGAATCAACTTAAGATTTGTCTTTAATCCCAGACCATATTCAATTCCAACACATAGCGGATGTACAGACAAAACATTCGTATTAATATTTTCACAAATTCATTCACATTCAAATTATTCACTCATCGATTTAAATTTCACCGCCTTGCACTTAATATTTCGCATGGCAAATGTTCACCATAACAACATTTCCTCTAAGAAAATGTTCAAAATTTCTCTCTCTCTCTATATTACTCTCTCCAAACAACCACCATCCATCCCTTGCTTCGACCTCCCAAAAACAACAAAACATTCCAAAGAATGTGTCATTCCGCACATGGGATACGTAAAACAGACATGTTTACTTGATTTTCTTTTGTTGGTTCCCTCTGAAGCGATTTTCTCCATTGAAAATGCCCCCCCCCCCGTAACACAATTCATCGTTCGACGTCATCGCCAGACATCAACAATGCGGCAGCAGCAGCAGCAGCGGAGACGCAGGCGGCGGACAGCATTGATTCTTGATGCGCTCCTATGTCTGAAATGTAAATAAAATTATCACAAATACGGAACAACAATAAATACAACAAATATATTGCTCACATGCCCGAAAATATTACCATTCTTGACTACTTACGTATTCGAAAACAAATAAAACGATATGTTACTCGACATTGTTGTTGGTGATTAACTCTAGGTACCCTACAGCATGTAATTCGATAGGGAACATTTTACATCACCATGGGTTTATTAATTCAAATTCTTGATATTTGATATTTCTCACCAGAGTCATCAAGCCAAATGCGAGGATTTTTTTTCGGCATTTTGAACTCGATTTGTACAAAAACTTTATACAATGGTTGAAACTTGAAGAGATATTTGTGTTCAGCGATCGTTTGTGATACTTAGGATCCTTAGCTATCGCTACCATAAAATAAGTGTACGTAGACTACGGACAAAATATAAGCTTGGCTCATAATCAAATGTGGTACAACTACAAGTGAGAAATTGCAGATTGTTTTCAATTTCTGAGTTATAAGAAGCTGGTTCGTAGTAGTGCACTTAACCGTGTGGAGGCGACTTTTAAATACCTCGTGAAGATGTCGCAGGCAAAAATGAAATAATTAAAAATAACTCCGGATGAAACGTGTTCATTACAGTTTCCTCCGTAACCGAAACTGATGATAAATCACAAGCCGTTAATGAATCACCATTACAGCCATTAAAATTGTGAACGGTTTAGACTGTGGCGGTATCATCGGTCCTTACTTCTTTCGAAATAAGAAAGATGCTGTGAATGGTTATCACTATCAAGCCATGCTGACTGAATTTTCATCATCGATTCGTTTTTATGGGGCTGTGTTAAGTCGTTGGTTTAAGCCACAAACCAGCAAAAGCATCGAAAACTCAATCTGCAATTATCATAACAAGCAAGACTTCCGCATCTTGAAATCGATGAAGAAGCCTATGGATTTTGGAGCAATAAACGCCTTTTCGGTTAATGGTGAGCACAATTGTGGCCGGAGTTTGAAGAAGTGGACTTGAAGGGTCCTTGGTTTCTTCAGAAAGCTACACTGCCAAAAAATAAGTATAAGGACTGGACTGTAGGTGTTGTTATTATTATTAGTATTGCCATTTTGTAAACTACATACATCTACTGATTTCCAGGCCATTTTTCCTTTATATTAAAAAATAAAATAAGTACAATTTTAAGCTCACAGAATACAACTGGTTGTACAATTTGATCAAGTTGTACAAGATATTTTGTTTTCAGAATTAATTTTATTCAAGTAAAAAGACATATGTACATAAACATTCTATTTAATGTTTGGGTACTCAGCAAACAGTGCTTTCGTCTATTGCCAGTGAATAATAATTTCGTTCGAAAAAGTTGGCAATTTGCTTGCAGTTTTCACAATATTTATTGCCTTTTGAAACCTTTATTATATTCAAGTAATCCAGAGCTGTAGTTCGAATATTATGTTCAGCTACAAATGCGCTCAGTATAATTTCCATTTCTGATTCATCCACGAGAGATCTCACGACATAGGCCGAAAAGTTATTTTTTTATTTTTTACCTTAGATTCTCGCAGAGCTCATCTCTTAATGTGACATTAACGACATGTTATTGGAACATCTTTGTTACATTCCATTTCACAATATATAAATTTGCACTTTACACAGCTTTGCTTCAAATTACTGACAAAAAAAAAAATGGATACGAAAATCTGTAAACTGTATTAAATTAGGCCCAAAGTGCTGTATCATGGTACTTTCGGTTTCGAAAATGTACCAAAACAGTACAATTGTATAAATCTTTTGCATCCCTGATGTACATGCATCCCATGTGTATGCATGTGTTTATAAAATGGTGTGTTACTTCTTTTTTGTTTTCTCTCTCTGTGAATTTATCTTATTCTCTTGGTTATTATTACTCAGAGAACAGAGATATAAATACATAAATATTTGAACGCAAATATTGTACTTAGTAGAATTTAACACGTCCATTGCGTGGTTTTTGTCAAACACGTTATTGCGTATATCCGAATACCTAATATTATATTTACATTGAAATAAGCTTTGTGTACAAGGAAATAAGCTATACTTGCTACATGTTCTAAACACGCGTTTTACTTCTGTACAAACATTTAAGAATGACGGATTTTTCAGCGTGTACGAAAACGTCAAATTTTTTCGCAAGAGGACAGCGGCGCAGTGTTGTTCAGAACTGGCCAAAACTCTGTAAATTTTGAA
The DNA here is from genome assembly GCA_958296145.1 of Hydrotaea cyrtoneurina. Lineage (NCBI taxonomy): Eukaryota > Metazoa > Arthropoda > Insecta > Diptera > Muscidae > Hydrotaea > Hydrotaea cyrtoneurina. The sequence continues at coordinate 46,171,398 of OY282514.1, read as the reverse complement.
GCGATGGAGATATTTTAGAAATTTCATTTATTTATTTATATATTTGTTACAATAAAAAATTATAATATGATAAGCTTTTCTCCAGTTTCAATTTGAATAAAAATCGGTTCAATGTCAAAGTTAAACTTTTGATTTATTATTTGCCATATTTGTTTTCTTCACCATTTTTTTTTGTTAAAAGAAGTTAGTACGTTGATAAATAAAACATTTTAAAAATACATTTTGAAAAATTAAATTAAATTAAAAAAATATTTTCTCGATATTTTTTTAAAAAAAAAACTTATAAAAAAAACTTTTTTAATGTTCATGGTTTCTATTTAAACAACATTAAGTAAATTATAATCTTTGTTCTTTCGGTTGAAAAATTGCATACCAAATATTCCGAATTATTTCTGTCCTCTAGCAGCGCTTTCGCCTCTTCATTTAAGTCCCGATGTCCAGCTTTCTATTGATTTCGACTGCTAGAGATAAGCGGATCTTGCCAACAAAATATTAAATAGATCTTCGTTTGTAAAATGTCGTGATATTTATCTGGTATTGTGCTCTCTGTAAAATCTGTAATCCGTATTTCTTTTTTACTGGGCTTCCTAGCAAATTTTCCAAACGTGACGATTTTTCGCCAATTTGACTATTTTTTCCTCAAAAATTCACCGAACGATGATTTTTCATTTAGAATGCCTTTACATATGACGATTTTTTGGGCAATTCTAACAATTTGTATGTATAAATTTAATGTTCTACTTATGAATTTAATGTAAAGTTGTTTTTAATTACAAGTTCTTGTTTCAAACAAAAATACGTCTTTTTTGACGATATTTTTCTTCAAAATGTGACGATTTTTCCAAAATAATGTCTGGCAGCACTGTATGTCTCATTTCTTCCCATGTCCCACTTAACTCTTTGTATACCATTTGATTAAACGCGATCTAAAAAATTTATTTTTTATCCTAAAAAAGTATGTTTTCACCGGACCTATCGCTCAAAGGTTTTCTGCAAAGATACGCACTTTATAATATTGGAATTAAGGGCGATGTAGCATCTGCTGATAAGCCGGAAGCCAAGCAGTTTTCCGTAAAATTAGCTATAGTAATTGAGGATGAGGATTGGCTACACTTCGGATATGGACTGCGAATGAAACAGGTCTTTTCGGAATGGCGAGCATTCAAATGTTCTGCTCCACCGCTATAGGAAAATAAGATGGACTCTTTCAGTGGACAGCTAATAAAAAGGCCTTGGTAACAACTGAGTTTCTTTTTACCAAATATTTTCCAAAATATTTTGTACCGGAAGATTAGCGCTCTATGCACGATGATGGCATTCCTTACAGTTCTGATGATTTCAAGAATTCAAATGTGTGTTAAGCAGGATATTACTATTAAAGTTATTTAATATTCTTCTCAGTCTGACGGCTCTTTTTAAGTCACATATCACAGCCGATAGCAAATACCGAAGGCAATAGACAGAGGTTTAATTTACGTCAGACTACTGTAGGGCGCCTCATAGATGACCAGAACTGCCGTTATTTCCACAGACACTTCTATCTTCCGATTATCTGGCGAGTTTATTTGTACGTTCCTCTGTGGTCTCGCTGATGTTTTTGGCGTTTTTTTTTCAGCTTCTTGGATGTTCGCGAAAACAAGCAACAAAAACATTTTTGTCTCTGTCGCATCGTTTTGACTGAAGATCAAATCAGTTGAAATTTTTATCTTTCGGATTTCGGATGTGTGGCTGTTGTGTGTTTTGTGAGAATATCGTCGATCGCTGCTACATTTGTGTTCTTCTTCTTTTCTTTTTTTGAAATTTCAATTTGTTCACAAAAATTTGAAATGATTTTGAGAATTTCTGTGTGAGCTACGGAGTGTGCGAATAAGTAAAATAAATGTCATGTGGCTCAAAACGAAAATAAAATTTTCAATTCAGTAAAAAGAAAATTCAAATTTTCCTGAAAAAGAAAGTTGTCTCATTACGGAAAGTCTAAGGCCAACGTAGCCAAAGGCCAGCAGCCATTTAGTGTTTGTTTCAAAGTGTAATTAAGAAAACTTGATTACAAGTGAAGTGTATCTAAATACAATTCTAGCTTTGGTATAAGTAATAAAATGAATTGTATTCGAAATTTTTGATGACCCGAAATTAATTAAAGTCAATCCATTATTGCTGATTGAAAGTGACTTCTCGTATGAGAGTTGCGATAGCAAAGTGAAGTGAGGGGGAGTTTAGTAAACGACAAATGAATCCGTTTTGTGAATTGCATAATTTGTGCGTGTTGTTTCGGAGGAAATTAAACAAAATTATCATCATCATCATCAGAATTATAATAATACACAAAATAATAGTTTGTTAATTCGTGGCTGTCGTGGAAACGTGAAAAGCTGTCAACATGAAAAAACTCCATTTAGGCGTTGGCAAAAACAAAGGCAAGTCCGCCTACAAGCCGTTCAAGAATGGCCGACGAAGGGTAAGCAAATCACTTCGAATTCCTTCCAAATCCTTCAAATTGTATTTCTATCAAATCGAAATGAACATTTTCGAAATTCTCAAATCTATTCAGATTTGTTCTTATTGAATGTGGATGAGGTTGGTTTTTGTTGCTGTTGTAGTCTATGCGACTGCTCATGTATTCAACGTAAGCAAGTGAGCAAATCATTTGTCTTGTCTTGTCTAGGAGCACACAGTGGGGCACATTGCATTTAATTTCGGGGGAATTACATGTAATTTGTTTGAAGACATAAAAGGGTTCACTTGAAAGTATTCACAATTCCACAGTCTTTTTACAGTCCGTATTAGCAAAAGCATTGATGGAAAAGAAGAACAATTGTAAAATAAGATAAATAATCTTTGAAAACGAATTGTAATGGTGGAAAACTTATGCATCACTTTATTAGAATCGGTACGACAGGGGTCGATAATAGTAAACATTTTTCAGCGGCTGTAAACTCTGTATTTCAAGTTATTTATTAACATTAATTTTACAATTAAGATCACTTTGTTATGTGTGTTTCATATATTTGCTTTCAACGGTAAGGAAGTAAACACTGACTAATTTCGATGAAAATTTATAAAAATCAAAGGTGGTTAAATCGAATAAAATGGAAATTGTTCCACATGAATGTCCGAATAATAAAAAAATATTTTTTTTTTCAAAATCCTCCACTGTGAAGTGTTTGTTGTCCGCCATTTATACCCCCTAACCCACATACGATCGCGTCGTGCCATACCATGCCGTCCCGTTCGACACAAGCTTTGTCAGGTCTAAATGAAAAGATATTTTTAAATTGCTATAGATGTGGGACTGTGCTTCTTATCTGCCTGCGGCGGACATTTCGGATGATTCTGCTATTGCCACTGGTGGCGTGAATGCTTCTGTTTTGCTGGCTGGCTGGCTCATTCGTCCGTCCGCCTTCTTATTCACTTTGGCTTTATTTGTTTTTCTGAATGGCCTTTTTATCACACACACTCACCATCATTTGCGGCTGTCTCAAGTTTATACGAGTATTTCGCTTGTGGCTGTTGTATTTTGTAGTTGACGTATTTTTTGTAGATATGTTTTTTCTTCTGTTTTTGAGGAAATTTGAATGCGAATATTTTTGAATGATTTGGTAAAAAAAACAACAACAAAAATGCATACTTGTGAATATGATGATGCATCATCCATCCACCGTTCCACGTAGATAATAAAACAATCAGCATGTTGAGAAGATGTGATTAGGTTGGGAAACAAAAGTCGTATTGAACTTTGTTTGCCTGTATGTGTTCGTAGTATAAACAAATTGGAAATGAATTAATGGATTTTTAAATTATATTTCTGGTGGCGACTATGGCGTGATGCCATTATAAATTCGATTAAATTTCATTTGAATTTAAAAACTCTATAGGTTGTTTTTCCAACAGCAATGATCACTATTAAATAATTTGAGTCTTTGCAGAAATTCCGAATGAAAACAAAGAAAAATGAAATAAAGTTTATTAGTTTTCTTCGAAAGGAAATGTTCTAATATTGGGCATTTACAAGCAATACAATTGCCCTTGAGTTGTTAGTGAAAAACTATCCAGGAATTATACAGCCTTGAAGAGTTGAATTGGCAATTTCGATTTCAGTATAGCCCAAAGACAATCGTCCAACTGATCGCCTTAATCACGTACGGATTTGATGTTTAAGATGACAGCAGCTATAGCTTTTTTAAGAGTTGCCAGATGTATTAAAATTTCGGCAAATATTCTTAGGCCGCCGGCCGTTCCCGATTTTATTGGATATATTGGCTTATTGACCGGTAGTGTTGAATACATTTGGACAGTTGTACAATTTGTGTTTAAATTCAGTAGCAGACATCGGTGTATTATTTTCTATGCAGATATTTATGAGTGCATGTTAGTCACAGAGCAATGTCTGTTACCTGGACATACACAAATTTAAAATGTTTTTAATTTTTTTTAACGGTTTTACGTCGTCATAGCGTTGGGTGTGACCAGTTGCGTTTTTAATCAATCAGAAGTTTCAACAATTCGAATTCTGCGATATTCGACTTTGGAAATTTGCACACGAAAAGATAACTAAATGATAACCAACTACTTTTTAAGATATTGGTTGTTTAAATTAGTAAATTTTTAATGGTTTTTTCAAATTTCGTGCGGTCATTACCAGAAACCGCCAGGTTCAAACATGGCCCACATAGTTTTTATTAGATGATGGAAACGTCTCACCAATTTTAATTCAGATCGAAAAATAGCGGGAAAATATATTTGATTGAGTTAATATATTTTTAAAAAAATAAAATGATACGGACCAATGTGCTGGCGCTGGAATGAGTAAACATCGAAGTTTCCCTAATTTATGTTTTTCACAATGAGGACAAACTACTTCGTGATTCGACCTATGTCAGATTCCAGAAAAGACTATTCTAATAGGAACTTATGCGAGTGCAATTTTAGGAATTTTTCCTCCAACTAAACAAAAGCCTAGAATTTATTTCGAAGACCAGTACATTTTCGGTAGAGTGCATGTCTGTGAGCAGAAATATTTTTATTTATCCTCATAATTTAGACTTAGTGGTGTGTACCAACGATAAAGACTTAAATTGTATTTATTTTGGTCTTTTCTACATCAACTCCTCAATAAAGCTGGAATCCATCGGTCAAGCATGAGATCAATCCACTTACTTTGTAACTTTGCAGTTTTGCTTACTTAGTTATTTTCCTTAACATTCCATGAAGAAACTTTTCGCAAATCAGTGAGCTGTGCACGATATAATCTGTATACCCACTGTGTGAGACCTACTCATTATTTTTCTTGAGAAGTTTTTACATGGCTCTTACTCGGTCGCTGCAAAATAATAGATTGTCTTACCAGGTTTTGAACCTGGGTATATTGTGTGATAGTTGCACTACCGCACATAATAGGGTTGCCAGATACAAACTGTCTTTGTATTTTTTGATAGTCCAGCTTCCTCATCGTTTCTCAATTTGGATTTACTGAACTTTAAAAAAAAAATTATTTTGACCTTGGTCCTATTACGGAAAAAAAAGCCATGTTATCTTTACCTTAGTCTAATCTATACATTTTTTCAGAATTGCCCTCAAGTTTAACTCTATTACATTGTTTGCTCGGATTCTAATTTTTTTTACTTTTTTTTACACATTGACAAAGTCTGAAATGTTTTACATTTCATTTTGTTTTAGTGAAGTGATTTGATTCCATCGATTACCTACACAATAATAATTTCGATAAACATATGATTATATGATACCGATTTTGAAAGTGTTGGCAAACGAAATTTTGTCTATAGGAAATAGAATTGTAAAACAAAATCATCGCGTCTGCTAAGACGAAATTGCAGCGAAGCAAAATGCTGTTAAATGCAGCCGTAACGAGTTTAAGTGCTCTTATCCGGAATGTGCTGCTAAGCGAAGGGGCAGCTAAGCGAATTTTACAGTACATAGAAAGCACTTAACTAATTTCAAATTTGACAATTCGGAATTAGCTGGACAAATTATGCAATAGCTTGTAACTGGACTTGACTCCAAATATCTAGAAAAAACAGCGCGTCTGGCAACCTAGCACACTACAGATTAAAATTTCAGATGTACTTTGGCCTGATTTTCTTATGATTATTACAATTGTTGTGTCTGGGAAAAACAATTTCACTGCAACGACAACAGATGATGTCGTTGATGATGATGTTAAAATACTATTTATAGACCCAGAACGATGATTGGCAGAACCCAAAAAAGGGGCTTGTGTTTTGAGATTAATCTTCAGTTTAAACGTCCGTCAGTTTCGGTTTGACAATTCATAGATCCTGTAACAGAAAAATGTTTATTTAGTGCCTTCAATTATGAAAAGAAATCCTACACTTCTACTCAAATACTATTTGTAGTGTTCCGGTTCTGAGAAACAACAAAATTATTTAAAAAGAGTCAATTGACTCTACAAAGTGTTTTAATGATAAACATAAACATTTCACAACTCATTCCATTTTTGCTGAGTTTTCAAAAAACAAAAATTCTTCTAAAATAAAAAAAATAAAAATCAAGAATAGGCGAAACCCAAAAGAAAATGAATATAAACTCCATAAGAACAACAAATGCAGCAGTCGAATGAAAATGCGTGCCTTCACATACGTGTACATTAGGGTGCACCTTATTTACAGAAAAAATCAAAATTGCACCGTTACTGCCACAGAAATGTTATCCGTAGCAAAAAAAAAATCGTACTTACTTACTTTCCTTAACATACCCTCAACTAACAAATGAATAAGTGAGCTGTACACTATGTAATTGCTATACGTACCTACTGTTTGAAGCCGGCTCCGAAAGGCTAATGTTTTTTTTTTAGCATTTACGAGGTGGAAGCAGTCGCTAAAAAAAGTTTGATTTTTTTTTTTGTTATAATATAAGGTACACCCTAATGCACGTGCCTACATACGCATGTCTATATGTATATGAGTATCTAGCAATTATATGTGCCAGCATATGGGTATTTGTATCAGAGCTGGGCGCTAAGAATTACATGTGTAATGGATTGCGGTTTGAATTACGATTATTTTAATTGCAATTTAACATTTTTTAAAATTAGGATTATTGTAATCCTTCATCGGAGTCATTATGATTACGATTGCAGTAATCGTAATTTCGAAAAATTTGAAATTACAATTACAGTAATCGTAATCCTAATGTCTTCGATGAAGGATTACAATAATCCTAATTTAATTTTTTTTAAATAACGATTTTTTGAGTAATCGTAATCTTAGTTATTTAAAGAAGTTAGCGAAAGCTAATGTAGTAAGCAAAAGGTTTTTTTTTTAAATAAAATAAAAAAGTAATCCATGCCTTAGGATTACTTATTCCTTATAAAAAAAACACGTGATTACAATTACAGTAATGCTTCATCGAAGACATTAGGATTACGATTACTGTAATTGCAATTTCGACTTTTTCAGAATTACGATTGCTGCAATCGTAATCTTAATGCCTTCGATGAAGGATTACTTTAATCTTAATCGGATTTTGTTTTGTTTTAGGATTACTGCAATAGTAATCGTGTGGTAATCGTAATCCTTATTGCCCAGCTCTGATTTGTATGTAGAGTTGACTAGTGTGTTGAACTCTAAAGGTGGATGACGAAGGGGGTCGACCGGCGTTGGCAATAAAACTCCCCCAAATCAAATCGACTTAAATGCTGATATCAGCATTTGTAAAAAAATAACAATTTCAAAATAATTTTTTGCACACTATTACACAAATGCCTCTATACGCAGGTGGCGGCAAAAGTTTATGTAAATAGGAAATACCAAGCAAACGTAGGTGATTTGGTGATAGAGAACCCCTAGCCGGAATATTTTTTTTATTTAATTGCAATACAACGTAAATTTGTATTTTAATTTTGGGTCTAGGGTTACCATATGGCTAGATTTTTGAAGCGACCGCCTAAAGCCTCTGGTGGTAATCGAACCCAGAACCCCCACGCTGATAGGCAAGCACGCTACCAACTAGAGGGGCGCCTAAACTAGCCAGATTAAAGTAATTTTTTTTGGCTATTTGGTTTTTTAGTTGTAAGATTTTGCCAGATCACGCGTGATTCGTGACATGTGTGAAAGTGAAAAAATTTCGGTTTGCATTGCCATTTCATTAGGAACGATCTTAAAATCGAACATCATTTGCAAGTTATTCAGTTTTTTTTTTAACAAAATTGTTGCACTGTGAAAAAGGTTTTTCGAAAGTTACGTCAATTTTATGGACACTATGTGGGACCTGAAGCCGGCCAACTTACAAAAGTGGTTGTCTTTTGTCCTTAGAGGAGTTAGAAGAATATCACCTGTTTAAGAAATTTTTTACTCAATGGGTACGCCAGCCTGAGGCAGACAGGGTACCCTGAAAAATGCTTTGTTTGATGCAGTGTATTGTACCGCATTTCTTGCGACGAAGGTTGCAACGTTATGGCCAATGGGGCAAGGTACCGTTGGATGAACAAGGATAATTGTATGCCCAAAATATTGGAATTGGATTTGGTTGACATACAATGATACGATGAAACAATTAATAGGCGAGTTTAACCCTCCGATTAGTGAGTTTCCCGTACATCACACACTGGAGGCTTAATGAGTAATATAACGTTTCGGCACTTTTACTACTTGAATAATAGGATTTCTCGACACATATATATCTCTGGTTTCTTGGTTCTGGTCTACTTTTTTCAACCAACCCGTCTACGATGTTTCCGAGACATCAACTCATATCGTAACTACACTCACTTGAGTTCCGGGTAGCTCCAGCGCTGGGAAGTGCATTAACTGTACAGTTTTCAACTATGTGCCTATGTCCAGGTCCAGGAACCCAAGGGTAATAGAAGAATTTCTCGCTATGAACTTCAGAGACACGACATTCTCGAGCAATTATTTCAGTTATGTACACTTGCTGTCAATAAATATAAATAAATATATAAAGATATCCCTGTCTGATGTCCACTTATAATAAACTTGTCGTGGGACCGTTTCTATAACCACTATTTCGGCCAATCCATATCGTATTCTTGTCACGAAACTGGGATGGAGATAATGTTCAGGGATCGAAAGAAGGTACACAGTCAAAAGAAACGTTTGTGTGACTTTTTGGTTTTATGTTATGATCATTCGTTCTGTTTTATGCAGGCTAATAAGATCAAGGTTTGTTTTTGTCAAATGTACGCGGGTAGGGTTATATAGTTGCAACAAAAAGTCGATTTTTCCACCTTTAGAATTTTTCAAAAAATTGGAAAGTCGATTTTTAGACTTTTCGAGTTATTGTGAATTACAACTGGATTTAAGTCGACTTTTTACTTGAAAATAACACAATTTTATTCAAACTAATAAAATGGCACATTAAAAAAGTATCAAAACGGTAAAAAAAACCAATAGTACCATTTAATGGTATATAAAATAGATTCAATAGATCGATGAAAAACGTACTAATTTCCCTTAACATTCCATGTAGGAAATGATGGGGAACCTCTATCGAATCAGTGAGCTGTGCCCGATTTTATTTGTATACCTACCGTTTATAGCCGGTCCCGGACGGCTAAAAACATCTGGAGCAGGCTCTCTTACTCGTAAAGCCGCCAACAAGGTGTAAAGTCGTGAAGTCAGTCTCTCAGGCGGGTCGGACAAACTTTGAAATTAATGGTTTTCGTTTTCCATACCCCGCCATACTATTTGGGTTTAATTTTTGACAATCTGATCCATCATCAGTGTACTATTAACCACTGTTGTCCAGAAGTCACTGTGCAGAAATCACTTCATCTGGATGACTTTGCCGCCATTTCATTTTTGGAAGATTTTTGGTATTATTTAACACATATTATTTCGAACATTTGTGATACGACCTTCATTGAAATTGGCTTTTCCAAACTGAGCACTTTCAAATCGTACCACATATAACTACCATCGGTATAAAAGGTTTATAAATCTAGTTAATTCAATTTAATCTCCTGTATGGATATCCGATGTTTACTCACTACAACAATTCCCTTCATCAGGCTCATCTGATTGCTGTAGTTTTTCGGATATTTTATTTCGTCGATTTTGAAAATGGTGTGCACGAAATGTTCGCTAAACATTTCCAAGAGAGTATTTTAACAGTATTTGTTTAAAAAAAAATAGGAATTTGTTTAAAAAAAAACATTATTTACGTTGAAACCCTTTCAAATATTGTCATGCCAATTACTGACATCTATAGTGTGTAGCCGAACTAATGCGTCAAACAACGACTTGGGACGTCTGTCCACTGTACGGATGATTTAGAGTCTGGCGATGTCGTTTTTTTTAGCACACAAAAATATGAATAATATTTTGTTGCATTTTGGACAAAATTATTCTGGTTGTTGTTTGTATATTGAAAGGTGACACAAAAGTGGATTGTATCTCCGACGTTCACCAAAATTAGAATTATTGTCCGGTCTTAGAAATTGTTTCTGTAATCAGCACCCGACTGAATTCTATGAACAGAAAGATCATCTCATTGGTTGGCAGTATAAAGTTTTAAAGTGTAATCACATTTATTCGAATATAATGTAGCCAACTGGTTCAATCTGTGATTACACCCCGACAAGGACTAAATGGTCATTCTTCTTTTTTAAAATGAAACTTAATGATTTGACTCCACTAACTAACACTTTCCAGATTTGCAAAAACTTTCGCTGCTATCCACAGAATAATAATTTTCACTAACACAAACATATACAATTACAACACACACACACTACTTTGTAACGGCAATACTTGGCCGCGTTGTTGTTTACGGCTGAAGCATATTTCAATAATTACGCACAGTACCGTTGAAAATGTTGCAATTAAGCAACATAAAACGGAAATCAAAACCATACAAAAAAAAAAAAAAAATACGGACGAATCCACAAACAGCAAAACAATCAGTGCTCCGCCGAGCCGTACACAAATACTTTTGTAAATCATTACCAATGGCGGGTGAGTACATTCCCCATTCGCATTTCGCGCATTTCGTATCAGTAACGCAAACGTGCCACATGCCGCTGTCAAACAAACGGTTCCAGTGGCAACAATGGTGGTGGCAGTGGTGCTGTTATTGGTGGCATTCGGTTTGTTGTTGTTGTTGTTCTTGATGATACACATGGCCAAAATAATTAAGAAATGATTTATTTTGAATGGCCATAGAAAATATACAAGAAAAGAAGCAAAGAGAAGAGAAAAGTGGAAAAAGTGGCATTCAAGTTCATTACATTTCGTGTATGTTTTTTGCTTTCTTTACAATTCTGTTATTGTTTTCTTTAGAATATAGTGTGGGGAGAGCAAACAATTGTGTCGGAAAATAGCAGGTTGCGTTTTCTCTGCCCCCTTTCCGGAGAAAAACATCTCTGTTTTAGGTGGGTGGCCAGAGATGTAGAGTTCATAGCCAAACATCGGCAGACACGACGCCGTCCAGTTATTTGTAATGCCGCTTACAATTTCACAAGACTAAAGACTGTAATTATTGAAACTTCCACATAAAAATATTAGGACAAGATTGGCTCACGATTTAGAAGACGTAATTAAAGTTTCTGCCGCTCACAGTCAGTTTCAACTCCACGAAATCAGTTTCCGTTTTTTTCGTTTTCTAAAAAATTATTATGTGTTTCTGAAAAAAAAAATTTAAGTCAAAATAATTGAAACATGTTTTTGTAAAAGTGCAAGAAAATAATGGAGGAAAAGGGGGCCCTTGGCTTCAGCCTAGTCAGCCTAATGGAAAGTCCGGGCCTGCCTATAACCGTCGATATCTCATCCGGTTTTCTATTTAAATAATACGATTATGTCATTTCATTAGCTGCTATCTGAATATCGATAGCATTATATAGAAAGGACATAAATACGCAATTCAAATAATATAAACTCATTTAACTCATTTGAGCTGAGGGTTGGGGTTTGTTTCATGCTTGAAAATTGTCCGATGTTCAACAAATGAAGAAGATTTGGACAAATCTCACTGGAAAGAGACTGGAAGGTGAACTCATCGCTCCGGAAGGTTAAAAATAAATTTTACCTGAAACGTTCTCGGAAAATAGAAGTAATGTGTGAAAAAACTGCACGAAGATGACTTGGCATCGAAAACGAATTAGTGTAGCTTAAGAATAATGAAATATTTGTGACTTGATTCAACCAGGCCATATAGTACAAAAAAAAATATGTTGTAATATATGGGAAATATTCAAGGGAAAGAAAACGAAAACATGGAGTGGTCGTACCACAAGTTTGCAGTTTTATTAATGTAATCGAATTATTGTTTTTTAGACCTAAAAAATATATTAAGCAAGTGGGAATAAGCAAATGGAATATAACGCAACTTATTCTCTTGATAGAGAAACTAATTAGAAATTTTATTTATAAATAACTGCCACAAAGTATAAATAAAATAATTGCTGTGTATTTATGGACAAAATACAATACAATTTGAAGTTTAAAACTCAACAAATGAGATAAAATGAGATCAATTAAATACCTTGTATGGTATACAAGTATAGATTTTTGTATGACCTACAAAATGATGAAGTGAAATATCATAAACGATTTAGACAAAAAAAGTTATTAATCGACCCTTAATCGGGGTTCGGTGATATGATGCAAAATAGTCGAAGCTTAAGATTTTGACAAATACTTTTTATGGAAACATTGTAGATGCACTTTAGACATTGAATTTCAAATTCGATATTATTTTTTTTTAACTAATAATCAGGGGAAGCCCCCTATGGATGCAATGCACTGTGTTAGTGTAGAAACAGAACACTGCGGCTGCGGCAGCGGTTGTCAAATTCGTATGGAAAATTGAGAGGCAAAACCGCACTAAAAAACCGCAATGAATTAAATCTATTTTTAATTTCTCTGCGGATTTTCTTACGCTCTGAATTTTTGATACTGCCTCTCTCTTTGTGTTGCCATATTTTCCTGTTTTTTGTAAACACAAAACATATGGTCTACTAGTTCTTTGTACATATTTTCAGTAAGAAGAAGGAAAAAATACAATTGGTAATTATTTGAGAGAAAGATAATTTTAAATATGGAACAAATACAAAAGATTATCGAAAAAGTTGAGCAACATGAATGCTTGTACAATTTACAATCAAAATACAATTCAAAATAATTCTTTTGTTTCAGTTGAAATCAAATAATAATAACGAACATCTGTGAAATGACAACAAAAACCGCTACCGCAACCGTCGTCATTTAATTCATTTGCTCTCGCCGCACCGGTTTCCGCAGCCGCAGCCGCAGTATTGTGTTTCTACACTTAGCGGTAGGAAATGAGGGCATTGGAGTTGGCTTTGAATTTGAGAATGTCATAGCAGGCAGGAAAAACACATGCTGGAAGTTTATTTCACATACGAACAGTTCAGCTGAAGAACGAATTATCTCTATAGTACGTCGTCTGGTCAACCGGCCATTTGACAATGAACGGATGAGACTCCCTGGATTCCGGCTAAATGTTCTAGCTTCAGGGACCAGACGAACAGCGATAGAACAGCGATAGACAACCCACGTTCCGGCGATTAATATACTTTTCGTGAGTCGACTTATACAAACATACTCTGGTTGTATTGGCCATCTTGAATCTCTACATATTTGTGTCCACTTGTAACACATTGACACCAAAATCCCAATCGATTGTCAGCTTGACGAATATTCCCGTAATCGCCTGTTAAATGTGAATGCTAGCCTGGTCAAGTAATTGCTAGTAATAGTGCTGCAATAGCTTAGTCGTTACAAATTCCGTTGAAACTGGTCCCGTTGTATGCTGGTGCCCGGTTTGTTGGCTTTCTGCTGAGGGATCTGGGTGGACAAAGAAACATATTCAAATTGGTATTGATTTTGCTAATGTCTAATTATTCTTAATAAAAAATTAATGTTTTTAAACGATTATCCTATCCCTAAATATGGCTTATTACAAAAATTGCAGTAATTTTTACATAATTCTTTGAAAAAATTAAAATTCGTTTGAAAACATAATTTTATTGCCGACTATTAGCAGGAAATCTAAACTAACGCTAATTTTTGCTAGGGTATTTGGTAGTTGGTATTTTGGTATTGAAGGAAAAATTGATTTTTTTTAGAGAAATGATCGGATGTTTTGGGCGGTCGTGGTGTGGCAGGTAGTGTGTGTGTGATTATCACACAGAAGAACACGAGTTCGAAACCGGGTAAGACCATCAAACATTTTTCGGCGACTGTTTCCACCTCGTACATGTTGGCGACTTTACGCGTAAGAGAGCAATCTCTAAGCCATGTAAAACTTCTCTAGAGAAGCATTAGCCTTTCGGAGCCGGCTTTAAAGACTAGGTCCCGGTCAGTGAGTATACAAATTATGATTCGAGAGAAGTTCCCCGTCTGTTCCTTCATGGAATGTTAAGGGAAATAAGTAAGATCGGATGTTTATTTCATAATATAGAGAAAGGTATGCCGTTAATAATGAAAAACAACATCTACCAAATGGCATCCACGACCACTCATACAGGACCACATCCTTTTCATGAAATTTTCTATAACCAAATCGCAAAGTGGCTGCCATATGTCCTCGATAGCCTCACGAATTCTATCTTAGAAGTCTTGAATCGACGTTGGGCTGTTGGCGTAGAACTTATCCTTCACGTGGCCCAAACAAGAAGAAGCCGCAAGGTGTTAAATCACAAGAGATGGGTGGCCAATTGTGATCACCTCTTCGAGAGATAACTCGGTCCGGAAACTTTTCCCGTGAAAGTGCAATGGTTTCGTTGCTTGTGCGGCATGTAGCGCCGTCTTGTTGATAGTAAGCGTTGTCCAGATCAATATCATCCAACTCCGACCATACAAAATCATTAATCATCTCTCGATAGCGCAATCCGTTCACCGTAACTGTTGATCCAACCTCTTTTTCGATAAAGTAATGTCCAATGACCCCGCCGATAGAATTCCTGATCATTTTCATGCATTTCAAGGACTAATTAGCAAAGACTGAACGTTGTTGATGATCGGCCGGCTTTAGCTCTTGTGTTAACTGAACTTTATAAGCCTTAAGACTTTTATGCAAAATACGGTGGAATGACCAATTCCAAAGAATGACGAGGAATGTATAAACCTGGGTTTTCTTCAATACTTTCGGATACAGCAGCAGTTATTCTTGAGGGACGTGCACGGTTTTTATTCTTCACATCACTAACTTGTCGCAATAGCTCGAATTTGTCCACCAATTTCTGTATTGCGGTCCGACAAGGTGCTTCACGACGACCCACAAAATGCTTTAGTTTTGCGAACTGTGACTGCAAGATTTTTACCATTTTTGTAGTGAATTTTAATAATTTCAATAAAACAGTTTAAAAACAAGCATAGCTTAAAAATACGTTACCATCATTTGTTTTAAGTAATATTACTGATACGCACCCCAGTACAAAAGATGAAATACAAATTGCTGCCCTAGTTTTGGTATATTGCAGCAACAATTCCATTGTTTTCTTTCATTACAATTTTTTAACCTTTCAATTTGAATTTGATGTAATATTTAAACAGAAATACAAGAATATATTTGTACTTCTTTTTGTCAAAGAAAGCCATTAAAACACCTGTCGCCGATAAATTGCTTTGCAACCATCGGCCAAGAAGTCTCCCGTGCAACACCAACAAACACACAAAACTCATTTACGCACTGTGTCTATTTTACAACCATGAGTAGAAAATAAATGCTTAAATAAAACAGGCGATAATGTCATACATGGAAGTACCGATGCAAAGTGAAATACAACGATGAGAAGAAGTGGAAACAAACGAAACAAGTGTGTTTGACAATCACACAAAGTTCACCACAAAAGAGAGAATAATAATAAACAAAATGCAAACGGGGGGAAAAAATACGTTTCATATTTTTTTTCATTCGATTTCTCTGTTTTTTTTTTTGTTTGGCATCGGCGCACTGTGCAATGTCACATTTCCGGAGAGAGCTAATGTTTTCATCTATGAATGGAAAACTCAGCCAACACACAACGAAAAGAAAATACAAAGCAAAAGGAATTGAAAATACATTGTTGTAGTAACAGACACTCACTCACTCATACATCTTTACAGATGTACATACGTACTTGTATATGTTGCCATATGTATTGTGTTTTCTTGCAATTCCTTTTGATTAGCTTTTCAGCAATCGTTTCTTTTGAAAATTTCAATTGCATACCTGCCACATTACTCATGATCAGACATTCATTCGTTGAACATCAGTATTTGTGGCATTTCTTTTGTGATTAGTGTGGAATGGGGAGGTGGCAAGAAAATCAAACAGAATATTGTTTTGTTTCGCATTTTGTTTACATTTTCTGATGGCGCGAGTGGAGAATGGAACGAAAACAAACTATTCCATAGCAGACACCCATGCATTCTCCCGACCAGTCACACATATGATTTTACGCTCTCTCTCTCTGACATGCCCTCCAATATTTTAGTGATGACGAAAACACTAGAGTGACCAGCTTAATATTACAATGGATATAAAAGGCATATTGCTCATTTACTTCAATAGTGTCACAACTCAAAACAATATGTTTTGAGGAGTGGCGTTTAAAGCTTTCATAGGTTTCCCGAATAAGCAAGAGCCCTGACATATGTTTATAAAATACACGCAGAACAAAAGTCAACGTAAATAAGAGATTTACAGGTTTTTCATGAGCAACAAAAAAAGTGAATTTTGAATTATGACACTATTCAAGTAAATAGCGATATGTTTATGATTTGCAATTTATTGCAAGTCCTTGATAAGTCGAGCCCTAATTTAAATGACAGTCATCAAATCTATGGATCCGAGCAATAGGTTTCTTCCGATTAAATGTCGAACTATGTCGTTGAATAGGAAACCATGGAAGTCGGAGTCTAGTCTAAGCCAATTCGTAAACGATTTCCAAGTTTAAGGTTCATGGGTTCTGTACTCCAATTTATATATTTTTAATATGAATCTAAAATGAAAAGTGATCTTTTTTTCTTTCATAAAAACCTTTATTTTATTTTACCTTAGCTCTATTCTCTGATATACGTATCCACCAAAATGTATGTATGTCATTCATTTGCAAGAAACTGCACCTCTACATGTATGAATCGTACACGCTTCCATGTCGGTATAACGATAGAAATATAAACATCTTCCTGTCTATCTCGTACTGAGCATTAAGACCCCATAAATGAGATCGTAGTTAAACCACGATTATGTAATACTCAGTTTTAAATAAACTTCAAATATGTTTTTGTGTGGTCAGTCAAAATAATCGACTCTTTCGGCTGCTGATGTGGCAACACTAATAGTTTTTATCAGAAAACATATCTTTCCGGGGAATAATTAAAATAATATAGGGTTATCCATTTCGTGGTTTCAAACGTATAGGGCTGGAATTCGACATCGGTCAAACGAAGTTGTTCAACCAATTTTTTTTCATTTCCGTTGGAAGTTTGACATTGACGAAAATGGATCGCTTAACTATCACACAATGCGTAAAAATTATTAAAACCTACTACAAAAATGGTGATTCTAGCACAGACACATATCGTGCTTTAAGAGGAGATTATGATTTATGGTTATGAAGCACATTTCTTACTCGGTGGGTATGTTACTAAACCAAATTGTCGTATTTGGGGTTCTGAGAATCCTCAGGTAATTGAAGAGAGGCCATTACATCCACAAAAAGTCACTGTTTGGTGCACTCTTTGGTCCGAAGGTGCACGCTGAAAAAAAATGCGCATAAACATATATATATATTTTTCCATACCACAAATATAAACTTGTTTGTAGGTGATAAATATCAAATGTATGTATGCATTTTTGACTTACTTTTTATTTTTTTTCAATTTGTGAATTTCTATATAACAATCCATCTCATTCTGTAGGTATTGCCTTTATTTTAAAGAGCGTAAATGCAGAAAAAAATTACGAAAACAGTTGCAAATACACACTTATTCGCACCCAAAGGTTGTACTTTGTTGAATTTAATAAGTTCGTTGTCTGTTTTTCCCAAACACGCTATTGCTTATACACAAATATGTAATACTAATAGCAAACGAGTTAAATTTACATCCAAATAAGCTTTGAGTAGAAGGAAATAAGCTTTACTTGCTACAAACACCAAACACTTTTACTTGTGTGTAAACAAAAAAAAGACGTATTTTTCAGTGTGTGTGATTGGACCTTACTTCTTCGAAAACGACCAGGGAACGACTGTCACCGTCAATTCTGTTTTTTGCCTGCTATTAAAGAATACGATTTGGAGAATTTGTTGTTTCAACAAGACAATTTGTGGTTGTGGCGACATCAACCGGCCACCAAGATCATGCGATTTGACACCATTAGTTTTTTTTTGAGGGGCTACGCGAAAGACAATGTTTATGCAGATAAACTCGTGAGCACTTAAGAACCAACATTCGTCATGTTATGGCTGAGATACCGCCCAATATGTGCCAAAAAGTGGTCCAAAATTACCTCAAAAGAATCAATGCTTGCAACACTTCGCTTGGTGGTCATTTAAATGATGTAGTGTTTCACACATAATGTCAACGTTCAAACTTTATAATAAAAAAAATATTTTTTTTAATGCAAAAACTTTTGAAAAGCAAAATGGATAATCCTTTATTAAACTTTTGTTGTTGATTTCGGAGGAAAGAAATGGGTTTTTTAACAAAATGCTGCATATAATCGATTTGAAAAGTTCTGCAAGACAACCAGAGGTTTGGAAAAGGTTTTAAAGCGAAATACTGTTTTTGGTTACACAAGATTTTTAGTAAAGATATGAGGATTAACTAGTGGACAAATAGTAAGTTCGGCCGGGCCGAATCTTATATACCCTCCATCATGGATCCTTAAAAAGTCAATAAATAAGAAAACTAACTGAGTTTTTGGGCCGCTCGTGACCCGATAGTCCCAGGAACCCGATCACAAATTTTATCCAAATCATGAAAATAAATGCATATTTGGGTTCGCGAGAAAATTTCGTTGCATTTCGATACCCATATGTCCATGTTTGTCAAGGGACGGTTTTTGGGCCGCTGGTGACCCGATAGTCCCAGAAACCGGATCAAAAAATTTAGGCAAATCATGAAAATAAAGGCATATTTGGGTTCGTGAGTAAATTTCGTTGCACTTCGATACCCATATGCGCATGTTTATCATGGGCTCTTTTTTGGGCCCCAAGGGTCCACGGAACCCATGAGCACGCCCATTTTTGGGATTTTTTTTCCCAATCTATAAATTATATAAACTTAGAACAATTTTACCAAAAAAAATCAGATATAGTGAAAAAAAATATTTGAAAAATTTTATTATGGCCGGGATATATTTAGTCCCGTAAAGGGGAACTTTTTCCCCTTTGGTCCGATATTGCCCATTCTCGAACTTAACCTGCTTATGGTATCTTCCTACAAAATTTCAGCTTCTTAGCGTTGGTCGTTCGCACTCTATCGTGATTTCAACAGACAACAGACGGACGGACGGACGGACAGACGGACATCGCTAGAATGTCTTAGAATGTTACACTGACCGATAATATATATACTTTATAGGGTCGCAGATCACTCTTGTTGCAAACGGAATGACAAACTTAGTATATACTCCATCCTATGATGGAGTGTATAAAAACGATTCTAAATGAACTTTGGAACGGGCAAAAGACACATGTATGGAACATTTACAGCTGCATCATTAGATAATTTTCATTATTTGTGTATGTTGGCGAATAAAAATCATTTTGATTCTTCTTCTTCATGCGTTGGTTGCTGTCACAACCATATGACTATCACACTATAGTTTAATCGTCCAGTATTGAATGATTAAACTGCAGTTAAACTTTGACTGAAAAATTGAATTTGCAGTTTAAATTAAATTTAGATCACGAAGATAATGCTCGACTCATTTGTTAGGCCTTAGATAAGTCGACAAATATCGTTCTTTTTGGGTCGAATGCCTTTGCTAAAGTCCTTTTTTGTTGGTATAGACAATTAATTACTTTAATTCCATTGCACTCCTAATTTATAGCGAATATTTCGACATATTAGTGTGAATATGGCCAAACGTCGACGCTTATTGTGAATGGGTTAGTGTAGAAACAATATTTTACTCCCAGAAAAAAGTCATCTTTGTCCTGTTCCATGTGTCATTCTGCCCAAAAATAGTTCTGCATGAAAACATTTAAATGCAATGAACTGGAGTCAGTATATGAACTGGGATTTTCGACCCTTCATGCTCGAATTTCTTTCATCAGAATTTAAAAAATTTAAACAAAATAATTTGGACTTCAAAAGCGAAGCGTGAAATAAAAAAGAAATAAAAAATAACGGAGAAGAGGAAAATTACTGGGCTAAGGGTTGACTGTCCTAAGCAGGGTGGACGGCAATACTTAGCCGGTTTTTTTAAGGTGTGGCCGTTAGAGTCTTTTTCTTAATTTTAAGAAATTGCCGTCTGTATTTTACTACTCTGCCCACACTTAGTTCGTACCCCTGAATATTTTTTAATATGTAATTTATGTTGCTGTTTTTGTAATTTTTTTTGTTCTGTCTAAGGAATACAAATTTTAGCTTTAAGGAGACAATAAACTTTGTCTCAAAAACATACATTTTTAAATAAACATAAAAGCAGAAATTGAAAATATTAGAAAACGGACAGTATTGCGTGGTAGTATTCTCATCAAGTTATTGACGAATTGGTGGCTGGTGGATTAATAAGGCCAATAAGGGTAACTAACCACGCTTAAGATTTCTTCTGATCACAGATCATAGTTTTGTTCCAGAACGTAATACCGAAAAAGATGTAATACTCAACCTAGAAGATCTTTAAACATTTTTTTTGATATTTACTTTGTCATTTTCTCATTTGAAATAATCACATTAATTTGAGTAAAGATAGCTACCAGTAAAAATGTAGAAGAAGATCAACCCATTCTCAATTGATTAATTGTTGATCACCAAAAGTGCATTGTGTGGCAGGGCAACTACTATTGACAATCTACGCTATTTGCGGACTCCCTAGATTCCAAAATAAATCATTCTACATCTACTAGGCAGACTACATAAATCACATACGGATTTGTCCAATATCGGGCAGGTAACGAGGAATACATATACTATGGGAGACCTGGTGACATCTAGGGTTTGCAATATTCTACTACTACTGCAAATAGAATTTTTGTAGTGAATTTTAATAATTTCAATTCGATGTTGAAGCGTCTATTGTTTAGTAATGGCGTACTTTTCAAAGTATAAAAGCTTCAAAAGTGACAGCTACCGAAATACCGGGTGATTCAAAATAACACCGCTTTTTGGAAAAATCTTTGCATTAAAATTCACAATTAATGAGCTTGGATGAAAATAGTAACTTATTTGCATTTGGTTGAGTTGTCTTAAATGTGATTGACACACAATTTTTTGAGATCACATGTTTTGTCCAAGTCTTTAGAATTGTCTCCAAAAAATGTTTTCATAACATTAATTGATTCTTATTTAGTAGTAGGTTTAATTGAATTTATTATAATGATCTCATAATAAATTCTTTTGAACCTACTACAGCCTTTTCAACGTTTCCATTGTCCATATACGTTACCTCCTCTGTTATCTCTTGGTCCGCCAATTCTCTTCTATGATTGTGTATATACTTTAATGAGTTCCATAAATTAGTATTCAAATGGGACGGCATATTTCTCTTAAGCGGTGTTCGTGTCATTTAAGAGTGTGTCTTTGTATTAAAAAAGTGTTTCACATAAACGATTTTGAAATAAAGCATACTTTCGTTTAATCGAGGTAGATTGCATGGAAAATCATCCAGAACAATCGTTACTAATATTTATTTTCAATTAAGCGATTTTTTCAATTAAAATGTGTGATCAATTCGGTGATACTCAAAGAAAAACTAAGATTTTCAAGTACGTCTTTTCTTTTCTCAATGTTTTTTTTTTTTTGCTACGAACATTTTATAAATTCAACCCAGATACAAATTCAATCGCTCTTCTAGCTAAATCTGTCATGGTCTGAATTCGATCACGTGGAAAATTCTATACTGAGACGATTCTATCTATGTCTAAATGCCATCGACTGAATGTTTTGCATGTAAATACGTTATGAATCGAATGTACCAAAAATGTCTTCGATGTAATCTGGAAACAAGTGCGCAATATCAATGAAATCCATCATAATTTCTATGAAATGATTCATTACTTGTCATACAATAATCTTTATTGGATGATGTAGTGAAATTTGAATTCACATTCTCATAAATATCAATGAAATCCATCACAGATTCTATGACATGATTCATTAATTTTCATACAATAATCTTTTATTTGGATGATGTCGAAAATTTGAATTCACATTCTCACAAATTAAAGTGAATTATTGAGCGCGTATACATTTTCCATTACCAATTTGTACAAAATGCGTTTTTCCTATTTATGAACATGAATTATAATCCAAAATTCAGATACGGCTCCGACCTTTAGACGAGATAAGAAACAGCTGGCCACCCTTAAACGATAGTAATGCAACATCTGTTCGTACGCACTGGAAAACTCCCACACACACACACACACACAGATACTCTCACACATAAGCGAGCATAAGGCAAAATTCTCCAAAATTATTTGACAATCGTCAAAAATTGAAAACAATGGCTGACATAGACACATAAACAAACCGAGGGGGTGGGTGTTGGGTCGATTGTTAGTCCCGAACCCGAAACATTGCAGCACACTGAGAGATGATAACAGAGTACAATACAAATGAAGTTGCGGAGAACAGGAGAACTGGTGAGAGCAAGAGCGCACGCGAGAGGACCAAACATATTTTAATACACTTTTCCCAAATACAGAAAAGAATGAAAAGAAAAACTTTTTCAGTTCGAGTGCAGAGATAAGTAAGAAAAGTTGAAATCGAATCGAATGAAACGAGACGTCGAAATATCAGAAAACTACGAGTGAAATTTTATGTGTGTGTGTGTGTAATTGTGGAAATCTAATGAAAATCCAATCAAATATATTTTTTAACGCCAAACAACAAGAAAATAGTACAAAATTAATGTAAAAATCATGTGGAAATATTGAAAAGACAACGGTTGGAATTGCAAAGGGGGTTGGAGGGAGTCGTGAGTGAAGACTTTAATTTTCGCCACACGGAAAAACATATTTTTTATGGCAACCTTGTAAGGGCCTATGTGCAGGGGCTTTCAGGGATACGAGCATAGGGGGTTAGGGTGCAGGCAGCAGGAAGCACACACACACACGCAACAAAACAGTATACACTCACTGAATGGCTGTTCGTTTTCCCTGACAGAAATTGCTATTTTTAAACATTTGTTTGAAATCGCAAATAAAATCCTCCAAAAAAGCTGAATAAAATTGTTAGGGATTTGGTTGGATTGGGCACATTTCCGAAATGTCTGTGTGACACTTGGTGGGATATCTTTATCTGCAGTATTTCTGTAATTTTTAAAGTGTGTGTGTGTCAATTCTTTTTTGATGTGTTGTCCTGCGTTTGGTTGTTCTCTTCCGTGTTATTCCTTAATTTCTGTTTCTGTTTTTGCTTCTTCTTTTTCCGTTCCCTTTTTTTACTATAGAGGTTTTGAGGTTAAGTTTTTTTTTCCCCCATTAGAACATGTTCTAATATCTCGTTCGGTGTGTGTAAGTGTGTGGTTGTGGTTCTCTAATGTTACCCTTTGCAAGTCAAGTGTGAAATGAAAAAAAAAAAACAACATATCCTTATAATAGAATGAAGATTGTAAAGATTCTGCATTTTTAGTTCAAGTGTTCCAAAGTTCCGTATAATCCAAAAAAAAAAAAGTTCCAAATACAAATTGCCAACAACTAATAATACAGCGCAGACAGGAGATATAAATAGAAAACCCACACAAATAAAAGAGAAGAGGAAAAAAGGGAAACTGAATTCCTGCAATTGTTTGCTGCTGTAAATTTTGTATTGACCAATCCAACAAAAGTTTCGAAAAAAGATGTTTAGTTCTCAAACAGTGCAACCAAACATTATCTAAACAGTTCAGCGAAAACAAAGAGAAGTGAATTCCTGTAAATGTGCGCCACTTCCAACTTTGTGTTGACCAGTGTAAATTAAAGTAATTTATAAATAAACCAATTTAAATATTAATTTAGAAGTAAAACCAAAAAAAGCTAAAGACGTTAATATAAATTCATATTTTTCTAAAAACAATACCCATACACGGTGTTACAAACGTTTTTTTTTAATTTGCTCATGATATAAAGAAAAGAGAGGAAAATAACATATTTCTCCAGCCGGTGTACATTCCAAAACAGAATTCTCAAATATTATTTTGCCTTCAAATCCTTCAGAGTTTCACAGAAAGACAAAGATAAAAGCCTAACTTACAAATCCCCAAATGACCTCTGGAGAGGCAGCAACCACAAACACAATTCATAAAAATCTATGTTGCAACAAATTTTGTGTAGACCAGTGTAAAAGTCGAATTATGTTAGAATTGAAAAAAGCCATCTCCGATTGTTTATAAAGATTAATTCAGTGGTAAAAATATTAATCGAATCTTTTACCCAGAACTCGCTCTCTGCATGCGATTCGCGCCGTGAGTGTGTGTGTGTATGTGCATGTCTTCTAACATTGTATATGTGAGAGTGTGTGACTGCGTGCGTGCATGTGTGAATCCAGTGTTTTATTTTGCGAGCGTTGCGTTGAATCCCCTCCACCCCGAAATCCAAAACCAGCCAACGAACACCAGCTCTCGTTAAATTCGTGTCATACTTACCTAAATTTCATGTTCTCCTTCTTCTTCCAAACTAAAGTTTATTTTTGAAACACAAACAACTCAATAGTGAAACATAAATAGACAGAGCGCAAGAGAACGTGAGCGAAAAATAGAAAGCAGAAAACGCCAAAAGGAAAAAAAAACGAAACCCAAGAAACTCCAGTGATTTGGCGTAATTTTAATTTTTGTTGTATTCACAAGAAAGAAAAACAAATTTGGCGCATTGTTGTAGTTGTCGCCGACGCCGCCACCGCCGCATAATTGCAAAATTGTGGTGGTTTTCATATCCGAGTATCCGATTGGAGCGGAGCGTTGTAGCGTACGTGCGTTCGATATCGACTTGGTTTTGGTGCGTTCCAATTTTCTGGTGAAACTGTCTGCGTTAATTCTTTCAAAATATCTTCATTCGAAGAAGATTATCGGGCTGATCGGCCCATGGTGCAACGTGCATCATCCTCAGATGTTCCCTCTGTATCGGGCGGCCATCGAGAATCTCGATTTGGCCTTGGTTATTCATCATATCAAAGTGGATACAATAAACTATTTACACAGGTTGGTAAACACATTTTGCATAAAATATTTCGTTTTATAAACAAATACAAATCGTTGTTTGAATCATAAACAATTTTTTTTTAAAATTATATGTTGATTGAAAATCATTGGCATCGTCTCTATCAGTCCAGCGGGGGGGACTATTTGAAATAAAATTGTTTTTCGTGATATTTCGATTGATACGCTAACTTATCAGCGAGGGGAGCGGTACTCTGTTATTTGTATCTATGCTGCGATATTGTCTTGGTTTTGTTTTGTGTTAGAGGTACATTGGGTAATGTGGAACCACTCTCACGGTCAATTAAATTGGCCTGAGCTAGTTTATGTGAGATCCAAATGAATGGGGATTCTGAACCACTGGATTTTCACATTCCTGGTTATAAAAGTCTATCCTAGTTCTTTTCTCACATGGGCCTTGTGGTCTTTATGTGTGTGTGTGTGCAATAGAGTTGTGTTTCATAGCCAACAACATTTGGACTCAATAGATTCGGAATTTGACTGCCTTTGGGTAATGTTCAGGATAAGATTGCACCTTTTAGAAATCATGACAGATGTCCAAATTTGGAATGATAAAAAATATGTGAAAATTGTTTTTGTATTTGCAAACAATTCGTCTTTGCCTGAAAGCGTTCAACCACTTCCAGTAATCGATAACATATTTGAGATGCCTCGGATACTTTTTTGCACACGTGGATTTAAATCCATTGGCGAAGGAAATGGGGTACTGTGGGGTGCTTAGCACCCCCCAGAAAAATTTTAGCCCCCCCAACATTTAGTAAGTGATACAGTTGCTACATAGAAGAAATTGTCATATTACACTATATGTGTTTCTTGGGGGGGGGGGGGGGGGGGGGGGGGGCTAAAGCTAAAGCTGGATACGCCAATGTTTAAATCTGGGGCCTAATTGGGGCATTCGTTATCGACAGCATTTTCGTGTCGACATAATTGTAAAGGGTTTTCCAACAAGAGGAGTTATTTCGATCAACAGTTACGGTGAATGCGCTATCGAGAGATGATTAATGATTTTTTTTCCTCGGAGTTGGATGATATTGATCTAAACAACGTTTACTTACAACAAGATGGCGCTAACGTGTCACGCAACCTTTTTTACGGGAAAAGTTTCCGGACTGTGTTATCTCTCGAAGAGGTGAACAGAATTTGCCACCGAGATCTTGTGGTCTACGCCAACAGCCCAGCGTCGATTCAAGACTTCAAAGATAGAATTAGTGGGGCTATCAAGGACATAGGGCAGCCACTTTGCGATTTGGTTATGGACAATTTCATGACAAGGATATGGTCCTGTAATGGTGACCATTTGACTAATGTTGTTTTTCATTATTAACGGCATACCTTTGTCTTTATTATGAAATAAACATCCGCTCATTTATTTTAAAAAATGAAATTTTTCTTTGAGTACCAAAATAGTATCTCTTGTTGGAAAACCCTGTAGATGGTTCGACATTTTTCTTTATTTTTTACCATTAAATGATCAAAAACTGAACATAATAAAACTCAGGCCCGGATGGTACTTCAGCACTAGTCCTATATAAGTGCTGTTCGACGTTGGCTCGTCAGCGCTCTCGAAGGATATGGAGATCATGGTTAACCACATCTTTTAAAGTATCTACAGTCTAACGGCCTTCTGAATGCTCGTTAGTATGGCTTCCGTAGAAACCGATGTACTGGAAACTTGATGACGTTCCTTTCAGAACAATGTAGCCTTAGTGAAAGCCAGATCGGGGCTGTGCATATTTAATATCAAAATATATTGCACATAGTGTCTGTAATACCTTTTCTCGAGTTTTCTCCGAGTTCGCTGTAATTCTATCTTTGAAGTGTAGGTAGTACAGCAACACAAGGTACGACAAGGACATAGAAAAAAAACCTTATTAAATCCTGGCGGATTTCACCAACCTTTTCGTATTCATTTGATCATCGACCAAGTCGATTTATTGATTATTTCTCAAATTCAAGACAGAGTCAAGAGACACTACTACTTCTTTGCCCCTTCCATAACACCGCTAATATCGCTAAAACAGTGCATTGTCGTTATAGGGAGCATCACCTGAGTGTTTGTCAAATGAAAAAATGTATACAATGCTTGTCATTCCATTATCTATATCTTGAACCAATCAACCAGTACGGGTATTATTTTAATATTTTTTCGAATTAAGAAAATTCTTCGCAGGTGCTTGTCCTGTCTGTTAAATTCAGCTTATTTAGTTGTCGGCGTTAGGCTGAGATTCTGCTACCCTATGAATATGCTGATCACCCCCATCTGTCTGTTGTACTGCGAGTATGGTATCACATTTCTTATGCATATTTCTGTGGTCACAACCCTTAACAGCCTATCTCGAGTTAGGACACAATTGAGTTATTAGCACCATCGTATTCATCGTATCTAAATTTATTTGCTCTAAATTTTTCATGTTTGTATCTCTTCTAGGAAGGCAATTAATCCTAAAAAACCTTTCGTTTTTTGATAAACATAAATTGAGTTAAGGTCTTTCTCAAAACAAAAAGTTTTTTATTTAATCTGGAATAATAGCCTAACTCAACTTGAACTTTTTGACTTTCTTTCGTTCAACAATTCATAAGAGCCTAAGTGTCTTTTTCGATAATATCTTTTGACTGCGAGAATAAACAACTATTTTTTGTTAACAACTAAGTAAAGAAATTCGTTTCCTTGGAATCTGTAGCAAAGTTTTCCAAAAAACACCTTCTCCTGATTTTCAGTGAAGATTCAAAACTTTAAACTCCTGTACTGAAAATATTGAAAAACAGACTTAGGCTGTTATGGGTTGTGACCACAGATTTATTTCCTATTTGTCTACTGCTACAGTTCTGTCTTATTTCCTTTATGAAAATGTCAATAGCAACCAAGCCAGAAAGGCTCATCAACGAAGTTAGTTAAGAATCCGCAAATAATTGTGCTAGGTACAGTGTTGGAAAATCAAAGTCAGTATTCCTATGATAGCCTGTATTGTTGTCGGTCCACAGTGAAGAAGTTTATTCTGGCCACCTTGAGAAATGCAATATTTGATAATATTCATTGAAATATCACCGTCTTATCAGACGCATAATGCCTGATAATTTGTCTTCAATACGAGCATCTAGCATAGCGATCTGATCTTTTGAATCTGATGAATTTATCTGAAAACATCTGACATTCGTACCCGTATGTTATCTGTTCATGCACGTTTGATCATACTTTTTCTATGGGTGTATGGTCAAACCCAAATACACTGGTAAAACATAATAACATTATCAGCGTGTAGGAATGTAATTGCTTAGTCATGTAAAACTTCTCTAGGCAACCACATTAGGTCCCGATCATTGTGTACAATTAGCGAAGTCAGTACAATTAGCGAAGTCGGGGGATCAGGAGCATATCGAACTGGGCATCGCCGTAGCTGTTGACAAGGTCTTGGAAATAAGCCGTTGACCACTGGAGAGACAGAGCTTTCACTTGGTCCGGAAACCATTACTAAGAGGTAGTCTTTAGCATATGTGGAATTGGAAATCGTATTGGAAACTAGAATGGGTTGTTTGGGCAGCCTAGCATAGTCTACAAGATGTGGCAGCCTGGTTAGACCTATCCATAATAGCAGAAATAAAATTCCAGCTTGTGTGCTGCTTTAGGGCCAATCTTCCTGTCGGATCTGCTCGCAGTACAAAATGGATAATACAGGGTTATTCATTTTGCTTTTTAAAAGAAAACTTAAATAAAACACAAAATATTTTGGTTCATGATATTTCTTTTTTATTATAAAGTTTGAACATTGACATTATGTGTGAAACACAACATCATTTAAATGACCACCACGCGAAGTGTTGCAAGCATTGATTCTTTTTAGGTAATTTTGGACCACTTTTTGGCAAAAATATGGGCGGTATCTCAGCCATAACTTGACCAATGTTGGTTCTTAAGTGCTCAAGACTTTATCTGCATAAACATGGTCTTTCTCGTAGCCCCTGAAGTCTAATGGTGTCAAATCGCCTGAGCTTGGTGGCCAGTTGATGTCGCCACGACGAGAAATTGTCTCTTGCAATAAAGCCACATTCACTCGAGTTGTGTGGAATGTGGCACCGTCTTGTTGAAACCACATATTCTCCAAGTATTCTTCAATAGCAGGAAAAAAAGTCGGTTTTCATACGAGCATAACGCTCCGAATTGATGGTGACAGTCGTTCCCTTGTCGTTTTCGAAGAAGTAAGGTCCAATCACACCTTCGGACCAAAGAGCGCACCAGACAGTAACTTTTTGTGGATGTAATGACCTCTCTTCAATTACTTGAGGATTCTCAGAATCCCAAATACGACTATTTTGTTTATTCACATACCCACCGAGTGAGAAATGTGCTTCATAACCATAAACCATAATCTCCTCTCAAAGCGCGATATGTGGCTGTGCCAGAATCACAATTTCTGTAGTAGGTTTTCATAATTTTTACGCGTTGTGTGTTAGTTAAGCGATCCATTTTTGTAAATGTCAGACTTCCAACTGAAAAAAAATGGTTTAACAACATAGTTTGACATATGTCGAATTACAATATTTCGGATATTGATGATCGCCTTGTAGCCACCTTATATAAAAAACTATTGATATTTGTTTTTACTAGTAATATCCGACAAGGACTACGATACCTGAACCTTCTCCGGCTGAGATCATAAGTATGATTTGGGGTAAAGTCAACAAGTCAACCGAGTAGGTAAATATAAACGATTTTGATCGAATAAAAACTAAATATGTCCAGATTTTGTTTAATCGACCGGAATGTGCTGGTCTAAAACCTCCTCAGATATCTGTGTGGTCCCTGATGGTAGAACATTTAGCACAAATACGCGGCTATCACTCTCAACCGTTCATTATCAAATGGAATGTGGACTGAACTATGAAAAACCAACAAGAAGTCACGTCTCAAGGCGTATTGTGTTTGTATAAGACTATCCTCCATTTAAGAGATGATCAGACAGACGGCAGACAAAACGGAATATGAATGAAGAACAAAAATCACATTAGTCATACGTTCTAGATGTATTTCAATATTTTCTATATTCTAAGAAAGTGAAATGCTTTAACAAATACATTAGTGTCTTACAACAGTTTTATTCCAAATATTAGCTCTTTACATTTGGTCCTTCGAACATGATCCTCTTTGTTTAATCTCGAAAAATTATGTTCTTACAATATTTCGGAAACCAACCACTTATCAAAACAACCGATATGTGTATGTTTCCCCTAAGTCTCGCCTTAAATCATTCCAACCAATTTAGTCCTTTTGATCACATGACAGATATACGGATTTAGGTCAATGCACAGCATCCTGATATGGACACTGCAAAGGATTTCTTGCTGGTTCATCGCGAGCGTACACAAGAAGCACAATATATTTATTGTCCTGCCATCAATTGTAAGATAAAACGAGTGTGTGTTCGTATGTATTTCAATTATCTTCACAACAAATCATTGATGTGAATAAGAAATTATTATTGCATTGAATGCAACAGCATCAATTGAAATGACGCCACTACATATCCAACAGCAGATTACATGTGTTCTGTTGTGGACATGTCTGCACCGATGCGTTTGTATGTTTTGTGTCCCAGCAAATTGAGTAATTTGAAGTAAAGTCAACAGGTCCTTTGGATTATTTTTATTCTATAACTCTGATTGTTGAGACTAACTAACCAACATTATTTAATAATCAAGAGAACATTGTAAAATGTGTCCACCCGAATGGAAGGTGCCAGTTTGTTTTACAATATCAGAAATTTCATTGCACTGGTGGTGTTGTAAAATATAATAAATCCACCTGCCACACTTCAGCCCTTCAGGCGTTCTTTATTGAATTACAATCGACCATTTATCTAAAGTAAACATTTTCATATCCCACGTACCGCTCCCCTCTACAGCACGTGTATCTACGTATGACTAACTTACATGTGTATATATGTATATCCTTTGAATGACAAAATGTAGGTATATGTAATTCTACATATTCATGTGGTTGTGTGGGTATGGAGCCTCACATGTATACACATACACCCATGTATACGGATACTTGCATTCATGAACATTTACTCATGCAACATGCGGGGATTGGCATCATGTACTTGGCACTGTTGCTGCAGTTTGGCTGGCAGCTCAAGAACATTTGGCTTAGGCGAATGTTCTCTACACTCCACGTCCATTGCAAATGCAAAAGGGTCATCGAAACGGGGACATACGGTGACAATGCATATACAATATTGTCGGACGATGGATATTTATGTACGATCAGGGATAGATTGCAATAGGTTTGCCATCAAAGAATATACAGTTTCATATGAATTGGTGAGTGCAGTTAACCGAAATCAACACATTTCTCGGTTGTATTATCTGTTCAATGTCTAACAAATTTGGTAAATTGTGATAAACCGCAAGCTTAACTAATCCCGGAGCTTCACACTATTTTGTATCTCCTTAGAAAAGACTTTGACATTTTAGATATCATCCCTGCAAGATTGCTCTTCGGTCACATATTGGTGACATATTATCGTTGACTTACTTGGTATTCTTGGGAATGGAATCATAGTTACCCCATGTTTACCCCAAAGGTCAGGAGTTCACGGTGATTGGAGTCGCAGTTATCCCATTTGTGTTGACCCACCAAGGCTCACGGTGATATTCATGTTATATTCAAAATACTCTATACCTTGGATAGTACTTCCTCTGAAGATAATGCTACAGAGAAAAAGTCCAAAGGCTTTAAAACGATCATATCGGTCAATTTTTATGGTTCTTTCGAGATGTGGTGCGACGTGGGAGTCGCACTCTTATGAGACAATTTTACACCTTTTATAAGACTATTGTATGAAAATTCATTAATGACACTTATACCAGAGGCGAAATGAAATTAGGCCCCACGATAATACACCCCAAATTGAAAATATAATTTGGCCCTAAAAACTGTATGTGAAACAACAACACGAAAGTTTATGACTTTTTTGCGGCATTTTTTATTTTGTAATCAGACCTAATTTTACACAGGGAATAACTACGCGAAACATTCGCGGTTAAAATAAATCCTCAAAGTGACAATGAAAAAACAATAACGATGATTGGGAATTTTTTTTCATTTTTTGGGACTTTATTTCATTTCGTAAGTTGGCGCGTTATTTCATATGAAATAACTACCCAAATCTCTGAATAAAATAAAGCCGCGGCATAACTTTACTTTACCGACATTGATCCGATTTGTGTCAATTCTAAAAAAAAAAGTAAGAAACAATATAAAAAATTGCGCGGAACCACGTGATTATTATCAATACTATTACAAATACTAAAAAAAAACATAACGTCAGAATAAAAAAAGATCGCGGACGCGAGCTATATGACTTATATTCATTTTGATATGGGATGTTGTTTCATTTCGTTGGACTTTTGCTTCATTTTCGAATTTAGGGAATTTATTCATAATAAAATAAACTCCCATTTTTGGGGGCTTATTTCATTGTCACTTTGGGGCTTTGGGGTGCATTTTCATATGTACCTTCAATGCAATTTTTAAAATTAAGCCGGACTGCAAATTTTTGTGACCTCTTTCCAATTAGCACTTGTGGGGTAATTACCTAGGGTATATTTTCGTAATGCATATAGAACCCACATTGTGATTTTGAGACTCAATGTAGAATACTCCAAATGAAAAATGCTCCAGAAAATGAGGAATGCCCCAAATGTCTCCCCAAAATATATGAAAAACCAATTTGAAAATTTCCCCAAAAATTCTGAAAAATCCCCCAAAGAATTTATGAAAAATCACCCCAACTTTAAATGTGAAAAAACCCAAATAAAAAACATTTCAAATATGACAATTCAAAGGTTTTCCCGAATAACAACACAAGTTATAATAGTAAACTTCTCAGGAAAAAATTTCAATATCCTAAATATTATGAAAAACACATTAATTTGTTTTGGCATTGTCGAATAGTATGCCTTATATCCTGGCGCCTTTTATCAGATACCTATTGGGCCCCAATTTTTAGTATTAACCCACATATATCATACTTTTTTAAATTGGCTCTACAACCTTCTTTTGGTCTTGGCCTGCTTAATAAAGGATTTATAAGCACTTCGGCCTTGGATACGGCTCAAAAGTGTAACACATAGAAATATTCATATTAGACCCCAGGTGTCTTTGAACCAAATTCGATTCATGACTTTCTGAATCGTTTGAGCCATGTCCGTCTGTCCTGCTGGTACGCACGATAACTTTCGAAAGAGTTAAACATTCGCTTTGAAATTTGGCAAGGCTTAATATTTTCCCAAAACTGCTTATGGGATTGCATATGGGCTATACGGCCACACCCCTTCGGGTACCTCCCATACAAATCGTCTATTTCGACCACATTAGAAATCCTGTAATAATATTAATATGACCAACTCGATATTGTAGTATTTTACAAATTCTGTATATATTTATAATTTCGCTCAACGAATCTTTCCGAAATTCTATATTTAGTAAAACTTTAGCTATATAAAATTTTCTAGTAAAAACTCTGCTTTATATTCCGCCCGTTTTGTAAAAACGTGTAATACAATATTTTTCTATAACATTCGGTATTTTGAGGTTGCTATTATGGTATATGAGACTTATATTTTTTTACTGAGGGTGAGGGTATATATAAGTCGGTTTACCCGACTGCAACTTTTCCACTGGTTTTTGTGTTTATTACTTACTTACTTATTTCTTTTAACATTCGATGAAGGAGCAGACGAGGAACTTTTTTCAAATCAGAGATCTGTGTACGATATAATTTTAAATCTAACACACTAGGGCCTAAAGTTTAAAGCCCGCTCCGAGTGGATTGTGTAGAGAAGTTTGATATGGCTTAGTGATTATAATCTTAGTTGATAAGTCGCTGGCGTTTACAAAGTGGTAAAGGCCTCTAAAAAATATTGTTTTCTGGGTGTTACAGTCGCATACACTGACTGCCACACCATGATCTAATTTAATTGGGGTTTATTATCTTCGGCTTTTCCCAATATCTTCTCCAGCAGGTTGTTGAAGTGTTAAAATATATCGGAGACCTACTGTTGTTAGTTACTGTCTCGTAGAGGTCGCTTCTTATGTTTAATAGTGGATCTAGAGTCACTCAAAGTTATTCTACAAAGGCATACAAGTATGGCTCGGATATCATACACAGTCGAAGGCTGCTTTAATAATTCACACAATATGTTCGATAGGATCTTATATGCAATGGATAAGAGGCTTAGTACACTATATGTCATTAACAATATGTTTTGTTAGAGCTAGATCTAGTTTTTTTTAATTTGATGGAACTGACGAACGATTTGTTACACTGTGCTCTCTTTTTGACATTTATGATCAGTATACTCTGGCAAATCATGAATACATTCACTCTGGAACAAGCTACCAAATTACAAAAGTTTATTTTGAAAATCAGTCATCGATTCGTGTTAATTTGTGACTTTTATGTCGTAATCGTCCATCCGATGAGTCTGAATTTTGGGTTAACAGGTTAATAAACTAAATTGCCGTATACGGAGAGGGACCAAACCGTAACAGGCCATACAGACTCTATGGCATCCAGAATCATGCACCGTTTGGTGTGGTTTACACACAGAACAGTGGAGGATTTTTTTTTTGTGTGGGAATAAATCTGCCATTTGCTGTTGGCTTGTCCGATTTGATTATGGCTTCACACATAACCAGCTGATGTGTGTTCGACCTTAAGTCTGGAAGATGGATCCAGTGGGTCCAACCGGATATGAGCTATATGCGTCCAAATTGGAAACCTCAGTTATCAGAAAAAATTAAATCTTCGCCAATTTTGTGTATGGTCAAATACAACTAATCTTACGCAAATAAGGTGGTGGTTTAAACTTATCAAAATGTGTGAAATTCCATAAAATCGAACAAGACAATAGCAAATGACAGATTTATTCTCAAGCTAATTTCGAATTCCCCACTGTGAATTCCCCATGTGACATAATCGGACACTATTTAGCTTTTCTATTTCCGCTCCGTCATGTACAGCTGCGGTGGCCATATACCGGGGCGCCTGCCGAAATAATTTTCAAACATTGATGCTTCGACTAAGAAAAAATTTCCCCAACTGCAGTTTTGCATTATTGCTGAGATTTCGTTCAAATGTATACCTGTGGTTGATGTTCTTATTCTGAGGCGAAAAAAGATTATATGTCCAAGCTTTGGAAGGCCGTAGCTCGCATCAGAATAAGAACGTCAACCACTGGTATAAATTTAAACAAAATCTGAGCTATGTTGCTAAACTGCAGCTGTTCCGAAAAACTTAAAAACGTTAAAAACTTTCCAATAACTCGTAAAAAATAGCTGACAACCCCTCACCAGAACATTTTATTCAACAGATAATAAACAAAACTTATGAATCACCAGCGAGTATCGAAATTATACAGCTCACTGAATTGAGAGAAGTTTTCCATCTGTTCCTTCAGGGAAATAAAGGGTTATCCATTCGGCTTTTTAAAAGTAAACGTAAATAAAACACATACAAAATATCTTTTTTCATGATATTTCTTTTTTATTATAAAGTTGACATTATGTGTGAAACACTACATTATTTAAATGACCACCAGGTGAAGTGTTGCAAGCATTGTGTTAAATCGCATGATCCTGGTGGCCAGTTGATGTCGCCACGACGAGAAATTGCGCAGCCAGGAAATGTCTCTTGCAATGAAGCCATATTCGCACGAGTTGTGGGGAATGTGGCACCGTCTTGGTGAAACCACATATTCTCCAAGTCGTATTCTTCAATAGCAGGCAAAAAACAGTCGGTTATCATATGAGCATAACGCTGACGAATTGACGGTGACAGTCGTTCCCCCGTCGTTTTCGAAGAAGTAAGGTCCAATCACACCTTCTGTGACTTTTTGTGGATGTAATGGCCTTTCTTCAATTACTTGAGGATTCTCAGAACCCCAAATACTACAATTTTGTTTATTCACATACCCACCGAGTGAGAAATGTGCTTCATATCCGTAAACCATAATCTCTTCTTAAAGCACGATATGTGGCTGTGCCAGAATCACCATTTGGGTAGTAGGTTTTAATAATTTTTACGCATTGTGTGATTGTTAAGCGATCCATTTTCGTCAATGTCAGACATCCAACGGAAATGAAAAAAAAATGGTTTAACAACTTCGTTTGACCGATGTCGAATTCCAGCCCTATACTTTTGAAACCACGAAATGTATAACACAGTTCATTTGAATAAGCGATGACGGAATGGATTTTTATCTTATTTTAAAAAAAAAAGACTGCTTTCTGGTCACTAATTTGTCAATGGTTTGCGTTAAACGCTACATACACAATAATCAGCCCGATTATGAAAACTCCCAGGGAGATAATTACCCGGAAATTTATTTATTTTTTCGAGAATAATATCCTCTTTTGCTAAAAAGATTGGGAGAATAGTGATAAGGGACAGACATATTGGATTATTCTGAGTCAGCTTTCTGGTTTGACTCTCAGTCTGTTCAGAATAAATGGATTTTTATCTGAAAAAAGTAAATTCCCCGGGAATTATCTCCCAGGGAGTTTCCATAATCGGGCTGAAAATATTTGGCTAGTTTGACGGAAACGGTTTTTATTTAAAGCGGATTTGCCATATTATTAAATGTTTACGTAAATAAAAACAATATTTGGAATAGCTATAAAAAAACATTTGTTTGTTTATTGTTTTTTCTTTCAAAGTGCAGATAGACATGATAAATTCATTTGATTATTTAAGCTTTTTATAAATATTTCTAAAATTCGTCTTCCGAGCAAAATGCTTCCTTCAATTTTATTTTCGATATTCCTATTCCTAGTGATAGGCAACACACCACCATTCTCGCATGTAGGGTGCACAAGTAATAATAATGAATTCATTCAAGTGGATGTGCTGTAATACTGAGCCGTTGAAAACTACACACCGACATACGGCTCAACAAAGCTAAACAGATAGAATGGAAACTAGACGCAAAGTGAACAAGGCTGAGGGGGAAATGATGAAATTGAAATAAAGGATTGGTTGGTTATACAAGGATTAAAGACTCGAAAAGGGGTCAACCCAATAGATGTATTGCACTTGTTTCCATCCATGTACACATTCGCTAAATAGGATTAACTACAAGTGGAATTGTACTCGTTTGCATGACTGAATGTACCGAGTGGACTGAAAATTTCGCGCGAGAGCACGAGAATGGCTGTGAGTAATATTTAAAGAATTATGTGTTTTTGAATGATTTTCATTTGTTTATCATAAAAAAAATGGAAAACAAAAACACCTTTAACTGTAATTTAATAAACACCATTCCGCAAACAATTTCTTTGTGCTCTGCAATATTCAACTTGGCCAATTGCCAATTCTTGCGTTTTTTGCTACATTTTTTTTTTATATTAATTTCTGTATAAATTGTTTATAATGAGAAGTATTGCAAATGTTATTTCTTTTTGTTGTTATTATGTTGCCATTCTTGGATGGGAACATCTTAGAGAATTTACATTGAACTGTTTCTTTGGAATTGTGCACGAACGACGACATCATCATCTTTGGCGTACAGTCGTTGGCACATCCGCCATCACATGTATTTCCCTTTTGAGACATTTCGTGTGTGAAGAGAACAAAAGAAATCAAATGATTTGTTGTGCCAAATGTTAAATTCTTAATATTTCCGGTTAAATGACCTTCAGTAGGAAAATGTTTTCTTTATTTAAAGATATAGTTGGATTTGTCAAAAATTATGTTTAGCTGGTGATGGTTCACAAGTTAACAAATTGGGTCACATGTCCGAATGTGATTGTAAATTATCTTCCGTTCTGGTGGCGCATGAATGACAAAAAGTAAACAATATGTTCGGCAATGTGTGAAAGGAAAAATTCTCCTACCCCTACCCTTTAGATAGTATTTTCCGGATTCTTCCGCAAAGATGACGGAGAATAGACAAACTTTATTCAGAAGGAAATATTTTACTTTACCATAATTGTTATATCACACCGAAAAATACGAACGGGCACTATATAATTATGACACATGTACAGCCATATAATTAAAAACGATAACATCGGTGCTCGAATACAAACCACAAACCAATATTTGGATTAATGAGAAAATTTTCTATTAATTCCGCTTTGATTTCAGTGCTGGACAGAGATGTCTGTTACAATCAATCCAATTACTACAGAATTAGTTCGATGTTGCAGATGCGCATTCCGCAAAAAGAATTTCCACATTTTGTAAACTATTGGAATTAGTTGTGTACCTATTTTTTAATAGTATTGTACGATTATTTATTTGTGAAAAATACTAACAGTAGTTAGGATTTTGTTCTGCTTTTATCTTCTTATTCCCTTAAGTTATTGTTATTTCCGGCTCCTCAGAATAGGTTCAATACAAAAAACACCGGTTTATTTCTTATGAGTGGTTAGAAAGTCGTTGTAATTTCTAAAATGTTCTCATTTAACATAATTTGGCATAAATTCCATTGGATATGGGTCGCTGTAATGGCTTACGGAGAAAGACAAGGGCAAAATTAATAACATCCTCGAGGATGCACGACTTTAATTCTGCCGCAAGCATAAGACTTGGAAGACAGAATGGCAACGAGTAGTCTTTTCAGATGAAATAAAAATTAATTTAGATGGTCCAGATGGATATAACTATTATTTCCATGACTTACGAATTGAAGAACCTCATTTAGTTCGGCATCGTAGTTGTAATGAGGTGGGGAGCCATTTCCTATTATGGAACTTGTGAGCTGCAGTTTCTAACGTCCATAATGAACGCGAATATCTAGAAAGAAGTAATTGAAAAGGCTTGTCCACACTTTTCGAATATCATTGGACCATTGACATGGACTTACTAGCATCATAATGCTCTTATTTACACCGGTGAAGTCATAAGACAGTGTATAGCAAGCAAAATTGTGTCATTATTGGAATGGCTGCC
Organism: Hydrotaea cyrtoneurina; assembly: GCA_958296145.1. Lineage (NCBI taxonomy): Eukaryota > Metazoa > Arthropoda > Insecta > Diptera > Muscidae > Hydrotaea > Hydrotaea cyrtoneurina. Next base: position 46,132,138 of record OY282514.1, on the reverse strand, counting down.
ATAGGCTTGTATAGTTGCAACCAAAAGTTGACCTTTCCTCCATTCGATTTTTTTTTAAACATTTTAAAAGTATATTTTTCCACTTTTCGAGTTTTTGTGAATTGCAAGTCGATTTAAGTCCATTTTGCACCTTTTAATTCAATTCAGTTGCACTTTATGGTAAATAAAACGAAATGTCTACCTCGATTTGAAACACACAAGTTTTTACATGTTTTCAAAAAGTCTGTTACTCAATTTCATCTCCTGTAAGCATATTTGGTGCTTCAGATCGTGAACTTGTATCATTACGCTCTTGCAGAAGAACTTAGGTTAACATTTCGTAACAGAAATTAATCCTGGCCCAGACTTTTTTAATTTAATTTATAACAGCTGTTTATCGCTGATTGTCTTTGAAGATGTTCGAGTTCTTTAGAAGGCACCTCACTGCTCCTAAAGAAGCGAACCATGTTTTATACCTTCAGAACGAGTTACAGCAATGTTGTAGACTCGATAATCTCTGCTTACTCATTACAACAATTCCCTTCGTAAAAATCAGCAGGTAGCTGAAGTTTCTGGTATATTTTATATTTTATTTCGACAATTTTGTAAATTGTGTGCCCGAAATATGAAATATAATTAGACTGGCCAAATTTCTTCGCTTATTGCTGCCATAATATTAGATTTACTGATCCACAAAAAATATTTTCACCTAAACTAAGAAAGTCGAGTTTCTCGACCTTTTCGAAATCAAAAGTCGACTTAATTTTTCCCCATTTTTGTAGTAAAAATTCGATTGATCGACTTATACAACCATAAGCTACCATACTCTTCCAACCTGAATATTATTGTGGGCTGTCACCAAAAATATACGACCCATGCCGACAAACAATCCTTAATAGAAAATGCTGGGGCTAAAATTTCCCTTAATTTAATTAAAAAAATTTATGACTCCATTCCAAGTCGAATTTATGAAATATAGGGGGAAGTACCCATTATATTAAAAAATATTAAAAATAAATTAAAGCGCCCCGTTAGGTTAGTTGGTAGCATTCTTGCCTATCGGCGTGTGGATTCGCATCCCACCAGAGACTTTGGCTGTCACTGCAAACAAATCTAGCCATATGGTCTGTGTCACTCGGTGTACCCATTGACCAAAAATTAGAATATAAATATATTGTATTGTAACTAAATAAAAAAAATTATATTTTCATGTTTTTTATGTTTCTGAACCTAATCAGATTGCCCAATAGTATTACTCACTTTTAGAACGATTCATAGAAATGGTTATCTGAAAGGAGTCCTTAGTTAAAAAATAAAACGATTTGTTTATCGTTGAAATAATTTTTTAAAAAAATAATTTCGCTATTTCTGAACCTATTACCATTTCTACAGAAGATAATTACAAAAGAGCGGCAGTGTAGCAGAGATAAAAGCCTTACTAGTGTATGTAAAATTTTCTCCAAGATCCACAATAATTAATGGGGCGCACCCTAGACGCGTTTGTATGGGAGTGAGCAACAACAAGTGGACAAATAGTAAGTTCGGCCGGGCCGAATCTTATATACCCTCCATCATGGATCCTTAAAAAGTCAATAAATAAGAAAACCAGTGAAAAAGTTGCAGTCGGGTAAACCGACTTATATATACCCTCACCCTCATTAAAAACATACAAGTCTCATATTTCAAAGTATCGGAAAGTTAAATGTGTGAGTAGCTACCATCATTTGATGTAACATCTGATGAAAAGTCATAATAGCAACCTAGAATACCGAATGTTTTAGAAAAATATTGTATTACATGATTTTACAAAAAGGACGGAATATAAAGCAGAGTTTTTACTAGAAAATTGTATGTAGTTAAAGCTTTACTAAATATAGAGTTTCGGAAAGAATCGTTGATCGAGTTTATATAATTACACGATTTCTAAAGTGGGTGCAATGGTACATTTGTATGGGAGGTACCAGAAAAGGAGTTGCCAGACTGCCAAGTTTTTGTCCACAACTTAGTCCAGTTATACCATTACTAAATACGGAATTTGGGCAGATCGCGTTGGTCGTATTGAAAGTATTACACGGTTTATAATGGGTGGAATGGTAAATTTGTATGACAGGTACCAGAAGGGGAGTTGCCAGACTTCCAAGTTTTTGTCTAAAAATTTGTCTAGCTATACTTTTACTAAATACAAAATTTGGGCAAAATGTTGTTGGGCATATTGGTGTTATTACACGATTTCTAAGGCAGGCGGGATGGTACATTCGTATGGGAGGTACCAGAAGAGGAGTTGCCAGACAGCCAAGATTTTGTCGGAAACTTTGTCCGGTTATACCTTTACTAACTACGGATTTTGGACAAGATCGAACTTGCAAGTGTTGATATTATTACACGATTTCTAAAGTGGGCGAAATAGCAGCTTTGTATGGGAGGTACCCGAAGGGGTGTGGCCATATAGCCCATTTGCTATCCCATAAGCAGTTTTGGGAAAATATTAAGCCATGCCAAATTTCAGAGTGATTGCTTAACTCTTTCGAAAGTTATCGCGCGTACCAGCAGGACAGACAGACGGACATGGCTCAAACGATTCAGAAAGTCATAAAACGAATTTGGTTCAAAGACACCTGGGGTCTAATGTGGATATTTCTATGTGTTACACTTTTGAGCCGTATCAAATGATATATACCCTCCCACCGTAGGGTGAGGGTATAACTAAGTGAGTTTTTGGGCCGCTCGTGACCCGATAGTCCCAGGAACCCGATCACAAATTTTATCCAAATCATGAAAATAAATGCATATTTGGGTTCGCGAAAATTTCGTTGCATTTCGATACCCATATGTCCATGTTTGTCAAGGGACGGTTTTTGGGCCGCTGGTGACCCGATAGTCCCAGAAACCAGATCAAAAAATTTAGTAAAATCGTGAAAATAAAGGCATATTTGGGTTCGTGAGTAAATTTCGTTGCACTTCGATACCCATATGCGCATGTTTATCATGGGCCCTTTTTTGGGCCCCAAGGGTCCACGGAACCCATGAGCACGCCCATTTTTGGGATTTTTTCCCCATCTATAAATTATATAAACTTAGAACTTAGATGTAGTGAAAAAAAATATTTGAAAAATTTGATTATGGCCGGAATATATTTAGTCCCGTAAAGGAGAACTTTTCCCCCTTTGGTCCGATATGGCCCATTCTCGAACTTAACCTGCTTATGGGCAAAAAACATCTTCCTACAAAATTTCAGGGTTAGTCGTTCGCGCTCTATCGTGATTTCAACAGACAACAGACGGACGGACAGACGGACAGACGGACATCGCTAGAATGTCTTAGAATGTTACACTGACCAATAATATATATACTTTATAGGGTCGCAGATCACTCTTTCGAGGTGTTGCAAACGGAATGACAAACTTAGTATTATATTATATCTATTGTAGGAAATTTGTTAAATTTACGGCAATATTTACAAAAATATCGATTTTCGTTTGAAAACAACAGCATTAACAATAGGGTGATGACTTTTTGATTTTTTTCTCAAAAATTATTTCCTGTTGCACGAATGACTGAACTTTTTTTTTTATCGAATCACCTTATATGTACGATTTTATCTAGTCTTAAATAAAAATAAAAAGTCCCACCTTAATCAACAATTCTACCTGTTGGAGGACTACAAAAAACATATGTCACTTAAAAATTAATATAAGACACCCCTGAAATTTGTTTATTCTAGTTAATTAAAAACCTATATTTTCATATATTTATTACTAGCTGACCCTATAGACTTCGCCCTACCAAGAACAATTTTGACTTAGCTAACTCGGTCCGCGATGCTGATCCTCGCGCAGCAGTACATTTAAACTTAATGAAAAATAGTTATGTACATTGAGTCAGTAATAAATTTCTTGGAAGGAAACAAATTGGAAGGAAACAAATTTGAAAAAACTGTGCATATGATTTAAATGCATTATTTTATTTCACAGACTTGTACTGATTGGCCTTGCGATTTATTAGTCGTCATTGCAAATTCAAGTTTAACTGTAAACTGCACACGCTTGAATGGGAACGTCAAGTCGTTTAAATCCTTGGAATTCTTGGAATCAGGTGCTTCGTCAGATTTTTAACATTTAGTCTCGTTCTATTGCAAATTCTTTGTTGGTTCAGGTGGCGTAACATGACTTTAACCGATCCTACTTTGAACTGCTAATTGTGCTGCGGCATTCCTGGAAAATCCCGTGAGTTAAGGAAATCAATTTTATAGTTGATGACCTCATTTGGATCTGTAATAGAATCGATCGACTGAAATAAATACAATTGGCCAGCGATTTGACTCTAAAGTAATTTTTTTATAATATGCTATACGGGAACTCTCACTATTAAACCTTCTTTTTACGCTGTGAATTGAAAAAAATTAGGTGGAAGGGTCCACTGGAATTGCCCCATTGCCAATGTCTAACAAATTCGATAACTTTAAGCAAACATTTACTTCGTAAAAAGTAGTTCAGATTATGGTGTAAAACATTACCTAGGGCTTTCAACGTACGTACCTGGCAAAATAGTAAGTCGGCCGATGTTGTTTGCATTGCCTTTTGCTTTAGAGGCATTGGGAGGATATGCTTAGAACGCAATTTTTTCTGATTTAAACGCATGATTTTAGACGTTCCGTTTCAATTTTTAAATACATATAAATAGCGAATTGATCGAACGATAGGCATGTAAATTCATATACAGTGAAACGTCTAGAACTCGAACTTCCATAAGTCGAATTTTCTTTAAGTTGAAGAACTTCTAGTGGAATTAGCATTAATGAGACACATTTCTTTAAATTGGTCTCCTATAACTAGAACTTTCATAATTTGAATTTCTTAATAACTCGAAGAAAACTAATGGCACAAACTTTCATGAGACAAACAAAAATATGACTTTTTTGTTATTTTCTTAAACTTTACATACAAATTTAACTTTTCTTAGGAATCCAAATGAAAGATGGTTCACAACATTCACACATACCGGTCAATGGATTAATCATTTTAATTAGACATTTATATCCATTCTCCTCTCCTTAAAAGTGGTGTTAAAACCCCGTGCTTCGACAATATTTGCTCCAAATAACGTCATTTGGAAGGAACAGTTGTACTTCTGAATATTGCCCAAGAAATGCTCAAATCGTGGGTCTCGTCCGGAAAGTAACAATTCCAATTCCAATGGCTCTGGTGGTGGTGGCATTATGGCCTTTCTACCAGCAAAGCATAGTCCTGGCATGTGGTATCGAAATTTTAAGGCACTGCACTGGCGATTCTTGTTCAGAACTCGTAATTAAAAAATCGCATAAGGTTTTCCTCCAAACGCTGACTACGCGTATCGTCAGTCTCGTTGATCAGTGAGCGTGTATGCCGACCAATATTGTTACAAAAAAAAAAACACAAACTTAAATCACTTCCTGAATGAAATATGAATGAATGTTTTAAACAATTATTTTTGACAAACTGTGAAACTTAAAGTCACAGATGTGTTCATGTGTTCAAGTCAAGAATCGCATTTTTGTAACGCATATTTTTCAAAGACCGAATAAAGTTTACGGAGTTTATTCGCGTTTGTTAAACATGATGAGTTTTCACTACGATTTTCCTATATTTGTCCTAGACACAGCATTTAGAAATGAAAATATGTAAAATTTTATACTAAAATAGCATAGAAAATTATCAGTGGAATTTTTCGCGCTTGTCCGATGGATTTTATTCCTGAAAATTACGAATACAACAAAAAAGGAATTAGCCAAATAGTTTCACCTGTTCTCAAGTGATGAGGTAATATAGATAAGTAAATTCATTTTTATTTATATCAAATATCATCTTTACATTTATTATAGTTCATGAGATATGGATATGGATATTCCATGACATTATTACATTATTACGGCAGATGTAGCATTTTTTATTAAGGACTGTTATGGCTATGTTTTTCACAACGTATCTTTCTACTTCTCATAGTTCATGAGATATGGTGGTTCAAATGTAAAAGTGCATTCTGAAATTTAGTTTTATTGGTCAATACATTCAAATGTTCGATATAAATACGCTACTGTCAGTCGAACTTCAAAATTTCCACGACGTTAATTCGGCATTTGTTAAACTTGATTTCTTTTCAGAATTTTTTACGTTTTCACTGCGATTTTCTCATTTTTCTCTTCTTGGAACGTCATTTAGAAATGAAGTTCAATTCAAAAATAACATAAAAACCTAATTTTTCGAAAAAGTAAGGTCGAATGACCCCGCCGGACCTTAAGCCGCACCAAACAGTAACACGTTGAAGATGGAGAGGCTTCTCAACAATAACTCTTGGGTTTTCCGATTTTGCTTGTTGACGTAGCGTCATGAGGCAAGATGATTTTTCGATGGAATTCCGGATTATTATCATGCATTTCAAGGACCCAATCAGCAAAGACAAGAAGTTGTTGATGATCGGCCGGCTTGAGTGTTTGTGTTAACTGAACTTTATAAGACCTTAAGACCCAAGTCCTTATGCAAAATACGGTGTAATGACGTTTGTGGAATGCACAATTCCAAAGAACGACGAGGAATGGACAAACCTGGGTTCTTTTCAACGCTTTGGGCAACAGCAGTAATATTCTCAGTTGTTCTTGAGCGACGTACACGGGTTATATTCTTCACATCACTAACTTGTCCCAACAGCTCGAATTTGTCCACCAATTTCTGTATTGCGGTCCGACAAGGTGCTCCACGACGACCCAAAAATGCTTTAGTTTTGCGAACTGTGACTGCAAGATTTTCACCATTTTTGTAGTGAATTTTAATAATTTCAATGCGTTGGTGAAGCGTGTTTCGTTCCATTTTTAGTAATGGTGTTGTTTCAACTTGTCAAATGTCAAACAATGAAAGTTTCAAAAGTGACAGCTACCGAAATACCGGATGATTCTAAAAAAGACCTTTTGTTGGAAAACCCTTTACATCGTTTCGTTGTTGTTTTTCTTGGCAACATTTTGACAAACGAACTGTAAATCTGTTCACTGTAACTTGCAGAAAAAAAAGAAGAAAAAATTAGTAGGGCATCACGGTTGGATAGGCCACAAATCCAGACACAATTTGTATGGGTTTTATACCCAGTAGACCGTGGATCACATTCATTTTTAATCTGAAATAAAACAATTTGTAATTTTATAGATACGTTGAACTGTTGCTTGATTACATACATAGTAATGTGGATATGTCGACTGCGATTTGCTATCAATGTAATTTTTTTACAGATGTATCAAATTTTGATCACAATGATGTAAGCAAGTTCATCTTTGAAACACCTGTACGTATGAGTGCTAGGCTTTCAAATTAATATTACTCATACGCTCCAAAAATTGAATAATGCTATTCTGGAAAGCAAATGGGAATTGATACACTTTTACGAATCATTCCTAGGAAGTTTATATGTTCTAGAAACATGTTTATTGAGTTCTTAGGTAAATTTTTGCAGTTGATTGTTTTCTTGAAATTTGAACGGTTTGCTACCTTCGACCTGAACAGGGGAAAAAATGTCAAAAAGCAAGTTTTTGAGGCTGTTTGTGATTTTTACCTTAAACATGGAGTTTTTTTTTGATTTTATATGTTCACATTTTTGTTCTTCTTTATGACAAGAGCTACATCTATGCCTCAGAAAGTAAATAAAAATTCCAAACGGTTTGCAATTTACGAGTCTGAGAATATGATAATTTTTTGCAAAATTGAAACCGAGGTCCAAATTTTTGGGGACCCATAAAAAAAGCGCATGTCTTTGGCCAAAAGTGGGAGTACACCGGTCTTTTATCGCGTAGTGTTCTCCGTATGTGGTTATATTTTTTCTTCTAGCACAGTGTAATTAATGAAAAGACCGAGGACATTATAACGAAGTTAATGTGTCAGATTATTTAATACGTTAATAAAATTTAGTTTTGCCCAAAAAAATATAAAACTCTTCTTTGCAATAGTGAAATTATAATTTACAAAATTTTGTTTTAAAAATTTAAAATTTCTGTTTTATATTTTTCTAATTCTAATAATTGTTGAAATTATGGGAAACCATTGATGTTGATCGTTATCCACAGCATTATTTCGATAGCTTGATTCCAGAGTATGCTAAGTCGACTTAGCATGTTTTTAGGGAGTTTGTTTGCTTGATTTCGGATAATTTCATCTTAAATACGTCCATCTTAGTGTCAGTTGTTGTCCTTGGTCGTAACTACTGGAACTGTGTAAAAAAATAGACAAAAATTACCTCAAAACGATCGACAATTACTGTAGGTCCCTTGGAAATTATTTACTAAAACATTGCATTGTATTAATGAAACATTTCATTCCATTTCAACAAAGTAAAGGGATTTATAAAAATTATTTTTTTTCTACTCAACTCAATATTAAATCAGTACTTATCTCTCTATTATGAAAATGATTAAATATCGGTTTCTTTCGATTACAGGGTTCTGCCGACTCCAATTACTCACAACCGTCATCCGATCTGTCGCTAGACGAGGAAAAGGAATCGCTTCGGCGAGCTAAGGAAAGTCAGGCCTTAAGCCAGTTGGATAAAGCGAGAGTAAGTTATCTAGACGCCCCCCACCCATGTGTAATTTCCCTTCATCCTTTCGATCATCTGCAGAGTAAACCCGTTGCGTTCGCTGTGCGAACAAATGTTGCCTACGATGCCAGCATCGATGACGATTCACCCGTTCAGGGCGGTGCCGTCTCATTCGACGTTAGGGAATTTCTGCACATCAAGGAGAAGTATGACCACAACTGGTGGATTGGACGTTTGGTTAAAGAAGGCTGTGATGTGGGATTCATACCCAGCCCCGTTAAGCTAGAACACATACGAGTGCAGGTATGTTAATGCCGGCAACTGTGACGATGACATTACTAAAACTTTCTTTTGGCTTTGTGTGTTTTGTGCGTGTGTGTCTGTGTTTAGAATCAAAACCGACCCTCAAGACTGTATGGTACAAAAGGCTCATCGAGTGGAAATTTAGGCGGCGGTCAAGCAGGTGCGGAGCCATCACGAGGTAGCACACCCCCTACACCTGGTATGACACACATGTTCATGATGATTACGTTTTTCTTTCTTTTTTGGTTTTGTTCTTAATTGTGCTTATGATTTTCTTAAGTTTCCTTTCTTTGTTTATTTTCGATGCCGAAAACTATTTTTTGATGTTTTCTTCTAAAACAAAGGTGTTTTTTTATCTTTTTATATTTTTTTTTTTATATGAATATTTATGAAAATTTCGATAAACCGTGTTTAAAATGGGGTGTACTTTTGGAGTAATGACTTAATGATTTAAGATCAAAATTCTTTTGAATTTTTTCCTAATTTTCCTAACAATCAAATTCATAAAAATTGTAAGTTTTTTTTTGTGTGTAAAAGAAGCAGACTTCTTTTCTTTGTACAACATTTAATGTTTCTATGTGAGTGTGCGTGCGTGTGTGTGTGCATCTGTGATACAATAACACGATCAAGCGGCAGAAAAGATGTTGAATATGAAACGATAAAGTCTAGTCGACAATTGAAACGTTTTCCTACCTTACCCCATCCAGAGCAAGCAAGCCAGCCATGCCAGTCACCCACACAGACTCCGTAAGGAACGCCGCGTGGTCAACAAACAGGTTAACAACGGCTACCAAACAAAACAAATGATTTTATTTTCTTCTTCTACTTCTTGAGTTTTATTTGTTATAGTATTTCCTCCAATCGGTTCAAGATTAGGATTGGATTTTAGGTTTATGATTTGAATTCAAATTTGTTTTTAGTTTTTCAATCATCCGCCATCAAAATTGCTATACAAAACAAATGTCCTCCTTTGTCTACCTACCCCCCGTTTTGAAATACCCACCAGAATATACTACAACAAAACAAAAACAACTACAATAACAACAAATAATCACAAACCAATTATGTCTAGCCAAAGAAATGCATGATTTTTAGTTGAGCTTCATTGAGTTTTTACACCATTAGACCGAGTCTTAATTAACTTAGCTTGAGTTTCATTTGGGTTAGTCTTCAGTTTACATTTGAGTTTTCATTTACGTCTAAGTTTAGTTCAAGTTTATGTTTAGTTTAGTTTCTGTTATACTTAGCGTTATAACAAAATGATATTTTTTTTTTGAATATTTCTGTCATAGTACTCGTTTCTATTTAATCGTTTTTCGCACTTTAACTATATCTCTCTGTGTATAAAACAAACAAACAAAAAACCGAATAAAACCAAACCAACTTAACTCAATTTTGCACACCACTGTACTATAAACCATCTCCACCACAATACCGACAATGCAAAACAAATCGTTTTGAATTTAAAAAAAAAATTAAATAAAACATCAACAATAAATAACCAACAACACTTGAACCAAAGATCCTTATAGTACAACACCTCGAAAAAAGAAAACAAAAGGTTTGTGTTCGTCTTCTTCTTCTTCCTATGTCTTTCTTCTTCCTCAAATGTTTTTATTTTCTATTTACCACCCCCACCTCCCCCCAAAACACTGTCAGTAGTAGTCGTTCGTAGTTCTATTCAAACAACCCTTGGTTTTTTCAGTTCACAATTATTTTCAGTAATTGGACCAAACAATATTTAGGATCCTTAGACATTTGGCTAATATCTCGTTTGAAAATCCTTAGAGGATACCAAAAAAAAAAAAACCGACAAAAACAAAACCAAAAAATAAAAAACCGCAAAAGAATCACACTTTTCCCCAACACTCTCCAAGTATTTGTTATATTTTTGTTCTTCTTTGTTTTTGTCCTGTATTCTCACCGTCGCGTAAACCATTTTCGCCAGTGACACATTTTCATTCACCCCCCCACTCCACCCTCGAACCAAAATCAAACGAATCGTCCTCTTCTTCATAATCCGTCTCACTATTGCCTGCCTGTCTGTCTGTCTGTCTATCGTTCGTTCGTAAGTTCCTTGTTGAAAATTTCATTTATTATCCTTCGTTTTATGCTTCATTTTGCGATCTTTTCTCTTGTGTTTTTCATTTTTTCAATTCGCTTTTTATCGTATGTCGAAATTAAGAAGAACCTCAATTATTCGCATTCAGCAATTTGACACTTTTCTTAAGTAATATTCAACATCGTTCAAAACAAAAATCAAAATTTGTTAATTATTTTTGTAGAGCATTTTATCCATAACCATTAACCAATGAAATCACTTAAATAATCGAATGAATTCAATCGTTTAGTTTATTTGCCATTATTGAGATTACACGAAGTACATACTCGTATTACATGAATAGGAACGCTAAGATACCCTCACCTGCTAAAAGTATCCAATATAAAAAGAATAGTCCGAAGTAAGAGTTTTGATAAATTGCGAATAGAAAAGGTTTCTAGAATACCGCTATTTCAGTATATTTTACAAATGGACTTTGAATTATTGTGGCACCACCAAATTCAATGAAAAGTTAAAGATTCAATCAAAATATATAAAAAAAAAATATAATAGGATAAAACCAAAGTAGGAAGCGATAATTTTATTGAATACAGATGCAACAAAGTCTTACCAATTGAACAAAATTATCACAGAATTCCCTTCTGGTCGTGCTTCACTTTTGGAAACTAATGTGGCCTACTCAGGTACCGTTGTTGTTTTTGTTGTTATTCATGAAATTTAGTATATTTTGTATTAGAACCCCTAAAAAACAAGTAGAATGCAGTATCTACACACAAAAATGCAGTATATTTATTTGAGTGAAATTTTATGCATTTTGAAAAAGTGAAAATAACAAAAATTGAATTATTGCGATTCGGAATCATCAAATTAAAGTGACATGGGACTATCATAAACTTGCTTCGGTTTTTTGAAATCATATTTGTCTTCTTAGGAGATTTTTCGCAGTAAATCTGGACGAGTTTTCAAAAATTTGAAGAAATCGATACAAGCCCAATCCATGTTGCATTTGACTTGCAAAAGAGCACCAAGAGAACCAACTTGGAGATTGAATCATAAGCGAAGTGTGAACGAATGAAATATTTTTCTGACTGCTGTCAATGTGCCTCGTTAGTGTTGCAAATGGTCCAAGTCGATGCAAAAAAGTCGGCGGAGGCGGCTCTAAGCCGGCATGAGCCGAATATTTTTCTTACACAAATTTTATCGTTTCCTTTAATAGTTAATTTACTCCAGAGTCTGAATCGGCTAGTACCTCTGCGCAGCACATGCAAATAAACGTAAAAACTGCTTGAAAAATAAAATTCATGCATTCACCCGCAATTTTTGAAAATACAGTATCGTTTTGCATGCATTATCTTCGCAGTATCTTGAGCTCAAATCAGGTATAATACTTGGAAATCCAGTACAGGTGGCACCATTAAGTATGAACGATGGCGCCTACAGAATAGAGCTCACCCTGTCACACTTCAACCACTTTCTCCCACATAACTACCGTTAGGTATTACTTTAGGGCTGGTTAGAAATCATCCTATCTGCTTGTGTTTATTCTGATCTGCTTTCCTCAGACCGTTTACTTTCTACGCGTCTAAGCTGTGACAAGAGTTGTTGGCAACAGTTGACGGGGTTGCCAGTTCGGCTTACATTCTAAGACGAATTCCATCACCTACTGAGATTCAGTTACCGGAAGAACAGATTGACTAACTCGAGAGCACTGGCACATCACATGGTCAGCATTCTCCTTCATCTCCCCACAGCTTGTTCATGTGCTTGGTCGAGGTATTATGTCCAAATCCGAAAACATCCGTGACCAGTTAAGAACTGTGTAAGGTAGTTCGTGTCTTGGTTCCTTTGGTTAACGAGGTCCAGCGTGACTGCCAGACATCAAGTAAGCGCTCTTTGGAACCTTTTGTCCGATTTCCTGTAATATATGTTTTCCTGCGACTACTCCAGCTGCCTTTCGTCGACATCGCCCTAAACCAACTTATGGTTCTTAAGGTGCTGAGTCTGTAAGTCGACCTCAACTTTCTTCTAAAGCATTTCATATTCAGAGGCCCCGCCCACACCGGCAAAGCGTGTATCATCTCTGAATTCTCTCTACTGGTTTGGGTCCTCCGATATTTGGCATGATCCGGAGGCCATAGAGCCGTCCAGTGTGGAACAGATGCTTCTGGATTTGAGGTCTGGCTACGGATGATTATTTAATGGCGTCAAGCCGTTCTTGCCGTGGTGGAAATATCTTCTGGTATTTGTAGCACATCCTCCGTTTCTCCGATTGTTGGTTGTTCGCAGCCAACCTTCATATATATGTGGGCAGTTTGGCTATCCGCCACCTTCCGACCATCTGAGCTCGGTCCTATGTATGTGATGCAATTGAAATTGTGTAAATGAAACATGAATAAGGGACACTTAAAGAGACCGAACTGATCACTCTCCGATTGGAAGGCAAGCAGTGAGACTGCAGTTTGCCGCTAACGACTTCTGCAAAAGCTGTGTCGATGTTGAGGGAGAGGTGTCCATAAAACACCTTCTCTGCCACTACCCTGCTATGGCGCACAGGCGGGGATTAACTGTGGGTCCTTCTTCTTTAGAAACCTAGATGACCTGGTTGCTATTGTGTCAAGTATCCAGAAGTAGCAGAATGTCTGAGATATAATGTCATCACTAGTTTGGGATAAACATATTCTTCGCTATTAAATATCCGGATTCTGTCTTCCTGGACTTAAAATCACCCTTAGACTGTATGGTACCCTTCGATGGAGAGCTGAGCGGTTTATCATTCATCTTATTTGAGTGCTGAGCCCCAAGAACATGTCAGGGAACTGTAGAGCAGACGATCCAGCAAGACAGTGGGTTATCAAGGTATACCTATAGCCACTTGAAAATCACAGAGCCTCCGGTAGAGCCTATCAAGAAACAATAGTAATAGCCAAAGTTTCCCTTCGAATGAAGGGTTATGTTGCCAGCCGAGCTTGAATTTGAACAATTTAAGCACGTACTTTTATTTATCAATATTTATAAGCGGACGATACATTACTCACATGTTGCAATCGGGACAATTAGACCGTTCCCCTACGGTACAATTCAGGGTACTGGGTTAAGCAGTTGATAATTAATATTCGAATATTTTCTATGGTTTAATTTCTTGAGCCGAAATAGTCCGGTCGTTTACTGGCTATTACAATGGACGCCAATGAACTCCAATTCATCATTAATGTCTAAGCATAATGTGTAAGCTATGGAAGTTGCGTTTTCTCAAATACGTAAGTAATTAAATGTTAGTCCAACTATTCCCCCCTCATCCAAAGGGGGTACGTGCTCACAATAAGCGCACAACACTCGGAAGATCCGAAACCTTCACCATAGCACAGATACACATTTCAACTGTTTATTCATCTTTCGTTCTCCAATGTTATCCAGCAAATGTAATCTCTATAATGGCGATAAATCTCTCACCACCCACGTACATCTATCACAACACTTTTGCATAAATAGTAATAAAGACAATCAATTAATTTTCAATTAGTTGCAAAATCAAACATTTTGTTTTTTATCAAATTTCAACCAACAACAACAAAAAACACCCTTCTTTTCACGATAGTTACAACAAAAAAAAAATCAAATTATCAATTCAAATTCAAATCAAAATCAAACAATCGAAACTGAAATCGTTTCATGTAGATGCCATAATCTCGCTCATTCGAAACCATACGTTTTTTCGTTCTTCTCCCCCCGTTTTTTTCTCTTGCCTATTTCGATGATACTAACAAATCAGGTGATGAATCAGATTCGGGACCAGGACGTAAGGCGACACTAGCCACACCGCCCAACAAGGAGAAACGCAAGCCGTTCTTCAAGAAACAGGAGACCGCCTCACCATACGATGTTGTGCCATCGATGCGTCCCGTAGTCTTAGTGGGTCCAAGTTTAAAAGGTTACGAAGTAACCGACATGATGCAGAAGGCTCTCTTCGATTATCTTAAGCACAAGTTCGAAGGTCGCATCATCATCACCCGTGTCATGGCCGACATATCGCTGGCCAAGCGTTCCATCATGAATAATCCATCGAAGCGGGCGATAATGGAGCGATCCAGTAGCCGATCTGATTGTCTGAGCAAAGTACAGGAGGAGATAGAACGAATATTCGAATTGGCCAGGACGTTACAATTAGTAGTACTCGATTGTGATACAATCAATCATCCGTCACAACTAGCAAAAACTTCATTAGCACCAACAGTAGTTTATCTTAAAATTAGTAGTAGTAAGGTAAGTACACCATGGGTCAGACCATGGTTGAGCCCGCCGCCATTTGGTGTTTTGCCATTGCTCGAATACTAACACAATTTCATATTTTACAGGTTTTACAGCGTTTAATCAAATCACGTGGTAAATCACAGGCTAAAAATCTTTCCGTACAAATGGTAGCCGCTGAAAAATTGGCTCAATGTCCACCGGAAATGTTTGATGTAATCCTAGATGAAAATCAATTAGAAGATGCCTGTGAACACATTGCTGAATATTTAGAGGTATGTGCTAAATGATTCGACCGAACGACACGATGTGAAGAGTTGTTCCTGAGTTGTCAAAAGACCAAAAGAAAAAAAAAAAAAATTGCATTGCAATTGTTAACAATTTCGGAATTTGCAAACTGAAAGTGTAGGGTGTTATGATCTTAATAATTGTATGGAACAATCATTTGAGTTTTTCGAATATTCGAATTTTTTTGATTTGTTGTAGATATTTATCCGATCATTTATCTGTAGCCAGGAGGCTCGATGTCTCCAATGTACGTTAAAGCCAATTGATTCGTCTAGCATGTGATGCATTCTTGTATTGAATACTCCCCATATCGCCGCAGCGTGAAGCAGCTGCAATACACGTGTTGTAATCTTAATTTGTTTTGATTTGACTTAATTTGATACCCAATTCCATAGAATCAGAGTATACCTTTTTTATCATTCGGTTTACCACATATTTAAATGTTGGTCAAAAGTAGAATGGTTTTGGATTTGTTACAACTTGCTTCATCAAGGCTCATCAGAGTCTTATTTCCAGACCCTAGGCCGTCATCTTTGAACCGAATAACATGTGTTGAATATTCTTAACTTCATCAATTCTCACACCATGTCCCCTACAATGCAATCGCCGTTGTTTTACTGTATCCGCTTGCGTTGGAGACAGTCGATTAAGTCTATTAGCAAAATAAAAATATTTTCTGAACACTTCGGTCTTGAGCGAGCTCTCTCCAGTTCATAATGTAAAGGATTTGCATGTCTTCTTCGACGTGGTCCATCCACTAGGATTTCGCTACTTGCATGTCTGAGCCATCCTCGGTAGTTGTTGTCTAACGCGAGCTTTTGGATTCATTCGGCGTATATTACTATTACAACGCAATCGCTGTATTTTGATGAGCTTAAATACGTCCATGTCGGAATATTTTTTTGGTCTACCTCGACGCTGCAATTGCCGGTCTTCACAATGTCGCCGTTCTGTTATCGCGACGTCTGCCTGTCAGTTACAAGCACACGTTATGTCTTGCCCATGTTCACCATCGTACCTACAGGCGTCAATTCCTTCTCGATTCTGTAAAAAAACACCACTTATCTATCTATCAAACCGCTATATTTCCGACGATGTCATCCGCGTATGCGAACAGAATGTGTCCTTCGGTGCCTGTTTCATTAACATCAGCTTGGTCCAATGTTGTGGAAATTGCACGGGATTTCCCAACTGCTATGACAGTTTGGCATAAATCTGCTTCATGCCATTCGCCGAATGGATCTGTAGTCAATATTTGGGCATTCGGTTTTCTTTTTTCCAATATTTCATGCATTATGACCACCACCACGCATGACGACTCTAGGGTTATTGTGAGATAACCACAATAGATCCTGAGGCAGCTTCTGCGGAAGATGGAGAGCATGTCCATCTTTCATATTTCCTTCAGTGCTTTTCCCAGACGGATGCTCCGTAAAGCAGGATTGAGTCGGTTACTCTCGGACGCAATATCCCACGACTTGGTCATGTCTGTAGATTTTGAGATGAATATTCGGTATGCGGTTAAACGTTTAGCTCCTGTTAATGTTATGTAGAGCCGACTGTGCTCTGTTAATATCTGGTTCACAGACTGTACAGTTTGTTGGTTCGGATGGCTTCGCTTGCCTGTAGTTGTACTTCGTCAGCCTAGTTATTTTCGCATAGACTATTTGGTTTGATTCTATTCGGTTGTATACGACTGTTACGTATTATCTAACAGGTTCTTCGGTTTGCAGTTTTCTCTCGCACTGACGTTTTACTGTTTCATAGATCTGCCGTACATTATTTGTATTCCTGGGCATTTGTATCTCCTCGCATCACACGACGCTCAAGAACAACTGAGAATATTGCTGCTGTAGCCCAAAGTTTTGATGAAAACCCAGGTTTATCCATTCCTCGTCATTCTTTGGAATTGGTCATTCCACCGTATATAGCATAAAGGTCTTAAGGCTTATAAAGTTCAGTTAACACAAGAACTCAAGCCGGTCGATCATCAACAACTTGGTGTCTTTGCTGATTGTGCCGTTGAAATGCATGAAAATGATACGGAATTCAATCGAAAAATTATCTTGACTTGTGAGGCCCATTTCCACCTGGATGGCTACGTCAATTAGCAAAATTATCGCATCTGAGGCTCGGAAAACCCAAGAGTTATTGTTGAGAAGCCTCTCCATCCTCAACGTGTGACTGTTTTGACCAAATTCTCTTGTCTTTCTGTTGGTGTTGCCTTAGCTCTTCAACCTCTATAATTACGAATAAATGTATTGCATGAATTGCAAACACTTATTGGTAATTTTGGCATTTACAAATAAGACTAATAAGTTAACAATTTCGTCCATCTGTCTCAAATTGGACTTAATATTGAAAGTATACGAATGAAGTACAACCAGGAAACTTTTCCATCAATGCCCCTTCCAAAACTATTAACAAAACTAATGTTTCTTTTTTCCTGCTTACAATCTATAGACCTATTGGAGAGCCACACATCCAGAAACAAATCCGGCTCCCATACCTAGACCATTACCTCAGGAAACTTCACCTACCACAGATCAAGCCCGTATGGGTCCCACACCACCAGGTAAGCTATGCAGCCACATCTGCCTGTGGTTATTATTTTATTTTGCCAATTCTAGTTTTACTCTGATTTCATTTCAACGTCATCAATGTCATTACTCGTATTAAGAAAAATTTACTCTTTTGATATACAGAAACAAGAAAAAACTAAACAAACCAAAAAAAAAAGAAAAACTAAATTAATCTATTTAGGCCTCTAAAGAATATAAAAAAATAGAATGATCCACTCTCGCCCAGTCACACGTTAAACATTCTTCATACCTCTTGAGTTGTATTTATTTACCAACGAAAAAAAAAAACCTACTGACACTATTTAACAAATTTTGTAAATTATGTTTATTCTACTTTTTTATTGTTTATTTTTTAATTAAAAACAAAACCAAACCATACAATCGAATACAACTTTCTCGTTCTCTCCGACATGATTTCCAAAACACTCTTGCACGAAATGTGTCGGAAGTAGTTGAAGGGGGCGAAGATGAACGCGATTATCGCATGGGCTCCATTGAGCGTGAGGACAGTCGAGAGCGTGAGATAACAAGTCGCGAGCGCGAGAGTCAAAGGGATAGCGATTATGAGCGCGACTATTGGGACAATGAGTTCTCGAAGGGACGGCGAACACCGCGTGAGAGACAGCGAGACTTGGAGTGGGAACGCGAGAGGGCAAGAGAGTGGGAGAGAGAACGAGAAAGAGATTGGGATAGAGAATTCGATTGGGACCAAGGTAAACAACATAAATGAATCTTGTTTTCTTTCCTTTTCATACTTTCTTTACAATGAAAAACAAAAAAAAAAAAAAATATTCACAAAATTCGAAATTCTTTATAACGAAATAAAAATGTATATTGCTTCTGATTGAGAGATTGGCAACAAAATTGGTTGAACTGTACTTTTGATTTTCTTTGACAAAGCGTTATTTTGGATTTTCCTTTAAATTCTGTTCGTATTGAGTATTCCAATTATTATTTCGTTTCGTATCTATCTACAGTTAAATAATATATATCCATACAAAAATATATATTGTATATTGTATATCATTAGAAAGGCTTTTTGTTATACAATCTATATACTCTCCCGTACCTCCCCTGGTTTACAGCCCCTCCCCCAGCCCACCGAAAACAAAATACAACAATTACAACTATTGATGTGTATAGTTTCGTTTCTAGATGTTTTTCGATTATTATCTAAAAATGCTTCAAAACTACTCATATCTTTGGTTTGGATTTAACATTATTTATTGATTTGTGTTTTCTTTTTAATTTTTTCGATTTCATTTTTTTTAGCTTTCACATCACGTGGTACATTGTCTACTTTTAGATAAAGTTTCCAATTGATTTCTTTTTTTTCCTATAAGTTCAAGTTTCAAAATTAAAAATCCCAACACACAATTGTAATCCTCATCCACCCTAAAAAAAAATACATAATTTTAAAATTGAGTAAATTCCAAAAAAATAGAAAATACCAACACACAATCCTCCTGTATTTTAAGCCTGATTTCTGATTTTCTTGAAAAGAAACCCCAAAAAAAAAAACCGAAGCCAGTCATATTTTGTTTCAACACGACTCCCTCAATGAGTATGATATCAATTAATTTCTTATTTTGAATTTTGATTTGAAAGTATTCAAGAACATACTAAACACTGTCGATAACACATTACTAAACACAGTTGTATGTTGTGGTACTCAAATAAAAATACTAAAAACACACTTTCTGATATTTTAGAGATACTTAACTAAACATAGCCAGACATACATACATATACTCTCTTAACATGATTTCGTTTGTTTCTATGCTTTGTACTAACATTTCTTTTGACATCGTATTTCTCGTACATTAAATAAATAAGCTCATGACTACTTTTAATTTGTATACTCAACACCAAAATACAGTCTAGGCTAGTTGGTCCTCATAGATTTTCTAAATTATAGAGAGTAACAAATTCCGATGTAGTTCAAAGAACCTGAGATCGCGAATCGAAATCTATTTCCTGTTCATAATTTATTGGAAATACTATAGCATCGAAAATGACGAGTAAAACCAATGAAGTTTGTTACGGAAAAGATATGTAGTCCCTGAGACATAAATGACTGTTGCTGCAATCGTATTACCGCAATGACGGAGCTGTATAAGTGCCAAGGACCTAAGAACAATGCCGGCATATAGTCTATACAGTCGTTCTTTAAGATCGATGTCTTCCGAACCTTATTCAGAGTAAAAGTACATATATCTGTGGTCACAACCCTTAACAGCCTAACTCGAGTTAGGACACAATTGAGTTATTAGCACCATGGTATTCAGCGTATCTAAATTTATTTGCTCTAAATTTTTCATGTTTGTATCTCTTCTAGGAAGGCAATTAATCCTAAAAAACCTAATAGCTTAAGTTATTTTTCTAAATTACTGTTTTGGCATAACTGTCAATTTAGGATTACAACAAATATAAACATTATTTTTTCATTATTGCCTAAATCAACTTAAGTCGTTAATCCAAAAAAACAGAGAAACAATTTTATTTTCCTAACTTGAGTTAAGCTCTTATTCCGAATTACAATTTCGTTTTTTGATAAACATAAATTGAGTTAAGGTCTTTCTCCAAACAAAAAGTTTTTTATTTAATCTGGAATAATAGCCTAACTCAACTTGAACTTTTTGACTTTCTTTCGTTCCACAATTCATAAGAGCCTAAGTGTCTTTTTCGCGAGAATAAACAACTATTTTTTGTTAACAACTAAGTAAATAAATTCGTTTCCTTGGAATCTGTAGCAAAGTTTTCCAAAAAACACCTTCTCCTGATTTTCAGTGAAGATTCAAAACTTTAAACTCCTGTACTGAACATATTGAAAAACAGACTTAGGCTGTTATGGGTTGTGACCACAGATATATGCACTTACTATAGCGGCGAAGACTTTCTTTATGAGAATATTTACATACATACATGTATTTAAATGTAAGTAGACTTTATAACTCTCGATTACAACCGCTGCTAGCTGAATTCAAGAGGCAAGGCTGCCTCCACTAAATGAACAGACACTTACCACGAACCGTGAATTCCAATTCAGACATTAGATGGATCTAAGTGCATATTTTGGTCCGCTAGTGGTATTTTATTTCCTACAAATCTTCCGGACATTGCTCTATTCGCCTCCCGAGATCTCGTCCCATGGCAAATCTGCAGCTCCACACGGTAATTTAATATAACCTACTGTAATTCTAAAATATTCCTAAGCCCGCTTATTGCTAATTCCATTGAGATTTAGTAATTACTAGAAACGTAAACAGACCGTTTTTGGTGTTGAGTACCCTATGGTCGGTCCGATCGACCCTTCGAGATGATAACACTTAATTCACAACTCTAAACACAAAACTAAATCATAATTAATGTTTTATGTTCTCTTTTTTTCTTTTTTTTTTTTATTGGTTTTTGTATATTTTTAGTTACTCCCGGGATCGTGCGTCTTTAAGTGGCATTAGTTTTTGTGTTGTGTACTTTTTTGCGTTACGTTCAATGTCAAAAAAACAGAAAAAAAATATTATCAAAAAAAAAAAAAACAAAAAAAAAACTATATCAGTGTGTTCCTTAAAACATAAATGTTCACTTTAAACGTCAATCTTTCCTGTGATACTTTTTATGTTCGTCTACTTCTTCTACTACTTCTACTTTTACATAAAAAAATAAATGTTTTACGTTTCATCACTAATTCGTTGCATACATACGTACGAGTACATACTATATACATAAATGTGTGTGTGTGTGTGTAAGTTTTTTTTTAGTGAGTACAGTGTCATGATGGTAAAATGATGTTGAATTTTCTTCTTTTGTTTTTGAGTTAATTCCCATTTTTGTTTTGCTACTTTGTTTATTCTCATGGTTTTATTTTGTTGATTTATTTAATCCGTTTCCATTCCCATAAATCCCCATTTCAATGTTTGTTCATTAACGTCGTTTTCCCATTAAAAAAAGTCTGAGTTGTGTTTCATAATTACCACATTTTTTGTAATAATCGAGTTGTGTTCGACTTCCTGTAGGTGTTTCATACTTACGAAAACCTGTAAAATAGTAAATCGTTTAAAAGTTTCCGGTATTTTAGATAATCGCAAATCACATATTTCCCTCAAAAACATATTCCATACATCAAATACTACTTCTATCAACGTATTTCGGTCATCGACGAATTTTCATATTAATCTGATAAAAAATACACTATTTATTTATACATATCGTCACCTGAAATCCAAAATGACCAATCATCAAAAAATCCTTAATCGTGTTTCTGTTTGATTGTGGTGTCCCTGCAACATTTTACACTTCAATATTTCAAATTTAAAAATTTTTCGCCAAATTCCAAAACGACTTAACAACAAGAGTGCTTAGATTTTACAACGTTTTTTGCTTCTCCTGTAAATTTATAAAAATACTTGTTAGGTCATTTTGGATTTCTGTGGGCGCGAATTTCAGCGTTTTCCAACAAGTGGTATAATTTTGGTATTCAAAGAAAAAGACATTTTTTTGAGATAAATGATCGGATGATTATTTCATAATAAAGAGGAAGGTATGCCGTTAATAATGAAAAACAACATCAGCCAAATGGCCACCACGATCACGCTTACAGGACCATATCCTTTTCGTGAAATTTTCCACAACCAAATCGAAAAGTGGCAGCCCTATATCTTCGATAGCCTCACGAATTCTATCTTTGAGGTCTTAAATGGACTCTCGGCTGTTGGCGTAGACCTTATGGACAAACCTTGGTTTTCTCTAACACTTTGGGCTACAGCAGCAATATTCTCAGTTGTTCTTGAGTGACGTGCACGGTCATTATCTTGTCCCAACAGCTCGAATTTTTCCACCAATTTCTGTATTGCGGTGCGACAAGGAGCTTCACGACGACCCAAAAATTCATTAGTTTTGCGAACTGTGACGTGGCGTTGTTACTATTTGTCAAATTGTCAAAGAATAAAAGCTGTCACTAGCTACCGAAATACTGGGTGATTCAAAATAACACCTCTTGTTGGAAAACTCTTTATATCTAGATTTGTGCAGACGCGTTAAAAAGGAATTCCTCAATTAGAAACGAAATATTTTCCAACCACTAAAGTGGTTTTATATACAGGTTTTTAATGTTAAAATGTCTTGTACATAGGTTTTAGAAGATATCAAAATTAGCAGACTTGCGATGCGACATGTTAATCGTGTGGAAAAGTAAAAAAAAAATAAAAGTAATTTGTTTCCTTATTGAGTTTCCATAAAAAAGGAATTCCATTGAATTTGAATTCCATTTTATGGAAACTCAATAAGAAAACAAATTGATGTAAAAAATAGGTAATAATATAAATGTGATAATTGTTTTTGCAATAAAGAAAAAAAAACCGATATGTCCATCTGTGCCCCTTATGATGTTCCCATCTTTCTAAATATTTTCTTTATAATTGATTTGATTTAGGTTTCATAGAAGCTTCGAATAGCTATATCTAAAATATTTAAAAAAAAAGGAAGACTTTCCCGTTATTTAGCTAAAACATTTAATATTCTCTAGGCATCATGATTTCTTTTGTCCAAGCTAAGGTAAAAAGTGAAATATCCATATAATAAGAACAAACCCGTATTACAAACAACACACTCTCCATCATGTTACCACAAAAAAATTCGCTTCCCTACAAACATTTGAACCATCCTATACAACTCCGGCCATCCATCCGTACCCCGTCCTTGTTCCCATTCAACATTATTTTATGCGTACTCTTTGTAGGCTTTGCAAAAACCGCAAAGCTTTGTCATATTTCAAAGCTTCTTTTTGTTTTCATCTTTTCAACTCTAAATCACCAAAAACATACTACACCCTATACATTTCATAAACCAACTGCGATTAGTAGCTGAGCATTTTTCCCTGCCACCCCCTCAGAAAAAATATAAACATGAAACGATAATAAACACTCACCCACCACCCCCGCTCACACAGAACGGTGCTGACCAAACGTTGATCTTTCGAACCCAACCATCCACCCGTCATACTTACTTTAGAAGTTTCGTTGATTAATTATTTAATTGTTTTTTGATTAATGTTTTTTACTTACTTACTTACTACATACGTTTCTTTTCCTAAAACAAAGTTCTATGAAATTAAACAAAGAAAAAAAAAAAAACAAAAAGTTATTTATTAAACAATTAATAATAATAATACGTACGTAACAAATACTACTACTGCATTTTATGAATGCTTGAATTTTTTCTATTTAAACAAAATTAAAAAAAAAAGAAAACAAACAAAAAATTAATTAACCCCCGATTTTATGTTCCTTTTGGCAAACACCTGCTCAAATCTTTGTTATTAATGGTCAATTTGTTGTATAATTTACAGGAGGTACTTCCTATCCACACAATCGTCGTCCAGCCTCTGGTGGGCACCATGATCGTGGCTATGAACGAGATCGCATGGAGAGAGAACGTGAGCGTGATCGTTACGAGCGTGAACGCGAGAGGGAACGTTTGCATGCGCGTGAACGTGATCTCATGCACTATGATTTGAACAGCGAGGAGCTGTTGGACGAGCGCAACTATGCGGCCGATTATCCGCCACATCGGGGTGCCGTGGGCGGCAGTGTCCATGGGCATTTGTCGCGTGGCAGCCGCCTGATGGACGACAGCGATCTGATGCATGAGCGGGAAGAGATGATGAGGGGAGGACGCTACGCGAGTGGAGCCTCGGCGCGTGTCATCGATCCCAGGGACTTGCCTCCGTCGGCGCCGACAACGAGACGCGGTGCACCCATTGTTGATCGCGATGAATACAGTCCGCACCGAGGTGGTGGGAGTAGTAGGAGAATGCTGAATGCCATGTAGGAATCGTGGATATAGGGGTGGGATCAGATCGATAGCAAAGGCGCGACGATGATGGCCGGCGGTGCCTCAACGTCCAGGGTTAGAGAGCATAAAGAAACTGCAAATAGTACTAGTAATATCGATCGCCAATATCAGCATCAGCATCATCCGCATCCGCATTCGCATCAGCATCTGCATCACGAACATCATCTGTCACAGAAACAATCACAACAATCCTCGAAATCACGATTATTGTCCTCCTCAATAACTACCTCCTCCACAGCCTGCGACCAGGGCAGTAGTAGTAGTAGTGGTAATATGAGTAGTGGTCGACGTACTAAAATAAGTCACACCCGTTTCTCTCATATCGATCCCATCTTATCACCAACATCCCCACCATCACCACCTCTGCCACAACGATCACAACAACTGCCACCACCGTCATCGTCACAGCCACCACCTACGGCATCATCTGTATCAGATGTAACATCCGGTAGCAATGCCATACCATCATCACTCCTCCTACCCCTGCAAGACAAGACGGATATATTCCATCTGCATCATTCATCCAACGATCAAGTACATTCCTCCTCTGCCATCATCAGCACCAACAACTCCAACTCGGCCAATGCCAATTCGTCACAGCACATAAAATCACAGCAGCAACAACAACATTATCAAATGCTCAGAGGTCGTCACAAAGACGACACAAATCCGGATAAAACCGATTATGCCACATCATCGTTCACCAATGTCGACGATCTAACCAACGCCATCCGCAACAAAGTTATCGTGGAAGAAGACGAAGAGGATATATTGAGCAGTGATAATACCTATTTGTATTAAAGAGATTTCATGTGATTCGATATATATTTTAGATGATTTTGTTTTGAGAGTGTGCAACAGTGAATAAGTGCAAGTCAGTCGGATAACAGAGAGAGGGAGGAGCAATTTTCAGGATTTGCTCCATGAGAGTTTGAAATGTATTGGTGCTACTTTAGGATTTCCTAAGTATTCCCTCAACGACAAACTTTAACTTTTTGTTCAAATCTATTTCCTAGTAAAGAGTATATCTTCGAAGTGAGGTGAGGTCGCTTTCCTAAAAACGCTGGATACGAACAAACAGTCTACTGGTGGACATACAATTTTAATTGGACGGAATTGTTTTTGTTTCTGTTGTTCGTGTTCGAAATCATTGAAATAGAAATGTCTATTTGTTCAATTGTTTTGAAATTTCCAGCTCATAACTGACAAGAGCGCTTGTTACATTCCACACAACTCAAAGCTCCGATCACCAGATTTGGTATATAGACCGCGAATACAGAAAGCAATACATTATGTGAATAATAGGGCTGCACCACAATCATTCGATGTTTATATTGCCCAAAAAATGTTCACAGGTGTTTGAATTTGTCGGATATGAATTTGCCACAGGATATATAAAGACAGGACTGGATACATGGGTATGACACCACCCACTCACTTTTTTAATCTGCACTGGTAGTAGCCAGTAGGCGATTACTCGCTAGTGGCTCCAGAAAGTGTTAATAACCTATTGACGCACCACTAACCAAAAGGCGACCACAACTGGGTACATTCCAAAATATCAGGAGCACCAGTTCGGTACTACCAAAGGTACAGCCCAAATTTCTGATTAGCATGAGTCCTGACGAGACAGCCCAAACGATAACGAAGTAGACCAAACCGAGCATAGAAGACATCGTGATCCTATAGAAAAAACCAGTCCAAACGATGTAGCGGATACGTATAATGTTTAAAAAAGGGATGACCCTTCCTTCTGGGTGAAATCAACCACAACCTCTGGGAACGAGCGACCCAGCTCTGGAAACCAGTCGATACCCTCGATTACATGATGATAAACAATAAAAATTTTTATCTGTAAAACGAAGTGCATTAAATCTGTACTGGTAATGCCAGAAAGCGATTACTCGCTAGTGGCTAAACAAAATTTCCATAATATTACAACACTATATATTAGGGTTTTTCCTAAAAATAATAATGAACAGAATCTGAAGAAGGACTTTTGACTTGAACTATAATTTGAATGTTCAAGGATGGATTTTTCATTAAGCATATTTTTCAATTCTTTGTTCATGGACTGTACAATTCCCAAAAATGTCTAATATCTAATAAGAGAAACATTTAGGAAATATCCCTAATGTTTAGCTGGATCTGAACAAATGAAGAACACCACAAAGTCTCTTTTGTGAAGACATTTATATTTGGAGAGACTGCAATTAAAGTTATTCTCTTACACCTCCGTTCAATAAATACTTATTTGTGGAATTGTAGAATTTCTAGTAATTTATCATAATGCTTAACAGTTCAATAATCAGTGCGATAATTTCCAAATGTCTTGTTTTTAATACAAAATTTCTTCAACAAACCTTTAAGAAACAAACGGTGAACTTCTTTGCAATTCTATGCTCTCTGAAAGGGATCTGCTGTTTAAAGCCGATACCGAAGGGCAACGGACTTCAAACAGAATGTACTCTATTTCTCGTAATCATGTTCTCCCTCCCTGAGAGTAAAAAGGTCTTGTACGTTTTTTTTTGTAATCGTTTTCAAAATCAACAATTTTAGAATGTATTGGCCGATTTCTTTACAGTAATCTTTAAAATAACTTTTAATTCAAATCAAATCAATTCAATCCAAAATCAAAGAGTACACTGTATATTGATTGCCAGAAATATCAGTTTTATTAAAAAGTTATAACTAATGTCGAAAGTGATAAAAGAAGTTGTTGTTATCATGGAGAAATCCATTACAGCTTATTACGTTTTTTTCATTATACCATCTCAAACTCTCCAATACCCGAATTCTGAAAGTTTGCAACACACAATACCACAATTCATCCTTGTTCTCTCGTGCCACTGCAAATTCGTACACTGAGAGAAATTAAAAGTAATCATTAAATATTAAACATGTGAAAACAATCATTAACTAAAACAAAAAAAAAAGGAGAAAAAATCTTAAAAATAAATTAAAATTAAAATAAATATTAAAAATTATTTTTTAAAAAAAATCAAACAAAACAAAAATCTTAACGCATTTTTAAAGTGCCAAAAAACTACTTACTTCAGCATTATAATTTCCGTTTTTTTTCTATTCACACATATGTTTCTCAAAAAGAAAATGATTTAAAAGAAGACGAAGGAAGTGAAAGAAGAATCAATAAAAACAAAAACTTCTCATTTAAAGTTGAAATTTTTTCGGTTTCTATTCCAAAAAAAAAACAAAGAATATATAAAACTTTTGTACGTTATATGATTAATAACAATTTATTAACCAAACGCTGCAAACATTTATTCTGATAACGTTTTCTCAACTGTTATTTTGAAGAAATATCGAGAAAAAGAGAAAACGTAAAAGAAAACCGCTAAGAAGCCTAATGTGTCTTAAATTTTAGCTAAATATATTGAAAATAATTACATACATACAAATCAACAGAACTTAATAACAGAAAATATACTTTAATTGTATAAAATAATACTGAAAGAAATTCAAAAAAAAAAACTAAAAAAGATACAGTTTATTTGGTTTTTATTATTTCCAAAAGACATTTTAACAGTTTTCATGTTAAACGTCGAATTTGTAAAGAAGCAAAACAAATGGATCATTAAGAAAACAAACAAACCAAACCAACTTTAAGAATATAGCAAACAATTGTGTACTGGATAAGTGTCAGCTTTAATAATTTAATAATAGTCAAATATAACAAATACTAAAAACCGAACAAATGAATAAGTAACTAAAAAACTAAACAAACAAAAAAAAAGAACTCTTGTAATTTTTAAGACACCAAAAAAAAACAGAAATCTTCTATTCTCTATAACTTACAGTAACTATCTGAAACAAAAAAAAATAAAAAAAAATCGTATCTGCAAAACAATATCTCGTTGTAAATAAATCGAATCCGCTATTTTTTAAATTCAATTTATTTAATCTTTCCCGAGAAAACAAAAACATCACAAAAACTTACCAAAGAACAAATAACTCAAAATGCACAATTGATTTAAGGCAAAAAGAAAAGAAACTCATTGTTTTTAATTTTAAAATGAACACACGGTAATTTCATGAAATCTCTTTAATAATTGTACAATTCATTTGAGTATCAATTAATATTTAAATATATTTTATAAGTTAATTTTAATGATTTCGAATTTTTCCACAATTGTGTTTTTCGTGCAGCATGTAGCTTTAAGCGTAAGGTGGCCAGTTGTGAGGATGTTGGAATAGACACAGACTCAAGTAGTCCAACTCTAAACTTTACAAGTCAGCAGCTGCAACCTACTTACGTAATTTTCTCAAGATTCCGTGAAGGAACTGAAGTCGAACTTTTTTCCAAACAGTGAGCTTTTGAAAGACTTTGCAGCCTTTATATGGACGATTCGCTCTGAGGGTTCTCCAAAGCGAAAAACGTTTCTCCCCACTTTTAACGTGGAATCGAAAGAAAAACTCGCGATTATATCTAACTAAAATGAATAAAATCATAGCAAATTCTTCGATGTGTCGCTTTTTTTTTCTTCCATTGCAACACTATTTACCTTCATAAGGAAGTTTGACACTTATGTTTTTCTTTTCTACGACTGTAAGGCTTATTGAAACGGTTCGAGTGGACTATATACATATGTAGTCAAATGGACAAGTATCGACCAAGTTTAGCTCAATTGATTTATCGATGCAGTTTCTGTCTACAAAATAGTTCTAGAAATGTTATAAATTCTTCAAACATAACTGGAGCTGTAAGCCTTAACGGCAGCGACTAAAGAAAAAGCGTTAGCTAGCAACCAGCGGGTAGGCATTAATAAGTTATATCTCTGTGATTCTCTCGATGGCTTTGGCCACAGCCAAAACAGATTCAGCGTTGGTTTTTATTTTCCGAACGTCGCTTTCGCTACATTTAATAGATTTAAAATCGTCTTATATTTCCAATATATAACACAACCATAATTCATTTTACATTCGAATTACAACATCTATAGCTGGTCACCCCTTAGCAGGTATTTCAAACACTTCATTGTCAAACTCATTGCATTAGATCATTGGTAGCCGAGAAATGAACCCATACCCCACCCCACCCCTCCACTAAATTAATCCTCCGAAAAGAATACAAAAAAAAAGGAAAAAAAAACATTCGGAGGGAAACATTGACTTATTGATCTGATTCTATCCTGGCAAGCAGTCTTTTACAATTCCAATCGCCGTTCAATTCACAAAAACACGTTTTCCAGTACAGTGTCGAGCCAAAAATTTAATGGACAAACATAACGTGTGCTGGATTCAAAGTGATCGAACAAAATGGGATGACAACTTTTGTAATTATTTAACAGAATATAAATATCTGTATCGCTACAATGTTGTGTACATACATACATATACCGGTAAAAGTATATTAAGAGAACATTTAATTTCTTTTTAAAAAAAAATTAGCTTTGATTTCAAATTACAACAACATTTGTTGCGAAAACTTCTGCTGTCATGTTCGCTTTGAAATTGAATTTTAAAAGCCGACCGATTCGGTGGTGTACATTTGAAATCAAAGCCAGGTAAAAGGTTTACAGTTAAAGTTCATTACTGTTGTTTTTATTGTGTAACTATTATTTGATAAGCTTTAATATTAACTACATTTTCTAGAATCTAAGTACCTACATTTAAATACTATAATATATAATACAAATTAATGAACTTAAAGAAAATGCTATAATTAACAAAATTTAATATGAAAACCAGGAACAAAATATGGTCACACCTATTGAAAACCAAAAAAGAATTAGACAACAACCAAAAGAAAAACCAATTTTTGCATCATATATAAATAACTAAATAATAAAACATAATAATATTAAAAAAAATCGTAATAAAAAACATGCAGGTTCAAAGAATTATATGAGAAAAACACTTCAAGAAAATCACTGATACAAAAAAAAAACCAAATGAACTTAACAGAATCAGCAGAAAGCAAAAAAATTGTCCTCACTATTATGAATAATAAATAAAATTAACAATTGAACATGAAAAATTGAAAAAGAAAAAACCAACAACAACTACATAGCATAGCATTATTACAACAAAATAATACTGAATAATATAAAAAGAAATTATTTAAAATTTTCCATAATTTTTTTGATAACACAACAAGTAAATGCTTTAAGTATTGACTTTGTTGATTTTCCTTTCAGAATTTGTAATAATACAGAAAACTTAGCTAAATAACAAACTTAACTACAACTACAACTTCTTTGTTTGTTTTTTTGTTCAAATTATGTTTAATTTCATCAAAGCTATTTTCTTATATATAATTGCAATTATTTTTTAGCATTGCAAACTATTATTAACAAAACAACCAAACAAAAAACAAAGCAAACAAGAAAATCATGGAAAAATTAAACGTAAAAAAAATATAAACTAAAAACAAATAATTTGAACAAACTCGTAAACATTAATATTATTAACTAATAATTATTACACAAAACTTAGGCACGAACAAATAAAATTTAATATATAAACAATTTTACTACAACAACAACCAGACAAAAACCCCAAAAGAACAAAATACCCCCCCCCCCCCTCCACCAAAAAACAACTACTGATATTTTGTTTAATTATTACTTAAAAAAAAAGAAATGAATTAATTAATTAATTAATAATAAAAGAAAGAACTTGTGTAAAATAAATTTTTTAGTTTAATCGAATATATAATTCATTTGTTTCAATTCGTTTTTTGTTGTATACTTTTTAGAAGGAAACAAAAAACCATCCACCGTTATTGTTTATTGTTCTCTTTCTTTCCCTGCTTAACCTGAAATAATAAAGCAAACCAAAAAAAAAAAAACGATCCAGAAAAGAAAAAAATACATTTATTCCAAATATGTTAAAAAATAATCTTTTTTCAATAAATTGAATAAAAAAAAACTTGTAAAAATGGGATTTATTTTCATTTTTGGGAATTGGTGGGGATTTTCTAAGGCCAAAACCAAAAAAAAAAAACGATCCAGAAAAGAAAAAAATACATTTATTCCAAATATGTTAAAAAAATCATCTTTTTTCAATAAATTGAATAAAAAAAAACTTGTAAAAATGCGATTTATTTTCATTTTTGGGAATTGGTGGGGATTTTCTAAGGCAACCGACAGGAACTTCCCTCACATCAAAGTAACCTGTCTTAGATCTAATGTTTAAAGCCGGTTAGCAATGTATAATGCAGTGTCTAGACAAGTTTCTCAAGAATGATAGAAACAAAGATTACGCCATCCCGCGCAGAGAAAAAACCAGTGTTTCTGAGGTAGGCGTGATGGTACATTTGTATGGGAGGTACCAGAAGGGGAGTTGCCAGACTTCCAAGTTTTTGTCCGAAACTTTTCCCAGCCATATCTTTACTAAATACCAAGATCGCATTGGGCATATTGATATTATTACACTATTTCTAAGATAGGCGGAATGGTACATTTGTATGGTAGGTATCAGAAGGGGAGTTGCCAGACTTCCAAGTTTTTGTCCAAAACTTTGTCTAGCTATGGCTTTACTAAATACAAAATTTGGACAAGATCGCATTGGGCATATTGATAATATTACACGGTTTATAAGGGGTGGGATGGTACATTTGTATGGGAGGTACCAGAAGGGGAGTTGTCAAACTTCCAAGTTTTTGTTCGAAACTTTTCCCAGCCATAGCTTTACTAAATACCTAATTTGGGCAAGATCGCGTTGGTCAAATTGATATTATTACAGGATTTCTACAGCGGGAAAATATTTGGGAAAATAGTAACCCATGCCAAATTTCAAAGCGATTGTTTAACTCTTTCGAAAGTTATCGTGCGTACCAGCAGGACAGACGGACATGGCTCAAACGATTCCAAAAGTCATGAATCGAATTTGGTTCAAAGACACCTGGGGTCTAATGTGGACATTTCTATGTGTTACACTTTTGAGCCGTATGAAATGATATAACCCTCCTACCCGTAGGGTGAGGGTATACATATTCTGCGCAGTTGGTTCACATGACGTCACGCGTGTGTACTCCTATTGGCTGATAGTCAAAGTGGTTTCATTTGCAGGGTTGCCAACAATAGTTCTTACGCTGTGTTTCAATTTGAAACTTTTCACTTGTTGTACATACAAATAGAGTTGGCAACCCTTACAAGGGACAAACTACGTCATCTAACAGGAAATCATGCGCATGGCGTAATCTTACTTTCTATAATTCTTGCAAGTTTCTCATGGCTTAGGTATTATTCTCTTACACGCATTTATCAGTAGGAAAACAGCGCTGACAACTGATGTAGACGGTTATGCGAGGATAAGAACCTGGGTCATGGCAGCCAATTAGACTACTGACGTATTTTCACATGCCATGATTTGTTTTTGGTTTTTTGTTAATAATACGGCTAGAACTTCACAAATGTTATGATCCTGAATCCGCAGCCACACCATCCTAGATTGATATAAAATAAACTAAACTTCGGCCGCTAACAAGCTGGATAAATGTTGCTTCGAAATCCTGAGAATACTTGACGTGTCTGTCACCAGTAGACGTGTCATTAGTTTTATTTTTTGTAGAATTTTCTGGCATCGTTTCTATTTCCATATAACCCAATCTGCTCACATTTCCGTCTACCATTTTCTTTCTTCGGAATAGATGGTTTTCCACTGCGAACTGAAGTTTTCGAATGACTACAAGAAATATTATTTCCCTTGCGTTCTTGTTGTTAGAACAATGTAAATGTGGTATAGGCTACTATTTTTGTTAATTGTTGATAAACAAGTTTTTAATTTGCTGAAAACAGCTTATTTATGAGATAAAGTTTTGATAAATTGTATTTATTTCGACATACTAAAATGGCCAATGATGTGTATATCCTATTATTCTTCTAAATAATATGGAGAGGCAAATTCGCAGCTATTAAAGGAAATTTTGAAACAAGAAATTATACACAATTTTTCCAATGACCTATTGATCCACTTCTTGGAAATAGAGTTTGACGAAATTTTTACCAGACATAGAATCATTGATGGAGATTCTAAATATGTATTAAAAACATAATGGCCTATGATGACCCTGTTTGATACCCATCTTGCTACTCTACCCACTCCGCTACCAACCGTGCTCACCCTGCGTGGATAGTCATCGTGTAAATCGGGTATAACAAAGACTTCGTGTAAACGTTCCTAGCTTTTCTTGACATTTTCATAAGAAACCCCTGGAGAAAAAGTCATCTTGTAAATCTGGACTATATTAAATGATGTTGACAATTTCTTTCGGTTTCATGTGAGAAAGTAAAGAGTCATAATGTCTTTTTAGACACTGTATTGAAACTGCAAAAATCAATAATTCCAAAATGTCTCTGTCAAAATTTTGAAAACTATAATTGAGAATATTTCTTTGGAACCAGAACATATCAATGGCTAAATGTAGACAACTCAATGATTGGTATTATACCGAAGATCAAGCAATTCTGCCAAGGACTACAACTCAGGAAATGCTCGAATCGGGATTGAGAAAAATCGCAAAAACCAAAATTGTCAATTAAATTTTCAATCCTATCCAATGAACGAGTGAGTTTACGAATATTAACCTGAATTATTCAGCCAGTGTAGTTGAACTCAACAGATTTCGTTTCGGTTTAATGGCTACTGATCGCCCGTTGGAAGTTACCCCGACATCGTCCTACAAACGAGATTATGCTCCGCCAAACGATTTCAACATTTCTCCTACCAGAAGTGCAGAGGAGAAAGAGACAGATCCCCTGTGCAATCGTAAACCGCCCAATGATTTTGGCATGCGACAAATGTCCAAATACAAATTTATGGATGATCATTTCATAAATGTATCCGAGTCACGAAAGATAATTGATTTCATGCGGCAGTTGAGGTATGTGATAAAGAAACTGTGACTTACATATCTAAATTTATTTAACTTTAGAAATGCACATCAGAACTTCGTTTGAGCAGCGGATAACTGTTAACAATTTCATCTGAAATGTGTAGAATATTGTTTTTGATCAATTTGGAAAATATGCTCTGAAAATAATATCTTAAATTTCCATAAATATTGCAAATTTCCTTGTGTTTTCGCTTTATTCAAGATGTGACCATGTTTGACCACTCTGTAACAAGTTTAAACAAGGAATGTGGAGTCGGGCAAATTTTTCGACTCAAGACTCCAGGAAACCGAATATACTTACCGAATTAATACCAAATATAGTTAAAATAAATTGAAATAACATTTTTATTTTATTGATATCTGCCAAGTTCGTTCGTTACAAATTGTCAAAATTGGAAGCGTTTTAATATTGGTTTTAGACTTCAATCCTGAATTTTAGATATTTAGACCTGATTTTTAGGTTACCTTACTAAAAAATATTCGTTTTATGGCGCCTTCAATTTTTACGATTCATACCGAACAATCTAATTCCGTTTTACTGAAACCAGCCCTAAATTTGGTTCAGAATTTCAAACTAACACCTTTTATATGGTGAAAGTGGTGAAGAGAGTTGCTGAATTATGTTCAAGAATAATTCAAAGTCCCCACTGCAATACCGACCACAAGTTCAACAGTCTGTTGAGTTTCTATCAATGACACACACCACAGTAAGTGCTGCCAAATCAATAAACTGATGATGGATGTCCGAGCTGCAAGGTTTATGGAAGGGTGACCAGCAGAGGTCGCCTAAGTATCGGAAATGATATATTGCATTGGTTCGGTTTTCGTATCATGAATCGAAGATTGTAAATAAGAGCACATTGGTCCGAGTGGTGTCAGATGTGACGATTTTTCGTCATTTTGACGTCGAACCTGACGATGGACCATTTTTCATTTAGAATATTAGAATAAATATGACGATTTTTCGCGCAACTTTCCCATTAAAAATGTAAATCTCGCAAGTACATTGGCAAACGATGGAAATTAATTTTATAAATTGTCGTAATGCCAAAAAGACAAACGAAAAATTCTCAAAAAGGGCATTATATGGTCGAAGGGTCGAAAATAAAAAACAAAAACGAAAGATAGCCTAAAAAATCTGATACAAAATTGGGGAATTGGGGATGTTTTCATAATTTTTTAGATAATATTTCATGTATCGTTTTTGGGACAAAATTTGAACAATGAAAATTTCACCAATTAATTTTTTCAAAAGGCCTGCATTTGCGTCATGTGTTAGTCGTGAAATCTCCAAAATCAGCTGGGAATAGTGGAACTATTCATTCGGGAAAACATTATAGATTGCCCAAAAATACAGCATATCCGAAACTTGTCTTTGAAGCTGCCATTTCTGAAACCACTTCTCGTTTTGTATACTTTATTCAGAGGTCATTGTTATTATGGTTAAAGCCAACATTTCGGTCAAGTCAGACGTCAAGGAACACTACTTCCTTTTTCCTCCCTCCAATACCCTTATTTCCCATTGCTAACATAGTACATCGCATTCATGGTCGGGACATTTCAAATTGTGCCTTATTGTCGTTTATGTAGACTAGATAGATTTCAAGGTAATATTTTTAAACGTTGCAATGTGTTGAGAGTTTGGAAGGGGGTGCGATCGGCCCATGGTATTTTTCATATATTATTTGGGGGACATTTTCAGGTTGGTATTTTTGGGGAATCATTTCATTTGTTTGTGGGAATTTTTAATTTTATTTTTGGAGCATTTTTCATAGAATGGAAATTTTTGAGCCGTTTGCCATTTCTAAAGTGTTTTGTATAACTTTCTTATGTAAATAGTAGAAAATATCAGGTATTCATTAAGTTTTCCAGATTCTACAGACTAGATGACGTATGTATGCAGCTCATCTCCTCCGGTCTTATACAAGTCTGTCGGTATCCTGTCGGCTTTCTATTTTGCCTGTTCTTTTCATATTGCTTAGGTAAATGTGACTGATTAAACCCTATTCGTACCAAGCTGGTTTATAAGAATAAAAATAAAAAAATTCGAATGGAAATTTTTATACATATGGGACGATAATGAAATAAAATAGAATATATAGATACAAGTATTAATTTCAGTAGTGACCCGAAATTATCGTAGGGTACGAATAGGGTTAAATGTGAATTAGTCCATTAAGGGAAATTGTGATACCACGGGATGCTCTGTTGCAACCGTATTATAGAACCTATATAGTCATGTGCAGGTTATACCGATATGAGACTAGTTAATCTTCTAACGTCGTGTCCCCCAGCATCGGGAGATGTAGACAACCTTTAATCTCTTATTTGATTAGTCCCTATCAAACCAACCTGAGCTGTGCCGGAAAACGACCGTTTATTGTAATCTCCTGTATCCTTTCAGTCCTGCCGTTCGGGGATATGTGTGGCGATATTCTTGGCAAAACTTACCGGGGGTTCTATACAGACTACTTTCATATTGGTTAGGAGAAGTTAATTTAACTCCATTGTCTCCGTGTTGATTAAGTTCAGTCAGTTCTTGGACCAAAAAAAACTAGTGAAATTTTGTCAGCAAAGTTTGATGAATCGTGTAAACAAATTTTCGAAAACAATTTTTTATAAATGATATGAAATTGTGTTTTTTTTAAATTAAAAGGTAACATTCAATAAATATTCGGTTTACAATGTAATTTCTGACTTGTTGTTTACCGGAAAAAGAGGAAAGACTATGCTGCCGACAATAAAGAGAGGTAGACTTACAACAGACTTATAGAAGGAAACTATTAGGCCCAATAAAAATGTTTTTTTATACTGAAGAAATAATTGCAATAATTGGTTATATATTACTTGTTAGCTTCTTATATTTGTGAGCAATATGTTGCCATATCAATCAACTAAACTATTAAGTACTAGTAAGTTGTAATGCGCCTATGGCTCCCGTTGAAATATGGAAAAACAATATTATTGAAAAAAAAAAATTTTTCTGGAAAAAAAAAATTTTTTTGAAAAAAAATAATTTTTGTTGAAAAAAAAAATTTTGTTGAAAAAAAAATTTAGTGGAAAAAAAAATTTTGTTGAAAAAAAAATTTTGTGGAAAAAAAAAATTTGTTGAAAAAAAAAATTTTTGTAAAAAAAAAATTTTTGTTGACAAAAAAAATTTCGTAAAAAAAAAAAATTTTTCTAAAAAAAAAAATTGGAAAAAAAAAATGTTGGTAAAAAAAAAATTTGGGGAAAACACAATTTCTGTACAAAAAAAAATATTATTTTTTTTATTATTATTATTTATAGAAAATTATAGAATGCCTATTTAAATTCCTACGTACTGCGTGACAGAGTCAGTGAATCAGGGAATCAGGGTATCAGTGTATCAGTGAATCAGTGTCGAGGGTAAATATATATTAAGATTCAAACTGGGCAGTCTTCCTCGCTATATATACCTTAAATGTGTTTTATTTCACGATTTTATTCGCAGTTAGCAA
The DNA here is from genome assembly GCA_958296145.1 of Hydrotaea cyrtoneurina. Lineage (NCBI taxonomy): Eukaryota > Metazoa > Arthropoda > Insecta > Diptera > Muscidae > Hydrotaea > Hydrotaea cyrtoneurina. The sequence goes on along the minus strand of OY282514.1, from coordinate 46,093,939 downwards.
ATTATAATTATTGAAAAAAACGTCTGAGAGACTCGAAAATGATTTCAAATGACATCATTTCTTCTCACAAGTCAGCTGCAATAGATGCATCATTCATTCAGCTGGCATTCGTAAGCACTTACGAATTTGTCTTTCACAAATCCCATTACCGTCGTTCAATTGAAGAGGAGCCAAGCCCCAAATATTTCTCTGATTGTGTACAAACCATTGGTACCAAGTATTGTATTTGTGCTTACTGGAAAAACTTCAGAAACACAGATACGAATACACTGCTACAGCTGGAATGAATGAATGGTCTTTAGGTGGACAATGCGGTTAAGCATTGCAACCATCGCATCATTCACATGTTTGAAGAGATTTGGCCAAATTACATAGATTTGGGTGTTCGTTCGGATGCGTTTTTGTGTCTCAGTGCCAGTTTGTGTCCTGTCGAAGAACAACTGAAAGGCCTGTCATTGGCTGACCTCAAAGTGTGACGAATTCATGTCAATTTTGATACCAGCTGAGAAATTTTTTTTTGAAACTAAGAATTCTAAAGCAGCTATAGAATTGTGGTCCAAATGACGATAGTCATACAGATGTGTGATGACGGACAGTGTGGCCGGTGCGTTTTATGAAATTGCTTGTGTTAGTGAAAGGGCATTTGCTTGTGCCATCCGATTTGGCTGCAGTACACAATCCACCACATTAATGGCCTCCTAGTCAACAGTTTTCAGTAAGTGAAATGACGAAAGTCAAACCATCTCATCCCATTGGTTCTGATGGAGTTTCAATGTAGATTAGGGCTCTAATTTGTCGCTGGTAATAATTTTAGTAGTAGTAAATGTGCTCAGTAACAACAACAAGAGAAAGCTAGACAACGAGACGCAGCACTCATGACAGAACGACCAAACTTACTTCGCGCAGATTTTTCTCCTAGTGATATAAAATCGACGAAGAATAATTTGCAAGAATTGTCACGACACACACCAAGCTATGAACGTGTTATACAGGGTACCGTGTTTTGAAGTAAAAAATACGATGACAAGAAATGGTTGAACCACTTTGCGTGGATATTAATTATGAGTGAAAGACCGTGAAACAAAAAGGTGCTGACGAAATACCGACAGATCTGAATATGAGCTGGTACGGTCCATGCATTTGCTCGTCTGCACAGTTTGGAAGATTGAAAGCATGTCTGTTGGTTAGAACTTCAGAGATTTGGTATAACGTTGAAAAATAACAATGAGATCCTTGAAATATACTGTTTGCACGATTTAAACTAAAACTGGAAGAATTCATTTAATGGTATCAGTGTAATTTTTGACTGACCAACCCAGTTACCGACTAAATCTTTACACATTCGTCAAATCCTTGAAGAGAATCACAGAAAAAACTCTTAATTTTGAAGAATTGGTAAACCATATTTTGGTGTTAGCATTGTTGAGCAATTTAAAAAAAAGTCGCACGGAAAGACTTTTTTTACAAACAGTAAAAACAATCCATCTTTATAACTAATTTTATTTTTTGAAATTTCGTTCCCGCACTTTTCCAAAAGATCATTAGTTGAAGCGTTCTCGCGAATAACGTTGTAAGCAACATTTTTTTGATAACTGTTTTTTTTGCTGCTAGAAATAGTAATTCTACGCAAATTCATCAAAAAAGATAGTTGTCAAAAAATTTCGCTGCCAACGTTATTTGCATGTACGCTTCAATTGGTATTCTGTCTTACATTTTGCTATCTGGCACATTTAGTAAAGATAAAATAGAATCACAAGTTTTATTTGTAATATATTATTCATTAACCCTTTTGTGTAAAATAAAGATAAAACATCACACCTGTTCCAACTCAAAATTTTTCCATGTCGCTTTTTTTTACAATAAAACACTGGTCATCTCCAAATGCTGTAAAATTCCCTGAACTATTAAATCAAATATTAAATTTAAAAGTAAATTTCCAGTAAAACACAAAATATTTCTTTAATTGCATTGGTTTACAAAACAATATTTTATACAACTCAGAACCTTTTCGAATTTTTCCAGTTTTTGGCGGTAGATATTAATATGAATTATGTATATGTGTACACTTTTTTTGTTTTGACTTATCGTCCTTTATGATTATTTTTAAAACGTTTTTCAAACTTCCTCTATATTTTACCCTCCTTGTACCATTTTTATAGTCTTTTCAGTATCATCGAAATGTTAGCTCGGTTGTTGGTTTCATCCACCTTTTGTCCCTTTTTATCTCCTTTACAACCCAATTCACACCCTTTTGTGACTAATTTATATTATCTTTTTTTTTATTCATATACTTCAGTTTTGTTCCCTTTTTACATTTCATCCAAAAACTGTAGATTACTATTTTACTTGCTCGTTTTTGTTTTTTCGCTTTTGTAAAATTTTTTTTATCCCTTTTTTGGTAAGTTTTTGGTAAGCCCGTCTTTCGTCCCTTGCTTGTTATTGCCGAAAATTAGTTTCACTTTTTTTTTTTTATTTTTTTCCCCATTTCGTTCCTTTCTTAGCCGGTTTTGGCTCCATTTTCTACCTATAACTAGAATACAAAAATTGCACTTGTTTTTCCTTCTTTTCTTATTCAAATAAACTTTTGTAAGAGCAAACAATAGAAAAACACGAGTGGCCAAAGCCATATTGGCAAAGCCATATTGAAAATTTATGTTTTATGTTATTTTTTTAATAATAGTAATAAGTTGATTTTTATAAAACGGTCGCATCATGAGGAATATTGAATACATATTGGTGAGACCTGAAGCTATCGCCAGTCGCCAAGTAATGCCTTTGTTCCAGTAATAACGCAGCCATGATCTTCAGCTTTAATATGGTACCTCATTTTTGCCATTAACCCATTAAATGTAGGCTATAATAAGGATCAGAAAAGATAGTTTTCAGTTTTTGCTGAGTATTATTTTTAAATTTGTCTATCCCTTTTATTTCAATCAATTTGAGGCATAAAATGGGAAATTTTTTTACAATTAAAAAAGAAAAAATTATTTGAACTTTTACAATTCAACGTAAACTCTCCATCTATCTCCGGCATTTAATGGGTGTAATTTTATAATTTTCATATAAGAAATTTTTTTTATAAAACTAAGGATACAAGAATTTAAAATTCTATGTAGCCTCGTAATGGATTAATGATTGGGAAATATATACACACATATTAAAGGTGGTCCAACCAAAATGAACGATGTTAATTTTAATGAAATAAAAAGTTTTCAGAGAATTATCTAAATATTTTTATTATGCTCGCCACTTCTTCAGTGGCATAACATGATTGAGGTTCAATGTCGTTAATGAGCCGAATTATCTCATCCATTAGTTCTTCAGTTGTTATTGGCTTATTGACGTACACAGTTTTACTTTCAAATATCACCCAAAAAAGAAGTCGATAGGTATCGAATTTCATGATCGCCACTTGAGATAACAAGACCATTGAATTTCTCGCGCAAAAGAGCCGTTGTTGTGTTGGCTGTGTGACACCATCCTGTTGCCCACAAAAAGTCTGTTATCATTTGGCGATAGAAGAAGTACGACCCGTAATAGCTACACCTTATGGAATTTGTTCATACGAAACTATTTTTTCAGTTTTGTTTCATTTGTAAATATTTGTGAATTTCAAAAGTTATATTCTCCGACTCACTGTGCAACATCAAAAGCACTGACGTGACCACAGTGTGCGTGTCTGTCTGTGGGCATGTATGTTTTGGTGTGCAGCAGGGGAAACTGTGTAGTTGGACGAGCCGTTTTTGTTACCAAGTGGACCACAGAAATTGTTTGAACAGCCAGCCAACATCAACACTAATGACCGGAAATGAGCATTAAAAGCATCTCATACAAAAACTGACACCAATAGAACATGCATGTTTATGCATTCCACACCTACTCCTATTGAACTGAAAAGCTTGGGCCGATATCATTAGAATGCCATCATCTAGGACAGGTGAGACACGTACCTAAGTAGTACACACCTCACGCTCCCACGTGACGTGCGAGCGAAGCCAAACACAATGTGGCACACGCATGTCCTTACATTGGAAGGATAAGATGGAAATTGACGACACAATGATTGAGAGTCTCGTTTGCTATGTTAATATTACATACGCCGAAACAGTGACCACTAAGTTTGCGTGAAACAGGTGAATTAATAGCTGGTTGATTCAATTAACAGGGATGCCAAAGGACACGTACTTGTAGATTATGAGGTAGTCAACGATTTCATGGGTATGTGTAGAGGTACTTATCATCGCACAATTTCCATATATTTACTTTCTTGACTGAATCGTCGAACCAAGCTCCGCAAACTTTTTAGGAAAGAGTCACAATACAAAGAAAAGTGATGGAGGGAATAGAGCGTTGATTGGATCAACACAGCGACATTTAGCTTCGGATTTGAATGCGACTTGCAAGGGCAGAAATGTATGTAAGTACATCAACCAAGAAATTCCCACCCCCATGTATTAGAGTCTGTTTCTCTAGTTGGAGCAGGTGGTCGATTATTCTCTTTATGAGGGAATAGTTCCGATCGATTATTCTCTTTATGAGCCCCGTTTGTCCTCAGCAGCCCCTGTCTACCCTACGAAAGCCGTCGGTCCGACAAAATGCGTCTGTTTTCACCAGATGTGTAAAAGACTCCTAAGCTCAAGATGGAATTCAATACTGTCAAAATCCGTGTTTCAAGTGCTGGTGAGGTGGTCCGCACTGTTGGGCAGAAAGACTCGATAGCTTTCATACCACCTCCCTCGTCCTCTACATTCACTACCAGGCATTCACACCTCAGGCACAAAAAACCATCCATAATGTCCTTCCCTAACAGGTGTTCCGCTTTGGTGCAAAATCTGCTGAAGAGCTCAAGGTGCTAGAGAAGGATTTTCTGCAATTGGTTTAAAGCGAGATCTTCCTGACATAAACGGTCACTATCCGATGTAGTGGTCTGAGGAGTATACTCTTCCGGGACTTAAATGCACAAAAATACATTCCAAAGTGAAAATGAAATTAGGCCCCAAAAAATATATGGAGAACAACAAACGAAATTTTATGTTTTTTTTTTGGGCCTAATTTCATTTTTATTTGGGTATATTTTCATAATGCAGTTAGACCCCAAATGTTTGTGTTGTAATAGACACCAACATTTATTTATTTATTTATTATTAATTACAATACAAAGTTAATTTATATTCTAATTTTTGGGTCCAAGGGTAAACCGGGTGACACAGACCATATGTTTAGATTTTTGCAGCGACAGACCAAAGCCTCTGGTGGGAATCGAACCCACAACCCCCACGCTGATAGGCAAGCACGCTACCAACTCGCCTACCGGGGCGCTTAGACACCAACATAATTTCATAAAAATGTTGGGGCCTATTTTTGCATTTTGGGGTCCAATTTCATTTCGCTATATTTTAGGGCCACACTAAATTTTTTTGAGGTCTAACTTCCTACGACGGAATAAAAAAGCCTTGGTTTGAAAATTAATTAAATATCGATTCATTGATCAAATCATATTATCCAAAAAATCATGCGAGCACAAAACATTCTTAATTAAAAAAATAATACATTGTAAAAAAATGTCCCACGAAAAACTTGGGCGGTATGTCCGAAACTTCAATGGGCTTTATGACCGCTACAGGGGTGGTCGTAACACAAAAAAGAATTTCGGGGGTGTATAATCTTGGGGTCTAATGTCATACCGCTGCTAGATGGCACTCTCTCGAACATTTAACTTATGTCCTTATTTGTAATGTATTTAGCATCTTCAACTAGTTCAAATGTAAAATTAGGGCCACTGACTTTATAAAAAAGATCGTCATATCTAGCCAGGTAAAACTTCTCAATAAAACCCATTAGCAGTTTGGACTTCACTGATTTCAGAGAAATTCTGCTACTGTTCCTTCATGGAATGTTCATTTTGTACATATGTATGTACTTAAATATTTTTTTCCAATTGTCCACCAAATACCAAATGTATGTCACATTTGTTGTTCTGTCCCAGTTGGTCACATTTGCGTTGTTGACGGAAGACTGTGTTGTGGCAAGGTAATACGAAATTAGCATATCCTTTGTCCGTTGATTTCATTTATTCTAACAAATCAATAGCATCAAATGTGTAATCAAATACATTTAGATTCAATTCAAATGTCAACTGAAATCCAATTGATTCCATACAACAAAATCGGAAAATGCCAAACAAATTAGTCACCTTTAAAACAATTAAAAAAAAAAATAAAATGTCAAACCAACATTCGAATGAATGCGGTGTAGTGCCTGAGGCCTTTTGCAAAGAGAGGCCTTTCGGGGGGGATTCAATGGACAACTTATAGTTGTTGCACCTTTTCAAGAACATTGATAGTGAGTCCTCGACATTTCCAAACAAAATTATTTAGTTATTTATTAATTACAATACAAAGAAAATGTATATTCTAATTTTGGGTCCAAGCGTAAAACGGGTTACATAGATTTTTGTAGTGAAAGGTCACAGCCTATGGTGGGCATACGGGGGTGCTTAGGAAAAAAAAATTTGCTCTCGCTTTTCTTCTTAATGTGGTTTTTGAATCCCTTTTCTTTGACTTCGAAAAGATTTTAGTCACATTAATTCTCCTTTGCCTTTGATACATGGCATAGCTGAAATCCATTTTAAGAATATATCCTATATTTCGTGCTAGAAGAAAAAATCCTTCGAGTACTAGAAATAGTGTCGAGTGTTGTTCAATTTTCTCATCACATCATTAAGGCTACGTCTGAGGAGAGAGACAGTGAAAGTCTTTCCTCTGTTAGAACAAAGAAACATGGCCTTCTGACTTTACAAGCCGTCCTTCTAATTGACTCTTTTCCGCCGCTGTATGTACACCGATAGTATGTAGGTAAATTGGTATGTATTTATATAAATATAAATACACGGACAAGTACATTTCCATACACGTACGAGCATGCAACTTAACAAGCGAAATGATTTTGTATAAGTGTTTTCAAAATTTACACAATTTTAATTTAGAGAATATGTTAGTATTCACGAAAAAAACAATGTTGTGCACAATGGGCTGGAAATATACTAAATAAGTTAAGTGATATATACATACTTACTACACTACACGAGTTTATCTAGTGTATGCGTTTTATTGAGTTGAGTAGGTTTTTGAAAATGTCCAGCGAATCTTTTGTTCAATTAATTTTCTGTCGATATTAAAATGTGATCTGAGAAAATTAACCGGAATGCACTGACACGTAGAGTTTTATTATCTCCCAGTTTATGATCATGTCAAGTGGACCCGAACTTAAATCAAAAACATCTCCATTCAGTCTGCTTCTCTTACTCTTCGTATGTGACACTACATGTATTCGAGTTGGTTTTAAACCATCTGCTGGATGATAGGACGAACTTAAAATCTAGAATGGAACCTTATGGAACCCAAACAGCCATAACAGTAGGTTTTACCAGTAATTATGGGAAAAGTGGGAATAACTTTGAGAATATTTATTTTATAGAGTCGTAAAATCACTAAGATTTTCCAAATTACCGAACTAACGGGAAGGTATCCACAAATTTTTGGCACACAGTCTGCAAGACATTGGAAGAGGAGCAGATATCGGGACAAGTTTATAATCAGTAAGAAATTCATATGATGGCGTAGTCTGGGTAATGTCCCTCCCAAGATGCGATTTAAAAACAATGTGTATACTGTGGAGATCCCCTGTGAAATCCACAAACACTGTGTTAATGCCATATGCTGGAAAATGCTGAGAGTTGCCTCGAGTTGAGCAGGAGACATTAAAGGCGAACTGTGAAATTGTTGCCAGTTTTGTCAGCTTCATTTCCTGATGAGCTACTGTATTATTGTTTAGTCTTGATGCTAATGACATTTTAAGCGGTTAGTGTGGCACTCTCTCTGAATTTTCGTATAGCTATTGAGTTTTATCGTGTCTCTGATAAAGGTAACTGTTTTTCAAAGCGTTGACAAGGGTTATTTTTTATTTTCAGTTTATTTTCAGTATGGCCTGCGAACGTGCTCTGTGAAAATGTATTTAGAAAGTTAAGCCCATTTTAGTGATTACGCCAACTAAGAGAAATGCTGAATTTGGTCCGAAGAGCAGCAGTGCAGTCTTCAAAGACGATGATAGCCGCAACGTTACGATCAGTAGTGAAATGAACCGTTCGCTGATCATGGACTTGGTGGACATGTGATTTCAACAGGACGGTGTCACTTTGCACGTGATACCATAAATCTATTGAGATCACTGTTCGCGCGACTTCATCCCACTAAATTTTTTTTTGTGGGATATGTGTAGCCCCTCACATATAGTATCAAGGCAACTACGATTGCTGACTTGGACGACAGCAGTACACCAGTCATAGCAGACAGCGGTGCCAGATCAGATGTTGAAAAACGACCGTTTTAAATAGTTACACACAAGTAAATCGAGTGTTTGAAGGTTGTATCAAGTAAAGGTTTTTTGCTTCGAAACAAAGTACAGGGTTCTCCCACAAGAGGTGTTATTTTGGTATTCAAAGAAAAATTAATTTTTTGTTGATGATAAAGAGTAAGGTTAATAATGAAAAACAACATCAGCCAAATGTCCATCACGACCACGCTTACAGAACCATATCCTTTTCATGAAATTGTCCATAACCAAGTCGCAAAGTGGCTGCCTATGTCCTCGATAGCCTCACAAATTCTATCTTTGAAGTCTGGAATCGACGCTGGGCTGTTCGAGTAGACCTTATCTTTCACGTGGCCCCAAAGGAAGAAGTCGCAAGGTGTTAAATCTCAAGATCTAGGTGGCCAGTTGTGTTAACCTCTTGGAGAGATAAGAGGGTCCGGAAAATTTTTAGTTTTTTTCCAATGCGTTGTTGAAGCATGTGTAGTTCCATTTTTAGTAATAGCGTAGTTTCTACTTGTCAAATTACAAAGAATAAAAACTTTAAAAAACCGGGTGATTCAAAGTAACACATCTTGTTGGAGATGTACAATACAAAGTATATTTATATTTAATTTTGGATCCATAGGTAAACCAGGGAACACAGACCATTTGGTTAGATTTTTGCAGCGACAGTCCAATGCTTCTGGTGGGTATCGAACCCACATCCACCACGCTGATAGGCAAGCACGCTATCAACTCGCCTAACGGGGCGTTTATCAAAGGAATAATGCATTACATACTCCTAAGGAGTCTAATACACCTTACTGCCCCGAACTACTTTCAATCGAAGGATATTGGATTATTGATAAACGGTATTTAAAGGCCCCAACAATTTTGTAACTACATAAATATAAATCGTGCGCTGTCCTTATTAAATACGAAACAAAAAAATACGGTCCAAAAATTATATTTTTCACAACTTTCATTTCAGAAACAGCTAAGCCCATAGGGAGACAATTTGTCCTTTCTAGGGAATCCAGAGTCTCAGGCAGTATTTAGCTGGTACGATCCCCAAGCAAAAAAGCTCAATATTTCTGACAATCTAATTGGGATTGAATGGATCTATGAAAAATAACCCAAATGCAAATGTTCCCCCAAAAAATAAAATGAAGAATGCCCCAAATGAAGATTTCCCCAAAATAAATTAGACCCCCCGAAGAGCTCAATGAAAATTCTCAATTCCCCACAAAATTCTGAAAATGCCCCCAAACAATTTATGAAAAATTCCTCAAGGCAAACCCCCCCAAATATCATAAAACAATCCCCCCCCCAAAAAAAAACAACAATACATTTTCATAATTTTGAAAATAGGTCATAACTAAAGCACCCCCTAGTATTTTTTTTCTTTTCTAATTTTTTTTATGAAAAAATTATGTTTATTAATTTTATTAGCTTATTTAGTAATGAATATCATTACTAATGAATTCTTTTAAAAATCGAATTTTAAAATTAATAAAAAAGTTAAAAGGCCAAAACTAATAAATTTTTAAAATTTTTTGACGACATTACTGAAGTTTTCGGTAATATTTAACGGTACTATACAAGAGTACATATTAAATTTAAGAAGAAACAAGAACTAGATGAGTTTCCAGCGAATCAACTTCAATCTTGTACAGTTTTTGGTGAGATAAACACAATGGCAAGGAACGAGTTTTCAGTTTACAATTACAATTATAATTTTCGGTGCCTGGAGATCCTGCATATCACGATATCAACTCAGTAAAAATATTCAATCAACCGATATTTAATATCTAGGCTAATTTTGGGAGCACATACGCGGAAAAGCTTGAGGTGTAATACCAAAGGACCCTACAACGTCCTCTATTCAAATAGAAACCCGTTCGAGTTTGCACCTTAGCGACGGAATGATTCGTAGAAGAACAGTATAAGCAGAACTATTTAGTCGACGACCTTCCGTTCATATCAGCAATGAATAGAAAAGCCAAGATTGAGTTTTCAAAAAAAAAAAAATGGAAGATTGCGTTGTTCCCTGACGAATCTAAGTACTACATAAAGGATTTCGATAGATTAATGCGTGTACGGAGACTTAACGAAGAAAGGATAAATCCAAGATATTGTAAATCCGCTAAAGCACTGAGGAGACACATTAAGGTCCGGGGTTGCTTTTTGGAGAAGGGAATTGGACCAATTCATAGAATTGACGGAATTATAGATCGATTCATGAACCGTAACATACTAAAAGATGTGATGTTACTATATGCCGATGAAGAGATGCCACTTATATGGAGGTTCTAGCACACTCGTAAAGTGCGCAAGGCCTGGTTTCAAAATAATAGAATTCAAATTCATGTTTTGCCTGCTTTATGAACCGAGCTCACCGATATGTAGGAGATTGTTAACACTAGATGCAATAGCTAAAATTGCAGAAATAGAGAAGATAGTTTTCCAGCCATAAAATTGCCCGGATAGGAATATCACATGAAACGATAAATAATTTAATATCGCCCATGCCTTAGGAATTATACAATTTTTCGGGAGCATTTTCATAGAGCCGGATTGAATTAACGTCGATGTCGACAAGAAGTGACGTTGGCTAACAAATCAAGACGACGCGACGTTGACAACCGCAATAGAGTTAAATACATTTGTTTTGCGAAGAAAATATCACGGTGTTATACAACTGGTCGGGTATCAGGGAGCCAGGGCAAATAACAAGGACATTTTGAGCGCACGAGTTCTAAGAGAACCCTTAAGAGAGCTTGGTACATCATTCATCATTAGAATGTCATCTGGTATCGTAGTCTTCTGTATGACAGTAATATTTTTGGGTTTCCCATAACAGCTAAATATTTTTGCTGTTGTGCTTCTGGAAAGAGTCAGTAGATATTCACTTAATTCTAATTTTTTACCCACAAACTAATTGAAGTAAATTACCGAATACTTTCTATCATCTGATCTTCCAGTATTGATGGACAATCACTTTACATACAGCTCTATGAGGACGCTTTTGTTAATGTGACGTAGTCACATGTTGTTTTCATGGTTCCGTTTGTCACTATCTCCAGATTCGGATACTAGTTTAGACTACTATTACATATTATAAAAAAAGTTAAGGAAAATCGTAACTTTTCAACGCGTTTTATGACATTTATAGATTTTCAATGTCTTAAAGAATATAATTATCTGACAACTGCTGTTGACGACTGAAGAAATTACGCTGAGGTACTAAAGATCTCATTTGATACCAGAGACCATTTGCCCAGAACGTACACCAGGGGACAAATCACATGTTGTTGGAAGGTTATGTATAACATAGGGAATCACATGAAATTATTCTTGGCTTCTGCTAACAACTGTATTCTCAGGTCATATACAAAATATCTAGTTTTATCAATATAAAATGACATAAGAAAAATGCAATCGCAACCAATTTGCCACAAATCGCTCCAGGGTGCAGCATCAAATTGAACCAGCTAAAAGATTTAATACATACAAAGTGGAACATACACACACACACACATCCCTATAAACACACACATACAAGCATTAATGTAAATAAAAATCGATTGTGTAAATACTCGAGAGTATTTCAATAACAATTCTTTGTTCAGTTGCTGCTGCTATTTTCCATCTTTTTTTGTTGGAGTTGTGTGAATTTAACGTGCACCACACCATGTTCAACCACCCACACACACACACACATGGACTCCGAACTAGACCGCCATAGACAGGTTTATGCAACACGACCCCCTTACAACCACGAACTCATACCCATACCGCATACACACAAACAGTCATGGAACGAATGACAACCGGAACCGGAGACCATGGCAAAAGACCGCGTATACTAGTTGCCCAGGGTATTTGAGCATTGTGGCTGGATAACATAACGAGCACGCGTAAATGGTCACACATCTCCACATACACCCGCGAATGCATACACCACTCCCCCACACACACACACACAAACTCACACATGTTACAATCACAATTCAAAGCGTGACGCTGGCCAGTGCATATTGCACATCGATTCCGTCCGTATACGATGCTAGCATTTGGCCATAAACAAAATTTGGTCAACGGAATCCATGCCCAAACACGAGAAAATTTATGTGAGTCGTGTGTGTCGGCGTTTATCGGTTGGTGTTGGTATTAGGGTGTAACGAAAACCTGTAACTGGCTGAACTGAAATCCTATGTCAGACAAAAAGAAAGATTGAAAGCTTTCAATTTCTTCGTTTACGGCATTCAGACGATATTTATAATTTCTTTCTGAAACTATCAATACATTTTTAAGAGCAACATTTTAATGTATTTTGTATTTCATTAAAATGTATAAAGATCAACCCCCGTATTCACACAAATTTAAAACCGATTTCTTGAATACGGGGGTAAATAATTCAGTTTGCTTGAAATCGAGTAACCCCCATACATTTTTATAAAAACAATATTCAGTAAAAACATCTCCAAATCTTTGATACCGGCCACAATTTTACGGGAGAGAGGTTTTTTGTGGTCAAGCAATCTTTGTAAATATAAATTTTGAATATTTTGGGATTAAGAGAGTTCGACAATTTTCTATTGAATTTCATTAAAAACCGCGTTTCGAAAAAACTGGCGCATACGTTATTTTCATGATATGGGTGTGAGAGGTGTGTGGATTTGTTCAAAACAAAATTATCTGGAAGTGTTCTTGGTTGCCTGAATAGAATTACCTATTCCTTGAGCCAATAAAAAAAGTATTTGTGAGAAAAATATTTTTTTTGAATATCAGTAAGTAATCCATTTCGTGGTTTCATAAGGATAGGTCTGGTTATGAAGCACATTTCTCATTCAGTAGGTATGTTAATAAACAAAATTTTCGTATTTGGGGTTCTGAGAATCCTCAAGTAATTGAAGAGAGGCCATTACATCCACAAAAAGTCACTGTGCCCTCTTTGGTCCGAAGGTGTGATTGGACCTTACTTCTTCAAGAACGACGAGGGAACGACTGTCCGAACCGACATTTTTTTTGCCATGCTGTTGAAGAATACAACTTGGAGATTGTGTGGTTTCAACAAGCCGGTGCCACATGCCACACAACTCGAGCGAATATGGCTTTATTCTAAGAGACATTTCCTGGCGGCGTAATTTCTCGTCGTGGCGACATCAACTGCCAACCAAGATCAAGCGATTTGACACCATTAGACTTTTTCGATTAGATTCGTCAAGTTATGGCTGAGATACCGCCCAATATGTGCCAAAAAGTGGTCCAAAATTAAATGCTTGCAACACTTCGCGTGGTGGTCGTTTAAATGATGTAGTGTTTCACACATAATATCAACGTTCAAACTTTATAATAAAAAAGAAATATCATGAAAACAATTATTTTATATGTGTTTTATTTACGTTTACTTTTGAAACGGCAAAATGGATAACCCTTTAGTTTGACATTTATGGCCCATGGATCAGCTCTTTGAAAAATGTTCCAAACAATTATTTCATATTTAAGTGATTGACATTCTATATAAGCAATTTTTGGATGCCGATTTTTAGCAACTCTTTGGATATACAAAATACCAATACATTGGTAAAGATTTCCGTACTATTAGTATCAATTCAGGACACCCTCATAGTTAGGTGAATGTTCATATTTGATTGTGAAACTGTTTGACTGTGTGTTTCGGTGAAATATTTTCAAATATTGGCGCCATGGCTGCAAACCAGAAAACAACATGACACAAAATACGAGCGATTCTGTCGCGTCGCCACATACTCGCACATTTGGTTGCCAATTTCGTTATGAATCTCACCGTTCGCACACGTGTGCCTGCGTATGCGTGTATTTGGGGTTTTTATTAAAGCATTCGATACTGATATAAACTCGAACAATAGCACCACAAAACCAATGACTTTAAATTACAACCTCGATGGCATTTTTTATTTAACATCACAAAGTGACCGACTGCACAAAATCCGCTTGCCCAGTTTAGTTCTCCATAAGCGTGTGCTCCGTAACTTTGCCGGTGTAGGAATAGAAGGTGGGGGTAATAGTGCAGTAACCAAATATAATAATTGATGCTGTGATTTAGAGACGACGCACGGTGGTGTATTAGCTACGAAAACTGTGGATTTGTTAATTAACATTTTCGAATAGAGCGGGCGAATTTAGAAGCCTTTGAGAATAGATATGCCGCTGTGTGTTACTAGCCCATTGGTTATGAAGTCAATATCTCATTCACTGTTGGCAAGGTACCTGATATAAATGCCTAAAACATCGGAGACATTGAGAGATCGGTGTAACAGGTCTGAAAAGCTCTGCATGACTCGCTGCAAGTCTCATGTTCCAAAGATAAAGGGGTAACCAAGGACCGCGATAGTTGTCGTTAAAGTTATTAAATCTTAGAAAATGCTGTAAGAATTTCTGCAACAGGGCTATGTCCACAAGATCTTCGCAGGACTGCGACAATTACAAAACAAAAACTTAAACAGTACAAGATGGCATTGAGCAAGGGCTCAGAGTAAATCCGGCAGTGAATTCTGTAGTACTGTTAAAGACACTTCCAAAGTAAAGGAAAATGCTGTCGTCCACACATTGCAATCAGGAATCCGCAGGGTTATTGGACAACATCCAATGAGAAATCATTGTTGTTGCTGCTGGATAACTACAGAAGTGAGACTTCCACGGACACGTCTCTCGCCAGGAAAATTGTAACTGAAAATTGTATGTACAAATTTTAATATTCAATGATTTTTTTTATTCAATTAAAAACAGGCCCAGTGAACACCAAAGGACATATTCTTCTCTCATATGCAGGCGACATGCACATCGACGGAATGATTGAGTGAAATGTACCGATTATCAGAAAAGAATCGTCAAAGGTTGGTCTGATGTTGAACGAGGACAAGACTAAACTTATGCTTGCTATTGCTAGAAAAACATCTCGACGACGGAAAGGCTATGGTGGTACTTTTTATACTTTTTTTATATTTATAGCAATTAATTCTTCTTTAAAAATATGTTGGTAGTTCTATTTAATTTTGTTGCATATTGTAATTTGTTCTAATTGGCCGTCAGGCTTTAAATTACAAAATGGAAATAAATTCAAATTCAAAGATGGATCTCAAATAACCAACTAAGAAATCAATTCTAGAAAATAACGCTCACTCGACGAACTAAACCATCACGCATCTTTTTCCATGTGCTTGTTTATGACCCTACAACATGGGTACTTATTAAATCAGATGAAGCGTTACGGTTTGCTTTCAAATCGAAATCGTTGGTCCCATCTGTATGAATAAGGAGTATAAGCGTCAAACGAATATATTTGTCGAATTAAACTCAATTCTCGAGCCGTACAGGCGTTAGACGACAATAACCACGGAAGGTGCAGATAGGGAAGACCGAGATCTGGTGAAAATCTGTGTAAACACAAATTAGAGAAAGCACGCCTAAGACTGAACTGCAGGGAAATCAATCAGGCCAAAACCACCAACTTAGGTAAGGTAGTAAGCGCTATATTGTGTTAGATAGCACTCTTACAATTTAATAAATATTTATTTTGTTTTCTACTCCGACAAGAAAAGATTATTATTGATTACTAATTTATTCGATTAAACACAATGGACTTTTTGACTCCTTTTCCACTGATGTTTTTTTTTTGGTTTCCTTTTTTAGTTTGATTATTTCAAGTGTATTTTAGGTTTGTATTTTTGGCGCTACAATTGTAATTTTGTCTCTTTGAAGTCAATTTAGTTGTGAAAAGTCAAAATAAAAATAAATTTTGAATAATATCAACAGAATTGTTTCAAATTAGTCTTTCATCAGCGGATGAATCATGACAGCAAAGATTTATTATAAAATTTATTATGTTATTATGAACACAGAAAAAACATATTTTTGAAATCAATTACGAAGTTTGTATGGAATTCGTCAATTCAATTACTTTTTTAATTGATTTTCTTCCAATTACAAAAGTTGTGAATTCAATTACTCAAATTTTAAATAAGTAATTGATTTTTTTACTATTTTTTACATTGATTTCACCAAGAATTTCTAAGTTCAATTACAACATTAATTGATATCCAAGCTTAATTTCAATTACGACAGTAATTGAATATTTTTGGCCCGTATTTTTTCCTGTGAAATCTAGGTTTTTGTATAAACTGTTGCTGATTCCTATAATATCAAAGTTTTTTTTTTGACAGAAACCAGTCCATGATGACGATGAGAATTCAAAATTTAATTTAGTGTACATTTACGTGATTAGACAATATTTTAATATTTTACATATTTTCCCCAGAAATTTGTAGGGAAACAATTCATTTCACTCAATATATTGAATACAACATCTGAGCAAATGAAGAAACAAAACTCTAATTTAAGTGCTGCGTTTTCGTATCTCACACACCACTGTCCGACGGTGTATGCCAAAATAGTTAATTTTTGCGGATCAAGTTTTTACCGCGAGGAGTAATTATTTTGCATCGATATAGTGATTCGTAATAGCTTAGATTACAATTAGAAATATACAAACATCCATACGCTTTATTGGGGGCGACGACTGACCGTTTTGTGGAAGAGAAATTAAGAAAACATACAGAAAAACGCAGGTAAAGGTTATGAAGTAAGAAGAAAAATCCCCGGGATAAGGATTTTGTTATGTAATAATCGTCAGATGGCTAAATACTTAAAAAACAAATGATAGTCGCTTACGTGGACAGCGACTACAGACTCAAAAACATACTAAGGACGACGATTGTGACCGGCAGATATAAAATTGGATTGGATTTTTGTTCATCTTTTAGGTTTGTAAAAAATTTTAAAACTCGATCATCCTTTTTTCACTGAGAACAGTTACTAGCTTAAACTCAGACCTACTGCTAAAATCGCACTGCTGATTGAAAAAGGCTGCGGTCATTGTACACTTGACCGAGCGTGAATGTGGCCACTCATGTATTATGAGACCGTGAAGACGAACAACTCAAGCAGTCAACTCTGCGATTGCCTCCAATCTAGAGGGTTTGATTCCCAGTAGGGAAGAGTGGCTGTAGTAATCCATATTGCATGCGGTTTATTTATATTTAGTGTATTAGGTTGTCAAGCTAAAGTAATGCCACATGGCTGTGGTGTAGCGAGATATCAGGGCGGATATTTGGATTTCTTAAGTAAGATTAGGATCATACAAAATATTTGGCCTTAATATGGATTAAAAACAACCATGACTAGATCGTTTAAATAAAGTAGTTTACATAGTCTGTAGAATATCAGCAACTAGCACAAACATAAGTGGAACGATTTATAGCTTGTGGATGACTTCTTGTGCTGATTGGTGGCGATATCAATCAAGTTGGTCAGCTCCGTACAAAAGCATGAGCTAAATGTTGAGGCATGGATACTCTAGTGGTCTGAGCGGGGACACATACAAACAAAGTATTATTCGCTGCTCATAATATTTATTCTGTCCTTTCGCATATCACAAATAATTTTGCGGTCTTCTTGTCGCTGTTCTGTTAGTTGTTGTAGGCATAACACTGAGCATTTGTCTCACAGATTTTTTTGTCTCAAACATTAGTTTCCATAGACCGAACTCAACAATTTTACCAGCGATTTAACTGGAAATTATGTTTCCTAGACAATAATGTCGATGATGCTGCTGAAATGGTCGAGAAAATAATACTTCTGGGAATAAACACGTTTATTCACTAGAAGACTACTTCCAGCAAGAGTTCAGAAATTGGCGTTTAAATACAAATGCTACTTAAGCGTGCAAGATATTCGTGTGCCAGAGTACTTAGGTACTTAGTACTTTATTACAAACATCCTTTTCGTACTAAAGTTTATTATTTTTCCCAGGGGAAGTAAGAGCTTTTGGTCATTCGTACACCAACTCTTCTTAACGATGACCAGATATGCGCTGATCCGTTTGACACTGCTATCCATCTGGTTGAAATATTTGCAAAGAATTCATCTTTTGCAGAAAGCCATCAAAAACTAACCCCTGCTCTTCTATGCCAGCTCGTGTATTGCGTAATCTTTTAAACATGTCATTTCCTGCTGATATTAACCCTTGACGTTGGAAAATTGCCAATATTCAGCCGATCCCCAATAAAGGTGAGGCCACAATTTCTGCGCTCTTGAAGTTTATGATGAGCATGGTTAACCATCATCTTGTTATGTATTTGGAGTCTAACAGCCTTCTGAATGACCGACAGTATGGCTTCCGTAGAAATGGATCTACTGGATAACTGATGGAGTTCCTTTCGCAAAACTTATTGCATTTGTTGTCGGTAATATCTTCTCTGGATTCATATCTTAGTTCTCTTAGTGATTGCTCTAATAGTTGTTATAGATGGGGTCTCATACAACGAGCATATGTTAACCGCAGGAGTGCCACAAGGTTCTGTCCTCTTCTCTCCCCTATTTTCTTTTTTTCTACTCCTTGGCGGATGACAGCAACCTTTGTCAGTCATATTGACCATTGGCCAAGTCCTCTGGAGGTCGAGGACAAAAGGCAAACGATGACCACGATGACATTTGGCGACGAGTTGCGATTGGGGTAAAATTTTTGTTTCAATGACAATATTTAAAAACTGCTTAACTTTGAAAGAAACTGGAGGAGAAAGTATTATTTTGTAAATAAGGCTATCAGCCTGAATATCCATCCATATTATGAATCAAAATTGTCAGATCAAATTCGAATAGTATAAATTTATTTCGATCTGGACATACCTTCAAAAATTATGTTTACATTGATTATTGAGTTGCATTGTTAGCTTAATACATTTTTATAAACTTCCACCTAATTGAAATTAAATCAAGTTCTCTCTCTTAAAAAAAAAAAAAAAAAAAAAAAAAATTAACCTTTACCAGTACCTGACCGTCACAATCTCATCCAAATAGTAAAAACGAAAGCATGTCTTGCAAAAAAAAGTAACAATTTAAAACCAATATTTCTCCAACAAATTTAACCCATACAGATGTAATCCGTAAACCAAACAATAACTTTAATCAATTAAAAATCTACACGAAAACTTTAACTTCAACTGTGTTTACAAAACTCTTGTAGTCCGAAAATTACAAGATTACGAATGCAAACTACTCCAGCGTTGGCTTCACTAAATGTTGCCCGTGAAAGGGGATGAAAATGGAGGGGAGAGATGGCGGAAAACTACAGAGGCAACCGAAAGCCAAAGCCAACGTCCAAATGTAGGTGAGAGTAAAGCAGCTTAAAGTTCTTACAGCAGAAAAGTACACACATATACATATGCAAATGTTTGTGAATGTATCGTGAAATAACAAAGGATGTACAGACACACACATACATTTCGTACCATGTGACCGTATACAGAGTGTTGCAGATGTATGTTTGACTATTTGTGCTTTGTATTTATGTATGTAATTTTTCTTTGGGTTGTGGGAAAGGATTTTGTCCACCGACCAACAGTAGCTGAGGCTTGTAGATTGAACCAAAATATGTTTGTTAGTCCTTGGGACCATTCGTTGGCCAGCTCGTTGGTAACAACTCTTAAGTCAGTATTAAATATCTAAGGAAAACTTGCACAATCTCCGTATAGGTCTAACAAGCGGTTTTATATGTAAAATCCCCTCGAAAGTGGCGTAAAAATATCGGTCTAAACGATAGACTGAAAAATTTGGATTGGTTTAGAAGCGAGTTATTGACGGAATACGAAAATGACTTCGTTTGTGATGAAGGGGGGAGAGGTGTAAATAAGGCTACGATTAAGAAGTGAAATGGAAATAGTCTGGAAAATCTGAAGTTGCATATGGGAGCAAATACAGAATTATCCCCCGAAAATCTTTTATTCATATATTCCCGTGGTGGGACTTTAAACAATTTTAAATCATGGTGGAATTAGGGAATATCGATTCGGATTAAAGGCAGTGGAAGCCTTTCTGGCTTCAAACTCCAAAGTAGGAGTAGGCGACGAAATGATCTCGACAAATGGCTTTTGATTCTTGTCCCGCTTTAATGTGTTGACCTTAGATGAGGTAAGAATCATTATCTGTTAATGTCCTTAAAGTTATTAATGTGTTGTTCTTAAAGTCCACAACACACAGTGGGGGAATTCGAAAATGGTTATGGAAATAACCCTTTTGTTTGGAACCGGCTTAACCGATTTTTTTGGCTCTTTGAAAAATGCACCAAATGTAAAGTGCCCTCTCCCCCAAAAAATTGAGAAATCCCCAAAAAAAAAATCTCATACGAAATTGGGGAATTTTTTCATAATTTTTATGTAATATTTCATTTTTTGTTTTTCATTTGAAAAATGCCCCAAAAATGTGACAATGAAAAATTCACAATTTTTTTAAATTTGGGGCATTTTTCGTATTTTTTTGTGATATTTTCGAAACAAAAGTGAATCATATATCATATACGTTAAATTTTGTGTGTTATTGTCAATAAAGAAATTTATGACGCGTTTGAAGTACAAAAACAAAATGTTGACGTAATTATGAAAACAACCAAATTTGCTTGTCAATACTTTGCTTGTCCAAATGCTTTGAATATTTGTGGTGTAGGGCAACATTGTGTTTTTGTTTACTGTCGCGAACGGCCATAATTCTTGAGAGAAGTTGCGACGACATTTTTTAAACGAACACGAACATGCACATGTAGACCCTAAATTTTTTTCAGATGATTTTCAATATTTTTTCCTTTGTAGGATTACCCTTATACTTTTCCCACCAGTACCCTCCGATGTTAGACAAATTCTACACATGTGGACCCTAAATTTTTTCACATGATTTTCAATATTTTTTCTTTTGTTTCGAAGAGAATATGTGTACTCAACTAGCAGCAAATTAATTGTACGTATAATGGCAGGGTAAACGTAGACGAATATAAATAAAATGTAGGGTTACCCTTATACTTTTCCCACCAGTACCCTCCGATGTTAGAACAATTCTACAATAATTCTAATATAAATACCGAAAGAATCGAGTTCCTATCTTCTGCGAGCTTTGACAAATTCCAAATAAACTTTGAATGCATCTCCTGTAAAATTGACATTTTAGACTTAGCATACTACGAAATAAAGCCATCGATATAATAATGATTTCATTTATGTGGTTTCTTCGGATGGTTTCCCACTAGAGCATCTTGTCAACCCAACTTTCCAAGACCTGGGTGAAGGTATCTGACATTATCTCACAAACGGCTTGTTAGCCATAAGAGCCTGCATTGTTAATGGAAAGTGGCTAACTGATATTGCCGATAAGTCTGATAACATGGCTACCGAGGTTGGTGCTTAAAAGATCAATTATGGCGTGGGCTGTGTGGTATGGTGCTCCAGAAAAATTCCAAGTCCATATTGTCATATTCTGGAAACAAAAATTAAATTGTATTATAAATTTAAAATAAATCTAGTCAATGATGTCACCGGCTTAAAATCCTCACCAAATTGTCCCTCTCTGTGAATGCTTGGGCTCCTCGACGATATATATCGCTGTTCTATAGATATTTTAACGGTATCTGCTTGTCAGATATCATCTTTTCCCTAATGTTAGAACATTTAGTCGGAATATGCGGCTTTTCAGGGACTCTTATCAGTTCGTGGCCGGTTGATCGGACGACGCACTATAGACAAAATACGTTCTTCCGCCGAACCGTTCGTGTGTGGAATAATCTTCCTGCAAGTGTGTTTCCTGTCAGATGAGACATTCTCAAATTTAAAACAAATGTCAACAAACACTACACACTGCAAAGTGCATTGCACTTATAAAAACAGATGCTTTTGTTTTTCTTCTTAGAAAATGCTCTTCGTTAGAAATGGTGAGTTTTTTTAAGAAAATCGTTGCAAATTTCAAGCTGCTCTGAGGCCCAACCTGAGAAGCGATAACGAAGCTGATGGTCGTGAGCCTCTGATGGTCGTGGAAAGTTATAGAGGGCTCTAATGAAAGCTTCTTCAGGAATCAGATATGTCTGGTGATGAACAAGGTCAGGGCAAAATATATGTTTGAATGTAAAGAAGAAAAAACATAGCGGCGACTTGAAAGCAAACATTTTCTGATCTGAAGCGTCGTAAAAAAAAGAATGCAAGCATTGATTCTCAGCATAATAATCGGTGCTTTGACTCATCTTATCAACATTACCCGCTATGAAGTAACGAAACTCACTCTATAGAACGCTTATTTGGCCCGAGCTTCTGCAGTCACAAGGTAATGGAAAATGCCATTTGTACTTTGTGCCTTCTTGAATATATTGTCTATTTTGGAAATCATTAGTCCGTTCTGTGAACTGTGCAAACACTTCGAATAGAGCTTTGCTTTTGCATTTCTTGATCTCCGATTGCTGTTGTAATCTTGTCACTATCCCAGCCGTGGCCAACTGTGGTTATTTGCTCTTGTACTCCTCCTGCAGGATGTGGAGGACATAGCATAGCCTTTTGTTTATGCATTGCTTTATTTTAATTTTGAGTACATTTGCTGTTGCCATTGCCATTGGTTGGCTTTGTTGCAATTATTAACATTCATATGTTGCCATTGTCCTCCAAAGGATTTCATTTATGTCCTCTCTGGTGTATGTTAGTTTCACCATTGTTGTGTGCCGATGCCAGTGCCAGAGCCTGTGTGTTGTTAGTGTTAGTCCAATTTTCATTATTATGAGCATTTTCACTATTACCATGATTATTGTTATGTTATTTTGGGGAGATATTTTAGTTTAGTTTTCATTTGCTGCTCATGTTCATGTTTTTTTAATGCGAGTAGTAATAAGATAAATGTCCTCAAAGGATTTAGCAACAATAACAGCAGCGCCGCATACGGGAAGGACAAACAGCTACAACAGAGTCCTTCATGTGAAATATTTCCACTATCTTTGTTTAGATAATAAATATTTTTAGTTTATGTGCAGATGGTGTTGATTAGGATGCAACTAAATGGTTGGCTATATACGTGGTGTGCTACAGAAGGTATTCAATGCAGTCATATGCATGGAATATTGGCAGAGTGTCATTGAAGGAGGCCAGTATAAGAAGCTCTTTAACAGCAATTGGATAATTTTGATTAATGCAACGTTGCTTCAGTCTTTGCACGCATGTACGCTTGAGTAAAAGTTCTTTCCACCATTTCTTCAGGCTTGTTAAACGTATATATTCAAATGGGGACTATATCTAGAGAATATGGGGTTGGAATGATTTTCAATAAGGCATTGCGGATTTAAGTTAAGTAAGACTGCGCTTAACTACGTTCATGTCGGGATATAGCTCATACAGCTCCAGTTCATTCGACGCCTATACTCCTCGTTAATGCAGACTGCGCCATAGATTCTTAAATACAGCCAACACAGTTTCATCTGCTTTCGCAAGTAACCATGTTTCAGCGCCATAAACAAGCACAGGTAGAATAAGCGTTTTGAACAGTGTTATTTTAGTTCGATGAGAGAAGGATCCGTGATTGAATTGTTTGTTAAGCCCGAAATAACATATAATTGCCAGCACAATCTTTCGCTTTATTTCGATGCTGACATCATTCTTTCTATTAATTACGTTGCAACTGCAAGCCATCACCATTGCCTGGCCGTTGCAAGCATACGTTTTGTCTTGTCATCGTTCACCCTCAAACTCATCTCCGCCAATTCATTCTCGCTCAGTCGTCTGCATATGCGAGGAGAATGTGGCCCTTGTAAGAATGCCGGATTTATTATCTTCTGCATTTTCTAATATCTTCTCCATGAGTATGTTAAAGAAGTTACACGATAAGCTGTCGCCCTGTCTGAGACCTCTTGTAGAACTGAATGGCTGGAATATTTTTACTGAAGACCTAGTGTCACTCAGTGTCATTCTACAAAGGTCAAATAGTTTTTCACTTATCGGATTATTGAAGGTGGCTTATCAAAATCATGTATCGATCTGTGCCACCCGGACAGGTTTGAATGTCTTATATGCGATGGTTAAGAGACTTATTCCGCGTTAGTTGGAGCAAACGGTCTTGTCTTCTGTTTTTGTGAATCGGACAATGTAATCTGAGATTTCAATTAGTGATGGACATTTGACACTGTCGTCTATGATTGGTCGCGGATTACTCTCTTAGTCTGGAGAAATGTTGTTTTCAGACTCTCAGCATACTCGGCGGATCAGTTACCAGATTCCCATTCTCATCTCTCACGAAGTAATGCCAGTACTCGAGACTTTTGTTTGATGTTTCACTCGCTGATAGAATTTTCAAGCATCGTCTGTAGTGAGTGGAGATTGTCGACGTCTAGCTTTCTCTTGATGTTGCACTCTCTCGAGTGCGCACCTTTGCTGATGTTTGCGGATTATCGCGATGCTTAAATCTGGTAATCATGTTTCTTGCGGCGGCGAAATCGATCAGACTCATTCCGCTATCGGAGGTATCTTCGAGGAGGCTGAATTTTCCGACGACAGGACCAATTTGAGCTGACTTTATTCTATAATTTGTGAGCGGATGGAGCCACAACTTTTTATCTGGGGATTACTTTAGTAAATTTTTGAGTTATTTCATTGTTTGTCTTTGTGGGTTTTATTTATTTTTTTTGGGATTCACTTCATGTTATTTCATATCGTCTAAGCGGATACGCTTTTCGCTTAACCCCTAAAATACTTTGAAGCTGTAACGGATGACTAGTTTTCTACACCTAGGATAATTATCTGCCGGATAATATCGAAAATGTTTTAGAGTGATTCAACTCGTTTGTTGTAAGCACCCACAAAAATTAGAGCGATTATTAGAAAATGTACTAAACTGATTAAATTCAGAATCGTCTAAAATTGACTAAGTCTAAATTCCGCTTTATTCCTTTATTCTGTATTCCTCAGTATTACTCAACTGCCCGCTCGGATTTAGTCGTTATCATCACATCAATTACTCTCTTAGTCTTGTTGAGAAACAGGAAATGTCCTTGCCAGGTTACAGGTTCGTTTAAGACATTTTGCACTTTAAATAATTGGACCAATTTCAAATGGAACATTATGCCATTGTCGCTGCTGTTGAGGGTGTTTAAGTGAACATATTCATAAAATCAGAACGTACTGACACATTTGCTCAGCCGTGAAAAGATGAAGGCAGAAGAACTCAGTCACTCACTTAAGTGTGTTCCCATCATTAGAAGTTCGTATTAATGCTTTTATTATGTCACACTTGCGAAACTTTCTGTCGTGCACAGCATTTCCTTCTCAGCATTCTCATTTAGTTTTTTTTTCTCATTTTTTTTTGGCTTAAGTTCAGTCGACACCTTTGAAATTTTGCGTTATCCTGGTTTACTTGTTGGTTGTGCGGTGGGTCCTTATGCTGCAGCACCTTCCAAATGGGCAAGTAAAGTAGTTTGTAGCCTTGCTCATCACCACCCACTAGGGGTGTTGACATCTCAACGATGGTATGTAACATTGACTACTTTTAATATCCTGTCTTTTCAAAGGAGTCGAACGAGTGGTGGAGCTGGGCTGAGTCGAGCTGAGTTGAGTTGAGTGACAATGAACGACATTACCGAATGTTACACGTTAACTTGAACATGGAGGATCCTTGTTGAAAATCAATTTCGTGCATTATTGTTTGTCTTGTGAAGTGCTCTGGAAAATTTAGTTGTGATTCAACTGCAGCCATCTGGTGGATGATGGAAGGCGATGGCGTCGTGCTGATGCGAATGACGATAATTTCAGATGTCTATATGGAGGTGTTGGTAAAGCTATACATCTTGTGTAGAATTTAGTTTTCGGCGGTAGTTTTGCGAATAATATTCATTGAACATCTGTGCAGTGGATCGAATACATACACTTAAATATTAATTAAATTTAATGACAATGGCACTGCAACGGTATGTGCAGTATTACAAACATACTGACATTGTTCAAGTTAACATTAGCAAAACTTTTGTTGGCGAAGTAAGAGCGACGGGCTTAACTTGTGACTTTTATTTATGGCAAAATCTATATTTTAAAAGTTTATTTAAACTTAGTCTGTATTTTGAAAATTTAATTTGCTACAAATTAAATTTAATAGCTGTGATGGTTTCAAATGTCCAGGTGACACACCCCTTAATCCGACCGTCCTCGTTTTCCCAGGAAGTATCATACGTTTATGAGCTAATGTGAGTGAAAATTACAGAATAGTTCTTACATAACTACGGTATATACAGCGCTTTATCAGGATGTGTCTATGTCTGTATCACTGACATGTACCAAATTTCATCTCCATACCATAGCACATGACAATTCCAAAGGGGACAGTAATTTACCGTAAAACTCCATGAGATCATTGCGTAATTTCGGCAGATATAGCGTTCCCCTTAATTAAGAGGCTTGAACACAGCCCATTTGTTTCAGCACGTATTAATTACTGTGCCAATTAGCAGCGGTAACTCCCAGTTTAAATTCAAGCAATTTGACCCCAACAGCTCAGTGATAGTTTTAAAATATGGTCTGTGAGTTAGGTGACATCCACCATTTTTTTTTTTGAAAAAATCATTAGTGAATTTATGCATTTCCCATGCATGCGAGGGGTTGCAAATCGGTTGATTGATTCTCCGGTAATAAAATGATGAATATAGTATTTTTTCAAATTTGTTAATATTTTTTATTTAACAATAATAAGTTAGGGGAATTTTCTAAGTGCTGTCAAAAACGGAAAAATTCAGTTTCTTAACAACCCTCGCAGGGTGACCTGGGAAAAGTGATCCAGCATCGAGTTATGAGGGGAACCCAAAGTCTACCGAGACCATTCCACCATTCGACTGACATCTGTAATACATTTAATTTTAGTAAAATCAAATTTATATTTTTTTTTTTTTTTTTTTGAAGTCCAACACTCAGGGGATGCCCCCTATAAATGCAATGCATTGTGTTAGCGGAAGGAAATTAGGGTATCGGAAGGAGGAAAGAGGGAGTAGTGTTTGTTGACATTTGTTTTGAATTTCTGAATGTCACAACTGGCAGGAAATACATTTGCTGGAAGATTATTCCACATACGAACGGTTCGGCTAAAGAACGAATTTTCTCTAATTGCCGAATTTACTGTTTTAAAAAAACAGAGACAGCGACGAAGACAAAGAGAAATGTGTGTATGTGTTATTGAAAAAGTGTCAATGTATTGCGATTTACTTCGCAAAACTGTTTAATGAAACCGCATTTTACAATTACAAATTACATTGTGCTGAAACTATTTTCAATTTTCTAATTCCCTTCACATTTTTTAAGGGATCCAACTAGGTTTATTTCTGAAAGCAGCGAGCTGTATTTTTATTTTAGTCAAAGATTATGACATTCGAACCACTACTTTTAGAAAAGTTTTACATGGCTCAGATCATTCTATTACCTGTAAAGTCATATGTATTTTTAAGGATATGAAAATTGGTTTCTTGTCCACAAAAATTATTATTAGAACACATTCTAGAAAAAGCAGTAGACATTCGGAGTCGGCAGAAAACAGTAAATTCCCGTCAGTCAGTATACAAAGATTATATCGTGCACAGCTCACTGATTTCAAAAAAGTTCCCACCCAGTTACACCGTCAAGGAATTACCCGCACTTATTCAATATTTATATTTACAGCTGTAAAAAATTAAACAAAGCATTTAAAACTATTTTGTTTGCTATACAAATCAAAGCGTTAACAAATGGAATTTCCAAACGTTGATCCTCAAAATACTTCTTGAATAAATCATTTTGAGAATGTTTTCGAAAAAGAAGAAGAAGTTACTAAACTTATTAAATTCTCACAAATCCACTTAAATCTCATGTTACAACAATAAATTACCGATAACAAAAACAAAAAAAAACGTGTGCCAAAGAAAAACATGAAAAACAAACAGGATATTACATTGGTTATTTTTTTGAATTCAGATCCGTATTTATCTAAGGATGTTCAAAAAAAAAATCTTGAAAATTACTATTATTTTTCATTTAAGCACTAACAGACCACACACACACACACACACATGTAACTCATAGACACCAACGCATATTTGAATGTGGTAGTGTACATACACATACAAACATATCATTCGAGTATATATTTACTTACTTATGTAAATATGTGTATGCATCTTCGAGATGCATATATGGGACCTTTCGAGGACGACATATGAAATTGCAACAAATAATGTCCGTTTGTGTGTGTGTGTACACACATATACATACATATGAACACATTTGTATGCACTTAATACAAAAAGATGAGAAGTTATTTAATGCATGTCATAAGCTAAGGTCTGCTCCGAGAGCAAGTGTTAACTATAAATTATAAAATGTATTCCTCACCCCCCCCCCCCCCCCATCCGTGTTGTCTCTGGGTCCAGGGGACTTTTTGCTCCCTTCATTTGTGTACTATGGGAAATATGTCTTCCTTGGTCTGGTCTTGTTTTCCTTATATGTACATTAGAGCGACTCAAGTTATGTGGAAGCAAAATTCGTGCAAGGTGTACCCCCTCCAAAATGAACATTGGTATTTTTTAAGGTGACATCTAAAATATTTTGGCTCCAGCTTTGATCTCTCGTGAGCTGGACCATTTTGAAAAAGGGTCTATTTTTGCATGTTTTGTTAATTTGAGAGTCTGTTGCATTAACAACATATACAATATGGATATCATAAGAAAGGTTTTTTTAGGACGCGTCCAACTATATATACAATTTGTCAAAGGACGATCACCCATGTCCTATTTTTAAGGATATTCTGCAAAAAAAAAGTGGTTTTTGAATTTTTTGTTCGGAGTTGTTTGTAATAAAAATGGCAAATTAACATATTTTAATGTCTAGGCAATTTAAGTAAATACGGGTTTCGCCTTTTTTTGAAATTCGTGCTAGTTCGCGTTTTGACAGAAATGCAATGGGGTGGTAACTCTACGTATTAAATAGGGCAATATGGGTATCATTTTTTTTCTTTTCTTTCTTTCTTTCTTTCTTCTTTTCATTCTTTCTTTCTTCTTTTCTTTCTTCTTTTCTTTCTTTCTTTCCTATCTTTCTTTTCTTTTATAAGAAAAAAACCAGTTGTTTAAAAGAAAATTTTTTTACAGATGATTCAAGACTCATTTATTTCGATTTTGAATAACGTTATAAGGCGATTTTAAAAACCGTTACAACAAATCCTTGCGTGATTCTATTTTAGTATACTGCTTGCGCGACACGATCTGGTTCGCAATATAAGCCGGACGATTTTTATCGATGACCGATACTTTCGATTGACTGACAACGTTTACAAAACGCTCAGTGCTTTACATTAAATGGATACGCGAATTACCAGAGCATATGCAAGATATAGTCCAAAGATCAGTGCAGATAAATGGATTTTTCGCCCATCCGGAAAACATAATTTTGTCAATGATAACAGATGAGAGCAAGGACATACGACTTCAAGCCTACGAAATAATTTTAAAATCACGTAAACGTACCACCCAACAAATTCGAAAATTTACTGTGCCTAAAATAAATTTTAATTGTGAATCGCTCAAAGCCATGATTAATTGGAATGAAATTGAAACTGGTATAGAACCACCTTGCACACAGTTCTACTCACAAGAATACTTGTTGAGTCTTCAAAATTCTGATGAAATTATTAATATTCCAGGTGAAAAAATAACATACAAAAATATAAGTTTTATGAACGAATTCATTTCAGAATTTCCTTGCCATTCACAAAGCACTGAGCGTTTTGTACACGTTGTCAGTCAATCGAAAGTATCGGTCGTCGATAAAAATCGTCCGGCTTATATTGCGAACCAGATCGTGTCGCGCAAGCAGTATACTAAAATAGAATCACGCAAGGATTTGTTGTAACGGTTTTTAAAATCGCCTTATAACGTTATTCAAAATCGAAATAAATGAGTCTTGAATCATCTGTAAAAAAATTTTCTTTTAAACAACTGTTTTTTTCTTATAAAAGAAAAGAAAGATAGGAAAGAAAGAAAGAAAAGAAGAAAGAAAGAATGAAAAGAAGAAAGAAAGAAAGAAAGAAAAAAAATGATACCCATATTGCCCTATTTAATACGTAGAGTTACCACCCCATTGCATTTCTGTCAAAACGCGAACTAGCACGAATTTCAAAAAAAGGCGAAACCCGTATTTACTTAAATTGCCTAGACATTAAAATATGTTAATTTGCCATTTTTATTACAAACAACTCCGAACAAAAAATTCAAAAACCACTTTTTTTTGCAGAATATCCTTAAAAATAGGACATGGGTGATCGTCCTTTGACAAATTGTATATATAGTTGGACGCGTCCTAAAAAAACCTTTCTTATGATATCCATATTGTATATGTTGTTAATGCAACAGACTCTCAAATTAACAAAACATGCAAAAATAGACCCTTTTTCAAAATGGTCCAGCTCACGAGAGATCAAAGCTGGAGCCAAAATATTTTAGATGTCACCTTAAAAATGTCCAAGGTTAATTTTTAGGAGGGAACATCGAACACTTTTTTTGGCGAGTCGCTCTAATGTACATATATCAGTTTGTGGTTTTAGGTTTCATATTCTTATTATTGTGCTGTACTTTACTTGAGAGGGTCTGATAAGTTTAGCCAATGATTTGCAAACCTCTTTTGGATTAGTTGCCATTATTTTCTAAGGCTAAAATAGTACCGCATGGTCTAATAAGAAACCGGTGAGTAGTCATACATTGTGTGGCTGTAAAAACTGTTTCAAATTCTGAAATTTAACAATAGTTGCTTACTTTTGTGTAATGATTTGTTTATATGCTAAAAATTTAACGCGCAAATACATGTTAATCAAATTAATAATGGATTTGGAACCGGGCTGATACACTGTCTGCACTTTATAATGAACATCTTCAATACTTGCAACAAAATTCTGCGTAGGGACCACCGTTTAATGCACTACTGCGTGACACGTCGTCTGGTCAGTATTTCGGGCTCCTCTTCGATATCTTGGCCACAGCAGAAATATTCTTGCCAGAACGGCTGCTCTGGGGCCGGCCAACCCTGGGAAGATCTCATATTGTTAAGGCAAGTGACCAAACGCCGCAATGTTTGTCCAGTTTGTGTCGGATGCCCAAATCTGCGATGAAATTCACGATGCACCAACACAATCGACTTATTGTTGCGCAACAAAATTAAAATATTTATTGCGCGTTCTTGCGGAGTAAACAGATTCATGGCTTGTCGTTTTGTATTCTGCATTTGTTTACTCCACAAATGTCAAAACCGAAGTAACATTTGGAGCCATTTGCAAACGTTATAGGGTTTTCGAATAGGGTGATTACTATTGTCCCACCTTGTAAAACCCACGTTCGGGAAATGCTGAAGGGAGACAATAAAGTTGGATATCCTAGGTATGGAACTTATAGCGTAGACAGACACACAGTGTTAATTTGCATTCTGGTACCTCCCATAATTGTTTTTGTTTATTTGTGATTTGTAAATATGCGAAATGGTAGATTTGTATTGGAGATACCAGATGGACCCTTTTCCATCCAAATCGAAAATACGTTATCGATTTTAATGATCTTTACCTCAATGTATTTGTCATATATGTGGCTTGATGATAAACTACTGAAAATAGGTACTTCGTTCTGTCATGTTCGATTTTCCGTACAAAAAAAAAAATTAAAAAAATTCTGCTTAACTTTGGACAAGGTCCTACCCGGGAGGTGGACTTGTTGGGATCTCAAAGACGAAGTCTTGGGAAAAGCCTGTATGGTTGATGTTGCACGTAGATCCAACAGACAAACGAATTAGTTAAAAAGGGACGTTGACCTAGAATTGTATACAAACAGGGGCGCTGTGTACATACTTGTGTTCAGTAAAATTACATATTGATTACAGAAATACGGGATAATTCTTCGGTGCCACAAAAATACCTTTTTTTCCTTGGTGTGAAAAGAGGAATAATTAATTACTCAACGTTAATTTTGTCGTAGTTGCGTGATTTTTCCAGCGATGACACTCTAGTCGTTGAGATCGATCAAATCCATATCGAGATCG
The DNA here is from genome assembly GCA_958296145.1 of Hydrotaea cyrtoneurina. Classification (NCBI taxonomy): domain Eukaryota; kingdom Metazoa; phylum Arthropoda; class Insecta; order Diptera; family Muscidae; genus Hydrotaea; species Hydrotaea cyrtoneurina. Next base: position 46,061,675 of record OY282514.1, on the reverse strand, counting down.
TCGTCGTCATCGATATGATTTGCCCGATCCTCAACAAACTCTGAAACTATCTGTCGAATTTTAATGCACTGAAGGCTAAGATTCAAAAAAAACATAGTGATCATTTTTTTTAATGTACAGTGTACCAATAATGTCTTCGTACAGCAGTTATTAAAAACTTGTTTACAAAAAATCTGTAACATACTGCAAGAATAATAAAAATGTTTTGGTTGAACTATTTTTAGAAACTACTACTTTAACTATAACACAAAAAAATTAACTCATTTTTTAAATGCATTTATAAGTTATTAGCTATACATTAAACAAAGTCCCTTGTTTGCTTCCAATAAAGTCTTCGTACACTTTACGTTACGTTTACGTGTTGCTCTATTTTGCCAATAGTGCAAATAAAAAATAATAACGGTTCTTTACATTACTAAAGAAAACAAGCACAAACACTATAATCGAAGCCAAAAAAAGTGTAAATTCCAATATATTTGTTTTAAAAACTTTCAAGAATGCCTGGAAAATATTTAACAGTGGAAGAACGTAAACTAATATTAAAATTACACGTGAAGGATAAAAAATCGTACTCAGAAATAGCCCAACTGGTATCCCGCAGCCGATCTACTGTTCAATCAGTGATCGGACGATTTAAATATGAAGGTCGCGTTGAAAATAAACCCAAATCGGGACGACCTACAGTTCTAGACCATGGAGATCGACTACAAATAAAGCACATGGTTGCCTCAGATCCATTCATAAGTGCCCAGAAAATTAGTGCAGAACTCCTTCAATCCAAACAAAAAGATGTCCACCCAGAAACAATAAGGAAAGCGGTAAATGATGCAGGGTACAAATCACGCACACCTCGCAGAAAGCCATTCGTAAATGTAGTGAATCGCAAAAAGCATTTGGACTTCGCCCGAGAATATAAAAATGCGTCTCCAGGATTCTGGAACAGTGTTATATTCTCTGACGAGTCAAAATACAATATTTTTGGGTCCGATGGCCGACTTAGAGTGTGGAGAAAACCGGGAGAAAACACCATAAAAACTGTAAAACATGGTGGTTGTGGCGTAATGGTTTGGGGTTGTATGGCTGCCAGCGGAGTTGGAAATTTGGAAATAATTGAAGGAATCATGGACCATCGTGCATATATTGACATTCTTAAAAAAAATTTGAAGCCAAGTGCTGAAAAATTAGGCTTATCCGACATATTTCATTTTCAGCAAGACAATGACCCCAAACACATGGCCCACAACACTAGAATGTAGTTGGCTTACAATGCTCCACATCTGCTAAAAACACCACCGCAAGTCCGGATCTTAATCCCATTGAGCATATGTGCACATTAGCTCAAAGTCCCAGCTAAAACAGGTTCTTCGGGTGGAATGGGCAGAAGTAGTGACAAGCTATACAAAAAAAACTTGTGGAACCAATGCCAGACCGTCTAAAAGCTGTTATTAAGAATAAAGGTTACCCGACTAAATATTAAAAATAAGTATGTGTAGTTTTTGAGAATCATTTGTTTTAAGTGTACGAAGACTTTATTGGAATCAAATATGGATTTTTTTGGTTTTTTGTTATTAACATCCGTTTCAACTAGTAGAAATAAATGTACATTTAAACATACTGCATTAATTTTTCATCAATATTTACTATACGTGTGTTTATTTTAATCACTACATTTATTAAATGGACAATATCGGACAATTCTTGGTCAAGTTATGACTATTTTTGATGGCCAACACTCAGGGGATGCCCCCTATAAATGCAATGCATTGTGTTAGCGGAAGGAGGAAAGAGGGAGTACTGTTTGTTGCCATTTGTTTTGAATTTCTGAATGTTACAACTGGCAGGAAACACATTTGCTGGAAGATTATTCCACATACGAACGGTTCGGCTAAAGAACGAATTTTCTCTATAGTGCGTCGTCCGGTCAACCGGCCATTTCACAATGAACGGATGAGATACCCTGGATAGCCGTGTATTCTGACTAAATGTTCTAACTTCAGGGACCAGACGACGGATATCTGACGAACAGATACCGTTAAAATATCTATAGAACAGCGATATACAACCCACATTCCGACGATGTTGATGGGATACTCAAACAACACAGAAAAAACATATTTTTGAAATCAATTACGAAGTTTGTATGGAATTCGTCAATTCAATTACTTTTTTAATTGATTTTCTTCCAATTACAAAAGTTGTGAATTCAATTACTCAAATTTTAAATAAGTAATTGATTTTTTTACTATTTTTTACATTGATTTCACCAAGAATTTCTAAGTTTAATTACAACATTAATTGATATCCAAGCTTAATTCTATAGAGCGATATCTGAGAGAAAGCGATATTTTTTTTTTTTTTTTTTTTTTTTTTTTTTTTTTTTTTTTTTTTTTTTATTACAATACAAAGTAAATTTATATTCTAATTTTGGGTCCAAGGATAAACCGAGTGACAAAGACTATTTGGCTTGATTTTTTGCAGCGACAGACCAAAGCCTCTGGTGGGAATCGAACCCACAACCCCCACGCTGATAGGCAAGCACGCTACCAACTCGCCTACCGGGGCGCTTAGAAAGCGATATAAATCGTCAGGGACCGGTGTTTTGATGCCAGCAAGAACCCTTTCAAATCCACCAGTTCGAAAGAATAGCTGAGGCATGGAACTTGGAACGTTTTCGATTACAGGGAGTGTTTGATTGCTATCTGGCAAAGCAGAGTTGTTTGTAAATATTTCGGCTAGAAAATAACCTTTATCAAACAGGTCGGTGAATAGATAGTTATCTTTAACGAGAGTTGGGATAGAAGATGAAGAGTTGTATGAATGACCCAAAAGCTCTTTCCCCTGGGAGTAGAAGAACATTAGCGCTGAGACGCTGTTTGTGAGTCTTTTGCGCCTAAGTGCTCTGGCGCACTGTGGTTACTCCTGTTTGCGTAGAAACTGGGTATTGACATTTTCTGAATGCTTTCTCTTTGGTTCTGACAGCTTCTTTGCATGTCTGATTAAACCAACAATTGTTTGAAGGTTTAATCGAAGAGATATAGGAGCCGCATCGACATTATTTTCAAAGAAACATAATTTCTAATTAAAAAATTGTTGAGATCTAGCCAATGTCGGGCCCTTATATTTTAGAAAAAAATTAAAAAAAGAAAACATTTTGGAAATCGATGAAGAAAATCTGGTATTTTTGCGCTATTTATATTTTGATAGAGGCAACGTCCCTTGGTTCGTTCATATTCAGTATTGGTTTGGTCAAATGTTTAGATAGTATTCTTGAATGGTTATAGTAGTGGTCCCATGATTTTATCTAAATCGTATCAGCTGATTTATATTATTCCAAGTTGTTTGTTGTTTTTGGTGTTCCTGGTTTATGCAAGTGGCTTATAGACATTAGGAAATTTAGATAAATGAATGTATGTATGCCCATGTGGATGCGCTGAAGCTGCATACGCACACATGTGTCGAGACATGAAATAATGTTCATATTCAGATATGTATGTATATGTGAATATGTGTGTGCATAATGTAGAAGTGCTATGGGGCAAAATGCGTCTCCAGCACACTGCCAAGCATGTGTACTCCTCAGAGTAGCAGGCTGCACCTTAATATTGTCGTGTTGTGCGGACGGACGGCAGACTGCACTCAATTCGTAACGTAAACATACTCGACTAAATGCAAACTTGAGGGCAGTACACACATTGTCTGTACCGGTGTATGTGTGTCAGTATAGTGTTTTTGTGTGTCCTGCTATCACTACCACTGCTACTAGTACAATAAAGATTAAACTCCAATGCTTATCCTTCTTGGTTGCTGGTGATATGTATGTGTGTGTGTATGTGCGTGGTGCAATTGCAAATATTTGCATCTTCGAACCGAGGGAACAGGAAATATCGTTACGTTTTTCTCTGGCAATTTTTCTCTTTGGCTCTCCCTCTCTCTCGCTGTCCTTATGTCCTGCAATGTCCTGCAAGTGAACTTAAGGAAGTACTTTATGTAACCGAGTGCCTGTGTGTGCCCATACATTGATAATAAAATGTGTAACCGCAAAGTATTGCATGTGTGTGTGTGCGAGTGTGTGATCGCTTCCCTCATATATTTTCCCAAGGAATATTTATGTATTCGCATGTCCTTTGTGGTTCATTTACAAATTTTAGATGTATGCAAATGTAGATATGTATGTCTGTTTATCTATGTGCTTATGAGTGATAACATAATGTAGTCCCCATATGATCATAAATATGTGTGTATGAGTGTTTTCTCATATTTTACATTTACAAATGCCTTTGTTGCTTAGCACAAACTGGAGCCTTCTACAAGTGATTTAAACTCCATCTTAAAGGTGTATTTCAAATTATATGGAATACAAGAGGATTGAGCAAATTGAAAAAAACGTGATCACCGGATTAGGGAAATTACCTCTGTATTAACTCGTTCTTCACTTTGCTGACACAGATTAAAATATTGTTTTCTTTGTGAATGCCAGTAACTTTTCTTAATAACAGCGATAAGTAGTTGTAAATTAAATTTTTGTAGCTCGTAATTCTTAATTTGATCCATAGTTTAGCCCGAATGGGCTTGATTTTTAGCCGCAACAAATCCCATTTTATGAAACTCAGGACAGATTCATGTTCATTATATGATGGAAATAACTTCGAAATGGACTTATGTGCAGACCGCTTGGACTAATTTAAGCTCGAATAAGTACTTGAAATGATCGGAAACTGGTATTGATTTAAACAGATTGTTAAATCTTATTTTTTTTCTCTTATCTCAATTTAAATTGGACTTACTTATCCCAATAAATATTTAACTACAGGTAAATACATCGGCATACATTTTCAATGATTTCTTCAGCAATTATTGGTTTATTATGTACTATAGTCTTCCATAATTAAACGACAACTATGGTGTAATTTATTTTCAATCCCCCGGTATTTCGGAAGCGGTCACTTTTGAAGTTTTTATTCTTCGACATTTGACTGGTAGAAACTACTCCATTACTAAAAACGGAACGATACACCATTCAGCAAAGCATTGTTGACGAAAACCCAGGTTTGTCCATTCCTCATCGTTCTTTGGAATTGGACATTCCACAAAATTTAGTCAACCCAAGAACTCAAGCCAGCCGATCATCAAAAACGTCGTGTCTTTGCTGATTGGGTCCTTGAAATTCATGAAAATGATCCGGAATTCCATCGAAAAATCATGTTGACTGATGAGACCTATATCCACCTCGGTGGCTACATCAACAAGTAAAATTGTCGCACCCAAGAGTTATTGTTGAGAAGACTCTCCATCCTCAACGTGTGACTGTTTGGTGCGGTTTATGGTCCAGTGGGATCGTAGGACATTACTTTTTCGAAAATGAGGTTGGATCATCGAGAGATTGCGCTATCGAGAGATGATTAATTATTTTTTAAGGTCGGATTTGGATGATATTGATATAGACAACGTTTGCTTTCAACAAGACGGCGCTACGCCATATAAGTAATGAAACCTTGCTCTTTAAAGGGAAAAGTTTACGGATATTGTTAACTCTCGATGAGGTGATCACAATTGACCACCAAGATCTCGGTGATTTAATACCGTGCAACTTCTTCCTTTGGGGCCACGTGAAAGATAAGGTATACGCCATCAGCCCAGCGTCGATTCAAGACCTCAAAGATACAGTTCGTGTGGCTATCGAGAACAGTCACGATTTGGTTATGGAAAATTTCACGAAGAGGATGTGGTCCTGTAAGCGTGGTAGTGGTGGCTGATGTTGTTTTTCATTATTAACGGCATACCGTCATCTTTATTATGAAATAAACATTCGGTCATTTATCTCAAAAAATTCATTTTTTTCTTTGAATACCAAAATAACACCTCTTTGTGAAAAACCCTGTATATATTGCTCACATTTCTTGTGATTTAAAGGCATGTATTTTAGACGTTCCGTTTCGATTTTGAAATACATATCAATAGCGAATTAATGAATTTATTTACGACATTGTCCTCGTGATAGTCCTCGTTTTAACGAATCATCAAACGATACAAATTCATATAGATACAATTCTTGTTAGTTTTTTGACCTTCACGTAAATATTAAACTTGTCTTAGGAATCGAAATGATAGACGGTACCGGTCAGTGGATTAATTATTTTAGTTAGACATTGACATCTCGCGACATTAGAACAACAAGTTTACAACTGCACCAAAGTAGTTTTGATAAAACTTAACATCAAAATTTTATATGTTGTAGTTCTTTTTTCAATTTATATAGTTTAACAGTTTCAATTTTAACAGTAATCGCAGTAGTACGATTTGATGTATGGGAATATTTTCCAAAAATTTTCAGTTAGAACCTTGTTTTTCTATGGTCGCGATCTATCCTCTACTCTGCAAATAGATGTGTAATGCATCATGGGTTTCGGAGATACTCTGATGGTTATCAACATCATGCACTAGAATAGGTTGCGCAACAATCTATCGCTTCACTGCTCGATTGATGACACAGCGCTGATTGATTTTATCATTAGAACAACATTATCTGTTTTCTTCAAATATTCAGATATTTCATTCACTTAAAGACCATGTTATTCCAATGACATGTTACTAACAGTAGTAGACAAAAATATATCAACTCTCATTTTCATACATCTCATCTTCAGAAGATGGTTAAATATGTATGGCCAGTTCTGTAGAGGATGCCTCAGCCATTTGTCATTACCTGATACGGTTTTCGACCATTTTCGGTCTGATAATTCCATGAAAATTCTATTTTCAATAGGTCGTGGCCCCGCCCATTTATTTCATCATAGACAAATTTGTTCTATTCTAAGGATGTTTTTGGAATTTTGTTCTAAAAGTAGGTTATTTTTGAAAGACAATTCTTACCCCTTAAAACGAAGCATTTCTAGATATGGGCCCATAACTCTATTTTACTATCATTCCACCACAAGTCATAAGAAGTCCGCCAGACTTTGGTTCCGAACTGGGAAGTTTCTTTGACCAAGTTTCATACTGATTTTTGAAAAAATTCTCAACATTTTCTTTACTTGTCATCTACGTATTATGTGTGTGTGTGTGTATATATGGACTTACATATGCATAAGTACGTTTAAGTGTTAGCATTTGTTAGTTCAGATAATACAAATGAATTCTATGAATCTATGTATGAGCAGATTTGTGTATGGAAGTGTGTATGTGTGGGTAAATGTTGCAGAAATATTTGCAAGGAAAGCTTAAAGTCGTTTATCTATGCTTAAGTAAGATTTATGTGCAACATTTGTTGGCACCAACATTTTGCCTGGGAGTGCAAATGCATGCAAGTGCATTTGTTCTCTGGCTGATGCTGTTTTCGAGTGTTACAGCTGTTGTTTATGTTGTTGTTCGTTTTCAGTTTCTGTTTTTCTTTTGTTTTACGATAAAATGCAAAAAAAAACAACAATAAACAAATAACTCGTATTATGAAAGTATCAGAATGGTTTTTGAAGAGGGTAAGTGTTTACAAAAACTAGCAAAAGTATTTACTTAAAGTACTGAGTCTGCACAGTATTAATTTAAATATTGCAATGCACACACACCTGTATTTATTCGATACCAAATCTGCCCGATCTTAAAAAAAAACACATTTTGGAACGTGAAGTAAATAATACAAGCACAAGGAATGAAATAGAGGTTTTAGACATCATACAAAATTCTTGAAATTCAAATCGCCAAGCAGGAGCCAGTGGAGCTGAAATATATTTTTGAAGAACGATTTCACCAGAAGGTTCCTTTTCTAAATTATTAATACAATGGAACGTACTCCATCGATTTTAATGATCTATACGTCATTATACCCTCACCCTATGGTTAGAAAGGTACAGGGTTCACCAACAAGAGGTGTTGTTTTGTATTCAACGAACAATGACATTTTTTAATATAAATGACCGGTTGTTGATTTCAAAAAACAACATCAGCCAAATAGCCACCACAACCATGCTTACAGGACCATACACTTTTCATGAAATTTTCCATAACCAAATCGCAAAGTGGCTGCCCTATGTCCTTGATAGTCTAACAAATTCTATCTTTGAGGTCTTGAAACGACGCTGGGCTGTTGGAGTAGACCTTATATTTCACGCGGCCCCAAAGCCAGAAGTCGCAAGCTGTCAAATCACAAGATCTCAGTGGCCAATTGTGATCACCTCTTCGAGAGGTAAAACGGTCCGGAAACATTTTCGTAAAAAAACAATTGTTTCGCTGCTTGTGTTTTGTTAAAAGTAAACGTTGTCCAGATCAATATCATCCAACTGCGACCATAACAAACCATTAATAATCTCTCGATTCCGCAATCCATTCAACGTAACTGTTGATCAAACCTCATTTTCGAAAAAGTAAGGTCCAATGACCCTGCCGGACCATAAACCGCACCAAACACTCACTCGTTGAGGATGGAGAGGCTTCTCAAAAATAACTCTTGGGTTTTCCTAGTCCCAGATGCGACAAATTTTCTTATTGACGTAGCCAACGAGGTGGAAATAGACCTCATAAGCCAAGATGATTTTTCGATGGAATTCCGGATCATTTTCATGCACTTCAAGGACCCAATCAGCAAAGACAAGACGTTGTTGATGATCGGCCGGCTTGAGTTCTTGTGTTAACTGAACTTTATAAGCCTTAACTTGTCCAACAGCTCGAATTTATCCACCAATTTCTGTATTGCGGTCCGACAAGGTGCTTTACGACGACCCAAAACAGTATTTTGGTAGTATTTTAGTATATCCCGAGCATTGGTATAAAAACTTCTCTTTCAATATTTAAACATTATTTTTGCTATTGTATGTTTATCACGACGCGCCGTTCCGAATTACGGAAATCACCAGTTTGTCAAATCCAATACTGGCGGGTTTATTGAACACAAAGCATACAACTAATTCTACTTTCCCATACCAACACGCATCCTGATGTTGCTGTATACAGAAATCGTTTGCATTGATTCACTAAATGTCATACATGGGTCCCATATACGACCGATGTGTTGTAGGCTGCGGCAGGAAATTTCCATGTTATGATTCTACCGCATATTTTGTTGTCGCTGAAGACGGACAGGAGTGTGGCTGATCATTTTAGAATTTTACATTGATCCGGAATATACATACATGTGTAGTTTAGCTGGTGTCAATATTTCAATTTGTTGTAAGTGAAGTGACAATCTCGAAACTGCGATTTAACGTTTTCCCACATTTCCATATTATCATTGGCAAAATACTCTGAGGGCCCAAGTGGGCTTAGGATAAGCAGAGCCCACTTGGGACCTGCCTTTAGAATATATAATTCGAAGAAATACTTTCTCTGGACACCAAATTTCTCCGTGTCGGATTACAATCACCAAAATGCTCATCCATTAGATGGTATCCATTCGACCCAGCATTCAAGAAACGTCTGGCAACAAATTCATTGCCAAATTTTACAGTCCATTCAGGAAATATTTTTTTCCTTTCTACCGCAAATGTTGCAAAAAAAAAAAAACACAAAACCCTAATGTTTTTTTTTTGTTTGCGTGTTATCATCTTTGTTGGCAACATTTATTTATTCATACCCAATATTTGGCGGAGGTTTTCACAGCAGCTAATTTTATATGTACATTTTATTTATGTGTGTATGTTCGCATACAATGTATGGGAGAATGTTCTCGGTTTGACCACTGAATAAATCTACATTCGACCGACATCCATCGGCCACCATAAATTCCTCTATAACGCCATCCACTTCCACTATATCCCCCCTCACATAACCCGGAAGCAGAGCAAAAAAAAAACATCCACCAAAAATATTTTATAACTTAATCAAATTTATTTTCCAACTATGAATTTCCACCGACAAAAACATGAAAACCAAACAATTTTATGTTCATGTCGACACCAGAGTGGGTCGCCAACAGTGTGATGACAACCATAGCGGACAGTGGTTTTCTAAATCTAACAAGTTTTTGGTTTTCTAAAAACAATTATACTGTTAAAATTATCTTTTTCCTATTTTCATTTATAAAATTGAAATAAATCCAACAATTGTACAAGATAACTTGGGGATATTCTATGATGATTACCAAAAATATGACCTCAGCTAAAACCACTTCCGTGTAACAGAAATTTGTATATAAATTCCAGAAAATAATAGATAACCTCTAATTATTATTATCCGAATTATTATGTTATTAAGCCATCTTGGGATAGTGATTCAGATTAATCAACAGCCGAAAGATGGTAGTTTAAGCAGGTGACCATTGAAAGCCACCCATTCTATTGCATATGCATACAAATACATACATATGTAGGTTTCTGCCGACGGACCATGTTGTTTTATTAGCAACAACAACAGTCAGCTCAGAAAAAAAAAAAACGGCCAAAAAGGATTGTGGCCGCTGTTTTAACCGAGTCCTTGGTACTCTGCCACAAACAAAAAAGTCTACGGAAATTTGCATAAAACTCTATTCCGTTTAGATATGCAGAGATTTGTGAGGGTGTGCGAGTAGATCTGTGAGTATGTGTGCATTTGTGAATGTATGTGAATAGTGAGAATGACATTAAACATGAGTGAAAACATAACCTAAAAACTGAAGGTTTTTGTTGGTTTCTCCTGGACTCTCATTTATTAAGGATGCTAAATTTTGTTTGTGGTTCGTTTAGTATTTATACCACGGGGAGGGAAATAATATGAAATGTTGGGAACTATGCTCTGACATCAGCTGACTGGGCTTAGAGTAAACTCCAAACATTCACCTACCCTTTATTAAAGTTTGTAAATATCTGAGGTTTTTATTACAGACAGAAGAGCACAGGTTAGAATATGTGAGTTAATCTACCATTGTTTCAACACGCCAATCCACTGTTGAACGATAACGCTCTTAACGATACTGCTTGTTCGTTCTACTATCCCAGAATAATCGGAAAAATTTTTTGTCGGTAATGTGCGATCGAATTTCAAGAGTCGTAATATAAGCGAACGCAGTAGCTGGAAAAGTTGTTGATGTGAAGCCATCAATGTTAAAAGAAATGCATCAATTATCTTCAAAAAAGATTCTGTGAAATCCCTATGTTTGCCAGATCTGCTGGGCCCACTGAATTCTGTATAAACTGCCAGTTAAACCTTTTAGAAGGTTTATTTCTCTGCGATTAAATCGATAAAGACGTCTACTTGTTATAGTCTCACAAAGTGATCTGTGCGATCTTCTTGATGAATTTGACTTCAAGAGCGTTTAAAGCATCGAAACGCGCGGTGTTGTTGGCTATCAAGCAATCCAAAATAACTTAAAATACTCCTTGCTTGAACTGAATCTCTGGAGTAGGGATAGTTGCATCTGTAGTCAATTTGCCGCTTTCTCATTTTACGTTTCTTCTCTAGAACTGTGTCTGAGGTACTTCCAATTTGCTACACATGAAGAATGCCTGTCCGCTGATCCCTAAATTGTTTCAATTCACCAATGAAAATTTGGATGTTCGCAGTCTCCACATCTAATCTTCCATTCCTTGATCGGTTTATAGCTGTTAGGACTTTGAATCACATGGAAGTAAAAAGAATACTCTCAATAAACTTCATTTATATTTGGAGACCTTTCATGTCAGTCCTTGTTTCAGTAGTTAGATTTAAGGAGGCGATGTAATATATGGCCTTCATCAAACCAGGTATGTGGGAAGCAAATGGCTTTACATAATGTACTGGATCTAACCAAGGTGTAGTGGACATTTTTTTTTTATCGAATTCCATGGCGACTCATCCGTTTTTTGGAAGCATTTTGGCAAAAGTATTTCTGAGGTTTTTTTGTACAAATTAAGAGGTGCCATAAACCGTTTTTTGCGAAAAACTCGGGGTATCTGAGTTTTTTGTATTTAAATCACAAGTTGGTCAATGAAAAATTATCGATTTTACTTTTGGGGTTTCAAAGTTATGGTCTTCAAACCTTTGTAACCACAAATTCAATGCAGCTATAAAAATCTATAAAAAAAAAATTTCATAACTTTTTAAAATTCCATGAAAGTGTAAAACAAATTTTAATTTTACTCCTGGCGTTTCAAAGTTGCCTCCAACCCGTCTGCTGGATATGTGTGACAATTATCGAATACAATTTAGGTGACTCCCCTCTCTCGTTCTCTATTCCGTAAATTACTTAAATTCAGTTCTTTCGGTTTAATACATTACCATTATTTGTGGAACATGATAAGATTCATGTAGCTTCGCACTAGTCAGTCCAATTTTCCAAGATCTCACGAATGCCTCGTGAGATGACTTCTGCCTGTAACAGTGTTCCTTCACGAATAGTGCGAGGGTTTTCCGATCACTGTATGTTGCAGATTACCTTTTGAGTAGTTCAGATCGATGTCGAGTCGATGTTCAAGGACTTTCGGCTATGGCAGTTAAATTATCGTCAGACTTTTAAATAGTTCCAAAATATATTCTACTGTAGGATATTCAATTTTAATAACTTACAATAATCCCTACTACTTTCATACAATATAATTTTTACAAAACTCAATAATGTTTATATGATCAACTGCTACAGATGTTTTTCCAATGGAATGGGATAAGATGAGTGTTTGTCCTTTAGCCTGGAGGTATCACGTAGTTTTACATAAACAGCTTTTCATTAACCTCACTATTTCGAATGGATTCGAAAACAAAATGTTCCAACTGCTTACAGGCCTCTTCCATGACAAAAATTCAGTTTTTACCAAAACTGCTGGTACTTAAGGACCAAGTTGTAAAAATCCTCTGTTCAATCGAAAATTTAACTTGTCTGACTTGCCTGCTGTTTTTAAGAAAACAGAAATTATTCAATGATCTCGAACAACATAAACAATAAACTGTATAAAGAGTAAAGATCCAAAAATCTAAAAACCATAATTGATTATCTGAATAAAGTTAATATTTTCCTCACGAAATCAAATAATATTTATAATTTGTTGCCATACTTTGGACCGTACTGGTTAAAAACATACCCCTAGAAACAAACACATGGAGGTAATCGAAGGAAGTAAATAATCTCAGGAAACAATTAATGGGTTTAACGGCCTAATGGTACTACATTTAGGTACATTCCTAGAAATAAATATAATGGTTTGAAACCAGGGCACCAGTGTTACCGCCGAATATTCTCAGAAAGTATCACAAAATGGGTAATTCTTAAAAAAGGGGCACAGAAAGTGGCGCTCTTTTTTGGTTTTATTTTCAGAAAACAACGGCAAGAAAATAAAGAGTTAACAAAAAAGGAAAATTTTAGACAATTTCATAGACTTTTTTCATGAGATTAATTTTTTAATTTAATTTTTTTCTTCATAAAATTATTTATTACTACAAAACTGTTGATTATGTACAGAATGAGTATAGGAATAGATTAAAGGAAATGTAATTTTAAATTTTTCCAAATTCATTTCAGCAAAATCGATCAAGTCCTTCTCGAGTTACACAACACAAATTTGTTGGCAAAAAAGTAAAACTAATGGAAGAAACGTCAAGATAAGGAAAAAATTTGAAAAGTCATAAAAAATAAATTGACCTTTGATGGCCAAACTCTTAAGGAGACCGTGTATATACGGACCTAGTACTTTCACCCTGACTTGGAATTTCCCACAAACTTCCACAGTATAATCATAGCGTATGACGCGTTTTCTTTGTGATTTTAAATCATCAGTGTTGTCAAAATAATATAAACAAGAAGATTAATCGAAAACTCGAAAAGTGGCACAAAAGTATAACAAAGGGGCACTAAATACGAAAAAGTGGCATACTTAGTATCAAAATACAAAAGTAGCACAAAAGTATGATAGCTCGAAAAAGTTGTAAATGTGCCACTTTAGTGGCATAACGGTAACCCTGCAGGGCACACACCTTTCACAACCAAATCGCGCTATTGTTAGTTACTTCATGGTGGAAACCGGACCTCTCTCTCGGCCAAGTGAACTTGTTTAAGTTTCAGTCGATTTTTGTTGTTTTGTCAATTAAACAAATATTTCTCATAATATTCTATTCAGAGAATCTTTGAATATAATCTGTTTGGAAGATTCAGTTTTATATTCATAGCATCGAAGCAATAATCCAATGGCTGAACAAATAAGGACAAATATTTCAATAAATGTTAATTTTTTTTTGATTTTTTTTAAAGTGCTGTTAAATGAATGTAAAAACTTTCATCGGAATGTGGTTGGACTCTTTTCGGGTATACTTTTTGTGAACTTCCAGAAACTACATATCCCCCTTAACATTAAAATCCCCCCCCAAAACAGGAGTTCGTCGAGTGGAAGTTGAAAACTGAAACAACACAGAAATGCGCTTATTCTAACCGTGTTTTTTTAGTGTTGAAACACCAGGACATACTGCAAATGGATATCAAAATTGTTGGGAGTTTTCGAATTAAAATATCGTTTGCTGACCTAGCTCCCTTCTAAAAAAGACAAGATTTGCAAAAAGTGATCTCCCCTGTGCTATTCTAAAATTTCCCTACAATTTTATACAAAATGGGGCAAAATTGATATTGCAGTTGCATGATTGTAGTGTGATATAGCGTATAGTGAATTCACTCTTGGCGGAATTTTTGCTAACTTTTCCACTCTCAAATAATCTCAGGGCAAGAGGAAATAATTTACATATGACAATTTTAGGGTGGACGTTTACGAAGCATAAAGTTCTATTTTTTATGGATTTAAAGTTGCATATACAGATGTATGTACATTATCCTAAAAGTGTACATATTTACATCACAGATATAATTTGATGAATCTAATTTACATAAATTTATCTGTGTGATTACCGAGCTTGTGCTAAAAGTTTATTTATCCCAATGCCACCGCTATTACAACTCCATGTGCCCAAGCATTGCTTGTAGTTTTTATTTAACAAAAGTTATGCAAAAACTTTCGTATTTGTTTGGGCCATAAAATGACAATTGGCCCGTTTTTTTTGTTGTTGCAGGAAGTTATCACTGTTTCCTATGAAAGTCGCACTAGTCTCACAATTTGATTACCACAAGGGATGCTATTTACATATTCTAATCATTCGATCGATGTTTTGTATGTCCTTTTAGCAAATGGTCGTGCTCCCCGATGTAATTACATTTTGTGGACAAGGAACCAAATGATATAAATGTCGTTGGCATTTCGGCAGGACGAAAATGTCATAGGCAGGAAAACTTAAAAGTTTTTTTTATTTTTTAGTTCAGAACACAATAATAGGAAATGAACTTCAAATTCGGCCGTGACCGACTAAATGTAAAACTGTGAAAGTACTAAAATTTCTATGGTAACACTGCAAAAAATTTTCCTTATATGAAGTTTGTCGAAAAATTCGTAGAAGATCCAAGGAAAAGTCGGTCTTATATTTTACGAATTTCTGTTTTTATAGGAAGATAATTATTTCCGTACACACAGGTCAACACGTGAATCAAAATGAAACAAATTCGATTACCAGCTAATATCCCACTAGCAACTTGATATGGGTGGTATAAGTCCAGCCGAACTGATATTATTAGGCTTGCCTCTAGGCAATTGAAAACTCCTGATTTGTTTTGGAGCATATAGATAAACAAACGATAGGTTGGCGTCTGCCAACATTAGCGTACCATATTGTAGCTTTAGAGCAGCGAAGTCTCATTGGTGGTGTCCGTAATGACGGGACAATGCCCGGTTGCAAGATATTCAATGAGACTGAAGGTTGCGACAAGTAACTGTAAGAATTAAGAGTCTTCAAAACACCTTCTCTGCACAGGAATCAAACCACGGTTCATATTTATTTAGGAACCTAGATGAACCGGCTGATATTGGTTTTGGGCTCAGATGATGGTTAAACGGGATGGTCTAGTGGTATGTTTTCCTTGGTATCAGAATGGACTATAAAGTCAAAGTGGACTATAAAGTCTAAGTGTCACTCAAACCCAGGGCTTCTCAACTCATTGAGTCTTACGCCCCCAAAGGCAAATTAATATTACGACGTCCCTTCAGACCAACTATACAAAATAAAATACTGTTTATAAATAGTAGTGGTAGTTGTTTTTCATCAATAACTATAAATGACAATCCAAATTTTTAGCATCCGTCAGTGTAGCAGCTGACGAGTCTGCGGCGAAACATTCCGCCGTTTAGGTTGAAGTTATGTCCGCCTCATTACAATGAAAGGTGTCATTTTTCAAAAATGTGATAATTTTCTCAGACTCATATCTTCCAAACCTTTTAGAATTTTGATTTACTCTCCGATGCCAAGTAATGTACACAAATTTTTGACATATAAAATAAAAAAAACTTCATCATCAAAGGTAAAATCGCAAAAAAGTTAAAAAAAATTCGATTTTTTTAAAAAAAAAATCCTCTCTTAAGGTCCGTTAAAAATTCAAGGAAAGGCTCAACTACAAAAATGTAACTAAGACCTCAATAAACAACTTTCTAGGAATGGTCAAATTTGCATTCTCGAATAGCATTAGTTAATTTTTGGAGCGTATGAGTACTATTAATTTGAATGCTAACACTTATACGTACAGGTGGTTATTGAAATGGAATTGATGATACCCTCACCGTAAGGGTGGGCGGTACAACCCAAAAGTGTAACACATAGAAATATTCACATTATATCCCAGGTGTCTTTGAACCAAATTCGATTTATGACTTTCTAAGTTTTTTGAGCCATGTCCGTCTGTCCTGCTGGTACGCACGATAACTTTCGAAAGAGTTAAACAATCGCTTTGAAAAACTACTTATGTGGCGGCCGTGGTGTGGTAGGTAGTGTGTGCGACTATCACACAGAAGAACCCGAGTTCGAAGCCGGGTAAGACAATCAAACTTTTGTCGGCGGCTGTTTCCACCTCGTAAATGTTGGCGACTTTACGAGTAAGAGAGCAATCTCTAAGCCATGCAAAACTTCTCTAGAAAAGCATTAGCCGTTCGGAGCCGGCTTTAAACAGTAGGTCCCGGTCAGTGAGTATACAAATTATATCGTACACAGCTCACTGATTCGAGAGAAGTTCCCCGTCTGTTCATTCATGGAATGTTAAGGGAAATAAGTAAGTACTTATCGGATTGCACATGGGCTATATGGACACAATCCTTCGGGTACCATCCCGTCTACTTTAGAAATCGTGTAATAATATTTCTACTCCCGATTCGATCTATCCGAAATTCCGTATTTAATAAATCTATAAACATGTAAAGTTTTCCGAAAAAATTGGACTCATAGTCGGTTCCCTTCTGGTACCTTCTGGTACAAATGTACCATCCCGCCCCCTTAGAAATCGTGTAATATTATCAATATGACCAATGCGATCGTGCCAAATTCTGTATTTTGTAAAGCTTTAACTACATACAGTTTTTGAGGGAAAAACTGTGCTCTATATTCCGCCCTTTCTGTAAAAATGTGTAATACAATATTTTTCTATAACATTCGGTATTTTGAGGTTGCTATTATGGAATATGAGACTTGTATGTTTTTACTGGGGGGGAAGTCGGTTTACCCGACTAAAACATTCTCACTGGGTTTTTTTTTTCAAATAGCTCGAACCATGTGAAGACGAATTGGAATTTTAGTAGCTGTTGGGGTTATTTTCTATTTTTATTTTGGGTTTTTTTCACATTTTAGGTTTTCTACATTTTTGAATTGGGCCCATTTTTCATAGGCGCCACTGTTCACGGAGCCAATATCGATAAAACGAAATGTCCATATTGCCGGGAAAACGTTAAAGATATTTTGACATTTTATGTGCGAAAGCAAAGTCCATATAACTACAATTAATGTATACATTTAAAATTAATATTTTTCTCGTACTTTTGATTTTTTTTGTAAAAAATAAACTTTTTCCAAATTATGAAAACCAATTTTTTTTTGGTTTCATAATATATTGGTGGGATTTTGCATTGGGTAATTTTTCAGACATTGGGATTTTTCAGAATTATTTCTTTTATTTTGATGAATTCTTCATTTCGGGCATTCTAATTTTTTTTTGGACATTTTTCAATTGGGGTATTTGTCACAGGCCGAACAATTTCCCAATTTATTATGATTTTTTTTTTGCATATGGGAAATTTTTCATAGAGCCGAAGAATGGAAACAACTCGGTGTTAATAACAAGAAGAACTTCGATATTTACTACAGCCCCAATGATAACAGCTATGGCGATTTGCCAAATAAATTTTTTATCAGACTAATTTGTTATGTTTTACGAGTGATACATTACATTTGTAGTTGCGGATTTTGTGTGTGTGTTTTTCGAAACACAAATTCTTTGCAAAATCTACGACTTCATCTGTGTTAACGAAAAATTAAGGCTTCGAATGGACAGTAAGCTGTATGAGCTATATTCCTATTTGGGAAAAGGCATCCAAATGTGTTCCCCCAGAAATTACTAGGGAATTACTAATAAATTATTATCAGAACATTTTTGTGGGAAACATATTAAATAACATGGTATCAAACATTATATCCGAGAAACAATTTGGGTTCAAAAAAGAACACAGCACGGTTCAGCAAGTCGGTCGGATAAAAAATAGAATTTTTACAAATAAACGCTTAAGAAAATCAACTGGTTTGATTTTACTAGACGTTGAAAAAGCGTTCGATACCGTGTGGCACAACGGCCTTCTATACAAGTTGGTAACTGCCAATATGCCAACATATTTATGCAAAATAATAGCAGACTTCCTCGAAAGCCGTAAATTCGCAGTGTCATTAAACAACGGCATTTCCACATATAAGAATATACCAGCGGGTCTTCCGCAAGGATCCATTTTATCCCCGATTCTTTATTCAATTTTTACCTCGGACTTCAAGCCAAATAAAGAAGCTGATGTTGCCTATTACGCAGACGACACCGCACTACTCTCCTCTAGCAAACTCACTAGTGCTCTCATAAAAAAAAATGGAACAAAGTCTTATAGTTTCCAGCAGGTTTTTTAAAAAATGGAAAAAAAAGATTAATCACCTCAAAACTCAGTGTATTATCTTTCCATTTAACAAATCTCCAAAGAGAACTCCATCTAGGCAACTATGGTTTGAAGGAAATGAAATTAACATTCAAAACGTGAAATACCTCGGATTAGTTTTGGATAAAAAAACTACTATTTCGTAAACATATCTACTCGTCATGCGATAAAGCAATAAAATCTTTCCGAGCTTTGTGGCCTTTTCTGAATAGACGTTCCTAAGAACCTTATTTTTAAGTGCGTCATAAGACCATGTCTGTCCTACGCATCTCCTATATGGTACCAAGCAGCTACATGTCACCAGAAAAAAATGCAAATCATTCAAAATAAATCTTTGAAAATGATCTATCATAAGCCTTGGAGATACCCAACATCCTCATTACACGAGGAAACTGGTTACGAACTCTTTGCTGACTTCATTAAAAGATATTTCCTCAAGGTTCAACATTCGCCTTATTCAATAATAAGGGAATGTTACGATGAATAATATATATACCAATATAAACAGCAATTTATCAAACAGAAAACATTGTTTTATAATTGATTATTAGCCAAAATAATCTTTCTATGTACAATCTGTTTTCTAATATTTGTTTGAATTTCTAAAAATATCTACCAAATAAAGGTTTTTTTTTATCCTTTTGCCTTTTTAACTGATTCATAGTATTAAATAAAAATGTAAATATTTAGCAACTATTCCTCGCCACAATTGTTGATATATCTATAAGATAAAACTCAAAAATGTATATCTTATTTAGATGATCATTTATATTTGGATAAATAAAATTTGAAATTGAAATTGAAACATGGTATCGAAAATAGGCTTATATATACCAAATGGTTCAATATATATACCAAAGAGGGTGAGGCAATTTTGTTAAAATATTCTTTTATTCTTTGACATTTGACAAATAGAAACTAATCCATTACTCAAAATGGAACGATACTCGCTTCAAAAACGCATTGGAATTATTAAAATTCACAACAAAAATGGTTAAAACATTTTTGGGTCGTCGTGAAGCACCTTGTCGGACCGCTATACAAAAATTGGTGGGCAAATTTGAGCTGTTGGGACAAGTAAATGAAGTGAAGAATAAAACCCGTGCACGTCGCTCAAGAACAGCAGAGAATATTGATGCTATAGCCCAAAGTGTTGAAGAAAACCCAGGTTTGTCCATTCTTGCGAATTGGACATTGGACACCATATTTTGCATAAAGACTTGGCTCTTAAGGCTTATAAAGTTCAATTAACACAAGAACTCAAGCCGGCCGATCATCAACAACGTGGTGGCTTTGCTGATTGGGTCCTTGGAATGCATGAAAATGATCCGGAATTCCATCGAAAAATCATCCTGGCTTATGAGGCCTATTTACACCTCGTTGGCTACGTCAACAAGCAAAATTGTCGCATCTGGGGCTTGGAAATCCCAAGAGTTATTGTTGAGAATCCTCTCCATCCTCAACGTGTGACTGTTTGGTGCGGTTTATGGTCCTTACTTTTTCGAAAATGAGTTTATACCAACAGTTACTGTGAATGGATTGCGCTATTGAGAGATGATTAATGATTTTTTATGGTCTGAGTTTGATGATATTGATCTGGACAACGTTTATTTAAAACAAGACGGCGCTACGTACCACACAAGCAACGAAACCATAGATCTTTTACGGGGAAAGTTTCCGTGTTATCTCTCGTGGAGTTGATGCCAATTGCCTACTGAGATCTTGTGATTAAACACTTCACGACTTCTTTCTTTGGGGTCATGTAAAAGATAACGTTTACGTTAACAGCCCAACGTCGATTTAAGATCGAAAATATAGAATTCGTGAGGCTATCGAGGACATAGGGCAGCCACTTTTCGATTTGGTTATGGAAAATTTCATGAAAAGGATGTGGTCCTGTAAGCATGGACGTGGTGGCTATTTGGATGATGTTCTGTTTCATTATTGACAGCATTTCTATATCCGGACGAGAAGTTCTTACAAAGACAGCATATTCCCAAATTTACATGGGACATTTTTCATTTATATAGTAGTATAGTAGTACACCATAATGCAAGATATATTGATATTGCCACGCGTTTTAGGGAGTCCTTAAACGGTTTTGGTTAAAATATGTTTAAGGTTCAGTCATGTTATACGTTGTGAACGTACCAACTAAGAACCCTCTTCCCTAGTGTAGAACTGGAAGAAGAAATTCGATTTTATATTTTCCATTTGTGATGTGAGGGATTGTAGCGAAGATATTGTTATTGTCACCTAGAAATATAAAAGCTTACCAGTATGTACCAGTCGTTTAAGATCGTATATCATGTGTGACTTCTAGACCGGCTAGAAATCAGTTTGTATGCTTTCTTTATTAATCTCACAATATTCGAATAAATCCCGTAATTTTTTGCAAAGTATACAGCCATGAAGATTGGCCGGCAGATGTTGCAGATTCTATTTAGAAAGTCATTGAGAATATGTGAAATATATTTACGTCGTCAGCCGCCCCGGTAGGTGAGGCTTTGCCACCAGAGGCTTTGCTCTGTGGCTGCAAAAATCTAGTAATATGGTCGATGTCACTCGGTTTACCCTTGGACACAAAATTAGAATATAAATTTACTTTGTATTGTAATTAAATGAAAATAAAAACGAAAATAAAACAAAACAAATATTTACTTCATTTTTCCATAAAGGTGCAAACATTTTTTCTTTCATTGTCATAAATAATCCATTTTTAGTGACTTTCTGAAAAACATTGCAACAGTTTGCAGGAGCGATTAATTATTATATTTCTTCTTTCTAGGCTATATCATATATTTGTTAGTAAAACAATGTACATATCCCTGTATCCCACAGGATTAATGCATTATAAATATACACTGCCCTCATGTTGTATAATAAATTAATCTTCACATTATTCCCACCATTTTCATTACTGACATTCGTGTGCAGTAAAATAACAATGATTGCTGTTTCCACCGGATGAATGCAAAATCATCGTGACACATCCCAACTGCAGCAAGGCCCCCACATCATCAGCGTCATTGTCGCCGGTGTCATCAATAAACGGAACCAAATGAACCGACACAACAAGAATGAGAAAAACTTTCCAACATGTTTGTTACCGCACGCTTCGCTCTCGTTTCACTCTGTGACGTTGTAGACAACAGCAGATACAACATTTTGACACTCGTTTTTTTTTCATTAGAGAAAACCTTCTGATATTCGTGCCTGCGGAATGAAAGGGCGTTTCATTAAAATGTGCTCACGTCCAAGTAACACACAGCATGTTGTTGCTGTTGTTTCTTTGCTTCTCTATGGTATTGAAAACCACATAGCCCTCCTTAATGATCATGGAAAATTCAAAAATTGTTAGACAATTCTAGCAGTAGCACAGTAAAATACATGTGTTTATTAGAATGGGTCACTATTTACTGAACAATAGTATTTGTTATAACTTTGTAGGAAATGGTCGTGGATATTTATACTCCACGACAAACTGCGGCTAGAGGTGACTGTAGGCGATTCTATGAAAAATTTGACCAGAATTCGATAAATTTATATCTCCTACAAATTAGTAACGAAAAATTTTTCCAAAAATTGGAGAGGTTTTCTAAATTTTTGGAAAATATTGTTTTTTTCTTTATTCGTACGAAAAAAATACCGAAAATCTGAACTATGAAAAATTGGAACTCAAAATGTATTAGTGAAATTTCAACTGGGGAAACTTTGTGGATTGACCAAAAGTACTGCATATCCGAAATATTTATTTAAAGCTGTCATTGCTGAAAACCACTGCTCGTATTGTATATTTTATTCAGAGGTCATTGCTGATAAGATTAAAGTGGATATTCCGGTTGAGGAAAGGAAATATTTAATTGACGATACGTATATGAGGAGATTTTTCATTGGGGAGTTTTTCATAAATTATTTGAGGGATTTTTCATAAATTATTTATTTATTTATTTATTAATTACAATACAAAGTAAATTTATATTCTAATTTTGGGTCCAAGTGTAAACCGGGTGACAAAGACCATTTGGCTTGATTTTTGCAGCGACAGACCAAAGCCTCTGGTGGGAATCGAACCCACAACCCCCACGCTGATAGGCAAGCACGCTACCAACTCGCCTACCGGGGCGCTTTTTTTCATAAATTTTTGTGAATTGTTTATTAGGGACATTCGTGATTTTTTGGGGGGAATTTTGACTCTAACACCTGTTGTGGTCTTGGCCTTCTCAAATAAGTAAATACGTTTTTTTCACGCTATCTCTAGAACAAAAATGTACATGTCGTCTTCTTTCGTGTTGTTGTCGTCCAACGCTGAATTCTGTCAAATCAAGTCAGAATCAGGTCGTTAAAAAACCATGGAATTCGAACCGTTCCCGATGACTGCACATAATTTGCAGCTACATATGAACTCTTTTGAACATGGGCCGACCATATGGGTCAGGTTTTGGTCTATCTAATGTCCAAAAGACGCCGTAGCTGTTAGATTTCCATGAAATTGGATTTCTTAATTCTATGTGTTGATATGACTCCCGTCTAACTTATCTAGGAGAAGAAATTTAGATTGTAAAATATTTTCATTTATGTTACGTGAATTTGGCTAAGACGATCACTGTTGTCATAAAATCCATTGTGCTCGTTGAAAGCTAAATTCAACCAGAAATATTGATCGCCGATTACAACCTATTTCATAGAGACCCAACTTCATGTCCACGAGGACGGAACATACGGACGATAAGGTAGTCAAGTCAGCTCGATGAAATCGCATTCGATTCAATTGAAGCTGAAATTATTGATTGAATTCATGCCAATTTTCAGTTCGGTTCAGCAATGGTTCAAAAGCACACGCACACAAGGACTATGGCGGGGTGGCGATGTACCGTAACTCCAACGATACAACGGAACCTTCCATCTCGGGGATGTGGCAACATGTCCACATACCGGAGAATGTATGTTTTGTACATCCTTCTCCTTTGTACATCATAGCCAATGCACACACACATACATACATCGATTGCCATAAAGTATGTTTCAATGTTTTTAAATGAATTTACCAGCTCAGCCGAAAATCGCTACCCGGGGCACGTAACAGTGACTCCATGTTTAGTATCGAATGTACAACTACAGCATCGACTGTGACTAGTGCTACTAATACAAATGCTGCTACTGCCACTACCATTCAAGCTTCCGACGAAGCCATAGAACGATAGGTGCCATTTCGGCTACCAATATATAGATATATAAATACAGTAGTATGGTAACTAACTAAAGTAACTATGTGGCAAGTAGGTACATTAGGGTGGTACAGACTTTTTTCATATTTGATTTGACCATCTAACATTTCATAGCGTAATGCAGTCAACAATTTCTCAGCATATCGTTCACTTCGGTAATACAGTCCAAAACTCTGTGCCCAAAAAAGAAAACTTTCCAAATCGCCTAAGTTATTGCCAGCCGACTTTGAAGTGAAGGTGTTTCTTACTTAGATTTGAGATACATATGTATATACAGTAAGAGTGGGCGATGTAGGTATAGGATCGATGAACAATCTTTTGAACAGATAGAACTTAAACCTTCTTGATCTGTTCGCTCAAACTCCAGATATGCGTTTTGTTAGCACACCCTAATATACATACGCACATACATACATATAAATTTATAATAGTTCATCATCATGTCCCATCGTTGAATTGATTGAACCCGGTTCATACTCCAAACACACACACACTCACACGCATAACGGAATAATCATTTTTACTCAAAAAATTTTATCTCAAAATAAAATTGTCGGAAATCCAGAAAGAAAAACTTTTTGCAACTACATATTTCTAAAAAAAACGAATAGAGAAATTGTTTTTTTTTTTTTTGTTAAAACATCAGTTTATTTTAGTGTTACTACACCGTTGAGCAAAGTAAATACGTGAACGATTTAAGTTTGACTTGGTACAGGTAACATTGTATAATTTTAGGTAATATATGGTTTAGATTATTTGTTATTGCAACTGACAATGCGAAAGCAACTGCTTTTTTAAGACCACGAGTTAGAAGAGAGGATGGAAATGTATATATTTCCTGTATAAAGAAATTGAGTAATCCGTAGATGAATTGAGCCCTTGCGATATCAAAGTGTGGTAACTAGGGATTTGCTTAAACCAAGTGGAAAACACTTGATTGAATGAGCATTTTCTCAGGCTCATATCTTGCAAACCGTTTAGAATTTTGTAGCTCTTGTCATAAAGAACACGAAGAAATTGTGAACATATAAAATCATAAACAAACTCACAAAAAAAAAATCGATTTTTTTTAGCCTTTTTTCCCTTGTTTAGGTCCATAGGCAGCAAACCGTTCAAAATTCAATGAAACACTCAACTACACAAAAATTTACCTAAGATCTAAATAAACAACTTTCTAGACTGTATGAACATCCTTGGAATGATTCTTAAAAGTGTATCAAATCACAATTGCTTTCTAGAATAGCATTAGCCAATTTTTGCGTATGAGTAATATTAATTTGAAAGGAAATCACTCATACGTACAGGTGGTAAATTGAATTGATGTACTGTTAAAGAACCATGCAAAAAACGAATTAGAATTTTATTAGCAGTCACCCTGTCGCAGATCTCTTGCAGTGGTGAATGGTTCGGAAATGCCGCAGAGTTTGTACTTCTTATAATTAAAGTATTTTCTATTAAAACGTATATTGACCCCTATGC
The DNA here is from genome assembly GCA_958296145.1 of Hydrotaea cyrtoneurina. Lineage (NCBI taxonomy): Eukaryota > Metazoa > Arthropoda > Insecta > Diptera > Muscidae > Hydrotaea > Hydrotaea cyrtoneurina. The sequence continues at coordinate 46,036,057 of OY282514.1, read as the reverse complement.
ACTGCTATTCCATATGGATTCTGTTAATGATAGCAGTGGAAGTGATTAGTTTGTTCAAGATGCTGATGATAGCGTGATAGACAAATATTTTTTGCCGACATATGATGAGGTAGTTTCGTAAACCAGCGAAATATGAATTATTTTAAATGCAAAATAAATAAAATTCGCGTGAGAATAATACCGCATTCCGCTCGAAATGAAGATAAGTATGATTAGATTAAGATGAAAACAAAACTGTAGATGCCCGCAAATGAAGACAACCTTGCGAACAAAATTGTAGACAGAAGCAATCGAGAACATATATTTAACCATTTTTGGATACTGGGATCGTATGATCTGTAAAACAGCTAACCCTTTGTTTGCATTCATGTAGCAAAAAAGAAGAGGTCTTATGAAAAGAGAACTAAAACACAACAGTCTGGAAGGAAATTCTCAGCTTGTTATTTAGTTGAAATTGATGGTGCCCATGATAAAATTTGTAAAAGATAGTTCATGAACTTACATGGTCTTCAGAATTCAAGTTTTCCTCTTGAGAATATTATAAAAATTAAAAAAAGACGAGTATTCTCCAATTTATCATTTTTTCAACAACGCTTTGGAGTTGTCCTTCGCTGAAACTGAGTTGAAACTTATTGAAATAATTTAATGTAATAAGCAACTTGTTAATATGTATTTAATTTTTTAAAAAAGAAAAATAATAAATTTTGGACTGCAAAAACACGATAAACCACTTTGTTTCAACCAAAATAATAAAACTTTTGATATTCAAAATAAAAAAAAAATTAAATAAAATGTATGCAAAAAGAGGATAAGCCACAAATTTTTGTTTTGAAAATACTGATTTCCGGAGTTTTCTGGGTATGCAGTTTTCCTTAAACACTAAATATATGTATCTATTTCATATTTTCATGAAATCCGTATTTTCTGCATTTATTTCTAACTTCAAATGCGATTTTCTCAGTATTTTGATTTTCTGGCTTATCGTGTTTTTACAACAAGCCCTTCAATTCATTTTTAAATATCTTAAACATTTTGTAAGTATATTTGTAAATCACATATTTGGACAGATGACATGGAAAGATCTTTAACAAAAAGACAGTTAAGGGAAATAAGTAAGTGTGTAGTAATCTAAATCGGCAAAACTTAATATGATCAGAGTGTTATATGGCTTAGTAATCCAATGAAAATTGAACTCTGTGAGTGAAACATGGACATTTAATAACGAAACATAGCGCATCTCCAGGTCGACATCAATTTCCCCATCTTAGCATTTCCTTGCAGACGATACAAATACTTACGAAAAACCTTCACATAATAGTAAACAATTGCTGTTGCCTGTGAGTTCCTTCCTCTTGAAATCATTATTTGTATGTACGATATATTGTATGGTAAACCGACGAGATACCACCGACCGACACCACCAGAAACAATTCAATCGTTGAGCATGTGAATGCTGTAAATCGAAGACGACGAACATTCTGGTTATTCAGGCCAATCCACATAAATCTTCGTCTGTTTGGCTTTGAGGTAAGACCAACAGATTTTTTGTCTGCCGCAAATGAAGAGGAAGGAAGCGGAGTAGATGTGCTTTTATTCCAGCAATTGTCGATAATGGCAACTAACAAAGCTCAGAGTAAATTTCATTAAAATCGAAAATACGTGTTGTATACAAAATTATTATTAGTGAGCAATTTTCATGGTATCTGGTGTGAATGAAAAAACAACGCATGGAAGCCCTAAAGACTGGATTTCTCAAATATGTATGAGTAACGTGAGTTTTGACCTATTGTAAATGCCAATCACATACATACATCTGTTGTATGTACATGATGTTGATATAATAACCTTTGACTTGGATTTGCCTTCGAGGTGTGATTTAGTGCTGTTAATCATATGAATATGAAAGCACACTGCAATTATATTGAATAAGTACAAATGAGCAATTATTGTCAAACAGCAGGGAATGAATTATTCAGTGCTAAAATAGAAAATGTGGGATTGTGTGAACGACTAGAAAACAACATCGCAGGGATCTAATCCGGGCTAGAAAAACCGAATTTAGCATCTGATTTCCACTTTAAATTTCGGGCGTCTGTATGGTTAAGATATAAATCACTGAGCCATGTAAAACTTGCCTACCAGGAACAGTATCCCTTCGATTTGTGGCTTCTATTTCAATTAGTAAGACAAAGTCCAAAGTGAGTTTATCAAGTCGACTGTTTGAATATAATAATATGCAAAAACTCTCTGTACAGTTCTGTACACATTTTAAGATTGGTACTATTTGTAGTTCCAACAATATGTTTGTCTTTTTTGTTGTGAGTGTTAAAGGTCATAATTATTGTCAGTTTATTATGAGTGCATCAATCTTGTTTGATGAAGTTGTATGCTTACTTTCTCGGTCTCCGAGTTGTGGGGTAATCTAATTATAAATTCTGATTAGAAGACCGAACAGCTTAATGTCAATGACGCTGTGTGTTAATGGACAGAGTTGGAGGGGTGAGAATGTAGCATGTTATGTTTATTTGGTAGAGTCTAAATATATTCCACGATCTGTGTATTTATTTAATTGTCATTCTGTCCGCGTTTGATGGAGCGGCAGATCATATAAGCATGAATGTGCGTTGGTGCATTCATATAGTTTTTATGTATTGTTTGTTGTAAGTTTGGTATGTGTATGTATCCATGTACATATGTATTTTTAGTTTCTTTATTTATGTAGGTTTCAAGTTAAGATTCTATTGTAAATAAAGTTAGTTCCTGACTAAGAGCGAAACCGTGCTGTCGTTTTTATTTCTCCGCTCCCTATAAGATCTACACTCTCTATCATTTAATTTAATTTAATAATATATAAAAACAAACTGGACGAACAGCGAAATCTTGAAGTAAAGATCACTCAGAAAATCTATAAAAATTCCAAACGAGAACAATCTTTTTTTTCTTGAAATATAAATATTTTTTTTTTCAGGTAGTTTTTTTTTTCTCGCGAAAGCAATTAGAATTGCGATTTATATTTATATACAGAGAAAAAACGGCCTCTGTAACATATGAAAATGTTAATGAAAAACAACATAAGCGAAATGGCCACCACGACCACGCTTACAGGACCATATCCTTTTCATGTAATGTTCCATAACCAAATCGCAAAGTGGCTGCCCTATGTCCTCGATATCCTCACGCATTCTATCTTAGAGATCTAGAATCGACGCTGGGGTGTTGGAGTAGACCTTATCTTTCACGTGGCCCCAAAGCAAGAAGTCGCAAGGTGTTAAATCACAACATCTCCTTGGCCAATTGTGATCACCTTTACGAGAGATAACACGGTCCGGAAACTTTTCCCGTAAAAGAGCAATGGTTCCGTTGCTTGTGTGGCACGTCTTGTTGAAAGTAAACGTTGGCCAGATCAATATCAACCAACTCCGACCATAAAAATTTAGTAATCATCTCTCGATAGCACAATCCATTCACCGCAACTGTTGATTCAACCTCATTTTCGAAAGAAAGTAAGGTCCAATGACCCTGCAAGACCATAAACCGCACCAAACAGTCACACATTAAGGATGGAGAGGCTTCTCAACAATAACTCGTGGGTTTCGAGCCCCCGATGCGACAAATTTGCTTGTTGACGTAGCTTGCTTGTTGACGTAGTAGTCAAGATGATTTTTCGATGGAATTCCGTTCATTTTCATGCATTTCAAGGACCCAATCAGCAAAGACACGACTTTTTTGATGATCGGCCGGCTTGAGTTCTTGTGTTAACTGAACATTAGAAGCCTTAAGACCCAAGTCTTTATGCCAAATACGGTGTAATGACGTTTGTGGAATGCTCAATTCCAAAGAACGACGAGGAATGGACAATCCTGGGTTTTCTTCAACACTTTGGGTTGCAGCAGCAATATTGTCAGTTGTTCTTGAGCGACATTCACGGGTTTTACTCTTCACATCAGTAACTTGTCCCAACAGCTCGAATTTTCCCACCAATTTCTGTATTGCGGTCCAACAAGGTGCTTCACGACGATCCATAAATGAATTAGTTTTGCAAACTGTGACTGCAAGATTTTCACCATTTTTGTAGTGAATTTTTATAATTACAATGCGTTGTTGAAGCATGTATTGTTCCATTTTTAGTAATGGCGTAGTTTCTTCTTGTCATTAAACAGAAAAATAAAGTTGAAAAAGTATAAAACAATTTTTCGTTTGGCAGACTGTTTGTGCGACTTGGAGCATGGGCTAGTAATTTTCCTAAACATATATATTTATCACATATATATGATTTTATGTAATCAAATATATAAATTAACGCGCTCCTGAAGGGAGGGCGAAAAAATTAAGGTTGGGAGTCGCCTGGCTCCTTTGTATTGAACGCAAAGGTTTAATTTGCGATCGAGATTATTACTTCCTTTCAGCTTGGTTATTTCCAATTAAAACGCAAGACTTCAATACCGTTCTATTCGGTTGCCAATTATAATATGCTTTTATTTTTATTCCAATACAATGACTTCAACTTTTTCTATCCCCAGCCTACTTTATGTTTCTTAAGTGTCACAGATAAACTGAGTTGATATGGGTATGGGTGATAGGAATGATAAGGCCAACGAGTTGGGCAATGTGTTAACTTATATGATTGTATATTGTAATCATATATAATTTTGCATATGTTGATGATCAACAGTTTGCTCATATAACAACGAGGAGAGTAAAACATTTAAAGCATATAGTGATCACTCATGTAGTAGAAAAGATAATACAATAGTTATTGGTTTTGGCCGTTTAGTGTAAGTAACAAAATTGGAAATAAAATTTAAAATACCTCTCGCGAATCGAGACTTTCCGAATTATGCCGCCAATGGGTTAAAAATACAATTGTTGGGAAGTACAATTTTCGAAATTTTGTTATTGAATAGCGGAGCCGCTTTCTCAAAGTTCTCTGCGATAATAATAGTAAAACTGTCAACATTACCATGTCCAAATTCTTTATTTTTTGAAGCTATAACCAGGTTAAGTGTTCGAGAAAACTTTCGGGTACCTCCCGTACAAATGTATCAGTCTAAACACTTCGCAAATAATGTATCTGGTGTATTTCCTTTAAAATTTGGTATTTCCCGTTACTATGATGATGTTGTATAATCTGAAAGTGTTAAGCCATGACCACTTTTGGAAGTCGGATACGCGTTAAGAAGAAGATGTTATATTTTCACTTATGTTGGTTTATCCGACTGACACTTTCTAAATTTTTTTGTTTGCGAAAATGTTTATAATTTTGAAAATTTAACGGTATGCCGAGCGATCGTAAGATTTTTTATAAATTCATCTTCGTATACAATTTTCGTCCAAATACAGGTCGGTTTTTTAAAAAACCAAAAACAAAAAAAATAAAGGCATCGAGCCCAAGTCCTCGTTGCAAGTGCACTCTTATTTGATCAAATTGGCATTAAGTTGGTGAGTGAAATGTTGACTGTTGTTGACCCACTGTGGCAATTGTTCATTTTTCTTCCATCTCGTTGTTTCTCGGGCAGTTGTCGCATAAATTCGGTTTTGCTCTCCGTCACCATTAGACTCGTCTTTCGCGATATAACAAAGAAAGCAGCTGCCCCTTTTCTGACAAATAGTTTTGCTACGAACACTCGATTATTATGGGTGATACGACTTTACTTTGCAAAGGCGGCCCATTTTTTCCATCGGAGGTATAAACAGTTTATTATTGATTATGATTTCCATGTATTCCAATGCCAACGTAATTAGTTCTTTGAAATAAAATCACTGGTATACGATATTAGCACAATTCGATCTTTTGTGTTTGTTCTCCTTGAGTATCAAATGAATGATCTATGGCAGCAATTTTTGTTATGGAAAGTAAAAGACAAACTGGATACACTGGAAAGTAGTCGCAACATATTCTTTGGATAACACTGTGTGCAATATTTTAAGTCATGGAAATATAACCATTTACGGACACCACTGCGTGATAAAAGACCAAACAAAAAAATATCCGTGTCTCCTAGTTTTTCCCAAAGTCATGCACTTTTTTGCAAAAAGTGATATTTTTCTCCTGCTCATATCTTGCTAACCGTTTACTCTCTGAAGCAAAGTTATAGCACTTTTCACAAAGAACCAAAAAATTGCGAACCTATAAAATAAAAAAAAAAAAAAAAAAAAAAACGTTTTTCCCCTGTTCAGGTCCATAGATAGCAAACCGTCAGAAATCTACCGAGAATCCCAATACACCACTTTCTAGAACATATGAACTTCCTGGGAATGATTCTTAAAAGTGTACCAATTCACATTTGCTTTCTAGAATTTTTGGAGCGTATGAGTAATATTAATTTGAAAGCCTAGCACTCATACGTAAAGGTGGTTAATTAAATTGAATTGATGTACTTTTTTTAAAAATAGCTGTGAATGGTGCTTAGAGTTCGGAAAGTTTTTACTTCTTATAATTAAAGTATTTTCTATTGAAAATCATTTAGACCTCTATGCACTGATGAATGACTTTGAGCAAAACAGGGAGACATGGGTCTTTTTGTGTGGTCTTTTATCACATAGTGGTTATATTATTTCATGTTGAACTGTGTAATGGTTCCATTTCAAATTTCAATTCTCTTGCACTTACTCAGGGTTGTTGTACTCAGCAAACTTTCATTAAAATCGAATGCATGATAACATGTCTCGGTAACTTCTGAACCTGTCTTACCTCCATGTATACAATTTAGAGAAATATTAGCAAGTGGTCTTTCGGTTTTTGGCACAGCATCAACATTTAGCCTAAATAAAAAAACAAACAAAACAAATACAATTCCTTTGGAATCGTTGGTCTTTACAGTTCTTTCAAATATTTATTCTCATGTTATCCATTGTGGAGTTCTTGAAGTATGAGTATTTGCAAATATATTTAGATCCGGCCAACTCACTCTCGCTGGCAACTTGGCTAAGCAACCGTTCAAATACCCATTTCATCAGTACAATAAACAAAATATTGGTAACACAGAATGGAAACAAATTGTATTCTTCCATTCACAAGTATTTGTCACATCTTTCTGTAATCCTTTCAGTAAACACTTTCAGTTGGCCAAATAAGAAAACGATGCCAACGATACCAACGGAAGATATGACCAACAAAACCAAAACAAGAAAAAAACTTGTGCCAAAAAGAAAACTAATGAAACTAAACCGAATGGTAAACAAAGTAAATACAAACACACACACACACGAGAGGAAAAATTATTTATTTTCCTTGTGTGGGTATGTGTGTCTCTTGTGAACAATAACAAGAATGCATATGCATCTGTGTGAGCTGTATGTGTGTGAGTGTGTAGTGTAAACGCACATTCATATCTCATTAGGCATAAGAGGCTTATGCTCTATAAATTTTGCCAAAAAGTCAGACACAGACCAACACTTTTACACACAAACATGCGAGGAAGTGCCAACATGGACAAAAACAACACCAAGCGGGCGCATTGGCTGCAGACAAAAACGACTTTATAGAGGCCTACTTCACCGACAATATTAGTTTGGTATTTTTTTACATAAAGGGTGATTTTTTTTGCTTTTTGGTTTTTCAGTTCACACATGATACGAGCAATTTTGCCATTTCGTCATGCAAATCACTGAGTTTGTTATCAAAATTGGTGCTCGGTAAAAAATCGGAAATGTTCTTTAGCAACGAGGTTAATATTTGGGTCCATAAACAGAACTTCCAGAGGTGATCCGAATAGTATTTCTTCAAGAGTTGGCAATGCACCATGAACAATTCATGGTTTGGTTTGTTTTAATGGGCCGGCGGCTTCATTGGACAGTACTTCTTGAAAGACGATGACGGTCGTTGCGTTACGGTTAATGAAAGAATCGTACTTGGCACCGCACAGCACACAATCTCATAAACCAACTGAGAGACGAGTGTAGTGAGCAATTAATATCACGTTTTGACACTATCAATTGGCTGCGTTGTTCGGGAGATGTTAGATCACAAGAATATTTTTTGTGGAATCACGTACAGTCACTTGTCTATAGGTAGCAATCATGATTAACTTCAAGGTTGTTGCCTTAGAAGGCAACATTGTTCGTGTCAGATAAGATATGGGGACTTTCAAAATTGACGTGAAACTACTTTACTTAAAATGGAGAGACTTTATAGGGATAGTTGTTCCGTTTTAGTAATTTTTTCACCTAATATTGTGATAAACGGAATGCATCTATATGGCGATGAATCATTTAAAATCTTCATCTCAAGCATTAACGCAATCCCGAAAAATATGAAGTAAAACGGTTGTCCGGGTATACGATTTGTTTACGTCTGTTTCTACTCTTTCATTTTATTGATATTCATTTCCACATCGGCCAAGTCCTCTGGAGATCGTGGACAAAAGGTGGACGATGAATAAAAATCTCAACCGCAATACGGTGACAAATTCATGACTTAGGTCAAATGAACAGAGTTGATTTTAATGAACAAAAGACCCAATGCTATTTGTTGCCACACAAACACTCCACAGGTCCAGCATTGTCGATAATCTCTATGGGTGTTGTCGATAACGACGAATCAGACACTCTTGATGGTGTGGACATGAAGATGCTCGCTGGGCGATGCTCGCTGGGCTAGCCATATTTTTGAAGTGCCGAAAGAAGCATTCAAGTGTTTGGGCTTTATAAATCGGTGGAAGAAATACTTCACCCCATTTGATCTCGTAAATATTTACACCACCTACAAGCCTTAAATGGAATATAACTCCCATGTATGGGCATGGACATTAAAAACATAGTTGCAGCTTCTGGACCGTGTACAGAGGAGAACGGTGATGATGATAGGAAATAGTAGGATATACAACTCGACTTTCTCCCTTCAGCCTCACCGGAACGTGGGTTGTAAATATATCGTTGTTCTGTAGATATTTTAACGGTGTGTGCTGCTCAGATATACTACATCGTCCGTTCGCTGATGTTACAACATTTAAGACCCAAGTAGTCAACCACTAACGTAATGTAGTGTTATCGTATCCGTAGAATAATAAGTACTCATTGGACGTATTTCTGTTTTATGTTTACCACCGTTCGCTTTGTACAATGTTGTATTAATATCTTTGAACAGTTTTCTATTTGCTGACAATCCATGTATTTCCCAGATATTTTTTAAATAAATGCAAGGCTGTATACAGGTTTTTACGTTTTCACGTAAAAATTTTAACTCACAATATCCACATACGCGAATTTTTCCATAAACTAGGTTGTTTTAGATGATTACTTGCTACGTTTACTGGTTGACTACTGGGACTTTAGCCGGCATACGCGACTCTCTATATAGAGAACTCTCTATACAGAGAACTCTCTCTGCAGAGAACAACAGAGAAAATTCATTCTTCAGTCGAACTTTTCGTATGTGGAATATTCTTCCAGCCAGTTGTGACATTCTCAAATTCAAAACAAATGTCAACAAACACTACTCTCTCTATCCACCTTCCGATACCCTAATTTCATATCGCTAACTCAGCGTATTGCATTTAAATGGGGCATAATGATCGCAAACATTCGAACATTGAAGAGAATGGTGTGTAATGATAAAACTTATACCGGTCGTTTTTGCCTCCACTATATGAATTATATTTACGTTCCATCTACCCTAAATAGCTATTTAAATAAATCAAGAAGGAACGAATACAATCTAAATTGTCTGCGCCATCTTACGGACGGGAGGGACATTCATCAGCTGGCCATTGTCAGCTGTGATATTAGATTTTGGTATATGTTCTCTCGTTACATATTTCCCTTAACATGTCACGAAGGAACAGATGGGGTACATCTCTCGAATCAATGAGCTGTGCACGATATAAATTACATTCCCATTGATCGGGACCTACTGTTTAAAGCTGGCTCTGAATGGTTATTAATATTTCTAGAGATCTTTTTATGTGGTGTTTTTTTGTATAGCGGTATACAACTTTAAGTTGGCAACACTTGGTTAACTAATGGCGATTTTGTTAGCTGTAATTTCAACATCAATCGACTGACGCCTTTCAAATATTGCAAAATTTTATATTTAAAATCACGTATCGCGCACTACGTCCATTTAACGATTAACATAATCATCCATCAGAACAAAACGTTTGATAACCGCATAGTTTCACGTTTCCAACCTGTGAACTGGCCTCCAAAATCGTGCGATCTAAAGCCACTAGAAAATCTTCTGTGAAGTCGCTAGTCTACGTCGATAGGCGCGAAATGATTGACGACTTGGAGGACAACATTCGCTGTGGTATTGCCCAGATTCGGTCATATGCCAGATGATTATCTTTCGAATAAAGTAAAATTCATGTCATTTTAAGTAATTAACCCCGATTTCATAAAAATTTAAAAAAAAACCTTTGTTAAGAAAAATGTATGAAAATACAAAAAGAATTTTCACACATTTTTCTTAACAAACATTTTTTGAATTTATATCAATACGGTGGTTCATTTTTAATTTATTCCGTTTCAAAGTTCTATACCGCTATACTAGGGATGTAACGAATGTGTGTTTAGCGAAAGCGAATAGTAAAAATTTTTTTTAGCGAATGCGGATGCGAAAGGTAAAAATTTTTTTTAGCGAATGCGGTTGCGAAAGCGAAAGCCAATAGTAAAAATTACTTTTAGCTAATGTAAATATTACAAGGAATCGTTTAACGAATGCGAAAATCTTTGGGAATGTCAGAGTCAATTATGCAGTACTTATTTCCAGTAATATTTATTTCAAAGTAACAAAAATTTATTTCAAAGTAACAAAAATTTAACAAAAATTTTTTGCCAGATTGGAAAACTAATAGTTTAAATGACTTGGCCTAAATGTTTCCGCGAATGCGAATGTGGAAATAGTTTTTTTGCGAATGGGAATGCGAGAGCGAATAATAAAATAATGTTTTTTGCGAGTGCGAATGCGGTTGCGAATGTCCAAAATGAAGCGAATAATTCGCATTCGCATATGCGAACGCGAATTTCGTTACAACCCTACTCTATACCTCTGAAATTACTCTGCTAGTCGTCAATCACTCACACTTTTGGAACTACAGTGGCAATAGGACCGGTTGGTCGCCAGGCCTCGCTGTCTCTTTTAGTTGTGTAACCCATCGTTCGTCATGCTTTACTTGTGTGTAAGCAGCTGTCCGATCAACGTCCTACCTCGAGGATTTACACCTATGATTGTCCTCTCATTGTATAATAAATAGTCAATAACTCTCAGTTCAGGAAAAGATGTAAATAGACTTCTCAAACAATCGTAACAAGACCAATTCCATTTGCTTTCTCAAATATGTCGTCACTGCCCAATAATGTAGGGTACCGAGCGTCACACCCAGCTAAATAAACAGCACTCAACACGAACAAAGAAACTTCTAGCTCCCGGACGGACGGCACAGTAGCTGGGACAGACAGGCCATGCATGCAGCCGCAACATGACAGATAGATGGTTTACTCCAACTGCAATGTATCTTCGTTAATGTGTAAAGTTGAGGACATCACAGCACTAAGCGAACAAAAATGTATTAAGCAGCCACAGCAGCAAACCAAGAAGCGAGAGGCAGACCAACAAAAAAAAAACTTAATTTTTAGGCATGATTTATGGAAAATTTATTTAAAGAAATACCAGTAACTGCAGAAATGACAGTTGGAAGTTTTTTATTCGTTTCGTTTGTTTTTTCTGTTGTTTTGGTTTTCTCAACAACTGAGCATAACTAATGCAAAAACTACCAAAACGACACAGAAAGTAAATAGACAGTAAGACAAACTGAGCGACAGACTGGCAAACAAACGGTCTTGTGTACGAAGATGAAGCCGAACGATAAATCCTCAAAATGCTCAAGACGGATATTAGATTCTGTACACAATGACAATGGTTGGAGGAAGTTTGTTTGGTGTTGGTTTGCCAAAAACTTAAGCAATATTTATTGGAATTTTTGTTTTGCTAGGGAAATTTTTAATCAGATTAAAACTATAATGATGAATGTTAAGCGATGACAATGTGCTTGTTCTTTGTTGCGAACAGGAGTTGGATAATTAATCAGCATATTTTAGGCCTGTTTAGTTAAGAATTAATGGATTTCTTCAAATGGAACGAAGGTATCTGTGGTAATACAACTATCTGGGACTGTTTTATGCTTGCTCAAGTAATTAATATGAAGTGGTCAGTGCGACCGTAGGATTAAGGTTTTTATAATACCCGTCACGGTATGCTTGTTTGTAATCCAGTTCATTCATTAGAACCGACAAGATGGCGACGGTATATTGATGATCAGACAACAAATGTCCACTTTCTATCATGGGATTATTTCAGAGATGCCATGTGAATTAAGACTTACTGATATATTTTTTAACACCGTGGCCGTGGTGTACTGATGAAAAGAAATATATTATGTTATTTTTAGAAAAACGTAATTTTTGTAAATTTGTGTAGAAGGAAGTTGCCAGTTGTCACAAATTATAGGTAATGGGTTAATTTTACTCGTAATGTATGTATTTACACAAGCAAAACATGTTTGGGTTTGTAGCAAGTAATGCTTATTTCTTTCTACACAAAGCTTATTTGGATATAAATATATCTCGGTTGCTATTAATATTACGTATTTGTGTATAAGCAATAGCGTGTTTGGGAAAAATAGACAACAAACTTATAAAAATCCAACAAAGAACAAAATGTGCGAATAAGTGTTTATGTGCAGCTGGTTCAGCATTCGACAAGACAAGAAACCTCTGGCATCGAACTAAAATAACGCTTATGTGCCTTTTTATGGCGCCGAAGCATGGGTAATTGCTGGGTGTTTTGAGAGAATAATCCTTCGAAAAATCTATGGCTATCTATGCTATCTGAGATCTATCCCGACATGAACGTGTCCTGAAAGACAGTGATGGAGCTGGCTGGGCCATTTCGGTAGAGTGAATACAAATGCTCCAGCCAGAAAGGCGTTCGAAGACAATTACAATGGTAAATGGAGACAGGAAAGTCCGAGACTCCGATTGAAGGACCAAGCGGAAAAAGGATTTACCGATAAATACGTATAACGAATAGCAATAAAGGAGTATTTTTCAACTCCCTTCAGATGCGTTATCTCAAAGTTTCATAATGTTGACAATAAAATAACTTTTAATCTGCCTTTCCCTGCATACAATGGGGAGATCTCATAGTTTTAATAACGGCCGAATGTGTCTCAGCCTGCCTTACCATTATATTTTGGATGGATTTTATGCGAGAAACACAACCGAAGTGTTCAGCAGCCACTTCAAGATTTTGACTCCTTGAACAAAGAGTGCATCTTCTTTCCATTTCATTCTGAAACGCCAATCTACGTTTCCTATTATGTATATCAGAGTATTACCCACAAAAGACGCAGAAAAAAATTTTAAATTGTATTTTTTTTATCTCTCAACACATGCAGAAACTTTGTGAAAAAAAAAATGAAATTTAATTCGTTCAATTAGTGAAAGTTAATGTGTCCAATTAAGATATAAAATAAATAAATGCAAAATATGGCAAATGCGATTAAAGTTTCACAATTAGCGAAAAGACATTAAAATGAAATAAATTTGAGAATATGGCATCAGGTGAAATTATAATTACGATAAAAGTAACAATTAAACTATATTTCAGTAATCGTATCCCAGATCAATATTTGCTCCATGCCAACATACGGCTGTGCGAGTGTCGTTGTATGCGAGGGGTGCTTTAAATATGTTTACGTTTTTAATATGAGTATACCCGTACAACATAATAGTTCAAAATATTGACAGAAGCGGATTTATCCTTCGTCTTTAATCTGCCGCCTAATGATCAGAGCTTACTCTCATCGGATTAAAATAACACGCTTATTTTACCTTATTTAACGTCTATACTCATCGTAAACACAGATCGGGCCATTGAGTTTGCGAAGGTTTTTTCTCTCTCAAAAACACCCAGCACAGGTTTATCTGCTTACCCACGGGTAGTCAGCATATGGTTTATCTGCTTACGCACGGGTAGTCAGCATATGTGAGGAAAATGTTGCCCTTGGTATCTTCTCCATCATGATGTTAAGAAAATTAAATGATAAGCTGTTGCCCTTTCTGAGACCACTTGCAGAAATAAATGGCTAGTGTCACTCAGTGTCATTCTACAAAAGCGTACACGTTTTGATGGAATCTAATATGCAGACATGGTTTCAAATGTAAGAAACCTTATCGGAAACTTGAAGGGGGCTTTATAGTCGATGAAAAGCTGGTATATATCGATCTGGTGTTCATGGGACATTGAGACGTAGTGAGACGATTTGTTGATTTATTGATTCTGAAGCGATACTGATAGGGTTAAATCAGTTCCTCAAGTTTTGACTTCAATCATTCACTCAATATATCTACTTGAACATATCTTATATGCGATGGATAAGAGACTTATACCGTGATAGTTCTTTTGGCTCCATTTTGATGAATCGGAGATAGTACGCTGAGGTTCCAATCATGAAGCATGCGGTAATTTACCCAGATTTTGCATACTTGCTGATGGATGAACTTTATCAGCTCATCTTCTCCGGTCTTATACAGCTCTGTCGGTATTCCTTTGGCACCTGCGGCTTTATTGTTCTTGAGCAATAACACAAGGTGGCTAGTGGGTGAACATTCCACAACATCGTTTACGATTGGACGTGGATTATTTTCGGCTGCATCGTCGGCCGCTAGTAGCCTACAGAAATGTTGTTGCGAGACTATCTACAAACAAGGCGGATCAGTTGACAGATTCCAATTTTCATCTCTACAAAACAAAAAAAATGTAAAGAAATGGAAATTGAGTTTGTTAAATTTTCTTTAATATGAACATATTTCGTAAATGTAAGAACTTTTTCTTAAACGCCCAAAAGTAATTTTTTGCTCATTTCATATTTTTCAAGTATAAAAACAAAATACCTAGATTATTTACCTGGATAATTTCTAGTAAGCATTTTAAGCATTGTCAACTTACATATGGTCACCAGAAATACAAAATCACTTAACAATCATTTTGTGGATTACTTTCCGCCATATATTGAGGTATAATATCTCCTCCAATGCATTTTTAAGGACTCTTTAGCATAGAGATTGAAACATGAAAGTGCTACTACAAATTGGAAATAGTAAACTTTTCGGAATCCCCTCCCATGTGTACATATAAGCGTGTGTGGATAAATTCATGGTAATGGCACAGCTGACAATTAAAATATTGATCTGTCGAAGGGAGAAATTGCCATGGAATACAACCGTCTCATCCAATTTAAAAAGTAAATGTAAAATATTGAATATATCGAATTTACACACCAAGAGAACCATAAACACACACATATCAACTTTCGCATGGACTTAAAGTCGGAGGTACACTGACAAAAATTATCCTCATTTAAATGAAACAATTAAAAAAAAATAATAATTTTTACATTAATTTATTCGTGTTTCTTTGTTCATAGATCCATGGTAACAACATTGGTTGGATATTGTATATTCCTTCCAGTCCATATTTTATTTGCAGTGTACCATCATGGATCATCATCATCGTCATTACCATCATCGTCAGAGCATGTTGCTACAATAGCCGATAATAATGGAAATAATTTAACTTATTGGATTTTAATGAGATTACATCTGCACTACATGCCACATATAAATATAATTACGAGTATAATGTTCATTTGCAAATGTAACGTTAAGTACATATGTATTCGCAATATTTATGTAGCTGCACGGAGAAATATCTATGTACATACATGCATACATACAATGATAAGTAATATTAGGGGAAGAGGACTAAGCTAGGCTTTTTTTATTATTCCCAAATGCACACTGGTATTACTTCGACAGTTATGTATACTAACTGTCGAAGTAATACGAGTTTCACAAGATTATAAAAAAATACATGAGAATATAACAAAATGTGCTGATGTTGTTAAATTTCATTAAATTATTTTAACATATCTGGGACAACGTAGTAAAATATCTAATGTCGTCATAATCCGCTATCGTTTTTGCTTAGAAGCATGGCAATCTCCCACCAATATGGGGGCTTGTAGACAGCTAACACTCGGATTCGACTTTTTGAGCACATCCTGAGAGATTTCGAATTAGTTTCGCACAAATTAAGTTTAAATCGGCTCTATGAAAAAATGAAAGATGGCCCAAAAAATCTTATGCAAAATTAGGGAATTTTTTTTTTGGTTTTAGGAACATGTTCATAGCGCTGGCTTCATTTTATAGAATGCTAAGCATAAAAAGTAAATTTTACAAGAGATACATTCAAAGTTTATTTTGAATTTCTCCACGGCCGTTTGAGTTAGGAACTCTAGTTTTCGGTATTTATATCACAATTAGTTTGCACGAATTCAATTTTTTTATCAAAACATTGTCAATAATGACTTAGATCACTTTAGAATGCACAATAGCATTGTGTTGTACTTCTATGTTGACTTAGCCTTTTTTTTATACATTTATTTATTCGGGGAATAACATTTTAAGTACACTTCGCGACACACAAAAATATAAGATGTGCATGTGTGTCAATAGAAATTGTCATTCATGTAATAAGTAATATTTTAAGCATACATTTTGATCGGATTGTCAGATAAATCCAAGATTTTTCCAGAATCGAAGTTGAAATTATCCGAATTCAAAAGAACTTTTAGCCCTAAAAACATGCTAAGTCGACTTAGCATTCTTTAAAATTAAACTATCCCTTTTTGGGGAATTTTTCATTTATTTTTTGGGAATTCTTCATTTTGGGAATTTTTCATACAGCAATTTAAAACTGTAAATGTTTTTTTTTTGAAGTACTCGAACATTACAGTTTTAGACCATAAATAAAAAATTGACGCACGTTAAATTTTTTTTTTGAAACAACGGCCCACCATCTAGACCCTGAACAACATTGCTCATATCCAACCCAAAGCAAAATGTTGATTTGTATACTGACATTTTTGTGTCTCTAACTCCTACATATTTCTCTTAAGCGGTGTTCGTATCATATAAGTTTATGTCTTTGCATTGAAAATGTGTTTCACATAAACGATTTTTTCAATAAAGCCAGTTTTCCTTTAAACGAAGTACAGTGCATGGAAAATCATCCAGAACAATTGTCACTAATATTTATTTTTAATTTTCAATTGAAAGGCGTTCGCTTATCCGAATTGGACTGTTTCCTTTCCATCTGACGTCAACAAAAATCAGATCAAGTGTGATTGTATTCGAAAAACAACAAACAAAGTTTGTAGTCAGTCGAGAAAATCATTTCACTTACCTAATGCCCAGATCCAGATTAGCTAAATGTTTTCTAAAAACAAGGTAATAATTGTACCAACACAGTACAATTTGTCCGCAGTATGCAGTATTTTAATATATATTTACCCTCGACACTGATTCACTGATTCACTGATACACTGATTCCCTGATTCCCTGATTCACTGACTCTGTCACGCAGTACGTAGGAATTTAAATAGGCATTCTATAATAATTCTATAAATAATAATAATAAAAAAAATAATATTTTTTTTTGTACAGAAATTGTGTTTTCTCCAAATTTTTTTTTTTCCAAAATTTTTTTTTTTCCACAAATTTTTTTTTCCAACAAAATTTTTTTTTTTCCACAAACATTTTTTTTTTCAGCAAAATTTTTTTTTTCAACAAAAATTTTTTTTTTCAGCAAACTTTTTTTTTCAACAAAATTTTTTTTTCAACAAACATTTTTTTTTTCAACAAAATTTTTTTTTTTCCACAAAAATTTTTTTTTCCAACAAAATTTTTTTTTCCACAAATGTTTTTTTTTCCCAATTTTATTTTTTTTCGAAATTTTTTTACAAAATAGTTTTCTCAAAATATTTTTTACAAAATTTTTAAAATTAAGTAACAAATACTTTCTCAAGCAAATTAACGGGCGCCATAGGCGCATTACAACTTACTAGTGGAATAATAGTTATTGCTCTTCAAATACAGTGATACAGCGGTGCGTATGCTTTACAGAAATTATAAATTGTTAACAATTATACGTCACCGAGTTCTTTGCAAATCGGCAATATAAAGGGTGTTTTTTTATCGAGGTATAGAACTTCGAATTGAAATAAAACACAAGAAAATCGTTTTAATGTCCATCAATTTGGCTTTATTGGAAGGATAATTTTATGCCATTAATGTTTAAATATGATTTCGGGCATGTGGCCGCCGCGGCTGGCTCGAATAAAGCCAATTCTACAGATCCAATTTTCAATCACTTGTTGGAACCACAAAATAGTCGGTTATCATGGCTCTATACCGGTCTCCATTAACGGTAACTGACTCTCCAGCATTATTTCGGAAGAAGTATGGCCCAATGACTCTACCAGCCCATAGAGCACACCAAACAGTCAGTTTTTGTGGATGTAATGGCATAAAATGGACGGAGCTTGCGGTGAACTTCGCGAACTGAACCATTACTTTCGAAATAAATTTGCACGATTTGCAAGCGTTGTTCTTTTGTCAACCTGTACATGATGAAATCGCAAACCAAACTAAATATTAATCACTTGACAGCTGACAAAATGGCCGCCAGTTAAAAAAGTGATGCCAACTTAAAGTTCTATACCCCAATAAAAAACACCCTTTATGTACAATGTATGAAACCTTAGAATGCATGCATTGAGGCAGCTCAGCCGTTCATACACGGTGTGTGCGTATGCGGATAACTTGCTCATTCTGGTTGAAGGGAAGTCTTATCCTGGTCTAGAGGCTCAGAATGAGTTCGTCATGAGTGATGTAGTTTCGTGGAGAGAATGTGTCGGCGTAGGTGTGGAAATGGACAAGACTGAGATAGTCACATACTCGTCCACCTCTCATACGCTGTGGCGACTTTAGTCTTTTTAGTTCACTTCACTTACGTGATTGGATCCTTGAAATGCATGAAAATTATCCCATTTCCACCTCGGTGGCTACGTCAACAATCAAAATTGTTGCATCTGGGGCTCCGAAAACCCAAGACTTATTGATGAGAAGCCTCTCCATCCTAAACGTGTGACTGTTTGGTGCGGTTTATGGACCAGCGTGGTCATTGGACCTTGCTTTTTCGAAAATGAGGTTGGATCAACAGTTACAGTGAATGGATTGCGCTGTCGAGAGATGATTAATGATTTTTTAAGGTCGTAGTTGGATGATATTGATCTGGACAACGTTTACTTTCAACAAAATTGCGCTACCTGCTACACAAGCAACGAAACCATTGCTCTTTTACTGGAAAAGTTATCGGACCGTTTTATATCTCGAAGAGGTGATCACAATTGGCCACCGAGATCTTGTGATTTCACAGATGGCGAATTCTTCCTTTGAGCCTATGTGAAAGAAAATGTCAAAGAGGCTATCGAGGACAAATGGCGATTTGGTTATGGAAAATCTCATGAATATAATAAGGTCCTGTACGCGTGGTCGTGGTGGCCATTTGGCTGTTGTTGTTTTTCATTATTAATACGATAAACATCCGATCATTTTAATTTAATTTTTCTTTAAATAACACCTCTTGTTGAAAAACCCTTACATCATTGAAGGACGATTGAAATCCACTACAAAATATATTTACCAGAAGTTGATTTTAAGAAGCTAATACAACACCCAAAAAACTAAAAGAAATGCATAATCGAAATCATTTTAAACTGTATATGCTTTTTGGGTATTCGTAAACGAAATTAAAAATTTTTCAGATACTAATATTTAAAGTATTGTCCGAAATCGAAACATAAATTAACAAAAATAAAAAAATAAAACAATATTAAAAATCAGAACTAAACGGCCGTGGTATGGCAATACTGTGTGCGACTATCACACAGAAGACTCCCAGTTTGACACCGGGTAAGACAATTAAACATTTTTCAGCGGCTGTTTCCACCTCGTAAATGTTGGCGACTTTACGAGTAAGAGAGCAATCTCTAAGCCATGTAAAACTACTCTAGAAAAGCATTAGCCATTCGGAGCCGGCTTTAAACAGTAGGTCACGGTCATTGTACACAGCTCACTGATTCGAGAGAAGTTTCCCGCCTGTTCATTCATGGAATGTTAAGGGAAATAAGTCAGTAAACGCATCAAAGAATTGAACTAATTGAACTATTAACATACGGGCACCAACGATATTCTGAATTTGTCAACACAGTTTACTTGAATTCCCTATCACAGATAACTTGGGAACACAACATATTACAATTGTTCACAAGCGTTCATGATTTGTCAATGTCTTCATTCCCTCAATGTACATTTTTGCCTCGCCCCACTAAGTTCAGAAAGAAATTAAAAAAAGAGTCTTAAAGCAATACCACAAAAGTTCAATTAAAAGAAAAATCTTTAAAGAAAACGTTATATTCCTCTGTTTTTGTATAAAATAGAATTCTCCGGCATTAAATGGGATTTCAACCAAAAGAGTATTAAGCCTAACGTTGTCCGACAAATCAAAAGTTAAAAGCCTTTGCATTAAATAATAACAACACCTTTTCATTAGCACCACCCCACTTTCCTTTAGAGGGTTGGCAATTCTCCATAGAAATCAATATATTTCTAATATTATTACAAATTTATAAAGACGTCATTCGTTTCTCATCTAATATTATGAGATTAGTTGTACAACACTCGGACGGAGTCCGCAAAAAACAAAACGAATTGACAAAAACTGTTTTCATTTGCGACAAAGCTCGGAGCGGAAAGCAAAGAAATATAAATAGAAACGAATCGAAATGAAATGAAACAAGTCACCAGAATTAAAGCAACCTTTGCTCTTTGGCCCTAATCACGTTTCCAATGTTGTTGAAACAGTATGTTTTTTATGTTGTTTCCTTTTGCTATTTGCTGGCAATGGTGTTGTCGTTGCTGCTTTTCGTTGTCTGTGGAAATTGTGGCTGTGTTGGTGTTTTTGTTGGTGTTGTCGCCATTGCTGTCAACAATATGATAGAAAATGTCTTTCTACTGTTTTCCTCTTTCCATTTTAAACGAATTACATGAAACACACAAATTTCGGTCCTCGGGGACTGCAGTTAGAGTGCCAATGGCAATACATATACCCAATATGGCCGGAATGAACGAGCCGATGAACATTACATAAATAGAAAGGGTTTGCAGTATTTGGCATGATAGCAACTATAGATTACCCCATCATTGTAGTATTGGACTAGTGTGTATTGTGTTGGAAATTTGTTGTTGAGGTTTTCACCGAGTATCAAAATCTCTGCTGCATCTTTTTGTAAGGTTCCGTTGTTTTATTGTGTCGATACAAATTTGGAGAGTATTATTGCTTTAGTTTTGTCCGTTTAGTTGTACGGTGTCGCACTTTTTATTAATTTTAAAATTCGCTTTTACAACAAGAAACAAATAATCTAACAAAATTAGATTAAATACGAAAAAAATACTAGGTGGGAGCTTTAGCTACGGCCAATACTGTAAGTAAAAGTGGGCTATATAAATTCTGGAATTATCTTCATTACTGCAGCCAGGCTTTTTAAATGCCTGCAATGTCTTCAAATTTTAGAAATTAAATATTCTTCTTTATCATATTTATTATCTGAAAATTATAAGGGGATTTTTTCATCTCATCCGATAACAACTCCCACAAGATAAAGTTTTATCTGACAGTTCGATCGTCTTACTTAAATGATAATTTAAGTGCAACTTCTAAATAAAAACGGAAATGTTATTAAACCTTTAAAGAGAAACTCCAAATAGATATAACAAAATTCCAATTGCTAAATATATCACACAATTTTTCATCATTCCAGAATATGTATAACCTACCATCACACCACAAACTTTAACCCTTCTAAATTATTTGCTCTTGGAGCATAAAAAAAATAATAAAATATTTCATATTGGGCTGATAAAACTGAAGGAAATGAAAAATATAAAAAAGACACGTCAAAGAAGTAAAACTTTTTCCATGGCATTCCATTCCATTCATGTTGTCGCCGATACATTTTGTTGTTGTTGCTGTTGTTTATTTCTATTTTGGGCTATTACTGCCTCCTATGCGGCCGCCTATAAACATCGCAAAGTAATGGCTGATTGAATGTCCACATCTTCTGTCACTCGACAACAATTCCAAGCGGTGGAAGGGTCGAATCACCGAACAAAAGCAACGGGGGCAAAAATGGCAAAATTGATTTTCGATTATTTTGTTGAAAACTAAAGAAATAAAAACGAACTGAGATGAAATAATACCAACAAAAAATATATGTATCTGGTGGTGCTAAGTTCTAACTCGATTGTGTCAAAGGGAATTTGAATTCCGCAAAAGTTTTTGGGGACCAAAAAGAGTGGCGAAATCGCATAGGAGGATGTTTCATTAAATTTTATTCACATATTTAAGAATGTGCCAAAAAAAAACACGAAAGAATTGTTATTTAAATAGCTAGATGTACGTCGTTCTTATTGATGGATAAATAATACGCTTGATCATATCGGTTTATTGGTTATTTTTGTTGTTGTGTGTGCTTTTTGTATTTCCTACGATTGAGAAGAATCCCAGTGAAGTAGAAATTTTGTTAAAGGTTTTTTGTTGTTGTCTACTGCGGTCTGAAATTGTAATAGGAAACTTTTTCTGCCGGAATCGATTGGTGGAAATATAGAAAACATATATTCTATTTAGAAAATATAAAGTACTTTTATTCCTACGAATAAAAAAATAATACGAAATTAATTTCACTTTTGATCGGAATGAATTCGACTCCAACTTAATGAAAGTAGAAGAAATAAAAAGCTATTTCTTTCTGATCTTTCTGTTTCTGATCTCTTACATACTTATTTACTTACGATGGCTCTACAAACTGTCGTTGATCATGGCCTTCTTAAAATATGATTTCCAAGCATTCCGGTCTTCTTCGACTTGGCCCTTTTTCCGGAGTCGCGGTCTTCCCTGTCTGCGCTTTCCGTGGTTCCGTTGTCATCCAACGCCTTTCTGGCTGGAGCGTTTGTATTCATTGGATCGACATCGCCCAGACAGTGCAGTAGCTGTATTTTTATGCGCTTGACTACGTTCAGGTCTAAATATAGCTCATACAGTTCACGTTTTGATCGACGTCTATACTCCTCGTTAACACAGATCGGGCCATAGATTTTGAGAAGAATTTTTCTCTCAAAAATACCTAGCACAGCTTCATCTGCTTTCGGAAGTATCCATGCTTTGTCACCATAAAAATGCACAGGTACAATAAGATTGTTGAACAGTGTTATTTTCGTTTCGACGAGAATTGTTTGTATAGACCGATATAACACCTTCCCTTTATTTCGATGCTAACATCATAACAATTTCTATTAATATAAATTATATAACCTCGTCGTGACGTTTGCCTGACAGTGGCAACCATAAATTTTGTTTTGTCCTCGTTGGCCAGTAGAGCCATCTTTTCCGATTCCTTCTTGATTCTGACAAAAAGCACATGTTACATCTCTCCCTATTTTTACGACGATGTCAATGTTGTCCGCATATGCGAGAACGATATGACCTAGTTGTCCACTGTTCCTGTGTTATTAATTTCTGATTTTTCCAATAATTTCTCAATCAATATGTTCAAGAAGTTGATGATACGCTATCATGTTGTTGAAGATATTTTCCTCCTCCACACATATTCTCACTCAAATGTTTTACTTTGTTGAATTTTATAAGTTTATTGTGTGTTTTTCCCAAACACGCTATTTCTTCTACCCAAATACGTAATAATAAAAGCAAATTAGTTATATTGACAGCCAAATAAGCTTTGTGTAGACTGAAATGAGCTTTAGTTGCTACAAAGGCCAAACACGCTGTTTCCTTGTGTGTAAACATTTAAAAAGATAGATTTTTCTTCGTGTACATGATTAACCAAAGGAATTCTTATGTGACATTGAAATATAAAGTAATAAAATCTTTACTGATAACCATAACCAATTGAATCAAGTTCTCAGTCACAGAAACCTCGTACTTGTACTCCAACTCTTCTAACCTACTCAGTAGGTTAGCCAATATAGAACTTGCAAAAAGATTTCATTGGCAAACAAAAAAACCAACAAACAAAATTAAATAATAATAACAAAAATAAAAAATAAAATCAAAACTATTTCACTAATTCGTAACTCGATTTAGGCGAAATTCATTTAAACTCAGACTATTTGTAAGAACACAATACGTTTCGTATGTACTCGTACTAAATATTTATTTGTGGAGTTTATTTTTTTCTGCAGCCCTTGCCAGAAAAAGTTGCAACATCAATTTGTTGTTTTGTTCTGAAAGGACAGTTGAACGACGAATGACTGTAACTTTATTATTGTTGTCAACATTCCTGAAGGGGTGGTGGAGAAAAAAAAGTCTAAAATTGGTCTGTTGCAAGATCCCGAAAGGAAGAGAAACGTCAATGTAAGAAAAATGAAGCTGATGATGGTGATGGTGATGGGGACGACACCGATGATGGTACTGACGATGAGCATGATGATGCTGGCCCTGCTGATGAAGCATCCGGATGAACGTGAGTTTCCATTTCTCTTTGCGTCATTATCATTTCTTTCGGTTGGTGGTGTTGCCATCTCCTCATCATTCGCATCGTTGTTGTTGCTGTTGCTGTTGTGTTCGTTGTCGTTGTATTAACCTAAGCTTCAATTGATGCAATCAGTAGAATGTCATGTTCTCCATTACTGGCGTTGTTGTTGGCTGTGCTTACTCCGTGAGCTGGAGTAACTACCATTACTTGGGACATGACGTTGTTTCAATCAGGAAGATGTGGGACAAAAAGAAAGAACCAAAACTTTAACTGAATTGAACCGTACAACGGCGTATTCCCTTTGGTATGATTTACAACAACAGCAACAAACTCACATAGAAAAGACAGAAGAAGACAGTGCTTCAGCATATTCGAATATATTCCTACAGCTGAATTTTGTATGGATTTCTGATGTTACTCGGTTTTTTTTTTTGGTTTCCGTCTTTTTTTTTTTGGAATGCATTCTGTCGATAACATGGAATTCGTTTTCCCTGAATGGTGACATGGAGCAACATATTCCCATATTTCTTTGTACAGCCAAGAAAAGAAATGGTTCTTCGTTTAGCATTGGCAAAATTAGATTGCATTAGGGCTAGAAAAAAAATCACAAAAAAACTGTCTCAGTATTGGGATTGTGTGTTCGTATCCAACGGATATTTGTTTATAAAATTTGGATCACCATTTGATGTAAGCGACAATTTTGGTAGTGTGAACAGATTTGGATCGAAAAAGAGAAAGATCAGTCGTGGCGAGCTGCCTGCAAACCGTAGGTCACCTAGGCCCAATAAATGGGATCATAGTTAAACCACGATTATGTAAAACCACGACGAAGGCGTTTTTGAGTGGTCAATACGGTCAAAAGACACATGTGTGGAACTGGAACATTCCAACATCAACAAAATTACCCAGCAACTTTATTTATGTAATTTATTTTATTTGCTGGATTTACTTACTTATTTCCGTTAACATTCCATGAAGTTCCAGACGGGGAACTTCTCTCGAATCAGTAAGCTGTGCGCGATATAATTTGTATAATCACTGACCGGGCCCAACTATTTAAAGTCGTCTCCGAACGGCTAATGCTAGAGAGTCAAATGTAACGTCAAATAAACGTTCCTGTTTCATCGCTGTCTGTTTCTTAGTTATGGCTTAGAGATTATTACCTTGCCGCTGAAAAATATGTGATGGTCTTACCAGGTTTTGAACCTGGGTTTACCTGATTCTTCTTCTTCTTTCGTAGAGTTCTGCCACAATCATCTAGGGTTATCCATTTCGTGGTTTCAAAAGTGTAGGGCTGGATTACGACATCTGTCAAACTAATTTGTTACACCAATTTTTTTTCTTCTCAGTTGGAAGTCTGACATTGACTAAAATGGATCGCTTAACTATCACACAAAGCGTAAAAATTATTAAAACCTACTACACAAATGGTGATTCTGTCACAGCCACATATAGTGTTTTTTTTCTTCAGCGATGAAGCACATTTCTCACTCGATGGGTATATTAATAAACAAAATTGTCGTATTTGGGATTCTGAGAATCCTCAAGAAATTAAAGAGAGGCCAGTACATCTACAAAAAGTCACTGTTTGGTGCGCTCTTTGGTCCGAAGGTATGATTGGACCTTACTTCTTCGAAAACGACGAGGGAACGACTGTCACCGTCGTATGATAACCGAGTTCTTTTGCCTGCTATTGAATAATACGACTTGGAAAATATGTGGTTTCAACAAGACGGTACCACATGCCATACAACTCTAGCGAATTTGGCTTTATTGCAAGAGACATTTCCTGCGAAATTTCTCGTCGTGTCATCCGATTTGACACTATTCAACCTTTTATGTGGGGTTACGCGGAAGACCCTTTTTGTGCAGATAAATCTTTAACTCTTGTGCACTTAAGAACCAGCATTCGTCAAGTCACGGCTGAGATACCGCCCAATATGTGCCAAAAAGTTGTCCAAAATTACCTCAAAAGAATCAATGCTTGCAACACTTCACCTGGTGGTCACTTAAATAATCTAGTGTATCACACATAATGTCAACGTTCAAACTTTTTAATAAAAAAGAAATATCATGAACATTTTTATTTTATATGTGTTTTATTTACGTTTGCTTTTAAAAAGCAAAATGGATAACCTTTTATGACTGTGGTTAAAACGCTCAATATTGGACGATTAAACTGCCATTAAACTTTGACTGACAAAAATGAATTTGAAGTTTATCTTCAGTTCAAACGAAAAACCAAAATCAACAACGACCCATTTATTGTGCCTTAGCATACAAAATGATGCCATAAATTACTGATTTGAGAAAATTTCCCCAGTGTTGCTTAGTGATATGTTACGAAAAAATATAAACTTTATTTTTTTCAAAGACATGATGAGTCTATTTGCAGATAGCACTCATATGTTGTACAATAGATCTTAGATATCTTAAACAAAAAGCATAATCAGAATCGCACTTGAATTTTCTTTACTTGCAGCGCCTATATTACCAAGTTTTTCTATATAATTTTTATATGCCTACTGCAAGACTCGTTGAAATAGGGAGATCTCATTTGCCCCTGTTGAACATTGGTGGAGAAAGTCATCGTTGCAAATATTTGGTCAATCTTGAATGTCCTCTACTATTAATTGACTATGATTTCATCTTCGAGAGTATAGTGGGGTGCTGTCTATGTCTATTTGCAATGCTTTAAATGTCTATTTTTTTTTGTCTTTAAAGTGTTATCGCGGTTCATACCCTACTGTGTCCCAACACACACAGTAGACCTCTGTGATAGTAGATTTGTAGGTCTCGTATCGCCGAAAAAACAAAACAAAAATGTCTATTTTCACACAGAAAAACACACTCATACGCCCATCAAGAGACACAAATACAATTCCTACTTTTGTGATTTCAGTTTTTATTGAAAACGTTTTTTATGTAATTGAAAAGTTGCACTCAGTGGTTGTAAATGCGAGTCTGCCGTTTCTCTGTAATCCATGCGAAAATGTGGTACTTCTTCTTTTCAACAAAGCAGAGGCAAACATACACCAAAAAAAAAAAGAAAATAATTCAACCAACGTTGACACACACAAATGCAAGTGGTTCAGAAAACAACATTCACCCATGACAGCATTCACTTGAACCGAACCGAACCGGCGGTACTGTAGCCGAACCGAGTGGATGACAGCGAGATGCCATGTGATAGTTTTCCTCCATATCGGTTCTATGCTTTTCATTTACGTACCGTTTCACATACTTTTTCCAGGGTCCATGTTTCGCGCACTCCTCCTTCATTCTCTAAACACAATAATTTCAGTTTAATGGCTGAGGCCGTGGTCTGTAAGTGATGACAAAAACAAAATGGGAAGTATAGCGAGGCAAATGTCGAGTTCTCTTTTCAGTTGTGGCCCGAAAAAAAAAAACGAAATATTTCAGTTGGTTGTGCTGCTACCAAATGTTCCATTTACGAAATGTTGCATGAATGGAATATTTGTCTGCTGGTGTGTGTGTGTGTGTAAGCATTAGATTAAGGATTGCCAAGTGCAGAGTTTATGAAAATGAACTATGGAACGCTGAACCACCATGGGTATCGAGAACCATTTGAAGTAATTGCCTGATATTTAATAGTTTTATTGTCCCTGGGCCATTCTCTCTATTCGAGTCATCTATGGTCCCACGATTAGGCTTCAAATAGAATAAAATTCAGTCAACTCCGATAGCCTGAGTCAAATGCACCCCCAAATCGCTGTCTGTTTCTTAGTATCTTATTTAATTCCAGGTTTTTTAATTCTTTTAGGTTTGGCAAAGCTATCTGCATTTTGCTGGGTTTTGCAATCTTTTGCCTTTTCTGTGTTTTACTTAGCAGGAAAACGATTGTATTCGTTTCAATTTATTTATTTAATTATTCGTTAACCCAATTTTGCGATTGAAATCTTCAATCATTGTCAGAAGTTCAACAAAATAACTACAAAAACCCTGACACAATATTTTTTATTTACTGAGACAGCTTCAAAGGATGACACATTGTTGGTGTTCTGGCATAATCGAGTAGTTGATGGCATATCAGCAATTACAGTAGAGTTAATTTCAAATTTAATAAAAATGAAGTTGGTAACTATTTTTCAATCTTATTAGAATAATGGAAGGGAAGGGAACTGGCACAGCTCGAACAATTAGCATACCAATGAGCAAAACTCATTTGATCTGAGTCATTCTGAACTTCTAAATCTGAATATATGAACCAACCCGTGCAATGCGATTTCGAAATTTGATAAAACACGTACAAGACAGTTTTTACAGATTTATTCTCAGTAACTACATGAAACTGATACATAAGAAATCAGGTTCGTATCCAAAAAAAAAAAAAAAAACAGTGAGAAAATCGATTCAATCTCTGAGAGTGGGGTGTCTACAATCTTGGTACATATATTCTTGTAATGTGATTTTCAAAATAAGCACACTAAATATATCCGCTGTTCAACATTTCATTCTTACAAACCCCCTATTTTTCTATTCCAAAACTTGGCAATCCCATCATGACAAATAACCACTTTTCTCCCTCCCAAGTCCCAAGTCCCAACATGTACATATCCATTGCAACACATCCTTCCGATTGCATTTAACGCTGAATTGTAACAAAAATTTTTAATTTATTTTTAGTGCGTTCTAAATTTTCGAAATTCATTCATCCAAATACAATAAACCATGGACTAAACACAAAACAAAAACCAACAAATTGAAATAATCCCCCGCCACCACTAACACTTCATCTGTCTCAAAAAAAAAACAAGTCACCCAACATTCTATTATTCGAACATCGCATATCATTTCGGCTCGACTGATGGAATGTATTGCGCCAAAATGTGCTGTTAGTGGTGGTGGGGAAAGACATTTTAAATTGGAATGAACATAAATTGTTGTTATTTCAACTAGAAATTTATTTATTTCTGTTATGTTTGATATTCGTTGAATGGGAAAATGTTATTTGGGCCATTGTTACAAAATGTCCATAGATATGCGACTGATATTCGCATTATTCGGATAATTTTTGGTTATTCAATTTCATAGCAATTGAAAGCAATTACAAATAGTTGTTATTAAGCATGGCATTTCTTAGATACACATAATGTGCCATTGTTGGCGATAGATAGACATGCGAATACATAGAAATATGTATAAACTGTTTTTTTTTCAATATACAATCGAATTCGGTTAAGCGGAAATGGAAAAAAATAATATTTTCAATAAACAGGACTTCGTATAATTGAACCTTGCTGTATTTAAATGAACTGAGCATCTACTTTTACAATTTTTCTATGAAACGAAGATAGAAACTTTAATTCAATATTAAGGAGCTCGCAGCATCTTCAACGTTTCCAATCGCCCTATACGTCACCTCCTCTATTATCTCTTGGTCTGTCAATCTCTTCTCTTATTGTGTATGAGTTACAAGAAGTAGTATTGAAACAAGACGGCATAACATCCTTTTCGTCGCCGTTACATTCATCGAAGTTCGCAGCATATAAGTTTGTGTTTTTGTAAAGGGTTTTGCAAAAAGAGGTGTCATTTTAAATCACCCGGTATTTCGGTAGTTGTCACTTTTGAAGCTTTTATTCTTTGACATTTGGCAAGTAGTTCAACAACGCATTGAAATTATAAAAACTCACTACAGATATGTGAAATCTTGCAGTTACAGTTTGCAAAACTAAAGAATTTTTGGATCGCCATGAAGCACCCTATTGGTGGGAAAATTCGAGCTGTTGGGACAAGATAGTGATGTGAAGAATAAAAACCGTGCACTTCCCTCGAGAACAACTGAGAATATTGTTGCTGTAGTCCAAAGTGTTGAAGAAAGTCCAGGTTTGTCCATTCCTCGTCGTTCTTTGGAATTGGGCATTAGGGTGGAGTGAAAACATGCTTTTTTTTAATTTGAAAAAGTTAACCTCGGAAAGAGATGTAGTCTGGGGTCCTAATGAGGGGAAAAATAAAGAAAAAAATTGTAAAAAATTTTTAGGGGTCGCGCCACTCCATCTAAATTTGGAAATTATCGCTATTTTGGCGTTGATTTTAGAAAAATCCTAAAAATTAACGACTTAACTTATTCGAAATTTAAAAGTTTGAGCTTGTTCAGTGCCCAAACAAAAGTATTTGAGGCAAATATGAGGATAATCGACTAATATTTGCAGCTTTGGTGGCGATTTCATTGTTCAGTCAATTTTCTGAAGAAGGGACGATTTGACTTATTTTACTTTTTGAAATTTTTGAACAATGAGAACATTTTTTTTAAATTTTTTCATGCCCTTATTTCATTGTTTACGCTATTGCAAACATTTATTGACATAAAACTTTTTAGGATTTTTCTAAAATCAACGCCAAAATAGCGATAATTTCCAAATTTCGAGGGAGTGGCGCGACCCCTAAAAATTTTTTAAAATTTTTTTCTTTATTTTTCCCCTCATTAGGACCCCAGACTACATCTCTTTCCGAGGTTAACTTTTTTTTTTGAATTTCACTCCACCCTATTGGGCATTCCTCAAACCGTATTTTGAATAAAGACTTGGATCTTAAGGATTATAATGATCAGTTAACACAAGAACTCATGCCAACCGATCATCAACAACGTCGTGTCTTTGCTGATTGGGTCCTTGAAATGCATGAAAATGAATGCATTCCATCGAAAAATCATCTTGACTGATGAGGCCCATCTCCACCTCAATGGCTACATCAACAAGAAAAATTGTCGTATCTGGGGCTCGGAAAACCCAAGAGTTGTTGTTGAGAAGCCTCTCCATCCTTAACGTGTTACTGTTTGGTGCGGCTTATGGTCCGACTTTACTTTTTCGAAAATGAGTTTAGATCAACATTTACGGTGAATGGATTGCTCTATCGTGAGATTATTAATGATTTTTTATGGTAGCAGTTGGATGATATTGATCTGGACACCGTTTACTTTCAAAAGCAATGAAATCAGTGCTCTTTTACGGGAAAAGTTTCCCGACCGCGTTATCTCTCGATGCGGTGATCACAATTGGCCACCGTGATCTTGTGATTTAACACCTTGCGACTTCTTCCTTTGGGGCCACGTGAAAGATGAGGTCCACGCCAACAGCCCAGCGTCGAATCAAGACCTCAAGGATATAATTCGTGAGCCTATCGAGGAGATAGGGCAGTAACTTTGCGATTTGGTTATGGAAAATTGTGGTGGCCATTTGGCTGATGTTGTTTTTGTGGAAGGCCATGGTGTGGTAGGTAGTGTGTGCGACTATCACACAGAAGAACCCGAGTTCGAAACCGGGTAAGACCATCAAACATTTTTCAGCGGCTGTTTCCACCTCGTAAATGTTGGCGACTTTACGAGTAAGAGAGCAATCTCTAAGCCATGTAAAAATTCTCTAGAAAAGCATTAGCCGTTCGGAGCCGGCTTTAAACAGTAGGTCCCGGTCAGTGAGTATACAAATTATATCGTACACAGCTCACTGATTCGAGAGTAGTTCCCCGTCTGTTCCTTCATGGAATGTTAAGGGAAATAAGTAAGTTTTTCATTATTAACGGCACACCTTCCTCGTTATTATAAAATAAGCATCCAATCATTTATCTCAACAAATGTTATTTTTCTTTGAAGACCAAAATAACACCTCTTGTTGGAAAACTCTGTAGAAGTACCCTATGTACAAGTAATTACCGATTTGAGGTCCCATCGCCACGAATATAGTTCTATATACATCACATGTTTGATTGAGACTATATTTGGATGAACCAGAATGAAGGATGAATATTTGGATGAATCTTCCTGAAATTTTCTTTCTAGACGCACATTTTTATTTGTGTATATTACACTGACTTTCCCGTTAATAGGACCCCTGCCCTTGATTACAGAATCCATCATAAATCACTGGAAACAAAACATCTTTTATTAACAAATTATCATTTTTTCATATCCATACATATCTTTTCGATTTACGCTTTTTTAATATGACCGTGTCTTTGATTGCACAAACTGTCATAAATCAAGTCCGTTACGACAGACAAAAAAAATGGTTTAATAAAATATAAAATATTTCATTTAAAAATATTTTCATTATTTTCAGTACGAATTTAATAAGTTTCGTTCATTAATTAATGTTAATGCAATCCTTTTCAACGCGCAACATTAAATAATTAAAATAATTTATGATTCTGATGAAAAACGTGCAATAATAATGCAACAACAAAAGCGGCAACAGCAATGCCAACATTATGTTGCAGCAAAGTATTTCAACAAACAACCATGATTGTGCTACAACAATATTGGTAGCAATACAATACATATGCAAACATTCGACCGCAAATAGGTATATTAGGCCGGGACAAACGACTTACCCGGGAGCTGCTGAAAGACGGTGTTATTTTCTAGACAATCATGTATGAATAAATGTCTGGTGTGAACTCACATACCAAAAAAAAAGATGGAGAGGAGACACAATGGACTTTATTCACCAGGTCCAAACGATATTTACCACTACGGCAACTTTAGAAAGATTTGTAGACTCGGATTTGAAGAGGAAACTAAGTTCAGTCATCTTCAGTTCGGCACAGCGTGTCTATATAAAATGTAGATAAATGGAAAATGGCCGCCATTTACTTAATCTTATATGTGAAAGAAAATTTAACAAATACTAATAAAATGTATTCTCCCAGACGAACTAAGTTTCTTCCTTTCAATGCTTTACTTAATAAAAACCACATTCGATTTTTTAAATTTTTATTTTTATAAACCATTTGGCGCTTTATTGGCGACTACAAATTTAGCCTGCTACGAATTATAATTAATTATATTACACACAGTGCTCTTTATATTATATGTTTTATATAGATAAAATACTGATGAACAATTTGACAATTTTTTACATATGCATTCAAAAATACTTTCAAAAATTAAAAATTTTCACCATCCTCAGATTTAGAAATTTCAAAATTTTTTATTTGAATTTTCGACTTTCTCGAACTGTGTCTCATACATTTCATACATATTAGTATCGGCCAGGTTACCTAGGTCGTTAAATAATAATATCCAGAGATTTAATGGCAGCTTGACTGTCAAAGACTGTCTCAGCCAATCTGCCCAATTAATATATTGATTAATTAAATTTATTTGTCTTTGTTTCTTTTAACCCTAGTGAAGCCGATAAAACACGAAGTTTCGTATTCAAGGTGACCAACTTAGGATCAACCAAAAAATCAGATTTCGAATAAAGTACATTTAATTCAGAAATACATAGTCCTTTTGTTTTTAAAATGCACTGTGACTGCCTTCTGACTAGTTTTTGAACTCACATCATTGCATTTCCATGGTACGTGCATGTAGAGGGCAAGCAAAATATATCGCATAAAATTCACATTAACAGAATTACAATTATTTTTAATGCACAAACGAGTGTCGAGAGCTTTTGAAAAAGCACATTCGTAGTGTCCCACTGAAATGCAGCAAGCAACCGGCCCAGACAATCATGCAAGTGTAAGCAACAAATCTAGCGGTCGCATAGGGTCACATAAACGCGAACTACTTCCTTACTGCCCGCATCAAGTGGCTGTTGTTGCAGCAGTAATGGGGCTTGAGCTGAAATATGGACATGGAAAGGAAGGACACAAAACTTCAT
The DNA here is from genome assembly GCA_958296145.1 of Hydrotaea cyrtoneurina. Classification (NCBI taxonomy): domain Eukaryota; kingdom Metazoa; phylum Arthropoda; class Insecta; order Diptera; family Muscidae; genus Hydrotaea; species Hydrotaea cyrtoneurina. The sequence continues at coordinate 46,001,982 of OY282514.1, read as the reverse complement.
AACAGCCCAAGCGAGCAACACATGCCGGGAATGTTTGAATAAAAGTTTATTTTTTTTGAAAAAGAAAAAAAAACATTAAAAATACGCATATCAACAGCAGATGTGTCATGACAAGGAATGCCGAGGGGGAAGAATCTAACAGAAGTGACAGTGTGTGTTCCCAAGAATGATAGATAGTTTTTTTCCCTGTCTAAATGAAATTAAATTTTTGCTAAGCTTACTTATAGACCGCAGTGTCTGACACATATTTTGCTGCTGAGGGTTATTGTGCGAATGAGTTGGTGTGCGGAATAAAATTCTTTATTTTACTATCAGATATGGGTTTGCCTACAGAAATTTGAGAGGGGTAATAAATTTTAAAAACTATATACAAAATTATCAAAATATAATATGGGTGTGTTTAAGCTGACTCCGTTAGACTTGCGATCCGCCATGTTATTGAGGTCTTGAAATAAAAACGTCCTCATCGTTGATCACCGCCTGTTCGCCAGTTGTAATATTGGTCCATTTAATTGTTTTGGATATGCAGTGTACCCTCTCATATGCTGAAACCTGAGAATTTTGTCCGCTTATGAGAGAAGTACACAAGAGGACTGAAGCGGATTCGTACTGAACAAAGTGTCCGTTTATAAGAGGGGTCCGCTTAAGAGAGGATAGAGTACACTGTACCTTGAAAATATGATTGCCAACAATTTTCAGGATGACAGCGACGCGCGCAAAAAATTTTTTACCAATACGAATAGTATTGACATTCACAATCACTCCCTCAAAATCATTACTATTTCTTATCATACCAATATTTTCGATTGCTCACAATTATACTTCTATACTTAAGCCTTTTTACACACAAACACATTTACATTTGCCTGCTTATAATTTATACGTATGTATGGGTGCATGAATGTGCTGTGTGGATCATGTAATAAAACTCTACCGCCATAGTCATCACCAACCACTGCCATCATTGCCATGATTGCATAAGGGCTAAAATCGCACATTATGCAAATTTAATAACACACACACACACTCATACAACCTCATCTCTCTGAATGCGCTGTGTAATATGTTATGTGTAACACACATAAATACTCCATGTAGATTTGTACCTACACACGTATGTAAACACCTACATTAGGGGGGAACTTAATTGTTTCACTGACATAATATCCCAATCCTGTTCTTAGTTTTTGATAATTCATCTTCAAAAACCAGTGAAAAAGTAGCAGTCGGGTAAACCGACTTATATATACGCTCACCCTCAGTAAAAACATAAAAGTCTTATATTCCAAAGTATCGGAAAGTCAAATGTGAGCGTGACTACCACCATTGGATGTAATATCTGGTGAAATGTCAACCTCAAAATACCGAATGTTATAGGAAAAAATGTTGTATTACAAGTTTTAACAAAAAGAGCGGAATATAAAGCAGATTTTTTCCTCGAAAATTTTATGTAGTTAAAGCTTTACTAAATATAGAATTTCCGAAAGATTCGTTGAGCTAATATATTTAATTACATTATTTCTAAAGTGGGTGGAATGACACTTTTGTATACCATATTTGTGTACCAGTAGTGGAGTTTCCAGACTTCCAAGTTTTTGTCCGAAACTTTGTCCAACCATATACAGACTCTGGGCAAGATAGCGTTGGCCATATTGACAATATTACACGATTTCTAAGGGACTGGGTAGTACATTTGTATGGGAGGTACCAGAAGGAGAGTTGCCAGACTTCCAAGTTTTTGTCCGAAACCTTGTCTAGCTATACCCTTACTAAGTACAGAATTTGGGCAAGATCGCGTTGACCATATTGATATTATTGCACGATTTCTAAAGTGGGTGGAGTGATACATTTGTATGGGAGGTCCCACAAGGAGAGTTGCCAGACTTCCAAGTTTTTGTCCGAAACTTTGTCTAGCTATACCTTCACTAAGTACAAAATTTGGACAATATCGCGTTGGGCATATTGGTATTATTACACGATTTCTTAGGGGCGGGATGGTATATTTGTATGGGAGGTACCAGAAGGGAAGTTGCCAGACTTCCAAGTTTTTGTCCGCAACTTTGTCAAGCAATAGCTTTACTAAATACAAAATTGGGGCAAGATCGCATTGGTCATATTGATTATATTATCAATACGGGGCGGGATGGTACATTTGTATGGGATGTACCAGAAGGGGTACATCTAGCTATAAACATACTAAGTACAGAATTTGGGCAAGATTGCGTTGGTCATATTGATATTATTACACGATTTCTAAAGTGGGCGAAATATACGATTTGTATGAGAGGTACCCGAAGGGGTGTGGCCATATAGCCCATATGAAATCCCATAAGTAGTTTTTGGAAAATATTAACTCTTGCCAAATTTCAAAGCGATTGTTTCGAAAGTTATCGTGCGTACCAGCAGGACAGACAGACGGACATGGCTCAAACGATTCAGAAAGTCATGAATCGAATTTGGTTCAAAGACACCTGTGGTCTAATGTGGATATTTCTAGGTGTTACACTTTTGGGTCGTATCAAATGATATATACCATCCTACCCGTATGGTGAGGGTATAAAAACGATTTATCATCAGTGTGTCCGTCTAGTTCGTACGATAACTTTCGAAAGAATTAAAAAATTGCTTTGAAATTTAGCAGGGATTAATATTTTCACAAAACTACTTAAAGTATTGCATATGAGTTAAATGGCCAACGAGATTTTCAATTCCCATTCCTACTGGAAATAATAAATAACTAAAAGTCGCCCTAATGTTCATTGGTACATTTAAGTATGCGTTCTCTTATGACCATTAAAAGTCCCTTTACTTCATTATGCGTAAAATGATATTAAATGTTCTCTCATAAAACTCACAAACATTGCAGTTGTAATAATAATGAATACACATTGTGCATGTCTGTAGGTGTGTGTGTGTGAGAGTGTGAGTGTGTATCAAGGATGTATGACTTAGTACATACGTATGTGTGGTCGCCCGTACATATGTGTGACGATATGAATGTGTTCATGTATTCATCGAGCTTACATTCGTTTTGTTTTTGCATTTGTTGCCATTGCGGTGTACATCCTGGTTTTGGGGTCAAAAGTGAAATTCCATAAATAATATTTAACTGAAATTATTATGCCCCATTAATGCAAATAATTATTTATTTTAATGTACATTCACTCGACTCTCGGCAATAACAAGGATGACGGTCGACTGAAAAACAACTATAATCTTCACTTACTTTGAATCTCTTTGGTTTCTTGTAAATATTTTCTTTTCCCCCTGAAAGTCCATTAAAAGTAACATTTTGCATTTTTTTTTGTCAAGTATCCCATTACTGGAGGACAGTAACGTCCAATAATATATGCCATACAATTATAAATTTACAAAATGCATTTACTTTGACCGGACTCTTTTAATTTATTGAAAAGAAAGAAATGAAGAGCTTTTCTGAGTTACACAGAGACTGCAGAATAAGGAAAATAAAAGTTCCGATTGATCAAAGAAATTAAAAAAAATTTATTAAATTTTCCATTCATTTATACTTTGTTTTTATCTTTAAAACTAAATATTAATAATTGATTAAAAAAACTTTATATAAAAATAATTTTTTTAGACAAAGAGAGAGTCGGGATGCAAACCGAGTCGGATTGTCATTCAGTTACTAAGGTATATCATTCAATTCCTACTCTCACCTAAATTTTGGTGCATCCTGGAATTCCGTGAATCTTAAGTAAAAATGGGATACCCAACTCTCGTGGGAATTTGGGTAGGGGATAGTGAGAGTGGGAGTGGGAGCTCAAACGGTCGTGTAGCAAATTTATACTATTGACCAGTTTGGGTGAAGAGTGTCAAACTGCGGAGCATTCTTTATGGCATGGTAGTGCTACAATTCTACTTGAGAATCAACGATAGCATCCAAAGGGTGGAAGGGATACGTGGAGCACGCAGCGTCTGTATTCGTTGCGAGTGAGTCCTGGCAACACATGGAAGTCCTTTCCTCAACTACTACTTTTTAACAACTTCTTTAAATCAGATAAATATTCAATAAAGCAGTTCATTCTAGACATATCTCGGGCAGCAATGAATATGAAATCACTAGAATTACATATTCTTACGCCTTCTCTTTAAAAACCCAAAATTTGAGCCTGGAAGGTCCGTTCTTCGACCGATCCGGGTGAACTCGAACAATTGTCAAAAGAACTGACCAGAGGGAAATTACAGCTAATTGATCTGTCAGAATGCATATGAAAAGGAACTGTTGACGTTTAACTACCCCACGGATCAAAGTTCTTCTTCTCCGGCCGATGCATCGATGGCGTTTTCCATGATGGAGTGTGCTTTATGCTCAGCAAAATAACTGCACAAACTCTAATCGACTGGAAATCAATTGATGAAATAGACGCAGTTTCCACTACAGAGTGAAAAATATAATCATCGTACAAACAGAAAACGTTTTACGATCAACTGACTTCTATTATTGAATAAGGCACAGAATGGTGATCTACGCATTGTCATAGGTGACCTAAACGCTAAAATTGCTCGGAACATCACTCCATAGATCAAATGATAGGAAAAGATGGGAAAATATATCATACGCAGCTTACAGATTTAGGAGAAGTTCCCCGCCAGTTCCTTTATGGAATATTAGGGTAAGCAAGTAAGTAATAGACGCCCAAAGGTGAGTTCAGGCTCCACTGGAGTTCTGCCGAGAGATAACCCTAAGATTTGTCATCTTGCCTATCATACTATGCTCTGTGACAACACCTGTAGAAATTCTAAGTTTTATATTGCCAAACACCCAATAACGACCTGTTTTTTTGGGATTTATTTCTGGCCATATAGAGCGATTTATTTTACAAGTTTATATAGAATCTCACCGTTGTCTGGTTACCACATTTGTCTTTTGGCCAAAGCAACTTCGTAACCCGAAATAGTGGGCGTATGTAAGATCTTTCCAGCTTACCCAATAATTCAGAGCCCTTCCTGGCCCACAAGTCTGATATCACAGTTGCCGTTATATCGATATGACCAGGGACCAAGGTAAGTATTAACATGTGCTATTGCTTAAGAGCCGCACAACTGACCATATAGATATTCATATTCAAGGGTAGAAAGTTCCGCTCCGAAATCTGTTTGGCTGCCATGTCGATTGCGATTATCTCTCCATATAACACAGTACAAATGTTAGGTAGTCTGAACTATGTCTCCATCCCCGAACTTCTAAAGAAAACCTTTGAGCCCGCTCAAGTTTATATCTGACCCTCCTCCAAGACTAAATTTCTGGTTCACTACTCTTTAGATCGTATGGAGACTTCGAAATTTGTTATGACATGTATGTATTCTGCTGTTTTGGTTCGCTGACCCACCCTGCATCTAGAATAGAGTTATGTCCCTGGGACTTTTGTTCGAGCATGTTGCTTTCTCTTCTACTCCGAGTAGCTTTAGATGGACAACTCCTGAGATGGACATCTATGGGCTGGATATCGAATATTGCTTTTGATCTCATTGCTCCCGTAATGACCACACAGGCTAGCCTTTGAACTTTGCTTAGATGGGAGGGATGTGCAGTCAATAGCACTCGACCTTAATAGGGCACCTTTTGAAATTATGAGTCCGACGATCACCATTTACATCCAATGTATAATTTTCGGTTGTAGGACTACTTTTCTTCCAAACATCTTTGTACTACATGTATGGTAGTCCAGGCTGTCTTGATTTCTTCTTCTCAGTATTCCGTTTCCAAGAAAGTTTAGAGTCCAGATTTATACCCAGCGGCAGAGACGCCCCATATAGTCTTGGGAGGATGTCATCATTTTTTGTTGGGCATTGGCTACCACCTTGGTGCCATTCCATCAGGATTTGATTAATCACTGAATACCAGAAAATAGGGAATATGAAGCCACCTTGTGTAGTGCCTCCCGTGAGTTCTCCTCTTATGAGCACAGAATCCAAACACGTGGAATTCTGGTTTAAACGTGGCCTATGTTGTGAATATCCATATGAGTATGTAAGTGTTCTCGACTGGAGGGCACCGATAGCATTCGACCAGACTGTCATTTTTAAATGTGTTACTTGTCTTTCATTTCCCTGCATTGCGTGTGTCCACAACAATTAATATTTATGACAATAACGAGTTCAATTTTATCGCATTCATTTGTCCCCAAATGTAATGATTGATTTAAGAAATTATTAATGATTGCAATTAAGACTTTGTCGTCTTTGCTCATACATGTGAGTCCAAAATATACGTGGGAGTGCCAAAAGTCAATATGGCACAGACAAAACACACAACGACTGATTAAAAAGTCTGAGCATTTCGATTTTTATCTGGAGTGTGGTATAAATACAACGCACAGATGTTGCTGCGTTGAATGAAGATTTATGGTCATTATGACAATTGAATCATTCTCGTAGGTTTGTCTTTATGCCAAGTGGGAACGCGGCACTTGTATTGACATTATAGTAAGATTGCTTAATATGTATGAAAAGAAAAGAAATTGTGGATAAGCATACAGACAATTAGTGTTTGAATTGAAAAAAAAAAAAATCGTGATTAGTGCTGAATACATTAATAAAAGCTAACTTTTCCCAAGATCAATCACATAGTTTCGTCTTATTACCGACTTTTCAAAAGATCGAAGGAAATGGATGATCACTTGCATCAATGGCTATCAGCTCTATTAATTTTATAAAGTTCCCGATAGCGCCTTTTTTTTTGATTTTACATCATGATTTCATAATTACAACATTAACACAAAACCTTAAGCAGTCTCTTCCTGTGCCACCCCATTCAATGCCAAACGCATGCATTCCATGCTTCGCAAAAAAAATCTCAGAATGACAGACAAGCAGGCGAACGGACAGTTCGCGACAACACTCATTGAAGCGTTTTTCCTGCTCAGAAAAATGTAAGTGAAAAAAAAAAAAACGAAATGGGTGTGAAATCATTCTGGTAAACTGGACACTGATTCGTAAATAATTGAATGCAAATGCTGAAGCATTGCAATTGTTGTCGTTATTTTCATATAAATTTTACAGTATGCGGGAATAAGTGACAAGAGACAATTACCAACAAGTAAAAAATGACATAAAATTCGGCCAGACTGAATCGTATGCACCCTACTTCGCCATGCCATCTGTAATATCTTAACAGAATATGTACAAATCCAACAGATGATGGAAATTCTAAACAAAATTTGAAGCTCCGAATTCAGGCTTTTAAATTGATGGGGAAATTTACGTTGTACACGTGATAAAACTAAAGAATCACATGGTCGATCTATCGATATAATACGAGTTAGGACCAAATTAAGTGTTTAGAATCATTGTGATCAACAACTCTTATTTCTTTAAAAGTAATTCAAATAATACGTTTCCTTAAAATCTCTAACAAAGTTAAACAAAACCAGTGAAAAAGTTCCAGTTGGGTAAACCGACTTATACACGCTGAAAAATGGCCATTTTAACAAATTTCAGCAAACCAGTTCGCATCAAACATATATATATTTTACCATACCACAAACATTAACTTGTTTGTAGGTGATAAATATCGAATATATATGTATACAGTTTTCAGTCATTTTTTATTTTTTTTTCAATTTGTGAATTTCTATATAACAATCCATCTCATTCTCTCGGTATTGATATTATTTTAATGAGCGTAAATGCAAAAAAAAAAAAATTACGAAATCAGTTGCAAATACACACTTATCGCACCCAAATGTTGTGCTTTGTTGAATTTCATAAGTTCGTTGTCTGTTTAATAGCAAATGAGTTATATTTATATCCAAATAAGCTTTGTGTAGATGGAAATAAGCTTTACTTGCTACAAACACCAAACACGCGTTTTACTTGTGTGTAAACAAAAAAAAGACGTATTTTTTACCGTGTATATACCCTCACCCTCAGTAAAAACATACAAGTCTCATATTCCGTAATAGCAACCTCAAAATACCAAATGTTTTAGAAAAATATTGTATTACACATTTTTACAGAAAGGGCGGAATATAAAGTAGAGTTTTTTCTCGAAAATTTTATGTTGTTAGAGCTTTACTAAATATAGAATTGTTTGAGCGAATTTATATAATTGCACGATTTCTAAAGTTGGTGGAATGGTAAATTTGTATGGGAGGTACCAGAAGGAGTCCGACTAGGGGTCCAAATTTTGGAAGCTCTGGAGAGCTTTAGATGTTTATAGATTTACTAAATACAGAATTTGGGCAAGATCGCGTTGGTCATATTGATCATATTACCCGATTTCAAAGGTAGGCGGGATGGTACATTTGTATGGGAGGTACCTGAAGGGGAGTTGCCAGACTTACGAGTTTTTCTCCAAAACTTTGTCTACCTATAGCTTTACTACATACAGAATTTGGGCAAGATTGCGTTAGGCATATTGATATTATTACACGATTTCTAAGGTAGGCGTGATGGTTCATTTGTATGGGAGGTACCAGAAGGGGAGTTGCCATATAGCCCATATGCAATCCCATAGGCAGTTTTGGGAAAATATTAAGCCATGCCAAATTTCAGAGTGATTGCTTAACTCTTTCGAAAGTTATCGTGCGTACCAGCAGGTCAGACGGACGGACGGACAGACGGACATGGCTCAAACGATTTAGAAAGTCATGAATCGAATTTGGTCCCAAGAGACTTGGGTTCTAAAGTGAATATTTCTAGGTGTTACACTTTTGAGCCGTATCAAATGATATATACCCTCCTACCCGTAGGGTGAGGGTATAAAAAATTCTGACGTGTACATGAAAATCGCCGATACACGTGTATTTTTATTTTTTATCCCCTTTCCGAAAAAGTAAATTTGGTTCATAGGACAGAATGTGTGTAACACGGTGTAATAAAACAAAGTGAATGACTAAATAAATAAAGTTTATTTGTAAAATTGATCTCTTATTTAGAAACTCAAGTACATAATTTAAATATTTTTGTTTCTACGGTGGCTCCCTGACACAACTGAAGCCATGAAAATAGTTGACAGGATTATACATTTTCACCCAGGTCATATATTTATTGAGTCTATGCAATATACTGCAGCGTTCTAATATACCGACTGTAGGCTGCTCGATGCACCACAGTTTACGAGCGCTCAAAGTAATGAAGGTGGGAATGATTGTGTTAAAAGTCCTTTTTGTGCATTTTTGCACAGCGTCAATTGTTTTTGCTTAAACACTTCTCGCTACGATTCGTTGCGATTGTCTGAGTGTTTGTGACAATAATTTATCTCATTTCTGTCCAAGCATCGTCCAACAGCTATGGGAGGCATCATCCTCAGCAATGACAACGACAGCAGCAGCAGTAGGAGAATACACAAATACATCAACATCATCATATTTTACTGAACGTGATTTAATGGGACTCTTTGAGCCGTGGGAGGAATCGCACGAACGTCATTGCAACTGACTGTGGAACTAAATGTGGGGGAGAATGAGAATGACTATTGTAATGAAATCTAACAAAGTTTTATACTGCGTTCAGCACAATTTACTTCAAACATTGGCAACACCCTATCCGCAAAATGATGATATTTGCAGAGAAGAACACCACCAACAACAACAACAAAACTGTCTTCCCCGAAGTGAAGTGGGAAAAAAACGGTGAAATACGGTATAGTGTGGAATCCTGTGCAATGGCTTTGTGAAAATGTTCCTAATGATTTAATTTGAAAAAGTTTCAAATGAAATGGAGGGTAAAAAATGCAAATTAGCTTTTCATCACAGGAAGTCCCAACAATTTTCTACGGATATGTCGGGTAATGTGGGTGGAGAAGAAAAGAGACAGATAGCGAACGCTATAGAGGGCGTGTGAAGACCATAAACTACATTTCAACCATTCCTGCTGTGGTTAAGTTTCGTGGATTTACAAACGTAACGTCCATTCATCTGTCCAATTTGAGGTTTTTCTATCTGAAGGACAGTGCTTTGCAGTCATAACAAATTGTGGCTAACTTTGAGAAATCATACACCAGTAGATGTTATGGGATCTGGGAACAATTTGAATATCACAATATATTTTGTGGAAACAAAAACTGCAGATGAAAAAAAAAACGATGGCGTCAACATACTACTAATACGAAAATCGCTTGCTTTAGTTGAAACTTGGACGCTGTTCCCGTTTTATAGTGCTCCAAAGTTGTTGCCCTCGGGAATTTTTGCAAAGAGACAGCGTCCTTTCAGATGGAATAACTATGGAACGGGATTTAAGATTCAGATTTCGAATATCATGACACTGTGGTTTAAGGACTCTAAAAATTAAAAATGAACTTATTCCTTTGATGTTTTGAAAACGCATCTTCTTTTCCTACTTTTTTGCATGTGATGTACTCGGAAATTTAATAAATTAAAGGTAAGTAATCGAAGTTTTACGATTGTAGAATTGATGAACTAATGGAGGATTTAACAACGACGAAATGATTTACATGTGCCGAAATATATTTATTGGCAAAGTAATTTACCCTGTCTGCAGTTTTGACAACGGATAGTCCTGGAAACTATCACAATTCCAAAGTATTTACGAAATCCCTTATTGAAACTAACGTTGCTCGCTTATTTTGTGTAGAAGAATGTATTGCAGATGATTCGGAATATCAGTTGGCAAATCACGTGATAATAACATGTTGAAGTAAATCAACTTTAGTGGGTATTCACTAGCTGAATTCAACCAAGACTCAGCCAGTACCGTGTTAGGGTAGAAACTTGTTTTGGAATTCTTAATCTGTGTGCTCCCAAATATTTTGTTGGAAGACCTAAACTTTGCTGAAAGCAGATAATGAAAAGAACGATGAATGAACACATAATAGTGAGTATTTATTACTAGTATTCAGGTTGTTTGGATGTTTTGTAATGCACCCAGTGAATACTTGGAATATTCTATCTGTATGAACGTTTGAATAATACTAAAGAAACTTAGAATTGTTATGGAATATTTATACATGTGTACTACATTCTACTAATATTGCGTGTGTGCCGTTTTTCTTATACTGCCTCCTGCAGTTATCCCATGCCCTTTTTTCCCTATCGATGTGCACCCATTTTCTCGTCACCATGTACGTGCGTTTCTTATCGTTGAAAGTGTCATTTGATCGTACACACTCCGACGTGTAGATACTCCAACAGCACAATCCAAACACAACACAAGAAAAGTGTTCATCTTTGAACAAGCGAAGTTCAACAATAATTGTATTTTAAGAAAAAATCGCATATAAGATTTAAATTTGTGGTATTTGTTGACTTTCTTATATCCGTTATCTACTGTATTTCATTTCTATTTCAAACATTTTAATCTTTTTGTTGCAGTTCTAATTTCTATATTTCCAAATCATTGTCAATCTTTGCTTTTCCTTTTTTTTGTTAATTCTTACCAACCTTCATTGCTTACTCAAACTTTTTGGTGTCTAGTTTGAGTTATTTGTGATTGACTTGTTAATTAAATGGTAAATGTATCCTTAACTGTGATCTTCGATATCGGGTGCATCATGTGTATTATAACAACATCAATTTTCTTTGTACTTGAAACAATGTCGAAGAGCAGTGGACATATTTTTTAAGCACTTTATATGTACAGGGTTGTTATTGTTGTTATTTTGATATTCAACGAAAAATTAAATTTTTTGAGATAAATGATCGGATGTTTATTTTATAATAAGGAGAAAGGTATACCGTTCATAATGAAAAACAACATCAGCAAAATGGCCACCACGCATACAGGACCATATCCTCTTCATCTTCATGAAATTTTCCATGACCAAATCGCAACGTGACTGCCACATGTCCTCGATAGCCTCACGAATTCCATCTTTGAGGTCTTGAATCAACGCGTAGTCCTTATCTTCCACGTGGCCACAAAGTGAGAAGTCTCAAGGTGTTAAATCACAAGATCGGTGGTGAATTGTGATCACCTCTCCGAGAGATAACACGATCTGAAAACTTTTCCCGTAAAAGATCAATGTTTTCGTTGCATGTGTTACATGCCACACGTGCCGTCTTGTAGAAAGTAAATGCTGTCCAGATCAATATCATCATGATTTTTCGATGGAATTCCGGATAATTTTCATGGATTTCAAGGACCCAATCAGCAAAGACACGACGTTGTTGATGGTCGGCCGGCTTGAGTTCATACACGCTGAAAAAATGGCCATTTTAACAAATTTTAACAAATTTAAGCAAACAAGTTTGCATCAAACATATATATATTTTTCCATACCACAAATATAAACTTGTTTGTAGGTGATAAATATCAAATGTATATGTATACATTTTTGACTTACTTTTTATTTTTTTTCAATTTGTGAATTTCTATATAACAATCCATCTTATTCTCTCGGTATTGATATTATTTTAATGAGCGTAAATGCAAAAAAAAAATTTACGAAACCAGTTGCAAATACACACTTATTCGCACCCAAATGTTGTGCTTTGTTGAATTTCATAAGTTCGTTGTCTGTTTAATAGCAAATGAGTTATATTTACATCCAAATAAGCTTTGTGTAGAAGGAAATAAGCTTTACTTGCTACAAACACCAAACACGCGTTTTACTTGTGTGTAAACAAAAAAAGACGTATTTTTCAGCGTGTAGAATCGCCATGGTACATAAACGACATAATCCTTAACGTTCTGAACATGACATTTGTAAAGATGAAATCAAATGATACTCCGAGAAATACCTGAAAAGATTAAGCAACCATTCAAATTTACTGGCGATCAGTCATTTGGATGACAGCAACGAAACGAGGCGTTTTAAAAGACTTCACGTGTTGGACCTTCCTTTTAGAATATGAAAGCTATATTAATTTATTTATTACATAGAACTAAATAGAATTTTAAATAAAGTGATTTTACTTATTGATGTCAAATATACCTGTTATTCTTAAAAATATATTACTTACATAATTTGCTTATTATCTTTCGATAGATTGCAAATAAATAAATAAAAAAAAACATATTTTTGCCAAAGAAAATCTCAAGCAATTCAGGTAAAAACGCTAATAACCTGGCAAATAACATGCAGGAAATAGAAATGGATACAAGAACAACATTAGAGAGCAGCCGGCATCCGGCATAATTTAAAAAAAACATATTTTGGCCAAAGAAAATGTCAAGCAATATAGGTAAAAAATGCTAATAACCTGGCAAATAACATGAAGGACATAGAAGTGGATGCAAGAATAGCCGGCATCCATAGCGCGTGCTCAGGAGCCGGGTTTTCACAAGCACAGAATATGCACAACTTATTCGAAATAATAACAACTTTCGCTATTAGCAAAAACCATATCATGGAATAATGGTTTCAAAATACTGTTGCTTACCTCTCACCCATACGTTGGCGCATTAATCGCATTTGCTTATCTTTTGCAAAGCATCTTTAGACACTAATGTACAATTACACTTAAAATTTTTAATTAAAAACTGCAGCAGGAAAGAATTTCTCATTTCAATTTTATCCGTGAACTATTCGCAAAACATTTACTCAGAGTTAAGGTTACCACAGTTTGGCATCAAATTAAAACAACTTGAAAAACTTGAATAACTGAAGTTAAAAAACCAGTGAAAAAGTTGCAGTCGGGTAAACCGACTTATATATACCCTCACCCTCAGTAAAAAAAATACAAGTCTCATATCTTAATATATATTTACCCTCGACACTGATTCACTGATACACTGATTCCCTGATTCACTGATTCACTGACTCTGTCACGCAGTACGTAGGAATTTAAATAGGCATTCTATAATAATTCTATAAATAATAATAATAAAAAAAATAATATTTTTTTTTGTACAGAAATTGTGTTTTCCCCAAATTTTTTTTTTCCAAAATTTTTTTTTTCAACAACATTTTTTTTTTCAGCAAAATTTTTTTTTCCGCAAATTTTTTTTTTCCCAATTTTATTTTTTTTCGAAATATTTTTTACAAAATTTTTAAAATGAAGTAACAAATACTTTCTCAAGCAAATTAACGGGCGCCATAGGCGCATTACAACTTACTAGTTCCATAATAGCAACCTAAATACAAAATTTGGGCAGGATCGCGTTGGGCATATTGATAGTACTACAGGGTTTTTAAGTGGTGGGATGGTACATTTGTATGACAGGTACCAGAAGTGGAGTTGCCAGACTTCCAAGTTTTTGTCCGAAACTTTGTCCAGTTATACCTTTACTAAATACAGAATTTGGGCAAGATCGCGTTGGTCATATTGGTGTTATTACACGATTTCTAAGGTAGGCGGGATGGTACATTTGTATGGGAGGTACCAGAAGGGGAGTTGCCAGACTTCCAAGTTTTTGTCCAAAACTTTGCCTAGCTATAGCTTTACTAAATACAAAATTTGGGCAATATAGAGTTGGTCATACTGATAGTGTTAGACGGTTTATAAGGGGCGGGATGGTACATTTGTATGGGAGGTACCAGAAGCGGAGTTGCCAGACTTCAAAGTTTTTGTCCAAAACTTTTACCAATTATAGCTTTTCTTAATACAAAATTTGGGCAAGATCGCGTTGGGCATATTGGTGATATTACACGATTTCTAAGGTAGGCGTGATGGTACAATTGTATGGGAGATGCCGGAAGGGGAGTTGCCAGACTTACATGTTTTTGTCCAAAAGTTATACCAACTATAGCTTTTCTTAATACAAAATTTGGGCAAGATCGCGTTGGGCATATTGATATAATTACACGATTTCTAATGTAGGCGGGATGGTACATTTGTATGGGAGGTACCAGAAGGGGAGTTGCCAGACTTCCAAGTTTTTGTCCAAAACTTACACCAACTATAGCTTTTCTTAATACAAAATTTGGGCAAGATCGCGTTGGGCATATTGGTGATATTACACGATTTCTAAGGTAGGCGTGATGGTACATTTATATGGGAGATGCCGGAAGGGGAGTTGCCAGACTTCCATGTTTTTGTCCAAAACTTATACCAACTATAGCTTTTCTTAATACAAAATTTGGGCAAGATCGCGTTGGGCATATTGGTGTTATTACACGATTTCTAAGGTAGGCGGGATGGTACATTTGTATGGGAGGTACCAGAAGGGGAGTTGCCAGACTTCCAAGTTTTTGTCCGAACTTTGTCTAGCTATAACTTTATTAAATACAAAATTTGGGCAAGATAGCGTTGGTCATACTGATAGTATTAGACGGTTTATCAGGGGCGGGATGGTACATTTGTATGGCAGGTACCAGAAGGGGAGTTGCCAGACTTCCAAGTTTTTGTCCAAAACTTTATCCAGTTATACCTTTACTCAATACGGAATTTGGGCAAGATCGCGTTGGTCATATTGATAGTATTACACGGTTTATAAGGGGCGGGATGGTGCATGTGTATGGCGGGTACCAGAAGGAGAGTTGCCAGACTGCCAAGTTTTTGTCCAAAACTTAGTCTAACTATACGTTTATTAAATACAAAATTTGGGCAAGATAGCATTGGGCGTATTGGTGTTATTGCACGATTTCTAAGGTAGGCGGGATGGTACATTTGTATGGGAGGTGCCTGAAGGGGAGTTGCCAGACTGCCAAGTTTTTGTCCGAAACTTTGTCCAGTTATAGCATTACTAAATACGGAATTTGGCCAAGATCGAACATGCGCGTGTTGATATTATTACACGATTTATAAAGTGGGCGAAATATCAGATTTGTATGGGAGGTACCCGAAGGGGTGTGGCCATATAGCCCATATGCAATCCCATAAGCAGTTTTGGGAAAATATTCTGTCATGCCAAATTTCAGAGTGATTGCTTAACTCTTTCGAAAGTTATCGTGCGTACCAGCAGGACAGACGGACGGACGGACAGACGGACAGACGGACAGACGGACAGACGGACATGGCTCAAACGATTCAGAAAGTCATGAATCGAATTTGGTTCAAAGAGACTTGGGTTCTAATGTGAATATTTCTAGGTGTTACACTTTTGGGTCGTATCAAATGATATATACCCTCCTACCCGTAGGGTGAGGGTATAATGAACAATGGACATCAGTAAAAAGGGGGTTAATTTCGTCGTTTTACCTCTGTATACCTGCTTCCACTTCAGTTTTGTAGTTCCAGATGAAACTATTTCCATCTTTTCGATCTGGTTTAGATCCTTATCTCTTTTGTTGTATATATCCAGCTCTTTTGCACATTCACATTGATTGGTGTGAGACATAATTTTAGCGATATCGTTGCGCAACTGTTTCATTGTAGCCAAACCTTATTATTACCAACTTCGATAAAACCTTACCATAATTGTAGGTTTAATCAGACGTGCAAATATGTCAGATACAAAGAGAAAAAGTACTTAGGTGCGAAAAACTTCTTCACAAAGGGCGTCTTCGTGCTAAGGTGCATTCTTCTACCAGGGGAAGTAAGAGCTGTTGGTCATTCGTTAAAAGGGTAAGGGGCAATACTTCATCTTCTATCCCAACTCTCGTTAATTATGACTAGATATTCATCGACCCGGTAATCTTTTGGGTGAAATATTTCCAAACAATTCGTCTATGAAAGAACCTCCGTAATCGAATCCCCATATTTTTTTTTTCGAACATATGGTGTAAAAAGGGCCCTGCAGATCTCAATTTAAATAAAACTCCGGGCCCGGATGGTATTTCCGTACTTATCCTATGTAAGAGCTCTTCGACGCTAGTTGGTCCATTGCGCAATCTTTCCAACATATGTAGTACCGTGTTTGAATTTACCCTTCACGTTGAAAAGTGGACAATATTGAGCCGATCCCCAAGAAAGGAGAGGTTACAAATTACCATCCAATAGCCATAAGTTCTGCGCTCTCGAAGGTTATGGAGAGCATGGTTAACCACTGCCTAGTTAAGTTTAACGGCCAACTGAATGATCGACTGTATCGTTTCCGTAGTGGACAGAACTTCTGTCATTCGTACTCATTTGATCACTATCTGGAGACCCATGGAGTTTTGTCACAATATCTCGTATCACTCCTACAGCTTGCTGCCACATATTTGGTGAACTATACATAATGTTCACCACCTCAATTCAATCAGTTAAATCTACAATGAATTAAAATAAAAAATCGATAACTCGCATTTCGAATACAGGACGTAATACCAGACATCTATGGACCGATCATTAGGGATGGAAAGTCGTGATATATAACAAGTGGAAATGTTCAGATTTCCTTAAATACCACCCAACATAGTTTAATAAACCCATGTCAATTATCCTATTTTGACATCCCTAATTTACAATATTAAATAACATTTTAAATTTAGCAAAGTTCTACTACATGAGCACATCACTTTGCGGACATGTTTAAAACAAAACAAACAAACAAAAAACCGGAAATAGAAAAGGATATTTCATAGATTTTTCGTATTGTGTTTTTTAATTACTTTTGCATTTACTCGTTGTTGGCCCCCAATAACTGTCACACGATGTTAACAAGGGTTAATTTCAATTTAATGTCAGTCAACTGTAAATACAATTTGCACGAATTTGCTCTTTTAGACCTTTTGGTATCCGCTCGTTTAGACCTTTCGTTAACAATCACAATTGTTTATTTATTGCTTTATTTTTCGACGACAACAAATAAATGAATGACAGCCAGAATATTGGGTCGATTACATCGAGTTAATTGTTATCAATATGAGTTTCTGTAAAAAAAAAACAATATGTCACTGAACCATTAAACAATTCTCAGTCGAACAATCCAAAATTTATATTTCGTATCGATGGTTAATTTACAAAATCAAGCCGGTATTTCAATAATATACGAATGGATAATATGCACATACTCTAGGTGTCCACATCAGATGACAGGATATTTCATCTTCTAACGAATCCGCTAAATAAAATATATGTGAATTCGTGCACCCAATGGAACTGCTGATGGACACAAACATTCCTGGTTACGGAGGGATGACGAAAACAGATGAGCTTCCATTCACAACGCTATTCCATTCACATCAAGTACTAGTGCAGTCATTCATGCCGGCGGGACCAGAAGGCGTTTCTACAAGAATGTATAGAGACAATCGTTTCATTGAGTCCGGCCTTTATACCGAGACAATAGAGAGAAATTATAATGATCGCATTTAATAGTTTTTATTAAAAACTCTGGACTTCATGTGAGTAGGGTTTCCTATTTCGCGCACTTTTTGACTTTCCGGGAAACTGGTATTGCGCTCCATAGAAAAATTAACTCTTTTTTTGTTAACATTCTTACAGAAGCTTAGTTACAAAGAAAGTAAACAACAACAAATATGTACTCCCATATTCATACAAACTTAAAACAGCTTTACAAATCTTAATTAAAAATGAAAATACAAAAAAAATTAACACCTTTTTCTTAACAAAGTTCTAAGGCTTGTAAAGCTGTTTTAAATTTTGTAGTACTTAAAAAAGAACATATTTTTATTATTTGAAGGAAGTAAATTTTTAATACCGACCTAAGAAATGTTTTTTTTTTTCGAAAATTTGATGAAACATTTGTAATTAATCGTAGTAAGGTTCTAGCAAAACAATTTTCTGGCATGTAGTTTTTTTAGGTCCTGAAAAAGTTTAAAATCATTGATTATATCTATTTCTTTGCAAAAATAGAAATTGTCAAAAAAGGCCTCAAGCATTTTGCAATATATACGGATCCGTTTCGGAAGCTGCCACACTCCCATTTGTAATGATTTCTGCTTTGGTATAATATGTGTCAGAGCTCTACGCGAGTGAACAAGAACTCCTAGTGTGTAGCATACCAAAAAAAAAAAAACAAGTGGACAAATAGTAAGTTCGGCCGGGCCGAATCTTATATACCCTCCATCATGGATCCTTAAAAAGTCAATAAATAAGAAAACTAACTGAGTTTTTGGGCCGCTCGTGACCCGATAGTCCCAGGAACCCGATCACAAATTTTATCCAAATCATGAAAATAAATGCATATTTGGGTTCGCGAGAAAATTGCGTTGCATTTCGATACCCATATGTTCATGTTTGTCAAGGGACGGTTTTTGGGCCGCTGGTGACCCGATAGTCCCAGAAGCCGGATCAAAAAATTTAGGAAAATCTTGAAAATAAAGGTATATTTGGGTTCGTGAGTAAATTTCGTTGCACTTCGATACCCATATGCGCATGTTTATCATGGGCCCTTTTTTGGGCCCCAAGGGTCCACGGAACCCATGAGCACGCCCATTTTTGGGATTTTTTTCCCCATCTATAAATTATATAAACTTAGAACTTAGATGTAGCTATATGATCAGTGATTTTTGTTGTCAAATGGAGAGAAATGATGGGTCAGCGAACCATGGAGAGAAATGGACTATACACAACCATGGGTAGACGCGTTTCGTCGTTGGTTAAGCGACGTATCAATACCTTCATGCTGTAGTAGTACTGACCTGCCCTTGCATGTTTTTCGTTCTATATATACGTATCTTACTACGAAATTGCTTCTAAGAACTACATACTATTTTTATTTGGGGTGTTTTTTTTTAAAAAATTTTGGTTGGGTGATATTGTGTAATGAGAAATCACCCCGATTCTTCATTTTTGAATTGGGACCATTTTTCATGGGGGACACTGATCACGGCAGCCGATATGGTTAAAATGAAATGTCCCTTTTTGCCGGACGTTAAAAATATTTTGACACTTTACGTGTGAATGCAAAGTACATTTACTTACTGTTAATGCATAAATCAAATCAAAATTTTTTTCATACTAAGATTTTTTTTTTTGGTAAAAAATACACTTTTTACAAATTAAGAAAATTTATTGTTGTTTGGGGTATTTTTCATAATATTTGGAAGATTTTGTAGTAGGTAATTTTCATAAATTGAATGAAATGTACGCGTCACTTGAAAATTCGTAGTTGGAAATCCGTCACAGCATCACGCCGATTTAATCTAATCAGGCTGTCAAATGCATCAAATTGATTTTCCAATTTACAAGGCCTAAAATCACACTGATACGATCCCTTGGTGAAGGGGAAAAATAAAAGCGAAGCATGGAACAAAATTTGAGAACAAATTGGAAGTCTGGCCACACCCTCTGGTACGACCCTTACAAATATATCATTCCACCCACTCTAGAAATAGTGTAAATTCTGTATTTAATAAAGATATAAACATACGACCCTTCTGGTACCTCCCATTTTTCGGTCACTTTAGAAACTGTATAATAAGAGTACTGCGCCCAATCAGCCGGAACCGGAATTACGTATTTAATAAAGGTAATAGAGAAAGTTCTGTGGAAAAAATTGAAAGTGTGGCCACTTTCATTCTGGTACATCCCATACAAATGTACCATTTCACCTACTTTAGAAACCGTGTAACAATATTGCTTCTTCCAATCCTATTTTACCTAAATTCTGTATTTAATAAAGCTATATAAAACATATAAAGTTCTTCAGAAAATATTGGAACCCTAGACGGTCCTCTGCTGGTACGTCCAATACAAATTTACCATTCCGCCCACTTTACCCGACTTACTTTATGTTTCCATTTGCAGCAACCAAAGTTACAATCTATATTTTGCTTCTTCTTCTTCATTAAACCTCTGAGAGAACACTCTACAATTGCAATTTCGGGTCTTCCCTACAAATCTACATGCAGCAAGCAGTTGCGCGTTTGCTGGGTTGTACCACAATAACAATAACCAAAGAGCCTACTAGAAACATTTTAATTAGCTAAGCAAAAGTATTCAAATTGTAGTCATAAAAATCCACTTCTATTGTATATGATAATCGGTGCACACACCATTATACTCATATTCCATACATCTTGGAATAGCAATTTCTCGTTTAAATTTATGGGAATTGTTGAAATCCAAATAATATTACTGGCACTTTTATGCGAAAGCAATTTAAATACAATTGTATACAGGAATCTAATTTATATTATTTGGTGTAAAACGACGACTAAGGCGATGTTCAAACATCCGCCCAGCACAGCAGCCAATGCCATAAGCTTGCAAAGTGATTTAAATGTGATTTTCATGGGCGGAAATGTTTCCATCCTTCATACGAATAATAAGAAATATTGGCTTCATTATTTGAATTTTTTTCTTTTTTGGTTATTAAAGACTTCACATATTCTGTCGTCTATTCGTTTGCTTTTTATCGCCACATATACTTAAAATTCGGGCCTAAACAGTCTACCTAAAACTCCAATAAAATGTACATGTTCTTGTATTTTATTATCGTTTGAAAGAAATGGCTAAAAACGGTTCTCTTTGAAATAAAATGTTGGGGAAAATTGAGTTGAAATCGAATGGTTATTGTACACACACACACACACACAGTGAAATTGAATGGCACACAACTCCCACACTAAGAAAAGCCAAAAGCATTGGAATTGCATTATAAATGATGGTGGGTAGTTCAGAGCAGCATTTAAACTGTAATGGAATGTTGTTGATACGGTTTCATTTTTGTTGGGAGTGTGTTTGTGTAGGTATGTATGTGTGTGTGTGTGTCTGTTAGTCCATTCAGTTCGTTCATCTTGAGCATTTCCATAATCCTTTTTATATAATATGGCAGTCAGACGTATTCAATGTGTCCTTTTGCTTCCTTTTCGTGAATTATCATAACAAAAACATTTTTTAAAAGGAATTTTTATGATCATCCTTGAAATTACTTATTACGGCAATGTCAACAGAAAAAGTTTATCTAAAGAATGATATTTTTATAGTTTACATTCAGTACAGTATGTGCGGTATAGACGGTGCTTTGGTTCGTTTGATACCGTGTGGAATGTTCTGAAAATATATCAGTCTAGTAAGAGCCACGGTAGGCGAGTTGGTAGCGAGCATCTCAATAGAGAATTTGGTCTGTCGCTGCAAAAAATCTATCACCCCGGTTTGGACATTAAATTACAATAAAAAATGAAAATCTTTTGAAAAACAATAAAACAATTTCCAATAATAAATCATTGTTTTCTTTTATAACTGGAACCGAATAAAAAATCCATAGTCTCTGATACTTGACTTTTTGGATACAACTTTCGGTTATTGATTAATCTCCTCACACTTTTCTTTTTTTTCACTCCACTCACATTCCCACATTTCTCGACGTGAATCATTATATGCCACCCTGCAATCTTGTATTATAGGCAACGTTCCACTTTTCAATGGAACTACACGTTCCGTTAGAGCAAAATATCACTGGAGTGGATGATTTTGAATTAGTTCCAAATACAAAAACAAAAGTCTGTAAGACATGGAATTTCACACGACCTTTTGCTAAAACCGTCCAATGTAGCGGAACTAAAGTGTCCACTATCACCGACCAGCAAACAACAAATTCAAGTTGTTTTTCGTGCACTTGGCTTAGACGAAAAATGTAGAAACGTTTATACGAATTGAATTACTGCAGTCATCTTACGTAAGACAAACCTTAAAAGAAATACAAGAAACCGGTATGGTCTATTATGTTTTTGTTTCCTTTCCTATGCTGAAGAACACAAGGTAATGGCCTCCCTTTATTTTTTTTTTTTTTGGGGCAGCCGTTATATATTTCAAGATTTAAAGGCACATACCCGGAACACATACAAATGAAGAAAGTACGAAAAAAAAACGGGCATAATTTTGCAATATTTTTCCGTTTTGCAGAGATTGCAGTTGCCACCAGCCAGCAACGGCCAGAAGTATCCTCCTCTTTATTTATTTTGGTGACATTGTTACAGTGCCGGAGCACAGGACCAAACTAGAAAAACAGCCCTGTGAGTGTTCAGCTGTGTGTGAATGCTAGAGATTCGTTCTGTAGCGTTTTTTTAATTTGAAATTTATTCATGAGCAACGAAACGAAATTTAATTCAGGTTCGATGATTTATTTGCTCGCAAAAAATTCACAAAAACTGAGGAATTTTGATTTAGTTTTTTTTTCGTCTCTTATGCTCTCCAGTTGGGCTACATCCTCCAAAATTTCGAGAGAAGCCAAAGAGGAACTGGAAGAAGAGGGTATGGAGAAGTCAACAAATGCTAGCGGCTCTTGTCTGTGTTTTGTTTCCGTTTCTGGTTTTAGTTCGTCGCCTTCTTATCCTTCATGTTCTTCTTGTTCTTTTTGGTTCGATGGTATTTCCGGTTGGTGTTGTATAACAGTGTTTGCTTTTATTTCTGTGTTGTTGTGGTTTAATTTAAATGGAATTTTTCCATTATAGATTTGGGTCATCTCAAACAAAAGCCAAACAAGAATCTGTACGAAGGAGGAGAATAGATAACAGATGAATGCTTCCACTTCCACTTCCTTTGCCATTTTCATTCGTCCAATTCGAATTCGTACGAGCATAAGTGATTATAAAATGAAGAAGAAAAAAAACAAAAATACACAAAATGTTAATATGTCAAATTTCACAGTGTCATTGTAGAGGGCGAAGAGCGAGAAGGGCATCAGATATAACGTCTGTGGCAGACTGAAGGTAGGTAACAATGTTCAGATGTTACATTATTTATTAGATAAACTTTTGTGCAATACGAGTAGGTTTTTGTTGACATTTTCTTTTCATACGCCGAGGACGAATTTGAAAGTGGTTTGAAGTTGTCGGAAACTTGGCGTGGATTGTAATTTTATGATAATATCAAAGAGAAAGAGTGTAAAATATAATAAAAATATTGCTGAATGTAAGACAGCCTGAGGCGAACACGTACATACATATATGTATCGAGTTACAGCCGCCAAAAAAGAAGTATTTTTGCGGTTGTGATATTTTTATGGTTTCCTTTTTTTTTTTTTTTTTGATAAAAATCAATAAATTACTTTCAAGAGAAACAAAGCATGGGTACCATTTTGCAAAGTTCGATCGCAGTCCGAAAGATTTTTTTTTGATGCGTGGACGATTTTTTTTTCTCTATTCCGTAAACAAAAAAATTAAAGAAATAGAATAGAGATTGAAATGTATGGGAATAGTAATGAGGCCTGAACGAGCTAAACATCAACCTCTGCGAAAAACAAAAGAAATACCAAACAAAATTATGTAATTTTTCATTATAAGAAATTTGTAGATAATATTCCTGTTGGAACCATTTTTCATATGAAAACGCTATCTTGTCCAAATTTTGTACTTAGTAAAACTATAGCTAGTCAAAGTTTTGAACAAAAACTTGTAAGTCTGGCAACTCCCCTTCTGGTACCTCCCATACAAATGTACCATCGAAATCAGAAATCGTGTAATAATTCCAATATGCCCAACGCTATCTTGCCCAAATTCTGTACTTAGTAAAGCTACAGCTAGGCAAAGTTTCGGATAAAAACTTGGAAGTCTGGCAACTCCAGTTTTGGTACCCCCATACAAATGTACATTCCGCCCCTTATACACCGTGTAATACTATTAATATGACCAACGAGATCTTGCCCAATTTTTGTATGTAGTAAATCTATAGCTAGACAAAGTTTTGGACGAAAACATGAAAGTGTGGCAACTCCCCTTCTGGTACTTACATACAATTTTCGAGAAAAAACTCTACAATATTTTTACCTAATTTTATTGTTAAATTTAGTATTATTCTGTTGTATTATTTGTTTTTATTGCGGGGTAATTCTTCATATTTACAATGTGGGACCTCATCTCCTTTTCATAAATTTGTTATCTTTTTTTGTGGGGCCATTTTTATAACTTTGGATCACAATTTGACTGGATAAGTTTTCATGGAGCCGACATCAACAACATTGGTAAGATAAAGCGAGATGTAGCTGGGGCTTTTTCCACAATTGAGAAGATAAGTCCGTTGAGCGCGAGGACAAGACCGAGCTTTTGCATATAAATACTAAGCATTCTTCGCGGCGACAACCGGGAGATCTAAAGTTCTAGTGTCAAGTACGTATTTATATACCACCGTTCCGTTACTATTAGGAAAACTAATATGAGCCCCGAAATTTTTTTCTAAAGAAGTTTTTTTTTGATATAGATCTCAGTGTATTAAAAGCAGATACCCCAATTAGAAATCCAAATGGGTTTTCGAATTATGCAACTGTAATGCAGAATTCGTTTCTCAAATAAAATTTTTCTCACACATGGTGTAACATATTAGAAATGTTACATCCAAACCCTGAAAATGTCAGAGTTCACAGTCCCGATTCACACTAGGCCATTTTACTTGCGTCAATTTTTATGATTCCCTTTGCAACTTGCCGCTTGGCAATTCAGTTTCGTCAATTTTTGTTTCCAATATGTAAGTGCCTTTCAAATGTCAAAATAATCTGCAGCTAACTTTACACTACGAGAAACACAATAGGAGTTGCCAGTACATGCGAGTTTTTTCTTTTTCCATTCCCCTTACCTGTCTCTCGAACAAACTGAGAATTGCCACAACTAAAATTGCCTAGCGTGAATCGGGACTAACAAACGAACAAATTTGCACCTAAAGAGAAAAAAACAAAGAGCAACACAGCAGAAATGTCATCTTCGGTCATCAGATAAATATTTATATATTTGTATTTAATTTTTGGAGGCTTTACTATGTTGATATTTATCATAAATGATCTTTATTGACACAGTATCAAAAACAGAAACAACTGTAAGGTTTCGAAGCGTTCCAACCTATAGAATCGCGACGTCTACGCTCATATTTTAAATACATTTGATTAATAAGGATTCGGTGTTTTGAAAATTTGACATCAGTTGTTTTTTTGGTGAAACATTCTCCACCTTCGACTGAAAGACGAACTCAAAATCTGTTGGTAGGTTTAAACTTTTTTTAATTTTTTTTTTTTTTTTTTTTGCAAAGGCACTTCCTCAATTTAGTGTCCTTTTTTTGCAAGTGGCAACTATGAAATTTGGCATTATTAAAAATAATTGTCAACACTTATTACAACAATTTGGAAAGTTGTGCTGAGACCGCTCGCCAACTAGGAAGACCTTTCAGTCGAGAAAGTGTACCTAATATGTCAACCATTCAAAGAGTGGTCAACAAATATGAAGAAACTGTCTCGGTTACGGACAGTACAACTCCTGTGCGTCAATGTAACGGTCTGTATCTTAAACACATTTCTGCTATGCAGCGAATTTTTAGAAAATACCTCCACCTTCATGCGTATACAACTAAGCTTACTCAGGAGCTCAAACCAGAAGACCACGGAGTTTTTTTTTTTTTTTTTTGAATAAGAAGTGTATGTCAATTTTGTCACGATGATGGTGTTTCTAACTTATAATATTTATTTTCATTAAGTGGCTATGAATTTTGTTCAAAAATATTTGCATTTGCGTGTAATTTAAATAATTGTTGGTATAATATCGCCATTTTGTGATTATAGTTACAAGCGGTAATTGATTAATCTTATTCGCACAATGGGATGAAGCCGGTTTGCAATGGCACACAAGCTTATCGCGTGTATTGTAGGATGGTGTTGGGATTTCTTGTTCTTCTTCTCGTTTTTCTCAACGCAATAAATGCCAATGAAAGTAATTAGCTCCCACTCGATGTTGTTGTCGATGCTGTAATTAATGATGGTCGTGGTCGAAATGCAATGTAACTTGGGTCTGATTTCTGTGGTTGCCGCAAAAGCAAGAAAACAAACAAAAAATATTGTCAATTGCTCGAACGGTCGGTTGGTTGGTGTGGTAGTTCGTTATATACATACATATATTCGATATACATATATAGTATGTGTGTGAGTGTTTGTGTGGATGTTGGTAAGTATTGGTAATGGATGTAGTTACTGTAAAATGAAACGAACAAAAAACAATGATAAATGGCGGTCATTTTTTATGGTTTTGTCAAAAATGTATTACTGCATGACCATTTGTGTGTGTGTCATACGGTGGTGTGTGCGTGTGATATCAAAGGAATTTACTTGCATAACTATGTAAAGTATCCCCTCATATCATCATGACGCAGAATATTGAATATGAGACTAAATGGAATATATTGCAAGTCCTTAGAATCAGAATCGGTGTACCATCCCACATAGGAAATGGATATGTGATTTAAACATTGATGAATTACGTCATATAGGTAACTGCTTGGTAAAATACAGACAATATTATCGGTTTAGATAGAAACAGAAGACTTTGAAATGTTTTGCCCACATTTTCACTTGAGCTTTAGTCACCTGGACCGACATTGAATTTTCCGCATCAATTGTTCGCGATGACAAATGATGAGGGAATCAGCGGAACTTTCGTTACCTTGGATGTCCTGGGACTCATATGTCCCTCTAGCATATCCATTAACGCATTAATCGTAGGGTTAACATATACTAGAGGTCTTCCTGGCAGGATCTACCATATTCCTGAGTCCATTCACATGTTGCTTGAAGTCGTCTAGCAGTTAGTGGGGGCCCTTGTTGCACAAATTTGAAATAGAATCGGATGTGACGGCTAAGGTGAGCTTTGATGTCTGTGTGGCGGCCACGATTTTCGCAGCTCCCATTTCCAGATTAGCAAGATGACACATACAGATCGTATAATTGTGAGAAGGGACCAGGTTTTCCCGTATTGTTTGGTTACAGTAGTGACCAAAAAATGTCGGTTGTTAGTAATAGTATGAGCAAACTAGCACAACTTATTACGGGTATTTTTTTTTTTTTTTTGATTCTGTATCGTAGGGATTGTCCTTTTTGACTCTCACTTATTTTGAAAAGTAAGAACCCCTTTGGACGGCCTTGGTGGGATAAGTAGTGTGTGCGACTATCACACAGTAATCCCAGGTACGAAACCCGGTACGACTATCAAACATTTTTGAGCGGATGATTCAACCGGGTAAATGCAGGCGACTTGTTTATTTAAGCTTTATAAAACTTTTCAATAATAAACTTTAGCCGTTTAGAGCCGGCAATAAACAGTAGGTCCCTGCTAGAAGGTGTACAAAAAGTTCCCCTCCTTTTCCTTCATGGAATGTTAAAGGAAATAAGTAAGTTGCGGACGACGGAAAGACTAGCTGGGGTATTTGTTATTCTCCTGATAAAGGTACTGTAGACCCTTGTTGAGGTGTTGCCTCTAAACTTTGACAGTATAGATAAGTAACAGACCTACCACAAGCATTCCCTTTGGAAACCTTGGCGTATGAGGTGTGTTTTTTTTACCAAATGTCGCGTCATGTAATCACGTTCATTCTTCCTGGACGTCCTACCCTAGCAAGACGTTATAGCCGGCTCCTTTAATTTCTCTAAACCTTCTAAACTTAATATATTAGTTTAAATTCGCGGGGACTACCTAAAAATTGTCTGATATGCAGCATTCAAGGACAGTCAATAATTCTGCGACTACCAATAGTTTTGCATTATGTGTTCAGGTTACAATATCTTGAGAAACTACTGTGTATTTGTAAAGGACTGTATATTAGGGAGTATAGATTTTCATTGAATTTTTAAGTTATAATGGGGCGAGTGTCCAAGTAATTATCTCGGTTTAACGAAATGTGAATTTTCTTTTTAGGCCATTAGCTTCACCCAACGCAAATATTTTTGGTAAGACAATCAAACATTTTTTAGAGGCTGTTTCCACGTCGTAAATACAGTGCATATGTTTTTATTTAGCCGAAGTTCGTTTGTTCACATGCACAGAATGAAGCCGACACTAAATTTACGTTCGGAGGCGTCACATTTTCGGTTTAATGTTAGGAGTTGACATCATTAAAATTCTATTTTTTGATAGTAATTTCGTTTTTAATGAAGGGTTTTTTAAATAAGAAGAGTGAAATGTCAGAAAAAAATCGAGAATAATTTGATTTTAAAATTTAGTTTTTTCATTTAACCAGTTTTGAATTATGCGGATTCGACTGTGCCTCACTTCACGTCAAGTTTTCACTGCAGTTATCAATCAAATACCAAAATATCGAAACGCCCTATTGTATATCTCACTCTGCCATAGTGTGAATGGGTAGGTTTTTGCTATCCATTTGAATGAATATGATGAATTTTCACTTTACCGAAACATGCACACACACACATTCACAGGCGTTCAGATGAAAAGTCAAAGTAGTCTGCTAAAACGTGCACTCAACAGCAACAGAAACAGAGAAATGTGCATGAATCCATGAATGAATTTCAATTTGCTAACAAATTTTTATTGAATTCCATTTTTGCTTGGTCTCTGCTCTCCACAAGAGTCATTAGTTAAAGTCTGAAATTGATTCGTTTTTCATCTCTGTCTACGTCTGTGTGTGAGTGTGTGTCGGTATTGTTGTTGTATGCCGATGTCGATGGCATTGATTTGATTGAAATTAAATATTCAATTCATTTTGACCTTT
Organism: Hydrotaea cyrtoneurina; assembly: GCA_958296145.1. Taxonomy (NCBI): domain Eukaryota; kingdom Metazoa; phylum Arthropoda; class Insecta; order Diptera; family Muscidae; genus Hydrotaea; species Hydrotaea cyrtoneurina. The sequence goes on along the minus strand of OY282514.1, from coordinate 45,972,865 downwards.
TTCGGTTGGATTCTTGTCCAGGTCTGCAGCTACGCTTTTGCCTCAACTGCCGAAGAATGCTTGTCCATCTTCTATTGTGGCCTTAGGTTTAAATGATTTATCAAACTGTTTCTTTTGGGTGTGTGTGTGTGCGTGTATGTGTGAGTGTGTTGGATTGTCTGCGTGCTCTCTGATGAGACTTTAATGTATTTGTGAGAATTGTGGGTTTAAGTAGTGGTAGCTACATCCGGTCACCAATACATACATCAAGACATTCGTACTCGTGTGTTGAGGATGTGGTGGCATAATCAGTGTGACGTCTTGTGTGTAACACCTGGTCACACTTAACCGAAGACGTAATTGATTGTTGATGTCTTTTGTAATTTTTGTATGAGAATCAAAAAAATCATGACTCGGTGAGTTTTTATTAAAGACGTAATTAATATCATACACTGAATATTCCGCTTAAGTTTATGTGTTGAGTTCCAGGCACCCGGTTTATCCTTGGACCGAAAATTAAATTATAAATTTTCATTGTATTTCTATATAAATAGAAATGAATTGACGCATATATGTTACTTTGCAACTCTAGAACGCCTGGACCTATCTGGCTAAGTTCTTTACTAGGTTTGTATATAAAATGTTGTCAAACGCCATCAGAAAAGCGCGATAAATCAAAAAATTCAAATGATAATTTCTTATGTTATTTTTGTAATGAATTTCAATTCTGAATAACGTTTCAAAGAGAAAAATGGGAAAATCGTAATGAAAAACTCAGACAATTCAAAAAATGAATCGTGTTTATCATACGCGAAAAAACTTCGTAAACCTTATGCGGTTTTTGAAAAATTTCCATCAGAAAAATTTGAGTCTTGACTTGAACATATCGCTCATTTACTTGAATAGTGGCATAATTCAAAATTCACTTTATATATTTTTGCTCTTGGAAAAGCTATAAATCTCTAATTTAAATTGGCGTTTGTTCTACTGAGTATTGTGCATTCATATGACAGGTCTCCATATTATTGAAATAGACTGCAGTTCTTTTTCTATATTTGGAAAGTACGACGAAATTGACGATTTTAAACGGCTCTCCTGAAAAAATCCTATTTTGAGTTATGCCACTATTCAAGTAAATGAGCGATATGACAATGTGTGACTTCATAGTTTGGGACACCTTTATATAATAACAACACAACATTTTGTCAAAAGTAATTGTTTTAAACTACTCAGTAAGTGACTTTAGTACAAATTTAAAATGCCACCAATGAGGCATAAAAATATTGCTCGACGTATACGCCCAGTACACCGACATAATCGGACACCAAATGAGACAAACGATGAGAGTAGTCAGCTTTTGAAGGACACCAATTGCTCCTGCTGTGCTGTGCCAATGGAAAGTTCGTATTGCCACAATTTCCATATCTATATGATGATGATTCGCCAAAACGAGGACAATCAAATATTGAAATGTCGCAAATCATTTCATCAATTCGCTATTGGTATATTTAAAAATGGAAACGGAAAGTTTAAAAAACTGCGTTCTGCAGTAGGAAATCTAAACAATGTCGGCGTACTTAAAGTCATCGAAATTGTAGAGATATGTGAAAACTCACAATTTAACAACGAATATGCTGGTCGAGTAAGAAAAGCCAATGAGAAAGTTTCAGTCGGGTAAACTTACTTACCCTCACCCTCAGTAAAAACATACAAGTCTCATATTCCAAAGTATTGGAAAGTCATAAATGAGCGTGGCTATCACCATTGAATGTAACATCTGGTGAAATGTCATAATAGCAACCAAAAACACCGAATTCTATAGAAACAAATATTGGATGGTACATTTGCATGGGAGGTACCAGAAGGAGAGTTGCCAGACTTCCAAGTTTTTGTCCGAAACTTTTTTCCAGCCATAGCTTTACTAAATGCGCAAGATCGCATTGGTCATATTGATAATATTATTAATACTTCCAAGTTTTTGCCAGGAGTTGCCAGACTTCCAAGTTTCTGTCCGAATCTTTGTCCAGTTGTACCTTTACTAAATACAGAATTTGGCCAATTTAAATTTTGTTGATATTATAACACGATTTCTAAGGTGGGAGAAATAGAAGATTTGCATGAGGTACCCGAAGGGGTGTGGCCAAATAGCCCATATGTGGTTTTGAGAAAATATTAACCCATGCCTTTTGAAAGTTGTCGTGCTTACCAGAAGGACCGACGGACATAGCTCAAACGACTTCGAAAGTCATGAATAGAAGTTGGTTCAGAGACACCTACGGTCTATAGTGAATTTTTCTGTGTGCTACACTTTTGGGTCATATCAAATAATATTTACCCTCCTACCCGTACGATGAGGGTATAATGATCAATGAGCGGACATGTTTTCGAAGCAACTGTTAGACATTGACAATGCGGGAATTTTAGTTGACGCTTCCACTGGTCTGATTTCGCTATCGTCTTTTTTTTGTCATTTCAAGCGTGTTCAGTTTACAATAGCGTGTCTAATTCGCAATACAAATAATAAATCGACAGGCCAATCATTAAAAATCTGTGGAACTAACCTCGATTTTCCTTGTTTTTCACATTGACTTGCTCGACAGTCGATGCTGCTTTATCGATTTTGCGATGATTCCTTTTAAATCATAAGCAAATTTGTCTGAAAATAAGAAATTCCAATTTGTTTATTTCCATTTTTCGTATGTAAACATGTATAAGGATATATTTACAGCTACAGGTTTAAATGTACAGCCACGCGAGGATCAGCAAAGCAGGCCGGGTCAGCTAAGTCAAAATTGTTCTAGGTAGGACGAAGTCCGCCGGCTCAGTTAGTAACTAATAAAAACAGATTTTTGTATTTATACTTGAATGTATGCAGTGGATAACGAGATCCTATTACCTGTTACTGCTGACTGCAATGACATGCACTTACCGAATATTCGTCAATTATTGTTGTTTTTAATCCAACGAGTACTCAGTACTGGCATCAATATCGTTTTGAATGCTTCTGCAGAATTCACTCAATTTCTGGATCATTATTGTTAATAAATAAACTTGCTTGCTATGCCCGCACAGTGGGGTGCAATTCCCGAAACTGGAAAATAAAATATTAAATTCATAAAAAATAAAATTAATCAGCATTTGGTTAAGTAATTTGTTGATTCAGTATACCCTCGATTCACGGCTTTTTAGGACATTTGATCCATGTCCGAATTTAACCGCAAGAATTAACCAATTAATGTGAAAGTTTCCATGGATTAATATTTACTCAAAACTACCGAATTGCGGAATTGCGTATGCGATATATGGCCACACGTCTTCGGGTACCCCACATACACATGTAACAGTCCGCCCTATTTATAAATAAAGTTATGTATTCAGTAAATAGCGCGATTTTTCATAAACACATTTCATCCGAGGCGTTTACATTCCCCATTCCTAATAAAAACATTGACTAACTAAATAACTAAATTGTAAATATTGTGTAAAAGAATCGCTGAAGTTGAAAATTTAAAAAGAAAGTTTAAGAAAGAATTGGTTTGCTTCATAAATAGACACACACAGGTCACCCGGTTACCTTCATATTTTATGTATCGAAAGGTCCAAAATTTTTCTTTTTAATTCCGATTAGAAACTAAAAATTGGTTGGTGACCAGCAAAGTGTCAGGATTATAAGAGCACAAAGGTACGTAAAACCAGTAAAGGCTCAACAATTTTTGAACCCATGACAAACTCAGCTACTAGACGAATGTACGGTCAATTTTCTTTTGACCAATCCAAGTCGATAATCCCAATATCGATTCTAAATCTGTTTGAAACCAGTGAATCATGTGGTCGTTGTGGTTACAAGTAGGGTAAATACTAAATATGCATACCTGATGACATATAATTTCCCCACTTGTTCTTTTCGTCTCTTTCGTTAATACATTCAGACTAACATTTCCGACATTAGGGACATATTAAAATAATTGAATAATTTATAATGTTTTCCGTTTTATTAAATAAACGTCCAGACCAGCTTGGTTCGATTCGGTTTGGTTCATGGCACTTCTTCACGTATATGTAGGTATGTGTTGTTTTCTCGTCGTAAATATTTGCATCAATCCATCTTCGTTTCGTCCATATGTTATGTCCTTTATACACATTTTCATTAAAATGTTAAAAATGTTCCCTAAGAATTTCATTGAAAACACATACAAAAGTAGCACAATTTGAAGAATGTTTGGTCTCTTAAGGACATACCCAAAAGTGCTCTCTCTTACACACACACTCGTACACTCTCGGACACTTGTATGTACAGTCATATAGTACATCCATCCCTCGGAAAGACGAAATTTCCATTTGAAAATGTGAAGCTAAAGCTAAAAATGAAAATGCTTTGCATGTCAGTCGCCGGAGTATTTGTTTGATGTGTGCATAATTTATTACGGGAAGAATGCTAAAGTAACGCCACAGTGTTCATAAGGTTATGGACGAAGGAGCCGGGCCGTCTCTGAAGGCGGCCCGCTGGATGATGGGTTTCGTCGGGGAATAATTTTCAATGGGATTTACCTAAACTTTATTAAATTTATTTAGGCACATGATGGCAAATTCTGAAGATGAAATAAATATTTGCTAAGTAATAAAACTTGCAAATATTTTATTAGCGATATGAGTCTTTATAATGGATTTGAAATGCGGCCAACGGTGACAAAACTGTTTTTATATGGAGCTTTAAAAGTGTCTTACATTGTTTTTTATTTCGATGGATTTTGCTCCAGAAAGCTATTATTCTGGCCAATACAGCTATCTCAACTAATACAGTTTTGTCAGTCAATTTTGTTTTCTCATAACGTCCAATTAAACTGTTAGAACTAGTATGTCTACTGTGTCTTAAATCACTTCTGTCAAATTTGTTCTTTTGCTTTACCGACCAGCTCATAAATCAACATGTGTATATAAAAAGCACATAAATAATAACAGGCATTTTTATTAGGCAACTTCTAATTGTTCGCATATTAACGCCATTTGCCGAATGATGAACATTCGCAGCAACGGCAACAGAGAAACAATTTAATTTTGCCATTTCGTAATTAATGACTGTTTTTTGACACTTTTGGTTTTTGTGGTGTTTTAAAACTATTTTTATGGCTGATATTCTTCTTCCTCCCCAAGCGATACGCCTGAGGTTTGATGTGCTGGCTACACCCACAAGAAGTGCTGTCGACGTTCCCGGATGGTGGCATTGCCATTGGCGGTGGTGACGATGTCATTATTAGCTCTACAAAATTAATGACAGATCCCCCCAAAGAAAATTCATGGAATGGTAAATATTCCATTCGCATTCGTGATGACAGCGACGAGTGCTGTGTCCCAGTGCGGCGAGTCCCAGTGAACGCTTGTCTCATTTTAGTCAAAGTGCAAATTGTTGTTTTATGATGATGATGATGGTGATGATGGTGATGCTGTACACATACCAACCAATTCACTCAAACAAGTTATCAAATACTTTTTCAATTTCAATCTATGCGACCACATTAATTTACAACTACACGTTATGACAAGTATTTTTTTTTTTGGAAATGGTTTCATCTCATGTCGATGAAAATTTGCATTCTGGGGATGGCTTGGTTTGGTTTCGGCCAGTGTCGTTATTGGCTTTACATGGTGGTCGAGTGATTCTAATGAATTCATATGTGAATTCGCAATGCAATGCAGTCGAATGTGTTTCTGAGTACGTTCAGCTTCTTGTTTGTATACGTTCGTGAATATGTCATCAAAAACTTTATTTGAATATTTGAAGTTCTCATCTGTCAGTGCATACATATCATTAATGTTCTCTTTCTGATTTGGATGTATAACTATTATAGATTTAATAGAGCAAATATGTATATTCGCAATTTTATATACTCCATGAAGTTTAATACATATCAAATACGTATGTAGTTAATTGTGTCTTAAATGAAAGCGTAAATAATTTACAGTATTTACTCATATACCCACTAGCATCATTTGTCTGCTAAATACAAAACTGCTGACGAATTAAAAAATAAATTACAATTATTCAGTGTACCACGCAAGTCTCATCCAACGAGCATAGGTTGATCGCAGGAGTACCACAAGGCTCTGTCCAAGGCTCTCCTTCTCTTTTTTTTATTTTCATTGACGACCTGTTGGGGCATACTGTGAACCCAATCTACTCCTTTGCGGATGACGGCAACCTCGGTCACGTACTCATTTAATCATCGGCCAGGTCCTCTGGAGGTCGAGGACAAAAGAACTCACTTAACCGCGATTTGTGAGTGGGGCCAAATGAACAGAGTAGATTTTAATGCACAAAAGACCCAGTGCTGTTTGTTGGCACACAAAGGTTCCACTGTTCCAGCATCGCCGTCAACATCTATGGGTGGTGTGGATATCGACGAATCAGACACTCTTGATGTTCTGGGCATGAAGATACAGGGTGCTGCTCGCTGGTCTAGCCATATATTCGAAGTGTCGAAAGAAGCATTCAAGTGTTTAGGCTTTTTAAAGCGGTACATGAAATACTTCACCTCATCTGATCTCGTAAATATTTACACCACCTACATCCGTCCTAAAATGGAATTCAACTCCCATATATGGGCAGGGGCTCCAATGACATCTTTGCAGCTGTTGGACCGTGTGCAGGGGAGAGGGGTGGTGATTATAGGCGATGGTAGGGTATCCAACTCTATTGTCTCCCTGCAGCATCGCCGGAATGTGGGTTGTGTATCGCTATTCTATAGACATTTCAATGGCATTTGCTCGTCAGATATCCTCCGTCTGGTCCCTGACTTTAGAACATTTAGCCGGAATACTCGGATATCCAGGGTCTCTCATCCGTTCGTTGTAAAGTGGCCGTTGACCGGACGACGCACTATAGAGAAAATTCGTTCTTCAGCCGGACTGTTCGTATGTGGAATAATCTTCCTACAAGAGTTTTTCCTGCCTGCTATGACATTATAAAATTCAAGGCCAACGTCAACAAACACTATTCCCTCTTTCCTCCCTCCTCCCTCCAATACCAAAAAAAAAAGTGATATATGTTGTTGCCATATTTCCGTTAAGAGACCTAAAATACATGACTACAAAGTTATGTGATTACAATAAGACCGGTTACAGAGTAATTTCGTTCAAAAGTGAAATTAAATTAGTTTTGTCCTTCTACAGAAAACCATAATAAAAAAAACTTTTGTTTTAACAATGTAAAAGAGAAAAACTAGAAAACATTAAGTATCGTAGTACAGGGTTATCCAACAAGAGGTGTTATTTTGGTATTTCGGTAGCTGTCAGTCTTGAAGCTTTTATTCTTTGACATTTGACAAGTAGAAACTAGGCCATTAAGAGAAATGGAACGATACACGTCTCAACAACGCATTGAAATTATTAAAATTCACTACAAAATGATTAAAATCTTGCATTCACAGTTCGCAAAACTAAAGCATTTTTGGATCGTCGTGAAGCCCTTGTCGGACCGCAATACAGAAATTGCTGGAAAAATTCGAGCTGTTGGGACAAGTTAGCGATATAAAGAATAAAACCTGTTCACGTCGCTCAAGAATAACTGAGAATATTGCTGCTGTAGCCCAAAGAGTTGAAGAAAACCCAGGTTTGTCCATGCCTTGTCGTTCTTTAAAATTGGGCAGTCCACAAACGTATAAAGTTCAGTTAACACAATAACTCAGGCCGGCCGATCATCAACAACGTCGTGTATTTGCTGATTGGGTTCTTGAAATGTATGAAAATGATCGTTAATTCCATTGAAAAATCATCTTGACTGATGAGGCCCATTTCCACCTCGGTGTTTACGTCAACAAGCAAAATTGTCGCATCTGGGGCTCGGAAAACCCAAGAGTTATTGTTGAGAAGCCTCTCCATCCTTTATGGAGTTTACTTTATAGACTTTACTTTATAGAAAATGAAGTTCGATCAACAGTTACGGTGAATGGATTGCGCTATCGAGAGATGATTAATGATTGTTTATGGTCGGAGTTGAATTATATTGATCTGGACAACGTTTACTTTCAACAAAATTGCGCTACGTGCCACACAAGCAACGAAACCATTGCTCTTTTTCGGGAAAAGCTTCCGGACCGTGTTACCTCTCGAAGAGGTGATCATAATTGGCCATCGAGATTTCGTGATTTAACACCTTGCGACATCTTCCTGAAAGATAACGTCTACGACAACAGCTCAGCGTCGATTCAAGACTACAAAGATAGAATTCGTGAGACTATCGAGGACATAGGTCAGTCACTTTGCGATTTGGTTATGGAAAATTTCAGGATATGGTACAGTAATCGTATTCGTGGTGGCCATTTGGCTGGTGGCCATTTGGCATACCTTCTTCTTTATTACGAAATAAATATCCGATCATTTGATATTGATATCTAATATTTTCAGTGAGACTGGCACCTCCCACACAGTGCATATTTTACATTTTCAATATTACGAGCGCTATTGGGACTAATTCGCTTGCATTTTAGCTGGAATTTACTACTGGAAGACGGATACTCCACGGCCATATTAGGCGACAACTGGACATAGGATCGTCCCATTCGCTTTAATTTGTTTCTTCTTGTACGCAACTGGTTCATGACCATATAAGGCCATAATTGGACATCGTTAAAAATATGAAGTTATATATGTCGTACTGATGTAACGACACTCATGGACTTTTTACATGTATTATTGTTGTCCGGGAAATTGTCACACGAGGGTACACAAGGCGGTTGACCCTTAACCACGCACTGTATCGTATAGTAGGGAATCTGATAGGGAATCAATCATATTTGACGAATTGACTGGGAAATTATGAAGACTTTTTGTTTCGGTTGAAACTTATAGCATACTCTGCGCATTTAAGGTTAAAGTTGAAGTGGTTCAATCCCAAAATGGAGTTTTCGAGATAATTGAGTTTGAAATATAGTTAAAAATTTAAAGCGAGATCAATTTTTTCACATAGAGTGGTCAAATTTTGAGTGTATATGTAAAATGAGGACCTTTTTTTAGTGATACTAAAAAGAATAAATTAAAGTTGAACCATTTTTAAATTTAGAATTTGTTTTTTTTTTATTAAAGCACAAAAATATAACTATTCATAAATAAAAACATCGCCAATAATGCTGGGAAGATTTTTTAACGGACATCATTTAATTTTTATTTGGATACATCGATAGATAGGTAGAACTTAGATCGATGTTCAATTCAGGTAGAAGAAAATCTGCCTGGTCAGCTAGTTTATTATATTTGTATTAGTTAAAGAGTTTCATCCAGTTAAAACATACATTAAATCTGGCACTTTTTCTTTAACAAAAATACCAATAGCTAAATAGTTACGTGGTTCTGTATGACCTTATGTTGAAGCGATGAGAGTCCATAAATAGCCGCGGAATCCGGCTAAATGTTTCAACATCAGCGACAATTAAAATATGTATAGAATAACGAAAAACACCACATCTACTGGCTAAGCTGAAGGAAGACAATAGGGTTGGATATCCCACAATCCCCTACAATCACCAACGCTCTCCTCTGTACACAGTCCGGGAACTGCAAGTATGTTATTAGAGTCGCTGCCCCTATTTGGGAGATATATTCCATTTTTCGCCTGATGTAGTTGGTTCAAATATGTAGGGGATCAGATGCGGTGATGTACATATTAGTGCAGCAATTCAAATAACCTAAACACTGGAGTTCTTCTTTCCACACTTCGAATATATGTCTAGCCCAGCGACCATCACCATGTACATTCAAGCCCAGATTATCAATAGCATCTGATATGTCGATATCCACACCACCCAGAGAGATTGACGACGATGGTGGATCAGTGGAACGTTTGTGTGACGTGCATTAAAATCTACTCTGACAATTTGATAAAACTGAAAAATCGTAGCGAAATCACGTACATCGCTACCTTTTTGTCCCCGAACTCCAGAGTCATATGAGTGTAAATGATAGAGGTTGCTCTCATCCGCAAATGAGCAGGACATCAACGAAACTAAAGAAAAGAGAAGGAGAGAGAACACAACACTGTGGTATTCCTGTGCTCAAACTACGCTCGTTGGATGAGACCCCAGCTATAACGATTCGTTTAGAGCGATGTCTGAGTAAACTTGATATTAACGGAGAGAACATATTACCGCCACCATATGCAATAAGTTTTGATATGAGTGTTCTGTGCCAAACCCTATTGAACGCTTTGGAAATAACATGAGACGCGACCTTGCTTTCAACAGGGCACGCTGTAAGGTTTTCAGTTTCGACGGTTTCTTCAATCAGAAAATCACTTACTTTCCCATTGAAGAAGAACAACAAGTAACGCAAAAGCGCTGTAAATATTCTGGCCTAGATTGGTCTTTTCCGTTTGCGTAGCAACTTTATTTACTTTTATTTATACGCCAATTTCTGAACGCTTCCTCTTTGGATCTGACAGCTTCATTGCATGCCTGGTTAAACCAACAATTCTTTGAAGGGTTAATCACAGTAGTCTGTGAGGAAATATGCGTGCTTATTCCAAGAAGAAGTATTTTCTCGACAATTTCAGCAGCAACATCGACATTATTATATAGGAAAAATAATTTCCAGTTAAGGTTCAAATTAAAATTGTGGAGCTCAGCACAAAGTGTCTTTCGTTTATGTGCATTGTCCGCTTAGTGACTAGTTTAAATGTTGCCCGCAGATGGAAAAACAATAACGATGCGGAAATGCTACAATGTTCCGAATAACCAAGAGGTGCTAGAACATTATCCTACTACTTTACAAGATGTGTTGGTTCATTAACTAGATGCGACAAGTTGATGTGCGCGGCGAATACCTGATACCTCTGGAGATGTATGACTCGAAAGGGAATTGGTATTGAAATCACCAGAAATTACAATTAATAATCTTCTAATATTTTCGAAATAGAGTCGGAAAAGTTGACGAAGCCATTCAATGTATAGTTCGCTTTAAACTTTTAGTCAGAGGCTGTTGTGTCCTGAACAACTCACTGAATACAGAGAAGTTTGCAAATTCATACATTCATTTTTATAGAATGAACTGAAAATATGTTCAAATGACATGATTTACATATTTTCTCTATTACTTGAATATAATTACGAAATATTCAATGTAGAAACAAACGGAGAACTGCTCTCAATTCAGTTTGCTGTCCTATTCGATGCTGGAAATTTCTCAGCCATTCCATAGGACAAGTACATCACTATGTCGGTTAGTTGATACCCGATATGAGTAAATGTGATATAAAATCAAACAGTGGAAATCACTGCTTGTTTCAAAAAAAAAATCCCACATTCGCAGTTTTGCATTTGCATGATGTATGGATATTCTGGATTATCTGAACAAAATACAGATTTCTATAAAATTCAAAATAGGTCATGTATATTCGTTGCTGTGGAAATTTAACATTTCCCCTGGAGGACTTCTGCCAGCCTGGTTAGCAGATATTCATAGCATCAAACAAAGTCCTACCGACAGTATATCGCAGTGATAATGAAAACAGATCAGATACCTTTATACGAATCAATAAAGCCTATTTATATGAAGACCGACAGCAGGATTCAATGGCAAACTGACTTTTTATATGTCATCATTTCATTTGTAGTTACATGCACCAATGCCATTCGACAAGGATACACACTTTTCGAGGCATAATCTCGATTGCTAGTAAAATATCGCATACTCTCATATATGCATATATCCTTGTACTGTGTATATATGTCTTTAATAAATATACGCAACTATTTGTTTATTGTAATTTATTTTTCGTTATTTTACTCAGAATGGTAGAATGAATGCGCAGCGTTGAACTGGCCGTAAGAGGCCTGAAAGAAGGCCTTTTAATGACATTGAAAATACTTTTCTCTATGCGAATAAGTTACAGGGGAACGTGGCCTAATAATATTATAGAACATTTTTTTAGAGTTTTATAGAGTTTTTCGTCTCAGAGAACCTAATTATAGGATTCTTACTGTTTTGTGCAAAGAGGGATAATATATTGTAGCCGTGTGTATGAGGATACAGGCGACCTTCACCACTGACTAGTGATGTTGTTTTGATAGTAGGCAGAATGTTAAAAACGATTATGAACGACGAATTGCTATATGAAGGAATGAGTGACATCAAGCACTACATCTTCTGCAGCGACACTAAGATCGTCTGTCCTCTACACTCAATAAAGTTGTTTACTCTACTTGTGATCTAGAATAATATTCTTTAGTTACATAATATTCTTGACCTACGGATTTTCAGATTACAAAAAGGACATACAAAATTCTAAGAAAGAGCACATATTTTCCCACAAGGATATGAAGGCACTTTCCCGCTGTTCTTATCCATACACAACGCCATACTGTACTTTTTTGTGTTGTACAAAATTAGTAAATTTGTAAATAAACTTTTTTCTAGAAACAGAACAGCAGGAGGCTTGAACTGAACCCTTGCCAAGGACGTCATACTAATTCTCATCTATAGAACACAATAGGGCCTAACACGGGCTCCACTTACCTTAAGACTCTGGCGATATCACTGCTGGGCAAACTGTCATATCTGTATGAATTCCACCATTTATTGCAAAACCATACTACAAACAACTGTCAGTTTAAAGAATATTTAATAGTTTCACATAAAGTACGTATGCATAACATACGATTTTTATTTTATTTTTCGTTTATCTGCTCCAACAATTTTGGATATTGCGATAGCAGGCACACATACTTTCCTCTGAGCAAATATCAAAATAATCATCTTCAACACTCGTAGTATATACAACTTTACAGGTTCAACAAAATCTGTAGAAATCACATCGGACTATTCAGACAAAGACTTAAGGCAAGGGTCAGATATATTTCATCGGCATAGATGGTCTTCTTTCTGATATTCTTTCCCTTGCTATTTAGGGGCCGGGTAAAGGTGCCGAACTTTCACTGATACCGATACCGATTTGGAATGATATTTTAAGTTAATTTGTATAATCGGTGTATTTTCTGATCTCGCCTGGTATATTAACTACATAATAGGCATGTTTTCGTTTCAAGCCAGAGATTATCGTTTTTTTTAATTGTAAAGAAAGCGCTAAACTAGTAATGTTGTTTGTTAGCTCTGCGAAAAGATGTAGATAGCAATTCATGAGAATCTGAAATAATATACAAGTATGTGTTGTTGAAAAATATTAAACATATAATTGTAAATGAAAGATTCTCTTACTGGTCGTCTGTAATTCCAGAAACAATTTTGTATTTATTTCCTTCTTCTTCTGGTTTCCATCTTTCTATCTTTGTTTACTTGGAAAATGGTGCATTGCCGCACCAACTTAACACAGAAAATCGGTTAATAATTTCCTATCACACTTAATACAGCTTAATTCTCCATACAAAATAAGCGAATATCTAAGCTAGCGATGTAACGAAAACACGCCTAAATAAGCCGATTCGCATAACGACATAATTTGTCTAGCTACAGACCGATTCTTCGTAAATATGGATTATACAACCCAATGGTCTGAAAATCCAAAACAAGCCACACACAGATGATGATATATACAAAATGTATCCTAGATAGTTTGGCCAACCACTTTTAACAATGGTTATATGTTCTCCAACGCAGACACTGCTATTGTGTTGTGCACTACTGCTAGTAGATGAACAAGCACATTGCAAATACATATTCGCAAAATATAAATTAAATATTTGTAAATCTAATTTATTTTTTTGTAATAGTTTTGCAAAAATGAATACTTATTACTACATAAATTAGAATACATATAAATATATGTTGTTTAAACATAGGGAAGTACGGAGACACATGAATGTATCTGAACGGCTGGTAGGTGACAACTTTGGGATGATATTTAAGAAAACTTTATCACTCATTTACTTCAATAGTGTCACAATTCCGGATTGACTTTTTATTTTTTTGCTCAAGAAAATGCTGTAAGTCTCTTATTTAAAGTAACTTTTGTTCAGCAGTGCATTACTGAAACATTTGTCAGGCCTCTAGATTATTTGCTAACCAAATGGTTTTTCCCATATTTGCTAAGTAAGACGCAATTGAGAACTTTTTAACGAGTCTCTTGAAAAAAAAGTGTTTTGAGTTCTGACACTATTGACGTAAATGAGCGGTATGTGCTTTATATTTTATATGCTTTAAAATTTCGATCCAATACCGATAAAGTACATACATCAAAAAGATTCAAAATATTTTTTTTTCGGTTTCCGAAAACATTCCCATTATCCATGGGGCACGAGAATGAAATTGCGCTTATTTTTTTCCTCGATGAAAACAATCGTCATGTTACTGTCCATGGAGAGCGCTTTCATGAAACCATTTTTGGCCAGAATTGGGTGAGCTTGAAATCGCTGATATGTGGTTTGAACAAGGCGGTGCCACAAGCCACAGAGCATGTGCTACAATCGATTTACTGAAAGGCAAATTAGGTGAAAGTGTTATCTCGACATTGTCCGGTCGAATTTTGACCTCGTTCATGCGATTTAATGCCATTTGATTTCCTATTTTTGGTGTCACATCAAGTCAATTGTCTGTGCCATCATTCAATGCGAAATTTCCAACGTGCCGTTTAAATTGTGTGTAAAGGCACGGTCAGACTAGTCAAATATTTGACGGAAATCTTTTTGATCTATTTGCATTCGAATTTGCCAAAAAAATAAAACAGTGTTGACTTTATGACCATTCTACGGAAAAATATTTATCCGTTTTGGTTTGTTCAAACAGCTATCAAATATTCCTAGATAGAAGTTTGGGAAAACATGTTTGCCATGTGTATTTGCCAACAACAAAAATTGGTATCGAAGTGTCAGTAAATACATATTTCTTTCCCAAAACACTCAAAAGCAATGATGCAAGAAGGTGAATAAAAAAAAACATTTCTTTTTAAATTATTTATTAATGAAAGCAACAAATTTTAGATTTTGTTAATAATTAAAAACTAAACATAAATTCCATTTAAATTGAAATTAATAATGAGAAGGTTCAATTAAAAATCATATATTCCATAAGAAATTCAGAAATTTAATATAATATTCTGAAAACTATTGTAAATTTATAAAATTATATATGATATTCAAAAAATTTAAATTCAAATTCATAAACCCCATCGAATTTGTAAATTTCAGATAGTATTTTATGAATGAACGAATGAAGATAACTAATAACATAAAAAGTCTGTGTACGAGTTTTTAGAATCTTTCTACTTTTCTTCTTCCGTGCACTGCAAAAATAAATTAAGTCACGGATGGCGGACGGATGTAGCGGAGTCGACGCACAGGGCTTTTTCAAAGCAATTAATTTGCAAAGAAGAAATTCCATAATAAATTTGCCACGTCTCTACTTTACGATTGCCAAATATGAACTGTCAAGCCTAATGTTTACCAAGATGGCGGCAAAACAAAGTATTTTTCCGTTCCAGCGGAAACCCTGTATTAATTTAAAAATATCTTGTTCGTCCCAATCCTTTACCACTTTTGACTTGGAACATGGTTTTTTAGCAGGAATTTCGCAATCACTTTCAAAAATCAGCAAATGACTCCCATTAATATTTTATTTAATATTAATTGTTCAATATACTCGCAATCTTATATCTTTGATATTTCGCGTTCTTAATTTGTTTTTAAAACCCAAAATTGTTTATCATATTCATGTTTATTTATTGTTAATTATCCATAAATTTTTATCAATCGTTATTAGCATTTTTCCTCATTTAACGATTTATATTTTAAAAGCTGACACCAGCGTTGCCGTTGACTTTTTTCAAAAAGTATCACAAAAAGTATCATTTTCAAAAAAAAGTACCAAAAAAAGGTATCATTTTTAAAAAAAAGTATAAAACGTTGTAAAACGATTTTTTTATTTAAAAATTACTTCAAATTAGGTACAAAGTAAGCACAACAATAAAACAAGGTAAAAAATACGAATTCATGTAAAGTAATGAAGTAATGAATAATTTTTTTCGGAATTTGTCAATTAATTCCGGGTTTGGCTTCCAATCTTCTAAATCAGTATCAACCAAATTAAGAGCTGATAGTCTCTCATTACAGGTCTGAACTTTGAGTCTATTTGTTAGCATATTTTTCATAAGAGAAAGTTTTGAAAAAATACGCTCAGCGCAAGCACTGCTGTGTGGCAGTTTAAAAATATATGACACAAATTTATTTAATGTCGGGAACAAGGGCTGGTTGTAGGAATTTTTGATTTTTCCTACTTTCCCCCAAAACTCCTCAGCATCCCTAATTTGGAAAAGGCGCTGCCATATTTTTTCTTTTGTTAAAGCCTCCAAAGATTGATATTCGCTCACAAATTCATCTGCATCTTTAATTTTATAATTAAATTCAGATATTAAATTCAGATATTGATTTGATCATAGAGGGATCTAAAAACAAAAAGTATCAAAAACAAAAAGTATCAAAAAAGTGGCAAGACCCAAAAAAAGCATCATTTTGATACTTTAGTATCATCAACGGCCACGCTGGCTGACACCATGGCTTGCTTCTGTTGATGTTGTCCATTGTTTGTTCTTCAAATAATTATTTCCCGAAGTAAGACCAAAACATTTGCCCTGTAGTGGTTATATTGGTCAAATATTTGTTTACAGGCAAATAATATTGTTTGACGAAAATCAGCTGATTTGTTTGCCCATCTAAATTGCTTTGTGGTTAGTCTGAGGAAAACAAATATTTGAATTGTTCGTCAATTACACTACTCAACAAAATGAAAAAAATTTCATGTACTCCGGATGCGATAATTTTTTCTGTGTAGATAACCTTGACATGAGCTCGAAAAACGCAATAAAAAATTTTTTTTTCGTTTGGTTTTTGTTTTATTTTTTTTTTTTAAATTTTAAAAAAAATTTTTTGGTTAATTTGTTTCGTCCGGCATAACTCGGGAACCACTAGCCCGATTTAATTGAATTAAATTTTAAAAAATTTATAATTACAATTCCCTTAATCTGTTTATATATTGTTTTCCTATACAAGCAACAGTTTCCAAGTTAAAAATGAATATATAAAGGAAAAAACTTATTTTTTGCCTAAAGATTTAAATTTTTTTTTTTAAAAAATCCATAAAAACTCCAAAATGAAAAAAAATGTCAAATCTTATTACTTTTACGTAAAGTCACATAACCTATGAGCAAAATGAGACAAAGATCATGAAAATCGATGCACGCGTTTCGCTTTTATTCGCAATTGAGTAAAGATATGAATTTCAAAAATCAAAAAAAGTCATATATTTTTGTCACCCAACAAATTTTAATTTTTTTTTGTAATAAAAAAGAAAAAACCTTACCATAGACAAAGTTGTGCATGTGTCGAGCAAATTTTTGAAATTCATACCTTTACTCAATTGCGAATAAAAGCGAAACGCGTGCATCGATTTTCATGATCTTTGTCTCATTTTGCTCATAGGTTATGTGACTTTACGTAAAAGTAATAAGATTTGACATTTTTTTTCATTTTGGATTTTTTATGGATTTTTTAAAAAAAAAAATTTAAATCTTTAGGCAAAAAATAAGTTTTTTCCTTTATATATTCATTTTTAACTTGGAAACTGTTGCTTGTATAGGAAAACAATATATAAACAGATTAAGGGAATTGTAATTATAAATTTTTTAAAATTTAATTCAATTAAATCGGGCTAGTGGTTCCCGAGTTATGCCGGACGAAACAAATTAACCAAAAAAAATTTTTTAAAATTTAAAAAAAAAAAATAAAACAAAAACCAAACGAAAAAAAAAATGTTTATTGCGTTTTTCGAGCTCATGTCAAGGTTATCTACACAGAAAAAATTATCGCATCCCGAGTACATTGACTAGTGTAATTAATATATACAATTTGTATGTCCTTAATCGAAAACCCGGTATATAAAGGCTTCTCCAACAAGAGGTATTTCGGTAGCTGTCACTTTTGAAGCTTTTATTATTTGACAAGTAGAAACTATGCCATTAATAACAAATGGAACGATACACGTTTCAACAACGCATTGAAATTATTAAAATTCGCTATAAAAATGGTGAATATTTTGCAGTTACTCTTTGCAAAACTATAGCATTTTTGGGGGCGTCGTGAAGCACCTTGTCGGACTGCAATACAGAAATTGGTGGAAAACGACGCTCAAGAACAACTCAGAATATTGATGCTGTAGACTAAAGTGTTGAAGAAAACCCAGAATTGTCCCTTCCTCGTCGTTCTTTGGAATTGGGCATTCCACAAACGTATAAAGTTCAGTTAACACAATAACTCAAGCCGGCCGATCATCAACAACGTCGTGTCTTTGCGGATTGGGTACTTGAAACGCAAGAACATGATCAGAAATTCCATTGAAAAATCATCTTGACTGATGAGGCCCATTTCCACCTCTGTGTTTACGTCAACAAGCAAAATTA
This sequence comes from Hydrotaea cyrtoneurina, assembly GCA_958296145.1. Classification (NCBI taxonomy): domain Eukaryota; kingdom Metazoa; phylum Arthropoda; class Insecta; order Diptera; family Muscidae; genus Hydrotaea; species Hydrotaea cyrtoneurina. The sequence continues at coordinate 45,954,498 of OY282514.1, read as the reverse complement.
TCGCATCTGGGACTCGGAAAATCCAAGAGTTATTGTTGAGAAGCCTCTCCATCCTCAACGTGTGGTTGGTTGGTGCGGTTTATTGGTCATTGGACCTTACTTTTTCGAAAATGAGGTTGGATCAACAGTTACGGTGAATGGATTGAGCTATCGAGAGATGATTAATGATTTTTTATGGTCGGAGTTAAATTATATTGATCTGGACAACGTTTATTTTCAACAAGACGGCGCTACATGCAACACAAGCAACGAAACCATTGCTACGTAAATAAGTTTCCGGATTGTGTTATCTCTCGAAGAGGTGATCACAACTGGCCACAGAAATCTTGTGAGTTAACACTTTGCGACTTCTTCCTTTGGGGCCACGTGAAAGATTTAAGATCTCAAAGACAGAATTCGTGAGGCTACTGAGGACATAGGGCAGCCACTTTGAGATTTGGTTATTGAAATGTTCATGAAAAGGATATGGCCCTGTAAGCGTGGTCGTGGTGGCCCTTTGCCTGAAGTTGTTTTTCATTATTAACGGCATACCTTCCTCTTAATTATGATATAAACATCCGATCATTTATCTCAAACATTTTATTTTTCTTTGAATACCAAAATAACAACTCTTGTTGGTTAACTCGTTCTCGTATCAAAGTATACGATTTTTAATGTTTATGACTTAAAATAATTCCTTACTCCTTGCCTACAAAATTGTGTTTGTACAGAACTCAAAAATTTTAATTACATCAAGAGATATAGATGGAATATATTTCTGAACCACTGTGTGATGGCTGTAACTATGAACTTTTACAGAAGTTGCGGTGGGGTCGGCCAAACTACAATCAATAAATGCATTATTTTGGGATACACAACATTGACAGTGTTTTTTTTTATTTCCTAAAGTTGTTTAAGATCTGAGCGGAAAAAACGGAATTACTAACATATATCATGCCACAATGAGACCCTTTGAGAATTACATGCTAACGTATTTGCATTTTCAATCCACATTCCGCTTTAATTTATGCAAATATATGTATTTAGTTGTGAATTGTATATGCACCAAGTGGAAAGATCGCAAATATTTCATATTCTACACGTACATAATTTATGTAAAATGTTAAGAAATCTATTTTGTGGTTTAATGCATATTAAAGATTTTTTTCTGATTATTATTTATTGCACAACAACAGAACTAAATTAGAGAATACACTTTTCAAACACACATAATTGATGAGCAATTTGGGTAAATCGCTTTAAAAATTTAAACAGAAGGAACCTAATTGGCCTTAGGTGGGTCAGAAAATGTTGTGAAGTCATAAAGAAAATTAAAAAAATATATACTGAAATAATGCAAATTACCTTTGTTTTTGTTTCTATTTTAACACAAATAAATGAATGTTCTGCTACCACTATCACTAATAGGATTTATCTTGATTTATCTTTGAAAATATCGTTATCCATATTAAAAACCCTTTAAAATTGAATACCCTTAAAGAAACCGTTAAAAAATTACAAATACCGTTCTCTAGTATCCATAACGTTTCCCTTATCTCTTTTTTTATCGGTATTATTTTAATATTTTTGCAATTTGTTTTTTTTTTCTATTACATTCATCGTATATTTTCGAAAACGAAAGAAAATTTGCAACACATAGAATTATTGTTGCCAGAGTCGTGTTCATTTTCCAACCCCGTTATTGATCGGAAGATTTGTTTATATGAATGGTTGCCGATCAGTATTACCGTTGTTAACTAATGTCGCAATTTGCAACTTTTTTGACGTTCGGAAATTTTATGTGCTACTATTTTGACCCGAAGCAATATGACGATTGTCAGGGATAAACATTAAGCTAGATATGCTTAAGAAAATGCAAATTATTTTTTATGTCGAATTTTTTTGCAAACTTCTGTTTTTTTTTTTTAATTTGCAAGTTCCAACGAATATAACTTTTTCTCCGTAAAGATTTTGTTTTCATGTCTCCAACGGTTTTCCAACCAACCATTTACCAGCAACAAACTGAACCGGGATGGAAAAAATATTATTTTATTCCCGTAAAAAAGTGAGCATTGTTGACTATAAATACAAATTTAATGGAAATTTAAGTTTTTCTAAGAAACGAGGTTTCCAACTTTGGACCTTATAGTTCATCTGTGGTTAGGCCAACTCGATTCATCTTCCAGAGTAAAACTAGAACACACCTCAGCTATGTTTCTGTGAAATGTTAATCAAATCGGGCAAGACAATAGCAAATGGTGGATGTTTGTATAAATTGGCTGCACATATATTAACATAATTTGACAAAAGCGGGTGTGACGAACGTTAAAATAGGATTAATGAATCAATAAATTGAAAGTAACTCGTGTGAATCTATTTTATCTGGTCTAAATTTGCTACATCGCAAAGTGGAAGACTGAATACCAATTGAAGCATTGAATAACGTTTTAAGCTAAATTTTTTTGACATCTATTTATTTTTAAAAAAAAGTGTGCTACTTTTTTCTGACAGAACGATACAATAGGGTGCTGAAGCTGGAGTTGAATATCCTCATTTTTGTACTTCTCGATTTCTCGATAGCTGGGAACAGTTATTGCGGTTAGCGATACCCGCACATGACCCTCACATGTTGTCAATAATGCTGTCGTACAGAACATAAGATGTAAAAAATTTCGTCTAATGCCTTATTTGTACATACGAACGAAATCCAGCAATTATGTGGTTTTCATGAATAACAACGTAAGTTATAATAGAAAACTTTTCAGGAGAGCGAAAACAAATAATTTTTAAAATTGCTGCTTCTGTAAAAATGTTAACTCAAGTTGTTATTAACAAAGAAAACAGCCTAACGAATCATTTGTTTAAAAAAAAGGATTACTTTCATGGAAAGAATTTTCGGATGTCGCTTATAGAAAACTGATGATTTTTTTTTTTAATATTTTTATTTTTAGACTGCAAACCCGGTATGCACCGGTATTATAATTTCGATCAGAAATACCGCCACCGTTACTGATACCCAAATATATAAATAAATAACATCGATATCCGTTATTCGTTTCGTTTTCCAACCTTGTTTGGTACCCGAAATTGTACCATCCGTCAGCTAAGACGTAAAGTATACGCAACGTAACAGTTACGCATAACACTCATACGCTCAAGTGGCCAGACCACCATTCACATCATATCCATGGTTTCATTCCATAGGATGCTAATAACCTAGACAGATGATGCGCAGACTTAATACAAATTAATATCTCACATAAATACACAAAATCAAACTGCATTTAGGTATTTTAATATGGCAACACAATCATTCACAACCATTCACAATGAACTGTTGGACTCACAAGAAACAGCTGTTGTCAAATTGTTTGCTATTGCTACTGTGTCGAAATAAAATGATATAGAGTCAGCAAAGACGAGTTATTTTAGTAATTTCAGCATTCTTTCAAATAAATAGTGATTTTTTTTACCCACAACATAACTGCTAGTTATACGTTCCTCCTTCTATTCATTTTAAATCGATGTAGATGTCAAAGAAATTATTGACTAACAGTTGTGTAGGTTCAGCTGTTTACTAAAATGTGCACGAATTAAAATTTTTTTTATCAGAATATGAATGAAAATATCTTGGACCTGTAAAGAATGCACAATAGTGTTTGCATTGTTCCTCAAAGTTGAGTTAGCATTATAATAATTATTCTATACACTTGCACGCATTTATTTATTGGGGGAATAACACTTAGCGACAAAGACTTAGACAGCACGATATAAATAAATGCCCCTTCTAAAGGAATGCTAAGTGAAACTTATTCCGTTTTGGAAAGAACGTTTTTTTTTTTTAAAATTTAAGCTATAGACAAGATTTAAGTTGAAATTATCCGAATATCATTATTATTTATGGTTCTCTTTGCTAATATCCCGAATCTGGCATACAAATTTTACACAATGTTTGTTGGAGAATGTTCAGATTTCTGTAAATCCTCACATGGTTTTTTATCCTGTTTGTTAAGTTGGTAAAACTGTACTAGATTCGGTAATTTGTATACATTCAATAGCTTGGGTTTTAAGATAACCAGGCAATAAACATGCATGTGTGGGATAAAACGGCGTGGTATTTTTAGGAAAAGGTACGAGCATTGTGATAACGAGTGGAATTTTCCACAAGATGTTACGCGTGTGTGTGGGTTGACAAAATAACCCCACACATGCGTTCTATCGTATTCTCGTTCCTTCTTTAGGATTAGTTTAGTTTAAGAAAATGTATGGTAGTTTAAGAAAATATTGGAAAATACAAAACTCAGTGTCCTACAAACATTGAACCGTGCTAGTACAATTTATTTCTGTCTCGTACAGAGAAAGAATATGCCGCCTGGAAATCTTAGAAGAGCATCGTGAACAGTTTTCTTGGAAACAATAAGAGTGAAAACTACAAACAAATTGTTGCTGAGTTACTGGAAAATTTTAACGAATTAATTGGCCGCCATGATCATGTGATTTAACACTGTTGTACATCTTTCTTTGGGGGAAAAAGAAAGAAAAAGTGTACGTGAATAAGCCATGATCAATTCCAGAGCTAAAGGATGAGATGATTCGGATCATTAACGACATTGAACCTCAATTATGTCTCAGAGTCATTGAAAATGTGGACCACAGGATAAAAGTAGCGAGCATTTGGGCGACATTTTGTTTCATACATAATTTTGTGGTTTTTTCAATTAACCGCTTAATTGCTACATTTGGTAAATCTTTTATTGAAAATAATGTACCATTAATCATTGTTTTTTTTTTAGCAAAAAACCACTTAAGGGGAATGCTTCCAAAAAATCTTCTAATCATTACCTTATCATTACATAAAATCATATATTCTCATTAGATGTTGCTTACAAAAAATAAATTAAATTATGATTCGATTTCTTTCTTTGGTTTAGTTTTCATGTGTGTTCTTAATAACAACATTTATTTTTACATACGACAACATAAGTGCAGACACGTTATCTTGCTCATACATTTTGCACAAGCAAACATATTTTTTTTTATAAATTATTAATATTTTATTATGAACAAATTTTAATACAAAGAACAGAAATATTCTTCGTTCATACAAAATTTTTTTTTAATATTTTTTCAACTGATCCAAAAACGCCGAAAATTTTAATACCAACGCGGTTGCTTGTGAAAACCACAGTCATATCATAATAACAAATATTAAGATAATTCTCTGAAAATTGTGGTTTTATTTACAAATATTAACATGTGTTTTTGTTGGACCACCCTTTATTTGAATGAAGTCTGTTATTACATGTTACGCGAGATAAATATGTATATATTTGGATATATGTATATCCGACAAGGTTTCTTTCCGATCAGTGTGTTAACCTATTTTAGGTTTTGTTTCGGAAACTTCTTATACAAATATTTTTCTGCTATTTAGCCATACAATTTATTGCTATGACGTCTAGAATTCGTAAAAATCGGTCAACCCATTCCGCAGTGAACTTTTTCCATGGAAAACATACCATTGAAGTAGACATTTATTGAGACTTTTTTGAATAAAATTGAGGTATTAAGGATACTTAAAACAATTTCGTACTACTTCAATAACAAATACATTGTTCTCCAACAATAGGAGTTATTTTGGTATTCAGAGAAAAATGGAATTTTTTGAGGTAAATAATCGGATGTTTATTTCATAATAATGAGAAAGGTATGCGGTTAATAATGACCGTTTCCTCAAAGTGGTTTCCCTATGTCCTCGATAGCCTCACGAATTCTATCTTTCAGATTTTGAATCGATAATCACGTGTCCTCAAAGCAAGAAGTCGCCAGGTGTTAAATCACAAGATCTCTGTGGCCAATTGTGATCACCTCTTCAAGTGAATACACGGTCCGGAAACTTTTTTGTTTTGCGAACAGTGACTGCAAGATTTCCACCATTTTTGTAGTGAATTTTAATAATTTCAATGCGTTTTAGTAATGGCGTAGTTTCTACTTATCAAATGTCAAAGAATAAAAGCTTCAAAAATTAGAGTTACCGAAATACCGGGTGATTCAAAATAACACCTCTTGTTGGAGTACCCTGTACAGAAGTAACAACTCGAGTTTTGAAATAAAGCGAAAAATATTTTAACTATATTTAAGTAAGAGACCACACACTTACTCCCGGCGTTGACAGAAATCATATTTTCTATTTCATATTTTAAATATATATAAGAAGAAACAATATGCCTGGACTAATGCTTCCACCACATTGACGAAAAATCACCAGTTATATCTTGCCATGTCATATCGACGATGTGATCCGCATATGTGAGGTATTCACTTCGCCAGTTTTATTAGAATTTATTTATTATTAATTATTTCAATTCCATTAGAGAGAAAGTTGCACAATAGGAGTTGACCTTGTCGAAGACTTTTTGTAGTGGTTAATGGTGCTCTGCTTTCTATTTTTATTGAAGATCTAGTGTTACGCACAGTCATTTAACAAAGACGAACAAGTTGCGATTGGATACCATACGCTGAGATGTCATACTGGAGTTTCGAGGGCGGTTTTATAACCAATGAGTAAATGAAGGTACCGTTTTTGTACTCATGGATCTTTTCTAGGATTGAACAATGAGAGAATATTTGACAACGCACACGAAAGGGCGGCATCAGTTAATCGAGTTTGGGATTCAACTTTTACAAAATATGCCTGATCGGATATTATTTGCGATAAATAAACAATTTTATGCCGGCATTTGTCTCCATTCTTGTAAATCGGCCATAATACTCTGAGGAACCAATCGTTATGGTACTTGCAGCAATATCAAGCAGAGAAATGCTGCTTCCCATTACACAGAGCACTCAAGGTATCAATCACAATATAACAGTATATTAGTCTTTATTGTAGTGTATAACTCAATTTGGAAGAAGGTCCTTGTCTGTCCCTTGTTGGAATGTTATGGCAAATACGAAATTTTTCTGGTTGCTAAAATGTTTTGAATTTATCATTCTCCTCACATTACCGTCATCCCACTTCACTTTTTTTTTGGAAAATATGGACCATTTTCTCGTTGCCAGAATGATTTGAATTTATCATTCTGCTCCAATGGCCGTCTTTCCACTTCACTTTTTTTGTATGTTAACAAATAACAACTTTTATTATGCGAGTTATTTAAAAAGTCATTGAGTTTTCAAACTGTCCTCAAACGACCTCTATAATAAACAATTTGTTTCCTATCATAACACAGGGACACAAATTTCAGTGTATTCAAAGTGATGACGATTACCTAAAGGATTTTTTTCCTGAGATATCGGTTTTCGAGGGACGCTGGGCATGCTACCCTTTTGTTATCTTATGGTGTTTTGTTTCTCATAACTCCAGAACGGCTGCGCAGGCTTTGCTGAAACAAATTTTAAAAAATTAAGGATTAGCATTCATTTAATCTATTCTTTAATCTATTCTTATACTGTTTCTCTATATTATTGAAAGATTCGCAAATATAAATGTATTTATAAAAAAAAAATATTTTTTTTGCCTAAAAAATTTAAATTATTTGTTTTTAAAAATGATTAAAAACCTAAAACGGAAACTTGTGTCAAGGCTTATTACTGTCGCGTAAACCTACATAACTTATGAACAAAATGAGATATAGACCATTAAAATCTATGAACGCCTTCGCTTTTATTCACAATTAAGTGAAGGTACATATCTCATTTTAACAAGAATATTGATTTTTTGTTTCAATGATGACTTTTAGAAGTTTTATAACTTTTATACTTTCATATATTTCTTCATATTAGAAAAGAAGTCATAGAGGTGATTGATTTGCAGAACCACTGTTGCACTTTGTAATGATTTCATGCTGTTATAATATATAAGAGAATTTCATTTGTAAGATCATGTATTTATGTCAAGGTGATCTTCACAATTTCCGTTGTTATTCATTGCAATTATACACTTTTTACCCGCACAATTTACTAGAGTTTTTTACATTTTGTTTTTAAGCGGCTGCAGTTCGAAATTGCTTTAACCAAAATCACTTGTTGCAAAATTTTATTTTTAAGTACACTTTAGTGGAAAATTCTCCGAAAATCGCACTCAGTCACTAATTGTCGGCTGATATCATCCACTGATATACAGCTGGTTGAAGGGGACCAAATGCCAACAAAATATACAGATCTGACCCGATGCCAACCAGCTACATACAGCGTTGTTTGTTGCAAATCAAATTTAACTTGTGTTCTCTTTGTTTGTATTGCATTGTTTCGTTATTGTTGTTGTTCTGATGTATTTTCGCGATATTCACTCACTACTCGTATTGTTTAATTACAGCTACACTTACATTATTTCTTTTTTCAAACAATTTCCCGGGTTTGTGTAGTTAAAATACGTTTTAAAAATCCATTAGGTTTGAACACACACAAAAAAAAGAAGGAAAAAACAAAGGAACGAACTTTTGCAGACACACACATACATACATATATGCACACCCATACATACGTACATGTGCGCCTGTATGTGTTTATTGTTATGGTACTTTGTGCCATAAAAACAGTCGTTACAATTCTTTTCACCATAAAATTTTACGTACATTTTTTTTTTAAATTCACTAATTGTCTCTATATATTCTCTGCGTTTTATCTCGGTTTCTGTTTTGTATTTTATTTTTTGTTAGTGCACACAATATGCTTTTTATCAGCATTTTTGTTTATTTGCCGAGATATACTCAAACACTCACACTTGCATTCAAATTCACATTCACATTATCAGCATAGTTTTTTTTATTACAATTTTATTTGTACCATTTGTATGTGTGTGTGTGAAATTTATTTTAGTTGCTTAACACTTCCGTTCAATCATGAATTTAATTGCATTCAAATTGTGTTTTTAATAATTTAAAATGTGTCTCCCACTTCAAATTTAATTACAATTTAAAAGCCACCAAGGTTATCAGAGCAGTGGAAATGTTTTTTTTTTTTGGTATGCATTTAAATATTGTTGTTTTTGCTGTTGACACAAAGTAAAAATAATGCCAAATCTGGTGTTCGGTCATCACGTGACCGAACTGGGTTAATACAGATCGTGTTATCGAATATCTGAAATCCCCAAGACATTTATATTTCATAGCTCCAAAATCTGCTGCTCGCAAAAATATACAAAAATTCTACTGAAGCCAGACACGAATGTCAGCTAGGGGGAAACGTACAGGCCAATATGCCTCCTTTTTCTACACGCCAAGACAGACAGACTTTTTTTTTGAAAATTCTATAAAAAAACACTACTGGATATTTTCTCAAATTTCTTTTTTTATTTGAAAGTACAATCCTTCCGGTTAATAATGGAAAATAATGCCATTCAAATGGCTGACTCGGCTGGCCATGCAGTAGCCTAACGACATCAGATCTGCGGCTGATAATACGATCTTCAAAAACAGGGCGCAAAACATCGAGTGTAGCTTCGGCTGTGTGGCACGTAGCGCCGTCCTGTTGAAACCAAATGTTGCCAATATCTTAAATTTTTGTAAACAAAAATTCGTTCAAAATGGCCCGATGACAAAAATAACGAAAACGAAATAAGCACTAGTTGAAAAAAAACGTTAGATGGCGGACCCTTTATAAAGCGATAGGCCGGTCAGTGGAGAATTATGGCATTGGCATACACCTAATGAAACAATCACTTTATTGCAGGCAACTTTTAAAGATCGCATTATCTCGCCTCGTGGCCTGTGTTGTGGTCTCCAAGATCGTGCGATTTAATACCGCTGGGCTATTGTTTGTGGGGTTATGTGATGTCGCCCGAGACGATTGACGCCTAATAAAATACTAATACTAATAAAATTAAAAAAATCTCAACAAGAAAAAGCTATTTACAGATTTGTGTGAAATTTATCAAACCTGTTTTAGCGAAATCCATCTGAAAATATTATAAAAAAAGTCTCTTTCGAGTTCAAACCGAGAATAAAGTTAATCGTCCTTAAACAAGGACCTTATAACTGTTTTACATGCAGTGAGCAAATTCCATCTGAAAATATTACAAAAAAAATCCCTTTCGAGTTCTAACCGAGAATAAAGTAAATCGTCCTTAAACAAGGACAACTAGCTACTCTTGTGCAGCACTGTCAACACTACCTTCCACAGAACGATCGACTACCGCCAACTACCATTGCTTATAAAAAAAATGCATCACCTTCACATTCACACCATTTTAAATTCGAAATAAAAACCATATAAACTCATTTAGCAAAATAATTTTAAACTGACATTTGAGCACTACACAACAATCGAAAACGTTGAAAAAAAAACAACTTAATTGCTGTTGAATTAGTCCCAGAACACCAAATGCCAAACACGAAAGGCAATTTATGAATAATACAGATCCAATACCATACATTCATGGCGCAGCTATTTAAAATGCTATTAAGTAATTTACGTTCTATGATCACAATGCTTGAATAATACAATACAAAACATTGGCGGGGGAAGACGACGAAGAACTTAACAACTTTTTGGGATAAAAGTTAACTGCTAAAGTAAACACAATCGACACAAGACTAAGGAAAGGAAAGCACACAAGGAAAAAACAACATATGTTGGTAGAATATTTGACATGAGTAACAACGAATGGAGAAAACCTGCATGGGAAATGGGAAGGCAAAAAACTAAATTCATTCAAGTGTTTAAGAAGATGAAAAAGTTGTTGTGAGCTCTTCTTAAATATATAAACAAAATAAATGTACTGGGTACTTATGTTTATGTAAACAACAACAACAATAGCAAAAAACCGGGTTTCGTAGTTGTTTGTATTGGAGAATGCTACTACGAGTATCGCATGTTTGGAAGGGAAATCTCGAACAAAGAGGAAGTCTACATAATTGGCTAACATATTTAAGTACATCAGTGTCTACGTATTGAAGTAGTCCAGTTGTATTGTTTATTGTCAAACCCTTTTTTGGTAAATAAACCAATTCCACAATATTTTGTTAAGTGTATGGGTAGGCCTTTTTTGTCGATACATTCTGGTTAGAATCTGTCTACTCCTCTTTTAATACACCTTTGTGAGAGTAGTAGACATTCTAACGAGTAACATGCAACGGTCTATTCGGACACGACGCCAACTTTCTTCATCGCGCATAAAAATCTATCGCAATCGATCTCTTCTATCGACAGCATTCCTAGTTTGCAATTTTGTTCAAAAAGGTAAATATTTGTTACCCGAAATGCCTTCCTTTGATTTGGAATTAAAACTAATTGTGTTTTATTTAATTTGTGTTTTTATTCACGATAAAATACGCCCATTGCGATCAAATATCTAGCGTGAGTTATTGAAGTGGGTATTGTTATTGAGTTCATCTTTCATACCCAAGATGATGTAGGCTTTATTAAAATAAACACTTCTTTGGTAAGGGGTCGAGGCGTATCTTCTAGAGATCACAGCATGTAACTCTACGCTGAATCGTAGCCCTTCCCGCGATTTAAATATATACAGGCGAACCTGCATCAAACGTCTTTAAAAGTCACGAAACCTATTCGGTCAACATACACTGAGTCTGAAGTGAATATTTTCAAACGCTACACTTTTTGACACCACCAAATAAAATACACCATTTTGCTCAGTTTAACATAAATCTTCTTAAAGCCAATTTTTTTTATCTTTTACTTCTATGTATGCCGCGTTTTTTTTTACTCATCACACTTTAGTTTGATTGTTTTCATTTGTGTCCTCTACAAAACGAAATACACAGGCAGACAAGAAAAGTAAAAACAAAACAAGACAAACAAAAAAAAGAAAACCAAACAAAGAGACATTTAAAACTCAGGGGCCACGTTTGCATATGTACTTATGTCAAGTGCTTCAACAATTTTTGTTATTGTTATTATCAAAAAGGCTCTGGAAAAACTACAACAACGACAGCCGTAACAACGGCTTCGGCCACAAAAAAATAAAAGCTTCCAACAAAAGAAACAAACAGAAAATAACATACACAAACACTCACTCACACATACATATTCGCAACATTCATCTCTCTCTCACAGTTGAAGCAACATTTGTTGACATTAATTCCTTAAGGACGCTCTGTCTCTCGGTCGTGCAAAACGGAAGGCCAAAAACGCCAGAGTAGGTTGACAACACCAGCCGTCATCGTTATCGCTGCTGTCATCGTTATCGTTGCCAGTTGGAAAACACGATTATTTCGTTGTTTGTGTTGCAAAAAACACGACAATTCAGTTGGGACCCTCATCTTTGCTTCTTGGCGTTCCATTTGCATCTTTTGAACTTGCTCGCGTTTTCTTTGGTTCGTCGTCGTCTAGGAAAAGAGCATTGCTGTTTGTTTTTGGGGCGACCGTCACAGTTGGAGATGCCATGTGAATCTAAGATGTACATAAGTAGTCCATTTTATTTCGTTTATTACACTCGATGTAAAAAGTTGGAGCAATTTTACAAGAAAAATTTTAAATTTCTACGAAAACGCTTTTGAAAATTGAGGAATTGAATATTTTTTACCGGGTAGGCCATCCGATCCCAAGATTGTGAAAAGGCGAAATCCTCCATCGGTTTTAATAGTCCATATCTCCTTTTGATTGTAAGATATTACACTTTTCTTTGTCATTTTTTTTTCTATAAATTATTTTCAAAGAAAAATATTTAGGAAAAAAAATTCCCAGATTCAAAAATTACTAAAGATGAAATTGTGAATAAAAGCGAAAATCCTCCATCGGGTTTAATAGTCTCCTTTTGATTGTAGGTTAGGTTAGGTTAGGTTGAGAAGAGGAGGCGGTTTTCCTCCGCCTCATGTCCTTTTGATTGTATGATATGACACTTTTATTTGTCATTTTCTACTTTTTATAAATTATTTTCAAAGAAAAATATTTAGGGAAAAAAAAATTTGACTAAAACTGAAACTGTAACTCAGATTAAAAAATCAATAAAGGGGAAGATTAAAATAGCTGTTTTTCAGTTACGAAAATTAAGGTAATTTACATTTTTTTTTTAAAAAAAACTTATCCACAGAATAGAATGTTGACCATTTTTGTACTTAGGGGACCACAATAACTCACAATTGAATAGTGGTTATTTTTTTTTTTTTTGCATAGTGTTATCTAAGATAATACAGGAGCTCATTCGTGTCTCCGTCTCTGAGCCGTCTATGATGACAGAGGTCTGCAGTTAATGATGGTTTGCCATTTCTTAAAATAGAACTATTCACTTCATATTGAGCTCTCTTAGCAGAAGATCACCGTTTCAACACAATGGATTCGATATTGAATCAATGACCAAAGATCATTAAAAATCGGTGATCTGTGAGCGATATAATCTTGTGTTCATATTACAATCCATTTTAAATTCATACATATATGAATAAATTAGAAAAGGTTCCATCAGATTTGATAGACACATTTTTTTTGGCAGTGTGCCTTAGTGTCACCCAGTTCCAGTCAGGCATGTGCCCACCATTCCCAATACTTTACACTTTCTGCTCTTCAGCAGAGAACGTATGTAAACGCTCTTATCTCACAGTCAAACAATCGAAAGATTTCTGTTATTTTAAGAAAAATGCTTTTGAACTTTAAGTTTCTTCGTGGGAAAATTGTCTGAAAAGTGTCACTTAACACACGACACGACGACACAAGATGAGTTATGAAAATGTTGCAACACTGAAGTAGAACTGGAAAAAAGCAAAACGCTTAAGATGAGTTTGAAGAACTTTCATAGTAAGTGTGTGTGTGTGTGTATTGGGATGTTGACTTGACAAATGTTTGCCCTTCACAGAGTTCTTCAAACACACATTTCAATGGGACCATGAAGGACATAAATTAAAGATTAGTTTTACAGGACAAAAAATAAATAAAAAATGAAACACCAGAGAACGGAAAACTGAACGGAAAGGCAAGGCAAGGCAAAAAATTAATACCCCAATGCAAATGTTTTACTGTGAAAAATGATATGACCAATTTATGGAAAAACTTTTATGAAGGCTAACTAGACCTTTGTTGAGGGGAATGTAAACGTATGCATGAGGAATATGAACGAAGTGTGTACACATAGTTTAAGATAACCCCTTTTGGACTTAAGAAACATTCCTTTGGTGCAACTAGTGTCAGAGTTATGCTTTTTAACTGTCATAGTTAAATCTCTGGAGTACGTGCATTGGAATGGTGGATAGCAACGGCAAGTGATTTGACTGAAATTAAAGTTTCTTATGTATAAAAGGGATATACAAATAACAATTCGACCGGTCCACCATGGATAGCAATCATCTACCTCATCGTCTGAACTTCCATTTGCCGTAAAGTTGTTGATGATGTAAAGTTTCATCGAGAGATGATTAATGTTTTTTTTTATGGTCGGAGTTGGATGATATTGATCTGGACAACGTTTACTTTCAACAATTCGGCACTATTTGCCATACTAGCAACGAAACCATTGCTCTTTTACAGGAAACGTTTCCGGACCGTGTAAACACCTAGAAGAGGAAACATTTTTTTTTAAACTTTAAAGGTTTCACAAGATTTCACATTTTTTTTTAGTTTTAGAGTTTGCTGTCTATAAATGGAAAATTTAAAAAAAAAATCCAAATAGTATCCACTTCAAGCGCCCCGGTCGGCGTTATTGTAGGGTGCTTGCCTATTAACGTGGGAGTTTTGGGTTCGACACCAGAGTCTCTGCAAAAATCTAGCAATGTGGCTCATAAAATCAGAATATATTTTTTATCGTTTTACATTTTCATAATCCAACCAGGCCCTCTGAGGTGTCATTCGACAAGAAATTTATCACTTAGATATGTAAATGTCTTATTCTATTACGAAAAAAAATTACTTCCTGTGCACACAAATACTGAAGTACATGTTTTGAAATTATTTTTAAAAAATGTTTCATATATTTTACGAAATTATTTCAATAAATAATTAAAGTCTTTCTTCCGTTGAAAAGGTGCAGGATTATATCACGGCACCTCTGCTGGAGAAACCATGAACGTTTCTAGAGAGCATCTAACAAAATTGGAAAGAATACATTACACCGAACTACAACCCTAAGTGAACGTCCTATCATATTGGCATGGACCGAACCATTTAACCTTACACGACAAGAGGTTTTATTACATGAGGGTCAGTCATTTAACCCTGTAAACTCTCAGAATATTTAATACTTAATTAGAAAGGTACCTTTGTATAGGTTCTATAACAAAATACTGACTAATCCAGCTCATTTTCCGTATGAGTCGCCTGCATTAAATGCTTTCCAAGTATAATGGAACATTAAAGTTATAAGTGTTGTACGGGAACTGTCTCAAAGTTTGGTGTAGGCTGTTTCAATTCTGAGTTTTTTTGAGATAAGTGATAATTATATCCATGAAGATTTTGAAACCATTTTTTTATTTTCCGACTTTTTTCAACTACCGGGAATCGGGATATTTTTTAACGTCAGCCCGGAAATTTAAGTACAAAATGTAATAAAAAAAATATATTTTTCGAAATGTTTTATTGTTTTTTAACCTAAACTAACTGCTGCTTCAATAAAACGTCACAAATTGTCAAAATTATTTTGTGATTGTGTTCAATATGCCGACATTTAACATATATTTGAAATCCAGAATTAAAAAATGTCTGAAATCCATTTTACAACGCCTCGAATATTGACGATATGAACGAACGAACAAATTCGTTTTATGGAAGCCGACAGTTAAACATATAAATTAAAAATTGTAAATGAGTATTAACTTAATTAAAAATCCTTGACAAAACAAAATTCTGTACAATTTAAATGTAAAAGGATCAAATAATTGTGAAATGTTGCAGATATTAGTCGTATAATTTTCCATTCAAAACACACAATCACAGTTGTAAAAATGGCGTAAAATCGTAGACAGTTTAATTAGTTGGTAGTATTTTATTCCCGGAAATAACGACCATTAAATCCCGGGAATCGGGAAGTAAAAAATCAGCAATTTTGCCGGGAAATACGTCCGGGTCACAAGACTCCTGTTCTAACCAACGAAATGAAACAATTTGTAAATCTAAATTTCTTTACATGATTTGCAATCATTAAATATCTACTTAAACTGAATATTTCAGATTTTCAGTACACATATAATCGGATCATCGACGTGGTATCAAAACGTAAACCTCGGATTCCAATGAATTATAAAACTAAATTCTTACGATCTGGAAATGAAAATAAAAACTATGATTTTGTGAAATTCATCGTGTATTTTGATAATTGAAATTCAACTTCAATTACAATGCAACCATGCTAAAATTTAACAAAAAAAAAAAAAAACATAACGAAAAATAATTTGCGATATAATTGTGCTCTACTGAAATAATCCTCTTTGAAAGCACTAACCCCCCTCCCCAACCCGCAAACATTGCATTTTACCGAATTTCGTTTAAATAATTCACCAGGCCAACTTTGGATAGGCAACCGGAAGAGCGTTTATATATTGACGGCAATTAAGGCTCTTTATGGTTTTTGTTGTTGGTTTTGGTCTTTTTCTGTGGACATGGCAACACCGAACTTCGCTCGTATATCATATTTGAGGCTTTTGTTTTTCATGTTGGCTTTACTGCTTATTTCAGCAACGCCACCACAACAATGGAGTACGAAAAAAAAATTAATTATAACCAATGGTAACAAATAGACCATGACCAAAATCATACACGTACGTAGTCACACTCTAGCCCGGAGCTTTAGAGGCAACAACTGTCATTATCATCATGTAGGGTCTCTTGATGGGAGGATGCATCAGCTCTAGTGCAATGTTTTTCCACATGATTGTCTAAGCTGATTAGGCCAAAGCTTTGAAGTATTTCGTTTTAATTTTCTCAACCCCTTGCCTTTAGTATTTTTTTTTTCGTAAGAGCAGGTTTTTGCCTATTTTTGTACGCTACCTTAATGTGTTGATGAGGGTGAGAGGAGTTGGAATCGCAAGGAAAGTGATATCATCAGTTGGGTGATGACTGGGGAAATTATTTGTTTTTAGCGCGTAATTAACCTGAGAACACTATGGACTCACTTTGCTATCTGTTTGGCTTAATCACTTCTTCTGACGTTGTTGTTGTTATCGCCCTTTTGTTTCCTGTTAAGTCTTTAAGACTTACGCAGCACAGACAAAAAAACCAACACCAACAAAAAAGGGTTGCACGTTTGGAACAAAAAAAAAGACAAAAAGAAATAAGCACAAGACGACATAGAATAATCATAGTCATCAACTTGAAGGGGACATAAAAAAAAACACTAGTGTCTGATAAGAGATGCTGCATGCAACAACAACGTCTATGGCGACAAAAGCAGCTCAAATCTACAATAAAGGAAGTAAAGACGCCAGAGCAGAAAAAAAACGAACAAAATAAGTACAGCAAGAAAAAAAAACTCGTTGAGTTGAGTTAAGGCACTTATTAAGGATTTCTTAGAAAATTAAGTGGTTTTACAACAAATATAATCTTAGTTTTCATTAAGACGCCATACTTGTTTGTCTTTTCATCTCTAGCTCAATTAAGTGGAAGGGATGGCGGCAGAGGAGCACCAGTTCATTGCATAAGGTTGACATTGCGAATGACTGAAATTATAATTGGGAAAATATTTTGCCAGGGCTCGTCTTTTCGGAAAGATAAAAACCCACAATGATAAAGTCTGGCACTCTAATCTGTATCCTGCAAGGGGTGTATTACTTATTCAGTCGGCTTTAGAATATGTAATGAATTATATTTTCATTTAAATGTCACTGATTTATATATTTATAACCTACAGTTCACTGAAACACAGAGACGTTTGCTTAAGCGGCGAACAAATGCACACAGAAGATCGAATCCAAGATCTTCTATTAGATCTCGGAAACTTGAGCACAAAACCATATTTTAAACATTGTAAAATATTGTAAGACAAGGCCTAGAACTACCGTTTATGTTCGGGGACTTGTTCAGCTAGTGGGAAAATTATTTGGTATTCACTATTATCATCTTTACCTTTACATTCAAGTTTCCCTCAACGTGATTACATCACCAACATATCCTGGAAATGTTGGCAGCCATTTTACTTCCCAAGCAAAAGAACGCAAAAAATAAGCATAGCAGATGTTAAACAATTCCTGGACTGCAGACTCTCATCAAATGTTGATGAATTAGCAATAATTCATTGGATCCATTGTGAACGAATAGTGGACAAATTAATTGAACGAACATCTGGCTGCCAGACCATTTAAGTACCAATTTACACGATGACTTTTCCCATGGCTTAGAGATTGCTCTCTTACTCGTACAGTCGCTAACATTTACTAGGTGGAAACAGCCGCTGAAAAATGTTTGATGGTCTTACCTGTTTTCGAACTCTGCTTCTTCTGTGTGATAGTCGCCACACCACGACCGTCCAAACCTACAATTACATCTACAATATAAGAGAATTTTCAGTTCAATTAAAAAAAAATATATTTTATAAAACAGTTTCCAAACTTATTTTAAAAGTCGAACTAAAAAATCGTTGCTGTCTCCAATGATTTTGCTTTATTGCCTGTGATACATTCGCAATACAATTACACTTATTGTATTTGCCGCTTTCACTTTGGCCGGCCATTCACCGAATAAATCTTCCTCCAACCATTTAAATTTTTCTCCGTTTTTTATTTATTTTTTTCGTGAATTGCAGAATGACATAAAATTAGATTTCGTTGTCAAGAAAAATTATGTTCGTCGTTTCGATGAATGTATACTATTCTAGGGTCAAAAGGTTAATGTCAAAGTTTTGTTCTATTATGTTTACTTCCTAAAGTGTGTAACAAGAGTATTAATCAAATGTGTCCCTACGTCCCCGCAATGTTACATTTTAGAATAATAAACCTATAAACCACTGGCAATTCTGCTTCAAAGAGAAGTTCTATCCTCACTGGCGATGATTTTCAGCAGCTTTGTACTAACTTTTTAACTCTTATGACACAGTGGAGCAGGGCCATAGCTTGTCATAACTCGAAAACGACTCTTCCGATTTTATACAAGGCATGTTTTAAAATTATCTTTTGAAATAACCTAATTATTGGTATGATAAAGCCCAAGTCATAGTTATTTGGGCAAACCGATATATTGCCAACGAACAGTCCACTTAATATCACTCCAAATCCTTCTCTATTGCCCCCATATCTTTATGCTCTTATACTTTATGGGCTAAGTCTACTTAATTAGATTTTTGTTTTCGCCTTTAAAAAAGAAACTGAAACTAAAAAAAAGACCTCAGATAAAGTGGAAAAAAAAGAAGAAAAATCATAGTAAAAAAACAATATATGCCATTTGAGTTGCCTGATATGAGAGGGAAAGGCACAATAGAAGCAAAGGAGGCTAAGCCATAATCATCTCTCACACACACAGACACACACCCATATACCTACATTTATAGTCTGGCAACGATAAAAATGTCAAAAGCTCGACGAGGACGGGAGCAAAAATATGAAAGGACATTGTTCTTGACAGTTATATTTAGCAAAAGAAGAAAAGTGATTAACATTTCCTTTTATTTGCTTCTTATGTTTTTTTTTTGTCTGCCAAAGATAAGAACGGGAAGTGAAGAAAATAACAAAAATGAGATTTCTTCATAAATTAACTCATTTTCCTGTTAAATGCGGAGAAAATTAAAAGAAATTCTTTGCAATTTCTTATCTCAGATAAGGGGACCAAACAGCATTAAAAAGTGAAATAGCGAATTAAATGAAATGAAGAAAGATTGTAATGATTATGGGGTAAACAAGAAAAAAAGTAGGAAACCTATAATTATGCAGGGCATGAAGAAGAAGAAGTAAAATGTGTATAGTTCTGTTGATTGCTTTTGACATTGACATGGATTAGTCGACCTAATGCAAAGGGGACCCTTTTATTACTTTGAATCTGATCATTTCTAAAAGAGAGAAAAGTTGAAAAATAAGTAATGAAACAAGAAACTGAAGATGTATGGGGAAATTAAATTATGATTAAACTTCAAAAATAAAAAATGACAATTAACTTCTTAGTCTATTTCTGTAATGTTTGACACACAGTTCAGAAAGTTTTCCATGTAATTTAATAATATCTTGACTCATATTATTGACCTGAACTACTCATCAATTTAATTAAATAATTAAGGGAAAACTCACTCATAACCAATTTCAATCACAGATTTTTTTTAAGTCTCTTTATTTGCAATCGATTTTCGAAAAAAAAAATGAGCAAATCGTATTACTTCTATAGAAAACTTTACGTACATATTGATGAAATCAATGCAATAAAATAAAATGCATGCTTACAATTAGGAGACAATCTCAGATGAACTCAGACAACTTTCAGTGTAAACGATTTATGCAAAATTTAAATATTTGCAAAGATTTCGGAAAAAATCTAACCTCAATCTCAAACCATTGCCTTGAATCACATTATTTACTTAAACAATATACGAACAATACCTCAAACCATGAAATTAAATAAACCAATCGCTGGCCGTCGAAATGCACACCCCACAGTTAACAATTAATTGTGCCTTAAATACATAACTTAAGCCAGGCCCGGCTAGCCGATCGGTCTGGGCCATAAGACAAACAAATAAATCCTGACCCAACAAACCGCAAACAAGCAGCTAAGCATTTATTTACGCGTACATTTAGGCAAACAAATGAGAAACAAATACCGCCTACGCCCATTCAACGGCCGAATAAAACAATAGACAAGCAACGAGGAACGCATGCACACACACACATACATACAAACACACTACAGTGGGCGTAGGCTGTCATAAAGCAACGAACGCAGAGTATCGAAGGACTTTATGGACTAATTGAAAATGCCAACATGTTAATTGCAGACATTGACCAACATTAACACCTCCAAAGTAAACACGATATCATGACACCGAGCCTCTCACACACTAACACCCACCCACACAGACAGTAAATACAAACATAATTAATACACACACACATACGAAGCAGCAGATCCTCCTCTGTCCGAATAAGAGAATGTCCACTCCAGGAGTGTCCATGGGTGTCATTTATAAACCACAAATTAAAAGAACATAAAGCCGGAACATTACACTTACTCATGCACCCACACCCTTATACATGCATACATACATCCATATACATGTGTTGTATTTTAACAATTACACATGATTGCGGTGGCAAGTGGGTGTTATTTTGTATCCTTTAGTTTCTATCTTGGGTTCTTTGTCCATAACAGACTATTGACATGCAATGGAACTTTGTTATTTGTTACGCTACGAACATATTACGGAAATTTGTCCACATGTGGGTTTTTTTTTGTAGAGCATGTTCCGCTCTGAACATATTGAGGACCGTAGGGACAATTTGGTTGATTGACTTAAAAGATAACAAATCAATACTTCGTATGTGCAACTCAGGAAAGGAAAACTATTCGAATTGTTTAGAAAATTGTAAGGAAGGTGTTTTCTAGAAGTGGCCCAAATTTCCAAAGCAAACTAGACTTATCGGGAAAAGGAAACCATTCAAATTGTTGAGAAAATTGTGAACAAGGTGTTTTCTAGAAGGGGGACAAATTTCCAAAGCCAACTTGTCTTATGACCAAAATACTCGGTTTGATTAATTTAAACTATTGCTTTTTATAAAACATATCATCAAAATTGAAACAACAATAAAATTGATTTTTATCAAAAACACGAATACCTCTAGAACTTTGTCGCACATCCTGTTCCATTCTATATCTAAACACCAGAATTAAATGACTTTTAATAATATTTTCTTAAGCTTCCAATTCGCCACATAGAAAGCTGTAGTAATCCACAATATGTGGGTGGAATTAAATGATTTGGGTGCTGGATCACAGGCACATACCAGGGTATTGCAGAGTAGACAAGTTAGCCAGACTCGGGACTAATTTACAGACACGTAACAGAATCCGTCGAAATCCCACTGTTTACAAACGAAAGCGAAGTCATGAATTTTGTAAAAGGATCAGAAAAGTTCTCGGATTGTTATAACTGAAAGTGCTGGTTCGAGGCAACTGATAGACTGCATTCGCATTACTTGGTCATCGCTATTGCTATACACATCTTAGAAATCAGTCGATTATATATAAAAGTTAGTCCGGGTGAAGCTCCCGGATTTGACCTTGTTATGGCAAACAAAATTATCCTTGAACTCCAATGTATTGCTGTGAAGTGCCCGGCATCTTATTTAACAAAATTCAGAGATTAAATTACTTTGTTTGTTTCAAAGGCTTCCAAAAGCAGGGAGGGGTAAATTAATCCTTTTAGTATACTTCATTGCTTATTAAAACTATTCAAAAGGGTTAAGACCCTTTCTCGTATCGAATAAAGTAATACCAGAAATCGGAAAGTCTTTTGAACGTTGGAAATATTGCTTTGCCCTTTTTCTAGACATTTTCCCATCATGAAGACCCAATTGAAGTTGAAAGTACATCAGCTCCACTGGCTGCCTAACCCGGACTCAAAAACCGAGTCTTGAATACAAGGTCTAGCTCTACCATAGTATAATCAAACCAATTTGGAGCACAGCGAGTTTTTGACAAAACAGTTTATGAATAAAATCGAAAAGCAAAAAAGTGGCAATTGCAGCTAAGTCTGGTCCCTCCTAAGAAAGAAAGTCACATTTACATTTTGGTAGTTTTGAGATATTTAGCTTTAACGTTTCTTATCTTTAGCGCCTTGATTATGAAAATGGATCTTATAAGCTGAACACAAACATCAGAATCACATTAACTGTTCCGAATTTGGCCTTATCTCAGTTTTGAAATTTTGACGCTGGTGACTTTCTTTCCTAAGACAGAAGTATGGGGCACAGACAAAACCCAAACAGTTCATTCCTGCCAACTCGATGCCGAGAACCGCAAAACACAAAAAAATTAATATCTGAATTTAATTTTAAGATTTATAAACTTATTATTAGGTTCTAAGGAACAGACCCTGTCATAATAAATAAAGCATATATTTAAAAAAATTTAAGGGAAACAAATTCAAGAAAACCAACATTGTTCAATTTGGTTCATAACTATTGGCCAATCCGCAACCACCACAATGGTTACCAGAATTAAAGTCAAGTGGCCATCAGCTACATCGGCGGATGATTTTACTGAAAGACAAAAATTTACTTAAACGAAACTGATTTGCATTTGAAACGGTCCGTAAACAAACAAAATTGCCATTGGAAAATCCACTTTAATATTTTCAGAAACCTTTACATTACAGTTGTGTTGCTGTTTGGTGCCGAGATGAGTCTGGTAGTCTGTCATTTGACCATTGTGGTTTGAAAATACATCGGGAAATAGGAAATGGGATATTGTGATCATTTGGCTTATTTCTCTGGAAAAGCATTAACTGTTCGGAGCCGTCTATAAACAGTAGGTCCCGGTCAGTGAGAATACACAATTATATCGCTCACAGCTCAAGAGAAGTTCCCCCTCTGCTCCTTAGTGGAATGTTAAGGGAAATAAGAAAGTAAAGTTGATGATGTGGATATTAACGACGACGCGACATTTCACCCAGCCCACAAAACAATGAATTTATTTGCTAAAGAAATATCCCAGGAAGAATAATTTCTGGAAATTCTGCAGCATTTTGGACGCGTCTTTTGACTTTTACTATGGGGTCATCTCAAATATAGAGTTCCGAAATGATCCCAAAAACGTAAAAAGAATTGAAGGGCTTATTGTAAAAAAAAAACCAATAAGACACAAAATCAAAATACTAAGAAAATCGCCGTAGAAGTTTGAAACAAATGCAGAAAAAAGGGATTTGGCGAAATCATGAAGTAGATGCTTCTATTTAGTGCTTAAGGAAGACTACTTTCACATACCACACCAGTCGCTGTATACCCAAAAAAACATCGGAAATCGCTATTTTCTTTTAAAAAAAAATTGTGGCTTATTCACATAACTTATGGCTTATTTCAATTTTTTTTCGTTTTGAATATGAAAAGCTTTCAAATTTTGGTTGAAATAAAGTGGCTTATCGTATTATGGAAGTTTAAATTTTTATAATTTTCAAGTTTTTTTTTCGATTATTTTTAAACTAAAAACACTTGATACCAAATGACACAGTATGCAATTTTGTGTGTCTTAATTTTACCGTATGACGAAGTAAATAAATCTACTGCAATATATTACCCTGTGCTGGCCTAGAATTGCCCAAGGCATGTTTCAGTTACTTGCATTCGTTTGCTATGTGTGCAGTTAATAAAGGAACATTTGTATGTACAATGTCTTACTAACTTCATCTAAAGCAAAACTTGTACTTTTTTCAGTTTCTATGTACGTGAGTCAATAACACATATTCGTTCACCCTTACAGTGTTGACCGTTTTTTATGGACAACTGAAATACCAACATGTCATCGGTGACAAAAGTCCATTCGTATAAGTTGCATTGGCAAATGGGCATGCATGGGGTCCGAATCTCAAATAGCGAAACGAAAGCCACCACAATGGTCGCTCATGCCCCCGACCAGTCTGTGTGTGGCAACCTAAACAAATCCTAGCAAAACCAAAACGTGTTGATCTAACATTACCCCAATGTGTAAAGTGAACCTCCAAAGGAAAATGAGAGAACTGCACGAAACGGCTAAAGTCGTATATTACGTTTCAGCCTTTAGGTTTTACATTCTTCCACCTTTTTTCCAGTTTCTGTTGTTAGTGGTTGTTGTGGGCCGTCGCCGTGTGGACGTGTGCTTCTTGACAATGTCAATAGTTTCTTCTGCATGATGATGTCTGTGCACGCTTGGGTTACATCAGAACTTTGGCTGTTGGGCTGATTTGTCGCTCGGTCGACCGGTGACTGGTGTGTGGTTTGGGTATATTTCGGCTGCTGCTGAATCATCCTTTCGCACGCAATGTCATGTCCGAACTGCTGACATCGTCGGAAATGAAAATGTGCAAAGTAACAGACACCATGGAAATTTTGTGGAAGTTTTCCATCAGAAAAGACAAGGAAAAAATAAATACAGCCAGACAGTGGTTGTCGATTTTCCGTCTGTGAATAAATCGGTTGTTGGATAGTAGCAAAAGCGGTGTTCTTAAAGTGGGTTTTGTGGTCTATCTATACTTTTAGAATACCAATTACCATATACCAATCTGAATATATGTATAAAGACTAAAGTCAATGTCAGCAGTATATTGCAAATCGTGAATATGCATTTGATTTTTCAAATATTTCTGCGTATATTTAAGCTTTAATAATATAAGTCGGATTCACACCTGATTAACCACTAATGTCATCGCTAACAGCCATTTCTAATGGGTAAAGGGTTTGATTTCATTGGTTAAAGGGTTACGCGTTTGAACTATTCGAAAATTCGGGTCTAAACAATTTTGCCAAATAGAACACCTCAACTGGCCAAAATCACTGTGCTGAATACCTTTTTTTGGTTTCGCAAAAATAAAAACAGTTAACGCTGCCTTAACTTATTTGCCACTGTAAGGTTATATTATGTCCAGGCATTCGTAAACACATGTATTTGTTAGACGTGCAAAACACACACACACACATGAAGTTAAGTACATATGGACATGTGAAGTAAACTAAAATTCTGATCAAGTCATGTTTCCAATGTAAATAAAACCGCTTACTTGACCGCTGTTAGAAGAAAATGTACGACGTGCAAGGAGTTCATATACAAATACCAAAGCATACCTTGGACTACGAGTATATCGCACTCGGGAAGACAAGCGGTGGTTTTGTGTGTTCTTACAACGCGTACTTTATATCTTAAGTACAATGTCCTTCCGGTATATCAGAATGACCGCTCACGTACAATTATTAACACACCAGCACACCGGGACGGAGACTCCAACACACTCACGCACTCTCATTCACTACCACCACTGAGACTGAGCAATATGAGAATAACATCCACGCTCAAGGGCTTCATACTTCCTTCCTCACGAACACATGTATGCAGGTATGTTTGTGTTGGTTGGGTGGACACCACCTGTCCGGGAGATGTGGCGTATGGAATACTCTGACTCTTTGATAAATTTCTTGGAAATTTGTTAGATTGAAATTACAACAGCAACACCGGCAAATATTCAGCACACACTGTACAGAATATTTTGTATGCATCAGGTGTACCAT
Source organism: Hydrotaea cyrtoneurina (assembly GCA_958296145.1). Lineage (NCBI taxonomy): Eukaryota > Metazoa > Arthropoda > Insecta > Diptera > Muscidae > Hydrotaea > Hydrotaea cyrtoneurina. The sequence continues at coordinate 45,928,468 of OY282514.1, read as the reverse complement.
GAGCAGCGTCCAACGTACCGAGAAGTCATCATTGTAGTCGATGAAGTTTCCGAGAGAATGGTGTCACATCCACCACCAGAGTTGCTGCTGCTGCTGCTGTTCTGTTTTTATTGAAACCTCAATCATTCCATTAGGAAGGCATTTAATGAACATTATTTAATTAACAGTAGTCGGCGTGCCTGTCGTTACTGCATGAGTGTTGTGTTCGTGCGTATGAATTTTGCAATGATTTGAAAATTAATTAAAGACGAAGGTGCCTCATCCCCGCCGTACATTGTCAGCTTGTTAAATGTCGATATCGTGGAAGGAGTTGACTTTAATACAAATGGGAAATTAATGTATAAATGGTAGTCGCTTGCACTTAAGGGTGAACCAACAAAAGAGATCAACTTGAAATGGCCACCATCGGTGGTCATATATAGAGTGGCGATGGAAGTACTTGGATAGGCCACATAGGACCAAGACATTATTTCGACATTCAGAAAATTAATCAAAAAAAAAAGATACAAGAAGTATCCATAGAATTTAAAGTTACGATACAGTTTAAAAATATCCCATTGATGTTGCCATTATGATGCTGATGTTCACGGGCCATCGATATCCCGCATATAACACTTCTTTGGTGTTGGGTGACAGGACAATGTAATAATCCGAAGGACTGTGAAAATTAACGCCGAAGAACACGCTTTAAATTCAGTTGTGGATTCAGGAAACTTGGACACTACTCGGTGTCGGTAATTCTCAACTGGCGAATGAAGGACACAATGGTGATTGATGTGAGCCCTAACAGATGAAGGGACTGTCTAGAGAACAGTGACATAACTTGATATAGTTCAACCAGGCTACCCGTAGGGTGAGGGTATAATAATATAAAATAAAATAACCTTCTGGGGAGGATGAACATCCATGTTGGACATTCCGATCATTAACATGGCATTTTTCCATACAAAAGGTAAGGGCAGACCCTCTCTATAAATTCAGCAACAAATCATACCTTAAAGTGTAGACAAAATTTACTACGACATCGAGCTTTCACCCATCTCCTTATTGTTTTTTTTTAAACCTTACATCCATTCCACATACCTACCTGTCATGTCTACTGCGCCACACTGTGACATTACAAATGTCTGCTTCTGGGAAATGTTGAGTTAAACCTCAAATGATTGTAATGATGGTTGCACTTGTCGGTGGCTTTCTGAACGTATGCTTTCCCCACATTGTCAATCAAGGTACCAACACGACGCTTCCGCGGACAGGCGTGGAGTTAATAATGTAAATCACTAGCAGATAATCTAGCCGTTAATTGCAAGACCGCTGTCAGATTGAAAATTGCGCCATTGATTGCGTGTCGGCGTTGAATGTCTGTAATTGGACAGAGAGAATGAACAAAATGATGAAATTAATTAATATCGAAGAAATATGTAAATGCAAAATTGTCATGAAGAAGAAAATTAAAAGAAGCCTTGTGGCTTAAGAAATAATTCTCACATTTGTGTGCTGTAGATTTACAAAAATCTTTTCTTCAGGATATCCTTGTCAATCATAATTTATATAAAAAAAACCACAAAAATCCTTAACGTTCTTTTTATGTCATTTCCCTTTGCTTTATTTTCACCCACTACACAAGTCGGAAAAAAGCGAAGCTTTGTTGTCAACGTGATTTGTTTTACAGCAAAAACTTTGGCAGCATATTGAAATATTCATGTTAAACATTTACATCATGTCAGCAATTTCGTTTCCATTTTCTCCTCCCCTGCCGTTCGTTTTCGTGGGTGTGCAAACACTTTTCCTTAAGTTTCTTAATGTATTTGAAAAACTTTGCCATTTGTCAGTTTTACATAAGATGACGACTGGTCACCAATAAAAGGAATAAAAAGAAACAGGGCCAAGTATAAAAAAACCAGCACAACAACAATAACCATAAACCAATATAAGCCAAGGCAAAAACGAACCCAAGCAATCAAGTGGTAGTGGCATCTGAAATCAACACTAGACAACAACAGCAGTTGTTAGTGATACAGCAGCCAAAACAAAAAACACCAACGAAACGAAACAGGGGAGAATGAATTGGAAAACTAACTTAAAGAAGCTTAACGAAGCGACGAGACAAACGCTTGCATATGGACGTCCGGCATTCTTGCATCCTTTCGTTTCGTTGGTTTTTTTGCTCTACAAATGTTCATTATTCTCGTTCGTTTTTGCCGTTCCTGTTTGAGATGTAAATCTAATAAGAAGTTAAAAATGTATTTTTTATTGATGCTGAACTAAAATAAACAACAGCACAACAGGAACATCAACAACAACCGGCTGCAGCAAAAACGGAATCTCATTTCAAAGTTAGTTTTTGTGTTGATTTTTCTTTTGTGAAATCCTTTAAATAAGTTTCTACTTCAGTTGCTTGTCCGGGCACCCTACAGCGAATACTTAGTTAAGATAAATATAAGTACATGAAAGTAGTCTAATCTAAACACACTACGAAAAGTTATATTACAAGATATTAAGGTGGACGAACAAACAAATGGATGTATGTAATGTAAACAACTAAACAAAAACAGTAACTAATTTCCCTGCAGCTCTCCTGAAATCTGGACAACTTCTTCTTATTCTTGAATATATGCATATCTCTATGGTCAGGCATTAAGTGGAGTGTGTGCTCATTGAAACCTTTGAGTACAGACCTGTAAAATAAATATAGTTTTGGTTGTCCTAGAATTCTAAGACTCTCTACCATTTGCCAACTGTGAATGGGCGACAACACAATAGAGCCCAGTACACTACATATTAGTTTCAGTTTACACGTAGTTACTAACATTCAAGTAAGCAGCAGATGTCGAATATCTAGAACATATATCTCTAATTTCAAAATTACAGAGGTATTAATGGCAGAGCAAGGGCTTCCGTTCTCACTCATATGTCTGTTAGAAGACCGGAAAAGAGTTTTCACAAGAACTGGGAAAAAGGTGTTCTAGAAGAATTGCATATAATAAATGAGTTTAGTAACTTCGTGAAAATATACAGGGTTATCCAACAAGAGGTGTTATTTTGAATAGCCCGGTATTTCGGAAGCTGTCAGTTTTGAAGCTCTTATTCTTTGACATTTGACAAGCGGAAACTAGGCCATTACTGAAAATGGAACGATACACGCTTCAACATCGCATTGAAATTATTAAAATTCACTACAAAAATGGTGAAAATCTTGCAGTCACAGTTTGCAAAACTAAAAATTTTCCCGGACCGTCTTACATCTCGAAGAGGTGATCACAATTTGCCACCGAGAGACTTCTTCCTTTGGGGCCACGTGAAAGATAAGGTATACTTCAAATGCCTGAAATGAAATTCGTGAGGCTATAGAGGGCGGCCACTTTGTGATTTGGTTATGGACAATTTCATGAAAAGGATATGGTCCTGTAAGCCGATCGTTGTGGCCATTTGGCTGATGTTGTGTTTCATTATAAAAGAAATAAACATCCGATCATTTATCTCAAAAAATTCCAAATTTCTTTGAATGCAAAAAATAACACCTCTTGTTGGAGAACCCTGTAGAAAGGCTCAAACCGCATCGGAGACAGACATTTTCCGTAAGGCCTACACTCGCCAGGCCTCGCTGGACCCCTCATTGTGGTTAAGAATCAATTTTCATCGACAAAATTTAATTATTTTATTTTTATATCATACTCGTTATCAGGTGACTATGATACACCTTGCAAGCAACACCTGGACAAAACGAAATAAAAATCTGTACGTAAGGTTAAATTTTTTTAACAAAGAAACACAAAAATGCGGGTTCAGTGCAACATGCAGAAAACATTTCAAATTTTTTTTACAGACAATAATATAAAGAATGGTTGTGTGGCTAAGAGGCTAGTGAGGCTAAAAATCATTATTTAACTGTGTTTAGATTCAGTCAAAAAATTTCATTCAACAGATCAAATATGATGTCTCAACCGAAATTATATTGAATTCTAAGCGCCCCGGTAGGCGAGTTGGTAGCGTGCTTGCCTATCAGCGTGGGGGTTGTGGGTTCGATTCCCACCAGAGGCTTTGGTCTGTCGCTGCAAAAATCAAGCCAAATGGTCTTTGTCACCCGGTTTACCCTTGGACCCAAAATTATAATATAAATTTACTTTGTATGGTAATTAATAAATAAATAATTAAATATTGAATTCTACTAAATAGGCAGAAGTCAAAATTTTTCAATTTCTAGTTACTTGTTAAAATTCGGCTTTGTTTGAATACTGTAGCTACAAGAGGATTGTTTTCTATGGGTAGAAACTGATATTGTGAAACCAGAGGTATTGGAGCCACATGGCCACAATAGATTTCATATTGGTGGGTGAATTAGCTTTTTACCCAGGGCCCAGTTGAATCAGCCCTAGTCTAAATTCGAATCAGTTCGGGTGATTAAATTATTTCTAGGTTGGACTATAATTTTTAGAATTCAGTACTGGCAGAGTCTTCCTCATACACGCCGTTAAAGTGAGCCATGACATTCTGATGACTTTCCATATTTAATTTTGAAAACATTTAGTTCACTTTGATGGTCTGTGTCTGTCTCAAATTTTCCTCTTTCTTTAAATTGTTTCATTTTACACTTCCATCGTTTGTCTATGAATCTCACAATTGTTGTTTGTGTTTAATTTGCCAACCCGGTTGTTGAGCTCGTGAATTGCAAGTATATTTTGTTCTGCTGCTGCTTCCTCTACACCCCCTTGCATTTTCGTGGATATTGCTTAAAATAATATTACAAAGTTTCCACGTTGTTTTCCATCATTGCCAAAATTGTTTTTGTCCGATTCGTACATCGTGCCCCTTTCGAAATATTCATTGTAAATTTTGGTGGGGTGAAAAAAGTCTGTTAGTTAACCAAAGCGATCAAATGAATTTTTCACTAAAAACGACTCTAGCCGCAGTAGATGTTTAAATAACGAAAGTGGAAGTTAAGGAAGACAAAAACAAAAATGGATGGAGAAAAAAATAAACTTTAACAAGTAGAATATCGAGACGAATCGTAAGTACCTTTCATCTTTGTACAATGTTTGGAAGTTGGTGAAGAAATAGACCAATGAGCTTATAGGGAAATCGAAGAGAAAAGTTGGTTTGGTCATTGCAAAAAGTTGCCTTGCCCAAAGATGAAAATACATTTTCTCTTCGCTCATTATATATTTCGTCCACTTTCAAAACCTTATAAAATTCAACTGTTTGTTACTTAGTCTGAATTATTTGCAAATTTCAAAGATCCATCGAAAAAGCGATTTTAAAGACTCTTGAGTATTTCCAGTTGCTACAAACATCATGACCTGGTGAATATGTTTCGCTACTCGGCAGTGAATGGGGTTTTTGTTAACTTCAATAAACTTACTAAAATATTAGAAATGTTGTTGAAGTTCTTCATGTTTTTGTTGGCCGCTCCTTGTATGTCTTTTTTGTTTTCGTTGGTGTTGTTCTGGTAGTTGCTGGTGGTATTCAGTTTTAATTGTTTTACAAATTTATGGGTATTGTTAAAATATGTTCTGTTTTTTTTTCGTTGTTGCTGCTGTTGCAAACAAAACTTTAATTGCAAACAAAAGAATTTGTGGGAATATCTCTGAGAGATTTATGAGGGAAACTTCGCATTTAACTTTTTTGTATTTTGGTGTTGCTTTAATATTGTTTATTTAAATTACTAGATATTCGGAGGGATTTTGTATGAAATGATTAGGGTCTGTATAGGAATACAGAAGAGAGACATTAGATCTCAAAGTGTATGTTGTGCCATGTCAAGTATGTGATTATATGAATACAATTTGCACACATTTTCCTTAAGAGCTATTTGTAAAGCTGTTTTAAATTTGTATGCATATTGGGAGTCAGTAAACATAATCATTAACCCTTTAATGGCCAAACTGAAACTACAAGGCAAAATTAGAAAAGCTGTTTATTTATTTATTACTAGCAATACAAAAAAGCAGAGAAATAAAAAAAAATTAAAAAAATGATTGAATTTAAACAATTTGTTTACCAAAATATGAAAGTAATTAAACAGTTCAATATTATATTTAATCAGTGCACTCCCCACTACTAAATTATGAAAGATATACCCCCAATTATTAGGTGTTCCAGTTTTGGCACGTCGGGCTAGAATGGGTCAAACGTTGAAAGTAGAAGTGCCGGAACTAAATTATGTGCATGATTGCATTGCTCACCGATAATGAGGGATTTTAGAGGACTTTCAGAGACAATTATATAAAGGGTGTTTTTTTCAGACGTTTTGCTTTACAAGAAGAAATAAAATGCATATAAATTAATGTAATGATCAAGAATGTATCTTTATTATAAAGATAAGTGTTTGCCATTATGTTTTAAAAATGATTTTAGGCACTTTTTGCAGCATTTGGGGTCCGTATATCAGCAATAACGCCGAATACTCTCATCCAAGGCGTCAATCGTGTCTGGCGATTTCACATAAAACCACAAATAATAGTCAAGCGGTGTTAAATCGTTTAATTTTTAATTTTTTTTTTCTGAACAAAATTTTCTTGTGAAAATCGCGATCGGTGGCTATTATTTTGGTAATAAATTTGAACGATTTGCAAACGTTGTTCCGGACTAAGTCTATTCCCTATGAAATGGTAAACCAAACTGAGCATAAATTAATTGACAGCTGTTAAAAATATCAACTCCGGAGAAAGTGTGGCCACATGTCTAAAAAAAACCCCCCCCCGTATTTATATAGAGAGTGTATTCTCAGTACTAATATTTGATTGCAATGAATAATCCTTATAACGCAATGCGATTTCAGTTCATTTAGATGTTTGCCTACTACAAGGCTAAACATAATAATCAGGAATTTAATCAGAATCCTTTAAAGTGGCAATAAAACGTAAAAAAAAATAATAATAATTCCTTTACAAAATAAGTGAAAATTTCATGGAACTCCATTAAATTGTATTTTTACAACCCATTTCTGTGAAACATTTATTACTTGGGTTTGGTATGTTGATGCCACTGCCACTGCCAACACCATCAACGCCAGCCACATCCATATTCGTAGCAACTGCTGCTGGCATTTCTGTTGTATGCAGTCGTTGTTGCTGCTGATATTTAGCGCGGGCGGTGGTAATGTATGTATGTCTCTTAGCATGTAAATGGATGTTGCAGTGTGGACTTTTACTGTGCGGTGGTAATAAAGTGAGATGGTGTTATAATGCCACAACGAGACTAGCTGCAAGTTTCCAACACAGCACAACAGCCCACGGCAACAGCTAAAATGATATTGTTCATGTTGCACCCTCAAAGTATATAAATATATCCTCTCAATTTAATACCGCCATTGCCAACAAACCAACAAAAAAAAAACACACCCCCCGATTTCAGTTTTTTTTTGTTTTGGTTTAGCTGCCGTTTATTTGTTCTACGGATGTGATGAATAATTTATGGCTAACACCACACTAACCGAAACACAAACAGTGCATTTTTTCTGCCTTCAAATCTAATTTTATACCAAACAAAAAAAAAATACCAACTAACAAAGAACAATAGCGGGAAATAGTTAAGAAATAATTTCAGCTATTCCAAAAAAAAAAAACATAGAAAGTCAAAAGAAAAAGCGATGAAATATAAACACAATTGCAATTTTTGCCGACAACCATTGTGATGGGGACCAAAGTAAGGAGTAGGGGATTGTAAAGCTAAACTCCTTCTGGAATTTGCAACGTTCATGCCATTTTAATAAAGCCAGTGGCATATTTTACATCCGGATAGGCGTTTGTAAATCCAGAGATCAAATGTGTAGGCGTTAGGGACAAGGTATTAACAGAAAAATTCAACATCTAAGTATATAAACAAAGCTGTCTGAAAACGTTAGATAGAATCCTATGATATGGCGGAAGAACCGACAGAAAAGAAAGCCGGAAATGCAAAATGAGTTCGGACTCTATCGAAGTAAATGAGCGATATTAGCGAATAGTTAGGCTGCCAATTTCGGGAAATTTACCGATTTTTCAGGATTATTGGTCAGGATTCTAAGGAATACAATTCTACCAAAAAATTAAAAAATGTACGATTTTACGCAATTTGTAAAACTGTCATTGTGGGTTTTAATCGGGAAGTTATACGAATTTTTGCTTACTAGTTGATCTTATTAGATTTCAATTTCAATGCTCAAGGTTACGCCTAGTGACTTTTGGGATGGAGAGCAGGATGAGTCCATAAAATACATTCTCTGCACTGCACTCTTATAGTTGGCGGACTCTGGAATTTGTTGAGGAGCGATTTTCTCTAGCTTCTGTGGTATCACAATGAGCTTTATAATCTAAGTGAATCTGTTTTTTTCAGAAAGCCACTCTAACACCAATTGCTTCGAAGAACAATACGAGTCTACAAGAAATGTATAACCGATGCTGCCCATAATGCTAAGCAGCAGAAGTTGAGAAAGAGGGCAACACATATTCTCACGAAAGAAAGAAGAATTGAGCGAATATAGGGATGTTTTGTAATGCATTCTGTGAATACTTGAAACATACTATCTGTATGAACCTTTGAATAATACTAAAAAAAACATAAAATTGGTGTGGACTATTTATACATGTTTACTACATTCTACATTCTATTGATAATTCTAGTGTGTGTGTGTGCGGTTGAGCGCCATTTCTCTTATCGCAGACCCTTTTCTTCATGTGGCTGCGTTCAGGGCCTTCTGCTGTTATCCCATACCCTTTTCTCCTTAACAATATGTATCTGTGCGTACATTTCTTATCGGTGAGAGTGTAAACACTCCGAAATGTAGATACTACACAATCCAACACTACCAAATGAATAAAGCTTATTAATATTGAATTTAATATTATTTAACTTATTTTAATATTATTTATTGTGTTTTAATTGTTTTGCCACAAGTTTCTGTCTTCGTTTCATAGACCAATTTCCAAAGTACATACTCAGTTCTTTCAAATGAAAGAATTAGCCGAAGTGATTTTTATTGCACAGAGCTGAGAAACAGAGTGAAAACTTCTCTTCAATATTTTAGAGGTGATGATTTAATTTCTATGGTCATTGACCGGGACCGACTGCATACATCTGACACAAACATCTGCTTATTCTAGACAGAACGTACGTGGCTTCCAAGTTACTCTATTACACCTCAGCGGCACTTACGAGGTGTAAACGGCCGCCGTAAATTGTGTGATGTTCTTAGAAGGACAGAAACTTGGATATGTTGCAAGCCACGAACGCCCGAATGGACTTATATTTCGTAATAACTTTTAAAATTAATAACCTATTGTGATATCTGAACGTCAAACTTGTTTGAAATAAACTTTTGGGTCTCCAACATAGTTATGAAGCACCTTTAACACATTGTGTTAAATGTAGAGATTTTTCACTTCTCATGCGGGAATTTCTGTGTTTTCAAGGAAGTGGAAACTTGTGCAGGGATATACGGCGGAGTAGTATATCATTTTTTAATATGTAATTTAAGTTGCTATTTTTGTGATATTTTTTTTTGGTCTGCTATTAGTTATAGAAATATTATAAAAACAATAAACTTTGTCTCAAAAACATCGATTTTTAAATAAACATAAAAGCAGAAATTGAAAATATTAGAAAACGGACAGGCGTACAAACTGATTGTTTGCGGAGTAGTACAATATATCATCGGTAGATGTATGTATCGCGACTTGTATTTGTTGGCAGTTACAGAACTCATAGTTCTTTTTTATATTTCAAATGATTTCCATTTTCCAATTACAGCTTTGAATATACCAGAACGGCCAGGAATTTAATTTTAATATTTTTTTTTTTGTGTGATAGGTAAATCAAAATCTACTTTCTGACCTGATACGAACCACACCAGGTTGTGGTCGTAGTGGTTAAGTATTGTTTCTGACTACCAACTATCTCACACCGTCGGGAATTCTTGCTAAATGAAATGTGTAGCACAACAGGGGCAACTTATAAAATGGCATTGCATAAGAAAAAATCAAAAACGTGACTCATGGTTGATAAGAATCTTGAAGAGTGTTTGAGGATACCCTTAGTGCCGAGAAGGGAATAGTATAATGAGTACAATGACTAACGAGGATGTGTTGTTTTGACCACTGGTCAAGTCCATGTATATTGTTGCCAATATATATACATACATTTCTACAATATCTACATTTCAAATGATTGCAATTAGTTTTCTTCAGCGATGTTGTTGACCACAATAGTTAATTAATTACAGTACCAAGAACGCCCTTCTTCTTGAATTTCCTTAAATGTAAGCAATTCATTTTAAACCTTTTCGGTTTTTCTTTACTCTTAACTAATTTTCTATTATCAGCTAGTAAAAAATTATCTCTTGTTGTGATTCCCTCGCATTCGAATTTCTTTCTCATTGTTATTCTGTGGCCAGACATGTACGTGTGTGTGGGTGCCTTTAAGGAAAGCGGTGTGGCATCCTTCACCGCACATTTATATAGAACTGTGCAGTTGATGGAGTGCCCTACAAGGGATATTCCTGCGTCGGAGCGTACGTATGCATGGCCAACATTGTTTGATTACCGGCAATTGCATCAGATATCTCGGGAAACCAATTGTAATAGTATATCTGGTTGGTTTCTGTGATTTCCTTCTCGTATTTCTTCTTTTCTTTGTTATGCCTTCCCTTTGCTCGGCGTTTTTTTTTTACGAGTTTCCTTGCCACACATTGTATGGATGAACGGTTGTATATATGTGTGTATGACACGCATTCCTGTGAGGAAGTGTCTTCGGGGTATAGAGAGAAAGTAGTTCATTTGTTAGCATTGTCCCAGGTTGGTAGGTAGGGTAGTATTGATTGTCGGAGGAAACTTATGTTGTTAAATTAAGTTGTGTTTGGTGAAAGTTTTTTTTTTACAAAATTTAATTATGTATTCATTTTACTTAACAGGATGTGAGGAGCGACATGGGCTGGTGTGTGAAACTGTGAAGCTGTAAAGATTTCATAGCCATGGCTTGATAACGGGAACCAGAAGCTGTCGAATAATTGCTGGGGAAAACAAATGAGGCCATCAGTGGTGTGATTTTTACTGTATGAGAGAATCACAGAAATCAGGGAAACCAGATTCGTATTAAGGTACGAATATCAAAAACAATTTTAAGCGGTGGTTTTACAAAATTTTTCGAATTTACGTGAAACAGAGCTTACCTACTTATTTCCCTCAATGTTTCATGAAGGAACAGATGATATAATGCGCACGATATAATTTGTATAGTCACTGACTGGGACCTACTGCTTTAAAGTCGGCTCCGGTTTTTACAAGTCGCCAGCATTTTCGAGGTGGAATCAGCCTCTGGAAAATGTCTGATGGTCTTCTCAGGTTACCAGGGGTAAGAGAGCATTCTTATGAATTTGTCTCTAAAAAATGATTCGGTTAAAAAATAAAAATTCCGAAATTATATTTGAAATTATTTTCTGTTGGTACCTTCAGGGAGTGCTGAGAGAATTTACAAATAGTTTTATACCATCTGAAACCACATTTGTTTGCAAAATCTATACAACACCAACCATTTTAATGAGCCGCTTTATTAAATCTGATAAAAAATCAATTGAGTTAACACCGACTTTTTGTCCCCCATTTAAAAAAAAAAAATAATCGGGAAGAACAACAACGATTTTATACTGAAAAAAATCCGTACTGGTCCACTACATTTGACATCCTAATTCTGTATAGTTTGGGTCCGCTTATTTTAATTTGCCTGTGCTACGATTTGATGCCCTTCAAGCCATTAAAGTGAATATCGTATCAATAAAATCAATAAAAATAATATTTTTTTTATAATTTGAAAAAAAAATTTTTAGGATTTCTCGAAAACCCATGTCTCTTTGAAAAATATTGATTGTTTTTGTTTATTTTTATAAGCCTTTTAATCTAAAAGTTATATAAATCAGTTAAATTTTTTTCATATAAATGTCAAAGGCGTTCCTTAATCTTCGACCTTTATTTAGCACATGAGCCACTAAAAAGTAATGTTGAAAATTTCCCATTTAACATTTATCCCACTTTTTTCGAAAACTTTAACAAAAGTTTTAATTTCTTCTCGGCTTCCGAGAACCAACTAAGCCAATAGCTTCCGTAATAGTTTTGCTATGTAAATGATTTCCGTTCCGAATCGTTTTAAATTTTAATAACCACCTTTCCTTTTGTGTTATTTCTTTAATTTTATTAGAATTTCTTTCTACACCTTGTGCTCGTGATTCTTTTTGGCACACCTTTTTCTCATTCCACCGGTGTTTCTCCCGTTTTTGGGATGGCGAACATTGCTCTAAAATTTATATTCAAATAACTCTGCGAAGAAGGGGCGTTTGGAAAAAAAAAATAATAAACCAACATGGCAAAGCAGAACTCCCAATCATTAGGGAGGAATTGTGAAAGAAATAAAAAATGTAAAACAAGAAAAAATAGAGGAAAAAAAACCGAGAGGTAAGAAGGCAAAATTTATTTGCACATTGCATGTTCATGACATTAGAGAAGCTTTTGTGTGCTACGAAACGAAAACACAACACAAACATTTCTTGGCACTTTGGAATACCTCCTCCATTTTTTTTTGCGTTGGTTTTTGTTTTGCTTGCTAAGCTTCTTTGTGAAATGTACAGTGGCTTCGCAGTGGAGATTTGTGAACTAGGATTTTTGAGGAGAACAAAAAGGCGAATTTGAATAATATTGCTTCTAGGAAAAATGCTTTATTCTTGAAATCATAGGTTAAAATAATTGGCTGACAGGTGGTTTACCACGGGGTTTGTATTCTTCTCATTTGATACCACAATTTATTTATATTTTTGGAGACCTTTGGAAGTGGAATAGACATGATTTCCCCACAAATTGAGTTAGCTCATCCAACTACCAGTATTGGTGTTTTGATAACTGAAAAAGTTCCCCGTCTGTTCCTTCATGGAATGTTAAGGAAAATAAGTAAGTAACCTATAGGGTTTTCTTTTAACTCCGAAAAACGAACCTGTACGTTCTTTTTTTTATTTTTTTTTAAATTGCTCTTAATTTTTTTTTTTAATTAAATTTTTGAGACTTGGATAACTTAAAAACGACTTATTAAAAGAATTTTTTAAAACTGTTTTTGCCCTTTTAATCGAAAAAATCAGAGTTTTACACAAATTGAAGTCGATTTTTTTTATCAGCGTGGTGATTGTGGGTCCCATTCCCACAATAGGCTGTGGCCCGTAGCTGTAAAAATCTGTTAACGAACTTAAGTAAGTAAGTATCCCATAGGGCTTTCCTTTACCTCCGAAAAACGAACCTGTACGTTCTTTTTTTATTTTTTTTAAATTGCTCTTAATTTTATTTTAATTAAATTTTTAAGACGTGGATAACTTAAAACCGACTTATTAAAAGAATTTTTTAAAATTACTTTTGCCCTTTTATTCTGAAAAATCAGAGTTTTACACAAATTGAAGTCGAAATTTTTTATAAAAAAATTATCAATCGATTAGACGAGTTTATAGCGTGCTTGCCTATCAGCGTGCTGATTGTGGGTCCGATTCCCACAATAGGCTGTGGTTCGTCGCTGTAAAAATCTCGCCATACAGTCTATGTCACCCAGTTTACCCTTGGACCCAATAATAGAATTTAAATTGTAATTAAATAAAAAAAAAATTGTTTATTATATTTTATAATAAAATTAGGCAGAGATCATTAATTTAGAAATTTATTTAGAAATCATACATTACCAAAAATTTGTATGAGAGGTAATAGAATGGGCCTCCACTAAATTGTCAGTAAAAGCGAAAATCCCCCTTCAATGTTTTAATTTTATGATATTGAAAATTGGCATTTTTGGTTAATTTTCAAATTTTGATTTTTAACTCTGAAACTGTCATTCGGATTAAAAAGAACTTAACGTAAAGATTAAAAATTGTTCAGTGATCAATTTTTTTAAACAAAATCGGACAAGTCATTTTTGATTTACAACAATTTAAATCTCAAAAAATTGTATTTACAGCCTGTTTTTATAAAAAGAATGGGTTTTTCGTTAAAATAACGAACAGGAATTCTTAGTTAAATTCTAATTGAAATTTTTTTCTTATGTATTTTTGTGTTTCGTTACGTCTACAGACGTTTCTGTTCGTCTCAGACGTATACGTTTTATAAAAACAGGCTGTTAAGTTTTAAAACAAACAAAAAATGTCCAGAATCATATCGCTCATTTACTTGAATAGTGGCATAATTCAAAATTCACTTTATATATTTTTGCTCTTGGAAAAGCTGTAAATCTCTAATTTAAATTGTCTTTTGTTCTACTGAGTATTGTGCATTCATATGACAGGTCTACATATTATTGAAATAGCCTGTAGTCATTTTTCTATATTTGGAAAGTACGACGAAATTGACAATTTTAAACGGCTCTCCTGAAAAAATCCTATTTTGAGTTATGCCACTATTCAAGTAAATGAGCGATATGTGCAATTTAATTTGACTAGCCCGGGCTTAACACGCAACTCTTTTGCGAAGTCAATCGCTATAAATTTACATTTTTCTCAAACACATATCTCATTGCCTACGTCGCTGTCTCTGATTTTTTTAAAACAATTTTGATGAAGTTTCGTTGTAATAAGTTAAAAAAATATAACAAAATATAAATTTGAATATACTGAAATTAAATTTATTACAGATGTCAGTCGAATTAAATTTTTTAAAAAAAAACAATCTTTTATTTTAAAATTTCCTTCTTCAAGAAAACATTTTGGAAGATCTTCTTATTAGCAATAAAAAAGATCTGATAAGGTCTTTTTTGGCAATTCAATTATTTTAATGACTGTATACGGCAGCATTCTATTTTATAAAGCTCTCTGTCAAGGCCTCCTGAAAGAAATTGGCTTCTTTGACTATTTGGACACTTTGAAAGTTTTCTAAATAAATATGACAACAATAATTCTCCTATCTGGGGAAAAGAAAAATATTGAAAACAGCACATCACAGTCCTTAGCATTTGATTCATGGATTTATTTATTTATTCTATACCACTTTGCCTTCATAAACATTTCATTATTTTCATTAAATCAATTCCATCACACTGTTCATACTTTCCTTTCCGAATATGTGAAGTGGGCTGGCAACCCTTAAGGCCTTTACCACAAATACGAGTGCCATAAAACACTGCATTCAAATGAGCATAAAACCAAGGAAAACACATGCAAACACGCATTGCCAAACATTTGGTATGGAAAATGGCAGAACAACGAACGACGACTACGAACAGAATGAAAATAATGTACGAAATCAAAATCAGATGAAATCTTATTAAATTACAGTCTTATACAGCAAAAGAAAATCAAAAAGAGAATAACAACCGAATTATATGGTACGAAACCCGTAGACGGGGTATGAAAATGAAAACTAAAACAATCACATATTTTGCCTACGTTGGGTTTGAATGACGAAAACAATTCGTAGTGTTTTTATGCACTTTTTCCACATGCAAATTGTATTTGTGATAAAAAAAATATACAGTTTTTTTTTTTGGAAATGAAAGAAACGAAAGGAAAGTAGAAACCACCAAAGTCATCATAATGATCGTCATACAAATGGTTGGTTTAGTCATCATCCGCCACCAGGAAATAATAGTAATCAACCTCATAATCATCGTCGTGGTCGTAGTGGTAGTCGTCCTAGTCCTCCTCTTCGATTTGCGGAAGTTGTAATGTCGGTAATGGCCATGGTTTTAATGTCCATCTACATTATAAGACTCCCGGAATACCGACTCTTCTGCATGCACAAGAGTACATTGTTTCGTATCACACAGCCAAAACATGGAGACGTTTCCTCCCACACAATCACATCGTTGATGGTCACGTACAGCGTAATTGTGAACAACATTCAAAATTCAAGGAACTCCTACAGAGGGTATGTTGAGATTTTTGTTAGGTTTGCCACTTTGGCGGAATTGTTTTAAAACAACATTAACCAAAAACAAGGACGGAAATATCGATTTATAATTTTGTGTTAGACGTGACTATTTTCACCTTAGTCATTTGTCTGTAATCTATGAAACTCGGAGAACATCTGATATCCAGAAAAAATAACGTTTAATGGCACATTCTGAAAATCGGTTCATATTATCATCCTCACCATTAAAGCCAACTATTTTTTCTTCCAATACAAAAAGTATGCATTGCATTCGTTGGCCACATCCTTGACAGATTTTTTTCTATCATCTGAGAAAACACTTTCTTTCATTTTTTTTATTTCTACTTATCTTGCAAGTTTCTTTTATCTGTATTTTTTCCTCCCTGTACTGACTGCAACACAAATAGTTTTGAATTTTGTTTTCTACAATTTCACCCATGGTGGACTTCTCTGTCTGTTTTGGTTTTTTGTGGCAGTGGCAAGTTGGAAAAGGAAACTAGTCAAATGCACTCCCTTTTCATAGTTCTTGGAATTGTTTTTTTCACTTCGTTTTCTTGTGGCAGTATGAAATTGAATTTTAAATGCATTGTTATGATAATTTGTTTATGCATTTTGCAAAAAATGAAACAAATAGGAAACCCCAAATGCAAGGTAACCCGAAGATCGGGTTTGTTTTGTGTACTTCTTATCTGTATTTGAAAGGGATTTGTAAACATCAACATAAGAATAACAATGTTGCATTATTAAGGACTTTCAACTTAATTTGAGTGGGAGTTTAAGAATTCAATGAAATGTTGACTCAAAACTGTTGCTATATATTACTGGGTAGTTTGAAATGATTGATATGATTTGGGGTGTGTATTTTTGTATTTTAGAAAGCTAATATAACGGTAAACAGATACCCTACGGATTATTTCTTAAAAAGGTGTTTTATTTTAAAACTTTCGTTTGGGCAATACAGTTTTTGGCAGCTCAGCTGTCCAACATGTTCAGTATGGTCTACTAATTTAACCCTAAGTCGACTTAAACACGAACTACGCCTGCAGATTATTGAATTTTATTATCAAACTTCAAGCGTGGTTAAGAAAGTGCATCGGGCACTTCGGGCGGCTATTCGAAACTAACAAAATTGCCGTATTTGAAGAGGAGCCAAAAGCATTGCAAGAACTGGCAGTGCACTGTTTGGTGTAAATTGTGGGCCGATGGCAGCATTGGACCATACTCTTACGACGAAGGCAGGAACGTTAGGTTACTTTTTTTTTGCCCAAAATGGAAGAGCGGGAATTGATGAAAATTATACATGAATTTGATGAACATTGTACATGAATTTGATGAACATTGTACAGCAATTTGAGGAAGATGTTGTTCATAGACGTTGGCAATTGTCTGAACTACATATCGTCACTGGAAAGGCCAAATACGTTACCCACAAAAAATCCAAAAAAAATCTTGAATTAATCTGGTGAACAATGCTAAACTACATACTCTCAAAAATGTTTTTCTAGTCTGCACTCCTCGTATGTCCATCTTAAGACAATATGTAAAAAAATCGGGTTTATAAATTAAACCACTCCAGTCAACCATCGAAAACGTATCTAGTTCGATGCCGCAGATATTTTTTCGAACACGTCGAATTAAAAGGGTTCTTGCAGATCTTAGCGTAAATAAAACTCCGGGCCCAGATCGTATTTCATCACTTGTCCTATGAAAGTGCTCTTCGAAGCTAGCTCAACATGTCGTACCGTGCTGGTATTTACCCTTCACGTTGGAAATTTGCCAATGTTCAGCCGATCCCCAAGAAAGGTGAGGCTACTAATCATGCGAATTACCGTCCAATAGCAATATGTTCTGCGCTCTCAAAGGTTATGGAGAGCATGGTTAACCACCATCTTGTCAAATATTTAGAGTTTAATGGCCTTCTGAATGATCGACAGCATGGCTTCCGTAGAAATCGATCTACTGGAGACCTGATGGCGTTCCTTACGGAGCGACGGAGTCGATGCATTCACCGCCTTGGTGAGAGCAAGGTCGTGGGTCTGGATATTTCAAAGGCGTTCGATAGGGTCTGGCACGGAGCACTCATATCAAAACTTATTGCATTTGGTGTCGGTAATACCTTCTCCCGATTCATATCGAGTTTTCTCAGGGATCGCTCTATACGAGTTGTTATAGATGGAGTCTCATCCAACGAGCATAGGTTGACCGCAGGAGTGCCACAAGGCTCTGTCCTCTCTCCTTCTCTATTTCTTATTTTCATTGACGACCTGTTGGGGCAGACTGTGAACCCAACCTACTGATTTGCGAATGATAGCAACCTCTGTCACTCGTACTCACCTGAACATCGGCAAAGTCCCTCGGAGGTAGGGGTCAAAGGCAAACGATGAATGACTCGCTCAACCGCGATTTGGCGACGATTTATGAGTGGGTCCAAATGAACAGAGTAGATTTTAATGCACAAAAGACCCAGTGCTGTTTGTTGTCACACAAACGTTCCACTGATCCAGCACCGTCGTCGATATCTATGGGTGGTGTAGATATAGACGTATCAGATACTCTTGATGTTCTGATCATGAAGATACAGGGTGATGCTCGCCGGGCAAACCATATATTGTCGAAAGAAGCATTCAAGTGTTTAGGCTCTTTAAAGCGGTGCAAGAAATACTTCACTTCATCTGATCTCTTAAATATTTACACCACCTATATCCGGCCAAAAATGGAATACAACTCCCATATATGGGCAGGGGCTCCAATGACATCTTTGCAGCTTCTGGACCGTATACAGAGGAGAACGGTGGTGATGATAGGGAATGGTAGGGTATCCAACTCTATTGTCTCCCTTCAGCATCGTCGGAATGTGGGTTGTATATTGCTGTTCTATAGATATTTCAATGGTATCTGTTCACAAGATATCCGTCGTCTGGTCCCTGACGTTAGAACATTTAGCCGGAATACTCGGCTATCCAGGGAATCTCATCCGTTCATTGTCAAATGGCCGGTTGACCGGACGACGCACTATAGAGAAAATACGTTCTTTAGCCGGACTGTTCGTTTGTGGAATAATCTTCCTGCAAGTGTTTTTCCTGCCTGCTATGACATTACCAAGTGTTAATCAAAAAAAAAAATCAAACTAATTAACAAAATCAATTGCAATTAATTTTTACAATTCAAAAGAATTTACAAACTGAATTGGAATTCTTTCATCGATTTTAATTAATTCAAAATCAATTCAAATAAATTGCATTTAATTTCCAATTAAATTGAATGATTTTATGATTTTACTAATGAATGACTCACGATTTAATTAAAAAAATAGTGATTCGTTTACAGCTCTTAACTTAGGTGACTAAATCACTATGGTGATCCAGACCACAAGACAGGTGCCTCAGATAACTGGCGAGCAGATGCTTTGATGATGTCGTGAGCAAAATTAAAGGATTTATCCTAGTTTTTGGCCACCGTTTTTTCCCCTTCAAATATTGGCTTATTTCATTGTGAAATATATTGTACGTAATCTTCGAGATCCAAAAAACCATCGGAATATAATATTTCGTCGAATGTGTGCCATAATACATAATTCATAGAATCTAAAAACCTACGACTTATGCAAAATATCCAAAATATCCCAAACTATATTTTAAGTATATTTCCAGGACAGACACTATGATATCATACTGAGCTTTTGCTAGTAAACGTCCTTCAACGAAAAACTATACTAAATTCAATTAAATTAATGAAACTACAAAGTATCTGTGATATCAATCTTTTACACAAGATAAAATAGTTTTGCCCACCCCAAAGCATAGAAAAAAATTCACCAGCTCATTGACATACGAGTACGAGCGAGCGTTTAAATCTCCATCCATATATTATACTTACATTCTTTCATATCTGGCAGCACATAATGGATTTTCATCAAAAATACTTTTGATAGAATTTTTGTAAATCACTGTGATTTTGAAGGGTAAAAGGAAATCCATCTGCAAAGAGTGGGGAAAACGAGAAAAGACATGAGATTTAAAAAAAAAAATACTTATCCAAAACAAAAAAAACACAAAACGAAAACGAAAGAGTAGAATGAAAGATGGCAAATATTTTGGGTGTACGTTATGATGTCAAAAAAAAATCTCAGATTTGATACTGCTGACTTAACATAATGGCAAATGAATTTGAATTTTACCAGATTTACTCTCTCTCACAACACACAGAGTCATACATACATACATACAGAATACTCACTTGCTTCAATACAGCACAATAAATGGGTATCCCATACACCTAACAATGCATAACCAAGTAACATAAGCATACCAAGGGAAGTAAGTACAGCTATGTGAAGTTTTGACGTATTTCGTATGAAAATGTCGATGTAGATGGCAGTTTATAAATATTAAATGGGGTAATGCAAGAAACGGTTAAATTTGATTAGTAGCCGGAAGGAAATTAGAATCAGTTCGTAATACGGAAATCATACATCCTGTCATTGTAGCACCGATAAGTTGTCTACTTGTTCATGGATATTCTGATGAAAGCCCATGCTGGCCTAGGAAGTATGTCGGACTATTCCAGGTTCACAGATTTCACAGTGTAAAGGTTCACAGATTTAAGTGTAAAATGTCTTGTAAAGCATTTCAAAGCTGTGTTTAATTGAAAACTAGTCGGTTTTTTAACTTGTATTTCTTTTATTCTGAAAGGATTACTAAATCCAATTTGTTCTTTCAAAAATTTCCAATAAAACCCTCCGTGTGCGGTTAAGGGGTGGTCATGATGACGTAGACGCTACATAACCCCGCACAAAGAAATGCAAATGTGATAATGCTGATCACCAGCAGAGAAATTATACGGATAGAAAATATTTATGCAGTAATTGAAGTATTTCACGTGCGGTACGCCACGTCGCATTATCACATTAAAGCCATATTTTTTTCCTATTAATGTAATACAATCTAACCGACATTGAGCACCAGCAAGTGACCATGCTGGATCAGTCTCATTTGGTAAAGGTGTATAATTTAAAGTTTGAGTCAAAGTAGTGACACCCTTCAGTAGCAGTACAGGACGGCTGTAGAGATTAGGTTTCATTAGTATTGTATCAATTATATATGAACTACAAACTGGTCGTGCTGACTTCGTCCCACCTACTAAAATATTGACTATATATCTTTCATCTACAGGGTTTTCCAATAAGAGGTGTTATTTTGGTATTCCAAGAAAAATGTCATTTTTTGAGATAAATGATCGGATGTTTAATTCATAATGAAGAAAAACCGCTAATAACGAAAAACCACATCAGTCAAATGGCCAACACGACCACGCTTACAGGACCATATCCCTTTTCAAGAAATTGTCTATAACCAAATACCAAAGTGGTTGCCCTTTGTCCTCGATAGCCTCACGAATTCTATCTTTGAGGTCTTGAATCTTTCACGTGGCCCCAAAGGAAGACGTCGCAAAGTGTTAAATAGCAAAACCTCGGTGGTCTCTTCGAGAGATAACACGTTCCGGAAACTTTTCCGGTGAAAGAGCTTGTGTGGCACGTAGCGCCGTCTTTTTAAAAGTAAACGTTGTCCAGATCAATATCATCCAAGTCCGGCCATAAAAAAATATTAATCATCTCTCGATAGCGCAGTTGTTCTTGAGCGATGTCCACGGGTTTTACTCTTTACATCAGTAACTTGTCCCAACAGCTCGAATTTGTCCACCAATTTCTGTAATACGGTTCGACAAGGTGGTTAACGGTGTCCCAAAAATGTTTTAGTTTTGCAAGGTGTGACTGCAAAATTATTGTAGTGAATTTTAATAATTACTTAATTTTAATACTTGTCAAATGTCAGAGAATAAAAGCTTCAAAAGTGACAGCTACCGAAATACCGATTGATTCAAAATAACACCCGCTGTTGGAAAACCCTTTATATGTTTATTTTGTAAATCACAATCACCCGTTTCCATATTGATATCCCACTCTAATATACACGAGTAGTTTGTACAGACTAGGAAATGCGTTGTTGGAAATATTGAAGTCTTTTATTTATTTATATTTTGTTTTTTCTTGACAAATTTCTGTAAGAGAGTGATGAGTTTCAATATACAAAAATCTCACAGACTCATTCCCTTATATTCCTTGTATGACTTTCACATCTTTATAAATGGATAGTCTTACATATACACACATACATACATACGTATGTAATGTAAACAAGAAGATTATTTTGTAGTCCATATGCTAAGCTGTTGAAAGAATCTATTTGATAGCATTTTGACAGCAACATTTTGGCATAAGAGTATTTGCCGATACAGGATGCCATCAGTGATGAGGAATATCTTTCAACAGGAATTTGCTTTTAGGGATAGTTGAGTATAAGCTTTTACTCCATTGAAAATGTTATTTTATGTACGGCACTTTCAGTGTCATTATCACTTATTTGTTCACATTTCTGAGCTTTAGTCGATAAAGTGACATTGTGACCAGACAGCTCGTCCGGCCCTAGGCTGATATGTATTCCTAATTGTTTTGATATCTATTGGAACCACTGTTTAATATATATTTTGGGTTTTATTTTATTCTGTCCACATTATGGATTGAAAGATATCTTGATTGATATTCTGCGGGTTGCGATAAACAATTCCACTTTTCAACGTAGGATTTACCTCACAATGTTATGACTTTTCATATTCTATATATTTCCACACCGCACAACAGAATATTTGTAACATCTATTGAGAATCTGAAGCATGCGCGGTTAACCATTCTAAGTAAATCCAAGTCCCGTACAGATGTACAATCTGAAAGATTAAAGCCTTGTCCAAAAGAGTCGTGCAAGAGTATATGAGATGTTTCCTAATCCTTCTGCCAATGCCCAGCATTCGAAAACAATAAATCCCGCTTCTTGGGAAATAACTCTTTAACATAATTGACCCAAATTAGGGGCGCAGAATGAAAAACAATTAAGATCTATGTCAATAGTACAGACTTCCTAAAATAACTTCTAACACATGGATCAATTAAAGCGGACAACTGGCCGGTATGTCGTAGGACTTAGGGCCGAGCAAATTTGCCTCCTCTGCTCAACCTAACCTAACCTCTACTTCTAAAGTAACCCTCGGTCGAGATTCCTGTCTTTGCTGCTTGTCCGTCTCATTGGGATGCAGAGCATACTGTACATATTACAGAATGTAGGACATTGAAAAGGGAATACTGTCTGTCCTAAGGTGGCTACGGTCATGGCACAATGGTAAAAATACCAGAAATATTTGAAAGTATCCCTGAACTGTCGAAAACGAAATAAACAACATGACGAAAGACTATTTCACCGAATGAAACAAAAAAATAAAAACATGTACACATATGTATGTACGTGTGAGGTAATCTAACAACATCTTGTCACAAACACCACCGCAAGCATTAAGCTCCCAACGAGAAAGCCAACACAAAAAACAAGAAGCTTATTCACGTTTCTGTAATCAACGGAATAGACAAAAGTTCAATGTGCAGTGACATAAGACGATACACTCACACACACACACCTCGACAGATGCCGACACATTCAGGTGAGTCGTCAGATAGCATCTCTTATCATTGACAGAAGATGACTTTAAGCTATGCTTATGTGGCGTGTATGTAATAGATATTGCCAAACACACTCCAGTGAAGGAAACATCAGCAGCATCGTCATCGTCACATCCTTAGAAGCAGTAGAATCAGTACAACCAGCACAATCAACATCAAATCAATCCCGGGAATGTACACACTGCTCACCCGTAGATAAGCCAAGCAACGTACAAGGAGCACAAGGACACAGTGGATATTGTGGCTATGGCTTAATGGATACTGTTCCCGGAAAATCATGTAACGGCTGTCAGGTGAGTGAGCGTGTATGACTGTGTGTGTTGGTGAGTGGTTTTCTGTGGTTGTGTGATTGCATGCCAAGCAAAGTGAATATATCGGTGTGTATGTGTGTGTGAGAGTGTGAGTATGATGTTATGCAAAGCTGAAGGAAGTGCTTAATGCTAAGTGGATTCATTGAGTGGTGGATCACAGGAATGTGTTATCTAATGGACGCAAAATTAATAACTATGAAACGCCTTAACGCATGCATCAATACCTACATACATACGCATACACATGTTACTGTAGTCATTTATGTGCGGATGTAAAAACTCATTTAAATTTAAAAAATTTCTTCAGATGTTGGACTTTTAGTCAAATGAGAACAGAGAGCATGAGCTGCAAGTACAGGGTCCGCCAAAGAACTTTTTTTTTTTGAAAATTAAAAAAAAAACTACTGAATATTTTCTCAAATTTCTTTTTTTGAAAGTACAACCCTTCCGGTTAATAATGGAAAAATAATTTCATTCAAATGGCTGCCTCGGCTGGCCATGCAGTGGCCTAACGACATCAGCACTGCGGCCGATAATGCGATCTTCAAAAACATTCTGAATCCTAGTAAAATTCAAATGCCACCTCCTCTTTATGTTGTTGTGATGAAATTATTCTAATTTTTCACATCATGAGGACAGTTTAGGAGAAAACGTGTGTGCAATTATCAAATTCAAACGTAACAGCCACTGTAAAAATGGTCACTTGGGTACCCAAATGAAAGGAATATTATCAGACAACTGCGAACGATGGTTTAGAGAATTAAATGCTACTGTTTCAACTATTTTTTTTTTTGATATTTTATTGTTCATTGTTAACGCTTGCAAATCATTAAGTTTTGTTATAGAGAAATGTGCTCTCTTTCTAAAAATTCATCGACAAGGTTAATTTTTGCCTCAATGGGTAGATCAATGAACAAAATTGCGAAATTTGGTGAGAAAAATTTCACGAGGCTCTTCAATACATCAAATATCACGAGGCTCTTCAAAAATTGTGGCTGAAGACGAAAAGTCCGGTCACCATTTCCCACCTTTAAAGTTCCACATTGTGAGAAAAAAAAGACCTTCTATCCATTTACTGATCATTCATTCAAAATGCCTCTACAATGGTCTACATTCCCAAGATTATATCCTTGATTTTATATGGCATCTTCTGTTAATAAAATTTTAATATATAATGCGGATATTATTAATCATGTTCCCCATACAATAGGTTTAATGTCAGTAGAAACTTTCGAGGCCAGAAATCAATAAACATCTGGAAAAACCCCAACGAAAAACTCAGTGTTGTTTCCAAGTCATAATAAGTTTAAGTGTCCTGTTCAAAAAAAAAAAAAAAAAAATAGAATGTTGTTAGATAATGATTTTAACAGTCGTCTTTCAATGCTAATAAAGAGAGTATTTCATATGATAGCTCAGCACCTTATATGAAAATTCAAAAAAAAATAGTAAATGTTTAGCTTAGAGGAAAAATCAGGTTTGTTTATATATTGTTGATATTTGTTCTTTATAGAGTTTGTTTTGTTTCTGTTTGTCGAGTTTGAGATCATTGTTTACTTCTGGCTTTGCAAAAATAGAAATGTTCAAAATTTTTCATTTTTATTTAATTTATATTTATCGTTATACAAAATGTATCAACACGTCAGCTTTTTATAGGTGTTATTACTTAACTAGTAAGTTGTAATGCGCCTATGGCGCCCGTTGAAATATGGAAAAAAAAATTTTTAGAAAAAAAAAAATTTTGTTGAAAAAAAAATTTTTTCTTGAAAAAAAAAAAATTTTTGTGGAAAAAAAAAATTTGTTGAAAAAAAAATTTTGTGGAAAAAAAAAAATTTTGTTGAAAAAAAAAATTTTGTTGAAAAAAAAAAATTTTTTAAAAAAAATTATTGTAAAAAAAAAAATTTGTAAAAAAAAATGTTGGTAAAAAAAAAATTTGGTAAAAAAAATTTTTGGGGAAAACACAATTTCTGTACAAAAAAAAATATTATTTTTTTTATTATTATTATTTATAGAAAGAATTATAGAATGCCTATTTAAATTCCTACGTACTGCGTGACAGAGTCAGTGAATCAGTGTCGAGGGTAAATATATATTAAGAAGAAGATATCCGCTAGTTTGGCCATTTCTACCACTGTGATAATGAAATAATCTTAAATCCTATTAAATATTTCCTTCAATTGTGTACTCTGTTTGTGTTTTATTTAGTTTAAACAATCATATTTTATAACCACTGTCACATCCTCGGAACTATCAGCTGAAAAATCCTAACCCTTTTGGTCAATTTCAGTAGAAAGAATGTTTTTACTTTAGCTCTCTATAATTTAAATATAAGTACAGCTATTAGTTTTAATAATTTATTTATTTTAGTAAATTGTCGGTTCAACCTACAGCCGGAAGTCAAAGTGCTGGTGATAATTCGATGAAATAGATCCACAGTGTAATTTATTTTTGTCGTCTGAATCTTTATTTCGAGCGAAATATTTTCGTATTTTTTGCGGGATACAGTTCTACACTCGTTGCCATGTTACGACTCTTTTTTTTTTAAACAAACGTGATGTTGATGAAATGTTATTTGCTTATCTCTGAAAAACTCCCCCGCTAACTATGGCATTATTTCCATTTCCATTGGTTGTGGCGTATATTTGTTAAAACTCTTTGTCTACACATATGTATGCAAATATTGTAAAATTCTATGCTATTCTGTTTTAAGGAATGGTTTTTAATTTGACACACATCCAATATCATCAATTTGTTTAGACATTGAATGAATGGCACATTCAATTTCGATTTGATCGAAATGAATGGAATGAAATCCAATACAGCAGCCACACCACATCCGAACATGTCGAGCACCATTCCAACCGATTCATCTCGTTGTGCAAACCATAAACAAGGCGGAGTGTAAAAGTCAGCGAGACCTCCACCAAAAACATGTTACAAGTCAAAATAAATTCTAAAAAGATTTGTTGTCTCTTTTGTCCTGCCACTGCTTTCAGGGCATCCAGGGCAAATGCAACACATACAAAAAAAAATTCCCTCATAGGAAATGAAACAAAAGACGCCCTACGCCCAAACAACCACCCCCGCCGCCCTTTTAAACAAAATCCGAAAATACTATTTGAACTTAGATACATTTTGTGTAAACTGAGTTGTTTGCCATTGTGGCTGCAATTGTATGGATCCGCCGAGTTAAGTTGTTGTGACAGCATCCATGGGAGTATTGTAGCATTGTACGGCAATAGTTTTTGCGGGGGAACTCGCAGCGTACATCCATGGATCCAAGGACAGACCAACGTTCGATATAAAGACAAACAGACAGATAGTCTGACGTATACTTGTACAACGACGACGATATTTGCTATTCAATGGGGTGACACTTTATTCTCATTTTGACATGACGATGCATGCAACTCGTGTGTATTGTTGCCTCTATAGCTGTGTGGCATGGCATGGATGAAGACGCTTGTAACGCTTGCAAGTAACTCGACAAGGAGGGTATGAATTGTCTGCTCCTATAAAAAGAAAGATAAACAAATGTCTAACAACCTCAATATTTATTTGCTTTTTGGCAAACTGACTGACACACGATGGAGTGAGTGACTCTGAGAGGGAACAGCATCGAGGAAATCATCACATAACAAGATATTCATATTAAACACGGAGTGAAGTGAACAAAGGGATTCACTTTTTTCACTATGAGATGCTAGTTTACAAGAATTTCTAGCTCTAGATCTAACTGCACTAAAACCGAATGACTCGTATTGGCGAATGCTGAACCGAGTTACCCTGAAAATAAGAACAATTACTTGGAAAATTCAGACGAAAGAATCAAAACCACAACATTCAAATACCAACCAGCTTGGTCATGACTCTGGTCTTCTCCTTAGAATTTCGGGAAATAAAAATAGAAAAATCCATTCTTCTCCTATTTACAAAACTATAATTAGGCCAACTGCAAGGATCAACAGCGCCTAAGGATATTTTACAGAAAAATTCTGTGCAAAATATTTGGCCCAGAGCGGAACACGAATGGTGACTATATTCATACAAATAACGACGAACTGCTCGAGCTATGTAAAGGAGAGGATATAGTGAAATTTATAAATACGCAACGCCAATGATGAGCTGGGCATGTGGCACGCTTGGACGACAGTAGGCCGCAAAAGTCATTTCTAAACCAAGACAGCAGATGCACCAGACGACGAGGGGGACGGCGAACAAGATGGAAAGACTGTGTGGAATTAGACTTAAGAATAATGGGTATTCGAAACTGGCAACAGAAAGCCGAACATAGGGCAGACTAGAGACTAATAATTGATCAAGCTATAAGATGAAGATGGTTCTTTAACAAGCAAATATGCTTAAGTCCGAATCTATACGATGACATTTTGGTATGAGTTGACTTTTTTAATTCTATTTTTGATTCCTAAAGTCATATGAAAATACAGATTGATTTTTTGTTCACGTTTATACTTGAATCATGTTGATTCGTAACGATGTTGGTATGGAAAAAAATGTGAAGTCAAAAATTTTAATTTAAGACCCGCATTCTTCTCTATAACCTTTCGCCTACAAACTTAAAAATCATTATGTTAAAATCAAGTAAAATGTCATCGTGTAAATCGGATCAAACAAATTTCCTATGGACATGTCTTCTGAACTGAAGACCGAAACAGAAATTAACTTAAATTAAGGAAAACCTCCTATAACCCTAATCAACCAAAATAGACTGGATTAAGAACATAGCTCTGTCTTTACGAATACGTTTCGTATATGGAGATAGCATTTTTTTTTAGAAATTCTGCAAATGGAGTTGAATTTCTCTTGATCGCAATAAATGAAGGTGGTTCCCGAACTCAACCATCCCAGAGAAACAAACTTGATCAGTCTTGCGGCTCTCAAGAATTGCTTAAGAAGTTAGTGGACTGGTATGCGACGACGGGGAGAAGGACGAATATGAAAGGAGGGACAGTTGTAGAGATTAGACCGCAATACGAATGCAATTGCTGGGATTCTATACGACTCAAGTTGTATGAAAGCAAAATTCGAGGCAGAAGTAGCCCCCCTTTAAGTTAAAGTCATCTACAGACGTAGTTCCTTAGTTCGGCTGATTATTAACTTAGATGGTCAAACAAGTGTTCGACGTACCCTCCTAAAAATGAGTTTTGTACTTTTTTCAGATGACATTAAAAATAGTTGGGCTTTAGCTTTTTCAAAATGGAGAGGAGCTGGAAGAAATTTAGATGTCATCTTAAAAAAGTCCAAGTTACATTTTTAGGAGGGTACATCGAATACTTTTTTTGTCCAGTTGTTCTATAGTACAGGCTTCGGTAAACATTTGGCAAATAACAGATCAACGAATGGAAGTGATTCTGACAATGGCAGTTCTGCGTTATTATTTCGGTCAACATAACCGGTCATCTGAGTCAATAATCAGCCACACTAAGAAACTACGTCGGTTGACGACTAAAACTTCGCACAGCTCATTCGGGTGGTAACATTGCTGCTACAAAACAACAAAGTGTGCACGCGGAGTCATCGAAAATTATACCGTTATTCCCTTTGCCGTGAAATTTATCGTGACATGATAACAAACTGTGTATGACCTGAATTAGATGACATGGACTTGAACAACATGCGGTTTCAACAGGACGGTGCCAATTGTATGAGACCGCCTGAGACACTGACCCTACTGCGAACGAAGTTTCTATGACACAGAGATCTTGCGATTTGATGCCTTTGGACTGATTTATCTGAGATGACATGAATTGTCTATGTCATAAGGCCCAAAACTATTCCAGAATATTCATATACTCGTACATCCCGAACTTTTAAGAAATATGCAAGTCAGTTCAACTTCCATGTTTCTGCAGCAATTTCGTTTATGCCATTCTTTGACAGATGCTCATTTTTTCGGTATGCTAGGTGGTTTAAAAATGAACAAATAATTGAACTTACCTCATTTAATATGGCTCTGATAGTTCTTCTTCTAGATACACCATTTTTATATTTCCCAGAAAACTTCAGTGTTTAACTGTCGCAGCAACTTTGTTTTCTGTCGTTTCTACAGATCCTTTCAATGTTGTCACATTACAATTATTTGCTTTGTACTTTGTCTTGGTACATTGTATTTCTTTTTTTAAAAAACAAAAGTTTTTTTTTCTTTCTTTTTATTTTTCGTTTTCATTGTCTTTTTGTTTAAAGCTTTCGCTTTTGTTGTCATGTAGTATTTTATAAATGACATTAGAATGAATGACTGATGTCCCTGTTGCACATATACAAAATAATGCAGCAGCTTTTGCACAATCATTATCATTCATGTCGCTCCTCCCTTGTTCAGGGTCCTTCTCCTTCCGCTGATGTGGTATTCGACATTCATTTATTTGCATTGTAGAACAACATTCATCTCATTTGCTTGCTTCTTCCTGCAGAGAGGGGGGGAAAGGAATGGCGGAAACTTCTAAAAAGAAAATAAAATACAAATTCGTTAAATTTAAAAATCAGCAGCTTTTTTTGATACTGAAAAAAAAATGAGAAAAACATGAAGAATGCGAGACTTTCAAATGCATCCGTTCATTGTTGTGGCACGTAATCTATAAAAATAAAAGAAAAACTTAACTAACGTATGCAAATCAGTTGCAAGATTTTTTCACATTGCATTTGTCTTTCGTTGGTTTCACACAAAAATAAAACGAAAAAATACAAGTAAAATGAAGGCAATCAACAGTGAATTGAGGACTAAGTGGCAACTTGCAAGTTGCCACAGTATGTGTTAGGTGCAGCTAAAAAGAAAATGCAAACGATGCAATTTTCGGCATTTTTTTGGTAATACGGAAAACGGAAAAAAGGTGTGATTATATAATGAAATGCAAATGTTTGTAAATGGGAACTGTTGGCAGGGTCCAACGTAACAGAAAATTTGACATATTGTAATTTTTTTTTGCCCCCAAGAAGTTTAGAATTATTTTTCGTAATAGTATAAATGGCTTTTAAATTTTTGTTTTTTTTTGGGCAGTAGAAAATATTTTTTTTGGCCAAAAAATTAATTGAGCTTTGTTAAAAATCGGACTGTTCTAAAACGATGGGGCCGATTTGTACAGACTTGGGTTCATAAGAAATAGAACACTACTATCTATATTATGTACTACAATTTTAAAAGTTTTTTTTCTTAAATTTTATATTTTTTTTTTCTAAATTAAATTTTTTAAAAATTTTAGTCCTCGATTTTTTTAATCAGATTTTTGGTACCGCCATAATGGTTGAAGTTGTGGACAAACACTGACGTTGAATGGAACCCACAGCATATTTTTCATAACACAGTCCTACAAAAAAAAAATTAAACAACGAAATTGTCATAACATTTTTCAGGATTCTCTCCGTAAAATCCCCAAGATCTTGATATCCGAACCTATAGCTAATAATTTTTGGTTTCTTAGCGTTTCCAACCATATAGAATTTATGTAAGTAAACTTGAGAACGTCAAGACCTACAGGAAAAATGGTATGACTATTTCGATATGTCACCTTAATTTTCTGTAGCACTGTGTAATGGAAAATAAGCGTGATAAAATAACGTTGAGGTTATCGATATTTTCACCAGATTTTTTTAAAGAGGCAGTAGTGTTTGTTGAAATTTATCTTTATTTATCCACCCACAGAGAGTGATGACAATGCTGGATCAGTGGAACGTTTGTGCGACAACAACATAACAACTACTCTGTTCACTCAAAAATCCTGGTCAGGTCGCGGTTTTGTGAGAAATTAATCTTTCGCTGTTTGTCCCCGACCTCCAAAGGACATGACCGATGGTCAAATGAATATGAATGGCAGACGTTGCTATAATTATCAAAAGATTAGATGGGGGCCAACAGATCGGCAATGAAAATAAGAAATGGAGAAGGAGAAGGAGAAAGGACAGTAACTTGTGGCACCCCTGCTACAGGAGCTGTCTGTTAACTTATGATCGTTGCATGGCACCCCATCTATAACTATAGAGTGATCTCTTAGAAAACTTGATATTAATCGAGAGTAAGTTTTACCGAAAATAAATTTAACAAATGTTTATATGAGTTCACCGTGGCAGACCCTATCGAACGCCTTTCAAATATCCAGAGCAACGGAATTATTTTTACGAAGGCGGCGAATAGCGCAGGTCTATCTGTCCTAAAGAAAAGCCACCAGGTGTCCAGTAGTTCGGTTTGTATGAAAGCCATACTGTCAATCATTCAGAAGGCCATTAGACTCTAGAAACCAGATGGTGGTTAACCATTCTGTCCACAACCTTCGAGAGAACAGAACATATTACTGTAGTTTGTAGGACTTTGTAACCAAACTTTTCTTGGGGATCCACTGAACATTGGCACGGTGCGACAAATTGAAAACATTACACAACGAACTGGCTTCGAAGAGTGGAAAAACCAACCGGACCCACAGTTTTGTTTAAGTTAAATTCTTTAAGAACCCTTTTAACTTCACGAGTACCTAAAAATATTTGAGGAAGATTTGGGATAGATTAAGAAGAATTGTCCCTTTCCCTTTTAGCAAATGACCAAAAGGCCTTCTTCCCCTGGATGGAGAAAAAACGTAAGCACAAGGACGCTATTCGTGAAAACGTTTTTCGCGTCTAAGTACTCTGGCACACATCCATCTTGCCCGTTTGCGTAGCTGCTTAGAATTGGCATTTTTGTTTAAACGTCAACAATTGCTCACATTTTCCATAAATTATTGTTAAGAATTCTTTAAAATTATGCAAACCAAACAATCCCCAACTCTTTTCTTAGGCAAATATTTTGCAAGTAATTTTTAATTACAACTTTACCTGTTGTTTTTCATACAATAAATTATTCACTCGTGTATACATGTTTGTCATCTTTTATTGTTTGTACTCGTAATTATTATGTTTCAACGGCAGAGATTTTCCAGCAGAGTCCTCTTTCAACACTCTTTCACTTGGCAAACCGACACGCAAACCTAAGTCCTTCCAACAGCAGTATAAAGGACATAATGCAATGCATATATATACACACATATATATATGTATGTAGACTTAGTTATGTACATATTTATATGCACAAACATGCATATGAAACTATTAAGGGTAATGCAAATTTAGTACCTGTCCATATTGTATGTACTGTAAATTTAACAATTACAAGAACACTTTTTAATTGGTAGTTGTTAGCTGAAAAAATATTTTGTTATTACATTGTTGTAGTAATTGTAGAGAAGAATTGGGGTTTAGCTTAATTAGAGGGCGATAATGGGGAAAACTGGAGGTGCCGACAAAGGTTTTATATTCGTGATGTTGTAGATATATGCGCATGGAACGTACACAAGGAAAAACTAAACTAAGGTACGATCTTATATCACTGGGTATACAAATTTACTATGACCGGTTCTAAGATGTTGTGGAATTTAATGGCATACTCGATTGGTAATAATTCCATACTCCGGTTTCTCTTCTAGCATTATTATATGAAAAGCAAATTAATGAATGTCGATTGTAATGACCAATGTGGCTGACTATACCGTACGGTACATCTGCCTCAAAAAATTCGCCATTTTTTCGAAACTCGTTTATTAATGAAATTCGGTAGAAAAGCGTCCAAAATATTACAAATTTATATATACAAAGAAGCAGAAAATTCAATTGTACCGTAAATTTCAACGCCTCTTTGCTGGGCCACAAAAAAAAACATTTTACACAACAGCCTTATGAAGGTACAGGCCCATCGTTGTCACTTCTCAGTTTGGGCCTTAGAGAAATCTCGAAAAACCATATTTTCTCAGGGGAGCACTGGAAATGAGGATATTGGAAGGAGAGCCATGCATTTGGTTAAGTTATGTTACCTCTCGCCTCATTAAAATTAAAATAAACAATTTTGCGATGTTTTGAAAATATCACACTTTTTATTTCAACATTACTTATTTTTAAGGTCTTTCTTGCTATCAATCCTAGGTGTTACGTTTCGACTTTTAACTGTAACTACCATAACACCATCGCGATTTTTTTCAATAGTTCGACGTGAGAGTTTAGTCAGTAGTTGCACAAACCGCTCGGTTCCTTGAATGTGTAGAGGAATGTGTGGATCCGGAAGCGGTGGATCGTCTAATTCTATGTAATTGAGCAAGTGTTCATAGGGTATGCTTGCAGTGAATGGGGGCTCCGATAAAATGTCATCGTTATCTAAGTTTATCATGTCGAAGTATTTAGTGCAGTTAAAATTTATAGTGGGCTTTTTGTAAACTCTTAATTTTGTTGGGTCGTAAAGATTTTCACGATAATGTAAAATTTTTTTTAAAGCCATTCCGCGCACTTCCTTGCTTTTGTCAAAAATCATTGTTAGAAGCACATTTTCTGAGTGGGCAAAATATCCGTTATTTTGAACAACATTATTTACAATTTCACGCAAATTTTGTGGCAAATATATTTTTAATACAAAAATTTCATAAATATTTAAATTTTTTTTTTAAAGATCACAACGAAAACTTTGTCGTTAAAAATCGGAAGCTCGATTTTGATTTTAGACACATGGTTTCTTTGGAAAATTTTCTTAGAATTCGTCGTAGATTACGATTATGACAACCGCTTTGTCGAGAAAAAAATTGACCCTACCTAGTATATATGCTACAATTAGACAATCGCATACATTACAGCATTTATTCATCCAAAACGAACTAATAAAACGCAGTAATAAACTGCTGACACAAAATCTTTTCCCCCGTTGTCATCACTCAGCCTCTGTAAGCCTGAACTCTCCTTTCTATTTTTTAGTTAGTTAGTTTTTTTTTGGTTCTCGTTATTTATTAAATGTCTGGATCGAACAAATTTTCACAACTAACATAAATAACAATCACATCAACGACAAAATACATTTTGTTTCCAACAAATAAGGCCACATTAAATCTCTGTCCGTTCGCATACGAAATAAAAAAAGAAAAACTTTCCTAAACAAGTTTTGTTACCACAATCACATACAAGAGAAACACACACACACAAAAAAAACAGCTGTCATTTGACGCTGACGGGGGCAGAAGACACAAGTAAGGACATCGACAACGATGACAACGTCAAATCGACGGGTAATTTAAAATGTAATGAAGTACTTTATGCAACTAATGTATCATTTGTGTCAATGAGAGGAAAAAATAAACGATAAAACTCCGTGATGTACGAGGGTGGTAAAATAAGTAACATTATGTCTTATTGGCATGTAGAACATGTGGCAGAGATGCTTCAGCCATACGAATCTTCGTCGGAGATTTCGTGATACCACTCCAAATGGGAGAACCGCGACTTCGGTGGAAGAGCCAAGACGTCTCTGAGTAAACTTGGTAAATCAACTGGTAAGCACGTGCACAAGACCGAGAAGCATGGACAAAGTCGTTAAACGTGGCTAAAGACCTTCTTAGGTTGTGCAAAGTCATATAAGTAAGATTTTTTTCAAACTTCACGTCGAAATCAAGAGATTTCGAAAAATACCAAATTGAACGAGATTTTCACAAATTCCCCATTTGGTTCCCCATAGCCTGCTTCAGCTTTTTCCACAATTATAAGACCAATCCCCTTCTGAAAACAAACATAATCATCACCCACCCACAACGAAACATAAAACTTAAAGTTTATTCAGGCGACCATACTTATGGTCGCATGTCCAGATAAGAACACCTCTCTCTCCATCCCCGGCCCGGCTCTGCCCTGGCCGGACCATCAACAGACAGCCATAAAATATGTTTTGACAAATGTGTATCTGGTCTAGTTGGACTGCAAACACCCCGTTAAGCTTCGGTTAGTTTGGGTAAGTGAGTGGATATGGGAGGGTGTCGTTGTGCGAATGTTTGCTTTTCGGCTGCGAGGATACTCTTCTTGTCCGGTACATGTTTATCTTGGAGGACAACGAAACGAAATGTTCTACACACAAATGTGGAGATTCCTTTTCTTCGTTTGCAAGATTTATGGCGGCTGTCTGTGACACTGACTTTGTGTACGTTTCTTTTTTTTTCTTTTTGCTTACTGGGGGAGGTCACACCCTCGAAACATCAATTTAAAGCAACAATAACAACAACAATGAACGGGGAACACAAATATATATGACAAGTTGTTGTTGGTGTTGCAGTCATAATACAAACAAAATATGGGTCGTTTAACTTTGAAGTCATAATCTCTCCTGCCACAAAGGCTTTGTTGTTGGTATCTTCTGATGGGGCACTTGGGTTGGTTTGGCGGGCGACTGTATGGCTGTTGGTGATGTACACTCCCATGTTGTTCACATTTAATATTTCATGTTTTGTTTGGGATTTTCTATGTGCTTTCTTTAAATCTTAGAAATGGCAAAGATTTTCCAACATACAATATTTATGTTCAAATGCTGCTGCTGCTGCTGTGAGTTTTTTTCATTTTGGAAATACTTAAGATTCCATTTTATGTCTTTGTTTTGTGATTTTCGTGAGCCTCCAAGACGGGAGAAGTTCCCCATTTGTTCATACGCTGAGCTCTAGTAAACCTTTGTGGGTTTAAATTTCGTCGGTTGAAGGGATTTCCTTACGTACATTTTAATCTGTCAACATTTTCGTGAAACCGCAAGGAGATGCCTAAGCCAAGGTGTGACTGTCACGAAAAGTAAGAAATTGCTCTGTGATCTGTGTGTTGTGGAAGGGTATTTTTTTTGTGTTCGGTGGGGCTTATAAAAGCATTTGCTAGTTACTTTCAATGAAACGGAATTATGGATCCCCATTAAGATATACACGAGTTATAACTAATCTATGGGTGCTGAGCTACTACAGATATGGAAAAAAACGTATATATATTTGGGGGCCAATTCACGTTTTACTATTCACACGTGTTGTGGTCAATGTTGTTAATTTGACCGAAGTATATTGAAATAGCAATGCCTTATTGTACGTTTGGCATCGAGACTTCAGAGTGTGCAGTGGAAGTGGCAGAAATAGTTAAAGTGAAGATTTCATTTCACTGTCTCGAGAAAAAAACCGGAATAATCGGTTCGCCAGAAAGAAAACCTTAATTACGTTATTAGTATCACAAACTAGACTGACTGTGCATATCTAATAACGGGCTACATGTCAATAGGCGAATTGGATTCAAAATAAAACTAAATTTGGAATCCCACACAGACCTGAAGTGTGTTCGAGCTTAAGTCCGGAGGATGGACCTTGTGGGTCTACCATAGATGAGCAACAAGGGTATCGTTTCTCAAAACAATTGTATTTATAGTTAATTGTTATTTATAGTAGATGTGAGCATTTTAAATGAAAAAAATAAAATAGTTTCGACCTCGATGTTTCGGATGTTTCAAGTCCGATCTAAGTCAGATAAATATGGTGAGTTTGGAAACAGAATTACAGAAAAACTGCTACAGAAATTAAAACTACATCTTTAATGAGAAAAATCTTATAGTCGTTAGAACTAGAAAATTTGATTGAAAATTGAATTTTTTGTTAAAAATAGGTGCCAATACTTTTGATTATAAATTTGTAAAAAAAATTAGCATTTTCTGAAACATAACTAAAAGTAATTTAATATAAAAGTTGGCTTCGCCTATACTTTTTTGCCAGACTCCCTCCAAGTCGACCATCACAATTCCTCGAATCGCAGATCAATACCTCCCCAAATGAGGCACAATTTTTTAATTTAACAATTTTCACTTATCTGTTCAGAGTCCCTCCAGTATTGTTGAAACTATATACCAAAACACAAAAAGGGTCACAACTCAAAATTCTACAATTTTCAGAAGAGACCAAAAAATGTTTATGTAAAAATGAACATAATGAATTTTAATATTATATATAAATGAATTAAATTATTTAAAGAATTAACATAAAAATGGACATAACTGTATTTTTCCAGTAGAAATATATCCACTGAATTAATTTATGGAAAAAAGTCAGGCCTAGTTACGCCTATGGTCCTGATCTGGCGATCACTGATCAGTTTCTGCATTTTTCAAGGAAAAATGGTTTAACACTAACGGCCAGGGATAGCAATGGTTTGCTTTCGTACTATGATCTACATGAGTCTGTTTTTATAGACTGAAACTCTAATATAACATAAACTTCTCGCAAACCATGAACAAGTCATAGAAACAAATTTCAGATTTTAATACATATTCCCCCCATTAACACTATTCTACATTTTAAACATCACTAAGACGATCATCAGGCACCTCTGTAATATCGGATTGGACAGATTGTCGAGAGTTGTACATGATTATGAAGACCTGAATCAAGGTGAGCCAATACGAACTACGAAGCGGCTACCATCCCCAAACGTACCAAGTTAATCTGGTAGACTTGAGCAACCAATTCGCTGTGTGTGAATAAATTAAAAAAATATCTTTATAAAAAATTAAAATTTTTTAAAAAAAAATAATTTTGAAAAATTCAATAATATTGATCAAAAAAAATAAAAAATTTGTATCAAAATAGCCTTTTCCAATTGTGAACATCACCTGAATTGTGAACATCCTGATCACCTGCGGTACCAAATTACAGACTATGCCCGACCAAAGAAAATTTATTTTTATTATTTAATATAATCTACATAAATGTGTCCAACTTTTGCGAATTAGCGGAATCATATATATACCCTCCATGATAGAGTACCTTCCAAAACATCTTGGGTTAAATCTAACCCATTTGCGGGTTAATTAAAAATCTGGCCCCGATCATTTGAGGCTAAAGTGTAAATGTCCCAAGATCCTCTTGGAACTGATAGCAGTGTTCCTAATCTATAATTTCCAGTGTGATTGATAAATTCTGAAGATATTAAATTGCCATAGCCGAGACCGCTGATAACACAATTACCAAACTTGCTGAGACAAGCCGCGACATTCTGCTGAAACCAAAGATCGCCCAACTTCCGTCATGAGTCTCTAATGCTCACTGTTACCCAAAATGATGTTTTCATCTGTATTTCATCTCATTGTTACCCAAAATGATGTTTTCATCTGTATTTTCTAATAAAAAAAAGGGCCACCGCTCAAAAATCTGCAACAAATGGCCATTCTCTGGAGATGCAGATAACGAAGTTGATGGTTGTTTGTCTTCAATTACTAAGTAAATGTGACATAAATAAAATAACAAAATTCTTTCCGCAAAGTGTTGAGATCGATTTCGTGTCGATTTTTCTGTACAACTAGATGGACCAATCAGTATTGATCTGTCTATTGCAGTTAAAAAAATATTTAAAAAAAATCACTCATCTGAGATTTAGGAAAGAGGAACTTTATCCAATTAATTACGACTGGTCCAGGCATACATATTACGCAAACCCTGCTGTATTATCCGTACTTGTCGAAGAACGATGTGTGTGTTGAGCCTCTGTATACAAGTGGAAACTTAGAGGAATATATCATTCTGATTTATTATGTAGTTTCCTTTAAATGTTTTTATTCGCATCCTCAAATTCATCACATGCTTCAACATCCGATTTTATACTCAAATTTAAGAAATAGAATTGTACGGTTATAAAAATGTTGACGACAAACAGTCTCGTTTCCGCTTCTCCCTGTGACAAATTAAAAAAAAGGCGAACAGAAAAAGTAAAAGTGAATATAAACTATGTACCACAGCGA
Organism: Hydrotaea cyrtoneurina; assembly: GCA_958296145.1. Lineage (NCBI taxonomy): Eukaryota > Metazoa > Arthropoda > Insecta > Diptera > Muscidae > Hydrotaea > Hydrotaea cyrtoneurina. Next base: position 45,889,153 of record OY282514.1, on the reverse strand, counting down.
CGACTAAGACCAAGTATGTTCTTTTTTGTTCTGTTGCGATTTATAACATTGTCCTGTAACTTCCTAGGACACATAAGACAGAAAATTCGTACCGAGATGTTGGGAAAACAAAAAGGAGAAGTTGTTTATTCGTTCATGTCTAACTGCGTGCTTGGTTTGTCTGTATTGTCGTCCTATGAAAGACATTCTACCTTTGTATTTATTTCTCCTCACATATATATAAATACATGTAAAGAACAGGGGAGAAAACAAATTCTGATCCTCCTTTGTGTACTTATTCATATGGGGCATTTCACTTGTGGTCTGGGCAAATATGATGGTGTAGAAAATTCAATGACCGAAGTGAGATGTGTTTTAAATGACAGAAGCAGACTACTTCCTTATGAGTCTGACACTGAACTTGACCACCTATTGTACTTCGACAGAGACAGAACAATTTGCAAGTTGTGATAATATTTCCCAAGTTGGCCAATTTAATATCGAGCGCACTTCCCATACTCAAAAATGAGAAAAGGATGTTATGGCAATGTCCCTATCCTCACTATGACAGAGACCCCACTATTTTTCTTTTGATTGTTTTTTCTTTCTATTTCCACTGAAATATATCTTTTTTTTCTTGTTTTGTATTTATGTATGTTTTTTCCTGAATCCAGCTTTATTGTGTCGTTGTTGTTTTTGTTATTTGCCTTCTGAAATATGTATATTCTGTGTCAGCATTTAATGGTTGTTTATGTTTGACTTTTCCTCTTTTACGTTTCCTGCAGCCATTGATGCCAGCACCGCCGCCGCCGCTTTCTTCTTTCAAATTGCCAAAGTCACAGCGTATTTGAGCATTTCATACTTTGTTAGTCTGTCTGTCCGTCTATCAGCCGGGTTCTTTGGCTCATTCGGGCTTTTTGCCTTTTCGTTGTGCTTTTAGCCGATCCCTTTGTTGCTCCATTTATCTGTGAAATATTTATAAGATGTGATAAAGGCTTATTTGAAGGGGCGGTGGCGAAGTGCTTGTGTACCCACTTCAACTACATAAAGTAATCAGCATTTTTTCTCTGTTGAGTTGTTGACTATTTAATGTTATGCTTTAATATTTAAATAATACAAAAATGTTTTATTTTCCAAATTTGTCCTTATTCTGTACTTTTACATATCAGCAGTTATTGGTTTAACAGCTGTGGCGAGATTTAAAAAAAAATCTGGAGTTTGTAAAGAGAATATCATTCTGTCTTAGAAGAAATGAAAACGTTGATCTATTAATGTTATTCTACTCTTGCGAAACCAAAAATGGTTGAATGGTTTTTTAATTTTTGTTTTTAAATATTAAAATTGTTTATACATAAATTGTCACAATTCTAAAAAGAATATCACTAAATTATTTTTAATCTTCTCCCTTAGTGCCTTTGAAACTGAATGACAGTTTCGGATTCATTAGCCAATTTTAGTTAAAGCAAATTTCCGTAAATTTACCGTGGACGGCTATGGAGTGGTAGATAGTGCGACTATCGTACAGTAAACAATGGTTCGAAACCTGTATAAAATAAATAATTTCTTGGAGGCTGTTTCCACCTGATGATGTTAATTTTACGGCTCTTTGAAAAATGTTAACAAAATAAATTAAGAAAGGCACCAATTAAATTTTTTTTTTTAATAAATGCAAAATTCCCCCAAAAGCCGAACATGAAAATTTCCCCAAAAAATCTGACTAAAATCCCCCAAACAAATTATGAAAAATACCTCAAAAAACATTACAAAAAAATGGATGTTTGATTGACAACTGTTATGAAAATATCCTAAAAAAAATTGGGAAATTTTTCATTGTTCATTTTTTTTTTGGAATTTTTCATAATATTTGGGAGGATTTTGCTTTGGTAATTTTTCATAACAACCAATGAAACGATTCCTAAAAATTATGGAAAATTCTCCATTTTTGTATAATGAACTTTTTTTTGGGGAATTCTTTTCTTTGGGGGCATTTTTCATTTGCAGATCTATTTCCACATGCCACGGTAGAATTCAGTTTGTCAGCCGCGCACATCTTCAAACATTTCCTACATTTCCAAAAATATTTTGTTGGTACGCCATGAGAACCTGTCATTTTTTTTCGAATTCCTACAATTTATATGTCAAGTGTTTACTTTGGGCCACCTACACTCGTGCAGACGTATACAAACAGCATGAATATGTTCATGAGATTAAAGAAATAATTACAAATTCTATGTGTGGCCACATTAGGAAATGTCCTTAAAGTGTTTATTTGCTGTTCTACTCCAACAAATGCAAACAAATACTTGCGAATCTCATCCAGAGCGCAACGAAAACTAAAGACTATTGTCGTCTGTAGGGATTTGTATACCAACAAAATTTAAAAGTAAACTTTTGCATGCAGTTTTGTTAACAAACTTCCAATGCAAATTCATGCTTACATTCGTGTCACGAAACAGAAGGTGGAGTAGAGTACCTAAATGCCATATGCAGTTCAAAGTACATTTGCAACTGGCAGAAGTTGTTGCTTCTTCTTTACAGAGTTCTTGTTCAGCTTCTGGTGTTGTTAGTTATGCACTCCAGCAGACTACAACGGCAAACATATGCTAAACAACATGTGATGTGCTGGTATTGGTGATGCCATTGTTGTTGTTGTAAATGTTACACTTCGGTTGCCACTTATTGTCTGTTGACCATAAGGATGCCACACACACACGCACACATATTCAGAGAAATGAAAACTTATGTAAGTATATGTCCACACACACACACAAACACTGGCACTTGCACGCTAAGAAGACATGTTCTGAAGCTTATGTGGCATTTTGACTAAACACAACAATCTGGACTCGTCATGTACGAGTGGTAAAGTTTTCCCCTTTTTTTGTTTGGTTTACTTGCAACAATTGTCTGGAAATTTTTCTTCCCTTCTGCTTCTTCTTGTTCTACATACGGTTTCCGCCACTGTGTGAATTAAAATTCAGACTCATAGTCACTCGCCTAGTCTCACACACCCACACATACGCACTTTGTCGTTGTGTTACAAATTTTCAACGATTGTTGCAAAATTGCAAGAGTTCTTGTGCTTTTGTGTAAATTATGTTTACTGTAGAAAACTAAATGTAAACAAAGTTTTACATACGCACACACTTTTGTTGTGGTTTAAATGTACATCTACCTATATATGGGTCATTCAAAACGAAAAGTCCAACCAGAATATTGTGGAGCCGACACAAAGTAACCGTAATCGGATTGGACGAATAATGGCACTGCGTTTTTCAAATATGTGTCGTCCCACACCACATGATTACAATATGCATTGAACTGTTTAAGAGAAAGAGAATCTCAGGCATGACAATGGCTCAGTTTTTTACACCGGTAAGAAGGATATATTTGGAAATAATCATCTTAGATCCAACGAATATTTGTCCAAATGCGATTCGTGATTTTTCAAGATATTTGAGCCAAGTCTTTAAACTTGGTATTGCCTTCGAAATTATAACTCTAAAAATACCAATTATGAGGTAAATAGCCAGTCTGTGCCTAAATGGAAGGTTGTGGAAAATACCTACGAATATAATCTCCTCAAATTGATCAACATTGTAGGACTCCATGAGCAATGCAGGCAATGCAAAATGCCCAAAAAAATTAAGGAGGAAATGGAGGAAAAATTCCCCAAAAAGACCAACAAAATTCTAAAAAAATTCCCCAAATAATTTATGAAAAAATGTCCTTGTCAAAAATTGCCCCTATGAAGAAGCGGCGGCGAGAGCCTCTGCTAAGCCGGTAGATTTGAAAGACAATTTCCAAGTTTGTAAAACTTGGATGAGTTCACCCTTTACTACAGCATTACTGAAAATGTTCTTCTCATTCTAAATTGCAGTATATTTTACTTAAGACAATTTAAAAGTTTTCTCTAGGTAGAACAGAATGGTCGATGTTTCGATATTTTTCAGATCCAAGATTTTTTTTTTATTGACCGACACTCAGGGGTTTCTCCCTATAAATGCAATGCACTGGGTATTGGAGGGGGGGAAAGAGGGAGTTGTATTTCTTGATGTTGAATTTGAGAATGTCAAAGCAGGCAGGAAAAACACTTGCAGGAAGATTATTTCACATACGAAAAGTTCGGCTGTAGAACGGATTTTCTGTATAGTGCGAGACCCAGGATAGCCGCGTATTCCGGCCAAATGTTCAAACTTCAGGTATCTGAAGAACATATACCGTTCAAATATCTATAGTACAGCGATATACAAGCCACATTCCGGCAATGCTGTAGGGAGACAATAAAGTTGGATATCCTACCCTCCCCTATCATCAACACCGCTCTCCTCTGTATATGGTCCAGAAGCTGCAAAGATGTGAGTTGTTTATGGAAATTGCTTTCCATGGGCCCAAAATGGTTGTTGTTGTCTATTTTTACGGCCACATTTAATACTAATTCACCTTAAACTAATGAAAATGAGCCTCAGAGATTTGCAATTTTTTTTTTCAGCTTGCTTTTCCTTATTTTTGCCAAAGCAAAAAGCAAATTACGATTTCTACTCCCTAAGTAGATCCCTACTCCCTAGTAAATCCCTAACAATTTCTTATTACATTTTGTCGTTGTGTCCTGACGATCATTTTAAACCTGAACAATTTCTCCTGAGTCCTCCCAGCACAATATATTAAATTGTTCACACAAATTTCGAAACATGGGCGAATTCATCTTGGTCCGGAATAGATTTTTATTGATTAAAATTTAATAGCTCTAGTTAAAATATTTGGAATTACGTAATGAAATCCGACGGCCGTGGTGTGGTAGGTAGTGTATGCGACTATCACACAGAAGAACCCGAGTTCGAAAACGGGTAAGACCATCAAACATTTTTCAGCGGCCTTTTCCACCTCGTAAATGTTGGCGACTTTACGAGTACGAGAGCAATCTCTAAGCCATGTAAAACTTCTCTAGAAATAAGCATTAGCCGTTCGGAGCCTGCTCTAAAACAGTAGGTCCCGGTCAGTGAGTATACAAATTATATGGTACACAGCTCACTGATTCGAGAGACGTTCCCGGTCTGTTCCTTCATGGAATGTTAAGTGAAATACGTAATTCCCAAAACGGGGAAAATAAATTCCAAAAGTGAGATTTTTGATCAGAAAATATTTTCTAATAAACGGTTTAAATTTGTTTAAGCCGGAAAATAAATTTCTTCTCTATTTTGCGCTAATCATAAATATTTTCGTTTAATTCCTCCAATCAAGCAGTTAATGTACAAGCAGTTGAAAACAAAGTTTTCAAAAAAAAAGTTGACTAATTTGGCTGTAAATTTCAAAATTTGTATACGATTTTTAGAAACTATGATTTATATGATAGATGCATTTCTTAACAGTTAATATTGCTCATTTTCAAGTCAATCGGATTGCCGAAGTTTTAAACAAATTAATGAAAAAAATCTCTAAACGTGATGGGGCGATTCGGATTCTGGAGATCATTTTACATAAAAATCGGAGGAGGGCTCAAGAGTTAATTCTTGCAGAACAGTGTAATTTTTTTTTTACATAAATTCTCTGTTACAGTTGCAGTGTGAAGTAGACTATACTTCCTAGTACTTATGTTCCATGTATATATTTAATTAAATTGGCCACTCACCTTTTTGTCAAAATGTATCTGCAATAAATTAAAAATGTCTGTCATTATTTGTGGTATTTAAAGACATATACGAGTTTTTGTAAATTAAAAAAGAACACTAAATCTTAGTATTTAAATATTGCTAATATTCCGAGATCTTACTTCTCGATGAAGTAAGTCTATTATTTGTAAATATTAAAATATGAGTAAGGGCTTAGTATCTTCATATTTCAGGTGGATCCTTTGCTATGTCTGCAAATGTTGTATGTATGAAAATCCGTACGTTGGTCATTCTCCACAAAATGCCCCCCAATTGTGCACACGTGTTTGACTGTCCAGAATTTCACACAGTTCCGCATATAGTTTTAAATACACCAAATTTCCATGTTAAATCAAAAGTATTTAAGCAAAATGTATAAATATAAATAAACATTGAAAACTTAAATGCAAATATAAAACTCATGTACATACACACACTTGTATGTGAAAATCCCTGTTATATATCTAGATATAAATACACAAATATGTACAACTGTTTAAATATACACTTGTGTTATTTGCTTTTGCGGTTGACAAAAAACAAATTTATACAATCAAAAGTAAAGATTAATATGTCACTTTGAAAATAAATGTACAACATTCTCCTGACGGTGACAGGCAGGCATAAAGAACTGACATACGATTCACTGGTCGAACATGACGCCACCGGGCGCTGAGGATGACTAAAATGAGCCTGAGTGGGAACAAGTGCTACACGAAACGAATGACCCTTAACGTTGGGTGGAGGGACGGTGACATGTCATTAGTAGTTGTTGAACATACCTCAAGAGCAAATAATGATTTTGTATGCGACACAACATGCACTGGCTGTGCGATTTAAAATGACACCTTGATTGAATGGAAAGCACTGATTTGGAATTAATGTATTTGAGATTGGCACATCCACTTCGATTTAGGTGGGAAATCGATTTATTTTTGTAATCGATTTCGATCGAATATATTTTCGATTATAATTTTTGTGAAAAAGTACTCAATGAGGACAAATCGAAATATGAGAGTCCAAAAAGGAGGGTGTCAAAAGTCAGTTCATAGGTTTGTGCCCATCAACAAATATTTTTTTTTGTAGGATGAATTTGTATTTAACAGAACTAAAGGGAAACCCTGTATAATTACATATAAAACTACGAGGAGTAAACTACGAGATTTATTTTAACGGAGAGGAGGGTATATATCTTTTTAATTTTGTTACCCAAACTCAAAGCCATTTTTATGAAAGTAATTTTTTGTTATCTTTCATGAGTGCTTCTTTTCTTTTTGATTGCAATACAATATAAGACAGACCAAACTCCCACGCTACTAACTAGCCTAGTACTCTATCACGAAAGATAACTCAAGAAAGTTTCACTCCAAGAATGAAGAAAAAAATGAGAGAGATGGCGACAAAAAGATAAATATGCTCTTCTGTGAAAATGTACACAGGTATTTTTTTTATTTGGTAGTTCTTTGAATATGATAAATATATTTCTTATGATGGAAATACGAAAATGTCTAAGTGTTTGTTGGCAGAAAAGGAGCTTAAGGGATAAAATGCGAGCAATTCATAACGACATTATGTTGTACCGTAATTCGAAGTGAAAATAATGAAACTTTGGTGAATAAATCTCACGAGTGAAAAGAAAATTGTTCTCTTCATATTCCCCATTACTTTCACGAGAAAAAAATAATATTTATATTTATGAGAAACTTTTTTCTTGTTTAGTATTTGTATACTGAGAAGAGAGGGAAAAAATTAGTACTCTCCGTATAATAAAAAAACAATTATCTGAGAAAAATTATATTTGTCTTTATGGACACAAATTTGGACCTGTAATTTTTATAAAAATAAACCCTATATTTTGAATTTGATCAGCTTTTTGCCAAATACAAAAATGTATTTTCTACAGGTTCGTCCGTTTCGTTACGTTACGACTGCGGTCAAGTGCCCATTTGTCCCATATAGATAACGAATCAGCTGACACGACATGGTTACGATTAAGTTCACATCAATCCTCCTTAAGCTGCGATAAACTTCTATAGAAAAATAATGAGCTGTTATCTCTGATTTGAGAGAAGTTTCTCGTATGTTCCATCAGAAATGCTAAAGAACTTTTCAATCCACTTTATGAAGTCAGATAGCTAAAATTTTGGAGTAACGTACAGAAAGACATCAGGGAATTTCGACACATAAGCATCCGTATAATGCCTTTGACTTATCTTCTAAAGGGAATTATCAATCAAATGCAGATTTGATTTACAACACCGAGAGTGCTGGGACATGGTCGGCAAATTGAATTGTCGCACGAAAAGACGAAATGTAACATTTGGGGTCTTTATGAAAATTAGCACCAGGGAATTGAACCCCAAACCATTGAAAGTGTGTAACCAAAAGGGCCCAACATGTTTATTAGAGCCCATTTGCATGGTAATATTTAATACAAAACAGATGTAAATGTGACCCAAAATTTCATATTACATCGGGCGACATTTTGTTTTTTAATTTTTTCTTCTAAAATTTGGTACACAACTTCGTTTCTTAAGTTGTTGAGAATTTTTATTAGATTGTGTGAAATTGGACATCAACCCTAAGAATGGAGTAAGTGTAAAACAAAATTACCCTCCAAAATCTGAGTTAAAATGGGTCCAAAACTGGGACTCATTGTTTTACCAAATTCTGGGGCTCAATTTCATAGTGAAAAAAAAACAAAAAACGTGCTATGGGCCTAGACAAAATTTTTATTTTTGTCTAATGAGTAATTTTTGGAGCATATTTTCAGTAGGGGTTCTTTTTCCTGGGATTCATATTCATAGTTCGATTCCGATTTTTGTCAAAGTCTTAAAAAAATTCATTTTAATTAAAGACCCATATGCATATGTATTATCGGTCCCTACCCAACAATTTAGCAAAATCTTAATAAAAAGGCTTATTTGGATTCGTAAGAAAGTTGTAATACATATATGTAATTGTGGTCAAGGTGCTACAAACGGGTTAACAACCGTATTATAAATAAATCCTGTCCTGGAGGGTATAATAATACCCGACGATTTAACTTGAGTATAAATTATCGCTGGAATACTGCATAGATTGATCCACTTCAGCTCGATTATAAAAATTTAAATTATCGCAGTTGAAAATCGCCAACAAGAAAACATAATTATGCAGTGAAGGACAATGGTATAGGAAAATGATGGAATTTATAACAACACATGACTATGATTGTTCCATCTGTGACAGTGTTTTTTGCTCCTATACAAAACTACACCGTTTCTTCTTACTGGACTATTTTTCGCTAATAATACTCATATATTTTAAATTTACATATCTCCAAATTTAAATAAATTTGTTTCAATCATTTCCACCGAAATCACTAAAATTGATCCAAAACAAATAGCCGCTTATCAACGATAGACCAATTAATGCGGAAATCTCATATCAGAAAACGAGTTGTTTATTTAAAACAATTCAAACCATTCAATTGCGAACACAATCAATTGTGTAGTGGACGCGTAATTTGTTTTTAAATGTTCAGAATAATAAAATAACAACAGCAACAATCGTAACCTCAACGGTAGCAGCAGAAGTCCTTCCCCTCCTTACACTCACACTCGCATCATTCATCGGCGATAAATATTCAAAAACCACTCGACTCGAGAATCTATTAAATAACGCTGAATATAAATTCGAGTAAATAAATATTAATGAACTGCCGTTGCTGTTGATGCCATTATTGCAGCGGATGAGAATGACTGGCTGACGATTTTTTTTATGGGCAACGGATTCGGTTTGCACCTCTACTTTTGGTATCGGTTTGATTGGAGAGGGCGAATTGAATTGTGTGTATGACACTTGTTGTAGCTGTTGCTGTTGAATGACTATTGCAAGTGATCCACTTGATGGAGTCAATATTAATGGACTTGTTTGAATTCGAAAAGTATTTTCCGTCAAACAAGTCATGAATATGAATATTTATGTAAAATATCAAGATGGAAGAGAGATTTTATTTTGGTGCTTCGATAAACAATTACAAGTAATTTATTAAAATAAAAAGTTGATGGTAAAGATGGTAAAGAAGAAAGTAAATCATGGTGCACTGTAAGTGAAATAAAGAAAGTAAAATACAACATGAGCTGGTCAATCACATCATAAAATCGGAAGACAATTTTCAATCTTGTAAATAATCTTAAGTCTATACCATAGAAGACATTATAATATATACTCTGACAATTTTCAGAAATCATATTTGAGAGATTTAAAATGGTCTTGTCCATGTTATGAACCTCAATTTGCTGAAGGACCGGATTACCCATTGGGCTATTGAGGCAGTTGCCTCAGGTCGGCTTGAAAAAGACGGATTTTATATCATTTTCTCTAGACTTTCTAAAAATTTAAAAATAACTGGGAGAAAATGGTGGACTATATAACACTTTGTCCAGAGAAAAAAAATCTAAAACTAATGAAAAATAATTGGAAACAAGCGGCCGATTCAATAATACTTTGTCCAGGGAAAAAAATCGAAATTATTAATGAAAAATAATAGGTGATTTTCAGTGAACTCCTTATTAAAAATAAAAAAAATTTATATTAATGAACTCTTTCGTAAAAAACGCCTATCAAACAATTAACAGAAATTAAAGAAAATAAATTGAGACGCCCAGGCAAGGAGGAGGATTGGAGAGTTTTCCTTTTAAGCGAAATCCCTAAAAACACAAACTACAATGGAAGCAGAAATAAGGGAAAAACAGGGGTTCACCTAATGTTGATGACCATCGCCAACGTATGAAGGGCCACGATTTAAGGATATGCACTTGGCAAGTAAGAATATTCCGAATACCAGATGTCTGGTCTGGCATCATCGCCTTCAAGGCAATACAATGGAAAGGTCACGGTGTCACGAAAATGACAGATTGTGATGTATTCTACAGCAAACACGAAATTAAGCACCATTTCGGATGTGGATTTGTGGTGAACTGGAAAATACTACAACTTGTCGCTGGTTTCTCCCCAGTACCATAATTCTCGTTCTATCAACGCCTACTACCGAATTATGATATTAATATGCTTCTAGTGGCTTTTGATGCTAAAGATATCAGGAAATTAAGCGCCCCGGTAGGCGAGTTGGTAGCGTGCTTGCCTATCAGCGTGGGGGTTGTGGGTTCGATTCCCACCAGAGGCTTTGGTCTGTCGCTGCAAAAATCAAGCCAAATGGTCTTTGTCACCCGGTTTACCCTTGGACCCAAAATTAGAATATAAATTTACTTTGTATTGTAATTAATTAATAAATAAATAAATAAATAAATATCAGGAAAGACATCTTTGATGCTACCGTGGTAAAATTCAGCCTTCCCGAAGATACCTCCGACAACGGAGTGAGGCTGAACGATTTGGACGCCGCAAGGAACATGGTACCAAATTTAAGCATCGCCATCTCCATAAAGCTACGTGGCTTATAGATCGAAGACATTCGTCCAGCGTGTTGAGCAAAACAGCAACAAAAGATTGCTAGACGTCGAGTAGCTCTTCTCAAAACTACACGAAGCTAAACCAACTGCTCCTCGCCAAAAACCTCCCTCCCGATGACATATTCGCTCATTGGAAACGGTCACTAGACTCCATCACATCATGAAGAAGATATTAGTTACCGAAAGCTGTAAGAGAGCATACAATGGAACGATGAGGAGTGTAAAATCGTCACAGAACGTTGCATATAGAGCGACACTCACCCCTATGGCAACGCGGGCTGTGTCGAAGGGATACCAAGAGTTGAGGAGGAAAGAAATAATAGAAATAATTATGTCAGCTTCGAAATAAAGCAAATGATCATGCTGGGCTAGGCAATCCGTTTATGAACCGAGCCCATCTCTCGACAAACTACCTAAGTTTCTTTATAGCGCCCAAAACATGGGTACTTGCGAAAGCACATGAGTGTGTTTGAAATCTAAGCCCTGATCTGTGTTAATGAGGCGTATAGACGTCGAACGCACTGTGAGCGATTGCACCGGCTGGACCATGGCGGTGGAATCAATACAAACTATCCTGGCAGAAAAACGTTGTATGACAATTAGGACGGTAAACGCAGACAGGGAAGACCGATACTCCGTTGGAAGGACCAAATGGCGTAATACATGCCAATTTTTGGTATCACGAACTGGAGAAAGCTCGCGCAACTCCAAAGTCCTTGGAAATCATTTATTAAGCATACCAAGACCAGCAACAGATTGTAGATCTAACTTAAGTAAGTAATTAACATTCTCAATTTTGAAAAATTTATTCCTGTCAGACTGTGTTGGTGTTACCCACGACAACTTAAATTTTGTTTTTGGAATTACAGATATTTATCAGTAGATATATCAACAATGTGAATATTGAATTTGTGTATATTAAATTGTCTTTTTATGGCAAATGTGAATAAACTTAGCTTAAATTCAATGTGAGCCATCCCCCGCCACCTGAATGCGGTGCAAATGAACGTTCACGGTGTTTTCTAAACATCACATTTTTAATTAAGGAAAATGCTGCTGTAAACAAACTTTTAATTTGAATTCTGATGTGAATTTTTGGCGGAATGAAAGACACACTCACATTCAGCCGTTGATTGTGACAAATGTCGTAGTTGTTGCTGTTGGTGTCGCTTTGTATTCGGCTGTGACCTAAATTGGTTGTTTTAAATTTTTTTTGCAAATATTTGCCGGAAAGCGTTTGTTGGGCGTTGTTTGGGCGGTAGGGTTTAATTTGTTAACAAATTCACGGTATACGGCCGATGAATATTTGGAGCAGTTCATTGAAACTCAATTACATTCATTTTGTTGGTTATCATTAATAGAATAGAAAAAGGCAGCATAAAGTTGCCGTTGAACACAAATCTAATTACGTAAACACAATTTACTTCAATACTTTGCTACATCATTTCGTTCCAACGGTGATTAAGAAAGTGTACATGGAAAATAAGGCGAAGACAATGCTGTCATGAGGGAAATTCGAAGGTTATTTTGTATGCCTTTGTTCTCGACAACAAACTGTCAGACGGATCGCATCCCAGAAACACACGTGGTTGCGGACCAGAACACGACACATACTCCCAAGATGGGGGAATAGTGGAGTGCTACACAGACGCATCCAAATACGACTTAGGAGTAGGCATAAGGATCTACATCCACAATACTAGTGACCGAAGTACAAAAATACTCAACGATTCTACAAGCAGAGATCAGGGCCATCACAGAATGCCTAAAATGGGTCACAGACAAAACTATCCGTATTTTCACGGATAGTCAAATCGTAATTAGATCCTTCAGAGATCATAGTGTCAAGTCAAGGACACTTATGTATTGTAAATAAGCGATAAATAACGTATTGAGAGATAACGACATATTTATAAACTGGATACTACTATACGCTGAAATTGTCTAAACCTTTTCTGGAGAACAAAAAGGAATTGAGGGAATGGATGAGGACAACACATGTCAAGATGTACAGTTGGGAAGAACTACAAAGGAAACCTGGGGAAATCTCGATTACAAGAAAACAAGGAAAATACTCGGGTTTAACAAAAATTAGCTGAGCAGTTAATTAAAATCCAATTAGTAGAGGATACCTTAGATGACATGTGTGTCGTCAAACGAATGAACATAAGGAGTTTAAGAAACTTTATAGAAGGGACTGAATTCCTAACGTAAAAAAAGGGCAGGGGATCTGAGGAAGAAATCGGGAGGGCACAACAGTATGAATTGCTGGCACTGGTGTATGTCAACGCCATGAGACGGTCATTCGTATACGACCGATCCTCCATTTCAACCTAACCTAACTTTGTCTCAAGATATGTCTCTAAATGAAATATGGCTTAAAGTTGTACCCCCGTATTCATAAAAATTTAAAAAACCTGTGTAAAGAAAAATATATGAAAATACAAAAACATTTTCCAAATCATTTAACTAAAGTTTGTTAAGTTTTTATGAATACTGGGGATAATCCACAGAGAATGTATTGTATACATGTATATGTAGATGCCTGGCTTTTTATATACTTTTGTATATGTATATTCACACTTTGGATTTCTTCTGCCCTTGAAGTATTCTCAGGTATTTGACATTATGGAGCTTTTGATTTTAAATATTTTCGATTATATTAACTTTTTTATCTTTGAGATACAAACGTACCTCAGTGTAATACATTTTGTTACTTAACAGCTGAAGTCGGAGTCCACTCCGCAGTAGATGTTGAGCTATTTAAAAATGCTGGCATCGGAGTTGAGCAAAATTTTAACTTTTTTATCTTTAAGATACAAACGCGCCTCAGTCTAATATAGAGTATAGGAATAGTGAACTGAAATAGAATTTTCGAAATTTTGTTATTAAATAGCTGCAGTTGGGGTCGAGCAATTTTGGTTCCACAGGCCCTTTTGTTCTGGTATTTTTCATTATGAACAATGCGTCATTTTGTATGAAATTTTGCTCATTTGACGAATTGTTCATAGAGCCACCATCTTAAAATTTCTACTAGTCCCTCCTGATACCTACTTAGGTGCCAAATCTCTTCTAACAAAGTCTTAATATAAATTTAGTTAAAGTTTATACTTTTGATAAGCAACCTGTCCGCTAGCAAAAGTTTGCAAATTGAAATAACCTTTTTGCAACGCGCCAATTCAACTGACATTTGAATGCAACCGCGCTGCTCCACCTTCGCGCTTTGTGGCGCACGATGATAACACCACGCGGACATTTTTTAAAATACAATTTTTTAATTAAAACATAATATCAAAATCATGACCATGGCAGATTTTTTCGAGCGAAGCAATAGAATAGTTTTTTAAGCAGATTTCCTCCTCACCTGCCACAACAACTCGGGGGACGGCATGAGAGGTGGCGATTAAATTTGCCCGGGAAAAATTAAGTGAAACCGGTGAAATTAAACAACAACGCCAGTCACCTCAGTGGCAAAGATGCCACCGCCAAAGCAACCGCATCGCAATTTCTTTAGGAGCATTTTCTATTAGAGTACGATATTTACGGGCTGGTACGTGGTTTGGTGAAGGTTTCTTTTTCTTGTCCGTCCTGCCGCCATAAAGTACTAAAATTGCGGTTGAGAAACATTTGCCGTTGCAAGCAGCAGCAGGGCAGGAAGGATGTACACATTTTCAAACAAATGTCAAAGTTGGCGCGGAAACTATTACAATGTGTATGTGTCTGTGTGTGTGCATGTTTGTATGGTGTTGATGATGAAGACGAGTTTGTAGCTGAAGCTGTGCGAAGTTTGAAGGGATCCCCATCCCCCATCCAGCAAGTAACAAAAGTTTGGCCAGCAATGTCGGTTGGCGCCACTCAGGGGGTAACCGGGGTCAGGGTGTGCCAAACAATTCTCAACATCCAGTAAAGAGTTCTGGCCAGGACCTCAAAGTATTCCAAAGTTTCCAACCATGATCTGTTTGTGTGTGTGTGTGTACGTGTGCTCAAGTGTTTCCAAGTGTAGGTAAATGTGAAATGTTTGCCTCAGTGACTAAAGTGCAACTAGTGGAATGTTTTACTTCTTTCTACACACATACACACACAGGCAAACAATTACATTTACTGAAATTTCCAACCTTTGTCAGCTGCAGCATTTCTCTGGTGGTTACATTTGGTTAACAATTTCAGTGATTCGTTGCTGCTGTATTTTCTTGTTTCCGAA
Organism: Hydrotaea cyrtoneurina; assembly: GCA_958296145.1. Classification (NCBI taxonomy): domain Eukaryota; kingdom Metazoa; phylum Arthropoda; class Insecta; order Diptera; family Muscidae; genus Hydrotaea; species Hydrotaea cyrtoneurina. The sequence continues at coordinate 45,873,869 of OY282514.1, read as the reverse complement.
GGTGCCACGATTCGTGAACTCAGCAAAAATGGGTGGGTCTTGCAGCAAAATGAAATAAAATCATGTACACTTTCGGTTAATGTATGTATTTTAAAGACATTACATTACTTTAGTTTATTTTCTGTCTGCCACATGGTTGCAGCATTTTGTTGCCCGGTTTAATGTGAGCATTTCATTTTAGAAATGAAAGGCGACAGCCCCATTCATTTAATTTACACTTTTTCCGTGGTCACGTAACTTTTAGCATTTTCTTTTTTCGTCGTCATGTTCGTGACTTTTTGCGAAATACCCGTCCTTACGGGTGGGCACTATGGACACCAACGAATTTAAGTTATAATGTGATGTTTTAAAAATAATTGAAAGTACGAGCGGAAAACTCATTTGTGTCAGAGTTTTTAATGTTGAATGAGAATATGTGTAGTCGGGTTGAAAGTTTTTCATGTAAACCTATTACTACTTTCCCCGAATTCTACATAAAAATATGTATGCTTTCATTAGAAACCCTCTAACCGGATAACCCTTTAACCGAAATTTTTGTAAATAACACAGATCGCCGCAAAATGTGGAATGTAAGTGTTTGGAGAAAAGCTTGTGGAATATATTTAATCCAACAAAAAGAGTGACGAACAGAAACTTAAGATTGATAAAGGGTTTTCCAACTAACTATGCCATTACTCCATGGAATTATTAAAATTCACTACAAAAATGGTGAAAATCGTGCGTTCCCACAGTTCGCAAAACTAAAGCAATTCTGGGTCGTCGTAAAGCACCTTGTCGGACCGCAATACAGAAATTAGTGAAAATTTCGAGCTGTTAGGACAATATAACCCGTCGCTCAAGAACATCTGAGAATATAGCTGCTGTAGCCCAAAGTGTTGAAGAAAACCCAGGTTTGTCCATTCCTCGTCGTTCTTTGAAATGGGCATTTTGTAAACGTCATTACACCGTAATTTGAATACAGACTTGGGTCTTAAGGCTTATAAAGTTCAGTTAACACAAGAACTTAAGCCGGCGATCATCAACAACGTAGTGTCTTTGCTGATTGGGTCCAATGCATGAAAATGATCCGGAATTCCATCGAAAAATCATCTTGACTGATGAGGCCCATTTCCACCTCGGTGCCTACGTCAACAAGCAAAATTGTCCCATCTGGGGCACGGAAAACCCAAGAGTTATTGTTGAGAAGCCTCTCCATCCTAAACGTGTGACTGTTTGGTGCGGTTTATGCTCCGCTGCGGTCATTGGACCTTACTTTATCGAAAATGAAGTTCGATTAACAGTTACGGTGAATGAATTGCACTATCGAGAGATGATTAATGATTGTTTATGGTCGGAGTTGGATGATATTAATCGGGACAACATTTGCTTTTAACAAGAGGGCTGTCGAGGACATAGGGCAGACTCTTTGCGACTGGGTTATGGAACATTTCATGCCAAGGATATGGTCCTGGTCATGTTGTTTTTCATTATTAACGGCATACCTTCATCTTTTTTTTTTTTTTTTTTTTTTTTTTGCTGGCCAACACTCAGGGGATGCCCCCTATAAATGCAATGCATTGTGTTAGCGGAAGGAAATTAGGGTATCGGAAGGAGGAAAGAGGGAGTAGTGTTTGTTGACATTTGTTTTGAATTTCTGAATGTCACAACTGGCAGGAAACACATTTGCTGGAAGATTATTCCACATACGAACGGTTCGGCTAAAGAACGAATTTTCTCTATAGTGCGTCGTCCGGTCAACCGGCCATTTCACAATGAACGGATGAGATACCCTGGATAGCCGTGTATTCCGACTAAATGTTCTAACGTCAGGGACCAGACGACGGATATCTTCTGAACAGATACCATTAAAATATCTATAGAATAGCGATACACAACCCACATTACGGCGATGCTGTAGGGAGACAATAGAGCTGGATACCCTACCATCCCCTATCATCACCACCGCTCTCCTCTGTACACGGTCCAGAAGCTTCAAAGATGTTAATGGAGCCCCTGCCCATATATGCGAGTTGTATTCCATTTTAGGCCGGATGTAAGTGGTGTAAATATTTACGAGATCAGATGGAGTGAAGTATTTCTTGCACCGCTTCAAAAAGCCTAAACACTTGAATGCTTCTTTCGACACTTCGAATATATGGCTAGCCCAGCGAGCATCACCCTGTATCTTCATGCCCAGAACATCAAGAGTGTCTGATTCGTCGATATCCACACCACCCATAGAAATTGACGACGATGCTGGATCTGGTGAACGTTTGTGTGACAACAAACAGCACTGGGTCTTTTGTGCATTAAAATCTACTCTATTCATTTGGCCCCACTCACAAATCGTCGCCAAATCGCGGTTAAGTGAGTCATTCATCATTCGCCTTTTGTCCTCGACCTCCAGAGGACCTGGCCGATGATCAAATGAGTATGAATGACAGAGATTGCTGTCATCCGCAAAGGAGTAGATTGGGTTCACAGTCTGACCCAACAAGTCGTCAATGAAAATAAGAAATAGAGAGGGAGAGAGGACAGAGCCTTGTGGAACTCCTGCGGTCAACCTATGCTCGTTGGATGAGACCCCATCTATAACAACTCGTATAGTGCGATCCCTGAGGAAACTCGATATGAATCGAGAGAAGATATTACCGACACCAAAAGCAATAAGTTTTGATATGAGTGCTCCGTGCCAGACCCTATCGAACGCCTTGGAAATATCCAGAGCCACGACCTTACTTTCACCAAGGGCGTGAATAGATCGACTCCATCGCTCCGAAAGGAACGCCATCAGGTCTCCAGTAGATCGATTTCTACGGAAGCCATACTGTCGATCATTTAGAAGGCCGTTAGACTCTAAATACTTAACAAGATGGTGGTTAACCATGCTCTCCATAACCTTCGAGAGCGCAGAACATATTGCAATTGGACGGTAATTCGCAGGATTAGTAGCCTCACCTTTCTTGGGGATCGGCTGAACATTGGCAACTTTCCAACGTGAAGGGTAAATACCAGCACGGTACGACATGTTGAAAAGATTGCGCAATGGACGAGCTAGCGTCGAAGAGCACTTACATAGGACAAGTGCTGAAATGCCATCCGGGCCCGGAGTTTTGTTTACATTGAGATCTGCAAGAACCCTTTTAACGCCACGTGTTCGAAAAAATATCTGAGGCATCGAAGTAGATACGTTTTCGATTACGGGGAGTGGTTGACTGCTGTCTGGCAAAGATGAATTCTTTGCAAATATTTCAGCCAGAAGGTTAGCTTTGTCAACCGGGTCAGTGAATATCTGGTCATCGTTAACGAGAGTTGGGATAGAAGATGAAGAATTGTCCCTTACTCTTTTAACAAATGCCCAAAAGCTCTTACTACCCCTGGGAGAAGAAAGAACTTTAGCACGAAGGCGTTGTTCGTGGAGAAGTTTTTCACGCCTAAGCACTCTGGCACAATTGGATCTTGCCTGCTTACGTAGCAGCTCAGTAGTGACGTTTTTATTTAAACGCCAATTTCTGAACGCTTCCTCTTTGGATCTGACAGCTTCTTTGCATGTCTGATTAAACCAACAATTCTTTGAAGGTTTATTCGAAGTAGTCTTCGATGGAATAAACGTGTTTATTCCATGAAGAATTATTTTCTCGACCATTTCAGCAGCAGCATCGACATTATTGTCTAGGAAACATAATTTCCAATTAAAATGCTGATAGAAATTGTTGAGCTCGGCCCAACGTGCCTTTTCGTATATGTACAAAGTCCGCTTCGTGACTGGTTTAGAAGTGGATCGAAGATCGGAGAACGAAAAGGATGCTGAAATGGTGCAATGATCCGAGTTACCAAGAGGTGCAAGAATATTAACCTCGTACTTTTCAGGGTGTGAGGTTAAGAAAAAGTCAAGAATATTATGATATTGCCCTTCAACACGCGGAATGTGTGTTGGTTCATTCACTAGTTGCGTCAAGTTATTATGCGCGGCGAAAAGCTCAGCGTACTGTCCCTCCGGAGAAGTGTGGCTCGAATGGGAAAGCCAAGATTGATTATGGACATTGAAATCCCCAGCAACTACAATTTCACTGTCCGGACAATCTTCTAAAACTTTAGATATAGAATCGGAAAGGGCGTCGAAGCCGTTTAGGGTAGCCTCCCTTTCCAAATTTGGGCTTCTGTAAAGAAACCCGAAGTGTAATGGGTGTGATCCAATCCTGAACTTAACCCAAAGAAAGTTAAATTCTGGATCTTGTGAGTCCAAATGTTGCTGGCTCTGGAACACCACACCATTACGTATGTATACCACAAGGCCTCTGTGGGAAGAGAAAGAGGAAAGAGTGTGATATCCAGGAATGTGAAAATTCTGTGGATTAGAACCCTCACACACCTGGGTCTCACATAGAGCGAGTACATCTGGCCTATGGAACTGAACGTGAGTGTATACCGCAAAGAAATTTGCCTTCAGCCCTCGTATGTTCGCAAAATGTGTTTTAAATGAACCTACCATTGTAACATACAGAAACACAAAACAATATCAAAGCATAAATACAAATAACTGTGCACCCCTCTTGCCGCTGCTAGACCCAACAAGTGTTCAGTGTTAGATCTTCAACACAAGTCGGGCAGCGACATGAAGAGAGCACAGTCGTTTGTTTTATGCGAAAAGGGATGCGGAGAGGAAGGGGGGAACACAGGAGAAGGGGAGCATAAAAAAGCCCTTCGTGTTGGCGTTGATGAGCAGCGAGATGTGTGAGATGGCTGTGGCTGCTGTGACTGCTGTAGATTTTGTTGTTGTTTATTTTTGGTCTTGGTTATTGTTGGTGTGCACTTTATGTATTGCTTTTAGGATTTTTGTTTTTCTGTTTTGTGAATGTTTTTTTTTTTCTGTTTTGTGAATATGTTTGTTTTTTTTCTTTTTTTTCTGTTTTGTGAATATGTTTATTATGAAATAAGCATCCGATCATTTATCTCAAAAAATTTTATTTTTCTTTGAATACCGACATAACACTTCTTGTTGTAAAAACCCTGTATAAAGGAATTTGGGACCAGGAATAGCTTATTATATCGGGTGTTTTTAAGAGCTTGGAAACTTAAGACAGAAACATTGATGGTATGCCATTTTTTTTTACTATAACCTGATAATTTCATAAAATTTATTTTTTAAAATGAGATTTCCGGCATACGTCCGCTGTGGCTACGAATAACATAGTACATGCAATCGGTAAAATTGTTGACTCGGTTTTTCAAATAAATCTGGCCGATAAATAGTATGTTTCAATGCTTCAAGAGTTGCTGGTTTGTCGGCATAAACCAATGACTTAACATAGCCACAAAAAAGTAATCGAGAGGCGTTCAGTCGCATGAACGAGGGGACCATTAAACAGGAAGCCCTCTGAAAATGAAGTTGTCACCAAATTGATTTTGCAATAAATCGATTATAAAGCTGCCACTGGCAGCATATATTACATCGAATGCTCCAAACAAAGAACCAATAAATTATACACATTTATACAAATACACTTCAGACTAATATTCAATCAATTGAATATGTATGTGTGTGTGGCTTAGGCTGTTTTTGATAGTGAACCACTTGAAGGGTTCGATCGTCGATTTCCAATCGAATGTATATGCGAGTACAGCTCAGGCTGCTGATAGTGACACACTTGAAGTGTCATAATCTTATCGCCAGTACATACAAAAAGAAAGAGAACAAGACACATGTTCAATTCTGAACATTTGGAATCAAAAATTCATTCAGCATGTCTCAATTGCACTCGCCATTTATCGTAAAGGCAGCTCCTTCCTCATTTCGAAAGAAATATGGAGCGATGTTGCCGGATCAAACAGTCAATTTTATTGAATGTAATGGCGATTTATTAACGGCTTGAGGATTGTCTTCGCTCCAAATACAACAACAGTAGGTCGATTATGTTTCTAAGTAACTTTTCACAATTTCGAATCGTTGTTCTGGCGTCAAGCGATTCATGATGACTTGCCCAAACCTTACTGAATAGAAATATAAACAGACACTCTGTCAAAGTCAGGGGTCAAAGAATATGTGTCGATAGTTCACATGCAGTTTCAAAAATATCCTTTATATATCGAAAACCCAAACAAGACCCGCAACAGCCTCCAGAACCTAAGTAAGAGTCTCATTAATAACGGTCCTAATGAATAAAGTGGCGTTTTCAAAATTGTTTTCTCAAAATTAAAAATAAGTCCACTTTTCCAAATTCTTTTAGAATCATCATATCGGAGTTAGCTGGAAATATAGTCTCCTTCATCATATTTGTTATTAGGCTACAACAGTCGTTTGTTCAGTTTAATTTTTCTTTTTGCATTTTCGCGTAAATTATTACTTTGAGCTGCAGTATACATGACTTAATGGCAACTATTTCTATTTCTAACTTACCATTCTGCAAAATCAAATCTGAAAGATAAAGAAGAGAAATATTTACTTATTAGAGCTCTCACATTAAAGGCATATAATTGAAATAAATAATAAAATGTATTTCCCATGCCCACCCACCACAAATCTCCATTCGCCATCCATTGAAATTTGGGTGGAATGCTACTACTCCTTACTATTCCTTCGTATTGCGTAGTCTGTGCGAGAAGATGTTGTTTGTTTGTTTTTCTTGTTTGCCTTGTTTTGGCCCAGTCATTCATTTGCTTTAATATTCATTCAACATTCAACGGAAATAATGTTACCCCCATACCACCCGGCTCCCCGCTCATTATGAATTATCAATGGAAAGGACCTCTTTATGATTACTTGTTGTTTGTGTTGTGCTCGTTGTTTGTTTTAGTGTTGTTGTTGTTGCTGTTGTTTTAGGTAAATGAATGGTTGTTACGGTTCAGAGTTTTGAACTGTTGCTGCTGCTGCTGTTGTTGTTGTGAGGTTCTTGTCGTTGTTACTGTTGATGCTGCCGCTTCGGCTCCTCTTGTTTGTTAATGTAAATGATACAATGGGGAGCAAACGGATCGGCATGTAGTGGCTGTTAAAAACATCTGTGAGGAATGAAAATTATTCCCATTTATGGAATACTGATATAATATTTTGCTCAACAACAGCAAAACGTAAAAGCAAGCAGCTCGGAAATGTATGTGTGTGCAGAATATATGGAACATCCAGAACAGCATATCTATTCAAACACACAGACATACAGGCAAACTGAACTTAACAACCACGGTAACCATTTCACGCGACTGTTCCACCGCTGTGGGTGTTGCGAGTGGGCTAGAAGTGTGAGTGTGTCCAAGGACATGTAGGGATGCTGCCCGTATTTATTGGTCGTAAATTTAACGCAACATCAATTAAATACACCAACGCTTGCTACATGGCGGCAACAGCGTCGTAACCTACACCGGAATGGCCACTGCCAGTGAACACGAACAAAAAATGTCACTACCACCACTTCCGTTGATTTACTTTTAATGTATTTTTGTTGTTGTTGTTGTTTTTGGTAAGTTTTGTACTATAACTTTTTTCGTTGATTGCTTGGACATTGGGTAACATTGCTCTACTGATCTTTATAACAAATGTCGCCAATTTTCAATCGTTTTTACTTGTGTTACAGCAGGTAGTCAGAATTACTGGCGCCGTGTACAGTGAATGGTTCGGTACTAAAAACGATTAAAAGCACAGACAGTTGAAAACTTTTTTAATTCCGATAATAGCTGGAAAATGTCGTAACATCGAATTGCGAAAGGCGTCTGCATGATATTTTCATAATATTTGTTGCATTCTTAGAAGCGACGGATTTATTCGCCAGGGCTCCTAATCAGTATGGGCAGGACAACTTCTGAGGACAAACACAAATTAAAATTGGAGAATTAACCTCAAAGGTTTAGTAACTATTTTGTATATGCATAATTTATAAAAAATAATAGGATTTCAAGTGATCATATATTTGCGGAATAACTTGAAATGTAATAGTAATAGTGTAATTAGGAAACAAGAAACATTCGTCCCAACTATATTTTTTTAAGAGAAACAATTATTAAGCTGCCAAAAAACCCATATTTGTCGAGAAGTTGGAATATTAATTGCAAAGAGAAATCAGTCTTAAACGGAATCCCCTATCGATACAGAATATATGGAATACTATTCCAAGTGACGACATTTAAGACTTAGGTTAGGTTAGTGTAGCAGTCTAAAGAACTGACTCACTTAGACTATGAAGTCCTATTCCTATACATAGTTTCGATATCCCTATACCTGGTTCCTCCCGCTGAGCCATTGTGAAGACCTGAAAGTCATCCTGAGTCAATATTGACCACTAAAGAAACAAGAGTACAGTGTTGATCCCCTCCTTTTCGCCAGGGCAGGGCAAGTGCAGATAAAATCTTTATGAGCTCCTTCTCCTCTTCAACCCCACAACTTCTGCAAGAGTCATTAGTCTCAACCTTCGGTCTTGCATGCCTTTCAATCAGACTGTGTGCCCTCATGACAGACTCAAATAAAGAGTCATTGTGTCTTGATACCGACATCATTGTGTGCGAGCGGCTCATACATACATTTGGGCCACATCTGTCTGGATTGAATGCAACCAAGGAATATATATTATATCACGGTGTAGGAGCTTGCAATTGACTAGACGGATTTTAGTTCGGCTGAAATCTGAAAAGTAGTCCCGAGTCTTGTTAGCTCGTCTACTCTACAGTTCCCTGGAATATCCCTGGGATGTTGAACTGCCGATCGATCTGGTAAAGAGATCTGTGGCAATACAGAACTGATGTTGAGTGAATAGGAATTACGAATTGGAACTTGAATTATTTGAACTGTTCTCGAACCTTCGGAAATTCAGATTTGACCTGCTTATACCAGATCTCAGTGAAATTATATGGCCGGAGAAATTATTGTTGCAAACGGTCCAAAACTCCGGAAAACCTGCTGCTCAGAGGCGAGAAGGAGGGGTTGGTTTCCTACTATTGGAATCAGCACACACTGACAGGATAATATCTATCAGGCTTCGAACCCAGACCAGGAACGTGACATGGCAGAAATTGCAATGGAAGAAGAGTTTATATAAGTCTTTACCGCGCAGTATTCCCTACCCGAAAAAGGCGATATATTGATAGTGATGGGTGGCTTTAAAGTTCAAGTTGGAAACGAGAAACACAATTTTGTACTAGAAAATAAATCCAAGTTGCTGGGTAGCAAAAAGACTGAAAGCTGGTGTCATCTATTCGCGGTTATCGTTACGATAATCGACTCATAGTCCGACTGCGCTTTTCCAAATTAGGTAGACAAACAGATGATTTACATTCCTTCTTGATTGCCGATTAATTAAACAAAACGAATACATTCTGTTATGTAAATTTAATTGAATTAACTTATATATTTTTTTAGAATTACACATGCAAATTAACTGACCGATTCTTGTATTCTGTATGGCCTTGTATCTTAAATTCGGTTGCGATTACACTCCTATGATTGACAGTACAAAGAGAATATTTTCATATCCCAGAAGAGGTCTCAATGAATAAAATCTTGAAATCTTGATTCCAATAGAGGTAAATAATTAATTTGTTTGTAATTTATAGTGAATTGAGATGAATTTCGGGTAGACTTTGTATAAGGTCTTTCTTGTACGACTTTCAAAAAGTCCGTCCGTCGGACTAAGACTATGTTCTGAAAGAGTTGTATAGCTATTACCGACTGATGGTATTGGGTAGGTAGTTTTGTTTGTGATAAATGCAAGAAAAATGAAATAAGTGAGATTTTTTGTTGTTTAATAAATGAATGAGTGAGAGTATCAATTTAGTTGATAAAAATGGGAATTAAATTATTTGTAATAGTGGTAAATCTTTTTTAATTTAAACTCATTAACAGTTTTTCCTTCGTATCGAAAGAGTAGTCCGGGTTAGTTGCGATGATGCAACAATAATTTTGCAATAATGCGTCACAATTTCATTTTACTCTCGTGTTTGCAACAAAGCACCATCATCGTTCCACTGTGCCAGTGTCGAGCCTTAGTTCAACTCCTCGATGGCGTCGCACTGGAGTGCAGTGATCGAAACTGCAATTCCAGTTTAATAGGGAGGCTTTCGTCTGCTGGCCAGCTTTATTTGTGTGTGTTTACGGTTTGGCCTGGGAGTGTCTGTGCACGAGTATGTTTGTGTGACATAAGTTTTTCAGCCCACATTTGGACACGGACGTATAAATGCATGTATGAGCTTGTATTAAAGCCATGTTTTATTTGCTTGTGCGATATTTTGAGCTGTTGGCTGTTGCTGGCCGTATTTTTTTGTGCCCGAATGTTTCCACTTTGGTCACTGGACTTTTGCTTGCGTGTTAATTGAGGTAAATTATGCTTTGCAATGGCAAATATCCATTCACACAGGCGTACACACACACACACGCACACAACTAAAGAGTTTGTGTGGATATCCGCGAGCACACACACACATGGGTAAACCCCTGCAACTTATAGCTTTAATTGAGTTTTGTTGGATGTTTGTTGGGCCTTTTCCTTGTTGCACTCAGCATGTCCTGTAACACGGTTCAATTTAAACATGCGGTGCAGCAGCTCCAGTGACAGATGCCTGTGTATGTGAGTGCATTCGAGTGTTTTTGTTTTTTGAACTGTGCGAAAAACCAAGCGTTTTTAATTGCCTTGTGGAAATTTATAGTTCAATGCAAATTATTGCCATTTTAAGTTGTTGTTGTTGCTGATGTCTTTTTGTTTGCGCTTTTTATTTGCATTGTCATTTAAAACGTTTATTTTAATTAAATTCTCACAACTTTCCGTGTCAATAAGAAATTTAATTGCCATTATAGGAACATTTTGACGGTTCTCGCTGTTTTCGGCGCGGCGTAATCATGAGTGGCGAACGTGTGTAATAAGCCACCTTTTCATATTTTTACTAGTGGCATAATGTAATTAACTTTTTTTACTTTTGAGCACTTTTTAAAAAATAAATGGCAATTTCTTAATTGAGATTTACTTACAAAGTTCATTTTATATTTTTTAAGTTCACGGCAGACGGGAATCTTTTCAGAATTCAGTGAGCTGTGTACGATATAATTTGTATTACCACTGGGTGATGGCGTCTGGAAAAAGCCGGCTCCGAAAAATTGTCTAAAGAAGTTGTATATCGCTCATTTACTTCAATAGTGTCACAACTCAAAATACAGTTTTGTCAGGAGAGCCGCTTAAAGTTCTCAATTACGTCGTACTTAGCAAATATGGGAAAAAATCTCATAGGATTCCCGAATAAACTAGAGCCTTGACATTTGTATGTATAATACAGGCCGAACGAAAGTCAACATAAATAAAAGATTTACAGTTTTATCTTGAGCAGAAAAAAATGTGATTTTTGAATTGTGACACTATTGAACTCAATGAGATTAATATTTTAAAATGTCGAAAAGTGTACGACACTTTTTTACCACCGATCACTCCGAGCCGGCCACACAATGCGACAAATGTGTTCACATTCTTATTGAGAGATTTTTGATGCAGAAGTTAAAAAGTTTGACTTCTACAAAGAACCTGTGAAGATTGTACATTCGTCCAGAGGATTTAAGTCCATTAGCAGAGAGATACCGTTTACTTCAAAGGGTGTTTTTTAGACGTGCGGTTTACAAACTGGCCACACTTTTTTCGGAGTTGGTCTTTTTAACAGCTGTCACTTAAATTTATGCTCAGTTTGGTTCGCCACTACATAATGAATAGACCTGCGTCGGAAAAACGTTTGCATATCGTTCAAATTGATTACCAAAATAATGGTTCGGTTCGAGCAACGCATTGTGTGCGAACGTTTCATATCTAATCTGCTCCACATCTGTCTAGATTGAATAAAACGCAAATAGGGGCCACATATCGGTCGTTACTACATGTGCTCTATCACGATTCCAGTTCGGCTGGAATCTGTAAGGTAGTTCCGAGTTTTGCCCGCACGTCTGCTCTTCGGTTCCTTGGTATTTTCCAAAGCCTGTTATGCCCGTTTTTAAACAGGATGTTTTTTTTGTTCAAAGCGAAATAGAAAATATAAAAGTACAGTTATATTATTGTTCTCGTGTTTACGGAGTGATGACAAAAAAGTCCCTATAAAAAACGAACAACTTAGAACGTATTTATTCTCTCATATACAATTTGTAAAACTGGACTTAGCACTTTACCCCTCTAAGGTAGCGATATGCCATAACACGGTCCGATTTATGTTACAGTCCACTTTGGAGAACAGCAATCAGCTCGACTGAAATGTCTCCTGTAGCTGCAACCGATCGTCCCTAACACTTCGTCTTTATGCTAATTTCAAAGAAATCACTCTGACTAACTAAAACTGAATAAATTTTGTATGAAAATGGAAATGAAATCAACGAGTGCAAAAATGATAAATTGCGAAAAAAAAAAAAAAAAAATTTAAATAAAACGAAATTAATCTCTCCAAAATTTTAGGATTTTGGTATCCCTCTCACTGAAAGTAAACATCTCCTTGTAGAACATAGGCAGATAAATTAACCGACCTGCCTGAAAACCAGAAAAATCTGGCCATATCAGGTTGTGCGGAGGACGATAATCGCGATAGGCCAAGATTTCATCTGAACAATCTCGTTGCGGTCATCAATGGTCACTGGCCCCTGGTGACTATTGTTGGTGTTGCATCTATGAACGACGAGGAGACAACCGAACACCTGCCTTTGCTCGAAATTTGTGTATTTAAGGCGGAAGATGTGTGGTCTAGAAATTCAGGTAGACAAAACCGGCCTCCACCGAGTGTATGGGGTGGAATTCACATCTTCGTTTAGGTTGGTTGAAAAAAGGAAACCGGAACCAAGAAACCTACGATATTTTTTCAGAAGACTAATTCACGGTCCTTAGGGCAGATGCCAAATTAACCTAACCTATTCTAAGCGACCTAAATTCCCATCTGAAATCGATTAACATTTTGAATAACAGTCTAGAGAAAACATGAATAAAATATATTATAACCTAAGTCGACTGTAGTGAACGCTGAAAATACGTCTTTTTTTTTTGTTTACACACAAGTAAAACGCGTGTTTGTAGCAAGTAAAGCTTATTTCCTTCTACAAAAAGCTTATTTGGATGTAAATATGTTTGGGAAAAACAGACAATGAACTTATTAAATTCAACAAAGTACAACATTTGGTTGCGAATAAGTGTGTATTTGCAACTGTTTTCGTAATTTTTTTTTTCTGCATTTACGATCTTTAAAATAAAAGCAATACCTAGAGAATGTGATGGATTGTTATATAGAATTTCACAAATTGAAAAAAAAAATAAAAAGTAAGTCAAAAATTCATACATACACGTTTGATATTTATCACCTACAAACAAGTTTATATTTGTGGTATGGAAAAATATATATATGTTTGATGCGAACTTGTTTGCTGAAATTTGTTAAAATGGCCATTTTTTTTCAGGGTGTGGATTATTTGAATTTACAACTTCAATAATTGGACAACGCAGATAACATTTGACTCCACAGAAACTGTCTGACGCGAAGAGAAAATGAATAATCATGTAAACTAATCTAACGAGTTGACTTGGAAATTCGTATATACAAGAATGCTCCGGAAAAGTCATTGATTTAGTAAGACAATTATTATTGCTTTTTGGATTACTCGTAATGTTACGCCGTTTTATATATTAAGGAACTTTAACAATGGATTTAATTGCTAGGCCTCCAAGTTGATATTGAAACATTCTGTTACTTTAAGTTTCAAGGCTTCAGACCACTATACAAATTTCTGCCTTGTGTAGCCACGTGTAGTAAAAAGTGTCTACTAATTACCAGAAGCTTGTAACAAGCAGACAATTTAAAATAAACGATTTTAAAGGAATCTTACAATTCAACTATAAACCCATTTCAACTAAGATGATGTTTAAGGTATTTGTTCATATTAAACCGTATTACACCAACACATATGTCTGTATGTATAAATGTACGTAGGAACGTACCTATGTATTTATTACCATGGTACCATGTTATTGTACTACAACAACATTGGCTATAAAATTAAAGTTTATGTTGGTAATTCCTTTTTCCAAAAACAGAAGAAAGAAAAAAAACAGAAACGAGAAGGTTATGCACTCAAAATGGCTTATACATAACAAGATATCTACGATGATAAGGACGAAAGGGACAGGATGGTGGTGGCGAGGGGCAGTGAGTTGGCAAAACGAGAGGTATTACAACCATGGACATGGCACCATAACTGATGTTGTTAGGGATCATCCAAGTGCCCCATGAAGATTGCACTCGAACTTATTTACTACATTGCATAAATGCTCCATAAGCCAACACATATAAACATATTTACTAACGTACACACACACACACACATACAGTAACATATGAATGGATGGAGGTTTGTGTGCATGGTCGTATAGACCAATGTTACAAGAACCAACACACCAACATGGTTTTTGCATATTAGCCCTGGCTAAGAGCAGACACAGGATCTGTGAATTGTTGTGGCAATTCACATGGACATCGCAGTGGACGAGTGTGTCGTGATAGCTTCTGAACCCTTGATATGTTTGTCTAGGAGAAACGTTTTGTTCAGATCCAAAGTGGAAATTGTCCATGTTTACAGTAGTGTGGTTGGAATTTTGAACGGCAATGAAAAACAAATATTAACTTAAATAATAAGCAGCACTTTAATTTGTAACATACAATTTATTAGCTTTTAATTGCCGCACTACTGATTCTAAAGAAGTAGTGCCACATTCTCCTCTCAAACATGAGTCTACATATTTTATGAGCATTTTTACAGACTATCAAATTCATACAGTCTGACTTTCGCCGATGCCTTAATAGTCTTAACCCAAACTGGTGACTTTTTTTTTTAAAAAAAATAATTGCCACTCCAAAATGTCAACACCCTTCAATAATTTCCACACATTTACATGTGAGGTATTTGTTGCACAATAAACAAATGATATTTTTATAGTGAACACTCCTCCGTTGTGTATATGCAACGGAGGCAACACCACCGATACCATATACGAGTGAAATGCTGCTGCAACAATTAATTCTTGACCTCGCTCCTGCCTCCTGTTAGGCGTTTGTCGGAGTGGAAGAATGTTGCACACGACTATATATGTATACATATTTATTTCAACATACAAGTAATCTGCATATACAGACATAAACTGATAAAAAAATACACTTTATGAAATTGTATTCATTCTGTTTCTCAATTTTTTTTTTTATTTCACACACATCTACTCACAGTTGGTGTTGGTGTGGGTGAGGCTGTGGTTGTGGTTGTGAACGCAAAACAATATGGAAAACTGTGCCAAAACGTAGACACCAAAGTAAAAGGGAATATGCCGTTACCGAGATAAAAATGGAAATTTTATGTGTTACATGGATGTGGTCCATTCATTTATTCTTTTGCTGGATGCCAGGGTGCACGCTACCGGGAGTTGTGGTCAATGTTTGGTTCGGTTGCTCATAAGTGCAATGCCGGTTGTACACTTTAGAATTGAATACCTAAGTTCAAGAATATCTTGAATATTAAATACTATTTCACAAGAAATTACTTTTTTGGTTGACATCTTAAGGTTGTAATTCTCATATTCGATGTAGGACTTGTCTCAGAAGAGAAAATCGCTGCGGTATTGTAAAGGCGAGAGAGGTTTTCGCAAAGTCGGTGTTGGAGTTGTCCAAAAGGGAAAAAAAGTCTAAAAAACCAGCAGAATGATTTCATTTTGGACATAATCTAAAAATATGAGATTATGTAGCTCCATGACTATTCGTTTCATTGCCAACTCCAAAAGTCTTCATAAAAATGTAGAGCGAAAACTATCTGATCATTGTTGTGTTTATCAAGTAGAGATATTGACCTTTAGAGAAGTAGCGAAATGAATGAGTATTAACATCTACACTAAAAATATGTGGGTTCTGTGTACCTGAACTTAATAGCAAACCTCGACTGCCTACGATCTCTTAACGAGATGGTTCATTAGGTCATTCTTAACTGTATGTGGGTGATGACACACGTTGACATACAATGCAACTGTAGAGCTGGTGAAAGAGCGACACTCGGGACTACATTACAGATTCCAGCCCAAGTGAGACTCCTAGCTATTCAGCTAGCAACTTGCAAACTTCCAATGCGTGCTACAGCTCATGGAGTAACAAAGGGAATGGGCAACGCAGTTCTAGCCCTGATTATTTGAAAAATATTCACTCAGAATGCTGTCGCCATCAAGACTCGATGTCTCTTAAGTTTTTTCTGTCACGACTGAACACTCTTTGATTACAAGACATGCAATGACACCAAAGGGCAACTAGTGACTTCTGCAGAAGCTGTGGGAATGAGAGGAAGAGTCCATAAAACACATGATTTAACGGTGACACCGACCTATTTTTATTATGGCACCTAGATGATCTTGACCTAATGCACCTAAATGCTATTCGAGTTGTTGAAAGAAAGTTCCAAAGAAGATTTCCAATCAGATCAAGCGAAATGGGATGACACAGAAAAACGTTGATTTGTGACCCTTTTGTATTTAAGGTGCGATATATGTATTAGCAAAACTTAAATGAACACACCGACCAATCATTCTCTATTTGAAGATCCAATGCACGACCAACGAATTGCCTGTCCATTGTGTGGCATTTTATTTTTCATGTTCATATATTAGGGTCCTTAGAAGCCTAACAATAAATGTGTGAATCCTAGATTTAATTCAGTAACGAATCCGGGTATGTAAATTTTTATATATAAAGAGTCCGCCATCTAACGTTTTTTTTTCAACTAGTGCTTATTTTGTTTTTGTGATCAGGCCATGTTGAACGAATTTTTGTTTACAAAAATTGAAGAGGAGGATATCGGCAACATTTGGACGGCGCTACGTGCCACACAGCCGAAGCTACAGTCGATGTTTTGCGCCCTGTTTT
The DNA here is from genome assembly GCA_958296145.1 of Hydrotaea cyrtoneurina. Classification (NCBI taxonomy): domain Eukaryota; kingdom Metazoa; phylum Arthropoda; class Insecta; order Diptera; family Muscidae; genus Hydrotaea; species Hydrotaea cyrtoneurina. The sequence continues at coordinate 45,857,018 of OY282514.1, read as the reverse complement.
TGAAGATCGCATTATCAGCCGCAGAGCTGATGTCGTTAGGCTACTGCATGGCGAGCCGAGGCAGCCATTTGAATAAAATTATTTTCCATTATTAACCGGAAGGATTGTACTTTCAAATTTGAGAATATATCCAGTATTTTGTTTTATAGAATTTTCCAAAAAAAAAAAAAAGTAAGTTGGCGGACCCTGTATATTTTATATATTTTTATTCAGCGGTTCTCTGCATCGTCAGGGCAGGAATGAGAACTTTTTTTGATACAGTTTTGTTCGTGGACCTCTACATTATGATATTAGTTGTTAAATGTATTTGGCTATGTAGACAATGTTCACACAATAGAGGCTTTGGTAGCACATTTGTTTTAAACCTCGTGAAATTTGGCGTTCATTTCTCCAGAGTCTTGAAGTGCTTGGTATTTGTCTAGCCCAAAATATTTTGATGACGCTTATGTTTGCATTGGTGCTTTATGATGACTTGGATTGTATTTTTGACTAGAGGTACATTCAAATTTCAAAGTTCATATATGACGTTCGGTTTGTAGCACCACAATTTCTTTCGTTTCTTTTTTAGTTCCTCATATCACATTTGATTATGGTCGCTGCCTTCGCGCCGTGAACAACCACGACTCAAAAGCAAGAATACATTTTACGGATCGTTGCAGTTGCTAGGTATGACAGTATCCGTGTCGTGTTGCCATAGACCAAGTTATCGCTGCCGTTGCTGAATAAGTCTTAACCTTTTGGGGCGGCATACAGCCATATCTGCATGCATAAATTGAGCGAGCCCGTCGACTGTCGGCGACAGATGTTAAAAATGTGAGGTTAAGTAAGGCATTTCGATGTGTTTTTTCTTTGTCCATTGAAATAAACTACAGAAGTTTATGCATGCATGTGTAGGTTTTCTAATTTTATGATCTCCTTCATGCATGCATATTTGTGCAGCTAACGATACTGTAACTACCGGCAAAGGACCTTGCAGACATTTGTACAGATATCTGTGTTTATATCTACGATACAAGTGAATGTGTTAAAGCTGAAGTTGAGAACTTGAATTATAAGACGCTTTCGTATTTAATTATCTGCAACTTAAGGAAACGGTCGTTTTATGTATGAAAATCTGGCTGATTTAATATGGAATGTAGTGAAGCTTTTTATTGACAATATGTACTTAAATCATTAAAATTGGTGAACTGTCGACTGCGTAATTTGTGTACTCACTGACCGAAGTATACTGCGTAATGAGGGATCCAAACCACTAATCTCTTTAACTGAGAAGTTGTGCCTGTTTCAAAGATTGTTGTCGTACCCGCAAATAGGGTTATATAAGTGCAACCAAAAGTCAACATTTCAAACATTGAAGAGAGGCAATTACCACCACATAAAGTCACAGTTTGGTGCGCTCTTTGGTCCGAAGGTGTGATTGGACCTTACTTCTTCGAAAACGACGAGGGAACGACTGTCACCTTCAATTCGGAGCGATATGGTCGTATGGTAACCGAAAGACCTTTTATGCAGATAAACCCTTAACTCTTGAGCACTTAAGAACCAACTTTCGTCAAGTTATGGCAGAGATACCGCCCAATATGTGCCAAAAATTGGTCCAAAATTACCTCAAAAGAATCAATGCTTGAAACACTTTGCGTGGTGGTCATTTAAATGATGTAGTGTTTCACACATAATGTCAATATTTTATATGTGTTTTATTTACGTTTTCTTTTAAAAAGTCGATTTTTATCTAATAGTCGCAAATCTACAAATAACAGATAGGCAGTCAGTGCAAACGTTTTTTTTTTTTTTTTAAATTATGCGAGTGAAAATTTTTAAAATCGTGAACTCCATTTATTTTCATTTAACAAAAAAACCAATTTTTTTTTAAAAAAATAATATGTGTGTGTCATAAAAAATTTATAAACTTCTCCTTCACAACATTTTTAACCCAAATAATTGTCAGTTATATGATGTATTGCGCTGTTTCATTGGATATCTTCTTTCAAAATAAAAGTTAAAATAATAAAAATACATTGGATGAAAAAAAAATTAAAGAGAAACTTCTTTTAAAAAACAAGTTATCCATAATGTGTTTTTTTTCGTCAAAAACGATCAATAGCTACACGAATTGCTTGCTCACTAGGCCGATTCTGCTGACCGTGCTATGATTTTCGCGGATTTTTTTTTTTTTTTTCAAAGTAACTTTCCACCTTTAGGAAACGTTGTTCTGGCGTTAAACGATTCATGATGACTAGCCAAACCTTACTGAACCATAATTTCAACACAGTTCGACATTATCGGCTGAAAACACATACCAATAGTTAATATCGGCAATTCTACTGTGTCGAACGTGACCGTTGTACACATTCAAAGTGCAAAAAAGGTCAGAATAAAATATATTTTAGATTCATCTTATACATATTCGTACTGGTCCATAGTAGTACTATCACCGGTGGTTTAGTTTTTTTCAGGCGAAATAGTGATAACAAAATAAGGACAAAACATGGAGCGGGTCGAACGCGACAAAAACAGAAGTAGTTTCCGTGAACATCTTTAAAAACATGAGAATCAGCGAAATCAAACAGAATATGTTATCGATGAAAATTGTAAAATGTTAAAAAATTACAAAGCTTTCGTATCCTCTTTATTTCATAGAAATATCATGGATAGTTTTTTTACATTTAATTTTTAGGTTGGTTCGAACGTGACATGTCGAACGTGACATTTTTTCTATGACTATCATATAGACAAATTAGACCAAAAAGTACCGTTATTCTTCATTCCTTTTGATTCGTCTCTTCAATTTAAGATTTCTTATGCTCTTAGAAAGATTATTTATAATAAGCCTCTTCTTATATAAGCCTCTCTTTACGAAGGAAATTTTAAAAAAATGTGCATTTAAAAATCTGAAAATGATCCAAAACTACAATTTTCCACTTTGCAATTGTTTTTCGTAAATTTTTGAGTAAATACACGTGAAATTCTTTAATTTCATTAAAATTTTAATATTTTTGTATAGTAATATATTACATTAATGTGATTTTAATAACTTTTAATTTGTTCATCACGGTAGACCTTTTGGTGGAATTACCCATATGCAAAAACACCCTAAACTTTTAAATCTGACAGCAGCCTCCAATGTAAGCCAATTTTACCAGCAAAAAATTTGAGAAGGTCGTGTGTCTGAAAAATTTGAATATTAAAAAGCAATGGGTTTTTTCTTATATTAACCTGCATTCAACACGTAACCCTCAAATATCCGCAGAATTTCATCCACCGCGAAATTTGCTAAAGAGTTTAGTAACCCATGTAATAGCAGAAAACTGCTTGCTAATTCCGTAGGAGCAATAGTCAGATAATGGAAAAAGTACTGAAAATAAAAACACAACTCAAGATGAAATTAGGGAAAAATTGGTCACAAAAACACATCATAAAGAAACAAATGATGTTCAATAGTCGGTTAAGTCAACAGCGGGAACAGACACGCCTCGTTTTTGGCGAATTCTATTATGGTATGTGGGTTGAAAAATGTGTTTTTTTTCGTGACACTCAAAGCAATCTTTTTTTTATAAAGTATTGCCGGATCTTCAAGTTCTAAAGATCCGTCTGGCTAACTAGACAAGTGGTATTCACAAAGAGAGTATCACTTAAAATGAAAAACAAAATATAAGTCTCTGTAAAATCACAAAATCATCGTACTCTCTTGAAAGCTAACAATATATTAAATGGAATTTTTGTTTCAAATAGGGCTGTCGTTTGGGGCGATGAAAACAAGGCGTATGGATTTTAGTATGAATGATTTTGTGGAGTTTGCTAATTTATTACAATGTCTAAAGTTTTTGATGGGAAAATAAAACAAAAATAGCCTTCCAGAAGACCACTGCTCTAGACTGTCAAATGGTAATCAAAATTATATAGAAAATATAGCATTGCTTGTGTCTCCATCCAGCGATAAAACAATGAAATTTCATGATTTTCCTATAATAACATTATTTATCTCGGCCCAAAGTTATCAGCATTTATTTATTTATGCACTTGGCAAATATTCTCCTTCTATACATCGGGCAGCTTTAAAAATATCTGTTTTCCTTAATTGGAGTGAATAAAGTATTGTCCATTTTTTCTTGTTAGTTTAATGAAAATTCCTACTATTTCACAGATGACTTTCTTGATCTTCGTTATATTATAGTTTTTAATTTTTCATTTTATATGAAATAGTTTTCGTTTGTGTTGTCTCTAATTTAATGTGAAATTGTTTGTTAAGTTAAACGAAACGAAACGAAGGCAAACGTAAAAGAGCGCATAGTGAAATAAAGTAGAAACTAACAGACTGCAATAAAAGTCCTTTTGCATTTATTTGGTGCAGGAAGTGACTATGAGAAAGAAGTCCTTCCTATGCTGAAATAGATTTTCAGCAATACACACGAAGAAAATATAATTCCATTGGGACAACATCAATGCCATCCTCATCACCGCTTGCAAAATCATCAGCATTAAACATCTTGCCATGGAAACAGTTTAAGTTTTACTGTAGGTGCTTGTCGGACAGATACCAGGACGAGGACCAGACAAATAGAAGAAGCACAAAACACCTGTGCTACAACACAAAAGGACATGTTGTGCATTTCATGCCATTTCGAAGCACGACGGACAATAGAATTAATTTGCGCTAGAGGAGGAGATTTGATCTTCCTTTGTTTTGAGGAACAAAAAAACCTATCCGTGTTTATTGTAAAATGGGAGCGGGGAAAGTGGTCTGTTTTAGAAAGGACATATGTTTGTTGTTCATCTGTGCAATTCAATTTAAAGCAATGGTTTTGTTATCAGTTTATATCCAAGTAATTAAGTTGAAAATTCATTTCCGTTTGTTAGTTTGGAAAATTAGCCAAATAAATGGAGAATACTGGCATGTCTTGTCTAATGCAGACATGAAATAATGTTGGCTACTATTGAAAGGCTTTGCCATCAACCCTTTTTATCGTTGCTATCGCCTGTCATCAATCACCAATCATTATTAACAGATCATGAAATTGTTAATATAAAAAAAAAACGAGTTCAAATTTTAATTATCCGTATTTATGATTGACATCATTTAATTATAACATTTACATCATATTTCATTAATTGAATTAAATTGTATTTGGGCAGAATTGCACAACGAACGGCAACGAAACGTTTGTAAACCGCACTGCCATTACCGCCGGAGCTCCATAACAACCACCAACGCCACGACCAAACCCACCACCACCACCACCAACAATACCATGTTAATGTAATTAAATGATACAAATGACAATCATTTATTTAATAATAACCACTGTAACCATATAATTAAGGGGAAAATGGCATTGATGTCGGTCGGTCAGTCTGTCTCTCTCTCTCTCTACTCACTCTGTCTTCGTAACATCTTCATTTACTCGAAGGTGAGTTATTTAATAACTTTAATGCATCAGCATCTGCTGAGGGAATACGCACGACGGAAATAGAAATGGTTTTAGTGCAGCAGAAAAATTATGTGCACGTATACGAATAACTAACACATGTATGAGTGTTATACGTATGCATACGACAAACATAGGAAATGCATGTTTTGTCTAATTGAATTGACTTTCTGATTATTTTTATAAGAAGTCACTGAGAGCTTTGGGATGTTTGGGCAAAACGTGTTAGTAAATAAAATACGTACGTGTGCATCGAACCTAAAAAGAGAAATAATTATAATTTTTTTAAGTTCGATGTTGAAATGACATTTCGCCCTTTATCATTGCATAGCCAAGTTTACAGAAAAAATTATAACTGCATGAAAGCCAAACTAATTTAATAATATAAATCTGGTGTTTTTTTTTATAAAAGTTGCCAAAAATAAGCAGTAGACCACTGTCATCCAGTCAAAGACCTGTTGGCTTTAGCAACAAACTTCAACCGTCCAGGATGAGTTTTGTTGAAATTAGAAAATGTTGCTACAAGCTTTTCTCTGGAATAACGAATTCAAAATTTCCTAATTCCATTCATACTATACAATGTAGAAAACGAGAAAAAAAATACGAAGAATCCAGTTGATTGTTTCCTCGAATTTTAAATGGTTTGCTACCTATGGACCTAAATAGTTAGAAAACGGTTAAAAAAATCGAATTTTTTAAAGTTTTTTTTTTAACACAGATCGTTAAACACCGAGGAGGAGAAAACAAAGAATGCCAAATTAAATCATGGACATTATCTATTTGAAACACTTTTCGTTCATTTACGAAGACACCATAGAGATCTTAAACAAAAAAAAAACGATAAAAAATATAAACTTACCGTTTAGCACATTTCGGGCCATTCCATCTGAAAGAAGACAAGAAATGTCGGTTATAAAAATGTATTATTGGTAGATTAATAAATCGATATAAATAAAATTGAATGGTAATTGAATAACCTGAGAAGGACTTAACCGATTGAACGATTTTTTTAAATGTTCGGAATACTCCGAATGACAAGAACTATTGGAGACACCAAGTTTTTTTTTTATAAACGTGTGAACAGCGCTTTTTTTATAAAGCGTGTGAACAGCGCTGAAGTACCCCCTAGAGGGGTGAAATGTAAATGACTGACCACCTTGAATTTTTTATACCCGAACACAACTGCCTCCTTTCTCCGTTCCATACACGAATTATTGTTTTTTTTTTATTAAAACTAAGTTTATGCCTCCTATGAATGCAATGAGCTGTATCAACGATAGGAAATAAGCTTATTGTAGGGAGGAAAGAGGAAATAGTGTTTGTTGACTCGAATTTCAGAGTGTCATAGTTCGCTGGACGATTATTCCACATACGAAGAGTTCGACTGAAGAACGAAAAGTTTCTATAGTGCTATGTCGGATCAACCGGTTATTTAACAATGAATAACAATGTCCGTGGATAGTCCAGTATCCCGGCTGAATGTCCTAACATCAGGGGCTAGTCCCCCGTACCTTCTTAAAATTCCCATTGCTCATATTATTCGTAGTTTATAATATAATTTATTAAACATTTTCAAATATTTAACATTTTCAATAAATTTAAGAATTTCTCTAAATTTAATAACAAATTACAAAATAATTTCCAAAATTACACATTAGTACTTCACTGAACTAAAAATTGCATACACTCATCCGCTTTTCGCTGGAGCGGCTTATATCTTCTACCGAAACGAGAGAAAAAATCCACAACTTTGATTGTCATATACGAAAGATCAAGAATGAGGGGTGTGTTAAGTTAATGAAATCATGGCATGCCATGCAACACCATCACGTACGTCGCGACTTTTCTCATCCATGCCCATCTAATAGAGATGGGGGGGAATTTAAGTTAATTACCTTCAAGCTTTTTGATTTAAATAATAATAACTGCAATACAACAACTTAATTGGCCGTAATATGCTTAAATATTCAGCATAAATTAATTGTATAAACGGTTCATAAAACACACACACCCAACGCACACAAAGGAAAGTACATAATTTGCATATTATGACTTAAAATAATAAATCTGATTTTAATAGAACTTTATGTAGGTGTGTGTGTGTGTTCGAATTTATTTTTACACATACACCCACACTCGTTCACATAAAGACAGACCGAAGTATTTCTACGTAAATCGGAGGTTTGTCGGAGGATTTCTGAAATGAAAAAGTCTTTAAAACTAATGTGCTGAAAATTAATCCCACAATACACATTAGTTTACATTATGGCAATAAAAGTTAATATGGCTTTTTAAAATTCATATATGCACAAACCCCCACACACACATTTATTAATTTGAAACCATTTTTTTTTTGTAGCGATTTTTTATGCCAGAGTGTGGTATGTATGCGATGTATAAGATTTATGTCGGCCGGTCGGGTGAATGAGGTTTTTGTGGTTGTCAGAAGAATGTGCCATGGAAGGAAATTAGGGTCTGATATAAAATGTCTACACAAAAACTAAAGCAAACATGAATTTGTTCTTATTTTGGGTACATATTTTTAAAATATTATTTTGTATATTTTTAAAATATTATTTTATATATTTTTAAAATATTATTTGGTATATTTTTAAAATATTATCTTATATATTTTTAAAATATTATTTTATATATTTTTAAAATATTAGTTTATATTTTTTAAAATATTATTTTGTTGTAGTGACTGTTGTAGTGATTGCAAAAATCTTAGTTTTTAAACACTTTGAGTGCAAAAACTTACTGTAGCCCAAAACAAATTTTTGGATTCGGTTCCATTCCATTTTTTATTTTGATAAAGAAAAACATTTGTTTTTCGGTCAAATAAACATTCATAGACAAAGTTGTTTTAAAGCAGCGATGCAAACCGATCCGAACCCCACCCCCCACCGGGTTTGAACCGAATGATATCACTTTTTTTTGGCTTTGAACCGAACTAAACCCCTCTTAGACAAATAATGTCGAACTGGTTCGCCAGAGAAAATTTTGTTTGAGTTCCGGAAAAAAAACATCACAATGATGATGAAAAAACAAAAAATTGCTAAAGTTGGCTTTTCAGTTCTTTCGACACAAAATTTGTATTGAAATTCAAATTAATTTTAAATTAAATTAAATTTTCAATAAAATCAATATTACAAATCGAACTCTGTATGCGCTTATTAATAGAAACTCGTCACTAAATACAGACAATAAGAAAATAATTTTGAAATCTATCTTTCACCCAATAGTATTTTCTGCAGCTCCCTTGTGGTCAAATAGTGTCCACCCCCATATTAAAAAATTGCCAATGGTACAAAATTAAATTTTAAAAATGATTTACTCGATTTCTGAAATTTTTTGCATCCTCGTATTAAACTTAATCCTTTCATCGTCTTTGTCTTCTGTCGCAGCATGTTAGAATAGGTCATTGTACTGAACCAGTCATATTACCATATGAAATTCGGACTAACGTTACCTGGGTCCTATATAATGTTTACCTATTTTTCTATTCAGGTTTCTGGTGAAAAGAGTTCTGGTACGCTCCAAGTATTTCCTCATTACTTCGAAGGAAGTCGTTGGTAGCGAGTCTGCTGACACCTGAGCTTATCTTGGGGGTCAGTATAAATAAATACGGGATTTAGCCCAGTTAAAATCTGTAAGAGCGTAGCATGGTATCCATTACCGGCTCTTTGAAGAATTCCCCAAACTTGCATTTGAAATGCCCCAAAAACGTGAACAATTTGTTGTTTTTTTTCATAATTTTCGTAATTTTTTTTTTGGGCATATTATCAATATAGAAGGGAATCATATACGGCGCACCCTCGACCGCGTTTTTTTATACCCTCACCCTACGGGTAGGAGGGTATATATCTTTTGATACGGCTCAAAAGTGTAACACCTACAAATATTCACATTAGAACCCACGTTTCTTTGAACCAAATTCGATTCATGACTTTCTGAATCGTTTGAGCCATGTCCGTCTGTACGTCCGCTGTCCTGCTGGTACGCACGATAACTTTCGAAAGATCGCTTTGAAATTTGGCACGGGTTAATATTTTTCCAAAATTGCATATGGGCTATATGGCCACACCCCTTCGGGTACCTCTCATACAAATCGTCTATTTCGCCCACTTTAGAAATCGTGTAATAATATCACTAAGGGTGAGGGTATGTATAAGTCGGTTTACCCGACTGCAACTTTTTCACTGTTTTTTTTTGGCTTTTAATACCCTAATTATCACTTTTAAGAAATGATCCCAATTTCAAAATTAACGATGGCCCCAGCAAAATATGAAATGATATTGTAGTAAATTTTCATTTTTGAAGTGATGCAATTTTTTGAATGAGATAATTAGGGTCGTAAACCCAAAACATTATAAAAACAAATCGCGCTAGGATGCGAGCGGTTTATGATTCACTTGAAAATATTCCAAACAAAAATGAACAATTTCCCAAAATTAAAAAATTCGGGAATTTTTCATTGTTAAATTTTTGGGGAATTTTTCGTTGTTAAATTTTTGGGGCATTTTTCATATAAAAACAAAAAATAAAAATTCTGAAAAACTACCAAATTTTTTCGTGTATTTTTTCATTTTTGTATGAGATTTTTTTGACGAATTCTTAATTTTTGCATTTGGGCCATTTTTCAAAATCACCATTTTTACTATACTCTAATCCAAAACACAATTCAAACCAATATTCTACAACAGAGTTGCTTAACACCCAAAGCAGGAATTACACATAGATTTCAAATGTACTGGTTTCTTGGGATCTACAGCCTGATACGCAAATGTATTTCATATGTATTCACACTGGCATAAAATACCACAAATCTGACATCAACGTAAACCAAATTACATGGTCCATATCCAAAATCCTCCCATGCCGTTCATTATGGGAAAAACCATGAAATAATGCTGAATTTAAACGCTCTTTAATGGTGATATCCTTTGTGATGGTCTCTGTGGAAAAGAAGGAATGCACACTTTAATGCTTTTGTTCGGCTATAACGTTGTTCGGTGTATGTGTTTGTGTACAAACACGCACACACACACACGTAAATATGGACGAACATATTGGTTGTTGTGAGTGTGTAACGATGTATAGGTTTTCCCCACCAGTTTTATTCTTTTGACTTATGTAGTATATGCACATATGTGATATATTCCTTTGGCTGTATATATTAACACATACACACACATACGTCATGTAGACTTTTGTTTGATAAATACCGCTTTGAGGCACAAAGTTTACCAACGCCAGCCCCAACAACAGAAAAACGCCTGAAAAACTTGAATTTTTAGACCGTAATAACAACAGCAAAAAGAGGGAGAGACCAACAGAGTGGCGTCAGCTCTACAGTCTAACAGTGTTTTGGAATTTATGTTTCGGTAATAGCTAAGAGTTTGTAGGATTCCACTAGTGATGTGTCTATGATTCCACTAGCGATGTGTCTATGATTGTCCTGTATCTGCCCAGCTTATCCACCATATTGTTCGCTTGATTTTTCCTTTACACGGCCATGTTGAGATGATTTTTTTGAATCTTTACATGTGTAAAGACTAGGACTACGACGGTGACCAGACCAGGGAATTATGGATATATGTGAGCCCAGGTCAATTGCGTCAATAGATTACCGATACTCGTATCATGTCCAATAGAACAATTAAATAAGTAGAATATTTCCTGATGTGGATAGATTACTTGTCAATTTGACCTAGCGATATTGGGTGGAGAACAGGTTGAAGATTCGCTTCAGGGGTAGTGTGTAAAGCACCGGATCTGATCTACGGCCATTCTGTACAAATGAAAAGACACTGTTGCCTTACTAACTGATTGGTAATATTTCTCTTTTACATTAAAATCTTGAAAAAACAATAATGGTGTTTAAATAACCCTGTGTCGAATATCAGGATGATCTGTGCTACTTTGTGGTATTTTTATTGCTTGAACTTACAGAAAGCGAAATAAGGAAAGACGAACTCATTTTAGTTCATTCAGAAAGTCCTTCTCAGTTGATGAGTCGAATGTAGAGCTGTAGATTCGGAGTCTGACAACGTTGCCCCTGAGTCGAGAAATTTGCTTGACTCCGACTCCGAGTTTGTTACTTGCATTCCCCAAAGAAGTAAAAATAATTGTTTATAAATATGAAATATTTTTGTTGTGTTTGACAAACTCAACACAGCTTGAGATGGCGTTAGAAAATAGTGGACGGAAACCATAAAATAAAAAAAAAATGATGTAAAAATATGTTTATATTAATTTTGCAGACAAACCCGACACATTGTGATATAGAGTCAAAGAATAGCGGACGGAAATACTGTTTTTCAAATTTTGTTAAAAGCCAAAATTGTTGGACTCCGCAGCCCTGGTTGAATATAAATACAACTATTCTTTTTGGTTTCACATTAAAAATTCACTATTCACAGACGGTTTCATAACACTGTGCATCCCAACTCGTTCACACAAAAACACACTGAAAATCTAGCACCAACTTGCAGTACTGAGAGTACAAACAAGACGCTTTTTCCTTCAACCCTAATGCTGAAAAGTTTTTGTGACGAAACTAATTTCAAAGTAATTACGGCAACACAAAAGTACTGATATTAGTGGAATTTGAACAACAACAAAACTAAAAAAAAAAAGAGAAAAAGATAGACGACGCAGCAACAACTTCAACTTCTTTGAACATCAGTGGCAAGCCAAGCCAAACAACAATCAACAATAAAGACGACCAACAACAGCAACACCATCGACATCGGCAGTGGCTGCGGCAGAAAAAAAAAACAAAAAGAAAATGTTCCCTTTGTATGGGACTTTGGTCCTCTGTTAAGGGGATGCTAGTGGGGGGTGGGGGGTCTTCGCCAGTTTCTGCTGACGCTGATGATGATAATGATAATTTCACTTCTTTTTCTTCTTCTCTAGAGCGTTTTGCTTAGGAAAAAAAGGACAACAGCATGAATGAGCAACGCCAACAAAAGTATAAAGAAATCATAAAACTTTTATTGTTGTTGTCTATTTAGCAAAAAGTATTTGTACGTTCTTCTTCTGCCACCGACCAAAGATGACATTCGAACAAAACAAAATCTGAACGCAAAAAAAAAATGTAGCTCAACTTGCAACCGCAATAAATTGCAGAGCGTTGCTGTCACTTCTGTCAGTTGCATCAAATATGCTGCGGCTTCTGCTGAATCAACGGTTCGTTCTAATTCCACCCCCCAGGTCTACCTACCTACAGCCATGTCTAGGTGGTGTACGGTGCATACGTTTTAGCAAACCCCCCAAGGTTTGCAGTTGCTTTAAAAACATAATCATAATTACGAGAACAAATACTGTCGAAAGTTTGGCAGTTTATTGAGATGTGATGTTGGTTTTAATTCGAATGCCAAACGCAAAAACAAACAAACAAAATGTTTGAACACTTCATGGCCCAAATCGATAACAGACATTGCGGTTTGAGAGCATCTTTTTATTTTCATGGGAAAAATTTAACTTTAATGTTTGTATTTGATCTTTGTAATGAATATGCTCGAGCTTTAATGAACAAAATATCAGTTCAGTTTGAAATGTATTTCAATATTTGAAAGAAAACAATAGAAGTGTGACACTCAGATGCATTCGCTTTATGGGTGGTTCGGAGATTAAATGTTGTCCATGGAAATATAAAATATAGGGTTATCCATTTCGTGGTTTCAAAAGTGTAGGGCTGGAAATCGACATCTGTCAAACTAAGTTGTTAAACCAATTTTTTGTTCTTTTCAATTTGAAGTCTAACATTGACGAAAATGGATCTCTTAACTATCACACAAGGCATACAAATTATTAAAACCTACTACAAAAATGGTGATTCTGGCACAGCCACATATCGTGCTTTAAGAGGAGACTATGGTTTATGGTTATGAAGCACATTTCTCACTCGTTGGGTATGTTAATAAACGAAATTGTCGTATTTGGGGTTCTGAGAATCCTCAAGTAATTGAAGAGAGGCCATTACATCCACATAAAGTCACTGTTTGGTGCGCTCTTTGATCCGAAGGTGTGATTGGACCTTATTTCTTCGAAAACGACGAGGGAACGACTGTCACCGTCAATTAGGTGCGATATGGTCGTATGATAACCGACTTTTTTTTTGCCTGTCAATGCTTGGGGGTAATTTAAATGATGTAGAGTTTCACACATAATGTCAACGTTCAGACTTTATAATAAAAAAGAAATATCATGAAAGAAATATTATAAGTAATTTATTTACGTTTACTTTTAAAAAGCAAAATGGATAACACTTTATATTTCCTATTTATTATTAACTCTATCATAAAACGTTGCGATTATTAAAATACATTTACCTCAAACTGATTTCTTTTTCAAAAAATTGCATACCAAACGTCATTCCAACGTGATTCCCCAGGCTGTCACTAACACTACTTTCAATGGGTTTTTAAAACCTTCTGGCATCATTCCTCTTACTTTTACTTTATAATTAACTTTTATTTTGTTACTTTTACTTTTAAAAGTTGTGCAAATTAACTGAATTAACTGAACTAACCATTTAGTTAAAGGAAATAATTTGATTTTATTCGTCGCCAACTGTGTTTAGTGGATGTTCTCCACCTTGCCAATGCTGGCGACTTTACGAGTAAGAGAGCAATCTCTAGGCCATTCTCTAGAAAATCATTAGCCATTCGGAACTGGCTTTTGTTTAGTAGGTCCCGGTCATTAAGTCTACAAATTAAGTCGTGTACCGATCACTGATTTGAAAGATGTTCCCCCTCAGTTCCTTCATGGATTGTTAGGGGAATATTAAGTTGAGAAAATATATAAAATCATGTTTTCATCTACATTGATAAATTAAATTCAGAGTCTTAAATAAACATACACAAGCTTGGATTAACTCAAACCCTTATAAGTGCTCACTATACCATTGTTTGCCTTACTAATGTTTCGTTCATCGGGTATATTTAATTTCAATTTCATGCAAGCACTTGTAATACATTCGCCTTCTATATGATATCCGACCGCTTTCATTATGTTTGAAATATTTCAAATTATCTATTTGACTTTTGTGAAACAGAATTTGAAAGTTTTCATGCCATATTTCATTATTTAAACATTACCATAGACAAACGCAATATTACCCCCATTATAAATACACATACGTATTTTCCCCCATTCCGCCATATATCCGTTTTTATTATAATGTACCAATTTTGACCATATTATGCAATGATTTCATGCAGTTTTTACAAAACACATCCTATGATTAAAATGCATAAATAAACGTAATATAAATAGTTGATAAAGTTTGCCCATAAACATAGACATTAAAATGAAAATGTTTGTGATTATATCACGTTTTCAACTTTGTAAAAACAGCATTTGTTTAAACAGGAAACGGAAATCATATGATAAACAACGTCAGCCAATACGAGGTCAGACGACACAATGCCTTTATGGGAGTAATGTCCACACATGTGCATATACACAAACACATACATACATATTTATCTGCATTTATCCACAAATTATATATTATCTGTGTATTAAATTATAGGCTTATATGTGTGTATAATTTGTGCAGATAGAACCGCCACATACTACAGTGAGAGCACCTACTTGTCGTGGTTTATAAACAAAGCTTCAACAATATTTTGTTTGCCTGCGAAATTAGTTAGTTTTTCACTGATTAGCTCTATGTCCACTTCGGTAAATGAATGTGTTGGGAAATTAATAGATATTTTAAATATTTATAGATGATGTTTGGATTTATCGCACGACATCAGCTCGTGTGGCGCTCCTTTGACTTTTCAGTATTTTGAAAGTTATTTTTGGCGTATGAAATAATCCGGATAAACAGGATTAGTCTGTGTGGTTTAAGTGCAATGGGAATTTCTGTTAAATTACTCAATCCGACATCGAATAACGAAAACAGAAAAATAAATAGTCTGGAACTAAAAAAAAAACATAAAAAAAAATTAAAAATAAAGTTGTTAATGTATATTTTTTTTGGTTTAAATTTTCATTGAAATTACCATTTTGGTCGGATGTACCTTCATTATTTTGTCCATAATTTTGGCCGCAGAAGTCCCATCAAACAACACAATACGCCAAATTTAAGATAATTATGTGTGATAAAATAATTGTAAACTCGATCAAAAAAATATTTTTGGATGGCGCAAGAAATCATAAAAAATTAAAAAAAAAAAAAACTCAACTATTCTCTTTAATTTACTTTCGAAAAAACAGTATGCTATTACAGAAAACAAGCCATGCGAAGAAAATCTTTGTATAAAGGTGGAAGCTATCGCCTGTTTAAGCGCCCCGGTAGGCGAGTTGGTAGCGTGCTTGCCTATCAGCGTGGGGGTTGTGGGTTCGATTCCCACCAGAGGCTTTGGTCTGTCGCTGCAAAAATCAAGCCAAATGGTCTTTGTCACCCGGTTTACCCTTGGACCCAAAATTAGAATATAAATAAATTAGAATATCGCCTGTTTTGTTCACGTATGATCAAATCAATATTCCATAGTATCCTAAACCATATTTATATGAGTGGTAACAGAAGGGGCATGGCTTGGGTTCAATTTTATACAATTTTCATATTTCATAGTAATCCCTATTTGTATGGAAGGAACCAGAAGGAGCATGTCTGGGGATCCATTTTTTTCTCGAAAACTTTATCTAGTTAATAATTTGGTAAAGATCGGCTTGGGCGGGAGCTACACAACAACCCCCAAAAGAAAAATTTAAATAATTCCCAAAAAAATCAATTGGCGTTATTTTATATTTTTCGGGGGTTATTTCATTCAACATTTAGGGATTATTTCGTAACGAAGCAACATCCAAATAAAATAAAACCTAAAGATATTTTATTTGGTTTTGGTAGATATTTAATTTTTTTTTATATTTTTTTATTAGCTTGAAGCCTTTTTTGAACATTTCTATTTTAGCAAAGAATTAAAAATAATCAATCATCTCAAAAGACGACTAACAGAGAAAAACCAGTATGAACAATATAGATCAACAAACTTTGGGATTATTTCAATAGATTTGGTAGTAATTTTTTTTTTTTGGGGGGGTTTATTTAATTTGTTGAGCTTCACTTCATTAGGGATTATTTCATGTTTCATTTGGGGGTTATTTCTTTTGGGTGTTATTTCATTTCACCGTCATATTGTTACACAATTTCCCAAAGCTCCAGTTAACTTGGACTAATAATCGATAGAAAACTAAAACTAACCTCGAGCCTGAATACTGCAACGGGGACCACTAGAGCGTAGGTTGCAATCTGCTGCTGCGAAAAGGACATCGGCCTCAACTAAACCCCAAAAGCGTATAGTGGCCATACGACTTTGCTGTCAAACCGATTCTGATCTACGGATCTGCGGTCGGGTGGTTGGCACTGGAGAAGAATAACCACCAGTGGAGATTCGAGTGAATCATGAGAACGGGTTCGCTTACGACGACTACGTCTTAGGTAGTGTTCACTATACTTGACTGGTTAACGCCGGATATCCAGAAAAGAATGAAAATATACGAATTACGAAAATCTCTGGTAAAATCAACAAACCATCCTTTTGACTATGTCACACCTGAGCCTCCTTTCGATACCGGATTGATGACAATACCAGATGGATCGGATCATAATATTTCGCGACCTTAGAACAACAAGGTTCTAACTGCACCAAAGTAGTTTTGATAAAACTTAACAGCAACGTTTAATATGTTATAGGTCTTAGATGTCATTATTTTTTGTTTCAACCATTATTAATTAGTCTTTTTCAATTTATACAGTTTAAAAGTTTAAATTTTAACAGTAATCGCAGGATATTAGCCATTATAGTAGGATATGATATATGGGTTACTTTTCCAAAAAATTTCAGATAGAACCTTATTGTGCTTTACTAACAGCGAGGCGGACATAAGGTCCCTGGAGCATAAGTATATCTCCTAAGAATTGCTCGAGAATGTCGGGTGAGATACCGAGACATTCATGGGTTACCCCTATTTGGGTAAATGGGTAAAATAATATATGTGACTGCTGTACGGTTGATGTACTAGCGAGAGATGGCGCTACTCTGAATTCAACTCTGTGCAGTTATGGCATTGGCATTACTCTCACTGAAAGTAAATAACTGATATCATGGAACTTCATCTCATTGCAGAAGATATTTGGAGCAAGGTACGAAAACTTGCCTGTATACCCGAAAAATCTGGTGTGTTATGGACGAGCAGAGGACGCGGCTGTGATCATTCTGCCTAGATTCCACAGGAGAAACCATATTGCGGCCATCTCTGTGGCAGTGGTATCTGAGCTTACCCCTCCAAAACAGCGTATTTCAAACCACAAATTCCGACAAAACTAAGGCAGACGAACACTTTCTCTGCTATTAACCCGGCTTTTTTGGGCTTAAGACGGAAATTGTAGATTCAAATTGTAGAAGACAAACCCGACTCTAAAAACTTGATTTGGACAGAATTTATACCTTCATTGGCTTAAAAAAGAGGACCGGAAACGGGGGACCGAGAACACATTTTTGGGGCGGTGAACGGGACCTGCTGTTGAACTCAAATGAGATATGCTTTGGGCAGCTGTCAAATTAGTGTAAAGTACGTTGGTAAGACGACAGAAATATATGAATACAAATCAATGACGTGCAGAAATGAAAATTTAGGGAAATGTACGAATTGACCAATTGTGATACCCTTGGTTGGTTTGGTTGGAGAAGGTAAAGGACTGGAGGAGGTGAGAGGTATTATGATAAAGTAACCGATGTTCATGTAGACCTGGTCAGTGGAATAATCAAAGATTTACTGAGTCTTTCTCTCCCAATATAAGCTTATACGATTTTCCATCTCTCCTGTCGAACAGCGCCCTGTGAGGACGCCTGTGAGAATGCTAAGCCTTTTTTTTGTTGCCAAAACCAATAACATCTAATCCATTTAAAATGTTAACAAATTTTTGGTTTTTCTGATTACGCTTCGTGTTATCTTTTCGTTTGTAAATGTATCCATGGCTTACATATAATAAAAAAAATTGAAACTGTGAGAAATTAGATCAATGTAAATACAAAAAACGATTGCTTAATTAAAACAAGTATATTTATTTTTATTTAATTATTATTAATTACAATACAAAGTAAATTTATATTCTAATTTTTGGGTCCAAGGGTAAACCGGGTGACATAGACCATATGTTTAGATTTTTGCAGCGACAGACCAAAGCCTCTGGTGGGAATCGAACCCACAACCCCCACGCTGATAGGCAAGCACGCTACCAACTCGCCTACCGGGGCGCTTAAAACAAGTATAGCAACGACAGTTGTCTTTGATTTACTCTTGTCGGACAAGCAAATTATCGTTGGCCCCATTTTTGCTTGATTTTAAAATCTGACGTTCAATTTTTCAAGTAGAAAAATGCTTGGTAGAAAAAAGTCTCAAATCACAAAATTGTTTTTATACGACTTCTTAAAGCAAATCCAAAAGAGAATTAAAAAAAGTCGATCCAAAAAGTCATCGTACAAATTGGAACTTTTGTGAGTATCGAAAATATTTTGGATTTGATGCAGTCCATGGTTATGGAGTAAGCATTCACACGTTCTTACATGATTTTTTTTTTTTGGGAACTCACTTAAAATCGTTTAATAAATACATAGCTAACTGATTAGTGTGTGTTGGAAAGTATGATATCTCAAACGTTTTTGATTCAAAATTAGAGAGCATTTTCTTAATTCAGTCTATGTTTATTCGGTATCCGCATTTCATGTTGTTAGACATGTCGTCCTATAGATCATCAACATTGAGAAGCAGGGTCCATGAGACCATGAGACTTGGACAAAAAGGGTTTTATTGACGAGTGGACAATGTCATTCATGAATACAACCCCCCAAAAATGTCTTTAAAATATTATAATAAAACCAAAGAGTCTCAAGCGGCTGAGTACCCACAAATAAAATTATCGCATGTATGTTATTATATTTTCTTTTTTTTGTAATTTGGCTATGTGTTCGCCAAAATTAACCGTATTTTTACATTCTGACAACATATTTTTTGAAAATGTGTGCATCAGGTCGAAAACTTTTCAAACCACCTTCCTACACATGTGGCTATATATGTTTTTATTTGTGCTGGGATATACTCGTATTGGCATTATGCTCGTAACTCATATTGTTTTTTTTTTGCTTTTTTTTTGGATACCCTTGTTTCTTGGCAACATTATTAAAAATATCTCCACATTTTCTGTTTTTTTTTCTTCATTTTTTTTTGTAGAGCTCTTGCTTATCTTTGTGTGTTTTATCCCGATCATGAGAATACGGAAACGTTTAATATGTGAATGGGTGAGTGTGGAGGTGAGTACATGTGTGTGAATATTTCCAATATTTTACTTTACCACGGCCAGCTTAACTCTTACCAGTGTTGGTATGTGTACGGGTGTGTATGAGCGTGTTGTTATAAAGCATATTTTTAACGTACACACTCGCATTAAGCTCTGTATCCTTAAACTACTTTAGTTTACTCATACACCTACAGGAGAGTGGATCTTTACAACCCGTGTGTACATTGTGCATACATACATACATACATGAGTATAATGTACATATTTGCCTGTGTACTTTCACCGTGTAAGCATGTGTGGATATGGGTCTGTACTTTCAGTTCTTTGTGTACACTTTGTATAAAGCGAGTTAATACCTTCTTTCACTTCACTTGCAAACTGCTATTGATGCTATACATTCCATCTCTTTGCGTTCGCTCTACCTCTGCTGCTGATGCTGTTTGTCCTGTCGATTTTTCATTGCCCTCCAAATAACGAATAAGAAAACACACAAAATATATACATATGTATATGTAAACGCTGAAATATTTCGTTTATACCTTTTGGCTGTTTATTTCTTTTCAACATTTCTTTATTGAAATAATATTGTGGTATTTTGTTCGATATTGGGTCGTTTGTTTGTGGTTGGCTCTGTGCACTAACAACATCGCCGCATCGACAGCACTGACAACCGTCTACCAAGCAGCTATCGTTGTTGTAAGTATTTTTGTACAAGTATGCTCTCAGATATAAACCTCAAGTATTACAATTATTTTTATCGTTTTATCAACTTTGGTAGAAGTGTTTTCCATGTTTTTTTAATTATGATAGGGTAGATCTTTATATTTTTTAAGTGCTGATTGCTTAAAAGAGAATACAAATAAATGGAGACTGGTGAATATGAATTTGGTGGGGGGAAATTAAAAGGTTATTTTCATACGCCGCAGCGGTAAGTGGTATTAACAAGCGGAGAAACGTTATTATAATTGTGCTGTGAAGATGACAAGCCATTGAACCAAGTGTTATCTCAAGCATAATTAAAGAACATCATTTGGATAATAAAATCACTAATTCCCGGTAAGAGTTGGACATAAAACTCGTAAGTACATATTGGCCTTTTCCACAAATATTATAGACACACACTTTCCTCAACTCGCTATTAACATACTCCGCAACCTCCTATCTTGTGGTACAACTCGCATGTGTTTTTGAGACTTCGGCACTATAAAAAATGCCCAATAAAAAATTAAGATTTCCACAAATGAAAATTTCCCCAAAAAAGGAAAACATGAAAATTAGCCCAACAATTATGAAAAATAATTTATGAGAAATCAGCGATAAAATGAGGGCTGAGGCTTGGCCAGTCCGATCTAGTGGGCCAAAATTACGTCTATGAATTGAGGATATTTTAAGTTAGCATAACATGGTTAAACGCAAATACGAGCAACATTATTTTTTTGTGGAAAGTGGTTTTATTTTATTTTACTATACTTACTTTAGAAGTAACAAAAATAAAATAATTATCACTGTAGCACTACCGGATTATATTTGAGGCCAAAATACAAATAAAAATTCGACATATTTCGCCAAAAAAAATATATTCCTTTTCTAATTTTCTTCGAAGTTTAAAAAAAAAATGTTTTTCTTTATTTTTTTCATTAAAATTCTTAATTTATAAAAGTTATGAAAATCAAAACTGGTCAATTCCAGCAGTTTGAGTTTCAAAAGTTTCAAGTCCATTTATTTAGATTTCAAATGAACAATATATAAAATCTTGTTTTTTAAAATTTAAATTATATATTATACTAGTAAGTTGTAATGCGCCTATGGCGCCCGTTAATTTGCTTGAGAAAGTATTTGTTACTTAATTTTAAAAATTTTGTAAAAAATATTTTGAGAAAACTATTTTGTAAAAAAAAATTTCGAAAAAAAATAAAATTTGTGGAAAAAAAATGTTTGCTGAAAAAAAAAATTTTTGTTGAAAAAAAAAAATTTTGTTGAAAAAAAAAATTTGTGGAAAAAAAAAAAAATTGTTGAAAAATTTCTTGAAAAAAAAAATTTGGAAAAAAAAAATTTCTTGAAAAAAAAAAATTTGGAAAAAAAAAATTTTTGTAAAAAAAAAATTTGTAAGAAAAAAAATTTGGAGAAAACACAATTTCTGTACAAAAAAAATATTATTTTTTTTTATTATTATTATTTATAGAATTATTATAGAATGCCTATTTAAATTCCTACGTACTGCGTGACAGAGTCAGTGAATCAGTGAATCAGGGAATCAGTGTATCAGTGAATCAGTGTCGAGGGTAAATATATATTAAGATTAAAATTGTAATTGTTTCTCTAACAATAAAATTCCTCGAATATCCATTATTTTATAATTCTTAACGTTTTTTATTTTAAAATTTTGTTTTGGGTCCTGCGTCGGTGTTCAACAGAGGAAGACATTTTAGTGATTTTGATCCAGAAAGAAAAGAAGTCGCAGTTCCAGTAAAAACTGCTAAACTGAAGGACGTGAAAAAGTTGCTGAAAAATCATTTTGATGAAAAGTGGATCTCAACTTGTATAAAGAGTTGTTCGAACAGTCAAATTCCTAAATTATAAAATGTGTTAATTCTCGACAACACATTTAAAATATTTTCATTAATTTGTAGTTTGAACTATTATTTACAGTCACAACTCGACCTAATCATATAATTGATATTCCAATTTGACCAAGTCCATCAGTATTTAATCAAAACTGATCAATACCAACCGTTGTATGTTTCAAAGGGGGTTATTGAGTTTAAAAACTAGTCAAGTCCAATAAATTTTTTACGATAAAACAATCATAACTACTATTTGGAATTTGGAATTTGACTTATCCGATTTGTTTGAAATTTCATGCAGAAAACTGTTGATGCCATTTGATAGATCAGAAAATTATAAGTAATGTGAAAAGGCAAATTATTGATTTTACTCCTCACTTTCCAAAGTTGTGCCCATCAAACCATTGCAACAACTGATTTTTTGGTATGGGTATCGTGAAATTCGATTGTTTGTGTATCGATTACGAAGTGTTTGCAATTCGATAACATGCATTAAAAAACCAACCAACAGATTAGTTGTTACAATAGTTTGATGGACATTGGAATGTTAACATATTTCAAACTTCATCAATAGTTTTTTTTATACTTTCCAGAAAATGTTGATTATTTAGTAAATTTGCTGTAGTTTCCACAATTCTAAGGGGACGCTGAGCTGATAAGTGAAAATTGTTAGGATGACATTCGAACAACAAAATTGGTCAACACTTTGGAAAGTTTTTCATTGCGATTCGTATAGGGGGCCAAGGTATAGGGGTAAACATACGTTTTTTTTAAATGTATATACGTTTAGTTATGTTTCAGAAAATCCAAACATATGTTCAGTAAACCAATAATAAACAAAAGAAAACATATTTTTTTGAAACCGTCAAGTTCCAAGAACTATTAAATTTTTCTCATAAAAGATATCATATTACGGGGATCCATCTGGCACTTCATCGTTTAGTCTTCGCATTCGGTTACGTTTTCCTTGCATCAAAACTTTATTGAACAAATCCATTACACACAACTAAGTTGTACGGCATGGCCCTGCTTCATATAATCACATATTGCCCGCTAAATTTCATTTAATCACTAACGAGATTTTGCTCTGACCTTTTCATTTCTAAAAACACAGATTTCATGAATTCCAATCCATACATAAACGAGTACTCGTATAATTTAGCATTTATATTACAAAACACCAGCGATTGACATTTTAATACCAATTTCAACGACAACGATTACGAGTCAAACGTTACCAAAATGCTCGCCGTCCAAAAACAGGCAAATGCTAATTAGTTATAATGCTAATTTAATTGTATTATGGCCTAAAAACCTTTTTGAAGTGAGAATGGATTTGAAATTTTTAATATCCAACAAATTGTTTTATAATTCATCAACTGACCGCATGAAAAATTCCAAACCGTAATATAACAAAAGGCCGCCAATAACAGAACGGGCTACACAACAGCACATTCGGCTGTCGTGTCTGTCACTACCACCGGTTTTCCGGTGGTGCGAAAAGTGAAAAATCATTGGACCTCGGTACAAACGTGAGTGCGCTACGTATGAATGATATTAATTCATGCCATGCATTACGTATACGCAACACTGGGTAAACTTCAATTATAATCATGCAATTTTAATTCGGTCAAACAACATATTTCACAGCGAAAAAAAACCTTGTAGGTTTTTTTTTATGTAAACCGTATGCATATACAAATGTTTGACACATACTCACGTTCACGTTCGATATGTGCGTTGTAAGGTTGAAGAAACATGGTAGCATGCCTGGGGGACCCCACAAATATTTTAAAATATTTAAACGTTTTTATTTAACTGCAGCCATGAGTAAAAGGCTTGCCGTCATTCATGTATGGAGTGACTTAAATCCATAGGTACACATATGCTCGTATGCGGGTATCAAATAAACTACATGAAGCTGAGGAGAACAAAAAAGACGAAACGGAGCAAACGTAACAGGGGAAGAATATAAATGGTAGAAACGTTTACCGATGTTATTGTGGTTACTGGCAATACCACTCACAACGGCCACAGTTGGTTATGTTTAATCGACAGACGAGGATTAACTGCAAAATCTGGTATATTTTTATGAACTATGGATTTTTTATGAACCTTTTATAGTCTCATATATTAAATACCCAAAACATATTTGAGCTAGATCTAGCTTTTAGAGAACCTATCGTCTTAATGTTACGTTTTAAGATGAACCAAGGATGTCCTCCCATGTAGGAGTAACAAAGGAGTATAGATATAGTGGAAAAACACCTGGCACGCATCTTCACATCCTGCCTCAGACTAGCCTACACTCCCAGGAACCGAAAAAGGAAAGCTACGAGAGTGTAAGGCTTATAGACCCATAAACCGTACGTCCATCTTATTGAAAACCAATAAGAGAATAATAGACTCTATGGTTAAAAGACCGATTCCGAGCGAACAGCTAAAATTCCAACAACACTCCTACGTCCACGGAAAATCAATAGTGACAGCCCTGCATGAGGTAGTGCATCTCATAGAGAGCTCTTTCAACGATAAAAATATACACTCTTGGTTTTTTTTTTTTTATCTAAATAGAGGGGGCTTTCAACAATGCAGACATTAATACACTCCTTAGACCAGTTTAGAGTGAGCAGGTCGATAATCGACTGGGTCAGCCATATGCTAAGGCACAGAAGTATTAATTGGGGATCCCACGGCGAGAGTACATAGAGGAACACCACAGAGAGGTATATTATCACCACACCTGTGAGTGACTACAATAAACAATCTCCTTCAAGCCAGTCTGTTATGCAGACGACGTTGCGATACTTCTGAAGGGGAAAGACCCGAACAAGTTATGTAGAGAAGCCGAAGGAGTGCTAACTCTGGGGTCAACATGGACACTCCAGAACTATATCTGTTCATAAGGAAGACACAAATTGCACAATACGTCAATCCTTGCTTCAGGAACAAGAACATAGAAATAAGCACGAACATTAAATATCTGGGAGTAATTCTTGATAGGAAGCCAAACTGGAAACATCTCATAAATAGCAGAGCCGAAAAGTCAATCAATGTGCCGTAGAGCAATTGGCTCCATATGGGGCTTCCGCCCAAGCATGTCGCACTGGCTATACAAAAGCGTATAAGGATGATTATAACTTATTCGTTAATAGTATGATCAACGATAATGACAAAGAAATGCAACGTGAAAAAACTACAAGGGATTCAAAGAATTTGTTGCGTAGGAATATGGGGAGCAATGAGAACGACGCAGATGAGGGCTCTCGAAATATTGCTATACAGCCACCCAGTAGATATCCAAATTAAATCTGAGGCAGCGATCTCAGAAAGGTGACTAAGGGAACTGAATGAGTGGATTGAGGATGAACCTCAGACACAATATCAGAGAATAATGGAAAACCTAGAAGGGTTCTCCACAACAAACTATCAGACGGATCGCATCCCCGAAACAAACGTGGTTGCGAACTGCACGACAAGAATAGAAGATAGACGCGGACAAGAACACACACACATACACCCACAATGGGGGAATAGTGCAGTGCTACACTGACGCCCTCAAATCCGATTTAGGTGTAGGCATAGGGATCTACATCCACAATCCTAGGGCCGAATTGTAACACCAGTTACCCAAGTACTCAACGATTCTACAAGCAGAGATCAGGGCCATCACAGAATGCCTAAAATGGCTGCGGAATAGGTTTACAGTCACGTATTTTCACTTATAGTCAAAAAGCAATGAGATCCTTCAGGCATGACAGCGTCAAGTGGAGGACACTCATGGACTGTAAGAAGGCGATAAATGACGTATCGAGAGACAGCGACATATTTATAAACTGGATACCGGGCCACCAAGGGTTTCCAGGCAATGTTAGTGCCGACGAACTGGCTAAAATGCGAAAGTAATCCTACCAAAATACTTTTCAATTACCTAAACCTTTTCTGGAGTAAAAAAGGAGTTGGGAATGTTGGGAATGAGGCAAACTCGATTACAAGAAAACAAAGAGAATACTCGTGTTTAATAAAAATGAGCTGAGCAGGCTAGCTGGAGTTATCATAGGACACTCAAGCATAAGGGTACACCTTTTTAGGACAGGGCATGCGGAGAGGACGCCGAGGCGCTGGAAACACTTTCTGTGCCAGTGCCTCGCTTTCTCGCAGATCAGGAAAATCTAATTAGTAGAGGATACCTTAGATGACCTATCGGTCGTCAAAGGATTGGACATATTAAGTTTAAGAAACTTTATAAGGGGAACCGAATTCCTAACGTAAAATAAGGGGCAGGGAATCTGAAGAAGAAATCAGTAGCGCACAACAGGCCAAATTGCTGGCCCAGGAGTATGTCAACGACATCAGACGGTCATTCGTACATGGCCGATCCTCCGTTTCAACCTCACCTAGTCCAATGTGATTTCGAGTAGCATGTAAAATTCTACCAGAATCGCTACTGTCAGCATGCCTCTTGTTTGTCTACCAGGTAATAACTACGATCTAGCGAATTCCCTACACTGAGGAAGTATTCCCAGATATCCTAACAATTAAATGGTGATCCGCGGTGTAAGATCGGCAGCACCAAATATGGGTAGGGTCGATGGCACTTGCTTAAAAAAAAAAAATAACTATGTACATATGTGTGCTTGCTAGGAGAAAAGGTAAACATGTGTATGTCATATATACAGAATTTATCTACACGTATTTATATGTATGCATATTGTATAAAAAATATTGAATAAATAAATAAATATTGCGGTATATGTTCGTCTATAAAATATACACGCATACAGCACACATAGTTTCGTTACAGATCTTCCCAGCCATCACATACACATCACCATCACTCACACACCCGTATACTCACACATACAAACAGGGTGTATGGTGTATTTTATGCAAAGGCATCACCAATGCATATACAATTGATAAACAACATGATTTCCCCACCTCATACACTCACACTAATATATGTATGTCGGCATCTGTATTACCTTTGCCAATGCCTGGCTGGCTGTTGTATACAATTACGTGCAAGTGCGTTGTGTTGTCCTTCCTTTCAACAACATCAGCTGCAATTTAATGCACAACTATTGAATTTTTCATGTCGCAAAAAGCCAACAACACCACAGCAAATACACCTCTACTCACATACCTTGTATACATAGCTATGTTATTGGCGTATGTATGTGTGTGTGTGTATATAAACGGTTGTGCAATGCATAAGTCAATGGAGCATGCAATTGCTTTTTTACATAAAATGTTTACCGTCAATTTTGTAAAGAATCTTCTTAAAAACGAAAAAAAACCAAAGAAGAATACGCCCAAATATCATCGTATTGAAAATATTTCCAATTATCCTTTATTGAATTTGCTGGGGATTGCACAGCGTATATTAAGGGATTTCTCTGTAGTTGAGATATGGGGAAACTGTGAGTATGTTGGAAATTTATAATAAAAACTAATCTATTTTCAGAGCTCCGGCAGGGAGGCGAATTACCATATGCTATGGCTATGTTTTGCTTTAAATTGTTACCATTAAGAAATTATTTAACTAAGGAAGGTTTTTCTTGGCGTTCACTAGCAAAACACAAGAGCTACCACAAAATGTCTGCCCGTTACATTACCTTACGCATGCGAAATATTTTGAAGATGAGGGTCAGATTGCTCCGCAAGTAATAAGGTATTACATATATACTTATTTTTGTTATTATGCAAACCCAATTTATAAATCGTCCGTTCTGATTAAGCCTTCTTCGTTATATATACAATGTACAAAAAATAATAAACTTACCGTACGATCATTGGGATGGCAATCTGAAAATAGACGAATAACATTTTTGGTTAGTTTTCAGTCGTATCTTGAAACACATACATCATTCAGATTATAATTTAACTTGTAAATCGTCCTTAAGGAAATCAGTTAACAAAAACTACTTTGTTGAACTCGGTGCGGTATCACAAGATAAGTTTATGACTGAGATTTGGAGCATGCACAAATATTTCAGCTAGACCCACATTTTTTAAGCTCTACAAATTTATTTTTTTGACAGCAATAGAATATTTTCCTCAATAATTTGAGACATTTCCCAAGAAATATGAAACATGTGCCACAAATTTTCATTGGAACCCATTTCAATAGCGTATTTAATATCGTGCTATTATTATTTTCTATTTCTTTATTATTATTATAATGTAAGATGTAATCTAATTGTTACAATTTCTTGCATTAATATTATTCAGATACTCAGGGAGTATTAGTAAAATTCAACTACTCCCGCTTATGGAAGAAAACAAAGTATTTCTTTTTAATAGTAAAAAAAACTGCTGATGCGGTCATGGGTACTTAAATGCGGGGTCTACTTGAGTCATAATAGAAAATACTTTAATGGTAAGAAGTACCAACTCTGCGACCTCTCCGAACCCTTCACCACTACAAGAGGGCTTCGATAACGTCACAGCTAACAAAATTCCAATTCGATTTGATATGGTTCGACATGGTTTAAAAGAAATTACATCAATTCAATTTAATTGACCACTTGTACGTATGAGTGCTAGGCTTTCATATTATTATTACTCATACGCTCCAAAAATTGGCTAATGATACTCCAGAAAGCAAAAACGCGCTAAATTTCGAAATAAATTAATTTTATTTTATATAAAAAATTTATAGTTATACATATTTCAATTAATATTTAAATTTTAGCTTGGGGCCCAAAAAGGGCTAAAAATAGCCCGAAAAACGCTAAGTTGGCATCACTGGTAAGAATCATTCCCAGGTAGTTCATATGTTCTCGAAAGTTCTTTAACCCATTAGTGGACCAAGTTCCCTTGCAACTTTCCTAGAACGGTCTTTTGATGAGTTTCGCAGTAACTGTGGTTTACCACCTAAATCACAGGGAGATTTCGATCCGGCGTCGTGTTGCATTATAAAAAAAAACTAAAATATTTGTTTTTTTTCCGCAATGGTTGTTCTACGGATGCAGTGTCCCTTCTAGGGGACGATGCATTCAGAGACCGTATATGCACGTGGCATAACATTTTGTCATATTTTGGATGAACACTTATTTACAAATAACAACACACGAAAATAACAAATATTCGCAAAAATTAAATATATGCCAAAATTTCCTACCCAGCTCGACATTTTTGTTTCTTTTTATCTTGATCTTCCATATTTTTCATAACGCACAAATCACAAAGCTGGAATAAATGAAATAGAACGTGCTTCGTTGGAATGTCAGTAACGGCATAATCTAATTTTTATTTAAAGGAAATAAGGTAAACAAATCGATTTTTCTAAAGTTTTTTTTGGCGATTTTTACCTTGAAGATACAGTTCTTTTCATTTTATATTTTCACAAAATTGAAATTCCAAACCGTTTGCAAGATATGAACCTGAGAAGGCACTAAATGTTTGGGGGCTCATAAAAAAGTGAGCTACAGTGGGAGACATGGATCTTTTTTTTGGTCTTCACATAGAGCTCTCCGTATGTATTTCCATGATTACAAAAACTACACTCAGTGTTATTCTCATGTGAGGCAAAAATTCGTTTCTGGAATGGGGAAGATTTTTTATTAAATAAAGTTAAATTGCCCAACACAGATAAAAGAAATTGGCTGCACGAAAAATGCCTCAAAAGAAACATTCTCTAAAAATAAAATGAAAAGCACCCCAAATGAAGAATTCACCAAAATAATTGAAAAAATTCCCACACATATCTGAAGTCTCACAAGTAATTTATGAAATGACAACAAGTGGTTTGAAGCACCCAGATGGACCAATTTTACATGTACCGCCAGTGACATATTTCTTTCCTCGACCGGAATGCCGAGAAGGCGTTTCAGCATCAGAAATGATGTGATGTATTTTTGGTGATTTCCAGCTATTTTTGGAGATTTCTTTCTACAAAAAAATGGGGAATATTTCTTTTCGCATGTTTAGGATTATTTTTTATATGAAAAATTGCCCAATAACATAAAATGAAATATTATCTTAAATTATGAAAAAAAAAATGTTGCAGAATTTTTCGTAATGAAAATTTGCCCAATTTTGTATGAGTTTTTATGGACAATCTTTCGGTTTTATTTTTGGGAAATTTTTCATAGAGCAAATAAATTTTACACAAAAAATCGCTGCTTAAATGTGAGCAATTGTAGTATGAGAACTGAGATTCCTGAACACAGGCCTTTAAAAATTGCAAAATTTGTGATCATAACAAACAAAAATGTAACCGAAATTAGGCCCCCTACTGTAAAAATAGACCACCATAACATGCCGATACATTGGGGAAATGGCGATATATTGATAGTCGTTTATCGTCTCCTATCTCCAGAGGACTAGGCTGATGCTTAAATTAATGTGAATGACAAAAGAAAGGATTGACACAACAGTTTGTCAATAGAAATAATAAATAGAGAAGAGAGAAAACAGAACCTTGTGACACAGGTTTGGTCACCCTATGCTCGTTTTTGAAGATACCCCATCTATAACAACTTGTGTGGAGTGATCTCTGACATAAGTCGGTGTGAATCGAGGGAAGGTATTACCGACACCAATTGCAATAACTTGAAATGAGTGTACCTTGCCAGACACCATCGAACGCCTTAGAAATATCCAGAGCCACGACCTAGCTTTCACCAAGACGTAGAATGGCTCGACTCTACCGTTTCGAATGGAATGCCATCAGCTCTTTAGCAGTTCGGTTTCGACGGAAGCCATACTGTCGAGTTATCAAATTGCAGGGCGCAAATGTGAACGAATCATAACCCAAAGTGTAATTTTATAAAAATATATAACACAATACAATATAAACTACAAAATTACCATTAAGTTTGTTCTTTGTGAGAAATGTCTATGCCATACAGAACTTTTCTAGAAAAAGCATTAGCCGTTGGGAACTGACGAAAAACATTTGGTGTCAGTTAGTAAACAAATTATATATCGTGTAGAACTCCCTGATTAGAGAGATGTTCTCCAACGGTTTCTTCATAGAATTTTATGGGAAATATGGGTGTGTATTAAGCTTTTTGTATATCAAAGGCATCTCACGATTCCGTGTTCAATCCTTATATCGGAGCTTTCTTAAGCTTTTTCTATATCAAAGGCATCTTATTATTCTATGTTCAGTCCATTTATCCGAGCTTGGTAAACTCGGTGATTTTTAACAAAACTTTTCGCAACCGCAATTTAAAATATTCCACAGATTAATTGAACAATCACGTTGGTGAGAATTGAAAAAATGTGAAACATTGCAAACCCCAAAAAATAGAGCGAATTTTGCTAAATCCCCTGTAAACTGTAAACACAATTAATCTGACAGATACGCAGTTCGGTCAATATTTGCCTAAATAATGTGAGAACCTGGAAGCTTTAATTAACAACATAATACAAAGTATAATAAAAAGATTTCTTAAAAGATTGTCTAATATATGGAAACTATTCGAAAAGGCACTAAAATCCCTTCTGGCGTAAAATAAGGACTTCCAATGAAGGGAACCACATAAGAGGCATATAATATGATATGATAATACCTGTGAAGTGAGCATATCATAATGTTGTCAACAGATGATATGAGCTTAATATGAATATAACCATTTCCGGCCTGTAGGCTCAATTAATCATAACAGGAATGTCAGTGCTACTTGTCTACGTAGACACACATACCGGCATTTCACTGTGCTATTCCTGCCCAGGGTTGTTTGGTTTTAAACTAAATGAAATAGGGATACACTCTAATACACTCTCTTCAGTTTGTGTGAATGAGTACTGGCTTACTCTGATGAAACCACATTTAAATTAAATAGGATTCCCATTTACGATATAATTTGAAATAATTTGTATAACTTGACTGGGCGTGCCACTGGAATTTTCATTACTTCGGAGTTGATCGGAATTCATTCAGTTGACAAACCCAAACAATGCGGTCATTTAACAATTTCTTATGCACAACAGTCATGAACCGATATTGCCCTAAAGTTGTTCGTGATTATTTTTGAGATGGTCGCAGCAGCAACACTATCATTCTGTGAGGCAATCTAATATGCCTTGAACAAAATTACAACAATCAATCAAGATTTTTCTGCCTACCGGCCAAGATTTCTCATCTACATCACTTGGGTTTTTCCTGTTGCCATTTATTTCAGGTTTTTTTGTTTACTCCACCGTTCGGGCAAAACAAAAGAAAATCTACCAGAATTTCGGTCGGTGCCTAAACCAAATGTACATATTTACCTTGCCATATATATATACAGGGTATGTACATGTGTAGGTGCGTATACACAGATGACTATAATTTCATTTATGTTAAGCCACTTATATACAGTTTGCATGATAATATTGTAATTTTTGTGCTTTTGCCCAGATCGTCACGGTTCCTCTGACTGAGGTTCTCTTTTATTTTTGACAGATGATACAAAAGGTCATATAACACGAACGTGATAAAATGTCAGTGGCAGCAGCAGCAGCAACAGCATCACCAGTGGCATGCTGTGGTAGTGCCAAGAAGCAGCCCCATTGTTGTTGCCGGGTTTTGTTAGCTGATACTGTTGCTGGTGGTTACTTTGCTCCGGTGGTCCGATAACAAATGCCAAGGAACGTTTTCTGTTTTTTTTTGCTTTTTTCCCCTTGTCAGACATAAGGATGAAAAGGGCGTTGTCGTTATTTAAAAATACAGACACAGCATCGGGGAGAAGGGAGCAATTTTGCATGGAAAAGAACAGGCAAAAAAATAAAATAAATAATACGCCAGAAAAAAGTTCAACCGAAAAAAGTAAATATTATGCATAGTAAAGGACAAAAAGACATGTTATTCGTCAACTGTAACCGTGCTGGTGCTACTGCCACTTAACGAGGTTTCATGTGGAAGTTATAAAGGTGACAGAATCACACACTTGTAGAGCTCTTCATACAGCAAACTTTTCGTGTGAGAAAATATTTTCACTCGTCTAGACAGGCTGTTATAATTTCGTTATTAGATCATTATTGGATAAAAGTTTGTTGAACGTGGCCCCAATTAAAGACTGATTGAAATACATATGGTGTTAATACAGAACCAAGCCTGCCTTGTCAGTGGATGGTGTACCGACTTTGATTAACGAGGCCTTTAATTTCCCTGAAAGAACAATCAATTTAAGAATTATTGGGTACGATTCAAACCAAATATGAACATTTATAATAGGGGTCATTACCAGGGCTGTTTAGTAGAGTGAAAATTAAAAGACAACGACTCCATAGTCGACTTCGATTTCAGCTGTTTCGAAACAAAATTTCGAAAATTATATTTCCGTCAACTATTCCTATACTCTATATAAACTGAGGTGCGTTTGTATCTTAAGATAAAAAAGGTTCATATAATTGAAAATATATCAAATATATATCAAAACCATTTTTGTTGGTATATTTTACAATCAGCATGGAGAATATATTCAAGGCACAAATTGCATTACACCTATTACCTATCTGATTGACACTGATCAGCAACATCAAACGAAATCCTTCACGGAAGGCTTTAAGATGAAGACTTGATTGATGTCAGAAGTATTTTCGTAGACTCGAGTAATTGGAATACATAATTGTAGTGTGCTATTGACAGAGGTATAGCAAAGCGGAGTAGCTACCATGTTGAATTAGGAGCTTAAATACATCGACGTCAACTGTTAATTGAAAGACATTGCTTTGCCACATAATGAAACTTCTATAGAAAAGTAAGCCATAAGCCATTTGAGACCATCTTAAGCAGTTGATCTCGGTCAATAAGAATACAAATTATATACTACATAGCTCAACGATGGGGGTGAGGTTCCACGTATGTCTACTACTTACAGTAATGCGGTTCTTAAGACCTTAAACTCGAATGCTGGCAATTTCCAATTCACTGCAAATTTTATTAAATTCTTTACCCAAACTCATCTAAACTTCGACTACCGGTAATAAGGACATCACGGAAAAAATCGGAATGAAATGTTAAACCAGAAATCCTCTATACGAACGCCCTTGGCTGAAATTCCAAAATGCATCGAAGAATTACACAAAAATGGGATTCCATAAGGTTTTACAAGGTGTCGTACAACATAAAGCCCTATATAAAACCGAAAAGCATAAAGTTAATACTGGACTTTGGCCAAAGGATGCCACGAAATATTGTATCAGTTCTCATAGGTCATTTGATGATTTTCAAGCTTTCCTGTATACATCGCATACAACGACACAAAAAAAAACATGGAACTCAAATCGAGACCAGAAATGTATTCAATTCAAGTATACAAATATACTTGTGACGAAATAGTACTCAGCTTTGGTAGATTGTAATAGATTAGAGCATGCATGGAAATTGTTCGTACTTAAAATTAGTTCGTACTTTTAAAATTGTGTCTATTTGTACTGGGTGCCATATAAAGATCAAATGTATGCAATTTCAGTACGTTTTCCTTGTAATTAGTAATTTCTTTTTCTTCAGTTTAAAACATGGCGCCACCAGAGTGTGCAAAAATGCTAAGTCTACTATTTTCAGATTTTACATGAGAAAAGAAATACGTTGGTTGTTGTTCGTTTTTTTTGGCAACCCATGAACTTGAACCTTTTGGTCATCACCATACTTTTTTTTCCTTTTCGAGATATTACCATTAATTTTGAGTTTAGAAAAACAGACCGTTTACAAATTGACTTAGCTTTTTTGCACCCTATTGACTGTACCCTATTACGTTCCCCATTGACTGTAACATTATGGTCGACATAATTTGTGTAGAAATATAAACCAATGATTTCCTCTGCCCGATACTCAGGTGGATGGATGTGGTGGATACTTGGTATCATGAATTGGAGAATCCAAGCAGAAGACCGTAGTGCATGGACATCACTTATTTACCAGGCCAAGACCAACAATAGGTTGTAGAGCCAACCTAAGTAAGTAAGTAGTTAAGATTCCATCTGCCCATAGAGTACGCCAAAGAGTGACTTTTTGAGGATGTAACGGTGTCTCAGTAATGGCTTGTGGATTTTCATTACTCCAAATGCGGCAATTTTGTTCATTAACGTACTAAATCAACCAAAAGTGAGCTTCATCGCTGAACATAAACTTCCAGGGAAAATTGTAATCGGCAGCTGATTTGAAAACCTTGTTCCAAAGTCAGTCTATTCATTAAAAAACGGCAAACCAAACAGAGAATAAATTAAGTGACAGCTGGCAAAAACCCCAAATCCGAAAAAAGTGTGGTCAGATTGAAAACCCCACATTTAAAAAATCGCACTTTCATATCAGCACTCGTACAAAATAACACACACATCAGAAAGCGATGCTCGCTCCCTGTCATGCTGTTGCTCCTGATGAATATATGATTTAACTCACACACACACACACGGAGACACACTTGTGAACTTAGAATGCTGTACGAGGTAAACGTGTATTACCATTCTGCGTAAAATGTCAAGATTGTCAGTTGTGTTGTCTTTTGATATCATTATTCATGTGTCACACACACACATGCATGCAATCGTGGTATATAAAGATATGCGTCTATTGCAAAATATCTGTTCAAAAAAAATGGCAGATAGAGATGCTCACACACGCTCACGAAAAAAAGGTAAAGGTAAATTTAATGGATATCGTTTCATGCTATGAATACTCAGATGAAGAATGGCCTGCTCGCACACATACTCCTATACGTGTGTATTTGTAATTGTATTGTCCAACATTATGTGAAAGCTTGGCAGACTAGTGATGAAGCAATTATTTGCCACAGGCTATATAATTAATCACAGACAGGGCCCTTCAGTCATTTTGGGTTTTTAGAATGATATCAACAAAGTGTCAGAGTTTATTTAGTGTTATGACCTCGGCACGAATTCGATAGAATGCGGTTAAGAATATGCTGATATGAATTGTAAGATGAAAGAAATGATTTTGTCAAGACGAATGAACTTTACTATCAAAAGGGCGACTTTAATGAAAGTGTTTGATTGAGCAACAACCTCATTAAGTATGTTGTAATTTACAATTCTAATTCACTAATTAATCGTTTTTCTTCTTTTCAAAGTTAGATTTTTTCCAAAATACAAAAAAGTCTATAAAAGTTTTAATTTTTTTTAAAAAAATCTGTATACGAAAATGAACAACATTTTAAAATTACGACTTCTCCATTGCTAAAAATTAAACTATACTGGCTTTAACAACGGTGAAAATCTTGCCGTCATTGTTCGCAAAACTAAAGATTTTTTAGGTCGTCCTGAAGCACCATGTCGGACCGCAATACAGACATTGGTGGCAAAATTCGAGCTGTTGGAACAAGAAAGTGATATGAAGAATATAACCCGTGCACGTCGCTCAAGGATATCTGCGAATATTGCTGCTGTATCCCAAAGTGTTGAAGAAAACGGATGTTTGTCCATTCCTCTTCGCTCTTTGGAATTGGACATTCCACAAACGTCATTACACCGTATTTTGCATAAAGACCTGGGTCTTAAGGCTTATGAAGTTAAGTTAACAGAAGAACTTAAGCCGGCCAATCATCAACAACGTCGTATCTTTGCTTGGGTCCTTGAAATGAATGAAAATGACTCGAAATTCCATCTAAAAATCATCTTGACTGATGAGGCCCATGTCCACCTCGGTGGCAACGTCAACCAGCAATATTGTCGCATCTGTGGCTCGGAAAACCCAAGAGTTATTTTTGAGAACCCTCTTCATCCACAACGTGTGAGTGTTTGGAAAATGAGGTTGGACCAACAGGTGAATGGATTGCGCTATCGAGAAATTCATGGTCGTAGTTGGATGATATTACTCTGGACAATGTTTACTTTCAACAAGACGGCGCTGCGTGCCACACACGCAACGAACCCATTGTTCTTTTACGGAAACAGTTTCCGGACCGCGTTATCTCTCGAAAAGGTGATCACAATTGGCCACCGAGATCTTGTGATTTAACACCGTGCGACTTCTTCCTTTGAGGCTAGGTGAAAGATAAGGTCTACGCCAACAGCCCAGCGTTGATTTAACAGCTCAAAGATAGAATTTGTGAGGCTATCGAGGACATAGGGCAGACACTTTGCGATTCGGTTATGGACAATTTCATGTAAAGGTTATGGTCCTCTAAGTGTGGTCGTGGTGGCCATTTGGCTGATATTGTTTTTCATTATTAACGGCGTACCTTCATCTTTATTATGAAATAAACATCCGATCATTTATTTCAAAAAACGACATTTTTCTTTGAATACCAAAATAACACCTCTTGTTGGAAAACCCGTTATAAATTATCCGCATATATATTTCATTGAATACCCCGGACATGCTGTACAAATAATTATTTTGTGGCTACCTTTACTAATTGAAAAATAGTCTTTTAAGCATCAACATTGTTTTAACATTTAAAGTTTTAATTTGAGGAGGAAAAACGAAATTACTTTGGAAAACAACACTAGTTTATTATAAAGAAACCAAAAAATTTGAAAAATAGTCTCAATGTACAAAATGTCAATGGGAGACATTAGAGAAACTTCACTGAAATCGGTTTGCTAAGTACCATATTATTTCCACACTCACTAATCGGAATCTTCAACATAACGAAGGCTCAGAAAAAGCTTCTGTTTTTCCTATGGATATTTTATACATTCTAGGAGACTAGAATGACAAAATGTCGGATGTTCTTTCCCACTTCATCTAATTACGAAATCACACTTCACTGGAGTTTAAATAAATAATGATTAACACAACATACCTAACAATGAAATAGTTAAAGACTGAAACGAATGTGTATGTGAGTTATTAAACGACAATGGTAAAGTTTCCAGAAACTCTACAAATTCCAAGTAGCAACCGAGTATTCTTGTAGAAATAAATCCTAAATTTCTGTCAATTAAATATTTTAAATAGGTAATTTCTAAAGAAGAAACAAATCTTGTAATTTCGACTTCACAGCAAAAGGTTCCTTGTGTCAAAAATAGTCTTTCCGAGTATTCTCCGAAAAAAAAATCTTTCAAATGATGTTTATTTTCCTACTTTGCATAAATGAAAACCTTATTAAATGTGTTTGTTATTAAACTGTTTGCATATTTTAATACATTAGTGGACACACACACACACCCTCATCTGTATTCCAACACATTATTTATCATCTGAAATCATATGCAAAAATAGAATTTTCCAGAAACGACCCCAAATCCTTGGAAACAATTTTTATTTTAAGAAATTTATGACAAATGATTTTGGCATTGTTGAGAACCACTACCAACACATGCAGATATTGAAATTTTCAACTTGTTTTAAAATCGTTTTTATTTTGCTCCCTCTCCGTGTCAGTCGTTTCGGTTCTATTTTCATTGTCAGTTATTGGCACTCATAAAAATTGTCGAAAATTACGCCCCAAATAACATCAGAGTCATCCTTATTGTCATAAAATATTGTTAAATGTCTTCCTACGGGTATTGTTATCGAAAAGTGTGTGAGTGTGTTAGAGCGCTCGTTTTATTGTAAAAATAGAGTGGAATTGCCACCCCAATGGTTGCTGCTATTGCCACTGCTGGCACATATTGCTTTCTTTATGTTGGTGTCATATGTTGCATCAACAATATCGTACTTCAGTGCATGTGTGAGTTTAGCAATTACTTTGGTTGGTATGATAAATACGGGGAACATTTTGGGAAGTTTAATGATTTGAAAGCTTATAAAGTAAATTAAAAAAAAAAACAATTTTGACTGCCTCATAGCATACCCACAAAAACAAAACCATACCAATGTTAAGTGATACTAAATAATGGACATTGAAACGTTTGCGTTAGTCGTCAACACTTCAATAGGTGATTTTTAATTTTCCGAAGCGAGTTAGTTAGTTCAGAACACTAAAAATCTAGAAAATTTATACAGAGTCGAGATTTTGAATTCAGATGCTTATTACGATGATAACTTTGGAGTTGATGAGTATTTTTTATTAAAATTTCTTCTATTTGCTTAACACATTTATCATACCACCGTGATGCACCTCGCCTCCATTAATAATATCTTGTACATGTAGAAGTTTGCATCATTGAGTGCAACAGAATATAAATGTTGAAGCACGTTTTTGGCTTGTTGCATTATTTGCTACAAATATTCATGCAGTTTATTCAAGCTCACTGCGAAATAACGAATTTGATAACATTTGCAACTGAAGCCATCACCTCGTGGATGCGTACAAGTGTGTATGTGGCAAGTACGTGTGTGAGCGATATGTGTGTACGAGTATGTGTGTGTGCTGCATGTAACGCTGTAAATAATGTCGAGTACAATGTGTTCATGTTACATCACATAATAATAAATTTACACATGCGATCACCCCAAACACACACGCTCGTACACATGCAAGTATAAATATTATTTTTTTTTATAGGACCCTAGAATCCCAATGAAATACTTCACTCAACAGACACATTGCACATGCATATATCCGTCTACATACATACATCACATATAATATATATTTGCTCATAAATACATTCACTCATAGGGCCCCAGTCGTACATGTGTGTGTGTTTGTGTATGTATTTTGTTTACGTCCGTTTTGTCTGCGTAATAAACATAAAATTGATGGAAGAGTTAGCGAATATTTATTACGTTTACGCGTTTATTGTTATTCCCAATATTAAATTACTATGTATTACTTACATACAAATTTATCTCAATGTACAGAAATACGAGGGTGGTTTGCTATATCCCGTAAAGTGGTTTTCACGAATAAGCGCTTAAGTACATTTTTGGGGATTTTGAGTTATGATGTAAAAGTGCTACATTTCCAAAGAGCTTGCCTTTGAAGTAATGTATTTTTTTTTTAAAAAAAAAATGTATCCTTACTCTGTTTTTCGTTTTCCTGTGAAGTTTAGTATTATAACTTATGTTGTTATTAGTGAGAACCACAGAATTGTTCAGTATATCGAGGTCTCTTTTAGCGATTAATGGACTAATTTCATTCATTACAAAACATTTATCCAGAACAACTACTTAGAAACCGCAGCTAGTCGATGGCCAGTGTCCCTAATGGCCAGTAACGCGAATTTTCAAACTTCTTACGTAAAATGAATGACGACGACCGTATGGCTTCCGTAGAAACAGGGTCGTAAATATGATTGAGATCTTGCCGTAGAAAATAATTGGCCGATTTATTAGCTAAGAGTTGGTTTTTCAATTTAAGTTGATTCAAGAAATTAATATTAGTAAGTTTCCTACAAGAGGATATGCTAGTATTCCGTACATACATATCGCACCCGAAATATAAAATGGTCACAACTGAAAATTCTAAAATATTTAGAAGAGACCAAAAAATGTTTATGTAAAACTGATTGTAATATTTAAAGAATTAATATTAAAGTAGGCATAACTGTATTTTTTCAGTTAAAGAAGATAGTGATGTGAAAGAAATGTTTGCAGTTGTTAGAGATGTGTAGTCTGAATAAATGTATGGAAAAAAGTCTGTTTTGGAAAATTTTGAGTTGTGACTCTTTTGTATTTAGGTAGCGATGTACCGAGCAACATAATTGTTCTTGTTGGTACGGTGTTGTAGAAAACAGTACAACTTGAGTAAACATCTTAAGATTTTGGATCATTTCTGCGAACCTTACGACCATTTAAATGGCACATAGCTATATTCAGCATTCAGATTGAGCCCAAGTGTCTTAAGGCACCTCAGATAAGTCTTAGAGAGTAAGTCTTACAACTAAATGACTAAGTCGTAAGACTTTCCAAATACTTCAAACAGTAGGATTCCATTTTATGTTAGCAGTTATAGTCGAAGCAAGACCTTTTGATATTGCGATTCTAATACAACAGTCGCTGTGACATGTCATCCATACCTATCCGATACAGTGCAAGTCACCCAGCTATACATTCATATTGCTACCTATGACTTGTACATATGGCCTCCTTTTTTTGTTTGCCAAAAGTGGCTATAAATATATTTCATATATTTATATATATAATGTATATTTATATATACAATATACGTTATATACATATATACAAATTGTTTAAATTTCATGGAATACCTTTTGTCTTCCTCAAAGGTTTATCAGAGGAGAAGAGGTAATTTTATTGCATCAGATATTTTTGGATAAAGTGAAAAGTTATTAATATTGTTGTTGTATCCAAAAAAAAAAGGTTGTGTATCTACAACGTGTTAAATGAGTTATTCAATTCTTTGTCGTTTTTCATATAAAAAGTTATGGTGATGATGCAGACGAAATTCAATCAATATCAGATGATGCTAAGGTGCTGGCAATTATATTTAAAAATTATTGTAAAAATATTGACATAAAGCTGAGGTGAGGCTGTACAGAGAAACCGGTTACCAATTCTTAACCAAATAAAAATAAGCAAATGCATACGAAAGGCAACGTGCTGTAAGGGACAATGGTTAGCCCTCTAATGGTAGACGCAATTATCCAGACAGCCCATACGACAAAAATGAATGATAGCAATATTATCACAATTCTGATATCAGCACTACGAAGAAATAGTTAGACGAATCATAGTCTGCACAGAGTAGTAGAAAGGATAACAATGTAATTATATTGAACTGACGCATTCGCAATATTTACATCAATTTGGTGCCCTACAACCGTACACCAGTCGAGGAGGAGATACTGGAAAAATCTCACAGTTTCAAGAAGGACTTGAATTAATGGTTACCGCCTATGCTAACAAATGACTATGCACATATTCGGAAAGAGGGGAAAAATAAAAATACACGTGTATCGGCGATTTTCATGTACGCGTCAGAATTTGTTTTTAAGTTTGAAATATGAAGCTCGTAGTGGCCTGTGTGAAAGCCTGTGGACCGATTTTTAACCCTTTTTCAGTGATCCAATCAAGCTGATTTTTGGCAGGCAGACTCGTGGAAATGTCTGTATCACGTTAAATTTTTTAAAAACAATTTTTATCAATTCAAGATTTTCCCCAATTTTTATTATTTTTGAAAAAAAAATATTTTTTTCACTTTTCTTAGCATAACTTGAAGAGACTCCAAATTTTTAAACGACTTAAGCGTTACGAAAAAAAAATGTTTTTTGAGTGAAACCTTAAAAAAAACAATAACCATTTAAAAAAAAAATTTAGGAAAATCTGAGAATAGATAAAAATCTATTTTTTAAAAAAATTGACGTGATGCAGATATTTCCACGAGTCTGCCTGCAAAAAATCAGCTCGATTGGATCACTGAAAAAGGGTTAAAAATCGGTCCAAAGGCTTTCACACAGTTTCATTTAAGCATCATTCTTCAAACTTAAAAAAAAAAATTCTGACATGAAAATCGCCGATACACGTGTATTTTTATTATTTTGTATCCCCTTTCCGAAAAAGTAAATTTGGTTCATAGGACAGAATGTGTGTAACACGGTGTAATAAATTAAAGTGATGCTTAATGAGCGTATGTAGAAATCACGAAACTCAGGGGTAGGCACTCAGGGTAAGTTCAATTTTTCGACCTTCCTTTTTCGATGACCTTCCATTCTTGGCATTTTTAAGTAAAAGTAATACACACTAAGAACAAGTATGACCTTCCAGGTTTAAGAAGAACACTTAATAACGAAAGACTAACATTACTGAAATTTCTAAGGTATAGGACACGAATATCTTCTTAGATTTGAGTGCATAAAACAATTTCGGGACTCTTAGCAGGAATATAATTTCTATAAGTCAAATGTAAAGACAGTTTAAGTATTTTTAACGCCTGTTTTTGGAAAATAATGCCCGTAGCTGTAAACCGGTCAAGTTAACTTTACATAGGAGGAGACATAGGCGTCGTACAAATTAAAAACGGAAATTTTATTTGTTCCATAATTCC
Source organism: Hydrotaea cyrtoneurina (assembly GCA_958296145.1). Lineage (NCBI taxonomy): Eukaryota > Metazoa > Arthropoda > Insecta > Diptera > Muscidae > Hydrotaea > Hydrotaea cyrtoneurina. Next base: position 45,813,916 of record OY282514.1, on the reverse strand, counting down.
TGGTTTAGGTCTCGATGAGATTAAAACCTGGCTCGGGTTACCTGTACCACGTAAACTGAACTCAATGATTAACCACACTAAATTAAACGAAATTGTTTTTAAACAAACTTACCATTTTGTGGGCAGATCATGTCTGAAAGAAATAAAAGGAAAATACATGTTGTTACATAATTATATTAAAACTTAAAGTGATTTTATTACATTAAATGAATAAAAAATTAAAAAAAATAATTAATCCAATATTTGCTGCAGAGTAATCTGATGTAGGTTTGAGCAATAGGTTTATAATGTTTGCTAATTCAAAATCTCATATATGTCCTAGTAATAATACGAGACGATACATAACACTTAAAAAAAAACATTCCGTAATGAATAACTACTTGCTATTCTAATAGGTTGTTTTTTACGGTGTTTTTAATCAAAAAATTTGAGTCATAGCTTGCATAAATGATAAGTCGAAGGAAGATTTTCGAATTTTGGGAATTTGGGAATTTGGGCCCCTACAGGAATGATTTATAAAAAGGGTAGATTTATGTAGGAGGTACCAGAAGGGGCCTTCAGTAAATGGTGAATAATAGCGAAGATCCTCAATCGAAATTACTGGTCTTGCAAGATATGAGGCTATTGAAAACCTATTGAAAATATACATATTAAAATTATTATGAATTTTCAAAAATTTTAAAAAAATATTTTGCTTTACATTCCTATACTATACCTACGGAGTCAATTAAACTGGATGTACAGATCCTAAAATGGGGCTTTTGTCATAAAGTCGGTTTCAAGAAAAGCGACAAGTTAATTAACACAGATATTTCTCATAATTACATTCAAATATATTTACAAAATGCGGCAGCTAGCTTGATTTGACACATTTTACGCCGTTTAAAGTGTTGTTGGATTCTAGGATGGGTACAACTGAGACGTTTTCTATGATGAGTACTAACATGACACGTACGGTACGTGGCCTTTTTTGGTCAGTCCCGTGATACATGGTATCTTGACTCCCTCCAATGGTAAAGCCGTGTAAAAGTTACCGGTTCTTTTCATATATTTGGGTCGGTACTGGGACCGGTCCATATTCATGAGGGACCTATCACGTATTTGGTTCTGTAACGGTCCAATTTCGCGTAGCGGTTATTCACATTAAAAGGCAACGATAAAAAACCATTTAATTTAATTTTTAAGAAATTATTTCAAATTTCATATTCGAATTTTTATGACTTACAAAAATTTAAAAAAATATATTTTGTTTTACAATCCGAAACTATCATTCAGATTAAAGGACAACGATTAAAAACAGTTAAATTTAATATTCAAAAAATTATTTCAAATTTTTTAAAAAAAAAATTCTTTTTATAACTATTTTTCATTATATAAATTATTATTAATTTTCGATCTAGTTGAAATTATGTAATTTAATTATTATTACTTAAACTGTACCAACATAGTTGCCATTTAGCCTCTAGACAGCATTCAAGGCGCTGGGGCCTTTAAACTATATATTGTACTATTAACTCAAATGAATAAAACATAAATCTTTTTATAAAAAAGAAAAAAATCGGGCGAGTACTTTTGTACTTAGGGGACCATAGCGGTTTTTATTAAAAAAAAAATTTTGTTGCATAGTGTAATACATTTCAGAATGAATTTGGCTAGATCCGTCAGTTTTGCCAATTTATTCGTACAATCGAAAGGCAGGTGCTGCGACAGAAAAAAACCCTCTATAAATACGTATCTGTTTTGATACTAAAATCTATCAAGAGCTACGTTTCTGTCCCTTCAAATCCATAACTATATGAAATTAGTCAATATTTGACCTGTTTTTTTCCTGATACTTGTTAGAGAGTAGCTGACTGGGGTACCTTCTGGTTGAGGGAAAATTACAAAGCGCCATATAGAATTTCTCAACGATGACCACTACATGTCCATTGGATCAATACCCACGTTTCCAACTCCCAACATGATGTATAGGCCATACATTTTTTTTTCATTCTAATACGATAACGAGCGACTGATTGGGCTGGCCTTACCACAGCCAAACTTTTATAACGCAAACCATCATTATCCCGTAGAAAAGTTCGACTTATGGAGACTTTGAGTTATGGAATTACTTATAAAACAGTTTAAGAGAATTTGTGTCCTTAACTGCCACTAGAAGTGCTTCGACATAAAGAAACTTCGACTTAGAGAGTTCGATTTATAGAAGTTACACTGAATATTATTTGTAATATTCCTTATAAGAAGTTCTTTTGTAAATAACGTTTTGGTAAAACAAAAAGTCATTCTAATACCTCTTTATATCTAGAAGGCCCTGCACGGGGTTGAGATGCAACTCGATCCGAGATGAGGCACTGTCCGCAATTTGTGTTTCAACCCCAGTCACCATGACAATTTACGAAGGTCTGCACAACAAGCTAGAACCAGAACGATATTTCTGGGAGCCCCTGACGTCGTAACTTGAGGACTGTTTGCCGAAAGACTATTAAGTTTAGAACATCAGTCATTTCAGAAAATCAGTGCTTTCCTGACTACAGTCGATTTAAGATTTCCAGTTTTTCTATTTCATAGGATTTGTCACCTTGCAAATTCCTCTATATCGTACCCTACCTCCAAAATTCCTCCAAAAACAAACCCTCGTAAAAATGAATTAATTTTCAGCCAAACACGAGGTAAGACCAAGAGGCTGCTTCCTCATCGTAAATGCTAGCATTATTACGAGTAAAAGAGTAATCTATAAGCCATGTAAAACCTCTCATTAGCCGTTCGGATCCGACTTCAAACAGTAGGTCCCGGACAGTGAGTATTCACAATTATATCGCGCACAGCTCACTGAATCGGGAAAAGTTCCCCGTCAGTTCCTTCATGGAATGTAAAGGGAAATAAGTAAGGAGGTATTTGGTTAAGCACCCAAAGAACATTCATACTACACACATGAAGATTTACACACTCATTACGAGTCCAAGAAACTGATTTGAGAATTAACAAAATAAACTCCTTGATTTCTCCCACTAGATGTCTTTTTGATTGGCATACATTAGAAACCCAAAAAAAAATATGATTTACAAAATGGATTTTCTTTGTAAGTGACACCTAATTAAATTAGTGTAGCCCAGTCATTTCTGATGCCTTCAGACACAAACAGCACCTTTTACCCTCAAGTCTAACATTTACAATGATTTTTACCTTTTTTTGGCAAAATGTCATATGTTTATTATATAAATTGACAGTTTGTTTTTCTGTTACTGACAAAGGTCTCTTTTAAAAGTATAATATTTCTAAAATTCATTCTCTCTATAAACGAAAACCATATTTGCCCACTAAAGGCCAATGAGGGAGCATGAAAATAGTTTCTTAATCAAATAAAAAATTACTATTCACCACCCATCATATCCTGTTAATACTTGTGGGCTTAGACAGGACACTGAAGATAAACCACAGAATTAAAGGAAAAAAGGTCTTATAAATGTCACTCATGGCATGGCCACAAACAAGAAAATATCGTCTACGTTTCCCCGGCAATTATTATGGTTTTTGCTATCACGTTCACACTGCATACATCATCATTAGAGGTTTTGCCGTGTGGTCAAATGGTAAATGTGGCTATACGTGTGTGTCATGTGCGTGTGGGTGTGAGCATACACACATTTTGGGAAACTTTTTGACAGCATTAATTGATTAAAAAATAATAACCAACGTTGATATGAACAAAGGGGGGGCAAAACATTGATAGCAATTGCCAAAGTTTATTTGGAGGGATTTCCTAGAGACTTATCATCTGTCGACTTTTCTTTATTATATTTTATAATTGTTTTCTTTACTTTTTCTTTGGGAAACAGGAAGTAAATCACTATCTGTTTAGTTTAGTTTTCTTTTGTTTAAGGAGTTGTAAATGAAATAGTTCTCTACCTATTGACCTCTAAAAGAAACTACTTGCATAGTATTGCCTGAATTTTCTTAATATCCAAAAAAAATGGATTAAAACTGAAATAATAACAAAACAGAGAACATTTCACAAACACTGTACAATAGTAACAATTTGCATGACATTTATCTGGCAAATTCAATAACTTTTAATTTATTCTCACATCTTTCCAAAGTGCAGTTCCATTTCAAACATAACAATTGCTATGCACTTTTTTTTGTATGTCCTCTTGTATTGCTTACTTTAAAGTCCTATTAAACATTGATGTCAAAAACTCTGTAAATAAATATAATTTTCAATTATAGCAAAATCAATGATCCTATTGGATTACAAAGTAAATAAATAACGAAATTCCAAAGAATAAAATCAGAGAACAAATATATGGAAATTATATGTAGATGCATGCTACGGCGGCAGTTTTCTACAGCTTTAATATCAATTCGATACTTTTGTTAATTATTTTATTATTGTATTGTAACAATGTAAACTTATATTTTATCTTTAGGTTAAAGGTAAACCAGGTGGGACAGACCATATGACTAGATTTTTTTTTGCAGCTACACACCGTAGACTCTTGGTAGGAGCGAACCCACGACCCCCACGCTGATATACCAGCAGGATAAATCGATAATTATTATCAAAAATAACTTATGTTTGGAATCAACTGAGTGAGTATCGGGAGTTTTGGCAAATATAGTAAATATCGTAGGCTCAACGAACCATCAACAGAAGACTAAAAAAGACTTAAGAAATATATTAGAGTGTCTGCACCATTAATTTCATAGTTAAATAAATAGTTTACAAGAGTTTAGGTCACCAATCTCGAACAGTTTGAGAAATCCAAGGGCGGATTATTCAAACAATATTACCGCCTGCTGGCCTCGGCATTATTTCCAGCTTTGCCGGATACCCAAGAAATGCCTACGGTTCTGTGAAACGTTTTTGTTGCAAAACTTCATGCTGAATTTGAACTGGCCGATGTTTATAGTTAAATGATTAATCGCTGGATAGGACCACCGGCCCATGATGAGGCCCATTTCCACCTCGGAGGCCATTTGGCTGATATTGTTTTTCATTATTAACGGATGGTCCTCTTTCATTTTTCTTTGAATACCAAAATAACACCTCTTATTGGAAAACTCTGTATATGGAATTTCCAAGATCATCGTACAGAGACACTGGAATGATGGACCATCCTACTGTCTCTTTTTGGAACCACAAACTTCATTAAATATTTCTGCGCATTTTTCAAATAAATGGCATTTAACATACATACATGTATGTGACATTTATAGCCAATTTCATACGTGGCCTAACTTCTTCAATTTACAATCTCCTTCAGACCAATTACAATAATCATAAATTACAGCAGCCACTCAATGATCTCCTCAATATCATAGATAATTTTATTTTCCATAATATAGGTATACCGCACTAATCTTCTCTAAACTTTCGTTAACTTTGGCCGAGCCAAAACTTTTACTGGACATCATCAATATACGGATTATTGGGACTAACGAGAAAAATTAAAGTAAGGACAAATACACACACATACACAGGCGCACACAATACGATTACTTCCAACCTAACAGTAATCGAACAAATGTTGCAATAAAATATGTTACTCTGGCAAATAAGCCAAATAAGTCCTTGGTTAATAAAAGATGAAAGATACCGACCGCACTCCTCCCAACCCAATGGAAACTGAACTGTACTTGGCTCCAGCATCAGAAAAGAAACCAAGAAAAACAAAAGATGAATGGCATGAACTGAGTGCTGGAATGGAGTGACGTTTTAACTTGTGTCTGTTGTTGTAACTCAATACAGACGCCAGTATCTAAATCTTCTCCGACAGATCCTGTAGAATGTGTGTGGGCGAGTGCGTTGTATGCGAAGGGAATCAATATTACCAATACACTTACACACATAACGTTCTTTTATTGATGAGGATTAAAACATATGTTGTGAATCATGAGATAAATGGATGATTGTTTATTTAAGCATTTCGCAGCGTAATCGAAGAAGAAAAAAGGATTTAAAGAAAAGACGGCACAAGTCGCAGTATCTGAAACCGAAGTAACTAATGGTGGCAGGAGAAAAGTACGGATGAAAAGTGCCAGCAAAGTAAATATCCAACAAACGTCAAACAAACAATAAAAGAATTGTGAAAATATGTATTTTAAAAGAAATAACGAATTACTATCAGCTGGGGATTATTTAACTTGTGCCAGCAACACTCAAGATGTTTACCAAAGAAAACTTTCTTATTAATTTTAAATTGCTTTGTCCGTCGGTCAATGGCACTTGCCATTTAGTAGACAATTAGTAAATAATATTATGAAATACTTAGTATATGAGAAGAGATCATAGTTGTGAGGGTAAAGGTATTGAAGGTGAATGAGAAAATAATAGTTTTAGGGATATTTGAGATTATCCAAAAAAAACATTGTCGTAAGTATTTTCAATTACTTTAACACTAATGGCAGGACCATGGAGCTTATGTGGAAAACAGGATGGCATTTATTACATCATTAATTAACAATTACAATAGGGCATTCTCTGCAGCGTTTGGCCATAATCCATAATTTGTTTCATCAATAAAAATTAACCCAATTATTTTAAATTTTGTAATTTTTTTTCTTTTTGGATAAAAAAAAAATATTAAAGAATAGTTTCAAATTATTTTTATTATTCGTATAGGTTTTATTGTGGGGTCATTTTTCATTTTCCTTATTTCCTTTTTTAATATTTTTACTTTTGATTGGTGCTAAATTTCATATTTTACAGTGGGTCGAATTTTCGTTTCCAAAAGTACCCCAAAATTGGGAAGTCTTGTTGTTTCTAGAGCGGAGTGCATTTTCCAATGGGGTAATTTTTCAGGATTTATAATAATAATATTATAATAACTCTTAAGGGGGTTCCACTTATTTTAAGTAGCATTATTATAATTGTCCTCAATCCAAATTGAAAAATCTCCCATAAAATTGAAACGTTTTTTATAAAAACGAAAAAATGCCACAAAATTCTAGACTTTGATGGAAAAAGACCCAAAGTAAGACACATGTACAAAAATGGCCCCAAATGGTCAAACTTCCATAGCTCCAACTAATGGTCCTATAGAAAAAGTTCGACTTACGGAGATTCCGTGTTGTGGAATTACTTATGAAATTGTTTAAGAGACATTGTCCCCTTAACAGCAACTAGAAGTGCATTGATTTAAAGAAAATTTTACTGTATATTTTTATTTTATGTAATTCTTAATTTGGAGTTATTTTTCATTACGCAAAATGACCGCAAAGCCAAATAGAAAAAAGAGCGCTAAATTTAAAAAAAACTAGGGTGATTTTTATTAACCCATTTATGACCAACTAATTTTTAACAAAAAGGTTCATATTTTATAAAAAGTAGTCATGAGTTGGAATCCATTGATATTTTACGAACTTTACGAAATCCTATTCTCTGTGCTGGCTATAAATGGGTTAATAAAATCAAAATCGACAAGGAAATCACCAATAGAACTGTACAAATGTCCCAAAAATTTTTGTTGGCCTCTATATTATTAACAGTTGTGGCAATTTTTTATTTTCTCCTTGAGGCCTTTAGATAATTTTAGAGAGCCTTTAAACGTTAGGACAAAAGTTTATACTAATTGTAGACACTCATACATACAACTGCAGGGTAGTTGATTTATGATCTACTCTAGGTCATTTAAGCGTTTAAAGCATACTTTGTATTGTGTTCGTGGATCGTTTTCTCAAGGGCCGCTGCTTATACGGAGTATTTCAGTTTCGAGTTTTGTTTTCAGTAGTGTTTCAATTTTTTTGAAAGATTTTTGAGTTTTTTTCTTTTATAGGTGTCAAGTAAAAAATGTACACATGAGTCGGAGAACCGTATAAAAATAATTCAAACCTATTACACAAATTAAGGAGCTTTGAACAACATTTTTCAAAATTGTGAATATTTTTTTAAATATTTTTTTTTTTGGCTGAAATAAGAAAGTTAATCACAAAAATCGTCGTTGACCATTTTGTAAAAATTAAAAATATAATTTTTTTTCTTTAAAATTTTGTTTTTGTATTAAATAAAAAAAAATTCTAAACTATTCCTTTTATATTATTTCCGAATAGCTTGCACTCTAATGAAAAAAAAACAAGTCATATTTAAAAAATATCTGTAGATAATTGTGGAAATTATGGCCCTTTTTTATAGAAGCACCATCATTTCTGTTGTCAAGTATGACAAAATCAATAAAAACTGGTGGATTAAACCGAATTACATATTTCTTCACTCTGAGTAAAATCATACATACAATTGAGTGAACGTTTTTTTTTTTATAAAATCACAATATTCACAAAAAAACCTTGAAAATGTATGATGAGCATATCACCTAGAACCTTGTGTTTAAGTAGTACGATTATTTGTTCCATGTATAACATCAGTGATTTCAGTTTAACATTAAAGACTCCACTCGTTAAATCATTTTTTTTTTCGTCTCTATATTTAATGTCGTTTCGTCGTCTTCTATTTCCAAAATCTATAAATCACCAAAGACAGTTTGTCGTTGCTGAGCACGTTCAACGGAGCCACATGTAACTGCTTGCAGCCACACCCCAAACAAAAATCGTACATCGCATAAAGCTGCCAATGAAAATAGAATCGAAAAATTGCCCAACCTATCCAAAAAAAAAAACGAGAAAAAATGGCAAAACGACATTCCCAAACTACTGGTACGCGTACATGTAAAGGGGGTTACATAAATATCTTTTGTAACTTTAGGCCATGAATCGTTGTTACCCACATTGGACTAATGATGCATTGATGATATCAAAATACACGCAGTCATACACCCGGCCCAAAAAAAAAAAACAGACAGACAGAATAGCCATATTTCCTCAAGTTCAGCACACAATCCAATGTACGTTGTTGCTGCTGCTGCTGTACACTAATGTTGCTGACGACGTCAACATGTGTTATTTGACGGAAATTGAATTTTTATTAAAGGAAAACATTTTTCTTTAAGATTATTTACGTTTTCTTGTGCTTCTTTGTGTGTGCGTTTTTTTTTTTCGTTTCGTTCGTTGCTGATTGAATTTCCTTTTGCTTCGTTCTTTTCAAACAGTTCGTTTCGTTTTATTGTACATCCTGTTACAACTAACTATATCGCACAGTGGTTCCACGTTAATCAAAAATGTGTTAATACGAAAAACACAAGTGAAGGACTGAGGGTCAAAATGACTAGCGGCCATTTGAACTCCGGATGGTGATACATTTTGAAAGAACGGTCATAGGCCTCGTCTAATGATTTTTCTGTTGTAACCCCTAAAATCTTCAAAGGCGTATGTGAATAGTTCCTATAAAGGGCAGCAATTTTTTTTATATTTGCTGAAATAGCAATGTATTTTTCTATTTTGTCACAGCAAAACTTGGTTAGGTGTCGTTGTTTACCCACACTATAATTTTGTTAAACTATCGTGTTGGGAGAAGTGACCGAAGGTCCAGCTGAAGCCCTGTTTCCCACACATATTTGAAAACGCCAAAATGACCAGCCGCAGTGTAAGCATGTTTGTTGATCTGGCAGAGCCTACTCTTCTCATCATTGCCTAAAACACGAGAAGTTCCATGTTGTTGCCCAATATGCTTTAGGCAGCTGCCACAGTATCCTCTGTACGCCACACAGGTTGCTGAAGAGTTCTGGTACAACCCTCCGGTGCCTTTGTACCAATCGAAGTTCAAACTCCAAACCCATTTAACATGTTAAAGGAAAATCTATAAAATAATCTCATATGTATCAAAAAAAAACGAAAAGTCACTACTTTTTACAATAACTCAAACCTGGACACTTTCCGTAGGGCTAAATATTTTAGACTGTCTCAACTTCAGTCTATTTGGAAAAGTAGATGACGCGAATATTTTCTTTTGTTAGTTAAATATGTCGTTATAATAACAACGGAAGGCCTCGTTCCCAATGTTCTCTCAATAGAATGCAATGTAATGTATTTTACTATAATTTTTAGAAATAACTAAAAACGTATGTGAGGTATTGTTGCTCATTGTCAGGTTCTCAAGCTGCAGTTTTCAGGCTTTGCCAGTTTCAATATTTCATATCTTTATTTCTTAGACTTTTGATGGTATATCTAAAGACATCCCATTCTTTACTTTTGTCTATATTTCTGATTACATTTTAACCACTGTGCGACAGCAGCATCATCTCTACTCCAATCAACAAAGCCAACGCCACCATTACCCTTTCAATTCTTCTGCAACTTTTTTCTTGCTTCATTTTGTGCGAGACCTTTTCGTTGTTGCTAAAGTTTAGCAAATAAAATTTAAACTTTAGAACTGTGTTGCCGTATTTGTTACCACGCACACACATGTACCCAACTGTATACAGACTTGCGTATAAATAAATTGTTTAATATCATTTGAAAAGTATTTTATTTGTGCGGTACGGTACGTACATTCTTTGTGTATCTCTTCCTGATCGTCCATCCACCAGACCAGAGAAGACTGAAAATAAAAAAACGGTGTTCGTTCCATTTGTCGTTTGTGCCATCAAAAATTGGCCTCATTGGTATGCGGGTAATTAAATTTTCTTTAATTGTTTACATGTTTGGAATTTTGTATACAACAGCAGCCAACTTATATTGGCAACAACAATAAGAAGAACGGAAAGTTTTCAATATAAAGTTTTGCTTTTCTTACATTTGTCTTGTGAAACATTTAATTGCTGTCGATGGAGGTTGTGTCGACAGATTGTTGGAATATATTGGAAAATAAACTCAAATACATGATTGGAAAAGTATTTAAGCGTAATCATGTTAGGGATTTTTTCTCAATCAGGAATTACTTCTTCGGACCAACGAAAAAAAAACTCCAAGTATTTGCGGCATAAGAAATAAAGTAAAATTGAATTAGTTTTTTGGCTGTGATAGGTTGTTGAAGAAAAATAAATTAGCTTGCATTCGGATACCAACATAACAAAAAAAAACCTGAAAATTCAAATAAGTAGAATAGACAGAGTAGAGTAATGGATATTGTCTCTTCAATGCATCAAGTTATGGCTTAAAACCAATAAGTAAAAACAGAGCAGACCTCAGATTCGGCGGAGCCATCTGGTGTTATAAAAATAATGACAGACAAGAAGGTATATAAAGAATAACGAAAAGGTCCCTGTATATTATAGACATAGGACATTTCCAAACAAACTAAACAAAAAGTAAAGGTTAATTTGGGTAACTTCCGTTGTCAAGAGCTTCCTATGCTCTAATTAAAAACCGCAAACAAAAAACACACAAGCAACCTTTGAATGTCTACAACGACACGGCGACAACAGAATCGGAAGTGTTGTGATCCAAAACAGATTGAAAATGTCACATTATCCAAGCCAAAGGTAAAAAACTTTCATTAAAAATAAAAACCAAACTTCAACATCAAAGAGTAACGAGAAATGTTGTTAGAAAACTAAATGGAAAAAATATGGAAAACGCCTACACAGCCACATATAATTTAATCACAAAAAAAGGCTAAAGAGAAAAATAATGAAAAGAAATAAAGGTTAAAGAAAAATAGACATTTTTCGAGTTCCAATAAAGCACAATCATTTCTTTTACATGAAAGTGACACATCCCTGGCTAACCATATTAAATTGCGGGGGGCGGTTGTTCAGGACTTTGCTAAAATGGTACACAAATGGAATGAGGGAAACCCTGCTCCATTTCAACGACAGAAGTTAAGCTGACGTTTCATGCAACCATAGTGCACACACCACTCCACTCAGTTTCCTTTCAGCCATTTCAGCCATCATTAACAACATTTTTCTTTTCTTTCTTGTTCTCGTTCTAGATCATCAGACATAATACGTTCTAACCGCAGTTGTAACGGCGTTGGTTGTGCTGCTGCTGGCCGTTATATTCTTGGAACAATCACTGAGATTTCATTTTTCCCATCATTGCCATCATACGAATCAGCAGCAACAGCAGCGGCAGCATTAGATAGAAACAACAGCACGCCGCAGTAACATCAACAATAACACCAAGAGCAACAACACGAGCAAAACATTTTCAGCATCATTATAATTATTATCTTCATTATGGTTGTTATAATGCGCTACAACGCGTTAACAACATCTTCCATTTCTGGGCCACATACACTGCATGACTTCCTGAAACTCATCTTCCACCCGGATACGAACATTTTCCATATACGCACAGAGTCACAGAAATCGGTCGATTTTGGCGTGATAATGTTTATGCGAAATAAATGAAACAATAATCGAAGCGAACTGAAGACCACGGGCAACATCAAGCTTTATCTCACAAGAAAAGTGGGAGAAAGTTCCGCAAGTCTCAATAGGCAAATCCAGGGTTGATAATTTAATACATTTTCCACAATTTGGTTTAACGGACAATTCAGACGCAGTGGCGAAATTGGTCCAAAGTACTTTTCTGTTTTTCCTATCTTTCCATACTATTTCACCAAAACAGCGGATAGGGCCTTTTTGATATGAACATCAATACGGTATCCGCAAATCACGATCGTCGATTGGAACAAACCACAAAGGTTTGAAATATGGTGAGGCCTCAAACATGGAGTAGCTTCTGCAATATTTTGTCACATATTCTCTGCAAACATATATATGATTGGGTTAGCAGTAATGTACAAACATACGTGTGATTGAATGCACAAAAATAATAGCTTGAGTTGAAACATACAACTGTACTATTCTATGCAAACACATATATGATTGTGTGCAAACAAATATATGATTGTATGCAAACAAACGTGTTATGGTATTCAAAGATATGTATAAATGTATGAGCGCCGACGCTAACACGACCGTTTTTATATTTCTAATTATTTTTCCAATTAATACTAATATATTAACCAATAAAAAAATATTTTTTTGGGACGGGCACAAACATATTTATGTTTGTGTGTAAATACAATCAGTTTAGTATACTGAAAAATGACATGTTTGTGTCGTAACATATTTTTGGCCAAACAAGATATTAGAACATGTGTTTTTTAGCGTTTTAGAGAGTATTGCTCTCAGAGACCGTAATTAAATGACGTTCATCATTTTCAGCACAGAAGGGCAATACATGGTCGCCGTGTGTGTGAGGTGGAAGGGGTTCGACACCACTACCTAGTTATGTTGTTGTCGGTGTGTCATGCATCCGAAACATAAATATGTTTTTGAAAATATAATACAGAGGTCGTTTTGAGCGTTCGTTAGCCACTTTGTAAACGCCGACGACTCAATCAACCAGAGAGTAATCTTTGAAACATATCTAGAAAATCAATAAGGTCCACGACCGTGAGTATACAAATTAAGCTGTACATTTAAAGAATTTCCAGTTTGTTCTTTCATGACTGTTTGGGAAATTACGAAAATATAACAACGCTACGAAACTTTCATCACACTCCTGAGTCACCTTATGCAGGCATCCTCAATATACATTCACCCACTTAAAGCAATAGCCTTTCATTGTATCTTTCTGTTTTTTTTTTTTTTTGTAGTTTCGTCTGTTTCTCATGCAGTCAACAACGTCCCCAACATCCTTCAATGTCAGTATCCGTTTTCATTTATTACATGCAGCGCCCGAATGCCAACAACCAACCCCATCAACATCGCCGGCAACTGCGGCAATATTACGCTCGTATTGCTTGATATGTCATACGTAGCATTTTTGTGAATGCACACCGGAAGCAACAGTGCAACATGCAATCATTGCAACCAGAATATCATACACCCACAGCACCCAAGAAGACTCTGTGCCATAAGCACATATATACATACGCACACGCACAAATAAATACATACATATAAACAAAAGACAGTATTCAACACAACGCACACAATTAAAGAAAAACCGGATACTCTGCTCAATGACGACGATGGCGACAATGACGAAGGCGAGAACGGCCCTAACGACGTTCCGTCATTGCTCCAATTTTTCATTTCAATTTTTTTAAGATGCTTTCAATCTGTGTTTTGTGTTCTTGCCTTGATAGTTTTTCTTAATTTTCTTTCTCATTCTTTGTTAGCCAAACGACAGGAAGACTGCAACTGCCAGATACTCGTCCGTATGGCTCTTTCTAACTCTCTGTCCCTCAATGCTGACGCATTCGGATTGTGTTCGCCGGTGGTTGTGTTATTTGTGGCATCATTATGATGATGAATGCAAGCTGCAGCGAATTGATTGTTTGCAGTTGACTTTTCCTGAATCTGGACAAATGTTGTTGCAGCGCCAGCGCCTGAGAGCAATCACATCAGAATAATGCTGAACTTATTTATTTATTATTTGCCTTGCTCCTATCTTCGAGAATTAATTTCAATCGATTTTTTTTATCCATCGCAAATAAATACATTGCTGATGCAGCTGGAGTATGCATGATAAATCGCAGGGATTATTGTTTATGGCATTATGGCAATTGCTAAATGATGCGGAAAATTTGTTATTTAATGAAATTCAATAATGGTTTTTATACACTTCAGCTATTGGTGGAAGTTTGTCATGTCATTAGTCACACTTTGAAATGTCTTTTTCGCCATCAAGGATCAGAGTAGACAGGATGTCATAGATGTCCTAGGACACTGTAAGGCTAATGTTAACCAAAGGCTGACGGATGTTATAGCTAATTCTCGAAATGATAGATATGAACAATTAATATGTTTACCAGGGTAAAAACTACGAACACTCCATAGTAGCCACCACCGTACGATGAGAGATTCATTAATGTAATTAAATAATGTAATTTTTCAACAAATCTATAATGAATTCCCAATCGCCGAAAAAAAATTTAGTTTTTTCAAATATTTTAACATTAAAACAACAGCCATGTGATGGTATGCAAATATTAAAATGATTGTTTTTAAAAATATATATTATTGTGTGTAAACATATATATGATGGTATGCAAATATATATATATTATTGTGTGTAAACATATATATGATTGTATGCGCGTCAATGTTAACACGGCTATTTTTTGCATTTCTAATTGCTTTTCCAACTAATAATAATATATTAACTACTAATAACTACTAGGGTTTTGAAACGATTTTTTTTAATTAAATATTTTTTTTTTAATTTTGACTACTCCACTTGAACCATTTTATTTATAGATCATGTTTTTTCATGGGTTTAATTTGATATGTTGTATAGTTTAATAGTATAGTTTATAGTCATAATAATAAAGGTGTATTTGACGAAAAATTCAATTTGAAAGAAAAAATGTGTTCATAATTTTTTTTTTACTGATTTTTGGAAATCATTTATTTTTTTTATTTTTTTGTTTCAGCCTTGCATTAAATGTCATAAAAATAATATCCCAAGTCCAAATCTACAACATCTGTTAATAAAATATGTACTCTCGTAAATATTTCGTATTGTTTCAACCCTGGAGAATATAACAAGTGGAAAACTTCTTATTCGTCATCAAGATCTGCAGTTTAACGTCGGCTCAGAATAACCTCTGCGTCTTTTAGAAAATCTCTGCGGCAGTTTTTGGCAAAGCTGTCAGTATTTATGAAAACAAAATTAATGCGGAAACCTCTAAACGTCTGTGAACGATATAATCTTTATTCACACTGACTGGGAACTACAGCTTCAAAACGAGTGGTCAAGCGAATATTGGAAGATGACACTGCTGCTGATAACACTGGTAGTCGGCAGTACCTGCGTTTTTTTTTATGAAATATTACCTTAAGAAATAATTCTAAGCTTTCACTAAAAAATATACCGATGCCCAATTCAAATAAGCCATGGTAAACATTTTCCATTTTATACCGAGAATTAAATTTCAATGTTATAATAATTTTCTTTAAAATTTTACACTATTCTACTCACCAATATGTGTCCTTATCAAAACTGTTCGAACATCGTGTATGTACAGTCATAATCTAAAAATAGAACAAGAATCACAAAGTAGGTTATTAATACAGCAAATATTTATTGAAAGTAATAAAAAAGTTATGCAGGTACTTAAAAAACCGCAGTTTTTAGTTTTTACCCAATCTGCAAATTATACACATCCTAGTGTGAAACACCCAACTAGAAACTGCAACCAGAAATGGAAGGGCAAAAGTATTTTGCATTTACGAGTATATTTGCCAACACCTCCAGCTAGCTAGCAAAATACCTTACCGGTACATAGAATAACAAACGGAAACTATATCCGCAGCCTGGTGAATGTGGGTGAGTGTATTTGTTTATTCCACAACTACAGCAACGACACAATTGCAACAACTGCAACATCGGCATCCGTAGAAACGTGTATAAGAGCAGTAAACTCATCCATTTCAATGTTCAACTGTTTTACTTGAATTTCTAGGTTTTATTTTTCGTTAACTCCGAAACGTTACACTGGTGGCCGTGACGGGCGGCAGGGGCATCAAGTAAGGGTGACTCAATAAAACGTTCGACAACATATGTATGCAAAACTATGCCAATGACGCCGTTACCATGATGGGCGTTGATGGTTGAATTGTTTTCAGGTCGATTTACTTCGATACTCCGATTCACTTTCGTACACATCCACTGCAGATTCCGTTGTAAGAGTGAGTTGAACGGTGCCGTGATATCCATACTGAAGTGGGCTATACGATTGAATGGTTGGCATTTTTTCCATTCCATTGTTTGACTTTCCATTAAAACATTTTTTTTAAGGGTGCAATTTAAAGGGTCATATATGGCCAGACCAGTTGGGGATATTTGATATTGGAGAATAAACTGATTTCAAAAGTGAATAACTTGAGCATTCCACTTTTAACGATATGAGAATATAAATTGATTTGAATTTCGATAGATCCATAAAAAGGGCGACGTGTTAAGTGGTTCTTTGGTTTATGAAACGCCATTTTATTAAAAATGGGGGAAACAAGTTTTTTTTTTAGATGTTTTACACTTCAGCTAATGGGGAAAGTTATCCAAAATAAACTGGAAAATGGACAATTAATTATATACAGAGGGATCCAAACATGTTCGTTAAAAATATTTGGCACATACATATAAAAATGCATTTCTTCTGACTTGTATTTTTATAATTTTCTTACAAAAAAACTCATTTTCACATTGAAACCAACTGAAAACTGAAGAAAAATCTGTTATTTTCTTTCTTTTAAGAAAGAGAAAAACATTTAAATTAGACATAAAATAGATTATGGCCACTCTACGTATGAGCGCGAGAGTTTTTGTATTTAACTATGAGAGTAACTCACACTTGATTATTCTCTTTCAATTATACAAAATAATTTCGTGATATCCACGAAACTTTTGTACAAGACAATTTTACAAAAGAAACTTTCGTGTTTTTATGAATGAACATTTTGTCAGTGTAGTCAGTGTTTATGTATTTTATAATTTAAATTAAAACTGTCTTTATCACAGAGATATCGAAATGTAGTTGGCCAATTTTCGAACTACACTAACGATACATACGCAATCTCCTTTTTGCTAAGGAGTGGATTCATACCTAACACCTCAGCAGAACTCTTTGTGTAGTAGCAACCGAAGAAGATCGCAAATCAACGACGAGCCGAACTCTCCCGGCGGTTTTGGAAGTATTATGACAAACGTCTAATACACGCTGACTGTTAGGGCAAGAGGAGAGTAGGATAGTTTTTCCGAGAGCATATATGGTCACATCCCTAATATTCTGGAATGTGGGTTTTTTAAATCGAGTGTCGGCGCCCCGCACCTTCCTTATTGGTTTCCTAAACAGTCATTTTATTGACAGCTGCCATTATATTGATGGAGCGTGGGCTGTGTAAATATATTCTGTAGATATTTAAACGATATAAGTTGGTCAGATTTCCGTCGACTGGTATAAATAAGTCTTTCTAACAAAAACGACATTGCTGAGTCGTTGCCCTAAGAAAAAAACCCATTTATTTATTGATGCCGTTTTAATTCTTTGACTGGATAGAGTAGGATTAATTTATTATTTATGTAGGATTCTCACCAGAGGCTTTGGTCAGTTTCTGGAAAAATCTACGGTCTGTGTCTTTTTTTTTTTAGCAAAAACCTTTCAGTTTTTTTTGTTATGTTCGAAAATTTTTAGCTGTAAAAATTGGGCAGTCCTGTGTGAAACAATAGAGCCATGTTACTAAAAATAAGATACATGAGCTGATGCACTTAACGATTGACAGCTGTCGTTTCCTCTACCTTGCAAAAAAATAAACATTTATCTTATAATGGGAATGTCTTATATTAAAGACTAGCAAATATCCGCTACTTCGTAAGCGAAAATTTTCCTTCCCAGTAAAACTTAAAATATTTGTTTAATTGCATTGGTTTACAAAAAAAACTTTTTTTTTTAAATTTTTGGCGGTAGATATTATTTTAAAAATATTTGTTTCAGATTTTCCCCATTTTGGTCCCTTTTTCTACTTATTGGTATTGCTGCTCTCAATCCCGGAACAATTTCCAAACATTTATTTCCTTTGACTTCTCGCCCTTTATGATTATTTTTAAAACGTTTTCCTACATCCCCAATATTTTACACGTCTTTGACGTTTTTTTTTGTAGTATCCTAAATCTTTTTGGTCTCCCCAAATTCTAAATTGCTTTTCATTTGGACCCATTTTTTGTTCCCTTTTTCCATTCATTCCTGTCAATTAAATTGTGTTTATACATTTTTGTTTTCCCTTTGTACCCTTTTTTATCCCATTTTGCCCACTTTTTATCCCTTTTATTCAGTTGTTGCAAAACATTTTTTTTTATTTTTTCCCTCCACGTTTTTTCCCCATTTCGTCTTTTTTTCAAAAGTTTTGGGCCCGTTTTGGACCATTTTGTCCCCTTTTTCCATTACATAAATTGTTCCCCTTTTGTACTTTTTTTTATCGCGTTTTTGTATGATTTTGCCACATTTTCGTCCCTTCTCTAACTAGTATCCACATGATTTTACAAAAATTTGTTTCACCTTTTTTCCACTTTCCCCCCTCTTTTATACCATTTTGTCCGTTTTTGTTTTTTTTGTATTTTTGCGATTTTGAAGTGTTTTGAGGACAAATTTTACCCGTTTTCCCCCAAACTTATCCCAATCCTAATTTCCAAAAATCCGTTCTTAGCGGATGTTAAGGATGCAAGGGCTACATACTCACAGCCGTTTGGTCAGGACAGTGATGAATCAATCAGTCACGCAAGAGTTTTATATATTACTTGGGAATCATCTTCTCAAAGTGAGTTGGATCTGTTATTGGAGCTATATAATCTAAATTTAGAAGGACATACTTCAACTATTAACTGGCAGGAAAGCAGGTACGTTCTTAGGATCTGTCTAAAAATAAGGCCTTCACGGACTTCTCTAGTAAGGCAGTAAGAAAAATGATTGCTTGATCTTTTCAGATAAGGGACATGACAATAAGTACATGATCGTCTTCAAAAACAACTTGTGGTATGAGTATTTTAAGGACGAATGCAAAAATGTGGTTTTCGATCTGAAAATAAGAAGGTGTCAGGCTCATAGTAGATCTTGCCAATTCAGATCGCATCGTAGGAGAGTAGGCATAATTGCCGAGACGCTTAGTTTTCTGAATTGATTTCTATATTTGTAGACATGGTTATTAAAAACAGTCGTTACGATAACCTAATATGAGATGTGTGCCAGTCATTACAATTAGTTACATAATCCATATTAGATGGCACATATAACTTAACCCTGATTTGCCGGAAAAAAATAACAAAATAAAGTCTCTACCAAATTTTTCTACAAAATATAAACCATCTCTATGTAAATTTTACAGTATTCAACTTAATCCATACATCCATGCACTATATACATACATACATTTGTGTGTATGAAAACTTTAATAACATGTCATGGTGAACAACTCTCAAGGTGTATATAGTCTGAATACATAACTATGGATATTCTCGCACTCGTACATGGGAGGGTAGCAAACCCATGCATATATAATATGTTGACTGTGGTAAGACTACATTTTTTTACATTAGCATGTTGTGCTCTCAACAGCTGAGACTTAATAAGAAATATATACGCTGCCAAAAAAATAAATTGTCATAAGCCAAAGTATCTGCTACGCAAGGCCCAGAGAAAAAGGGAGCAAAAAGAAAAAAAAAACAAATCTGAATCGATTTTTTATTCCGCCCTTTACTTTGTCTTGAACATTTTTTTCTTTTCTGTTCCTCTCTCTCCAATCGTATCCTTTTCAGTGTTTTATGTATTTGTTCATACATATACATATATATGCGTGTGTGTACATGCCTGCCTCTCATACATATTCATCAGTATCTGAAGTTGAAGCTTGCATCCTGCATGCCTTACTTTGTATGCTGCTTCATGTTTGCAGAATATTATCATCTTTTTGCCTATAAAGATTTATCCATGTCTATCTATGTACAGCCTTATTGGGAGGGTTAACTTTTTGTCCTCCTCCTTAGTTGCTGCCCTAAAAATGAAGCACGACCGGAGAGTGTGTTGCGTTAAGATTAATGTTACATTTGCCGTCGCACACACCTTTTTGACACTTTTGATATGATTTATAGGTTCCTTGGCTTAATGTAAAATTCAAACATTTATATTTCATGGCATCATCAAAAGATTAATACCGGATGCGCAGCCGTGTGTCGGTGTGTGTTTGTGTGTTAAAAGGGTAATAAAACTGAAAGCAAGTGATACATAAATAATAAATCTGCAATTATTTTGGCAAATACGCGATAGGGATTTCAAGAACAAATGTTGTGATGTGGCGTATGAATTTTCAGCAGCCAACGTCAGGATTTCTGTGTGCGGTAAGAGTATGATCATGAATTGGAAGGGGCAAAACAAAAAGAAAAATCCTTTCAAGTCATTACACTGATACCTGTGTTCGCTATATCCGATATCATCAAGCAGATTACACTTTGAAAATCAATGCGGCATGTTACATTCGAGTATCGCAGCATTCACACAATTTATAATGAAGTACACCTTGGGGACCCTGGTTAAACATGAGGGATTGACAGTTGTGGAGGTGAAGCGATTAGGTGACCAGTTACAATGGGAGTACGAAGGTACTATTTTTTTTAATTCACTGCCAACGGAAAATACTTTTGGACGAAAATAAGTATAAAGCAAAGATGAAGTCAACACAGACACCAGCTAATGAAGATTAAGGCTGTGCAAGCTGACTGACTACACTGAAAGGTAAACTGTCATCAAACTGATCAATTCTGACAATAGAAGTCACAATTTGACCAAATGTTTTTAATGACATAGTATTATTAAGTCCAATAGAAATATATTTTTTTTTTTACATTATTTTAAAGTTGTAAGTAACATGCTTATCATTTATCTTAAAAATTCCATTTTTCTTTGAATACCAAAATAACACCTCTTTTTGGAAAACCCTGTGTTTCAAAAATATTTGCGTATTTTTCGATTTTATAAAAACGTTTTCTTTTATTTATTTAAATAAAAAAAATACTTGTTTTCGTATTAAAATTTAAATTAAATTTTCACTCCGAAAATCGAAAAATACTTTCCCCCGTTTTCATACAAATTTGAAAAACATGTGTTATGAAAAATTTATGAAAATAAAAAAGCAATTCACAATGGTTTTTTAAATTTTTATGAATACGGGGGTTTGACTTTAGAAATAAATTTGGAAATATTTCTCAAATATATCATTAACCCGATTTTTAATGTTAATACAGTAAAACATCCATAAATCGAAACACAATTATCCCGTAGAACAGTTCGACTTAGAGAAACTTTGAGTTATGGAATTACTTATAAAATTGTTAAAGTTAATTTGACCTTAACTACCACTTTAAGAGCTACGACTTAACGAAAATTCGACTTATGAAAGTTCGAGTTCTGGATGTTGCACTGTACATTAAAATAATGTTTTGTTGCTTACCTAAAACATGTGTTTTTACGGAACTCAAAAGATACACACGTCGTCTTTGGTAGTTTTATTCTTTGTTTTATCTAGAGTCTGACCATAATTCTTTTAATGATGTGGATTAACTGTAAATAGTCCATCAGATATTTTTTGTACTTTCCTAGTTTTATGAGATCTGCACTCTATCAGATTTCAGTTTTCCCCACAACCTGATATCATTAGCCGAATTTCGTCTGACTGCAGGGAATATCATACGGCGCCAGCTGTTCCCAAGTAGAGTTTTGAAATTGTCGATGCCATTACATCATGGACAGAAGATAAAATGAAATTAAATTGAAATTTGATAAAAATCCAAACATTGCAATAATTATACATCTGTAATGATTGCCACCTCATTCAATAATAAAATTTTTATTTTTCTTCGTCTTCACCTTTTCCCCCACCATTTGAATATTAATAATTTCCAAACTGCATGAAATGTAAATAAATTGTAATTCTCTTTCGGGCAATATCAATATGCATGTAATACAAATACAAAATACGAAAACATCGACCAATGCTTTTTCCATTTTTCTGCATTAATTTGCAGAGAATTTTTATTATTTGCATAATAATTGGAAAGAGATTTCAAACAGACATTGTGGGATTGAACTCTCTACACAATGTATTCAGATACATGCACACACAGTGTAATGAACATTTAAGAAGAATCCCGGAAGCGTAAAATAAGGTGATGAGGGCCTTGTAACAGACCTTACTGTTGGACACATTTGAATACTCATTTCTTGTTAGATAAGGTCTTTGAAAAGACTTTAGTCTCTGTTGGGAACATGTCCACCAAGAATGTCGTATGTTCTTATTCGCCAAGTAGTTGAATATCTATTGAATCTATTGAATATCTCTATTTTTTTTTTAAACAATCTCAGGGCACTTTACAATTGAATTTCACGACCCATATTTCTATGTGCGAATAGAAGTTGAGTCTCTGCCACCCGGAGGTAGGCCACGATGATGCTTACATTATCATTTAATTTAATTGGGTTGAATTTTCTATAAATTATTCTTAGTAGTTTGCAAATAAAAAAGAAAAAACAATTTTAATTTATTATTTTAACAAGCCTACATTAAGAAGTCTTTTAAGACGAATTCTTAAGGGCCTAAACGATTCCGCCACTGTGATAGAAATACAAAACAATACACAGCAAACCTATTCACATGCAACGGCATGATGTACAGACATATCATGTAAACGTGTGTATCTCATGGGTTACCAAGGAATGTGATGGGATTGGTATCGTAAAGATTTTCCAATATTAGTTTCTGTGATCTATTGATGCATGTTTATGTGTGTGGGAATTATATTAGAGTGGTTCTATAAATCGAAATTGATGGTGTTATAATTAAACCCTTTCTTTTGGGGTTTTGTCAAATCTGGGGTTTATGCGAATAAACCAGAAATAATTCCGAGATCCATCGGTAGATACAGGTTTGAAAAGGTCGTCGAAAATTTCATGAAAAGAGTCATAGCTTGTATTTAGAATCACGGGGCCATTTCAGGGATCACAAGTATCCAAAAAATACGAGATTTTATATTAAAATGAAAAAGTGCATTTTTACTGAGACACCTTGGACACACTCGGATGTGAAAACTTCTCAACTTTATGGTGTAGGTCAGAGTTCACTGTTGTCAGAAGATTAATTTTGTTTTCTTGAGGCCAAGTAGAAAAGAGATTTTTTTTCCTAAATTCTCCCACTGTATGAGAGTTGTTGAATTCCTTAGCTTAAATTAATTCTACTAGTGCTACTGAGAAATTTTTTGTATTTTGTATTTTCCACCCACTTTAATGTACATATTCATCGAAAGGAATCTCACATCAATAATCAGTAAAAGAAACAAACAGAATATTCGTTTGTAATAATGTTTGATTGGAATTGATTTTTAATTAAAATCTTGAAGTTCATTATTTTTCCAAACACATTTGCTCGTTCAAACAAGAGTTTCTTTTGCTTTTTTTTTGGGGGACGAAAACAAAAAGGTGTCGTAAAGGAAATTAATGAAAATGAAATATATTAAAATCAAAGAGCAGTGATGGCATATACAACAGTTAAGTTGTTTTAAAATAAATTTTAATTAAATCGATTCTATTACAGCAAGAAATATTTGTCACGTTTTGTGGATTTAAATGTTCCAAATGATTTGAGATGTCTACCTGTAAAAGAAGAACACCTGGTTTTTTCCTAACTATTTAGGAGGCCCAGATTTAGATCAAGATATCAGAAGCGCTTGTGTGGTTGCAGATATGCCCAGTAGGGCTTCGACTAGCGACATTAAATAACCTCTGGGCAAATTTAATTTTAAATTTTCTATATTCCCAATGGATGACAGGTCCAAAATTGTACATATAAGGTGTGTAAATTAATTCTACCATGATCTCATGGATAAGATTTATTTGAATTAAATACAATATAATATTTTGGATATACAGGGTATTTTCTCATAAGCGGACACCTACGAGACTGAGAATATTGTCCGCTTAAGAGTGAGAAGTACACAAGAGGACTGAAGCGGAATGGTACTGAAAAAAGTGTCCGTTTATGAGAGGTGACCGCATGAAGAGGGTACACTGTATTGACAACTGAGTTGCACTTTTGGATCTCTGGTTTGAGTTCGCTACTTTGATTACAACACCATATGCAGACAATTCAGAAAGTCACTCAGAGCTCGTTCTGTTTTGTACGCTTCGTCATACGAGTCCCCGGTGGTAGAAAAATTGAATCCCAAACCGATTTGGTTGACCTCCCCCTGAACATTCTATAGTAAACGACACATAAGATTCACCCCGGCCGTATATAAAACCCCTTTACTTTGCACTCTTCTAAATTGTTTACTCCTATCGCCATGAAAATATTAAAGTGGATTTATTATCAAAAAGAAAATCGTTACATCCTACACTTCTGTTTTCATCTCTGTTGCAACAATTTCAATCTTTTATGTGTGTAAACATCCTCGAATATGCAATGCAAACTTATCTGACATCAGAGTTCATGATCTTATCATCTTCTGCTCCTGAATTTTCAATAAAAGCTTTACACTTCTTCCCCACTCCATTCGTTTTTTTTTCTGCTGTAAACCAGAAACATTTGCTCGCTTTTCAAATCCAGAATTAGATTTTTCTTTCTTCTCGTTCAAATCCATTTTATTTGCTCCTTAAGTTAAATACATACATACTTCGAAATAAGTACGATATGTAAGGATTTGAGAGAAATGGAATGGAATGCGAAGCAAGAGGAGATGCGAAGCAATGTTTCAGCTGCAATCATATCCATTACAAATCTAAAGTATTTATACAATAAATATTTATTTGCTGTTGCGTTCTTATTTGTATTTCCCCAAACGTTAAAAGTTTTTCAAAATGTTGCAAACAACGAGCGTTTATTTGTTGCAAAACGAAATTGAAGTTTGTTAGAGGAAGAAGAAAAAACGGTAGAAAACGAAAGAATAAACAACATCAGTTAGTATTTACGTACAGAGGGAGTTCAAATGGAATTGTGTTCAACCCTTCTACATGACATCGAGACGTTTGCCTACTTGGGGACTGCTTAGTTTTGTCGACATGATAGGGGAAGTTTGGTGTTTTTGCCTAGAAACGGTTGTAGGCACTTGACACACTTAGTCCATATTTTGAAGCAATCCCGAATTGGGGAATTTTTCACTGTTAAATTTTTTATAATAGTAGACTTCTCCTAATGAACATGGAAATAAATTCAAGAATAAAACATGATCAACAATGCCATAGTTAGAGATGTTTGGTATATATGATTTGTTAATCACATCGATTACCTTAGAAAGCGTAAAACAATCATGGAAGACAATTATTTACATTTGTTCAACAGGCTTAACAGTGAACTGGGGCCAAAACGACCGCATGGCTTATGGCTCTGCCCACGCCTTGAAGATCAGAAAGAAACGTAGAAAGTTTCACCATGTGTAAAAAATCTTTGCCGAAATACTCAATTGAACAAAAATCCAGATTAACGGAAAATTATTCCAAAGCGTTTATGTCGTTTCATTATATCCGTAAGTCGGCTTTTCTGAACGCCATGATTTGATTATGAAAAATGCTATTGTGATTCAGTAGATTAAGCTAGTGGCTTAACCTAGTGCCTTGTAGGTTCCAGTATCAGACTATGCACTTGGAGGGCTTATTGTGAAAACACGATAAGACAAACGATTTCAAAAAGTGGTTTTATCAGTTCATTCAATTACTTTACATCATCGCAACGCCCCCTGAAAATATACAGGGTTGTCCAACAAGAGGTGTTATTTTGAATCACCCGGTATTTCGGTAGCCGTAACTTTTGAAGCATTGGACAAGTAGAAACTACGCCAGTACTAAAAATGGAACGATACACGCTTCAACAACGTATTGAAATTATTAAAATTCACTACAAAAATGGTGACAATCTTGCAGTCTCTCGAAGAGGTGATCACAATTGACCATCGAGATCTTGTGATGTAACACCTTCCGTCTTCTTCCTTTGGGTCCACGTGAAAGATAAAGTCTACGCCAACAGCCCAGCGTCGATTCAAGACCTCAAAGATAGATTTCGTGAGGCTATCGAGTGCTGCCACGTTGCGATTTGGTTATGGAAAATTTCGTGAAAAGGATATGGTCCTGTTAGCGTGGTCGTGGTGGCCATTTGGCTGATGTTGCATTATTAACTGCATAGATTCCTCTTTATTATAAAAAAACATCCGATCGTTTATATTAAAAAATTAAATTTTGCTTTGAATACCAAAATAACAGCTCTTGTTGGAAAACCCTGTACATATTTTTTTTTAAAAATCTCAAGAAGCCTCTGCATTTAAAAAGATCGTAGTACACCGAGTGGACGGCCGTGGTGTGGTAGGTAGTGTCAGCGACTAACACACAGAAGAACCCGAGTTCGTAACCCCGTAAGACCATAAAACATTTTCCACCTCGTAAATGTTGGCGACTTTACGAGCAACCTCTAAGCCATGTAAAACTTTTATAATCAAAAAATTTAACCACACATATATTTGAAACCACATATTTTTTTGAAAATAGCGACTTTCGAAGTTTTCTGACTATACAGCGACTGTTTTGTGATAGTAGTCTTCCTAAATGCAAGAATTTAATTCATGATTTCATCAAATCCCTATTTTCTGTATTTATTTCAAACTTTTCACAGTATTTTGATATTGTGTCTTTTCGTGTTTTTACAATAAGCCTTTTAGCTATCTCTAGCAAGCTATCTATTCAGAAATAAAATATTTTTTTTTTTGCATTTTTTTACGATTTTTTTGGTGCCAACAGAAATCGTTCCAACAACAATTTTTTTTAATGTTATGCGCACTGTCAATGTAATTAAGGTACATCGACGAAAATTGCAAACTTTAAATTTATCTTTATTTATCTTCAACTTTTTTTTTTTTTTTTTTAGTTTCAACTTTTTTTCAAATGTACTAAAAATCAATAATTTCACATTATATGACTGACACCACTAAGCGCTGCGAAGTATACGTGAACTCTCATGTTCGTGGCCATAAATTTTCCCATATTTATTGTAATAGATTGTGCAAATCCACATTATTGTGTGCAATGTATTCAGCACCAAATGCCAACACCCTTTAAAATAAGCCCACAAAAGATCACCAAAGGTATGCAAGCGTATCCATTGAATTGTTTTGCCATCCAGCTCCAGCTGGTGTCTGCTATTGAACACGAACAAATGCCATCAGAGATATTGAAATGCATCCATACTAATGTTATGGGGGTCTGTATGAATTGTAGAAGGTGCCTTCAATATTAGCACTACCGCCAGTGCCACCAATATCATGTGATTGATTCACAAGTTTCCGTTACGCCGTTTCAATGAGAAAAAATTGCAAATGTTTGCTTTGCGGGCATGGGAATGTGTTCGGTAAGCACTTCTTCTACTATTATTTTTTTTACCATTCTACAGAATAGTGAAGTAGTATAGTTTTCTTCTATTTCTATGGAAGGATGGTTGGATGGATGGATGGGTTGTTTCTTTTCGATTTTCTATTTGCAATTGAACGAAGTGGTGCGTTTCTGTTGCAGTTCCCGTTGTAGTAAAAGTCTTTGTTATTTTCACATGGGATTCTAAATAAATGTAATGCAGATAACGGATGTAAGTTTGTGTGCACTTATTTGTAAGTGTGTAACTATTTGTATTACTCAACACAAACACATGCAGGCGACTTCCGCTCCCACACACACACACACACACATGTATGCCGGGAAGCAACAAGACTGATGATGCCCATGTTGATTGTTTGCGAAAGAGAGTAGTATATGTGGGATATGTCTCAGTAACAAATACAAATACGAGTGGAACTAAATGCCAATGTAACTGATGACGTTACTTGTGGAACTTTGTCATTGATGCACAGTGGGACAATTTTAACAAAATATGCTCCAATCTCGTTTAAAATAAACTTAAACGTTAATGTTGACTATGTAACACACGGGTCCTCTTTCTGTACCTGTACCCTCCCCTGGGGATGCCAACCACATATTTACTGACGCAGCAAAATCGCATAGACGAGTTGTTTGTGGAACCTATTGGGATCAGCTGAATTTGAAATTGTCCCCCTAACTACCGGACCATTGTAAACTAATGGTGGTCGAAATAATGGCTACAGAAACTGCCGCAAGACAAGTTACTGGCAGTAAGGCGATAATTAAATCCCTGGAAAACTGTTCTTACAAAATAAAGTTCTAGTTATGAGGAATAAATAGAACTCAGTTGTAGTAAATTCTATTCGGCTGTGATACATTGCACTAGAATTGAGTATGCTTGAAATGTTTCGTATCTGAAAGTAGTTCTTAAATTGGGTAAAATTATACTGAATTTAAATACATTTTCCTTGATTTTAGTATTTGTTTGTGCGAGAATGCCGTGAGTCTCTGAAGGAGATAGAGGTCGCTTTCCAGGGTTTACAGTAACCGTACGGCTGATATACTTTCGACCGCTGGCACTACCCTGAATTTACCTGAGTGCAGTTATCATATTATGATTATTCTCTCAATGAGAGTAAAAGCTGATATTAGGGAAACTACATCTCATTGCAGAAGAACCAAATGCATGGAAACCAATAAAATTTGGCCTGTCATGGACAAGAGAAGGACACGGACCGCAGTTATACTGCCAAGATTTCGTCTGAGAAACCTCATTGCGTTTTTCTCTGGTTACTCGACTCTGGACTCATATGCCCGGAGACTAAGCATTCCATGCTAGGAGTTCTGTAGAAGCTGGAACGATGAACAGGTGGTGGCGACAACCAAACATCTTCCAAACTTATGTCGGAAGATGCCTGGTCTATAAACTCTTGGAGACAAAATCTGCCACTCCAAAGTTGATGTGGGCCGAATCCACTGATTTATTTAGGCGATGAGTTGGGTGAAACACTGGCCACTATCGAAAATGCATTCTTCATCCGAACTGTGCATATGTGGAATATCCGTCGTTGTAGTTTTTTTTCCTGCCAGCTAGGATATTCTCAAATTCAAGACAAATGTCAACAAACACCAGTCCCTCTTTCCTTACGTCAATACCCTGAACTCCTACCCCTAACGCAATGTACTGCAATCAACTTATTTGATTTATTTATTACAAATATCAGGTTATAATTTAATTTTAAAATGATATTTCGAGGTGAAGCTATGGCAATATTAAACTTAATTACTCAAACTTACAACACAGCAGATAGAAACTCTCTGAGCATTATTACATCAGTATCCACCACAGTGCATTCTTTTACCGACTCATCCGTGCGTGTGCTCATTTATATTGAGGTTTTGGCCGCACTCGCACTATTTATGCAACCCAATGCCAATTTTCTATTCGATACCCGGGAGTGGTGTCCCGGTATGTATCGTCAGATATTTGTTCATATATTAAATATGTATGCAGGTACAGAATACAAAATAACTCACATGAATACATCGTGCACCGTTTGTTTGGTTAAGTATCGTTGAGTGGTCTTTTTGGTGTGTATTCAATCATTCACAGAGCAAATGAACCGACCAAAAACCTACCGGTACAACCAAGTTACAACAAACTCGTTATGAAGCGAAGTTTGAAAACGGAGAGGAAGGATGGCCTGCGAACTGCATGCCCGTTTCTATGCCAGAGCTTTAATTACTTGGTAGCACATAATTCAACACCTGTCAAAATGATATTCTCTGTGTACGGCAGTCGACCTATCGAGCATGAGGTAGATTTATTTTTGGTTTTTGAGGGAGGTGTTGCATCGGAAATACAATTGAATGTATTGAAGTGAATAGTGCATTGAATTGCCTGGAGTCGGAAAATATCGATGTGTGTGGATTGTGGTCATGCATATATCAAATGCCACATTTCATATACAAAATCTCATAACAATTGATGATTTCTATTACATTCGGCCAGCATTGGTATTGAATATTTGTTAGGATGAAACGTGAGTGTATATGTATCTAATCAAGCACCATGACATTATCATAACTAATACAACACACCGACACCAGGTACGAACCCACTGGCCACTGGTCAATAAGAACAACACCAACGTCAGAATCAGTAGATGCTTTGTGAGGTATGGTCTTGTCAATAGACAACAGAGCCTAACTAGGAACTAACTTAGCATGTACTTAAAATGTACAAAAAGAAGAATACATCAACCCCATTCTCTACA
This sequence comes from Hydrotaea cyrtoneurina, assembly GCA_958296145.1. Classification (NCBI taxonomy): domain Eukaryota; kingdom Metazoa; phylum Arthropoda; class Insecta; order Diptera; family Muscidae; genus Hydrotaea; species Hydrotaea cyrtoneurina. Next base: position 45,783,418 of record OY282514.1, on the reverse strand, counting down.
CAAACATCAAACTACATTGGAAGAGAACAGATGCGTGTTCGAGGGTGGATCGGAAAATAAACAATTGTCCTCATATTTATAATCGATATAATTTGTCTTCACACTGTTTAAAGCCCACTCCGAACTGGAATTGCTTTTTCTAGAGACATTTTACCTGCCTCAGAGTTTACTCTCATGTAAAGTCGCCAGAATTTACAAGGTGGAAAGTTAAGCTGCCCATAAATGTTTTATGGTCTTACCAGATTTCGACCGTGGTAAGACCTCGCCCATCCCCATAATGCATTTAAAGTCTTATTTTGAGAAATGTAAAGAAATGTTCCACAATTACAAATTATCCGATGCTAATGACATTTGACAGATGAAAATGTCACTCAATGAAGTGCCGGTGTCAAAATTTACTCCTGATTTCTGAAAAAAAATGACAAGCTCCTCAAAAATTAGCTAGCTTCTTCACCAAACATTTAATACTAGTAAGTTGTAATGCGCCTATGCCGCCCGTTGAAATATGGAAAAAAAATTTAGTTGAGAAAAAAATTTTTTGTGGAAAAAAAAAATTGTGTTGAAAAAAAAAATTTTGTTGAAAAAAAAATTTTTGTTGAAAAAAAAATTTTTGTTGAAAAAAAAAATTTTGTTGAAAAAAAAAATTTTTGTGGAAAAAAAAAATTATTGTTGAAAAAAAAAATTTGTGGAAAAAAAAAATTTGTAAAAAAAAAAAAATTTACAAGCGCCCCGGTAGGCGAGTTGGTAGCGTGCTTGCCTATCAGCGTGGGGGTTGTGGGTTCGATTCCCACCAGAGGCTTTGGTCTGTCGCTGCAAAAATCAAGCCAAATGGTCTTTGTCACCCGGTTTACCCTTGGACCCAAAATTATAATATAAATTTACTTTGTATTGTAATTAATAAATAAATAAAAAATTTTGGAAAAAAAAAATTTGGGGGAAAAAAAAATTTTGGAAAAAAAAAATTTGGGGAAAACACAATTTCTGTACAAAAAAAAATATTATTTTTTTATTATTATTATTTATAGAATTATTATAGAATGCCTATTTAAATTCCTACGTACTGCGTGACAGAGTCAGTGAATCAGTGAATCAGGGAATCAGTGAATCAGGGAATCAGTGAATCAGTGAATCAGTGTCGAGGGTAAATATATATTAAGATTCTGTTTTTGCTAGTGATAACATTACTTTTGTTGAGGTCACCCAGTACTTAGTCCGGCCCTGCACACATGACCATATCATTGACTGAGGTGCCTGAAGTTTGCCGAACACTTGAGTCTTGGACATTTTCATTTCATTTTGATAATTTGTTTATATTAAATTGCAGTCTCTATACATGCGTACAGTCAATCTACTACCATTGAGACCTCATGTGCTCGTGATTGGGATGTTGAACCATTGCCATTCATCAGGTACATTCTCTGGGTACTTAAGGTTACATTGTTTGCTGTCTCGATGCCTTAACACTTTTCCTTCAAAGGGCAAACTACGATGTGCGTGGTTGATTTGAAATTTGGTTATCGCTTTGATTGGCATAAATAATGAATAGTTACAACAAATGGAAATAACTTCACAGATTTATAGAGGTGCCTCATATAATGTATGTGGGTTTTGCACTTGTTAATGAGTTCTTTGAATTGTTTATTAATTGAAATTTAAAATTAATTAAAATACCATCCGGTAGCCTGCAGCTCTGCAAAAGGGTGATAATTAATACCAAATTCTGCGGAGTGGTATGATGGATTTAATAGTATGTATGGGAGTTATTAAACATGTAGTGGGTTGCACGTATGCCAGTAGTAGTAATACCAAATTCGCTGTGAAGGTAGTAACGAGGCTCCTGAGATAAACCTTGTGACTGCTGGAAATGTGAAATCTACCTAAGTCGATCGTGTGTAGTTATGTAAAATGAATTTGGTTTAAATGTGGCCAGGGCCAAATGATTTTTCGAAACTTCAAATCGGACTACCAATATTATGTGAATTTAAATACTTCATATTATTAATTTTAAAACTCAAGTATTTGTTGACTTTAAATTGAGACTTTAATACAAATGTAAATATCATCAGGTCCGTCGAAATGCTGTTATCTTTTTACACTTTACTATGATATAAGTTTCAATTAATTGATGTTAGCCAAATTAATTAGCAACCGTACATTGCAGTTGCTAATTAATTTATTGTTATCAGTAGCCTTTCATGTATGCATGTTATTTGATTTTTTAAACACCAACTCTGTATGTGTATAGTATTAATTACTATAATGTATTCATTTACATAATTTAATGTAATTAAACAACACATATTTGTGCAATAGAACATAGACATGCCAAAACCAATAAAATGCTGATAAAAATCCACACACTGGAGTTTCTATGTTCATGAATAAATTAAAAATGGTTAGTCATCAGGATTGCGGTTCTATCGAATTATATTGAAATGCTACAAAGTAGAATTGAAAACAATCAGAATTCAAATAAAGGCAAATGCAATATTTACCGTCTTATATTGGCAACAATAATTCGACAAAACTACTTACTTCCCTTAACAGTCGATGTAGGAACAGACGGGGAACTTCTCGCGAATTAATGAGCTGTTTACCTTATAATTTCTATTCTAACTGACTACTGACTAAAACCGGCTCGAAATGGCCAATTATTTGCTAGAGAAGTTTTACGGCTCTATGAAAAATGTCCCCAAAAATAATGAAGAATTCCCCAAAAAAAATCTCATACAAAAATTGTGGAGTTTTTCATAATTTTTTGGTAAAATTTCATTTGACCGAAAATGGACGAAGAAAAATTCTAAAAAATTTTATTTTTGGGGAATTTTTCTTTTTTTTTTTGGAAAATTTTATAACTGAATTAATGTTGTGTTTTTGGGGTATTTTTCAGAATATTTGGGCGATTTTGCATTTCATAATTTTTCATAAATTTTTCAGAATGTTCTTTTTATATTTATTTTGGAGAGAGATTAGTGATTGCAGTCTCATTCTTTTATTTTTGGGATTATTTTCATAACAGAAATCAATCATATGATGTTGTTGTTTTTTTGGAGTATATTTCATAAACTTTACAAAATTTTTGAGAAAATGTTCATATTGAGGGGGATTTTTTTTATTTCTTATGGGGAATTCTTTATGTAGGGCATTTTTCATGGAACCGAGTTTAACATGGCTTGGAGATTGCTGTCTTACTTGTAAAGTCGCCAGCATTTATGAGTTGGAAACCAACGCAATTTTTTTCGACGATTTCGGGGTAGAGAAACAAGAAATATTATTAATTGAAAATTAAAATTTTTTCAAAAAATTCAATTTTGTTGACATTTTCTATTTTATTTCAAAAGTTCATGACTTTACAAAGGGTTTTCAAAAGAAAATGTCCACAAAAACCCGGGGGAAAAGTTATCGGCGGGATGACTCAATTTACACGGTAACTTTTTTCTAGTTTTTCTTGACATTTTCTTTTGAAACCCCTTCGTAAAGTCATTAAAGGCTCATGACTTTAAGATTACTCTTTAAAACCCCAAAAAACCTATATGCCCTTTTCTGAAGTGCATTCTTCAATTATCGAAAAAAAAATATATATTTTTTTAATTTTTAAATTAAACCAGTGAAAAAGATGCATCATCTTCCAGTAAAATATTATTTTACTGTATAACAACTAGAACCTCTTCGAATGCCATTCAAATAAATTCATTCTCAATCTTGTAAAATACATACTTTTTAAATCAAATGTTGCTTTTAAATGTTGCAAATATGAATTGAAGTTTAATATGTCACAAGGAAACCCATTGAACTCTAACATAGTAAATAATTGCAAAGGGCAACAACTCAATTAAGATAATTATGAAAGTTATGAAATCTCTTTATGTAATTTTCTTTACAATTTTCCTCTTTCAGAAAATACCGAATCCGGGAGCAAAGTACTCGTCAATAGTTGCCAGCAGTTTACCGAAGAGAAAGGAAGCGATTATTTAAATGTAAATTTTATTAAGAATTTCCTGTCTACATACACGTATATGGTACGTTGTAGTGTTTGTGTGTGTTTATCACAAATACTTGAAAGAAAATGAGGCAAACCAGCCAAGGAAAAGCCAACCAACCAACCAAATGTACATACACATTCAAGTAGATAAGTATGTCTGTTGGCATACACTTCTCAGTTGAGTATATACGCAAGTAATCTATGTGTATGCACACATACATTAAAAAACTGAGTGTGTGTGTGTGTATGGTTGTGAAAGGATTGTATATTGAAAATTATGGATATTAAATTATCGATAAGATGAATCGTTTTTCTGCAATTGCACAAGTTAAGAATGGATGACATCCAACCGAACTCACTCAGCCAGCCAGCCAGCCATCCACAAATTGATTGCACGAATACATTCGCATTATGTACACATGCACCTACTCCAGCAGCGCCTCAATGTATGCTATAATCTTTTCCAACTCTTTTCAATTTGTTGCTGCATCCTCTCATCCCTGAAGTTGCATTTAAAGTTGCTGAAACTGTTGCTGTTGCTGTTGCTGTTGGTCGTGGCATTAACATTTGCATCTCTGCATATATTTCCGCAACAACAACACAACTTTGTTGAACATATCCAAAACGCATACAGACGCCGACACTCTTCTATATCCATACATCCAATAGTAAATATGCGACGAAATAACTTATTGCCTGTTTGCCACTGCTAGATGTCTATCTGTCAGCTTATCCGTCTGTCTGTCGGTCTATGGGTATGTCAGTTTGTCTGTCAGTCAGCTAGTTTAGGGTGCCTGGCTGAGTGTCTGTTGGCTGGCTCTTTATTATCATCTTCCGTCACCCAGGCCATGTCTATCCGTCATACACGATGTCAGTTAGTTTGTCATGAGCTTTCAAAAACAAACTTTAAATTCGTTCGGTTGGGGTTGCATCTATACACTGTGCAGAAATTGAATAAGGCAATACAAGTATCATCATTTATAAGCTTATACTGAGTGCCTTCATGAACTACGAAAAGAAATATTTGGAATACTGATCCGCAATAGGGTGAACTACTTATACAGTCATAGAAATGTATAACAGTGTTATAAACCATATTTAATTCGCAACGCCTAAATCGTTTTTTTTTGTATTGATAATGCGCCGGGTTACAAGCTTAGAAGTGCGCTATATCGGGATTGAGTGAGTCGTTCATCTCGTCGCCGACCTCCAGAGAACTTGACCCATGGTCAAATAAGAATGAATGACAGAGATTGAGGTCGTCAATGAAAATAAGGAATAACGAAGGAGAGAGAACATAACCTTGTGGCACTCCTGCAGTCAACTTATGCTCGTTGGATGAGACTCCTGAATTAGATAGCCTCTCTTAAAGATTTTCTCTTATCTATTATTCGCATGCATATTTCGCATAACAATTAAAGGGTTTGCCTAGATAGAACTTACGAAATAGTTAGCCGTCGTACGAACTGTCATACTCTGGCAAATCATAATGAATAGACTCACGCTTGAACAATATCAAATATCAATTTATTTTGAACACAAAATTATGTTCACCGATGAGGGTAATTTGGCTAATTGCTTTGTGAATAATTAAATTTGATGCATATGAAGCAGAGCTCGCAATAATTGGTCTCTCTCTCGTGGTTGCTGTCGGAAAAAGCACTGGTTTTCTGACACGATTGGAAATACTCATGAAACTTCGTTCTTCTTTGGCTTCCTCTTCCCTCAACCGATGAGAGTGTGTGTTAGCTCGCTGGGCTCATGGGTTCACACGAGCGCCCTATTTTCTTCGCCCTTCCTTCCTTTCTTTCCATAAGGCAATCACAACAACAAATATAAAGACCATTGTTAGGTACTCTTTGCTTGCTTTGCTCACTTAGTGACTCTCAGTAGCGAAGCGAGGATCGGCTCTGTTCGTATCGAGCGATTAGTAAGAAACCGATTCTTGTGTTAGGCTCATCCCGAGACGAAGACTACGATCGAGTGCTGTTCAGACATTGATCGATTCCGTCGCATTCTTTTCGGTCTTTTCAGTGAGCAGACTGTGCAGGAAAATTAAGTTGAGTATATTTTGCGAGCTCTGATAGGGAGCGAGACTCCATTACATCTAGAGAATTTCAATGTTTGGTGTGGTTTACATGCTGCTGGCAACGTCGAACTATATTTCGCCATATGGCAGAAATCATTTTTAAAAATGTATGCCACGTTTAAATAATTGGATTAAAAAAATTGTGATTAAAATTTAATTTTTGTTCCTGTATTTTTTTTTGCAATTTCAAAGTCTATTAAAAAAACACGTTATACAATCCCAAAAAAAATTGTGGATTGGAGTCAGGCCATACACCACTTACAAGTCCAATATACTCCATACTAGAGTCTACCGTTTCAATTGCAGAATGTGTAAGCAATAGTTTTCAGTTGGCTTGTGTATGCATGATGTTAAGAAGTTGAGGTTCTATTGATTTTGTTTCATTTTTCCTTGTACCAAAAGGACACGACACATATTTGAATTAACCACCAGAAGAATAAATTAAATGATCCAACCTGTTGCAGATCCCTTCTGAAGCATATCCATTCTGTACCCTGTAAATCAGCGTGGATTTCGGCTTCCTTTTCAACAGTAGTGACTCAGCGTTGTCAAACCCTATTATCGGTGTTCTATACCCGATTAAACTCTCTACCTTTCAACCCTTCTCATTTCAGACTTCCCGCTCCTTATCGTCTCTAATAGCATGATGGATGCCACCGACTTTTGTTGAAAGTATAATCGTCCGAATATTCAAATGGTCTACTGATTCCCACTCAAAATATTCGCAGTATAATTTTTACACTAAGTGCAATTGCTGTTGTATGGTGTGTATGTACTATAAATGAATCCTTTCGGATCTTTCTTCCCTTTGCAATGCTTTTCAGCATTTTCTTAAAACATTTTATATTTGTTTGCCTCCTCATCATTATCATCGTTTTCTTCTTTGGCATCTTATGTACAGGGTACATATAGCAATGTCTTCTTTCCTGCTTGGTCCTTTCTATTAAATATTAAATGGAAATATCGTTCATGTCTAGAGACTTTAGCCTGTTACCAGACAACCACCTGTACATTAACTTACCTCCCTCAACAGGAGGTGCATTTCTCTTTTATTTTTTTGCTCTTTACATACGGAAAATGTTTTAAATAAGTATAAAATGAAATGAAATTTTGCATTTACCATTAAAATTCCCTCTAGGGTTGTGTCGCTTTTCATCCTCATTATTCATCAGACGTAGTTTGTTGAGCACACTGAAAGCAGAGCGGAGACAAAAGAAATGACGTTTATGAAAAAAAAGTAGTGAAATTATGTATTTTAAAAATTTATGAAAATAAATCAAATTTACGAGCGTTTTCACAATATACTGTTAAGAGCTGAACGGCTGTTATTGATGTCAGATTGTGGGAGACACTGACATTTTAGCTGGACTTAAGGAAATGTGGCCTTGAGCTGTTGCGACTGGCAAAGGGCGGACTGAGTTTCCGAGAGGGTGGTAGTGAGTAATGCGACATGTTAATCAGGCTGTGAAATTGGAAACAGTGTACAAAATCGTAATCTAAAATTAACTAAATTAACACATAGCAGAACAGTAACATGCAAACACGAAATTATTACTTGAAAACATAGAAAGAGAAATATGGCGAACAAAAACCCAACCACAAACCGAATCCATCTGCTACTCTAGATCTTTTTAATCTAATAGGTTAAAATTAACACGTAAGTGCATTTAAATTCCATTTTTGTGTTGATCCAGAGAAGAAGCTTATGGAAAACGACAGGCCAATTTGAAGCCCACATAAATAATGTGGGTTTATGGCTACGGGGCAACCCTTACCTGAGAATAATAAACGTGTGCCTCCAGCATCACCAAAGGTTGCTAGTAGGCCTGGTAAGTCGGAGAACAGAAAATACACCATTATCATTATTTGAATGCAATTCAGAGGTGGAAATAGCCACCACCCTGCATTTGAGGCAGTTGCTTCTCTGTAATTGGAATCCCTAGTTTGTGTGGGAACTCCCATTCTATTAAGTATTTATGATTTTGTGGTAGAATCGTTTAACAATTTTAATATCAAATGCCACTAATAATTTACTGATATCGAAAGGCTTCTTAAATATTTAGCATTGTTTTAATTAAAAATAAATATTAACGTAAATTTGTAATTATCAGACAATAAGACCATAAGTTTTTTCAATTCCCGATTTATGTTTATGTTCATATTAATAAACTAGACTTATCATTTATGTAAATATGAATACAGACATTCTTTACGGGTATTTTTGTTTTTTTTTTGTGAAATATTTTAATTGTTTTCATTTCAATCACTGCACAATTTGTGATGTTTTTTTTTTTATTCAACTGAGTGAATTCATGGGAATGGAAAAAGTCATTCAGATACAAACAGAAATGGAAGTGTGTTTTTTTTTGTCATTACTAGAGAAAAATGTCTGTTTAATATATGTAGGAATGATTTTTTGCATATGTGGACATTCGACTGGGTCGCAATAAATGGGGTGCAAACTTGTGTCAGAGTTGTGGTCTCAAGATTGAGGTTTGTAAAAATTAAAAAGTTATTAAATTTATGTGAGAGAAGGATGGTAAGGGATATGTAGTGTGCCGGAATATAACACAGATAGGATCGTATACCGATAAGAACTTTAAACACTTTCCACAGCGTAAACGTCGGCGAGTTTATGAGTAACAGTATTATTTTTCTGCTGTCGTTTAAACTCCATAAAGGCCGGCGACTTTATAAATAAGAATGTAATCTTTAGGAGATATTAAAAAAGAAGACGAATGCATTCTTTCATTACAGGTTTCCTATGGATTATATTCAACATATTTTTGAATACGCAACGATGAAGCAAAAGACATTTCGTAGGAAATGATAGTGGAATTGTTGAAATTCTTTGTGTGTGGTGACTACCGAAATGTTTCCTCATGAGACGGTCGATCAATTTTCTTAAACTGTGCCAGCGAACTTCGAAAGCACTATCAGCACAACTTAAGTTCGTCGGAATAATACAACAGTGGGGGAGTTTTAGCCACAGAAGATATTATTCTCAAAATAATAGGAATAAAAAAAAAAGTTGTTTACGTATTTTAAGATAGAGGGGGTACATTCGTGCAAATATCACACAGCTAGTCCAGTTTCATGTAATTATAAGTCCAGTTTCATGTATAACAGTTTCATGTGACTATAAGAACATCAAACATGTTTCAGTGGCCGCATCCACTTCGTAAATGCTGGCGAAGCATTAGCCGTTCGTGGTATTCAGTGAGTATACATATTAATGGTTTGAGAAACTTCCCCTTCTGGTTCTTTTTTGTTGGAGACCGCTAAAATGCTTCCTCATGAGACGGACAATACATTTTCTACAACTGCTGCCCCAAAAAATCACTGATTTTGTTTTCAATACAATTTAGCTCAGGGACTGCTCCAATCCAAAGACAGTTGTTTTATTTTGTTTCTATTATTATTTGTATTTCGCTACCCAATTTACTGTCAATACACATACATATATGTGATTTCAACCATGTATTTCCGAACATTTTTTTAAGGTTTCATTGAAAATTGTTTTTAGTTGATACGGTTTTTTATTTTCGTGAATACCAGCGAGTTAATTAAGTTCACCACCATATGGTAAAAACATTTTTTAATATTTAATTATATTTACATATAGCGATTGTCAATTTGCATTTGCCCAATACGTAAGTCTGTATGTTCTCTTTTTTATGGTGTTAGGGGAAATGACAATTTCATTTCCGGCGAATGTGTTTTTTTGTTTTGTTTTCAGTTTGGTATTTCATATTGTTTCCTTTCTTGTTTCAGTAAATATGTTACTTAAGGCATGAATGAGCACTGTTTAAAAGCCAAAATTTGGTTGAACATATGGGACAGTTGAAAAAGCAAGAAAAAGAAGGCGCAGAGGGAAATGCGGTAGTTTCCCTTTGCTGTGAAGTAATTTTAAATATGACAATAAATTCAACAATTAAATAGTAGTTGGCAGATTTTTCGGGAATTCTAATAATGAAAGAGAAAGACAGTTGGAGAAACTGTCTTTTAATTTGGAAAACTGAAAACATTATTGTGGAATATAAAGGGTTCTCCAACAAGAGGTGTTATTTTGAATCACCTGGTATTTCGGTAGCTGTCACTTTTGAAGCTTTTATTCTTTAACATTTGGCAAGTAGAAACTACGCCAGTACTAATAAAGGAACCATACACGCTTCAACAAGTGGTTGAAATTATTAAAAATTACTCCAAAAATGGTGAAAATCTTGCAGTCACAGTTTGCAAAACTAAAAAGTTTCCAGGCCGTGTTATCTCTTGAACAGATGACCACAATTGGCCACCGAGATCTTTGATTTAACACCTTGTGACTTCTTCCTTTAAGGCCACGTGAAAGTTGAGGTCTACGTTAACTGCACAGCGTCGACTCAAGACCTCAAAGATAGAATTTGTGGGGTTATCGAGGAAATAAGCCAGTCACTATGCGATTTGGTTATGGAAAATTTCATGAAAAGGATATGGTCCTCTAAGTGTGGTCGTGGTGGCCATTTGGCTGATATTGTTTTTCATTATTAAGGTCATAAATTCCTCTTTATTATGAAATAACCATCCGATTAAAATTTATGAAAATTGATATGGGACTTACATACAGAGTGTGACAGTAAGTTTATTTTGTGAAATAATGTGTAACAGAAATTTATTTCAGAATCAGTCTCCAGATTTAAAACCCATACACAATCTTTAGGAAATAGTAGATCGCAAAATTGGGACACGAGATGACACTAACAAGACAGATCTTGTAGGTGCTGGATAAAGTAATGGATACCCAACAATATATTAAAATGCGAATTAGAAGATTTTTTTTTTGTGAAGTACAGTTTGTGTAGTGTACTAAGAGAAATATTTGAGAAAGTAATATTTTGAATTCCCCAAAAAAAAAATTGAGGAGTTTTGTCATAATTCTTAGTAATAGTTCAATTGAAAATAGAAGATTTTCCGATTTTTTAATTTTATGTATTATACACTCCATCATAGGATGGAGTATATACTAAGTTTGTCATTCCGTTTGCAACACCTCGAAAGAGTGATCTGCGACCCTATAAAGTATATATATTATCGGTCAGTGTAACATTCTAAGACATTCTAGCGATGTCCGTCTGTCTGTCTGTCCGTCTGTTGTCTGTTGAAATCACGATAGAGTGCGAACGACCAACGCTAAGAAGCTGAAATTTTAGGAAGATGTTTTTTGCCCATAAGCAGGTTAAGTTCGAGAATGGGAAATATCGGACCAAAGGGGAAAAAGTTCCCCTTTACGGGACTAAATATATCCCGGCCATAATCAAATTTTTCAAATATTTTTTTTCACTACATCTACACTAAGTTTATATAATTTATAGATGGGGAAAAAAATCCCAAAAATGGGCGTGCTCATGGGTTCCGTGGACCCTTGGGGCCAAAAAAAGGGCCCATGATAAACATGCGCATATGGGTATCGAAATGCAACAAAATTTTCTCGCGAACCCAAATATGCATTTATTTTTATGATTTGGATAAAATTTGTGATCGGGTTCCTGGGACTAACTGGTCACGAGCGGCCCAAAACCTCAGTTAGTATTCTTATTTATTGACTTTTTAAGGATCCATGATGGAGGGTATATAAGATTCGGCCCGGCCGAACTTAATATTTGTCCACTTGTTTATCTTTCTTTTGGGGATGTTTTTAAAAGAAAAGTGGATTTATAGGCAATATAAATGTCAAATTAATATTTTTCTCATACTTCTGAATTTTGAAAACCTCAGGTGTTTTTTGGGGCGGATTTTGCATTGGATAATTTTTCATAAATTGTTTGGGGATTTTTCAGAATTTTTGGGTACATTTGCATACCGGGCTTTTGGGGGGATTTTTTATTTAATTTAATTTTCTTTAATTTTATAAGAGTGCAATTTGTTCTCAAATTGTGACTCTAATGCCTCTCAAGCGCCTTTGCATTTAATAATCATTAACAAAAAACGTAGCTACAGAATATCTGGAGTTGCTTCTAAGATGTTCAAATGTACCTTTCTCAACCTACTTTTATGAAGGAACCACTGTTCAATCGAATTTGTTTTGCCAGATCTAATTGGAAAAAAATTAACGAGAGGGAATTTCCCCTGTTATTCTCAATTAAGTGAAAGCCCTGTGACGTGTCTGCCATAGAAATGTACCATTCCGCCCGTTTTATAAATCATACAAAACCATTCATTTGTATGGGAGATACCAGAAGTAGCCCTCACTTAATTTTCAGTAACAGCGAAAATCCTCCATCGACTGTAAGCCTAATTTGCCTTAAGCACGATTTAAAAAAGAGTTCGCACGCCAATGAACCGCCAAAGGAATTAAGAACAATGTTTATTTCAATATTACTTAACAATTAATTGATGCGTATACTGCAAAATGAAATTCGACGAACAAAAAGAAAACAATATGCAATAACGCCAAAAGGAACCAAGTCATGACACAGTACAAAAAAAAATAAAGAAAAATTGGCAACAAAAAACAAAAAAAAATGAAAGAAAAATTCTGAAAACGAAACAAGAGAAAAAAAAACTTTCAATCATTGTCACAAAAGGGTAGGAATGACACCGATGTGTATGCCCGGGTAAGCGTACTCACAAGGAATATTGTGGACCAACGATGGGACGCATCGTTGGGTGTAAAGGTACCGACATTAATCATTATGCTGTTGTTTGAAGTGGAAACTTTTGAAAAAATAATTACAAAAGGACTCCATAGCCCCTTATCGTGCCACTTCTCCTCACTTGTCAAACCCTCACTTTTCCATTCACTCATTCATATTTGTTTTCACATCATAATGAATAGCAAGCAGAGCCGAGCAAAAAAAAAACACTAAAGGATACTTTTATTTTTTGTTACTCCCAGAGACCGACAAGGATATGTGTTATCCTTTGTGCTGACACAATATCGATTGGTTATTTTTGTTTTCTTCTGTGCAGCCAACTGCCATCCGAACGCACAACAAAAAGTGATAATTTGTGAACACAACAATATTATTGACAAATAAAGGGTGATTATTTTTTCATGCACCTCGTAGCTGTTCTTCTCTGTGAGTTCTTGACCACAATGATGCTTCCTTTTTTATTGTTTGCTGGCAATTTTTGAAAAATGCGATAATTGTGGAAACTGTTGACAGAAGTGGAAAAAGGGGGTGGCAGGAAAAAGGGTTAACTGAAGTGTTTGTGCATAAACAGATGTGGGTCAGTGACATCGGGATTGATTGATTGATTGAAAGGCGGGACAAAGCCGTTTGTGAAAAATATTGTTAATTTTATTGGAATAAAAAGTATTTGTAATCAAAGCATAATGATGCTCTACTAACTATGTATAATGAATGGGAGTAAGAGAGAGGGAGGGAGAAGGTTTCAATGAAATGTGTATACCCATTAGTAAGGGCTTTTGATATTAGCAATGCCATCATTTATATGACTTCTTAGTTTTTAATAAAGTTCAAAGTGGTGGTTAGGAGTAATGATAATTTTTAAATTAGAATAATTTATTATCTTTGAGGATAAGGAAACATAAGGACTCTATTGTAAGAAGAAGTAACAAAAAAACGTTTGGTAAGAGTGGGCAAGAAACCATTTACTGGGTCAGGAGTTGGTACACAATTCTGCAATGTCAAGTTGGAAGAATCCTTTTAGCTTTTAAACATCTCTGGGAGAATTTATTTATTTTTTAAATTGGCCATAATTCTGAAGAACAAAACAATATAATAAAATTATTCGTGAGATCAACATATGAAGATCTTCAAGTAAACGTAATTGGATAAATTACAAAGTATTGTTGCTCCGACTAATGCTGAAATCATTAGTGTCCGACAAATAAAGGGGTGGAATTCAGAAATATACAGACTGAAATGAAACGATATCAATTACGTTAACGGTATCAGTTTGTCAGATATCCTGCGTCTGGTCGTTAGAACGTTTAGCTAAAATATCCGGCTATCCAGGGAGTTCCATCCGTCATTGTCAAATGCCCAGTTGATAGGACGACGCAATGGCGGGGACGACTTGGGGTCTATTTCATTATGAATAAATGGCCTAAATTCGAAAATGAAAGAAAACCCCAACGAAATGAAACAACATCCCAAATCAATTCGAGAATTTAGACTTTTGATTGGTCTCCTTGTTCCGACCAATGATATTGATCATCTGAGAAACCTCAATTTACAATTATCTTTAGTAGACCTCTATTTGTATCTTTAAGAATTGAAAACTCCATTAATGACAGTACTCTGGTGCGTATACATAATAACAAAATTACCTAAATTAAGTATACGCCACCGGCGTCTAATCTGAATCGTTTCCATACACTATGAAATCACTACATGTGTTTTTATGTTTGTTGACCTTAGAATCATTTAATTCTAAGCTGACATGTAATCCCAAATGGCTTTAAAAAGAATTCAAGACTGCCTGTATGAGAAAACTTAGTGACTTTGATGTCTCTGGTGTGTTGGTGGCTCAAACGAAATACACCAAATATAACTCAAATGAGGTTAACGCACAAAAATATTACAGATAACTTTCGTTGATAATATAGCAACGAAACAACTACTTGTGTCACAAACTTATAAAACTAACTTACTAATTGTTTTATTTGAGATTTAGCAATCTGTGTGGAATAAGTGATACACTAAAGTTTGTAATACGTTTGCTAGGTTAGCAAAGCGTTGAACTCAGTGATATTTTAAGACCTGGTGTGATGATGTCGGCCGTCTTATACATATGAAATAACACTAAGGCCTGGCTGAACCAAGTCGACGATTAAACAGCAGCAAATGTACATATTTTTCACTAATTTACTACTTTTTCAAATGTTTGTCATATTGAATGTAGAATTTTCAATAAGCTGTAGCTTTAAGCACTTGCATTACAAAGATTGAACGCATTTACTATTCGATCATGCTGAACATCTCTGGGCAAACGTCGCTGTTTCTAACTTTTTGCTGCTGTTGTAGTCAACAGCAATTTTAAAATTACAAGTAAAATTACAACACTTCAATTTTTGCATCCGGTTTTCCGATTATGAATCCAAAGTGCCAGAGTGAAAATCCAACTACTGAACAGTGCCAGACAAATGCAACAGCACATGCGGTGTAACGATGGAGTGATGTCAAGACAACGCCAACACAGCAGAAGACAGTAACTAAAATAACAATAGAGTTGATGACTTATAATGGCAAATTGCAAAATGCAACATATTTTCTTGCATCCCCTATCTAAGGGGTGAAAAGTGGAACTTGTTTGATGGTGGCAACATCATTGCTGAACTGCTGTCTTTTCGGGGAGACAACAAGTGCTGTTGCTCAAACTTAATCAGTGTTATTGCTAAAGTTTAGCTTTACGGAAAGTTTAAGGGAGAAGAAGACCTGTGGGGATGGCAGTGACACTTGTTTGCCATATCAGACATTTCACTGTGGATTAAATGACAATTGGGATTGAAGTTATGTAACATGAGATTCAAATAGAATGTAGTAAATTGAAAGTGGAAGGCATTACTCGGAAATTGGCTCAGATAAATAAATAAAAAGCAAGTCCTTTCGAAAATTGAAATATGACCAAAAGTCATAGAGCAGGGTTTTCAAAAAAAAAAGAAACGTTAACCCTCTAACCCGCAAGAGTACCTCAAGACACTCCTGTAAGTCACATTCGTTTATAGATTTTAAAAGTTTGGGGTTTAGAGGGTTATGTTTGAAATTTTAATTTAGTTAGACAAGTGGTCAGTCTATATGTAGCAAACGTTACAACCAGTGTTGCCATATATCCAGATTTATCTGTTTTCCGCAGATTTTTGGGGCTCTAAATGGTACTAAATGCATTTCAAGCCGAAACAACTGATCCTCTTTTGGACGAAACCAACTGATACTTCTGTGAAATGATCTACAGAATAATGTATATTTTTCATTAATTTGCCTCAAACTTTGGTAATTTGTATACGATTCACTTAAAAATGGGCAATATTAATTGATAACAAGTATCTTTAATACAAATC
Organism: Hydrotaea cyrtoneurina; assembly: GCA_958296145.1. NCBI lineage: Eukaryota > Metazoa > Arthropoda > Insecta > Diptera > Muscidae > Hydrotaea > Hydrotaea cyrtoneurina. Next base: position 45,767,341 of record OY282514.1, on the reverse strand, counting down.
GCAATTTATAAAGAACTAACAAGATTGTGAATGATACAGTTTTCGGTATCTGTAAGTGATGGGGTAAAACGGAGACTCATATCGGATTCAGGAGATCATTTTATATACAGATCTGTTGGTTTTGTCAAAATGAGGTCTCAAAAGTTAATTTTTGCAGAACAGTATTATTTAAAATATCTGCAGTTTTGCAGATTTCGGGACAACATATACAAGATTCGAAGTAGATAATAATGTTGAACAAGTGACATCCCTTTGGACTTTTCTAAACAATTCAATAAGAACAATATTATTTATGAGTATATACAATTCTCGCATGACTATATGACTGTCCACACCAAACACCTGACGCTACATTCTTAAGATGCGCAGGTGTTTAGTAATTGAAATGGAAAAGTGTCAAAATGCATGTAATTGGCCTCAACCAAGTGTAAAAAAGTGTGACAAAAACAATTTCAAGTGAAAAAAAGGTACAAAAAAATTTAAAAAAGAAGAAGAAAAGGGAAAATTTTTAAAGTAAATATAAAAATAAGGCAATACTTTTTCATGTTGGAAGGGGGATCAATGGGACCTAAACCGCCCGACAAACAACACTAGGTTAAGATCAAAGTTTTCACATAATCTCCGTGTAATTAGTGAATCACTGTAATGTAGGGGAATTCTTTTCCAGATATTTGTCTTTAGGAGGTGGCTTAGAATTTTTCCAACAGTGTATTATATTGGTGCGAATTTGATATATGATGGAATTATCGCCATTTGGTGAATATTTATAAAACTAGGCTTACTTGTGGGTGGATGTGGCGTGGTTGCTAGTATGTGCGACTACCGCACAGCAGTAACCAAATTCGAAACCTGGTAAGACAATTAAAACAGTATTCAGCGGTTGCTTTTCGTAAGAGAGTATTCTCTAAGAAAGAAATGCTCCAAATATGTATACAACATTGGAAAGCCACGGTAGTCATTTGCCTGATATAATTGAGACTGTAAATGTCATATGGCGAAGGCTATGGACTAGATAGAAATCTGTAGAATAAGCAAACGCAGCCATCTTATAGGTAGACTGCATATGTCGTCAGTCAAATTCTCTCTGATCTTGGAAACAACCTTCTTGGGCATAAACATCTATCATCGTAACTAACTTCTACTTGTTGTTGTATGATTTCATATTTCCTTTAAAATGTCATTACGGCACTTAGATCGAAGTCGCAAGTAAAATCGCATTGCCTTTAAGAGGTGACTCTGAAAACTTGCAGATGACTTTATCCGAATTTGGGATACACTTGCAAATTCACTTACACTTGCAGACTGTTCTTCTTAATTATTTTTCATTCTGTCAAATTTTTTTCAAATATTTTTCATGAGTTCCGATTTACATGATGACTTTTTCCCAAGGCTTTTTCTGGTAATTTTCTTTGGCAAATCTTACGAAAACTGTTTAACAACAAACAGGCGTGCCTGTTTCTGAAGTATAAACAATATACAGTCTAACCTCGATATAACGAATCTCAAGGGGATCAGAAAAAAAACGTTATATTGAATAATTCGTTAAAATGAGGTTCGTTACATCGAGGTGAAGTTGCACTTCCATTCGTTATAAAGCGATAAATAAACATTGTTTATTAATCATCATCTACATACCGTGTTATAGCGAACGATTTCCGCCAATAAATTAAAGCAAATTTGAACATCTCTTTTTTCCCCTGCCATTAGAACTTTACAGCTAACAGCAACGACAACTATCAGTGCTTATTTTACTAAGCATCAAACAAATATAATTTTCTATAGAAAAACTTGGAAAACTTTGCTTAAACCAAAAAAAAACACAATAATTTCGTGTGTGTCTGTGTCACTGCAATGGTTGATAATTCGTTATGACGAGGTTTTTGACAAACGTATTCGTAATAGAGAGGTTTATTTTGTATTAGATATTATGGAGCGCTGTTGGGGATTTCAAAAAATTCGTTAAATCGAGGAAATCGTTATATTGAGGGCCGTTATATCGAGGTTGAACTGTAAAATGTTTTTATTTTTTTAATTTTCAATTAAAGAATCAAACAGCCACGAGTTTTGCTATCCCTCTTGCTACTCTACTGCCTTAACTAACAATCGTCTAATGTTTTGCCTGTTCAACCTTGGTTGAACCGATTTACACGATGACTTTTTCTCCAGGGTTTTTCCCGTCCTTTTCTTTGGAAAACTCTTTATAAAGTCTTGAGCGTTGACAGGGTATAAATACACACATGCATAAAAATGTGCTGTACAACAAAAATATTTTTTTAAAAAAAATTCAAATGTAAATTTTGCCCCAGTTTCCATTTCGCGACAGTTTTGCTGCCCATTATTTTGTAAAAAAAATTCAATTCATGCTGACCCTTACGCCTGTCTTTGCCCTTAATCGTTGAAAGTCATGCCTGCCCACCCTGGGTAAAATCGGATCAAACTGATATTGATGTATTGTTCGATTTGTGTTGCCTTCTAATTCTACGAAATCAGATTGTTGCTAGATACATTTTTGGGAATAGGCAGACTTCTCGTGTGCTTGTTCTTGTTCAGTGATTTCATTGCAAGTTCCATGTTAAGTTTTATGACCAGTTCTTCTTTAAGAATAAAATAAAAGAAACCCTTATCAGACCTAAGTTAGTCAGGGGTTTTTGTTCTTGGCCGTCACCCTTGCTTAACTGTATCGACTCGATCTCTACCCATCTCTACCCACATCATTTTAGACGTTCCACAGATAATTTATCCATTTTTTCGATCAAAGATACTGTGCCTCCCTGACTTCATGAGAAGCAACTGCTCGCCGACCAACAAATGATAAGAAGTACAGCATCTGTTGTAAACAAACTTTACGAAGATATACCCTTTGCAACCGAGCCAACATCAGCCCTGGGAGGACGTGTTGCAAATGATGAAATAGTTGGTGCTCTTCTTAAAGAGTTTTCAAACTATTTTCCATGATATCAGCCATTGTCATCATAACAACGTTTAGAGTTTGGGGAGAGAATAAGCGAAATGCGGCAAAAATGAGAAATCTACAATGAGGCAACATTCAAAGTGTTATGTGTCAGCAAAAACTTTGATTGTATGACGGCGGCAAAACAAAAAAATAAAAGATGAGAAAAACAAAAAAAAAATATATACATAATCAGTTTCAACCAAATTTTACTCATATTCCGCTACAATATCAGCATCAGCCGTAACCGAGGACACCGTGGCAACAGCCGCAGCAGTAGTAGTAGTAGTAATGGTGATACGGAAGCACATAAAACATCATTATAACTTTTTTGTTGCTTGCAAAGATGGAGAAAAAAAAATCCAAAAACGAATATTATAATTAAAGCATAAAATGAAGAATAACAGCCATGAGATGAGCAACAAATTTTGCAACTTCATCAGTTGCCTGAAATTACTCTGATGCCAGGCAACTGTATAAAGTTCCCGGAATATGTACGTACCCATACAGACACACACACACACACGTTCACATATGACACACACTCATATGAGTTGAAATGATACCATCATCATAACTTTATCTGATGCTCGTTCACATCCATGTATGCTTTGGAGTATGAGCCTGTTTCCATTACAGTTACTAATAACAGTCATAATTTTAATATAAAAGTCTATTTAAGTTTGTTGATGTGTTTCTGTGTGTACGTGTATGCTAGTGGATTGGGTGCAAAATTACAATGATTTAAATATGATGATATTGCAGTTTATTACTCGTGTTCGTTTTGGAATGGTAGTAGATTTTCGTAACGTCTATTAACGTCTAGTTTACTTTCTTCGAAAGTTCGTCAAATAGATGGGGTATCATTACCAAGGTGGACCTTTGTTGACCCCACAATCTTTGATTAGAATTTCCTCATGTTCCGTGAATACCATAGGTTGGAATTTTTAGTACAGTAGATTTTTGTCCATCTCAATGACGACAGGAGGGACTTTGAATTCAAATTTTTCTCTAAACGTTGTGAAAATACTAAAATTTTGTAGTTTGTTAATAAAAGGAACCAATCTGGCATTAAGGTGGGAATCTTTTTTTTTTTTCGAATGCTAAGAAGACCTTCTCTACATCCCTAGTTAATATGATCAGCGAAATCTAGAATTCCATATTTCCGATCCTTTAGTTTTCTATTTTGTCGATGCCCACATCCGCTCAAAACTGTCGAACTCTGCAAGAAGTCCCTTGACGTGTTGATCGACAGGCACAGAACTCTATACGAGCCCTTGGAAAGTCGTGAACCGTGTTTACTTCCCAGAGACTTATTATGTATTGGAAAAATTGAGCATTGAACCCACGTTTGCTGGGTCTTTGAATAATGTGCAAATTATGGTTTCCCTTTTCCTTATATTCGTTCTAAGTAACCACTATTAAAATGCGATTAGGCGCCCCGGTAGTCGAGTTGGTAGCGTGCTTGTCTATCAGCGTGGGGGTTGTGGGTTTGATTCCCACCAGAGCACAATAGGTATTTTGTTCAGGAATGTTGGCCAAAAATAATTTTTTGAATAAAAAATAATAATGTTTTTGTTAATGACGTTTGATTAAGAATACATCAAAGCAAAAAACTGCATATTTTGTTTTTGTAAAGACCTAATATCAGCTGATTTATGGGCATTAAAAGTTAGGCATTTTCAATGAACTATAAAAAGTGTAATTTTTATATAAATTTCAACGGTTTTTATCATTTATTTATTTATATCATTTATTTGTGTGTAATATGGAGAAGAGAGGGAATAGTAAGTAAATAAAAAAAAAAAAAAAAATTGGTGGGCGTTATTTATTTTGTTAGAATAATCTCGTAATCTAACTTAACCTCAAATAGATGCCTTTTTCAAACTTTGCATAAGCTTTTAATAATGTTGGCCGTGAACTGCCTTGATTTTCTCTAGTAAAAAGTGTTCAGAATAGAGTTCTGAATTTATTTATTTTTATTTTTCGTTTCGAATTTTTTCGTTTTTTGATATATATCATTTTCTTTGACACAGCGTCAGCTTGAAGTAAAGTTTTTTTTTCTCTTCTGGATGTTTTTAACAGAGCTTTGGACATGTCCGACCCTCTTGTTTCCTCGATAAGTGTGAAGAAACGCTTTGAGCAGAAGAGCCGCATGCAGCTTCCACGTGAAGTTGTAGCCATGTTACTTACTCCAGAAATACCAGAAGACTTGAAAGTAAATACCAGATGAATTGAAAGTGAAGAGGAAAGTGAAGAAGAAAGCTCAGAAGAGGATTCTTTGGAAACTATTGACTATTTAGTTTTAAGTGAAGCATACCAAAGAGAGCTAGATGAAATAAATCTGGATAATGAAATTGAAAATTTGAATAATTAAAAAATATGTAAATAGTTTTTTTTTTAGTTTTTATAAATTTGAATTACTTTTTTATTTAACTCTATGTGACACAAACAAAAAACAAACAAAAAAAAAAACATAATATATATAAAAAATTAACTTGAAAAAAAAAACTTTTGTTTACTTAAGATTTTTTGTACATGGCTTATACGCTATTTTGTTAGCCACCTTGCTAATTTTCATCGAGCCAAAATTCAAAAAAAAAAAAATATATCAGTTCGTTTTCGAGATATTAGGTTTTTTACTTTTTTTTCATATGGTGGCAACCCTAAAAATGCCCACTATTACAAAAATCAAAAAAACCCACTTGTGCGTGCTCATGAAAAGGTCGTACATTCCAAATTGCAGCCATATTGACCCAAAACTTTGGCTGTAATTAATTATGGCCTAAAAAGCAACTCAAATTACCCAGTGTGCAGAGGCTTTGGTCTGTCGCTGCAAAAATTTAGCCAAATGGTCGGTGTCACCCGGTTTACCCTTGGACCCAAAATTAGAATATAAATTTACTTTGTATTGTAATTAATAAATAAATAAATAAAATGCGATTCGTTCTAAATGATTACGGACTCTCATGCACAACCACTACAAATGCAGAAAACGTCAGCTGTTTCACCCCACCTACATATAAACAAACTCACATGGAAATACGCAACAAATGTAGGGGTAATTCTGGACCCTAAATACTAAATGGAAGACACACTTATTATTTCCAAAAAAAAGGGACTACCAGGAATGGTCGATTTTATAACGAAAGATCGATTTGCAAGAGAGACATGTTAATGTGACACATCTTGTTTCTCGCAAATTAATATATGAACCATTCTGACTAGGAAAACTAGCATAACTCGCAGGACTTCAATGTAATGGGAATAATTTGGTACAAAATATACCACGGTTCTGCAATGTTGAAAACCTTGCCATAAACGCTTCTCGTATCTACTGCCCTTTCGTTTTGTACTCTCCATAAAACGGTATATTTTATGGTTGTTATTTTCGCAAAGCCCCTTGGGGCACAGTAGACCACCACAAGCCTAACACAGGCATACAAATTACAGAAAGAAAAAAACATAATGAACGTTATACTGGACCTGTTCCACCCACTTGTCTTGTGGCAGCATTTTTTTTTTTCAAAAAAAAACAAGGAACTCATATGTTGTGTACACCGACATATGCTGTATACTCGTGCTACAACAACAAAAAAAATCAATATCTTTGGCTTCTGGCAGAAGATACAATGTGGAACGTTATTTTCAAGTATGGGGAGAACGTTGATGTCGTCGTCGATGTGGATACCGATGCTGATGCTGATGCTGACGCTGATGATGGCCTTACTTGTGTATATAATTTAATTATAAAGTTTTGCATCATTAATTTAAAGTTAAAGCAACTATTGGCGCAGTTACAACATCTGCCACATTCGTTATCCTTTTGGCCTCCATGTGCCTGCTCGCCGAGACGACATTCGACACATGCACACTCAAGTTGTTTTAGATGAAATATCTTCGGTATAGACATATACCCAGACTCACTTGCTCGTTCACTAATATACAAAGACATCACCAACACGTGCTTCCATTATAAATTTATGCACACATCATCAACTGAAAGCGTTTGTGTGCCAGGATGAGAGACGGCAGACACACACACATATACACACAGATGAGACTTGCCGATGTGTTTGAGGATGTTCCGGAATTTATTGAAACTCAAAAGGAAACAAAAACTTTTAATCCTCCTTTTTATGCGCCTCTAGAAAGGATACATGCGTGTAGCTATTCCCGTTGAACAATTTCTTAAATTGTAAAAAAAAAAATGCACAATTCGGAGATAACTTTTCTATTTAGAAGAACTCCCAAAATAGTTTTTTAATAGTTTAATGTCTCTAATGCCAGTTTTTTTGGGAAATCGTGCATTAGCAAAGGATGTTCTTGCATAAAAGAGTTTGGGAAGTACAAAAGTATATGGGGAAAAAAGTGGCTGTAAACTTATTCTTATGATTAATACTTGTATAAGGTGAGAGTGTTATGGAATGCTTAATAAAATAGAATCACCTGTTTACAGCTGAAGAATAAAAACTGAAGGCCTCGATCAAACTCGAATAGCAACTGCCCGACTGATGCCCATTGATCCTAGTGAACATATTTTGCATTTACTTATCAACATGCGTATTTGTATTTAGGACTTTAGATCCTTCCATTTCAAATACTTTATATTCACTGTTATTTATTGGTTATTTAAATAGTTTCAGTTCATTTGGCAAATAAAAATTAAATAGGGCATGCGAACTTTAGTAAGCCGCAAGATTAATTTGTATCACAAACCCCAGGCCACTTGCATTATTATTTGTTATACCTTAGTTACTCTACCCTAATGTTACTATAAATAATACAAATTGCACAAGAATAACTGCCACAGATATGAAATGTCAGTTTAATCACATACTTACTCAATTCTCAGTAGGCAAAAAAACAACAATCTGCAAGTAATATGAACAAATATTGGTAAACAAATTTATTAGTTATAATTCACATGAATATCAAAAATAACATATTACGAATATTATTGTCGCATTACTAAATTGATGACGTAATAAGTCAAAATAAATGTGAGCACATTAAGGGCGCACATACGCATATTTCAGTTCATTTGCTAAACGTCTTTTCCACAGCAAACAAAAAGAAAAACACCAAAAAAACAAAACATCACGTGGAAAATTCACATAATTCTTGGAACCCAACCCATAGCAAAGCACACGCACCGTCAGACATTCCGCCATTGTATTTATTTGGACATATGTGAAACGCTCTGAAATGTTTTCCAAATTAAGGAGGAAGGAAACGAGTAGAAAAAAAAATGGAATAGAGAAATATTTGGCTGATTGGTTTTTTTTGCGCATTGTTTATTTTTTATTTTTAGTTGTGTCATACTTGTGTATCGTATTCGTGGGTGGGGATGGTCACAGTTCGTTGGGGCTAATTTGTACATTTTGAAAGGTGTCGTTATTGGCATGAAGTTAATTTTACGTTGGTTATAGGAACACTAATTGGCTGTAAGGTGACCGTGGGAAAATTTCTCCAAAAAACAAATTAATATTCGAACTTTAACTTTATGATCGTACTTCGATATACATGTATATTGGTTTTCTAATTACCATATCGCTCATTTACTTCAATAGTGTCAAAACTCCAAAGACGATTCTTTCAGGAGAGCCATTAAAAGTTCTCAAATGCGTCTTATTTAGCAAATATAGGGGAAAAAAACTCATAGGTTTCCCGAATAGAGTAGAGCGGTGACATACACTTGTGCTCATACGATTAAGTCACTCAGATAAAACCACAAAAACCTTAAAAAAATAATTTATTATCGTTTATTGAAATTAACAATATTGTCTTGAAAGAAATAAAAAGGACACAAATTAAGTAAATTCATCCACTTTCAACTTTTAATATAATAAAATATGTTTAGTTCTAAGGAAAAATACAGGTAAACTCCATTTTACCCTGCTCATATAATTAAGTCTAATGAAAAAAATGTGTTTGTTTTTCAAATTTTTTGGAAATTTTATCTTACACAAACTATTGGGGACTAAAACACCAGTAAATAAAATGATAGAACAGTATGATGCTTTAGTCTTTTCAAAGTGTTTATTGTTCGAAGACGACTTGTCTGTACGAGAGATAGAAAACAACTCGAAGTATGGAAAGAGAGAATGACAGTAAAAGAATATAGAGTTGAACAAATTGCAGAGTTGCAAATATTGGCGAATATTCGAATAGGAGTATTTTGCAATTAGCCAAATAAATTAGTAGTAATGTGATACGTTACGTTAAATATGATATCAAACTACTATCAAACAAATAAATAAACAACTAATACAATTGATAAGTATGCAATCCGTTCCTCAACACAAACTTTATATTTTGTTGGAAAACCTTTATGTTGGATGACTTCTCCACGTCTCTTTGCCATTGAACTAACGAGAGCAGCACATTGATCAGCAGTGATTTTGTACCTATCATCCCTTATTATTTCCCATAATGTACCCTTGTTGGGGGGGGGGGGGGTGTTGGCCACTCGAGAATTTTGATATGATTCGCACATATCCAGTCTCTTACAACCCGTGAACAGTGCTTGGGGTCGTTGTCCTGTTGAAATATCCATACTAAGGGTAAATCTTCGGCATAAATTCTCACCAATTCTCTCTTGTACATGATTCCTGTCATTTTTCCTTCTATTTGAACTATTGGACAACGCTGCTTGTAGTGAAATACCCCCATTCCATTACTGATGAACCCCCGCGTTTAACGGTTGTCCTGGTGTATCTTGTGATAAGTTCCTGCAGTGGTGGACGTCTGACATATGGTTTTCCATCGTTTCCGAATACATTGAACTTGGATTCATCCCTCCAAAAAAACCAATTTCCAGAAATTTTAATCCTTTTGAAAATGTTCCTTAGCGAATGCCTTTTACTATTTTTTTGACACATTTGGTTTTCTTCGCGCAATTCTTTCATTCTACGAATTTTCTTGCAAGTGTCAACGGAGAGTTTGCGCCGATATTTTTACTCCATGATATTCCGCCATTTGTGCCCTGATTTCAGTAGAAGTCAAATAAAGGATCGGATTTGCTCATCCTGACCAATTGCCTGTCATCACCATCGGTAGTTTTTCTTGGCTTTTTACGAGGCAAGGTCTTAAAAGTGTCATGTTTTTTAAAGTAGTGGATGGCGTTGTTCACTTGTCCTCTTGAACAATTTGAAAGCTCAGAACCTTTTGCTATATTTTCGTATTTTTCAAAACATTCCCATATGATCTTCCTTTCGCACGGTGTTGTCAATCCACCTGTGGATGTTATATTCCATTTTTGTCTTCAACGCTTCAGAAGCCCTAAACACTTGAATGCTTCTTTCGAAACCTTGAATATATGGCTAGCCCAGCAAGCACCACCCTGTGTCTCCATGCTCAGCACAAGAAGAGTGTTGGATTCGCCAATATACACATCACCCATAGGGATTGACGACGATGCTGAACCAGTAAAACTTTTGTGTGACAACAAACAGCTGTGGGTCTTTTGTTCATTAAAATCAACTCTGTTCATTTGACCTCACGTATAAATCGTCACCGAATCGTCATTCATCGCTCGCCTTTTGTTCCCGATCCCTGGAGAACTTGGACGTTCGTAAGTGAATATGAATGAGGTTGATTTCATTCGCAGAAAGAGTAGAAAAGAGTAGAATCTGTTTAGTTACAGAATTTCAAAACGTTCGTATTACGCAAACTACTTCAATAAACAAAATTGCCGTATTTGAAGACAACACCCTTAAAGAATCACCATTACATCCTAAAAAATTGACTATTTGGTGCGGTTTACATGCTGCCTTATTTCTTTCGAAATGAGGAAGGTGCTCCCGTTACGATGATGAGTGCTATCGAGCCATGCTGACTGATTTTTTGTTTCTGAACCTCACTAACATTTCGTTCCAACAAGACGGTGCAAATTTCCAAACCGTGCCCTTACCAATGGATTTATGGCAAAATCTAGTATGGTGACAACATCATTTCCAGAAGTGGTCCTGTTCACTGACCCTCTCGTGCGTGTGATTTAACGCCTCTGGATTACTTTTTATGGAGCTATGTTAGCTAGGTTCCGATAAGTGTTTGATCGATTTCTTAATGGAATTTTGAGGCAAATATGTACGATATTATGTGAGATCTCTGAACGCTCTAATCGGGGCACGATCTTCCAAAATATTTCTATATATGATGCAATTCAGTTCAGCAATGCATTTCTATGGATATTTATGTTGAAAATTATCTCCTACAAATTATCTCCGAAAGTAATATAAGTCCTGTTGACAAATCCGTAGGTCTTAGCTTTATTTTTACATTAATACATGCTCATGTTAAATTTACTCCATCAGTCCGCCCAAAATAAACCTTTTAACCATCCAAACCTCGCCAACATATCTATATGTGTATGTATTCGGGTATATGTGAGTATATGTGGTGGTATGTGAACCGGAAAATGTGTATAGAAAATCCACACTCAGATATAACCAACAATATGACAGGTGAGATATAAGGGGCAAAAAAAAATCGAATGTGACAGCATATCACGCAGTGTTGTATTAACAACAAAAAAAGACAATAACCGGAAATGACGACACGGTAAACTTAATACTATCATAGAAAACAGCCCATCACACACCCAACCGCATTCTACTACAAATACAGAAGCAATATTTTGCTTTAGTTACAGAGCCTTTGGCAATGTTCATATGTATGGCCATGTGGTTGTTCATAAATTTTTTTCCATAGGATTTTCTCCCTTCTCTGTAATGAATGACATAAAAAAAAATCATCATCCTGCATATATCACACGAGGTATGTGGTAGCAGCAGCAGCCGCGACAGCATAACCCGAAGAGGATTTGTCATAAATCATAAAAATTAAATTTATAAAAAAAAGGACAGAGCCATCAACACAACTCAGTAGTTTTTCTTTTACATATATTCATACTCGTATAACATTCGTATATGTGTGTTGGTGAGGACATTAAAGTGGTTTGGATAGTAAATTTGATGTACTTCCCTCAACATCCCTTATTTCACTTATTTACTTAATCATTTTCCTTAACATTCAATGAAGGAACTGGCGGGGAACTTCTCTCGAATCAGTGAGCTGAGCACGATATAATTTGTATACTCACTGACCGGGACCTACTGTTTTTGAAGATGGCTCCCAACGGCTAAAGGTTTTCTAGAGATGTTCTACATGGCTTAGAGATTACTCTCTTACTTGAAGAGTTGCTAGCATTTACGAGGTGGAAAACAGCCGATGAAAAAAGTATCATGGTGTTAACATGTTTCGAACCTGGGTTTTGATGTGTGGTAGACGCAAAAACTAACTTCATCACCATGGCCGTCCTCTTCGCTATATTCCCTTTAGCAATAGTGGGAACTTCTCAAAGTCGGCTCCGAAAGCGAATATTATTTCTACAAACGGTTAGCACAGCTCAGATATTGTCGGAACTTACACACGGAAACGGCTGCTTAAAACTGTGTAATGTTCTTAGCTGCTTAAATTTTAAATATTCTCTAAATATAATATAATAATAGCAAACAACATAACACGATTAATTGTTTCCAAAAAAAAAAAACGGTTTTATTTCATTCGAGCTTCCCCCCAAAAAACTGTTCAAAATACAAAAACCTTAAATTTTTAGTTTAGGTTAAGTCGGCTGTCAGAGAAAATCCGAAATTCAAGGAGGTATTTTTCACAGTGGATGAATTTCAATGCACCTCAAGTAGCTTGGTTGGGTTCTTATAAAGGGTCCGCCATCTAAAGTTTTTTTTAACGTTAATTGGTCCACTTTTCTTCGAAAATTAGCATGGAGTAGCCGTTACAGTTAATGGCGATCGTTATCGGGCCATGTTGAACGAATTTTTGTTTACAACAATTGAAGAACATGATATTGGCAACATTTGGTCTCAAAAGGACGGCACTACGTGCCACACAGCCAAAGCTACACACGATGTTTCGCGCCCTGTTTGGCCAGTCGAGGCAGCCATTTCAATGAAATTATTTTCCATTATTAACCGGAAGGATTGTACTTTCAAATAAAAAAAGATATTTTAGAAAATATCCAGAAGTTATTTTTAATAGAATTTTCAAAAAAAAAAAAATCTTATTTGGCGGACCCTGTATATCCTGGTGAACAGAAGCACATCGATCGTGTCTGGATCTACTCCGACTGAGTGGGAGTGCTCTTCAAAGGATCTCTCTAAGATAATTGTATAGATTGTGCTAACTGGCATAGCTTAGTCACCTGCGACTTCTTCCCGGAAATCGGGAATTTGTTCGGGAGTATAAAAAAATATATTTTTTTCCAAAAAAAAAAAATATAATTTTGTCTAAAAAAAATATTATTTTATTTTTCAAACCGAAACTTAAACATAGAAATTATTCAGGTATGTTAAACACTCCGTTATAAATCGATTGATTGTAACGTGTGGTCCAAGATAAACTACATCGACGAAGAGACCACTTGCTTTGATTTGTCGCAGCCAGTCTATGTATGTATGGAACGACCTATATGTGCCACCTACCCACCGGGGATAGCTCTAGATTCAAGTATTATAATATTTTGTGATTTTACTAATATTTTCCAGTTTATCTTCACTAAGTTGAAAGTTGACTGACATTTTGATATGTTTTCTCCGCTCAGATTGTGACCCAGTCGAATATATTTAATAGATATGTGCCTGATCATGTTTGTGTGGGCGTATTAACATACATGTTGATAGAATTATAATTGTCAGTGCATTTTTGCCTCGGGAAAGGTGTAACCATGTTGCCGTCTGCTCTGATGTCCACCACATTTGTTCATTGACGAGACTGCTTAAGAGTAACCTCATACAGATAAGGCTGGCTAATTGCGGAGTTATTAGTTTGACCATGTCGGCCTTAAATATCCCATTTACGATTTAGGCAGCGAACAGATTAATGGGATTATAGGTCACAGTTTGTGCGATGTTGCGACTATCATGCAATGCATTGAAATCGTAGCACACCTTAGGTCTGTAAGGTGTCCCAATATGTTTCTGTCCCCGACGACTGATAACATTAGACACTCTTATATGTCTCTGTGCATCAGCAATTCTTAGTGGCTTATGAATGATTTCAAAATTAACAGAATCACTTTCATTCCATTTATCTTTTATTTCACTTCCAATTATAAACACATGCGTTTGCTTAAGCCTATCTGTTGTGGTATGAATTTTTCTTTCTTCTCATTGTATTTATTTGTGAATTATATTCAGCTTGACGAAAACCTTTTATCAAGCTTATTTTTTTAAATACCTAAAATGCGAATTTGTATTAATATCAGCAGTTGTTTTATTTTCAATTGAATGGACTTTATTTACAACATATTTGTATAAACTTTGCTCGTTGGACGGAGTAAACGGAAATATAGATAATTCAATGGACCACATGAGTTTGCCGTATGTTGACTTTCATTTAAATTTACTTGAAAATTCCTCTTAAAACCATTCATGCAAATTTATCCCTTCCATTTCCTGACAATATTTATCTAGAGGAATTACAATAAAATGAAATGGCAGGGAAAAAAAGCTGTCAATAGTTTTACCATCGTTTTTCATCTCATTGTTTTATCACATTTAATTCCTTCCTTTTAACAAGGTGTGGTTTAATGGCCACGCCAACACCACACTGGCAGCGCGTTTGAAGCATATCGGCGCCCACACTCACGTACACCCATACACAAAATACTTTTAAACAATTCATGGAGTTACAGCTTAAGCTTTACTCTAAGCTTGAGCTGTGCGGGTGTGTGTTTTTAACTAACGCCGAAGTAATGGCATTTCCAACGGAAGTAATAGAAACAGCAATATGTATGTAGGTGTGTAGGATTGTCGTTGACGCCATTGTTGCTGCCTTCATTCTTGTTGTCGTCGCTGTTTAAGCTTTTGTTGTCATGAACACTTTTAGCCACAATTGCAATGGCATTTAAATCCTTTTTTAGTTTTTTTTCTTTGGTTTTCTTGTCCTTGTCTGTAGCTTTTGTTGGAATTTCTATCTTTTCTGCTCTTTGCTTTTTTCCGCTGCTACTGCTCTCATTACGAATTGCGTGGTGTGGATAATTTCTTTTGTTCATGTTGGCGTTCTCCTGTACTTCCATTTGTACCTGTAGACTTCTTGTTTAATTTAAAAAAAAAATGATGCAGTGCACAATTTCATTGCTGCAATGCACAGATACTATTATTTCACGTTTATAGTGAGTAGTTTGAGCTAGATTAGTTTGATTGGACAAAAATACCATACTCTTATGCAAAATTAAATAAAATATTTGGAAATTACGGTTTGAATATATGGTTGCCGAAATGCTTAAATCTATCCAACGGCCATACAACGCCTATTTTAAAGAAGAGCCACCGGCATATCGAGCGCCATATTTTTCGCAACTCGTTTTTTTAATAAAACTCGATAGAAAATTGTCCAACGCTATTAATCCCAACAAATTATATTTACGAAGATATGCAGTAGAAAAAACAACTGTGCCAGTAATTTTTTTAAATCCAATTTTTTCAGACATTAATTGTTATAACTCGAAAACGACTAGACCGATTTGACTGAAATACATTTAAAAAAAATTTACCATTACATTTTTTTAAAATTATTTTATTTAGAGTCTGTAGTAAATAATGATTTTTTTTTACATTTTATTGAAATCTAATTTTTTTTAGACATAAATTGAAATAAATTTAAAGAAAAGTGACGATTGAATTTGTTTCTGACTTTTGGTATGAAAATATCACCGAAAAAAAAACAAAAAATTCCTCAAAAATGAAAAATTGGGGAATTTTTATTGCCTATTGAAAATGAACTCAATTCAATTTAAATTTATTCATCCAGTAAATTTTTGATTATAAAGGGTGTTTTTTATTGGGGTATAGAACTTTAAGTTGGCATCACTTTTTTAACTGGCGGCCATTTTGTCAGCTGTGAAGTGATTAATATTTAGTTTGGTTTGCCATTTCATCATGAACAGGTTGACAAAAGAACAACGCTTGCAAATCGTGCAAATTTATTTCGAAAGTAATGGTTCAGTTCGCGAAGTTCACCGCAAGCTCCGTCCGAATGAATCGATTCGCCACCGTGCACAGCAATTGGAACTTTGTCCATCAACTGTATGGAAGATTTTGCGCAAAGATCTTGGCTTGCGACCTTACAAGATCCAGCTTGTGCAAGAATTAAAGCCGCGAGACCATGCAATGCGTCGTGATTTTGGTGTATGGGCCGAAAATGAGATTCATCTCGATGCTGATTTTCATCACAAAATTTTGTTCAGTGAAATTGGACCTGTAGAATTGGCTTTATTCGAGCCAGCCGCGGCGGCCACATGCCCGAAATCATATTTAAACATTAATGGCATAAAATTATCCTTCCAATAAAGCCAAATTGATGGACATTAAAACGATTTTCTTGTGTTTTATTTCAATTCGAAGTTCTATACCTCAATAAAAAACACCCTTTACAATACAAAATACATACAGACATCTAATGAGATTTATCGACAAGATATCACAGCAATTTATATTTATATCTAGAAGACGTTGAAGCTGGTTTCGTACTAACAATGTTACCTACAGATTATGAAATGTTACTTAAAAAAAACTCCCCAATTTTTTTTTGGCATTTTTCATTTGGGTCTTTTTCCATAGAGCCGTTGTTATCCAACGCATCTCTGGCTGTAGCGGTTCTGCGCAATCTGATACGCTTTACTATGTTCATGTCTGGATATATCTCATACAGCTCACTGTTCATTCAAATGTTATACTCCTCGTTATCACAGATCGGACAATATATTTTGCGAAGAAGTGTTTCTCTCTCTCTCTGCTTTCGCAAGTAAAGAAGCTCGGGTAGAATAACGTTTTCTACAATGATCTTTTAGTTCGGCGAGAGTGTTTTCTGTTTTTAACCCACTTGGAGCCAATTTTTTTTTTTTTATTTTCTGAAATAGTATTTTAAATTTCGTTACTGTTTTCCCTTGAATTTTTCACTGTTTCCCGTACTTTTAAAAGGACAGTGGTGCCAAGTGGGTAAAGCTGTTTGCTTTTCCCAAAAATATCATCTATTTGCCAGCACGATTCTTCGCTCTATTTTGATCCTGAAATTATTATTTCTATTGATGGCCGCGTCCAGTTATATAAATTATTCCACAACTTCGACATATCAAACTGATACCCTTCACTATGTCGCCCTCTTTCTTTGCAATGTTTGCCTAGCATTGGCAGCCATAAGTTTTGTCTTGTCCTTGTTCTTCGGCCACTTACAAATTGGAGAAATGTTACTTCCAAATCCTCGGCACACTCGAAGTGCCTGTCACCAGATTCCCAGTTTCGTCTATACACGAAGTTTAACTTTAACTGCCAGACTTTAACTACTTCAGTATCGTCCAAAATTAGGATTTTTTTTTAAAAATAATCAAATAAAAATGAGGTCACTGCTCGTTTTGCAATCTAAACCATTTATAATTATGTTATTTTTTTATGGCAGAAATTGCATTAGATTTTAACTTTTGCAATTTAACAAAATGTTTACATTTCTTTTTCAACATCACCAGCAGCTGCAACGTTGTCATCCCGATAATCATCCACATCGTCGTCGTCAACGACAAGGTCCTTACACCATCTCGACGATGTTGCACCAGCATTCTATGTGCATTACTATAATAATATTTTAGCAATTAATTTTCTACTGCAAGGCAGACAACAACGTGCTCCATTAACTAAACCCCAGCATCGTCGGTGTCTCATCTTCTGTGCCAGTCGGTAGTCGGTGTTGCCGCCATTCCTCCCACCTCCAGGAGGCTCTGCCTTAGATGTGACGACGAAATAAGTGAGTCGCGTGTACAAGTGGTGTGTACCATCAACCACCACCCGAGCCATAAAAGAGACCTGAGCATCTTCTTTTTTTTTTTTTGAAATAGAACCACTTAAGTGGCTGTAAGTGTTTGAGCGGCTTTTCACATTTCATTATGAAACACGTTAAGCACGTTAACGTGTAAATGAACGACCAAAACTGACGATGTCGAAGATGCAGATGAGGATGCGGGCCGATGAAAGCGTAGTAAGATATACTCGGCTAAGTCGTGATGGTGGGTGTTATGTTGCAAGTAAAAAAATAGAGTATGTTATTGGCATGCTCCGGCGAATGGGATTTCTTAATACACCAAATCTTGTGTTTTCTATACAGTGGCTTGTGTTATTTTTTTTAAGTAATTGTAATTTGGTGTAAATGCGATAATAAGGGAATTTATATATTGACATAACTTAGGGTAAGTGGAGCATATAAAGTAAGTGTTGAATCAAGCCACATATGTGAAGAAATAGAACTGTTATCGGAATTGAAATAAAAGGTTGACAATGTCACACGATGAGGATGGAGAGGCTTCTCAACAATAACTCTTGGGTTTTCCGAGCCTCAGATGCGACAATTTTGCTTTTTTTATTCTTCACATCACTAACTTGTGCCGACAGCTAAATTTTATGTTTAAATATGGTTTTCTATTTTTTGTATGCATAAATATTAAAGTTTATCCAAAGAACAACATCAGTTATTCCGATCGGCTTTAGTATTATTCCAATGTAAAGAGTATAATTATAAATAAAAGTGTGCTCAAACACTGCTTGTAAAATCAGCTCTGATGAACACACATTTAAATATTCAATTCTCTTGAGATCATTTGTGCCTTGGGCTACTAACGATTAACAACGAATATATGTATGCCATATACTCAGCTTTAGTTCAACACGTTTTTCAACATTTTGTCATTTTGCACAAAAATCCAGCACTTTTATCTGACTCTACGCTGATGCTGATAACTCTTCTTTGTAGCAATGTTGCTATCCTTGAAACTCTTAATGGAACATGCACGTTACACTAACTTTAAAACATTTTTTTGTTTCGATTTTTGCCTTTTTTGTACAAACTGTTAAAACACAAAGTTTGCATAAAATTTCAGTTTATCTCGCAACATTTAATAATAAAAGTCTTAACCGTCTTTATCTCCTCCTTGCAACCCTTACAATTACTTTGTAAAATATTGACATTCGCTTAAACCCCAATAACCTCGACATCTTTTGCTCTCCACCACTTTTCTTTGGCAGAGTTTTTGATGGCGTCACGATGATACAACACTTTGCTTTCTGGTTTCTCTCTGTTTTTTTTTTCGCCCGACACAAGCTAAAGTAAATTTAACTTGGATACGATTAAATTTTTTTTTAATTAAAAACTAATGTTGCGCAAATATGAACGCAATTGCTTTTGGCAAATATAGGAGGGGTAAGAGCGAAGGGGCCAAAGCAAACACCAAGAATGACTGCAGGGCATAAAATAAGCGAAATTGCTCGTTGGAAAAGAAGAAATTGAACAAAAACGGCTTAAAGTTTACCATGGAAAATAGAGAACAAAAATTAATAAACCTTCAATAAAGAATTTCTAAGATTCTATTACTTTTTCGATGGTGTATTTGAAACAAGTGGCAATTTAAATTTCTAAACTTGTAAATTGGTAATTCGTTTTTTACATACATTATTGAGATTTTCCAATTAATCGAGTAATCAACTTGAACACATTATTCATCTTCACTAGAATTCTTCTATTTGACAATATTTCGAATATCTCAGTTTTTTTCAGCACAGGACAAGTTTTTCAAAAATCGTTTATTAAATAAAAATGTGTTCGGGCTATGGACCACAGGGGTTGTACCTCTTCAGGAGATATGGTCGTTGAATTATATGAATTGTGACTGCCACTGCCAACCGAACCTAACTTACTTCGTTTTTTTGGCTTGATTTTAGGGTTGAATTGAAAATAAATCCTTAAAATTAGTGAATCAAATTTTTAAAAAAATGTCATGTTTGAAATAAAAAAATTTGACGAAAAGTAGAGGAAGATCGACCAATATTCATAGCTTTGGTGTCGTTTTAAATGTTAAGTTAATTTTTTGAAGAAGCTTTACTACGTTTGCAATTATTCGATCATAATTTTTTCAAGATGATCTGTACGATTTTGGAATTAGCCAACACGGGGGGTTTTTTAGAGCGCACCGGGTAAATCAGCCCAGAGGGACTAGGGATAGGTTTTTGTAGTAGTTTAGGTGGATGTTTAAGCATACAAACTCCATTCCAGCCTCCCCTAACTTACTTTCTTTCTTTGGCCAACAGGAAGGAGGATGAACTCTATAAATAGTTTGCAATGTGCTAGCGATGGGACGGTGGCTCACATTTTTTGAATTTAAGAATGTCAAGGCCAACAGGACACGTACTGGAAGATAATTCTACAAAGAAACAATTTGTCGAAGAACGAATTTTCTAGACATTGCGGTGTTCGGTCAACCGGCCATTTCAAAATGAACGGATGAGAGTCTCTGTATAGCAGAGTATCCCAGCTGAAAGTCCTAATATCAGGGACGAGACAATGGATATCTGGCTAATAGATACCATCTTCAATACGAAATCGAGGTTGAATGTCATTCTCCGGCCATTTGTCTCCGACCTACAGAGGAATTGGCCGATGATCAACTGGAAAATGAATGAATGACGATGATGTCATCCGCTGAAGGTGTAGATGAAAAAAAGAAGTGAGAGTGCATAAAACCTTGTGGCACTTCTGCTTGAAGATATCGAGACCTTATCTAAGACTTAAGCACCAAAAAGGCAATTTACAGGGGAGGGTTTTTGGTGTCTATGAAAATTCCCAATGTCCGTAACTATTGAAATACCGATACAGATCGTCGTAAAATACTAGAAGATGTTACAAGCCGAATAACAAACTAAATAGACCACCATGTCATGGTGCCAATTTCGTCACAGCAAACACTAATGTCATATAAATCCTTCCAAAGTACACATACTTGTACTCTAACTGTAGTAGAGATAATTCGATAAATGGTTACATGTATGCACATTTGGCTGGATACATGAATTTCAGTAGATTACATGGAAAATAAACAAAATTGTACCACATCTTGGTTGAAGAAATCGTCAAGAATACAGAATTACAGCAACATTGTGCACAGGAAGTTGGGTGGGGCGATGGGAAATTACTAGGGCGGACTAGGGATGTGGAAGGCGGGGGAAACTGCTGAAAACGGAAACATTACCAACTGCCAAATATGAACCAAACCAAAAATGAGCGCAAAGTAAATTACTTCTAATTGTGAGCGTTTAATTATGTTCTATTTTAATTTTATAGCATTGTGGTGGTTGTGTGGCGAACGGATGGTTGGCTGGTAGGTTGTTGGTAGGTTGTTGGTAGGTTTGTTGTGCCAGCGGTTACCCGCCAACTGAAGAGAACCCCATCAAGACCATTACCCGAACTCAAGCATGACACCCTCGTTGCCACACTTTTTATATCTCTTAGTTAGTTTGTTGCGGATGTGGCTGTAGTTGTCTTAACTCGACGTCATGTTTGTTTTTTTTAGCTGCTGCTGCTGCTGGTTTGAGTGTGCGAGAGTGTTTGTAATGATGATTTTTATGGTTAATGGAGCTTAAGAAAGTGCTGATGAATGTTAAAATTCAGTTGTTTTACCCCATTCCTACCGCCATAGTGTTACTATTTGCCTCATTTTACTCTATTCCATCTATCACACACACAGACAGTAAGTAAGACAACGTCAAGAGGATTTTTTGTCTATATAAGTCTGTGTGTGTAGAAACGAGTATGTGAGTGTGTGTGTGGCATGAGGAATAAAATGAAGTTGTAGTTGTAGATTTAACAACTCTTGATAGATATGCATGAGGTGTGGGTGATGTGAGTTGTTCGCCTGATCATATGGCATTCTCTAGATACTTTTTTTGTGTGTGTGTTAGTGTTCCGCTGCCATGGTATGAGTGTCAGAATGCCAGAGCGTCGGAGTACATAAAATGTAATTAAAGTATTAAACTATCTGATAAACATGCAAAGTAACTGTAGGGTAATATAAAATGTGTTTTCTTCACAGCACAGCGCACAGTGGTAAGGTAAATGAAATGGGCCTGCCAAATTTCACCTCGGAATACAGATCTCAAATTCCCAATGGAACTAGAACCCACTAACACGACATCTTCAAAAAAAAGGAACAAAAACATTCTCCCCTTACAATTCACTGTGCAACGTCACCGTCTACCACATCTTCCTCCACATCGTTTGGCAATCACAAACACCCTTTGGTGTTTTTAAATTATGCTAAAAAAAAAAAACTATAAGAACGAATGGAAATATTTTTGCTTTGTTTCTTCTTCAGTGTGTGAGTTTTTCTTTTTCTTTTTGCACCGTAACTGTGGTGAAGGAAAATTGCCATTATTTTGTTCAACGAACTGAAATTGGTTTGCTTTTGTGTTGGCCACAAAAAGAAAGTAAACCTCATAACTACAATTTAAGGCCAGCCTGGGAATGTGAGTTTCTTTCGTGTTTGTACGCTCTTCGGGTTTCTTTCTGTGGTTAACAAGAGTTAAAGCAAAATAAATTGTTATTGTTCTTTTAATTATAGAACAAAAGCGTTTTGTTGAAGAGCAATTATTGGGTAGGGTTGAAATTTAAACAAAAAAAAAAACATCAATTTCGTTTGTTTCATTTAATGAAATTTAAAGGGGTAAATACAATTTTAAAGTTTTATTATTCAAACCCAAAAGGGGAAAACTTGAGTTACACCGGGCGTTTAGTATTAAATCCACTTCTCTTTAGATTTGCTTCGGAGCCGTCTGTAGAGTGTAACCTGAGACCAATGGAATGAATTAAGCTGTTATGAGAGAAGATACCGATGAATACTTTAAGAAAAACGAGTAATATTTTGGGTGTCAGGAGACATTTACAGAATTTTTCAAAAAGTGGTAGGTTCTCTAATTTGGTCACCTTATCGTCCGGCACTGTTAAGCCAAATATAACCATTTTTTTACCACCATATTGGTAGAAGGGTATATATAACTGATACGACCGAAAAGTGTAACAGATAAAAGCACTTTAGATCTTAGGTGTCTTTGAACCAAATTCTATTCACGACTTTTTCAGTCGATTCAGCCATTTCCAATTGTTTTGAAACATGGCATGGGTTGACATTTTCTAAAAAATACTTATGGGATTTCGTATAGGCTATATGGCCACACCCATTCAGGAACGTCCCATACAAATGTTCCATTCCGCCCACTTTAGAAATCGTGGAATAATATAACTAAGCCCTATGCGATCTTAAGTAAATTCTATATTTAGCAAAGCTTTAACTAGACAAAAATTCTTGAGAACTAACCAGAAATACTGTATTAGTCGTCTAAAAAAGGACAAGAGTAGTATTCTTTCACTAGTTCAGGTCAGCCTAATTTATCGGCAATCACTGTTATTTAGCTTATGAATTCCAAAGCATTTTCATTGCAACTAGTCGGATTTCATAATTGGAATATATTTACAAAATTCTGAATCTATGTTTTATCACGAATCTGTCACAAGGCTGACGAACGTAGATGTGGCATTTGACGAAGACACCGGCGATAACCTGACAGACTTGGACAAACGCGCGACGAACTCACATAAAAACAAACGAAACTAGTTGCCACTCCTCAGGCAACTGCACAGGCACTGAAGCGAAAGCACTCCCCTCAGGCCCATTCTCATCGAAGGACACGGCTAAGAGTGCCGAACTTTGTAGAGGCACTGCTGCCAAAGATAGACCGGATATTGTCGGAAAGGCATTTCCCGTTTCGAAATGTATGGGTCGCGCTCTCGACGATAAATGCAAATATGGTTGAAAGCGACAGTGGTTCATAGATACAAAGGCTCCTGTGTTCAAACGATTAAAAAAATGGGCATGTTTAACATCAGCGCCTGAGCTACAAGTATGACCCTATGCCATAGTCACCCCAAAGAGAAGATATCTACGGACAGATGGCTACATATCGAGGAAAAGATACTTCGGTCTCTACTTGAAGCGCTTGAAGAGGATGACAACTTTACTGAATTTGAGGGTGCCTAATGGCAAAAGTGTGTCGAAGTTGTCGGCAGCAGTAATAAGAAAGCTCTTGACTTTCTTATCAACTGCGTCCGACGTCTAGACAATCGAAGACTAAACATGAAGGTAGAGATGGTCCCAAACTGGTCGACGATGAGAGAGTATGTTCCTCCTCCAATTCTGGAGGACGAGGTCATACCCATACTGATAAAAGGATCGACTCAACCTAACTACCAAAAAAAAAAAATTCGAATCCAGAGACTTGATGGATGATATTTATTACTCGACTAGAAAATTTTTCCTGATAAATTGATGATCAGTGATGTAGCTCATGGAAAGTTTGTTGAGATTAAGTTACGGGAAAATCACGTCATTAACTATTGGTTACAGCAATATACCAATGATAAGTGATTTCCTCGGCTCTGAATTGATTTCTGTGATTTTAACAAAACATATCAACCAGACCTGATTTTGTTAAAGTGATCAACAAATATTCTCCTAGTTTCTGTTAACAAATCTAAACCGAGTTAAACGAAATTTTGCACTCGGTCAAAAAAAAGGTTCAGAAATTGGTCCGCAACTATGCTTGACCACTAGTTACTAATAGGCTAACGATAAATTTTACAGTAATGATATTAAGATGATATTTCTAAAAATTAGTATATTATTAGCAGTAATAACTGGTTCAAAATCTTTTTTCAGGCCTCTGGTATTGTTTTAGAACTTTACCAATTTACTACAAAAGTTTACTATTATTTTACTTATTCATCGGTTTTCTAATAAAACCATTAGTGTTACCACATCAACAGCCGACGTAGTGGATTATTTTGACTGGCCACGTAGAAACGTATTTGAAGCTTAAACTCTGTTTTATTTGAAACTTAATTTATAATAATTGCGATCTCATTTATTGGGTCTTCAATGCCAGTACTAACTTAATTTCTATGATGAATCACCATTATTTTAAGTCACTTGAAATTAAGCACAATTCTCACCTGTATACTGCCAATTATTTTATCTGAAAAAACAGAGACAGAGATAGTTTGAGTAATAATTATAAAATGTTTGAAAATACCTAAAAAATGTTCACATATTTTAAATGTTTATGACTACAGGGCTAATAATGTAATTGTAAACAAATAACACACTCTTTTTATTTCAGGTGTACAAAATTCATTTGTAGACAATGAGTCATTGAGCCACTTAAAAAATACAATAAATACTTAGGCATTTAAGGAAATACGTAAGGAATATAGACCAATATTCAACTCCACCACCATATTCTTCTTCTGGCTTTGGCAACCTATCATACCAACACTCTCGATCACACATACATGTTTTGCGAACAAAGGACCATAGTGTACTGTATGGGACATCGTGTTGTCTGGCAACTGTCCTTGACCGATTAGAAAACGTGTACTCGTTTCGACGTCGCTTTGATCTTCTGCCTATCTTTCTGTCTGAGCGACCAGACACAAATGCTCTTTGATGTTGGCACGCACTTTCTTGGAACACTAATTAAAGGAGACCCCGGGAAAAATGTCTGCAGTTGATACACGCTTAATTGTGGCTGTTGGAAAAACAAATTGACGCCGTACGTCTGCATATAGGATAACGCAAATAGTCTACATACGGATGTTTCAAACGATTAATATCGCATAATATAAAAGGAAACCATGGCTAGGCGCACAATGGGCTCGCAATTAAAACGAGTTAAACAAAAGGCATTTAGTTTGGCCTCAACGTTGGTGGTGGAACAATATAACATACACACAATATTTGATCTTAGTCGTAGTCGCAAATGAAATAACTAAAATACATTTCAATGACAGCGGCAATTAGCCACAGAATTGGACGTGGTCCAATCGTTGTGTTTACCTCGTTATATTATTGACACTTGCTGTCCATATTTACATTGTTCTTTTGATGTTCCTTTGAGATTGCCGACACTTCGTGCAGGAATTGTTCATATGGCACCTGTTTTTGTGAAAACCTTTTATCCACTTCTGTGTGTAGATTTGCCAGAGTGAATGCTGCATAATTCATATCATACATATAAGTCGACATGTCTCGAGTTTCATAAGGGTACGTCGGGGCGTATGATTGATATGGATTTCAAGTATCACTTATGCGTCAGGTGGTTCTTTGCTCTCACAGACAAACTCCTCAGGTGGTATGAAGGTGTTGATTGAAACGACATATTAAACGTGTGTTTAAGTTCTTATCATGAATGAAAAACCTAATGAACTACATCGAAAGCATACGAAATAGTACTCAAGTCTCGAAATTAATACAAATGTTATAAAATGTAGACGTAGGCGTAAGTTCAAGGAAACGTTCAAGATAAATTCTAAAAACTGAGAACTGTTAGAAAGACTTTTGAAGTTATGCCTTAGAAATAATATATTTTCGATGAATACAAACAATTTAAACAGAAATGCGTAAAATGGCAAACCTTAGCCAGGACAACCGAAACTACGACGGAATGACCTGGTGTACATGGAAATCATAGAAGACGACCAAAGTGCTTGTAATAAATTTATTAAGCAGACAATGGAATAAATTCTTTAAAAATCATAAGTTAGTAGAATCTAGGTAATTCAACTGATTAAATCATTTTGTCTATTTTTAAAATTTCAACAAATTATTTTAAACATTTATAATTCATAATAATGACAGAGAAATTGATTAGAAAAATCTGTAATGATTTCCTATAAAAATCTCCTACGATTTCTGTGAAGAATCTGAAATGAGATTCTTTTTTGAAAGCTGAGTAGTACTCGAGGAAGTCTTCCATCACACATACATAACAAAAGTTCTTGGTATTTGGTAAAAGTAGATACAATTCTACATCTCGAATTGCATAAATAAAACTTCTAAGTGGTTCACTTTATTTGCAGTGTGTGTTTGAAGTGCAATAATTATCATGAGATCATTAGGTTCAAAATATTGAAAAAACAGAAAATCTATTTGCTTTTTGGGTTATTTGGGTATGTGGGTGTATATGATTGGTTCCAGATTGAGACATAGGATAGTTTTGAATCCGATGTTTCAAGTGGCCGTGGCACCTCCCACATAGCGCATATATTAAATTTATATATTAAAAATCGCTTAAAATTTAACTGGAAGTTACTGCTGATGGACGGATGATTCTGCATATTTTGAAAATATTTTCAAATCTGTTTAGCCTTGAGAACGGCATTGCAGATACTATACAACATAATTTTATTTTCATTTATTTACATACATCGATAGATAGAATTTAGATCGATGTTTAAATCAATATTTTTTTAGTAGAAGCCCATCTGCCGGGTCATTATTAAGTAGTATAGGGTTATCCATTTCGTGGTTACAAAATTATAGAGCTGGGAATCGACAACGTTCAAACTAAGTTGTTAAACCAAATTTTTTCTTTTCAATTGAAAGTCTGACATTGACGAAAATGGATGGCTTAACTATCACGCAACGCGTAAAAATTATTAAAACCTACTACAAAAATGGTGATTCTGGCACAGCCACATATCGTGCTTTAAGAGGAGATTGTTGTTTATGGTTATGAAGCACATTTCTCACTCGGTGGGTATGTTAATAAACAAAATTGTCGTATTCTTGCAACACTTCGCGTGGTGGTTAATTAAATGATGTAGTGTTTCACACATAATGTCAACGTTCAAACTTTATAATAAAAAGGAAATATCATGAAAAACAATATTTTACATGTGTTTTATTTACGTTTACATTTAAAAAGCAAAATGGATAACCCTTTATTAAATCTACCGATAATAATTGTCATTTCTTGAAAAAATACTTTTTTCTAATTTGCAATTTAATTAATTAAAAATTAAATTAAAAATCCCATTAATATTGAAAAATATTTTTTTTTACTTTCTTTTAAAAAAAAAATCAATAATACCTTACAATGTTAAAATTACAGTTTTCCCGAATCTATCGCCCCATTGCATGATTCGCACCTATTCCATTCTATTGGTCTACTAAAGTCTTATATTGAACTTTTGTTCATACTCGATCAGTGTCATTGATATCCTTCATGCTCAGTGTAGTGTCGGCCATTTCTTAGTTCCAATTTACAGGATGCCTATATGGCTTGACTTTTTTTTAAATTCTCTTTTCGATTTGCTACCAAAAATCATATGACTTCTTGCTTGCGACTCGGTTTAATTTTTCTGTCATTTTTACTTGAGTTCTGGTTGATTCCTAAAATTGTCTAAAAGCAAAATCTATGAAGTCAAAAAGAAATTTAAAAAAACATCAAAATGTGTGAAGTAGAAAAGAAATTTAAAAGAAAACTCAAATTTGTAATTTGTGGTCTTTTTATAGCCCGCAATCTTTTCTACACCTTACGCCTACAAACTTCAATTAATATTAAAATCAAGCAAAATCAGTCATAGTATAAATCGGGTCCCATAGTTCCATAAAGACGAATTTAGTCCTTATTCTTACAGATTTATTACCCTTAAAAGTCATTTGGTTATCATGATCTATTGTCTGTGGATGTTGTTGTGAAATCACCAAACTTGAGATGCCCCAATTATTTTCAAAACTGTCCAGAATTGTCAGTAAGAAACACTATGCAACAGCCATTTTGTCCAAGGGATGTTTATAATATTTCTCCGGTGTATTTAAACTTCCAGAATACAAAAAACAACAAACATTTTTTTTTAAAAAATTCTTAAAATTGCCTATTAAAATTCCGCTCACTTTGGAAATCGTGTGATGACATTGCAACATTTTACCACACATAAAATCCGAAGGCTGCGGCCGTGGCCACAATGAAAGTTTTTTCCGATTATTCTTTATGATTTTTTTGTGCCACTAAAAATTTATTTTTAAAAAAATATGTTTCAATCTCAATTGCAATATTTTTATCCCACTTAATTTTCTTTAATTCTGTGTTTTGTGGTATAGCTTGATCGAAAGTCTCCTTCCAAAAATTACAGTCAAAATAATAAAGGCACATCCCACGAAGAAGAATTAAACAAAAAAAAAATTATACAAATTTGTTTATGCTATTTTAAAACAGTTTTAATGTTTATTTTTTTGGGGGGAAAATCTTAAACTTCAATGGAAATCTTCAATTTCTTCAATATCATGGGTACATTAAAAGGAACAATTCGTTTAATATTTGCCAACATGTGAAGATCATCCCTTCCGTCCAATGAAGAGAATTTAAAACATTCTGGCCAATGTACCGATTCAAACAATCGAATCGGGTCAACATCGACCATAATTGTGTAATTTTGTAATCTTTGATTTTCAACTTCTCTGTATTACTGTTCCCAAATCTAAAGTCAGCCATGGGACATTTAAACAACCCAATAATCCAAGGAAAAAGAGACACATAAACTCCAAACGTCAACGTTTCGCTATTAACTGACTTTACTTTCCCTCACATGAAAACCTTTACATTTTGTTCCGATACGAGTTACCCTACAATTTTGCAGAGCTTTGAAACATATTCTATACCTAGACACTTTTATATTAATAATAAAACAAATTAGGTTTATTTCATAATTAAGATAAATATAATAATTTGTCCATTTTTGTATATTTTATGCTCTAACAAAAGCTATCAAATTTCCCTCTGCCCACTTGCATGAAAAAGGATGTACGACCAGTCGTTTAACGACTCTTAGTAATAATCCTTTTAAATTAGAGGATTTCAAAAAGTTAATACCTTCAATAAATTGAATTTGTTGTCGTCTCATCCACATTTAACCTCTGATCTGGCCACGAAGATAAAATGAATAATTCCACTCAACCCGAATGTGCTACTCGCATATTCCCCTCTTTACGCATACATATGTATGAGGGTGAGAGGAGATATACGGCGCGAGTGGAACATTACAAAAAGTCATAAAACTCATTCATCCATTAACGGGTGATGGTGGTGGGGGGGATATGTTGTTATGGCTGCTCGCCATTGTTTTTCTACTTCAAGTTTATGAGGGATTTCTGTCCTCTTGCCAGGATGAAGGGGACATGAATGGGATCGGCGATACTTTTGTGTACCCTCATAAAAATGTATACATGTGTGTGTGTGTATATGTACACATGAATTGTGTTATTCTACATCTTCGGTGACTGAGACAAGGACCGCATGAATTGTGTGGGTCCGTATAGAATGTATGGATATGGTTATAAATTTGAAGCCTAAACAAATTAAAAAGCAAAGCCGTATATAAAGTAAATATTCTGTTAAATACACGCAGACAAACAACATACATATGCCATAAAAAAGTTAACACAAATAAAAGAAATATAAAATGAAAGCACATACAGTCACATGGAGGACTACATTAGATGGGGTTGCATAGGCGGAAAAAGAAACAAACACTTTTGAAATGTATGAAAATACATTTGTAATAACTTTTTAGTCAAGTTTACCGAATATCAACCTAGGCTCAACCTGTGCTGCTGATCGAATGGACTATGTATCGATTGAACAAAGGCCGGAACTCGTAGTTTTTTAAAAAAATTCCATGAATCCCTCAGAAAAATTTGTGATTTTTTATAATTTTCCCGCTCTGTGAAAAATAAGGCCAAATCAAAAATGAGAAATTGCCTCTAATTTTACTATTCGGTCCAACAACAGGATAATCTGACGCAATTTTCCCAATTCTGTTGATGTAATTTTTCCATTCCAATTTAGGGAAATTTTAATAAAAATTGCCCCATTTTTAATTTTTGAGGACATTTTTCTTTTTGGTTTTTGCATAAAGAAAACATTTCTAATATACAATATTACTAAAGATGAGTCTAAGTTATAATAATTTTCTTTATTGCGAGGTCATTTGTCTAATTACAATTCTATAATTTGGGTCATTACTTCATTGGCGATTTATTTGTTAAAAAAATGACCCCAAAATTTAAATAATTTTCAGGGAGCCTCTTTTTTTTCATTTTTGTTCCACTTTTTAACAATAAAAGATCCCCTAGGGGCCTACAGTATTTCACTCAAAAAGTATTCGCGAAACCTCCAAAAGTCAGTTGTATCGGGCAAACATTTTCTCCAAAGCTGCCCTTTTTACAAACGACTTTTCATTTTGCATATTTTGTTCAGAGGTCGTAACGCCGATTTTTCATTGGACAATTTTTCAGAATTTATTAGGAAATTTTTTATAACTTATTGTGGAATTTTTCAGAATTTGTGGATGACATATTGGATATTCTTGGCGAATTTTTCATTTATTATTGGAAATCCTTAATTTTTTGGGATATTTTTCCTCCTATAATTCTAAGCTGCGAGATTCCAGTAAATCTGAATCTTAAGCCAATGCAGGCAATAGTTCGATTCGATCATGATCATGGACAAATTGGTCCAGAACTGACCAACTCTCGACCGCTTTTAGCTAAAACGGTAATAAATATTTATTGAGTTTTTAGTGACCCATCTTATGGTAGTAAATTATTTACGCATACAAAGTAGGCTTCTACTTATGTATGTATATTCTGTGTGTGTGTGAATGTGTGTACAGTTGGTAGTTTTATGTGCCATTTTCTAGGGTATCGGAATGTTTCCAGTTTGATGTTCAGTTGTCGCTGGTGGTAATGGTGGTGGGTGTGGTATGGGGGTATCTGGAAACCCTAATCAAATGAAATGAAATTCCGCTGTCGCCATTGCCACAATTTCTACAATAAAATCTCATCTGATTAAGTAAAGTTTTATTTTTGTTGTTTGTTGGCTGTTTCTCTGTTTTTTTTTTTGTTATTGTAGGAGCCATAACAAAAAAAAAAAAAAAAAACAGAGTAACAACCAAACATTTTTATAATTCCATAATAGTTTATGTTTATGTTTTCATTTTACAAGAACCACAACAATAACAACATCAAGAACAACAATTTCCCAGCATCCGCAGTATATACAGCTATAAAAAAAATATGTAAAACATTTTTTTACCATTAAATTTATCGGATGTCGTTGTTGTTTGACTTACAGTGGCGGAATAGGCAACACATCATGGAAGGGGGAACATTTTGTATGAAATGAGGTACTCAACGAGCCTGCTGAACGCGAAATTTGTGAGACTGC
Source organism: Hydrotaea cyrtoneurina (assembly GCA_958296145.1). Taxonomy (NCBI): domain Eukaryota; kingdom Metazoa; phylum Arthropoda; class Insecta; order Diptera; family Muscidae; genus Hydrotaea; species Hydrotaea cyrtoneurina. The sequence continues at coordinate 45,735,436 of OY282514.1, read as the reverse complement.
TATGCAAGTGGACCACACATAAAGTCACCGGTCATCATACGGTGTGACAAGAATATGGCTGGTTTAGTTGAGAGTAAGCGACAACATTTCGCGGACCAACCTAATATGAATTTTGCTATGAATTTTTGAAATTTTTCTATTGAAAATGTCCCAAAAAATTTCGTACACAATTGGGGCATTTCTGATTATCAAATTTTCGAGTGTCCTACAGTATTTAACGCAAAAGGTGTTCGTGAAAGCTCCAAAATCAGCTGGGAGTAGAGAAAGCTGTCAATAGGGAAAATATTTGGAAACATTATGGATTGACCTAAAATATACCAAGATACGCACACTAAAAATGCAGTTTAGCTCAGATTTTGTTCATATATATACAATTTGTTGAAGTTCTTATTCTGAGCCGAATGGATGCCCACAATTTACACATTGATTGGCTGATAAACAAGAAAGTTATATCTGATTATGTGCCCAAGTTTTGAAAGGCCATAACTCGAGAAATATGAGTTTTCGAAAAAAAAAAAAAAAAAAAAAAAAAAAAAAAAAAACAACTTTGACCTCAGGTTAAGAACATGTATCACTAGTATAAATTTCAACAAAATCTGAGCTATGTTGCTGAGCTACGATGACGACGACTGCACTACCGCCCAGCGTCTCCGCCGTTGCCACAACGCCGATTTTTCTTCGGCCAGTTTTTCATAAATTATTAATTAGATTTTTCACTGTATTATTAAATACAAATTGTTTATCATTATTTTTCATAGAGCCGAATTTTGAACAAAGACATATTTCGCTTACAAAGTCCAATTTACTCAGCAATTGAAGACACATCACCATCCGCTTCGTTCTAGCTTCTCACTTAGGACTTTAGAGCAGCAAAAACTGGACAACGATTTTCCTCGAAAAATAAAGTTTTCTGACGAATCGCATATCTATCTCGGCGGCTATGTTAAAAAGTAAAACGGACGCATATAGGGATTCGCCACATAGGAGCTAGACTTTTTTGTGAGGTACCGTGGAGGATCGTTGTTATGCGAACAAGGAGTCAGGCCCTCAAGGCGAATATCAAGCAAAGGATCAGTGAGACAGAAACTATGAACAAGAGCTACACAATTAGGTTGGCTGAATGCGTTGCTGCGAAGCAAGCCGAGGCAGCCACATAAATGAAATCGTGTTCCATAAATTTTGGGATTGTGTGATCTCTAATATTCCGAGAAAACTTTTTGTTATTAAATTTTCTGAAAATTGTTTGTAGACCACTATTTATATCCGTACGAGTACTATAGTGAATGCACTCTGGTCTGGCTTAAAGTCGCCTTATTATGTCTTCCGTGTACCAGAAAGCTAGAGTAGTGTAATATTAACAGGGTACACCTGTCATTCGACATATAAAATCTATGAAACAAATTCAAATGATAATGAACTCCTCGAATATGTAATGATGACTTCCAAGCTAAATTAACTCAAACATGTCTGCGTACTTTCCACTTTCCAAAAGACTAGCACCGTACTAATTCTTAATCAATGAGACTGAAATATAATTCATGTCGTTGATAAGGATTCATTTAGAATTCATAGAAGCACATACTATCCCAAATCACACACACACACAAGCATTCAGACATGTGTACATAGCTATGTAGTAATGCCAGAAATGCTATCCGGCAGATCCAATGTTCGGAAGTTGGAATGCGAGATATATGGCTACAGTTATTTTTAAATTAGTAACAGACAGAATCAACTTCACGAGGATACATGTCTACGAATGCATTGGGTGCGTGAGTCTAAGCACATACTTTCATACAACAGTCCTACATATTTAACTAGTCAAGTTGAACAATAGTATACTCCTACGCACACGCACACACATACGCGTATGCGTATACTTATTCGTCATCATGGAGTTCTGGTTGCTGTTGTTGTGTTTTTTCTGTTACATTCACGAGTTTTTGTTAATGAGAAACAATGATATTATTTGTTCATGCTTGTTGTTGTTTCGTTTCGTTTCAGCACTACCATCGCACACACACACACACACACCTACTCATATGTAGTAGACTGCCAAGCATTGCTGAATATACGCGCACCCACGAACACATACACATACGTATGTAATGACAATTACCTGTACATGATCATACATAGAATGTATGTTAATTTAACCATTTTCTTGTCCCTCATTCATACAAATACATGTGTATGTATGAACATATACACTCCCACATAGGCAAGTATTTATTTATCCTACAACAGTTTGTTCTGCTGTACCAGATTTCGAGACGGCAGTCACGTTAAGGACGAGTACGAGGACAATCATCATGATGATGATGATGAAATGAAGTAACAAATATTTACATAAGCCACGCATATATGATTCCGGCTCTTCAACGGAATGATGTTAAGGTTTCATTGGATTTCATGTCTGCGGATATGTGCGCATTTGTCTGTTTTTACGTAAGTAACAAAGTCCTTGGGCTTACATTTTTTTTTTTTTTTTTTTTTGTTGTTCAAAGTTGGACTCTTATTTACCGTCTGCTAGTTGAGAACATGTTCCTCCTATCCAAGGGGAAGACATCAATTACAATCAATGTCTATGATGTTGTTGGGTAATTGCTTGAATTTGGGCTTCGGTCCCATATACCAAAGTTGTGAATATTAAGCAATTTTGAGGCGAAAACTAAGCACCAGTTTGGCCTTAGGAAAAAACATTTTGCTACTTCGGTAAAAGTTTGTAATAGGAGATATTGTGATCTGGTATTATAGTGATGTCGTAAGTCCGATAATACCATAAAAAATCGTCGCACTCCACAAACTGTATGTCTAGTATGTGCATCCTTTGCACTAAATAGGAATTTGAAGAGAGTTCCCTGGACAGTGTGACTAAAGATCCATTGCAATGGCTAACTACTGTCACAATATAATCCTAATACGATGTTTGATATATCAGGTATCGTTGACTATACTTTTGGTGAACACCTGTTCAACCAGAAGTACCATACACCGTCTTGGTGAATGACTGCATAAGTACAAATCAAGTAGGTTTCGGGGTCCACTTTAAAATTCTAGACCTAAATATATCATAGATACACCAGGTCACTATATTCTCAATCAGACTTATTTTTGTCCATTAAATCAGTGCAAAATGATTCAGACAACTTCCTCACTACCATTTGAAAAATAATCATGGGGATATTTTAAACCGTTAAAGAGATATGTCCAAATCAATAAATCAATTATTTTGAATCACCCGGCATTTCGGTAGCTGTTACTTTTGAAGCTTTTATTCTTTGACGATACACGCTTCAACAACGCATTGACATTATTAAAACTCACTACAAAAACGGTGAAAATCTCGCAAAACTAAAAAGTTTCCGGACAATTGGCCACCGAGATCTTGTGATGTAACACCTATCGACTTCTTCCTTTGGGACCACGTGAAAGATAAGGTCTACTCCAACAGCCCAGCGTCCATTAAAGACCTCAAATATAGAATTCGTGAGGACATAAGGCAGATACTTTTGGATTTTGTTATTGAAAATTTCATGAAAAGGATATTGTCGTGGTGGCCTGATTGGGCTGATGATTTTTTTTTCATTATTAACGGCATACCTTCCTCTTTATTGTGAAATAAACATCCGATCATTTATCACAAAAAAAATAATTTTTCTTTGAATATCAAAATAACACCTTTTGTTGGAGAACTCTGTATAACTGGTTCTCAACTAATAAAAATAATAATTCTGGGAAATGTTCATAAAAGTCATTAAAATTGTCATAAAATGTTCGCAAAAAACTATTGCATACTTTTAGGTTGTGTCAGATTGTGGTTGGTATTTCATTCCGTTCAGCGTCGTTCATAAAATACTTAAACATAGAAAGTCATCATGGATGAAGAAATGCTATCATTGGTGAGCAAAGTGAAGAAGCGGAAGAAGCAAAAAATAAGTACTACAGGAAGTATTGGTTACTGTTTTCTAGGAAATGCAGTTGAGTTTCGACAAAACGCTAACATTTTTCATTGCTTAGAGTACTATCTTAGCCTTGTCAAACATCTCCGCCTGTTCCCTCATGGAATGTTAAGGAAAATAAGTAAGTAAGCCATTTCAATTAGATGAAGAATAAATAAAGCTATCTCTGAATGATCTAGGACAAACATACTACTGTACGCAGTGGGGATAAAAGTATTCACTGACACTCCAAATGTTATCAAATATCTGTGGATAATGCTGTAGCAATCGAGACCCATTGTTTGTCCCCGTCATGAAAGGACACTGTCTGATTGGAGGGCATGTAAGGCCACTAAAATTTTGCACTAGAATCTTCTAAAGACGATATGGAGTTATGTTCTATAAAAACCCTTTTCAGGTTCCCTTTTATGGAGCTTAGCTTGATTCTGTGTTGGGAGGAGACTGGTTCTTGTGATACGTGTCTGCTAGTTTTTGTGGGTCTGGTCATACACCGAGTAAATTATGGAGAAGTGAAGTGGGCGCCACTGGAAAGGTTTTGCTAAACAATGACATGTTACAATGTCGGAAAAGCTGCTGTGGAAGAACTGATAGTTGTAATTCAGTCCCGTAACGCGTCATTTGTGTGGGAGATACCAGAAGGGAAATCTGGTATCGATTTTATTATGGTGTGAAAAAATGGTACATTCTTCTGGAAGTCACCTGTGTAGTTGTAATAATCCAATAAGTAGTTTTTCTTAATAATGTCTCCTTGTGAAAAATTTCAATTTGTAGAGTTTCAATACTAACCAGCCATACAGACAGTCAGACGGGCAAAACTCGAACGTCTTACAAATACATGAAGCGGATTACGTCAAAGCGTACTTAAGGTCTTAAGTGATTATTTGGAAACATTACACATTTGGAACACCCCAATTGATACAGACCATCCTTTCCGGTCGTATTATAATTACAGAACACCCGTGCAAGTCTAAATAGCAGAATTTCCTTTACGGAATTACAAAAGGGTCCCTGTGAGTGTAGCATGCCAAATACATTGGCATAAACTAGTGTACTGAACCGTGTCCTTCTACCGCCATACCCATTATACCGCCCACATATTTACACAGCACTCTGCCAGAAATACGTTTAACACACACTCACACACAAAGAAACACACAAATGTTTGGTTTCTGAAGTGTTGTCACCCGTTTTATCTCACAGTTTTAGCATTTGTTTGTTTGTATAGACGGAAGTAAATGTGAAGGAATGTTTGTGTGTGTGTGTGTATGTGTATGTGCTGACTTCCCAGCGGCGGAAATTAGGAGGCCTTCCATATATACGGCATGCAGAAGGCCTTATTTGGCAAGGACTGTCTTATATAAGGCCTGCGACAAGCATGATTTACGATCAGTTGCAGGCATGCCAATATAAGGCCTGCCAGAAGACCTTGCCATTGCATTCTTTTTTATTTTAATAAATCCTCCTTTTTGACGGCATGATGCAGGCCTTCTAAATGACTGCAGAGGGAATGCAGTAGCGTGTGTTCGTCGTCCAGCGTGCTTAAATACAACACAAATGAAAGAGCACCAAAAAAAAAAGAATTATCCCGTTACACAAATTCCAACGCTGAAGTTTAGAGAGGGGGCTGAAAAGAGCAAGTGAAAACAAAACGAAAACAGATCTCATAAAACACTATCAGTTGATATCAGTTTCTGTTAATGCGTTGGCTCATTCAGTTGTCATTCCAGTGTATCAGTGTCAAAAAGGTAATATTTTTGTGAATGAACATTTTTCATGAAATAGACATGAGTAGAGCTACAATTAAGAGACGCATAAAATTGGAAAGAGAAAATTTGTTAAAGAAATTTAAAGGCAGTGTTGTAGAAGAAAAGCCATGTGAAATTAATACTTCTGAGGTTTTGTATGAGAGTGTCGTGAACGACGTAGGTAATGACGTATTCAATGAAAATGTTGATACCTCAGAAAATAATGCAGAGAGTGAGGAAATTAATCTGACTGCAAAATTAGTGAAATGGTACGAACAGTTTCATCCCACGCGAAGTAGTGTAAATGGACTTCTTAAAATATTAAATTCAGAGAACATAATAGTTTCAAAAGCAAATATGAATTGAATTATTTTACTTTATTATATGTAGTATTGAAACTATTGTCAGAATAAATATAAACAATTATTTTTAAAAATAGCGTTTCATTGGATTCACTTGGGAAGGCCTTCTAACGGGCATGTGGTTTCAGACCTCAAGCAGGCCTCCATTTTAAGACCTTGTGGAAGGCCTGATTTTTGCGGATATGATTTGTGCCTTCTTTATGCAGGCCTTCAGCAGGCTTGTACTTTAAATGCCTTCAGAAGACCTTCTCTTTAAGTCCTTCTGGAAGGCCTGCTTTTATCTAACATGCGCCATGCCTTTTCGTGGAAGGCCTTCTAGAAGGCCTTCTTGTAGGAAGCGGGGATGGAAGGCCTTGCCTCCCAATCTCACGCTATGTTAAATGGAAAGGAAGTGGCAATGGCGTTGGAAGGCCTTCGGACACCATAAGCAGGCCTGATAGAAGGCCTTCCAGCCCATGATTTCCGCCGCTGGGTTCAACGAAACACTCACATACTACTGCATATAAACAAGAATATTACCATTGAAATCCCTGATAATTCAGACTATTTGACTGTCAATGTTTTTCTGTGTATGTTTGTGTCTCTGTGTACGAAATGACTGCCATGACTGACTTCGTCTCCCCGCCCACTGGCTGGCTAGAGTTGACTATGAGTGTGCTGTTGTCGTTGTTGTTGTATGTCATTGCATGTTGTTTTTAATGAGTCTCAATTTTTGATTTTGTTCCTTTCTCCCCATCCTGTTCTGGTGTTTGTTGGTTTCATTTTGGTCGATTTGGTTAACAGTGGGTTGAAACTACAATAATGTGGAGATATTCCGAAATGATAGTAACATCTTGCGTTAGCACTGTTCAAGGCGAAGTTGAGCAATAGATCAGGACAAAGCTGTTCTTATTGTTCAAATTGTTCGAAAGCGCCTAGGATCCGACAAGAACAAGCATATCGATACAAAGCGTCAAAGCTTAGCCGAAAGATAAGCCAGTACTGCACCTTTAGCCTTTCGATGAGGTAAACGACTGTAGTGTCGCGAATGCAACCATCCCCTAGTCATTATTCTTGCAGTCTACGGGGGAATCTTGGCACTGTCCATCCACCAACTTTATCGATATGCCGTCGATATTGGGAGACCATGTAAATCAGCGAGGCTCTAAGCTCGTCGAGAGTTCTCGAAGCGCTTTTCCACTAATCGAATTCCTGCTGCGCCATACAATCTCAACAAGATTCGAAATATTACTCATCTATTCTATATCTACACTCTCAGCAAAATATGAAAGTAGACAAGGTAAACGAGAAGAAGTAATTCATTATCGTTCCTACAGATGTCCCAACAGGATCTGTAAGGCAAAATTTACTATCATGGAACCCACCTCAAAAAAAAAATGCAGTTCTCTTCTAAATAACCCCAAAACGACGAAAATTTAAATTGAATTTGGAGTTAAGGCCCAAGGAGGCGTGAAATCGATAAAACGTCCCAGATGGGTCGGTACACCAATGAAAGGAAATGTCTTCACGAGTGTGTTGCAATGTAAGGACATGGAGCCCTTCAGCGACATTCGTTTTTTCGGTTGTTGTTGTAATGCTTAAGAAAATACCACATGCATCCATTAACCCCTTGGGCGTCGTTCCAAACTTTTTCGTGAGACCTTTTTGGAAAAATTTTCATATATCGATTTTTTTTAATACTGTTTTAAGTGCCCCTACAGATGAGTTGATAGCGTGCTTGTCTATCAGCTTAGGGGTTGTGGGTTCGATTCCCACCTGAGGCTTTGGTCTGCCGCTTGCCAAATTTTCTGTGTCACCCGGTTTACCCGTGGACAAAGGGGTTAACTGGGTGTGGAGCTTGAAATGTCTGCTGCACAATTAAACGCGAAATTTGCGTTCATTAGATTACCATATTGTCAAAAAAGAGGCCATTTTTCCGATGGCATTTTCGTAATTTTAAGGTCATTTCGAATTGAATGGCATATTTTTTTTTTATTTTGGAGGTGGGTCTTATAAAAGTAAATTTTACCCAAAGATATTGTGTCATCTAAAAAAGGAAACATTAAAACGAAATCAGACAAACCACAGAGTTATTCTGGCAATATTTAGGATTATTCAAACTAAAGTTCACCATTTTAAGCAGGGCAAGTATACCAACCATATTCAAAACTATTTAACTAACATTGGTAATCATCGCTTTGTTCAACCATAATTCCACTCACTGTTTTATTTCGAAACACTGTCTGTTACTTGCCTTACATTCTCTGCATTCTCTAGATTTTTATTACTTTCTGTATGGGTGTTTTTCCTTCGTTTGCTTGTTTGTTGTCTTGTTCATTTTATACATATGCATATATTACAAAGTCACACACACACACACCACATCTACAAAGAACGTCCATATGAAATTAGATACAGTTTGGAAACTCTCATCGCACACAGTACACATTTACCGGATCCAATTGACTACTTGTCCTTGTTGTTACCAGCATCCTATTCATGAATGCTGTTAACTTAAGGGGGGGCAAAGCAAGGCAAGGACGTAGCATCGGGTTGGGGTGCTTGTCAGTTAAGGAAAATAAAGGAAATAGAAAATTGTATAGGCTCTAAATTGAGCTTTCATTTCGATGCTCTTGATTTGACTCTTGTCGTTCGGGTTCGTGTTGCCATTATAAACCAGTGATTGAAACAAAGTTGGCTCTAATTTTATTGGTTTTTAATTTTGTTATTTATTCGATACATTCTCTTTAAGCTCTCTGGAAAATCCATGGAAAAATGTCCACCCTACAATACACTCGTACACGTGCCCGCACACATATACTCACCCATACAGTACAACGTTGTGTACATGTGTGTTAGGTATGCGTATGTAGTAATCTTGATTGTATCCTTATTTATTTGTTTGTTTTTGCTCTACAGTTGTTATAAAATTATAAAGGACTTTAATTTAATGGTTGTTGTTGATGGCATTTGCAACTATTTGAGTTTTGTGCCGTTTAATTAACCATACGAGTGTATACGAGCAATTGATATTGTTCTTTAATCCTTCATCGTTTGCCCGTGGGGCTTTGGGAATATACTGATTTTAATGAAACTCCTATAAAGTGATTTAATGCGTAGCCTTGGCTTAGTTGAATGAATATGTGGGATTTAGAATTTGCGATTGTGCCAGTGATTAGAGTAGTTGGACTAATTTCCAAGGCATCATTGACAGAGGATCTGGCATAAATTTGCTACTTGAAGAATAATGTTGTGCATGTAGTTGATTAACAAATTAGTATTGTTTTTTTTGTTGCTGGAGATTGTGGATAACTAATATATTCATTTCATACCCAAACTTAGCCGAAGTACTGTGAAAAACTATGTTTTCTCTACTGGGATAGAAATATGAGATCAAAAAGGTGTACACCAAAGACAAAGGCAAGCCAAAGATGGATATGTTGGATATCTTATGAGTTGCAGTATAACGAATGTGGAGAAGATCTATACTAGTGTAATGTTCATAATGACCCACCGTAAACGCTAATGCAAATATATATCTAAAGTAAAAAAAAATAGTAACTGCAAGCATATATATTTATATTAAGTACTTCTGAATTTCTGTAAGGAACCTAGAGACATGGCAAGTAAAGAATTAGAATTAATAATGCTAAAGACAAGACTGATCAAACAGGTGATTAGCACGTATCCATGGATCATTTTTCTGTGCAAGAATTAGAATTAATAATGTTAAAGACAAGATTGATCAAACAAGTGATTAGCTCGTATCCATGGATCATTTTTGTGTGATAATAGACCATATTTGCTGGACAATAGTACCATACCTCCAGCTTTAAAAAAAAAAAAAACAATTATTAGAGATATTTTTTGTCGTAAACTGAAAAATAACAATGTCAGCGTCGAAATAAAGCGAAGGATCGTGCTGGCAAATAGATGTTATTTCGGGCTCAACAAACAATTCAGGAACAGATCCCCCTCTCGTCGAACTAAAATAACACTGTACAACACGCTGTGCTTCTTTATGGCGCCGAATCATGGGTACTTGCTAAAGCAGATGAAGCTGGGCGGGGTGTTTTTGAGAAAAAAAAAAAATCCTTCGAAAAATCTATGGACCGATCTGTGTTAACGAGGAGTCGAGTCAACGCCGAACGAACCGATAAATGTATGACCTATATCCTGATATGAACGTATCAAAATACAGCGAATGTGCTGGCTGGGATATGTCGGTCGAATCCAGCCCGAAAGACGTTGGACGACAACTACCATGGAAGGCGCAGACAGGGAAGACCGAGAATCCGGTGGAGTGACCAAATGGAAGCAGCAATGAAAATCCTTGGTATCACGAACTGGAGAAGACAAGTAGAAAGCCGAATTGCTTGGCAATCATTTATTAAGCAGGCCAAGACCAACACCAGGTTGTAGAGCCCACTTAAGTAAGTAACTGAAAAAGAAAAGTCCGATTTCTTTGAACTAAATTTAAAAACAAAAATTTTTTACGAACGGGAAAAGTCTACGGACCGTGTTATATCTTGTGATTTAACACCTTGCGACTTCTTCCTTTGGGACCACGTGAAAGATAAGGTTTACGCTTACAGCCCAGCGTCGATTCAAGACCTCATAGATAGAATTAGTGAGGCTATTGTCAGCCACTTTGCGATTTCGTTATGGAAAATTTCACGAAAAGGATATGGTCCTGTAAGCTTGGCCCTGGCAGCCATTTGGCTGATGTTTTTTTTCATTATTAACGGCAAACCTTCCTCTTTATTATGAAATAAACATCCGATCATCTATCTCAAAAAATACCATTTTTCTTTGAATACCAAAGTAACACCTCTTGTTGGGAATACCCTGTATTAAATCATCGCCTCAACCTGGAAAAAAGTGACTGACTTTTATGAAATCAATTTAAAAAAAATGTAATGAATTATTTTAGTTCTTCCGTTTTAAACTAAAATCCGAAAGAAAGTTTAAGATATATTAACATAGTGCAGTCGGCAAATATGTTATGTGATACCCGATGGAGGGAAATTAATTTACATTTTCCTTCGCTAGGGCCTAATTCCACGTCTAGGTGTAATATTCTCATACAGAAAGTGGAAGGCTCAAAATTCAGTATTGACTTACAACAATTTACCATTCTTTACATAGAAATCATTACAAAAACCTGCTAAATGCAATACACGTGCTCGACTTTACGGCTAGGAGAAAAATGTCCACAAACACACATCCATTTTACAAAATGAATTCATACTTTTTGCATATGACAGCTCTGGCTTGCGATATACTTTTCAGCAGAATTCCCAAGGCTCCCAAAGACATTTCAATAAAATTGTTTCTCTCTGTCGTTTAAATTCTATGGAACATTGGGCATATACAACTTTACGCCTTGGTATTCATATTCATATCCATATACATTTTAAAATTAATAATACACCCTGAGGGTTCAATTTGCAAAACTTCTATTTATAATACTTATACGCTCAGGTGTCCCATTGGCATTGTGAAGTGTGTAAGACTTGAGCTATTTTCACATTGAGATAGCAACCAACCCAGTGAGGACTTTTACTTCTCTGTATTACAGGGTATAACATCAAATAGGAAGAAGAGGCAAACGATTTGAAAAATAACTAAGAAAATCACTAATTAAAAAAAAAAAGCTTTTCAAATGTTGGCAAACAAACGAAAAGCAATCACACGACAAAGCAAATGATGTATAGATATTTATATTCATTTCCAACTAATTAACTTTATGCAACAACTAACAGTTTTCTTTTTGTTGTAGTTGTTGTTGGTTTGCTTTAAATGTTCGACATGGTTGGGACCAAACAACAAAGCGAAAATAGCTGCGCTCATTTTTAATTAAACAGATCAATTGTATATAATTATATGACCAAATTCAAATAAATCCAAATTTATTTGCACACATGTGAATATGAACATGAACAGCAGCGGCAGCAATTATTTTGTTTCCAAAAATGTTTGGCCGCAATGTAGGAGTGGTGGGGAAATAAATTAACGCCATTGAACATGTTTGCTAATTTATTGAATTAGAATGCAATTTGAAAAATATAATCAACCGCATAACTACAAATACCACCAGACCGAGGGTGATGAATGGACAGGTAAAAGCAAATACATTTCGGGGTAATTACAAATATTTACGACAATTAAAGCAAAATTTGATTTAAAGTTTTTGGCGGTCGGAATACAAAAATTGCACAGCTTGTAATTGTGTGTGTTAAAGGTGTTTTTCTATATGGAACTAAATAGAAAATCTATCATTCGAATAGCTGATGTGAACCATCAAAACATATATTTCGTCTTAGACGTAATTTTAAAAAATATACGTAGTCCTTGAGAATTGCAAATTACTTATTATGGCTGCATTTAAATTTTACGTTTAATTGAATATCGTTTTTATATTACATAGAATATTGTTGATTATCAATAAATAACAAAGAACAATTTCGAACAAGTTACACTATGGAACAAAAAAATCCCAAAAAAGTTTGTAATAAATATCCCGTATGAAATTCTGATGTACTGTGGTACTTACTGACTAATGCCCCTTAACATTCCATGAAGGAACTGACACGATATAATTTGTATGCTCCCTGACCAGGACCTACGGCTTAAAGTAGGTTCCGATCGTATACTGATTTTTAAAGACATTTTAAATGTCTTAGAGATTACTCTCTTACTCGTAAAGAGTACACAAATTGACGAAATTGTTTTCTATGAATAAAAACTGTATTTAAATAAATTTTTTTCCAAATTTAGTTTTTTTGTGTTATAAATTCTAATAATTTGAAATCGAATTTTACGATTTCTTTGAAATAAATTATATCACGAAATTATTTTAGACCTTCGCCTTTGGTGTTTTTCTGTATTTATTAACAAACCTAAATCCATTTTTTTTTCTGAAAATTTTTCATAAAAAATTAAGACCAATTAAGACCATTAAAATCGATGGGGTATTTTCGATTTTCTTCACAATTTAGTTGAGGGACCGTCTGGTGTCTCCCATACACATTTTTGGTTGTGTGTGATTTATAAAGAAAAGATATCTCCATTAAATTGTGAATAAAAGCGAAAATTAATCGATTTTAATGATCAACACTTTAATTGGAATATATGTGGTTTATGATTAACTGCTAGCAATGCACAGTTTTTGGACATTTTAAATTTTTTAAGAATTTGTTTCAATAAAAAAAAAATTGGTGACTTATTTTTGTTAATAACTCTGAAATCGCAAACTCCCATTAACTCTTTTCTCTGAGTTTCGATTTCTAATTGCAGTTTGCAGTTCTACGAATCTGTTTTAGAAAAAGAACGGATTCAAGCTTCCTCTAGGATTCTTTAGCTTCATGTAGTTTGCAGAGATGACAGCTTTGAAGAGACGGTTTTGATGTGATGTATGTTTGGTAAATCCAAAGCGCTTTCAAATGTTCTCTCTGTTAAAACTTTCATCTAGGATTCTTCAGCTTTATGTTTGTCGGATCTGCGCCAGAACCCATGCAAGTCTTTAACTGGAATATTTTACTTGTAAACATTTGTTAAATATTTTATAGAAAGTTTCATACTGCAGGTACATTTTTCAGATGCAAAAATTTTATTTTCTTTTAACTGGAGATTTGTTATATATTTTTTTTCGCTAAAATTGTTTTCACTGATTATGAATAAAGCCGATATTATCGCAGTTTTCAATAAATTTCAATTCAACTGAATTTTTTGCTTTTAATTCAGAAATCTTCTGCAAAAAAGTAGTGTTAATAAAACCATTTGCTGATTGTCATCTCATGATAGCTCTATGAAAATTACCAAAATGCAAATATTTCCCAAAAATATAGTGAGAAATGCTACAAATGAAGAATTGCTCAAAGTCATTGAAAAATTACCCGAAAAGGCCAAAAAAATCCCCCCAAATACTTTTTAAAAATATTCCCCTATTTTTCATTGGTAGTTTGCAGAGATGTCAACTTTAAAGAAATGGTTTTGATGTGCTGTATTTTTCAAATGTTCTCCCTGTTAAAAGGTTTCACTACTGAAAGCTAATACTGGAGATTTCCCTGTTGAAATTTTTTAAAATAGTTGGGTTATTTTTCATAGTTAATATTGATCGAAACTTCAGAAATTGTTGATGCCTTTTAATGTATGCAAATGCCGGACGAAACACCAATACCAGAAATGTACGAATGCGACTAAAGTAACATGTGAATGACATAGGATTAATCTGTTGACACGATTTGTCCAAAAGAGAATGCAAATCTGCTCACTGAAATTCTTCTAAAGTTGCCTGCCAATTGCACAGTTTCAAAGGGAACTATCTTGTTATTCCAAGTAATTGATATCCTTTAATCTTGATGTGATAGGGAAACAGCTCAATTCTTTCTTAGATCCTCAATCGTCACATCAGTAGAATAGTTCATATTATTATCATACAATTAAAAATTACCTAGTGGGAATCTGACCAATTTTATAGTCCCTTATCTCCTTAACGCCTTCATGGATTTAGACGCTGTATGGCAGAAACGAATGGTATACATGTGTTGTTTTCATCCAAGTCTGATTCTATTATTGATTGGTATTCTTTTTAACCTTTATAACCAAATACATGTTAAGACTCGAATGCATTTTCCCCTTTCGTATGTTGTATGTACAAAGTCAATGACCCTCAATTGATATGGTAGGAATGTTTCCCCTGTCCAGGAATGTTTCCCCTTTCCAAAGAGATGAGTTTTATAAAGTTCTTATTTTTTTTTGGATTTTTACCAGACAAACATATTTAATGCTTTCTAAAAATAGATCTTCTACAAGTTTTTTTCTTACATACTCCTTTCAGAAGCCTCTGCACGTTTTTTGTGAACCCATTTTAGAACGAAGATCCCAGAAATATTCATGTTACCATTCAAGTGGAAAGTACTTTATAAGCCCATATTATTTTCACATTCTTGCATCCTTTCTAATAACAGACATGCTTGCAGCTCTGACTGGCAATGGCAACATGGAATGAGATCCGCGACTCCCTTTTATAAACTTTTTGCCGTTAGCAGGCAGCCAATATGCACAGCACAGTAAACAATTTTAGATGTATTTAAAAACCTAAAATGATATTTTGTGAAGTTTGTTTTTTTTTTGGCTTTTTCATATTTTCCCTTTCACAGTTTATGTTTCTGTTGTGCGAGATCATTTAATAATTTCTAATTTTTTTAAATTAGGTTAATAAATGGCATGAGACTTAGAATTCATGTTTTCGTATAAACATTTACGACTGAACATTTGATTCATAACAAACTTTGCAATGATTAACATTTCGTTGTTAGAAATTTTGTGATGTATTGAAAAAATTGTCAACCTCGAAAAGCACAATTTTACTTACTCAACTTAGCGTAGGTGTATATTATTTTCAGCATCTAGCTGAGATATATCTTTAATTAAATAATTAATTTAAATTAAATAATTTACATGGTTTTTTTAAACCAATATTTTCTTTCCACTTTTTAAACAGGAAAAAAATAGCAATTTTCCAAATAATCTAATTTTACTATTATCAATACAATTCTATGGAAATAAGCAAGGATTGCAATAGAATTTCTAGTTAAAACATACGAAATAACCTTTCAATTCATTACGGATTGCAGCTCAGTGCATGTGACATTCACATGACATCACATCCCTCAAGCTTTAATTTCATAAAAAATATTTATTTGGGCATAACTGTAAAAAAAGGAATTTTCCAGGATTTCTGTTTGGCTAGTTAGAGATTTAAGGAAAATCGTTAAGATTATAAACCTCTGTCTTGTTTACGTCAAGTTTTGTACTTACCAAATTGTTTTTAATTTTGTTCTCTTTTTAATTTGCAAAAGCATTTACTTGAAGTCAAAATTTAAACTTGTAAAAATTCCTAAGAGCCTGGATCAGTCCCTCATAAAAGTTATACTTTTAATTATTTTTTTTTTATTTTATCAAAAAAAAGGGCACCTTTGGTATACTGGTATGCATTTTCAGATATTGAACTATATTCAGTTATTGTGGGAAAAGTTTATTAGTGTCGATCTCAGGGCTGTGGAGTTGGGGAAAAATTGCTCAACTCCAACTGCAGCATTTTCAAATAGCTTGAATCCAATTCTGGAACCTTCTCCGAATACATTTCGAAAATGCTATTTACGTCCACCAGTCCTATACCCTATTTCACACTGTGGTGCCTTTGTGTAGTTCACACAATCGAAAATATTTCAAATTTTAAACAATATTAACACATTCACTTGTTTTTAATATATGTTATCTATTTTATGGGAAATGCTAGGAGTCGTAGTCCAGCTAATTTGTCAGACTCCGACTACAATTGAAACTAATTCATTTTAAATATTTGCATGAAAGTACAATCGATTTAAGAATTCTTGGGTACGATCCCAAGTTCACAGTTTATTCAAACCAAAATACGAACATTTCGCATTACCAGAGAAAAGATTTTGCTGGTTGTAAAAGATTTTGTCGGACACATAACCTTAAAAAGAATTCATCTAAAACTTAAATGGGGCATTGCACGAAATATTTTGCGAATACTCGCATCAGAGAAACCATCGGTAAGGACATCTCTGATTCGTCGCCTATCCCATTCAATTAATCTAGTTCAGGTCATCGAGCTAGAACTTACTAACAGAATCGATAGATTTACAAATATCGCATTTTAATATTGACGAGATATTTCATTTGGCACGGTCCCATAAATCATTGGAAGAAATAATTATTTTTTACAGAATTTTTGTTGTTTTTGTAAACAAATGTTTTTTTTAAGAAATGCATAATTTTATTGCACCCGACATATTAAGGCGTCCTTAAAGGGACGATGAAGAAAGCAACAGAGTCTATGGGGTAAGGTCTAATATAAAATGGAAAACTGTATGTGCTCTTTATTTTTTGAGTAGGTTTCTGTAAATTTTTGAGATTTTTGATTATGCGATTAGGTCGCACAGTGGGTTGAACGGTATTCAAATACAATTAAATCAGGGAAGTCGTTCTTTTGAAATATTGTTGAGTTTTATTGAAAGGTATTACATTTTTTTTCTTAAAAATGGCTATGGGCTATGGGCTTTTTTATATTTTGAACAGTAATGGTCTTATTTCATAATTTGCGTTGAAACTTTGGAAAAAAACGATAAATTAGTAAGTGAAATTGCAAATTAGATCATACTTAATGTGCTTTTAGTAAAAATATTCTTTTGAGAAATATAAATAAATAAATATTTATTTTAATCTACTTTCACCCGGTACCAAATACGGCTGCGAAAGTTTAACTTAATTTTTTAATTAATCGCCGATTTTGGACGATGTCAACCGTCTGTGGCTTCAACGTCTTATGTCTCAACCTATAGATACAGTGATTAGAAAAATAAGCTAAAGTGACACCGTACTCTGACTAATTTAAAATACAACTGTAAATATGACCAAAGTTAAAATATTATATATTTTTAGAAAAGTCTTTGTTAGGAGTGCTCCCTATTCGTCTCTATGAAAAGCCCATTAACTTCATAGACCTCAATTTGTAAAAAATTGCAGGCAATTTTACGAATCTCTCAGCCTACAAAATTGGAAGTCGGTACAAAGTTTTTACATGATAATACTTCCGTAGTTGTTGAAGTTTCCACTGTATTTCTTTGGGTGTGCTTTGGAAATATTTCAACATTTAAATGCCAAAAAAGAGTGAATACAAAAACTCGACTATGTTACAAATACATTTAATCAAAAGGTAATTGGAAATTGCTACAATTTGTTTAAAGTTAACAGTTTAACGAGATTTTAAATTGTCCATAAAATATTGTCGATCAAAGTCTATTCCTGGAAAAAGCTCATAAAATATTTGCCTAAAACATTTATTTAATGATTTAACAAAAATAACTTATAATTAAAATTACAAGCTAATTATAAACAATAGAGGCCATGACATGCCTAAAACATATTGAATGGAATTCTGTTTATAACAATTAAAATTATTTGCACGTAGAATGGATATTTGTAATCCCGCCTAGGAAAATAAATTCCCAAGTCTGAAATTCTGGTTCTCGTTCATAAAGTTGTATAAAAAGACGACATTTAAAATACGAAGACCGCACACCGGAAATATTTTACTTATGTATACTAGAAAAGAGGAAAGGTGTTTTAATTTAAAATTTAAATTTAATAATCATAATATTTTACTTATGTATACAAGAAAAGAGGAAAGGTGTTTTAATTTAAAATTAAAATTTAATAATCATGTGGCGCCATAAAAATACGATTATCACATCTAAAATATTTTACTTTATACGAAAAGAGGAAAGGTGTTTTAATTTAAAATTTAAATTTAATAATCAAAATTCGAAGATCACATCCAAAATATTTCACTTTATACGAAAAAAGAAAAGGTGTTCTCATTTCAAATTTATATTTCAATTGATATACTTGATTACAATAAGACAATTTGGCGGTAATTTTTTATGGAAACGAAGACTTTAGAGACGTCATGGATAGTCAAATAGTTTCTTTTCTTAAATCACAACGTCATTGGGGAAGTTACTAAAGACGTTACAGAAACTTTCGGGAGACCTCCCTCAAATGAAACGGAGGGTGTTGTATATAAATTATTGTCTCCATTACTGAAAAGAGCAAACCATTGAATTCCTTTGTAAAATCCCACTAACAGATTATTGAAAGAGGTGAATCATGAATTTTGTGGAATGATTGAGAACTTGGAAAAATGATCAGCAAGGGTTAGATTTTATTTTTGTTCTTATTTACATTTATTATTTCCTGATAGTTGTGGATTAAATTACATTTGCTGAACAAATGTAGAAGATTTGTTGTTTATTTTATAGATATCGTATTTAGTTATCACCTAAAAAGGATATACATTGTACTCTCTCTTAAGCGGACACTGTTTTCAGTACCATTCCGCTTCAGTCCTCTTGTATACTTCTCTCATAAGCGGACATCTAAGGGTCTAAGAATTATGTCCCTTGCTCGTGTTGTCAACAACAAAATTTTTAATTACATATTAGAGACTTTATAAAATACAGTGTACTCTCTCATAAACGGACATCTAAGGGACTAAGAATTATGTCCGCTTATGAGAGAGTATACTGAATTTCGTAAGGTCTCTAAAAAGTAATTAAAAATGTTGTTGTTGACAACACGAGCAAGGTCTTTGCGAGCTCAGGGATTTACTAGACTATATTTTTTTAAATTGAACTATAGAAAAATACCCTGTTCGAGTAGACTCTGGTACATTACCTAATTGAAATCATGTCATAGTGGCTACAAATCCGAAACTAGAATATTTGGCGCTGGTTCAAAGAATCGTGAAACGGAATTTGACCAGGTGAGTAAACATTTTGGTGACAAATATATCATCGATATCCTTGGTGATCCCTATGTATACATAATTCGATGAGCAGATGATTAAATTAATTTCCAAGCTATTAGGATCAGAGTTTGATCGACACAGTAATTCAAAATCACACTCAATTTACATAACGAGTTTTTCAACGTAATTGCAGAGTGCTGGCAAAATGGATATAAAATCATTTTATCAGTGTTAATTTGACACTTCTTTTTAATTGATTATAATTTGTCCAGTGCACTTTCGTAATTTCTTCCAGATATTTTCCATAACATTTCAAAAACATGGCAAGTTTTCTGGCCATGAGCGACCATATGATCCTTACAGGAAATTGTATGGCTAAACATTTTACTGTTTTGAAGGTATGCATTTTGCAGGATCATTTAAAAAAAAATATCCTACGAATATTTGTAGGCTTTTAAATATATTTTTCAAGCTTTAAAATATATTTTCCATAAAATTTCTTCAAAAGCAGGACCGCAAATATATTTTCCAAATTTTTTTAATTTATTTTCCAAACGTTTCAATATATTTTCCATAATATTTCTTAAAAAGCAGGACCACAAAATATTGTTGATTTGTGGGCTGAAAAAAAATATAAGCTCCTTTGATCATTCATAATGTTTTGCAGATATTCCTTATAATATTTTATTTAATTTTAGTTGTCATGCCTGAGAATTTTGATATTTTTGCTCCGGAATCGATATCTAAATCATAATTTAAAAATAAATGTGCACATACGCAATCTAGTCACGATAGTGAAAAATATTTTTAAAAATAACTTTAAGGAAGTTAAACTGCGCCTCTTAAATCTCGCGAATTCGAAATTTGTTCCCAAAAATAATTTTTATCGAATTAGTGAATTTTTCACAGTTTAATTGTATATGTGACTTAGTTTTGATATTTCAGCATTTTGAACATGCCGAGAACAGAAGTAAAAAATATAATTAAAACTGTTGTTAGGCACCATCTCCTAGATCAATGGTTTGTTGCAAACCAAATTCCCCAAAGAGAAATTATTAATTATAGAATATTGAATATTACACCATAATCGTTTAAACAAAATCATATGTACACATACATGTACACAGAAAGCAACTTACCACTAACAGAGGGCGGCAATTTAATCTGCTATGTTGGTCGTAGCATTCGATGGCGATAATTTATTAGCATGATTATAAAAACGAATACATGTGTATTTTTCTCGCTGGTGTATGTATGTATGGATGCATTACGTTTTTATTATGTGCGGGTGTTGTTTTACGGTTTCTGCTGTTAGTTTGCCACGAACATGAAATTTAATCAAATGTTGCGGTTTATTGGCTGGGAGTGCCACAAAAACGATTTTAATTTAGAGTCTGGCAAAAAATAAAAAAACAACAACAGCAAGATCAGGTATTACATTTTTAATGAAGCAATTAAAGAGTTTTTGTCCGGAAACGTGGTATTTTGTTGCTGTTGGTGTATTTGTTCTATTCCGGGAGATTTAACTTTGCTACGTGTTTCTTTCTATGTGCGGGATTGAATTTAAAATTTCCATTTAAAATTGTTTAGCACTTATATTTTGATGAAATTGTTTAAATTGTTGCAGGAAATGTTGCACTTTCATAATGGAAAGGTGTCATCATAATTTTTCTTCTTTTTTTTTTTTTGTTTGTTTTGCTTCTCACTACACTCACATTCACGGTCGGTCACTAATACAGCACGATGACACAAAGGCACAGTAACATGCACGCATATAAAAGGACTCACACACAGACGCGCAAACGGACTGCCACAAATACCGAGAGACACTGGGGCACTTCCTTGTTATTTGTTTGGAGTGTTTTGTTAGTCTAAAGCACTTTGGGTTAGTCGCTGGCTGATAGCAATGTGGCACACATCTGTATCACACCACTCGCGTTTCATAACTGGCCAAGTAACATTTAACTACTGAACGCACACAACAAAATTTTTCACAGAAATGCTCGGTTGGTTCAACGAAATGGTTAGCGCTGCTGCTGCGAAGGCGGTTGCAGCGACAGGACAGGACAGCAGCGTCGGGTTGGTCTTGTTGGATGACTGGCTGCTAATACAATCATCACACAATTGCAGCTTAACGTACAAGTCCTATTGCGCCCATAAAATACACATTCTACGGTGGAGAGACATCTGCAGCATCGTGCCAAAGGTGGCGGTGGCGGCGGCGGTGGCAGCAGCAACGTTAGCAGCTCACAATAGATTTACTATTTCCAATTCAAAAAGCAGGAAGCACATCATACAGATCCTCACACACATAGAGACAGACACACAGAAAATCATGATGTGGAGTCACCACCCGACCACCTACAACACGCAATGACGACTGAGCGAGTCCCGTGTTGGTGACGACTTAACGTGTATGGCTCATTACCACAGAGTATGAACGAAGGGAAAAAGAAACAGCGGAAACAGCAAAAAAAAATTGCAAACGAGAAAACTGGAACAACGACACAACCAACGGCCATCGTCAGTAATCACCAAACGCTGTTCGAAGCTGTATTCAAGGAGGATAGCAGCAGCACCAACACCTCGTTTCATTGACACGAAGCACCACGAAGTGTTGGCAATTTGAGAGTTCTGCACTTTAGAGATGTTCTATGCTACTCGCACCGGTCGTTAAAGCGCAAGAGTATGAGACGGAACAGCAGCATGCAGCAGAGTATGTCACTATGTCCGCTAATACGAAGCGGCACGAAGAACACTCACGACCCGACGCGGATGTAGTTCAAGTGGAACTCAATGAAAATGGCACACGCGACTTTAGGCACAGCATCCTTGTTATTACTCTCTTATACGTACGTCTACGTTCACAAGTCACTGCACAGTTACTGCTGTTCTGCTTTGTTCGTTTGCTCTCCCTCTCTTATTCTGTCTGTCGGTAGTCGCTCATCTCACTTAGACACAGCACACGACCCATTTTATGTGCAGTTTCTTCTTCTTGTCGCATGTATGTCGGAACGGCAGCGCCCGTTAGTCTGATATCAGTTTCAAGCTTTTCGAACGCAAACAAAAAGAAAAAACTAAACATTCCGTCATGGTTGTACTTCGGCATTTGTGGACGACCCTCCCCCCATTCGTTCGGACATCCAACTATTACGTTGAGTTCGTTTGCTCGCACGCTTGCTCGTTTTTCACACCAATTCTTAGCTCAGCCATTGTCGTCCATTTCTTTTGCTCCCTTTCGTCACTTGCTTTTATTGTTATTTTCTATTTGCTCCATTTTGTCCTTACACTGGTGTATTTGCTCCACATAAAAGTGGCTGCACACATGGGCCAACAAAAACTATTTGAACTGTTTTAAGGACGATTCCATACTGAACTCAGTGAACAATTGCAAATTCCTTTGAACTCCGTTTTGGTCTGAACACTTTCGTCATCAACATCCTGTTCATTGCCTCACGCAGGAACGTCGTGGAATTGGTTTTGTACGGTACGTACGTCACTACTGCTGCGTTGCGTTGGATGTGATGGAATTTCGTTGGCTCTCGTTTCGTTTGAGGGGATTGCCGCCGTTCGGCTGATGTTCGATGGCATCAAGTTGTAGTTCCTTGTCGCAGGATATGTTCACTTTTGTTTGCTTATTGGGGATGTGTCTGATTTTGTTGTTCTTGTTGTTGTTCGTCTTCTTGCTT
This sequence comes from Hydrotaea cyrtoneurina, assembly GCA_958296145.1. Taxonomy (NCBI): domain Eukaryota; kingdom Metazoa; phylum Arthropoda; class Insecta; order Diptera; family Muscidae; genus Hydrotaea; species Hydrotaea cyrtoneurina. The sequence continues at coordinate 45,712,357 of OY282514.1, read as the reverse complement.
CTGCCGAGTTCTGCTCTCGTTGATGTCGTCGTCGTTGTTTAAATTTTTAAAGCAGCATCGGAATATGGTTTTTACGGGTGTTTTTGTGTCACACGGATGATGTTTAGCATTAATTGCTCTTTGCAGATTTTTTCCACTGCCTTTAATTGGCTCAATTTGGCGGAGAGATACATACGTTGAATCAAGACTAGCACTACTTTATAGCTGAAGCAGTCAAATTAAAACCATTTAACCTACGATGTCTCTAATAACTGCCAAATTTCTAGAAATGTGGAGGTTCAATGTCCATATAGCATTTGACATAAATTCATCTATTGCATATTCACTGGATGCATATAAAGGACATTTATAAATATTTCGTCAATACATCAACAACGAGATGCTTTGTTTCTAACAATTGCCTTACAACAATGGATAGTTTCCTATGCAAAAGTGATAATTTGCATGGAAATTATTAGACGATTATTTAAATGAGACACCGAAACAATCAAAGTTGGATGTAGCACGGGCTTTTAATACGGTTTACAATTGGGTCAATAAATTTAAATGTGGTCGTACATTGATTGGTGGTATCGCATAGAAAATAAAATTGCTACGAATCATTTAAAGACAATTTAAAGCTGTCCGACATTATTCCTACACCAATCAGTTCCGTCTCAATGCATTTGCGACTCAGAATCAATTTCAGTTTCACAATCAATTTGTAAAAAACAAAATTTTTAACTCCTCATAATAGTTTATAAATTTTTGTGTTGAATATTATTAAAGAGATGAGTTATGACGACATAATTAACTTTAAGTAGAAGCAGTACAGCAAATAATTAAAAACAAAACTAGAGAGAACAAATGTATTGCGTTTGTTCGCAATTTTGTGACATTACAAATAATTATTATGAATGAAGTTGTAAATGCCAACGTTATGTGGAGATTTTGTTTCGTAACATTCTAATTGAAAAATTGTCTGAAACGACTAGGCTCATTTTTGGCTGAATGATCACATCAATACACGGAACTGACGAATTTGGTCCGAAGAGCTGTCGGATGCTATTCAAGAGCTCAAAATATACTATAATATACCATTGGTCCGTACTACTTTAAAGACGGCGATGTCCGCAACCTTTGGGTCAATGGAGCAAGGCACCCTTGTCGTTTGAAGAGGATGCTTCTATAAGTCACCTGCATAAGATACTCTTTGAACCAACTTTTGGTCGAGTTTGGCACAGAATCCACTAGGCAATATTTTGTGGGGCACCACGTCATGCAAGAGGAGGTGACGTATACGTACTGCTTAAATCAAATATTTCTCACCAACCATTATTTCACAGATTTTTGCAGCATTAATGGTCACTCTAGTTATTGTCCTGGAGTTCGCAAATCTTTATTTGCAGCTGATATGCACAAGCATAAGAAATATATTTTAGGTGGCGACTTTAATTGCCGTCATCAGTTTTGGGGATCCACCAGGTCGAATTTCTGGGGTAATATTTTATTCGGGAAACAAAATCCATATAATTGATATAATAGATATGCCACCGAAATCACATATACCTATACATCAAGTTTACATAGGCAAAGTTCAACACTACGCAAATATAACTGAGAACACCACTTCGGCGGTGGTCGTCAATCATTTGGGTTCCGTGTTTGATCGACACATTTCTTATCGGTCAAAGTGTCATTACACACATGAAGAATGAAAAAACGTGTTCATCTTTGAACAGTAATGATCAATGGTGATAAAAGCCAAGCTATTTACTTTACATGGAAAAGGAAATAATGATTTTTACCCTAGTGTAAAATTGTTCTCTTCAGTTTTGGATTTTTCAAGGTTTTTTTTACAAAAATATTAGATGTTTTTTTGGAAGAAAATTCATTTTTTTTCTTCATCAATTTATTTAATTTTAATAATTATGTAGAGAAACAGTATATTAAAGAAAACAAAATCTTAATTTACCTTTTTTCATACTTAATTACAATAGAAGGTATTGTCCAAGGATAAACCGGGTGACACAGACCATAAGGCTACTTTTTTGTGCAGCGACAGACCAAATCCTCTGTTGTGAATCAAACCTACTACCAACTCCCATTTTTTTAGGTTTGGAAATACGAATAGTCATTGGGAACTACATCGGGAGAATATGGCGGATGAGGTACGAATTCGAACCCCAATTCATGCAATTTTGCCATTGAGAATGAACACATTTGCATCCATGCATTATGTTGATGAAAAATAACTTTTTTCTTGGCCATATGCGGTCGTTTGTTTGTAAATCCTCCTTAAATAGGTCCAATAAGTTGGCATAAAATTCGTCGTTTATTGTTTTTCCCTTTTGAAGGTAATCACTTTTACGCAGTGTTTACTGATAACTACATAAGTAAATAACACTCTATTACGATGATTATAATCGAAATCTGTTGTATGCCTATCCACAGTCTTATCTGAATACATTTTTTTCTTTTGACAGATGTCAATTAGAAAGTTTACCATTATTTTCTAATTGACACAGGTCAAATGGGATAAAAAGGAACTCCAACATAGAGCACCTTATCATCAAGAATATTAAAATAGGGCTCAGTCCTTGCAATTGTTTCTAATATTTATGCAGGCTTAATGTCCTTCACACAAGATATTCTAGAACTTCCATAGAACCTCCTGCTAAAGGGGGTGTAATAGTCACACACAGAAAACTAAGAATGCAATTATAAAAAATAATATTGTCTGCTACTATAAATTTCCCAACAAACCACATTGATTCTAAAACCAAAAATCGACGTGGAAAATTTCAATTTACTATTTCTAACATGGGCAGTTACATTTGGCAAGATATGGCTGAAGTTCAGAATTCGCCACTGTCTCAATGTAAAGTTAACAGATGTCAATGTTTACAGTTCCTCGCTATCTCAGACATTCACACAAAGGACAACATACCAATTCCACTGTGTACCACAAAGAGAATGCGATGAATTGGACCACGCGCATGTCACAAAATATATCTCTTTGATTTCCGAAAATCCTCTAGAATGCAAACTAAAACTCCCATTCAGAGAACAATTCAGTTCAGTTGTGCTTGTCGCAGTCCAAGGATAACAACATGTAAATTATACGCAATGTCAATATTTATGAAAGACATCCTGCACCTTTTACGAGCATTTTTCTAACGATTGTTGCAAACAATTTTGAACGTAGTGCTTTAAATTCTTATCCGGTAGTCTAAAGGATTTATGGTGTGCTGTCAATGCCCTTTGGCCGAATCGCATATAAAAACGGAATCAACATTGACGGTGGGGTTCGGTGCTATGGCGATAGTTAGGCCTGGACAGAGGGTGCGGGTAGCATGGTTGTTGGCCCAGATGTTGGGGTGGTATTTGAAGATAACTAAATTGATAAGTTTTGATATTTGAAAAGTAAATTCAAACAAAATGTCGACGCAGAAATCGATGGGCGAAAGTAATACAATTTCAAATGAATGAAATGCTAATAACATTTTGAGATTACAAACTTTCCTCTACAGACCTACAATATTAAAAAATAAAATTAAAGTTCTCCGTTTCGTTTGGAGAAATTAAGATTTTCAGGTATCAAACTGTAAATTGGCTTTATTAAAGTGTAACAGCGCCTGCTGCTCCTTGAAAATATTGTGCAGTAGGATGAGAAAAAAAAAGAAGAAATTGCACGTTTGTTATAAAAAGGAACGCACACAAACCGAACATTCTGCATGTTCATGCTGGGCGCCACATGTGGTCCTACCAAATTAATGGTATGACCACCACATATTTAAGCAACATCATCATGATCGTCCTGCTGGCCATCGTCATGATTATCATCGTAGTCGTCGTTGGCATCACCACAGTTTCACACTCACAGATACATGTATGCTACGGCACTCAACCATTGTCATCGTCACTGGACAGTGGCTCCCAGCGGTTACTTCTTGAAAGAAAGATATGACAAAACTGTGAAAAAGGTGTTGGAATTACTGAAAATCTAAATGCATGGATAGCACAAGGAAACCCAATTCAAACATTCAAATTGTTTGGGAAGATTGAGAGAAATGTTAACTGATTTCGATGAATGATTTTGAATCCATTTTTGGAGGGAGGAAATAGGGAGTAGTGCTTGTTGGCGCTGGCTTTGAAGTGTACAAACATTTCGGCTGACGAACGAATTTTCTCTATAGTGTGTACAAATGTAGCACAGTGTGAGATAGAGAATGGGAATAGTGGACGAAAATACAATTTTCGCAATTTTGCGCTTTTCACAAAAGCTGTCCACTTTGACAAAAAAAGCGACAGCGAAGTGAATGGTCGTGTGACTTCAATTTCTGAGACGATCGGACCTTATGAGTGATTTTATGCCAGGTTTTTGTACAGAATTCGCATCAGGCTCATGTATGAAACGACTAGTTGTTGAGCTCAATGGAGAGTATTTGATTTAAGACTGAGTCACACTCTCCGCACATTCTAGATATTGAGCACCTTACGAAGTCGGGGAGTGTTGTCAGTCTCACGAACTTTTTACAAAGCATAGACTTTGGAAATAAGTTATACATTTTTTTCAATTTTGTTCACAAGTAAAGCGATTCATTTTATTATTCGTCTTTTTATTCGTCTAATAAAATGAATCGCTTTTTTTTTTTTTTTTTGTGAACAAAATTGAAAAAAATGAATAAATTATTTCCAAAGTCTATGCTTTGTAAAAAGTTCGTGAGACTGACAACACTCCCCGACTTCGTAAGGTTCTCAATATCTAGAATGTCGGGAGAGTGTGACTCAGTCTTAAATCAAATACTCTCCATTGAGCTCAACAAAAATAAGATTTGATTTTAAAAGAAATCATTGAAGGGGATACCTAGTATCTACTGAGACAGATTGATTAACATTTTTGGATTTATCAATTGAGAACAAAAGCAAAACTTAATTTCTAAATTTATATTTGGTTATGTTTTGTTTACTTAAATAAAGGATTTAAAAATGCCACGAGTTATTTCACTTTAAAAACTGGTCGGCTGCAACGGATTTTGCAAAAATGTTGGTAGTAAAATTTGCAGCGACGACACTGGTTGCTGATGACAGGAGGGTATTGAGGTGTTTGATTTTGAATTTGGAAATTTAATAAGAAAAATTTTGTATATGAGACATCACAATAATTTCTTCTTCTCCAGATTCATACCCAATTTTCACTGAGATCGATCTATACGAATTGTTATATCGGGTCTTTTTTTAAGAGCTTGAGAACTGTATATTTTTTTTGGTTGAAACTCATACCATTCTCTGCAGGTTTAAGGGTTAAATCTAACGGACTGAGCCCTTATAGATTTATTTCTTACAGCTATAAATGGAAATCTAAAACAATATAATCGAAGAGTGCCTTTTGTTAATGCCACTTCATTATTAATTGCAATAGCTCAAGTGATTTGACTTTACTGTCCATAATATCTTTAAGAAATATAATATTATGAGGAACTCTTCGTTGCGACCGAATATTTAGACTGAGTAACTGACAGCGAATTTCGTAGCCATGCATGTCATAAGAATCATAAAGATGTCTTAGTTGTAATTTTGAAAATCTCCTGCGAACTCTTTTAATTCTATCCCACATAATATCGCAATATTCTCATTATTGTCAAACAAATGCAAAAAAATAATGTTCTTGGGTTTTTGAATTCCGGCGTATTCCGTTTCATTTATTTATTAAAGAAGCGTTAAATCGCACGACATTTACAGGGTCCGCCAAATAACATTTTTTTTTTTTTAAATTCTATAAAAAAAAGAACTACTGGATATTTTCTCAAATTTCTTTTTTTATTTGAAAGGATTGTTCCGGTTAATAATGGAAAATAATTTTGTTCAAATGGCTGCCTCGGCTGGCCATGCAGTAGCCTAACGACATCAGCTCTACGGCTGATAATGCGATCTTCAAAAACATGGCGCAAAACATAGAGTGTAGCTTCAACTGCGTGGCACATATCGCCGTCCTGTTAAAACCAATGATAACAATATCCTCCTCTTAAATTTTTGTAAACCAAAATTCGTTCAACATGGCCCGATAACGAAATAAGCACTCGTTGAAAAAAAAAGTTAAATGGCGGACCCTTTAGTTGATTAGTTTTTGGAATCTCGGAATTCACTGTGATGACAGCTCCTTCCTCATTTTGAGAGAAATAAGGAACGGTGATGCCTCCAGCTTGTAAAATCAGAAGAGCCAACAGTCATTAGTTAACGGCTTGAGGATTGTCTTCGATCCAAATATGGCAATTTTTATTATTGACGTAGCTTACTTACTTGCTCACTAGGCTAAAAGTAAATGTCTACTATTTGCCAAACCATACTGACCAGAAATGTTAATACAGTTTGACATTATCTGCTTTCAGACTATAGTTATCGATAGTTCTCATGCAGCTTAAAAAACACCCTATATGGGGTTTCATGAAATGATCATCTCTTGACTGAAATAATTCCGCAAGATTCTCTTGTTTCTTTCGTTCTCTATTTCTTATTTACAGTAACGACCTCAAACTCTGGACTCAATATACTCTTTTTCCAATGGTTGTGAGTCAAATTTCTTAGAGGTCGTGGATAGAAGACGGACGATGAGTAGAGTAGGGTCAGATGAAATGAGTAAATTCACTCAAGACCATGCACTGTCGTCAATCTCCATGGACGGTATGTATATTCGCGAATCAGGAATTCTTCGTATGCTGGCCTTCAAAATACAGAGCTAGCCTTATTTTTAAGTTTCAAACGACCCATTCAATTGTTTTGGCTATTTGAAGCGGTAAAAGAAATACTTCACCCAATTTGTCTCATATATAGACATTTTTAGCTCCCCTGGATCGGGTACACAGGAGGTGGAGGTGATAGGGGATATAAAGTTAGCGAAATGTATTATCTTTGGCCAAAATCGCAGGAACGTGGCCATCGACATTTTAACAACATCTGTTGTACTGATCTTAGTCATTTAATCTTTGATTTTAAGACATTCTATACAGGACCTATGGAGGGCGCTCATCCGTTCATCGTCGTATGGTCGGTTGAGGGCACTATACCCTAAAGGCTTTTGACCGATCGACAATAAATCGGAGACTTCAAACTCCTGATGATTTTCACCGGGAAAGCAATGGACGCGTGTCTATGACACTAACAAAACCATCGTGTAGAGTTTCTGCTCTTCCCAATAAATACGCAATTGTGATTTCTGAATTGGCCTGATTTTTTGGAAATTATTCTGTTGAAAATCTTCACTATAGATGTTGACAAATATAACCAAATTCCCAGAGTATTTCACATTGCCAATTTGTTTGTTTCAGTAGGACTGACAGATTCGCCTCACCCACATAGTCACATGATTTTCTTTAACATTAGAAAAGTTATAAATGTTACCTTTGTTTTTTCTTTTGAGACCACGGTCCAGCGCGTCCTTGTTGTTTCTGGGCAGTGTCCATGTATGTCTGTACATATAGCCGTCATCCTGGCCAGTACGTGCGTCTGTGAGTGTGTGCGTGTGCGCCTTTACAAAATACTTAATATTCACTACAAATATCTGGTCATATATTATCGACCGATAAGAAATTGTGTAGTCGACGTATGTCCTCCTGTAACCATGTGTGACTGCGTGTGTGTTTGTAATAAAAAATGAAGTCAATGTAGCTCTCACAAACACACGTGTATAAATACATATGTGTTAGGGGATGTGTGTTTAAATACGTGTCGGTGTTTTATTAAGAGATTTCATTTTCGACAGTGATATGTGATTTTAAAGAAAGAAAGAAAAAAACATTTTCGCTCACTCATGCATCGGCACCACCAGCACCCTCACGGCCATGTGGACATGTGCCTGGTAGTTTTGGACTGAGGTGGTGATTGGTCGCATATTCATTGAATTTTCCTGTTCGGTTTTCTTAAAATCAACATTTCGCCCTCACCTTCTTCATTGACAAGTAAATGAAATTTATCATTTACTTGTATTACTGGCATAATTTCCACCAAACACATTCTAATGGAGCCATTGATTTGGTGAGGGGTTGCGGTTATTTTTCTCGTCATTGGAATTGATTGTGTAAAAAGAAAAAAATATCTTGTAAATGATATTCATGTAGGCACAGGTAGTCATTTCGTGTCATGTTGGGTCCAAAGACAATCGAGAAGGCTGCCGTTCTAAGTTACATGTGGATTTTTCTAACATATGGTAACAATTATTCTCGGGGCACTGGCGTTCTTGGTTATATTGACATAATAATACATGATAAAATATGTTAATTTGAAAGAATGGAATAAGGCATACAGATCCTTGGTATGACGAGGAAACACACAGAAAATCGAAGTGTTTGGAAATCATTTATTAAGCAGTCCAAGACCAACAACAGCTAGTAGTGCCAACTTAAGTAAGTAATTAGAAAGACCATATTGGAAAATTGCGGTCGGCTGTAGTGTTGTGGGTAGTGTGTGCGTCGATCACTCAGCAATACCCAGCCACCCATTCTGGTAAGATCAACAAAGACATTTTTCAGCTTCCGTTTCCACCTCGTAATGCTGAGTAAGTGGTCAATCGTTGGCCGTTCGGAGCTAGCATTAAACAAATCTGTGATTACAAAAAAATATATCGGAGCCAGAGAAGTCTCCTGACTGTGGCTTCATGGAATGTTAGCGGAAATAAATAAAGGGTTATCCATTTTGCGTTTTCAAAAGTAAACGTAAATAATATTCAAGGTATCTACGAGACGAAATGTTTACCTGCCTAAAAGTATATCATTTATAGTTTATACATTTTCTTCTAAAGTGGGAGTTTACAAGCACTACCTGAATTGGGCATAAATCATAAAATCAGATTGACGATCACAAAAAGTCACCTTAACAAACTCATTTGTATTGTTGGGTCGTAACCTTGTATACCCACCTTGCATTTGCGTATTATTACTATCGAGAATATTTTAAAAAAATATAAAATATGATTCAAAAATATAATATCATCTAACCCGCAGAAGTATGGCAGGATTTTGTTCTCTCCCCTTCTGAATTGCTCTATGTCTTATTATCATTAACGTCCTATTGGGTCAGACTGTGAATCCAATATAGTGTTTTGCGAATGATGGCAAACTCTGTAATTCGTAATCATTAGACAATCGGCCAAGTCCTCTGGAGCATAGCGACAAAAGGCGAGCGATGAATGACTCAGTCAATCACGATTTGGGAACGATTTAGGAGTGGGATCAAGTTGAGAGAGTATGTAGATTTTAGTTTACGCAAGACCCAATGCACACAAACGTTCGTCGACGAATCCGACACTCTTGATGTTCTGGGCAGAAAATTACAGGGTGACACTAATTGTGCCAGCCATATTTTAAAAACGTCCAAAGAGGCATTCACGGTTTTAAGCTTTGTGAAGCGGTGCAAGAAGTACTTCATTTCATCTGACCTAGTAAATATTTACACCTCCTACATCAGGCCAAAGATGGAATGTAACTCCCATATATGGACCGGGGCTTCAAAGATATCTTTGCAGCTCCTGGACCGTGTACCGAGGAGAGAGGCGGTGATGAAGGTAGTAAAGTATTCAACTCTATTGTATCCCTTCATCATCCCTGGAAGTGGGATGTATTGCGGCGTTCTATAGATATTCTAATGGTATCTGCTCCGTCAATATCCGATATCCATCGTCTTGTCGCCGATGTAAGGACTATCGTCCGTTGATTGTTAAATGATCGTTGGATCGGATGATACACTGTATGGACAATTCGATCAGCAAGTGTTTTTCCTGCCCACTATGACATTTTCAAATTCATTGCAAACGTTAATAAATCGTTGATTGTTAAATGATCGTTGGATCGGATGATACACTGTATGGACAATTCGTTCAGCAAGTGTTTTTCGTGTCCACTATGTCATTTTCAAATTCATTGCAAACGTTAATAAATCTACTCTCTCTTTCCTGATTTCTATACCATAGTTTCCTTTTGCTAAAACACTGCATTGCATTTATAGTGGGCATCCCCAGGTCCGGCCAGCTCATTCGCCCTATTAGGTTCCTTTAAGCTACGTTCATTCACAGTGCATTCGTCGTATAAAACAATTGTTAACACAAATATGGCCATCGATTTTGGGTGGGATTGTTCTCTGGAAGGATTTTTCACTTTTGGGATTTATTTTTCTTTTCATCTGTTGGGGGAGTCGCGGATGCCATTTTCGGCCTCCAATATAGATGACATACACAATAATAATAATAATGGTTACAAGAATATAATTTTGCTGTTTTTTTTTGCAATTATTTCCGTTTAACAATAGAATAAAGTAATTGGTCCAATTTCAGCATCCAAACATTTAGTTCGCTGTGAATATATCCCATGGATCACTCTCAAAAATCTGGCACTATTGCAAGATATTTTAGAATTTTATTTAGACAGTTTGTTTTTACTTCGATCTACACGAATACAATTTTTATACACTCCATCATAGGATGGAGTATATACTAAGTTTGTCATTGCGTTTGCAACACCTCGAAAGAGTGATCTGAGACCCTATAAAGTATATATATTATCGGTCAGTGTAACATTCTAAGAAATTCTAGCGATGTCCGTCTGTTGTCTGTTGAAATCACGATAGAGTGCGAACGACCAACGCTAAGAAGGTGAAATTTTGTAGAAAGATGTTTTTTGCCCATAAGCAGGTTCGAGAATGGGCAATATCGGACCAAAGGGGAAAAAGTTCCCCTTTACGGGACTAAATATATCCCGGCCATAATCAAATTTTTCAAATATTTTTTTTCACTACATCTGATTTTTTTTGGTAAAATTGTTCTAAGTTTATATAATTTATAGATGGGGAAAAAAATCCCAAAAATGGGCGTGCTCATGGGTTCCGTGGACCCTTGGGGCCCAAAAAAGGGCCCATGATAAACATGCGCATATGGGTATCGAAGTGCAACGAAATTTACTCACGAACCCAAATATGCCTTTATTTTCATGATTTGCCTAAATTTTTTGATCCGGTTTCTGGGACTATCGGGTCACGAGCGGCCCAAAAACCGGCCCCTGACAAACATGGACATATGGGTATCGTAATGCAACGAATCCGTGTGGGAGGGTATATAAGATTCGGCCCGGCCGAACTTACTATTTGTCCACTTGTTAATGTTTGCCTTGCAGATGGAGAATTTGTTAGTAAATGTCATTCTGTGCCTACAGGATGATTTCAACGTGTTGTAAAATCAGACTGGTGAAGTTATTTTTAAGGAAACTCCAAAAGTTAGACAACAAAATAGTTCCTTGATGGAAACCTGATATTTTACAGATATTTGTGCAGTCAAGTTTCCTGATCGAAATATCACCGATAGTGGGTGTAAATGCCTCTATTACACGATTTGCGAATTTTTATCTGTCCTGCATCGATTGGACATATGACAATGATAATGGTAAATACATCCCATTGCGAAGGCTATAACACTTTATTTATAAACAGCTCTTTAGACATTAACAACAAAGTTTTAACATAATGCCATGAATAGCATTATGGTACAGCATCTTAATATGAGTAAATCACATGGTTTCCCTTAGATTACACTAATGCATATACTTTGCCGCCCTCCTTCCGCTAAGTACCTCATTCTGCATTTGATACTCAAATGAGAGAGTGTTAAGTGCTTAATATTTAAATGCATGCCAAAGGCATTTCCTTACTTCTCCCTGGAAACGTGAATAATAAAGTGATATACGTCACAACCGCCTATAAGGACTCAGGTGATGCGAACGGCAAGCACATTCAAATACTTGCTACTCATCGTGTTGCGGTAAGCTGATATCCATCAAATGCTTCAATTATTTGTCAACTTTTTTAAGTTACGAAAATAACATGAAATTGTCTAGAAACGCCATGATCCGAAAACAATTTCCTTTAATTTCATCCAGAAGTCTATTGGCAGCTTTTCGCTGTTTTTATTTTGTTTGAAATTGAAGCAAAACTGAGGCTGAGCTTCTACAACCACCGTCACCGAAACCAACGCTTGAAGTATGATATGATGTGTAAAATGAAAACAAGTGTTTTCTTTTTGGAAACGAGATCCATGTGCGGCGGAGTGTTTGGGATGATTGGGGGTTACATTACGCAAACAGATGTTTCTGTTTTTTTGTTGTTGTTGCTTTTTTCGACAGTGTTTTAGACGCAACGACCATAGGCAATTACAAAGCCATTATGGAGCATAATGGCAGCACACATACACACGCAGACATACTCGTACGCATACAATCGAAGTGTTATGGCAACAGCCGACAATGTAATTCTCAAATTTATTTCAATTGTTTGCTGTTGTTCTTCTTGGCATTTTTTTTTTATAACAACGTTTATTTTCTTTTTAGAGCTAGCAAAGAAAAGAAAAAATAATCTATTTTATGTAAAATATGGCTTCGCCCCAGAAGATGGGGAGGAGAACAGAACACAAAGGCTAGAAACCGGAAACCTTGTTCATAGTCACATGTTTCTTTATTCTTTCTTTGGAATTTTCAATTGGTTTAAATTTACAGTTTTCCCTAATTCATGAATGCTATACTGGTTATTGTTGGGGTGATGGAATTATGTAACAAAATATGTTTTAAATAAATCCCGATCCCGCGATTGAAGAACATAAAATGAAAAAATGCTATGTGGATTTAGTAATGCATTTTGATGAAAGAGGTGGTTAAATTTACAAATTAGACTATTCACTCGGTTCTTGTATAAAGATAATGCTGTGGCATTTAGGTAATTTACCAAACCTTAACTAGATGATTCTAGAGTTAGGAGCTCTTGTATTGTAGAGATTGAAGTGCTGGACTACTGAATGTATTTCAGATTGGACGAAGGACATAGCAGCAAGTCGCAGAGTTGGTCAGTTGGCCGACATACCTCAATGAGGTCCTGATATTCTCGAACTGTCAACCACGCTAGTTGCTTGAGCAAGGCAATGCCACAATCCCTCAAATTCCAAGCACTTAAAGAGTAAACTTGTCAAAATCATTTCAGAAAGAAGTCATGTATCGCATTCAAAAAAATTTGATTGAAAAATTAAATAAATAAAGATCAGAAAAATGTTTAGAAACATGTGAAGCACCTTGTTGAACCGCAATACGGAAATTGGTGGAAAAATTCGAGCTATTGGGACAAGTTAGTGATGTGAAGAATAAAACCCATGCACGTCGTTCAAACCCATGCTGTAGCCCAAAGTATTGGCGAAAACCCAGGTTTGACCATTGCACGTCGTTCTTTGGAATTGGGCATTCCACAAACGTTATTATACCGTATTTTGCATAAAGACTTGGGTCTCAAGGCTTATAAAGTTCAGTTAACACGTGTCTTTGCAGATTGGGTCCTTAAAATGTTTTTTTGTGATCGGAGTTGGATGATATTGTCACACTCAGGCAGCGAAACCATTACTCTTTTACGGGACAAGTTTCCGGACCGTGTTATCTTTTGAAGAGGTGGTCACAATTGGCCACCGAGATCTTGTGATTTAATACCTTGCGACTTCCTTTGGCGCCGCGTGAAAGCTAAGGTCTACGCCAATAGCCCAGCTTCGATTCAAGACCTCAAAGATATAACACATGAGGCTATCGAGGACAAAATGCAGCCACTTTGAGATTTGGTATTTTAAAATTCAATGACAAGGATATAGTCCTGTAAGCGTGATCGTGGTGGCCATTTGGCTGATGTTGTTTTTCATTATTAACTTCCTCTTTATTATGAAATAAACACAGGATCATTTGTCTCAAAAAATTCCACTTTTCTTTGAATACCAAAATGACACCTCTTGTTGGAAACCCAGTATAACGAAAAAAATACAAATACGACAACATAAAATATGAAACCAGTGTTTCCCCCCTAAAATTGGACTATACTAAAATATTTCTAAAATATATCCAATAGTTTGATTTCAAATGTTAGTACTTTAAAATAATCGCTCACTCAATCAATTTTATGCAGAACTTAAAACTGTTTATTAGATTAAATGTTACAGACTCTTGCGTGATCGAATTGGATTGGATCACTGTATGGCGAAAATTCATTGAAGATTAATAACATTTAAATAAAATATTTGAAATATGTCACTGGAATTTCCAATGCTATGTTGTGCTAGCTATTTTAATTTTATTTGCATATCTGTGTTGGGGGGAACCTTCAAATATGTTGAAAAGAAAAACACAAGTCAAAAATTAAAATACCAATTTAATTGGTTGAACAGATCCACAGACTGAAAATTAAATAACATTTAATGGAAGTATCTACTTTCTTAACAGTATTCTTAAATATGTATGCCTACAGCTTATCAGCATCCTCTCATATTAGAAATAGCAAACATGTCTTGCTTATAAAATAAAAATCTCCAATTAACTCTTTAATTTCCCACCGAAATTTCTTGAGTGAAGTTGTTAAATTCCACGAGTATTCCATCACTCCAAGACAATGTCACCTTTCACACACAAATACATATCTTCAAATGTCTTTTGGTCAAAATTTAGCAATGGTCACATTGACCGGGCAAGCCTAACCATCCCCACCATGCCCACCAACTTTATTATGAGCCTTACCACACATTCCGGGACAAGGATGGCATCGCACTCTCCAATTTCCCTTCATACTCCATTATCCCACCTCAGTTTCACAGTAATATTGTTATGGATCACTGTTTTGTTGTTGCTGTTGTCGTTGAATACACTTCAATTGGTTACTTAGGGGACGGATGTTTGGCGGACAAGGTGAACGACGAAGGAACAGAGCTCAATGTGTCATGATGAGAGATGAAGTGATGACCATAAATGCCATGGAGCGATGAAAGCATTTCTGTTCAAGAAAATTGTTTAATATCAGTTTGGCATGTTGTGCGTTTGTTTGGTTGGTTGTTTCGATGTTTGCCCGCTTGCCTGTTTGCCACGTTGATTGTTTGTGTGTGCGTGTGCCGTACGGAATGTGTTCGTTTGTGGGTGGTGCGGTTGTTGGGGGGGATTTTTTTTCTTTTTGGAGGCAGTGTATCGTGCTTTCGATTGCGTGTAGTATCACAAACGTTTTGTGCTGCTGCCAGAAGTTTTTTCTTTGTTCGCAGCTATCGTTGGCAATTGCTGCAATGTCAAGTTTACAGGATGCTTAACAAATTGTTATTGCAAGTGTTTTGTGGAAACACGCCGACACAGCGACACACACCGGCACATACACATGTATGTGGATAAGTACTTCGTAGTTTTGGATTTGACATGTCAGACACGTCAAGCCAAGTAAGTCCAAATTGAACAAACTTACTTAATAATTGTTCACAGTTTTTTTGGGTATGTTGTGAAAGGAAAATCGTACGAGAATATACTTGGAAATTTAATTTGTTAAAGCGCTCAAAGGTTTAACAACTTAAAGAGCGAATACATTGATTAAAACCTTATAAGAAAGGCTCTCATGATTTCCAATTTGATTGAAAGAAGTATTTTCAATCTCAAATATCTAGGATGGAAGAATGGGGATGGAGTTTGGAGAATAGAGTAACCCAGAGATTAATGGTAACAGTTTGATACCCTTAAAAACTCAATTATAAAGTTAAGTCAAAGGATACCCGATGATATGCCTTCGACACCCTTTGTAATATTGAGATAACCAGTATTACAGATAGTTAGGGCATTGGCCAAATGTAACCACTTGGATTGGTAGAAGTCGCGTAGAAGTAACCTACTACACAACGGAGTTTCTGGCGGGTCCCGGGGATACAGAAACTACCTATACAAATATGGGCATGGCGATTCTCCAACATTCCCACGAAGCCCGAATACAGTAGAAGATGTCGAGCACGTTATGTTCAATTGTCCTAGATTTAGGCAAGTCATAGCCCTACTAGATCGTGATATTAGTAAAGAGATAAGACCACATGACATTATCGGCGTAATGATCGAAAAACATGGTAAATATGATCGAACTAGTAAGTTGTAATGCGCCTATGGCGCCCGTTAATTTGCTTGAGAAAGTATTTGTTACTTAATTTGTTAATGAGAAAACTATTTTGTAAACAAAATTTCGAAAAAAAATAAAATTGGAAAAAAAAAATTTGTGAAAACAAATTTTTGTTGAAAAAAAAATTTTTGTTGAAAAAAAAAATGTTTGCTGAAAAAAAAAATTTTTGTTGAAAAAAAAAAATTTTGTTGAAAAAAAAAATTTTGTTGAAAAAAAAAAAAATTGAAAAAAAAAAAAATTTGTAAAAAAAAAAAAATTTGGAAAAAAAAAATTTTGGTAAAAAAAAAAATTGGGGAAAACACAATTTCTGTACAAAAAAAAAATATTATTTTTTTTATTATTATTATTTATAGAATTATTATAGAACTAGTAAGTTGTAATGCGCCTATGGCGCCCGTTAATTTGCTTGAGAAAGTATTTGTTACTTAATTTTAAAAATTTTGTAAAAAATATTTTGAGAAAACTATTTTGTAAAAAAAAATTCCGAAAAAAAATAAAATTTGCTGAAAAAAAAATTTTTGTTGAAAAAAAAAAATTTTGTTGAAAAAAAAAATTTTGTGGAAAAAAAAATTTGTTGAAAAAAAAAAATTTGGAAAATAAAAATTTTTGGAAAAAAAAATTTTGTTAAAAAAAAATTTTGGGGAAAACACAATTTCTGTACAAAAAAAAAATATTATTTTTTTATTATTATTATTTATAGAATTATTATAGAATGCCTATTTAAATTCCTACGTACTGCGTGACAGAGTCAGTGAATCAGGGAATCAGTGTATCAGTGAATCAGTGTCGAGGGTAAATATATATTAAGATGCCTATTTAAATTCCTACGTACTGCGTGACAGAGTCAGTGAATCAGTGAATCAGTGAATCAGTGTCGAGGGTAAATATATATTAAGAATATGCAGCTATGTGAAAATAATACAGCTGAAGGATGAGCGAAAAAGAAAGAACGACATATATGTGAACAATGAGACTAAACTAAATACCTGGATTGACAGTTCCACAGGGAGTGGCGATAACGAAGGAGGAGGTTTTAGTCGGTAGGAATCCGACATACTCCTGAATACAATCACATAATCATGGTGCCATTTTACTGAATTGGAGTAAATTTTTCTCTGAATTTTTTCCTTACTAATGAAAACATAACAAAATTGAACAATTTTGTGCAATGAGAGAACTCTTTTCTATCCTACTGACACTAGCAGACTTTTTTTTGGTGATGACAAGCCAATACCATTCATAGATGATGCCGAGCCCAGCCAGCTGATCTGTCAAAGGATGGATGACATCTGTTAGCTGCAGCATAGGCCATTTTATCTGCGAAATTTGGTTTCAAGAAAACTTTCCTTTCGAATGAAATCTCTCTGTATTATGTCGTACTTATGATAATGATGCCAAACAAAGAGTACAAAAATACTATCGATGATGTGAACGACTGAAATTCTGCTCGCATAATGTTATTGTCTGAAACTAGTGTGATGGTAGTCCAGCTAAATTAATAACTTACAGCGCTAATTATCAAAAATCAAATTCTTCTCATGCCACAACTTCGTATATTATGACACCGGCTGCGACAACTCGATGTGATCAAAAACTATTTGAACCTATGAGTAATTTGTATTATTCTAGTATATATATGTACATCTTTGCAAAATGTGAATAACCAGAAAAACCTTCACGTAAAATAGGGACAGGCCTCTACAAAACCATTCGACAAAAAAGGAGGCCTGAAAAAAGTTGACTTACGATCGAAGTCGGTTTTCAAGCTAACAAACAAGTTTTATGATGGGAATCGCCTCACACGCCCCTTGTCCGTCACAATCGCATTCGGTTTACAAACCGTGTAAGAAGTGCCAGGATGGCAGTAGAACTGCTTTACTTAAGGTGTGAGAACACTTCAGCGAAGGAACCTCAACTTTCGTATATGTCTATGCGTTCAAAACCACAATCTTTACCAATAGCAACCATGGTGGCCAAAGATTTGTAGACAAATTGTTCCAAATTTTATCGTCACTTATTTGAAAGAATATCTTCAATTGTTCCTTTAATCGAATGTTGAGAGGGAAATGTCTACAAAACAGATACATACGGACATAAATAACATTATTCTCATCAAAATATTGAAATATTTCACCATGAACAACTAATTGAAACAATGTAAACACGTACCGTACTCCAAACACACAAACTGTAGAATTCCATAGTTTTATTAGTTAAAACAATTTATGTTGCACACATTCTTCATAGCGCTTGAATTGAAATACAACCACATCAGCCTAGCCCATACATGTTGGAGTTGGGGTATAAATTTATTACTTCACACATACGCACACACACACACACACACTCACCATATAGACAACATGCGTCACCTCCTTGAACAAGGCATACTCGTGTAAACACAGACACACATTGTTACAGTATTGTCTTTGGCTGTTTGATAAAAAGAAGGAAATTAACTCATTTCCACATAAATTTCTTATGTATTTCCTTATTATGCGCCGTCGATGTTGATGATTAACGATGCGACCATAAATAATAAAATGAAAGCATCCTGGGAATGCACTAGACACACTCACACACACGCACGCACACAAGCACCCTCGCATATTTATAGACTTCCTCATCCGCTTAGTGACTCTAACACACGCACACCAAGCAAACGCAAATGTGCTAATAACAATAAAACAAAAATGACGTTGAAAACCAGGAGATAAACACACACGCACACACACACATATACAACCAGCCAAAATGCCATCAAAATTATTTAATGAAATATTTTCTTGTTAGCCGCGAAATAAATAAAACAAAAAGAAATTGCGATAGACACCAAAAAAAGAAGCCCACGAACAAGAAATAGGAAGTAACAGAGACGTTGCCAAGAATAAATTTGCATTCGTTCATTATGGAGTTCGTGTTCGGGAGGAGACGCAACCTTTTATAATGGCTGAGGTGTAAAATGTACAACGTATAATTGCCGACACTTGTGGCTGTAATTATGTTCAGGTCATGAGTTTTTAAGAAAGACTCTCACTCGAATGGATATGGCGTCTGACCTCGCCACGACTTGGATATGGATAGTATGTTTAACCCGGGCATTCCCAGGAATTCTCAGGAATTTTGCCGATTTTTTCCTCTCCGATTTTAATTAGTTATTCCCAGAACTAGCTGAATTTATTGTATTAAAATTTATTAAAGTTTTATTAATCATTTTAAGTTTTTAACATACCTGAATAATTTAAATCTTTAAGCTTTTTATGTTTTGGAAAAATAGTATTTTCTTCATTATATTTTATAAGAAAATTATAAAGAAAGCCCGGGAATACCTGCTGGTACGCACGAAGGGTTAAAAAATTGCTTTGAAATGGGTTAATATTTTTCAAAAACTGCTTATGGGGTTGCATATGAGCTACATGGCCAAATCCCTTCGGGTACCTCCCATTCAAATCGTATATTTCGCCCACTTTAGTAATTGCGTAATAATATTAATATGACCAACGAGATCTTGCCCAAATTTTGTATTTAGTAAATCTATAGCTAGAAAAAGTCTTGGACAAAAAATTGGAAGTCTGGCAACTACCCTTCTGGTACCTCCCATACAAATGTACCATCCCGCCTACCTTAGAAATCGTGTAATAATACAAATATGCCCAACGCGATCTTGCCCAATTTTTGTATTTAGTAAGCGTATAGTAAGACTAAGTTTTGGACAAAAATTTGGAAGTCTGGCAACTCCCCTTCGGGTACCTCCCATACAAATCTGCTATTTCGCCCACTTTGTAAATCGTGTAATAATATCAACACGCGCAAGTTCGATCGTGGCCAAATTCCGTATTTAGTAAAGGTGTAACTGGACAAAGTTTCGAAAAAAAACTTGGAAGTCTGGCAACTCCTCTTCTGGTACCTGTCATACAAATGTACCATTCCGCCCCTTATAAGCCGTGTAATATTATCAATATAACCAAAGAGATCTTGCCCAAATTCTGTACATAGTAAAGCTGTAGCTAGACAAAGTTTCGGACAAAAACAAGGAAAGTCTGGCAACTCCCCTTCTGGTACATACATACAATTTTCGAAAACTCTACAATATTTTTCTATTGAGGTTGCTATTATGGAATATAAGACTTGTATGTTTTTACTGAGGGTGAGGGTATATATACGTCGGTTTACCCGACTGCAACTTTTTCACTGGTTTTTTTGGTGAAATTTGCAAATCAAATAAATAAAAATTACTATATCTCTTTTTTTATAATGTTTTGGGGTTACGACTAATAGCAAATTTGCAAAAATGTATACAATTTCAATACAAATTAAATTTAAATTCCAATTTTCGGTCCAAGGATAAACCGGGTGAAATATACCACATGGCAAGATTTTGTACAGCGACTGACCACAGCCTCTGTTGGGAATCGAACTCACAAACCCCACGCTAATAGACAAGAACTCTACTCTACCAACTCGACTACCTGGGCGCTTACATTGCAAAAATTATAATAGATATGCCTTAACAAAAATATGTTAATACACAATTGTTTTACTATGTCCAGTACATCGTTGCTCGTTAGACAATCGCCCTGCGTAATACAATTTCGGCCATCACCAATTTCATCACAAATTTGTTTTTTTGCAATGTTACGCCGCAACCGGATTGAAAATAGACGTCTTTATTTATCAAAATCTGAACTGAAATATTATGCTTCGGCTATATTACGTCCCGATTAAAGACCGATATTTTCTCGAAGTAGGAAAAAATTCTGGTTTTGTATACCATAAAATTGTAAAAAATGTATCTCAACTTGATGTCTTAACTTTTTTGTTGAGTTTTAAACTCAATATTATTTTGTTTTTATTTTCAAATAAAAAGTCGAAAAGTCTACTTTTAAATCCAAAAAAAAAAAATCAAAACTGTCGAAAAATCCTCTGTTTAACATTATGGAGAAGTTGAATGTTCGAAAAGTTGGCTTCTGATTGCAACTATATATGATATATATCGATCGCATTTTACATCATTTTCATAACAATAAGGACAACATTGAGTTTGTAGGTCGCTAAAGTAAGGGTGAATTAGGCCGCAGAAATATTTATTGACGTGGTAACCAAAAAAAACTGCTCTTCATCTCCAAGCAATTCTGTCTAGTATAGAAAAAACATATAAATTTCAATGAATAATTTCTTCTTGTCCGGTCTATCATAACTTTTCCACTTTCACTGAATTTCATAAGAAATCCATTCAAGTTTGTGGCATCAACTTGTGTTGTCTTTGTTCGAAAAAAATAGAAATAAACAAAACAAAAAATATTCAAGGAAATTTAAATAAAATTAAAAGCAAAATACCGATGGATTTACAGATGCCACAAAAAGGAATAGAAAAACAGGACAACTCAACAACGGATATCATTAAAAAGGGATTTGCGGTCAAAGCCAAAAGTGTATGGGAAAATTTCATTGAATGAACACGGAAATCCTTGTCAAAGATAAATGGATAAATGAGTCAATTTTCCTGTAACAGGGATTGTAATCAATCAAGGTTTCTGGTTCTACGGCTCGGATGTACAAAAACAAATGTCGATGTCTATGGTTTCCCTGTTGGCGTTTATTATGTGTTATTTCTGAGAAATTTGTAGATGGATAAAAATTGTTTTGCAAATTATTAGAAACTGAACAGATGGGTTTTTAATAACACGACTATGGGTTGTTATAAATGACAATGGGCATTTGCTTCAGTGGAGGAGACGTGAAAATATTCTTGGAAATGATATACGGTGTAGCGATTACGCATTTCAACAAAGCCCCAATAAGTGACCATATTTTTAACATTATTCTCGATTTAACGAATGATTGTAGAAAGTTATTACAAATCGTAGAGAATATTAATTGAAGAATTACTTCACTGGCAACCGGATTAATGAAAGAAATTAATAACGAAAGCAAAAACAATTTCTTACGCGAAAAATTTACAAGTATATTTATCAAGATGTAACTACTTCTCTAAAGTAGTATTTGCTACGAACGATTATAATAATAATAAAATTTTGACTTCAGAATTATGTATAGTAGGGTGGAGTGAAATTAAAAAAAACCAGTGAAAAAGTTGCAGTCGGGTAAACCGACTTATATATACCCTCACCCTCAGTAAAAACATACAAGTCTCATACTCATAAGTATCGGAAACTCAAAAGTGACCGTAACTACCATCATTTGATGTAACATCTGATGAAAAGTCATAATAGCAACCTAAAATACCGAATGCTATAGAAAACCAGTGAAAAAGTTGCAGTCGGGTAAACCGACTTATATATACCCTCACCCTCAGTAAAAACATACAAGTCTCATATTCCAAAGTATCGGAAAGTCAAAAGTGAGCGTGGCTACCACCAATGATGTAACCTCTGATGAAATGTCATAATAGCAATCTCAAAATACCGAATGTTATAGAAAAATATTGGATGGTACATTTGTATGGGAGGTACCAGAAGGGGAGTTGCCAGACTTCCAAGTTTTTGTCCAAAATTTTGTCTAGCTATAACTTTACTAAGTACAAAATTTGGGCAAGATATCGTTGGTCATACTGATAGTATTAGACGGTTTATCAGGGGCGGGATGGTACATTTGTATGGGAGGTACCAGAAGGGGAGTTGCCAGACTTCCAAGTTTTTGTCCAAAATGTTGTCTAGCTATAACTTTACTAAATACAAAATTTGGGCAAGATAGCGTTGGTCATACTGATAGTATTAGACGGTTTATCAGGGGAGGTACCAGAAGTGGAGTTGCCAGACTTCCAAGTTTTTGTCCAAAACTTTGTATAGCTATAGGTTTACTAAGTACAAAATTTGGGCAAGATAGCGTTGGTTATACTGATAGTATTAGACGGTTTATCAGGGGCGGGATGGTACATTTGTATGGGAGGTACCAGAAGGGGAGTTGCCAGACTTCCAAGTTTTTGTCCGAAACTTTGTCTAGCTATAACTTTACTAAATACAAAATTTGGGCAAGATAGCGTTGGTTATACTGATAGTATTAGACGGTTTATCAGGGGCGGGATGGTACATTTGTATGGGAGGTACCAGAAGGGGAGTTGCCAGACTTCCAAGTTTTTGTCCGAAACTTTGTCTAGCTATAACTTTACTAAATACAAAATTTGGGCAAGATAGCGTTGGTTATACTGATAGTATTAGACGGTTTATCAGGGGCGGGATGGTACATTTGTATGGGAGGTACCAGAAGGGGAGTTGCCAGACTTCCAAGTTTTTGTCCAAAATTTTGTCTAGCTATAACTTTACTAAATACAAAATTTGGGCAAGATAGCGTTGGTCATACTGATAGTATTAAACGGTTTATCAGGGGAGGTACCAGAAGGGGAGTTGCCAGACTTCCAAGTTTTTGTCCAAAACTTTATATAGCTATAGGTTTACTAAGTACAAAATTTGGGCAAGATAGCGTTGGTTATACTGATAGTATTAGACGGTTTGTCAGGGGCGGGATGGTACATTTGTATGGGAGGTACCAGAAGGGGAGTTGCCAGACTTCCAAGTTTTTGTCCGAAACTTTGTCTAGCTATAACTTTACTAAATACAAAATTTGGGCAAGATAGCGTTGGTTATACTGATAGTATTAGACGGTTTATCAGGGGCGGGATGGTACATTTGTATGGGAGGTACCAGAAGGGGAGTTGCCAGACTTCCAAGTTTTTGTCCGAAACTTTGTCCACTTATACCTTTACTAAATACGGAATTTGGGCAAGATCGCGTTGGTCATATTGGTGTTACTACACGATTTCTAAGGTAGGCGTGATGGTACATTTGTATGGGAGGTGCCAGAAGGGGAGTTGCCAGACTGCCAAGTTTTTGTCCGAAACTTTGTCCAGTTATACCATTATTAAATACGGAATTTGGCCAAGATCGAACATGCGCGTGTTGATATTATTACACGATTTATAAAGTGGGCGAAATAGCAGATTTGTATGGGAGGTACCCGAAGGGGTGTGGCCATATAGCCCATATGCAATCCCATAAGCAGTTTTGGGAAAATATTCAGCCATGCCAAATTTCAGAGTGATTGCTTAACTCTTTCGAAAGTTATCGTGCGTACCAGCAGGACAGACGGACAGACGGACAGACGGACATGGCTCAAACGATTCAGAAAGTCATGAATCGAATTTGGTTCAAAGACACCTGGGTTCTAATCTGAATATTTCTAGGTGTCACACTTTTGGGTCGTATCAAATGATATATACCCTCCTACCCGTAGGGTGAGGGTATAAATATTGGATGGTACATTTGTATGGGAGGTACCAGAAGGGGAGTTGCCAGACTTCCAAGTTTTTGTCCAAAATTTTGTCTAGCTATAACTTTACTAAGTACAAAATTTGGGCAAGATATCGTTGGTCATACTGATAGTATTAGACGGTTTATCAGGGGCGGGATGGTACATTTGTATGGGAGGTACCAGAAGGGGAGTTGCCAGACTTCCAAGTTTTTGTCCAAAATGTTGTCTAGCTATAACTTTACTAAATACAAAATTTGGGCAAGATAGCGTTGGTCATACTGATAGTATTAGACGGTTTATCAGGGGAGGTACCAGAAGGGGAGTTGCCAGACTTCCAAGTTTTTGTCCAAAACTTTGTATAGCTATAGGTTTACTAAGTACAAAATTTGGGCAAGATAGCGTTGGTTATACTGATAGTATTAGACGGTTTGTCAGGGGCGGGATGGTACATTTGTATGGGAGGTACCAGAAGGGGAGTTGCCAGACTTCCAAGTTTTTGTCCGAAACTTTGTCTAGCTATAACTTTACTAAATACAAAATTTGGGCAAGATAGCGTTGGTTATACTGATAGTATTAGACGGTTTATCAGGGGCGGGATGGTACATTTGTATGGGAGGTACCAGAAGGGGAGTTGCCAGACTTCCAAGTTTTTGTCCAAAATTTTGTCTAGCTATAACTTTACTAAATACAAAATTTGGGCAAGATAGCGTTGGTCATACTGATAGTATTAAACGGTTTATCAGGGGAGGTACCAGAAGGGGAGTTGCCAGACTTCCAAGTTTTTGTCCAAAACTTTATATAGCTATAGGTTTACTAAGTACAAAATTTGGGCAAGATAGCGTTGGTTATACTGATAGTATTAGACGGTTTGTCAGGGGCGGGATGGTACATTTGTATGGGAGGTACCAGAAGGGGAGTTGCCAGACTTCCAAGTTTTTGTCCGAAACTTTGTCTAGCTATAACTTTACTAAATACAAAATTTGGGCAAGATAGCGTTGGTTATACTGATAGTATTAGACGGTTTATCAGGGGCGGGATGGTACATTTGTATGGGAGGTACCAGAAGGGGAGTTGCCAGACTTCCAAGTTTTTGTCCGAAACTTTGTCCACTTATACCTTTACTAAATACGGAATTTGGGCAAGATCGCGTTGGTCATATTGGTGTTACTACACGATTTCTAAGGTAGGCGTGATGGTACATTTGTATGGGAGGTGCCAGAAGGGGAGTTGCCAGACTGCCAAGTTTTTGTCCGAAACTTTGTCCAGTTATACCATTATTAAATACGGAATTTGGCCAAGATCGAACATGCGCGTGTTGATATTATTACACGATTTATAAAGTGGGCGAAATAGCAGATTTGTATGGGAGGTACCCGAAGGGGTGTGGCCATATAGCCCATATGCAATCCCATAAGCAGTTTTGGGAAAATATTAAGCCATGCCAAATTTCAGAGTGATTGCTTAACTCTTTCGAAAGTTATCGTGCGTACCAGCAGGACAGACGGACAGACGGACATGGCTCAAACGATTCAGAAAGTCATGAATCGAATTTGGTTCAAAGACACCTGGGTTCTAATCTGAATATTTCTAGGTGTTACACTTTTGGGTCGTATCAAATGATATATACCCTCCTACCCGTAGGGTGAGGGTATAAATATTGGATGGTACATTTGTATGGGAGGTACCAGAAGGGGAGTTGCCAGACTTCCAAGTTTTTGTCAAAAAATTTTGTCTAGCTATAACTTTACTAAATACAAAATTTCGGCAAGATAGCGTTGGTCATACTGATAGTATTAGATGGTTTATCAGGGGCGGGATGGTACATTTGTATGGGAGGTACCAGAAGGGGAGTTGCCAGACTTCCAAGTTTTTGTCCGAAACTTTGTCCACTTATACCTTTACTAAATACAGAATTTGGACAAGATCGCGTTGGTCATATTGGTGTTACTACACGATTTCTAAGGTAGGCGGGATGGTACATTTGTATGGGAGGTACCAGAAGGGGAGTTGCCAGACTTCCAAGTTTTTGTCCGAAACTTTGCTCAGTTATACCTTTACTAACTACGGAATTTTGCCAAGATCGAACTTGAGCGTGTTGATATTATTACACGATTTATAAAGTGGGCGAAATAGCAGATTTGTATGGGAGGTATCCGAAGGGGTGTGGCCATATAGCCCATATGCAATCCCATAAGCAGTTTTGGGAAAATATTAAGCCATGCCAAATTTCGGAGTGATTGCTTAACTCTTTCGAAAGTTATCGTGCGTACCAGCAGGACAGACGGACGGACAGACGGACAGACGGACATGGCTCAAACGATTCAGAAAGTCATGAATCGAATTTGGTTCAAAGACACCTGGGGTCTAATGTGAATATTTCTATGTGTTACACTTTTGAGCCGTATCAAATGATATATACCCTCCTACGCGTAGGGTGAGGGTATAAAAAGTTAACCTCGGAAAGAGATGTAGTCTGGGGTCCTAATGAGGGGAAAAATAAAGGAAAAAAATTTAAAAAATTTTTAGGGTTCGCGCCACTCCCTCGAAATTTGGAAATTATCGCTATTTTGGCGTTGATTTTAGAAAAATCCTAAAAAGTTTTATGTCAATAAATGTTTGCAATTGCGTAAACAATGAAATAAGGGCATGAACAAATTTAAAAAAAAAATTCTCATTGTTCAAAAATTTCAAAAAGTAAAATAAGTCAAATCGTCCCTTCTTCAGAAAATTGACTGAACAATGAAATCGCCACCAAAGCTACAAATATTAGTCGATTATCCTCATATTTGCCTCAAATACTTTTGTTTGGGCACTGAACAAGCTCAAACTTTTAAATTTCGAATAAGTTAAGTCGTTAATTTTTAGGATTTTTCTAAAATCAATGCCAAAATAGCGATAATTTCCAAATTTCGAGGGAGTGGCGCGACCCCTAAAATTTTTTTAAAATTTTTTTCTTTATTTTTCCCCTCATTAGGACCCCAGACTACATCTCTTTCCGAGGTTAACTTTTTCAAATTAAAACCAGTGAAAAAGTTGCAGTCGGGTAAACCGACTTATATATACCCTCACCCTCAGTAAAAACATACAAGTCTCATATTCCAAAGTATCGGAAAGTCAAAAGTGAGCGTGGCTACCACCAATGATGTAACCTCTGATGAAATGTCATAATAGCAATCTCAAAATACCGAATGTTATAGAACCAGTGAAAAAGTTGCAGTCGGGTAAACCGACTTATATATACCCTCACCCTCAGTAAAAACATACAAGTCTCATATTCCAAAGTATCGGAAAGTCAAAAGTGAGCGTGGCTACCACCAATGATGTAACCTCTGATGAAATGTCATAATAGCAATCTCAAAATACCGAATGTTATAGAAAAATATTGGATGGTACATTTGTATGGGAGGTACCAGAAGGGGAGTTGCCAGACTTCCAAGTTTTTGTCCAAAATTTTGTCCAGCTATAACTTTACTAAATACAAAATTTGGGCAAGATAGCGTTGGTTATACTGATAGTATTAGACGGTTTATCAAGGGCGGGATGGTACATTTGTATGGGAGGTACCAGAAGGGGAGTTGCCAGACTTCCAAGTTTTTGTCCAAAACTTTGTATAGCTATAGGTTTGCTAAGTACAAAATTTGGGCAAGATAGCGATGGTTATACTGATAGTATTAGACGGTTTATCAGGGGCGGTATGGTACATTTGTATGGGAGGTACCAGAAGGGGAGTTGCCAGACTTCCAAGTTTTTGTCCAAAACTTTGTCTAGCTATAGATTTACTAAATACAGAATTTGGGCAAGATCGCGTTGGTCATATTGGTGTTACTACACGATTTCTAAGGTAGGCGGGATGGTACATTTGTATGGGAGGTACCAGAAGGGGAGTTGCCAGACTTCCAAGTTTTTGTCCAAAACTTTGTCTAGCTATAACTGTACTAAATACAAAATGTGGACAAGATAGCGTTGGTTATACTGATAGTATTAGACGGTTTATCAAGGGCGGGATGGTACATTTGTATGGGAGGTACCAGAAGGGGAGTTGCCAGACTTCCAAGTTTTTGTCCAAAACTTTGAATAGCTATAGGTTTACTAAGTACAAAATTTGGGCAATATAGCGTTGGTCATACTGATAGTATTAGACGGTTTATCAGGGGCGGGATGGTACATTTGTATGGGAGGTACCAGAAGGGGAGTTGCCAGACTTCCAAGTTTTTGTCCAAAACTTTGTATAGCTATAGGTTTACTAAGTACAAAATGTGGGCAAGATAGCGTTGGTCATACTGATATTATTAGACGGTTTATCAGGGGCGGGATGGTACATTTGTATGGGAGGTACCAGAAGGGGAGTTGCCAGACTTCCAAGTTTTTGTCCAAAACTTTGTATAGCTATAGATTTACTAAATACAGAATTTGGGCAAGATCGCGTTTTTCATATTGGTGTTACTACACGATTTCTAAGGTAGGCGGGATGGTACATTTGTATGGGAGGTACCAGAAGGGGAGTTGCCAGACATCCAAGTTTTTGTCAGAAACTTTGTTCAGTTATACTTTTACTAAATACGGATTTTTGCCAAGATCGGAGTGGGCATATTGATATTATTACACGTTTACTAAAGTGGGCGAAATAGCAGATTTGTATGGGAGGTACCCGAAGGGGTGTGGCCATATAGCCCATATGCAATCCCATAAGCAGTTTTGGGAAAATATTAAGCCATGCCAAATTTCAGAGTGATCGTTTAACTCTTTCGAAAGTTATCGTGCGTACCAGCAGGACAGACAGACGGACGGACGGACAGACGGACAGACGGACATGGCTCAAACGGTTCAGAAAGTCATGAATCGAATTTGGTTCAAAGACACCTGGGGTCTAATGTGAATATTTCTAGGTGTTACACTTTTGGGTAGTATCAAATGATATATACCCTCCTACCCGTAGGGTGAGGGTATAAAAATATTGGATGGTACATTTGTATGGGAGGTACCAGAAGGGGAGTTGCCAGACTTCCAAGTTTTTGTCCAAAATTTTGTCTAGCTATAACTTTACTAAATACAAAATTTGGGCAAGATAGCGTTGGTCATACTGATAGTATTAGACGGTTTATCAGGGGAGGTACCAGAAGGGGAGTTGCCAGACTTCCAAGTTTTTGTCCAAAACTTTGTATAGCTATAGGTTTACTAAGTACAAAATTTGGGCAAGATAGCGTTGGTTATACTGATAGTATTAGACGGTTTGTCAGGGGCGGGATGGTACATTTGTATGGGAGGTACCAGAAGGGGAGTTGCCAGACTTCCAAGTTTTTGTCCAAAATTTTGTCTAGCTATAACTTTACTAAATACAAAATTTGGGCAAGATAGCGTTGGTCATACTGATAGTATTAAACGGTTTATCAGGGGAGGTACCAGAAGGGGAGTTGCCAGACTTCCAAGTTTTTGTCCAAAACTTTATATAGCTATAGGTTTACTAAGTACAAAATTTGGGCAAGATAGCGTTGGTTATACTGATAGTATTAGACGGTTTGTCAGGGGCGGGATGGTACATTTGTATGGGAGGTACCAGAAGGGGAGTTGCCAGACTTCCAAGTTTTTGTCCGAAACTTTGTCTAGCTATAACTTTACTAAATACAAAATTTGGGCAAGATAGCGTTGGTTATACTGATAGTATTAGACGGTTTATCAGGGGCGGGATGGTACATTTGTATGGGAGGTACCAGAAGGGGAGTTGCCAGACTTCCAAGTTTTTGTCCGAAACTTTGTCCACTTATACCTTTACTAAATACGGAATTTGGGCAAGATCGCGTTGGTCATATTGGTGTTACTACACGATTTCTAAGGTAGGCGTGATGGTACATTTGTATGGGAGGTGCCAGAAGGGGAGTTGCCAGACTGCCAAGTTTTTGTCCGAAACTTTGTCCAGTTATACCATTATTAAATACGGAATTTGGCCAAGATCGAACATGCGCGTGTTGATATTATTACACGATTTATAAAGTGGGCGAAATAGCAGATTTGTATGGGAGGTACCCGAAGGGGTGTGGCCATATAGCCCATATGCAATCCCATAAGCAGTTTTGGGAAAATATTCAGCCATGCCAAATTTCAGAGTGATTGCTTAACTCTTTCGAAAGTTATCGTGCGTACCAGCAGGACAGACGGACAGACGGACAGACGGACAGACGGACATGGCTCAAACGATTCAGAAAGTCATGAATCGAATTTGGTTCAAAGACACCTGGGTTCTAATCTGAATATTTCTAGGTGTTACACTTTTGGGTCGTATCAAATGATATATACCCTCCTACCCGTAGGGTGAGGGTATAAAAAAGCATGTTTTCACTCCACCCTAATGTATAGCTCAAGTAATGAGATCGGAAGATGCTTACAAATCTAGGTGAGGTAGAATGGACAACGATCCGACAACTCCACTGTTAAATGTATGAGGGATCTGTATATTAATGGGTTGTTGAGATTTGTGTATAACCTCCATATATTTTACGGTGTTTAGACCCTTAGAAAGGCAATCAATTTAATTATCGCTGTCAAACGAACTTAATAATAACTCTTAATAACTCTTTCAAGGATCCGAGACGGAACCTTCTCCACGTTCTGTCCTCTCTCCCTCTCTATTTCTTATTTTCATTGATGACCTGTTGGGTCAGACTGTGAACTCAATTTACTCCTTTGCGGATGACACCAACCTCTGTCATTAATAGTCATTTGTTCATCGGCCAAGTCCCCTGGAGGTCGCGGGAGACAATGCATTGCATTTATGGCGCCAAACCTGAGTGTTTGTCTTTTAAAAAAAAAGATGAAAACCGGCCAGAATGACAAAGTTCGCATGCATTTTAAGCCAAAAACAACTCATTAACGGCTTCGAAATCAGCTGATTGTCAGCTGTTTGTCGCTTAGAAAACATGCTGTTATTCTTCTGCAATAATTCTCAGTTAATATTGTTAATCTGATTTAATCTTTCATTTGATGATGGTTACTTACATAGAAATTTCAACCCTGGATGTCGTTATTAAGTCTTTTGAGATTTTCTAAGAAATATTGGACAAACCACATATAGTTCGTCTGTCGGAGAGTCTTTGTTCTGAAATTTAGTTATCATGTAGAAAAGGCATTCCCATGCGTTACATTTAAAATGTATTTCCTCACCCGTATTGATCCATTGTGTCTTGCCTCTTGTCCTGTGCACATTGTGTCCGATCCGCTCCTCGTATTCACTTCCTCTTCCGTTTTAAAAGCACTTATTTCCCGTCACTACTAAGACAAACCAAAGGGGTTTTATGGCCTGTTTTTTGCTTTGTATCTGCCGGCCAGATTCTCCGGAGGTCGAGGACAAAAGGCGAACTATAAATGACTCACTTAACCGCGATTTGGCGACGATTTGTGAGTGGGGCCAGTACTGTTTGTTGTCACACAAACGTTCCACTGGTCCAGCATAGTCGTCAATCTCTATGGGTGGTGTGGATATCGAAGAATCAGACACTCTTGATGTTCTAGGCATGAAGATACTGGGTGATGCTCGTTGGGCAAGTCATATATTCGAAGTGTCGAAAGAAGCATTCAAGTGTTTAGGCTTTTTAAAGCGGTGCAAGAAATACTTCAAACCATCTGATATCGTAAATATTTACACCACCTACATCCGGTTTAAAATGGAATATAACTCCCATATATGGGCATGAGCTCCAGGGACAGCTTTGCAGCTTCTGGACCATGTACAGAGAAGAGCGGTGCTGATGATAGGTGATGGCATCGCCGGAATGTGGGTTGTAAAGGGTGTTTTTTATTGGGATATAGAACTTTAAGTTGGCATCACTTTTTTAACTGGCGGCCATTTTGTCAGCTGTCAAGTGATTAATATTTAGTTTGGTTTTCCATTTCATCATGAACAGGTTGACAAAAGAACAACGCTTGCAAATCGTGCAAATTTATTTCGAAAGTAATGGTTCAGTTCGCGAAGTTCACCGCAAGCTCCGTCCGAATGAATCGATTCGCCACCGTGCACAGCAATTGGAGCTTTGTCCATCAACTTTATGGAAGATTTTGCGCAAAGATCTTGGCTTGCGACCTTACAAGATCCAGCTTGTGCAAGAATTAAAGCCGCGAGACCATGCAATGCGTCGTGATTTTGGTGTATGGGCCGAAAATGAGATTCATCTCGATGCTGATTTTCATCACAAAATTTTGTTCAGTGAAATTGGACCTGTCGAATTGGCTTTATTCGAGCCAGCCGCGGCGGCCACATGCCCGAAATCATATTTAAACATTAATGGCATAAAATTATCCTAAAAACTATCCTATCCTATAAAAAGCCAAATTGATGGACATTAAAACGATTTTCTTGTGTTTTATTTCAATTCGAAGTTCTATACATCAATAAAAAACACCTTTTATATCGCTGTTCTATAGTTCTGTATAATAATCTCGATCTTCACAAAGATATAATAAAAAAAACAACATGAAGAGAGACAATTGCCTTTGTGGTCCAATGCCTAATCCGGCCCTGAAGAGGACACCATTACATCAATATCTTAACATATTTCCGATATTGCAACATATTTCATTGATATTTATTGTTTAAATCACATTTACTGAAATTAATGTCAATCAATCATTAGTTGTTGACTCCAGTAACCATGAAAGTGGCAATCTTGCGACATATTTACAAAGCGAAATATTTATCCATCAACTTCTGTCACAATTCTCCAATAATAAAAGTCATTATTAACATCACTTAAAGTTCAACAAACTTGCCGAAAATTTCATAATCAATTCACGTTTGCTGACAAAGTTCCGAAATCATTGGCAGTAATCGCCACCATCACCGTCACCGTACCGTCATGTCAAAGTAAACCAACGCTCATCCTGCCACGACCCCACTAGAAATATGCCTCAATTACATGTGCGAAATATAGCCCCATACGCGTTTACCCATACATATGAACATATCGATATGAATACGGATATGACAATGGGTAAATTTGTGTAGACCGACAAAAGTTTCAGAACAAACCCTCGTAAATATAGACATTTTACCACTTGTTACACTGCGTAAATATTTAAACATTCGATGACAAAATTAGTAAACTGTCAAGTGATACTGAGCCATTCCCCTCCCCCCACACCGCCACAACAATTGATGACAGTGATGGTGAGATAATATTACGCATGCTTAGGGGGGAAAGGAAATGGGAACTACATTAAAAAAAGGACAATTCCATTGACTTGACAATATTTTAAGGGTTCACCATTTATCCATCTAAAGAAAATATGTCACATATAATGTGAGCCTTGCATTCTATATTTTTAAGCAATCTCCGTAATGACTGTAAATCTAATCACTCCAAAGCAAGACCTTTTACAGTATCGGACAGCAGGACCGTAGGCCATATTTCGATGAACAGGATATTATGTTTGGACAACGGAATATAACAAATCAACAGCAGTCTGCGACGTAAAGTTGTCCGAGTGTCGCTGTATTTATCCATTCCGTTGATAAATAAAGTGACGGTCTGTGTACCAACTGACAGCTGCACAATTGATCGTTTCTTGTTGTTGTTTTGTTTTCTCTCTATCTTTTTCGTTAGTTACAGTAGCAACAACGCAGTGAGTGTAAATATAACAAACTTAAGTCAAATAAATTGTCTGCTGCCAGTTTAACAAATACCCACTCGAGGGGGAAGTGTGTAGGTTTCATTATTTAGAGAAGCAATAAATGATGGATGGGGGCAGAGCAGAACCGAATGTTTGCTTTAATACAAGTGATGTGTGCGAGGGTTGGCAAGGAAGATGCCAAGGTCTATCAATCTGAGACCATTAAATTTACATTTACCAAGAGGAGACTTCTCTAGATTTGTCAGAAAGAACACAACTGTACTTCGTACAATTTAACAAATCTCCCCTGCAGGCCTCTTTTATGCGTCCGGGTGGCCGGGTAGAAGTTATGATGTGGTGTGTGTTTTCGACCTTTACCCAGTTCTACCTTCACTAGATCATTTATTCCACAAATAGAGTGTATCCACAATGTCCTTATCCAAGGCCCTTAATCTGGAGAAGTAAAACATAATATTAGAATATTTAATACATACCTGAAATTCGTTTTTTGCCCCACAAAGTTTATAAAATATAATTTGTTTTATATACAGTTTGTTTAAAATTTTTAATATTTTTTAAATTATTGTTGACCTTGATTTCTTTTACTTACTTATTTCCCTTAACCTTCCAGAAAGAAAAACGCTCGAATCAGTGAGCTGTTCACGGTACTGTTTAAAGCCGGCTCCGAACAACTATGGATTTTCTAAAAAAAAACTTTTACATGGCTTCGGAATTACTCTCTCATCCGTAAAGTCGCCAGTATTTACAAGGTGGAGAAGTGCCCCTGAATTAAAGGATTTCCAACCAGAGTTGTTATTTTGAATTAGAGTTCTGCAACGAATAACTTTTCGCTGCACATAGAAGTTCTAATTCGAAACGAGTAAGTACATACTCGCTCTCTCAGAGCGCAAGCAATGAAGTGAAGAGAACGGTTGTATATCAAATACAGAAGAGTATGTAGCCGCAGCACAATGTGTTCCGAAAAAAACATATAAAAAGGAAATATACAAATGAGAACAACACAGAAAAAGTACTGCGAATATGATGTTCACTTCACGTGGTACCTCGAGTATTAACAATTCGTTGATGATGGTTTTGACATTCGAATTAAAATTTAACTGGTATTTTGTGCATGGATTTTCAGTTATTTCAAACATTTGTTGTTTTAGTGGCGTTATACAGTAGGTAACATTGACACGTTGACTGTTGTGCAACTAAACTTTATTTTGAATTTAAATAAAATATAATACCAACTATTTTGCTGTATGGCAATATAAGAGTTATGTCGTGACCTTTAAAAATAAAATAAAAAAAAGTAAAAACTTAAAATTGAAATATATTCATACGTATATTTAAAATCAGTCAATTATTCCACCAAAATCATTAAAACCAAATTTTTTTAAAAATAATTAATTACATAACTAATTACATAATTAATTACATAATTTTTAAGTAGTCTTTAATCGATATTATTTTATTTTGTTATAATTTTAAATAAACTTACTTCAAGAGTATTCATTTTCATTAGACACTGAAAGGCGACAAGAAATCATAGACAACTGTTCCTTCTATTTGTTATACTGAACGTTGTACATAGAGTACCGCAATCACTTTCGCTGTCGCGACGTACTCGACAAGATCGCTGTCGGTATGTTCGA
Organism: Hydrotaea cyrtoneurina; assembly: GCA_958296145.1. Taxonomy (NCBI): domain Eukaryota; kingdom Metazoa; phylum Arthropoda; class Insecta; order Diptera; family Muscidae; genus Hydrotaea; species Hydrotaea cyrtoneurina. The sequence goes on along the minus strand of OY282514.1, from coordinate 45,676,886 downwards.
ATAAAAGAGAAAGAGGAACATGTATTCGCTGGCAGAGACCATAGCCGAGTAACAACTAGTAGTTATTCGAAGATTTTGTTGTTCCTACAAATGTGAACATTTGTTTTTTCGTCACTTCGAGTAAGTGTTTATGCTTCGTCGGTACATGTGTACACTGCAAATACGAATGGAATTGTGCAGACCTCTATTTTGAATCACCCCGTATTTCGATAGCTGTCACTTGAAGCTTTTATTCTTTGACATTTGACAAGTGGAAACTAAGCCATTACTAAAAATGAAACAATACACTCTTCAACAACGCATGGAAATTATTCAAATTCACTACAAAAATCGTGAAAATCTTGCAGTCAAAGTTCGCAAATCTAATGTATTTTTGGGTCGTCGTGAAGCACCGTGTCGGACCGCAATACGGAAATTTGTGAAAAATTCCAGCTGTTGCGACAAGTTAGTGATGTGAAGAAAAAAACCCAACTGATAATATTGATCCTGTATCCCAAAGTGTTGAAGAAAATCCAGGTTTGTCTATTCCTCCTCGTTCTTTGGAATTGCGCATTCCACAAACGTCATTACACCGTAGTTTGCATCAAGGTCTTAAGGCTTATAAAATTCAGTTAACACAAGAACTCGAATCGGCCGATCATAAACAACGTCGTGTCTTTGCTCATTGGGTGCTTGAATTGCATGAAAATGATCTGGAATTCCATCGAAAAATCATCTTGACTGATGACGCCCATTTCCACCTCGATGGCTACGTCAACAAGCAAAATTGTCGCATCTGGGGCTCAGAAAACCCAATAGTTATTGTTTAGAAGCCTCTCCATCCTCAACGTCCTCTTGTTGTAGTGAATGCTTTGTAGAAGTCGCTTCCTGATTTTACTGAGCATCTACTGTCGCTCAGAGTCATTCTACAAAGCCTTTGTTGATATCTCATACCTTCAAACTATTTTTCTCTTATCGGCGTGTCTTAGGCGGCTTTATAGTCGATGAATCGCTTTGCATTTTATGGGTCTTTTCCAGGATATGGAGTAGTGTGAAGACTTGGTCGACGGTTGATTTATTTATTATTATATTTTTATGAATTAAATTTGACTTTTCGGTAATTCGACTTTTCTGCAGGGAGCCCACGTTCCGGCGATGTTGAAGGGAGCCAATATACTTGGATACAGAGTTGGTCCTCCTCTGCACACGATCCAGGAGCTGTAAAGAAGACTCTGTCCATATATGGGATATAAATTAAATTTTGGATGTAAAGGATGTTTTTTATTGGGGTATAGAACTTTAAGTTGGCATCACTTTTTTAACTGGCGGCCATTTTGTCAGCTGTCAAGTGATTAATATTTAGTTTGGTTTGCCATTTCATCATGAACAGGTTGACAAAAGAACAACGCTTGCAAATCGTGCAAATTTATTTCGAAAGTAATGGTTCAGTTCGCGAAGTTCACCGCAAGCTCCGTCCATTTTATGCCATTACATCCACAAAAACTGACTGTTTGGTGTGCTCTATGGGCTGGTGGAGTCATTGGGCCATACTTCTTCCGAAATAATGCTGGAGAGTCAGTTACCGTTAATGGAGACCGGTATAGAGCCATGATAACCGACTATTTTGTTCCCGAATTGGATGGCATGAATGTGGATGAGTTGTGGTTCCAACAAGTGGTTGAAAATTGGACCTGTAGAATTGGCTTTATTCGAGCCAGCCGCGGCGACCCCATGCCCAAAATCATATTTAAACATTAATGGCATAAAATTATCCTACCAATAAAGCCAAATTGATGGACATTAAAACGATTTTCTTGTGTTTTATTTCAATTCGAAGTTCTATACCTCAATAAGAAACACCCTTTATGTGGTGTACGTATTTACGAGTTACATTTAGAAAGTGCATCGCTTGAATGAGTCTTTCGACACAGCTGTCCAAATTCATAATATTATATACTGATCAGCGAAGTAATATAGATGCTTACTTTCACTGCGATCAATTTTCCATGTCTAAATCTTTGTACATACTACAAAAAACTTTCTACACAAAACTTTCGCCACCACCCACTTTGACAGCACCAACACTTTCATCATTAAACTCTTATCCTTGGCCCAAGTATGTAAACATATCCGCTATTGTATACGAATGCAATATGTCTTCCTTCCGGCAACGGTTACGGTTCCTGCTGCTCCCGTGTCAACTGGTCCTGATGTGAATTTGTCATACAGCGAGTGTTTTTACGATGATGACACTCCATTATTTTAATATCATTGAAACAGACTGTGCGTGTATTTTGTGCATGGGTGTGTGTTTTTGTGTCTGTGTGTGGGGGGTGTGGTTGTGGTGTATCCCTAAAACATGAAGGAACACACATTTGTGTGCCAATGTGTTGTGGCTGTATTGGTCCATCAAAAGCATAGCACGTGATATCATTTCAAAAGCAAATCATTGAACTTATTGACGAAAATTTATTATCATTTGTGTCATTTACACCAAATCACAACACGTCAAAATCCAATATATTGCACCAACAACAAAAATCCTTGCTCATCTCAAAAGCAAACTGGGGCATATTGAACGAGATGTGGAGCGAAGGAGGAATTAAGGAATTGGAAATATTTCTCTGAAGAAGAACCGGTTCGAAAATTTTTCATTAAATTATAAACAGATCTAAAACGATTCTTTTCGGTTTTATTTAAAGAAAATGATAGTGACCTACAGTTCAAAACCTGCTGAGAAGAGAACAGAATCGTCTATTCGAAAAAAAAAAAAAAAAAATGTCTAACGGATAGAAGATACTGTGAGGAGATATATAAATATTCATGTGTGCTGTGTGAAAGTCACTCGACGAACTTAGTGGACCCAGCCAGAATCATATCTCACATCTGGCCCTCAAGAAGTCCTGTTGTTGTACCGTGAATTCGTTTCTCAAAACATATTCTAGGTTTCTTGATTGCAGTAGACTTTTTTCAGATTGCCGAATTCTCGGCACTACTTCGGCAACCATTTTTCTGGACATCTTATGAGTTTTAATGTTAAGATTCCATAGCAGTGTAGAGATTAAACTCGCCGTGGTGTCCTTCTTACTACCAGTTTGGAAACACTTGAGGCGCCCAATATAGACAAAATGCGCATATGTCTCAAATGTTTGCTTACAAGTAAGATGACATCTTGATTGATTGTAAGCTGTCATGGTATGTCACGTATTCCTTGTATTGTAGGGATCTTTCAGTGCCATGCGGCGAGTCTGTTTCTGTAGATCAGCCTTTAGCGGGATGTAAACAATCTTGAATGTGCTTCCTCTGAATGCGCCGATGTTCCCCTGTAAGACCACTGGGATAATATGTATGGAGCCAGGATATTTGTGAGGTTGAAAGCGTCTAATCGCCAACCGTATACAATGCCTCGTGATTGGGACATTGGGCATATCAGACTGAGACTTGTGTTCTTGACAGCTGGAAAAATGTCATAACTTAATAAATGATCTCAAGTATGAATAAAGATGATGTTATAAACTAAAAACCAGTGAAGCAAGGATTTATATGCGCCCCAGTGGCCTATCCGTTTAGACTTGCTGAGCTATTCAATACGTCTAAACGGATGGGCCACTGGGCATATCCAACCTTTTGCCGCAATTTCTGCTTTCCACCATATGGTTTAGATTTCCCGATGGTTTTCATACAGGATTTATACGTAGCTTTAGCTAACGCATTCGAGAGAATCTTTACTGTGGATTCTAAGTATCCGCGCATATAATTAGTGGTATATTTTATATATTTGTGCAGGACATCGGCTTGTTTGTGATGTAACTGGGTAGTTCTCCCCCATGATAATGCTCATGAAACACACCATCCTCCTTTTACCCTCAATGGCCTATAATCGCTAAAATCGTTAAAAATGATTCCTTAGTGCCGTCCATTGTGCAGGCAGACCATGCGAAGAATGACTCTGTGGCTTCTGCAAGAGTTAATCAGGTGAATCAAAAACGCTCCAGCCACAAAGGCGTTGGACGACAACTACCACCAAAGGCACAGATGGGGTACCGAGACAGGAACCGAGACAACGATGGAAGGACCAAGTGGAAGAAGACTTTCTGATCCTTGGTATTACGATCTATGAAATCATTTTTTATACAGCCCAAAAGCAACAACAGGATGTAAAGCCAGCCTAAGTAACTATTTACTTACTTATTTCAACATTATATAAATCAATATCTGGTTAACTTCTGATATATCATTTTGATGAGCACGATATAATTTCGTATGCTCACTTGTCGAGCTATACTTAACGATATCTGCTCCTCAGATGTCCTCCGACATGTCCCTGATGTTAGAACATTTAGTCCCTTTCCAGGGACATTCATCCGTTCGTTGTCAAGTGACCGGTTGATCGGTGACGAACTATAAGGAGAATTCATTCTTCAGCCGAACCGTTCGTAAGTGGAATATTCATCCAGTAATATGTGATGGTGTTTTGAATATTCTCGTGCAGTGACAATTCGCATGTCTAAATGCCCGTGTGTCACTGAAACCATGATAAGTTAAACTTTCCAAACAGATACACATGTAGGTTGGTTAATATTGAAAACTAGTAAGTTGTAATGCGCCTATGGCGCCCGTTGAAATATGGAAAAAAAATGTTGTTGAAAAAAAAAAAAAAAATTGTGGAAAAAAAAATTTTGTTGAAAAAAAGAAATTTTGTTAAAAAAAAAATGTTTAAAAAAAAAAAAATTTTCCTGAAAAAAAAATTTATGTTGAAAAAAAAAATTTAGAAAAAAAAAAATTTTGTAAAAAAAAAAATTTTTGTAAAAAAAATAATTTGTAAAAAAATATTTTGGAAAAAAAAAATTTTTGGTAAAAAAAAATTTGGGGAAAACACAATTTCTGTACCAAAAAAAAAATTATTTTTTTTATTATTATTATTTATAGAAAATTATAGAATGCCTATTTAAATTCCTACGTACTGAGTGACAGAGTCAGTGAGTCAGTGCCGAGGGTAAATGGACGAAATCTGACTGCAGGGGTAAATGTTCACTCACATATTTAATTTTTCAAATACTTCCATACTAAAACTTCTTTATATTTAGAGAAAATTTGTTTTTCTATCATAGTTTTGTTACACTTTTCAGATTAGACATCTGGGGTCTTGATGCCGAATAGGCAGACCTATAAATATGGGCATATTGTGCAATACGTCTCAAAATTAAATGATCTAAATGTTTAATTAATTTTAATGCAATCCAGACAATTCTCATTTTGTTTTCGTGATAAACCTCATTCGTAAAACATCGGTTCCAAGTAAGAATCCCTGAAGGACCATTATATCCTGTTTAACATTATAAATTATGTAGAGGATAGTTCCCGAACAGTCATCTGTGCTCTAGTTAATACCAAAACCACTTGTGATGTGACTACTGCCAACTGAATCATATTTGTATCGAGTTACGAGCACCATTGAATAATCAGATTAGAATATATGAGCAGTTTTGAAACTGCAAGGTTTCCATATAATTTAATATTCAGTTTAGAAAAGTTTCGTGAATTGGAGTTTATTAATTGCGCATATTAAACCCAAAACTCGATGTTAACTGAAATGATATATTGACACAATAAAAGCGGAGCTCCAGCCAATACGACACACACAAAACTATACATTCGAATGCAAATTGTGGTGCTGGTGACGGAAATGCTGATGGTAATGACAGCCATGACTGAGTGTCCTGAGGGGTCTTTTTTTTATGTTGCAACTCTAACTTGTAATGGTAGAATGAAAAAAAAAAACTACAACAAATTATAACAAACTAAAATTACTACTAATACGCATCTGAACTGAGGATATGCTCACAATACAAGTGTGTGTGTGGGTGTGTATTAGGCCGCCTCATTTATATTTTGCATTTGAAAATAGTGTTTGATTAACAAATTTTCGGATGAAGAAATATTTTCAAACATTTCCTGGTCTTCATGTCAGGAGAACTATAAGGCTATTGTTCCAACCGGTATATTTTATTTTACCAAGGCACCCTATTCTTTATAGTTGCGTTGTATCGAAATGTTTGTAAAGTTGTGTAAATGCGGTTGTGTGCGTATGAGTTTTTGCCTTTTTGAAGTGAAGTTGCCTGCATGCTCGTACTTATTTACAAAACATTGTTAGATAAGTCTCCACGACGACGAAGTTAATGTGTGTATAATACGAATATTGCAAATATTCATGCAATAGAAAATCTCTACGGTAGGGACTCGCAAAAGTTTGTGCTTTGTCCAAAAAGCTCTTACACGATTTCTTACTAATACTAAAGGGTAACTGATAGACGTTTACGGGCTCCCATTATACACATATTAAATTCGATGTCGAGTATCTATTGGGTAGGTTAGCGTGATAGTCTGAACTCACCTAAGGTACGGTCACACTGTGCCAACATATTTTTGTTCGTATTTCTCAAACATTTCCAAAACAAAACAGGCTTGAAATTTATTTGATAACCAACATGTGAAGACAATAATGAAATAGGACGATAGTTTCTTTAATTTTATGTTTATCACCACATTTTGTATAGTACAGGGAATACTCTATTAAAGTTATAACATACTGCAAACTTCGGTCAATCCTATCCGAATTCTTCATGTACAACGACACTCACACGTGCATACTTCATGATGTTTACTAAAGTTTTTAGAATATGGTGAAGAGACAAACAAATTCAAAATTTCCATTGACGCAATACAAACTAAATATCTACTCGTATACTCACTCGTATGTGTATAAACATAAGCATCGATATACAGACATATCTTGATGAAAACATGCACCCATTCCCCTTGGACGATACATTAATTAAAGAGTTGAAGTGACGCTCGATTTGTTGGATACATTATTGAAAAAACATTTTTAAAAAATTGTTGAGATATAAGAAATTGTTCCAATCTACCGTTCTCCAGTTCCAGACTTACCCTCCTAGACACAGTGTGATCTCAAGAGGCTTTCGTACAAATTTCCGTTTAATTACAGTACAGATAGTTTAAATTTCAGGTCACAAAAATTGAGATCACTACCTGCTCGACTCTCTCTTTTTTTCCGCAAAAGAATATAATTTTTGCTCATTGTTTAAAGTAATCAGAATATAATTGTCTTTAATCAACGCATTATCTTTGTACAAACCATCCACCATCATTAGTTTACCTCACACATACACATTTAAAGTAATTTCAATTACTGAACCGATTTATACTCGTCTCTCTAGATGTGAGAAAAATATACGCTTCGTATGTGTGTGTGTGTAAGTACTTTGTACTCAACTCAGACCAAAGTTATTCTTCTATTTCATGTGCTACGCGTATGAAAGTCCCTTTCACAGAGTTGGGAATGTCTTCACAAGTTTATTGTCTCATAAATGTGTCTGTCGTTGGCTGTAGTGGTAGAATACAGTTGTTGCTGTTCTGCATTTTTAGTTGTTTCACGCTTACTTACGCATCACAATCAGTCTCATGGTAAAATTTATTAGACTCACAATACTCGCTTGGCAATAATTGAAGTAAATTCGTGTTGACAAGATTGCCACACATAACTTTAGTGTATATCTTGTGGACTAGGTTAGTTTCAAAATGAATGCGTTTACCATTCTAAAAATGTGGCTGTTAAAAACTATATAATTTAAGCAGCGACTGATTTATGTGATTCCACCATTCTAATTCGAAGGAATAGAAAAAGGTCGGCCTTTGTATCGAAATCTATTACAATTTGTATAGAAGTTGAAAGTCTATAAAAAATCATTATTTCATACAGATGTACCATTTCGACCACTTTCTAAATCCAGCAATATTACATCGTTCAACTCAATCTTAAACAAGTCATCTGTTTAGTAAATATGTGACTAGATGAAGTTCTCGAGAAAATAGACACGCCTCTTCTGGTACTTTCCATGAAAATCGTCTACATTTATAAACTTGCACTGAATTATTTTTCTGTAGATTTGGTTATTTTGCGTTGGTATTATGACATGGTGACCACGCCCACATATGGATTTCAGGTACTGTGGAATATGATACTTTCATTTTTACCCGACTGAAATGTTCTCACTTGTTTTCTCTCTTTTTAATCACTCTTCACTGTCATAATTTGTATGTTTAAGCTGTTCATTTCGAAAGCTGCAGCCTTCTTTAGGTTTTATTATACACTCCATCATAGGATGGAGTATATACTAAGTTTGTCATTCCGTTTGCAACACCTCGAAAGAGTGATCTGCGACCCTATAAAGTATATATATTATTGGTCAGTGTAACATTCTAAGACATTCTAGCGATGTCCGTCTGTCCGTCCGTGCGTCCGTCTGCCCGTCTGTTGTCTGTTGAAATCACGATAGAGTGCGAACGACCAACGCTAAGAAGGTAGATGAAATTTGTAGGTAGATGTTGAAATTTTGTAGGTAGATGTTTTTTGCCCATAAGCAGGTTAAGTTCGAGAATGGGCAATATCGGACCAAAGGGGAAAAAGTTCCCCTTTACGAGACTAAATATATTCCGGCCATAATCAAATTTTTCAAATATTTTTTTTCACTACATCTACACTAAGTTTATATAATTTATAGATGGGGAAAAAATCCCAAAAATGGGCGTGCTCATGGGTTCCGTGGACCCTTGGGGTCCAAAAAAGGGCCCATGATAAACATGCGCATATGGGTATCGAAGTGCAACGAAATTTACTCACAAACCCCAATATGCCTTTATTTTCATGATTTGCCTAAATTTTTTGATCCGGTTTCTGGGACTATCGGGTCACCAGCGGCCCAAAAACCGTCCCTTGACAAACATGGACATATGGGTATCGAAATTCAACGAAATTTTCTCGCGAACCCAAATATGCATTTACTTTCATGATTTGGATAAAATTTGTGATCGGGTTCCTGGGACTATCGGGTCACGAGCGGCCCAAAAACTCAGTTAGTTTTCTTATTTATTGACTTTTTAAGGATCCATGATGGAGGGTATATAAGATTCGGCCCGGCTGAACTTACTATTTGTCCACTTGTTTTTAAACTCAAGCTGTTGTTAGGTATTCAGCTTTGGATTGATTTCAAAAGATTAGGAAATGACTTTTGAGTTGTAGATAAAATTGATCAAGCTATAAATCGCAGGATGAGTTTTGCTCGTCGAGTTGCGATTTCAATCGGGTATTACGATCCAATGAATAAGAGAGGTGTTAGCTAAGCCCTAACCCCAAAAAATAGGGGAGTATTTGCCCACAATGCGAGTTTCCGAATTGGGTATTTAGGAGTACCGAATTTACAATATTGTTTTTTTTACAAAATAAATTTATATTCCAATTATGGATCGAAGGGATAACCGGGTAACTAAGACCATATGGCTAGATTTTTGCAGCGACAAACCAAAGTGTCTGGTGGGAACCGAACCCACAAACCCCACGCTGATAGGTAAGCACGATACCAACTTGGTATGCTTGTGGGTCACCGTAGCCGTACCGTAGTTAGTCTGTTGGCGTACTTTGTTTCAGGCCTTCATATAAATCCACGAAATTTGTTGGTATATACTCTCTCAGCTAGTTTCATGTCCCCGAAAATAGGCCCCTAACCCACAAGTTGTACTCACTACAGCTTGCTGCATTTATGAGCGTTGGTAAAGGAATTGTATTCACCCGGTGCTCAGACCACATGTGCTAATCATGAGCACATCTGTTTCCGAAAAGTATGAAACGATTGATTTATTTATAGAAGTATTGGTTTTAGAACAGAAAAGTTCGAGAAACGATAGTAGTGCTAGACCGTCTTAAGTCGTCTGCTAAATATTTCCAAAGGCGCACAGTGTTGCGAAAGCGGAATTTTTTGGAAATCATATTGCCTAAACTGTATTTTTAATTGTATTGATGAGAAACTTCTACAGATTGGTCAGAATGAAATCCCAAACAGAATGAGTGAAAAAAAATTTACACCGAAAAAAATTGTTGGGTCAAATTTTCAACAAAAGTAAAAAAAAAAAAAAAAAAAAATCGAAAAATTTACAAAAAAAATTCATTTTAATTCTTCTTTTATTTCTGATAAATACCCTATGATTAGTTTTTTAAATAAATTATAGGGTGGTCCGAACAAGAATTATAAACGTAAAATTTTCATGATTTTTCGATATTTGTTGAAAAACTCTGAAATTTTATAAAAAACCAAAATCTATTTCAATGGTGGCAATCAAAGCTTTAATTTGATACCGGTTTGAAGTCAATAGCTTCAGAGTTATGCTCATTTTTGTGGAGTGCTAGAATAGATGTAGAATAAAAAAAAATGATTCCGAGAATTTTCGTTCTATTTCTATGGAATAAATACTGAGAGTGATATACTAAAATCGCTATAACTCCCAGGAGGGCAGGTATGGGCAGCTGATTTTTTCACAGTTCGTTGAAAACAAATTATGTAACATTTCTGTAGTGGTTTGGAACTGGGACTCTCTGGGACTTTTTAGATATTGCTTACCTAACCCAAATTTAAAGGAAAAATGGACCTTTAGTCGGGTTTTCGTTCTAAAAAAGGTACATATGAAAATGTCTCAAACAACATTCCTTTTTTTTACAGAAGATACTTGTCCGAAGGCAGATTTTTTTTCCGAATCAAAATATCTGTCACCAAAATCAAATGAGATCATTTTGAATACAGCCCTGAAATCCCCTCTTTTCGTGAAAATTTTGTATATTTGACTTCTAAAATCAATTAAAAATCAACGGACCAACATAAAAATAAGCTTTATGTGTTTTTTGTTTACTTGGAATGTCTGTGACAAAATTGCATCATTAAAAACACTGAAAAAAATAATCGGAAAAAAGTTACTTTTCCACTAGCCGCAACACAGTGAGGCGGGGGTATGTGTACATTGTGGACATAAAACCAGGTTTGTCAGCTTCAAGCCAGTATTTTCTCTGATCTCCTTTTTAAAACTGTCAAATGGTGGCATGTGTATTACTGACATCTGGAAAACGACTTGCGACTATGCCCTCAATATGGTCTTTGGTGCCACGTTAGCACTATAAATTCATGACATTTGACTACATATTTGTTCAGTTTTCAAGAAAATGAAGATATAAAGGATTATCCAACAAGAGGTGTTATTTTGAATCACCCGGTATTTCGGTAGCTGTCACTTTTGAAGCATTCATTCTGTGACATTTGAGAAGTAGAAACTAGGCCATTACTGAAAATATAACGATAAATGTTTCAACAACGCATTGAAATTATTAAAATTCACTACAAAATGGTGAAAATCTTGCAGTCACAGTTCGCAAAACTAAGTTTCCGGACCTTGTTATCAAAGAGATGATCACAATTGGCCAGCGAGATCTTGTGGTTTAATACCTTGCGACTTCTTACATTGGGGCCACATGAAAGACAAGGTAGACGCCAACAGCCCAGCGTTGATTCAACACCTCAAATATAGAATTCGTGAGGCTATCGAGGACATATGGCATCATCATATGGGTGCGTTCTGAAAGAATCATTTGCACAATATAAATATACCACAAGAAACGAGTTCGTCTTTGTGTATGTATGTATGTATGTATCAAATATATAGAGATTAGACATTGTAGACATTATTAGATAACTCGTCTATATTGTATGATCTCTAAGATGCGAATACTCATAGGCAAATACAAAAGAAAAAATTTCATATATATCTAACATTTTCAACAGAAGTTAAATGGAAAAAAAAAATTGAATTGGTAAGACTGAGCCTTGATTCTGGGCTTGGTATTGCCATATCTAGGTTATTCGTGAATTGCTAAATTTTGGGAAAAAAATTCGGTTTTTCTAGTACAGCTTTTGTTAAATAATCGAGTATATTTAAATTCGAAATTTTTCTGCAATATTAAGTTTTCTGGAAATTTTTCAGCGTTCTAGCGAAACAAGCTGTTTGTGAAACCACTCACGTAAAATGTTCCAGGTAACATATTTACCTTACCTTTGTTTATCTTAGCATACCTAGAATTTTCTGTACTTCGCATGTGCCCATGCTCTATAAAACTCTGGATTGTGAAGAATGATACTGGCGGCAACCATATGTGCACTGTAGATATTCCCCCAATCACCGCAGTCACAAACTATACACGAGTACTCGAGAGTATAAGTATGTTGCTACGAGTACACGCACTCTCTGATGAAGTACCAGTAAAATAATGTGGAATTGTACAAAATGTGATATATTTCACATGACAAAACTTAAATGGAACAAATCCACTGTTGCACTTATCCACACATAAAATCCAATTTAAAGAGGGAACATAAATTCCACATTCACATGAAGATAGTAAATTTAAGTGCGATGGCGAATCCTTAAAATCTGAAAATGTGAGATGATATAAACTTTATTCGTGATTTATTGGCATTCATGAGCTCTACACAACTACTACTGTGAGTGGCTGGAAACTCCGTGAGTATCGTCGGAGTTATGGCAACAATGGCATGTAATGAGGCCCAATATGGCCAACACCAAGAGCAACAGTTCTTTTAATTCAATTTGAAACAACAAATTTTGTATTGTTTTCTAATCTTTCGCATAAATTCTCGGATTTATTATACCACCCAAATTTCATAGTAAAAGACAATAAACGAAGATGCGAAGAACATAAATTGTTTCAGAATTGAAGTCGAAATGTTTATGTGGGTGCATTTTAATGGTCGACGGCACTTAATGTGGGTATTTCTGATTGTTCGAAGGAAACACAAAATATTCTGTAATAAGTGTAAGGGAAATGTTTAAAGGTCTCTGTGAAGGTATACAGAATTGAAATGATGCCTCAAATCTTACACCTTTATTATATTAATAACTCACTGAATTCATATAAATTGTGTGTTTCTTAATAAAGGGATGCGAAACATTATAAATATTATGAGTAAAATTGAAAGCTATTGATACCAAGGACACACTGATGGAAGAAGGACACATTATTATTATTGTTTAATTGTATTCGACTACCATGAATTCTAAACAATATATTGTGCTAGGATTGTGCGTATCCTCACAATATAATATTTAAACAATACAGTTTATTGATTTAATGTGTATGCGATGAATATAATATTGTATTTAGGAGTAAAACACTAACAATATCCTTTTTATCCTGAAGTTGCCTTTAAGTCTTAAACGTTTACCACACACTGCATACATCACCACTTTCTTTTTTTCCACAAATTCTCCATTTGAGCCACATTAACCTGAAACTAGTTTTGCTTTCCTTTTTTTTAAAGCAATATCGACAGACCGTTCCTTTCGTCCTTCCGTCAGAGGTATTTTCGGTATTTGATCCGCTTATAGCCAAAAGAATTCCCAAAGATATGTCTGAGTTGTTTTCAACTCTACCGAATTATCTTCGGGTACTACAGGAAAACACAAACATATTTTAGCAAATAATCTCCTTTTTGAGAAGAGCTATAAAAAGGTCAGTTCAGATTTAACGCATGAATGCCAATAGATTGTTATAGAATTATAGTATGTGATAGTTCCCCTTCACCGCTCACAAAACAGAAATTGGGGAAAAGCAATAAAGGGAAATCACTACGAAAAGGGATTCTCAACTCTTTACATGAATGCCAAATCTATTACTTTTGTATGAGGATAATGTAGCAAGCAGATTTAAGCATGAAGCACACATCCAAACAATGCAATGAGCACATACAAAGGTAGCTATACAGTAAGGATCGAAAAAGGAATAAAATTCAGTCGAAGAAGGATTTTTTTTGTGGAAGAAAGAAAATTTTGCAGTTGTTAATTAATTTATGGAAAAAAGTCAGTTTTGGAAATTTTTGAGTTGTGATCCTTTTGAATTAAAGATGCAAAAGGATGAAAATTCTATAAAACAAAACTAATGAATATTTTCTCAAATTTCGTTTTTTATTTGAAAGTACAATCCTTCCGGTTAATAATGGAAAATAATTTCATTCAAATGGCTGCCTTGGCTGGCCATGCAGTAGCCTAACGACATCAGCTCTGCGGCTGATAAAGCGATCTTCAAAAACAGGGCGCAAAACATCGAGTGTAGCTTCGGCTGTGTGACACGTAGCGCCGTCCTATTGAAACCAAATGATGCCAATATCCTCGTCTTCAATTTTTGTAAACCAAAAATTCGTTCAACATGGCCCGATAACGAAAACGAAATAAGCACGAGTTGAAAAAAAAAACGTTAGATGGCGGACCCTTTTTTATTCAAATGCCATTGATTAATAGGTATCAGCTAACACTACTTAAGCTTCTCTCACTTTTTTTTCCCTAAACATCTATATATATAAAATTATATAAAATCTATAAAAAAAATAATGTTTGTATGTTTGTATGTATGTGGCTTATAGACTCCTAAACCGCTCATCAGATTTTAATGAAACTTTCAGGGAAAATTCAGCATACCACAGCGGGGGATCCTTGGAAAAATTGGTCTGTGGGCGGAGTGGGTGTGGCAAAAGTGTTTTCTAAAGCTAGAAGGCTATACGTTTTTACTTATATGCTACTGCTGATGTGGGAGACTAATTTAATGTAGGATTTTAAATTTTCGGTTTGTGGGCGGAGAGGGCGTGGCAAAGCTGTTTTTGAGCAAGAAGGCTCACAATTGGTTTTTATATACTACTGCTGTCGGAGAAGACTAATTTAATATCGGATTTTAGATTTTGGGTTTGTGGGCGGAGGGGACGTCGCAATACTGTCTCTTAGATCTAGAAGGCTGACGGGGAAGGTGAATTTAAACAACAACGGGAAAGATCTATTTAAAACCAGATTTCAAATTGAAAATGAAAATTTATGTTCTGGTGGACGTACAGCACATTCAGCGCTTAAGCTTCCATTGAATGTGAACCACACGGAAACACCAACATGTAACATTAGCAAAAAATCCGGTATGGCCACAGTCCTTAAGATGTGTAAAATCATCATTTGGGACGAATGCACCATGGCCCATATCGCTTGAAGCACTTGACCGGACTCTGCGCGATTTTCGAGGGAAACAACTACCGATGGGAGGTGCTCTAATACTTCTTGCTGGCTTAAGCGCCCCGGTAGGCGAGTTGGTAGCGTGCTTGCCTATCAGCGTGGGGGTTGTGGGTTCGATTCCCACCAGAGGCTTTGGTCTGTCGCTGCAAAAAATCAAGCCAAATAGTCTTTGTCACTCGGTTTATCCTTGGACCCAAAATTAGAATATAAATTTACTTTGTATTGTAATTAAAATAAAATAAAATAAAAAAAAATAAAAACTTCTTGCTGGTGATTTTCGACAAACTTTGCCCGTTATACCTCGATCAACACCTGCCGATGAGCTAAACGCATGCTTGAAAGCATCATATTTATGGAAGCGAATTGAGAAAATTACACTATCAACAAACATGCGTGTCCATTTAATGCAATATGTGTCTGCCCAAACCTTTTCAAAACAACTTTTAGAGATCGGAAATGGCAAAATTGCAACTGATCCCACAACATATGAGATTTAATTTTCGCCCAACTTTTGCCAAATGCTACCAAATATTCAAGCCCTTTTAGAAAATGTATTCCCAAATTTAATCAACAACTACAAAAATTCAGATTGGCTCTGCGAACGTGCAATTTTAGCACCTAAAAATGATGATGTCAAGAAGTTAAATGAACAAATTCAATTGAAATTGCCCGGAGAATCGAAAAAATATCATTCAATCGACACAATGATGGATCAGGAAGAAGCTGTAAATTACCCAACAGAATTTCTTAATTCACTAGAGCCACCAGGAATGCCACCACATATATTGACATTGAAAGTTGGGTCACCGGTGATGCTTATTCGAAACTTGAACGCCCCAAAGCAATGCAACGGAACCAGGATGATCATTACAAATTTGACACCAAATTTGATCGAGGCAACAATAATCAGCGGCAAATTCAAAGCGGAAGATGTGCTGATCCCACGCATACCGATGATTACGAATGATTTACCATTCGAGTTTAAGCGGATTCAGTTCCCTTTGATTCTTGGCTTCGCGATGACCATAAATAAAGCACAAGGGCAATCCCTCACTGTTGCTGGTTTGAATTTGGAACATTCATGTTTTTCCCACGGCCAATTGTATGTTGCTTGCTCAACAGTTGGTACACCAAAAAATTTGTTAATTTATACACCCAACGGTACGACCAAAAATATTGTGTATCCATTAGCATTACAATAAATTACACGAATTTATTTTCACATTTGATATACATATGTGTTACTTTCTTTGGCGTAGCAACGCACGCCGGGCTCCGCTAGTAATAAATATTTTTTTAAATAAATAAATTTGTCGAAAAATTTTGCACATTTCAAAGGGAATTTTAAAAAAAAAACGTAAATTTTTACAAATACTTTAAGGACTTTTGGAAAATTGTAACAACTTACGAATATTTCAAAATTCATAATTCGTCTGCAGAAACAGTAAATACGAGTTATCGAACTACGCTACAGAAAAATAATACATTGATATCTCTTATCTTCATAAGTTAATATTATTAAAATAGGCAATGTAACATAATTACATAGTTTTAGCGAAGGTTTTCGAGGAAATTTTGAGCGACACAAATTTGTCCAGTAGCTACACTGATAGTTGATGAGTTGTGTGATATCTTCTAAACTGAATGTCTATCGGAAAAACCAATAGCATTTGGGAAATCTAAAGAACCACATCAGCAAGGTTAGAGAACGATTTTGTGCATATATATTTTTAAAACAATTTGGATCGATTGATGACATGTGATTGAAGAAGATTTTTCCGTTTAAATTGATTAAATTGGTAAACAAATGTCAGTTCAGAAATAATGTCCATGTGGAGCTGGGACACCTTTATAAATGAAATAAATGAAAATAATAATAATAAAAAGCAAAGTTGGCAGTATGCGTGGGAAATATTCTCCAGAAATTTATAACTAAACAAATAGAGAAGCTGTCGTATTGCTCAGCTTTTGTCCTACAAGGTGCTTCACGACGACCCAAAAATGCTTTAGGTTTGCGAACTGTGACTGCAAGATTTATTTATTTTATTTATTTATTATTAATTACAATACAAATTACTTTATTTATTTATTATTAATTATAATACAAAGTAAATTTATATTCTAATTTTTGGGTCCAAGGGTAAACCGGGTGACACAGACCATATGTTTAGATTTTGCAGCGACAGACCAAAGCCTCTGGTGGGAATCGAACCCACAACCCCCACGCTGATAGGCAAGCACGCTACCAACTCGCCTACCGGGGCGCTTAGTGAGTGCAAGATTTTCATAATTTTTGTAAAATTGTAATTTTTTTAGTAGTATATGAACCTATAAAATGACTTGAATATGAATATGAAGACACCTTGAATTTATCGTATGTATGTCCGGTTTGTCCAAATTTCACGACCTCGGCTTTTACAAAAGTCCGATTGGCGAAAAACTGCGAGAATATTCACTAGGGTGCATTACATTGAAAAATTGGAAAGTGTTCGAAATATACTATTTAACTTCTCGATTACGCGGCCACTAATTTCATTGTCCCTAGATCGTGTGTGAGGTGTCGTAATATCATAAACCCAGTTTAATATCCGGATAAAACGTCGAATAATTTTCCCGTCGTAGATCCTGGCGACTTTACGAGTAAGAAAGTAATCTCTAAGACATGTAGAATTTTTTATGAAAAAGCATTATCAACATTTAACTGGTGAAGTTTTTACATTACTTAAAATACTATTTACGAAAAGGCAGATCATAAATCTGAAATCATTTCAGTCTTCTGGTTTCGTTAGTACAGTCTAACAAAGCTATTGGTTCTAGATTGACGTGGTTACTGCAGAGACGGTTGCTTTCCGTACTTCCTCTTTTACAGATACTTTTTTCAGACCTCGTCTTATGGCCTTAGTCGTAATAAATCATTGTGCGTTCGTTGTACCCCAATGTTGGATACCTGTCCTCCGTATTACAATTAAATCCTCTCAACTGTTTTATAATTATGAAAATTCTCCCCGACAATTTAATTCTACCCACCATAATGTGTACTTTCTTTCGACACTGACTGTATATACGACGTACTGACATCGTAATTGTTGTTTAGTTTTCTGTATGCGTGCGTATGAGAAATCGCCAAAGGCAACCCAACAATTATGTTATCTTTCTCTCCTCTGCTAATGTGGCATCCAATTGTTATGGTAGCACGGTTTGGTGTGGTAAAAGGATAGCAGAGGGACCACGGCCCTAAAGTATAACCCAAATACAATCGTAAACTGACACTATTAGCGCTGGAAAAAGAGGAAATTTACTACACGCTGATGGTGTATAATTTCTAATTTTTCGTTGGTTCTATGCCCGTTGCTCTGTAATTTGGTGTTTTCGACCTTTGCTGCGAGCAATTTTTTTGGGTTGTGTGTATTAAACTTATCAAAATCTCATTACTGGCCCAAAACACCATAACACCACAAGGACGAAACCATTCGACAATGGCGTTGTTTTGGTAGCACCCCCATATTCCCTTAGGTAGCGTTGGATGTGGAGAGCTTAAAATATGCAAATGCTAATACAGCGTTTCCGGAGACAGCAGGTATGAGTAGTCGGCTACTTTTAAACAAAATTATTAAATAGTACATGAACAAATTATTTATTTAAATAAATTGCTATGTGAGCTTTTATATTTTTATTTTTTTTTTAAATTTAAGAAAGAAACCATTTAACATCAAAAGATGTTGAGCGATTAGCGATTATCACCCTGTATTTTCATGACCAAAACATCAAGAGTATCAGATACGTTGATATTCACAACACCCACAGAGATTGACGACAATGCTGGATAAGGCACTGGGTCTTGCGTGCAATAAAATCATTTGACCTTACTCATAAATCGTCGCCAAATCGTTGAGTGAGTCATTCATTGTTCGTCTTTTGTCCTCCACCTCCAAACGACTTGGCGGATGATCAAATGAGTATGAAAGACAGATCGGGTTCACAGTCTGACCCAACAGGAAGTCAATGAAAATAAGAAATGGAGAAGGAGAGGACAGTACCTTGTGGCACTCCTGCGGTCAACCTATGCTATGCTCGATGAGAGCGATCTCTGAGAAAACTCGATATGAATCGAAAATAGGTACTACCGATATAAGTAATATAAGTGATCCGTGCCAGACCGTATCGGACGCCTTGGAAATGTCCAGAGACACGACCTTGTTTGTACCAAGGCGTGAATGGATCGACTCCATTGCTCCGTAAGGAACGCCATCAGGCCTCCAGTAGATCGATTTATATGGAAACCATACTGGCGATCATTCAGAAGGCTGCTAGACTCTAGATACTTTACCCGATGGTGATTAACCATGCCCTCCATAACCTTCGAGAGCGCAGAACATATTGCAATTCGACGGTAATTCGGAGGATTAGTAGCCTCACCTTTATTGGGGATCGGCTGAACATTGGCAACTTTCCATCGTGAAGTGTAAATACCAGCATTAGGGTGGAGTGAAATTCAAAAAAAAAAAGTTAACCTCGGAAAGAGATGTAGTCTGGGGTCCTAATGAGGGGAAAAATAAAGAAACAAATTTTAAAAAATTTTTAGGGGTCGCGCCACTCCCTCGAAATTTGGAAATTATCGCTATTTTGGCGTTGATTTTAGAAAAATCCTAAAAAGTTTTATGTCAATAAATGTTTGCAATAGCGTAAACAATGAAATAAGGGCTCGAAAAAATTTAAAAAAAATTTTCTCATTGTTCAAAAATTTCAAAAAGTAAAATAAGTCAAATCGTCCCTTCTTCAGAAAATTGACTGAACAATGAAATCGCCACCAAAGCTACAAATATTAGTCGATTATCCTCATATTTGCCTCAAATACTTTTGTTTGGGCACTGAACAAGCTCAAATTTCGAATAAGTTAAGTCGTTAATTTTTAGGATTTTTCTAAAATCAACGCCAAAATAGCGATAATTTCCAAATTTCGAGGGAGTGGCGCGACCCCTAAAATTTTTTTAAAATTTGTTTCTTTATTTTTCCCCTCATTAGGACCCCAGACTACATCTCTTTCCGAGGTTAACTTTTTCAAATTAAAAAAAAAACATGTTTTCACTCCACTCTAACCAGCATGCTACGACATGTTTTCATCTGTTGTTGACGTGCACGGGATTCCGGCACGTTGTTCGTCCTTCGCATCGTCTCGGCCGTCTAAGAACATTTTGTACCACGGATAAACGTTGATTTGGTCCAAGGTAGCTTCAACGTTCGGAATGCGTCAGCACACTTTATTTTGTTTTTCACACAAACTTCGATGTAGATTCTTTGATCCATTTACTGAAATAGTTAAAAATCGAAGACAAGTTAAAATACATCCAAGCAGCTGTCAAAAATTAACTAAACATTCAAAATGACCGACCTTGTACCAACATAACGGATGGTACTCACATAGCCCGCGGAAATTAAAAATTCGCGATATCTCTTGAACATACACATCGAACACAAGTTAAAATACATCCAAGCACCACTGGCCGTCCTTGTCAGCATAAGTAAGGGACATGAGTACCAACATAACGATACAAATATCAAAAATGGTGGTTGACTCCGTTCACCGGTAAAGATGAATTATTTGCAAATATTTCAGCCAGAAAGTTAGCATTGCCAACCGGGTTTGTGAATATCTGGTCATGGTTAACGAAAGTTGGGATACGTATATGAAGTAATATGAAGAATTGTCCCTTGCCCTTTTTACGAATGAACACAAGCTGTTACTTCCCATGGGAGATGAAAGAACTTCACAACTAAGACGCCCGTCGTGAAGAAGTTTTTCGCGCCTAAGCACTCTGGCACAATTCGATCTTGCCTGCTTACGTAGCAACTCAGTATTGACGTTTTTATTTAATCTTTAGATCTGACAGCTTCTTTGGATGCCTGATTAAGTCAACAATTCTTTGAAGATTGAATCGAAGTAGTCTTCGAGTGAATAAGAGTGCTTATTCCAAGAAGAATGATTTTCTCGACCATTTCAGCAGCAGCATCGACATTATTGTCGAGGAAACATAATTTCAAATTAAATTTGCTGATGGAAATTGTTTAGCTCGGTCCAACGTATCTTTTCGTATAAATACATTGTCCGCTTCGTGGCTGGTTTAGAAGTGGGTCGCAGATCGAAGAACGAAAAGAAGGCTGAAATGGTGCAATGATCCGAGTTACCAAGAGGTGCAAGAATATTAACCTCGTACTTTTCAGGGTGTGAGGTTAGGAAAAGATCAAGAATATTTTGTTGTTACCCTTCAACTCACGGAACATATGTTCATTTCATTCACTAGCTGCGCCAAGTTGTTATGACAAAAAAAAAATGTTGAATGCCAACGTAACTGATTTTTATGCAGTAAAAAATGAAACTAATTACATTAAATAACTTAGATAGTGTTTAGTATTGCAGACCACCAAAACCAAATACACGTTAAGAACATTTATTTTCTATTGTGCGAAACATAGAACTAAACGACAAAGAAAGTCTCGTTGATAAGAATATCTCCCAAATAAAATAGAAAAAGCTCTTAATTTGTCTAATATTTTTTTTTGCCATTTTTGATATCCATTATCTATTGAACCTGGTGGACAGCTAAATCCACATATACTGAACCAGGTCGAACTGAATGCCACTATTAACAGTTTCGACTTAAAATATAACGCATGTTCCCCACAGTTGCCTTGCAAAATCAAATATACACACACACATCACGCACCTCCGCACCCAGTCCAATAACACATGGCTTTAAAAAGGTTTCGGAAGAGGCCATTTAATGCATTGTTTATCAGACAATCAGTGCTTATGTCCCCGTTATTACTACCGCTGTCGCTGGCATTGTATGTGGGCAATAAGCAGGCAGGCATGCTCCCCCAACCCCATCCATACACACGCAAAGGACTCGCGGGGATTGCGGTGAAAATCAAAATCATGTTACGCTGGAAAAAAAAATAACAACGGAACCGTGTATAGCTCTGCACGGGGATTTCTCACGAATACCCTCAGAACAAATACATTCCGCAGCAGAGGACGAACATGTGAGCGAGCAAGACTACATGGCTACGTGAGCATAAATAAGTAAATACCTACACACACCCATATTGTTACTTTGGTTATGTACATACGTACATGGATGTATGTGAGTGAGTATATTGTTGTCGTCGTGATCCCTGGTCTCCTCCTTGTTTTATTACAATCACCCACACATACACACACACACACGATACGCAAACACCCAGTTTATTTAAAATCAGTTACTTAATGCATGGATTTAAGTAAGCGCTCACTGGCTGTGACTTGATTTGGTTCAGCGTTGCCGAACGACAGCGTTCCCACATTGTATACGCACAGAACATTAACGAAGCGTAAAATTGCGTGGCGTTTGGGGAAACGGAAATGGGAAATAAGCACACACACACACATATATGTACAATGACATTGTGTGCGGAACTTCAGTCAAGTCGATTTTTAATTTAAACAAAGCTAAAGGTAATAGCGTATAACTAACTGTGTCACCGATTCACTCACTACTGTCATTAACAATAAATTAAACGACAAATTAAATAACTATGAATGGTAATCTGGCGGTAGGTGCAAGACTGTATGAGTGTGAGTTAGTGGGCATCTTGATATCGGGTCTATATAATGATTATTTTCGCGGAAACTGGTCATATTGGTTTTAAGAGTTACGAGAGGATACTCTGCACTCAAGCTATGATTAATGTGATCAACGTTCTGTTTTTCTTGAAAAATGGGATTTAGATTAACGTATCAAGACGTGTGAAACTGCTCGATAAAATTCAATATAAGAGACAGTAACAGCTCCATGCCGCTCCAAATCTTGACAAAAAATCAGTATCATAATTCCTTTTGGAAATAATCCAAACTCAAATTTAATTCGTTGTAGTACAAACTGAGCATTTAGTGAAAAGAAGTTTTGGTGGAAATGAGGCACTCAACTCGCCATCTATCGTAAGCTTGTGAGAGTGGCTTGCAAGAGGACAACACTCACGGTCCCCATCGCTGAACGATGCGCCTTGATGAGAATGTGGCTGATATAGCTGATAGAGTGCAACTCCGCCTTGGATCGTTATCTTGCCCTCGATCTCAACACTTCCAGCACCAGTCATAATGCGAATTTTGGATAAAGGTTTGCATTATTCGTTTACAAGTTCCAATTGACCCAGCAAAGGCACATGACCTTCTGCCTCGCTATTTGGACCTACGTCAGTTTGGGACTTAGAGTAGATCGAAATGGACAACGATTTTCCTTGAAAAATCATCTTTTTGTTGGGCGTATATTGGAGTGGTGGCACCGTTGGCACATTTTTCTTAGATAATGCTGATGGAAAGGCCGTTCCGGTCAACGATTAGCGCTAACTAGGGATGATTAACAATTTAGTTGTTGAAGATTGAAGCCATGAACTTGGACGATCCTTGTTTAACAGCAGGATGACGCGCTATGTGACACACCAAGTACGGTAATCGTGTTATCAGATGTCTCGACAATTGCAGTTTTAGCTCGGGACGCCGATTAGAAGTTAGTTTTTTTATTTTCTTTTAGATGAATATCAAGGAAGACATTGTGTGTTTACCAGTTTTTTAAAGTGTTTTAGATTCACCTTTATTTAATTATACTACAAAGTAAATTTATGTTATAATTTTGAGTCCTTGGGTAAATCGGGTGACAGAGCAAAGCCTCTGGTGGAAATCGATCCCACAACCCACATGCTGATAGGCAAGTACCGGGTTCATATTTTTCTCGACAAATATCGGGACTGATTCGGTTTTGTAAAACTGGAGAGTCAAATTAAATTTTCAATGTTCCTGACGCACACCTGATGAATATGCCTCGACAAAGAAATAAGAATATTTTTTAGCTACTCTTAGAAACAAAATGTTGAATGTATTTTGTCTCGAAAAAATAAATGAAAAATGAATTATTGATATTCAAAATTAAAGAATGAAACCGGAAATAAACACGTCCGCAGATATGGAGTGTTATCTTTTGCAGGCATGTGCACATGTGCGTTACTGAAAGTTAATTTGTGTACACCTTCGATACACGTACGCACACCTGCAAATATATTTAATAAGAGCACAAGATATGTACACACATACATACGGATGGTTCTGGAGAAGTATGTGTATATATACGATTCATAAAACCGTTAAATTATTTTCGAAATTTGTACGCACATGCAGAAGTACACATACTGTATGGGGATGTCTCTACGTTCATCTTCTACGACCACCCACCAGCAAAATATTCATGTGTGCATGCTCTCTAATGCATATTAAGTGTAACAAATGAATAGGGAGAAGATTAAAACACATATTAATGAATTTAAAATGTAAAATAATTGGATGTATATGAAATGGCATTGGCGATGACATTGCAGTGGGGTGGTGTGGTAAAGGGGCTAAATTACACTACTCAACAAAATGAAAAAAATTTCATGTACTCCGGATGCGATAATTTTTTCTGTGTAGATAACCTTGACATGAGCTCGAAAAACGCAATAAAAATTTTTTTTTTCGTTTGGTTTTTGTTTTTTTTTTTTTTTTTTAAATTTTAAAAAAATTTTTTTGGTTAATTTGTTTCGTCCGGCATAACTCGGGAACCACTAGTCCGATTTAATTGAATTAAATTTTAAAATTACAATTCCCTTAATCTGTTCATATATTGTTGTCCTATACAAGCAACAGTTTCCAAGTTAAAAATGAATATATAAAGGAAAAAACTTATTTTTTGCCTAAAGATTAAAATTTTTTTTTTTTTAAAAATCCAAAATGAAAAAAAATGTCAAATCTTATTACTTCTACGTAAAGTCACATAACCTATGAGCAAAATGAGACAAAGATCATGAAAATCTTTTAAAATTTGTTGGGTGACAAAAATATATGAAAATTTGAAATTTTTGAAATTCATACCTTTACTCAATTGCGAATAAAAGCGAAACGCGTGCATCGATCTTTGTCTCATTTTGCTCATAGGTTATGTGACTTTACGTAAAAGTAATAAGATTTGACATTTTTTTTCATTTTGGATTTTTTAAAAAAAAAAAATTTAAATCTTTAGGCAAAAAATAAGTTTTTTCCTTTATATATTCATTTTTAACTTGGAAACTGTTGCTTGTATAG
Source organism: Hydrotaea cyrtoneurina (assembly GCA_958296145.1). Taxonomy (NCBI): domain Eukaryota; kingdom Metazoa; phylum Arthropoda; class Insecta; order Diptera; family Muscidae; genus Hydrotaea; species Hydrotaea cyrtoneurina. Next base: position 45,651,793 of record OY282514.1, on the reverse strand, counting down.
GAAAACAATATATGAACAGATTAAGGGAATTGTAATTTTAAATTTTTTAAAATTTAATTCAATTAAATCGGGCTAGTGGTTCCCGAGTTATGCCGGACGAAACAAATTAACCAAAAAAATTTTTTTAAAATTTAAAAAAAAAAATATAAAACAAAAACCAAACGAAAAAAAAAATTTTTATTGCGTTTTTCGAGCTCATGTCAAGGTTATCTACACAGAAAAAATTATCGCATCCCGAGTACATTTTGACTGTTGACTAGTGTTATTAAACGCAGGCATTAGTATCATTTTCGAATTTCCGACATCAAACTTCGTCTACGGGGTTAATGCTGTCACAAGGGTAACCCAAGGCAGCTGGTGAATCTTCAAGTAAAGGACAGCTATCACAGTACCGAGAACTCAAGTGGTATAGTTGTGTCCAATCAGTGCACTTCATTGGTTTAGTGGACTCTTCAACATACGGGAATTAGTTGAAAACACTCTCTAGAATATAATAACACCAACAGATAGAGACATTGGAGAGTTAGCCTCTTGCGGGACACAAGAAGTCCACATACATTTAACTAAACTCTTTGGGCTTCGTCTTGAAGTTAGCGCCATAAATACATCATAGGAATTTAGTATTGACGCCAAATACTCAGAACAGATCAATCACTGGGAACCGTCAATTAGCTAATGGAATCGGTATGTTGGAATGGAAATTTAAAGAACAACCTCTCCACACGATCTGTTACATTGCTTCACTGGCTTACAGTCGAACTCTGGGACAGTGCGAAAACTCAAGGCCGCAAGCGATTGTTCTTGAAGACATTATGGTCCCGCGTGTATTTTATATGGTTGCTAAACTACCACATAATATTGACCATACCCAAGACAAAGCAAAGCTCATTAAGCCACGCAGTTTCCACGCACATTCACTGGAGATTCATAGCTCACATATGATTTGGAGTTAACGGAAATCCCCATACAGAATGTACCCTGGATGTTATAGAAATAATGTCAGGTCTGAAAGAAATTACAACCCGAGCCTAAAGAAAAATCCTACATTCATGTAAACACAGATAATTCTGCAGGTCGGTCTACTCAACCCTTCGGTACCCAAATACTTTCAAAGAAGATTTCTAAAACTATGCTCTTAAGCTAAAATCTGGAGGGGGAAATACTCCATTATCTACTTGCACATTCAGTATACATTTCGCACACTTTTTTAGTAACCACAATATCATCTACAGCGAAAATTAAGGATAATCCGACTATTATCGGGCTATTCTTGTACTGATTAGAAAAAAAATCTTAATATCAGCACTAAACCTAAACTTCCCACCTCAAAAAGTCTGAGAGTTGTTTTCAACTTTGGGGATTGAGGGCAGGGCCAATCCCCTTTTTGGAAACTTTGTTCCAAATAGCCTTTGCAGACCTCTATGACAACGCAACAATTATTACGGCTGTTGTAACAGTTTCTTCACAAAGGGGCGTGATACCTCTCACGTTACCTATCGGTTGTATATGTACGAAATCTCACCTTAGTACTGCTACTAGCGTATAAGACACGGCTGACCGACAGTAGCTTACAAAAAAATTAGGCGCTTTTCAAGATATCAACGGATCAAGGAAATTTTTAATTTTTGGACTTCTTGAAGCACAGTGACATGATATTTTCCAATACGAGGTCCTCACCTTACAGACGACACCAACATTTTTTCAAACGGAAATCACGTTCAAAAGTTATTCCATCTTGAAGCAAGCTATCTCTTCACAAAAACGTCCGAGCTTTGGAAAGCTTAATACACGAACAATTTCGTCTTAAGGTAAACAATATATTACCCGCTAGAAGTAGCAGAATCCATAAATTTTATCCAAATCAAATAGGGTCAAAATTCGTACTGTGTTGAAATTGTTTGGAAATTGCGTGGAGAACCAGTACTAGTCAAAAAATACCACCACTACCGTATCTCATGCAGACCGACCTCTTGAAAAGTGGAGAAATATTTTATGGACTGGTGTTCATACGTTCCGCAGGCTATGTGAGTACAAACCGTGATGTTGGTACTCATGTCCCTTACTTCTGCTGACAAGGTCGACAATTTTGAATGTTTGGTTATTTTTTGACAGTTGTGGTGCTTGGATGTATTTTAACTTGTCTTCTACTTTTTACTATTTCAGTATATGGATCAAAGAATCTGCATCAAAATTTGTGTGAAAAACAAAATAAAGTGCCTGACGCATTCCGAATGTTGATTGTGGCATATGGTGAAGCTACCTTGGACCAAAGCATCGTTTATCGGTGGTACAAAATGTTCTTAGAGGGCCGATAAGATGCGAAGGATGAACAGCGTGCCGAACGCCCGAGCACGTCAACAACAGACGAAAATATTGACAAAATAATATTGGCCAATCGATAAATTACTATTAGAGAAGTTGTTGAGGATGTAAATATATCGATTGGCTCGTGCCAATCGATTTTAACCAATGATTTGGGCATGAGTCGGGTCGCCGCTAAATTCGTGCCAAAATTTAAGATGTTGAACTCGGTCCGAGACGACCCAAATTTTCTCCAGAGGTGATGAATCCATAACTGGCGATGAATCATGAATCGCATGAACCAAGACCGAAAAAAGCGCGCCAAGTTCGGTCGACCGCAAATGTTTTGGATAAAAAAAGACTACGGACACCACCTAGTATGTTCAAATCCTGCATGAGGTAATGTTATCATAGGCCTCCATATTTTTTAAATGAGTTTCCACGAGTTTCAAACGAACGGTTATAAATACACATATAACGTGTTTTAATGGATCGTCCACTCCGTGAGGATCATTGGCCCTTTCACTTGTTCCCCCAAACATATTCTTATTGAACTGTACCGCATGGGCAATTCTTTTTAAAGAGAATAAAATATAATTTTGGCCACCGCTCTGCAAAGAGAGTAATCATGATGACGACAATAGTTACATCCAATGCAGCGGGAACACCAACAAAGTCGCTAATGATGAACAGGATATTGTTGATAACGCACGGGAGGAGCAGTATAACAATAAGAAATTGTGCGTGTCTTCGTAGTATTGGTGTACGCTAGCTCGTGTATTAGTGTACACACATACTTCTGCAAGATCCTTTCAATGTTTTTACATGCCACACTATACCAAGGATTTATTTACTTCAAATACACACGTTAGGGTGTACAGAACAATGTTTTTTTTGATAAGGATGGGAAACACCTGATTAGAGGAATGATACAAATAATTGTTCCACAACGTGGCTGGTTGGGGTTCCCTATATTATCATTACTTTTTCTTGGTTCATAGTGTTACAGTGAGAAGTACTTTCGAAGAAAAGGTCCTTCCATGTGAAACGTTTAGGTGCTATCCGCGCGTTTTCCCAAAAAAGAGCTTTTCATAACACCCTAATATTTATTCTTCTAGGTACTTTTGTGAAAATACTCGTCCGAAAGAATAAAATTGGTGACACAATATCCTCCATTAGATAGGAGAGGTTAGCCACAAGTTTGTAAAGTTCCCAGGCTCGGCCCCTTGGGCAATATGTTTGTACGAATGAATCGATACTTCGACATATTTGGAATGTGTTAATTCAATCGACAGATGTAGTCCTTAAGGCGATATAGTTGTCGGTCAACTTCGGAAACCTCCATACACGACTCTAAATCCCTGTTCTCTGGTTTTCCACCACATCCGGATACTGTACTCGGGTACCAGAAGATGAATAATTACAGTTAGTAGAAAACCCTACCTTAGGGCGATTTAAATTACAATTTCAAGTCAGACTACCATACCTAGTAGGCACATTTATAGTAGCACTTCTTTGTACTTCATCTCAAGGACATAACTTCGCTGAATCCCCTCGCAAATACTAAAAAAAAGTTCCTTATAAATAAACAACTGAATGTATACGATGCACTGACAATGTGTTACCCCGCTGAAATAAACCTAAAGAAATATACCCTCACTGGCAGTCGAAGCAAACTCTTCGAAAGGTGATACTCTTCATGGAAATGGTTACGATGTGAGGGGTTAACCATGCAGATGTAGTCATTTGGCAACTAGTAATTTGCATACCGGATCAATCTTGAAAAATTAATGGCTTCCCATGCAGATAACGGTTCTTCGGCACAACAAAAGCATTTAAAACAACAAACAATTGAGAGTAGGAAGAGGACGCAACGAAAGAAATATCCTTCATCCATAGACGCCCCAATGTATGGCGAATACAACAAGAATAACAAAACGCAACGAAAAGGATGTTCATCTCCATATAAAAGTCACTTATTTCAAATGATTTCCATCTTGCCAATCCCATTCGGAAACACTGTGCCCCATAATACCGACGCATAAATAGAAGAACCCACAAAACACGGCATGCAACAAATTGAGCGTGGTACGAGTACATCGTTTAAACGCCAAAGACCACAGTCACCAACGACATGACATTAAACAGCAGGCACTAACTAACCGGGGCCAACCGGGGAGGGGGAGCGTCAAAACGCAACCACAGCCAGAAATGAAATCAGCTTGAAATTGGTGCACAACCCGAAGATGGCTAAAATGACTTGTAAGAAACCAGATGCTATTGCTGGCGGCCACAACGCAGCATCCCAGAACAGATTTCCACTGCGGAGGACAGTGTTGCTGTATGTGTTTTCGGTATCGTTCCTTCTTCATCTACTGCTTCGTAAATCTTAATCCTTGATACACATACACACGCACTCATAAGAACACAGACGCATGTATGCGGATGTGGATATGTGTGGGCCAAAGCCAAAGAAGCTCTGTCAGAGCGCTGACAACATGCTGGTATCGCGATAACGATTACAACAACGTTAAACATCCATTTTAAATGTGTGCCGGGCAACATTTACGATGATGACAATATCAACATCATGCCACATGTTACATATGTCAGACTCGGTGTGTATGTGTGTGTATATCAATAATATTGTATAAAGTTCGTTATTATTTCGCGACTGAAAGATACGGCACCTGAGTCTCGGTTGGAAGCAAGGACAAATTAATCCCTGCCACTAACAATTCCTTAAATATTTCAGTTTCAGGCAAAATGAACAGAAATATATAAATTAAGAATTGCTGTGAATATTAAATTTGATCAGTCAGAGAGTGTTCTCAAAGGATGGCCATAGCTTAAAGAGGTAAGGACCATTACCAAAGTTGAAGCCAGGGAAATGACAGTTAGCCTGTGTTCCGTTAGTGTACCAGTGATCATCAAGATAATGTTTTTTTTCAGACTGAATGTTGAGTTAATGGGGAAATATTAAAAATACTGAAGCAATAGACATATAAGAGACAGTGCCGCATATGTCTTTCCATTTGCATGCCTTACTGCAGACAAATCCGAATTTCCATACATACATACGTTCTTAGCGAATTTTTAGGATGCAAGGGCTACATACTCCCCAAATTTCATGATTATAGCTTCAGCCGTTTGGTTAGGACAGGATGAATCACGCGAGCATTTTTTTACTCATATGTTAACAATTTCTCATTTACATCATACCAGTTTTGAACACGCTATGTAGCCTTTTCCATAACATCCAATTTTGAGCCCATTAAGGTCGATTACAATTTGTTTTCACACATTTTTGTTTTTCCCAATTTTGTCCCGTTTTGGTACGTTTTTGCCACATTTTCGTCCCTTCTCTAACTATTATCCACATGTATTTACAAAAATTTGTTTCACCTGTTTTTCATTTTCCCTTTTTTTGCCCCTATTTCACTCCATATCTAACACATTTCCAAATATTGTTGGCAATCGTAGTCGTGGATCAATTTTCCAAAATAAAATGTATACGATGCAAAGCCTACATACTCCAAAAATTTCATGATTCTAGCTTAAGCCCTTTGGCCAGAACAGTGATGAATCAGTCAACATGCACTTTCTAAGGGGGCGGAAGTTGGTGCGTATGATGGTTATGACATTCACAGTTTTTAACACTCATACGCTGGGGTTCTAAAATGTGTTTACTTATATTGAAACTAGTAAGTTGTAATGCGCCTATGGCGCCCGTTAATTTGCTTGAGAAAGCATTTGTTACTTAATTTGTTAATGAGAAAACTATTTTGTAAAAAAAATTGGAAAAAAAAAATTTGTGAAAAAAAAAAATTGTGAAAATAAATTTTTATTGAAAAAAAAATGTTTGTTGAAAAAAAAACAAGTGGACAAATAGTAAGTTCGGCCGGGCCGAATCTTATATACCCTCCATCATGGATCCTTAAAAAGTCAATAAATAAGAAAACTAACTGAGTTTTTGGGCCGCTCGTGACCCGATAGTACCAGGAACCCGATCACAAATTTTATCCAAATCATGAAAATAAATGCATATTTGGGTTCGCGAGAAAATTTCGTTGCACTTCGATACCCATATCCGCATGTTTATCATGGGATCTTTTTTGGGCCCCAAGGGTCCACGGAACCCATGGGCACGCCCATTTTTGGGATTTTTTTCCCATCTATAAATTATATAAATTTAGAACTTAGATGTAGTGAAAAAAAATATTTGAAAAATTTGATTATGGCCGGAATATATTTAGTCCCGTAAAGGGGAACTTTTTCCCCTTTGGTCCGATATGGACCTTTGTCTTCCGACAAAATTTCAGCTTTTTAGCGTTGGTCGTTCGCACTCTATCGTGATTTCAACAGACGGACGGACGGACGGACGGACGGACGGACGGACGGACAGACGGACATCGCTAGAATGTCTTAGAATGTTACACTGACCAATAATATATATACTTTATAGGGTCGCAGATCACTCTTTCGAGGTGTTGCAAACGGAATGACAAACTTAGTATATACTCCATCCTATGATGGAGTGTATAAAAATTTGTTGAAAAAAAAAGTTTGTTGAAAAAAAAAATTTTTGTTGAAAAAAAAAATGTTTGCTGAAAAAAAAAATTTTTGTTGAAAAAAAAAAATTTTGTTGAAGAAAAAAATTTGTTGAAAAAAAAAAAATTTTGGAAAAAAAAAAATTTTGTAAAAAAAAAAATTGGGGAAACACAATTTCTGTACAAAAAAAAAATATTATTTTTTTTATTATTATTATTATTATAGAATGCCTATTTAAATTCCTACGAACTGCGTGACAGAGTCAGTGAATCAGGGAATCAGTGTATCAGTGTATCAGTGAATCAGTGTCGAGCGTAAATATATATTAAGATGGTCGAAATTTCAAAAAAAAAAACTTTTTTTTAAACAATATACACACATGTTTGCTACTGTTCCACTGGCAACGAAAATTCTAACATGTAGCAGAGACGAATGTTAGAGTTCCCCAACTAATTTTGTATGCCAATTTATGGGATAATCTTATTTTGTTTTGACTGTTTTGTCGTACAGGGTTCACCAACAAGAGCTGTTATTTTGGTATTCAAAGAAAAATTGAATTTTTTGAGATCAATGATCGGATGTTTATTTCCTAATAAAAAAGGGGAAAGTATGCCGTTAATATTGAAAAAGAACATCAGCCAAATGGCCGCCACGACCACGCTTACAGGACCATATCATTTTCATGAAATTGTCCATAACCAAATCGCAAAGTGGCTACCCTATGTCCGCGATAGCCTCAGGGATTCTATCTTTGAGGTCTCAAATCGACGTCTAGGCTGTTTCACGTGGCCCCAAAGGAAGAAGTCGCAAGGTGTTAAATCACAAGATCTCGATGGCCAATTGTGATCACCTCTGCGAGAGATAACACGGTCCGGAAACTTTTTAGTTTTGCGAACTGTGACTGCAAGATTTTCACAATTTTTGAAGTTAATTTTAATAAGTTCAATGCGTTGTGGAAGCATGTATCATTACATTTTTGGTAATGGCGTAGTTTCTACTTGTCAAATAATAAAAGCTTCAAAAGTGAGAGTTACCGAAATAACGGGTGATTCAAAATAACATCTCTCGTTGGATAAATCTGTATTAAAAAAAGTTAAATTTTGTGCTTTATCGTCAACTCAGAATTCTTCGGACATCTTTGAAGTACAAAAAAAAAAAAATTTTGACGTATTTATGAAAACAAATTTGATTGTCCAAATGCTTTGACAATTTGGCAGCAATTGTTGAGAGAAGTTTCGAAGATATTTTTCAAATGAACATACAAAACCCTCAGTTTTTTTTCAGATGATCTTCGATATATTTCTTTTGTTTCGAAGAGAATATGTGTACTCAATTGCCAATACATTAATTGTTCGTTTAAGTGCAGGGTTACAGAAAATTTTATTTTGTTTTTTTATTATCTTTTTTTTATTGGCTTGAAAAAAATATTCTGTGGTTCAGCAAAAGTTATAGAAAGAATTTATCCATTTTCCGGTCTTTTTATATACATTGGAACACAATTGCCATATTGTATTCACCATCTGATGGTGAAGTATTTGTGGCACCGCTTTAAATAGCCTCAAAAATTTAATGGTTTTTTCGACACTTCGAATATATGGCAGATCATCAAGAGTGTCTGATTCTTCTTTATTTAACAGATTGACGATGATGCTGGATCAGTAGAACGTTTGAGTGACATTTGTACCTTCTCACAAATCATTGCAAAATCGCGGTTTAGTAAGTCGGTCTTCGTTTGCCTTTTATTCTCGACCCACAGGAGACTTCGCAGATGCTCAAATGAATAGGAATGCTCTCATCCGCAAAGGAGTATATTAGTTTCACAGTCTGACTCAACAGGTCGTCAATGAGAATAAGAAATACAGAAAGAGAAAGGACAAAACCTTTTGCCACTATTGCTAAGCTTTTTGTTGTTTTTGATATAATAATTGTATATCTTAATATATATTTACCCTCGACACTGATTCATTGATACACTGATTCCCTGATTCACTGACTCTGTCACGCAGTGCGTAGGAATTTAAATAGGCATTCTATAATTTTCTATAAATAATAATAATAAAAAAAATAATATTTTTTTTTGTACAGAAATTGTGTTTTCCCCAAATTTTGTTTTTACAAAATTTTTTTTCCAAATTTTTTTTTTCCAAATTTTTTTTTTTTACAAAATTTTTTTTTTTCAACAAAAATTTTTTTTCCACGAAAATTTTTTTTTCAACAAAATTTTTTTTTAAGAAATTTTTTTTTTCAACAAAATTTTTTTTTTCAAGAAAAATTTTTTTTTTCAGGAAATTTTTTTTTTCAACAAAAATTTTTTTTTTTCAAGAAAACATTTTTTTTTCAACAAAATTTTTTTTTTCAACAAATTCTTTTTTTTCCACAAAATTTTTTTTTTCCACAAAATTTTTTTTTTTTAACAAATTTTTTTTTCCATATTTCAACGGGCGCCATAGGCGCATTACAACTTACTAGTATTCCAATATTTCTCTATAAATTCTTCTTGTTCATATTTAATCTTGATGCTTGGTTAGTAAGTCCTGGGCGGATATTTTAATGTGGATTTTATAATAGCGCAAACTGACCTTGTTTAAATTCAACGACCTATACTTTTTTACATATTAACAACAAAATATTATCAATATGGTTGCCTTTCGAACCCGAGATTGACTGAAAACTGAAATATCAGACATTTATCTAGTGGTAGATCCTTCCCTTACCAGCAGCACTTTTGTATAGAAAATGTATATTATATTAACACGACAAGTTTTTAAAATTAACCCCGATCAGTGGATTGAACCAACTAATGCGACTGTGTATGTGTGTTCCTGTCATGGGAAATTATTTTCAGTTCGCTGGCAAAATTTCACATTTGCACAATGAAAACAAAAGTCTTTTATGCAAATGCCACAAATACTGTTGACTTTCATACTTTACTTCTTCTTGCAGCTGCACATGCAAAAATGTGCAGCTGCACATTAACATTTGCACAATACAGCTCCGACGACGGCAGTTTCAACATCACCATTGCCACTACTACTACAACTGCACCAGGAGCAAATGCAACGTTTGCTGTGGCAAGTAAATTCGTCGGTTGGTTTGTTATTCATGCGTTTTTTTTATATATATTTTTTTATTTCGTGGTGAAATTACTTTTACGCATATATATTTGGTGTAAAATTCATGGGGTTGTGTTTTTCCGTTCAGGACATTTTCCGGCTGAAGTGTGGGTGTGTGTGTGCAAGTACACAGGAGGAGGATGTTTGGGGTTTTATACGATGGTGTCGAGTTGTAATAAGATTAACCTTAAGTCTTAACACTGTTCACATGGTTACATCGTATTTATGCAAATTTAAGTAATTCATTGGTTATATTTGACTTTTTTCGTTCGAGTTCAGCTCAACAAGTGGGTATGCATGTTTGAATTTTCTTTTAAAATGTGAAACATTTCTTAAACAACTATTTTGCAAATTGCTGTAAAAACTTCATATTAACGCCTATGGATTGACTGCAATAGCTAACTACATTATGTCATCGGGTGTTGGTTTCAATGGCGATAATGCTCTAGATGATTCACGATCAGCCATAAACCATACGACTGGCGTTGAGAGGTATTCGTAGAATACGAATTTGACTGTTAATTTGCTGTACTACTCTATTGCCAATAGTAAATCAGGGTAAGACTGGTTGGGCTTACATTTCAGCTAATTGTTAAATTCACGACTGAAACGTTTTGTGACCAATGACGATGAAGGAATGGTGGCGACAAAATACAAATTGGTTGATGCTTGTTAACTTAATTTTGCCCTGCATTTTTGTAATGTTCAAAATTACCGATATTTTACAAGAAAATCATCATTAAGAGACTTTTGGAATATGTTGAACTTAAATTTATAAATATTTCAACCAATGCCACAATGGGTAACCAATGTATTTAGTATTCATCGTGTATACGGTGTACGTCTCATCTTTTTAAATCCGGTAATAGTGTCGACTCTATTGAGTTTACATTCAATACTAAATTTATTAGTCCATAATAGCATGAACTCTGACAGAATTCACTTACAATTAGATTCTACATATGTGACTAAAAATACATTACTGTGTATTGTATATTAATGTATGTAGGGTTACATAGTTGCAACCGAAAGACGACTTTTCGACCTTTTGACTTTTTCAGAAATTTAAAAAGTCGATTTTTAGACGTTTCGAGTTTTTGTGAATTACAACTCAATTTAAGTCGTCTTTTTAACTGAAAATAATAAAATTTTATTCAAACATACACAAATACAAGATTGAAACGTAACAAATGTTAAAAAAAATATATCAATCCAGTTCCACTTTATGGTATATCAAACAAAAAATCTACTTCGATTTGAAACACATTTATTTCCCTTACCATTCCATGAAGGATCAGACATTATTTTCAGTATAAAAGTTATCTAAATGTCTGTTACTCAATTTCATCTCCTGTAAGCACTTGGAGAAGAACCCTGATTCACATTTCGTAACAGCAATTACACCTGTTTCGGACTGCTTTAATTAAAGCTATAACGGTTGTTTATTGCCGATTCTATTTGAAGATATTTGACGATCTTTAGTAGGCACCTCACTGCTTCTAAAGAAGCGAACCATATTACGGCAATGGTGTAGCCTCAATATTGTCTGCTTACTCATTACAACAATTATCTTCATCGGAGTCATCAGGTAGCGGTAGAAACTCATGTCCAGCAGCAGTTTCTGGTATATTTTATTTTAATTTGGACAATTTTGTAAATGGTGTGCCCAAAATATCAAATGGCAACCATAATATTAGCGCCACTGACGGACAAAACATATTTTCAATTAAATTAAAATGTAGAAAAAATTTTTCGTAATCAAAAGTCGACTTAGTTTTTCCAATTCTTTCTTTTTTTTTTTTTTTTTTTTTTTAATTACAATACAATTTTGGGACCAAGGGTAAACCGGCGACAGACCAAAGCCTCTGGTGGGAATCGAACCCACAACCCCCACGCTGATAGGCAAGCACGCTACCAACTCGCCTACCGGGGCGCTTAAAAAAATTCTTTTTTTTTTAGCAAAAAGTCGATTAGTCGTGTTTTCGTGAGTCGTCTTATGCAACCCTATATGTGTGTCCACATTGCCTGTTTCTGTCCATCCGTCAATCTATGTGAGCATCTCCACTTACAACATGAGGATCACATTAATCCGTCACCAATCATGACGGAATAGCTTGGGAGAGACGTCATTACATCTGAAGTGGCGCTACTTTACTAATAATTCTTGTGCCCAGACCGACTATCAGACGGCGACGCATGAAATACTATTCATGTTTCAACAGGTAAAATAACAAAATTTTTTTGATAATCAAGATTAAGGGGGTGTTTGACAAGTTTCACACACAGATTCTTGTTGTACTCGAGAAGGCGTATCAGAAAAAAATGGTATGACAAATGGTACAGGTCAACCCATCAAAGGTTTTTCCTCATAACTTCAACAATTATGGCGGTCACAAAAATCTAAATAATTGTTTCTATTTGTTAGACAAATTTAAAAAATAATCGAGGACCACATGATTTTATAGTTTTAAATGGATGTTTTTAAAACAAATCAAAATTGGATTTTAAAATACAGATCTTTCATATGACCCAAATTTGTACATATCAGTTTCCGAACAGCAAGATTTTTTTTAATAAAGCCGCAAAATACATGTTAAATTTTTAAATAGCCCAAAAAGCAAATAAATAAATAAATGATAGCATCCGTTTATACGATTATGTAGAACAGGTTTATAAACTTTTCGAGCAAAACTAATTTGTAGGTACTTATTAAATGTTTTGATCCCAATATTCATTGTCTTATGTGTTATTTTTATTTTTTTTTTATTAATAGTTTTTGTTTATAAAATGCACTAAATTTTTTAATAACCACCTTTTAGGTATTTAGCAATTTTTACACAATTTTCCCATTCTACCGGGTATTTACATTATCAGCTGTCAAACCATGGTTATCCATATCAATAGTTCTCATGCAGGCCATAAAAAACCACATGTTTAGCGTATGATTTCAATGCAATTGAAAGTTTTTAACACTCATACGCTATAACCCTATGAGTCTTCTGATATTGAAATGTTCAAAACTTCGCTTGGAAAAAAATTCTTTGGTTCGTTAAAACTTGTGACTATCAGATCATTTCTTGTTTTGTACAAATTCTTTAAGGGTCCGAATGGTATGTCTGAAGCTGTGTTTACCTGATTGAATGTTTTTTGTTTGTATATTTCCATGTGTATGCAGTAATTACTGCAATACATCCTTTTTGCTATGAAAATCTACAAGAAATAAAATAAAATAAAAATAAATATTAGAAATTAATTCCTCGGCCGCAAAAACAGTAAGATACCACATCTTTCCAGTACAATAGAAATAAATAATAAATACAATTTATTTTATCAAATTGCCAATGATCTTTTCTTGTTCTCGCACTGAGCTAAAAAAAAAAACCTTAAAGGTTTTGTTATGTTAACTCTAATTTGCACATGGTTTCATCCCATTCGAATTTTGGTTGTTGCACTGTATAATTTGTTATCTTTTCATTCTCATGATATTCTGTTCACGATGACTTTCAGAGGACTTGGCCGATGAACAAATGAATATGAATGACAGAGGTTACTGTCATCCGCAAAAAGAGTAGATCGGGTTCATGGTCTGATCCAACTAGTCGGCAATGAAAATAAGAAATGACAAATAACACAGAAGGAGAGAGAGGAAAGAACCTTGTGGCACTCCTACAGGTCAACCTATGCTCGTTGGATGAGACCCCATCAATAACAACTCGTAGAGAGCGATCCCTGAAAAAACTTGATATAAATCGAGAGAAGATATTACCGACACCAAATGCAAGTATTGATGTGAGTGCTCCGTGCCAGACCTTACCGAACGCCTTGGAAATATTTAGACCACAACCTTACTTTCACCAAAGCAGTAAATGGATCGACTCTATCGTTCCGAAAGGAATGGTTTCCAGTAGATCGATTTCTACGGAAACCATACTGTCGATTATTCAAAAGGCCCTTAGACTCTAGACACTTAACCAGATGGTGTTTAACCATGCTTTCGATAACCTTGGAAAGAGCAAAACATATTGCAACTGGGAGGAAATTCGCAGGATTTGTAGTTTCACCTTTGTTGGGGATGAGCTGAACGTTGACATCTTTTCAACGTGAACTTGAAATACCATTACGGTACGACATGTTGAAAATATTGCGCAATGGACCAACTTGCATCGAATGGACCAACTTGCATCAGCTTTATAAACATAGAATAAAAGAATCGAAGGTAGCTATAGAAAAACTCAGTAGTCAAGTTAATAATTTTCTTTAGACTTACAACTGTTAAGAAGGATTTGGTTGCAAACATAGATCTCCGAGACATATGTAAGACAACCGATAAATGAGATGTTTTCATTTCAATTTATGAAATTTATGCAAACACACTTCTGTTTGTCCTTCCTCCTAAAAACTAATTTAGCTTTCTCTTCCATAACTGTGCCACTGCTGATCAGAAAAATACACGGAATTGTTACGATACATTTCACAATGAACTTAATTAACATTCCTTGAAGGTTCCGAACTTGTACCTGTCCCCTTACCACATGGGGGCGTATGGTGGAGGATGGCTGTGTTGTCGGCGAGATAAAAGGCTGAAAATAGTGCGTGCTGCAAATGTACAATGAAAATTTCAATAAATTTATGTAGACATAAATTATGTTGTTCATGATAATAATTTGTTGCTTATTAGATTTTGAAACCATCGCACAAACAAACAAAGAAATACTTAAGCGTTTATATATACGTATGGACATTGAAGTATGTACATGTGTGTGTACACGGAAACGCAGTAACTATATATCATGGTATCACAGTATCAATAAATCGTAAATATTTACATGCTTCGTATGGTCGTTTCCAGTTGGGTTTAACACAATGAATGCCTTCATCAACATTCAAAATTATAAGTACGCGGTCTATTGGGTCACTTCGGTAGCAGGAAATATAACGCAAATTTCATGGGGATTCGTTAAGTCCAAGATACTTTGACTTGTCGATATAATCTCATTGAAATCACCCATGATAACACCTCAAATATTTTTTATATATGTGAGTCCTACTCATTTGATCATCGGCCAGGTACTCTGGAGGTCGAGGACAAAAGGCGAATGATGAATAACTCTCTTGACCGCGATTTGGCGACGATTTGTGTACTTAAAAAATTACACACAGTGTTTAAAATACTTTGTGTGTGAATGTGTGGCATGACACCGTCACACCGAAATCCAAACGTTATGGTCCCAAAGCTCCGTTTTTACTAACCGTAAAATGACAGCTGACCGGTGTTTTACTTCTTTGGCTTTGCAAATCAATATGACTCAAAAAGAAAACACTAAAAAAATATTGAAAAAGTAGTCGTCAGAGGGATTCCATGTCTGAATTTAAAATAAGAATGCACTACAATTGCAAGGACATCGACTTTCTTGGGAAATAGGCCTTCAGTATCCTTATTTTCGCCGCAGGATATCCTTGTAGTTAATTTGCTGTTGTTGTCCGTTGAGTGTTCCTCCCTATACACATTTGCTTTGTTTGCTGTGCTCTCATATTGTTGGCAAATGTAAGTATGTGTGTGTCCATACTTTATTTCTATTCAATGGCACTTGAACATATTAAACAAACAATGGAGGCACCAGCGAACAACACCAGCAACGAAACAGAGCAACCGAGCTAAAACGGGCCAACAGCAGCAACAATGACTTAATGCTCCCATCCATTTGCCACAAAATGAATAAATGAACGATGAACGAGCTAGCGAGTGAGTGAATGAACACATTACCCATACACTCACATAATTCCCAAATGCACTGTTTTTCCTGTCTCTGTGTTCGTGTGCGTGCGAGAAAGAGCTTCAGTGTGTCCTCTCAAGGCCCACCGTGTCGTATGAATGCTTGAGTGTGACATGTTCGTGTGTGTGTGTGTGTGCGGTAAGTATGATTGCTCCCATGTGTGTGTCTATGCGTCTCTGCGTGTGCTTGTGTTAGTTCATTATGAATTATATTTCAATAAGGATCATTTAATATTCCATGGAAGTAATTTATGCAAGTTGCCGTTTAATTGAATCATTATTTCTGGATTCTCTGCTCTCTGGTCTCTGTACATTTGCCGTTTTGTTGCCTGTCTATTGTGTATGCGTGTGTTGGTGTTGTCGTTTTTATTGGCAACGTTTTGCTTTGATGTTTTGAACTCCTCCCTTTCCATGTTGTGCTTGAGTTAATGATCAGCTTGCCGACCAAACATTATTTTAAATATTTTATTAATGAAATTACATTTGTGGAGCATTTCTTAGAACAATTTATGTGATTATTTGCATAATGTGGAAATTTATTGTAGCTGCTGTTGTTTTTTACTGCTGGCATTTCATTAAGTGTTAATAATTAAATTAAGTGTGTTTTATGTGGATGAGTAGGGCATCCCACAATCGATTTTATAACTTTGCCAGAACAATTGATGTATTCTGAAAATAGCCGTTTCCCGAGAGGAATTAAATATCGAAGCTTTTAACTTGGTTTCTAATAAAAATACAATTCTTCTGAGTATCGAGTAGATAAATATCATTCGCAGAAAATATATGTGAAGTGATAATACTTGTGCCGAGTCCATGGAATGATTTCTCATTGGCCACTGGTTCCTTTGATTTAGCTTTCGATAACCGAGTTCTTTTATGGCAATTTTTTTAAGGGGTGTTCTAAGTATCAACAGAGGGGAAAAGTTAGCAAGCGGAAATTGAGAAAGCTTGGCACGCTTTAGCCTTCTGTTCTGAATACAGCTTTCTCTTGGTAATGTTAGCTTTCGCACTAAAAATGCACTACTCTGTCAGGAAGTAGAATCGATGACAGAAACTTGTGTCAGCGACTGAAACACCCAACAAAAAACTCGGTTACTGGCATAAATTCGGGTAGGAATGAAAATGAGAATCCGGTAACTGGTACGCCAAGTAGCTGAGAGTCTGAAAATAACATTTCTCCGGAATACCAGCGACCGAGGGTTGTAATCCGCGACCAATCATAGACGATGGCGTGGAATGTCCACCTCCACCCATGAGGTGGTATAAGCAGCAATACCACAGGTGCCCACAGATTTGTATAAGAAGAGATGAGACGAAACGATAAAGTGCGTACATCAGCTTGTTTGCACAATCTGGGTTCATCATAAGCATGTCCGATGAATGGAACCTGTGTATACTATGTTCCATTCGCAAAATTACCGTTTTGAGGCCATGAAAAACAGATGGATACATATACCATCTTCTCATCGACTATAAACCCTCAATCGATGTTCCATTATGAGACTAACAGTTTGAAGTCATGTCTGCATATATAATACCAGCAAAGCTTATACGCTTTTGTAGAATGAGACTGAGTGGCACTAAATCTTTAGTAAAAAATAGAAAGTGACCTCTCCAAGCCATTTACTTCTGCAAGAGGTCTCAGACTGGGCGACAGCTTATCGTATAACTTCTTTAACATCGCGATAAATTAATACACCTCAGATCCAGCATTTATAGAAAACAAGTGGACAAATAGTAAGTTCGGCCGGGCCGAATCTTATATACCCTCCATCATGGATTCGTTGCATTTCGATACCCATGTTTGTCAGGGGCCGGTTTTTGGGCCGCTCGTGACCCGATAGTCCCAGGAACCCGATCACAAATTTTATCCAAATCATGAAAATAAATGCATATTTGGGTTCGCGAGAAAATTTCGTTGCATTTCGATACCCATATGTCCATGTTTGTCAAGGGACGGTTTTTGGGCCGCTGGTGCCCCGATAGTCCCAGAAACCGGATCAAAAAATTTAGACAAATCATGAAAATAAAGGCATATTTGGGTTCGTGAGTAAATTTCGTTGCACTTCGATACCCATATGCGCATGTTTATCATGGGCCCTTTTTTGGGCCCCAAGGGTCTACGGAACCCATGAGCACGCCCATTTTTGGGATTTTTTCCCCATCTATAAATTATATAAACTTAGAACAATTTTACCAAAAAAAATCAGATGTAGTGAAAAAAAATATTTGAAAAATTTGATTATGGCCGGGATATATTTAGGGCCGTAAAGGGGAACTTTTTTCCCTTTGGTCCGATATTGCCCATTCTCGAAATTAACCTGCTTATGGCAAAAAACATCTTCCTACAAAATTTCAGCTTCTTAGCGTTGGTCGTTCGCACTCTATCGTGATTTCAACAGACAACAGACGGACGGACATCGCTAGAATGTCTTAGAATGTTACACTGACCGATAATATATATACTTTATAGGGTCGCAGATCACTCTTTCGAGGTGTTGCAAACGGAATGACAAATTTAGTATATACTCCATCCTATGATGGAGTGTATAAAAATCACAATGATCACAGCATCGAAAAGGATCCAAAATAACACTGTACAACAACTTATTCTACCTTTTCAAATAATATCCGGAAATTCAAATCTCTATCTCCCCAACCTCATTGTTATGTATTTTCCGAATACTCGATTGACGACATTTCTACATACTATTTTTTAAAACGAAATATACGCAAGTCGGTCTAGCTAATTCGAATTTAGACTATACGCATGATTACTACACTATCCTCATGATTAGAATTATAGGTAATTTGAACAACAGTAATCAGGTAACTGTTCACGGCAGTTGTGAGAGTTGTCTCCTCCACCCATCCACATTCCAACGACATGTGTCTGCTAAACTATTGTCTGGACAAGTTAGAAACAATGTCTTCAAAAGACCATTCTAACATCGACTGATGACCTATTGGCTTTATGGATAACCCCATTGAATGTAACAACGATCTAACTTTAACACCAATACCTTTACATCAATAGCTGTCAATGAGACACGTACCTTTTCCATATACTACTCGCATGTATCTTTGTGTTTCAATCTACTGCTGCGAAAATAAACAAGGTTATCACACTCACATTAAGTCTGTTTTAGGTTTCTACTTTATCAGTACTACAGTCCAATCTCTACGGCACATCCGGACATATTTGACATCATCCAAATTGCCTTTGTAAACCCAATAAACAACAACTTCTGGGTAATTTAACCCTTACACGGGAATATAAAAACAAACATTCGAGCCGGCAACAAAACTGATTTGGGCCAAACTTCACAAACTTTAATGTTGTTATCTTGCAATAAATTTAAATTTATGTTTTATATTTTCACCCTCTGGCACATGTGTTCACCTTCGCCGCTATCCGATGAGTCCTTGTTAGCACGAGTTGGCTGTATCTGCATACGTTAACGGGGAAACTTTTCGTTTTCAATGTTATGGGATCATTTCCAAATATTAACACACCATCATAAATTTCAGGGACGTATAAACATTAACCAGTGTTCCTTTGGAACACGGCATGTCAGGTGGCGCTATGGTCTATGAAAGGAGAACATGTAGCAACCACAGTGTCCTTAGATAGTAGAAGATACGGCACACAGTACGTCTATGAACACCATCAGATTTATTCATAATCACACAAGCTACATTCATGTCTCCACTTAATGTCTATCTCACCAAAGTGCTTCTACACAGTATATTCATACCGCTGATGTTGACTCCGAGAGGACATCCATTTATTAGAAAATGTTACCAACATGTTGGAAGTCGTTAAATACAAGTCATAGAAAGTGTAGGACGAGTCGGCTGGAGCCAAAATTTGTAATTTATGATTACATTGTGTATAAATCAATGAAGAGCATATTTGAATGGCCTGCCTTGTAGTTTTTATTATTGACAAGGATCTTTATGGCACAACTCAAGAAACATGGTTTACTGGCATTATTATTTATTATCAAAAATATTGTAGGCACTTGGCAAGCTCGTTGACGACCGTCAGCGTCTATTTCCACCTCGTATATGCTGTGGACTTTACGAGTAAGAGAGTTATCGCTAAATCATGTAAATCATCTCTATATAAGCAATGGAAAACCCGACTTTTTCTAAAGGAGTTCTCAATCATGTTCTAGTGATATCCGGGTCTATGCTAATTCCCCTATCGATTGTCTCGCTATATTCACTATTAAGCAATACAATGTTTTTATTAAAAATCTACTACGAATCCAGTGTTTCTATGTTGTTTTTTTTACTAATGAAAGAAATTAGGGTTTTGAGGAGAAAGGAGAGAGTGACATTTGTCTTGAGAATTGAGAATGTCACATACGAACAGTTCGGCTGAAGAACGAATTGTCTCGATAGTGCGTGGTTCGAACAACCGGCCACTATTTACAACCGACCAAACTACGATATCTTGGGTAAAACTAAAACGGAGTGTGGAATATACATAACTGAACAAAATAAACAAATAAAGGTTGAAAAAAAAATGTTTTTAATATTAAAGTTAAATATATTTTCAGCCCCAAAGAATGCTAAACATTAAGTATATGTTTTTTTTTGGAATGAAATAACAGATGAGTAAAATACGAAAAAAATGTTGACACTTTCAGCAGAAATAAAATATAATTATATTTATTAACATTTTTGTTTGTTTTACATTAAGCTTAACCTATATACAGGGTGGCCCAAAAAAGACTGAAGGATTAAAAATGGTTATATCTTTTTTGTTTTTAATAATTTTTTTTTTGTCTTTTGCAGGTTATTTACTGGTTTTTGGAGATAAATCATGGCTACATATGATGTGCAGAAACTCGTCAAAATTGTTTTATTCTACTGGAAGGTCAATTATTACAACTCAACGAAATTATCGTCGTCATTTTAATGTCATTTAATGGCTCTGTATAGGACTATGATAGACAATTTTTTGCGTCCACATGTTGAGAATAATCAAAACATATGGTTCCAGCAAGATGGAGCAACTGCGCATACAGCAAGAGCGACAATGGAACTTCTTCATAACATTTTTGGTGAACGAATAATTTCCAGAAATTGTGATTTTGCTTGGCCTCCACGTTCACCAGATGTGACCGCTCCAGTTTTTTTTTTGTGGGGATATTTGAAAGGAGTTGTGTATATCAATAAACCCCAAACAATTCAAGAGCTTAAGCACAACATTCAAGCAGAAATAAGCAACTTGGAACCAGAAACTCTACGGGCAGTAATGGAAAATGCGGTTAAAAGAGCCAATTTTTGTTTGCAAGAAAATGGACACCATTTGAGAGATGTTATATTTCACACTTAAATGTAAAAAATTTCCATGAATTAAATATTTAAAAACATAAAAAAAAATCAATAAAAAATAAAAACAAAAAAAATTACAGTTATTTTTAATCCTTCAGTCCTTTTTGGGCCACCCTGTACAACTAAAAAAATATTACACAAACAAAATTTTTGTAATTAATCATCCAGCGACTGAACTTCTTCGGCTACTGTGAGGCGGTACAAAATGTGTTAATCTAGTAACCTGCGTCTGTGTCGGCGACTTGCAAAACCTTCTTGCATACAGGATTTTCCAACAAGAGATGCTATTTTGGTATTCAAAGAAAAACGCCATAATCGGATGTTTATTTCATAATAAAGAGGAAGGTATGCAGTTAGTAAAGAAAAACCAACATCAGCCAAATGGTCAGCACGACCACGCTTACAGGACCATATCCTTTTCATGAAAATTTCCATAAACCGCAATTTGGCTGCCATATGTACTCGATAACCTCACGTGGCCCCAAAGGAAGAAGACGCAAGGTGTTAAATTGCAAGATCTCGGTGTCCAATTGTGAACACCTATTCGAGAGATAACACAGTCCGGAAACTTTTCCCTTAGAAGACCATCTTGTTGAAAGTAAACGTTGTGCAGATCAATATCATCCAACTCCGACCATAAAAAATCATTAATCATCTCTCGATCCAACTTCATTTTCGAAAAATCACCCCGCTGGTACAGAAACCGCAGTCACACGTTGAGGCTTCTCAACAGGTGCGACCAGATGCGACAATTTTGTTTGTTGACATAGCCACCGAGGTGGAAATGGGCCTCATCAGTCAAGATGATTTTTCGATGGAATTCCAGATCATTTTCATGCATTTTAAGGACCCAATCAGCAAAGATTCAACGTTGTTGATAATCGGCCGGCTTGAGTTCTTGTGTGAACTGAACTTTATAGGCCTTCAGACCAAAGTCTTTGTGCAAAATACGGTGTAATGACGTTTGTGGAATGCCCAATTCCAAAGAACGACGAGGAATGGACAGACCTGGGTTTTCTTCAATACTTTGAGCTACAGCAGAAATATTCTCAGTTGTTCTTGAGCGACGTGCAGGGGTTTTATTCTTCACCTCACTAACTTGTCCCAACAGCTCGAATTTTTCAAAAAATGTCTTTATTGCAATCTGACGACCAAAAAATGCTTTAGTTTTGCGAACTGTTATTTTCACCACTACTTATGGGTTTAATGTACTGTTGTCAGAGGAAATTCGGTAGCTTGTTTAATTTATCTGTCAGATGTCGGAACGAATTCTGAAGGGAAATCTGAGAGAAATTCTAAGAATGTTGACAAAAAATCGATTTGCGCGTAATCTGAATTTTTGTCTTCTGAAAGATGTCTGAATGAAATCGTTATAAATATCGTATAGTTTCGTCGAAATCTGCACTAAAAGCCTTTGAATGTCTGATAATTCTCCCAATATGACGTACCGACTTCGACATTATTTAATACAGAAAGGAAGGAACTCGAATATGTTGTTCTACCTCTTCGAAATCTAATGTATTTCTTATTTTTTCTTATTGTTCCAATTAATTTGTCGAAATGCCCGTTGACACTGTTGACAACACACAATTTCTCACATTAACTAAAATTAAAAAAGTCACATAATGAACATATACAGAAGTCAATCCGATGAGAATATTCGACGACGATTTCGAAGAACCACATATTAGGCGACAGCCCGTTGAAGAGAATAACAACCAATTTTTTGCTGTGTATTTTAAAGTCAAACATATAAATCTTTAAACAATACTCTCTTGCTCCAGCGAAAGTTATTTACTGTATTGTGTATTACATTCCGGTCAACGAAGTTCTATAGAATTTGTTCATCTTTGTTTTCCGAAGTGCCGTTACTCGGATCATGCCTGGTTGAATTATGTAAATACTCCAACATCGTCATACAAATAACACACACACACACACACGGAGAGATATGTCAATGTCCACATGAATACACAGCGTATAATGACCACCTGAACAGGCAACAATGGGACATGGAAGTAAGCCTCAAGTAACCACTACGTCCATGTTGCCTCTCAATGTGGACTCGTATGGTAACCATGATGACGATGATCATGATGTTAAGAGTAACGGTGACTTTGATGTCAACAGGAACATTGCACTGCCTTGATGTGGCTGAAATGCGAAAGGACGTAACAGTTAAAATTATGTGCTTTAAAGATTTTCGAGAACATTCTGCGTTTATAGAGTGTGAAAGGTGGGATCCTCCGTCATAAATAGATCTGCGGCCAGATAGAAGGCGCCAGTTAAATAAATGGATTTATGTATTGAACTAGCGGACACGGCAAAAGTTGTTTTGCCTTCAAATTTTATTTTACTGAATGTTTTGTTCGTTGCAAAGTCGTGGTGGCGGTTGTATGGGAGGTACTACGCCCCATTGTACTACGCCCCATTGTCCGACCGAATTGTAAATCTGAACCACTCAGGGTGCCACCCCAGGAGGAGTATACACGCAAACACACGTACAGTAGAATTATATAATAAAGATAGGTGGAGTTGTAACTGCCCTGATTACTTGTGATATTTTTGTGCAGTTCTCTGCATGAAATAGATACTGATTCGCACATATATCACGAGACATTTAACGCTATTTATATGGGACTTTTACATTGCTGAACGACAGTAATAATAATTGGCAATAAGAAGTGTATTGCGAATTTTGTTAACTCCAATTACCACACAAAAGAAACACAAAAAAAAGTACTTAATCGTTTTGGCTTGTGACTGCCTTCGATGTATGTCATCGTTCTATATCAAATCGTTTTGTACAGAAGACTATACATTTGCTTGTTTGTCCTTTGGCGGGATTTTCGTATTTGATTTGTTGTTTTTATCTTCAGTTCTCTCTTCTCTCTCTCTCTCTCTCTCTCTCTCTGTATTATTCTTTCATTTTATTCTTTCGTTTATATTTACAACCAGTACAAAGTACTACAACTACATTTTTGCAAAGGTAATATCCGACGAGCATTAGTATAAGACGTGTGTAATGTTGTCCTCGGCCGGATTACAGGAAAGTTATTTAGATTGAGGTAAGGATTTGTGATTCCTCATGAGAGAGGTCCATTTACATTTCACATCAAATAGTAAATTCTGTTGACGGACAATGAAATTACATGCCTTACAAAGTTGTAACACGCCAAGGTGGGTAAAACTAATCCAGAGAATGGGTTTCGGATAAAGTAGAAACTGTTGTTCAGTTAAAAAAGAAAACAGTTTTCTGAACCCTTGTCCAATTTGGTTAAGATTGCGTTGAACGGAGTAATTTTCTTCACGATTTATTTAAAGTGGGCGGAATGGTATATTTTTTTATGTGAAGTACCCCGAAGGGTTGTGACCCTATAGCCCATGTGCAATCCCCTAAGCAGTTTTAGGAAAATATTAACCTATGAAAAGTTTCAAAGCAATTAAATAATTCTCTCGAAAGTTATTGTCAAAACCGGACGAGTATGCAAAAAGGATGGAATTCATCAAACGACTTAAAAAGTCATGAATCGAATTTGGTTTAAAGACACTTATTTTTTTTTTTTTTTTTTTGATCAGCCTAACTCGCATATCCATTACAGTTATTTGTCATTAAATCTAATATGAATTTATTTCTAAGATTAGTTTTGCTTTCTTTATAAGTAGAGCTCAAGGAATAACAACCGGATAAAAAAATTGAGTAATTTACGAAAATCAGGCTATGTTTTAGCTTATAAAGGGATACAAATTAGTTCGAGCTGGATTTATAGGGAGTACATTTTCATGCGCTCCCACACGCTGAAAAATACGTCTTTTTTTTTTTTTTGTTTACACACAAGTAAAACGCGTGTTTGGTGTTTGTAGCAAGTAAAGTTTATTTCCTTCTACACAAAGCTTATTTGGATGTAAATATAACTCGTTTGCTATTAGTATTACATATTTGTGTATAAGCAATAGCGTGTTTGGAAAAAACAGACAACGAACTTATTAAATTCAACAAAATACAACATTTGGGTGCGAATAAGTGTGTATTTGCAATTGTTTTCGTAATTTTTTTTTCTGCATTTACGCTCTTTAAAATAAAAGCAATACCGAGAGAATGAGATGGATTGTTATATAGAAATTCACAAATTGAAAAAAAATAAAAAGTAAGTCAAAAATGCATACATTTACATTTGATATTTATCACCTACAAACAAGTTTATATTTGTGGTATGGAAAAATATATATATGTTTGATGCGAACTTGTTTGCTGAAATTTGTTAAAATTACCATTTTTTTCAGCGTGCAGTTTGTTCTCACTCAAAGATAGATAAAAGAATTGTTTGATATCACAATATTCTTGTTCTCAGAATATTAAATTTATAAAAGGATGGGTTCAAAGTGGACTTAAAAATAATTCTATTAATTTTTTCTCTTACCTCACTTAAAATTGGACTTATTTTTCCTAATAAAGACTTAACTACACTTAAAGACATCGCCACCCATTTTCAATGATTTCTTCTCCAACCATTCGTTTATTCTGTGCTATAGTCTTTCGTAATTAAACGAGATCTACTGTTTCCAAGAGCATAGTCCGAAAATTGACAAACAGTAAAGCAAACAAATAAATCAAATAGTTTGTCTTATTATTATGTGATTTTGAAACTATCCCATTTGTTTGAAGAATAACTGACTACTTTTACTAACTACGTACTTATTTTTTAAGTACGATTTTAGTTCGGCTTGAACTTAGAATGCTATTTTTCTTTCTGTGTAATAATAATTTTGTACTTCTCTTTAAATAAATAAATAATTTCCGGTATGCATTTCTAATGAGTTATGCTTCAATTATTGTTCTAATATGTGCTAGAAGAATTTATATACTTCGGCTCCGCCATCAACATAAATAATAATGTGAGCATCGGAAACAAAACCTCACAGATAGAATTCGTGAGGCTATCGAGGACATAGGGCAGCCACTTTGCGATTTGGTTATGGAAAATTTCATGAAAAGTATATGGTCCTGTAAGCGTCCTCTTTATTGTGAAATAAACATCCAATCATTTATCTCAAAAAATGTCATTCTTCTTTGAATACCAAAATAACTCCTCTTGTTGGAAAACACTGAACTTGTTTAAAGATCAGTTAAATAAGGAGTTTCTTGTTGTCCGCTAAATTGTCGAGGTTTCGATAGATAACTGAACGTTCGTCAGATATCCGTCGTCTGGTCCCTGACGTTAGAACATTTCGCGACCTTAGAACAAGAAGATTCCAACTGCACCAAGGTAGTTTGGAGAAAACTTATCATCAGTGTGTAATATATTATTGTTCCTATATGTCATTAAGTTTTGCCAACCATTATTAATTAGCTTGTTTCAATTTAAACAATTTAACTGTTTAAATTTTAACAATAATCAATAGATATTACAAATTATAGTACGATTTCATATATACAGGTCAATTTACCAAAAATTGACAGTTAGAACCTTGTTGTTCTATGGCCGGTTGAGCGGACGACAAAATATAGAGAAAATTCGTTCTTCATTCATATGGAATAATCTTCCTGCCAACAAGCACTACTCCCTCGTTCCTCGCTCGCAACCACAGTGCATTGCATTCATAGGGGGCATTCCCTGAGTGTTAGTTAAAAAACAAAAACGCTAGGTGTATGTTAGAAATTGACAAGGGCATGGAATTTAAAAAAGTTTCACTTAAATACTTCACAAAACTTTGCTATTGAATTGCCTTTTTGCCTTGATCTACTCGTTCCAAATGCCAAGACTTAACTTTCTAAGCACTCTAAAATTGTTGCCTTCTAAAAATGTCAACCTAAAGCAGCTGCTCAAATAAACTCTAAACTTGTGCCATTCCAATTGATACGTTTCACTATAACTGTAATCAAATAAAATACAACACATTGCGCATCGTCCATGAAAATATACTTACGGAATTTACATTTTACACTTTGTTTTGTGGCTGTACGAGCCAACAAATTTTGTATCTCAGCATTCTTTCCGATTAATTGAAATCAATCTCTCCGAAAATTCAATCAACTCTGTTAGTAGGTACTTCACTTGATTAAAGTCAAACCAACCGCTGGGGCAACTGGAGATGGGTGAAGTCTTTGCATGGATTTAATGAATGCATGAAAAATTGTAATTGGTTGGTATTCGAAATCGATGCCTCCTAACAAACTGGCACTGGTGTCGACATTCCAACGAGTGTTAAGCCAACTCAAATAAAATGCTCGTTTCGAAAAACAAACAGCCTCAAACTCACTCCTTACAGACTCAATTCGAATGCGGTGCAAGTTTAGGATACAGGGGCGGTGGAAGGGAGATGTGCGCCCGTAACTAAACATTTCAATGATTTTTTGCTGTTGCGAGTGTTTTCTACAATTGGCTACTATCGACTTTCATTTATTTGTTTCAGACTTTATGGTATGTCTATTAATGTGACGCAATGAAGATTTGCACGCTGATCGTTGCCGCATGTTCCAATAATCAGGCAAACTTTTTCAACGACATAAACAATACCTCACTCAAACTGATTCCAAAGGTGAAATGACTTCACTGCCATAGACAAATGCCCCGTTGGCGAACTGGTTGAGCCTACCCTGACATCTCATACATTCAAACGTTTACCCAAACAGACAGAGAACTATTACCAACCACTACCAACACTACTCAAGCAATCAAATAAGCAGTTTGCCAAAATGGTCTTATTAAAACTTTACCAAATACCATCGCTCAGATGTAAAACAAATCTTGTTTTCCCCTCCCTTAATTCAAAGAATGACACCAACAAACACGCCAAGAACTCGAAAGATGAGTTCTATCGTATGAGACTGTCCTAATAATATCAGCCACACTTTTATGAAGAAAATTTCCATTTTATTTGCCTTCAAATCGCAGACAGTTGCTGTTTTTATGAGAAGTGCATATTTTACACATTTGATTCGATAGGTTCAATTGCTCGAGGACTGTATGATATGTGCAGTCAAGGTGAAAGATATTGGTTCGATCTAAACTAAAACTTGTATAAGTATTGGAGTAATTCAATAGTGTTATAGGTGATGCCAATATAAATATACAGGGGCCTGTATATGCAAATATTGAATGACTTTGATAATTCTCAAACGGTAGACTAGTGTATACATGGCTTTGAAAGTTCGATTTAGTGAGATATTCTTTGAATGTGTACTTCAATAATATGGTTAGCGAGGAAAATATGACAAATATGTAACTTCTCTCTTTTTAAGCAACGAGGTTCCGCCGGACGAACCAGAAGCGGTAGCCGAAACTGATATTCCCTTATTCAATACAGAGGAACTGGCTTAAGCAGCAGGTAAACTTAAACCCAGAAAGACCACTGGTCCAGACCAGCAGAGGTGATGAAAAATGTCACAAGAAGTCGTCCCGAACTACTCCTAAAAACATTCAATAGATGCTTAACGGAAGGAATATTTCCAAAAATCTGGAAAGTACGGCAACTTATTCTTAAGCAAGGCGAAGGGCGGTCCAGAGTCACCATAAGCGTACCGGCCGCTTTGCATGCTTGATACTGCAGGGAAGCTTCTAGAAACACCCATTAAACCCAGGCAAATGGAAGCTATAAATGCCAAAGGAGGACTTTCGAACAGGCAACATGGATTTAGGCTCGGGAGATCTACAGTAGGGGCCCTGAATGGTGCACTCAAAAAATTCTGTACGTAAAATTAACTGAAATTGTAATATAAAATAAATGAATATTCAGTTAAAAACCGGTCTACTTAATATTCATTTAATTTTAACGAAAAGTTCATTTAATTTTAAATGTTAAAATATTGGCTGACTTTAATCCGTAAAAATAACTGACATTCCATAATTTCATTTATTTTAACTATCAAAAGAACAAGTCATAACTTCCGTAAAAATAAAAGATTTTTCATTTGCTTCTGCTATTTATACTGTCAACCCCGAATTCCGTAAAATTAAAAGAATTTTCCGTTATTTTATGTATTTTAACTAACAAAAAATTAACCACAAATTCCGTAAAAACAACAGAATTTTCAGTTATTTTATGTATTTTAACTATCAAAAAATTAACCACAAATTCCGTAAAAACAACAGAATTTTCAGTTATTTTATGTATTTTAACTATCAAAAAATTAACCACAAATTCCGTAAAAACAACAGAATTTTCAGTTATTTTATGTATTTTAACTATTTTAATTATTTATTTATGTATTTATTTATTTATTTATTAATTACAATACAAAGTAAATTTATATTCTAATTTTTGGTCCAAGGGTAAACCGGGTGACAAAGACCATATGTTTAGATTTTTGCAGCGACAGACCAAAGCCTCTGGTGGGAATCGAACCCACAACCCCCACGCTGATAGGCAAGCACGCTACCAACTCGCCTACCGGGGCTCTTAAGTATTTTAATAATTTCATTTTTTTGTTTTGTTTGGTTGATCAAAAATTCGCAGTAACATGTAACTTTTTTGCTGTTGTTATTTAAATGAACTGAAAATTCTGTTGTTTATACGGAATTTGTGGTTAGTTTTTTGATAGTTAAAATATATAAAATAACTGAATATTCTGTTGTTTTTAAGGAATTTGTGGTTAATTTTTTTGTAGTTGAATTATGTAAATTAACTTAAAAAACATTGTTTTTACGGAATTCACAGTTGAATTTTTGATAGTAAAAATAGCATAAACAAAGGAAAAATCTTATATTTTCACGGAATCCGTGACTTGTTCTTTTGATGTTAAGTCAGCTATTTTAACATTTAATATTATATGAACTTTTTGTTAAAATTAAATAAAAAAATAAGTAGATCGGTTTTTAAGTAAATTTTCAGTCATTTTAAATTACAGTTTCATTTAATTTTAACGTAAACAACTGCCAATATCAAATGCAACTGAAAATCCGTATTAATGTGCACTTAGTTTTTTTTGAATAAATATTAGATTCAGTTAAAAATAAATTTTCTTAGAATTTTAAATGCATTTTAAGTTAAAAACAAGTGCACGGAATACTTCCTAAATAAACTACAGTCCGTTACTGTAATAATATTGTGAGTGTGTTATCGAGACTTTTGAAGCAGCGAAACATAAGACGCATTTTAGCAGGAAGCTAATCCTATTAGTTGCTATTTCTTACCAGGCGACATATTCCGGTGAAAAAGATCTAGATATTGGCGAGAGAACGCTACGGACTAGCAGGTGTGTGAATTATCTGATAGTAAGCTGAATCAAATCCAATACGCAGTATACAAGGCCGCGAAGATAACGGCGCAACTAAGTCGACTAATGATCAACGTGGGCGGATCTCTACAGAACAAACGTAGGCTCTTGATGGAAGCAGGCAACAGCATCCTTCTCTTTGGCTGCGAAATCTCTGGAGAAGCAATGAAGTGGAAGAAGAGGATAAACAGATAATAAGGCCAGATGGGCGGCCAAACTGCTTCTACATCTAGAGAACTGGCTGGGACGAAGGAGAAATAGATTACTACCTGACCCAGATGTTGCCCGGACACGGATATTTTCGGAAGTACCTTTGCCGAATGGGCAAATGTACCACCCCATACAGCTTGTACGAAGAAGAAGACATAACTGATGATGCCGAGCACACATTCTTTGAATGTGCCCGATGGATCAAATATAGGTGGGTTTGAAACAGTATTAAAGACATAATGAGAAAAAAATTAAAGTCGCTGACAATTTGAAAAAAAAACTTAATTTTGCCAAAAATTCTACATAAATACTTTTTTATGAAAATTCAAAAATTCAAAATTTTTAAGCCAATTTCCACTTTGAACCCCAATTTCACAAATCGCAAAGTCAATCTTTTTGAAATTCTTCCCGATTTTATGTGTATATATATTCTAAACAATATTCCCCCATTAGCTCTACAAGATATACTGCAGCATTTGGGGATCGGAATACCCGCACATGATCATCGAGAGTCCAATAAATCCTCAGAGACTGACATGTTTGTGTGGATTTTGATGTAGCCCATTCTTCTTTGTAAATGCTGTTGGAAACTCTATTTCTGGATGGAGATTGCTGAATATGGACTGTTTTTGGTTTCAGTACAGTGGCACTCCATGTCATTCGGTCCATGCCACAAACGATCTTTTGCGCATCATGTTCGTCAATCGTGTTATCAAAAGCCTCGGCGATGTTAATTAGCCACCTCGGAGGTAAGATTTTACGTCTTCAGACTTTTTTTTTGTAGGATACCTAGAAAGACCAATAAATCACGATTCCGACCCCTATGATGAATATCGACCAAAAACCGGGCTTAAAATTAGTATCTACAGCTAGATTGTGGTTGTCTAGAAAAGCATTAGTGGTTGGGAGCCGGTTTTAAGCAGTAGAGTTTTTCTACACGACTTTTTTAAAAGCATTTCCCGTTTAAAAGTAATAAAAGTCATGCAAATTTAGAAATTATTACAAGCAATAATTGCTTTAGTCAATTTATAAAAGGTCAATTCATATAAAATCTTGAATGTGGAATTGGAATTGAAAGTGGGTACATGTCGGTGATTCATTAAAGGACTGTCCCAACTTAGAATTTGTAATTTTAACTAGAGATACATAGTACTGCCATCTTACAAATAATGACAGTGACTGTAACTCTATTTGCAATAGCGTTGAAGCATTTGTGTTTTGATTTCATAAGACAAATAAAACGAAAATTTGCATTTTTAGTTACAATATGTAAAGGGTGTTTTTTATTGGGGTATAGATCTTTAAGTTGGCATCACTTTTTTAACTGGCGGCCATTTTGTCAGCTGTCAAGTGATTAATATTTAGTTTGGTTTGCCATTTCATCATGAACAGATTGACAAAAGAACAACGCTTGCAAATCGTGCAAATTTATTTCGAAAGTAATGGTTCAGTTCGCGAAGTTCACCGCAAGCTCCGTCCATTTTATGCCATTACATCCACAAAAACTGACTGTTTGGTGTGCTCTATGGGCTGGTGGAGTCATTGGGCCATACTTCTTCCGAAATAATGCTGGAGAGTCAGTTACCGTTAATGGAGACCGGTATAGAGCCATGATAACCGACTATTTTGTTCCCGAATTGGATGGCATGAATGTGGATGAGTTGTGGTTCCAACAAGTGGTTGAAAATTGGACCTGTAGAATTGGGTTTATTCGAGCCAGCCGCGGCGGCCACATGCCCGAAATCATATTTAAACATTAATGGCATAAAATTATCCTTCCAATAAAGCCAAATTGATGGACATTAAAACGATTTTCTTGTGTTTTATTTCAATTCGAAGTTCTATACCTCAATAAAAAACACCCTTTACCTCTATGGAATATTCGCCGTACTTATGTAAAACCTTCACCGCAACTGACTTAATACACCACCCACGTTGTGTTCATCAGTTTCACTATAAGATTCGACAAGTACATACGTTACAAAATTTAGGCAGGTATTCGTATTTTAATTTCATTGCATTCCATTTCGTGTGTTGTCTTTGTCACGCTGAACACGAAAAAGAAGGGAGAACAAAAAAACACAACGTTCGAGAAAAAGTGTTTATGTGATTCTGCAAATAAAAATGTTGTGAAACAAAATCACACACACACATACACACGTAGAAAGCAAACTACCAGAAACGACAATTTCAATTCAATTGTAAATTTTATTTTATATTCATAGTATTAAGTTGCCACCGTCTCACACAGCAGCACAGGCAGCATCATCATCCCATCCCCGATCTGCCTTGTACACTTTGAAATGTTGGATCTGTTTGTGTTCCAAGTACAGTTATGTGTGTATGTATGTGTGAATGTAGTATTCTAGCACTGTTGTTGTAGCGAGTTACACAAATGCTAAAGTTGCAATAAACTAAGTTGGCCCACGAAGAGCGACTACAGGCAAATAAACACAGTGGTTAGATTGTCATACGATGTAGTAACAAATTTGGGATTGTGAAAAATATACAAAATTTTGGTGCCGATACTTTTTGCACTGTTCTTCAGTAAATTCTTTTCCAAGACTACAGCGATATTCGTGTACTCTCAGTTGGGTTGAGTGAGCAATAGGTATTGATCCCAATTCATTACCAGTATGTAAAATAACACACTTCACACTTAGCTGGTTACTGAATCATACTCGGGAAGGCTTATTTTTTTAAGAGATCTTTAACATCCTGACAGAAAACAAGATCTTCTTCTTGAAAATAGAATATTATACATTCTGCTTTCAGAAACTCTGTGTAATCGTAATTCATGGCTTCGTGGACAGTAGACATTTTTGTCTACATAGATTGGGATATATCTGGTGTGGGCCCATCTAACACACTCACTGTCTTGCTCTTGATGACATTGTTAAAATGCCTGGAAAGTTGGCATTACATCGCAGGCATTTTAAAAATTTCTATGACAGCGACTGGAAGCCGTACGGTGGTGATTAAGGACCAATAAATGAGTCCAGGTTGATCCTTGTTTCATTTAAACTAAAACTTTCAATTAACTTTTTCAGTTACATTTTAACTGCTGTTTAATCGTCCAACATTGGGCCATGTGATTGTAACAGCAATCGACAAAAGAAGAAACAAAATTATTTGCGTTCACCAACTTCCACAAAAAAAAATAAATTACTCAAATGACACAGACGTGTACTTTTATTGATAATGTAATTGGTTTCCGACCAGCAGCAGTTTCATACATGTGTTTTTTTCTGTGTCAAAGTAAATTTTTCAGTCTCTTTTAATTCTCATATTTTTTTTAATGATCAGGAGTATGGGTGCTGCAGTTGAACTTCCTCTGAACTTTTCGCAGACCGCTGATTTTTCTTCAGAATTTGCCAATCGCTTGCATACCGCAGTTTGATTTTTTTCGGAAATCCATTTCAAAAGATAAATATTATTTTAATTATTCACCGAAAACATATGTTTTCTGATAGAAAAGTTAGCTTTACATAATCGCTGTTTATCTACGATGTCATTTCTTTGGTGTGGTGATGGTGCGCACTAGGGTGGATTGAAAACATGTTTTTTTTTTAATTTGAAAAAGTTAACCTCGGAAAGAGATGTAGTCTGGGGTCCTAATGAGGAGAAAAATAAAGAAAAAAAATTTTAAAAAATTTTTAGGGTCGCGCCACTTTTTCGAAATTTGGAAATTATCGCTATTTTGGCGTTGATTTTAGAAAAATCCTAAAAATTAACGACTTAACTTATTGGAAATTTAAAAGTTTGAGCTTGTTCAATGCCCAAACAAAAGTATTTGAGGCAAATATCAGGATAATCTACTAATAATTGTAGCTTTGGTGGCGATTTCATTGTTCAGTCAATTTTCTGAAGAAGGGACGATTTGACTTATTTTACTTTTTGAAATTTTTGAACAATGAGAAAATTTTTTTTAAATTTTTTCTTGCCCTTATTTCATTGTTTACGCTATTGCAAACATTTATTGACATAAAACTTTTTAGGATTTTTCTAAAATCAACGCCAAAATAGCGATAATTTCCAAATTTCGAGGGAGTGGCGCGACCCCTAAACAATTTTTTTTCTTTATTTTTCCCCTCATTAGGACCCCAGACTACATCTCTTTCCGAGGTTAACTTTTTTTTTTTGAATTTCACTCCACCCTAGTGCGCACATCCAACAGAGACCCACGCTATTTTTCTAGAAGTGCGAAGTGTGTGATTTCATTTCCGGTTGTGCGATCGGATAATACACACTTCTCCTTATAAATCCGCTTATAAGGGAAGAGTATGCCGCCAGTGAAAAAGCTGTAGGAGCACACTATTCTCGGTAGTGGATCCAGTTCCGATTTCGACCATTATTGAGTCCATGCCAGTGTTATTGTCAGCCAGTTATTCATTGAAGTCACACGAGGGATGCTAATGTCACCTCCTCTGACATCTAAAGCACTTGGGTTTGGGGCGTATAATTGGATAACTGTTGTGTTCCTCGCACGTATTCGGAATCTGACAGATATAACAAACTTCAAAAATTATTGAAATGTAGATTACGGCATCCTGCGGAGAAAATGCAAATGATCTGCGCATGTTGGACAAATGACGACGCGAGTCAGTCAAAGTGGTTGTAGTTGCAGGGTTGCCAACTATCACTTAATACATACATTGGTTTGCGTGGAATAATAAATTTCACGTATGAAGCCACTTCTTAAATATATAAATATTGCATATATAATTAGCAACGATTTCGCAAGAAATTCAATTGATTTCGTCTATAAAAATAGTTCCTTGTTCTGATAGGGAACTTTTCAGTCGTTGTAGATACACATAGAGTTGGCAACTCCTACAAGGAACAAACTACGTCATCTAGCGGGAAATCATGTGCATGTCGTAATTTTTATTTCTATGATTCTTAATAAAGTGTATGTGGGCTAGATAGAAAAAGCCCGCACCTCTTTCTCTTTTTTGGCTCGATCGTTTTCCCGAGGAAAGGTTATCTTAATCGGTTCGGGACTGAGAATTTGGCAGAACCAGGTCATCGGGCTTCGGGTATACAGTGTAATTTAAATGTTTCGTGCAGCGGGCGTACATTAAATGTTCCAATTCGAGATCCATTTTTCAGGATATAATGTATATTAATGGTATTCAAATACATTCGCCATAGAAAGAATAGACCGGTATAATTGGTCTGTTATTGTGGGGAATTTTTGTTCGTCGAGAGAAAGATTTTCTTGTTAATTCTTAACAAAGGGTTTTCCAACAAGCGAAGTTATTATGAATCACCCGGTATTTCGGAAGCTGTCACTTTTGAAGCTTTTATTCTTTGACATTTGACTGCGCCATTACTACTTGGAACGATACACGCTTCAATAACGCATTGAAATTATTAAGATTCACTACAAAAATGGTGAAAATCTTGCCGTCACAGTTCGCAAAACTAAAGCATTTTTGGGTCGTCGTGAAGCATCTTGTCGGACCGCAAAACAGACATTGGTGGACAAATTCGAGCTGTTGGGTCAAGTTAGTGATGTGAAGAATAAAACCCGTGCACGTCGCTCAAGAACAACGGAGAGTAATGCTGCTGCAGCCCAAAGTGTTGAAGAAAATCCAGGTTTGTCCATTCCTCGTCGTTCTTTGGAATTGGACATTCCACAAACGTCATTTCACCGTATTTTGCATAAAGACTTGGGTCTTAAGGCTTATAAAGTTCAGTTAACACAAGAACTCAAGCTGGCCGTTCATCAACAAAGCTTTGCTAATTGGGTCCATGAAAATTATCCGGAATTCCATCGAAAAATCATTTTGACTATTAAGGCCCATTTCCACCTCGGTGGCTACGTCAACAAGCAAAATTGTTGCAGCTCGAAAACCCACGAGTTATTGTTGAGAAGCCTCTCCATCCTCAACGTGTGACTGTTTGGTGTGGTTTTTGGTCCGGCGGGGCACATTGGACCTTATTTTTTTTGAAAATGAGGTTGGATCAACTGTTACGGTGAATGGATTGCGCTATCGAGAGGTGATTAATGATTTTTTAAGGTCGGAGTTGGATGATATTGATCTAGACAA
The DNA here is from genome assembly GCA_958296145.1 of Hydrotaea cyrtoneurina. NCBI lineage: Eukaryota > Metazoa > Arthropoda > Insecta > Diptera > Muscidae > Hydrotaea > Hydrotaea cyrtoneurina. The sequence continues at coordinate 45,615,223 of OY282514.1, read as the reverse complement.
CGTTTATTTTCAAAAAGTAGCGCTGCTCAAGCAACGAAACCATTGCTCTTTTACGGGAAAAATCTACGGACCGTGTTATCTCTTGCAGAGGTGATCACAATTGGCCACCGAGATCTTGTGAATTAACACCTTGCGACTTCTTCCTTAAGTGCCACGTGAAAGATAAGGTCTACGCCAACAGCCCTTAAAGATAGAATTCGTGAGACTATCGGGGACACTGGGCAGCCACTTTGCGATATGGTCCTGTAAGCGTGGTCTTGGTGACCATTTGGCTGTTTTTGTTTTGACATACCTTCCTCTTTATTATGAAATAAACATTCGAGCATTTAAATCAAAAAATTAAAAATTTCTTTGAACACCTAAATAACACCTCTTGTTGGAATACCCTGTATAACCCAAATTGACAGATATTGGCTAATGCGAGTCTTGGGTTTATGGCCTTTTTATGGCGATTAATTAAGTTTTTACCCCAAAGATGCAACTACCAACATATTATTTCTATCCGGTTAATGATGTCATGATGACATTTCTGTGGACTTGAAAACTAATAGCTTTTTTTGCAGAAGAGGGAGGAAATCATCGGAAATTGGTCTGACTGTATGTGATTACTCGACGAGATTTATGATAGTTTGACTCCGGTGGATGGACTAAGTGAAATAAGACATGAAGATCCTTGGTATCACGAACTGTAGAAGCCATGCAGAAGACCGAAGCGCTTGGAAATCACTTATTAAACAGGCCAAGACAAACAACAGGTTGTTCGAACTGTCCTGTCGGAAACTGTCCTGTCCTCAGAAAACAGATTCCGAAATTTGCCAAACTTGTAAAGTGCTTTTGGCCACTATCCTTTTAATTCATAATCATGTATTTAAATCTAAGATCCCATGATAAAAAGAAATACTATAGAACAAGATATGATGATATGATTTGGAGAAAGAATGCATAATATTGAAAATAACGTTAAGAACCGCCGTATTCATGGACTAAGTGGAATCCTCGCAATTATATAAAGTCCTTTTCGGTAATATATTACATAGGACGTAGTAATTACGTCAAACTGATGAGAACTAATCAGTGTACCGCTGTTAAGCCTACATTACATTTAATCTTTACTTTGTCAGTTTATATTTTTCTGAAGAGATTCACTTCCAATCGCCAAACAACATCACCACTGTTCGCAAGGCGAATGAAGAACAAAAGCATTCTGCAAAGTTAAATCCAATGTACGTGTGCAAGAAAATGTACTTACTTAGCGGGATTTGATGCTTAAACTTTTTCCTTGCCGTTAAATCGTAAATTTGGCACAAAAAACACAAGACAAGGCACACACACATACACACTAGTACAGGCGGGGAAAAACAATAGGGCAAAAACCTTCCTAGTAAAAGAAGATGAAAAACTTTGAAGCGCCTACGTGACGCAAAAGATTTAAAGTCGTTTTTTTTTCTCAACTCAACTCACTCGGGCGGACCCGCCCTTGCTCGATGTTCACATTTTTCTTAGTCTCATGTTAGTTGTCCCCCGGTCTAGGGTTGTTTTTTTAGAGATTTTCCTCTACACCGTACACCTTGTTGTGGAAGAAGGTATTTGGCTTAAGTGTACAACAACGACATCACCAACAACAGCAACAGCAAATGAAATTGAAGAAGAATAACTTTGGCACCAGTTTGTTGGATTACAACAAGAACGGCCAGAGATGAAGAACCTTAAAATACGAATGCGTATATAATGAAAAATTGCTAGAACAACAACAATAAGTCTACGTGTCAGTTGTATGATTGGTGTTGTTGTTGCATTTTCGAATGTCACCTCATCGGATTGGTTGTTATCCTGACCAAAGCCATTTCAGTCAATTGTTTGCTACGTTTCACGTCGGTCCTTCTTTCGAACAAATTTGCTTTGGATTCATTTTAATGTTGAAAATGTCAAACGTTTCGTATCGTTCGGGCACAATGTCCGTCTGCCATGTATTCGTCGTCCAATGTGATTATAGGATTATAGGTTTGGATTAAGTGTAATGCTTTATAATTTGCTTTTTACAGTTGGTATTAAACAGAGAGCTGCTAGGAGAATTGATTTGCGGGATTATATGTAGATATAGCAGCCTTGTTTTCAATATGAAATAGTCTCCTACCTTTAGTGGAGATACTTACTGAGCCAGGTCCGCATAACTAATATTACCTCTGCGGGGGTGTCAGAAATCTAAAACTCTAATATAAATATGCGATCATCGTACTGAAATTCGTTTTTAGCTTTGGCTACAGCACAGTCCGAGTTTATGACAATTTCTTGAGCTTTTAAGACCTTTCAGATACTTATATATTCTGGAAAAAAAATACTGTGCAGAATGTATCTGGAAATCAGTAGTTATGAATACTCTATGAGAGTAATGTGAAGCTCTAGCTATAGCGAATGGTGCCAACTGTAGCTGAGTGAAATGCTGTATATTTTGTTTTAGAATCTCTAAAAATCAAGTAGAATGCAGTATCTACACACAAAAATGCAGTATATTTATTTGAGTGAAATTTAATGGTTTTTGAAAAAGTGAAAATAACAAAAACTAAATTATTGGGATTCCGAATGATCAAATTGAACTGACATGGGACTATCATGAACTTTCTTCGGGGTTTTGAAATCATAATTGTCTTCTGAGGAGATTTTTCGCAACAAATCTGGACGAGTTTTGAAAAATTTGAAGACTTGCAAAAGCGCAACAAGAGAACCAAGTTTGAGATTGAAAGAAATGGCGCTTAATCATAAGAGAAGCGTGAACGAATGAAATATTTTTCTGACAGCTGTCAATGTGCCTCGTTAGTGTTGAAATGAGGTCCACGTCGAGGTCAATGTCGGCGGCGGCTCTAAGCCGAAGATTTTTCTTACACAAATTTTATTGTTTTCTTTAATAGTTAATTTATTCCAGAGTCTAAATCGGCTTGGAGTTCTGAATCGGCTTGGACCTCTGCGCAGCTGAAATACGTTTTCCCTAAAGAATGGAATTGGGATAAACTTGGAAGTTCTCAAGTTTTCCGGTCACATGATTAAAAAAAATGGCCGGATTTGCCTGGTATTCCAGAATGTAGTGGACCCAGACCATCTATCGTTCGCCTGCCTAAGAGCTTCTAATCCGAGAATGAGTTCGCCGGGGGAATACCTACGTCTTCCAAATCCGATTGAACTTGCAAGGTTGTCCCAAATCGGGACAGTTCATCTGCTCTATCATTTCCCACAATGTTCCGGTGTCCCGCAACATCAAACTCATCTATTTAGGAGATGCGCGGTAGCAGATTTCAGAGATTTTATAGCAGCTTGGCTGTCAGAGTAAATATTGATGCCTGTAGAGGACTAAGTAACTTCCCTATTGGCCATGCAATGATCTAGCAGCTTAAAGCCAGCTAGAATATGTGTGGCGGAGTTATTCACAAAACTTGCAGTGGTTAATATATATTCCACTATTCGTGCATTATGTTGTAGATTCCGTGAAATCGTTCATTTACCAATGGAACTGTTGGGCCGGTGCGAAGATTCTCTAAGACATTTGCCTTGAATTTAGGAGAAAAATCTGTATAAAACCAGTGGACAAATAGTAAGTTCGGCCGGGCCGAATCTTATATACCCTCCATCATGGATCCTTAAAAAGTCAATAAATAAGAAAACCAGTGAAAAAGTTGCAGTCGGGTAAACCGACTTATATATACCCTCACCCTCATTAAAAACATACAAGTCTCATATTTCAAAGTATCGGAAAGTTAAATGTGTGAGTAGCTACCATCATTTGATGTTACATCTGATGAAAAGTCATAATAGCAACCTAGAATACCGAATGTTTTAGAAAGTGGGCGAAATAGCAGATTTGTATGGCATGTACCAGAAGGGGAGTTGCCAGACTGGCAACTTTTTGTCCAAAACTTAGTCTAACTCTACTTTTACTAAATACAAAATTTGGGGAAGATCCAACTAGGCGTGTTGATATTATTACACGATTTCTAAAGTGGGCGAAATAGCAGATTTGTATGGGAGGTACCCGAAGGGGTGTGGCCATATAGCCCATTTGCTATCCCATAAGCAGTTTTGGGAAAATATTAAGCCATGCCAAATTTCAGAGTGATTGCTTAACTCTTTCGAAAGTTATCGTGCGTACCAGCAGGACAGACGGACATGGCTCAGACGATTCAGAAAGTCATAAAACGAATTTGGTTCAAAGACACCTGGGGTCTAATGTGGATATTTCTATGTGTTACACTTTTGAGCCGTATCAAATGATATATACCCTCCCACCGTAGGGTGAGGGTATAACTAACTGAGTTTTTGGGCCGCTCGTGACCCGATAGTCCCAGGAACCCGATCACAAATTTTATCCAAATCATGAAAATAAATGCATATTTGGGTTCGCGAGAAAATTTCGTTGCATTTCGATACCCATATGTCCATGTTTGTCAAGGGACGGTTTTTGGGCCGCTGGTGACCCGATAGTCCCAGAAACCGGATCAAAAAATTTAGGCAAATCATGAAAATAAAGCCATATTTGGGTTCGTGAGTAAATTTCGTTGCACTTCGATACCCATATGCGCATGTTTATCATGGGCCCTTTTTTGGGCCCCAAGGGTCCACGGAACCCATGAGCACGCCCATTTTTGGGATTTTTTTCCCCATCTATAAATTATATAAACTTAGAACTTAGATGTAGTGAAAAAAAATATTTGAAAAATTTGATTATGGCCGGAATATATTTAGTCCCGTAAAGGGGAACTTTTTCCCCTTTGGTCCGATATGGCCCATTCTCGAACTTAACCTGCTTATGGGCAAAAAACATCTTCCTACAAAATTTCAGCTTTTTAGCGTTGGTCGTTCGCACTCTATCGTGATTTCAACAGACAACAGACGGACGGACGGACGGACGGACGGACGGACGGACAGACGGACAGACGGACATCGCTAGAATGTCTTAGAATGTTACACTGACCAATAATATATATACTTTATAGGGTCGCAGATCACTCTTTCGAGGTGTTGCAAACGGAATGACAAACTTAGTATATACTCCATCCTATGATGGAGTGTATAAAAATGGTATTTCATTGGTCAAATTTTGGAAACCATGCAATGATATCAAAGTAATATTATCATTAACTTATAGCTAGATTGATGACCAGCAATTGGTGTTATGTATCGAATTATGTTATGTAAAAAATGAATAATGGTCATCTACAGAACATGCATAAATTAAATTAACTAGCTTCTGACCTCAGTAGTCAGAGCTTGCATTATGGCTGTAATTTAGTTAAAAATACAATTGTTAATAAATGAAAAATGTAATTTAATTTTATGTTGTCTATCTTCGGAAAGTTATCGTTACCTTATCCTGTTCAGAGGAGCGTACATAGCATATAAATCATTTCAAGTTCTTTTGGGAATTTTACAATTTCGATTTATGTTGAAGAATTAGACAATAGCTTGTAACTAGTCTTGGCTTAAAATATATGGAAAATCCAGCCCATTCCAGTCCGTCTGGCAACCCTAATGGTAATAATCTCAGATAAGTAGATTTTTCTAATACGCGCCACTAAATGACGATGCCGTCAGCCGGAGGCAGCCTCTATGACTATAAATGCAATCAGATTGTATTGAGACTTTTTCGTTTTCTCATATCCCAAAAAAACGAAAAATTCCCAAAAATAAAATGTTACCTAAAAATTATAAAAAAAACTCCCTAATTTTTTTTGGGGAATTTTTCATAATGAGATTTTTCGGGGAATTTTTAATTTTCTTTTTGGGCATTTGTCATTTGTGAAATTTTTCATAGAGCCCTATTTATCACTTGATTATGTCCAGGCTCCGTTGGTCTTTTATAGATGACAGTTGTTGAGAGAATAAGTCAAATATATTTCCAATGCTACAGTAGAAGTTTTTCCATGATGCTCGCTGTGAAGATGTTAGAGTCTTCTTGACGATTTTTAGTTCTGATTCGTACAATTCCCGGTCTTGCTCAACCCTCGTGACTTACAGTCCTATTAAAGAGTCTGCCAGGGTTTCTACGGGGGTAGCTCCATATTTATTCGTTAAGGTTTTTAACCTACAGCTGCGCTCAAAATAATAGTAATAATAAACAACTCTATAATATTAATATTTTATGTTAAAATATTATTCGCTGTAATATATATAAATAATATCTCGAAACTGTACATATTTATTTAAAAACATATATGTAAATAAAGATGATTCCAAAAATTGATTGAAATAATAGTAGTGGTTATTAAATTATTAAGAATAATGAAAGAAATTAATTAAGAACTCCCATTAATTATTAAATATATATTTTTTCTAAAAGAATATTAGGGTACAAGTAATTTAAAAAGGCAACAACATAGAATACGTCATATTTTCGAAGCATATAGGTTCGGTTTTTTAATTTATGTCAAAATTGGCCGCTCAAATTAAAAACTTTAGTAAAGGGTGATTTTTTTGAGGTTAGGATTTTCATGCATTAGTATTTGACAGATCACGTGGGATTTCAGACATGGTGTCAAAGAGAAAGATGCTCAGTATGCTTTGACATTTCATCATGAATAGACTTACTAACGAGCAACGCTTGCAAATCATTGAATTTTATTACCAAAATCAGTGTTCGGTTCGAAATGTGTTTCGCGCTTTACGTCCGATTTATGGTCTACATAATCGACCAAGTGAGCAAACAATTAATGCGATTGTGACCAAGTTTCGCACTCAGTTTACTTTATTGGACATTAAACCAACCACACGAATGCGTACAGTGCGTACAGAAGAGAATATTGCGTCTGTTTCTGAGAGTGTTGCTGAAGACCGTGAAATGTCGATTCGTCGCCGTTCGCAGCAATTGGGTTTGTGTTATTCGACCACATGGAAGATTTTTCGCAAAGATCTTGGTGTAAAACCGTATAAAATACAGCTCGTGCAAGAACTGAAGCCGAACGATCTGCCACAACGTCGAATTTTCAGTGAATGGGCCCTAGAAAAGTTGGCAGAAAATCCGCTTTTTTATCGACAAATTTTGTTCAGCGATGAGGCTCATTTCTGGTTGAATGGCTACGTAAATAAGCAAAATTGCCGCATTTGGAGTGAAGAGCAACCAGAAGCCGTTCAAGAACTGCCCATGCATCCCGAAAAATGCACTGTTTGGTGTGGTTTGTACGCTGGTGGAATCATTGGACCGTATTTTTTCAAAGATGCTGTTGGACGCAACGTTACGGTGAATGGCGATCGCTATCGTTCGATGCTAACAAACTTTTTGTTGCCAAAAATGGAAGAACTAAACTTGGTTGACATGTGGTTTCAACAAGATGGCGCTACATGCCACACAGCTCGCGATTCTATGGCCATTTTGAGGGAAAACTTCGGAGAACAATTCATCTCAAGAAATGGACCGGTAAGTTGGCCACCAAGATCATGCGATTTGACGCCTTTAGACTATTTTTTGTGGGGCTACGTCAAGTCTAAAGTCTACAGAAATAAGCCAGCAACTATTCCAGCTTTGGAAGACAACATTTCCGAAGAAATTCGGGCTATTCCGGCCGAAATGCTCGAAAAAGTTGCCCAAAATTGGACTTTCCGAATGGACCACCTAAGCCGCAGCCGCGGTCAACATTTAAATGAAATTATCTTCAAAAAGTAAATGTCATGGACCAATCTAACGTTTCAAATAAAGAACCGATGAGATTTTGCAAATTTTATGCGTTTTTTTTAAAAAAAAAGTTATCAAGCTCTTAACAAATCACTCTTTACTACTTGTTTCTTTTTTTAATTTAAACTTTAATAGGTTACTAAATTTATTAATACTTAGTTGCATGGCCTTTGTTTGTAATTACGGCTGCACAGCGCCTCGGCATCGTGCCAACAAGATGTTGGCATCTTTGGTCAGGGATTGAACTTCCCAAAGTTGATATACTCTTGTTGGCTGAGATTGGGTAACTGCCTTCTTCACATCGCACCACAAATTCTGAATTGGATTAGGGTTTGGGGACTGTGCTGACCACTCAAGTATATTTACATTGTTTGCCTGGCACCACTCTTTCGCAACTTTGTAGTACGCTCTTAGTATGCTAGTACGCTCTTAGAGACGATGACTTAGAATCAGACGAATTAATAGTTTTAAAATGATATACTACTCAAGTTTTTCCGAGTCTCAGTTGCCAAAGTATTGCTTATACACTCCTAATATAACAAATATTTATATTGCATACGATTTGAGAATCCCTATGGAGTATTTAAGTGATAATACAAGTTTTGAGATTTAACAAACAAAAGAAAGCCCAGATTGTCGCTTGTCATTTAAGTGATCATTAAAATGTTTATTTAAACTCATTAAGCCATTAAGCCTTAATTTCGAATTAATTTCACACGCAAATAAATGTCTCAAGTTTTCACTGCTTCATGTTTGTAACGAAATTGTTAAATCATAAAAATGCATTTCAGCACTTACGACATACGCGAGACAACGACATACGCGCTCTCGCATTTCACATCAACTTTAGTGCCAACAATTGTTTAAAAGGAAAATTATAAGGTGATTTTATCACCATCACTTGTGTCCTCGACAAAAAAAACGTCTCCTCCTCCCCAAAAGCCATTGCCAATCCCATTAGCATCAACCTCAGCATCATTATCTTCATCCACATTCTTGTTCTTATTGTCGTCGTCATCGTCGTCGTCGTCGTCGCCGTAGTCGTCACCATCATCGTCAGTGTCATATGCTGCTCTCATAAGGATCATCAACTTGTTTGCGACATGATGTGTTGAACGTCATAAAAATTGAGATTGTTGCCAAAAAAAAAAAAAAAAGAAATGCTGGAGCGAGGGATGACGAACGTAAGCGGAAAATTCGTATGCGATAAATGAATGGTTGAATGTCACGCGAAAGCAGCCGAGTGAAATGCATCATAAAACTGACATAAAACTCAAATTTTACTTGAAGGTATGACCACTTGACTGAGCTTTCCCCTCCGATTATTCGTAAGCAAATACAAGTCTGTGCTGGCGCTCCCCCTGACATTCGTACAGTAATGGAGGCTGATGGCTGCAGAATGCACCGTGTGACAGTGCATGGAGTTGCGAGAAAAAATGTGATTTGTTTTAATACCAAGCCAATTTACTTGTATGAATCAGGGAAGTAAATCGAACAGACTTAATATATTTGTGTCTTCATATAACACAGATCGTCAAAGGTGTACAATATCATGGTTAATTGCAGAGAAACACATTAATTAATTGCAATGTAATTTCCTAATATATATTTATGTAAGTTTTGGATTAAATCTCCACTATAATTATAGATTTTTCTATTCCAGGACCAAGGATAATATTGTTTAAAAAATAACGAATATTAGAATAAACATTTTTTAAAGCTAAATTTACAAGGTATAGGTTGGATCATTTTGATTATAATTGTCTTTCAAACAAAATAATCTCAGGGTTAATTCTGTATAAGAACGTCTGAGATATTTCAGAAACATTTTCGCCCGCCATCATTACGAGCGTGTTATCAATTTATAAATCCATCTTTCCTTTTGGACAGACTTCTAAAGATTTTAGTCAGAAAATTCAATATCAAATGCATATAATCTTCGATGACATTTTTCCCACTTTGTACACAAATGTGTGTTCAGATTATTTTCTGATAAGTATATACGGTATTTATCGGAAATTTCATCGGTTGCACTTTCTACTATAAATTACTTAAATAGTGAGTCTTATTTTGAACTCTTTTTGCTGTTTATTGCCTCGAAGAGTACTTCAATTAAATCTTCAAAGAATTGTTGGTTTAATCAGACATGCTTACAAGCTATCAGATCTAGAGGGGGAAGCGTTCAGAAAATGGCGTTTAAATAAAAATGCCACAATTGAGCTGCTGGATGGTGCTCTTCGACGCTAGCTCTTTTCTACATGTCGTACCATGCTCGTATTTACACTTCATGTTGGAAAGTTGCCAATGTTCAGCCGATCCCCCAAAAAGTTGAGGCAACAAATCCTGCAAATTACCGCCCAATAGCAATTGGTTCTGTTCTCTCGAAGGTTTTTGGAGAATATGGTTCATAACCATCCGGTTAAGTATTTAGAGTCTAACGGCCTTCTGAATGATCGACAGTATTGGTTCCTACGAAAACGATCTACTGGAAATCTGGTGGCATTTCTTTCAGAACGATGGAGTAGATCTCCTCACCGCTTTGGTAAAAACAAGGTCGTGGCTCTGGATATTTCCTAGGCGTCATATCGAAACTTATTGCATCAGGTGTTGAATATAACTTCTACAGATTCATATTGAGTTTCCTCAGAGATCACTCTGTACGAGTTGTTATAAATGGGGTATCATCCAATGAGCATAGGATGACAGTCCTCTCTCCTTCTCCATTTCTTATTTTCATTGACGACCTCTTGGGTCAGACCGATCTACTCCTTTACGGATGACAGCAGCCTCTGTCACTCATATGCATTAAATCATCGGCCAGATGAATGACTCACACAATCGCAATTTGGCGACGATTTATGAGTAGGGTCAAATAAACAGAGTATATTTTAATGCACACAAGACCCAGTGCTGTTTATTGTCACACAAACATTCACCTGAGTCATGGAGCGGGAGTTTTTTTTTTAATTTCAAGGAGTTCGGGTAGGAATATTTTGACGCTTGGTCTCAATCTTAAATACTGAAAAATTGAGCCAAATCGGACAATGTTAACACGTACCGCATTTAGGTCAAAGGTCAAACTAGGGTACATTTTGTACTATAAACAACTGAAATCGTTTTTTTTTTGCGGTGGAAATTTGGTTAACTCTATACCATTGCTATAAACTATAAATACTGAAAATTTTACGATTTTATCATGGTATTCTGGGAGGTAAAAGTTCATATGTGGGGATGTTTCATATTTTTTGGTAAAAAGTACGTTTATTTTTCTGCCGATTTTTGTGAAATTTAGCATAATTGAGTCACTGGGTCCAGTAATTAAGTTATATTAGTTTCAAGATTATTGGATTGGATATTGTATTGCATGGAGGTCAAAAGTCATATATAAGGATATGGTGAATTTTTAAAAAAATAAAACAGGTATCTTTTATTTATTGTGAAATTGACTTCAATACAATATAGGCCTAGTCGAGATGTTAACAAAACAGTTCCAAGTTTTCAATACCTCTTGAGAAAACGGAGTTATGACTAATACGCTGACTATAGCTGACTTTGTTCACCTAAACAGTAATAACGTGCTCCAATCTCTATGGGTAGTGTAGATATCGACGAATCAGATATACTTTTTGTTTTGTGCATGAAGAAAGAGGTTCATGCTCATTGGACTAGCCATATATTCGAAGTGTCGACAGAATCATTCAAGTGTTTTGTCCTTTTAAAGCAGTGCAAGAAATACTTCACCCCATCTGATCTCGTAAATATTTACACCACCTACATTCGGCCTCAAATGGAATATAACTTCCATATATGGGCAGGAGCTCCAGGAGCTATTCTAAACATATTTTAGCGGTATCTGCTCCTCAGTCGTCTTGTCCTTGATGTTAGAAAATCTATAGAGTAAATTCTTTCTTCAGTCGAACCCCTCGTATGTGGAATATTCTTCCAGCAAATGTGTTTCCGGCCAGTTGTAACAATCTCAAATTCAAAACAATGGTCTACAAACACTACTTCTTCTTTCCTTATTCCGATAACTAAATTTCCTTCCGCCAACACAGTGCATAGCATTTATAGCTGACATCCCCTCGACAAAAAAATGATTTCCAACTACTTCAGTCTTGTGCGTGCTTTCTCCAGTTTGTCATACCAAGAATCTCGACAAAAAAATGATTTCCAACTACTTCAGTCTAGTGAGTGTTTTCTCCAGTTCGTCATACCAAGGATTTGCATGTCTTCTTCCACTTGGTCCTTCCACCAAAGTATCGGTCTTCTCTGTCTGCGCCTTCCGTAGTAGTTTTCATCCAACGCCTTTCTGGCTGGAGCGTTTGTATTTATTCCACCGCCATAGCCCAGTCAGCGCCATCGCTGTATTTGTATGCACTTAACTACGTTCATGTCGGGATACAGCTCATAGTGCTCACGATATATTCGACGTCTATACTCCTCGTTAACGCAGATAGTGCTGTAGATTTTTCGAAGGCTCAGCTTCTTCTGCTTTCGCAAGTAGCCCTGTTTCGACGCCATAAAGACGCACAGGTAGAATATGCGTGTTGTACAGTGTTATTTTGATTCGACGAGAGAGAGAGCTCTATTCCTGAATTGTTTCTTTAGCCCGAAATTACATCTATTTACCATCACGATCCTTCACCATATCGCCACAGTATTATTGTATTACTTCCTTCACTACCTGGACGTTGCAACTCCTGGGCTTCACTATGTCGCCTTTCTTCCGTCGAAACGTTTGTCCAGCAGTGGCAAACACAAATATTGTCTTTTTTGTCCTCGTACACCTTAAGACCCGCCTTTGCCGAATCCTTCTCGATTCTGGAAAGAGCCAGTTACATGGGGCTTTTGGTGTTCATTTTAATCACTTCTGCTTTTCCAATATTTCCTCCATCAGTATGTTGAAGAAGTTACACGATAACTATTCGCCCCATTAAACACATCTTATGTCGGTGAATGGTTCGGAGAGGTCGCTGTTTATCTATACAAAGACGTTCTTAGGCAATATCTCGATTTCTATTGCCATATCACACTGTTCACTGTTCGAACACTTCTGACACACGTGCATAAGTACCTATCAAATTCTGGGTTCAAACCAAAGCACCACTGCAATGGTAAATAGAACGAAATTCATCTTAATCAAAGCATGTGATAATATCGTCGGAGCCAAAGAAAATAAAACGCAGATAAAGTTTTTAGTTTTAAGTTTCTACTTCTTCACTCCAAGTTTCGCCATCAACGCACGCACTTGCAGACAAACACATATAAACGCACATACAAATAAACAACAGTGGCGGACAATAGAGCTTCATGAAACCCTTAGAAGAGTATCTGATAGTAGAGTGATAAAAAAAGCCATTGTACCCTAAATTCAAAGGTCGAGTTTATGCTTTTTCGATCGTGCCGACCATTATATTACCTTAGGCATGGAGTTAGTAACAACTGACAGCTTTATGGGATAGTTCAGAGTACGTAGGAGGTTTTACATAATGCATCCTATGTGAAGGCCTTGCCAAAGCGGCCACTGCGTTAGACTTAAATACGAGTAGTCTTATAACAAATAACATTTTTATTCCAAGATGATGATAAAGTGCTCGTGTTGAAGAAAATAAAATAAACTTTTTATGATGCTTTATTAGCGGGAGTTAAGGCAGCAGCATCAGCCTCAGCATAAGCGGCAGTTGTCGGCAACAGCAACATCCACAGCCAGTGCCACATTAATATCGGCAATAAGAAAGTGACTGAGAGATTTATAGGTCGTTGTGGAGTCGGTGGTACATACATAGTATGAGTCTAGCAGTGGCAGTGACGGTGTTGGCGGTTGCAAGTAGCTATGGGCTGCAAAGTTATTATTTGATGCAACATAGCAGTCATTATTAGTGTGCCTCAGCAGCTTTATGGATGGAGGCTTAAATGTGATGCGCAATCATCTCTATCGCTATCTGGCTGCCACAGGAAATACACAGACACACCACAACTTGCCACTGCCACTTACCACTTCAGCATAACTCATTTTTCTTAAGTTCGGTTTGTTCGTTCGCCTGTGCTTATTTTTCGCATAATCAGGCAAAAAAAAATGTATACATAACAAATAAACCAAGTCAATGCCAAACTGAACGCATCACTTAAGTTGTACTCGGTGCAAAGTTTGAGATTATATTTTTCTTCTTAATTTTTTCTTTACTATTCGACAAAAGTTAAATAAACTTTAAACTTTTGTGAAAACAAAATATGTTCTCCCTTTCGCCTCTCGACTCAGCGGTATGTGCTGATTTCTCTGCTAATGAAGTGTATTCTTTGGCGGTGTTTATTACCGATGTGGGATAGATGCGTTCTACAAACTGTTTGGTGGTTTTCAACTGCTACGGCAGCCTGTTCGTAGCCTGCAGTTCAGACACGTGTTGGCAACAAAAGACTGCAATTAAATTGTTGGCTAAAATTATCGAATTTGGTATTGCTTATTTGAGGCGATCATTGAGTTTACGAAAAAAATCAAATACTTCGAAAGTTATTGCTCATCGAAGAAACAAGTGATTTAAAACAAACAAAATACGATGTGTAATTTTTGAAGTTATGAACATATAACCATATATTAGAATACTACGTGATAAAAGACAAACAAAAAGACCCGTGTCACCCAATTTTGCCCACAGTGATGCACTAACACAGTCCGGAAACTTTTCCTTCGTTGCTTGTGTGGCACCTAGCGCCATCTTGTTGAAAGTAAAAGTTGTTGACCCCGACGAACCAAACAGTCACACGTTGAGGATGCAGAGGCTTTTCAACAATAACTCTTCGGTTTTCCGAGATTTGTTGACGTAGCCACCGAGGTGGAAACGGGCCTCATCAGTCAAGATGATTTCAATGGAATTCCGGATCATTTTCATTCATTTCAAGGACACAATCAGCAAAGACACGACGTTGTTGATGAACGGCCAGCTTGAGTTCTTGTGTTAACTGATCTTTATAAGCCTTAAGACCCAAGTATATATGCAAAATACGGTGAAATGACGTTTGTGGAATGCCCAATTCCATAGAACGACGAGGAATGGACAAACCTGGGTTTTCTTCAACACTATGGTCTACAGCAGCAATATTCTCAGTTGTTCTTGAGCTACGTACACGGGTTTTATTCTTCACATCACTAACTTGTCCCAACAGCTCGTATTATTCAGCCAATTTCTGTATTGCGGTCCGACGAGGTGCTTCATGACGACCCAAAAATGATTTTGTTTTGCGAACTGCAAGATTTTCACCATTTTTGTAGTGAATTTTAATAGTTTCAATGCGTTGTTGAAGCGTGTATCGTTTTTAAAGAATAAAAGCTTCAAAAGTGACAGCTACCGAAATACCGGGTGAATCAAAATAAAACCTCTTGTTGGTAAAATAAAAACATTTTTGCAATTATTTATCGCCATTCATTAATCCGCTTCGAATGCCATACATTCTTATATACCGCTTAGGTGAAGGTCAATCACTTCGATTTTGGTAATGCAAGGATTTTGGCCAAATCATTGGCTCGTAAATTCTCCTAAGGCTACTTCCCTTTCTGTCGAAAACTGATAGCGCTGCACCCACCACACAAACTATGGAAAAGAAAACTTAAACTTAAATGCCAACGGCATTGGTAACCACGAGATTACAGTTCAACATTGGTTTCCTTCTATTGCGATTTGTTGTTTTCCTTCATTTCTCAAAAAAAAAAAAAATAACACTATTTTTTAATTTAGTTCTTCTTAGACAGGATGTACAAGTTGAGGTGTGTGTGTACGGTCCACAGTATTTGCAGGTCTGGTGTGTGGTGAGTGTATAAATTTTTCCTTGGGCGCTAAACTTAAATTGGAACTGCTTCCGGAGGCTTTAAATGCCTTCAGTCACGCACCAAAGTTTTACCTTGATCCAAGCTGTAGCTAACCATGGTAAGGTGTGCTGCTTCCCATTCGTCTTTGTCGTGTTGGTCTTAAGCAGCGCCACAACTTTAATTCGCTCCTCTCTCCCTCGTTCTCGCTGCGAAAACAAAGCAAACTTTCATTGTCTATGCATTTTTTTTTTGGCATGTATGAGTGTGTGCGTGAATGAGTAAGTGAGGGTCTTATCCTCATTTAGTTGCTTTGCAAAAATAGAACTAAGCCGTCAAAGTTTAACAAAACTGAGTCAGCAGACTGTAGTTACAGCGAGGTCTATGGTATCCTTCAAATATTCACAAACTCGCTGGCACACTGGGGTGAGTAACACAAAATCGTTAAAATAGTTAAAAAGTATCTTCCATGCTGAATGAAATTAGCCTCCGTTTGTCAAAATCGTTTCAAAATTCCAAATGTCACGTTTGCTGTTCTAGGAGGTCAATTGAATGATTTGAAAAATACACCAGTACCTCACTGTGCGTCGTGGTTACGTTCCATGCAGAGTGAATTATGATTATCCGTAGCAAACCATGTCAAGATTGAAGATAGGTTCAGCGGTTACAAAAGTAGACTTTCTGCAAAAAATACGTTTTGGCAAAAGCAGGACTTGGCACCATTTCAGTCTTAGATCATTGACCATGTTTTTCCTGGATGAATAACCACTTACTTATCAGTTCTTATTAAGTGCACCTAAATACCGCAAAGGAAAACTCACCCTAATGTATACGTTTGTATGTGTGTGCCTAACTAATAAAACATTCTTTTGCTAACGCTGATTGTGATTTTTCCAGCGCTTTCTTTCACAATCGATATGAAAATTGAGTCCGACTAAAAATTAAATACATTTCTATGCTGGCAAATTGGGTAGGTATGATAAGGGTCGTGAATTCGTCTTGTCTCTCTGTAACTACATTTAACATAATTTTTAGCGCAAAAATAAATACATACCCCATTTTTCATAATAAAGAATCGGCCCAAAATTGGGGTCATTTTATATAATGTGTTGGGTTTACGAACCTAATTCAAAAATGAAAAATATTTTTTGCTGCGACCATTGTTCATTTTCATATTGGGTGCATTTTTCAAATGTGATAAAAAAAATCACCTCAAATTTGGGGCGATTCTTCATTTTTGAATTGGGGCATTTTTTTATAAGCCGCATAAAATTAGCATCCATATAATCAAAAAATGAGATGCCACACTTTATGTGCAAAGTACATATAATTAATGTTAATTTATAAATTAAATTATTGTCATATTTTTTTTTTTATAAATACACTTTTCCGAGCTACGAAAATTTATTGTTGTTTTTTAGGGTATTTTTCATAATATTATGGATATTTGCATTGAGTAATTTTTCATGAATTGTTTGGGTGATTTTTGGGGACATTTTCATATTGGTGGGGGGGGGGGTGATTTTTCATTTGTTTGGGGAATTCTTCATTTTTTTGCGGGAATTCTTCATTTTACTGTTGCCTTTTATACTAACAGTATTTTATGCCAACCAGTCCATTAGTTCGGACAATATAAAGTTTTAAAAGTTTTAAGAAAATACACACCCAATTTAAAATGAAACTAGGGAACAAATTGGGGTGCGTTTTCATTGGGCCTAATTACAATCCGCCGGTGTAAAAAACGCATTGAGGATTAAATTTAAATTTAAAATTAATTAAAATTAAATTTAAGAAATGATCGTGTACTGGATGTAATGTTATTTGCTATTTAAATAAATGTCAAATAATTTTTTTCAGAATTTGTTTGTACAGTGGCTGGATAGAAAATTAATTGAGCCGACAGGAATAAGAGTTAATGGGACACATTTGCTTGGGAAATATTATGGAAAATCAACCGAACAGGAACTATTACTTACTTATTTCCCTTAGCATTCCATGAAGGAAAAGGCGGGGAAATTCTGTCGAATCAATGAGCTGTATACGATATAAGTTGGATACTCACTGACCGGGACCTACTGTTTAAAGCCGGCTCAAAACGGCTATTGCTTTACTAGAGAAGTTTTTCACGGCTTAGAGATTACTCTCTTACGCGTAAAGTCGCCAACACGTTGTGGAAATAGCCGCTGAAAAATGTGGTTTCGAACATCGGTTCTTCTGAGTGATAGTGACATACACTACCTACCACACCACGGCCGTCCACACAGGATCTATTACTGAACAGAAACGGTTTCTATAGAAGAACCAGAGATGGGGCATGTATAGCAATTGGGCAGAGAAAACAACTGGATAGGAGCAATGACTGCGTGGTTAAATTCACTGAGAAGAATCAAAGACCAATGCTGGGAATAAACCATTGCTGTTCATGGTCACTAAATGGGCGGAAGCAGTAACTACAGGGTGGCCCAGGAATTACAGATTGTTGAGACTTAGTGATGTCGATGTAGGGGCTCTTGCCGTAACAGTTGTTGTAAAATTCGAATAATATATGGGTATATCTTGAGATCCATGATTAAAATTCTCTACGATTTTATTCTAGTTATAGGGTCAGAATATTTAATATGTACCTAAAAAAATGTCTTCTTCGCTTTCGTAATATATCACATACGAATAAATTTTTGCCTGATCATTTGACCAATCTATCTGGCCACAGCATTTAGGATTTTGAAGGTGTAGTTTTCTGCACAAACAAGTGTTATTAAAAACTCCCCTCGATGTAGATTCTTCTTTACAAAAGTCAAATATGGGGATTTGGATATAAAATCGTGCTTTATATATATAGACATATACTTTTACAGATTTTTTTTATGAAACATCACTGAGTTGGCGACTACAAAATAAAGAAAATGATTTAGAGGATTTAGCTGTCGGAGTAACTCCATTGCTTGAAACTAATTTCATATAAAGGGTGGGACATTTAATATTTCAAATTTGAATCGGCTATACAAAAAGTACTGATAACTGGTTTCAAATTTCTGATTTTATTGAAAATCTTGAACTCTGTCATTTTATAATGCAAGACAACATCATTCATACCACGGATTTGGCAGGAGATGAAGAAGTTTTGCGAAAAATCGTTTTTTCAGATGAAGCTCCAACAGCTCATTTCAACATGTTGTTTTATCCTTCATATTAAGTTTAATATTTTCACAATGGGGTGGCCTTAATTTCGAACATTTTAATAATATGTCATCTTATGAAAAATGGAGTGGAATTTCCTAGGTAACAAAGAAGTATACAACAATTTTTTGTTAGGTTAGGTTAGGTTGAATGGCGGATCGGTCATGTAGCATTACCCTCTCATGTCGCTGACATACACCTAGGCCAGCAATTCGAGGTTTCCCCAGGTTTCCTTTGTGGTTCTTCCCACCTGTTCATCTAGCCACCTTGATGCATGGGTCATCGTCATCCATTCCCTCAACTCCTTTTTTGTCTCTAGAAAAGGTTTAGACAGTTGCAGAGTATTTTGGTCGGATTCCCTTCCTATTTTAGCCAGTTCGTCAGCGCTGACATTGCCTGGACACCCTTGGTGGCCTGGTACCCAGTTTATAACTATGTCGTTAATTCTGGATACGTCATTTATCGTTTCCTTACAACAATTTTGTGTTACTTTGTTTTAAAAATCTTGGGGAAACTACAAGGGTACACCGTAATTTACTAGGCTGATTTATTCAAAATGCTGGAATTTTGTTTCCTCAATTGTAGTTCAATTTCATAACATTATGTAGGTAACTGCGCTTTTTGCATGTGCGCTTTGGTGGGACCCAGTAATGAAAATGTGCATCTGGTAGAATTCCAACAATTAAGCGCAAATTTGGTAAAAAATGTTTTGTAAATTAAAATTTGACTACGTAATATAGATTGTGGTGTTTTCTTTCATAAGTTGGTAGAAAACGGCCAATCCGTTCCAGAACAGCAATATTTTTAACGAAGACCAAAAATAAATTTGTTGGCCACATAAAATATTTCAATACCGCCAAAAAGAAATGATTTTTTTGTCACATTCTTCGTGGGACGTATTACTACAGAGTTGCATTTAATATCCCCATATTGAGAAAGACAGCACACAAAACTTCAGAACTGTTTGCAGCGAAGATATTTCTTCCACATTTTTAATTCTACACTCTTAATTCACACTAATACATTTATACAAGCCACTCACACACACACATTTGTATAAACAAACAGTTTCGTGCCTGCCTGTAAAACATTGATTAAAGGAGTGTTTATTAAGGCGCGCCAAAAAGCAACAACAACAACGCCAATAACATATCCTTCATTTCATTTGCAAAGCAAAAAGATTTTCTTCTGTCTGAGCGCCGGCATTATTGGTCTCGGTTCATTTGAAGGCTACAAAGGAATTGTTTATTTTTTCAGCAACATCGTTATCCTTGTCACACATACAGACATTAGCTGAAATGCCAATAAACGTATTTTCGTGTGAATTTGTTTAAAAACAACAAAGTTTTAATTTTCATTTAAAAGGCACTGTAATTATTTCAAACAACCTCTTTTAGATATTATGTCGATTAGGTTCATTTGCATTTCAGCTGAGAGTATTGCATGTATTGTTGTACATTTTTGCCCGGAGAATGTGTGGAGGGTGTTGTACTCGTACTATTAACCGGAATTTGATGTTTTTGCGCTGTTAGTGCTGTTACATTTTTGGCCTACAATTATTTTCCTATTACTTAGTTAAACGTTACAACGACGGCCCAATATTGTTTTCGGCCAAACAAAAAAAAAAAAAACGAAAATAAAAAATATGTTCTTTTAATTGTTTGCCATTTTGTACACGTATGTGTGTGTGTGTATGTTCGAGTGCGCAAATGTTTTGCCTTTTTTTTGGCTCCAAATTACTCAGCAACACCCAATTTAGTTGTTTTGGTATTTTGTCTATAAATGCAGGCAGACGTTTATCATGTTTTGGACATAATTTATGTGTTTATGCATATCGAAACATTTCGAATGAATTAACAAAATAAGTACAGTGTCGGACAAAATTGTGGCAACGTTGGCCATTTGAAAATATTGGTATATCGACTAACAAGGAATTGTTTACTAAGTGGACTATAAACGATCGCGAGACGTTGTCAATAGTAATGATGGATCTGGTATTTATTTAAGACTGCTATGATAACTATGATTACAATTCTGAAACTGTCGTCATCGATATTCCAGTAAGAGAAAATTGTGTTTGAACAACTGATTGCAAATGAGCTCTGGGCAATATTTGTAGATTTCCATTATAACTAAATCATCCGTAAAACAGAAAGGGGTGGCGAATCGGTCGTTACATCAAGAGTTATTCGACAGCTTATTCTTGTAGGCAAAAATAGGACGGAGAGTACTCATGCTTTAGTCTCTTCTCAGTACAAAACTACCAAACGGAAACAACAAAGAGAAAACTCTTTAAAGATAAATATTATTTGAAATACGAAGATGACAATTTTGTTTTCATGATCATGATCAGCATTTTCTATATTTGGGTAACTTATATTTTATCTTCTTTCTCGCTTTATCTTTTTTCTATTGACATTTTAGCATTTTCGTCATAAGATATATGTTTTTTATATTCAACCTTATCCGACGACCCATTTTTAATAAAATGCATCAACACGTTAAAAGAATCTGACCTGTGTCAAGTTTCTTGTTTCCTCTCTCGCTATATCTCTTATTTTTATTTATTTTATTTTCTAACATTCTCACTTAAAATTAAACTTTGGTGGACATTATTTTTATGTTATCATTCACTAGAGACATATCATGAGTGAGTACATGAAAACTGAAAGAACATGAGTTTGGACATGTCTTCGGGACCCCTACCCATATATGTGGAAGTTGTATTACTTTTTTGGCCGGATGGACGTGGTGTAAATATTTACGAGATCAGATGGGGTGAAGTATTCCTTGAACCGCTTCGAAAGCTCTAACATTGCAATGTTTCCTTCTTACGTTTCCTTCCTAGTTCTGACATATGATTCAGGCATTACATTTCGGTTTTCACCAAAATACTTGAGCAAATGGATTTTTTGTGAGCGTCTACAATTGGTTTCTCTCCAAAGAGAAATAACATTAATGTTCGACTGAAATACTAATTGTTC
This sequence comes from Hydrotaea cyrtoneurina, assembly GCA_958296145.1. Taxonomy (NCBI): domain Eukaryota; kingdom Metazoa; phylum Arthropoda; class Insecta; order Diptera; family Muscidae; genus Hydrotaea; species Hydrotaea cyrtoneurina. The sequence continues at coordinate 45,593,610 of OY282514.1, read as the reverse complement.
TTTGAACATTATTTTAAACCATATTATAAATTCTTCGTAATTTCATCGGATACAGGAGCTTTACAGTTTACTTGGCACTATAAAGCACCAACACAAGGATATCGCAACTGATTCGATTTGCGTGTTATGTCTAATGAAAAAGACAAATAATAGTGCAATTAAAGCCCGTTTTAGCCATAAGCACAACTAAATAATAGCATAAAGTACAAACCAACAGTAACACAGGGAAGTCAGTACTAAACAACGAACTAAAAGCTAAGAGTGTATCTACACTGGGGTGTTGCGAAAACAAAGTAGACAGACAAATACATCAAATCAAAGTGAGTTTCAAGCTGGGAATTTCTGCCGATTTTTATGGAGAACTTTTTAAACCATTAACGTGGCCTGCGGGTGTGAGAGTAAGACCGTTCCAGTTTTTTCAAAGGAACCAGCAGCCGACTGTGACAACATAGGTCCAGTGCATTTTCGTGATTCTTTGAAGTTTTATTACCAGAACATGTCTGGAATGCGTACCAAAAGCCAAGAAATTTTCTTTCAAACCTGTCAATGTGCCTATGATGTTATTGTCTTCGTGGAAACGTGGTTGAATGGTGATTTTGGAGATCAGGAATTCTTTGATCCACGTATTTTTCAAGTGTTTCGTAAGGACAGAGATTTTGGACGAACAAATTGTTCCAGAGGAGGTGGTGTTATTATCGCTATACGGCGTGATATTGAAGCTGAGCTGATTAATTTGCCTAATACTGATTCCATCTTAGATCAACTTTGTGTTCGTATCCTCGGACATTCTTCTATTTTGGTTTTTGCCTCCTATATTCCTCCGAACAGTACTTACTGGCTTTACAACGAGCATATTCAAAATGTGTTATTGGTAGCTTCGCAATATGATCAGAGTGAGTTGGCTGTCTTTGGCGATTTTAATCTAAATAAGGTGATCTGGACAACTTTTCCTGATACTGATTTTTTATGTGCTACAAATTTAAATTCATCAGTTGAGATTAATGTAATTGATAGTTTTTTGAGTATCAAACTAGGCCAGATTAATTGCTGTCTTAATTTATTGAACCGTATTTTAAATCTAATATTTATTAGTGAACATTTTAAATTTCGTATTCAAAAGTGTGATCATCCTTTTTGTTTGACTGATATGCATCATGTTGCTCTAGAACTTGATCTGGCATTTATTAAATTTCCTAAGATCGATTCATTTGATCTTCGATATTTTGATCATAAGAATTGTAATTTTGATTTACTTAATAACTCAATTTTGCGTGTTGATTGCTATTTCGAATTTGTTAGAGTTATTAATTCTCTTATTAGTAAGCATATTTACACCGCCAACCGTAAAGTCTATAAGCTACCATGGTATACTCCTGGGTTAAAAAAGTTAAAAAATCTAAGGAACAAATACTACAAATCATTTAAATCCTCTAATGATATTGAGTGCGAGCGTATGTATAAGCATTATTCTCGAGAATTTTCCGTTTTAAATAAATTTTTATATAAGCAGTATCTTCTTGGTTTTCAGGAACGAATTAAAGATAATCCAAAAGCTTTTTGGCAATTTGTTCAATCTAAAAAGTCTTCGAGAGATTATCCTTCTGTTATGCATTTCGGCAATATATCCGCTAATTTAACGCCTGATGTAGTTAATTTATTTGCAAATTATTTTAAGTCAAATTTTGAACACGACATTCCTCTTTATAACACAGATTTTCTGGATGCGGTTGAGGAATGTGTTGATTTCGGTTTAATTCATATAGATGAAAATGACGTTTTAGGCGCTATTTCTGGTCTCAAAAAATCCCAGAAGCTTGATATCGATGGATTTTCCAGCCTGTTGTTGAAGAGTGTTTCTTCGTCAATATGTTTGCCTTTAAGTCAAATTTTCAATAAATCCCTGAATGAGGGATCATTTATTGAACGTTGGAAGATTTCTTCTGTTACCCCTATTTTTAAATCTGGTGATAAATCTAACATCTGTCACTATCGGCCTATATCTAAGATACCAAATATTCCCAAAATTTTTGAGCATATAATATTTCACCAAATTTTTTCTTCGGTTAAGCCTTTTTTGTCTAGTTGCCAACATGGTTTTATCCAAGGTCGTTCTACTACTACGAATCTTTTAATTTTTACAAATTTTTGTCTTGATAGTTTTGAGAAAGGCTATCAAGTTGATTCAATTTACTTAGATTTTTCGAAAGCTTTTGATAGAGTTTCACATAACATATTGATTTCTAAGATGCGTAAAATGGGATTTCATTCTAAATTTCTGGAATGGATTAAATCTTATACTTACAATAGAACATATATGGTGCATATTGATGGCTTTGATTCTGTACCTTATATAGCTACATCTGGCGTACCTCAGGGTAGCATTTTAGGCCCACTATTATTCAACTTGTTTATTAATGATATCACAACCAGTGCGTTGTACTCTCAGTGCTTACTGTATGCTGATGACATGAAACTTTTCAAACGCATCAATAATTTATTGGATGCTACGTTACTTCAGTCTGACCTTTCCTCTATCATTAAATGGTGCGACTCCAATAATTTGACATTAAACGAAAACAAAACTTTTTATTTGAGCTTTAGTCGTTTACATTATCCAATTTTCATGGAATACTATGCTAAAGGTAAACTTATTGAACAGGTTTATGAAATTCTGGATCTTGGCGTTCTGTTTGACTCTAAATTGAATTTCCATTCCCATGTTGATTACATTATTCCAAAGACTTACTCGATTCTAGCGTTTATTAAACGTAATTGCTCCGAATTTATTGATCCATATGTTCGAAAGCTTTTATTTATGACCTTTGTCAGGTCTAAATTAGAATATGCTCAGATGGTATGGAATCCTTATACCTCAACTATAATTTCCAGAATTGAGAGAGTACAGAGAAAATTCATTAAGTTTGCTTTGTCATCTCTGAATTTTGATAACCCGATCCCGTCATACGAGTCTCGATGTAAACTTATTCATTTGCCCTTGCTTGTTAACCGTAGATATTATCAGTCTATAATGTTCTTGTACAAAATCATTTGTGGGTTTATTGATTCACCCTATGTTTTAAATTTGATTGGTTTTAATGTTCCTCCTAGAAGTTTAAGAAATTGTAAATATTTTAATATACCTTTTCATAGAACAAACTATGGTATGAATGAACCTATAATTAGGTCGCTTAGAGAATTCAATGAAATATGTAGTAAATTTGAAATTGATTTTTCCTACAACATAAATGAATTCAAAAAATTGTTAGAACTAATTTATTATTAAGCACTAGTCTGTAAGGAATTGTATTTCCATAGACGAAATAAATAAATAAATAAATAAATAAATAAATAAATTAAATATTTTAAGGGAGTATTTACATACTTTACTTTTTATGAAATAACCTCCAAACAAATTAAATAACCCCCAAACAAAAATTTAAAAATCTTTTGGGAGTTATTCCATATATATTGGGAGTATTTAATTAAATATTAGGCGATTATTTCAAACTGAAACAACCTGCAAATAAAATAAACCCCAAAGATATTTTATTAGGTTTCGGCCTGTATTTAATTTGTAATTTTTGTTTAATTTCTGTAACTTTGGTTCATTCATTGTTTTTCTGTGTGGGTTTTATTTAATTTGTTTTATGAATTATTTCATTGGGGTTTATTTAATTTCGGGGTTATTTCATTTGGATGTTTTTCATATCGTTTGTAAAGTGTAGAAGCTCAAAGAACAAAAAGGCTCTATGAAAAATACCCCAAATAAAAAATGATCAAAAAAAAAAGGAATGTCCTACACTATATAATAAACCCCCAAACAAGTTATGAAAAATTACAAAATGCAAAATGCCCCAAAGATTTTGGGAAATGCTTTTGAGAAACCAATAGATTTTCGTAATTTTTGAAAGAAAAAAAATTAAAAGGATGAGAAAATTTGTAAATTTAACATTTATACATTTCATACATTTGCTTTGCTTTCACACATTAAGTGTCAAAATATCTTCAACTTCTTCCCGGCAATAAGGACTTTTAATTTTTATCAATATTTGCTGCAATGGATAAGTGAACAGTGACCCCCCCATAAAAAAAATGGCCCAATTCAAAAATGAAGAATATCCCACAATTCGGGGTGATTTTTTATTATGCAATATCACCCCAACCTAATGTGTGAAAAAACTCAAAAAAAAGTGAAAAACAACCCCAAACAAAATTGAAAAATTCATATATCGCGCACATTCAAAATGATCGAAGACCGCAGCAAAATATGAAAAACCACACTAATTTCATTTGTTTTGTGCATTTTTCATAGAGCCCAAAAAAGGACAAAAAAGTAGTGCTGTCCTTTATATGTTTTCCACAGGTGGATAAGTTCCTGACACAACAATACAAGCCAAAATTTTTTTGAAGAATTCCCCAAAAAATGGAAAAATGATTAAAAAGACTAGCAAGAAATTTTCCTCAAAAATTGAGAAAATTTGCCCCAAATAACATATGAAAATTGTCCCTACTTAAAATCGGCCATTCGATTAAAGCGGTGGCGGTCGTGGGCTGGTCAATCCAACGTCGCCCCTCTCTGACTATCTCAACTCATTGCAAAGTATATAAATATGAACTTCCTTCAAACCTAAGTATTCAGCATAAACGATCATAAGGCTCAATTACTGTAATTATTTCTGTCATTATTTCTTTCCCTTGACTGCAATGTTCACTTTATTTATATCAGCAATGACCACTGAATAAAATATACAAATAGTGAAGTCGTTTTGAGAAATGGCAGCTTCAATGAATAGTTTTTAGATATGCCGTACTTTTGGTCAATCCATAAGGCTTGAAAATGTTTTCCCGATTGAAGGGTTCCTCTATTTATAGCTGATTTTCGAGATTTCACGACTATCGAGTTAGATAACCACTAGGGTGACCGCGATTTGTATGGACGAATTTAGTTTTGCAAATTTTAAGGAGCGCTGGGCGGAATTAGGTTACATTTAGTCCAATTAGTTTATGCTTAAAATTTGAACCAATTCGGACATCGTTAAAACGAGGCGCAACGAGGTCAAAGTTCAAGCTATACAGGATATTACGATATGTATGAAAATTACTCTGTAATTAGCTTTAATAGTAAAATAAAACAAGTAACTTAATTATTATAAGTCTAGAATAATAAAAAAGAGAAAAGGAAAGTTTTTTGTTATTTTATGTATAAATATTATTTACATTTTTTTTTAGTAGTTAATCCTTATTAACCTAAGTTTACACTAACATTTTTGACAATATTTAAATTTTGCACATTGTAATTCATAGATTGCAATTTTAGACATTTTATTTTAAGAAATAATTATTTATGACTGAAACTTTTTGCTTAAAGACTTTAAATCGGCATACTTTGAAAATTGTTTTCTGTAGCTTTGCACGACCTGAAAATGTAAAAAATGTGGTACTTAAATTAGCAAAAAAATTTATTCAAATTACCTTTGTCAAATGCTGCTTTTGCTGTTCATCCTTACTGATTTTGCCATGGTATTCCTGAATAAATTTAATTCCTCTTTCAGCACAGTCATTAACAACACTTAATTTTGTAACAATTTCTTTTCCTCTTTTGAAGTCGCTGTTAGATTCCCATGTACACGGATTTTCTTTGAATAAACTTGTAGATATTTTAAATCGCTTGAAGACGTTGATCGTTTTTACTGTGAAAAGATCTTCTAATATAAGAGAAACTTCTCTGACAATATAGTCCTTAAAATTTTCTTTTCCCAGGGAAAGTTTTTTTGAAATTTGCTCTTCTTGTTCTTGCTCATCTCCAGGATCACCATTAGACATTTTTGCCACTAGTTTGCTCTTAGTTTTATAATCCAGTCGGTCATCAAATAAAGCAAAGCCAACAGTTTATTTTTTTTTTTATTTATTAATTACAATACAAAGTAAATTTTATATTCTAATTTTGGGTCCAAGGATAAACCGAGTGACAAAGACTATTTGGCTTGATTTTTGCAGCGACAGACCAAAGCCTCTGGTGGGAATCGAACCCACAACCCCCACGCTGATAGGCAAGCACGCTACCAACTCGCCTACCGGGGCGCTTGCCAACAGTTTCTTCGCTTAAATAGTAGAGGTGGTTCAACATTTTCGAAACTGCCTTTTCAGATATTTTTTGGTTTATATTTTTGTAGCCATTTATTTTCTTTAAAAATTCTAAATCGTTTATGGCAGCTATATCGGCTTGAGTTGAATCAAACCAAAATCGTGAGTAACATTTTACTATAAACCCAGCAACTTCAACTAAACCATTTAATTCCACATCTGTCATTTCTGGAAACTGATGTCTAAAGCGCCTTGGAGACGATCAAATAATTCCATCAATCGCGTGCATATGTATTAGTGTGTGCCTTCGTGTTTTGCCCGCAAACGCACCACAAAATACGGCAATCATCACTTTGTGTTTGACTTCGTTGTGTTCTGTTGAAACTTTCATACTACTTTTGCTGCACTCCGCTAACATCACTTTTTGTTCGTTTTCGTTGTGTGTTCGTTTGATATGTCGTCGTCGCAGCTTATTACTTCATAACCCTGCTTTTCTAACTTTTCTACTAAAGCCGATCCTATCAAACCTGCAGCACCTGTTATTAATATTCCCATGTGTCCCTCTCACTACAACCAGGAAAATCTTTCACACCTATCATCTTACAAGTAAGACTTAAAAAGCATTATAAAACTAATATAAAACAAATGTCAACTTAAATTAAGGATCAATGAATAAAAAAATATAGTTATGACGTCGTTTGTATGTCGTCCACAGAGCCGGTAAGCTCTCATAGCATTCAATAAATTTAAAATGAATTTTTTTTCACCCGCGCACTTGTCCATCTCGCACAATTTTTTACTACTAAATGAGTCATGCTTGACAAGCGTAACTGGAGACCATCAACGAAAACGCCATCAACGAAAATATCAAAAAATTTTGTTTTTTATGTCAATCATTGCCGACGTCGTGTACGTGTAGCCGACGAAACCCGACTAGAGGCACACACACAACCGATTGATGGAATTATTTGATCGTCTCCAAGGCGCTTAAAAATTTTGAGGCAATAAATAGCTTTTGCCATCCATCGAGCGTAGTGTACGGCACCTGGCATTGAAAATTGAATACCTCTCTTTGGTGTTCCTCCAAGAAATATTACAATTAGCTCCAAAAACTCCTTGTAGTCGCATCTTGGGAAGGATTCTTTAAGTTTTTTTTTTCCAAAGCTCAAAATTTCGGTTACATCGTCGCCAATTATTTCACGAATTCTTGAATGACTTACACCTGTCATAAAACTGTTTTGGTGGATTTGAGGCCAGTGCTTTTTAAATTTTTTGAATAATGTGATATCGGGGCTTGTGGATGGTCCAAGATTTGCCTCTGTAAACACTGCAGCCAAAACAATTTCCAAAATATGGTGCCTGCACCCAAAATATAAAAAAAACAATCTCTATTTATTCTTCTTTGTATTTCTTGTCTCAAACGTAGAATAAAAACAAAAACAAAGCCATGTTTTCATATGAAATGGGATAATTGAACGAGGCTGATTTTCGATCTCGTTGCGCCTCGTGTTAATAATGCACGATTTGGCTGAAATTTTCACCATATAATTTTTGGACAAATTGTAACCAAATTCCGCCCGGCGCTCCTCGAAATTCGACAAAATTTAAATCGCGGTCACCCTAATAACCACTATAGGCCTCTTGAATATTTGGAGATTTTTTCAATGTTCAAGTTTTGCGTTATTTTCATACGAAAAGTGCACCATAATGAAAATAAAATATTACCTAAAAATTTTGAAAACGCCACAATTTTAGTGGGTATTTTTTCGTAATGAAAAATTCTCCAATTTTGTACTATGAATACGCCAATATACGACTGTGGAGTTTCATTGCCTCTATATCATGATGTGAACTAAACGGTACCAGTAAAGTTGCCATTCCTACCCACACGATGCAGAGAACCGCTGAATAAAATAATCCACACTTGTATTCATTACTGAATTCGACTCTTACACTTATTTTTAGGCTCCCAAGGAGCAGATCCAATAATAACCAATAAAGCAAAAAAAAAAATATTTCATAAAGCCCTTTTGCTTGCTGACTTCGTGATTATTCCAGAGGATCTTAATTTGGTAGATGATATAATATGAAAGTTCAAAACATGAAGTGATTTTCTGAAGACAAAACTGTTCCTTTAGTAGACATATACTGAAAGTTATATCAAGCGAACATGATTGGGCGTTTTCCAAACTTCTGGAATACATTTTCTTCGAAATATTACCACTGTTCATATGTATGACAGAATATCCCAAATGTTCACTAGGTTGCTCATTTGTGACTGAAATATTTGTGTGATTCAATAAATCGATTGTGGGCTAAAAAAAGGATAACTTCCATACCCTGCTTCCATTACAGTCTTAAACAGCCTCTGGCTGTTCATCGGAACAAATCCGGGAAAACTGTTTATAGAGTTTTAGATCATTAATAGACGTATTTTCCCAAAACAGATTTTTTCACAGAGCACAGGTTTTTTACAAACGTTGCTTGTTCATAAATGAATAATAAATAACAAATGCTTGATGAAATGACAAGGTTAACTAAACATATTTGATACCTGTTCAAATTCTAATAGATCTTACTTATTTCCCTTAACATTCCATGAAGGAATAGACGGGGAACTTCTCTCGAATCAGTGAGCGGTGTACGAATTAATTTGTATACTCACTGACCGGGACCTACTGTTTAAAGCCGGCTCCGAACGGCTAAAGCTTTTCTAGAGAAGTTTTACATGGCTTAGAGATTGCTCTCTTACTCGTAAAGTCGCCAACATTTACGAGGTGGAAACAGCCGCCGAAAAATGTTTGATGGTCTTACCCGGTTTCGAACTCGGGTTCTTCTGTGTGATAGTCGCACACACTACCTATCACACCACGGCCGCCCACAATAGATCTTACCCATACCCATATGGCAAGGTCTTGTCGGATAGCTCTTCGAAGTAGTGACTACAAATTCCGCCGTTGGGCAGTTGTTCGCTACAGCCTCATATACGTTTTCTCACAGACACACATACAGATAAATCGTTTAGTTCAAGTAAAATCCTTGAAATCCCTTTCGGTGTGAGAGACACTGACACGATAGAGCGATGCAAACGAAGCATTTGTATCTATAATTATTGCACCTGAGTACTACGTACTCCTTGAGGTGTCTGTTGTCTCCAACGTTTTGGCCGCGCCACCATTCATCTCCTCCACCAATCGTTCTTTGATGGGTTGGATTAACTAACTCTCTACTTGACAATTAAACCCATTTCTTGAAGTCAGCTGGGTTGCGTTTCTCTTTCCCTCTCTCTCTCCCATTGTAGGAGGTCCTGTTTCCTTTTTTTCTTGTTTTATTATGGCACGTTGCGATTTTATCGCTCTAAGGCTTCAGCATTTGTTTTTCGAAGTCATGTTAAGCTGTTTTTTTTTTTGCTTTTCTGTAGGGGAGGCAAAAGATGGGCTGGGTATATGAATGTCAGCCAGCTTGTTGGCATATTAGGACGCATATGTTTGTATATTTGTACATGTAAAACTATTTGTCAGACTTGCTGGTATGTGGGGGGCAGTGTGATAAGTACGGCAAAAAGGTCGCATATTAAGACTTAATGAAACACAGTTCTGAGATTCTATGTATTTATACACATTCTCATATTGATATTTCTACGTCGTTGCCCACAGAGTAACTTGGAGCCTTTGGGAATTGCACAAATCAGAAGTAAGTATTGGCTATGAGTTCATGTACGTCTTACGTAGACAATTGAACATAATTTAATCACTTACTCTATAACAAATCGCTTATGTGAAATCTCTTTACTATTATGCACAAAGCCATTTTAAAATTATTTCTGTTGAGAAAAAAGAATAGAAATTAATAATTGACCTCCAACTCGATGTATACAAAACAAAGACCAATGCAATGACTAATCTCAACGAAATGAACAAAACATTGTGGTTATCAGCGGTTTCTATATCACAGGAGATGATGAAGGGCCACAATTCGATTAGCTGCTCCATTTCCTTAAACTGCCAACAACTTTTGCACTTCCCTATTAAAAGCCTTATCCATATAGACTATCCACCGTTATTTGTTTAAACTTATCAGGCGGCCTTCGTATACATTTATTTATCTTTCGAAATGAAGGAGTTGTAATTACTTTTTTCTCTAGTCTTTTTTAAACAGCACAGCACAATGAGATTTGTATTCGTAATTATAAATTAACTTTAAGTGATTACACAAAAGTCTTCTTTCATTTTAATTAATAGTTGAAATTATTTGGACTTTGTGCAGTCAAACGAAAAGGTGTTGCGAAAATTAATGGTTTCACTACATTTTCGGGTGAATACATTTTATATTTTCGCTTAAGTTACAATGAGAATATACTTTAGTTACAGAAATACTGATTTTTTTTTAAAAAAATTATAGACTTTAACTGTGCTGAAGAGGAAAACTACGTTTGTAAAATTTTCTTATATTGGAGAGCACTTTTTTAGGGGCGTGGTTTTTGAAAAAAAAAAGAAACATTAAAAGGTTCTAAAGACAGTTTTGCCAAGTTTAAAAGACTGTATTTAACCCTCTAACAGTTGAGCGTGCCTCAGGTCAGCTATGCTTTCAACTGTCACCAACAACATTTTTGATTAAATGTCCTCACCCACATTTATATTTACAGTTACATTACAATATGGAAGCAATCGGCTGTGTATTTTTGCCATTGTGATAATTTTAGTGTCAAATAAAGGAGCTGTGAAAAAAAAAATTGCGGTAACAAAAAAAAAAATACAATACAGCATACAAAATTGCTTCGAATATTGTTTCGTAAGTAGATGTGTGTGTTTGCTTAATTTAAACATAAAGTTCTATGTGAAAAAGCTGATCTTGCGAAGTGAAATTCGAATCCTTGCCCGTTCAGGGGGAAATGTGTGTTTAAATAGTGTTTCACATTTCGTCTCCTTTTTCATTGATTTTTATGGTAGAAATGGAAAGAAAACTGAACTTCAGAAGAATAAAAAGCTGATTTTGGCTGAAATGTCTGACCAGCATTTCAATTGTTTATGTACTCAGTGCTAACAGGTGAAGACATCAGAAATTGTAGTACCGATGAAGAATTTTCAGTAGATCCATCCGTCCATTTTATCAGGAAAGATGATATCTTCGTAGGCTAGAAAATTGTTTTGCCTATTATACCATCGTCCACAGAAGAAACTTCTTCCATTGTTGAAAATGAAGCACCATCTACTTCAGTTTTCAGAGCAACGAAAAGAGGGCGATACCGACACAAGAAGATACAGGGAGTGCTATTTATCCAACTGACGATGGAACAAACTCATTATTAAACTCATTGAAATGTACATATTTAGCTTTTGGTAAAATAATATGGCGGACCAATGTATGGTCGAATTCGGTTAAGCGGAAATAAAAAAAATTGTTTCACTTATGCGGGATTTTCAATAAAAAGGAATTACGGATAATTGAACCTTCTTTCATTGAAACGAAGTGAGTATGTACTCTTCAAATTGCTCTATGAAACGAAGATAGAAACTTGTGGCACAACTACATGTCTGTAAAATTTACATTTAATATTAAAGAGATTGGTGTAAAATAGTTACTTATTTTCATTTGGTTGAGTTGTCTTAAAGGTGGTTGATACACAATTTTTTTTTAGAACATTTGTTTTGCCCGGTTTTGACGCCGTTACCTTCATAAGCGGTGTTCGTATTATATAATAAATGTGTTTCAAAATAAAGGCGAAGTACAGTGCATGAAAAATCATCCACAACACTTGTTAATAATATATTTTTTTAATTAAACGATTTTTTCAATTAAAAGGCATGCGCTTATCCGAATCCGAATATTTACATGTCAATGAAGTTGCTTTTCGGGGAAAATCTTTGTTACCAGATGCAATAACAAATCTTGAAAACCCAGAAGACATTTCCTGCTACTTTTTTTCGAAGAATATAAACAAGTGGATAGCTGAAGAAACAAATCGATCCGCTTTTTCAGAAGATGTTGGTACCAATTTTAAAATAGTTGAGAGTGAAATTCGTCACTATATCGTCATACTTACATAAATGTCTTTGTACCGATATCCTAATTTGCCGAGCTACGGGGTGGAAAAACTCCCTTCCATTTATACAATATGTCATGTCATACAAAATATTCGCATCTATCAAACCGTCGTATCCATGCACAAAAGTGTAAGGAATTGTATTGTAATGGTAAATACAAATTGCAACAGTTATCCCAGTTCAGAGAAGCCGTTCCGTCTGGTCTCGTATCTTATTCAGAAAAACGATCAGCCAAACAGAAGTACGTCTGATGGCTATAAAGCCATGCATACTACAGAAGAAGTTCGTTACGATGGATAAGATCACATTCCAGTGTGGCTGGAAAAATATGTTGAAGAAAGGAAATGTAAATTTTATAAAACATCCCAGACACAATGTATTTGCACAAAATGTGATATTCATTTGTGCTACTCAAACTCTCACAAATTTTTGTATGATCATAACAAATAACAATGTATTTCATTATATAAAATAAAATATTTAGAAAATGCAATATATCTTTAATAAAGAAATTTAGTATGTCGAATTAGACTCGCGTCTTTATTTTAGCTTAAAAGGTCAGGGGAGCTCTGAGGTGGTTAGAAAATCTAAGATTTTTAGTATTGAGCTTTGCATTAGTGTTTATAGTAATAAATTAAACTAGGAAAAAAATTCCCAACTCATTTTGCAAAAAATTTTGTCTTCTGACCATTATAGGGTTAAGTATAACAGATGAGTTTTAAACATTTGGCCAAATCGACAAAATATCAGTTGAGTACACGTGTTGTCTTCGAAACAAAAGAAACATATCGAAAATCATCTGAAACTAACTGAGGGTCTACATGTGCAAGTGCATGTTTATTTGAGCAATGGCGTTGCAAGAGTAAATTCTCTCAAGAATCGTAGCCGTCCGCATCAGTGAACTAAAACACAATGTTGTCCTAAACCACAAATTGTCCAAGCATTTGGGGAAAAGTATGGACAAGCAAATTTGTTTTCCTAAATTCGTCAACATTTTGTTTTCTGTACTTCAAACACGTCCGTAGAGTTTTTTTATTGACAAAATGTATTTTTTTTATACAACAAAACAGTCAAAACATAATTACACATTAAAATTATCTCATAAATTGACACAAAAACATGTATTGGTAACTCTAATATTACAGTCTGTATGTTTCAAATTTCACTGCCGTGTGTGTGTATTGTGAGTGTGTTGAGATTTTTCGAACAATCACTGTCCCGTGTAATGGCAGGCTTTCAATTCAGTGGTTATAACAATTTAGAGAGTTCTATGATTCTTTCTGCTAAGTAATAATAATTGGATCATGCATAACTTTTGTATATGAACAAATTTATATTTCCAGCACAATTTTTTAAGGAAAAAATTACAAAAAAAATTGAGATAAAGAATTGATAATAAAGGGTGTTTTTTTTATTGAGGTATAGAACTTCGAATTGAAATAAAACACAAGAAAATCGTTTTAATGTCCATCAATTTGGCTTTATTGGAAGGATAATTTTATGCCATTAATGTTTAAATATGATTTCGGGCATGTGGCCGCCGCGGCTGGCTCGAATAAAGCCAATTCTACAGGTCCAATTTTCAACCACTTGTTGGAACCACAACTCATCCACATTCATGCCATCCAATTCGGGAACAAAATAGTCGGTTCTCATGGCTCTATACCGGTCTCCGTTAACGGTAACAGACTCTCCAGCATTATTTCGGAAGAAGTATGGCCCAATGACTCAACCAGCCCATAGAGCACACCAAACAGTCAGTTTTTGTGGATGTAATGGCATAAAATGGACGGAGCTTGCGGTGAACTTCGCGAACTGAACCATTACTTTCGAAATAAATTTGCACGATTTGCAAGCGTTGTTCTTTTGTCAACCTGTTCATGATGAAATGGCAAACCAAACTAAATATTAATCACTTGACAGCTGACAAAATGGCCGCCAGTTAAAAAAGTGATGCCAACTTAAAGTTCTGTACCCCAATAAAAAACACCCTTTATGTGTTTTAAAGTGTACTTTGCGACTTTGTGCAGACGCCTGAGCATTTCCACTTTTAGTCTAAAAACGGTCATAAAGTTTCGATTTTATTTGTCGAGTCATACCCTTTTATTTATTTATTTATTTATTATTAATTACAATACAAAGTAAATTTATATTCTAATTTTGGGTCCAAGGGTAAACCGGGTGACAAAGACCATATGTGTCATACCCTTTCCAAAGAGCCTGAAAAGGTACTCTTGACAATGTTTTACGATAATATACTCTGGAATTCCTCTGGTAGGAGAATGTGGGGTTTATATATTAAATTTTTACAGCAGACGTGACACCGATCGTTTTATTTTGAAAATCAAATTTATTCGATATAATGATTATTTTTTATCGGCTTGGGGATTGTCTAGGGCAATTTTGCTTACTTGCTTACTCACTTGCTCCATTATGTTGACAATAAAATAGACGAATTGCTTTATGAACTAAGCGGACAGGTTCTTTTTTCATGTAATGACTTGCCAAATCTTACTGAACAGAAATGTCAACAAAATTTTACATTATCAGATGTCAAATCTGGTTAACGATATCGATAGTTCTCATGCATCTTAAAAAACACCGTATTCGTATTTCCTTGTGATATTCTTACAAGGATACGAACCTGTGTATGATGTTTAATAGCCGTACATACTGAAAAAAAATATGGTCCGTTCATTATAACGATATTTACAATGTATTCCCTATGTGTATTTATGTATAGGGTGATGTTATTGCTTTGCCTTTTGGGTTGTCCATTTAAGGTTTTAACAATTGACGCTTTATTCGTGACATGTGTGAATGACAGAAGTGTTGCGATTCCATTATTGCTTTTTATTATCAAAATTTGTGCTCTGTGGAAAATGTGTTTCGTAAATTATGTCCATTTTATGGTCATCAAAAATGACCCATCGAGCATATTGTGAAATCGTATCAGTTTCACTATATTGAACATCAATTCTATATCGCAATATGTCATTCTTTTCCACATTGCAGCAATTGGGATTGTCTTATTCACCGGGAAGAGTTTACGTAAGGACCTCTCTCTAAAGTCATATAAAATAAAGCTGGTGCAGGACCTAAAACGACCTGCCACAACATCGAAAAGTTCTGGTCAGTGGATGTTAGCGGATTTTTTTGGCCACAATTTGTAGGATTGGAGTTGTTTGACGTGCGGTTTCAACAGGACCGACTGTACTAAGTACACTCTGCAATAACCATGAACATATTAAGGGGTGAGTTTGGTAAGCAATTTAAACTCACGTTTTAGCAATGTCATTTGGTCGCCTCGTTTGAGGGGGCATCTAAAGTCACTCGTCTCTAGGAACAAGCCAACCACGATTGCTGCCTTGAAATGCCTTGACATTGGTGAGATACCTACGGAAATACTTGAATAATTTTACAAAAATTAGACTTTCAGAATGGACCACTGATCGAGCGAGATTCGTCTTTTTATATCTTTAAGATTATTATATTTATATTCAATATATGGACTCTCCTACGATTTAAAATTGCATATAAATTAATGTGCGTTATGCATTTAAAGGTTAAAGAGACTTATTAGCCATTGACAATATTTAAATAATCTGTATAAAGTAAATGGGAGGCATCGACTTATCGATTTAAATTAATACATATCGATCCAATTAGTTCATCAGCTTTTACACAATTTTTAACGCCAAAATTGGCGACCTTAGAACAACAAGGTTCTAACTGAAAATATTTGGAAAATATTCCCATATATCATATCCTACTAAAATGTAAACTATTAAACGATATAAATTGAAAAAGACTAATTAATAATGGTTGAAAAAAAAAACAACTAATGATATATAAGAACTATTACATATTAAACATTGATGTTAAGTTTTATCAAAACTACTTTGGTGCAGTTGGAACCTTGTTGTTCGAAAGTGGCGAATTATCTTCTAATATTTTCTTCTTTGGAAAAACACCCGTCCTTCCTATATTCCAATAACAATCAAGACAACAACAGCAAAGCAATCTAGACAACAACATCGTTTTTGTAGTTTACGACTGTCGCGTTGTCAGCAGTAGTGTTCGTGAGACCAGAATGCATGCATGCGTCCTCACAAGTTATTGCTGACATTGAATAATTATTACAAACGGAAATTAAAATCGTTAACGGAAATTGATTTCTTATTGAGACACGTTCCACAGAAGCTCAGGTATAATAGTCGTACTTAGCTGTTTTTATTATGTCTGTTGCATCTACTGGGACCTGTGTTGTTGTGGTGTTTCATTGGTAAGTCATCTGTAGTGTGTTGTGTAAAGTATTGCATGAAGTGCGGAACACAGGGAGAAGGCACAGTGTTCAAAATCATCCATTTAGAAATAGGATACACATGTATGTGTGTACAATGTACATTTGACACGGGCAGTCTTCCACTTGCACACTCTTTCCATACGGCACCGTTAGACATTAGTAAGTTAGTTAGACATCTTTCCGGTCATACCATCTATGCCTGGAGACTTGTGACAACGAACCAATAACACACTCTCACAAACCTCTCATCTTTAAATTTCGACAACAATAGTCCCTGGAAATAACCCACTTATCATCGCCGAAATACACTCAGACCTGAAAATCGTGATCATTCCACCCACCCTAACTCTTAATATGACCACTCATCCTTGAGATCTCATGTAATTGACCTCAGGGATCATTGCGATTCTGCTCTTCAACCTGATGCCAATGATCTTTTGCCTTGAGAATCATTGTATTCTCCAAGACACTGCCGATACACAGCAGTCAGCAATGTCAGATTGTCAGCTTCGCACTGTCTTCCTCTTTGGTATTTCTTCCTCAGTCATCAAACGATCCTCACCTTATGGATCCTTACAAGCAGATTACCGTTGACGGTGGAAGTCATATAAAGGCAGTATTCTTCCAGTACTTGTCAAAGTGCTGGAGAGGATTATGACACATTGACTTCTGAACCGGTTGCAAAGGAATGAGTGTGAATCAACTTCGAAATATGTGCTGGGAATATTTGTAGATTTCAAAGGTGTCATTTAATTATCTATGCTGGGCCAGTGTCTTTGCTCGTTTGAGAGCGGAAATAAACTGTGGCAGAGTTACGTTTCTAACTAGAGGGCGGCCTGAAAAGGTGCTGCCAACCGTGTCAAGTTCGACGTTGTCCGTCATCTTCAACAGGCGGTGGTGGCGAATGCAAGGTTTCTAACTATGTAGATGATTTGCTGATCCTCGTTGAAACTCAGTCTAGTTCTGCTATGGAACGGTTGGTGTCGAGGATGATGGACACTGTCAGTGCCCGGGGCATGAGAGTTGGTGTTGAGGTGGCAAGGCACAAGTCTGTAACAAAGTTGCTTAAAGAAGTACTATCACGGAATCGGCATCCCAGTCTTAATCGTATTGGTGCCAGGCTTTCGTATCAAACAGAGAGTGGGAGAATTACAGAGTTTCATATAATGTCTTGTCCGCTTGCTAGAGAAGTTGACCAGCGTGTTTAGGCTGGTGCATCGTATTCTAAGAGTAGAATGGGGTCTGATTATACGATACTTACCATGTACAGAGTCTTTTTTGTTGCTGGTGCATCTTATTGTTCTCCGGTCTGGTATGAAACAGTAAATACAGCCTTTGGATATCTCATCATACCTTCTTGACAAAGTGGTGTTTTGTTGGCTAGATTCTTCTGAAGCTTTGCAATGTTGATGGGTACATCCCTTCTAGATTTAGATGCACGTATTGCAGTATTGCTTTTAAAATTAATAAACGTAATGCTGCCTAATGATGCGACAATTGGGCGTGTGGATTATTCTGGAATGCAAGGCGCTTGAATGAGTTTGTCTCAACAGGAGATGGGAGTCCGGTATGAATGGATGGGAGACGTACAGGTTCATACGTGATGTCGTTTTTGTCAAAAGAGATTCAGATTTTGGTTTCGGTCTTTATTTGTGTTTCTTATTAACTGCTCAGGATTTTCACATACATACATGTTTTTGATAGTTGTGCCACAAGTTTCTATCTTCGTTTCATAGAACAATTTCAAAAGTTCATACTCAGTTCGTTTAATTGAAATAAGGTTCAATTATCCAAAGTCCTTTTTATTGAAAATCCCGCACAAGTGAAAAAAAATCTTGATTTTTTCATTACTGTGGGGTAGGGGTAGTCAAGAGACCCCGGAACTTGTTTCGGCTTGGCTTGCTATGTTTTAAACTCAAATCGCTGGAAGAGCTTCACCTCGGTTTGGAGTTGCATTGCAACGGGGATCAGCAGAGGTTTTAGATGGGCCGCGACAACTCACCATGCAGCACAGCATTAAATTGATTCTGGCAGTTTTTCGAAAACGTTTAAGTGCAGTTTAATCGCAGAATCAAAGTAATTATGCTTCACCAACTTCCACAAATAAAATATTCACATAAATTTGTTGATGCTGTAATTGGTTTTCGTCCAACTCCAGTTACAGACAATGTCTTTTGTCTGTACTGAAGTCCATTTTTCATTCTTTTGTATTCTCATATTTTGTTCTAGAAATCTTGTGTAACCAAAAGCTGTGTGTGTGCTGTAGCTGATACTTTTTCTCAGGCCACCGATTTTTCTTAAGAATTTTTCCATTCGCCACATTTTTTAAAAAAAAATAATATTTTTTCTCTCTTAAATCCACTGGAAAAGATTAATATTACTTGAATTATCCACCCTTTTTTTTTGGATGCCCCCTATAAATGCAATGCATTGTATTAGGAAAGACGGGTATTTGAGGGAGGAAGGAGGGTGTAGTGTTTGTTAACATTGGCCTTGAATTTGATAATGTCACAGCAGGCAGGAAAAACACTTGCAGGTAGATTATTCCACATTTTGCCCCCTATAAATGCAATGCATTGCATTAGCGGAAGAAGAAATTAGGGTATCGGAAGGAGGAAAGAGGGAGTAGTGTTTGTTGACAATCTCATTTATTGGGGCTAAAAGACTATTTTCGATTTTTTGTGGTGTTGAATATTTGAGACGTATCGGTTCACTGATGCGTGTCATAAAAAAAAGGAAAAACAGATTCGATTCATTTTTAATCTAGACTGCTACAGACAAATGTCTGCATTTATTAAACCGAATTAAAAAATTCATAATAACACTTCTGACACAGGCTTCGTAGAGTAAATATAATACTTGAATCTTCTTTCTGTACGCATGTAGAAAAGCTACGAGAAACCCTAGACTTTTATAGTGAAGACATATAGATAACCTTGTGGTTATGGTTTTGTCTATAAACACTGTATGTATCCCATTCACTTATTAAAAGTATTAGAAACCCCTAATATCACAAACATTTAGCTTTATCTACAGAAATAGTGGCATATCCACGTTCCACACGACATATAAGTAATATTTATTACAGAATATCACCTATACGCACCTGAGTACCGTGAGAAGGTATTCCCAAGCATTCATTCGGAACATATGGACGAGTAGACACTGTGACAGCGCACACTACACCCCAAACCGTGTTTGAGTGAAAGTAGGGAAATAAATCGTTTTTAATTGGTTTCATTGTCTGCTCTTAAGTGCAAACAGGTAAATGCTGTTAAATTAAATGAATGATGAGTGTAGCAAAAAAGTAAAGTGCCACATATACGACACCCACCAATACATGCAAGCATATGTAGGTACATGCATAGTAAACAAAAAGAAGAGCATTTAAAGAATTTTCCCTCGTTTTCATTTGCAACGTATTGTTTTTCATACAAAATGTTCGCTGTCCTTGTGCCAGTTGCCAGCATTGTCGTCCGATGGGAGTTTAAATTCGTTAAATTTTAACATTATTATACCCAAATTTCCTATTAATCATAATAATCTTTGCGAAACAATATTAATGTTCTCTGTGTTTTCGTGGGACATTTGTGGTGGTTAGAGTTGCGGGTGTGGATATGGATGTTGCATGCAGCCAGCGATAAATTAAAATTTATTTGTTGTCATGAAATTGATAACAGAACTTTCTTCAAGTTTCTGCATCGTTAACTTGCCTGCCTGCCAGCCGGTATGGCTGGTCGTGCAGTTGGAAGTTTTGTATTTCACCAAAAATACGGCCACAAAATCCTACGATTGTCTTTCTTGGCGTTTGAGCATACAATGACTGTTTAAGGCATGCGAAGAACATCATATACGAGGATGGTTTTAGCAATATATACAATGATTAGAAGTTAAACAGATATACGAGATTGAAATTTATATTTACAAAGATATAGCAAATTCAATTGTATCGTAAGCGTCACATGCGGTTAGGGCAGGATATTATGCATAGTAAAACTAGGACATATCATAGTGATTTCTATATTTTGGCGAAAATGCGGAAGTGCATTGAACGAATTCATTTGCATCCTTACTACGTCTACATTAATCGATTGTCACAATTCTAGGTATCGTCGCATTCTCTTCTGTAAGTGTATAAACAATCTATGTCGCATCCGATCTAGATCACGACATTTGATGAGATGACAATACTAGCAAAATACCCGCTGCGTAAATTTCCCTTTTCCAGTAAAAAGCAAATTATTTGATTAATTGCATTGGTTTAGAAGAAAAAAACTTTATACCGACTCAGAATGGCTCTCTGAAAAATGTCCCAAAAAAATGTAGAATTCCGAAAATAAATGAAAAATTCCCCCATAAGCCCAATATGATAATTTCCCAAAAATTCTGAAAAATCCCCCACACAATTTATGAAAAATTACCCAATGCAAAATCCCCCAAATATTATGAAAAAAAACCCAAAAACAACATTATTAAAAAACCAATGAAAAAGTTGCAGTCGGGTAAACCGACTTATAAATACCCTCACCCTCAGTAAAAACATACAAGTCTCATATTCCATAATAGCAACCTCAAAATACCGAATGTTATAGAAAACCACAAGGGGAGCGGCCAGACTTCCAAGTTTTTGTCCAAAACTTTGGCTAGCTATAGATTTACTGAATACAAAATTTGGACAAGATCGCGTTGGTCATATTAATAGTATTACATGGTTTATAAGGGACGAGATGGTACATTTGTATGAGTGGTACCAGAAGGGGAGTTGCCAGACCTCCAAGTTTTTGTCCAAAATTTTGTCTAGCTATACCATTACTAAATACGGAATTTGGCCAAGATCGAACTTGCGCGTGTTGATATTATTACACGATTTATAAAGTGGGCGAAATAGAGGATTTGTATGGGAGGTACCCGAAGGGGTGTGGCCATATAGCCCAGATGCAATCCCATAAGCAGCGGGAAAATATTAAGCCATGCCAAATTTCAGAGTGATTGTTTAACCCTTCCGAAAGTTATCGTGCGTACCAGCAGGACAGACGGACATGGCTCAAACGATTCAGAAAGTCATGAATCGAATTTGGTTCAAAGACACCTGGGGTCTAATGTGGATATTTCTATGTGTTACACTTTTGGGTCGTATCAAATGATATATACCCTCCGTAGGGTGAGGGTTTAAAAAATTCTTAAAACCAAAAAATTCGATAATTTTTTATTGTCCATTAAAAATTTTATAATTTTTACCTAAAAATTTTAGAAAAGTCCCCAATTTTTTTGGGAATTTTTTATTTTGTATGTGATTTTTCTTTATTTTTTTTGGGTCATTATTGATTTTGTTCATACTTTTTCAATTTTAAACGTATTTCTATTTTTTGCAACTGCAGCTGCCAAATGTTACCTAAAAATTTTAGAAAAGTCCCCAATTTTTTTTTGGGAATTTTTTATTTTGTATGTGATTTTTCTTCATTTTTTTTTTGGGTCATTATTGATTTTGTTCACACTTTTTCAATTTTAAACCTATTTCTATTTTTTGCAACTGCGGCTGTCAACCCCGGAACAATTTCTAAACATTTACTTACCTTTGCATTTCTCGCCTGATTTCTTTATGATTATTTTTAAAAACTTTATCCACATCCTCTATATTTTAGTCGTCTTGGACAATTTTTGTCGTCTTTTCAATATCTTTGAATTGTCAGCTAGTTTTATTAACCATTTTGGTTTCCCCCAACTTTTGTGCCGTTTTAGACGGATTGGGACGCTTCGGACTTTTTGGCTCTTTTTATAATATTGTTTATTTTACTATTTTGTTCGTTTATCGCCTTCTTCCATTTTTTGTTTTGATGAATGAGTCAGTTAGTCATTATATTTTTATTAACTTTTATGTAGATTATTTCTCATTAACCCATTTTACCAGTTTTGGGCCTATTTTGATGAAATGTTTCTGATGGATTTTTTTTTGTCTTTATTTAAATATAATTTTTGTTTGATCGACTTATTTAACCATCATATCCCTTTTCTAATGTAATTCAAATTATTATTTTTGTTTGATCGTTTTATTATCCACCTTGAACCCTTTTTGTCTTGTTTTGCAGTATCCTCGAATTGTTTTATTGAACGTTTTTGATTCCTCCACCTTTATTTTGCTTTTATTCCCTTTTGGTACGCATCGGTCCTTTTTGGCCCTTTCTCTAACTCATTTGTCCATTTATTCCCTTCTTCCAGTATTTCGTCCGTCGTGTTAATTTGAAATATATTTAAGCGTTTTTTTTTAATTTTCTATATTTTGTCCCCATTCTGTACTTTTTTATTCCTTTGTATCCCCTTGTTTAACTATTTTTGTATTATTCCCCTATTAGTCCCATTTTGTATACCGTTTTGCTACATTTTGGACCATTTTTCGTCCATATCTAACTTAATTCCACCTGTTATTGTCAAAAATGTGGTACCATTATCCACTTGTTGTTTACAAAAATTTTGTTCACAGTTTTTTTTTACCCTTTTTTAACCTTTTCCTTTCTCCTTCCAATCAGTATTTCTAAAAAACTTTTTCAGTTCAGGAAAACTGTCGGTTTGACCGTCAATAAATATATGATGATGACATTTTATATGTGACAAAAAAGACAACCTTCGAAATCCACAGGGCCATCTCAAAGAGCTATAAGACACGCATGATCAGGGTTGGATTGGAAAGCAGACACTTCCGCTTTCATTTATGTTCATAGGCCTGCACGAAATGTCTTTTAGAAGCCCTACAACTCAAGGTCTTACCGTCGACGAGAACTTCCACCATGCCTTCACTGACCCGGTCTGTCAACAAGCCTTCAATAAGTCTGGAATGTGTATCGGATCTTTGTAATTGTGAATATGAATGCTGTTCTTATGAAAGTAATATGAGATTTGCAAAACGTAGGTACCAATGGACACCACCTGCGATGAACGATATGATAATGCTTACATTATTAGTTTATTATTTTTCATGTACAAAGAAAACCTTTTAAAATTCCTCTTTTGAGTGGATAGTTTTAAGATCTAAAAAGAATAAATAAGGACTGGTAAATCGATTGTTATTATGGTCTTAATTCGAGTATTTGATTCACATTGTGCTTTCAATTCTTTACTGCTATTGATAATCGAATTTTTTTGAAAACAAGTCATCATAAGAAACGTTATCTTTAAACAAATGAAATATATGAGTGGACTTGCTTACTTTGGTTTGTGATCTTGACCTGCTAAATACATGATTTACAAGCAGTTTGGGTGTTGGGCATGGCTTTTCCAGTTCATCAGACAAAGGAATTGCATGTCTACTTCCCCTTGGTCTTTCCACTGGAGTCTTCCCAGTTTGCGTTTGTATTAATTCAACCGACATGGCCCGTCTGCGGAATCGCTGTGTTTTGATGCGTTTAACTACGTTCATGTCGGAATATAGCTCGGACAGCTCACGGTTAGTTCGATATCGATACTAGTCGTTAACATAGATCGAGCCATAGATTTTTCTCAACAATACCTAGCTCAGCTTCAACTGTTTTCGCAAGTATCCAAGTTTTGGTGTTACAAAGAATGTGTCTATGTATACGATTATATGTATGAATATAAAATGTTAAATTTAGTTCGAAAAACCGCCCGTCTTTCCAAAACTGATTGGCATTTTGAAATCGGCCTTAAATTCAGAACGTTCTTACAGATTTTGCTCATTTTTTTGCTTATTAACCTTGAATATCTGGCAGGTGTATCTTCGAATTCCTTAAAAAACATCCTTTAATGTAGGAAATGATTCTTGGCCGATATGCCATATTACCAAATCCCGATCCTTTCCCTATGCTCAGCCAATAGTCTACATTTCCCCTCCTCCACTATATCTACGATTATCTCAGCGGGACATGGCATCCGAGTGTACCCGCTGTCACAATCGCACTACCTATTCAACCGATCCTAAACCTAACATGTTATGGCATCTGATCCATGTGATAACATATGTCCTTATAGTTCCATAACAGTGCACTTCATACGTGGTATAAAGTCCGACATACTCATTATGAGTGTGGATTTTCTGGCGGTCTTGTTATTTAGTTTATCGACCAAGAAATCAGAGAGTAATAATTTGTTATACTTCAGACACAAGATCGCTGTTATTATTTCCATACTAAGGCAGTGTTAAAAAAGAATAAAAACACAACATTGGACAAGTTTTTTCAAAAATAGCAGAAAAGTGCCAGCGTTGAGCGCCACACATTTTTTGTAGCTTCTTGGAAAATTATTTTCTCAGTATACAAAAGTTCACCTACACCAATATTTAACTTGGCCTGTAATACTTAACAACATCTCTAAATGTTGCATGCGCTACCATCAGTCAGTTAATGTATCTACAAAAACTATTTATTTGTGGACCACACCTCGTATATACCCCGGTGTCCTCGATGGCAACCAAGCAGAACTTGAAGGGGAATTACTCCAACGAATTCTCTATAAAGCAAAGTCGAATGCTACGCTTATAAAAGCACTTCAAACCAACAAGCAAAGGCGCAAGCAAAGACCACCGACAAAACCCTTCCAAATCAACACCAAACCAAACACAGCAATGACATTTGCAAAGTGTTCTCAGAAGATGGTCATAAATTACAAATAACATCGTCATCTTAAGGAGAGCATGAAGCCGGGACACTGAAATCCACCTACACTCCTTGAACACAACCCACAAGGATATACCGTTGAAAGGACTGTAGGTAAGTAACCGGAAATTGCGAATAGTTTGTGTTGTTTTTTCGTTTTAGAGGAATTGAAAATTCAATATTATGAAAATCAACTGCATCTGTTTGTTTTCGCTTGTGTTGCCACTTGGTTGGCCTCAAGTACATGATAATAAGAAGCCTCAGCAGTGGATACTGGTGTAGACAGTCGTTAGGTGTTTTTTTTTTGTTTTGATTTGTCCCATTTCTTTGGTTGTCAAATCCAAATAATCAGTAGACACTTCCTAACCACATTTTTATGGCTATTTGTAACTTATGCATGTTCAACCATAAATGGACTGCTTAGCAATTTCGGAAGAAACATGCGAAGGTCCAAGCAATTTTGTGTTCTTTATTTCTGCACCCATGCCAGTTAGGCAGTTCATAGTACACGGTGATTGCACGTTTAAAAATTCCTCGACTCCGACTTCTGTTAACTTAAACAGTTCCACAATGACTTCTGCTGTTTTAAATATATAAAAATTTCGAAAACTGTTTTTCGGCCTCCTATTCATATACCCTATCATACGTTGTGGTACAATTGTATCGCGCATAACAACTTGGCGCAACTAGTGAATGAACCAACACACATTTTCTTAACCTCACACCCTGAAAAGTACATGGTTAATATTCTTGCACCAGCTTTCTTTTCGTTCTCCGGTCTTCGATCCACTTCTAAACAAGTCAGGAAGCGGACAATATATTTATATGAAATGGCACGTTGGGCTGAGCTCAACAATTTCTTTCAGCATTTTAATTGGAAATTATGTTACCTAGACAATAATGTCGATGCTGCTGCTGAAATGGTCGAGAAAATCATTGTTCTTACTTCGATTAAAACTCCAAATAATTGTTGGTTTAATCAGACATGCAAATAAGCTGCCAGATCTAAAGAGGAAGCGTTCAGAAATTGGTGTTTAAATAAAAATGAAACTACTGAGCTGCTACGCAAAGAGGCAAGATCAAGGTTTGCCAGAGTATTTAGGCGTGAAAAACTTCTACACGAACAGCGTCTTCGTGCTAAACTTCTTTCTTCTCCTAGGGCAAGTAAGAGCATTTGGGCATTTGTTAAAAAAATAAGGGACAATTCTTCATCTTCTATCGCAACTCTCGTAGATATTCACTGACCCGGTTGACAAAGCCAACCTTCTGGCTGAAATGTTTGCCAAGAATTCATCTTTGCCAGACAGCAGTCAACCACTTACCGTGATTGAAAACGTATCTAGTTCGATGTCTCAGATATTTTTTCAAACACGTGGAGTCAATAGGGTTCAGTTCTCAATGTAAACAAAACTCCGGCACTCTGGCACGGACCGCAGAAGTGCCACAAGGCTCTGTCGTCCCGTCTTCTCTATTTCTTATTTTCATTGACGACCTGTTGGGTCAGACTGTGAAACCGATCTACTCCTTTGCGGATGACAACAACCTCTGTCATTCATACATTTGATCATCGACCAGGTCCTCAGGAGGTCGAGGACAAGAGGCGAATGATAAATGACTCACTTAACCGAGATTTGGCGACGATTTGTGAAG
Source organism: Hydrotaea cyrtoneurina (assembly GCA_958296145.1). NCBI lineage: Eukaryota > Metazoa > Arthropoda > Insecta > Diptera > Muscidae > Hydrotaea > Hydrotaea cyrtoneurina. Next base: position 45,566,923 of record OY282514.1, on the reverse strand, counting down.
GGTCCAAATGAACAGGGTAGATTTTAATGCACAAAAGACCTAGTGATGTTTATTGTCACACAAACGTTCACCAGATCCAGCATCGTCGTCAATTTCTATGGGTGGTGTGGATGTTCATGATGTTCTGGGCATGAAGATACAGGATGATGCTCGTTGGGCAAGCCATATATTTGAAGTGTCGAAAGAAGCATTCAAGTGTTTAGGCCTTTTAAAGCTGTGCAAGAAATACTTCACTCCATCTGATGTCGTAAATATTTACACCACCTACATCCGGCCTAAAATGGAATACAACTCCCATATATGGGGCTCCAATGACATCTTTGCAGCTTCTGGACCGTGTACAGAGGAGAGCGGTGGTGATGATTGGGGATGGTAGGGTATCCAACTCTATTGTCTCCCTTCAGCATCGTCGGAATGTGGGTTGTATATCGCTGTTCTATAGATATTTTAATGGTATCTCTTCGTCAGATATCCGTCGTCTTGTCTCTGATGTTAGAACATTTAGCCGAAATACGCGGCTTTCCAGGGACTCTCATCCGTTCATTGTAAACTGGCCGGTTGACCGGACGACGCACTATAGAGAAGATCTTCAGCCGAACTGTTCGTATGTGGAATAATCTTCCAGCATGTGCCAGCTGCGACATACTCAAATTCAAGACTAATATAAACAAACACTACTCCCTCTTTCCTCCTTCCAACACCATTATTTCCTATCGCTAGCACAGTGCAATGCGCTTGTAGGGGGCATCTCCTGAGTGTTAGCCATATAAAAAATAAAAACCCGCACCAAACAGTCACATGTAGGGAGAGAGGCTTCTCAACACTAACTCTTGCGGTTTCCGAGCCCCTAGGTTTTCTTCAACACTTTGGGCTACATCAGCAATATTCTCAGTTGTTCTTGAGTGAAGTGCACGATTTTAATTCTTCACATCACTAACTTGTCCCAACAGATCGAATTTTTCCACGAATTTCTATATTGCGGTCGGACAAGGTGCTTCACGACGACCCAAAAATGCTTTAGTTTTGCGAACTGTGACTGCAAGATTTTCACCATTTTCGTAGTGAATTTTAATATTTTCAATGCGTTGTTGAAGCGCATAGTTTCTACTTCGAATGTCAAAGAATAAAAGCTTGAAAAGTGACAGCTACCGAAATACCGGGTGATGCCAAACCCACAATAACAAATTGTTCTTATTCTCATGAACGTTGGTACGATCACAAAAAATAGCTTGTTATAGATTTCAGAATAGCACTGTTAATAGATTTTAGTTAATCTCTTTCTAGTTAATATTTTCATTCACTGTTTTTAATTCTTTTGGGATCATTATATTGCCTCAGAACGATATAGGCCACCAAGTCTTTAAATCACTCATAAGATCTTTGAGACATTTTGAAATAACTTTGAGACATTTTGAAATAGTCTGTTTAGTGTTAACAAATCTGTAAGGTTACCCTACAGAATAAACAGACACAACACCTGCACTAATTTTCCGCACTGTGAATTATTTGTATAGTTCTAGCAATGGTTGTTGATGTTTCATTCTGCACCGGCAGTATTTCTCTTTATCCTCGGGTTAAAGAAGACAATCCTACAGTTTCATTCGGTGTTCTTCCTGATGCTGCTACTGGTGTGGATGTCGGTGATGGTGCAACATTTGCTGCCACAACCACCCGTTCGTTAGGTTGTTTCAAAGGTAGTAAAGTGGAAATTAACTCTAAACAGGTGCTGAGACAACATAAACTCTACGTTTAAGTGGCCGCCTTTAGTTTCGGCACCAAGTGCTGTTATTAAAACACAAAACAACAACAGCAAACACTCACCCAAACAACAGCAGCAACAGCGGCAGAAGGAGTAGCAGAAGCAGCACCTATTTAAACAGTAAAATAGCGCTTTTTGCCAGGCGTGCAAAATTTCAAATTAATTTTCAGCGTATTCTAGCGAAATAAAGTAAAGTAGATGATACCCTCGTTTGTACTCCACTCAGCGAATACTCGTATTCTCCGTTGTCTAATGTAAATAAAATTGTTGAAGATTTTACTCGTCTGAAACAGTGAACCCATAAAAAGTGTAATATTTTTTGACACCAATTTATGTTTCATTTCCAGCACTGTACACCCAACGCCCGTCCGTCCGTCAGCCAGTGGTGGCGATGTGCTCGCCGGGATAAGGGATTAACGAGTCAGCGCAAAAAGTTAAACACCAACACAACCATCCTTGCCAAAGGGATGACGGAGGGTTTTACATGACGGGCGACTCCATCCGGTGCAGACATGTTTAGTGCGTTTTTTTTAGAGGGGAGTTTATTACATGTAATGAGCTTAATTGACCTCTGCTGGAGCTAATTGAATTATTGTCTTCAAAGTATATTTTTTTAATTTGTACTGATGCTGTACATAATTCTTATTAAAGTTACAGCTTGTCTTTCGGTTTACTGCGGAGAAGTACATTTGGATTATATTTATTTTTATTTACAGTAATATATTAGAGGTTTTATCTTAGGGAAGGTAATGTGGCCATCAGGAGGTAGTTTTCAGACCAAGCGGCCAAAGTACATAACTCCGAAATTTTCCAGGGCAGCACTTTTAATTTTTTTTGAGCATGTATTCCACCGTTCCAGCGGATAACAGTATTTTTTTTATTTCTAAAGCACTTTGTGAACATTTTTTTTATTTTAATTTCAGATTTAATTTTTAATTATTTAAATAGAAACAAATCAAAATTTGCATAATAAACTTATTTATTTCTATTATTGACAGTTATAAAAATAAACAAATAAAGAATTTACGATTAGGTACTATCAGAGTTCTATTTACAGGGACTGGCCAGGGTCTCAGAGCTACAATCGGACTACAAAGTCAAGAAAATTGAATTTCGCCAGTCTAGAAATGCCTGAAAGGAATTAATGGGTAGGTGTCAGTAACTTGCACGAGGGTTGGGCGGTCTTTACCGACGGATTCAAAATGGACATAGGCACAAGAGCAGGTAGCATTGAGGACTATAACAAGCCTGCAGGTTTCGCCTAGGGTGGTTAATGAATGCTGGCAGGCCCTAGGCCTACTTCTAAGGGATGAAATCGTAGATGAGTTGGCTCGAATAGGCTTGGCTATGCATATTAAGGAAGAGGACAGATAGGTTAAACCGCCAATCAGTCACTTTTTCAAAAGGCAGAACGATCATATCCTAAAAAGAATACTTGCTAACTGGGAAACGAAAGTGAGTGGCATGTATCGATGACCTTGCGGCCTAGGTTAGATATAGCAAAAACAAGTACACTGATGGGACTAGACAGAAGAAGTCTCAGAATCACAGGCCATTGTTCTATAAGGGCGAGGACCAGCAGATGGGAGCACATATCTCCAGACTTCTGCAGGCTGAAGTCCTCTTGGAGACAGTAGAACATATGCTTGTCATTGTTCAAGTTTGCCACGCCAAAGACTAAAATGTCTAGGAGATAGACTTTCGGCTGAACTAGAATATAATTAAACTAATTAGTGCAAACATAATTAGTTTTATAAGGGGCATTAGATGGATGAACGACAGGGGATGCGGTTATCCAATAGACTGACGAGACTTAACACCAAACAGTACTCCAGTGACTCAAAAAATCTTTCAACAACCAGTCTATACATCTTTACTTTACTTTTCAAAGCTCTATTTTCTTCAACCATACAAAAGGTATTCACAATGGACCCTATGGGTGTCCGATTGGAGGTGCATCTTGGGTCACTGGACAAGGTTTAACGAATGGCTGGTCTATGGATCTAGGGTACTAATGTACTAAATATAATTCTGTATTTTCTACTCCCGGACATATTTAGTAAACAAACTAAGAGAACTGTCACAATGGTCGAACAGTGGTAATGATCACAGTGTAATCATTGACATGATGCTTGACAAAGCAGGCATCGTTGACTACAGTTTGACCAAACTAAGCCACAGGGACATACCAGGGAACTGTAGAGCAGGCGAGCTTGCTAGACTCGTGAATTCCTTATGGTTTTCAGCTGAACTCCGTGGGCACTTGAATTATGGAAACTCGGATAAAGTTGTATTAATTTTATTAATATAAGAAATTACGAATAATTTCCGAAGATCTATTTAATTATAAATACAAGGAAGGAGTAATTGAGTTTATTTTAGAAATTCAACTAGATAAATATTTCCTCTGCATCACCCCGTCAATGGAACCTCTGGGACCCAAAAATAAACCAACTTATCAACACGAATGTGTGAATGGTAATTGCGTAAGAGTTGAAACCGTTCTGGTTCACAGGGAATCCAAATACCGAAATCACGTTATTGAATGATCTTCAAATAAAACTTATTTTAAAAAAAAATCGTAGCAGTTGCAATATACATTTACATGACACTAAAAGTGGTCCCAGAAAATGTTCCTACATTAAGGAATTTTCTCAACAAAATCCATGACAATTCGGACCGCACTCCAAAGAGAAAGGAAAAACAACATCTTTTGTCATCAGTACTTGATACGGAGCCCCAAACACTTATTGCCATCTACGGGAGACGTCTCTGTTGACGTACGGACAAAATGAATGTCCTAGAGTTTGCATATGAATCTAACAAAAACAATAACAGCAGAAACAACAACAAGAAAACACATAAATGTTTATTAACATAAACAAATGTAACCAACACTCATTTATTGTTTTTGTGGAGTGCGAAAAAAAAAGTGTTAACAAACACACGCACGCACACAGTCAAACCCCCGCCTAAAGAGTATGAAAGGGGAGTGAGTGACATGAGTACTCATGACTTTGAATGAATGGCTGATTCACAGAGTAACCCCATGTCAATGGGGGCATGTGGCATGGAAATGATAAAGCCAAGCCACACTTAAACGAGGGAACTACGAACGGATGGCTGAATATGAATGGCAGCGGCAGCTACAAGAGCTGCTGCAATAACAACGAGCGTATGTATAATCAAAACAACAATAATAACATTTCTAACGAATAACAACAAAAAGAATAACATCTAAAAGGCAAGCGACAAAAAAAAAAGGACATTCAAAACATTCATACAAAAATATGAAGGAAACCAACAACAGCAACAACGGTGGCTTACACACGCTTACACATAATGCCATAAAAGGTACAATAATGCCAACTTCAACAAGAACCGACATGTCAATGTAATAAAAGACTGAATGGCGCAGAGAGTGAGTGAAGTGAACGATAAAAACAGCAACGAAACGAAAAATATGCTTATTCGAAAATGACAAAAAGGAGCTTTTTCTCCCCTCACGCCCCAATGAGGGTAGTGTGATTAGGTCCGTTTAATATTACCGCCTACATCGTCGACATGTAAATGGGCAAGGTGCTTTGTGGATAAATATCTGAAGTGGGCTCGATCACAACAATTCTAAATTTAGGAACAATTCAAATCTAAATTTAGATCACAAAAATAGTTTGATTTTCCTAAAGGAAATTTACCTAATTTTTTTAACAAAAAAAAAGTATAGACAATTTTAAATTTAATTTGTTTCTAATTGATGATGGAAATGTGGTGTCAGTCAACGTAGGGAATGTATGTGATTTCACCAAGACGATGCTACAGTTCGCACAACCATCAAAATAATGAATCGGTTTTAGAGATTCCAAAGCTATTTGACCGCCAAAATCGCCCGATATATCGCATTTTGGGCTATTTTCTGCAAAGTCATCTTAAACATAGAGTTTATACAAACAAACGAAATAGAAATTTTTGTTTTGAAACATAAGTTCTCGCCCTCTATTACCCACAACGGTAGTGCAAAACAAAACAAAATTAAGAGAGACCCTTTTGCCATATTATTGGTTTATTCGAATGAGCAAACATTTCCAATATTTATGGAACACGATTTCAACTAAACGTCGTCCAAGTCCACGTCTTCAATTTCGTCATCAAAAAAGGGGCAATGGTGCCGGTCTAAAATCCGCAAAGTGTCACTATTTTCCCGATGCTCACGTGCGATTTTTCCGATCATCGGATGCTGCAGATTCGCTTGTAAAGACGAAATGCTTTTTGTCCGTAAACATGACTTTTCGAGTAAAATCTTTGTCAATTTTTTTGTTATTGATATGCTCGCTATGAATGCCGTACACTGTGTTAGCGATAGGAAGTAAGGGATGGTGGGAGGAGGGAGGAAAGTGGGATTAGTGGTAGCTTCTGTAAGGCTAAAATCTGAAGCGATAACAAGTCTGAGTCGCACAGTACCACCACCGCACAACGCCGGCGACCGTAGCGGTTTTGGAAAATGCCAAAAAAAAAGAAAGATGACCAACAAAAATCCCATAAAAAAATGTTTTTTTTTAATGGCTACGAATACCATTGAAGTTTTTGGGCGATTTTTCAGAATTTTTGGGATATCTCTCATGTTGGCCTTTTTGTGGAATTTTTCATCTATTTTTGGGGCATTTTTAATAGTGCCGATCATGAGTGTTGTGTATCAGTCTCACAAACGGCTCGGTGAAAAATACCCAAAAAAAAAGAATTTCCCAAAAAGAAATCTCATACAATTCATAATGAAAAATTTTCCAAAAAAAAATTTCGTTTTTGGGATATTTTTTTATATGAAAACACAAAATTGGACATTGAAAATTCCCTAATTTTTTAATTGTGGTATATTTTTTTTTGGGATATTTTCAAAACATATGTGAATCATATACGAGATTGATTTTTTTATAATATTTTGGAATTACGAACCTAATTATCACATTTGAATCCTTCACAGAGTTTTTAGAATTACAATTTACAATTTTCCCTCAACATTCCATGAAGGAACAGACTTAGATCTAAAATCAGTGAGTCGTGCTCGCTATAATTTGTACACTCTCTGACCGAGACCTGCTGTTTAAAGACGGCTCTGAACGGCTAAAGAGAGAAGTCTGATGCGGCCCTCACACGATACAACAGGTTGAGCAACTGAGTTGAACAACCAAATTGGCCGTTCTCCTTACACGCTACAACTTGTCAACCAATTTCTTATTCAATCTCATTTGCAAATATTTTTCATAGCGTCAACGTGAACTCATATACACATGTGGACATAAAAATATGTGTGCATGTTATCTATTGCAAGAAAATAAGATTTGCATACCTTTTATTTATTTTACTTTATAATACTTATTAGTTTATTGAGTTATCATGCTTCAGGTAAAAAAAAATATTTTACAGTTCCAATAACACTAAAAACTAAATCAAAATACAGATAATTCAGTAAATTCATTGATTTTTATATGGACAGAAAAAAAGGTGTATATTGAAAAACTTAAAAATACCATAACAATTTCAGTTTCAATGGCCAATATTTTAAATAATCATTATTTCTGAATGTTTGTAGCCAGTACAACCGCCATTATTTTTAAGGACAGCTTGGATTCTCCTAGGCATGGATGAAATTAACTTTCTGAATATTTTCCCATAATTCTCTTTTATTTCTGCAGGGAAACTTAGAGACATGTCGTTTAATTTCATTCCAATAGGATTGAGATCAGTGGACTGACTTGGCCAATCAATAACGTTCAAATGACGCTCCCGGAACCACTCACTCACCAATTTAGATGAGTGCTTTGGATCATTATCTTGTTGAAATGTCCAATGTAGTGGCATGTTTTCTTCAGCGTAGGGAAGTATATCTGTATCCAAAACATTCTTGTATAGAAATCGGTCCATCGTGTTTTCAATATGATGTATCGGACCTACACCCTCCCAAGAAAAACATCCCCATACCATTATATATCTCATATGGAATTCCTTCCCTTTTGGTCGACGTACATTTCTTTCTGCATCGTTACCAAACAAATTGACCTTAGTTTCGTCGCCCCAGAGGACATTTCGCCACTTTTTCTCACCTTCTTCTTTATATTGAGCAGGGGAACTCTCCGAGCTATTCGACCTGGTAGTTTTGCATCCACTAATCTTCTTCGTACCGTTCGGGATGAAACAACATTCCCGATTTCATTTCAAATTGATCTGGATGACTTGAAAGGATCTCGCTTAGCTACAGTAACGATGCGATTATCAGTAACTGGCTAGGTTTTCTTAATTGCTCGTCGTCTTTCAATAATTTTTTTTAGTTTTAGTGCATTTATTACGAAGTTTTGAGATCTTCTTAATGAATTGGCAATACAATTTTAGGCCATTCCTTGTGCTCGAAGCTGATTAACTAAACGTCTTTCTTCTTCACTGAACTGGTGCCCACGACCCATCTAATTTAGTTTAAAATTGAACCAAAATGTATATTAATTTTTAGTTCTAATAGTTTTACCTATTTATCTGTTTACCATCTGTACGTAAAATTAATAAATAACTCGATTTTCACAACTCCAAACAGACACTTCTATTAGATAAATGTTTCTCACTTATTACTAAAGGGTGTTTTTTATTGGAGTATAGAACTTTAAGTTGGCATTACTTTTTTAACTGGCGGCCATTTTGTCAGCTGTCAAGTGATTAATATTTAGTTTGGTTTGCCATTTCATCATGAACAGGTTGACAAAAGAACAACGCTTGCAAATCGTGCAAATTTATTTCGAAAGTAATGGTTCAGTTCGCGAAGTTCACCGCAAGCTCCGTCCGAATGAATCGATGCGCCACCGTGCACAGCAATCCATCAACTTTATGGAAGATTTTGCGCAAAGATCTTGGCTTGCGACCTTACAAGATCCAGCTTGTGCAAGAATTAAAGCCGCGAGACCATTCAATGCGTCGTGATTTTGGTGTATGGGCCGAAAATGAGATTCATCTCGATGCTGATTTTCATCACAAAATTTTGTTCAGTGAAATTGGACATGTAGAATTGGCTTTATTCGAGCCAGCCTCGGCGGCCACATGCCCGAAATCATATTTAAACATTAATGGCATAAAATTATCCTTCCAATAAAGCCAAATTGATGGACATTAAAACGATTTTCTTGTGTTTTATTTCAATTCGAAGTTCTATACCTCAATAAAAAAACACCCTTTACAACCATTTCTACTATTGGGATTCCCACATTTCATTCTTAAACAGTGATGCCAGGTGTTTCTATTTTTCTATCCACATGTGTATGTTATTATTTTAAATATTTTGTTTTCAATTACGCTCGTTTTTATAATTCGAATACATATTTTTATATTCCTTGATAAAATTAATAACTTTTCCCACACATTCTTTCATTTTAGGTTATATTTTCAAAACACTGCTAAAACAATTTGTTTAGTTCATCAATGACAAAATGCTAATGAAGTGAAGAAGTTGAATGACAAGCCCTCACACGTTCCAACCATGTTCGCCAACTTGAGCTGAAATCAAAATATTTTGATTTTCATCCAACCGACGACCAACCTAAGACCAACAAGCCCTCACACATTATAACTGGTTGTACGATTTAATCAAGTGTGAGCGCCGAATTATATACTACGAAGATTACTTTGTTATTAATAAACTCTTATTGGTGATCTTACCGTAATACAAATATGGGTTTGGTATCACAACATGTTCTCCCAAGGCGTATAAAAAATTGCCGGATGCTCATGAATTAATCTTAATTTTTCAAAATGTTTTGCGGATTCTACTACCCAATACTCAATACGGTTCCCAGGATCATGGCCTGTTTACTACTGGTGGTTTTTGCCCTCATCTCTTTCTTGGCCTCCTCGATATGAGATGTGCCCTTACTGAACATACCTGTTTCGCATTTAAGCAAATTTTCGTTCTATTTATTCCTATACAGATCCACACACAGACATGCATGTGCACATATGTGGTTTCGTATGTTTGTATTCTAACTACGAGTTCGACACGCACAGACAGACATGTACTTGTGTATGTATTCCCTTCTAGAATTTATGCACCCACAATTGTATTAAAGTAAAATCCTCAAAATTCAATTGTAAGATAGAGAGTGTGTGTGTGCATGTGTGAGTTGTTTTTGTTGGTGTCGCCTTTGTTGTCATTGGCGGTAATGCTGTCAATGTCGTTGTTACTCCCATCTATTGTGTTATCCCTGGGGGACCACAACTAATTCACACACAATTCAATTCAACACAAATTCAACAATACCAGACACATTCGCATTCACACACACACATATGCATATACCACGTTGTGTGTATTGTAGTTGCTGTTACTTCCGTTGTTGTTGCTGTTGCCATTTGGTATTTGGTGCTGTTCTGCTGATATGTCAAGTTAACAGAATAATGGCCATAAATGCTTTCGACTCGTTCATCTTTATTGTGTTCGGGGGGAGGGGGTGGACTGAGTTTGGTGTTAGTGTCAGTGTATGCGTGTGTCTGTCCATGTGTGCCAAACGAATTCAATACAAAATTGTATTGAAATATCGTCAAAGGAGTTGGGAAAAGTTGTGAGTGAATTCAATAGAAAACAATCCAAAAAAAAATCAGTTTTATGCACTCGCAAATTGAGTATAAACGATTTTCAACGAATGACTGGACATTCAAGTACCATATTGAAATCAGTTTTATATCCTTCACCAGAGAATGATGTCAAAGGATTAGGGGGAGTCGAGGGTACCCAAAAAAAAAAAATGATTTAAATTTATGACAATATTTTCTTAATTGAAATGTAATGGGCAAACATATGGACTTCTCTGACATTGCGAAATGATGGTAGTTTTTCTAAATTCTGTTACGTTTTCTAGTTTGTTTATCTTTGAGGGTGGTTACTTTGAATCAGCAGTCATTTAACAAATGTTTCTTTAGGTATTTCTGTTGCATTGACTTTGTAGAAAATAAAAGTTTGAATTATTTCCATCGATCTTCCTATGCAAAAAAACACCATTTGCTGGTAAGCCTAACTACCCCCACCATCCATTTATTGAAATACACGTATGGAAATATTACTGAGTGTTAAGTTTAAGCTAATTTCATTTTCTTAGGGGACAAGTTTTGTTTATATTCAAGCTCCGATAAGGCAACATGTATAGGAGGTACCATACAATTATATAATTAGGGTTTAAAATTTCCGTTATTTTATTGACTATCATTGAATTTCAGGACGATTGCAAGTATTATGTTAATAGGCACCCGAAAAAGCATATGGTATCATGTTTCCGTTGTCGATAAAACTCTTCCTAACCACTTTATTTGGGTAAGTTTTTCCAATGATTATCTTAATATATATTTACCCTCGACACTGATTCACTGATACACTGATTCCCTGATTCACTGATTCACTGACTCTGTCACGCAGTACGTAGGAATTTAAATAGGCATTCTATAATAATTCTATAAATAATAATAATAAAAAAAATAATATTTTTTTTTTGGACAGAAATTGTGTTTTCCCCAAATTTTTTTTTACCAAAATTTTTTTTTTCCAAAATTTTTTTTTTACAAAATTTTTTTTTTTCCACAAAATTTTTTTTTCAACAAAATTTTTTTTTTCCACAAAAATTTTTTTTCCAACAAAATTTTTTTTTTTCAACAAAAATTTTTTTTTTCAGCAAACATTTTTTTTTTCAACAAAAATTTTTTTTTTCTACAAACATTTTTTTTTTCAACAAAATATTTTTTTTTCCAGAAAAATTTTTTTTTCAACAAAATTTTTTTTTTTCAACAAAAATTTTTTTTTCGGCAACAATTTTTTTTCCACAAATTTTTTTTTCCAATTTTATTTTACAAAATAGTTTTCTCAAAATATTTTTTACAAAATTTTTAAAATTAAGTAACAAATACTTTCTCAAGCAAATTAACGGGCGCCATAGGCGCATTACAACTTACTAGTTGATAATATTACCCGAATTTCACGGGAGTAAGTAAAATACATTCAGTTCCAGCATGTTTTAGGTAATTCTCGCTGTGACTCTCGATGGTGCGAAGGCCAGCTGTCTGAAAAGATAGCAGCGGCGCACAGTGGTTGAGAATCATTTGGTATTGGCCAAAACTCTGTAAATTTTAAACCGATACAGATATTGTACTACATTTGTATTTGACTCCTGGAGCTTTCCCCACTTTTAATTTTCATAAAATGGGTTCAGTAGTTAATGAGGAATTCAAGGTCAAAGCTGAAGTTTAGAGTTTTTTGTAATATTTAGCATTGAAATGTGTTTTTTTTTCATTTTCTTTATTTATTAAAAGAAGATCATACATTGATAAATACACGAAAAATCGGCAAAAATTTCCTAGATATTTAAAAAAAGCTTTACTTAAACAACATTAAGGAAAAAAAATATTTTTTTTTATACCGGGTTTGCCATTAAGGACATAACACTTTTATATATTAATAAAACCGAGAACATTTATGATATAGATTTCAAATTTATTTCTCCGATTCTGATTTCGGTTACTACGGTTACATATCTGTTTGTGTACTTTATCCGAAGGGAATCTGGATACAGTCTTTGAGATATGCTATGTTTGACATGTGCTCGCTAGCCATCTAACATTGGATATTGGGCGAAACCTCGTCAACATCCAAACAGAGTGGACACCTAGGAAACTGTGGCTCCCGATACGATAAAAGAACTTTATATAGCCTTCAGAACTATAGTGGATTTTTGAGCAATTCTCAGATGAATTTCATTGATTTGCCGGTATCTGTATTCAATATAAGGGATTTCTTTTTTTTCTTAACAGATTTCCGAGTATTCATCTTTTGCTATATAAATGAGAATTATGCCCACAAAAATTATTCATGCCTTCAGCTATACTGTAACTGCCTAAGCAATTCTCAATTGTGGATAGGGATTTTGCCGCTGGATATCCCGTCTGCGTACGATTTATAACAAATATAACACAGCACGCTAATTAGTTTGATTTTCTTGCCTAACCCATGAATCGGAATCAGCTCCGTTGCACAATAAGGCTGCTTTTTGTGTTGATATTTGATCTTTTGATAACTTAACATTGCTTCAAATGATCTAGCCGTTTCTTCAGTTTCGTGATCCTGGGGTCTCCATCAGTGGACGAATGTGGTCACGCTCATCTGTGATTCCGACTGCCTTAACCTCTTCTTATAAATATAGTCTTAGTTCTAGTAGAAATCTGTCTGGGTTGAATGCAACCACCGATAGACGTCTATCTATCATTACTGTATATGCTCAATAATGCAGTCGGAGCAAGCCGATAAGCGAGCCGATTTTGGGTGTCATATTTTATATGAAGTAAGTCATCAATTTTCAAAATCTAATAAACCCCAAACAGAAACCCCTTTTCCTATGAAATAAAATAAGAGTATTTCAAATAAAAATATAAATGCATAAATTACAGTGAAATTCAATAATGTCGCCAGTAAAACTGCTATAACAGGTGGCGCAAAAGTAAACTTCCGATATTTTTTGGCTGTAATTAAAAAAAAATGAAAAACTTTGATTCTTCTTGTGGATTATTTTTATTTGGTCTTTTAATTTTTACTTTTGCGCCACCAGTTATAAGCCGAATATACCGATATCATTAAGGATTACTTTTCATCTCTTATGCAAACTTTCACGGTCCTACATCACTTTGTGCCTTCCACCTGTTTAGAAGATTAATGCTCCTAATATTCAAAATTTGACAATACGGCCACGGTAAATTCATGAGATATATCACAGATATTACAAGTAATTTTCAAAAAAAAAACAACATTTATTTCAACTTTCTTTGATTGCATTTTTTTTTTCTTCAAACCTTTTTCCAACATTAACGATTTCGAATTAAAAATGTGCCCCCACTGGTTGCAATTACTTTAACAATTTGCTAATATCTACACTCAGTTAACTTCAAAAGAGTACAAAACACTCTAACACTTGTCGACAGCTTGTCGCCGTGTAAGCAGTGAATGCTGATTAGCACCGTAGAATTGTGTTGTTGGAAAACGAAAATCTAAAGAAATAATAAGTGTGACTTGTGTCTCAACCCCTTTTTGACTCAATACCCCGGGCGACATTAGAAGAAAACGTTTGTGGAATCACATCCAGTGATTGTAGTGGCGGATTAAAAATAAATGTTGCTGTTGAGTGAAACAGCCACGAATGCAGACAAGTTGTATTTGCAAGAAACTGTCGCCGTTGGTTATTTAAACTTATTCTGGCTGAACTGCCAACAACATCTTTTCGTCAAAGGCAAACAGCCATCCATCAAGCATTCATATTTCCCCCCCGCTTATTTACCGAGTTGGTAAGTGTACATAAAATCATATATATTTGTTGTATTGAAGAAAATTGTCGGCACAGTGGTCTGAATGTTAATTGAAGTTCGCATTGTAATCATGTTCATTCCACGAATAAGAGTATTTGTAATAATGGCGGTCGGGTAGGCGAGTTGGTGGCGTGCTTGCCTATCAGCGTGGGGGTTCGTGTGGGTTCGATTCCTCCAGAGTCTTTGGTCTGTCGCTGAAAAAATTTGACCATATGGTCTCTGTCATCCGGTTTATCATTGTACCCAAAATTAGAATATAAATCTACTATGTATTGTAATTTAAAAAAAACAACTGAATGTACTCAAGAGATGGCTCTACTACGTATGGCTTTGCAATGCAGCCAAAGCGTAGATTAAAATTGAAAACAACAAAACAATTCTGGTTCAAATTTCACGGCACGTAAGTCCTATATTCCGAATTTTGTTATGATGTGGTTAGGTTGGAAAAGAAGCAACGTAAGGTTCACACAACTTGTACACAATATAACTCAGTTTCGTAAATTTGACACCGACACGAGGACCTATAATAAATTTGATTTCACTTAACTCTGTAGGACAGATAAAGCTAACGAGTTGGCAAGCCGTTCCCGCATAACCGATTTTGGATCGGAAGGTAAACACATGAGAATAATGGTCATTCCATGGCTAATATTTCAAAAAGCGTGGCGTAGTCTAACTGTCATCTCACAAAAATAACACCTGAATTTGTAGGTGCGTACTACCAAAATACGGCATATCAAAAAATATTTTTAAAGGCTTTTTGTGGCCACAATTCTATATAAAAATATCGCATTTAGTTTAATATCCCATTGTGTATTTTTTATTTCATTATTCCAACTTTGAAACTTTTTTAAAATGTAAAAATGGTTTGTTTACATTTTAACATTGGCTCTGTGTTCATGTGTTTTGTCATAGTTAAAAAAGCTTTGAGCAGGGCACCCGGCACTCATTTTGATTAGGTAGCGCCATTAAATGACACGAAAATGTTCTATTATTTCCAACACTAGTACCTCCTGTGCTAGTGCTCATCACTGCTAAAGAAACAGCTGACGTCTATCGAGGTGTGCCCTTTCAGGAATTTCGCCAAATATAAAAAAACTAGTAAGTTAGCATAATAATTTTCAAAATTTCAGAATAATTTGTATCTCTGCTTTAATGTTCATTTTTGTTTTTATGTTATTTTATTTTTAAAACTAATATTATTAATTAGTATATTTTGTCTATTGACCTGAATTGGATTATTTTTTGTTTAATATTAGTACACATGATCTCACCAAAAATTCTTTTTAACATTAATAAACATGCATCTGAACATTACAATCCTGAAGCTGAAGGGCCTGGGAAGCTCTGGTTTAAAGCCATCTCCCAACTGCTAATGTTTTTCTAGAGAAGATTACTCTTTTACTCGTAAAGTCGCCAGCATTTATGCTGAAAAAGTTTTATAGTCTTACCAGATTTTGAAAGTTCATAAAAGGGTGTTTCATAGACCCCTCCTCCTCTTATCCCCACAGCTTCTGCAGAAGTCACGCCCTTAGGTCTCACCATATGCCTTCCTATCAGACAGTATCCCAGCATGACGCACACAAGTAATCAGAGATCGCTAGCGCCAGCATTGTATGCGAACGCTTTATATCTAATCTGGGTCACATCTGTCTGGAGTGAATGCAACCAAGGAGAGACCTAATGCAGTAGGTGCTTGCAACTCGCTAGATGCATGCCCATGAATCTCAGTACGGCTGGAATCCATAAGATCGTCCTGAGTCTCGTATACTCTGAAGTTTCTTGATATGTGCCTGTGGCCCTGCACCCATATTATGTCGATACTGAGCCATCTCGTTAAGATATCTGCGGCAATAAAGGGCTGCTGCTGACTTAAGCAATACAAAATCAAGAGATTTAATGGCAGTCTGACTGTCACTGTGCCCTTCTGCAACTTCTCTAATGGTCAAATTGTCCGCTGAATAAACACTGCTGTAATCAGATAGTCTTTGTCTTTTGAGTAGACCCCAAAACCCACATAATTACTTAATTTTTACCCTTCAGTATCGAAGAAAGATTACCAGGAGTTTTGCATTCTCCCGTTGAGTTGAATGCTGTGATTGCACTTCCTACAAATTATTATTATCGATAATAATAATAATACTAGTAAGTTGTAATGCGCCTATGGCGCCCGTTGAAATATGGAAAAAAAATGTTGTTGAAAAAAAAAAAATTTTTGTTGAAAAAAAAAATTTTACTTGAAAAAAATTTTTTTTTTGAAAAAAAAATGTTTTCTTGAAAAAAGAATTTTGTTGAAAAAAAAATTTTGTAAAAAAAAAAAATATCGTAAAAAAAAAAAAAAATTTTGATGAAAAAAAAATTTTGTTGAAAAAAAAATTTTTTTGTTGAAAAAAAAAAATTTGGAAAAAAAAATTTGTAAAAAAAAAAATTTTTGTTGAAAAAAAAATTTTTTAAAAAAAAAATTTGGAAAAAAAAAATTTTGGAAAAAAAAAATTTGGGGAAAACACAATTTCTGTACAATAAAAAAAATATTATTTTTTTTATTATTATTATTTATAGAATTTATATAGGATTATAGAATATAGAATGCCTATTTAAATTCCTACGTACTGCGTGACAGAGTCAGTGAATCAGTGTATCAGTGAATCAGTGTCGAGCGTAAATATATATTAAGATAATTTTACCCAGTCCGTCCAACACAATATCATCTGACTGTAATCTAACAAGATGTGGCAATATCGAAATCCATAGTCAAAACCTTATGGAAAAAATCTACCCTAAAACAAATGCAACACATTTCAGACTTTTCCGTCCACTGTGCCCATTCTGAGCAAACTACAAAGAGTGTCCTCCTTTGATAAGTCTATTAATCAACATTTCGGTAATTAATACGTTCAGCATCAATTCGTAGAAGTGAAATCAAAACGTTACTTCGCATAAAACAAGCAGGGGGAAGTGGAAAGCAAATGAATAGTCGGTCGATGGAAACCAACAATAACAACTGCAGAATAATAACTCGCAAACAACAAATCATGAAAAACTAATAAGACGGAAGTCGTTCGGTGTCTTAAACAGTTTTCTCTTTATTAGCTTTATAAATAGCCCGTCCTCCACCTCCACCATGGCCTTTCACCAGCGGCCGCTATGAAATTGTGTGATGGGGTGGCGTTGAGTCAAGGAGTCGGATGTTTCAATGTCGCCCATAACAATGTCCGTGGTTATAAGCTTTAGAGCAAATTATGCAAATTAGTTAAAAGCTTTTACGGTATTAAAATAAACTAAGCATTTATTTGAATATGCACAGAAATCCTTCCACCAAAACCCCCATCCAACGACTCGTCGTTAAGACGCAGACACATTGACGGAACCGGAAGGAAACCTTCTACAGCGGCCATACACTGTCAAGTATTGACTTTTATACTTTATGGATACTCTTTGACTGATGCTGTCTGACTGGCACTCTCGCTCGATGCGGATTGATTTCAATTAAACGTCAGAAGGCACCAGCAGCATTAATGGCGCTTATCGTCCAACACATAATGAACTAACTAAAATGCGGGAGTTAATGGAGGCAAGTCGTAAATTAAATGAAATTTTTAAATAATTAAAGAGTCTAATTAATGACACTTGAGTATTTAGTTTTTATGCGAATATGGTCATTATTCTTAAACAAAGGGGGGAAATGAGCCCGAATATTCTCGTATACAGCGTATACAGTTGGTAGAAAGTATTCTTAATTGCTATAATCACATTACTCGTTACCTGTAACCGGAGAGATATGGATAAGATGTTTCCAGATTGAAAGCCATCATCTCGTTGGTTATTAAAAACAGCTTGGGCGATTATAAAATACACCTTGTAATCTATTCCGATTATCGAATTCCTTGGCTATCGAAGTGATTACAACTTATTTGTTAACTTGGCCAGCTTAAGAGCTATTTTCCAAGCACTGGGGTCTCCAGTTCACATGACAAGCAGTTTTCCATGTTTCTCTACATGATACTTCCATCGGTCTTCCCTATTTATGCTTTCCTTAGTTATTGTCGTCTAACGCATTTCTAGCTAAAACAATCTGATCCATTACACGGAGACATGTAGGACAGAGGTTCTCAAACTGTTTCAATCGTTGAACTCCCTAAATTGTTGCCAATGATCGCGGAACCCGGAATATTTTTTAAACAACGACGGCTATTCAAAAATTAATTCGATATTAAATGAAACAAGTATTATTTTGGTATTTCATATTTTTTTTGAATTAGACAACGAACTTGCATATCTGGTGCAGCATCAAGTACGTTCCGGTATTTGGTTTTTGTCGCACAGCTAATGGATGTTATGACCTCTAATTTGTTTCGTGTATTCCTATGGTTTCGCACTTTCGGAACCACTGATGCGAGGCTATAGCTAACACATCTGATAGTACTTTCGATTTGCGGATGGCAATTTTGCGGAGTTTGACAAGTCGGATGTTGCCGGACTGCTATTGATAGTAAGTTACAGGCGGATGTCATGTTTTTTTCTATTGATCTTCCTCGATACAGACTGCGCCGGTATAGACTTAACACAACAATGGCACACACTAAGGTAATGGTCTGACAGTTCTGGTGAAACACTTGGAAAAACAGTTAAATTGTTTTGCGAAAATTAATAAATCGCTAAAAATCTAGGCGGTATTCTGGGTATTTTATACATTTTTAAAATTTTTTTTGATTGCATGGATTTGAATTGTAATTTTAGTCCTGCCAGCAGGCTACCGGTTTTGAGATCAACAACCGAGTTGAAATCGCTGTAATTTTTTGCTATACAGTCCATGGCGGCTAACACGAGGAGTTTGTTCTTTAACATCGATGAAACTTCAATGTAGTATTCCCATCACTGCGAGTAAATCTGCAGTAACACCAACCCGTGTGCAAATCTAACATCATGGTCGCCTACTTTTTATCTACAGAGTCAACCAGTTTATCATTAAGCCAGATATCTTGCATTTTAAATGTGGAATATATCATTAAAACAGATAATGTATTTTAGAGTTAAACTTGGAAGTCTGGCAACTCCCCTTCTGGTACCTCCTATAACAAATCGTGTAGTAATACCAATATGCCCAACTCGATTTTACTCAGATTGTCTTACCCAATATGTATTTAGTATAGATATAGCTAGACAAACTTTCGGACAAAAACTTGAAAGTCTGGCAACTCCCCTTCTGATCCCCCCCCCCCATGCAAATGTA
Organism: Hydrotaea cyrtoneurina; assembly: GCA_958296145.1. Classification (NCBI taxonomy): domain Eukaryota; kingdom Metazoa; phylum Arthropoda; class Insecta; order Diptera; family Muscidae; genus Hydrotaea; species Hydrotaea cyrtoneurina. The sequence continues at coordinate 45,547,571 of OY282514.1, read as the reverse complement.
CCATCCCGCCCCGCAAATGTACCATTAGAACGCGATCTTTTGTGGGTCGTCGTGAAGCACCTTGTCGGACCGCAATACAGAAATTGGTGGAAAAATTCGAGCTGTTGGGACAACTTAGTGATGTTAAGAATAAAACCCGTGCACATCACTCAAGAACAACTAAGAATATTGCTGCTGTAGACCAAAGTGTTGAAGAAACCCCAGGTCTGTCAATTCCTCGTCGTTCTTTGGAATTGGGCATTCCACAAACGTCATTACACCGCAATTTGCATAAAGACTGAGGTCTTAAGGCTTATAAAGTTCAGTTAACACAAGAACTCAAGCCGGCCGATCATCAACAACGTCGTGTCTTTGCTGATGGGGTCCTTGAAATGCATGAGATTGATCCGGAATTCCATCGAAAAATCATCTTGACTGATGAGCCCCATTCCACCTCGGTAACTATGTCAACAAGCAAAATTATCGCATCTGGGGCTCTGAAAACCCAAGAGTTATTGTTGAGAAGCCTCTCCATCATCAACATGTGACTGTTTGGTGCGGTTTATGGTTCGGCGGGTCATTGGACCATACTTTTTGAATGGATTGCACTATCGAGTGATGATTAATGATTTTTTATGGTCGTAGTTGGATGATATATTTTTTTTTTTTTTGAAGGTCAACACTCAGGGGATGCCCCCTATAAATGCAATGCATTGTGTTAGCGGAAGGAAATTAGGGTATCGGAAGGAGGAAAGAGGGAGTAGTGTTTGTTGACATTTGTTTTGAATTTCTGAATGTCACAACTGGCAGGAAATACATTTGCTGGAAGATTATTCCACATACGAACGGTTCGGCTAAAGAACAAATTTTCTCTACATTGCGTCGTCCGGTCAACCGGCCATTTCACAATGAACGGATGAGAGACCCTGGATAGCCGAGTATTCCGGCTAAATGTTCTAACGTCAGGGACCAGACGACGGATATCTTCTGAACAGATACCATTAAAATATCTCTAGAATAGCGATACACAACCCACATTTCGGCGATGCTGTAGGGAGACAATAGAGCTGGATACCCTACCATCCCCTATCATCACCACCGCTCTCCTCTGTACACGGTCCAGAAGCTTCAAAGATGTTAATGGAGCCCCTGCCCATATATGCGAGTTGTATTCCATTTTAGGCCGGATGTATGTGGTGTAAATATTTACGAGGTCAGATGGGGTGAAGTATTCTTGCACCGCTTTCAAAAGCCTAAACACTTGAATGCTTCTTTCGACACTTCGAATATATGGCTAGCCCAGCGAGCATCACCCTGTATTTTCATGCCCAGAACATCAAGAGTGTCTGATTCGTCGATATCCACACCACCCATAGAAATTGACGACGACGCTGGATCGGGTGAACGTTTGTGTGACAACAAACATTTATTTAACACCTTGCGACACCTTTGGGGCCACGAAAAGGTCTAACAGCCCAGCATCGATTCAAGACCTCAAATATAGAATTCGCTAACGAGGACATAGGTCGGCCAGTTTGCGATTTGGTTATGGCAAATTTCATGACAACGATATGGTCCTGTAAGCGTGGTCGTGGTGATCATTGGGCTGACAGTGTTTTTTCATTATTAACGGCATACCTTCCTCTTTGTTATGAAGTAAACAACCGATCATTTATCTCAAAAAAAAAAAAAAAATTCTCTGAATACCAAAATAACACCTCTTGTTGGAAAACCCTGTATTACATCTATCTTGAGTCATTTTTTTGTATTGTCTTGCTGATTTCAAAGTCAAACATATAAACAATTTATCGAGGCATAATAACAGAAGGTACTGATTACAATTTACAGAATTTTGATTGTCAAACTCATTGTTGACATTACAATTGAAGGGGTTATGGTAAAATCACAATAAGCCACATGATTTCGAAAAAATGGATTTATCAGTTTACTCAAATACTTTACACCATCGCAACGTCGGCTGAAAGTATTTTATCTAATTTTCGTTTAATTTCTGATTTAGCCGCAAGTTCACTTTTTACATTTTCTTCATAATTTTTTTTTTTTTTTGGAAACTCGAGAAAATAATCGTAGTTGTGTTTTTTTTTTTTTTGAAAATACTGATGACAGCGTGATAGACACAAAATGTTTGCCCACAGATGATGAAGTAGTTTCGGAAACATGTTGTCACAACTAAAAATTGAGTATTTCAATTTCTGTGGCTTATAATGTTTTTGGTATTCAGAAAAATTGTGTGTTACAAATCGTGTGAGAATAATTCCCGAAAATATTCCACATAATTAGGTAGAATTAAAAGATTACGAACTGCCGAAAAATGTCATGAATACAATTTTATTGGAGTTCCATTAACAGTCAAGTATTGCAATAGTTAACGGTGGCGTATAATTGTTCCCAAACTTCTTAAAAGTATACATTAATCATACGCCCCATCAGCATTCCAGTAACACGGCCTTTTGTTTGAAGCAATTATCTACAGAGCCATTTAAAGTCCACTTCAGCAATAATATTGGCAATGCCAGTGGCGAAGCCAGGTACGGGCGATATGTTTGTTTATAAGACAGGAAAGAAAAAAATGCTTGCCTGCCGTCATTATCGAATATCGTTTGCCCAAATGAAAAATCGCTATAATCAGACAAATGGAACATAATTTACTGTAACCATTACTCTTCATTTTTACACGACATCCTGCATTTTGTTCTATTTTCCTAGTCTCCTCCAAAAACCATTTGCCACCTTTCGTCCATTACTGGGATGCTGACGTACAGCGTACGCAGACTGGGAGCAGAATTGATTGTTGGCCAATAAAACATTTTGACGGGCAATTCGTACCTTTGTCGCAAATTTAACAAATGCCTTTCTACATTTTTTCCCCCCTCAGTTTTTCCACCGAAAACAAACTGACGAGGGTGGGCAAAAAGACACACTAAAACTGAAGTAATAAAATTATATCGGAACGACGCGATGGAAGAAAACAAATGTGGTAACTATGTTATCCTTTCATTTCTCAACTTGGTGGCAAACAACAACAACCACAAAAAAGAACATAACTTAAAGAAAGCCAATAAATAACATGACACAATCTCAGGACACATTATTTGGCAATAAAATGGAACAAACGAACGTAAACTGAAACAGAAACAAGCAGCGATGGCGCTTGGCGTTTGCGATGGGCGAATATACAAAAGTTTAACGAAAACATAGCGAAATCGATTTAAAATGCATAAATATGGGGGAAGAAATTATTACCGACCACCTTTGCCGCCATTAGATTGTGAACGCAAAAAGACGTGAGCATAAGGCTGGCAGACGAATGGGCACACCAAAAACTGATTCAGATTTGTGGGTGGGTTGGCTAAGTAAAATAAAATTGTGGAAAAACTAGATGGCAGATGCGGCTACGTTGCCGCTATAATAACAGCCACATATCTCATACAATGGTGAAAGGGTATCAGGAATAGGTGTGATGCCATTGAATAATGAGCGTGTAATTTGTTCGCTTATCTGCTAGGCGAAAGCAATCGATTAGGATTTGACTTAATATTTGATATTGAATATTCAAATAAATATTGAATATTAATGTTCGTATAAATTTCGAATGGGCACCTTCAGCATAACATTTTCAGAGTATGTTACTGTCAGTCAGCGGCGAGGCACCGCCCACACACGTCAAAACATGAAAGGGCGATATCGATTAATGGTACGAAAGTGAGTTATCGGGTTGTCCTAAGATTGTCGCTGTATGTTACAATTGGTTTAGTGGTCTGTAAAGGCTATTTAATATAAAGTTCTGAAATAGACGATGTGGCTCAGTTCACTAACCCCAATATTTTTTAGATGAGGCAAGGTGAAGTTTAAAGCATATCGAGCCCTAACCGCGAAATAGACGTAAGCGCCAAAAATAAAATTTTTTATGAAGGGTTTTTTCTTGAGGCCAAACATCAAGACGTGTGATTCTTACTATACAATTGAATTTGCCACATTTTGGTTTATAAATTTTTAGTTTTAATATTTTTGGATTAATAGCATTGGACAATTTTCTATCGTATGTCATTAAAAATCGAGCTTCATAATAAAATGGAGCTTGCCTCTTATTCGCTGTGAGGGCACGATGATATGAAGTGAAATATTTTTTTTTAAAAAGTGGAAAATGGCCATAATAATATTCGGATCATCCTGAAACTTGTACAATATGTTACAGTTGGACTAGAGGTATGCACGGACTATTGAGGAGTGTTCCCACACACGAAGCCCATCGATCCAAACAGGTATATCACAGGCGCGATGAAGGCGAATTCTCTTAAAATGATATGTTTGTGGTTCGCAGCAATATTGGTGACAATTGGACGAAAGTGCGTGGCACTGTCCGTACACCAAAACATTTTGAACCGCCGTATCTCATGAGATTTTAGGATTTAAGAGGATATTTGGTACACATATTATTCGTACAGAAATAAATACATCCTTAACAAAATATGGGCATGACCACGCCCATATAATTTTTTTTTATGATGTAACGATCGTTATGAAATTTCGAAAGTATATTACTGACGACTGGGAAATTGCCACAGGCCATATTAGGTCATGAGCGGAGGAAGGGTTATTAGAAGTATAGATATGATATTGGTTGAATAATAAATAGTTGATGATAAATAAATACTATGTAAAAACCGTTATATGCCATAAAAAATGGAATAATTAGCGGCAGATTTCCATCTACCTGTACAAATATTAAATTAGATATTTTTCTAATTTTGATATCTGACAAGACAGACATTTCCTGTCCCAATTTAAATCGATGCTTCTTTTAATGATTTCCTAAATTTGTGAAGACGTTGGACACAAAATATTTTTTTAGTCGTTATATACATTAACTTTTTATTTATTTACCTATATTTTGAGGATTAAATTTACTTTACCGATTGGTCTCAAAATTTCACCACAGAGTTAGAAGATTAAACAAAATCAACCACGAACCCCGAAAGTCCGGAGATATAATTAGCACCAACTCCTTTATTTTATGTCGGCTCGTTGGAAAGTTTATCGAAATACTTTTCCAGCCGTGTATAAAATCCATCCATAAACCCATTAGGAGCCGATATCAAACTAAAGATTTTTTGTTTGTTATTTTTATGGAAAAACTCTCCAAACTCAAGAAATGGGTTATATGAAATTAAAGTAAAGATCTTTAGCTTTAATATGGTACCACAATTGGACCGTTAACCCATTAAATGCCGGAGAGTTTTCAATTTTTATATTTTTCAACCTATTTTATTTGGTACGTACGAATGTACAGTAACTCTTCAAACAATTTCACACATGAAGTGTTAGCATTTTTACAGTAAAAAAGTAAACATATCACTCAAAAAAAGTATACAAAAAAAAAACGATTGTAAAATAACTAATAGTTATTGGGAGATAATCACGAATACTAATAAAAAATAACAGAATACCAATATAAAAAAATATAAATTAATTTTCCAAAAAGTCCAACAAAAAATTTGGAACTTACGCCCAAAAGTGTTTTTTAAACTTTTGCAATTCAATGTAAATATTTAATACATAATATCTCCTCTTTTTAATGGGTTAATGATTCAAGTGAGATACCAAATCATAGCTAAAGATCTTGGCTTTAATGTTATAGCAACAAATCCATACCTCAACATAAGTCATATCTTGAGTTTGGACCATTTTTTTCCATAAAAATAACAAAAACAAAATTCTTTGGTTGCATGTCGGCTCGGCATGGCTAATTTCATCTCCGGACTTCCGGGGCCCGTAACTGGGAAAGTTTGGGGATTTTTTTTTGTTAATAAATTCCCTACCACCGAAAATAAAAAAAAAATGGAGTTTGTTCATTGTTTTCAAAGTTGGCGTGCCAAGATCTCCATTTCCTAAAATCATTTATTTATTAATTACAATACAAAGTAAATTTATATTCTAATTTCAGGTCCAAGGGTAGACTGGGTGACGCAGATCAGTTGGCTAGATTTCGCAGCGATAGACCCAGGCCTGATAGGCTAGCACGCTACCAACTAGCCTACCGGTGCTCTTCAACTTACTATTACGACCATTTGAAAATTATTAACAAATCGGTTAATCCACTTTTAATATGAGTTTACTAAGGAACATTATTTCATTTGTCTTTCTTTAGATTTATGAAGATAGAAGATTCATATAGTCAATATTTTAGTAAGTAAAACAAAGTCATTTTATAAATATCGGTTCTCAAACACTACTCATGGATTTGAGAGGTGTTCCCTATGTCCTTAATATAATTTTTAAAGAAACACGACTTTACATGTGCCAGAACTCACAATCACCAAGTGTCAATAGTCAGTGAGTCGACCTCAGATGTAAGCTGGGATTTCATTATGCCCTTGAATTTATCATTGGCTTTGCCTTAACACGCCCACACCCACTAGAATAATATTAAATTACTTAACAGTTAACAAATGATACCCTGTTCTCAATAAACATAGATTTCGTGTTACACATGTCAGCCCACTCGCTTTCTCCTTAAAAGAGGAAGAGAAAATGTGGGCAAAATAAAATAAAATAATAACAATCGTAATATGTATCATGGCCCCAATCTCCTGCTGATTGGATACTTGGCTGACTCTCTGGCAACACTTTGCGTCTGCATGCACACATACACACACATACCCGCCTATACTTTGTACTGCGGGTGTGTGTATGTGAGCTGGTGTTGTGCCATTTGTGTATCGAGTATGGAAATGGAATTGGTTTCTAAGTGCAATAAAATACTTATTTTTCAATACGAAAATGTGTTTATTTTCCACTGAAATGCTCCATTTGCAAATTTTCCAAAATAAATAATACAATTTTATTTTATTGCTTTTCTCATTTCTTGTTTATCATCCGAATATTATGTACGACTGATGTTACTGCTTCACCCACACCGTCCCCATAAGCAAAGCAAATTTTAGTACAACGTTTGCCAAGTTTCCTTTTTCAGTCTCACCAGTCTTTCTAAGGTAAAAGAGTGGGCAAATGTATTTTTGGCTTTTTGATAGACGAAAATTATTACTTCCTTGGCTCTACATTTTATCACTAAAAGAACTACCTACAAAAATTAACGATGTGATTTAATTTGATCATAAATTCATTAAACTCCAACAGATTCAATCACACAAATTAAAAGTAAACTAAAACATGATAGCCAGTCATATTCAGTCGAATTCGGATAAGCGCACGCCTTTTAGTTGAGAATAAATATTAGTAACTATTGTTCTGGGTGATTTTCCATGCACAGTACTACTCTTAAACGAAAATCCGCTTTATTGTAAAATCGTTTATATGACATACATTTTTAATGGAACGTCACAAACAGATGATACGACCACCGCTTAAAAGAAATATGATTAATGTTATAATGTTGTGCCGTCTCATCTCATGCTAATCATTAAAATACTTAGAGAATAACAGAGGATAATTGACAGACCAAGAGATAATGGAGGAGGTGACGTAATAGAATTTATTATGAGATGATCATAATAATTATGTGTCAACCACATTTGACACTTTTCATGCAAATCTAAACCTGGTTATAAAAACAAAAATTAAAAAAAAAATTAAAGAACATTTTATTAAAGTAAACTATATGTCTAAACTAATGATAGACATATAAGACGATAATAACTGATGTAAAAAAAAATACAGATACAAGTATTAATTTCAGTAGTGACCCGAAGTGACCGCCGGGTACGAAAAGGTTTAAGACAAACCCACTAAATGTGATTATTTTCATCCAAGCTCATTAATATTGAATTTAAATTTTACATACATGGGGTATCCAAATCTATTGTTTCCCTTCAGCACCGCCTTAATATAAGATGTCTATCGTTATTCTAAAGCATTTTCAGCCGGGATATGTGGCTATCTAGGGATATCTCATCCGGTCATTGTGAAATGACGCACTATGGAGAAAATTCGTTCCTCAGTCAAACTGATCGTATGTAGATTGACCTTGCAGCAAGTGTTATTCCTGCCGGCTACGACATTTTCAAATTCAAAACAAATGCCAACAAACACTACTCCCTCTTTTACTTCCTCCAATACCCTTATTTCACATCGCATTTCATTAATAGGGATCATCCTCTGAGTGTTGTTAAAAAAAAAAAAAAAAAGATTGTTGTTCATATGTTCAAAAAAAAACTTCATTCGGATTCAAAACACCAAAACATTTTATTGCGCTGTGTCGTCATTTTAAGGCCGATCGAAGTATGCATATCGTTGTTCATGATTGATCGATAACTGCATTTCAGCCAATGATCATTTATGACTTCGACGTGAATTTAGATTTTTAAATTTTTTATTTCCCATCCTACAAATTCAAGATACCTATTTCTGGTATTGATCTTTAGAAAAAGATGATGTGAAATCATAATCGGCTATACTGAGGCGTGCCCGCATTGCCCTTTTTCTGTTATCCTACCGAATGTACATTTTAAGATTTAAGTTTGAGTTTATTATTGTACCCTAAACGCTCCATGAATATGACGACCATGTCTCTACACTTGACCTATCTCTGGCCGGCTGTGTAGTGATCATTAGTGAGTAAAAGTATCCCACAACAAACAATGTCATCCAATCTACCAGTAATTACTAGCATTAAGTAATCAACCAATAAAGTAAAAGTTTTTCCAACAAGAGGTGTTATTTTGAATCACCCGGTATTTCGGTAGCTGTCACTTTTGAAGCTTTTATTCTTCGACATTTGACAAGTAGAAAATACGCCATTGCTAAAAAAGGAACGATACACGCTTCAGCATTGAAATTATTAAAATTCAATACAAAATGGTGAAAATCTTGCAGTCACAGTTACCAAAACTAAAGCATACAGAAATTGGTGGAGAAATTCGAGCTGTTGGGACAAGCTAGTGATGTGAGTAATAAAACCCGTGCACGTCTCTCATAAACTACCGAGAATATTGCTGCTGTTGCCCAAAATGTTGAAGAAAACCCAGGTTTGTCCATTCCTCGGAATTGGGCATTCCACAAACATCATTACACCGTATTTTGCATACAGACTTGGGTCTTAAGGCTTATAAAGTTCAGTTAACACAAGAACTCAAGCCAGGCGATCATCAACAACGTCGTGTCTTTGCTGATTGGGTCCGTGAAATGGAAAATTTCACGAAAAGGATATGGTCCTGTAAGCGTGGTCGTAATGGTCATTTGACTAATTTAGTTTTTCATTATTAATGGCATACCTTTCTCTTTATTATGAAATAACAATTCGATTATTTATCTCAACAAATTAAATTTTTCTTTGAATACCAAAATTATACCTCTTGTTAGAAAACCCTACAAAACTGAAGCGTGTCACAAATTTTTCTGTCGCCCTACCTAATTACTAGCATTAAGTATTCATCCCATTAAATAGTTAACTTAACCGTAGAACAATAAGTACTCATCGAACATTGACGTATTTTTTTATTTTCATGTTTACCCCCGTTCGTTTTGAACAATGTTGTATTAATCTTTTGGAATAGTTTTATTTTGGTTAACAATCCCTGTATTTCGATTTATTTTTTGAAACAAATGCAACGCTGTATAAATTTGTTACTCTCACGTTCTCTTTGAGGTGGCTCTGTACTTTAAATCTTATTTTAGCAGGTCCTTACGTTTTCACTTAAAAATCCTAATCGTCACACTAACCACATACTCACATTGTCTGCTGAATACTTGCTACGTTTACTGGTTGACTGCTGGTACTTTAGCCGTTCGGATCCGAATTTTAGTAGTAGGTTCCGATTTGGGTGAACTTCCCCATTTGTTCACTCATGTTACTGATATGTTAAGGAAACCATGTTCTTAAATCAGCTAAACCGTCTCAAAATCAATTTCTCATTCCCTTCCACGAAATTTGTCCCGCTATATGAGCCTAGACTTCCAACCTTTACTATAGCTTGATTTATCGTCCAAATCTTATTCACTTACAACATAGCGGAAGTATCAATCCGCCCTTAACGATTTCTACACCATAAATATATGTATGTGTATACAAAAGGTCAAATCACCCAAATCCAGACAGAATGGCGTCGACAAATTACAATATCTATTGAAAATGTCTATGTAAAAGTTGGGAAGTATGTATTTGGTCACACAATCAAATATACATTGAAAATTTACCGACACACTAAATTAGTTTTGGCTTAAATCTCATAGATTTCATTGTAATATAAATTCAGTCAATACACATTTTTTTCCGCCGGCCTTTGTTTGTTCTTTGACTTCCTCTGGCCGATGCCACTCGGTATTCCCAGCCAGTGCCATAAGTAAATCTCTTGCAAAAAAAACAATCATGGAAACGAACATTTTTGTTTTGCCTGACTCCAATGGCGGTCGGTCGGTCCGTCTGGCTGGTTGTTTGTCTGTCTGTATGTGCTCAGTGCCCAAAAATCGTTGGCCATATTTCGGAGTGAACATTTCCATGATGTTATTGTTTATACAGACATCGTTTGCCAAATCCACCTTTCATAGAGTTTGTTCTGGCTATGACTGGTCGCATCCCATTTTATTGAGTTTTTTTTTTTTTTATTCCGCTGGATTTTTGTTTTTTTTTGTTCCCTGTTTGTGTAGGTCTTGTTGTTGTTCTTCTTCTGCATAGATTCGGCTTTAAACTGCAATTTGTTTGGCACTAAAACGCCAATATGTAGTTCAGATAGATTTGGTTTTCGCCAATATAGTGCAGCAGCAGCGGCAAAAAAGAAAAGAAGGAGCCAGCTATGAACAGAATCTGAACGATGCCAAAAGACCTGTAAGCTATGTAGTCGTCGTCATCATCATTATTGCCGTTAGTTTTACTCGCTTAACTTGTATCCGAATAATGGAGCTTGTACGTGTACGTGTGTGTGTGTGAATACTTGGTATTTGCGGCAGTAAACGTAAAGGACACAAGTGAACAAAACAAAACAAAACAAACACAACAACAAACAGAAATACTCGATTACTAAACAACACTAACATGAGAGAGAAGACGGCAAAAACAGTTTAGGGAAGATTGTGGGGATAAGAGGAACATTGGTATTAGAGAGGAGTTTGCAGGAATTTCACAAAAATTGCCCGAACTGATGAAAGCCACCTTGAAAATGTCAACGATGGCATAACTGATATTGATTTTTTACCAACTCTATACCTCACTGTTTCCAGGTCTTGCTCAAGCTACTAGGGCGGTCAAATACAAAGCTCCGACCAAGAGCAATTCCAATCGGGCTAATGAGATAAGCCAACTCCTTTTGTTTATCTTAGAGCTCACAGCCCGCGGTTCACCATCAATCAATGTGGCACAATGCAGTACTAGTTATACATAAAATAAACCCCTTAAGAATTATGCGGTCCGTACTCAGAAGATTACGGTTTCAAGTCATAGGTTAACTACTGCATTATAAGGCGAGCCTTGCTGATGACTGCGGTGTTATCGGTACTCGATGTTGGTCAGGGACTCAATGGATTTCTTACGGAATAACTTTGAGACACGACTTGAGTTTAAAATAATGTTAAAATAATGTAATCAATATGATTCAAGGACTCCAGAAACACAACACGTCCTTGATCCTTTGATACCTTGAAACCCGCTAGAACTAGCAGAATTCATGCGCTAAATTTTATAAGGGGTCGAAATTCAGCAAGTTTTGTGAATTACATCGCCACAGATATCGACTATCGGCAGGTCTGAGACAGAAATTATATCGTGGAAGATTAGGTTGTACAATCCACATAAGGGAAGTAGCATTAGACCTATCGGTTATGCAACCAGATCATTGTAGCATTTTCAGAGTTATCATGGCGATAGGATAAGGTAGCTGGGATAGTCAGATTGCGACAAATGTGTATTTATCGATTCAAGAATTGTCAGCAATTTCCACACATTCCTTAACGACATTGCCAAGCAGTTTAATACACTCCTAATTCGTTTGCCGGAGTACAGGAACATTGCAGGGAATGATATAGCGTTAGAGCTGGCCGTATATGGAACAATTTTACCAGTTCTATCGATTTTCGAAAACGTAGCTACATTAATTCAGACTCCTTTGCATAGGAGGAAATGGGTCTTTTGGAGCGCTCACTTTTCCATACGAATCCACATTACCGGGAAAATGTGTGAGTGAATTTCTGTCTATTGAATAGTCCCTTTCTATCAGCCATTGCAAAGTAAAACAGTTTCTTACCACCATTACCATACCCACTCCATATGGAAATCTCACAAGACAATTGGTCTATAAAAAAAAACAACGCTATGATTACTACAATTGTTCGACAACAAAGCCGGTATTAGATGTACGACAACCAAAAGTAACTGCACCACGGCCACGGTTGCCCGGCTTTCGGGCCAGTCGTATTGTTTAAGTTTGCCTGCTGGCAGCCAGAATGGACACAGCCGCATTCGTATGTACCGACGAATGTATGAGGGTATTTGTGCAGCCTTATAGACACAAACAAAGCGTTTTTCGCAAGACCGAATTGTTTGCTGTTTGCACAACAAAACTGAATAAATTTTAATGCAGATTTTGGCAGAGTCCCATTGAAGTTGGCCTGCAATTCTTATCCAAATATCGGTTTAATACACTTTGGCATAGTGCAAAATGCTAGCACTATGGCCGTGTCTGTCGGTCCGCCTATATGTGTATGTATTTGTAGTTGTAGTTCTGTATTTATATTTCAATAACTTTAAAATGTTTGTAGTTTCTGACATTTGCTAATTTTCCGAGTATTCAACTTTGACTGTAATTAAAGTGTTGAACGTAAAATGAAGTGGATAATTCGTCAGCAGAATTGTGGCTATGTTCATCGAGGGACGAGTATTATATAGCCATTACCATGTATTAAGTTGTAGTGGTGCAGTTATAGCACAGGGGAATCACCTACATATATACATATATATATATAAAGCTCTTGCCTGACTGACTGATTCATTTTTGTTCTGACCAAACCGCTGAAGCGGGAATCATAAAATTTTTGGGAGATTGTACCCTTGCAGGCTAGACATCCGCTAAGAATTAATTTTCGGAATTTTGGATTGGAAGGGGATCCAAATGGGGGGAAACGGGAAAAATGTGTCCCCCAAACCCAAAAATACAAAATAATCAAATATTATAATTTTTGTAAAAAAAAAATGGTCGACACTGTGCTCGGCAACAACTGTTGGAAATTTGATTAGAAAGTATTTATCAGTAAACCAAAGGGAATTGTACGCATACGAATTTGGGGGAATTTTCTAGTATTTTATATTATTTGGAAATAAACTATAAGACAGTAGCGGATCCTGCGAAGACACCTTAGGCAGCCACAAGAAATATTTTTGTATTTATTCTTTCTGTATTATATTATTATATTACTATGCAACAAAAAAAAACTGCTATGGAATTATGAGAACTGTGGTCTGTTGAGCAGATTTTTTTTTTTAAATGCTATTTTTCTATACTTGAATTTTTCAGCCTGATTACGGTTGGCGTAGTCGTGTAGTAAAGTTAACGTTTTTATAAAATTTCAAAAAATTCAACTTGATTTTTTGTGGTTTTGGCCGACACGACTACGCCAACCGTAATTGGGCTGATTATCAATTTAAAACAAATACATTACAAATATTTTTTTAATCTGTTTCAGATTTCTAAACAAATTGAATGCGAAAAGTGTTAATTCTCATTATTTGATCACGAAGCTACATATCATAAAATTATAGATTACACACATCGATGGAGGATTTAACTTTTATTCACAACTAGCTGACCACAACTAGTACACTTCGTCCAACCTACAAAAATGTTAAATTAGCTGACCCGGTCCTTGCAATGATGGCATACAAATACATATAGATGACTTTTATGTTAGTTTCTTGACCTTTACGTATATATTGATGATGACACTGATTGATTTTATCATTAAAGTATTTAAAGGAAAACAAATCTCAAGAAACTTCTGATCAGCATTCACTGCTGGCAGCAATGTTCCTGCACGATGGTGAATTCGTCCATGAATTTGTAAATTTAATAACAAATTCTCGAACAATATCCTCGAAGGTAGACATTATATGATAGCGGTGAAGCGTTACGAGTCCTTGATGTGGATTTGTACGAGTTGTTTGTGATGTGTGTGGGAATGGCAGAAATAAGTTACTTAAAAAGTGGAATTAAAGCCCCGTGCCTTAAAAACTGTTGTAAATGAAGTCGAGGATCTCGTCCAGAAAGTTATAATTCCAATAGTTTTGATGGCGGTGAAAATTGTGGCAATTCGACCTTTCCACCCGCACAGCTTAGCAATAGCATTTGGTGTCGTGTATAAGGCTTTGCTCTGTGGATTCTTTGTTCTGGAGTCATAATGGATCGTGCTGGAAAATTTTGCAAGCGATTTTCCTCCAAAAGTCAAAGTTATCCGGAACTATGAAACTTAAAGTCACACATTGTCATATGTTCAAGTCAAGACTTAAATTTTTGTGAAGGACATTTTTCAAAAACCACGTTTGTTTTTAGAATTATTAGAGTTTTCCACTACGATTTTCTAATTTTTCTCTTTGAAACTTCAATCAGAAATGAAATGCAATACAAAACTATTGTATTGTGGTTTGTCAACATTTTATTTCATACAAACCTTATCCGGGAAACTACGAATACAACAGTAAAGAAAATAGACAAATCGGTCCAGCCGTTCTCAAGTGATGAAGTAACATACATTGATTTAGCGAAGCCCCCTCCTTACTTACTTATTTCCATTAACATTCCCTGAAAGAACTGAGGACGGAACTTCTCTCGTATCAGTGAGCTATGCACTATATAATTTTTATACTCACTGACCTAATGCTTTTCTAGAGAAGTTTTGTATGGCTTAGAGATTACTCTCTAAAGACGCCAGCATTTGGAAGCAGCCGCTGAAAAAATGTTATATGGTCTGCTGTGTGAGAGTTATATACTCAAGACACAGCGGTCCAGAGCTGGCCGAGGCAAAGTCACCATTCCACTCTATATTTAACGTAACTGAAACCATCAGCACGTCGCGACCTTAGAACAACAACTGCACTAAGGTAGTTTTGAGAAAACTTATCATTAGTGGGTAACATTTTATAGTTCCTATGTGTCATCAATTTTTGACAACCATTATTAATTAGTTTGTTTCAATTTAAAAAGTTTCAATTTTAACAGTAATCGAAAGATATTACAAATTATTGTACGATTTGATATACAAGTCAAATTAACCAAAAAATTGACAGTTAGAACCTTGTTGTTCCAAGGTTGTACCGTTACAATTACGTGATTTGACGGCTTCCCAGTTTTGCCTACATTCTAGGATGAATTCCTCCATATATTGAGATTCCGCAACAGAAGCTATTAAACGCGTAAGGTAACAGTTCGTGTCTCCGTATGTTCTCTGCTGATTGGTACATCCTCTTTTCGTGGACGAGCTCTGTCGTGACAGACATATGGCGAGTGTAGTTAAACGCTCTTTTTTGGCAATTTGAGATCATTGGACTCTATTTTTTGTTAAACTAGTGAATGGATTTTAAAGTTCAATACCTCATATTAAATTTACTTACTTGGTTGGCGTGTGATTTCTTGTTACTACAGTGATTTTGTTTTTCGCGGTACTACAATGGAAAAAATCGGAGAACAATAGAATCCATTCTAAACAGACCAACAGCAGCTTGTGAAATCACGGAAAATAAATCACATACAGATGGCGTTAAGAATCACTTAAACTGTCATTAAATAATGACTGACAATTGTAGTTAGCACCGGTGGTGGGCAACTAAAGTCCAACGAATAATGGACTTCTGTCTGAAATTGTGGTAAATTTTCTTTCTTTCTTGAGAAGAGCTTAGTTTGGCATGTTTCCGTTTCTTGTTACGGTTTTCTTTTTTTGGTTTATTTGTCAAATGTGTCATCATTTAATTGCTGTTTATTTAAATTAAATTCAAGTACATTTTCACTCTTCACTTCCTTTTGTCTACAACAAATAATGGCTGTGCCAAAAAAAAAACCCGAACAATGAGTGGCAACCCCAGCCTCAGCAGCTGCATGTTCAGTCAACAACAGGAACAGCGAGAACGGGGAGCAGCCAGCCCATCCAAACACTCCGACATTCGTTGGGTTTGAATTGGAATGGAGCAGTCAGTCATTAATTGTTTTGTTTATACTGATTTTCCATTGTTTCACAAAATGGCAGCTGTTTTCTACATCGACAATAATAAACAACAATGTGAACAGCAAATGTCAGACCGACTGACTGAGCTGGATTGGCTGTTTGACAGTAACCAGCATTGCAATGTTCGTGGCACTCTACAACCAGCTATGAAATGTTTCGATTGAAAAAAGTTTCTGATAAAGTTGTGTTAATTAGAGTGGAAATGCATCTTTAATCCGCTTAGGCGGATTCGACATATGTCGGAACTTGTATTGCAAATTACAAATTATAACTTTGAATTACCGCTTGAAGGGCATTTATGTTACAACTATCAAAGTAACTTTAAAGCACTCACCTTGACACCGCTGATCAGATGTGCTCCTCTGACATCACTAGCGAAATTCATTGAAAGTACCAAATTGTTGTAGCTGGTACACATAATATTCCACCTTCTTCTTGGCAAACCCCCACCCCTCCTCCACCATGCCTTACAGACAACAAAACAACACATTTTTTGATGGAAACCTTTGGTGAGCGCATTATCTGAACGTCTACGTATGTCTGCTCAGATAAGCCCGACATGATTTACGCCTTGGAAGAGAATATTCGGCGCGTTCTTGCTGAAGCTTTAAATGACGCTATAAGTAATGTAGACACGTGTAATGAACCTTACTCCCAAGCTTCTTCAAAATATTTGTTGAAGAAAGAATTGAAATATTTTTCTGGTTAAAAGACGAAAAACATTATTCACTATTCGACCAACTTCTGCAGACAGTGAGCGAGTGTTTTCGATAACCCGGAATTATGTAACTAAATGAGAAATAAACTTTCTAATGAATCAATAAACGCTTTAAGTGTATTGAAAATTATTTTGTAATTTTCTTATTTATAAATTGAATTGTTATATTTTTATTTTCTATCTTAGAGAACAGTTTTGTAAGAAAAAAAAATATTTTTTCAAATAACAAAAAATAATGGAGTGAAAAACAGTTCCACATTTTCATTTATGTGTCTTTTTAATAAAAAAAAAATATATTACATTAATTACCTGGAATTTTTCAGCAAAAAAGAAATGACCATTTAACGGAGGGGTGAAATAAAGCCCCAATGAAATAAAGCCACGGAGTGACAATGAAACACGGCCCCAAAAATTGGGGTTAATTTCATTATGAATAAATGCCTAAATTCGAAAATGAAAAAACATCCCAAATCAAAATGAAAATTAAGTAAAAACATGTACGCGCGATTTTCTTTTAATCTAGTGTTATTTTTTTAGTATTGCTTATTTTCTACTAATAATTTTTCATTTGATCATTCATTTTCCATCAAGAGTAGTTACTTTAGTATTCAAAGAAAAAAATGTTTGAGATAAAAAAATCTGTTGTTTATTTCATAATATATAGGAAGGTGTGCCGTTAATAATTAAAAAAACAACATCAGCCAAATTGCCACCACCACAACGCTTCCAGGACCATATCTTGGTAATGATATTTTTCATAACCAAATCGCAAAGTGGCTGCCCTATGTCCTCGATAGCCTTACGAATTCTATCTTTGAGGTCTTGAATCGACGCTGGACTGTTGGCGTAGACCTTCGCTTTCACGAGGCGCCAAAAGAAGTCGCAAGGTATTTAATCACAATATCTCGGTGGCCAATTGTGATCACCTCTTCGAGAGATAATACGGTTCGTAAACTTTTCCCCTAAAAGAGCAATGGTTTCGTTGCTTGTGTGGCACGTAGCGCCATCTTGTTGAAAGTAAACGTTGTCCAGATCACTAGCATCCAACTCCGACCATAAAAAAATCATTAATCATCTCCCGATAGCGCGATCCATTCACCGTAACTGTTGATCCAACCTCATATTCGAAAAATGACCAATGACCCCGCCAAACAGTCACACGTTGATGATGGAGAGGCTTCCCAACAATAACTATTGCGTTTTTCTACCCCAGCCACCGAGGTGGAAATAGGGCTCATCAGTCAAGATGATTTTTCGATGGAATTCCAGATCATTTTCATGCAATTCAAGGACCCCATCAGCAAAGAGACGACGTTGTTGATGATCGGCCGGCTTGAGTTCTTGTGTTAACTGAACTTTATAAGCCTTAAGACCAAAGTCTTTATGCAAATTGCGGTGTAATGACGTTTTGTGGAATGCCCAATTCCAAAGAACGACGAGGAATGGACAGACCTGGGTTTTCTTCAACACTTTGGTCTACAGCAGCAATATTCTTCGTTGTTCTTGAGCGACATGCACGGGTTTTATTCTTTACATTACTAACTTCTCCCAACAGCTCGAATTTTTCCAAAAATTTCTGTATTGCGGTCCGACAAGGTGCTTTACGACTACCCAAAAATGCTTTAGTTTTGCGAACTGTGACTGCAAGATTTTCACCATTTCGTAGTGAATTTTAATGCGTTGTTGAAGCGTGTATCGTTCCTTTTTTAGTAATGGCGTAGTTTCTATTTGTCAAATATCGAAGAATATAAGCTTCAAAAGTGACAGCTACTGAAATACCGGGAGATTCAAAATAACACCTCTTGGTGGAAAACTCTTTACAAAAATCGCGCGCTAATTTATTGCATTTCTTTTTTTTTAGGATTGACACAAATGGGAGCTATATCGGTAAGCTCCAAAAAGTGAAAAAACGCCCCAATCATCGATGTTGTTTTTTCTTGTACAGATGTTTGGGGCCTGATGTATTACTTTTTATTTTTTTTTTTCAATTTGTGAATCTCTATATCGCGATTCACCTTATTCTCTCGGTTATTATTATTAGGTAAACTGCTGCAAATACACTTTATTGAATTCAATAAGTTTGTTGTCTGTTTTTCCCATACACGCTAATGAGTTATATTTATATCCAACTGAGCTTTGTGTAGAAAGAAATAAGCTTTACTTGCTACCAAGGCCAAACACTCGTTTTACTTGTGTGTAAATATAAAAAAAAGTCGTATTTTTCAGAAAAGAGATGTAAACAAATTTGACTACATTGCTCTGCTAGAAGTCGCCAATGAAATACCTTCCACCATATTCCAAGTACGTTTTCATCTTTACCGGCTCATGACCTCTCTGACTCATTTAAACAAATTACATCCCGAAATAGACTGTCAAATGGTCGACCTTGTCCCATCAAATGCAGAATTTTATCTCCATTCCTGTTGTTTTCTACATTTGTTTTTTTCTAATTGCCATTGTTTTTGAAGTGTTTTAGCAATTATTTGTGATTCTTTTCTATTGTGTTCACATTCAATTCAGTCATTTGTTTGTTTAGTTCTCGACTTTGTCGTTTTCCATCATTTCCGCAGTTGTGTTTTCAAATAAAGGCTCATTAAGTTTCTGTTTTATAATTTTCATTGACATTAATTTGTTGTGTATTGTTGTGTTTGCATTAAATTTTATGCGCAAAATACACTTTCCGGCCACTCCGTTGGCATTACGATGAAATTCTGAATGTCCTCTTTTGTTTGTTTGTGTGTGGTTTACGAATTTTTACCGGAGTGGAGAACATTAATATTGCTTTACTTTACATTGTTGTGACGAAATACAGAAAATTGTAATGAAATCAAAACATTGGTTTGTAAGAGAAGTTAATAACATTTTGCTAATGTTTGCAGCTATTGCTATGTTTACAACAATGTTTTTATTGTATTTTTACATCAACCACATATGTGAACATTACCCGAGAAAAGAGTTCACCTAGAGTTCGAAAAAACTCCAGACAATTGAATTCAGTTTATTAGTTAGTGGCACCAGATTCGTGTCTTCGGCCCACCTGTCCTAAGATTATAAAGTAAGCAATTAAGCATTGTATTCATAGATGAAGTTCTGGTTAACATACTAGCAACGGAAAAATGCGAAATTTTTCTGGAAACCGAGGTTCCCATGTTTGGACCTTATAACACAGTTTAAAATCATAGCGTAAACGGCTCATACAAATTTATCATATTTTCGAATGTTTTCTTCGACTTATGGTATTTTTTTTTTGTGAAAATCATAGACTTTTCGATGTTTTCGCAAACGCTTGATGTCAATTTAAAATGCATCGTTTGTCACAATTTGCTCTACGGCTGTGAGTACTCAAATCAACTTAAGTCACCGTATGTAAGCAAAATTTAAACACTCCCCATGCGATATGCAAACATGAAATGCTGTTCAACTTGCAGAAGGAATAAGAATGCTATGTTGTGGACATGTTCAAACATGACAGAAAAAGTGTTGGCTCGAGTACATTCCACATTTACGCCTTTTGCCAAAAAAAAAAACCCCGGAAGTGGCACATACGAAATGCTCGCTCTTACGGTACATTTCTAACGAGGAAATACAAGGAAAATGAACTCAACCGCTTGCAATAGACAAGCCAAAACACGTATTATTGTGCATGCTAAATACATACTCGTATATAGGAGTACATGTACGAGGGTGGTATGGCAATTGACAAGGAGTAATGGTTTTTGGAAAAATGTTGCCAACATAAGAACCATTGAAAGTTTTCTTTCGGCTTTAAAAAAGGCAATTTTGAGTACGCTAAGTATAAAATGTCAATTTTACAAGAGACGTATTCAAAGTTTATTTCGAATTTTTTCACAGGAACTCGATTTTTTTGTTATTTATATCGGCATTATTTGGCTCTATGAAAAATTACCCCACAAAAAATTCCAAAAATTTTGGGAGTTTTTCATATGGGACCTCTATACGAGGTATGTTAAAAAAATATTGCGATTTTTGTTTTTTTCCAAAAAGTATTTATTTATTCATAAATATCTATTTTGTCCTCTTCAAGTAATTCCCCTCACTTCAAATAATCATGTTTTGTGATCTGGTTCCGCTCCTCCTTCGATGCCGTCTTTATCTCCTCAATCGTGGCGTAGCGTCGTCCTTTGATGGGCCTTTTCAGTTTTGGGAACAAACAATAGTCAGACAGCATTACTGTGTTGTTTTTGGCCAAATATTCGCGCACAAGCAACGATGTGTGTGCAGGGGCGTTATCATGGTACAAAAGCCAGTTTTTGTTCTTCCACAAATCCAGGAATTGTTGACGGATTGCTTCACGCAATCTGCACATAACTTGCAGGTAATATTCTTTATTGACCGTAATACCCTGTGACTACCCACGCCTCTACAATCAAAGAAAACTGTGAGCAAAATCTTTACGTTCGACTGGACTTGACGCGCTTTTTTGGGTCTTGGTTCATGCGGCAGCTTCCATTGGGATGACTGAGCTTTAGTTTCCACGTCGTAACCATAAACCCATGATTCCTCACCCATGATATGACCCACTGGAGCAAATTTGGGTTGTCATGGACCGAGTTCAACATCTCCTGACCAATTTTAACGCAATGCTGTTTTTGGTCCAAATTGAGGAATTTTGGCACGAATTTAGCGGCGACTCGACTAATCCGCAAATCATTGGTTAAAATCGAATCACAAGAGCCAATCGATATGTTTAGATCCCTAGCAACTTATCTAATGGTAATTCGTCGATTGGCCAATATTATTTTATTCACTTTATCAATGATTTTGCCTGTTGTGAACGTGCTCGGGCATCCGGCACGCTGTTCGTCCTTCGCATCTGCTCGGCCCTCTAAGAACATTTCGTACCACCGATAAACGTTGCTTTGGTCCAAGGTAGCTTCACCATATGCCACAGTCAACATTCGGAATGCGTCAGCGCATTTTATTTTGTTTTTCACAGAAAAATTTGATGCAGATTCTTTGATCCATTTTCTGAAATAGATAAAAATCTAAGACAAGTTTAAAAACATCCAAGCACAACAGCTGTTAAAAATTAACTAAACATTCAAAATGACCGACCTTGTCAGCAGAAGTAAGGGACAAGAGTACCAAAATAACGCTACAAAAATTTGCGATTTGTGAGTGGGGCCAAATGAACAGAGTCGATTTTAATGCACAAAAGACCCAGTGCTGTTTGTTGTCACACAAACGTTCACCAGATCCAGCATCGTCGTCAATTTCTATGGGTGGTGTGGATATCGACGAATCAGACACTCTTGATGTTCTGGGCATGAAGATACAGGGTGATGCTCGCTGGGCTAGCCATATATTCGAAGTGTCGAAAGAAGCATTCAAGTGTTTAGGCTTTTTGAAGCGGTGCAAGATCTGATCTCGTAAATATTTACACCACTTACATCCGGCCTAAAATGGAATACAAATCGCATATATGGGCAGGGGCTCCATTAACATCTTTGAAGCTTCTGGACCGTGTACAGAGGAGAGCGGTGCTGATGATAGGGGATGGTAGGGTATCCAGCTCTATTGTCTCCCTACAACATCGCCGAAATGTGGGCTGTGTATCACTATTCTATAGATATTTTAATGGTATCTGTTCAGAAGATATCCGTCGTCTGGTCCCTGACGTTAGAACATTTAGCCGGAATACTCGGCTATCCAGGGTCTCTCATCCGTTCATTGTCAAATGGCCGGTTGACCGGACGACGCACTATAGAGAAAATTCGTTCTTCAGCCGTATTGTTCGCATGTGGAATAATCTTCCAGCAAGTGTTTTTCCTGCCTGCTATGACATTATCAAATTCAAGGCAAACATCAACAAACACTACTCCCTCTTTCCTCCCTCCAATACCCTCATTTCCCGTCGCTAACACAGTGCATTGCATTTATAGGGGGCATCCCCTGAGTGTTAGTCCAAATAAAAAAAAAAAAAAAAATTACACGTAGACCGCGAAAATTAAAAATTCGCGATATTTTTTGAACATACCTCTTACACTGTTACAAGGTCATAGATTTAATGTAACCTGTGAAATTTTCTCTCGAACATGAAAATGCTTTTCAAGTGCAAGATGGGAAATTGGAAGATCATTTTATTAGGAATCTTATACAATTTTAACTGAAGTCGACCAGATCTCACTTGGGTCCATCCGGACTTCCGGTTGTGATGTGGATTCGTCCTCTACATAATATCCAATGTTCCTAAGGTAATAAGTAGAAAACTGTTTAATTTTGGTCCATCAGGAGTTCCACTTCTGATGAAGTCAGTCCAAAACTTTGTCTCTCTATAACTTTACTAAATACAGAATTTGGGCAAGTTCGCGTTGGACATATTGAAAATATTACACGTTTTATAAGGGGCGGGATGGTACATTTGTATGGGAGGTGGCTGAAGGGGAGTTGCCAGACTTCCATGTTATTGTTCAAAACATTGTCTAGCTATATTTTTACTAAATACAGATTTTGGGAAAGATCGCGTTGGACATATTGATATTATTACACGATTTCTAATGGGGCGGGATGGTACATTTGTATGGGAGGAACCTGTAGGAGAGTTGCCAGAGTTATAGCTTTACTAACTACAGAATTTGGGCAAGATCGCGTAGGGCGTATGGATATTATTACACGATTTCTAAAGTGCGCGAAATAGCAGATTTGTATGGGAGGTACCCGAAGGGGTGTGGCCATATAGCCCATATGCAATTAGCTTCTTAATCAAATATGAGGCTGTATTATTCGGACATACAAAAAATATTTAACATGGTAATTAAAAAATAATGTTTCCTATTACCAAAAGGGCAGTTTATTAATTTGAACTTCCGAGAAGGTCAATTTAGCTATTTCATTTTATTCCATGGGCTAAACAATACCCTTGTTACACAATGAGAAATTACTGCCACACTACACTGTTTGTAAACTTTTCAACTTTATCAAAAAATATCAAAAAAAAAATGTTTTTTATTACACAAAAATTTACCGATACACCTGGTTATTTGAATTGGGTTACGAAGGGTTAAACTGTTTATAGACTTCCAAAAGCTTTTCACAAATTCATAAAACTGTACCACACAATTTTATAGAAATGTGGCCAAGAAAAGCCTGTGGTAGACTTCTGAGCTTTTATGTTCAGACACTTTTCCAGTAACATAATAAGCAAGAGAATACAAAATCTGGAGAAAAAGAATGCTAATACCGTTGCTAAGTGACATCAGAAGCTTAGCTTCATCTTACTCAGAAGATATGTTATAACCATGCCATTAATATTTTGCATTATCCCTGCTCTCTAGGCATATGTGTGGGTTCATTATCTAAATCGGATCAGTCTTTTGAACTCTGGAGTTATATGCGACTTGATATCACTTTGTGAAATTACAAGTAAAGTTTCTGAAATTTATTAGAATAACATATATATTGCATCATTTCCGTATATTAATCAAACCAAATGTCAGCTGTAGAAAAAGTTTTCCCAAATTGAAATTGTTTATTGAAAATTTCAGATAGCCTTTTACCAACTTATCATACCGATTCTCAGATCACCTCTACTTCGCAGCGGTATGCTTCTGCGGTGCACAAAGGAAGTGTGATGTACACTACACGCCGTGTAGTTTCCGCAGCAACAACAACAGTGCTCGTCCGCAACAAACCGATCCGACTTTTTGAATTCAAAATTCAATAGGAAAATGTTCCGTAAACATTGTGAACCAAACCAAAAACAGGAAATTGAATTTTCGACTTTGGCAATTGCAGAATGCATTTTTCCGAGAGACACTTTGTTGATTTGCTCGGATGCATGTGTGCTGTTGACGTTGTTGTTCTTGCTGTTCGCCGATATTTGCTTTCGTTGGCAAAACGTTTACTTTTGGCGAACGTTTTCCATTTTGCATACATTCAGCACCAGCGAAAACGCAACGGAAACGAAATTTATGCAATATTAAAAATATTCTAACAATGAGCAGAAGAAATCTCAACCACAATCACAGCAACTGCCATCGACCTGACGTGCTTATTATTTTAATCAATGTATTTGTTTAACATAAAGTGTGCCATGGGAATATCACACTAGCAAGTTGTGATTTCTATGAAGGCAATTGTCATACGTTTCACCTGTCCAGGGGTTAGTCGGGTCGCGGGTTCAACAAGCTCGATACGAAGATCAAACTAAAGAAGAACGAAGTTTGAGGGTTTTTTCGCGACAGTTTCGCATGGTGTCAGTGGTTTTAGTGAGACAACAAGCTCGACAGAGACCACTTATTACGAGCTCTAAAAAAAATTATTAAAACTGTTCACCTTTTCACATATTGAAATTTGAAAAAATGTAATTAAATTTTTAAAAAATTTACTTTTTCTCATATAAATTTTTTTCACATTTTTCCGGTTTTTTAAATTTGAAAAAATTGGATTTATAGATTTTGTAGAACAGTATGTATTACATTTAAGGAGTTATTGTCAATTTTCTTCTCTTTATTGTGACGTCAACATTTTGTTTATACCAGCTACAGTTTGGATGTAGCAACTATTTTAGATTCGAAACCTGCTGAGACCATCAAATATTTTACAGCCTGTGCTTCCATGTCGTAATTGCTGGCGACTTTACGAGTAATCTCTAAGCCATGTAAAACATCTCTAGAAAAACATTAGCCGTTCGGAGGCGACTTTAAAACGTAGCTCCCGGGTATTGGTTGTTTTCATTGACTTTTGAAAATAAAGTACGCAGGTGAAAATAAAGTCGGCCATGAAAATAAAGTCGGCCATTCACCTAATGCCGAATCCGAATGAAGTTAAATTGCCGGTGCTATGGCAAAATATTCCAGCAGCGGCAAGTTTAAGGAAAAAAAACATTGTTTACCCTCAAAACTGTATTAACGTTAGTCTTACAAAAGATACCTCAGTATTTTCTATATTTGAAAAATACGAAAAGTAGTTAACTTTGGAAATATTTCTATTATGTTAGAGCCAAAAGAACTCAAATATGTTTATTAAATCAAAAGTTACAGACATTTGGCCTGAATTTATGACAAAACCCTCAGTGGGTAATTTTTCTGTGGCGATGGTGAAACATTGGTTCTTTGTTTACTCGATCCAGCAAGATTGTGCGCAATGTTATACTGCAAATTAGAATGACATGTGTACACGAATATAAACGCATTCCCTAGAATTTGCAAATGCTTTCGAGAACTCCACTTCTCTACCTGTTTCCCCATCACTTTCCACCACTTTTAAGAGTATCGCAATGGGCCTTAAGGCCTCCGAGAGAACTCGCCGCAAGCGGGCAACGCGTTCAACCTACCCTAACCTATACCACAAATTATTTAACGATGTTTCTTAGGACATGTTATGTAAAAAAGGCCACATTAAATTACCACTCAGATATCCAGATTTGACATTTGCCTACTTTGTGTACACCAGCACTTCACAGACCATTGACAAGCTCAAATCAAACATTCGTGCCGAAATTATCGCCGGACCTCCAGAGATACCTTTCTAAAAATTCACTCGAACGAAAATCTATTCGAACTAAAGCCAGTTACACTTTTTTCGTTAAAAAGCCACTCCCTATCACTTACGTCTCCTTCGGTTGCTTTGTCATTCTTTCAGACAGAAAACAAGCCAAGTTTTTTTTTAAAAATATTACAATCGAACTTTTATTTGGCACAGTGGTTACATATGTCAGAAACCACACTTGCCAATAGAAAAACACTCGATTACATTAAATGTTTTACAAAAATTTCAACAAATATTGTCAAATGGACAAGCGCATGGCACAATAACTAAAGGTAGAGTCATACAAACAGTTGATTAAAATTTTTCCAATTTGACAGAATTTTGATTGTCAAAATTATTGTATAAATTTCAATTGTTGGTTTAGATTTTTTTTTCAAATGTCGAAAACATTTTCGTATTAAACATTCAAATCAAAGAATACAATACAAAAAGCCAAACAGAGAATTTTGGGACTCTCAAAACTATTGTGACGCGATTTGTAACTGTCTGCTGACTGGCATTTATATATCGGAATTTGACAATCAAAATACCCAGGGTTGTATCTAAATTTTTATTGTTGGGCAATTGCGTCTACCTTTAGTTATTGTGCCATGGGAGAAGCGTTTCGTCGTTTATGAAAATTCTATTGAAATTTCAGAATTTTTACAAATGAAACTTTTTTGCTTTATAATTTTTTAAATTGAACACATTGAATTGGTGAATATATTTGATATTCCTACGCCAGGCGACAAAACAATTAAATATTAATTATACGCCTCAGAATTTCATTCCACACGAACATTAAATTCGGAAAGATAATTGTCTTTATTTAACTGAAGGGGCAGTGAAATCCTTATGGCCAGTTTAAATCCGTGTAATGATTTTAATCAAACCACCCCCCCCCACCCCCCAATATTTAACGGACCCACACATCTTCCGCAGGGGTTAAGTAAATATCACACCCAAGATAAAGGCTCTGTGTGCTATGACAACATTTAGCGCTGTTCCTATTGTTTGGCCCACTCTTTTGTTTGCTCTTCGATACGGGTGAAAGTAAGCATTTCATGGTGTCCCATTGAACGATACAATATGTTCACGCCGCCATCCTCTGTCGTCCATTGTATTCGACGGAGCTATTGAATGGGGCCAAGGAAAACGAAGAATACTTATGCGCGTAATCAAATTTATGGTTGATTTTATGTGCAAATGACATTTCATTCGAATCGAAATAATATTCTCTTCCTTTCATTCTGTCTTTCGTTCTGTTGTTGCATTAATTTGCATATTCAATGATTATCACAATTTAAGTCAATTATCCATTATTCGTTGGCGGAAACACAAGAAAGTGAGCAGAAAGAGTACGGATAAGGATGAGAACGAAGTCACAAAGACAATAACATTCAATGACTTTTAACGCAATTTCAACGCTTATCTGTTTATCTGTTATGTTTCTCGTCTGAGCGAATGGCAAATAATTGTTGGGTTTTTTCCTTAAATTTATAAATTCCAATTTCCATATGAACCAGCGTCTTGAAAATACATTTTTAGTTGAGATATTTTCAAGTGCTGTGTTCGTTTTAAAGTTGAGGGAAATGCTTAAGTTTTGGAAAATCGATTGACCCCTACAAAGGGATTCCGATTTAAATTTCTTTCAACTAAGAAAATTAACCATTAACTAAAACTATAAAAGGTTTTCCAATAAGACTATACAAATTGTGTATTTATAGCAAAATAATGTTGAAATGTATTACACACATGTTAAAGTTTTAAGAATTTTAAGTCTATGCTTAGTTCTCATAAATAAGTGGACTGCATGATTCTTAAAATTCTTAAAAGTGTTCCCCAAAGAAACTTCAGCCGTAGTTTCACTATTCCCCCATCTACCCCCGCTAGATTCAATTTCTATCCACTCCCATACCATGTTGTTTCCATCTATTCATCAGTTTGTTACAGATGTTGCCGTCGTCGCCTGTACTGTACATTCAACCTTTGTTACAAAAAAAAAAAAAAAAAACTGAAAAAACTCATTTCAATACCCGCCGTTTGTTCCCCTTTGTTTCTGGGTCTCTTGCAGTTCATGGTATCCTCATTTCACACCAATTTTTTTCAATTCATATTCGATGTTATTTGTTGTTGGTGTTTTGTTTGCAACCTTATCGCAGGGTGAGTCCTCAGAGTTCAATATGAAAATGGTTAAAAGTTTTTCTATTTATTTTTTTTTGCTACTTTTTCCACTTTTTGTTTTTTAGGTTAAAAACATAAAGGACTTGACTTCCTTTTCCGGTATGGCTGTTGTTGTTATAGTAATAACCATGGCAGTTATAAATAAAGTGTAAAATACAGACAATATCATAACGACCAACCGACCGAAAGGCACTAAAGTAAAAAGAATGGAAAAGAGAAACTAATATAACCGAAAACATAAGTTCATAAAATTCGCACCAATGAGTTTTTATGTCCCAGTTATGCATGTTTGCTTTTGCTGCTTCATTCTCCTTTGTCGTGTCTTCCGTACATCTCGTTTTCCCCGTTTTTAAATTACAAATTTTTCAAAGTTTTACTGAAATGTTTTAATACTTTTTACTGCGGATTAGTCGCTAAGGGAACAATTTACCGACTACATTCAATTATAACTAAATCGAATTATCGACTCAGCGAAACTGCATTGCCACATGGGATCCCCTTAGATGTTTGTTCGAATATTAGAATGTCAGAAAAGGGGGATGGGGCTAAGGAAACTCTGGCAGAGGGTTTTTGTTAATTGTTAACAAAGAATATTGTTTAAGTTATTACAAACTTACACGAGGACTTTAAATCCAGGAGTTGTTGGAAATGTTCTATTCAACATTGAGTCTACTTAAATTATACTTATCATCTTATCTTATCATGGGTAGAAAAAGTGGGTTGTATAATGTTATTTTACTTCATCGAGAGAGGGCTCTGTTCTCGAATTGTTTGTTGAGCCCGAAATAAAATCTATTTGCCAGCACTTCGCTTTATTTCGATGTTGACATTATTATTTCTATTGATGGCGGCGACGAGCTATATAAACTCGTCTACTACCTCGGCTCTGCAATTTCCGGTCTTCTCTAAGTCGGCTTTCTTTCGTCGCTGATGTAAGCCCTGTATTTATCCAGGACATCCGACAATTGGATAGAGGCACCTGGCCTGGGGAGTGTTCCCCCATTCTTAGTGCATATCGGTAAATGATGGTCATTAAAAAGTTTCCGGTGGTCGTCAATATTGTGGGGAGTCCATTTATTTTCATTCCTTTGGTTTTTCGTTGTAGTTTATTTTTGTGAAGCGGGTTACAAGCCCGACTCCAACCTGTTAAACTGAGGGAAGGTTCGCCGCTCAAAGGTTATCCTTAGCCTTGACTGATGCGATAACACTGTTGCCCAAGAGTTACCACGTCGTGGTCAGTGAGACATCTTGAGATGCAGTCGATAAGGATCGCACTGGTTTCGCCATGAACCGTTCAAAAATGTTCTTTATCACAGACATCATTGAACTCCCCATCTTAAATTAAAATAAAATGGAATAACATGAAAGCAAAGGCTAAAGTCGAACAGCTTTCATAATCTATCTTTGCGTTGTGCCTTTAGCGAAATGTATACATCATTGACGACGAAGAAGAAGATACAAGTAATATTTTAGTGATGTTTTGCAAACTATTTGGCAAACTTATGAATGCCAAAATAACAGAAACAGACCGGATTTTACATAGTGAGAAGATTTGCATGACTGCAGAACTTCGGTTCGGCATAAAACAAAACCAATGGGGTTGAAAGAGTTTGTCCCGTTTTGTCTTTAATCTTTCACACGGTGTACTCGAAAATATCTTATACCCGGTGGTCCATTAAGCGGTTCAATTTCAAATCATTTGGTATTTTCACAGTGACAGATCATTCCCGCTCGATAGCTGAACAGAGAATCCGTATCATATCTGAATCCGTATAAAAATGATGCAAACTTATTTTCAAAGTCAATGCAGTTCAGCCCAAACAGAGCGTTTTTGGATTTGTACAGTCTTTGGTTTTAGCAGGATCGTCACACAGGCCTCTTTTAAAAAGTGTGCGGTGCCACTCCCCCTTTAAAAGAAACTGTTACAACACCCATAATGAAGTCAGATTGTCCTGAAATGTTCACAGTATGTTACAATTGGCCCACAGATATGCCCAGAGACCAAGTTTGAAAAAACCGGCGAGTCCTCGCCCACACAGCCCATATCATATCGTTAAATATCCCAATAGGCGGGTGGTTCCTGGATATATTAGGTGGCAAAGCGAAGGGGATCCCCATACCACATGAACTATTACGGGTCTGGAGATAGCATTTGACCACTGGAACATACTGAAAAAGCGGTCGGTGCCACGGCTGCTAAATAAAAAACGCCATATCTGCCATAATTATTTAATAATCGTCATGGATTTTTTACAGTAAATTAATGTCCTCCGTTGAAATCGCATGCTTCTTAACACTTTGAACCGTCATAACTATTACAGAGATATGAAGATGGGCAAAAAGTGGGCGGTGGTAATAAAATATACTATATCTGCCGTAATTAAGGTTAATATGCTGTAGTAGGTCCTACTACACTGGAAAAATGTTTCAGTTTGCAGGGGAATCGACAGAACTCAAAGGACCACGGTGAAGGACATTGAATAACAAATGACCAAGATTAAGTCCACAAATTGGAGAAGGCTGACGGAAAAGTCGCAAACGAACTATCGGGAACAAACTCACATTGGCATGACAAAATGCACCCTTTGCAAAAAGAGTCGAAAGTATATCGGTAATTGGAACAATTCTACAAACGAGAAGAAATATGAAATGTCACCATTGCATGCAAGGATAAAGTGTATTGAGTTCTTGCTAAAGTTGGCGCATATCCTATCACAGGGGGAGGAAAACTTCGATGAAAATACATCAATTAAGGATAGGAAAAATATCAAAAAAAACCAATAACAGAATGCTTTTCTTTAAACAAGTTGGCCTGAAAGTAGTCTTTACCAAGTAGGGGTACGGAAACTGAAACGATGGAAACACTTCCAGGATATTTTTGAAAATGATGAGGCAGTAACTGGAATCACTCAGTCCAGTTAGGAGAGGACACCTTAGATGATCTATCGGCCGTCAAAGTAATAGACATGAGGAATTTAAGGAACTTCATAGAGGGGACCGAATTCCTAACATATGATAAAGGGGAAGGGGAATTCGTAGACGAAACCAGGAGCGCACAACAGGCCGAATTGCTGGCGTAGGTGTATGTCAGCGACATGAGATGGTCATGGTACATGACCGATCCTCCATTCAACCTAACCTAACCTAATCTAACTGGAATCACTGGAATTAATAATCAAGTCTTCTGAACGTTTTGAACATTTTCAATTGCAAAGAAAACTTCAACTTCCATTAACTTTTAGCGGAAATGTATCTACAGAAGATGTTGACTTTGCAGTTTCTCAATGAATCGGTGTAGTTAGTATTGCGGAAGATTTTGAACAGCGTTTTTAAAACCGATTCTGAATTGTAAACAGACATTTGGTGTGATCTTACGAAAAGGCTGTCCTGCACAGGCCCGTCCATCCACCACAAATTCTATTTAACACACATAATGGCCAATAACATCTATCCATACTTCAGACATTATAACCAACAAAATAAAAAAAATCAACGAAAGCCCCAAGAAACTTTTTATACAATTTGAAATAAAATTAAATTTATTATAAGCTCTAATGAAACGGTTATTAAAAAATATGCTGAAAATAATGACAATTTGTATACTCGTAAAGCGACTTTCGTACAATATCCGCCTCCACGATTTTTTTTTTGTTGGGTTTGTTGTTGTTGTACAATGCAAGCCACTAAGGACACGATGACACTGGAGACCAATTTCCGTAACGGAATGTATTTTTGTGTGTGTATGTGTGTGTAGCTAAACTGAATGGTTTATGTGAATTCCCACTTTTGTTCATGTTTAAAAAAGCCTCATCTCATCACACCGCCACCATAACAAAGCTCTGCTCTGCATGTGGCGGAGAGTGCGTATGTTCGAGTTTCTGAACGCTTGGGGACCTTTTGTTGTCATTTACATTATGGCCAAGTTGTATGCAAAATATATGAAAACACATACACGACGCGCTCCACGCTGTTAGCCAAAGTGAACGGAATGAATGAATGGATCTAGGAGGAGGAATAATAAAAACAGAAAATCTTTTGTTGAGTTATGGGCCATAAGAGCATACAAACTGCTGTGGAATGCGAGCAGAAGTCTGGTCGAAATTTGAATGCATGAACAAACACAGATTCTTTGGAGTGTTGAGAAAAACGAAAGCAGAATTGTACAGAATACCACTAATTTTTGTTTTTTCTTTTTTACTTTTAGACAAAATGAACATTCACAATTGCCGGAGCAGAATGAAGATGAGTAGTATGAAATTTTTTGCTTGGCTAAAAAATATTTTTTTATGTCTACAGGTAAGACTCGGCAGCACTGGAGGTCCTGAGAAATGGAACTGCTTTCCTAACCCCGGTATTATACATGGCTTGTCTATAATATGCCACCAATAACCGCGTCTAATAGAACTTCCAATTTTGGTTTGTTCTACAAAGGCAAAGCTTTTACCACACAACAAATTCAAGTTTATATTCTGGTAAGAATGCGCACAATTTAAAGTGGCCACCACCTCGTAATTGCCGTCGATTTTACAACAAAGATAGTAAGCCTTGAGCCTTGTAAAACTTTTCGAGAGAATTACTACGTATTTATGTCAAAATACAATACAATTTTAAGTTTGAAACTAAACAAAAGTAAAATCGATATCAATTCAATACATTTTATTGTATAAAAAAACAAGTTCTCGAATATATCCTGTTTAATCGGTCGAAGAATCCAAAAGTCGATTATTCTCAAGTAATCAAAAGTAGACTTAATTTTTCATGAGTCGACTTGTACAAACGTAGACCAGAAATCTCTTGTA
Source organism: Hydrotaea cyrtoneurina (assembly GCA_958296145.1). Classification (NCBI taxonomy): domain Eukaryota; kingdom Metazoa; phylum Arthropoda; class Insecta; order Diptera; family Muscidae; genus Hydrotaea; species Hydrotaea cyrtoneurina. The sequence continues at coordinate 45,514,226 of OY282514.1, read as the reverse complement.
TTAAGTCTACAAAAACCGAAAAATGTCAGAGAATGTGTTCGATTGTCTCTTGCTCTTATTCGTCGTGTATGTGATACGCTGTCTCCGAGCGTGTTTGCTAGGGCTCACAGCCGGCTGGAATGGGCTGGAGTTACCAGATATTTGTAGTCAAATCCACTTACAAACTACTTGAAATCATTTATATGCTCATTTACGCTCATCTCAAATGTCTTTGCGCAAAACTGATAGTGTGACATGCAAGAACACTTGGGAAATGATGTGGAAATTGGACCATCTAAAAAGATTTTCCTTCTAAAATTAAGCTAAATTGTTCATAATTCCAGATATAAGGCAGATGGATCTGACAACTCTAGTCTGTGCCTTTAGGCCAGTGATGATCACAATAAGGTTTTTCAGATGGAATCTTGGTAGATTAATCGCGGTCCCTGTCCTCCGCTCGTTCATAGCTGGTTAGGTTTTTCTGGTTCTCAGACAGATCATTAGTCTTTCTGAGCCGCCTTGAAAGAAGTAGATTCCGGCCACTGAGTATACAAATGAACAAATTAATGGTCTAACAGCACATCCCTGTCCCTTGTTTGAATTTAGAATGAAATATTAACGATATTTTAATACCTGATGTTCTCACATTCAAAGAACCAAATATAGAAGATACCATTACCGATTTAAGAGACATCCATCGTTAATATCCCACCATATTTAACATATTCATTTAAAGCCCACCGCAAGACAACAAAAAAGAACGAATGGAAAACAGACACTACATTTGCCTCGTGTTCGTTGGAAATCGCACAGATTACACATACAACGAGTACACATACAACACGAGTACACACAGACAGCAAATCTGCAGTGTTCCTTCCGTTTCCACAAAAGAATAGTGAACGAATGAATGAAATTCATCTGGGCTTTGCGTGTATTCGATATTTTGCAGAATTTTCGTTTTGAATTGCTCATCGAAAATCAGTTTTAAAGAAAAAGATAAATCTACCAATGTCATGGTATGATCACAATTTCTTTTTTCTATACAGAGATTGTAATATTGGCTACAAAATTAAGAGGAGAAGAAAAAATATTATAAGCAAAGCTAAATTTGGGCTGTGCCGACTGCAAGGAAAATAAAGGAAATTCAACATTTTCCGGTCAGACGAGTAATGCTATTGCGGAGCCTGAGTCAACATTCGCCCTACAAGGTTCAGTCATTGTATGGCGTGCAATATCCGTTGTCGGGCCAGGGAATTTACATACAACGAAATTATCATGGACAAAATATATTAAATTGATGTACAATATTCATTAAATTAATTTACAATGTTCATTAAATTGATGTACAATTTTCATCAAATGTACGGAATAGACGAAAAATGAATGAAAAGATCTACAGTCAAAACTCTCTATAACAAACTCCTATATAACGAAGTTTTCTTCATTACGAAGCAATTATAAGAACACTGTGTTTTGGTTCTAATTTGTGTGTATTATGAACTACATCATGATTATTATGATACATCAATGTTGACTGTGATGTCATTACCACAGACAACCCTTCCAACGAAGATATCCACGAAAGTGTTCAAGCAAATATGGGAGGACCAGCTCAGGAAATCCATGGCTAATAATTTTCTGATGAACACTATTATTTCTCTTTTAACAGATTCATATGAATACGTAGAAGAATCTGGCGATATTGCTAAAGCGTTAACCACATATGGACAACTTTCTTCATCAGTTGAAGGTTTCGGCACCTATTTGGGTAACCAACGTACCAAATACTGTGTTTGCTTCTCTAAATGTTTTAGAATATTATATTGAAGACGAAAAGTAGAAAAAATGTAGTTCAAACCACAATAACTGACGGCTACAAATAAAAAGTGTTAAAGGGAACAAAATTGTTTGTCTGTCCTATATAGGGAATTTTCTTTATAGCGGAGTAAATATCCACAACCTTGGAATTCGTTCTAGAGAGTTTCGACTGTATATCAAATTAAAGAAAAGTTTTGAAAGTTGGAAAATGATGTGCGTATTCATCAAATTGATGAACCTACACTTAATGTCTATCTTAAAATATTTCCACGTGTAACAAACACGATCGTGGAAGTAATGTATCACACAGAGAAAAAAAAACATTGTTAATTCAACAACTTTTCAGTTTTAATGAAATCACTGTTGACTGAACAAGAAAGTATTTAACTCAACAATTATCTTGTTGAATTTACTATTTGACAACTGTTGGCTTAACATGGAAATCGCTGTTGCCCCTAATTTAAGAGCGTATCTATTTGAGTCAACAGTAAAACCTTTGCTTTAAATGCTTTCACTTTTAAATTAACATTTTCAAAAGCTGCCATGTAAATCCAACAATTTTTTTTAAAATTTTTTAAAGGTTTAAGTATTTAAGCCAAGAAGAAACCTATTTGGATTTACATGGGCAGATGGGCAAGCATTAGTTTTTTCTTTATTGTGATTTTCTATGTTCGGTGGAGTACTCTACTGGCAGCAGTTCTCATTACAATTGTAGAACTTTTGCCATAAGTATAAACCCTGATCATGGTAAAAATGAAGTAGCGTTCATCGAAACTGCGCAGTCACTCTAGCTGCAACTAAAGATCACTATAACTATGGTTTTTGCTTTTCTTTTTCGTATTAAATGCATTTTTTTTAAGAAAATTAACAGCGCATACTATTTAAAACCACAATATTACTTTTAAAAAAAACGAAAGCGCTTTGTTTTTAAATCAACAAGGCAACTTTTAAGAAAATCAACAGTGCGGACTATTTAAAACAACAACATTACTTTTAAAAAAACCAAAAGCGATTACTTTTTAAAACAACAAGGCAACTTTTAAGAAAATCAAAAGCGCTTTCTATTTAAATCAACAATATGACTTTTAAAAAAACCAAAGCGACTACTAGTTAAATCAACAAGGTTACTTTTGAATAAAGCAACAATGAAATCGCATTTGGTTCAAATGCCGAAAGCTTTTGGGTTCATTTTTACTACGAAAATTGTATGCTAGATTAAATGCTAGATTTGTTGGATTTACTAGTGTTTTTTTCTCTGTGCAGAAATGGAATAAATTCAACTAAATAGCAGCATTTATGGTGTGAGGGATCGATTGCCTAGTATATGCACAAAACTCTTTAAATTAGGTTCTATATAAAATCAATACCTCATTGCTATGAAAAGTATTAAATATTCTAATGACGTAGTTTAGTTTGTAAACAAGCAACGTCTGCAACGGTCAGTTATAGTAACATAAATGATTGTTTATTCAATATGGGACCGGTGTCCTTATTCCTATCTTATCAATTTATTTGGAATCGTAGACGCAATTTGTTGTAGTACTATGACTTAACAAGCAGGTGGTCGTTGCGTTCACCTGCAGAGTACAACATTCAGTTGATTTTGAATACTTTAAACAATATTTTGTATTTCACGATTGGGAATGCCACAAAAATATTTTATTTTACTAGCTAACCCGGTAGACTTCGTCCTAGCTACAAAAATGTTGACTTAGCTTTCTATTTCCTATATATCGATGCGATATCTGCTATCATACACATAAATTTTCCACCTATCGGGTCCGTTTATACATAACTTTCATTTCTCATGACCAAAAAAAAAACATTCTGAATTTCTGTTAAATTGGTCTATGCTTTTAAATTGTCGATATAAATCCACCCCAGCGCCACCTACCGTGTCCAAACTACATATAAACATAATCATCCATCAACCGAACCCATGGAGTAAATAGTGCTTCTGTAGCTCTTATCGTTAAGATCTAATGCACGAACGTTTTTATTTAAAGGGGTTTCCAACAAGAGGTGTTATTTAGAAAAATTACATTTCTTGAGATCGGATATTTATTTCATAATAAAGAGGAAGGCATGCCATTAATAATGAAAAACAACGTCAGCCAAATGGCCACCACGACAACGCTTACAGGACCATGAAATTTCGTTTCATGAAAATTTCCAAACCCAAATCGCAAAGTGGCTGCCCTATGTCCTCGATAGCCTGACGAATTCTATCTTTGAGGTCTTGAATCGACGCTGGACTGTTGGCGTAGACCTTATCCCCAACGGAAGAAGTCGCAAGTTGTTAAATAACAAGATCTCTGTGGCCAATTGTGATCACCTCTTCGAGAGATAACACGGTCCGGAAACTTTTCCCATAAAAGAGCAATGGTTTCGTTTCTTGTGTGGCACGTAGCGCCGTCGTGGTGAAAGTAAGCGTTCTCCAGTTCAATATCATTCAACTTCGACCATAAAAAATCTCGATAGCGCAATCCATTCACCGTAACTCTTGATCCAACCTCATTATCGAAAAAGTAAGGTCCAACGACCCCGCCGGACCATAAACCGCACCAAACAGTCACATGTTGAGGATGAAGAGGCTTCTCAACCATAACTCTTGGGTTTTCCGAGGCCCAAGTGCGACATTTTTGCTTGTTGACGTAGCCATGGACTTTATCAGTCACCATGATTTTTCGATGGAATTCCGGATCATTTTTATGCATTTCAAGTACCCAATCAGCAAAGAGAAGACGTTGTTAATGGTCGTCCCGCTTGAGTTCTTGTGTTAACTGAACTTTATAGGCCTTCAGACCAATTCCAAACAACGACTAAGAATGGACAAACCTGGGTTTTATTCAACATTTTGGGCTTCAGCAGCAATATTCTCAGTTGTTCTTGAGCAACGTGCACGCGTTCTATTCTTCACATCGCTAATTTGTCCCAACAGCTCGAATTTTTCCACCAATTCTCTATATTGCGGTCCGACAAGGTGCTTCACTACGACCCAAAAATGCTTTAGTTTTGCCAACTGTGACTGCAATATTTTCACCAATTTTGTAGTGAATTTTAATAATTTCAATGCGTTGTTGAAACATGTATCGTTCGTTTTTAGTAATGGCGTACTTGTCAAATGAAAAGCCGGGTGATTCAAAATAACACCTCTTCTTTGAAAACCCTTTATTAAGACAAAATAATTCCATTTTTCTAGATGCAGTCTTATTATAATAAGTTATAGCCAAAAAAAAACCATATAAACAATATGCTGAAAATCGGCATTTGACTGCAAATTTCGAAGGTCGATTAAAAAAAAATTCGAATTAACATTAAGAAACACTGCGATACGGGTCTTCTAATTTAGCCTATATTTTCACCCCTCACTCTCAGAAGCGACCTAACTGTGTGAATTTGTTCCGATGTACGCTCTAAGACTAAAGAAATTGATAAAGACTTGTGTGATTTTGTTAATATAAATTTATAATCTTTGAAATTATTGTTAAGATTGTGTTTATACTCGAATGCAAGCTAAATGATAAGTGTTCTTTGTTATTAATGTTGATGGAATTCTTAAAATTTCAAGTGGTCATTATCTGACTACCGTTTGACTTAGACGGTATTGAAAACAGTGAGAGTTCATATCGTAAATTTTTAGCTAAAAACAATTTCGATTAAAGCATTTCTACCTAAGACGCCATATTTGTATATGTGTATATTGCAAACCATTTTAATCTTGAATTCCTTTAAACACTGTGAATAAGAAAATCTTTTAATTCTCCTGAAAGGTTGAGTTTTTCCCCCATCATACTCGACTTTCTCAGGTACGACTTGACTTTCTCACTACCATTCCCATTACCAGGGTAACACTGGTCATTGTTTCGCAATGTATTGTTGACTTTGAATAGGAAAATAATTTGACTTTTACACTTTTTTTGTGTCCGGCTTACTGTTCCATTCCTTGCACACCAATTGCGTGAAAATATTTAAATGGAGGGGGGAGTCGCCTTCATAAATCTGATCTGCGAAAAGTAATGCTAATGAAAATGTCGCCTTCATTAAATTGTATAAAAGCAGAAAGAAGCTTTAGTTCAGGCCACGCGTCGTTGTCTGTTGTTTCCTCTTTGCACCGAATAGAATGGACGAAATCGTTTATGAAATTATTTAATTACGGGAAACAGACAATGCATCCTTTAAATTATGATGAATTTCACTTCGTGGAAATTTGCATCAACCGTGAACTGTGTTCCTGTTTTTTTTTTTGTTTAGCTATTCGTTATGTTGGCTGTGTAATTAGGAACAAGTAAACGAAATGGAAGTGAAGTGAACTTCCCTGCCTCCGGTCGGTCCAGCAACTTTCACTGGCATTGCCATTGAACCATCAACTTTGGAGTTCGGTGAACATTGGCATTGTTATACATATTTTCTGTCTACTTATTTGACAAATGACCGGGTCATTATGTGTTTCGTTCATTTGTGCCTCCCTCGCTGGCTGCTATCTGTTGCCGTGGAAAGGTATAAAGACTGTTTCGGTTTGTTCGAATGGGAATTGCTCATTTTGTTGAACAATGATTCAATGATTACCGAATTCAAAGCGTAATTTAATTAATTGAACATAATCGAACGGGACGGAGATATAGTTTTCTTTTTATGATAGCCTTTAATTTAATTAAATTCTGCTTCAGTTATCAAATATTGTCTGGAGTCCAATAAAGTTGAAGGTAATTTATTACAAATGAAAACTCAATATTACTTACTTACTTAAGTTGGCTCTACAACCTGTTATTATCTAGTCTTGGCCTGCTTAGCAAATGATTTCCAAGCATTTCGGTCTTCTGCTTGTCTTCTCCAGTAAACTCAATATAATCAATTATTTCTGTTAATCACTCATATGGGTACTCTGGCTTGGGGTTCGCGGCCTTCAGTTGGCCAAATCAAAAGTAATAAGATCGTCTATGTCTTGACCTTGCCATTGAAGTGTAAGTCGTCCACCTCGAACAAGTCGAAGATTCTTAGAGCCGGGAAATTGTAATCCATTTGCAGAAAAACTCTCTGCCGGCTCAAGCGTTGTTTGTACATACGATTCAATTCAAACGTCGTACTTTTTATAAATCGCCTAAGTCATCTTTAAAATCGGTTCATATTTGTAATTGTTACAAGCTCGGAAAAACGAGTGGTGGTCACTTTGACATCCTGTATCGTAGCCGGAATACCCACCTCCTTATCCATAAAACTCTCCATTAATTTTATTGCAATTGGTTAAGTTGTTTTGGATATCTGTTTTAATTATCATTTTTTTTCTTGTTGTAGCCCCAACATCCCCAACGTCATTAACCCTTTTTCTACCAGACAGTGACTTTTTTTTTACATTAGTCATTATCGTTCCATATGTCTAAATATCTTCCATTAAATAGTTTACTTTAGTAAAATGCCCCTTGGAATTTTGATAATTTTTATTTTTATAAACTATTTTTCCTTTTACTGGCCTTACATGTTATCTTAGTTCGAATAGGGTTAAACGAATTTTCATACCATAAGTTCCTTCTATGAACCAGTTAATATATTTAAAATTGTTCCTACAAACAAAATATTATTTTACAATATTTTTGCTATGAAAATGGTAGAAAATCTATTTATTATTACTTTGCCTTTCCAATTAATACAACAATTTTAAACATTTAAAATGTCTGGGATCTCTCATATTTTACCGAGATATGGTCCCAAGTGTACATCCAATCTTAAACAGTTCATTTTAAATATAAAATACATTGTTTTCGTCCCTTTCGGTTTTGGCCTTTTCCACCGCATAAAGTTGCAAATGCTGATAAAACTTTTATCAACTGTTTTTCGCGCTCCACACACAACTTCTAAAAACCCCAAATGCGGGTGGTGAAGGGAAAACAAATGAAAAATGCCAGCATGTCGTACATTGTGTCTATCAATGCAGAAACCACCTGATGAAGATGAACACGGACAAACATTCACATAACGCCGAATTCCAGAGGCGGACACAATCGCATTGTGGGCCTTATGATTGTCAAAGCATTGGATTAGATGCAAGGAATATCCATACCATACCATAGTCCTGCGAAATTGCCTGGCGGAACGAAAATAGACCCAAACTAAAACATAAATTTTGGCCCTAAAAAAAAAAACAACATTTTATTATTTTTTAGGCTTAATTTCATATTTTTACTGCCACTTCTTTGTGGGCGGCAGTGATGTTAAAGGTTGTGTGTGCGACTACACACAAGCAAAAACAGGTTCAAAACCGGGTAAGACCTGCAAAAATGTTTCGGTGGCTGGTTTCCACTGGCGACTGTACGAGTAAGAGCGTAATCTCTAAGCCATGTAAAACTTCTCTAGAAAAGCATCAGGCGTTCGGAGCCGGCCTTAAACAGTAGTACTTACTTACAGGCAAGTGAGTATACACAATTATATCGGACACAGCTCACTGATTCGAGAGAATGTCTGTTCCTTCATCGAATGGGGTGTATTTTTATACCTTAAATAGATATTAATGAAATAAAAACCCACTGAAATGGATTGGGGTCTATTTTAAATTTACGTTCTTATCACTTGCGGTCTATTTTCATAATGCAACTACACCTTAAATTTGGGGCCTAATTATAAATTTGGGGGTATTTTCGTATACCCTATACCACTCTTTGGTATACTATTCAATGAGTTTGTGTTGAACTACACCTTCATAGGGTGTGTTACTAACATTTCCTAAGGAAGACACTCTGGCAACTTGCATAAAATCTGTGGGACGTTTTAGGATGCCTTTATTTCAAGGCCTTGTCTATGCCGACAACAACACACATACTCACCCACAGTTAGTAACCTACACACTAGGGTGGAGTGAAATTCAAAAAAAAAAAGTTAACCTCGGAAAGAGATGTAGTCTGGGGTCCTAATGAGGGGAAAAATAAAGAAAAAATTTTTAAAAAATTTTTAGGGGTCGCGCCACTCCCTCGAAATTTGGAAATTATCGCTATTTTGGCGTTGATTTTAGAAAAATCCTAAAAAGTTTTATGTCAATAAATGTTTGCAATAGCGTAAACAATGAAATAAGGGCATGAACAAATTTAAAAAAAAATGTTCTCATTGTTCAAAAATTTCAAAAAGTAAAATCAGTCAAATCGTCCCTTCTTCAGAAAATTGACTGAACAATGAAATCGCCACCAAAGCTACAAATATTAGTCGATTATCCTCATATTTGCCTCAAATACTTTTGTTTGGGCACTGAACAAGCTCAAACTTTTAAATTTCGAATAAGTTAAGTCGTTAATTTTTAGGATTTTTCTAAAATCAACGCCAAAATAGCGATAATTTCCAAATTTCGAGGGAGTGACGCGACCCCTAAACATTTTTTAAAATTTTTTTCTTTATTTTTCCCCTCATTAGGACCCCAGACTACATCTCTTTCCGAGGTTAACTTTTTCAAATTGAAAAAAAAACATGTTTTCACTCCACCCTACTACACACACACATACAGATACATCTGAATTTATGGCTGTTGGGTGCAATAACGTACAATTTCTCACATTTCATTGGGGAAAATTAAAGTTGTTGATGTGACTTTTGTTGCGGTGTTCAAGATGAGACAATGAATGAGAGACAAGGCAAGGCGACAAATATCACGACAAGAGCAATGTTCCTTCTACTTCTCAAATTTCCATTGACAACCAGCCATGAACAGAAGATGAAAGAAAGGAAGCGATTTTCCACTAAATACAGTGATTTCGACAGACAACACTGGTGACATTTTTTTTTTATTAAATTATAATACAAAGTAAATTTTTAATTCTAATTTTGGAAAATTGTTATATAGTTTTTTTCAAAACTATCTAGCCAGAAAATAATAATAAAAAAACGAATTTAAAAAGAAAAAACAAGTTATATTCTTGGTTATATTCTATACAAAGTTTGAAATCCTTCTATCGCATAAAATAAAAAAAATCTGGACTTTTTTTCTTTCCAAACAACATGCGTCGATACAACTTCATCGAACGAATGCTCAAGCGAGACTGAATGGAATTATTTGTTTTCGTTCAACGTGTGCCGCCATTTGGGCTCTGTTTATGGGATTCTCAGGATATAATTTATAGCACGATATAAGAGCTCTCAGAGTCAATAGATACCAGACCGAAAATCGCTAAATTTCACTAAAATGTATCTAATAACTTTTTTTTTACAATTGTTGGTAGCCCAGAATAACGGTTCGATTATTGAAAAATAGTTGTGAGAAAGAATGGTTTTATCGATGTCCAAAAACAGATTTTCGAAATGTCATTGTATAAATTAATTGATAATCGTGTTATTATTAATTTTTTTAAATAAATATAAATAAATAAAATATATATATTTTTTTTTAATATTTCATTCATTCTTTTCGATCACCCTGGTCAAACATACCAGTCATGAATCCTTGCAGGTCATTGAAAATGTTTAAACTTCGAATTTATCTTTAAAATGTCATAACAATTCCAATTTCGCGAAGAACGTTTTTCAACCCCTTTGTGTCTTGGTCCACAAGGGGTTAAGTCGGGTACAGAGCGCCTCAAAAAACTACTGAGTCGTTTAATAAAACGATCGGGCAAGATCGGGAAAGGTGTTTTATACAGGAGTCCATCGTGATCCCCACAGCTTCTGCAAAAGTCACTGGTGGCAACCTTCAGTGTCATTTTATTCCTTCCAATCAGACAATGTCCTACCATGGCTGGCACATGTAATGACATATCGGGACTTGATAGCGACAGCATTGTATGTGAACGCTTCGTATCTACACGGGGCCACATCTATCTGGATCGAATACAACCTCGAACAGACGCTTTCGGATGTAACGATAGTGGCACCCCAATTAGAAAATCCATCCTTCAACACAGTTCAATGCCGAAATAGACCCGGATACTCGGATGAAAGGCAAAGTCTATGAAACTTGCTGTAACCCACCCCAATCTTTCCCGTGCTGCCGCCGCCATCGTCGTATCGTAAATTTTTCATTGAGGAATGTTTTCCTAAATAAGTTTGGGGGATTTTTTAGATTTTCTTTTGTATCTTTTTGTGGAATTTTTTAAAATTTTTCTGGGAATTCTTCATGTTTTTGGCCATTTTTAATAGAGCCTTTAATGGCAACTGCCGTATCCGATTTTCTCTTCTAGTTATATTTCCATTCCCATTTTCCGTCAATTAGAACCACTGTTGTACAAGTCTTAACTGCTGGCGAGGTTGGCAAAGGTGACAGAAAAGGGATGTCGATGAAAGTACTTAGCGATGTGGCTGATATTCTCGACTTACTCGAATATTCAAAGGCAACAAGGCGTGTGAAGAAAAGTATCACAAAAGGCGTGTAAATGTGTGAGTGCGTCATATACGCATGTTAGGGTGTATGTGTCGCTGTGAATGCGTGTTTTGCGGTGTTGATTTATGTTACACATTAATATTTTAACGTCTTCATCGCCTGCTCTTCCGTTACTCCAGCCGCCACCTTTTTTCACTACAACTCCCTTTCTCTCTTTCTCTCTCCCGTCCTTGAGAGCTGGCCCAGCATTATGGGCTGCTGGGATGGATCCTTGCGGATTTTGTTGTATGTCTTTTGAAGTTGTCGCACGACAAGTGAAACTTTGTGGCTTTTTAGTTAAGTGCGTGTGCCGGTGCTGGTGTTGGTGTCGTGGGGTGAGGGCTTGTGGTTTAGGCGTGTGTTGGAGTGTTTGTGTATTTGTATCGTCAGGCATCCATTAAATGTTATCAGTTATTGTTGTTTGGTGTTCGGTGTCGTGCGTTGTTGTTGCTGGCGTCGCTGCTGACGTTGTTGTTGTTTAATATCCCTTGCAAAAACATTTGTTTTGCGTTTGTGCTGAATGAGCCAAAGATGAGCTTTTGTCCGTTATGTCATTGAGTTCCTCAAACAGAGGCACTCGGTACGATTTTCATCGCAATGTCAACAATGTTGCTGTATTATCATTTATCTGCATATCTAGAAAAGGGTCTTTCGAAAGAAATGATTGAATACAAAATTCACATGCTGGAGAATGATGAAAATAACACAGATGGCGCCGGGCAGTATCAAGATCACAAAACTATAAGAATAGCAATTTTAAGAGACAGTTTCATACTGTATTAAGATTAAGTGAGATTATCATCTCTCTAGAACAAGTATTAACAGGAAGGAGCCGATCAGAGAGTGTACAAAAATATACGGAGTAGCTTAGTGATTTGAGAGAAGTTCTCCCCACATTACGGAATGGAACTGTGAGGAAAATACTTGAGTTAGTTTAAATCGTATTCCATTTCGTAAAAAAAAAACTAATTCAATTATTCGAATCTTAAAAAAGACGGTTTTTATCCAAAGAAAGGGTGTTCAAGGGCATTTTCGAGTAAATCATTTCACTGTATCAATGAGGCGATTTTAAAGTGCTCATATTTCATTAGTTCGAAAAAAATAAAATGGTTATTTTCAGAGAATAAGAGTTGCGAACTGATTTCCAACAAATCTTGGTCATAAGCAAACCTTGAGCCTAGAGAGTAAATGAAGAATGCCGCAAATAAAAAAAATTCCCCAAAATAAATGAAAAATTCTCCCCAAAAGCTCAATTATAAAAAAAATATGATTGACTTCTCTTATGCAAAAATTCCCAAAAAAAAAGCATAATTCCCCAAGAATTAAAAATTGGGGAATTTTTCATTGTAAATTTTTCATCTGAAAAATGGGGAATTCTTCAATTTTATTGACACATTTTTCATTCGGGGCATTTTTCATTGAGCCGTATTCTACTGGAGAAATGTGGAATTCACCATTGACAGTGAAATTTCCCTGATATTTTTCATGTGTCGCACACACTTTCTACCACACCAAAACCGCACACATCTTTGTGAATACATTTTGAAATTTCAAACATGTCTCATGATCTCTATGCATAAGCTGATATGGTCTTGGATCTGGTGTGGTCCCACCGTAAATTCAAAGGCATGTGTGAAAGCAAATTTCTTTGCGATATACCCTCACATTTGGTCTCATAGGCCAGGTATATGTGCTATTTGTGAGACATACTTATGTGGGGATTGTGATCTACAGAATTTTCACAATCCTGCCCCTCTCATTCGTTCCCATTTTTATTCCAACTGAGACCTTGTGGTTTCTTTACAGAAGCCCATATTTGGAAAGGGAGGCTACCCTAAATATCACTGAAGACCTTTCCGACAGTATTTCAAAAGAAAATTGAAAATTATACGGACCGTGAAATTGTAGTTGCTGGGAATTTTAATGTACATAGTCATTTTTAGCTTTCTCATTTGAGCCACACATCTCCAGCAACCTCGGACATTCATATTCATACCCGTCTGATCTGGTCAGTATTTACACCGCCTATATCCGACATAGGAAATTAAGGTATTGGTAGAAGGCTGAGAGTTATCGTGAATTTGGAAATCTCACAGAAGTGTTTTTCTCCGTTGGAACTTTTCTCTGGGACTATACCGGATATTCGAAGAACAGGAACCATTAAAATATGTTCAGAACAGCTATATGCATCATTCCGGCAAAGATAGACACTAGGATGGGTCCCACTCATATGTGGTAACAAAATCTCGGTTATGTAAGTCATTCATCCCGCATTGTATTCACCCGCTGCTAAGACCACCGTGAGTTCTGGCCAGCGTGACAGGTACTCACATTAATATAGGGCACAAATGTCACCGACCTCCAGAGCACTTTTCCATGAAAATAATCATATGAGTGTGAATGACAGAGGTTTATATCATCCGTAATAAAATATGCTCCAGTCTAAAGATTCACTTCAGTCTACCATTCAGTTACTGGAGTTTTACATTGGGTTCTCAATCCAGCTTTGTTCTATCCTATATTTAGTAAATACTAAAATTTAAATGCTGAATATGCGCTGTATGGGAGTTACCACATATACATGCACAAAATTTCCTTAAAATCGGTTATACGGTTTCGAAGATTAGCGTGTAAGAAACGTGATTTTTATTCCCGGTGGAGTCTGGGTCCCCTCCATTTGGCTCAGCAATGTTCATTAGAGTGTCCAACAATTTTTTGTTCCAGTCCCATGGCTGCTCGAAATTTTTTTAACATTTTCTTTGATAATGTTCAAAACGTAAAATCAACAAAAAAAAACATTTTTTTACATTTTTTAGAATTTTGTGTACAGCAGTGGTGTGCTATTTAGTGTATGCGACAATCTCACAACATTTTTCAGCGGTTTTTTTTCATTTATGAGGTGGCGACTTTACGAGTAAGAGAGTAATCTCTAAGCCATGTTAAACTTATCTAGAAAATCATTCACCGTTCGGTGCCCACTTTAAACAGTAGGTCCCGGTGAAAGAGTATACACATTTATATTGCGTACAGATCTCTGATTCGAGAAAAGCCCGGGAACTATTTTAGCTTTTGTGACTGTAAGATTTTCACCTTTTTGTAGTGAATTTTAATAATTTCAATGCGTTGTTGAAGCGTACATCGTTCCATTGCTAGTAATGGCGTAGTTTCTACTTGTCAAATGTCAAAGAATAAAAGCTTCAAAAGTGACAGCTACCGCAATACCGGGTGATTCAAAATAACACCTCTTGTTTGAGAACCCTGTACAATACCACGTTCGACAGATTAGTGTGGGTTAATCTAAACAGATATGTACTAATTTTCTACAATCGATGTAATGAATTTTACTCCAGTGTTGCCGCACAGATAACAACCAAAAAAAAAATAACCCTTTAAGACCCTCTAGCAAAATACATCCTTAACGGAAGCACCTTTGCGTGGTAAACGTACACACATACTACTTCAATGACATTGTTTGTAAGCTACGTACTTCGTTCTATGCTTACTTAGTTCCTTCCTTCCTCTTAGCCATCGCGCCGGGCAATCTAGCCGGGTACGTGTGCGTTTGCTTGTTGGGATTAGTTCGACTGGCATTGAAAGCGTTAATGCTTGCGGAACTAATACGAAAAAGTTTTTCCCTCCGCTTTGTTTCTTTCTGTTTTTATTCAGTTGCTGTACTGTTGTTCGTGGTGTTGGCATCGTAGTGTTATCAGCTTTATTTCGGCATTTTATCAGCGTTTTCTAATTTATTTTATTTGACTTTGAGTAATACGCCAAAAATTTAAAGCTTTCTTAATGCTCTCTGGGGGTACGATGCGGGTATTGTAAGTGTTTACAGCTATGATTTCTGTTTCTGGCATTACCTCCACACCCTCTGCTCGCTGCTTGGTCGCAGCAGATCCGGCTACTGTTGTTTTGGTTCCGTTTCCTTGTTGAAATTTTATTATGCCCAACAATTTGATGGAGATGGTGGCGGAAGGGGGAGGTAATCCTGAGATGGTTGGCAAACGTGGCAGAGCGAAAAGTTTGTTATCGCCGTAACAAAGTAAGGAACGTTTACAACGATATTAAATTTATTACGCAAATAAACAAAAAATATTGACTGTAACTATTTCCATTATTCAAACGTACACAGCGAGAGTGAATGAAATTGGCTTCCCTTGCTCTAGGTTTTGCTTGCAGTACTTCAGCCCCAAATGGATTTATTTAAATTGTAAATCAGAAATAGCGATACTTTTAGTTCTATGCCGCTGTGCAATTAAATATATTCATAATGGGACCCAAGAATTTATTGGAACTGTTCTAGAAAAAAGCTTGTATTTACTTAAAATCGTTTACAATTATTCGATTTTTAACAGAGCTTCTCCCCGAAGCTATAATTGAGGTTGGAGATATTTTCTGGAAAAATATGCAAATTACAAAACAACGATTCGCTGAAAATATTTACAGATAACAGAGCACACAGCGACAGATAAATATTTGAGTATTGAAACTTTCAAATTTTCTTTTACCACAATATAGTCGCCAGACTTTACATTTTATTTGATATCAAGCAACACCATGGTGTATTCGTTGCTCTCTGTTTCAAGTACTTTAAAGGTAATTTAAAAAATAAAATTAGATAATAACCAATATGTGGCTCCGATATGACTATTAAGTTTTTCAAATTCTTTTAGAAACAGGTGAACTTTAAGATTCAGTCTTCAAGATATAACCTGCTCCTCTTCCGTCCGGTACGAAAATACATATCTATCGTGCATTCAACATTCCTATGGATATCGATAGATCGTCTTATAAGTGTACACCAATCACTATTTAAAATATGTTACCAAAGGAATGACAAACATAATATATTGTCAATTGGGGACCTATATCGTCCAATCTGGACGTTTGACTACTTACTTATTACCCTTACCATTCCACGAAGGAAGTGAAAGGGGAACTTATCTCGAATCGGTGAGCTGTGCACGACATAATTTCTATTCTCTACTGTTTAATACCGGTCTCGAATGGCTAATTCGAAGTCTAGAGACGTTTGTATAGTTTTCTATCACAGAAAGATAGTTATAAGAATTTCCTATAATGATTTTTTTACTTTACTTAAATAAAATTATATAAATAAAATACGGATCCGTTTTAGAATCATGTGCAAGAATTACTGTTTCATTTGGTGATCCAATATGTGCTACAGTCCTCCGTGTATAAGTGTGATCTAGTCTTTGGTAGCGCATATTCCCAAATACGATAAACACTAAACCAAACAATGGTTGAATCATCTTTGTTTCCATAAATCAAGTATTTCATTTTTATTATTATAATTTTTGCACTTGATGTTTCGAAACAACTCAATTTATGCTAGTTTTAAGAATATCTAAGTATGAATCGTACTTGTATTTTGAAGTACGATTTTAGTAAAAATTTGGAATAATCGGCTTAAATTTAAAACGTAATTTTTCTTTCTGTGTACCTAGCACATGTTGGAGTTGATAAGTGTAAATTGTTAAGAAGATATAGACACCAGAAAATCTGTTACTGTTTTACGATAAGGTGGGAATTTGCTTAAAAATTGTCAACTTCGGAGGGGACTTTAAGAAAAAGTATAGAGGTAACGGTATTTTTTTGACTCAAGCTCGAACACACTTCGGCCAGATCTGTGTGAAATTTTGAAGCCAATTCCACATGGCAGACTTATTTACAAAAAAAAATCGAATTCGTACACTGTGCACACCACCGCTGAACCCTATTGCTTCAAATATCTGTTGTCGTGGTAGAGCCAATACAGATAACGGTTCGTTGGATACCTCTCCTTCTCACTAACACAGATCGGGCCATAAAACTCATTCTCGATTCTGGATAAAGCACCAGTTACATATCGTTCTAAAGTTCAGTTAACAGTCTTTGCTGATTGGGTCCTTGAAATACATGAAAATGATCCGGAATTCCATCGAAAAATCACCTTTACTGATGAGGCCTATTTCCACCTCGGTGGCTACATCAGCAAGCAAAATTGTCGCATCTGGGGCAAGGAAAACCCAAGAGTTATTGTTGAGAAGCCTCTCCATCCTCAAAATGTGTGGTTTATGGTCCGGCGGGGTCATAGGACCTTACTTTTTCGAAAATGAGGTTGGAATGGATTGCGCTATCTAGAGATGATTAATGAATTTGTATGGTCGGCGTTGTATGATATTGATCTGGACAACGTTAACTTTCAACACGACGGCGCTACGTGCCATACAATTCCTTGCGACTTCTACCTTTTGCGCCACGTGAAAGAGACGGTCAGTCCCATTATCTCTTCTCTAGAACAAGTATTAGTCGGTAGGAGGCGCTTTTTAACAGTACTTGTAGATAATACTCGATCAGAGAGCATGCAAATAATATATGGAGTAGCTTAGTGACTGTATAACTAACATTTTAAACAATATATTTCACCATGTAGCCGCCCCTCAAACTTTATATCTTCCTCTTGTTCTTATATGACAATTTGTAAAACGCGCAACGTTTTTAACAAACTGCATGATATGACATAATTGCATTTTAAATTTGACAATTAGTGCTGATAAGTGGAATTGGAACATTTCAGAAAAATTTAGAATATGAAAATTCTTCGTAATCAAACTCTGCTTAAGCTGCGGTACATTCTCGAACATTGGTGTCCTCATATTGCCAAAATTGGAAATTATATAAAGTAATTAGTCAACACATTGATGCCAATGAAACTACGTTTGTCCATACATCGCTCCACAAAGATCGTCTTTCATTGACCTCAATGAGATTTACATTTTCCGCTGATGAATGACCAGTGCCCCGGCATCGGAAAAATCAATACCATTCAAATAAAAGAACCCATTCATTAATTGTTCATCAGTCGTCAGGAGGTATGTATATTAGGGCGGAGTAAAACAGTTTTTCTTTCTCTTTTCCTGTGTGCAAATGTTCATTTGTGCAAAAGTTCAAATTTCTACGACTTAAACTTGAGATGGCGCAGGAACGATCTTCTTTTTCAAAAATAAGCTTTTTTGCTCTGTGTTTGGCGATCCACTCAAAATTAGTGAGAATATGTTGCCAACATATTGTGAAGTTATTAAATATTATTTTTGGATAAGAAACGATCTGCTTGAATTCAATAATGGAAAAGACACCGCAGTTAAAGAAATTTGTGAAACTATTGCTACTGATATAGAAAAAATATGGAAAAAGCCACCGTTGCCTTCGATTAGACATCCACAAGTTGTCTCAAGATTAATTTTATATTACAACAAGTACAAAAGAATGAAGAAACTACGCAGTGATACCAAAAATCAGATTTTCTGTGATGACTCTGTAAAACAGTTCTTTGACATATGATCTCGGAAAACTATCACTGAAGAACATATCTCAATAATATCTGGACCGTACTCTGAGTATATCGGTCATCTAGCAATTTATTCGGGAAAAGCAACTACAATTGAGAAAAATATTTTCGAGTTTTTGGAAAAATCGTTTCGATGACTGACTTTCATCATGACGGTTTACGCACCAACCTGGTTTGATATCAAAATAAAGTCATCCTGTAAAGATGGTCACGGTCAGTTCACGTTTTCAACATGGTTAAAGGATCTTTGTATCTTGATGATCTGAAAATCGTTGTTTTGAAATCCATACAAAGAAATGCATTCTTCGCATATCCAGAAAATATTTTATTGGCTATGTTGCAAGATGATGCGTCTCACATAAGGGAGCAGGCTCTTCGAAAAATATTATATTAAATATTAAGGCAATGAAGGAGACAAAAGGGACTGAAATTCGCGAATTTCGCCTCCCAGAACTTCCAGCTCATGCTTCAAACTATTATAATTTGATAGATTGGACAAAGGAAAAGATTACAGAACCTCCAATGACTGCGAAATATACAGACAGAGTAAGTACGAGCTTGATTTCATCAGGAACTAATTGGCTGAAATTTGAGAAGTTTCCACACTAAAGCTGTAGAGAGGTGGTGACGGAGGCTTCAATTTCTGTATGTGGACCAGAAGCTAGAGACGGTTTCATTCGTACCGGGATAAAATCAAGGAAGGAAATACCATTTTTCGAGACCAAATCTCATTTTTTTTCAACAAAAATTAAATTGTGAAAATTGGACAAATTGTTTTTTTTTTGTGGTTTAATTTAATATGTATTCCATTATTTTGTATTTTATGTAATGAACATTAAACACATATAACA
The DNA here is from genome assembly GCA_958296145.1 of Hydrotaea cyrtoneurina. Taxonomy (NCBI): domain Eukaryota; kingdom Metazoa; phylum Arthropoda; class Insecta; order Diptera; family Muscidae; genus Hydrotaea; species Hydrotaea cyrtoneurina. Next base: position 45,494,893 of record OY282514.1, on the reverse strand, counting down.
TTTAAAATAAACGTATGCCACTAGCGGTAACATTATAACTTTAAAAAAAACTTAAGGCGCCACCTTAAGATATTGTCTTAGAAATCTGAAATTTTACACTAACAATTTTTAGGCTATGGATCATCGATAGACAATACAGGAAAATCAAAATAAAAAAAAATTTCGCTCCACTCTAATGTATGTATGTGCATATATACCAATGTAAGCGGCATTGTGCTCCATTGCAAACAAAAAACGTCATTTTAATTTAGAACCTTAAAATTTTCAATTCTGCATAGTATTAAGCAATTAACGCCAATATTCTACCTCGTCCTGGACAAATACATAAAAACCCGTCTGCACCCATACAAGGTTCCAGTAACACACATAAGGGCATACGTAGTCGTATGTGAATGGAATAGTGTGTGTACAGAGGGAAAATCAAGCATGCAGTATCAGTCAGTTAGTCAGACTGTCAGTCAGTTGGTACACATACATATCTGGGCCCATCCCCATTCATTCATTCATTGAATGTCGATTGCTTTGCCACTGGAACATGACCAAACGGTTTGTATAACTAACTTTATTAACGAAGCGGAAACTGAAGGGACACAACCACTTCCATTGACTACCGACCACTGGTCCAACTAGCACTATGAACTACATGGAGTTACATGTAGTTGGTGAACACAAAATCCTGATGATGATACACCCGAACATCCGCGGTCGAATTGACATTGGTATCTTACAGCTTTTCTTTTTGTTGTTGTTGGAGTTTTTGCTTAGCTCTTGTATTGCGTATGGACAGCACAAAATCCAGTTAACACACATCCTTTGAAGCCTTTGCCCACCTGACCACAGCCATCGACAATGATGTAGCACTCGAGCATTTCTCAATGGTTTGGCGAATAAAAGCTAAAAGCGGTTCATTTAATGGTACGAAAATGTTCGAACCTGTAGCAATATCGATGGTGAACCATTTGAGAGCAGATCAAGTGGTATTCATTAAGGCATCTAAAAATAAAGATATAGTCAAAAGTAACCAGTAAGGAAAGTCTAAAGGAGGGTGGAGCGAGACTGTATCAAAATATAGACCCATCCGAACATTTTCGCAGCTGTATATCAAACCTTAAGAAATTTCAATCAAACATAGAAATACCATGTTATTACACTCCTATTGGTCGCACTCGAGCATTTCTCGATGGTTTGGCGAATAAAAGCTAAAAGCGGTTCATTTAATGGTACGAACATGTTCGTTTACGAACCTGTAGCAATATCGATGGTGAACCATTGTCAAATTGAGAGCAGATCAAGTGGTATTCACTAAGGCATCTAAAAATAAATATATAGTCAAAAGTAATCAGTAAGGAAAGTCTAAAGGAGGGTGGAGCGAGACTGTATCAAAATATAGACCCATCCAAACATTTTCGCAGCTGTATATCAAACCTTATGAAATATAAGAAATTTCAATCAAACCTGATGACTCTCAGGTCGATTAGACCATAAATCTGGAGGCTTCATGGGGCTATATCAAACTATATCAACCGATACATTTTTTTTATATAGTTCGTTTATTGCCTTAAAATCTGCTCAAACAAAATTTTATAGAAATACAATAAAATTGCACTCCTATTGGTCGCTTAGCCCCGAATTGGGAGGTTTATTTCTGTTGGGGCTCTGTCTAAACATGGATTAATCTGGCCAATGTTTTTAGGAGTCGTTCAACGCACATGATAATGTTCACAAAATGAATTTAATTAGAATTAGATAAAAATCATCAGTTCGTGGACTGTAGTTTACCAATTTCAATGGGAAGTTTCATTGATGTCTGTTCGTAACTGTGACATCCACATATAGCTGCAATAGAGGACATGTCAAACATCATTCAGATATGGATATGTAGTCGATCACACTTTGTTAAAGAGTTTAGTTGAGTCCCTGACAGAGCGTTGCATTTTCGAAGCATTGGACAAGTGGGTATACAAATCATGCTTTCATACCGATATATTGATGCATTCATACCCACACACAGACACGTATCTAAGGAGTTACAGCATGCAGCAGCTTCGATTAACAAATTGATGGACTAATAAACTCTGCTGTACGAGAGGTTGGCAAATTCCAATATATGCTGCAAACCTTTGCACTGCCAATCAATAAAGGATGTTTTTTCACAACAACAAAAAAATATCTTTAAACATTGAATTTTCAGTCAAAAAAATATTGTAATCAAGCGAATGAAACTGCTCCTCGCCGTTATTTGAATGTGGAACAAATGGAACAATTACAGTGAACCAAAAACTAAACATGGTAACACACCACCTGTGTGGTTTGTATGAGTGTGTTTCAATTAAAACGAAAACAACACTGGGTTTATTTTTTTTTTTTTGAAATGTAAGAGAGAAGCTCCGTCACAGGTTTATAGCAACGATAAAATCCTGACGTGGGCAATTCGTCGGAAAAAAATGTGAGGTTTGACCGTGCAGAATATTGCGATATCTTCTTCTATATGACAGTATATCGAGGCCTATTTAACACCTCTGCTGTTGTAATCCACTCTGCACCGAACTTCTTCCCTCCGATTTGAGAATAAACAGCAGTCATACTCAACTTGCTAGTCTCCAGACCATAAAACGTGGGATTTACCACTCAGAATTTAGGTATCAGTCGTAAGAGCAGGCACAAGTAACTTCGCGTGGGCCACACAGTTAAAAGGAGTAATAACTCACTTACTTATTTCCCTTAACTATTCATAAAGGAACTCACGGGGAACCTCTCTCGAATTAGTGATATAATTTGTAAACTCACTGACCGGGACCAACTGTTTAAAGTGGGCTCCGAATTGCTAATATTTTTCTAAAGAAGTTTTTCTATGTAACTCCTAAAATTGCATTCATTTACGAGGAGGAAAACAACCACTGAAAATGTTTGACGGTCTTACCAGATTTCCAACCTGGGTAATAACGGTGGACATAATAAATTCCTTTAACTCGGCGGAATGGGATCACTTTCGGCCATCCCTCTTGGATAGAGTGAAAAACAAAACAAAAGCAAATGTTCTGGTCAGGATGACCATACAGAACTCTACTAATTCCTAGTGTAGGAAAATTAGCCGGAGGCATGGAGAAACAAATTGTAACCTAAATCAGTTCCTAATAACGCCCATACACCATGGGAAAAACTGGCGCAATCAAGTGTTTGTGCCAGACGATTGACCATGTATGGCTTGTGGTGTGATTGTGCCAGTTTTTGTAGCTATATCAAAAAGAGTTTGATATTTTTATGATTGCACCAGTATGTGGTGTATTTTGAGATTTCTCTGATTGGTACTGATTGTGAACTTTTTAAGATGTACTAGGGCAGATCAATAATTCCGTGACTTTTCCAACTTTTCCCGTAGTTATATAAAATGCAACACTGCTCCCATCATGTAACATCAGATGGCAGTGTGCTTTCGTAATTGTGTGACAACATCAAAATTTCCACTAATTGTTACCTCATCCTCCACAATATCCGGATTTAGCTCCAGTGACAATTTCCTATTTCCAAACCTAAAGAAATGGCTTGGTGAAAAGAGATTCAGCTCCAATGATGAAATTATTCATCAAACAAATGCCTTTTTTTCGGATCTGGAAAAATCCTATTCTTTGGAAGGGATACAAAAATTGCAGAAACATTGGACTAAGTGTATTGAGCTAAAAGGAGATTATTTTATTTATTTATTATTAATTACCATACAAAGTATATTTATATTCTATTTTTTTAGCTAAAGCCTATGGTGGGAATCTAACCCACAACCACCACGGTGATAAGCAAGCGCGCTACCAACGCTTAAAAAAGGAGATTATGTTAATGTTTATTCGAAAAGTCACGGAGTTATTGATCTGCCCTCGTATGTGTCACATAATTATTAATTTTTTCCCAACCATTTATTTATTCGAACATTTTTGCCAATGACTTTATTCGCACACAATTTCTAAACAAATGAATTACATAACACATTCACTTGCTCATTCATTGCTCCAGCTTCCTGGTATCGTGAATGGGCCTTATAACGGGATATGGAGGTTATCATAGCTATCTTCATCGATATGAATACTATACATTCCACCGAAGAGGAAGAAAATACGAAACACATCGCTACGAAGAGTTCAGAACGAGAACCACATCGGGAAAGGTCTCCCTGAAGAAAATAAGTTGACTCTATGCTGAGTGGGTAAAAATGTGGGATAAAATCCTGACACTCATAACATGTGCACACCAAAAGTTGCAGGTGGCGTAGAAACACCAAATCACCGCCCAGCCAATGAATTCCGGAGCATCGGGAATGTAATACCCGGATGGCAGCCCATCCAGGGAATGACGATGACAAAGCATGTGATTTTCTAGTCAGTTAGAATCTGACTTATCCAAAAATACCTCGAAGCTATGTAATATTTTTATCCCCTTCATCATCTACCTTTTGCTTTCGACTTCGCTAAACGACAAGTAAGTATTGTGCTAGGCCAAAACGACATCCCAACTTAAGGTACACCCAGTTTCAAGCGAAGAGTAATCGTTATTTTACCCATCATCAGACTCAAGTAATTGACTGGTCGAATGACCCACTCATACCCTAACCACGTTCAAGCCAACGAAGCTCTAACGGTGTTCATCATCCTTGAGCTCAACTACCAAGAGGTCGCAGAAGTCACTTCATCATGGGGTTCCAAATCGTCAACCACGAACTACTTCGACCAAAATATGGTCACTGAGACTTATAGATATTCAGATCGGAAATGTTTGAAATGACCGTTTACCGTTATCACCGCTGGGGTATTGGACATTGTTATACAGTTTTGGTGGACCCGAATGAATGGATTCAATGGATGCAAAACGACTAAGTATAAGATGGATATTCTCGCATTAGAAAGTAACTTCTTTTTGAATTAGATCAGAGTCATATAGGGTTCGTATTTGTTTGGGTGTACAGGAGATACATGGAAAACTATGTATATCCCAATCCTTCCCCCGACACAGCGGTATCAACGCTGCCAAATATCCGGATTTAATTTTGTGTACATCAAACTCCTAACGAAATATGGTTATCTATGAAAACCAAACAAAACAGTCCCACACATATTCTCCATTAATCCGTTCATATCTTTTTGGGAGAAAAAAACATTATTTTTTTCCAACTTATATATACAGCGAGTAAAAAATACTGCAGACAATTACTATTTTCAAATGATTAAAAATTCTATGCAGGTACTGGCAAGAGTATGACATTTTATGAAACTTCACAAAATGTGAAAGATAAAATAAATGCCCTCCAATTGTCGTCTTATGTCAGCATCCTTTCACATCCTAAGTAAACGAAGGAAGGGATGTACGGTATGGACAGTTAGCACCATGAATGGCTACATTGAACGCAGTGGTTTCCAAACAGAGTGAATGTCACACTTGTCAAACAATGAAATTGAAACATGGTGTACCATTACTGAAATGGCCTCACTTCAGTGGGTATTTTATGGTCTCTAAACATCCTAGCCGGTTTAAACTTGTAAACCTCTTGAATAGGGTTTCCCACGGGCATATTAAAGGTTCTTTAGGTGCGCGGTAGTTTGAATGATCCCTTGCAAAATATATTGTAAAAAGAGGGTTGAAAGACCAGTTTCCACTCATCTACTTCGGAACCACTGATTTGAGAAGCAATCATAAAAAATGGGTAGAAAAATGATGGACTTTTCATTCTATCGTTGTCATACTTTCTCAATACCGTCATTTATTTTATCCAACGTACATTTTTTTTTTTTGTTAATCTTATCATCTCACTTAACTGTGACATTTCGTTTTGCAACTAAATGAACCTACCGGAAACATATTGTTGAGCATTTATTAACGAAAGAGAGAGGGAGAGAGAGTGGGTGGCACAGTATGTGAGTGTCCGCCGACCGACTCTATCAATACAGCAGGCAGTTCGTCCGTTTTGTCTGTCGTATCCCATCTATCAAGATTCAATTGTTCAATGGAATACACAGTGATGGAGAAAAAGTTGCACATAATTGTCAATAATGATGATTATACCCAGCGATTGTCGTTGATGCCAAAAGGGTAATTGCCATCAAGTTCAGAAGATTGGAGTGAATTGAGGCGAAGTGTGATGCTGGGGATTAACGATGTTACATTTGAAAACAAAAGGTAGACAAATGGAACTTTAGAAGTTTTACTGGCTAACTTTTGTTTCGAATAAAAATGTTCTATTGTAAGCCATTAAAAGTAAATAGAATAGAAGCTCTATGCAAAAATTACCCAAATGCAAAATGCTCAAAAAAAAAACGAAAGATCATCCAAAAAATCCCATAAAAATTTGGGGCTTTTGTATACACTCACTCTACGAGAAGGACTGAAAATATATATATCATTTCATACGATTCCAAAGAGTAATACATAGAAGCAGCCACTTATGACCGTAGAAGCATTTGAAAGAAAATCGATTTATGTCCATTTAAGGTGTTTGAGCTATGTTGCTCTCCTTGTCTGTGCGGCTGCTACGCATGATAAGTTTCGAAAGAAAGAAAGTTAAACGATCGCTTTGAAACTTGGCATGACTTAATATTTACCGAAAACTACTTATGGGAGTGCATATCGGCGTATATTGCCACACCCCTTCGGGTACCTCCCATACAAATGTATCAATGAAATCCTGCAATATTGTTACTATGCTCAGAGCAATCGTACACGCTGAAAAATACGTATTTTTTTAATGTTCACACACAAGTAAAACGCGTGTTTGGTGTTTGTAGCAAGTAAAGCTTATTTCCTTCTACACAAAGCTTATTTGGATGTAAATATAACTCGTTTGCTATTAGTATTACATATTTGTGTATAAGCAATAGCGTGTTTGGGAAAAACAGACAAAGAACTTATTAAATTCAAGAAAGTACAACATTTTGGTGCGAATAAGTGTGTATTTGCAACTTTTCCGTAATTATACCCTCACCCTACGGGTAGGAGAGTATATATCATTTGATACGACCCAAAAGTGTAACACCTAGAAATATTCACATTAGACCCCAGGTGTCTTTGAACCAAATTCGATTCATGACTTTCTGAATCGTTTGAGCCATGTCCGTCTGTCCGTCTGTCCGTCTGTCCTGCTGGTACGCACGATAACTTTCGAAAGAGTTAAGCAATCACTCTGAAATTTGGCATGGCTTAATATTTTCCCAAAACTGCTTATGGGATTGCATATGGGCTATATGGCCACACCCCTTCTGGTACCTCCCATACAAATGTACCATCCCGCCTACCTTAGAAATCGTGTAATAACACCATTATGCCCAACGCGATCTTGCCCAAATTCTGTATTTAGTAAATCTATAGCTAGACAAAGTTTTGGACAAAAACTTGGAAGTCTGGCAACTCCCCTTCTGGTACCTCCCATACAAATGTACCATCCCGCCTACCTTAGAAATAGTGTAATAACACCAATATGGCCAACGCGATCTTGCCCAAATTCTGTATTTAGTAAATCTATAGCTAGACAAAGTTTTGGACAAAAACTTGGAAGTCTGGCAACTCCCCTTCTGGTACCTCCCGTACAAATGAGCCATCCCGCCTATCTTAGAAATCGTGTAATAATACCAACATGCCCAACGCGATCTTGCCCAAATTCTGCATTTAGTAAAGGTATAACTGAACACAGTTTCGGACAAAAACTTGGAAGTCTGGCAACTCTCCTTCTGGTATCTCCCATACAAATGTACCATCCCGCCTACCTTAGAAATAGTGTAATAACACCAATATGACCAACGCGATCTTGCCCAAATTCTGCATTTAGTAAAGATATAACTGGACAAAGTTTCCGACAAAAACTTGGAAGTCTGGCGACTCCCCTTCTGGTACCTCCCGTACAAATGAGCCATCCCGCCTATCTTAGAAATCGTGTAATAATACCAATATGACCAACGTGATCTTGCCCAAATTCTGTATTTAGTAAATCTATAGCTAGACAAAGTTTTGGACAAAAACTTGGAAGTCTGGCAACTCCCCTTCTGGTACCTCCCATACAAATGTACCATCCCGCACCAGATAAACCGTCTAATACTATCAGTATGCCCAACGCGATCTTGCCCAAATTCTGTATTTAGTAAATCTATAGCTAGACAAAGTTTTGGACAAAAACTTGGAAGTCTGGCAACTCCCCTTCTGGTACCTCCCATACAAATGTACCATTCCGCCTACCTTAGAAATAGTGTAATAACACCAATATGACCAACGTGATCTTGCCCAAATTCTGTATTTAGTAAATCTATAGCTAGACAAAGTTTTGGACAAAAACTTGGAAGTCTGGCAACTCCCCTTCTGGTACCTCCCGTATAAATGAGCCATCCCGCCTATCTTAGAAATCGTGTAATAATACCAATATGCCGAACGCGATCGTGCCCAAATTCTGTATTTAGTAAAGGTATAACTGAACAAAGTTTCGGACAAAAACTTGGAAGTCTGGCAACTCTCCTTCTGGTATCTCCCATACAAATGTACCATTCCACCCACTTTAGAAATCTAGTAATTATATAATTTCGCTCAACGAATCTTTCCGAAATTCTATATTTAGTAAAGCTTTAGCTATATAAAATTTTCTAGTAAAAACTCTGCTTTATATTCCGCCCGTTTTGTAAAAACGTGTAATACAATATTTATACCCTCACCCTACGGGTAGGAGGGTATATATCATTTTCTATAACATTCGGTATTTTGAGGTTGCTATTATGGTATATGAGACTTATTGCCTGTTTCCATAAAACGAATTTGTTCGTTCGTTACAAATCGTCAATTTTGAAAGCGTTATAAAATGGATGTGAGACATTATTGAATTGTGATTTTCAGATATATTTTAGATATCGACATATGGAACACAATCCCACACGAAGATGCTCTCATCACTGATAAAAATCCATTTTATTGGGCATTTAATTTTGACAATTTGCAACGAACGAACAAATTCGATTAATGGAAACAGGCAGTTATATGTTTTTACTGAGGGTGAGGGTATATATAAGTCGGTTTACCCGACTGCAACTTTTTCACTGGTTTTTTTTCTGCATTTACGCTCTTTAAAATAAAAGCAATACCGATAGAATGAGGTGGATTGTTATATAGAAATTCAGAAATTGAAAAAAAATAAAAAATGACACAAAACTGCATACATATATATTCGATATTTACATACATACAAGTTAATGTTTGTGGTATGGAAAAATATATATATGTTTGATGCGAACTTGTTTGCTGAAATTTGTTAAAATGGCCATTTTTTTTTCAGCGTGTATGATCGGTATAAGAAGAAAAGAAAGCGCAACTCCGGTCATGACTACTTTTGTCCAAAAACTATGAATACTGTTGAAGCCCGCAACTATGATTTGCAAAACAGCTACGTCATGCAGGGAAAAAGAAGAGGTCGTATAAAAAGGAAAGTAAAAGACACAGTCCATACGAAAATTGTCAGCTCCTTTACTTCTGTACAAACATTTTAAAATGACGGATTTTTCAGCGTGTGCCTCCACTCTCTTTGAAAGTGTAATACTAACCGAGGGAATAAGATATACAGTGATAAGTAGATTCACAAATTGAAAAAATTATTAAAAATTACATAAAATTGTATATAGAAAATATATAAATATAACATACAACCGAGTTAATGATGTGGTACGGGCAAATATATATGTTTGATGAAGCGCCCCGGTAGGCGAGTTGGTAGCGTGCTTGCCCATCAGCGTGGGGGTTGTGGGTCCGATTCCCGCCAGAGGCTTTGGTCTGTCGCTGCAAAAATCTAAACATATGGTCTGTGTCACCCGGTTTACCCTTGGACCCAAAAATTAGAATATAAATTTACTTTGTATTGTAATTAATAATAAATAAATAAAAAAATAAATATGTTTGATGCTTAATTTGTTTGCTGATGGCCATGTGGTGGTGTAGAGGAGGGGGAGTACATAAAACCCCTCCTGTACATACGCTCTGCCCTGGCGAACAGGCGGAGATAAACACCAGGGTCTTATTTGTTTAGCTAGGAGATTTCGCCAATATTGATATTTACCGACACAGGGAGTTTTTGAGGCGCTCAGGATGGTTCTACGGGAGGGATACGAGCTTCGCTATCTTCCGTGGTATCACAATAGACTTCATAGTCTAAGTTAGGCAGACACAACCAAGACTCAAAAAACTCGCTATCTTTATTGTTGCAATCAGGAGCAAGTTTAGACCGATAATATGATAGTAATTATACGTATATCGTATGGTTCATATCGTAAATTGTCCTTAAGTCGCCAGGCTTTAAATTACAAATAAACTCATAAGAAACTATTACTTTAAAATAAAGTAAATAATTTCGATTTTCATTCACTAGTTTCTCAAAAGCTTTTAATAATATCGCCCTAGTCTGGCCTTATTTTATGCTGCCTTACAAAACTTGCATGAACAGGTTTCCATCAGTTTGCCGCCGTTGAATTAAAATCATCCTCTATCTGGCGAAGTTATCATGATTGAAATATTGAAATGGTGCAAATTCAATTTCAAATTAAAATCGAAACCAATAAATAATTTGAGGCGATGAATTGTTGGTAAACAATCAAAGCGATGTGTTGCGATACATTGTCTGTGTTCGAAAATAGCGCAACTCATCGATTCAAATCACACATATCCATAACAGCAACAGCAGCATCGCAGGCAAAACGTCAACAATTGCCAACACCAGTAGCGGCAGCAACAGCCGCGATACCAACGACATCGTGTTGTTGTGTTAAGCGCTGTCGAGGTAATCACGTTGACACCCATAACTTATGTAAATTTAATTCGCATACTCTTACATTTGTTTATCACCTATTTCAGCGCCCCACGCCCCCCCCACCCTCGTCAAAGCCATCCATTTAAATCCAACCCATCACCATCCATCCCAACACCATTGCAGCGCCAGCTTCATCTCGCTCCAGTTCGATCCATTAGATGATAACCGACATTTGGAATCATATCGTCTGCCGGAGAGAATGTCGCAGTGTTTGTGTGTTTTCTTGTGCCTGCTGTGTAACGCAAAATTTCCCGCAAATATTTGCACACTTGCTCAATTTCAAAATGATTTATTTGTCATTGAGCTGTGATGGAAATTGTTTGATTTTCATCATATCGCAGCACTGGCGCCCCTCCAAGCCCCTTCTAGGCATCACCAAATACACACACGCACACTTCCTTCCACGGCAGAATCAGGAGTCTTGAATTGTTGTATTTGTAGTGGGAGCCAAAGAATCGATCACGCCCTATCGAATCTGTGCGAATAAATTCTACTACGACCACATCCGGTTGCATAAGGGCACAGTTATGTATGTGTGTGTGTGTGTGTGTAAAAGTTTTGGAGGCATAGAGTGTGTCGGCGAGTGAGTGAGTGCGTATGTCTCACAGTGTATGTGAGAGCGATATGTTATGATGGTGATGCCATCATTTAAACACTTGTTCCAATTTACACATGAAACTGATATGTATGCACACACACACACTCATCGATATATGTTCGTACGAACTACGTATGTGTATGTGCATTTCTCTGAGTTTGATATATTTGCCTATGCGAGCGTAAATATGGACTTATACACACAAACACACACACACACATATGTCGTATGTGTGTTTAAGCCATCAAAGGATTTTCTAGGTCTTAAAGAAGATTAATAACATTTGCGTATATATGTAAATGTATGTGTGCGTACCTATGTATCAATATGCCTGTGTATGCTTGAGTCTCAACATTTGTCTCTGCTAAAAATGCCAAATGCACACACCCCAAAGTATTTTCAAATACAAATTCACACATCCGGAAACCGTGGTTTCTGGGTCGCTTTTGTAAAGAATACGATTGGCAAATTTGGCCTAATTGGTTTAATGGATTAGAGATGTTATTCTAGGGTATTAAAAAAAAACTGGGTAACGATGTTCGATTTACAGTTTAGGGGGGGAAATAGGGTTTCGGTTTAACTCTATATTAGACATATGTTTGGGTAGTCGCATGGGTCTGAGCAGACGGCACTATGGGGGGAATTCTTTGGTGTTTCGGTGGTGCATTGCAATGAATTAATAAACCCCGCTGATGCATGTGTGGTTTTTAATAGATTGCATAAGATGGCTCAAATTAACAGTAAAGAAAATTGTAATTTTGATATACGACCCGTGCAAGTATCCGCCAGGGTCTGATTTCCACCCGCTTTTGAAGCCACTTATTATATCCGATCAAATTGAGCAGAATATGTTGGCTTTGGCCTGCTTAATTAATGATTTTGATGCACTTGGTTATGTTCGTTACACCAACGATAGCTTGTATTTTTCCATTAGAGTCTCTTCGCTTTCCCTGGTAGTTGTCGTCGAACGACTTTCTGGTTGCCAGCCAGCGCAACTCCGTATTTTGATGTGCTTAACTACAGGGTGATTTAAAAAAGTCATAGTGGCCTTGTGTTGGGTATCTTGCAGTAGCAGTTTTTGGACAAATTTCAATTTTGTACATCTTAAGGTCCACTATTAAAACACAATGCAATGTTGCGCTGGTTATACCCAATAAGCTGGAACGGCGACGAATTGTGTCAGATGAATTATAATTTTTATTATTTTTGGAAAAAAAAATATTTTTTTCACTTTTCTTAGCATAACTTGAAGAGACTCCAAATTTTTAAACTACTTAAGCGTTACGAAAAAAATGTTTTTTGAACTGAAACCTTAAAAAAAAACGATAACCATTTAAAAAAAAAAAAAATTTAGGAAAATCTGAGAATTGATAAAAATATATTTTTTTAAAAAATTTGACGTGATACAGACATTTCCACGAGTCTGCCTGCCAAAAATCAGCTCAATTGGATCACTGAAAAAGGGTTAAAAATCGGTCCAAAAACTTTCACACTGGCCACTACGAGCTTCATACTTCAAACTTAAAAAAAAAAAAATTCTGACGTGTACATGAAAATCGCCGATACACGTGTATTTTTATTTTTCCCCCTCTATTTTTTGTAACACGGTGTTATTGGCAACACTCTGCCACACAGCGTCCCAGTTCCTCGAAATGGCGGACTAAACTTATAATCTGTGCAGCGTCATAGTATGTACCAAATAAAGAACCCTTAAATAGATAGTGGTTCTGTCATAAGACATAAGCTGAACATACCAGGCCTCACCGAACAATAAAAACCCTCTGCCTTAGAATGGCTTCAATGAGATTATTTTAAAGGCATACAACAATTATTGCACAGAAGTAGTGAGCGGAGTATGCTATGGTTTTTTTTTTGAAAAGGAACGTATTTGGTTACTCAATCTTTTATAAAAGTAAGTCTCAATTGCCGAGATTCAAAACTACAGTGGACTTTCGGGCCCATTATACCTTGCAGATAAAAATCTTAGGAATTATTGCATATTTGGACTAGTGAGCTCATTGCTTTGTATACGAATATACAATCCTGGAATCTATGACACTTTTCAGCAATGGTTACAGGGCCAACATAGAACAACTGACTATTCAGAGTCATGAGAAAATGCCATCGCATCTGTGAATAGAACCCACGGATCTGTACCACCCTTGTACGAATATTGTATCTTATTCGGATCTGCTTATGTTTCTGTTGGCATATTGTCGGCCACTAGGAAACCTATTTTTAATTTAAGACCCATATGGAAATATTTCTTAGGGTCTACTTTTAGGGCCTCAGCGGCCCATGCTCCATTTGCCACTCCCAGTTAGTTAAAACCACAGTAAATTTTCTACAAACGAATTGTAGGTGTGAATATATTCGATAAAGTTAAATTGTATTTGAGTTTTTTTTCCCCTGAAAGGCGATCTTTTTCCCTTTGATTCGATTAAGAATATACACAATAACGGATCTGGTACGTTGGAAAATCCAGCCGGTTTTGACCATAGCGGATGGTCATAAATACGTATACATTCTAGATTCTCAATTAAATATCTGAAGGTGTGCCGAAATATTCGAAAAAGGTGTGCCGAACTATTGGATACAAACAAAGTTCTGCCTTACTTGCACCACGCATTTCTTTAAAAATCTACTTCATTCAAATGTCTAGCAGGCTTTACCCCCATTGAGCTCCATTGAGGTTTCTGATGTTCTTACCGGGAATATAACTGAGATTTATTTTGTGACATTCGCTCGCAGTAGCTATGACATCAGGACGGTGGTAGTTATTGCACAAACCACTGTAACCCAAATTCGAATAGGAATGTTATGTGTAAACATGGATGCGTTGCCTCCCTCTAACAACAAAATCCAATTACATTAAATACAAACACATACATTTTTGTTTATGCTATTGATCCCGGCAAAATATGATTACTTTTCTTTTCTCAGTTTTTTTTTTCTGTTCATATTCCCATTCCCATTACACATTGTTTGGTGTTGATTTGTAAAATATTTTATTTTTATTAAATTTTTTTCCAACATCCCAACACACACATACACACAAATTGAACGCATCCTTACATAGAAATCACATAGGCATGTCTAGCTAGGGAAACAGGAACTAGACCAACAACCACCACCACCATCAATAACAGTCACATTGTGTTCACTTGTTTCATCGTAATCGTATAAACCACATTCTCATTACGGTTTTTTTTTTTGAGTCGATGGTTTGGATGGATTCGAACGGAAACAGAAATCACTTTTTATAGGCCTACAACAACAACGGCATGGCAAGCAAGGATTTAAACGCGTAGACCATAAATCGACGAATGATTTTCATCAAATTTCTGTTCAAGTATTCGATTCGATTATGCACGCCACATGATGTCATGTGGCTTGTTCATGTGGAACATTTGTGGCAAAGGGGGTAAAACGGCATCTTCTCGTTCGAGGGGTCCAGCCGCAATTAAAAGAGTGGGTTGCAAAAGGCCATTAATTTTATTTGCGAGATGGTAAAATCTGGCATTGGATATAAACAAAACGGCTTAGACATATGGATAACATAGATTCGTTCTCGATGTGTTACATTTGTATAAATATCCCATTTTGTCAAATATGTATGTGTCCAGTGTAAAATGTGCCTACCACATTAATGATTTACATGATTTACAAGAAGAAAATTATTGATACAAATACAAAAAGCAACAGAAAGTCCAGCAGTTTCTTCATCAAACATGGATAACGCACCAGAAGGCAGAGGTAGTGAGCATGTGCAAATTCTAATTGGAATAGTAAATCTAATAATGTTAGTCTTGAGGTAAAAAAATTCTACCTTAAAACCAGTGGAAAAGTTGCAGTCGGATAAACCGACTTATATATACCCTCACCATCAGTAAAAACATACAAGTTTCATATTTCATAATAGCCGCCTCAAAATTCCGAATGTTATAAAAAAATATTGTATTACACGTTTTTACAAAAAGGGCGGAATATAAAGCAGAGTTTTTTCTCGAAAATTGTATATACTAAATATAGAATTTCGGAAAGATCTGTTGAGCGAATTTATATAATTACACAATTTCTAAAGGAGGTGGAATGGTACACTTGTTTGGGAGGCACCAGAAGCTGCTTGGCCAGACTTCCAAGTTTTTGTCCGAAACTTTGTCTAGCTATAGCTTTACTAAGTACAGAATTTTGGGCAATATCGCGTTTGTCATATTGATATGTGGCCACATAGCCCATATGCAATTCTATAAGCAGTTTTGGGAAAATATTAAGCCAAATTTCATATTTCGTCCTTTAACGCCAATATCCATCCCCGCTCATCAGACCCAATTCGATTGATTTTTGTCTCATCTGACCAAGTTATCCACATCCAATCCTTAATTGTTTTTCTTACCTTGAACATTTCCCTAGAAATTCGTGAACAGTATTAATAGTTGCAAATATAAATAAAAGTTCTCGAACAACAAAGGGCTTCAACAAATTCTCTCCACTTTACGCGATCATTTGCTAGGATCTTGGTTACAAGTCACATTACGACATTTCCATTAATTTCTTGTCATTCGTATCCAAGTATTTCTAGGTATTCCAGGAATTGTATGGCCTTGTGGATTCTAGTCAACTGCATGTTGTGCAATTTCGTCTGGTAAGGCCACCAGATATGATGAAGGGGTATGACCAATCCTTAAATAACGAAAATTTTATACATATCAAATATTAAAACGATTTGAACTAACTCTTAATTGTAAAATCGTAATAAGGTAAATAATGAACACAAAAACCTTTTATGGAAATTTTAAAAGAATTTTTCAATTTTATTTCAGAAAAAGAATTATTAGACACGGAATCTAGGGAGTTAAAATTTTTTTAAATTTCTGAACTGCATTTATATTTCCAGTGATGTAAGCGCCCCGGTAGGCGAGTTGGTAGCGCGCTTGCCTATCAGCGTGGGGGTTGTGGGTTCGATTCCCACCAGAGGCTTTGGTCTGTCGCTGCAAAAATCTAAAACATATGGTCTGTGTCACCCGGTTTACCCTTGGACCCAAAAATTAGAATATAAATTTACTTTGTATTGTAATTAATAATCTTAGGTTAGGTTAGGTTAGGTTGAATGGAGGATCGGTCATGTATCATGACCGTCTAATGTCACTGACATACACCTAGGCCAGCAATTCGGCCTGTTGTGCGCTCCTGGTTTCTTCTTCAATTCCCTTCCCCTTTTTCTTACGTTAGGAATTCGGTCCCCTCTATAAAGTTTCTTAAATTCCTTACGTCTATTGCTTTGACGGCCGATAGGTCATCTAAAGTGTCCTCTCCTAATTGGACTTTCCTGGCCTGCGAGAAAGCAGGGCAATGGCACAGGAAGTGTTCCGCCGTCTCGGCGCCCTCTCCGCATCCCCGCATTCGTCGCTTTGGGAACATCCTATTCTACATAGGTGTGCCCTTAGACTAGTGTGCCCTGTGATGACCCCTACTAGCTTCCTTAGTTCATTTTTATTAAACCCGAGTATTCTCTTTGTTTTATTGTAATCGAGATTTCCCCAGGTTTCTTTTGTGGTTCTTCCCACCTGTTCCTCTAGCCACCTTAAGGCATGGGTCGTCTTTATCCATTCCCTCAACTCCTTTTTTGTCTCAAGAAAAGGTTTGGACAGTTGCAGAGTATTTTGGTCGGATTCCCTTCCTATTTTAGCTAGTTCGTCAGCCTTGACATTGCCTTTTTTTGTGTCAATCACGCCAAAACATAGTTCGTCCCATTTTTGACGTTTTGCCACTTTGGCGTAAGATGGCGGCTTCTTACCACTTACAACATTTGCCTTCCTCTTAAGTGACGGGCGTTCCTTTGGTAGGTCGCCTTTCCTTGAGGTGGAAGGTAAGTTGTCCGACGTCGTGGTAGGATTTCAACCTTCCTTCTTACTATCGCCAGAATTCTGCGTAGAGACTTCTATTGGTTTCGGATGGGAAGATTTAGTCCTACCTGATGTCAGGAAGCTCTTTCTCTTCTTCGTTGCAGCTTCGGCAGATTCCTCCTGTGGAGAGCGGATTCTTTTACCTACTGGCGCAGGTGTAGGCTCCGACGTGTCTTCGGGAGTCTGCTGCAGAGTTGCTTTTTCGTTTGTCAGTCGCATTCTTCGGAGCTTTTTCCTCTGAGCTCCTGACAACTTTTTCTTTTTAGCAAGGCTCTTGCCTGCTTCATCCTTCCGGTCTTTGCTAGCCGCTAATGGACCAGCAAGGATTGTGACGTTTCCGTCCCCGGAGGAGTCAGATTCCTCGGCTCCTGAAGTTAGTCTACGACTCCCTTCGCTTGCCAATTCATCTGGTGTTTTTATTCTTGCTGCGTCTTCGAACAAGGCAGCCAAGTCTCCCACTGCATTGTTCGTCGTATTTGTATTTGTGTTCGTATTCGTATCCGTTTCAGTGTTAGTTTTAGTAGTTGTAGGGGCTGATGAGTTTGGGGCCTGCAGATATTCTGCCCCGGCCGAAGAATCCCCCGAGGGAGATTCTTCGTGTGGATTTCCAGGTTCTACCTGGGTACCACCTGCAGAGTTTTTGAATAGTTTGCTCATCTTGGTTGGGGGGGGTGTTGCCTTTTATACCTACGGCCAGGTGTGGTAAATACTGCCGCTCCTATGGAGACAGACGCAGACCATCCAGCCGCCCAATATGGGAAGAAACAGACGCTGGATGGATTTGTTGACATGAGAGTCGGGGATGGGGAACTCTTAGTTGTGTCGGGCGCCCTTCTGACATGGTTGGACCTGAGGGAGTTTCCGTTAAGGATTATCCATTTCTGGAAGAGGACTCCCGTCAGCATGGCCAGCTCGTCTGACACGTAGGCCCTCGCATCGCGTCCAGATGGTTACCCCTGCGCGAGGGAATTAATAATCTTAAATAAATAAATAAATTAATTTCCAGTGATGTTCAGCGGAATTTAAGACTTCGATAATTTTCGGCGAATATGGAATGCATTTTTAGACTATCGAACATTTCGTAGTTCTCTGAACAAATAGTCCAAAGAAGGAATTCTTTACTCGATTTTCTATGCCGATTGACAATACAAAAATTGCATTAGGGGGAAACTTTACCTCCCCCTAAAATGAAACCCAGACGTAGACTTTCAAGTCGCCGAGCCACGGGTCTTGTTTTGTCTCCTCTATCAAAATTGATAGGTGGGACCTTGTAATTTTTTGTGTGTTGTGCTGAGTTATAGCCAAGTTACTCCATTTTTCAATAGCAACCGATCTACAACTATAATCAAAATACATACCACTTTCTTAGCTTTTTCACTTTTTCTTAGAAATCTATCGCCCTTCCAACTGACAGATAACCGTCCCTAGATCACACTCGATTTTTACGGGGTCCTAGTCGCGCTTTTAAAATGTTGCAAATAGAATAAAAAATTAAAATACACTCTGACATATGAGGACAAAATCAAATAAAGGTTGGTCCAACCATAATGCAATATGTTAATTGTGAGTCACACCTTGAAGTCAATTTGTTTGCCCAACACAATTTGACATTTTTCTGTTTCGGTGTTTGACAAATTCCACCATGGAGAGAAAATGGGCATTCCATACAAAATGTAAACTTAGTGATTTTTTGGTCACCATCGACCAAATGTGTTCACAATCTGGAGAATTGTTCCCAAATTTCAAAAAAAAACCGGGACTGTACAACATTTGAACACATCTGTACATGCTCCACCAGTTGTTTGTTGTTTGCGATAGTGAGGCAGAAGAAGCGTAACCTTGACACGTCGTGGTGACTGAAAATTGAACATCTCACGAACTTCACTGATGCGAATTTTGAATAAAGATTTGAATTTATACGCTTACAAGGTTCAATTGAGTCAAGAGCTAATGCCTACTGACAGACTGAGGCGAAAGTGAATAGTGACTTTACAAAGAAAC
Organism: Hydrotaea cyrtoneurina; assembly: GCA_958296145.1. Lineage (NCBI taxonomy): Eukaryota > Metazoa > Arthropoda > Insecta > Diptera > Muscidae > Hydrotaea > Hydrotaea cyrtoneurina. Next base: position 45,475,581 of record OY282514.1, on the reverse strand, counting down.
TCATCTTCAGCGAAGAGCCACACTTTCACCTCAGTGGATTCGTTAACTGGCAGAATTGCTGCATTTGGTACAAAAATAATGAACGAGTGATTGTTGAAAAGCCGATGCACCCCCAATAATGAGCTCTTCTTCGAAAATAAGGTCGGCCAGGCAGTTACAGTGAATGGTGTTCGCTATTGCGAGATGATAACGGGCCTCATGTGGCCAAAAATTGAGAATATGGACCTGGACGATATGTGGTTACAACAGGATGGTGCCACTTGTAATACAGTCAAGGAAACCACTGCTCTATTGCGCTAGAAATTGTTATCTGACCGACTTTATCTGATTTTACATCGTTATACGATGTCGAACGACAACGTTCGCATACAAAATAGATTCCATATATCGGGTAGAATCCCATCTCTAACGATGTCGCACGACAACGTTCGCAGATAAAAGGTCTCAAAATCAGCTGTTTGTCGTTCGACAACGTTCTCCTGGTTCCTACGCGACAAACAGCTGATTTTGAAATCTTTTATCTGCGAACGTTGTCGTTCGACATAGGCTCTCAGAGTCATCGAAAATATGGACAATCGGTTAAAGTAATGCCACCGAAGCCGTGGCGAGCATTTGGTTGATATTTTGTTCCACACATTTTGTTTCTATCATAATAGAAAATATTATTGGAATTTTTTTTTTTTTTTCTCTAATTAACTTTTTGCTTTATTTACAATTAGCATCGTGCGTTTTGTTTGGTTCACCCTTTACATAAGATAATCAGTCTTTTGAAATAGTTGGTCGAGCACTCATATGGAAACAATTGTGTGTAAATCATTATTTTATGATCGAATACAATGCAAAGTAAAGGGTCTGCCATGTAACGTTTTTTTTTCAACTAGTGCTTATTTCGTTATCGGGCCATGTTGAACGAATTTTTGTTTACAACATTCGGGCGCTATTGGCAACATTCGGCTTCAACAGGACGGTGCTACGTGTCACACAGCCTAAGCACTTTGGCAGACGGTCCTCGTTAACCGTTATAAAGGGTCCGCCATCTAACGTTTTTTTTTCAACTAGTGCTTATTTCGTTTTTGTTATTTTCGTTATCGGGACATGTTGAACGAATTTTTGTTTACAAAAATTTAAGAGGAGGATATTGGCAACATTTGGTTTCAATAGGACGGCGCTACGTCCGACACAGCCGAGTCTACACTCGATGTTTTGCGCCCTGTTTTTGAAGATCGCATTATCAGCCGCAGAGCTGACTTCGTTAGGGTACTGCATGGCCAGCCGAGGCTGCTATTTGAATGAAATTATTTTCCATTATTAACCGGAAGGATTGTACTTTCAAATAAAAAAAAGAAATTTGAGAAAATATCCAGTAGTTTCTTTTAATAGAATTTTCAAAAAAAAAGTTATTTGGCGGATCCTCTATAATATGTAAGTTATTATTCCATACATTTTACATTTACATACATATATATTAATTAACACCAGTACCTCTGGCATAAGGTATTCCCACATGTGATCTCTCAGATATATGCATGTGATTCGAGCCAACAAAAAAAAGAAAACATCCTTTTAATCGTTTATTCACTTCGTCTATGTTTAATACCATTATCGTCATTGGCTGCCATCTTCATTCATATTATCCCCCGCTGCCCGTTTCTGGCATCTATGTATATTGTACTGTATTTAGCTTAAGCGTTTTTTAAAGGCTTATCAATTTATTGGTTTCCACTTGTGTGTTGCATACGAAACTATGGAGGACATGAGCATAACATGGTTGCTCTCATACATTCCGACATACTCTCACTGCTGTACACATTCCATCTCATGCAAACAAATAGAAACAATAAAATGGTTTTCCAGTCCTGGCTGGCTTTCGAAGTGTTGGTGTGACTGTGTGAGTGGGAGTGTAACGACTCAAAACATATGCGTTTGATAGACTCACGTACACGTAATAACAAATTTGTGTTGCGTCATACGGGTTAGTGTGTGTAGATGAGTGGATGTTTGAATGTTGCCACTTAAAATTAATTGTTATTATTTATTAACGGAAAGAGAAATTAAAATATTTGTATGGCATTAGCAATGCGAACATGAGTAAATGTGGGTCCTATTAACATTCAGATGATACCGCGCAAATACATATGCCCTGGCAATAACCGCTAAAATATATGACGGTCAGAAAAGAAATGCAATTTTTTGGAAGCAGTAATGCAGCGCTGACAACGCTGGATTGATGTTTCGAATAGATAATTTCTTTTACACTCTCGCATTAAATGTTGCAATAACATCCAGCTGGGACTTCAATGTTGAATGCAACTGAAGCAGTGCTTACAGATACGTTGTCGCAACCATATTATTTTTTGGCCAAACGAAACCGTGAACTACTAGCAGCATTTTTCCTTTTCCTAGTTTCTTGTTACACTTATAAAATATATTCTGTGTGATATTTTAAATGTTGTATACCGACTTGTTTTTTTCCTTTATGCTAAATTTAAACTCCAATAAAATTATCCGTTTAGTCCTGCCCCTAGTCCCTTACCGCTCAGTCTGTACAGTGTCGCTGCCAAATAACTAATTTTGGTAAATATTTTGACACACACCTGGAAATTTCCCATACGAAAAATAACGTACGGTATTAAGTGCTCATATGTATTCCAAGTGCTGGCAAAGTTATCCTTTCATTTTAGGTTGTTTTTAGAAGCGAAATTAATGTTATTCCATACCAGACGACAGACACGTACACAAACAACAACAACGAATAGAACATACAAAAGCATCGAATACAAAAGGCGCCAAATTGAAAATGAACAGGGTTGCCATGCAACAATAGAAATCATCAGTTCATTGTGACAGTTGTGATAAAGAACATGACGAATAAAAAGGTTTCGTCTAATTAAGATTTAAACAAACACTCTGAATGCCATTTATTGTTAAAGACAGCGGCCAACTAAAGCAGGCAAACCAACTACAACTCTGTTGACATTTTTGTCAAATCTGTACTCTCTTCTCGTAGAGTTGCCATCAGAATTACGGAAAAGTGAACATCTTAATATGTTAGCTGCTGAGCTGCTGCATTAAAAGTGGAAGTAATTTTCCATTAAATAGCTTGACTTATTAAAATTAGTGCAAAAACAAAAGAGCTTCCTGCATTCAAACGATGACAAAATATTTGTCTGCCAACATCGTGTAGTACACAATGTTTGCATCAAATTGCACGTGCAACTCATGCAGGAAGCACAAATTTAGTCGTACATGAAAATGTAGTGTAAGCCAACAGTGGGACTCGTAATACCTTCTAGAATGACTACAGCTATGATAGTTACCATCAAGACTGGAAATGTAGACAGTAATAAAACCTGAAGTAAAACCAAATATGATAATGTACTGAGTTGATGGACAGTACTGAGTTAAAGAAAGTTGATGGACAAGCAAAGAAGTTAGAAGATGTCATAAGGGGATCCTTTGGAGACAAATTCCATGGTCGAGCTCTCATGGACAACATCCAGCTATGAAAGTCTGCCCTTTAAGAAGAAGCGACCACACCAAGATCAGAGTCCAGAAAATTACAGAATTATGTTGGAGTTATAGGCAGGCACTCGTTGAAGTCCCACCAAAAATTAATAATCTGCCGAGTAGGAAGAAAAGTTCTGTTAAACGCTGATAACCTTGATACAAGATGCAACATAAATTAACTCAGGGCATGAGATTGCAAACACGTTCCACGATGTGTCATCTGACGCAGAGCGTAACTACAAAAATTAATTATAAGTTACTACAAGTTATACTCATATCTCTTTATACGACGTAGATACATTCCGAAAATGTTCCCCGTAGAAGGAAGTGATAGTGATCGGTTCCAATGTATTGAAAAAATTAGGTTTGAATTTTTATGAACATTTTATAAAGTAATAAAAACTGCTTATTGTCCAATAATTTAAAAACCTCCGGTTTGTCGGACTACAGAAACATTACCACCATTGTCAGTCCCTTCTTTCTTTCGCCTCTTAAAATTAATGTTCGTTGCGGCATTTGCTTCTAGTACGACGCAGTCTCATAAGCATAAATAACCTGTTCGTATAATTTCCTTCAAAATACTGGGTTTTCCAAGAATGATATTTTTTTAGATAAATGATCGGATGTTAATATGATAATAAAGAGGAGGGTATGTCGTTAATAAAGAAAAACAACATCAGCCAAATGGCCACGCTTACAGGACCATATCATTTTCATGAAATTTTCTCGAACCAAATCGCAAAGTGGCAGCCCTATATCCTCGACGGCCTCACGAATTCTATCTTTGAGGTCTTGATTCGAAGCTGGGCTGTTGGCGTAGACCTTATCTTTCACGTGGCCCCAAAGTCGATAGGTGTTAAATCACAAGAATCGGTGGCCAATTGTGATTACCTCTTCGATAGATAACACTGTCCGGAAATTATTTCCGTAAAAGAGCAAGGGTTTCGTTGCTTGTGTGGCACGTAGCGTAGTCTTTTAATAATTTCAATGCGCTGTTGAAGCGTGTATCGTTCACTTTAGTTTTGAGGTTGGTTTTTAGTTTTATAACTTAGATTCGGGTGATATTGCATGATGAAAAAATTTGGGGCCATTATTCATATTTGAATTGGGGCTATTTTTCATGAGGGCCACTGCAGCCAATATGTTTAAAAAATATGTCCATATTGCCAGAAAGACGTTGAAGACATTGTGACACTTTATGTGTGAAAGCAAAGTACATATAATTACTATTAATGTATAAAAGTAAAATTAGAATTTTCCAAATTAAGAAAATCTACTGCTCTTTTTTTTTGCTATTTTTTATAATATTTGGGGTAGTTTTAAATAAATTGTTTGGGGGACTTTTCAGAAATTTTCATATTGGGCTTTTGGGGAATTTTTCATTTGGGCCATTCTTTTTTTTGTGCATTTTGCATTTGGGGTGTTTTCCATAGAGCCATAAAAACTATGTCAGAAATTGGGAATGTGCTCTCGGAGGTTGTGGAGAGCATGGTTAATGACGGTCTAACGGTCTTCTGAATGATCGACAATATGGCTTTCGTAGAAATCGATCTACTGGAGACCTGATGGTGTTCCTTACGGTTCGATGGAGTAGATCCACACACCGCCTTGGTGAAAGCAAGGTCGTGGCTCTGGATATTTGCAAGGCGTACGATAGGGTCTGGCACGGAGAACTCATATCCAAACTTATTGCATTTGGTGACGATTCATATAGAGTTTTCTCAGAGATCGGTCTATACGAGTTGTTATTGATGTGGTCTCATCCAACGAGCATAGGTTGACCGCAGGAGTGCCACAAGGTTCTGTCCTCTCACCTTCTTTATTTCTTATTTTCATTGACGACCTGTTGGGACAGACTTTGAAATCAATCTTCTCCTTTGCGGATGACAGCAACTTCTGTCATTCGTACTCAAGTTCCCCGGAGGCCGTGGAAAAAGGCAAACGATTAACGACTCACTCAACCGCGATTTGGCTACGATTTGTGATTGGGGCCAAATGAACAGAGTAGATTTTAATGCACAAAAGACCCAGTGCTGTTTGTGATGCTCGCTGGGCTAGCTCGAAAGAAGCATTCAAACACATTCAAGGCTTTTTAAAGCGGTGCAAGAAATACTTCACCCCATCTGACTAAGTAAATATTTACACAACCTACATCAGGCCAAAAATTTAATATAACTCCCATATATGGGCCGGGGCTCCAATGTTATCTTTGCAGCTTCTGGACCGAGTACAGAGGAGAGTGGTGCTGATGATTGGGGATGGTAGGGTATCCATTTCTATTGTCTCCCTACAGCATCGCCGGAATGTGGGTTGTGTATCGCTATTCTATAGATATTTTAATGGTATCTGTTCTGAAGATATCCGTCATCTGGTCCCTGACGTTGGAACATTTAGCCGGAATACGCGGCTATCCAGGGTATCTCATCCGTTCGTTGCCAAATATCCGGTTGACCGGACGACGCACTATAGAGAAAATTCGTTCTTCTTCAGCCATACTGTTCGCATGTGGAATAATCTTCCATCAAGTGTTTTTCCTGCCTGCTCTGACGTTGTCAAATTCAAGGCCAACGTCAACAAACACTACTCCCTCTTTCCTCCTTCCAATACCCTCATTTCCTATCGCTAACACAGTGCATTGTATATATAGGGGGTATCCACATGAATCCGTATGAAATTATAGTGAACAAGCTGGGAAATCACAGTAAGATTCTGGAAATAACCAATCCAAGCTGGACCCATAGGTGTGGACCCTAGTGATATTAGCAGACGACGTAGCCCTAGTTGGAGATCAATCGAATACAAATCTAACGAAAATAGCTACAAACGACTCATAAGTCAGTGGCTAAGATCCAAACACCTAACACTAAGTCTGATAACTCATATGAAAATGGTACCTGAAAAGCGTTGGGAAGTGTCAGGAAATTGACACGAATAATGACAAATGTTGGGGAACCATGAAAAACAATGGGGAAATTGTTAGCAGCTGTTGCATGTTCATAGGTCCAATATGGCGCTTCTGAAACATATTGTAATAGAGCTCATGGTTCGTTCGATGGCTATTCTTCCCTTATATAGGGTGTTTTTTATTGGGGTATAGAACTTTAAGTTGGCATCACTTTTTTAACTGGCGGCCATTTTGTCAGCTGTCAAGTGATTAATATTTAGTTTGGTTTGCCATTTCATCAGTTCGCGAAGTTCACCGCAAGCTCCGTCCGAATGAATCGATTCGCCACCGTGCACAGCAATTGGAGCTTTGTCCATCAACTTTATGGAAGATTTTGCGGAAAGATCTTGGCTTGCGACCTTACAAGATCCAGCTTGTGCAAGAATTAAAGCCGTGAGACCATGCAATGCGTCGTGATTTTGGTGTATGGGCCGAAAATGAGATTCATCTCGATGCCGAAATCATATTTAAACATTAATGGCATAAAATTATCCTTCCAATAAAGCCAAATTGATGGACATTAAAACGATTTTCTTGTGTTTTTTTTCAATTCGAAGTTCTATACCTCAATAAAAAACACCCTTTAGTTACATTTCCAGGCGAGGTTGCACACTTAAAATATTGACTCCACTATTTGCACTAATATTGCAAATTTAACAATTACTTCCACCCGAAATGGAAGAGATGTCCACTGTGCGATGGAAGATAATAGTTGGAACATATACACACACACACATTAGTTTTCGTTGTTTATGTGAAATATGACAGCAACAACAAAACAAAGTTGTTTTAACAACTGCAGCATGCAGGCAACATACGAAACAAACAACGCCAACAAGGACGATGAGGCAAACGGAGTCCTTTTCAAATTTTGTAAAATTGAAATTTACGCGTAATGTTAAATTTTTGCGCCCTAAACGAAATAAAGGAATACACCACAAAAGAGGAGACGAAAAGAGCCACCACGAACGGGTCTGTGTGTGTGTGTGTTTGTGTAGATGGTGGGAAACATTAGAGATGAGGTATAATGTTGGCAACAGCAATTATATCCCACACACACACACACACATATACCAGCTCATGTCGAGTGAAACGATGTATTTGAAGCATGATGGGGATGCGGTTCAGGATGCAGATGACGATGGCAATGGTGATGGACGCGAAGTTGGCGATGGTGATGACGATGACTACGCTGCTGTTGCTGATGATGTGCATACAACAATTGGTACAATGCCAATTGTTGAAATGCATGCACAGGCATTTGCACTCATCTCGTATTACTGGTTGGATTCGAATGTACGATGAACAGGATGTAGGACTGAATGGTTGGGGCGTGTGCGTGTGCGAGCAAAACTGGCAGCAGCCACGTTAAATTTCAATTTGTACAGAAGCATAATTTAATTTTCTGAATTAGTTTCGAGTATTTCATCTCATGTAGATTTTGTCGAATTACACAAATTAATTTTAGCAACTTGCACTATTTTCAATCTGCAGAGAGAAGGATTTGCGTGCACAACAACGAATCCCTAATGGAAGACAGTAATTGGATTAACGCCGTTACGCCAGATATGAAGTTTTTTTTTATAAAGAACCAAGTAAAATCGACATATATCAGAACTCGCATAGAGGATTAGGTTGCTAAATTGGAAAAATGTTCTTCGAATATATGTATTAACGTTCAAATAGTTTCGGCGGTTTTAAGTTTTACAGAGATATATTCCTACATTTTAACATAAAAATAAGTGATTACAGTATTCACATCTTTCCACAGAAATATTCTTTTTTTTTTATTGTATAATCCTACATATTGTCTGTAAGTACGAGTCCCACTAATATTGACTATACTGATTATATATAAGCTGGCATATTGAAAATCCGTTCATGTACATAATTGCCAACGCTGTTATGTGGTATCAGGATAATTACATCTTTTATTGCATGCATGGGTACCATTCCGTTGCCTCATCCCCCACTTAACCCTCTATCACTCATGAACTCCGATTTGTATAATTTTTTGTATTGGATAACAAAAAAATAAAATACACGTATTTTTTAATTTTCATTTATTTTTATTATTTGAAGAGAAACTCCCACAAATTGGGTGTGTTGCTTTTAGGCAACACTGAGGTATGTGGTCAAAATCTATATTACTGTAGGACATATTATGAAAGATGGAAGTTTCTGAAGCAGTTCTTGGTTTTTGTGTAGCATAAGGCTACACCGCATTTTTCACATACATGGTGAGTAAATCCAACACAGTTCGGAAACTTGCATCTGATTTTCTTATCAGACCATTGCGGCCAGTGCCCAATCTGATCTTGACGGACGCTTTTGGAGTTACATGCTGATCAGGTCCTTTTAGCTTTTTGGCTTCAATCTCGCCTTGCAACGAACGCCGACTAGATAAATTAGGTTTTGTACCCATTTTGCAAAGTGTCGCAGCAACTTCCAGGCGAAAATCGGCGGGTTGATTGAAGGTTTTTGTATTCAGCAACCCTTTTATAAAGTAGCCATGCATTGGCCATGGTGAGATCCAAATAATGATAAAATAGTCGCATGGGCCACCTTTTGCTTCGCAAACGTATTTTATATATACCCATGATGCTGTATAGTAGATCAACGCCACCCATATGGCGATTGTATTCTCCGACAACATTGGGTCGCTTTATGTCCACATACCTGGAATTCCGTTTATCCCATCTGCGAACATTAGTTTCAGGTTTTTGCCCAGCAAAAGTGGAAGCCAGATTGACAATTCTGTTGTCTTTCCAACTGTTGAGACATCGACCCCGTTGACGTCAGCTACGTATTCTTCTGAATAGCCTCGTTCTTTTTTCATTATTACCTTTTCTGATGACTGCTTACAATCCGGTATTCTATTTCTTCTTATAGTGCCGAGACTGAGAATGCCTTCTTTGGCCAGATACTCCATTAGGCGAAGAGAAGTAAAGTAGTTGTCGAAGTAGAGTTTGAAGTTCTGGTGCCTTGGAATCATACGCGCTAACCTCATGACGACGTTAGATGAGGCACCTAAATTCACCAAAATTTCACCCTTTTTGCCTGATGTAGCCTACGGGCAACAAACATTATTTGCCACCAAAAACAAAAAAAAACGTAAACATTTTTCAAAAAGAACATTCTACAATAAAGCTCAAACACTACCTCTCCAATTTATCAAGATTACACACAAAACACAAGCACAACAATTTTTTATTATTTTTTGAAGTCACAGCAAACCGGCACTTTTCGTAAATACCAATAGTCAATAAAGAAATGTCAATTTCCAGCAAGTAGTGCCACCTAATTGTTCTATTTTTACAAGTTTATTAGCTCAGTATGTAAACCACGGGAACGGTATGTTGCCTACAGTCTACACTATGATACAGAGGGTTAAGATGCGGAAGAGATGTTAATTTCAATGCTGTGGAACCAATGACATTATTTCATTATAACAGTAAATTATGCGTTCGTATGAGGTACTAAAAAATGTTTAATGGTTGTGATATCAACAACGTACTGGAATCTTATTTGCTATTATTAGTTTATACCCGGAAACGTTGATGAAGTGTAGGTTGTCCAGGGATGCTCATCAATGATTGGATATCTCCAACAACCCGTTACTAGCGGACTTCCGCCAATAGTGTCCCTTAAAACTGTGAAATGGATGAAGTGTGATACATTGTGCTAGTCTCTGAACGGGACATAAAGGCCGATCTAAACACAAGTTTTTTTTCTCTCTGAAAGAGCAAAGATTCTCACTTTTTTGTGGGAACACTATTTAATAAATGTGGCTACCCTGGGTGGCTTCGCACTATCGCAGCCAGTGAACAAATTTGTCAAAGAACTTTATGACGTTTTGTGGCTCGACATTGGCGTTGATCTTTAATGGATTGTTCGCATACAATCGGTACTTTACGGTCCACACCAACAAATTGTAGCGTCGTCCAATAGCGGTTCCGAGGTGGCCGAATTTCCGAGACGGCTTGTTACACGATTAACAAACTCAATTGTGGCGTGGGCGTCCTGCTGAAATCGAAGATCGTGCAAAATCCACGTCGTCAATCTCCGGCCACAAAAAATGGTTGACGATGTCTCTGTTGCTCTCACCGTTAACCGAAGTGAAATAGATTGCAAGTCACATTCTCGTCACTGCCCAAGGTCAAATCTATCGGTCAAAAGTATGTAAAGTCTGATCTAACTGTTGGGCCATTTAAAATTTTAAATTTCAATCGGCTTCAAAGAAGAAAGTAATGATAATTGTTTAAATCTTTCCAACTAAATTTCGTCGAAAATGACCAAAACGGCAACACCGGTTGTATACGATTGGAGCAGGTGAAATGATAAATTGCACTCATCGGGTAGACAGCATCATCTGGAAAAATGCTGGTTGATTTAATCCCCAACATTGTAAAGGGTTTTCCAACAAGAGGTGTTATTTTGAAACACCCGGTATTTCGGAAGCTGTCACTTTTTAAGCTTTTATTCTTTGAAATTTGACAAGTAGAAACTACGCAATTACTAAAAATTGAACGATACAGGCTTCAGCAACGCATTGACAAAAATGGTGAAAATCTTGCAGTCACAGTTCGCAAAACTATAGCATTTTTGGTTCGTCGTAAGGCACCTTGTCTATTCTTCGTCGTTCTTTGGAATTGGGCATTCCACAAACGTCATTTGGCTTATAAAGTACATTTAACACAAGAACTTAAGCCGGCCGATCATCAATAACGTCGTATTTTAAATGGTTAGGTCCTTGAAATGCATGAAAAAGATCCGGAATTCCATCGAATAATGGTCTTGTCGCATCTGGGGCTCGGAAAACCAAAGAGTTATTGTTGAGAAGCCTCAACGTGTGCGGTTTATGGTCCGGCGGGGTCATTGGACCTTACTTTTTCCAAAATGAGGTTGGATCAACTGTTACGGTGAATTAATTGCGCTATCGAGATATGATTAATGATTTTTTATTGTCGGCGTTAGACGATATTGATCTGGAGAATGTTCACTTTCAACAAGACGGCGCTACGTACCACACAAACAACGAAACCATTGCTCTTTTACGGGAAAATTTCCGGACAAAGATAGAATTCGTGAGGCGATTGGTTATGGAAAATTGCATGAAAAGGATATGGTCATGTTTTTCATTATATACGGCATACTTTCCTCTTTATTATGAGATAAACATCCTATCAATTATCTCAACAAAACCGACGAATTAGTTCAATCAAATCACCAATCGACAAAATATGAATGGAAACAGGAATGTATATTTCCTTTCGACATCAGTACCGGGCGAAACCAGAAATCTCTAGATTACAAGCGCGACAACACCAGTTCCTTGAATTTAGTACATGTCAATGTAAAATGTCTGCTTTCATAGGGAATTAGATAATTCCATAGCCGGATTGCCCGAATCTGAAACGATCTTTGCATTACCAAATCCGAGAACCGTGGAACAAATAATGAATGAGTTCAAATTTAAATCTAGATAAGATGGGTGTCTGAACTTTGGTAAAATTGTAAATGATCGTACCGCTTCAAATTATAAACATAACGTATTGGACAAAGCATGTCCAATATGTTTATTGAAAGAAAGTGCACACGCTGAAAAAAAAGTCTTTTTTTAATGTTTACACACAAGTAAAACGCGTGTTTGGTCTTTGTAGCAAGTAAAGCTTATTTCCTTCTACACAAAGCTTATTTGGATGTAAATATAACTCGTTTGCTATTAGTATTACATATTTGTGTATAAGCAATAGCGTGTTTGGGAAAAACCGACAACGAACTTATTAAATTCAACAAAGTACAACATTTGAGTGCGAATAAGTTTGTATTTGCAGCTGTTTTCGTAACATTTTATTTTTTGTATCTACGCTCTTTAAAACAAGAGCAATACCGAGACAATGGACCGAGATGGATTGTTATATAGAAATTCACAAATTGAAAAAAATAAAAAGTCACCCAAATTGATATTTATCACATACAATGAAGTTAATGTTTGTGGTGTGGAAAAATATATATATGTTTGATGCGAACTTGTTTGCTGAAATTTGTTAAAATGGCAATTTTTTTCAGCGTGCAGATTCGACCCGAAATAATCAAAACTGTACTGAAAATTGAATTGAGTGGATGAGGCCTAACCATTTCTGGTAGTCATATAAATGATATTGTGTTCCAATATTAAATGACAAAGTACAACATTTCCAATAAAACCTGTTTACAATCGAGTTTTGTATACAATCTTTGGATTAAGTCAATCAGCATTCTTCCAGATGGTGAGTCCAATTTATCACCTTTGGTCATTTCCGATGAAATTTGGTTGGTAAGGTGTAAACTTTTTGGTCGGATGGTCGGACCGATCCCATTTTGTTTCGTTTTTAGTCTCTATTGTATCAAGGACAGTTTTAGAGAGTAAAATGGTGGTTAACTCTTACTCTAGATATGGCAAACTACGCCTACGGAAACGAGAAAGCCAAAGCCTTGCCCCTACGCGTCCGGGACTTGCAAACAACAAACCAGATACGTGTTCTGAGCTAAAAAGATGGGCGATAGACGCCCATATTACGTTATGGAATAGTGAAACCATTAGAACAGCGACCAGAATCTTGTGGGATGAACCAAACGAGGATAAAACCAACTGAAACTGAGCAAAACTGAAACTAGTAAGATCATAAGTATACTTACAGGAGACAACTTAGGGGCGCAGACCGAAAAACATTTAAGGATTATGTCAACAGTACAGAGTTCCTAAAATAACTTCTCCGGACCAATCCATGCAACAGTTTGAGTTCACAACAAGCCGAATACGGGCTTATGTGTATGTTCAAGGACATGAGGCGAAGAAAAACTGCCTCCACTTCTCGACCTAACCTAACCTAGTCTCTATTGTCACATCTATATAAAGACGTCTACTTTATTTACTTAGTCATGTATTTTACGTTCACTAATTTAGAAATATACAAAAACCGGAACAACATTTTCAAATGTTGTACTTTTGCGACACACATTTAATTAGGAGAATGATTAGCAGTTGTATGGCTTAAGTATGACTGTACTTATTTTGGTATGGAAACTGTATTAAATGATTTCAGAATTAACAAGTGGACAAATAGTAAGTTCGGCCGGGCCGAATCTTATATACCCTCCATCATGGATCCTTAAAAAGTCAATAAATAAGAAAACTATGAAGAAAGTAAGTGCTTCGAAAGTGTTAACATTTATTTAAATTTAATATAATTTTAAATTGTTTATATATATAGTTCATGAAAATGGGCGCATATTTGGGTTCGTGAGTAAATTTCGTTGCACTTCGATACCCATATGCGCATGTTTATCATGGGCCCTTGTTTGGGCCCCAAGGGGCCACGGAACCCATGAGCACGCCCATTTTTGGGATTTTTTTCCCCATCTATAAATTATATAAACTTAGAACAATTTTACCAAAAAAAATCAGATGTAGATATTTGAAAAATTTGATTATGGCCGGGATATATTTAGTCCCGTAAAGGGGAACTTTTTCCCCTTTGGTCCGATATTGCCCATTCTCGAACTTAACCTGCTTATGGGCCAAAAACTTCTTCCTGCAAAATTTCAGCTTTTTAGCGTTGGTCGTTCGCACTCTATCGTGATTTCAACAGACAACAGACGGACGGACAGACGGACATCGCTAGAATGTCTTAGAATGTTACACTGACCAATAATATATATACTTTATAGGGTCGCAGATCACTCTTTCGAGGTGTTGCAAACGGAATGACAAACTTAGTATATACTCCATCCTATGATGGAGTGTATAAAAATGCATACAGGATTTTTCGTTTAAAAAGTAGCAACGGATTTTGGTCGGGTTTTTGGGGGGAAGTTTTGGTCGGAAGAAATGTTCACCAGAGGCAGCACAGGATGCAGCTCTACCTGCGGTCTTGTTAGGCTTAAGTCAGAGTGGACAGGGTACGTGTCGATTTCATTAGCTGGATGTTCCTGAAGAAGTGTCATTACAAGGTCCTCAGCGTACTGGAGGTATCAGTTTCCAGTTTCCTATTTTCATCGTTTTACGAAGTTATTCCTGTAGTATTGATTGCTATTTCTCATGACTGATTTGCTGCTGTCGTTTTTACTGTTTGGTATAAACGTAGATGTGTATTGATAAAAGCTCATTTGATACTTGTGCTCATCTCTAACCAAACAAAGGCAATGCTTTGATGTAGCTCCAGTGAATCACTCTGTTACCGTGCACGGCGAGGCGATAAACTCTGGTGTTATGCTATTGTCATTTGTTCCGATCTAAATCGATAATCCCAAAGTTTAATTACACGACTCCCATATTTTTTTTACTTTTGGTCTTTGAAACAAATCTAACTTTAATTTAAAATATTTGTTCATGCTCTTGTCTTATATTCACATCGAAATCGATTTATTAATGTGTCATTTGTTTTGTTGTTGTTCGGTTTATTCTTGACACTTACGTAATATTAATCCAAAATCCCCGAAGATTTATGCATGTGTTTTTTTGTTCTGTTGTAATAAACAAAATATACTTTTGGAACAAAAAATAAAAGGTGCAAATAGCAAAAGAGGATACCAAAAGAATATCCATAAATATTGAAATGACAATAAAGTAAACAATGAATACGAAGAAGTATTTAGACCATAACTACACCGTAAAAGAATTTCGGATGAGACTTTCTATTAAACCGACTGCAAAGTACAGTACAAGTGATTTACAATGTTTGTTGTTTATATGTCAATTCCCTGGATAATGGAGAACGAATATATATAAAGTCTTGATTAGTGCTGCCTAGCCATGTCGTGCATTTGCATGTGCCTCCTGACAGCGCAATTTTGTCGCCAATCGCTGTATGGAATTGTAAATGTGACGAACAACTTGAGAACGGTTGAACCGATTTGGCTACTTTCATTTTGTTGTATTCGTAATTATCAGGTCAAGGTGTGAAATATAAATTTTCCAAAAAAAGACCGGAAAAGATCGAAAAATTGCAGAAATTGTGTTTTTCCCAAATTTTTTTTTTACCAACATTTTTTTTTCCAAATTTTTTTTTTTTTTACAAATTTTTGTTTTTTTACAAAAATTTTTTTTTTTCCACAAAATTTTTTTTTTCCACAAATTTTTCTTTTCAACAAAATTTTTTTTTTTCAACAAACATTTTTTTTTTCAACAACATTTTTTTTTTTCAACTAAAATTTTTTTTTTCAGCAAACTTTTTTTCTACAAAAATTTTTTTTTTCAACAAAAATTTTTTTTTTCAGCTGAAATTTTTTTTCCACAAATTTTTTTTTTCCCCAATTTTATTTTTTTTCGAAATTTTTTACAAAATTTTTAAAATTAAGTAACAAATACTTTCTCAAGCAAATTAACGGGCGCCATAGGCGCATTACAACTTACTAGTACGAATATATTGAACGTTTCTTTTTAGTCGAAATGAAAGACGGTACTGATCAATGGATAAACCATTTTATTTAGACATTGATTTTAATCTGCAAAATAGTTGCGGTTATTGTTATTTATTTGCGGTTATTAGTTTTGTAAACATTTTACATATTTTCACTTCTAACTGATGTGTCAAGGAGTAAAATTGGAGAATCGTAGTGGAAAATCCAGGAATGAATGAAGTTTAACAAACGCAAATAAAATTTGCGGTTTTTCAAAAATTTCCATTAGAAAAAAAATTTCACCAGTGAGTCGTAGAAATATTGGTCGGCTTAATCGGAAAGCAAATGAGACTGACGATGAGCGTAGTCAGCCTGTGAAGGAAAATCGCATGCTCCAGAACAAAGAATCCACAGTGCAATGCCTTAAAATGTCGACACCAAATGCTCCTGCTATGATGTGCGAGTGAAAAGGTGGTATTGCCACAATGGCCAACGCCACCAGAGCTCTTGACATTATTACTTTCGGGACGAGATCCTCGATTTAAGCATTTCGTGGAGAATATTGTCATTTGGCTGGATTTTAATTCAACTTATAAGGTTATTTATTTCTGCTACTCCCACACACACACCACAAATACCTCGTACAAATACACATCAAGGATTCACGAAATAATGTCAACCTTCGTGCATATTGGTGGGGAATTTGTACTTCAATTTACAGGCTCAAGAATCACAGATTGAATGCTGATCACAAGTTCCTTGTGATTTATTTCCTTGGATATTCTAATGATGAAATCAATCAGCATTGTGTCATCAACGGAACGGTAAAGCGAGTGATTATTACGCAGCCAATTCCGACTGAATGACGGTGATAACCTTTAGAGTATCTCCAAAACACATCGTTCGAATAATGCATTACAATAACCGCAACTATTTTGCAGATTAAAATCAATGTCTAATTAAAATGGTTTATCCATTGATCGGTACCGTCTTTCATTTCGACTAAAAAGAAACGTTCAATATATTCGTATAGGTCAAGAAACTAACAAAAAAGTCAACTATATGAATTTGTATGCATATCGTTTAATGATTCGTCAAAACAAGGACAATGACATATTGAAATGGTGTAAATTATTTCATAAATTTACTATTGATGTGTATGTATTTAACCCTCGAACTGGCACATGGTTCTGGCCAGACATATTTAATTTTCATGCTTCAATTTAGCATACTTCTATTTTAGGTACATGGCTGTAATTTCAGGTAATCTCCCAAAATATTGTTGGCTTTCGATGTATAAATTAATAATTGAAAAAAAGTCCTTGGAACAGGACAAAAAGCCAAATAAACGTTGAAAATCGCACCAATAATCCGCACATTGTGGCTCAACCAACAACTCGTATATCATTTGAAGCGTACTTTGGGAGACCTCTCAATATAGCAAACCTTAATGTGGCTTCACGAAGTGGTCCAGACACATTAGCTGCCAAAAAAGATTGCAGAATTTGCCTGCCAAAATACGCCGTAAGACACGCTTTTTTTTGCTGCAAATGCAACAATCCTGTCTGTCAGCAACATTCAAAAGTAGATTATTTATGTTTTTGTTGCCTTCCGCAAAATTCTGAATAAAAAAATTCAATGTATTTTTCATAATAATTTTCTATTTTGTCATAAACATTTATTACTTTACCCATAATAAAGAGAAATATATATAGAACAAAAAAATTGTTGCCCTGTTCATTCCAAAGATTTTTTCAGGTCTATTTTTTCTTCCTCAGGTAGCTAATAACACAGTAAAAAGAAATAGAAACACAAAATATAACAAATATATTCCTATCTTAGTACAAAATTTAACGGCAAACAGCCCTTATTTCCATACAAATGCATGTAAATGGCCAGACACCATGTGCCAGAACTAAGGGCTCAAAATATGTGCCTGACGAAGGGTTAAAACTCGAAGAGGAATCGGAAAAATTGCGTTTTGAGCAAAATGGCGTTCTAATGCAGAAGGAAATGGAACCAATGTCGGCCGACTTGTAATTTTGCCAGATATGTATGTTGGAAGCCCCAGCGATTTACGCGTGTCAATTCAAGCGTGTCGCTTTGTATTCGCAATAACGACAAATAAACCGCACGGCCACTCATGGAAAGTCTGTGAAATAAATCTCGATTAGCAAAGCGTGCCGGTTCAGCTAAGTCAAAATTTTTCTAGAATACAAAAAAAAAAAAGCTGTTCAAATATAGAGTATTAGTAGTGGTTAAAAGACAACCTAGGGGCCTAGGACCTAAGTCATATGCGGACTTTTCTAACAGAGATCAGCTACCGCTGTCTCTACAAACGAGAAACACATTTGCTGTGAGAACGAATTGTTAGAGAGGAAAGTCGTCTAGAGAGAAGTTCCGCATCTGTTCCTTCATGGAATGTTAAGGTAAATAAGTAAGTAAGTAAATAGGTTACAGTGAATTAACACTCTGTGCTTGCCATTGTAGGGTGTTTACACGAACATTACACCTCACACACAAGTAACAGAAAGTTAGCCCATCCAAAATATGTGTAACACGGAAGTAAAGTTCACATCTATGGGAGCACCGGCAACATCCTTCTTGTGTTACCTTTATTTGGCTTTCCATGTTCTCGTTTGAGAGTACTGCTGTACAGAACGAAGCACAATGAGAGAAATGAGAAAACATTATTTATTTGGCGCTAAAGATT
The DNA here is from genome assembly GCA_958296145.1 of Hydrotaea cyrtoneurina. NCBI lineage: Eukaryota > Metazoa > Arthropoda > Insecta > Diptera > Muscidae > Hydrotaea > Hydrotaea cyrtoneurina. Next base: position 45,457,033 of record OY282514.1, on the reverse strand, counting down.
TATGAATGTGTTTGTTTTCTTCTGACTGTGATAAGTTTTGCTTGTTGGAATTTTCGAACCGTAACGTCACCATTGGTTTGTGTTTAGATTGTGGCCCCTATATATTTCTCCGCTGCTATTCCTAAGATTTATGTGTAAAGTTTTTGTGTTTTTCATTATGAAATTTGATTTTTTGTAATTTAGGATATAATCTATTGTTTTTGTTTCTGTTAATTACTATCCCTAAACAATTATAAGGTAAAAAGTCGTAAATAAAGTAATAAGCGATTCGAAAATTGGATACGTATGTGTGAGGTGGAACTATTCAGGCAATCCACCCAACTACACCACATTGGGAATCTGGTGGTAGTTAATAGAGAGAGAGAGAGAGAGCGCCACTCTTGGCAGCATGAATTATAATATGCATCATCTTTATTTAGAATTTTTTTCCAACTATGGCAAGAAATGCTTTATGCGGATCAATTCGCGTCCACCCAGCCAAGCCTGAAGTGGTAAGAGGTGTCACCGATTTAAAGAATGGAATGCAGCTAGCTACGTTGTTGAGGAAAGTGGTGGTTCTAGTAGAGGGTAAGCTCCGGTAACGTTTAAATCTGAGCGCTGTCAATCTGATTTGGGAGTACAGTCGAGTACGAACAGATAATTTTCGTCTATAATTTGATGGTGGATAGGAAGCAGGTTAAGTCGCGCGCAGGTTCCACTCGGGTATAGAAGATGAAGGCGCTTCTAGATGATAGAGCGATTATTCGTTTCAAGCGAAAATCATATCAGCATTTCAATCGCTAAGCTACCAAATATTGCGGACAATCAAAAATTTGTGGTGGCAATGCTCTATGGTAAGTAACGACGTAGGACTGTTATTCAGAGAGTTGACTCGGTCATCGCTCCCGTTTGGTATGGCGAGTTCAATTTCCAGTTGGTCACTAGAAGGTAAAGAAAAAGAATACGCGTTTTACACAACTTGGGCAAGATCGCATAGAGCCTAGTACTATTATTAAACTATATATAAAGTGGGTGGAATTGTACATGTGTATGGTTAGTACCAGAATAAGATGGTCCAGACTTCCAGGTTTTTGTCCGAAACCTTGTCCAGCTATAGCTTTACTAAATACAGAGTTTGGGCAAGATCGCGTTGGGCATATTGATATTATTACACGATTTCTAAAGTGATGCTATATTTGTATGGGAGGTGCCAGAAGCGGAGTGGCCAGGACAGAAAAGGGGCCGAAAAGTACCAAAACGGGATAAAAAACGTACAACGTTAGAGAAAACAAATTTATGAAAGAAATGGAAAAGAAAAGTTGACAAAAAAAGGTTTAAAACTGGAGAAATAATTATAGTCAGAATTGGGTTGTAATGAGGAAAAAGTAAAAATGGAAAAACTACATGAAATTACCACGAGGGGCATAAAACTGGAAGACGTCTTCCAGTCCAAAAAGGTCCGAAGCGAAAAATACGGGATAGAAAGGGACAAAAAGTGGGACCCAAAAAGTTTAACAATTGAAGGATACTGAAAAGACGACAAAAATTGTCCAAGACGGGTAAATAAGTGTAAGAAACCATTTGAAATTAATAGGGCCGATCCAACAAAAATTCGAATAAGGGACAAAGAAGCTTCAAAATCAATCAGAAATGGTAGGAAAATAGGATGAATAGAAAAAACATTGTACTCGACAGGAATGAGCCAAAAATGTGAAGTAATCGAGAAAAAAAATAATCGCAAAATGCGAGAAGTAGAAAAAAATGTTCCGAACGTGGCCAAAAGAGAAAAACAATTACATTTAAAAGTGCTTCAAATTAACTTGAGGTGCAAAAAATGAATATGGTGATAGAGCGACAAAGATTAATCCACGGCGGTTAAAATATAAAAAGTTAAATGGGCCAAAGCGTACCAACTCGGGACAAATTTGGCAGTTGCCAAAAAGTAGCAAAGGGGCAAAAATGGGGCAAATTAAAAAGTGTGAACAAATATTTCAAATTATTATCTATCGCCAAAGATTTGTAAACCAATGCAATTCAACAAATATTTTGTGTTTTACTAGAAAAAGAAAATTTTACTCATACGAAGTAGCGGGTATTTGCCAGTCTGTCATATAGTTTGGAATATCTTAATATATATTTACCCTCGACACTGATTCACTGATACACTGATACACTGATTCCCTAATTCACTGACTCTGTCACGCAGTACGTAGGAATTTAAATAGGCATTCTATAATTTTCTATAAATAATAATAATAAAAAAAATAATATATTTTTTTTGTACAGAAATTGTGTTTTCCCCAAATTTTTTTTTTCAACAAAATATTTTTTTTTTTCTACAAAATTTTTTTTTCAACAAAATTTTTTTTTTCAACAAAAATTTTTTTTTCAGCAAACATTTTTTTTTTCAACAAAATTTTTTTTTTCAACAAAAATTTTTTTTTTTTCAACAAAATAATTTTTTTTTCAATAAAATTTTTTTTTTTCAACAAAAATTTTTTTTTCAGCAAAAATTTTTTTTCCACAAATTTTTTTTTTCCAATTTTATTTTTTCCCGAAATTTTTTTTACAAAATAGTTTTCTCAAAATATTTTTTACAAAATTTTTAAAATTAAGTAACAAATACTTTCTCAAGCAAATTAACGGGCGCCATAGGCGCACTACAACTTACTGGTTAAACAATATTAAAACATTTCTCTCCAGCTGTGTAACAGGTTCTCGGACACAACTCAACATTATGTTCTTGGGTGTTTCGAAAATCCATAGTCGTATCAGAATCCAATATGATATGCTAATTAATTTACATAAATTTGTCAATATTCTTCTTTAACATTATCTTTATCTGCTCGCATAACTCAGTGTTTCAGTTAGCAGTAATACACCAAATTAACTCGGCACCAACGCATATTAATTGTTTGTTGTTACACCAATTAATTCATTTCTTATTTTGCTCAACTAAACGCTCAAAAACCTTACGTATACTTCATTATCTCCAGTTAATGTCAGTTCCCTTTTCCAGTCTCCTGTGTTCATTATGAGTCTGTAATTTGTTTTATCGGCTGCCCGCATCACGAATCATACATATTTAATTCTTTAATGACAACCAATTTTTCAATTGATGCTTATTCGAATGTTTCTTCTCTGTGATGAGTACGAGTATATCATCGATGTGCATTTCATCCGTTCTTTGGAATATTCAATTGCTTTGGCAAACTGTAATTTATTACCAAATAACATAAATCATGGATTGTTATCCATTGTCGTAATTACGATGATTGCTACTTGACGGGTAATATGCAGTGTATTCGATTACTTTGGATAGCAGCATTGTAATTGTTTCTCTAATAAATTTCATAAGTACTTTAACTAATTTTTATTTCAACTCAAACCGTTTTTGACATGTGAAAGACGGACACCATTTTTAAATTCATCAATGGCTGTTGTGTTCCCAATAAATACTGAACTTTGGACACATAACAAGTGATCTGTATAGGAAGCATTTTTTTTAAAGTATTATGATAATTTTAAAGAAATATTTCATTTCTGATCTGAATATTTCATTGCTGATCGCAGATTTGAATCCTTTTGGTCGAGCAGGCTTATTTAAGGAGGTTTGCTGAGTCAATTCCAATTCAATGGAATTCCCTTAACATTCCATAAGGGAACAGACGGAGAACTTCTCTCGTATCAGTGAGCTGTGTACGATATAATTTGTATACTCACTGACCGGGACCTACTGTGGTTTTCTAGAGAAGTTTTAGACGGCTAAGAGATTGCCCTCTTACTCGTAAAGTCGCCAACATTGACGAGGTGGAAACAGCCGCTAAAAACTGTTTGATGGTCTTACCCGATTTCGAAATCGGGTTCTTCAACCACACCACGAAGTGAAAACATTATTTTTTTTTAAGTAAACATTTTATTTTTTATTTTAAGGTGTCTCCACAGATATTTAGAAATTTTGGTTTTGAAAAAAAAATTCTAAAAATTAGTGAATCAACTTATTCAAAATTTATAAAAAAAAGTCTTTGACGCAAGGAAGAGAATGATTGACCAATTTCTGTAGCTTTGGTATCAATTTAAATGTTAAGTCAATTTTGTAAAGATGGAACTACTTCAGTTTTTTTTTCTTTTTACAATTTACTGACCACAAAAACTGTTTTTTTTTTAAATATCCATTGTCTTTTTCTATTTCGTATTTAAAGTAAAATGAACATTTATTGACCAAAAAGTCTCAGAACAAAAAAAAATCAACACCAAAATTGCAAAAAATTCCAAATTCAAAGAGTGTGGCGCAATCTCTGAATTTTTTTAAAAAAAAATTTGTATTTTTCCCTTTTTTATTTCACTCTACCGTACTACACAGCACTGTCTTTGGAAATCAGTTTGCCATATTGTCCACGTTGTTCAAGCGTAAACCGATTCTTTTCATTCCAGGAAGATGTCATACTGAATTTCTGTCAAGATTTTGACCACAAAAAAGCTAAGATTTTTTATTTATTTATTTATTATTAATTACAATACAAAGTAAATTTATATTCTAATTTTTGGGTCCAAGGGTAAACCGGGTGACACAGACCATATGTTTTTAGATTTTTGCAGCGACAGACCAAAGCCTCTGATGGGAATCGAACCCACAACCCCCACGCTGATAGGCAAGCACGCTACCAACTCGCCTACCGGGGCGCTTAAGCTAAGATCAAAAGAAAACATCCCACAACCCTGTGAATAAAACTCATAGATTTTCTAGCACTGTCTCATACGCCTATCAATGTAAACGAATCTGGCTGACTTTTATTCTCTTTCCTACACGAATTAAAAAACAGCCTCTGTAACAAATATATTTTGCAGGTAGCGATATATGTTGGGAGCAGGTCCCATTATGTTTGGGCTATCATCAATGTTTCCAAACATACATATGATAGGATGTAATCACATATGTAATCACAAAATTATCACCCCGTGGCAGCAGTTCTGAACCATTAAAAGACATAATAGACAATTTGTGACGAGAACTGAAGTTTATTCCAGATTCTAGTTTTGATTATTGGTGTATTCTCTGGCAAAATGTGATTATTTCGTAAGGTGAAATTTTTGGCATTATATATTTCAATCAAAAAATCCTTTTTATTTTACTGAAGAATTCCATTTACTTTTTTTGACAGAATATAACATCCAAACACTTTCCAAATATTTTATATATAGCCAAACGATATTAATTGTAGTACACAAATTTTATTGGCAGTGGGCACATATAATTTGTGTATCACAATTTGAAGACAAATGCATTTTTCTAGGAGCGATTTTGAACGCATTTAAATTCGAATTATGGTTGACAATAATCGTACACCTTGAATTTGATTCGAATTGTTAGTTTAACTCTTTGAAGATGAAATAAAAACGATATCCTAATATTTTAATTAAAAATTTGCCAACAGCAATAACACCCACCTACCACACAAGTGGAAGGATATCTCATAGCTGTATAGATATCTGATCCCATAAAACTAAATCGAAAAACTATTAGCAGCACTTATGATAACTGCGCGTAGGTATGTAAAAAGTTAAATGTTACAATAACAACAACGACAAAGATTACATGTGTGCACACATGCACAGAGGCAAGAACCAACGCAAATGAAGGCCCAATCAATGGAAAAGTTTTTGCCTAATCGTTAACAATTATTTGAGTGAAACGTGGCGTTAACTTTTACGTGAGTTAGCAACTTTTGTTCCGTTTTCATTTTCATTTCCACTTCCTGGATGTACGAGAGCACAGGTATGCACAGTGTCTGAATGCCACCTAACAAGTCAAACAAACATCGGAGGCGATGTTGAGAACTTTGGCATGCCAGCTCAGCTTAATATACATAATAAAAGTTATGAGAATAGTGAGTGGAACACTCGAAATAAAACGATCGTTCGAATAGGCAAATATTTGATATGTCAAAGATTGGGCAATTAGAGGTTTTCCTTGTCGTTGTAGAAAGTCATGCAACGCATACCTTCCATATGCTTACAACTGTCGTTTGATAACTGTAAATCATCATGGTTTCCAACTTCCATCTTATAGAAATTTTGCAAAGAATGGCTTTTAAAGCAGTCTAGAGAATTCTTCCAATTAGTAAATCAAATTTGTTATAGCCTCACCCTGCGGGTAGGAGCTTATATATCGTTTGATACGATACAAAAGTGTAACATATAGAAAAGTTCACTTTAAACCATAGGTGTCTTTGAACAAAATTCCATTTTAAACATTTAATGGCCTCCTCCTACTCCTCTTCATTCCCACAGCTTCTGCAGAAGTCACACCGAATCACCCGGTATTTCGGTAGCTGTCGCTTTCGAAGCTTTTATTCTCTGGTATTTGAAAAGTAGGAACTAAGCCATTACTAAAAATGGAACTATACACGCTTTAAAAACACATTGAAATCATTAAAATTCACTACAAAAAGGGTTCGCAAAACTAAAGCATTTTTGGGTCGTCGTGAAGCTCATTGTCGGACTGCAATTGGTGGAAAAATTCGAACTGTTGGGAAAAGTTAGTGATGCGAAGAATAAAACCCGTGTGCACGTCGCTTAAGCAGAACTGAGAATATTGCTGCTGTAGCCCAAAGTGTTGAAGAAAACCCAGTTTGGACCTTTCCTCTTCGTTCTTGGGAATTGGGCATTCCACAAACGTCATTGCACCGCAATTTGCATAAAGACTAAAGCCGGGCGATCATCAACAATGTCGTGTCTTTCTTGATTGGGTCCTTGAAATGCATAAAAATGATCCGGAATTTCATCGAATCATCTTGGCTGATGAAGCCCATTGTTCAGTTGTATATCCAGCAGCTCTTAGCCCTTAGGTAATATTAATATTGAGGCTTATATCACCAAACAACTTGAAACAATTTGGAATTATTTTTGAACTAAGCCTCGACTATTAATTAAAAATTGTAGAAGAATTTGGGCAAATTGATAGATAAGGAAGTCGCATGCATGCTGGCTACCCGTACGAGTTAGTCAATGAACTAACTGTCATGAGAAGAAAGCCGACCTTCTCCAGTCTCCTTTCGTTGAAGTCACATATTGACTGACCATGATGAGGTGTTAAATCACTCCATCTTAATATATATTTACCCTCGACACTGATTCACTGACTCTGTCACGCAGTACGTAGGAATTTAAATAGGCATTCTATAATAATTCTATAAATAATAATAAAAAAAATAATATTTTTTTTGTACAGAAATTGTGTTTTCCCCAAATTTTTTTTTTACCAAAATTTTTTTTTCTTAAAATTTTTTTTTTCAAGAAATTTTTTTTTTCAAGAAATTTTTTTTTTTCAAGAAAATTTTTTTCCGCTAACATTTTTTTTTTCCACAAAATTTTTTTTTTCAAGAAAATTTTTTTTTCCACAAAAAATTTTTTTTTCAACAAAATTTTTTTTTTCAACAAAAATTTTTTTTTTCCGCAAAATTGTTTTTTTTTCAGCAAAAATTTTTTTTCCACAAATTTTATTTTTTTTCGAAATTTTTTTTTACAAAATAGTTTTCTCAAAATATTTTTTACAAAATTTTTAAAATTAAGTAACAAATACTTTCTCAAGCAAATTAATGGGCGCCATAGGCGCATTACAACTTACTAGTTTTCTTATAATTACCGTTTTGTCAATGCCATTTATTAATTCAGAAAAAGGTCTAAAAATGCAGAGCTTTTCCGGGCACAATAGCTTGTCATTTCGTTTCATGTTAGGACCCGGGCAACAGTTAAGTGGAAACTTGTATTGTTGGAGTTTTTTCAACAATGTCGTGTCTTTCTTGATTGGGTCCTTGAAATGCATAAAAATGATCCGGAATTTCATCGAATCATCTTGGCTGATGAAGCCCATTGTTCAGTTGTATATCCAGCAGCTCTTAGCCCTTAGGTAATATTAATATTGAGGCTTATATCACCAAACAACTTGAAACAATTTGGAATGATTTTTGAACTAAGCCTCGACTATTAATTAAAAATTGTAGAAGAATTTGGGCAAATTGATAGATAAGGAAGTCGCATGCATGCTGGCTACCCGTACGAGTTAGTCAATGAACTAACTGTCATGAGAAGAAAGCCGACCTTCTCCAGTCTCCTTTCGTTGAAGTCACATATTGACTGACCATGATGAGGTGTTAAATCACTCCATCTTAATATATATTTACCCTCGACACTGATTCACTGACTCTGTCACGCAGTACGTAGGAATTTAAATAGGCATTCTATAATAATTCTATAAATAATAATAAAAAAAATAATATTTTTTTTGTACAGAAATTGTGTTTTCCCCAAATTTTTTTTTTACCAAAATTTTTTTTTCTTAAAATTTTTTTTTTCAAGAAATTTTTTTTTTCCACAAAATTTTTTTTTTCAAGAAATTTTTTTTTTTCAAGAAAATTTTTTTTCCGCTAACATTTTTTTTTCCACAAAATTTTTTTTTTCAAGAAAATTTTTTTTTCCACAAAAAATTTTTTTTTCAACAAAATTTTTTTTTTCAACAAAAATTTTTTTTTTCCACAAAATTGTTTTTTTTTCAGCAAAAATTTTTTTTCCACAAATTTTATTTTTTTTCGAAATTTTTTTTTACAAAATAGTTTTCTCAAAATATTTTTTACAAAATTTTTAAAATTAAGTAACAAATACTTTCTCAAGCAAATTAATGGGCGCCATAGGCGCATTACAACTTACTAGTTTTCTTATAATTACCGTTTTGTCAATGCCATTTATTAATTCAGAAAAAGGTCTAAAAATGCAGAGCTTTTCCGGGCACAATAGCTTGTCATTTCGTTTCATGTTAGGACCCGGGCAACAGTTAAGTGGAAACTTGTATTGTTGGAGTTTTTTCACAATTATTATATGTTCTATTTTAGTTGGGTTGACTCTTAAGCAAGTTTTCCGTACCCATCCCTATTAAAATATTAGTGAGCATTCGATGATTTCCCCGATAGTCGGTATGAATTGGCCTGTTACTTGGTTTGTGAAAATAATTAAGTGATTAGACAATCACGATATATTTGCATGAGCGTAAGTATATCTCTATCTGCAGATTTGATATGAAGGTAAGTCAATTCACATTTTTTGGTACACATCCGAAATGTTTAGTTGGCCCGGTAGACTCGTAGCACAGTCGTTGTCGTTCTTAACATCATCATCGCACAGGAAATGGTAAAATAGCAATGAACAACTTTTCCTTGCTCTTTTTTCTAAATTATTATTTACAAGTTTTGGGAAATGCATGAAAAACTCTGAATAATCAACCATAAAGCGATGATAGGTACAACTTTTTTTCTCTCTTTCTCTCTCATTCCATGCTCCGAGTTTAAATGAATGAATAGAAAATATGTATGTGTGTGTCGGTGTGTTGTGGCTGCGGAGCATTCGAAAGGGATATGAAATGGTATTTTGAACTTCGAGTAGCTCTGTGGGGATTTTCAAAGTGACAACCTTTTCTTTTGTGCTCATACTGCCACAAATGTCATGTCTCTTTGCCGTACTTATTCCCGTTACGGATGTTCCATCTAAAATACTTAGGCAAATGCTTGAGGACCATGGACGTTCTGGAGGTTTTAAAATGTGAGGGGCACAAGAATGAGAGGGCCCTGTAGGACAGTTGGAAAGTAGTATTGATTCAGACCATACCAATATAGAGGTACTCATTAGTCTGTAATGTAAACATTTTGGCAACTCTTGGTAATTCGGATTACTGTACTATTTCGGCATCCCACTTTTAAACCCGTCACGAAGCGCACAGAGAATATAAAGTCGAATTCGGATAAGCGAACGCCTTGTAATTGAAAAATCCCTTTAATGGAAAATAAATATTAGTAACGATAGTTCTGGATGATTTTCCATACACTGTACTTCGCTTAAACGAAAATCCGCTTTATTAAAAATTCGTTTATGTGAAATACATTGTTAATGCAAAGACACAAACTTATATGATGCGAACAGCGCTTAAGAGAATCATGATGAATATAACGGCGACAAAAACGTGCAAAACAAATTATCTCAAAAAGGTATTTTCAACCACATTTAAGACAACTCAACCGAATGAGAATAAGTGAATATATCCATCCAAGCTCATGGATATTAAATTTAAATATGACATACATATATCTTAATAGTTGTGCCACAATTTTGTATCTTCGTTTCATAGAACGAATTCAAAAGTAAATACCCAGTTCGTTTAAATGAAAGAAGGTTCAATTATCCGAAGTCCTACTTTATTGAGAATACCGCATAAGTGAAAAAACAATTCTTGATTAACCAAATTCGAGTGTATAGGTAACGGCACGATGAGCTGAGCTGAACAATTTGTATCAGCATTTTAACTGGAAATTATGTTTCCTAGACAATATTGTCGCTGAAATGTTTGAGAAAATAATTCGTCTTGGTATAAACACGTTTATTCCCGCGAAGACTACTTCGATCAAACCATTAAAGAATTGTTGGTTTAATCAGACATTTAAAGAAGCTGTCAGATCCAAAGAGGAAGCGTTCCGAAATTGGCGATTAAATAAAAATGCCACTAGTGAGCTGCGGCGTAAGCAGGTAAGATCAAGTTGTACCAGAGTGCTTAGGCGCGAAAAACGTCTCCACGACCAGAGCCTTCGTGCTTTTGTTCAGTTGTTATAAGAGTAAGGGACAATTCGGCGTCCCCTGGTCCAACTCTTGTTAACACAGACCTGGTTGATAAAGCTAACCTTCTGGCTGAAATATTGGCAAAGAAGTCATCTTTGCCAGACAGCAGTCAACCACTCTCCGTGATCGATAACGTATCTAGTCCGATGCCTCAGTTATTTTTTCGAACACGTGGAGTTAAAACGGGTTTTGCAGATCTCAATGTATTCCAGCACTTGTTCTATCTAATTGCTCTTCGATGCTATCTCGTCCATTGCGTACCGTGCTTTTATTGACCAGTCACGTTGGAAAATTGCCAATGTCTAGCCGATCCCCATGAAAGGTTAGGCAACTAATCCTGCAAATTACCGTCCAATTGCAATATGTTCTGCGCTCTCGAAGGTTATGGAGAGCATGGTTCACCACCATCTTGTAAAGTATCTGGAGAGTAACGGCCTTCTGAATGATCGACAGTATGGCTTTCGTAGAAATCGATCTACTGGAGACCTAATGGCGTTTCGGAACGAAGAAATCGATCCATTCACCCTCTTGGTGAAAGCAAGGTCTGGCACCGAGCACTCATATCAATACTTATTGCATTGGGTGTCGGTAATACCTTCTCTCGATTTGTATTGAGTTTTCTCAGAGATCGCTCTATACGAGTTGTTATAGATGGGGTCTCATCCAACGAGCATAGACTGACCGCAGGAGTGCCACAAGGTTCTGTCCTCTCACATTCTTTACTTCTTATTTTCATTGACGACCTGTCGGCGCAGACTATGAACCCAATCTACTCCTTTGAGGATGACAGCAACCTCTGTCATTCGTACTCATTTGAACTTCGGTCAAGTTCTCCGGAAGCCGTGGAAAAAGGCAAACGAACGAGTCACTCAACCGCGATTTGGCAACGATTTGTGAGTGGGGCCAAATGAACAGAGTAGATTTTAATGCATAAAAGACCCAGTGCTATTTGTTGTCACACAAACGTTCCACTGATCCAGCACCATCGTCAACTCATATGCCTATGGGGCTCAAGGACTTCTTCAAGTGGTGAAAAAGTATCGCCCTCGACTCTCCTATGTTGTTGGATTTGTTTCCATTCCCCTAGACCCCCCCATAGAATATATCTCTCACTCTAATTGGAATTTTAAGCTTACCGTCTGCACCTATTTGTTGGCAAGTAATAGTTAAGCAAAGTTCTTTTGGGGTCACACATAAATTGTTACTTCTCGTTCAAAATTTCTGCAAAATATGATTTACGCTTTTAGTTTTTTTTCTATTTTGAGCTAAGCACTGAACGCAAGTACAGAGGCTTTCAATAGGGTAATTTCATTGGTGTGATTAAATGCATCTAAGGAATTATATGAAATCTTAACAATCGTCTTAGGCATTTAGGGCTTCCACACTCTATCAATCTAACACATACTCTAACTAGGTGCATGCCGTTGCACAACCCTATACCGCTGCCCTTACACTTGAATAGAGTGCGGAAAATGCTCCGAGTACTTTTGGATTCATGCGATGTAATGAAACAAAAAACTATTAAAGTGTGGCCATACTGACACTTTTCAACAAAAGTTTTCCTCTGTATTTTATAGTAACAGTTTTCCTCTATTTCATACTAATTCTTGAGGCTGACTTTGCATAAAATCCGAGATACATACCAATACCACAAAGGGCAGTCTTAGATTTGTCGAAAGTGTGTGTGTGTTTTCGTGTGTGCATGTGCTGAAGGTACAATGAATTTAGTTCTGAAGTATATTCAGGTAAGTTTCCGTTTTTTTGTACAAGAAAATCGGAAACTTATCACACAGTACATTTACATACATTTGTTCATAGAGCCATGCTTGGAAGTGGTATGCAAAGTCTGGTAAAATTGTTAAGTAATTAAAGCTAAATTGTTAGAGGACAATTTAAAATCGCTCTCAAAATTATCATAAAAATAATATTATGTAGAACTTAACACAATTGATCTCAATGAAAAGTCCTTTAAGTAGAAGATTGTGTTTTGTGTCCTGTTACTGTTGCGTTTAATTGATCCAGGCCCTCGACATGGCGTTGATATTGGGCGTATCTTTTCTTGTAATGAACGTGTCTATAGCAGGAAGCAAACGGAATTATTGATTAACAATATATTCTTCCGATAAGATCCAATCATCAGTTAGTAGCAGAACCTTGAAAATCTCTACCACAAAATGATGTTAATCAAAAGCTGTTATATTTTAAAGATATCGGTCCATATTTTGATCTAACTTTAATAGGGATATCACTCCTGAGTTCTAGTGCCACCAATCTGTATAAAATAAACATATCTCCAAGTAGGCCAGGATCATCGTGCGCTACCATACAAAGACCATCATACCTTTCAGACTGAACTACCAATTGGACGCATGAGGAATATGGGTTATAATTTTCGTCTTGAGTTAGGTTTGAGACCTATCTAATACCTCTGACGCTGAGCTTCAGCTCTCTCCAAATAGCTGGAGGTCCACAATACCCATTCAGACCAGATTATGTTCCGGGGGCTTCAGACAATTCGAGAATCCGTCGTCTGGACGAATGTCTCGTCTTTTTTAGCGGCTCTTACTTACTTATTTCCATTTAACGGAGAACTTCTCTCGCACCAGTCGTGCACGGTATAATTTGCATACCCGCTGACCGGAACCTAAGCTTTAAAGCTGGCTCCTAACTGCTTACGCTTTTTCCAGAGAAGTTTTTACATGGCTATTACCCGTAAAGTCGCCAGCATTTATAAGGTGAAACAGCCGTTGAAAAATGGTTAATGGCCATCCCTGGTGTCGATCCTCGATTTATAGTGTGATAGTTGCACACACTTCTTCAAAACCACACGTCGAAAAAAAACACCCTTCATATGGTGACTGTTAAAATTTCTTGGTTTGGATTACTTTAATTTCTTCTGAGGAAACAGTGGCCAGCCTACGAATGAAGTCTGCAGATAGTTTGAGACCAAAACTGCATAGCTGGGAATATTAGTTGGTTTCAAACGTTATCGGAGGAGGCAGCTGTAGTACTTGCAGGTCTTATACCATTAGACCTGTTAACCAACGGGTCGAAAAAAATATATGACAGAAACCCCAAGAATAGTGACGGAAGAGTCCAAATTGCCAGGGAAGAGCGAATACTGCACTCGCCATTTGGCAGTCAAGCTTGAGCTAGTCCACGAAAGGAAGATGGACTTGAAATATTTTCGGAAGTACCTGCACAGATTTAAGCATGATAACTCGCATATGTGCCCAAGCTATGGAGAAAGAGGAGGATACAGACCATCTGCCCTCGATTTTGTCAACGGGTTCTTCCTGTAACTGAATCTCAGTTTAGAAGCATCTAAAGAAGACGGTCTGTGGAAAGCTGACAAGAACGAACATATGTAGATAGCATGCCATAAATAATACCTGATGACAGTCCCGTGGAGAGAGTAGATGAGGTGTGACGGCGCGTGGTTTTGTGTGTAGGCAACATTAATCTAAAAGGGGCATAGACATTATTTAATTCTATGAAGTAACGCCTACCTTTTTTGAGGCGTTTCCTGGTCAAAAACCACATTTTTATTTATTTTATCATCGTCCATAATCTGAATATCTGTAATTAGCGTATCAAAAACGTCAGTCAATGACCAGAACCTTTCCTGCTATGTTTTTTGTTTTTGTTTGCGGATTGGAGGTGTGGAATTTTCACAGTGGCCCGTTACCCTTAACACATTTTCAAACTAAACCATATGGCAAATCTGTTAAAAGAAATGGGCCTATGTTTTTCTATAGCCAGAGTTGCCAATCGGATATTTATATAGGTCATCAGGATTCGATTCTATGTGGGTGGGCCTGATATGATAATCCTAGAATGTCAGACATTTGTCAGTGGTCATTTCACTCTCCAAAATGCTGGCGGCTTTACAAGACTTAGAGAGAATTAGATTAATATGTCTGACATGTATGGGAGGCTATAGGGGATACACTTACATCCCATATCATCCCTTTCAGTGTGCGTGTCATTCGGATGTTGGACAACACAAATAATTCGATCTAAACATCTGACATTTTCCAATATAAAGATATTTGGTCACGCGTATTGTTGTTATAATCGCTTAATCGTTGTTATAACTGTTTACCACCTCACCACACTGCCTCCCTCAAACCAATACAACATACGAATGTATGTCTGTATGTGAAATAGATGGGTTATTATTTCAAATGGAATAAATTGCACTCTGTTCTTCTTTGTATTTCTGTTTCTGTTCCTGTTCCTGTTTCTTTTCATACTTTTCAACGTCGTCCATTCGTAGTTATTCCTGCACTTCTTGTTTAACTTCTTCAAATGTATTCATTATACGGAAGTAGATAAGAATATCCTCTAGAAGAAATTTGAACCTCCATGCAAAAGAGAAAGAAAAGAGCATTGTAGTTGTAGGAGTTTTAGCTCAGCATGTCCATGTGAATGTGTGTCGACATTGAATGATAGTATTTATGGACACATACATTTATCTGTGAATGCATTTCCTTACACCAACACACACACACACCCAGAGACACACTCACTCACTCACTCCTTTATTCCTGTGTATGCACATTCAATTGGCCCGGCGGTAGTTACTGGCGGTAGTAATGCCTCTTTTTGGTGAGGAGGAAGTGCAGAATACTTAGTTCATGTTAAAGGTAACATTTTGCAGATCCCAAGTATTTACATATAAACATACCTACCTACACATTTATATCTGTATGGACGAGTATGTGTATATGTAGCACCTACAGCACATTCATTCATAGATTGCACAAATACCCCATTCAAATGATTATTTATGACCGGAAATGTCATGCCCTTTTGCATGGATTCTAACTGCGATTGCAGAAAGACAAAAAATAAATGAAATACGTTTATTGATTTTACTTTTTCTCTTGGACTGTCCTCAGGAAGAGAATTGCTCTTTTTTTCGTTAATGGTTCAGTGGGCGTATCGTGATTTGTTTTAGGTCACCGCCTGATGCGAATTTTATCTCCTGATCTGAAAGAATGACTTATCGGTTGTGAAAAAACTAAAGATGTTTTAACATTTGAAAGACTATAGCGTCAGCTAAAATCTAAAATAACAAAAATCGTGTTTTTGACTGACTGATTTACAATTTTTACTGATTTTACTGATTTACAATTTTATAGGCGAATTCTTAAACGTCGTAACAAGGAGAGTGTATAGATTGTACAACAGTGTTTGGTTTATCCTGTGAAGTTGTGAAAATGCTTGTTAAGTCATTTTGGATTTCTGGTGACGATATGTAGTTCTAAAGGGTTATCCATTTCATCGTTTGAGAAGTATAGGGCTGGAATTCGACATCTGTCAAACTAAGTTGTTAAACCAATTTTTTGTTCCTTTTCAGTTGGAAGTCTGACGAAAATGGATCAACTATCACACAACGCGTAAAAATGATTAAAACCTACTACAAAAATGCTGATTCTGGCACAGCCACATATCGTGCTTTAAAAGGAGATTATGGTTTACATAATCGTCCAACTACTCAAGCAATTGACAAAATTGTGAAGAAATTTGAAGAGACTGGAGCGGTTATAAATATTGTTAGGCCTGTGCATCATCGTTTCTCTCGTTCCGCTGAAAATATCGCTGCTTTAAGTGAAAGTATTGCCGACGACCGGAATGTGTGGATTCCTCGTCGTTCTCAGGAATTAGGACTATCTTACGGCACATTATGGCATATTTTGCATTTGGATCTACACCTACATCCATATAAAGTCCAGCTCACACAACAACTGAAGCCAGCTGACCATTCACAACGTCGTAGATACGTGGAATGAGTGCAACAGGCATTGGACGTCGATTTTTCGAACAACATTTTCTTCAGCGATGAAGCACATTTCTCACTCGGTGGGTATGTTAATAAACAAAATTGTCGTATTTGGGGTTCTGAGAATCCTCAAGTTATTGAAGAGAGGCCATTACATCCAAAAAAGTCACTGTTTGGTGCGCTCGTTGGTCCGAAGGTGTGATTGGACCTTACTTCTTCGAAAACAATGAGGGAACGACTTTCACCGTCAATTCGGAGCGTTATGGTCGTATGATAACCGACTTTTTTGCCTGCTATTGAGAATACGTCGTGGAGAATATGTGGTTTCAGCAAGACGGTGCCACACAACTCGAGCGAATATGGCTTTATTGCAAGTGGCATTTCTTAGCGACATCAACTGGCCACCAAGATCATGCGATTTGACACCCTTTGTTTTTGTGGGGCTACGCGAAAGACCGTGTTTATGCAGATAAACCCAATATGTGCCAATAAGTGGTCCAAAATGACTTCGAAAGAATCAATGCTTGCAACACTTCGCGTGGTGGTCATTTAAATGATGTAGTGTTTCACACATAATGTCAACGTTCAAACTTTATAATAAAAAAGAAATTTCATGAACAAAACTATTTTATTTACGTTTACTTTTGAAAACGCAAAATGTATAACCCTTTACAATACTAGGGTGGCATTTTATAGAATCCAATGAATGTTTTTCGCCGAATCGACTTGCCGAAATTGTAACTCTGTATATTGAGGAAAAAGAAGTCGTCGAAAATATCGTGTCCTACAAGCACCGTGTAAAAACAGTGTGCTTTTATTAGTTCCGAATATAATTCAGGACGGGAAAAAGCGAGATCGGTGCAATTAACGGTTTGAAGGGGTAAGAGACTGTTGCCGAGAACCCATATGTATCAAATCCGGACCGGGTTAAGCAGCAGAGTGTAGGAATCCATAGGCGATCTTAAAAAACCAGTGTTGTTTTTCGTTCGACAATCAGGCTTCAGGTAGTATCTGACACCATTGTGAGTGCACTAGATTGTTAGCAGCTGCATCGGAAAATGAGAATCTAATGTACTCCCGGTTTCCATTATGAAAAATTCCCCAAAAAAATTTCTGGCCAACGAAAAATTCCCCCAATGTTTTTTTTGGAGTATTTTTCATAATATTTGGGGATTGTGCACTGGGTAATTTTTCATAAATTGGTTGGGGGATTTTTCAGAATTTTTGGGGATATTTCCATATAGCGCTTTTGGGGGAATTTTGTATTTAGTTTGGGGAATTTTTAATATTGGGCATTCTTCATTTTTTTTCGGGGCATTTTTCATAGTGGCGCGAAAGAGGTGTTTACACAGATTCAAAAGTGGGAGGGATTGGAGGTACCCAAACGCAACTTTTAATTTCATCTCGAAAACTGTGTCTAGTTGACGCTTTAACTACTATAAAAAGTGCCCCGGTAGACAAGTTGATAGCAGTGTTGCCAATATAATTTTATATATATCGTAAAAATTCCATACAATTCCCAAAAAGAATCCCTACAATTAGAACTACAATATATTTTCAGTTCAATGTATTTGCCCTTTCACTTTGGCCAGCCATTCTCTCAAAAATCTTCTTCCAACCACTAAAATTAATTTTTTTGTTTGTCAATTTTTTCAGAGAAATCTGATGATGCATAAAAGTGATATAAATTTCGATTTCGTTGTAAACTAAAATTATGTTCGTCGTTTCGACGAATCTATATTATTTTATTATTTGTACTCCCTAAACTATCCAACAATTTTTTTTTTAACAAAAGTACCTACATTTTCACACAAAATTATTTAGAAGAAAAAAATCTCTCCCTACGTCCTACAATGTTAAATTTTAGAAAAAATAAACTCACATGTTTGGAATTTCCCCTACTATTGGCAATACTAGTTGGTAGCGTGCTTGCCTATCAGCGTGGCGGTTGTGGGTTGGATCCCCAACAGAGGCTTTGGTCTGTCGCTGCAAAAATCTTGTCTTTATCTCCCGGTTAACTCTTGGACCCAAAATTCGAATATTAATTTACTTTGTATTGTAATAAAAAAAAAAGTCATACGTGTTCCAGCGTTTCGCTGGGTCTCATCTAGGAATCGAGATATATCGATTTGAAGTTAGTAAGTATCGTATAGGGGAATTTGTCACGTATTTGGCTCTTTTGTTTGACATAACTTGAGAACCACTCGTCCGATTTAGCTGAAATAAATTTTAAAAAACCAAGAATTACAATTCCCTTAATCTGTTCATATATTATTTTCCTTTACAAGTAATAGTTTCCAAGTTAAAAATAAGCGCATGAAGAAAAATTTTTTTTTTTTTTTATTTTTTTCATGATTTATGTCTCATTTTGGTCATAAGTTATGTGACTTTACGTGAAAGTAATAGGACTTGACACTTTTTACCGTTTTGGATTTTTTATGAATTAAAAAAAAAAAATTTTAATTTTTAGGCAAAAATAATTTTTTTTTTCATACATTTATTTATAATTGCGAAACTGTTGCTTAAGTAGGAAAACGGTTTAAGAACAGATTAGAGGAATTGTAATTCTTAATTTTTCTAAATTTGTTTCAGCTAAATCGGATGAGTGGTTCTCGAGTTATGTCAAACAAAAGAGCCAAAAACGTGACAAATTCCCCTATACGATACTTACTAACTTCAAATCGATATATCTCGATTTCTAGATGAGACCCAGCGAAACGCTGGAACACGTATGACTTTTTTTTAACCAATATAACTTTCCCCGGTGGTTTCATCCCAAACCGATTGTGGCTGTCGCACAGTGTAATCAAATGATATGAATAATAGTACAACTGATGATAAGAAACGTTTTAAAGTAATCCTTAGGATGACACAACCTAAAATAATCCTTAGCACAATGAACAAATGTACAAATTTTGAATCCTTATGAATTGATTGGTCTGACTCAGTTTTAAATGTTCGTATCTCGGCGGAAGTTTCCACCATAACTTCGGCCATAAATTTCACGTTCCACTGTCAAATTGCTCGAGAACTTTAGCGTCTCGCAAAAAAAAGACAGAACAAAAAAACACTTTCTGTTCAAGTAATCTGTGGCGGTTGTTTTTGGTGTTTTGTTCACTTCGGTTTTGCGATATTTTATCACGGCAAAACAATTTACATTTTGTTCAACAACATGTCACACAATCCTCCAGCAATACATCTCTCTGCGAGCCACATTTCCTGACATCCCTCGCCATTCACTGCTTTTATGTTTTCCTCTTCCGCCCGTTTTGAAATCGTAAAACTTTGAATGCGTAGAAAGTCATATTTTATTGTTTATTTAATAGTTTTTGATGTTTTGCTGGAGCTTTTAAGACTTGGCAGTGGAGCTGTTGTTGTTGTTGTTGCTATCACAGTCGTCGTGTGTGTATGTGTGTAAACAAACACAATCACAACGGACGCACACAAACGGCGATTGCTATATAAGTGCACCCGAATGTGTTAGAAACTAAGCGAAACTGTGTGTGTGTGTTCGATATGTGTGCATGTGTGGGTGAGAGAGAGGGAGTCGGCGTGTGAAAAAGTGAAAATTATTTATGATTGTTTTTGTATTCCCAAGCAAAATCTATTTGTGTCGTGCCACAAATCTCGGCTCTATACAAAATACACACACACATATATAGATTGGGACAGTCGTATGCACGATAGATACAGGGTGGGTTAGAAGTCACCAGACCATTTTTAACGCGATACAAATCTCAGATTGCATTCATGTGTGGGCAACATATTCAGGTTTTTTCAATGTTTTCTATTGAGAATTCAATCAGATGTCTCTTCAAAAACAATACAATCGGATCGGAGAAATCATTCAGGCTGAGCCGAAGGCCTCGTTGCCAGTGCCATCTCATTAGATTGTATTGTAATTTATTATAACATAATATTTACCAAAAAATTAAAATAAATCTTTCGGAATGAAATCTATCTATACGGTTTCGAGACATTTCGTTTACTGGGCATCCAATCATTAATACATAATGCAACCAAATACCCGGATATTTGGGTTGATTCAATTGTAATGGGAGCATTTTGATGGTACTTGAAAAAGTGTATTTTCTCTAATTGGTCAACAGGCTTGGAATTACAAACTGGAAATAAAATGCAAAGTAAACTTAATTCAGCAAGTCCTTTACAAGATGCTGTGATATGTTTTTGTCCTGATTTTGAAATAGTCCGAAAAATGTTAGCTTGCCCTGTATCAAACGGACCATAACAGACAGATGAATGCGATGGAATACGTCTGTGGCCTGCAGAGCTTTGTTTGAAGGTCTTTGGTTGACAACGTTTTTGAAATTTATTAAAATCCAACGAACAAACATTTGTTCACTTTATCATCAGGAAAAAAAACGTACGAAGAAACCGAAGCAAACGTTTTGTTTTAGGCTTTGCCGTTATTTTGTTAGTTGGATTTGATGGAGTTCACTGTGTGCGTTTCAGCGGAAACCTTGAATGATTGCTGGCTGTGTCCCTTTTGTCATCATATTTACAGTGTGTGGAAAGTCTATGAAATTTAAAATGTAATTGTTGAAGATTAGGCTGCTATGATGGGTCCTGGATGCGGATGGCAAAACGAGCTGTGTTGAAGCGATACCGATAGAGTGTATTCCGAAGCCAGAAACAAGAGATGGAAAGACGGAAATGTGAGGACATTGAGTTCTCTGGAATTAGAAAGGATGCCGGAAAATTCTACCAACGAGTAAAAAATCAAAGCCAAGACTCGTAAATTGGTATAACTTCGTGTAGAGATAACAATGGGAATCTGTTGACAGACACGCCGAGTGCACTGACGACTTTAAAACAACATATCTCCAGCTTGTTAGCGGCCGAAAAATCCCGTGAAGAAAGTAACCCGCAACCAAAGATAGGTGAAGGTGTCAATCCCACTACACACAGCAGAAGCCCCACCTTCAATAAGGCCACAGGTGCTGACGGAATATCGGCAGAGCTTTGCCAGACTGGATGGGCAGCTAGTCTATACCATTTGGACGTATGCAAGCATGTCTGATGATGGGAACCTTAGCGTTCTATGTCCATTTCATAAGAAAGGAGACAAACCCAGAGTGGCCACAGGCCGAATAAATAAAGACACATGAATATACCATCGTTTCATCGGCTATTAAGCCATCGATAGTCCAATAGGAGACAAAGTTGTTTATTAAACTGATTTTATAGCCAACTTAAGTAAGTACAGGGGTTTTCCAACAAGAGGTGTTATTTTGGTATTCAAAGAAAAATGGCAATTTTTGAGACAAATGATCCGAGTTTATTTCATTTCATAATAATGAAAAACAATAGCCTCACGAATTCTATCTTTGAGGATAGAATTTTTTGGCTCCAAAAGGAAGAAGTCGCAAGGTGTTAAATTACAAGATCTCGGTGGCCAATTGTGATCACCTATTCGAGAGGTCCGGAAACTTTTCCCGTAAAAGATCAATGGTTTGTTTGGCACGCCGTCTTGTTCAAAGAAAACGTTGTCCAGATCAATATCATCCAACTCCGACTATAAAAAATCATTAATCATCTCTCGATAGCGCAATTCATTCCACCTCATTTCCGGCAGGACTATAAACCGCACCAAACAGTCACACATTGAGGATAGAGAATCACTCTTTTGTTTTCCGAGCCCCAAATGCAAAAATTTTGCTTGTTGACGTAGCCATCAGTCAAGATGATGTTTCGATGGAATTTCGTATAATTTCTTGTGTTAACCGAAATTTAAAAGCTTTAAGACCAAACTCTTAATGCAAAATACGGTGTAATGACGTTTGTGCAGTGCCCAATTCCAAAGAACGATGAGGAATGGACAAACCTGGATTTTCTTCAACACTTTGGGCAACAGCAGCAATATTCTCAGTTGTTTTTGAGTGACGTGAACGGGTGTTATTCTTCACATCACTAACTTGTCTCAATGTGCTTCACGACGACCCAAAAATGCTTTAATTTTGCGAACTGTGACAGCAAGATTTTCACCATTTTTGTCAATGAGTTGTTGAAGCCTGTATCGTTCCATTTTTAGTAGTGGCGTAGTTTGTACTTGTCAAATGTCAAAGAATAAAAGCATCAAAAGTGACAGCTACGGAAATAATGGGTGATTCCAAATAACACCTCTTGTTGGAAAACTTTAATACACTTCTGGAGAGGCATCATTCAAAATAGAGATATATTAGTCTATTGCTGATGTGCAGCAGAGTATTTTGTGGGCTTACAATATCCAACTAGTTTAAGAATTGAAGCCGAACGACCCTTTAGCGCGTCGCACGTTCGTTGAATGTGCCCAAAACGTGATAGCCATCGATCCCGATTTCCCCATGATTTTTTTTCTGCAATAATGCTTACTTTGGTTGAATGGGTATGTTAATAAACAAAATGTTCACATTTGGAGTAATGAAAAATCCACATGTTATTGTTGAGATGCCATAAAATCATCAACAAGTTACTATTTGGTGTGCTTTGTGGAAAGAGTGAATCATTGGTCCACATTTCTTCAAAAAATAACCCAACCATAATGTTACAGTCAAAGGGGAACGCTATAGATTCATGATTAATGACTGTTTTGAGCCTGAATTGGAGGATATTGATGTCCACGATACGTGGTTCCAACAAGACGGCGGTACATGTCATACAGCCAATGAAACAATATTAGAGGAAACTTTTGGTGAGGGCTTTATCTCGCGACAATGGCCTGTGGCGCGGCGTCCAAGATCATGCTATTTAACACCACAGGACTATTTTTTTGTTAGGTTATGTGAAGTCGCTTGTCTACGCAGATAAGCCCGACACGACTGACGTGAACTCCCACTGAGAATCGGTACAGCTCATCTCCAGTTATGTACCGGGTGTTTTTTAGACGTGTGGTTTTCAATCTGGCCACACATTTTTCGGAGTTGAACTTTTTAACAGCTATCACTTGAGTTATGTAAATTTTGGTTTGCCATTTCATGATGAATAGACTTAATCCAGAACAACGTTTTCAACTCGTGCAAATCATTTCTACAACATTATGGCAAACCCTTATCTTTATAATAAAGATAAATTCTTGAATTATACGCGTTTTGTTTTTTTTTCTTCTTGAAAACCACATGGCTAAAAAACACTCTTTAGAAATTCGGTCTATTATCGTATTGTGCGGAATTCTCTCGTCGTCAATTAGCGACAAAGTCCAAGAAATCTGCTGTTGTCTGAAGCAACTGCAACTACACATGTCTGGTATTTGGAATAAGAGAATAAATCGTCTTCACTCCAACATCTGCCACGACTAAGCATCGTGATAAGCTGTCTTTCGCCTGAATGTACTGTAGGACTCCATGCAATTCGTTATGGGAAAAACCATCTCCAAAACCTAGAAAGCCGTGTCTAACAGTCATAATTTCGAAAAATAAACATATTATTTCCAAAAAAGAGCTTTTTAAACTGTATCTCTTATACTTATATTTTATATTTTTATTATTACTTTCCGATTGCATTTATTCCACAAATCAGTTGATTTTTCAATACACTGTGCCACCCATCACAATGACTGATGCTTGCGAATGCTGTAAATTATAAACGCATAGCAAGATCTAACTACAAAACTGGACAGACGGACAAAAAAAAACCACCCAGCAACAAATCCATAAACAAGGGTTGTTATTAAAATTCACCATAATTCTCTTTGGGTTTTGCATTCGGTCGTTCTTTCGCTCCCGTCACATCCGTATCTATTTAAATTTATGATTGCTCCATTTCCTCGTACTTTTTTCATCACTTGAAAGTTCTCCTCAATCACCGACGCCGTCATCATCTGAAAAGTGCTTTTACCGAGAAGCCCATGCAACACACACACATACACACACACATATCATCCAGTGCAACCACTTCGTTGGTGGTTTTCATTATTGAGCCAGTGACCTGCTCGCCTCTATCACTCCATAGGGTGGACGGTTGTTTGGTGGCTGTGTCGGTTGATTCTTTGGCTTGATCCACCAGTAATGGAATGTGGTTTGGCTTTAAACATTTTTGCATGGGATTTAATTTTGACAGTTCAATGATATATTGTTAAATGCACCCTGTGGATTGGAAATGAATAACAACAGCAGCAACGACCTCTCCAGCACCAGTACCAACATGAAGAACAGCAAAACCACAACAACAACAACAAAAACAAAAAAAGAAACGAGGACAGGAAGAATCTTCAAACACATTCTTTTTTACCACAAATTCATTGTTGTACGCTGCCAAGTTCTGTTTTTAGTGGTGGAAGTTGGAGGCGAAACAAAAAAAAAATGTATTGCAAAAATGAGTGAAGCGTTAACTGCTCCTTAACGGCACGAGCGGGAATGGCAGGGGAAGTGATAAAAAAAGAAACTGGTGTTGTAAATGAAGGATATTTGAAATTCATAAATCCATCATTCCATAATTTACTGGATAAACACAAAAAATAAAATAAATGCTTAAATTATGAAAAATTATTGTAAATTGGGATTAAGTTGTGCGAAATGAGACACAAGATAAATGTTTCTCTGGCATTGGATTACGATGAAAAACGGCAAAAAGATGATGATGAGATTATAAGGATGAGGTGACACGTGCATTGAACGGCTCCATACAACAGGAGTATAATTTCATGCAAAATGTGTTTTACTAGATTTTAATGAATATTGAAAAAAAAACGGATTCCAATTTGTATACAGAGATGTCTCATAGCCGGAGTTTTGAACCGAGAGAGAAACTCTGACTACAACTGCGGCCCCACATCAACGCCGACAAGCCTAAATGAATAACCAAATTAATTTTAATATTTCGTATGACAAACTTACTAACAGTTTCCGCATTTATTTGACATATTTTTTTATTATTAAAAAAAATTTATTTAAATTTATATTTTAGTTTTTGGGTCCAAGGGTAAGCCGGGTGACACATACCATACGGCTAGTTTTTTGCAGAGACAGACCAAAGTCTTTGGTGGGAATCGAATCCACAATCTTCACGCTGATAGGCAAGCACGCTCCCAACTCACCGATCGGGGCGATTAAACCATTTCGACAAATTTATCGATTTATAGTAGCTGGCGATTACAATGCCAAACTCTACTTATAAACCCTAAAGGGAGAAAACTACTTAATCCAATTTCGACCGCAAATGTCAATGTTATTTCTGGCGGTCAAACAGCGTACTGGATGTAATTGACTTTGCCATAATGAAGAATATAAAGCGCGATCAGGTATCTATCAGCTCCTCATTTTATCTGTCTCCTGATCACACGCCCACAGTCATAACATTATTCGATGATTAATCTAAAACAGAAAACGAACACCACTTTCCCAACAAACGCACAAATTGGATTAAATAGAAAGAAAAAGTATGTTAGTTCAACCTGCATTTCACTGAAATCACCAGATGAAATAGAGTCTATTGTAAATTGTATTACTGAGATCATTATCAAAACGGCAGAAATCGCAGCGCCAAAGTGCACTGGCAGAACCCGTTGAAGATCTTGTCAAAGAAAAACGAAAACTCCGAAAAGAATGGCAACGACATCGGTCTCCAGCACTAAAGGTTAAACTAAATGATTGCCAGAATAGATTAACAGCTATCCTTAACCCTCTAACCGGCAAGTCGGCGCTGAGGCGGTGTTAATTTATCGTGTTTAATTTCACAAAATTTGTTTGTTTGTTTGTTAAAAAAAACAGGTTCCAAGGATTTTCCAGAATCTCTGTTCGGCCGGTTAGAGGGTTAAGGAAATATATGAATCAGCCCTTAAAAATTACTTGGATAATCTGGATTCAACCTGGCAAACTACTACTACAGCCTCAGGAAGGGTAGAAAAGGCATGCGATGCCCTATCTTACATGAATCCCCAATTCGCCTTTGAAACAGCATTTGGACATCATAAGTTTTGTACACTTTCATACAATTTTTAAAAGTTATGACATGTTTTTTTAAGTTGGCATAACTGCATCGAATCAGTTGTTACAAAGTTTTGAAGACCGGACTTTGAAACGCCAACAGTAAAATCGATATTTTTTCCAAATTACATGGAATTTTCTTGGTTGAAACTGCATCATTAGTTTTTTACACTTTCATGGAATTTTTAAAAGTTATGTAACGTTTCTTTGTAACACATAGAAATATCCACATTAGAACCCAGGTGTCTTTGAACCAAATTCGATTCATGACATTCTGAATCGTTTGAGCCATGTCCGTCTGTCCTGCTGGAACGCATGATAACTTTCGAAAGAGTAAAGCAATCACTCTGAAATTTGGCATGGCTTAATATATTCCCAAAATCGTAGAAATCGTGTAATAATATCAATACGCCTAGTTGGATTCTGTATTTAGTAAAGGCATAACTAGACAAAGATTCTGACAAAAACTTGGAAGTCTGTCAACTCCCATTCTGGTACCTCCCATACAAATGTACCATCATGCCTACCATAGAAATCGTGTAATAATATCAATATGCCCGAAGCAATCTTGCCCAAATTTCGTATTTACTAAAGCTATATCTAGACAAAGACTAGGACACAAACTCGGAAGTCTGGCAACTTCTTTTCTGGTACCTCCCATACAAATGTACCATCCCGCCCCTAAAGCCGTGTTATATTATCAATATGACCAATGCGATCTTTTCCCAATTCTGTGTTTAGTAATTCTATAGCTAGACAAGGTTTTGGACAAAAACTTGGAAGTCTGGCAACTCCCCTTGTGGTTTTCTATAACATTCGGTATTTTGAGGTTGCTATTATGGAATATGAGACTTGTATGTTTTTACTGAGGGTGAGGGTCGGGGAGAAGTCGGTTTACCCGACTGCAACTTTTTCACTGGTTCAAATTCACTTCATAAGAAATAAAAACTCAAAGACTACTTTGAATGAAATACAGTAACAATAAACTACTAAATACTTCCAACACGAACCGCTAACATACGTACAGATCATTGCTACCGTCAATGAAGAGATAAGAGAATTTTCCTGAAAATGTATTAACACGAAATATTAAATTAAGATCTGAATATACAGTCGAATTTGGCTAATCGAAAATGAAAAAAATCAAGGACTCTTTTCACTTATGGGGGATTTTTAATAAATAGAACTTCGGATAATTGAACCTTCTTTATTTTAAACGAACTGTTCTATGAAAGAAGATATAAACGTGTGGCACAACTATTAAAATAAATGTATGTCAAATTTAAATTCAATATTAATGAACTTGGATGAAAATAGTCACTTATTTTCATTTGGTTGACTTGTCTTAACTGTGGTTAACACATAATTTTTTGAGATCATTTGTTTTGTCCAAGTCTTCCGAATTGTTTAATGCCTCCATCGTAGTAGGCTTAATAGAAAAACGATTTGCGTCATTTCAAACGATATGGAGATCATAACTTGGCTAAATATGGGTAGCAGATACTTGAATTTTAAAATTTCGATTTCGTTAATCGCTGCTGATGAAATTTTATTGTAATTTACATGAATCGTATTCTGCTGGTACAGAATAAAATTCCTTTAATTAAACATTGCCAACATTTGAAATATCCAAAGCTTTCAATAAATTCAGCTGCTCGACATATTAAACATTCAGCGTTTAACTTTGAAGCGGGATTTTGTATGCATCCGATTACCGCTGAACGACCAAATAAATTTGAATATAAAACTTTTCCATAGTGTGCCATACTATTAATACCATACTGTGTCATATTCCATAATTACAAACAGAGCTTATTCGCATTCGAATGACAATATTGCAAAATTATAAATAATATGCAAATATTTGTCCGTCAGTTACGAATTAAAAATTGTCCACCTTGCACAAAAGGGGGGTAAAGTGTCTGTGTGTGTTTGCGTATGTATGTGGGTGTATGAATGTCCTTAGAAAAAGTGTTGACCACAGTTGCAAATTGTAACCGTTAACTAGAAAATGTTCGAAATGTAAAAACGGCTTTGTCACAAAATTGCCAAGGTGTCATGCAGAAGTCAGTTTATGGCTTGCGGTTGCGGTCAACTTTACTCTTTGCTCGCAGTACGAGTTTTTGTTCCATCGCACGCTTTCATTCTGTTTTATGCGATTCCCTGTGAAATGGACATTGCGTCAGCAAATTTTTCCATTGGTCAATGTAATTAAGCCACAAAATGCTGCTGTTAAAGTAACAGTGTATGAAATTGCAACATCCACAACGGCTCCCACATCCACGCCCGCATTACACATTTGCACCTACAAATGTTGAGGAATTTGTAGAGGAAGTGGCAAAAAGTGTTGAACATGAAAGAGGAAAACCAAACAGAGCAGCATTTAATTGTGGCCACTTAACAGAATGTTTAAGTGTGGTATTACAAATTATGGAAGTCTTCTTCTTTTTTTTTTTTTTTTGGAAAAGTTAACAAACTTTTTCTGGGTTTGATGGTAGGAGTGGTCGATTATGGGGGTCAACGAGGACGAATGTATTGCAAAGTTGCAGTATTTAAAAAAACATGTGCTAGAGAAAATTCGGGGCACAGGCTCTGAAATAAACTAGTACCGGTTTAAAACAGTTGAGGGGAGGTAAAAAATAATAGGGGTGTATTAGGAAATATCTCATTTTTGTATGTTTGGGTGGTATTACCATAAGCTTATCCGCATTAGACCGTGCATTGTGCTACACCCAAAAAAAAAAATGTGATTCCAAAACATACTCGAAATAAAGACCAAAAAACTTATTCAAGTATTTTTGTGTAAAAAGGTGTAAATTAAATTAGGTTTTTACATTGAATAAATCTACACTGGTTGCCATCCTAAGGTTGAAATTTACTTAATTTGAGTACGTTTTTTCTGGTATTTGGTAATTTTCGTTTGAGTGGGTGTCAAAGGTCTCACCGCATTCTGCAATCTGGAGTGGACTGCGGATGGTCAGGAGCTCCTACGATAGTTTACCTATCCTGAGCCACTGTGATCAGTGAGAGTACGTCAACATTTAGTCGATATCGATTTACATTTCCTGAAGAAGGGACTCCATGCATTTGTTAATATATTTCGAGTGGACGAGCGTTATAGATAAGCTTACTAGTCTAACGAGTTGGGAAATAGCTTCACAGGTGACAGCAGTCAAATCCAAACAGACAATGTTTTTTTTTATAAATTTCCCTTTTAAATAGAAACTCCTAGCCCAAAGTTGTTTATTTACAACTAAAAGTAAAATATAATAAAAAAAACAATTTCATATTTTCTTAATATTCGCATTCGCATATGCGATAGTAAATGTTCTCAGAAGTTCTCTTGTTTTTAAACCAAAACTGTAAAACAATATCAAAGATCACACCCTTTTAAAGCAAAATATTACTCCAAATAAGTGCTAAAACAGAGTTTATGTCGAATTATACATATGGTAAAGAGTTATACATTTTGCGTTTTCAAAAGTAAACGTTAATAAAACACATATAAAATATTTTTGTTTCATGATATTTCTTTTTTATTATAAACTTTGAACATTGACATTATGTGTGAAACACTACATCATTTAAATGACCACCACGCGAAGTGTTACAAGCATTGATTCTTTTGAGGTCATTTTGGACCACTTTTTGGCACATATTGGGCGGAATCTCAGACCAAACTTGACGAATTTTGGTTCTTAAAGGCTCAAGGGTTAAAGGTTTATCTGGATCAGCACGGTCATTCGCGTAGCCCCACAAAAAAAGTCGAATGGTGTCAAATCGCATGACACCAAATCGCTTGGTGGCCAGTTGATGTCGCCACGACGAGAAAGTACGCGGCCCGGAAATGTCTCTTGCAATAAATCCCTATTCGCTCGAGTTGTGTAGCATGTGGCACCGTCTTGTTGAAACCACATATTCTCCAAGGCGTATTCGTATAACCCTTTAATTTAACTTGCCCAACCGAACACAATACTGGCATAGTCGGAGCGTATGATTAATATTGGATTACATTTACAACACTCATACGTATGGGTGGGACGTCAACATACAATGCTACACCACACTGAACATTCAACCAGGAAACCACCTAAACTTAAACGGTCTTTAGCAAAACGTCGATCAGAGTTTCAACAAGTCAAACAATATAATTTTTCAGTTTCGAGAGTCTCAACAAAAGACATCCCTTTACTTTAATACCGAAACAACAGCCAAGAAAATCATGGCATCTGCAAGAGAGTCAATCATCACTTTTCATAATTTGTCAGAAGCAAGAAAGCCCATGAATAATTTTATTACCGAACTTAGGTACTATAAAGAAACGTATGTATTTTTATACAGCTAAATCATGTGTTACTCACAAAAAATGAGTATCAGCGACAATGAAGGGTGCCAACGAATCGAATTAGCCAGTACACATGAAAATACATTAGATAAAAAAAATGTCAACTAGAATATTAACAGAGATTTTCGAGTTACAAATAACCAAACGGACGAAACGGAATTTATGTTCCTTATTTTAACGAAACGAAAGACTCATTCGTTTTATTGAAACAGGCTGTTAAGTGATTTAAATCAACTATGATGAAGATTAATTGTTACTACATCTCCTTTTTTTGCTATTTTTTTTTTTGTTTTTTTATAATTTCCCTTTTTTGCTGCAATTAGAGAAATTATGACTCGTGGTTTTTTTCCAACACATTAATAATTGAATAACTTTTGGTTTGAAAACCATCAATTACATTTGTTACGTTATTTTGCAGTTTTATCTTTTGCTGTTTGTGCCCACACCACAGTGATTTCGAAAACCAAAAATGTTGCAATCAAAATGGGTTTAGGGGAAATTCAAAAGGTTGTGATTTCTATTAGGTTCATACTAAGCTTTCAAATTATTTTTCTTTGAGTCTTTGGAAAAACTCCTTATAGACTATAACAAAAATAATTGCTGATATTAAAAATACAAAATAATAAATTATTTCTAAATACATGACTAAAAAAATCCAAATCAATTTCTATATTTTGACTTATTGAATTAAAAAATAATTAAAAAATGAAATCTATCAGTTTTGGAAATTGGTAAAGCATTACAAATTATAGTAGCGTGGTTTTAATATTGCAAAGCTTGAACAGAATTAAT
This sequence comes from Hydrotaea cyrtoneurina, assembly GCA_958296145.1. NCBI lineage: Eukaryota > Metazoa > Arthropoda > Insecta > Diptera > Muscidae > Hydrotaea > Hydrotaea cyrtoneurina. The sequence goes on along the minus strand of OY282514.1, from coordinate 45,425,550 downwards.
GAGTATTTCTTTTGTTTGGAGGATTCGACTTGTAGCAGGTTTTTGTGGTCTATCAACAGATTGATATTATCTCTTTATAGACTTTATGCGAAAAAAATTTAAAGTAGTAGAAGTAGCATCTGAATAATGATCTAGAAAAACAAACCTCTATTTATGACCAAACACAATGTAAATCATCTCAGTGGACACTGTTTGCAGTGGACACTGAATGTGTCGCTCACGGTTAAATTTGCATTAACCAAGAACATAGGGTGTATCAGTAAGAGTGCAGTTTTTAAATGTAGTGGCATTTTTTTGTCACATTGAAATTTATCTGTTATGGTTATTGAAAATTAATGGCTTTATGAATACTTACTACAAAAATTTGAAACGTTATGCTAAGATCGCTCGCAAACTTCGAAAAATTGTCAGCCGATGAAGTGCCACCATTCGAGGAGTGGTCAAAGTGAAGAAGCTGGGTCGGTTATGAACACTAATACTTCCGTATGTCAATGTACCGGTCGATCTCTTGCAAATGGTGCTGATCTAAACGGGAGTGTTGCCAAAAACCCCGCAATATGAATTCGGCATCGTTCACAATAACTTCAGATTTCACTCAGACCATTGAAAGAGTCGGTAATTCGTCCAATGAAAATGGAGCAAAGTAAAGTCAATGCCAACAAAATATTCATATTCTCCGTTGAAGCAGATTTCCATCTAAATACACAAAAAAATTTAATACACAAAATTCTCGAATTTGGGGATCCGAAAGTTGTCCTGCAATCCATGAAAAACAATTGCACCCACAACGAGCAACGCTGTGGTGTGGATTTTTGTCAGACGGCTTGATTGGGCCTTACAGAGTTCTGGAAGTGCATAACTTTCTAAATTTTTCTAAAAGTGGATCATACTCAACAGCTTCTAGAGTCATATACTTCAGAAATTGTTATTGTGAATCTTCGTTTTGGAATCGCAATATCAACAGTTGGTTACCGAATATATTACGGATTTCACGGAATTCTTATGGGAGACAATAAAATGCTGCGAATATTCATAACGAATTCTGTTGTGAATTTGTGTTTGGATTTCGTCTGGCCCTCATCGCTTGTTCATTGCTGAATTACCTATTCCGATATTCCGTGTTGCGTCTTCTGTCAATACGCCATTCAGATGTGTGGAGAATAATTCTATTCTAATACTTTTTTTTGCAGATGCCCTGGTTATGTTCCGTTCTAGAGCAAGCAACGTTTGGGCTTAGGGTTTAAAGGAAGCCCAAATTTGAAAAGGGAGGCCACCCTGAATGGCTTCGATGTCCTCTGCGACTCTATTTTAAAAGTCTTAGAAGATTATCCGGACAGAGAAATTATAGTCGCTGGGGATTTCAATGCCCATAATAATTCTTGGCTTTCCCATTCGAGTCGTACATTTCCGGAGGGTCAATACGTAAAAATATTTGACGCCCACACCAACTTGCTGCAATACAATTCAGTGCGTTGAAGGGCAACAACAAAATATTCTTGACCTTTTCGTAAGAGTTTAACGTTTTATCATCTCTTGGTAATTCGAAACACTGCACTATTTCAGCATCCTTTTTGTTCAATAATCTTCGGTCATATTCTAAACCAGTCACGAAGCGGCCAATGGACATATAAGAAAGGGCACGATGGGCAGAACTCGACAATTGTTATCAGCATTTTGTCTGGAAATGATTTTTCATTGACAATAATGTCGATGCAGCTGCCGCAATGGTCGAGAAAATAATTGTTCTTCTCTCGAATCAGTGAGCTGTGTACGATATAATTTGTATACTCACTGACCGGGAACAACAGTTTCAAGCCGGCACCGAACGGCAAATGTCAACATTTACGAGGTGGAAACAGCCACTGAAAAATGTTTGATGGTCTTAGCCGGTTTCGAAATCGGGTTCTTCTGTGTGATAGTCGCACATACTACCTACCACACCACGGCCGTCCACATTCCCTCGAAGACTACTTCGGTCAATCCTTCAAACAATTGATGGTTTAATCAGATGTTGAAATTAAAAACGCCCATAGTAAGCAACAAACCGAAACGATCAAAGTGTGTCAAATAAAAAAAAGAAAACTCCGGGCCGGGTGATTTTTTAGCATTAGGAAAATTTGTTAATATTCAGCATATTCCCAAGAAAGGTGAGGCTGCAAATCCTGCAAATTACCATCCAATTGCAATATGTTCTCGCTTTCGAAGGTTATGTAGAGTCTGGTTAACCACCATTTGATAAATCTCGAGTTTAATATCATCTGAATGGTCGACAGTATGTCTTCCGTAGAAATTGATCTAGTGGATCTACCTGAAAGCGTTATTTACGGAGCGATAGAGTCGATCCATTCACCGTCTTGGTGAAAGCAAGGTAGTAGGTCTGACTATTTGCAAGGCATTCGACAGGGTCTGGCACGGAGCACTCATATCAAAACATATTGCATTTGGTTTCGGTGATACCATCTCTTGATTCATATCGAGTTTTCTCAAAGATCGTTCTATACGGGTTGTTATATTTGGGCTCTCATTCAATGGGCATAGGTTAACCGCAGGAGTGCCATAAGGTTCTGTCCTCTCTCCTTCTCCTGTTCATATTTTCATTGACGACCTGTTGGGATCAGATTGTGAAACAAATCTACTCGTTTACGGATGGCCGCAGCCTCTGTCATTCATACTCATCGGCCAAGTCCTCCGGAAGTCGAGGACAGTATATGAACCATAAATGACTCACTGAAATGTGATTTGGCAATGATTTATGTGTGGGGTCAAACGAACAGAGTAATGCACTTTAAAGCGAATACATCCGGCCAAAAATTAAATACAACTCCCATATATGGGCAGTGGCTGCAAACACATCGTTGCAGCATCTGGGTGATTTACAGAGGAGAATAGTTGTTTGTTTTTTTTTTATACCCTCACCCTACGGGTAGGAGGGTATATATCATTTGATACGACCCTAAAGTGTAACACCTAGAAATATTCACATTAGACCCCAGGTGTCTTTGAACCAAATTCGATTCATGACTTTCTGAATCGTTTGAGCCATGCCCGTCTGTCCGTCTGTCCTGCTGGTACGCACGATAACTTTCGAAAGAGTTAAGCAATCACTCTGAAATTTGGCATGGCTTAATATTTTCCCAAAACTGCTTATGGGATTGCATATGGACTATATGGCCACACCCCTTCGGGTGCCTCCCATACAAATCTGCTATTTCGCCCACTTTATAAATCGTGTAATAATATCAACACGCTCAAGTTCAATCTTGGCAAAATTCCGTAATTAGTAAAGGTATAACTGAACAAAGTTTCGGACAAAAACTTGGAAGTCTGGCAACTCCCCTTCTGGTACCTCCCATACAAATGTACCATCCCACATACCTTAGAAATCGTGTAGTAACACCAATATGACCAACGCGATCTTGCCCAAATTCTGTACTTAGTAAATCTATAGCTAGACAAAGTTTTGAACAAAAACTTGGAAGTCTGGCAACTCCCCTTCTGGTACCTCCCATACAAATGTACCATCCCGCCCTAATACTATCAGTATAACCAACGCTATCTTGCCCAAATTTTGTATTTAGTAAAGCTATAGCTAGACAAAGTTTTCGACAAAAACTTGGAAGTCTGGCAACTCCACTTCTGGTACCTCCCATACAAATGTACCATCCAATATTTTTCTATAGCATTAGGTATTTTAGGTTTGCTATTATGACTTTTCATCAGATGTTACATCAAATGATGGTAGCTACGGTCACTTTTGACTTTCCGATACTTATGAGTATGAGACTTGTATGTTTTTACTGATACAAGCAGTCGGTTTACCCGACTGCAACTTTTTCACTGGTTTTTTGTGACTATCACTCAGGGGATGCCCCCTATAAATGCAATGCACTGTGTTAGCGATAGGAAGGAAGTTTATTTGAGGCGGGAAAGAGAGAGTAGTGTTTGTTGACGTTGGCCTTGAATTTGATAATGCCATTGCAGGCAGGAAAAACACTTGTAGGAAGATTTTTCCACATACGAACTTTGGATACCCATCGTCTAGTACCTGATTTTAGAAATTTCAGCCGGAAAATGCGGCTGTCCAGGAACTACCATGCGTTCTTTTACAAATTGCATGTTGATTGGACGACGCAACGTCCAATGCCATTATTTTCTATCGCAAACACGGTACATTGCATTTCACGCAGGCGTAACCTGAGTAGTAGTGCAATACAAGAAAATATACAAGCGCCCCGGTAGGCGAATTGGTAGCGTTCTTGCCTATCAGCGTGGGAGTTGTGGGTTCGATTCCCACCAGAGGCTTTGGTCTGTCGCTGCAAAAATCTAAACATATGGTCTGTGTCACCCGGTTTACCATTGGACCCAAAAATTAGAATATAAATTTACTTTGTATTGTAATTAATAATAAATAAATATAAAAAAAAAATATAATAAATGGAGTCCGTCGTCCAATTCTTTTAGGTGTAAAAAGAGAAAAGCAATTTTATTATTGCAGTTTCATGAAACACGTGCCTTTAATCTTAGACTGCCTATTGCAATTATTTCGGTATATTAACAGCATTTCTTACTTTGAACTTTGCCAATAAATTGTAGGCACAATCGAACCGCCGATCTAGTACCTCATGTACATGTACAAATTATGTTACTCTTGACTTTCACCGACTCTTCAAATGACACAGCAACCAAATGGTATAAAATGTAATAGGGGAAACTATTAAAAACCACTGTGCAACCCTACTCGACAATTTTTGTTAAATGGTTTCCATTCGAATTTTTTAGGGTACTTTGCACTCTTTTCCACACCCAAAATATTCCGTAATGTTTTCCAAATGCAATTAAAAATATAAAACTAATTTGTAGTTTTTTCCTATCAGGGTGTGAGTCTGTGTCTGAGGTAGCCATAGAGAATGGGGGTGTGGCTCCCACTTATTTGGATATTTCGACCATAAATTAGATACAAACTCCTCTTCAGCAGACATCTCAACATAGTCGTCCTTATTGATGATACTCCACCAATTTGTTTGTCCTCCCCACCCTTTGCAAGTAATGACCTCGTTTTTTCCGCTTGGCTGTGTGGCGGATATTCGGAAAAAGTTTTCCGTATTTTCATTCCATAACTTTTGTTTGTTGCTGCTGTTGTTCTAGTTTTTGAAAATGTTGTGATATAATGATTCGTCGATGTTCTTTTTCGTTCATCTCCAGTTGTTGGTCGGTTGGTTGTTGGGTATTTGTTGGCGATGATGCCTTAAGCCAAATGTTTTATCCCGATGATGCTTTTTGTCCCAACAGCTTCCAATTCTGCTGGCCGTGGTGGTGATGATGCAACTGCTTCTGTTTTAGGGTATATTTAGTTGTGGTAGATGTTTGGAACTTAATAACTTTTCAAAAAAAAAAAAGAGAAAAAAAAACATTTAGACACACATACATGTACATACAATTTACTATGTTCTGCTGAGCGTTGTTCCGTCTCCACTCAACGCTGGTGAAAATTCAAATTTGTGTGTGTTTTAAATGTAATTTTCATAATTAAATGTGAAGAACAAAGTTTCACTTCGGCTAAATATTCAGGGAGTTTGCAGATCTATGCAGGGTATGTTAATGTAACTTGTTTGATAGAGAGTCACAGTGGTTCTAGTAAACAATTTGACCAACTATCAGGAATGTTGCTGACCATTATGAGGAACCAGGATATTTTCCTCGAATAGTCGCACCCTTAACCCATCCAACCGGTCAATATCCTGGAATAGGATATTTGACTGTCCCCCTCTATGTAGAGAGTTGATACAGAAAATGTGTTACAGAAAATGTGGAACGTAGACAACGAGTGTACAAATTATATAGGGTGGGCAACATGACCAGCTCGGCAGATCTAGCAGAAAATTAGAAGATAAAAAAATCGATGTTGAGATGTACCGAAGCAGACCTAAAAGTCAAACATCTGACGAAGGGTGCTGGCAATGGTATAAAATGCTTTAGAGACGGAAATGGAAATCTGATAACTAACTCAAAATGTTGGCCACCAGAAGATCATGTGGGAAGAGACAACAAGGCCGGTGTCGAATTAAAAGTAGCCAGCCTAATCTAATTCAAAGTCTGCAATCGTAAACCTAAAAGCTAATAAGACGCCGAGGGACTATCTCAGGAGCTGTTTAATGCGAGTCCGCCCAATTAGATTGAAATAAAGGTCAGATTCTTGGAACCTCATTACACTATTTCCAGACCAATGCTGCAGGCGTTAGGTGTTTGTCATGAGACGGTCATGGTACATGAAAGATCCTCCATTCAACCTAACCTAACCTTATTTAGACATGAAAATAAGATGTCGGAACCGAAGAGGAAACGTTCAGAAATTGGAGCTTAAATAAAACCTGTTACTACGGTAGCAGGTAAGTTAAAAATGTGCCAGAGTACTTAAATGCAAAAAAACTTCTTTACGAACAGCGTCTTCGTGCTAAAGTTCTATCATCTCCCAGGGGAGGTAAGCGCCTTTAATAATAATAATAAACTTTATTTAATAGCGAAAAAAAGGGGTCTTATATCAAAACTAGTTATTGCACAGATTTGGCTTAGCCTTATATCTAGAGTATTATTTTAATTATTATGAAATGAAATTGATAGATTTTATAGACAAATTACATGACCTGAAGGAATGTAAGCGCCTTTTATCTTCTTATATATCAACGGTTGTTAAAGATGACCCGGTTGGTAAAGCTAACTGAAATATTTTCCAACGAATTTATCTTTGCCTGAGAGAAGTCAATCATTCCCAAACATCGAAAACTTAAATAGTTCCATGCATATGATTTTTTCGAACACGTGGAGTTAAGAACTCAATGTAAATAAAACTCCGGGCCCGGATGGTATTTTCAACATGTCGTATCGTGCTGGTGTTTAACCTTCACTTTGGAAAGTTGTCAGCCGATTCCCAAGAAATGTGAGGCTACAAATCCAGAAAATTCCCTCGCTATTGCAATATGTTCTGAGCTCTCGAAGGTCATTGGAGGGCGTGGTTAACCACCATCTGGTTTATTATCTACAGTCTGACGGCCTTCTGAATGAAAATCTACAGGAGACCTGATGGCGTTTCTTTCGGAACGATGGATTCGATCTAATCACCGCCTTGGTGAAAGCAAGGCAGTGGCTTTGGATATTTCTATGGCGTTCGATAGGTCGATTCGTATCGAGTTTTCTGAGAGATCACTATATACGTGCTGTTATTGAAGGAGTCTCATCAATGAGCATATATTGACTACAGGAGAGCCAAAATGTTCCTCCGTCTCTTCTGCGTCTGCGCCTGCATCACTACAGCTACGGCAGTAGTCGTTATACTGTGTCCTGTGAGTGCGGATATCAGTTTAGGTATTTGCTTTCTGTTGTAGTTGATGATATCCTCTGATTATATTCAGGCCAGATTTTCCTTGAGATTCGACATTAAACTAAAACCCTACATCAAGGGATAGGGATAGTGCTGTAGAACGCTCCTCTTAATGCACCCCACGGATACGTGTAGTGTGTCGAGTTCAAGGGAGGCAGATTCCGTCCTTGCTAGTTCATCAGCCCATTCATTCCGCAGAAATTCTTGTGGATAGGTATCCACTCCAAGGACTCAGTCTCGCAAAGACCTTCTTACAATATTTTACTAAAGCAGAGAAGGTCACACAGGATTTTATACTCGCTTGGCTGTCAATGCAGATACAAATGCGTCTATTAATGTGTTGATGCAGTAATTGCAGGCAGGCTTCTTTTATGGTAAAAATTCCTGCCAGGAAGACGCTGGATACATTCGGGAGACGATAGGCTTTGAAAATATTCCCGAGGCAACTCCGCAATCCATAGTAAAGCCTTACAACTTCTAGACCGTTAACAGCGGAGAGCGGAGATGATGACAGGGGATATTATGGTATCCAATTCTGCGGTCTTTTGAGTCCAGCTGGTGTCTTTACTACCAACTGTGATATTATCATATTCAAGCCAAATTTACGTATTTTTGTGGTCAATAAGTCACATTTGTTTTGAAAATATCCCAAAAAAAAAAAACGAAAAATTCCCCAAAATTAAAAGTTTTTCCGTCCAGCGGAAATTAATTTGCTCTAAAAATACCGCACAGGACCAAGAAATTTGTCCGTCTGCGGGAGCTGTCCGCGAGTAGAGCTTTTACTGTATTACCTAAAAATTCTGAAAAACTCAGTAATTTTTTGGTGGAATTTTTAATTATTTTTTTGGGGACATTTTTTGTTTGGAACATTTTTCATAGAGCCGAAAAAATTGATTCTTCAGCCGAATCGTACGTATGTGGAATACTCTTCCAGCAAATGTGTTTCTTTTCAATACGTGCTTGAAAAATTTGGTGTCAGATACCTCCAAATCTGCAAAGCTTCATCACTTGATTCTTTTTAGTATAAGTACTATCATTCCACTGTATAAGTGCGCCAGTTAAAAATACTTGATCAGCATAATTGTATTACTTCTTTTTTTTTTTGTTCATTAGATTTAACAATCAAAGGGCTGCATTTTATTTATTCACAAAATATGCATGATTACTTTCTAGTATTCTTTAAGGGAATAATAAAAATTGTTCACCAACCAGTTTCCTTTCCATTCTGTCACTCGAGTAGTGGTGCGTTGCGAACAACTACAACAAACACGCACAAGAAGGTCCTTTCAATAATTGCCTTCGAGCCAAGTCAAAATTGTTGGTTACTGTCATCGCCCTTAACCACGACACACAAAGCCAGCCAGCAGCAGCTTCAGTAGAAAAGAATGAGAAGTGGAAAAAAACAAAATGCTAGACTTCATTGCAGATAAGAGCATTAACAACAACTTTGGCAAAACTAATTAAGCCAACTTAAGAACATCAATGCGTATAAACATTAAAAAAAAGAGACGAGAAGCACTACAAACCCACAACAACAACAACAACGAAGATGACGATGTCGATGGCATTCGAATATGGAAGCCCATCCCTCCCCGTATAGTTCTATCTGTCAGAGGGAAGTGTTGTTGTTGTTTTTTTTTTTGTTTTCCTCACTTGGAGTTGTTGGTATTGCATGGGGCAGAAAACAATTTTCAAAGCAAAGAAAGTAATTATGGTTTCTTTATTGGTTCAGTTTTTTTTCGTTTTCAGATCTTTGGTTTGGTTCGGTAGCCATGAAATATTTATAAGATAAAAACTAAACTTTCAATAAATGCAGTGTCTTCAAGTCCCATCGTTTGTGTACAAAAGATGCTGCCCGAAGCTAATAATGACTATGATGATAACACTATGCGTTTAATTGAGCGACTTTTGCTAGGGGAGAAGAAAATCCTTTACGGAATTAAAGATTTCCAAATAATGGTTTTTTAAAACAACAAAATCGACAAGATTTGGATATTCGAGAAACATCCCGGAATAAAATGTAAATGACATTCATAATGAACAACACAGTCAGCACGCGAATGGACATGTGATCTATGTAGTTTCATATATTCTCGGAGTAAATATATCCATGCAGAGATCCTGAGAGTTTAAAATCTGAGATTGAGTTTGTAGGCAGAAATTTCATATCCGATGAGATAGCCTGACCACTTCCTACGCAATCATAGTTCCCCGAATTACACATTAACATATGTATATTAGGGTGGAGTGAAAAAAGTCGCCTTCGGAAAGAAATGCCTTTCAGATCCTTAATAAGGGAAAAATAAGGAAAACAATTTTTAAAAAAATGTGGAGGTCGTTTTACGCTCTTGAAATTTGGAAATTTTCACAATTTCAAAAATTATTATTTTTACAGTTTCAGAATTTTATTATCAACCAGATCCGGTAATTGACAATTTAGAAAAAAAAAATGATTGTCAAAAAATTCCTAGAAGAACAAAAATCCAAATAGTCCCTACTTCAAAAAAATTAATTTAGCATGTAAATCTAAAGCTACGAATATTGGTCGATTGTCCAATTCTTTATGTCAAATATTTATATTTAAGTACTGAACAAGATCCGACTTGTACATTTTGAATAAGTCTATTCATTTATTTTTACGTGCTATCAGAGGATGTAAATACGAATAGGAGATATTGAAAGTGCTTTGCCGCCGTTATAAACATTTTTAGTTGATCTTTTATTATGAATTCCTGAATAAAGTGAAAATGTATTGCTGATAAAAGTATAATGCAGCAAATAGAATGTAGTTGTGTCCTTGTAGAAGAACGGCTAGACCCCAAATCGTGAGCTGTATTTCGTGATAATTGATATACCTATTAGGCAAATCTGTTCTATCATATCCCCATTCTGCTCTATCATGTCCCTTGGTGATATTTTTAACATCAATACTTTTTTTTTTTAATTTCCTAAATTGATTTAAATAATACTATATATTTCCAATAGGATTAAGTTCTCTTCATGGCCTTTTAACTTCTTTCACACTCCACTGGAACAAAAGTTAAGCATTTATGAAAAAATTTAAGAGCGCATAAAATACATGGCACACACATGCACTCCTCCTGGATATCCTGGTTGTATCCATCCCGAAAGAATGTATGTACAACGCAAGTTTTGAACAACACTTGCAGTGTAAAGACGATAGAAAAGAAGAGTGCAACAACAACAGCAGCACAGAATACGAAAATTTATTTGGGAGTTACAGAAATGGCTAAACTTCAAAAACAAAAACTGGAAAAACTTTTGAATTTATTGTTAAACTTTTGGCTTTAAGTGCAATTACGAGTGTCATTTTATGCAGCCATGTGACAACCGAAAATGCCGTGAGCGACTGTGCGGACTTGTGTACCGTCTCCCCTGCTGTCCCTTGTAAGGGCAGGGGTTCACGAAACTGCGTCGGTGTCGCTGACAATATTGCGTTGCATACCCCAAGTATGGCAAAAAGTTATGGTTGGCCACCGTTTCAAGTGATCATTTGTTTTGGTGTCCACAAAATGCGACCGCATGAGTACGGAATACATGTATTTTGGGGTCAACAAGCAGCATTTGTAAACAGTATTGTGCACTGCCATGCGTATGGGATGTCCTTGTTGTAATTCAGTTGCAAAGTACTGCCGACGATCATAAAAAGGGTGTTTCAGTAAGAGTGAACTTTTTTCAATTTAGTGTGATATTGTTTGTGCAAATGGCAACTCTGAAAGCTGTCACATATGTTTATTCCCGTTATTACAAATGGATTGCTTTGCGAATGAAAACCGCGTTATAACTGTGAAAGCTTATTACAAACATTTGGAAAGTTATGCTAAGACCGCTTGGTAAACGACAACTCCATAATTGGGGACGGTGTAGAATGCCAACTAGCCAGCCTATTCTAATAAAAAGCCTGTAATCGTCTATTTCGAAGGTCTATCTCATGAACTGTTTGAGGTGGTTCTCAATGAATAAGTTACGAGGTTGTTTCAACATATCTGCGCAATTGGTTTAAAATAAAATAGGTCAGATGATTGCAACCTCAGTACACAATTCCCAGCCCAATGCTGCAGCTGAAGTGGAAAAGAAAATACGTATTCTTGGAAAAAAAATCGTTTATTCCCTCAAAGAACGCTTAAACCTGTATTTAACGCTTATACCACAGAGCAATTTGACGCCTAAAATGGAGATTAATTGAAAAATGAAAATTGATATATCCGATTAAGGTTTTGTACACTATATGAGCACTGAAATCTTTATTACAAATTAAATAGTTTATTGACGCATGTTGTCTTGTTCACTTTAAGTGTAGTCTCAAACTTCCAATGGCGATAAAGACATTTCCCGCGATGGTCCACCACCTGTTATGTTAATGTTTTATTTTGAGCCATTTTCCTTTTTAATTTTGCTTTACAATGAATCCACACTCTCCGCCATTCATCTTTCGTGTGCGTTGGCGCAAAAATGCGCTTCAACACTTATCCGTAGTGTCTTCGGTATCACTAAAAAAGCCACACACCGCTAACTAGCTTCGCGTTAGTTTTCTGTTATTTTTACCATTTCCAATGTTTTTATTTTTGTTATTTTAGCCATCATAAAGACTTAAAACATAGACGTACAGAGGGATATGGCTCAAACGATTTAGAGAGTCATGAATTGCATTTGTTTCAAAGACACCTGGCGTGTAATGTGAATATTTCCATGTGTTACACTTTGGAGCCGTACACTCCTACCCGTAGGTGAGGGTATAATTATCCAATCTTTGCTATAAATATTTTGTGAATTAAATATATATACAGGGTCCGCCAAATAACTTTTTTTTTTAAATTCAAAACTACTGGATATTTTCTCAATTTTGGTTTTATTTGAAAGTACAATCCTTCCGGTTAATAATGGAAAATAATTTCATTCAAATGGCTGCCTCGGCTGGCCATGCAGTATCCTAACGACATCAGCTCTGCGGCTGATAATGCGATCTTCAAAAACAGGGCTCAAAACATCGAGTGTAGCTTCGGCTGTGTGGCACGTAGCGCTGTTCTGTTGAAAGCTAATTTTTTTAATATCCTCCACTTCAATTTTTGTAAACAAAAATTCGTTCAACATTTTTTTTTTAATTGACTAACACTCAGGTGATGCCCCCTATAAATGCAATGCACTGTGTTAGCAATAGGAAGGAAGTTTATTGGATTGGGGAAAGAGGGAGTAGTGTTTGTTGACTTTGGCCTTGAATTTGGTAATGTCATAACATACATGTATGTGGAATAATCTTCCTGCAAATGTTTTTCCTGCATGTTTTTCCACCGGACATTTGGCAACTATTCCAGCTAAATGTTCTAACGTCAGGGACCAGACGATGGATATCTGACGAAGAGATACCATTAAAATATCTATTGCGATACACAACCCACATTCCGACGATGCTGTAGGGAGACAATAGAGTTGGATACCCTACCATCCCCAATCATCACCACCACTCTCCTCTGTACCGGGTCCAAAAGCTGCAAAGATGTCATTGGTGCCCCTGCCCATATATTGGAGTAGTATTCCATTTTAAGTCTGATGTAGGTGGTGTAAATATTGACGAGGTCAGATGGGGTGAAGTATTTCTTGCACCGCTTTAAAAAGCCTAAACACTTGAATGGTTCTTTCGACACTTCGAATATATGGCTAGCCCAGCGAGCATAACCCTGTATCGTCATGCCTAGAACATCAATAGTATCTGATACGTCGATATCCATAGCAGCCATAGAGACTGACGACGATGCTAGATCAGTGGAACATTTGCATGACAACAAACAGCACTGGGTCTTTTGTGCATTAAAATCTTCTCGGTTCACAAATCCTCCCCACAAATATGAGCATTTCCCTAAAGAATTCCATTTTTAAATTTTATTCAATTACATTTTTCGGTTAAAAAGTAGTTTTCCCCCTTAAAAAGTATGTAACTTAGATCAGTATCCTTCTCTCTGACACATACATCAATTTTTTTACCCATAAAAAGTCTTCAATGAATTCAAAAAGTTACTGTACTCTTTTTAGTACAAACATATTTCATGTATAATAAAAAGAATATTTTGTAATTTATATTATAATATAAAAACAATCGACTTTTCCATCGAACGACCATATGGTCCCCAAACTCCACAAAGTAAGTATGAGATATTGATTATCATCAACTTGAAAAATATTCTTTGTTACATCACTCTATTTTCTATGGCAATTTGAGTACAGTAAATCCGACAAACATACGTTCGTCATTCATTATTTCATCTGCTTGAGAACCACTCACTCCGTTCGTTCCATGAAAATGCTACTCCATCAATGTCTGCTATAAAGATTTGCGTTCGACGTATCCATTTGAATGACGGACAAGTGGATGTGTACTTGAAATACACCTTAAAAACACGAACACAAGCCTGTGTTTTAGGGTTACCCGGATGGGGAAATAATAAGGAGAAATGAGTGGATTGCATCGGCAAGACAGTGTGGTTTTTAAGACGATGATCTTTATAGGCATTAGTGGTTCGCTACCTCTGGTACGATAAATTTACTATGATACGAATTTTAAACCACCATTTTCAAATTCCAGTATGAAGAATGTGTAATTATCAGCAACTGATCAACAATTGACAACTTTTTGTGGACAATTTTCGTGTATGGAGAGGGAATGTGAGTGAAGACATCCTTGTCAGCAACTAGATTTTGAAATTTTCAACCTAACTACAATTCATGCACTACTGACGAATAGTTGGCAACTCCTATTTACTTGGAGCTTATTTATTGGTACTTAATTGTTTTTAACTTAAATTGGTTGTATGCTGTTCACACACACACTCCCATAGACATTTGTTGGTTGTTTGAGTGAATGCATATAATCCTTTTCAAATAAAATATTCTTGATTTAATTGAGGTAAATTACGAAATCTATAAAGATTGATGAAAACTTTTTCGGTTGTGTTAAAACCACTTTGTATACAAATAAAAAAAAGGAGGAAAAAGTACAGGAGTAGTAATGAAACCAAGTATGCACTTTCAATCCGGCGGCACAGTGTTTTCCAAGTGCACTTCTGGTATTTGCTTTTTACGCTTCTCCCAAAATGTCATTCCGTTTGTGACGCCTTTAAATAAAGTGTATATGTCCTTTCAACAAATATGAATGAGATTTTAGTCGTTTCAATTCATTCGAATTAAAAATCATTTTATTAGAGGAATACAAATTAGTTTCATTAAAAATATAAATGCAATTAATTTAGATATTCTTCTACAATACCAAGGCCACCTGACGATTTTTGGGATATATATGGAAACGAATCCAAGATACGACAAAAAAAAATGGACCTAACTAATGGTGTGGTCTGTTTCCTGGCCAACTACTGTACCGGACATTAGTCCACAATTGAATCTAAGACCACTAGGTGTCGCGCATATAGTGACAACATTTCGTCAACAATTTTATTGAGGGGACGACTTGTTTTGTTGTAAAGTTATGTAAATAATAACGGCCGTGTGTGATAGGTAGTGTGTGCGACTACCACACAGCAGAGCCTAGGTTCAAAATCTGGTAATAAGAACAAAAACATGGCATCACTGAGTGTCATTAAACAAAAAAACTTTTTTAGTTCAGTGCGCATTTGAAGTTTGTGATTTTGGAACGCTGTCAAAAAAAGGGTCATTGCAAATTTGATAAAATAATGCTTATTCATTTCTATTATCCTTAAAAGATGTGGTACCTTACTGCTATTGGGGAATTAATTGCTGATATTTATGTTTACCTGAAACTCATGGTGCTGTCATACAAATGGTGCTTGTAGATTTTCATAAGTGCATTTATTTATTTTTTTTGGCAGAAAAATCGATTTCACATATTTCTATTGATATTAAGAAGTACATTTTATTATTCTCAGTACGCTGCTATTACAAAAATACATTTTTTGTGGAAAAAATTGTGTGTTTTTTTTTTGAATAGCTTCGTCAACAATCTAGGCAATTTGTGTTTCGTTTTTAACAGAACTGCGCGCACAGAATGTCTTCTATAGATTGAGCTGAAACTGCGCTGGTTCTCCATCTTACGATTGATTGGATGAATCTTCTCGAACAACATGCGGCTGTCACTTCAAGAAATGCACAACATGAAGAAAATATTTTTTATTGTATGCCAATCCCACACACAATCCATGACCTATCTTACCACGTTCACCGATTGTATTAGAATCAGCCCAATTTCATGCATTCCTCAATTGATTGACATCATACAAATCCCTAAAAACACTGTGCCTTTTCCAAATTGAAAATAAAGAAATTTTTTAATTAATTCACTACAATTAAAAGACTTCTAGCAAACTCAAAAAATCTCTATCCTCTCTTCTCTCTACCACCTCTCTCACCCTTACCCTTATAGCTTCTATATCCTCTGTGCGCAGTAATTTCTTTGGTTTATTTCGTTTTCTTGGTTTTTGTGGATTTGCATTAAATTGCATTTTCAAAGAATTCGAAATTGAATAATGAATAAATCTTCATTGCATCCCCACAAAGCATTTAAGCATTACTTAATATTTTATTGAAAAGTGGAAAACTAAAAAACGAAAAAAAAAACACCAACAAAAACACCAGGACGAAAGGACAACCAAGAGGAAATGGCTAAATTAAAATACGATAAATTTACACTTTAAATGAAGTGCAATGCTCCGTAACGCAGAATTCAATAAATATTCAAATACAATATTTTTCTATACATAAATTAAGCTTTATTGAATTTCTTTCTCTTTGTTATGTTTTAATTACTCGTAATATTTATAGATTCGTTCAATTAAACGCTTTATGAATAAAATAATGAAAAATTGTATTGCTGAATATGAAATGATAAATTGCATTCTATTTGCCGGTACGGAGATAATGAAATAGTTTGTGATTGGAAAATATGTCATAGACATTGTCATATTTTGAGATTTAACATTTTTGATTGGCAACTTGGGTTTTTATACTAAGATAACAAAACACTCACTCACACAAGCACACAACGAAAATTGGACTGGTCACAGAGGTCCGATTCGAAGTTTGCGAAATAGGCAAAATTTACTTCCGTAATCAGACATTCTTGGCATAGCGGCGGGTAAACGATAATAAGTCCAAAAGACAATAAGATATTCTAATATTTTACAATTCTGTCCATGTAGCAATTGGTACTACTGGAGTATGAAGGACTGTTTATGCAATAGACAGAAATACATTTAGTGGAACCGTATTGGAACCTGTGTTCAATAAAATTATATTATTGGTATGTAAAGACCAAGGCATAGGAAAGACAAGTGAATGTGAACCCGAATACTTAGGGGTGAAATCTTGGCCTATTTAAGAAATGCTTTGAACTTTTGTGGTTAATCTCTCTCCAAATAGTAATGAGTAGAATATTCAGGACTTCTTCCATTTGTTATTCCACAAGATTCACATTCTTCTTTTGTGATAGACGTCAATTGACGCAGTTATGTACACTACGTTCATATCAAAGCTGTTAAGTCATCATTAGTAATCAATCACATTAGTAATCAGATTATATTTTTTGGAAGGTGTGATTGCGATTATAATCAGTTTCATAGGATTACAAATTGAATACGATTACAAATAATCTAAAAATAATAGGGATTACTGGAGATTACCAAAACGAAACAACTGCAAAGAGTTCAGTCTCGGACGCCGTACGCTCCATGATGAAATTCGTGAACGTCGTCCAACTTCGGTCGTTTTTCCGAAAACCATCGATGCTGTACTTAAACTGATTAGGCCAGACCGACATGTGATATATCCCGAGATTAAGGCATCCTTATATTATGACAAGAATCATAGCAGACATTGACACGTGAACAGAAACAGTACCGCTAAAATTATTTGAAATTAATTATGGTTGAAGAAGACAACTGAAATATTGTGAAAAATTAGTAATAATAAAAATATGTGAAAAACAACAAGATTGTCAAGCTGAACTTGAACAAAATTAATTTACAGGATCAATAGAAATACTCCAAAAATGTCCTGAATTTACAAAAAAAAAATCCTAAACAAATAAAAAATTTAATTTAATTGCAATATTCTATTTATTTTAAAGAATTACAGTCAAAACTGACGAAAAAGAAAATGGAAAAACAACGAAACAAAATGTAGTTTTAAAATGTAGTCTTTTCGTTAGTGAAAACAAAATATTCGTTTTTTTAGCGTATATTTGGATTTTTTACATTATTTTTTTAACCCTTCTGCAGTATTCCAGTTTATAATACACATGTTGTGTTTTGAGCCAATATGACCCAATTACATAAAATTGTAGATGCAGCTAATAAAATCAATATGCATTGTTTTATTAACACAGTAATATTTATTATACGCGAAATTTAAAATTGTATTGCGTTTACGTCAGTTGCTGTATACATTCGAGTATTTCGAATGAGAATAGAGGAAGCATCGGTGTCTTTTTGCAGAAGCTTCA
The DNA here is from genome assembly GCA_958296145.1 of Hydrotaea cyrtoneurina. NCBI lineage: Eukaryota > Metazoa > Arthropoda > Insecta > Diptera > Muscidae > Hydrotaea > Hydrotaea cyrtoneurina. Next base: position 45,407,692 of record OY282514.1, on the reverse strand, counting down.
CTGCAGCATATTTCGTGGGGACGCTTTCCTACTTTGCGATAATCGCCAAAGTACATTTCATCATTTTTGATTTTTAAAAAAAATGTATTTAATGTTATGAAAATTAAATAGAAACTTCAGAAATTACCAATAATCGACCTTTTGACTTTTTCACACTTTTAAAAGTTCGATTTTTAGACTTTTCGAGTTTTTGTGAACTACAATTCGACTTAAGTCGACTTTTGTACTTTTTAATTGAAAATAATACAATTCTATTCAAACTTATACGAATTCAAGTTTAAAACGTAACAAATGGTAAAAAAAAGATATCAATTCAGATCCAGTTTAGGGTATGTAAAACAAAAAGTCTACTTCGATTTGAACCACATATACTGTTCATATCATCACTGACTTACTTCCCTTAACATTCCATAGAGGAACAGACATTTACCATCAGAATGAGATTTACATTATTTTCAGTATAAAAGTTATCAAAATGTCTGTTACTCAATTTCATCTCCTGTAACAACTTGGAGAAGAACTCTGGTTTACATTTCGTAACAGCAATAATACCAGAAGGTGTCAGAAGGAGGTGCGGCAATGGTGTAACTCTTCGTCGAAGTCATCAGGTAGATGTAGAAACTCATGTCCAGCAGCATTTTCGATTTGTATACCCTCACCCTATGGGTAGGAGGGTTTATATAATTTGATACGGCTCAAAAGTGTAACAACTAGAAATATTCACATTAGAACCAAAGTGTCTTTGAACCAAACTTTCGAAAGAGTTAAACACTCGCATTGAAATTAGGCGTGGATTAATATTTTCCCAAAACTGCTTATGGGATTGCATATGGGCTATATGGCCACACCTCTTCGGGTACCTCCCATACAAATTGTATATTTTGCCTACTTTAGAAATCGTGTTATAATATCAACATGACCAACGCGATCTTGCCCAAATTTTGTATTTAGTAAAGCTATAGCTAGACAAAGTTTTGGATAAAAACTTGGAAGTCTAGCAACTCCCCTTCTGGTACTTACATACAATTTTCGAGAAAACTCTACAATAATTTTCTATAACATGAGGAATTTTGAGGTTGCTATTATGGAATATGAGGCTTGTATGTTTTTACTGATATTTATAAGTCGGTTTACCCGACTGCAACTTTTTCACTGGTTTGTTTCTAATTGGACAATTTTGTAAATGGTGTGCCAGGAATATCAAATGACAGCCATAATATTAGCTCCACTGACCGACAAAACATATCGATTAATCGACTTTTCCTAAGTCGACTTATACACCCCTATTAGAGCCATGCAAACAGCTGATTATAATTTTTTCATTTGAACAGAATTTTATTTGTCAAACTCATTGTTTACATTCTATTTGTTTGTTTAGGTTTTTTTTCAAATGTCGAATACATTTTCATAATAAATCTGTGGTCACAACCCATAACAGCCTAAGTCTGTTTTTCAATATTTTCAGTACAGGAGTTTAAAGTTTTGAATCTTCACTGAAAATCAGGAGAAGGTGTTTTTTGGAAAACTTTGCTACAGATTCCAAGGAAACGAATTTCTTTACTTAGTTGTTAACAAAAAATAGTTGTTTATTCTCGCAGTCAAAAGATATTATCGAAAAAGACACTTAGGCTCTTATGAATTGTTGAACGAAAGAAAGTCAAAAAGTTCAAGTTGAGTTAGGCTATTATTCCAGATTAAATAAAAAACTTTTTGTTTGGAGAAAGACCTTAACTCAATTTATGTTTATCAAAAAACGAAATTGTAATTCGGAATAAGAGCTTAACTCAAGTTAGGAAAATAAAATTGTTTCTTTGTTTTTTTGGATTAACGACTTAAGTTGATTTAGGCAATAATGAAAAAATAATGTTTATATTTGTTGTAATCCTAAATTGACTTAGGCAGTTATGCCAAAACAGTAATTTAGAAAAATAACTTAAGCTATTAGGTTTTTTAGGATTAATTGCCTTCCTAGAAGAGATACAAACATGAAAAATTTAGAGCAAATTAATTTAGATACGCTGAATACGATGGTGCTAATAACTCAATTGTGTCCTAACTCGAGTTAGGCTGTTAAGGGTTGTGACCACAGAAATATTTAAATCAAAGAAATAAATAAAGGGTCCGCCATCTAACGTTTTTTTTTTCAACTAGTGCTTATTTCATAAATGGTAACACTTAGCTCATGCCTGATTTGACAGATAATTAGTTTTATCCATCCGCTGAACGAGTTCGTATGAACAACGTTGTGTATACGCTTGAACAACGCTGGGAAATATTGCGACATTACTTTGAAAATCATGGTAATTTTGCAGAATGTTGGAAGAATAGAAGCACGTTGTGAGAAAAGTGAATGAAACTGGCATCCTCATCGATAAACCAAAGCGTGAAAAGCCAAAAACAGAGCTTACACCCGAGAATGTTGCTGCTGTGGCAGAAAGTGTGCGTGAAGCGCCATCAATATGAATTTACCGTCGTTCTCAACAATTGAACATTTCGGAGACATCATTGAGACGAATTTTGCATGAAGACCTTGGTATGACGCCATACAAAGTCCAATTGGTTCAGGAGTTAAAGCCAACTGGCCTGCGATCGACTTACAGAAGATGCCGATTTTGCCAAAAAAAAAATAGTCTTTTCAGATAAAGCTCATTTTTATCTTGGCGGATATGTAGACAAGCAAAACTGTAGCAATTGGGGCTCAGAAAACCCTCACGCGTACATTGAAAAGCCGATGCTCTCAAAACGAGTCACTGTTTGGTGCGGATTTTCGTCCAGATGCATAATTGGGCCGTTTTTCTTCGATAATGAGCAAGGAGTGGCCGTTACAGTCAATGACGATCGTCATCGGGCCATGTTGAACGAATTTTTGTTTACAAAAATTGAAGAGGAGGATATTGGCAAAATTTGGTTTCAACAGGACGGCGCTACGTGCCACACAGCCGAAACTACACTCGATGTTTTGAGCCCTGTTTCATAAAAAAAAATATTTGGCGGACCCTGTACAAAAAGCCAAACAAAGAATTGTGGGACTCTCAAAACTATTAAAAATAAACTATTAAATTAAAAATAAAATTGTGCCATGAGTCGAGTATCTGCTGCTGTCATTTATATGTCCAAGTTTGACAATAAAAATACCCAGAGTTGTATCTGAGTTTTGGTGTTGGTCAATTGTCACTACCTTCTATTAATGTCCCATGACTGGCTATACAGAGATGGTTATTGTTTACTATTCTCTCATTTGGAAGAACTTTAATTTTTTAAAATTCTTTCTTTGCGTGGCAAATATTTGTTGAATTTGATTTTGACACAATTGTATGTGACATTATTCGATAGCTGTTTGGGAAAACAAAACGAGTCAAATGGATGCGCATAATCTGAACTTTGAAAATATTTCACGTTTTTGTGATAAACGTGATAAATAAATGCTCTGATAAATATCTTTCAAATACCACTTAAATCCCGCTGTATTGTATTAGATTGTGTGTGCGACTATCACTCAGTGGACCCTGGTTCGAAATCTGGTAAGACCATCCACCTCATAAATGCTTGACGAGTAAGATAGTAATCTTGAAGCTATGTAAAACATCTCTAGAAAAATCATTAGCCGTTCGAAGAGGACTGTATGTTTAAAGTCCCGGTCAGTGGGAATGTTAAGGAAAAAAAGTATTTCTAAAGTTTTCCAAAACAACATCTACATTGAACCTTTTGTCTGGACGGCAACGAATCTTGGCTCAACGGTGGGAATAATTTGTATACTCACTACTTGTCCATTTTACTCCAATCTCCCCAAACGCGCACTATATTAAAACCAGAAATTGTTTTATTTAGCTTGGACTTTTCCCATTTACCACAATATATCAAACCCTTTCGTTCTTTACCTCTGCTGCTACAGTAACAAAAAAGATGGCAATTAAAGTTTACTTTTCTAAATTCCCAATGATATACTTTTATTGTTTTCATTTGGCGTTTTTATCCCATTGTTTGAGAAAAGTTTTCCTCTACGTTTGCCAAACCACAAAATAGCCAAACACAGTGAATACAACATTGTTGCACTTTTTCCCTCTGCCAGTTCTCGTAATGCAGAGTTGATGTTAACGTTCGTTACTTGAGCTTTTAGTTGGCTTTAATGGCACCTCTCGAGCTGAAATCTTAAGATGACTCCATTGGATTTTATTCGTTCGAATAAAATAATTTTAAAGTCTCTAATCACTTCTAATAAGAGCAAAAATTGAAAAACTTATGCAATATCAGGAGGGAATTAAAACAATTGTTCGCAAAAGGGAATGTATGGAGGAAAACTCAAAATAAAAACAGCAACAGAAGGGATGGACGGACAAGTAGCCATTGAAGGAGTGACTGTGCGATGAAGGAAGTGCGCTTTGGCATGACATAAAATCGGAAAGTAAACGAATTTGCTGGAGAGGATCTTTAATATGAGTATCATTACACCTTTGATTTCATAAACTTCCCCCATTTACATTGCATCACACCAAAGTCTGCCTTTTCCAATAGAAACGCATCCACTCCATTACACATGAGTCGAAGTATGTACGTACTTGTACCTCCTATCTGGTCGCATCTAAAGCAGATGGTTTTAAGTTTAGCATTCATTTCATTCATTCGTTCGTTCGTACGTACGTTCATTTGTGTTAAGGACAAGTTAATAAAAATACCAACAAAGCAACGACCAACAATCACTTCAACAATAGCGGCGGTCGACAGATATCAACAACAAATAAAAATTCCACTAAAATGAAAATGACAACAACAAAGTTGCTGCTGTAACTTCAAACTGTTTGCAGAACAAAGGAATAAATGGAATGTTTTAGATTTCTTAGAGTTCTCCCCGGCATTTACTTTGAGCTCCTTCAAAGCAACTCATTCGTAAGCAGTAATAATTGTGGCATCTAACACTATGGCACAGAAAAAAAAACAACTGGATTGAGGCGGCCATTCCACCGTACTCGGATGCCGTTGCACACGAAATCAAATGCAACATATCGAAGGGGCACGTTGTTGGATGACCGGGCAGCTCAACCTGAGCACAGTGGAGCATTAGTGGATTTATAATGGATGGTTAGAGGTGGCGCTCAATTGAATCGTAGTTGATCTACGATTGTCTCTAGACAATAAATGTAAGAATTAATCAAGTCGCAAGATGACTCTATGTTGGTGCGGAAGACTGAAAGAATCTCTGCAACAAGCGGTGGTGACATTACACTTCTCATCATTCATTTGGATCCGTTCATGTCTTTTTCGGAAATTTCATTAAAGTATTTTTAAGCTGCATGTCCAGCCCAGTTGGAATAATCGCCCAAGGGAAAATCTCCCAAAAACGAAAATTAACAAACCCCCAAAAAAGTGCTAAAAATTGTTGGGCGATTGTTCACCCGAGTTGGGCGATTTTTCATTTTTAATATATTGACCGGTTGTTCATTATGAATCCACGCCCATTTGGAATTTACCAATAAATGCGTAAGCTCGTGAAAAGAAGTAAGTTAAAGGGACCAAATATTTTCAAAAATGACAAATTTTGAGTTAGAATTTACAGGGTTCTCCAACGAGATGTATTATTGTGGTATTCAAAGAAAAATTAAAGTTTTTGTGATAAATGATCGGCTGTTTATTAATAATAAAGAAGGTATGCCTTAATAAAGAAAAACAACATCAGCCAAATGCCCACCACGACCACGCTTACAGGACCATATCCTTTTCATGAAATTTTCCATAACCAAATCGCCTCGATAGCCTCACGAATTCTATCTTTGAAGTCTTGAATCGACGCTGGACTGTTGGTGTAGACCTTTCCTTTTACATGACCACAAAGGTAGAAGTCGCAAGGTGTTAAATCACAAGATATCAGTGGCCAATTGTAATCACCTCTTCGAGAGACGGACCGTGTTGGAGAAACTTTTTAGTTTTACAAACTGAGACTGCAAGATTTTCACCAGTGAAGTGAATAGTGAATTTTAATAATTTCAATGCGTTGTTCAGGCGTGTGTCTTTCCATTTTTAGGAATGACGTAGTCAAGTGTCAGAGAATAAAAACTCCAAAAGTGATGGCTACCGAATTACCGGGTGTTTCAAAAGAACACATCTTGTTCGAAAACCCTAAAAACTGCATATATCAATTTTTCTTATTTTTGTATTGGGGTGGTTTTTTACATTTATGGTTGGGGTAATATTGGGGTAATAAAAAATCTGGGTTATGCGAATAATCGCCCAATTGACATTTGTTCATAATTATTTCGGCGGTTGTGAGTTTTTTCACTATGAAAATTCATCTAACTTTTTAGAGCATATTTTTCCATTTTTAATTTTGGGCGATTATTTGCATAGCCGTTAAACTGTGTTGAAATTTCTGCTCAGTAAGATTTGGCTTTCGATAAACGCCAGAAAAACGATGACAAATTATGAAAAAAATTGCTTTAAAAATAAAAAATCATCTGATGAAAAATGGCTCGAAAATCAGAAATGAAAAATTACCCAAATGAAGAATATCCCTAAAAAATTGGGCCTAAAAAAATTAATTTGATTAAAAAAAAATTAAAAAAGAACCCAAATTAAAAAAATAAAAATCGCCCAAAAACAATGTTTTTGTGCAAATAAAGTTAGACTGGACATGTTATTATTATATTATATTTCCTTTTTAGCGTCATTTTTCATTCCGATTTTTATTCATCATCGGTTCTTATTTCTTTCGAAATTAGCAAGTGAATTTCGGTTTCTAAAACTGCTATACAGCGTGTCTAACAGTCGACTTTATGAGAATGAGTCCGACCTCTACACGCTGAAAAAAAAATGGCCATTTTAACAAATTTCAGCAAACAAGTTCGCATCAAACATATATATATTTTTCCATACCACAAATATAAACTTATTTGTAGGTGATAAATATCAAAATTTATATGTATGCATTTTTGACTTACTTTTTATTTTTTTTTTCAATTTGTGAATTTCTATATAACAATCCATCTCATTCTCTCGGTATTGCTTTTATTTTAAAGAGCGTAAATGCAGAAAAAAAAATTACGAAAACAATTGCAAATACACACTTATTCGCACCCAAATGTTTTACTTTCTTGAATTTAATAAGATCGTTGTCTGTTTTTCGCAAACATGCTATTGCTTATACACAAATATGTAATACTAATAGCAAACGAGTTATATTTACATCCAAATAAGCTTTGTGTAGAAGGAAATAAGCTTTACTTGCTACAAACACGCGTTTTACTTGTGTGTAAAAAAAAGACGTATTTTTCAGCGTGTAGAACAATGTCCAGCATTGTTATATTCTGTCTCCTTGTTGTATTCTGAAGATTTTTGATACGTTGACCATATCATCAGAATATCCATGTAGAGGGCAGCTACACTTGCTATACAGAATGCTATACTTGAATGAGATTTCATCAGTTTCTCTAAATCTATTATGTAAAATCTGAAAATGTTTTCAATTTCCAGCATTATCCGGAGCAATCAAAAACAAATGTCATCTACTTCACGGAAATTACTTGAGGCACATTATATACTTACAGTCTCACCGTGCATCATCTGGTTTCTTTAAGGATTATTTATTCCTTGGGAGTGGTTTAGTTCGGTTTTTTTTCCTTCATTATTGTTTTATTTATTTTTCTTATCACAGTAACATTTTTTCTTTCTTCGTTGTGTTTATATTCCCAGCTCTTTTTGCTTTAGTTGTTCGCTTTTAATTGCACAATAAGAATTGTTCTTAGATGAGTTTTTTTTTCCTTCGCATTTCCTCCATTAATTTCCAGGATTTAAACAAAAGATCTTCTGTTTTACTTCTTGGTTAGTTCATTTTCAGTTTTCATTTGTGTTTGTTGATTTTTTTAACCGATGTTCAGCTGCATTTCATAGATATGTGACCGTCATAGGTAATGAAACTAATTAAATATTTCATTTAGAGAATTGCGGTCATTCAGAGTTGAGATTTTATTTACAGCAATACAACTGACAAAGCGTATCGAGCACATGTGATTGTTAGGAGGCACAGCAAGAACGAAGCTCGTAAATTATCCCCAATTCACTTCAAACAAGTGACAAATTAGGGAACGTTATCTTTTTGACAAAGGGTACTTTAAAAATTGCATTCAAAATCAAATTGAAATTTTGTTTTTTGAATTTGACATTTGAATGGTTTGTAACATATTTGCATTTCGTTTGTAACATCCTCAATTATTGCTATGACAGTATAAATATAATTTTTAAAGAGCTTTTAAGCCAACCTTGACAATATATATATTTACATATACTTTCTTCTTTCCAAATCCATTGAGAAACCTTAAATCGGTTTATAAACAAGTAACTTACTGGCTTAAAAGTGCATAGAGGTTACGACAAACCGGTTTTTTGCCCGTATCTCAAAATGCTGATGTAACTGGCAAATTTTAAATACAGATTCATGTACTCGACAATACCTATTAGGAAAATAGTATAACTTCCTGGGAATTCTTTTTATCGCACCGTGTTATCAGACATATCACAATAACATATTAGAATTTTTTCATTTGGACAGAAGTTTGACTGTCAAACTCATTGTTTACATTTCAATTGTCTGTGTTTTTAAATGCCGAATACATTTTCGTATTAAACATTTGACTCAAAGAATTATAACACAAAAAGCCAAACAAACAATTTTGGAGCTCTCGAAATTATTAAAAATTAAGTTATAGTTCGCTAAAAATGGTGGCAAATACGGCAATTTTTCTTATTGGCTTTCTTACTCACTAGACCGATTATGTTGACCGGGAAATAGCCGATGTGTTCCATGAGCCTGTATGCAAAATCGCCCATAAAAAATTACCCCAAATCTGTAATGAAAAATCGTCAAAAAGTCTTTTATAAAAATTTGGGTCAAATTTCATATGAAATCTGGCCAAAGTTTCATAAATTCATTTGTGATAATTATGAGAAATCGCTTTAATATTGCAATTGAAAAATGACCCAAATGACGACAATACTGTTGTATTTAGAAAATTGCTCTAGTCTAACTTTATTTACGATTAAAAAATGTTTTTTAGGGGATTTTTTTTTATGTTTTTGAACCAAATTTAATTTTTTCAGGTCAAATTTCTGTTTTTTTTTCTTATGATTTTTGGGTCAGTTTCCTTTGAGTGAACAGTCGTCCTATGAATTTCGCGATTTATATTTTGCAAAGTAAATTTCCACGTTGTTCTGGTTTTAGACGATTTATGATGACTTGCCGAACTTTACTAAACAGAAATGTTCAACACAGCTTGACATAATCAATACACGCTGAAAAAAATTGCCATTTTAACAAATTTCAGCAAACAAGTTCGCATCAAACATACATATATATATTTTTCCATACCACAAATATAAACTTGTTTGTAGGTGATAAATATCAAATTTATATATATGCATTTTTGACTTACTTTTTATTTTTTTTTTTCAATTTGTGAATTTCTTTATAACAGTCCATCTCATTCTATCGGTATTTCTTTTATTTTAAAGAGCGTAAATGCAGAAAAAAATACGAAAACAATTGCAAATACACACTTATTCGCACCCAATATTGTACTTTGTTGAATTTAATAAGTTCGTTGTCTGTTTTTCCCAAACACGCTATTGCTTATACACAAATATGTAATACTAATAGCAAACGAGTTATATTTACATTCAAATAAGCTTTGTGTACAAGGAAATAAGCTATACTTGCTACAAACACCAAACAAGCGTTTTACTTGTGTGTAAATAAAAAAAAGACGTATTTTTCAGCGTGTAGTTATATTCATAGTTCTCATGCAGCTTAAAAACATCCTTTAACAATAGTAGGGAATACATGTGCATGTATTATGGAAGTAATGAATGCTGATATTGAAATATATTTTAGGGGAAAGCGAATACGAAAGTGAACACTTCTTAGATCCCTAGTTTATACTACATCCATACGTTACCTGATTAAAAAAAAAATTATTCTTTTGTTTATAAAATGAAGAAATTTAAATGCAGTCTTACTCTTTTCGAATGAACGAATTTTATCTCCTCTTCATATTATTGACACAATAAACTGAGAATATTAAATGTCTACTCCAACTTTGTTTTAAGTCAAATAATTGTTAATTTTTTTCTTGAGTTGGTGTCCAGGAACTTGAAACTTGTACTCATCGAACTCATTTTTCCCTTTGCTGAGTTGTCGACAACACACGAACAAACGAACAATGCTAATGACAACAAACATACTGAGATGCCTTCAATCGAGATTGGTACCGACATACATTTTGACGACGTAAACGGCGTAAATTGATGTATTACTGTACCCTGACTGATACTCATGGAAAAATAGGGTCCCATCCGACCAAAATGTCGAGTTTTCCGCCGAAGAAGCGTTTTACTTCTATAATTTGCATGTGACCCGCATAGAATGGGCCGTCTGATCCATGATAGAGAAGGAGAAAAAATATTTTATAAAAATTCGTTATAATTCGCATTCTTTTCAAATTAATAGACCTATGGCATCTCTTCAGTTGTTTTCTCTTGTTAAAAAATGGCGAAAATAGTCAACGATACAATAGTAACATTATTTAGATTGGGCTGTAGAAGTCGACTTGTTTTGGATCGTTAAAAAAGTTAAACATGTTATTTGTGCTATGACTTTTCAAGGAGATACTCCACTCCAATTTGAGACCAATTGTATATTTCGATTTATTCGATAAAAGTCAATGTGTGGCCAGTGTTCAGCGGTGGATCGTCGTCTAATTTTACTGTTGTTCAAAGATCTAATAAACTTCGGTTTTATGTATACGATTAAAATGTTTCCCTCATCCAAATCACAATGTTTTCCAAATCTCCAATTGCGAAAGTTTTTCTCATCATTGGAACTATTGTCTGGGCTTTTCTCATTGCAGTGCTTGGTATGTTTACGTGTGCCGTAGCATCGTTCGACAAAGATAAGACATCGCTATTGGAAATGCCTTGAAATATTTCACCTACGCTTAATGAGTTTTCTGAATTTTCAAAATCGCATAAACATTCACTGTTTCTGGCGTGTTTTCCATTTGGTGTCGCTAACTTTTGGCATTAAAAAGAAAATTCTTAATGAACATATTCGGAGAGTATGACTCCCCCGCAAACAATTAAATTTATGCCATTTATCCTTGTTTTTCGGGGCAACGTTGTTGTTTGGCCGCTGCGGCATAATCATGCTTCCTTGAACTTTTTAATGTCTTTAATGTGTTTTTATTAATTTCACTGTGAACGGAGTTTGTGTTTTTACAGCTCAACAAGGATAACAAAAGTTAAATGCATGTTTTAAATTAAAACAAAAAACTTTTCTTTCTTTCCTTTCCTTTTTTTAATTTTTAAGCAAAAGTCAACTAAAAGTTACTAAAAAAAACAACAACAATAACAGGAAGCGGAAGAGACACATACACACACATACTTAAATTGTTTCCTTTTCTTTGAGGGGATAACGTGTAAGACGCAGACTAAGAGGGAAAACACGGTGTTTTCTTCTTCCACCAGAAAATTATCGCGTATTTTATAAAGTTGCTCATTGTCCCCGTTCTCGGATCAGGATGGAAATACAAAAGAAACTAAATTATGATAAAAATTTACGGAAATACATGCATAACAATAGAAGAAAGCAAGCATGGAAGAGGACGGACGTTCATACAACAACAACAACAAAACTAAGAGAAAATAAATGTACGCCAAGACAGAAAAAAAGGCACAATGAAAGAAAGCAAGAAATGTTAATATAGAATTGTTTCCGTTTTAATTAGTTGACACATGCATAAACGTAGCAACGGTGGGGGTAGGTTGGAGGCTACGGAAGTTAAGACTAAATGCTGAGGTCTTCGTCGGAGTGGTGGTCGCAGTGGTGTTCGCTGAGGGGCGTGAAGTTCACTGTAGCAGCAGAATAACAAAACTATTACTTAAGTCTTGGAAAGCATGAAATTGCACAACAACATGTCAGGCCATAACGAACAGAGTACAGCAACAACAACAACGCCAATGTTTGTGTGGGAAAATGTGTCACTGCCACCACAGAAACAAAACAAAATATCAAATTTCACCCCAACGAAATGAAAGAAAAACAAATTCAAATGGAAATGGAAATGTCAGCCAAAAGAAAAAATACTCCAACGATGTATGTTGTGCTTTTTGTGCCTTTGGTGCGGAAATTGGGGGGTTAACTATTCCGTTAGTTGTGGATAATCCCTTGTCAATGTGTAGGAATTGTTTTTGGGATTAAGAACGATGCCAGTTGGAATTTATGGACGCTGGTTGCTGGTTTGACGGCTTTCTGGAACTCCTTTGTTGTCTAAAAATTTCAAATTTACGGAGTTTATGAAAGCGCTGAGGACAAGGTGCAGCAAAACGACGTGGTAAAGCTTTTGGTGGTAACAGTTTCATGTCTAATGAGTATATGCTTCCCGGAATTTCTTGGTTTGATACATTTTTTTGTCTAGCATTCAGAGGATGTCCCTCAATGATTGCAAAGCACTATGTTAGCGGTAGGAAGTAAGGGTATTGGAGGGAGGATAGAGGAAGTAGTTTTTGTTGACGTTTGACTTGAATCTCAACTATTTTTATATTTTTCAATTAATGAGAACCCTAATAAATTGAATAAACAATTTTATTTCATTTATAAAAGGTTTACTGTCTCGTTTCAATGTCCTTCTTGCTTGGGCCTCGTCCGACCAGGTCGATGCAGGCTCTGTGTAAAATGACCAAAAAAAATGAAGAAAGCCAAAATTTAGAATTCACTACAATAAATGAAAACTCGCCCAAAAGCACAATATCCCCAAAAATTCTGAAAAATTACCCTATGCAAAATTCTCCAAACATGCAACAATAGATTTTCGTAATTTGGAAAAAGTGTATTTTTAACAACAACAAATTAAATTTGGGGTGATTTTTTTATTATGCAATATCACCCCAACCTAAAATGCGAAAAAAAACCCAAATAAAAATGAAAAATGCATATATCGATATAATGTATTGGGTTTACGTCTCTAATTATCACATTTAAAAAAAAATACCTCAATTTCAAAATGTAGGGGTTGTTGTGGTCAATGTAACATTTAGGGTCGATTTTTACTTTTTGAATTGGGGCTATTTTTTAAATGTGATAATTGGGGTCCATCCACCATTATCCCGTAGAAAAGTTTGACTTACGGAGACTTTGAGTAAAGAAATTACTTACATTATTCATTTTTTTTCTTTAAGTAAGTTCTAATTACTTTAAAACCTGTATAATTGTTTTGTTGTGAATAAAAAGTAACTCCAATTTGTTGAGTTCTTGGTAATGCTCGTCAGTTGTCCGGAAGGTTGCATAACAAACCTCAATCATTTATTGCGCGTTCTGCGAAGTAATTGCAGCAATATCGTCATAGGTCTAATGAACTTCTGCATTATCAACCTCAGGTATTTCTGAGCAACGTTTTTTTTTGATCCATTTTAAACCTCGGAACCCTTTTTGATGCCATCACAATTTTTTGTTTGGTTTATTTCTCCGAATAGTTCGACTTATTGAAGTTTGTGCCATTATTTTTCTTCGAATTATAGAGAAAATCGAGTTATGGAAGAGCAATTAAAAGGAATTTGTCTACTTAACGCCACTGCTACTGCTACTAGAAGTGTTTCGACTAAAACTAAATTCGATTTATGGAAGTTTCACTGTATACGATCCACATTCACAATATCCAAAAAAAAATTCACAGTTAAATTTTTGGAACGAAAAATTAAATATTACATAAATATTATGGAAAACTTCCATATTTTTATACACTCCATCATAGGATGGAGTATATACTAAGTTTGTCATTCCGTTTGCAACACCTCGAAAGAGTGATCTGCGACCCTATAAAGTATATATATTATCGGTCAGTGTAACATTCTAAGACATTCTAGCGATGTCCGTCTGTCCGTCCGTCTGTTGTCTGTTGAAATCACGATAGAGTGCGAACGACCAACGCTAAGAAGCTGAAATTTAACCATAAGCAGGTTAAGTTCGAGAATGGGCAATATCGGACCAAAGGGGAAAAAGTTCCCCTTTACGGGACTAAATATATCCCGGTCATAATCAAATTTTTCAAATATTTTTTTTCACTACATCTACACTAAGTTTATATAATTTATAGATGGGGAAAAAAATCCCAAAAATGGGCGTGCTCATGGGTTCTGTGGACCCTTGGGGCCCAAAAAAGGGCCCATGATAAACATGCGCATATGGGTATCGAAGTGCAACGAAATTTACTCACGAACCCAAATATGCCTTTATTTTCACGATTTTCCTAAATTTTTTGATCCGGTTTCTGGGTCACCAGCGGCCCAAAAACCGTCCCTTGACAAACATGGACATATGGGTATCGAAATGCAACGAAATTTTCTCGCGAACCCAAATATGCATTCATTATCATGATTTGGATAAAATTTGTGATCGGGTTCCTGGGACTATCGGGTCACGAGCGGCCCAAAAACTCAGTTAGTTTTCTTATTTATTGACTTTTTAAGGATCCATGATGGAGGGTATATAAGATTCGGCCCGGCCGAACTTACTATTTGTCCACTTGTTTTGTTGAATTTTGTATGAGATTTTTTTTTGACATTTTTCATGGCGCTGTCGTGGTATACAGATCAGCAAAATGTTAAAGATTCACAGTTCAATTTTTGGAACGAAAAATTAAATATTACATAAATATTATGGAAAACTTCCAAAATTTTTGTGGAATTTTGTATGAGATTTTTTTTTTTTACATTTTTCATGGCGCTGTCGAGGTATACAGATCAGCAAAATGTAAAATATCACCCCAAAATTACGCATTGCTGTGGTCAATGTAACATTTTGCATTGTTTAATTTTTGAGGCATTGCAACGAAAAATTAAATATTACCTGAAAATTATGAAAAACTTTAAATTTTTTTGCCCAGATTTTTTATGACAGGCCAGATTTTTTTTTTTGGGAATTCTACATTTTTTTGTTCATTTTTCATAGTGATGTCGAGGCCAAATCCTACAATTGTTTAATTTTAGATTAAAAATTTATCGCAATTATGTATTTAGTAATGTAGGAAACATTTTAGAATTTACGATAATAATTACAAAAATGAGAATACGATTGGAACTGGATTGAACCAGATTATAGACTCCGTTGATATCACATAGCATTACTACTTTCGGTTCGAGTCCAGCACACTCTGACCTGTAGCAGAACATATACAAAGACGCTTATCTACTTCATCTGCATGACCAAAGAGCATTTAATACGATAGATCATACACATATTCCTTTTAATCTAGCAGGGGGTTCCACCTGTGAGTTATCAGCTGACAACATTGATCCCCGCGGGTTCAAAGGCCTTCATTCGGATGTTTTAATCTTTTGATATAATTTTGGGGCATAGATCACTGAAGCGTTATGATCATCATTCATACACAAAAAAAAACTTAGTACTATAATGGATTCCAGAACATACTGAAAGCAAGACAAGAAAATGTATTTAATTTAAGTACACCAAGCACTTCAAGACTTTGGAGAAATGTGCGCCATGTTTACGGAACTGCAGTAAGTATTCGTCCTCTGCCGTTGGAATTATAAATAAAATATTGCACAAATATCACTCGATTCGCGATCAATAACGGGTTCGTTACACCAAATGACTATATAGAGATGTCTGCCCTACGTAACGACCGTCTGATAAATTGTTCTTGATTTTAGTATACTTGGAAACTTAACGAATTCAAAATATGCAAGTTATTGCTAAATTGAGACCAGACATAGTCGGTACCATATGAATATCAAATTTTGTTTTTAGTTGGGTACCCTACGTTAACTTTGACTGCCATCGACTTTTTGTGTTCTGAAATAGCCTTTTGATAAGCACAAAACAGGGGGTTGTCCGCGTGTAGTAAATACTCCCTCTTACGAATGAACTCGTAAAGTGTTTCTTTTCAAAGGAAAAACTAGGAAATATGTCGAATATATCTCCGCAAGATATTATTTATAGAATCACACCAGATTCATTGCAAAAAAATAAAGAGAGACTGAATCACTATCATTGTCAGAATGTATAGACTTACATTTAGTCCCAATTCAGACTAGGCAATTAGAATTGCCGCAATTTTAAGTTTGTAAGAATGAGAGGTAAAGGGAATGGAAATGAAAAAAAAAAATGCTCGTACTGGCAATTCCTTCTGTGTTTTTCGTATTTAGATATTTTGAAAGTCATTTGCATGACAAAAATGACAAAAATTGCCGAAATAGAATTTCTTTGTGTGAACATAAGAGCCAAGTTCAAAAGGGAATCGTAAAAATTGCCGCAAGTAAAATTGCCTAGTGTGAATCGGGACTAAGTAGGTGAGAGAAATAATTAATTGTGGAAATATGGAAGTGGAAATCACTGGAGTAATGTATGTTATTATGTCCGCTGTCTCCTCAGTCTCTTGGGCATGCGTATTCCCTGTCATTCACCCATATAATGTATCCTATTAAACTAATTATGTTTTCAACCCATATCCTTGTTATGTTCCCTAGTTAAGCAAATAATCTATCCACCCGCAAATGTTTGTCTGCAAACATGGACATTGACAAAGTATGTGTTCTATTGTCTCCAATTCATCATCATCCTTGCACATCCTGAAGAAGTGTGGAGAGCCGTTATCACCTAGACCTAATTGAACAGTGGTCCGTGATAACTCCTACTCCAAGTCGGAGACTCCTTATGTGCAGGGTCCTTGCTGTATGAAACCTAGGCCACATGACGTACGATACATTGCAACCTAGTCTTCCAGTTTGCAAGTGTTAATTTTAGGATATGATCCTTTTGTAAAGTGAAGAAGTAACTGATTAGCGGTTTAAGCCATCTGTCCGCTTCCTCAATATTCATAGCTGAGCCTAGTCGAGCGGTCTCATTCCTTTCCATGGCACAGTGACCTCAAGCCTACATTGTTGTCCCTTGGAAGTAGGCATAGAACCTGTCTCATTAACTACTCTAGACGAAACCTGATGTCCTTCAATGCTGTCTGACTGTCGATGTAGAAAGTACTGTTATCTCATTATGCTGCCATAATATGCGTCCGCAGCCAGCAATATCACTACAATTTCTGCTTGATGATTTTTCTTTGTCTACGAGAAAGTCTCGGCATTGTCAAACCGCTCTTTCCGTAATATATTAGGAAGGACTTTAATAATAGCAATCGGTGAAAGTATTTTATAAACACGTTGATTGATTAGAAAGTTATCATAGTATATAAATTGTAATAAGTAAATCCCAAATCATCTCTACGCCCTCTAAGTCCAAAGGAGTCACGAATAATTTAGATCCATTTTCCATTTTATAAATGCTGACATTACATTTAAATCGAGTTGACATGGCAAAATTAACGAGGTTGCATTTTTATAAAACACAAAAACTCTTTTTTCACCGTTCACCATAAAGACACTTAAGTGTGAAAAACGCATGTCACGAAACAGCCTCGAGATTTAAGCGAAATACAACCAAAAGGGACGACTGAAAATACTTCTCTGTCGCCCATTTCATTTTTGATGGTGGCGGCTATAACATTTCACAAAACTAAATTTGACAAGAATTCTTATAAAGCAGGCAAAAGATTGACATAAACTGAAAGTACACACTTTATGTGGAATGGTCGTCGGTTGACATTTTGCTGGAATAATGGCAACGAAAAAAATAAACGGAAAACCGGTGATGATGGGATGGATGGTATCTGAAAAAACAAAAATGCACGAAATCTTATGAATATTCAAAGGTATTTGCAGTTGCGTGACATTCACAACCACAGCGAAATTTGCATGCAAATGGTCAAATCAGACCATCGGACATCCTACATAAAGTAAAAAACATTCTTTGTGTTAGTTAGAGAAAATATAATTTGTGGTCAATTAGGAAATCTGCTGAGAAGTGCCACAGACTTTTAGAAATCTTGGGTTGGTCTACTTTCTCTTGGTATAATCAAAATATTAACTTAAGCTTCATCTAATATCTCTGCATACTCACATAGAATTGAAGGCTTGGAGAACTAACTTCTTCTGTATATCTTCCTTGGATTACCAAACATCGCCCACATTATGAAATAAAACCTACAGGTGAAGCTATGCATTGCCATGCCAACTGTAGACAATGTCAGCTTCATTAGGGACATCTAAGGTAATTAGCATAACTTGTAACTTTTGGCTCCACGAATATCATGTGATAATTACACGGCCTTAAAGGGACAATAAAAAAAGAAGCAAACTTTCATACATTCCGCCCGCATCAGCCACATGTTGTCCTTAATTGGCTGTAGGGTTACTCTATAAATTTAATTCCAAGTTTTTCCTTTAAAATACAATACTCGTATTTCTAAACATGGAAAAGGACAAACTTGGGTGCAATGAAGAAAAACTTTCTTTTTTTTAAGATCTTTTTGTTGCTATTATTGTTCACTTTGTTACCTCAGTCCCGGCACAGTGTTCAGAAATGCAATCAACATTCAGCACACTGAACAAATAAACATCTTAAAAAAGTAATTCGTGGTAGTGAATGGTTTCAGCTCAGTCGGGACAATTCATCTTATAATTCGTATGTGTTGGCTTACTAATTGGTTTGATTCATGGAACCCAGAATGATTTTAAGTCAGGTGTCAGACACATCCGGAAAGAACTTTGTTCCTAATATCTATGAAATTCTAAATCGATTCTATTTATTGTTTTATTCAAGGACAGAGATTTTTTTTTCATTTAATGAAATTTTGAATGTTTACATCAACTTAATGAAATTATTTTAATTACTTCTTCTTAATCGAAAAATACTTATAAATTACGCATAATATCTTAACACAATTCCCCACTCCTTGACTTCAACACAGTTTTTACAGAACCCAAAAATGTTTACTAGATCAAAGGCTTTTGACCGATGCAATTGGTACTGGACCACTGCCGTTAGCCTTAAATCCATACCAAACGGTGGCTTTTGAACGCTCTTGAATATCATGTTAATGAAATTCGACAATTTGTTTGGTTGACGAAACATATTCATCAAGAAATTAGACTCATTGCTGAAGATGATTTTTCAATGACATTTTATTTGTTTGATTCACTAGTCGGAAAAAAATTGTATTTCTCAACACTAGTGGAACGATATTCTTCACCGAATATGGTAGTTTTTCCAAATGATCCACTATGTGGTGGTAGCACCAAGCTCCACTAGTCGACATGGCAGTCGTGCGCTAAATATAAAAACGACTAAACCGTTATTCGGTCGAGACTTGGTACAATGTGATTCTTCGAAACCAGGTTCCTCCAAAGTTCCTAATCTCCAGACGAGATCCAATGCTGTCAAAATCCCTGTTTCAGGTGATATATTGTCTGCCGTCAAACCAGATTCCTTAGTGCCGTCATTTGTCGAGACCTTCCACGGCATCCACGGCCACGGTCAAGATAAACCCAAGGCACAAAACTCCATCCACAAAAGGCGTTCCGCCACCAAAGTCGTCTATCGACTTCGTGTAAAAACGACCGATGAGCTCACTGAGCAGGAGACGTACTCTCTCAAATGGGCGAACACCCTAATCGAGGGTTAAATACGAGATCCTCCTCCTAAAAAAAAAGTACGGTCAAAATCCGAGGTAGAGCCTGAATGGCAGCGATCTGAGAAGGATAATCATCCATCATTTGATCATTTGCCGTAACAACAGTGACGGCATCATCTCCCCGAAGAAAGTAGGTCGACATTACACTGCTGTAAAAGGTCATCGGGCTCAACTGGGGCATGAACCCCAACAGCGTATACTGGCTATACGACTGTGTCGTCTAACAAATTATCTTCTACTGATCTGCGGTTTGGTGTGAAAGAAGAATCACCAGGAGAGATTCCTAGGATTCATGAGAATGGTGTAACTGGTGCGGTTAAGTCGAAAGCACGGGTCAACGCCTGACATTCGAACTCTGTGCGAACTCTGTGGTGCCAGGTCCCATTAAATCACGGAAATATGGGGAGTACAATTTTTACATAACAAGTAAATTTATTTTTATATTATTTTTAATTTAATTTATTATACCTTAAATAATTTTTTGAATTCTTGGAGTAGTTTTTATTATAATTTATAATAATTGGCCGTGAGCCTTTAAATTACAAAATCCGAGCCCCCGAGCCCTCTTTCGATCATAGTTTTAATAGGAGGAAGTTGGAGCGGACTATGCTAATACATCCGCATTACTGGCAATGCCATCCAGATATTCACAGACGAATGAAAATCGTTTAGAGAGGTTGGATGTGGAATCTACTCGGATAAGCTGAATATGAATATGTCCCTGCACCGGACCATTGTATTATATTGCAGTCCAAAATAATGGGTATTAAAACTGCCGCACGAGAGCAATACAACCATTAAGTACCAGGAGACCGGTAGGCGATTTGGTAGCGTGCTTGCGTTGGGGTTGTGGGTTCGATTCCCACCAGAGGCTTTGTTCTGTCGCTGCAAAAATCTAGTCATATGGTCTGTGTCACCCCGGTTTACCCTTGGACCCAAAATTAGAATATAAATTTACTTTGTATTGTAATTAATAATAAATAAGTACCAGGAGATTGTTTAAAGAATTGATCCTCCGGCTGTCTCTGGAGCATATAGCAAGTCATTCGTGCATTACCCTCTTATGGCTTCGTGGGCACAGGGACGGCCATAGCCTCTGTACGTCTGATGCCCTTACGAGGGCGGAAGCGATCATGAATTCAACTGAGTGCAGTTATGATATTGGCGTCCGTCTCAGTAAATGTAAAGAAGCTGATATATGTCATTGTGGAAGATAGGGGAAGAAAAGAACTCAACTGCCTGGAAACCTGAAAAATCTGGCCTGATAAGGACGAGCAGAGGTCCAGCATCACAATCAATCTGCCAAGACTCCATCGTAGAAACCTCATTGTCATCCCCTGCAATGACTTATATAGAAGCTGCAACAATGAAGAGGAGGAGGAAACTACCGAACACCTACTCTGTCATTGCCAGGCTTTTTAGGACTTATGACGAAAGATGTCCGGTCTACAAACTCTAGTAGACAAAACCTGTCTCTCCCAAGTTGGCTGAAAAAAAAGACCGTAGCCAAGAAACCTACCTGTACCTTTCCCCTGTATTATGGGGGAAGAATTCACGGTATCATAACGGGACCTCTTAATGAACCCAATTAACAAATGCTTTGGTCTACTGCTGAAATAGCCTAGCCTAACCTAACACCTGTGAAAAATATTTACGGTTGATTTTCTGGTTGTGCGACCGATCCACCTTGGCTTTCTTTGGCTAACGTTCACCCGGAGAGTTTTTTTGCTTTGGCTGTTTCTTTGTCTCTGAAGTGTTAGGATGGATCCATGTTGCGTCTACGGTTATGAAATGACGCATAATCTGCACATATTGCGTTTGAATATGGTCAAACACTAGTCTGAAGTGGTCACGCGGTGTTGCGCAAATGGCTCCAACTAATTTCAACTAGGCAGATATCATAATTATTCATAGTTGATAATGTGACTTTTATTTCGTAGTGAGACATCGAATCGTACTCGATTTTTTCTTTGCAAACTCTCTCGATTTTAAGTACTGTTCCAGTACTTTTAATAGTACCGCATATTTGTTTCTTTGCTTCAGCAACATTTTCGCATTTTCTATATCGCAACCGAATGGAGTATCTGTGAAAAGTTTTTCATGCCACCAATTCCTTTCTGTCGCTGTTATGGTCGTTGATGTTGTAGCCTGCTTTTCTTTTATTACTTTTTGTTTATTTGCAACATAAACAAATGCTTTTGAGGTGCCATTTACCAAGCATTGAAATAGTACTTGATTTTATTACATAACATTAAATTAAATTTTTGGCTAATTTAAATGCTCTTCGCCACACACTCCAACACTCCCCGTTTGCAAACGCCATCAGCCACCATTCTATCAACGCCTACAGCGCACAACCACTGTCGACGGTGGGGAAGAACTGTGGGCGACACCGAAACACTTTTCAATGTAATGACTTTTTCCAGTTGTAAAATTGCTGTCGAAATCGCACAGTTCTAATTGCGACCATTAGGAATTAACCAAAGTTACACGAGAAAAGAGTTGTTTTTATTATTATGCGTTTGGTTATGGAGCCCAATGGGCGATAAGGGGTTATGGGCATCAGGAAAACAGGCAATGTATTCTAACCAAAAACGATACAACATAAACACCGGCAAAAAAAGAAAAAAATACTTCGCCTTGACCATGGTGAATTGTGGTGTACCTACAATGCCATGCCGTTCCATGCCGTAAAGCAGAAAAGGTTGTAAAGTTTACTGCTCACTGGAGCTAATTGAATTAGATAAGAGAGGACGAACATCAAATGAAGTCAACGGAAAATGTTAAATTAATTTACGATTCACATAAAGATTCTGGGCAAAAGAAGAATATCTGTAACGGACAGTAGTTCATGCCTTAAATGTTACTTTGAATTGAACTGAGGGTCTTAGTTATGTGTCATCGCAGGACAGAGACAATGACATTAATGTTTTTTTTTCGCCCCAAAAAAAAGTAATGAAATTAATTATCCGCATCGATGATGTGCTTTGTGCACCTTTGGATTAGGATCATAACAGCAAGATGGTTCAATAAAGCTCTTCACATTGTCAGTTCGTTACATTCCAGAATTTCATTCTTACGTTTTGTTTAGTTAGTTACTTTAGCCTATTGGTTTAAGTCGACAAACGAAAAGCCATTATTTGGGAAATGCATATTATTCTTAAAAATGAACTAAATTTGGAATTGTCTGCTCATTAATTACTGTCACAAATATCTCAAACGCCAGATTTTAGCTGGACAGTAAATTAGTACAAATTAAAATTTCTAAAATAATAAGGATACGTTTTTAATAAAATTATAAGATAATTTCACTGATACGTTTAATATGGCAAACCCATAAAGATCCTAGTCGACTGCATTCGGCTCTAAAATGGATTCCGGAGTTGGCTTGGGAATATTTTTTAATGAAACCAAACTGGACCACTACTACCGTCTCCCGAATGTCTCCAGCTTTGTCCATAAAGGATGCCTGCCTGATGTTACTGGACACATCTGTATCTGTATCCTATGAAACCTGATCTGCTTCAGTAAAAGAATGTTAGGTGATCTTGGCGAAACTCTCTCTCTCGATTCTTGTCGAATCTCAAGGGGAAACCTGGCCTGATTATAATCAGATGAGATCTAAATCACTCATCCCCTACAACAGGAAGGATATGTCTGGTAATACAATTTAAAATGCTGCATGATGGTCCTCGACACTGAGGCGGCCATGTAACATTTCAAGTTTTCTCTCAACGTGGTAACTCCCGGGCAACGGCGTTTTGCCAACCGCCTAGATGACTGTTATTGTGTAAGCGGTCAAACCTTCCCTCATGTTAAGGGGTAGAATGTAAAAAAAAACGCTGATGTCCTCGTGGAATACAGATCTGATAGGTTGCAGATTTATTGTGAACAAAAAGATTCGTCACCTGGTCGCCGGTTTCACAGCAGTGGGCGAACGGTTCTAAGTTCTTTTTTATCATCCTGATTTGTGCTCAAGCTACGACGGAAGACAAAGATGAAGAGACAAGTTTAACGAGCGCATAGAACAAAATTACGACTGCTGTCCCGGCCATGACATAAAAATTGTCCTTCGGGATTTCAATTGTAAAGTAGGCAGGAAGAACCTCTTGACCGTCGGAAAGTTCAGACTCCTCGATGATAAGGGAATGAGGCTGATCGATTTCACCTCCGCAGGGTACGGTAAGGTATTTGGTAATAAGCTCCACCAGTTTCATGCAACGCAAGACTAATAAGGCAACACGAATCGACCAGTAATTACATAAACCATGCATCTAGCGTTCTGAACTTGCTGACGTCTGGATCTGCTAACGTCGATTCCGACCACTACAATGTACGAGCCCCGACCACTATTAATTCGTACGGCAGGCATTTTTACCCGTATGCAATTTTTAACAGGTGATATTTTCAATACTAATGTAGTCAGCGCATGCAAACCTATTTTTTTCTGAAAGAGCATCTTGTTCTCTTGATTTAAAAAACAACCTCAACAACAACAATTGCAAGAGATGTGGGATTCTATTTCAACAGAACAGTGCCAGAATTTATATGAATCTATGCCAAAGCGATGTAAATGTGTTGTAGAGGCAAAAGGCGATGTTACCCAATATTAATATTTAAAGATAAATTAAAGTTTTTATAAAATAGCAACTATTTAACCCACCGTACGAATTAATACTGGTCACATTTTTTTTAATAGTTTTGCGAAGCATTCAAAGAAATAAATATTGTTGTTGTTGTTGTTGAGGTACAATAAATTTTTTTTTTTTTAAAATCAAGAGAACAGAGTGCTCTTTCAGAAAAAAATAGGTTTGCATGCGCTGACTACATTAGTATTGAAAATATCACCTGTTAAACATTGCATACGGGTAAAAATGCTTGCCGTACGAATTAATAGTGGTCGGGCTCGTAGCAGCCCGTACGTAACAACAACAAAAGCTAGGCGAAAGGTATCAATCACAACCGACAAACCTACTCTATGAAGATATTTTATCTTCTCCTGTTAAACCGTAATCCTTCCAACGATATCAACGAACAATTTCAACACATAAAAAACTCCAGTACGAAAGCCGCTGAAGATGAAATTGGTTACAGAAAGTGGCCAAATAGGTACTAAGACAGCGACATCAACTGTATTGGAGTGATACCGAGAGTTGAGGAGGAAGGAAATTCGTCTATTCCGAAGAAAGAAAAGGGAAATGGAAAGTCGGAAATGTGCCGAGGTTGAGTTCTAGGGATATTGAAATGATGCCAGACAAAAGACTCCCAACTGGCATAACTTCGCCTAGAGATTAAAAGTGGAAACTGGTGACGGACACGCCGAATGTGCTGAGGGTTTTGAAGTAACCTTTATCGAGTTGGTTAGCGGCCGAAGAATCCGGCGAAGCAATCGACACTCAACCACTCACCGTTCTACGTCCAATTCATAAGAAATGAAACAAACCCGTCTACCGCCTGATGATTGGAATCTCTGCGTCTCTGTCGTACTCATAAGAAAAGAGACAAAGTCATCTACCGCCTATGTGATATTACCATGCAAATTTTGTGAACGATTTAAACTCGATAAACTAATTCAGACCTCTCAGCGGGGCTTTAGGCCGAATAAATTCTCAATTTACAAAATCTTTACTCTTACTTGAACCTGGGAAAAAAATCCCATGAAAAACAAAACGATACTAACTATCTTTTTATCGACTATGTCAACGTATGATTATCCAGCAAACGATGAGTGTCACTTGATCCTCACCGATGAACGAACCGTGAGCTGTATGAGCTATATCCAGACATGAACGTCGTTAAGCCGAGCAAAATACTGCGTTTGCGCTGGATAAACCATATTGGTCGAATGAATACAAAATGCCAGCCAAAAAGTGCTTGCAAATCATTTGTGAAGCAGACCAAGACCAACAACAGGTTATAACGTCAACTAATGTAAGTAAGTAAAAATAAGTCTAGGAAACAGAAGAATAGAAGTTGTGATCGGATAGGATTCATTATGTATAATGTGGGTTTATTGACACGAGTGAGTTGACGTCAGATCTCCATTATCTCTATAATGATCGGTATTTGCTCACACTAATTGAACTCGTTGTATGTTTCTTTGTGAACTGGTTGCCTCGAAGTACTTATTTTCCAACTTAACGTATTCCCCAAATGTCAGAACCTTGAGAATGTAGTTTGAAACAGCACCGAAATATAAAAGATGACGACGTAATAAGAGTATTTCGCAGTTATAAGTTTTATTTTAGGACTTGGAACTTCATTGGATTAAAATGCTTTGCAACTCTCAGCATTCAATCTAGATATAACCTGGGCCATAATTGAGCTTGTCGCAATTCAGCAAATTTATCTTTCAAAGACTATTTCACACAATGGGACATGTTAGGTTCTAAATTGCCATTTAGCTATGCTTAATTTTCCACATGCACACAGTATCGAGATAACATAAATTTCATATACGGGAATATGTAAGCTGTTGTTATTTTTTTTTTTAACAGCGTTTATTATCGCTTTACTTGGACATCCATTCTCACCACACACCCACAAAAATCTATCCGACTGTCCGGAACGCAATTTACGGTGTGATGTAATACGTATACGTATATGTATGTGTATGTGTTTGACCAATAGTCGCCATTCTATTGGCTTGTTATTTGTGGCATATTGTCCCGGACCATGTATTACATACATTTGTAGTTTGTTGGTGGGACATGTTACCGCAGGATATTGTTTGGATATACACCGAGCTAAAATAACTTTGTTATCTTTTAATTTGATTTGGAAACAATTTCAACTAAACCACAGCCCCCTCCATCATCATCATCATCGTTGTTGTCGTTGTAATCATGACGGTAAACTACATTTCTCACACGCTGCCATATCAGTTGAGTTATCAGCCATTTTATCCACGTAGCCCAGAGGTTGGACAGCAAGAGACACAGAATAAAGAAATACAAGCGTTTTTCTTTTGCTAGTCTACTCCTCCGTGGTATTCATGAAGGGCAAGGAAATCAAATATTTCAGTGTTGATTCAAAAAAAAAATCATATCAATAAGCGAAACATTCGGAGTTTACAATTCAATGAGTATATGGAGTTGGAGAGAAGGCGTAGAGACGAATAGTGAATAATAAAATATAGTTGTTATCAGTGTTCAGAATTGCATCATAGAATAGCCAATATATTCTGCGCTTTTCACAAATAATCGCATACGTATTTTTTTTGTTTTGGAATTATGAGTTATTTATGTCAAAGTGCAACATTTTCGAAATGCTTTTCAATAATTTAACATGCAACACACCTAATTTGTGTATCCTGTTATAGCACTAAGCATTTTTCAGCTATGGTCTCCGCGTTGTAAATGCCAGCTACTTTACGTGTAAGACAGTAATCTCTACTACTCTACAAACGGCTTAAACCGTTGACCACCTTCAACCAGTAGGTCACGGTCAGCAAGGTAGAAGTTCGCCCTATTTTCCTTCATAGAAAGTTAAGGGTCAACTTCGCATTATACTTAATAATTTCCGGATATCATGTCTGCGTATGGTACTCATGTAAATGATTAGCACATGAGTTGAATATGGAATTTTGTGAAGCACTGTGTCTCTGGAAGATTAGTTAGTAACGTGGAGCGGGGCTAAGATGATGTTAAGTGGAAATTTTGACCGGAGTGTGTAGTCCATGCATGTCAAACTCAAAGCCTAACGGGGGCCAAATAAAAAATTTAAAATATTATTTGGGCCACAAAAAAATAAAATATTTTAAATTTTATAGTAAATTATATATACATAGATTTATTTTAAATTTAAATTTTCGTTAATTTTTTGTTCTATTATACCGAGTGGGCCGCAACGTCATACAATGCGGGCCGCATGCGGCCCGCGGGCCGCGAGTTTGACACCCTTGGTGTAGTCTGTTAATATGGTGGGATGTGGCATAGCCAAGAAACCTGACTATCATATCAGAGGTGTACAATGGTCATCGTCTACAGTGGGAAGATTAAACTTAAATCTGACTATAGAAAAAATAGCAGTTTCATTATAAAGTTTTATATTCATTGCTTCAGCCGACAGCAAAAAGTTTTTATTTTTTTATAATTTTGCCTTTCTATTGAATATTATTTGAAAATTCTATAAAAAAAACTACTGGATATTTTCTGAAATTTGTTTTTTTTTTATTTGAAAGTACAATCCTTCCGGTTAATAATGGAAAATAATTCCATTGAAATGGCTGCCTCTGCTGGCCAGGCAGTAGCCTAACGACATCAGCTCTGCGGCTGATAATGCGATCTTCAAGAACAGGGCACAAAACATCGAGTGTAGCTTCGGCTGTGTGGCACGCAGCGCCATCCTGTTGAAACCGAATGTTGCCAATAGCGTCCTCTTCAATTTTTGTAAACAAAAATTCGTTCAACATGGCCCGACAATGAAAATAACGAAAACGAAATAAGCACTAGTTGAAAAAAAAGTTAGATGGCGGACCCTTTACATTTATTTATTTATTTATTTATTTATTAATTAATTACAATACAAAGTAAATTTATATTATAATTTTGGGTCCAAGGGTAAACCGGGTGACAAAGACCATTTGGCTTGATTTTTGCAGCGACAGACCAAAGCCTCTGGTGGGAATGTAACCCACAACCCCCACGCTGATAGGCAAGCACGCTACCAACTCGCCTACCGGGGCGCTTACCCTTTACATTTATACAAATTCATCCTCACATTTCCGATGACTTTTAGAATCAGTCTTGTCCGATTTAACCTAAATGGAACTAACTGGATACATCTTACATCCGAGTACAAGTTTAAGAAAATCGGTTCTCTTTTAATAATCGACGAAATGGTTTGCACAGAGTTTCAGCTAAATCTATGTGAAATGTTATTTAAGTCATCAGTGAGAAATTTCAGCTTCAGTTAGAATTCCCCGCTGGTAAAATATTTGGATAAATCTCAACAACCACCATAATCTTGTAAAATATCAGGCATATTGGACTATAAATAAAAATTTGGTTTCAATCGTTGTAGCTCATCTCTGGGTGGGTACAGTGGTACCCATTTTCCGGATTTAAGCTCGAACACATTTAAGCTAGGCCTGTCTGAAATTACAATCCAATCGGGCAAACTTATTCTAAATGGCAGATTAATTTTCAAAAAATTCCCCCGTGGTGGTAAATTACAAAGAATAAAAAAGAATTCGATTACAAAACCGCTTCGGATTTTACTACTTGAGGTCAAACAACATTTCTTCACTGGCTAGCACTGAAAGTGTACCTTCTGTTCCATCGATTAGAAAAATATCTTCTCGAAGACGGCTCTCAGAATAGAGTACAGGAATTGAAAACAAAACAGTTAATAAGATATTGCACTACAATGATGAACGACTTTATTAAGTGTGTTTGGATAAAAAAAAGATAGACTGCTAGGAAGGTTCTATGAAGGGTAACTCCATGTGAGTCTTTCTGATGCAGGTCGTTTTGGAACAAGAATTTACAACAATAAGATAAAATAAATATCACCTACTAATTATTATAAAAAGATACGTTCTGTATAGCTGTTATCGATCGAGATGCAGTGTTTCATATGACAAGCTAGTATTTTCGCTAATTTAGTTTGTTTGATTATTTTAATCTCAGACAAAAATTAAATGCCAAATAAAACTCATAAGAACTAGGGAAATTTAATAAAAAACAAGTGGACAAATAGTAAGTTCGGCCGGGCCGAATCTTATATACCCTCCATCATGGATCCTTAAAAAGTCAATAAATAAGAAAACCAGTGAAAAAGTTGCAGTCGGGTAAACCGACATATATATACCCTCACCCTCATTAAAAACATACAAGTCTCATATTTCAAAGTATCGGAAAGTTAAATGTGTGAGTAGCTACCATCATTTGATGTAACATCTGATGAAAAGTCATAATAGCAACCTAGAATACCGAATGTTTTAGAAAAATATTGTATTACATGATTTTACAAAAAGGACGGAATATAAAGCAGAGTTTTACTAGAAAATTGTATGTAGTTAAAGCTTTACTAAATATAGAGTTTCGGAAAGAATCGTTGATCGAGTTTATATAATTACACGATTTCTAAAGTGGGTGCAATGGTACATTTGTATGGGAGGTACCAGAAAAGGAGTTGCCAGACTGCCAAGTTTTTGTCCAAAACTTAGTCCAGTTATACCATTACTAAATACGGAATTTGGGCAGATCGCGTTGGCCGTATTGAAAGTATTACACGGTTTATAATGGGTGGAATGGTAAATTTGTATGACAGGTACCAGAAGGGGAGTTGCCAGACTTCCAAGTTTTTGTCTAAAAATTTGTCTAGCTATACTTTTACTAAATACAAAATTTGGGCAAAATGTCGTTGGGCATATTGGTGTTATTACACGATTTCTAAGTCAGGCAGGATGGTACATTCGTATGGGAGGTACCAGAAGAGGAGTTGCCAGACAGCCAAGATTTTGTCGGAAACTTTGTCCGGTTATACCTTTACTAACTACGGATTTTGGACAAGATCGAACTTGCAAGTGTTGATATTATTACACGATTTCTAAAGTGGGCGAAATAGCAGATTTGTATGGGAGGTACCCGAAGGAGAGTTGCCAGACTGCCAACTTTTTGTCCACGACTTAGTCTTACTATACGTTTACTAAATACAAAATTTGGGCAAGATCGCGTTGGGCATATTGGTGTTATTACACGATTTCTAAGGTAGGCGGGATGGCACATTTGTATGGCATGTACCAGAAGGGGAGTTGCCAGACTGCCAACTTTTTGTCCAAAACTTAGTCTTACTATACGTTTACTAAATACAAAATTTGGGCAAGATCGCGTTGGGCATATTGGTGTTATTACACGATTTCTAAGGTAGGCGGGTTCGTGAGTAAATTTCATTGCACTTCGATACCCATATGCGCATATTTATCATGGGCCCTTTTTTGGGCCCCAAGGGTCCACGGAACCCATGAGCACGCCCATTTTTGGGATTTTTTTCCCCATCTGTAAATTATATAAACTTAGTGTAGATGTAGTGAAAAAAATATTTGAAAAATTTGATTATGGCCGGGATATATTTAGTCCCGTAAAGGAGAACTTTTCCCCCTTTTGTCCGATATGGCCCATTCTCGAACTTAACCTGCTTATGGGCAAAAAACATCTTCCTACAAAATTTCAGCTTTTTAGGGTTAGTCGTTCGCGCTCTATCGTGATTTCAACAGACAACAGACGGACGGACGGACGGACGGACGGACAGACGGACATCGCTAGAATGTCTTAGAATGTTACACTGACCAATAATATATATACTTTATAGGGTCGCAGATCACTCTTTCGAGGTGTTGCAAACGGAATGACAAACTTAGTATATACTCCATCCTATGATGGAGTGTATAAAAACAACTGTGAATCGATTGCAGCCAATAAACGTATTACTACCATGTGTAGTGCATTCAAAACATTCCATTTACCAAAAACTACTCACACTTTTTTTGTGCG
Organism: Hydrotaea cyrtoneurina; assembly: GCA_958296145.1. Taxonomy (NCBI): domain Eukaryota; kingdom Metazoa; phylum Arthropoda; class Insecta; order Diptera; family Muscidae; genus Hydrotaea; species Hydrotaea cyrtoneurina. The sequence continues at coordinate 45,376,617 of OY282514.1, read as the reverse complement.
CTCAACATCAGCATTTTCAATAATAAAAGAAAACCCATTAGCCACATTTGTGGTCAGCATAATGAAAAATCTAATAAGGAATCCTTCGTAGCCAACTCACATACACATACCCATAGCCACAACCATGGCCAATTCCACTCCTCCAACCACAGCCACTGGGGCAATAAGAACAATATTTGCAAACATAAATTCTAGGAGAAGTTTTATGGAAGTAACACTCGGACAAAAAAAAATCAAGTAATGCACAAACACTCGTTGTGTAAGATGGGGGGGATTTATTAAATTGCATTGGGCGTTGTAATTTATTTTGTTCAGTTTTGAATCATGTTGGAGATTCATACACACAATCCCTCTGCTGGCCAGCAAGTATCATATTGTTGTTGTTGTTGGGGACCATGGATAGAAAAAGATGGATATTGTCGATTTATGAATGTATTTAGTCAAATCAGAACGCAACTCGTTGGCTTTCATCGTAGTATCAATTCATTGGTCAGCATTAGTAGGGTTAAGTCCAAAGACTTTGATGAGTGTGATGAGAAATGAATGGGGTGTTTGAGAAAGAAATTTCCTTACAGTAAGTATGATTAATATATGTATGGATGATTCTGAGATTGCCGTCTAATTGTCTGTCTGGGAAAAAAAATATACTTTATTATTTAGTTTATAATGAAACTGTATAGGTACTTTGCAGTCACTAAAATACTTTTACCAAACATTTTTAAAAAAATTAAAGTATTCAAAAAATAGCGTATCTTCGCCGACCCAACAACAGAATGGTACATTTGTATGGTACATTTGTTTGTCTAGAGAACTTTATAGCTTTAAACAAGTGGACAAATAGTAAGTTCGGCCGGGCCGAATCTTATATACCCTCCATCATGGATCCTTAAAAAGTCAATAAATAAGAAAACTAACTGAGTTTTTGGGCCGCTCGTGACCCGATAGTCCCAGGAACCCGATCACAACTTTTATCCAAATCATGAAAATAAATGCATATTTGGGTTCGTGAAAATAAAGGCATATTTGGGTTCGTGAGTAAATTTCGTTGCACTTCGATACCCATATGCGCATGTTTATCATGGGCCCTTTTTTGGGCCCCAAGGGTCCACGGAACCCATGAGCACGCCCATTTTTGGGATTTTTTTCCCCATCTATAAATTATATAAACTTAGAACTTAGATGTAGTGAAAAAAAATATTTGAAAAATTTGATTATGGCCGGAATATATTTAGTCCCGTAAAGGGGAACTTTGGTCCCCTTTGGTCCGATATGGCCCATTCTCGAACTTAACCTGCTTATGGGCAAAACACATCTTCCTACAAAATGTTTAGCGTTGGTCGTTCGCACTCTATCGTGATTTCAACAGACAACAGACGGACGGACGGACGGACATACGGACATCGCTAGAATGTCTTAGAATGTTACACTGACCGATAATATATATACTTTATAGGGTCGCAGATCACTCTTTCGAGGTGTTGCAAACGGAATGACAAACTTAGTATATACTCCATCCTATGATGGAGTGTATAAAAATAAATATCATGAAAAAAATATTTTATTTACGTTTGAAAACGCAAAATGAATAACACTTTACAATTCTAAAAGAATTATTCCAGTTCATTTTTTTGAGCTTTTATTTCTTATTATTTTATTTCCTATTTTTTTTTTTTAAAGCCAAACTGTTTTTCCGAAGTTCTATTAAAGTAGAATTTAAAATCGCTTAGTCTGTAATAGATTAGCATTTCAAATGTCTATCCTATATTGCTCAATAGACTTATATGTCTGTAGCTATTAAGGTATACAAATTATCATAACAACAACTAAAAAATGATTGAAGCTGACTGTGCGCACATTGCTCAGCTAAAGATCCTCTTAAATCTAAGCGAAATCAGAAAAAACGTTTGAATTTTGGTAAGGAGCATTAAAATTGCTGTGTAAGGCTAATCCCGACTCTAAGCGCGGTACTGCAAAAAGACGGTGAAGCACTGAAGAGGCAGAGTGATGATCTGGTTTTCTGCTGCATCAGTTGGCTTATTGAATAGAATACTTGCGATGGGTATTTCCGCAAGACAACAACCCCAAGCACTCTTCAAAAATGTCTAAAGAGTGGACAGCACAAAACAAAAGTTTCACGATTCGTTCGTTGGGGTTCATGGACCAGTTTAGTCCAATGGCGTTTTTACAGCAGTATTATGCATCTGCTGTCATAGTGGTCCTCGCCTCGGTTTTCAGTTTAATTTGGCATCAAATATCACGCCGAGCTACTTGGAACTGTGGATAGTTTAAGTGTTAGCCCATTGATGAACCTTGGCTAACTCCTAAGCAAAGAGCTACCATCAAATGCACAACATATGTCGCTTGTCACAAACCTTCCCCGATAAATTTTGGCATTCTATAGCATTTCAACCACTCTTTTTGTGGATTCAAAAGGGGGTTGAAATGCTTTGACAGTGTTTGAGACGTTCTTGTTTTGAGTAGTTCTAACAGCTGCTATAAGCGATTCGACCATTTCCACCACTTTTTCACGTCAGTTGTGCAGAAAGCAGAAATAGCCCACCAACACACCACGAACACAGCAATGGTGGTGCATGTGAAACGCTTGAACCGGTGCACCGATGAAAGTTGTTCTCTCAATTTACTAATCAAAATCGGTGTTGCCAGAGGGATAAATACCAGTTTTCTGGGGTATTTTAAAACGTAGAAACAATAAGTGGTACTTCGAGAATTGTAGTAAATTTTCACAAAGAAATATCACCAGATTTAGTCGTAGACTTTCCACGCAAAGTGAGCAGAAGCAAGAGTGGGAGCAAAACTACAATAAAATGATAAGGGTGGGGAAATTTTGACAGTTAAATTTAAAATTTAAAAAAAACGTAATTTGATCAAATTTATCGTATAGAGGCGATTTACACGATGAAGGTGAGTACGTACGACTATCGATGAAACTGGTAGAGAATAAAGGGGGTAATAAAACCGGTAAAAATGGAAATTGTGTGGAAATTTGACTTTTTATTGAGATAAAAACAAGACGTGAAAATATATTGTGATATTTTGACAATAATCTAACAAAATCCTGAAGCAATTAAATCGGCAAGATTGCAGAATTTAACGTCATTGGGCTATATTTTTTGGGGGCCATCTCAATGATAGAGTTTATTCAAATAAGCCAGAAACAACTGAATCTCTCAATGATCACATCGGATCGGAGTCAACATCGAACATATCATCGAAAATGTCTCCAAATGTGTTAACATGTAGGTGGGGTCAGCTTGGAAGATGCAATTTATACTTCATTAATTGTAGATCCTCTACTACGCAGTTAATAAAAATATGATAAATTTTCATTCCGTTTGAAAAATAAATTCAAACTTGAATGGACGCGTATTTGCCAAAAAAAAGGGGGGGAAATGGGAAACGATTTTCATTAAACAAGAGATTTCTGAAGATCCCTTTTAAGATCAACTTTGGCCTCATCTGGTAACACTATCTATCGAGAGGGGAAGCATTAAAAGACACAGAGAGCGCGAGAGAGGGAGATTACGCATTGTGGTCTTGCACAGGTCACACAACAAACGGCACGAGACACACATTCGCTCATTCGCCCCGGCACCAGTACAACCAGTGCAACGTTGCACGACAAGTATTAAAATATTTAAAAAAAAATCGTTTGATTTGCTGAGTAATCATAGAACGAAAGTTCAACAAAACAAATATTTCTGTTTTTTCGTAGTAAATTAAAAATCCGACAAAATTACTTCAGCCATGGATGTAATGTTTCATTATTTCCTAAAGATACGCAAGAAACATCCAAACATCGACAGTGATCTGAAGACAATATTACGACGCCTCCGCACTCCCCAGGAAGCCATGTGTATGGCGGATATAAAAGGTGAATATACAAAAGAAATTTTCTTTAGAATTCTTATAAGAATGTCACAAGAATCTCTAAGATTATCGCATTTGTTTTCTTTGCAGAGGCCTACAAACAGCTGACGGAGGAGAAATTTCCAATGACATGCGGTGCCCTGGGAGTGGGTGAATTTCTTCTGACCATACCGTATGTGGCGTGCTATTGTAATGAAAATGGAACACTGTTGTTCTATACCATTGACGGTTTCTGAACATGGAGAGTGTAGTTTTGGGATTTAGTGCAACTTTATTTATTTAGTAAAATATACTTTTTATTTAGACTAGACTCGGCATGTCTTTTACAATTATGCTGAGTAAATCATCATATATGTATGTACGTATGTATATGTACCTGTGTGTGTACAAATTTATATAAAAGAAATTTTTATCTATGAACAACAATGCATTTCCGTTGAATTTTGTTGTTGTACAATACCACGTATAGAGCATTTACTGTATGAGCTCTCTTCCAGTAAAAGTATCTGCTAGATACATTACAAAGAGTGTGAGAGAGATCTACCCCACGTTGTGAATAGACAGGTATGCATTTGAAGGAAATATTGGTTCTTGTCTTTGCTAAGTTTCCGCATCTGTAGAGGGCGCTTTGTTGTTAAACGATATTTCCAATAAGATTTTAAAATAATAAAATAAAAACCGAGTCGTTTCTTCGAAAGATAAAGTGCACCACAAATCTTAGGGCATACGACTGCATTATCCGTCAGAGACACACCAGATGACATTCGGTGCCCGGAGAGTGGGTGAATTTCTTCGGACCATAATACCGTATGTGGCGTTTTATTGTAATCAGAATGGAACACTGCTTTTCTATACCATTGACGGTTTCTGAACTTTGAGAGTGGATTTTGTGCAATTTTATTTTTTTTTGTAAAATATTCTTTTTATTTAGACTAGACTGGACTAGGCCACATCATTGTGTGCACAAAGTGCCTGAAAGTAAAGCAGGTATTGGGTATTTGCTGTGTGGGCTCAGTTCCAGCAAAAGTATCTCCTAGATACATTGCAAAGGGTGAAAGAGAGAGAGAGAGATCTACCCGACGGTGTGAGAAAAATTGTCTTCGTTAAGTTTCCGAATTTGTAGAGGGCGCTTTGTTGTTGGAAGAAATTTCTAATAACAATGTAAACTAATAACCACGTCGTTTCTTCGAACTAGAATGGGACTGTGTTTTTGGGTATAAGATTTGTGATTCACTGCATTATCGGCCAGACTAACACTAGATTTCTTACTATTTATCTCGGTACAAATGAAAAAATGATGCGAAAAAAATGTAGGGTGTTTTTAAGCAGCATAAGAACTATCGATATCGATAATTTCTGTTCGACAGCTGACTGTATTAACATTTAGCAAGCTCTTAAAAAAATGTTGAGTTGAATTCGCAATATCAATAATATTGAAGTCAGGGAGACCACGAACATGGAGAAGACCTTCAATGTCAACATACCACCAACAGAGACGAATGGACCAGAAACTCCGTCTTGGAGAAGTATCAGATCTCACGATTCAAAAATGGAGACTGGAAGTTTGGATGTTTTCTCAGAAACTCTTGGAATACAGGCAGATCGACATGGCAGCGAAACAGATTTCCGTGCGGAAAATTCCCCCTCAAAGATAAAAATCTATGTGGACAGCCCTACACCCAAACGTGGTAAAGTCCAGATGTACGATAAAAATTTATTAAATCAAATCCAACAGTTACCTGTGTCTCTGGACATAACTTCAAACAGATGTGCGTGCAAGGAAGACCTCTGAATCAGTGGGTTTACCCGAAATCTCTTCCTACGGATGTTCTTTGTTGAATTAGAAGTTATATTGACCAAAGGGCAAATATGGTAACAAGACGGCAGTGGGATTCTATACAAACTTGTATGATAAGTCACATTTTATGGCCAGACCTAATGCCCATAAGCATCAAGTCGGTACGGGGATTTTCGCAAACGGAGACTCAGCATTCTCACAGGAGTTATCACAGGGCATTCGAAAGACAAGATGGCAAATCATATGGGCAGGCCCGGACATCGCATTAGGCCAACTAGGCTGAAGCCTAATGCCGCACTTGCCTGGGGCCCCTTTTCCTACATTATTTTCTAGCACGTTTACAAAAAAATGTTTCAATTCAAATAAAAAAGAGCCCCAAACATTTTTATCATACGGCCTCCTCAAGGGTAAGTACGGCCTGCGTATGGGTGCATCTCCGGATGACTAGCATCGAGCCTGCATTTATGCCGATGTGGAAGAATCAGTAGAACTTCTGTTATGTCACTGTCCAGGTGTACAGGCCAACGAACCTCTGACTTTCCTAACGAAATTCGTCGAAAGTACCAAATATTTTAAGCTTTTATGCAGCATACTCGACCAATGGTCTACCAGTCGCACCAAATTGAATGGCACCAAATTGAATGGACGAGCTAATTTTTCCGGAAAGCCTCTTGGTAAATACCCTGCTCTCATACTAGGTAGGGCGTCAAAGTTGGCAACCAATGTTTTAAAAAGTCATTCTGGAAATCTGAATTACTTTTTCCCTTAAACTTTTGTAAAATATTGAAATAAACAAATAGTTTTATATTTTGCTTGCTCTGAATTCTAAAACTAGTATCATAAACATTTGGTAGTAACAAACTCCCAAATGGCAAATTCGGAAAAAGTTCCCAAAAATATTCAAATTTTTCCAAAAAATAAATAAAGTAGTAATTCCTCGAAAAACATTATTTGAATTCCACATTGAAAAGGAAATATAAAAAAAATTGATCACTTGTGGATTTCCAAACCACAATCAACATAGTGGTCAAATTGTTAAACAAAAACAGATTTTTCGACTGATTTGCACATGACCCTTTTTCACAAAGTTTATATTGGCATTCAAATAGTCCTTGGCGATTTAAGAACTGAAAAATGCAGGGGAAAAATATCTACTGTCAAAAAATACAACCACCACGAGAGTATAGCCGCCAAAGGTATAACCTGTTATCAGATCTTGATCTTGGTGGAAACTTTCTCAAAGAACGTTCCACAATATCTGTGTGCATACACAAACCAATATTATGAGGGAGATAACTTTGTTTTGATGAATATACTAATTTCTAAGATGAATCTAACATGAAGAAAAAACAATGAAAAGGCCACAAAAAATTAAGATGTAGACCCTAAACAGATGTTTGTACGTATGTCAAGGTGTTGCAATCTAAATGATAACAAGTGGACAAATAGTAAGTTCGGCCGGGCCGAATCTTATATACCCTCCATCATGGAAAAGTCAATAAATAAGAAAACCAGTGAAAAAGTTGCAGTCGGGTAAACCGACTTATATATACCCTCACCCTCATTAAAACATACAAGTCTCATATTTCAAAGTATCGGAAAGTTAAATGTGTGAGTAGCTACCATCATTTGATGTAACATCTGATAAAAAGTCATAATAGCAACCTAGAATACCGAATGTTTTAGAAAAATATTGTATTACATGATTTTACAAAAAGGACGGAATATAAAGCAGAGTTTTTACTAGAAAATTGTATGTAGTTAAAGCTTTACTAAATATAGAGTTTCGGAAAGAATCGTTGATCGAGTTTATATAATTACACGATTTCTAAAGTGGGTGCAATGGTACATTTGTATGGGAGGTACCAGAGAAGGAGTTGCCAGACTGCCAAGTTTTTGTCCAGTTATACCATTACTAAATACGGAATTTGGGCAGATCGCGTTGGTCGTATTGAAAGTATTACACGGTTTATAATGGGTGGAATGGTAAATTTGTATGACAGGTACCAGAAGGGGAGTTGCCAGACTTCCAAGTTTTTGTCTAAAAATTTGTCTAGTTATACTTTTACTAAATACAAAATTTGGGCAAAATGTCGTTGGGCATATTGGTGTTATTACACGATTTCTAAGGCAGGCGGGATGGTACATTCGTATGGGAGGTACCAGAAGAGGAGTTGCCAGACAGCCAAGATTTTGTCGGAAACTTTGTCCGGTTATTCCTTTACTAACTACGGATTTTGGACAAGATCGAACTTGCAAGTGTTGATATTATTACACGATTTATAAAGTGGGCGAAATAGCAGATTTGTATGGGAGGTACCCGAAGGAGAGTTGCCAGACTGCCAACTTTTTGTCCACGACTTAGTCTTACTATACGTTTACTAAATACAAAATTTGGGCAAGATCGCGTTGGGCATATTGGTGTTATTACACGATTTCTAAGGTAGGCGGGATGGCACATTTGTATGGCATGTACCAGAAGGGGAGTTGCCAGACTGCCAACTTTTTGTCCAAAACTTAGTCTAACTCTACTTTTACTAAATACAAAATTTGGGGAAGATCCAACTAGGCGTGTTGATATTATTACACGATTTCTAAAGTGGGCGAAATAGCAGATTTGTATGGGAGGTACCCGAAGGGGTGTGGCCATATAGCCGATTTGCTATCCCATAAGCAGTTTTGGGAAAATATTAAGCCATGCCAAATTTCAGAGTGATTGCTTAACTCTTTCGAAAGTTATCGTGCGTACCAGCAGGACAGACGGACGGACAGACGGACATGGCTCAAACGATTCAGAAAGTCATAAAACGAATTTGGTTCAAAGACACCTGGGGTCTAATGTGGATATTTCTATGTGTTACACTTTTGAGCCGTATCAAATGATATATACCCTCCCACCGTAGGGTATTTCGAAACCCATATGTCCATGTTTGTCAAGGGACGGTTTTTGGGCCGCTGGTGACCCGATAGTCCCAGAAACCGGATCAAAAAATTTAGGCAAATCATGAAAATAAAGGCATATTTGGGTTCGTGAGTAAATTTCGTTGCACTTCGATACCCATATGCGCATGTTTATCATGGGCCCTTTTTTGGGCCCCAAGGGTCCACGGAACCCATGAGCACGCCCATTTTTGGGATTTTTTCGCCATCTATAAATTATATAAACTTAGAACTTAGATGTAGTGAAAAAAAATATTTGAAAAATTTGATTATGGCCGGAATATATTTAGTCCCGTAAAGGAGAACTTTTCCCCCTTTGGTCCGATATGGCCCATTCTCGAACTTAACCTGCTTATGGGCAAAAAACATCTTCCTACAAAATTTCAGCTTTTTAGGGTTAGTCGTTCGCGCTCTATCGTGATTTCAACAGACAACAGACAGACGGACGGACGGACGGACGGACAGACGGACATCGCTAGAATGTCTTAGAATGTTACACTGACCAATAATATATATACTTTATAGGGTCGCAGATCACTCTTTCGAGGTGTTGCAAACGGAATGACAAACTTAGTATATACTCCATCCTATGATGGAGTGTATAAAAATCCCTTGCAAACAAATATCCGAATGTAGAATTGAAGGAGACACCTTGGGTTTGCTACTAAATTAACACTGTCACTGATACCTTCATTAGCAACCCTCATAAAGCCCATCAACCCATTCGTATCCTCATACCAACAACTCCTTATTCTACTCTGGCAGCAAAAAGTTAATTCCCTTCAGTTTATGTTGACAGACATATTCTCCAACTTAATTTTTGGGTTTATATGTTTAATTTATTGCTTTTTATTAGAGTCATTTTAATTAAAGTTGTCTTACTTTTCAACACTTTCATAAATTGTATTTGAAAATTCTTTTGGGTATATGGGAATGGCATGCAAATGCCGGACGAATAAGAAAGATAGAGGAAACTGACCAGAAAAAAGAAAACATACACTCAGGAACCTTTTGTTTAAAAAAAAAAACTGAAAAAAAAAGAAAACCCCAGAAACAAAACGAATTATCCCTTTTCAAGAGTTGCAACAATAGTTAAACATTGTTTGAATAGAGGGGCGGAAATGGAGCAAAATATACAGAATATAGAAATGAGCGAAAAAGAAATTCTACCAACTTGGCCACAATGACCATGTACCGAAAAAGTTGTGTAATGAAAGGAATGTGCCGGAGTTTCTTTTGTGGCACCCTGCGCTGTCCGACCGGGTATGGTGTTTCATCTATGAGGTCGTGACGAATATTGTACAAAGTAAGGAAACACAGCCTGGTAGGATGGTTAGTTGGTATACAACACTGATTTCTTGCACAAGCTAAATTGATGTTGCAGAGGTTCCTCCCTATTTGAGGTAATCTATAAAACCTAGAAGCGGCATATGATATCAGATCTTCATGAAAGTCTGCACATTATATTAGGAAGGACTATTTACCTACTGTAGGTCCCTCGTGATATGTGCACTAGATCGCCCAGATTACATATAATGATAAATAAATTGGGTCATTATATTAAACCAACCCAGTTGAAGAGGCTCTAAAAAAAATAACCCAAATGAAAAATGCCCCAAAAAAAAGGACGAATTCCCCAAAATAATTGAAAAATTCCCCCAAAAGCCCAAAATGAAAATTTATCTATAAATTCGGAAAATTTATGAAAAATCACCACAAATATTATGAAAAATAACAATAGAATTTCGGAATTTGCAAAAAGTGTATTTTTTAACAAAAATCAATCAAAAGTATTAGAGAAATATTAAATTTACATTTAGACATTAATAGTAATTATAAAGGGTTCTCCAACAAGAGGTGTTATTTTGGTATTCAAAAAATTGCATTTTTGTAAAAAGAAAAGTCTGCAGTAAATAATGAAAAACAGCATCTGCCAAATGGCCACGCTTACAGGATCATATCCTTTTCATGAAATTTTCCATAACAAAATCGCGGAGTGGCTGCCCTATGTCCTCGAAATCCTCACGAATTCTATCTTTGAGGTCTTAAATCGACGCTGGGCTGTTGGCGGAGACCTTATCTTTCACGTGGCCCCAAAGGAAGAAGTCGCAAGGTGTTAAATCACAAGATCTCGGTGGCCAATTGATAACACGGTCCGAAAAGTTTTTAGTTTTGCGAACTGTGACTGCAAGATTTTCACCATTTTTGTAGTAAATTTTAATAATTTCAATGAGTTGTTGAAACGTTTATCGTTTCATTTTTAGTAATGGCGTAGTTTCTACTTGTCAAATGTCAAAGAATAAAAGCTTCAAAAGTGGCAGCTACCAAAATAACACCTCTTGTTGCAGAACCCTGTTGCTTTCATACATAATGTGTCAAAATATCTTCAAAATCTTCCGGCAAGATGGACATTTGATAGGCTGCAAAGATGATGCCAATTCAAAAATGATGAATCTTACCAAATTTGGGGTGATTATTCATAATGCAACATTACCCCAACCTAAAATGTGAAAAAAGAACCCAAATAAAAATGAAAAACAACCAGAAACAAAAGTAACAAATTCATATATCGATTTATTTTATAACGTGTTGGGACCTAATTATCACATTTGAAAATTTATATATAAATACCCCAAAAAAAATTCCCCAAAATTAAAATAATTGTGAATTTTCATTGTTAAATTTTTAGGGCTTTTTTTATATGAAAAACGAAAACGAAAAATTAAACTTGACCTAAAAATTATAAAACAAAAAAAACCTTCATTATGAGATTTTTTTGGGTAATTCTTCCTTTTTTTAGTATCTTTCTTAAATAAAAAATGAATTTTATTGAAAACTTGTGTTATAATTAGAAAAATTTCTGAAAATCCCCATTTTTCGAAAAATACCGATTAGTGGCAACTCTAAACCTTATCAAAAAATCGGAAGTTTTTCACTCCATAGTTGAAGGCCGTGGTACACAGTGTGTGCCTGGTAAAACATTTTTCAGCGTCTGCTTCCACCTCGTAAACGCTGATGACTTTACGATTAAGAGAGTAAGCCATGTAAAACTTCTATAGAAAAGCATTAACTATTCAGAGCCTGTTTTAAACAGTAGGGCACGGTCCGTGAGTATACAAGTTATATCGCAACAGCTCACTGATTCAAAATAAGTTCCCCGTCAGTTCTCCCATATCAGGTCTAAAACCACCCAAAAAAAAAAATGTACCGAAAATTCCTCGACCTACATCCTCTGGAAAAGCCAACAAAAGGAATTTCTCACAAGCCAAAGTCAAAATACATACATATACATCCAATCCTGTACAAATATATTGAGACCATTAACTTATCTGTATGTAAATATGTACAACAACTTCACTAACTATTTGAAACTAATGCGGGTGGCGGGAATTTCTAATAATTGTGTTGCATTCACAATTACCAAAAAATGTCTACGTTTCTGTGTTGTGTTGCATGTGGGAGACTTTGTCATCTTCCGCAAGATGGGCTGTGTATGTATGGAGATTTATTATTAAAACAAAGTCACACGGCTGGTGGATTCACAAAACTTTATTTTTATCACAAACATTCTCATGTTGTTGGACCAATTTTAAAATGATTTAAATAGTTTTCGGAATATGCCAAGCCAACATAACAAACGGAGCCAGGCTAATATTTACTGATTGAGTTGGGAGTGTTAATTCGCCAGCAAATACTTATCTATGTCGTATGCTAGGCTATTATGGAACATTACGTGCAATACCGTCACATCTCAAAAAATGGGGTCTTTGGTAGAACGTAGAACAAATGATTGAAAGTGCTTATGTTGAAGTGAAGTTTTTAATGTCTCCAGTTATGTGATCCGCTTCCTATAAATAAAATTCATTTGACAATTTGACTACTACGTGATTTATGAAATTACGAGTTCCTCATTCCATAACCATTAAATGCGCGGTATATAGGATACAACCAAAAGTTGACTTTGTCTTTGTGATAGGGATCAATCAATAACTCATAAAACGATGAACCACATTTTTGGAAACAACAGTTAGAGAAGGGACGAAACATGGACCAAAACGTACCATGGGATGGGATAAAAAACGGTACAAAAAGGGAAAACCCCAAAATGTGTGAAAAAGTATTTTAAACGTAAGAATGAACCAAAAATTTGATGTAATGGGCCCAAAACATGTAAAATATAAATGGAAGTTCGGGGAGGGAAAACAAGATACAAAAATACAATGATAGCATCCGTTTATACGATTATTAAGTACTAAGTAATATAATCATTGTCGTGTTTTATTTATTTATTATTAATTACAATACAAAGTAAATTTATATTCTAATTTTTGGGTCCAAGGGTAAACCGGGTGTCACAGACCATATGTTTAGATTTTTGCAGCGACCAAGCCTCTGATAGGCAAGCACGCTATGTCTTATTTTATTTATAATTTTGTTTATAAACTACACTAAATATTGCTGCACAATGTGGTTGTGCACCAAAGTTTCTACTACATAGTTAATACCCACCTTTTAGGTAATTACCTGCATATTTATTCATTTTACCATTTTCCCATCTCGAAGAATGTACTATACACATTGTCACAAAATAAAAATTGATCCATACTAAAATTGGTTTGCACATACTTAAATTTAATTGCCATAGTGTGAATGCCATAAAATACATGTGTGTGCGTGTAATTGGTATATTGGTTCGAAGGACATTTGTGAATATTTCTATAGATGTTTATGGCATGGTTATGCCAACATAGTTCTAGTATGATAATTACACTCAGGTTTAGGATACTTTTATTTTTTTGCTGTAAGATCTCAAACCGATCTCTATCTTTATTAACAGTACATAAGTAGTAAGTTATATGATCTGTAATATCGGAACGATATTCATAAAAGTTTAGTCGATCATGTTATTGTCACAGACCGTAATACTTATCACGCGTTCTTTAAGGTGTACCGACTGTGATACCATGAAATCCACTCCTTGGTGGAGAATATGTTAGAATCGCCCCGCCTGCAGTTTTCCCAGTGTTTGCAGAATATTGTCCAAGGATTAAGTTTTTGTACGAAAATAAGAAATCTTAAAGTTCTTTTCTATGTTGTTAATATTTATGTTGTTGGTCATATGTATATTTATATGTAAATACATATGTATTTATGTATGCATGCTGGAGTATATGTCGGATTATATCGTTTTACATGGACTTATTTGATTTCAGTAATAACTATGACCACATAAATTAAACTATTGTTAATGATTATGTGTAACCAGTTGGAAAAAGCCACATTACCGCAGGACATTATGTCAATGGATCCTTTTTGTGTGTGTGTGTGTGTACGAACCTAATTACTCGACACAAACGCACATTTATGCAAACATAAGAATATTAAAATGGGTCGCAGTCTGTACACATACAAAAACTAAGCAGCAAGGCTTTGGAGGTGGTTTCAAATGATTTTATCAGATGCCAAGTATGAAGTAACCACAATAGTTAGAGTCTTGCAGTTTTTTAAAAAAAAAAAAAGATCGGAATTGCTTATCTGAATTACTTATAAATACACATAATATCTGTTATACTTTCCCCACGATGATATAATTTGACAATGAACGGATGAGATTCCCTGGATAGCCGATTATCCCGGGTGAAAGTCCTAACACCAGGCCCAAGACGACGGATATACGAAGAGCAAATACCATTAAAATATCTATTGAACAATGTAAATATTTACGACATCAGATGTGATGAAGTATTTCTAGCATTGCTGCAAAAATCCTGAACACTTGAATGCTTCTATTGCCACTTTGAAAAAATTTCGGCTGGCAATTTCCCTGTATCTACATGAGCAAAAAAAGCATAGAAATGGACGACGATGCTGGATCAACGAGGCAGGAACGTGACAAAAAACAGCACTGCTTTTTGCGTGTAATATTATTGACCACTTACGAATAGTTCGCCTTTTGTTCCGGAACTCCACAGAACTTGATCGATGATCAAATGAATATGAATGACAGAGGATGCTGTCATCACCCAATGAGTGTATTAGATTCCTAGTCGGACCTAACAGGTTCCTAACAGAGGGAGTGAGAACAGGACCTTGTGACACAAATGCGGTCAACATTCATTGGATGAGATCACATCTATAATAACTCATATAGAGTGAGCTCCGAGAAAATTTAATATGAATCGAAAGAAGTTATTACCCACACAAAATGCAATAAGTTTCAAAATGAGTGCACCCTTCATTGCAGTAATACAGTGCCACGATCTTGCTTTCATCAAGGGGTTGAATGGCGACTCTCCATCGTTTCGAAAGTAACTACATCAGGTCTCCAGTATATCGGTTTCTATGGTTTCTTTCAGAAGGCTCTAGATAATTAAGCAATTGGTGGTTTACCATGCTCTCCATAACCTTCGAAAGCGTGCAACATATTGCAATTGGGCGGTAGTTTGCAGGATGTGTAGCCTCAGCTTTCTTGGGGATCGGCGGAACATTGGCAGCCTTCCAACGTAAAGGGTAAATACCAGCACGATTGACAACTTTTTGGTGTTACTATACGATGTGAAGTCCTGCTCAGACAGATCATATGCCATCGATCGGAACATGTGATAATCCGAAGGGATAATGTCTGGAGACTACGACGAGTGCGATAAAAGTTTTCAAGTAGAGTTCTAATGCCGTAACATGTGAACGAGTAGTTCTGGCCGCTCTTTTCACTGATTGTTCGATGCAATCTCATCAATTGTGCTGGGTAGGCGGTTTCTGTAATAGCTTTCCTCGGTTTGACCAACACATAATATCCGACACTAAACTGATGCCATCAGAGACACAACATGTGTTTTTACTACAAATATTCATTCGGTTTAACTATCTCTTTCGAATAATGGCCACTTTAATCACAGGATTTGCTCTTTTTCGGTATCGCACTGGATTTATTTGACAGCGATGTAAAATCCATTTGGTTGTGCCCGGAAAGCAGCATTTGTGTTTCACATTTCCATATGAACTGGAAACCGCCGTCGTTCATTTGAATCATTTTCAATTATTTTGAACGATATACAAGTTATTATCGTTTGATACGAATCGTCGTTCAATAATGTTTCCAAATCTAAGACAATCTAAAACATTTATTTGTGTAAATGTAAGCCATGAAAATTTTTTCGAGAAAAATTACCCATCAAGAGATGACAGTGAAACAGTGAGTACCAGCGAGGGTGTTTATAAAATTATGTATAACTCAATGATTTTCAAGGAGATTCCGATTATAAAAATACAATAATTCGACTAACACTAGAGTTTGTGGAGTCAAATGTCCATTGACTTTTGGCAAAAGTTAAACCCAACAAAAATGATTTCTAGAGGTATTCACAAATCCTTTCACTTCACAAAACCCCAAAGACAGAGATGAAATATTTTGCAAATTATCATAAAATAATCGAAAATGTATTGATTGAATTCAATTGAACTTTTGCCACAACCCACCCTAGGGTGCTTATGCATGTATCCAGTTATGGGAGTATTTATGCATACGAATCGTATCGAAGTCACTCGCTTAAATAGATAAATGTAATAAAGTTTTTCTATGACTACATTTACATCTACAACGACTAAATCCGCATCAAGTCCAACATCATCCATGGAATTTACTGCTCGTTGGGATGTCAGTTAACCACACTTTTTGTACGACGATTACACATGTATGACAGTAGTCTCGGTTTTGCTGTTGTTTTTACTCCAGTGTCCACACCAGTTATGTTTTGTAATTATAATAAATTGTCAATTTCAAATAAATGTTGTACACTACACAACTCGGCATGTCCAGATACTCCTACATAAATACAATTGTACAACTGTTCAAATATTTTCCTTCAGATTGCCCGATATCGTTGCGGGTGTGGGTGTGTGTGTGTGGTTCTTGTTGTTGTCCATTGTATGTCCTTATACAAGATTTGTTTAACCAATAGGGACATATGCGATCAGGATTCAATGATAACTGCAAGCCACTAAGAAAGGTTTCGTTTAGATGTGGATGGTTATGTTACGCAGTTGTTTGTGGTGAGTTCTACATTTGAGTTAAAGTTAAATTATGAGGGGATGCCAGCAAGTTCTGTCTGCCAAATAGGGCAGAAATGTATGTAAAATACGATTCAATGAAGAAACCAATGAGAAGCCACTGGAATCAGAGGGATGTGCACCATAAAATGTCTATACTCACTGTTCGAGTGCGAAAGTTTGTAGTCGGCTCCGAAGGATTAAGTCCTTTATGGAGATGTTTTCACATGGTTCTGTACTAAATCTGAGCCAACCAACATACAATTACATGTGAATTTCACTCACTGAGCCAACCAACATACAATTACATGTGAATTTCACTCGCGTTGGTTATAACGATTACACTGAGACGCAAGCAACTTTACGTAAGATGCAACAGACCTAACAATCAGTCACCACCAATCCCACTCCTGATAAATCAATAGCGACTTCTTTACGAGTGGTACTTTTTAGGGAACCGTTTGTTTATTATAGTAGTTTTTCTTTTTGACTAACCTATAAATTCAATGCACTGTGTTAGCGAATGGAAATAATGGTATTGGAGGGAGGTAAGAGGGAGTAGTGTTTCTTAATGAATTTGATAATGTCATAGCAGGCAGGAAAAACACTTGCAGGAATATTGTTCCACATACGAACAGTCCGGCGGAAGCATGAATTATCTCTATAGTGCGTCGACCGGTCATTTGACAATGAACGGATGAGACACCCTGGATATTCGCGTATTCCGGAACAGATACAATTGAAATATCTATAAAATAGCGATTGCTGTGGGTAGACACTAGAGTTGGATACCCCAGAAGTATTACTTACACCGCTCTAAGAAGATACAATCACAAGAATCATCAAGGAATCTACCAAAAAAATACCTGGCGAACAGTCTTGCAAGAACTGCAGCAACAAGATAAAATATTTGAAGATACTGTACACAGGAAAAAATGAAATGCTAAACTTAAGCAGAATACGTTTAAATCGAAAAAAAAATTAAAAAAGGATTTTTGTAGTCCTTCTTAGTTAACCTTAAAACAAGTGTAAATGTGACAAATAGAAAATCAATTATACTAAGAATAAAGTTCATGCTTTATGTAAATAACTGAAATATTAAGTATGTGGCGCAAAAGTAATCCTCCTATCAGAAAATGCTATAAATATTGCGATTGGGCCCTAATGTGACAATCAACTGTGGCGGCGGCCATTTACATGACATCATATTCTCGACTTGATGTAAAAAAAATTAAAAGACCAAATAAAAATAATCCACAAGAAGAATCAAAGTTTTTCATTTTTTTATTTTAATTACAAAAAAATCACACCCTAAATACAAAAGGTTATCTGAATTTTCCAAAACTGACTTTTTCCCATAAATAGTTCTTTCACATCACTATCTTCCCTAACTATAAAAATATAGTTATGTCTATTTTTATGTTAATTGTGTTGCTTCTGCACAATGAATTAAAGAGAATTTTTGTCGTCAGAATTTTGAGTTGTGATCCTTTTGTACTTAGGGTGCAGTATTCTTATAAGGAAAAAAAATTAACTTGAAGTAAGAAAATAAGTCTTATAATCGCCTTGGTTTAAGGAAATCCGTACTTACCGCACTCTTAACACCGATATGGCTTCAGTTAAGTACGATTTTTTTCATTTACTCATTTTCTCTTTCAGTGTAATAATAGACCAAGACGGAATTCACTTGTAGAGGCCTATGTTCCCAAGTGGAATACATAAAGGGGGGGAATCAGAACGGATTTTGATGGCTCTGCAATCTGTAGTTTATTCTCTTCTCCAGTTCGAATCTTCTTTCACTTGGTAAATAATAAATAACTAGTAAGTTGTAATGCGCCTATGGCGCCCGTTAATTTGCTTGAGAAAGTATTTGTTACTTAATTTTAAAAATTTTGTAAAAAATATTTTGAGAAAACTATTTTGTAAAAAAAAATTTCGAAAAAAAATAAAATTGGAAAAAAAAAATTTGTGGAAAAAAAATTTTTGCTGAAAAAAAAATTTTTGTTGAAAAAATTTTTGTTGAAAAAAAAATTTTGTTGAAAAAAAAAATTTGTAAAAAATTAATTTTATTATTATTATTTATAGAATTATTATAGAATGCCTATTTAAATTCCTACGTACTGCGTGACAGAGTCAGTGAATCAGGGAATCAGTGTATCAGTGAATCAGTGTCGAGGGTAAATATATATTAAGATAAATAGTACTACTGCCGCCCTCCCCTATAGATCTTTTCTGTTGTCGCGTCGTTTGCCCAACATGTTTTGTCATGTCCTCGTTCACCATCAGTACAATCTTTACTGAATCCTTCTCGATTCTGGAAAAAAACAACAGTCACATATTGCTCTATCTTCGTCATGATGTCATTGTCGACCACATACTCGAGTAGGATGTGATCTTTGGTTTTCGCTCCCCCCGTATTATTATATCGACTTTTTCCAATATTTTCTCCATCAGTATATTGAAGAAGTTGTACAATAAGCTGTCGCCCTTTTGGAGACCTCTTCAGATGGTGAATTATTCGAAGAGATCGCTTCCTGTTTTTACTGAGGATCAAATGGCACTCAGAGTTTTTCTTCAAAGGTTTTTTTTTGCTGAGATCTCGCCTGTTTCCTTGTTTTTTCATCAGGTGACAGCCATATTGCCTTATCGATCAGATTGCCTTATCGATCGATCACTTACAGTTGATTTTAACTGTACATTCAGATTATCGCCACAATATAAGTCAACCCAATAAGTATCAACTAACGTATTCTGATATAACATTTTAGTAGACATACGGAGCATATGTAGATATTGATGGCAGCAATAAACCACTTGAGAGAAATTTAAAATATTTCGATTTAACTCATTCCTGTATCAACGTTTAACTTAAATTTGCTTCAAAAATAATGAATGCCTGAAATCTCATTAGCCATAATTTGCATTACAATATTTAGACGATCACGATGACGTTGGTGCTGACGCTAATGGCGACGATGACTGCGAAGTGTCTCTCTGTCTGTCTGTCTGTCCGGCTGCATGGTTGCTAGGTTGAATGTCGTTTTGCAACTCATTGCAATGTACTCAACAATTAGATTCAATTAAATAATGGTGTAGCAATTTATGCAACAACATTGATGCACAAACTCTCAGACTCTGTTCCCACATCCACCCAAACACATCATACCACACGAACACACATAACTGAAAGTTGTCGCCCAAGGTTGGAATTGATAGGGCCTTCAAATATGAAACATTTTTCCAGCAAGGCGTCATTTAAGGATGGCCCGATAGCTGGCCGTCTGCTGTTTGGTTTCCACACAGTTCTTCTTACTTAGCCGTTGCACATTACAATTGTCCCCTCTGAGACCTGTTGTTATATGGGAAGTTGGTAGATGTATCGGACGATAAATTTACAACATGTTCGGCAAAGGCTTCCATCTTTCAGAGTTTTGCAGGGATTATTAATAGGACCTTCATGAGTAGAGAGATCGAAAGGCCTAGACATTCAAAAACATTTTCAGACCAATTTGTACCACCTTCTTTGGGGCCTTTCGTACCCGCGTTTTTCCGCTGCTGAGCATATGCAGCAAGCACACACTCACATATATAAGCCTGAATGTCATTGTACACAAATAAGCAGTGTTAAATAATGACAATGCCCAACGCCTGGTGTGATTACAGCAGCAGCAGATATTGCAACAGCACCATGTTGCCGCTGCATATTTACCCCAAGGTACTTATCTAAAATATCCCAATGTCTATCCTGCAGTTTACCCAGGCCATACAGAGATGGACATTTTAACGATCAGGATAACAATGTAAACTCTCTGGATGAAAATCAGAGTTTAAGAACATGTTGGTTATGTTCTTTGTAATTGCCCCATGTTGACAAGATCAAAATGCAACTGCGAGAAGATCGAGGTATACACGAGTGAAAATAATTCCAAATATTCAAAAATAGAATCGCGTCTTGAAAACGATATAAAGGGTGTTTTTTATTGAGGTATAGATCTTCGAATTGAAATAAAACACAATAAAATCGTTTTAATGCCCATCAATCAGGCTTTATTGGAAGGATAATTTTATGCCATTAATGTTTAAATATGATTTCAGGCATGTGGCCGCCGCGGCTGGCTCGAATAAAGCCAATTCTACAGGTCCAATTTTCAACCACTTGTTGGAACCACAACTCATCCACATTCATGCCATCCAATTCGGGAACAAAATAGTCGGTTATCATGGCTCTATACCGGTCTCCATTAACGGTAACTGACTCTCCAGCATTATTTCGGAAGAAGTATGGCCCAATGACTCCACCAGCCCATAGAGCACACCAAACAGTCAGTTTTTGTGGATGTAATGGCATAAAATGGACGGAGCTTGCGGTGAACTTCGCGAACTGAACCATTACTTTCGAAATAAATTTGCACGATTTGCAAGCGTTGTTCTTTTGTCAACCTGTTCATGATTAAATGGCAAACCAAACTAAATATTAATCACTTGACAGCTGACAAAATGGCCGCCAGATAAAAAAGTGATGCCAACTTAAAGTTCTATACCCCAATAAAAAACACCCTTTATTTGGTCATGATTAGACAATGGGATGTGGCCGCCTATACAGGCCGATTAAAGAAAATACAATAAACCTATCCCTCGATTTACACGATAGATACGTTCCTGAGGAAATCATGTAAATCAAAATGTGCGACTACCACGCAGCAGGACCAAGGTTCGAAACCTGGTAAGAGCATCCAATATTTTTCAGCGGCTTCTTCCACCTATTAAATGCTGGCGACTTTAGCAATAATAGAGGAATCACATTTAGTAGCAATACGCGTTAAGCTAAAAGTCGGTCGGGGCGTAATATTGTTAATCTAGTTGACACAATTCAAGCGCCCCGGTAGGCGAGTTGGTAGCGTGCTTGCCTATCAGCGTGGGGGTTGTGGGTTCGATTCCCACCAGAGGCTTTGGTCTGTCGCTGCAAAAATCTAAACATATGGTCTGTGTCACCCGGTTTACCCTTGGACCCAAAAATTAGAATATAAATTTACTTTGTATTGTAATTAATAATAAATAAATAAATAAATAGTTGACACAACTGGTATCTTAGTCGAATCCGATCAACTGAAAGCCGATTACTTTAACAATCATTTTATTTCCACCGTTGCGAACAAAAACGAGATCAACTCTAGTGATTATTTTAATTTTTCTTAGAACTCTCACAATCTCAATCTCGTGTCTTAATAAACAGACAGTGAGGGAAGTTTTGATAACTATGGAATTTGACAGAAGTCCAAGAAAGGCCAATATCTCGCCAAAAGTAGTTAGAGGTTGTGTGGATTGAAATTAGTTGTACAGAGTTAGTTAGAGTTAATCAATAACTGAAAGAGCCTTACAGTCTGTATAGAATATGGTGTTCCACGGGAGAGTGCACTAGGTTTATTATTGTTTTCCATTTATATAAACGATTTGAAGAACTTGGGTTTATTTGGTCAGCTCTACATTGTTTCTGATGATATCAGTATGTTTTATCCGTACAAGTACGATATTGGGATATCGAGCTGTTATTTAAATAATGTTTGGCTGAATAAATTATTGCTTAATATAGTAGGAGAAAACTGGTCCGTTTTAGACCACAATCTAGTAGTTTGAACCATGATTTCCATGTCAATGTAGACGGAATTTTTATTTGCGAAACGCAGTCTGTAAAATACTTAGGTATAACATTGCAGGGCAACATGTCATGGGACATACCTATAGACAATGTAAAGATGATTTAATGATTTTTTATGGTCGGAGTTGGATGACATTGATCTGGACAACGTTTACTTTCAACAAGATGGCGCTACGCACCACACAAAATGTGAACACCAGGACTCGGATGTATCTAACAATTCCACGCTGTATATTACAAAAATCGATGCAGCGCATTGATTATATTGCTGGTGTTAAATATAATGATTTACCATTAGAATAAAAGGCTATGAGTAGATTTAAAAACTTAAAATCGTCGTGCAAAATTTTACTGTGCTGTAATTTTGTAACACTTTTGTTGTGAAGTTCATAATTAGAAAATGTATAAGTAGTTAGAAAATTTAATTTGTATATAGATTTAAAAATGCATAATTGTTAAATATTTTCTAAAAACAATTTATTGCCTCAGTAATGCCTTACAGGCGCTGAAGCCGTAATATTATGAATGTAAAATATATAAATATGAATAAATAATAAAAAATAATACAAAAAATAAGGACACCTCACCAAAAGAGACCTTCTTAAGACTTTAGGGTCCAATAAATGATTCGAGGTTGATCTTCGTTATCCATTTAAACTGAAGTTAAACTTTCGTTTAAACTGAAGTTAAACTTTAAATTAATTTTGTCAGTCAAAGTTTAAATGCAGTTTGAGCGTCCAATGTTAACTATAACTTTCGAAAGAGTTAAACAATCACTCTGAACTTTGGCATGGGTTAATATTTTCCCAAAACTGCTTATGGGATTGCATATGGGCTATATGGCCACACCCCTTCGGGTACATCAAGCCAAAATGAGTGAGGATGCTCTGGTCCGAACATTAACATAAACTTTATCCAATTCCCAACCCTGACTATCACATAGAAAATCTTAACTTTCAACACGACAGTTTTGGTCAACATCACAAACACACATTCACAGAGTCACACTCACACATTACAGCGCTTACATCGTTATGACACTTGTCTACACACACACACACGCACATACATCCAGGCTAACTGGGCTTGTAGTAGAATCAGCCATCATATTTTAAATTAGCGTCTGTCATATTAGACAAGCAACCTCCAGTGTAACATTCACGCAATAACAATTATGCTGTAGCCACACCAGTAGCCAGCGTTGGCTGGATACGCCATAATGCTTTTATAATTACTCGAGAAGAATCAACAACAGCAGCAGAAATAACGGTCGGTTGGTCGGCCACAGCAACAACCACATCAAAACAACAGCAGCAGCAGCGCACCAAAGCAACACAACAATACCGCCAGCATTCATTGTGGTGGCAACAGCATCGTCATCGTCATAGCTAACATTATTATTATTGTTGTTGTTGCTATTGCTGTTGTCATCATATTGCAGTTATCGTCTCTAATGGCGTCCAGTTGGATTCATCTGGACGGTCTTCATTTGGACAGCACTCCGTGTTGTTAACCATTTTAATAAACAGACGACCATTCTTTGCATACCCACAGCTCTCCATTTCCTCCATTCTTGTTCACAGTTCGTTGTTTGTGAGCATATTTCGACAGCAAGCAACGTTTTGTAATATTTGTAGATACACACATATTTGTCTAAAGTTTAATTGAGAGAATTAAAATGGGATTATGACGATTTAAAGATACTCTATAATCGGAATGTACGCCGGATATTTATATTTGTATCCTTTCGAATTAACAAAAATGTACAATTTTATGATCGTTATGTACATACTCGTATTTAAGGCGATGCTTTGTCCTATAGCCAGCTAAGGTGAAAATCATAGACTTTTCTTGCGTTAAATTTGATTCCAGTTCAGCATATACTCTATTTTGTATTTCCATATTGGACATTTCTAAAGTAGTCAAATTCGAAATTGCAATAAAATCGTAATAAAATCCGACGATAACTTCGCGAAAGATCAAGCTGGCAAATATATATTAATCGGGGCTTATCAAAGAATGACAGAACCCTCTCTGGACGAACTTAAACCACACTGGACACAACGATTATTGTAGCCGTACTTATTGATGGCATTAAAACGTGGGTACTTGAGAAAGCCGATGAACCCTTGGTGGGTGTTTCCGAGAGAAAATCGTTTGGAAAATCCATGGCCTAATCGGTTTTACAGAAAAATCAGGCGCTGCAATACCCGTGAGCTGTATGAGCTATATCTCGAATTGAATGTACAGTCAAACACAGTCGATGACTCGAACCACCATTATCCCGGAAGTTCGACTTACGGAGACTTTGAGTTATGGAATTACTTATAAAATTGTTTAAGGGAATTTGTCTACTTTACTGCCACTAGAAAGGCTTCCACTTAAAGAAAATTCGAGTTATAGAAGTTTCAATTCTAAGTAAGAGTATGAAAATACAAAGAACACATCATGTCAGTCGGATTAATCGGTCGAACACTCCAGCCAAAAAAGCGTTAGACGACAGCATGCAGAGAAGACCGGAATTTCGGTGGTAGGACCAATTGGAAGAAGACAAAAAAAAAACAACGGAGAGTGGAAAATATTAACCAGCAATAGCTTGTAGAGCTGGCTTCGAAGACTGCCTAATATTAATGCAGCACACAATTCTAAAACATGACAAACAGCTTCAAAACAAAATAAAACGCAGAACATTCAGTGTACTACTCTCAAGCTTTATTTTATTCAAGGGCCCAACCGGGCTTTAAATAAATGTCGAAGAATTATTTTAAAAAAATAATAACCATGAGATAAGTGTTTAGTTTGTTTGTAAAATGTATCTCTACTGTCTACAGACAACATCCTGTAACTGACGAACCCGGATATCGTCGCGGGAAATTCGTTAGCTTATGCTGATTAATCTGTCTGAACAAATTCTGATGTAAAATCTGGGGGAAATTCTGGGAACGTTGCCGAAAAGTCTAAAAGAAATCTGAACTTTTGTTTTCATAAATTTCCATTGTTTTTTAAGAAAAATCGTGCTAATGTCTAAAACAGTAGGTAACAAATATCTGATACTCTTTGCCGATATGTCGTACCGAATTCTGTAATATTTTCTGGATCTAATATTTGTTTATATATTTGCAAATACTTTACTATCTTACTTGTAATGTTACTTCAATTTACGAAACAGTCGCTGAAAAATGTTTGATTAATAGTCTTACCAGGTTTCGAACCTGATGATAGCCTCACACTCTAACTGCCACACCACGACTATCCACAGCATAAATCAAAACAAAAGTAAAACATGAACATACTCAGAAATATACCTACTTTTATATGTGATAGATACTTATTGCATAAATCTTACAGAATTCTTAAAAATGTTCTGCACAAGAAGATCAGTGGAGGCGGAAGCAGCAAATATGAACCGAAACTGGAGTGAAATTAAGTTGTTAGCATTAAATGGATCGGAATGGACTGATTTTGTGGTTGCCCTGCAAGTACTACAGATTTACCGCAGTCAATCACAGAACACAGCTCTGTCTTCTATGATATCTAACGTTGCTTCATTTGAAAGTGGAAATCAATCAGATAGTATATGAAAACAGCCCGAAATTTATTTGAGTGACAGGTCAAAGTGACAACGAGAATCGAGTACAGACTCGATATCTCAGACTATCACTAAGTCATATCAATTGTATAAAGCAGAATTAAAAATGTGGGACAAATTCGCACAGAAAAGCCTCTTTAGCATCAGTCAAATATGGCCGTGACAGCAAAATGTCTATAGGGTGACCCCGATGAATACAAGACAAGAAAGCTTATAACTTTGAACTCCCTTGAACTACGTAAATGTACACTGAGGGAAAAAACAAGCTAAATTTAAGAAAAACGGGCTTAAAACAAGCCGAAAACGTCATAAAAGTCTGTTAAGTTCGAAAAAGCTAAAATCAAGCCGATAATCTTAATTTTAGAACGAAAATTCTTAACCTGATTTCAAGTCGCTTCATTCTTCTTTTAAGAATAAAAATCTTATTTTAATAGTTTTGCGTTCTTGAAATACGCTTTATATAAACTTATTTCAAGTATGACTCAGGCTAAATTTAAGAATGTTTAGTCTTATTTTAAGAATGTTTCCTCTGAATTTCACGCTCTTCAAATTTCGAATGTTTTTTGTCTCACAAACCCAGCAAACAAAATGAAAGATAATTAATAGTGTTTTTTAAATTATTGTAGTTTTATTAAAAAATTCATTTAAAATAAAGAAAACTCATATACATTTGTGTTCGTAAATATACTTATGTAAACTTTAGTCTAATAAATGCTTTACTATTGTTAATATAATATACATGTAAAGGAGGGCTAGTAAAGTTACATATATTTATAATGTTTACATTTTCTGTTTTTGAACTTAGTCTAGGTTCAATTTCATATGACTGAAAATGATTATCAAAGCATTTTACGTAAATTCGATAACACACAACATAAATATTTTCATTTTGATGTAAAAAAGTTTTAATTTCAAAGAGATCAATAGAGGTTTTCCTAATTGCTAGAAAATAATTAGGTTTATAAAGCGTACTTTTATAAGTTAGTTCGTCAATAATGTCTACATTAGTCTGGTACTTCAATTATTTTTGAAAAAAAATCATATTGCCTTAAATCAACAGTTTAGAATTAGAATTACGCTCAAATCTTTTGTCAACAATTTTCCATAGATAGACAAAGTTGCAGATGAAGTGATTAAGGAGCTGTTTTTTGGATATTGCACAGTTTCCAGCCAGTCCTCTACTTTTGATGACATTGACATAGTACCTTCATCTAGTACAAACTATGATAAATATCATTAAATATTTTTTATGATTAGATTTTCTAAAACACAAGAATTTCTACCTGCTTTTTCTTCCAAACAAATAATTTCTCGCGAAATTCCATGCGCAGCCCTAATGGAGGAATAGCTTCCTTTATGTCCTCTTTTCGCATGAACTGTAAGCTTCTAAAAGTCACTTGATCAGCTTGAAAATATCATAAAAATGAAAGATGCATAGAGCATATAATAAACAAATACTTACCCTCTAAATATTCAAAGACAGTTTCCAAATGGAATTCTTTCAATAGTTTTCTCAAATTTTCCTCATCTTGGTTTTCGCCACAATGCTGAGACTGTTCGTTTTCAACATTCAATAGCACAAACTCACGCGAACTTTTTTCCATACTTTCTTTCCCCGGAACATACGACGGGTTTTCTTCCGCCGGAATAACTTCTTGAAAGGCCAAAGCCATCCAATTACCTGCGGTGCTTTCATCAATATTAACTATTCGACAATTTTCCATTACCACAGTTTATTGTTTCTCTTCTTTAATTTAATTAGTTTTCACTATAGCACGTGGACACTCTGAAAGAATAGCAAAACTAAAGAAATCACCGCATACTGAGAGTGTTTTTTTTTATTGTAAAATCGTTTCGGATTAAATTAAGCATGTCAGGCTTGTTTTAAGAATTTTTAGTTTTAAACTAAGAATTCCATTCTTGATGTAATCTAAAATTGAGAATTTTATTCTCAAATCAAGATTATTCTACTTGTTTTAAGATTTTAATCTTGTTTTAAGATTGTCGTTCTTAATTTTATCTTCATTTAAGTACTATGCAGTAGGGTGGAGTGAAATTCAAAAAAAAAAGTTAACCTCGGAAAGAGATGTAGTCTGGGGTCCTAATGAGGGGAAAAATAAAGAAAAAAAATTTAAAAAAATTTTAGGGGTCGCTCCACTCCCTCGAAATTTGGAAATTATCGCTATGTTGGCGTTGATTTTAGAAAAATCCTAAAAAGTTTTATGTCAATAAATGTTTGCAATAGCGTAAACAATGAAATAAGGGCATGAAAAAATTTAAAAAAAATTTTCTCATTGTTCAAAAATTTCAAAAAGTAAAATAAGTCAAATCGTCCCTTCTTCAGAAAATGGACTGAACAATGAAATCGCCACCAAAGCTACAAATATTAGTCGATTATCCTCATATTTGCCTCAAATACTTTTGTTTGGGCACTGAACAAGCTCAAACTTTTAAATTTCGAATAAGTTAAGTCGTTAATTTTTAGGATTTTTCTAAAATCAACGCCAAAATAGCGATAATTTCCAAATTTCGAGGGAGTGGCGCGACCCCTAAAAATGTTTTAAAATTTTTTTCTTTATTTTTCCCCTCATTAGGACCCCAGGCTACATCTCTTTCCGAGGTTAACTTTTTCAAATTAAAAAAAAAGCATGTTTTCACTCCACCCTACTATGCAGGCTTGATTTCTTTAAAATTAAACAATTCTAAAAACAAGCACGACACAGCTTAATTTTAGCCCGCAGCTTTTCTCTTAGTGTATGGGTGTCCTAATAGGGCTCACGACACTTAAGGCAGAGATGCATTGGTCACACCGAATAGATCTGAGGCGAGGCATGTTAAGACAACATTAAAAATAGATGGAAAATACTCATTGCCAGTTTGGGCAAGAACGGAACTCCAATTGCTCTTTTGACTTGAGATACTTCAGGTTTATTGACTGTAGAACCTTTAAACATTCGTGGATAACACGAAACACATTAATTGATGACTTCCAATAACAAGGCCGAATTACAGCTGGTTTTTGAGCATTTTCTGTTTTTACAGGGGCGCATTTTTTTATTATAATCCAAAATATTTCTAATTTCGACCTATGAATTTCTTACACGGGCCACGTGAAAGATAAGGTCTACGCCATCAGCTCAGCGTCGATTCAACACCTCAAAGATAGAATTCGTGAGGAGGAGGACATAGGGCAGCCACTCTGCGATTTGGTTTTGGAGAGTTTCATGAAAAGGATTTGGACATGGTATAATCCTTATGTATCCCATGACAAATCCTGACTAATAATTTCACACAGAATTTTAAAATTCTATGATCAAAAAGTAAGTCAGTTATTTGAGACGGAAAAGGATGCTATTCATCCCGACATTAATCAAATTACTATATTTATTTTTTATTCTTGGTGCAACAACCAAATGAAATTATCCAGACTTACCAATTTTTTCTTACTTTAAAATATTAAAATGGGCTGTGTGACAACACATAAGCAACTACTTCGCTGTAGGGTACAAAGTCTGGCCAGATACAAGTGTAACCAAAGGACTCAAGACACCCGTCGATCATGACCTCGATTTTGGTTTTTGCTTCCGCAACATCCACAACACCAGTTTAGTCGTCTATGTTTGCATCTGCCACATGTCCTTGCAGACCCCTCTACGACATCTAAATAACAATTTTATGTGTACTGTGTTGCTTTGAATGTGTCTACAGAAGTCTCATCGTTAGCTCTCTCTTCACTGTTCGCTGTCAATGCAGTCCTTGTCCTTCACTCCATTATTAATTTTAAGTACATCTGTAATCGTCTGTGGCGCTCTTTCTCCCCCGTCTCTGTGGCACAGCGAATACAATTAAATGCATTTTATAATGATTTTTCTCATGCATTTTTAATTACGCCGTATTGTCTGTGAAAATCCAAAGCAAAGCTGATTACAAATACGTTGTGCACAATTTACAAATCTGTTTGTTTGTCGGTATGTCTAAACTACACACATATATGTATATGTCTGTAATTATGACAGGATTATAAGGAATGCGATTTGTTAGTTGTTTGCATTTAAAGTAATCATACAACAAGAAACGGAAGTAACTCTGTATCGTCGATCTGGCTCTCTTGATTATTATGACTTTTACTGGAAGTCTAACTGGGTTCTCTTCGAAGATGATCTAGAGTAATATCTGGAATTCGACGTGTTGGGCCTTAGTCCACGTTGTCAACCAAATTCCAATTTCCGGCATTACCTTTCAAACCACAATTATTGTTCAATTTATAGAGCTTCACAGGTAGAGTTGAGCTCATAAACAACTACATATTTTATGAAATTAGTGGAAAATATCAATTCGAGAAATTTGTTATCCAATTTAAGGAATAAACTTAATTTTGTTTAATATTATAAACAGATAAAATCGATTAATAGGTACAAATGTTCTCTAAAAATATACTGGACTAAAATCATATTTTCCAGAAATTCCGAAATTTTTTCCCGTAAAAGAGCAAAGGCTTCGTTGCTTGTGTGGTGCGTAGCGCCGTCTTGTTGAAAGTAAACGTTGTCCAGATCAATATCATCCCTCTCCGACCATAGAAAATCATTAATTATTTCTCGCAAGCGAGAACTGTAACAGCAGGGGTAACTAGTGTACATCGCATATTATGCCACAACTATCCAGTGCTAATCCAAAGCGGAACACATGGTTTACTCTGCGTCATTCCCACATCCAGTACGTGGGTGTAGAAACATCGCCAACACATTTACGTACAATGCAATCACCTTGTAACTGCTTCATTCTGTAATATTATGGGGGAATATATGTGGTAAACGAGGCCGGTGAGATAATTGTGGATAAGTCGATGTGACTCGTATAAACCATCACCGGTCAAGGTGACGTATTTGTATTACATTACAGTTTTTGGATATTTTACTTAGGCCTATCGTTCCGTGGTCAGCGATGATCTAGGTGTAGAAAGATGAGGAAACCCGTTATTGCTTAAACAGAATCTTAAATATGTTTGATTTTTGGATTGATATGTTCGCATATAAGACTTAATATCTATGAGATAATTTTTGGCGAGCTTTCCAAGTTTTTACACAACCAACCAACTTGGTGTCTCGGTGGTGTCCCTGTTTGGGCTAGGAAGCCACTGTGAAAACACCTTGGCTACGGCTCACAATTGGTAGATAAATTCAGGGAAGCCACCAATTATCGCTTTATTAATATTATTTCGATTAACTGTGATCAAATGTAATGAAAACAATCTAATTTCAAATGGTCTACGATTATTTCTATTGTAAATGATTTATAATTGTTTTGTAATATATAAAAGCTGCTGTTTATGGAGCTGAAACACGAGACGGTAATTCGTCATTGATGTTAATTATTTAAGAAGCACATCGATTTTTTAATTATTAACTGGATTATACGTTACTTTCAAAGTATATCTTAATTATTAGACATGGAAATGACGACGACAAATAAAATCAAATTATTTCCTTTAAAGGTCGAATTAGTCTTGACGGTTGGCGGCTGACGACCAGCTGTTTGAGTTGGGGTTGCATTTTGCCTGTGTTAGAGAGGGACAACTAAAATTGACTTCTGCAGGTTGCAGAATCTACCGTCAACCGTCAAGACCGATCAGCTGTTTATTGTTATTGCTTCGACATTTTGCGCGGAAATTGTTTATAAGTTGTAAATTCAATTTTAAAGTCTAAAGTTATGAGTAATATACTTATAAACGAAGACAAATTATATTTTATACAAATGCTCTTCGATCAACTCTATTTTTTTTGTCTTACCGTCATAACAAATCCCACAATATTGAGTCTAACGTCAACCATTAAGAATAATTGGACCTTAAAATCTAACATTTAAATTTAGTTAATTTGCAAAAATTATAAAAGTAAATAGTAAAACAAAAAAAAACAAAAAATATAAACTAAAAGCCAGTGTAATGTAAAGTGCTCTCCAACAAGAGGTGTTATTAGGAATCACCCAGTATTTCGGTAGCTGTTACTTCTGAAGCTATTATTCTTTAACATTTGACAAGTAGAAACTACGCCATTACTAAACTGGAACGATAGAGCCTTCAGCAACGCAGTGAAATTATTAAAATTTACTTCAAAAATGATGAAAAATCTTGCAGACTTGCAAAACTAAAGCATCATTTTTCCACCTCGGTGGCTACGGTGAATGGATTGCGCTATCAAGAAATGATTAATGATGTTTTATGGTCGGAGTTGGATGATTACTTCCGACAAGACAGCGCTACGTGCCACTCAAGCAACGAAACCATTGCTCTTTACCTCAAAGATAGAATTCGTGAAGATATCGAGGATATAGGGCAGCCACTTTACGATTTGGTTATGGAAAATTTCATGAAAAGGATATGGTCCTGTAACCGTGGTCGTGGTAGCCATTTGGCTGATGTTGTTTTTCATTATTAACCGTATACCTTTCTCTTTATTATGAAATAAATATCCGATCATTTATTTAAAAAAAAATCAATTTTTCTTTGATTACACTGTACAACACAAAAAAAAATTACAAGGTCCGACCTATAAATTTTGATAGAGGAGACAAAAAAAAAGACACGTGTATCGGCGTTTTGAAAGTTTACATCTGGGGTCATTTTAGGGGGAGGTAAAGTTTCCCCCAAATGCAAATTTTGTATTGTCAATCGGCATAGAAAATCGAGTAAAGCTTACGTTTAAAGTATAAGGTGTGTTCAGCAAATTTATGCCAAATGTTGCGGAGAACAATTTTGTAGAATATGTTAACCCTCTAACTCCTCAAGGCATGGGTCTTTTTTGTCCTTCTTTTAAAAAAGAGCAAAAAACCCCATTAAAACAGGTATTTAAGGGGTTAAAATGTTCCGCAAAAATATTCGCCGTGAAATTTTACTATACACCAAAACGGAAAATTCAACCAGAAAGTCAGAAGGTATCGAAGGTAAAATAATAGAGATATTACTGATTTGTATTTAAATTTGAATTTTTGTTCATGCTAAATTTTTGGGGTACTTTAAAATAAAATTCTTAACATATGAACAGGATATTGTCCAAACGAATGAGAACTACTTTTTTATCTCACTTTTCAAGTTTCCTCCAGAACAACTACCCAAAGAAATTACAATTCCACTTGTACCACCTCTACGGAAACACTGCGTTGAGTGCCATCTGTAGATATTGGTGGGAGCCTTGTCTTATAAAAGACAATTGTAAAATGTAAAAAACTTGTCTTCTATTTATAGAGGCAAGAGGTCTAGAGCCGGACAATATCCTTTTCATATGATAAAATCATAAGACCGAAATAAAACAAACGCTAAACATAAAATTTTTAATAAATGCAAAATTAACCCTAAGCTCTCTAGTGTTGTGTCTTATTTCTGACTTTCTGGTTGAATTTTCCGTTTTGGTGTATTTAGGGACTTATAGTAAAATTTCACGGCGAATATTTTTGCGGAACATTTTAACCCCTTAAATACCTGTTTTAATGGTGTTTTTTGCTCTTTTTTAAAAGAAGGACAAAAAAGACCCATGCCTTGAGGAGTTAGAGGGTTAACATATTCTACAAAATTGTTCTCCGCAACATTTGGCATAAATTTGCTGAACACACCTTATACTTTAAACGTAAGCTTTACTCGATTTTCTATGCCGATTGACAATACAAAATTTGCATTTGGGGGAAACTTTACCTCCCCCTAAAATGACACCCAGATGTAAATTTTCAAAACGCCGATACACGTGTCTTTTTTTTTGTCTCCTCTATCAAAATTTATAGGTCGGACCTTGTAATTTTGGAAAAAAATTGATTTTGTTGTACAGTGTTACCTCTTGTTTCCAACCTCTTGTTGGAAAACTCTGTAAAGCAAAAGTAAAAAAAAACTAAAAGCCAAAGGAATGTACTTATTTTTAAAATCTTTACATTAATCGGAAGTTAGTATACAAAATATGCTTTTAAAATCAACACACACAATTATATAAAGTACAGAACTTTTTTTCTAGTCAGGGGAATAACTGAAATCTACTGAACAATCCAAAATATCAATTAATGCATTTATTTTTAAGAAATTGGCGTGAATCGGAAGTCGATACTTAATATATACTTTACAAACAAAACAAGTTTATAAAAAATACTGAATTTTGTTTTTAAAAAACTACACTAGGGAATATCAAAAGTACGTGTGAATGTTCAATATGAAAGACAAATGCAGATATTTTCATTTTATTAACCTACCACAGATAAACGTAGTAAATATAATGTTCTTTTAAACAAAATTATTGCATATCAGGTGAATGACGCTTAATTCAGGGACAAAAATTAAATAATATAAATTGTTAAAAAAAAAATACAAATTTTATTATTTAATATAATTAATTATTTTTTGTTATATATTTAGAAATTTAGAAAAATATAAGTGAAAGTAGTGTTGAGGTCAGGTCCCCTAACTAACGTTTCAACTCTTTGGTAGGCAATTTTTTTAAAAACAAAATATTTTTTGCAAAATTTATTTTAGATTTTGCTGCCTTTAGTTGAATCGAAGCTCTGCAGAAACCAGTTTAAAATATTCTCTTTGGATTTTTCTCCGCTTCATTTACGAACACAATGTTTCCTATGCTTTTTAAAATTCTTTTATTTGTTTTTTATTAATTACAATACAAAGTAAATTTATATTCTAATTTTGGTCCAAGGGTAAACCAGGAAGCACAGACCATATGGCAGGATTTTTTGCAGCGTAAACAAAAGCCTCTGGTGGGCATCGAACTCGTCTACCGAGGCGCTTAAAATTTTAAAATTGGAATGTCTGACTATTTGTGCTTCTTTTGAGGTGGCCGATCAGTAGAAGAGCCTTCGAAATGATTACAGGGCCACGAATAACAAATTTGTGTAATGTACTGAGCCGATTTATACCATGGGTACTAGGGTGGAGTGAAATTCAAAAAAAAAAAGTTAACCTCGGAAAGAGATGTAGTATGGGGTCCTAATGAGGGGAAAAATAAAGAAAAAAATTTTAAAAAAATTTTAGGGGTCGCGCCACTCCCTCGAAATTTGGAAATTATCGCTATTTTGGCGTTGATTTTAGAAAAATCCTAAAAAGTTTTATGTCAATAAATGTTTGCAATAGCGTAAACAATGAAATAAGGGCATGAAAAAATTTAAAAAAAATTTTCTCATTGTTCAAAAATTTCAAAAAGTAAAATAAGTCAAATCGTCCCTTCTTCAGAAAATTGACTGAACAATGAAATCGCCACCAAAGCTACAAATATTAGTCGATTATCCTCATATTTGCCTCAAATACTTTTGTTTGGGCACTGAACAAGCTCAAACTTTTAAATTTCGAATAAGTTAAGTCGTTAATTTTTAGGATTTTTCTAAAATCAACGCCAAAATAGCGATAATTTCCAAATTTCGAGGGAGTGGCGCGACCCCTAAAAATTTTTTAAAATGTTTTTCTTTATTTTTCCCCTCATTAGGACCCCAGACTACATCTCATTCCGAGGTTAACTTTTTCAAATTAAAAAAAAAGCATGTTTTCACTCCACCCTAATGGGTACATCTTAACAAAATGCCTGACACTGTTGTGAGCGAAATCTCCGAAAATATGTGTATTTCAGGTTCTGAACACACACTTAATGACATTTTTATTTTATAATACGATTAGCTCTACATTCAGTTTTGTGACATGACATGATGTGAACTCTGCGATTTCAAAATAATTTGTGTCTATGTTATCATCGTTCAAATTTCCAAATAAAGGTTTGAATTAGACTTTTGTTAATCCAGCTTTCTGTCTAATTTAATTTTGAGTGCGTCTTTGGTAGCAGCATTAATTACACAGGGCTACAAACAACTAAAATCATTATCTCTCATATGGACGGCGTATATTTATAACCGAACAATATTAAAAACTCCATAGTCGATTGTTCATCTACGAACATTCGGAAATCTAGAACATATTCGAGTACAAATACGGCCGCATTAGTGAAATACGTGAGAAGAATTTCCAAAAAATTGTACGCCATCCATCAATTTAAATACACAAGGCAAACAATTTTGAGGCCATGTAGAATACAAGCAATTGGGATCAGAGGACAGTTTCAAGGAACTGACATAATATTCTGATTGACAACTAAGGTGCATTGTTTTACAATTAGAATCGGAACTGTACGTCGTAAATTTCTGAACTTCCTTTTTACATTTTATTTATATTTTGGCATTTAATGCAATTTCTACTGGCCACTTTAGATGAGGGTATTTGTAATAAGAAGAAAAAAAAGGAAAATCTCATGCATTCCTTTCCCCTCTTGATAAAGTCGCCTAATATCGACAAACACAGACAAGTTAGTTTTAATAGTTTGCTTTTTTTGTTGTGGAAGTTATTCCGCTTAAATGTTGAATTTTACAGTAAAATATAAAGTATTTAGACAATTGTTGAATTTTAATCATATAAACTCTATTGAATAATATAATTCTGGCAAACTCAGTTTCATTGCTAAATTTGTTAATGTATTTATTGTTTTGCGATTATCTTTGGAAAATATATGGAGCACACAAGAAAACTACAACTTTGTGGTGATCATTTGATTCTTCAATTTGAAGCATTTCAGTTCCAGCAAATGGTGTACCAGTGTTGATGACTATCCGTCACTTGATTAAATCAATCGCATCTGTTGATTGTTCAAACTATTTTCGATGAAAATTAAATACTGGTATCGGAAAAACGACCTACGTAGTCGTTCATTAGGCACTGACGAATATGTGGCAACTGAGTCTTGGAAAATCGACTAGTCATGGATCTCAACAACATAAAATTTCAAGCATCAGCCTGATGTGAATTTTGCACGGAGACCTAGGATTATTCGCTTACAAAGTTCAACTGGCTCAGCATGTTAAGACTCACGACCATGCGCTTTGTCATCGCTTCTCCATTGGGGCCTTGTAGCAGCTCGAAATGGATAACGATTTTGATCGACAAATTATCCTATTATACGTCTTATGAGACGTATTTAAACTTGGCGGCTAAACCCGGAAAACCCGCATATGATCGTTGAGAAGGCATTGCATCCTCAGGCAGTGACAGTTTGGTATCGATTTTGAAGCGGTGGCTTCATTTTATTTATGAAAATGCTGCTGGAAACGCAATTTCGATTAAAGGTGTACGCTACAGAGACATGATGAACCGGGAGATTGAATGCTATCTATAATTTTGCGGAACAAGTTCGGTAATCGTGTTATCAGCCGCCTCGGATAAGTCAATTGGCCCCGTGTGAGCAGTGATTTGAAGCCGTTTGAAATGTATGGTACATTAACGAATCAGGACCTTAAGGCGAACATCATCCATGCTATTTGTCAGATTGAGCCGGGAAGCGTCACCAAGCTCTTGGAAAACTAGATTTACAGGATGCGCTACAGCGAAGCCAGCCGAGACAATCACACGAATAATATAATGTTGCATAAATAGTGAGAATGTTTGCTCTTTCGATTAAATCAATAATAAGCCGATTAATAGATTTTTGTTAGAATTCCGAGCTTTAAACTCTTCAATACTAAGGCATCTTTACATAAGGTATATTTTATCGCACGACAAATGTCCGGTCCATTAAATATTCCTGTAAAAAAAAGGAATATAAATATCAATTCAAACTTAAAAGGAAATAAATTAACACAGACCTTGTTTCATTTGCAGACTATTCAAATCATCGCCCTTTGGTTTGTAGAGCGTCAGTTTCCGCCATGCGATCTTAAGTATTCATTTGAAATTCCATAGAGGAACAAATGGACAACTTCTCGTAAATCCGGTTCTAAACGGCTCAATGCTTTTTCTAGAGATATTTCAAATGGCAATGCGATTGTTCTCCTGCTCGTCCATCCGCGCATTTCCTTGGGTACCCCGATCGAAAGTAACAGCACCCACAAACTGTCTCACACGATGCTGGGGAAAATTTGTTTTACTTAAAATCCCCACATCATAGTTTGTCACGACTTTGCATATTAATTACATTAAAGCAAAATATGAGTTTGAACGTACTCGTTAGACTGCACTTCCGTTTTACACCGGAAGTCATTGCAATGCATTATGGAGCCAAGGATTTTTTAACACACACGCGTGTACTTCTACTTGTACTGAAAACGTTTGTTGCGAAATTTACTTGTATTTATTTTACACACGTGTTTCGGCTTTGGATCGATATAAGTTGCTGTGTAGACACACATCGTAACAGCTGGGAAGCACAACATAATTGCTCACGCCTTTTCTCATACGGCCTTTGGCAATCTTTTTGTTTTCTGCGCAAACGTTTTTACGTGCTCTTGGCATAGTAAAATAAATGTAAGTAGTTAACTGCAGACGTTTTAAAACAATATTTTAATGGAATCGAATAAAGGAAGTGGAGAATTTTTGTTAGTTCAGAACTCTGATGGGTAGTTCAGACAAAGTTAATCGATTTATAAACCACATTTACCATTCGAGGGAGGCCCTTACATGGGGAAGGTCATTTGAATGCGGACTACCTACAAATTCTAAATTTTTCAATGGCAATACACTAGTTAAATTTCATTGAGATCGGACAGTAAAGGTTTTTGGGCGTTACAAGGTATAAGAAGTCCCGATGATATCAACGAACAATGGCAACAAATATACAACTCCAATACCAAAGCCGCCGAAGAAGAAATTGTATACTGAAAGCGGCAGGAGAGGAACTAAAGTTAAGAATGTTGCTGGGCAACATTCGTGCGAGCTGTGTTGGAGTGATACCGAGAGTTGAGGAGGGAGAAAAATCGTCTATTCCAAAGAAAGAAAAGAGAAATACAGGGTTATCCAACAAGAGGTGCTATTTTGGTATTCAAGGAAAAATTAAATTTGTTGAGATAAATGATCGCATGTTTATTTCATAACTAGCTGACCCGGTAGACTTCCCCCTACGTAGAAAAAAGTTGACTTAGTTTACCCGGCCCGCGTTGCAGATCCTCGAGTAGCTGTACATTTAATCCATGTTTACATACGAAAAATAGTTACGTGTATTGAACCGATAATACATTTCTTGGAAAGAAACAAATTGGAATTTCTTATTTTGAAAAAAATTTGCTTATGATTTAAATGCAATCATCACATTTACAGACTGTCGAGCATGTCAATGTGAAAAACAGGGAAAATCGACGTTTATTCTACAGACTTGCAATGATTGGCCTTGCGATTTATTAGACGTCATTGGGAATTGAAGGCGAACTGTAAACTGAACACGCCTGAATTGGAACGTCAAGTCATTTGAAATCATTGGTATTCTTGAAATCAACTGCTTCTTCAGATTTTTAACAGCTAGTCTTGTTCGATTACAGGTTGCGTAACATGACTAGTACCTACTTCTTCTTTGAAATGCAAATTGTGCGGCGGCATTCCTGGAAAATCTCGTGAAAATCTCTTCATTTGGATCTGTAATATAGTTGATTGACTGAAATAATTATAATTGGCCACCGATTTGAATTTGAAATTATAATTCGGTATTAAATCATCTTTTGACGTTGTGACAAATTGACAAAAAGTAGGTGGAAACGAAATGCGACCAGTAGATGCTTCAACTGCAATTTCCCCATTGTCAATGTCTAACAGTTGCTTCGAAAACACGTCCGCTGATTGATCATTTTGTTACTCGACCAGTATATTCGTTGTTAAATTGCGAGTTTTCACATATATTATGGCTTCCAACACAACGTTTCTGGCAAAACGGAAAGTCAGCCGACATTGTTTGTATTTCCTTCTGCAGAACGCAATTTTTTAGACTTTCCGATTTGATTTTTGAATATACCAATAGTGAATTGATGAAATGATTTGCGACATTTCAATATTTA
Source organism: Hydrotaea cyrtoneurina (assembly GCA_958296145.1). NCBI lineage: Eukaryota > Metazoa > Arthropoda > Insecta > Diptera > Muscidae > Hydrotaea > Hydrotaea cyrtoneurina. The sequence continues at coordinate 45,336,864 of OY282514.1, read as the reverse complement.
ATTGTCCTCGTTTTGACGAAGCATCAAACGATAGGCATATAAATTCATACTGATGACATTTCTGTTAGTTTATTGACCTTTACGTATATATTAATGATGACATTAGAGTTTTTAATGAAAGAAATCTCCAGAAACTTGTGATCATCATTTACTGGTGTTAGCAATTTTCCCACACGAAGGTGAATTTGTCCTTGAATCTGTAAATTTATTAACAAATTCTCGAAGAATATCCTCGGAGGTAGACATTATTTCGTTGCGGTAAAACGTTATGAATCCTAGATGTAGATTTGTACGGGGGTAGTTGTGATGTGTGTGAAATAAGATACTTTAAAAGTGGGATTAAATCCCCGTGCTTTGACAACTGTTGTATTTCTGAATATTCTCCAAGAAATTCGTAAATCGAAGATTTCGTCCGGAAAGTTATAATTCCCATAGTTTTGGTGGTGGTGTTGGAAATTGTGGTAATGGTCGATTCCATCAGCACAGCAGGAGCATTTAGTGTCGAAACTTTAAGCCATTGCACTGTGGATTCTTTGTTCTGGAGTCATAATGGATAGCGCTGGACAAATTTGCTTGCGATTTTCCTCTAAAAGCTGATTACGCTCATCGTCAGTCTCATTTGCGTTCCGATTATGTCGTTCGATTGATGAGTGTGTACGCCTCACTGGTGACACTTTTTACGAATAAAAGCTTTTAAAGTGACAGCTACCGAAATACCGGATGATTCTTGTTGGAGAACCCTGTACCGGAAACATATGTTTTCTGATACAACTGTAAGTGCTGCCACATCAACAGCCGAAAATGTGGATTATTTAGACTGACCACTCAACAAAGTATTTGATGTTTTAACTCAGTTATAGTGGAAACGGTGTTTTACATAATCATGGTTTAACAACGATCACATTTATTGGGTCGTACAGTGTTTTTATATCCATTCAAAAACCTTTTGATACGACTAAGTTGTTTCGGAACTTTGCATGAGTAAATACCAGACATTCCCCTCATAAACAAACAATCATACACAATTCGAATTACTAAGAGTTGTTTTTTTTTTTAAATTAATTTTTAAGTAATTATCAATTTTGTGTTTGTTTTTGTTGGGTATTTATTTTTAATTGTAGTTTTCGTTGATTAGCGTTGACAAGCTCATGTTGTATGGCCAGATACCGCTCCATACTTCTTTACATTCCATATGATAATTTAAATACTATTGAATGCAAGGAAGCATGGAACTTTCAAAGGCTCGATAATGCTGAACGAGGAAATAGAGAACACTTTCACTGTTGGGTACACTGTTTTTTCAAATTAAAACACTTCAAATGTATCAGGAACTGCAAAACGACAAAATAATTTTGTATTTGCGGATTGGAATAGATGTTTTCATCATCGCCGGCCGGCTTATATCACTTTTTCAGGAATTAGGAAAGTTTTCCCGCACATTCAAGTTGGTCGTTGGATTTTTTTTGGCACTTTAACATATATATATTTTTAAGCACATATAGTTTTAATAAATGTTTTTTTCGGGGGATGAAGGATTTGCTGGAAAATGCTTCAAAAACAAATTGTATGCATGAGGCGGGGCTTTGTTAGGAGAAAAGTGTTTGCTTACATTTTACTTGCATACAGCGAAAGCAATAAAATTCACCAAAAAACAAACAACAACGTTTTAAATACTCGTACTTCACTCCGGCGGAGAAAAAACCGAAATACAACATACAAACGGGCGAAAGCCGTACATCTTTCGAAAGTGCACAAAAAAAACATAAATATTATCAGAAAAAAATGCATAGTCACCTCGAAGCTTTAAACGAATTCAAAATTCCCTACGAATTAAAAAAATAATTTTTTTATTTGAAATCTGTTATAAAATTTAGCAGTCGGCGGTAAAAAAAAAGTCTTGACCTATTCCATCAAATGTTTCAAGTTGTACACCCTAAGACGTTTATATCACATGGGTTACAAACCCGTGGTGGTAATGTATACACCCCTCTCTGTTATGGAAGGGTACAGCGTGAAGAGGTTCCATAAAAATATGGATGTTTTTATTTTTAGTCGTACACATGGTTCTCCGTATAGGATGAATGAATATTATCATGTGTAATTCTTTTGCTGTGTTTGTTTTCTGCCTCCTCGCTTTGTGCCCCATATGAGTACGACGGTGCAAGGCGTGATAAAAAAACAAGCTCTTTATCAAACTAAGCCGCATCTGTTGCAGTCTGGAGTGGTAAAAGCGCGGGAATGGAAAGAGTTACAAAAATGTGTTTATGGTGGTAGAGTGAATGGAGTGTTGGGAAAAACATTTCACAATTAATTAATGATTTTAAGCCAAAACCTGCATTTAAAGATAGATAAACGTGAAGTTGGCTGCAAGTTTGCAAAGAAAAAGCGACTATATAAAGATGTTGACTATATGTATGAATCGGAAATACTGTAGAATTAAACATTTTCATTTCAGTCAATGAAATAAGATTAGACATCGGAAACATGAGACTTTACTTTATAGGGAGAGAAAATGGGTAGCCAAGTAACCAAATTAATCAAATGTTTTAAAAGGACCAACGTGAAGTTGGCTGCAAGTGGGATCTGAGAGAGAAATCTAATAAGCGAAACTGTTATGGACAAATTTAAATCGGTTGCTGTCGTTCTAAAATTAAAATGTAAAGATAATATGGAAATTTCAGAGCTAGTTTCAGCTGTAATCACACAATGAAGCCGTATGTACAAATCAAACATCAGCTGATTGAAGTTTAAACGAATGGAGCACATAAACAATTTAAACAGACTTTGGATATTCCTTAAAAACTTCAATTCATATAATTCAATACATTTGAATTTCGTATGAAAAATTGACACATTTAGTAAACATATAAATTTTCTTCGCTAATTCTATAAGCACTTCAAAACCCGATCAACCGATTCGATGAGTGAGAAATTATTTCAATCACAAATTTCATGATCTTGATTTGCAAACGAACACTCGATACTTATATTTTTTGTGGTTGTTTAATAGCGAATACTTTATTTTTTGAGGCGAGTATTAATTTCTTGTTACATTTTTTTGAAATCAAATATTTTTTATTTTTTCCAGTTTTCACCATGCCCACCGTTGCTACCCTTTACCGAATTTTATACCGCACAAACAAAACACAATATTAAGTCGAATGAATACAGCAAGCCGAAAATTCACGATAAAAATATTTAAATCAAGTGATTCACTTTATTTTTGTACATTTTCTTAATATTCAGCAAGAAAAAAAACTGAAAATTACGGAGAACGTTTTGGGAATTGATCGCGTTGTGTTTGAGAGTAAAAGTGAAAGACGACTGTGACATATTTGGGATGTAAACACAGCTTATATACAGATTATTTTTAATAATCCCGCCGCCCGCCACTCTTTGCTGGGGTGGTCGGGGCGAAAAGTAGAAGAAGAGAAAAAAACAACAAAATAACAGAAACACGCACACGAAGTCTGGAAGAAGACGAAGAACAACGAAAAACCCTGCTGAGGTGGTACACTTGAGATTGGTAGTCAAGAATAGGTGGCAGGTCACAAATATCATCTGGTTGCTTCGTTTGGGTACTTACAGGCACTCCGAAATAACAGAAACAACAACAACAGCACAGTGGCATACACACATGGTTCTGTCCGTCCGTCCGCCCTGGTTTCTCCCATATGTTACAAGATTTTACCTACTGGAAGATTTCTGTGCCGTCCGTGTGTGCTCTTGATATTCCAACAATCCCCCCTCTCTTTCCCACTATCACATAGAGCCTATTCAAGGGGTCTCATTTCTGTCGAATTGGGAAAAACATGTGTATGTGTGTGTCTGTGCGAGAGTATCATTCCCTTTTCTGGATTCTCCTCTGCCGTGCTTGGGCATCTTTAGCTTAGTGGCAATTTTTGTTGTTGCTCACAAAATGCTGAAATTCCTATCGGACACGCTGAATATCGTCTGCCGATCACATGTTGGCAATATGTCCACAACTTCGACGGCTCATACTATGTAAGGCGCGTTCATTGATCCTTGAGTGTTTGTCTGTATGTAACACAAGCTGGCGAGACGCTTTTAAGAATCTCAGGCATCTATAAATTGACAATATTACGGGAAAATTTCATTTGAAACACATTTGGAGAATATTTGAAATGTGTGTGTTGTTTATTGTTGACTTCTAAACAACAAAAATGCAAAACAGTTAGAAACGGTCGTTAAATGTGATATTTTAAGGAAACAAATAAACAACAAAATTTAGTGTTTGAAATGAGAAATGGACTGCAATTTAATTCCGTGGAGCCGGACCTTTATAAAATACGTCTGTTGAGATTCTCAGTGTGTGTTAATCCCTTGCAACATATTTAAAAAATATGAAAATGATTGTAAATGCTTTGAATATGCCACTGACTACGATTTTATTAAATTTTTAGAGGAGAAAACTAAAGTAATTTTTTTAAAATTTTGAAACAAATTCAAACAGAGATTAGTAAAGATTAAGAATGTAGAAAACGGCAAAAAAAACTATAAAAATAAAAATTAAGATTTTATAGGAAATACAGCAATTTAAATTTTTTTTAAATAAATTTCAAACAAGCGATTGTCACTAAATATTGAAAATTCTACTTTGAGTTAAATTGAAAATTTGTTTTTGTTTTTAAAATAAATTCAACAATTTTCCGCTTTAAATTATGTTTAACAAATAATCCGAAATTGGTCAATAAAGTGGACTCAAGTAAAGGCTAAACTATAGAATTTTATAAGAAAACCTCAACAGAATTGAATTATTTTATTTATTTTTTAGTTAAATTTCCATAAATTTGAAAAATTAATCTTAAATTTAAAAAAAATTTACGTTAAATTAAGTATAAAATACAAACTACACAATTTTACACGCAAAAGTAAATTAAAAAATTCTGAAAATTTTGTTGTAACTTTCTGAAGAACGAATAAAATCGTCACTTAATTTTCGAAAATTCCGATTTGATTTTTGAATTTAAATAATCCGAAATTAGCCAACAATTACTAAAAATTGAAGTTACAGAATTTTATAAGAGAATCTACAAAATTTTTTTTTATTTTTTTTTCAAAAAATTTAGTACATAATTTTTTTTTAATTAAAAAAAAATATACGATCATCTTATGTCCACTTTCGATAATTTAAAAAAATAAAAATTACATAATTTTACACGCAAAACAAACAAAAACTAAAAATTCTGAAATTTGAGTTATACATTTTTTTTTTTTGTAAATTTCTGAAGAACTCAAATAACGTCATTAAATTTTCTAAAATTTCGCTATTAATTAAAATTATGGGGGGAAAAGGGAAATAATATTTGCAGAATTTTTATGGCACAAACAATAAAATAGTCTCCTCAGAAAACATGAAACTTGGTTTGGGTCAACGGCCAGAGCGTCGAACTATCAATTATTTGAGATATAAGTCTAACTCCTAGATCTTTAAGAGAAATACACAAATGTACCATGAGAAATAAAATCTGGACAATCGAGAATGCACTCAAACCTTAATTCTTATTTATTTCTAAATCCTAATTCGATTTAAGCGATACTGGCGCATATTCACGCTGCAATTGAAACGTTTAAGAAAAGATTTCGTATTTTTTTTTCTTGGAATATATCTCGTTTCCGATTTTTTTTTTTAATTTTTGTTGCCAAATTCAATTCAAATTATTGAATGAAAATTAAAAAACTTTATTAAAAGACGTATTAGAAATTGATATCATGCCCAGGAGGCAGAGTTTAGGGGAGTGCTTCAATACGATGTGTAAAAACAATATTGGGAACTGAAGTATTTTCATTTTTTCGATATTCTGTGTAAATGTCAAAGATAATATAACTCACTAATTGTTTTGTGTGGGTTTTTTTGACAACCAAATCAGATAATTTTGAATGAAGGGAAGTGGAAATATTTTCAAAATATATATTAAACAATTTCATGAAAAATATAAAAATATGTTTGAAATATTTCATTGAAAAATTGTTCTTTGTTCCAATTTATACGATGATTTTTGTAATTCTTTTTTTGGATTTGCTTCCCAATGTCATATGATTTTATACGATGACTTTTGGTTTGCGACTCCGTTGGATTTGTTTTTACATTTATACATGAATCCTTTTGATTCGTCACAATGTCGAAAAGGAAAATGTCTGAAGTCTTAAAAAGAAATGACAAGATAACCCTCAAATCTGTGATTTGTGACTTTTTTCTACCCCGCAATCACCTATACACCTTTCTTTGACAAACTTGAAACTCATCAAGCAAAAAGGCATCGGGTAAATTCGGTCTTTGACTGAAAAAACTCTTTATGGTTTTTACAAAGTTAATATTTTTCAATATATGAAGTTTGTCTCGACCCCGCATTTCATTTATCTCTAACACCCTTGAATAATGGATATGCATTCTATTCAAACCTTTGCGGGAATGCAATTTGTTATTACAGAGATGGAGAGTGCAGCAAGTACTCTATTTAAACACAATAGTGGCCTATGATATAATTTTGCTGACGTTTTTTTTTAATTCTTTAAACTTCAGATAGTCAAAATTTCATTTTAAAGCATTTCTGCTTTCATACACATTTAACTGTAAAATATCTGTTATACCATCATTATACAATGTATCCATAAATCAGTCAAAGCATTAAAAACATTATTTAAGTTTCACGAACAAAAAAATAACGACAGCAACAAATTCAATGTGCTGAAAAAAACACGAATTGAAATTTATGTTTCTGTCAATTTTGCAAACCAAACAATTAATGTATACGTATACATAGACATACGCACCTAAGTGTATATGTGCAACATTATATATATGTGTGTGTGTATTCATTTAAACCGTGGATTACAACAATATAAACAATTGCAGCAAATAATTAAATCCAATTTAACATGATGGATAACAATTTAAAAACAAATGCTATGGCCAATAACCGTCAAATAGTAATAGAAGCAAGCAATTAACGAAAGGCTGCCAGTACAACACCTTTCCACACAGCTCGACTGATGGCGTCAATTGAAAATGCCATCCAATGATTGCAAACAAATTGTGAAAGGGTCACAAAAACTGGCTGATTATATTCTTTGGTCGAGACTTATCGAAATGATGCACTAATAATTCCATGCTGCGAAAGCTCATTTGGCGAAAATATAAATTAGCGCGCCAAAATACAACATCCCAAACAAATATCACAGATAAGTTATTTAGGGTGTTAGGCTGCACCGTTTTTGAATGTCATTTTGTCGTATGTTGGGGTAGCTAGCTAGCTCTGTAATTCCTTTTATTTTACCCGATTACTTTAAAAGGCACGATTGTGTAAAGCAGAGAAACAATTTCCGAAAAATGTAAAACGAAATCTTTTATTCCCACATACACAATGAAGGTCTTCACTGGGAGCTTTCAGACATTGTTGTGGCAGTCTTGACGACTTTCTTATTGTAGCACTGTGGGCCTTATGAAAAAGCTTGTTTTAAAACTTTAATGTAAAGGGTCCGCCATCTAACGTTTTTTTTTTCAACTACTGCCTATTTCGTTTTCGTTATTTTCGTTCTCGGGCCATGTTGAACGAATTTTTGTTTACAAAAATTGAAGAGGATGCTATTGGCAACATTTGAATTCAATAGGACGGCGCTCCGTGCCACACAGCCGAAGCTACACTCGATGTTTTGCGCCCTGTTTTTGAAGATCGCATTATCAGCCGCAGAGCTGATGTCGTTAGGCTACTGCATGGCCAGGTGGAGGCAGCCATTTGAATGAAATTATTTTCCATTATTAACCGAAAGGATTGTACTTTCAAATAAAAAAAGAAATTTGAGAAAATATCCAGTAGTAGTAAAAAGTTATTTGGCGGACCCTGAATATAAGCCCTATCCATATGGTTAGTTTTTATCTATAGCCAAACTTCCATGAAAAGTAGGGGGTTTCCCTCCAAATCTCAGACATATCTTCGGATCCCTTAGTAATTCCAATCATGGAGTTGATAGGTTGATAGGTCGTGGCAGGATCGACCAAATTCTTATGTACCATTCAATGGGTTTTCAAATAACTCAGCAGAGCTAGAAAAGTCCTGAATGGAAAAATTTCTGGTACAATTATAAGTTCTGTTTTAGTTCTATTTGTTAGGAATATTTACTCAAGATATAGTAAAAAAAAATAATTTTTGGGCGATCCAAGATATTTACGGAGTTGCCAGATTTTTGTTCTTTAAAGAGTAAAGTTTGTACGAGCAAAACGGTATCAGACGAACTCTCTTAAGCGCCCTTTACACGGGCAAAATGCTTGAAACAAATTGAAAACATTTTGATTTTTGTTGTTGTCATGCACCATCAGTGTCGGTGTGACGCATACACACAAAAATGTACGCATTTTGTGAAGGACACTTCAGCAACAATCGAATTTGAAGTAATGATATCATGTCGCAGCGCCGAATTTTCTTAATATCACAATTCTTGTCATCTTCGCTTATAGGGAAGTGGTCTGATGTCTTTATTGAAACATTCGAACATGTTTTTTGGCAACGAGATTCCTCATTGCACCGAATTATTTAACAATTAAAGACAAACAAAAGAGTGAGATGAGATGGGATTTCTTAGATTGCCGTTATGTGTCAACTAAGTAGTACCGGAGTTGCCAGATTTCATACCCAACATTTTGTACGAGCAAAAACTCTTGGATGCAAGGACTTAAGACCCCAGTTTTTTTTTACTTATATCCTCGTCTGAGTGACTTTTCTCTGTTGCTGATCAGAATGAGTTGCAGCTTAAAAGCTCAGATCTTTTGTATAACTCCAAGTTTGATTTTATGATATTTTTAGTGATATTTTTTTGTAGAGTTACTTTCACAGAGAATTATTACAAAATGTTACTATTACTTTGAGTAGGGTTTTTCTTTTTCCAAGTTGGAGAATGTCTAAGTGTGCAATAAGTTTTCCGTTTGTAAAATGTATGTGGTCTTGACTTTGATTGGAGTCTTAGTTTGTCTTTTAGGGAAATCCCGCAGGATGCCTTCAGTTTTCTGTTGAAAAACATTATAATTTTTTAACAGTGGAGAATTGCTGATTCTTCTATCTCTCTTAACTGTTGAATATTGCCAAGAAATATTATGAGATCTCTCTTTCGATAAAAAAAAAATCCATATGTTGACCATATAAAATCAATGCTCCTGTCCGTGTGTCCTTTATATGCTATCTTCTGTTATCCTACTGTACCACAATTTATTCATATTTCCCTTACTGATCATGGAAAACATATCTTGTTCAATATCATACATTTTTCTACATCGCTGAAAACGTCAAGGAACTCTACAAAGTCTATTTCTGTTGGATGAATTATATTTAGAACTAATTCCTTCAATTGGTAACAACTCAAAGAAACGAAAATTGTCTGCCTGTATACGATTGGACGTGTATGTGTTTGTTGGACCATGTACACAGACGTATAGAAAATCCGATATTTTTTCTGCTGAGAATATTTTTAGCGAATAATGGTCTATTTTGTCTGTTGGTAGTGGTGAACCGGTAGCAGAGCCACAGATACTGTTATAAACGTACTCATGCATACACACACATATTATATGTATATTGTGGGGTTGCTGATGGTATGAATAGTTCATAAGTTCTAGATGTGTGATTCTCCATAAATAGTAACACCATTCGGACTGGCTACATTCGGCCAGAAATACAAAAACAAATTAAACTTAAAATCCGAAAGAAAACGTCATCCTTTTTTTAGCCCACGAAATTAGTTTATATTAAGAAACGTAAACTAAACCCGTTCACTTCCTCAAACACTCACACATGGACGCACACACACACACACACGCAAATCAGCCACAATTGCACCGACACTCACCACTACATGATCACGCTCACACTAACGCAGATCAGAGCAAGAATTTCTTTTTGAAACACTTTCGCATAGACTCACACGTATACGGCGTGGTGTCTACGCCCATACCCCAGTCCGCAGTCCGTGGCGGAATGTGTATAACATTTCACTACCCGTCGCTGTTCTACGACGACGACGACGACGCGAGACGTCAAGCATCGCCCGAAAACGTCGCTGTACGTTTTGGCCATAAAGCACCCGGTTTTTGTTCTGGTACGAATTATGACATTTGATATGGGCCTTCTAGTATAGCGCGAAAGTTGTTGTTGTTTGTTTTGTTCGTTTCTGTTGTTATTGAATTTCACTTTGTTTTTGTAGCACAAATTCTAAATGAATTTCAACAAAATGTGATTTTGCGATTTAGCTTTTCCTTTTGGAAATCCCACAGGATGTCTTATATAAGTTTCCCATTCGAAAAAAAAGCAAGCGAATTTTATTATTTTTTCTTTTGATTTGAGCATTTTTCGCAACACTTTTTCACAATTTTGTTACAATGTCATTTTGTTGTTCTTTTTTGGCTTCTCTTATCCATTTAAGTTTATTTTTAGTTCACTTTTATTGTGCTGTTTGTGACGGGTTATAGAGGGAGCCGGGAGCCTTTGGCAGCAATGGGTCTCCTTCGATTTCGGTTTTTTTTTCTTTCTCGTTTGCATGGAGCGGAGGACTTTGTGTATCGACTGGGGGAACTGTAGTGTGCTGTTCGAGTTCAGAATCAGCAATGCACATAAAAATGCAAAATTCTCTACTTAGTCTCATAGCGCTATAACTGTACCACTAACACACACAGGCACGGGCGCTCACTTATACGACCAGACACTCACACTGGCCACATCTGAAATATCGTGTCTCCAACAACACCCCGCTAATGGATACGACACAGACCTATCTACATAGCATACTTTTTTATATGTATCTGATACTCACACTCATACATACACACTTCCAAAAGCCCCCCGATTCGCACAAATACCCTCAAAGCCATCGTGAACAGCAAAAGATCATCATCATCACCATCGTCATCGCGATCGCCTGGTGCTTTATTCGTGTGTATTGTTCCCAAAAATATATTCCAAAAGTTAAAAAGCCCCAACTACAAATAACATACATACACACTCGCACCTCCTTACACTCACACACACAGGGACATATCATTTTCGTTTGCCATCGGTTGGTTTTTGCATTAACACGATCGATCTCTGTGCGATCGTTTAAAGATCTCGCGCATGCTCTCGGCAAAACCCCCTTAAAATGTTATTTTCGTTTCTTGTTCATCTCATCGCATATCTTTCGTTGGGGATTTCTATACTTAGAACTCATCATCAGCCAGCCACGATCGCCGATTGCCCATCGTCGGAACGAGAGAGGGTATCTTCGCCAACTCCCCACCACTGGTGTTGTTGTTGTTTTTGGTTTATTTCTTTTTCGTACATTTCGTTGGCATTGTCGCTGGCATCTTTCATTGGATTTCGTCAGCGTTCAACAGCTACAAGTAAAAAAAAAAGCTTGTAAAAAAACATTTTTTTTTTTTTTATTTTACAAAATAACAGTCGTTGCCGGTATTAGCGAAACGTGATGACGAACGATGTTTCACAACAATATACGAGTCCTATGTAGTGTGTGTATTAATTTATGTACACAGCAACATATATGTATGTACATGCTTATGTATATGGGAATACCCTACATCCATTCGTACATGTCCGTCGCCGTGGACCCGTGGTAAGATGGACCCGTATGAACCAAACATGGCTAGAAGCGTTGTCTGCCAGTTCATAAATCGTTTTGATATTGTTTATGTATAAGTTGGCAACGATTTCTGTTGGTAACAACTCAATTAGAACTGATGCTGCCGTATTAGATTTAATAGATTACTACGATATTTCGTTGTCAACTGAGAATTCCGGAAGTTGCCAGATTCGCCTATTAAAATGTTTAACAGTTGATACGATCAACAAGAACTATTGAAGGATTCATGGTATTGACTCTTGAATTAACAAAACGAATTAAATGGATTACTATGACTTTTGTGATTAAACTATTACCATATTTCTCATATCAATAATTTGAAACGAAAACATCCCGCAACATTTTATGTCTGTGCAATAGGGTTAGTCACTTTTTAAACTTTTTTTGATTTTCTTCCCAAATCACTGTGTAAATATGCAAAAATATGAAAAACTACGCTTTAACCCTTCCAGTACACTTCAAAAATCGTCCGCAGACATTGGAATTACTTAACCCCAAAACCACATTTTTAGTGTCTTCAAATGTTTGGTTATTTTTTAAAATACAACAACAGTTTTAAAATTACCCACTCTTTCATAGCGTTTTAGGACGGTCAGACTTTTACTTTTCAAAACTGAGTTTGGATCAACAGTTACGGTGAATGGATTGCGCTATCGAGAGATGATTAATAATTTGTTATGGTCGAAGTTGGATGATATTAATCTGGACAACGTTTACTTTCAACAAGACGGCGCTAAATGCCACAGAAGCAACGAAACCATTGTTTTTTTACGGGAAAAGTTTTCGGACCGTGTTATCACTCGAAGACGTGTTGACAATTCGCCACCTAAATCTTAGACTCTTCAGACTTCTTTCTTTGGGGCCACGTGAATGATAAGGCCTACGCCAACAGCCCAGCATCGATTCAAGACCTAAAAGATAGAATTCGTGAAGATATCGAGGACATAGGGCAGCCACTTTGCGATTTGGTTATGGGAAAATTCATAAAAAGGATATGGTCCTGACGCGTGGTCGAAATGGTCATTTGGTTGATGTTGTTTTTCATTGTCAACGGCATGCCTTCCTCTTTATTATGAAATAATAATAATATAAGAATTTATCTCAACCAAGGGTTTTTTTCTTTGAATACGAAAATAAAACCTCTTGTTGGAAACCGCTGTATAATCGATTTTGCACATTTTAACTGCAGTTTTGCAGAAGGTTCAGTATCTACAAGGTCGTAAAGTTATGAACATTTGTATACAAAATTTAACTAACCCCACTGTGCATATATTTCTAGCTGACCTTGGGGGAATGGTTCTTTAAAGGGTCCCATCATAGCCCATTTAAAATTCGCCAAACATGCAACTACACGCTGAAAAATACGTCTTTTTTAAATGTTTGCACACAAGTAAAACGCGTGTTTGGCCTTTGTAGCAAGTACAGCTTATTTCCTTGTACACAAAGCTTATTTGGATGTAAATATAACTCGTTTGCTATTAATATTACGTATTTGTGTATAAGCAATAGCGTGTTTGGGAAAAACAGACAACGAACTTATTAAATTCAACAAAGTACAACATTTGAGTGAGAATAAGTGTGTATTTGAAACTGTTTTCATAATTTTTTTTTTGCATCTACGATCTTTAAAAAAGATACAATAACCGAGAGAATAATATGAATTGTTATATAGAAATTCACAAATTGAAAAAAAAAATAAAAAGTAAGACAAAAATGCATATGATATTTATCACCTACAAACAAGTTAATGTTTGTGGTATGGAAAAATATTTATATGTTTGATGCGAATTTGTTTGCTGAAATTTGTTAAAACGGCCATTTTTTTTCAGCGTGTAGCATTACAGCGGGCATAACAAGCAATTTTTTGGTAGGTACAGCCCATTTTGTTTAACATATTCGTTGCCAAACTCCCTGATCCTCCACCAGACGTTTCGCTGGTGTCGTACGTCGAGGATTGTTCTATCATCTCCTCAGGCGTTAATGTGAACGACGTAAGTGCTAAACTAACTTCTAACTTCTTTCGTGAGCGCAATCTTCAGCTATCCACCACAAAGTCTAGTGTCTGTATTCACTTCCAGGACTCGAGAAGTAAATACGGAATTAGACAAAATTGTCGAAGGCAGGCCTATCTACACAGCACACAATCCGAAAATCCTTGGGGTAGTATTCGACAGCCTTTTCCACTTCTCGTCACACGCCTCCTACATCAACCAGAAAGTGAAAACAAGGAAAAGGATCCTGAAAGCCTTATCCGGCACCTCCTGTGGCAAAGACAAGGAAACTCTGGTGACGACATATGAAATCATAGTTCGCTTCATCCTTAACAATGCTGCTCCAATATGGAGCTCATTTCTTAGCAACCCGCAATGGAAGAACTTGCAAACGACGCAGAATAATGCACTCCGAATTGCTGCTGGTTGTGTCCAAATGACGAATGTAGATCATCTACGTTAGGAGACCAGTCAGACAACATACTGTGCTGCTGACTGTGCTAGGCATGTCACCTGCCAAGTCATCCTAATCATCAGATTGTGATGGCAGAACCACATCCCAGACACATCTGTAAGGACTTCAGACACTATCGTGAGGACATCCAAGGAGTCATTCCAACGGACGTCAACCGATTGTCAATATCGAATGCCATGAAAACCACGCATCAGTTGGCGGTCTCCCAAGCCATAAATTGCTACAGATAGAATAGAGTCCTTGACCAACATCTTTCTGCAATTTCGGATACTGAGCGGCACCTTCAATCCTGTCACAACTAAGAGCTGGCTGGAGCAATATTCTAAACTCCTACAGATATCCAGGCACTCAAGGGCACCTATTCCTTCCTGCCTACAAAGCCCTCATGTCCATACGATCTCGCCTTCCTTTGTCCCATTGATTTGTGGTCGCGTCCAACAGAGGCGGTTCCTTCACCTCCCATGACACACATTCATTCAATATTTTATTCCATAGACAAAAAGATTCGGCAACAGCAGCAGAACTGTTACTACAACAACCGATTTTTTGCAAAATCAACATTACTTCCAGAAATGACACTGTTCAATGTTTTGTGAAGACGCGCGTCATTCAAGCCGGAATAACTGTTGATACGATTTCCGATTAAAATAAAGTTGGTATCTGGTCTGAAGGGTCATGAAATTCTTTTTGAGAGTATGGACGAAACATATTGTGGCATTGCGGTTCCATTAAAGTCTGCAAAAGTTGATGTGGCAGCTAGGTCAAAACTACTGTAATTGCTAACTTCAGTACAGACATACTGACTGGCGTATAAATTTAAATTTTTCGACTATTCATGAGTTTTGAAATTTGTTCGTTACTGTTGAGATATATCAGACTCTTCGTATGGAAACTAAGACTCAGTCGTCGTCGAAAACCATAATAAATTCTCTATACCACCTGTCTATACCGATAGAGGTATAGGTGTAACCAAGCATTTGCCTACCTGAGGTGAAGTCCACTATTTAAGAACCATTAAATATACAATACAGTGACCTGGATTTCGGAAAAGTGGCTATAACAACAGTAATAGGGTATCAAAACAGTCTGCTTTCGGGTGACCATGATTTGTTGACTTGTTTTTTTTTTCGTTATTTGAATCATTCACAAACAGGAATATAGTCATCATCATCATCGGAGACCACCACATACTTTTATACTCATTTGCTCTTTAAGATCAGTTGTTGTAATGTATGTAGGTACCTACATTTATACACATCTGTGTGTATATATATATACACACACACACACCCGAGCCATACATACAAAGTGTGTTTATAGAATTTAGCTGCTTACACATTCCCCGGCAATTGGCCAAAAAAGCATTTCATTTTATTTACTTTCCATTTCTAGAATGTTTAGAAAATGATTTTGAAATCAGGAAATTTCTTTTATTTTTACACGATTCGAGTATTTTCAATTCGACGCAAGTACAGCACCACTGTCCAATGAAACGGTCCGTGCTACTCTTGCCATCTCTGCTCATCTATAATTAACCAAAATGCATGTGAATATTGACGGATATGAACGGGGACTATGTAATGAGGGGCATGACGGCACATGTAGACAGCTGCGATTTGGTTACAAATCGGCATCTATTTTGGAATAGATCAAATGACACGACACTTTTAACATTTACAATACTTAGTCCTCAATTAGTGAAATCACGTGCAATGCCATCTATGGGAATGGGCGATTAGATGAGATTAACAATCTGAAAAGTTAAAGAGTTTTGAATAGTAGATTTTTAGAAAAACCGGCATCTAATCATTTATCGAAACACGAGATCGGAACTGTCATGGGAGATCAAAATACATTTTTTTTAAATAAATACAAAAACACCATTACCGAAGTTGGTGTGCAAAAGATCTATTGTGGCGTGGGTTGTGTCGCATCTACTGTAATAAAAGATCGTCTTCATTCTACAGACACAAAGAATGGTTTATATATCTGTACCGCTCAGCGTTTTCAACAGCATTTCCAAAGATAATGTGACCGCGTCAAAGCATTACTTTCTGAGGAGACATTGGCTTCTCCGAATATCACGTTCGGTTTCTCCGAACCTCAGATGCGGCAGCTTTGCTTGTCAGCATAGGCGTCGAGATGAAAAAGCAAAGAAGCACAATTTCATGAATTTTCTATCAAAATTGTTGTCCCCTTCGAGCTATTCTAATGCCGAAACTATGACGCGGAAAGAAATTGATGTCAATTGGATCTTATAAGCGAGGACTTTGTGCAAAATTTACATTTGACTGTTGCGTCCGAAAGGATTCTCGTCCGACGCGTTCGTGTGTGCGCATCGTACGACGACGGAAACGGTGATTGTTGCCCACTAGCATGCCAGGCGCACTGGGTGACTCATTTCAGCCAAAATGGCGTTTCTTTGAAAATGTTGTATTATTTGGCAAAGATTTTGGGTAGATAATTCCAAAAAAAAAAACTTCAAAAAACCTTAGTTGAAGATGGTATAACTTTGTTAGGCGACTTTAGTTGGAAATAATGTTGGTGTCATCTGAAAGGTCATGACCACCTCTTTTTTGAATATGTATGTCATTGTGGTTCAAGGACTCCAAAAACGAAGAATTTTCGTATCCTTTTGATATCTTGAAAAACACTTAACACTTTTAACTTATATTTTATTTATATTTTACGTATTTTGTACTCATTCCCATACTTTTTATTTTCATTCATTGTTTTTAATAGTAAAACCACCAAAAACAAACAAATTAACCCTATTCGTTCCATGATATTTTGTAACGTAAAGCAACGCTGTAAAAACAAAATGGTTTATAAAAAACAGAAATTAAAAAATTCTAATGGACAATTTTTTAAAGTTAACTACATGTCTGAACTAAATTTAGAGATATGGGACGATAATGACAAATGTATAAATTTCAGTAGTGACCCTGCCTGGTCCGAATAGGGTTAAATAAACTCACATCTCAATTACTCACCCGATATTCACGATGTCTTTCCACCCAGATTGAATAGACAAGACGTTCAACGATTCTTGGCGAAAGGGGTAGAAAAACGAGATGAGTAGCAATGTAGTCACGAAATTGAAATTAAGGAGAAATTTAAATTTTTTAATTGAAAAATTAAAAAAATAATTATTTATTTTACATTGCCAATTTTTTTTTATTTTATTTATTATTAATTACAATACAAAGTAAATTTATATTCTAATTTTTTGGTCCAAGGGTAAACCGGGTGACACAGACCATATGTTTAGATTTTTGCAGCGACAGACCAAAGCCTCTGGTGGGAATCGAACCCACAACCCCCACGCTGATAGGCAAGCACGCTACCAACTCGCCTACCGGGGCGCTTTGCCAATTTTTAAATTGTTTATAAAGGGTAACGTTTTTAAAAGTATACGTAAATGAAACACATATAAAATATGTTTTTTTATTATATTTATTTTTTATTATAAAGTTTGAATGTTGACATTATGTGTGAAACACTACATCATTTAAATGACCACCACGCAGTGTTGCAAGCATTGATTTTTTGAGTTAATTTTGGATCACTTTTTGGCACATATTGGGCGATATCTCAGCCATAACTTGACAAATGTTGGTTCTTAAGTGCTCAAGAGTTAAAGGTTTATCTGCCTAAAGACGGTCTCGTGCGTAGCCCCACAAAAAGTCTAATGGTGTCAAATCTTATGATCTTGGTGGCCAGTTGATGTCGCAACGACGAGAAATTACGCGGCCAGGAAATTTCTCTTGCAATAAAGACATATTCTCACGAGTTGTGTGGCATGTGGCACCGTCTTGTTGAAACCACATATTCTCCAAGTCGTATTCTTCAATAGCAGGCAAAAAAAGTCGGTTATCATACGACCATAACGCTCCGAATTGACGGTGAAAGTCGTACCCTCGTCGTTTTCGAAGAAGTAAGGTCCAATCACACCTTCGGACCAAATAGCACACCAAACTGGGACTTTTTGTGGATGTAATGCCTCTCTTCAATTACTTGAGGATTCTCAGAACCCCAAATACGACAATTTTGTTTATTAACATACCATAATTTCATAACCACAAACCATAATCTCCTCTTAAAGAATATGTGGCTGTTCCAAAATCACAATTTTTGTAGTGGGTTTTTATAATTTTTACGGGTTGTGTGATAGTTTAGCGATCCATTTTCGTCAATGTCAGACTTCCAACTGAAAAAAAAATTGGTTTAACAACTTAGTTTGACAGATGTCGAATTCCAGCACTATATTTTTCAAACCACGAAATGTATAACCCTATACAAACGAAGAATACACTAAAGAAACAGGCATACATATTTGTTTTAAAAGAGTCGTCTCGTAAGTGCTGTACAAAAGAATATGTCAAGAAAAATTCTGGGGGGAAAAGTCATCGTATAAATTCGATATTCATAACCTCAGAATCCGCTTAATTGAAAATCTTTTAATTGAAAAAGCCACTTAGTAGAAACCAAGTATTTAAATTAGTTTATTTTCCCACTTTTCAGTCCAGTTTTTTTGAACCCCATTAATTTAAAAATCTCTTAATCGAAATCAAATTACTTTAGAAAAATCGCTTTATCGATTGATTTTACTTAGTAACTAATTTCACAGTAAAACAAGGCGAATACAAGTTTAGTGCCGGCTTTATCCCCTGTACGAATTTGGTTAAATGACACATACTTCGAATATTCGGACTTTACATTATTGAAATAAAACAAATTTGTTTTTAATTTTGCTGTAAGTAAATTTGTAAATAGGAGATTTTTTATAAAGTTGTGATATCCTGTTCTCAATTGTTTTTTTTTAATTAACACAATAAATTTATGTAAACGAAAAAAAAACTTTTCTCATTCATCTAAGAGAAAGAAAATGACAAAAGCACTCACTTGTCTTTCGCTTGCTAACATTTGTCCGGTGACTTGATACGAATTTAGGTTTCTATTACTCCCGGAAATTCTGTCTTGCAAAAAATGCCTCCATTATTTGTAGATTAAACCGTTACTATTTTATAACAAAAACAATTTTAATGTAAATGCATATGGTGAGTTGTTTACATTTTCTTTGAACGCTTGTGTGGGATACAATTAAATTCTCTTTTAAAATAAATGAAACACAAGGGAAAAAAATAAAAAAAACAATTTTTTGAGACTTTAATTAAAGATAAAGATTTGTATTTTTGGAAGCTTTAGAACAATATGTCGAAGGTATGAATTTTTTTTTTTGCAAAATATGTTTTTGTTTTCAATTATTGGATATTTTTACAGCTCTCCCTGGTACCGTATAGCGATTCAGATGAATCTTTCGTTGATTTAAATGGTTTGGAAAGTTTAAAAGAAGTCGAGGAGGAAACATGTGTTGGGAAAAGGGTCTACAGAAAGCAAAAGAGAATACCTAAAAGGCTGCAAAAAGTTAAGAAAAAAAATACGAGTGTTTTGCCCAACCCGTGCTTAAAGAAAAAATGTCCAAATTCGTGTCATGATAAAATTTCTGAAGATGAAAGGGTAAGAATAAATGAACATTTTTGGGGAATAGGCAACAAAATTAGACAGAAAGATTGGCTGTCTTCTTGTGTTAAACAAGTCGATATTAAAAGGCGATATGGAGAAAGTGACAGAAAAAAGTGCAGCTTTAATTATTTTATCAATATCAATAATACCAATTTTAAAGTTTGTCAAAATTTTTTATTGAAAACCTTGAACATTTCACAAACGATTTTAATATCCGTAATAAAAAATACAAGTTCGTATAAAACTTGCCTTGAAAATATAAAAAAGCCAACTGCACACAACAAATCTGAGGAAGCAAGCATATCACTAGTAAAATCCTTTATAGAACAATTACCAGCGGTTCCTTCACATTATTGACGGAATAAAAGTACAAAATTATATCTACCTCAAGAATTTCGAAACATAAAAACTGTATATCAGCATTATGTAGAATATTTGAAAACTATTAATAAAGTAAATAGTCAGTTATCGTTAAGAGTATTCCGTAATATTTTTAGAAACAGTTTCAATTTAGGCTTTCATTTACCTACAAAAGATAAATGTATCTTATGCGAGAATTACAATAATTTAGACACAGAATCCAAAAAGCAATTGCATTCATCAGAAGAGTATCAAATGCATCTAAAGGACAAAGAGAAATGTAAGCAAATATTTTTGGAGGACCAAAAGCTATGCAAAGAGAATCCGGCTTATTTATGTTCAAGTTTCGACTTGCAAAAGGTCTTAAATACTCCCTATGGAAAAAGTGTTACTTTGTTCTATTCTAGAAAATATTCATTCTACAATGAGAGTGGTACAAGAGATGGGTTTTGTTTTTTATGGGGAGAAAAGGATGGTAAACGAGGGTGTAATGAAATTTGCACAACTGTTTTCCAATACCTTAAATTAGTCGATGAAAGAAAAACCCAGTCGATAGTCCATCTTTATTGTGATAGCTGCGCAGGACAGAACAAAAACAGAGCTATGCTTGCGACAAGAACCTATTTTGTTGAAAATTCTAATTTTGTGACTAATATAAAAATCACATACTTGTTGCCTGGACACACCATGATGCTTGTTGATTCGATACATAGTACAATTGAATCGTTTATTCGGAATAGAAATATTTGGGCTCCAAGTGAGTGGTACACCATAATATCAAATGCAAGAACTAACCCAAGAAAATATAATTGTATTGAATTAACTAACAGTGATTTTAAAGACTGGAAGACATTTTCACAGGCGTTATTTCCAAATTCAGTGAAAATTCAATTTACAAAATTACGCTCTGTTACATTGGACAAAAATATTCCAAATATTACTCTTAAATATGGCTACTTTGATGAATCTGAAACCATAAATTATGATCTAAATTCAATTCCACGATCCAGACGAAACTCCGAAATAGTTTCTAAGGGACCTACTCAATTATATGATGATATATTAAACATTTCTTCTGCTAAATATAAGGATTTGAAAACGCTTTGCGATAGAAAAACTATACCCGTAAAATTCCAACACGAGTATTTAAATTTAAAATGGGATGGATCTGTTAAAGATTTGATACCTGAAACCGACCAGGAAGATAGTATTTAGCGTTCTTTATATATTTTTATCTATCGTTATTCAAGTTTACAAGATTTTAATATGAATTACATTACTTTATTTTTGTTTTATCCAATATACTAAGAAATGTATACATTTTTTTTTTAAATGAAATTTAATTTAATTTTAAGGAGTAAGTAAAAAAATTAAATAAAAAAAACCCACACACTTTTTTAATAATAGGTTGCCAGAAGGAAAGCAAAAAAAATGTATCCCACAAAAACAACCGTTATGATGCAAATATCTATTTAAAATTATTAAAATTAAATGTAGATATTACACAAAAAAATATTTACATTATAAATTTTAAAATAATGGCTTTATTCAAACTGATTTTATTTTAAAAAAACCTTCCTCTGTAAAATTTCGAGTTTGTGGGATACATTTTTTCGACGGTTATGGCTCGATATTACGCTCTACATCGTGAGTCAGGCAGTAAGAGAGTTGGAATGATATAACAAGGTCCCCTCTCCTTCTGATCCGTCTATTCTAGAAGCCACATATTACGTCAGAAATTGGCAGATAGTGAGTGTGACTTTTCCAGGTTTGTTTTGAAATAGGACCATATCGATTTATATATTGGTGTAACTACCATAAGTGTAGCAATAATGAACGTCGTTTAAGAGAGCTCTATGGGAGATAGTCATATAGTCGCCCACACCCGACATTCGCCTTACCCAGCTTGTTAATAATAACCGTTGGGATATTCTGTTTGTATTCAGTCATAGCAGACTATTTGTTTCCGAATAACTTGTCATGGCAATAAATTATTTTAAGTTTATCTACATAAACACGTATATACTACGAATATATACATACACATATTTAATAATACACGTGATATTTGAAACTAAGTATTTCATGGTTGGCTACATTAATAATAGTTGTCGAATAGAAATTCGTATCTGTGATATATTGAGATGAGGCTACATAAAATAAGTTGTCATATCACTATGTGCACACATATATATATATATATGCATATATGTATGTACCAATGTATGTATTTAAGTAAATATATAATATGTATATATAGACTTTAAAAATAAATTATATAAATATATATGAAAAAGTATACACACACACACACATCGTATTAGTATTTTCTTCCTCGCTGCGAAAATTGTCATTCTGTGCTCTACGATGAAATATTTAAATATCAGAACTATACTATAAGCCATAAAGCACAAAGATGCAAATAATTTGGAAATACATACATCTGAATGTATGTATATATGTATGTACATATGAGTGTTTTTGGCAAAAACCCCTCCGAAAAAGACCACAAAGAGATGATCTCTCCTAGTTTGTTTGTGTTGTTCGCATTCGTTTTGGCCACAAATAAAAATAAATTGAAATACATTTCTTGTTATACCCTCCACGTTAAGCGGTGGTAAAGTTAGTACATCTCTCCATTTATACTTAGCACCCGTACAGTGGTACATTTTCGCCAAATGAAATATTAAATGGACATAATAGGGTATTATGACTAAGATGTTACTTGTTTCCTAGTTTTGTTTTTCTCGAATCAGTGACGAGTGTATTTTCTGTAATTGTAACAACTTTCATGAGAAGAACAACTATTATTCAGGATTGAAATAAAAACGTTTTTTTTTTATTTGTCAATGATAGTTGTCAGGTTCATTATAGCACATGATAGTGAACAGTTTTTGTGCAAATACATGGTTTTCCAACAAGAGGCGTTATTTTGGTATTCAAAGAAAATGACATTTTTTGATCGAATGTTTATTTCATAATAAGGTATGCCGTTATCTCTCACGTGGCTCCAAAGGAAAAAAAAGGTGTTAAATCACAAGATCTCGGTGGCCACCTGGTGATCACGTCTTCGAGAGATAACGCGCCATCTGGTTGAAAACGTTGTCCAGATCAATATCATCCAACTTCGACCATAACAAATTATTAATCATCTCTCGATAGCGCAATCCATTCACCGTAAATGTTGATCCAACCTCATGTTCGAAAACGTAAGGTCCAATGACTCTGCCGGACCATAAACCGCACCAAACAGTCACACATTGAGGATAGAGAGGCTTCTCAACAATAACTCTTGAGTTTTTCGAGCCCCAAATGCGACAATTGTGCTTGTTGACGTAGAAACCGTGGTGGAAATGGGCATCATCATTCTAGATGATTATTCGATGGAATTCCAGATCATTTATATGCATTTTAATGACCCAATCAACAAAGGCACGACGATGTTGATGATCGGCCGGCTTGAGTTCCTTGGTTAACTGAACTTTTAAAAGAACGGCGAGGAATAGAAAATCCTGGGTTTTCTTCAACACTTTGGGCTACAATATTCCGCAATATTCTCAGTTGTTCTTGAGCGATGTGCACGGGTTTTATTCTTCACACCACAAACTTGTCCCAACAGCTCGAATTTGTATTGCCGTCCGACAAGGTGCTCACGGCGACCCAAAAATGCTTTAGTTTTGCAAACTGTGACTGCAAGATTTTCACCATTTTTGTAGTGAATTTTAATCATTTCAATGCGTTGTTGGAGCGTGTATCGTTCCATTTTTAGTAATGGCGTAGTTTCTAATTGTCAAATTTCAAAGAATAAAAGCTCCAAATGTGACAGCTACCGAAATACCGAGTGATTCAAAATAACACCTCTTGTTGGAAAACCCAGTACAATTGATACAAATAAATTGTTGTCGTCATAATAAAGATAATAAGGTATACTTTATAATAACAATTAAACTAAGTACCACAACTCTTTAAATATACAGTTCTACAAAATGATTTTTTTTTTCCAAATATGAAAGAATCCATTTCGTGGTTTTAAAAGTATAGGGCTGGAATTCGACATCTGTCAAACTAAGTTGATAAACCAATTTTTTTCTTTTTAGTTGGAAGTTGACGAAAATGGATCGCTCAAACAGAAATTATTAAAACCAACTACAAAAATGGGGATTCTGGTTTATGGTTATGAAGCACATTTCTCTTGAGCACTTAAGAACCAACATACGTCAAGTTATGGCTGAGATACCGCCCAATATGTGCCATAATATCAACGTTCAAACTTTATAATAAAGAAGAATTATCATGAAAAAAAATATTTTATATGTGTTTTATTTATGTTTACTGTTAAAAAGCATATTTCAAAAACGTAACCCATTGTCCTATTCAATAGATTAAAATAATTCCTCAGTCCTTGGCTAAAACCACTTTTTCACAGAACTCATCAACTAGATCAAAAGGTACACGCGTTTGGCAAATGAAATGGGTTTCTCGACCACTGTGTATCGATGTTCATTCGAGTTTTTTCGACAGAATTAAATACTTAAACTGTTTTTTGTTTGGTAAAATGTGACATAAATATTTAGTTTCTTTGTAAAATATTCTTAGAAGTTCCCGTAGTTTTCGTTTTTGCTATTGTTTTGTTGATTATTTTTTCTCAAAATTTGCGCTAGCTAGACCAACGGTTTCTTGGTTAAATATTCTTAGAATTACCTGTAGATTATATTTTCCATATACGCTTTCCACGAAAAAAATTGGACCCGCCGTAATGTATACATATGTATGTATGTTACATATGGACTCTAAAACGGATGGAACGATTTGGATAAAATTTTCCGGGAATCTTCAGAATCACCTAGCGGGTGACAAAGACTATACATTGTAGAGAATGTCATCATCTAGGGCGTAGAATAGGGCAAAAGAAGTAAAAGCACACCTATATATTCTTAATAAAGGGTTATCCATTTTGTTTTTTAAAAGTAAACGTAAATAAAACACATATAAAACATTTTTTTTCATGATTTTTGTTTTTTATTATAAAGTTTGAACATTGACATTATGTGTGAAACACTACATCATTTAAATGACCACCACGCGAAGTGTTGCAAGCATTGATTTGTTGAGTTAATTTTTTAATTTTTGGCACATATTGGGCGGTATCTCAGCCATAACTTAATGAATGTTGGTTCTTAAGTGCTCAAGAGTTAAAGATTTATCTGCATAAACACGGTCTTTCGCGTAGACCCACAAAAAAAGTCTAATGGTGCCAAATCTTATGATCTTGGTGGCCAGTTGTTGTCGACGCGACGAGCAATTACGCGCCAGGAAATGTCTCTTGCAATAAAGCGATATTCGCTCGAGTTGTGTGGCATGTGGCACCGTCTTGTTGAAACCACATATTCTTCAAGTCGTATTCTTCAATAGCAGGCAAAAAAAAAGGCGGTTATCATACGACCATAACGCTCCGTATTGACGGTGACAGTCGGTTCCTCGTCGTTTTCGAAGAAGTAAGGTCCAATCACACCTTCGGACCAAAGAGCGCAACAAACAGTGACTTTTTGTGGATGTAATGGCCTCTCTTCAATTACATGAGGACTCTCAGAACTCCAAATACGACAATTTTGTTTATTAACATACCCACCGAATGAGAAATGTGCTTATGAAGCACATAAGCGATTCATTTTCGCCAATGTCGGACTTCCAACTGGTTTAACAACTTAGTTTAACAGATGTCGAATTCCAACCCTATATAAAATAAAATAGGAACGTTTTCTTAAAAACATTTTAAAATATCTGTGTTTTTGAGATTTTCACAGAATACAACTGTATGCTCGGTGTTGAAATATATCAAATCGGCGTTGATATATCAGATGGGCATGGCACTACACACATCTAAAGTTGACAGGGCCATATCTCATAACCTGTTACCGGTAAGAAAGTGTAGCTTGGTAATATATAAACTGATATGATACAAAATTTTATTTTTTCGAAAAGTGTCGGTTCGTCCTATAGTTTAATGAGAACAGAGTCAAAAAAAGTAGCTTATATCCCAAATAATCCACAAATATATGAACAATTCCCAAAAAAGGCCAACATGAAAATTTCTCCGAAAATTCTGAAATTTCTCAAATAATTTATGAAAAATTTCCTTATGTAACATCGGCATTACGCGGGTGCGCGGGATCATTGCGGGCTGGTCGCGCGCCATAATCGAAGCGTCCGAAACTAACCCTAATGCCCATGTGGTTTATACCAGCAGAATAATTAGCACCTGTGTATAATAATTGTGTACAAAATTCCATGAAATGATATGGGAATTATATCCAGTGCAATCGTTAAAACCACAACGGTTTCTTTTTTGACAAAGAGCAGACAAAACAATGCAGGGTTTTTACAGCAGGGTTTTTTAAATTGAGATATTTATATATGACATTTTGCAAAATAATATATTCATAGAAATAAAATTCCCTACTACATATTAAATATCGTCACAAGAAAATAAAGGGTGTTTTTTATTGGGGTATAGAACTTTAATTTGGCATCACTTTTTTAACTGGCGGCCATTTTGTCAGCTGTCAAGTGATTAATATTTAGTTTGGTTTGCCATTTCATCATGAACAGGTTGACAAAAGAACAACGCTTGCAAATCGTGCAAATTTATTTCGAAAGTAATGGTTCAGTTCGCGAAGTTCACCGCAAGCTCCGTCCATTTTATGCCATTACATCCACAAAAACTGACTGTTTGGTGTGCTCTATGGGCTGGTGGAGTCATTGAGCCATACTTCTTCCGAAATAATGCTGGAGAGTCAGTTACCGTTAATGGAGACCGGTATAGAGCCATGATAACCGACTATTTTGTTCCCGAATTGGATGGCATGAATGTGGATGAGTTGTGGTTCCAACAAGTGGTTGAAAATTGGACCTGTAGAATTGGCTTTATTCGAGCCAGCCGCGGCGGCCACATGCCCGAAATCATATTTAAACATTAATGGCATAAAATTATCCTTCCAATAAAGCCAAATTGATGGACATTAAAACGATTTTCTTGTGTTTTATTTCAATTCGAAGTTCTATACCTCAATAAAAAACACCCTTTACTAAGAAAAAGTATCGAAAATAAATGTTTTGCAAAAAATGGATAAAGTATGTGTGGATTAGTAAGATTTTTTTACGAAGAAAGAGAACAAATTTCTGCCCAACCGCTCGATATCTTACAAGTCTTGATTGGCGGGTCAGCCGACACCTTGTACAATATGTTTAAAAATTAAATATTAAGCTATTCAATACGATTCAGCAAAAATGATTGCCAAATAACAATAAAAAAAATTTAAATTCAGATTATTATGTAAACAATTTGAGATAAATTTAAACAATCTTACTCAGGAATGGAGAACATTGGAATAACAATTTTCAAAAAAATAAAATCAGATCATTTGAAAAAATGGACGTAGTAAAATTTTCGATTTCGATAATTTTTTTTATTAATCAATTATAAAAATTTCTGAATTTCCAAAAAATATTTTTAAGTTTATTTTGTACCTGTATTTTTTTACTTTCTGTTAATAAATGTAAATATTTTTTAAAATGTATGCCATTTATCTAAAAACTATAGTCGTTAAAAACCCGTGTAGTCTTTGTTTGTAGAAGGAGGAGAATATTTTGGGGAAATGTAGGGAAACTACCCGTATAAAAGGGGTAGTGTAGGGTATAAAAAATGGATTTTTGTATGTGCTTAGGTACGTCGTATCTGGCATCACTGCCCTGTAACCACATCAAAGGAGTGTTTGGCGGTGTTCAACAGATTTTTCTCCATTCCATAACTGTGATTAGTGAAATCTGTCGAACTGTTCAGTTAGCCTTGCCATTTCATTATGAATAGACTTACGATCGAACAACACTGGCAAATCAGTCACTGTTAGTCACTCGGATCTCGTCGTTCGATCGTTGATGTCGATAAATAAATGCGCTGATCTAAACAATCCATAGACATCACATTGGTTGAGACTTCAATATCTCGTTTTTTTTTTGTTTTGGGATCCTGGAACATCCAGTCAATACCTATGGAAAATACGCCTCACTATGGCATTTTTTGGCAATCTTTAAATGTTAAAGAATCTGTAATCACAGTTCTAAGTTATTAATTGACTGTGACTATCTTTAATTGTTGTATATGCCTGAAGTGTAATTTATCCAAGAAGCGTTCTACAGTATTCGTTGATAATCCGCTGATAATATTCCATACACAATACGAGTCCATCCGTATGTAATGGCTATTGGTTGATACTACTGTGCTTAACAACAACAAAATACCATATGGATACATTTACACCGAAGCCAAAAGAAAAAATGCCCACAAATTGATGAAGAACTATTACAAAATTTGAATTGAATTCTATTCTGTGCACGCACACACTCACACACAGATGTCTGCCTGCCGTCTTTAAACTGAAATTCAAAATCAACGAAATGAAATGATCACACGCATGCACGGTCATGCATTCAATGCGAATGCAATTTGTATATCTTCTTCAGCTACAACTACTGTGTCCGAATGAATGACTAACTGGGCGGACGAAATGGATGGCCAAACGTCCGCCAGTCTGTCGATTTGAACGTCCTCTTCAATTTTTTTGTTCGTTGGCGTTGGTTGTGCACCCCATCGTTTCTAGCGGGGATTTCAATTTTCACTCATTCATTCACAGTGTCTATGTTTATGTGTGTGTGTGTGTTTGTTTGTATATGTGTTGTATCTATGACTATGAGTTTTTCTTCTTTTCTTTCGACCATAAAATGTATTTTTGGTGGCAAACATAGCTCCCGGATTGTTTTTGATTTAATAAAAAAAAAACGAAAATAACCGAAACACAAACAAAACACTCAAAACAATTTAATGATTTTCATCGTAAAAAAACACAAACTGAATAAAACTGAAACTTAAGCAAAGCCATCAAAAAAAAAAAAAAAATTAAGCCCTTATGCGGAACAGCAACGACCAGCCTCGAATGGAAATGAAACATTCCAGCACATCCCATCACCGACAGATGGAGCAAATGTGAAATGTACCATTTTTGATGAGTTCGTTGTATTTCTTTTTATTGTTGACACTTCTATACGATATTTTCTTTTTGTTCGAAATAAAACATAGAAATACAATAAAATAATTTTATTTGCGCTATAAAAATAATATAAAAAAAAAATGTTTAGGAACTTTATGGGCAACGTGTACATTATTGTCACTTAATATTGTACACAGGAGCGAAAAGAATGTGAAAATTGGCTCATGGAATTATTCCAGTAGACCAAATTAATATAGGGGATTAGCATAGAAAAATGTTAAAGTCATCAGATGGAATAAAAAATACTAAAACAATTGTTCTTTCCTTCAAAGCAAAGTGAAAACTTTACGGTTTTTTTACACAGTTTCATATTGAATTCAGGTACTGCGATCTTGATTACCTTATCCGAATTTGATTAAACTTACAATAAAATAAAAGTGTAAAATTCTTGATAAACTGTTAAATCGACTTGTGGTGAATGTAATAAAGGGTACTCCAACAAGTGGTGTTATTTTGGTATTCAAAGAAATATGGCATTTTTTGAGATAAATGATCGGCTGGCTTGAGTTCTTGTGTTAATTGAACTTTATAAGCCTTAAGACCCAAGTCTTATGCAAAATACGGTGTAATGATGTTTGTGGAATGCCCAATTCCAAAGAACGACGAGGAATGGACAAAACTGGGTTTTCTTCAACACTTTCGGCTACTGCAGCAATATTCTATGTTGTTTTATTCTTCACATCATTAACTTGTCCCAACAGCTCGAATTTTTATATAGCAAAACCTTCAAGGGTTTTTGTGGTATTTTACTGTTTTTCGGGTCGAGAAATTCATTTTTGATATTTATTTTTACCTAAAACTATTTCTTGTAGATTTTCATAGAATAAAATGGTTTATTTACGTTTTTAGGCTGAAAAATCAAGCTTACATACATTTAATGATAATACGAAGTGCATTTTATTGTTCTCAGAACGTTACTATAACAAAAATGCAATTTTTATGGAAAACAAAGTTGAGTTTTTTATTAGAAAGAAATGTTGGTATTATTTTTTTATTTATTTTGTTATTACAAAAAAAAACTTTTTTATTTAAAAGTAAAAAAGCTCCAGTAGGTTGTGGGTCAGTATCTTCACTCCGGTCTCTTCACCGGTTGTTCTTTTTATGCACAAGAAGAAATCACCGAACATAGAATTGCAATAAAAAACACAAGTTTTTTTTCATAAAAATTTAATTTTTTGTGAAAGTTACGTGCTGAGAATAATAAAATGTAATATCATTAGAAATGTGTTTCACAATGAAGCCAATATTAAAAATTGATTTGTCATCCAAAAAAAAAACAGTAAATACACCGTTTTTTCTATGAAAATATACAAGAAATAGCACACTAGCCTGAGTTTTTGGTAAAAATAAATATCAAAAATGTATTTCTCGACTCCAAACACAGTAAAATACCACAACTTTCCAGGATGATACAAATAAGTAAGCATCTTACTTGGATTCCAGGTGTTATTCTTACTGACTAAAAATTCCACCTCCTTCGTTATCGCATCCCCTGCTTAACTGCCTTGGGGGTATTACATCACAGAATGGGAGAGACTAACTGTGTCTCTTAATTCTCCTCAGTATCGTGTATACCTAACGCTCGCATATTTTTTTTTGGACCAAAATCAGTAAATTTGAAATTTTTTAAAAAAAACAGTAAATCGATTTGGAAAAGCATTGCTTTTCGCAATATATTTTTTATTCAATATATAAAAAAAATATTAATAATCATTTCCCTCAAAATCAGCATCTGTGGTTGTTTTGTATTTGTCGTTTAATGCAATTCCGTCTTCGTTTTGAGGTATATGTAGAAATCAACGCATTTGTTTACACATCTAATCAGGTTTTGTCTGACGTCCAAGTTTTGTTCACTGCAGTGAAGATTCGTTCCATTGATGCTGAAGTTCCCGGCAAACATTTCTTTGAATTCGCGGCTTTATTGAGATGAATAAATATCTCCACCCACCGATCCACAATCGAAACATTGCCTTCTCTCCAATGCATAATTTTGTCTTACTCCTTTCGACTTGTCGTAGGGATCTCCTGTCCGGATTCTCATCCTGTACAGCATAGAGTTGAAATCCTGCTATAGTCGTCTCGTTTGTTATTTTAGGTTAAATACTCCGTCGTATATAATGTGTTATACTAATGGACCAAAAACCGAGCCTGCACCTACTTCGTATTATTCATCTCCTGTATCGGTCTGGCACAGCGTAGAAGTAGTCTTCGATCATGGATAGATGGTACTCCAATTGTTTAGTACATATAGGTACGACAGAATGTGGTCCCATGTGGTTTTCCAGTCTCTGAGTTTTTTTTTTTTTTTTTAAATAAACCAGAATCAACTGAAACAACAAACTAGTTAGTAAAGGTACAATACCCTGATTGTAAACCACGAAAACAAAGTCAATTTTCAAGTTTTTTTTATAATTTCTTTAGCGAAAATTTCGATGATGAAATATCGCATTTTCTAGGACAGAGTATATAAATTTCCCACCATTACATATAAAACCAAATATGCTCGTGAATGCCATCGAATCCCAGAATCTTCTCAATTGAACTTTAGTGGTTTTTTCTTCATAGATTTAGTGACAGTCAGTTTAGCCTTAGTGTGTTTACGGACTAGACAGTCTGCCAAAAAATAGTATAGTCATTGCGGCAGACGGAAATAGCACATAAATCTTTAAGATGAAAGCTTTTAATTGCATTTATTACAAATACTTTTCATACGATTTTTTTAGTGTTACATACAGCCGCCACCCCACGCCCTTCACAATGATGACATTCTTGTGGCCACCATGGCTAATACAAATATCGAAACAAATTCCAATCATCCTTCTATCGCGAGCAAAGTGCAATCACTCACCACTCTGGTACACTTGTTCCAATGAGCTGCTTCCTGGTGGCGACAGTGGTGGTGGTGCCGCGCGCATTGTGGCGTTGATGGTGGGGATTGAGCAGCCGTAAAAATTCAATATTTGAAAGACAAGTGGCCTCTGGGGAGGCGTTTCGGTATTGACAACCCAAAGCAGACAAATACACTCTACCACACAAGCATAATGTCAACACTCACGAATACATATACACATCCACGTACACACACACACACACACCACCACAACATACTGATGCGATGCGTTGGCATTTGACACCTTTTTGGAGCATATGATGTGGCACACATATGAATCGTTAGATCCGCTTATGGATGAGTGTATCTATTTGTCACTGTGTGCGGTAATATTGTAATGCTGTTGGGTAAATATGTGTGCTGTGTGAGTATGTGTGTGTGTACGGCATTGTGTTTGCCTTTTTGTTTCATTGTCATTGAATATTGCCATTCATCTTTTGTCATTAATCCATCCATCCATACATGCTGTTGCATGCCACACACGCATTCACACACTCATGCACGTTCTAATGTTTTATTGTTTGTATCGATGTGTATGTCTGTGTCCGTATTTTATAACATTTTAAAGGAAACAATTGTATTTATTGGATTTCATTCTCTATGCATAACAAAATTCCCCACACAGAGCTCTGCATGTGGCACAAACGTTATGATGGGAATGGATAGCATCCATCCGTGAACAAGGGTCAGGTGGGGGACCGAACCGCCTTTGGGGACATTGACTTGGAGTTGTTCATAGGATTGTGTCATCGACGCAATAATTCATTCGTACACACACACACACACACACGGACAGACACATATCTATTGGTACTTAGTTGCTGTTGGGGAATTGATCAGAAATGGAATGTAATGCAAATATGTATCTATGTAATGCCAATAGTTATGAGCAGCAGATAGGCAAGGGGTGGGAATTATTATATAATATTACATAGTACAGAACACTGTGGTTCGCTGAATTCTAAATTTATATAACGGTATTTAGAGCCGTGCAACCAGGACTTCAAACTCCCAGTTCCAATGTAAAGTCAACATTGCAGTGTAGAAAAGACCATCAAAATATTTTTCAGTGTCCGTTTCTTTACGAGTTATCCAGTCATGCAAAACTTTTCTAGAAAAAACATTAGCGGTTCGGATCCGGTTTTAAACAGTTAGTGAGTATAACTGATAGACTGAATGGCTTTCTTAGAAACCAACCTGCTGAAAACCCAATGGCGTTCCTTTCGGAACGGTGGAGTCGAACCATTCATCGTCTTGGTGAAAGTAAGGCACTGGACCTGCACTCATATCGAAACTTATTGCATTTCGCGTCGGAAATACCTTCTCTCGATTATGTGTAGTTTTCTCAGAGATCGCTCTATACGGGTTGTTATAGATGGGGTCCCATCTAACGAGCATAGGTTGACCGCAGGAGTGACACAAGGGGCAGGTGCTCTATAGACGTTGTTGGAGCTCCTGGACCGAGTACAGAGGAGAGCGGTGGTGAAGATATGGGGTAGTAGGGTATCCAACACTATTGTCTCCCTTCAGCATGGGTTGGGAACATGGGTTGTATATCCATAGATATTTTAAGGGTATATGCTCCTCAGATATCCGTCGTCTTGTCCCTGATGTTAGAACATTTAGGAAAAATACGCAGCTATCCACCAACTCATCCGTTCATTCTCAAATGGCCTTTTGTTTAGACGACTGAACTGTTTGTATGTAGATCATTCTTCCAGCAATTATGTTTCCTGCCAGTTGTGACATTCTCAAACTCAAAGCAAATGTTAACCAACACTCCCACTATCCTTCCTCCGATACTCCAAATTCTTAATTCCGTAGTGTTGGTCTTTACAAAGAAACTAAAAGTAATTCTTATCGAATACCTGAAATTAATTCCATGTTGATATGATAAACCTCTGCTCTTTAACCAACCTAACCATGGCCTTAACAACGTGAGGCCAATTTCAATAACTACAAAACAGCAGGTCCGCTAAGGGAGTTTGGCATTACACTCCAGCCTTGGTGGTACGAAACTGGGCCCAAAAGTAAAAGAAAGTAGGGCCAACAATTTGGTGTCTTATTCTGTAATTAAAATGAGACCTAGGAAATTGAACCCTGAACCGTTGAAAGTGTGTAAAGAAAATGGACAACAACCATTTGATTTGGTACCCAACATTAAAATTTTCATTGCGATATTTAATAACAATGAAAATGCAAAAAGACGGATGAAAATGATTCCCTGGCAAAATGATCCAAATGCGAAATAGTCTCAAAGCAAAAAAAATAAGCCCAAATTTTACTATTAAGGCAATTTGGGGCAATTTTTCAAATTCAGTTGTGGTCATTTTTCTACTTTAATTTTAGGCCACTAGTATTTTTCATTAACATATTGTTTTTAATTTTGGGGTATTTTTTCCCTTTTTAATACAGTCGAATTCGGATAAGCGCATGCCTTTTAATTGAAAAAATATTTAATAGAAAATAAATATTAGTAAAGATTGTTCTGAATGGTTTTCGTGCACTGTACTTCGCTTAAACGAAAATCCGCTTTACTGACAAATCGTTTATGTGAAACACATTTTAAATGCAAAGACACAAACTTATATGATACGAACACCGCTTAAGAGAAATATGATGAATGTAGCGGCGACAAACCCGAGAAAACAAATGATCAAACCAAGTGACTATTCTCTTCCAATATCTTAAATATTGAATTTAAATTTTACAGACATGTATTTAAATAGTTGTGCCACAAGTTCCCATTGTCGTTTCATAGAAGAATTTCAAATGTACATACTCAGTTCTTTTAAATGGAAGAAGGTTCAATTATCCGAAGTGATTTTTAAAGAAAATCCGGCATTTCAGATTAACCGAATTCGACTGTACATTTAATACGAGGAAAAGACAAACAAAGAGATAAATTTTAAAATTAAAAAAAAAGAATATTCTAAATTATTTTCATTGGTTTCGGCACAAAA
Organism: Hydrotaea cyrtoneurina; assembly: GCA_958296145.1. Lineage (NCBI taxonomy): Eukaryota > Metazoa > Arthropoda > Insecta > Diptera > Muscidae > Hydrotaea > Hydrotaea cyrtoneurina. Next base: position 45,301,915 of record OY282514.1, on the reverse strand, counting down.
TATTTGTGTTTTAATTATGGGTTCGTATTTCATATTGAATATTCTATAATTTGAGACCTTTTTATAAATTGTTTCTTTTAATTTTGGAGGCGTTTTTTCACTTTGGATTGGAGCTAAATTACAATCGAACTATTTTTCGTCAACAAAATTACCACTAACAAAATTACAACAAAGAGATAAATTTTATAATTTAAAAAAAAAATATTCTAAATTATTTTTATTGGTTTCGGCACAAAATATTTGTGTTTTAATTATGGGTTTGTATTTCATATTGAATATTTGATAATTTGAGACCTTTTTCTAAATTGTTTCTTTTAATTTTGGAGGCGTTTTTTCACTTTGGATTGGAGCTAAATTACAATTGAACGATTTTTCGTCAACAAAATTACCACTAAATTGTCATATGTCATTTCTGTCATTGCGTCCACATTTCCGGCAATCACAAAATTTGCTCCAAATATGTGTGATTGATGTGAATGATTACATTTGTTTGGCATTACATATGTTAATTCTTTAACCGGAGGCACTATGTGTACAAATGTATGTTGCACGATTTTTGTTTCAAATTAAAATTTTTCATGTCATTTTGAGTTTTTTTATTTATCCCAAAAAGGATATTAGAATGAGGAATGCCATAAATACACTCCTCATTATAATTTTGTTTTTGTGTAAAAATAAAGAAAAGCAACATGAAATTTTTCAAAAAAAAAATCCCACAAATTTTGTTTAAAAACTTTGGGTTTTTGCTTTTCTTTATTTTTAACCAGAAATAAAATTATAATGAGGAGAGTATTTATGGCAGAATGTGAAAAGCACCGCAGGTGATGATTTTTGTCTAAAATTTCATTTTCTTTATTTATCTAAAACAAAGAAATCACAACTAGGGGAGTGTATTGATCGTAAAAGAGGGAATTTTTCGTTTACAATTGCTCATATTGTTTTCTTTATTAATACGAAATTAATAAAACTTGGCATTAGAACAAATTATACGGAACATAAATACATCAGAGGTTTTTAAAATATAACTTTCCTCTGAATCTGATAAAATTTAAAATAATAAATATTCCTTCGCTACAAAATATTCAATAATTCTAGATGAAAAGTGAAATAAAACTCTGTAAATTGTGTGATAACTTAGGTTAAGAACATAAACAATTTTAAATAAAAAAAAAAAAAATTATACGGAAACATGTGCATTTTACTTTAATGTGAAGTTTCTTAAATGGGGTGTATTTTTTTTTATTAAATAATGTTAAAGTTGTATGAAATTGGAATATCCAGGAATATCTTAAGAATCGAATTAGTGAAAAACCAAATTGTTCCCAAGAATGTGACATGGATATATGTACATTAGGGTGGAGTGAAATTCAAAAAAAAAAGTTAACCTCGGAAAGAGATGTAGTCTGGGGTCCTAAGGCGGGGAAAAATAAAGAAAAAAATTGTAAAAAAATTTTAGGAGTCGCGCCACTCCCTCGAAATTTGGAAATTATCGCTATTTTGGCGTTGATTTTAGAAAAATCCTAAAAAGTTTTATGTCAATAAATGTTTGCAATAGCGTAAACAATGAAATAAGGGCATGAAAAAATTTAAAAAAAATTTTCTCATTGTTCAAAAATTTCAAAAAGTAAAATAAGTCAAATCGTCCCTTCTTCAGAAAATTAACTGAACAATGAAATCGCCACCAAAGCTACAAATATTAGTCGATTATCCTCATATTTGCCTCAAATACTTTTGTTTGGGCACTGAACAAGCTAACACTTTTAAATTTCGAATAAGTTAAGTCGTTAATTTTTAGGATTTTTCTAAAATCAACGCCAAAATAGCGATAATTTCCAAATTTCGAGGGAGTGGCGCGACCGCTAAAATTTTTTTAAATTTTTTTTCTTTATTTTTCCCCTTATTAGGACCCCAGACTACATCTCTTTCCGAGGTTAACTTTTTCAAATTAAAAAAAAAGCATGTTTTCACTCCACCCTAATGTACATGACATGAAAACATTCCGAGGCTACGAAAACAAATGCAGTTCGGTACAAACAACGTGTGTGTTGTTGTTCAAATTGTATTTTTTGGGGACCCATTTTCATTTGTTATCAGTGAGTCGTAGACAACATTAGATCGTGAATGGTAAAAAGTATTTGGTCAGAAACGAAATGGTCTCGACAAGGTCTTTGTTGGTGTGCCGTCTATGTGTAACCATGGAACGCCGTTCAGGGCGGATGTTCGTCCCAGCCAAACTGTACCCAGTCTTTTCTGCGTTTTTAATATTCGAACCACCGTGCGATTTAAATTGTATGTTTCATTGACCGGCGTTGTTGTATCTTACATTGATCCTTTGGTCCAATCTGTCCTTAGGGTGTTTCGAAGTAATGACAGACCATTACCACTAAAGTATCATCGAACACATTTGAAATTCAAACGAAGCAAATCATTTTCGATATTAAAAGCCAATAAACTGTGAATTGCGGTGAAATTAAAAGTCTTGTTTCACATTGGCCTTCTAATCATTCGCATTATTGCATCCAAATGTGAAATAAAAAAAACATTCAGAACTTTTAATTGCGTGCGCATCCATCCATTGTCACCGGGGAAAGTCATCAAATATTACTGTGCTCTGTGTTTGCATTACAAATGGACTTTTTCCAAATGCCGTGGTAGATGCGAGGGCGGGAAACGAAGGACCCACCAAATAAACACAAAGTCAACGAACAAAATAAACTTTCGATGATATCAATTAAAATTGTCATTAGTGTTGTGTAATTATTTCGAATTGTCGTCGCAATTAATTTGCACATCATTAAATCCCAAATAAATGACTTTGTCCGTTTGTGTAACAAACAAATCACATATTAAACCCATTCCACACGCACACACACACATACATCCACAGGCATATACCATCACACACACTCACACCCGAAGTTGGTCTGTCTGCAGCACCAAGCAACATGACCTTTAAAGTTCTCATATTACAGAGGCTGACGGACGGACGACAGTGCCATTTGCCTTTTACGATCATCCTAATGTCCCATTAAAAGTGCTCTCGGATAAACTCTCCGTGTTTATGTTTTGCATACACTCACACTCACATTCGAGCGCTCGCACATTGGACACTTTCCACGTTTGTCCATGCGAACGACCGTCTGGCTGACTGCTGCCACATGTGGAACACACTGTGGCGGCAGCCAGAGTACTTGCGTGCACATGGACATGGATACATTGAAATCCTTTCCAACTGCAGCCAACCATCCAGACTCGTACATGTGTAAGACATAAGATAACAAATTTTACATCTAAACTCTGCTCAACTACCTAAAGATGCCGGTATTAGGTAGCAAGGCCAGACCGAGTCCATATTTAGTTAAGTGTTCGATGGCGATGCCTTAATGATAACCACCACAGGGGGAAAGTGAAAGAGATGTGTGAGCCACGTATGACATCCACATGAACCGGGAAAAGAAAACTAATGGCAAATTCGAAAATTCTATTAAAAATATCCAGTTGAAATCGGAAAGGGGAATTGTAAAGAAATTTGAGAATATACATAGACGTGCTGTGTATAAAGCGGCGACTGAAGCGATAACGAGCCAAGGACCCTGAAATAGCTGCCCTGTGCCTTTTACACACGTATTTCTGGGGAAAACTGTTAAATCTTTAAGACTTTGAGAAAGAAACTCCTTTAAACTTGGAGTTGACTTCACCTAAGAAGCCTCAGCGTACGTGTGTGATTCTTGTTGTTGTAGATCTAGCTATAGTTCCATTGTGACGACCAACTCACCCTGTGTAACAGCCCTGGGAAAATTGCAGCGGTGGCAATTCAAATCATGCTTTATGGACACAACATCTCACTCGGCAAGTGGTGGAGACCTATCTAACGCCTCTGCAATACCTCACTCAGTCGGAGCTCTTCCCAAGATTTGGGCCATAACCATAGCCACGGCAATACTCCCCGATAAGACGCACCTGAACTAGTTTCAGAGACCTTTTCCTGCCAGACTTTGTAGTCAAAGACAACTTCCAGTTTGTGTTATCAACAAATTATGAATCGCTCGTGAGATAGCTTACATGTATCCAAGTACAGGCGTTAGGATCAAATCACCACACGGTTCTACCATCGCTTAGGTTGAGGTCTACCAATTCCGTCCGGTATTGGAAAACGGCAACCACATATTAGGGCTATTCCTAACATGATACAGAGTTCAACAATGTCAGAGTAAGGTCTGTAGGAAACTATGACACCTGTCGTACCAGATAGTTTCCAAATGCACTACTAGATTCAGTCCCACTAGTTAGTTGTAATGCGCCTATGGCGCCTGTTGTTGAAAAAAAAAAGTTTTGTTGAAAAAAAAAATTTTGTTGAAAAAAAAAATTTTTGTTGAAAAAAAAAAATTTTTGTTGAAAAAAAATTTTGTAAAAAAAAAAAATTTTTGTAAAAAAAAAATTTTTGTTGAACAAAAAATTTTGTAAAAAAAAAATTGTAAAAAAAAAATTTTGGAAAAAAAAAATTTTGGTAAAGAAAAAATTTGGGGAAAACACAATTTCTGTACAAAAAAAAAAATATTATTTTTTTTATTATTATTATTTATAGAATTATAGAATGCCTATTTAAATTCCTACGTACTGCGTGACAGAGTCAGTGAATCAGTGTATCAGTGAATCAGTGTCGAGGGTAAATATATTATTTATTTTTATTTTATTTAATTACAATACAAAGTAAATGTATATTCTAATTTTGGGTCCAAGGATAAACCGAGTGACAAAGACTATTTGGCTTGATTTTTTTGCAGCGACAGACCAAAGCCTCTGGTGGGAATCGAACCCACAACCCCCACGCTGATAGGCAAGCACGCTACCAACTCGCCTACCGGGGCGCTTGGGTAAATATATATTAAGATTCATTTTCTGTATCGAATTCGAGATTTTCATCCAACCATTCAACCTACTGATTAAGCACAAGCAATTTTACTTCTAATTGCTGTTATCAAAGAACAATTCCTCAGGAATTTGTACCATATTCGAAAAAGGTCCTCCTCCACCTAGCAATCGCACACATTTAGACACATTTTACTATTTTCAATACATGTCTTTCTGTCACATGTCTTAAATCAAATACATTTTAAATTATTCCGAAAGATCTCAAGTCTCCCCATTATCCCGCCCTACAGTACATTTACGGTGGCAGTGATATTTAGGCAGGATTTGATGTTGTAACAATATCTGGTCTTCGATACACATAACAAAATGTACGTACATAAGAACGTGAATTGCATACCTAAGACAAATACTAATACATGTGTATATCCCAGCCAATATATAGTCATATTCATACGTAAACATGTTGGAACTGTTTAATACAACACAGCGGCGAAGGGCAGGAGTACAAACTGAAACTAATCTGTGGGCCTTCAGTTGCCAGTTGCCGAGGGTGTACTGGCACATTTCATGTACATACATGTCAAATGTAACACCTGGCGTTCAAACTCTCATGTGCCTTAAGCCTATCATGGAGACGCACAATAATCGTTGATGGGGGAACCACGAACTACAGCAATGCGGGACCAATGTATTTCTCCATGTGTTTTTCGAGCCCCAGACGCCGGCTTGAGTTCTGGTGTTAACTGAACTTTATAAGCCATAAGTCCCAAGTCTTTATGCAAAATACGATGTAATGATGTTTGTGGAATGTCCAATTCCGAGGAATGGACAAACCTGGGTTTTCTTCAGCATTTTGGGCTACAGCAGTAATATTCTCAGTAGTTCATGAGCAACGTGCACGGGTTTTCTTCTTCTTCACATCACTAACTTGTCGCAACAGCTCGAATTTCTCCACCAATTTCTGTATTGCGGTCCGACAAAGTGCTTTACGACGACCCAAAAATGCTTTATTTTTGCCAACTGTGACTGCAAGATTTTCAGCATTTTTGTCAATGCGTTGTTGAAGCCTGCATCCTTCCATTTTTAGTAATGGCGTAGTTTCAAATGCCAAATGCCAAAGAATAATAGCTTCAAATGTGACAGCTACCGAAATACCGGGTGATTGAAAATAACACCTCACTTATGATTTAAACAATTATTTTTTGGAAAAAGCCATACCAAGGTACATACACCTCTCTCCTAAACCGGAGTGAGTTTTCATGTTATTTATGGAGTTGGGAACATTCGCTTTTTCTGCTTACCAAAGGATCTTTCCTATTCAAATAAAACCCGAGCTTGTGCTATGATAAGGTATTTGAAGGCCTATTTTAATAAGGCCTTACTGGTGCGTCCCCACTGTGATACAAACATACGCATTTACGTATATTCATGTGTATGTGAGTACGACATCTTAACGAACGATTTAACATGAAGAAAACAATAAATATTGATTCTTTACAATTTAATTGGTGCCGTTGCCTGCCTGTTTACCCTGCCTGCTTCCTGCCACCATTGACTGTCATTCTATTCTATTTTTCGCCCATGGATGTTGTTGTTGTTATGTTGTTCTTTTTATTTTCATTTGGGCCTGTTGTTCGGTTCTGCTGTGTTGTTATTGTTTGTGTTATTGTCTGCCAATACTTTATGTGAGATTATGTTTTTTTTTTCAGAACGAAAAAAACAGAAAAACGACCCACACCGCCCTCAGTTGCAGTCATGATGCCACGCTACTACTGCTGCTGCTCCTCTTGTGTTGTTTTTGTTGTCGGTTGGTTATTTCAGCGAGGAGGGGGTATCGTTGCCCTTTCCACACCACCACTCAGCTCGGCCATATGCAAGTGTTCTGAAACTCCAGGAGAGCCATGTGGTGATTTTTCTTGTTTTGTTTTTTCTTGGGACTTTCATAAATAACATCTACAACCAGAACAACTTGAACATCAGCAGCAGCCGCATTAGGAGGCAATAGCGGCCACGTTATGGTGCCCATTCTTACGATATTGTTTATTTGTGTCTTGTATCTAGGAGTACTCGTATCTTCTAATGGATGCCCTCGACAAGACACCAACGCCCGTGACTCAAGTGCAAACGTTGAATTGGTCAAATGTATCGCTGGTTACTCAGCGGAGGTGGTGGTGCGGTGCGGTAGTAGCTGGTAGAACACCACTAACGATGGTTTTATTTATAGCAAAATTCATTTTTTTCCGTTTTGTTTTAAAATGAAATCGTTTACGAAATCCCATTTTAAACGTCTAATGAATGAGGTACGCGATGGGCTTAGGCGAAGTAATTGATTGCAATGCAACATAAATCAGCATTTATGTGATGTGAACGGAATGTTAACCTACTGCTGCGAATATGATTGTGAAATGGATATTCTATATGGAAATTTAAAAGGTCGATACCAATCTTAAATTATTAAAAAAATAGAATATCCTGCGTATATTTCCTTAGAAAATTACCTATTTTACTATTGGAAATTAAAGATGGTTGTGCAATAAATTTTGGAGTGGACACGGAAAAGCAACATTCCAGCTTCATGTCGTAGTAATGTTATAGAAAAGATCTTTGATACAACTGCCGCAATTACGGGAACGACAAATGGAACAACGAGAAACAGATGGACAGGAATTTCCTATATTATTTTATTTTCACTTTTGCAAAATTTCAACAAGGTTGTGCTTCAAGCTCATGGATGATAAACACCTAAAACAGTGGTACCACAGTTGTTCCGTAGAACCCAAATTAATTTAGAGATTAATGGTGTTTAAAAACGCCATATTCTGTTTTTTCCTCGTAAACTTGAGTTGAAAAGGAAGGAGTATCCATATAAAACAAGGGGATTGATTCACGTATTAACTACCAGCAAAAGTAAGATGAATTAATTGCAATTCAAATTCATGTTACTTCATACACATTTGGATGGTCTACATGTGGATTAACTGATGCATTGTTTGTAAGCCAAATAACGTTTAGAAATCATTTGGAAAAAAGGTCAGTCAGGGAGGAATGCCCCTAGGCTCCAAGGGAAAAATACCTGAAATCGATAAAAAAAAAAATTAAATGTTTTCTATTATTTTAGTTTATATTTTACATTTTTAGTTATTATTACTATAACTTGTTTTGGTCTTTTTAAATTCAAAAAATTTTTACAAAATTTTGAAATTCATAAAAAAAAATTGTTTAATTAAAGGGTGTTTTTTATTGAGGTATGGAACTTCGAATTGAAATAAAAAACAAGAAAATCGTTTTTATGTCCATCAATTTGGCTTTATTGGAAGGATAATTTTATGCCATTAATGTTTAAATATGATTTCGGGCATGTGGCCGCCGTTTGCTTGTTGACGTTGCCATTCAACCAAAAATGAGCCTCATCACTGAACAAAATTTTGTGATGAAAATCAGCATCGAGATGAATCTCATTTTCGGCCCATACACCAAAATCACGACGCATTGCATGGTCTCGCGGCTTTAATTCTTGCACAAGCTGGATCTTGTAAGGTCGCAAGCTAAGATCCATGGTTAACCGAATTAATTGCTCTGATGGACGATTATGTCGACCATAAAATGGACGGAGCTTGCGGTGAACTTCGCGAACTGAACCATTACTTTCGAAATAAATTTGCACGATTTGCAAGCGTTGTTCTTTTGTCAACCTGTTCATGATGAAATGGCAAACCAAACTAAATATTAATCACTTGACAGCTGACAAAATGGCCGGCAGTTAAAAAAGTGATGCCAACTTAAAGTTCTATACCCCAATAAAAAACACCCTTTATTTAGGATTCCGTTATCATTAGCAAGAAATAAATGGGGTCCATGACCAAAATAGTTTGTGAGCCACTGACCTAAACACAACTCATCTTCAATAACTGAAAAAGGAAGTTACAACTTTCCTCAAAGGTGTTCTATAATCGAGAGATAAAACATTAACATTCCACGAAGGAACTGATGGGGAACTTCTCTCGAATCCGTGAGCTGTGCACTATTTTATTTGTATATTCAGTGACAGGGACCTACTGTTTACGGTCGGCTCCGAACGGCTAATGCTTTTCTAGGGAAGTTTTACATGGCTTAGAGAATACTCTGTTACTCGTAAAGTCGCCAGCATTTACAAGATGGAAAACTGTGGCTGAAAAATGTTTGATGGTCTTAAACGGTTCTGAACCTGGTTTTACTTGTGTGATAGTCGCACACACTACCTAACACACCACGTCCTTTCACATACAAAAGCATCCAACGCAATTTTATTTATTCCCTTGCCGCATTTACTCTAAAGCGGGGATTTCTTGTCCTAAAGCAAGAGATGATCCAGTAAATGATTTTGTATATTCCAACAAAAATCAATATTCAACTGTGAATGCAAAGCAATGAAGCTACAATTTCAGTTGTTGTATCATGTGTCCGAACTGTTTCATCCTTCCTTGGTTCCGATAAACTTCCAAATCAGGAGAAAGGAATGTTGACGAGTAAAATAATATCAAAAGTTTCCCTAAGGACTGGACAGAAAAAAGAATCAAGCTGCTGCGAATTCTACCAATGTTTGTGCACTGAGCAGTGTTATCGCTGAGAATTTTGAAAAAGTAGGACAAAAAGTCGTGTTTTTTACCGTTTAATTTAAAAAAAACCAAAGCTAAAAAAATTTAGAAAAAAAAAATTAAAAGTCCAAACAATATTAAAAACTTAAAAAATCATTCTAATAACATTGTAAGTGACATTTTTGACAACGGAAAACTAGAAGACTGAATACCAAATGAAGCGTTCCAGCGTATAAAGTAGTAAGCGACATTTTTGACAACTGGTTTCTTTTTTGATGAATTCCATTAGAAATAGTAATTCTAACAGCAAGTCATCAAAAAATATCACTTACAACATTATTGCCCAGAACGCTTCATTGGTATTCAGTCTTCAATTTTGCTATCTAGCAACTTTAGGAATGATAAAATAGACACACACGTTTTACTTTTAATTTATTAATCTTATTTTAGAAAAAAAAATTGTTGGGCACACTCGCTTCTGTGAAGATGAATCTAGTTGGCCTAACCAGAGATGAGCTCTAAGGTCCAAAGTTGCAAACCTGAATTCCTCCCAGTACGATTTAAGTCAAGTAAAGATGGGTGGTTCGGAATATTATTAAGAGAGAAAAAACCGCAAGACATCAGAACAATTTCTTAACTTGAAAATGAAAAAAATAGAACTTTGCTAAAAAACAGTCACCAATATTGTTTATAAATGTAATTCACCTAAAAAATAATTTTCATTTTGTCAAACATATCTAATGTAATGACTATCCTTAACAATGTTTCGTCACATAGTTTTTGATAAAAAAAAAAGTCTCACATAAAGTCGCAAGTCGTCAAAATAGAAAAGAGAATTCCAGTGAACAAATCGCTAATATGAAATTCATCGTGAAAGTAATTCCCTCTTTCCCGATAACGTTTCATGGAAATCGGCAACTCTAAAAAATTCAGGTGAGACTCTGAAAGCAGTACGATGCTACCAGAAAAAGAGCGATTATGACCTTTTCGAATAACTTACCGGAAATTATGACACACTCTGCATGAGATTGTATACGGGCTACATCGTCTATAGGGAAATATTTTTGGCTTCTCTAAACAAAAGTGACCCACTTAGGCGAACCAGCGCAATCACTGTATTTTTGTGCGCTTTAAAAGTGCGCAAACAATTATCGGTATGTCAGGTCGGGACAATGACAATGGACCCACCAACTTATCTGTTTGTTTTATTGGGCAAGATATGTGGTCAGTTTGTTTTTTGATGCAAATAAATCGAATCAATTGGATTTCATCTTGTTTCTCGACTTTTTGTCGAATTTTTTCCCACAATGTTTATTGAAGAACGATAACTGATGTCATAGAATTATTTTAGTATTATAAAAAAAAAACTGAAATAAACAACACATTTAATTAATAATATAAATAAACACAGTCGAACCTAATGCTAGTATTAGCAAGAACTTTTCTCGTAAAAAATGAATCTACTGTGGGAAAACAAAAAGAAATTGATTATTAATAAAATTATACATTCGAGGCATTTTGCAAACATTTAATTTTGTTTCACAACTTGCATTGGATTTAAATTGTAAATGGGTAAATGTTATCATTTGTAGCTTTTAATATATTTAATGAGACAAGTCGCAATACGTAAACCTGAGTTTGTTCTACTCCATAACTTCAGGATACAAAGAAAACCAAACAAAATGTATGATGTTCATTGTGAGTCACACCGAAAGCCAAGTTTATCCGATTTTTAATATCAACCGATCTACCAATTTGTTAGCTATTTGAATTCTTCTATGGAATCTATCGCCCTTCCACATAAAAGTGTCTAGATCGCACTCGTTTTTTACGGGGTCCTAGATCGCTGTTTCAAAAGGTTTCAAAAGGAATAATAAAATTAAAATTATATGGACAAAATCATATAAACAGTGGTCCAACCATAATGTAGGATGTTAATTGTTTGATGGAATGCACAATATTTCTATTTCGACAGGGCTCATACCATAACCTCGTTTTGTGCCGCAAATCGACATTCTCTATATCAGGCCCTCTTTTTAGGCCGACCACTGACGTAGAGTCATACGCAAACTTCTCTACAGCATTCACGAGAATGACGATGAAATAACTACAGTAGCGAAATTTCATTATTTATTTTTTTTTTGACCTATGAACACACAAAAACTTTTGCTTCAGACCTACAAATATTTTCCATCCGAAAGAAGGCATAAATTTCGGGATTTTCATAAACGCTGTGCCAGTGATGTCTTAATAATTTACACAGACTTTTAACACCTTGAGACAACAGCAGCAACAACAACGTAACAACAGAAATTAGTTGCTACGTAAATTGCAGCCAACCGCAAAGAACACTTTTTCACCTCAAAGTCAATGCAATGGAAACTGTGTTAATTGAATTATATCATACTCGAGCAAACAAACACATCCAAACACCGACACAGAGATACACACACATGTATCCATAAATATGCACACATTGGGAATATTTGGTATCTACGAGGACGTAGCGTAGACGGAACGAATCTGTGTGGGCCGGTGGGCATCTTGGCCAAGTGGTAAAGGAGGGGGGCCCCAAGTGAGACAAGGTGGCGGTGCACAGTCATATTAAATGTCTGTCTGCGGCTACGTGGGGGTATGTGTGTGTGCTGTAATTAAAATACCAAATATTTGCACAGGTAAATAATAATATTTTTTCTATTTCTCTTGTTTGTTGCGAGAAAAAAACTACAGATTTTGTTGCAGCCAAAGCAAATCTATTAAAAAAAAGTTCACTCACACACACACGCACACGCTGCAATACATGGAATATGTCTGTCAGTTTGGGGTGGAAGGGAACAGTGAGGCAGTGACTCAACAACCACCCACAGAGACAGCGGCAAAAGCATCTGAAATGAAATTGCAGTCATTGACGCAGAAAGCTGCTCATAACGGTATTGCTGTAACTTTTGCCTGCTTTCTGCTGGGCCACCCTACACGGAGAAGTAAGAGCATATCCAAATTCAATCCCAGTTAGATACAATTTACATATATAGTGTGGACGACTGTATACTATTGTGTCTTTCTGGCCGCAGTTTTAATTTTGTCAATGGACGTAACCACAAAAAAGAAGTTAGGAACAAATATGGGTATGATCATCCGACAGTTTTTTAAACACAAGTAAAAATTCTTTTTAAAAATGTCCCAATAACTAAGTCACTAATTCGGAGATGGCTTTAAATAGTAACTGCCAGACCCAGGATGTCGTTCTCTTGCTTTCTATCCCACAAATAGCTGATTTGCGATCCACTAATAGCAACCAGAACGACAAAACGAAGGATTAACATTTGACAATTGACTTGCTTATATTCTTACGTTCTATGTCGTATGTACATACATGTAATGACAATTTAGCAGAAAACGTAAAAAAAATGCAGGAAGTTTAAAAAACGTGTAGTAAGATAATGATGCAGTTTGAAAAATAGGAAATGCTAACGGTAAGGTCACACTGTATTTGATCGTATTTTCACAAAATATTTGTTCGTTTTCATTTGTTCAAACAGCTGTCAAATTAAAATAACATTTTTTGTATCGATCAATCAAAAGAAAGAAATTTATGTATTTGATTTTCTTCTGAAATGATGACACAAAAACTTACACATTTAAATTAAAAAAAATCTAAAAAAATATTTGACCCAATAAGCTTTTAAAGAAATCTACAGCAACTATGGACACCGATCTAGAAAATTTAGACATTATACACATCCTATGGTGATCGAAATAAAAAATTAGAATTTTTGTTCATTTTTAATTTCGAACATCTACAACTTTTGGTTAATTTTTACTTCGATTCTTTATAAAGGGTTTTCCAACAAGAAGTGTTATTTTGAATCACCCGGTATTTCGGTAGCTGTCACTTTTGGAGCTTTTATTCTTTGACTTTTGACAAGTAGAAACTACGTCATTACTAAAAATGGAGCGATTCACGCTTCAACAATGCATTGAAATTATTAGAATTCACTACAAAAATGGTGAAAATCTAGCAGTCACAGTTTGCAAAACTAAAGCATTTTTGGGTCGCCGGGAAGCACCTTGTCGGACGGCAACACAAATTCGAGCTGTTGGGACAAGTTAGTGATGTGAAGAATAAAAACCGTGCACGTCGCTCAAGAACAACTGAGAATATTGCTGTTGTAGCCCAAAGTGTTGAATAAAACCCAGGTTTGTCCATTCCAAGTCGTTCTTTGGAATTGGGCATTCCACAAACGTCATTACATCGTATTGAGCATCAAAGACTTGAGTCTTACGGCTTATAAAGTTCAGTTAACACAAGAACTCAAGCCGGCCGATCATCAACAACGTCGTGTCTTTGCTAATTGGGTCCTTGAAATGCATGAAAATGATCCGGAATTCCATCGAAAAATCATCTTGACTGATGAGGCCCATTTCCACCTCGGTGGCTACGTCAACAAGCAAAATTGCCGCATCTGGGGCTCGGAATACCCAAGAGTTATGGTTTAGAAACCCCTTCATCCTCTCCTTCCAATGAGACCTTATTTTTTCGAAAATGAGGTTGGATCAACAGTTGAGCTATCGAGAGATGATTAATTTTGTTATGGTCGGAGTTGGATTATATTGATCTGGACAACGTTTACTTTCAACAAGATGGCGCTACTTGCCACACAAGCAACGAAACCATTGCTCTTTTACGGGAAAAGTTTCTGGACCGTGGTAGCTCTCGAAGAGGTGATCACAATTGACCACCGAGATCTTGTGATTTAACACCTTGCGACTTCTTCCTTTGGGGCCAGGTGAAAGATCTACGCCAATAGCCCAGCGTCGATTCAAGATCTCAAATATAGAATTCGTGAGGCTATCGAGGACATTTGCGATTTGGTTATGGAAAATTTCATGATAAGGATATGGTCCTGAAAGCGTGGCCGTGGTGGCCATTTGGCTAATGTTGTTTTTCATTATTAACGGCATACCTTCCGCATTGTTAAGAAATAAACATCCGATCATTTATCTCAAAAAATGATATTTTTCTTTGAATACCAAAATAACACCTCTTGTTGGAAAACCATGTATATGATACGTTAGCACAAAAATTATGTCGTTATCAAGAACCGGGTGTCTCATTACTTGCGCCGTCATGGCGGATCACTGTCTGATTGGAAGGCACACAATGAGACTGACGTTTGCGCCTAGTGACTTCTGCAGAAACTGTGCGGATGAACACCGTCGATCAGTCGGGAGTTATATTTGGGTGATATTATTAGACTGTCACGCTTACCTAACATAACACTCAGTGGATGCCCCTTTAAATGCAATGCATCGAGTTAGCGATAGAAAATACGGATATCGAAAGGAGGGAGTATTGTTTGTTGACAAAGAGTGGCAGATGTTCAAGACAGACCTCAACTTTTAACCAAGAGAGAGTAATTGCCTACACAGCGAAAAATATGTCAGTTGTATCGAGTATATTAGGCCAGCTTTGGTGCTGCTATCGTTGTTTACCCAATGTCAGATTACATCCCATATTTATGCCATTTACATTGAGAATCATGTAAAGCTCAGGCGACATTCGCGATATCACCAATTTCTATACATTGTGTCATAGGTCCTACATTCGACCCATACGAGTGTAGCGCACTTTTGCATTACTTGGTTATGGTCTCCTTGGAGTTTCGTGTTTTTTTCGTTCTTTCTTTTGGATGCAAAGAAACTTTAGGAAAAGTTTTCGTTAACATTTTCTGTGAAATGAAATGTATGCGTCTTGCCAACCTCCACTAACCAAGTGATCGACGACAAAAGGTTGCCGGCATACACGCTCTTAAATACGCCAAGAACTTTGTAGCAAAGGGAATATATGCCATTCCCCAAGTACAGAGGCGCCGGCTAGTGTTTTTGAAAAAATAAGCGGGGAATATACGTTATGAAAATTTATAGAATGTGAGAAGTATTTCTATATTATTGGTGTTCACTTTTCAGTCACATCGATGAGAGTTTGGTGTTTAATTTAAAATCTCTTAGAAAGTGCATATTCTTAGAAAGTGTCAATATCTTAAAAAAATGAAGTGGTTCTCTAAATATCGCAATTTAAAGACTTAGGAATGGAAAACTGGTCAATACCCCCAACACTTTTAGAACTTACCGATCTTAATGGAAAATCATCTGCTCTTGCCTTAAATGAATCCGTAACTGCGATTTTCAGAATTTAGAACGACCGTATTTTTTGTCTGTTGTACGAGCGTTAGAACACAACATATCCAGGTTCACATCCTTTGAAGACCTCATAAGTTCTGGCGAGTAATCTCTAATCCATGTAAAACTTCTCTAGAAAGTGTATTAGACGTTCGAAGCCGGCTTTAAACACTGAATCCCATGCAGTGATTATACAAATTATATCGTCCACAGCGCTCACTGATTTCGGAATAAATTTCTTCTGTTCTTTCATGGAATATAAGGGAAATATGTATTTTTTCAATTTAGAAGGCGCTATTATTGAGATTGAAACTACAATTTCTGTCTGAATATAAATATATTGAACATACTAAACATATTGGACACACTCTCGGGAAGTTTAACTGTCTTTCCGCGTTGCGAGGGCTTACGTGTTATCTCGTTTCTCTGCCGTAGCTGTGGCGATGCACACGGACAAGACACGGTGGAACACTTCATCTGCGGATGCCCTGCACTGGTAAACCGGCGGTTTAATTCACTCCGCTCCTGATTCCAGGATGATATCACCGACGAACTGGATATGAGTCACCGTGACAACAGGCGCTTTCAGAGTGGTGTAGCAAAACGTAAACCAACCAACCATTGGACACACTTTTGATACCCCCGACGCTGTGTGTATAAGGAATTGGTACGCCACTGTTCTAAGCCGCCTCTTCTCAAGTAGTACAGGTAGCAAACCTCTTGCCAGCGCATGCTGCAAGCATTTTCCAAGTTTTTGGACGCCATCCGCAAAATGTTTTCATTCGCGATTCAATTCACCACAAAAACGTTTGAGAAATTATTACAAAAGTTTTCTTTCGCTTCTTCTGCAAAATGAAAGCGCATAAATTTCAAAATCAAGAAGGTGAACATGCAATTGTGTGCAAAATGTGCACAAAGCAAATGTGTATAAGAACACACACAAAAAAAAAATGGAAGAGCAGAAATGAAAACTACTCAAACTTATGAGGGCGACGACGACGGAAAAAACATACCATAAATTCGGAGGCATGCAACTAAAGTGGGACACTCTGTGCACTAATACGAGGTCGTCGCCAGCAGTTGCGTTTTGGAATAGATTACAATATTTATGTCGGTATCGCTTATAAATACATCAAAAGCAATCGGATGATGACAAATTGCCCAATTTATACATTAACGAATAAAGACTTCGGTGGTAGAGACAAAACATTCTTTATGATACGTTCTTCAGACATGTGTCATATTTAAGAATACATATTTTTAAAATGCTAATTTTATATTTTATGAAAAATTGCATAATTTTTTATGTATAACTTAAATTTCAACCAATACTGGTAAGAATTGTTCAATGCATAATTTTGTTAGGAAAAAAGTAATTCTCATTAAAATTTATAAAATTACGGTATATCGATTTATATACCGATTTATCTGAAAAATGTGATCAAAAAATATAACCCAGGTCTATTATCCATAAAAGTAAAATTTTAAAACATATGAAAAGAATGTTAAAACTTTTGCTGTAGTATTTTTTTTTTTGATAAACCCTTTGTTCATTGTTTAATTTATTCAGTTGTATAAAAATTTAGTTGAAAGGGAAACAAGTACATTTAGTTTGGTATATTACTCTTCATCGAAAGCTCGTAAAATCGTCAAATATCTCTTTGTCATTTTATATGTTTTTAGCAGAAAATAAGTCATATTCTCAGATGGAATAAAGTTTCGTCATCCGTTAGTTAATGCTTCTCGTCCCAAGTTCGGTTAACACAAGAACTCAAGCCGGCCGTTCATCAACAACGTTATGTCTTTGCCGATTGGGTCCTCAAAATACCTGAAAATTATCCGGAATTCCATCGAAAAATCTTCTTGACTGATGAGGCCCATTTCCACATCGGTGACTTCGTTAACAAGCAAAATTGTTGCATCTGGGGCTCACAAAACCCAAGAGTTTTTGTTAAGAAGCCTTTTCATCCTCAACGTGTGACTTTTTCGAAAAAGAGGTTGGATCAACAGTTACACTGAATGGATTGCGCTATCGAGAGATGATTAATGATTTTTTATGTCGGAGTTGTATGATATTGATCTGTCATATATTCTTTTCTTTTCGGGAAAATAACCTTTCAAAAAATTGGATAAGCGTGAAAAATTCAAATGATGATTTTCTATGTTATTTTTGTATAAAATTTTAAATATTTTCATTTCTAAACGATGCGGAAAAAATTGGAAAAACATAGTGTAAAACTCAGACAATTCAGAAAACGAATCAAGTTTAAAAACGCGAATAAACTTCGTAAACTTTACGGGGTTTTAGAAAAATATTCATCACAAAAATCAGCAATCCCACTACTTTGGAGATTTGTTATATAATTTACGGATTCAACGACAAATTCACCAACATTGCTGCCGTGAATGCAGTGAATGCTGATCACAAGTTCCTTGAGATTTATTTCCTTGGACATTCGACTGATAAAATCAATCAGAGTTGTGTCATCAATCGAGCACTGAAGCGAGAGATTATTGTGCAACCTATTCGACAGCGTTATGGTGATAACCTTCCGAGTATCTTCAAAACCCGTCGTTCGTATGATGTATTACAATAGCCGGAGCTATTTTGTAGAGGAGAGGATAGATATCAATGTGTGATTAAAATGATTATTCTAGGACAATCACATATTGAAATATCGCAAATTATTTTTATCAGTGAGCTATTCATATGTATTTGAAAATCGAAATGGAACGTCTAAAATACACGCATTAAAATCAGAAAAATACGTTCGGAGCAAAACATATGTCTGTGCAATGCCTCCAATGCAGTTGGAAATGCAACCAATGTCGGCCGACTTGCCATTTTCCCAGATACGTATGATGGAAGCCCTAGGCAATGAACGATTTTCGCCATAATCAGAACTTCTTTCTATAAAGCGGATTTTCGTCATGGAAAATCACCCAAAACAATCGTTACTAATACATATTAAAACGCTTGCGCTTAACCGAATTCGACTGCATATAAAATCAAATATTGTTTTTTTTAGTTTAGCACGACCAAATATACCCTCGGACAAAATAGCTGTTGTATAGTGTAAATGACTCAATAAATATTTTTAGTGATTCTTTTTAACCTCGCAGATATGTGAGTCATCGCTGGTACCGTGATTACGTTATCACACCACCCTCTTACCAAAGTAATAAGTATTACTTTCTAAACAACAGCCACTTTTTTCTCCAATTGTTATTTTTGTTTTGTGTGCAGAATGCGAACAAACAGAAAACAATTTGCAATGGAAAATTTTCTAAAGAAATCGACATCGATTCTTTCTTTGGCGAATAAAATATGTGACCAAGAAGACGAGGAGAAACAACAACAAATACGTATAACTCTTGTTTGTTGCAGTTGTCGTTTTCGTTGTCATGTCGTTGTGGGTGGACATATGGCAAAGATGCCGCTGAAATCTGTTCAAAAATGTTAAATGCATCCGTTGTTGCTATGGTACGTTAGGTCCGATATGTATTGTCAGAATGTAATGAATGCGTCGAGGTGATGGCGGTCTGTGTATTCTCACTTTCGGACATTTACTATTTTTAAGACAAACAAAATGCTTATTTGTGTTCAGGAGAAAATATGTCCATAGGGTTCTATGAATTCAAAATTCAATTCAAATCCATTACACTGGAAAAATGTAAATCGATTTTAGTCACGAAAATTCTAATTCGAGATTATTTTCGGGCACTGCAAACTGGATGTGAACAGCAGCATAGATCGTAGGATCGATATGGGATTATCATGACTATTCTCAAGTCCACATGCGAACTTCTGAATATTCCCCCCACCGGTTTACTGGACAGGTTCCCAAGAATGACTAGTGCGTGCATTAGGATGCTGCCATATCTGTGAAGGAATCTACCAAACCCGTTAGAGTCTAAATCTCACAACAGACTGTAAAAATTTTCTGAAGTGTTTCTCTCTCAATCTAAATATAATCAGCTCTAAAATAATCACAGAAGTCTGAACAAAATACCCTTATATGTGGATGACGGGTAACAGGGAAATACCAAAAGATAAGCTATCAAAAATGCAGCTAAGCTATCTGTTGTCTGTCTCTCTCAGCTCTAAACGAATCGCAGAAGTCTGAACAAGATGTACTACACGTGGGTGTCGAGCAACAATACCAACAGATAAGATAGTCGTGTTGCCCATATCGCCACGCTGCAGGGTGTAGCAAACACAACCGGATGAGAAAGAGAGTGATCGGTAACCCAATTATAGACAAACCAACAAAGAGATCGCAAACCCAGTGATAAAAATTCGTCATTCGTTAAGCCAAAAACAACAAACACCAAACGAAAAAAAATGTAATAATCCCCAAAAAATTTTGGAAAATTATTAAGGCGTTATTTGATATATTTTGGGGGTTTTCGGATTATGTCGGAGATTATATCGGCTCTATGAAAAATGCCCAAAAAATTAAGAATTGCCCAAAAAAATCTCATACAAAATTGGTGAGTTTTTCATTTTTTTTTTGTCTTACAGTGAAAAATGCTCCCATTTTTTAATTTTAGGAAATTTTTCGATTTTTGGGGCAATTGTGAATCATTCTTCGCGCTTAATTTTTTTACATTTGAAAAATTGCCCCAATTCAAAAATTAAAAATCGGCCCAAAATGTTACATTGACCACAACAACAAGAAAATTTAGGGTGATTTTTTACATTTTTCAAATATGTTAATTAGGGTCATAACCCCAACACATTATAAAAACAGATAAGCTTGTTTCTCATTTTTCGTTTTTTCACTCTCTAGGTTGGGGTGTTATTGCATACTGAAAAATCACCTCAAATTTGGGGCGATTCGTTACTCTTACTTTTTTGTTAAAAAATACACTTTTCCACATTACGAAAATCTATTGTTGTATTTTCATAATATTTGGGGGATTTTGCACAGAGTAATTTTTCATAAATTTTTTTGGAGGATTTTTCAATTATTTTTGGGGAATTCTTCATTTAATGAAACAACTCCCAAATGAAATAAACCCCAAAGATATTTTGTTTGGTTTTGGGAGTTATTTCATTTTTTATTTGGGCATTATTTCACTACATTTGGGTGTTATTTCATTGTTGTTCTTTTTGTGTTTTATTTCATTTTGGGTCTTTTTCATATCGCTGACGAACTCGTCTCTTGCATTTTAAAATCCTCCATTCTGGTCGCATTGCTCTAGTCACAGCAGTCATTAGCCTTTATTCGTATGCAACATCAACATCAGCGATTATCACAAACCCATGCTCTCTTCGACTGACTACTCTCGTTTATAGAGAGACGCCTATTTGGTAAATCCATGAGATTTCCAAATATTACACGTACATGGCCAATCTTAGCTTCTCCATCAAACTGTCTTCAATTTGTTGAGGTTCTTTTCCTTCCACCTTAATTTGCGTTAATGTGCAAATTAAATATACCCTGACAGCCTAATGTATTTCTCAATATTCCGCCATTCACTTTAAGAGTACAATTCCGGACGATATTTATTAAAGCATAAAAATGAATGTTTTGTTAATTTCGGCAATACTCATGTCCTCCTTTTGTCCTAGCGGCAGACATTGATGATTACGTATGCAGAATATGTAATAGAGTTTTCAACGTGTGAATGAATGAATGAATGTTAAGGAACATCTACGACGTAGACCCTAAGCGGAATCTCAAATATTTCTGTTGTTTGAAGAAAGGACTTCTTCGTTTGCGTCGCACACTACACCAAAAGGAAAACGTCACAGAAATACAGAGGAGTTCCGAAAATTTTTAACTTCAGTACGGCAAACATTGCTTGAGGCCGTACGAAGCGCCAAGGACCACACACATACTCACTTACGAATGGAATACATTGACATTGCAACGATGATGCTGGCGATGACGATGATGAGAATGGTGATGGCGTCAACACAACTGACAGCGAGTGTTGCTCTGCTGGGATGGTTGGCTGGCGGCTGCTTGTTGGTGTTACTGTCGGAAAACTTCAGCAGTGAACGTGATCTGAAATACGGAATGATGAAAAAATACTTAATCGTGACTAAAATTTCAATTTGCCAAATGAATTGTAAAACAACAATGACTGCTCCGGACTCCACGAGAACATCCGAATGCGAAGAAGCGCACGCAAGACAAGAGAATACAACAGAAGATAAAAATATAAATGTTGAAATAATATCGGGCGTGAAGGTGGGGTGGACGGATGGGGCGTGTGGCAGGAAGCCGGGCAAGAAGTTTCCAAAGTCAGCTTAACAAAGTCCCCGGAAATGCAGCATGTCTGTCTTTGTGGAAGATTTCTATGATAAACTGTAGATTGGATGCTATTCACACAAATTCCGGCAACTTGACAGATTTAAGGGAAATTTGTTGTGTGCGCAAAAGATGCGACAGTCAACATTGATGAAGTGAAGAACGAATGACTGATGTGGACCTAATTGGAGTTTCTTACTGACAGTCGAAATATACGAGGGAGTGAGTGATCACTGCAATTATCACATTGAGCATTTCCTGATAGACGAATAATCGAGAAATGCTGTTAGAAATCACAGGAAGGCATTTATAATGGGGTGAATCATTAAAATATTGTAAGGGACGAGGGAGAATGAAATACGTGGAAAATGGGCGAGTGCTCTTAAAACGGACATGAAATGTCGAGGATAATACTGCACAAAACGCAATCATGCAGGGTGTAGTAATGACACCTGAGTATGTGGGATATTATACAAAAGTCTATACCGATGATTGTACAGCGGTAGAAACGGTGCCCAAAAATTATATCAAATATCAGACTGAGAGTCTAGCAATGGTATGAATTATAATGAAAATCAGGTGATTTCCTTCACGGCAAATGCAATGTTAATACGTCGAGTAGAGTGATTTAATCTCGGTTGGGTTTTTGAAAAAAAAGTAATAGAAAATATCTACAAGAGAATAAAATATTTATTTGGATCTATAAATGAATAACTGTCATTTACTTGTTAAAGATTATTTCACACACATGTTGTCCAAGGCTAGGCTTCTCTCTGAAAGACCAAGTTTCGCACACTTGTTCCAACATTTTGCCCGTTATGTTCGCCTATAGACGGGAGACTTTACGCAACCAAAAATTGTCTAAGTTGTGGATTCAAATCGCACGAACAAAATGTCCAAATCACAATGCCAAAACGTGAGATTAATTGCTCACCAAATTCGACTTTCAATTGGATCATGGCATCTGTAGCAGAACTGTTGAAATCTAATGTCAATCCAGACTAATTCTTCGTTTTTATGCAAAAACAAGGACGGTAATCATCCGATGTTACCTTGCCCCATTGTCCGTAAAGTTGCGGCCATAATCCAGCTTTTGAACAGCCATTGGGGTGTCCTTGGAACAAATTCAGCAATTGTGTTTATTGAACAATGAAGACAAGTTTTTCTTTCAAAAGAAAGGCTACCTTCCCTAATGGGTATCCAACGAAAAGACGAAAATTCCTTCACTTCGAGAACATAATTTGATGTTGTATTAAAAATCCCTCTCTGATGGATTATCCGCACTTCCATCTAATGGAAGTCCCATCATTTCAAGGTGAATCAGAAAGGTTTTTTGCTACAGCTTGAAGTACAAGTTTATAAAGGGGAATCACACCATGCAGCCTCAGTCATAGGGATACTATGAGAAGGGTAGCCAACTCCTACGCTTAGACCTTCCAAATTTCTTAGTTGCCACACAATGGAAGTGAGCGCGATTGACGTCATAGAATCCATTAAGTCAAATCTGTTTCATCCTCAATTAAAACATGTAAACCTTGTGATTTAACATACGCACGTAAAGCATAAGTCATCCACAGCAACATGTGCCCAACCCTTTCCTTAATGAATGGCGCAAACCCTCCAAAGAAAAGGCTTAGTATTTATGACTTCCCACAAAATGTGTACATCCCACAGAGCATGCTTTCCATTTTTTTTTGTTTTGGTAACGTTTAAATCCACATTAACCCTCGATAAATAAAAACACTTTTTGACATTTTTATTAAGATTTTTTCTAGCAACATTGCTGTTTTTATTTTGGTTTCGTTTCTTTGGGCAAAAGTTTGCCCTCAGCTTTGCAAAACGACACAAACGACAGACCAACGGTATGTGTTTGTCTGAACGTTCAGACAATCTCCCAAGGAGTACAAGAACAACCCCAAATAGATGAAGATGGAAAAGTAGAACAAGAAAAATGTTCGGTTTTTGTGTACGCACATCGGCAGCAATAACACTTTCCAAACTTTAATTAAATTCGTCCTTTATTTGTGTGTGCCTGGATATCTGTGCACACGCACACATGCTGAGATGACAAGTGTTTTTCCTGATATTCGAATCAAGCCAAGCCAAAAACAGAATTGACTGAAAAAGTGACAATAGAAATAATCTGCAAGAAAAACAAAATCTATTAAAACTTTCACTTTTTTTTTGCTCGGTGTGTGACATTTGTATTTTCTAATTATTTCTTTCCTTAATTTGTTAACCTTTGATACCACTTTGTGCGCTGTTAATTTAAAGCATCACAGTTTTCGTAGACAACGTCTCTTCACTTTTCTTTCCAAGCGATTGTTTCTGTCTACGCTTTTTGCTATTCAAAGCATTTTCTAATGTTTTGTAAAAAGTATTTTTAGTTTTATTTTTTACTCAGATGAAGCCGCATATAATGAGCGGAGAACGTTCTAACAAATCGCATCTTTGGATTTTGTTATTGACGAGTGTTAAGATATCAGCTATGTCAGAAATAAATATATTTGTTATTCATGGCAAATGGAAGCAAATGGATGTTCTTTACAACGGACAATTGGGCGAATCACTCTGTTGGAACCAGACAATAGACTTGCTCAATACATTGGCGAGCAAGTGTAGTTTTATTTTAAAGAGACATGTAGTGCAGTCATATATATGTTTGAGGACGTACACAATCAGAAATCTATTGTTGTGTAAATATATTGTATTTGCACACAATCATAATATTTTCGCATAATGTTTGACAAAGTATTATTTTTTTAAGTTTATATTTGGGCTACCACTAGTGTTCCCAAACATATATGTGATTGCATTCAAACATAATAGTTTTGTCAGCTGCTCCATAATATGTTTAGGACCATAGGTTACAGAGGAAAGTTTTACTCCGTTTATAATGATAAAGAAGACGATATTTGCACTATAATAATTTCAGAGATAGTGTTGTATACTCACTGACCGAGACCTACTGTTTAAAGCCGGCTGCGAACGGCTAATGCTTTTCCATAGAAGTTTTACAGGGCTTGGATATTACTCTATAACTCGTAAAGTAGCCAGCATTTACGAGGTGAAGGCAGCCGCTGAACAATGTTTGATGGTCTTACATCGATACCTCACATTGAAGCCACAATGAATAAAGTTGGCACTGGCTAATAAAATGGCAATAACCGAATCTGGTGATATTGGCCCATATCAGTGCATTTTTTGTATATGGAATTAATTTGAGATTCTGGGCATTGGAAAGCTACATATTTATTTCGATCGCGATCAAGATTGGGGCTTATACAGGGTGGATATATTTAGAAACTCAAATAACTTTTTTTAAATTCATTAAATTATTTTAACTGTATTTAACTTCATTTAAAAACTATTAAAGGGTTTTCCAACAAGAGGTGTTGTTTTGAATTAACCGGTATTTCGGTAGCTGTCACTTTTAAAGCTTTTATTCTTAGACATTTGACAAGTAGAAACTACGCCATTACTTCAAATGTAACGATACAGGCTTCAACAACGCATTGAAATTATTAAAGTTCGCTACGAAAATGGTGAAAATCTTGCAGTCACAGTTCGCAAAACTAAAGCATTTTTGGGCAGTAGTGAAGCACCTTGTCGGAAATTGGAGATGGATGTTATCGATCTGGACAACGTTTACTTTCAACAGGACTGCGCTACGTGCCACACAAGCATCGATGAACTATGGTCTCCTGTGTACAAAAATTGTCGAATATTGTTTGCTTAAGTTTTTTTTTAAAAAAGGTTCGTTGTTTTAAAATGTATTTCTTGGTTAAAAAAATATTTTTTTATAAAATTTTATCGTTAAATGTTTTTAAAAATTTTTTTTTTTAAATTAAATTTTTTCTTTTAAAAAACTAATTTTAAAAAAAAATCTCTTTTTCAAAAATTTTCATCATTATTTCTCTCGTAATATTTTTTTTCGAATATTGTTTGCCTAAGTGTTTTTTAAAAAAGGTTCGTTTTTTTTAAATTTATTTCTTGCTAAAAAAAATATTTTTCCTAAAATTTTATCGTTAAATGCTTTTTAAAAAATTGTATTTTTAAAATAAATTTTTTCTTTTAAAAAATGAATTAAAAAAAACTGTTTTTCAAAAATCTTATTTTTTTAAAAACATTTTTTTTTTATATAATTTATCATCATTATTTATCTCGTAATATTTTTTTCGAATATTGTTTGCTTAAGTTTTTTTTAAAAAAGGTTCGTTTTTTTTTTAAATTTATTTCTTGCTAAAAAAAATATTTTTATTGTTAAATGTTTTTTAAAAAATATTATTTTTAAATTAAATTTTTTCTTTTAAAAAATTAATTTAAAAAAAATCTGTTTTTCAAAAATTTTATTTTTTTAAAAACATTTTTTTTTATATAATATATTATAATTTAAAAATTCGCTCGTAATATTTTTTTAAATTTATTTCTTGCTAAAAAAAAATAATTTTTTTAATAAAATGTAATTGTTAAATGTTTTTTAAAAAAAATATTTTTAAATTATATTTTTTTAAAAACAAAATTTTTTGATATAATCTATCGTCATTATTTATCTCGTAATCAATAAATTATAAACGATATGTTAAAATATTTTTGTGCAAAATTGAGATTTAGATGATCATTCACTGCCTTTTTTAAAAAAGGTTAGTTTTTTTTTTAATTTATTTCTTGCTAAAAAAAATATTTTTTTCTAAAATTTTATTGTAAATGTTTTTTTAAAAAATTGTATTTTTAAATTAAATTTTTTCTTTTAAAAGCTTTAAGGCAACAAAAAAATATTTTTTAAAAAAATCAAAAAAATCGAAAGCGACTAAAATTTGCCAACTCTAATACTTTATCATAAAACCACACATCTTATAATAAAAAGGACACATAAATCATGAAAATCGACAAAGGGTTTTCGCTTTTATTCACAATTTTGTGAAAGTATATCATTTTATAATAGATCAGCATGTGAACAACTTTTGAAGTGTCCGTCCCCCATTTCACCGGTCAATTCATTGGCCCAATAGCCACCTATCCACTTAATGGTGTATACATTTGTATTGCCATAGCCTTTCCTATTCCAGAAGTACATCGTTTATTTGTAAACTTTAGTGCGTCATAACGCAATCACTTTTTGTGACGTTGCACCGCCTGTGTATGGACATGAATGCTCCATTGCTCTTTTACGGGAAAAGTTTCCGGACCGTGTTATCTCTTGTGATTTAACAGCTTGCGACTTCTTTCTTTGGGGCCACATGAAAGATAAGGTCTACGCCAACAGCCCAGCGCCGATTCAAGACCTCAAAGATAGAATTCCTGAGGCTATCGAGGACATAGGGCAGCCACTTTGCGATTTGGTTATGGAAAATTTCATGAAAAGGATATGGATATGAAAAGGATAAGCGTGGCCGTCTTGGCCATTATTAACGGCAAACCTTCTTCCTCTTAATTATAAAATAAACAACCGATCATTTATCTCAAAAAATGTCATGTACAGAATTATTAAATCTATTAAATGTTTCAGGACACCTTGGGGCCAAAGCAATGGGAACTTTCTTGTACTGAAGAATTTGCGCTGCAATTCTGTAACCACAAGACAGGCTGTGACAAACTGCACCATCTTGTTGAAACCATACGGTATTAAAGGAATTCTCTTTCGGCACATTTCTGTAGAGACCATTCACCACCCTGTATGAAGTGATCGTCCCGCAACCCTGATGGAATTCGTCCAAATCGGCAAATTCTTTGATATGAGTCCCACAAAAATGTTCCAAATGCTCCAGAAGCTACACATTAAAAACGAACGTAATCAAATTTGGCAAAGAAAATTAAAATGTTAAATTTTCAATTCAGCATTCCCCATCTAATAAATTATATAAAATTTATTTCGGAAATTATTTTGATGTGCGAATTGGATGATAGTCCAAATTATTCTAAATTGTTTTCTAATTTGTTGCGAAGTTCTTGTCCACAAAAAAGATTTTTTCTTTTTTCTGTCCACAAACTCTAGTCTATCGAGGCAAATCCCAAAAATTAATTGTATGCATTTGTGGTCGACCTCAATCCTCTAAATACACTAGGTGTGTTTTCATTACACTATTCGCTTGAAATCGCTTAATTTGTTTTGAGAGCTAAGCGATGGTAAGCGTGGACAAAAATTATCGCTTAAGTTTGTGTCTTAAGTTGACACGGCATTGCCAGCATAAAAAAACAACAAAGTGTCAAAGATATCATTCATTGTGAACTAATACAGAAGAAGAAGATAATAAATGATGGACGAATGGTAGTGGTATTGTTGTAATATCTGTCTACCACATGACTATTTTCTCAGATTTTCATGAAAATGTATTAACAGTTTCTGACAGCGTTTTCAGACTGCTGCCTACTTTCTTTCAAATGACAATTAAGCAATCGATAATATCTAGCTTATAAAGAAAATCTTTATTCATTTGGCACCATTTAATATTGGTATTTTGTTATTCTTTATGCTGGCAATGTTCTGCCAACTTAAAACAAACTTATGCGCTAATTTCTACCCATTCTAAATACCGCTCAGCTCTCCATACAAATTAACCTATTATCTGAGCTAGCGGTGTAACGAAAACACGCCTATTATTTAATATTTTTCTCTTTGCATTCATGTTGATAATGATACTTTTTTCGGTTATTTGAACATCACTTGTTTTCCTAATATCGAGGATATAAAAATAAACATATTTAAGGTAATCGAATACACTTGTCCATAATTCCGTACGTCAACTGGTCTAATTTTATAATCCAACGGCTGGGGACTGTTGTCTTCCTCCCCAGAAATGGTCACCGTCTGTTCGTCGTACATTGTAAACGTTGCCATAAATAAACCGATTTTAGTGCAGGCAATTATTATTGTGTTACCAAGACCCATTTGAGCAACGCGCTACACTGCTGCATCCTCCAACTTACGATGCATGTGTGCATTTCCTCATAAACGAGTCTCTCTCTTGCAATGTGACGCAAACACATACACACACACAGCTACATGCACATATATTTGTGTATTTGATTCTTTTCGGATCGGTATTTTTTTTGTTTTTCTAAAAATATCTTGGCTGTTTTTCTTGTTTGATGGTCTTTAATTTCTTTTCACATTTGATTGTACGGGAGGGTATACATACGTATACGGACGCCAATTCGAGTATTTGAGTGCAACAATTTGCATGAGGTCTATGTGGATGTGTGCGGTGCATGTGGCAATTTGATCGTTGCTTCCAATTCATTTCGCTACCGGGTTGCGTTGTCCGCTGCAATTTGGGGCTAATGCACTCTCTGTCGGCGACGTTTTTGGCGTTCAATTACCAAAGCAATGTCGTGTGCTTTGTTTACAACAACCGATGTTTCTTGCTGCCACATTGTAAGGCGTTGCGAGGACTGTGCAATAAGTTCGGTATTTTGATATGGGATATAAGCTACACAATGCATATGACTGCCTTATAATTTCAGGCCTACAGAAGTATGCCAATATGCATTGAAAAAGCGACCATTCGGAGCGAACGGAAAAAAAGTTCACGTTTAGGGTCGAAAATAACCATTGGACAAGTAACGTTTTGTTTTTCATGGAACTGTCAAGCTGCCATTCTATTCATACAAGTTTAAGATGTATATGAATACACATTACTGATAAGACCTCACGCCCTCCCGCGTACTATTTTTTTTTAATCGATTAAGTCATACAATCGTAGTTCAATTGAGGTCGTCTTAGCCAGGGCTGTGGAGTTCGACTCGGATTTTGGAGTCGAAAAATTAGCTTGCTACCGAGTTTTATTTACTTATAAAAATAAATAAAATGTATTAAAAACAAGTTAATATTTTTTAACATTTAAAATATTTTCGATTATATGAACTTTTTTATCTGTAAGATACAAACGCAAGGAAATACAATTTTCCGAATTTTGTTACAGCTTTTACCAGCTGAGTCGAGCAATTTTAGCCCAACTTCACAGCCCTGATCTTTTGCGGGCTCCATGAATCGTTATATTCGTACACTGCATTTGAGCTACGGCGGTTTTGTCAACATTTCTTTGCCTCCGATCGACACCAGTTCACACACACCATCGATGGTTTCCTGCAGATAAGCCGAAAGGCTTAGCGCGAACTATATGTGTAAAAGAATAAAATAAATAAAAAACGCCCGAAGTTGGACGACCTTTACGAAATTCATCCTGGAGCGAACGGCGTCCTAGACTGGACTCTTGGTTGCAGCGGTTGGGGGTTTTGATGGCGCGTCATCACCAAAAGTCGCAACAAGTAGATTGAGACACTTTTGTCTTGGTAATCCACTCCGAAAATTGTAAAAAATCATTGCACGAAAATGTTCTCGGGTTGATTCCAAAATTAAAATTACTCATCCTTGACATTTCCAGCGCAAACCAGCTAAATTTGGTCACTTTTAATCAGGGACCGTAACGGTTATAAGTGCATTCGAAAAGTTATTTTTTAATAGTTATTTTGTGACTTAAAAAAAAACTCATGTAAAACAGTTATTTTTCAACGTAAAATAAAAGGTCGGATGAAACTCTTAAAAAGAGAGTTTTATTTATCGGTCATAAATAAAACTATTTTTAGGAGTTTTATTTTTTCCTTCAGAAAATAAAACTCATTTTTCAAAGTTCGCCGCTGATCTGATCATTACAATTTGTATATCAGTGTAATCAATTCTCGTTGGTGACCAACTATATACATACATGCATACATACATACATATATATGTATATATACAGGGTGTTCCAAAACACTAAACAAGTTACAACTTAATTTATCTTAGGCAAGGAGTTTTATTTCATGGCTGCAGTTGCGATGTCGACTCCGTGTATATGTGTATATTGAGGTCTCTCTCTTTAACCTTCTGTCATTAACACCAGAATTATGGCTATAGGGTTTTCCAACAAGAGGTGTTATTTTGGTATTCAAAGACAAATGACATTTTTTGAGATAAATGATCGGATGTTTATTTCATAATAAAGAGCCAGGCATGGCGTTAATAATGAAAAACAACATCAGCGAAATGTCCTCCACGACCACGCTTACAAGATCATATCCTTTTCATGAAACTTTTAATAACCGAATCGCAAAGTGGATGCCCTATGTCCTCGACAGCCTCGCGAATTCTATATTAGAGATTTTGAATCGACGCTGGGCTAGACCTTTCATGTGGCCCCAAAGGAAGAAGTCGCAGGGTGTTAAATCACAAGATCTCGGTGGTCAATTTTGATCACCTCTTCAAGAGATAACACGAACCGAAAACTTTTCCCGTAAAAGAGCAATGGTCTCATTGCTTGTGTGGCACGTAGCGCCGTCTTATTGAAAGTAAACGTTGTCCAAATCAATATAATCCAACTCCGACCATAAAAAATTTAATCATTTCTCGATAGCGCAACTGTTGATCCAACCTCATTTACGAAAAAGTAAGGTCCAATTACTCTGCCGTATCATAAACTGCACACGTTGAGGATGGAGAGGCTTCTCAACTCTTGGGTATTCCGAGCCCCAGATTCGACAATTTTGGTTGTTGACGTAGTCAAGAACCATCATCAGTCAAGATGATTTTTCGATTTACTTCCGGATCATTTTCAAGCATATCAAGGACCCAATAAGCAAAGACACGACGTTGTGGATGATCGGCCGGCTTGAGTACTTGTTTTAACTAAACTTTATGCAAAATACGGTGAACGACTAGGAATAACAAACCTGAGTTTTCTTCAACACTTTTGGCTACAGCACCAATATTCTCAGTTGTGCTTAAGCGATGTGCACGGGTTTTAGTCTTCACATCACTAAGTTGGCCCAAAATCTCGAATTTGTCCACCAATTTCTGTATTGCGGTCCGACATGGTACTTCACGACAACACAAAAATGCTTTAGATTAGTAGAATGTTCCCACCCTTCTTAGGAAGCTGAACAGAAAAGAAAAATATATACTTTATATACTTTAAATAAAAACTTAATTTTGAATGTAAAAATAACTCTATTTGTAGTCAATGTAAAAATACACACATAAATATATGTGATGTATGCACGAGTATTTCCAAATAATTATTCTGTGATTAATTTTCACAGCTGTCAACTTTCTGCCAAAACAAAACAAACACTGCGCATTTTTTATGGTAAAATAATAGCGCATGCAACAGCATCAACCGCAACATCAGTGACAATAACTGTAACTTGTACGACCAATACCACGATGACTAACTTGGGAGCTATTACAGTTTGTTGCAAGTTCCAAGTGGAGCAAATAGCAAACCGGAAATGCGTATAAAAAAGTCGTTAATCTCTGTTGTTTTTAAGCAACGTTTAAATCTGTGCACAACAACAACAAGAGCAACGACTCCGCTGACTATCTGCTAGTTCCGAATCTACTCTGAATCATGGCAAATGGCAAAGAAAACAAAACAAAACCCCGTCATTTGTATTCAATGGCCATGCAATGCAAAAGGGATTCCATTGTTTTGTTCTCCATTCAAACAAAAATTTAAAATTCTGCATTAAATAAGAATATACAAACACTCGCACACTATCGCAAAAAAGATATAAACATTTGCACAACAAATATGGAAAACATACTTTAAACTAAAACAGATGCAACATTAAGGGTCGCATGAAGAGGTTGTGGATTTTACTAAGTTAAGTTTTAGTATTGTTGTGTTTAAATCCCATACGCAGTGCACAGTGGCGGCACACAGTGAAATTGAAATTTCGCTCCACAGCACTCGTAAACTAGGTCGCAGTAAATAACTTACATTGAGTTCAAACAATAGTTGTCAAACTATTAACTAGTTTGAGTAAATTATACTGAATTAAAGAAAAATTTTAATTGTTACACTCAAAATAAGTATGCAGTAATGACGATTTCCGGATCTATATCAGGAATGGGTTGCCCGATATTCGTCTCAAGGCCGGTATCGTTAATGGATTGGTCGGTACCCGAAACAAAATAAGTCTTACGGAATCAAAGCGCAGCTTCGAGGTGGGCAGAAATTGTTGTGCAGAAGTTCGCTGTGTGGCATTGCGCTCCATCCTGCTAAAACCAAAGTTTGTCCAAGCCCATGTTTTCAATCTCAAACAAAATGAAAATCATTGCTCTATAACAGTCACCGTTAGACGAAATGACGCCAATGCACCAGAATCCACAGCCAACCGATGCCGTACAAGGCGTACAGTTTTTAATCGGATCTCATAGACAGACTTGGTTTCATCGGTGTATAAACTTGTCGCGAGTCTGTTGATGCACGGATCTTTTCGACGAGTTTTAGCATTGGCTTCAAATCCATCACAAACTCTGAATGAAATCTCGGCTCTCTGATTCAGAGTTCGTGTAAGGAAACAGGGTTTAAACAAAGAAAACCCTATGAGTTAATGTTCATGTAATTCAAGGGTGGAACGAACTTTATTCGAAACTGAGTGGATGGCAACTGAAAACTAACTTAGAAAGAAAAGACGTAGGCCAGCGTTTAAAAATAGTACTTAGCGATAACATCAAAGGGCTTTCCCATATATTTCAGTATTATTTCAATATAACAGCAGATTTCAATGGTTTTACTCGTTAATTACACTGAGAAAAATAATATTAATATAAACAAAATAAGAAATTAAAAAAATGTAAGCTTTTAGAAAAGATCAACGAGATACTTAATCTACTGTTGAATTATGGATTTAACAGATTCCAAAGCATGCATTCCGCCGCAATTCTTTGAGAGCAGACAGAAATTACCGGTGTAGTTTGAGTTTTATGTTTAAAAGATAAGGAGATTGACAGGAGGATTCACACATCAGTAGATTAGGTCCGAGAAACTGTTTTTTTTTTTATCAGCAGACACACATAGACTTTGTGGTTCAACTATTGAAAAAGGAATCCCTAGTTCATTGTGATACCACGGCAATTATTGAAAAACGAATTCCTTTTAGCTTCCGTTAAACCACCTTAGCTCCTCAAAAAACTCCTAAGTAGGCCAATACCAATATCAACCAGATCGCCTCGCCTAGCTCACTAATCGAGTCTTAGCAGTGATAGCATTGTGTGAGAAAGATTTTTTATAAAATTATACTTTAACTGTGGAGGTGATGGTAAAGTTTGCACTGTTTTCAGCCACAGAATATGTCAAAAAAATTCGTCTCCAAAGTTAAAGGTTAAGATTACATATTACCGCAACCCTCTGATTTGGACTTTAGAGCACACCCACCTATCGTTTGCTTCTCTATAGACTATATCATGCATTAGGAGATTTCAAGTGGCTACAGCCATATCTACGAATTCCTGATCATCCAGCCTGCAGTTCCCTGATGTGTTCATGGGGCCCGGTAGCCAGATAATTTCTGAACTGCTGAGCCATTTTGTTGAGACGCCTGGTTTAGTCTAGACAGAATCCAGAAATTTGACAGCAGCCAGATTGCTATCTTCTCTGGATTGAGAATATATCAGCCCTTCTGCAACTTATTAATGTCCAAAATCCCAGCCTAACAAATACTACAGTGGTCAGGTAGTCTCGGGTAATGCTTAGCTCTGTCTTTGAAGTAGACCCCGAAACCTACTGGATTATTCAATTTAGAGCCAAAAAAATATCCGGGCTCTTTAAAGATCTACAAATTCTACACCTATGACACAGACTTGGGTGCTTCTTTTGAACTTGCAGATATTCGCAGTGCCACACCGGACTTTTTTGTCTTACACATTACAATCATCGGCCCACTGTACCAACACACTCGACAATAACAAACGCATTTTGAGTTTTTAAAAAGTCGTATCTTTTTCATTTGCTTTCGCCTGCTGCCGTTACTATTGTTGTTGCTGCTGCCGCTGTTGTTGTTTCCTTTCGCGTTATTATTGTTTTTTATTGCACTCCAAATACGTTGGATTACAAAAATGAAAACTTTATATGAAATGCAATCCTCGCACACTACAATTTACAACTTGTAAAGCCAAGAAGAAGAGAGAGAGAGAGAGAGAGAGAGAGAGAGAGAGAGAAAAACGCCAAACCAAGTGAAAGAAGGATTATAAACAAACTCCAGTCGAACAACCACAGCAAACTTTAGCAATTGCAGCAAACAACAGCAAGTGGCAGCCAGCAACCCGCCATCCATCCAGCGGCGGCAACAGCACCAGCCAACTAAATAGTGCCATTGGTGGCAGCAGGAACAGTAACAGCCACCAGCCGCCGAAACAGTAACATTAGCCATGGCAGTGGCAGCAACAAATGTCATGGCATGCGTCGCTTCACTTTGGCCACTAAAAGCTTTTTGATTATGAAAAATGTTTCAAACATATGCTCCAAATGACTTTTCGTGTTTGATGTTGTTTTCCGCCACTAAAACTTGGCCAGCGCGATACTTTCGCAGTACTTATTTTTTTGTTTGTTTTTCCCCGCCACACCAACCCCACCATGGTTTGTTTCCCCTTCTCCATCAGTGGTATTGTTGGACTGTATTTGTTTAAGTTGCTGCAGCACCCGTACCCCTGACTTGCATCCATGACCACCACTCCCCGCCACATTTTCCAATGTAAACAGAGGGCATTTTGCAACAACCAAACAAATGGAGCAAATGGCGTAAATTGTTGTACTTCAAATTTAATGCTCCAACTTCTTCGTTGCATACTCCTTCATCCAGCTACACTTGAAGTGGTCCTTGGTTTTATAATTTAATCATCAATGGCTGAGTAGATGGAGGGGTGGTTTAATGAATGACCCAAACTTACTTAGTGGAGTATCAGAAACGATTAATCAGATTATAGTCGGAGATTTCTCCCTAACTATCATGTTATTCTGAAACTAAAACGCAATGCTTGCCACAGAAGAGGGAGCACAATTTTCTGGTCAACTGAACGTTTTTGATATGTTGGCAAGATTCGTTAATATTGTGGCTACTAAGTATCAGTTTGGGCCATTAATTGGCATCCATTAGTTTTTATAGGCAATTTATTTATCAGTAGAAAAAGTCATTCGATCCAAAAATTATGTTGTACAACAAATGCCTCATGAGAAATGAGACATTCCTGCAGGAAGGACGTAGTCAATTTGGTTCATCATAGCTCAGTGGAAATCAGTGTATGTCATCGGGTAAGGGACGGCCCTTTATGATGATTTCTTTTAAGTTTGAATACAAACTGGCAAATAAAGAAAATTGTTTTTATCATGTTTGGTTCTGTAATGAAATCTGATGGGTATTTGTTAATTTTAATGGGATACGAAATTAAAGAACTGTACTTAACTGATATAGAAACAAATTATTGAGTGATGACAGTTCTGCAAAAACCACTGAAGGTCCAATCGTTAAATTATGTAGCCTTTTTCAGAGTAAGCATCTGCTTACAAATAATTGTTTGAAATCTTTGGATAAATAGGGCGAAAATCGGAAGAATGTGCATTCTACCGGACAGCAAAACGCTATTTTGAAATAATAGGAACGAAGGAGCAATTGTTAAAGTTACCAAAGTTGTGATCAGAAAAAACATTAAAGAATTGTGAAAAGAGTGAAAAATAATAAGCCGGGATTGGAAGTGGAAGAAGAGGATAAATGAACACAAAATAAGTAGGTCTAGAAGTGTTGAAGATTTCATCCGCTGTGGTCAACAAGCCAATTGTTCGAAACTTGCTTTTTAATGAAATTCGGTAGAAAATTGACCAAAGTTCTTAATCCCAAAATATTAAAAATATTTATTTACAAAGATATTGCAAATTCAATTGCATCATAAGCTCCTCACGCCTTTTTGCTCGACCACACAAAGAACCTTCTCCTTTTTGGTGCTTACGTCGCGGTTAGTGCTCGATATGTTAGAATTACTAAATTTAAGGAGATTGTAGCTAAAAATCATCCGCTGAATTTGCATAAATTAGCATTCGGTATCCGAAGAAAAAAATCCGGTTGTTTGTCAATAGTCTGGGTCCAGATGGTAAAACCCATTGTTTCGTTAATCTATTGTATTTAAAACTAGCTGACCGCCAGAGCGGTAAGATGAAGTCTGATGCTAACCCACCACATAAACTTTGAATGCGTCTCCTGTAAAATTGGCTTTATAGACTTAGCTCACTAATATTTATTTTTGAATATTTCCTATTCTCCATGAAATGTATAATTCCCTAACAACCTCCCAAAATTATTCTCTAGCATAGCCAGGAATCAACTGCCAATCAGCATTTACTTTCAGTTGAAATTCTGGCGAATTGGACTCAATAGTACCAGCGATATGATAGCTATGCGGGAGATGCCACACCCACTAAAATACATACTTACTTATTTCCCTTAACATCCCATGAAGGAACTTTCGGGGAACTTCTCTCGAATCAGTGACATAATTTGTATACTCTCTGGCCGGGACCTACTGTTTAATAATATT
Source organism: Hydrotaea cyrtoneurina (assembly GCA_958296145.1). NCBI lineage: Eukaryota > Metazoa > Arthropoda > Insecta > Diptera > Muscidae > Hydrotaea > Hydrotaea cyrtoneurina. The sequence goes on along the minus strand of OY282514.1, from coordinate 45,264,680 downwards.
CCATGAAAGAATAGAGTCGGTTTCGTACGGCTAATGCATTTTCTAGAAAGGTTTGTAATGGGTTAGAGATTACTCTCGTACCCATAAAATCGCAGACATTTTCAGGGTGCAAACCGCCGTGGAACTATGTTACCAGGTTGCGAACCTTGGTATTCCGTGTGATGCAATATTTGGGTGGTTTGAGTGTGAAAGAAGCTGAGGAATTGAAGAATGGAACATTTACAAATAAGCAAGCTAATTTTTACATAAAAAAATAGCGACTAAATGTAGTACATTAAAATCCCGATAATTCGTAATGTCAAGGGACCGACCGTTTTCTGCGAATTAGCGGGGTTTTCGAATTAGCGGGGTTTCGAATTAGCGGGGGGAAGAAAGAAAAAATACGAATTACCGAGGTTTTTATTCAATAATGAATATATGTACAAGTTTTTGTTTTATGTTTAAGTACTTAAAGCGACCGTTTTTGTGACATTTTAATGGCCTTCGGACAAACCGCACACATTTTTACGAAGTAAAATCACCACTTAATTCACTGAGCTGCAGAAAAATGTGAATATGCCCGATCAATGCCAGTTTACAGCAACGTAAGAACAATGAGATTTAAGGAAAGACACACACATAAACAACAACAAATGCTTCGCCACTTGATAGCATAGAATCACTTGTCAGTGGTTTACCGTTTTTCCTCCAAAGAACGCGTCGCCTCCAATACATAAAAAAGCACGAAAAAAGTGAAAGAGAGAATAGCAAAACAGGTGAAGTTTGCGAATTATCGAGGTTTTTAACGAAAAATTACGAGGTAAAACAAGAGGTTTTTAGGCATTTCGCTGGAAAAATTTTACGATTTATAGAGGGGACCGAAATGTATGGGATTTTTACGAATTATCGCGATTTTTTCAAGGGACCGGGATTTGGTTACGAATAAGCGGGGTTTACGAATTAGCGGGGTACGAATTATCGGGATTATACTGTATATCTCAAATATTTGTAACACTATTCAACATTGACAGGATTGAGATTATTTTGCCGATATATTTAAAAAAACCTTGCGTTAAGGGAAAAAATATTTTTTTTTATTTAAGTACAATTCATAGTAAATTTACATTCTATTAGAGATGAGCGTATCTGCGTTGCCAACAAAATATCAAATAGATCTACGTTTGCACATTTTCATGATATTTTTCTGGTAATGTGCTCTCGAGCTGTATTTCATATGTCTGCAAAAAACTATCGATCTTTTCTCGATGATCACATGGAGGTTTCCCTATCCCTAGATGCGGCAGTATATCCCGTTGCTGCACGCTGAAAAAAAATGGCCATTTTAACAAATTTCAGCAAACAAGTTCGCATCAGACATATATATATTTTTCCATACCACAAATATAAACTTGTTTGTAGGTGATAAATATCAAATGTATATGTATGCATTTTTGGCTTACTTTTTATTTTTTTTCAATTTGTGAATTTCTATATAACAATCCATCTCATTCTCTCGGTATTGCTTTATTTTAAAGAGCGTAAAAGAGCAGAAAAAAAAATTACGAAAACAGTTGCAAATACACACTTATTCGCACCCAAATGTTGTACTTTGTTGAATTTAATAAGTTCGTTGTCTGTTTTTCCCAAACACGCTATTGCTTATACACAAATATGTAATACTAATAGCAAACGAGTTATATTTACATCCAAATAAGCTTTGTGTAGAAGGAAATAAGCTTTACTTGCTACAAACACCAAACTTGTGTGTAAACAAGTATTTTTCAGCGTGTGGGTATTGCGATCAGTGACTTGTTGGCTATTATGAAACCGATCTTCAATTAATTCTTCAAATTATGTGTTGAGCGATCTTATACAGGTAATAACATAATACTCTTTTTGCAGCATCAGTTTCCATCTCATGGAGACTTTACAGCTATGTGAGTAGATTTTGAAAAATTGAATATGCACAGCTAACAGATGTAAAATAAGTCTCCCGTCTATTCCTTCATTGAATAAAATGAGAACTAGGGAATTCGAGCCCGTAAATATGCCGCCATTAATATATGAGTTAAATTTGTATTTTAGTTAAATCAATTAATTTTCTAATTAAACAGAACAAAAAGAACTTACAGATTTTTCTTTCTCTATATATAATTGGCCTATTTACGATTAAAAAATCGTAAATCCCCTCAAAAAATGGAAAACACTGAAAACAGCCACTCAGGAAAAGAAAGAAAACGCGTTAATCGCAATTAAGACAACATCATAAATGTATCCATGGCACAGACACTCATACCAACCGAAACCATTAACATTTATTGGCCAACATAATATTCATCCGACGTCTTTCATTTCGACCATTCAGCTTTTGATCATTGATGTGGAAAATCATTGTGGCCATCAACAGTGAAATAACAAAACCGAGATGAAGAAAATGGTCACTCACTCACTACTCTTTCGTTTTACTTATTCATGTTGTTGTTATACCCGGAGCCATAGAGCTAAGGGTAAATATATTTTGTTTGCCATTTCCTTTGTAACAGATTGACAGAGTAACTTAGGTAGTTTCGAGCACAAACGAATGTTATTTCTACACCATTTTTACAGCCGACTACAAATGGCAAATGATTGTCTTATGGCTTCAGTTTATCTAATGTCGTGGATTTTTTATAATCAAGGCCTCATGTGAATCTGTACCTCTGGAGTCCAGGCTGCCTAGAGTTTGGCACTCTGGAGATTAAGAGTCGGCGGTGCATCGCCGAATCATATTCAAACTCTCATACAGAGTCTTTAAAAGACACTACGAACCTCCCGACATCCGCATGTTTCAGTTCCTTGAAAGTACTCCCAATTGAAACAAACCAGATAGCTCATCACACTCCAAGATGGAGGGTATTTTTTGTTCGCCTTGGTCCAACTTCTTGGTGTGCCTTACTTTCGTCCATTGGTTTTCATAGTAATTTCAACACAATTGTTTTTATGATTCCAAAGATGGGCCACAGTAACGTTGAAAACGAATGCAATCCCAGACAATTGTAAGGATATGCATGAAGATGAACAAACAGAAAATATATGCAAAATTGTAATCAGGCTGCAATGAGTGCGTCATAGGCAGGGATTTAAATTAATGAGAACTTGTGCGACACATACTCGTATTGAAAATCCAATTTAGTTCTTTACTTCTGTTGTGATCCTGTAAAGCTTTGGAATGTCAATCTCAACAGCGAGGCGAAAAACTGGCAGGTATTACAATGGTTTGTAGCCTGAACACGCTTCGTTTTTGTTTTATGGTTTAACGCATTCCAGTTCACTGCGCCTCGTGCTGAACACTTGTAAAATAGTTTTGAAAAAAAAAAAAACGAACAAAAAAACAGAAATGCGAAGTGTGTTAGTAATACACAAACTTTGCTTCAAGCTCGAACTCTGATATCAACCTTAGACAAGCTCGAATTGAACAACTTTGGTATTTTCTAGAGAAACGCCTTTTCTTCACCGCAGCTATGTTAACAAACAAAACTGTTGCGTCTGGGAATGGGAAACCCGCAACTGATCGTCGAGAAGCCAGTGCATCGTTCTCTGAAAGTGACAGTTTGCTGTGGATTCTGGAGCGGAGGCATCATTGGCCTATTTTTTGTTGGCACACTATTCCGATTGATAGAGAGCGCGACAAAGGCATTTTTATGTCGGAGATTGTAGACATGGACTTGGACGTTATTTGGTTTTAGAACGATGCAGCCCCAAGCCACAAAACCTTTTGTTCACTACAAGTTCGATTATCGTGTTATTATCCGTCTCGGCGATGACAGTTGGCAATCCCTGTGCTGGGATTTTACTTGTCGGGTACCGTGAAGAACCTATGCTATGCGAACGAACCATTAACGATTCAGTGGCTTAAGGCGAAGATCGATCAAGCCATTCGTGTGCTAGAGCTAGAAAGCGTCACCAGGGTCTTGGAAAATTAGGTTGACATGAATTAAATCGTATCACATAAAGAATGGGAATATTTGCCAAAAAAAAAAATGGGAAAATATTTTTTTGGTTTATTATTTTCATTTTTTAAAAATTTGTATTTGTAATCAAATATTGTAACATTTATATAGTCCAACTGAAAAAATGTTAGGGATGTCTTAAACAATTTCCTAAACAAATAATTTTTAAGCAAACAACTGAACCGCGGTTTAAAATAACTATTTTTTTTGTTATCTCGCATCATACATCCCCAAAGTAATAACACATCTTGATAAATCTTAGGTTATGTTAGGTCTCATGTCGTTGACATACACCTAGGCCAGCAATTCGGCCTGTTGTGTGCTCCTGATTTTCTTCTTCAGATTCCCTCCCTTTCTTAAGTTCCTCAAGTTCCTTATGTACATTCCTTTGACGATCGGTTATCTAAGGTATACTCTCCTAATTGGATTTTCTTGATCTGCGAGAAATCGGGTCTATCCTAAAAAGGTGTGCCATTTTGCTAGAGTATCCTGTGATGACCCCAAATAGCTTGCTCTACTCATTTCTGTTAAACCCGAGTATTCTCCTTGTTTTCTTGTAATCGAGATTGCACCAGGTTTCCTTTGTGGTTCTTCCCACCAGTTCCTATTGCCATCTGGAGGCATGGGTCGTCCTCATCAATTCTAATAACTCTTTTTTGTCTCCAGAAAAGGTTAAGACAATTGCAGAGTATTTCGGTCGGATTCCTTTTCCATTATAGCCCTAACATTGCCTGGAAAGCCTTGGTGGCCCGGTGTCCAGCTTATAAATATGTCGTTATTTCTCGATACTTCATTTATCGCTTCCTTACAGATTAGATCCATGGGTGTCCTGGACTTGGAGGATCTAGTTGCGTTTTGACATTTTTGATAAGTCTTAACTATCTCACGTAATATAGTGGACATAATGGATGAGAACCTTTCAAATAATTACCTTGCGGTGTTGAAGTTTAAAAAAAAAAGTATTTTATATGTTGTATGTAAAAAAAATGGTTTAACGATGGATAATTTTGTAATTTTTTCATATTGTTTGAATTGTTAAATTTTTTCACTTTTTAAGTTGTGGTTTGTTTAAATAAAAACTTTAAAAATAAGTGTGCGACTTTTTTCTAAACACGATTTTTTGTGCGACTTTTTTAATCAATCAATCGTGTTAAAATGTAATCTTATCAAATCTTAATTGGCATAGTTACCACATGTTATGCAATACGTCATCAAATCAATCTAAGAATACTTGACGGCTTTTCTCTCCGAGAACATTTAAAGATAGCATACTTTTATTTCACGGGCAAATCGGCACAGACCTATGCCTGGTTATTGAATGAAAATTTTTAGAAATATTTTCTTCTTATTTTTAGATTTAATTCTTTTCAATAACTGCTTCCAGACCATACAAAGGACACTCTGAGGCGTTTGAACAATTGGATTTGATGCATAACTATGGAGCACTGAAAAAGAAAAGTAACCAGGACAGAGCTGTAGAGATGGCCAGAAACTGTGGCAGATGAACGTAGAGAGAAACGTTTTTAATGAATGGCAATTAAAAGCACTCGTATCTCCCTAATCAAAATGTGCAAAATTAAAATTAAAAACAAAATGATAAAGAAATGCAGAGGGGAAAAAGTGGTCAGAGTCATTGTTTTTTCTTCATCTTCTTCGTCTTTTTCTCATTTAACATCAATTATGCTGTATAAGGCCCCCATTAAAATGCATTAAATTCAATTGAATTGAGAATAGTAAATATTTGTCACAGCGCCCCGGGAGGCAAGTTGGTAGCGTGCTTGCCTATGAGCGGGTAGGTTGTAGGGGACCAAAATTAGAATATAAATTTGCTTTGCATTGTAAATAAATTAAAAAAAATAAACATTTAAAATAAAACGAAACAACAAGAAAACAAGAAGCTTAAATAAATAAAAGATTAGTTCGTATTTATTAAAAAGGTCGAATACAAAGAAATACACTCAATTAAAAATATATATATTTTTTTTTTAGATTGAACCGAGTTATAAGGTCACTCGTCGAGTGACCACTTACACTCGAAAACCTTTTTTTGTATATAGGGGGGGGGGGGGGGGTGGGTGGTTTCCATCTAGTGATCCATTTTGGAATCATATGTTTTTTTGACAGTGGCGGCTCTTTCCCTCTCGAAATCTTGACCTATCTTTTTGATTTTATTTTTTTCATCAGGGGATGCCCTCTATTAAGAAAGAGAGAGTTCTGTTTGATGACATTTGTCGTGAATTCAATAATTTCCATGCAGGCAGGCCGAAGAATTTTCCCTATAGTATGTTGTCCGGTCAACCGACCATTTAACAATGAACTACCTCGATGTGGGCATATCCCAGGAATATCCTCATAAAAAAACACATACCATCAGAATAGACAATAGATTACTTTACAATCGTCACCACCGCTCGAAAAGAGGATTTGGCGGAAATGTGGTACCCATCGCGTCTGCTGTAGGTAAGTTTGTGCATAAAGATCGTGAGACTGGGCAAAATGTGGCTGCCGTGGCTGAGAGTGTGCTACTCAGTTTTGGAACATCGATCAGAACACTGATGCGAAATAAGTATTCGCTAACATTGTTCAATTGAATCAGCAATTAATGGCTGATAATCCGCTTCAGTGTCGCTTCTCAGTTTAGGCCTTAGGACAGCTTCTAAAATGGACAATAGTTTTGGCCACTTTTTCTTCAGACCAAGCGGAATTTCTCCTCAGTGGCTATTTTAACCAGCAAAACTTCCAGATCTGAGGATCATAAAATAAATCCTCAGAGAGTGTGGATTTTGGAGTGGTTGGCCCCATTTGTCTTTGAAAATGTTTCTGAAGCGGTAAAGGAAATGCTTCACAGAAGCATGATAAACCATTTTTTGTGACCAGAGACGGAAGGCATGGACTTGATTTCAGCAAAACTGCGCACTAAGCCATTCAGCCTACTTCACAAACCACATTTTACGCACAATGATCGGCGATCGTATTATTGATATTCTTTGAGCTCCGATTTGCTGTCATTAGACTTTATGTGGTCCTAAGACGAATATATGTGGTGTGGTAGGTAGTGTGTGCGACTATCACACAGAACAACCCGAGTTCGAACCCGGGTAAGACTATCAAACATTTTTTCAGCGGCTGTTTCCACCTTGTAAATGTTGGCGACTTTACGAGTAAGAGAGCAATCTGTAAGCCATGTAAAACTTCTCTAGAAAAGCATTAGTCGTTCGGAGCCGGCTTTAAACAGTAGGTCCAGGTCAGTGAGAATACAAATTATATCGTACACAGCTCACTGTTTTAGAGAAGTTCCCCGTCTGTTCCTTCATGGAATGTTAAGGGAAATAAGTAAGTAAGTAAGACGAATATATGGATCAGGTCATTCGTCAGCTAGTTCCAGACACCGTCATCAAGGTCTTGGGTTGATTAGATGCGTTACTGGGCAGACACATGAGGCAGTTACATGAATTAACTTGTCTTCCCTAAATAATGGGAATGTTTGCTCTTTCGATTAAACAAATAATAAGCCCCTGTTCCCTTTTTGTCGCAGTCATTCCTTTTTCTCTTCTTGTCACAGCCATTTGTATGCCCCAACGAAATGCGAAAAATTCGTTCCACCCGCGTTCTTATATTCGCAATTTGTGTACCTATCTATGCAATAGCAAGCAATAACTGTAGTTATGATTAAATTTTAATTGTTACACATTTATAATAAAAAAAAAAGAAAAAATTTAATTAAACAACAATCACGCATGACGTTGTAAAAGTTTCTGCCGACGCAGTGGCTGGTTTGCCCGGGATCATATGTGTACGGGCATTTGCAATACATAGTTTAACGTAAACCGAACCCGCCCACCCACTCACTGGCATTTTACCGCCTCCAGTTCGCCATATCCAGAGTTGTGCATGTTGCTGTTGTAAGCATTAATGTGAAGTAAATAACTGTAGAAATGTGCAATTAGTGGCATACTTCCATCTGTAGCACATTAGTATTGACTTTGCACTCTGTGTCTTCGCCCCCGCTCTCCCCGGCAACTGTTCGACAGGATCAGCCATCTTGTCCCGTGCCACCCACTCACTCGCACCACAAAAGTTACAATGACTTATAATGCGTACAAACAACGGCAACCAACCGCCGCCACGACAGGACAGAACCACGTTGAGCAACGGCAGCATCGGTAACGGCAACCACATTCACAATTTACTCCGACCCCCCTTCCTTTCTCTAAATGAGACAAAACAAATGCATTCCAACTGCAATTAATTAACACAACAGCAACAACAACGACGACGACATCGGCAACGGCAACAGCAGCAACGGTCTTAGCAACAGCAGGGATAACACAACAGCATCAATAATCCACGTTGTTCATTTAGCCCTAAATACACCATATCCAAATATATTTTCATATTCTCACTGACGCCGTTCAACGTTTTACCTTCGGCCCAAAAAAGAGATAGATTGTTCGGCCTTGTGTTGTACTAACAGTTAGTTTAGTTAAAAGTACTCGTAGTACATATGTAGTCAGTTTTCAATGATAAATGAAGTACAATACAGTCAATCAAGCCCAAAGGTAACACATGCTGCTTTCACACCGCACTTCAAGTACTTAGTTTGAGTTCACAAAAATACTGATAAATATAAAGAACTAAAAACAAACAAAAAACACCAAATTATGAATGTGTCAGTTATACTTGTCGTTCGACATCGTGGCTTAGGCTGTAAATAAAAGTAATGGTGACTTATAAAATTAAGTGCAATTGTGATTAGTAACAAAAAATGTAAATTCAGTTTAAGAGATACCCTAGGTCTCTAGGACATTAATGGGTCCAACATTTAATATGTTGGCAGTGGCAAGTAAGTGAAAATCATGACAGGAATTCAAATAAGCATTTCCATTTAAGTCTTACTGTTAAGTGTGTTTTCATAAAACAAAGTCCGCTGAGTCGAACAAAAGTCAGGTAATGGAAATGAATTTAACGTCATACTAATTTGTTTGTCAGGATATAACAATTTCCATTAGAATTATTTATCAGTTTGAATTTTGATTTCAAATATGCTACCCTTAATAATATCAGATTGTTAAATTTGACCGATTTTCGTTTTTAAAAAATACAACATTTTTAGGTAATTTGATCCGATTTCAGGTGTAATATCACGAAAACTAGATAACGAATGGTTTTTTGTTTTATTTGGTCGATGTATTTGTATTTGATGTTTGCGTAATAATAAGAAATAAGCGCACCGGTGGCGAGTTTTTAGCTAGATTGTCTATCAGCGTGGTGTTGTGGTATTTGTGTTTCTCCAGGTAAATCACTATTTAAACATTATTATTAATGGAAAATAAATAGCTCTATATTTTCAAATCATGTTCGTTGATTATTCAAAAGCTTGTATCTGCCCCTAGTCTCCACTTTGGCTTCCACAAGTAAAAAAGTAAAAAACTAATTTGAATTTAAAGTCGGTCGGTTACCTGAGAGCCTTTGTCAAAGTCAGCTCCCAATATTCTGTTACAGACAGGTACACACTCTTAGTGGAAAATTACTTTGGTGTACAAATAGTCAAGCATCAATTCACACAAAATGTGGACTTATGATACCAACAGGTACGGCTGTCTTCCTGAAAATGTGGTGGAAATTCTTCCAGAGAAACTGACATTGGTCAGTAAATGGGACTTACGATGACGCTACAATAACAAACGGTAATATGTTTATTGCGGCTAAAACTGAAATTGGAAAAATGCACGATCGTGCAATACGTTTAATTGGTGACCAATAATGCTTCAGTTTACAAGAGAATCGGCAGAATTCATAATGATGGACTTTGAATAACAAATATACAAGATTAAGGCCACAATGCTGCAAATTGGAGAAGGAAAACATATTGAATATAGTCAGGAGTTCGAGACCTTTGCTAATGAAAAAGTAGTAAACGAACTGACAGGAAAAACCTCAACATTGTCATGCCCGATTTGCAGAAGATGAAGAAAAACTTCGATGCAAATACACAACTTAAGGAAAAGAGCAGAAGGAAACAAATACAGAGTGTTTTTTTTATTCAAGTTGCACTAAAAGTAGACTGTCCCATGCACGGATACGGAAACCCAAACGTTGAATACACAATGAGATTTTTTGAAAATTATGAGGCGTGGATTTGACAATCCATTCGTGAAAAGATAAGATATTCCCCCTAAAAAATGTGGGGAATATGCATCAAAACTCCATCAATTTTATCGGAAATGTATCCACAGAAGAAGCTGATCCCGACAGTTCATAAAATATTGGCGCATGGCAAAGATGTAATTGAATGGAGATCTTTCTGAAGAAGCACCTGAGTCAGAAGCAGGTGAGGCAAAATGAAAACCTCTTCAATATGTTGGCAGAAACTTCGACATTATGCAGAAACTTCAGTCACGAATAGAGTTGGAAAATAATTATAGTTTAGAAATGATTAGTCTTCTAGATCTACCTTCTCTTAGGAACTGTGATGAATATTTCACAAAAAATTGTAGAAACATTTTTTTTAATTTTAAGAGTTTTTAAAAAAACCTTTTTTTTAGTTTCCATAAAATAGATTATTCCACAAATTTAAAGTTTGATAACCCAAGGCGTAGCATCCTTTCCTATTTTATAGTTCGTACAATTAAATATTATATGACATTTAAAGTATTTGATTATACCCTCACCCTACGGGTAGGAGGGTATATATCATTTGATACGGCTGAAAAGTGTAACACCTAGAAATATTCACATTAGACCCCAGGTGTCTTTGAACCAAATTCGATTCATGACTTTCTGAATCGTTTGAGCCATGTCCGTCTGTCCGTCTGTCCGTCCGTCTGTCCGTCTGTCCGTCTGTCTGTCCTGCTGGTACGCACGATAACTTTCGAAAGAGTTAAACGATCACTCTTAAATTTGGCATGGCTTAATATTTTCCCAAAACTGCTTATGGGATTGCATATGGGCTATATGGCCACACCCCTTCGGGTACCTCCCATACAAATCTGCTATTTCGCCCACTTTAGTAAACGTGTAATAATATCAATATGCCCACTCCGATCTTGGCAAAAATCCGTATTTAGTAAAAGTATAACTGAACAAATTTTCTGACAAAAACTTGGAAGTCTGGCAACTCCCCTTCTGGTACCTCCCATACAAATGTACCATCCCGCCCCTGATAAACCGTCTAATACTATCAGTATGACCAAAGCAATCTTGCCCAAATTTTGTATTTACTAAAGTTATAGCTAGGCAAAATTTTTGACAAAAACTTGGAAGTCTGGCAACTCCCCTTCTGGTACCTCCCATACAAATGTACCATCCCGCCCCTGATAAACCGTCTAATACTATCAGTATGACCAAAGCTATCTTGCCCAAATTTTGTATTTACTAAAGTTATAGCCATTATATATATAATGAACCATCCCGCCCCTGATAAACCGTCTAATACTATCAGTATGACCAACGCTATCTTGCCCAAATTCTGTATTTAGTAAATCTATAGCTAGACAAAGTTTTGGACAAAAACTTGGAAGTCTGGCAACTCCCCTTCTGGTACCTCCCATACAAATGTACTAATACATTAATACACTAATAATAAGAAATAAGCGCACCGGTGGCGAGTTGTTAGCTAGATTGTCTATCAGCGTGGGGTTGTGGTATTTGTGTTTCTCCAGGTAAATCACTATTTAAACATTATTATTAATGGAAAATAAATAACTCTATATTTTCAAATCATATTCTTTGATTATTCCTTTACATAATTCAAAAGGTTGTATCTGCCCCTAGTCTGCACTTTGGCTTCTACAAGTAAAAAAGTTAAAAACAAAAAATGCATGGTTCCAAAAATTGTATGGCGTGCATCCGTTTCATACTCAAGACATCCGTGGATATCCATTGCTGTTATGGTTTTTTTAGGTATATGATTTATATTTTTCATTTTGTAATGTTTGGCTGACAATTAGTTGGATGTAATAGTTTGATAATTTGAATTTAAAGTCGGTCGGTTACCTGAGAGCCTTTGCCAAAGTCTGCTCCTAATATTCTGTTACAGACAGGTACATACTCTCAGTGGAAAATTACTTTGGTGTACAAATAGTCAGGCATCAATTCACATAAAATGTGGACTTATGATACCAACAGGTACGGCTGTCTTCCTGACAGTACGGCTGAGGTGGAAATTCTTCCAGAAAAACTGACATTGGTAAGTAAATGGAACTGCGATCATACGGACAATGCATTTATAAGCAAAGGATATCTTACGATGATATGATGATAAAATGTTTATTGCGGCTAAAACTGATATTGGAAAAATGCACGATCGTGCATTACTTATAATTGGTGACCAATAATGCTTCAGCTTACAAGAGAATCGGCAGAATTCATAAGGGTCACGATGAAGGACTTTGAATAACAAATATACAAGATTAAGGCCACAATGCTGCAAATTGGAGAAGGAAAACATATTGAATGTAGTCAGGAATTCGAGACCTTTGCAGACGAAAAAGCCGTAAACGAACTGACAAGAAAAACCTCAACATTTTTATGCCCGATTTGCAAAAAGAGTCAGAAGATGAAGGAAAACTTCGATGCAAACACACCACTTAAGGATAAGGAAAAGAGCAGAAGGAAACAAATACAGAATGCTTTTTTTATTCAAGTTGCACTAAACGTAGACTGTCCCATGCACGGATACGGAAACCCAAACGTTGAATACACAATGAGATTTTTTGAAAATTATGAGGCGTGGATTTGACAATCCATTCGTGAAAAGATAAGATATTCCCCCTAAAAAATGTGGGGAATATGCATCAAAACTCCATCAATTTTATCGGAAATGTATCCACAGAAGAAGCTGATCCCGACAGTTCATAAAATATTGGCGCATGGCAAAGATGTAATTGAATGGAGATCTTTCTGAAGAAGCACCTGAGTCAGAAGCAGGTGAGGCAAAATGAAAACCTCTTCAATATGTTGGCAGAAACTTCGACATTATGCAGAAACTTCAGTCACGAATAGAGTTGGAAAATAATTATAGTTTAGAAATGATTAGTCTTCTAGATCTACCTTCTCTTAGGAACTGTGATGAATATTTCACAAAAAATTGTAGAAACATTTTTTTTAATTTTAAGAGTTTTTAAAAAAACCTTTTTTTTAGTTTCCATAAAATAGATTATTCCACAAATTTAAAGTTTGATAACCCAAGGCGTAGCATCCTTTCCTATTTTATAGTTCGTACAATTAAATATTATATGACATTTAAAGTATTTGATTATACCCTCACCCTACGGGTAGGAGGGTATATATCATTTGATACGGCTGAAAAGTGTAACACCTAGAAATATTCACATTAGACCCCAGGTGTCTTTGAACCAAATTCGATTCATGACTTTCTGAATCGTTTGAGCCATGTCCGTCTGTCCGTCTGTCCGTCCGTCTGTCCGTCTGTCCGTCTGTCCGTCTGTCTGTCCTGCTGGTACGCACGATAACTTTCGAAAGAGTTAAACGATCACTCTTAAATTTGGCATGGCTTAATATTTTCCCAAAACTGCTTATGGGATTGCATATGGGCTATATGGCCACACCCCTTCGGGTACCTCCCATACAAATCTGCTATTTCGCCCACTTTAGTAAACGTGTAATAATATCAATATGCCCACTCCGATCTTGGCAAAAATCCGTATTTAGTAAAAGTATAACTGAACAAATTTTCTGACAAAAACTTGGAAGTCTGGCAACTCCCCTTCTGGTACCTCCCATACAAATGTACCATCCCGCCCCTGATAAACCGTCTAATACTATCAGTATGACCAAAGCTATCTTGCCCAAATTTTGTATTTACTAAAGTTATAGCTAGGCAAAATTTTTGACAAAAACTTGGAAGTCTGGCAACTCCCCTTCTGGTACCTCCCATACAAATGTACCATCCCGCCCCTGATAAACCGTCTAATACTATCAGTATGACCAAAGCTATCTTGCCCAAATTTTGTATTTACTAAAGTTATAGCCATTATATATATAATGAACCATCCCGCCCCTGATAAACCGTCTAATACTATCAGTATGACCAACGCTATCTTGCCCAAATTCTGTATTTAGTAAATCTATAGCTAGACAAAGTTTTGGACAAAAACTTGGAAGTCTGGCAACTCCCCTTCTGGTACCTCCCATACAAATGTACCATCCCGCCCCTGATAAACCGTCTAATACTATTAGTATGACCAAAGCTATCTTGCCCAAATTTTGTATTTACTAAAGTTATAGCCAGGCAAAATTTTTGACAAAAACTTGGAAGTCTGGCAACTCCCCTTCTGGTACCTCCCATACAAATGTACCATCCCGCCCCTGATAAACCGTCTAATACTATCAGTATGACCAACGCTATCTTGCCCAAATTCTGTATTTAGTAAATCTATAGCTAGACAAAGTTTCTGACAAAAACTTGGAAGTCTGGCAACTCACCTTCTGATACCTCCCATACAAATGTACCGTCCCGCCTACCTTAGAAATCGTGTAGTAACACCAATATGACCAACGCGATCTTGCCCAAATTCTGTATTTAGTAAATCTATAGCTAGAAAAAGTTTTGGACAAAAACTTGGAAGTCTGGCAACTCCCCTTCTGGTACCTCCCATACAAATGTACCATTCCGCCTACCTTAGAAATCGTGTAGTAACACCAATATGACCAACGCGATCTTGCCCAAATTCTGTATTTAGTAAATCTATAGCTAGAAAAAGTTTTGGACAAAAACTTGGAAGTCTGGCAACTCACCTTCTGATACCTCCCATACAAATGTACCATTCCGCCTACCTTAGAAATCGTGTAGTAACACCAATATGACCAACGCGATCTTGCCCAAATTCTGTATTTAGTAAATCTATAGCTAGAAAAAGTTTTGGACAAAAACTTGGAAGTCTGGCAACTCCCCTTCTGATACCTCCCATACAAATGTACCGTCCCGCCTACCTTAGAAATCGTGTAGTAACACCAATATGACCAACGCGATCTTGCCCAAATTCTGTATTTAGTAAATCTATAGCTAGAAAAAGTTTTGGACAAAAACTTGGAAGTCTGGCAACTCCCCTTCTGGTACCTCCCATACAAATGTACCATCCCGCCTACCTTTGAAATCGTGTAGTAACACCAATATGACCAACGCGATCTTGCCCAAATTCTGTATTTAGTAAATCTATAGCTAGAAAAAGTTTTGGACAAAAACTTGGAAGTCTGGCAACTCCCCTTCTGGTACCTCCCATACAAATATACCATCCCGCCTACCTTTGAAATCGTGTAGTAACACCAATATGACCAACGCGATCTTGCCCAAATTCTGTATTTAGTAAAGCTATAGCTAGACAAAGTTTTGGACAAAAACTTGGAAGTCTGGCAACTCCCCTTCTGGTACCTCCCATACAAATGTACCATCCCGCCAACCTTAGAAATCGTGTAGTAACACCAATATGACCAACGCGATCTTGCCCAAATTCTGTATTTAGTAAAGCTATAGCTAGACAAAGTTTTGGACAAAAACTTGGAAGTCTGGCAACTCCCCTTCTGGTACCTCCCATACAAATGTACCGTCCCGCCTACCTTAGAAATCGTGTAGTAACACCAATATGACCAACGCGATCTTGCCCAAATTCTGTATTTAGTAAATCTATAGCTAGACAAAGTTTTGGACAAAAACTTGGAAGTCTGGCAACTCCCCTTCTGGTACCTCCCATACAAATGTACCATCCCGCCTACCTTAGAAATCGTGTAGTAACACCAATATGACCAACGCGATCTGGCCCACATTCTGTATTTACTAAAGTTATAGCTAGACAAAGTTTTGGACAAAAACTTGGAAGTCTGGCAACTCCCCTTCTGGTACCTCCCATACAAATGTACCATCCAATATTTTTTTTCTATAGCATTCGGTATTTTAGGTTGCTATTATGGCTTTTCATCAGATGTTACATCAAATGATGGTAGCTACGGTCACTTTTGACTTTCCGATACTTATGAGTATGAGACTTGTATGTTTTTACTGAGGGTGAGGGTATATATAAGTCGGTTTACCCGACTGCAACTTTTCCACTGGTTATATTATTCGGTTGATTATATTATTTGAAACGAAATCAACTCGAATGGTCCTACCGTGCGTCGTGGCCATCAATTGGCGATAAACAAGAAATCCAATCACAATAGACCATGGACGGAATGACATCAGGTGTGGCTTTATGCCCCAGTGTCAATTTTCAATTTCAAAGTTTAGAATGAACCTTGAGATGGATGGAATGAAATGGGAATAAAACGTTTAGTCCGTATATAAAAAAGAACCCACAGACGACATTCTGCTGGTTATTCAGAGGATCTGATTAGTTTATATTCCAATGTCTTTCTCAATTATTGGAAACGGTGTTGTATTATATGAGTTCTATGGCATACATTCATATACACATTCCAATATTTCCATAATGCTGCTAGTCCTTCATGGTGGGGTTTGAGATATTAATGCTGTGACTATTAGTAGCAGTTACTTACGAATATTTGCAGAGAAGTTGGCATTTGCATGTCGTTCGCATGCAGCATAGGGAAGCCCTACGTCCAAGCTATATTGTACTTTATTAAACGACCGTATAGACAAGAAACATTTTCAATATTTTTTTCCAGTAACGGATTTTGGACTGATTTGATCTTAAGGAATAGTCCGGCTATTACCCACAGTACATGGTGTCTTTTTGTAAATAGTCTCTTTGACAAAAGGACACCCTAATATACACACGCAGAGTATCAGTCTGTCTGTTCTTCTACTCACATTGAAATATTTTAGATTTTATAGAAATTTTACACAATACTTACACTTCCATCTGCTGTAGACCTCTTGCGTGCCTCTATAGTTATAGACCTCCCATATGTCACACTCCAGCATGGATGTACTTTTCAAGGAATTGAAAGAAGCATTATTACAAATATACACACACGCACGCACAATCCATACACGGAATCATCATCTGCAAATTAGAAGAGCTGATTTAATGAAAGCCATTTAAATGATAAAATAAGGGGTGGGGGGCTTCTGTTTCCAGTTATGGTAAATGTAAGTGGGTCAGTGAGAACATACGGATTATAATCACCCTCTTCTCGGGGAAAACGGTTGGTTTTAAAATTAGAACGCCATTGTCATAGACTCAAATGCAATTGAAATATGATCGAAGGGGGGAAATATTATAGAAAATAACAGACAAAAGCAATAGACGTGTTATCAAGTCAAATACAAATCTGGAGATTTTGCTAAACGAAAGGGCCCTGGTTCGGTGAAATCTAATGTTTCTGTCGCACGGCCACCAATTGATTCGGAAGCCTGAATGCAAAAATAATATCATGGTGATGTATTGAGAAATCACATCGAATGAAGGGAAATTCAGTGAAGTTAATCTGTGATTACTTTTAAGTACCAGTTGCAAACGAGATAATCCAAACCAGATATTTCAATGGACATTTTTGCATTAAATGGCTCTACGAAAAATACCCCAAATGAAAAATGTCCCAAACAAAATGAAGAATGCCCCAAAGGAAGAATTCCCCAAAATAAATTATTAAACCCCTCAAAAGCCCAATATGATATGTTAGTTTACGTTGGCTTATATCTAACCTAGGTCACAAGACCTTCGATATATTGCAACCTACTCTCATGTCCCAATTGGTAAGTGTTCTGTTTAGGATATGATCCTTCTGCTATTTGAAAAATAGCTGATCGGCTGTTTAACCCATCTATCCGCTTCCTCAATATGCATCGAGCCAGCTCATCCGCGATTTCCCTTTCTTTAATGTCACACCCATCATAAGCCAACGTTGTAGGCTTATAGAAATAAGCTCTGCGCCTGCCTACAATCGTTAACTACCCTACACGAAACCTGATGGCTTGTTATAGTGCTCAGTGCTGCCTTCCGTAGCTAGTTTGACCTCCACTCCATCCAGACATAGTAATCTAAATTTCTGTATCTTGTAGCTTCTGATAGAAAGTCCAGTTCTGTTTTGTTTGGGTTGACATCCAAACCCTTACTTTTTGCCCATGACGATAGGACCTCCAAAGCCGAATTCATGACCCCACTAACGGTCGGGAGAAATTTCCTGGATACCATAATAACCACGTCATCGGCGTAAGCTACAATCTTCCTTCCGCTTAGCTCGAATTCCCTGAGAATGGTAACCCTAATACAACCCCAAATACATAACCCCAAAAAAATCCGCCAAAAAAATTTCATTGTTCAATTCTCATATGAACCAGTGAAAAAGTTGCAGTCGGGTAAACCGACTTATATATACCCTCACCCTCAGTAAAAAAAATACAAGTCTCATATTCCATAATAGCAACCTCAAAATACCGAATGTTATAGAAAAAAAATATTGTATTACGCGTTTTTACAAAACGGGCGGAATATAAAGCAGAGTTTTTACTAGAAAATTGTATATAGCTAAAGCTTTACTAAATATAGAATTTCGGAAAGATTCGTTGAGCGAAATTATATAAATACTAGATTTCTAAAGTGGGTGGAATGGTACATTTGTATGGGAGGTACCAGAAGGAGAGTTGCCCGACTTCCAAGTTTTTGTCCAAAACTTTGTCTTGCTATAGCTTTACTAAATACAAAATGTGGGCAAGATCGCGTTGGTCATATTGGTGTTATTACACGATTTCTAAGGTAGGCGGGATGGTACATTTGTATGACAGGTACCAGAAGTGGAGTTGCCAGACTTCCAAGTTTTTGTCCGAAACTTTGTCCAGTTATACCTTTACTAAATACAGAATTTGGGCAAGATCGCGTTGGTCATATTAGTGTTATTACACGATTTCTAAGGTAGGCGGGATGGTACATTTGTATTACAGGTACCAGAAGGGGAGTTGCCAGACTTCCAAGTTTTTGTCCGAAACTGTGTCTAGCTATAGCTTTACTAAATACAGAATTTGGGCAAGATCTAATTGGTCATATTTATAATACTACACGGTTTATAATGGGCGGGATGGTACATTTGTATGGCGGGTACCAGAAGGAGAGTTGCCAGACTGCCAAGTTTTTGTCCAAAACTTAGTCCAACTATACGTTTACTAAATACAAAATTTGGACAAGATCGCGTTGGGCATATTGGATATATTACACGATTTCTAAGGTAGGCGGAATGGTACTTTTGTATGGGCGGTACCAGAAGGGGAGTTGCCAGACTGACAAGTTTTTGTCCAAAACTTAGTCTAACTATACGTTTATTAAATACAAAATTTGGGCAAGATCGCATTGGGCGTATTGGTGTTATTACACGATTTCTAAGGTAGGCGGGATGGTACATTTGTATGGGAGGTGCCAGAAGGGGAGTTGCCAGACTTCCAAGTTTTTGTCCGAAACTTTGTCCAGTTATACCATTACTAAATACGGAATTTGGCCAAGATCGAACATGCGCGTGTTGTTATTATTATACGATTTATAAAGTGGGCGAAATAGCAGATTTGTATGGGATGTACCCGAAGGGGTGTGGCCATATAGCCCATATGCAATCCCATAAGCAGTTTTGGGAAAATATTCAGTCATGCCAAATTTCAGAGTGATTGCTTAACTCTTTCGAAAGTTATCGTGCGTACCAGCAGGACAGACGGACGGACGGACAGACGGACAGACGGACAGACGGACAGACGGACATGGCTCAAACGATTCAGAAAGTCATGAATCGAATTTGGTTCAAAGACACCTGGGGTCTAATGTGAATATTTCTATGTGTTACACTTTTGGGTCGTATCAAATGATATATACCCTCCTACCCGTAGGGTGAGGGTATAAAAATGCCCCAACGCCCAAAATTGAAATATACTTACAAGTTATGAAAAACTCCCCATTTTTTGGGGGGTTCAATTATCCATGGCATATGTTTTTCTCAACATAACATTAACAGGAAACTTATCCCAACTGATAGACGCGACTCTGAACTCTAGAGTAAATCTTCTACATCTTCTCTTTATGAAACTTCCACTCAAATAATGTTACATGGATGATAGTAAAAGCTTTGGAGTAAGTGAGTAAACCATAGGTCTTAAAAAACTTCTCACGAAACAGCCTTTGCCATTCGCAGAAGGTTAAGAAGTGGAGGTCTCGGTCTGTGCCCAAACGCTCACTGATTTGACCGATGTTCACCCACTGTTTCTTCATGAAATGTTCTGTGAAATATGTAAGTTTGTCGGAATTAGGCTAAACTTAAATGGTGTCTGTGGCACATTCTCCAACTGAATTTTGAACCCAAATTCCAAGGAAAGCCTAGACTGGGAAAATCCTGTCACAAAGTACCAAGTTGAACATTGTATGTAATGTGTGCTATCCACCTCCTATATCCACCAACTATGACCGAGTACATAGCCTGCTATTTATCTTTAACTTATGTTGAAAACCAATTTAATTGCACCGATTTTTTTTCTTGTCGAGAAATGCTCATCGATTCAGGTCATTACTCGATGCCTATGGAAAATTGGACCACTATTCATGTTTGCATTGAAAAGGCCAATATCGACCCCAACGATTAAAAGCGATTGATATGATAATTACTTTTGCTAAATAGTGAATGCTGACGACCGAGTGGAGGGCGGAAGGGGAAGTAGAACGAAAAAAAACCTGAAATTAAATCGCTTTAATTTGTTCGCTTCATTGAGCAACGGGAGCACATTGTTAATGCCAACGCACACACATACGCACGTATTCATGCGACCTACACATTGGCATTTTAAACTCATCCGTAAAGTTCTTACAATGGATTATTGGGTGGTGGACGTGGGAGACGGCGAGGGCGCATTGGCTGTGAAGTAATGCAATCAGGTATTTCTTCCCTGCTCTTGTTGTTGTTGGTCTAAGTGGTAGTAGTTTGTTGTTGCTACTGCTATTGTTGTTGTTGTTGTTGATACTGCCACTACATCAACTGTAGTGTTTGTTGTTGATGTGAAAATCTGTGCTTGATAGCCTTTAAGGACTATTACACTTTTACCATTACACAGAGGGTGGACTATTGTGGATGGCCACAACGAATCGTCAGCACTCTACACAATAACAAATGAGCGATTGAAGAATGACATTCGAAATTGGGTTCTATATTTAGATAATAGATACAATGGGGGTAAAAGAAATCACCTGGAAGAAATCAAAGCTAATGCCAACGTTAGTGATCCCATTCCCCAATATCGACATTGTGTTCGAAAATCCGTAACGATGGTTTGCTAAGACCCAAACTCATACTCCGCTTTGACGTTATGTATTCAAATCAATTAATGCAATTGATTGATTGGATTAATTAAAATTAACCCAGAACAGCAGAATGTCTTGTATGACAGATAAGGGGAAAAGTGCTTTGGTTATAATATCACTTCTTGCGGTTAAACCAGTCGATGTCAAACGATCTTATAGAAACTCCCTTCTTGTATAGATTCAGATTCATCGAAAGTGTATCCATACAGACGAATACTGTCCAGTCCTCGTTTATCGTTTTTTTTTTGTAAGGCTTTGTTTTCTGTCAGGAATTTAGAAGATTACTAAGAATGTGTTGGTAGGATAAATGATTCCTTCTGAAATGTTAGTTTCCTTGTAAAATGTTGATTTTAAATAATTTGTATTAACTTCGTCTCTTTAAAAAGGGGCGTGGTATCATACACTTTTTAAATAAATAGTTTGCACCATATCCATTGTACATATACCAAACCTTACATTCTTAGTAATTTCTTACCGCCAACAGGGTTTCAGATATGGCTCTGTCAAGTTTTGACGTGTATAAGCGGTATATCAAAAATTGATTTAGCTTAAATGTAATTGGTTTTTCATGTTTATGAGAATTCCTCATAAATATCGCGATATTTTCAATTAAACTAAAAAAATAGAAAAAAGTCGTTTTCTCGACTTTTTCGTATTCAAAAGTAGACATTAATTTTTCACCATTTTTGTATCAAAAAATCTGCATAGCCGTAGGATGGATAGTACTCTACAACCAGTCGAAATTTATTATTTGCCTAACACTTTGAAGAGATAGGACTTTCATAAAGAACCAATCTACTGAATTCGGTATGTCATAGACTGAACATTGGTTTCCCTTGTCCCATCGTGACTTTTAATAATAAAAATAAGATAGTCAATAGTGTGGTGTCTAATTTTCCGACACAATGCAACTTGTCAATGTTGCCTATTCTGAGTTAAACCAACAATGCCTAATGCCGATAGGGTGAACGTTTTAAAATGCTGTAAAAAAAAATCCTGGGAAAAATCTACATTCAAATTCTTCGCAGTAGCCCAAAATCAGCCAAGAGCAAGAGAAAATGGTACAATCATCGTTTACCACATTTCATTGAAATTTCCATAAGAAAACCATTTAAAAAAAGAGCTTAACACCCCACCAACAACGGCAACACATCGACAGTTGCAGCCCCCGCTTGCCAAAAAAAAAACGGAAGAAAACCACCAAATGAAAATGAACGTAAAGATACTCCTACGTTACGGTGGAAGTGCCACTCGCACCCGTCCTACACTCAAATAGCCCCGTAAAAAGTGTACACCAAACATGGTGAGCCCAAGTCCGTCCGTCCGTCCGGTCTCTCAGCATAGCCATAGTACAGCTATTTAAGGGTACTTTGTATGCAAAGTGAACTGGGAAAAAAATCTTGGAATTTTTGTTTTTATGATATCCCGGGTTTCTTTTTTTTCAGGTTGTTGTTGCACTAACCCACACCGAATCTTGAAGGGGGGATACATTAACCAAACGCCCCCGCCGCCACCGGCTCAAATATCCATTAACGGCATAGGAATCTCTTCGTCCTCTGGTTCGTTCGATAGAAAACCCATTGAATGGAAAACGACTAGAAATGTCCGTAGGAGTAGAAAAAAGTGGTGGGCAAAACATATGAATCAACTTATGAGTCTTTCGAAGCGGGAAGGTAAGAATGGAAAACTGTGCGAAATATGGACAATTTTTGTGGATGATGGCACGCTCGGATCGGTTTTGAAATGAAATTCAAGATACTTTAAACTGCCGTGCCTACTCGGGAAATGTTTTAGCGCCAGTGTTAAATGGGTGGGAGGGAATCTATTAAACGAGGTTTGCACATACTTGATGACCGCGGCAGAGGAATGTTTATGGTATTGGTTTCATAAGGATTTCAAGTGGAATTATTTTCGTAATCAGTGTTACCCGGGGGAAGTGGAAGGGGACTGCATTTAATTGATGATAGATTGAAAGATTGTTTGGTTGGTATCTACGACCACTACCGCTTGGTCCATTGAAATGTTTATTTTAATGATTCTTCCCCCCAACGTCCGTCGGCATCATCTTTCTTTCACTTCACTTTTATTTCGGATATCCATTGAACCTTTACTTTGGTGAGGGTTTAACTTTGTTTTTTCTACCACAACAAAAAAAAAACCGTTTGATGTTAATCGTTTTGTGTAGTCTTAAAATGAAAAATGTTTTTGGTCAGACTGAAATAAGGTTGGAAATTAATTATGGTACAGAGACGGGCGTATTTAAATCGATATGTTAGTCAAGACTCTGCCGATGATAACGAAGGTTGAGGATTTCTTTTAAGTTCAATTCCAGTAGACACTAAAAGATAGGCAAAAGCTTCGGGATAGTTTGTTTTCCAACAAAAAAAAAGATTGACCACGATTAGAGGCTTGAAAGTGGTCAGGCGCACAGTAGGGCAGAAACGTTTTGCATAGGGTTACATTTAATAACGGTTCACTTAGTAAGCATGAAAGGAAAATGTTGGGTGCGGACGGAACTGGTGTGATATGTCGTATCCTGGTAAGACTCTCAAAAACCTTTTCAGCCAGCGCTTTTACCTTTTAAATGCTGGTGACCTTACGATTAAGGGGTAATTTCTAAGTCCTGTACAACTACTTTAAACTTTAGGTCAGTAAGTGTCAGGGGTGTGGAGTAGAGCTAAAATTACTCGACTCCGAAAGTAACATTTTTAAATAACTAGAGTCGACTCAAACTTTGGATCTTAAAGATAAACAAGTCCATGTAATGAAAAATATTTCAAATTTTAAAAAAATTTTAACAGATTAACTTGATTTTAAGACTTTTTAGTTATGTGAGGGAAAATTTCGAGCGAAATTTTCACCTCTGACTTCGTGCGAATTTGTCAGACTCCGACTCGAAAGCCCTGCTTAGTCTACAAATTATATCGTGCACAGGTTTCTTCATGTGTACCTGCATGGAATGTTAACCCTGCTGTTAGGTTAGAAAAAACTTACGAATCTTAGGTTTAGAGATCATTTGATCCATACTGCAATTTTCATGCAAAATAATAATTTTATCTTATTCTTTGTAACTATTTTAGTTCAATAATTTCTAAAGCAAGTATTTGTCATATCAAAAACATCCTCTAAATAATTGACATGAATTTACATTCGCTTGGTAATGAAAAAATTATTTTGGGATTCCCCTTTTTTGGTGCCATAGTAAAATAATCAAGTAGTCGCAGTAGATACAACAACAACTGTGAGCAACAACCACATGTATTTTGTTTTTGTTTCGGCTCTTCTCATTTCAAATTCAACACACCAACAATAAATGTAAACACAAAAAGTACAAAAGCAAAACGTATGAATCAGACAGAAGTGGCGCTGAAACAAAACGAAAAAATTAAAACGCGGATTCCTTGCGACATTGGTATCATACATAAGTCATAGAAACAAAGCAGCGATATTGATTAGTACAATGCACAAAGATGATGAAATTGGATCTAAGAAAAAACCAGAGATTGTTTCTTATTACAATTCAACAAAATGTATGCTAGTTTTCGATCGCCTATAATTTCTAATGGTTTGTTTCTTTTAGGTGGTGTGGATACTGCTGATCAAATGATTGGCTCGTACTCCACAAAACGCAAAACAAATCGATGGCCAACCGTTGTATTTGCAAACATACTTGACATATCCGCTTTGAATGCGTACATACTATTTTCTGAAATCGATGTTTCATGGGCTCCAACTGATCGGAATCGAAAGAGGCCAGAGTTTTTGCGGCAACTAGCACTTTCTTTAGCTAAGGCCTATATGATGAAACGGACTAGATTACCTACACAAGAAATTCGTACAACATGCACAGTTTCAGAGGCTTCCTCAAATAATCCAACTTCTCATTCAGGGACTCGAAAGCGTGGAATTTGTAGTTGCTGCAAGTCGAAGTCTGATAGAAAATGTTCCATTTGCAGCAACTTTATTTGCAAAACTAACCGAAAAACACTGTGCTAATCTTGCAATGAAAAATATATTCAAACGATGTAATAAATTCTTATTTTTTTAAAATAAAATCAATAAAAAAGTACTATGGACCAAATGGTACTCTAACCTAAGATTCGTCATTTTGTATTTTTCTCAGTCGTGAATAAAGTTAGAAAATTTAATTTTCGCACAAAACATTGTTTTATTACAAGACCCTAGTAGCAGAAAAATTTAGTCAGTATATGTCACCGTTCCAAAGTTACAAGGGAAAACAGAAAAAATTTGGACCAAATGGTCCTAACCTAACAGCAGGTTTAAAGCAAACACGTATAAGGTCTTCCAACATCGACTTTCTTTTTCAGTAGTTGACAGTTTTTATTTATTTTTTTTATTTATCTTTTGAAATATGTCATGAAGACTACATTTTGTAAAACATTGGATATGTTGGTCGTTAAAATCGTCAAGCAGAGACTGATAACAAGTCCAGCGGAAAATTTGATTTGATTGGCTTAGTACTCGGCATAACAACACCAGCAATTGGGCCTATCGAAAAAGTATTTTGTTCAGAGGATGATCATTTACATGATGGCTTCTACTTGCTTCCCTAAGTTGGATCTACAACCTGTTGTTGGGGTTGGCCTGATTTCCAAATGATTTCCAAGCACTTCGGTCTTGTGCGTGTTTTCTCTAGTTCGTCATACCAAGGATTTTCATGGCAAGCATACATTTTGTTTTGTCCTCGTTCACAATTAGACCCATCTTCGCCGATTCCTTCTCGATTCTGGAAAAAGCATCAGTTACATCTCGCACTATCTTACCGACGATGTCAATGTCGTCCACATATCGATTAGGATGTGGCCTTTAATGTTCACTGTGCCTGTTTTCTTAACTTCTGTATTTTTCCATTATTTCCTCCATTAATATATTAAAAAAGTTGCACGATAAGCCTTGTCGAAGACCACTTGTTGTAGTCAGCGTTGCCGTTGACTTTTTTCAAAAAGTATCACAAAAAGTATCATTTTAAAAAAAAATTACTAAAAAAAAAGTATCATTTTAAAAAAAAAGTATAAAACGTTTTAAAACGATTTTTTTATTTAAAAATTACTTCAAATTAGGTACAAAGTAAGCAGAACAATAAAACAAGGTAAAAAATACGAATTCATGT
Organism: Hydrotaea cyrtoneurina; assembly: GCA_958296145.1. Classification (NCBI taxonomy): domain Eukaryota; kingdom Metazoa; phylum Arthropoda; class Insecta; order Diptera; family Muscidae; genus Hydrotaea; species Hydrotaea cyrtoneurina. The sequence continues at coordinate 45,238,335 of OY282514.1, read as the reverse complement.
AAAGTAATGAAGTAATGAATAAATTTTTTTCGGAATTTGTCAATTAATTCCGGGTTTGGCTTCCAATCTTCTAAATCAGTATCTACCAAATTAAGAGCTGATAGTCTCTCATTACAGGTCTGAACTTTGAGTCTATTTGTTAGCATATTTTTCATAAGAGAAAGTTTTGAAAAAAAAACGCTCAGCGCAAGCACTGCTGTGTGGCAGTTTAAAAATATATGACACAAATTTATTTAATGTAGGGAACAAGGGCTCGTTGTAGGAATTTTTCATTTTTCTTACTAAATGGTTCGGAGAGGTCGCTTCCTATTTTTACTGAGGATCTAGTGTCACTCAGGATCATTCTACAGAGGCATACAAGTTCCGATGGGATCTCATACGGAGACATGGCCGCTGTATAGTCGATGAATAGATGGTAGATGGCATGTATTGCTTTGCATTTCATGGGTATTTTCCAGGATCTGCCGAAGTGTCAAAATTTGGTCGATAGTTGATTTATTTGGCCTGAAGCAACGCTGATAGGGCTGGATCAGTTCGTCGATTTTGAGCTTCAATCGTTCCAACAATATGCACGATAAGATATTAATGGCGATGGATAGGAGACGGTTTATCTGATTTCTTATGATTAGGACATAGTACGCTGAGTTTCCAATCATCAGACATGCTTTCATACTTCCAGATGGTACAGACTTGCTGATGCATGTACCTTTTCAGCTCTACTCCTCCGATCTTATACAGCTCTACTGGTATTCCATCAGCACCTGCGATCTGGTGGTTCAGAAGCCGGTATATTGATTGGACATTATCAGAGTTAGGGGTGGATATTTAACTCTATCATCTATGGTTGGTGTCTCCCTGTTGGCCTTAAACAAAAGGCAAATTCTCATAAATAGAAGAGTTATGAAGGGGAACACTTATGAAATATTTGTATTGGATTTCTGAAGAAATAACTTGAATACAAAAAAAATCAGAACTTCTTAAATATTATCGGATATACTAAAATTTCTGCATCTGGACACGCAAAAGATCAACGTGTCATCGTATTCACTAAGTACATTTTATTTGATCCTCGTCTAACCACCGCCACTACAGAACTCTATCTGGTTATCCCTGAAACAAAACTGCTATCTCTGCTTCAGATGATCGTTGATCCAATCATCGTCATCCTTGATAGGCTAAAATGTACAACTTAAACGAATGTAAAATATTAAATTTTCCTGTCTACCACCACCAGCTTACCCCCATGAAGCGCTTTAATATATAATCAAGTACATTGTTCATTACGAATCTTCAATTGTGTGTTCAACCTATTGACACCGTCTACCGCAGGTTCAAAAGATATCGCCACAATCTGGATTTCCCCTCAGCTTATCGACCTCAAAAATATTCCCAAAAAGAAAACATTGTCGCTATTGAAACATACAAACTTAATACATACTTTAAACCAAAATAATCCATAATCCAGAAAAAAATACTGTAAAGCACACAAATACTACGAGCACGATAGCCATGCGTTCAACAAAACATTTTTCCAAGTATTCGCCGCTTCACATTCAAATTACTCGAAGTGACTACTGGAGAAGAAGCAGCACGTTTCGAAGGATACACATTGCCACAATATTGAAATCCTGTCTTTTTGCCGGTGTTAATGATTGTGGTCATATTTTTTACCTTTAAATCCCATATAATCGGTAATTCGACGTTGCCAGCCAACGTGTACTTTATGCCGGCACTGCCACCGACACATACATGGACACATTCAGATACATCTGCCAAAAGAGGACATTGCGAAACGTGGATGGATATCAGTTACTTCTCGACAGACACAATGGTGACCGGCATAAGGTGTCGCCGCACAAGTAGTAAACGCAAGGAGAAACAACGCTTGTTAGCATCACAACCGTCATCGGCGCCACAACTGTCAACCGGGCCAACACGTTGATACCGAATGGTGATGGTGTCCTTTATAGGACCGAACACATGGTCGAGGCCGTAAAGCCAAAATACATTTCGATTAATGTTGATAGCGGTGGGAAGACGTATGAAAAGTTAGGGAAATGCGGTTTCGTGAGTGTGATAAACGGGGAAAGGTAATTAATTATTGTGTTCCACAGCACAGGATTGTATTATGAGGATTCGGAGGGATACCATCCCTGGACGGATACCATCCCTTATCCATATAATTATACCAAATTATTATTTCCTTACGATGTACTTTCTGTATACTGTACAGTCTGTATATATCACCTTAATACATTTCTACACCACTTAATGCACCAGACGCCCTTTTTTTTTGAAACTTACACTTCTTTTTGTTCATTTGTACATTCGATTTTGCGATGTGCGCAGGAATGAAAAAAAAGAATTATATACAGTGGCAGACAAAACTCTACGTTCGACCACTTTTTCTTAAATTTAACAAGTTCTGTAGGATTAGAAAGGAAAGTAATGATGTAGGTTTGTTTCAAATCCGATTATTGTACAACAAATAACAAAAAAGTATAATACTCCAATATTAACTTTAAACTTTATTCACTTAAAACTGAAAAAGCTCTGACAAAAGTCTGCATACGTTTTAATGTTTTCTCAATAAGCGCCCCGGTAGGCGAGTTGGTAGCGTGCTTGCCTATCAGCGTGGGGGTTGTGGGTTTGATTCCCACCAGAGGCTTTGGTCTGTCGCTGCAAAAATCTAAACATATGGTCTGTGTCACCCGGTTTACCCTTGGACCCAAAAATTAGAATATAAATTTACTTTGTATTGTAATTAATAATAAATAAATAAAAATAAAATGTTTTCTCTCTTTTTGCTATTTTTCGACGGTGCAGATATACATATTTAATACATATATAAAATCAGTTCCGTCAAGAGTAAGCCGCGAACTGGTCGTCCGAAGAAGCTTGACCGTAGAGACATTTCATTCATGCGCAAAGAAGTGGACCGAAATCCCCAAGTTCATGCCACTAAGGTCCAAAAAACTAAGGTCCAAAAAACGACGAGAAAGCCTAAGTTTGGAGAAAACCGAATACTACAATGGATCCCAAGCACCTAGTGCCGACTGTGAAGCATGGTGGTGGCAGTGTTATGGTCTGGGGCAGTTGTGGCAGCAGGCATTGGAAATCTGGTAGGCATTATGGAGCTCTTCCAATACGTGTCCATATTGGGACACAATTTGAAGCCATCAGTGGAAAAGTTATGCCTGGGAACGAGCTGGATCTTCCAACAGGACAATGATCCCAAGCATATGTCGCAGGTAGTGAAGGACTGGCTCCACGACATCTGTACTCACCTCCGTAAAGCCTGAACTTGAACGTAATATAACAGGTTTTGGGAATTTTGGATCGAGAGCTCCGAAAGCATGCTATTTGTGGTGCACCAACACTAAAAGAGAAGCTGCAAGAGGAGTGGCAGAAAATAACTGCGGATGTGCTCGATAATTTAGTAGCTTCAATACCCAGACGGCTGCAAGCAGGGTTACCGTTATGCCACTAAAGTGGCACATTTGCCACTTTTTTCGAGCTATGATACTTTTGTGCCACTTTTTTATTTTGATACTAAATATGCCACTTTTTCGTATTTAGTGCCCCTATGTTATGCTTTTGTACCACTTTTCGAGTTTTAGATTAATCTTCTTGTTTATATTATTTTGACAACACTGATGACTTAAAATCACAAAGAAAACGCGTCATACGCTATGATTACACTGTGGAAAATTGTGGGAAATTCCAAGTCAGGGTGAAAGTACTAGGTCAGAGTATACTAGGTCACCTTAAGGGTTCGGCGTTCAAAGGCCAATTTATTTTTTGACTTTTTAAATTTTGTCCTTATCTTGACGTTACTTCCCTTAGTTTTTTTATTGCCAACAAATTTATTTTGTAACTCAAGAAGGACTTGTTCGATTTTGCTGAAATGAATTTAGAAAAATTTAAAATTACATTTTCTATAATCTATTCTCACATAATCAACAGTTTTGGACTTATAAATACTTTTATGAAGAAAAAACTTGAATTAAAAAATTAATCTCATGAAAAAAGTCTTGAAACGCTTTATAAAACTGTCTAAAATTTTTAACTCTTTATTTTCTTGCTGTTGTTTTCTGAAAATAAGATCCAAAAAAGTGTGCCACTTTCTATGACACTTTTTTAAAAATATTGTGCCACTTTTTTTTAAGAATTACCCTTTTTGTGATACTTTCTGAAAATACTCGGCGGTAACACTGGTTGCAAGCAGTCATCGATGCTGGTGGTGGCCCAACAAAATATTAAATATTGTTATTTATTATTATTTTTCCATATAATTACACTTTTTGTGAATATCTTTAAAAGTTAATATTGGATTATTTTGTTATTTTTTATACAAATATAAGATTTGAAACAAACATGCATCATTACTTTATTTCAAATGCATTAGGACACGATAAATTTATGAAAAATGGGTCGTCGTAGATTTTTGACCGCTACTGTAGGTGGCATGAAATGATATCGTCTTGTGATATCCTATCTAACTTCAAGGGTGTGTTAACACAGCCTAAATGCCTTTAAATGGGTCGTTTCGGAAGAAAATTTATTTCTATGTGGGAGATAAATAACACTTTTTTAAGCCAAAATCGAAGCTAAAGGAAAAAAAATAATGCAAACACCCACAACAATTGCGAATTAGGAAAATTGTCCCAAATTAAGATGTCTCTACATTTACTTATCAGTATTTATTGCAATTGTGAAAGAAATCGGTGGTATCGACAATAAATGGTGTAATTTGCATATAAGTACAAATACATTTGCATTTCAATTAAAGTATTATGGAAATTATGAAATGGGAGACATATAACGAAATGTTGTAACATGTGTTTATTGCAAATTGCAAGTATGTCAACCGACATACATGGCTGGAATCTCTAAATATCAGTGGATAGAGATAGTTACAAGTTCAATTCAAGTTAGCTGCATTGAAAATAGTGTTATCATCAATGAAGGTTTGACAGTAGAATGCGAGAACCTAACTTCAACAACTAGTTAAATTTCAAACATAATAATCTAAAAAAGTGTTTTTTTTTCTCTTTTATAACGTTAAGATATCCTTACAGCTTTGAACAATACAACTGTACGTGCAAGTATAATTTAACGGACGACCAACACATTTTAAAGATCGACCACGGGCAACGAAGAAATAACACTTCGCATTATTGTTTTAAATCACATTTTGAAGTATCAAGAGAACCATGTCGATTGGCAAACAAACAGCTCAAAAGCCCTCAAAAGATTTAATTTATTTAGGGCCATTATTACAATTTATGGAGTAGATATTGGTAAAAATTTAATTTAAATTGGAAATATTCGAATTTCTTTTTTTAAATCAACAAATGTACAAAATATTTATGTAAATAGTTTGTGATATAGTGACATTGAAGTAATTTTTTATAAATAAATTTTTGTTTTATTAAAATATAAATTTTTAAAACTCATTTTATTTTATAAGTTACCAACAGTGACTTTAAAGCCAACGTGTAAACAACTAACTTTTCGTTGACTGAATTTTAAGTAACATATAGTGAGTTTAAAAAAAAACAACTTAAAGCAACTTAAAACAGCATAGATGATTTGTTCAAACTTTGTGCTTCACCGTTTGAACACATTAAAACTGAACATAAATTTTTTAAAACTCTAGAAGATGCAGATCAATTTTCGAAACCCCAATTATTTTACGTCAATAATGAAGTTACAGAAGTTATAGTGAACGGTAGACCGACTTTAGATGCCGGTCAAGTTCAAGGTTGTGTAATGCCTATCGAATTTCAATTCAAAAAGTTTTTTGAACTTCCCTCTGTTCTCGAAACAGCTTTAGAAAACATAAAATGCCTTTCAAATGTGAACCATATATCGCATTTAATTAACGCCAATTCTTTTAAAAAAAAACTAGAAAATTTTCACGGTAAAATTGTAATCCCATTTTTCTTGTATTTAGATAGCTTTGAAGTGAACAATCCTCTAGGAAGCCAATTTGCGGTGTTGATTACACATTTCCTATTTTACCTCAATTTTTATTGTCGAATTTAAATTACATTTTCATAGCAGCCTACTTCAAAACCAAAGATCAAAAGATCTATGGTAATGAACCATTTCTGCAACCTTTAATTGAAAAATTTAAAAAAATTGAAGACAGTGGGCTGACAATAAATGCACAGAGTGGAAAATATCAAATCCATTTCATAATGTCTAACGTTCTTGGTGACAATCTTGGTTTAAACGATATACTTGGTTTCACTACATCATTTAAGTCAAATTATTACTGTCGTTTTTGCACTAGAAATAAAGAAGAAATGCAATATGATTGTGTAGAACATGCAGATAGTCTAAGAACTATAGTAAATTACAATGATGCTTTAAAAGTCGGTGACTTCAAACTGTATGGAGTTAAAAATAACTGTCTATTTAATGATTTGAACACATTCCATGTTACTGACAATTATATTGCGGATATTGCTCACGACCTATTGGAAGGTGTATGTAAATATGATCTTTGCTCTGTACTTAAAAACTTAATTTCTGAATCTGTTATTACAATTGAATCACTGAACTATAGGAAACAGATGTTTAATTATGGTGAAACCGAAATTGGAAATTTGTCACCGCCTCTAAATTTACATCATTTAAAAAACGGACAAATTAAAATGTCAGCGCGTGAAATGCTTACGTTTGTTCACATCTTACCAATAATTTTAGGCGATCAAATTCCAGAAACAAATGAAGTTTGGAAATTTTTTATCATTCTTTTGAAGATTATTGATCGAGTGCAATCCAGTCATTTCAATTTAAATTCACTTGAAGAACTTAAGATTTTAATTAAAAATCATAATCAAGCGTATATAAAACTTTTTAAAGAAACTTTAAAGCCTAAATTTCATTTTCTTTTACATTATATTCATATCATAAAACAGTCAGGACCTCTGAAATATTTTTGTAGTCTTCGGTATGAAGCAAAACATAGAGAGGCGAAAATTTATGCTACAAGTATAACGTCCAGAAAGGACATTGCTTACACTTTAAGTATGAAAGCATCATTGAAATTTACTTCTTTTTTACATGAAAATCGAAATGGGTTGCCAAGTCACATTCAATATAAAAAATGCGATTACTTTAATATAGAAACTTATGAAAATGTTAAAATCATTGTCAATTATTGCGAAGTGAAAAATTTATTTACAAATTATGAATCTGTGAATATTATTAATTACAACCAGTGAAAAAGTTGCAGTCGGGTAAACCGACTTATATATACCCTCACCCTCAGTAAAAACATACAAGTTCATATTCCATAATAACAACCTTAAAATACCGAATGTTATAGAAAACCAGTGGAAAAGTTGCAGTCGGGTAAACCGACTTATATATACCCTCACCCTCAGTAAAAACATACAAGTCTCATACTCATAAGTATCGGAAAGTCAAAAGTGACCGTAGCTACCATCATTTGATGTAACATCTGATGAAAAGCCATAATAGCAACCTAAAATACCGAATGCTATAGAAAAAAAATATTGGATGGTACATTTGTATGGGAGGTACCAGAAGGGGAGTTGCCAGACTTCCAAGTTTTTGTCCAAAACTTTGTCTAGCTATAACTTTAGTAAATACAGAATGTGGGCCAGATCGCGTTGGTCATATTGGTGTTACTACACGATTTCTAAGGTAGGCGGGATGGTACATTTGTATGGGAGGTATCAGAAGGTGAGTTGCCAGACTTCCAAGTTTTTGTCCAAAACTTTTTCTAGCTATAGATTTACTAAATACAGAATTTGGGCAAGATCGCGTTGGTCATATTGGTGTTACTACACGATTTCTAAGGTAGGCGGGACGGTACATTTGTATGGGAGGTACCAGAAGGGGAGTTGCCAGACTTCCAAGTTTTTGTCCAAAACTTTGTCTAGCTATAGCTTTACTAAATACAGAATTTGGGCAAGATCGCGTTGGTCATATTGGTGTTACTACACGATTTCTAAGGTTGGCGGGATGGTACATTTGTATGGGAGGTACCAGAAGGGGAGTTGCCAGACTTCCAAGTTTTTGTCCAAAACTTTGTCTAGCTATAGCTTTACTAAATACAGAATTTGGGCAAGATCGCGTTGGTCATATTGGTGTTACTACACGATTTCAAAGGTAGGCGGGATGGTATATTTGTATGGGAGGTACCAGAAGGGGAGTTGCCAGACTTCCAAGTTTTTGTCCAAAACTTTTTCTAGCTATAGATTTACTAAATACAGAATTTGGGCAAGATCGCGTTGGTCATATTGGTGTTACTACACGATTTCAAAGGTAGGCGGGATGGTACATTTGTATGGGAGGTACCAGAAGGGGAGTTGCCAGACTTCCAAGTTTTTGTCCAAAACTTTTTCTAGCTATAGATTTACTAAATACAGAATTTGGGCAAGATCGCGTTGGTCATATTGGTGTTACTACACGATTTCTAAGGTAGGCGGGACGGTACATTTGTATGGGAGGTATCAGAAGGGGAGTTGCCAGACTTCCAAGTTTTTGTCCAAAACTTTTTCTAGCTATAGATTTACTAAATACAGAATTTGGGCAAGATCGCGTTGGTCATATTGGTGTTACTACACGATTTCTAAGGTAGGCGGAATGGTACATTTGTATGGGAGGTATCAGAAGGTGAGTTGCCAGACTTCCAAGTTTTTGTCCAAAACTTTTTCTAGCTATAGATTTACTAAATACAGAATTTGGGCAAGATCGCGTTGGTCATATTGGTGTTACTACACGATTTCTAAGGTAGGCGGAATGGTACATTTGTATGGGAGGTACCAGAAGGGGAGTTGCCAGACTTCCAAGTTTTTGTCCAAAACTTTTTCTAGCTATAGATTTACTAAATACAGAATTTGGGCAAGATCGCGTTGGTCATATTGGTGTTACTACACGATTTCTAAGGTAGGCGGGACGGTACATTTGTATGGGAGGTATCAGAAGGTGAGTTGCCAGACTTCCAAGTTTTTGTCAGAAACTTTGTCTAGCTATAGATTTACTAAATACAGAATTTGGGCAAGATAGCGTTGGTCATACTGATAGTATTAGACGGTTTATCAGGGGCGGGATGGTACATTTGTATGGGAGGTACCAGAAGGGGAGTTGCCAGACTTCCAAGTTTTTGTCAAAAATTTTGCCTGGCTATAACTTTAGTAAATACAAAATTTGGGCAAGATAGCTTTGGTCATACTAATAGTATTAGACGGTTTATCAGGGGCGGGATGGTACATTTGTATGGGAGGTACCAGAAGGGGAGTTGCCAGACTTCCAAGTTTTTGTCCAAAACTTTGTCTAGCTATAGATTTACTAAATACAGAATTTGGGCAAGATAGCGTTGGTCATACTGATAGTATTAGACGGTTTATCAGGGGCGGGATGGTTCATTATATATATAATGGCTATAACTTTAGTAAATACAAAATTTGGGCAAGATAGCTTTGGTCATACTGATAGTATTAGACGGTTTATCAGGGGCGGGATGGTACATTTGTATGGGAGGTACCAGAAGGGGAGTTGCCAGACTTCCAAGTTTTTGTCAAAAATTTTGCCTAGCTATAACTTTAGTAAATACAAAATTTGGGCAAGATAGCTTTGGTCATACTGATAGTATTAGACGGTTTATCAGGGGCGGGATGGTACATTTGTATGGGAGGTACCAGAAGGGGAGTTGCCAGACTTCCAAGTTTTTGTCAGAAAATTTGTTCAGTTATACTTTTACTAAATACGGATTTTTGCCAAGATCGGAGTGGGCATATTGATATTATTACACGTTTACTAAAGTGGGCGAAATAGCAGATTTGTATGGGAGGTACCCGAAGGGGTGTGGCCATATAGCCCATATGCAATCCCATAAGCAGTTTTGGGAAAATATTAAGCCATGCCAAATTTAAGAGTGATCGTTTAACTCTTTCGAAAGTTATCGTGCGTACCAGCAGGACAGACAGACGGACAGACGGACAGACGGACAGACGGACGGACAGACGGACAGACGGACATGGCTCAAACGATTCAGAAAGTCATGAATCGAATTTGGTTCAAAGACACCTGGGGTCTAATGTGAATATTTCTAGGTGTTACACTTTTCAGCCGTATCAAATGATATATACCCTCCTACCCGTAGGTTGAGGGTATAATCAAATACTTTAAATGTCATATAATATTTAATTGTACGAACTATAAAATAGGAAAGGATGCTACGCCTTGGGTTATCAAACTTTAAATTTGTGGAATAATCTATTTTATGGAAACTAAAAAAAAGGTTTTTTTAAAAACTCTTAAAATTAAAAAAAATGTTTCTACAATTTTTTGTGAAATATTCATCACAGTTCCTAAGAGAAGGTAGATCTAGAAGACTAATCATTTCTAAACTATAATTATTTTCCAACTCTATTCGTGACTGAAGTTTCTGCATAATGTCGAAGTTTCTGCCAACATATTGAAGAGGTTTTCATTTTGCCTCACCTGCTTCTGACTCAGGTGCTTCTTCAGAAAGATCTCCATTCAATTACATCTTTGCCATGCGCCAATATTTTATGAACTGTCGGGATCAGCTTCTTCTGTGGATACATTTCCGATAAAATTGATGGAGTTTTGATGCATATTCCCCACATTTTTTAGGGGGAATATCTTATCTTTTCACGAATGGATTGTCAAATCCACGCCTCATAATTTTCAAAAAATCTCATTGTGTATTCAACGTTTGGGTTTCCGTATCCGTGCATGGGACAGTCTACGTTTAGTGCAACTTGAATAAAAAAAGCATTCTGTATTTGTTTCCTTCTGCTCTTTTCCTTATCCTTAAGTGGTGTGTTTGCATCGAAGTTTTCCTTCATCTTCTGACTCTTTTTGCAAATCGGGCATAAAAATGTTGAGGTTTTTCTTGTCAGTTCGTTTACGGCTTTTTCGTCTGCAAAGGTCTCGAATTCCTGACTACATTCAATATGTTTTCCTTCTCCAATTTGCAGCATTGTGGCCTTAATCTTGTATATTTGTTATTCAAAGTCCTTCATCGTGACCCTTATGAATTCTGCCGATTCTCTTGTAAGCTGAAGCATTATTGGTCACCAATTATAAGTAATGCACGATCGTGCATTTTTCCAATATCAGTTTTAGCCGCAATAAACATTTTATCATCATATCATCGTAAGATATCCTTTGCTTATAAATGCATTGTCCGTATGATCGCAGTTCCATTTACTTACCAATGTCAGTTTTTCTGGAAGAATTTCCACCTCAGCCGTACTGTCAGGAAGACAGCCGTACCTGTTGGTATCATAAGTCCACATTTTATGTGAATTGATGCCTGACTATTTGTACACCAAAGTAATTTTCCACTGAGAGTATGTACCTGTCTGTAACAGAATATTAGGAGCAGACTTTGGCAAAGGCTCTCAGGTAACCGACCGACTTTAAATTCAAATTATCAAACTATTACATCCAACTAATTGTCAGCCAAACATTACAAAATGAAAAATATAAATCATATACCTAAAAAAACCATAACAGCAATGGATATCCACGGATGTCTTGAGTATGAAACGGATGCACGCCATACAATTTTTGGAACCATGCATTTTTTGTTTTTAACTTTTTTACTTGTAGAAGCCAAAGTGCAGACTAGGGGCAGATACAACCTTTTGAATTATGTAAAGGAATAATCAAAGAATATGATTTGAAAATATAGAGTTATTTATTTTCCATTAATAATAATGTTTAAATAGTGATTTACCTGGAGAAACACAAATACCACAACCCCACGCTGATAGACAATCTAGCTAACAACTCGCCACCGGTGCGCTTATTTCTTATTATTAGTGTATTAATGTATTAGTACATTTGTATGGGAGGTACCAGAAGGGGAGTTGCCAGACTTCCAAGTTTTTGTCCAAAACTTTGTCTAGCTATAGATTTACTAAATACAGAATTTGGGCAAGATAGCGTTGGTCATACTGATAGTATTAGACGGTTTATCAGGGGCGGGATGGTTCATTATATATATAATGGCTATAACTTTAGTAAATACAAAATTTGGGCAAGATAGCTTTGGTCATACTGATAGTATTAGACGGTTTATCAGGGGCGGGATGGTACATTTGTATGGGAGGTACCAGAAGGGGAGTTGCCAGACTTCCAAGTTTTTGTCAAAAATTTTGCCTAGCTATAACTTTAGTAAATACAAAATTTGGGCAAGATAGCTTTGGTCATACTGATAGTATTAGACGGTTTATCAGGGGCGGGATGGTACATTTGTATGGGAGGTACCAGAAGGGGAGTTGCCAGACTTCCAAGTTTTTGTCAGAAAATTTGTTCAGTTATACTTTTACTAAATACGGATTTTTGCCAAGATCGGAGTGGGCATATTGATATTATTACACGTTTACTAAAGTGGGCGAAATAGCAGATTTGTATGGGAGGTACCCGAAGGGGTGTGGCCATATAGCCCATATGCAATCCCATAAGCAGTTTTGGGAAAATATTAAGCCATGCCAAATTTAAGAGTGATCGTTTAACTCTTTCGAAAGTTATCGTGCGTACCAGCAGGACAGACAGACGGACAGACGGACAGACGGACGGACAGACGGACAGACGGACATGGCTCAAACGATTCAGAAAGTCATGAATCGAATTTGGTTCAAAGACACCTGGGGTCTAATGTGAATATTTCTAGGTGTTACACTTTTCAGCCGTATCAAATGATATATACCCTCCTACCCGTAGGGTGAGGGTATAAATATTGTATTACACGTTTTTACAAAACGGGCGGATTATAAATCTGAGTTTTTTCTCGAAAATTGTATATAGTTAAAGCTTTACTAAATATAGAATTTCGGAAAGATTCGTTGAGCGAGTTTATATAATTACGCGATTTTTAAAGTGGGTGCAATGGTACATTTGTATGGGAGGTACCAGAAGGGGAGTTGCCAGACTGCCAAGTTTTTGTCCAAGACTTAGTCTAACTATACGTTTACTAAATACAAAATTTGGGCAAGATGTCGATGGGCATATTTGTGTTATTACACAATTTCTAAGGTACGTGGGATGGTACATTTGTATGGGAGGAGCCAGAAGGGGAGTTGCCAGACTTCTAGGTTTTTGTCCAAAACTCTGTCTAGTTACAGCTTTACAAAATACAGAACTTGGACAAGATCGCGTTGGTCATATTTATAGTATTACACGGTTTATAAGGGGCGGGATGGTACATTTGTATGGGAGGTACCAGAAGGGGAGTTGCCAGACATCTAAGTTTTTGCCCAAAACTTTGTCTAGCTATAACTGTACAAAATACAGAACTTGGGCAAGATTTCGTTGGTCATATTGGTGTTATTACACGATTTCTAAGGTATGCGGGATGGTACATTTGTATGGGCGGGACCAGAAGGGGAGTTGCCAGACTGACAAGTTTTTGTCCAAAACTTAGTCTAACTATACGTTTATTAAATACAAAATTCGGGCAAGATCACATTGGGCGTATTGGTGTTATTACACGATTTCTAAGGTAGGCGGGATGGTACATTTGTATGGGAGGTGCCAGAAGGGGAGTTGCCAGACTGCCAAGTTTTTTTCCGAAACTTTATTAAATACAAAATTTGGGCAAGATGTCGATGGGCATATTTGTGTTATTACACAATTTCTAAGGTACGTGGGATGGTACATTTGTATGGGAGGAGCCAGAAGGGGAGTTGCCAGACTTCTAGGTTTTTGTCCAAAACTTTGTCTAGTTACAGCTTTACAAAATACAGAACTTGGACAAGATCGCGTTGGGCATATTGGATATATTACACGATTTCTAAGGTAGGCGGAATGGTACTTTTGTATGGGCGGTACCAGAAGGGGAGTTGCCAGACTGACAAGTTTTTGTCCAAAACTTAGTCTAACTATACGTTTATTAAATACAAAATTCGGGCAAGATCACATTGGGCGTATTGGTGTTATTACACGATTTCTAAGGTAGGCGGGATGGTACATTTGTATGGGAGGTGCCAGAAGGGGAGTTGCCAGACTGCCAAGTTTTTTTCCGAAACTTTGTCCAGTTACACCATTACTAAATACGGAATTTGGCCAAGATCGAACATGCGCGTGTTGATATTATTACACGATTTATAAAGTGGGCGAAATATCAGATTTGTATGGGAGGTACCCGAAGGGGTGTGGCCATACAGCCCATATGCAATCCCATAAGCAGTTTTGGGAAAATATTAACCCATGCCAAATTTCAGAGCGATTGTTTGACTCTTTCGAAAGTTATCGTGCGTACCAGCAGGACAGACGGACAGACGGACAGACGGACAGACGGACGGACAGACGGACATGGCTCAAACGATTCAGAAAGTCATAAATCGAATTTGTTTCAAAGACACCTGGGTTCTAATCTGAATATTTCTAGGTGTTACACTTTTGGGTCGTATCAAATGATATATACCCTCCTACCCGTAGGGTGATGGTATAAAAACTGTAGTTATAAACCTGGATATTTATTAACAAAAACATGTAATAATCATGTCAGACTTTACGAAATTCATAAGATAATTTTAAGCGTTGATAAAATTATATATTTTTTTTTGTTAAAGAATATGAAATAATTGACTTTTCAGAACATTATCAATCATATATTGTTGGAACTGAATATAATTTTCTAAATATTGTAAAATTAGACGAATTCACAGGGCCCCCAATCCATTTGTATTATACACCGGATGGAACTCGTCTAATTAGAAATAAAACTTTTTAAAATTTAAATTACTTATATAAAATATTGTTAGTTATGACGCAGATATAAAATGTAATAATGTATTATGTATGCATAATGTATTCGCTTCAATAAAGACATAATTTAATATAAAAAAAAAATATTTGATACAAATTTCGTATATTTTGGACATTGCAATCGTATCAAATTGATATGCTTTAGTATATATTTGATACTAATTTCGTATATTTTGGACATTGCAATCGTATCAAATTGATATGCTTTAGTATATATTTGATACTAATTTCGTATATTTTTATACACTCCATCATAGGATGGAGTATATACTAAGTTTGTCATTCCGTTTGCAACACCTCGAAAGAGTGATCTGCGACCCTATAAAGTATATATATTATTGGTCAGTGTAACATTTTAAGACATTCTAGCGATGTCCGTCTGTCTGTCCGTCCGTCCGTCCGTCCGTCTGTTGTCTGTTGAAATCACGATAGAGTGCGAACGACCAACGTTAAAAAGCTGAAATTTTGTAGGAAGATGTTTTTTGCCCATAAGCAGGTTAAGTTCGAGAATGGGCCATATCGGACCAAAGGGGAAAAAGTTCCCCTTTACGGGACTAAATATATTCCGGCCATAATCAAATTTTTCAAATATTTTTTTTCACTACATCTAAGTTCTAAGTTTATATAATTTATAGATGGGAAAAAATCCCAAAAATGGGCGTGCTCATGGGTTCCGTGGACCCTTGGGGCCCAAAAAAGGGCCCATGATAAACATGCGCATATGGGTATCGAAGTGCAACGAAATTTACTCACGAACCCAAATATGCCTTTATTTTCATGATTTGCCTAAATTTTTTGATCCGGTTTCTGGGACTATCGGGTCACCAGCGGCCCAAAAACCGTCCCTTGACAAACATGGACATATGGGTATCGAAATGCAACGAAATTTTCTCGCGAACCCAAATATGCATTTATTTTCATGATTTGGATAAAATTTGTGATCGGGTTCCTGGGACTATCGGGTCACGAGCGGCCTAAAAACTCAGTTAGTTTTCTTATTTATTGAGTTTTTAAGGATCCATGATGGAGGGTATAAAAGATTCGGCCCGGCCGAACTTACTATTTGTCCACTTGTTTAAATTGAAGACTTATCAAATTAATATGATTTCGTATGTATTTGATACAAATTTCGTATATTTTGGACACTGCAATCGTATCAAATTGATATGCTGTCGTATATATTTGATACTAATTTCGTATATTTTTGACATTGCAATCGTATCAAATGGATATGCTTTCGCATATATTTGATACTAATTTCGTATATTTTTTACATTGAAGACTTATCAAATTAATATGTTTTCGTATGTATTTGATACTGATTTCTGATAATTTTACAATCCGTTTAATACTAAGCAGTATCAAAAACATACTATTATAGTATCAATTTTACATTTTTCATTTCAAATAAAGAAATATCATATTAATACGATGGCTAGTATCATTTTAATAAGATTGCGTATCGGCTCAGATCTGTAGGTTAAAAATATCAATATTATGACGATTTCGTATAAATTTTTTTTCGGTGTGGCATAAATAAGTAAGTTTATAGCTAGCTACAATAAGTTAACGGCTAGGTAACTAACTTTAAAGTTAATTGAAAGTAATGCAGAGTCGGACAATTGCCTACTTCCTAGGACATCGCCATGTTAGAATAGTTAGTTGATTGCATGTAAAAGCAATCCAAGTGTCAACCACCACTACTTGAGAAATAGTTAGCATTAATTTAATTTAAAGTTAACTAAATGTACGACAGGGAGGATACAGGTCACTAGAGGTACCATGCAAGCGGGTGTCATATCCACCTTTCACTAGAATTTAGTGAAAAATCAAATCAAGTGTTGGCCTACGAAATTTCCAACGAAATCATGAAACTGTGCAGAGGTAAATGGAATAAGTATGTCAACTCTACCAAAACAGAAGTAATTCTTTTCACGAATAAGTCACACATCCAAGACTAACTGGAGCTACTAAAACTATTTGTTGGACATCATTCTGGAAGCGGAATACTGACTTACTTAAGGTGGATCTACAACTTGTTCTTGGTCTTGGCCAGCTTAATATATGATTTCCAAGCACTTCGGTCTTGTGCGTGCTTTCACCAGTTCGTCATACCAAAGATTTGCTTGGTTTCTTCCCTGTCTGAGTTTACCTGGAATCCGAATACCGAGGAAAGAATGATGAAAACCCTGTGCGTCTCTTATACCTGAAGAAAGATGTTCGAAAGAACCTATGATCTACTACCGAAAATCATACACAGGATGTATATTGCGAACGTCAGACCCATTATAGCATTTAGTGCTTTCCCTCCTAGTATGGTAGAGTGCAGTAAATTTTAAAGAACATCTTTCCCAGCTAACCAAAGTCCAAATTCTAGTCTGCATGGGCATTGCAGCAGCACTAACATCAGCTCCACCAGTGGACCTGGAGACAATCCTCGATATCCCGCCCACTGATGTCCACCTCTGAAGTTGTGCAGTTACATTTGCTTCCCGTCTAAGATAAACATGCAAAAAAAAAAAGTCCACATCTATGTTCTGTGAGCAAGGTGTGACGGCAAATTAATAGAAAAGACTGACTGTATGTCATCAATAACGAAACCTTCAAAGTTTCGTAAGGAATATCCCTCCTGGTAAAAATCTGTGTTGATAACCTTGCGGTACTCAAAGCTTTACATCAAAGGCGGTAAAATCAAGATGTACGTCAAAATGTATTAAGGTCCTCATGCTAATCCAACAGCACAAGCTAACATTTTCCTGGGTCCCTTATGTGCTAGAAAGGGCTCTGAATCAAGGATGCCGGACGATGGAATCATATAAAAACTTCTAAGATAAGACGTTCTTTATGGTCAGACATAAATCCTGCATTTTGACAAAAAGAGACACAGGAGTTATCACAGGTCAATGCACGACAGTTAAGGTGACAAATCGTATGGATATATCGCCAGATGACTAGTGTCGAGCATGTAACGACGCTAAAGAGGAAGAATCAGTAGAACATTTCTTAAGCCACTGTCCAGGTCTACAGAAATGTCGATTCACTTACCTTGGAAGCGAGTTTCTGGACAACCTTGAATAGCTGGCCAGTGTACCTTTGACTTTCCTAGCGAAATTGATTAAAAGTACGGAATTGCATCATATTCCATCATCCTATCCATTAATACTCTATTTTTTCCACCCACTCTCCCTCTCCTACCACAACCAACTTATTACCTAACTTATTACCTATTATTATGTTATAGTCACCATTTAACTTTCAAACGCACATGGTGAATATCTTCACTCTACACTCAGAAAAAATGCTTCAATTAAACTTAAAGCTTTAGGAGAGGTTATTTAGTACAGTAATACATGTCAAACCTTGATTATGGCTTCTGGTTCTAGCTCTTGAATCGCTTTCCCAATATATAGACAACACCGAGACGACTGGTAATACGATTTCCGAATCTTCGGTAACAAAAAATGTTTTATCAGGCTTCTGTTGCACACCGAGCACAATTAGCCAATGGATGCGATATGAATAATCCCCAAACGAAAAATGAAATAAACTCCAATGAAATTAATCCCAAATAACACTCAACTTTAGTGAAATAATTCTCAAATAAAACATGAAATCACACATAAAACCAAATAAAATAGCTTTGGGGTTAATTTTATTATGAAATAATTCCCGAATGTTTAATGAAATAACGTCTAAATGTCTTTTCACAATTTTTTTTTGGAGATTATTTCATTTCTTCCATTGGGTATGTAATTTGGGGGTTATTTTGTAGCTCCGCCAATGGAGACTCTAATTGTTGCTCGAGTTGCCTTCATCTCATTGACGTTATTACCATCCGATGTCCCTTACTGCGGTGCATCCTCATGTCAGTGGTATCATTGTGTGGTAGACGTCGTTCTCATCTATTTTTTGTATCCATCTTTGATTCCAACATATCTATAATGATATCAGCTGGACTTGGCAGTCATGACTTGTGTGAAACTAGACGTTTAACTGATTCTTGTCAACATGTTGCAACAAGCTGTCGTTCTTTCATTCGCGTCTTTGAATTCCTATTTCAAGCACGGTCCTCATTTACCTGTCCAAGAGTTTGTACTTTGCGGTTTTCGCTTTAACATATTCAGAGTTCTCAAGGTAATGTCGGCAGTTTCTAATGGTCCGGAAGCAATCGTTAAATTATTTCCGACAGCAACATGTCGCGCAGGATCTCACTTCTATTATGTGACTATTAAACATTTTTTTAGAAACCACTAGCTTCTCTTTATTGCCCTTAGTGGCTGGTTTCTTAGGCGGTTTGTTCGAGTTTTTTTTATTTATTTTACAAACACTCCAAGGTTGTCTTTTTTGTACTTGTCGTTTGTCAGAATTTCAATTGAAGAATCGAATTTATGACAGTTTCATTCATGGAAAAAACGCTATCTCTCCGTTGTGTTAAGCAGCCTGGTATGTTATTGGTTTCCTCCCTTGATAGGTGATTTTTAATTCTCTTACCTCTGGTATGGAACAACTTAAAAATTCAACCATGAAGTCAAACGACAACGGAACTATATTAGTAGATTTCAAATCACCTGTTTGTCGCTTAAAAAGCACGCCAACTTTTTCGTTCGAGATCATGGCTTAGGCTGTATATATTTTACATGCAATTTCCCTACAACTACGATAGAGGAAGACTACATGAAAAGGGAAGTCACCGAGGCGTTTGGCAATTATTTATTAGCATGCCCATACATAAAAATAAGTTTAGAGCCACGTTTTTGTTGACGAGTCCTCCAATTGCTTCCACTGCACCTCTGTTGTGAGAAATCATAATAGTCCCTTCAATTACTACCATTCAATGACCATTTATATTGGAAAATCATTAACCGTTCAAATCTCAATTAAAACCGTTTGTAAAACCACATCGATGTTCTCACTAATTACTGTTCAGAGTATAAAGGAATCAAAGTACATCCACCCTACACCAACAAAATTACTTCATCAAATCTGCAAACCTAAAGGAATGCCAACACCTTTGGCAACCAGTGCTTTTAATCACGGGCAGCACTTAATGACTGCCCGCCCCTACATGTGCTGGCCCTTTTTATCACTTCTCCTTATCGTTGATATTGAATTGAAAAATCTTTATTTGTTTTCAAATCTCCAACGATTTCCATGGACACCTTCGCACGCATACATAAAAAGTTCTATTCGCTTGTGAATGGTGAATGGAGATGCACGTTTCGGAATAATAAACCGGAAAAGGATGCAAATAACTGCATAGAAAACGCATTCAAGCAAACATTGTGGTTATAAAAATGATAATATTACAGAAATTATGGAAATTTTAAATTAAAAAAAAACCCGACAAGAAAAACAAGCAACGAAAAAGAAATCGACCACATTCCGGTCTCATCCCTCCAGAGCAGCAGCAGCAGGGAACTGTGGTGGTGGCAGTAAGTAAGCAACATTTGCATTATTCATGTTCCGGGAATGGTTTCGGTTGCCGGAGTGATGTGCCGGATACAATGAGTGCGGGTGTGTGTGTGTGTGTGTCGCCTGCGAAGGGACATTCAAATGCAGATTGTATTTGTGGTACAACTGCACCATTGGTTTCTGTGTGTGTGGGTGTGTATGTGCTGGCGATAGAGAAAAGTGCGGAAAGTTGCGGAACACAGAATGGCAGGGAGAGTGAAAAATAAAAATACGGTTGATTTGCATATTCTTGCACTTTATTATTGAAAAATTAAAATGTTGCCCGCAAGAGTTAAGCATACAAAATGCGAATAATGAGCAAAGTAACGATGCTAAGTTGAAGCGGAAACGGATGTAGTTTGAAAGGTAAGTATGCCAAAGTGTAGGTGAGAATATCTGCACGGTCATGTGGGTATCATGGGTTTAGGGACGCCTTGAATACCTTGGTAGCAATTTTAAACCTGCAGGGTCATAGTCAGAGGATAGTGGAAAATGGTCTGAGAGGCTGGGTAATATCGTTAGCGGTTGTAATTAACACATAAGAAAAAGTAGGGTATTTGATTTATTAACGATATATAAAAGGATCTTTGTATAAAGACAAAATTACACGCCGAAAAAGAAGTTCATTTAAAAAAAAAATTCAGCAAACAAGTTCGCATCCGACATTTATATATTTTTCCATACCACAAACATTAACTTGTTGGTAGGTGATAAATATCGAATATATATGTATGTATACAGTTTTGTGTCATTTTTTATTTTTTTTTTCAATTTGTGGATTTCTATAAAACAATCCATCTCATTCGCTCGGTATTGCTTTTATTGCCTCCAATCGCCTTCCCTCTCTTTTAGGGGAAGAGATGGAATACGAAAGTTTTTAACAGCTTTGTTTGAATTGGTATGTAGTAGGAAGCTCTATAATCAACGAAGATATGATATGAGTCAATTTGTTTTCGCAAGAGTTATCCAGGATAAAATCTGGCCAAATGTTGATTTTCCAGACCTATGAACCTGTTATTCTATCAGCATGTGGCTTCAGTTGTTCATCAAATAAATGAATTTTTTCAGAAATAAATAAATACAATGGACAAAAGCCCGGCATCTACAAATTGGCCCCAGTCAAATTAAATTACATTTTTTTGACGAATTCAAATAAATATTAATTTGCAAGATTTTTCTTAATTAACTAATGAACCCTTAAAAAACACAGAGACATGGGTTGTCGGAGGAAACAAATATTTACCTCCTTATTTCCCTTAAAGATCTATCAGGGAACAGACGTGGAAATTCGGTGTATTGTATACTCACTGACCTACCGTTTTTAGCCGGCTGCAAAGAGCTAATGCTAATGTCAGTACGAAGAACTGAGTTACACTGAAGTACAGAGATCAGTGGACACCTATGCAGACGAAATATCACTTGACAAACTCACATGATCGATTTCATACAAACACTGCCGAATAGTTCAGGGTAGATTTTAAGTTTCACCCGTCTTTTAATAATGCATTTTATTTTTTAAATCCGACATACCAACCCATGAAGCACAACAATTATTCGGGCCCTACCTATGTATATTGACTTCTGAAGATCATATACATAAGGATTAATGAATATCTTATTTTGTACTGTCTAGTATGAATTCCATCACAAGGCCCTTTACTTGGCATTATGCCTGCGAGCCGCCCTCGACCACTTGCTCGTTGATACACAAATGCAGATAATTTCCTTTTATATGCAAGCATCTATAGAATTCCCAACTACATCTGCTGTAAAGTGTTTAAGTTTAAAATGTTTTCTCTTCTTTGGCTGCCATATTTGCGCTTGAAAGCTCGATAACACTCTGTGGGTATAGAATAATTCAATGAAGTGTACCAAATCGAACGGCAAGCCGCTAAGGATACAGCAAGGAAATGCAAAACGACCAACTCCATATCCAGAACTGAAATGCGAGACTGGTTGTCAAGGATTTTGGAAGACAACGATAGTTTGGTCAATCCAGACAGTTGTCAAGCGGTAGCAGTTATCTTAAATCAAATTGCTATTTTAATGAAATCGTGGATTGAAGATATGATCTGTTTATCTGCCGTGAGGCCATGTAAATGTGGAAAAGCGGCAAGAACATACATTTCGTGACAAAAACATAAACCAGTTTAATAACAGCTTAAATCAGAGCTCACTTTCGATATCAGCTCGATATCGTCTATGTAGAACAAAAACTCATCATCTACATTTTCATAGTTTTGAGTTATAAGGGGTTTTATATAAAAGTTATCATTAAAAATCCAATATTTCGATAACAAATATTTTGAATACCACAATTTGTTAATTATTAAATACAACATTTTATCCACCAAAAACTTTTGCATAAGTTGTATACTGTTATATCGACAAAAACCTTAGCTAGATAATGATGTTTTCTTCACAAATTTGATCGCAAACCTGCAGTTAGTGAGTTATAAAAAAAAATCCTAGTAAATAAAATAGATATGCGCATATGGATAAGCGCAAAAATAAACAATGGAAAATTATGAAATAAAATGCAATAACTCATTTTTCGCAAAAGTGTAGTTGATGACTTTTTCTTCTACATAGACGATATGTCGTTTCTGCTAACTGGGTTCTATGTGTGGTAAGACGGGCGATAGTGAATCCAACTAAGACCTAAATTTGCTGCTCGTGGACATAGTAAGTAGCTAAACTGAAACACCTACGACATTATGGTATTTCAGTATTTGTCCTATGTAAGTGCTCTTCGATGCGAAGTGCCCCAAGGTCCTGTTCTCTCGCCTTCCTATTCTCTGTATTCAAATTTTTATTGACGATTTGTTGTGAACCCAATCTTTAATTTAGCCGATGACAGCCACCTCTGTCATTTGTATACATTTGACCATCGACCAAGTCGTCTGGAGGTCAGGGACAAAAGGCAGACGATGGATGACAAAATCAGTGCAAATGGGTACCGATGATGAAGTGTGGCAGCTTCCGAAACGGATGCGTATACCTTGCCTGCAATCAAAGCAAACACAATGAGTGAAACTGTTTTAAACCTTTCTATTTTTGCAAAAAAAAATAGAAATAATCAATGATCTCGACTAACACAATATCACCAGACTTTTTAAGAAAATAATTGCACCTATTTTGGGTAGAGTGCATCTTCGCAGACCTCACCATATCGTACGATTTCGTAACAACAAAAACTAATCAATTAGCTATTGGTGTTCCTAACAAAGTAACCCATTATCGTTTATATATTAGCATGTCTCCCCGTTTGTGTGAGATCTACAAATCTGTAATGAGTTTTTATTGTGTTGTTGCCACATCCCTTGCTGAGGTGATACGAATAGCTCCCCTTATGATTTTTCTCCGACGGATCCAAAAATCTAATGGCTAAATCTGAAAACAAAAACATCAAAATAAACTAGTAGCATTCAAAAGAACTTATACACAACAAGTAATCATACTTATGTGGGAAGGCGATGGAAAGAACCAGCCGCCACTTCTTCAGCTCACTTCAATAGAATCAAAGAATCTTCCCTCTCCAAGCGTTTGCAATGTAATTGAATGCAAAACCTCAAACACTTAATATTTGTTGGGACATGGAGCAACATTTTGCCAAAGGAAACGTAAATGGCTTTACCCATAATATCTGTTTCTGCTCGGTAGAGAATCAAAACTGGTGGGTGGATGACAGTGGCAGTGGCAATGAAAAGACCAGCAATCAGGGATTTTCACACCCACACACTTGAAAGGCTTTTGATAGTTTGAATTTCATTTAAGCACCAACATCATCAACTACAGTGGTGAGTCAAGAGGTGAACTGCTCATTCCTTGCCACAAAGAGATGCAGATTGCTAGGAACTCATAGGTTTCAGTACCACTCCAATGGTTATCCCACCACCATCAGCATCAGTTCCACCACTACTCCACTTGAATATCTAAACAATATCCCCTGTTGTTGTCTAAACAATAACTGCAACACTACAAAAGGAGCGAATAGGTGTTGCAACTTGTTTGCAACATTTGATGTTGCACGTCTAGTTACATGTACATACGTATGTATGTATGTATTTCTAGCTTTTGTTATAAAGATTATGTGCAAAAAATGTAAAACATGTTTGCAGCGGATGTATTTGTTTGTATCCCTATGCTAGTTCTTCGAATGCCCTACAAACAAATGGAATATCTGTTCCTTAAAAAATATAACAATAATCGGCATAGAATCTTATTCTGCAAAGATTTCGATTTTGTGTCTGCCATGTACTTTTTTTTTTAATTTGACAATTTAACACTGGGAGGTATGAATAGTTTGGGATCCTTAATAAGGAAGAATGCGCCACTGCATTCTTGTTTTGAAATTTTTGCTATTTAGCTTTAAATTTGGAAAAAAAAAAAACCTAAAAAATAATGAATCAACTATTAAAAATGTACATGTTTTAAAATATTGAAATTTTTGCAGTACCCAAATAAAAGTATTTGAGGCAATGAAGATGATGATAGACAAATTTTCGAAGCTTTGGTATCGATTAAATTGTAATATTTTTTTTTTCGATCGTTATATTTATACCCACATTTAATACGACCCAAAAGTGTAACACATAGAAATATTAACATTAGACCCCAGGTGTCTTTGAACCAAATTCGATTCATGACTTTCTAAGTCGTTTGAGCCATGTCCGTCTCTCCTGCTGGTACGCACGATAACTTTCGAAAGAGTAAAACAATGGCTTTGCAATTTTATATGGGTTAATATTTTCCCAAAACTACTTATGGAAATGTATATGCGCTATATGACCTTCGGGTACCTCCCATACAAATATTCTATTTCGTCCACTTTAGAAATCGTGAAATAATATGAATATGACCAACGCGATCTTGCCCAAATTCTGTATTTAGTAAAGATATAGCTGGACAAAGATTCCGACAAAATCTTGGAAGTTTTCAGGTACCTCCCATACAAATGTATTTTATAAAGCTATAAACATATAAAGTTCCTAGTCATTCCTCTTCTGGTGCCTTCCATACAAATGTACCATTCCGCCCACTTTAGAAACCGGGTAATAATATCAAAACGACAAGCGCGATCTAGTCCAAATTCTGTATTTAGTAAAGCTTTAACTACACACAGTATTCGAGAAAAAAAAAACACTGTTCCATATTCCGCACTTTTCGTAAAACATTATGGTGGCTACGCTGACTTTTGACTTTCCGATACTTTAGAATATGAGACTTGTATGTTTTTACTGAGGGTGAGGATATATGTAGTGTATATTTGCCCGACTGAAACTTTCTCACTGGTTTTTTTTTACTTTTCCATAAGCGGGTCTGTTTGAAATAAAAACTCTAAAAATAAAAAAATTCAACACCGAAATTGCGAAAATTTGCAAATTTTAAAGGCGTGGAGCGACTCTGATTTTTTTAAAATTGTTTTCCCTCATTAGAGGTTGCAAACTACATCTCTTTCCCACTGTGACTTTTTTTTATTTCACTCCACCTTAACATACTCCCGTTGAGGATGTCCAACACCCTTTATTTGACAAGCAATTTTAACTTAGCTAGTAAGATCAGGCCATCAAAGTCCCAACAATACATGATGCTACTATTGAGCTATCAAAAGCTGTAGTTGGGCATAGTTTTGGGCTATAAACTTTTAACGAAAATTAATTCTATGGAAAGATTGAAGACAGCTTCATGAGATTTCTATGTCTGCAAGAATATGTTGGGGCAAAAATGGTCTCAGACCTCTGTAAAATTGGTCTTTTTTAAATATTTACACATAAGTAAAACGTGTGTTTTGATCTTTGTAGCAAATAAAGCTTATTTTTTTCTACACAAAGCTTATTTGGATGTAAATATAACTCATTTGCTATCAATATTACTTATTTGTGTATAAGCAATAGCGTGTTTGGGAAAACACACAACAAACTTATTAAATTCAACAAAGTATATTTGAGAGAGCTCTTTTAGGCATAAACAATAACAGCGAGAATAAGATAGATTGGTATGTATAGAAAAATTGTCAAAAAAAATAAAAAGTATCACACAACTGTATACATATATATTTGATATTTAGAATCTACAAACAAGTTAATGTTTGTGGTATGGATAAATATATAATGTTTGATGCAAATTTGTTTGCTGAAATTTATTGAAATGACAGACAACATGTAAACGATTAATATCATCATGAAAAGGACTAAGGTCTCTTCACTGACAAGAGAAGATTGACCCAGAAACAGTCATGGAAGAGGATACAATTTAAATTTTCACGGATGACTCAAAATTGGCGAAAGCAAACCTCGCATTACTTTTCTGAGAAATTCTAGACACAGATAACTAATAGAGATTACCAAATAATTATAGAATTTCCTTAACCCTCGAACTGGCACATGGTTCTGGCCAGACATATTTCATTTTCATGCTTCAATTTAGCATACCTCTATATTAGGTACATGGCTGTAATTTCAGGTAATCTCCCAAAATATTGTTGGCTTTCGATGTATAAATTAATAATTGAAAAAAAGTCCTTGGAACAGGACAGAAAGCCAAATAAACGTTGAAAATCGCACCAATAATCCGCACATTGTGGCTCAACCAACAACTCGTATATCATTTGAAGCGTACTTTGGGAGACCTCTCAATATAGCAAACCTTAATGTGGCTTCACGCAGTGGTCCAGACACATTAGCTGCCAAAAAAGATTGCAGAATTTGCCTGCAGCAAGGTGACATAATACGCCGTAAGACACGCTTTTTTTGTTGCAAATGCAACAATTCTGTTTGTCAGCAACATTCAAAAGTAGATTATTTATGTTTTTGTTATTTATGTTTTGTTAATTTTCTATTTTGTCATAAACATTTATTACTTTACCCATAATAAAGAGAAATATATATAGAACAAAAAAATTGTTGCCCTTTTCATTCCAAAGATTTTTTCAGGTCTATTTTTTCCTCCACAGGTAGCTAATAACATAGTAAAAAGAAATAGAAACACAAAATATAACAAATATTTTCCTATCTTAGTAAAAAAATTAACGGCAAACAGCCCTTATTTCCATACAAATGCATGTAAATGTATAGGGGTCTGGCCAGACACCATGTGTCAGAACTAAGGGCTCAAAATATGTGCCTGACGAAGGGTTAAATAATTTTTGAAATAGACTCACCGAGCTGTGAACTCTTACACTAACTGACCACGACTAGTTTTAAAGCCTGCTCCAAAAAGGTAATGCTTTTTCAAATAAGTGTTAAATGGCTTATAAAGGGTCCGCTATCTAACTTTTTATTTTGTTCAACTAGTTCTTATTACATTTTCGTTATCGGCCATGTTGAACGGATTTTTGTTTACAAGGAGGATATTGGCAACATTTGGTCTCAACAGGACGGCACTACGTGCCAAACAGCCGAAGCTACACTCAATGTTTTGTGCCGTGTTTTTGAAGATCGCATTATCAGCCGCACAGCTGATGTCGTTAGGCTTCTACATGACCAGCCGAGGCCGCCATTTGAATGAAATTATTTTCCATTATTTACCGTAAGGATTGTACTTTCAAATAAAAAAGAAATTTGAGAAAACATCCAGTAGTTTTTTTTATAGAATTTTCAAAAAAAAAAAGTTTTTTGGCGGACCCTGTATATGTTCTCTTACTCGTAAACGCGACCAAATTCCATCGCGCCCAAGTTACATCGATTTTGGAATCCACATGTAAGCTCAATCTCAGTTTCGAAGTTCTCTGACAGGCTGGATTCTGAATCCAGTACATGTCGGAACACCGGGTAAATCTGGCCATGTTATTACCTAAATCGCCAGACTGTTTTATGAATACAGTAAAAATGTCACAATGTTTTTTTTTAATTACCGACAAAACTTGCTGAAGACATCTAGGGTCTTCCTTAATGTTCGAAGACAACAATATTGCAATTTGTTCAAGTAAACGGAATATATTGTCTGCATTTTGAATTGAACCCGCATTATTGTGTTCTATTGTTAAAAAAACTGTACACCAACGAACATATTTTGAGTTCTTTTTGTAAAACTGTAGCCTCCAATGACTGGGGAAATGTCGCACTTTTTGCCCGCACTCTAGTCGACGGTGGAGAATGTTACACCGCAAAACAGCAGATGTCTACTTTGTTATCATTTCCAAAAAAAAAATCCATAGCAATGTGAAAGCAAACATCGTCGCGACCATTCAGTTGGTGTTACATCCCAATTTATTGGTTTGTTAGCCCAAAAAGTGTGAAATGTTCGGGGTGTGAATGCAAAATTTTTACCATGTTACAACATGTGTGGGTAAAGTTTTATTTCAGAAACGAGTTCACCATTAGTTATTGAAAGCAAAATTCAGTCTGAGAATACAAAAGAAAACTACTGCAGTATATCTAACTTTAGTTTAATTTCAGTCCGTCGTTTCTGTCTGTGTTCCCTAGATGTCACTCAATTGAACGCAGTACTCAAGCGTATCTTCATGTCTGACTAAGCAAACATATCGCAAACATTTTCAGACACTTTTAGCATTAACTTGAAAACTTGAGACATTCGCCAGCACATGCAACTTCTTGCCAACGAATGATTCCTGTGTTAAATACTTAACGTGGCCGCTGCTGACGCTATTGCCCCCCAAAAAAAAACCCATTCAAGAACGAACAGAAGAAAAAAAAACATAGAATAGCTTGAAATGGCAACAAAGCCGTGGACGGACACAATATCCAAATGCGAGGCGTACCTGCAGCTGTCTCAGTTGCATAAATTCGCTTTTGTGGTTCGTTTTGATTCGCCTTTAAATGAGTGTTTGAAAGCCGTGAGCAAATGCTACGTTCAGCTAAAGTGTTTGTTCCTCTGGCCGATGGGGTTGGGCACTGGTACTAGCACTGGTTACTTGCACTCTTGTTTTTGTTGGTTTTATTTTACGTGGAATAGAAACTTCGTCTTTTCCGCTTTTTTTTTTTTTGGGGTGAATTTCCTTTTCCGGTCTATTCACAGTTTGAGTGCTTTGAGAAGAAGTGTGAAAAGTTTTCGCCCGATGTGGCTTCCACTGATGTCCGGGAGGATGTTGCTGTTGTTGGTTTATTTAAGAACTTTTGACTTTTTTTCCCCCAAGCTGGACGAGTGAGCATTGTGTACGTGGTTTAGTCTGCATAAACTTGTATTCCGACGTGTTGGATTCATTCTTCCTGTTTTTTTTTTCACACAAAAGTATTAAATAGAGAATCTCTTTTAGCAAAAGTGTTTGCGGTTAATGCATTTTTTTTGATTGTGTCGGTGGGTGCATTGGAAATTAAAGCATTTCAGCACTTGAAATATTCTGTTAATCACTCAGTTTTAAATGGACTGTGAGAAGTCAGTCAAGAGCATTTGAGTTAAATAAATGACCAAGAATAGACTTGTACTTTCTTCTTTAAAAATAAAAAAAGTATGGAGAAGAAAATTGTTTTCCAATTGTTTGTTCAACTTTCACAATAGACAAATTGTTATGAGTCACCTATAAAGAGTCTCCTATATTAGAAGATAGATATATTTAATATCAGTGGAATGTATCTTAATATATATTTACCCTCGACACTGATTCACTGATTCACTGACTCTGTCACGCAGTACGTAATAAAAAAAATAATATTTTTTTTTTTGTACAGAAATTGTGTTTTCCCCAAATTTTTTTTACCAAAAATTTTTTTTTACAATTTTTTTTTTTTACAAATTTTTTTTTTCAACTAATTTTTTTTTCCACAAAATTTTTTTTTTCAACATAAATTTTTTTTTCAACAAAAATTTTTTTTTTACAAAATTTTTTTTTCCAAATTTTTTTTTTTCAACAAATTTTTTTTTTTCAACAAAAATTTATTTTTTTTCCACAAATATTTTTTCCAAATTTATTTTTTTTCGAAATTTTTTTTTACAAAATAGTTTTCTCAAAATATTTTTTACAAAATTTTTAAAATTAAGTAACAAATACTTTCTCATGCAAATTAACGGGCGCCATAGGCGCATTACAACTTACTAGTTTAACATATAAATACACTGTCCGATATAGTTCAATCTGGAAGTAGCCGCCTTGCGTCTCTTAGGAATGCTGGTAAATAACTCTGTGACATTTTGAATAAGTGATATTTGAGAGAAGTTCCTGCTTGGCTATTACTCGTAAAGTCGCCAGCGTTTACATGGTGAAAACAGTCGCTGACAAATCATTAACGAAAATAACTTATAAGCATTGAAATTGATTTGCAGAGTTCTCATCGTATTTATCCAAGTTCCATTGGAGACGGCGTAGGTTTTCTACGCCAAAAAAAATTTGATTGATAAGCAAGTTGACACAAGTAGTGTCGACTTTTAGGATGTTCAAATGTTCGTTCTTGAACATGTCCGATTGTCATTTAGATCAAGCCAAGAAGACCCAACTGAAGTTAAAAATACACCAGCTTCACTGGCTGCTCAATGCGAACTCGGAACTTAGTCTGGAATACAAGGTCCAGCTCTGCAATACCATAATCAAACCAATATGGTTATACGGCGCAAGCAAGTTCGAGAAAATCCTAAGAGTTCAGTCGAAAACATTGCGGTTATTTTCCGGAGCACCCTGGTATATGAGAAATGAAAACATCCACAAAGATTTGAATGTACCTCTAGTCAAAAATGCAATCCAAGACATCAGGATAAAGCACCAATGCTAACTTAGCTAGACAAATATTAAGAATACCAAGCACTTCACGACTCTGGAGAAATGAACGCCAGAGGTCCCGCCTCTATTTCAAGAGGTTTTAAACCGAATTTGGTTTAAAATTCTCTAATATGTGAACATTTTCAAGATACTCTGTAGAGGTGGTTTTCAACAAATTTCTGGAATATGTGACCATAGTCTATCAAGTCATGAAACTGTCTTGTGATGCAAGTAACAGTCAAAACAACGTCAATATACGATTGTGGAGGTCCACTGCCACTATATCACAATGCGAACAAAAATGTATCAAAAAAGTGTTCATTCCTGCCAACACGATGCAGATAACCGCTGAATAAAAAAATCCATACCGGGATTCATTACTGAATTAAATTTAAGATTCATGTTAGGCTCCTAAGAAGCAAATCCAATAATAATCAATAAAGCAAACATACAAAAATTTAGATCAATTTCGATTTCTGTGGTGGAGATTTATTGCAAGAGTTTTTGGGCAGACAGATAACGTTATTCTGATCCAGGTTTTGGTTTACCATGCTGTGAATATTAACACATCAAAAATAACCATACACAATTAGAAAAGTTGGAAATTTAAAAAAAAAAAAAATCGGTACAAAATCTGTCCAGAAGGGGGTCAACTGTCTAGGGATGTTTCTCCACGCTTCAGAACATAAAAATATACGAAAACTGAGCAAGATATAAAAATGGTTTAATAACTTCAAACTGACAGATATGGCTAAAGTGACCTACTAATTTTGAAATGCAAAAAAAAAAACACGAAAATGTCTGTTAGATGACAATTTACTCGAAATGCGGTACGTCCCGCCAAAAGCGTGCCATTTGGTCAAGCAAAAAAGAGACAACGTGGGCATTCCTTTTCAATCGTAGTTTGTACTTGATATTATTGCCGGCATACACCACCTCATCGCATTCAAAAGTTCTTTTCCATTCGTACATGGGAGCGTATTATTTATTTCTATGCTTTAGTCAATCACTCGTACGTCTGGGTTCTGTGGTCAGTACTTCATCGATTTATGTCGTGATTAGTTGCAGAAAATAGCAAAGTAAATCGTAATTCAAATTACTCATACGTTGTAAACGACAATTTCATCACTTATTATTGTGACGCACGCTACATAAAATGTAAGAAGCTTTGAAGGTTAAGGTATGTGAAACTTAAATACCTATAAGAAAGATGAATATAAGAGAATTACAAAAACAATTATTTGTAGCCAAAAAATTTAGTCTGACATTGACGAAAATGGATCGCTTAACAATCACACAACGCGTAAAAATGATAAAAACCTACTACAAAAGTCGTGATTCTGGCACAGCCACATATCGTGCTTTAAGAGGTAATTTTGGTTTGTGGTTATGAAACACATTTCGCACTCGGTGGGTATGTTAATAAACAAAATTGTGGTATTTGGGGTTCTGAGAATTCTCAAGTAATTGAAGAGAGGCCATTACATCCACAAAAAGTCACTGTTTGGAGCGCTCTTTGGTCCGAAGGTGTGATTGGACCTTACTTCTTCGAAAACGACGAGGGAACGACTTTCACCGTCAATTCGGAGCGTTATGGTCGTATGATTACGGACTTTTTTTTGCCTGCTATTGAAGAATACGACTTGGAGAATATGTGGTTTCAACAAGACGGTGCCACATGCCACAAAACTCGAACGAATATCGCTTTATTGCAAGAGAATTTTCCTGGCCGCGTAATTTCTCGTCGTGGCGACATCAACTTGCCACCAAGATCATGCGATTTGACATTATTAGACTTTTTTGTGGGGCTATGCGAAAGACCATAGCACTTAAGAACCAACATTCATCAAGTTATGGCTGAGATACGGCCCAATATGTGCCCAAAAATTATCTCAAAAGAATCAATGCTTGTAACACGTTGCGTGGTGTTCATTTAAATGATTTGCGTTCAAACTTTATAATAAAAAAAAAAAATAGCATGAAAAAAAAATATTTTCTGTGCGTTTCATTTATGTTTATGTTTAAAAAGCAAAATGGATAACCCTTTGTTTGGAGGGAGGAATACAGCACAAATGTTGTCGCTCAAATTGTCAATATTAATCATATGACTTGATGAAATTTCCATCAGAAGAAGTATTTTATGGGGCAAACTATTCTTTTGGCAGTATTTTTGAACTTCCGGACAAAAGTAAATTTTAAACCAATTGTTAAACAATATTTGTGTAATGACATTTTAATAACAGGATGCGTTTGTTGCAAATATTTTTTGTGGCCCTTGGGGTTTCGATCTTAAATATAAAGGGCTTTAACTTTAAATAACCTGCTGTGTTTCCTCCAAGAAGAAGCGTAAGTCTGACCTACGAAATTGTTGGTCCGGCAGCATAAATTTGCTCTTTTAAAATAAAAAAATAAAAAAACATTAAAAAAATGTTGATCAGTGTGACCACCTTCAGAAACAATATTTTGTAACTTTTCAGGACACATGTTTGGGTCTTCAGAGTCCGCACATATTCTACAAGGTGGATGCAACGCCTGAATCATGTCTGATGTTCTTGCGAGATTGTTGCTCATACTGTCTATCACACCACGGAAGCCCTCAACTTGCTTGTAATTTTATTGCCTCACTTTTGATTTCCAATTAACAACGAGCGATGTTCAAAAACGCACTGGCCTCGTTCAACACATGAATGTATGAATTTACACGAACCTTTTTTAATTGCTTTGATGATAAACTTCTCAGAGCACGCCGTTCGTAAATTTTACTCAGCGGTTTAATGTCACTGATAGAGACGAATTACTGAATGAAAATCTACAAAGTAATTCAAAAAATGTGTTTAAAACGTAACCACTTTGTGGAAATAATCACAATTCCCAACAAATTTTCCATGATTTTTTTTCTTTTGTCTTCATCACTCACACACAAAGGGAAAATCCTGCTGATTATGATGATGAATTTGTTGTTTGTACTAAAAATTCTCTCTTTCTGTGTATGTCTCGTATCCGTACTAATTGACTTAATTTATAAACATTTACACCTACACTCGCACATAAGAATATCTGACGGTGTGTTTGTGTATTAAAACGTCATCATTAGCGTCCGCGTGATGACGGTAAGACTTTCATATGAAGGTGTAGCTACATGTGTAACTCGTTAAAATTATCATATGTATGTTCTTACATTTACGAATATTGTGTAATTTATGAATTGTATGTAACGCGACGCAACGTAACGTAACATTCATATCGCATCGACTGAATCATTATAATCATCCATAAAACGAAGATTATGCACACGAATGAGAAAAGTTATGCATGCTTGTTATAGGGTGTTGCTATTGGATATGACAAGTATTTCGAATAGCAAACAGATCTCCATTTATGTAGGTTTCGGTTTTTAAAATCCAATTGTCTCTGGATTAAAATAAATCCGAGTTTAAATGAATTGTCCGCAGTTTATGAAAAGTACAAAATTCCTTACAGGCCACAAACTAATGATAGAAGAAATTAAATCTAAATTCCAAATATTTCATAAGGTGAAGCGACTTTTTCGGTCGCATAATTTTGTCCGGGACTTATTTCATAAGTTTGTTCACACCCACAGGACACACCCTGCCGCGCTACCAAAGAACAATTTTTAAATCTTTATCACATACCGAAATACAAATCCTAAACTAAATACACGTTCACGAAAACATTTTCATTTGAAATTAAATTATTTGCGTGTTTTTTTTCGTTTTATAAGGCACAACCAAACATGTTCATCATATTTTTGTTAATATGACTTGGTTTATGTATTTCGTTAACATTATGTTGCGCAATAAAAAAAATATTGTTAAATGCAATCGTGTTACATTTTTCTACATACATTTTTTTAATAAAACTCATATCAAAAGAGTTTATTCAAAGAAGAGATTATAATTTATGTCTGAATTTTACAGAAAGCGCCACAGATGCACACAGAATACTGGAGGCACTGACAGGGCGGACCAACGCATTGGCGGCAGCTGTGATAGTAATTTCATTAACAGCACGTGGCAGAAATACGCCTGACAAAATGAAAGGATACACGACGAGCAATGGTGATAAAGGTGTGCATCATCATCAGCGGCATCCAGGGAACATATTATTCTGTGGATTATGATGGTGTTAGGGTTTCCAAGAAAGAGCAAGAAGTTCGTGGCAACGTTCGAATTGTCATGGTAAAAGTAGACAAATGTAGACTTGTATACGGCCCAACTTTATCGATTGCTCTGAACTTAAGTTGTGACTATTTGTCATATTTATTTCATTATTATAAAGCACATTTCACATAATTTAAAACTATTTGAACGATGGATCGACGTAATTTAAGTAGTTGCCACCTGACGGTGAGTGGATAGTATTCTATATTCCACTCGTCGATCTAATCAAATAAATTAGTTTTTAACCTTGAAATAGTTTGTAAGATTTCTTGAAGTTTCCCGAACATATTACACCAATTCTAAAAGTGAACGGATAGGACATCTCTATGAAAAAAGCTCCAAAAAACAACGAAAGATGGCCTAAAACAACATACAAATTTAGGGCATTTTTCATTATAAAAAATAAAGCCAAAAAATTTATATTTTTTTATAATTTAAAAAAAAACATATCTCATTCTTTTTTGCGTTGCTTTAATTTGATCAATGAAATGTTTTTCAGGCAAGACAATCGGAAACGTTATGGAATGACCACAAATACAGCACACCCGAAATATTTATTTAACCCGCCAATGGCAACGCAAATTTTAATTGAATATTGGTGTAGCCGGTCTCACGTACTGGGGTTTTCAACTAAAGGTTTTTGAAACGTGTTACTAATAAAGGGTTATCCATTTTGTTTTTTAAAACTAAACGTAAATAAATAATACAAATATTATAAAGTTTGAACGTTGACATTATGTGTGAATTACTACATCATTTAAATGACCACCACGCGAAGTGTTGCAAGCATTGATTCTTTTGAGGTAATTTTGGACCATTTTTTGGCACATATTGAGCGGTATCTCAGCCATAACTTAACGAATGTTGGTTTTTAAGTGCTCAAGAGTTAAAGGTTTATCTGCCTAAAGACGGTCTCGTGCGTAGCCCCACAAGTCTAATGTGGGTCTTGGTGGCCAGTTTATGACGCCACGACGAGAAATTACGCGGCCAGAAAATGTCTCTTGCAATAAAGCCATATTCGCTCGAGTTGTGTGGCATGTGTCACCGTCTTGTTGAAACCACATATTCACCAAGTCGTATTCTTCAATAGCAGGCAAAAAAAAGTCGGTTGTTATACGACCATAACGCTCCGAATTGACGGTGACAGTCGTTCCCTCGTCGTTTTCGAAGAAGTAAGGTCCAATCGCACCTTCGGACCAAAGAGCACAGCAAACTGGGACTTTTTGTGGATGTAATGGCCTCTCTTCAATTACTTGAGAATTCTCAGAACCCCAAATACCACAATTTTGTTTATTAACATACCCACCGAGTGTGAAATGTGTTTCATAACCACAAACCAAAATTACCTCTTAACCCTCTACTGCATGACCATCGATTTTTTAATGAAAAAAAATTGTAGACCACAAATTAGTGTTTATTTACGATGTATTTATATATTTTAGAAAGAAAAAATGTTTATAATTGGATATTTTACGAGAAAAAAAAAAAGCCATATATGGCTTTGTATGCATTGAGAGATATTTTCTAATTGCCATATATGGCTTTCTATGCATCAACGATCAACGATTCCTGAAAAATATTTTATAGCATCTTTTGATAGTATATATATGTAAGACTCACTTACCAACAAATTGCTCTATTTCGTTTTTAGTAATATTAGCAGGTTTATTTATATCAATCTGCAGTGCAAATAAGTTCGACTGTTCAACTATGAATTCGATCAAATCGTCATTGAAAAAAAAATTAAAGAACTCTGCTGGTGTGTCCAGTTCCTCCATAATATCTGGGAGATTCGTATTTCCCTGAAATGGAAAGTTTTCATTCGAATACGGAGGCAAATGACTTTCTTTCCAAATTGGTGCTCTTGGTTTTTCAGGTTGTTTTTTCTTTGAAGTAGTAGGTTTCTCACAATGGTCTTCCAAATCGCTCTCATCAGTTTCCGGTACAAAAATGTTGTCCTGGTCAGGAAGTGGGACTTTTACTTCTTCTTCAACGGTATCGGATATATTTTCATCATCACTTTGAAGTCCATCAGCGATTTCATTAGTATATTTCACATTACCATAAAATGATTGTACATTCATTTTTGGAAAATTTTTGGAATAACTGCATGGAAGGCCATATATGGTTTCGTCAATTTTAGCCAAAAAAAAGTATTTACAATGCTTACCTTTCATCAATATTATTGTTTTATTAATAAATTTAATGAACTTTTTACATAAAAAAAAATTTTCTTCGAAAGAAATACCTTTCTTTTATATTTAAAATTGATGGCAAACTTCTGTAAACCTCACTTCTATTAGGACAACTGAGACGCTCGCACAAAGATTGCAAAAACAAGAAGCAAATATTGTTTTTGAATAACTGCACTTTGAATTTCAGAAGAAAACAACATAGAAAGAATGATAGATAAGACAAACATTTGCAAAAGTACCGTTACCGTAAAGAGAAATCACAATAAAAGAAAAAAACCATATTTGGCGTTGTATGCGGTATAGGGTTAAAGCACGATATGTGGCTGTGCCAGAATCAGCATTTTTGTACTAGGTTTTAATAATTTTTACGCCTTGTGTGATAGTTAAGCGATCCAATTTCGTCAATGTCAGACTTCCAACTGAAAAGAAAAAAAAATGGTTTAACAACTTAATTTGACAGATGTCGAATTCCAGCCCTATACTTTAGAAACCACGAAATGGATAACCCTATAGTACATGTTTTCTTTTTAAATTTATAATACAACAAACAATACAACAAACATATTTAATAAATTTAAGCCCTTCATAATAAAACAGACCCGGACTCACAGACCGTGCGTCACCATTGGCGGATTAATGCTGCTCGTTTTGTATAGTAAATTCCGAGGCCACTACATAAGTTATGCGAACGATTTTGCAATTTTTTTTATAATTATTTAGCCAATTTTTCAGAATTGTTGAGGAATTTTTAATCTTTTTTTGGGAAGCCCTAGTTTGGGGCATTCTTCATTGTACCAAAAAAAAAACCATTAGGTTTTCGGAGCTTGTTTTAAACAATGCGTTCCGGTCAGTGAGTATAAAGATTATATCAGGCACATTCGGCAATGTTAAGGGGAATATGTTATACCAGCAAATACCCGCTACTTCGTATGCGTAAAAAAAAAAAACAAAAAAATACTTTGTACTCACTCAAATCACATTTTTTCAATTTTTGGCGATAAACATTGATTTGAAATATTGTTCCCATTTTTTAATTTTTCTCATTTTGGCCATGTTTTCTACTTTTTTTCTGGTATCCTTTTTCTACTTTTCACTCTTTAAGATTATTTTTAAAAAGTTTTCCCACATCCTCTATATTTTACCCGTCTTGGATCCTTACTGTATTCTTTTCAGTATCCTCGAGTTGTTAGCTCATATTATTAAACTTTTTGGTTTCTCCCAGCTTGTGTCATCTTAATTTTTTCCAAAAATCATTCCTGTCCACTACAACATATGTAGTTTTGGACAACAACAAACCCGTTTTAGAATGTATCTTTTTAGATTTCTTAGTAATTTTGTACTTAAATATAAGCATTATTTTTGTAATATCTAGATATTATTTCCATCGACTTAAATAAAAATTAAAATAAAATTAAATTTTAGTTTTCTCTCATTTCTTACCTTTTTTTATCCAGTTTTGAAACTTTTTGGCCCGTTTTCCGTCGCTTCTCTTTGATGAGGACAGATAGAATCAGTCCGTCACAGAGGCATTTTATATACTCATAAGTGTGTAGATTGTTTCTCATTGATATTATGCCAGTTTTGGGCCGTTTTGGACACTTTTAGTCCCCTGTTTCCATTACAACCAGTATTTGGCTCGTTCCAGCCGATTAAAAATTTTTTCAGACACATTTTTGTTTTTTCCCCTTTTGTAATTGTTTTTGCCAGAAATGTGTGTCGTCTTTTTTCCTCCTTTTTGTCCCTTTTTTATACCGTCTTGGGCCATTTTTAGACCCATCTCCAACTCATTTCCACTTCTGGTTGCCAGTCGTAGACCAATGTTCCAATAAAACACAAAATATACATTTTACCAGTTTTCCCATTTGTATCCCTTCCAATTCGTATTTCCAAAAATCCGTTCTTATAGGATGTCTAGGCTGCAAGGGCTACATACTCCCCAAATTCATATTTTGGTAAAAATTGGTTTCAATTCACTTTCATTTCTCTGCTGTTTTGTGTTGCTAATAATAAATAAATAAACAGCTTTACAAAATTTGCCTTGTACTTTCATTTTAAGCCTTAATGGGTAAGGAATTACATAATTATGAACAAAAACTCCAAAAAAGTAGAAAACATTATTTGAAGCCTAAGAAATGTGGTGCATAGGTTCGGTAAGCCAACTGTTACTTTGGCTGACGACAAATATTTTCCAGTGGTGCCTTAAAGGGTCGTCGCTCCATCTATTTTTGAATTTTAGCCCAACACTCCCACAAGTCGTCATCAGAAACACATTTGAAGTTATGTCGTTTTGAAATTCGCCTATAAAATTGTAAATTCTGAATATTGAAGTGTTAAATTTTACAGAGAAACGTATTTTAGGCCATTTCACCGAAATCAATCCAAATACGAATTAGTAATTTTATAATGTTTGGTCATTTTGGATTTTTGAGGTAACGAGATGAGTTTTAGAATAATCATGCTGACTGCTAGATTCTGCCAAACCAATTGTAAGATTTCTGGATATTCCCTTTGTTGCTCAACACTCGCAGATGCATTGGTGGCTGGTGAGATTAAGCATTATGGTATTTATCAGAAACCTCACCAAAAAGACCGTTGCCAAGATAATACCATTCATTCCCATACGTCTCCCCTACTCATCAAACAAATATGGCAGACGAAGACGTACGAGAACCTGGTGCCAAATTACATTGTTCTATCTGCATTCATTTGCTGTATTCATGTTCTACGTTGCGTCAGTTATCTGGTTGGAATAAAAAAATCTGCATTATGACGCCAGGACGATATTCGCTTCAAAATACATTTAGACACGACCGTGTCGGATGAGGAAATTCATTTTTTTTTTGTTATCAAACCCAATAAATACAATGGATTGAAATCTTTAGCAATCGTCCCATGAAATCTAACATGCGGTGATATAAAACATATTTATGGTTTATCTTTCACAAAAGCTATCAAACTACCGTACCGTAAATGAATGAAATATGTATACCTTAAACCCTTAAATAAGTCACGGAGCTTCGTTGTAATTCGTTTGTCAAACCGACATACGGACATACAAGTGCACATGATCCCGTACGTCCGTATCTGAACTCGTATCTACGCTGTCACAAGTCACATGCATGTGTGTGAGTGTGTTTGTATTTCCATTTGTTGCCTCCGTTGCTGTCAAAATCCTCGGGGAGTTTTTAATTTGTTAAATTTTTTTATTACGCTTCTCCGTTTATTTCTTTTTTTTTTTCATCTTATTTTTTTATTATTTTGCAGAATCGTGATGTGATGCCGGTTGGAGCAGCAGCAGCAGCAGCAACATTTGTTTGTGTTCCAGCCTACTCTTCTCCCGGTTTTTACAGCCGCTTAACAACGATGATAAGCAATAATAAACATAAAACATAAATTCACACAGATTACGCCGCTGGAACAGAAAATATAAAAAAAAAAAATACAAAACCCGGAGAACACAGATCCAAACACCACCAGATTCCGTGTGGCACAAAGCAACAGAAACAAAGTAGAAGCGGCAGATTTTTATGTCATTTATTTGTTGTTGGGCCACGGCTGGGATGGCTTTTAATATATTCCCCGTTGGCAAAGGGAACATTTCATTGTAAATGTTTTGCTTTGGGTATGGGGGTTTGAGGTGGTTTTGCTTTTCTCGAGGTTTTAGGTTGCATATCTGGCATTTCGTTTAAATTGAAACATAATAGCTGGAGACAGACAGACCAACAAACACACTCACCTCTAGACGGGTGGACACTTGGGGAGGAGGCGTTGGACAAAGGCAGAGTGGACGGGTGACACCAAACCATAGAAATTTAATAAACCGATATGTACCGAAATATCATTCAATGTAGACAAATCTAAAGTATGTAATGATTTTATTAAAAATATTTGTTCCATTCAAACCGTTTTTATTTTTGTATTTAATTAATTAGCCAAGTCAATGGAATTTCGATAAATTTGGCGACATTTCCAATTCCAGGAATTCATCACAGAAGTGCGGAATAAGTCGCTGACAATGTTCGATGGGTGGTATCGACCACATTGAGTTACCACCAAATCCTAATTTTATGGAATTAGTAATCAGTTATTTACTACGAGGTACTTGCAGATTAGACATTTAATTTTGGAAATTTGGAATAAAATGATAAACATGTTCTCCCTAACCTATTATTTTAATAAAGCCAGAAAATACAGTATTGTTTGAAAATTGTGTGAAAATTGTTCCACAATTACGATTCCAGCACCAGGAGTAAATCTGTTGGACGAGGATCAAAAATGGACCAAAAGACCCAAGGTTAGGTTAGTTAATTTTGCAGCCTCCCGGATTATATCTCACTTGGGTCTCTCAGGTGGACCCAAAACATTACAAATATACTAAATTGAAAAAAAATTATATGAACGAAATAACAATGGATGGTGAGTTAAAAAGGGGGGGTTAAATGGCCAATTGTTTTGGAAATTGTAACAGGATTGGCAACAACATGGTGAAACGGTCAAAGCGTAGAATATTTTTTAGATTAGTTCGTCGTTAACCCCTTCTAGTTCCACCCATACAAGTAAGGTGGCGCAAAAGTAATCCTCTTATCAGAAAAAGCTATAAATTTTGCGATTGGCCCCTAATGTCAGTAGAAACTGTGGCGGCGGCCATTTACATGACATCATATTCTCGACTTGATGTAAAAAAAATTAAAAGATCCAAAATTAAATAACCTACAAGAAGAATCAAAGTTTTTAATTTTTTTTTAATTACTGCCAAAAAACATCGGAAGTTTACTTTTGCGCCACCTTTTACAATGAATTATGAAAAAAACAATATAGATCCAGTCTTGCTCAGAACTCCTGCAGGGACTTAACTTAAATTTTTCAAAAATAAAATACAATTTTTATTAAAAAAAAAAACTTAAGTTTTAAATTAAAACATTTGTCTATAGATTGAGTTATAAGAAATTCAGTTTTTGATACTAAAATACCACTGTGAGACAAAATCAACAACATTACAATGTATGAGTTATAGTATACATATATGTGGACGGCCGTGGTGTGGTAGGTAGTCTGTGCGACTATCACACTGAAGAACCCGCGACTATCACACTCAAACATTTTTCAGCGACTGCTTGCGCCTCGTAAATGTTGGCGACTTTACGAGTAAGAGAGTATTCTCTAAGCCATGTTAATCATCTCTAGAAAAGCACAGTAGGTCCCGGACAGTGAGTATTCAAATTATATCGTACACAGCTCACTGATTCGAGTTCCCAGTCTGTTCTTCATGGAATGTTAAGGGAAATACGTAAGTATATGTTAAAAAACCCTTACTCACTTTCCCCTTTGGAACAGCCTTACTAACTCGACGATGAAGGGAGGGATTTTCGATCCCCAGATGCGGCAGTTTAACTGTTAAAATAACCGACTAGATAAATTTTTCGCTAGTAAAGATTATTTTTTCGAGCAAATTCCTTGCCTATTCTAACTGATGCCTGTTTTATTCCAGATGTGACCAGGCTAGGCTTCCATACTTCAAGACTTTTTAAGATCAGTGATATGCTATTCCGGAGAAGGAGCTTCAGGTATCGGCAATATGGATGGCATTAATTGTAGAATTCTCGTTTAGCACTAGAACTTATAAAATACGATTTTTTTATTGGGAATATTGATAATTGATAACAAAAATGTTGATAAAATTGAAAATCTGTTGTAGTGTCCAAGGATCAAAGTCTGTACTAGTTTCTTATTTATTTATGCACATATTATGCAATTAATTGTTATACACTGCTTAGCAAAAAACACTCCTCATAAATCAAATACTTGTTCCTGCATAAATCATTGAATGAAAAAACATTATATTTAGTCTATTGTTATAACTACAAGTGCCAACATAAAAACCAACATAGACCAATACTGCACAGCCGCCCATGGTGCCAGCGCCCTTGCCACCTCGGAGTATCCTGCGAAGGATAATAAATATGTCAAATGCACTTGTTGAAAGAAAGCTTCCTCCATGCTAGACCACAACCCCACCAGCAACGATATGCTGCTGCTGTCAATAAAACAAACCAACAAATTGTCAATAACATTCAGCCATAAAAATGCATTCTTTTCGCTCTTGACTATGTTTGTCCTTTTTTGTTGTCGGTTATTTCGGCGGGTTGCTCCATCAAGAGCTGTTTATGATTCTACACAATGCCATAGGAGAAATGGCGGGTGAACAGACAGAAGAGCAGTCATAAAATACGAGTGCTCTCTTGACCCTCTTGACGTTCACATCCATTGGCCTTATAAAATATTTAATGGTGTGTTATTTTTCCGTTAAGATTTTAAATCACAATTTAACACCACAAAATACGGGGCGCAATAGAAAAATGCCAATAAACGCTTTGTTAATATCCCAACACGTTCCTTGCCCGGTTGTCACTGCTTTAACAAAGTGTTTATGGAGTGACAACATGTGGCAGATAATGGACATATCTAACCCACACTTACCCCGGCTGATGGCGACAAAGACCGCTAATTTACCTACTACAAACTAATTCGATTCGATTGATTCATTGAAATGAATTACCTTAATCCTTTGATTAGCCATAATTTTCCAAATGATTGTGGTTGTTTTTATAAGTTTTTCAAAATATCATTTAAATTTAATGACACCAAAAGTAATTACGTTGGTCTGGTATATTTTTCGAAACTCACATGTTATGGGAATGAGAAAAAAACTCAAATTTAATTTCTCTCGATAACATTTTAATATAAATATATACATAGGATGTATGTACTTGTAAAATAAATCTATTTATTACAAACTTTTTTGTTAGGGTTGCCAGAAACAAAATAAAACTGCAAGGATATTCGATTACTAAAATGAAAAGTACGAGGGTGGCCGAAAATAACTGAAATAATTGTTTCCAGTATTTTTTTTTTAAATATTTTCTAAAAATCTACCTCGGCCCGTATCACTTCCTTCAAAA
The DNA here is from genome assembly GCA_958296145.1 of Hydrotaea cyrtoneurina. Lineage (NCBI taxonomy): Eukaryota > Metazoa > Arthropoda > Insecta > Diptera > Muscidae > Hydrotaea > Hydrotaea cyrtoneurina. Next base: position 45,194,108 of record OY282514.1, on the reverse strand, counting down.
GTAAAATCAATTCCCTTCAACTTCCTCTTGATCTTAAAAATAGTACGACAATGTATTACATCAAGATCAACAGAAGTTTCACAGACAGCAAACAAAAAACGTCTCACAGACAGCAAACAAAAAACGTCTGACGAAATGAATGAACCTAATGAATGAACCCCATATGGAAATATGTGCTTCACATCGACCCCAATATGATCGCTGTTCCTATCCGAAAAGTACCACTTCCAGAGTTCACATTCCTGACAGCATAACTCCATGAAGAAAGCAAGTTTCGATAATTAAGGGGACCGAGGACATTTATAAAAAAATTTGCAATGGGATAGGGTTGATCTGGTAATAATATTACTAGAAAATTCGGGGTTACGATTATCTTAGATTAGGCTGTGAGGATCCATTGTGGTTCCCTTAAGTCGAAACGAGAGGGAAATGATTACAGGTCTGCAGTTCTCTACATTTCCCCACCTCGATCTAGTTAATGCTGTTCCTATCTCATCGATAAGGTTTTTAAGTTTCGTAAACGGAATTTGCACTTCCAAGGTCGCGATTTCTTCTTGTACGCCCGATCCTTTTATAGCGCACTCGTGTGCTAATTCGTTGCCTTGTTTGTTGCTATGTTGTGGTACCCAGCAGAGCGTAATATAGTGCTCCGGAATTTGTGTTAATGATAAAAAAAACCCAGTACATAGTACAACGTGGTTTGATAGTTATTGAGTACAGAGCCTTGAGAGCTGCCCCACTCTTGAATTTTTAAGGCGGTAATTCCGGTTCCAAAATCTGTTTTGGTACTGGCATAGATCTCTGCCTATAAAACTATACATTCATCTGGTAGTCTGGTGAACATCTGAGATTCATGGGTTCGGAGTATATTCCGGATACGAGTATCTTAATATATAATAATCACTTGTCACTCTTTTATCTCCGAAACAAACCACAATATTTTCTGAGTCAGATTTTAACGAAACTTTGTTTGTTTATTATTCACTAAATTGAGTATATCTTCCAGTGGAGCTAAAGTTGACCCGATAAGGTACCATCCTACCCGGAGGTGGATATCTCATTGGATTCATTGTTCGTCCACGAAACGCAACAGCTTCTTGGAATAGTAGATGAACATCGCACAGTTGTGCTTATGGTCAGTTGCGGCCGCATTAAATGTCAAACATCTAGACGCAAGGACAAATATACTCAATAGGATCCTACAAGCAAAACACTGCACTGAGAAATATCTCCGACTTACCGATTAGAATATAGTATTTCAAGAGGATATAACCACGGTTACGAAATGACTGAACATACATAACTGTCTGATAATCAAGCAGCGACCAAGGATCTTCGACTGCATGTCCGGAACGTTGCGAAAAGGAAATCAGTCATCTCCTCTCTCTCGGCCGCTTCAATCTCAAATAGAACCTAAAGCCCTTTGTCATCGAGAAAACGAAAATCTCGGCAGTGTTATATCCTCCAAGCAATTAAAGTAGAATTGAAAATGTTCACTAAGTTCACACACAAAACTCTATGGTACAAATGTGGCAGAACAAAAACCCGAATGAATTGAATACAATAAAGCTAATAACTGTGAACAAAAAAAAAACTATACTGATGAGCGTCTTAACTGGTCACTCCATACTGAAGGCACAAGTAGCATTGGCCTAATCGTACTGGTGAGCGGTAAGTGAATATGGCGTTGAAAATATGTAACAATTTCTGTGCTACTATTAAGCTTTCGCCACAGTTACAGTTAAATACCTCTCAGATGTTCAAATGTCTGACTTGGCAGGAACCCGAACTAATCTTGCATTACACGGAACACTCAAATTAACCCTGTAACCGGCAAGAACGCCATCAGGCGGTCTTCAATAATTGTGCTTAATTTCATAAAAATATTTCATAAAAAATATTATCCCTCTAACCGGCCAAACCAAAATACTGGAATATCATTGCAACCTGTTCCTGTTGTAACAGTTATGCACAAACAAACAAATTTTTTTTTTCGAAATTAAACACAATTAACCTCAGACATCCTCAATGTGGTGTTGTCGGGTAGGGGGTTAATACAACAGCATAAAGACCACAGGTCAACAGGCCGACCAATTGGCCAATGTGTATGCCCTGATGTATGACAACAGTTCGTGATTACAGCGATCCCTCATTTTCAACTTTTCCTAGGTTTTTCTATTTGGAAATCGGTTTTACTCAACTTACAAACTAACTTCATTAAGGAATATGATATTTGTTTGGTTAGTAAAAGAAAACAATGATTAATTTATTTCAAATAATAATGCCATATTAGCCAATGAGCCTGATCGCAATGGTCACTCTTCTTTCAATAGATTATTAATACAACGACCATCAACTGTAAATGGCAACTCTGACCTGACCATATTTGATATAATTTCAATTACGTAAATACATTTGTATTATTATATTCAATTAATTTTATTTTTCAAAAACAAGGCAAAAATACAATTTACTGATTAATGCATGTGAATGAATATATTCCCTTTCCCTCAATCTCTCCTTCTTTGGCTACCTCGATCTCTCTCCCTCTCCGTCTCTCAGCATAATTATGATATGGCACATGATGTCCTAGTAATACACAATACTCACACATATTCATGTGATTGTTACACATAAATACATACATAATTGAATTGCATTTTAGTTGATTTGCATAATTAGAAATTGATAAAAATGTTCACACACACACACACTTTGGTACTCTTACACACACTTCCGAAAATCACTAACACATTTGTGTGAATAATTAAATACACAAATTTAAAGCGTAACGTTGTCTGTGATACCACCGCCCAAAGAAGGATGGAGCACATCCGGAGGAAACCCCCATTCCCCGGCACTCAGCACAAATTGAATTGCTTCACTCTCAAAATCTAATCAAGGTCGACCAGTTTGTGGTTTATATTGTTATTAAGGATTTTCGGATAATAATTCCAGCCATCATCATCAAACACCCAAAAGCACATACACATACTCTCAATCACACTAATGTCGATGTGTGTGTGTGGGTGAATATGTGTGTGTAAGGCATTCGACTGCACAAAATGTATTCAATTGTGGATTGTGATTGCAAAATTTCATAAATGTAATGATTCATTTTCCCTGGGAATGTACGCAGCACAGTGTTTGCAAACCACACTGTGGTCTGGAGAAATGATGATTATAACGGAATGCGGTTATCACTGGTCCACCGTATTGTATTATTGCTTATACGCTTTGCAAGTGAAGAAGTGAAGAAAGGGATATCCACAATTGTAGCATGACTTTGGTTTTAAATAAGGTCTATGACCTAATGGTACTTGTAGTACCATATCGGTAATATACGGTAATGGGAAAAAGTTTACGAAATCTGGTAGTATTTATAATTGAATGGCAAATGATTCGTACAATGTGCCAAAATTCTTCACAAAAAGATTTAATTGAACTCCGTTGAAATTTGCCAATTATAGATCGGTAGGAGCACAAATCGTAAGACATATTTGTATAGCCAATATATAAGAACAAGGACCGATGCGAAAATGTGTCGTCTAATTTTAACAAAAATAAAAACTTCTCCGAATTTTGTATAAAGTCTCATGATATAATTACGCCTTACATCGGATAGACACCAAGTCGGAAAGTTAATTTGTGTATGGGCGGTACCATCGCGGGGACCGACATTAAAATTACATAGATTCTGATTCTGAGCCAATCGGCACCAAATGCATTTAAAGACACACCTCGAAAGGACTGTTATAAACAATTGCATAATGAAAGAGTCTCTTGAGTTTTACATGACTTTCACCATGAAGGCAAAAACTATGTAAAACTTCCAGAATTTGCCGAAACCTTTCTCTTTGGTTGTGTATTAAGGATTTGACCATGAGTCAAATGCAAAAGTATAAATTATTTTGCCAGAAAATACCACCAATATTGTCAGAAGCCGATCCTTTGTGATGAGTGCAATTACAGACTGATGCGGAACGATATCACTGAAGTTTCTACAGAGATTTTCACTCGTTGAAAAAACACAGTAACGTCTTTTGTTGGAATATTTGCCATCTTCCTGACTTAAAACCGTAGTATCTCTGCTCTTGTAACTCTTGCAAACTCTGCAAGAGTAGAACATCATACTGGACGCATCAGTATCTGCGTTGATAGCCAAGTGCTGTGTGAGCTCCTCGACATTAGTAAAATAATGTAAAGAGGTTTTGGGAAGTACGAGAACATACGAGTTAAAATATTTAATTTGGCGGAAACCATCAATTGATCGCCAGACTTTATATGATGATTGTACCATTAAGAGTTACGACCTTCCTTCGATTGGGGCACAGTAATGTCCACTTACACAATTCCAAAGGGAAATAACATACGAAAAACTAAAACTGAGCCCTAACAACTGAATTGGTTTATTTTCGCAATAGGACTTTAGGTTAAATTTCGTTATAAACAGGCGAAAGATAAACATTAAATTATCTTCAATTTCTGGGGTGTAGTTTATTCCGTCTATTTTGCTTTACGCGTTCGAAGGGACGGAAATTCTAGATCGTGTTAGAATTTTACAATCACCAAAAATGATTCCATTGTAAAGCAGAGCATTGATATGAATCACTATTGGGTTGCCATAAGGCCTGTAATAGGCTGGATTTTCCAGATATTTGAAGTCAAGTTCAGTTACAAGCTATTGCCGAATTTGTCAGCTAAATCGAAATTTCACAAAGATACTTGTTTTTTCTCTCTGATCAGACGAAAGATACCTTGGCTGGTTTCCGAAATAGATAGCCAAACAAAGACATGGTCAACTTATATAATTTTGAATAGTCCACTAAATCCGAAAATTCTGATGTGAGAAAAAATATCACAGAGTAAGCCTCATATTTATACCCTCTGTCGATGAGGAAAATGATCGATCTGAAAATTCTCAGCCAACATAACAATCTATCTTATGTTGTTTTGTAGTATGCAAATACTACAAGAAGAGGTGTTATGTTGAATCACCCGGTATTTCGGAAGCTGTCACTTTTGAAGCTTTTATTCTTTGACAAGTAGAAACTACGCCATTATTAAAGTGGAACTTTGACATTGAGGTTTACTTTCAACAAGACTGCGTTACGTGCCACACAAACAACGAAACCATTGCTCTTTTACGGGAAAAGTTTACGAACCGTATTATCTCTCGAAAAGTTGATCACAATTGGCCACCGAGATCTTGTGATTTAACACCTTGCGACTTCTTCCTTTGGGGCCACGTGAAAGATAAGGTCTACGCCAACAGCCCAGCGTAGATTCAAGACCTCAAAGATAGAATTCGTGAAGCTATCGAGAACATAGAGCAGCCATTTCCAATTTGGTTATGAGAAATTTCATAAAAAGATATGGACCTGTAAGCGTGGTCGTGTTGGATATTTGGCTGATGTTCCTCTTTATTATGAAATAAACATCCGATCATTTATATAAAAAAAATTATTTTTTCCTCTTTATTATGAAATAAACAACCGATCATTTATCTCAAAAAATATAATTTTTCAAGATTAAATGTACACAAACTTAGTTTTGAACGACCATTTAATGATTTTCCCCGTTCGAAGGAAGGAACATGCCTTTAGGACAAACCCTATTAAGGCAGGAGACAACAACTGGCCATTTAAAATAGAAAACATCTTGGCTCGACTCTTATTTTGCTATCATAACCTGTAACAAACGTGACATAGTTATTTCCAAAGTAGTTGTATCTCTAACCATAGTTTGCAAGTGAATTATAATTATGATATCTCCAAAACTTAACGCATCTTAGAAAAACGAATATCATTTAGAAATCTACAGGTGTAAAACAGAGTTCACATTTCAGTTGCAAAAGTCCGCATCTCAAAATTGTATCAAACTGACCCAAAAGGATGTATTAGAAAAGTTGACAGCCGATTTAAACTTATACTTGTGACGTAGCTTAGCTTGCTTTTATATCCTTAAGACTATTAATTATTTACATAGATGTGTTAGTTTATACATAATTCTCATAAACATTTTTATTTAGACTTCAAAAATCTTTTAATTGTGTTTTTAAATATTGGCCTGTGGCCAGCCCAACTATCTTTTAAAATGTGTCTTGTCTTTGTCGATCATTACATTTCCAGAAAGGATTTTTCTGATCAAAAGTTCAATAGCACTGGAAAATGTGTTGTCTCTTATTTGTTTTCCCACAGATAATTTTAGTGTTTAATCTCAGGACAATGACCTTCGCTGACTGTGTTAATCTGTATAAAAACCAATCGAATTGCATTGAACAGTCTCCAGGCACAGTGCCGGCCGATCCAATAACACAAAGGCACTGGATATCGTAATTTCAAAACTGCAATTGAGCTGGTCCACACCAAAAGGTCATTCCACACAACGATAATTCATGATTCATGTACCATTGCAACGATTTTAATAACATTAATTTATTTCGTCTCACATCTGCCTTCGCCCAAACACACAAACACTGAGATTCGAAGTAGACCTCACCCAGTCACCCGGTACATGTGTGTCCTTGTACATGGAAATTTTTGCCAATGTGTGTGTGCATGTACTGACATCTGTATATGCACGCTTATCTATTTGTTATGTTTGAACTTAAAATATTGAAAGATGATCCAAAGATTTTAAGTGGTTTCCATTGTACGGTGAGTCCAATTAAAGTTACCTCTTGGGCATATTTACCTTGGCATGCATTAATATGATTAACATTATAATTTATTGTTTTGTTGTTGTTGGTGTTGTCATTGCTATTATCGTTATCCTTCACATAGATAGTCTTGTGATTATTGCTGCTCTATTTGGACCATTTCATGTCTGATTAGACTTGCGTTGTCGAAATGTTCATTTTGAAATTTTCCAACGAATCAAATTTCATTGAAAGCCATCAAAATGTTTCACTTCACTGAAAGTTCGTTTGCAATCGATGGCGACACCGATGTTAATGGCGATTTTGTTAAATGTTGCGAAAAGTAAATCGTAAAACAATGGTAATCGTAATATTTGATGATGTGTAAAATTATTTATTTGTTGTGAGTTATTCCATGGGAAAAATGTGTTGCCTTTAGGAAGTCCATGCAGCCGGACACCATAAAAAAGTAGGTGTCGGTGATGATTAGGGCAAGGAATCTCATGCACTAAAAAATCGAAAATATGAGCATAAAATTAGAAAATTTGCAATAAAAACACAGAAAATATGCAATTAAAAATATTTTTTCAATATTTTATTTTAAAAAAAATATTGCAAGTAATTTAAAAAAAGGCTGAAAACAATTCATTTAATATATGTACATATAAAATTAGTATAAAGAAAAATAAAACCATAAATTCAAAAAAAAATTAAATTAAGTTAAATTAAATGTAATTAAAATTATAGCAATTAAGTACATATAATAGAAATCAATTTTAATTTATTGCGTTATTGGCGTAAACAAAAAAGTTATTTTTAAGGTTTTAAAACACAAAGCTTTCCCGATTAGGTCTTAAAAAGTTCTTGTACAAAGAAAAGGAGCGCTCAACATCAACAGATGTTACAGGAGCATATTTAAAAGCACACACTTCTTTTATAGTATAATTGGTTTGGAAAGAATTTTCATCAAATTCCAAAATTTCTGCAAGTTTCCTTATTTCAAGGAAACCTTTATTTTTTAAGAGAACATTGTTTAATTTTTCAATTTTTGGCCAATTGACCATTTTACATCATTTATTTTGTTCACAGAATTATTTATTAAATCGACGGCATCTTTCAACGAATTTCGTCCTTCTAATTTTTTTATTACTTCGCATAAAAACCCATAATTGCTATGAACAAAAATCAGTTGAGATTTGAGAGAAGGCAAGTCTAACAGTTCTTTCATGATTTTAATCGATATTGAATCGGAATCGTCAAGCTCTTTTACTACTTCGCCAAATTTTTCAATGTTCTGGGCATAATATTTGAAAATATTCAAAAAAAAATGCTCTAAAATATGCGCACAAAAATGCAAAAACGGGTATTTTTAGCATAATATGCAAAATATGCAAAAACGATTTAATGCCGTTTTAAAGGAAATTTCACGATTCGCAAAGATAGCTTAACCGTTTACGTTTTAGGATGCCTAGTAAAAACATGCATTTGCATGAGATTCCTTGCCCTAGTGATGATGTAAAAAAAAAAGAAAATTATGTCCAATTCCCATACCATTTGATCTAAGTTAATCTAAATTATTATTATTTTTTCTGGTCGACAGTAAAAAACAACATTATCTTGAATTAAAAATATTCTTGACACATAATTTGGTAATACTGATTTGGGGAACGAATACTTTCATGCCAAAATGTAGTCTTTCTGTTTGCGGGTAAAGGTGTGTTAAAAATAAGTTTTGTTTGGTCTCGATAGATAAATGTGGGTCCGCTAGAGTATACCAGGTTGCCCGCATATTTATTGTTTTCACTGCCTAACGGTCAGGGTATGTCACATATATTTGTAATAACGATAGGAAATTAGGGTATTGGAAGGAGGTAAGCAGTGTAATCACATTTGAGTAGAATGTGAGAATGCCACCACTGGCAGAAAAGGCACTTGCTGTAAGAGAATTCCACGTACGAACAGTTCGACTAAGAGACGAATTTTCTCTGTAGTGCTTCGTCCAGTCAACTGGTCATTTGACAATGTACGGATGAGAGTCCCTGGCCGGATGTTATAACATCAGGGACCAAACGGCGAGTATAAGCAACGTTCCGGCGATGTTGCAAGGAAACAAAGGAGTTTTATACCCTAATATTCCGTATCATCACCACCGCTCTCCTCTGTACACGGTCCAGAAGCTGCAAAGCTGTCGATGAAAGCACTGCCCATATATGGGAATTATATTCCATTTTTTGCCAGATCTAAGTGGTGTAAATCACAATGGAATATAACTCCCATATATGGGCTGTGGTTTCAACAACATATTTGCAGCTTCTGGACCGTGTACAGAGGTGAGCGGTGGTGATGATTATGGATATTTGCGATATCAGATGGGGTGAAAAAGTTCTTGTAGCCCAGCCAGACCCGTCCTGTAGCTTCATGCCCAGAACATCAAGAGTGTCTGGTTCGTCTAAATCCACACCACACATAGAGCTTAAGGACAATGCTGGATCCGTGGAGCGTTTGTTGGACAACAAAACAGCACTGAGTCTTACGTGCATTAAAATCGACTCTGCTCATTTAACCCCACTCATAAATCGTCGCCATATCGTGGATATGTGAGTCATTCATATTTTACATTTTGTCCCCGACCTCCAGTGTTCTGGACGATAACCAAATGAATATGAATGACAGAGGTTGCTGTCATTCGTAAAGGATTGTATTGGGTTCACAGTCTGAACCAACAGGTCGGCAATGAAAATAGGAAAAAGAGAGAGTATCAAAACATTGTGGCTCTCCGGCTGCCCTCCTATGCTGGTTGACCGATCCTCTGTGAAAACTTGAAATTAATCGATAATAGTCAATACCAACACCAAATGCAATGTGTTTCGAACGTTTTGGAAATAATCACTACCTTAATTTCTCCAAACCGGTGAAGAGCTCGACTCTATCGTTCCGAAAGGAACGCCATCAGATCTCCAGTAGATGGATTCCTCGATTTCATTCAGAAAACTCGATAAACTCTAGATACCTTAAACAAGATTTCCATAAGCCTCGAAAACGCCGAGCATATTGCAATTGGGCTGTAGTTAGCGGGATTGGTAGTAACATCTTTCATGGGGATCGGCTGAACATTGGTAAATTATCAACGTTAAGGGTACAATAGGTAGACATAAGAAATGGGCTGAAATACCATCCGTGACCGGGGTTTGTTTAGGTTCGCAAAAACCCTTTTTAACTCCATGTGTTTTAAAACAAAAATATCTCACGCATCGTACTAAATACGTTTCAGGCAATGATGAATTGTTTCATCCAGAAGGTGAGCTTTGTCAACCGGGTCAGTGAATATTTGGCCATAGACAACGAGAGTTGGGATAGATGGTGAAGAATTGCCCCCTTCCCCCATTACAAGTGACTAAAATCTCTTAATACCCCTTGACAAATTAAGAACACGAAGACGCTGCTCGTGAAGAAGTTTTCCGCGCCTAAGCACTTTGGCACACGGTCCTCGTTTTTTTTCAACTAGTGCTTATTTTCGTTTTAGTTATTTTCGTTATCGGGCCAAGTTGAACGAATTTTTGTTTACAAAAATTTAAGAGGAGGATATTGGCAACATTTGGTTTCAACAGGACGGCGCTACGTGCGACACAGCCGAAGCTACACCCGATGTTTTTCGCCCTATTTTTTAAGATCGCATTATAAGCCGCAGAGCTGATGTCGTTAGGCTACTGCATGACCAGCCGACCAGCCAGTAGTTTTTTTTTTATAAAATGTTCAAAAAAAGTTAAGTTATTTGGCGGACCTTGTCAGTGGCTTCTGAAAGATTACATTCCGATTTTTCGTGCCCAGATAATTTGTTGAGCAATGCTATTGCCTAATTCGATTTGCGCGAAGGCCCAAAACGAGAATCGATAACGATGATGATGGTCGCATGTCTTCAGTTGCTGAGTCAATTGAAGCCTGTAAGCGAATAATGTTCCAGGACCGAGTAGCACTAACTAAAATGCAAGTCTTATGCTAGGGTCGCATTAGCGAAATTAGTTGTCCTGTGTTTGCGAAAAAAAAAACGTCAAATATTTTCACGCTTGATTATGAGTTCACACTGTGCGCATTTATTTGACACTTTTTGACAGCTATTAAACTATGGGAAATAAAATTGTGTCAAATACGAAAATGGGTGAAAAAAAATATTTAAGTAAAAACCCTTAAAATAAAAACAAAAATGTACATAACAATTTCTGATATCTCGCCCTGTTTTCGAGATAATGATATTTTGATTTGGAACATTTTAGCATTCTACTGACGATTCTACTCTACGGGGATATAAAAAAATATTTAATTTGTTGTTTTTATATTGGTCTGATTTATACACGATTTCTGTCAGCTGTTTCACTTACAAAATCTTTATTAGAGCAAATAAATATTTGGCAAAAAGAGAGGCAAATATTTGTCATTGAGTGTTCACACTTTGTAAAATTTTTGTTTGCTGACAAATAATTTTATTTATCAACAAAAAGTCGATTAAAAAGTCGTTAAAAAAAAATATATTGTCCAGAGTTTGACGAGGAAAAATTTGACAATAAATCTTAATATATATTTACCCTCGACACTGATTCACTGATTCACTGATTCACTGATACACTGATACACTGATTCCCTGATTCACTGACTCTGTCACGCAGTACGTAGGAATTTAAATAGGCATTCTATAATAATTCTATAAATAATAATAATAAAAAAAATAATATTTTTTTTGTACAGAAATTGTGTTTTCCCCAAATTTTTTTTTACCAAAATTTTTTTTTTTCCAAAATTTTTTTTTCAAGAAATTTTTTTTTCCAAATTTTTTTTTCCAAATTTTTTTTTTCAAGAAAATTGTTTTTTTCCACAAATTTTTTTTTTTCAAGAAAATTTTTTTTTTTCAACAAACATTTTTTTTCCACAAATTTTATTTTTTTTCGAAATTTTTTTTTACAAAATAGTTTTCTCAAATTTTTTTTTCCAAATTTTTTTTTTCAAGAAAATTGTTTTTTTCCGCAAATTGTTTTTTCAAGAAAAATTTTTTTTTTCAACAAACATTTTTTTTCCACAAATTTTATTTTTTTTCGAAATTTTTTTTTACAAAATAGTTTTCTCAAAATATTTTTTACAAAATTTTTAAAATTAAGTAACAAATACTTTCTCAAGCAAATTAACGGGCGCCATAGGCGCATTACAACTTACTAGTTTTAAATATTTGCCAAATGGGAACCCGGCTTGAGAACGAGGATGGTTCCTCATTTCGACCAAAAAACATCATTTGAATAAACGCTCTCTTCCATCTACACAGCATTGATTTGGAAAATAGCTTGCATTATTATTCAACGTTGTTTTTTTAAATGACGAACGCATGGGCAAATATTAAGTACGTCTCATATAAAATAGTATTTTCATCCAAAAGAACGTACTGAACAACTGACCTGGGAAATTCGAAGGTGACGATTGTTAATGCTCAGGTGATTGTGATGAGAATAAATACGAATATTTTATATCATGTGACCATCAATGTTGACCTTTTTCCACCTTTTATGAAGTACTGATTAGACCAATATTCATTAATACAGAAAACTACAATCATTTATTTATTACAATGACATTCGCCAATATATGCCATGTGTTCAACTCAGACCGATTTGTTAGTTCTAAATTGACAGATTTCTATAAATTTCATAACAAACTGTCGCATAATTGTTTAATTCATTAAACCCATTACTGATATATTAGTTTGGCTAAAAATCGACAACATAATTTCGTTGCTTTCAACTTACCCAACGATGACTCGGACATGTGCCAATTGAATATGTCAGCATAGTTGACACGATTCTTCGTCAATAAACCAGCGGTAAAAAGAATAAAAACTGAAATAAAACATAAATATTCAAAATATTAACAAACAAAACAAGTAAATATGAAAAACATATAGGCGGTGGGTGTAAAATGAATATATTGACTCTGTTGACATTTCCATTTCGATGTAGAACAAGAGCGACAAGCATTTTTGTCGAAAAAAAGTGGTAGGACTGGGGTTCCTTCTTTTTTGGCATTATAATCGAAATTGTTTTCTCTTCTGACAAAATTTTGCTGGTACCTTCCTAAAATGTTGTTGCACATCGATGTATGCTTAATTCAGGACGGAATAAACTAATACAAGTAAAATCATATGGATATGACATGGCAAGACCTAATGTGTTTCATTAACCTAATTACCGAACTAAGAAGCTATAACATTATTTAACAAATTTAAAAAAAAAAATGAAAACAAAAATTACAATTATCAAAAGAGACTATCGATAGAAAAGTAAACCTTCAAAAAGGATCCAGATGCTTAAAACTAATTAAAAATAGTTCCGGAAAGAGCTTGGAAAGGGCACTCGGTTAGTAGGCGGTCTCGGGTTCCTGTTTCAGGGTCATGCGTTACGCATCGCCGTCGTGCATGCCATTCAGAATATAATTGGTGGTGGCGGCGGAACCGGGGGGTGGGCGAAAAACTTGCACGGGATTTTCCTCCAAAACTGACTACACTCATCGTCAGTCTTATTTGCATTCCGAATATATCGGTGGATTGCTGAGCGTGTACGCCGACCAATATTTTTCCGCCTCACTGGTGACATTTTTACAAATAAAAAAAAACACATAACGTTCTGAGCAAAATATCGCGTTTAAAACAATTATTTTTGACAAAATGTTGTGTTGTTATTATATAAAGTTGTTGGAAACTATGAAACTTAAAGTCACACATTGTCAATATGTTTAAGACTCACATTTTTATGATGGAAGTTTTTCAAAAACCGCATAAAGTTTACAAACTTTATTCACGTTTGTTAGACATCATTCGGTTTTTGAATTGTCTGAGATTGTCAAAATTTTCATTCGAACCTTGTAACGAATACAACAGTACAGAAATTAGCCAAATCGGTCCAGCCGTTCTCAAGTGATGAAGTAACATGCGTCAATTCAGTTTTATTTATATACGAGTACAAACAAGTTAATGTGGTTTGTTGTATGGAAAAATATATACATCTTTGATTTGAACTCGTTTGCTAAAATTTGTTAAAATGGCTATTTTTTTCAGCGTGTAGTATATAAAATTAAAATACTAAGAACGGATCGGGAACATGGAAGGCTTTCATATGATCAACATTTCGCGATCAATTGACTAAAGGTCGAAACATATTAACAGTTCAACCGGTATCTTCTATTACTTAAATATAAATTTATATGGAAGGATAATTATGACATCCTTCAATCATGATTTCCTGTTTATGTCAGTGTACGGCAAACGACAGTTTCAAAATAATACAAAAAAAAACTAAACAAATACAAAACAGTTTGTTTGATATCTGTCATGTTTCACACTATTGACTAAAAGTGACAAACATAAAAAATGCAATTTTAATATTCTTAAAAGTGCAATGCAAATAAACTTCAATATAACAGAGTGATTTAAGGGAAACATGTATACATGCATATGTACTCATCTGCACATGACCTAAATTTAAAAATGCCTAAGTACAAACACACACTAGACTTGTGTATGTAATAACTCCAAAAAAAAAACATTGAAAATGTTTCAGGTTATACAAATTATTTTGAAAGCATTTAATAAAAAAACAACATCTCTAATTTCATAACATTAAAAGGGCGGTTCTATATAATGTGATGAGGAAAATCATCACCTGGAATTAAGGTTGGCGGTGTTTCCCATCCACTTATTTATACAGTGTATGATAAGACGACATAGATGGAGTCCCTTTAGACATTACTTACTTATTCCCGTTAACATTCCATGAAGCAATAGGGGAACTTCTATCGAATCACTGATGGCTGTGCGCCATATAATGTATATACTCACTGACCGAGACCTACTGTTTTACAGTTTTACGAACGGTTAAACAAAGTTTTACATGACATAGAGATTACTCCCTTACTCGTAAAGTCGACAGCATTTACGAGGAGTAATAACAGCCGCTGAAAATGTTTGGTGGTCTTACCAGGTTTTGAACCAGGGATTACTTGTGCGATAGTCGCAATAACACAACACGGCGGTCAACTTTAGACCTTAGGTATGTTTAAACCAAATTCGATTCATAACATTTTGATACGTTTGGGAAAAGTCCGTCTATCTGCGTATCCGGCAGGATCGTATGATAAATTTCGAAGAATAATAAAGCTTTGGAATTTGACATGGGTAAATATTTTAACCACTTATAAATCGTGTAATAATATTACTATGCCCCACACACTCTAACTTAAATTCTGTAAAGCTTTGAGTAGGTAAAGTTTCCGAGAACGAATTTATACCCTAGCTAACCATTAAATAAATTAACCATTTCGCCCATTAAACAAATCGTGTATTCTGTATTCAGTAATGTTTTATCTAGATTAAGTTTTCGATTAAAATATTAAATCCCAGCTACGCCTCTTTGGGTACCTCTCATACGAATGTCCTAGTCCAACCACTTCGAAATTCTCTCCATTAAATTCTCTTAAACTCGAATGAAAAATCTGAAAATCCACAAATATGTAGCTACAAAATGTCAGCAAAGAATTTAACGCAGTGTATTCAGAAAGGGCGTAGCCAGTTTTTGACATATCCCAGTGGTTACATAAAACAAAAGCATATCGTTTATGCTACAGAGAGAGCCGAAGTACAGTCGAGTCCGGTTATAACGAACTCCTAGGGACTCGACAAATTGGTTCGTTATACGCGAAGTTCCTTATATCCAGTGTAAAATAGGATAGAAGTAAAACTCTTGGGACTTAAAGAAAGGTTCGTTATAGACGAAAGTTCGTAATAACCGGTTTACGTTATAACCGGACTCGACTGTATAACATTCGCCGGAGTTGTTCTTTTCTTTAAGAATCATTTTTCCAAACCAAACGTTCCAAACTTATGACACAACGAAGATGCTCAATGTTTTTGTGTCTCAGGGAATAGATATTAAAATAGTTCGGCTTCTCAAAAAACTGTATATTATCCCAGAAATTGGACTTGATGCCAACGAAAGTTCTCAATTTATTTATAAAGGGTCAGTCAAAATAATGCACCACAAATTTCCGGTAAAAAACAATTAAATAAAAAAACGCATTAGTAAAGTACTTCGGAGAAATAAAATATTTGTTATCAAGATTGCATGAATGCCAAAAAAAAACATTCTGAAGTGGAAGTTTTTTATTACACATTTTTATAACATTTATACAATCAAATGGAATATAACTCCCATATATGGGCAGGGGCTCCAAAGACATCTTTGCAGCTTCTGGACCGTGTACAGAGGAGAGCGGTGGTGATGATAGGGTATGGAAGGGTATCCAACTCTATTGTCTCCCTACATCATCGCCGGACCGTGGGTTGTGTATCGCTGTTCTATAGATATTTCAATGGTATCTGTTCGTTAGATATCCCTCGTCTGGTCCCTGAAGTTAGAACATATCGCCGGAATACTCAGCTATCCAGGGAGTCTCATCCGTTCATTGTCAAATGGCCGCTTGACCGGACGACACATTATACAGATAATTCGTTCTTCAGCCGAACTGTTCGTATGTGGAATAATCTTCCAGCAAGTGTTTTTCCTGCCTGCTATGACATTAGCAAATTCAAGTCAAACATCAACAAACACTACTCCTACACTACAAACTTTCCTCCTTCCAATACCCGTCTTTCCTATAGCTAACACAGTGCATTGTATTTAGGGGGCATCCCCTGAGTTCGCTTTCTTGAATAGCACTAGACAATTTTTGAAGCGTATGAGTAATATTAATTTGATACATTAATTTGATCATACGTACAGGTGGTTAACTGAATTGAATTGATTTAATTTTTTTTAAAATGTAAAACTGAATTGGAATTTTATTAGCAGTCACCTTGTCGAAGTTGTTGTTCTTTATCACAAACGCTAGAACTTTGCCTCAGAGAGTACAATAAAAACAAACGGTTTGCAAGATATGAACCTGCAAAAATCACACCTTGGCACCAAATCTTTGGGGGCACATACAAAAAGTACATTACTTTTGGCATAACTGGATGACACGCGTCTTTTTTGTTTGGTCTTTTATCACGTAGTCATGTCCTTATATGGTTATATTTCCATGACTTAAAAAATTACACACAGCGTCAGTTGCATTTTTCTCATTCTTCTCGTGGAGTAATTAGGTACGTCCGACTTTTGTCGCCCTTTCTATAAAATAACATAAATGATGACCAGCATCTTATTTTATCCTGACTGAAAGTTAATCCAAAGTAAATATTCTTGGCCATAAGCGCATTTGCAAACGTTTGAAATTCCCAGCACTTCCAATCATTGCGATCTGCACTGAAGGCCAATTCCATGAAAGGAAACATTACCATTCAATTGCAACTAAAAATTCAATTGAAAACATGCAATTATTGAAGATTAAAATGTAATAAAAGGAAACTGTCTAATTTCGCGATTTCTATCATTGAATATCGTTTTTCCATTTCAGGGAAACGAACGAAAAACCATTCGAAAAAAAAACAAAAATGACAGCAGTAACCAAAAAAAAAGCTAATTTTTGCCATTCCTTCGTTCAAAAACTCGAAAACCTCAGAACTTTGTACATAGTGCAGAAGAGGGGAATGCATGCATTGCTTACAACATGACGATAATGATGCTGATGCTACATGAGGTTGGCTCAAATTACATGACACACACCACAAATGACACAAGCCGAAGCCACGAAAGACAGAGGGTGGGACAAAGGCAGATCTGCACGAAAGAAATGGAGAGAACAAAAAACTAACAAAAATCAAATTTCATGAAAAGCTTTTTCTCATGCATCGTATCGAGAAATCAAAAATGAATGAATGTCACTGCAGATGTGTACACTGTGCTGTATACGTGTGTATGTATGCAGTTAACGGAAGCGGAAACATTAAATATCGCAACATAACAATAACCATCAGATGTATGAATGCGATTTGTGCTCATGCATGCGTTTATTTCATACTCAACATGTACATTCGTACATGCTGTGGGACGGAAGAAGTGAGGTCCACTAATTGGTGAGGCCCAGGCACGACAACTCTATTTTTGTTTAAATATGCCTACTGTGATTGAAAGGAACGATTAGGACATGACAACACTTGGCCGCTGAATACCCATCTTGAGTTGGTAGAATGACTGGAAGTGGGGTCGGAGGATATCAAATACTGTTTACAGGAACATTTTGAACGATTTTGAAATAACATTTTTTGAGTAATAAACTCCCGTTTTTACATTTTTTTTTTTTAAATAACACAACTAAACTTGGGAAAAGTTTTACACGACTTTGAGGACGCACAAAAATATTTAGAAAGGCCATATACCTCATGCCGGCAAACGATCTCCAATTAGGATACAATTGGTCATTAGCAGATAGGAAATTTGTTCATATTTTTGAGCTGCCTTATTTTCAAAACTTAATGGGGGGAAATATATAATTCACCGTTTGCTACTAAAATATTTTACGTTTTGCTCAAAATGTACCCTATTATGTGAAATTTCGGACAAAGTTATCCACTACAAATGGGCAACCCTGTTACCTTATTGTTATTTCATTCTTTAACAACTCTTATATTTTTTGAAATCGATATTTTTAAAATAGTTGTATCAACTATATTTAGAAAAAATAAAATGTTAACATCATAATAAAGATAAGAAACCAAACATTTTAATAAAAAAAAGGCACAGCCTGTTACAAAAGACTGAGATACAATTCGACAAAGTGGACAAATCAAATAATATGTCAAACTAGCTGACCCGGTAGACTTCGCCCTAGCTAGAATAATGTTGACTTAGCTGACCCGGCCCGCGTAGCTGTACATTTAAACCTGTAGCTGTTGATATATGGGTTTTGGAGATACTCTGAAGGTTATCACCATGACGCAGTCGAATAGGTTGCGCAACAATCTCTCGCTTCTCTGGTTATCATTAGAATGACTATGGAAATAAATCTCAAGCAACTTGTGAGATGTTACTGCAAGAAGTCCTTGTCCTTGAAGGTAAATCTTATTTCGTTGTAGTGAAACGTTATGAATCCCCGATGTGTATTTGTAAGAGGTGTTTGTAATGTGTGTGGGGGTAGCAGAAATAAGATACCTTAAAAGATGCGTTAAAACCTCCTGTTTCGAAAATATTCGCTCCAAATGACGTCGTTTGGAAGGAACAATTGTAAGAGGATCTTTTCCAGAAAGTAATACTGCCAATAGCTCAAGTGGCGGTAGAAATTGTGGTAATACGAATATAAGTATTCGCCAAAAAATATAAAAAAAAATTTTAAAAATCCCCCTAAAATCAAAAAATACAAAAAGTAGTGCATTTTTCCGATTAGCCTGTTACAAAAGACTGAGACACAATTCGACAAAGTGGACAAATCAAATAATATTTCAAACTAGCTGACCCGGTAGACTTCGCCCTAGCTAGAATAATGTTGACTTAGCTGACCCGGCCCGCGTAGATGTACATTTAAACCTGTAGCTGTGGATATATGAGTTTTGGAGATACTCTGAAGGTTATCACCATGACGGAGTCGAATAGGTGCGCAATAATTTCTCGCTTCTCTGGTTATCATTAGAATGACTAAGGAAACAAATCTCAAGCAACTTGTGAGATGTTCCTGCAAGAAGTCCTTGTCCTTGAAGGTAAATCTTATTTCGTTGTAGTGAAACGTTATGAATCCCCGATGTGTATTTGTAAGAGGTGTTTGTAATGTGTGTGGGGGTAGCAGAAATAAGATACCTTAAAAGATGCGTTAAAACCTCCTGTTTCGAAAATATTCGCTCCAAATGACGTCGTTTGGAAGGAACAATTGTACGAGGATCTTTTCCAGAACGTAATACTGCCAATAGCTCAAGTGGCGGTAGAAATTGTGGTAATACGAATATAAGTATTCGCCAAAAAATATAAAAAAAAAACTAAAAACAAACAAATTTTAAAAATCCCCCTAAAATTAAAAAATACAAAAAGTAGTGAATTTTTCCGATTTTTAATATAAATACCTTAAAATAATCCCCCACTCCTTGCCAACAACCAGTTTTTTACAGAAATCACAAATGCTTCCTTGAACATACTTACTTTTGACCGATGGAATTGGATTCTGGCCCCCGGTGCGACGTAGATGATATCGTTGGGCCACTAAGTGACACATTTGCCACTTTTTTCGAGCAATGATATTTTTGTATCACTTTTTTATTTTGATACCAAATATGCCACTTTTTGGTATTTTGTGCCCCTTGGTTTTTTTTTTTGTGACACTTTTCCCGTCTCAGATTAATCTTCCTGTATATTGTCACCAGAAATCCAAAATGACTTAACAAGCATTTTCATAACTTTGCAGGAGAAGCCAAACACTGTTGTAACATCTAAAAACTCTTCTTGTTATGTCGTTTAGGAATTCGCCGTAAACAAAATTTTCGTAAACAAAATTGGTCTCTATTGTAACCAACGTTTAATCAGTAATCAGTTCCATAGACATCTCGATTTTTGCTCGTTGAAACCGAATATGGCATCAGAATGATTCGATTGTACATACAATGTTTTTAAGAGTACGCAACTTATGATTTGTTGTTTCTAATTTATTTAATTGGCTCTACAACCTGTTGTTGGGGTAGGCCTGCTTAATAATTAATCTCGAAGCTCTCGACGCCTATGTTCCTCCTCAACACAGATCAGGCCATAGATTTTGCGAATCATCATTGTTTTTATCGGCGGCGTAGTAGAGGTAGTTCCACGTGCCTATCTTCCCAATGTGTCGAAGATCTCTGGTAGCGGTGAATGTTTTGTTTTTTACTGACGATCGAGCTCACTCAGGTTCACTCGATTCTACAAAGGCTTACAAGTTTTGATGGGAATGTTTTCAAACAATTGTTCTCTTATCTGTTTGAAGGCCTACACATGCGGCCCTTTTCAACGCTTCCTCCCACCATGTGGTATAGTGATTTTTTTTCGGTAACCAAAAATGCGAAAATAATTTTCAATCGGAAATCGAATCAAATCCAATGATAATGACAACGATAGTATCTCGTTCGAACCACCATATCCAGCCGGCACGGAATGTGCTCCCACAATTGTGCTGTTCGGGCTATTCCTCCATCGATAAGATGACATTAAAGTGAAATAAAATCGCAGAAGCATCACTCACAAATTGTACCCGTTCATGGGAACATGAAATATGGAATCTATGACAATTCACCAGCACCACCGCAATGATAGATTCAGCAAAGAATATGATTGTGTAATTTTTTTCTGGTTCTCCGCATGCATGGAACATGTTAACATTTTTCGCCAGCGCATTCAGTCCAACCGAATGGAACGAGTGTATGTACGTATGTGTAATGTGAGACACAGTAGTTGGAAACCATTTAATGCGGGGAGAGAACAAACTATTTGTTTGAAAGAACAATCTATGTATGACGAAGAGCGTAAAGTCGCTATCGAAGCGATAGAAAAGGGAGACAAATCGTCTAGTACATATGTATAAATAGTTCATACCAATTCCATATTCCTTTAGTACTATTCAAAGGTTCATATAGATAGTATGTTCCAAGTATTCACTGGGTGCATTACAAAACCGCCAGGCAACCTGAATTCAAGTAATAAATACTCACGCGTATGAAGCGAAACAATTTTGTTTCTTCAATTGCCATAACTTTGTGTAGGGATGAAAATAGGAATCGGGTGACAGATATGACGATTTTGTTAAGTATTTAGAAACCATAGTTCTGCTGAATGTTTTGTTTTATTTGTTTATACATTCGATGCGCCATAGAGAGTTGTGTTTGTTGACATTTGTCTTGAATTTGAGAATGTCACACCTGGTAGGAAACACACTTGCTGGAAGACAATTTCACATACTAACCGTTCGGCTGAAGAACAAACTTCTCTATCGTCGGGCATTCGAAGATGAACGCATGAGATTCCCTAGATAGCCGGATATCGTGGCTAATTGTCGTAATATCAGGTACTGGACGACAAATATCCGAAGAACAGATAACGTTAAAATATAGAACAGCGACAGCCGACCGACGGCAATAACAATTGACAAAACTCCAATTGATGATAAAGAGTTATTGGAATCTCAGATGGTACACTGAGTTTATAAAAAAAGACATAAGAGGTTTTAGTCAAATACCGCGGAATTAAATAAGATGTAACTAAAGCTTTTTGAATAATCCAGAAGGAATCGCCAACGATTGGTCTGATTGTGAACATGTACAATAGGGTGGAGTGAAATTCCAAAAAAAGAAGTTAACCTCGGAAAGAGATGTAGTCTGGGGTCCTAATGAGGGGAAAAATAAAGAAAAAAATTTTAAAAAAATTTTAGGGGTCGCGCCACTCCCTCGAAATTTGGAAATTATCGCTATTTTGGCGTTGATTTTAGAAAAATCCTAAAAAGATTTATGTCAATAAATGTTTGCAATAGCGTAAACAATGAAATAAGGGCATGAAAAAATTTAAACAAATTTTTCTCATTGTTCAAAAATTTCAAAAAGTAAAATAAGTCAAATCGTCCCTTCTTCAGAAAATTGACTGAACAATGAAATCGCCACCAAAGCTACAAATATTAGTCGATTATCCTCATATTTGCCTCAAATACTTTTGTTTGGGCACTGAACAAGCTCAAACTTTTAAATTTCGAATAAGTTAAGTCGTTAATTTTTAGGATTTTTCTAAAATCAACGCCAAAATAGCGATAATTTCCAAATTTCGAGAAAGTGGCGCGACCCCTAAAATTTGTTTAAAATTTTTTTCTTTATTTTTCCCCTCATTAGGACCCCAGACTACATCTCTTTCCGAGGTTAACTTTTTCAAATTAAAAAAAAACATGTTTTCACTCCACCCTAATGTACAACAAGAACACAACTTATGGATGCTACTGCCAGAGAATCCTCGCGTTGAAGGAAATTCGACAGAATCGAAGTCGACAGTTGCATGTGGGCGAATTTATCAACTTCGGGTACGCCGAAGGACAGCTGTCGTGTGGTAGGTAGTGTGTACGACTATCACAAATTATATCCACGTTCGAAAAGACCATCTCGTATTTATGTTTTTTGGCAAAGCAAAGGATTCGCCGTCTGTGTAATTAAATAAGTAAGGGTACACCTTCACGAGAAAGAATGATATCAGTAACGAAGTTAAACGAATCATCGTGCTACATTGGGCATCGAAAACTACTAAGGAACAGAGACCTTTCTTAAGGAACTACAAAAAGACTGGCCAGCGCGCTTATTCCACTTGGCGCTGGAACAGGGGACCTACCAAGCTAAGAGGTTTTCTGAGAAAGAATATGAGGAAAATCTGGGGGCGTATCTCGGAAGACCAAAAGTTCGGTGGAAATACCAAGTAGAAGA
The DNA here is from genome assembly GCA_958296145.1 of Hydrotaea cyrtoneurina. Taxonomy (NCBI): domain Eukaryota; kingdom Metazoa; phylum Arthropoda; class Insecta; order Diptera; family Muscidae; genus Hydrotaea; species Hydrotaea cyrtoneurina. The sequence goes on along the minus strand of OY282514.1, from coordinate 45,171,102 downwards.
AGGAATGCATTTCTTGGGCATTACAAATTGGGGATCATCGTTAATTTCGTTTGGAAAACATTACGTTTGGAAAACATTTCGTTTCGGAAACATTTTAAACAAATTCAGGAATAATTACACTTCAGGATTAACAGTAAGTCAGTCCACTACACACTGTGTCTGTGTACCATTGCGTTCCAGCGGCATGCAAGCATTACAAATGGAATCATCATCATCGACATCGACATCGTCCTCATCATCTGTAGCAACAGCTCTGATGTAACATTCCTTTGCACAGTCTTTTGTACAGAAGTTGTAGAAGATGTTACCAGTCCAATACAGCATCGCATAGTACAAATCCTAGCAGTTATGTGGGAACACAAGCCCCAGCTCCCCTGTCCCCAGGAAACGGGCTACGCAAATGACAAATTGACAGTCGGGTGAAATGGATCAAACAAATTGTCAATGATTTTTTTCTCGTTCATTCCGTGTTTTTTTTTTCTTTTAGCATGTCAGCAATTTTTAGCAAATGTTGTCAATGTAAATTTTTCTAGTGTTGCGATTTCACATTTTGTGCCATAATGTGCACACACATATACATGCATATGGAACGCACACACACACTCACATGCGCGCATATTTGTAAATTTGATATGCCACTTCCGGTTGATACTAATGCCACTGACTGCCGTTTGCCACAGTTGTTGTGTTGCAAATGTTTTTGCCCTGTGAGAGGACGAATCGTTTTTTGCTGCCGCTGTTACTGGAGCGGCACAGTGGTTGTAAAGTAACATGTTGTTCTTTCAGAATTTGATGAATTTTGGAAATGTTTTTCCCTCGAAACTCGATAAAGCTCGCAAATTTGAGGTTGTAAGAAATTTAATTACAAAAAATTAAATATGGAAAATTAATTTGTTTTCCCAAATATTTTTTTTTTTCAAAGTACTTGCGTTCACAATTAAACTTTTTGTATCCCAAAGATCTTAACCCATTTAGTCTACTGCGGTTGTCGACGTTATTTGTAAGTCAACGTCACTTCTAGTCGACATTAATTGAATCCCAACTTGATATTTTGAATCAATGTGACCACAATGTCCACTGCTTATCGATAAATTGAATAAACAAATTATAATCTCTGGCAGTTGAGTCTGTTTATTTCTTTTGTTTGATATTTTTGTGGGAAAATGCCTCTGATTTCTCTTCGAGTGATGAAGAGCATAAACAAACTCTAATATTACAAAGAAGACTATTGAGAGAGTTGACCGATATCTTCAAATTACCTGATGAAAAGTAAGTGGCATAATCGAAATCTTTAAAAGGTTAGAGAGTTACTCGCGACTTAATAACGCAGCCTTTACATAAGTAATGCAAGTAGTAAAATCTAAATTAAAGGCGGAATCAGGTCAACATTCATAATCAAATTTGGCAGCAACATTGAAATTGTTTCCATGAATCGAACCAGCTGAGTGTGGGAAACGACTTAAACTTGGCACTGTCACAGCCGTTTCCAGGATACTGTCTAAGTCTCTGGCTGTCTTAGAAAGAAGATTTAGTCTTCCTCTGGGTTAAGCTCTGCCTAAATGCTATTACAATGGTAGTACATTCCCCACAGCTTCATACGGCTCGCTGAGACCAGTTCCTTGAATCTTGGGCCGGTGGCATTACATTCTGCTTTCTTGGTGATTATATTTTTCTGTGTCGGCAAACCTGTCAACAAATGTTTTTACAAAACACCATTTAAATTCAGAATGCCTTTATCTTCAGCCATTCTCCTGAGCGAGCCAAACGAATTTTGCAATGTCGTCCAATGGTTGTTTAAAATTACTTGGAACCACTGCTCCTTTTCCCATTTCGACATCCACCGGTAAGCGAAGATTTTTTCTCCAACTCTTCCACACGTTTCTCAAATTGGTATGCAATTGTTACATTATTTTTTTCCCCGCTTTAACACATTTATAAATTTCGCATGTCGTTACCAAAAACCATGACGACAAGAAACAGCATTGTCTCAAGACACTATCAATATCACAATGGTTGGCAATACCGAACATTAGAATAAAGTAATCGATAACCGTGAATATTGAGAACGGCAATGTCAAAACACAAGAATCGATGTCACGTTGCATATTTCTGCGTATTAGATATGTTAAGGAAGAAACCACATCTGATTCAAGTTACCAAGAAACGACCTCACGCGTTTGAACTTTTGACATTTTCGTTCGCTTAGATGACAGAAAAAACTGTTACTGAGCCCCGAATTTATACTACAATGCTTACGTTCGTTCGCTAAGATTTTCGTTCGCTTTGTCTTTCTGGTGACCGTTACTGGGTCGCAAATCAGCTGTTTGTTGCATAGATAACAAGCGAACGTTAATGTTTGATATCCTGGGTCAGGCCTAATGAACAATTTAGTAAATCTTGAAAATTTAATTATTCGAAATCCTGTACAGTTTCGACATGTTTGCAATTTATTCAGGCCTTATGAACAATTTAGTAAATCTTGAAAATTTAATTATTCGAAATCCTGTACAGTTTCGACATGTTTGCAATTTATTCGAGACAACATGCGGTCCGTAAATCAGAACATTTACGTTCAACATCTTGGGTCAGGCCGAATGAACAATTTAGTACACCTTGAAAATTTATTATTTCTAAATCCTCTTCGGGCTGTAATATTTTCGTCATGTCTGCAATATATTCGAGACAACTTTCTCTATTGGATTCGGATATGCGGTCTGTAGCAATATTTTGAAGAAGAAAATTCTTATAACCACTGTGTGTTGAAGTCCTGACTAACATTAACTATGGCATAACTCAACGAGTGGAATCAACAAACATATACGAATATAATCCTCCAAAGATCGCTGATAATAAATTCCATTACTTGAAATGTGTGTATATACGCTGGTTGATATATTTCGATATATGTACGTCTTCTACATCGACGTCGTCGTTGCCATCATCGACGTTGTCAGTTTGCCATCATGATTTAATAATAAACTTTTATAGCTGCCAACACTGGAACACTGGCGGGGAAGGGAAATACGGTCTGACACACACAAATAATAATTTACATAATCATAAAAATAGCAATTAATATATATATCCCTATCATTGCAAAATGATCGAAAATTAAGAATATTATCTTCCATGAAGAAAGAGCGGCCATTAAAATTCTTAAAGGTACATGAAATGGAGTTTTATCGCAGACTCATTTACGTTCAGACGAATTAAATACTCCAAGAGAAATCGCATCGATTTACTAGACGGCGAAAGACTGTTATGCAATTTTAATGAGTGATGTATTTCCAATACTTTTGTTAGAGCCTTTTGGAATATGAGTAATAACACTCAACAATAACAACACAATATAATTCTGATGTTTTATAGTCACCTATGATCAAAATTACCCTATTTTTTTTTTTATTTAAAGAAAAGTATTTTTTTTTTGTTTATCAATTGTCATAAATCGAAAACAATATTTTCCAACAAGAGATGTTATTTTGTTATTCAAAGAAAAATTAAATTTTTTGAGATAAATGATTGAATTTTTATTTTATAATAAAGCAGAAGGTATGCCGTTAATAACAACATCAGCCAAATAGCCACCACGCTTACAGGACCATATCCTTTTCATTAAATTTTCCATAACATAAGTGGCTGACCTATGTCCTCGATAGCCTCACTGTTTCACGTGGCCCCAAAGGAAGAAGTCGCAAGGTGTTAAATCACAAGATCTCGGTGGCCAAATGTGATCACCTCTTCGAGAGATAACACGGTCCGGCAACTTTTCCCATAGAAGATCAATGGTTTCGTTGCTTGTGTGGCACGTAGCGCCGTCTTGTTGAAAGTAAACATTGTCCAGATCAATATTATCCAACTACGACAATAAAAAATCATTAATCATCTCATAATCCGTAACTGTTGATCCAACATCATTTTCACAAAAGTAAGGTCCAATGAGCCCGCCGGACCATAAACCGCACCAAACAGTCCAACGTTGTAACCTCCATGTTTTCTAGTTAATGTTGTAAAGTCCTATATATATTCGGCATTGGTGAGCTATGGCATATGTCATCTCAATCCATATTGATGGTTATAGAAGATTCGACTACTTATTACTATTTGTTTGTAACACAGTCTTATTTCAATTAAGCCAGTTCATGCATTCGTTGGTCGTGGAGTAGTGGAATTACTTTTCGTTCTTTAGTTTCTTGAGATTATTTCTCCCTATATCTGGTCGGGATGTCTCACACATCTGTAATATAATATCTATAATATTCTTCACATATTATAAACGTTTTGAAGTAAGTCTTGTCCGGTTATTTTATAAGAATTAACATTCAGTTCGAGTTCAAAAGCATTTCAACGATACTGTAACAATCCACACATTCAATACGAAACGTTGGGCATTGAAAACAAATTCCTATACTTGAATGCCATCTGAAATAATTTCAACAAACCAAAGTACGAAGAATTTGGCAGCACTTTTAGTTAGTTGGTGTGTGTATTTACTAGAAACTCAACACACCCAAATGGTGGTGGCAAAGAGTATATATATTGAAAGAGATTCCATCAACTTATATATACACCAGTGAAAAAGTTGCAGTCAGGTAAACCGACTTATATATACCCTCACCCTCAGTAAAAACATATAACTGCCTGTTTCCATAAATCGAATTTGTTCGTTCGTTGCAAATTGTCAAAATTAAATGCATCTTCGTATGGGATTGTGTTCCATATGTCGATATCTAAAATATATCTGAAAATAACAATTCAATAATGTCTCACATCCATTTTATAACGCTTTCAAAATTGACGATTTGTAACGAACGAACAAATTCGTTTTATGGAAACAGGCAATAAGTCTCATATACCATTATAGCAACCTCAAAATACCGAATGTTATAGAAAACCAGTGAAAAAGTTGCAGTCGGGTAAACCGACTTATATATACCCTCACCCTCAGTAAAAAAATACAAGTCTCATATTCCATAATAGCAACCTCAAAATACGGAATGTTATAGAAAAATATTGTATTACACGTTTTTACAAAACGGGCGTAATATAAAGCAGAGTTTTTACTAGAAAATTGTATATAGCTAAAGCTTTACTAAACATAAAATTTCGGAAAGATTCGTTGAGCGAAATTATATTTTATTTATTTATTTATTTATTAATTACAATACAAAGTAAATTTATATTCTAATTTTGGGTCCAAGGGTAAACCGGGTGACACAGACCATTTGGCTAAATTTTTGCAGCGACAGACCAAAGCCTCTGGTGGGAATCGAACCCACAACCCCCACGCTGATAGACAAGCACGCTACCAACTCGACTACCGGGGCGCCTAGCGAAATTATATAAATACTAGATTTCTAAAGTGGGTGGAATGGTACATTTGTATGGGAGGTACCAGAAGGGGAGTTGCCAGACTTCCAAGTTTTTATCCGAACTTTGTCTAGCTATAACTTTATTAAATACAAAATTTGGGCAATATAGAGTTGGTCATACTCATAGTGTTAGACGGTTTATAAGGGGGGATGGTACATTTGTATGGGAGGTACCAGAAGGGGAGTTGCCAGACTTCCAAGTTTTAATTCGAACTTTGTCTAGCTATGACTTTATTAAATACAAAATTTGGGCAAGATAGCGTTGGTCATACTGATAGTATTAGACGGTTTATCAGGGGCGGGATGGTACTTTTGTATGGGCGGTACCAGAAGGGGAGTTGCCAGACTGACAAGTTTTTGTCCAAAACTTAGTCTAACTATACGTTTATTAAATACAAAATTTGGGCAAGATCGCATTGGGCGTATTGGTGTTATTACACGATTTCTAAGGTAGGCGTCATGGTACATTTGTATGGGAGGTGCCAGAAGGGGAGTTGCCAGACTTCCAAGTTTTTGCCCGAAACTTTGTCCAGTTATACCATTACTAAATACGGAATTTGGCCAAGATTAAACATGCGCGTGTTGATATTATTACACGATTTATAAAGAGGGCGAAATATCAGATTTGTATGGGAGGTACCCGAAGGGGTGTGGCCATATAGCCCATATGCAATCCCATAAGCAGTTTTGGGAAAATATTCAGTCATGCCAAATTTCAGAGTGATTGCTTAACTCTTTCGAAAGTTATCGTGCGGACCAGCAGGACAGACGGACAGACGGACAGACGGACATGGCTCAAACGATTCAGAAAGTCATAAATCGAATTTGTTTCAAAGACACCTGGGTTCTAATCTGAATATTTCTAGGTGTTACACTTTTGGGTCGTGTCAAATGATATATACCCTCCTACCCGTAGGGTGAGGGTATAAATATTGTATTACACGTTTTTACAAAACGGGCGGAATATAAAGCAGAGTTTTTACTAGAAAATTTTATATAGCTAAAGCTTTACTAAATATAGAATTTCGGAAAGATTCGTTGAGCGAAATTATATAATTACTAGATTTCTAAAGTGGGTGGAATGGTACATTTGTATGGGAGATACCAGAAGGAGAGTTGCCAGACTTCCAAGTTTTTGTCCGAAACTTTGTTCAGTTATACCTTTACTAAATACAGAATTTGGGCAAGATCGCGTTGGGCATATTGGTATTATTACACGATTTCTAAGATAGGCGGGATGGCTCATTTGTACGGGAGGTACCAGAAGGGGAGTTGCCAGACTTCCAAGTTTTTGTCCCAAAACTTTGTCTAGCTATAGGTTTACTAAATACAGAATTTGGGCAAGATCACGTTGGTCATATTGGTGTTATTACACTATTTCTAAGGTAGGCGGGATGGTACATTTGTATGGGAGGTACCAGAAGGGGAGTTGCCAGACTTCCAAGTTTTTGTCCAAAACTTTGTCTAGCTATAGATTTACTAAATACAGAATTTGGGCAAGATCGCGTTGGGCATACTGATAGTATTAGACGGTTTATCTGGGGCGGGATGGTACATTTGTATGGGAGGTACCAGAACTGGAGTTGCCAGACTTCCAAGTTTTTGTCGGAAACTTTGTCCAGTTATACCTTTACTAAATACAGAATTTGGGCAAGATCGCGTTGGTCATATTGGTGTTATTACACTATTTCTAAGGTAGGCGGGATGGTACATTTGTATGGGAGGTACCAGAAGGGGAGTTGCCAGACTTCCAAGTTTTTGTCCAAAACTTTGTCTAGCTACAGATTTACTAAATACAGAATTTGGGCAAGATCGCGTTGGGCATACTGATAGTATTAGACGGTTTATCTGGGGCGGGATGGTACATTTGTATGGGAGGTACCAGAAGTGGAGTTGCCAGACTTCCAAATTTTTGTCCAAAACTTTGTCTAGCTATAGATATCTATCTAGATATATATATAGATATCTTTACTAAATACAGAATTTGGGCAAGATCGCGTTGGGCATAATGGTGTTATTACACGATTTCTAAGGTAGGCGGGATGGTACATTTGTATGGGAGGTACCAGAAGGGGTGTGGCCATATAGCCCATATGCAATCCCATAAGCAGTTTTGGGAAAATATTAAGCCATGCCAAATTTCAGAGTGATTGCTTAACTCTTTCGAAAGTTATCGTGCGTACCAGCAGGACAGACGGACATGGCTCAAACGATTCAGAAAGTCATGAATCGAATTTGGTTCAAAGACACCTGGGGTCTAATGTGAATATTTCTAGGTGTTACACATTTTGGGGTCGTATCAAATGATATATACCCTCCTACCCGTAGGGTGAGGGTATAAATATATATACTCTTTGGATATGACGAAATGTCCAGAAATATAAACCGTCATCAAAGAAAGTTTGTCAGCTGTTACTTTGAGTAAGTTGATTATTGAACTAACCACATCGCGATTCCAAGCTAAGAGCTCATAATTCGATTTTTTTTTCTGGCCGCAGATATACATATAAAATAGAGTATATGTCTGTAACATACACGTAAAATTTAAGTCATTTCCGGTCTTTATTTTATGTTGTTCTCATTGTATTGTTATTGTTATTCTCCTGTTGTTATTATTTTTGTAGTCAATATTTATACCCTCACCCTACGGGTAGGAGCGTATATATCATTTGATACGGCCCAAAAGTGTAACACATAGAAATATCCACATTAGAACCCAGGTGTCTTTAAACCAAATTCGATTCCTGACTTTCTGAATCGTTTGAGACATCCGTCGGTCCTGCTGGTACGCACGATAACTTTCGAAAGAGTTAAACAATCACTCTGAAATTTGTCACCCTTCGGGTACCTCCCATACAAATCTGCTATTTCGCCCACTTTAGAAATCGTGTAATAATATCAATACGCCTAGCTCGATCTTGGCCGAATTCTGTAATGGTATAACTGGACAAAGTTTCTGAAAAAAACTTGGAAGTCTGGCAACTCCCCTTCTGGTACCTCCCATACAAATGTACCATCCCGACTACCATAGGAATCGTGTAATAATATCAATATGACCAATGCGATCTTGCCCAAATTCTGTATTTAGTAAAGATATAGCTGGAAAAAGTTTCGGACAAAAACTTGGAAGTCTGGCAACTCCCCTTCTGGTACCTCCCATACAAATGTACCATCCCGCCCCTGATAAACCGTCTAATACTATCAGTATGACCAAAGCTATCTTGCCCAAATTTTGTATTTAATAAACGTATAGTTAGACTAAGTTTTGGACAAAAACTTGGCAGTCTGGCAACTCTCCTTCTGGTACCCGCCATACACATGCACCATCCCGCCCCTTATAAACCGTGTAATACTATCAATATGACCAACGCGATCTTGCCCAAATTCCGTATTTAGTAAAGGTATAACTGGATAAAGTTTTGGACAAAAACTTGGAAGTCTGGAAACTCCCCTTCTCGTACCTGCCATACAAATGTACCATCCCGACTACCATAGGAATCGTGTAATAATATCAATATGACCAATGCGATCTTGCCCAAATTCTGTATTTAGTAAAGATATAGCTGGAAAAAGTTTCGGACAAAAACTTGGAAGTCTGGCAACTCCCCTTCTGGTACCTTCCATACAAATGTACCATCCAATATTTTTATACCCTCACCCTACGGGTAGGAGGGTATATATCATTTGATACGGCTGAAAAGTGTAACACCTAGAAATATTCACATTAGACCCCAGGTGTCTTTGAACCAAATTCGATTCATGACTTTCTGAATCGTTTGAGCCATGTCCGTCTGTCCGTCTGTCCGTCCGTCTGTCCGTCTGTCCGTCTGTCTGTCCTGCTGGTACGCACGATAACTTTCGAAAGAGTTAAACGATCACTCTTAAATTTGGCATGGCTTAATATTTTCCCAAAACTGCTTATGGGATTGCATATGGGCTATATGGCCACACCCCTTCGGGTACCTCCCATACAAATCTGCTATTTCGCCCACTTTAGTAAACGTGTAATAATATCAATATGCCCACTCCGATCTTGGCAAAAATCCGTATTTAGTAAAAGTATAACTGAACAAATTTTCTGACAAAAACTTGGAAGTCTGGCAACTCCCCTTCTGGTACCTCCCATACAAATGTACCATCCCGCCCCTGATAAACCGTCTAATACTATCAGTATGACCAAAGCTATCTTGCCCAAATTTTGTATTTACTAAAGTTATAGCTAGGCAAAATTTTTGACAAAAACTTGGAAGTCTGGCAACTCCCCTTCTGGTACCTCCCATACAAATGTACCATCCCGCCCCTGATAAACCGTCTAATACTATCAGTATGACCAAAGCTATCTTGCCCAAATTTTGTATTTACTAAAGTTATAGCCATTATATATATAATGAACCATCCCGCCCCTGATAAACCGTCTAATACTATCAGTATGACCAACGCTATCTTGCCCAAATTCTGTATTTAGTAAATCTATAGCTAGACAAAGTTTTGGACAAAAACTTGGAAGTCTGGCAACTCCCCTTCTGGTACCTCCCATACAAATGTACTAATACATTAATACACTAATAATAAGAAATAAGCGCACCGGTGGCGAGTTGTTAGCTAGATTGTCTATCAGCGTGGGGTTGTGGTATTTGTGTTTCTCCAGGTAAATCACTATTTAAACATTATTATTAATGGAAAATAAATAACTCTATATTTTCAAATCATATTCTTTGATTATTCCTTTACATAATTCAAAAGGTTGTATCTGCCCCTAGTCTGCACTTTGGCTTCTACAAGTAAAAAAGTTAAAAACAAAAAATGCATGGTTCCAAAAATTGTATGGCGTGCATCCGTTTCATACTCAAGACATCCGTGGATATCCATTGCTGTTATGGTTTTTTTAGGTATATGATTTATATTTTTCATTTTGTAATGTTTGGCTGACAATTAGTTGGATGTAATAGTTTGATAATTTGAATTTAAAGTCGGTCGGTTACCTGAGAGCCTTTGCCAAAGTCTGCTCCTAATATTCTGTTACAGACAGGTACATACTCTCAGTGGAAAATTACTTTGGTGTACAAATAGTCAGGCATCAATTCACATAAAATGTGGACTTATGATACCAACAGGTACGGCTGTCTTCCTGACAGTACGGCTGAGGTGGAAATTCTTCCAGAAAAACTGACATTGGTAAGTAAATGGAACTGCGATCATACGGACAATGCATTTATAAGCAAAGGATATCTTACGATGATATGATGATAAAATGTTTATTGCGGCTAAAACTGATATTGGAAAAATGCACGATCGTGCATTACTTATAATTGGTGACCAATAATGCTTCAGCTTACAAGAGAATCGGCAGAATTCATAAGGGTCACGATGAAGGACTTTGAATAACAAATATACAAGATTAAGGCCACAATGCTGCAAATTGGAGAAGGAAAACATATTGAATGTAGTCAGGAATTCGAGACCTTTGCAGACGAAAAAGCCGTAAACGAACTGACAAGAAAAACCTCAACATTTTTATGCCCGATTTGCAAAAAGAGTCAGAAGATGAAGGAAAACTTCGATGCAAACACACCACTTAAGGATAAGGAAAAGAGCAGAAGGAAACAAATACAGAATGCTTTTTTTATTCAAGTTGCACTAAACGTAGACTGTCCCATGCACGGATACGGAAACCCAAACGTTGAATACACAATGAGATTTTTTGAAAATTATGAGGCGTGGATTTGACAATCCATTCGTGAAAAGATAAGATATTCCCCCTAAAAAATGTGGGGAATATGCATCAAAACTCCATCAATTTTATCGGAAATGTATCCACAGAAGAAGCTGATCCCGACAGTTCATAAAATATTGGCGCATGGCAAAGATGTAATTGAATGGAGATCTTTCTGAAGAAGCACCTGAGTCAGAAGCAGGTGAGGCAAAATGAAAACCTCTTCAATATGTTGGCAGAAACTTCGACATTATGCAGAAACTTCAGTCACGAATAGAGTTGGAAAATAATTATAGTTTAGAAATGATTAGTCTTCTAGATCTACCTTCTCTTAGGAACTGTGATGAATATTTCACAAAAAATTGTAGAAACATTTTTTTTAATTTTAAGAGTTTTTAAAAAAACCTTTTTTTTAGTTTCCATAAAATAGATTATTCCACAAATTTAAAGTTTGATAACCCAAGGCGTAGCATCCTTTCCTATTTTATAGTTCGTACAATTAAATATTATATGACATTTAAAGTATTTGATTATACCCTCACCCTACGGGTAGGAGGGTATATATCATTTGATACGGCTGAAAAGTGTAACACCTAGAAATATTCACATTAGACCCCAGGTGTCTTTGAACCAAATTCGATTCATGACTTTCTGAATCGTTTGAGCCATGTCCGTCTGTCCGTCTGTCCGTCCGTCTGTCCGTCTGTCCGTCTGTCCGTCTGTCTGTCCTGCTGGTACGCACGATAACTTTCGAAAGAGTTAAACGATCACTCTTAAATTTGGCATGGCTTAATATTTTCCCAAAACTGCTTATGGGATTGCATATGGGCTATATGGCCACACCCCTTCGGGTACCTCCCATACAAATCTGCTATTTCGCCCACTTTAGTAAACGTGTAATAATATCAATATGCCCACTCCGATCTTGGCAAAAATCCGTATTTAGTAAAAGTATAACTGAACAAATTTTCTGACAAAAACTTGGAAGTCTGGCAACTCCCCTTCTGGTACCTCCCATACAAATGTACCATCCCGCCCCTGATAAACCGTCTAATACTATCAGTATGACCAAAGCTATCTTGCCCAAATTTTGTATTTACTAAAGTTATAGCTAGGCAAAATTTTTGACAAAAACTTGGAAGTCTGGCAACTCCCCTTCTGGTACCTCCCATACAAATGTACCATCCCGCCCCTGATAAACCGTCTAATACTATCAGTATGACCAAAGCTATCTTGCCCAAATTTTGTATTTACTAAAGTTATAGCCATTATATATATAATGAACCATCCCGCCCCTGATAAACCGTCTAATACTATCAGTATGACCAACGCTATCTTGCCCAAATTCTGTATTTAGTAAATCTATAGCTAGACAAAGTTTTGGACAAAAACTTGGAAGTCTGGCAACTCCCCTTCTGGTACCTCCCATACAAATGTACCATCCCGCCCCTGATAAACCGTCTAATACTATTAGTATGACCAAAGCTATCTTGCCCAAATTTTGTATTTACTAAAGTTATAGCCAGGCAAAATTTTTGACAAAAACTTGGAAGTCTGGCAACTCCCCTTCTGGTACCTCCCATACAAATGTACCATCCCGCCCCTGATAAACCGTCTAATACTATCAGTATGACCAACGCTATCTTGCCCAAATTCTGTATTTAGTAAATCTATAGCTAGACAAAGTTTCTGACAAAAACTTGGAAGTCTGGCAACTCACCTTCTGATACCTCCCATACAAATGTACCGTCCCGCCTACCTTAGAAATCGTGTAGTAACACCAATATGACCAACGCGATCTTGCCCAAATTCTGTATTTAGTAAATCTATAGCTAGAAAAAGTTTTGGACAAAAACTTGGAAGTCTGGCAACTCCCCTTCTGGTACCTCCCATACAAATGTACCATTCCGCCTACCTTAGAAATCGTGTAGTAACACCAATATGACCAACGCGATCTTGCCCAAATTCTGTATTTAGTAAATCTATAGCTAGAAAAAGTTTTGGACAAAAACTTGGAAGTCTGGCAACTCACCTTCTGATACCTCCCATACAAATGTACCATTCCGCCTACCTTAGAAATCGTGTAGTAACACCAATATGACCAACGCGATCTTGCCCAAATTCTGTATTTAGTAAATCTATAGCTAGAAAAAGTTTTGGACAAAAACTTGGAAGTCTGGCAACTCCCCTTCTGATACCTCCCATACAAATGTACCGTCCCGCCTACCTTAGAAATCGTGTAGTAACACCAATATGACCAACGCGATCTTGCCCAAATTCTGTATTTAGTAAATCTATAGCTAGAAAAAGTTTTGGACAAAAACTTGGAAGTCTGGCAACTCCCCTTCTGGTACCTCCCATACAAATGTACCATCCCGCCTACCTTTGAAATCGTGTAGTAACACCAATATGACCAACGCGATCTTGCCCAAATTCTGTATTTAGTAAATCTATAGCTAGAAAAAGTTTTGGACAAAAACTTGGAAGTCTGGCAACTCCCCTTCTGGTACCTCCCATACAAATATACCATCCCGCCTACCTTTGAAATCGTGTAGTAACACCAATATGACCAACGCGATCTTGCCCAAATTCTGTATTTAGTAAAGCTATAGCTAGACAAAGTTTTGGACAAAAACTTGGAAGTCTGGCAACTCCCCTTCTGGTACCTCCCATACAAATGTACCATCCCGCCAACCTTAGAAATCGTGTAGTAACACCAATATGACCAACGCGATCTTGCCCAAATTCTGTATTTAGTAAAGCTATAGCTAGACAAAGTTTTGGACAAAAACTTGGAAGTCTGGCAACTCCCCTTCTGGTACCTCCCATACAAATGTACCGTCCCGCCTACCTTAGAAATCGTGTAGTAACACCAATATGACCAACGCGATCTTGCCCAAATTCTGTATTTAGTAAATCTATAGCTAGAAAAAGTTTTGGACAAAAACTTGGAAGTCTGGCAACTCACCTTCTGATACCTCCCATACAAATGTACCATCCCGCCTACCTTAGAAATCGTGTAGTAACACCAATATGACCAACGCGATCTGGCCCACATTCTGTATTTACTAAAGTTATAGCTAGACAAAGTTTTGGACAAAAACTTGGAAGTCTGGCAACTCCCCTTCTGGTACCTCCCATACAAATGTACCATCCAATATTTTTTTTCTATAGCATTCGGTATTTTAGGTTGCTATTATGGCTTTTCATCAGATGTTACATCAAATGATGGTAGCTACGGTCACTTTTGACTTTCCGATACTTATGAGTATGAGACTTGTATGTTTTTACTGAGGGTGAGGGTATATATAAGTCGGTTTACCCGACTGCAACTTTTCCACTGGTTTCTATAGCATTCGGTATTTTAGGTTGCTATTATGACATTTCATCAGATTTTACATCAAATGATGGTAGCCACGGTCACTTTTGACTTTCCGATACTTTGGAATATGAGACTTGTATGTTTTTACTGAGGGTGAGGGTATATATAAGTCGGTTTACCCGACTGCAACTTTTTATACCCTCACCCTACGGGTAGGAGGGTATATATCATTTGATACGACCCAAAAGTGTAACACCTAGAAATATTCACATTAGACCCCAGGTGTCTTTGAACCAAATTCGATTCATGACTTTCTGAATCGTTTGAGCCATGTCCGTCTGTCCGTCTGTCCGTCCGTCTGTCCGTCTGTCCGTCTGTCTGTCCTGCTGGTACGCACGATAACTTTCGAAAGAGTCAAACGATCACTCTGAAACTTGGCATGGCTTAATATTTTCCCAAAACTGCTTATGGGATTGCATATGGGCTATATGGCCACACCCCTTCGGGTACCTCCCATACAAATCTGCTATTTCGCCCACTTTAGTAAACGTGTTATAATATCAATATGCCCACTCCGATCTTGGCAAAAATCCGTATTTAGTAAAAGTATAACTGAACAAAGTTTCTGACAAAAACTTGGAAGTCTGGCAACTCCCCTTCTGGTACCTCCCATACAAATGTACCATCCCGCCCCTGATAAACCGTCTAATACTATCAGTATGACCAACGCTATCTTGCCCAAATTTTGTACTTAGTAAACCTATAGCTATACAAAGTTTTGGACAAAAACTTGGAAGTCTGGCAACTCCCCTTCTGGTACCTCCCATACAAATGTACCATCCCGCCCCTGATAAACCGTCTAATACTATCAGTATGACCAAAAGCTATCTTGCCCAAATTTTGTATTTACTAAAGTTATAGCTAGACAAATTTTTTGACAAAAACTTAGAAGTCTGGCAACTCCCCTTCTGGTACCTCCCATACAAATGTACCATCCCGCCTACCTTAGAAATCGTGTAGTAACACCAATATGACCAACGAGATCTTGCCCAAATTCTATATTTAGTAAATCTATAGCTAGGCAAAGTTTTGGACAAAAACTTGGAAGTCTGGCAATTCCCCTTCTGGTACCTCCCATACAAATGTACCATCCCGCCCTTGATAAACCCTCTAATACTATCAGTATAACCAACGCTATCTTGCCCAAATTTTGTATTTACTAAAGTTATAGCTAGACAAAATTTTTGACAAAAACTTGGAAGTCTGGCAACTCCCCCTCTGGTACCTCCCATACAAATGTACCATCCCGCCTACCTTAGAAATCGTGTAGTAACACCAATATGACCAACGAGATCTTGCCCAAATTCTATATTTAGTAAATCTATAGCTAGACAAAGTTTTGGACAAAAACTTGGAAGTCTGGCAATTCCCCTTCTGGTACCTCCCATACAAATGTACCATCCCGCCCTTGATAAACCCTCTAATACTATCAGTATAACCAACGCTATCTTGCCCAAATTTTGTATTTACTAAAGTTATAGCTAGACAAAATTTTTGACAAAAACTTGGAAGTCTGGCAACTCCCCCTCTGGTACCTCCCATACAAATGTACCATCCAATAATTATACCCTCACCCTACGGGTAGGAGGGTATATATCATTTGATACGACCCAAAAGTGTAACATCTAGAAATATTCACATTAGACCCCAGGTGTCTTTGAACCAAATTCGATTCATGACTTTCTGAATCGTTTGAGCCATGTCCGTCTGTCCGTCCGTCTGTCCGTCTGTCTGTCCTGCTGGTACGCACGATAACTTTCGAAAGAGTTAAACGATCACTCTGAAACTTGGCATGGCTTAATATTTTCCCAAAACTGCTTATGGGATTGCATATGGGCTATATGGCCACACCCCTTCGGGTACCTCCCATACAAATCTGCTATTTCGCCCACTTTAGTAAACGTGTTATAATATCAATATGCCCACTCCGATCTTGGCAAAAATCCGTATTTAGTAAAAGTATAACTATATATTCTGACAAAAACTTGGAAGTCTGGCAACTCCCCTACTGGTACCTCCCATACAAATGTACCATCCCGCCTACCTTAGAAATCGTGTAGTAACACCAATATGACCAACGCGATCTTGCCCAAATTCTGTATTTAGTAAATCTATAGCTAGACAAAATTTTGGACAAAAACTTGGAAGTCTGGCAACTCCCCTTCTGGTACCTCCCATACAAATGTACCATCACGCCCCTGATAAACAGTCTAATACTATCAGTATGACCAAAGCTATCTTGCCCAAATTTTGTATTTACTAAAGTTATAGCTAGACAAAATTTTTGACAAAAACTTGGAAGTCTGGCAACTCCCCTTCTGGTACCTCCCATAGAAATGTACCATCCCGCCTACCTTAGAAATCGTGTAGTTACACCAATATGACCAACGCGATCTTGCCCAAATTCTGTAGTTAGTAAATCTATAGCTAGACAAAGTTTTGGACAAAAACTTGGAAGTCTGGCAACTTCCCTTCTGGTACCTCCCATACAAATGTACCATCCCGCCCTTGATAAACCGTCTAATACTATCAGTATAACCAACGCTATCTTGCCCAAATTTTGTATTTACTAAAGTTATAGCTAGACAAAATTTTTGACAAAAACTTGGAAGTCTGGCAACTCCCCTTCTGGTACCTCCCATACAAATGTACCATCCCGCCTACCTTAGAAATCGTGTAGTAACACCAATATGACCAACGAGATCTTGCCCAAATTCTATATTTAGTAAATCTATAGCTAGACAAAGTTTTGGACAAAAACTTGGAAGTCTGGCAATTCCCCTTCTGGTACCTCCCATACAAATGTACCATCCCGCCCTTGATAAACCCTCTAATACTATCAGTATAACCAACGCTATCTTGCCCAAATTTTGTATTTACTAAAGTTATAGCTAGACAAAATTTTTGACAAAAACTTGGAAGTCTGGCAACTCCCCCTCTGGTACCTCCCATACAAATGTACCATCCAATAATTTTTTTTTTTCATTCGGTATTTTAGGTTGTTATTATGACTTTTCATCAGATGTTACGTCAAATGATGGTAGCTACGGTCACTTTTGACTTTCCGATACTTATGAGTATGAGACTTGTATGTTTTTACTGAGGGTGAGGGTATATATAAGTCGGTTTACCCGACTGCAACTTTTCCACTGGTTACTGGTTTTTAATTGTTAATGGATATTTTCACAAATGTCATACTCTCGCTACCCCTTCTCCTCTCACTCATTCACAAAAACAAATAACGAACTGGAGAATTTTACATTAAAACTGTGTAAATTTGTAAACTCACATGTTGTCGTATGTCATAGACAGAAATACTATTTTGCAAGAGTGTGAGGACTACAAACACATGCACAGAATGTCCATATGGGTATTTCCAGGATCGATAACGTGACATTCGTACGCCTTTAAATGTAAAAAAACATGGTAAAAATCAATATTTCCACAAATGTTTTTTTACGTGAATACAGCCTTTCATCAACACTATTTTTGTTACAAAAGACAAGCATTGGGAACTTGACGTTATTAAAGAATTTTTGGAAAACATTGGATAGATAACGTGACAAAAAATGGAAGTCATTTGTGACTTGATATTGAAAAAATCAAAATTCTGCGAAATGTGGCCATTAATTTGTAAATAAATACTCTTAAAGCATAATAAAGAAATGTAGTTTTCCATTTATAAGAGTAATTTTTATCTAAAACTATTGCTTTATATATTTATAATGTTTTTTAGTGATTCGTAACGTGACATCGGTAACGTGACAAAATTTCCACATAGAATTTTTCTCATCAAATTTTATTTGGAAAATCAAAAAATAGTAATTCTAATGTTTTAAATAAATAAATAATAATAAAAATCCAGAATACATGTATAAGAATCTAAAACAGATTAAGAAATAACAATTTTGTTTTTTGAATATGCAGTTTGAGCTACTTGTGTTTTAAAATGCTCATCGTAAGAAACATGATGTATTTTCCTTATCCCTGGAACATTTGGCGACTGCTCCCATTTTTTCTTTAATGTGTTTGAAATCATAATTTCACGTTCATCAACATACATAATATGAATTCCAGAAACATTGTTTTTCACGCATTCGTAAAAATCAAATGCATTGTGAAGCAAGACTTTATTGGTTTTCGTCATTTGCCATACTTTTCTCTTCAATACGGCTCCAACCCCATCGACTGCACCCTTGCCATGCGACGATGCAAAATAATTCCACTCAATGTTATCGCATTCAAATTCAGCTATAAAATTAGTTAAGCTATCAATTATGAACTTATTTTTAAACTGTGAACTACTTCCGTCTGAAAACACAAAAATTTGTTTAAAACGTCCATGACTTTCTTTTAAGTATTTAACAATTGTTGTTAAAAATAAGAAAACTTCAGCCTTGTCATGCTTCAAACTATTACTAATTACAGCCACAGATTCTTTTTTCATGGAAGTCCAAGCAACGCAAGTAAAAATTGATACTTGCTTGTAATTAAATATTATAATATTATAATATTTCCCACTTACGATGAGTAACGTGACAAACTTTTGATTGAGATTAAACCTTCTTCAATATCAAAAGCGGACTATTTTTTTTTTATTTATGTTA
The DNA here is from genome assembly GCA_958296145.1 of Hydrotaea cyrtoneurina. Classification (NCBI taxonomy): domain Eukaryota; kingdom Metazoa; phylum Arthropoda; class Insecta; order Diptera; family Muscidae; genus Hydrotaea; species Hydrotaea cyrtoneurina. Next base: position 45,152,028 of record OY282514.1, on the reverse strand, counting down.
AGCACGATTAACTTTATTTAAATAATAATTTTCAGCTTCTTTCTTCGACGGGGTGAACAGTACTGATAAAAAACAGTGTTTTGGCATCGATAACGTGACACAGAAATAGCAGGACAAAAAAAGGCAAAAATATACGGTTTGTCAAAGCCTACTATGTGTCTATTTATATTTTCTTATTAGTTTATCGTTGGAACAAAATTGTTGAAACAAGATTGCAATAATAAAACATATATATAATAAATAACAACGAAAAGCAAAACCAGAGGAAAGAGTCACAAAAAAAGAAAAATAAAATATTGTAAGTTTTTGTGTAAATTTTTCACAACAAAAACAAAAATATGCTTTAAACGCATTATATTCCTTAAATTCAAATAGTTCTTTAACAATATAAATGACAAAAATGGCGGTTTAACCAATTTTAATTTTTTCGTCATGGTTGACCTTTTTCTGGAAATAGCCATATGTCAATGAAGATCTGTGTATGCTTTAATTGTAAAATGACTGGACCTTTTTGTTATAAAAATTACAGTTCTGCAAAAGTACGTTAATCAGCAACAATGAGTTTCAACGTCAACAAAAAAAAAAACTTGTATGTGAATCCCTAGAGTAGGAGGCCAATGCGTTATAGCCGATTACTAAATGAATGTCTGTTATTGTGGAAGCAAAGCCGGATTATGACAAAATAAAGAAAAAACGTCATGAGATTTTAGAGGCTGTGGCGACAAAGGAGGCATGAAAACACTACATAAACCGGAATATGGTGATCTTGAGGCAAGCTTGTATAAATGGTTCTTGAACCAACGATAACGTAGTTGTGTAATGACTGGTCCAATTTTAAAATCAAGAGCTAAGCAAGAATTCGCCATACTGCACCCTGGAAAAAAATGTAATGCCAGTGGTGGATGTCTGGAAAACTTTAAGAGAAGACAATCCTTTCAAGCGATACGTCAGATGTAACACTTTTCATTCATAATTTACGAGAAAAAATTGATGAAATGGGCATCCCCGATACGCAACTTTATAACGCAGATGAATCTGGACTATTTTATCGTCTTTTACCGGATAAAACCTTTGTCACATCAACGGAAAAAACCGCATTGGCCGAAAAATTGCAAAGGATAGAATCACATTTTTGTTGAGTGCGAACGCAGATGGTTCGCACAAGTTGAAGCCGTTGGTGTTTGGTAAATCCGCAAATCCACGTTGCTTAAAAGAATTTGAAAACCCGTTGGAATACGCCAATTCAAAGAAGTCGAGGATGAATTAACAGTTGTTCTTCAACTGGTTCCACCATTCATTTGTAAAACAGGTAAACTTATTGTTTTGATTTCATTTTTAAATGTTTGCTTATGACAACGTTTGTTGCAGGTTCGCAAATGTTCTGCTTCTACAATCTGATGGTGGAAACATTGTAGCAATGCTTCTATCACCTAAAGTAACAGCGGTTTTGCAGCCCATGGACCAAAATCCAATAAGATTGGTAAAGTTAGGATATTGAACTAAATTGTTATGCATCATTGCCGCACAAGCAAACGTTCCGATTGAAAATATTTTGAAGACACATTCAATTCGTGATGCTATTTTGCTACTTAAATCAGTATGGGATGTATTGCAAGCGGTTCTTATAAAAGCGTGGAATAAGATAAAAAAACTGGGATGGTGGTCAATACGAAAGTGAAGATGACATTCCGTTGGCTACGTGGATTAAATCAAATAGTACTTACGGCGATACACTTCGTGAAGTTCAGTTGTTGATGTCGAAGGTGGGTAATAATGTTGACATCAGCAGTGATGAGATTGGAGAAAATTGGAATAAAGATGAAATTGCGGAAGATAACAATGATTTCGAAGTGTCCGATAATGATAGCGATAGGCTAATTATCGAGCAAGATATTCAAAAAGCAAAAGTGAGCTTCTCGAAAACAGGTGAAATCATCAAGACCTTGATAAAATGGTTTGAAAACAATAACGATGCAAATCACGTTGCAGATCTTGACAATATGCGCACGAAAATGGTCAAGAGCTAATACACAAAACCAAAAAAACAAACAAGTGTCGACTGTTTCTTTAAACCACTCCGCGCAAATTAATATTAAGTTTCTGCTCACGCTTAGAAAAGTTAATAGTTCGAATAAGTTAATTACTTACTTGGGACATTTTGGTTTAGTTTTTCGAGAGTCTACTGTAATTCGCAAGCTTTTTGTCGGTCCATCTATTGTAAAACTTCATGATGTTATTATTTATTGGTCATACACTGTAGGCAAACAACCATTTATGTATATTTTATATTGACAATGTGACAAACACATATTGTCCATTATGGCCCACAAAAAAAAAAAATCATCCTAAAGACAACAACTATGCTGAGAACAATAACAACATTAAACTGCAGGAAAAACAGACCTACACCACATACGAATACAAAACAAAACAACGTGAAAATGAATTGCAGTTAAGAGATTAACATTAAAATTTAAAAACATACACACGAACAACAACATCGTTGCGTATTTAAGTTTTATTTTTAAATGCACACAAATAAACCGAAATAGGATGTCTTTATATTAGGATGGACCTTATTTGAAATTTTTGATATACACGCACACACAACCTTCCACACCACGGCCGTTCTGGTAAAAACGAAAAAGTACTAATATGCTTCGTTTAATTTTGAGGCTGGCTTGATAGTTTTTGGTGATAACGGATCCGAGGTAGACGTACTCGTCCACAACATCGCAGATGCAACTGCCAGTCGCGGATAATTCCAAGTACTGGGTAGACGTGCCCAACAGGATATTCCGGAATAGTTTACTCGCTGTATTACCCTTGCAGTATTCGTCTCTAGATCCCCATTTCCGTTCCGACAGGAGTAAATACCGTTGGTAGGGCTTCTATGGTGATATTTATCTTTTTGATTGCATTTTGGCCACAATTTCTACTTCTGTATAACTGAACCTCCATTTTTCCCGTATTAGTCGCTTTTATCAACATCCAATATATCTTCACACCTTCCGATATTTCTCCAATACAGTTCTCGTTGCCAAACCATGCGGAGTTGCGTTATGGGCAGTGTTATGCTTATCTGATGATTTACACACTCTTCATTATACACTTACATAACACCGATTCCAATAAATCTGATATAGACATTGAGTAGGAATATATACGACTGAGCAATAATAACGTCGGAGGAGTGGCTTTTTGGAGCAGGGTTGATAAGTAAAAAACTGACTGGGTGTCTAATGTGTATGCAGCATGAAGACTTCGCGAATCAGTGATAAACGTATTTGATGTGATAGTAACTTCTATGACAAGAACAACAATTCGCTATTCCTGGTTTGAAATAGAAACACTTTTTGTTCCAATAAGCTATGTTACTTTTCATTTTATACAGAATAATAGGTGTCATGAATTCGAGAATAGCATCGATTATGATGCGTTCCTTTGATGCCAATTGGCAATGATCCTTGGATTGTACACGGAGGAAAAAAACAGATTTTCCAGGCAACATATATATATTTGGTCTAGCATCAATGTTCCCAAACATATATATGATTGGATGTAATCATATAGGAGTATTTGGAAAAACATAGGGTATTTGTTTCAATTATCCAATGTCCGTATAATTGAAATCTGTGTCAATTGAACGATAGTTCGGATAACTGAAAACGGTATCAATCAAACAATCTTAATTAAAAATTCGTTTTATAAACTTATATAGGTAAACATACAAGAATTTTAGTTCATTTGATTTATTTCTTTCAAATTGTTGAAAGGTTCAGAATTTTCAACAAAAAAATCCTTTCAAAAATTAAACGATTCTAGAGCTTCTTAGTTGCAGGTTTGAGATGCCCAATTAGATTTTAGTGAGAACAATCAATTACACTGGTAACTTATTCAACGATATCTTCGTCTGATAATTCTCCCAAGCAATTGATGTCCTCATCAATATCAACAAGATATTCGAATACAGTGGCAAATAGTTTCCAGAGTCAATTTTTTTTTTGGCTAAACCTTTAAAAGAATGTATACTTACGATTATTTTCGGTAATGGCATTGGAACGATTGTATAATCCCTGGTCTAATGGCTGAATTAATGACGTCGTATGGACTGGTAAGAATACAATTTTAAATTTTCCACAATAGTACCATCAACTGTTACTTGTCCATAAAAAGTAACACTTTAATCTCCTTCATTATCGTGGTCCAAATGTCCACGTTAGCAACACATTTCACAGGAATTGAGCTAGTGTTTTACAAACAGCAAGGATTTTGAGATGTACGTATAGTGTAAATGTATTTGTCAGAGTAAGTGGATTTGACAATAAATATAAGTGTATTTCTGTCTTTAGGGATTTTTCTTCCAGAAACATTTTCCGATCTAATGGCCAATGTTTTATAAAATAATGCAGACTCATCTTTTTTTTTAAAAAAGTTCAACTTTAGGATATTCCTCACGATATCCGGGTAAAACATTTTTCTATCAATCATTTGCCGACTTAACGTATTAGCAGAACTCATCTCGCCGTGCCCATTTTTGAAGTTAATGTTGTTCCTCTTTGCAGCCACCCTGACTTTGAAACAAATTCGACATTGAGTTTTTCTGACTTTTCAAATAATATAGGTCCAGTTAACATGGCTCAGTTTTTTGAAGAAGGGCCTTTTCAACATCTGCGCCTTTCAACGGCGTCTGAGTGTTGGATCATTTTAGAGTGAAATTAGAGACTACATAAAATCGTAGCGTTTACGAAATTGAAAAATGTTTACTATAATTGAACTTATGCAATTAACCGAAGTTCATAACATTGAAGTTGGAGTTTGTGAAAGAATAGGTTTTTTAATTATGCGATTTTTGAATTAAACAGAGTGAAATGTGGGGGAAAAAATCATAGATTTAATTAGGACAAATATATAACAAGATAATTAGTTGGCTTGGATTTTTTATGATCTAGGCAATTTTAGGGACCCTATAAAAATGACCCCAAAAAAATTAATAATTCCCAAAAAGGGCAATATAAAAATTTCTCCAAAAATTATAAAAAACCTCGCAAATAATTTATCAAAAATTCCGACTACGTAACCGTCAAGTGCCTCCTTCGCCAATCTCATCCCATTGCAACGTTTAAAAACTTTAACATCAAATCTACTTTTTCAACATATACGACGACAAATTGTTTGAAACACCCATAAGGAGCAATTTGAGATGTACCGGCAATTCTCTAATCATATCAGCAGTGGCCTCTGAATAAATACACAAACAAAAAAAAAACAGCTTCATAGAAATCTTTCAGATACTGTATTTTTGGTCAATCAATAACGTTTCCAAATGTTTTCTTAAAGAAATTGGAAACATTTTCATTTTTAGGTTATTTTTCATATTTCCCCAAATTTGGGATGGGGTTTTTTTTAACAATCTTTCTTTTCTATTTTTGGTCATTTTTCATAGAGCCGTGCTGTGGATGTTATAACGCTAAATTAATTATTAGTCTGTAAGGATCTGTTTGCCCATTGAATAAATAAAACCTGATACTGCTTTCATCTTCCATTTTCGAATATTCGTTCGTGTAAGCAGAATTTTGCATATCAACCGTTTATTCAAGAAAATGTTTGATCCAAATAAATCTAAAGTGAACATTTGTTGATGTACACCGCAGAATAGTTGTAGAATATCTGGCGAAAATGTGAATTCTAGATGATATGTTGGAGCTCTTTTATATTGGATAAAGGCCGCCTACCTTACCCTGGTATTACACTGGGCAGTGATTGTTTGAAAAACTCAACACACTCATACCTTTTCACCAATACACACACATTTATGCTAGTGTCCTGCCGGCTGGCAACAAAAATTCATTGGCAGTGAAATTTTGGCTCATGCAGCACAGACGAATGTTAGAGTTCCCCAATTTATGGGCTATATTTATTATGTCGTGTAACAAAAGAGAAAGAATTCCTCGGATTTCAAATTTGATTGTCCATACTTTTCCCCAAATGCTTCGACACTTTGTAGTGTAGGGCAACATTGTGTATTTATTCACTGCTACGGACACAACAATTCTTGAGAAAGGTTTCTCTTGCGACGACATTTTTGAAATGAACATGAAAGACATCTGTCAGAATGACATCTGTCAAAATGACATCTGTCAGAACGACATCTGTCAGAATGACATCTGTCAAAATGACATCTGTCAGAACGACATCTGTCAAAATGACATCTATCAAAATGACATCTGTCAGAACAACATCTGTCAAAATGACATCTGTCAGAACAACATCTGTCAGAACGACATCTGTCAAAATGACATCTGTCAAAATGACATCTGTCAAAATGACATCTGTCAAAACGACATCCGTCAGGATGACATCTGTCAAAATGACATCTGTCAAAATGACATCTGTCAAAATGACATCTGTCAAAATGACATCTGTCAAAATGACATCTGTCAAAATGAATTCTGTCAAAATGACATATGTCAAAATGACATTTGCCAAAATGACATCTGTCAAAATGACATCTGTCAAAATGACAACTGTCAAAATGACAACTGTCAAAATGACAACTGTCAAAATGACATCTGTCAAAATGACATCTGTCAAAATGACATGTGTCAAAATGACATGTGTCAAAATGACATCTGTCAAAATGACATCTGTCAAAATGACAACTGTCAAAATGACAACTATCAAAATGACAACTGTCAAAATGACATCTGTCAAAATGACATCTGTCATAATGACATCTGTCAAAATGACATCTGTTAGAATGACATCTGTCAAAATTACATCTGTCACAATCACATCTGTCAAAATGACATCTGTCAAAATGACATCTGTCAAAATGACATCTGTCCTGTGATCACAAATTTCCCATACAAAATTCCATATTTATTGCGAAAACTTGCAAATTGCAAATATCTCCATAACTAAGCCTCCAAGAGCGAAATGGTCTGAATTCTATGATCACTTTATTTTCCATACAAAATTCCATATTTGTTGGGAAAACCAAAATTGCAAATATCTCCATAACTAAGCCTACTAGAATGAAATGGGCTGAATCCTGTGATCACTATTTTTCCATACAAAATTCAATATTTGTTGGAAAAACTGAAATTAAAAATATCTCCTTAACTAAGCCTCCTAGATCGAAATGGGCTGAATTACTTTTTTTCCATACAAAATACAAATGGGCTCAATCCTGTGATCACAATTTTCCCATACAAAATTCCATATTTATTGCGAAAACTTGCAAATTGCAAATATCTCCATAACTAAGCCTAAGGTCTGAATTCTATGTTCACTTTATTTTCCATACAAAATTCCATATTTGTTGGGAAAACTGAAATTAGAAATATATCCTTAACAATGCCTCCTAGAGCGAAATGGGCTGAATCATGATGTCATTTTGACAGATGTCACTTTGACAGATTTCACTTAGACAGATGTCATTTTGACAGATGTCATTTTGACAGATGTCATTTTGACAGATGTCATTTTGACAGATGTCATTTTGACAGATGTCATTTTGACAGATGTCATTTTGACAGATGTCATTTTGACAGATGTCATTTTGACAGATGTCATTTTGACAGATGTCATTTTGACAGATGTCATTTTGACAGATGTCATTTTGACAGATGTCATTTTGACAGATGTCATTTTGACAGATGTCATTTTGACAGATGTCATTTTGACAAATGTCATTTTGACAGATGTCATTTTGACAAATGTCATTTTGACAGATGTCAATTTACTTTGACAGATGTCATTTTGACAGATGTCGCTTTGACAGATGTCACTTTGACAGATGTCACTTTGACAGATGTCACTTTGACAGATGTCACTTTGACAGATGTCATTTTGACAGATTTCACTTTGACAGATGTCATTTTGACAAATGTCATTTTACTTTGACAGATGTCGCTTTGACAGATGTCATTTTGACAGATGTCATTTTGACAAATGTCATTTTACTTTGACAGATGTCGCTTTGACAGATGTCGCTTTGACAGATGTCGCATTGACAGATGTCACTTTGACAGATGTCATTTTGACAGATGTCATTTTGACAGATGTCATTTTGACAGATGTCATTTTGACAGATGCCATTTTGACAGATGTCATTTTGACAGATGCCATTTTGACAAATGTCATTTTTACAAATGTCATTTTTACAGACGTCATTTTTACAGACGTCATTTTGACAGATGTCATTTTGACAGAAGTCATTTTGACAGATGTCACTTTGACAGATGTCATTTTGACAGATGTCATTTTGACAGATGTCACTTTGACAGATGTCACTTTGACAGATGTTACTTTGACAGATGCCATTTTGATAGATGTCAATTTGACAGATGTCATTTTGACAGATGTCACTTTGACAGATGTCACTTTGACAGATGTCACTTTGACAGATGTCACAGATCTGTCAAAATGACATCTGTCAAAATGGCATCTGTCAAAATGACATCTGTCAAAATGACATCTGTCAAAATGACATCTGTCAAAGTGAAATCTGTCAAAGTGAAATCTGTCAAAATGACATCTGTCAAAATAACATCTGTCAAAGTGACATCTGTCAAAGTGACATCGGTCAAAATGACATCTGTCAAAATGACATCTGTCAAAATGACATCTGTCAAAATGACATCTGTCAAAGTTACATCTGTCAAAGTGACATCTGTCAAAATGACATCTGTCAAAATGACATCTGTCAAAGTGACATCTGTCAAAGTGACATCTGTCAAAATGACATCGGTCAAAATGACATCTGTCAAAATGACATCTGTCAAAATGACATCGGTCAAAATGACATCTGTCAAAATGACATCTGTCAAAATGACATCTGTCAAAATGACATCTGTCAAAGTGACATCTGTCAAAGTGACATCTGTCAAAGTGACATCTGTCAAAGTGACATCTGTCAAAGTGACATCTGTCAAAATGACATCTGTCAAAATGACATCTGTCAAAATGACATCTGTCAAAATGACATCTGTCAAAATGACATCTGTCAAAATGACATCTGTCAAAATGACATCTGTCAAAATGACATCTGTCAAAATGACATCTGTCAAAATGACATCTGTCAAAATGACATCTGTCAAAATGACATCTGTCAAAATGACATCTGTCAAAATGACATCTGTCAAAATGACATCTGTCAAAGTGACATCTGTCAAAGTGACATCTGTCAAAGTGACATCTGTCAAAGTGACATCTGTCAAAGTGACATCTGTCAAAGTGACATCTGTCAAAGTGACATCTGTCAAAGTGACATCTGTCAAAGTGACATCTGTCAAAATGACATCTGTCAAAGTGACATCTGTCAAAATGACATCTGTCAAAGTGACATCTGTCAAAGTGACATCTGTCAAAGTGACATCTGTCAAAATGACATCTGTCAAAATGACATCTGTCAAAGTTACATCTGTCAAAGTGACATCTGTCAAAATGACATCTGTCAAAATGACATCTGTCAAAATGACATCTGTCAAAATGACATCGGTCAAAATGACATCGGTCAAAATGACATCTGTCAAAATGACATCGGTCAAAATGACATCTGTCAAAATGACATCTGTCAAAATGACATCTGTCAAAATGACATCTGTCAAAGTGACATCTGTCAAAGTGACATCTGTCAAAGTGACATCTGTCAAAATGACATCTGTCAAAATGACATCTGTCAAAGTGACATCTGTCAAAGTGACATCTGTCAAAGTGACATCTGTCAAAGTGACATCAGTCAAAATGACATCTGTCAAAATGACATCTGTCAAAATGACATCTGGCTATTTCCAGAAAAAGGTCAACCATGACGAATAAATTAAAATTGGTTAAACCGCCATTTTTGTCATTTATATTGTTAAAGAACTATTTGAATTTAAGGAATATAATGCGTTTAAAGCATATTTTTGTTTTTGTTGTGAAAAATTTACACAAAAACTTACAATATTTTATTTTTCTTTTTTTGTGACTCTTTCCTCTGGTTTTGCTTTTCGTTGTTATTTATTATATATATGTTTTATTATTGCAATCTTGTTTCAACAATTTTGTTCCAACGATAAACTAATAAGAAAATATAAATAGACACATTGTAGGCTTGGACAAACCGTATATTTTTGCCTTTTTTTGTCCTGCTATTTCTGTGTCACGTTATCGATGCCAAAACACTGTTTTTTATCAGTACTGTTCATCCCGTAGAAGAAAGAAGCTGAAAATTATTATTTAAATAAAGTTAATCGTGCTTAACATAAATAAAAAAAATAGTTCGCTTTTGATATTGAAGAAGTTTTAATCTCAATCAAAAGTTTGTCACGTTACTCATCGTAAGTGGGAAATATTATAACAAAAAGTATTGGTTATCATAAATGTACATACGTATTATGCTTACTTTTTATGCAGATGGCTAAAAATAAAAATAAAGAAGCATCACGACGATATCTACAAAAAATTAAGTCGGACCCCGTCAAGCGCCAGAAGTACCTACAAAATGTTGCAATGAAAATGAAAATACATCGGGCGAAGTTGAAGGAACTGGAGAACAAAAACAATAACCTTCTGGAAATTAAGCGGGAAAAGGATCGTCTAAGGCAGCGAAAGCACGGGGAAAATCTTCAGAACAATGCAAAGCAACAAGAACACGTCGTTAATCCTTATAACAGTAAGCAGGCGTTTGGAAAAGCTTTAAAAAAGGTTGAAAGGTCCTTACCTCAGGCGGAGGATAAAAAAATTATAATTTTGAAAGCGCTCTGTAAGAAATACATTCCGCCAGAAAACCAGGTTGTGGAATCTACGACTGAAACAAATCTTGCGCAAGTAAAACAATTTTATTCTCGTGAAGACATAAGCGTCCAGTCTGCATGCAAAAAAGACACTTTTATTTGTAATGGAGAGATATTTTCAAAGCGTTTTATGATAATGACCGTAAGAGAAGCTTTCGAAATCTTTAAAATAGAAAGAGTTGGCAGTATAAGCAAAACAACTTTTTACAATTGTCGACCTAAACACGTGAAGTTGTCTATGTGGAAATTTTGTCACGTTACCGATGTCACGTTACGAATCACTGAAAAACATTATAAATATATAAAGCAATAGTTTTAGATAAAAATAACTCTTATAAATGGAAAACTACATTTCTTTATTATACTTTAAGAGTATTTATTTATTAATTAATGGCCACATTTCGCAGAATTTTGATTTTTTCAATATCAAGTCACAAATGACTTCCATTTTTTGTCACGTTATCTATCCAATGTTTTACAAAAATTCTTTAATAACGACAAGTTCCCAATGCTTGTCTTTTGTAACAAAAATAGTGTTGATGAAATGCTGTATTCACGTAAAAAAACATTTGTGGAAATATTGATTTTTACCATGTTTTTTTACATTTAAAGGCGTACGAATGTCACGTTATCGATCCTGGAAATACCCATCTGTCAAAATGACATCTGTCAAAATGACATCTGTCAAAATGACATCTGTCAAAATGACATCTGTCAAAATGACATCGGTAAAAATGACATCTGTCAAAATGACTTCTGTCAAAGTGACATCTGTCAAAGTGACATCTGTCAAAGTGACATCTGTCAAAGTGACATCTGTCAAAGTGACATCTGTCAAAGTGACATCTGTCAAAGTGACATCTGTCAAAGTGACATCTGTCAAAATGACATCTGTCAAAGTGACATCTGTCAAAATGACATCTGTCAAAGTGACATCTGTCAAAATGACATCTGTCAAAGTGACATCTGTCAAAGTGACATCTGTCAAAGTGACATCTGTCAAAATGACATCTGTCAAAATGACATCTGTCAAAGTGACATCTGTCAAAGTTACATCTGTCAAAGTGACATCTGTCAAAATGACATCGGTCAAAATGACATCGGTCAAAATGACATCTGTCAAAATGACATCTGTCAAAATGACATCTGTCAAAATGACATCTGTCAAAATGACATCTGTCAAAATGACATCTGTCAAAATGACATCTGTCAAAATGACATCTGTCAAAATGACATCTGTCAAAATGACATCTGTCAAAATGACATCTGTCAAAATGACATCTGTCAAAATGACATCTGTCAAAATGACATCTGTCAAAGTGACATCTGTCAAAGTGACATCTGTCAAAGTGACATCTGTCAAAGTGACATCTGTCAAAGTGACATCTGTCAAAGTGACATCTGTCAAAATGACATCTGTCAAAATGACATCTGTCAAAATGACATCTGTCAAAATGACATCTGTCAAAATGACATCTGTCAAAATGACATCTGTCAAAATGACATCTGTCAAAATGACATCTGTCAAAATGACATCTGTCAAAATGACATCTGTCAAAATGACATCGGTCAAAATGACATCGGTCAAAATGACATCTGTCAAAATGACATCTGTCAAAGTGACATCTGTCAAAGTGACATCTGACAAAGTGACATCTGACAAAATGACATCTGTGAAAGTGACATCTGTCAAAGTGACATCTGTCAAAGTGACATCTGTCAAAGTGACATCTGTCAAAATGACATCTGTCAAAATGACATCTGTCAAAATGACATCTGTCAAAATGACGTCTGTAAAAATGACGTCTGTAAAAATGACATTTGTCAAAATGGCATCTGTCAAAATGACATCTGTCAAAATGGCATCTGTCAAAGTGACATCTGTCAAAGTGACGGCTGTCAAAGCGACATTTGTAATTTTGACAGATGTCATTTTGACAGATGTCATTTTGACAGATGTCATTTTGACAGATGCCATTTTGACAGATGTCATTTTGACAGATGCCATTTTGACAAATGTCATTTTTACAGACGTCATTTTTACAGACGTCATTTTGACAGATGTCATTTTGACAGATGTCATTTTGACAGATGTCATTTTGACAGATGTCATTTTGACAGATGTCACTTTGACAGATGTCACTTTGACAGATGTCACTTTGACAGATGTCACTTTCACAGATGTCATTTTGTCAGATGTCACTTTGACAGATGTCACTTTGCAGATGTCACTTTGCAGATGTCATTTTGACAGATGTCATTTTGACCGATGTCATTTTGACAGATGTCATTTTGACAGATGTCATTTTGACAGATGTCATTTTGACAGATGTCATTTTGACAGATGTCATTTTGACAGATGTCATTTTGACAGATGTCATTTTGACAGATGTCATTTTGACAGATGTCACTTTGACAGATGTCACTTTGACAGATGTCACTTTGACAGATGTCACTTTGACAGATGTCACTTTGACAGATGTCACTTTGACAGATGTCATTTTGACAGATGTCATTTTGACAGATGTCATTTTGACAGATGTCACTTTGACAGATGTAACTTTGACAGATGTCATTTTGACAGATGTCATTTTGACAGATGTCACTTTGACAGATGTCACTTTGACAGATGTCACTTTAACAGATGTCATTTTGACAGATGTCACTTTGACAGATGTCATTTTGACAGATGTCATTTTGACAGATGTCACTTTGACAGATGTCATTTTGACAGATGTCACTTTGACAGATGTCACTTTGACAGATGTCACTTTGACAGATGTCACTTTGACAGATGTCACTTTGACAGATGTCACTTTGACAGATGTCATTTTGACAGATGTCATTTTGACAGATGTCATTTTGACCGATGTCATTTTGACAGATGTCATTTTGACAGATGTCATTTTGACAGATGTCATTTTGACAGATGTCATTTTGACAGATGTCATTTTGACAGATGTCATTTTGACAGATGTCATTTTGACAGATGTCATTTTGACAGATGGGTATTTCCAGGATCGATAACGTGACATTCGTACGCCTTTAAATGTAAAAAAACATGGTAAAAATCAATATTTCCACACAAAGCGCCCCGGTAGGCGAGTTGGTAGCGTGCTTGCCTATCAGCGTGGGGGTTGTGGGTTCGATTCCCACCAGAGGCTTTGGTCTGTCGCTGCAAAAAAATCAAGCCAAATAGTCTTTGTCACTCGGTTTATCCTTGGACCCAAAATTAGAATATAAATTTACTTTGTATTGTAATTAAATAAAATAAAATAAAATAAAATAAAATAAAATATTTCCACAAATGTTTTTTTACGTGAATACAGCATTTCATCAACACTATTTTTGTTACAAAAGACAAGCATTGGGAACTTGTCGTTATTAAAGAATTTTTGTAAAACATTGGATAGATAACGTGACAAAAAATGGAAGTCATTTGTGACTTGATATTGAAAAAATCAAAATTCTGCGAAATGTGGCCATTAATTAATAAATAAATACTCTTAAAGTATAATAAAGAAATGTAGTTTTCCATTTATAAGAGTTATTTTTATCTAAAACTATTGCTTTATATATTTATAATGTTTTTCAGTGATTCGTAACGTGACATCGGTAACGTGACAAAATTTCCACATAGACAACTTCACGTGTTTAGGTCGACAATTGTAAAAAGTTGTTTTGCTTATACTGCCAACTCTTTCTATTTTAAAGATTTCGAAAGCTTCTCTTACGGTCATTATCATAAAACGCTTTGAAAATATCTCTCCATTACAAATAAAAGTGTCTTTTTTGCATGCAGACTGGACGCTTATGTCTTCACGAGAATAAAATTGTTTTACTTGCGCAAGATTTGTTTCAGTCGTAGATTCCACAACCTGGTTTTCTGGCGGAATGTATTTCTTACAGAGCGCTTTCAAAATTATAATTTTTTTATCCTCCGCCTGAGGTAAGGACCTTTCAACCTTTTTTAAAGCTTTTCCAAACGCCTGCTTACTGTTATAAGGATTAACGACGTGTTCTTGTTGCTTTGCATTGTTCTGAAGATTTTCCCCGTGCTTTCGCTGCCTTAGACGATCCTTTTCCCGCTTAATTTCCAGAAGGTTATTGTTTTTGTTCTCCAGTTCCTTCAACTTCGCCCGATGTATTTTCATTTTCATTGCAACATTTTGTAGGTACTTCTGGCGCTTGACGGGGTCCGACTTAATTTTTTGTAGATATCGTCGTGATGCTTCTTTATTTTTATTTTTAGCCATCTGCATAAAAAGTAAGCATAATACGTATGAACATTTATGATAACCAATACTTTTTGTTATAATATTTCCCACTTACGATGAGTAACGTGACAAACTTTTGATTGAGATTAAAACTTCTTCAATATCAAAAGCGAACTATTTTTTTTATTTATGTTAAGCACGATTAACTTTATTTAAATAATAATTTTCAGCTTCTTTCTTCTACGGGATGAACAGTAGTGATAAAAAACAGTGTTTTGGCATCGATAACGTGACACAGAAATAGCAGGACAAAAAAAGGCAAAAATATACGGTTTGTCCAAGCCTACAATGTGTCTATTTATATTTTCTTATTAGTTTATCGTTGGAACAAAATTGTTGAAACAAGATTGCAATAATAAAACATATATATAATAAATAACAACGAAAAGCAAAACCAGAGGAAAGAGTCACAAAAAAATAAAAATAAAATATTGTAAGTTTTTGTGTAAATTTTTCACAACAAAAACAAAAATATGCTTTAAACGCATTATATTCCTTAAATTCAAATAGTTCTTTAACAATATAAATGACAAAAATGGCGGTTTAACCAATTTTAATTTATTCGTCATGGTTGACCTTTTTCTGGAAATAGCCAGATGTCATTTTGACAGATGTCATTTTGACAGATGTCATTTTGACTGATGTCACTTTGACAGATGTCACTTTGACAGATGTCACTTTGACAGATGTCACTTTGACAGATGTCACTTTGACAGATGTCACTTTGACAGATGTCACTTTGACAGATGTCACTTTGACAGATGTCACTTTGACAGATGTCACTTTGACAGATGTCACTTTGACAGATGTCATTTTGACAGATGTCATTTTGACAGATGTCATTTTGACAGATGTCATTTTGACAGATGTCACTTTTACAGATGTCATTTTGACAGATGTCATTTTGACAGATGTCATTTTGACAGATGTCATTTTGACAGATGTCATTTTGACAGATGTCATTTTGACAGATGTCACTTTGACAGATGTCACTTTGACAGATGTCATTTTGACAGATGTCATTTTGACAGATGTCATTTTGACCGATGTCATTTTGACAGATGTCATTTTGACCGATGTCATTTTGACAGATGTCATTTTGACAGATGTCATTTTGACAGATGTCATTTTGACAGATGTAACTTTGACAGATGTCATTTTGACAGATGTCATTTTGACAGATGTCATTTTGACAGATGTCACTTTGACAGATGTCACTTTGACAGATGTCACTTTGACAGATGTCATTTTGACAGATGTCACTTTGACAGATGTCATTTTGACAGATGTCATTTTGACAGATGTCACTTTGACAGATGTCACTTTGACAGATGTCACTTTGACAGATGTCACTTTGACAGATGTCACTTTGACAGATGTCACTTTGACAGATGTCATTTTGACAGATGTCATTTTGACAGATGTCATTTTGACAGATGTCATTTTGACAGATGTCATTTTGACAGATGTCATTTTGACAGATGTCACTTTGACAGATGTCACTTTGACAGATGTCACTTTGACAGATGTCACTTTGACAGATGTCACTTTGACAGATGTCACTTTGACAGATGTCACTTTGACAGATGTCACTTTGACAGATGTCACTTTGACAGATGTCACTTTGACAGATGTCATTTTGACAGATGTCATTTTGACAGATGTCATTTTGACAGATGTCATTTTGACAGATGTCATTTTGACAGATGTCATTTTGACAGATGTCATTTTGACAGATGTCATTTTGACAGATGTCATTTTGACAGATGGCATTTTGACAGATGGCATTTTGACAGATGTCATTTTGACCGATGTCATTTTGACAGATGTCATTTTGACCGATGTCATTTTGACAGATGTCATTTTGACAGATGTCACTTTGACAGATGTCACTTTGACAGATGTTATTTTGACAGATGTCACTTTGACAGATGTTATTTTGACAGATGTCACTTTGACAGATGTTATTTTGACAGATGTCACTTTGACAGATGTTATTTTGACAGATGTCACTTTGACAGATGTCACTTTGACAGATGTCACTTTGACAGATGTCACTTTGACAGATGTCACTTTGACAGATGTCACTTTGACAGATGTCACTTTGACAGATGTCACTTTGACAGATGTCACTTTGACAGATGTCACTTTGACAGATGTCATTTTGACAGATGTCATTTTGACAGATGTCATTTTGACAGATGTCATTTTGACAGATGGCATTTTGACAGATGTCATTTTGACCGATGTCATTTTGACAGATGTCATTTTGACCGATGTCATTTTGACAGATGTCACTTTGACAGATGTCACTTTGACAGATGTCACTTTGACAGATGTCACTTTGACAGATGTTATTTTGACATATGTCACTTTGACAGATGTCACTTTGACAGATGTCACTTTGACAGATGTCACTTTGACAGATGTCACTTTGACAGATGTCACTTTGACAGATGTCACTTTGACAGATGTCACTTTGACAGATGTCACTTTGACAGATGTCACTTTGACAGATGTCACTTTGACAGATGTCACTTTGACAGATGTCACTTTGACAGATGTCACTTTGACAGATGTCACTTTGACAGATGCCACTTTGACAGATGTCACTTTGACAGATGTCACTTTGACAGATGTCACTTTGACAGATGTCACTTTGACAGATGTCACTTTGACAGATGTCATTTTGACAAATGTCGCTTTGACAGATGTCACTTTGACAGATGTCACTTTGACAGATGTCACTTTGACAGATGTCACTTTGACAGATGTCATTTTGACAGACGTCATTTTGACAGATGTCATGTTTACAGATGTCACTTTGACAGATGTCACTTTGACAGATGTCACTTTGACAGATGTCACTTTGACAGATGTCACTTTGACAGATGTCATTTTGACGGATCCTTTTGACAGATGTCATTTTGACAGATGTCATTTTGACAGATGTCATTTTGACAGATGTCATTTTGACAGATGTCATTTTGACAGATGTCATTTTGACAGATGTCACTTTGACTGATGTCATTTTGACAGATGTCATTTTGACAGATGTCATTTTGACAGATGTCATTTTGACAGATGTCATTTTGACAGATGTCACTTTGCAGATGTCACTTTGACAGATGTCACTTTGACAGATGTCACTTTGACAGATGTCACTTTGACAGATGTCACTTTGACAGATGTCACTTTGACAGATGTCATTTTGACAGATGTCATTTTGACAGATGTCATTTTGACAGATGTCATTTTGACCGATGTCATTTTGACAGATGTCATTTTGACAGATGTCATTTTGACAGATGTCACTTTGACAGATGTCACTTTGACAGATGTCATTTTGACAGATGTCATTTTGACAGATGTCACTTTGACAGATGTCACTTTGACAGATGTCACTTTGACAGATGTCATTTTGACAGATGTCATTTTGACAGATGTCATTTTGACAGATGTCATTTTGACAGATGTCACTTTGACAGATGTCACTTTGACAGATGTCATTTTGACAGATGTCATTTTGACAGATGTCATTTTGACAGATGTCACTTTGACAGATGTCACTTTGACAGATGTCACTTTGACAGATGTCACTTTGACAGATGTCATTTTGACAAATGTCACTTCGCAGGTGTCATTTTGACAGATGTCACTTTGACAGATGTCACTTTGACAGATGTCACTTTGACAGATGTCATTTTGACAAATGTCACTTCGCAGGTGTCATTTTGACAAATGTCACTTCGCAGGTGTCACTTTGACAGATGTCACTTTGACAGATGTCACTTTGACAGATGTCACTTTGACAGATGTCACTTTGACAGATGTCACTTTGACAGATGTCACTTTGACAGATGTCATTTTGACAGATGTCATTTTGACAGATGTCATTTTGACCGATGTCATTTTGACAGATGTCATTATGACAGATGTCATTTTGACAGATGTCATTTTGACAGATGTCACTTTGACAGATGTCACTTTGACAGATGTCACTTTGACAGATGTCACTTTGCAGATGTCACTTTGACAGATGTCACTTTGACAGATGTCACTTTGACAGATGTCACTTTGACAGATGTCACTTTGACAGATGTCATTTTGACAGATGTCATTTTGACAGATGTCATTTTGACAGATGTCATTTTGACAGATGTCATTTTGACCGATGTCATTTTGACAGATGTCATTTTGACAGATGTCATTTTGACAGATGTCACTTTGACAGATGTCACTTTGACAGATGTCATTTTGACAGATGTCATTTTGACAGATGTCATTTTGACAGATGTCACTTTGACAGATGTCACTTTGACAGATGTCTCTTTGACAGATGTCACTTTGACAGATGTCACTTTGACAGATGTCATTTTGACAGATGTCATTTTGACAGATGTCATTTTGACAGATGTCATTTTGACAGATGTCATTTTGACAGATGTCATTTTGACAGATGTCACTTTGACAGATGTCACTTTGACAGATGTCACTTTGACAGATGTCACTTTGACAGATGTCATTTTGACAGATGTCATTTTGACAAATGTAACTTCGCAGGTGTCATTTTGACAAATGTCACTTCGCAGGTGTCACTTTGACAGATGTCACTTTGACAGATGTCACTTTGACAGATGTCACTTTGACAGATGTCACTTTGACAGATGTCACTTTGACAGATGTCATTTTGACAGATGTCATTTTGACAGATGTCATTTTGACAGATGTCATTTTGACAGATGTCATTTTGACAGATGTCATTTTGACAGATGTCATTTTGACAGATGTCATTTTGACAGATGTCACTTTGACAGATGTCACTTTGACAGATGTCACTTTGACAGATGTCACTTTGACAGATGTCACTTTGACAGATGTCATTTTGACAGATGTCACTTTGCAGATGTCACTTTGACAGATGTCACTTTGACAGATGTCACTTTGACAGATGTCACTTTGACAGATGTCACTTTGACAGATGTCATTTTGACAGATGTCATTTTGACAGATGTCATTTTGACAGATGTCATTTTGACCGATGTCATTTTGACAGATGTCATTTTGACAGATGTCACTTTGACAGATGTCACTTTGACAGATGTCATTTTGACAGATGTCATTTTGACAGATGTCATTTTGACAGATGTCACTTTGACAGATGTCACTTTGACAGATGTCACTTTGACAGGTGTCATTTTGACAAATGTCACTTCGCAGGTGTCATTTTGACAAATGTCACTTCGCAGGTGTCACTTTGACAGATGTCACTTTGACAGATGTCACTTTGACAGATGTCACTTTGACAGATGTCACTTTGACAGATGTCACTTTGACAGATGTCACTTTGACAGATGTCACTTTGACAGATGTCACTTTGACAGATGTCACTTTGACAGATGTCATTTTGACAGATGTCATTTTGACAGATGTCATTTTGACAGATGTCATTTTGATATATGTCATTTTGACAAATGTCGCTTTGACAGATGTCACTTTGACAGATTTCACTTTGACAGATGTCACTTTGACAGATGTCATTTTGACAGATGTCACTTTGACAGATGTCACTTTGACAGATGTCACTTTGACAGATATCATTTTGACAGATGTCATATTGACAGATCCTTTTGACAGATGTCATTTTGACAGATGTGACTTTGACAGATATCATTTTGACTGATGTCATTTTGACAGATGTCATTTTGACAGATGTCATTTTGACAGATGTCATTTTGACAGATGTCATTTTGACAGATGTCATTTTGACAGATGTCATTTTGACAGATGTCACTTTGACAGATGTCATTTTGACAGATGTCATTTTGACAGATGTCATTTTTACAGATGTCACTTTGACAGATGTCATTTTGATAGATGTCATTTTGACAGATGTCATTTTGACAGAGGCCACTTTGAAAACTAAAATCGCAAATATCTCCATAACTAAGCCTCCTAGTCCGAAATGGGCTGAATCCTGTGATAACTATTTTTGCATACAAAATTTAATATTTGTTGGGAAAACTAAAATTGCAAATATCTCCATAACTAAGCCTCCTAGGGCGAAATGGGCTCAATGCTGTGATCACTATTTTTTCATACAAAATTCAATATTTGTTGGGAAAACTAAAATTGCAAATATCTCCATAACTAAGCCTCCTAGGGCGAAATGGGCTGAATCCAGTGATCACTATTTTTACCATACAAAATTCAAAATTTGATGGGAAAACTAAAATTGCAAATATCCCCATAACTAAGTCTCCTAGTCCGAAATGGGCTCAATCCTGTGATCACTATTTTTGCATACAAAATTCAATATTTGTTGGGAAAACTAAAATTGCAACTATCTCCATAACTAAGCCTCCTAGTCCGAAATGGGCTGAATCCTGTGGTCACTATTTTTGCATACAAAATTCAATATTTTTGGGAAAATTAAAATTGCAAATATCTCCATAACTAAGCCTCCTAGTCCGAAATGGGCTGAATCCAGTGATCACTACTTTTGCATACAAAATTCAATATTTGTTGGGAAAACTAAAATTGCAAATATCTCCATAACTAAGCCTCCTAGGGCGAAATGGGCTGCATCCTGTGATCACTATTTTCGCATACAAAATTCAATATTTGTTGGGAAAACTAAAATTGCAAATATCTCCATAACTAAGCCTCCTAGGGCGAAGTGGGCTGCATCCTGTGATCACTATTTTCGCATACAAAATTCAATATTTGTTGGGAAAATTAAATTGCAAATATCTCCATAACTAAGTCTCCTAGTCCGAAATGGGCTCAATCCTGTGATCACTATTATTGCACACAAAATTCAATATTTGTTGGGAAAACTAAAATTGCAAATATCTCCATAACTAAGCCTCCTAGAGGGAAATGGGCTCAATCCTGTGATCACTATTTTTTCCATACAAAATTCAATATTTTTTGGGAAAACTAAAATCGCAAATATCTCCATAACTAAGCCTCCTAGAGGGAAATGGGCTCAATCCTGTGATCACTATTTTCTCCATACAAAATTCAATATTTGTTGGGAAAATTAAATCGCATATATCTCCATAACTAAGCCTCCCAGTGCGAAATGGGCTGAATCCAGTGATCACTATTTTTGCATACAAAATTCAATATTTGTTGGGAAAATTAAATTGCAAATATCTCCATAACTAAGTCTCCTAGTCCGAAATGGGCTGAATCCTGTGATCACTATTTTTGCATTCAAAATTCAATATTTGTTGGGAAAATTAAATTGCAAATATCTCCATAACTAAGTCTCCTAGTCCGAAATGGGCTGAATCCTGTGATCACTATTTTTGCATACAAAATTCAATATTTGTTGGGAAAACTAAAATTGCAACTATCTCCATAACTAAGCCTCCTAGTCCGAAATGGGCTGAATCCTGTGATCACAATTTTCCCATACAAAATTCCATATTTGTTGGGAAAACTAAAATGGCAAATATCTCCATAACTAAGCCTCCAAGAGCTAAATGTTCTGAATTCTATGTTCACTTTATTTTCTATCCAAAATTAAATATTTGTTGGGAAAACCAAAACTGCCATTATCTTCATAACTAAGCCTCCTAGAGCGGAATAAATCCTGTGATCATTATTTTCCATACAAAATTCAGTATTTGTTGGGAGAACTCAAATTGCAAACATTTCCTTAACAATGGGCTGAATCCTGTGATCTCTTTATTTTCCATACAAAATTCAATATTTGTTGGGAAAACTAAAATTCCAAATATCTCCATAACTAAGCCTCCAAGAGCGAAATGGTCTGAATTCTATGATCACTTTATTTTCCATAAAAAATTCAATATTTGTTGGGAAAACTGAAATTAGAAATATCTCCTTAACTAAGCCTCCTAGATTGAAATGGGCTGAATTACTTTTTTGCATACAAAATTCCATACTTGTTGGGAAAACTAAATCGCAAATATCTCCATAACTAAGCCTCCCAGTCAGAAATGGGCTGAATCCTGTGATCAATATTTTTGCATACAAAATTCAATATTCGTTGGGAAAACTAAAATTGCAAATATCTCCATAACTAAGCCTCCTAGTCCGAAATGGGCTGAATCCTGTGATCACTATTTTTGCATACAAAATTCAATATTTGTTGGGAAAACTAAAATTGCAACCATCTCCATAACTAATCCTCCTAGTCCGAAATGGGCTCAATCCTGTGATCACTATTATTGCACACAAAATTCAATATTTGTTGGGAAAACTAAATTTGCAAATATCTCAATAACTAAGCCTCCTAGTGCGAAATGGGTTCAATACTGTGATCACTATTTTTGCATACAAAATTCAATATTTGTTGGGAAAACTAAAATTGCAACCATCTCCATAACTAATCCTCCTAGTCCGAAATGGGCTGAATCCTGTGATCACTATTTTTGCATACAAAATTCAATATTTGTTGGGAAAACTAAAATTGCAACCATCTCCATAACTAATCCTCCTAGTCCGAAATGGGCTGAATCCTGTGATCACTATTTTTGCATACAAAATTCCATACTTGTTGGGAAAACTAAATCGCAAATATCTCCATAACTAAGCCTCACAGTCAGAAATGGGCTGAATCCTGTGATCAATATTTTTGCATACAAAATTCAATATTCGTTGGGAAAACTAAAATTGCAAATATCTCCATAACTAAGCCTCCTAGTCCGAAATGGGCTGAATCCTGTGATCACTATTTTTGCATACAAAATTCAATATTTGTTGGGAAAACTAAAATTGCAACCATCTCCATAACTAATCCTCCTAGTCCGAAATGGGCTCAATCCTGTGATCACTATTATTGCACACAAAATTCAATATTTGTTGGGAAAACTAAAATTGCAAATATCTCAATAACTAAGCCTCCTAGTGCGAAATGGGTTCAATCCTCTGATCACTATTTTTGCATACAAAATTCAATATTTGTTGGGAAAACTAAAATTGCAACCATCTCCATAACTAATCCTCCTAGTCCGAAATGGGCTGAATCCTGTGATCACTATTTTTGCATACAAAATTCAATATTTGTTGGGAAAACTAAAATTGCAAATATCTCCACAACTAAGCCTCCCAATCCGAAATGGGCTCAATCCTGTGATCACTATTATTGCACACAAAATTCAATATTTGTTGGGAAAACTAAAATTGCAACTATCTCCATAACTAAGCCTCCTAGAGGGAAATGGGCTGAATCCTGTGATCACTATTTTTGCATACAAAATTCAATATTTGTTGGGAAACTAAAATCGCAAATATCTCCATAACTAAGCCTCCCAGTCCGAAATGGGCTGAATCCAGTGATCACTATTTTTGCATACAAAATTCAATATTTGTTGGGAAAACTAAAATTGCAAATATCTCCATAACTAAGCCTCCTAGTCCGAAATGGACTGAATCCAGTGATCACTATTTTTGCATACAAAATTCAATATTTGTTGGGAAAACTAAAATTGCAAATATCTCCATAACTAAGCCTCCTAGGGCGAAATGGGATCAATCCTGTGATCACTATTTTTGCATACAAAATTCAATATTTGTTGGGAAAACTAAAATTGCAACTATCTCCATAACTAATCCTCCTAGTCCGAAATGGGCTGAATCCTGTGATCACTATTTTTGCATACAAAATTCAATATTTGTTGGGAAACTAAAATCGCAAATATCTCCATAACTAAGCCTCCCACTCCGAAATGGGCTGAATCCAGTGATCACTATTTTTGCATACAAAATTCAATATTTGTTGGGAAAACTAAAATTGCAAATATCTCCATAACTAAGCCTCCCAGTCCGAAATGTGCTGAATCCAGTGATCACTATTTTTGCATACAAAATTCAATATTTGTTGGGAAAACTAAAATTGCAAATATCTTCACAACTAAACCTTCTAGAGCGAAATGGGCTCAATCCTGTGATCACTATTTTTTCCATACAAAATTCAATATTTGTTGGGAAAACTAAAATTGCAAATATCTCCATAACTAAGCCTCCTACTCCGAAATGGGCTCAATTCTGTGATTACTATTTTTACCATACAAAATTCAATATTTGTTGGGAAAACTAAAATCACAAATATCTCCATAACTAAGCCTCCTAGAGCGAAATGGGCTCAATCCTGTGATCACTATTTTTACCATACAAAATTCAATATTTGTTGGGAAAACTAAAATGGCAAATATCTCCATAACTAATCCTCCTAGTCCGAAACGGGCTGAATCCTGTGATCACTATTATTGCATACAAAATTCAATATTTGTTGGGAAAATTAAAATTGCAAATATCTCCATAACTAAGCATCCTAGTCCGAAATGGGCTGAATCCAGTGATCACTATTTTTACCATACAAAATTTGTTGGGAAAATTAAAATCACAAATATCTCCATAACTAAGCCTCCTAGAGCGAAATGGGCTCACTCCTGTGATCACTATTTTTACCATACAAACTTCAATATTTGTTGGGAAAACTAAAATTGCAAATATCTCCATAACTAAGCATCCTACGGCGAAATGGGATCAATCCTCAATCACTGTTTTTGCATACAAAATTCGATATTTGTTGGGAAAACTAAAATTGCAAATATCTCCATAACTAATCCTCCTAGTCCGAAACGGGCTAAATACTGTGATCACTATTTTTGCATACAAAATTCAATACTTGTTGGGAAAACTAAATCGCAAATATCTCCATAACTAAGCCTCCTAGAGCGAAATGGGCTCAATCCTGTGATCACTATTATTGCATACAAATATCAATATTTGTTGGGAAAACTAAAATTGCAAATATCTCCATAACTAAGCATCCTAGGGCGAAATGGGCTGAATCCTGTGATCACTATTTTTTCCATACAAAATTCAATATTTGTTGGGAAAACTAAAATTGCAAATATCTCCATAACTAAGCCTCCCAGTCCGAAATGGGCTGAATCCTGTGATCACTATTTTTGCATACAAAATTCAATATTTGTTGGGAAAACTAAAATTGCAACTATCTCCATAACTAAGCCTCCTAGTCCGAAATGGGCTGAATCCTGTGATCACTATTATTGCATACAAAATTCAATATTTGTTGGGAAAATTAAAATTGCAAATATCTTCATAACTAAGCATCCTAGTCCGAAATGGGCTGAATCCAGTGATCACTATTTTTACCATACAAAATTCAATATTTGTTGAGAAAACTAAAATCGCAAATATCTCCATAACTAAGCCTCCTAGAGCGAAATGGGCTCAATCCTGTGATCACTATTATTGCATACAAATATCAATATTTGTTGGGAAAACTAAAATTGCAAATATCTCCATAACTAAGCATCCTAGGGCGAAATGGGCTGAATCCTGTGATCACTATTTTTTCCATACAAAATTCAATATTTGTTGGGAAAACTAAAATTGCAAATATCTCCATAACTAAGCCTCCTAGTCCGAAACGGGCTCAATCCTGTGATCACTATTATTGCATACAAAATTCAATATTTGTTGGGAAAACTAAAATCGCAAATATCTTCATAAGTAAGCCTCCTAGGGCGAAATGGGCTCAATCCTGTTATCACTATTTTTTCCATACAAAATTCAATATTTGTTGGAAAAACTAAAATTGCAAATATCTCCATAACTAAGCCTCCTAGTCCGAAACGGGCTGAATCCTGTGATCACTATTATTGCATACAAAATTCAATATTTGGGAAAACTAAAATCGCAAATATCTCCATAACTAAGCCTCCTAGATCGAAATGGGCTCAATCCTGTGATCACTATTTTTACCATACAAAATTCAATATTTGTTGGGAAAACTAAAATTGCAAATATCTCCATAACTAAGCCTCCTAGAATGAAATGGGCTACATAGAAAATTTCATATTTGTTGGGTAAACTAAAATTGCAAATATATTCTTAACTAAGCCTATTAGTCCGAAATGGGATCAATCCTGTGATCACTATTTTTGCATACAAAATTCAATACTTGTTGGGAAAACTAAATCGCAAATATCTCCATAACTAAGCCTCCCAGTCCGAAATGGGCTGAATCCTGTGATCACTATTTTTGCATACAAAATTCAATATTTGTTGGGAAAACTAAAATCGCAAATATCTCCATAACTAAGCCTCCTAGGGCGAAATGGGCTCAATCCTGTGATCACTATTTTTTCATACAAAATTCAATATTTGTTGGGAAAAATAAAATTGCAAATATCTCCATAACTAAGCCTCCTAGAATGAAATGGGCTACATAGAAAATTTCATATTTGTTGGGTAAACTAAAATTGCAAATATATTCTTAACTAAGCCTACTAGTCCGAAATGGGATCAATCCTGTGATCACTATTTTTGCATACAAAATTCAATACTTGTTGGGAAAACTAAATCGCAAATATCTCCATAACTAAGCCTCCTAGAGCGAAATGGGCTCAATCCTGTGATCACTATTTTTACCATACAAAATTCAATATTTGTTGGGAAAACTAAAATGGCAAATATCTCCATAACTAATCCTCCTAGTCCGAAACGGGCTGAATCCTGTGATCACTATTATTGCATACAAAATTCAATATTTGTTGGGAAAATTAAAATTGCAAATATCTCCATAACTAAGCATCCTAGTCCGAAATGGGCTGAATCCAGTGATCACTATTTTTACCATACAAAATTCAATATTTGTTGGGAAAATTAAAATCACAAATATCTCCATAACTAAGCCTCCTAGAGCGAAATGGGCTCAATCCTGTGATCACTATTTTTACCATACAAACTTCAATATTTGTTGGGAAAACTAAAATTGCATATATCTCCATAACTAAGCATCCTACGGCGAAATGGGATTAATCCTCAATCACTGTTTTTGCATACAAAATTCGATATTTGTTGGGAAAACTAAAATTGCAAATATCTCCATAACTAAGCCTCCTAGTCCGAAACGGGCTAAATCCTGTGATCACTATTTTTGCATACAAAATTCAATACTTGTTGGGAAAACTAAATCGCAAATATCTCCATAACTAAGCCTCCCAGTCCGAAATGGGCTGAATCCTGTGATCACTATTTTTACCATACAAAATTCAATATTTGTTGAGAAAACTAAAATCGCAAATATCTCCATAACTAAGCATCCTAGTCCGAAATGGGCTGAATCCTGTGATCACTATTATTGCATACAAAATTCAATATTTGTTGGGAAAATTAAAATTGCAAATATCTCCATAACTAATCATCCTAGTCCGAAATGGGCTGAATCCAGTGATCACTATTTTTACCATACAAAATTCAATATTTGTTGAGAAAACTAAAATCGCAAATATCTCCATAACTAAGCCTCCTAGAGCGAAATGGGCTCAATCCTGTGATCACTATTATTGCATACAAAATTCAATATTTGTTGGGAAAACTAAAATTGCAAATATCTCCATAACTAAGCATCCTAGGGCGAAATGGGCTGAATCCTGTGATCACTATTTTTTCCATACAAAATTCAATATTTGTTGGGAAAACTAAAATTGCAAATATCTCCATAACTAAGCCTCCTAGTCCGAAACGGGCTCAATCCTGTGATCACTATTATTGCATACAAAATTCAATATTTGTTGGGAAAACTAAAATCGCAAATATCTTCATAAGTAAGCCTCCTAGGGCGAAATGGGCTCAATCCTGTGATCACTATTTTTTCCATACAAAATTCAATATTTGTTGGAAAAACTAAAATTGCAAATATCTCCATAACTAAGCCTCCTAGTCCGAAACGGGCTGAATCCTGTGATCACTATTATTGCATACAAAATTCAATATTTGGGAAAACTAAAATCGCAAATATCTCCATACTAAGCCTCCTAGATCGAAATGGGCTCAATCCTGTGATCACTATTTTTACCATACAAAATTCAATATTTGTTGGGAAAACTAAAATTGCAAATATCTCCATAACTAAGCATCCTACGGTGAAATGGTTTCAATCCTCAATCACTGTTTTTGCATACAAAATTCGATATTTGTTGGGAAAACTAAAATTGCAAATATCTCCATAACTAAGCCTCCTAGTCCGAAACGGGCTGAATCCTGTGATCACTATTTTTGCATACAAAATTCAATATTTGTTGGGAAAACTAAAATCGCAAATATCTCCATAACTAAGCCTCCTAGGGCGAAATGGGCTCAATCCTGTGATCACTATTTTTTCCATACAAAATTCAATATTTGTTGGGAAAACTAAAATTGCAAATATCTCCATAACTAAGCCTCCTAGTCCGAAACGGGCTCAATCCTGTGATCACTATTATTGCATACAAAATTCAATATTTGTTGGGAAAACTAAAATCGCAAATATCTCCATAACTAAGCCTCCTAGAATGAAATGGGCTACATAGAAAATTTCATATTTGTTGGGTAAACTAAAATTGCAAATATATTCTTAACTAAGCCTATTAGTCCGAAATGGGATCAATCCTGTGATCACTATTTTTGCATACAAAATTCAATACTTGTTGGGAAAACTAAATCGCAAATATCTCCATAACTAAGCCTCCCAGTCCGAAATGGGCTGAATCCTGTGATCACTATTTTTGCATACAAAATTCAATATTTGTTGGGAAAACTAAAATCGCAAATATCTCCATAACTAAGCCTCCTAGGGCGAAATGGGCTCAATCCTGTGATCACTATTTTTTCATACAAAATTCAATATTTGTTGGGAAAAATAAAATTGCAAATATCTCCATAACTAAGCCTCCTAGAATGAAATGGGCTACATAGAAAATTTCATATTTGTTGGGTAAACTAAAATTGCAAATATATTCTTAACTAAGCCTATTAGTCCGAAATGGGATCAATCCTGTGATCACTATTTTTGCATACAAAATTCAATACTTGTTGGGAAAACTAAATCGCAAATATCTCCATAACTAAGCCTCCCAGTCCGAAATGGGCTGAATCCTGTGATCACTATTTTTGCATACAAAATTCAATATTTGTTGGGAAAACTAAAATCGCAAATATCTCCATAACTAAGCCTCCTAGGGCGAAATGGGCTCAATCCTGTGATCACTATTTTTTCATACAAAATTCAATATTTGTTGGGAAAAATAAAATTGCAAATATCTCCATAACTAAGCCTCCTAGAATGAAATGGGCTACATAGAAAATTTCATATTTGTTGGGTAAACTAAAATTGCAAATATATTCTTAACTAAGCCTATTAGTCCGAAATGGGATCAATCCTGTGATCACTATTTTTGCATACAAAATTCAATACTTGTTGGGAAAACTAAAATTGCAAATATCTCCATAACTAAGCCTCCTAGGGCGAAATGGGATCAATCCTGTGATCACTATTTTTGCATACAAAATTCAATATTTGTTGGGAAAACTAAAATTGCAACTATCTCCATAACTAATCCTCCTAGTCCGAAATGGGCTGAATCCTGTGATCACTATTTTTGCATACAAAATTCAATATTTGTTGGGAAACTAAAATCGCAAATATCTCCATAACTAAGCCTCCCACTCCGAAATGGGCTGAATCCAGTGATCACTATTTTTGCATACAAAATTCAATATTTGTTGGGAAAACTAAAATTGCAAATATCTCCATAACTAAGCCTCCTAGTCCGAAACGGGCTCAATCCTGTGATCACTATTATTGCATACAAAATTCAATATTTGTTGGGAAAACTAAAATCGCAAATATCTTCATAAGTAAGCCTCCTAGGGCGAAATGGGCTCAATCCTGTGATCACTATTTTTTCCATACAAAATTCAATATTTGTTGGGAAAACTAAAATTGCAAATATCTCCATAACTAAGCCTCCTAGTCCGAAATGGGCTGAATCCTGTGATTACTATTTTTACCATACAAAATTCAATATTTGTTGGGAAAACTAAAATCACAAATATCTCCATAACTAAGCCTCCTAGAGCGAAATGGGCTCAATCCTGTGATCACTATTTTTACCATACAAAATTCAATATTTGTTGGGAAAACTATAATGGCAAATATCTCCATAACTAATCCTCCTAGTCCGAAATGGGCTGAATCTTGTGAGCACTATTATTGCATACAAAATTCAATATTTGTTGGGAAAATTAAAATTGCAAATATCTCCATAACTAAGCATCCTAGTCCGAAATGGGCTGAATCCAGTGATCACTATTTTTACCATACAAAATTCAATATTTGTTGAGAAAACTAAAATCGCAAATATCTCCATAACTAAGCCTCCTAGTCCGAAATGGGCGGAATCCAGTGATCACTATTTTTACCATACAAAATTCAATATTTGTTGAGAAAACTAAAATCGCAAATATCTCCATAACTAAGCATCCTACGGCGAAATGGGATCAATCCTCAAACACTGTTTTTTCCATACAAAATTCAATATTTGTTGGGAAAACTAAAATTGCAAATATCTCCATAACTAAGCCTCCTAGTCCGAAACGGGCTCAATCCTGTGATCACTATTATTGCATACAAAATTCAATATTTATTGGGAAAACTAAAATCGCAAATATCTTTATAAGTAAGCCTCCTAGGGCGAAATGGGCTCAATCCTGTGATCACTATTTTTTCCATACAAAATTCAATATTTGTTGGGAAAACTAAAATTGCAAATATCTCCATAACTAAGCCTCCTAGTCCGAAACGGGCTGAATCCTGTGATCACTATTATTGCATACAAAATTCAATATTTGTTGGGAAAATTAAAATTGCAAATATCTCCATAACTAAGCATCCTAGTCCGAAATGGGCTGAATCCAGTGATCACTATTTTTACCATACAAAATTCAATATTTGTTGAGAAAACTAAAATCGCAAATATCTCCATAACTAAGCCTCCTAGAGCGAAATGGGCTCAATCCTGTGATCACTATTTTTACCATACAAAATTCAATATTTGTTGGGAAAACTAAAATTGCAAATATCTCCATAACTAAGCATCCTAGGGCGAAATGGGCTGAATCCTGTGATCACTATTTTTTCCATACAAAATTCAATATTTGTTGGGAAAACTAAAATTGCAAATATCTCCATAACTAAGCCTCCTAGTCCGAAACGGGCTCAATCCTGTGATCACTATTATTGCATACAAAATTCAATATTTGTTGGGAAAACTAAAATCGCAAATATCTTCATAAGTAAGCCTCCTAGGGCGAAATGGGCTGAATCCAGTGATCACTATTTTTACCATACAAAATTCAATATTTGTTGGGAAAATTAAAATCGCAAATATCTCCATAACTAAGCCTCCTAGTCCGAAATGGGCTGAATCCTGTGATCACTATTATTGCATACAAAATTCAATATTTGTTGGGAAAACTAAAATCACAAATATCTCCATAACTAAGCCTCCTAGAGCGAAATGGGCTCAATCCTGTGATCACTATTTTTACCATACAAAATTCAATATTTGTTGGGAAAACTATAATGGCAAATATCTCCATAACTAATCCTCCTAGTCCGAAACGGGCTGAATCCTGTGATCACTATTATTGCATACAAAATTCAATATTTGTTGGGAAAATTAAAATCGCAAATATCTCCATAACTAAGCCTCCTAGTCCGAAATGGGCTGAATCCTGTGATCACTATTATTGCATACAAAATTCCATATTTGTTGGGAAAATTAAAATTGCAAATATCTCCATAACTAAGCATCCTAGTCCGAAATGGGCTGAATCCAGTGATCACTATTTTTACCATACAAAATTCGATATTTATTGGGAAAACTAAAATTGCAACCATCTCCATAACTAATCCTCCTAGTCCGAAATGGGCTCAATCCTGTGATCACTATTATTGCATACAAAATTCAATATTTGTTGGGAAAACTAAAATTGCAAATATCTCCATAACTAAGCCTCCTAGAGCGAAATGGGCTCAATCCTGTGATCACTATTATTGCATACAAAATTCAATATTTGTTGGGAAAACTAAAATTGCAAATATCTCCATAACTAAGCATCCTACGGCGAAATGGGATCAATCCTCAATCACTGTTTTTGCATACAAAATTCGATATTTATTGGGAAAACTAAAATTGCAAATATCTCCATAACTAAGCATCCTAGTCCGAAATGGGCTGAATCCAGTGATCACTATTTTTACCATACAAAATTCAATATTTGTTGAGAAAACTAAAATCGCAAATATCTCCATAACTAAGCCTCCTAGAGCGAAATGGGCTCAATCCTGTGATCACTATTATTGCATACAAAATTCAATATTTGTTGGGAAAACTAAAATTGCAAATATCTCCATAACTAAGCATCCTAGGGCGAAATGGGCTGAATCCTGTGATCACTATTTTTTCCATACAAAATTCAATATTTGTTGGGAAAACTAAAATTGCAAATATCTCCATAACTAAGCCTCCTAGTCCGAAACGGGCTCAATCCTGTGATCACTATTATTGCATACAAAATTCAATATTTGTTGGGAAAACTAAAATCGCAAATATCTTCATAAGTAAGCCTCCTAGGGCGAAATGGGCTCAATCCTGTGATCACTATTTTTTCCATACAAAATTCAATATTTGTTGGGAAAACTAAAATTGCAAATATCTCCATAACTAAGCCTCCTAGTCCGAAACGGGCTGAATCCTGTGATCACTATTATTGCATACAAAATTCAATATTTGTTGGGAAAATTAAAATTGCAAATATCTCCATAACTAAGCATCCTAGTCCGAAATGGGCTGAATCCAGTGATCACTATTTTTACCATACAAAATTCAATATTTGTTGAGAAAACTAAAATCGCAAATATCTCCATAACTAAGCCTCCTAGAGCGAAATGGGCTCAATCCTGTGATCACTATTTTTACCATACAAAATTCAATATTTGTTGGGAAAACTAAAATTGCAAATATCTCCATAACTAAGCCTCCTAGTCCGAAATGGGCTGAATCCTGTGATTACTATTTTTACCATACAAAATTCAATATTTGTTGGGAAAACTAAAATCGCAAATATCTCCATAACTAAGCCTCCTAGTCCGAAATGGGCTGAATCCTGTGATCACTATTTTTACCATACAAAATTCAATATTTGTTAGGAAAAATAAAATTGCAAATATCTCCATAACTAAGCCTCCTAGAATGAAATGGGCTACATAGAAAATTCAATATTTGTTGGGAAAACTAAAATCGCAAATATCTCCATAACTAAGCCTCCTAGTCCGAAATGGGCTGAATCCTGTGATCACTATTTTAACATACAAAATTCAATATTTGTTGGGAAAACTAAAATCACAAATATCTCCATAACTAAGCCTCCTAGAGCGAAATGGGCTCAATCCTGTGATCACTATTTTTATCATACAAAATTCAATATTTGTTGGGAAAACTAAAATTGCAAATATCTCCATAACTAAGTTTCCTAGTCCGAAACGGGCTGAATCCTGTGATCACTATTATTGCATACAAAATTCAATATTTGTTGGGAAAATTAAAATTGCAAATATCTCCATAACTAAGCATCCTAGTCCGAAATGGGCTGAATCCAGTGATCACTATTTTTAACATACAATATTCAATATTTGTTGGGAAAACTAAAATCGCAAATATCTCCATAACTAAGCCTCCTAGATCGAAATGGGCTCAATCCTGTGATCACTATTTTTACCATACAAAATTCAATATTTGTTGGGAAAACTAAAATTGCAAATATCTCCATAACTAAGCCTCCTAGTCCGAAACGGGCTGAATCCTGTGATCACTATTTTTGCATACAAAATTCAATACTTGTTGGGAAAACTAAATCGCAAATATCTCCATAACTAAGCCTCCCAGTCCGAAATGGGCTGAATCCTGTGATCACTATTTTTTCATACAAAATTCAATATTTGTTGGGAAAAATAAAATTGCAAATATCTCCATAACTAAGCCTCCTAGAATGAAATGGGCTACATAGAAAATTTCATATTTGTTGGGTAAACTAAAATTGCAAATATATTCTTAACTAAGCCTATTAGTCCGAAATGGGATCAATCCTGTGATCACTATTTTTGCATACAAAATTCAATACTTGTTGGGAAAACTAAATCGCAAATATCTCCATAACTAAGCCTCCCAGTCCGAAATGGGCTGAATCCTGTGATCACTATTTTTGCATACAAAATTCAATATTTGTTGGGAAAACTAAAATCGCAAATATCTCCATCACTAAGCCTCCTAGGGCGAAATGGGCTCAATCCTGTGATCACTATTTTTTCATACAAAATTCAATATTTGTTGGGAAAAATAAAATTGCAAATATCTCCATAACTAAGCCTCCTAGAATGAAATGGGCTGCATAGAAAACTCCATATTTGTTGGGTAAACTAAAATTGCAAATATATTCTTAACTAAGCCTATTAGTCCGAAATGGGCTAAATCCTGTGATCACTATTTTTGGATACAAAATTCAATATTTGTTGGGAAAACTAAAATCGCAAATATCTCCATAACTAAGCCTCCTAGAGCGAAATGGGCTCAATCCTGTGATCACTATTTTTTCCATACAAAATTCAATATTTGTTGGGAAAACTAAAATTGCAAATATCTTCACAACTAAACCTTCTAGAATCCTGTGATCACAATTTTTCCATACAAAATTCAATATTTGTTGGAAAAACTAAAATTGCAAATATCACCTTAACAAGGCCTCCTAGATCGAAATGGGCTGAATCCTGTGATCACCTTTTTTGCATACAAAATTCCATATTTGTTGGGTAAACTAAAATTGCAAATATATTCTTAACTAAGCCTATTAGTCCGAAATGGGCTAAATCCTGTGATCACTATTTTTGCATACAAAATTCAATATTTGTTGGGAAAACTAAAATCGCAAATATCTCCATAACTAAGCCTCCTAGAGCGAAATGGGCTCAATCCTGTGATCACTATTTTTTCCATACAAAATTCAATATTTGTTGGGAAAACTAAAATTGCAAATATCTTCACAACTAAACCTTCTAGAATCCTGTGATCACAATTTTTGCATACAAAATTCAATATTTGTTGGGAAAACTAAAATCGCAAATATCTCCATAACTAAGCCTCCTAGGGCGAAATGGGCTCAATCCTGTGATCACTATTTTTTCATACAAAATTCAATATTTGTTGGGAAAAATAAAATTGCAAATATCTCCATAACTAAGCCTCCTAGAATGAAATGGGCTGCATAGAAAATTCCATATTTGTTGGGTAAACTAAAATTGCAAATATATTCTTAACTAAGCCTATTAGTCCGAAATGGGCTAAATCCTGTGATCACTATTTTTGGATACAAAATTCAATATTTGTTGGGAAAACTAAAATCGCAAATATCTCCATAACTAAGCCTCCTAGAGCGAAATGGGCTCAATCCTGTGATCACTATTTTTTCCATACAAAATTCAATATTTGTTGGGAAAACTAAAATTGTAAATATCTTCACAACTAAACCTTCTAGAATCCTGTGATCACAATTTTTCCATACAAAATTCAATATTTGTTGGGAAAATTGAAATTAAAAATATCTCCTTAACTAAGCCTCCTAGATCGAAATGGGCAGAATTACTTTTTTTTCCATACAATATTCAATATTTGTTGCGAAAACTAAAATCGCAAATATCTCCATAACTAAGCCTCCTAGTCCGAAATGGGCTGAATCCTGTAATTTCCATTTTTGCAAACACAATTCAATATTTGTGGGGAAAACTAAAATTGCTAATATCTCCATAACTCAGCCTCCTAGGGCGAAATGGGATCAATCCTGTGATCACTATTTTTGCATACAAAATTCAATATTTGTTGGGAAAACTAAAATTGCAACAATCTCCATAACTAAGCCTCCTAGTCCGAAATGGGCTGAATCCTGTGATCACCTTTTTTGCATACAAAATTCAATATTTGTTGGGAAAACTAAAATCGCAAATCTCTCCATAACTAAGCCTCCTAGAATGAAATGGGCTACATAGAAAATTTCATATTTGTTGGGTAAACTAAAATTGCAAATATATTCTTAACTAAGCCTATTAGTCCGAAATGGGATCAATCCTGTGATCACTATTTTTGCATACAAAATTCAATACTTGTTGGGAAAACTAAATCGCAAATATCTCCATAACTAAGCCTCCCAGTCCGAAATGGGCTGAATCCTGTGATCACTATTTTTGCATACAAAATTCAATATTTGTTGGGAAAAATAAAATTGCAAATATCTCCATAACTAAGCCTCCTAGAATGAAATGGGCTACATAGAAAATTTCATATTTGTTGGGTAAACTAAAATTGCAAATATATTCTTAACTAAGCCTATTAGTCCGAAATGGGCTGAATCCTGTGATCACTATTTTTGCATACAAAATTCAATATTTGTTGGGAAAACTAAAATTGCAACTATCTCCATAACTAAGCCTCCTAGTCCGAAATGGGCTCAATCCTGTGATCACTATTTTTTCATACAAAATTCAATATTTGTTGGGAAAAATAAAATTGCAAATATCTCCATAACTAAGCCTCCTAGAATGAAATGGGCTACATAGAAAATTTCATATTTGTTGGGTAAACTAAAATTGCAAATATATTCTTAACTAAGCCTATTAGTCCGAAATGGGCTAAATCCTGTGATCACTATTTTTGCATACAAAATTCAATATTTGTTGGGAAAACTAAAATCGCAAATATCTCCATAACTAAGCCTCCTAGAATGAAATGGGCTACATAGAAAATTTCATATTTGTTGGGTAAACTAAAATTGCAAATATATTCTTAACTAAGCCTATTAGTCCGAAATGGGATCAATCCTGTGATCACTATTTTTGCATACAAAATTCAATACTTGTTGGGAAAACTAAATCGCAAATATCTCCATAACTAAGCCTCCCAGTCCGAAATGGGCTGAATCCTGTGATCACTATTTTTTCCATACAAAATTCAATATTTGTTGGGAAAACTAAAATTGCAAATATCTTCACAACTAAACCTTCTAGAATCCTGTGATCACAATTTTTCCATACAAAATTCAATATTTGTTGGAAAAACTAAAATTGCAAATATCACCTTAACAAGGCCTCCTAGATCGAAATGGGCTGAATCCTGTGATATCTTTATTTTCCATACAAAATTCAATATTTGTTGGGAAAACTGAAATTAAAAATATCTCCTTAACTAAGCCTCCTAGATCGAAATGGGCAGAATTACTTTTTTTTCCATACAATATTCAATATTTGTTGCGAAAATTAAAATCGCAAATATCTCCATAACTAAGCCTCCTAGTCCGAAATGGGCTGAATCCTGTAATTTCCATTTTTGCAAACACAATTCAATATTTGTGGGGAAAACTAAAATTGCTAATATCTCCATAACTCAGCCTCCTAGGGCGAAATGGGATCAATCCTGTGATCACTATTTTTGCATACAAAATTCAATATTTGTTGGGAAAACTAAAATTGCAACTATCTCCATAACTAAGCCTCCTAGTCCGAAATGGGCTGAATCCTGTGATCACCTTTTTTGCATACAAAATTCAATATTTGTTGGGAAAACTAAAATCGCAAATCTCTCCATAACTAAGCCTCCTAGAGCGAAATGGGCTCAATCCTGTGATCACTATTTTTTCCATACAAAATTCAATATTTGTTGGGAAAACTAAAATCGCAAATATCTCCATAACTAGCCTCCTAGGGCGAAATGGGCTGAATCCTGTGATCACTATTTTTACCATACAAATTTCAATATTTGTTGGGAAAACTAAAATTGCAAATATCTCCAAAACTAAGCATCCTAGGGCGAAATGAGATCACTATTTTTGCATACAAAATTCAGTATTTATTGGGAAAACTAAAATTGCAAATATCTCCATAACTATCCTGAATCCTGTGATCACTATTTTGGGATCAATCCTGTGATCACTATTTTTGCATACAAAATTCAATATTTGTTGGGAAAATTAAAATTGCAAATATCTCCATAACTAAGCATCCTAGGGCGAAATGGGCTGAATCCTGTGATCACTATTTTTCCAAACAAAATTCAGTATTTGTTGGGAAAACTAAAATCGCAAATATCTTCATAACTAAGCCTCCTAGGGCGAAATGGGCTCAATCCTGTGATCACTATTTTTTCCATACAAAATTCAATATTTGTTGGGAAAATTAAAATCGCAAATATCTCCATAACTAAGCCTCCCAGTCCGAAATGGGCTGAATCCTGTGATTACTATTTTTACCATACAAAATTCAATATTTGTTGGGAAAACTAAAATCGCATATCTCCATAACTAAGCCTCCTAGTCCGAAATGGGCTGAATCCTGTGATCACTATTTTTACCATACAAAATTCAATATTTGTTGGGAAAACTAAAATCGCATATCTCCATAACTAAGCCTCCTAGTCCGAAATGGGCTAAATCCTGTGATCACTATTTTTACCATACAAAATTCAATATTTGTTGGGAAAACTAAAATCACAAATATCTCCATAACTAAGCCTCCTAGAGCGAAATGGGCTCAATCCTGTGATCACTATTATTGCATACAAAATTCAATATTTGTTGGGAAAATTAAAATTGCAAATATCTCCATAACTAAGCATCCTAGTCCGAAAAGGGCTGAATCCTGTGATCACTATTTTTACCATACAAATTTCAATATTTGTTGGGAAAACTAAAATTGCAAATATCTCCAAAACTAAGCATCCTAGGGCGAAATGAGATCAATCCTGAGATCACTATTTTTGCATACAAAATTCAATATTTGTTGGGAAAACTAAAATTGCAAATATCTCCATAACTAGACCCCTAGAGCGAAATGGGCTCAATCCTGTGATCACTATTTTTACCATACAAAATTCAATATTTGTTGGGAAAACTAAAATTGCAAATATCTCCATAACTAAGCATCCTAGGGCGAAATGGGATCAATCCTCAATCACTGTTTTTGCATACAAAATTCGATATTTTTTGGGAAAACTAAAATTGCAAATATATCCATAACTAAGCCTCCTAGTCCGAAACGGGCTTAATCCTGTGATCACTATTTTTGCATACAAAATTCAATACTTGTTGCGAAAACTAAATCGCAAATATCTCCATAACTAAGCCTCCCAGTCCGAAATGGGCTGAATCCTGTGATCTCTTTATTTTCCATAGATCGAAATGGGCTGAATTACTTTTTTTCCATACAAAATACAATATTTGTTAGGAAAACTAAAATTGCAAATATCTGCATAACTAAGCCTCCTAGAACGAAATGGGCTCAATCCTGTGATCACTATTTTTCCCATACAAAATTCAATATTTGTTGGACAAACTAAAATTGCAAATATCTCCATAACTAAGCATCCTAGGGCGAAATGGGATCAATCCTCAATCACTATTTTTCCAAACAAAATTCAGTATTTGTTGGGAAAATTAAAATTGCAAATATCTCCATAACTAAGCCTCCAAGAGCGAAATGGTCTGAATTCTATGATGACTTTATTTCCCATACGAAAATTCAATATTTGTTGGGAAAACTGAAATTAGAAATATATCCTTAACAATGCCTCCTAGAGCGAAATGGGCTGAATCATGATGTCATTTTGACAGATGTCATTTTAACAGATGTCATTTTGACAGATGTCATTTTGACAGATGTCATTTTGACAGATGTCATTTTGACAGATGTCACTTTTTGACAGATGTCACTTTGACAGATGTCATTTTGACAGATGTCATTTTGACAGATGTCACTTTGACAGATGTCACTTTGACAGATGTCACTTTGACAGATGTCACTTTGACAGATGTCACTTTGACATATGTCACTTTGACATATGTCACTTTGACAGATGTTATTTTGACAGATGTCACTTTGACAGATGTCACTTTGACAGATGTCATTTTGACAGATGTCATTTTGACGGATCCTTTTGACAGATGTCATTTTGACAGATGTCATTTTGACAGATGTCATTTTGACAGATCCTTTTGACAGATGTCATTTTGACAGATGTCTTTTTGACAGATGTCATTTTTACAGATGTCACTTTGACAGATGTCATTTTGACAGATGTCATTTTGACGGATCCTTTTGACAGATGTTATTTTGACAGATGTCATTTTGACAGATGTCATTTTGACAGATGTCATTTTGACAGATGTCATTTTGACAGATATCATTTTGACAGATGCCATTTTGACAGATCCTTTTGTCAGATGTCATTTTGACAGATGTCATTTTGACAGATGTCATTTTGACAGATGTCTTTTTGACAGATGTCATTTTTACAGATGTCACTTTGACAGATGTCATTTTGACAGATGTCATTT
The DNA here is from genome assembly GCA_958296145.1 of Hydrotaea cyrtoneurina. Lineage (NCBI taxonomy): Eukaryota > Metazoa > Arthropoda > Insecta > Diptera > Muscidae > Hydrotaea > Hydrotaea cyrtoneurina. The sequence goes on along the minus strand of OY282514.1, from coordinate 45,110,702 downwards.
TGACAGATGTCATTTTGACGGATCCTTTTGACAGATGTCATTTTGACAGATGACATTTTGACAGATATCATTTTGACAGATGTCATTTTGACAGATCCTTTTGTCAGATGTCATTTTGACAGATGTCATTTTGACAGATGTCATTTTGACAGATGTCATTTTGACAGATATAATTTTGACAGATGTCATTTTGACAGATGTCATTTTTACAGATGTCACTTTGACAGATGTCATTTTGACAGATGTCACTTTGACAGATGTCATTTTGACAGATGTCATTTTGACAGATGTCACTTTGACAGATGTCATTTTGATAGATGTCATTTTGATAGATGTCATTTTGATAGATGTCATTTTGACAGATGTGACTTTGACAGATGTCACTTTGACAGATGTCACTTTGACAGATGTCACTTTGACAGATGTCACTTTGACAGATGTCATTTTGACAGATGTCATTTTGACAGATGTCATTTTGACAGATGTCATTTTGACAGATGTCATTTTGACAGATGTCATTTTGACAGATGTCATTTTGACAGATGTCATTTTGACAGATGTCATTTTGACAGATGTCATTTTGACAGATGTCATTTTGACAGATGTCATGTTGACAGATGTCATGTTGACAGATGTCATGTTGACAGATGTCATGTTGACAGATGTCATGTTGACAGATGTCATTTTGACAGATGTCATTTTGACAGATGTCATTTTGACAGATGTCATTTTGACAGATGTCATTTTGACAGATGTCACTTTGACAGATGTCATTTTGACAGATGTCATTTTGACAGATGTCATTTTGACAGATGTCATTTTGACAGATGTCATTTTGACAGATGTCCTTTTGACAGATGTCATTTTGACAGATGTCCTTTTGACAGATGTCATTTTGACAGATGTCATTTTGACAGATGTCATTTTGACAGATGTCATTTTGACAGATGTCATTTTGACAGATGTCATTTTGACGGATCCTTTTGACAGATGTCATTTTGACGGATCCTTTTGACAGATGTCATTTTGACAGATGTCATTTTGACAGATGTCATTTTGACAGATGTCATTTTGACGGATCCTTTTGACAGATGTCATTTTGACAGATGTCATTTTGACAGATGTCATTTTGACAGATGTCGCTTTGACAGATGTCGCTTTGACAGATGTCGCTTTGACAGATGTCACTTTGACAGATGTCATTTTGACAGACGTCATTTTGACAGATGTCATTTTGACAGATGTCATTTTGACAGACGTCATTTTGACAGATGTCATTTTGACAGATGTCATTTTGACAGATGTCACTTTGACAGATGTCATTTTGACAGATGTCATTTTGACAGATGTCATTTTGACAGATGTCATTTTGACAGATGTCATTTTGACAGATGTCATTTTGACAGATGTCATTTTGACAGATGTCATTTTGACAGATGTCATTTTGACAGATGTCATTTTGACAGATGTCATTTTGACAGATGTCATTTTGACAGATGTCATTTTGACAGATGTCATTTTGACAGATGTCATTTTGACAGATGTCATTTTGACAGATGTCATTTTGACAGATGTCATTTTGACAGATGTCATTTTGACAGATGTCATTTTGACAGATGTCATTCTGACAGATGTCATTCTGACAGATGTCATTCTGACAGATGTCATTCTGACAGATGTCATTCTGACAGATGTCATTCTGACAGATGTCATTCTGACAGATGTCATTCTGACAGATGTCATTCTGACAGATGTCATTCTGACAGATGTCATTCTGACAGATGTCATTCTGACAGATGTCATTCTGACAGATGTCATTCTGACAGATGTCATTCTGACAGATGTCATTCTGACAGATGTGACTTTGACAGATGTGACTTTGACAGATGTGACTTTGACAGATGTGACTTTGACAGATGTGACTTTGACAGATGTGACTTTGACAGATGTGACTTTGACAGATGTGACTTTGACAGATGTGACTTTGACAGATGTGACTTTGACAGATGTCATTTTGACAGATGTCATTTTGACAGATGTCATTTTGACAGATGTCATTTTGACAGATGTCATTTTGACAGATGTCATTTTGACAGATGTCATTTTGACAGATGTCATTTTGACAGATGTCATTTTGACAGATGTCATTTTGACAGATGTCATTTTGACAGATGTCATTTTGACAGATGTCATTTTGACAGATGTCATTTTGACAGATGTCATTTTGACATATGTCACTTTGACATATGTCACTTTGACAGATGTCCTTTTGACAGATGTCATTTTGACAGATGTCATTTTGACAGATGTCATTTTGACAGATGTGACTTTGACAGATGTCATTTTGACGGATCCTTTTGACAGATGTCATTTTGACAGATGTCATTTTGACAGATGTCACTTTGACAGATGTCATTTTGACAGATGTCACTTTGACAGATGTCATTTTGACAGATGTCATTTTGACAGATGTCATTTTGACAGATGTCATTTTGACAGATGTCATTTTGACAGATGTCATTTTGACAGATGTCATTTTGACGGATCCTTTTGACAGATGTCATTTTGACAGATGTCACTTTGACAGATGTCACTTTGACAGATGTCATTTTGACAGATGTCTCTTTGACAGATGTCACTTTGACAGATGTCATTTTGACAGACGTCACTTTGACAGATGTCACTTTGACAGATGTCACTTTGACAGATGTCACTTTGACAGATGTCACTTTGACAGATGTCATTTTGACAGATGTCATTTTGACAGATGTCATTTTGACAGATGTCATTTTGACAGATGTCATTTTGACAGATGTCATTTTGACAGATGTCATTTTGACATCTGTCACTTTGACAGATGTCACTTTGACAGATGTCACTTTGACAGATGTCACTTTGACAGATGTCATTTTGACAGATGTCATTTTGACAGATGTCATTTTGACAGATGTCATTTTGACAGATGTCATTTTGACAGATGTCATTTTGACAGATGTCATTTTGACAGATGTCATTTTGACAGATGTCATTTTGACAGATGTCATTTTGACAGATGTCATTTTGACAGATGTCATTTTGACAGATGTCATTGTGACAGATGTCATTTTGACAGATGTCATTTTGACAGATGTCATTTTGACAGATGTCATTTTGACAGATGTCACTTTGACAGATGTCACTTTGACAGATGACACTTTGACAGATGTCACTTTGACAGATGACACTTTGACAGATGTCACTTTGACAGATGTCACTTTGACAGATGTCACTTTGACAGATGTCACTTTGACAGATGTCATTTTGACAGATGTGACTTTGACAGATGTCATTTTGACAGATGTCATTTTGACAGATGTCATTTTGACAGATGTCATTTTGACAGATGTCATTTTGACTGATGTCATTTTGACAGATGTCATTTTGACGGATCCTTTTGACAGATGTCATTTTGACAGATGTCACTTTGACAGATGTCATTTTGACAGATGTCATTTTGACAGATGTCATTTTGACAGATGTCATTTTGACAGATGTCATTTTGACAGATGTCATTTTGACAGATGTCATTTTGACAGATGTCATTTTTGACAGATGTCATTTTGACAGATGTCATTTTGACAGATGTCATTTTGACAGATGTCACTTTGACAGATGTCACTTTGACAGATGTCACTTTGACAGATGTCACTTTGACAGATGTCACTTTGACAGATGTCACTTTGACAGATGTCACTTTGACAGATGTCACTTTGACAGATGTCACTTTGACAGATGTCACTTTGACAGATGTCACTTTGACAGATGTCACTTTGACAGATGTCACTTTGACAGATGTCACTTTGACAGATGTCACTTTGACAGATGTCACTTTGACAGATGTCACTTTGACAGATGTCACTTTGACAGATGTCACTTTGACAGATGTCATTTTGACAGATGTCATTTTGACTGATGTCATTTTGACAGATGTCATTTTGACAGATGTCATTTTGACAGATGTCATTTTGACAGATGTCATTTTGACAGATGTCATTTTGACAGATGTCATTTTGACAGATGTCATTTTGACAGATGTCATTTTGACAGATGTCATTTTGACAGATGTCATTTTGACAGATGTCATTTTGACAGATGTCATTTTGACAGATGTCATTTTGACAGATGTCATTTTGACAGATGTCATTTTGACAGATGTCATTTTGACAGATGTCATTTTGACTGATGTCATTTTGACAGATGTCATTTTGACAGATGTCATTTTGACAGATGTCATTTTGACAGATGTCATTTTGACAGATGTCATTTTGACAGATGTCATTTTGACAGATGTCATTTTGACAGATGTCATTTTGACAGATGTCATTTTGACAGATGTGACTTTGACAGATGTCATTTTGACAGATGTGACTTTGACAGATGTCATTTTGACAGATGTGACTTTGACAGATGTGACTTTGACAGATGTCATTTTGACAGATGTCATTTTGACAGATGTGACTTTGACAGATGTGACTTTGACAGATGTGACTTTGACAGATGTCATTTTGACAGATGTGACTTTGACAGATGTGACTTTGACAGATGTCATTTTGACAGATGTCATTTTGACAGATGTGACTTTGACAGATGTGACTTTGACAGATGTCATTTTGACAGATGTCATTTTGACAGATGTCATTTTGACAGATGTCATTTTGACAGATGTCATTTTGACAGATGTCATTTTGACAGATGTCATTTTGACAGATGTCATTTTGACAGATGTCATTTTGACAGATGTCATTTTGACAGATGTCATTTTGACAGATGTCATTTTGACAGATGTCATTTTGACAGATGTCATTTTGACAGATGTCATTTTGACAGATGTGACTTTGACAGATGTCATTTTGACAGATGTCATTTTGACAGATGTCATTTTGACAGATGTCATTTTGACAGATGTCATTTTGACAGATGTCATTTTGACAGATGTCATTTTGACAGATGTCATTTTGACAGATGTCATTTTGACAGATGTCATTTTGACAGATGTCATTTTGACAGATGTCACTTTGACAGATGTCATTTTGACAGATGTCACTTTGACAGATGTCATTTTGACAGATGTCATTTTGACAGATGTCACTTTGACAGATGTCATTTTGACGGATCCTTTTGACAGATGTCATTTTGACAGATGTCACTTTGACAGATGTCACTTTGACAGATGTCATTTTGACAGATGTCACTTTGACAGATGTCACTTTGACAGATGTCACTTTGACAGATGTCATTTTGACAGACGTCACTTTGACAGATGTCACTTTGACAGATGTCACTTTGACAGATGTCACTTTGACAGATGTCATTTTGACAGATGTCATTTTGACAGATGTCATTTTGACAGATGTCATTTTGACAGATGTCATTTTGACGGATCCTTTTGACAGATGTCATTTTGACAGATGTCACTTTGACAGATGTCACTTTGACAGATGTCACTTTGACAGATGTCATTTTGACAGATGTCACTTTGACAGATGTCACTTTGACAGATGTCACTTTGACAGATGTCACTTTGACAGATGTCATTTTGACAGACGTCACTTTGACAGATGTCACTTTGACAGATGTCACTTTGACAGATGTCACTTTGACAGATGTCATTTTGACAGATGTCATTTTGACAGATGTCATTTTGACAGATGTCATTTTGACAGATGTTATTTTGACAGATGTCATTTTGACAGATGTCATTTTGACAGATGTCATTTTGACAGATGTCATTTTGACAGATGTCATTTTGACAGATGTCATTTTGACAGATGTCATTTTGACAGATGTCATTTTGACAGATGTCATTTTGACAGATGTCATTTTGACAGATGTCATTTTGACAGATGTCATTTTGACAGATGTGACTTTGACAGATGTCATTTTGACAGATGTCATTTTGACAGATGTCATTTTGACGGATGTCATTTTGACAGATGTCATTTTGACGGATCCTTTTGACAGATGTCATTTTGACAGATGTCATTTTGACAGATGTCACTTTGACAGATGTCATTTTGACAGATGTCATTTTGACAGATGTCACTTTGACAGATGTCATTTTGACAGATGTCATTTTGACAGATGTCATTTTGACAGATGTCATTTTGACAGATGTCATTTTGACGGATCCTTTTGACAGATGTCATTTTGACAGATGTCACTTTGACAGATGTCGCTTTGACAGATGTCGCTTTGACAGATGTCACTTTGACAGATGTCACTTTGACAGATGTCACTTTGACAGATGTCACTTTGACAGATGTCACTTTGACAGATGTCACTTTGACAGATGTCACTTTGACAGATGTCATTTTGACAGATGTCATTTTGACAGATGTCATTTTGACAGATGTCATTTTGACAGATGTGACTTTGACAGATGTCATTTTGACAGATGTCATTTTGACAGATGTCATTTTGACTGATGTCATTTTGACAGATGTCATTTTGACGGATCCTTTTGACAGATGTCATTTTGACAGATGTCACTTTGACAGATGTCACTTTGACAGATGTCATTTTGACAGATGTCATTTTGACAGATGTCATTTTGACAGATGTCATTTTGACAGATGTCATTTTGACAGATGTCATTTTGACAGATGTCATTTTGACAGATGTCATTTTGACAGATGTCATTTTGACAGATGTCATTTTGACAGATGTCATTTTGACAGATGTCATTTTGACAGATGTCATTTTGACAGATGTCATTTTGACAGATGTCATTTTGACAGATTGTCATTTTGACATATGTCATTTTGACAGATGTCATTTTGACAGATGTGACTTTGACAGATGTCATTTTGACAGATGTCATTTTTGACAGATGTCATTTTGACAGATGTCCTTTTGACAGATGTCACTTTGACAGATGTCCTTTTGACAGATGTCATTTTGACAGATGTCATTTTGACAGATGTCATTTTGACAGATGTGACTTTGACAGATGTGACTTTGACAGATGTCATTTTGACAGATGTCATTTTGACGGATCCTTTTGACAGATGTCACTTTGACAGATGTCATTTGACAGATGTCATTTTGACAGATGTCACTTTGACAGATGTCACTTTGACAGATGTCACTTTGACAGATGTCACTTTGACAGATGTCACTTTGACAGATGTCACTTTGACAGATGTCACTTTGACAGATGTCACTTTGACAGATGTCACTTTGACAGATGTCATTTTGACAGATGTCATTTTGACAGATGTCATTTTGACAGATGTCACTTTGACAGATGTCATTTGACAGATGTCATTTTGACAGATGTCATTTTGACAGATGTCATTTTGACAGATGTCATTTTGACAGATGTCATTTTGACAGATGTCATTTTGACAGATGTCATTTTGACAGATGTCATTTTGACAGATGTCATTTTGACAGATGTCATTTTGACAGATGTCATTTTGACAGATGTCATTTTGACAGATGTGACTTTGACAGATGTCATTTTGACAGATGTCATTTTTGACAGATGTGACTTTGACAGATGTCATTTTGACAGATGTGACTTTGACAGATGTCATTTTGACAGATGTGGACTTTGACAGATGTGACTTTGACAGATGTGACTTTGACAGATGTGACTTTGACAGATGTGACTTTGACAGATGTGACTTTGACAGATGTGACTTTGACAGATGTGACTTTGACAGATGTGACTTTGACAGATGTGACTTTGACAGATGTGACTTTGACAGATGTGACTTTGACAGATGTGACTTTGACAGATGTGACTTTGACAGATGTCACTTTGACAGATGTCACTTTGACAGATGTCACTTTGACAGATGTGACTTTGACAGATGTCACTTTGACAGATGTGACTTTGACAGATGTCACTTTGACAGATGTCACTTTGACAGATGTCACTTTGACAGATGTCACTTTGACAGATGTCACTTTGACAGATGTCACTTTGACAGATGTCACTTTGACAGATGTCACTTTGACAGATGTCACTTTGACAGATGTCACTTTGACAGATGTCACTTTGACAGATGTCACTTTGACAGATGTCACTTTGACAGATGTCACTTTGACAGATGTCACTTTGACAGAAGTCACTTTGACAGATGTCACTTTGACAGAAGTCACTTTGACAGATGTCACTTTGACAGATGTCACTTTGACAGATGTCACTTTGACAGATGTCACTTTGACAGATGTCATTTTGACAGATGTCACTTTGACAGATGTCATTTTGACAGATGTCACTTTGACAGATGTCATTTTGACAGATGTCACTTTGACAGATGTCACTTTGACAGATGTCATTTTGACAGATGTCATTTTGACAGATGTCATTTTGACAGATGTCATTTTGACAGATGTCATTTTGACAGATGTCATTTTGACAGATGTCATTTTGACAGATGTCATTTTGACAGATGTCATTTTGACAGATGTCATTTTGACAGATGTCATTTTGACAGATGTCATTTTGACAGATGTCATTTTGACAGATGTCATTTTGACAGATGTGACTTTGACAGATGTCATTTTGACAGATGTGACTTTGACAGATGTGACTTTGACAGATGTCATTTTGACAGATGTCATTTTGACAGATGTGACTTTGACAGATGTGACTTTGACAGATGTGACTTTGACAGATGTCATTTTGACAGATGTGACTTTGACAGATGTGACTTTGACAGATGTCATTTTGACAGATGTCATTTTGACAGATGTGACTTTGACAGATGTGACTTTGACAGATGTGACTTTGACAGATGTCATTTTGACAGATGTCATTTTGACAGATGTCATTTTGACAGATGTCATTTTGACAGATGTCATTTTGACAGATGTCATTTTGACAGATGTCATTTTGACAGATGTCATTTTGACAGATGTCATTTTGACAGATGTCATTTTGACAGATGTCATTTTGACAGATGTGACTTTGACAGATGTCATTTTGACAGATGTCATTTTGACAGATGTCATTTTGACAGATGTCATTTTGACAGATGTCATTTTGACAGATGTCATTTTGACAGATGTCATTTTGACAGATGTCATTTTGACAGATGTCATTTTGACAGATGTCATTTTGACAGATGTCACTTTGACAGATGTCATTTTGACAGATGTCACTTTGACAGATGTCATTTTGACAGATGTCATTTTGACAGATGTCACTTTGACAGATGTCATTTTGACGGATCCTTTTGACAGATGTCATTTTGACAGATGTCACTTTGACAGATGTCACTTTGACAGATGTCATTTTGACAGATGTCACTTTGACAGATGTCACTTTGACAGATGTCACTTTGACAGATGTCATTTTGACAGACGTCACTTTGACAGATGTCACTTTGACAGATGTCACTTTGACAGATGTCATTTTGACAGATGTCATTTTGACAGATGTCATTTTGACAGATGTCATTTTGACAGATGTCATTTTGACGGATCCTTTTGACAGATGTCATTTTGACAGATGTCACTTTGACAGATGTCACTTTGACAGATGTCACTTTGACAGATGTCACTTTGACAGATGTCACTTTGACAGATGTCACTTTGACAGATGTCACTTTGACAGATGTCATTTTGACAGACGTCACTTTGACAGATGTCACTTTGACAGATGTCACTTTGACAGATGTCACTTTGACAGATGTCATTTTGACAGATGTCATTTTGACAGATGTCATTTTGACAGATGTTATTTTGACAGATGTCATTTTGACAGATGTCATTTTGACAGATGTCATTTTGACAGATGTCATTTTGACAGATGTCATTTTGACAGATGTCATTTTGACAGATGTCATTTTGACAGATGTCATTTTGACAGATGTCATTTTGACAGATGTCATTTTGACAGATGTCATTTTGACAGATGTCATTTTGACAGATGTCATTTTGACAGATGTCATTTTGACAGATGTCATTTTGACAGATGTGACTTTGACAGATGTCATTTTGACAGATGTCATTTTGACAGATGTCATTTTGACAGATGTCATTTTGACGGATGTCATTTTGACAGATGTCATTTTGACGGATCCTTTTGACAGATGTCATTTTGACAGATGTCATTTTGACAGATGTCACTTTGACAGATGTCATTTTGACAGATGTCATTTTGACAGATGTCACTTTGACAGATGTCATTTTGACAGATGTCATTTTGACAGATGTCATTTTGACAGATGTCATTTTGACGGATCCTTTTGACAGATGTCATTTTGACAGATGTCACTTTGACAGATGTCGCTTTGACAGATGTCGCTTTGACAGATGTCACTTTGACAGATGTCACTTTGACAGATGTCACTTTGACAGATGTCACTTTGACAGATGTCACTTTGACAGATGTCACTTTGACAGATGTCACTTTGACAGATGTCATTTTGACAGATGTCATTTTGACAGATGTCATTTTGACAGATGTCATTTTGACAGATGTGACTTTGACAGATGTCATTTTGACAGATGTCATTTTGACAGATGTCATTTTGACAGATGTCATTTTGACTGATGTCATTTTGACAGATGTCATTTTGACGGATCCTTTTGACAGATGTCATTTTGACAGATGTCACTTTGACAGATGTCACTTTGACAGATGTCATTTTGACAGATGTCATTTTGACAGATGTCATTTTGACAGATGTCATTTTGACAGATGTCATTTTGACAGATGTCATTTTGACAGATGTCATTTTGACAGATGTCATTTTGACAGATGTCATTTTGACAGATGTCATTTTGACAGATGTCATTTTGACAGATGTCATTTTGACAGATGTCATTTTGACAGATGTCATTTTGGCAGATGTCATTTTGACAGATGTCATTTTGACATATGTCATTTTGACAGATGTCATTTTGACAGATGTGACTTTGACAGATGTCATTTTGACAGATGTCATTTTGACAGATGTCCTTTTGACAGATGTCACTTTGACAGATGTCCTTTTGACAGATGTCATTTTGACAGATGTCATTTTGACAGATGTCATTTTGACAGATGTGACTTTGACAGATGTGACTTTGACAGATGTCATTTTGACAGATGTCATTTTGACGGATCCTTTTGACAGATGTCACTTTGACAGATGTCATTTTGACAGATGTCATTTTGACAGATGTCACTTTGACAGATGTCACTTTGACAGATGTCACTTTGACAGATGTCACTTTGACAGATGTCACTTTGACAGATGTCACTTTGACAGATGTCACTTTGACAGATGTCATTTTGACAGATGTCACTTTGACAGATGTCATTTTGACAGATGTCATTTTGACAGATGTCATTTTGACAGATGTCATTTTGACAGATGTCATTTTGACAGATGTCATTTTGACAGATGTCATTTTGACAGATGTCATTTTGACAGATGTCATTTTGACAGATGTCATTTTGACAGATGTCATTTTGACAGATGTCATTTTGACAGATGTCATTTTGACAGATGTCATTTTGACAGATGTCATTTTGACAGATGTCATTTTGACAGATGTCATTTTGACAGATGTCATTTTGACAGATGTCATTTTGACAGATGTCATTTTGACAGATGTCATTTTGACAGATGTCATTTTGACAGATGTGACTTTGACAGATGTCATTTTGACAGATGTGACTTTGACAGATGTCATTTTGACAGATGTGACTTTGACAGATGTCATTTTGACAGATGTGACTTTGACAGATGTCATTTTGACAGATGTGACTTTGACAGATGTCATTTTGACAGATGTGACTTTGACAGATGTGACTTTGACAGATGTGACTTTGACAGATGTGACTTTGACAGATGTCACTTTGACAGATGTCACTTTGACAGATGTCACTTTGACAGATGTCACTTTGACAGATGTCACTTTGACAGATGTCACTTTGACAGATGTCACTTTGACAGATGTCACTTTGACAGATGTCACTTTGACAGATGTCACTTTGACAGATGTCACTTTGACAGATGTCACTTTGACAGATGTCACTTTGACAGAAGTCACTTTGACAGATGTCACTTTGACAGATGTCACTTTGACAGATGTCACTTTGACAGATGTCACTTTGACAGATGTCACTTTGACAGATGTCACTTTGACAGATGTCATTTTGACAGATGTCATTTTGACAGATGTCATTTTGACAGATGTCATTTTGACAGATGTCACTTTGACAGATGTCATTTTGACAGATGTCACTTTGACAGATGTCACTTTGACAGATGTCATTTTGACAGATGTCATTTTGACAGATGTCATTTTGACAGATGTCATTTTGACAGATGTCATTTTGACAGATGTCATTTTGACAGATGTCATTTTGACAGATGTCATTTTGACAGATATCATTTTGACAGATGTCACTTTGACAGATGTCATTTTGACAGATGTCACTTTGACAGATGTCATTTTGACAGATGTCACTTTGACAGATGTCACTTTGACAGATGTCATTTTGACAGATGTCATTTTGACAGATGTCATTTTGACAGATGTCATTTTGACAGATGTCATTTTGACAGATGTCATTTTGACAGATGTCATTTTGACAGATGTCATTTTGACAGATGTCATTTTGACAGATGTCATTTTGACAGATGTCATTTTGACAGATGTCATTTTGACAGATGTCATTTTGACAGATGTCATTTTGACAGATGTCATTTTGACAGATGTCATTTTGACAGATGTCATTTTGACAGATGTCATTTTGACAGATGTCATTTTGACAGATGTCATTTTGACAGATGTCATTTTGACAGATGTCATTTTGACAGATGTCATTTTGACAGATGTCATTTTGACAGATGTCATTTTGACAGATGTCATTTTGACAGATGTCATTTTGACAGATGTCATTTTGACAGATGTCATTTTGACAGATGTCATTTTGACAGATGTCATTTTGACAGATGTCATTTTGACAGATGTCATTTTGACAGATGTCATTTTGACAGATGTCATTTTGACAGATGTCATTTTGACAGATGTCACTTTGACAGATGTCATTTTGACAGATGTGACTTTGACAGATGTGACTTTGACAGATGTGACTTTGACAGATGTGACTTTGACAGATGTGACTTTGACAGATGTGACTTTGACAGATGTGACTTTGACAGATGTGACTTTGACAGATGTGACTTTGACAGATGTCACTTTGACAGATGTCATTTTGACAGATGTCACTTTGACAGATGTCATTTTGACAGATGTCACTTTGACAGATGTCATTTTGACAGATGTCATTTTGACAGATGTCATTTTGACAGATGTGACTTTGACAGATGTGACTTTGACAGATGTCATTTTGACAGATGTCATTTTGACAGATGTCATTTTGACAGATGTCATTTTGACAGATGTCATTTTGACAGATGTCATTTTGACAGATGTCATTTTGACAGATGTCATTTTGACAGATGTCATTTTGACAGATGTCATTTTGACAGATGTCATTTTGACAGATGTCATTTTGACAGATGTCATTTTGACAGATGTCATTTTGACAGATGTCATTTTGACAGATGTCACTTTGACAGATGTCACTTTGACAGATGTCATTTTGACAGATGTCATTTTGACAGATGTCATTTTGACAGATGTCATTTTGACAGATGTCATTTTGACATATGTCATTTTGACATATGTCATTTTGACAGATGTCATTTTGACAGATGTCATTTTGACAGATGTCATTTTGACAGATGTCATTTTGACAGATGTCATTTTGACAGATGTCATTTTGACAGATGTCATTTTGACAGATGTCATTTTGACAGATGTCATTTTGACAGATGTCATTTTGACAGATGTCACTTTGACAGATGTCACTTTGACAGATGTCACTTTGACAGATGTCACTTTGACAGATGTCACTTTGACAGATGTCACTTTGACAGATGTCACTTTGACAGATGTCACTTTGACAGATGTCACTTTGACAGATGTCATTTTGACAGATGTCATTTTGACAGATGTGACTTTGACAGATGTCATTTTGACAGATGTCATTTTGACAGATGTCATTTGGACAGATGTCATTTTGACATATGTCATTTTGACAGATGTTATTTTGACAGATGTCATTTTGACAGATGTCATTTTGACAGATGTCATTTTGACAGATGTCATTTTGATAGATATCACTTTGACAGATATAATTTTGACAGATGTCATTTTGATAGATGTCACTTTGACAGATAAAATTTTGACAGATGTCATTTTGATAGATGTCATTTTGACAGATGTGACTTTGACAGATGTCATTTTGACAGATGTCATTTTGACAGATGTCATTTTGACAGATGTCATTTTGACAGATGTCATTTTGACAGATGTCATTTGGACAGATGTCATTTTGACAGATGTCATTTGGACAGATGTCATTTTGACAGATGTCATTTTGATAGATATCACTTTGACAGATATAATTTTGACAGATGTCATTTTGATAGATGTCATTTTGACAGATGTCATTTTGACAGATGCCACTTTGACAGGTGTCACATTGTTATCCATACAATGCAAATATCTCCTTAACTAATTCTCCTAGAGGGAAATAGCCGAATCCTGTGATCACTATTTTTTCCATACAAAATTCAATATTTGTTGGGAAAACTCAAATCGCAAATATCTCCTTAACTATGCCTCCTAGAGCGAAATGGGCTGAATCCTTTTATCACTTTTTTTCATACAAAATTCAATATTTGTTGGGAAAACTAAAATCGCAAATATCTCCATAACTAAGTCTCCTAGAGCGAAATGGGCTTAATCCTGTGATCACTATTTTTTCCATACAAAATTCAATATTTGTTGGGAAAACTAAAATCGCAAATATCTCCATAACTAAGCCTCCTAGAGGAAAATGGGCTCAATCCTTTTATCACTTTTTTTCACACAAAATTCAATATTTGTTGGGAAAACTAAAATGGCAAATATCTCCTTAACTATGCCTCCTAGAGCGAAATGGGCTCAATCCTGTGATCACTATTTTTTTCATACAAAATTCAATATTTGTTGCGAAAACTAAAATCGCAAATATCTCCATAACAAAGCCTCCTAGTCCGAAATGGGCTGAATCCTGTAATCACTATTTTTGCATACAAAATTCAATATTTGTGGGGAAAACTTAAATTGCAAATATCTCCATAACTAAGCCTCCTAGAGCGAAATGGGCTCAATCCTGTGATCACTATTTTTTCCATACAAAATTCAATATTTGTTGGGAAAACTAAAATCGCAAATATGTTCATAACTAAGCCTCCTAGGGCGAAATGGGCTCAATCCTGTGATCACTATTTTTTCCATACAAAATTCAATATTTGTTGGGAAAAATAAAATTGCAAATATCTCCATAACTATCCTGAATCCTGTGATCACTATTTTTACCATACAAAATTCAATATTTGTTGGGAAAAATAAAATTGCAAATATCTCCATAACTATCCTGAATCCTGTAATCACTATTTTTGCATACAAAATTCAATATTTGTGGGGAAAACTTAAAATGCAAATATCTCCATAACTAAGCCTCCTAGTCCGAAATGGGCTGAATCCTGTGATCACTTTTTTTGCATACAAAAGGCAATATTTGTTGGGAAAACTAAAATCGCAAATATCTCCATAACAAAGCCTCCTAGTCCGAAATGGGCTGAATCCTGTGATCACTTTTTTTTCATACAAAATTCAATATTTGTTGGGAAAACTAATATCTCCATAACTAAGCCTCCTAGTCCGAAATGGGCTGAATCCTGTGTTCACTATTTTTGCACACAAAATTTAATATTTGTTGGGAAAACTAAAATGGCAAATATCTCCACAACTAAGACTCCCAGTCCGAAATGGGCTGAATCCAGTGATCACTATTTTTGCATACAAAATTCAATATTTGTTGGGAAAACTAAAATTGCAAATATCTCCATAACTAAGCCTCCCAGTCCGAAATGGGCTGAATCCAGTGATCACTATTTTTACCATACAAAATTCAATATTGGTTGGGAAAACTAATATCTCCACAACTAAGACTCCCAGTCCGAAATGGGCTGAATCCAGTGATCACTATTTTTGCATACAAATTTCAATATTTGTTGGGAAAACTGAAATTGCAAATATCTCCATAACTAAGCCTCCCAGTCCGAAATGGGCTGAATCCTGTGATCACTATTTTTGCATACAAAATTCAATATTTGTTGGGAAAACTAAAATTGCAAATATCTCCATAACTAAGCCTCCAAGGGCGAAATGGGATCAATCCTGTGTTCACTTTTTGTGCATACAAAATTCAATATTTGTTGGGAAAACTAAAATCGCAAATATCTGCATAACTAAGCCTCCTAGAGCGAAATGGGCTCAATCCTGTGATCACTATTTTTTCCATACAAAATTCAATATTTGTTGGGAAAACTAAAATTGCAAATATCTTCACAACTAAACCTTCTAGAATTCTGTGATCACAATTTTTCCATACAAAATTCAATATTTGTTGGAAAAACTAAACTTGCAAATATCAGCTTAACAAGGCCTCCTAGCTCGAAATGGGCTGAATCCTGTGATATCTTTATTTTCCACACAAAATTCAATATTTGTTGGGAAAACTGAAATTAAAAATATCTCCTTAACTAAGCCTCCTAGATCGAAATGGGCAGAATTACTTTTTTTTCCATACAATATTCAATATTTGTTGCGAAAACTAAATCGCAAATATCTCCATAACTAAGCCTCCTAGTCCGAAATGGGCTGAATCCTGTAATTTCTAATTTTGCAAACACAATTCAATATTTGTGGGGAAAACTAAAATCACAAATATCTCCATAACTAAGCCTCCTAGCCTCCATACAAAATTCAATATTTGTTGGGAAAACTATAATGGCAAATATCTCCATAACTAATCCTCCTAGTCCGAAACGGGCTGAATCCTGTGATCACAATTATTGCATACAAAATTCAATATTTGTTGGGAAAACTAAAATCGCAAATATCTCCATAACTAAGCCTCCTAGGGCGAAATGGGCTGAATCCTGTGATCACTATTTTTACCATACAAATTTCAATATTTGTTGGGAAAACTAAAATTGCAAATATCTCCATAACTAAGCCTCCTAGAGCGAAATGGGCTCAATCCTGTGATCACTATTTTTTCCATACAAAATTCAATATTTGTTGGGAAAACTAAAATTGCAAATATCTTCACAACTAAACCTTCTAGAATCCTGTGATCACAATTTTTGCATACAAAATTCAATATTTGTTGGGAAAACTAAAATCGCAAATATCTCCATAACTAAGCCTCCTAGGGCGAAATGGGCTCAATCCTGTGATCACTATTTTTTCATACAAAATTCAATATTTGTTGGGAAAAATAAAATTGCAAATATCTCCATAACTAAGCCTCCTAGAATGAAATGGGCTGCATAGAAAATTCCATATTTGTTGGGTAAACTAAAATTGCAAATATATTCTTAACTAAGCCTATTAGTCCGAAATGGGCTAAATCCTGTGATCACTATTTTTGGATACAAAATTCAATATTTGTTGGGAAAACTAAAATCGCAAATATCTCCATAACTAAGCCTCCTAGAGCGAAATGGGCTCAATCCTGTGATCACTATTTTTTCCATACAAAATTCAATATTTGTTGGGAAAACTAAAATTGTAAATATCTTCACAACTAAACCTTCTAGAATCCTGTGATCACAATTTTTCCATACAAAATTCAATATTTGTTGGGAAAATTGAAATTAAAAATATCTCCTTAACTAAGCCTCCTAGATCGAAATGGGCAGAATTACTTTTTTTTCCATACAATATTCAATATTTGTTGCGAAAACTAAAATCGCAAATATCTCCATAACTAAGCCTCCTAGTCCGAAATGGGCTGAATCCTGTAATTTCCATTTTTGCAAACACAATTCAATATTTGTGGGGAAAACTAAAATTGCTAATATCTCCATAACTCAGCCTCCTAGGGCGAAATGGGATCAATCCTGTGATCACTATTTTTGCATACAAAATTCAATATTTGTTGGGAAAACTAAAATTGCAACAATCTCCATAACTAAGCCTCCTAGTCCGAAATGGGCTGAATCCTGTGATCACCTTTTTTGCATACAAAATTCAATATTTGTTGGGAAAACTAAAATCGCAAATCTCTCCATAACTAAGCCTCCTAGAATGAAATGGGCTACATAGAAAATTTCATATTTGTTGGGTAAACTAAAATTGCAAATATATTCTTAACTAAGCCTATTAGTCCGAAATGGGATCAATCCTGTGATCACTATTTTTGCATACAAAATTCAATACTTGTTGGGAAAACTAAATCGCAAATATCTCCATAACTAAGCCTCCCAGTCCGAAATGGGCTGAATCCTGTGATCACTATTTTTGCATACAAAATTCAATATTTGTTGGGAAAAATAAAATTGCAAATATCTCCATAACTAAGCCTCCTAGAATGAAATGGGCTACATAGAAAATTTCATATTTGTTGGGTAAACTAAAATTGCAAATATATTCTTAACTAAGCCTATTAGTCCGAAATGGGCTGAATCCTGTGATCACTATTTTTGCATACAAAATTCAATATTTGTTGGGAAAACTAAAATTGCAACTATCTCCATAACTAAGCCTCCTAGTCCGAAATGGGCTCAATCCTGTGATCACTATTTTTTCATACAAAATTCAATATTTGTTGGGAAAAATAAAATTGCAAATATCTCCATAACTAAGCCTCCTAGAATGAAATGGGCTACATAGAAAATTTCATATTTGTTGGGTAAACTAAAATTGCAAATATATTCTTAACTAAGCCTATTAGTCCGAAATGGGCTAAATCCTGTGATCACTATTTTTGCATACAAAATTCAATATTTGTTGGGAAAACTAAAATCGCAAATATCTCCATAACTAAGCCTCCTAGAATGAAATGGGCTACATAGAAAATTTCATATTTGTTGGGTAAACTAAAATTGCAAATATATTCTTAACTAAGCCTATTAGTCCGAAATGGGATCAATCCTGTGATCACTATTTTTGCATACAAAATTCAATACTTGTTGGGAAAACTAAATCGCAAATATCTCCATAACTAAGCCTCCCAGTCCGAAATGGGCTGAATCCTGTGATCACTATTTTTTCCATACAAAATTCAATATTTGTTGGGAAAACTAAAATTGCAAATATCTTCACAACTAAACCTTCTAGAATCCTGTGATCACAATTTTTCCATACAAAATTCAATATTTGTTGGAAAAACTAAAATTGCAAATATCACCTTAACAAGGCCTCCTAGATCGAAATGGGCTGAATCCTGTGATATCTTTATTTTCCATACAAAATTCAATATTTGTTGGGAAAACTGAAATTAAAAATATCACCTTAACAAGGCCTCCTAGATCGAAATGGGCTGAATCCTGTGATATCTTTATTTTCCATACAAAATTCAATATTTGTTGGGAAAACTGAAATTAAAAATATCTCCATAACTAAGCCTCCTAGTCCGAAATGGGCTGAATCCTGTGATCACTATTATTGCATACAAAATTCAATATTTGTTGGGAAAACTAAAATCACAAATATCTCCATAACTAAGCCTCCTAGAGCGAAATGGGCTCAATCCTGTGATCACTATTTTTACCATACAAAATTCAATATTTGTTGGGAAAACTATAATGGCAAATATCTCCATAACTAATCCTCCTAGTCCGAAACGGGCTGAATCCTGTGATCACTATTATTGCATACAAAATTCAATATTTGTTGGGAAAATTAAAATCGCAAATATCTCCATAACTAAGCCTCCTAGTCCGAAATGGGCTGAATCCTGTGATCACTATTATTGCATACAAAATTCCATATTTGTTGGGAAAATTAAAATTGCAAATATCTCCATAACTAAGCATCCTAGTCCGAAATGGGCTGAATCCAGTGATCACTATTTTTACCATACAAAATTCGATATTTATTGGGAAAACTAAAATTGCAAATATCTCCATAACTAAGCCTCCTAGAGCGAAATGGGCTCAATCCTGTGATCACTATTATTGCATACAAAATTCAATATTTGTTGGGAAAACTAAAATTGCAAATATCTCCATAACTAAGCATCCTACGGCGAAATGGGATCAATCCTCAATCACTGTTTTTGCATACAAAATTCGATATTTATTGGGAAAACTAAAATTGCAAATATCTCCATAACTAAGCATCCTAGTCCGAAATGGGCTGAATCCAGTGATCACTATTTTTACCATACAAAATTCAATATTTGTTGAGAAAACTAAAATCGCAAATATCTCCATAACTAAGCCTCCTAGAGCGAAATGGGCTCAATCCTGTGATCACTATTATTGCATACAAAATTCAATATTTGTTGGGAAAACTAAAATTGCAAATATCTCCATAACTAAGCATCCTAGGGCGAAATGGGCTGAATCCTGTGATCACTATTTTTTCCATACAAAATTCAATATTTGTTGGGAAAACTAAAATTGCAAATATCTCCATAACTAAGCCTCCTAGTCCGAAACGGGCTCAATCCTGTGATCACTATTATTGCATACAAAATTCAATATTTGTTGGGAAAACTAAAATCGCAAATATCTTCATAAGTAAGCCTCCTAGGGCGAAATGGGCTCAATCCTGTGATCACTATTTTTTCCATACAAAATTCAATATTTGTTGGGAAAACTAAAATTGCAAATATCTCCATAACTAAGCCTCCTAGTCCGAAACGGGCTGAATCCTGTGATCACTATTATTGCATACAAAATTCAATATTTGTTGGGAAAATTAAAATTGCAAATATCTCCATAACTAAGCATCCTAGTCCGAAATGGGCTGAATCCAGTGATCACTATTTTTACCATACAAAATTCAATATTTGTTGAGAAAACTAAAATCGCAAATATCTCCATAACTAAGCCTCCTAGAGCGAAATGGGCTCAATCCTGTGATCACTATTTTTACCATACAAAATTCAATATTTGTTGGGAAAACTAAAATTGCAAATATCTCCATAACTAAGCCTCCTAGTCCGAAATGGGCTGAATCCTGTGATTACTATTTTTACCATACAAAATTCAATATTTGTTGGGAAAACTAAAATCGCAAATATCTCCATAACTAAGCCTCCTAGTCCGAAATGGGCTGAATCCTGTGATCACTATTTTTACCATACAAAATTCAATATTTGTTAGGAAAAATAAAATTGCAAATATCTCCATAACTAAGCCTCCTAGAATGAAATGGGCTACATAGAAAATTCAATATTTGTTGGGAAAACTAAAATCGCAAATATCTCCATAACTAAGCCTCCTAGTCCGAAATGGGCTGAATCCTGTGATCACTATTTTAACATACAAAATTCAATATTTGTTGGGAAAACTAAAATCACAAATATCTCCATAACTAAGCCTCCTAGAGCGAAATGGGCTCAATCCTGTGATCACTATTTTTATCATACAAAATTCAATATTTGTTGGGAAAACTAAAATTGCAAATATCTCCATAACTAAGTTTCCTAGTCCGAAACGGGCTGAATCCTGTGATCACTATTATTGCATACAAAATTCAATATTTGTTGGGAAAATTAAAATTGCAAATATCTCCATAACTAAGCATCCTAGTCCGAAATGGGCTGAATCCAGTGATCACTATTTTTACCATACAAAATTCAATATTTGTTGGGAAAACTAAAATTGCAAATATCTCCATAACTAAGCCTCCTAGTCCGAAACGGGCTGAATCCTGTGATCACTATTTTTGCATACAAAATTCAATACTTGTTGGGAAAACTAAATCGCAAATATCTCCATAACTAAGCCTCCCAGTCCGAAATGGGCTGAATCCTGTGATCACTATTTTTTCATACAAAATTCAATATTTGTTGGGAAAACTAAAATCGCAAATATCTCCATAACTAAGCCTCCTAGAGCGAAATGGGCTCAATCCTGTGATCACTATTATTGCATACAAAATTCAATATTTGTTGGGAAAACTAAAATCACAAATATCTCCATAACTAAGCCTCCTAGAGCGAAATGGGCTCAATCCTGTGATCACTATTTTTACCATACAAAATTCAATATTTGTTGGGAAAACTATAATGGCAAATATCTCCATAACTAATCCTCCTAGTCCGAAACGGGCTGAATCCTGTGATCACTATTATTGCATACAAAATTCAATATTTGTTGGGAAAATTAAAATCGCAAATATCTCCATAACTAAGCCTCCTAGTCCGAAATGGGCTGAATCCTGTGATCACCTTTTTTGCATACAAAATTCAATATTTGTTGGGAAAACTAAAATCGCAAATCTCTCCATAACTAAGCCTCCTAGAGCGAAATGGGCTCAATCCTGTGATCACTATTTTTCCATACAAAATTCAATATTTGTTGGGAAAACTAAAATCGCAAATATCTCCATAACTAAGCCTCCTAGGGCGAAATGGGCTGAATCCTGTGATCACTATTTTTACCATACAAATTTCAATATTTGTTGGGAAAACTAAAATTGCAAATATCTCCAAAACTAAGCATCCTAGGGCGAAATGAGATCAATCCTGAGATCACTATTTTTGCATACAAAATTCAGTATTTATTGGGAAAACTAAAATTGCAAATATCTCCATAACTATCCTGAATCCTGTGATCACTATTTTGGGATCAATCCTGTGATCACTATTTTTGCATACAAAATTCAATATTTGTTGGGAAAATTAAAATTGCAAATATCTCCATAACTAAGCATCCTAGGGCGAAATGGGCTTAATCCTGTGATCACTATTTTTCCATACAAAATTCAGTATTTGTTGGGAAAACTAAAATCGCAAATATCTTCATAACTAAGCCTCCTAGGGCGAAATGGGCTCAATCCTGTGATCACTATTTTTTCCATACAAAATTCAATATTTGTTGGGAAAATTAAAATCGCAAATATGTCCATAACTAAGACTCCCAGTCCGAAATGGGCTGAATCCTGTGATTACTATTTTTACCATACAAAATTCAATATTTGTTGGGAAAACTAAAATCGCATATCTCCATAACTAAGCCTCTTAGTCCGAAATGGGCTGAATCCTGTGATCACTATTTTTACCATACAAAATTCAATATTTGTTGGGAAAATTAAAATTGCAAATATCTCCATAACTAAGCATCCTAGTCCGAAATGGGCTCAATCCTGTGATCACTATTTTTCCATACAAAATTCAGTATTTGTTGGGAAAACTAAAATCGCAAATATCTCCATAACTATCCTGAATCCTGTGATCACTATTTTGGGATCAATCCTGTGATCACTATTTTTGCATACAAAATTCAATATTTGTTGGGAAAATTAAAATTGCAAATATCTCCATAACTAAGCATCCTAGGGCGAAATGGGATCAATCCTGTGATCACTATTTTTCCATACAAAATTCAGTATTTGTTGGGAAAACTAAAATCGCAAATATCTCCATAACTAAGCCTCCTAGGGCGAAATGGGCTCAATCCTGTGATCACTATTTTTTCCATACAAAATTCAATATTTGTGGGGAAAACTTAAATTGCAAATATCTCCATAACTAAGCCTCCTAGTCCGAAATGGGCTGAATCCTGTGATCACTTTTTTTGCATACAAAAGGCAATATTTGTTGGGAAAACTAAAATCGCAAATATCTCCATAACAAAGCCTCCTAGTCCGAAATGGGCTGAATCCTGTGATCACTTTTTTTTCATACAAAATTCAATATTTGTTGGGAAAACTAATATCTCCATAACTAAGCCTCCTAGTCCGAAATGGGCTGAATCCTGTGTTCACTATTTTTGCACACAAAATTTAATATTTGTTGGGAAAACTAAAATGGCAAATATCTCCACAACTAAGACTCCCAGTCCGAAATGGGCTGAATCCAGTGATCACTATTTTTACCATACAAAATTCAATATTGGTTGGGAAAACTAATATCTCCACAACTAAGACTCCCAGTCCGAAATGGGCTGAATCCAGTGATCACTTTTTTTTCATACAAATTTCAATATTTGTTGGGAAAACTAAAATTGCAAATATCTCCATAACTAAGCCTCCCAGTCCGAAATGGGCTGAATCCTGTGATCACTATTTTTGCATACAAAATTCAATATTTGTTGGGAAAACTAAAATCGCAAATATCTCCATAACTAAGCCTCCTAGAGCGAAATGGGCTCAATCCTGTGATCACTATTTTTTCCATACAAAATTCAATATTTGTTGGGAAAACTAAAATTGCAAATATCTTCACAACTAAACCTTCTAGAATCCTGTGATCACAATTTTTCCATACAAAATTCAATATTTGTTGGAAAAACTAAACTTGCAAATATCAGCTTAACAAGGCCTCCTAGATCGAAATGGGCTGAATCCTGTGATATCTTTATTTTCCACACAAAATTCAATATTTGTTGGGAAAACTGAAATTAAAAATATCTCCTTAACTAAGCCTCCTAGATCGAAATGGGCAGAATTACTTTTTTTTTCATACAATATTCAATATTTGTTGCGAAAACTAAATCGCAAATATCTCCATAACTAAGCCTCCTAGTCCGAAATGGGCTGAATCCTGTGATCACTATTTTTCCATACAAAATTCAGTATTTGTTGGGAAAACTAAAATCGCAAATATCTTCATAACTAAGCCTCCTAGGGCGAAATGGGCTCAATCCTGTGATCACTATTTTTTCCATACAAAATTCAATATTTGTTGGGAAAATTAAAATTGCAAATATGTCCATAACTAAGACTCCCAGTCCGAAATGGGCTGAATCCTGTGATTACTATTTTTACCATACAAAATTCAATATTTGTTGGGAAAACTAAAATCGCATATCTCCATAACTAAGCCTCCTAGTCCGAAATGGGCTGAATCCTGTGATCACTATTTTTACCATACAAAATTCAATATTTGTTGGGAAAATTAAAATTGCAAATATCTCCATAACTAGACCCCTAGAGCGAAATGGGCTCAATCCTGTGATCACTATTTGACAGGTGTCACATTGTTATCCATACAATGCAAATATCTCCTTAACTAATTCTCCTAGAGGGAAATAGACTGAATCATGGGATCACTATGTTTCCATACAAAATTTGCTGCGAAAACTAAAATTGCAAATATATCCTTAACTAAGCCTCCTAGAGCGAAATGGGCTGAATCCTTTTATCACTTTTTTTCATACAAAATTCAATATTTGTTGGGAAAACTAAAATCGCAAATATCTTCATAACTAAGTCTCCTAGAGCGAAATGGGCTTAATCCTGTGATCACTATTTTTTCCATACAAAATTCAATATTTGTTGGGAAAACTAAAATCGCAAATATCTCCATAACT
Organism: Hydrotaea cyrtoneurina; assembly: GCA_958296145.1. NCBI lineage: Eukaryota > Metazoa > Arthropoda > Insecta > Diptera > Muscidae > Hydrotaea > Hydrotaea cyrtoneurina. Next base: position 45,085,317 of record OY282514.1, on the reverse strand, counting down.
AAGCCTCCTAGAGGAAAATGGGCTCAATCCTTTTATCACTTTTTTTCACACAAAATTCAATATTTGTTGGGAAAACTAAAATGGCAAATATCTCCTTAACTATGCCTCCTAGAGCGAAATGGGCTGAATCCTTTAATCACTTTTTTTCACACAAAATTCAATATTTGTTGGGAAAACTAAAATTGCAAATATCTTCATAACTAAGTCTCCTAGAGCGAAATGGGCTTAATCCTGTGATCACTATTTTTTCCATACAAAATTCAATATTTGTTGGGAAAACTAAAATCGCAAATATCTCCATAACTAAGCCTCCTAGAGGAAAATGGGCTCAATCCTTTTATCACTTTTTTTCACACAAAATTCAATATTTGTTGGGAAAACTAAAATGGCAAATATCTCCTTAACTATGCCTCCTAGAGCGAAATGGGCTGAATCCTTTTATCACTTTTTTTCACACAAAATTCAATATTTGTTGGGAAAACTAAAATCGCAAATATCTTCATAACTAAGTCTCCTAGAGCGAAATGGGCTTAATCCTGTGATCACTATTTTTTCCATACAAAATTCAATATTTGTTGGGAAAACTAAAATCGCAAATATCTCCATAACTAAGCCTCCTAGAGGAAAATGGGCTCAATCCTTTTATCACTTTTTTTCACACAAAATTCAATATTTGTTGGGAAAACTAAAATGGCAAATATCTCCTTAACTATGCCTCCTAGAGCGAAATGGGCTGAATCCTTTTATCACTTTTTTTCACACAAAATTCAATATTTGTTGGGAAAATTAAATTGCAAATATCTCCATAACTAAGCCTCCTAGAGGGAAATGGGCTCAATCCTGTGATCACTATTTTTTTCATACAAAATTCAATATTTGTTGGGAAAACTAAAATCGCAAATATCTCCATAACTAAGCCTCCTAGAGGAAAATGGGCTCAATCCTTTTATCACTTTTTTTCACACAAAATTCAATATTTGTTGGGAAAACTAAAATCGCAAATATCTTCATAACTAAGTCTCCTAGAGCGAAATGGGCTTAATCCTGTGATCACTATTTTTTCCATACAAAATTCAATATTTGTTGGGAAAACTAAAATCGCAAATATCTCCATAACTAAGCCTCCTAGAGGAAAATGGGCTCAATCCTTTTATCACTTTTTTTCACACAAAATTCAATATTTGTTGGGAAAACTAAAATTGCAAATATCTCCATAACTAAGCCTCCTAGAGGGAAATGGGCTCAATCCTGTGATCACTATTTTTTATACCCTCACCCTACGGGTAGGAGGGTATATATCATTTGATACGACCCAAAAGTGTAACACCTCGAAATATTCACATTAGAACCCAAGTCTCTTTGAACCAAATTCGATTCATGACTTTCTAAATCGTTTGAGCCATGTCCGTCTGTCCGTCTGTCCGTCCGTCTGTCCGTCTGTCCGTCTGTCCGTCTGTCTGTCCTGCTGGTACGCACGATAACTTTCGAAAGAGTTAAACAATCGCTCTGAAATTTGGCATGGGTTAATATTTTCCCAAAACTGCTTATGGGATTGCATATGGGCTATATGGCCACACCCCTTCGGGTACCTCCCATACAAATCTGCTATTTCGCCCACTTTAGTAAACGTGTAATAATATCAATATGCCCACTCCGATCTTGGCAAAAATCCGTATTTAGTAAAAGTATAACTGAACAAAGTTTCTGACAAAAACTTGGAGGTCTGGCAACTCCCCTTCTGGTAACTCCCATACAAATGTACCATCCCGCCCCTGATAAACCGTCTAAAACTATCAGTATGGCCAACGCTATCTTGCCCAAATTTTGAATTTAGTAAAGCTATAGCTAGACAAAGTTTTGGACAAAAACTTGGAAGTCTGGCAACTCCCCTTATGGTACCTCCCATACAAATGTACCATCCCGCCCCTGATAAACCGTCTAATACTATCAGTATGCCCAACGCGATCCTGCCCAAATTTTGTACCTAGTAAACCTATAGCTAGACAAAGTTTTGGACAAAGACTTGGAAGTCTGGCAACTCCCCTTCTGGTACCTCCCATACAAATGTACCATCCCGCCCCTGATAAACCGTCTAAAACTATCAGTATGGCCAACGCTATCTTGCCCAAATTTTGTATTTAGTAAAGTTATAGCTAGACAAAATTTTGGACAAAAACTTGGAAGTCTGGCAACTCCGCTTCTGGTACCTCCCACACAAATGTACCATCTAATATTTATACCCTCACCCTACGGGTAGGAGGGTATATATCATTTGATACGGCTGAAAAGTGTAACACCTAGAAATATTCACATTAGAACCCAAGTCTCTTTGAACCAAATTCGATTCATGACTTTCTAAATCGTTTGAGCCATGTCCGTCTGTCCGTCCGTCTGTCTGTCTGTCTGTCCTGCTGGTACGCACGATAACTTTCGAAAGAGTTAAACAATCGCTCTGAAATTTGGCATGGGTTAATATTTTCCCAAAACTGCTTATGGGATTCCATATGGGCTATATTGCCACACCCCTTCGGGTACCTCCCATTCAAATCTACTATTTCGCCCACTTTAGTAATCGTGTAATAATATCAATACGCCCACACCCATCTTGGCCAAATTACGTATTTGGTAAAAGTATAACTGAACAAAGTTTCTGACAAAAACTTGGAAGTCTGGCAACTCCCCTTCTGGTACCTCCCATACAAATGTACCATCCCGCCTACCTTAGAAATCGTGTAGTAACACCAATATAACCAACGCGATCTTGCCCAAATTCTGTATTTAGTAAATCTATAGCTAGACTAAGTTTTGGATAAAAATTTGGAAGTCTGGCAACTCCGCTTCTGGTACCTCCCATACAAATGTACCATCCCACCCCTTAAAAACCCTGTAATACTATCAATATCACCAACGCGATCTTCCCCAAATTCCGTATTTAGTAAAGGTATAAGTGGACAAAGTTTTGGACAAAAACTTGGAAGTCTGGCAACTCCCCTTCTGGTACCTCCCATAAAAATGTACCATCCAATATTTTTATACCCTCACCCTACGGGTAGGAGGGTATATATCATTTGATACGACCCAAAAGTGTAACACCTAGAAATATTCACATTATACCCCAGGTGTCTTTGAACCAAATTCGATTCATGACTTTCTGAATCGTTTGAGCCATGTCCGTCTGTCCGTCCGTCTGTCCGTCTGTCCGTCTGTCTGTCCTGCTGGTACGCACGATAACTTTCGAAAGAGTTAAACAATCGCTCTGAAATTTGGCATGGCTTAATATTTTCCCAAAACTGCTTATGGGATTGCATATGGGCTATATGGCCACACCCCTTCGGGTACCTCCCATACAAATCTGCTATTTCGCCCACTTTAGTAAACGTGTAATAATATCAATATGCCCACTCCGATCTTGGCAAAAATCCGTATTTAGTAAAAGTATAACTGAACAAAGTTTCTGACAAAAACTTGGAAGTCTGGCAACTCCCCTTCTGGTACCTCCCATACAAATGTACCATCCCGCCTACCTTAGAAATCGTGTAGTAACCCCAATATGACCAACGCGATCTTGTCCAAATTCTGTATTTAGTAAATCTATTGCTAGATAAAGTTTTGGACAAAAACGTGGAAGTCTGGCAACTCCCCTTCTGGTACCTCCCATACAAATGTACCATCCCGCCCCTGATAAACCGTCTAATACTATCAGTATGATCAACGCTATCTTGCCCACATTTTGTATTTAGTAAATCTATAGCTAGACAAAGTTTTGGACAAAAACTTGGAAGTCTGGCAACTCCCCTTCTGGTACCTCCCATACAAATGTACCATCCCGCCCCTGATAAACCGTCTAATACTATCAGTATGACCAAAGCTATCTTGCCCAAATTCTGTATTTAGTAAATCTATAGCTAGACAAAATTTTTGACAAAAACTTGGAAGTCTGGCAACTCCCCTTCTGGTACCTCCCATACAAATGTACCATCCCGCCCTTGATAAACCGTCTAATACTATCAGTATAACCAACGCTATCTTGCCCATATTTTGTATTTAGTACAGTTATAGCTAGGCAAAGTTTTGGACAAAAACTTGGAAGCCTGGCAACTCCCCTTCTGGTACCTCCCATACAAATGTACCATCCCGCCCCTGATAAACCGTCTAATACTATCAGTATGACCAACGCAATCTTGCCCAAATTTTGTATTTACTAAAGTTATAGCTAGACAAAATTTTTGACAAAAACTTGGAAGTCTGGCAACTCCCCTTCTGGTACCTCCCATACAAATGTACCATCCAATATTTTTCTATAGCATTCGGTATTTTATGTTGCTATTATGACTTCATCAGATGTTACATCAAATGATGGTAGCTACGGTCACTTTTGACTTTCCGATACTTATGAGTATGAGACTTGTATGTTTTTACTGAGGGTGAGGGTATATATAAGTCGGTTTACCCGACTGCAACTTTTCCACTGGTTTCATACAAAATTCAATATTTGTTGCGAAAACTAAAATCGCAAATATCTCCATAACAAAGCCTCCTAGTCCGAAATGGGCTGAATCCTGTAATCACTATTTTTGCATACAAAATTCAATATTTGTGGGGAAAACTTAAATTGCAAATATCTCCATAACTAAGCCTCCTAGAGCGAAATGGGCTCAATCCTGTGATCACTATTTTTTCCATACAAAATTCAATATTTGTTGGGAAAACTAAAATCGCAAATATGTTCATAACTAAGCCTCCTAGGGCGAAATGGGCTCAATCCTGTGATCACTATTTTTTCCATACAAAATTCAATATTTGTTGGGAAAAATAAAATTGCAAATATCTCCATAACTATCCTGAATCCTGTGATCACTATTTTTACCATACAAAATTCAATATTTGTTGGGAAAAATAAAATTGCAAATATCTCCATAACTATCCTGAATCCTGTAATCACTATTTTTGCATACAAAATTCAATATTTGTGGGGAAAACTTAAATGGCAAATATCTCCATAACTAAGCCTCCTAGTCCGAAATGGGCTGAATCCTGTGATCACTTTTTTTGCATACAAAAGGCAATATTTGTTGGGAAAACTAAAATCGCAAATATCTCCATAACAAAGCCTCCTAGTCCGAAATGGGCTGAATCCTGTGATCACTTTTTTTTCATACAAAATTCAATATTTGTTGGGAAAACTAATATCTCCATAACTAAGCCTCCTAGTCCGAAATGGGCTGAATCCTGTGTTCACTATTTTTGCACACAAAATTTAATATTTGTTGGGAAAACTAAAATGGCAAATATCTCCACAACTAAGACTCCCAGTCCGAAATGGGCTGAATCCAGTGATCACTATTTTTTCATACAAAATTCAATATTTGTTGGGAAAACTAAAATTGCAAATATCTCCATAACTAAGCCTCCCAGTCCGAAATGGGCTGAATCCAGTGATCACTATTTTTACCATACAAAATTCAATATTGGTTGGGAAAACTAATATCTCCACAACTAAGACTCCCAGTCCGAAATGGGCTGAATCCAGTGATCACTATTTTTGCATACAAATTTCAATATTTGTTGGGAAAACTAAAATTGCAAATATCTCCATAACTAAGCCTCCCAGTCCGAAATGGGCTGAATCCTGTGATCACTATTTTTGCATACAAAATTCAATATTTGTTGGGAAAACTAAAATTGCAAATATCTCCATAACTAAGCCTCCTAGGGCGAAATGGGATCAATCCTGTGTTCACTTTTTGTGCATACAAAATTCAATATTTGTTGGGAAAACTAAAATCGCAAATATCTCCATAACTAAGCCTCCTAGAGCGAAATGGGCTCAATCCTGTGATCACTATTTTTTCCATACAAAATTCAATATTTGTTGGGAAAACTAAAATTGCAAATATCTTCACAACTAAACCTTCTAGAATCCTGTGATCACAATTTTTCCATACAAAATTCAATATTTGTTGGAAAAACTAAACTTGCAAATATCAGCTTAACAAGGCCTCCTAGATCGAAATGGGCTGAATCCTGTGATATCTTTATTTTCCACACAAAATTCAATATTTGTTGGGAAAACTGAAATTAAAAATATCTCCTTAACTAAGCCTCCTAGATCGAAATGGGCAGAATTACTTTTTTTTCCATACAATATTCAATATTTGTTGCGAAAACTAAAATCGCAAATATCTCCATAACTAAGCCTCCTAGTCCGAAATGGGCTGAATCCTGTAATTTCTATTTTTGCAAACACAATTCAATATTTGTGGGGAAAACTAAAATTGCTAATATCTCCATAACTCAGCCTCCTAGGGCGAAATGGGATCAATCCTGTGATCACTATTTTTGCATACAAAATTCAATATTTGTTGGGAAAACTAAAATTGCAACTATCTCCATAACTAAGCCTCCTAGTCCGAAATGGGCTGAATCCTGTGATCACCTTTTTTGCATACAAAATTCAATATTTGTTGGGAAAACTAAAATCGCAAATCTTTCCATAACTAAGCCTCCTAGAGCGAAATGGGCTCAATCCTGTGATCACTATTTTTTCCATACAAAATTCAATATTGGTTGGGAAATCTAAAATCGCAAATATCTCCATAACTAAGCCTCCTAGGGCGAAATGGGCTGAATCCTGTGATCACTATTTTTACCATACAAATTTCAATATTTGTTGGGAAAACTAAAATTGCAACTATCTCCATAACTAAGCCTCCTAGTCCGAAATGGGCTGAATCCTGTGATCACCTTTTTTGCATACAAAATTCAATATTTGTTGGGAAAACTAAAATCGCAAATCTCTCCATAACTAAGCCTCCTAGGGCGAAATGAGATCAATCCTGAGATCACTATTTTTGCATACAAAATTCAGTATTTATTGGGAAAACTAAAATTGCAAATATCTCCATAACTATCCTGAATCCTGTGATCACTATTTTGGGATCAATCCTGTGATCACTATTTTTGCATACAAAATTCAATATTTGTTGGGAAAATTAAAATTGCAAATATCTACATAACTAAGCATCCTAGGGCGAAATGGGCTGAATCCTGTGATCACTATTTTTCCATACAAAATTCAGTATTTGTTGGGAAAACTAAAATCGCAAATATCTTCATAACTAAGCCTCCTAGGGCGAAATGGGCTCAATCCTGTGATCACTATTTTTTCCATACAAAATTCAATATTTGTTGGGAAAATTAAAATCGCAAATATGTCCATAACTAAGACTCCCAGTCCGAAATGGGCTGAATCCTGTGATTATTATTTTTACCATACAAAATTCAATATTTGTTGGGAAAACTAAAATCGCATATCTCCATAACTAAGCCTCCTAGTCCGAAATGGGCTGAATCCTGTGATCACTATTTTTACCATACAAAATTCAATATTTGTTGGGAAAACTAAAATCGCATATCTCCATAACTAAGCCTCCTAGTCCGAAATGGGCTGAATCCTGTGATCACTATTTTTACCATACAAATTTCAATATTTGTTGGGAAAACTAAAATTGCAAATATCACCAAAACTAAGCATCCTAGGGCGAAATGAGATCAATCCTGAGATCACTATTTTTGCATACAAAATTCAATATTTGTTGGGAAAACTAAAATTGCAAATATCTCCATAACTAGACCCCTAGAGCGAAATGGGCTCAATCCTGTGATAACTATTTTTACCATACAAAATTCAATATTTGTTGGGAAAACTAAAATTGCAAATATCTCCATAACTAAGCCTCCCAGTCCGAAATGGGCTGAATCCTGTGATCTCTTTATTTTCCATACAAAATTCAATATTTGTTGGGAAAACTGAAATTAAAAATATCTCCTTAACTAAGCCTCCTAGATCGAAATGGGCTGAATTACTTTTTTTCCATACAAAATACAATATTTGTTAGGAAAACTAAAATTGCAAATATCTGCATAACTAAGCCTCCTAGAGTGAAATGGGCTCAATCCTGTGATCGCAATTTCCCATACAAAATTCCATATTTATTGCGAAAACTTGCAAATATCTCCATAACTAAGCCTCCAAGAGCGAAATGGTCTGAATTCTATGATCACTTTATTTTCCATACAAAATTCACTATTTGTTGGGAAAACTGAAATTAGAAATATATCCTTAACAATGTCTCCTAGAGCGAAATGGGCTGAATCATGATGTCATTTTGACAGATGTCACTTTGACAGATGTCATTTTGACAGATGTCATTTTTACAGATGTCATTTTGACAAATGTCATTTTGACAGATGTCATTTTGACAGATGTCATTTTGACAGATGTTATTTTGACAGATGTCATTTTGACAGATGTCATTTTAAGAGATGTCATTTTGACAGATGTCATTTTGACAGATGTCATTTTGACAGATGTCATTTTGACAGATGTCATTTTGACAGATGTCATTTTGACAGATGTCATTTTGACAGATGTCATTTTGACAGATGTCATTTTGACAGATGTCACTTTTTGACAGATGTCACTTTGACAGATGTCATTTTGACAGATGTCACTTTTTGACAGATGTCACTTTTTGACAGATGTCACTTTGACAGATGTCATTTTGACAGATGTCATTTTGACAGATGTCACTTTGACAGATGTCACTTTGACAGATGTCACTTTGACAGATGTCACTTTGACAGATGTTATTTTGACAGATGTCACTTTGACAGATGTCATTTTAAGAGATGTCATTTTGACAGATGTCATTTTGACAGATGTCATTTTGACAGATGTCACTTTTTGACAGATGTCACTTTGACAGATGTCATTTTGACAGATGTCACTTTTTGACAGATGTCACTTTTTGACAGATGTCACTTTGACAGATGTCATTTTGACAGATGTCATTTTGACAGATGTCACTTTGACAGATGTCACTTTGACAGATGTCACTTTGACAGATGTCACTTTGACAGATGTCACTTTGACAGATGTCACTTTGACAGATGTCACTTTGACAGATGTTATTTTGACAGATGTCACTTTGACAGATGTCACTTTGACAGATGTCATTTTGACAGATGTCATTTTGACAGATGTCATTTTGACAGATGTCACTTTGACAGATGTCACTTTGACAGATGTCACTTTGACAGATGTCACTTTGACAGATGTCACTTTGACAGATGTCACTTTGACAGATGTCACTTTGACAGATGTCACTTTGACAGATGTCACTTTGACAGATGTCACTTTGACAGATGTCACTTTGACAGATGTCACTTTGACAGATGTCACTTTGACAGATGTCACTTTGACAGATGTCACTTTGACAGATGTCACTTTGACAGATGTCACTTTGACAGATGTCACTTTGACAGATGTCACTTTGACAGATGTCACTTTGACAGATGTCACTTTGACAGATGTCACTTTGACAGATGTCACTTTGACAGATGTCACTTTGACAGATGTCACTTTGACAGATGTCACTTTGACAGATGTCACTTTGACAGATGTCACTTTGACAGATGTCACTTTGACAGATGTCATTTTGACAGATGTCATTTTGACAGATGTCATTTTGACAGATGTGACTTTGACAGATGTGACTTTGACAGATGTCACTTTGACAGATGTCATTTTGACAGATGTCATTTTGACAGATGTCATTTTGACGGATCCTTTTGACAGATGTCATTTTGACAGATGTCATTTTGACAGATCCTTTTGACAGATGTCATTTTGACAGATGTCATTTTGACAGATGTCATTTTGACAGATGTCATTTTCACAGATGTCTTTTTGACAGATGTCATTTTTACAGATGTCACTTTGACAGATGTCATTTTGACAGATGTCATTTTGACAGATGTCATTTTGACAGATGTCATTTTGACGGATCCTTTTGACAGATGTCATTTTGACAGATGTCATTTTGACAGATGTCATTTTGACAGATGTCATTTTGACAGATGTCATTTTGACAGATATCATTTTGACAGATCCTTTTGTCAGATGTCATTTTGACAGATGTCATTTTGACAGTGTCATTTTGACAGATGTGTTTTTGACCGATGTCATTTTTACAGATGTCACTTTGACAGATGTCATTTTGACAGATGTCATTTTGACAGATGTCATTTTGGCAGATGTCATTTTGACAGATGTCATTTTGACAGATGTCATTTTGACAGATGTCATTTTGACAGATGTCATTTTGACAGATGTCATTTTGACAGATGTCATTTTGACAGATGTCATTTTGACAGATGTCATTTTGACAGATGTCATTTTGACAGATGTCATTTTGACAGATGTCATTTTGACAGATGTCATTTTGACAGATGTCATTTTGACAGATGTCATTTTGACAGATGTCATTTTGACAGATGTCTTTTTGACAGATGTCATTTTTACAGATGTCACTTTGACAGATGTCATTTTTACGGATCCTTTTGACAGATGTCATTTTGACAGATGTCATTTTGACAGATGTCATTTTGACAGATGTCATTTTGACAGATGTCATTTTGACAGATGTCATTTTGACAGATGTCATTTTGACAGATGTCATTTTGACAGATGTCATTTTGACAGATGTCATTTTGACAGATGTCATTTTGACAGATGTCATTTTGACAGATGTCATTTTGACAGATGTCATTTTGACAGATGTCATTTTGACAGATGTCATTTTGACAGATGTCATTTTGACAGATGTCATTTTGACAGATGTCATTTTGACAGATCCTTTTGTCAGATGTCATTTTGACAGTGTCATTTTGACAGATGTCTTTTTGACAGATGTCATTTTTACAGATGTCACTTTGACAGATGTCATTTTGACAGATGTCACTTTGACAGATGTCATTTTGACAGATGTCATTTTGACAGATGTCATTTTGACAGATGTCATTTTGACAGATGTCATTTTGACAGATGTCATTTTGACAGATGTCATTTTGACAGATGTCATTTTGACAGATGTCATTTTGACAGATGTCATTTTGACAGATGTCATTTTGACAGATGTCATTTTGACAGATGTCATTTTTACAGATGTCACTTTGACAGATGTCATTTTGACAGATGTCATTTTGACAGATGTCACTTTGACAGATGTCATATTGACAGATATCATTTTGACAGATCCTTTTGACAGATGTCATTTTGACAGATGTCACTTTGACAGATGTCATTTTGACAGATGTCACTTTGACAGATGTCATTTTGACAGATGTCATTTTGACAGATGTCATTTTGACAGATGTCATTTTGACAGATGTCATTTTGACAGATGTCATTTTGACAGATGTCATTTTGACAGATGTCATTTTGACAGATGTCATTTTGACAGATGTCATTTTGACAGATGTCATTTTGACAGATGTCATTTTGACAGATGTCATTTTGACAGATGTCATTTTGACAGATGTCATTTTGACAGATGTCATTTTGACAGATGTCATTTTGACAGATGTCATTTTGACAGATGTCACTTTGACAGATGTCATTTTGACAGATGTCACTTTGACAGATGTCATTTTGACAGATGTCACTTTGACAGATGTCATTTTGACAGATGTCATTTTGACAGATGTCACTTTGACAGATGTCATTTTGACAGATGTCACTTTGACAGATGTCATTTTGACAGATGTCATTTTGACAGATGTCATTTTGACAGATGTCATTTTGACAGATGTCATTTTGACAGATGTCATTTTGACAGATGTCATTTTGACAGATGTCATTTTGACAGATGTCATTTTGACAGATGTCTTTTTGACAGATGTCATTTTGACAGATGTCATTTTTACAGATGTCATTTTGACAGATGTCATTTTTACAGATGTCATTTTGACAGATGTCATTTTGACAGATGTCACTTTGACAGATGTCACTTTGACAGATGTCACTTTGACAGATGTCACTTTGACAGATGTCATTTTGACAGATGTCATTTTGACAGATGTCATTTTGACAGATGTCATTTTGACAGATGTCATTTTGACAGATGTCATTTTGACAGATGTCATTTTGACAGATGTCATTTTGACAGATGTCATTTTGACAGATGTCACTTTGACAGATGTCACTTTGACAGATGTCACTTTGACAGATGTCACTTTGACAGATGTCATTTTGACAGATGTCATTTTGACAGATGTCATTTTGACAGATGTCATTTTGACAGATGTCATTTTGACAGATGTCATTTTGACAGATGTCATTTTGACAGATGTCATTTTGACAGATGTCATTTTGACAGATGTCATTTTGACAGATGTCATTTTGACAGATGTCATTTTGACAGATGTCATTTTGACAGATGTCATTTTGACAGATGTCATTTTGACAGATGTCATTTTGACAGATGTCATTTTGACAGATGTCATTTTGACAGATGTCATTTTGACAGATGTCATTTTGACAGATGTCATTTTGACAGATGTCATTTTGACAGATGTCATTTTGACAGATGTCATTTTGACAGATGTCATTTTGACAGATGTCATTTTGACAGATGTCATTTTGACAGATGTCATTTTGACAGATGTCATTTTGACAGATGTCATTTTGACAGATGTCATTTTGACAGATGTCATTTTGACAGATGTCATTTTGACAGATGTCATTTTGACAGATGTCATTTTGACAGATGTCATTTTGACAGATGTCATTTTGACAGATGTCATTTTGACAGATGTCATTTTGACAGATGTCATTTTGACAGATGTCATTTTGACAGATGTCATTTTGACAGATGTCATTTTGACAGATGTCATTTTGACAGATGTCATTTTGACAGATGTCATTTTGACAGATGTCATTTTGACAGATGTCATTTTGACAGATGTCATTTTGACAGATGTCATTTTGACAGATGTCATTTTGACAGATGTCATTTTGACAGATGTCATTTTGACAGATGTCATTTTGACAGATGTCATTTTGACAGATGTCATTTTGACAGATGTCATTTTGACAGATGTCATTTTGACAGATGTCATTTTGACAGATGTCATTTTGACAGATGTCATTTTGACAGATGTCATTTTGACAGATGTCATTTTGACAGATGTCATTTTGACAGATGTCATTTTGACAGATGTCATTTTGACAGATGTCATTTTGACAGATGTCATTTTGACAGATGTCATTTTGACAGATGTCATTTTGACAGATGTCATTTTGACAGATGTCATTTTGACAGATGTCATTTTGACAGATGTCATTTTGACAGATGTCATTTTGACAGATGTCATTTTGACAGATGTCATTTTGACAGATGTCATTTTGACAGATGTCATTTTGACAGATGTCATTTTGACAGATGTCATTTTGACAGATGTCATTTTGACAGATGTCATTTTGACAGATGTCATTTTGACAGATGTCATTTTGACAGATGTCATTTTGACAGATGTCACTTTGACAGATGCCATTTTGACAGATGTCACTTTGACAGATGCCATTTTGACAGATGTCACTTTGACAGATGCCATTTTGACAGATGTCACTTTGACAGATGCCATTTTGACAGATGTCATTTTGACAGATGTCATTTTGACAGATGTCACTTTGACAGATGTCATTTTTACAGATGTCATTTTGACAGATGTCACTTTGACAGATGTCACTTTGACAGATGTCACTTTGACAGATGTCACTTTGACAGATGTCATTTTTACAGATGTTACTTTGACAGATGTCATTTTGACAGATGTCATTTTGACAGATGTCATTTTGACAGATGTCATTTTGACAGATGTCATTTTGACAGATGTCATTTTGACAGATGTCATTTTGACAGATGTCATTTTGACAGATGTCATTTTGACAGATGTCATTTTGACAGATGTCATTTTGACAGATGTCATTTTGACAGATGTCATTTTGACAGTGTCATTTTGACAGATGTCATTTTGACAGATGTCATTTTGACAGATGTCATTTTGACAGATGTCATTTTGACAGATGTCATTTTGACAGATGTCATTTTGACAGATGTCATTTTGACAGATGTCATTTTGACAGATGTCATTTTGACAGATGTCATTTTGACAGATGTCATTTTGACAGATGTCATTTTGACAGATGTCATTTTGACAGATGTCATTTTGACAGATGTCATTTTGACAGATGTCATTTTGACAGATGTCATTTTGACAGATGTCATTTTGACAGATGTCATTTTGACAGATGTCATTTTGACAGATGTCATTTTGACAGATGTCATTTTGACAGATGTCATTTTTACAGATGTCACTTTGACAGATGTCATTTTTACAGATGTCACTTTGACAGATGTCACTTTGACAGATGTCATTTTGACAGATGTCACTTTGACAGATGTCATTTTGACAGATGTCATATTGACAGATATCATTTTGACAGATCCTTTTGACAGATGTCATTTTGACAGATGTCACTTTGACAGATGTCATTTTGACAGATGTCACTTTGACAGATGTCATTTTGACAGATGTCACTTTGACAGATGTCATTTTGACAGATGTCATTTTGACAGATGTCATTTTGACAGATGTCATTTTGACAGATGTCATTTTGACAGATGTCATTTTGACAGATGTCATTTTGACAGATGTCATTTTGACAGATGTCATTTTGACAGATGTCATTTTGACAGATGTCATTTTGACAGATGTCATTTTGACAGATGTCATTTTGACAGATGTCATTTTGACAGATGTCATTTTGACAGATGTCATTTTGACAGATGTCATTTTGACAGATGTCATTTTGACAGATGTCATTTTGACAGATGTCATTTTGACAGATGTCATTTTGACAGATGTCATTTTGACAGATGTCATTTTGACAGATGTCATTTTGACAGATGTCATTTTGACAGATGTCATTTTGACAGATGTCATTTTGACAGATGTCATTTTGACAGATGTCATTTTTACAGATGTCATTTTGACAGATGTCATTTTGACAGATGTCATTTTGACAGATGTCATTTTGACAGATGTCATTTTGACAGATGTCATTTTGACAGATGTCATTTTGACAGATGTCATTTTGACAGATGTCATTTTGACAGATGTCATTTTGACAGATGTCATTTTGACAGATGTCATTTTGACAGATGTCATTTTGACAGATGTCATTTTGACAGATGTCATTTTGACAGATGTCATTTTGACAGATGTCATTTTGACAGATGTCATTTTGACAGATGTCATTTTGACAGATGTCATTTTGACAGATGTCATTTTGACAGATGTCATTTTTACAGATGTCATTTTGACAGATGTCATTTTGACAGATGTCATTTTGACAGATGTCATTTTGACAGATGTCATTTTGACAGATGTCATTTTGACAGATGTCATTTTGACAGATGTCATTTTGACAGATGTCATTTTGACAGATGTCATTTTGACAGATGTCATTTTGACAGATGTCATTTTGACAGATGTCATTTTGACAGATGTCATTTTGACAGATGTCATTTTGACAGATGTCATTTTGACAGATGTCATTTTGACAGATGTCATTTTGACAGATGTCATTTTGACAGATGTCATTTTGACAGATGTCATTTTGACAGATGTCATTTTGACAGATGTCATTTTGACAGATGTCATTTTGACAGATGTCATTTTGACAGATGTCATTTTGACGGATCCTTTTGACAGATGTCATTTTGACAGATGTCATTTTGACGGATCCTTTTGACAGATGTCATTTTGACAGATGTCATTTTGACAGATGTCATTTTGACAGATGTCATTTTGACAGATGTCATTTTGACAGATGTCATTTTGACAGATGTCTTTTTGACAGATGTCATTTTCACAGATGTCATTTTGACAGATGTCATTTTGACAGATGTCATTTTGACAGATGTCATTTTGACAGATGTCATTTTGACAGATGTCATTTTTACAGATGTCACTTTGACGGATGTCATTTTGACAGATGTCATTTTGACGGATGTCATTTTGACAGATGTCATTTTGACGGATCCTTTTGACAGATGTCATTTTGACAGATGTCATTTTGACAGATGTCATTTTGACAGATGTCATTTTGACAGATGTCATTTTGACAGATGTCATTTTGACAGATGTCATTTTGACAGATGTCATTTTGACAGATGTCATTTTGACAGATGTCATTTTGACAGATGTCATTTTGACAGATGTCATTTTGACAGATGTCATTTTGACAGATGTCATTTTGACAGATGTCATTTTGACAGATGTCATTTTGACAGATGTCATTTTGACAGATGTCATTTTGACAGATGTCATTTTGACAGATGTCATTTTGACAGATGTCATTTTGACAGATGTCATTTTGACAGATGTCATTTTGACAGATGTCATTTTGACAGATGTCATTTTGACAGATGTCATTTTGACAGATGTCATTTTGACAGATGTCATTTTGACAGATGTCATTTTGACAGATGTCATTTTGACAGATGTCATTTTGACAGATGTCATTTTGACAGATGTCATTTTGACAGATGTCATTTTGACAGATGTCATTTTGACAGATGTCATTTTGACAGATGTCATTTTGACAGATGTCATTTTGACAGATGTCATTTTGACAGATGTCATTTTGACAGATGTCACTTTGACAGATGCCATTTTGACAGATGTCACTTTGACAGATGCCATTTTGACAGATGTCATTTTGACAGATGTCATTTTGACAGATGTCATTTTGACAGATGTCATTTTGACAGATGTCATTTTTACAGATGTCACTTTGACAGATGTCATTTTTACAGATGTCACTTTGACAGATGTCATTTTGACAGATGTCATTTTGACAGATGTCATTTTGACAGATGTCACTTTGACAAATGTCATTTTGACAGATGTCACTTTGACAGATGTCATTTTGACAGATGTCATTTTGACAGATGTCATTTTGACAGATGTCATTTTTACAGATGTCATTTTGACAGATGTCACTTTGACAGATGTCACTTTGACAGATGTCACTTTGACAGATGTCACTTTGACAGATGTCACTTTGACAGATGTCATTTTGACAGATGTCATTTTGACAGATGTCATTTTGACAGATGTCATTTTGACAGATGTCATTTTGACAGATGTCATTTTGACAGATGTCATTTTGACAGATGTCATTTTGACAGATGTCATTTTGACAGATGTCATTTTGACAGATGTCATTTTGACAGATGTCATTTTGACAGATGTCATTTTGACAGATGTCATTTTGACAGATGTCATTTTGACAGATGTCATTTTGACAGATGTCATTTTGACAGATGTCATTTTGACAGATGTCATTTTGACAGATGTCATTTTGACAGATGTCATTTTGACAGATGTCATTTTGACAGATGTCATTTTGACAGATGTCATTTTGACAGATGTCATTTTGACAGATGTCATTTTGACAGATGTCATTTTGACAGATGTCATTTTGACAGATGTCATTTTGACAGATGTCATTTTGACAGATGTCATTTTGACAGATGTCATTTTGACAGATGTCATTTTGACAGATGTCATTTTGACAGATGTCATTTTGACAGATGTCATTTTGACAGATGTCATTTTGACAGATGTCATTTTGACAGATGTCATTTTGACAGATGTCATTTTGACAGATGTCATTTTGACAGATGTCATTTTGACAGATGTCATTTTGACAGATGTCATTTTGACAGATGTCATTTTGACAGATGTCATTTTGACAGATGTCATTTTGACAGATGTCATTTTGACAGATGTCATTTTGACAGATGTCATTTTGACAGATGTCATTTTGACAGATGTCATTTTGACAGATGTCATTTTGACAGATGTCATTTTGACAGATGTCATTTTGACAGATGTCATTTTGACAGATGTCATTTTGACAGATGTCATTTTGACAGATGTCATTTTGACAGATGTCATTTTGACAGATGTCATTTTGACAGATATCACTTTGACAGATGTCATTTTGACAGATGTCATTTTGACAGATATCACTTTGACAGATGTCATTTTGACAGATGTCATTTTGACAGATATCACTTTGACAGATGTCATTTTGACAGATATCACTTTGACAGATATAATTTTGACAGATGTCATTTTGATAGATGTCATTTTGACAGATGTCATTTTGACAGATGTCATTTTGACAGATGCCACTTTGACAGGTGTCACATTGTTATCCATACAATGCAAATATCTCCTTAACTAATTCTCCTAGAGGGAAATAGACTGAATCCTGGGATCACTATGTTTCCATACAAAATTTGCTGCGAAAACTAAAATTGCAAATATATCCTTAACTAAGCCTCCTAGAGGGAAATAGCCGAATCCTGTGATCACTATTTTTTCCATACAAAATTCAATATTTGTTGGGACAACTAAAATCGCAAATATCTCCTTAACTATGCCTCCTAGAGCGAAATGGGCTGAATCCTTTTATCACTTTTTTTCATACAAAATTCAATATTTGTTGGGAAAACTAAAATCGCAAATATCTCCATAACTAAGTCTCCTAGAGCGAAATGGGCTTAATCCTGTGATCACTATTTTTTCCATACAAAATTCAATATTTGTTGGGAAAACTAAAATCGCAAATATCTCCATAACTAAGCCTCCTAGAGGAAAATGGGCTGAATCCTTTTATCACTTTTTTTCACACAAAATTCAATATTTGTTGGGAAAACTAAAATTGCAAATATCTCCATAACTAAGCCTCCTAGAGGGAAATGGGCTGAATCCTGTAATCACTATTTTTGCATACAAAATTCAATATTTGTTGGGAAAACTTAAATTGCAAATATCTCCATAACTAAGCCTCCTAGTCCGAAATGGGCTGAATCCTGTGATCACTTTTTTTGCATACAAAAGGCAATATTTGTTGGGAAAACTAAAATCGCAAATATCTCCATAACAAAGCCTCCTAGTCCGAAATGGGCTGAATCCTGTGATCACTTTTTTTTCATACAAAATTCAATATTTGTTGGGAAAACTAAAATTCCAAATATCTCCATGTCTAAGCATCCCAGGGCGAAATGGGAACAATCCTGTGATCACTATTTTTGCATACAAAATTCAATATTTGTTGAGAAAACTAAAATTGCAACTATCTCCATAACTAAGCCTCCTAGTCCGAAATGGGCTGAATCCTGTGATCCGAAATGGGCTGAATCCTGTGATCACTATTTTTGCATTCAAAATTCGATATTTGTTGGGAAAACTAAAATTGCAAATATCTCCATAACTAAGCCTCCTAGAGGGAAATGGGCTCAATCCTGTGATCACTATTTTTGCATACAAAATTCGATATTTGTTGGGAAAACTAAAATTGCAAATATCTCCATAACTAAGCCTCCTAGTCCGAAATGGGTTGAATCCTGTGATCACTGTTTTTGCACACAAAATTTAATATTTGTTGGGAAAACTAAAATGGCAAATATCTCCACAACTAAGACTCCCAGTCCGAAATGGGCTGAATCCAGTGATCACTATTTTTGCATACAAAATTCAATATTTGTTGGGAAAACTAAAATTGCAAATATGTCCATAACTAAGCCTCCTAGTCCGAAATGGGCTGAATCCTGTGATCACTATTTTTACCATACAAAATTCAATATTTGTTGGGAAAACTAATATCTCCATAACTAAGCCTCCTAGTCCGAAATGGGCTGAATCCTGTGTTCACTATTTTTGCACACAAAATTTAATATTTGTTGGGAAAACTAAAATGGCAAATATCTCCACAACTAAGACTCCCAGTCCGAAATGGGCTGAATCCAGTGATCACTATTTTTGCATACAAAATTCAATATTTGTTGGGAAAACTAAAATTGCAAATATCTCCATAACTAAGCCTCCCAGTCCGAAATGGGCTGAATCCAGTGATCACTATTTTTACCATACAAAATTCAATATTGGTTGGGAAAACTAATATCTCCATAACTAAGCCTCCTAGGGCGAAATGGGCTGAATCCAGTGATCACTATTTTTACCATACAAAATTCAATATTTGTTGGGAAAACTAAAATCGCAAATATCTCCATAACTAAGCCTCCCAGTCCGAAATGGGCTGAATCCTGTGATCACTATTATTGCATACAAAATTCAATATTTGTTGGGAAATTTAAAATTGCAAATATCTCCATAACTAAGCCTCCCAGTCCGAAATGGGCTGAATCCTGTGATCACTATTATTGCATACAAAATTCAATATTTGTTGGGAAAACTAAAATTGCAAATATCTCCATAACTAAGCCTCCCAGTCCGAAATGGGCTGAATCCAGTGATCACTATTTTTACCATACAAAATTCAATATTGGTTGGGAAAACTAATATCTCCATAACTAAGCATCCTAGGGGGAAATGGGATCAATCCTGTGATCACTATTTTTGCATACAAAATTCAATATTTGTTGGGAAAACTAAAATTGCAAATATCTCCATAACTAAGCCTCCTAGGGCGAAATGGGATCAATCCTGTGTTCACTTTTTGTGCATACAATATTCAATATTTGTTGGGAAAACTAAAATTGCAACTATCTCCACAACTAAGACTCCTAGTCCGAAATGGGCTGAATCCTGTGATCACTATTTTTGCATACACAATTCAATATTAGTTGGGAAAACTAAAATCGCAAATCTCTCCATAACTAAGCCTCCTAGAGCGAAATGGGCTCAATCCTGTGATCACTATTTTTACCATACAAAATTCAATATTTGTTGGGAAAACTAAAATTGCAAATATCTCCATAACTAAGCCTCCTAGTCCGAAATGGGCTGATTCCTGTGATCACTATTTTTACCATACAAAATTCAATATTTGTTTGGAAAACTAAAATCGCAAATATCTCCATAACTAAGCCTCGTAGAGCGAAATGGGCTCAATCCTGTGATCACTATTTTTACCATACAAAATTCAATATTTGTTGGGAAAACTAAAATTGCAAATATCTCCATAACTAAGCCTCAAAGGGCGAAATGGGTTCAATCCTGTGATCACTATTTTTGCATACAAAATTCAGTATTTGTTGGGAAAACTAAAATTGCAAATATCTCCATAACTATCCTGAATCCTGTGATCACTATTTTTACCATACAAAATTCAATATTTGTTGGGAAAACTAAAATTGCAAATATCTCCATAACTAAGCATCCTAGGGGAAATGGGATCAATCCTGTGATCACTATTTTTGCATACAAAATTCAATATTTGTTGGGAAAACTAAAATTGCAAATATCTCCATAACTATCCTGAATCCTGTGATCACTATTTTTACCATACAAAATTCAATATTTGTTGGGAAAACTAAAATTGCAAATATCTCCATAACTAAGCCTCCTAGTCCGAAATGGGCTGAATTCTGTGATCACTATTTTTGCATACAAAATTCGATATTTGTTGGGAAAACTAAAATTGCAAATATCTCCATAACTAAGCCTCCTAGAGCGAAATGGGCTCAATCCTGTGATCACTATTATTGCATACAAAATTCAATATTTGTTGGGAAAACTAAAATCGCAAATATCTCCATAACTAAGCCTCCTAGAGGGAAATGGGCTCAATCCTGTGATCACTATTTTCTCCACACAAAATTCAATATTTGTTGGGAAAATTAAATCGCAAATATCTCCATAACTAAGCCTTCTAGAGCAAAATGGGCTCAATCCCGTGATAACTATTTTTGCATACAAAATTCGATATTTTTTGGGAAAACTAAAATTGCAAATATCTCCATAACTAAGCCTCCTAGTCCGAAATGGGCTGATTCCTGTGATCACTATTTTTACCATACAAAATTCAATATTTGTTTGGAAAACTAAAATCGCAAATATCTCCATAACTAAGCCTCGTAGAGCGAAATGGGCTCAATCCTGTGATCACTATTTTCTCCACACAAAATTCAATATTTGTTGGGAAAACTAAAATCGCAAATCTCTCCATAACTAAGCCTCCTAGAGCGAAATGGGCTCAATCCTGTGATCACTATTTTTGCATACAAAATTCAATATTTGTTGGGAAAACTAAAATTGCAAATATCTCCATAACTAAGCCTCCTAGTCCGAAATGGGCTGAATCCTGTGATCACTATTTTTGCATACAAAATTCGATATTTGTTGGGAAAACTAAAATTGCAAATATCTCCATAACTAAGCATCCTAGGGGGAAATGGGATCAATCCTGTGATCACTATTATTGCATACAAAATTCAACATTTGTTGGGAAAACTAAAATTGCAAATATCTCCATAACTAAGCCTCCTAGAGGGAAATGGGCTCAATCCTGTGATCACTATTTTCTCCACACAAAATTCAATATTTGTTGGGAGAATTAAATCGCAAATATCTCCATAACTAAGCCTTCTAGAGCAAAATGGGCTCAATCCCGTGATAACTATTTTTGCATACAAAATTCAATATTTGTTGGGAAAACTAAAATTGCAAATATCTCCATAACTAAGCCTCCTAGTCCGAAATGGGCTGAATCCTGTGATCACTATTTTTGAATACAAAATTCGATATTTGTTGGGAAAACTAAAATTGCAAATATCTCCATAACTAAGCCTCCTAGAGGGAAATGGGCTCAATCCTGTGATCACTATTATTGCATACAAAATTCAATATTTGTTGGGAAAACTAAAATCGCAAATATCTCCATAACTAAGCCTCCTAGAGGGAAATGGGCTCAATCCTGTGATCACTATTTTCTCCACACAAAATTCAATATTTGTTTGGAGAATTAAATCGCAAATATCTCCATAACTAAGCCTTCTAGAGCAAAATGGGCTCAATCCCGTGATAACTATTTTTGCATACAAAATTCAATATTTGTTGGGAAAACTAAAATCGCAAATCTCTCCATAACTAAGCCTCCTAGAGCGAAATGGGCTCAATCCTGTGATCACTATTTTTACCATACAAAATTCAATATTTGTTGGGAAAACTAAAATTGCAAATATCTCCATAACTAAGCCTCCTAGTCCGAAATGGGCTGAATCCTGTGATCACTATTTTTGAATACAAAATTCGATATTTGTTGGGAAAACTAAAATTGCAAATATCTCCATAACTAAGCCTCCTAGAGGGAAATGGGCTCAATCCTGTGATCACTATTATTGCATACAAAATTCAATATTTGTTGGGAAAACTAAAATCGCAAATATCTCCATAACTAAGCCTCCTAGAGGGAAATGGGCTCAATCCTGTGATCACTATTTTCTCCACACAAAATTCAATATTTGTTGGGAGAATTAAATCGCAAATATCTCCATAACTAAGCCTTCTAGAGCAAAATGGGCTCAATCCCGTGATAACTATTTTTGCATACAAAATTCAATATTTGTTGGGAAAACTAAAATCGCAAATCTCTCCATAACTAAGCCTCCTAGAGCGAAATGGGCTCAATCCTGTGATCACTATTTTTACCATACAAAATTCAATATTTGTTGGGAAAACTAAAATTGCAAATATCTCCATAACTAAGCCTCCTAGTCCGAAATGGGCTGATTCCTGTGATCACTATTTTTGCATACAAAATTCAATATTTGTTGGGAAAACTAAAATTGCAAATATCTCCATAACTAAGCCTCCTAGTCCGAAATGGGCTGAATCCTGTGATCACTATTTTTGAATACAAAATTCGATATTTGTTGGGAAAACTAAAATTGCAAATATCTCCATAACTAAGCCTCCTAGAGGGAAATGGGCTCAATCCTGTGATCACTATTATTGCATACAAAATTCAATATTTGTTGGAAACTATAATTGCAAATATCTCCATAACTAAGCCTCCTAGTCCGAAATGGGCTGATTCCTGTGATCACTATTTTTACCATACAAAATTCAATATTTGTTTGGAAAACTAAAATCGCAAATATCTCCATAACTAAGCCTTCTAGAGCGAAATGGGCTCAATCGTGTGATCACTATTATTGCATACAAAATTCAATATTTGTTGGGAAAACTAAAATCGCAAATATCTTCATAACTAAGCCTCCTGGGGCGAAATAGGCTGATTCCTGTGATCACTATTTTTACCATACAAAATTCAGTATTTGTTGGGAAAACTAAAATTGCAAATATCTCCATAACTATCCTGAATCCTGTGATCACTATTTTTTCCATACAAAATTCAATATTTGTTGGAAAAACTAAAATTACAAATATCTCCATAACTAAGCCTCCTAGTCCGAAATGGGCTGAATCCTGTGATCACTATTATTGCATACAAAATTCAATATTTGTTGGGAAAACTAATATCTCCAAAACTAAGCCTCCTAGGGCGAAATGGGCTGAATCCAGTGATCACTATTTTTACCATACAAAATTCAATATTTGTTGGGAAAACTAAAATCACAAATATCTCCATAACTAAGCCTCCTAGATCGAAATGGGCTCAATCCTGTGATCACTATTTTTTCCATACAAAATTCAATATTTGTTGGGAAAACTAAAATTGCAACTATCTCCATAACTAAGCCACCTAGTCCGAAATGGGCTGAATCCTGTGATCACTATTTTTACCATACAAAATTCAATATTTGTTGGGAAAACTAAAATTGCAAATATCTCCATAACTAAGCCCCCTAGTGCGAAATGGGTTCAATCCTGTGATCACTATTTTTGCATACAAAATTCAATATTTGTTGCGAAAATTAAATTGCAACTATCTCCATAACTAAGCCTCCTAGTCCGAAATGGGCTGAATCCTTTTATCACTTTTTTTACACAAAATTCAATATTTGTTTGGAAAACTAAAATCACAAATATCTCCATAACTAAGCCTCCTAGATCGAAATGGGCTCAATCCTGTGATCACTATTTTTTCCATACAAAATTCAATATTTGTTGGGAAAACTAAAATTGCAACTATCTCCATAACTAAGCCACCTAGTCCGAAATGGGCTGAATCCTGTGATCACTATTTTTACCATACAAAATTCAATATTTGTTGGGAAAACTAAAATTGCAAATATCTCCATAACTAAGCCCCCTAGTGCGAAATGGGTTCAATCCTGTGATCACTATTTTTGCATACAAAATTCAATATTTGTTGCGAAAATTAAATTGCAACTATCTCCATAACTAAGCCTCCTAGTCCGAAATGGGCTGAATCCTTTTATCACTTTTTTTACACAAAATTCAATATTTGTTGGGAAAACTAAAATTGCAAATATCTCCATAACTAAGCCTCCTAGTCCGAAACGGGCTTAATCCTGTGATCACTATTTTTGCATACAAAATTCAGTATTTGTTGGGAAAACTAAAATTGCAAATATCTCCATAACTAAGCCTCCAAGGGCGAAATGGGATCAATCCTGTGTTCACTTTTTGTGCATACAAAATTCAATATTTGTTGGGAAAACTAAAATTGCAACTATCTCCACAACTAAGACTCCTAGTCCGAAATGGGCTGAATCCTGTGATCACTATTTTTGCATACACAATTCAATATTAGTTGGGAAAACTAAAATCGCAAATCTCTCCATAACTAAGCCTCCTAGAGCGAAATGGGCTCAATCCTGTGATCACTATTTTTACCATACAAAATTCAATATTTGTTGGGAAAACTAAAATTGCAAATATCTCCATAACTAAGCCTCCTAGTCCGAAATGGGCTGATTCCTGTGATCACTATTTTTACCATACAAAATTCAATATTTGTTTGGAAAACTAAAATCGCAAATATCTCCATAACTAAGCCTCGTAGAGCGAAATGGGCTCAATCCTGTGATCACTATTTTTACCATACAAAATTCAATATTTGTTGGGAAAACTAAAATTGCAAATATCTCCATAACTAAGCCTCCTAGGGCGAAATGGGTTCAATCCTGTGATCACTATTTTTGCATACAAAATTCAGTATTTGTTGGGAAAACTAAAATTGCAAATATCTCCATAACTATCCTGAATCCTGTGATCACTATTTTTACCATACAAAATTCAATATTTGTTGGGAAAACTAAAATTGCAAATATCTCCATAACTAAGCATCCTAGGGGGAAATGGGATCAATCCTGTGATCACTATTTTTGCATACAAAATTCAATATTTGTTGGGAAAACTAAAATTGCAAATATCTCCATAACTATCCTGAATCCTGTGATCACTTTTTTTACCATACAAAATTCAATATTTGTTGGGAAAACTAAAATTGCAAATATCTCCATAACTAAGCCTCCTAGTCCGAAATGGGCTGAATCCTGTGATGACTATTTTTGCATACAAAATTCGATATTTGTTGGGAAAACTAAAATTGCAAATATCTCCATAACTAAGCCTCCTAGAGGGAAATGGGCTCAATCCTGTGATCACTATTATTGCATACAAAATTCAATATTTGTTGGGAAAACTAAAATCGCAAATATCTCCATAACTAAGCCTCCTAGAGGGAAATGGGCTCAATCCTGTGATCACTATTTTCTCCACACAAAATTCAATATTTGTTGGGAAAATTAAATCGCAAATATCTCCATAACTAAGCCTTCTAGGGCAAAATGGGCTCAATCCCGTGATAACTATTTTTGCATACAAAATTCGATATTTTTTGGGAAAACTAAAATTGCAAATATCTCCATAACTAAGCCTCCTAGAGGGAAATGGGCTCAATCCTGTGATCACTATTTTCTCCACACAAAATTCAATATTTGTTGGGAAAACTAAAATCGCAAATCTCTCCATAACTAAGCCTCCTAGAGCGAAATGGGCTCAATCCTGTGATCACTATTTTTGCATACAAAATTCAATATTTGTTGGGAAAACTAAAATTGCAAATATCTCCATAACTAAGCCTCCTAGTCCGAAATGGGCTGAATCCTGTGATCACTATTTTTGCATACAAAATTCGATATTTGTTGGGAAAACTAAAATTGCAAATATCTCCATAACTAAGCATCCTAGGGGGAAATGGGATCAATCCTGTGATCACTATTATTGCATACAAAATTCAACATTTGTTGGGAAAACTAAAATCGCAAATATCTCCATAACTATCCTGAATCCTGTGATCACTATTTTTACCATACAAAATTCAATATTTGTTGGGAAAACTAAAATTGCAAATATCTCCATAACTAAGCCTCCTAGTCCGAAATGGGCTGAATCCTGTGATCACTATTTTTGCATACAAAATTCGATATTTGTTGGGAAAACTAAAATTGCAAATATCTCCATAACTAAGCCTCCTAGAGGGAAATGGGCTCAATCCTGTGATCACTATTTTCTCCACACAAAATTCAATATTTGTTGGGAAAACTAAAATCGCAAATCTCTCCATAACTAAGCCTCCTAGAGGGAAATGGGCTCAATCCTGTGATCACTATTTTCTCCACACAAAATTCAATATTTGTTGGGAGAATTAAATCGCAAATATCTCCATAACTAAGCCTTCTAGAGCAAAATGGGCTCAATCCCGTGATAACTATTTTTGCATACAAAATTCAATATTTGTTGGGAAAACTAAAATCGCAAATCTCTCCATAACTAAGCCTCCTAGAGCGAAATGGGCTCAATCCTGTGATCAATATTTTTACCATACAAAATTCAATATTTGTTGGAAACTATAATTGCAAATATCTCCATAACTAAGCCTCCTAGTCCGAAATGGGCTGATTCCTGTGATCACTATTTTTACCATACAAAATTCAATATTTGTTTGGAAAACTAAAATCGCAAATATCTCCATAACTAAGCCTCGTAGAGCGAAATGGGCTCAATCCTGTGATCACTATTTTTACCATACAAAATTCAATATTTGTTGGGAAAACTAAAATTGCAAATATCTCCATAACTAAGCCTCCTAGTCCGAAATGGGCTGAATCCAGTGATCACTATTTTGGCATACAAAATTCAATATTTGTTGGGAAAACTAAAATTGCAAATATCTCCATAACTAAGCCTTCTAGAGCGAAATGGGCTCAATCGTGTGATCACTATTTTTTCCGTACAAAATTCAATATTTGTTGGGAAAACTAAAATCGCAAATATCTCCATAACTAAGCCTTCTAGAGCGAAATGGGCTCAATCGTGTGATCACTATTTTTTCCATACAAAATTCAATATTTGTTGGGAAAACTAAAATCGCAAATATCTTCATAACTAAGCCTCCTAGGGCGAAATAGGCTGATTCCTGTGATCACTATTTTTACCATACAAAATTCAGTATTTGTTGGGAAAACTAAAATTGCAAATATCTCCATAACTATCCTGAATCCTGTGATCACTATTTTTTCCATACAAAATTCAATATTTGTTGGAAAAACTAAAATTACAAATATCTCCATAACTAAGCCTCCTAGTCCGAAATGGGCTGAATCCTTTTATCACTATTTTTACCATACAAAATTCAATATTTGTTGGAAAAATTAAAATTGCAAATATCTCCATAACTAAGCCTCCTAGTCCGAAATGGGCTGATTCCTGTGATCACTATTTTTACCATACAAAATTCAATATTTGTTGGGAAAACTAAAATCGCAAATATCTTCATAACTAAGCCTCCTAGGGCGAAATAGGCTGATACCTGTGATCACTATTTTTACCATACAAAATTCAGTATTTGTTGGGAAAACTAAAATTGCAAATATCTCCATAACTATCCTGAATCCTGTGATCACTATTTATCCATACAAAATTCAATATTTGTTGGAAAAACTAAAATTGCAAATATCTCCATAACTAAGCCTCCTAGTCCGAAATGGGCTGATTCCTGTGATCACTATTTTTACCATACAAAATTCAATATTTGTTTGGAAAATTAAATCGCAAATATCTCCATAACTAAGCCTTGTAGAGCGAAATGGGCTCAATCCTGTGATCACTATTTTTACCATACAAAATTCAATATTTGTTGGGAAAACTAAAATTGCAAATATCTCCATAACTAAGCCTCCTAGGGCGAAATGGGATCAATCCTGTGATCACTATTTTTTCCATACAAAATTCAATATTTGTTGGAAAAACTAAAATTGCAAATATCTCCATAACTAAGCCTCCTAGTCCGAAATGGGCTGATTCCTGTGATCACTATTTTTACCATACAAAATTCAATATTTGTTTGGAAAACTAAAATTGCAAATATCTCCATAACTAAGCCTCCTAGAGGGAAATGGGCTCAATACTGTGATCACTATTATTGCATACAAAATTCAATATTTGTTGGGAAAACTAAAATCGCAAATATCTCCATAACTAAGCCTCCTAGAGGGAAATGGGCTCAATCCTGTGATCACTATTTTCTCCACACAAAATTCAATATTTGTTGGGAAAATTAAATCGCAAATATCTCCATAACTAAGCCTTCTAGAGCAAAATGGGCTCAATCCCGTGATAACTATTTTTGCATACAAAATTCGATATTTTTTGGGAAAACTAAAATTGCAAATATATCCATAACTAAGCCTCCTAGAGGGAAATGGGCTCAATCCTGTGATCACTATTTTCTCCACACAAAATTCAATATTTGTTGGGAAAATTAAATCGCAAATATCTCCATAACTAAGCCTTCTAGAGCAAAATGGGCTCAATCCCGTGATAACTATTATTGCATACTAAATTCAATATTTGTTGGGAAAACTAAAATCGCAAATATCTCCATAACTAAGCCTCCTAGAGGGAAATGGGCTCAATACTGTGATCACTATTTTCTCCACACAAAATTCAATATTTGTTGGGAAAACTAAAATCGCAAATCTCTCCATAACTAAGCCTCCTAGAGCGAAATGGGCTCAATCCTGTGATCACTATTTTTGCATACAAAATTCAATATTTGTTGGGAAAACTAAAATTGCAAATATCTCCATAACTAAGCCTCCTAGTCCGAAATGGGCTGAATCCTGTGATCACTATTTTTGCATACAAAATTCGATATTTGTTGGGAAAACTAAAATTGCAAATATCTCCATAACTAAGCATCCTAGGGGGAAATGGGATCAATCCTGTGATCACTATTATTGCATACAAAATTCAACATTTGTTGGGAAAACTAAAATCGCAAATATCTCCATAACTATCCTGAATCCTGTGATCACTATTTTTACCATACAAAATTCAATATTTGTTGGGAAAACTAAAATTGCAAATATCTCCATAACTAAGCCTCCTAGTCCGAAATGGGCTGAATCCTGTGATCACTATTTTTGCATACAAAATTCGATATTTGTTGGGAAAACTAAAATTGCAAATATCTCCATAACTAAGCCTCCTAGAGGGAAATGGGCTCAATCCTGTGATCACTATTTTCTCCACACAAAATTCAATATTTGTTGGGAAAACTAAAATCGCAAATCTCTCCATAACTAAGCCTCCTAGAGGGAAATGGGCTCAATCCTGTGATCACTATTTTCTCCACACAAAATTCAATATTTGTTGGGAGAATTAAATCGCAAATATCTCCATAACTAAGCCTTCTAGAGCAAAATGGGCTCAATCCCGTGATAACTATTTTTGCATACAAAATTCAATATTTGTTGGGAAAACTAAAATCGCAAATCTCTCCATAACTAAGCCTCCTAGAGCGAAATGGGCTCAATCCTGTGATCAATATTTTTACCATACAAAATTCAATATTTGTTGGAAACTATAATTGCAAATATCTCCATAACTAAGCCTCCTAGTCCGAAATGGGCTGATTCCTGTGATCACTATTTTTACCATACAAAATTCAATATTTGTTTGGAAAACTAAAATCGCAAATATCTCCATAACTAAGCCTCGTAGAGCGAAATGGGCTCAATCCTGTGATCACTATTTTTACCATACAAAATTCAATATTTGTTGGGAAAACTAAAATTGCAAATATCTCCATAACTAAGCCTCCTAGTCCGAAATGGGCTGAATCCAGTGATCACTATTTTGGCATACAAAATTCAATATTTGTTGGGAAAACTAAAATTGCAAATATCTCCATAACTAAGCCTTCTAGAGCGAAATGGGCTCAATCGTGTGATCACTATTTTTTCCGTACAAAATTCAATATTTGTTGGGAAAACTAAAATCGCAAATATCTCCATAACTAAGCCTTCTAGAGCGAAATGGGCTCAATCGTGTGATCACTATTTTTTCCATACAAAATTCAATATTTGTTGGGAAAACTAAAATCGCAAATATCTTCATAACTAAGCCTCCTAGGGCGAAATAGGCTGATTCCTGTGATCACTATTTTTACCATACAAAATTCAGTATTTGTTGGGAAAACTAAAATTGCAAATATCTCCATAACTATCCTGAATCCTGTGATCACTATTTTTTCCATACAAAATTCAATATTTGTTGGAAAAACTAAAATTACAAATATCTCCATAACTAAGCCTCCTAGTCCGAAATGGGCTGAATCCTTTTATCACTATTTTTACCATACAAAATTCAATATTTGTTGGAAAAATTAAAATTGCAAATATCTCCATAACTAAGCCTCCTAGTCCGAAATGGGCTGATTCCTGTGATCACTATTTTTACCATACAAAATTCAATATTTGTTGGGAAAACTAAAATCGCAAATATCTTCATAACTAAGCCTCCTAGGGCGAAATAGGCTGATACCTGTGATCACTATTTTTACCATACAAAATTCAGTATTTGTTGGGAAAACTAAAATTGCAAATATCTCCATAACTATCCTGAATCCTGTGATCACTATTTATCCATACAAAATTCAATATTTGTTGGAAAAACTAAAATTGCAAATATCTCCATAACTAAGCCTCCTAGTCCGAAATGGGCTGATTCCTGTGATCACTATTTTTACCATACAAAATTCAATATTTGTTTGGAAAATTAAATCGCAAATATCTCCATAACTAAGCCTTGTAGAGCGAAATGGGCTCAATCCTGTGATCACTATTTTTACCATACAAAATTCAATATTTGTTGGGAAAACTAAAATTGCAAATATCTCCATAACTAAGCCTCCTAGGGCGAAATGGGATCAATCCTGTGATCACTATTTTTTCCATACAAAATTCAATATTTGTTGGAAAAACTAAAATTGCAAATATCTCCATAACTAAGCCTCCTAGTCCGAAATGGGCTGATTCCTGTGATCACTATTTTTACCATACAAAATTCAATATTTGTTTGGAAAACTAAAATTGCAAATATCTCCATAACTAAGCCTCCTAGAGGGAAATGGGCTCAATACTGTGATCACTATTATTGCATACAAAATTCAATATTTGTTGGGAAAACTAAAATCGCAAATATCTCCATAACTAAGCCTCCTAGAGGGAAATGGGCTCAATCCTGTGATCACTATTTTCTCCACACAAAATTCAATATTTGTTGGGAAAATTAAATCGCAAATATCTCCATAACTAAGCCTTCTAGAGCAAAATGGGCTCAATCCCGTGATAACTATTTTTGCATACAAAATTCGATATTTTTTGGGAAAACTAAAATTGCAAATATATCCATAACTAAGCCTCCTAGAGGGAAATGGGCTCAATCCTGTGATCACTATTTTCTCCACACAAAATTCAATATTTGTTGGGAAAATTAAATCGCAAATATCTCCATAACTAAGCCTTCTAGAGCAAAATGGGCTCAATCCCGTGATAACTATTATTGCATACTAAATTCAATATTTGTTGGGAAAACTAAAATCGCAAATATCTCCATAACTAAGCCTCCTAGAGGGAAATGGGCTCAATACTGTGATCACTATTTTCTCCACACAAAATTCAATATTTGTTGGGAAAACTAAAATCGCAAATCTCTCCATAACTAAGCCTCCTAGAGCGAAATGGGCTCAATCCTGTGATCACTATTTTTGCATACAAAGTTCAATATTTGTTGGGAAAACTAAAATTGCAAATATCTCCATAACTAAGCCTCCTAGTCCGAAATGGGCTGAATCCTGTGATCACTATTTTTGCATACAAAATTCGATATTTGTTGGGAAAACTAAAATTGCAAATATCTCCATAACTAAGCATCCTAGGGGGAAATGGGATCAATCCTGTGATCACTATTATTGCATACAAAATTCAACATTTGTTGGGAAAACTAAAATCGCAAATATCTCCATAACTATCCTGAATCCTGTGATCACTATTTTTACCATACAAAATTCAATATTTGTTGGGAAAACTAAAATTGCAAATATCTCCATAACTAAGCCTCCTAGTCCGAAATGGGCTGATTCCTGTGATCACTATTTTTGCATACAAAATTCAATATTTGTTGGGAAAACTAAAATTGCAAATATCTCCATAACTAAGCCTCCTAGTCCGAAATGGGCTGAATCCTGTGATCACTATTTTTGCATACAAAATTCGATATTTGTTGGGAAAACTAAAATTGCAAATATCTCCATAACTAAGCCTCCTAGAGGGAAATGGGCTCAATCCT
Source organism: Hydrotaea cyrtoneurina (assembly GCA_958296145.1). NCBI lineage: Eukaryota > Metazoa > Arthropoda > Insecta > Diptera > Muscidae > Hydrotaea > Hydrotaea cyrtoneurina. The sequence continues at coordinate 45,052,023 of OY282514.1, read as the reverse complement.
GTCATCACTATTATTGCATACAAAATTCAATATTTGTTGGGAAAACTAAAATCGCAAATATCTCCATAACTAAGCCTCCTAGAGGGAAATGGGCTCAATCCTGTGATCACTATTTTCTCCACACAAAATTCAATATTTGTTGGGAGAATTAAATCGCAAATATCTCCAAAACTAAGCCTTCTAGAGCAAAATGGGCTCAATCCCGTGATAACTATTTTTGCATACAAAATTCAATATTTGTTGGGAAAACTAAAATCGCAAATATCTTCATAACTAAGCCTCCTAGGGCGAAATAGGCTGATACCTGTGATCACTATTTTTACCATACAAAATTCAGTATTTGTTGGGAAAACTAAAATTGCAAATATCTCCATAACTATCCTGAATCCTGTGATCACTATTTATCCATACAAAATTCAATATTTGTTGGAAAAACTAAAATTGCAAATATCTCCATAACTAAGCCTCCTAGGGCGAAATAGGCTGATACCTGTGATCACTATTTTTACCATACAAAATTCAGTATTTGTTGGGAAAACTAAAATTGCAAATATCTCCATAACTATCCTGAATCCTGTGATCACTATTTATCCATACAAAATTCAATATTTGTTGGAAAAACTAAAATTGCAAATATCTCCATAACTAAGCCTCCTAGTCCGAAATGGGCTGATTCCTGTGATCACTATTTTTACCATACAAAATTCAATATTTGTTTGGAAAATTAAATCGCAAATATCTCCATAACTAAGCCTTGTAGAGCGAAATGGGCTCAATCCTGTGATCACTATTTTTACCATACAAAATTCAATATTTGTTGGGAAAACTAAAATTGCAAATATCTCCATAACTAAGCCTCCTAGGGCGAAATGGGATCAATCCTGTGATCACTATTTTTTCCATACAAAATTCAATATTTGTTGGAAAAACTAAAATTGCAAATATCTCCATAACTAAGCCTCCTAGTCCGAAATGGGCTGATTCCTGTGATCACTATTTTTACCATACAAAATTCAATATTTGTTTGGAAAACTAAAATTGCAAATATCTCCATAACTAAGCCTCCTAGAGGGAAATGGGCTCAATACTGTGATCACTATTATTGCATACAAAATTCAATATTTGTTGGGAAAACTAAAATCGCAAATATCTCCATAACTAAGCCTCCTAGAGGGAAATGGGCTCAATCCTGTGATCACTATTTTCTCCACACAAAATTCAATATTTGTTGGGAAAATTAAATCGCAAATATCTCCATAACTAAGCCTTCTAGAGCAAAATGGGCTCAATCCCGTGATAACTATTTTTGCATACAAAATTCGATATTTTTTGGGAAAACTAAAATTGCAAATATATCCATAACTAAGCCTCCTAGAGGGAAATGGGCTCAATCCTGTGATCACTATTTTCTCCACACAAAATTCAATATTTGTTGGGAAAATTAAATCGCAAATATCTCCATAACTAAGCCTTCTAGAGCAAAATGGGCTCAATCCCGTGATAACTATTATTGCATACTAAATTCAATATTTGTTGGGAAAACTAAAATCGCAAATATCTCCATAACTAAGCCTCCTAGAGGGAAATGGGCTCAATACTGTGATCACTATTTTCTCCACACAAAATTCAATATTTGTTGGGAAAACTAAAATCGCAAATCTCTCCATAACTAAGCCTCCTAGAGCGAAATGGGCTCAATCCTGTGATCACTATTTTTGCATACAAAGTTCAATATTTGTTGGGAAAACTAAAATTGCAAATATCTCCATAACTAAGCCTCCTAGTCCGAAATGGGCTGAATCCTGTGATCACTATTTTTGCATACAAAATTCGATATTTGTTGGGAAAACTAAAATTGCAAATATCTCCATAACTAAGCATCCTAGGGGGAAATGGGATCAATCCTGTGATCACTATTATTGCATACAAAATTCAACATTTGTTGGGAAAACTAAAATCGCAAATATCTCCATAACTATCCTGAATCCTGTGATCACTATTTTTACCATACAAAATTCAATATTTGTTGGGAAAACTAAAATTGCAAATATCTCCATAACTAAGCCTCCTAGTCCGAAATGGGCTGATTCCTGTGATCACTATTTTTGCATACAAAATTCAATATTTGTTGGGAAAACTAAAATTGCAAATATCTCCATAACTAAGCCTCCTAGTCCGAAATGGGCTGAATCCTGTGATCACTATTTTTGCATACAAAATTCGATATTTGTTGGGAAAACTAAAATTGCAAATATCTCCATAACTAAGCCTCCTAGAGGGAAATGGGCTCAATCCTGTCATCACTATTATTGCATACAAAATTCAATATTTGTTGGGAAAACTAAAATCGCAAATATCTCCATAACTAAGCCTCCTAGAGGGAAATGGGCTCAATCCTGTGATCACTATTTTCTCCACACAAAATTCAATATTTGTTGGGAGAATTAAATCGCAAATATCTCCAAAACTAAGCCTTCTAGAGCAAAATGGGCTCAATCCCGTGATAACTATTTTTGCATACAAAATTCAATATTTGTTGGGAAAACTAAAATCGCAAATCTCTCCATAACTAAGCCTCCTAGTCCGAAATGGGCTGATTCCTGTGATCACTATTTTTACCATACAAAATTCAATATTTGTTTGGAAAACTAAAATCGCAAATATCTCCATAACTAAGCCTCGTAGAGCGAAATGGGCTCAATCCTGTGATCACTATTTTTACCATACAAAATTCAATATTTGTTGGGAAAACTAAAATTGCAAATATCTCCATAACTAAGCCTCCTAGTCCGAAATGGGCTGATTCCTGTGATCACTATTTTTACCATACAAAATTCAATATTTGTTTGGAAAACTAAAATCGCAAATATCTCCATAACTAAGCCTCGTAGAGCGAAATGGGCTCAATCCTGTGATCACTATTTTTACCATACAAAATTCAATATTTGTTGGGAAAACTAAAATTGCAAATATCTCCATAACTAAGCCTCCTAGTCCGAAATGGGCTGAATCCAGTGATCACTATTTTGGCATACAAAATTCAATATTTGTTGGGAAAACTAAAATTGCAAATATCTCCATAACTAAGCCTTCTAGAGCGAAATGGGCTCAATCGTGTGATCACTATTTTTTCCATACAAAATTCAATATTTGTTGGGAAAACTAAAATCGCAAATATCTCCATAACTAAGCCTTCTAGAGCGAAATGGGCTCAATCGTGTGATCACTATTTTTTCCATACAAAATTCAATATTTGTTGGGAAAACTAAAATCGCAAATATCTTCATAACTAAGCCTCCTAGGGCGAAATAGGCTGATTCCTGTGATCACTATTTTTACCATACAAAATTCAGTATTTGTTGGGAAAACTAAAATTGCAAATATCTCCATAACTATCCTGAATCCTGTGATCACTATTTTTTCCATACAAAATTCAATATTTGTTGGAAAAACTAAAATTACAAATATCTCCATAACTAAGCCTCCTAGTCCGAAATGGGCTGATTCCTGTGATCACTATTTTTACCATACAAAATTCAATATTTGTTTGGAAAACTAAAATCGCAAATATCTCCATAACTAAGCCTTGTAGAGCGAAATGGGCTCAATCCTGTGATCACTATTTTTACCATACAAAATTCAATATTTGTTGGGAAAACTAAAATTGCAAATATCTCCATAACTAAGCCTCCTAGGGCGAAATGGGTTCAATCCTGTGATCACTATTTTTGCATACAAAATTCAATATTTGTTGGGAAAACTAAAATCGCAAATTTCTCCATAACTAAGCCTCCTAGAGCGAAATGGGCTCAATCCTGTGATCACTATTTTTTCCATACAAAATTCAATATTTGTTGGAAAAACTAAAATTGCAAATATCTCCATAACTAAGCCTCCTAGTCCGAAATGGGCTGATTCCTGTGATCACTATTTTTACCATACAAAATTCAATATTTGTTGGAAAAACTAAAATTGCAAATATCTCCATAACTAAGCCTCCTAGTCCGAAATGGGCTGATTCCTGTGATCACTATTTTTACCATACAAAATTCAATATTTGTTGGGAAAACTAAAATCGCAAATATCTTCATAACTAAGCCTCCTAGGGCGAAATAGGCTGATTCCTGTGATCACTATTTTTACCATACAAAATTCAGTATTTGTTGGGAAAACTAAAATTGCAAATATCTCCATAACTATCCTGAATCCTGTGATCACTATTTTTTCCATACAAAATTCAATATTTGTTGGAAAAACTAAAATTGCAAATATCTCCATAACTAAGACTCCTAGTCCGAAATGGGCTGATTCCTGTGATCACTATTTTTACCATACAAAATTCAATATTTGTTTGGAAAACTAAAATCGCAAATATCTCCATAACTAAGCCTTGTAGAGCGAAATGGGCTCAATCCTGTGATCACTATTTTTACCATACAAAATTCAATATTTGTTGGGAAAACTAAAATTGCAAATATCTCCATAACTAAGCCTCCTAGGGCGAAATGGGTTCAATCCTGTGATCACTATTTTTTCCATACAAAATTCAATATTTGTTGGAAGAACTAAAATTGCAAATATCTCCATAACTAAGCCTCCTAGTCCGAAATGGGCTGATTCCTGTGATCACTATTTTTACCATACAAAATTCAATATTTGTTTGGAAAACTAAAATCGCAAATATCTCCATAACTAAGCCTTGTAGAGCGAAATGGTCTCAATCCTGTGATCACTATTTTTACCATACAAAATTCAATATTTGTTGGGAAAACTAAAATTGCAAATATCTCCATAACTAAGCCTCCTAGTCCGAAATGGGCTGATTCCTGTGATCACTATTTTTACCATACAAAATTCAATATTTGTTTGGAAAACTAAAATCGCAAATATCTTCATAACTAAGCCTCCTAGGGCGAAATAGGCTGATTCCTGTGATCACTATTTTTACCATACAAAATTCAGTATTTGTTGGGAAAACTAAAATTGCAAATATCTCCATAACTATCCTGAATCCTGTGATCACTATTTTTTCCATACAAAATTCAATATTTGTTGGAAAAACTAAAATTGCAAATATCTCCATAACTAAGCCTCCTAGTCCGAAATGGGCTGATTCCTGTGATCACTATTTTTACCATACAAAATTCAATATTTGTTTGGAAAACTAAAATCGCAAATATCTCCATAACTAAGCCTTGTAGAGCGAAATGGGCTCAATCCTGTGATCACTATTTTTACCATACAAAATTCAATATTTGTTGGGAAAACTAAAATTGCAAATATCTCCATAACTAAGCCTCCTAGGGCGAAATGGGTTCAATCCTGTGATCACTATTTTTGCATACAAAATTCAATATTTGTTGGGAAAACCAAAATCGCAAATCTCTCCATAACTAAGCCTCCTAGAGCGAAATGGGCTCAATCCTGTGATCACTATTTTTTCCATACAAAATTCAATATTTGTTGGAAAATCTAAAATCGCAAATATCTCCATAACTAAGCCTCCTAATGCGAAATGGGCTCAATCCTGTGATCACTATTTTTTCCATACAATTTTCAATATTTGTTGGGAAAACTAAAATCGAAAATATCTCCATAACTAAGCCTCCAAGAGCGAAATGGGCTCAATCCTGTGATCACTATTTTTTCCATACAAAATTCAATATTTGTTGGGAAAATTAAAATTGCAAATATCTCCATAACTAAGCATCCTAGGGCGAAATCGGATCAATCCTGTGATCACTATTTTTGCATACAAAATTCAGTATTTGTTGGGAACACTAAAATTGCAAATATCTCCATAACTAAGTCTCCTAGTCCGAAATGGGCTGAATCCTGTGATCACTATTTTTGCATACAAAATTCAATATTTGTTGGGAAAACTAAAATTGCAAATATCTCCATAACTAAGCCTCCTAGTCCGAAATGGGCTGAATCCTGTGATCACTATTTTTGCATACAAAATTCGATATTTGTTGGGAAAACTAAAATTGCAAATATCTCCATAACTAAGCCTCCTAGAGGGAAATGGGCTCAATCCTGTGATCACTATTATTGCATACAAAATTCAATATTTGTTGGAAAAACTAAAATTGCAAATATCTCCATAACTAAGCCTCCTAGTCCGAAATGGGCTGATTCCTGTGATCACTATTTTTACCATACAAAATTCAATATTTGTTTGGAAAACTAAAATCGCAAATATCTCCATAACTAAGCCTTGTAGAGCGAAATGGGCTCAATCCTGTGATCACTATTTTTACCATACAAAATTCAATATTTGTTGGGAAAACTAAAATTGCAAATATCTCCATAACTAAGCCTCCTAGGGCGAAATGGGTTCAATCCTGTGATCACTATTTTTGCATACAAAATTCAATATTTGTTGGGAAAACTAAAATCGCAAATCTCTCCATAACTAAGCCTCCTAGAGCGAAATGGGCTCAATCCTGTGATCACTATTTTTTCCATACAAAATTCAATATTTGTTGGAAAATCTAAAATCGCAAATATCTCCATAACTAAGCCTCCTAATGCGAAATGGGCTCAATCCTGTGATCACTATTTTTTCCATACAATTTTCAATATTTGTTGGGAAAACTAAAATCGAAAATATCTCCATAACTAAGCCTCCTAGAGCGAAATGGGCTCAATCCTGTGATCACTATTTTTTCCATACAAAATTCAATATTTGTTGGGAAAATTAAAATTGCAAATATCTCCATAACTAAGCATCCTAGGGCGAAATCGGATCAATCCTGTGATCACTATTTTTGCATACAAAATTCAGTATTTGTTGGGAAAACTAAAATTGCAAATATCTCCATAACTAAGTCTCCTAGTCCGAAATGGGCTGAATCCTGTGATCACTATTTTTGCATACAAAATTCAATATTTGTTGGGAAAACTAAAATTGCAAATATCTCCATAACTAAGTCTCCTAGTCCGAAATGGGCTGAATCCTGTGATCACTATTTTTGCATACAAAATTCAATATTTGTTGGGAAAACTAAAATCGCAAATCTCTCCATAACTAAGCCTCCTAGAGCGAAATGGGCTCAATGCTGTGATCACTATTTTTCCCATACAAAATTCAAAATTTGTTGAGAAAACTAAAATCGCAAATATTTCCATAACTAAGCCTCCTAGAGCGAAATGGGCTCAATCCAGTGATCACTATTTTTGCATACAAAATTCAATATTTGTTGGGAAAACTAAAATCGCAAATCTCTCCATAACTAAGTCTCCTAGTCCGAAATGGGCTGAATCCTGTGATCACTATTTTTGCATACAAAATTCAATATTTGTTGGGAAAACTAAAATTGCAACTATCTCCATAACTTAGCCTCCTAGTCCGAAATGGGCTGAATCCTGTGATCACTATTTTTGCATACAAAATTCAATATTTGTTGGGAAAACTAAAATTGCAAATATCTCCATAACTAAGTCTCCTAGTCCGAAATGGGCTGAATCCTGTGATCACTATTTTTGCATACAAAATTCAATATTTGTTGGGAAAACTAAAATCGCAAATCTCTCCATAACTAAGCCTCCTAGAGCGAAATGGGCTCAATCCTGTGATCACTATTTTTCCCATACAAAATTCAATATTTGTTGGAAAAACTAAAATCGCAAATATCTCCATAACTAAGCCTCCTAGAGCGAAATGGGCTCAATCCTGTGATCACTATTTTTTCCATACAAAATTCAATATTTTTTGGGAAAACTAAAATCGCAAATATCTCCATAACTAAGCCTCCTAGAGCAAAATGGGCTCAATCCTGTGATCACTATTTTTCCCATACAAAATTCAATATTTGTTGGAAAAACTAAAATGGCAAATATCTCCATAACTAAGCCTCCTAGAGCGAAATTGGCTCAATCCTGTGATCACTATTTTTTCCATACAAAATTCAATATTTGTTGGGAAAACTAAAATGGCAAATATCTCCTTAACAATGCCTCCTAGAGCGAAATGGGCTGAATCCTTTTATCACTTTTTTTCACACATCTCCATAACTAATCCTCCTAGTCCGAAATGGGCTGAATCCTGTGATAACTATTTTTGCATACAAAATTCAATATTTGTGGGGAAAACTAAAATTGCAAATATCTCCATAACTAAGCCTCCTAGGGCGAAATGGGCTGAATCCTGTGATCACTATTTTTCATACAAAATTCAATATTTGTTGGGAAAACTAAAATCGCAAATCTCTCCATAACTAAGCCTCCTAGAACGAAATGGGCTCAATCCTGTGATCACTATTTTTCCCATACAAAATTCAATATTTGTTGGACAAACTAAAATCGCAAATATCTCCATAACTAAGCCTCCTAGAGCGAAATGGGCTCAATCCTGTGATCACTATTTTTTCCATACAAAATTCAATATTTGTTGGGAAAACTAAAATCGCAAATATCTCCATAACTAAGCCTCCTAGAGCGAAATGGGCTCAATCCTGTGATCACTATTTTTTCCATACAAAATTCAATATTTGTTGGGAAAATTAAAATTGCAAATATCTCCATAACTAAGCATTAGGGTTAGTCATTTTTTTTAGATTCAAAATCTGTGGAAATAGCATATAGGGCAGGCAAAAACAAGCAGAATTGCGTTTTAACTTTTTCGAAATTGTGAAAAAAAGTTCCGCACAAAATGCAATTACTTTACCAACTTTTTTATTTGATTTTTAAAATTTGATAATATTTTTTTTTTAAAAATTTTTTTTTATACTTTTTTTTAATAAATTTTGGTAAAAATTTTAATAAAATGTAATTTGATCCAAAATATGTCATTTATTTTTCGAGATATATCGATTGTAAAATATGCAATATGAAATGAAACCGAGTTGCAAATTTTAAAATCGATGTAGCTTAAAAACGGATGACAAATTTTTGATCAAATTCCATATTTGAAATCGATGCACAAAAACCAACTAAAAAAAATTATTTCCAAGAACAACTATGGCAGAAAAAAAATTCTTAAATTTAAAAATTTAAAAGAAAGTAAACTAAAAAAGTTTGTTTTTAGCTAAAGTAATTGCATTTTGTGCGGAAGGTTTTTTTACAATTTCGAAAAAGTAAAAACGCAATTCTTATTATTTTTGCCTGCCCTACATGCCATTTCCACAGATTTTTGATATTCGAAAAAAAATGAAAAAATGACTAACCCTACTAAGCATCCTAGGGCGAAATGGGATCAATCCTGTGATCACTATTTTTGCATACAAAATTCAGTATTTGTTGGGAAAACTAAAATTGCAAATATCTCCATAACTATCCTGAATCCTGTGATCACTATTTTTCCCATACAAAATTCAATATTTGTTGGAAAAACTAAAATCGCAAATATCTCCATAACTATCCTGAATCCTGTGATCACTATTTTTACCATACAAAATTCAATATTTGTTGTGAAAACTAAAATGGCAAATATCTCCACAACTAAGCCTCCCAGTCCGAAATGGGCTGAATCCAGTGATCACTATTTTTGCATACAAAATTCAATATTTGTTGGGAAAACTAAAATTGCAAATATCTCCATAACTAAGCCTCCTAGTCCGAAATGGGCTGAATCCAGTGATCACTATTTTTGCATACAAAATTTAATATTTGTTGGGAAAACTAAAATTCCAAATATCTCCATAACTAAGTTTCCTAGTCCGAAATGGGCTGAATCCTGTGATCACTATTTTTCCCATACAAAATTCAATATTTGTTGGAAAAACTAAAATCGCAAATATTTCCATAACTATCCTGAATCCTGTGATCACTATTTTTACCATACAAAATTCAATATTTGTTGGGAAAACTAAAATTGCAAATATCTCCATAACTATCCTGAATCCTGTGATCACTATTTTTACCATAAAAAATTCAATATTTGTTGGGAAAACTAAAATTGCAAATATCTCCATAACTAAGCCTCCTAGTCCGAAATGGGCTGATTCCTGTGATCACTATTTTTGCATACAAAATTCAATATTTGTTGGGAAAACTAAAATTGCAAATATCTCCATAACTAAGCCTCCTAGTCCGAAATGGGCTGAATCCTGTGATCACTATTTTTGCATACAAAATTCGATATTTGTTGGGAAAACTAAAATTGCAAATATCTCCATAACTAAGCCTCCTAGAGGGAAATGGGCTCAATCCTGTGATCACTATTATTGCATACAAAATTCAATATTTGTTGGGAAAACTAAAATCGCAAATATCTCCATAACTAAGCCTCCTAGAGGGAAATGGGCTCAATCCTGTGATCACTATTTTCTCCACACAAAATTCAATATTTGTTGGGAGAATTAAATCGCAAATATCTCCATAACTAAGCCTTCTAGAGCAAAATGGGCTCAATCCCGTGATAACTATTTTTGCATACAACATTCAATATTTGTTGGGAAAACTAAAATCGCAAATCTCTCCATAACTAAGCCTTCTAGAGCGAAATGGGCTCAATCGTGTGATCACTATTTTTTCCATACAAAATTCAATATTTGTTGGGAAAACTAAAATCGCAAATATCTCCATAACTAAGCCTTCTAGAGCGAAATGGGCTCAATCGTGTGATCACTATTTTTTCCATACAAAATTCAATATTTGTTGGGAAAACTAAAATCGCAAATATCTTCATAACTAAGCCTCCTAGGGCGAAATAGGCTGATTCCTGTGATCACTATTTTTACCATACAAAATTCAGTATTTGTTGGGAAAACTAAAATTGCAAATATCTCCATAACTATCCTGAATCCTGTGATCACTATTTTTTCCATACAAAATTCAATATTTGTTGGAAAAACTAAAATTACAAATATCTCCATAACTAAGCCTCCTAGTCCGAAATGGGCTGATTCCTGTGATCACTATTTTTACCATACAAAATTCAATATTTGTTTGGAAAACTAAAATCGAAAATATCTCCATAACTAAGCCTCCTAGAGCGAAATGGGCTCCATAACTATCCTGAATCCTGTGATCACTATTTTTGCATACAAAATTCAATATTTGTTGGGAAAACTAAAATCGCAAATATTTCCATAACTATCCTGAATCCTGTGATCACTATTTTTACCATACAAAATTCAATATTTGTTGGAAAAACTAAAATCGCAAATATTTCCATAACTATCCTGAATCCTGTGATCACTATTTTTACCATACAAAATTCAATATTTGTTGGGAAAACTAAAATCGCAAATATTTCCATAACTATCCTGAATCCTGTGATCACTATTTTTACCATACAAAATTCAATATTTGTTGGAAAAACCAAAATCGCAAATATTTCCATAACTATCCTGAATCCTGTGATCACTATTTTTGCATACAAAATTCAATATTTGTTGGGAAAACTAAAATCGCAAATATTTCCATAACTATCCTGAATCCTGTGATCACTATTTTTACCATACAAAATTCAATATTTGTTGGAAAAACTAAAATCGCAAATATTTCCATAACTATCCTGAATCCTGTGATCACTATTTTTACCATACAAAATTCAATATTTGTTGGGAAAACTAAAATCGAAAATATCTCCATAACTAAGCCTCCTAGAGCGAAATGGGATCAATCCTGTGATCACTATTTTTTCCATACAAAATTCAATATTTGTTGGGAAAATTAAAATTGCAAATATCTCCATAACTAAGCATCCTAGGGCGAAATCGGATCAATCCTGTGATCACTATTTTTGCATACAAAATTCAGTATTTGTTGGGAAAACTAAAATTGCAAATATCTCCATAACTAAGTCTCCTAGTCCGAAATGGGCTGAATCCTGTGATCACTATTTTTGCATACAAAATTCAATATTTGTTGGGAAACCTAAAATTGCAAATATCTCCATAACTAAGTCTCCTAGTCCGAAATGGGCTGAATCCTGTGATCACTATTTTTGCATACAAAATTCAATATTTGTTGGGAAAACTAAAATCGCAAATCTCTCCATAACTAAGCCTCCTAGAGCGAAATGGGCTCAATGCTGTGATCACTATTTTTTCCATACAAAATTCAAAATTTGTTGGAAAAACTAAAATCGCAAATATTTCCATAACTAAGCCTCCTAGAGCGAAATGGGTCAATCCAGTGATCACTATTTTTGCATACAAAATTCAATATTTGTTGGGAAAACTAAAATCGCAAATCTCTCCATAACTAAGTCTCCTAGTCCGAAATGGGCTGAATCCTGTGATCACTATTTTTGCATACAAAATTCAATATTTGTTGGAAAAACTAAAATCGCAAATATCTCCATAACTAAGCCTCCTAGAGCGAAATTGGCTCAATCCTGTGATCACTATTTTTTCCATACAAAATTCAATATTTGTTGGGAAAACTAAAATGGCAAATATCTCCTTAACAATGCCTCCTAGAGCGAAATGGGCTGAATCCTTTTATCACTTTTTTTCACACATCTCCATAACTAATCCTCCTAGTCCGAAATGGGCTGAATCCTGTGATAACTATTTTTGCATACAAAATTCAATATTTGTGGGGAAAACTAAAATTGCAAATATCTCCATAACTAAGCCTCCTAGGGCGAAATGGGCTGAATCCTGTGATCACTATTTTTGCATACAAAATTCAATATTTGTTGGGAAAACTAAAATCGCAAATCTCTCCATAACTAAGCCTCCTAGAACGAAATGGGCTCAATCCTGTGATCACTATTTTTCCCATACAAAATTCAATATTTGTTGGACAAACTAAAATCGCAAATATCTCCATAACTAAGCCTCCTAGAGCGAAATGGGCTCAATCCTGTGATCACTATTTTTTCCATACAAAATTCAATATTTGTTGGACAAACTAAAATCGCAAATATCTCCATAACTAAGCCTCCTAGAGCGAAATGGGCTCAATCCTGTGAACACTATTTTTTCCATACAAAATTCAATATTTGTTGGGAAAATTAAAATTGCAAATATCTCCATAACTAAGCATTAGGGTTAGTCATTTTTTTTAGATTCAAAATCTGTGGAAATAGCATATAGGGCAGGCAAAAACAAGCAGAATTGCGTTTTTACTTTTTCGAAATTGTGAAAAAAAGTTCCGCACAAAATGCAATTACTTTACCAACTTTTTTATTTGATTTTTAAAATTTGATAATATTTTTTTTTTAAAAATTTTTTTTTATACTTTTTTTTAATAAATTTTGATAAAAATTTTAATAAAATGTAATTTGATCCAAAACATGTCATTTATTTTTCGAGATATATCGATTGTAAAATATGCAATATGAAATGAAACCGAGTTGCAAATTTTAAAATCGATGTAGCTTAAAAACGGATGACAAATTTTTGATCAAATTCCATATTTGAAATCGATGCACAAAAACCAACTAAAAAAAATTATTTCCAAGAACAACTATGGCAGAAAAAAAATTCTTAAATTTAAAAATTTAAAAAAAAGTAAACTAAAAAAGTTTGTTTTTAGCTAAAGTAATTGCATTTTGTGCGGAAGGTTTTTTTACAATTTCGAAAAAGTAAAAACGCAATTCTTATTATTTTTGCCTGCCCTACATGCCATTTCCACAGATTTTTGATATTCGAAAAAAAATGAAAAAATGACTAACCCTACTAAGCATCCTAGGGCGAAATGGGATCAATCCTGTGATCACTATTTTTGCATACAAAATTCAGTATTTGTTGGGAAAACTAAAATTGCAAATATCTCCATAACTATCCTGAATCCTGTGATCACTATTTTTCCCATACAAAATTCAATATTTGTTGGAAAAACTAAAATCGCAAATATCTCCATAACTATCCTGAATCCTGTGATCACTATTTTTACCATACAAAATTCAATATTTGTTGTGAAAACTAAAATGGCAAATATCTCCACAACTAAGCCTCCCAGTCCGAAATGGGCTGAATCCAGTGATCACTATTTTTGCATACAAAATTCAATATTTGTTGGGAAAACTAAAATTGCAAATATCTCCATAACTAAGCCTCCTAGTCCGAAATGGGCTGAATCCAGTGATCACTATTTTTGCATACAAAATTTAATATTTGTTGGGAAAACTAAAATTCCAAATATCTCCATAACTAAGTTTCCTAGTCCGAAATGGGCTGAATCCTGTGATCACTATTTTTCCCATACAAAATTCAATATTTGTTGGAAAAACTAAAATCGCAAATATTTCCATAACTATCCTGAATCCTGTGATCACTATTTTTACCATACAAAATTCAATATTTGTTGGGAAAACTAAAATTGCAAATATCTCCATAACTATCCTGAATCCTGTGATCACTATTTTTACCATACAAAATTCAATATTTGTTGGGAAAACTAAAATTGCAAATATCTCCATAACTAAGCCTCCTAGTCCGAAATGGGCTGATTCCTGTGATCACTATTTTTGCATACAAAATTCAATATTTGTTGGGAAAACTAAAATTGCAAATATCTCCATAACTAAGCCTCCTAGTCCGAAATGGGCTGATTCCTGTGATCACTATTTTTGCATACAAAATTCAATATTTGTTGGGAAAACTAAAATTGCAAATATCTCCATAACTAAGCCTCCTAGTCCGAAATGGGCTGAATCCTGTGATCACTATTTTTGCATACAAAATTCAATATTTGTTGGGAAAACTAAAATCGCAAATCTCTCCATAACTAAGCCTCCTAGAGCGAAATGGGCTCAATCCTGTGATCACTATTTTTCCCATACAAAATTCAATATTTGTTGGAAAAACTAAAATCGCAAATATCTCCATAACTAAGCCTCCTAGAGCGAAATGGGCTCAATCCTGTGATCACTATTTTTTCCATACAAAATTCAATATTTGTTGGGAAAACTAAAATCGCAAATATCTCCATAACTAAGCCTCCTAGAGCGAAATGGGCTCAATCCTGTGATCACTATTTTTGCATACAAAATTCAATATTTGTTGGGAAAACTAAAATCGCAAATCTCTCCATAACTAAGCCTCCTAGAGCGAAATGGGCTCAATCCTGTGATCACTATTTTTCCCATACAAAATTCAATATTTGTTGGAAAAACTAAAATCGCAAATATCTCCATAACTAAGCCTCCTAGAGCGAAATGGGCTCAATCCTGTGATCACTATTTTTTCCATACAAAATTCAGTATTTGTTGGGAAAACTAAAATCGCAAATATCTCCATAACTAAGCCTCCTAGAGCGAAATGGGCTCAATCCTGTGATCACTATTTTTCCCATACAAAATTCAATATTTGTTGGAAAAACTAAAATTGCAAATATCTCCATAACTAAGCCTCCTAGAGCGAAATTGGCTAAATCCTGTGATCACTATTTTTTCCATACAAAATTCAATATTTGTTGGGAAAACTAAAATGGCAAATATCTCCTTAACAATGCCTCCTAGAGCGAAATGGGCTGAATCCTTTTATCACTTTTTTTCACACATCTCCATAACTAATCCTCCTAGTCCGAAATGGGCTGAATCCTGTGATAACTATTTTTGCATACAAAATTCAATATTTGTGGGGAAAACTAAAATTGCAAATATCTCCATAACTAAGCCTCCTAGGGCGAAATGGGCTGAATCCTGTGATCACTATTTTTGCATACAAAATTCAATATTTGTTGGGAAAACTAAAATCGCAAATCTCTCCATAACTAAGCCTCCTAGAACGAAATGGGCTCAATCCTGTGATCACTATTTTTCCCATACAAAATTCAATATTTGTTGGACAAACTAAAATCGCAAATATCTCCTAGAGCGAAATGGGCTCAATCCTGTGATCACTATTTTTTCCATACAAAATTCAATATTTGTTGGGAAAATTAAAATTGCAAATATCTCCATAACTAAGCATTAGGGTTAGTCATTTTTTTTAGATTCAAAATCTGTGGAAATAGCATATAGGGCAGGCAAAAACAAGCAGAATTGCGTTTTTACTTTTTCGAAATTGTGAAAAAAAGTTCCGCACAAAATGCAATTACTTTACCAACTTTTTTATTTGATTTTTAAAATTTGATAATATTTTTTTTTAAAAAATTTTTTTTTATACTTTTTTTTAATAAATTTTGATAAAAATTTTAATAAAATGTAATTTGATCCAAAATATGTCATTTATTTTTCGAGATATATCGATTGTAAAATATGCAATATGAAATGAAACCGAGTTGCAAATTTTAAAATCGATGTAGCTTAAAAACGAATGACAAATTTTTGATCAAATTCCATATTTGAAATCGATGCACAAAAACCAACTAAAAAAAATTATTTCCAAGAACAACTATGGCAGAAAAAAATTTCTTAAATTTAAAAATTTAAAAAAAAGTAAACTAAAAAAGTTTGTTTTTAGCTAAAGTAATTGCATTTTGTGCGGAAGGTTTTTTTACAATTTCGAAAAAGTAAAAACGCAATTCTTATTATTTTTGCCTGCCCTACATGCCATTTCCACAGATTTTTGATATTCGAAAAAAAATGAAAAAATGACTAACCCTACTAAGCATCCTAGGGCGAAATGGGATCAATCCTGTGATCACTATTTTTGCATACAAAATTCAGTATTTGTTGGGAAAACTAAAATTGCAAATATCTCCATAACTATCCTGAATCCTGTGATCACTATTTTTACCATACAAAATTCAATATTTGTTGTGAAAACTAAAATGGCAAATATCTCCACAACTAAGCCTCCCAGTCCGAAATGGGCTGAATCCAGTGATCACTATTTTTGCATACAAAATTCAATATTTGTTGGGAAAACTAAAATTGCAAATATCTCCATAACTAAGCCTCCTAGTCCGAAATGGGCTGAATCCAGTGATCACTATTTTTGCATACAAAATTTAATATTTGTTGGGAAAACTAAAATTGCAAATATCTCCATAACTAAGTTTCCTAGTCCGAAATGGGCTGAATCCTGTGATCACTATTTTTCCCATACAAAATTCAATATTTGTTGGAAAAACTAAAATCGCAAATATTTCCATAACTATCCTGAATCCTGTGATCACTATTTTTACCATACAAAATTCAATATTTGTTGGGAAAACTAAAATTGCAAATATCTCCATAACTATCCTGAATCCTGTGATCACTATTTTTACCATACAAAATTCAATATTTGTTGGGAAAACTAAAATTGCAAATATCTCCATAACTAAGCCTCCTAGTCCGAAATGGGCTGATTCCTGTGATCACTATTTTTGCATACAAAATTCAATATTTGTTGGGAAAACTAAAATTGCAAATATCTCCATAACTAAGCCTCCTAGTCCGAAATGGGCTGATTCCTGTGATCACTATTTTTGCATACAAAATTCAATATTTGTTGGGAAAACTAAAATTGCAAATATCTCCATAACTAAGCCTCCTAGTCCGAAATGGGCTGAATCCTGTGATCACTATTTTTGCATACAAAATTCGATATTTGTTGGGAAAACTAAAATTGGAAATATCTCCATAACTAAGCGTCCTAGAGGGAAATGGGCTCAATCCTGTGATCACTATTATTGCATACAAAATTCAATATTTGTTGGGAAAACTAAAATTGCAAATATCTCCATAACTAAGAATCCTAGGGCGAAATGGGCCTGTGATCACTATTTTCTCCACACAAAATTCAGGGCGAAATAGTCTCAATCCTGTGATCACTATTTTTTCATACAAAATTCAATATTTGTTGGGAAAACTAAAATTGCAAATATCTCCATAACTAAGAATCCTAGGGCGAAATGGGATCAATTCTGTGATCACTATTTTTGCATACAAAATTCAAAATTTGTTGGGAAAACTAAAATTGCAAATATCTCTATAACTAAGTCTCCTAGTCCGAAATGGGCTGAATCCTGTGATCACTATTATTGCATACAAAATTCAATATTTGTTGGGAAAATTAAAATTGCAAATATCTCCATAACTAAGCCTCCTAGAGGGAAATAGCCTAATCCTGTGATCACTTTGTTTTCATACAAAATTCAATATTTGTTGGGAAAACTAAAATTGCAAATATCTCCATAACTAAGACTCCTAGTCCGAAATGGGCTGAATCCTGTGATCACTATTTTTGCATACAAAATTCAAAATTTGTTGGGAAAACTAAAATTGCAAATATCTACATAACTAAGCCTCCTAGTCCGAAATGAGCTGAATCCTGTGATCACTATTATTCCATACAAAATTCAATATTTGTTGGGAAAATTAAAATTGCAAATATCTCCATAACTAAGCCTCCTAGAGGGAAATAGCCGAATCCTGTGTTCACTTTTTTTTCATACAAAATTCAATATTTGTTGGGAAACCTAAAATTGCAACTATCTCCATAACTAAGCCTCCTAGAGCGAAATGGGTTCAATCCTGTGATCACTATTTTTGCATACAAAATTCAATATTTGTTGGGAAAACTAAAATTGCAACTATCTCCATAACTAAGCCTCCTAGTCCGAAATGGGCTGAATCCTGAGATCACTATTTTTGCGTACAAAACTCAATATTTGTTGGGAAAACTAAAATTGCAAATATCTCCATAACTAAGTCTCCTAGTCCGAAATGGGCTGAATCCTGTGATCACTATTTTTGCATACAAAATTCAATATTTGTTGGGAAAACTAAAATGGCAAATATCTCCTTAACTAAGCCTATTAGTTCGAAATGGTCTGAATCCTGTGATCACTATTTTTGCATACAAAATTCAATACATATTTGTTGGGAAAACTAAAATGGTAAATATCTCCATAACTAAGCCTCCTAGAGCGAAATGGGTTCAATCCTGTGATCACTATTTTTGCATACAAAATTCAATATTTGTTGGGAAAACTAAAATTGCAACTATCTCCATAACTAAGCCTCCTAGTCCGAAATGAGCTGAATCCTGTGATCACTATTTTTGCATACAAAATTCAATATTTGTTGGGAAAACTAAAATTGCAACTATCTCCATAACTAAGCCTCCTAGTCCGAAATGGGCTGAATCCTGTGATCACTATTTTTGCATACAAAATTCAATATTTGTTGGGAAAACTAAAATTCCAAATATCTCCTTTACTAAGCCTATTAGTTCGAAATGGACTGAATCCTGTGATCTCTTTATTTTCCATACAAATCTCAATATTTGTTGGGAAAACTGAAATTAGAAATATCTCCTTAACAAGGCCTCCTAGAGCGAAATGGTCTGAATCCTGTGGTCTCTTTATTTGCCATACAAAATTCAACATTTGTTGGGAAAACTAATATTGCAAACATTTCCTTAACAAGCATATCCTGAATCCTGTGATCTCTTTATTTTCCATACAAAATTCAATATTTGTTGGGAAAACTAAAATTGCAAACATTTCCTTAACAATGGGCTGAATCCTGTGATCTCTTTATTTTCCATAGAAAATTCAATATTTGTTGGGAAAACTAAAATTAGAAATATCTCCTTAACAAGGCCTCCTAGAGCGAAATGGTCTGAATACTGGTGTCTCTTTATTTTCCATACAAATTCAATATTTGTTGGGAAAACTAAAATTGGAAACATTTCCTTAACAATGGGATGAATCCTGTGATCTCTTTATTTTCCATACAAAATTCAATATTTGTTGGGAAAACTAAAATTAGAAATATCTCCTTAACAAGGCCTCCTAGAGCGAAATGGGCTGAATCCTGTGATCTCTTTATTTTCCATACAAAATTCAATATTTGTTGGGAGAACTAAAATTGCAAACATTTCCTTAACAATGGTCTGAATCCTGTGATCTTTTTATTTTCCATACAAAATTCAAAATTTGTTGGGAAAACAAAAATTAGAAATATCTCCTTAACAAGGCCTCCTAGAGCGAAATAGTCTGAATCCTGTGGTCTCTTTATTTTCAATACAAAATTCAATATTTGTTGGGAGAACTAAATTTGCAAACATTTCCTTAACAATAGGCTGAATCTTGTGATCTCTTTATTTTCCATACAAAATTCAAAATTTGTTGGGAAAACAAAAAATATAAATATCTCCTTAGCAAGGCCTCCTAGAGCGAAATGGTCTGAATCCTGTGGTCTCCTTATTTTCCATACAAAATTCAATATTTGTTGGGAAAACTAAAATTGCAAACATTTCCTTAACAATGGTCTGAATCCTGTGATCTCTTTATTTTCCATACAAAATTCAATATTTGTTGGGAGAACTAAAATTGCAAACATTTCCTTAACAATGGGCTGAATCCTGTGATCTCTTTATTTTCCATACAAAATTCAAAATTTGTTGGGAAAACAAAAATTAGAAATATCTCCTTAACAAGGCCTCCTAGAGCGAAATAGTCTGAATCCTGTGATCTCTTTATTTTCCATACAAAATTCAATATTTGTTGGGAGAACTAAAATTGCAAACATTTCCTTAACAATGGGCTGAATCCTGTGATCTCTTTATTTTCCATACAAAATTCAAAATTTGTTGGGAAAACAAAAATTAGAAATATCTCCTTAACAAGGCCTCCTAGAGCGAAATAGTCTGAATCCTGTGGTCTCTTTATTTTCAATACAAAATTCAATATTTGTTGGGAGAACTAAATTTGCAAACATTTCCTTAACAATAGGCTGAATCCTGTGATCTCTTTATTTTCCATACAAAATTCAAAATTTGTTGGGAAAACAAAAATTAGAAATATCTCCTTAACAAGGCCTCCTAGAGCGAAATAGTCTGAATCCTGTGGTCTCCTTATTTTCAATACAAAATTCAATATTTGTTGGGAAAACTAAAATTGCAAACATTTCCTTAACAATGGTCTGAATTCTGTGATCTCTTTATTTTCCATACAAAATTCAATATTTGTTGGGAGAACTAAAATTGCAAACATTTCCTTAACAATGGGCTGAATCCTGTGATCTCTTTATTTTCCATACAAAATTCAAAATTTGTTGGGAAAACAAAAATTAGAAATATCTCCTTAACAAGGCCTCCTAGAGCGAAATAGTCTGAATCCTGTGGTCTCTTTATTTTCAATACAAAATTCAATATTTGTTGGGAGAACTAAATTTGCAAACATTTCCTTAACAATAGGCTGAATCTTGTGATCTCTTTATTTTCCATACAAAATTCAAAATTTGTTGGGAAAACAAAAAATATAAATATCTCCTTAGCAAGGCCTCCTAGAGCGAAATGGTCTGAATCCTGTGGTCTCCTTATTTTCCATACAAAATTCAATATTTGTTGGGAAAACTAAAATTGCAAACATTTCCTTAACAATGGTCTGAATCCTGTGATCTCTTTATTTTCCATACAAAATTCAATATTTGTTGGGAGAACTAAAATTGCAAACATTTCCTTAACAATGGGCTGAATCCTGTGATCTCTTTATTTTCCATACAAAATTCAAAATTTGTTGGGAAAACAAAAATTAGAAATATCTCCTTAACAAGGCCTCCTAGAGCGAAATAGTCTGAATCCTGTGGTCTCTTTATTTTCAATACAAAATTCAATATTTGTTGGGAGAACTAAATTTGCAAACATTTCCTTAACAATAGGCTGAATCTTGTGATCTCTTTATTTTCCATACAAAATTCAAAATTTGTTGGGAAAACAAAAAATATAAGTATCTCCTTAGCAAGGCCTCCTAGAGCGAAATGGTCTGAATCCTGTGGTCTCCTTATTTTCCATACAAAATTCAATATTTGTTGGGAAAACTAAAATTGCAAACATTTCCTTAACAATGGTCTGAATCCTGTGATCTCTTTATTTTCCATACAAAATTCAATATTTGTTGGGAGAACTAAAATTGCAAACATTTCCTTAACAATGGGCTGAATCCTGTGATCTCTTTATTTTCCATACAAAATTCAAAATTTGTTGGGAAAACAAAAATTAGAAATATCTCCTTAACAAGGCCTCCTAGAGCGAAATAGTCTGAATCCTGTGGTCTCTTTATTTTCCATACAAAATTCAATATTTGTTGGGAAAACTAAAATGGCAAACATTTCCTTAACAATGGGCTGAATCCTGTGATCTCTTTATTTTCCATACAAAATTCAAAATTTGTTGGGAAAACAAAAATTAGAAATATCTCCTTAACAAGGCCTCCTAGAGCGAAATAGTCTGAATCCTGTGGTCTCTTTATTTTCCATACAAAATTCAATATTTGTTGGGAGAACTAAAATTGCAAACATTTCCTTAACAATGGGCTGAATCCTGTGATCTCTTTATTTTCCATACAAAATTCAAAATTTGTTGGGAAAACAAAAATTAGAAATATCTCCTTAACAAGGCCTCCTAGAGCGAAATAGTCTGAATCCTGTGGTCTCTTTATTTTCCATACAAAATTCAATATTTGTTGGGAGAACTAAAATTGCAAACATTTCCTTAACAATGGGCTGAATCCTGTGATCTCTTTATTTTCCATACAAAATTCAAAATTTGTTGGGAAAACAAAAATTAGAAATATCTCCTTAACAAGGCCTCCTAGAGCGAAATGGTCTGAATCCTGTGGTCTCTTTATTTTCAATACAAAATTCAATATTTGTTGGGAGAACTAAATTTGCAAACATTTCCTTAACAATAGGCTGAATCTTGTGATCTCTTTATTTTCCATACAAAATTCAAAATTTGTTGGGAAAACAAAAAATATAAATATCTCCTTAACAAGGCCTCCTAGAGCGAAATGGTCTGAATCCTGTGGTCTCTTTATTTTCCATACAAAATTCAATATTTGTTGGGAAAACTAAAATTGCAAACATTTCCTTAACAATGGGCTGAATCCTGTGATCTCTTTATTTTACATACAAAATTCAAAATTTGTTGGGAAAACAAAAATTAGAAATATCTCCTTAACAAGGCCTCCTAGAGCGAAATGGTCTGAATCCTGTGGTCTCTTTATTTTCCAAACAAAATTCAATATTTGTTGGGAGAACTAAAATTGCAAACATTTCCTTAACAATGGGCTGAATCTTGTGATCTCTTTATTTTCCATACAAAATTCAAAATTTGTTGGGAAAACAAAAATTACAAATATCTCCTTAACAAGGCCTCCTAGAGCGAAATGGTCTGAATCCTGTGTTCTCTTTATTTTCCATACAAAATTCCATATTTGTTGGGAAAACCAAAATTGCAAATATCTCAATAACTAAGCCTCCTAGATCGAAATGGGCTGAACTACTTTTTTTCAATACAAAATTCAATATTTGTTGGGACAACTAAAATTGCAAATATCTCCTTAACAAGGCCTCCTAGATCGAAATGGGCTGAATCCTGTGATCTATTTATTTTCCATAGAAAATTCAAAATTTGTTGTGAAAAATAAAATTGCAAATATCTCCTTAACAAGGCCTCATAGATCGAAATGGGCTGAATCCTGTGATCTATTTATTTTCCATACAAAATTCAATATTTGTTGGGAGAACTAAAATTGCAAATATCACCTTAACACGGCCTCCTAGATCGAAATGGTCTGAATCCTGTGATCTCTTTATTTTCCATACAAAATTCAATATTTGTTGGGAGAACTAAAATTGCAAACATTTCCTTAACAATGGGCTGAATCCTGTGATCTCTTTATTTTCCATACAAAATTAAATTTGTTGGGAAAACAAAAATTAGAAATATCTCCTTAACAAGGCCTCCTAGAGCAAAATGGGCTGAATCCTGTGATCACTTTTTCGTCCATATAAAATTCAATATTTGTTGTGAAAAATAAAATTGCAAATATCTCCTTAACAAGGCCTCCTAGAGAAAAATGGGCTGAATCCTGTGATCTCTATTTTTGCATACAAAATTCAATATTTGTTGGGAAAACTAAAATGGCAAATATCTCCATAACTAAGCCTCCTACGGCGAAATGGGCTCAATCCTGTGATCACTTTATTTTGCATACAAAATTCAATATTTGTTGGGAGAACTAAAATTGCAAACATTTCCTTAACAATGGGCTGAATCCTGTGATCTCTTTATTTTCCATACAAAATTAAATTTGTTGGGAAAAATACAACATCTAAAAAATACAAATATCTAATTAACAAGGCCTCCTAGAGCAAAATGGGCTGAATCCTGTGATCACTTTTTCGTCCATATAAAATTCAATATTTGTAGTGAAAAATAAAATTGCAAATATCTCCTTATCAAGGCCTCCTAGAGCAAAATGGGCTGAATCATGTGATCTCTATTTTTGCATACAAAATTCAATATTTGTTGGGAAAACTAAAATTGCAAATATCACCTTAACACGGCCTCCTAGATCGAAATGGTCTGAATCCTGTGATCTCTTTATTTTCCATACAAAATTCAATATTTGTTGGGAGAACTAAAATTGCAAACATTTCCTTAACAATGGGCTGAATCCTGTGATCTCTTTATTTTCCATACAAAATTAAATTTGTTGGGAAAACAAAAATTAGAAATATCTCCTTAACAAGGCCTCCTAGATCGAAATGGGCTGAATCCTGTGATCTATTTATTTTCCATACAAAATTCAAAATTTGTTGTGAAAAATACAACATCTAAAAAATACAAATATCTAATTAACAAGGCCTCCTAGAGCAAAATGGGTTGAATCCTGTGATCACTTTTTCGTCCATATAAAATTCAATATTTGTTGTGAAAAATAAAATTGCAAATATCTCCTTAACAAGGCCTCCTAGAGAAAAATGGGCTGAATCCTGTGATCTCTATTTTTGCATACAAAATTCAATATTTGTTGGGAAAACTAAAATGGCAAATATCTCCATAACTAAGCCTCCTAGGGCGAAATGGGCTCAATCCTGTGATCACTTTATTTTGCATACAAAATTCAATATTTGTTGGGAAAATTAAATTGCAAATAACTCCATAACTAAGCCTATTAGTTCGAAATGGTCTGAATCCTGTTATCACTTTTAGCCACACAAAATTCAATATTTGTTAGGAAAACTAAAATCGCAAATATCTCCATAACTTAGCCTCCTAGATCGAAATGGGCTGAATTACTTTTTTTCCATACAAAATTCCATATTTGTTGGGAAAACCAAAATTGCAAATATCCCCATAACTAAGCCTCCTAGATCGAAATGGGCTGACCTACTTTTTTTCAATACAAAATTCAATATTTGTTGGGACAACTAAAATTGCAAATATCTCCTTCACAAGGCCTCCTAGATCGAAATGGGCTGAATCCTGTGACCTATTTATTTTCCATACAAAATTCAAAATTTGTTGTGAAAAATAAAATTGCAAATATCTCCTTAACAAGGCCTCCTAGAGCAAAATGGGCTGAATCCTGTGATCACTTTTTCGTCCATATAAAATTCAATATTTGTTGTGAAAAATAAAATTGCAAATATCTCCTTAACAAGGCCTCCTAGAGCAAAATGGGCTGAATCCTGTGATCACTATTTTTGCATATAAAATTCAATATTTGTTGGGAAAACTAAAATGGCAAATATCTCCATAACTAATCCTCCTAGGGCGAAATGGGCTCAATCCTGTGATCAATTTATTTTCCATACAAAATTCAATATTTGTTGGGAAAATTAAATTGCAAATAACTCCATAACTAAGCCTATTAGTTCGAAATGGTCTGAATCCTGTTATCACTTTTAGCCACACAAAATTCAATATTTGTTAGGAAAACTAAAATTGCAAATATCACCTTAACAAGGCCTCCTAGATCGAAATGGTCTGAATCCTGTGATCTCTTTATTTTCCATACAAAATTCAAAATTTGTTGGGAAAACAAAAATTAGAAATATCTCCTTAACAAGGCCTCCTAGAGCGAAATGGTCTGAATCCTGTGGTCTCTTTATTTTCCATACAAAATTCAATATTTGTTGGGAAAACTAAATTGCAAATAACTCCATAACTAAGCCTATTAGTTCGAAATGGTCTGAATCCTGTTATCACTTTTAGCCACACAAAATTCCATATTTGTGAGGAAAACTAAAATTGCAAATATCACCTTAACAAGGCCTCCTAGATCGAAATGGTCTGAATCCTGTGATCTCTTTATTTTCCATACAAAATTCAATATTTGTTGGGAGAACTAAAATTGCAAACATTTCCTTAACAATGGTCTGAATCCTGTGATCTCTTTATTTTCCATACAAAATTCAATATTTGTTGGGAGAACTAAAATTGCAAACATTTCCTTAACAATGGGCTGAATCCTGTGATCTCTTTATTTTCCATACAAAATTCAAAATTTGTTGGGAAAACAAAAATTAGAAATATCTCCTTAACAAGGCCTCCTAGAGCGAAATGGTCTGAATCCTGTGTTCTCTTTATTTTCCATACAAAATTCAATATTTGTTGGGAAAACTAAAATGGCAAACATTTCCTTAACAATGGGCTGAATCCTGTGATCTCTTTATTTTACATACAAAATTCAAAATTTGTTGGGAAAACAAAAATTAGAAATATCTCCTTAACAAGGCCTCCTAGAGCGAAATGGTCTGAATCCTGTGGTCTCTTTATTTTCCATACAAAATTCAATATTTGTTGGGAGAACTAAATTTGCAAACATTTCCTTAACAATGGTCTGAATCTTGTGATCTCTTTATTTTCCATACAAAATTCAAAATTTGTTGGGAAAACAAAAAATATAAATATCTCCTTAACAAGGCCTCCTAGAGCGAAATGGTCTGAATCCTGTGGTCTCTTTATTTTCCATACAAAATTCAATATTTGTTGGGAAAACTAAAATGGCAAACATTTCCTTAACAATGGGCTGAATCCTGTGATCTCTTTATTTTACATACAAAATTCAAAATTTGTTGGGAAAACAAAAATTAGAAATATCTCCTTAACAAGGCCTCCTAGAGCGAAATGGTCTGAATCCTGTGGTCTCTTTATTTTCCATACAAAATTCAATATTTGTTGGGAAAACTAAAATTGCAAACATTTCCTTAACAATGGGCTGAATCCTGTGATCTCTTTATTTTACATACAAAATTCAAAATTTGTTGGGAAAACAAAAATTACAAATATCTCCTTAACAAGGCCTCCTAGAGCGAAATGGTCTGAATCCTGTGGTCTCTTTATTTTCCATACAAAATTCAATATTTGTTGGGAGAACTAAATTTGCAAACATTTCCTTAACAATGGGCTGAATCTTGTGATCTCTTTATTTTCCATACAAAATTCAATATTTGTTGGGAAAACTAAAATTGCAAACATTTCCTTAACAATGGGCTCAATCCTGTGATCAGTATTTTTCCATACAAAATTCAATATTTGTTGGGAAAACTACAATTTCACATATATCCTTAACAATGCCTCCTAGAGCGAAATGGGCTGAATCCTGATGTCATTTTGACAGATGTCACTTTGGCAGATGTCATTTTGACAGATGTCATTTTGACAGATGTCATTTTGACAGATGTCATTTTGACAGATGTCATTTTGACAGATGTCATTTTGACAGATGTCATTTTGACTGATGTCATTTTGACTGATGTCATTTTGACAGATGTCATTTTGACAGATGTCACTTTGACAGATGTCACTTTGATAGATGAAATTTTGACAGATGCCACTTTGACAGATGTCACTTTGGCAGATGTCATTTTGACAGATGTCATTTTGACAGATGTCATTTTGACAAATGTCATTATGACAAATGTCATTTTGACAGATGTCATTTTGACAGATGTCATTTTGACAGATGTCACTTTGACAGATGTCACTTTGACAGATGTCACTTTGATAGATGAAATTTTGACAGATGCCACTTTGACAGATGTCACTTTGGCAGATGTCATTTTGACAGACGTCATTTTGACAGATGTCATTTTGACAGATGTCATTTTGACAAATGTCATTATGACAAATGTCATTTTGACAGATGTCATTTTGACATATGTCATTTTGACAGATTTCATTTTGACAGATGTCACTTTGACAGATGTCATTCTGACAGATGTCATTGTGGCAGATGTCATTTTGACAGATGTCACTTTGATAGATGACATTTTGACAGATGCCACCTTGACAGATGTCATTTTGACAGATGTCACTTTGATAGATGACATTTTGACAGATGCCACCTTGACAAATGTCACTTTGATAGATGACATTTTGACAGATGCCACCTTGACAGATGTCATTTTGACAGATGTCACTTTGACAGATGTCACTTTGACAGATGACACTTTGACAGATGACACTTTGACAGATGTCACTTTGATAGATGTCACTTTGATAGATGTCACTTTGACAGATGTCATTTTGACAGATGTCATTTTGACAGATGTCATTTTAACAGATGTCATTTTGACAGATGTCATTTTAACAGATGTCACTTTGACAGGTGTCACTTTGACAGGTGTCACTTTGACAGATGTCACTTTGACAGATGTCATTTTGACTGATGTCATTTTGACAGATGTCGTTTTGACAGATGTCGTTTTGACAGATGTCATTTTGACAGATGTCACTTTGACAGATGTCACTTTGACAGATGTCACTTTGACAGATGTCACTTTGACAGATGTCACTTTGACAGATGTCACTTTGACAGATGTCACTTTGACAGATGTCATTTTGACAGGGGTCACTTTGACAGGTGTCACTTTGACAGGTGTCACTTTGACAGGTGTCACTTTAACAGGTGTCACATTGACAGGTGTCACTTTGTTATCCATACGATGCAAATATATCCTTAACTAAGCCTCCTAAAGGGAAATAGCCGAATCCTGTGATCACTTTTTTTCCATACAAAATTCAGTATTTGTTGGGAAAACTAAAATTCCAAATATCTCCTTAACTAAGCCTCCTAGGGCGAAAATAGCCGAATCCTGTGATCACTTTATTTTCCATACAAAATTCAATATTTGTTGGGAAAACTAAAGTTGCAAATATCTCCTTAACTAAGCCTCCTAGGGCGAAAATAGCCGAATCCTGTGATCACTTTTTTCATACAAAATACAATATTTGTTGAGAAAACTAAAATTGCAAATATTTCATTAACAAGGCCTCCGAAAGCGAAAAGAGACGAATCCTGTGGTCACTTTTTCCTTGGCGAATTTCAAATAACCATATCTCAATAACTAAGCCTCCTAGAGCGAAAAGACGGAATCCTCTGATCCCTTTTTTTTATACAAAATTTATTATTATATTATAGTTGGGTAAACTAAAATTGCAAATATCAAAATGACATCTGTCAAAATGACAGCTGTCAAAACGACATTTGTCAAAAATGACATCTATAAAAGTAACATCTGTCAAAAGGACATCTGTCAAAGGGACATCTGTCAAAGTGACATCTGTCAAAGTGACATCTGTCAAAGTGACATCTGTCAAAATCACATCTGTCAAAATTATTGGCCCCAATAGAGTCAGAAATATAATTCCCTGGTGGTTCAAGCATTATGGTTATATGGTACAGAATTTCTGTCAATCATTTCGGAGATACGATACTGAATTTATCGTATATAATTATAGGTCATAATATTAAAATATTTCTTTTATTCTTTCAATATTTGCCCAATGATTTATCGATGTACGAGTATATACAATAAATCAATTGAAATAAAACAATGAGCTACATAAACAGAAATACTAAAAACTTCCACAACTCAATGTTACAAACATAACAACAACGCGATTTTTTGTTTTATCGAAATTGAATAATTTGAAATAATTATCGCACACACACTCACTCACAAGGAAATAAGCAAAACAATGTGTATCTAGGCCCCGCACCACTCACAGAACATGGAAAATATTTCAGTACAACATCAGGGACTGTGTGTATACGGCTCAGTGGGAACGACTTACATGTACCCTCAACCACAAAGAAAAATTCCTTGTCTGTACTAATGACTACAAATGACAGTATTAATTTCTAAAAAAAAAAAATAATTAATAAATAACCCAGGCCACGATATCAAACATTTGCATGCTTTCTAAGAGACAAACAGCTGATTAGTGGAAGCTTAAAAAGCATGCGAATGTTCTCGTTCGACATCATGCCTTCGACTGTCAATTATTTAATAAAATAAGTACAGTTGTTTAATCAATAATAAAAAAGGACATGAATGATTCGATTGGATGTAGATATCATTCTATTTATTGCGTCCATCGTTAATGACAAATTTTGTGCGTTCCTTAAGGAAGTCTGCGCTCGTCTCAGGAATTCCAGACTCACGAACTACGAACTGGTGTCAATTTAGCAAGATACTGCTTTGATCAATAGTTGGTGGACTATCTATATAGGACTCTAATCCTGATCTACACGAAATCTGGTTTTATCACCTTGAAATATTCTACAGAAGCTGGCAGCAAACAATTGGTAACACAAATTTTGAATTTGCGGGATTTGGATACGAAGTCTGGCCCCAGAGACGAACATCAAATAATTCCACCAAAGTTCACCAAATGATTGTGTATATCGGCAAATTTAATAGAAATCTGAAATCATCTAGAGCGGTACCACATGAGAAGCTGTATAAAATGGCTTCTAGAGCAGCAAGACCTTAAGTTAGTACCATCTTTGAGTAGATGTATCTGAAGGGGAGAGTAACATGTCGCATATGACTGACATGCATCCGGAAGAGACTAGCGCCTTATCCTAATCTGATGGACTTCTCCAGAATCTCCCTAGAATCTCTTCATCGCAAATCCGAACGAGAAGCTTTGAGAGGAAAAGCTTCTTGCGGGCACAAACGAGGATGTGGCGATGGTGGAGAAATCTGATGGTACTTCGGTTTTGCCGGATAATACTCCTTCTAGATTAGGTACGCCTGTTTTAAGCTGATCTTAAGTACAGATACGGGTAGATACAGACCCTGTTTACTTGTATAGAGTAATCTCAATATTCTTTTTCTTCCATCTTTAAGTAGCGAAGACTTGACAAGAAAAAAGAGAAAGAAAGAAATCCCACACGTAGATTGGAGTCGGCAACCTCAAGCGCTCTGAAAACGTTGGTGTATGCTGCTGCCAAAATAAATGTGAAAACATCGAAGACATTGAGGTCGATAGTCTGAATAAATTGCTGCAAACCGCATGTCCAACCAAATTCAAAGCCAGAGATTCATGGTAGCCTGTTTAGATATAAAAGTGACGTTCAATAACATAATTGCCGCCACGATAGTCATAAAGGGTGTTTTTTATTGAGGTATAGAACTTCGAATTGAAATAAAACACAAGAAAATCGTTTTAATGTCCATCAATTTGGCTTTATTGGAAGGATAATTTTATGCCATTAATGTTTAAATATGATTTCGGGCATGTGGCCGCCGCGGCTGGCTCGAATAAAGCCAATTCTACAGGTCCAATTTTCAACCACTTGTTGGAACCACAACTCATCCACATTCATGCCATCCAATTCGGGAACAAAATAGTCGGTTATCATGGCTCTATATCGGTCTCCATTAACGGTAACAGACTCTCCAGCATTATTTCGGAAGAAGTATGGCTCAATGACTCCACCAGCCCATAGAGCACACCAAACAGTCAGTTTTTGTGGATGTAATGGCATAAAATGGACGGAGCTTGCGGTGAACTTCGCGAACTGAACCATTACTTTCGAAATAAATTTGCACGATTTGCAAGCGTTGTTCTTTTGTCAACCTGTTCATGATGAAATGGCAAACCAAACTAAATATTAATCACTTGACAGCTGACAAAATGGCAGCCAGTTAAAAAAGTGATGCCAACTTAAAGTTCTATACCCCAATAAAAAACACCCTTTAGTACTATCAAACCCCACACCACAGTGGGGACAAAATATATAATAGTTAAGCTGTCAACATCAGGCCGAGATTACCGCAAGACTCTTAACGAGATAGCTGCTCTTAACTGGGTGCCTGGCCACAGAAACATACCAGGGATGAGTAAAGACAGATTCGGGAGAACCATTCAGATTCCAGTTAAAAACCACTTACAAACAGCCTACAAAGAAACACGCGATAGGTGCTCAACTGTCTGAGGTGGCGTTTAATCCGGATAGATTTGATCTCGATTAGATAAAAAAAACGTTCTTCGTATTATGCCCGTCATTATTATTAGTTCCAAGAAACTTTTCACAAATTCACTACACACTAATAAAACACTTCAATCTCTCCTCGACTACCTGCACCAAACAGGACAACAAAGGCATCCCTTAGCCTGTAGTGTTTGTATCAATTACAACTTGTTAAAGTGGTCGGAATTGTAATTCTGCCTCTGCCGACTGAAATTGTGCGTAATGTTATCACTTGGCCATTAAGTTCTAATTTGTGAACAAATAAAGCAATTATTTATTGCATTATTTAAAATGTATTCACAGATTATCTGTTTGTTTGTATGTCCATGTGGATATTAGGAAATATTCAAGTATATAATGTTTTGTTAATGACATACCCATGTACATGACTATGTATGGATCTGTGTATGTATTTATGTATGTACATGCATGTACGTGTATTTGCATTGCTGTTGATGTATTTTTAATTGAAATATAATACTCTCAAAAGCAGTTGTTATTTATTTTCATTTTGAACACACTCTCATTTGATTAGAAATAGAAACTATTTAAATCCTGCTATTAAACAAATTAAATAACACGAATTTAATGTGCACAAGTTTAAATAAATAAATGGGGGCAGACATTTTGTCATCGCACAGTGCAAAGTCGGATGGGTCGATTTCCCTACAAAACGGAAATACATTGAAAGAAACACAAAAACACTTGTTATTCTGTGCACCCTATTTACTACTCCCTACGTTTTACTGCTTCGAACAGTTTCGCAATTGGCAGACTGCTCGAAATCGTTGACAACGTTTGGAAAAGGGCTAGAATTCCGCCATGTGTCATTTTCGACTCCGCCGAGAAATATCTATTTTTATATTTTGTGTCCGACATATTTGGCTTTGTAAGAAAAGACCTTAACATTCGTTCCCGAAGGAGCATAGATCCTTACATACGCCCTTAGTAAAACCACACAACTTTTGTATTCTACAATATCTGCATTCCAAAAGTGGGCTTAGGCACCAGTTTCGGGTTTTACATCTGATAAAGTGGCATAATAGCAACGTGAAATACCGAACTTTTCAATAAAATACAGGGTTTTCCATCAAGAGGTGTTATTTTGGTATTCAAAGAAAAATGGCATTTCGAGATAAATGATCGGATGTTTATTTCAAAATAAAAAGGAAGTTATGCCATTAATAATGAAAAACAACATTACGTCGTTCGCAAGTTATTGTGTTCTATATGACAAAAATGTTTTTTTGGGAAATCCATGTTAAAGTTTAGTTCTTTATTGCAAAAAATTGAACCGAAAAATATTTCGCGAGCTTCTTACCAGAGAAAATACTAGTGTTTGTGGTTTTGTGTGTCAAAAATTTTTCAGATCGACAGATCTCGATAAATTGACCCAAAAATCAGTCTTATCTCAATTTTTCCTATTTTGCGTTATAGAACACTATAACTTACGAACGACGACTAGTCAAATGGCCACCACGAAATGAAATATGAAATTTTCCATAACCAAAGCCTCACGAATTCTATCTTTGAGGTCTTGAATTTACGCTGGGCAGTTGGCGTAGACCTTATCTTTCACGTGGCCCCAAAGGAAGAAGTCGCAAGGTGTTAAATCACAAGATCTCGTTGGCCAATTGTGATCACCTCTTCGAGAGATAACACGGTCCGGAAACTGGTTTCGTTGCTTGTTTGGCACCTCGCGCCGTCTTGTTGAAAATAAACGTTGTCCAGATCAATATCATCCAACTCCGACCATAAAAAATCATTAATCATCTCTCGATAGCGCAATCCATTCACCGTATCTGTTGATCCAAACTCATTTTCGAAAAAGTATGGTCCAATGGCACCGCCGCACCATAAACCGTACCAAACAGTCAATGAACCACAGAACTAAATTTTAATTTACTAAAAAAGTACCATTAGACGATGTTTAAGTAAGAAAATAAAAAATCTTTCACAAGTTTGTTGCCTTTTTTCCGGGTACTGTATAAGCTCAATAGTGGAATCTGTTCTACCTTAGTCTTCTAACAAAGCCATGGATTCTTAAAACTCCGATTGTTCCATTTCGGACAACCAACAGCTAGCACCCGAATTCTAAAGTTCTCGTTTTTGTTCAACGTAAGTTATTTAAGAGTATTTCGAAAAACGCATTCATCTCCAATACGTTTCGATAGAAATAATTAACTATTCTATAATAGGTTTTAGGTGGACAACGAAAAATAGTTATCGAAACGGTTCTATTATATTTCGCCGGTATTTTCAAAGTGTTTGAAAGTAACGGTCTGACCCATGATGTCGAACTTTAACGACCGCTTTCATTATATGCAACAAACAACTGACCTACTAACAGGCACCAGAACGGCAAAGCGAACGAAAATCTATGTGAACGAAAGGAAATGAATGTGCCAGCTCAGGATCCGGTGCGCAAGCAGAAACCACGATCCTGGATGTGCAAATTCCGTTTGTTGAACCCAAAAACAAAATCGACGAGTTGGGAGCAGCATTAATCAGGTAGAGGTAGAAACCAGTACAAAACCGCAGGGTAGCTCGATCACTAAATATTCTCACAGAAGTCATCACTGCGCACTGCGTGATTGGCCACATAGCTGCACGTACGAGGACTTCTGTAGAAGAGTAGGAGTCAGTGCAACACCTGGTATGCTCATGTAAAGGACTGCAAAAGTATCGTCTAGCCCATTTAGGACACAGGCTCTAGCAAATGCCCAACTTAAACTCCTCGCCAAATTCATAAACTAATCTCTCTACTTCAAAGAACAACTAACAAAACTTAGCTACCAAACTCTCTTTCTTTGCTTATCTTCTTTACTGTAACCAACATCTAATCTTTTCTTCTTCACTTCAATTTAAGGGAACACAATGGACCGAATCATTTGCCGCGAGTGAATTCGTCAGTTCTATTCTCGAATATAAATAATACAATTTAATGAAAATTGGTAGACTTCATGAAATTTATGATAGAAACGTCCACCATATTGTTGGAGTGTTAGTGAGTTATTAATGTTCGATAATATTATATACCTTATCTCTTAAAATAAGAGTGTAAACCAGCTCAATTCAATGACCTTAAAGAAGACATGAAGTTGTCAAAACATTATAATAAATAAAACTGAAATTAAAAATAAAAAATATTTCTTAAAAAAAATACAAACAAGGAATATAAACATTGGACTACAGGTACAAGATACAAATTAAAGACCATCAAATCGATTTTTGTATGAACCACCTTCGTCCGGTCTTAGAGGTGTTCTCCTCTGGGACAAGTATAATGCTGGTCTCAAATAAATATTTAAAGATTACCAACGGAATGAAAAAGATTAGTCTAAAAGGACTAACGAAATTCGGTGGTAAACACATACTTCCCTTCCGGCCCATAAAGACCACTTCTATTGTACCTAGCACGGTATAATAACACAAAACAGGTGTGACCAGATCGGCTCTCTAACGGCTTCAAATCACAACTCCGAGGTGGCCAATTGACATCACCGAGACGGAAGATAACACGATTATCGAACATGGTGAGCAGAATATCCTGCTGAAACTAAAGATCGTCCATGGTCATGTCTTAAATCTCCGACCACAAAAATTTATTTTTTAATGCCTCCGCTATCCGAAATGGCGTTTCTAGCAGCATTTTCTTCTGCTAGAATCTGGCGAAGATCTAGAGGACGCCAGTGTCACAGTCCAAAGGACATGGTGCAGTGAAGGTAATACATTACTGCTAGCCTCAGTCGCCGAGGACTTATTTGCATCCAAGCAAATTTTACATGGACTGCTGTAGTATTCTGTTCGCACCTTGGCCGGGTAAGACTGTAGCCTACATAATTGTCAGGAACAACCTTAACGATAAAGACACGTGCACTATAGCCATTAAAAGTAAGAGTGTGATTCATGAGGTGCCACGAGGTTCGTGATTGTGGAGAGGAATCACCAAGCTCCATCACAATGAAGGGGGATGTCCTGCAAAAACAGTAGAAACATCCCTCTAGCTGCATGCGTGGATTCTAACGCGCACCATTATCATCCTGGGGAGGCTCGGATACCAGCAAAAGAGGTGAGTAGCTTTTTTGATTTTGTAATTAAAAACCCACTAACAGTAGAAGTAAAAATAGGGGAAATTGTTTCTAATCGAAAGGAGGCTCCTTATATAACATTTATTATGAACAAATGCAATACCTTGGTCAGATACTGGAATGTGACGAAAGTCTGCTCCAAAAGACAATCCTGGAGGAACTTTGCCAGCAGTGTGGGAAAACTCATCAGAGACTAGTCGGGTACTTACAATTTCAACCTCTAGTCCAACTACATTCTTAAAACGTATGGTCACCAACAGTCGAGATACCTAAGAGATACTCAGGGAATCTCACTTCTTAGGCTGTCAGGAACACTGCTCTCAGTCTTCGATAAATCATGATGCTGAAATGTCTATAGAACAGCGATATACAACCCGCATTCTGGCGATGATTTAGGGAGACAATAGAGTTACTATATCCAATCATTACTACCGATCTCCTCTGTACACGGTCCAGAAGCTGCAAAGATGTCATTGGAGCCCCTGCCCATATATGGGAGTTGTATTCCACTTTAGGCCGGATGTAGGATGTAGATTTACGAGATCAGATAAGTTGAAATATTTCTTGCACCGGTTCCAAAAGCCTAAACACTTGAATGCTTCTTTCGACACTTCGAATATATGGCTAGCCCAACGAGAATCGCCCTGTATCTTCCTGCCCAGAACATCAAGAGTACGTCGATATCCACACCACCCATAGAGATTGACGAAGGTGCTGGATCAGTGCAACGTTTGTGTGACAACAAACAGCACTGGGTCTTTTGTGCATTAAAATCTACTCTGTTCATTTGGTCCCACTCACAGATCGGCTGAACACTGGGAACTTTACAACGTGAAGGGTAAATACCAGCACGGTATGACATGTGAAAAAGATTGTGCAATGGATGAGCTAGCGTCAAAGAGAGGCCCAAAAAAGATGTTAGATTTTGTATGTAAATACTGTAAAGGATATGCAAAATTCCCTTAACGGTGCTATGTAAAATACATATTAGGCGTGTTTTCGTTACAAGCTAGCTAGTCTGTGGTTTTCAGAAGCAACCGCTTAAGTGCATATTTGTCGATTTTGAGTTTTTGACACCAAACTGTTACATTTTAAATGCTGATTCGATTTGCCTAAACTTTTATTTAGTAAAAAAAAACATTTCACAGTAGTTGCTACTTGCCAACTTAAGACACAAACTTAAGTCATAATTTCTATGCATGGATTTTGCGGCTTAGCTCTCCATACAAATTAAGCGATTGTGAGTGCAGTACTCTCCGCTACAATAGCCACATTCTCGTCAAAGCTCACTGTACGACAGTCTCACCAAGACTTAGGCCAACGTGCCAGGTACTCACGTTAAACACGGCGACTCTGTCTCACCAAGACAAATTTACGTGCAGCAGTCACGGTTGGTGCATTATTTTGGGCAAAATTTTCAATTAACACACTGCTTGGGCTGCACAACATTTACTTCGGAAATAAGTTTGCATTATTTCCCAATGTTGGTCAAGCGCAAAATGATACATTTCGGTATGTTATATTATACGGAGATATTATACTGACATTTTGTCAAGATATCGGGCGATTTCAAATCGAGCACCCAAGAAAGAGAGAAAATATATGGAAAGACATCATACATAATAAAATACGACTCACCCTAGTATTCAGATCAAAAATAGTTTCAAGTTGTAAGTGTTATTCAGCATGAAATTTTTATTAAAAACTCTTTTTAAAATATGTCACCTACAATATTGCCCAGGCTCTGTGCATATTTTATATATAATTTTCCTGGACTGCAGTGAATCGATAAAGGAATTTCATTTATAATAAAAACATTAATTTCTTGATTTTAAAACTTTTAAATTTAATTATTTTATCACTGACTAACATTTTATAATTGTAAACACTTTAAACTGTATCGAGAGGGTTTCAGAATTCAATTTCACTTGTTGGTAATTTCTACGTAATTTCGTAATTTCTAAGAATCTGCAATTTTAGTTGAAAATAAAATATTTCTTTTAGCTTAACAACTTCAAGTTCGATAAAAATTCTCTATTTTGCATAACAATTATTTTGATTACACGTTTTTAAGTTTGTTTCTCTGGAATCGTACGCGAATGCTCCAACTACAGTTTTAAACTAATTTCTCTGCAGACACATTTCAATCTAAGCTCAAAACTTCATTCGTCGCAGAAATTATGGGGTGATCTCAATTACGATTGGCATGCAAAGAAAGCAACAGTTCAAGTCAAATGTGACTCAAACTTAGTAAAATGTATGGCATCAATGACTATATAGTACACACTTACATGCATATGTATATTTCGACTATGGACATATACCAACATATTCGATATACATATGTACAAACACACATGCTGCTACATTTATCAAGTAAGTTCATCAAAGAGGTATTGAATGTGAATATTGTGGAAGAGTCAAGCTGAATCGAAACTGATGAAACGCTACAAGACAATTATTGAGTGCTTATTTGGCAAAAATGTCCAATAGACCGTGAAAATGTGTTCCTCCATATCTTTCATGTAATAGACAAACACAGGCAAACACATGGTAGAATAAGGCGGATGTGTGAATGTGGGTATGCAATTTGAATTGATGGAAATGTTGCCAGATTGGAACTACGCCGGATTTCTGCACAGTATAGTCTCCAACCAATAATAATGTTATTCTGAATTAGTGCAGACAAGAACTAATTCAGCGGGTGAAATCATTAGGTTATTGTTATTGCTAACCCAACATACATTTCGGGCCATATTCAAAAACAATTATAAATTACCAATATAATTTCCATTTACAAAACTAAAAGTTGTTCAATTCTAACAAATTTGAATCGAAAAACGCACACTACTACTAGCTACTTTATCACATCACTTCGATCTGTCATCATTCAAGTCAGCTGTTTGTTCAACGTCACGCAAAACATTTATCACGGTCGTCTATTTACTAAAGCAAGTAAAGAACGTGAGCTCTAAACAGTAACAGTGAGTGAATTGTTAGCAGATTGAGTGGAGTACGTGCGCTTAAACATTTAAAGACTTATGCACATGCGGACCAGGGATGATAAATGCAACAGAAGAAATGGTACCCTAAAAGTACTTTGTGGTTCACAAAAGTACCAAATTTTCTCTTAAACTACATACATATACAGTGAAAGCTCTTCTTGCGGACAGCTCTTATAGCCGGACAGTTCTCTTAAGTGGAAAAATTTCTCGGTCCCATGCGGTATTTTTGGAGCAAATTAACCTCCGCTTGGCGGACATCTCACGTTGACGGTCAAAATCGCTGCGACCGTCAGTGTCCGCTTAAGAGAGCTTTTACTGTATTCTACTACATTTATTCAAAATCCAGATCATGGGAACAAATTTAATAAAGAAAAAATCACTACTTACCCTGCGTTTACACTAGGCAATTTTCGAAAGAAAATTAGGAATATGTATTTGTTGTTTGTGTGAAGTAAGCGTCCACATAATTATGAAGACAATACACTTTTCAGCAACCGTCGTTCGTATCGTTTCGTGCTCTGTTTTTCTTTTGTTTATATTTGACTGACAAAATGTAATACATTTAATTTCACTAAAACCAAATTTATATCTTGTATTGAAGATTGTTCAACTTTTTTCAACTTTTAAGATATTTTTCAATTGTTTTGTTTTCTTTTTTTCACACATTACAACGAAACTTCATCGAGTTTGCCGTTTACGTCAAACGAATTGCCGAATTTACAGTTTTCAAAAAATCAAAGACAGCGACGAAGGCAATGGGAAATGTGTTACTGAAAAAGTGTGAATGTATTGCGATTGACTTTGCAAAACAGTTTCGTGTAAACGCCGGGTTAGCTCTTTCGCTCTTTCAATAACATGTTCATTGGATTAGACCAAACCATATCGTGTTAACCTCTATGATTCTTTATTAATATCTTAGAATGAGATATAGAGTGAAGTTGATTTGATTTTTGAGTTGTTGTTAAATGCAAAATTTAGTCCCAGTTCACACTAGGCAATTTTACTTGCGGCAATTTTTATGATTATGTGATTGTCATTAAGAGGAGTAAGCAAACATTTTAAAATTCATAAATCAAATTTTTAGACACTGTGGTGCCATGCCCCTATTTGTATTTGCATATTTCGAATTCCCCTTCATTTGAGACCCATACAATTATATGAAAATGGAAGTATACGTTTTTAGTCGTCTTGGACCCGCGCGCCCTTAATGGTTATTTTTCTCAGTTTTTTTAATTTTTATTACGCCCTCTGAACTGCACTTCAGCCCTTTTATCTACGATCGAGGCTATGAGAAGTTTTTTTTTTTTATAAATTTTTGTTTCATTACCCCCTTCGAGAACAATCTTCGAAAGTCGTGACAGAGGTCACACAGGGCTGCAAAGTCATCATGTAAATCGGGTCAAAGTTATTAAATATTTCGAAAGCTGTAAAAGACACACTGTAGTCGCGGGACTTCCACGGTACATACTTTGACCGTTTGAGCGGCGTACGTGCATTTAAGGACGTACTTACCGGCCAACCCTCAAGTCGGCGCGTACATATGTTTACTCATGTTTACTGGGTGAAAATATACAACGAAGTGGTGGTTGTGAGCATTGTTTTTGTTTCATTCATTTTGTGTTTATTTTTCGCTCTTTGTCGACTGCTCTGCCTACATTTGTTGTGGATTTCATTCGGGGGCAGTGCGAGAGCAGCATTTTGGTGAGTATAAAACCGGACGTTCAGTGAGGAATGACAAACATTCGTTTCAACGTTCTCAATCGAATAACAACAAACGTCAGATTATAGCGCGAGTGCGATAAAGTAAGGCACAAAACACAACAGCCAAGAAAACAGAAAAATAATAATTTCATTGTGTAACAAAACATCAACGTAGATAATTCTATCAAAACCAAAAAGAACATTTAAAATATTTTATTGAAATTTGGAAAAACATTTAAAGAAAAATGAGTCAAATCGTGAATGCTGCTAAACAGACCACAAACCGGTTGATGCCACAAATTGCCAAGCAAGGTAAGTGTTAAGATTCCAAAAACGGAATGAACTAAACAGCCGGCAATGTAAACACCAGCATTTGGAGCAACCACAGTACGAGGCGTGCATTTATCAAACATATTTGGGGTTAGATTTCGAGAATTGTTGTTTTGACCATTGAGAAAAACGCTGTTGCAGATTCCTTTTGTTGCTGTTGAATTTCGCAATGGTAATCGCAAAGATACAGCCAAGCAACAGTTTATAATCAATTTCTGTTGGTGCACTCCAATCAGCCATCAGATTCCAATGCTCTTTATTTGACATCTTCAACTGTCACAGTGGTAATAGATCACTTTGGATTCCATTACTATTATGTTGTGGTAGAAGACCGACTTCTCATAGACTGGATTCCAACGGTTTTAAATGTTAACCTCGATTTTGAGTCTCCGGATTTTTATTTACTAATTACAATACAAAGTAAATATTTATATTGTAATATTGGGTCCAAGGGTAAACAGGGTGACACAGACCATATTGCTAGATTTTTGCAGCGACAGACCAAAGCCTCTGTTGGGAATCGAATGCACAACCCACACGCAAGCACGCTACCATCTTTCGATAATTTTTCGAATGACTTACAAAATAGTAAAGTATTCCTTAAACTAAAAAAAAAGTAAACATACGAAACATGTGTATTTAACAAAGTATAACCCTTAAGAAACAACGGGGTTTTGGCCAATATAGAGATCGGTGACATCATGCCCTTAATCCAAAACCGTGGCTCATTCAAATGCCTTATAAAATATTTCCAAGCGTAACAAACGGTTTTTAATTTATTGAAAACAATCCCACAAATTGTCATTTATTTTTATTAATTATCCTTTTCTGTTCTTAACTTTACAGTGGCCTGCTTCTCCACCTCATCGGCCCGCTTACAAGAGGGCGAATTCAAAGGCACACTGAAACCGAAAAGTGCCCGCCTAGTTGAATTCTCTAAGAAACTGAGAGCCAAGACACCATTGGGCAAATTAGACGAATTCTCGCGTCATCCCTTCCAAGAAGTTGAACCCCTGAGACCATGGCCCAACAATGTTAACCCCCATACCGGTGAAATTGGCGGTCCAGCCGGTCCCGAACCCACCCGCTATGGCGATTGGGAGCGCAAAGGACGCGTATCGGACTTCTAGTCAATGCCCAGCATCAGTATAGTAGCTTAGATTAGATCATAGAGGCAAATTTAGTTTGTATAAAAAATTGTTTAGTGTGTAAGTTGCACGGCTTCACTATTGCGCGGCCATGCCTTAGGTTACTACTTGTTCTTCATATGCATTGTTTTGTTGCGATTTTGTACAACATCCATAATAGACTGTACTGTGTATATTTATAATAACTCGAAAAAACATAAAAAGAAACCAAAAAAAAAAAAGAATATACATACAAAAACCAAATAATTATAATAAAACACAATACTGAAAGAAAAAAAATCGATACTACAAAGCAACTGCAGTGTTCTCATTTCCCAAAACACCAAAGGAATCTAAAAGCAAAAACTGGAAAAGAAGCACCAAAGAAAGTGTAAATGCAGTATCAGCGTCGGGGCCATCAATACACAATATTCCCGGTTTGTTCCTTTAATATCTTCACCATGTCCCCGCTGACATCCCACAATTGGTTTTGCAATTTCTCGTTTTGCGACAATTTGCTCGGCTCACAGAAGTAGCAGTTGTTGAAATAAAGCCCTGAAAGACCAGTAAGTTCATTGGCT
The DNA here is from genome assembly GCA_958296145.1 of Hydrotaea cyrtoneurina. Taxonomy (NCBI): domain Eukaryota; kingdom Metazoa; phylum Arthropoda; class Insecta; order Diptera; family Muscidae; genus Hydrotaea; species Hydrotaea cyrtoneurina. The sequence continues at coordinate 45,009,343 of OY282514.1, read as the reverse complement.
GTTGCACAGTAGATGGTGGTGGCCGCCGCCTGTTGCTGTAAGTAAAGATAAATCAAAACAGAGAAGCTATAATAACAAAGTACCCCTCTGGACATATGGTGCAAATGTACTCATCATTTTTCATTTATTTCTGACATTGCGTTGATGTGATATGTTCGTTCTTCTGTGTATCCCTGAACTTTAGTTGTTCTTTCACAGAATTTAAAAATGTTTAAATGAACGTTAATTTAACACACACACACATAAAATTAACAAGAATTAAAATGAAAGTGACGTTCAATTATGGTCATTTTAGTTTTCATATTTACCAGTGATTTGGTGAATGGCCGTACGATTGCGAACGCCAGACGGTAAAACCACCAGTTACGTTGTATCTTCGTTGACACCATATTGCCGGGATGCACTGAGAATACGGATATACCACGGTGTTTCCATAGCTAAAAATAAATACCATTGGGTCATTCCACCGTTTCGGGTGTTACATTTGTACGCATTAAATAGTGTTTTATTAGATGTTGTATAAGCAACTAGTCTATTACAACTATTGGATCGTCTACTATTTAAGTAACATTTTCTTTTCCTTGACTCACATTAATAAAATATGTGAGCAATAACGAGAAAATTACCAATAAGTAGCTGTTTCGGGTGTTACAGAATTTGGCGCTACTTGCTGGCAATCAGATTCAAAATGCAGAACTCAGCGAATTTGCATATGTAACCTTCAGTTTATTTACAGCAAGCCAAATTAGTTATAATAGCCCACCTAAATGCTAAACGAATAGCCAGCATCTTTTTTCCTTTAATTTTTATGAATAAAATTATCTGTTTCGGGTGTTACATGTGATTCGTTTCGGGTGTTACGAGTACGAAATAAAAACACATTTACCAGAAATGATGGGTTATTTTAATAAGATTTAATACGTTTTTAGTCAAACTATTACAGAACTGTATCAACAACTTAACTTAAAAAATTAACGAAAGTAAATGTTCCAGTTTTATTGTTCTACAATCATCCCTTATGATGAGATTCATCCTCTTCCGAATCACTGTAAACTTTACAATAGGAAAGTTTATCTTTTATTTTCGGTATAACCTCAAGATCGCCTTTGGAACCAGGTACAGCTGCCAAGTCAGGAACATGTTGCTCCTTTTTCAGTGTAGCAATTGGTTGCTGAAACTCTTCCTCCCATATGTCTTTCTTTACAACTACAACTTGAACGGAAATGGAATTGGATGTTTTCGCTGCTATGATCTGTCTGTAGTCGATCACTTTAAAATAATGCTGCTTCTGAAGATTGGGAATAGCTTGAACATCGTCCCAGAGATCTTTTAAAAACTGTGTTTCTCTTTCAATATCTTCTTTGCCTTTTGGGCATTGGTCACAGGATCCTGACATACAAGCCTCATTTGTGATGTCACAGGATATCATTTCCATTACTTTCTTATAATTTTTTGGTAAAGGCAGACATTTGTTCAAAGCCTCTAACAAGTTTATATAATTGGTATGATGCATACAAACGCACACGTTATGAGGCGTGTCAGCTATCGGAAGAACCTCAGTCGGCCTTAAATTGAAAAACGACGATCTTCCAATATTAATTTCAGGGTTGATGTCTTTGAAATATTCAAAAGCTTCGCGAATAGTCATAACCATTGTACGTTTCTGCTTCTTAGACTTCACACCAGTGTCAGGATCTCTAACGGTTTTGAAATCTTTCCTCCCAGGGGCTTGGCGACTAACATCATCTCTGTAAAAGAAATCCTTCGTAGCTTTCTGGGCTTCCATTGTAAGTCTTGGGCCTTTGTTTTTGAAATACCCTGTTGATTTTATATTATAATCCTGTCCTAACACGTCAGTTATTACTTTTTTGAGAACTGCAGCTTTATTTAATGGCGTTTCTGGGAGAGAATTCTTTACTTTTTTAACAGCTTTTGCAAAGGTGTTTATACATTTGTAAGATCCCATTGGAGAATCACAAACAACATTGTTTTTGTTGAGTTTCTTCTTTTCCCTACACGCTCGCACTCTGTCGCGCACCTTTAGACGATGTTCCAATTTAAGATCTTCTGCACAAGTCTCTTCTTTCTTCTTTTTCCTTCTAATAGCGTCTCTTTCCTTCTCTTTGCGCAAATGTTCGGCATATTTCACAGGATCCTTCTTTCTGTTTTCTCTCAGCTTAGCTAGCTAATTTATCTAAAAAGTATCAACATAATAATTATACACGCATGCATTTTAAAACAGACGCTGCGGCACCAAATAACTACGCATAATATGTATAAGTTTGTCATTACAACAATGTAACACCCGAAACGTTTCGGGTGTTACACATTTTCAATAGTTAAAACTCACAATTGAACACAAAGTTTATTAATTATTGATAGACATTTGATTAGCTTAGCACCATAACCTTACTTTTGCAAAACATGTTAGGCCAAAAACATTTAGCCAAAAAATTAAACAACTAATTACCTTTTTTTCGTTTTGGGTGTTACTTTGATACAACGGTTTCAAATACTCTTCAAAAAACAGCTTAGTGCAGGCTTTTTAATATTTTTTAACACGATTTGTGTAATTTCAATATCCAACCACAATTATAAAGAAAAATTAGTGACAGATGACAGGTTGCTTTCTCTTTATTAAGTGTTGCCATATATTGATTTATAAATTACTTGCATGGCCTATATTTTTAACGTTACTTTTAAGTAATGTAAAACATAAAAAATGTTGAATTTAGAAAAAAAAAAAATTCAGGCATGAAGGGTGGGAATGTTTTTTATATAATTGGCATAAAGCTGACTTTTAAATCTTATTTTTTTTTTCTGAGCTCTGGTCACTTTTATTATGGATTAACCCCATTATTATTAGTTTAATTGTTTGTTCTACTGGGAAATTAGCTGATAGAAAGGGGTTTTTGTGGCTAATTCTAATTGGATATATTCAAGAAGAAACTTCAAAATGTCATATCGCCTTATATTGACCTGATCTTGCAAAACGGTGTGTGTCACCCGATTCTTCGCCCCATAATTAAGGTCTCTTGTCTGGGCGTTTTGGCGTATCATTTCTAAAGTTGAAATTTTACATAATTCTAATATTTATAAAATAATTTCTAATATTTGGTCACTATTTCTTACACCAATCGTCTCGTACTATTCATATGTTTTTGTCTCACTGAACCGAATTTTGTCGATTTAGAATGCGAACCAAAATCAAACAAACGAACTCATGTTAGGATTCCTTTTTGTAGGTTGAAAAAGACCAACAAAACGTACGTTGGTGGTATTAAATATGAGTTACCACCTGAACTAAAATCGTCTGTTAGAATATCAACGTTTAAATCCTCGTGTAAACCCTCAAGGTCCCCCGCTAAATGTAATGTTGCCTTTGTTATCCTGCACATATTAAGAAAGACAGAAGAAAATATATCTAGGAAACAATTTTGAGTTCAGTAAAAAAATATGTGAGATTATAGGAGAATTTAGAAAGATTTCTGCCTCTCAACAAGGCAGCGCAACAGTTCATTATTTACCTAATTAAAGTGCCAGCTAACAGTGACAATCTAGGAAAATTGCAGATCAGACGAATTGGCCAAATTGGGGCTACCTTACAGGTTTCAAACGAACTGGAATCGCTTGATAAGGCAGTAGTGTTGGTTTAGGAAATGTGGTTCAAAGTGGTAAACATGATCAATTGGACTGCTCGCACATTTAGGGCCAATTACTTATTATGATATATTACAGTGTGTAATAAATACACTATCTTTAAGTGTAACGTATTGCTCAACCCGGAAATGCATAATGATTTCAGTGCATGTTTTGTTTTTCACCTTTTTGTTATTTCATTCATTGAAACTTGAGGACTATTTTATTTGGAAGTCTTGTTATTGTTGATAGTGGCGCATCTTTTAGAGGTAACTGTTTAAAACTGTTCTGTAAAAGGCACGTTTAAGTCATTTGAACGTTTGTACGGGCGTTCTTTCGTTGCCGGTATTTTTCTATGATTCATATTCGCCTTTGATTTTCATAAAGTCCACAGTATTAGCTCCAAAGTCTGTAAACCATGTGTCATAAAACTTTATGAACATTTCACAATATTGAATGAATCCCACAATTATCAATATAAACTCGGAAAATTTAATCATTCTGTATTGAGTTTTACAAAATCTCCTCTTTTTTTGTGAAAACCAATTTTTTGCGTTATTTTTATTTTTTGAAGAGGCTGGATGTTCTGGTTCCGATTACTACAACCTTATAATCTATATCAATAATAATAATTTATATCAGTGATTTTACGTGATGAAATAAAATGCTCCCTGTCACTTTGGAAAAAATAACCAAAAAAAAAAAAACCTCTCATAACTCGAACCACAATAATCCCATAGAAAAGTTCGACTTGGGGAGACTTTGAGTTATAGAATTACCATTAAAATTGTTTAAAGGAATTTGTCTCCTTGAAATGCTTCGTCTTAAAGAAAATTTGTTAAGGTCATTTTTCACTGGAGCCACAGAGCCAATTAATTTGTATAACTCTAGATGTTTTGTATATTTTTCTTTCGAATTACTTACTTTAGCCAATTTCGCCGCAAACAAAACATTGCACAATTTTGCATTATTGTAGGCCATCATGCTCCAGTATTTCTCAGGCGCGGGTGACAAATGTTGAGGCGTCAAATTATCCGCCGGTAAGTTGGAAAATCTACAAAGACAACAGGAAAATAAATAATAAACTATGAATAATGTAATATGAGTACGAATGCGATATATTTGTAAGTACGTTCATACATTTATTTATTAGAGATTAATTTGCATAAAGTAAAACGCACTAAAAATAACTACAATAACAACAACATCATCATCAGCGGTCACAACAATTAATCAAAGTGCATAAATTATTTGAAAGAAAGAAAAAAAACGAAAAATCCACATAAAAACAAAATGCAAAATAAGTTTACACATTTGTTGTGTGGTTTGCGCCAGGAAAAGCAACAAAGAAATACGCTGCTCTTGTTCAGGTCGGGCGTTGGATACCAACATGCACATGCTCACAACTGTGCCGCACACAAGAAGTCACGTTTTCGTCAGAGATGGAAGTGTCCGGCGGTCAATGACGGATCGTAATAATCTTGTAAAGAAAGAGCTTTTTATGCGAAATTATTTATAAAGGGTTTTCCAACAAGAGGTGTTAATTTGTATTACCCGGTATTTCGGTAGCTGCCACTTTTGAAGTTTTTATTCTTTAACATTGGACATGTAGAAACTACGTTATTACTAAAAACGGAACGGTACACGCTTCAACAACGCATTGAAATTATTAAAATTCACTACAAAAAATGGTGAAAATCTTGCAGTCACAGTTCGCAAAACTTAAGAATTTTTGGGTCGTCGTGAAGCACCTTGTCGAGCTGTTGGGACAAGAAGAATAAAACGCGTGCACGTCGCTCAAGAACAACTGAGAATATTGTTGCTGTAGCCTAAAGTGTTGAAGAAAATCCAAGTTTGTCCATTCTTCGTCGTTCTTTGGAATTGGGCATTCCACAAAAGTCATTACACCGTATTTTCTATAAAGACATGGGTCTTAAGGCTTATGAAGTTCAGTTAACTCAAGAACTCAAGCCGGCCGATCCTCAATAACCTCGTGTCTTTGCTGATTGGGTCCTTGAAATGCATGCATATTATCCAAAATTCCATCGAAAAATCATCTTGACTGATAAGGCCCATTTCCACCTCGGTGGCTACGTCCACAAGCAAAATTGTCGCATCTGGGGGTCGGAAAACCCTCTCCATCCTCAACGTGTGACTGTTTGGTGGGGTTTATAGTCCGGCATGGACATTGGACCTTGCATTTTCGAAAATGAGTTTGGATCAACAGTTACGGTGAATGGATTGGATAATATGGATCATACCGCCTAAGTGAAAAGAAATATCGAACTACTCGGTAAGTGCATGTTTGCAAGGAAATATGTACGTGCTTCGACATGAGTGTATGCGTGATTGGGCGGAAATACGTATATACATTCCTTTTAACTTAGTAAAGTTTGTTACGCATTCCGTAGGAAACAAACACCTCCAAACATGTAAGTTTTTGTGGTTCAGGCGAATACACATATATATATATGGTTTGCACAAATTTGTTGAAAAATTAAATACTATCCGAAATTTCTGAATATTTTTTTTGCCAAATTTTTGTACGGTATTTTTGGACAATATTTCGTTTTTTTAGGAGAAAATGCATTTGGGACATTTTTTATAGAGCCTTTGTGAAAGAAGTCACCACATAATCTAAAAGAAAGTAGCATTCCTGCCTAGATACCAATTTGTGGAAGCAATTTAAAAAAACACAGAAACGCTTTATGTCGTTATTCCCAAAATTGGTGTGCGATAATTGTGTGAGTTTTGTCTGAGTATTTCAAAGTTCAATGTCTAGAGTTGGAAAAGATTATACACTTCAGTAAGGACGGGTCTACCGTTGGAGATTTTGGTTGTTTCAAAATGCATCATCGGTTGCGAATACATAGCTAATACACAACAAATACAGGTATTCAAGTAAAACAATAGTCTTTGACGGTGAAACAAGTATAACAAATTATTAATGTGCATAATTTTACAAACAAGGCTGGCATTTTAGATTAATTAAAACTTTTTAAATATGATGTCAGACTGAAAGTCTCGTTTAAATTAGCAATAAAACTAATTAATTTATGTATAGAAAATATTGGAACGGAAGTAAAACTCGTGACTTTATTCGTTGATATGGTGGGGGGGGAGGGTACAGTCGAACGTCATGAGTACAAAATCAGATGATTCACAATTAGTTGGAATTATTAGATTAGATTATTTAAGGTAATCGGCGAAGATGAGTCTGTTGATATACGAGGACACCATATGTGTCTCGAAGACACAACGGCAATTGCAGCGTAGAGATAGTGACACAAATTGTAATTGTAGGGATATATACAGGAAAGGTTTTTATAAATCACACGATTCGGGTTTCTAAATTGACAATTTCATTATTTGTATATAATAATAATTTATAATATAATAATTTTCATTCAAAAAAAAATTCACATTAAATGTGCTTTTCAAACATGGGCAAAATGTTATGTAAAATATAGAGGGTAGTGGGCTAGTTCCTTCTGATACCTTCTGTGTAAATGTTCCCAGTTTTGGAATTGGTATAGCGAATATAACACAATCTTAAGCTCGATTCACATTTGGCAAATATTGGACACAAAGAAGTCACACAATCTGAACACCGACTATTTTTTAAGGGCAAAATCAGCCGATTGTATCTGCCAGCAAATAAAAATTCGACAAGTGTGAACATTCAACGTCAAATATTTGCCTTTTCTTTGGCAAATATTTATATATATAACTTTTGATTGTTAATAAATTATATTATTTGCCAGCATATAAAAATTCGACAAGTGTTACAATAGTGCCTCTTTTTTGGCTAATATATTTATTTGCTCTTACAAAACTTTTGGAAAAGATAACACTTGAAAATAACAGCTAATCCGAGCAGTGGTCCCTAGACTTTACAACCTTTTTTGTATAAATCAGCCCAAAATAAAAGAGAAAAAAATGAAATCAAAATGTCAATATCTCGAAAACAGGGTGATGTATAAAAAAGTTTTATTTAATTGTTTGTTTTTTTTTCAGTTTTTCCGCGTCATTCTGACTTAATAAACAATTTTGAAATTTGCCAGACCATTGCACGGTCCTACAGGCGGAAATCCGAACAACTACAGATATCCAAATGGCTATTAAGGGAATAATGTCTAGAACGGTAAAATCAAGATTGTAAAATGTCGATTAACTCTTACTCTAGATATGGCAAAAAAAAAAGAATGTGAAAAACAAATGTTTGCATGCAAAGTAAAATATGTTTGTGTGTAAGAATATTACGTTTAGACAATAAATGTTTGGGACTTAGAACATTTCTCCGCAAGAATGATAGAAAGAATGATTATGATTTCCCGTTAGATGAAGTAGTTTGTGCCTTGTAAGGGTTGCCAACACTATTTGTATGTACAAAGAGTGGCAAGTTTCAGATTGAAACACAGCGTAAGAACTATTGTTGGCAACACTGCAATTGAAACCACTTTGACTATCAGCCAATAGGAATACACTACGCGTGACGTCATTGGATCAACCTGCGCAGAACATTTTTTCCTTGCGCGGGATGTCGTAATCTTTGTTTCAACCGGCCGTGACAAATAAACCGTTCTTTCATCTGCCAGCGGTGACGAATAAACGATTAAAACTGACAAAATCAGTCACCAAACTGTTAGCTGACTTCTTTGGCAACATAGTGGATAAGAACGCCCTCCTGGAATCTGAAAATGATCCAGAGGACGTGAATGTCACCGTCATCCACACGGACATAATGTAGTGAAGTTTATTCAAATCAAACTTTACCACTTAGCTTCTACAGCTGGCTCCAGTCGCGAGGAGCTCATCTGTATCAAAGAAACTTGGAAACTTCTAGAGCCTTTATTAGGACAAGGATTTTTGCGATATGGACACGTGCACTATCGCCATTGAGAGCAAGAGGCGGAATGTGTGGTTCATGAGCAGATACATGGCCTCAGGTCCTTTACAAGGCAGATGATATTCTGCGGAAACAATATGGATAACATAAGTTATCATTAGTTCGATATTGTATCACTGTGTTATTAATACTTCAAACATCATTAGGATATTTGCATCAGACATTACGAAGTAAGATTTTTTTGCATTATTTATTTATGAAGAAAACAAAATTAGTAGTTTTTGTATAAATTTATATATTTAAAATTCAACATCAATAATACGTGTTGAAAAACTTGTTTCCTGTCGCATAAGGTGTTGCCACATTTATTTACAGGTATTATTTTGGTATTCAAATAAGAATGACATTTTTTGAGATAAATGATCGGATGCTTATTTTATAATAAAGAGGAAGGTATGCCGTTAATTATGAAAAATAACATCGGCCAAATGGCCACCACGATCACGCTTACAGGACCATATCATTTTCATGAAATTTTCCATAACCAAATCGCAAAGTGGCTGCCCTATGCGCTCAATAGCCTCACGAATTCTATCTTTGAGATCTTGAATTGACGCTTGGCTGTTGGCTTAGACCTTATCTTTCACGTGGCCCCAAAGGAAGAAGTCACAAGGTGTTAAATCACAAGATCTCGTTGGCCAATTGTGATCACCTCTTCGAGAGATAACACGGTCCGGAAACTTTTCCCGTAAAATAGCAATGGTTTCGTTGCATGTGTGGCACGTAGCGCCGTCTTGTTGAAAGTAAACGTTGTCCAGATCAATATCGTCGTTCCATTTTTAGTAATGGTGTAGTTTCTACTTGTCAAACGACAAAGAATAAAAGTTTCAAAAGTGAGTGAAACCCCTTCTTGGAAAACCCTGTACTTGAAGAATTAGGGGGCAACACCTTGTTGCATTCGGTTAAGCGGAAATGAAAAAATCAAGATTTAAAATTTTAATTCAATTCATTTGGTTGACAATAATTATGTCAGATCATTTGTTTTACATTCATCATATTTCTCTTAAGAGGTGTTCGTCTCCTATACGTTGGTGTCTTTGCATTAACAATGTGTTTCACATAAACGATTTTTCAATAAAGCGGATTTTCGTTTAAGCGACAATTATTTTTTTATATTGAGTGAGATTAGATTTAGCTTGCCAGACAAAACACTGCTCATGAAACGAGTGAATGTACAAATAACGCAGCTTGACTTATTAGCCATTCAACTGGATTTCAGTTCAGTTCAGACTGATCGATCGATTGCCAACAAGGATTGCCGTCATAATTGTTGTGGCAATTCATAGTTCCCATCACTTGGAATGGTTATTTTAAGATGCAGTCAATTCGGCTATGTGCTCAATTCAGTTCATTTTCTGCATTTGTGTGTGTTTTTTTTTTTTGAAAACTGAATAAGAAAAAGACTTGGATTCGCAACTTGTCTTTTGATTCAACATTAGAGAGACGCATATCTACCTACGAGTACACAATGTATGTACATGTGGGTAAGTTCATTTATTAAAAAAAAAGAAGAAAAAAGCGCCGGTTGTTTGTTTAGGCATATGCCTGCTTAAATCAACTGCATGGGCTATGGACTTTGGACCCTCACCCAAGTGTACTCCGAATTGGTGGATCGGAGAGACACAACGTAACGTTCGCCCCATGGCATTCGGTATTCAGTGCAGACGCCACCAGGCAGACGGCGACAGAAATCGCACTCTGCTTCTGTCGCATATAGAAATGCGAAATAAAAACAAAACATGAGATGAAAACCACAACCACAATAAAACCGGCAATGGAAGGCTACAATTGAACTGGGTCGACTATGTAATATCCTACATCACTACTGTGGTTAAGCACAATTCCTGGGAAATTCATATTCTGATAGGTCCATCTGAAAGTTCATCATGTTTTCCAGGGAGGTTGGAACCACAAACGGGATGTGTAGACACCATGTAGGTCGTATATTAAATAATCAACTGAGCATTTGTTTTTTTCTCGTACAAGTTACCCCTGATTAATTCTGGATAAGCGTAGACATGGATGTTCAGTTCTAAAGTAGTCTGAGACCAAGTGCACGAAAATTAGCATGAATGTACAGTTAGTTTAATTAAACCCACTAATCCCACTTGTGATGCACAGTTTCCTGTCACAGCTACATCAGAACTGAATTGTTGAATTATTCGATGTACAAAGCCTCTGACATTTGACAAAAGTTGACCTCACCGGCAGAGTTGCTAGAAAAGTATGCCCATAAATCGTCAAAATTAAAAACCCCGGTTTCTTTACAGAATTTGAATTTTATTAGGAAAAAGTAATAATAATTATCGTAATTAATATAACAGTCAAACTTCCATAACTCGAACCACCATTATCCTATAGAAAAGATCGACTTACGGAGACTTTAGGTTATGGAATTACTTACATGATCTATTTATTTATTCGAATTTATTAATTTTTTCTTTATGCGTACAGTTTTAATAACTTGAAAACCTATGTAATTTTTTTGTTGTGAATAAAAAGTAACTTTAATTTGTTTAGGACTTTGTAAGGCTTAGAGATCATTTGTTTTGCTCGTTTTTGTCGCCGTTAGATTCATCATGTTTCTCTTAAGCGGTGTTCGTATCATATATGTGTGTGTCTTTGCATTAAGAATGTGTTTCACATAAACGATTTTTCAATAAAGCGGATATCGATGCGATCCCAACTTTATTGTTTGGCTTATTTTCTCCAAAAAGTTCGACTTATGGAAGTTTGTGCCATTATTTTCTTCGAGTTGTAGAGAAATTCGAGTTATAAAAGAGCAATTAAAGGGAATTTGTCTACTTAACGCTACTGCTAATAGATGTGCTTCGACTTAAAGAAAATTCGACTTATGGAAGTTTCACTGTTATTGATTTTGACAGTTTTTACTTTTGGATGAAACGAAATTTCTGTAAAAAAGTTGAAACGAAATTCAAAATGTTGAAATTGTAATTTTCTAGTTTCGTTTTACAAAATGATGGCATTAGGCATCAAAACAATTCGATAGTCTCTCATTTAATCGAGTTCGTTGATTGTTTTTATTTTATTTATTTGGCGAAATATCTAGCTGAAGGATTTGATAAAATTAATCCTTTTTTTCTTGTTAGGTTTCGTTAAAACTGGACACAAAAATAAATTTGATGTCCATTGGTGATGCCTTACATAAAGTGATGAAGCTGTCGCTTTTAAAAGTCCCTAATGACGATAAATCGTTATTTCTGGCAACACGGCTCTGCGGTAAGTTATCGATTAAATTAACGGGCAACATTATAAAATGGAAAACTCGGGTGAATTTGAAGTTTTAGAAAGGATGATCGATGACTATGAACATAGGTAAAGACGGAAGTGTACACAAATTTGGAGTGGAATCATTTTTAATTATTTTTAACTTATTCATTATGTAAAACATACCGCTGCATGGCAAATTGTAATGAAATGAATTTTGGGTGTTACTTTTTTATATGCATTTATACCAATTTAGTATTTTTTAAAAATTCCCTAATTGGCCGACAGTCTTTAAATTACAAAAAGAAATAAAATTGATAATTGGAAGAAGATTCTTAAGATGAACTTATTTTTACATCGTCGGGAATCCAACATCATGCAATTTGAGTTCAATCTGAACTGAAGCCGATGAACTATTCTGTTTAACCATCATATGCTAGCTATGAAAATGTAATGTAAGCGGACTTTTTCCAGGTAGTGTACAAATGTCGTGAGTGGCTGAAATATGCACAAATAAGAAAGACAAAAATAAAACTATAATAACAACATTAGCAAACCGGCTAAATTGGACTTTGGATTTGTTTTGGTTTTAGTTTCGAATTTAATTTTCAAGACAAGTTCAAACGAATAGACGCAGTTTCATTAAAATCCGACAAACAATACAGTGAAATAAATTATAACACTGCCATCCCGTATAGGATTACAAAAACAACAAATGTTTAAATTTCTGGATGGTGATTAAATCGACCATAAACATTTGTTGTACGGCATTATCAGTCAGTTCAGTTGTCGTCATCCATTCTTGGGGTACCAAAGTTCAAACGTTCGATTGGATCGACTGGTATACACATGCAAGAGGGAAATCACGTCAAACGTAGCAGAGAAAAAATGTTTGGATTCGCATTTGTTGAATATTTTACAAGATTAGATATTGTTCAGAATTGTCCCAAAAAAAGTTTTCATAACATAAATTGATTCTAATGTCTCCCCGTAGTAGGTTTAATATAAATTATTATGATGATCTCACAATAAATTCTATTACATCTACTACTGCATTTTCCATTGGCCATATACTTCCCTCCTCTGTGATCTCTTGGTCTGTCAATTCTCCTCTATTACTTTTTTTATTTTGTATTTATTACAATACAAAGTAAACTTATATTCCAATTTTGGGTCCAAGGGTAAACCGGGTGACACAGACAATATGGCTAGATTTTTGCAGAGACAGACCAGACATGTGATGGGAATCGAACCGACAACCCCCATGTGGATAGGCAAGCACGCAACCAACTCGCCTACCGGGGCGCTTTGTTTATTTTCTATTAAAAGGCGTGCGCTTATCCGAATTCGACTGTACTTCTACTTCTAAAAGGGACATAACTTCCACATTTATTTATTGATTTTCTTCAAATATGGTTTGATTTCTTCAAGTGTAATAAAAAGTTTAAATTGTTTTTAAAATTTATTATAAATTTAGTTTAAAAAAAAAAAAGATTTTGTGTTTATAGCATTTTTAGGTCACATAATTTTAGTATATTGTACTGTTTGATCCAAAATCATAGTCAAAATGGGAAAGGCAAAACCAAAGAAAAAGTTAATGAAAAAAATAACAAATTTTAAATACAAAATTTCTTTTTTTTTTTACTGATTTTAGGAAGCTTGCTCTCGGAAAATACATCTAGTTTCCAGGCAATTTTTTTTTTGCATAGTTTAATATTAAGTAGTAAATGACAGGCATTTATTTATCGATCCACTTAAATAAGTCATTATAATTCTCAATGACCAAACGCTTAACAATAATACACTTCTGGAAGCAGGGTTACAGTCGGCCCTCTAGTCTGCCTCTTGTTAGAAGGGTTCCAAAAAAAATCGAAACAATATTTTGTTAAATGTAAATCGCCTTTTTTTGAAAATATTGAAGAACTTTGAACTACGTTTTTTACCACAATAATTCTACAATCCACGTTCGGTCCCATTGGTCGCACAGTGCAATTCACTCATTTTCATTTTTTTCATTTATTTGCACAGATTTTGTAATTTAAAGCCTCACGGCCAATTATAATAAATTACAATAAAAACTACTCCAAGAATTCAAAAAACTATTTAAGGTATAATAATTTACATTAAAAATAATATGAAAAATTGGAAATTATATGCTACTCCGATGTGAACAAAATCGAAAACTGCAACATAGAACATTTTCTATTTAATAAATTCAAACGCTTAAAAATAAGACACTTCTGCCAGTAGGCTTATACGGCTTCAAAAAATCATAACAATTTTTTTTCTAAATATAAATCTCAGTTATTTTAGAAATGTTGAAGAATTTTGAACTACAATTTCTTCAACAAAAAAATCTATAATACATGTTCTATCCCATTGGGTGCACAGTGTAACTCACTTATTTTGTATTCAATAAATTCGTTCAAACAACTTCGTTACTGTAGTTTCCTTTTTTCAAAGTACAAATCAGCTCTCAAATCACACATCTGTAAAACTAAACAATGTGTATTTCATTGTAGTTCATGCCACAACAATATTTCTATTTATAGAAATTCTAGTTTTTGTCGCAATTCCATGTGTTGGGCGTTATCAGCGAAATGCGTTTCAATATTAGTTTGAAAGCATTGCAAAATATGGAATGTATGTATTTTTGTTACATAAAACTTATCAGAGTTCCTTGTGTAAACAAATGGCGTTCTAATTGAAAAATAATAAATGATTTAAAAGATTAATGCAACGCAGCATTTATTAACATAGCCCGAATAGCCACACATGGGAGTTGTTAAATAGAGACTTGAGTTTCAAATTGTGGTGCGATCATTGCTGAAATAAAATAGGTGTGTTCCAATAAAAGTGCACCATTTAAATGATGACGCATTTTATTCTGGGCAAGTGGGTTCTCTGAAATTGGATAGCTGCCGCCTATGATGAGACGTTCGTCTCACAGATAAGTGATATTAAAATGTGGAACACATTCCACAATACGACTATTCCAAGTCGACAAAAAAGAAAATACTTTTGTGTGTGTTTTCAAATACAGCTCCGTCAAAATCCTTGCAACTTATTGGTTGTAATGAGAGATTATTCAAATTGACATTATAACGTTAATCGTGTTAATGCACACACTTTATACAGATTCATTACAAACGGCATGATAATTGAAAATACAACGTATGGAAATGATAACAAAATAAATGTAAATCACAATAACAACAACACGACAATTATAATCTGTTAAGGTATTGAATATTCTGTTTCTTTGTTGAATATTTACTTTTTTCCTGTTCTTTTTCATGATTTGCTTTGAAAGATTTTTATTGTGATACAGAATGCAATAAAAAGTTATTATTGGAATTTTTTCACAAAACAAAAAAAAAATAATATTCGTAAACGAATTTTGTAGATTTTTTTTTGGAATTTTTTCTTTATTCATTTTAAATAATTCACTTTAAAACAGAGTTTCGAATGAAAATATTTGGTTGAGATACACACTTTTGTTTGATTTTTTATTTGGTCTTAAAAAAAACACAAACAATATTCGCTTTAACCATTATTTCGAATCTTTTCTCATGCGCTATTGAAAATTTAACATTATCGACAGAAATGCAAGAAAAAATAATAAAAGAAATTATCTGGGAAGTTAAAAGTTATGTTTAATTTTTGTTAAAATCAGCAAACGATATTTGTTTGGGTAAATTTGTTGTAAAAAAAGTGTCTTAAAATTCCCTTTTTCGTCGAATGTACTTTTTTTATGTTGACTACAATTTTGCAGGGAGACGTCCGATCATACAATACAATATATCCTATTAGTGTTAATTATGTGATATAAAAATAGTGTAAACATAATGGTAGAAATTTAAAAAAAACATTGTTTCAACTCCCTTGCTACACTAAAAAGATGTCATCTAAATATCTATCAAACAGTCTTCACAAATCCACTGAAGTTTCTCATAAATTCCATTGATAGTATGTACAAGTTTTATATAAACTTAAAGGATTTGCTAAATGATTTCAAAGAAAAGTTTCATAAAATATCCCGCCCGCTATGATCTGCATAATGTAATGTTTTCATTGAATTCATAAAGAATAGTTTATGAAGCTTTTCTGTGAAGTCAATTTGTAACCATCGTACCAGACTTCCAGACCTAGTATACTACTCCCAGTATGCGTTCCATGACAGTGGTCTCCCTAAATGTAAGCGTGAGTCGTATTGTTCAGACTCAAGAGCAAAGTATTACGCTATAATTACTAGGCTGTAAGTGGAAAAATCAATAATCATCTCTCGAAAGCGCTCACCAAACAGTCACACGTTGAGGATGGAGGGTTTTCCGAGCCCCAGATGCGACAATTTTGCTTGTTGACGTAGCCACCGAGGTCGAAATGGGCCTCATCAGTCAAGATGATTTTTCAATGGAAATCCGGATAATTTTCATGCATTTCAAGGACCCAATCAGCAAAGACACGACGTTGTTGATTGTCGGCCGGCTTGAGTTCTTGTGTTAACTGAACTTTATAAGCCTTTAGACCCAAGTCTTTATGCAAAATACCGATTAATGACGTTTGTGGAATGCCCAATTCCAAAGAACGACGAGGAATGGACAAACCTGGGTTTTCTTCAACACTTTGGGCTGCAGCAGCAATATTCGCAATTGTTCTTGAGCGACGTGCACGGGTTTTATTCTTCATATCACTAACTTGTCCCAACAGCTCGAATTTTTCCCACAATTTCTCTATTGCGGTCCAACAAGGTGCTTCATGATGACCCGAAATACCGGGTGATTCAAAATAACACCTCATGTTGGACAACCCTTTATTATCTAGCCAATGCGCACTGAAACAATACCACATGTTGCACAGTGTGGTGTAGGCTGAAAAAAACCTTTGTAAAATCTATGGACCAATTCTCGAATGAATTAAATTCAAGAAAGGATGATGAATGAATGTGGTTAATTGGACGTATAGAGGAACGTGCAGTGCGATAACATCGTGGAATTCCGTTGAAAGAAAAACAGTTCTTGGTGTTTACAGATTAACAAAGCTGAAGCTGAGGCCTATACCAATAAATAAAACGTAGATTGTATAGTGAGTAAGTAATTAAACCTCTGAAGTCTATGAGGAAGATAGATAGCACTTGGCAGATGTCATAATGAAAACAGCCGCCCGGTAATGATAACGTGTTGAAATCTTCTTTGTTGTTTGTTTTTGCTTCACACTGCAGCTCAATGAACTTAATGCCTTCGGTCGACGTAGTGGCTTTTTAAGACTCTCCAAGAGTTAAGTGCTTATAAATGAATAAATAAATAAAAGTCATTTTTTTCATTTAAAAAAATTGATCTAATATTTATCTACTAATACAAAGCACTGTCAATTATCTCACCCATTCTAAACCAAATACTAATAAGTACCAACAAAGGATAAACAATAACGATTTCATTGAGTTCGATTCCACTTTGTAGTGTTGTGTTTCAAGAACAAAAGTAATGTCACGTACAACGCATACGGCAGTTGTCAATCCATCGGCCAAAAGTCTGTAACTTTTAATCTAGGAAACATTTTTGAGTTGTGTAAATAAATATTTTAAAGTATTAACATTAAAAACTTCTCGTATTTTTCGATTTTAAGGGGGAAACATTTTTCAAATTGTTTTGTAGGTGTAAAAAAACACATTTGTTGGGTAGAAAAAATTAGGTTTTTTCATATTTAAAATGCCAATTTTTCAAATTTTGAAATTTAAAAAAATTTAAATTGATTTTTCGTTTTTTTGGAACTATGTTTAACCCTGCCATTACACGTACACCCACGGTGCTATCAGCGTGGGGGTTGTGGGCAGGGTTAGTTTAACCAATAACATGATTAAAGGATCAACTTCTTTGAAAGGTACAAGGTTTTATGACTTAATCTTAACTAAATACTACACCTGCAGAATCGTTTGAGTCCCACCAAAGGCTTTGGTCAGTCGCTAGTCTGTGTGATCCGGTTTACCTTTGTTCCCAAAATGAGAATATAAATGTACTTGGTATTGTAATTATTAAAAAAAAAATTGTTTGTCAGTTGAATTCACATATTTTCTACGAAACAAAAGAAAAATATCGGAAATCATTTGAAAACAACCGAGGGTCTAAAATATTTCACCGGCCAGTTGCAAAAATGTGTGCGTGTTGTTTTGATGCTCATAATATTTACAACTTTGCCTCAGAGCAAATCAAAATTCCAAACGCTTTGCGAGATTTGAGCCTGGGAAAATTATCACTTTTTTTTGCAAAAAAAAACCCAAATCTTTGGGTGCCTTTAAAAAAAGTGCATGTCTGTGGGAAGCTATGCCGTTAATAATGAAAAACAAAATCAGCCAAATGGCCACCACGACCACGCTTTCAGGACCATATCCTTTTCATGAAATTTTCTATAACCAAATCGCAAAGGGCTGCCCTATGTCCTGGATAGCCACACGAATTGTATCTTTGAGGTCTTGAGTCGACGCTGGGATGTTGGCGTAGACTTTATCTTTCACGTGGCCCCAAAGGAAGAAGTCGCAAGGTGTTAAATGACAAGATCTCGGTAGCAAATTGTGATCACCTCTTCGAGAGATAACACGGTCCGGAAGGTACTAATAGAAGGACATTTATGTCTAAAGGAAGGTGGTGGAAGAAGCTGAAAAGTAACAACTTTTAGTGACCCCCATTACTGAAACGAACCTTTTAATCAACGTCATAGCTCCTTTAAACCACTAAACTTGATCTCTGCTCTTATTGGATGCCACGTTTATATTTCAACTCGTGATGACTTTATTACTACACTAACCAAACTACTACAGGGTCCGCCAAATAATTTTTTTTTTTTTGAAAATTCAATAAAAAAAACAACTGTATATTTTCTCAAATTTCTTTTTTTATTTGAAAGTACTACAATCCTTCCGGTTAATAAGGGAAAATAATTTCATTCAAATGGCTGCCTCGGCTGGCCATGCAGCGGAAGGACAAAACTAATTATCTGTCAAATCAGACATGAGCTAAGTGTTACCATTCACGAAATAAGCACTAGTTAAAAAAAAGTTAGATGGCGGACCCTTTATATTGTCCGAATAATGGGGCGTGTCTGTTTTGGGTTGCCTCGTCCACCATTTTGGGATTGTCTCGGAGAGAACTGCAACTTTTTTCTTTTCTTTTTTTGGTGTAGCCGGTTAGTAGTCGTAGGTTACTTAGAGTTTTATTTCTATTTCGACTACGGTAAATTTGCAGTAGTTCATTTTGCACAAACGCTTTTTTTAATCAAATTCGATACGCTGATTAAAAATATGTCTCAAGGTTTTCGATATATATCGATTTTAAAATTACCAAAATACAAGTGTTTTTTTGCAACATTTCAAAAACCGTTATATCTCGAAAAGTAGAAAGTCTATTTTAAATCAGCTTAAAGATTTTTGATCTGAGCACAAAAATTAAATTAAAAAAAGTTATTTGCAAGAAAAACTAATGTATTTTTTCTATAAATTTCAAAATTTTAAAATAATTGCATGTTGAAATGACTAAATTGTATGTTGTTTTTTTTTTGGGGCCATCTTTCGTTTTATTTTCGCATTTGGGTAATTTTTAATTTTTCGTGGAACTGCAATTAGAACATTTGTTTCTGTTATCAGTTTTTTTTTTCGAAAACGTCAATTAATTATTAACGAATTTTAAAAAACGAGGATGAGTTGTATTTTTGGGAAGACGTGCTTTTTTAAAAAAAATTACAGGCTGTACGGTTCTCTCAAAAGATAATGTGTAAAAACATAGTCAATGTTTTGCAAGAAAGTTTGGGGAAGAAAATTTAAAAAGAATATGTGTTTGCTGTGTAAATGCACACATATTTAAAGTTTATTGTTTGAAAAGTATTAGGTCTCTTGTTTTTAAATTAGGTAAAAAATTACCAATCGCTTAATCTTTCTTATGTCAAAAATCCTATGTTCAAAAGATTCACCTCCACAGTTAAAGGTTAATAATCAACTGTTACAGGCTTATAAATGCGCAAATGCAGAGAAAGTTGGGGTTTGTTTTGTTTTTTGTGCCACCTTTAAGGCATTTTTCATAGAGCAATGAATTGGGCAATTTTACCGGATAGAAATTAATAAAGTGTTATTTAAAGTCAATGTTTCAGTTGAAATTTCTCTTAAATAATAGATCAACCATTGCAGACTCCAAGCACTGTGAATTGCCAAGAGTCTTTTAAAAACAAATTGCATTTAAAAATGAAATGCAGGTAAATAAAGTGTTTACATTGTAAAACCAGAACTCTTTTGTCCGGCCGGTGGTGGTTTCAATCGAAACTCTGATCTGTTGAACAATGAGAATTCAATAAAAAAAAGCAACTTAACTTCTTTTATTTACGAATGTGATAATAATGAATTGGAATGATGACTCATGAATTGTGTCAAAGATGAAAACAAAGCAAGACGACGCGTCGGTCAATTGGCATAGGTCAGTGATACGAATGAAACATGCAAACAAAGCTATTGGCGGTGTTTTGTCTTTCTGTTTATTAATTTTTCGCAGAACTACAAAACATTATTAACACAATATTTCACAGTATATTGTCTCATTTTCTTGGCTGACGCTGTCTGTCTGGTAAGTGGAAGTGGCGTACGTGCAATTTCCAACGAATTCACCAATCATTAATTGTCGGTTATGTGAGATTTATTTCTTTCTGTTCGTTCTTAGTTTTTGCCTGGTTCCAATGTTTGCTGTTAAATATGCAATACATAGCGAACCACACAATATATATTTTTGTGGATTTCCAAACAAAAAATTGAGAGCAAGAAAAATGATTTCTTGGTCAAACAACCACAAACGAATGAGAGAGCGACGAACAAACAACAGCGACAGTGTAATGAAGGGGGTGGGGTTAATGTTTATGTTCCACACAAAATGTACGTCGCTGCATACATCACGTTCACGTGTACTCGTTCGTACATCATCAAATCTTATGGTGTTTTTACTTCCTCTGGTGGTTCTTCACTCGAAGACTTCCTCACACTTCAATATCAGCTTGGCGATTCTCCAACGTTCAATGTTATGGTGTGAATTTGGGAGCTACGTGAGCAACGGAACGCGCACCAAAATACGAAAACATTCAACAATCGCAACATCAAAAGCACCAAAAACAAACAGAAAAAATGAGGCAAACAGAAACTCCAAAAACCAAACAATTGCGTTGTAATCGAGTACTGTGTATGACTATGTACTATGTTTGTTGTACATACCCATATGTAAATACAGCAGTGATCAAACAGATAGCAGTGTCTTGAAATGGTAACAATATTTTTAAATACATTTGAAAAAATTTGGAGGATATTTTCGAAGAAGGCTTCCAAAAAACAAAAAAATTAAATTCTTTTTTGGTTTTGAGGACGCGAAAGCGACTGGACCGATCATTTTGGAATTTGCACAGAATTTAGTAGTCCGCTTGGATGTAATCTTTATATTTTGGAAAACACTTAACGTGAGAGTCTTGACATTTTATAAAGTACTCGAGCTCAATGACATGACCGGGACAGTGTGAGTGGAAGCAAAAGCAGTTCTATGACTATGATTTTGTGTTCATTCATTAAGAATTAACGCAAGTAGTTGAGAAAACTGCGTTAATAGCTGTTGAGCTCTTCAACATCGAGTGTCTTGAAATCTTGCATGAGAAAAATGGGTAGGATTACTTACTTATTTCCCTTAACATTCAATGAAGGGACAGACCGGGAACTTCTCTCGAATCAGTGAGCTGTGTACGATATATTTTGTATACTCATTGACCGTTACCGAACGGCTAATGTTTTTCCAGCATTAGTTTTAAATGGCTTAGAGATTACTCGCATACTCGTAGAGTCGTCAAAAATGTTTGAAGGTCTTACCCAGTTATTCTGTGTAAGCTTTATAACAGCTATTGTCCCGGAATTTCTTTTAAGTAAAGTGTGTGGTAAAGCAAAAAATTTACAAGATTTTAAATGTCGGCGTGGCTCCTCACTTATAAATTGAAAACTATTTATCTAATATCTCCCGCTCGCATATTTACGTAAATTCGTAAACTATTAACGTGACTAAAAAGTTGAGTGTTGAGCCTGCAATACAAATCAAAAATCTACGATCGCTCATTTACTTGAATAGTGTCATAACTCAAAACAAAGTCAATTTAATTTAGAGATTCACAGCTTTTTCTAGAGCAAAAAAAATAGAAAGTTCATTTTGAAATGTGACACTATTTAAGTAAATGAGCGATATGTTCTGGAATTGTTGACGAGTTCATTAAGTATTAAAGTGTGTAATTAAAACAAATTGTCTGAATTTGAAAAGTGGGAGTGCATCCTCTTCCAACCCACACTAAGTCAGTGGAGTATTTGTTTTCATATGGGGGTAGCGAAGCGCATCGAGTTTCAGCTAGTACTAAAATTTTCTCATTGCGAGGTATACTTTATAAAAAAATTAGCCATGGATTCATTTGATTTCAGTTAAACACACAAAATAATTGTATCTTCCATTTGTTTAAATTTCTCCGTCCAACAGTTGTCCAATTCCATAGACCAACAATTTTTAACTTTTGATCTTGTAAACATTTTTCTGTTATGTAAAATATATGTTGTAGCCAAGGAGTAAGGCATTATTTTAAGGCAAGGCACTAACATTAAAAATCGGACAGTGTGATAAGTTATAGAAATATTTCCAAAGTTGACTATTTTTCGTATTTTTCAATTTTATAAGGGAACAATTTGTTATATTTTTGTTTTCTTAGGATTTTTACACATTGTGAAAGATTGACCTTGTTTTGCTTACCGAATTCAAATATACACACACAAACATAAATATAAATTTTCGAAAGAACTCCACCCCAGCGCCACCTACCGGACCCATATATAAATCAATGATTGATTGTATCATGAACAAACAGCCATACATACTGAATTTCAGTTAATTTGGTCCATACGTTAAACATTTTCGATATTAATCCGCCCCAAACTACATATAAACCTAATCAGCCATCATCCGAACGTATGGACAAATATATACACCAATTTGAAAGGGTTCCCCATTTTTTGTTGTTCACTTTTGCCCGGCAAAAATTTAGAAGAAAGTAATATTTGATTGTAATATTCATCTACGTTGGCCTCTAGAAACAATCAATGGAATACCAAGTATTACAAAATGTGTGAAACGGGAACGCTATATTGTGAAAGTTTCAGCAAACACAAACATTTTGCAGAGGCAAGATGTTTTGAATATTTATATATCATAGAACATACTTGTTACTCTTCAGAAACAAGAACCCCATTATTTTTGGTTCTACGACTGCTATTTTCTAGCACCGCAGTGTATATAAGCACGTTTCTACGCACTCGTGGATATATTTGTATATATATAATATTACCCAAGCGCCCCGGTAGGCGAGTTGGTAGCGTGCTTGCCTATCAGCGTGGGGGTTGTGGGTTCGATTCCCACCAGAGGCTTTGGTCTGTCGCTGCAACAATGAAGCCAAATGGTCTTTGTCACCCGGTTTACCCTTGGACCCAAAATTATAATATAAATTTACTTTGTATTGTAATTAATAAATAAATAAATAAATAAAAAAAATAATATTACCCGTACCCCTTCACAGTAATAAGTACATTTGTACGTTCGAAAGGCGAAATTAACAAGGCTTTCAAATAAGAAGGTTTCCTGGGGGCATTGTAAGACATTCTTCCATTTTCACATATCGTGAAAATAGAATCCACAAAAACAAAATTGTAAACAAACTTACAACACCAACAACGAATAGAGCCATAAAATTCTAGTTGTCGTAGCAGGAGCCTATATGATACGTTCAATTCATCTGCTCGTAAAAAGATACGAGTACGTCTACGCACTATGAATGTAATTGAATTTCGTAATGCACTCCAGTACATATATGGCGGTATGTTAGCATGTGCAGTTGTAAATGATAAACACATACGCCAGATCACGTGAGGAGTGCGTGATATTGGTCCGCCACTTCAGTTTGTTCAATTTCAAATAATCTACGTAGTACGTATACATATCTGTGCATTTGTTTATACATACAATACTATTTTTGGTTTGCCATCAATTCACGTGACAAACGGCGATAATAATTGGTTAGATTTGTCTACATTTCTAGTAATTGAGTGATTTTGCAATGACCCATATTCCATATTAATCCCTATGCCCCAAAAAGATGAATGGTATGATGGTATGGTTGGCCATTATCGCGAATAAGAGTGGAAGATAAGCATTTATTTCGGACCAAAATGCATTATTTTTGTTACATTTGTTGCATAATTTTAATTGATACAAAAACCCCACAGCTGAAATATATTTAAAAAAATTACTTAAAAAGCGAAGAAGAAATATTGAATAGAAATTAAAAAACAACTAATGTTACGTAGTGTCAAATAAATTTTTAGAAAATGTAAAACATATTTGATTTTCTTAGTTGTAAAAGATTTTTCAGTTCCAATATATGCATCAACTACTGCTTGCAGACGTCTACGAATTGAGTCAATCCACTTTGGTACATTTTTTAATCAGGCATTTTCCCCATTCTTCTTTAATGAATGTGATTAAGTCATTTTTGTTCTTAGAAAACTTTTTTCCAAACTTTTCCTTGAGGTGGACCCATAAATTTTGGATGGGATTCATGTCTGGGCTTTGCTCTGATGTATCAATGACTTTGTTATAGTTGTCTAATAACCAGGTCCTACACAAATGGGATTTGATACTACAGCGCTCATGAATACAGTCCAGACATGAATTCCGTTCAAAACTTATGGTAAAGATGGAAAACATATACCTTAAAAATGGGCACGGCAAGGTGAGTTTTGCAAATGCGTAGTTAGCAAATGATTGGTTAAAAAATATTTTACCACGATATCGTGAGGAATATCCTTAAGATGCAATTTCTGGAACATTGGCCAATAGATCGGAAAATGTTTCTGGAAGAAAAATCCCTAAAGACAGAATTACTCTTCTTTTTATTGTCAAATTCACTCACTCAAATTCACACTAGAGGGAAATCTCGAAATCCTCGCTGTTTTAAAAACACTAGCTCAATTCCAAAGTATGGATGACCAGCGAACAGTGAAACAAGATAATGATGGAGTTGGATTCTATGTTTAAAGTATATGGGAAGAAAGTGTTACTTTTTGTGGTCAATGCTGCCGGTCACAAAAGAGTTGATCGTACTATTCTAGAAATTTTTAAAATTGTCTTCTTGCCAGCCTAGTAGTATTGGCATTAATTCGGCCATTCAGACCAGTGGATTATACGATCGTTCGAATGCCATTACCGAAAAAGAATGGTATATAAACAACTGCATTTCCAATGTGAAATGTCTTTTAATGATTTTGCAAAAAAAAAAAGATTTGCTGAAGTCCTGAAAATGATAAAGTTGGCATGGGGCAATGTGACTCTAGAAACTATTGTCACTGTTTCCGAGTATCAAATTGAAATTAATGAGGACATCGATTGCTTCGGAGAAATATCACCGAAGATATCGTTGAACAAGTTACCAGTGCCCATAATGAAGAGGAAATTGTTGGAAATTCTGACAACATTTTTATTGGGCCTCTCAAACCTACAACTAAAGAAGCTCTACAATCGATTAATATTTTAAAGGATTATTTTGTTGACAATTCTGAAGCTTTCAACAATTTAAACGGTCTCGAACAAATAATGTGATATTTTAAATAAAAAGTACAATAAAATAAATCTACAATTAAAAAAATGAATTAAAATCCTTTTATATTTACATTTTGTATGTGTACCTATTTAAGTTAATAAAACGAATACGAATATCGAGTATATATCGCTCATTTACTTCAATAGTGGAGAATGAATGACATTTTTTGGGAGAGTAGTTCTGTTTTTTATCTGTAATATTAATTTTTGTATAGTTTTGTTTCTGTTGAATTCGATTTATTATCTCTATTTCTTTGCAAAAATAGTAATGTTTTAAATGGTTTGAAGCCTTGTGTTTGCTGCCAAGGTATACGGATCCGTTTTGGAAGCTGCCACACTTCTTCATCCGTACCCATTTGCAATGATTTCTGCCCATTTTCAACGCAAAGTGGCTGCACTATGTCCTCGACGGCTTCACGAATTCTATATTTGAGGTCTTGAATCGACGCTGGGCTGTTGGCGTAGACCTTATATTTCACGTGGCCCCAAAAGAAAAGTCGCAATGTGTTAAATCACAAGATCTCGGTGGCCAATTGCGATCAACTCTTCGAGAGATAACATGGTCCGGAAACTTTTCCCGTAAAAGAGCAATGGTTTCGATGCTTGTGTGGCACGTATCGCCGTTGAAAGTAAACGTTGTCCAGATCAATATCATCCAACTCCGACAATAAAAAAATCATTAATCATCTCTCGATAGCGCAATCCATTTACCGTAAATTTTACATGGGGAAATTGGCAATTTATTTAATTGAAAGGGATGGAAACGGTAAGTGTCAGATATTCTCTAGCTCAGAATACACTAGATAACATGTACCATTTCTTTAAAAAGCACTCGGTACTGATTAATCCTTTTGTTCTCTGAATGCCTTTGATAAAAAAACATATTTTAAGCGTCCTTTATATGCATATAAAGGTCCTAATGCATGAAACAAAATCAACACATTTTTATTTTTTTTCATGCAACGTCAGTGTGACTCATACATACACATTTTTACTAAACTATATAAATAATGTTCATGCATTTTGATCGTGTAAATGGCGCTTTATGTTGTCCCCGAATAACCACAAAGCCTAAAGGTATGCTCTAAAAAAAATATTCCATGTTTTTAAATTTCCTTTAGTCAATTTCCATGTATGTTTCTATATATCATTTCATTCGACAATATCTATTGTTTTTTGTTGTTGTTTTTTCTTAATTCCACAAAAACAAATTGGGTTTTAAAGTGTCCTTATTTTAGTTGTTGTTAAAACACATGATCATATATTGATTAACGAAACGAGCAAGAGTTCTGACATGTCGCTCCGGCTTGTTACAACCAAATGTCGTTTACATCAATATCATACACGGTTCTCCAACAAGAGGTGTTATTTATTATTATATCGTAGACCTTATCTTTCACGTGGCCCCAAACGAAGAAATCGCAAGATGTTTAATCACAAGATCTCGGTTGCCAATTGTGATCACCTCTTCGAAAGATAACATGGTCCGGAAACTTCTTAGTTTACCCTCACCCTACGGGTAGGAGGGTATATATCATTTGATACGGCTCAAAAGTGTAACACATAGAAATATTCATATTATACCCCAGGTGTCTTTGAAACAAATTCGATTCATGACTTTTTAAATCGTTTGAGCCATGTCCGTCTGTCTGACCTTCTGGTACGCACGATAACTTTAGAAAGAGTTAAATAATCACTCTGAAACACACCTTTCGGTACCACCCATACAAATCTGTTATTTCGCCCACTTTATAAATCGTGTAATAATATCAATACGCCTAGTTCGATCTTGGCCAAATTCTCTTTAGTAAAGCTATAGCTAGACAAAGTTTTGGACAAAAACTTGGAAGTCTGGCAACTCCCCTTCTGGTACCTCCCATACAAATGTACCATTCCGCTTTAGAAATCATGTAATTATATAAATTCGCTCATCGAGTCTTTCCGAAATAAAACTACAGTAAAAGCTCGATTTTTGCAACCCCCGATTATTGCAACTCCCCGATTAGCGCAACCGTCATTTTTTTATATTACGGTCTTTATAAGTGCAACTTTCGAAGAAAAAGGTCGTGATAAGTGCAACATTTTTCTGATGCACTGAAATCAGGAACTTTGTTTGGAGGTCACGGTTAAACCAAATGCTCCCCTTTCAACATTATTCTCTGTTCGACTCTGTCCACTGTGAACGAGTACTATAACTGTTATTTTACCGTTGCCTTCCAGTTATTTTTCATCCCATATTCTTCGATTTCAATATTTAAACTTATATATTTGGGGCTCGGTAAGTGCAACAATCTCAGTTAATGCAACAGGTTGCGCAAATCGAGCTCTTACTGTACATACAATTTTCAAGAAAAAACTCTGCCGTCCTTTTTGTAAAAACGTGTAATACAATATTTTTATACCCTCACCCTACGGATATATATTTTTCTATAACATTCGGTATTTTAGGTTGCTATTATGACATTTCATCAGATGTTACATCCAATGGTGGAAGACGCGCTCACTTTTGACGTTCCAATACTTTGGAATATGAGTCTTGTATGTTTCACTGAGGGTGAGGGTATATATAAGTCGGTTTACCCGACTGCAACTTTTTCACTGGTTGTAGGGAATTTTAATAATTTCAATGCGTTGTTGAAGAGTGTATTGTTCCATTTTTGGTATTGGCTTAGTTTCTACTTGTCAAATGTCAAAGAATAAAAGCTTCAAAGGTGACAGCTACCGAAATACCGGGTGATTAACATTAACACCTCTTGTTGGAGAACCCTGTAGAATTTCGGACAGAAATAATATGGTTATCACTTAAACGACCCAATGGCGACAAATTCTAATCTGGCTTCACCTTGGATATGATAAGAGCTATCAAAATCAAATGATAACAGAATTTAATGAAACGTAAATTACGTTTCGTTTTAAAAAGATTCGAAATTTCCGTTTCAAACTTTTGAAAAATGATTCTAATCTTTTTAGATTTTTTAAGCTAAAACAATACACATCAATTTCTTTATTAAGAAATATGAGAACTAATTTGTGATAAATGACCAAGTTTTATTGAAATCTGACAACATATAGCGGTCAACCCGAAATGTGCAGTTATCTATAAACAAATGGATTTCATTGAGCAATTCAACGTAGTAGATCCCGTAATATCTTTCGAAATATCTGGGAATATTTGACAAAAATCTCAAATGGCATTTTTTAAGAGAATAATGGTAAATTAAACTGTTGAAATTATTTATGTAAAATTAAAATCATTAATACTGTTTATATTTTTAAATACCTGTGCGATTCGGACGAAAGTGTAATAATGCGAGTGTTATGATCAAATAATGACTCCAGCTGCTGCGTTATATAGAAATGCGACAAATGCGAAACTTGGAATGTTGTTTCGAGACCATCTTCAGTAATGGTATAGGGCAAAGCAAAAACTCCTGCATTTAATATCAACAAATCAATGTGCCTTTAGAAGAAAAAGTATTACATGTTTACCTTTTCATTTATTAAAATACATAGGAACATCGATTTTTTACTCACTTCACGTTCCGTTTCAATTCCTCTACGAAAGAGCACACCGACTTAAATGATCCCAAGTCCAACTCCATCCAACGCAAACGGCTGCGGCAAGCAGCCCTATCCTTGACAATACGTTCGATTGCTTCTTCGGTTGTGGAACGATTGCGACATGCCATAATCACGTCACATCCATGAAAGGCCAATGAACGTGTCGTTTCATAACCAATTCCGCTATTAGCTCCTGTCACCACCGCCAAGCGTCCATGAAGATCCTTGCCGTGTAGAACTTGCAAAGCACTGGTGCTACCATCGAAACGTTGACGTACCTGCGAAATATTCATGGGGGGCTCTTCAACGGCAAAAGCCAATCGTGGGTCGACATGAGATGTCTGATTTGTTGTGGTATTGAAGAAAACTGTTTTCTGAGTTCCCTCTTCGAAGCGCTTTTCCCAACCTAATGGCAATTCAGTTGTCATACGTTTTGTACGTCCCGTACGTGGATGAGTCATTTGTGCGACTTTCGTTTGCTGGCTGTCCAATAGAACATTATTCAAATACAAAGATTAATTTTTGTTTAATTATTTATCTTTAGACTTTGACTTACTTGATATAGCACACATAATTGTTTTCAGTGGCTTGTTCCTCCCAACCAGGCGGAAGTTCATCTTCACTATCAGAATCTGGCATGTAACCTGTTCATATGGGAATAATCCAATATTACTCCTGCACTAGATGAAATAAAATATGTAATTTACTCATTTTTCAGCAATTGACGAGCTGACGATATTGAAAATAATCTGATGTTTCGGCACTCGCAACGTAAACAAACAACGAGAAACAGCTGTTCATGAAAGCTGATACCAATCAGAGTTTGAAGCCGATGGGACTCGATGCGTCGTCACGCCGCAACAGCTAGATTCTAGCTAGAGATTAGTGGATCCCTGCTGACTTAAGTCGTGTGTTTGCCTAATTGCCCTTTAATTTAAGGTTTTTGTCACTACAGTAGTTGTTCTTTCCAATAGTTTTCTATAAAACAAAAACATTGAACAAATTGGGATAATAGAAGTCAAACCGCTTACCTTGAGTTTCCTTATAAACGTGTGATAGACAAATCTAAACGCCGAAAACATATACAAATGTGGATAGGGTGGCCAGCTGTGAAAGTGAAATGAAAATATCCGGAATTCTGGGCAACACTATATGTGGACGAAAATCGTATGTATGAATATAACAAATTTCTTTCTTGTATGCGAATTTTTCTTATAACCGTTATCGTTTATAAGAAATTAATTCTTTGGAAACACTTGTAAGACTCATTGACAGTTAACTTAGGGCAAGTATAAACCGGGAGCTTATGTCCCACATGTATGTATGAATGTTACAAATTTCTTTCTTGTATGCGAATTTTTCTTATAACCGTTATCGTTTATAAGAAATTAATTTCTTAGCGATTCTTTGGAAACACTTGTAAGACTCATTGACAGTTAACTTAGGGCAAGTATAAACCGGGAGCTTATGTCCCACATGTATACTGCAAGGATATGTTCACTGAGACAGCCCTACATAATGGGATTCATTGATGTATCACTCGCGTGAAACTCGATTGGCTTGTGTAAGATCTTCAAAGAGACGTATCAAGGTCATCAGACTTAAATATTTTTGTTAGTAGGGCAACACTTCAAGGCGGTGTTCCGGCCCCTATTTCGTAACCTCGCTCTGAACGGTATCCTGTCCTCCCTATAGAAGGTGGTGTTAAGCTTGTCGCATATGCAGCCGATGTGGCAATATCAGTTAGGGGAAAGTTTTTGGGAAGTCCACACACTGTAAAATCTTATCTAGTATTGAAGTATGAAGCGTCCGTCGCCATCATGATTACGTCATGACGGGACGCTATCTGATTGGAAGGCGCAATGAAACTGAAGGTTGCGACTAGTGACTTGCAGAAACTGTGGGAATGAAAAGGAGGAGGTGTCAATAAAACATCTCTGCATTTGCCTTGGCCAACAGGCGGAACTCATGTTTCTTTAGGGACGACCTTGTCAATATTGAGGGTTCAACGGGACACGATTTTTATAGTCAAAATGACTCAATTGGTCAAATTGTAAGTGGTGTGAGTTTAATTAAAAACATTTTTACTCAATTAGAATATATAATTTCCACTTTCTCGACTTTCTCCGTGGATTGATGCGACCAGAGGCTCCTACCTATTGCTGCTAAGTCCAGCCCCTGGTTCCCTAGATTCTATGGTAGATCTCCAAATTTTCAATTTCCTATCGTACAGCCCACACTTTCCTCATTCCGAGGAATTAAAAAAACAAATGCAGTTATTATTTATACATACATAGTTTACTCATCGGATTTCGATTAGGACAAAGAACGATCATATTCGTACTTAAATCATTAACAAACTAAATATTTTAAAATTATAGTATAAATGCAATTAAAATTAATTGGAGTAACAAAAACTATGTTCCCCATTGTAACATAATATGCCGAGTAATTTCAAGTAAACAAACCAAACACATTTTCAAAATTCCGCTCCTATCTTCCATTCGTTTCAGTCTGCCTGTGGTTCTGGTTTATTGATGACACCGTAGAACAGGGGCAATTTTGTTGGGTCATGGCGTATTACAATTAGGAACGGAGTATCACCGCGGAAGATTACATCGGTACCAGAACGATGTAAGTAGGTCAAGGTGGCAGCAGCTGCCTCAGTTCCTTGTTCATCGACCGCAAAATCTACTTTGTGAACAATCTCGTCAACAAAGAGATTCGAACGATATGGGTTGTATTTATAGCGATCCTCCTCCAGATTAGCTAAAGACTGAGCATTACGATCTGGAACTTGTCGTTTGTTTATGGTATGCGAAGTCTTTGTAGCTTCGGTTGTAGTCGATTCTGACTCTTCGGTGTCGACCTCTCCCATTGTCGCTGGTGAGTGGGACGATGTCTCTTCGCCCATTTCGCCAAAACGACTGGAGAATATTAAAGCTGGTTCCCGATATCTATCATAGAATTGTTGTTCCGCGGGCTTAGACTTGGGTGTAAAAGCTTCAAAGGTGACAGCTACCGAAATACCGGGTGATTAACATTAACACCTCTTGTTGGAGAACCCTGTAGAATTTCGGACAGAAATAATATGGTTATCACTAAAACGACCCAATGGCGACAAATTCAAATCTGGCTTCACCTTGGATATGATAAGAGCTATCAAAATCAAATGATAACAGAATTTAATGAAACGTAAATTACGTTTCGTTTTAAAAAGATTCGAAATTTCCGTTTCAAACTTTTGAAAAATGATTCTAATCTTTTTAGATTTTTTAAGCTAAAACAATACACATCAATTTCTTTATTAAGAAATATGAGAACTAATTTGTGATAAATGACCAAGTTTTATTGAAATCTGACAACATATAGCGGTCAACCCGAAATGTGCAGTTATCTATAAACAAATGGATTTCATTGAGCAATTCAACGTAGTAGATCCCGTAATATCTTTCGAAATATCTGGGAATATTTGACAAAAATCTCAAATGGCATTTTTTAAGAGAATAATGGTAAATTAAACTGTTGAAATTATTTATGTAAAATTAAAATCATTAATACTGTTTATATTTTTAAATACCTGTGCGATTCGGACGAAAGTGTAATAATGCGAGTGTTATGATCAAATAATGACTCCAGCTGCTGCGTTATATAGAAATGCGACAAATGCGAAACTTGGAATGTTGTTTCGAGACCATCTTCAGTAATGGTATAGGGCAAAGCAAAAACTCCTGCATTTAATATCAACAAATCAATGTGCCTTTAGAAGAAAAAGTATTACATGTTTACCTTTTCATTTATTAAAATACATAGGAACATCGATTTTTTACTCACTTCACGTTCCGTTTCAATTCCTCTACGAAAGAGCACACCGACTTAAATGATCCCAAGTCCAACTCCATCCAACGCAAACGGCTGCGGCAAGCAGCCCTATCCTTGACAATACGTTCGATTGCTTCTTCGGTTGTGGAACGATTGCGACATGCCATAATCACGTCACATCCATGAAAGGCCAATGAACGTGTCGTTTCATAACCAATTCCGCTATTAGCTCCTGTCACCACCGCCAAGCGTCCATGAAGATCCTTGCCGTGTAGAACTTGCAAAGCACTGGTGCTACCATCGAAACGTTGACGTACCTGCGAAATATTCATGGGGGGCTCTTCAACGGCAAAAGCCAATCGTGGGTCGACATGAGATGTCTGATTTGTTGTGGTATTGAAGAAAACTGTTTTCTGAGTTCCCTCTTCGAAGCGCTTTTCCCAACCTAATGGCAATTCAGTTGTCATACGTTTTGTACGTCCCGTACGTGGATGAGTCATTTGTGCGACTTTCGTTTGCTGGCTGTCCAATAGAACATTATTCAAATACAAAGATTAATTTTTGTTTAATTATTTATCTTTAGACTTTGACTTACTTGATATAGCACACATAATTGTTTTCAGTGGCTTGTTCCTCCCAACCAGGCGGAAGTTCATCTTCACTATCAGAATCTGGCATGTAACCTGTTCATATGGGAATAATCCAATATTACTCCTGCACTAGATGAAATAAAATATGTAATTTACTCATTTTTCAGCAATTGACGAGCTGACGATATTGAAAATAATCTGATGTTTCGGCACTCGCAACGTAAACAAACAACGAGAAACAGCTGTTCATGAAAGCTGATACCAATCAGAGTTTGAAGCCGATGGGACTCGATGCGTCGTCACGCCGCAACAGCTAGATTCTAGCTAGAGATTAGTGGATCCCTGCTGACTTAAGTCGTGTGTTTGCCTAATTGCCCTTTAATTTAAGGTTTTTGTCACTACAGTAGTTGTTCTTTCCAATAGTTTTCTATAAAACAAAAACATTGAACAAATTGGGATAATAGAAGTCAAACCGCTTACCTTGAGTTTCCTTATAAACGTGTGATAGACAAATCTAAACGCCGAAAACATATACAAATGTGGATAGGGTGGCCAGCTGTGAAAGTGAAATGAAAATATCCGGAATTCTGGGCAACACTATATGTGGACGAAAATCGTATGTATGAATATAACAAATTTCTTTCTTGTATGCGAATTTTTCTTATAACCGTTATCGTTTATAAGAAATTAATTCTTTGGAAACACTTGTAAGACTCATTGACAGTTAACTTAGGGCAAGTATAAACCGGGAGCTTATGTCCCACATGTATGTATGAATGTTACAAATTTCTTTCTTGTATGCGAATTTTTCTTATAACCGTTATCGTTTATAAGAAATTAATTTCTTAGCGATTCTTTGGAAACACTTGTAAGACTCATTGACAGTTAACTTAGGGCAAGTATAAACCGGGAGCTTATGTCCCACATGTATACTGCAAGGATATGTTCACTGAGACAGCCCTACATAATGGGATTCATTGATGTATCACTCGCGTGAAACTCGATTGGCTTGTGTAAGATCTTCAAAGAGACGTATCAAGGTCATCAGACTTAAATATTTTTGTTAGTAGGGCAACACTTCAAGGCGGTGTTCCGGCCCCTATTTCGTAACCTCGCTCTGAACGGTATCCTGTCCTCCCTATAGAAGGTGGTGTTAAGCTTGTCGCATATGCAGCCGATGTGGCAATATCAGTTAGGGGAAAGTTTTTGGGAAGTCCACACACTGTAAAATCTTATCTAGTATTGAAGTATGAAGCGTCCGTCGCCATCATGATTACGTCATGACGGGACGCTATCTGATTGGAAGGCGCAATGAAACTGAAGGTTGCGACTAGTGACTTGCAGAAACTGTGGGAATGAAAAGGAGGAGGTGTCAATAAAACATCTCTGCATTTGCCTTGGCCAACAGGCGGAACTCATGTTTCTTTAGGGACGACCTTGTCAATATTGAGGGTTCAACGGGACACGATTTTTATAGTCAAAATGACTCAATTGGTCAAATTGTAAGTGGTGTGAGTTTAATTAAAAACATTTTTACTCAATTAGAATATATAATTTCCACTTTCTCGACTTTCTCCGTGGATTGATGCGACCAGAGGCTCCTACCTATTGCTGCTAAGTCCAGCCCCTGGTTCCCTAGATTCTATGGTAGATCTCCAAATTTTCAATTTCCTATCGTACAGCCCACACTTTCCTCATTCCGAGGAATTAAAAAAACAAATGCAGTTATTATTTATACATACATAGTTTACTCATCGGATTTCGATTAGGACAAAGAACGATCATATTCGTACTTAAATCATTAACAAACTAAATATTTTAAAATTATAGTATAAATGCAATTAAAATTAATTGGAGTAACAAAAACTATGTTCCCCATTGTAACATAATATGCCGAGTAATTTCAAGTAAACAAACCAAACACATTTTCAAAATTCCGCTCCTATCTTCCATTCGTTTCAGTCTGCCTGTGGTTCTGGTTTATTGATGACACCGTAGAACAGGGGCAATTTTGTTGGGTCATGGCGTATTACAATTAGGAACGGAGTATCACCGCGGAAGATTACATCGGTACCAGAACGATGTAAGTAGGTCAAGGTGGCAGCAGCTGCCTCAGTTCCTTGTTCATCGACCGCAAAATCTACTTTGTGAACAATCTCGT
Organism: Hydrotaea cyrtoneurina; assembly: GCA_958296145.1. NCBI lineage: Eukaryota > Metazoa > Arthropoda > Insecta > Diptera > Muscidae > Hydrotaea > Hydrotaea cyrtoneurina. The sequence goes on along the minus strand of OY282514.1, from coordinate 44,973,742 downwards.
CAACAAAGAGATTCGAACGATATGGGTTGTATTTATAGCGATCCTCCTCCAGATTAGCTAAAGACTGAGCATTACGATCTGGAACTTGTCGTTTGTTTATGGTATGCGAAGTCTTTGTAGCTTCGGTTGTAGTCGATTCTGACTCTTCGGTGTCGACCTCTCCCATTGTCGCTGGTGAGTGGGACGATGTCTCTTCGCCCATTTCGCCAAAACGACTGGAGAATATTAAAGCTGGTTCCCGATATCTATCATAGAATTGTTGTTCCGCGGGCTTAGACTTGGGTGTAATGGCATTGAAGAAACCTCGATCAGGCGACAGATGAACCGATGGTAAAGGAGCAGCGGCTGATGAAGATGCTGCAGAACCACCTGCTCCTACTAAACTGCCTCCATCTAGCAATGACAAATCACTGTATGCCTCTTCAAAAATATCATGGACTCCCATCCATTTCAATAGAGATTTCATAGTCATGGTGCGGGTGAAATGCATTTTGGGGAACACCATCACCGTTGTCTTCCACGTCATATTGTCAATCATTTCATTGATTCTGCGTGCCGTCAATACATTCTGCAAATGTTTCAATTTTTGACGCGTTGAATCATTCGGTTGTATGATATACATTGTGGTCTCATTACCCTGATAGGGTAAACCTATAATACGGCAGTCATATACCTTGGCATCGTAAAATGGGAATATCCCCCCGGTGGCCATCATCGGCACCCGAATTGGTTTGCTCTGAGGACCATCTTGATAGAAATTATCCTCGGTCGTTGCGCGGGCAAAGAATTCCGTGTCCCAGAAGCCTTTAAAGTACAAAACACTGGCGAGTATGATGTTGGTCGATCTTGAGATTTCACCGGTAATAATTTGGGGAATTTTACCACGGGTACTGTTATTCACCCAGTTATTGATGTATGTGCGGGCATCTCGCGCCTTTGTACGATAGTCCAACTGCGATAGCTCAGAATCGTAAACGGAATGGACAATTTGTCTGGAAAATAATGAAAGAGATGAGAATATGATTAGTAAGAAATGTTATTGCGTTAAATATACACATTAGATTTTTAGTTTTTGATGAAAATAATGCCATCACATTTCTGCGTATATAACCACGTAAACTAGTAATTGTATTGCTTATAGTAACAACCGGCAAAGAAACTTTCTTCAGACAGGTTTATGCATAGACAATTAGTGGTGGGATACGTTTTCCATATAACCAACAATAATTTGGAACTTTTTTTAAAAACAAGTCTGTTCTCTTCAAAGATTTTCTAACAATTTCTTCCTAACGTTTTAATAAACTCAAACACAAAACATCGCAGAGCTTATCGATCTATACCGATTTGAACCGCAGGGTCAGTTTTCCAATGTTATGGTCAGTGTAATATTCACGAGTAATCATGTAATACTCACGAGATCCAAAAGCGAACAGGAGGAGAACAAAATAATACGAAAACCTGTGAAAAGTCGCCCGTGAAGCTATGAATGTACGACAGCACGGCTAGAACGGAATTAAATCGATATCGCGAATTGAAGAGTGAAAAAATCGAATATTCCTAAGAAAGAAAAGTTAAAAGGTTTTACGACAATGTGAGGAGATCACTAAAAGTCCCCTTTGGTCAATAAAAATACATAAAATACATATGATCTAACAATGGATAATTCTGTTATGTCATCGTCAGTATTTCTTTTATAATTCGCTTTCGAATATACATACATACGTTTGTAAATTTCACTTGCAAAATACTAACAATAGAATAGAGGCATCACGTTGTGGTTATTTATTTCTGGAAGCGTTCAAATCTCTACAGGTTTGGTATTCATTAAACACTTATCAATCCCGTGTGAAGCAGAAGCTTTAACAATTATTTGAATTAAGTAATTATATTATTGTTTTGCCACTCACTACCTAACGGAAATCTATTATTACGATATTTTGTGAAAAAAAATAATGTTGATGTTAAAATTTAATATCTATAACGATGTGAGCACATACAAGTTTTACGAAACATTGCAGCTGGATTCACTTGGAGAATTGGAAATATCTTGTCGCTTTTTTAATACAATACTGATAGAATATTTCCCTTACGATACAGTTATTTATTTGTTTTATTGTATACATAGACCAAGCCACGAAGCAGAGAAACATGCATTTGAAACTTCCAATAAGTTCGGATAACTCTTAAATTTGCGATTCACATAACATCTGATTTTTATCCATGCTGAAGGTCCACAACATCATATACTTTTATATGGAGCTTTATGGAAATATAATACCGGGCACACGCTACATTATAAACTATAAATAGCGAAAGCCAATATAACATTTAAAATATAATATTTGAAACTGAATTCACAATTAACCGCTGCACAGTGGTTCAGAATCAAATTCCATCGGTCATAATGGAAATAAATTCAAATATGATGGCTATTTACTAGCCTTGACACAATTTCGAATCTTCATTAGAGACCATCTGCGATCTCAATGCTCTCATCTGTTCATTGTGAAATGGCCGGTTGACCGGACGATGCAGTACAGAGAAAATTCGTTCTATAGCCCAATCGTTCGTATGTGGAATAATCTTCCAGCAAATGTGTTCCCTGCCAGTTGTGACATTCAAAACAAATGTCAACAAACACTACTCCCTGTTTCCGTCTGCATTGCATTTATAGGAGGCATCCCCTGAGTGTTAACGTTAAAAAAAAAATGGGGATTGTTTTTGGTTAGCCCTTTATAGTGGCTTTAACATGTACATGCTGCAGCGATTGTAAAAAAGTTACGAATCGTTTGTAGTTCCGTCACAAACTGGATGCAACCAGTCAGTCGACTGTATTGTATCGAGATTTCCCATATCAGTCATCGATTGTTCAAGGCAATGGGCAGTATATATACACATACAAACCATACGCATACATGTAGAAGCGAAGATCGTGTCGCCTTTATTTTCAGTGAGTATGTATTATTATAACAAACATTACACATAAACATCCCAGTGAGGGAATTGTAAGGGCCTTCAAGCAAGAGGCCATCATATATATCTTCCTTTGCGTTGACTTCTGACCCATCCAGTTTCCCAAGAAAGTTTATTGAATACACAGAAGAATGAATTTTAAACATTAATGTGCGTTATGCCAAATGATCAACGAGTGACTTTTGAGTGGTTCTAGTGGCTAATGGTGAAAGATTCACCTTGTGGCTTTTGGACACATTGGACAAATTGGGAACATCAAAGGATTTACTGTTTAAAGCCGACTTCGAACGGCTAATGGATTTCTAGAGAAGTTGTACATGGCTTAGAGATTGCTGTCTTGCTCGTAAAGTCGCCAGCATTTACGAGGTGGAAAACAGCCGCCGAAGAATGGTTTATGGTCTAACCCAGATATAAACCTGTGTTTACTTGTGTGATAGTCGCACATACTACCTACCTCACCACGGCCGCCCACAGCAAAGGATCCTTAAGACCACAAACGGCTTAAAAGGAAATGGAGCAAATTTAGGCAAACGACACACAAAAAAATGCAGGCTGAAGAAATTGAAATTGCAGGGCTCTGAAAACGACTACCCCCACCTTCATCTAGTTATGATTAAAAATTGAGCACAAATTCCAAATATGTTTTAAAAAATTGGAGATGTGTCATTATTGGTAACATAAAGTGGACTATGAGACACTCCTTGTGATACAGTGTCGGTTGTCATAATATATGCACGCTATTAAAATATGCCGTTAATCCGTAGGCCCTAAAAATGTATACGCCCATATTTATATATTTTAGGGTATTCAAATGATAGACAATTGCCCAAAAACGTCCAAAAATTCTAAATAAATAGGGCTGTGGCATTATTGGCCTTTCCCAGGCAGAAAAAGTGTACTTAGGGACACTTGGGGCAGTGAAAATAGTAGCCACACTACTTAAATAGGCCGAGAATATAGTAAAAAATTTGATAAAGGGCTTTTGGGGGGTAAGTATATGCCCACATATTATTTAGGGTATTCAAATAAAAGTAAGGATATTTTGTTGTTGTTGTGATAAATCCTTTTGTTTTTTTGTTTGGCAATTTTTTTTAAAGTAACACGTAATTTCAATGAGTAAGAAGTTTAATTTATTGCTGATTAGGGTAGCCACAATTATATGACTGGGGACCGTCACCATTTTAATGCATATTCGACATTCCAGAATAAAAGTGGAAGTTTGTTTTAGGACCCTCGGAACCGAGCGCCCTTTGTATATGAGGAACAATAGAAGTGTTTGGAATCGTATGCAAAATTCCTTTGAATTGAGTAGCCACACTTGTATGAATGTGAAGGGCCTCAGGGCTCCATAAATCACTTTTTTAGCTCTGTGGTGCCACGCCCCTATTTTTTGCCCATTCAGCATCATAGCGCAATTTCCTTCCATCTTTCTAATTTTAGGGTATGTGGCTTTATGATAAAACTATTGAAAATGGCTACTTTTTCCAATTTTCAAATTTTAATGATTAACATAAGCGCCCCGGTTGTTGGTAGCGAGCTTGCCTAATCAGCGTGGGGGTTGTGGGTTCGATTCCCACCAGAGACTTTGGTCTGTCGCTGCAAAAATCTAGCCATATGGTCTGTGTCACCCGGTTTGAACCCAAAATTAGAATATAAATTTACTTTGTATTGTTTAAACAATGATATCAAACTCGACTAACAGAAACAAAACTTTATAAAGATCAACAATCCATAAACAAATAAAAATAAACTAAAAATTACAATAAAAAAGATAAGGAACATCTTTGTCTATAACCCTGAAACTGCCATTCAGATTAAAAGGCAAAGATTAAAAATAATTTAGTAAGCAAAGTTTTAAGTTAATTTCAACAAAGTCGAGTTATGACAATTTATTTTAAAAAAAATTATCCAACCATTGTCGGTACTCTGGGACCACAGTGCATCAGCATTGTATAGTGGTTATTCATTAAAAACATATTTTTGTCGTTTGATTCCCCCTAAAAAAATGTATCAAAATTGCTACTTTTCCGCTCAGAACAACGAAAATAATTTGTAAATAATGCCTTAACGGCAGAAATAGCTTTACTTTGCGCAATAATTAATTCAACATTATTATTAAATTTAATAACTGCAAATATAAAAAACCAGTATAAAAACCGGTATACATTTTCTACAAACATGATGATAAGCGCAGCTGAACAATAATATACATTAATTAAAAAATATTTACTACAGCATCAGTCTGATAAAAGCTAAACCACTGTTGTTGATTTCAAAAGTTGGTTGATTCCAACTTTAGGTTGACCCGACATAATTTATAAACATTGGACGTTTCTTGCTATAATCAGAAAATAACCCTAGTTCAAATCCGGGTTAGGGTATCGGGTATTTTTGATAGCGGCACTGATACGAGTAATCGCAGAGCTGTGTAAAACTTCTCGGAAGCTGCCTTAAACAGTAGGTTCTGTTCAGTGAGTATTCAAATTCCATCACGCAATACTTCCCCATGTTTTGCAGATAGTCGACGTTGCTCGGAACGTCTTTCCAAATTAAGAATGAGAGTGTGTAATTGGCTAACCATAATTTAGATTATGCTTGAAAAGCGTATATGCTCATTAGTGTACTCACCTATAATCGGGATTCAATGAATATCCGCTTTGTACAAACAAGCCATTGGCCACATTAATTGTATGCTCGACTTTCGTTTGAGGGCGATTCCTTTGGACCGGCCTTTTCAGATTGTTGTAGCGCCATTTGGCCTGCTTTCGTTTAGATGAGCTGTCTGCGGTCACATCGAAATGCTGCATATCATCCAACATTAAACCGAATTCCGTGTGATACTTGCTGGGATTGTTCGACAACTCCAATGAATTATCAAGGCCAATCAAACGCTTCAGCTCTAGATAACTTTTGCCCTTGGCGCCGAGTGTGAGAAGTGATAAAGCCGACATAAGACTGAGTGGGGAGAATATTTCGCTACGTGTGGCATTAGGATCCAATTCACTCAATCGGAGACCAAGATTATGACCAAACTGTAATACATTATCGGCTATGGTATCTGATATATCTTCGTAATTGTAGACGCTCCCGCCTTGAGTTACTGATGCAGTGACGGTTGACGATGCACTGGCGGTAGCAGACCCCAATGATGGAGACGCTGAGAATCCATTTGAATTTTGAACGGTTGAGAATGGAGGCGCTGAGAATCCATTCGGTCCATTTTGTAAGTTCAGCGGATTGCTGCTAATTTGTGAAATTAGCCCACCACTGGTTGAAAAATCATCTGCAGCTGCCAACGGCTGAGCAGCGATAGCAATACACACCAAAAGTGCGGGTGCTAAATGCCAGCTATTTAAAATTCTCATCACTAACTTGGCTCACAGCACTTTGTATTTCTATATATGGATGTTTGTATATTGAAATGGAACGTTTACGACAATATCAAAGCAACAAAACGATGTTCAAATGCTGGTTACGACCAGTATTAAATTATTTTTTGTGGTCTATATTATTTATTTTTATATAATTTCTATTATAAATTGTGATCGTCGACGTTAATTAAATTCGTCTTTCTTTCTGTTTTGTTTTAATTTGTTTCGTTGCCACCACTGTTCGGCGTTATCTTCAAGTTTTGTTTTTGCAACTTTACGCGCGCAACCGATCTGTAACACTTCAAGCGATTCCACCAACTGATCACTCAACAAACCGAGCTTAGCATTTTAGCTTAAACGCTCACGCTCTCTGTTTTGTTTTTGAAGCGAAAGATAATCAGCGATTGCTGAAAGAACTTGTTTTTGCATTTCGCAGTATTTAGTATTTTCACCCTACACCGCAAAGTCAGCGTGTTTGTTGTGTTGGCGCTTCTAACGGACAGATAATGTAAAGGTGAATCCAAACATGTCGAATGTTTGCAAACTTCGATTAACTGAAAATTGGTCAATTTGTTTTAGTTACCCCTGTTTTTCTCTACAACGTAGTTCGGATAAGTGAAATGTGTTTCACTTAAACGATCTGAGTGAAAAATATAATTTGTGACATTTTTGAGCGTGCTTAGAGAGATTTTATTTTCTTATCATATGTACCTCGGACCATCTACTCTATCGGAGGCACACCACGCCTACTCGAAAGGCAGATCTTCCGAAACAGCGATTCACTCGCTGGCTGGCTATATACAAAGGTCCTTGCAGTACTAGGAGTAAGCGTTGGTGACAATCCTAGCTATAGAGGTAGTTTTTGAAAACGTCAACCAGGAATCGGCCATTGACACCATGATACAGCTTGGTATCAAGTACGATGAACACTACTATGCTATGGAATCGTAACATCAATACTCTGCTTTAAAACATTGGGAAAACGATCTCAAAGTGCCAAGTATCTTGGACTGATACTGAATAGCAAATTTAACTAGAACCGGAATAATAAAACGATGTCCACTAAAGCGGCAGTTGCATGAACCCCAAAACCGTATACCAGCTATACGACTTTGCCGTCAACCCTATTATATTTTACGGATATGTCGTCTGATGGTTGGCACTGAAGAAGAATCACCAGGGGAGGTTCGATCGAATCATGATAACGGGTGTGCTTGGGATGACTCCACCTAAGCCACTGTTCACTACACTTACCTGGATATCCTGGCGAGGTAAGTGGCTGCGAAACCCGCTCTGTGACTTGGCGAAATTAAATCCAACATAATCGTTCCTGTTGACTCTGAGCTTTTTTTGATCTCGCTTTTGTGACGATAATACCAGTTTCATCGAACTACATGAATGGCATCCGCCTACCTGTGGATACCATCCAGATATTTACTGACGGATCAAAACCGCATAGAGCAGTTTGTTGTGGACCATTGTGGAATATAGTTGGAGAAAAGAACCTACCTGCCTGAAACCTGAAAAATGTGACCTGTTATGGATGATCGGAGGTTGCGGACCGTGATTAATTTGTCAAAATTTCATCTGTGAACCCTCATTGCGGTCGTTATTTGTCACTGGCCTCTTGGTTCACTCCCTCGAAGACTGCGTACCCATACAACGACTTCTGTAGAGTCTGCACCGATTAAAGAGGAGGAGGAAAGAACACCTTGACGGCTTTTGTGGTCTTAAGACGAAAGATGTAGGGTCTACAATTCTAGTAGGAAAAACCAGTTGTGGACGACCGTGGTGTAATAAGGTTAACCCGGGTACGAAACCCATCAAACATTTTTTGCGGTTGTTTCCACCTAGTAAATGCGGGTAACTTTTCGAATAAGCTCTAAGGATTAGACGTTCGGAGGCGGTTTAAAACAGTAGGTCCCGTTCAGTGGATATATTAACTATATCGTGCACAGCTCACTGGTTCCAGATAAGTTCGTCGTCTGTTCCCTCATGGAATGGATAAAATTCACTCCCTCATTTCGGCGATGAGTTGACTGAAAAAAGGCAGGAGAAACATATTTCGAGGACGACATCAGCTGTTTGTCGCTTAGAAAGCATGCGAACGTTTTCATTCGTCGGAGTTAACACTAACACTGAGGGAATGCCCCCCTATTAATGCAATGTACTATGTTAGCGAATAGTGTTGGTTGACTTACCCAACTTCGTAGGTAATTGACAGAATTTAGATCTCTATTGTCTCCTGATAACATTGCTAAGGCATTAATTGGCCAACAAGATAGATAGGTTTAACTCTTCTCGATTTTTCCAGAAGCATTTGAAGAATACCGTCTACGGTCCGCAATGGATCGTTAATTAAAAGCACCCAACAAAATAACTGTCTATGTTGGTCAAATCGCAGGCGATCAACTGACATCGATAAAATGTCTGAACATTGTTCATTTGACAATCTGTCAGTGTCAAAATAATAGTATTAAAAACTATGTGTATTGTTGATTAGTTCTTATCCTTAGATTTCAAAAATGACCGTTAATCTACGAATAAAGCACATGGACCAGTATGCATTTTGCTTTAGTGTAGGGTAAAAAGTAAAGTTTGCAGCCCGACCTCTCGATTCGTATTCTCCGTTATTATGACTTTGAATCATCGCACAGTGGTTTGTTTCATACAGTAACAGATTATTCGCAATAACAAATATCAATAAACTGCTCAACAAAAATATATGATTTCGCTCAAGAATTGAATCAAGGATTTCTACAATAGGATGAAGGACAAACACTATTCGAGAACTGGTACTTGAAATGTCAAATTAAATATGAAAAGTCAATGTGCGAGAATAACTGGAAACGGAAATCACTGTACATCAAGTACGTAATTACACATTCGCATAACATATACAAACTTAAACTGGAATTCATTGATTATAAATGTATTTATACATTTCATTAGAGTCGCAAGCCGACAATTTACGTATGTATGTACTACGATTTTTCTCTCTTAGGATCGATGATCAACACAAGTACATCCCCTCCGAACAAACTTATGGGAAAAACACTCTCCACCATTTTCTGAGTGATAACAAATGATTTCGTATTTATTGTTTTCCCCCCAAGTGGCTGTGCATTTTAAAATTATGAGTGTCTAGGCATACTATGAAGTGAGATGTTAATGAATCCCAAAACACCATGACCATGACGTCAAATGTTGAACTGATTCACTTCAATGTAATTGCTAAAAAAAACCGGGTTTTTCGAAGACGTTATGTGTTCTCTTGTACATGTAAATATTTGCCAAAATGAGTCTCCGCTGCCCATGAAATGTGTACTTCTCTAAGTGACTGACGTCCGGCACTACTCATGCCTCTTACAGACACAGCCATCAACCAGTCTATCTTTCTCATTTCTAGTAAGTATTCCAAGCGCGCTTACTCAGTCACGTTATCAAAACTGGTATTTCCCACAGAGTCCGAGAGCACAATGGGTAATGGATTGGTTACATCTCAATTGAATTGTACGTATGTATATCGACAACTGCTTACTATTGTAAAAGAAAGAAAAACACTATTTCCTAAACTGAATACACGAGAATTTCTTTAGAATTCCATTCGAATCGTTTAAGATAATAAGCAGGATTTTGTATGAAGATTTTACGTACATATGTTAAACATCGTAATTGGATCAATGGAGAACACAGTCTGTGACAATAAAAACAACGGACATTTAATAGACAGTCTACAATATTAGGAGACCCGACAGAGCCGTTGTTACTAGTGTCATCCACAGTTAGTAGATGCAGTAATACTTTTGACTACACTCAAACTTCCATAACTCTCCCGTAGAAAAGTTCGACGTACGTAGACTTGGAGTTATGTCTGCTCAACTGCCACTAGAAGTACTTCGACTTAAGGAAGTTCGAGTTGTGGAAATTTCACTGTATATAAATGTTTCCTACATTAGGATTAACTTACGGAACGAATATTTTTTAACTTTGTACTATTTTAGATATTTAAAGTATAATTCCAAGAGTATCGTGATGACTTCTTCAAATATTCAATATCAAAAATGTATTAAGTTCCGTGAGTCACCCGTTGCTGTGAACCCCCTGAAATCACTGAAATGTACCTGTGTAAAACTATATTTTTTCGAAGGTTGTCGTTTCGCAGTCTAGTATTTTACAAGTCATCAACCTCTTCTAAAATATGCATCTTTTCTTACTTCTAGGCACACTTGTAAATAAAATATGAGTATAGAATATGTATATAGGGAACATGTAGATAACTCTGGTGTTAAAATGTAAATTTGGTTAATTCTAATGTATTTTGAATAGATGGAGGATGTCCATTATTTTATCTGAAATACAGTAGAATCCCGCTAATTCTAAATAACAAGGGACCAGCCATTTTCAGGAATCTCACGGGTTGTCCATATAACGAGTTCCATTTAACGGTCTTAAAATAAGAGATTAAAGTTTTTTTTTACAAAAAAAAATGTTTTTTTATACTGTCGATACTGTGTATATTTTCTATTTCCGAGCATTTTAGCTTGTTTAGCCAATTCCATTTTTTTGTTTCACGATTTTCAATTTCTGCAAGTATGTTTTGTTTTTACAAAACTTATAAGGTTTTGTGTGTAGACTTGTTCGCCAAAACACCAAACATTCTACCAACTCAAAAGTTAACAGTGAAGGTAGTTGACTTTTATGGTTATATGAGATTTTTTTAATTTGACTAACACTCAGGGGATATCCATTTGTCTTCAATTCGAGAATCATAGCTGACAGAAAATACACTTGCTAGGAGAGTATTGCACAGACGAAGAGTTCGACTAAAGAACAAATTTTCTCTATGATGTGTCGTCCGGTCACCATGATCGCCGCGTATCCATGTTGAATTTCTTAACATCAGGGACTAGACGATGGATATCCGAATAACAAATACCTATAGAACAGCGATATAGAACTCACGTTCCGGCACCGCTCTTTTCTGTACCCTTTTCAGGAGCTGTAAAGATGTCTTTGAATCTCCTGTCCATATATGGGTGTTATATTCCATTTTTGGCCGGAAGTAGGTTGTGAAAATACTTACGAGGCCAGATGAGTTGAAGTATTTCTGGCACCGCTTCAAAAAGCCTAAACACTTGAATGTTTCTTTGAACACTTCGAAAATATATCCAGCCCAACCAGCATCATTTGACGATATCCACACTTTGTTATAGGTGCTACAAACTACTGCCAAAGACATAAATCACACCTTCGCTTTTGTAGGCTTAGACTGTATGTCTGGTTATCCTCCGAATTGTTTGTAGCATTGCCTACCATCACAGATAGTTATAAGCAATTATCAGCTGCACGAAGACTGATAATATGGGGTTATCAATTTCGTGGTTTCAAATGTATAGGGCTGGAATTCGACATCTGTCAAACTAAGTTGTTAAACCACTTTTTCTTTCTTTTCCGTTGTAAGTCTGACATTGACGAAAATGGATCGCTTAACTATCACACAATGCGTAAAAATTATTAAATCTGGCACAGCCACATATCGTGCTTTAAGAGGAGATTATGGTTTATGGTTATGAAGCACATTTCTCACTCAGTGGGTATGTTAATAAACAATATTTTCGTATTTGGGGTTCTGAGAATCTTTGGTCCGAAGGTGTGATTGGACATTACTTCTTCCAAAACGACGAGGGAACAACTGTCAACGTCAATTCGGAGCGTTATGGTCATATGATAACCGACTTTTTTGCATGCTATTGAATTATACGACTTGCAGAATATGTGGTTTCAACAAGACGGTACCACATGCCACACAACTCGAGCGAATATGTCTTTATTGCAAAAGACATTTCCTGGCCGCGTAATTTCTCGTCGAGGCGACATCAACTGGCCACCAAGATCATGCGATTTGACACCATTAGACTTTTTTGTGGGGCTCACTCGCGTAGCTCACCGTGTTTATGCAGATAAACCTTTAACTCTTGAGCACTTAAGAACCAACATTCGTGAAGTTATGGCTTAGATACCGCCCAATATGTGCCAAAAAGTGGTCCAAAATGACCTCAAAAGAATTAATGCTTGCAACAATTCGCGTGGTGGTCATTTAAATGATGTAGTGTTTCACACATAATGTAAAAGTTGAAGAAACAAAATATTCAAGTAATAACGCAGTAATTTATTTTAAATTACGCTTTGTGAATTTTTCAAGTAAGCGAAAATGAACGAGTGCCTCACAAACTGTCGAAAGAGTGTTAACCATATGCTGAGCATCTTCGTCCGATAAGTATTTTTCCGTTACTTTCAAATGTTATAGAGAACATCTCAGATATTACAGTACGGTAGCGATGCGATTGGGTACATCAGAGCTTGGGTGTCGATTAAATGTTTAGGGATTGTGATCGAAGCTCGTTTAACGTTTGGCCATGAAATAGATTGTCTTTCCTCAATGTTCACATTGGGTAAATGGTTTGCTATAATTGAATAAAAACAAAAATGCATATGTTTTATTTAAACAATTTTCAATCCAGATGATGATTCCATTCCATATTATTTCTCCAATGTTCAAATGCCGATGTTTGAAAACTACATATCGAGGGCTTATATTCAATAACCTCTATCTACAAAAACACAATTTTTCAGGAAAGCCAAAAAACTGTTTTATTCGCAAATTAGCAACAATTTTAATGAACTCATCTTCCACAATATTAACAAAATGTGTCTTACAAACACCCTAACTAAAAATTTTGTTGAAATTCGAGTTATTTTAGCTTCTTTGGTAGATAGAGGGTATTGACTCACAAATGAAATCATTGCGTAGGAAAATAATATGTAGATAGAGGGTATTGCCTTATTTTAAAATTAAGTTTGTTTTACGGTTTTTGTATGGGGATCCACAAAAAGGTGGGAGATAGGGGGTAGATATGTTCACAAGAAATGTTGGGGATGGAAAAATGGCAGGACCTGTTCTAACATTTGCACCCTACACAGAAAAAAAAACTTGTGTAATTATAATTTTGTAGTGAAAGCTATATTAAAGGATTATAATACATTTTCAGAATTTTTACTACGCCTGGCTGAGATTATCATAGAAATAGTGATACTCCTCTGGAATTACCACCTTTAGATCCTGTAAATGTTTCCATTTGTTTTGCTGGATTGGGAGTCGACCGGTATGCAATAGCTTTGGTTCTATGTGACCTTCATATTGCTTGATTCTAATAGGTAGTTCAGTGTAATTATGATCAAAATTCACTTTAAACTGAATGCTACCACTTGGCGAATATAAGAGAGATCTTAGTTGGGATACTGTCGGATCATTTTTTGCTCGACCAGGTCTAATACTTGAAAATCAATCAATGTAATCGATGTAAGTGTGTACATTACTTACCCACGCTCAAATTCTGGAATCACGCAATAACAATCTCAAAAGAAAGTATAAAATCAATTTCTCACTACGAAAAAACAATTGCTTTTAATCTTTTGGAATAAAATCTGACATATGTCAAAAATGACAGAAAGACAATAGGTCAGTTAGATTTTAATTCGAGGGGAAGTGGTAAATTTCAAATCAGTACTATTAATTTAACTAAAAAATAGCCTGAAATTAAATAAAACGAAACAATTATATGATGTAGATAGAGGGTTTTGCCTTTATAAAATTCATAAACAAGTATCTTTGTAGATAGACAAATGATAAAATACAGCATATATAGTACTAAAAATAGGTTTTTTCAATTGAAATTTTTACACTAGATGCAGATGGGGTCAGTGATGAGTTTGGCATAAAAAAAAAAATTTCGTCAAAATGTAGATAGAGGTTATTGAATATAAGCCCTCGATATATTCAACGATTTCAATATAGCTATAACACTTTTAAATCTAGCCGACGTCTTCCCGCTAAAGTCTAGATAACGTTGAGCTGGTTACAGTGTTCATAAATTTTTTGAATGTAACGACTATTTTTTGTTCAGCTGAAAATACAGACGTACAAAAATCCCACAATATGGAATTCATCATGCTGCTTGGCAATATTGATGTCATATAAACTTGGTACACTACACATCATTTACCATATTTGCACATACATACATACATTTATTTTGCATACGCAATGTAATAAATACTATACTCACTAATAATAACAATGTTTTGAAGCTTATATTTCAATTATTCATCTATTCCAGTCACATCGTTATTCTGTTCACACTCTGCATAAAAACTCGTCATTTTATGTTTTCCAAAGAAATTGCCAAAAATATCAGTTTGCAGAAACAACCAAGAATTACGTAAGAGCTTTATTTAATAAATTCTAGTGCACATTCTTGAAGAGTATTTAATCGCTTAAGGCATATTAACTAATACAGAGTACAGTTCGGAAAATTGTCTACTAGTCGGGGAATCGGGTAGGATGCGCCGCATTGCATTACCACTTCTCGGGAACACTTGGCAAATATTAATTCAATGCATTATTCGGAATTTGTATATTTTATAATAGATTTTATTTCACAAATTTACATGTTGAGATCTTTTTCACATGTTCGATAGGAAACGCCAGCTCCAAAACCAGTTCCCATGATAATTGGCCATGCCTTTCTCTTGAACAGAACCAGCGAAAGTACCGATCCAATCACTAATCCACTGGTACTTTTAATACCCATATCAGTTATGCAGCGATCAATTTTCCTTCCAAATTCATCTTCGGCTTTATTAATTTGTGGCATATTGATGGACCCGGATATATTTGTTGTACCAAAGAAAAAATGCTGTCCTATCCTCCAAAATCAACTATGATTCGTCGTTCGATTTGCTTTTCTGTATCAGCTGTTTTTGAGAGATTTTGACATCGGTGGGTTAGTTAATGGCAATCCTATCACAGGGTTGTTAACAATTCTTGGTGTTGCCATACAAAATTAAATTATACTAGTGAAATTGAAAAGTCGACATTACACGACAGTAGAAAAACATTGATGTCAGGATCACAGTTTCTAGTGTATTTCCTTGATTATTTCAAGCAGATTAGGACGATAATTGTATTGATTACGAAAAAGTTTTCAATTTCTTGGAGTGTTATATAGTGAAAATTTGTGTTTTTGGTCTTTTTTGACTACATGATGCATAATCAGCATAAACATCGATACATCGTAACAAGCTGTGGAAGTACGGAACTTCCACTGTTTTTAATAAAAAAAAGGAACCTGTCTTAATTTGGAAGGAATTAATTGCAGAAATGAGGATCCAGGAGTTCTCTGCGATGAAACATCAAGAGGCATGGGAAGATGCTCTTATCAAAACGGATGAAAACGTCATTTTTAAATTACAGTTCAACAACAAATACGTGGAATACCAATAATTGAAGGAGGAAAACACAAACTTAAAATTGCCGTTGGCCGAGCATAAAGAAACGCTGTCATCTGCTATAATACCAGCAAGCAATAGGAGACTCCCGCTTGTAGATCACTCACAACCATATTTTGACGCAGATCGAATAATTTTGCAGAATTTAATGTACCTTTCACTGGACACGCACAACGAAATGAGAGATGTATTTCATCTTCACATCCCACCACCCGAAACAGTGCTTGGATGGCGCACAGTTCAGTCTGCCGTTGAAGGAGTAGCGGAGTCGCTGAATGTACTTCGTTCTTTGATCGAGGATATGTACGTTGAAGAAAAATTGTGCATGATCTCCATGGATGCGATCAAAAAAGCCTTACATTGAGTTTTGCCGTTACAAGATGCACATGAAATACTTTCTAATACCCAGCGAATATAAGAAATCTCAGCAAAGACTACAGCTGTGTTTACTACGTGCTAGGAGTCTGGACCGCAGCTGATTGTGTGTGATCGTGCGACGGCAAATACTGCGTTTGCCAAACGTCATCGCAATCCGAAATGTCACGATCTCTGGTATATTTAATATTCCAGTTGTCCATATGATGATGCTTTTTAAAAGGACTTAACTGTAGGAGGTACATGTCCCTCGAGCTACGCATTGGATAACATCTGCGAACAGGAGCATATAAGAAAAATATCTTAAAGAATATGTCCAAGCTTAAAAAACACCACTTGAATGAACTTATGGCCTACCAACGCGTAATAACACCAAACAGCAAAGGTATAGACATAATATGAATTAAAAAGCGGAGTTCCTATATGTTTTTTGATAAATTAAATAATTTGAGAAATGAGAGGATCAGAAAAATACTTTTGGCATGCTCTCTGGAACATGAATTGTAGATCGGGATGTATCATCAGCACCATCTGTATTAAGGCATTGAATACGTTATTAGTAGGAGAGTGTACCTGTTGCAGCAATAAATGGTTTGCATTTCTTATTTTTTAACAGCTGTTGAAAACTGGCATCAACAACAAAATTACTGTATACGTTCAGCCCAAACAGCTGATTACCAGACATAATGTCTGGGTATGTTCAGTAAACTCTGTAATTTTTCTTTGTAAAACTTTTCTCCAGCATTAGTTTTTATTACATTTTGTTTTTTATTTATCATTTCCACATAATGTAAAGAAACATTAAAAAAAATAATAAACATTTGTCTGCGAGAAACATAATCTATGGCCAGCAATTTAGAGTTGCTGGCGCTAAATAAATTTTGCGAAAACAAATATACTTCTCCACCTCAAGATATCCAACGTTTTAAAGTACACGAATTAAGCTACAATGATTTCTATTGGCGGTATATGGAAAAGAACTGGCCAGTTGTGCTGTGCGAAGTCTCTGTACAGTGGGAGTGTCGAATGTCATGGTTAAAGTCTATGCCGCCACCAAACAGCGACAATAAAGCCTATGCCGCCACCAAACAGCAAACTTCCAACACAACTTCGACGACGACCAGCATTAACTATGACTACCTCAAGGAACGAATTGGAAATTGTATGGTTCCCGTGGCTAATTGCAATAGGGAATATTTTAATAGCCACGCCAAGAGTGAAATGTTATTCTATGATTTCCTAAATTATTGGCAACAGAAGAGACAACAGGATGACATCTGTTTAACTGAGAATAGTAATAGAGACACAAAAGCCGCCGACGAACTTACCACCGATTTACTCTACCTCAAAGACTGGCATTTGAAAGCTCAGCAACCGGACTATGATTTTTACAAAGTTCCTAAACATTTTGCCTCAGACTGGCTGAATGAACATTTAGTGGCCACGCAGAGCGATGATTATCGTTTTGTGTATATGGGACCAAAAGATACGTGGTAAGTTAAACATGAATTAAATTTGTATAAAAACATGAGATCATTACTGTGGAAACCCGTATTATTTGGCATTATGCGGGAGACATCCACACTATTTGACAGAATAAACGTTTTACTTTCCTCAGTAGTCTAGCCTGATCGAAGACACTATTCTCGAACAGTAGTGTCAGATGAAATATTTATTTACCTACTTATTTTTCTTAAGACGGGGGTCTACACTCACATCATTTTGGATACGAACCTGAGTTTCCTGAGTGGTAGTCTTACCTAACAAACCATGGCCGACCCCATACAGAATATTGTATTCGTCAAATTGTTGTTATCAGAATTGTATCCAAAGTGCGATCATCTAAAATGTGTTTGCAAATGTCCTGATTTCAAAACAATTTCTGTATAACTCTAGTTAAGGGGTAACTCACTTAGGCGCCATATGGCCCACGCGTTGTATTCGTTGCTTACACCGCATGTTATTGATTTAAGTGTAGCACGAACCTTCTTGTTAAAATCATTAACCGTCGAGACCGTTTTCATATATTTCCGAAAAGACGTAATAATCAGATATCCACCGTTATCGGCTCGGTTGACAAATGTAAAAATTGTTCCATATTTACATTAACCACTTAATTTGGCTCTACAAACTGTTGTTGGTCTAATATAATAATGGTTACGAAGCACTTTGGCGTTCAGTTTCATTTCTGTACTTAATACGAAGAATCCTCTTTTTGTCAGCACGTTTTGTTTCGATGCTTATATAATATTTTCTATTGATTCATTCTTATAAGTTGAATTTGCATTTTTCATTGAGAAGTATTCTTTTTTTAGGACACCATTTCATTCCGATGTTTTCGGTTCATTTAGCTGGTCCACGAATATTACGGGCATCAAGAAATGGTTACTTCTACCACCGGGCGAGGAACTTAAACTTTCCGATCGCTTGGGAAATTTACCATTTCGTATCGACGAACAACTTTTGGATGACCACAAAGTCCATTACTATACACTAATGCAGAGGGAAAACGAGTCATTATTTGTTCCGAGTGGTTGGTACCATCAAGTTTGGAATACTACCGACACCATATCCGTCAATCACAACTGGTTCAATGCCTGTAATTTACAACGCATTTGGCTGAACATCGCTCAACAAATGCAACGTGTCATCGCCGAAATAGATGACTGTCGTCAAATGGATAATTTTACGGAACACTGTCAAACTATGCTACGTGCAAGTTTCGGCATAAACTACCTCGATTTTTTACAATTACTACAGTCGATAACAGATAGACGTTTCGGAACATTTAATAATAACACTGCCGCAGGAATAACTGCCAAACCTACACTGTCACAAACATCATCAACACCGACCACGTCTTCCAATCTAATATTTTTTGAACATTATATACCCAACGATTATCACATACACCATGATTTGCGTCGCATCCTTGAAGTTGTCGACTTAATGCTGCAGGATCCGGTTATTTGTGACGATCGTATAGTTTTATATCGTAAATGTATACAATTAAAGGAATCCTTAATGTCATCAATAACAGCAGAGAATATGTAAATAGATTGGCAACAACAATATCATACTAGTCAGGGAGTGAGTAAAATATTTATATACGTCTACATTTATATTTAGATGATAAGTTTATTTTAGATTTGCCCATCACTAGTGAGATGAATTTTAATATTACATTAACAATGATATGCAACTATTGACCGAGTGAGAAATTTATAAAATTAAATTATACCATTATAATAAAACAGAGATATCATCAACTGTAAACACTGTTTCTAAATGCATTTTTCAGCAACATCGAAAGAGATCGGAATATGGTAGTATATCCAACGTTTTCAGAGCAGGGTAATTCAGTCTGGATTTTGAACTTGTTGAAGTTTGATGAAAATTTGGCACATATATTCTCTTCGTTGCTGTCTGTCCTATAACACATAAATTGTCTCTAGATATTGCTTCGTTCAGATTTTATATCATCTCAAAGTTCGCCTACGTAGCCGTGTTAGAGATGAAATATGATAGGATCGCGGCATCAGGAATAAACAAATGGGATTTCGCCTGAAAGGTATTGACGTCCTCTTTACCAAGATGTAAATATGTATGGCCTTGTTCGACATAACCCTCTAAATAAAGGATAATTCTTGGTCCTTACATATTTCATATTTGGTCCTTATATTTTGTTTGGTACATTTTTCTTCAGAAAGTTTACCTAGTTTGATCGTTAGTAGATGATAAAGAAAAACATGCTGATTTGAAGAGGTTCTCCAATTTTGTATGGGATAACTTTTGCTTGTAATGATTTGCAAGTGATACTTGTTCAAATATGCATTTGAGTGTGTGGAACATATTAAGTAGTTGATGGTAAATGATCCATTTAAATCTGTCGATTTGGTCTATTCGTTTATTTTTTATTAATTTTCCATATTTTTTGCGTATTGTTCTTCTTGCTCTTAAGCGATATTCGTTTTTATTCATACCGATAAAGTCGGGTAATTTTCAAATAACCGAAATCCGGTTTTTGAAATATTGCTTTTCTGATTAAACCGTAAACTATCATTGAAAAATCTTTAGTCACTAGTCATAACACCCACATTAAGAGTCTGTTTTTTTATTTAACTTTGGTACAAAATCTTCAATTTTGTCCTAACTCATGCATGTTAGGACTTATGGTTTGTGACCACTAAGATGCCTGAGTTTTGGATAATTCATTTCACAAATAGAACGCTTGTATTTCGCTTTGAATATTTTAGAGTTATTGTTAGTATTTTGTTTATAGTATTATGATGACACATATTAGTTACCACCAACGTCTGATATCGTTCATCGATCTTAAATTAATCACAGACAGACAAACAATAATTATGGCTTTGACCTATTAACTTACATTGATCAAATTAGTTTTTGCCAATAATTTCAACACTTGTCTCCTAGTGATGGGTATTATTTTATGAGTACATGTGTAGGCATCGATTATCATTATATTTATAAATGTAACCATATTTTTTCTACCAAAGAAGCCATTTAAATGTATAAATAAAACAGTATAAGAACTAAATATTTTAATACTTAATATTCTGGATTTTTTTCTCTAATAGTCATGATATAAGTGAGTCATTGCTCGTTATCCAAATGGCTCCAATGCAAATTAAAAATAGCACAATCTTGTCTCTGACTGCATTAGCTGGTATTTTTGTCAACTGGAGTTTTCTTCGAAGTGTCTATTTGGAATGAAAACTAGATTGCATTTTTTTGGAGAGGAACATTTCCCCTTACATTTTTACGATACCGCCGCGGTATCTCTTAGCCGCTAACAAGCAGCGGGATGACGAATTGCTTAACCGTCATACCGCCACGAACCGTCATACCGCCGCGGTATCTCATCCGCTAACACGTAGTGGGATACTTGATTTCTGCTTAACGGAAGTCATTATTAATAAATGGATGGGTGTTTCTATTGAAAATTGTCGTAGCTGTCACGACCCTTTGCTGTTCATTTATTATGTGACGATTTGAATTCCATTCCATATTTATAAAAGAAATATTGAAGCGGACTGGTACTGAAAGAATTGTTAGGATAGAGTACTCTGTATTATTGGTTTTTAATGCAAAATATTTTTTTATATCTATTTTTCGGAGTTTTTTTTTCAAATTTTGGCGATTTGTTTCTATTGCGAAAAAGTATTTGGGTTATTTATATTTTTTAACAAAAATTACAGCAAAAATTTGTGTTCCTATGATTTATGAACGAGTTTTGAACCGAAACGGCACCGCGATGGTAATAACGAAAGCAAACGTTTCCCCCCGAATAATTTGAGTTACACCATAAATATATCTTTATATAGCATGTGTTTATTATTTATTCTTAATACAAAATGTCCCTAAATTGGTCTGTTTTAAATGCAAGCATTCATAAATACTACATACTCGTACAATACAAATTTAATACAAATATCAATATAAAAGCTGCGTGGTCTGCAGATGCAAATACTTTTTCATAAATAGACACATTAAAAATAATTTAAATATCATAAATGCAAGAGAATAATTGTACTAAAAGACTGTCCTCACATGAGGCGAATTAAACCTGGGAATATTTTACGACATAAGTCAACATGGTGCAGAGGTCTTCTAATTACCTGACGAAGTCAAAAATTCCTACACACGTAAGAAACTCCTTTAGTTTTATATAGGAATTTTTGAAAGATGCATCCAAAATCGAACTTATTGCTAGGCTCTAAAGACTGCATACAAAAAAAAACAACAACTAATTCTTAAGTACAAAATAAAAAAAAAACTATCTAAAAAATAATATAATTTACTGAGACAATTACAAAGGATCACTTAAAAAATGTAAATTTAAGTACAAATACCAAGAGTTAATATCAAAAAGATGTATTTAAAACAAATCTGTATTATGGAGGAGAATACGGCAATTCTGTAAATCACTTTAAAAACAAATTGGAGTTGAGTTTGGCTGCGAATTCGAATTCGAATTACAAAAGAAACCGTTGCTGAAAATTGTCATAGGTTTTTATCCGAATTGTGACCAAGCTCGGTGCATTTGTATCCCTTGCGAATACATTTATCATATGATAAAATGATTCAAAGTTTCTCTAAATTTTACAACATTCTTAACATTGTCATTTAAAATACACAAGAAAATAAATACGATAAGAACTATGTGGAGTTCATAATCGAATACAAACTCAAAAATCCACACTCAAATCTATTTTTAAAGCGAAGTAGATTACAAAAAATTGATTTTATAATTCTGTGGTCGCATGTCATAACAGCCAGAGCCTGTTTTTTTTCGAGAAAGCTGTTTAAACTTTCAAATCCTCGTTGACAATCAGGAGTCGGTTTTTTGTTTTTTTTTTAATTTCCTCACAGTTTTGAAGGAAACGTAGTTTTTTACTTACTTTATGAAACAAGAGTTGTTTATGGTATAGGCATGCTCAACACGTTATTACTTAAATCTCAACATCGACCCAACTCGATTTAGGCCGTTATGATTTGTGACCACTGAGTTGTTACTTTTGCTATGTTACTTAATAAATACTTAGTATTCTAGGGCTTTCGTTATCTGCAGCAACATTTTGATTAATCAATTTCAAGAATTGTTTTTCATATCATCCATAAGTATCAGCTGGTAGTGTAGGGCAACGGGGGGGTCAAACACACAGACAAAGCAGACGTGTAATAGGCATTAGACGTAATTTTACAAGTATTCAAATATACACGTGTTTTATTTTTTAGTTTGACGGTAAGGAATGGTAGGCAACTATTTGAGTTGTCTTCAATCTGTAACAGTTTCATTGCCCTCAATAATGGTGGTATTGAAGATAGCTCGACATAGGTTCACGACACCGTGTGATAGTCGTCCGTAGCAGTGTGGCTTATCCTTCCAAGCTATGCACAGGTAGTAGAATGGTATGCCGGCCAATGTAATGGCCACACCCACTACCAGATTCATGGGCTGTGTGAAGCTGGGCATTAGCACTAGAACAATGCAGCATATTATGAAAATGATGGGCAAGGCTGTATGCACTCGTATGGGTCGGGGTATATCGGGTCTGGAATAGAATTTAATTTATTAGTAATAAATCGATACAAATTTGTGGTACTGTAATGTAAATTTTTTTTAATATCGCGGTTAAATATTTTCTTCGGTCGACTTGTATTCTGTAATTGAGTGATTTGAAATATTGAACATAAAGACACATTTTTGGAATTTACATCCACCAATTTGTATAATTACCAGGTGGTCTCTAACTTGATCTAGTAAACATTTTGGAATTTTGTAAAAATGTGATTATTTTAGGGTATTAACCATACAAATCGGACAAATGGATATATTTTTTAAATATTTCCAAAGATGACTAGTTTTCGTATTGTTCGATTTAAGGAGGAAACTACATTTAATAGTTTTTGTTGTTCGAATTCATTTTTGTAAAGTAATTCCCCTGTACTTTTTCCATTGGAACTCACACCTTGGTGGAGGACATAAGTGATTCGGCCGGATCAAATTTAACCATGTTCTTCTGGAGCAATTGTCCACTTGGTTATCTTGTAGTATTTATTTGACCGAAGAGTGTTACAGCTTATATTTATATTAATGTAATTTTGTCTCTTCATTTAAATAGGGGTAAGTAAATACGATGAATACCATTTCAAGCTAATGCATGCTTACCTCTTTTTTCTCAACCATAACATTCCAGCTATACTGGCCACCACCGATAGCCACAACACCGAACTGAAGTAATTTATTAGCGCGTAAACATCGGCCGACAATAACATCAGCAATGACATCAGACACTGTAAATATTAGAAATATTTAAATATTATAAACAAATTATTTTCAAATTTGAACTCCCATCTTACCGAAAATATTAGAGACGGTATAGGCGTTTGTTGTTTTATATGAAATAGCTGAAAGAATTTTGGCAAATGCCCCTCTTGGGCTCCGGTTGCGAATAAACGGGCCGATGTGAAGAGTATGCCATTTACACCGCCAAAAGTACTAAGGGCCACAAAGATCGGTACAATAAACGACAGTGATCCAAACATGCGATTGCCAAAAGTTACGGCCACCGCAAGGGAACTTAACATCTCCGTCTTGGATACGACGGCAAAGTAGGCGAGATTGACCAGAACATAAACTCCAGTGACCAAAGGCATTGCAATCCAAATAGCGCGTGGAAGATTTCTAAAAAAAAAGATGGACACAAAGTTGAATATAAGAATTTAATTATGTGAAGATATCAGAGTTGGGAAACCCCAATGTAGTATTTTTATTGCCCAACTTCCTCTATAACTAACACAAAAAGAATCACTTTTAGCATATTCATTGAAACAGGGTGAGCCAGATATAACTAACATGTTTCATAATCAGCTTAAAGCCTACACTGTCATTAAGAAAATAATTAATTAGCCGAATAACACTATCCTATTGGTCGTTTTCCTGATAAATAGTACTCTTTAGACCAAACGCATAGACCAAACATATTCTGGGGAGCTATCTAAGACTGATCCCTAATAGTTATCAATGCAATTCAGGTCAACCAGACGTTACCAATTCGAAGCATTTCATACATGTGGATTTTTAAATTCTGTACAAAAATATGGAAACAACTGCAGTTTAGCCACATAGCTTAGATTTTGTTCAAATTTATTCCAGTGGTTGATGTTTTTATTCTTTGTCGGAAGCCCGTACTTTCCGAGCTACTACCTTCCAAAGCTTGGACATGTAATCAGTTATATCTTTGTTGCTCACCTTCCGATCTGGACAAAATTGGTGTTGGAAAGCTTCGAATATATATTTTAGAAATATTTCCAAAGTGAACTACTTTTTCTATTGTCTTGTTTTTTTTTACACATTTTATGTAATTGTTGTTTACTATATCAATAGTTTTTGACGTTCGGTCGCCCTCAAATCTGATCATGACCAGATCTATATCAATCCGTTTTTATTCCCTTGTCGGGATCTGGCTTAGTGAATCTTATGTTATAGTTCATTAATATTAATGTCGCCATTTAGATCATATTTTCGTAAAGATTGGCTCGAATGGAATTTTAACCACAGCTTTAATTTAACAAAGCTCAGAAGGGAGATATTGTACTTTTCTTGCAGATCAGGATCAGCTACAAGACAATAAATGGCATTTCGTACCATGCAGACAATTTTTATCTTCCTCTTTGTGATGAAGTCTGTTTCCATATTACCGACTTTCTTGTGCATTACGTTTGGGGCGATATTTTGAATAATGGTAATGGAAATGTTTTGACGATTCAGAATTCATTGGTTTATACAAGAATTTGTGATTGAGAACCATCCTATACCAATGGTTACTCTTTTTTGGACCATTTTTTAGTTGGTTAAAATTTACTGGATCCAGGTTATGATATAAAAAGTTTACCCACATTCTCTGATCCTTATCCTTATTATCCTTTGAAACTAGAGTTGTCTTTTGGAGATTTTGAATTTTTGCTACGAGTGCCCAAAGCCATTCGGTCTTACGACGGAACGAATTGGAATGACTTTGAGAATGATCGATCGATATAGATTGGGCATTTGAGGAATTTCCCCCCGGATGACCGAACTCTTTCAAATTAATGCTTATGTCGAACAATTGTCGTCATTAATTGATCAAACGGCTTCTCAGCATTCGTCAATTGATTGTTTGGAGAATAGGAAGTATGTTGTCTCCCGAAACGTTCGAAAACTGTTCGGAATTAAGTACGATTTACAGAAGCGGCTTAAATCTATCTTCCGTTGTACTTTTCACAGGAATCATTCCGACTATGTGCTACTTTCTAAGCAATTAGATCTGCTAAAGATTATAATTAAGGAGCAGGTGAACTTGGAACAGGCGAATTATTTTATCCAGAAAACTTCAGGAAATTAAACCCGGTCCGGATGCATTGAGGAACATTTATGGCGTGATTGGTTCCAAACGCCGTTCTGGTGTAAATCGAATTTTTGTGGAGCTGGAAGAGCATCGGAAACTTGGAGTTTTGAAAGATCATTTTGCTTCTGTATATCGACAGGTTACACCTTATCGGGACGTTTCTGATGTAGATGCGGCGATTAGGGGCACTCTGTCCGAAGTTTCCGGAACTAGAGTCGTTTTCGATCAGACTTCGAGTGCGTTACATTCCGACAACACCTCTCTAACGTCACTGGTAACGGTGTTGGAGGCAGTTAAATTATTGAACAATAAGATATCTTTTGGATCTTTTGATCAAGAAGCTTCCAACGAAATCGTACGAATTTCTGACGATAGTCTTCAATAATTGTATTAGCAATTGTTATTTTCCTGTTTTCTGGAAAGTTGCAAATATTTGTCCTATTTTCAAAAAAACCTGGTAGTTCTGATGTGAAAAATTTAAGACCTATATCGATGATATCAAATTTGGGAAGACTTTTAGAATAACAATATTCCGCACTACCAATTCTGGTTTAACAGGGCTCATGTTGTCCACAATTTAAGACAGCGTAAGTGCACTGTTGCTATGTCGCTCGACATTGAGAAGGCGTCCGAAAAGACTAATCATAATGGTATTCTGATAAGTTGATAGGGATTGGATTTGAAACTTCTGCACAGTTTCTTTCAGAACAGAACATTTCTTATTCAGTTGGACAACTCGTGCAGCGCTCTTGGTGTAATTGGGTGTGGTATTCCGCAGGGGCCTTTAATGGCTCCTCGATTATATAATGTTTTTATTCATGACTTCCCACTTGAATAGGGTAGTTCAAAGGGCATATTATATGCTGATGACTCCTTATTGTATGTACATGATGAATCCCTCTCGGTGGCTCTTAATCGGGTTCAACGGTACCTGACAATTGTCAATGGATATTATTTTTGGGGAATAAAGTTGAAAATCGGATAATGTGAAGCTTTATGCAAACGGAATGGTGCACCTGGATTTTGAAACTATTTATAAATGGAAATGAAATTCCATTTTTGAAAATAGTTTTAAATATATAGGTGTTTTTCAATAAGCTGGTGAAATTAAATGAACATGCGCGTATAATTGTGAGAAAGGCTAACAGAATCAAGGGAATATTCGCTCGGCTTTTTAGAAGTAAATTTCTATCTATACAAAGTTTATATAAGGCCTGTTTTGTTATACGATTTTCCCATATGGTTTAGCATTTCTCCGACTGTTGCCAGGGAGCATGCTATTTGTGCGAGAGAAATCCTTCGCCAGTGTGTGAATACGAATTTTGAGACTCCAACGAAAAGACATTCTAATCGGTACATGAGATAAATGATCGGATGTTTATTTCATAATAAAGGTATGCCTTTAATAATGAAAAAGAACATCAGCCAAATGGCCACCAGGACCACGCTTACAGGACAATATCCTATTCATGAAATTTTCCATAACCAAATCGCAAATGTCCTCGATAGCCTCACGAATTCTATCTTTGAGGTCTTGAATCGACGCAGGGCTGTTGGCGTAGACATTATCTTTGAAGTGGCCGCAAAGGAAAAAGTCGCAAGCTGTTCGAATTTGTTCACCAATTTCTGTATTGAGTTCCGACAAGATGCTGCACGACGACCTAAAAATGCGTTAAATTTGCGAATTTTAATAATTTCAATGCATTGTTGAAGCGTGTACCGTTCCATTTTTAGTAATAACGTAGTTTCTACTTGTCAAATGTCAAAGAATAAAAGCTTCAAAAGTGACAGCTACCGAAATACCGGGTGATTCAAATTACCACCTCCTGTTGGAAAACCCTTTAGAATTAAAATCATGCAGTTTTATGTTTTAGTATTAAGATATTTTTAAGAATTAGATTTACTCTTCCCCTGAGTTTTACCTTCTGGAGCAAGCACTGTACCTCTTGCGGAAAATCTAGTATAAAAACTAAAATAACTCTTTACAACAAGCATGTAGCTGATAATTAAACAACAAGGAGAATAATACCATCGTAGTTCTAAGATTGCTTTAAAATAATTACCTTGTTATTTATAAATTCTTAAATAAGTCTCAATAAATCAAATCTTGAATCTTATTATTACGGGAACGTGTTTGCCTCTCTGGTGTTGTTGTAGAATTGCTTAATATTACATTCTGTACTGGTTATTTTTCTTAATCCTTGGTAACCCATCATCCAGGTCAACGATTTTGACCTCAAGCCAAAACATAGTTCATAGATTTCCGAAATTAAATTAGTTTTCTTTCATTAGTTATTCAATTTATGGCTGTGAAATAATTAATGGAAATGTCTTCTATGCGACCCATCGAACATTTAGAACAGTCTCACCTTGTCGACTGAAAACTTCAAGTGGGTTGGAGTTTTTTTTTTTTTTTTTGGGGAAAATTTGTGTATATGTAATAACTGGCTGTACGGAACCTGTATCGTGTGAACATATATGCATATACATACATATGTACTTTTGAGAAATGTCTATCGTTTGCTTAATGTCGTGCTTTTATTAAACATAAATCAAATTGTGACTGAAATCTAATACAAATATAAATAATACGCACTGCTCTCGTCGCCCATTCAGTTAGTGAATATTTCATTGCGAAATGCCTAAGGGGTCTGGCCTAGTAGTAGTCAAACCAAAACCAGATTTACAGCAATATATTCAAATCCTAAATTACAATAGTATTTAGGATATTTACCAACATATAATATTTTAATTTTATCTGATAAGATAAAATTATATCAGACCTACTCCGTCCGCATTCGTCTTCCTTTAAGAAAAGACCGATATTGGCAGTTCCCTTTAAGGACGAACCCCTTGCAAACGAATAAATGTGCGTCAGACACATACAACCCATATCATTTCTATAGAACTGACTAAATTCACAAGGATGACGAAAGCATTCATTAAAGCAACAAGTTGTTGAGTTTTCACGTTTTCTCTGTTACTCTTCCACACTCTGCGCAAAGCGAATCCTTACAAATGCCCTTGGTATTTCAGTATAAAGTTAACGTCGTATACATACACATACACACACAGAACACACATCCATAAAACCCACATCCTTTGGTGACTTGTAAGACTTTCTGCATCGTTTGATTTTGAGTTTAATGAAACCACTTAAGGATAACAAGTAGTGAGAGAAGTAAAAGCAACAAATGGTTGTGAGCTGCCGGTTAAAGGGAGGATTTAAAAAAAAAAAACAGAAAAAAAAAATCCTTAAACAAATGACAACGCTTTTAAGAATATTAAAACCATTAAGTGACGTCGGCAAACTAAACAAATACATTAAAGGCGCATAGTTCACACTTACTTGTATGGATCCTGCAGCTCTCCCGTCACGAAATTCAAATAATTCCAACCACCAAAAGCAAACAGTCCCGAATAGAAGGCAAATCCTATATTTTCAATGCCATAATTGCCTTCCCATGGGTTTTCAAAGTTATCCAAATCTCCCGTAGCCATTTGATAGAGCCCCGCCAATATGATCATAATCAAGGCCAATAGTTTTCCGGCTGTAAAGATATCCTGAACTTTCATGGCCCATTTTACCGATAAGCAATTGACGGCTGTCAATAAACCTGAAAAAAAAGACAAGTGTTAAATGATATAATGCCGGTAGCAGGTGGAGGATGATGGCACCGCCAAGTTCGAACAAAGGAAATCCGTTTTTCAAAAATTGACGACATATTTTTTTAAAAAAAAAGTTGTGCTAAGTTGTGCTGAGTTATGTACTTACCTAGCACAAAAATATCTAGATCAATTTGTGCCGTTTACGAAAATTTTCGAAACAATCGCCAATTTTGAAAAAACTGCCAGGACCGCCTTTTTTTTGAAAACCCAAATTTTTGTTTAATAGAGAATTCGAAAAAAATATAAAAAAATCAATTCTGAAAAAATCGCCAATTTCAATTTGACTCTTTTTTCAATGTAAAAAATCGACAATACAAAATTTTTCAAACAAACGCCTCTTTGACAAATTCTAATGTAGCTTTTATAATAAACGAAAAACAGCAATTTTTAATTTGGGCGATTTTCGAAAATCTCTGTGTCAATTCGAAAACCTAAAATATACAGGGTTCTCCAACAAGAGGTGTTATTTTGAATCACCCGGTAGTTCGGTATCTGTCACCTTTGAAGCTTTTATTCTTTGACATTTTACAAGTAGAAACTACGCCATTACTAAAAATGGTGAAAATCTTGCAGTCACTGTTCGCAAATCTAAAGCATATTTGGGTCGTCGTAAAGCATCTTGTCGGACCGCAATACAGAAATTGGTGGACAAATTCGAGCTGTTGGGACAAGTTAGTGATGTGAAGAATAAAACCCGTGCACGTCGCTCAAGAACAACTGAGAATATTGCTGCTGTAGACCAAAGTGTTGAAGAAAACGCACTTCTATCCATTCCCCGTCGATCTATGGAATTGGGCATTCCACAATCGTCATTACACCGTATTTTGCATAGACTTGGGTTTTAAGGCTTATAAAGTTCAGTTAACACAAGAACCCAAGCAGGACCATCATCAACAATGTCGTGTCTTTGCTGATTAGGTCCTTGAAATGATGAGATCAAGGAATCAACAATGGATCAATGAATGGATTGCGCTATCGAGAGATGATTAATGATTTTTTTATGGTCGGAGTTGGATGATATTGGTCTGGACAACGTTTACTTTCATCAAGACGTCGCTACGTGCCACACCAGCAACCAAACCATTGCTCTTTTACGGGAAAAGTTTCCGGACCGTGATATCTCTCGAAGAGGTGATCACAATTGGCCACTGAGATCTTGTGATTTAACTCCTTGCGACTTCTTCCTTTGGGGCCACGTGAAAGATAAGGTCTACGTCCACAGCCTAGCGGCTATTCTACCTATTATTCCATCGAGGACATAGGGCAGCGACTTTGCGATTTGGTTATGAAAAATTTCATGAAAAGGATATGGTCCTATACGAGTGGTCATGGTGGCCATTTGGCTGATGTTGTTTTTCATTATTAACGGCATACCTTCCTCTTTATTGTGAAATAAACATCTGATCACATGCTATGATCAAAAAATGCTACTTTTCTTTGATTACCAAAATAACACCTCTTGTTGGAGAACCCTGTATATACCCAAATGCCATTGATTGATAGGGCTCACCTAGCACTACATTCGCTTATCTTACTTTTTTCTCTAAACCCAATATTAAAAAGGGCAATAATGAAAATTTTGTTAAATCTGTAACTTGTGGAACTTACCCCAAATTTTTCGGTTATGGGAAAAAATCGTGTTTTTTTTGCGTTTTTTTGCGAAAAATTAAAATTTTTGAAATATGGAACTTAAACTAAGTGGCATCGCACAAAATTTTCGCCATACATCGAAAAATCCGAACTTTTATGGTTTTGGAAAAATGAACTTTTTATTAGTTAGCGTTTTTTCAATAATTTTGCTCTAAGTGATCAGATGTTTTCGTCTAGCAAAAATTTTCGAACGAATATATTTCGAGTTTTTTTTTTCTATTTAGGTTTTTTTTTGCAAAAAAGTTGTGTGTAATTCAAAAAAAAAATTAATAATATGAATAAATAAATTCATACAGAGTTCGGTGTCTTACAAAGTTTTCAAATTACAATTGCTACCTTCGATGGAATTAATATTCACTTACATAAACAACCAGCTGCCAATAATTTAACCGCATTTTCCGGCGGTTCGCACTCTTCAAAAAATGATTTAGCGGCATATTGAGCAAATGTCAATGCGACAATTGTCTGTAAAAAATAAAAACCGCAAGAAAATATATTAAACAAAATATGTATAATTAAACTCGCATTTTTCATATGTGTTTTGACACATTTGAAATCAACCAACAACGACTTGTGACGTTACATAGCCGACGAGGTTTTATCTTAATAAATAACGAAGGTTGTTGTCTACAATTTTTTAAATTTCATTTATATACACATTTACGCGTAGATCATTTTTAGTAAGTCTAATCTCTTTCACTTGTACAAATAAATTACTATTCAAAAAATATTCAAGCACAACAACTGTCGTCGAATTATGTCATGGCAACCATCAAACAATTGCTGAAATGTTCAACTAAACAATAAATCACGATCGTGCATAAGTACGAGTGGTCTGACGTACCTGTGTTGTCGGTCTGATGATCAGAAGGGCAATCCATAATCGCAGAAATCCTACTAAAGGACCAAAGGCCACCAACAAATAGGCATAATCGCCACCGGATCGTGTGATACTGGTTCCCAGTTCGGCATAGCACAGAGCTCCAATTGTCGATAGAATACCACAGGCCGACCATATCAGCAATGAACTGCCAACTGATCTGAAAGTATAGAGAAGAGCGGCAAAAGGAAACCATGAATATCTGTTGTACAAAATTGAAAGTTATGTTTTATAGAAATACAAAAGGGTCACCACTCAAAATTCTAACGCATTAACGCAACAAAAAATATTTTTTTTTATTTCATCGTGCAGAAGCAACGCAATTAATATAATAATAACTGTATAATAATCCAGTTAAAGAAGATAGTGATGCGAAAGTAGAGATTGTGTACGCTGAATTAATTTATGGAAAAAGTCAGTTTTGGAAAATCTTGAGTTGAGACCCTTTTGTATTAAGGGTGCGATATGAGGTCGATCTGCAAGAAATATTCGGATATAATTATTTTTTTCATATTTCAAGTGGATGTGGCATCCGCCACACACGTCAGAACATTAAAGAGTAATATCTCATATGAAAATACTAGCAAATACCCGCTACTTCGTAAGCGTACATTTTGCTTCCCAGTAAAACAAAAAATATTTGTTTAATTGCATTGGTTTACCGGACACAGAACCTTTATTGCCATTTTCAAATTTTTAGCGGTAGATATTAATTTGAAATACATGTTCACACTTTTTTAATTTATCCCATTTTTTCCCCTTTTTCCATTCGTTCCTTGTCGATTAACATTTTTTCACACATTTTTGTCTTCCCCTTTTTTTTATCCCGTTTGGAATCTCTTTTCCAGCAGTTGTTGCAAAGTGTAGCTATGGACCAATTTTCCAACAAAAATCACAATATATTATTTGTAGGTATTTTAGGGTAGTTCGAATGGTTTTGAGGACACATTTTTCCCGTTTTACCATTTTTATCCTCTTCCTATCCGAATTTCGAAAAATCCGTTCATAGCAAATTTCATGGTTCTAGCTTCGGCCATTGGCGAGGAAAGGATGTATCAGTCAGACACGCAAGTATTTTATATATATATTTAGATACAGTTTTGGCCCCTTTTCCATTACATCCAATTGTATGACCATTCCTGTGGATTACAATTTTTGTTCACACATTTTTGTTTTTCTACTATTGTACTTTTTTTTATCCCGTTGGTACGTTTTATCCACTTTTTGGACCCTTATCCAACTATTATCCCATTCCTGTCGAAAAAAATTGTTTTCACACATTACTTTTTTTTATCCCGTTTTGGTACATTTTTTGCCAAAAATGTGTTTCAAATTTTTTTCTATTTTTCCCCTTTTTATTCGGTTTTGGCCCCTTTTTCGTCCTATCTCTAACTCATTTCCACCTATTGTTGCCAATCATAGTCATGGACCAATTTTCCAAAAAAAAAACACAATATTTGAATTTGTGGAATTTTGAAGGGTTTTGGGACACATTTTACCCGATTTTCGTAGTTCGCAAAACATTGTGCTGTGAGTTTTAACTGTTTTGTTGTTGGAAAATTGCGTCTACCTTTAGTTATTGTGACATGGTATACTCTATTTATTTTATTTTTTCATTTTTAAAGAGTGAACGATAGTGATGTTCAAAGGGAGGGAAACGTTACTGTGTTTTATTTTGATTGGATTTTAAGTGTTTTCTAAGTGCAAGATTTACAATAAAAAGTAAGCGAACATTCCACAAATGTATGACAGTTATCCCGAAGTTGTACGTAAGCAAGTGGAACTTAAAGAAGTTATTTACATAGAAACTAGAACTAAATTTAATTAAAAATTAAAAAATTAAATTAAAATTATGAATTTAAATTGGTACTTCAGTGAGTGACAGTTAAACCGAAACTATCATATGACCCTCTAAAGACCTCATTATAACAGCCATAATAATTATCTGGCGCGTCAATTCGCTTAAAATTCAACTGGAAGTAACTACAGATATGTGAATGGTGATATTTGGACAAAGGACGCTATTAGGGCTAATTCGCTTGAATTTTAACTGATGTTTCGAGAAAGGGGGCACCACCCATACACCTTAAAATGTATAACCCTTATATCGCATGTACTATTAGAGGTATGAAGGTGGGATTTGGTACATATGCTAGTGGCACAGAAATTAGATTAGGTTGGATTATGGATGTGACCTCCATCCATAATCCACTACGAACACACACTTTTTTCACAGAGCACGAATTTTAATAGTAAAATAATGATTTGCAAGCTTAAGTCTCATGATTAAATGGTAAGAAAAACTGAACATTTTTGACTTTGGCACATGTTACCCATCATGCGTGAACTTAATACCGAAAAGTCAGACGACATATTCCACTGGACACGTCCAACAGATGATATAAATAATCGTATGTTAAACATAAAAGTATAACACCGAACATAACAACATTTTACCTTACTTTTACAAAATATTCATTTGTTATTTCAATATAATGTGAAGGTGTTGTTTACCTACTTCTGCTTGGTGAAATTTGATGATTCCGTTGCCAAACAAAATACCATTTTGTAGTTCTACATAAATAGAGCCAAAGTGTATGGTTTCCCAAAATAAACTCTGCTGAAATGTTACTTTTAAATAATATTAAACCATTGACATTCAACTTGAAAGAGTAGCGTTCACGAGCCGAGTTCACTTCACATTTGAACATGCGTTTTCGATAACATTTAGGATATTGAATATCGACTATGATATCGGTTTTCCAATTCTATAACAGCATAAACAGAATGTGCAATATCATGCAAAGTTATTATTGTAACTTTGAACGAACTCAAATTTCATCTTACCCATTATCTAGATGATACTGGCATTAGATTCAGCATACTCGTTTAATTACATAGTATGTTCGTGACGGCGTTCACGAAGTTACCAGTTCACATACTGCGCGGAGCAAAAACTATAGTAAAACCGTGGTCCTACCTACCTACCTCCTGAAGATATATGTATGAATCGTTGACGAATATTACAGTCGTGGAGGTCAGGCCACCTAAAACAGAAAACTAGACCAGAGTTGTCACTCTTCAGGCAACTGGAAAGGTCACAGAATCGAAAGCACTGCTCTTATTCCCATCGACTTCAAAAAGTGACGAACTTGGGAAAACATTTTCCATACCAACTACTGTCTACTACTCCCATTTTGTGTAGATGCGCTTGTAAGCCTATGTGCCCTGTCAAGGATACGTATGATCTTACTAGTTTTTTTTTCGGTTTCAGCAAAGTTTGGTTTTATCTTCGTTTGGTTCACCCCACAAGATTCTTGTCGTTTTCCCAGTGGTTTCACTATTCCATAGCGTGATATGGGCGTCTGACGCCCATCTTTTTAGCTCAGAACGCGTAGCTCCGAAGAGTTTCGCATTCTCTAGGTTTATTGTTTGCAAGTACCTGGCGCGTAGGGCCAAGACATTGGCTTTCTCGTTTCCTCTTCCTCCGGGATGACCAGGCACCCATATGATGCGTATTGTGCCATATCTAGAGTAAGAGTTAATCGTCATTGTACAATCTAAAACAGTCCGTGATTTTACTAAGTTGACTAATTTTAAGAATTTATGGCCCAGCAGACTTCCCGAAAGTTTAGTGGAACTTCTTACAGAAACCCTAAATGAAACACATCTGAATTATTGCACTGAGTGCCCACCTTCAAGAATAGTTAATCAATCATGGTGGACACCGGAGATTAAGCAGTTCAGGAAGGAATGCAGAAATGGCTTCAACAAGGCATATCTAGAAAATACTATCGAACAAGCATTGGTGTAACCTAAAAGAGAAGAACTGGAGCAAGCAACGAATTTAGCCCGACTCCATAAATAACTCTCTCAGGGCCTGAGCAAAAAAAGACTCACCATTTCCACAGGCGTCATCACAGGGCACTGTACGATAGGCAAATGATGACAAATCGTATTGGTATATACCGGGATGACTAGTCCAGAGCCTGCAATGGCGCCGAAATGAAAGAATTGGTACAACATTTGTTATTCCGCTGTCCAGGTCTACAGAAACGTCGACTCACTCAGCTTGGGAGAAGGTACCCGGACAACCTTGTACAGCTGGCCAGTGTAACTATGACTTACCTATCAAAATACTTAAAATTCATTATAAACCACCATTCTCCCCAATAATACTCAATCTCCACCAGCCCCACTTCCCCGCTTTTTCACCAACTACTGGTATCACAATGGGCCAACTTATGGGTTACGATTGAACCTGCTTCCACGAGCGGGCAACCCATTCAACCTAACGTACATTAATGACATGTACATATGTTTTCCATGGAAACACCCATATACGGGTATTTATGTTCAACACAAAATATACACAACTGACGAAATATTCTTGAAGAATGTCTTCAGCATTTGTGTATCGATGGAATTTAAATTAATTGGACAATTAAGAATTTGTTTTTTGGCGTTTTTCCTCGCATTTGTTGTTTAAACTATTCGCACCCAATTTAATAATAAGCTTTGGCCTTGAACATTAACAGTGAAAAAGAGGGCTTAATGTTTTTATGTACTATATACCGAAGGCGATACTGGAGTCTTAAATATAAAAATGAGGTTATGTTAAGAAGGTCTTCTACAGTGTTACATAGTGTAAGGTGGAATATTGGTAGTATTGAAACGGAAATAAATACAAGTACTAGAGCATCTTCAGAGCAGTGTTGTTTAATAAAATATTATACAAATATTAACATTCTTTGGCAAAAGGAATTTTAAAGTTATACACCCCGGTGGACAAATAAGTCGACATAATAACTTGTTGACACAGAAAAATAAATTATGAACTGATCTTTTTCAAATAACTGCTTTTATAACATAAAAACAAATTGTGCAAAAGTAAACAAAAATACTTTTATTGAGATTTTTTTTACATTTAACACATTTATGTGTGTGTGTGTAGAAAATGAAAGATTATATAACCAAAAAACCTAAAGTGATATGAGTGATATGATAAAAGATACTTATGTTAGAATTTATCTGGAGATTTAAATTGTGGCGTGATTTTTTACTTGTGTTTTTTATTGTTTTATTAATTCACGAAATGAGATTTTATAAACCACCGTACTAGATCATAATCTATGCTTTCTGGCAACAGTCGTGTGCATAATACGTTGACAATGTCATTTAAGGTCGTGCCACATTGTACTATTAATCTGAATAATTTGTCATATCGTACAATTTAAAAGACTCGACAAATTTGCAAATGATTTCACAAAAAAATCGAAAATCGTCAGAGTTTGTGCTTTTGACCGGTATTTTCTTTGATCTCCTTCGGAAAACTGTCAAATGGTGTCATGCGTACCAAGAATGATAGAAAGAAAGATTACGCCATGCGCACGATTTCCCGTTAGATGACGTAGTTAGTCCCTTGTAAGGGTTGCCAACGCTATGTGTATCTACAAAATTTCAAATTGGAATACAGCATAAGAACTGTTGGCCTTCTTTAACTATTAGCCAATAGGAACACTTCGCGTGACGTCATTCTCTGCGCGGGATGGCGTAATCTTTGTTGCTATCATTGATGTTGATGCGTACTACTGACATCTAGAGTGTGCTTTCGAATTGCTTGGAACGTCAGCCCCCTGTATGGTCTGTGACACAGACCTTGGCAATTAGTTTGCATTATTTTCCAATGCGGTTTAAGCGATTCATTTCGTTCCACGGAGATATGAAACTGACTTTCAGGAAAGAACTGTCACGGTATATATTAAAAATCTAAATCCCATAAATCGTAGAGAAATTTAAATATCGATTGTAATAACAGTGTCTTAAAACCCTCTGTCTTACCTCAGTTAGAGGACTTCCAGCACATAGGATACATGCAATTCGATTTGTCCGAACGTGACCATATTTTTATTTCTGTTTGTTATTGTTTTTGCTTTCTTAATTGATTTAGACAACAACAGTTTTATTAAACTGTCGCAATTCAAAAGTAGAAATTGAATAGAAATTAAATTAAATTAATTTGTATTGCATTTCTATTCAATTATTACATTAAAATGAATTTGCTAACATGGGTTCAAGAAAACAATACACAAATCTAGACTAAAAAAAACTGAATTTGAACAACCGAAAGATAGTCTTCCTTCGACATTCTGAGAGCAAGTTTTTTGCAGAAAAAAAGGAATTTTTGAAACAGATCCTGAGAATGAAAATAATAACTCTTGAACATATCGCGAGCAAAGATCCGGCAGCAGAATCTAATCCCCAACCAATCCTAGATGATAGAGTTGGTTCAATCAACCGATTAAGGCCCAATAAATGAGTCGTTTCTCGTTTAAATAGAGATTAAACATAGCATTAATGTTTATCAGTCTAACTTTAAGAACTGTGGTTTAATCATCCAAATAATGACGTTTAAACTAAAGTATGATGGCCATGCGATTGTAACAGCTATCTACCAAAGAAGAAGAAATACTATATTTTCAACAACTTCCACTATTAAAATAAATTTTATTATGTTGTTATTCGATTCCGTCCAATTTCTCACCGGAAACATTTTGTTTTTTGAAAAAAACTGATAGTGTTGCCGCATCAACAGCAGCAAGTGTGAATTATTTTTTAACCTTCTAATGGACAGTCTGTTGAAAAAAGTACAAGCTATTAAAAAGACACAGTCCACAAAGAAAGGTTACTCCTCCTCTGTCGATGACCGGGAACAACAGAAAACTTATGCTGGCAAATATCCAAGAAACTTTGCGACGAAACAAAAGACTTTAGACTTCGACAGTTGCAAGTGCCTAGTAGCGGTCCAATTTTTGTACCTCGAGTCCGCCATTGTGAGAAAGAATGATCGAAGTTAATACGCTGCAAATGGCCTTCTGCCTTAAAAGAAAAGTAATTTGCCTATAGGTTTAACTCAATGTTTGTCGCTAATATTTTAGAGGTAAAAAATATGAGTTGTTTCCTTAAATTCGCCGATGTGGGCATTTTTTCGCCGTAACTCCGGCGTAAAATGTTCTCCGATTGAGATAAAAGTGGCCATTAGAAGAAGGAATTGCTGTTATTTTTATTTTATTTGCTAAATGTATCTTGGAAGTGTGCAATTTCGGACTGGCAAAAGTTAGACCACAAAAATGGCGAACCTCTTTCCCAATCGCCTTTGCTTTCTTTAACATCTCTAAACAGTAATAAGTTATGAACTACATAGTAAAACTATATTTTCAATGAGGTAAGTAAGCGGTGTTTACTTTACAATGAATACAACACATAGGGTACATACATAGCAGAAGAAGACATGTCTGTTAAGAGGTCTAAATAGAATTAGCAGAGCATAGATAGGGCAGACGTCTCAAGTTGTTTTTTTTTTTGACACATTAGTTCGGCTACACACTGTAGATGTCAGTAATTGGACGTTTTTCAAATCAAACAAGGTTTTTTTTGAAAACAAATACCTACTTTTAAAGCAAATACAGTTTAAGTACCTTCTTGGAAATGTTCAGCAAACCACATGGGACGTCTGCCCTCTGTTTGGTCTTTGATTAAAACTACAAAATTGTAAGGCACAATAAATGAGATCGTAGTTACACCACGATTATGTAAAACTCAGTTTCTAATAAAACTGAGTTTAAACTTCAAATACGTTGCTGAGTGGTCAGTCAAAATAATCCACATTTTCGGCTGTTGATGTGGCAACACTTAAACTTCGTCAGAAAACATATGTTTCCGGTGAATAATCGAAATAATATTAAACTTTTGTAGTGGATTTTGGTCACACAATATTTTCAGAAAAAATATGGGAATTAAAAAACTCAGCTGAATAAAAGTTGGCACGGGCAAAAGACACATGCATGGAACTGGAGGAGGTAGGAAACCAATTCCAGCATCAACAAAATTACATAGCAGCATTATCTATGTATTTTAATTTATTTGTTTGTACAGCCATAATTGTGATTTATATCGTTACCTTAATCGAAAAAGGCCTCAACACATTATTTTTCGAAATTCGTCTGTTGTGTACAAGTAAATTCAATGGAAAATTGAAAAGTTATATAAGCAAAACAAAAAAATTACCTTTTTTAAAAAAAAAGCATA
Source organism: Hydrotaea cyrtoneurina (assembly GCA_958296145.1). NCBI lineage: Eukaryota > Metazoa > Arthropoda > Insecta > Diptera > Muscidae > Hydrotaea > Hydrotaea cyrtoneurina. Next base: position 44,933,471 of record OY282514.1, on the reverse strand, counting down.
ACTCATATTTTTCTGCTGAACCATACAAAGTAGGCATTGCATAAATCTGAATCCCTCGTTGAATTTTAATAAAAAAAAAGTTCATTGACAATCCTATATTATTTACAGTTTTATTAAGATTTATTCTTCTCCTGTACAAATTGTTTTCCATTTTGTATTTGGGTATTAATTCTAATTCAATCTGATGTCCAACAAGTTTTCAGTCTTGATGTTTAGTTAATTTTTCTATTTGTTAACGTGGGTAACTATTGAAATCGTCGTACCCGCACACAACGCCATTCACACCGCCCACACCTAATTAAAGTTAAATTAAGTTCAATTAAACTAATTAAGTTCAGTTACATGTTTTAAGTACAAAGTAAAAACGGTTCTCTTAGAAAATGGAAATATTTTCTTCAGTATTAACTACATTCAATTTTTGGGAAATTGTTTAAATTTCAACTGGAATCCAATGATGTTTTTTGAATTACAAATTTGGAAAATGAAATACGTTACATGTTGTATGTGTGATGCGGATTCCCACTTCACGAAGCATTATCCCAAACAGGTCATTGAAACCCGAAATCAGAGTGTAATCTTTTAAAAGATAAGTAAATACATATTGCATGTATCTGACAAAGTTTGAATAAATATGCACTCAAAACCAGTTTTGAAAATGGAATTTAATGCATTTACTTAACAAGACCCTTTAATAGGATTTGAAAGTCATTGATGTCAATCACCCCGCTACCCCGCTGCTTCCTCTTAATAACAAAAAAAAAAAAGAATACTTAGGAAATTTCAAACCTACATTGATGGCACAAAATCAAATACACATTTTACTTACTCTGTATATTTGAAGACACCAGTTGGAGCTATGAAAATGCCCGATCCTATAATTGAGCCCACAATTATGGCCACGCCATTCATTAACGTCAATTTACGTTTGAGCACAATCTTATCACCGTGATCATTGTCAAGAGGAAGTTCTTCATTACCGTCATTTCCATTTGATGCCGGTCTATGTGGTAACTCTACCAGATTTGTCGTTACACCGTTGCCATAACGTTCGGACATGGTGATTTTTTTTTATTTTATTTTTTATTTTTTTTCGTTTAAATGACTTTAATTTTTCTTTTTCAATTTCTTTTCATTTATGTGTCAAATAGGCTATTTTTGCATTAAATGTTTTATTTATACATGTTTTGTTGATGTGCCTTTTTTAAATTCGGCTACTTTTTTAACGTCTTATACGATGCTTTCACCCGGTGAATATTTTTTACTGTACGGAATCGCGTCCATATGCGCTCAGCTCTGACATGCAACTAAACTGTTAGCAGATACGATACGTTTCAGCGAACATTAAACAACATAGTATGCATGTACATAAAGTATTCTCTTGTTAAGTACACAGTTGGTCTGAAAAGTTTGGGAATACAGACAGATTGGAAACAAGCGTAAAGACAGTGACTGTCACAAAAACATTTGTAGTTGCATCAAAAAATCATACAAAGGGCAGACATTTTAAGTCGTTTTCTGAACATTTCCAAGAGGGTATTTCAACAATATTTGTTTTAAAAAAGTAGGTTTTTTTTAAAACAACTTCATTTGTTTTGAAACCCTTTCAAATATTGCCATGCCAAGTACTGTCATCTAGTGTGTGCAGCCGAACTAATGTGTCAAAAAACCACTTGGGACGTCTGCCCTCTGCATAGTCTTTGGTTACATGTTTATATCGCACACTAAATGAAAAAGGCCACAACTTAAAATTTTACAAAACCGACTTTTCCCATAAATTAAATTAAAAATTTCATTCACATTAACTCGAAAAATACAGTTATGTTTATTTTTATGTCAATTCTTTAAATATTCTGAACATTTTAGAATTATGAGTTGTGACCCTTTTGTATTTAGGGTGCTACATCATGGGGTGGTCCACTCTGTCTGCGGTAGTGTGGTAGGCTGTGAGAGCGACAATCGCGAAGCAAAAATGGTAAAACCTCTAACTACATTTTTAGCGGTCGTTTCAGCCTCCTAAATGCCGGCGAGTTAGAGAGTAATCTCTAAAGCTAAGATCACATTTGTGAAATATTTGACAAACAAATGTCAAATCTGAACACCAAATATTTTTTAGGGGCAAACAAGTAATCAGCTGATTGATCTCTTCTAAACTGGTGGATCTGTATGAGGTATGTTAAAAAAATATCGCGAATTTTTAATTTCCGCGGGCTACGTGTATTTGATTTTTGATATTTTTGTAGCGTTATGTTGGTACTCATGTCCCTTACTTATGCTGAATGTTTAGTTAATTTTTGACAACTGTTGTGCTTGGATGTGTTTTAACCTGTCTTCGATTTTTATCTATTTCAGAAAATCGATGAAAGAATCTGCATCAAATTTTGTGTGAAAAACAAAATAAAGTGCGCTGGCGCATTCCGAATGTTGACTGTTGCATATGGTAAAGCTACAAAAGGTACAAAATGTTCTTATAGGGCCAAGAAGATGGGAAGGACGAACAGCGTGCCGGATGCCCGAGCACGTCAACAACAGACATTGATAAAGTGAATAAAATAATATTGGCCAATCGACGACGACAGCATCGCGTTAAACTCGGTCCGTGACGACCCAAATTTGCTGGAAACTCAATCTCAATCATCCCAATGGAAGCTGCCGCATGAACCATGGCCGAAAAAAGCGCGCCAAGTCCGATCGGACGTAAAGGTTTTGCTCACAGTTTTCTTTGATTGCAGGGGCGTGGTGTATTATTGCCACAGGGTAGTACGGTCAATAAAGAATATTACCTGGAAGTTATGTGCAAATTGTGGGTTTGTGGAAGAACATTTGCATCGTGATAACGCCCCTGCACACACATCGTTGCTTGTGCGCGAATATTTTGGCCAAAAACAACACAGCCCCCTGTGACTATTTTTTGTTCCCAAAACTGAAAAACCCATGAAAGGACGACGCTACGCCACGATTGAGGAGATGTGCGATATGGGCAAATCCTGCATGACGTACTCTACATAAGTACGCATTCTGGATTAAAGTATTTAATTTTGTTGGTCTTTCTTATAAATAGTATTTAGTGGGAGTTAAGAGTACTTTCATAAAAAAAAATAAAACAATTATTTTTGCGAAGTAATTAATCAGAAAATTTTGTGACGCACGCTACATAAAATGGAAGTAACTTCGCACGTTAAAGTGTGTTTTCGTAATGTTGTAGCGAATTTTGCATAATAAAGTACACCTAATTAAATACCTAAAAGAAAGACGAAAATAGGAAAATTCGAAAATAACTTATTTGAAGCCAAAATTGTTGTCATTTTTTAACAGCAGCTCATTGTGACGCACGTTACATTTTTTCCATAACATATAAATAAACACACCTAAATTTGTTCCAACAAAAAATTTATATTTTTTTTAATAAAATGTCTTCTATTTAAAACAAAGTTGAAAAACTATAAAATTATTGTTTTTTGGTAGACTGTTTCTGGGACTTGCCCATATGTAGAGCTTAATTTGGCTTCAAATTAAAATTTCTTACATCTTCTGTCCGTACACATTTTTTATAAATAACTGTATGTCGGTATCTAAAACTACAAACGTGCATAGTACATACGTGAGATGTGGTAAATTCAATTTGACAAAAACACTAGCAGTGTCCTATTCTCATTTGAAATTTTAATTGAAAATTGCATCATAAACAATAACCACTGCAAACATCTCAGAGAAACACAAGTGTTCTCTTTCAGCCAGCTTAGCTTTGTCCAAGCACATGTTATTAATAGGGAAAACATGAATTTTTCGTTCGGATTATAAAGTCGAACACAACCATGTCGGTTGGCGAATTGTGGACTTTGTTTTTCTGTACTTTTTAAATCAATATCACGTTAAGGAACTAAACGGGAACTTTTCTGAAATAACTAATCTTGGCATACATTCTTTAATAGACGAATGTGAAACCTGTCTGTGTATGATAGTCGCGCACATTACCTACCACAAAGATTGCAATAATTTTCCTACCACATGTAAATGTGTCTTTACGTGAAAGGACATAAAAATCATAAAGAATTATTATTTTGTGTGACAGCATCTCGAGTTCCACAGGTGGTTATGTGTATATGAAACGGCACTGGAAATTAATACATCGTAATTGGTCTGTGAGCAACTTTAGAGAAGACATTTTCCAGACAAATATGCTCCATCTTTTTTTTTAAATGTGCAAATTGTGATTGTTGTCAATTACACAACAAGTGAGAAAGTTTCAGACGGATAAACCGACATTTAATTTCGGATTCTAAAGTATTCGAATTCCAAAAGTGGGCGTTTCAACCCCTTCAGCGGATTTGTATGTAAGGTAGCAGACTTTATTAAATATACAATTTGGGTAAGATTGTCTTGGGTGTAGGAATATTATTACATAATTTCTAATGTAGGAGGAATGGTACATTTGCATGGAAGGTACCAGAAGGAGTGAGGCTAGTGGCTCATTTTTATCTCTACATCTTTATCTAGTTATAGCTTAACTACAGAATCTAGGTAAAATTGCGTTGAGCGTAGTAATAATATTACATAATATTATAATTTTCAAGGTGGGCGGAATGATACATTTGTATGGGAGGTATCCAAGGGGGTATGGCCACATATCACATATGCAATTCCATAAGTAGTTTTGGGATAATATTAAGCCATGTTATGCTTCAAAGCAATTGATTTATTCTTTGGTACGTTATCGTGCGAATCAGCCGGACACTTAAACGGGCATGGCTCAAACGCCTTAAAAAATCATTAATCTAATTTGGTTCAAAGACACCTATGGCTTAGTCCTTCTGTGTGCTACACTTTTGGGACGTAGGTTAGTGTATACAAATTGGTTTGTTGTCAAAAATCAGGTCAATCTGAAATTCGACAAACGATTTCATTGTGCTTTTGCAACTACGCGGTTGCTGAAAACTCGTTTGACATTTTGTTTATGCACACATTTATACTCACTATTTATTGCCTTTCTCCAATAACATTGGCATTGATATCGCATGTGTTTGGATGGGGTGAATGGTAAACAATACTTAACAAAATTGTATCATGCACATGTGCATAGCATGTACTTTTGCTCTTTGAATGTATTACATATTTGAGAGATTATTTAACAGAGTAAACGCAGTTTAGGGTGGTCAGATATACATAAAAACTTAGGAACAGGAGAAGTGAATTTTTCCGTCAAAATAAAATGAAAACTATTGAATTAAATTAAATTTTTCATAAATTGAAATTTTTTTATTTGAGGCCGATTCATGTTTTTGACACGAACAAACTTACTGCCTGTTTCCATAAAACGAATTTGTTCGTTCGTTACAAATTCTCAAAATTGAAGACACAATAAAATGTATTCTTATGAGTACAACAACGAACAAATTCGTTTTATGGAAACAGGCAGTTAGTGTCAAATATCTTTTTGAATGGACTGTCAAATTTTCACCATATTCAAAAAATATAAATGTTGCATTAATGAATTAATTTTGTTTTGCTATTTGGAAACATGAAATACTGCTCGGTTTTATAAAATCATGGCAGCATACATTGGTAAGCAATTCAAGGACATTGCAGTACCATTGATATAAATCATAAGCGATAAACTCTTTGTAACCAACTACATACAAAAGTTGGCCCACCCTAATATACGATATCTTTGTTGGCTGTTTCTTTTTCAGACTGTTGAACTCAAGCGATGTTCGATGTAAATAAACATTGCCGGCACTGCTAGAATTTTAAAATTAAATAAAAATGGTCACTCTCAAACAGATGTCAATGTGGCACACTGTCAACAGAGTAGAAATATTTAAGAGAAACCTCCAATCAAGTATTCCACTAAATTTCCACCATTTCGTCATCGACTTCAAAGAACGTGCTAATTTGTGGAAACCGCACAAGCCCCCCACATGTACACATCCAATTACATTAAATTATCAATTACATTTGTAATACCAATTTCTACGAATTAAATGTCGAATACAATATTTAAGAACAATGTTTTTTTTTTATTTATTTATATAAATTTATTTGTGTCTATTTATTGACTTAAAAAAAAGTAAAGTTTCACGTTAACACACAATCCGGCGACACGACGATATCCGCGCCTAAGCACTAAGACCGACATGAAACAACTGGTTTTAACGCATTCAACAAACATGCAAACATGGAAAAAGAAATCAACCCTCGTGTGGGTAACCAGACACGTGAAGTCTGGTCACCCCGTGTTTTGCAAAACGAACGGCGTCTTCTGTTAAATAATTACATTAAAAATGTTGGATTGTGTTGCCACGCAGTGCAAAAAAATCTCCAATTTTATGACGCCTAAAAAAAGTAATGACATTTTCATAGTATTAATGAACACTTGAAAGAAACCAATTGTTCTTTTATCTGCATCAATTAAAAAGGGGCCATGAAGTCTACTCTGGTTGGTTTTCTATTAAAAACCTAAGATGTACATACATAATTAAGGACAACTTTTGGAGCAATATAATACGTCTCAACTCGCTTTTTAAGTCATATGTGGTATTAATATGTCAAATACTAATCAAACACGCTTATTAGTTGGGTTTGTTTGCGAATTGACAAATCTGTATTCACAAAAATATTAAATCGAGAAAGTGCTTTTACACTGCATCGTATGTATGCAACTTCTCACTTGATTATGATATGTATGGATCAAACACATTCATTGCAAACTATTTTCGAAAATGATTCCAAACTACACTCACATCTCTTTTTATGAGCTTTTTTTATGTGGATTTGAATTTATGCGGTTTGAGTTTTCTTAAATATTTACATGAACCAGATACAGAAAAATCCTTGGAAATTAATAAATCCTTGGAAATTATGTTTGGCTATCGCGAAAAAACAGTAAAAAAAAAACGTCAACATCGCATTTTTTCCAACAATGGGGAAATCCCAAAATAATGAAAACGATTCTTCACCAGCTGAAAAACGGAGAAGATCGTTTCTAAGTAGCGACACTGATAATATTTAATTAAACGCATTTTTCTAACTCTTGATTTTAAAACATGTTTTAAGATTTCTGTCTGTTTTTGTTTTCTTTTGTAGCACGAATGAAATATTTAAATTTTTCTTAATAAAATCCGAATAAATCGGAATTTTATATGCTTTTTTGGGGGGAATTATTTGATTTTATACGGATTTTGAAGATATTGGAACGCATCCCTTGATTTTAAATGAGCGTAGAGTATTTTTTTATACGGCAGGAACGCATCCACCGCATAAAAATGTGTGTCAGTACATTTGAACTGTCAATTTTCATAAAATAATTATAATAGTTTCCATTCTTTTACGGTGAAACATACTCAGAAAACACTTTTGTTTACAGCGATTTAGCCATTTTTATGTGCCAACATCTGGCCACACGGATGGAAGCTCTTTCTGTTTATTGTTTGTGGTCGCAAAAAACACTTGCAGGCTACACGTTGTTTGGTGCTGGTTGCCTAGCAAAAACAAAGTTAAAATATCAGTTGAAAGTATCGCGGATAAATTAAAAATAAAATGGCTGCGCTCTTCCATCACGACCAACCGACCACAATCCACCCCAGGTTGCAAAAATTCACTTCTTCACTCACCAAAGAACCACGAAACATTTTGAATTCTGATTCCATTATATCAGGAAATCAACAATTTTAGTAAGCACACAACGGCACGAGGAAATGCAACACACTAAACACTACCCTATTTTGTTGGCAAATCCATTGTGCCCACACATGCATACAAACAAAAACAATTGTATTATATGCAGCGGTTAGTCATCTCTTTTACTCGTACTTGCTGACTAATCGAATATAGTAACCGTCTCTTTCCGCTGTATAGCAAACATTGGAATAGTTCATGCCATTATGTCACTTGTGGATTTTGCTGTTGACCTGGTAGAAAATTTCGTTGACGTGCCTAAAAGTATGGAATTGCGATTTCAATAATTTCGATAATGTCCAATGGAATTCATTCGTCGCCGTTGTTGTCGGCATTTCTTTTCGTTTGGTAGCATCTTCCACAACGCGTGTGTATTATCTCTGTTTATTTCGTTCCCTCACTGTAGCGTCGAATGTCTTGCCCTCGTCAGTCTTTTGTGTATGGTTGGTGTGGCTTTCCATTTGCTTGGTGCTGGTCAGTGGAGAGTGGGGGTTGTTATTATGTACTGTTGTTGTTGTTTTATGTGAACGTATGCGCGCGATATTTTTATTTATTGAACACATCTTTGGGTGATGTTCATTGCTTCTATGGGCTTTTCATTGATTCTGTGATCCTATTATAAATAGAGCTCGATGACTGTTTGATTATCGGGAGTCGACCGACGAACGGCCGACCACCTTGGATGGATGACAGACAATCAGCAAGCACACACTTGATTCATATTATCTGGAGGCGATAAAGAAACACAACCCCAATCGACCGTTACATATTTGAATTGTCATGTATATTTGGAAAAACAAACATGACATGGATAAATCCCACCCGGTCCTTAAATGATTACTTTTATTATTGTATATGCTTAAGATTTTAACATTAGACATTACAATCCCGATTATCGCAATCGTTTTCACAGGATTCGTGATTATCTATATACAGGGAATCAGGATTTTTACATCTGTGTTCAAATCAAACGGTAGTTATATCAAAATGAAAACTACAGTCTTGGAAAATGTTTCATTTAACCGAAGTTCGTATAATTGAAATATGTGTCACTTAACCGAGTTCAGATAATTCAAATTTATTCAATTGAAAGAATTTCATATAAATAAACACTTTCAGAAAAGAAATATGAATTGTCAACAAAATTATCTTTTAAATAATTAATCGATTGTAGATTTTTAGTTGTGGGTTTGGATTATTTTTGAATTTCTATGGCATACAGATACAGATCTAAGATGTCAAACATACAGAACTATTAAAAATATGTTGTGATTGAGTTTAAGAAAATAGCATAAAAAGAACACATTGCTGTCAATTAAAAAAAGTGAATTATTTTTAAATATTTTTTATAAACGTGTTTCTAGGCAACCGTATTCGTATAATTGCAAAGTCGTTTATTTTTATTTTATTTATTTGCACAGATTTTGTAATTTAAAGCCTTACGGCCAATTGTAACAAATTACAATAAAAACTACTCCATGTTGAATACTACTGCTCAGATAATTTAAAAACAATTAAAAATATGCGTTTAGTTACCTTACCCGAATAATTATTCAAAAGGCTTGAGATTTTTTAATTAAGCAGGGTTTACAGCATTCATAATCATAATATGTCGTTAGCTGCTATTGAAGAAAAATTCTTATAAACGTGATTCAAAGCAATCGTATTCGTATAATTGTACAACTGGGGCAATCGAGCGGAGGCGTTTAGTTACCTTACCCGGATAATTACTCAAAAGGTTTGAGATTTTCCTCGAGGTAATTAGGCAAGGTTTACTGTATTCACAATCATAATAGGTCTTTAGCTTACACCACAATTCATCAGATCTTCTGGAACTTTGTCGTCCTCGAAGATTCCTAGGACTGAAGCCAGCACAAGCCACAGTTTAATGCACTCAACTAAGTTGAGTTTACATCTCAATACGAGTTTATTCGCTTGCTGGGCCCTCAGTCTAATGATCGAAGTTTTCATAGAATTAATCATTGTATTATCTCCTTTATATCTGAATATCTCGCGCAAAACCAGTTCCCGTTCTTTTGTAGGAATAGCCGCGATTTCGTTACAACACCCTGCAGAACGTTTTCTTCCCTTTTTGTAGTTTTTGACATTTCAGTTAAATTATGATCCCTATAACTACCAACGTTAATGTTTAGGAGTTTTTTTTTTGTAATTATTCTTTTATTCTTTTCGTTTTTATGGTTTCCGGAGGCGTTTTAATGTTCTCTGGGTGAACTTGGGCTGTATTCAATATTAATTCTATAGAGACAACAGCATATTCGCGAACTATTTGGTTTTGTCAACGAAATTTATTTTGAAGCAGTCGATTTATTCGCAATTGAAGCTTTTTGGCTCATACACACAATTTGCTGCGGTACACCAAAACGTGGAGACACATAATTTTGGATCAGAGAATATAATGGCACACTCCACTTTGAAAGATCTTACTTATTTGTACTTACCGAGACACAAACTTAATTTTGTGTCGAAGAATCTAGTGGTGTACTCCGTTTTGATAGCAATTCACAGCCTCGTCTTCCCAACGCTCAACCTCGTTCACTGTCCCCAATCATTCGGCACTTGGTGTCCCGTGTTATCGCAAACGGTGCTCTAGCAAAATAACAATATCGTAAAGATACAGTTATCGATATGTGTGTTTGAAATTATCGATAATATTCGATGTTGACATCTGTCCTCTTCTGTCTCTAATTTCATAATTTCAGAGCGTCGTTTTCAATACTTGCTTCATCAGTGACACTTAAAACTAAAACTACTGAAACTATTTATTTTAAAACCTCAAAAAAATGGGTTCCTCAAAGAAACATAAGAAACACAAATTGGAGCGTAGGGAAAAATATGAAGGTCAGTAAGAGCAACACGGCGGCAATTGATTGCAAATACTTTTTTGCGGGTATAAACGTGATATTTGTTTTTGCAGAATACAGCCATAACACGGATCCTTCTAGCCTACAAAGAGGTCTCAAGCTGATATTGAAAGTGGGTCCCAACAATACTCCGGAGTACGGCGGAGGTGATGTTATAACGTCAACAGTTGCTGGTCCTCCCACTGCCGCAGAGGCGATGTGCAGCAGCCCACTGATGTTGGATGACATGGAAGAGTACCGCGAGAAGCATAAGAAATCTAAAAAAAAGAAGAAGAAAAAAGATCGAGAGAAAAAACACAAACACCACAAAGAGAAAAAGCGAGATAAAGGTGAACGCCATATTATTGATGAAAGTCCACGTCGTGATGCGTCCATGGATCGGACGGAAGACTTAACGCTAATCGCCAACCAGGATTCACAGTCGTTACCAGGCACGTCGTTTAGTGTCATACAGCGCAGTCCTAAGGTGGCTGGGCCGCCTTCGTGTGTTTTGGCTCTTGGCGATGGTGACAGTAGTCAAGATGGATTCAGTTTCATGGATGATGACAACTCGCAGCCATTACCCGAGAATATTTTGCTATATGCCGGCATTACAACAGATAGTTCACCATCGTGTAGGCCAGTTTCGAAGCCAATTGTGCCAATGAAAACTGATGAAATAACATTAGATTCACAAGCTTCATCCTCTGTACAAAGCTCATCGATGGGTACTTGTGTGGAAACTGCAGCAGCGTGTGGAACAGAAATTATTGCTGAAACTTTGACACCTGCGATGGGTGGTGTTAGTCCAACAAAACCATTGACAGAGGTTAGAATATGTACATTTAATTTCAAAATTGAGATATTTCACGGAAAAGAGATTTTTACTAATGCTTTCCTTTCTTTTCAGCTTATTATTCCCACGTCTTCGCCGTCTACGCCCGCCACAACACCCGGCGGATCAAATTCACTGGCTGCTCTTACACCTAAAGGCGGCTTAGAGGCTCCTAAAACTCCCAGTTCGTCAAGTGATTCCGGCCGAGAGCCTCGCACTTGTGTGCTCAAATTGAAACAGCAAAAAACATCGCTCAACAAACTGCTCGAATACCTTTTACGCGGTTTGGAGAAACGAGATCCTCATCAGTTTTTCGCATGGCCGGTCACAGACGATATTGCTCCCGGATACTCCAAAATCATTTCGCGACCTATGGATTTTTCTTCCATGCGTCAGAAAATTGACGATAATGAATACGCCACACTGAATGAATTCACAGACGACTTTCGATTGATGTGTGACAATGCTATACGGTATAATCACGTGGACACGGTCTACCACAAGGCGGCTAAACGACTTCTTCAAGTTGGCATGAAACACTTGGCTCCTGACAGTTTGATGAGAAGCCTTAAACCCATGTCAGGCTATATGAGAGATCTCACGGTCAAAGAGTTGGGTTTTGAGTTAGTACAACAAAGCGGAGACTATATGGGTTATGATCATCATGGCATGATCGATTCGGCTGATGAGGGTGCTTCCACAGGGGCTGAAGAACCTATGACACAGGCCCAGATTGAAGAGGAAGAGAAGCGAAAAGCCATACGGCTTCAAAACAAACCTAAATCTAGATTTGAGCCTTATGTAGATGACCTGACGTCGGAGGAAATTTTGGCACAGGTTCAAGGAGCAGCCCAAGCAGCTAAAAGACGTTTGACGGCCAAAGAAAGGGCTCATAGAATGGGATTCCTGAGACAAAATAAAGATGGGTCGACTTCTCTGAACTTCCTCATCAAGGATGAAAACGAAGGTCCTGAGAAGGTGGTATGCCTAGGAGAATTAGTAGGTAAACTGAAATCAGGATCCGGGCAAGTCCAGGGTTATCGTGAAGACAAACGTAATGAAGCCAAGCTGGTGAAACCACTAAACTACGGTCCTTTCTCTTCATTTGCTCCGACATTCGATTCTCGTTTCTCCACCCTAAACAAAGACGAAACCCAACTGGTCATGGAAACTTACGGTGATGGTATGAGTACCGAGTACGCTGAAAGTATTTTACAATTTACCAAAGATTCCTCGTATGCCACCATGTTGGCCAACGGTCTTTTGGATATTTTAACCAATGGCGAACATTCCAAATGTATGCAAGATCTTCACGATCTCCAAGTACAAAACCACGAACAACAAGAAGCCCTTAAATGTTTTACCAATGCCGGACCTCTTCTACTGGACAGCACATCGCCAGCACCGAGCGAATCTCGTGCTCAAATCGAACAAGAATATGAAAAATACAAAAATACTCGCATCGACTTCAGTCGCCTAAGAACATTGAATGATTTGGGCATAGATACGAGTTTCTTGAATGACATTGAAAAGGAAATGAAGAATTTCGAGTTAACTCGAAGACTGCAAGAACACCTGAGCAACAATTTGAATCTTATCGATAAGCTTAAGAATACCCAGCATGAACGACTATCGCAACCGCTTCCGCACCATTTAGGACTAGTACAACAACCTTCGCAAGAAGAAAATCAATTAGCAAACCAGATTGCCCAGCAGCTGACAGATGTGGTGAAAAAGTTACCGCCGTCGGCGGTAACTGATCCTTATGCTTTGAGAAAGGCCATGGGTTTGTCATATGGTAAGTTGTTGTATATGTTGTTGTATAATATGTTGTTGTATATCTATTTGTAGAATATATAAGTGAGTATATATGAAATGCCGGAAGTATTTCTTTCGAGATTAAACAAAAATATGTTACCATTTCGGTCACTGATCTAATTGTTTTTTTTAACCCAAAATGTCGATACATTTTGCAATTTTTTTTTGTCATTTAAATAATCCTAATTTTTCTTACAAAAAATCAGATGGCGTCGCATATATGCCCTTGTCATGTTACCTTACCCTGGATTATTACTCAATACTTACTTCATTTTTGTTTTCTTTTTTCTTGCAGTTGGTTTACCACCACCTCCTGAGCCGCAACAACGACTACAGGTCCCCGCTTTGGTTCAACAACCGGTAACATTGCCCCCTCTCACATTCACACAATCTCACCCGTCCACTTCAACTGCCGCCACCACGACAACCCAAAACGATCCACATAATTTACCTTCTTCATTGGCCATGGACATTGACGAAGATGTAACCGGCACTGCAGGTGGTGATTTGGAAAATGAGTTGCGAGAATTCTTGGAGAGTGGCCCCGGTTTGCATGCCGCTTCCACATCAAATGTGGATGACAACAATCTGGTGGCTCAGTTACTTATGAATTGAATAGCGACGAATAGATGTTGTACGATTTTATCATACTTCAATAGGTTTTTATTTTTAATTTATATTAAATATTTTTCTACCTTTTCTATTTTAGTTAAAATTATTATTTCCTTGGTATAATTCTCCTTAAAACTGCCGTTTATTTCTATTACATTGTTTCTAATTGAGTTTTCAATGGGATTACCTCACGTTTAGTCTATCACAAGTTTTGTCACTCTATGAAACAATTTGTATTTATAACTTCAAAAAAAAAAGAAAATAAATATGTAAATATATACAAGTATAAATTTATCTTGCTGTTGTACAGATTTATTTACGTTACTTACTTAGGCCGGGTCTACAATCTGTTGTTTGTCTTGACCTGATTAATAAGTGATTTCCAAGGACTTTCCAGTTCGTGATACCAAGCATCTTCATGTCTTCTTCCACTTGATCCATCCACCGGAGTCTCGGTCTTTTCTGTCTGCGCCTTCCATGGTAGTTGTCGTCCTTATTTACATCCAACATAAATAAAACTCCGGGTCCGGATTGTATTTCAACGCTTTTCCTATGTAAGTGCTCTTCAACGTTAGCTAGTGCAGTGCTGGTATTTAACCTTCACATTGTAAAGTTGATAATGTTAGGTTGATCCCCAAGGAAGGTGAAGCTACAAATTACCGTCCAATTGCAATATATACGATCTCCTGGAGACCTACATCGCATGGATAGAAACGTTCGATAAGTTCCGTCACAGTGCACTCATATCTAAACTTATTGTAACACCTCTCAACTCATATCGAGCTTTTTCAGAGATCGCTCTATACGAATTATAATATAAGGGGTGTCATTTAACGAGACCCATATATGTTCTGTTCGCTTCCTTCTCCATTTCTTATTCTCATTGACGACCTGTTGGGTCAGACTGTGAAACAAATCTACTCGTTTGCGGATGACAGCAAACACTGTCATTCATATTCATTTTACCATGGGCCAAGTAGTCTCGGGGTCGGTGACAAAAGGCGAGCAATGAACCAACTGCTCAATAGCGATTTGGCGACTATTCTAAGTCAAATAAATAAACTAGATTTCAATTCTCAAGTCTCACAATCGTTCCTTTGATCCAGCAATGTCGTCAAACTCTATAGGTGGTGCGTATATCGACGAATCAGAGACTCGTAATGTTTTGGACATGAACCTACATCCCATATATGGGTTGGAGACATTTTTGCAGCTTCTGGACCGTGTACATAGGAGAACGGTGTTGTTAATAGGCTATTGTAGGGTATCCAACACTAGTATCACCCTTCAGCATCGTAGGAATGTGAGATGTGCATTGTTATTCTAGATATTTTAACGGTATCTGCTCCTCCTAATGTTAGAACTTTTAGCCGAACAACTAGCCTGGGCGACCGGACTACGCCCTATAGAGAAACACTTTTTTTCAGCCGAACTGTTTGTATGTGGAACACTCTTCCAGCAAGTATGTTTCCTGCCAACTGTGACATTCTCAAAAATTCAAAATAAAAGTCTACAAACACTACTTCCCCTTCCTCCATCCGATACCCAAATTTCCCATCACTACATTAAATATATTTTGTGGCGATCAGGATGAAAGTTACTGGAAGTGAATTAAGTAAATAATATGCAATCAACACTGTTAAACAAAGGAAAACACGAAAAATCTTTAAAAATATATTTTACCTCAAGAACTAACTTGATGGGTCCTTAATTTTATGATTTTTAAATTGCAAGCATCATACAAAATTCAATTGTCGAAACAAGGGCAACTATTTTAAAGAAAAACAATACATTTCTAAAAACAAATTACACTATACAACAGCCGTTTTGTCAAAGGGGTATTTATAATATTTTCTGCTGTTTTAAGTGTCCTAAAGTGGAAATTTTGTCTTTAAAACTGTCATTTTCTTCTAATGTTTTATATTATTTTGACTTTAATTCCCAGACATTTTTTTATATTATTATTTTGCAGTTTATAAATATTATAGTGGGTTTTAATTTTTTCCCGACTATTCCCGATGTACGCATCCTATTTGTGTTATCTGGGACCAGTAAACACTTTTATTTCGATGGTGCATCGAAATAGAAAAAGCAATTTTATTAACTTTATTTTTTTTCAATTTGTTTTTATTTCTATTCTTTGTTTTTCATTTGTAAATTTGTATTACAAAAAAATAAATCTTATAAAAATTACACTAAATTTAGAGCTCAATGAACACAAAGGCATTTTTATACAACAACGATGACAATAATTGTTGTCGTTGTTGTTTGGTTAGTTTTTGTTGTTTGTTATTAAACCATAATTAATAATTGTATTTGAAATTATCTTTGTAAGTACAGTACAAAAAGATCATAAATAACAAAATAATTTTACAGAAAACCATGATTGTTCATAAAAGGAGGGCAAAGGTAAAATAATGACAAATTATCAAGACGTAATTGCAAATCTAACTGACATTTTTGTTTTGCGATTTTGCTTGATTTCAAATAAAAGAAAAAATGTTTTACAAAAATATATTATGCAGTTAGTTAGTTTGTGGCTATTTATTGTTAATAAATACATTGAGAAATTGTATTCAATTTATATATATTGAATATGTTTATAAAAATTAAGTATTTTTGTTTATAGTTTTTAAGTAAATTAATTACTGTAAGTAAATTCTGGCTATAACTTGTTATACATGAGTAGTACATTAGAAAAGTATGTATACATTTTTGCTATTAGACTTTGATTATTAAAAACCGCACTCACTACTATTCATAAAAGTTCAGATATATTTTTTAGGAGGGGAAACGACAGCATATTCCTGAGAGTATTAAACTATTGTTAAAGTTTGATAGTAATTTGTGGAATGGCTGGCAGAAAGAAGAGATGTGTTTAATATTTATGTTCGAAAAAATTCGAGGATCATCGTGAATGAAATGTTCTTTATGATTTCAAGATTTCCCCGCCACTTACTCTTCTTTCTTCCGCCATTGTTAAAAGTATACCAAACTCTTGGATCTTCCTATCCCCCGCACCCCAAGTTATCTATCGCTCCCTTTTTCGTAGTTTCAAGCATTGCTTAATTGTGTTTTTTAATCCTTAATCGTTCAGGACATTGAGGTAGTATTTACAAACATTTTAAGCTATATATATATATTTTTAGAATTTATCTCTTTGCTTTTAAGTAACTCGTTTCGCGCATATCTCAGAAGGATGACTTGATTTGTTTTTTATTTTGTAGTATTTTTTTTTTAGTTTTTGCTAAATTATAGTTCACTTTCAGAATTTGTTGTTTTTAAACGATTACGACTTTTTGGAAAAGAAAAGAAAGAAGAAAAAAAACGTTAAATTGAATACAAAAAAGATGACAAAAACACATGAGTTTTCATTCAGTCCAAGAAAAAAACAGAGTCTTGTGGAGCATAAGTGTGTATGTGCTGGCATATGATTTAAGTACTACTTATATTAAGGCGGCAGTTTTATCCGTAGGACTGATTGAGAAAGTGGATAGTTTGTTAATTGCTCCCCAAGACTCTCGCAATGGAACTTGGATGAAAAGTAAAAAAGAAAAAGAAACGAGGCATAACGCAATCAACAAAAAGTACATCGAACAATCAAAATGCAACGAAAAACTGGTCAAGCTTAATTTACAAGAACAAAAAAAAAACTATTCTAATTTCGGGTTTAGCCAAATCTTCGAAGCACTTGTGGCTGCTTTGTTTGTGTAAATGTTTTAGCTTAAATCATGTTTTTGGCATGCTCTTTTTGTCTGCGTGTCACATGTCCAGCTGTCTGCTTCCGTTTTGTGGGGATTTTTTCGGTTTCTCGTTCAGGTTCACAAGTGTTTTCTTTGTTTGTGTGTTAGCATACTTTGTTTTAAGTATTTTAATTAAAATAAATTAATGTAAAAAGAAATTCAGTAAAAAAAAAAGAAATTACACTAAATTGGCGTCTTTAGCCATGCTATAGAAGGCGCTTAGATGATTGTTTAGTAGATTGGTGGGTGAATCGAATTCCGAGATTTCACCCTTGTCCAAGACGATAACTTTATCCGAATCCATAATTGTATTCAGACGATGGGCAATGGTCAGTACCGTGCACTCCTTAAATTCGGAACGAATAGTTTTCTGAAAATAGACAAAAACCAAAAAGAAATTAAAGGACAAATTAAATAAGACACTGAAATCTAAACGAGTGTTTCGACAGCAGAATTATTTTTAGCTAAAGCCGAATAATAATAGGTTTCCTCAGCTGTGAAAACAATCAAAAAAACCTCGGCCAAAAGAAATCTATGGCAGGAGAAAATCGCAGCCAAAAGAAATCGTTAGCAGCCTGAATTGGAAGTTACAGAATATTTTGTTTTCATATCAGAGTAACCACAGTGGGAGAATTCCAAATTGGCTTGTCGAATTTAACTTAAAAAGATGAACCCGGTGGGTCCAGCCGAAGATGTGCTATAAAGACCCAAAGTTGGAACAATTTAAACTTCATAAAACATTTAATTTATAGTCCAATATGCCTAATTTATGAAGACTTATCAAAATATGTTTCAACTTTGTGAAACTAATAGGTTTATGGACAAAAATGTAAGTTGATAATTGTAAAAGAAAACATAAAAAGTAGTTTGCATTTTATTCTTACCTGAATTAAATCATCTGTTTCCAAATCCACAGCAGCGGTGGCTTCATCCAATACTAATACTTTAGTTTTACGCAATAAGGCACGAGCCAAACACACCAACTGACGTTGACCCACGGACAAATTTTCACCACCTTCGGTAATCTCATGATTCAAACCAGATGGCAGTGACTTCACGAAAGTCTTCAAATGAGACAATGCCAAAGCATTCCAAATTTCTTCATCACTCTTCACCTCGAATGGATCCAAATTGATGCGCAACGAACCAGAGAAAAGAACGGGATCCTGAGGGATAATCGTGAGGCGCGAACGTAACATGTGTAGACCCAATGAGGCAATGTCGATGCCATCAATCAAAATACGACCACCGGCAGCTTCAATAATACTGCAAGCAAACATTTTAAAGTTGTATTATTGGATAGTCGACAAACAGATACGAAATATATAAACCACATACCGGAATAATGATAGAGTCAAACTGGACTTGCCAGCACCGGTGCGACCGACAATGCCAACTTTCTCTCCACCGGCAATTTTGAAACTAATGCCCCGCAACACCAAATCCAAACCTTCGCGATAACGTACTTTGAAATTGTCAAAGACCACCTGACCATTTTCGGGCCATTGTCGGGGCACTTTGGAGTTTTCAATTTCCCATGGGGCTTCCTGTTTCGTCTCGCCATATTCCTTAATACGTTCGACAGCCACAATGTTTGTTTCAATGTCCGAAGACATGCGCACCAGCCAATTCAGGGTCTGTGTTACTTGAAGGGCGTAACTGACCGAGAGACCGACCAAACCAGGATTGGTTTGACCACCCAACACCGCAAACAAAGAGGCAAACAAGATAATCAAATTACCCACCATTTCCAGGCGGATGGCCAACCAACGATTCGCTATAAGAGAGGGATATTTGCAGATCTGATTCTTATCGACCTTATTGTCCGATTCATCAATAAATCTGTAATAGGAAAAACAAGTATGTAAGCGGAAGAATAAACGACTATTTAATGTTACACTCTCACCTGTCTTGCACCGAATAGGCTCGTATTGTCGATACTCCTGTTACCGTTTCGCCGAAATGTGAATAAATCGGCGATCTCGATACCGATTCGAGACGCATCAGCTGTCGCGACGTGGCCACATAGAAACGTTGTGCGAAATAATAAAGGAAGGCAATTGGCACGATGACAGCCAGGAAAATGGGTGTGGACATGCTAATAACCACAATGGTTGCCAAAACCTTTTCGGGTTTCAATCAAATTCAAACACAAGGATGAGAAAACGTAACACATGTTAGTAATCAATGGCATAAATATTGTAAATACAAACTGATTTGTATAAATTATAATAAATACAATAAAATATTTATCATTTCTTGATTTTTCTTAAATGAGAATGCTGTGAATGTATGGAGAAGTGTTTTGGGTACTGTGAATACTCTTGGTATTCAAAGTACTCATTGATTATATTGTATGTGATGTTAGAGTTTTAAGTGTTTTATTGAGAATATTATGAGACGAGTGTATGTTTTGGTTATTTAGAATTTTTAAAAAGTAGCAATTTGGCAATAATTTGAAAACATTTTCAGTTCTATTTTTGAGGAGTTATTTCTGAGTTCGATGATCAGAGTTGTGGCAATCGTAGTGTATTATCGGCGCAATCGCCAAAAACCTCATACTGTGTTTTAAGTAACTGTTATCGACAACAACGTATGAAACGGAAGCGCTGTTCAAATGCACACAATAAAATGTAGATGAGCAGCAACCGGCTTCCCAAAGTAATCACCAAAATATTTTCTTACAAATTTTGAATGTTATTAGTATCAAATATTAAAATTACTATTACTTTTCGATGTGTGTGTCATGTTGCAAATACTTATACAATTTTCCATCAATCTTCGCAAAAGTTCGAAATCATGGCACAATATAAAATAAATAAGCTGGCCTTGAGTCTCTATGAAATATGTCAAAAACAAATTAGAATGTCCCAAATGAAGAATTCCAAAAAAAAAAGATGAAATATTTCCCCAAATGGCCAACATACAAATTTAGCCAATTAGTTCCGAAAAATCCCCCAAAAAAAATATGAAAAATTCCCTAATGAAAAATCGGTACTGTATCTAAAAATTATGGAAAAAAACCTATTTTTATTCGAGTATTTTTCAATTTTGTATGGGATTTTTTGGACCATCTTTCGTTTGGGTTTTTGGACCATTTTTCATAGAGCCAAGCATGAGTATAAACATTGAAAAATCTAATAGGAAATGTTAAGAATTGCCCCCGTTTATTTCGCCACTAGCTAATGTAAGTAGTTTTTTTTAAGAGTCAACATTAAGATTGTACCCTCTGCGATCAAAAAACGAACAAAAACTCACAAATCAAAATTGATTTCTATAAAATGAGCGTCACACTTCCTAAGAATTCAAAATGTTTGCAATGTATTTTTTCTTTTGTTCTTGTGACTAGCAAAATCCCAATTTATTTTTATTTAATCAACAGACGTTTTCTCTGTAAAAAAGAGCCAAAGAATAAAGTTGTACCTAGATACTATTAAGAATTTAACCATTACCAGAATAGGAAAGAAGAACATTTTGAAAAAAATTATGATAATGATGATCAAATGGGGAACCGCAATGAGAATCTAATATTTTTAGTTACGATTCATTGGCATAAAAACTACATGGGCTATATTTGAAGTTAATCTTATTAGGATTAATGATATGGGACACTCAAATTGAACGGATTTTGTTTTGACAATGTTGCATTTATTTTGTAAAAAATACTTGTTTGTTTGGATGTTGTCTAGAAAAGCCTTATAATATACAGTTATTTGTTGATACTAGAACAGAAGTAACTCCTAGATACTTTGAACTATCCGTGAGACATATTTTCCCACTGTCAAGATGAATAGGAATAATTTTCGGAATCATATCGCTCGTTTACTTGAATAGTGCCATAACTCAAAACAGGATTTCTTTAGGAGAACCGATTAAAGTTGCGTCTTACTTAGCCAATATAGAAAAAAACTATAGGGTTTTTCAACAATATAGAGGCCTGACATATGTATATATTCTACTCTGCAGAAAAAAAGTCTATTTAGAGATTCACAGCATTTTCTGGAGCAAACAAATAGAAAGTGAATTTTGAATTCTGACAGTAAATGAGCGATATGATTAAATAAAACAAAACAAATTAATGAACAATAAGGTCATATACCTACTAATTTTGCTATTTCAATATGCTGGGACAGAGTCGTAGAAATAGCATTTTGTAATTGGGAGAGAAAAATTCCCTGATTTGCACGCCGCACAATCTGGTTCGATAGAACGGATCGCACCAAATTCAATAAAAATTAATTTGCAAATGAATTAAAAACTCGATGGATTTTATGGATTTAAAAAAAAACTGAAAACGTGGATTTTGTTGCATATTCGAAAAGTTTTGTGTGATTGAAATTTAAAATATTAGAACCAGAATAATGGAGAAGTATTTGAGCGCTTCGTCAACTTAATTTGGTTAGTTCAACATGGAGTAGTTTTTATTGTAATTTGTTACAATTGGCCGTAAGGCTTTAAATTACAAAATCTGTGCAAATAAATAAATAAATAAAGAAATGTGAAATGTGGACAAATGCGACCAAAATCCACTTTCGAGGAATGTTGTGCGGAAATCTTTTACAATTCGTAGGGAGCAATCCCTCAGGTGACACTACAAAACGCGACGACCGCTGCAATAGACGTTTTGTCGTGTCGCTTGTGAATGTTTTTTTCATTATTAGGGCATACAATTTTGACATATGTAAATAAAAAAAAAAACATAATTTACCTCAAAAGCACACCAAATTAAATCATCGAATAGATGCGGCAATGTCGTATCTAAAGATTCCATATCTTTCGAGAATCTCGATAGGATACGACCCGCTGGCGTCGTATCGAAAAAGTGCAAAGGCAAACGCATTATATTCGTCATTAAACTATTATGGAGAACTAGAGCGGCTCGTAAGGCACCAAGCCATGGCACTAAAGCTTTGCCATAGGAACAGATCACTGCAAACACGTAATATCAAAGGTAATAATGTTTAAAAGGATGGGTGATTAGGACCAACAGATACATATGTACACAGATGCCCTTATATGAAGCTTTTCGGATGGAATACCAATGTTCTTTCTTTGTTTTCATACTTTCGGACGATCGATCGCATTTGTATAGACACAATGAGGAGCGGGACAGCACAGCCACGTTAACTCTTAAACCATAGAGAGAAATACATTTCTGGACACATCAAATACCATTTAAGAAGTAAATACCAATTATACCTATGTGGGACGTAACTAAGGGGTATTAGTACATAATTTGTGAAGATTCAAAATGTGAAATGTCGTAGGAGAATCAAATAAAATTATACGTTTAGCGTAAGGAAAGAAAGGGAGATCAAATAATAAAATACATGTTTGATTTAGTTTCTTGAAATTACTGCTTACTGCTTTGGCTTTATTAGAAATTAATTTGATGTGGGTTACGGACTTCTTAAATATTTACCAAAATCCAGCTGACGGATATAACTAGGACTTTTGTTTACGGACTTCTTAAATTTTTACCAGAATTCAGCTGACGGATATAACAAGGACTTGTATATTTTCAGAAACAAGATCTTGCATCCGCATATTTTATCGTATGTAAGATCTTGTCCTAATTTTATCCGTTTTAAGAAGTCCGTAAAAAATTCTTTCATTGTAAATCAATAAGAAAAAAGACAACAGATCCGAATATATATAAAATGTACTACGGACTCCTTAAATTTTTACCAGAACCCAGCTGACGGATATAATTAGGACTTGCATATTTTCAGGAACAAGATCTTGCATCCGCATCTTGAAAACATCCAGAAATTAGGACGTAATCCATTTGTTTTTGGGGAGAAGATAAGTTTTGCAGTTTGATCAATGAAAGGGAAATATTTGAGCGGTTGTCAAAGTAATTTTCTTTATATAAAGTTTTGACACGAACTGGTATCACAAACTGAAGAAGACAAGCAAAAGACCGAAATGCTTGGAAATCATTTATTAAGCAAGACCAAGACAAATTTCGTCCAGAAATGTATTACGATTCTAATTGGGTTTGACCGATGAAATCCGGGGGATTTCGTATAGGCGGCACGACAAAAACGAGGGCTTTGCAATAGAAGTGTCGTCTCGCGTCGATATTAGAGTATACAAATTTACTTACAATTTTGACATAAATAAGCAAATAAAAAGCATAATTTACCTCAAAACCACACCAAATGAAATCATCGAATAGACGCGGCAGTGTCGTATCTAAAGATTCCATATCTTTCGAGAATCTCGATAAGATGCGACCCAATGGCGTCGTATCGAAAAATTGCAAAGGCAGACGCATTATATTCACCATTAAACAGCTATGGAGGATTAGAGCAGCTCGTAAGGCACCAAGCCACGGCACTAAAGCATTACCATAGGAACATATAACTGCAAGCACGTAATATCAAAGGTAATAATGTTAAAAACGATTGCATTGGATTGGTAAGTACGCGGAACCAAAAAAAAAACACACAAGTACATACAGACATATATGTCGTTATATGAAACTTTTCGAATGGAATAAGGGTTTTAAGTGTTTTTTCTTTGTTTGTTTTCGAATTAGGAAATTTGTATCGTAGACATTGTGGAGAGAGAGGGACAGCACATGCCACTTTAACTCTAAGCCATAGAAAAATATATTTCTAAACATGCAAAATACCATTTTCGAAGTACTACATCCGAATTATACAAATATTGGAGGTAATTAGTATGCAATTTTTTAGATACAATAGTCTTATTAAGAAAAGAAATGCCGATCATATTTATACTTCAACACATCAGATTTTATACCTAGATTTGGGTTCAAAATAATTACGATCAGTGCAATACAAACAAAATACAATGGTAGTCACACTATACTAGTTTAAGAATCTGTTTGTCCTCAATTTTTTAAGAAGAAGAAATCGGCTCTTTGTTTGCCAGCAAAATTAATATCGAGAAGCGTGAACATAGTGTGAACTCTCAGTCAAATATTGCCTCTCTTTTTTGACAAATATTTATTTGTTCTTACAAAAGTTTTGTAAGAGCAAACAAGTGAAAATAACAGCTGAAAATTAATACTTTTTTTTATAACTCCTCTAGTTTTCGAGATATCGCCAGTCGAAGGCAAACATTTTCAAAATCAAAAAGTCAATATCTCAAGACCAGAGCGAGATATGACATATTTTAATTACATTTTTGAGCTTAAAAAACAATTTCCATAAATTTTCGCATTTTGATGGAATATATATTTCTTTTATTGGTTGTAAATTTTATTGACAAATATTTGTTAAACTAGGTTCACAAAAAAAAACAGTCAAATGTTTTCAAAGGTTAATTATGTGTTTACATTGGCACAACTAACCTTTGAAAATATTTGACTTTTTTTGCGCAAATGAGAACCTAGTGTAAGAGTCGATTTAAAAAACATCCACAGTTCCGAACATTGTGGATCGAATTGTTATTGGTAAAAATGTGAGTGATATTTAAGTTGATCCTAGATACTGAATTTTCCAATAAATGGATTGTATCAGAACCCAAAACAATATTTTAAGATCATTCGATTATGGAGTTCTATCCGATTTGATTGAAAATGTCAATAAGTATGTGCAATATAAGATTTGAGTTACGACCAATTATTGTGTCCAATAAATGTTTACAATCATCGCAGAATTTGTTCTCTTTTCACATCAACGAAAGAAACATTCTGGCGTTGGTCACTACGGTTTGATTCAAAAAGAAAATATACCTATATAATTTGATTTATAAAAATTACCTCGAATACACACCAAATGAAACCATCAAATTGTTCTGGTAATGTGGTGTCTAACGACTCAATATCTTTAGAGAAACGTGACAAGATACGACCCGCAGGTGTGGTATCGAAAAATGTTACCGGCAAACGGAAAATATTGATCAACAATTCTTTATGTAGAATGCGAGCAGCTTGTAGGGTACCAAGCCATGGGGCTAATGTAAGGCCGTAGGAGAACACAGCTAAAAACAAAAGATTATCTCAGTTTAACAAGAAACAATAAATGCGAAAAAAAACAAAAGCGGGACTCCAAATTGCTACAGGATGTTACCACGAATCATTTTTAGAGGCTTAACATACAAAGAAAAAAGAGTAAGATGTCAACACAATTAATAATAAATTATTTATCAGCGCAGCTACGCCTTTTCATTAGCATTCTGAATTTGCATAATATACAAAAATTCAACGGCATTGTATTACAAAAAGGGGCAAAGTTAAAAAAATTAGGAGGTAAATATTGTCTACGATCCTACTGTGTAAGTGACATTTGTTTTCTGTTTTTTATTATCATGTCAGGCTTCAACAGTTTTCCAGTAAAGTATTTTATAAGAAAACTTGGCAAAACTGCCCTCTAGACTGTCTTTGCCATTACGATGAAACACCAAATATTTTTAAAAGGCAACCAAGAAATCCGCGAATGTTTCATGGCACAATAATAGGAGGTCGAACAATGCAAACAGCTGATTAATTTTTTTCATTTTGACAGCATTTTTAATGTCAAACCTATTGTTGTCAATTGTTGGTTTAGTTTTTTTTTTGTCAAATGTCGAATACATTTTCGTATTAAACATTTATATCAAAATACCCAGGGTTGTATCTGACTTTTTGTTGTTGGACAATTGCCACTACCTTTAGGTATTGTGCCATGCTAATGGTATTTGCCAGCTATCAAAACTTCGACAATTGTGAACACTCCTTGTCAAATATTTGACTCACTTTTTACAAAACTTTTGTAAGAGCAAACAAGTGAAAATAGCAGTTGACACAAACCGTGATTCCTTGAGTTGCAGCTGTTACGTCCAGGCTCATTTTGGCTCAATGGCTTCGTCAATAAATATAATTGACGAAATTGATCGGAAGAGCAGCTACAGTCTATTCAAATGTTTGAAAAAGTGTGCCTACATTAGACTTTCAAATTGGACCACCTGTAGCGTAGCCATGGGCAACATTTGCATAAAATAATCTCTAAAAAGTATATGACTGGCGATGATTTATCGATTGATAAAATTGGGCCTTTTCGTAAACTCATCACTGCATGCGCTGCATACGATGCGTCCGAAAATGCAACATAATAATTTCATTAGTAATTAATTAACTATTAGCACGAACATGGAGAAGGAGTTTTGTGGCCGGAAAAAAGAAAAAAATGGTTTTGCCAGCTAGAATTTTGTAAAAAAAAATTAAGAAAAGCCAATATAGTCTGTTTTGGACTATTCGCCAAACAAAGTTTCATTGATAAACTATTTGCGTTCATTTTGTGCAAACAAACTAATCAACAAACAAGCAACAGCAGATCTGCATTAGCATCGTCAACCAATCACATGCAGTGATGCATTTATGAAATATTTCATTCAATTGAACAAATTTCACTAGGCATCAAAAAAAAAATCTGGGTACTCAAATAATGTAAAAAGGAGTTAAAGATAATGTTCTTATGCATTTTTTAAAAGTAGATTTCATGTTCATTTGCGGCTAAGAAAATGGCATTTTAAAAAAAATCCATAGAAATCAAATATTCGGACCATAGCATATATAGCAGAATTCTAGTGGTTATTCATTACAAAAAAAAAATTTTTTTGTTGCATAGTGTTATTTTGTGTTCTCTTTAATTGTCAAAAACAAACGCTTAAAAAATCCAGCTTTATGATTGCAATAGATAATAGAATGTTTTCAAAGTGGATGACAATCATATTAGGCCGGCTAAAAATCACATTAACTTTCAGATCCACGAAAGCCAGTCACTTACTTTCGCATAGAAAAGCGACCCACTGTCATTTGGCTGTTGTGAGTGACTGAACAATTCCATAAATAATCGTAATTTAGTCAAGATTGGTACTGTAATGTTTACGTTTTCCTGCGTTCGCTGTGACTGTTTGTCGATACGTTAACAATCGACATAGTTGGTCAGGCCGTAACACGTTGACAATTTTTATATTTAAATTTTTTTTTTTTCAAAAACAAATATTGAAATTCGAGTATTTTAAGTGGATGAATATCCAAAATGTCACCAATTGTTTGTTATTTTAAAATGGTCTTTACTTTGTAGGTGAATATATTACAAAAAAAAAACGAAGTTACCCCCGCTGCTACTAAGCCAAACCGTTGAAATATTTTGTAAATTCAAAAATAATGCTAATGAAAATTATATTAGTCAAAGAGTTAATAATAAAATAAGTATGTGTATAATATATTTAGGTATTTGAGTGCAGTGGTATAAACAATTCTGAAATTTTTTTTGCAGTCATTTACTTAGCTAGAAAAACCCTAAAACCCTTATTCTGTAAAACGCACAATGCACAATACCATTTCTAGCATTTTTAGTGGTCTCAAATCATTTCTTATCATGCTTATCAATTCAAATGAGTAACAGGTGTGTGTGTGTGTGGTGTAAAGTGCTGCGTTTTACAAAATTAAAGGAATTTTGTTAATTCTGTTTGGAATTTTCTATTAAGAAATTGACTGAATTTATATTTGATTTACCTCAAATGCACACCAGATACCACCAAGCAGACGTGGTATAACCACATCGAGAGAATCAATGTCTTTCGAAAATCTCGACATGATGCGACCTGTGGGTGTGGTATCGAAAAAGTCCATGGGCAATTTGAGAACATTTTTTAACAAAAATAAATGTAAAACTGTGGCAGCTCGCAAGGCTCCCAAATGTGGCACTAAGCCAATACCATAAGACAATAAAGCTGCAAATTAATGATATGGAAATTTGAAAATGTTGTAATTCTATCATCACCTATGTCATGATTAAGATTGTTTCATTATAAACATTCCAAAAAAAAAAACTGTATAATAAAAATTAAAGAGCAAACATTGTAAGAAACCACAAAAAGCTTAGTTTTGTTTTCAGTAACGGTCTGTCATGTACAACATGCCCCAAATTCGATTATATTCGACTGTTTTATATTATTTACAAAACTTAAACCTATTGCTGCAAAATGCCAAATTAACTACACTATTATTATTATTATTATTAGGAGGTGCTGTAGTAGTGGTTACTTGTGAATAATTAGTAATATTAGGTGGGTTTGTGCAATCTTTAGGGATATGGGAAAGTTAGTAAAGTTTCATATTATGTGGAAAACCTACCCTAAATATTTGTGAACAACAAACTCTTAAATTTGAGCCCAACATTAGGTCCAATATATATATGTCATTTGTTAGACGATCTATAATTCGTCCTTTGGGCATAACATCGAAAAATCCCTGCGGAGCCCGTATAACGCGCACGAAAAGCTCTACGAAGAGCTTATGAGCGCCCAGCAAAGCACCCAATTCACAACACAGGGTGGCGCCCATAAAACCAAGCACTAAATTTTTCAGATGGTTATTTTTTTGTTTAGAAAATGTTAGTTAATTAAGGCCTCCAATTGTTTTAGTAGATTGTGACAGATATTTACAAGCGATTATTTTAGAAATTAATTAACGTGACTGAGGATAATTTTTTGCAAGTCAACTTTGATTTGGTGTTAAGTGGATAATTAAACATGTAATTGTGCAAACTTCTTTCATTCTTTTTCGAATTAAGGCAAATTCTTGTGAAATCTGTTATTAACTTTCAACTTTGAGAATCATTCGTATTGTAACCGTTTAAAAACTAACTACAATATATTCAGCACTTAACCGGAGATTGAGAATAGTCTTAGTAATGAACAAACTAATCTAGACTTAGAGTTCATCTGCAGTAGAACGTGGGACATATATTTTTAATATTGACCTAAAAATGGTTTTACTTGAAAATTTAACAAAAACACATCATTGAAAAATAATGTAAATTATATTTTCAAAGTCAATGCTGTGTAGGCCAAACAGAGCGTTTATTTATAAGAAGTTTTGGCCATAATGAAGCAGCCAAAAAAAGCATGAGACTGGCCAGAATGTGTTAGCCGTAGCCGAGAGTCTTGTATCATCGAATCCCTTATCGATCTCAACGACTAAGAATTTCACGCACCAGCCCGATAAAATTGTCTCAAAAATGAAAACGAAAGATGGCCAAAAAAATTCAATGCAAAATTGGGGAGTTTTTCATTATTATAATTAGTAGATTATAGCTAAGCTAAGCGATATTGAGCGTGATTGGAAATATCGCTTAAGATTCTGACTTAAGTGGGCACGGCATTGTCAGCATAAAAAATAACAAAATTCAAAAAGGAAATGGTGCCAAGTGATATCATTCATTGTGAACTAATAGAGAAGAAGACAATAAATACAAAATGGTTTCGAAAATGCCTGACGAATGGTAAGAATGTAGGTCATGTATAATTGTATTTGTAAAATTTTTAACGCCGACTTTACATTGGCAAAGTTTTCATAAATTAATAGAGGGGATTTTAAAAATTTAAATATTTCGTGTTTCTTGTATTTTTGGAAAATCTTAATTTTGAGCATTCATTAATTGCCTTTTTGGGTAATTTTTCGTACAACCACTTCATATTTATGGTTCACTCTAACCTTGATCTGTTTCGATTCAGAAAATTCAAAAAAAAAATATGCAATGAATAAGCATCTAGTGTCTAATGTCCTTATAAATATGGCTTGTTGGAAACAAACATTTTTTACGTCGATAATAAAAACACTCTATCAGATGACAAATTACATATAATACTGACTAACATCTACTCCTTTCTATTAGTTCTACTTCTAGATGTATTTGTTCATTATTATCGGCTCAAAAATTTAATGCATCAGATAACATTAGGTTATGTTTCCAAAAACATAATCAATCAATATGATTTAAATACAAAATAAGATAACTTCTGATTAAAAACGCGGACCTTAAACAAAGAAGCAAAGAAGTAACTGTTAGTTTCGACATTTAATATAAAACGAACAGAAACTGAAAGGAATATGTGAACATTTAAAAGATCTGAAAACAAAATGGCAAGTTTGAATGAATTATTGTTGCCATATCGTTGAAGAGACGTTTGGAGGAAGAACAAGTACAAAAATAACAATATCATTAAGTGATAGAAATTTAGCAGAGAGAAATTGAGAGACAGAAAGAGAAGAGACTTTAAAACTGTGTTACATTTATATATTAAATAACAGGTGCGCTTATTTCCACAGTCTGGCAACCACATTCGGCTTTTGTTAGTAGCAACACTTAGAAATGGGACACATACAAAATCGGTATTGGACAAAGGTAAAGAAGCCTATAGTAGAAAATCGTAAGAAAATTACAGCAGTCGGACGAAAAAATGTTACTAACGGACAAAGTATAGTTCAAAGTTAATTTTAAGAGGAAACCGTGAAAAGGATGTAATCATATATTAAATTATTATTTATGTTTGTAAGAAATAACTTCTGGAGTAGTTTATAGTTTTAGTCAGAATTATACGAATCTCGACAGAAGTTTACCAAATAAGACGATATTAAAATGTATTTAAGACAATGCTCTCGCTTTAGATTTGTAATGTATACAAAAATTACTAATATATGCAACAAAAAAACACTACTATTCTGTGGTTCCCTGAGTACAGAAATGGTAGAAATTTGATTTTTATAGATAGCGTTTTTTTGTAATTTTTTTTAAATTAAAATAAAATATCTTTTAAAAAATAATACATATTTTAATCTTTGCTTTAGTCTCTTTTAATCCGAATGATATTTTAAAATGATGATTTTAAAAAAAATTTTAAAGCACTGTATTAACAGATCTTAAATCAAATTGTTATGATTTTTTATAAAAAATTCCAAAAAAATTGTTTGCCTTACATTTTTTTAAAACTCTGAAACTGTCATTCAGATGTTAGCGATGACCGTCTGGTGGCGGTTTTAGTGGTTAACGGGTTAAGTGAGTGGCAGCTAAGCCGAAACTACTGTACAAACAATCTGGGGCTTAATCACGGCATACGTTATTGACAGTGGTCGATCGTAAACTTCGAATTTTGAATCACGGCATTCGTTTTCGAAAAATTATTTTCGACAAATCTGTCGACAGCTCAGCTGCTATCCGGCGTAAAATGATAACGAACTAAGAATAATTTCGATCGGAAGCCATGATCCAAAGAAGTCGAAACATCTACAATTATGCCGACTCGAACATGTTGTCGATGCCGTGATTAGGCCCGTGTATAGAAATGTTTCGAAATAAATATAACCTGTATTGTTGATGTTGCATCTTACAGAAATGGTTTTCCATATCAGAAATTACCGAACTAATTCGGATTTTACAAATTACACTTCATTTAGTGTCATTAAAGGAATACCACAACAATACAGAGGTCGACATCCACAGCACTCAAAAGAACACCAAAAGAAATGTCGTCTAGTGTAAACACACCAACAATACCAGTTCAGTTATTGGTGTGCCAGCTGTTTGCCGATGACAGATCCAATAATTGAAAGTTTGACGTATGCGAGTCGTATTAGAAAATTATCCTTGATTATTAACTGAGTGAATTTGACCGGGTCTGTCTCTATTCTGAGTATAATGGTTTTAATAAATGTCATAATGGTTTTAAATATTCACCAACTTAAAAACAATTTGGCTTCATATACATATATATATAGTCCCCTCAATAAAAAATAATAGTGTGTTTTATTAAAGGGACAATATATAATTTAATACGTGGCTAATTAAATATTACTTCTTAATAATACTGTTACCTGGAATGCTGTTGACATAAACATACGTATGTTCATGGGTATTATCAAATCTATGATATTGATGTCATTCGAACATCGATCTAAGATACGACCTTTCGGAGTGGTATCATAAAATTCGGATGAACAATGCATTAAATGTGAATATAAATTATGGAATATTATCAAAGAAGCATGAAGAGTGGCCATCCATAAACACAATGACGCACCGAAATTGCAAAGACCTGTTGTACACATACGAGTATATGTTGTTTTTTAAGCAAAAAAAAGAGCGGGAGAGAAAGAGAGAGTAGAGAGAGAGAAAAGTGAAAGGTAGTTAGCTTGCAACAATGACGATCATTAAAACTGATCCTGAAGTTTGTTAATATACAATGACATTTCGAATGGCATAAAATTGAAAATACAAATACAAACCATGTTGGGAATTTATAATTTGAGAAACTTGCAAAGGAAAAATCAAGAGAAAAAGAAAAACAATACCGAAAATAAAAATGTCACTAATGTATCCACTGTGGCCGGCAGTTCTGCATCGATTATTTCCATATCGCCGCTAAAGTGATTAAGTAGCCGTCCAATGGGCGTTACATCAAAGAAACGGCACACCGAATTCCGCATTATAATTCTCAGCAAATCGTTATGCATTGTCTTGGCTGCCTCAAATGTACCGTAATAGATAGCAACTACGGCAAAATAAGAACATATACCTATTGTGTCCCCATTTGTCAGAGGCGGGCAAAATATGGGGGGAAAAAATCAAAAAGAGGAAAGGAAATAAGGAAAAACAAATATTAAGGATTAATTGGTGTGGATATTTCATTTGTTTGTCGAAGGGAGGAATGTAAGGATGAGGATTATTTCATTACCAAACCTAGAGTCGAAAAATTTGTTGTTATTAGATGGAAGATAATTTTTACGATGTTTTAATCTTATGTTTTAAGCTTGCATTGAATGTTGCCAACACTGTCATCGTGTGACAGTGCTGAAAATATAAATAGTAATCATGGTGAATGACTTGTCATTTCTATGCCTGACATTTCACCCAGAAGCTTGAGGTGCCATATTATTATTATGTCGATAATACGTTAGCAATGCAAATGTAATAGATAGATCGGTGAATAAAAATGACTTTAAATTAAATTTCATTACATTGCCAGTTAAAACGTAACCATGTTTGCAAGATAAAACGTAACCATGTTCCGGACAAAGTTAATTCATTATAATATGTTTTAGAGACTTGACATGAACGTAGGCAAGAATTATGTGAAAGAAAATGCAATGTATTTCAGAAAGGCGATGGACTGTCAGAACAATGTG
Source organism: Hydrotaea cyrtoneurina (assembly GCA_958296145.1). Taxonomy (NCBI): domain Eukaryota; kingdom Metazoa; phylum Arthropoda; class Insecta; order Diptera; family Muscidae; genus Hydrotaea; species Hydrotaea cyrtoneurina. The sequence continues at coordinate 44,900,006 of OY282514.1, read as the reverse complement.
TGATTCAATAACTGGAATCAGATTTTTTAAATTATTTAATTGTAAAGGGTGATTTTTTTTTTTGCTATTTGGTTTTTGCCGTTTACGCTTGATTCATGCAGCGCTGTAGGAGAATAACTATATGCGTTGTCATGTAGACTAAACCACTCCCACTGCTACACGGGCAAGGTAATTTGAAATAGCAAAACTGTTTTGGTTTGGAGTCGGAGTTCAATGATTTTACCCGAAGTTGAAGTCTGATTTCCTCTATGTGGATTTTTTTTCTAATATGTAGATAAAGTTTCCATAAAAATGTAAAGAACCTATGTAAAGAGAAATGTGTGAAAATAGTTTTTGTATTTCCATACATTTTTCTTAACAAAGGTTTTTTTTAAATGTTTATGAATATGGGGTTAATTCTTTTGTTTTTAAGCCATTTTCCGTATGCAAAGAAACACAAAATTTGGACATTGAAAAATTTCACAATTTTACATATTTTAATCAATGGGTATTTTTAAAATCTCCCAAATCAGCTATGGAAATAAGGGAAGCATTTAATCAGAAACCCATTATGGATTGTCCACAAATACAGCAAAAAAAAGCGCGACGCTGGAGCGACCGGCATTGCCGACTTTTTCATTGGGGAATTGCTTTATAAATTATTTGGGAGGTTTTTCAGAATTGTTGAAGACAAATTTATAGAGTCGCCGTGCGATTTGCCCTAACTAGACTTTTTTGTGGTGGCAGATGAAGTATCTCGTCTATAGGGATAAGCCAATCACATCAGTACAGGTGGGCATTTCCAGAAAAATTTAATTTTTTGTCCCGTTCGCAATCTCATGATTGTCTTAAGTAACTTAAGAAAGTTGAAATTTACAGAAGCGTAGCAATGGGCAACATTAGCATGAAATTATCTATAAAAAGTAAATGACAGTCACTGATTTATCGATCACAATAAATACATTTTCCACAAACCAAACGCTTGAAAAATCACCCTTTATAAATATATTATTTTTTTTTTTATTAAATTGAATTGTTTTTATTATTTTCAATATTTTTTATTATTTTAATAACTTTGTTATTAATTTATATAATTATTTTTTTTTATTGGATTATTTAATTATTTTATTTTTTTTTAATGATGTAATTCTTTAATTATTCTATTATCATATTTCCGGTCGATCTGGCATCTCAAATTGTGTTACATATCGATATTTTTTATTAGAAATTAATATTTCAGAAAACAAAGACAGATTTCGATTGATAAGATTATAAGGTGGTAATAAATAGGAGGTGGGAAAATTGTAATGGATGGGGATTATAGGATGATTGCCTTGCTATCATGAGTTTTTTTTTCTTATTCCAAATTAGCATGGACATGGAGATACTTTTTCAAAATGATTCCCTTACCATTCAGCGTTGTTGGCGTTTTAAATTCGACATTAAGGCTAATAATGTGGCTACTGTCAGTTTAGATATAGAGAATGAGAGGCGCACTTAGTTATTGTAAATAAATGAAGAATTCCTTTCCTGGTGCAAAACAATGTAATACTAGGTAGTAGAAAAGAATTCGTTACGAATGATGGACCAAGATTGTACGATGGACCCTTGTTCCTATCATACTCATTTCACAGAAGCGGTTATATGTAATACAGGATTATTGAAAGTTATGGTAATTATTAAATGATTTCTCTAGAATTTTTGGGTTTTGTAAGACTTTTAAGCTTTATAACAAACGATAGGTAATAGGTAATCTCATAGAGAATGTTAGGTAAGACAAGATGTTTTAGAAATTTCATAGGTGTATTATTTCAGAAAAAACAGAAGAGAGAACGAGAGATGAAATTCCTATTGAACGTTCCCAAGGAATCCCTTGTCCTGTATGGTAAAACTTCATGCTGTTGGCCTTACTTATTGTCGTAGAAGCATTTGATGATGGATTATAGAAAAATCGGCAGAATTCATTATTACTCATTTCATTATAAATTGATAATCAAATGAATAACTACCAACCTCAACCAAATAACATCCTTAAACAAGTTTTTTAATATAAAATAATAATAGAAAATGTATAAGTATAAAGGTTCCTCGTAGGATAGGAAAAATTAGTTATGGCTTATATGTATATGAGAAGCTTAATACGAAATAATGCAGCATAATTTTGAGTTTTTTTGGGTAGCAATCTGGCAACGCTCGGCTGAAAGTATTTGTCATATCTGCTGTTATTATTTACCACCTTAAGAGTGTCATGATTTTGCGAAGGCACCCTTTAAAATATAATAAACTAATCTACAAAAACACATTCTCCAACGGTGAAAAACCTTAAAAATTAAGAAAATGTTGTGGAGCAAAATTATCTCAATATGGACCAAAAAAAATTAGATTTTTCCATTCTGCTCGATTTTCTCAAAACAATTTTTGTGTTCATATTTGCGATTAACTATAAATGCTCGTTGGAGCACAACTACCATGGAAAGCACACACAGGGTAGTCCGAGACTTCGTTGGAAGCAGATCCTTGGCATCATGAACAGGAGAGAGTACTTGGAAATCATTTATTAAACAGGCCAAGATAACTAAGTAAAGTTAGGTTCACATTTGGCAAATATTTGACAGCATATATTTGCTCGTCACAATTTGAACACTAAATACTTTTTAGGGGCAAACAAGAAATCAGCTGATTGTTGACAAATTAAAATATTTGCCAGCAAACAAAAATTTTACAAGTGTGAACACTCAACGTCAAATTTATTGAGCCGATAGCCTCAGCTGCTAGTGCTCTCTAACTATTTTAATATTGGAAATAGTTTCGTAAGATTAAAACACGACATGGTCCCTTGACTGAACTACATTTTGTATAAATCAGTCCAAAAAAGGAACGTTGATAGTTGATGGCCAAAATTTCCAAAATGAAAATATCAATATCTCGAGAACAGGGTGATTTGAGGACTTCTACTTAAAAAACAAATGTTATTTGGCATAAACATATAAATATGTTCATAGTATTTTTTTTGACAGGTTGGTCACATAAATTTGAGTGACAAATATTTGGTTTTCTGGATGCCGTATCCGAAAGTGTGCGAATCAGTGCTGAAACAACGACTCGTCAGCGATCTCAACAAGTCAATATTTTACGCACCAGCCAAATGCGAATTTTGCACAACGATATCGATTGCCGTTTTTGGCCCACAATATGAGCATTATTCATAGGACCCCATCAAAATACATGCTGCATTGTGTTAAAATCATCTCATATAAATGGAAATATTTATAAAACCAAAGAAACATGTTTATATATAAAAAGATTAAATAAATGAAAACTGAAAAGTTCCCAAATTGCCAAAAAGCGAAGAAAATAATTTTAGTGTAAAAAACGTTAAGAAAAATCAATTTATGATAAAGACTACAAATAATTTAAAAACTACAATGAAAATATATGATTATAATGGTAATGCTAATTATGTATGAAGAGAACTCTTAATTTGCAATAACTACAGTTTTCCAACTCAAAGAGGAGAAACAACAAAAATTTCAAAAATATTTACATAAACAGAGTTATTGCCTAGGTTGAGAAAGTCACATTAGACGGTGTGTCTTTTCAACTTTTGCTATTAATACTTATCTAAATAAAAATCTAAAAACACAAAAAAAAACAATAAAATGAATATTTGCTTTACCGAAAAACATGTTGAAAGGAACTGTTGAACAGACGAGGGCAATACTGTATCGCATGTGTCAATGTCTTTGGAAAAGCGACTTATGATGCGGCCCACCGGCGTTGTATCGAATAGTTCCGTTGGCCATTTGAAGACATTTCTCAACATAACATCAAAGACAGCCTTTGAACTATGCAAACAGCCAATTGCCAAAGCCAGACCCGATAAATAACGTGCTAGAACTGCATTCAAAAATCGGGTTTTCTTATTTTAATTGAAAATATAAACAAGAAAAGAAAAGTGGGCAACAATTTTGTTCTTTTTGTTGACTGGCAGAGTATTCTCATTTGGGTAGGGAGGGGGGATGGTAAAGTAGTAGGGGCACAAAAGAAAGCTTAAAATCTTTGAAACGTAATTCAAAACCCACAAACAGAAAGTAACATACAGTTCGGGGATAATTAACAGTTCATGCAATTTAACAAAAAAAAAAATTAAAGGATTTCATTGCGAAAATAAGACCCCCATGGTTAGTAGGGATAAAAATCATGTACAAAAGAGAAAAGCAAAATTCCGGCTCACTGAGGGGTTAAAATCATTACCAAGCATTACAAATAGTTTCCCAAACATACGACTACAACACTATTTACATTAAAGGCAAAGTGCAAATTTTGAAATTTCAGAGTAACGAGATTTGTGTTCTTACGAGTTCAGGTGTAATTCAAATTGAGATAATGTATCTGCTGTCTTCTGGTTGTTTAATTGTTTTGGTGTTTGTGTATCAATTCAATTCTAGTTTCTGATAAAAACTACACGGAGAAAACAGATGTGTGTGTGTAAAGATATTACTTTGGGAGGATAAAATTGATCCCAGCCAAAAGAAATAGGATAAATAAAATCTGTGGATCTTTGCAGTTTAATTCTTAGACGAACTCATTTCATACAGATCGCCCGTAGGTCTTTAAAAATGTGTACACCTCAGTGTACATTGACGTACAAGGCAAGGATGTACCATGAAAAAAAATCCGCCACTAGTACGCGACTAATACATACAAATGTAAAATAATATCTAGTGGTCGGCAATGGTGTGGTAGGCAGAATGTAGGACTATCACACAAATACCTTTAAACCCGAATAATAACGTTCGACTTTAATCAGCCGTCTTTTCACTTCCCGAATATCAAACACTTTTCGTAAGAGATAAATCTCCATGTTCATTGAACTAAAAATGAGTTTACACATTTGTCTTCATCACATGTTAGAACTTTTGACCAGAGGTAGATATCTGTGGTGAGGTTGAAAAGAACGCTATATGAAGTAATCTCAAATTTGAACATTGCTGTTTTTACTCGTACAATGATTTAGAATTTAAAGGGCCAATTATTTTCTAAAACTTACATAAAATTGTTCACAAATTAACTGTAGATATCGCATGAATTTGGATTAAATGCCATTATTGGACCACAAGAGTGACTGTAAATAATTGTGTTTCACTAGTTTACAAAATCTTTTTCAACACCAGACAACAACAAACATTATTGTAATGAATAACAAGTATACCAAAATGGTCGAATTATATTTCTATAGCAAGGATTTTTTTTTGGGAAAAAAATAATTTTTTGTGACATAATTTTACATTTGGTGCCTTTTAATATGAATGGCAGTTTCGGTGTTTTTAAAAATTGTAAAGAACAAATATTTTAATTTTAAATTCATTAAAAAATTTACGAAAACAAATGTTTGCTTATGTTTGCTTATGTTTATAACTCCGTAACTGTCCTTCAGATTAAAGACACTTAAGGCAAGTGTCTAGTCTTTTTCAAGCAATGACAATTTAAATATCAAATAATTAAATTTTAAAAATTACAGTTTTAGCGATAAAAACATATTTAAAAAAACACAAATATTTCCATATAAAATTCATTAAAAAATTTAACTAAAATAAAATGTTTGCTTAAAATTGTTTATAACACTGAAACTGTCCTACAGATTGAAGATAATAAATCTAAGAACTAAAAGATAATTAGTGAACCATTTTTTAAAATTTATTTAAACAAAATTGTACAAGTCATTTTCAAGTCATGACAATTTATGTCTCAAAAAATTTAATTAAAAAAACATATATTTTAAAAAGAACCTCTCCATAGAAACAAATTTCGCCCTTTTTGTTACTCAGGTTGTAAATTCGTTATTCATTAAAATTTTGGTTTAAAAAATAACACAAATCTATTCATGAACTAAAATTGAATTTATCTACAGAAACTCATTTGGGTCCAGCGTGTGGTGTCGAGACGCTGTTAGTAAAAAAAAGTAATGAGTGCATTTAGTAAAAAGCCCTCCTTAAATGAATGTTGAATTATTGTGTGGATTAGTAATTAACGTAAAGAATGATTCAATAATTTATATACACGCAAGCAATGTGCTTTCGGTTTAATATTCATAATTTGTACTGAATGTAAAATGAAAAATGTTTTTCTTGTTTAATTACCGAAAAAGCCTGACTAATGACAACACGCCAATTTAATGGTAATACAATATCAACGGTATCAATGTCTTTCGCAAAGCGATTGACAATTCTACCCAATGGTGTGGTGTCAAAGAGTTCCATAGGCCAGTGCATGATACTGTTTAATAATGTCTCATGTAAGATTTGGGCACAACGTATGCAACCAACAGCCAAAGTTAGAGAAAAGATAAAATGAACTAAAACTAAAAGAGAAAAGAACAGATTGATTTTTTTTCGATATTTAGCAATGAATATTTTAGCAATAGTAGAATATCGTCAGGGGACATAAAAGGTGGATTTACAAGTGCGCAAAGTGCCGTCCCCTAAGCCTAAGGTTTCACTCTGAATTCATTTTCATTTTATGATTTAAACAATTAAATCTAACATGAAAAATCATCAGCAGAAACACTAAGCCTAGGAGTTCTTGTCATCAGTAGTTGGCTTGAGTGCTGGGATAAGTGCTGTTGTATTCACATGCATGAATCTAGTTACATAGGTGTATGGATTAGTGTGTAATTTCGAGACCTTTGAGATTTTGCAGTGTTAGAAGTTAGTAGGGCTAAAGGAGCTTAAGTATCTGCGTTTTCTGTTTTTTGGCCGGCCATTTGTATTAAACATTAATTTGGAATTTTGTAGTTATTTTTGAAATTGAAATGATTTTCCAGATGTGTAATTAAACTTTTTTAGTTGAGGCTGAATGTGAATCAACATCAACACAGCCATTGAGCTCACTGTGTTTTAAAAGAATTTCTTAACTTGCGACGATTATGTGTTAATTTTGAGACTGATCGGAAAAATCATAAATTAAAACTGATCACAAAACAAATTTGGAGAATAAAAACCAATATTTGCCCAACGACAAATTAAAAAATACTGAACTGCATATTAATTGCACATCCGTCTTCATTTGAAGTCCGATTATTAATGATTATATGAATTCAATGATCACATGAATGATTTTGGATTAGAATTGAAGTTGAAAAAATTTACCGCAAATGCTTGAGTGAGAACAACACGCAAATTTAAGGGTAGAATATTGTCAACCGTGTCCACATCCTTGGAGAAGCGATTAACAATTCTACCCAAGGGTGTTATATCAAACAATTCCATGGGCCAACGGAAAACGTAGTTTAACATGACATAGTGCAAGTCCCTTGAACAATAAACGCCACCCAACCCAATAGCAAGTGTTGCGAAGTAACTGGTAAAAACTACACAATTATGTTGGGAAATCAAAGAAGTGTACAGACAAATTAGTAATCGGTTAGTATTTGGATAGGAAGTCATAAGGAGTGAACAAGCACTACAAGCACACAATAAGCCGAAAATTATTTTAAATAAAAGCCAAGACAACGAAAAGCCGCATATAAAAGTACAACTAAGTTTTATATAAAACTATAAAAATGACAAAAACAAATAATCAGAAATTCAGCAATTAATAAACAAAGCCATTCCGTTAGAAATTATAAATTAAGAAATAAAAACAATAAAGAAGAAAAACAAGAGGCAAAAATCATTAACAGAACAAAACATATAAAACCCTTAGCCCAACATTTATGAGACGATTTCCAAGTTTTAGACAGAACTTTTGTAAACATTTATAGCTCATCACCTCTTGGAGTAACAAAAGAACTTACCTTGTCCGAAACCGAAGGCGCCATAAACACCCAAGTACATGTCACGCAAGCTCGTATCGTTGACAACATTCTCATCATTGGACCATTGGGTCAACCATAAATTCGAGCCGATTTGGAAAGCTTGGAATACAAAGTTCAAAATTAAAGTGGCCATGGATAGGAAAATGCCAACACTTTTGATGTAATGCTTATAGACAGCATATTCGACCTGAAAAATTAAAATATGAAAATTGTGAAAATTAAGACGTTTTAACAGTTTACAAGATTTAGTGCCTGTTTCCATAAAACGAATTTGTTCGTTCGGTACGAATCGTCAATATTGAAAGCCCTATAAAATGATTTTCAGACATTATTCAATTCTGGTTTTCAGATATATGTTAGATATCGTCATATAGAAGACAATTTCAAAAGAATAAGCTCTTATTACTTTTAAGAATCCATTTTATTGCTCCTTCAATTTTGACAATTTGTACCGAATAAAGAAATTCATTTTATGGAAACAGGCAGTTAGTTTGTTTCGAAAAAAAACCAAACTCATTTTCGAGTGAGGGTTTTTAAATAAAAAACAGATATTCTGTTGGATAGGAATACTTTTTCGGTTAGAAAACAATTCGGTTTACAGCCTGTTTTTATAAATCGAATTCGTCGGAGACTAACATAACTAACGTTCGCCTCCAGAGGACTTGGCCGATGAATATGAATGACAGCCAAATGAATATGAATGACAGAGATTACTGCTATACGCAAAAGAGTAGATTGGGTTCACAGTCTGGCCCACCGAAGATGTTGTGTTGTTTTTTCTTCTGATAGTTTGTATATACTTACACCACCAGTTTGTGATTTTTCAGTCTCAATAAGTTTTCCCTGTTCTTCAAGTTCAAGTTTACTCTTTGAGGCGGCCGAAACGACGGATGTCTGAGAATCCATACGTCTACGACGTCTCAAACTACTGGTACCACTTTCAAATGAACGCACGGAACTAAAATAGCACACAGAGATCAAATAAAATATATTAAAAGATTTTTTTCTTTCTTTATAAATACAAATATTTCACTACTTACACAGAATCCGAGAGACTTTCTTGTTTCGCCAATGTTATGGCCTTGCGGAATTTTCCCTTTAACTCATCCGATTGTAGAGTACCTTCTAGTTGTTGTTTGATTTCCTCCAGATCTTCTACCTCTTCGTTACCTTCTTGCAAATGTTGCAATAGGAAATCAGAGAAATCACCCTTCTTATTTAAAAGTTCCTGATATGTGCCATTTTCACTAATTTCACCCAACTTCATCACATAGATATTGTCCGTTTGCGGCAAGAATGTAATGCCGTGTGTTACCAAGACTCTGGTCTTCTTAGCCAAGAGACCTTTTGGTCCGATGACCTCTTCAAACATATGCTTGCCCACATGCGAGTCCACAGCACTAAGGGGATCATCCAAGAAGTACAAATCGGCATCGCTATAGACCGCACGGGCCATTGAAATACGTTGTTTCTGACCACCGGACAAATTAATACCCTTTTCACCAATTTCCGTTTGATCGCCAGCTGAGAGCATATCGATGTCAGGCTTGAGAGCACAAGCTTCAATAACGCGATTGTAACGTTTGCGATCGTATGGTCTGCCAAACAGAATATTATCCCGAAGCGTGGAGTTCTGGATCCACGCCTGTTGTGGCACATATGCAACGGTACCCACGGTATTGACAGAACCGGACACCTTTTCCATTTCTCCCAGATAGGCCTGGATCACAGACGATTTACCGGAACCCACTGTACCGACAATGGCGCACAGTGTATTCTTTTTCACTTGCATGTTGATATTTTTCAGAGTCACCTCTTCTTCACCCCACGTGAAACTGGCATTTTCAATGGACAGGGGATTGGCTGCAAAAGAAAGATATGACAGAATGAAATGTTTTGTTTGGGTAAATATCTTTTGTGAAATCAAATGTGAACAGAGGCTATAAGTTTTATAGTTCGAGGGAACATTGAATCAACGAAATACTTACGTTTCTTGGGATCATGCTGGACATTGTTGGGATCCAATTCTTCGCTGTTCATGAATTTATTGATACGTTTGACAGAGACTTGAGTCTAACCGGGGTAACGGAAAATTACAATATTAGTACGAGGCAGAAGAAACAGCAAACAAAAAAACATGCATTGCAACAAAACAAATGGGCTATTTATTAACAGAATCTATTAACTCTAGAATTATTATCAATCTAGTAATTATTATTTTATGGGACATAATTTAATATATTTAATATACGTCTCCTTTAAAAGTGATCCATCAATGAAATAGAGTTAAACAATTCTGCTAATAAGAAGCTCTCTAAACTACAAGCAATAATTGTGGTCAACTAGTTAGTAATTGTGGGGATGGGATTTTTGAAAAAGGATTAGAGTATAAAGGATTTGAAGGGCAGTCTAATGTTGTCAGGTTTGAAAATTTTAATTATGGAAATAGGAAAGGCATGTATGTATGTTTTTGAAAAGTTTTTTTTTCAGCCAATAATCTTGTAAGGCTGTAGATGTTTGTATGCATAGGAAACTACAAAACCGTTAATATAAATATTCATTGAGAAATGGTAAGGCAAAATATGTTAGGGATTTTCTTTAACACTGGAGAGTTGTAAACATTCATGGGGACTTTAAAACCCCGTTCAGTGATTGGTGAAACTGTTTTGATTGGTCACAAGCTGCATATGCAATTATACTACCACAAAAATATACAACCGACTGATTTGGTTGAGGTCCAACGTAATATAGCGAATGTTTCGGAGCAGCGAATCGAAACTTTCCTTCGCGATTACAGTAGATAACGGATATGAGAAAGCCACCCACTTCCACAAAAATTTAAGCAGAAAAAACTTTCTTATATGTGTTTTTTCTTCTTATAAGGGATGTTCTTATATCCGTTACATACTAAGTACGTATAAACACAAGATTTGAAGTAGGTCAGAAAAGGGATAGCACAGAAGATGGCTTCCAACAAATAAAAAATGCTAACAAATTGAAGAAAGTCGCGATTAAAAATAAAAAAAGAAACGCGTAACCACTGCTTCGAAACAGCAAATGGTGACACTAGATTCAAAATAACCTGTACCTCTGTATTCTAACTAAACTTTAGGTAAAACCAAATGATACCTCCTCTTTAATACTGACAAAAGAGTCCAACTTAGGGCTATACAAACAGCGACAAATAAATAAAGTCCTCATTCCCCAAAACAAAAAGCACGTTTAATACTTCTGCTGAGATTAAGAGGAACCAAATAAATGGGATGGCTTGAGTCCGGATGAAAGACTAAGTCCAAGAATATCTTAAGCATTTTGGTGTAGAGCGGTAGCTCATTGAACATTAATTAAAAAGCGACTGTTAGGAACTGCCAAGGTTAAGAAACAGCCTTTCAAATAACTAAATGAAATGAAATCTCTTTCTCTACCTGTCAATACCAAGGTTGTTGATGAACAAACTTGTACCAAGAAAAATGTTTTCAAATAACATATTTTCAACTTGGCAAGGAAGAAAGTAGACTCGATTATAGACCTGCAGATTTAAAAAATCACATTTGATTTTCTGAGATAAATCTACAGACAACAATGATATCGCAATGAAGGAAAATTAAACTACCAAACAACATTATTGAAATCCGCAAAGCGAGTTGTTACCAGGTGTTATTTCTATGGTAGGATTGTGACCTACGTATGTATGTTACAACTAACCAATATTCCTCTCCTACACATATACTATTAATTTTTTCCTAAGGTGCCTGAAGTGTAAACGTATTTATATATTTTAAGTATTGTTAGGAGGTTACTGTATTTGTTGTTTTTTTGTTTTGTCAAAACTGACGCGGTCATAGGGATAGGGAGGATGGAATTTAAGGAATATTTGTTTAAACAAATTATAAAACTATATTTACACATTACATTAACATTAATACAATAACAATACAAACACGAAACACAAAAACAACAGTTCTTTAAAAGCTGAGTTTCATAGTCAATAACCAAATATTTTGTTTGTTTTGGAACTTTCTAGCTAAATTTCTCAAGGAAATCGATGATTATCGGCGAAACTCAACAACATAAAGACCTGCGAACAACAACGTTCTCTAAGGGGGGTAAAAACTTACTTGAACCATATTGGAAATCAACATGGGTAACATAGTTAATGGAAAGCGTAAAATGTTGAATAATGATAATGAGACAAATGTTTTAGTAGCATCGAGAACATTATTTTCATCAATTAAAACGTATGTGGCAAATGTGACCAATGACACCTATAATATAAAGATAAATGATAGTTTAGAAGAGTAATAAAATAGTAGTTGCATATAGAGTCATGTAAGACAAGAGAGTAATGTGATGTTTAAGAGAATAGAGTTTTACTGATGATGATCATAATAGAATCCAACAACCGTTCGATGGTTTCTCATAAAGCTTCCATTGATGAACGTGGGCAATGTTTGGCAGTTATTTCTTGCTAATGTTTTCAATGGTAACTGGTGGTATTCATTCATTCCATTGTTATATGTATTTTTATCCAATTTCTTTTTTGTTGTAAACATTGTCATGTACCTCTGCAATGTCCACCATCAACATGGGCATTGTGATCATGGGCAAATTCATGGCTTCGAACAGTGTAATGCCTACGAAAACTTTTGTTGGTGTCAAAATGTTTTCATCGCTGACCAGTACATAGGTAGCAAATGTGACTAAAGAAATCTTTTTGGTGTTGTTCAAAAATAAAAATTGAAAATTGGTCAGTGTATGGTCAAGTTTTGTGTAAATCAGCAGTCTCCTTCCGAAATAACCTGTAAAGAAAGTAGAATATTTTTGATTGTGTGGATATGTCAACTTACCAAAAACGGAGCACATGACCATAAGAAGGAAGTACTGGCATTGAGATAAGCTGTCGACTTCAAGGTAGCTATTTCTTTATCACGAATTTGTAAAACTTGCTTTTCAAAGCTGGGCTCCCAGGCGTACAATTTCAAAACCTAAGAAAGATAACAGAGAGAAAAATTAGAGATTCAGTCACGTTAAATATTCTAGAAAGATTTCTCCTACGTAGGTGAGCAAACAGATGGAAAACTATTTGAGAGAAAAATCCTTAGCAAAATATGTGGCACGATTTGTGTTAACGAGGAGTATATAGGCGTCGAACTAATCGTGAGGCGAATGAACCGGCCTATGTCGGTCGTATGAAACCAAACGCTCCAACGATAAAGCCATTGAACGACAACTATAACGGAAAGCGCAGATGAGCCAGAACGAGACTTCGGTGGAGGGACAAGTCCGTAAAAATAAATGTATGTAATAAAAAAGAATAACATTTCAAGCGATTTCTTCTTTATGCGGTCTCATCCACCGCAAAACCCGTTCAGTTAGTAGACAGTAGATGGACATTTTCTCTCAAATCACTGAGCAGTGTAGAATATAGAAATGGTCGATAAAAAAAGTTTGATCTTCTTAGCTAGATATTAATCTAGGTAAAAAAGAATAACATTTCAAGCGATTTCTTCTTTATGCGGTCTCATCCACCGCAAAACCCGTTCAGTTTGTAGACAGTAGATGGAAATCTTCTTAGCTAGATATTAATCTAGGTTTGGCCAAAAAAATATAAACCAATTTTGAAAAAATTCTCCACTGCGAAAGAAGTGCTACGATGACAATTGTTTAAAGCCTAATGTCATTAGAACACGTTAAAATGTATACACCTTTTTTCTTTGGGGGCGATCAACAGAAAACGGTCCAGTCAAGTGTTAAGAGAACAATTGTTTAAAGCCTAATGTCAATTACACCATGTTAAAATGTATACACCAAGCCCTTTGTCGATTTATTCTTTGCGTTGATCAATGAAAAACGGGATAATTCAGGGTGGCGGCTTTGGTTTGCCACACAAATCGAAGGCGGAACTTGCCATTTTAATCGATAGTTACGACCTTGAGAAAACCTTCTAGAATTAATCTTCGGTAATTACAAACATATTCCACTTACCTTAATACCACTCAAAACTTCATTCATCAGTTTAACACGTTCATCCTTGTACTTCATCTGCCTTATTTGATAAGTCTTGATGCGATTGGCAATGACACCATTGACGGGAATCAAAATGATCATAACAGCCAGACCAGCCAAAACCGAGGGACCCAACAGCTGCCACAAGAAATACAAGGCCAAGGCAATTTGCAACGGCGCTGACCACAACATATTCAAATATGTCGTCAAATCCATAAAACGTTGGGCATCCACAGCCATCAAATTAACGATTTCACCCACTGTAGATTCTTTGCGCGTGGCGTTGGATATAACCAATGCTTTGCGATAAATGGCATTGATTAAGGCGGTGCGAATACGGAGACCCACAATAAACATACGATGGAAATATTGGCCCAAAATAATGGTTTGTACGGCAGCCAAAAGGAAAAGTAATACGGCATAGAATATACCCTTCCATTCGGGCTGTCGATTTGACTCGTCGCCCGCAAAATCTTCAACAAAGCCAATAATTAAGCGCAACACCTGGGGTTGGGCAAATGTCAAGACGTCAGTGAACAGCTTCATCATGGAACCAAAAAGAAAAACGCCACCAAATGATTTGACAATTGGCGGCATAATAGAGGCATCGCCCTTCTTTTTGCCATTCTTGACCCCATGAGGATTATCGAACGATACCTTGCCATTACTAAACTTGACTTTGGGTTGACTGGGATCCACTTTGTAGTTCTTACGAACATTTTTATTCCAATAGTAAGCGAACAGGGGCATAACCTCCTTGCAGCTATCCTGAGGCCGCAAATCCCACAAGTCCTTCTCTTCCAAAGGATTGCGATATCCCCTCCAAGCCATGCCGTCAAACCATTGGTATGTAAGGCGCGATAGAAAACTGGCTGAATTTTCTGGAATTTCCATTTTCGTACGCACATATTTTGTATCCCTCGGCAAAGCATCGGCAAAACAATTCAAAAAGAGCATGGCACAGCAAACCGCGAAATAGATCATGAAACTCACATATTTATATTCATCCCATGAAAAATCGGGCTGATCGACGGTGGACGATTCTATGATTTCCGAGCGAATCCGTTCGGCTCTCACTTCGGTACGACACCGCGGTATGGAAAAAATGGTCAAAAAGAACCAGAATAGAAACTGGCAACCGGATGTTTGGACGCCATATTTACGATTCAAGGGAATAAATATGAAAAGAAGTAACTGAAAATAAAAAGAGAGTCGTAAAGAATGTTAATATCGAGTTAATAGAGATGTAATAGAAACAAGTATGTAAGTCAAAAAATGCAAACAATAGTTTACACAGTGCAGTAAAAATCAAACTCAACCCAAAACTCAAACCTGTTATTGTGCGATTTTTTAAAATATTCGTGTCTACTAACAAGTCCTTTAAATAAATTGATTTAATAAAGAGGAATATTATGTATTTTTTACTTTTAAATCTAACATTTCAAGCGATTTTTCCACATGAGGCCTCCATCAAGTAAAAAAAATTGTTTAAATCATTAATGTAGAGACGAAAATACGAATCTGATAACAGACACGTTGAGTGTGCTAAGGATTAGGAGGCAAAATCGTTTGCGCCATCAACCACTGAATAAGTCTCTTGGCCATCGCACATAAGATCTTAGATCGGAAAATTTAAGTCCAAACTCGACGAACTGATTTAGCCCTATCAGTGTGGCTGTAGGCCTAAAAATCAATTATCGACCAAACCCTTCAAATAGGACAAATCCTGAAAGAGCTCAATGAGAATCAAAGCGAAACGAAAAATATGTGTAGAATGTTGAATTACGTGGAGTGAAGAATCTGAATAAACGTTGGAAGCGACCTTTCCCAGACATTCACTACAATAATAGTAATTCTTTATTTAATAGTGAAATAACAAATCTCAGACTGCTATCTAAAGTATTATAATTACAAGGAAATTATTAATGTTTTAAATAAAGTGATGTGTTCATTCTGAAGGAAAACTATTAACTATTAACACAAATATTCAATGTAAATCATTCACTGCCACAATAGGACTTGTTCTGATGGAGAACATTTTGAGAAAAAAAAAACCAGAAGTTAATAGACACAGTCAAATATAGATAGATGTAACTCGATCATATTCAAAAATTGCAAATGAATCGGGCTAGACTGACCTGTGGTGAACGAGGACGAAACATTAGCTCATACAGCCGAACTATATTTCAAAATTGACCTGTTTATTAAAACAAAACACCCGTTTCGTAGTATACGGGGTCAGTAAACTCAAAGTTTTATAAAACAATGAATGCCATACAAATGTTTACCTAAACAAATCATATTGTTCATAAATCGGCTATTGAATCGTTAGCAATCCGCTGAGAGCCACAGACGTTTAACTAAGCAGTCAACATTCTAGATCTAGAGAAACGCATATTTATAATTCGTTTAACTTAGCAGCCAACATTCTAAAACCACACAGCAAATACTAAGTGATCCTGTAGCTGGTGATAGTCAGCGATGTTTGAGTGATATGTTTGTATCGTAAGCGAATAAAAAAACGGAACTTATTATTAGACATTATTAGATACGGTCAAGTGATTATTGAATAAAAAAAGACTACTATTCCTAGACAGATGTGTGTAGGTGGTTTAGAACCGCTAAAAGCCTCAGATGTCTAACTTAGCATCCAACATTCTAGATCTGAAGGATCGCATATTTGTAATTCATGTAACTTCGCAACCAACATTCTAGATCTAGAGAAACGCAAATTTGTAATTCTTTCACTTCAATTCAATACAAATAAAACCACACAGCAAATACTACGTTATCCTGCAGCTGGTGATAATCAGCGATGTTTGTATCGTAAGCGAATAATAAAAATATATGGAACTTATTATTAGACATTATTAGAAACGGACAAGTCATTGATGAATAAAAAGAAAGACTGCAAGTCCTAGGTGGTTTTTTATGAAGAAGCTAGCTAGCTACATATAGATTTGCAGATTAGTCGCTTACTTGTAGAGAATGACAGATATGTGTTTGTGGTTTGGAACCAAGGGTTTTGTGTGACAGTCGCAAAGACACCAGAGCCGGACAGTTTTCCATATTTCATATAATCTTAAAACTTTTTAGATCGTTATAGACACACAAATTTTACACGGGTTAATCCTGTTTTCTTCATTTATTTCCGCACTCTTTCCTGTACAATTTGCCATTAAACTAGGGCGTACATTTTCGACCTCAACCATAATTTAATGTCTTTAAAATACCTCCGCTGTTTAACTGAATAATCGTATTAAGTAATACCAACATTAGTAGAACGTGAGCGTTTCCAACCTTAAGGTCTATCCATGTGTTCTGGTCGTTTGTCAGTGGAAAGCTTTGTAGTCCACAAGATTAGTGTAGACAAATAATGACAAAATTTAATAGAATTCCATACAATACGAATGACATTAAACGACACAGCACCGTAGGACGCACTTGAGGAAGATATGTGGTGAATAATAATAAAATTCTTTATCAGATTGTTATACAATAAGACCATAAAGTAAGTTTTTAAACAGCTTTGAGACTTTTTGTCTGAACTTAGGACAAATACCATAATATCAGTGAAATGATTATCTCTATCAACTGAGACAGTGAATACCAATGAGGGAATGACAAGGGAACAATATGCGATAGTCTAATTTCACACCCTGTATGGGTATTACTCATATACTCGCCTTTCTCTATTTCGCTCTCTATGTAATATATACAAATATATTCTATTAATATGTGTACGTAAATAATGTTTATATTAGAAGACCACACTTCCGCATAAAAGATTTATAAAAAAAATCTTGAAATAATTGTTGAATTATCAACAACAGAGTCCATTTACTTTTCGTAGTAAATATAATAAAATAAAACCCTTCAAAATAGTAGTGTATCTACGGTGAATATTTGTTAAGCCCTAATTGTCGTGGCCGGCATTTAGCATAGCACTACATATGCAAAACATTCAGATTCTGGTGGTAAGGATTGAACGACATACGCATTTATATCTGCCCATTATTTTTGCCGCTGTCATCGGAGTTTCTATGTACTATACAAAATATTCATTGCTTTTTAACAATTAATAACAGAGATATACTTACAAAGGTGGCAAATTTTATGACTGGTGTCCATATATCAACCGCATTGATAAGATCGGTTGTTTCGTCGTTGCCCTGCTTTACCAGTGCCATTACAAAGTCGACGGCTGTCAATGCTAGCAAGCACAAGGTCAACAGCAATTTACTTATGTTCAGTTTGTTCCATGGTATATTCTTATCTAGACTGGCCTTCAGATAGTAAATGTCAAATATACAAAATGCCCAAAAGAAAGCACACGGTGCCCAAACTAGAACGGTCTGTTCGAAACATGGTGAAAAATCTGGATCTGGCGTATACCAAGTTTCATTGGAATCCTGAAATAAAACAAAATAGGTAAAGGTCACATTAGCGGGGCGCGGCAGAGAAATGATTTTAGCAACAAATTAATGTGATTATAAAACCACTAACGAATGAATGAAAAGACAAACTTACCCAAAACTTGGAACCACAAAACCCATCCATGGGATGAGCATCGGTGGCCATAGTGTGTGTTCGGTGGAAAATGCTCTAGCACTCAAGCGGTTGGTTTGCTGATGTGATGGGTAGTTAGAAATTGTTTATTTGTTTAGCAAGAAAACAACCGTTTTCCGCTCGCCCACTTACGAAAACAATCAACGTGCTCTACCAGCTACAAATAACAAAAACAACAAAAAACAATTATTAAACAGCTGATCAGTAATGGGTGTGTTTTATTTGGAAAGACAAGCGATTTCAAACGTTGGTAAAAGTAATCGGATGGTGGTGGGAATCGAATTAATGCTTTCGTTTCATTAACGAAAATATGATCATAACCAAACCCAATTACATTTTTAATTTGTTTTTTTCCATTAATCCAATTTTTTGATATGATTGTAAACATCGCATTTACTAAAATTTCATTGCTCAAAACACAGACAATTCGATAAGAATATTATCGATAATAATATTTTGTGTGATAATTAGTATCGTGTGAACCGCACTAAAGACCCTTACCCATTTGACTAATTCCTCACGGAGTATTTACACAAATTATCACAGAATTCGTTAAGTTTGACTTCTCTAATCAAATTACACCCCGCACTTAGATCGTCATACATATGTAGCAGTCATTGCTGTGCGTACGACCAAAACTCTCAACTGCTGAAACATTATGTACCAAAAATGTTCACAGACACATATTTTCTTCTTCCAGCATAAATTTGAACCACAAAATCGTATCATGTGACGCGGTCTAAACCGTTTCTCATATATATAAACAGATAAACATACTTGGGCAGGGGCTCCAAAGACATCTTTGCAGCTTCTGGACCGTGTACAGAGGAGATCGGTGGTGATGATTGGGAATAGTTGGGTATCCAACTTTATTGTCTCCCTTCAGCATCGTCGGAATGGGGCTGTATATCGCTGTTCTATAGATATCCGTCGTCTGGACGCTGACGTTAAAACATTTAGTCGGAATACCCGGCAATCCTGGCCATTTGACCGGACGACGCACTACAGGGAAAATTCTTTCTTCAGCCGAACCCTTCATTTATGGAATATTCTTCCAGCAATTGTGGTTCCTGCCAGTTGTGACATTCAGAAATTCAAAACAAATGTCAACAAAACACTACTCCCAGTTTCCGTCTTCCGATAACCTAAGTTACTTCCTCTAACACAATGTCCTGCATTTATAGGGGGCATCCCCTGAGAGTTGGCCTTCAAAACAAACAAAAAATCGTATCATCTGACACGATCTAACCGTTTTCCCAATATTGAGTATGCTGTAAATCAATTGTTGCCTCCGAATATGTACCTGTCTGCAAATTCGCCGAATTTAAAATATCAGTGGTCATACAAATTGTAATAGATTTTCAGATAAAAAGTCTCAAAAAGTTGTTCCGGAATCTGCAATATATTTCCAGGTATAATCCTCTAATGTGAAGAGTACAAAATGTACGATAATTGATAGATGAAATTCAATCATTGCTCTATACAGTGTAGTCTCTTCTTGCGGACACCTCTCAGTACCAATCCGCTTCAGTCCTCTTGTGTACTTCTCTCCTAAGCGGACAAAATTCTCAGTCTCTTAGGTGTCCGCTTATAAGAGAGTACACTGTATCCATTTCAACTGTGTGTGTCAATTATTGCCATATATCCATTTCAACTGTGTGTGTGAAAGGATTAATGTGATTTCCAAATTTCTTGTTCTGGCGTTTATGTGTTATCGATAAAGAAACGATTTCTGATCAAATGATTGACAGCACTTATTTGGTCAGTATTATGACATTTGTTTTGAGGCAATAGGAAAAAAGCAACAGACTGTGGACATGATTTTATACTAAAACACTGAAATATCTCAGCGAATAAATACAAAAATAAGTGAAAATGAGCAATCGTCGTCAATATTTGACTACTGGAAAGGATTATGTTGGAAAACATCAACGTTCTGGCCATGTAAGTTATCGCATATTGCGTAAAAAATAAAAAAAAAAAAACTCATATCTATCGTTACATTAGCATGATCGAGACAGCGGACATTCTGACAAATACTATCATGGTTGGGGAGCAGGCAAGGATAAGACGCAGTCCACGTTTGAAAAATCAGGAGCAGGTATGTGACAAGAACTGTTGGTGTTTTCATAAAATTATTGATTTTTGTGTAGTTTGCGTCGTATTACATCGTCGGCGGCACTATATATCTTTTTGCAAATGACAGGCTAAAAGATATCTACTCCTTCAAACTCCATTCATGTTAATGGGTATTTCGGTCAGTTTGCATTTTATAATGCTCGGACGAACAGAAGATCTATACATGGGTACACATAGTGATGGGACAAGGGTAAATACCCAAATGGTAAATTGGGTATTTAACCGAAAATACCCAGGTATTTACCCAAAATGTGGGTATAAATCAGAATAAAGAAAAATTTAAATAAATTAAAATAATTACATTTTTTATTATGAATTAGATTTTTTTATTAACGAATGAAATAATTTTAAAATTTAATTTAATTTTTCTAGTTGCTTCAGCATCGCTCCCACTCATTACATTAAATTGTCATATGCACGCTGATTAGCGGTTCTCATTAAGAATGGTTGTTGTGTTTGATGCAGGCAAAACTGCCTTAACTGAGCAAAACGCATCAAGAAATGTATAAACAAAATACACTTCAACAAAATATGTTCAAAATAAATTCCAAAATGTTCACATTTCTAACAACAAGTATTTGTTATTAAAATGAGTATTTACCCGAAATTAGATAAATACCCGGGTATGAACGTGGGTATAAATGGGTAAATACCCAGCGTTGGGTAAATACCCAGGTGTAAACCCATCACTGGTAACAACAAGTATTTGTTATTAAAATGAGTATTTACCCGAAATTAGATAAATACCCGGGTATGAACGTGGGTATAAATGGGTAAATACCCAGGTGTAAACCCATCACTAGGTACACAGAATTTTGAAATTTCATGAAGTGATATTAAATAACACACCGAGTCCCGGAATCCCCAACGAAACTTTTCAATTTAAGTCTGCAATTCCTAATCCCACTAACTATTACCTAATGGGTCAGAGGGTCTCATATCAATTTTTTTTTGGTAATTCTAATGTAACATAATAGTGGCAAAGGCTGTGGCTAATTACTACTGCGGCCGCATATTAACCCCTTCTCTACCATTGTACACTACAGTGTACACATCTTGATCTTTAAATAAAACAAAAAATATATATAAAAAGTGTTATTACCATTGACTACCAATGTACACTGTAGTGTACTTTTTTTTGGGATGAAAAGAGGGGGGTTGGGGGCAAACAAAAGCCAAATGTTAAAAAAATTATTTGTCAATAAACAAATAGTCGGTAGTGAAAGGGTTAACTAAAATGTATTTTGAATTTATGTCTCAACTTGTTTCAACAGAAATAATTGGGTATGACAAGATAAGGCCGATCGAGAAACAGTGTCCTAATACGGTATACGGTGTAATCAGTTAAAAGCACTCCGACAGAATTATCTCAAAACTTATACAAAACTAATATATATTTTTAAAATTCAGTCTGGGGTCCATGTAGACAGTTTTGGCTCAGACCTGATGATAGCTTTATCCTGCTGTGAAAATGTTTCCAAACCAAATGGAATGGTTTCCTTATTCCCATAAATATTGCGCATAATTTGCCAAAAGCCTGGTGTGACTCCAGAACGTTTCAAGCGAAACAATATACATACAGTGTACTCTCTCATATGCGGGCACCTAAGGGACTGAGAATTTTGTACACTTATGAGAGAAGTACACAAGAGGACTGAAGCGGATTGCTACTGAAAAAAGTGTGCGTTTATGAGATGTGTCCGCAA
This sequence comes from Hydrotaea cyrtoneurina, assembly GCA_958296145.1. NCBI lineage: Eukaryota > Metazoa > Arthropoda > Insecta > Diptera > Muscidae > Hydrotaea > Hydrotaea cyrtoneurina. The sequence goes on along the minus strand of OY282514.1, from coordinate 44,877,791 downwards.
GGAGAGAGTACACTTAGTGATGGGTTTACACCTGGGTATTTACCCAACGCTGGGTATTTACCCATTTATACCCACGTTCATATCTAATTTCGGGTAAATACTCATTTTAATAACAAATACTTGTTGTGAACATTTTCGAATTTATTTTGAACATATTTTGTTGAAGTGTATTTTGTTTATACATTTCTTGATGTGTTTTGCTCAGTTAAGGCAGTTTTGACTGCATCAAACACAACAACCATTCTTAATGAGAACCGCTAATCAGCGTGCATATGACAATTTAATGTAATGAGTGGGAGCGATGCTGAAGCAACTAGAAAAATTAAATTAAATTTTAAAATTATTTCATTTGTTAATAATAAATCTAATTCATAATAACAAATTTAATTATTTTAATTTATTTAAATTTTTCTTTATTCTGATTTATACCCACATTTTGGGTAAATACCCAGGTGCTTGGGAAAATACCTGGGTATTTTCGGTTAAATACCCAATTTACCATTTGGGTATTTACCCTTGTCCCATCACTAAGTACACTACATATTAATATTAATTAATTTTAGTTTAGTTTATTGGTCAGCATAATGATTTTACAAATGACATTACGAACTAAAGAGTTTAGGAAATTTCATTTCCTTTTCTATTTTTTAGTTTAAATTGAATGTGTGATATTTTGAATGCAGCTATGTTGCGTAGTATATATTTACAGAGGAAGGAACAATTTAACAAAACCTATTTAAATCGATTTTTCTAAAATAGTCTAGAAAAGGGTCAAATTATACTGATATTATATCATTGATATGTGAGTATTGGGAATTTTGACATCGACTATTAAAGTTTGTTGAGAATTTCTTAATTCTAACGTATACAAGGTCAACGCCAGCAAGTGTGTGTAAGCCTAGCGTGGAGTAATGCCATGGTAGCTTCAGTAGTCTGTTTTGCGCTATTTGTAGTTTTTTGAAGTGACAGCACGCCATTTTTGCACAGTAGAACATTATAGGAAGAAAAATTGTTTTAAAAATTAACATTTTGTTAGCAAGGTTTAGGCTTGAGTTTCTGTTTATAAGTGGATACATCATTCTGGTGGTTTTGTTGAGCTTGTCTACCAGAAAAGGTACGTGGTCTTTAAAAGTTAATCTGTAATCCAAGATAACTCCCAAATATTTAACATTTTTCTCCCATTTAATATCGTGATTCATAAACCGAAGGGGGACTTGCGGAACGTAACAGGATTTCCTTTTTCTCGTGAAATATATGACTTGCATTTTTTCTGGGTTTGCCAAAATGTTCCATCTTCTTAAGTATTGATATAAATCTGATATTAATAATTAGTAAAATATTTATATATGATATTAATATGAATAATTATTAGTGTTTGCGTGTAGTGTAGCCAGTGCCAGTACGATGGGTGAATTCAATGATATATGTACAAGTTATATCCTTGTACAAATTGTATCGCTTATCGGCCCAAAATGAAATTGGTTTCTTTTTAATGAAAATCAATAGTCGACATTATCACTTATATAAAGTCTACTTTTGTATAAGGCACAACTAAACTCGTGACATGTTTTAACTGTCATACACCAAAGCTCCACATATTCTGCATCCCTATCGCTGCGATGTTCCTTCAATTGAGCCAAAGCCAAAGTGTATTGAATATAAACAAATGTGTGCTACTTTAATATACAAGATTATTAAAGAAAGTAGCATTCAGCGTTCAGTGCCAATAGAATAAATAGAGAGATGTCGTTTTCATTTTCATTTCCATTTCATTTATTCTGGTAACGAAGAACATGAAATGCAACGCAAGAATTCAATGTGTATGTTTCATGTTGTGTTCGCATCGTCAATTAAATGACAGTGATCATTTTCAATTTCATAGCAATTAATTCAATACAACTGATTGGTAGACAAGGAATACATTTATGTATGTATCTATGTATGTGTGTGTTTAATGTAGGGATCGGAATTATATGTAGTAAAACAATTCGTTAAAGAGTTCCAATAAATATGCATTAGAACAGGAAATGAAAGAGATTTATTAGAATCAATCACAGCAGAGTATAAATTAAAATAGAAACTCTTTCAAAAAAGGGACCCACATTTTGGATTTTCATTACAACAACTGCGACAATTTTGTTCATTAACGTACCCATTCAAACAAAAGTGAGCTTAATCGCTGACCAACATTTTCTTATGAACATCGGAAGCGGTGGCCATTATTTTGGTAATAAATTTACACGATTTGCCCGTCCATGAAGCACCGCTGTATATGGGCTATTGCTTTGATGCACCATGGCTATAACACACATATTACCATGTTATAGATATTACCACGATTATCATGTATACATGCGAACGGTCACAATTGCAAGTGATTTTAACAAGATTGCGACTGCAAATATATACAGTTTTTTTAGCTCTTATCGGTGAATGCTGCGAAGTAGATTTGGTCAGTTTCAATTGTATACCGACAATATTCTACGATTCAAACTACATCATCAACTGGCATATTGTATATTTTGGAATATTCTATGAATATTCAATGAGAATATCTGTATGTATCGATGTGTGATTTATCTTTGTTGGATCGCACATTTCAAATGGAGGGTTTCTGTCTCTCTCTGTCGCTTTTGTCTTGGAGTATGCGTGGGGTTTTGCTATTGTTTATTGGTCTTCCACGAGTTTATACGAATAGAACAAACGTTGATCCGTGTTTAAACCTTTTGCAGAGCTCTGTGAAAAATAAGACATTTTTGTTGCCCTATCAAATATGTGGGGTTTTTTATTACTTCACAACATGACATGTGTGTGCTACTTCCAAGTGTACAGGCAGACATGGTTTTTTTTTTTCAATAAACTGCCCGTTTGACAAGTTGTAAACATCCAGTGTAAACATCCGTTGTAATTTTTGTGTTTACTATTCCTAATGGTAAATATTTATTTCAAACGAAAACTAAACGGGTTTTGTGCCTTTGAGTACAAAACCCCAAAGAAAGTTCCCAATGAACTTTAAATGTATGTATTTAAGCATCTTCGTCTTCAATGTCATCAAAGCAGCAGCAGCTTAAAGTCAGAACCGAATTTATTTTGTTTTGCCCAGCAAACATTTGACTTCAACCAGTTAAGAACATGTGAGATATGTCTGAACTTGAACACAGCAAATAAAAACAAAACAAAAGACTAGTCTAAAGTTGATCGGTTTAATATAAAAACTTGTTTTAGGCTAAACCCAAATATTATTATGTAATCTTTTAGAAATATTCTAAAACACCAAAACCGTATTGAAGATGAGGTTTTAATTTCTAGCCATTCATTAAGAGAGAACAAAAATACATTTGTAGAATTGCGCCAGAGGGGCATATTGAGTTATAATTAAACCTTATACAAAAAAAAAAAATAATTTGTACATAGTAGAAGCTATTTATTGTTGGTGTATGTATACAAAATTGTCTGAATATTTTGCTAAACTTGTTTGAATCATTGACATTGTAGCTAACACACTAATGTATAATTTACATTACACCATTTTGAGCGGCTATAACTCATTTTGCTGTAATACTCCATCTTCCACTGATGATTTGTTGAAATTCTCGTTTTGTCCGATGTTGTCTTTTGCTGACTAAGGTTTCAGTTTCTTTGAGACTACACCGTATGTTTTTATCGATTTGTTTAATGTGGCATTTGTTAACTTCGTGAATTCGGTGCGCATGCACTAGATGTAGACAGACTGTCACAGCTGCAGCAGTAAGACTAAGACAGAACCTCCGAATATTTCAATACGAATCGAGTCCTCAGACAAGGTGATAATCTCATATGCAACCTGCTCCAGCGAATTGAAGAAAACCCATCAACTACCACCGATTTTCACATAGGGAGAACTATTATCACATCGCAGAATATACCTGGCGTACGCTGACGATATTGATATAATTGGGCGAAATAGACGCGGTGTAACTGGACACTAAAAAGAGAATCGGCGATAGTAGGACTAACGACCAACGAGGACAAAACTAATGGTTGAATCTACAGGAAACGAACCGCGGAAACACCCAAGCGGCGATGTAGGTGCAGGCAACTGCAGTACGAGGTAATGGACGATTTTGTCTTACTCGGTGCCGCCGTAAATAGCATTTGCAAACCCTTAGATCACCCTTTACAACACTCTTATATTACCTATGCTCTTATTGGCGTAAGCTGACATTGTTAGCTGTTATCGAGAGAGAAATACAACGCTAAACATATGGACCTGTTTGCGTAACTGGGGAATAGCGGCGACGAATGAATAATGAGTTTTATGCGCTGAAAGCCGACATTGACGTGGTCGGGCACATCAAAATACACCGTTTGCGCATGGATATAAATGCTCCAGCTTTATAAATCTTCGACGTCAACTTGGTGGGACCTCTTAAAAGAGGTCTACCCAAACTTGGAAGGACCAAGATCAAGAAGATCTGTATAAACTTGGTGAAACCAACTGGAGAGCATCATTACTAAAGACCTATTAAGGTTGTAAATGGCCATATAGATAAATAGGTAAGACCATCTGGTTGATATTGGTATTGATCGACGAACTGGGGATACGTTTTTCTGCGAGTTTATATGGTATCAAAATCGGTTACAGAATCTAAGTGAGACTGCTTACCACCGCCTGCCACTCTAACCCAACCTATGTATATAAATCTAAAAATACAAATTTAACTATGAATCACGTAATTGTCAAAGCATTGAAACAGCCTTACCAAACGGTTAGCAGTGGTGTTGACTACAATTATATGGATTACAATTAATGATGGAGAATAAATAAGAGCTGGCCCGGTCCAAAGTTTTTAATTGTTTTTATCTGTTTCGGGCGTACAGTGTTTTCGGACAGAATGTTCGGCGGCAATTGTGAGACTAATTTCGATGAAAAAAACATCTTTATCTCTGTGAAGAGTTTTTATTTACTTATTTATTTATTTAAATTCACCATAATACAAAAGCCGAACGGCCAAAATAATGTATTACATACTGATCTACATGATCTGTGGATAATACGAATTACACACGGCATTCCATCTTTGTCAAGCGCTGGCTTGGACTACAAATTTGACAAAATATCATTTAAAAGATGACAGTTAAAATAATTAGTCTCGATCATAATAGAAGTAAAAGCCATACAAACAGCTGATTAAAATTTTTTCAGACAGAATTTTGATTGTCAAAGGCATTGTTTACATTCCAATTGTTTGTTTACTTTTTTTCAAATATATTCGATATTTTGAATAGAAAGAATTAGAAAACAAAAACTTTATTAAAATAAAGTTATAGTTCGCTAAAAATTGTGCCATGAGTTGTAACTGTACGCAGTCTGTCAGTTATATATCAGAATTTGACCATCAAAATACCCAGGGTTGTATCTGAGTTTTTGTTGTTGGCTAACTGCCTTCTATTATTGTGCCATGAGTCTCGATTTTAATATTGTTGAAGGTCAAGGTCAATTGTAATATCGGGACGCTCTCGTATATTACAAAATGTAATTGCTGTATTGATATACTTAGACCCGCTTACAATTTAATTACATTTTGCCAGCAAGACCTTTTGTTTTTGGACATTTCAATCGATATCGAATTTTCCCTCATTTATGGCTAAACTTTTCGCCTTAAAAACAACAATCTACAACAATTACAGTTTATGACTTACAACCAACTTATAACTTGATTATTTCTACAATGCTATGTGTTATACTCGCATTACTCATACCGGCAGAATTTTCAAAATCAACCACTATTATTACAATTCATTTGATACAAGTCGGAGTCAATTTGCATTTAACGGTTATTGATAGCAACGGTCTAATGTAGCAGTTATTATTGTTGTTGTTGTGGATAAATGTGTTGCTATTGGAAGAGTATGAGTACATACAATATTTTGTAATTACTAAATTCAAAATAGAATTAAATTTCAAAGGAAAAATTGAAATATATGATGGGGTTTAGAACTACATGTCGTTTCAATTTCAATTGAAAATAAATTCATTATTTTATTGCACAGCGAAGTGAGTGTGGGTGTCATTGCTGAGCATCCATAGCAGTTTAGAAATAAAGTTCATTGCCTTCACTGTATTTATAGACAGTGAAATACATTCACTTGGTGCATTGTCACTTTAATATATTTTAGGTTATGAACAGTCCTGCTGGGACTGTGTAGTATTTTAAATATTCATTATACATTCCAATATGACTGGCCGACATACACACATGTCTATTGTGGGTTTTTCAAGTCGTTATCATTAAAATCATCTCAGCTATTATCATTATTGTTTGCGCGATAAGATTTAAAGCCAATATTGGTACGTTCAATATTTATTTCAAAAAGTAATATGACATATCTGTCGTGGAGTATATTCCGTTGCCAACTCAGTGGCATATTCAGTGCACTCCAAATTCGTGTTAATAAAGCGAAAGAACCGTTAACAGTGGTGTCGGTCTATTAAAATATTGCAAAATAGGTTTAGAATTTCTGAGAATAAGACAAATATGCTGTGCATAGTTCTAGATTTATTCCAGATTCGTTAAGATGGTTTACCAGACAACCAATGTACTGTGGTACAAGCTATTGTAAGGAAAGGAGCTGGACCCCATGCTCATTATGCCGATTTACTCCGAATCTCTTCGTTGGTATTATTTCGTTGCGTTCTGTCATCTCTGTCGACGAATATCACAACGAGACCAGCTGATCGACCCAAGTGGGATAGACGTTGTACTACTTCCAAATTAAGCTAACCTAAATAAAACCGTCGTGCAAGCTAATGATGAACTTTATCGAAATTAGACTCCACCAATTTGAGTTCATACCGGCGTCAAAGGCCTATATGAGGTCCGATCGCCATCAAACTCGGTACAGTTTATAATAATGTTTCATTATCCGAGTTAAGACTCTGCCGATGTAGAAACCCTATATAAATAGACCCTAGTTAAACCAAATCATAACAGTTTATGTTTTCATATAGAACCCATACAAAGGTATCTCCAGATTTCAGGCCATATCGCTATAGAATCTATATCAAAGGTTCAATCATAATTAAATTGTTGTTTATAACGGTTTCGGAGTCACTTCTTACTCGAAATTATTTTATGAAGTCACCTCCCCAGGCACTGGACTAGAGTTTCTCTTTTCCCGGTCGTTTTCATTTCCCGGGAAACCGGGAAAAATATTAACGTTTCCCGGGAAGTGTCGTTCAACAGAAAAATAATACTAACCAAGTTAATTTTGCAGTATGTATATATTTATTTATTTAAATTCATGAGATCAAATTAGTACAAACTGCAGCTGATACAAAAACATAACAAAAAATTATACATTTCAAAGTATAAATAAAAAGCATAAAGTACAAGTATAAATAAAAACTTAGATAGCAAAATAAAAGTTAATTAAAGCCATTTTGATAATATGATTTTAGAACTGAAAGAGCATTAATGGCTTCATCAGACAGTCTGTTTCTAATTTTATTTATAAACTGCCCAGTTGTAGAGAAGATTCTTTCGCTTTCTACTGATGTAGGCCTTATTGTCAAAAGAGCATTAAATAAATTGGTGACGCTTTCTGTTGCTTTTTCAGTCGCTTCATAAAACTTTAAATCTTTTTTTTATTGAATTATTTGGTAGCCATTTTTTATTCGGTTTAACATTTTCATTTGCATTTGTTATGACGTCACTTAAAATATCCTCAAATGATCTATCAGTAGTAATTTCATTAATAGGAATATCAGCCAATTCCGCAACGTCATCTACCCTATTGACTTCTTTAAAAAGCCTATAGTATATTTGCTCAGCGTATGCCACCATATTTTGTTTCGAAGCCTATTGAAATAAATTATTATCAATTTTATTAAATATTGTTGGATCTTTAAGACACTTTAATAGCGTATAGTCGTTTATCTCGCCTATCTTCAATTCTTTTCTTTAAAGATTCTAAAATTTGTCCTGACAAAGGGGAATGGATGAGGGAAATTTGTTGGCATAGAGTTGTCAATACTGCATCGGCAGCTAATAAATTCATATTTCGCCGGCACAGAGCTTCCACAGCTAATTTAATTGGTTTTAAAATATTTAATAGATCTCTTAGTATGTTTGTATTATCTTCAACCCCAAGCTCAATTTGTTCCAAATCAATAAGTGATTTTTTATAGAATTTTTTAAACGTAAAAACTTTTCAATCATTGGCACCATGGTACGATATCCAAATAACTGAGGTCATAAATGCAAAAAAGATGCAAAATCATTTCCCGGGAATCCCGGATGAATTTCCCGGGAAACCGGGAATGGAAAAAAGCCGGGATTTCCCGCCCGGGAATTCCCGGGAGAGAAACTCTACACTGGACTAAAAACAAAACACCCTATCCCTCCCATAGACGTCGTCAGGGCTTCGCTCTATCTTAGGAGCGGGATGGGACAGATAACATAAAGAAACCACAGACGACAGGACAACGATAAGTAACTTTAAGAAAATATCCATGGTCTCCATGAAGAACGGGTCAGTAACAAAGTCATCATCGTCTCAAAAATGACAACAGGAACGGCGTCCCGTTACTCAAGAAAATACCACGTTTCGATTGCGAATATTTCAATCGACGTAGTAGCCAATTCGATTTCCGAGCGCAGCGGAACAACTTATGGATAAAACTAGACAAAAAAAAATGCGATGAATAACAACTATACAATTCTGATCTACTATGGTCCACTGAGACTTGGGGCCGATTCTTTTACGACCTTAAAAAGCTAACTGGAGCGCTCGTGATGATTGGAATTTTCTGACTCACTGATGCTCCTATTTTCAGAACCTCGCCTCCTCAGCATTCCTCGTCTCTGCCTCCTGTGAATGGCATCGTAATGGACCATCCCTGGCTTCCGAGGGTACCTACTCATTACAACTAACCGTAGCTGGATGCAATGCTTAAACAATTCGACAAACGATTTTATTGTTATTTATTTATTTGAACTTGTATTTGGACCACCCCTTACTTACTATGAGTTTAAGCGCGATCTTTCGTTTTGTTTTCTTTACATTGCACGATGTTGTCAGTGCCGTTCAGCGATTTTTACAAAAGATAAAAATATCGAACAACGGATTTTCCACTCATTTAGTTATGGCAAATTTCATCAGCTGAATCACTGAAAATGTTACAGAATCAAAAACATGTGCATTATTGAGATGTGGCGGAAGGTTTGCCTCGCTCTACTTTAAATTCTCATATATGTACAGTGGAACTTCCAAAAGTCGAAACATTTCTAGTGGTAGTTGAGAAGACGAATTCCCTTAAAAAGTTTTATAATTAATTCCATAAGTCAAAGATGGGATAATGGTGGTTCGAGTTGTGGATGATTGACTGTATGTGTATATGTAACTAATTTAAAACAAAAATTAGTAAAACATACGATTTCGCAATATATTAGAAGTTTTTCTTTAAATTTAATTTTATTGATGTGTTTTTCCATTTTTTCTTAGTTTTTCAATCGATTATTTTCGAAACTTAAATCCTTTAAAATTGTACATAGGATTGTACATCCCATCTCTTAAGAATTATTTGCAAATGCAAAATCTTTTTTGAGTATTTTAAATACCGAAGTAAAACTATTTATGTTGAGATGCATATATGCGTTAAGTCGTAAACAGTAGAACCTCGATCAATACCGATATTTTTTTTAATTTTAAAAATATACACGCAGAATAAAATACAAAAATACATCTTTTCATTAAATACGAACAATTTATATATTTTTGTGACAGTATTTGTACAATATATATTTACGGTCGGCTATAATTAACTGAAAATGGAGTTGATTTGTTTCAGTTATCAGTGTTTCTCTCTCAAGCGTAATTCGGATGAGTGAAATGTGTAAAAAATATTGTTATCGATTGACAGTTTTCCTGTTTTGATACGATCTTTTTTATTATTTCGTAGTTTTTTTCTAAAACGTTTTCATATGAAATAGTAACATTGAGTATGTAGTCTTTTCGATCACTCAAACCAGACTGACACATTCAATTGTCAAACTCAACATAGTTACATTTAAAAGTACGTAGTATCTAAACGGCAACATAGTGGCATTATGCATGTACAATGTATTAACTAGATGATTCGACTACAAATACGAAATATATTTCACTTGTCCACAAATTGAGTGAACTGTAAATTCTTTTATTAAATCAATTCTCCGTTTCAGCGTAAACAATTGTCTTTATCTTTTTAAACAGTGAGAACAATGAATTTTTAATTCAAACACTAATAACACGCACGCCTCAAATATCAACCAAACCACAGAGAAATCGGCTTGTGTCGTTCCGGATGGAACCAGTGTTACAGTGTTTAGTTATAGTAATGTCACCTCTATTGTTTTTGGAAGTATATTTCATATGCCAGTCCAGTGATCAATAAGATTAGCTGCTGTTATTGTCGCCAAATTAATAGACTAATTTATAGGAGTATCGTGCCAAAAAGTCGGTTGGTGATGATTTTGTTACTTTAAGTTTCATTTAGTTTGAAAAGTTTGATTTAAACTGAAAATTCTCTTATTATTTCAATATTAATTAACGCACACTGTGATATGCTTTGTAATAGTAATTTCTAATGGGTTCCACCATAAAATATTAAAATTAAAATTTAATATAATAATAAGTCCGTATAAAGACAGAACCAAAACGACCCAAAAAAAAAAGAGAGAGAGATCAATTGAAAGAAATTGGAAAAAGGCCAATGCTACAGGGAACTAGCAAGTGAACAACAGGATTCCTTCATTTCAATTTTATTCATCTTTACTTGTAATTTAAAGCCTTACGGCCAATTTACGATAAATTACAAAATGCATTGATAAAACACCAATTCGCACCTACTCAACATATGTATAATGCTAAATAAATAAATAATATAAAATTAAACATAAACAAAGTTTAAGAGTTATCAACCAAATATAGCACCTAAACATAAAAACACATTTTAGGTGGACGATTGGACGTTCACACGCAATTCCCGAATACACGAGTCTTTCCTATAATGGATAATTGAGTTATGCACGTATTTTCCTAGACATTCCACTGAGGACCAGATGTAGGGATCTTCTCACAAATCAGTGAGTTGTGCACGATATAAATTGCTACACTCACTGATCGGAAGATCTGCTCGTTTTTTGAGATTAAGCCATGTAAAGTCGCCACCGTTCACGATGAGAACATGGCGCACTGAAAAATGTCTAATGTTCTTATCAGGTCCACTCACTACCTAAACTAAAATGAAATACTTAAGATCGAGGTCTGGTTTTTAATGGATACTTGACAGATATAATAATAAGTTGAATAATACTTTTTTATGCAGGCTCGAATGTAATTGATACTCGCGATTCGCTGAATCACGGATAATCGAGGTTCCCCTATATTTGATTGGACTTTTATAACAAACAATTGTAGTCGCATCACATCAAATTATCGATTCTGTTGTCGTTAAGTGTCGAGATTTTTAATTAAAACTCGAAAAGCGCTTTTTTATTTATTACGAAATTTTTTAAATTATATTACTCGTAATGGCTACACTGTACTTTGTATGTACATATATGAATTTGAAGAATACGTCCGAGTACTCGGTTTCGGCCTAATTCTATGTTTGAGGTTTTGAATCGACGCTGGCCTGTTGGCGTATACCTTATCTTTCACGTGACCCCAAAGGAAGAAGTCGCAAGAACCCTTTGGTTTTATACATTTCAGTTTAATTGACTTCTTCGCTGGTTTATCGATTTATGTTATCGTTGGTAAATTTATTCCAACGATCTTTTCAATTCTGTCACGCTGAATTTGCTATTAAAAATTCTACTTAATATAACAAATGTTTTCTTGTAATCTGTATCTATAATGAGGGAGATGGGTACTGTTCAGGCTGTTATAAGCGGGAAAACGGTGAAAAGGCTTTATCAAAAATGTTGCTATCGAACTTTTAGAACCGTCATTAGAATCATCAGGCAACTGTTTTAACAATTTTAAAAGGCATTACTGACTGGTAAATTTCGAAGTCCCATTCAATTGATTCATAAATTGAACGAACACGAGCAGCGCTTTTCACTTTGGGCAGCACTAAACAATTCTGCTCGATAAATCATCTTTTCCGAATCGGAAATCTTGCTCGTAATCGGAAGTTTGGTTTCGGACTTTGGAACGGTTACTGGAAACGCCATTTCGTTTAACGGTGAGTGCTACAGAGGCATGATAAACCATATTTTTTTGGCCGGAGATTAATGGCATTTACTTTGATTTCAGTAAGATAGCGTGCCATGCTACACAGCCCTCGCCACAAACAATCGTGTGCGCCTGGGCGATAACATGTGGCTAGTTTTTTCTGTGGTACCGTGAAGGATCGATGTTATGCGAATAATCCACCAACGATTCAGGCCCTTTTCCAAGATTTTGGAATGAAATCGTGTTAATGCTTGTTGTTCATTTTTGTGAATTAAAAAAAAATACTACTATTTGAACTACCCATTATTATTTAAAAGCCAAGAAATCTGAACATCCATTCAATTTCATAAACTCCCTCAAGATCTAACTATCACCTAAATCTAGCTGTGATCTTTATGGTTGGGAGTTAATACATTTCAAGGAATATGATTTGCAATTTTAACTCAAAATCAAATGATCCCCGACATAAAAAAATTCGAATTATCGAAACAAAATTAATCGGTTAAAATCAAATTTCATTCATTGCTTGGCAGCATGACCAACACATTTCGTTTTCGGTTAAGTAGTTTTGTCCGAGAACTATTCGGTTTTGCTTTTGTTATGAAAATTGTCTTTCGGGCGGATTCTATTAATTTGTGTACAGAAGCCTTTTGTAATTTATTATGTGTAGACTTTGTTGTAATATTATAGTACAGCCCATTCGGTTGTAGACATTACGTATGTGTGGCAAATTGAACGCTCTTGATTGTAAAGAAAATCTTATCAAGAATTTAAATGAGTTTTTTCCCCATGTGTTTTTGTGGGACTTCAGTTTCGTTTCTTTTTTCCAGCGACAGAAATATTTTATTTTTTACATATTATACCCTATCAGAAAAGTCATATCATCATTTAATTGTTATATTGTAGTAGTAGAAATTGTTTTATTAAATGATATAAAATTATACTTTAGTTATTTCAAATAATGGTGAAAATGGTAGAAACACAATACAATCTCGCTTAGAGAAAATAGTCAGTCGCTTTTGTGCTGCCATGATAATTATGCCCATGAAGGTTCCTCTGTTTGTTGTTGTCGGGAATGGCACACTTGTAAAGTACACATGGCTTATATGAATATGTTGTTTTTGTTGTTAATGCTTGTTTAAAATGTTCGGTTGTGAAATTTATTTATATGTATGTTGTTGGTGTTGGGTGGGATAAGATTCTCACCTCAGAGCGTTAACACCACTGCAGGTAGAACACTGGACGACCAGTTAGATGATAAGGCAGATTTTTTTTTATAACTTTATTCATTGCCGGGATTTAGATTTATGTGTGTATGTGAATATCATAGTGTTAATTTCAGTTGACAGATAACACTTTCAAGGTGTCTTTGGCAGGAATTTTTGATGAACATTTTTTAAACTTTTCAAAGCACGGCCGCGAAAAAAATTGTGCTCTCTAAACTTCGTCACAATCTGAACACCAAATATGTTTAGGGGCAAACAGGAAATCAGCTGATTGGTGACAATTAAAACAAACAAAAATTCGACAGCTGTGAGTACTGAGCGTCAAACATATGCCTCTCTTTTTTTTTTGAAAAAATGTATTTGCTCTTACAAAACGTTTGAAACAGTAAGCAAGTGAAAGATAAAATTTCAATATCTCGAGAACAGGGCGAGATTCCAAAATGTTTCACTTAAAAAAAAGAATTTCGGATTTTTTTTTATTAAATTTTTGCCAACTTTCGCAGTTTGGTCAAATAAAAAGATTAAGTCTGAACGTGGCGAACCAAACCCACAAATATTGGAGGTTTTTTGCACAAACAGGGGAAAACATAGTTCGGCCAAATATTTGCCAAATAGGAATCTAGCTTAACCCTTAAACCACTAACATCCATTTCTAATAATTAAAGGGTTCGATTTCAGAGGTTAACGGGTTAAGAAATAGTGCGATCGTATACTGCATAAATTTACGAAATCTATTTCGATAATTCTGTTAAATAATAATAAAAGTCTAGTTATCGAAATGACGTTGTTTAGTTTACAATGTTTTTGTTTTATACCTTCCACTATCGTATAGGGTGTCTTTATCTGTGCATGTTCATTGAATACACTTAAAAGTGTGAACATAAAAAACAAGTTCATCAGTAGTCAGCGAGCCGTAGATATATTTCTGAATATACTCAAAAAACGAAGAATACAAACGGAGCAGAAGTATTCTCGAAAGCTGAGCAATTGATTTCTATAACATGTTCTCTGAAACTGAGTAGAATTTTACTGTCAGAAATGAAAGAATTTCCTATAAGAAATGAAATGTCAAAATATGTAAAGGTGGAACAAATCATGTTCTCTATTTAAGAAAATATTCAGAAAAAAAACTGAAGGAAGACATGTTTAGAAATAAAACAATTTTCTCTGTTAACGAAAAATTATGTTCTATTAAAAAAAGGTACTGGTCAGAATATAACTCTCGTTTCTATATCTAAGAAAAAAAAATACTAATCGATATGTCTCCAATGTATTCTCTTAGCTTTGGAAGTTTTTTTTTAACACAAACTGAATAACTTTTGCAAATTGCAAAGAGACTTCTGCTGTGAGCGTTCATAACTTTGAATACAGATTGTGTTTCACATGTTCCACCGCTAACTACAATACTTTTCCGTACGTTCGAATGTTCTTTTGCCCACAGGAGGTCATTGACTTTTTCGTAAATGTTTAACTCTCGGGTGGTTTTGATTAAAATTTCACTTTTTACAAAGACAACATACAAATCCGCAGATTGGGAGTTAAATATTGAAATAGAAAGTCCATAAAATATCGAAGTTATGGCAAATTCTCTGTGTTTAGTTTTTTTTTTGTATTGTTATCGGTAACAACTCATAAGTGCTAACTCATTCAGCGTCAAGTGACGTCATATCACGTCGTGTGCGATTTGTGCACGTTACGGTTATGTTAGAGCAGAAGATCCATTAAAAGTAAACGTTAATGGGAAATTTACAAAGTTGAGTTCTTTTTTTTGTATGGTGGTTTTTAAGCGGAAATAACATGAATTGAAAAATCCCCGCTTTTTATAGTTTTTTTTTTTTTTGTTTTGTTCTCAATGTGAAAATTTTCGTTTTTCTCTGGGGCAATAATTGCAACAATTAAATAAACAATTATTCGATTTGATTCAAGGTTTCTCAATTACAAAGCTTAAACTAAATAACACTACAACAATTTTAAAAATTTATCATTTTTGTTTCACTACATCCATTTGTAGCAATTCCATAAACACATGTATTTAATTTAGTTTTGTTTTTCATACAGATTTTATTTTAAAACTTTCACTCTTTGACATTTTACATGTTTGAAATTCTTGCTCTTTTGCATCACAACGTCTTAAAACCGGCTTACTATTTGTTTCTTACTTCGTAGGTATTTACCTCTTTTTTTCCAAATTGTAAAATTTATGTCACCCGCTCGTTTTGTTGTTGTTCGACTGCGAATTTAATAAAAAAATAAACTCGAATTTGTTTGACCGCCACGCTCGAACTTCGCGCACCAACTGAATTTTTCTCGGTTCTGTGTAAACCTTTTGTTTTAAATGTTATTAGAGATTTTAACTAAAAAGTATTATTACACACCAACACAACCGAAAAGAAGAAACAAAAAACAACAACAACATTGATAAATTTGTTAATTATCTTATGATTTGTTGTTATTCTCTTAACGAGAGAGAGAATGAATTGTTGTTAGTCTCTTAACGAGATACAATGAGAAATTCTCTTAAATAAATTGAGCTTAGTTAATCAAGATGTTGTGAAATAGATCACTCGAGACTATAATTGGGGTCTAGAATGCCAATTCAATAAGTACCCTACTCTGAAGTCCCCAAAGGGATATATTAGAAGTGTTTTTCTTAACCCACTTAGTAGGGGAATATTGAAAACTGAAAATGTGTTTCTGTACAATAAGAACTTTTTGCTTCATAAATCGTTGGATTCGTATTTTTTGTATAAAAAATAATCCAGTTTGCATTAATTGTACTTGAGGATTGTCGTCCGTTTTATGCTCTTTCGGAAACATAATACTTTTTAGATTTTTTTTTTAGTTTAAACTATTTTTTAACGTTTGTACTCGTGTTTAAGCTTAGTTTTTGCTAAAGATGAGTTTTAACTCTTGCCGATTTTGAACGAATTTGGTAAATAAAATATGGCTTACATTTTGAATTGAGTTTTTCGGTGATCAACTTGTGATTATCGTATGTTATCGATTATGATTTTATTTATCAAAATTGTTGGCAGTTTTCACTTTTCGCTTTTAACATTTTCTAAGAACAGAATCAATGTCAGAATTTTATTCAATATCTTTTCTTACAAATTACATTCAATAACATCGTGAAATTTCTCCGATGTAATTAACAAAACCAGTATTTGCTTGGTTCACTCGAGAATACACATACGAGCGATTCAGACGACAATTGATCTTACTCCACAAAACAAAAATAGGAAAAGATTTAAGCTTCAGTTTGAGACTGTGTGTTCTCTCACTCATAAACTCACTGATAAAGATTTGTTTACAATTCAAATGGGTCACAATCTCGAAATCTTCAAAAAGCGGAGTTCCATCAACTGAACTCTCATTTAGTTTGAGAGATTTGCTTTTTCGTCCCTATGCATTGACAGATTAAATTGATTTGCGATAATTTGTTGACATTTGAAATTGTCGCCATTACTAATTGGTTATATTGTTTATTGTTTATTGGAAAGAGCAAATATTTACATTACATATGGAACACGGTTTCCATTATGAGGCTGCTTCTGATGGATTCGCTTTGAGATCGATGGCATGATTGTTGTTCTTTATCACGCGAGTCTCACGAACATTTTACACAAAGTTGCATACGGTGGTCCACAATTTGCACTCAATTTGCAACTAATTGGTGGCCAGCACCATTCGATAATATGCGAATCATGCCAACTCTGTAAAACACTTTATCATTTTTCACCGCCGTATGAGTGGAGATAAACAATTTGGACAAACCACCGCACACCGCTCTTTTCAGTCAAATTCGTATTGCTTCTTTCGTGCAAGACCGTCACATGTCATAAAATGGTTTCTTTGGTGAAACGACTTTGACGTATTAAATTGTTATGGCCTACAATGGCAAACTAAAGATTACAAATTTCCCATGCCGAAAATATTCTCCCACTTACGAATTTCTTCTATTAAAAAAATACTTGTCAATATAACTCTCGTTTCTATATCTAAGAAAAAAGTAATCGTATGTCTCCAATGTATTCTCTTAGCTTTGGAAGTTTTTTTTCTTTCGCCAATTGCTGTTTTTATTTTAAATAATTTCAAATTTTGAGTTGTGACGGTCTTGCACGACGTATGTGACATGTATGTTACTTTTAGTATACCCTACATCCCACATTATGTGATGGCATGGGATGGGTAATCGTACAAAAATGGTGTATAGTAAAACCAAAAACCACACAGAGTCGTTTGCTGAACATTTCCAAGAGGGTACTTAAAGAGTATTTGTTTTAAAAAAAAACATTATTTGCTTTGAAAACCTTTCAAATATTGCCATGCCAATTACTGACATCTGTAGTGTGCTTCCAAACTAATGCATCAGAAAACGACTTGCGACTTCTGCCCTCTGTATAGTCTTTGGTAAACTATAATCAGACAAATAAAAACAAAATTTGGCTATATATCATGATTTCATGATTTTTTTCCTCTACATTCCACAAGTAAACAGCCAAGCTCGATATAATATGGATAATACCTGACAGGGACCCACTATTTAAAGTTTGCTACTTGAGTAGAAGGCTTACAGCCTGATCCACGATGTTGAACGTTAACGGCCGCTTACTTTCAATGTGACAAACAGCTGATTTGCGAGCCTTTAACAGCCACCAGAACGACAATCTACAAGACAAAATCGGGCCCACTAACTTGTTTGTCACCTAAGGCCCAATAAATGAGATCATAGTTAAACTACGATTATTATTAAAACTCAGTTTCCAATAAAACTAAGATAAAACTTCTAATACGTTTTTGGGTGGTGAGTCAAAATAATACATATTTTCGGCTGTTGATGTGGCAACACTCACACCTTTATCAGAAAATATATGTTTCCGGTGAATAATTAAAATAATATTAAAATTGTATGGTGGATTTTTTTAATTTTATTTTATTTATGGAATTTGGATAACCAAAACAAGTTTTAATGCTTATTCTTCTTTCGTTGACTGCTGTCACAATCATATGGCCAATATTGGACGCAGCGTTGCCACTACAACAATTGTTTTCCTACCAAAAATGTCCACTAATAAACCGACCAAAACCCATTGAAGCCGAAGCCGACCAAAATTTTCAAATAAATCCAAATGCATTTTATTGCGATTTGGTTATGGACAATTTCATGAAAAGGATATGGCCCTGTAAGCGTGGTCGTGGTGGTCATTTGGCTAATGCGGTTTTTCATCATTAACGGCATATCTTCCTCTTTATTATGAAATAATCATCCGATCACTTTCTTCGAATACCCAAGTAACATCTCTTGTTGGAGAACCCTGTAGTTTAATTCTGTCTTATGTTTTGAGAGTATTGAGGTCAGAAAAATGTTTTTAATTTTTGTTAAACACAATTTTTTGACTTGTCATATTTATGAAATTCCAAACAATTTACGATTTCGTCATAAATCTACCATAATCGAATTGAACCGACCATCCGACCAAATCTTGAAGTAGAAAAGACAAAAACGGCAACGCTGATTGGACGATCAAACTGTGTTTAAACTTCGAATAAAAAAATTAATTTGAAGTTTAACATCAGTTTAAACGAAAAACGAAGATGAACCATGACTCATTTATTGGGTCTAAATGAAAGAAAATGCCAAAAGCGCTTCCTTTTGAATGTTTGAGATCGTTTCCTGCTGACGTGATACGAATTTGGATTTCTCCAACACAGTCTATTAAACCCAGAAGTACATATCTGGGGATAGGTTTGTATGCAAATGCCGCAAATCCAATTCTCATGGCCGATAGAGGATCCATTTCCATTATCCATCGTTTGCTGGCAGCTCCCTGTGGCTACTAGCATCTCAAGAACATTTAAGACGCGTCGTAACCACCTCCGATGTGCTTGAAAATCAAAAAAATATGTATTGGGTTACATTTATTTTGTTGTTGTTGCAGCTGAGTAAAATGACGCCAATTTGGCATTTGGTAGAGTAAGAAAATTTGCGTTTGAGATTAATCTTGCAATTGTTGATCTGGCAACATTTTCACGCATTCACTTACAAAACGTAAGGCTATTCGGACGAACAGTCGAACGATAGTGGGTGGTTTTTCTATGCGAAAGTTTGTGAATGGCTTTCGTTAGCATAGATTTTCGTTTAATGTCGTGGGTCAGGGAGTTAGTGATTGCTCTAACGAATTACCTATTAACCCTATTCGTACCAGGCTGTGACTTTGAGTCACTATTGTAATCAATACTTCTATATGTTTATTTTCATTAGTCATTATCATCCCATACATCTAAGTTTACTTTAAAAAATTGCGCATTACATTTTTTGTTTTATAAACCATTTTGCGTTTTACTGGCGTTACTTTACGTTACGAATTTAGTTTGAACCAAATAGGGTTAAGAGGAGCTAACTTGTGTAAGTAACTGATTTCTGTATTGGTGCGAGTTGCTAAAAACCTTTTATACTCTTAGCCGGATTTCAATGTTTTTTTTTTTGTGAGGCAGTCGCACCGTAGCTATCACAGCACTGCCAATGATTCTCTCTAATGGAACGTAATCGAATTATTAAGAATTTTATAGAATATTTCAATATTGTATATGCCGATATTGTCGGTTACAAACTGTTGACCCATTCCCGTACGATGTACTTATATATGTTGCCTTTACTCGAAAAAGGCTTTTCATAACTGCAAAAGTTAGATTTAATTATAAAAAGCGAGGTGCAAAGCTGCAATACACATACACTTTTTTTAATCTGCTGTATACTCTGAAGTAGGGTATCGTAAGATCGCCCAGAATTTTCTGTTTCTGTCCACGTCGTGGTTTTGTTGTTTTCTACCGCATAAAATTGTTAAGTCATTATTAAATAATCATCATTTATTTGCAAATGTTCTACATACGTAAGAGACGAAACAAGAGAGAACGATGTGGAGAGCTATCTCTCTATATTATTAAGAGAAGCGTATTTCTGTTATTATTTAAAGTGCAGCTGTCGTCGAAACGTTTAGTGTGAGTCTGAACTCTGGAGTCTAGAGTGAAGCTTTGACTTGATTCTCTGTACGGTCAGAGATGGCTGTCGTGTAAGTGCGTCACCAACGATTATTTCCTTTATAACGCGTGCTGTTGCTGCTTTTATTTAATGATTATTATTTTTACCTTTTCTTATCATTCACAAAATAATATTTTCGAGTACACTCAAAGAAAGCTGTTGTCAAATGAAATGTACATATATTGTCGTGATTGTTTACATTACTTACTTACGTACTTAGGTGGGTTCTGCAATCTATGAATCGGAATTATATGCACTAAAATGTCGCAGCATGCATTACGGAATATGAACAATTTATTTGTATTCACTCTTTGTTCTTCGTGAAATTTTATTTAAATAAAGAAAATAGATATATTCATCGTTTGAAAGTAATACGGTAATTTTTCACTCGGAATACCCAGGTCAATAAATGAGATCGTAGTTAAACCACGATGATGTAAAACTCAGTTTAAACTCAGTTTAAAAATAATCCACATTTTATCAGAATCCGGTGAATAAATATAATGATATTAAACTTTTGTGGTGGATTTTGGTCACACAAGATTTTTAGAAGAAATATGAGAATTAGACAAACTCGGCTAAATGAACTTTGGCACATGTATGGAACTGGTGGTAGTCGGAAACCATTTCCAGCACCAACAAAATTTCACGCAACTTTAATTATGTATTTTATTTTATTTGTGGAATTTGCTGAAACAAAATAATTTTGATTCATCTTTCGTTGACTGATGTCACAATCATATGGCTATTTGACTGTGGTTTAAATTCTGGAATTCTGCGAAAAGACTTGTATGAGATCGGAAAGAAAAGACTAGAAAATCTTCCTTAAATTGATTACACTTGTAATAATTTCATGCGACAAACAGCAGAATTGCCACCAACTAACAGTCACCAGAACGACAAAACGAACGAAAGAAAACTAACTTTTTTTAGTTCTATCATATATGCGAACGAAAGTGTCAAAGTACACACTTGCGTTTTGTCTTTTGTTTAATAGAAAGAAAAAAAACGATTGAGGTCGTAACCTGCTGACGTGATAGGGATGTGGCTTCCTCCAACCCGGAAAAGCCCCTAATTTTGTTGACGGCCATCTTCATAGCTTTGTATGCAAATGAGGCAAACCCCATTCTCATGGCCAATAGAGGACACACTTTCATTACCCTCCGTTTGCTGGTAGTTACATGTGGCAACCAGCATCTTATAACTGTCTCTGGGTCATAACTGTCATGAATGTCATCTTTTCTCTTATCAAATTCACGATTATTTTTGGAATTGTTGTTCTGACAATATTTTCACTCACTCACAAAACGTATGGCAATGCGAACGAATAGTCTAGAGATAGTGGGTGGCTTTTTATGCGAAAGTTTGTGACTGGCTTTCATTAGGACGTAATCGTAATTTTAAAACATGTGTTATTAAATAGTACATGTTTAGTAATAGAAAAAACTAAATTCTTAATTTAATTTTTGGGTTGTCTTAAAAAAAAGATTAATGTTACAAGACTGTTAAGTGCATTTTGATTTATTTTGAAAATTTTGGACGAATAAAAGGGATTTTGGTAGGTTTTTTGGAAATTTTTGGTAGGAAAACATTTTTTTAGAGGCAACGCTGATCCTTTGTGAAGCAGTTAGTAAATATTTACTTACACTTCACTTGGAAAATCGTCATCAATTTTATGATCTGAAATTATATCACCGATTTAATCTTGACAGACATGGTTCGCTTATAACACTGTGCAACAACAAAATTGTAATGAATAACCACCATACAATTCTATTGTAATATGGTCCCCTAGAGCAAAAATGGACCAATTTTTTTCTATTGATAGGTTTTTTCTAATTCTTTTTGAATGCAATTTTTTAGACATAAATAGTCATAATCCGAATTGGCGATTGCGGGAATTATTTCGGGATAGGTGTGATTATTTTCAGTTATTTTCATATTATTTTAAGTAAATATATAAAATATCTACTAAAGAAGCATTTTCGCCAAAGAATTTTTGGGAGACTACATTTTTTTTTTCTAAATTAGATACAAATTTTTCTTTGAGTGCATTGATGATTAGCATTTTATATATCTCCACGATACGTATTGCTTGCAACTAGGAACCTTCACCACAATCAATAATCGCTTTATTGATTGATGGAAACATTGTTCGCATAGGTGTTATGGTAAACTTTATTGTGTACATATTTTAAATTGTCCTCATTACGATGAAGTGCGTACTTTCGGCAAGTCCACATTTATGGAGAGCGTTCCACAGTATTACCGGCAGAGCGTTCTACAGTATACATTTAAATGTATACTAATAGTTCGCCGGGTGTGGTGTGGTATATAAGCTATGATAAATTCATGTTCAAATCCGGAATGTAACGTCAGACAATTTTTAGGAACCGTTTCATCTCTATAATGTCAGCAACTTTGATAATAAGACATTAATGTTTGAAGCCATGTAAAAGATCTGTGGAAAAGGCTAGTCGCTCGGAGTGGTCGTGCATAGATTACTGATTTTTCCGTAATGAAGTGGTGTGGGAATTACACGTATTTATGTACCTACCATTTTTTTGAAAGTGAACGAATATGCATTGTACTCTCTCCTAAGCGGACACCTCTCATAAACGGACACTTTTTTCAGGACCAATCCTCTTGTGTACTTCTCTCATAAGAGAACACCGTATAGCAGAAACTCTTCTATTATCATGCAGTTTGTTTAACCTGAACAGATGGCCACACGGTGAACAACCTCAAACTTTATTATTATTCAATCTTAGTATTTGCAACAAGCTTTAAAATCACCACGCTGAAACAGCAATAATTGTTTACAACATGGTTTACTGAGGATATTTTAAAACTGGTATTGATCTCCTTAACTTGAACTACAATTTATGCCAAGTCATTCCAGAGCAGCAAAGTGTTATTGAACGGGACATTGTTCATTTTGCAACGGTTTGTTCCATTCTTTGTTTGTCACCTCGAACATGACTAGATTATCATATAATCTTATGAGAATCCAGGGTTTCTGCCCAATATTTCAAGGTATACCAAACATAATGATAATGCATATATGTACTCCCATCCTACGATGGAGGTATGAATATTTATTGAGTTTGTCACACATACATATAAAACATCATATCTCAACAATCGCGTGCCATACGAATCATATGAAAACGATAATGGTTTACCGATAATGAAAAAAAAAGAGTATCTCTAGTTCATGTTTTGGAGGCGTGCTCCTACCGAAAGAGAAACTCTCAATAGTTTATGTTCTCAAACAATTTAATTTTGGCTTACATATTGATTCAACACGCACATGTGACAATTTTTTTTTAACAGGAATTTTGACTAATAATCATGTATGTCTTTTCGTTTTCAAAGGCGCTAATTGTTAGTCTATCGTACATTTTATTCTTAACGTTTCTCGCTCTCTCTTTGTTACATACATAATTGTCGATTAATTGGTATCGATATAACACACATACAGTGCCGATCAAAATAATAGCAGCAATAGTTTCTCCTGCAAACCGACCGATTGGGTTCGTTAAGCAGGACAGTGACACACAGCACAACAGCCAATTGGCAAAATGTAGTTCAAGGACAATAAAATTGTTGTAATGGAGTATCCCACGCAATTGGCAGACCTGAACCCCTTTGAAAAATCTATGAACAGACACCAAACAGAAGTTTCGACACTCAAACTCACAAGCAACAATGAACTATGTCAACATAGTGTTAATTCAATAAAAACCCGTTCTACATCAGTTAACAATCTATACGGCAAGACCGCCATAAGGCGGTCTTCAATAATTGTGTTTAATTTCATAAAAAATATTATCCCTCTAACCAGACAAACAGAAATACTGGATAATCCCGAGGAGACCAGGATGCTGTCATTCAGACAACATAATGTGCTGCTGACTAGACAGTTCCTGTTGGCATGTCACCCCTGGCAAGTCATCCTAACCATCAGGTCCCTATGGCAGATCCACATCCCCGACACATCCGTAAGGACTTCAAGCACTATCGTGAGGACATACAAGACGTCATTCCAGTGGAGTTTTAAAGAATTTTAACCTAACGGTTAAATATATACGACATCCTAAACTAAACTTTTTTTAGTTGGTGCTATTATTTTGACCGTTGCTGTATGTCGTCAAGTAATTGATCAAGTCATATTCTTGTTCATCTGTTAATATTGTCATATACGTATGTATGTGTGTGTATGTAGGAAGATTTTTTTACATACATGCTAAGAATATGCATATATATATAACTTAAATACGAGGGGTTCGCATGTGTATCATGAAGCACCCCACTCTCTGTCGAAATAATTCTTAATCTGTATAAACGATACGGATACAATGTCGTACATATCGCATGAAGTTTCATATTTCCAGCGACGTTTCATACAAAGTTGGATATACCCTGTATAGAGCTGTACAATAACTTATGTTCCTCTTTTTCTTTCATACCTCTAATATCTCAGACTACAAAACTAAGGCATCAGTATTCTGTGATCATAATGTGATATGACCCACGATGTCGTACAAGAATCTATGGGAATGAAAGCGAGTCACTCTCGTATAAGACAGCGGATCACTATCTCTTGATTGAAATGCTTACGCTTCCTCACTTGGGTCCATCAGAAGGTCACGTTGGTATACCGTGAATTCGTCACCCAAAATATCCTAGGCTTCTTGGTTCCAGTCGAATTTCTTCAGCCAAGTGGATTCTTTCCACTGCAACCTGGGCGGATAGATCGCGATCCGGGTGCTCCGCTTCTCCATGACAGACCTGAATTTTCTGATATTCAGGCTGGTCAGTTCCTTGCTCTAGCTATCATCCGCGTATGCAATTGTCGTGCAACCCGTTTTCCCCATGGCTTTAAGCAGGGTGTGGAGTGGAGAGAGACTACAATGTAGACACAATTTCAATGTTAAAAGTTTGTTCAGATAACAGCCTGATTAATTCCAATGGCATCAATGAGCGATTTCGGCTTGACGTTCCTGAAAGCTCGCTCTATATTTAGGAATGCCACCTCTTTATATGAACCAGGGCTGTAGATTTGCCTTTCGTGTAGGCGTATTGTAACTCTGACGTAGTACATGGTCCAAAGGATGAGCTGATGTACTCCTACATATATCTCAATGATTCTTTCCAGAGTTTTGACCAGAAATGATGACCGGCGGAGTGGTCTGAAGTATTCCCTCCTTTAGGGATGACTATCTTGTATGGCGTCTACCGCTAGGGAACTAGTGATAGTCGTAAGCCGACTCTGAATATTATCAATAGCCATGGCACTAATGTGCCGATGTTCTCCCCCCAAGTCCGCTGGGATAATACCATCCGGTCCAGGAGATTTCAAGGGCTGAAAGTTTCTAACCACCCACAGTATTCGAATCCCCGTGATTATAACGGCTAAACAGCTCTGAGCAGGATAATCTTTCAAGGACTAAACGTCCCAAAAAAAAAAAACGGCTTTACTGCCACAAATGAGATCGTACATGGCCGTCTACCGCTAGGGAACTAGTGATAGTCGTAAGCCGACTCTGAATATTATCAATAGCCATTGCACTAATGTGCCGATGTTCTCCCCCCAAGTCCGCTGGGATAATACCATCCGGTCCAGGAGATTTCAAGGGCTGAAAGTTTCTAACCACCCACAGTATTCGAATCCCCGTGATTATAACGGCTAAACAGCTCTGAGCAGGATAATCTTTCAAGGACTAAACGTCCCAAAAAAAAACGGCTTTACTGCCACAAATGATATCGTACATGGCGGTGGCAAAGAACCTTCACATCTGGGAGGTTATAGACCGCAATTACCCCAGAGAACTGGAAAATGGTTCTTATGGGTGTCAGAGGAGCGTTCATGAAATTCGTCCGGGAACACCCTGAGAAGAGTTCTAGCAATACAGCATTCCCGCAATACAGCTGACCCACAGGAGATTCTGGAAATACTACAGTACAGTAATCCCCAACTACCCACGCAGGACTGGAAAGTAGTAATGATTACTGCGGATTCAGTTTTTTTATATACAGTTTTGTAATCAGATTTTAAACCAGCTCAAGGCTACATACAGGGCTTAAAAATATATGTTGGCTTCCGCGCACACACGTTTTTTATGTCGCTAAGCACTTATGACAACAAATATAAAATTAACATCAATTCGAAACTTCCAAATTTAATTAAATTTAAAGCGTTTTTCAATTTTTTTTTAATTAATTGTCTTATCAATATTTGGCAATTACTTATTTTCATTACTCGAATAATCAATATGTACTCAGTTTTTTATTTTGTGATCTTTTCTTTTATTTTTAAAGGTATCAAAGTTTTAAGAAGATCTTAATTTCTGAACATGTATTTAAATATTTCTAATTATCAGTTTATGTCAATGTGGATAACAAATGAAAGAGGACAGTCTCTAGATATGGAAACAATTTTTTGTTTTAATTTTTAAGAACACAAAATTGTAAATAATGACTTTTGAAAATGTTATCCTTTCATATTCTTTTTTCTTAAAAAGATTATGTTGAAACCATATGTAGACCACCTACGAACATTTTCTTAATTATTTAAGCTTTAACAAAAAAATATGTTAGTATTCTAAAATTTAAAAAAAAATATTGATCGATATATCTCTCAAGGATGAAATAGTGGACAGTTGTTTTGAACAAAACCATATACACGCAAAAAGTTGTGTACTCAGTTTTACATTTTCTGATTCTTTGTCATATTGAAAAGTATTTCAAACTTTTAGGGACAACAACTTTTTTTTTAAATGTATTTAAATATTTCATAGTCACTTGTTCACATTCAATAACAAAAATCTAAAATTGTGCACGGTGCTGTCAATGGAAAGGATTGCGTTGATCATCACGAGCGATTTTTGCAAATTATGCGCGTAAATGATTTTAAATAATAAGTTCTGATCCGACAGGAAATTGAAGCAATTAAAAAAATTAATTGTTTCACGTAACCATGTTTTGTTTCAATTTAGTTAAGAAGGAATTAATTTTTTTTGGCCTGGGACATGTAGACTGTGGTGTTATTTAGTTTTTACGCTGTCATTGCATCACAATATCTATATGTAATTACTATATTTGGTTATATTTGGCCACGTCAAACGTATTTGTTGTTTTTTTTTTTGTACAATGGTCAGTGACAAGTATGACGATTTCTATTAAGGCTATAATGAATATTAGGTGTCATATTCATTATAATCTGAACAACTACACACTTACGACTTGTACATGTGTACTAAGTTATAAGTATAAAATGTTTTCCGATATCTCTACCGAATACAAAATATTTTTCTAGATTACGTTAACTACTATGACTAGCATTATGAAGTGTCACAATAGTCATTATGAATGATTATATTTGTACTGATTTTTTTTTTTTTGTCAATAACAACGATTTTCATTATTCTAAATTATGAATTTACGCTACAACAATTGCGAAATACGAAAAGAACCAATGTAATTTACCCATGAAAGTTAGGGCGGGTTGTCCATCTAGTGGTTTCTTTGTGGAGCATATGTTATTTTGACAGTGACAGCTCTTTCCCGCTGTGAATTCTTTACAGAATGTCAGTATCATAACACCATGGACCGAAATCGCTTTATGCTTCAATAATGTTGGGAATAAATGGAAACTTTTTTTTATTGACAAAAAAACATGTTGTTCGAAATGTTGTAAATAAATATTAAAAAAAACTTTAGCTTAAGACCTCAGTAGTCAGAGCTTGAATTGTGTTTGTAATTTAGTTATAAATATAATTTTTAATAAATAAATTAAACAAAATTAAAAACAACTGTCCATATTTTTGAAAACGTCAAATCATTGTGCCCTTTCAGTCCATATAAAATTATCGAAAATTAGAATAAATTAACTACCAAATCAAAATGTGTTTTTTTGAAGATCAGTGTTATCTAATCATATGACTCACAGTATGCCCATTGTTTAAAATAAAATATCACAGACAAAATAATCGTATTTCACAGTTCAGCGACAGAGATAGGGCTCCTTTCTTTGACCGTTTGCTGAGGAGCATCCATTTGCCAGCACAGGTAAACAAAACTTTAGACTTGCAAACTGCCAGTCTGTACAATGTCGCCGTTCTTTCTACGCGAATTGCTGGCAATTGCTACCATAAGTGTTGGCCTTCATCAGACACATTTTCGATTATGATGAGTCTGTTTTTATAACTTTTCAGCTTAAAAAAACAATCAAAAGCAGAATATCTAACAATAGCTGCCAGCTTAAAAACCAAACACATTCCGAAAACAAGAGCTAAAGACGGCTGCCCCTTGCGAAGTGAACAGCTAAAAATAATTGACAAATTGATAAAGAAAATGCCAATAGCCCAAAATCTGAGGAAAAATAAACTGCAGTAATCAGCCTAACTTGACTGGCTGGATGCGCGCAGCAAAAAAAATCTATAACGGAACGTAACCGCAGCCAAAAGAAATCTTATGCCTTGTGTAGCCAGCTTGTGGTTCATTTAGAGATCGAGGAAGAAATAAAAGAATGACGTTTGTTATTTTCCAATAGGCTGTCACCACTGTCGACTGTGGTCTTTGAAATTATGTATTGTTGGTTAACATGACGGTCAATAACTTTTGTTTTTGGCTGCAGCCAATGAATTTTTGTGCAGCTATAGAAAACCAGACGCAACCGAAAAAATATTTTTTTGCGCTATGTTGGCTGATGCAGCTAAAGCTAAACATTCAACTTTAAAATGTTGGCTGCTACAGCTAAAGCTAAAAATAAAAGTACGCAAAGCCATTGGCTGTCAGTTTTGGTTAATTGCAAAAGGTTAACTTTTTTTTGCTTCATTTTCGAAAATATGAATAGCTAAAGCCAAAGTTAGCAATTTCAATTTTAACTTCAGTTCAGTCGAAGGTCAACTGTAGACTGTAGAGGTAAAATCTACCTCCACAGTGTACAGGCAACGTCCACGAACCAGGACGACGACGAACCAGGAAAGCAAGGACTTTGATTTTTTTGTCAGTTCATATCTGACCGAACACAGACACATATCTGGCATAAAAAAATGTTTTGACCCGCCCATTTTAATTCGGGCATTAAAAGGTTAAGATTTGTTTTAAAAGGATATATGAAAAGGATATACATTTACGGTCAACTCGCGGAAATGGAAACTAATTATTGTTGAACAACCTACGTTTAAGATTCCGTTCACTGAAATGATCTTCTATTAATCTAGTAATCGATAGTAATTCAATTTCATGCATTTTCTAACGTGATCTGCTTAATCGGAGTTATTTGCTGCTGTAGATGCTAATAGGCTATTTCTGTAATCCAGTTTTACAATTTTCCACACATTCTGATCCATTGGTTGAATAATGGATGTGACATTTGTTGGCAATAATAACATAGCACATATAGAACCTTTTTTTGTCAAGAATTCTGTAAACTAAAAAGAAAAATTTAATTAAGTAAATTGTTTTAATAATCGTACTTTTTTACCTCAGGTGCAAATGACTAAATGGCTTTCCTAGCTGACTTTGAATTTTTATAATTCACAGGGCAGTTAAAATATTTTCAGCTACGGAGATTTTAAGCTTTTCCGACTATAATAAGCATTTTTTGAAAGAGATTTTGATGCGTTTGCGCATCACATTTATGTATACCGCTGCTTTTCCGTTCACATTAATTTTGTGAACATCAGTCAGCTTACACGCACGGTTTTGTTTCGCATGTGAATAAACCACTTGTAGAGGTTTTCTTCCATTATTCGAAGCTCCGACGTATGCAATGTTTTGCCGTTTTCCAGATTAGCACTTGTCTTCTTATTTATTGAACAAATTGTAGATTTTTCCACATCATATTGTTAGGCTAAAGCCATACGACTAGAATCTTTTCGTAGAAACTCTACAATATCTGCTTTATCTTTAAGACTTCAAACTCTTGCCTTTTTATTTGACATTTTACAAACGCCACTTTCAAAATTGTTTTTTTTTAACACTTAACGATTGCGTCTCTGACTGTAAGATTTGTATGAATCCTGAGAGATTATGATGGTCCTTATGTAAAGCAAGGTGTTTCCTATGATAACTAATAAGAAATCATAATTCAAACTACAAAAATGGTTGAAATAACAACAAAACATTCTTTGAAGTTTTCGCAAAAATCCCACATTTTCTTTTATTATTATTATTATTATTTACATTTATTTGGAATATAGTGAATTAATGCATCTATTTATCTTCTCAATATTATTTTATTTCATGTCGGTATTCCTTCATCCACGAACAAAAAATGTCCAGACCCATACACGTCACAGAAACGTAAAGCTTACGATGGAGACCACTCAGATACATTAGCCAAAAGGCCAAGATTTAATGAAAACTATCATCAGAGAAACTATGACACACATTCAAATTCACCATTACAGAGGAATACTTCGAAAATGCAAAAGAAGCCGGATACAGTGATTCCACCGAAAAAATCGGATGTACCATCTGCATACGCGCACTTGCCACCTTCGCCACCGAGATATGCCAAACCAGTCGATAATAATGCACGTTTATTGCAGCCTCCTGCTGGCATTCAGATAAATGTAAATTCTACTAATAATTGGAAAGTTGTTGGCACGAACTCACAAGCCGCAAATAGTTGCTATTCTGGTAATATTAAGCGATTTGACGATGATGAAGGATATAAGACAAACACCGCGAATTTCCCACAAATCTCCAATAAAGCTTCCGGCGATTGCAGTGAAACACAATCCGGCGATAATAATAATGCTGGCAATTTACATCGATTTAAAGATATTAAAGACTATTACACAAACACTGAAAAACTTTCAAAATGCTCAAATAGTGCCACCCCCAACTATAGTAGTATTAAAGGGCATACAACAAACACGGGCAATTTCGCACAACTCTCGAATAATACCACAAAGTTTCAATCCGGAACTGGATTTGGAGATATTAAAGGTTATGAAACAATAACCGGGAATTTACAAAAACCCCCCAACTGCACGCCCGGCAATAGCTCTAATTTACAATCCGGTATCAATCGATTTGTCGGTATTAAACTTATCGAGAACACACAAAAAAATCGCCCTAATGATAATACCTTTAATACAAATACTGACAATATCCCAGAAGTCGTGAAACCCTCAAACTCAAAGTACGGAAAACAACCTGATGCGACAGCTAATATTAAAGGTTATAAAACGACAACCGGGATTTTGCGAAAACTCCCCAACTGCACGCCTGGCGAAAGCACTAATTTACAATCCGGTATCAATCTCAGTTCTAATCGATTTGGCGATATTAAACTTATCGAGAACACACAAAAAAATCGCCCTTATGATAATACCTTTAATACAAATACTGACAATATCCCAGAAGTCGTGAAACCCTCAAACTCAAAGTACGGAAAACAACCTGATGCGACAGCTAATATTAAAGGTTATAAAACGACAACCGGGATTTTGCGAAAACCCCCCAACTGCACGCCTGGCGAAAGCACTAATTTACAATCCGGTATCAATCTCAGTTCTAATCGATTTGGCGATATTAAACTTACCGAGAACACACAAAAAAATCGTCCTAATGATAATACATTTAATACAAATACTGACAATATCCCAGAAGTCGTGAAACCCTCAAACTCAAAGTATGAAAAGCAGCCTGATCAGCCAGGTCCAATGATTGTTGCAGAGCAGCAATTGTGTACTAATGATAATAATAGAAAATCGGGGAGTATTAAACAATACCCGAAGTTGGAAAATACTGACAACTATACCGGAAATAAGTCAACATACGTAGAAAACTTTGGTCCGCTGAACAGTAAGCCACCTACTGAAAATATTAATATGAATCTCTCCAAATCCAATGGGAAGGCTGAGCATTTTCAACTATTCCCAATAGCCCTAAATCCAAAGCCACTTAGTAATGCGGATAATGTAATAAGTAAAGGTTCGGCATATAATAGTCAAGAAATAACGAACTGTGGAAATAATAGAACGCGTCCTAGCAGATTTAATAAACCGCTACCAGAGAATAATATTATTAGATCACCAGGTGTAGACAACAATGGACAATTAAGAAATGCACCACCATTTGATAATATCAAAAATACTGTTAAAACTAACCATCCCAATAGATTTAATGGTCATCGGAGCGGAACACAATTAGCGGATAATATTTGGCCGTTACCCAATGCGCCACAAAGTGATAATATTGGAAATCCTAGCAAATATAATAGATTGAACGTCCCCCCACCAGGAATACAGGGGCCATTTGATACTACTGGGCATCCCAGCAAAATTGTTAATAATAACAGATTTAATGTCCCTCCACCCGGAACACAGTTCGGGAATAATAGTGGATCTTTCAACAATGCGCCACGATATAACAATGTGGGGAATCCTGGCCAAAATATGAATACCAACAGATTTAGCATTCCGCCACCTGGAACACAATTCGAAAATAAAAATGGGTCATTCACTAATAATATGCAACAATTGGATAATATTGGAAATGCTAGCAATAATAATAATCCAAGCATAATCGGAGATTTTAATGGGCAAATGAAAAATACAATACAAATTGGTAGATTTGGAAAAAATATTAATAATGATAATAATCCTAACAGATTTAATAGCACACCATCTGGAAAAATGGAGGGCAACTCAAATACCGGAACGAATAATAATTCAGGTGTTGGCAATAATAGATTTAACAGAAACACTGGGAATATTCAACCATTCGCAAATACTCCTGGCACCGGCACAAGATTCAACAGTAATCCTGGAAATAATGGCACATTTAATCAGACTTTTAGCAATAATGGAATACATGGCCCCCCCAACAATAATAGATTTAATAGAAATACGGGGAATTTGCAAAGATATCCTAATCAAAATGGCAACACTAGTACACCTCAGTTTGATACCGGAAATACAAACAAAGCTATCAGTCGATTTGACAACAACACCGCTAATTTTGAACCGTACATAAATAACACTAGAGAACCCACAAATATTGATAATAATAGATCACAATTTGGCAATAATAAAAATTCCAACACTAGTAGTAACAATGCTGCGGATAGCAATACAATTAATGTTCAACAATTTGAAAATAACGGCCAAAGTCAGGAAAATATCTCAAAGACTGGAGTTAGTAATATTTCTGGAAATGTGGCAAAATTTTCTGACAGTAGGGTACGACAATACGAAAATGGCCCGGGCCACAATGCGCCGCAGGGAAATTATGCCGGCGACTATGGGACTAATTTACAATTTGGTATGAGACGACGCACTGGGATAAAATCAGACTTTGGATTTATCAACAAAATGGATCAACATTTTGGCAATAACAATAATAACTCCGACTTTAACAGGCCACAATTACCAATGAATGATGTTGGCTTTCAAATAAATCCACCACTTTTCCATGAAATGGGCGGTACTCAACGTTTTTATGATGATATCAATCCGGCTCCACCAGTTGAAGATAATAATTACAAGAGTTTTGAAACACAAAATAATTGTCCAGAACAAACACCACGGTTCGGTTTCAATAACAATGGGCGTGGTAGCACGCGTCGATTTGGAAATACTTCTAGCCCGGGTCAAACGAGACAATTTGGAAGTAACAATGGCCGACAATTCGTCAATTACAATGGACCTCCGAGTAGAAATCAGCAGTTTGGCAACAAATTTGGTTCGGGCGCCAATCGACAAACGGCTAGAGGACGTGGCAATTTTAATCAACGAAGAAACTGCAATACTTCAAATCGCTCTCAAACGGGTTACAATAAAATCTCACGATTCGGAACCAGTAAAGGCGAAGCAAAAGGCCGGTTCGGAAATAAATCTTCCATATCGAACGGAAATTCGTCTGGGGTCAAGCGTCCGCTTTTAAAGAAACCTTTTGGTGACATGAAAAATCGTTTTGGTAGGCCACAAAACAAATTCGGGAAACTACTGAAGAGGGCCAGCAACAAAAAAACCGCTAAAGGTCCCAAAAATCCAAACAAGGAAAAGAAAACTTCTGGGAAATTAAAAAAACCCAAAAAAACGAAAGATGGTGACCAAAAGCCAGAAGATGATCACATTGATATTAACAAAGAAGTCTTTGGCGACTTCCAACCTATAGCCGTTGGCCAGAAGAAACCCGCCAAAGGTCATTTAAAACCTGAACCGGAAACGTATTGGAAGCAATGGTGGTCTCTTTACGGCTATGTTGAAAAATGCCTCACACACATAGATCCGACAGATGAAAGCGTCAAATCTCTGCTTCATTTTAATTACACACCCACCGACTCGGAATACCGCCAAAGAAAACGTACACTTCTTGTAATGGGTGTTGCTAAGATATTACGCCATATCCGTTTAAACGAAAGCGATTATGCCTTGCGTGATATTTTTAATGTTCTCAAGTATAAGCATCAATTGGAGGACCCACAGTTTCAGCAACATCTCACGCCCAAAGAAATGGAACGTGTTGAACGGGTGCTCAAGCATGCACGCAAGAAAACGAGACGAGCTCTTTTCTATCAAAGTCTCATATGTCGGTGGCATTTCTCAACGCTTATTATAAAACGAGCCGAGAACGGCGAATCCCTGAAATGCGGCCATGCTCGTAAACTAATTAGCGATAAGGTTTTCAACTATTTGGTTTTGGAATCCATACAAGAACTTAAGGTAAGTTTGAAAAGCGTTTCGCTGTGAAAACTGAAAAAATAATAGAAACATTTCGTGTCTTCTTTCAGAAATTAACTTTAGAGGATTGGCCGGAATTCGATGAATTTTATAAAACTTTATAAAGTGTATTTATTACATTTTCATACTCGCAAATACACATATTTTCTATTTCATATCTAATATGCAGTGCCATACATGTACATATATATGCATGAATAAATAAAATATATTAACTATAGCTGATTCGCGTTAAAACTGTTTCAAATGATTGTTTGCACACGGGCAAGAAAACATGATAAGGCAAAAGTGGACAATTATATCAAGACCAATAACTATTTTATATACCTGGGTAAAATTACAAGGGGATAAAGTATTAGGGCATTAGTTTCTAAGGTATCTGGGGATAAGTTTCATACAAACAATAATATTACAAATGCCGCCTGCACCGTACTAATAATAATTATAAATGCATATGGTGGCACTGGGAGATGACCATAAATAATTACAGATCAAAAAGGTTCATGTAAGCGATCCACCTGGTAGACGGAACAAAATATTTTAGAAACCATTTAGTGCAAAGCAAAGGGTTTTTAGGTCCATATTATCTGCGATTACCTGATCTTACAAAATCATGTGAAAACATACGTTTTATTATTCAATCGCGTAAAATCAGATTTCAATACTTTTCTGAAATCATGTTAAATGCATTCCTGTAACAGACAAATAGGTGTATTATATATTACAAGATTATCAATGGTGGACGGAATATGTTTGGGCAACAATCATTATTAGGAAACAAGTTACCTGGATTTTATATAATGCTCGGATATGCTCATTTTTGTGTGGAAGATACTAGGAGGAGAAACGGCAGTTACATATTTTCCGAACAAACTTACCTTTACTCTGGTCCATTATCTCAATGACCGATTAAAGTGACAGCTAAATAAACGACTCATTAATTTATCGACGCGATATACTGCCGGTTAAACATTTTGATTTTCCCATGTATCCGTTAAATTGACTGGCTGACCGACGGTAAGTAAGGCAAGTCTTTAGAGTAGATGAGAAACTGTAGATCACTCGTCTGTTCAGTTTAATATTGCTGAAGCTGAATGGGTGGCAAAAAAAAACGATGAAAAACGCAGCGCGGGAAAATTGTTCACTACTTGAAGAACATTTACTTGTTGAT
This sequence comes from Hydrotaea cyrtoneurina, assembly GCA_958296145.1. Lineage (NCBI taxonomy): Eukaryota > Metazoa > Arthropoda > Insecta > Diptera > Muscidae > Hydrotaea > Hydrotaea cyrtoneurina. Next base: position 44,841,446 of record OY282514.1, on the reverse strand, counting down.
GATGTCAGCTGTTTGCACCTGCGAAAATGGCTTACGGTTAGGGGCTGAAATGCACTTTACCAGACGTAAGCCCCCCCAAAAATACTGAAATGCCACCCGCTTCGGAATTGTCCACTGATTATGATAATCGATTTGAGAAGAGGTGGCCCCTTGGGATCCCAAAAAGGCCTCAAAATGACACAGTGTAGAAAAAATAAAAATAAAGAGGTTTTCTTAAAGAGATATTTTGAATCACCCGGTATTTCGGAAACTGTTACTTTTGAAAATCTTGCAGTCACAGTTCGCAAAAGCATTTTAGGGTTGTCGTGAAGCACATTGTCGGACCGCAATACAGAAATTTGTGGAAAAATTCCGGGTTCGGAAAACCCAAGAGTCTCTACATCCTCAACGTGTGACTGTTTGGTGCAGTTTATGGTCCGGCGTTTTTAAATGGTCGGAGTTGGATGATATTGATCTGGACAACGGTTACTTTCGACAAGATGGCGCTGCGTGCCACACAAGCAATGAAACCATTGCTCTTTGACGGGAAAAGTTTCCGGACCATGTTATCTCTCGAAGAGGTGATCACAATTGGCCACCGAGATCTTGTGATATAACACCTTACGACTTCTTCCTTTGGGGCCACGTGAAAGATAAGGTCTACGCCAACTGCACAGCGTCGATTCAAGACCTCAGAGGTAGAATTTGTGATGCTATCGAGGATATAGGGCAGCCACTTTGCGATTTGGTTATGGAAAATTTCATTAAAAGGATATGGTACTGTAAGCCGTATCGTGGTGGCCATTTGGCTGCTGTTGTTGTTCATTATTAACGGCATACCTTCCTCTTTATTATGAAACTTATCTCAAAAAATTTCATTTTTCTTTGAAAACCAAAATAACAGCTCTTGTTGGAAAACCCTGTATAATGTTTTTTTATGTAAAATTTATTATTTTTATTGGAAGACAATTTGCATTTTATTCATCCCTACGCAATTTGATGAACTTTGAGTACCAACATATACATAATGGGCCACTATGGACACACCCTCATACATGATTTTTTTAGGTCTTGAGGCCATTTTTTTGTGGATCCGATTCGATTTTCCCGATTTCTGGGTGATTTAGAGGGTGGTGGAATTGTCAGTTTTTTTCTGGGGGGGGGGCTTACGCCCGGTAAAGTGCATTTTTGCCCGGTTACGATTGCATAAGGTTTTGCAAAGGTTGTTGATAATCACATTTTTTTTAATTTGTTGATCTTTTGGTTGGTACAACTTGATCAAGTTGTACAACTAGTTGCAACGTGTGAGGTCGACTTTTGAAAATCGCAAAAACTTTACACGGCATTAGCCTTACATACGTGTAGAAACAAATGATTCGACTACGGCAGCGGTTGTCAAATACGTATGTAACACTGACCCAAAACCACACTGAATTGAATCTGTTTTTAACTTCTCTGTGATCTTCGTACGATCTGAATTGTTGGTACTGCTTCTGTCTTTGTGTTGCCATATTTTCTTGTTGTTTGTAAACACAAACATCTGGGGCAATAGTTCTTTGTGTATATTTCCTGTAAAAAGAAGAAGAAAATTGATTTGAAAGTTATTTGCGGTACAACAAAATTTAGAAAAACATGGACCAAAATGAGGGAATTGTTGAAAAAGTAAAACATTTTTTTTTGTTTCAACTCAAATCAAATAATATACAAAGAACATCTGTGAAATGACAACCGTATCTCTCATTTAATTAAGTTTCTCTGCACCGATTTACGGCGTTGCAATAATCTTTTTCTACTCTATAACAGGGATGACAAATGACTACATCGGAATGGTACTAAGGTCGAACAAAAAGAACTTTTCTGCGTTTTCAATTGTTTTGCGAATCATTTCATACCACAAAATAGAAAATATCAATAAGCGCATTGTTTGAGATAGCAAAACAATGATATATATTTGATAGTTATGTTAATAGTTAACCCCCAAGAATGCCTCGAGACACTACTACATTTAAAAAGTACTGAAAGTATAAAAGTACTGAAAGAAGTACAAAAGTACTGAATTGTTCATCCGTGCGCTACAACGTTAACGGCGCATTGCCGTTCTGATCCTAATCGACTTCAAACTCTGGAACCGACCAAGCAAAAATTCATTTTGTTATTGAGGACACACTACGCGGAAATTAATTTCAGCAAAAAAAAACAGAGGAATGGGTGATCGTCGAAATTTCCTTGATGCTGACAACAGCATCATGGAGCAAAACCTACGTTTTGTTAAGGTACGGGAAAATTAAAATGATAATTGTTCTTGTTGTTATAACAAACAAACAAAATTTTTTCCATTTAGAGCGAGCTGGAACAGAATCTGAATCAATTCTTCTCCTCTGACTCTAGACCTGGTCGTGGGAATTATGATGGCGATGCACCTTCATCAACAGCACCGCCGCGCGACTACAGAGTTGTGCAACCCAGTCCAGGTTAGTCAGACATGTCTTAGATTACAAAATACATGCAAAATTAAATTAAGGAAAACGCAACGCACACTTCTACCTCATAGAGTATGTGAAGCAAAAAAAACACGTGAAGGTCTCTACTCCTTCGCTATTTTATTTTGTAAAGTAACGGTAACAACAAATATAATTTCCTGCCTCGAGTTGTTAACAACTGACAAAGAAAAAACAATGCAGATATTTCGGCTAAAATGCACCTTACTGAGCGTAAGCATCCCACTGACAAAAACGACACAATATAGAAAAAGGAAATCGCCTGGACATAAGTCGTAAAAGTACATTTGTTTTAAAAACATAATTTTCTTTAATGGCAATACAATTTGCATTTTATTCATCCTTATGCAATTTCATGTAGTTTGAGTACCCACACTTATAATGGCCGGCCGATTGGAGTATGGCCACATATGGACACGGACACAATTTATATGTTTATTTTTTTATTCTCATGCGATTTCCTGCGATTTGAGTACCCACTTGATTTTTTAGGTCTTGGAGATATTGTTTGGGGGTGCCTAGCTGCCCGGAGCAGCTGTCAATACTATTGACAGATTTTTTATTCTATTCATTTCTAATTCTATAGTTTTATAACTCTTCGCAATTTAGTTAGTAGTTAGCAATTTAGTTAGTAGCGTATCTTCCAATATACATGTTATAAGGATTTAGATTTACACATGATATAACCTGTATACTGACCGGCGATTTTGTTTTCAACGTGAAATCCCCGATTTAACTAATTTTATCGGAAAAATTAGATTGGCTTAGATATTACACAGGATTTGAAAGTATTTTGATGTTCTTCAATGGTACAGACCTGGGTGTATTGTGTTATAGTCCAATTCACCACCTACCACAATACGGCAGCCTACATTGGCATCGATTTGTTGTGTTTTCCGTGTGCTGCAAGTCAGGTGGGAACTTTTCGTTTAGATGAAAGCTTTGGTCTTTTCTACAGCAAACAAACATAGATCGCCTGTCCTCTTCCGGCTTTTGTTAAGTATGCTACATTAAATTAATCATGTTACCGTGTCAAAATGCAAATGTTCAGAAATGTTTTCGACGCTACATTTAGATCTTCGCCAGTAGTAGTTAATCTTATCAGACCGAAATCGGTTTAACTTAAGTGTGATATCTATAAATGTTAAGCGACTTCATCTATATTCTACAGGGTTTTCCAACAAGAGGAGTTAGTTTGGCATTCAAAGAAAAATGAAATTTTTAGAGATAAATGATCGCATGTTTATTTCGTAATAAAGAGGAAGGTATGCCGTTAATAATATCATTTTCATGAAATTTTCCATAACCAAATCGCATCTATCACGAATTCCATCTTTGAGGTCTTTAATCGACGCTGGGCTGTTGGCGTAGACCTTATCTTTCACGTGGCCCCAATGGAAGAAGTCGCAAGGTATTAAATTACAAGATCTCGGTGGACAATTGTGATCACCCCTTCGAGAGATAACATGGTCCGGAAACGTTTCCTGTAAAAGAGCTATGGTTTCGTATCTTGTGTGGCACGTAGCGCCGTCTTGTTGAAAGTAATCGTTGTCCAGATCAATATCATTCAACTCCGACCATAAAAAATCATTAATCATCTCTCGATAGCGCAATCCATTCACCGTAACTGTTGATCCAACCTCATTTTCGAAAAAGTAAGGTCCAGCGACACCACCGGACCATAAACCGCACCAAACAGTCACACGTTGAGGATGGAGAGATGGTCTTGGGTTTTCCGAGCTCCAGATGGGGCAATTTGGTTGTTGACGCAGCCACCGAGGTGAAAATGGGCCTAATCAGTCAAGATGATTTTTCGATGAAATTCCGGATCATTTTCATGGACCCAATCAGCAAAGTCACGACGTTGTTGATGATCGGTCGGCTTGAGTTCTGGTTAACTGAACTTTATAAGCCCTAAGACCCAAGCCTTTATGCAAAATACGCTGTAATGACGTTTGTGACCTTTGATACAACATTTGCACCATTTTTGTAGTGAATTTTAATAAATGTCAATGTGTTGTTGAAGCGTTTATCGTTCCATTTTTAGTGATGGAGTAGTTTCTACTTATCAATTGTTAAAGTACGAAAGCTTCAAAAGTGACAGCAACCGAAATACCGGGAGATTCAAAGTAACACCTCTTGTTGGAAACCCCTAAGTTAGTAGTTAAGAGTGAAAGATAAAGAAAATAAAAGGAAATGGGAAACCTAGGAGCTAAGTATAGTCTGTTGGTTAATGAGCATGTCCCCTGTCGTTCAACCATCCTATGCCCCATATGAAGCCTATTACGTCTTCGATCCTGAGCTGTGTGTTGTCCCCTAATTCTGTCAGAAATCAATCTCGTAGACATTAATAGGTGGCGTTGCAATCATGGACAATGACAGCGTACATGTTCCGCTTTCTTCAGCTCATCGCGCATCCTGCAGATCTGTTATCTCCAATTCCTGGTGTGAGACTCATTCTATCCAGTGCCATCAGAACACTTGTTCTTGCTAGGAAGACCTCCCACAATAGTGTTCTTTTTTTGGAATTTTGGTCCTTCTGCATCCTAAAGAAGTAGCTGAATGGCTGTTTAACCCACTTATCCGCTTCGTCAATATGCATAGATGAACGTTTTCGAGCCAGCTCATACGCAGCCTCATTCCCTTCAATGTCACAGTTGCCTGGCACCCAGCATAAGCCCACATTGTAGTCCCTTAAAAGTAGGCATTGACCCTGCCTGCAATCACTAACACTCGATGCACTCCTTTATTGGCACATACTTTTATGGATTTTGAACCTAGACGGAAACTAAGGGCTTGTTATATATATATATCCTTCCACTTTCGGTATTATGCATCGGGAATTTTCCATCGCAGCTCGTAATACTGCTAGAATTTCGGTTTGAAAGTCTTTCAATATAGACACCTGCTGTCATGCCTAAAGGCATCTTTAATCCGTCTGTGAAAACCGCCCTACACAAAATTTATTCACTTCTACTCATGAACCCCTATCAGGGATTTCTAGGTTGGGCAGGGCGTGAAAAAAAAATCTTAGAGTGTCCTATTTGATGGCTTTGAGTCGAAAGATGCTTCTGGCTGCTTATTCTAAATAAAATATTTCTGGGAAAGTAGATGCAGTAGTTTTAACAATTATTAAGAACAACTTTATGGCAGCTAATCGTTTGTGTTCTTTTTAAAAATTGGTAGCCGTTCCAAAAAGGTTTTAGTGCCGTACTATTTGCTGCTAACACAGTGTAACAGAAAGTGGGCATTTCATTTTGAATTCGGTTTCTGAAAGTACGCATTGCAACCAACAAAGCGTTTTGCGCGTTTTCTGGATTATCAGCTATTCAGATTTTATTGCATCTTAGTCTCTAGCTATAACTATTCCTATTTGTTAAGCAAATACAGCCATGGAAAATAAAACGGTTTGTTTGAAAAAATGCTCAAAATCAAGTTTGAGTCATAATATTCACGATATCCAGCTAATCCAGTAAAAAATGCGAATGACGTTTTGTTAATTACGGTACGCTATTAGAAACCGAAGTCAAAATGGAGTGCCCATTTGATGACCTCGAAAATGATTTCACAAATATTTGTTACAGAGTTTATAACTCCGAAAAATAAATAATTTGCATTTCAACTAAGGCTTTGGGTTTTCTAAAAAAAAAATACATACACCGGTGCATATTCCTATTAACGGACATCACTTTTTTTAAAACAATTTAGCAATAGCGAACCAAAAAAGATATTTACGTTTTTTTACATTGGTGTATATTCCTATTAAAGCACATCACTTTTTTTTAAAACAACTTACCAAAAAAAGATATTTACATTTTTTTAAATCTTTATTCAGTTTACTTAAAATATTATTTAAAATCTTTATTGTTGACATTATTAATAATGAGGTGTATTAAACATGTGAAGTGCGTTTGCATCAGTCTCTTGCAATTTTTGCATCTATTCGTTCGTTCGTCCACTTTTCTCAAATGGGTTTATTTGTTACAACGTATGAACAAATGAATCTCAAAAATTCGGTTTTTATATTATTGCGGTTTATATTTATGTTTTATATTCAAAGTTAACGTGGTAAATCGATTTGCTAACAATACTTCTCATCACGATTGTATATCATCATCGAATAATTATAATTTCGGAACGCGCTTTACGTACCAAAACAAGCAGCAGTACCAAAACAAGAGCCTCAGAATCACGAATGCAGATAATAATGTTTTTACAAGGCGTGATGAACTCCCAAAGAATAATAGTATAAGCCATGTGATGTTTAAAAAGACATCAGGAAACAATTTTCAATACACAGCAATCAATGATTTATGGATTCCTGGTATTAACGATTAAAAACAAATGTAGAACTTATGGAAATCAGCAGAAGAAATAGTCAACGCAACATGAAACGCCTACAGCTGAGAAAGAAAGTAAATAGTAAAAAATTAAAAACTGGATGACAATTTCATACCGCATGGCTTATCTAATAACCTCTTGCACGCCAAAGTCGCCGGCATTTACGAGATGTGTAACGCTAATAAATGGTTTTCTATGTTTTTTCCAGGCTGCGAACCTTGTTTTATTCTGCGATAGTCACATACACAACATGCCACCCACTAACAGCACACATTAAGTAAACTATTAGAACAAAAAGTATTTAATTTGTATTTTAAAATAAGAATTTCGTCTATTATTGAATCGATTCCTTTTTTTTAAAGCAATCATGATCTTTTTTTATCAAAGCAATCTTTACACAATATACGGAACTGCTATATCTGTAGGTCGACCAATATAGTCGTATATTGGTAATTTTCAACAGATATAAAATACACCTTATTACTGATAAGTTATGGGATTCCATATAATGAAAAAAGAAGAAGCTGTTTCTTACGCAGTAGCATAAGAGCATTGCCTCTTTAGCGTAACAGGCACAAGTTATAATACCGACCGAAGGTAACTTCGTATTTGCAATGATATCCTGTATAAACTTGTTGAGTTGGAAGATTGTTAGAAAAACCAGCTCTTTGCCTGCGACTGTTGATTCTCTGACATATCTGACAAATAAATAACTGAATTTGCAGATTATTCTTCCAAAAGAATAATTTTAGTTATATACTACGTATTGTAGGACGATATACAGCTTCAGCAAATCATTTGTCTGAAAATAAATTATATTTACATGCATTATAAATCTTTTCCATGCTCAAATTTGTATAAACAAAGCTAATAAATCGATATCATTAATCAGGTAATCGATTTGGTAACAATTCTTCTAACTCATCTCGAAATTATGGGCATGATGATTACGCATCATCGTCGAATAATTACAATAATTTCCGACAACCCTACACTCATAGATCAGACAGGGGTCAACAACAGCAGCACCAAGATAACCGAAACCGTAATACCGATACATATTACTGCCACGAGGGAGGCCATGGACATAATCAGCAATTTGAGACGACTAATGATAGATATGAGAACTATTCCGCATATGGAAATAACGAACAGTCTCGAGGCGACTATTTTGGATCTAGACATAATGGACCCCAATTTGGAAATAAATACCAGAGCGGAAAATTTCGGACATAGAAATAACGAACAATCCCGTGGCGACAATTTTGCATTTACAAATAATAATGGTCCCCAACTTGGAAATAACAATGGGAATAATTCCAGTTATAGAAATACCGGACATTCTCTAGACGAGAATTTTGGCTCCGGAAATAGTAATCAACAATTCGGAAATCAATCCAATTTGGTAGAAACAATGGACCGGCATTGAAACGTCCATATAACAACAATAGTGATATTTTTACCGACCCATCTGAAAATGGAAGTACCTATAAAAAACCACGTATTAGTAATTCTAACAAACCTAATTCATCGAGTAATGCACCAACATCATCGTCATCACAATATGACAATTTCAACACTGGGAACGGTAAGACCCTCGAACAAAAACTGAAAAGGAAATCGGATCACAATCACAGAGTTCGCGCCAAGAAAGCCAACATGAGAAAAGACGAGGCGAGGATGATGCAAGATGCCGGCACTCTGACGAAACCTCCCAAGGGTCAAACTAAGGGTGACCCAGAAAAATATTGGAGTGGATTCTGGGGCAAGTATGGATACATTGAAAAGGTCATCGAAAAGATCGATGAGAACGATGCGGCTGTCAAAGAATTCATCAAATTTAACTACAAGCCTTCAAATAAAATGTTCGAACAAAGGAAAAAAAATACTGTTGAAAGTCGGAGTCGGAAAGATTCATCGAAATATGGACATAGACGAAGTGAATTGGGAGTATCGAGATGTGTACAAACTATTTGTATATAAGAAACATTTAGAGGATCCAAATTTTCAAAAACATTTTAATGCAAAAGACATGTCTAACGTTGAGGGTGCCCTTAATCGCCTTAAGTATAAATTTAAATTGGCTTTGCTTCATCAAAGCTTAATACGAAGGTGGAATCACTCTAAGCAACTTGTTGCCGACCAGCAAAAAGACAGCAATATGAAAGCTAGAAATGCCACCAAATTACTAAACGTCAAATTATTTCATTATTTGGTTTTGGACTCTATACATGAACTGAAGGTGAGAAAATATCTAATATGTGATCTGACAAAATGGCAAATACCATTTTCTGTATATTGCTTACAGAAAATAACATCCGATGAATGGCCTGGATTTCAGGAGTTTTATGACAGCTTTGAACCTACACGACCAGAAGAAGATGCAAAATAACTATCTTCTTTTGGATTAATATTTAAGAACTTGCTTATAGTTTGTAATGTAAATCGTGTATTTTCGAATGCATACTTAAATAAAACAATACAATGAATGTATTAAAATAACAAATAATTTAATTTTCTCATACATTATGTTATGGTAAATAAATAAAACAATACAATGAATGTATTAAAATACCAAATAATTTAATTTTCTCATACATTATGTTATGGTTTTGTGTAAACAAAGGGGAAAACGAACAATCTCTCCAAGTACTAGTTAATGTATCCTTATTTCAATCGTCTCCTCTGCATATTAGTGGAGATGTTTGCCTCTATCGTATGCGGTAAAACACGAGAGATTAAAGTAGTTATAGAGCTATAGCAGCAATGGCTATCAGCTCTTGGGTTATACATTGTTGTGATCGTTGCTGATTTTATAAGGATCTTCCGAGTATTATATTAAAAGACGTGTTTGTTAATGTAATTAACTGGCTCGGCCATATATTTAATATAATACTTATAAAATATATAAAAAGTAACGTGTATAACAGGGAAACGTCCGACTAGTATGAAAACCACAAAGCAACAGTCACAAGAATAAACGACAATGACCTGACGTTTCAATTTAGAACAAAACAAACAAAAAGGGTTGCCATGTTTAAGAACATAAAACGGTTACTTATAGTTGGGCGTTAAAAGGGTAATTATTTGGGTATCCCAACATCTCTCCTTCTTTTTGGAAGTACATAATCGGCGGTCCATGCTGGAGGTCGTTTGCGCCTAGCTGAATTCCGGGTTTCTACAGATGGTGCCGATTCAGTAGATGTTGTTGTTAAAGGTGACTCTAGACTTGTACTTGTTGATGGCTGTTGATTTAAATCTATTGGAGTTGGCTGTGTTGAGGGAATTATGGCGTTTTGTATACAATTATTGCTGGTATCTGGATCTAATGTTGCTGACACGGTGACTGATTCCTCTGTTGGTTGAGTGTTTTTGGGCGATAGGTCGAAACAATCGAAAAGAAAATCAATTTGGGCTGCTTCATTATTTGTAAATCTTGGCCGTAATTGATTAGCATGTGACCTAACTGCTCTAAAACATGGAATATTATCAACCTTTACTTCATAATTGACATTACCAATTACTTTTGTTATGACACCGGGATACCAATATGTTTTGTTGAGTTTATATATCTTGACGTACACTTTCTCTCCACATCCATATTTACGCTCTATCGCACTATGTCTCTTGTTAAACTGCTGTTCCATTTTCTCATTGCGTTGAATATCCGGCTGATCTCTTTTTCTAAGTAAATCTAAGTTTATCCTCAGATTCCTTCCTATGAACAATTCGGATGGCGTTTTATTCTGAAGCGCATTTGTATTAGGCGTAGAGCGATAGCATTTCAAAAATGTTTGTAGAATTTGTTTTGATGTGCCGGTACCTTCCAGCTTTTTGAGTGCACGTTTGAGCGTATCAACAAATCTTTCTGCTAATCCATTTGATTGTGGGTGGTATGGGGCAGTAAATATGTGCTCTATGCCATTTGTTGAACAAAATTCGGAAAAATGTTGACTTGTGAACTGTGTACCGTTATCGCTTACTATTAATTCCGGATTTCCAAATTGTGAAGTAAAATCTTTTAAACAATCTAAAATTGTCGATGTAGAAATTGAATTAATTTTGTATATTTGGGGCCATTTTGAGAATGAGTCCACGATTACGAAGTAATATTCATTATTCACCGGGCCTGCTATATCGATGTGGATTCTTTGCATTGGATACGTGGTTTGAGGCCAAGACGCTAATGTGGTTTTTGGTAAAGTTTTCGCCACCGAAGCACATTTTTCGCATGATTGCACCAATTGTTTAATCTCGTCATCTAAATGCGGCCAGTAGACATAGCTACGAGCTAATGCTTTGGTTCTTTCCATACCATCATGACCTTTGTGTAATTCTTTAAGAATACGTTTACGAAAACATTTAGGAATGACCAGACGTGCTGAATACATTATGCAATCATCTACAATGCTTAATTCATTTTTTCTAGCAAAAAAACATTTGACGTCTTGCGGTTTCTCATTTGGCCAATTTCCACTTTGAATGTAGCGTACGATATCTTGCAAAAATGAATCATTTTTGGTTGCAGCTCTAACCATATTGAACGTTATAGGCAGTGCTTTAGTTATTTCATTAGCTACGTGTCTAACTTCAGCATCGATTTGAATGCACGCTATGACGGTGTCTTCATTAGCTTTCACAGTATTGCCTATTAGACGTGATAAAATATCGGCAGCTCCAAAATTATTTGTTGAAATATATTCGAAATCGAAGTCGTACGACATAAGAGTGAGCGCCCAGCGCTGAAGGCGATTTGCGGAGTGCGCAGGAATTCCCTTCTTGTTTCCGAATATTGCAAGCAGTGGCTTATGATCGGTCTGTAAAGTAAATTTTCTACCGTACAAAAATTTGTGGAATTTTGTTACAGCGAATACTAACGCTAACCCTTCTTTTTCAATCTGTGCGTAATTTTTTTCTGCAGGTGTGATAGACCGTGCACAGTGATAAATAGCCTTCTCACTACCATCTGGATATACATGACAAATATACGCACCCAGACCGACATTCGATGCATCTGCAGCTACTTTCATTGGTAATCTAGGGTCGTAGTGCGTTAGTAATAAATCGGAAGACAATAATTCTTTGAACCTTTCAAAGCTGTTTTGGCATTGGGTATTCCAGAACCATTTTGAATCTTTTTTTAACAATTTGTCTAACGGATCTCTTAATTTTCTCATTTGGAATATAAATTTTCCGTAATAATTTATTGCGCCCAGGAATGCCCTTAACTCACTAACATCTTTCGGAGCTGGTAAGTCTAAAATTTTCGCAATTTTATTTTTATCAGGACTCACCCCATTTTTATCAACGTGATACCCCAGGTATGTGCACGAAGTTTTAAAAAATTTGCATTTGTCGAAATTTACTGTGATGTTGTGTAGGGCAAACCTCTCCATTACTTGTACCACGGCTTTTACATTTTGATCTCTGGTACGTGTTGCGATGATGACGTCATCCAAGTATGGGAAGGCTCCCTCTATGCCGGACAGTATAGACTCAATCACTTGTTGAAATGCCCCTGGGGCAGATTTTACACCTTGAGCTAGGCGATTGAAGGTATACAACCCCCGATGTGTGTTTATGACCAAAATTTTTTTCGTGTTGTCATCCACTTCAATTTGCATGTATGCATTGTTTAAATCTACTATAGAGAAAAAAGAACATTTATTGAAATTTATAAAAATGTCGTCAGGCAACGGTAAAGGAAAATTGTGTTGTTCAAGCTGATCATTGAGACCTGTGGAATAATCTCCGCATATTCGTAGATCACCTGAGGTTTTCTTCACAACTACGATTGGAGCCGCCCACTCTGAAAAAATTATTGGAGAAATGATTCCTTCTTTTTCAAGACGTGTTAATTCTTTATCCAGTGGGTCTTTTACCGCGTACTCAACTTGCCTTTTTGGACGAAAAACTGGAATTGCTTCTGGCTTCAGTTGTAGATTGACTTTGAATGCCGTGCAATGTCCTATTTGTTTGCTGAAGACTGTTGGAAACATCTGATGAATATTGGCTTCAGACGTTGTGCTGCTAATCTGGTTGCATGTCGTGTATGAATTAATCGGTATGTCCCACAATTCAAATGCGTCGATTAGATCCGATCCCAACAAATTTAAATTTGAAATTGATGAAACTGCTATACTGCTTTGTTTCTGCTTTGTTTTTAGGACCACCACTGCATCAAACTCTCCGATTATTTCGATATGATTAGATGAAGCATCCCGTGGCGTGTGTCGAGATGTTCGCAGTGTCGGTTTTCCAATTTTAACCCAATTGTTTTTCGAAATGATGGTTAAATCCGAACCCGTATCATGTTGCAATTTTAGTTGTACGTTATTAATTTGCACCGATACAAAACGTCTGTTTTTGGATGTGCAACTAGTCGTAAAAACGCTTTTTATATTAGAACGCGCTTTAAAATTATTCTTCTTCTTCGTGTTTTCATTTTTATTCGTCGATGATTTGCCGTCGGAAAAACAAGAACAATAGCCTTCTTTGTGGCCTATCTTACCACATTGTACACATTTGTGATTTGCATAACCGCAATCGCGCACAAAGTGCATACTACCACATTGCCAACAGGGACGTTTCGGCATTTCACCATTTTGTTGAACATTTTTGGAGTCTATTGCTCGCCTTGTTTGAATAGCATTAACTTGCATTTGTTTTTGCTCGCCTAAAGCTATATCGCTTTTCAAACTGTTAATGCGTTGAATTTCGGCTACCAAATGATCAATTGTGATTGGTGTTTGTTCCGTTTCAGCATCTAACATTTTTAAAAGTCTTGCTCGAATTTCTTGATGTTGCGATGATTGCAGTCCATTGACAAACATTAGGCATTTGAAGTTGTCTTTTGTACATTTTTCAAAAGCAAATTGTTCGCATTTCTTATTAATGTTGGCTGCGTAAGTGACAATATCTTCGTTTTCGCCATTTTGATATTGCATGCACTTCACACGTAAAGAAAATTGGGATTGTTTTCTGCCGAACAATTTCTTTAAAGTTTCAACGGTGTCGTTAAACGGAACTTCCCGGGTATGCTTTGGCAACAAATAGTCTTTGTACCTATCGAAAACCACAGTGCTGACCTTTCTCAACAATAGACGAACTTTTGCAGCGTCATCCAACTTTTCCCCTTCCACCAGAAAAATATCCTCGTACCGCTCATACCACAATTCGAAGATCTGATTTTCCTCCGGGTCATAGATGAATTCGCGAATGTTTTTCGCCAAGATGTCCATCAACACCTCCGAGCCACCACCTGTTGTGTCAGCTTTTGATGCGGTTGAAACATCTGCCATTGTTGTTTGAACATTTGGTTGTAGTGTTGCGGCCACTAAACGTTCCATCAGTTGTTGTTGCTTCTCCAAGGTTTCTTGCTGCTTTGCAAGAAGCTGTGCCACAATTGACTCCATTTTGTTAATATGAAATAACGAAGAATTATATTAATTTGAAGAATTTCCTTTGTTTTTACCTCGTCGCCAATTGTTGTGATCGTTGCTGATTTTATAAGGATCTTCCGAGTATTATATTAAAAGACGTGTTTGTTAATGTAATTAACTGGCTCGGCCATATATTTAATATAATACTTATAAAATATATAAAAAGTAACGTGTATAACAGGGAAACGTCCGACTAGTATGAAAACCACAAAGCAACAGTCACAAGAATAAACGACAATGACCTGACGTTTCAATTTAGAACAAAACAAACAAAAAGGGTTGCCATGTTTAAGAACATAAAACGGTTACTTATAGTTGGGCGTTAAAAGGGTAATTATTTGGGTATCCCAACATACATAATTCATTGTCGTCTTAGACCGTAAGTCTTGGTAATTTTATAAACATATATACCGATGGCTTAATGTAGAAAAGGGCGTAACTCGACGTTGAAAAAATGATTTTCAATCACAGAATTCTGAAATTTGTAAGAGGGGTGTATTTCGGAACGGTCGACCCGAAAAAAGAGGTTTTGAAAAAATCGAGATACGCCCGTTCTACATTAGGCCATTGATATGTATCAATATTTTCAATAGATAGATTTTGAAGGATGTCGATTGCATCATTATTTCTGGATAGTTTTCGTCTTAGTCTTTCGAGCGGTGGACAGATTTCTAGGATACTTGTTTGGGGTTCAGCAAACATTGCTGACTTGTCCGCTTCACCGTTACCTATTATGTCAACATGGCTTGTGATCCAATACCATTTTTTTTCTTCACTGCCAATATGGGAATTTCTTATTCTGTTTGTAGTGTTCCACTTTTGTAAGAAAGTTTTACTTATAAGTCTAATCACCGAAAGATAATCTGGGAGTAACGCAATTGTACTGGGGAGTAGCCAGAACAATACAGACTTATTAGTATTTTTATTTATTTATTCATTGACCCCAAAAATGATGAGCATCAAAGAAGAGAAAAATAGAACTAGGAACTACTAAGAAAATGTTGAAGACATTTATCCCTGAAGACATGAACAGGAAAGGAAAACTTCCTCGTAAACAAATGAACGGTCATAAATCATCGACACCAAACGTGGAAATAGAATAAACAATATGTGAATGTCGTCAGCATAGAGGAATAGATTACAAAAAACAGAAGAAACCGCATTCGAAATGTCATTAACATACATAATAAAGAACAATGGACCCAGAACAGACCCCTGAAGAACTCCACACTCAAGACTGAAACCCATTATATTCTACAAACTGGGATCATTCAGACAAGTAAGAAAATATTAACCTATATTTCTAGTTAATTTAGCCTGTTTATTTATTTTGATTGGTGTTTTTGTGGGGAAATGTGTTTTATTTTTAAGATTCCGCTTCGAGCGATAATGAAAATAAGTAGAATCTAATATAACAAATAAGAGAACCGGACAGGAGTCAGATATTTTCAAATTACCAGATGAAATGTGAGCGGCAAAATCAAAGTCTGTTTTCCTGCACGTGTGTATTTTTTTATTTCTTTATTTCATTTATTAAAGCAATATAAAAAAGCCAATAAGCTTATATTACATAAATACATAACATTCGAAATAGATCTTAAACACAGCTACTAAAATATAAATGTTTTGTTAGAATTTAATTATGATTATATAATGGCTCCCCCAGCCAGAGCAATAAAGAATTATTAATCTTTTTTTTTTCTTTATTTTTTTATTGCAATGCACTGTGTTAGCGATAGGAAGAAAGGGTATTGTAAGAGGGAATGAGGTTGACGTTGGCCTTGAATTTCATAATGTCATAGTAGGCCGGAAGATTATTCCACAAACGAACAGTCCGGCTGAAGAACGAATTTTCTCTATAGTGCGACTTTAACTTGGAACTGACACTGCTAGTCGTCTGATACTATGGTCATCTGAAACTGTTTGATACTCTGCAGCAGATTCGCCACCTCTTTCTCTGGCGTGCTAAGAGGAAATTGCTTACATCTTCTGCCACTGTTGGGCAATACATTCTGCGGTGTTGATGACCAAATATATGCTGTGTTTTTATAATTCACCATAGAATTCACAATCTCTTTATCTTTCTCCACTCTTTTGGGTAAGGGAACAGAATTTAACAATTTTGTTATGCCATCCTGTTGTTTTTTAAAATTACTTGGAGCAGTGGAGATTCGGAGTTTGTATTTTAGTCAATGCAGTTTGTTTTTGGAATATCACATTTAGTTTCTCTGTTTGGCAAAACTACTTTTCACGATGTTTAGTTTTTAACACAATTGTATTTTGCAAATGAATTCTTTATAAAATATGTATTTTTATTACAAAACATATTCCGAAAAAAAACCGACCCTAATACATATATTAATACTATTCATGAACCAACAGACGTATTAAACTCTGATTCGCCTCGATATAATGTGAATGACGATATTGCATTCTCACCGGCTGAACACCGCCGTTCGGAACAGTCATCATTGTACAGTAGAAATAGAAATAGAACGATGACTTTAAAATGGAGTTCAATGATCGCAGTAGTATCGATGATGCTGGTGTCTCAGACGATATTCCAGATTCGAATCTCCTCCAACCGACAGAAGAGGAGAAGAAACAGTTGGCCGACTACAAGCGTTCGTTACGTTTTTTAAAGCATCTGGAACAAAGCGATCCAGATTCGTTAACTACCAATTCTGGAGGACGAGGCCATACTCAGACTGATTAAAACACAGAGCTTGGTCCTGGTGACTGGACAATTACCAAGGGACGCGCGTCGTTTGCAAGGTGTTGTGAAATATGGGTTAAATCACCTAAAACTGATTCTCCCATCGGCCATAAATGACAAGCGGCCTTAAGCTGGTGCAGATTAATTTGCACCACTTTGCAGCCTCCTATCCTGATCTGCTGTGTTTAATGGGGATGTCGACGTGGCCTTGGTACACGGATCCTGTGATATACGGTTCGTGTTTTGCGACTAACACCACAAAATCTCATGCTCATATCCCCGAAGGTAAGACAAGGAGCTAACAGTCTCACTTGTTACGACTGGATTTGGGAACGAATATCAAATAGGGATTCCGTTACTGGGTGATCCCGAGAGTGTTCCTTCTCGAACCACAATAGTACTGTTGTTGTTGAACAGACAAAAGTAAATCCAAGAAAGATTAACTTCTACAACTGGTAATATCTCATTTGCCGCAAACCAGTGTCCCAGCAGACTTACAAGATCTGAAAAGTTCTGTGGATCTCCTTACGAAAACCCTTAACAAAGCGTATCTGAATTTATTGCCAGCCTGCCTACCTCCACAAAAAGTTAATCAATCATAGTGGACACCGATGATTAAACAGCTCTGGAAGGAATATAGAAAACACTTTAACAGGGCAAAGCGGGAAAACACGATAGAATATTGGGACAACTATTGATGTAGCTTAAAAGATTTAACAAAAAAAAAAACTAGAAACTCGAATTGAATCTCCTGGACCAAACAACGGATCGCTAGACTCCGCAAAGTACTCTCTAAGAATATAAACTCTAAAAGAACCAGGTCGTTACTGGGTTTCTGACAAAAATAGACTTGGCATTCTTACGGTAGTCCTCACAAGCCAATGTAAGAGTTAAAGTGTCAAATCGTTGGTGTGTATCTCGAGAGAACTAATCTAGACCGTGCAACCACTCAGAACAGGGAGAATCTGTAGAGCATTTGTCCAGGTCTATAGGAATGTCAACTTACTTACGTCGACAAAGCTGACGAACGCCGCCCAGACTAAAGTCCTTACCAAATAGTGCTACTATTGTGGATGCATTTGTTTTTCGAATATCATATTTGGTTTCTCTGAACAACAAATATGCCAATTTTGACTATTAACAGCCACCTGGTGATAATGACATGATGGGATGACAATTTTTCGTTCGATTTTAAATTAATTTTGACAAGAAAATTGCATTGCTTTTTCGTTGCAACGAAAAAGAAAACTTCCTTAGTCTACACTCGATTGACGACGCTATGTATTAGTGTCAGTAAAACTGTCCCCTTATGATATCTATATCAAAAGGGCATTCTGGGAAAACATTGAAGCTCACTATTCAAATCAACTGTATTTTACAGATTGTTTGTCGGATATATAAAATATGTCCTTCACTTACAAGTTTATCCTTTGTTGTAGATAACATTTTTTTTATTATTTTATTTCAAACACATTTGAAAAAAACGCCCTAATATATCAAAACTATTTATGAACCAACAGACGTATTAAATTGTCATTCGCCACGCCGTACGAAACCATCGTCAATGTACAAAGGAATTACAAATCAGGTGCAATTTCCCTATGAAATAGGCAACAATCTACAGTCCACAAACCATTGGAGTCCCAGTGATTATAAACGTCGTTGTCATGACTTTAAGTTGCACGAAAATGACACCAGAATAATGGACTCTCCAAGAGGTTATGATGGATTTGATAGACATTACGAGAAATATTGTTTATACACGCAAAATGATGGTTTGGAAATGCATTTCAATGACCTCAAAAATATCGGTGGCATAGAAAGACGCAACGACGACTTGGAACTGCGAAATGAGTCTGGAAATGACAGGGGCTCCAGAAACGTCGATGGCTTCGAAAGATGCAACGAAGTGTTCAGAAATAACGAAGACTTCGAACAGCGAAATGAGTCTGGAAATATCAATAGCTTCAGAAATATCGATGGCTTAGAAAGACGCAACGAAGTGTTCAGAAATAACGAAGATTTCGAACTGCGAAATGAGTCTGGAAATGTCGATGGTTTTGAAAAGCGTTATAATGACTCAAGAAATTGCAATGGATTTGTAGGACGCATCGAAGTGTTCAGAAATAACGAAGACTTCGAACTGCGAAATGAGTCAGGAAATAACAGGGGCTCCAGACATATCGATGGCCTCGAAAGATACATCAAAGTGTTCAAAAATAACGAAGACTTCGACCTGCGAAATGAGTCTGGCAATATCAATAGCTTCAGAAATATCGATGGCTTAGAAAGACGCAACGAAGTATTCAGAAATAACGAAGACTTTGAACTGCGAAATGAGTTTGGAAATATCAATGATTTTGAAAAGCGTTATGCTGACTCAAGAAATACCAATGACTTCGAAAGACGTAACGGAGTTTTCAGAAAAAACGACAACTTCGAACTGCGTAATGAGTCTGGAAATACCAATGGCTTTAGAAATATCGATTTTCAAAAGAGTTATGACCACTCAAGAAACAGCAAAGGCTTTGAAAGGCATAACGAAGTTTTCGGAAATAAGGATGTTCTCGAATGTGCCAAAGAATTTTCCAGAGATAACGACAGTTTTGAAAGGCATCGCTACGAAAAGTACAAAAACAATGACAGCTTCCACAGATTCACCCAAGTATCAAGAAATGACGATATCTTCGATAGACATCAAGATGTTCCCGGAAAAAACCGCGGATCAGGAATAATCGATGGTTTTGCAAGCCGTAACAATGAGTCCAGAAATGTTATGGATACCTTTGGAAGTTATAAAGATAATGAATTCAGAAATATGAAAGGCTTTGACAGACCTGCAAATGAATATAGAACAAGAAATGCCCATTCTGATAACGGTAATGAACATTCCCAAAATATTGACAGTTTTGTAAGTGTTGGCAGAGAATATTGGAATGACAGTGGTTCGGATTGTGGTAAAGATGAGTTTCAAATGCCCATCGAAAACACAAGGAATAATGATGATCCTCATAGGCGCTATGCTCATAACAAATTTGACGATTTGTTCGCAGGGAGAAACGATGGAGATTTCAAGAGACGTACTAATGAATCCAGAAATAGAGATGCTGACTTCAAAAATAATGATCGTTCAAACAGCTCAAGGAATAGGGATTGCCTGGGGTCACGTGAAAATGTCTCTAGAGATCGTTGGAGTGCCAGTGGTTTTGAAATGTCGAGTGATGGCTTCCGACGAAATGCTGATGATTTGAATAGGCGGTTTGATGACTCCAGAAATATGGATGCCGAGTATGAAAGGCGTAACAATGTCTCAAAAAATAATGAAATTTGTGAAACCAACTGCAAGGACTCCCGAAATATGGATGGTGATTTTGAAAGGCGTGGTGAGCCCACGGAAATGAAAGATGATTTCGTCAGGCGCAACTTCGTCTCCAGATATAGTGACCGTTTACGAAGGCGTAACTATGACTTCAGAAATAACGAGATAGGCACGAGGAACGGTGTTTCCAGAGACCGTTTGGAAAGGCGTAACTATGACTCCAGAAATAACGATTTTGATACGAGGAAAGATGTTTCCAATGACCGTTTGGAAAGGCGTACCCATGACTCCAGAAATAACGACTTTGACACGAGGAAAAGTGTGTCCAGTGACCGTTTGGAAAGGCGTAACTATGACTCCAGAAAAAACAATTTTGATACGAAGAAAGATGTTTCCAGTGACCGCTTGGAAAGGCGTAACTATGACTCCAGAAATAACGGGTTAGACACGAGGAAAGATGTTTCCAGGTATACCAGAGGGTGTTACACAGACTCCAGAAATAATGATGGGATTGACTCATATAGGGGTGTTTCCAGATATAGGACAGATTCAGAAAGAAGGAGGCGGAACGACTCCAATTTTGACCATTTGGAAAGAAGTAGCATAATCTCCGGAAAGGCCGATTGTTTTAAGAGGCGTAATGATGATGACAGAAATAACCGGAATATATTTAGAAAGCGTGCCGTTGATGACAGAGTTCCTGATGTGTTTGTGAGGGAAACCGATGATTTTGATCAGAGTAGTAGCGATAACTCTCAAAATGTAGACGGATTTAAGAGGCCGCGAATAGATGACTCTGGCTTAAGCGCCGAAGAACAATCACAAAGAGAATCGTCTTGCGACAATACCACAGGCTTCGCACCAGGATCGGCAAAATCTTTACTAGAGCGCTACCCAAAAGGACACATTAAGAATAGGCCATTAAGATATTGGAGAAAATGGTGGCCCCGGTATGCGTACATAGAGAAAACAATTGATAGGATTGATGACAATGACGATGACATAAGACAAAAGTTAAGATATACAGCCGATATTCCAGCAGACTGTGACAAGAATGTGTATAGATATATTATACAAATGGCCGCTCGCAAGATCAAAAAATGTTTAAATAAAATCACTGAAGACACCTACAGAAAGTTGGCGGATGCACATCAAGTCTTCGTGTACAGAATGCTATTACAAGAACCTCGTTTTCAACTGATCATTGATACAAAGTGGCGGAGAAAAGCTCGGGTACTTCTTTATAGACTAAACGATAGAAAGAAATTGGCTTTACTACACCAAAACGTAATAAGCAAATGGGATGAATTTAATAGAACTGTTGAGAAGTACAAAGATGGCAATAAGAATGTTCCATTCAAACAGGCGCACACGCTAATAAACGATAAAGTATTTATATATTTGGTTTCTGCATCGGTCAGAGAACTGAAGGTATGTTTGCGTTTGTCGGTCAATTCAGAATTCGTGTTTTAACTATTGTTGTTGTTTATTCGTTACAGGAATTAACAACTGAAGATTGGCCGGAATTTGAGGAGTACTACGACAGCTTGTAAAGCCGTCTTACAATTCGTATATAAATACTTATGTAATATATATATATATATGATTCATAAATAAAGAAGCACATCCATTACTAATGTGCATGCATTCAAATTACATACTTGGTGAAGTTTCATTCATATAATCCCCAATACTGTTTGTCCATAGGTAAATCAATTCTGGGTTTGTTCTTCTCTGTATTTCGTATATTACCGGTCTCTTGACTTATTTCACAAAAATGTTTGTTGGCTCAAAAGAGGCGAAACGAAATACCGACGGTGGGGAATGAAGTAGCAATGTCTCCGGAAAGACCGATGGTTTTGAGAGGCGTGTCGTGTCGTTGATGACAGTGTTCCTGATGTGTTTGTGAGTGAAATTGTAGCATTGCGCCGTAGCGCTAAAATAAAATATGTATATTGAGACAAGGTTTGCTTGAACAACTCAGTAGCAGCACGCATCTAGTTCCGGCTCTTGTCTCGTTGGCATTGGCGTGGGGTTATAAAGCTACTATGCTCAATTACAGTCGAGCCTTTTTTGAACATTTCTATTTTTGAAAAGAAATAGAAATAAATCAATGATCTCGATCTAGAACAACAGATACCAAAACTGTATAAAGAATAAAGGTCAACAATAAATAGAAAAACAAACCAATACTTAAACCAAATATTTAATTGTGTGCGTGCTAAATTTTAGGAGAGATACGTAGCTAATACAAAACCCAGAAACTCGAATGCTAATTAGAAGTATTGATGTTAACATCCATTGTTAACGATGAGCATGGTGGGAAAGCCGAATATAGTTTCCAGGGCCCCATAAATTCATGCACCCACCAAACCGTTAGGAAATTTAATATTTTTCTTTTAAAAATGTATTATGGTTTATAAAAATCTTAAAAAGGATTATTACACATGTGTAATTGAAATAAACTACTTTGGGAATAAATCATCACATTTCTAAGCGATGTAATTCGTAACAATAAAGGCCACGTTATGTCATATTAACATTATTCTATTTGATTTAAATTCTAAATGGGAAAAAAAAACTAAAAACTATGTCCTTGTATTCCAAAATTGTATACCAAAGCGAATAAATGATTTTGTGTAGTATCGGCGGAAAGACGAATGGGGGAAGCAAGCTGGAGAACAAATATATCCAGTTTGGATATCATAGGTATAAATACAAAAAATCTGAAATATATTTATGTGGTCAAAACTCAAATATATGTTGTATATATGAAAGTGTAATGTCTTGGATATGTATATCCTGCATAGGGGTTGGAGTTATAAACATTTTCGATAAAGTGACGACCAAGGAGGTGTACCATGATATTTTAATGATGGTAATGAGAGCCAAAAGTTAGAATGCAAATTGAATCAGGACAATGATCCGGAATACATTTGTGTAGGACCTGGTTATTACACAACTATAGCAAAGTCATCGATACTTCAGCCCAGACATGAATCCTGGGTCCACCTAAAGGAAAAGGTTGGTTTAATGTTAAATCTTACTTGATCAGATTGATTTAAGAAGAAGGGGGGAATACTTGAATAAAATAATGTATTCTATTCGATTCTTCTTGGGGTTTTAAGCCATTTTTTTAAAATATATTTTAGTTGTAAAAAATTTAACAAAAATAATGTATGCAATTTTTTAATAAATTTGTGTTTATCAATATTTTGGGTTTTTTTTTTTGACTTGTTTTCAAACATTTTCATGACTTACTGTATAACCGATTCCAGTGGATAATATTCACAAACAATATAATCGGTTATTTATAAAAAAAAAGGTCAGGAATTGTACCCGAGCCACAAATAGAAGACTTTAGTCCCTTAGGCGTTTACTTTTAGTATCGTGTATGTTACAATGCTCATCAAGAAACTTAAAAACCAAAAATCTCCAGGTTTGGATGAAATAAACAATAAATGCCTGAAGAAATTACCAAAAAAAGGCAATTGTTTATCTAACAACAATTTTAAATTCTTATCTAAAACTAGCTTATTTTCCAAGGGAATGGAAAAAGGCAAAAAAAATCGCAATATTGAAGCCAAATAACCCGTCAGAACATCCAAGTTCGTATAGACCCATTAGTCTAAGTAAACTTTTGGAATAAATAATGAAAGAAAAGCTTGTGCAGTTCATCGATACACAAAATATTCTCTCCCCTCAACAGGTTGGATTTAGGAGAGAACACCTGGAAAATTAGAAACCTGGTTCATTCAAATTTTATACAAGGAAAGTCAACTGAAATGGTGCTCCTGGGCATAAAGTCTGCTGTCGACTCTGTATGACACAACAGATTGATTTTTAAATTAAACAAACTATATTTCCCATTAGAAATTATAAAAATCTTTCAGAGTTTCCTAATCGATCGGTCCTTCGATGTCTTTTTTAACGCCCACTTTATGTAATATTTTTGCGGCAGATATCCACATCTTTCTAGAATGTACAACGTCTATTTTCGCGGACGACCTCTCGACATGACCTCTCATCTGCGTTAGCCGATTTACACAAATATTTTACAAAATGGAACATTCTCGTAAACCCAGATAAAATACAAGCAAGGAAGCGTTGGCCTACGAACCGAGAGGTTATAAGTGCAAGTGAAATACTCGTGATTGAAATTTTTGTTTTTTTTTTTAATTTTAATTTTAAGGAGGCTCCAAGCGACGATACAAAATCGAGGATTTCGAGCAGAGCAGTAGCGATAGCTCTCACAATGTAGACGATTTTAAGAGGCGGCGAATAGACGAAGGACAATCACAAAGACAATCGTCTTGCGACGATACCATAAGCTTCGTACCTGGATCGAAAGAATCCTTACTTGTGCGCTACCCTACAGGACACATTAAAAATAGACCAATGAAATATTGGAGAGAATGGTGGTCACAGTATGCGTACATAGAGAAAACAATTGATAAGATTGATGACCATGACTATGACATAAGAAAAAAATTGAGATATACAGACACTATTCCAGAAAACTATGACAAGCGGGTTTACAAATATATCGTACAAATGGCCGCTCGGAAGATCAAAAAATGTATAAATAGAATCAATGAAGATAACTACAGAATGATGGCGGATGTACATGAAGTCTTCGTGTATAAAAGGCTATTACAAGAACCTCATTTTCAACGGATCATTGATAGAAAGTTGCGGAGAAAGTCTCGGGTACTTTTTTATAGACTAAACGATAGAAAGAAATTGGCTTTGCTAAACCAAAACTTAATAAGCAAATGGGATGAATATGATAAAATTGTTAAGAAAATCAAAGAGGCCACGCATAACGTTCCATTCGACATGGCGCAAACGCGAATAAACGACAAAGTATTCATATATTTGGTATCGGCGTCGATACGAGAACTGAAGGTATGTTTGCTTCTGTCGGTCGATTCAAAATTCGTACTGTTTTAACTATTGCTGTTGTTTATTTGTTGTTTACAGAAATTAACAACTGAAGATTGGCCTGAATTTGAGCATTACTACAACAGCTTGTAAAACGCTTGTAATTACAATTAAGGGTTTGAACCTGTTTTATTGTGCCGATTTTTTACTTCCCGATTCCCGGAATTATTGGTCAGGAATCCTGGGAATAAAATACTACCAAAAAACTGTGGTTTTGTAACCGGAAAATTATAGGACTTTTTTACTTCCTGAACTTGTTGATTTTATTACATTTGAATTGAACAGTATTTTTTTTTTGTTTTCAATATTAACTGTCTAGTATTTGTAATTAATTTTTTTTTTGTAATTTTTGAAGTATTTAACTTTCCTGAATTATTTATATCTTTAAGTTTTGGTTAAAAAACAATGAAATATTTTAAGTTTTTTTTTTCATTGTATTTTATCAAGAAAATCAATCAATTCCCGGGAAGACGTTTCCCGGTCATTGAAAAAGGTTGGGAAATTAATAACCCTACTTACAATTTGTTTATAAATACTTATGTTATAAACACGTAAATGAAATGAAATATATAGACTATGATTTATAAATAAAGGGGCACATCTATTACTAATGTGCATCCATTGAAATTGCATAACTTTTGTTGTAGTTTCAATACTTTTTGTCCATATGTAAAGCAATTTCTGGTTTGTTCTTTTCTGTATTTCGTATATTACCGGTCTCTTGACTTATTTTGCAAAAATGTTTGTTGGCTCGTTTACCTTCTGTCTTTCAATTGATGGGTGTATGGTTAAGTCTTTTCGATTGAAATTACATTTTATACAAACAAATATGTGGTTGACAATTTAAGACCAAAGCCAAGAAACAAAACATGAAAGATGGAATGTAAGAACCATTACGCCTCGCACAATTTTGCCAGTTGTTTGTGGGCATAGCTGTTAAATTTCGATAACGATTAGTAATCAATAAGATTACTTTTAATTTCAATATAGCTTTATTAAATATAAAATTCAAGTTTAATTTAGTTAGCTTGCGAAAAATAAGAGCTTAGAAATTTAAATTCCTTTTCTACTTTATAATTATAATAATTTTTTTAACAATGTGTATGAGATCATTTGATATAGCTTTATTAAATATAAAATTCAAGTTTAATTTAGTTAGCTTGCGAAAAATAAGAGCTTAGAAATTATAATTCCTTTTCTACTTTATAATTATAATAATTTTTTTAACAATGTGTATGAGATCATTTGATGTTTATAGAGAAGGAAAAAGTTACAAAAACCTTTATAATTTTTTTTTTGATTTTTAACATAAATGGGACTATGTTAGTTATTGAAAAAATATGAATGAGACATAGATCATATTTTGGCTTCGCTCTTACCCTCGTTTACACTAGGCAATCGTCGAAAGAAAATTAGGAATATGTATTAGTTATAAAAAAAAGAGAAAACAAATTGTGTAGAGTAGACGTCCACATAATTATGAAGACAATACATTTTTCAGCAACCGTCGTTCGTATCGTTTCGTGCACTGTTTTTGTTTATATTTGACTGACTGAATACATTTAATTTCAATAAAATCAAATTTATATTTTGTATTGAAGATTGGTGAACTTTTAAGCTATTTTCCGATTGTTTTGTTTTCTTTTTTTTTCACATATTATAACTAAACTTCATCGAGTTGACCGTTTACATCAAACGAATTGCCGAATTTACTGTTTTCAAAAAATCAAAGACAGCGCAAAGGCTTATTCGTAATTTAGTGAAGGTATCCCATTTTAACAAAATATCTAATTTTTTGGTTTGGCGTTACATAAAATTCAGTAGTAACTGTTTTTATTTAATAGTTCTATTATTTTATAAAATAAATAATGCCAAATTATTGACCTTTTTTATTATTATTCCAAAAAATAAAAACAACATAAAAATAAATACGATTTATGAACTAAAAGACATATTAAATTCTCATTCATCGCGATATAATGTGAATGTCTGTAATATTTAATCCTCATCGACTGACCACCATCGTTCGAAACTATTGCCAAAGAACAAAGGAATTAAAAATCAGCAACAATTTCCCTATGAAAGAAGCAACAATCTACAGCCCACAAACAATTGGAGTACCAGTGATTATAAAAGTCATTGCCGTGACTTTAAATTGCACGAAAATGACACCAGAAAAATGGACTCTCCCATGGCAGATGTTCCAAGAGGTTACGACGAATATGGTTTAGACAGAAATAACTCCAGAATTTTTTTGAAAGGCGTCCTTATGAAAAATCCATACCCATCGAAACCTCAAGCAATAGTACAATGAACCATTCACTCAGGAATCTTAATGCCATTAATGACTATGCCTTAAGTCTAGACACATTCAACTTATAGAGTTTAGCACAACAAATAGTTTTAGAATAGAGAAGTACCCCGTCATTTCATTCGTGGAATGTTAAGGGAAATAACTAAGTAAAGTTAAACCCAAAAGAAAACGTATATAAAAAATTTGTAATGGATACATTTTTTTTAAAAAAAAAATTCTTTAAAATTGCAAAATACTAAATTAAAGATAATTATGTGGTCTAAAAATGTTGTATATTATTTATATAAAAGAGAGCAACAAATATGATATGAATTTTTTCAATTTGTACAGATTTTATTTTTTAATTTTTTGCCCTCAGCTCTTTCACCATTATTTTTATATCAAAATCATGTTCGCAGTATTTTTTGAAGCACCTTATTACCTTTAATTTGTGAATTTTGTTCGGACGTCTCCTTTCAAGATATAATTAAAATTTACTACAAAAATGGTCAAAATTTTGCAGTCATAATTCGCACCTCCTCGGACCGCAATACAGAAATTGGGGGAATAATTCGAGCTGTTGGGACAAGTTAGTGATGTGAAGAATAAAATCCGTGTACGTAGCTCAAGAACAACTGAGAATATTGCTGCTGTAGACCAAAGTGTTGAAAAAAAAACCCAGGTTTGTCCATTCCTCGTCGTTCTTTGGAATTGGGCATTCCACAAACGCCATTACACCGTGTTTTGCAGAAAGACTTGGGTCTTAAGGCTTATAAAGTTCAGTCAACACAAGAACTCTAGCCGACCGATCATCAACAACGCCGTGTCTTTGCTGATTGGGTCCTTCAAATGCATGAAAATGATCGGGAATTCCATCGAAAAATCATCTTGACTGATGAGGTGGCTACGTCAACAAGCCAAAATTGATGATTTTTTATGGCCGGAGTTGAATGACGTCTGGACAACGTTTACTTTCAACAAGACGGCGCTACGTGCCACACATCAACGAAACAATTGCTCTTTTACGGGAAAAGTTTCCGGACCGTGTTATCTCCCGAAGAGGGTGAGATCTTCTGATTTAACATCTTGCGACTTCTTTCTTTGTGGCCACGTGAAAGATAAGGTCTACGCCAACAGTCCAGCGATGATTCAAGACCTCAATGATAGAATTCGTGAGGCTATCGACAACATAGGGCAGCCATGTTGCGATTTGGTTATGGAAAATTTTATGAAAAGGGTATGGTCCTGTAAGCGAGGTCGTGGTGGCCCTTTGGCTGATGTTGTTGTTCATCATTAACGGCATACCTTCCTCTTTATTAGGAAATAAACATCCGATTATTTATCTCAAAAATGCCATTAATCTTTGAATACCAAAATAACACCTCTTGTTGGAGAACCCTGTATAAAAGTGGGCAAAACATATGATATGTATTTTAAATTTCAAAATTGTAATTAATTTCCACTACACTGACTACGCGTTGGGCTTAGAGCGTTTCTCCTGAGGTTTGTCAGAAAAGATTACACAAAAATACTAATGGGATTGTTATTGTTATTCCGGTCTATTCATATTTTCGCATCCTGCTAAACATTCAGGTCAATTAGTATACAAATTATATCGTGCATAACTCATTTATTTGAGAGAAGGTAATACGTATAGTTGTTGAAGACATAGATTTACTAATTGATCTGATGTGTGACAGATAGGATTTATAAGATTAGTCCAGTGTTCTTTATTCGAACCTACCAGGATATGCAATTTTGACATAGTTGATAATTGGAACTTTCCGACAAAGCTTCGCTTATAGTGTCCCACATACATAAATAGTTACCAACAATCCAGCAATAATGTTAGCGAATGATGATTGATTAAATTGAACTCCCTATAACTAAAGCCGAAGATGATATGTGAAATTGCTCCTCTGGTAAACTTTATACTGTATTTGAAATAGAAAATCATTGCACTTACATATTGTTGAAATAATCTATAGAAAACATAAATATACAGATTAAATAAGTACATGTTTTTTCTCTCTCCCTATTTACAAAAGGCTTTTGCATTAAAAGCTATAAAATCAACACCAATGAGAAATATTTCATAAATGTCTGCCAAGCTGATGAGATTCCGCCACCAGAAGATATCACCGAAACCCAGTTAACGGCAATACTGAATTCCGACGAGCCAAGTTCTTTTCGCATACCGATGAGTATTTCTGAGCCTCGTGTAACCAAGGATAAATCGGAAAACCCCGTTGACGCTGTTGACATTGCTGTCAATCCGAAATTCTTTGCGAAAATCGAAAAGTCCATATTGTTTCGAGATTTCTTTTTGGTTTTAATTGCTGAAGCATTAGATGATAAATACAATGTACAGATCAAAGTTGACAAAGCCATCATTCTAACTAAGCGCAAATTTATTGGCACTCTTGTGTCGCATCGTGTGCGTAATAATGATGTCAAAACGGTATTGAGCTCATACCAGAATCCTACCAAGGATGACTTGAATAAATTAAAGTCTCTGGAAACCGTAATTGGACAAAAAACACTAGTGCAGGAAATCGATGCGAACGAGATGCAGGCTCTGAAACAAAAATCCGATGAGCTTAAACAACAACAACAGTCATCGACCCGCATCAAACAGGAAATAGCTCAGGCAGCATCGACAATGCCGGATTATAAATTGAGGGCTCGCATTAAGAACGATGAGGTGGAGGAAGTTCAAGCTGAATTGTATTTGCCGAAATGCGTAAGTTGAATAAATCTAATAAAATTGCAAAAACTGTTATATTGTGTAATTCTTTTTGTTAGATTTCTTCTCATGAGGTTACTTTGGATATTGGCGAAGATCGTATACTGTTGGAATCTATGAAGCACGGTTACCTCTTTGAAAAGTTTGTAAACTATCGTTTGAACCAGGAAAAGGCCCAGGCTATATTCGATAAAACCAATAAGGTTTGTACCTATTCATTTCCATTGGTTTCCTTAATTATGTAAAAGTAATTATTGTTTCAGATGCTTCAAATTCGTATTCCAGTCATATCAGCCTAGTAAATGTCTTAATTTATAATCTGATATATATATATAAGTGGGTTTTCTTGTCGCAATACGTTTTTATAATTTCCTGAAATATTTAATAAAAAATATAATATTTATGAATTGTTGGCTGTAATAAAGGATGATTACAAACTGTATTAACTGTGCTACTCATCTATGTATATGCATATAACACGATTTATTCCGGAAAAACATAATAGGCTGGGAAAAAAAGAGCAGAGCGTAAAATGATTTCTTACCGGTCTTGGGGTTTATTTTTTATTCATAGATTTTGATGGTGCACACCGAACAATTTATTCTTTGCTTTTACGATTTTATTTTGTCTGTTCTACGTCGATAAGAAATCAGCAGCTGATAGCACTTAGAATGTATCGCGAAGAGCTAGATAGTTTCAGAATTCAAATTTCAGAATCTAGCGATTTTCTTACCAACACTGAAAATTAATTCATTACAGAATCACTCACCTCATCAGCCCGACAACATTCAATAATCTAGAACGAGATCTTCACCTACCCTAGAAAATTGCAGAGATCCAGAATTACGATTGGAATAGTGGATTTTACTTGAACATGGTGTAAAAACAACTGGTCAAAGAGACGGTCATACAGAATGCGGTAATGAAAATTACTTACTTATTTCCCTTAACATTCCATGAAGGAACAGACGGGGAACTTCTCTCGAATCAGTAAGCTGTATACAATATAATTTGCCGGCTCCGACGGCTAATGCTTTTCTAGAGAAGTTGTACATAACTTAGAGATTGTTCTCTTACTCGTAAAGTCGCCAACATTTACGAGGTGAAAACACACGCTGATCTTACCCGGTTTCGAACACGGGTTCTTCTGTGTGATAGTCGCACACACTACCTACCACACCACGGCCTTCCACGTAATGAAAATTACGAGTGTAAAACTGGCACTGAAACATTAAAATATACAGAATACAAAGTAATAGCAGACAAGATGGTTGCTTTTCTCAAAGATTCAAAGTTCAAAATACCCCAGTCACATTTGCTTATAAGATACTAGGGAGATGACGGAGTCGATACGATATTTTCTCAAATTATCTGAAGCGAGTATAAACATAGCAGAGATCTTATTGGGACTATACACAACGCTACATGTTCATCTAGACCAATTTAAGAATAATAATATTGCCTACTCAGAAATCAAGAAGAGCGTGATGGACTTTGAACAACGCTACCAAATAGTGAATTTTGCTTGAACAGAGACAGAGTCGAGTTCCAGATACGATATTTTCTCAAATTATCCGAAGCGAGTATAAACATAGCAGAGATCTAATTGGGACTATACGGAACGCTGCATTTTCATCTAGCGTGATGGATTTTGAACAACGCTACCTTGGCATATCAATACTTGAAATATTTTCAAAGCAAATAACGTTTTTTTTTAAAACAAATACGTTTTAAATACCCTCTTGGAAATGGTCTGCAAACGACTTGGGACGTCTGCCCTCTGTATGGCCTTTGCCTAGTGTCGGTGATGGTCACCCTAATTGTGGCAACGCGGACTAATGTCATCGTCAGCGAAAAATATCCCAAGCTGAGAGGAGAGACACTATATGTTTATTGTTTAAATGTCATTTATGTTAGTGTTAGTATTGTTTTTTAGAACATTTAGTTTCATATAAATAGGCCCTTCAGGCATACAATACTTTCCTTTTGCTGTAACCAAAAAATAAGTGAGTCGTGTTTATGTAAATATTTATTTATTTAAATTTGTCAATTTGTTTGTAAATAATTGTTTTAATAATTTATTCGTTTTATTTAAATAATTGTTTCGTTCATTATTTCTAATTTATTTGTAAATTAATTTCTTTGTATGTGCAGAGAATAAACAAACAACCAACCAAAACAACCAACAACAAAACCCAAACAGAAATCAAATTT
The DNA here is from genome assembly GCA_958296145.1 of Hydrotaea cyrtoneurina. Lineage (NCBI taxonomy): Eukaryota > Metazoa > Arthropoda > Insecta > Diptera > Muscidae > Hydrotaea > Hydrotaea cyrtoneurina. The sequence goes on along the minus strand of OY282514.1, from coordinate 44,808,954 downwards.
GTGTCATCAATATATAAAGGCCATTGGGACATCTTGGGGAGCCAGCCAGTTGGAAAGTTTATTCTGAAACAGCAAAAAGGACACCTAGGGTAGTTTAAGGATATGTAGTCAGTATTTGTGCTGTAAGATCCTTCTTTATTTAATAAATTTATTTTTAATCAATCAATCAATACTACAAAAGAAATAAATCGGGTTAAAAGAAGTCTAGAAGAACATTTGTTAGTGAAGAGCTATGCAACGTTGATTACGCCTCAATTGGAATGGATGCACAGAACAGTGTTTAAGATTGTATAACAACGACCCTAGAGACCGGCAACGAAAACGACCACCCCAGTACTTGATGAGAGAAATTCTCTAAAACTATCTGAGTGTTCCTGATGGTTTTTAAAACAATTGAAATGAAAATAGTAGAATGAATTAACCGTACAAAGGGGGATTCTATATTTTACTATGCAGAAGAAGAAGAAAACACATCTAAAAGCTGACAAGTGAATAGCAGACCAGTATAGCGGAAAAAATCTCTTAACCTTGGTCTTTCCCCCAAAGTGTATGATTTTAGTGTAATTGTCTAATGCTTTTCTAGCTGCATTCGATTCGAAATTGAGTCATGTTTTGGGTGGAATGTTGCGGTATGTTTACGTCAGCCAATGGACTAACGATAATATGTAACTAAAAAATAAATGTTTGGTTGTGTTAGGTAGCGGTGACTGTCATATTAGACGCACTTAAAGTAAAGTAAAGTAAAGTAAAAAGTAAAAACTGCTCAACGACACTTTCGTCTCTTCTGCGTCTCCGCATCTTCTGCAATGGTCATAAGCCTCGACTCCTAGTGTGGCAGCATGTACATCCCACTAAAATGGCAACTTAAAAAAATCGATCCATAAAAATATGGTTATATATATTACTTACTTTACTTATTTCCCTTAACATTCCATGAAGGAACAAAGGGGGACTTCTCTCGAATCAGTGAGCTGTGTACTATATAATTTAAGAGCACCGAACTCAATAGAACAGTAAAGTCTTGCTAATCCAAAAATTGCATTGATTGATCGGTTTATAGAAAAATTCAGATTACAGGTTGTGCGCTCCAACAGTTCCATGAGTTTGTCCCGAGATGCTATTTAAGGAACTCTGTACTATTGACATAATCCTTATTTATTTTCCAGTCTAAGTTGGATCAAGTTAACTCTTTCCGGCGCGGTGGTATGAAAACTATACCACTTATCTAATTAATTTTCCTACATTCTGTGTGCAATGGTATATGGTGGTGGTATAAAAATCATACCACATCCTTGCGTAAGGAAATATTTTTTTTTTAAGATTTTTTTCAATAAATTACTTCTATAAATAAAAGCAAATAAAAATTTTCTTTAATTTTTGCCGATTTTATATAGGGCGCCGGAAAGAGTTAAAGAGTCAGACTTGTTTGCGAACGCTGGGCATTGGCAGAGGAAATGCTGCAATGTTTCGTACCCGCATGTCCTTTAGACGCTGTTGTCTACTACTCCTATTTTGTGTAGATGCACTTGTGCCCTGATACCTATGGTCTTACTTGTTTCTGTTTTGCTCAGTTTCCACAAGGCTCCTGACAAAATTGTTCATTATTGTGAACAAAGTTGACGTCGTAGACAGATGTTCAATGGGCGAAATGTAGATTATTTGTATGAATGTATAGGTAATGGACCCATAGGGTCCATTGTGAATCGCTTCCGTATAGTTGAAGAAAGTAGAGTAAAGATAGACTAAATGTTGAAAGATTATGTGAGAGTCAGCCAAAAATCTATCCCCTAGACATTTTAGCCTGTGGCGTTGCAGACTTGGACAATGGCAAAGACTGTGTTCTATTGTCTCTAATTCCTCCTCATTCTGAAGATCTGTTATCTCATCTGCTGGTCCTCGCCCTTTCTGAGCAGTGGCCTGTGATGGCTCCTATTGCAATTTTGTGGATTCTTCTATCCAGTCCCATCACTGCATTTATTCTCGCTATATCTAACCTAGACCTCAAGGCGTTCGATACATTCCCAGTTAGTAAGGGTTTTGTTTAGGACAAGAATAATAATATCAATGTCACAGTGCCCTGGCACCCAGCATAAACCTAGGTTGTAGTCACTTAGAAGTAGGAATGAATAACAATGTGCAAGCTGTTTCTATCGGACATCAGGACAACACAGCGCAAAATATTTTGTGTTGCATAGGGTGACCTATTTATTTTTAAAATATAACTTTCTTGTATGTGAATAAAAATAAATACTTTATAAACTAAAGTTTCATATTTTTTTGATATCTTTACAGGTCATTAAAATTACCTTGATAAGCCAAGAACAACAATATTCGTGCTGTTTCGATCGGACTTAATATGAAGACACAGCGTACTAAATGTTATTTCGGGGGGTTGTAGGGTGCTTTGAAGTTTCGAAGTCGTCAGTGGATAAGCTACAAAACAGGGAGTGTCCGCTTTTTTCGTCACCATATAGTATATATACTATCAGAAGTCGTCTTAAGATTTGTTCTTGATGGCGTTTGCTATTGTATTACATTAACGGGATAATACATGATACTAATTCCACATCATGTGTGTCATTTCGTATAATCTACAAAGACAAAGCTAACATGTAACGCAAAGAGATATTTAATTGTGAAAATCAAATTCAAATTTTATTTGTTTCATTTTCTGTTGTACAATATCTAATCAAAGTTCTTATTTACCAAGTGAAACTAAGTTTCATTTCATATTCATTATGTAATTGATTTCGTGTATGGTTAGAGAAAATACTGTCTCTGTTCTGTCTGCCTTTATTCGACATGTCCAGCCTTCTTTATTTGCCAGATAATTGTTCATACAATTTTGGCACATAGTCGTCCCATTCGGCTTGATAGAAATTACCGGCGACGGGATTGCCCAACTTGTATTTTTGGGCAAATGCTGCGATCTTGAAGCAACCGCGTCCATCCCCACTATTATTTGGCAAACGTGTTTCGTCAAATGTAAGTTTGCCTTCCTGTTTGTACACCAAGAAAACATAGCGATGCAGTCCGGTACCTTCTGGAGGTCCAGAACCAACATAAGCCGACAAAACCTCACCACCAGCAATATTTCCGCCGGGAACATTACCCACCAACCAATGATGCCATTCACGGTATGTGGCTTCTTTTCGGCTGGGTGCATCGGGATCAGTCATCACTACGGTGTACAATGCATTGGGATCGGCTTTCCAGCTCAGTTCTGGTTGATCTTTTACTTGAGTTGGAGTCAAAACATTGCCCTCCTTTACTTGAACACCTCCGCCGTAGCTCACACTTAGCAGTTCACTGGGTGCCACGCTAATCACATCAGGCACAACCTGATTGTCCTCGAAACTCTTCAATGACATTTTCTTGGCAAAAAATCGTTTACTTCCGTCGTTTACAGATAACACCGACACCACCGGCGTCACAGCAGAATTGAAATGACATTTTTTGACATATTTTTGATCCATAAAAATATGGTTATATATATTACTTACTTTACTTATTTCCCTTAACATTCCATGAAGGAACAAAGGGGGACTTCTCTCGAATCAGTGAGCTGTGTACTATATAATTTGTTTACTATATAATTTAAGAGCACCGAACTCAATAGAACAGTAAAGTCTTGCTAATCCAAAAATTGCATGGATTGATCGGTTTATAGAAAAATTCAGATTACAGGTTGTGCGCTCCAACAGTTCCATGAGTTTGTCCCGAGATGCTAGTTAAGGAACTCTGTACTATTGACATAATCCTTAATTATTTTCCAGTCTAAGTTGGATCAAGTTAAAGAGTCAGACTTGTTTGCGAACGCTGGGCATTGGCAGAGGAAATGCTGCAATGTTTCGTACCCGCATGTCCTTTAGACGCTGTTGTCTACTACTCCTATTTTGTGTAGATGCACTTGTGCCGTGATACCTATGGTCTTACTTGTTTCTGTTTTGCTCAGTTTCCGCAAGGCTCCTGACAAAATTGTTCATTATTGTGAACAAAGTTGACGTAGACAGATGTTCAATGGGCGAAATGTAGATTATTTGTATGAATGTATAGGTAATGGACCCATAGGGTCCATTGTGAATCGCTTCCGTATAGTTGAAGAAAGTAGGAAGAGAGTTGAAGAAAGAAAGTAGACTAAATGTTGAAAGATTATGTGAGAGTCAGCCAAAAATCTATCCCCTAGACATTTTAGCCTGTGGCGTTGCAGACTTGGACAATGACAAAGAATGTGTTCTATTGTCTCTAATTCCTCCTCATTCCGAAGATCTGTTATCTCATCTGCTGGTCCTCGCCCTTTCTGAGCAGTGGCCTGTGATGGCTCCTATTGCAATTTTGTGTATTCTTCTATCCAGTCCCATCAGTGCATTTATTCTCGCTATATCTAACCTAGACCTCAAGGCGTTCGATACATTCCCAGTTAGTAAGTGTTTTGTTTAGGACAATAATAATAATAAATAAATCAAATATAATCTTTCTGCCTTTTGAAAAAGTATCTGATTCGCGGATTTAACCGATCTATCCGCTTCCTCAATATGTATAGCTGAGCCCGTTCGTGCCAGCTCATCCTCGATTTCATTGCCTTCAATGTCACAGTGCCCTGGCACCCAGCATAAACCTAGGTTGTAGTCACTTAGAAGTAGGAATGAATAACAATGTGCAAGCTGTTTCTATCGGACATCAGGACAACACAGCGCAAAATATTTTGTGTTGCATAGGGTGACCTATTTATTTTTAAAATATAACTTTCTTGTATGTGAATAAAAATAAATACTTTATAAACTAAAGTTTCATATTTTTTTGATATCTTTACAGGTCATTAAAATGACCTTGATAAGCCAAGAACAACAATATTCGTGCTGTTTCGATCGGACTTAATATGAAGACACAGCGTACTAAATGTTATTTCGGGGGGTTGTAGGGTGCTTTGAAGTTTCGAAGTCGTCAGTGGATAAGCTACAAAACAGGGAGTGTCCGCTTTTTTCGTCACCATATAGTATATATACTATCAGAAGTCGTCTTAAGATTTGTTCTTGATGGCGTTTGCTATTGTATTACATTAACGGGATAATACATGATACTAATTCCACATCATGTGTGTCATTTCGTATAATCTACAAAGACAAAGCTAACATGTAACGCAAAGAGATATTTAATTGTGAAAATCAAATTCAAATTTTATTTGTTTCATTTTCTGTTGTACAATATCTAATCAAAGTTCTTATTTACCAAGTGAAACTAAGTTTCATTTCATATTCATTATGTAATTGATTTCGTGTATGGTTAGAGAAAATACTGTCTCTGTTCTGTCTGCCTTTATTCGACATGTCCAGCCTTCTTTATTTGCCAGATAATTGTTCATACAATTTTGGCACATAGTCGTCCCATTCGGCTTGATAGAAATTACCGGCGACGGGATTGCCCAACTTGTATTTTTGGGCAAATGCTGCGATCTTGAAGCAACCGCGTCCATCCCCACTATTATTTGGCAAACGTGTTTCGTCAAATGTAAGTTTGCCTTCCTGTTTGTACACCAAGAAAACATAGCGATGCAGTCCGGTACCTTCTGGAGGTCCAGAACCAACATAAGCCGACAAAACCTCACCACCAGCAATATTTCCGCCGGGAACATTACCCACCAACCAATGATGCCATTCACGGTATGTGGCTTCTTTTCGGCTGGGTGCATCGGGATCAGTCATCACTACGGTGTACAATGCATTGGGATCGGCTTTCCAGCTCAGTTCTGGTTGATCTTTTACTTGAGTTGGAGTCAAAACATTGCCCTCCTTTACTTGAACACCTCCGCCGTAGCTCACACTTAGCAGTTCACTGGGTGCCACGCTAATCACATCAGGCACAACCTGATTGTCCTCGAAACTCTTCAATGACATTTTCTTGGCAAAAAATCGTTTACTTCCGTCGTTTACAGATAACACCGACACCACCGGCGTCACAGCAGAATTGAAATGACATTTTTTGACATATTTTTGATCCATAAAAATATGGTTATATATATTACTTACTTTACTTATTTCCCTTAACATTCCATGAAGGAACAAAGGGGGACTTCTCTCGAATCAGTGAGCTGTGTACTATATAATTTGTTTACTATATAATTTAAGAGCACCGAACTCAATAGAACAGTAAAGTCTTGCTAATCCAAAAATTGCATGGATTGATCGGTTTATAGAAAAATTCAGATTACAGGTTGTGCGCTCCAACAGTTCCATGAGTTTGTCCCGAGATGCTAGTTAAGGAACTCTGTACTATTGACATAATCCTTAATTATTTTCCAGTCTAAGTTGGATCAAGTTAAAGAGTCAGACTTGTTTGCGAACGCTGGGCATTGGCAGAGGAAATGCTGCAATGTTTCGTACCCGCATGTCCTTTAGACGCTGTTGTCTACTACTCCTATTTTGTGTAGATGCACTTGTGCCGTGATACCTATGGTCTTACTTGTTTCTGTTTTGCTCAGTTTCCGCAAGGCTCCTGACAAAATTGTTCATTATTGTGAACAAAGTTGACGTAGACAGATGTTCAATGGGCGAAATGTAGATTATTTGTATGAATGTATAGGTAATGGACCCATAGGGTCCATTGTGAATCGCTTCCGTATAGTTGAAGAAAGTAGGAAGAGAGTTGAAGAAAGAAAGTAGACTAAATGTTGAAAGATTATGTGAGAGTCAGCCAAAAATCTATCCCCTAGACATTTTAGCCTGTGGCGTTGCAGACTTGGACAATGACAAAGAATGTGTTCTATTGTCTCTAATTCCTCCTCATTCCGAAGATCTGTTATCTCATCTGCTGGTCCTCGCCCTTTCTGAGCAGTGGCCTGTGATGGCTCCTATTGCAATTTTGTGTATTCTTCTATCCAGTCCCATCAGTGCATTTATTCTCGCTATATCTAACCTAGACCTCAAGGCGTTCGATACATTCCCAGTTAGTAAGTGTTTTGTTTAGGACAATAATAATAATAAATAAATCAAATATAATCTTTCTGCCTTTTGAAAAAGTATCTGATTCGCGGATTTAACCGATCTATCCGCTTCCTCAATATGTATAGCTGAGCCCGTTCGTGCCAGCTCATCCTCGATTTCATTGCCTTCAATGTCACAGTGCCCTGGCACCCAGCATAAACCTAGGTTGTAGTCACTTAGAAGTAGGAATGAATAACAATGTGCAAGCTGTTTCTATCGGACATCAGGACAACACAGCGCAAAATATTTTGTGTTGCATAGGGTGACCTATTTATTTTTAAAATATAACTTTCTTGTATGTGAATAAAAATAAATACTTTATAAACTAAAGTTTCATATTTTTTTGATATCTTTACAGGTCATTAAAATGACCTTGATAAGCCAAGAACAACAATATTCGTGCTGTTTCGATCGGACTTAATATGAAGACACAGCGTACTAAATGTTATTTCGGGGGGTTGTAGGGTGCTTTGAAGTTTCGAAGTCGTCAGTGGATAAGCTACAAAACAGGGAGTGTCCGCTTTTTTCGTCACCATATAGTATATATACTATCAGAAGTCGTCTTAAGATTTGTTCTTGATGGCGTTTGCTATTGTATTACATTAACGGGATAATACATGATACTAATTCCACATCATGTGTGTCATTTCGTATAATCTACAAAGACAAAGCTAACATGTAACGCAAAGAGATATTTAATTGTGAAAATCAAATTCAAATTTTATTTGTTTCATTTTCTGTTGTACAATATCTAATCAAAGTTCTTATTTACCAAGTGAAACTAAGTTTCATTTCATATTCATTATGTAATTGATTTCGTGTATGGTTAGAGAAAATACTGTCTCTGTTCTGTCTGCCTTTATTCGACATGTCCAGCCTTCTTTATTTGCCAGATAATTGTTCATACAATTTTGGCACATAGTCGTCCCATTCGGCTTGATAGAAATTACCGGCGACGGGATTGCCCAACTTGTATTTTTGGGCAAATGCTGCGATCTTGAAGCAACCGCGTCCATCCCCACTATTATTTGGCAAACGTGTTTCGTCAAATGTAAGTTTGCCTTCCTGTTTGTACACCAAGAAAACATAGCGATGCAGTCCGGTACCTTCTGGAGGTCCAGAACCAACATAAGCCGACAAAACCTCACCACCAGCAATATTTCCGCCGGGAACATTACCCACCAACCAATGATGCCATTCACGGTATGTGGCTTCTTTTCGGCTGGGTGCATCGGGATCAGTCATCACTACGGTGTACAATGCATTGGGATCGGCTTTCCAGCTCAGTTCTGGTTGATCTTTTACTTGAGTTGGAGTCAAAACATTGCCCTCCTTTACTTGAACACCTCCGCCGTTGCTCACACTTAGCAGTTCACTGGGTGCCACGCTAATCACATCAGGCACAACCTGATTGTCCTCGAAACTCTTCAATGACATTTTCTTGGCAAAAAATCGTTTACTTCCGTCGTTTACAGATAACACCGACACCACCGGCGTCACAGCAGAATTGAAATGACATTTTTTGACATATTTTTGATCCATAAAAATATGGTTATATATATTACTTACTTTACTTATTTCCCTTAACATTCCATGAAGGAACAAAGGGGGACTTCTCTCGAATCAGTGAGCTGTGTACTATATAATTTGTTTACTATATAATTTAAGAGCACCGAACTCAATAGAACAGTAAAGTCTTGCTAATCCAAAAATTGCATGGATTGATCGGTTTATAGAAAAATTCAGATTACAGGTTGTGCGCTCCAACAGTTCCATGAGTTTGTCCCGAGATGCTAGTTAAGGAACTCTGTACTATTGACATAATCCTTAATTATTTTCCAGTCTAAGTTGGATCAAGTTAAAGAGTCAGACTTGTTTGCGAACGCTGGGCATTGGCAGAGGAAATGCTGCAATGTTTCGTACCCGCATGTCCTTTAGACGCTGTTGTCTACTACTCCTATTTTGTGTAGATGCACTTGTGCCGTGATACCTATGGTCTTACTTGTTTCTGTTTTGCTCAGTTTCCGCAAGGCTCCTGACAAAATTGTTCATTATTGTGAACAAAGTTGACGTAGACAGATGTTCAATGGGCGAAATGTAGATTATTTGTATGAATGTATAGGTAATGGACCCATAGGGTCCATTGTGAATCGCTTCCGTATAGTTGAAGAAAGTAGGAAGAGAGTTGAAGAAAGAAAGTAGACTAAATGTTGAAAGATTATGTGAGAGTCAGCCAAAAATCTATCCCCTAGACATTTTAGCCTGTGGCGTTGCAGACTTGGACAATGACAAAGAATGTGTTCTATTGTCTCTAATTCCTCCTCATTCCGAAGATCTGTTATCTCATCTGCTGGTCCTCGCCCTTTCTGAGCAGTGGCCTGTGATGGCTCCTATTGCAATTTTGTGTATTCTTCTATCCAGTCCCATCAGTGCATTTATTCTCGCTATATCTAACCTAGACCTCAAGGCGTTCGATACATTCCCAGTTAGTAAGTGTTTTGTTTAGGACAATAATAATAATAAATAAATCAAATATAATCTTTCTGCCTTTTGAAAAAGTATCTGATTCGCGGATTTAACCGATCTATCCGCTTCCTCAATATGTATAGCTGAGCCCGTTCGTGCCAGCTCATCCTCGATTTCATTGCCTTCAATGTCACAGTGCCCTGGCACCCAGCATAAACCTAGGTTGTAGTCACTTAGAAGTAGGAATGAATAACAATGTGCAAGCTGTTTCTATCGGACATCAGGACAACACAGCGCAAAATATTTTGTGTTGCATAGGGTGACCTATTTATTTTTAAAATATAACTTTCTTGTATGTGAATAAAAATAAATACTTTATAAACTAAAGTTTCATATTTTTTTGATATCTTTACAGGTCATTAAAATGACCTTGATAAGCCAAGAACAACAATATTCGTGCTGTTTCGATCGGACTTAATATGAAGACACAGCGTACTAAATGTTATTTCGGGGGGTTGTAGGGTGCTTTGAAGTTTCGAAGTCGTCAGTGGATAAGCTACAAAACAGGGAGTGTCCGCTTTTTTCGTCACCATATAGTATATATACTATCAGAAGTCGTCTTAAGATTTGTTCTTGATGGCGTTTGCTATTGTATTACATTAACGGGATAATACATGATACTAATTCCACATCATGTGTGTCATTTCGTATAATCTACAAAGACAAAGCTAACATGTAACGCAAAGAGATATTTAATTGTGAAAATCAAATTCAAATTTTATTTGTTTCATTTTCTGTTGTACAATATCTAATCAAAGTTCTTATTTACCAAGTGAAACTAAGTTTCATTTCATATTCATTATGTAATTGATTTCGTGTATGGTTAGAGAAAATACTGTCTCTGTTCTGTCTGCCTTTATTCGACATGTCCAGCCTTCTTTATTTGCCAGATAATTGTTCATACAATTTTGGCACATAGTCGTCCCATTCGGCTTGATAGAAATTACCGGCGACGGGATTGCCCAACTTGTATTTTTGGGCAAATGCTGCGATCTTGAAGCAACCGCGTCCATCCCCACTATTATTTGGCAAACGTGTTTCGTCAAATGTAAGTTTGCCTTCCTGTTTGTACACCAAGAAAACATAGCGATGCAGTCCGGTACCTTCTGGAGGTCCAGAACCAACATAAGCCGACAAAACCTCACCACCAGCAATATTTCCGCCGGGAACATTACCCACCAACCAATGATGCCATTCACGGTATGTGGCTTCTTTTCGGCTGGGTGCATCGGGATCAGTCATCACTACGGTGTACAATGCATTGGGATCGGCTTTCCAGCTCAGTTCTGGTTGATCTTTTACTTGAGTTGGAGTCAAAACATTGCCCTCCTTTACTTGAACACCTCCGCCGTAGCTCACACTTAGCAGTTCACTGGGTGCCACGCTAATCACATCAGGCACAACCTGATTGTCCTCGAAACTCTTCAATGACATTTTCTTGGCAAAAAATCGTTTACTTCCGTCGTTTACAGATAACACCGACACCACCGGCGTCACAGCAGAATTGAAATGACATTTTTTGACATATTTTTGATCCATAAAAATATGGTTATATATATTACTTACTTTACTTATTTCCCTTAACATTCCATGAAGGAACAAAGGGGGACTTCTCTCGAATCAGTGAGCTGTGTACTATATAATTTGTTTACTATATAATTTAAGAGCACCGAACTCAATAGAACAGTAAAGTCTTGCTAATCCAAAAATTGCATGGATTGATCGGTTTATAGAAAAATTCAGATTACAGGTTGTGCGCTCCAACAGTTCCATGAGTTTGTCCCGAGATGCTAGTTAAGGAACTCTGTACTATTGACATAATCCTTAATTATTTTCCAGTCTAAGTTGGATCAAGTTAAAGAGTCAGACTTGTTTGCGAACGCTGGGCATTGGCAGAGGAAATGCTGCAATGTTTCGTACCCGCATGTCCTTTAGACGCTGTTGTCTACTACTCCTATTTTGTGTAGATGCACTTGTGCCGTGATACCTATGGTCTTACTTGTTTCTGTTTTGCTCAGTTTCCGCAAGGCTCCTGACAAAATTGTTCATTATTGTGAACAAAGTTGACGTAGACAGATGTTCAATGGGCGAAATGTAGATTATTTGTATGAATGTATAGGTAATGGACCCATAGGGTCCATTGTGAATCGCTTCCGTATAGTTGAAGAAAGTAGGAAGAGAGTTGAAGAAAGAAAGTAGACTAAATGTTGAAAGATTATGTGAGAGTCAGCCAAAAATCTATCCCCTAGACATTTTAGCCTGTGGCGTTGCAGACTTGGACAATGACAAAGAATGTGTTCTATTGTCTCTAATTCCTCCTCATTCCGAAGATCTGTTATCTCATCTGCTGGTCCTCGCCCTTTCTGAGCAGTGGCCTGTGATGGCTCCTATTGCAATTTTGTGTATTCTTCTATCCAGTCCCATCAGTGCATTTATTCTCGCTATATCTAACCTAGACCTCAAGGCGTTCGATACATTCCCAGTTAGTAAGTGTTTTGTTTAGGACAATAATAATAATAAATAAATCAAATATAATCTTTCTGCCTTTTGAAAAAGTATCTGATTCGCGGATTTAACCGATCTATCCGCTTCCTCAATATGTATAGCTGAGCCCGTTCGTGCCAGCTCATCCTCGATTTCATTGCCTTCAATGTCACAGTGCCCTGGCACCCAGCATAAACCTAGGTTGTAGTCACTTAGAAGTAGGAATGAATAACAATGTGCAAGCTGTTTCTATCGGACATCAGGACAACACAGCGCAAAATATTTTGTGTTGCATAGGGTGACCTATTTATTTTTAAAATATAACTTTCTTGTATGTGAATAAAAATAAATACTTTATAAACTAAAGTTTCATATTTTTTTGATATCTTTACAGGTCATTAAAATGACCTTGATAAGCCAAGAACAACAATATTCGTGCTGTTTCGATCGGACTTAATATGAAGACACAGCGTACTAAATGTTATTTCGGGGGGTTGTAGGGTGCTTTGAAGTTTCGAAGTCGTCAGTGGATAAGCTACAAAACAGGGAGTGTCCGCTTTTTTCGTCACCATATAGTATATATACTATCAGAAGTCGTCTTAAGATTTGTTCTTGATGGCGTTTGCTATTGTATTACATTAACGGGATAATACATGATACTAATTCCACATCATGTGTGTCATTTCGTATAATCTACAAAGACAAAGCTAACATGTAACGCAAAGAGATATTTAATTGTGAAAATCAAATTCAAATTTTATTTGTTTCATTTTCTGTTGTACAATATCTAATCAAAGTTCTTATTTACCAAGTGAAACTAAGTTTCATTTCATATTCATTATGTAATTGATTTCGTGTATGGTTAGAGAAAATACTGTCTCTGTTCTGTCTGCCTTTATTCGACATGTCCAGCCTTCTTTATTTGCCAGATAATTGTTCATACAATTTTGGCACATAGTCGTCCCATTCGGCTTGATAGAAATTACCGGCGACGGGATTGCCCAACTTGTATTTTTGGGCAAATGCTGCGATCTTGAAGCAACCGCGTCCATCCCCACTATTATTTGGCAAACGTGTTTCGTCAAATGTAAGTTTGCCTTCCTGTTTGTACACCAAGAAAACATAGCGATGCAGTCCGGTACCTTCTGGAGGTCCAGAACCAACATAAGCCGACAAAACCTCACCACCAGCAATATTTCCGCCGGGAACATTACCCACCAACCAATGATGCCATTCACGGTATGTGGCTTCTTTTCGGCTGGGTGCATCGGGATCAGTCATCACTACGGTGTACAATGCATTGGGATCGGCTTTCCAGCTCAGTTCTGGTTGATCTTTTACTTGAGTTGGAGTCAAAACATTGCCCTCCTTTACTTGAACACCTCCGCCGTAGCTCACACTTATCAGTTCACTGGGTGCCACGCTAATCACATCAGGCACAACCTGATTGTCCTCGAAACTCTTCAATGACATTTTCTTGGCAAAAAATCGTTTACTTCCGTCGTTTACAGATAACACCGACACCACCGGCGTCACAGCAGAATTGAAATGACATTTTTTGACATATTTTTGATCCATAAAAATATGGTTATATATATTACTTACTTTACTTATTTCCCTTAACATTCCATGAAGGAACAAAGGGGGACTTCTCTCGAATCAGTGAGCTGTGTACTATATAATTTGTTTACTATATAATTTAAGAGCACCGAACTCAATAGAACAGTAAAGTCTTGCTAATCCAAAAATTGCATGGATTGATCGGTTTATAGAAAAATTCAGATTACAGGTTGTGCGCTCCAACAGTTCCATGAGTTTGTCCCGAGATGCTAGTTAAGGAACTCTGTACTATTGACATAATCCTTAATTATTTTCCAGTCTAAGTTGGATCAAGTTAAAGAGTCAGACTTGTTTGCGAACGCTGGGCATTGGCAGAGGAAATGCTGCAATGTTTCGTACCCGCATGTCCTTTAGACGCTGTTGTCTACTACTCCTATTTTGTGTAGATGCACTTGTGCCGTGATACCTATGGTCTTACTTGTTTCTGTTTTGCTCAGTTTCCGCAAGGCTCCTGACAAAATTGTTCATTATTGTGAACAAAGTTGACGTAGACAGATGTTCAATGGGCGAAATGTAGATTATTTGTATGAATGTATAGGTAATGGACCCATAGGGTCCATTGTGAATCGCTTCCGTATAGTTGAAGAAAGTAGGAAGAGAGTTGAAGAAAGAAAGTAGACTAAATGTTGAAAGATTATGTGAGAGTCAGCCAAAAATCTATCCCCTAGACATTTTAGCCTGTGGCGTTGCAGACTTGGACAATGACAAAGAATGTGTTCTATTGTCTCTAATTCCTCCTCATTCCGAAGATCTGTTATCTCATCTGCTGGTCCTCGCCCTTTCTGAGCAGTGGCCTGTGATGGCTCCTATTGCAATTTTGTGTATTCTTCTATCCAGTCCCATCAGTGCATTTATTCTCGCTATATCTAACCTAGACCTCAAGGCGTTCGATACATTCCCAGTTAGTAAGTGTTTTGTTTAGGACAATAATAATAATAAATAAATCAAATATAATCTTTCTGCCTTTTGAAAAAGTATCTGATTCGCGGATTTAACCGATCTATCCGCTTCCTCAATATGTATAGCTGAGCCCGTTCGTGCCAGCTCATCCTCGATTTCATTGCCTTCAATGTCACAGTGCCCTGGCACCCAGCATAAACCTAGGTTGTAGTCACTTAGAAGTAGGAATGAATAACAATGTGCAAGCTGTTTCTATCGGACATCAGGACAACACAGCGCAAAATATTTTGTGTTGCATAGGGTGACCTATTTATTTTTAAAATATAACTTTCTTGTATGTGAATAAAAATAAATACTTTATAAACTAAAGTTTCATATTTTTTTGATATCTTTACAGGTCATTAAAATGACCTTGATAAGCCAAGAACAACAATATTCGTGCTGTTTCGATCGGACTTAATATGAAGACACAGCGTACTAAATGTTATTTCGGGGGGTTGTAGGGTGCTTTGAAGTTTCGAAGTCGTCAGTGGATAAGCTACAAAACAGGGAGTGTCCGCTTTTTTCGTCACCATATAGTATATATACTATCAGAAGTCGTCTTAAGATTTGTTCTTGATGGCGTTTGCTATTGTATTACATTAACGGGATAATACATGATACTAATTCCACATCATGTGTGTCATTTCGTATAATCTACAAAGACAAAGCTAACATGTAACGCAAAGAGATATTTAATTGTGAAAATCAAATTCAAATTTTATTTGTTTCATTTTCTGTTGTACAATATCTAATCAAAGTTCTTATTTACCAAGTGAAACTAAGTTTCATTTCATATTCATTATGTAATTGATTTCGTGTATGGTTAGAGAAAATACTGTCTCTGTTCTGTCTGCCTTTATTCGACATGTCCAGCCTTCTTTATTTGCCAGATAATTGTTCATACAATTTTGGCACATAGTCGTCCCATTCGGCTTGATAGAAATTACCGGCGACGGGATTGCCCAACTTGTATTTTTGGGCAAATGCTGCGATCTTGAAGCAACCGCGTCCATCCCCACTATTATTTGGCAAACGTGTTTCGTCAAATGTAAGTTTGCCTTCCTGTTTGTACACCAAGAAAACATAGCGATGCAGTCCGGTACCTTCTGGAGGTCCAGAACCAACATAAGCCGACAAAACCTCACCACCAGCAATATTTCCGCCGGGAACATTACCCACCAACCAATGATGCCATTCACGGTATGTGGCTTCTTTTCGGCTGGGTGCATCGGGATCAGTCATCACTACGGTGTACAATGCATTGGGATCGGCTTTCCAGCTCAGTTCTGGTTGATCTTTTACTTGAGTTGGAGTCAAAACATTGCCCTCCTTTACTTGAACACCTCCGCCGTAGCTCACACTTAGCAGTTCACTGGGTGCCACGCTAATCACATCAGGCACAACCTGATTGTCCTCGAAACTCTTCAATGACATTTTCTTGGCAAAAAATCGTTTACTTCCGTCGTTTACAGATAACACCGACACCACCGGCGTCACAGCAGAATTGAAATGACATTTTTTGACATATTTTTGATCCATAAAAATATGGTTATATATATTACTTACTTTACTTATTTCCCTTAACATTCCATGAAGGAACAAAGGGGGACTTCTCTCGAATCAGTGAGCTGTGTACTATATAATTTGTTTACTATATAATTTAAGAGCACCGAACTCAATAGAACAGTAAAGTCTTGCTAATCCAAAAATTGCATGGATTGATCGGTTTATAGAAAAATTCAGATTACAGGTTGTGCGCTCCAACAGTTCCATGAGTTTGTCCCGAGATGCTAGTTAAGGAACTCTGTACTATTGACATAATCCTTAATTATTTTCCAGTCTAAGTTGGATCAAGTTAAAGAGTCAGACTTGTTTGCGAACGCTGGGCATTGGCAGAGGAAATGCTGCAATGTTTCGTACCCGCATGTCCTTTAGACGCTGTTGTCTACTACTCCTATTTTGTGTAGATGCACTTGTGCCGTGATACCTATGGTCTTACTTGTTTCTGTTTTGCTCAGTTTCCGCAAGGCTCCTGACAAAATTGTTCATTATTGTGAACAAAGTTGACGTAGACAGATGTTCAATGGGCGAAATGTAGATTATTTGTATGAATGTATAGGTAATGGACCCATAGGGTCCATTGTGAATCGCTTCCGTATAGTTGAAGAAAGTAGGAAGAGAGTTGAAGAAAGAAAGTAGACTAAATGTTGAAAGATTATGTGAGAGTCAGCCAAAAATCTATCCCCTAGACATTTTAGCCTGTGGCGTTGCAGACTTGGACAATGACAAAGAATGTGTTCTATTGTCTCTAATTCCTCCTCATTCCGAAGATCTGTTATCTCATCTGCTGGTCCTCGCCCTTTCTGAGCAGTGGCCTGTGATGGCTCCTATTGCAATTTTGTGTATTCTTCTATCCAGTCCCATCAGTGCATTTATTCTCGCTATATCTAACCTAGACCTCAAGGCGTTCGATACATTCCCAGTTAGTAAGTGTTTTGTTTAGGACAATAATAATAATAAATAAATCAAATATAATCTTTCTGCCTTTTGAAAAAGTATCTGATTCGCGGATTTAACCGATCTATCCGCTTCCTCAATATGTATAGCTGAGCCCGTTCGTGCCAGCTCATCCTCGATTTCATTGCCTTCAATGTCACAGTGCCCTGGCACCCAGCATAAACCTAGGTTGTAGTCACTTAGAAGTAGGAATGAATAACAATGTGCAAGCTGTTTCTATCGGACATCAGGACAACACAGCGCAAAATATTTTGTGTTGCATAGGGTGACCTATTTATTTTTAAAATATAACTTTCTTGTATGTGAATAAAAATAAATACTTTATAAACTAAAGTTTCATATTTTTTTGATATCTTTACAGGTCATTAAAATGACCTTGATAAGCCAAGAACAACAATATTCGTGCTGTTTCGATCGGACTTAATATGAAGACACAGCGTACTAAATGTTATTTCGGGGGGTTGTAGGGTGCTTTGAAGTTTCGAAGTCGTCAGTGGATAAGCTACAAAACAGGGAGTGTCCGCTTTTTTCGTCACCATATAGTATATATACTATCAGAAGTCGTCTTAAGATTTGTTCTTGATGGCGTTTGCTATTGTATTACATTAACGGGATAATACATGATACTAATTCCACATCATGTGTGTCATTTCGTATAATCTACAAAGACAAAGCTAACATGTAACGCAAAGAGATATTTAATTGTGAAAATCAAATTCAAATTTTATTTGTTTCATTTTCTGTTGTACAATATCTAATCAAAGTTCTTATTTACCAAGTGAAACTAAGTTTCATTTCATATTCATTATGTAATTGATTTCGTGTATGGTTAGAGAAAATACTGTCTCTGTTCTGTCTGCCTTTATTCGACATGTCCAGCCTTCTTTATTTGCCAGATAATTGTTCATACAATTTTGGCACATAGTCGTCCCATTCGGCTTGATAGAAATTACCGGCGACGGGATTGCCCAACTTGTATTTTTGGGCAAATGCTGCGATCTTGAAGCAACCGCGTCCATCCCCACTATTATTTGGCAAACGTGTTTCGTCAAATGTAAGTTTGCCTTCCTGTTTGTACACCAAGAAAACATAGCGATGCAGTCCGGTACCTTCTGGAGGTCCAGAACCAACATAAGCCGACAAAACCTCACCACCAGCAATATTTCCGCCGGGAACATTACCCACCAACCAATGATGCCATTCACGGTATGTGGCTTCTTTTCGGCTGGGTGCATCGGGATCAGTCATCACTACGGTGTACAATGCATTGGGATCGGCTTTCCAGCTCAGTTCTGGTTGATCTTTTACTTGAGTTGGAGTCAAAACATTGCCCTCCTTTACTTGAACACCTCCGCCGTAGCTCACACTTAGCAGTTCACTGGGTGCCACGCTAATCACATCAGGCACAACCTGATTGTCCTCGAAACTCTTCAATGACATTTTCTTGGCAAAAAATCGTTTACTTCCGTCGTTTACAGATAACACCGACACCACCGGCGTCACAGCAGAATTGAAATGACATTTTTTGACAGCTTCTTGTTGTGACAATGACAAGGCGGCGAAGTTTCTCGATGCCGTTGACACGACTAGCTCCCGCTTTCGTAGGGTATTGAGAACACGCGACGTTGCTACACGACCGCCGAAGCGCAAATAATTTGTGAACATCTTTTGCAACGACCGGCAATTAACTGCCGACAATTTTTTTTTTTTTTTTAATTTTCAGCAGTGTTACCGCCGGCAATTTTCAGAAAGTATCACAAAAAGGGTAATTCTTAAAAAAAGTGGCAAAAAAGTGGCACTTTTTTTGGTTTTTATTTTAAGAAAATAACAGCAAAAAAAGAGAACAAAAACAAGGTTAAATTCATAAAGCTTTCATCAAGACTATATTAATATACAAATATATAATATATGTATCCATATTTGATTTTTGACAAAACGGTTTCAAATAATTGCAATATTTCTTTAAAAAAAAAAAGAACTAATTTATGTTCCACAAGTCATATGTACTAAATTAAAACGAAATAATTTAATTATATCCCATTTCTACATTAATTTCTACATTTTGTCAACGAATTAAGATATATAATTTGAGATGACTCACTGTGAAATGTTTTGTTTAGTGAATTCATAATTTTAAGAATATAAACTAAAAATTTTAAATGTATCTTATTTGTTGTTGACAGTTTCATTTGAATTTTATGAATTGTTTCCAATTTGTTTGCACATTTCTCTTCAAATTGCTCCCTAATAAAATAGTGTTGCAGTACAGACCATTGTTCCAGTATCCTACTTGAAACGGAAGGTGGAGTATTCTTTTTTTTTAATAATGTAGCTTTTTTGTAATGTTAGGAGATTCATTTTCAGTCATTCTCTTTGACCACACTAAAAACCTGAAAATTATGGAATGATCTCAATAAAATAACCTCAAATAAAAATAACCTAAAGGAAACGTACTTATCCATTTTTAAGGATTATATTTGAGAAACAGCTTTTTTGTTCCGAATCAAATAATATGTTGTAGTAATATGCAGTACGGCAACCCTGATATGTATCATATGGCAACCCTGGAATGCACCAATGCATCAGCTTCAACAAAGGCAAAACTTGGCAGCACTTCATGTAAATATTGTAAGGACTGTTTCCTGTAAAATAAAGCTCTCTTGTATTTTTGATCCCGACTACATCACACGTGTTTTATTAAATCCACGAAAACAACGAAGATATCTTTGGAATCCCTCCATTAAAATGTCAAAATAATATAAACAAGAGGATTAATCTAAAAACGCGAAAAGTCGCACACAAGTATGAAAAAGGGGCACTAATTACCAAAAAGTGGCACAAACGTATCATTGCTCGAAAAAAGTGGCAAATGTGCCACTTTAGTGGCACAACGGTAACCCTGATTTTCAGATGCAGCAAATGGTGATGCCAATCCGAGAGACAAAATCTACTGGGGAACGGCGAACGGGATTGTAGACCCTGTTCACACTAACGAAAACTAGAGAGTTTTCAGCGCGCATACATATCCGTTTAAGCTACTGAAATCAAACTCTTTTACAATTAGAAATGGCTTTTAGTGGTTAAAGGGATATATATAGGTATCAGAATTAAGATGACAAAATCGTGTTTTTAAGATCGATAAAAATCACTGTGTGCGCCAGTAAAATCACAAAGTGCTAATCGATGGCTAATTTTTAAAGTAATTTTGGACAAATTGTTCAAGCGTGAACCTTTTCATGATGATTTGCAGAGTATGCTGTTTATAACTTACTGAAGCAAAATATATTTAAATATTCAATATTTACTGTATATTCTATCAGTTTCATTTAAAGCAACTTTTGCTATCCCTCTTACTTCTCTAAACCTCTCATCGAAAAATATGTTGAATAAGATTAATGTACTTTTTTACACACAGTTTGTCAATCCAACAAAAGATCCAGGAAAAGCTTTTCGGACGTTTGGAAATACTTTACATTAAGTGCAGACAAGAAATACGCAAAATGTCGTTTGTACTCATCTTACATATTGATCCCTGACGATGCAATTCAAGGAATTGCGAAATATCGGAAAATATAAATTAAAGTTTATAAAACAACTGACCTCGAGCTCGATTATTTACTAATTTTATATTAAATATTATGGTCAAAAAGCAACAACTCATTATATATAGTATATAAATATATACTAGATAATATAAAAATTAATAATAACAAAAAATTTTAAGTTACTTTTTTGTAACTTCTTTTCCAACTCTTCATTAATCAAATTCAGAGCTGAGAGCATGGAATCAAAAGTTTCTACTTTCAGTCTGTTCGTCAATTTATTTTTCATTAATACTAATTTTGAAAAAATACGCCCGGCGCAAGCACTACTTTGAGGCAAAGTGAAAACATATACTGCAATTCATATAGATTATTATATAAATATTCATTAATATTATTTTTCAAACCTCCAATTGTATGCCATAATGTTTCTTTAAAAAATATGTTGATATGACTTGTCATTTGACTTACTCTCTAATAATTTTAACTCATTTATAAAGGTCTCTGGTTTACTTATCACATCACTAAATTCAGTCACAAGATCAATATAATTAATGTGTGTATTAGATTTCAATGTTCAATGATTTCATGCCTCAATGATGGCTATACTGCGCTCAAAAAATATAAATTCGTATTCCTTCACTCCAAAGGATCAAAAACAAATTTCGTTGGTCATACGAGGTCTAAATCCTGAGTCGGATATAGATGAAATAAAATCTGAACTGGACAAAACAATTCCAGATACCATTGCGCACGTAACAAAATTTAAAACACCAACTTCAATTAAAAATGGTACTGACACTGGGCTGTCTGTCATTTCACAGATGTTCGTTATTATTATTTGATTTCAACTGAAACAAAAGAATTATTTTGAATTTTTAATATGTCTAGTAACAAAATCGAGGCTCTCCAGAAAATTTTTAATGTGGTAGAAACAACGTTCAACATGTATATGGCAATGGAATATAATTCCACATCACGGAGAAGATGGTGGGTACGACCTATAAATATTTCCAGAGACGAAGAAGGGTTTTTCCAAGTATGCATAAAGCAAATGCAAGAACAGGACGAGGAGCATTTCCATCTAGCAACTAGGATAAGCGTTGCTCTGTATAAGTTATTGCTCACACTCATAAGGCCAAATCTTGAGAAACATTCCGCCAGAAAGCAGATACAACCAGAATGTCGGTTATCTATTACCTTACTGTAAGTTTTTTTTTTTTAGAAATGGTCCATGTTGTTGTTTAAAAGATGTACTATTATTTAAAGATATCTTGCACACGGCTGCAGCATTCACGTTTTATCGTGGGCGTACAAACTAGGAATATCAACAGTAAAGCAAATAATATACGAAACCTGTGAAATAATATGGGAGAGGTTACACGAATTCTATATTGCTGTCCCAAATAGATCGGATTGGAATCAAATATCAAATTCATTTTACGAAAAAGCAGGACTTCGTCATTGCCTTGGTGCCATTGACGGCAAACACATCAATATAAAATGCCCGAAAAACAGTGGATCATTGTACTACAATTACAAAAAACATTTTAGTATTGTATTGATGGCGGCTTGTGATAGTAACTATGCATTTACATTTGTGGACGTCGGAGCATACGGAAGTCAAAGCGATGGCGGCGTTTTTAGAAGGAGTTCATTTGGGAAAAAAATTTCAATCAGGAATTAGACGTTCCGGCACCAAATTATTTGCCAAATTCCAATATATTGTTTCCGTATTATTTCGTGGGTGATAGTGCATTTCCATTGCTTCCAAACTTGATATGACCGTATCCTGGTACCGCATTGTCAGAGGAAAAAAGATATTTTAATAAAACATTATCGAAAACAAGATTTTAAACAGTGATAAAAAATACTACAATAACGAGTCATTTGAAGAAATTGGACCTGTTACATTAGAAAGCCCTCGGTTATTGAGAACAAACAGATCAACAACAGAAGCATTCAATATTCGCGAACATTTAAAGGACTATTTGTTTTCACAACAGTAATGTATTTATAACTAAAATAACAATAAAACTAGAAATTTTAATTTTTTACAAACGAATTTGTTAAAGTAGTAAATTTATAACTGAAATAAAAATAAAACTACAAATTTTAATTTTTACAAACAAATTTATTAAAATAGTAGATTAAAAACATTTCTGAGATCAATATTGATGAGTGTTGAAACGACTAACATTAGTGTTCTAGGGTTAATGATAAATTCAATTTAAAATAGGTAATAGAAAAGGTTTCGAGATCAACTTCATGTCTCTTTGTTATTACCACGTCCGTACTCGGCCAACTTGGAATAAACCAAACAACAAATTGCACTTTCAATTTCGCATATTTGAGTTGTTGTTAGGTTTGCTTCATTAACCCTATTTGCCAACGACCCCAAAAGTTGCGATGTTGAATTTGTTTTTGTTTCCGTCAACCTATTTAATGATGCGGATGCATTTTCCAAAAAATTCAGCATTTTTTCCTGTATGGAAATGGTGTTTTGTTTCCGGCGTTTTGTTGGTGGTTGAAGTGTGTCGTCCGAATCGCTTAATACTTCAATCATTTCCATTGAATCATCAACATTTCCAGTAGTTCTAAATGCAAAGTATTTAGATTAAAATTAGTCATTAAGGTAAGAACATCCACTTGATCGTACAATCCGGGAAATCGTTTTGCACTCGACTTTAGGATAATACTTACGTTCTTGTTTGTGGTTCATCTAAGAACCTCAGACTTTCTGCATATTTATATGGCTTACAGAAGACAGCCTCACTACCAGAAGGAAGATTTTCTTTTTGCTTATACTTTCTGTACGCATCTCTAATATTTCTCCACTTTTTCTTAAGATCCTTGGCTACAATACAAAACACATACGTTAAATTTTATAAATTCAAAAAATAACACATACATACATATACTCACCATTTATACCAATTTCTTCACCAATTTTGTGCCAAATGTCATCTTTAACCTGGCAGTTTTTGTAATGTACAGATTGTAAATTGTACAAGCATTCATGTTGCTCAACTTTTTCGATAATCTTTTGTATTTGGTCCATATTTAAAATATTAAGTTGTAATGCGCCTATGGCGCCCGTTGAAATATGGAAAAAAAATTTTGTGGAAAAATAAATTTTGTTGAAAAAAAAAAATTTTGTTGAAAAAAAAAATTTTTGTTGAAAAAAAAATTTTCGTGGAAAAAAAAAATTTGTTGAAAAAAAAAATTTTTCTTAAAAAAAAAAATTTTTGTTGAAAAAAAAAATTTTGTTGAAAAAAAAATTTTTTCTTGAAAAAAAAATTTTTGTGGAAAAAAAAAATTTGTTAAAAAAAAAAATTTTTGTTGAAAAAAAAAATTTTGTTGAAAAAAAAAATATTGTGGAAAAAAAAAATTTTGTTGAAAAAAAAAAATTGGAAAAAAAAATTTGTAAAAAAAAAAATTTTGGAAAAAAAAAATTTGGGGAAAACAGAATTTCTGTACAAAAAAAAAATATTATTTTTTTTATTATTTATTATAGAATTATAGAATGCCTATTTAAATTCCTACGTACTGCGTGACAGAGTCAGTGAATCAGGGAATCAGTGTCGAGGGTAAATATATATTAAGATTTCTTTCTCACAAATAATTATCAAATTGTATTTTTTCCTTCTTCTTACTGAAAATATGTACAAAGAACTAGTAG
Organism: Hydrotaea cyrtoneurina; assembly: GCA_958296145.1. NCBI lineage: Eukaryota > Metazoa > Arthropoda > Insecta > Diptera > Muscidae > Hydrotaea > Hydrotaea cyrtoneurina. The sequence goes on along the minus strand of OY282514.1, from coordinate 44,784,661 downwards.
ACCATATGTTTTGTGTTTACAAAAAACAGGAAAATATGGCAACACAGTGCGGTTTTGCCTCTCAATTTTCCATACGAATTTGACAACCGCAGCCGCAGTGCATTTATATCCTACTATCTCAGTAAGCATGTCGCATGCACTCACAATTCACCGTGTATCAGAACAAGACGAATATAGTTCCAAGTGTTAAATGTTCGCTATGTACATTGTTTATGTTACCGAATAATAATAAATAAATTTACTGACACAATTGATTTATTTATTCTTGACTGAAGTTACAAGGCTTGATTCCAGTAAGCGATCTTTGGTATGCAAAGTATTTAAACGGCCAACAAAGAAAATATCTGTTAAGGAAGCCAGCACAATAATCGCGAGTAGGTGAGTCACCGACAAAATAATAATGCTGATGAATTTTCCTTATCTCATTTTTTTCGATCAAGGGAGTGGAACTAAGTCGGAAACAAATGACAAGTGAAGCCCCTCAACAAGTTGGGGGTAGCACTTCGCCTGCTAACAATGACTCCTCATCGCCGCTGTCGCTATCGGAACTATATAATCAAACAGACTTCTACATTGGCGTTGGCCTAGCAATAAGTTCGTGCTTCTTCATTGGATCTAGTTTTATTATAAAGAAAAAGGCATTGATACGTCTCAATCGTCATGGTGAACTAAGAGCAGCAGCGGGTGGTTTTGGTTACTTGAAGGAATGGGTGTGGTGGGCTGGATTATTGACGAGTAAGTACATATATAAATGAATATAATATCAGAATAGACAGAATAATGACTTAATTGGGAGGGAAAATATCATCATTCTTTTTATTAGAATAGCTCGACCATTTCTAGTTAAAACATTAAATCAGTAAATATATCCCTCAATTCCATTAGAGCAATAAGAGAACTTCTATAAAATCAGTGGGATCACAGAGGAGGTGCAAACGGCATCTGATACCTGTTTGATGTTCTTATCAGGATATGAAACAGTGTTTGTTGTGTAATAAACTCAGACACTAATTAACGCACCAATCATACGACGGACGCCCAAAATCCCATCAACAACAAAACAGATTATGGGGAATAATACTTTATTTAAACAATATGTGAAGCTTGAAAACTGGAAAATTGGCGTTAATACAGCGTTAATCGTAGAATATTGTACGTTGTGTGAGGATGTTCTATAGCATGTACTATTTCAACGAAGACGCCGAAGATATAACTGAGAATATAAGATAGATAATAATATAAGAAGATATAACTAAGAATCCTAAAGAAAATACACATCTATTTGTTTTTATACAGTTCAGTTCGCATACAAATAAGTCTGGATTTTGAGCAGAATATTTCTTTCGATTTCAATGCTGCTTAATTATTTAGTACATACGTTTTTTTTTTTTTAATTTTCAGTGGGCCTTGGTGAAGCCGCAAATTTTGCAGCCTACGCATTTGCGCCAGCGTCTCTGGTCACGCCATTGGGTGCTTTAAGTGTCATCATATCCGCAGTTATGGCATCTAAATTCCTAAACGAAAAACTCAACTTGCTCGGGAAGCTGGGATGTTTCTTATGTATTATAGGCTCCACAATTATCGTAATACATTCACCCAAGGAAAAGGAAATTGACGATTTGAACATTCTCTTTGAGAAACTGCAAGATCCAGGCTTTATATTCTATGTTATCCTTATAATTGGAACATCGGTATTTGTTGCCTTTTTCGTAGCCCCCCGACATGGTCACAGTAATGTGGTTATCTACATTTTCCTTTGTTCCGGAATCGGTTCTTTGACAGTGATGGCGTGTAAGGCTTTGGGCTTGGCGATACGCGATACCATTGCAGGCACAAATGATTTTGCCACATGGATGCCATGGTTTTTGATCATTGTCACCGTTACATTCATAGCCATACAGATGAATTATCTCAACAAGGCCTTGGATATCTTCAACACGGGCATTGTTACACCCATTTACTATGTTATGTTTACGACATTGGTCATAACAGCATCAGCGATTCTATTCAAGGAATTCACTCATATGCGTTTTGAGGATATATTGGGTGATATCTGCGGCTTTCTGGTGGTGATTAGTGCTGTATTTATGCTGAACGCATTCAAAGATTTAGATATATCTTTAAATGATGTTCGTGGTATAATGCGCCCTAAAATGCAAAAACTAAGTCAGTACGATGATGAAGTATTAGTGGTGGCGGCGGAAACAACAGACGAACGTCGCTATTCATATGGCTCTGGCGATCTTTATCGCAAAGCATGACATAAACAACGTTATCAAGTTTAAAATTGTTAAGTTATTTGATAATATCTCCCCATCCTCGCCTCCCCATTCCTCTGATTATTGTTTTTCGTTGTTAGATAAGTAGCATTAGGACAAAATTGTTTTAGGTGAATTAGGTCTGCTTGTGAAATTCATTGCAATATGTTTTTATATGAGAAAAAAAAGAAAACGTCCACACCCTTTATTAATTTAATCTTACCATATTCTAAGATAGTTTTAAGAGAAACGAAAATTCGAAAATTGAAGAATATATTTATGAGAATAAAAAGACTATGTCAAAAAATTTCACAGCTTTTGAAAAACTGACTGTTTAGAAGAAAAAAACAATAACATTGATTTGGAAATAATTAGAAAACTAGCACAGTTGCGTGTTGACCCATACATTTTAAATTTATTTGTTTTATGAAAGCACCAGTTTTTTATGGAAAATTGGAGTTGTTACCCTTTTGTATTTAGGGTGCTATCAATAAAATCATCTTCATTTTGATGTTACTTTTTTTTGTGGCACGTATCCATCGAAAACAAACACCGGCTTCACACGATAGTTCATTAGTTTGCATAGGCGGTGGAATAAACCCAAAAAATAAGCATTATTTAAACCTGCTCCTTTATTATCCTGAAAACCTTTACCAAGACCTTGGCTAGGTGTGTGTCTGCGTGAGTATGTAAGTTAAGTCATCTTTTTCCCATAAATAATTAACTGCCTGTTTTCATAAAACGTGTATGTTGGTTCGTTACAAATCGGCAATATTGGAGGCGTTACAAAATGGGTTTCAGACATTATTGAATTGTGATTTTCAGATATATTTTAAATATCGACGTATGGAACACAAGCTGCCAATCAGCAAAGTGGCCAAACATGTAAAATATGAAGTGCGGCGACCGGCGCGATCATTGAGCAAACCAAACAAATAGACATCGATCGGCCCACCAACATTGAGAGCCGCCAAACCAATAGTCGGATCTATGTCCTTGTCGCAAACCAGATCGAACTAAAATTGAAAATAATTAATAACAATCCTATTATCTGGGCAGGGGGGGAGATGATATGATATGAGTTATCCAAAACTAGATGACTTGACTGGCATTACCTACACATGGAAATGATTGAAATGCTAAGGATGGGGAAGCCTTGGAGTTGGGTGTTGTACGACATTGGTCGTCCAGCATACATCGATTACTATGGAAGACCACACTTCGGTGGTGTTGTACTCCCAGCCCTGTTTACATTTTTCCACGGGCCACTTTGGATTCGGCTGCAAGTCGCTAATGCTGGCATTGGCCAGTATGTGGGTCCAGTTGATCGCATAACGGTTACACTTGCTATGCCCTCCCGTATCGTGTTCCTATAAACAGACACAGAACTGAATTTGACAGTTGACATGGTAAACAAATCATGAAAGGTGGCCTATGTTAGGACTTTCTAGTGAAAGACCTTCACGTGAAAGAGCGTCTCACAAACTATCGAAACCAAAACAAAAGTGGACAATTTTTTTTGCACCTTTTCATAGGCCGGGTCACATATATTAACTGCCTGTTTCCATAAAACGATTTTGTTCGTTCGTTACAAATCGTTAATATTCGAAGCGTTATAAAATGAGTTTCAGACATTATTCAATTCTGGTTTTCAGATATACATACCACCAAAAGGTCTACCGTGATGAAAAAATTAAAAGTTATTAAAATCACATTAATGTAATATATTACTATACAAAAATATTCAAATTTTAATGAAATTAAAGAATTTCACGTGTATTTACTCAAAAATTTTCGAAAACCAATTGCAAAGTAGAAAATTGTAGTTTTGGATCATTTTCAGATTTTTAAATGCACATTTTTTTTAAAATTTCCTTCGTAAAGAGAGGCTTATGTATAAAGAGGCTTATTATAAATAATCTTTCTAAGAGCATAAGAAATCTTAAATTGAAGAGACGAATTAAAAATCAAATAAACATACAGTTCTTGCGTGATGGTGTTACAAAGAATTTGTCTAATTTGTCTATATGATAGTCATAGAAAAAATGTCACGTTCGACATGTCACGTTCGAACCAACCTAAAAATTAAATGTAAAAAAACTATCCATGATATTTCTATGAAATAAAGAGGATACGAAAGCTTTGTCATTTTTTAACATTTTACAATTTTCATCGATAACATATTCTGTTTGATTTCGCTGATTCTCATGTTTTTAAAGATGTTCACGGAAACTACTTCTGTTTTTGTCGCGTTCGACCCGCTCCCTGTTTTGTCCTTATTTTGTTATCACTATTTCGCCTGAAAAAAACTAAACCACCGGTGATAGTACTACTATGGACCTGTACGAATATATATGTATAAGATGAATCTAAAATATATTTTATTCTGACCTTTTTTGCACTTTGAATGTGTACAACGGTCACGTTCGACACCGTGGAATTGCCGATATGTTAGATATCGACATATGGAAGACAATCTCAAAAGAATAAGGTCTCACTACTGATAAAAATCTATTTTATTGGGCATTAAATTTTGACAATTTGCACGGAACGAACAAATTCGTGTTTTATGAAACATCGAAACAGGCAGTACGTGAATAATTAGGCAAGTGTGCCTCTAGCTCATGAATTTTCATTATTTTTAAATACAAATAACAAATATTATATACAAACTGAGAAATCCGTTATTCACCCAGTTACGTTTCCCGTTGTCATTTTTGCGTTCTTTTCTCGGTTGAGAGTTGATATCACTGCCAATCAGATTATATCGATAAATTCCATCATTCCTCCATGTTCACACGATACGATTTCCCTTGTTATCGAGACTGAAAGTTCGAAGCGTCGTGCAAACTTGTCGGCTTCGTCCTCTGGACCAGGCATTTCGCCGACGATAATTTCATGCAGGCTCGAGAATGGAATGGAGGAATGGCCGATCAGACGAAGATGGAATGGAGGAATGACCGATCAGACGAAGATGGAATGGAGGAATGACCGATCAGACGAAGATGGAATGGAGGAATGGCCGATCAGACGAAGATGGAATGGAGGAATCAACAAACAATTTCATTCCGTTCCGTTCCATTTCGGAAGTGTTCGGAAGTGATTTGTCGTTGGGATTTGTGTGATCACAATACACGTGCAACATGACGTCGAGCACACACAAATCGTAGACACAAGTCGCACGTCTATGGCCACCTGGCCACCTTTAAGGATTCAGGATTCGGATTCATTCATAAGTAAAAATGGAAACTCTTCCGCTGCGTGAAATGCACAAAATTTGCCTGATTTGTTTAAAAAGTGATATTTTAGTGTCCATATATAGTCCAACATTTCTCATACGTCCAATTGAAATGTTGCAAAAATTAAATTTTAAGGTAATTCGCTAAATGAATGTTTCTACTAATCAATGGATGGCAATTATAAATTGAAGCCATGCAAATGTAAGGGCTCCAATTTGCAATTTGTCAAAATCACAGAGGGATGGGATTGTGTTTGGACTTGCATCATTGAAGAAAATCACTTTTCCCCATGCTGTCATTGGCGGTTTCACAGAAAAGCTAAAGTTATTGTTTTGAACGGTTCTACGGTTCTGAAGAGGATGGGTCTTCGTTAGTAAATTTCTACTACAATCTGGTTCTGGTTTAATTTTTTAGGGAACTGATGACAGCCTACCTTCATTACTATGCCAGTCGTGTCTCTACCGCCTAATAGATGCGTACAACCTGCATCAATTGGCCGAAGCCTCGGAACGACGTATAAGGGAATACTTTGGTATTTCGTCTACGGCAACAACATTGAGGTGAGATTATAGTGAGTTCCTTTCGTTTTCATTGAATTAACATGACAAATTCACTCTAATCTCTGCAGTAACACAGAGCCAGATATAGTGACCACTGCAACTGTGTCCTCCTGCACTGATCAACCCTATTCATCGACGGTTGATATGGACAAATCAGAAGGTGATTGCTCCTCCGTTTCGATGTATGCCAACATCTGTGATATGATGTTCGACCGGCACGACGTTACCAATGATATGGTTGAGGTTGGGACAGATGATGTGGAACTATTGAATGATGTTGAAATCGATGTCAGCAGTTTGACGCGTTCAGAAGCGGATGAAAATACGTTAGGTGACGTTTTTACCAAATCGTCTCGACTGACATTTGACACTCCGATGATTACCAACAGACGGTTTGATGGCGATTTCAAAATTCAAGAACCTAAGAAATTCTCTTTGTTTGAAAGAGAAAAGGAATATAAAGTCAAAGATAATACATTTAGAAAATCCAAGAAGATGACGATGAAGTTGTTGAACAAAGCCCTGAAAACCCCCGATGAATGTTCAGAATGTGGCAAAATATTTCACTATAAGGGATATTTAGAAATACACAAACGAGTGCATACGGGAGAAAAACCGTTTAAATGTCAGGTAAGTTGCAAAATATCTGATTATATTGATCACAACAATGCTATACATAAAGCGGTTTCAAGATTTTCGCGGTATAAATGTTCAAACAGACTCTTATAAATACCCCTAGTTTGTACTTTCATGATTTTACGGAAGGTATTCGACCTACACCGTTTCCTTGTTGGAGAAATTTACATTGAAGATTTATTTTTTGAAGAGAGCAATGTAAAACTTCTCTAGAAAAAACAGCCCTTCAAAGCAGGCTTTAAAAGGTAGGTCCTTGTAATTTTCATCGAAGATTTATTATTTGAAGAGAGTAATGTAAAACTTCCCTAGAAAAAACAGCCCTTCGGAACCGGCTTTAAACAGTAGGCCCTGGTTAGTGAGTATACAAATTATGTTATGCACAGCTCACTGATTCGAGTCAAGTTCCCCGTCTGTACCTCCATGGAATGTAAAGGGAAATTAGTATAAAGCATAACGACAACACGTCAATTACGTGGATCTCAGAATCGTATTCAGTCGCTTTAATGGACATACTTTCAAATTTTTACCAATATGTGTTTTGGTCGCCCGAATTGATTTCGGAAATGGTGTATGAACTCATCGTCAATTTCAGTAATATCACCAACGAGTGCAGGGTAGAGAAAAAACATTATTAAGTGATCCTGTTCGTTGCTGAACAGAATGGATTCTATTTACTTCTTTGCGCCAATTGTCAATAACATGAAATTCCTAAATTCCGAAAATTTCCATTTTTCAATTGAAAATCAAAAATAAGTAAATTTTTAGAGGATTATAGATTTTCAGATTTTCTTAACGGTTCATGATATCCACATACCTTTTTTAATATATGGGGGAACGAAATATTTGGTGGTTTTTTCCCTTATTTTGTATTTAAAATATCGAATGCATATTTCATATAGGCACGCAAATAGGAACATGTCTATATCAGCAATGCGTTTAAGATTGGACAGTTTGATAAGAGCTTTAATGTGTTATAATTATTTCAATTGGTATAATGTCCTACCCACATTCAGCTGAAGCCCAATTTTATCGTTCCATTTTTTTCTTCTGGTGGGAATGGTATATGTTTTCCATCTGGGTTGTCTCCTCATAGTAAAACCCAGCCTTTGATTAGATAAAAAGTTGATTGCAAATGTCATTAGGCAAATTTCCACATTGTCTCCTATTTGTAACCAAAGTTTAGACCCATTTAGTAGTAATACTATCATTATATCCTCTTAATAATTACTTATAATTTTTATTTATAATCGTTAAAATAAGTACACAAATTTGTAAAATTCCTGATTGTTAGTTTGCTTATTATTACATTTACACTTAAATTACTCTTCTACTGATTTCACTTTAAATTCTTTGTTTTGTGTAAAACATTTTACTACTTGTTCTACAATAACGACTATAATAAATATGACGGCTAATACGAGGAAATACGAACCATAAACAATGTATTGATCTCTCGGTAACAAGGCATAGCCGACCGTATCGGTGACTACGACTAGCGTTAAGATTGTCTGCAATATTAGGGCTAACAATGTATTAATGCCAAAAATTAAACCAAAACTGTCATCACTTAAATTATGTGCTACTATGGCACTGGCTATGGTTATGACAAAGTAGTAGAATACTCCAAACAGGACATACATAGCGTATGCTACCCAAAGGATATTCGTAATTGCCGATATTATTGTAAATGCTCCCATCAATATCGAACATATGATTAAAATCCACATGTGCCAATGCTTTCGACGAACGCCATCCATCAAGCCAGCAGCCATTGCTCCAGCTGCACCCAATATGGTAACCGCAGCCTCTACGGCGCCGTTATAATCACTCTCATGATTTTCGTCAATTTCCTTCCATAATATTTGGGCATACGATATAACTAGCAGTTGACCGCACGTGGCCAAAGACCACCATATACTCCACTTAAGTACTGTGGAATTTGTATAGGCGGCCACTGTATGCTCAAGCAATAGACGTGAAGCATTTCTCCAGGAAAATTTCGGTTGTACTGTTGTCGTTTGTGCGGGTTGTGCCGGGTTGTCAAATGAAGAAACTGAAATGAAATGAATACTATTAACAAAATGAGAAATCATTTATGTTTAATACGACTTTGAAGGATGAGAAACTGGTTGAGAATTTTCATATGATCAAAAAAACTAATTTGTTTAATTAAAAGTTAAATTAAATTCCTGTCCAAATAACAATTAATTTGTTTGTGAATGTTTAGTAAATTTGTGAAAAGATATTGGGAATGTGTAAACCTGTCGCCAACTCTGAAGAGCCTTTCGCCAAATCTCTCTGTTGTGAATTTATTCTTAATACACGTGCATGCATATTTTCTATAGCTACACGGTGTGCTCTATGTTGGGTACCCTAATATATACGTATATTAGTATGAACATGAGGGTTACATTTTTTATGATTTCGAAGACTGCCGCAAGGATTGTGAACTAGATACATCACTTGCAATGATTGTCCTTATTTCTAAAAATGATGCATATTGAGATAAATCAAATCGAATGGTGCATATTGAGATAATTCGGATGTGTTCCTCGGACTAAAAAGTGAATAAGTGCGTCATAAATTAGCTAGAAATTTGTCACCAAATCCTCAAAAAAATTACGGAACGTACAATACTTGTCAGTGCTGCATCCAATTCAAAGTCCGCCCGACAGTTACTGAGATTGTACAATATGCCACTCTAATGTATATACATCTGTTGTTGTATTTAAGAGGTATAAATAAATACATTTTCATCAGACACTCTCGGCTTGATGATTACATTTATAGCGTGTTTGATTGGCGGTTCACTAACAAAGCAGTAAAATTATAAATTTAAAAAAATAAATTATAAAATTGTTTACTAGAAACTATCAAAATGTCTGAAACAGTCGGTAGAAAAGAAAAAAAATATTAATTATTATTAATATTAATAATCAATCCATGCCCTTTAAGGGCCTCATATTGATAGAAAATACAATTCAGAAAAATATTATAATATTTTTAAAACAAAGGAACAATAATTCAATGTTCTTCTTTTTTATCGACCTTTTTCAATTATATTGAATTTAGAATTTTTCAATGAGTTCAAGCTCGAGGTCAATTTAATACAAAGGTTGCAGTAGTTACATATAGTGAATGGTAGTGATGACGACTTGTCCGGCATTGTTAAAAGAAATTATATTTGACAATTACGGCGGAAAGCGTAGATAGGGAAGAAGTCATGCAAATACTTGGCATGGCGAACTGGAGACTTAAGTAGGTATATTATTTTTAGTCGTTTTGAATGACGGTTTCAGAGTTATAAACAAGTTTAAGTCGAAATTTTTTTGAAAAGGATTCATAAAAAATTGAAGGTGCAAAAAGGGTCCATTTTCAGTGGTTTATCATAAAGCCATATCTTACAATTACATTTAAATCGATTAAGGATCGCATTTATTCTGTACAGTAGAATAGCATAGTAGTTATATATTGCAGAGTATAATCTTAGTTTATCAACATTTGTTTCAATAATATCGGACGAGTTGTTTTCAAGTTATGACAAATTATGTCTCCAACAAAACCAATTTAAAAAAAAAAATCCTAGCCGTAGAAAAACAAATTCCACTTTTTTGTACTCAGGGGACCATAGCACATCAGAATTGTATAGTAGTTATTCATTAAAATGTTTTGTTGTTGTCCTGTGTTATCCTTGATTAATGGTATACACGCTAGAATTTCGAATTTTTCGTCTCACTAAGTTAGCTACCAACCAAACATTCGCTTCTAATTTTTCACATAATAGATCCTCGTTCAACAAACCTCTTCTTTCCAAATTTTCTTCCGGCTTTCCATTTTCCAAGGCCGGAGGACTAGCAACTTCAACACTGGCGTCCTTGCCTTCTCCATCAGATTTATAAAAGTATATACTTTGGCGTACACTCGGCAATGCAAATGCGATTGCCAACGAAACGATTTGCGAACCAAACGATATGAAATGTAACTGGCGATAATCTAAACTATCGGTCGACACTAGCACCTGCGATAGAACACCGCCGAAGAATTTGCCGCACAAAATAGCGGAACGTGTGTGGCCCGAAACAATTTGATAACGCGCTTTCTCAACTTTGGCATAAATATACGTATAATAGGCGACTTCGCTAGCCATAAAGGTGCCATAAAATATCTGGCCTATCAAGAGTTCCCAGATAGTTCGCGTCCATAGCAGAATGCCGAACAGTACAATGCCAGACAAAGCAGAGATTATTATAATGGCCTTATAGCGTAAAATATCGGTGACCAAGAATACGACAACCAGTTGTATAAGAACCGAATACGTGCCGACGGGATAAACTACACGATTCAAATCTTCACTCGTTATGTTACGATCTGGCCCCGTTAAATATTCGACAACGAACGGTTCCGATGGTCGCATTTCGCGAAAGAACCCAAATGTGCATAGCAATAAGGATATACGTAACCATGTTTGCATACTTCCTGTTACCAGCCGGTGTCTTACAATTCTATTTATTTTCTTGTATTTTTCACTTTTATTTGGTTTTTAGATATCGATATCGTTTAGAAACCCGTTTCACTTGTACTTCGCCGTGAGTCGTTGTACTCCGTTGTGCTTAGGCTTCAACCGAAAAATCATTTCTTTATTTTGTTTTCTTTTTTTTGTCACCTCAACCAGAGGTTGAGTTATATTTTGGTTATAAAATTTTATTTTGTAATTCTCTATTCAGTTGTGCTCTCTTATTTTGTATCGCTTGGTGGTTCTCTTCATTTGTTAACAAGTTGTTGTTTTCTTGCTTAACCGGCTATTTCTGAAATCGTGTATGTGAAAAAATTACATATACATGAATTGGGGATGTAACGAATGTACTTTAAGCTACTGGTAAAAGAAACATTTTTCGAATGCCAGTATTCAAATATTCCCTCAGAATGGGAAATGGAGTCAATTTGTTGTTCGGACACACGTTTTAGTTAAATAATCTGAAAATAAACGATTGACAAATTGCCTGTTTTCATAAGAACGAATTATTTCCTGCAGATAATTAAGTGTATACCAAGAGCTTAATTTCATCTTTAACATATTTCATTCGATTTACACTGCACTCGAAATTTTTTTCAAAATCATTGAATATTTTCCGTTTTAAACGTTCACTTTATTTTCATTTAAGCCGAGTGATTTGTTTGAAATGAGCACAAAGATGAATTGTTGTGGACGAGATTTCTATAAGAGGAATGTATTTATCCTGTGCCGATTCTGTTGGTCGAATGGCCAGAATCAAATGAATAAAAGATCGCTTGCTTATATGAGCATGACAATGTCATTATTGTCCTAATATACAGGGTCCGCCAAATAACTTTTTTTTTTTTGAAAATTCTATAAAAAAAAACTACTGGATATTTTCTCAAATTTCTTTTTTTATTTCAAAGTAAAGGGTGTTTTTTATTGAGGTATAGAACTTCGAATTGAAATAAAACACAAGAAAATCGTTTTAATGTCCATCAATTTGGCTTTATTGGAAGGATAATTTTATGCCATTAATGTTTAAATATGATTTCGGGCATGTGGCCGCCGCGGCTGTCTCGAATAAAGCCAATTCTACAGGTCCAATTTTCAACCACTTGTTGGAACCACAACTCATCCACATTCATGCCATCCAATTCGGGAACAAAATAGTCGGTTATCATGGCTCTATACCGGTCTCCATTAACGGTAACTGACTCTCCAGCATTATTTCGGAAGAAGTATGGCCCAATGACTCCACCAGCCCATAGAGCACACCAAACAGTCAGTTTTTGTGGATGTAATGGCATAAAATGGACGGAGCTTGCGGTGAACTTCGCGAACTGAACCATTACTTTCGAAATAGATTTGCACGATTTGCAAGCGTTGTTCTTTTGTCAACCTGTTCATGATGAAATGGCAAACCAAACTAAATATTAATCACTTGACAGCTGACAAAATGGCCGCCAGTTAAAAAAGTGATGCCAACTTAAAGTTCTATACCCCAATAAAAAACACCCTTTACAATCCTTACGGTTAATAACGGAAAATAATTCCATTCAAATGGCTGCCTCGACTGGCCATGCAGTAGCCTAGCGACATCAGCTCTGCGGCTGATAATGCGATCTTCAAAAACAGGGCGCAAAACATCGAGTGTAGCTTCGGCTGTGTGGCACGTAGCGCCGTCCTGTTGAAAACAAATGTTGTCAATTCCTCCTCTTCAATTTTTGTAAACAATAATTCGTTCATCATGGCCCGATAACGAAAACGAAATAAGTTTAAGTAATAACTAGTTAAAAAAAAACTTTAGATGACGGACCCTTTACATGAAAGTGTATGTTCGGTCTGCTCGAATTTTGAATACCCTTTATCAAAGACGTAATATATTAGTCCCCGTGTGTGTGTATCTGCATTCGAATTATTTCATATTAAAACTGCAAAATTTTTAAAACAGCTTCACCTTCATATTGAATTGATAATACAGTGTACAAAATTCCCAGTTATAAGAGAGTACTGTAATTGATAATCATGTTAAAATAGTAATGAATATTTTTCATTTTATACTGGTGTTAAAAATTACTGAGATCTGACAAATTTCTAAAAGCAGCTGACTCAATTTCAGTTAAAGACAAAAAATAATACGTTTCTTCAGCTAAAAAAATCTATAGCTAAACAAAACCGCAGCCAAAATACATTGTTACCTGCATGAACTGGAAGCTAAAGAATTTTTGTGTTTGTATAATTATGATGATGATTTAATTATAGCAAAATATTCACATTTTAAAATAAGTTTGGACTTTGTTACATATTCATATGATTTTTATAGAATTTCAGTGATACTATTTTTCGTTTTTTTTATTTATATATTTTTATTATGAAAAAGTTATCACCACTGCCTGTTGTGGGCTTTGCAATTATTTTATGTTGTTGTTTTTTTATCTGTGCAAATCACCCAATGAAGCAAACAACTTGTTTTGCCTGCAGCCAACAACTTTGTTTGTCTGCAACCAAAGCTTTTGCTTATATTCAATGGCTGGGTGTGTTGGTTCCGCTAAAGCTAAAGAATAAACTGTTGGCTAAGTAATGAAAAGAAAAGTAACTGAAGCCAATGGCTGTAATTTTTTGGCATTTATCTGTGGCTTTATTTTTCAAAATATGAATGTTAATAGTTAAAGCTAAAGAGAGAAATCAATCACCGTATTTGGTTTTTTAAACACTGTAATTGGGTACATAAGCGTTTTTACACATTATTTTCGTTAATTTAATTTTTAATAGACATTTTCTTAATTACCCCACTGTGATTAAGATAATCAAAGAGAATTCACTAAAAACCCGTTAATAAAAACATGGATAATCCCGATAACAATTCGTAATGTAAACATTGCCCCTAACTGTATGTTTACATTACAAAAATAAACATGTGTTGATGAGCCGTATTTGCTTTAATAGAACAGTGAAACGAAAAACGAAATATACTAGACGCACCAGTGTTGTCAGTTTTTTCTAAGCTTTTCCCCCAGACTGTCAAAAAAAAGTTTTTAAATATTTTTTTTTCGATTTTCGGTCGCCAAAATACACCTGAGAATATTATCAATATCCCTTGGACAAAACGGCTGATGCATAGTGTAGTTGTGCAATAAATGCATGGGCTTTCTTTTTATTTCCTGGATTTTCAAGAAACTCTGGGGCATTTAAAATATTTCTACCAATATTTTTATGTTACACTATTTCACAGGAATTATGAACGACTTCATATATCATATGAAAATATTTCTTCAGATGAAAACTTATGCTGATACAATTTTTTTAATTAATTTTTTTTTCAATCTTTCTGTTCTGGAGAGAATGGAACGACGTGCACAAAATTTGGGCCATAAGAAAAAGTCACATTTAAATTTAAACGCATTTTTATATATTTTTCTTTAAAACTTACATTTTTTTAAAAAAAATTTGTAGTCGCTAAAATTAATTACATTTTTGGGACAGCCACAATTCCAGCAAACCAATTTGTTTAAATTTTTTTAGGTGTGTTTTTGCACATTATTATATCCACATTTTTTTTAAATTTGTTTGACTGACATTTAATAAATTTAAATAATGTTTTTATTTTAAATAAAAAGTTGACTGTGTGTTGATGCTGGGTTTCATTTTTTATACATATAGGTCAATCCGTTCCAGAACAGCTTGATTTTTAGTAAAACCCTAAAACTTTTTTTTACTTATTTAAATATTATAACCTCCGATTATGAAGGTACGAATTAAATATTCTCACCCCCATTTCATAGATTTTATGTACTCCATGTTTTGTATTTTATGGAGTTTCACATTAATATTTGAAAGTGTTACAAGCAGAATGACAAATTTAATAGACTCCCACGCGATGGTAGAGGATGGATAAAGTTAGGCAATAAAAACGATTCTCATTTCTTGATTGTTTTGTTGTGTTTTGCTGGTCTATCAAAATTTGAAAAAAAAAAAAACGAATTATCTTCTTTGGCTGTTTTTTAATTCTCACACTCGTTGAACGTACGTACTGCACCACGTACATACATGTTTGTGTACGGATACATACATATGTATGTATGTATAGTTCAGTTCCTTGGTTTTATATTATCATTGCTCTCTTTGTTTTTTAATATCATTTTTGTCATTGAGTTTATCGTGGCAAACGATAAAAATCAATTGGCGTTTCAGCTCGTCATCAAATTTCAATTGTGTTTAATGAACAAATTAACCCGCTGCGGGAAATGACAGTTTATTAATTCTTGGGGATATTTTCTAACGCAAATTTACAAGAGCAACGTGTATTTTTATTGGGTTTTAAAAAAATAACTAAAAAATTGTTCTTCATTTCAAATCGGTGCTTTGTTTACTTTACTTAGGCAACGAAATGACAAATAAATCAGATTGTGAGGTTGTTAAAAGTGTTTTAGCTGGTGCCGGCATTCGATAAGGAGAAATCTTTTGTTGTGGAACACATACATTACGATCTACATATACGGATGATGTGTTTGAAATAATCTTTGGTTTTTGATAAACAAAAACCGTTTTACGACCGAAAACTCTGCGCTGCAACAAAAACTGCGTTCGGTCGTAAATTTATTGTTATCGAATACAATGATTATTTTCAAAATCAATACCACTCCAGAAGGACTTTTATTAATAAAAACAGCCCTTTTTATTAAGTAATAAAGAATTGTAGTAAAAAATGCGTATGGGCAATTCCAATCAGACGTGGAAAAAAATTTTTAAAAAAAAAATAAGGTACAAATTGTTTTTTTTTTGAATTGTTAAGCGATTAAGTTGCACTTTGTTCTTAAAAAAATTGAACAATCTAAGGCAACGATTTAGTGATAGAAGAAAAAATATGTGCTGACGTAATGTTAAACAAAAACAAAAGTGGGTTTTTGATTTGGATTACAAAATTGCAAAACTCTGCCAATTTTCGAACTATTGGAAGAATATTTTAATGAACTTTTTCTAGCACGTTTAATAAAGATGAAAAATTATTATTCGGCGTAACGTTACTTAAATTTCCATTGGGGGATTCATAAATAAATAAACCATGCATTTTAGTGATTAAATATTATATACGTATATTAATTATTATGAAAAATTATTATTCGGCGTAACGTTACTTAAATTTCCATTGGGGGATTCATAAATAAATAAACCATGCATTTTAGTGATTAAATATTATATACGTATATTAATTCTTAATAAAGTGTGCTTATTTATATTTTTTCTTTTTTTTTTTCTTTATACAGTTTTTGTTCTGTTGTTCGAATTCGAGAGCATTCATTTATTTCTAAGTTTTTTTTTTTTTTGCAAAAATAGAAATGTTTCAAAAAGACTTTAAGCATTGTGTTGATTGCAGGTAACAAAGGTTTTCCATGCATGTGTTTGCTTTGTTTAGTTTACTGCTTGCTATTTTTTTTTTGGTAATATGCGCTACTAAACGGTGGTTTCGTTCAATCGCGTAGAACCATAGCACACATTAGACCAATAATAATTGCAAATGAGTATACCTTGCCTGCAATCAAAGCACACAATGCTTGCAGCCTTTTTCCAACATTTCTATTTCGGCACAACAAAAAATAGACATAAATCAGTGATCTCGACTAACTGAACAAAAATGCTTTAATTTAAAAGCATAAATTTATGACTGTAACTCGCTTTCTGAAAAAACAAATTTATATTTTCCATTTTAACAATGATTAGAATAGCAAAATAAATACTAGATATTCCTAAGAAAATTATATGTACAATGTCAAAGTCGGGGAGTCGCATAAAAAATTGCAATATCTCCATTGTGATGGAAGAAAATACAACCGATTTTTTTTCTATTTTATTACAAAAACTTATTTTACAAAAAAAAAAACAATATATTCCAAGATCCTTTAGAAAATGTACACGATCATCGCGTGCACGTGGTAAATGACGGTTTCAAAAAAACGATACTTTAATTTTCATCAATTAGTCAGTCAATTAGAATTGTGAAAGCGATACTATCACTCACTGTGGGACAAAATTTTAATTTCTGTAGCCCTTGTTTTAGCAAAGAGTACAAAAATGTAAATTAACCTTTAACTGTGGATGTGCACTTTTGAGACATAGTATGTAGTCTAATAACGCGTAATATTTACTATCACAGTTAAAGGTTAATATATAATCAAAAAAAAAATATTTAATAAAATAAAAAGAAATGTTCTTTTAAAATTTGTTTATTTCTTTTCTATCTGCTTGACGGTCATCCCAATAAACTGTAACGAGCAGTTTTTTTTTATTTTCAGCGCACACATGTTGACACTTTGGCAATTACTAGAAAATGACACTAGTGTATCAATTACATCAATCAACCAAAAAGTCGAACCGATTTTGATTTTCATGGTTTGATTGATGGTTATGTCAAAATCATGTATATGTGACCCATACACTCGCCGTTTTACAAATACATTCAAATGTCACCATGCATCAGATATGTGTCTCATAAACACCGCATTAAACCAAAACTGAGAAGAAATGATTTTTCAACCTTACATTGAAAGTCGGACCGGTAATGTTTTTAGCCAGGAAAACGGTGAATATACCGTTACCATTTTGGGTTTTTTGACGTTTGGTCATTTTGGATTTAATGTGACGAGCAAACCTTTTCAGAACTTTGTTTAAATTGTAAGCTCCAGATAATTACAAAAAGGGTTGTTGACATTTATTTTATTTAAAGCAGTACAATAAAACGTCAAGGCTAACAAAATCATAATGCAAGTAAAAAATTCGAAAAATCCGTTTTCAAAAATCATCTTTTATTCCGCAGTATAAGTCGGCTTTTATTGTTAGATCAATGTTTACACAGTTGAGACGGCGAAAAAAAACTTAAAACATGGGTTAGTAAACTCAGGAGATTCCTCATCGACCAAGAAAACAACAATAAATCATCATTCGGCTGTCCTTTCTAATCTTATATCTTCTAGAAGAAAAATGAAATATCACCGTCCAAAACTTCAACCTAACAAGCTGATTCCATACACAAACCATACAATTCCAGTCAAGACACGCTAACAATATAAGATATTCATTTGATGCAATGTTGAGCTGCCAAATCAAAACTACAAATCGCTCACCGACTTCAATAGTGTCACAATTCAAAATTTCTTTTTTTTGTCTTTGTTATTATTTGCTTTCCATGGGCGACTCTAAACTATAAGGCATTTTCTTTTGATTAATCTCTTGCTGTAAAGTCGCAGACAATTATCGGGTGACAAGGGAAGTATGTACTCTATAGTTCACAATAACTGAACGTAACTACGAAAGTTGGCTTTAATTAAAAACAGATTTCTGGATACAAGAAATTAAATGATCTGATGTATTCTGCTTAACGGCCAATACCATTTAAAATGTAATTTATTAAAATCAAAAACGAAAATTCTCCATCGATTTTAATGATTCATGTTTCATTTCAATGTAAGATATGTGAGTTTATTATAAAATGTCGTTAAAATGCGATGCGATGAGTCCACGTACTGACTCCTCTGCTCATGATCACAGAGCATAATTTGGTTAAAAATCAATTATTGATCATTCCGATGAATATCTTGAAAATAAAATCAGCGAAACTACTTGTCAGCATTTAATTCAAACTATAGTAACCCTTTCTGTTGTAATAATATTACATGTACTTATAAAGATTTGAGCAACTCAAGTGGGTCGATGGCATCACACAACTTTCTGTTTTCTATCCACTGTACATTCTTCTCCTTCTGCTGCACTTCAGCGTTTTCTGCTTCAACTATCATCACAAACACAACACTGTTTTGTTTATATTCACTTTGTACGTTTGAAACTTCTTACAAATAATATGCAAATTAATAATTTGCTGATTTCGAATAATCGAAATGCTCTATGCCCGGGAATTATCTCTCGAGGAGTATTCAGAATCGGGCTGATGATTTATATATAACTTTCAAATTATAATACACTAAATGAAAAGATAAAAGATAATTTAGTGACCGATTTTTTTAAAATTTACTCATGTCCCAAAAAATTGCATTAAAAAAAACTTATCCATAGAAAAGATATTTCGGAAGTTTTCGTATAGTTGTTATTCGTTAAAATTTTTTTTTGTTATACAGTGAAATCATGTCAACAGAAGATGTATTGCCGTCGCAGCGGGTTAAATACAATATTAATTTCAGTTCAATTAACTTTTTGCTTCAGTTTATTGCTGATGATTTATTAAAAAGTGTAATACGATGAATTAATATTTCGCTGACAACTTGATTGTTCAATTATTCACTATTAAATTAAATCTACAAATGTACATATATTTAAATTCTCTTTATTTTTACTCGATGTTTCTCTTGTTTTCTATATGTATTTCTCTTCTCTCTGCAGATTTGTACGCGAGAATTTATAACATCAACAAAACTTTTATTACATCAACGTGTACACAGCACCGATAAGTCTAATCACAAACGTTTTCAATGCGAAATTTGTTCGGCATTCTTTGCAACTTCATCAAATTTAAAGTCGCACAAACTCACGCATGTCACCGATCGAAAGTATCCGTGTAAACATTGCACTATATCGTTCAAGTCGCCGAGAGATTTGAAACGTCATGAACCTGTGCACAAAACAATTCGTGACATTTTCTGTGGAATATGTGAGAAATCTTTTACTAAACGTGCATCGCTAAATGCCCACATGATTACGGTCCATCGTAGAATACGTAAACATGAATGTACAGAATGTGATAAGATTTTTGGCAAAAAATCAAATTTGATTAATCACATGAGGTGTGGATTTTGCAAAACAAATGAAATAATTTATTCTTTGTATTGTTATATTCTTATTTTAAACAAGTCTTTTCCTTTCAGAATCCATAGCGGAGAAAAACCTTTTGAATGCCCTTCATGTTCTTGGAAATTTGCCCAGTCATCGGCTTTGAAACGACATGTGAAGAAACATAGTAAAAGGTTTGTTATTTACGCTCATAAAAATATGGAACATGTTCATAAATCTTAACGTTTTTTGGATTGCAGTTTACCGTTGCTTGAAGAAACCGATTAGAAACAACTACGGTGGATTTAATAAAAGTCAGAGGGATTTATTAGGATTTCGTCATATATTCTTCATATAAACGCAATAGATCTGGACTAGTACGTGGTCGCACCGCTGCCAAGGCGTATTCGAATTGTGACAGTGCAACTGAAGTAGCATCGAAGCTTTCCTCCAATGTCTTAAGGGCCGCTTCGTGGCAAACTGCTTGTATCTCCGCGCCGGAGTAACCGTCAGTGTTGTCAACTAGAGTTTGCAAATCGACATCATCAGCTAAAGGCATCTTTTGTAATTTTATACGGAAAATCTCACGACGTGCTTCAGCATCCGGCAGTCCTACATAAATTATACGGTCTATACGTCCCGGACGCAATAGAGCCTTGTCAATCATATCGGGGCGATTTGTTGCAGCAACAATAGTAACATTTTGCAGTGCTTCCACACCATCCATTTCGGTTAGGAGTTGAGTGAGTACTCGTTCCTTTACTGAGCTACCGGAACCACCGGACGAACCCTCTGCTCGTTCACCGCCAATGGCATCGATTTCATCGAAGAATACAATAGCTGGTGCCACTTGTCTGGCTTTACGGAAAACTTCTCTAACCGCTCGTTCAGATTCTCCAACCCACATGGAAAATAGTTCAGGACCTTTTATCGACAAAAAGTTCAGTTGACTTTCTGTTGCCAGCGCTTTGGCTATCATCGTTTTCGAACAACCCGGAGGGCCATACATTAATATACCTCTAGGTGGCTTAATTCCTAAACGCTGGAACTGTTCTGTATGTTTCAAAGGCCACTCGATAGCTTGTTTCAATTTTAATTTTAATTCATCTTGTCCGCCTATATCCGACCATCTTACATTGGGACATTCTATTAAGACCTCTCGCATTGCAGATGGTTTAACCGTCAATAAAGCTGCATTGACATGGTCTATTTTCAACTCGACGACATCAGAAGAAGGATTTTTCATGGCCTTTAAAGTGGCATTATAAATGAGATTGGCCAAATCTGCTCCCACAAAACCGTGAGTAATTTCTGCAATTTCTTTTACGTCCTCGTTACGCAATTTATGATTTTCAAATTTCCTCAGCAAACAATGTAATATTTCCTTTCTTCCCTCTGGCGAGGGTGCTGCTACCTCCACTTCACAGTCCAATCGGCCACAACGTCTGATGCTCGGATTTAATAGTTCTAAATTAGATGTTGTTGCCAAAACAAAACATTTTTGTGCCTCTCTTCTGCTAGACAAAGTATCCAACATGCTCAAGAAGGCCACTGCTACACGTTTTACAACGTCATTGGTTTCGTGTTTTGGACATAGATTATGAATATCTTCTATAACCATCAACGTTGGCTGCGGATAGTGATTATACACTCTATCGAAATGGACAGTTAAATTCTTTTCAGTTTCACCCAGAAACTTACTAAATAGTTCAGTGGTATTTAATTTCAATATCAGCGGTGTAAAATTCGATTTTGCGAGATGCTGCTTTTGTAACAATTTTGTGGACATGGCTTCGCATGTCATGGTTTTACCACATCCCGAGGAGCCGTGAATTAATATACCACGAGAAACTTTAACACCTGAAAATGAAATGTAAGTGTGTTGATAAATCGTTAATTATATTCATATCATGAGGTACATTCAAATAAAAATAAAATAATAACTGAAGTGAGTTTGTTAATCAATATTTACTTTTAAAACGTTCGTTCCTTTTTTATGATAATTTATTAATCATTTGTTAGAAGACTAGACAAATCTGTTACTTTAAAGTCGTCGGCAAACATACAGACATTTTTTAGATATTCTTAAATTCGTGAATCTAGGGTTCCTAAAGATCGCGTTCTGTTTATAGGGTCCAATCGCAGATAAATTCAAGATTGTGTAATTCTAATTTCGGCATTTATAAAAAAAACTTTCGGCTGGAAGAAAATTCTTTATGAATAAACACCATATATTTCTGAGGTACTACTCCATAAATGGTTGAAATTTTGTTCTATGGTTAGCTTTCTTTTTAAATTTAATTTTTTTGAGATATAATTTGTCATAACTCTGAAACGATTTGTCCGCGTTTTTTTTCGTATTTTTAGTTTACCATCTTACAATTAAAGATCTAGATCTAGGTCATTAAAATTGATGGAGGACTTTCGATTTTATTTATTTACCTTACGGTACCTTACATACAAATTTATAAGTTTAGTTATAAATTTTATAAACAGAGCGGACGGAGTGGAACATTTGTATGGGAGGTACCAGAAGAGGCCTCTACAAAATTGTGAATAAAATCCAAAGTCCTCCATCGACTTTAATAACATTTTATTAATTTGTTCAGTGTCATCCCTAAGGCTTATGTTTCTTTCAATTTTAATTCATACAAAATAAGGCTTAATAAAAAATATCGGAATAGAAATCAAAAAAACTAATGTTCCGCTGTAGAGGATTGTTGAAATGAAGTTGTGAAAAGTAACTGAATAGTTGTTCAGACCCGAAGAGAGGCTATTTCATAATCTATGTTTGAAGAAACAGCCTGAGAAATATCTGTACACCACATAAAGAAAATGTGGAATTTACAATTAAATGTATATAATGTTTGAAGAAACAGCCTGAGAAATGTCCGTCCACCACATAAAGAAAATGAGGAATTTACAATTCGTATAAACTTACTATATGAGAAAAAAAAGTTTACGAGTAGCCAGTGTTGTACCAAAGCAAAAATCAATAAACATGAACGAATGGCATCCGGCAGAAAGGTATAGTCGTTGTTGAATCAATGACTGCATTCTGAACGGTGTGGCCTTTTTTCCTTGTCATCCGCACTAAACCTAATCTTAAACTAAAGTTATCCATATTGGAAACATGTCAGTCCCAATTTAAACGATGGTTTTTCTCCAGGAGATTTCTTGACATTTTCGTAGTATGAAACATTGACACGATGACTTTTGAAATGAAAGAGTTGAAAGAAATCAAAGAAAGATACAAAAACCAAATACAAAAACTGATTTTCAGATTATGAATTCAGTTTTTATTTCTAGTGCAATAAAATTTAAGAAGAAACCAAAAAAAAAAAACCGTAACAAATCAAAAACGCACTTTTAAAGTAAAAAAAAGTTAGAAAAAGTCTGCGTACAAAATGTATATTCATAATGAGGATGCAGTGGTCGCCACTTTCTGTTGAACTTTAGTAGCTAGTGGGGTAGCCTTTCTTTGGAGAACCTCTGCTATTCACTTCGGCATGGATTGGACAAGTTTTGAGGTTTCCTCTGATGTTATATTTTCCTATTTCTTTTGCAATACTTCTTTCAGTATACTTTTTGATGAAATTGAATGCTGTAGAATATTTCTTAAAAAAAAAATGCCACAGATGCACAATGGGGTTAAGATTAGGGGACTGCGGATGTGTAAGTAACTGGTGTAAAAATAGCAACCAGGGCTCCTCAATGTCGGCTGTATGCTTCGTGTCGTAAGTAATTTGCTGTTTCCATATAAGAATTAACTGCTCTTTGAACAGAAGAATGTGCCGCTTCAACTATTTTACCAATTTCTCTCAAGGTTTTGCATTGCTTCCACAAATATACAATAATTTCCTTTCGGCAGCGTTAATTTCCTACCCTTTTCGATTTAGTGCGAATAATTTTTGTAAAATATTGCAAAATGTTCTTTGGTTGGTTAGACAAGAGTAAATTGAAAGTGGTACAAAATTGATGTTTAAAGTGAAAAAAAACCAAGGGAACCAATTTTTGTACGCAGACTTTTTCTTCTTCGTTAATTATGGGACTTTTGTAAAGGTCATCTATAAATAGGAGCGTTATTATTCACATTGCTTGTTGTTTTGTTGCTTAACCATTCATAGATATTTTACTCATGTATTAAGCCACCCCAGGAAAAAGTTATGTTTTTGGAATTCCTATGCAATTTCTTTGGGTTTTGCAGCCACACTTATACGAAACATAAATCGGGCTCCATAAATCACTTTTTGGGTCTTCAGCGGAACTGAAAGGCATATTTTTTTTAATTTCAATTAAATGTCCCGCCAATATACATTTTATGACTGTTTTGCTACTCCTCTTGCTTCACTACACCCTTCACCAACAATCTTCGAATCGTGCCTACTCACCCTGGTCGGAGTCATCGTGAAAATAGGGCATATTTTTTTTAAAAAAAAAACATTTTCTTATGTATTAATCTAAGGTCGTAAATATATTCAAACTTTATATTTACCTTTTGGTATTGCTCTTAATCCCAAGGCAAAGTCCATTGCTTCCTCGATAATTTCCAATTGGTTGCTTAGGCCACCAATATCATCTTTCGTTATACCGTAATCTTCAGCATTATCTGTTGTGCCCTCTGAATTTTCAATTACATCACAAGATATTTTAATTTCCGTAGCAGAAGATACTTTAAAAATATCACGGGTTTCTTTGGCTTCTAGACTTAATTTGTTAAAAGACTCTTCAAAAGTATTTGCATCTTCTTCACCCACATGCACACAAGTGATAACTTTCAAAACTATGTGTTTATTGAAAAAGTTATACGGGATGGAAGTACCGACAGTAAGAGATAGATTCTTTAATTCGCATTTTAATAAACGCGCCATATCTTTGAGTTGTTGTGGGTTTAGGGTTTCATTTGGTTGTTGTTCGTTAGCTTTATGTTGTATTTGCAGTACCACTGTTTTTGCCGTTAATGGCTGACCTTTTGGTAGAGATTTTATTGTCCAGACTTGACCCCTAAATGGTGACCAATTCTTGTTGAAATCTAAGAGTTTAAGAATTTGTATGCGTTAATCTTTGCAATTTGTTAAAAACTAATCACACATACCCACCTTCTTCACTTGCAAATATGGTCGTTAGAAACTTGTCCGGTGTGGGCCATATACTACGTATTAGAGTTACATCCTCTTTGGTAGATTTGATCAGCACCTGTTGACCAATATGCCAGCCAGACAATCGCATGGCCCCCTCAGAAATATATATCAAATTATTCAAATACTTTTGTGGCATATCTTTCAAAGCTTCTATATCGAATTTTCTCATTTCCATACTAGACGTATAAAAAGTTCCATTGCTTATATATTCCGCTTCAGTGTGTCCTTCTTGAATTGGACACACTAGCTCGTGTCGTTCCCTGTCATGAGATGTTATGTGGACTTCACATTTTTCGCAATGGTACCAGATAGCAGCCGATGATTTCGTTGCACTCTTCTTATTTGATGATTTCGGAGGCATCTTGAAGACCGGTGTGTTAGCAGTAAACACATGCGGCGAAATTTGTGGACATCAGTGACGGTAAAGGGTGGCACCAGCGTTTTTTTACAGAACCCAATAATATGATGAGGTTGGAAACAGAAAAAGTAGACTCCCCTCTGTACAATTTGGAAGCGGTAAACACAAGAGAGCTTTTTTAAATTTTAATATTTAATAATGTAATATTTCATTAAAAAGGTGATAAAAAAAATCCCAAACTCTGAAAATAAGATATATGGCCCGAAATACAAATTCTGAAATACCAACACTGATAAACATATGTTGTGCATTCTGTGAAGAGATCAATTCACAATAGATGCAACGTATCATATGTTTTTTAAGGGTGGATACAGGGTGGAAAGGTGTTTTAAGACCAGGATTTTTTAAATTAACAAATCGTACAAATTTCAGAAGCAATTTGACTTACAGTGCTATTCTCGAATTCATGACAACTATCATCCATGATCTGTCCATAAATCTTTCGGAACAACTTTACTTTGCCGACATTTCTCCAATTTTTTTATATTTTGGGGTAAGAAATTAAGTAAGAAAAAGAATCCTCTTAGAATCAAAAGTGTATTCTGTAGTGAAAATTTGAGACAAATCGCAGCAATGTCGGTAAAGTAAATTTAAGCCAATCTTTTTTTTGTCATAATCATTTCAAATTTCTGTTCTGGAATTTAAATGATAAGATGAATGCTGTATATAGTTGTTAATAAAAGTTGTTGAGTTGATAAAAATGAACATTTGCAAAAAAAAAATTGTGAGGAAAAAAGGAAATTGTTCAATTAAATTAATTTATTTTATGAATATTGCTGTTAGAAGAATAAAACAGTTTTGTTTCTGTGCCAAAAATGTTTTTTGGTAAAAATCTACAACTGTTCATTTTTCTTTATTAACATTAAATTTTTTTTGCAAATTTTAATTTTCTTCTTTCTTTTTTTTTAATACTAAGATTATTTTCATTTTTAGCAAAAATGTTCGGAATTTTCGAATCAAGACAAAAACGTTACGAAATGACATCTACGAAATCATTTCGTTGACGTATGTTCTTTTTTTCAGTATGCATTCTTGATGAGGCTTGAAAAGAACATACAACCTAATAAATGACGATGCATGGCATTGTAAATAAAGGGTGCCAGATGACTAGAATCGATAGATCCTCCATTATTTATTGTGATTTATATAAAAATCCTCCATTTATCGTTAACCAAAATGTATCTCTGATGTATGTATACTTTATTAACACATAAATATTTGTTATATATAAATGTAATGAATATAAGTGAATATAAATATACACAATTCAAAAATTTCATATAGATTTTTTAGCCGAAAAAAATCTACTTAAAATCATTTAGAGAATGGTTTGAGTTTAAACAATCATTGGTAAATAGTATTTTTTTGCTAGCTACTCTTCTCGTTTTTTAAGGACGAATTGTATAGAATCATCATAGATGACAAAAGGTATTCCAGCTGGCTATTGATTGCTTGAAGGCAGTTCGCACCACAAGCCCAATACTTATTGTAACAGCAAATCAGTTTCCAAAGCATTACATGCCATTAAATCGTTTTCCAATTGGTTTGCGCTGACTGTGGATGGGGTTTTTTGATTTAGGAATAAATCGAAATCATAAGTTCCATTGGAAGTTGATGTAGACTTTTGTGTGATGGTTTGAGTGCTAGGCGAACTATTCAAATCGATACCTAGGAGACCCAGATCTTTTAATAGTTGATCGCTTTCCTGTTCGTCTGTTGATGCAGCGGCTGGAAATGAGGACAGTAGATTATCATTTGGATTGTCTGCTAGTAATAATATGTCTTCTTTCTGTGCTTTAGCTGGGACATTAAGTATAGGAGCTGCTTCTTCCACCGCCTCCAAGCCACATACGATGTTTGCGCCTTCAACATCGTTGGACAATTTACGAATAGCTTCCTGTTGTTCTTCTTCCTCGTCATCATCGAGTTTCTGTGGTTCTAGTACCTTGGATTTGTACTGGAAAGCAGTTTCCTTGAAATCTACCTCTATGGGGAACAAATGAGGCAACGTCTCCATCCGATCCACTATTGATCTGTTTAGTTGCGCCAAGCTGTCTAAGATACTGCGTAGTTGCTTTGTTAAATCATTGGCATGTTTACTCTCCAGAAGTTCCATTTTTTCCAAAACATCTGTTCGCAATTTGGCAAATTTTCCGCGGGCATCCTGGCGACATCGCAGTATTAAGCGATATTCATAATTGCCAGTCTCTACACGATAAAGTGGCTCTTGAATTGCAGCAAACCCGTGCTCCTCATCGTCCATTTCTTTTACTTTTAAGCAGTACGATAAATAGGTAAATTTGGCATCCATGTAACGTTTGACTGTCAGTTTGGTATCTGGTATTGCCTTGTGCAGATATGTTCCCAAGTCATCCAAGATCGGTTTAATTTGCTTTATGACAACCAAGCCGTCCTTTTCCAAATTACGATGAAATTCACCGAAGACGCGAAAGACTTCGGATGCTCTTTGCTGTGGTTCCCGTGTGCTGATACTCATAAAACAGTCTCCAAATGAACGATAGGTTTGCAAGAGATCATAATAGGCTTTCAACATACGCCTGGCATGTTCAACCAGACCCTTGTACATCATTTCTGTGCCTTCCAACTCCTCGAGACGTTTTACCAAAGAGTCATTGCATAGTATGGCCCGAGATAGACCCAAAGTGTCGGCCGTGTTGCTGGACATATTGTCCACAATACGATGTTTAAGTTTTTTCAATATTATATCTAAGGATTTTCCTCTTTCCGGATCAGCATGCAATTTATTATAATGTATCGTTACTTGTTGACTGGCGGCTTGTATCATTTTTGCTACTTGTACTTTAGTTTTCCCCTTAACGCTAGTACTGTTTATGGCCAACAGTTCATCTCCACTCTCTAGGGAACCCTCTCTAGCTGCCGGTGTACCATCGAAAACCTAAAACATATTTAAAAAATGGTGTTACTTTTGGACTGGCGGGATTTATTAAGTTCATACCTGTACTATATACAAACAAGGACACAGTGGAGCTCCTCCACCTATACTTATACCGATGAGATTAGTATCATCCTTGACTATTAAAACCGACTTTGTGCTAACAGTCATGCCCCTATTGGAAAAGAGAATGTCATATGTATTAGAAGGTTAAAACAAAAATAGTTTAATACGGCATTGAAACACATCTACAACAAAATATGAACAACGGCTATAAATGGCATATAAAATAGAAAATAATATATATTTAATGTTTATTGTACATAATTGTTTCGAATGTGATACTGTTTTATTTACTATTTACTAAACTAAGGATAAAAAGAATACATTTTGGATAAAACACAAAAAGCACTATTCATATAATATGGATTATTCCTTTGTAACACTCTGAAATATTCAAGGGATATACTGTTATGGCACTTCTGAGGAACGAAATTTCACGAAATCGAAATTCTTCAATTCCGAAAATGTTGTATAAGGAAAAATGGTCCTTTTAAAAAATGTAGCTCTTTCTACAACTGCTTCAAAGTGATGTCTGTTGGAGAAACCCTATATACAACACGTCGATCTAGCATCATCATGATATTATTCTCTTTTATTATCTTTTTAAGTCTTGGTAACAGGACTGCCGTGGTGTGTGCGACTACTTAGGCCATTTATTATATAATATTAAACTACATTCAACAATTGTCTTTTTTGGCAAAACAAAAGCCGTAGCCTCATTTGTGAAATATCGAAATTGATTTCAACTGATGTTGCACCATTTGCTCTGGGTATATTTATTATTTGAGCCATTTTCATTACATGCTAAGTTCAAATATGAGAAAACGAATGTGTTGGTTCCTGTCACGATGTTTTCAAAGGACTGCGAATTATTTATGTTTATGTTTGTCATAAGTTAAAACTGAAACAGATTGACTACATCTCAAGCCATCAGATTGACATCAACCTGGCAGATCCAGATTACTACGTGGCGCCATACGTAAAAGCAGCAGCTAACGTGTGAGCAACGAATCTCTTTTTGCATTAAAGTTGCGTATATTGGTCAATCAGCAAAAACAGATTTCATTCAAAAAGAAACGAAATGTAAACACCGCAAACGTTTCAACGACTTGAGGATATACAAACACTCACATGTTAGATGCTGACTGACGGATGAAGAATACAAGATCGAATTCCCGTCATATTATATACAAATAGTATATAATATGACAAACAGCAATGTTAGATAGTATTTGCGACTATCACACAACGAACCTAGGATTTTATTCGCTTCCAATAGAAATAATCCAAACCTCAAAAGGATGGGTTATTTAAGTCCGTTTCGTATTTCGGTTTCCTTTTCATATAACTGTGACTTCTAACTCACATTTGAATGTGAGTCCTATTGAACAAACTGGAACTTCGTTGTGAGTCCTATTGAACAAACTGGAACTTCGTTGTGGGTGAAAGAGCAATTTCCTAAATCGAGTATTATTTCCGGTGCTCTATTAACTATAGCTATGGGGATATTACAGTTTCCCAAGTAGACGATATTTTCTATATCTCAAAGTTGAGATACAAATCTATCACTCACAACTCAAAATTGTTATTTTCGAAATTGCTGCAGGATGGTTTAAGAGTTTTCTAAAAATTACCGAATTTTGAGATACAGTGAGCTTTCCTTGCGGACAGCTCTTATAGCCGGACAGCTCTCTTAAGCGGACAAATTTCTCGGTCCCATCCGCTATTTTTAAAGCAAATTAATCACCGCTGGGCGGACATCTCCTGTGGACGGACAAAACCACTGCGACCGTCGGTGTCCGCCCATCGGAGCTTTCACTGTATTTAGAACATGATTAAAACTATTTGAAATAGGGTGTTTAAGGGCTCAGTTAGTCAACTCATAATGACCTTATCGTAAGGACGGATTTATTATCCTAGTATTCAGGTCGCAATGGAGTAGAGGTGTTACACGGCCGATTTATCCATATTGTTTTAATATTTGGGTCGAAAGCACAACACACGTCATCGTTCCTCAAGTAAAATTTGTCATAAGCAACGAGGCTCATTTTCATCTGAACGGAAACGATAAGCAAAATCGGTTGACGCCCTCATTAACACAGTTACTGTGACTGGGGGATAGAATCAGAATCAACGAGCTTTTGCTGCAGCAAAATGATTAATTGTAAAAGGAAGTCATGGTGCACACATAGCACTGGCTATTTTGAACGATGTCTTTCGGCTAATGGGAATATCCGAAAAGATGCTTACCACTTACGCTGTTAGATATAACTCGACCATAATGCAAAATACAAAATCCCGATACATTTTCAAAAAGGAAAAGTGTATTTGTTTACTCTGTATTTTAAACGATTGAAACACCGAAACTGATGCATGATTTTCTATTGAACGTATGACACAAATTGACACTCTTGTCACCAAAAACCAGACCTTTGTGTCAGAGTATTTTTTCAGAAAATATACAGGGGTGTTGTTTAAAAACAGGGCGTGAATTACACATATCTCAAAACCCTGAGACACATTCCATGGGAATTGGACCTAATTTAAGATGTCACAAATATCGATCATAGCTCCTGGGAAACAGTAATCTAGACATGGGGTAATCTAATATAGGCTAATCGTGGACAGTATATAGATGTATAAACTATGTGGATGTCTCTAGCTTACACACACGTTGTTTGCGAAAAATTAGGAGATATTCTTCTACTCCCACGACTTACAATCTTTCTAATTCGAACTTTTGTTTAGTAAAATCATTAAACTTTTCCGTTTCGTACGATGCAGTACAAACAACGGTCACATCGGTTGACAGCAAATTGTCATCGATCAAATTGGACGATGCATCGATTGAATCACCATTTTCCTCAGCTACCGTTTCTTCAGATGTCTGTGGTGTTATTGGTTCACCCGTTGATTCGGATGCCATGGTGAAGGGATCCTTACAAATTGGTGTAATATCAAAGCTTTTGGAAAGAACACACAAGAAAAGTATGTTAACAATGTCTTTCGGCGACGGTGATGTTCACTTTGCGGACAGAATGGATGTTCCACATTTAAACACATGTACTTACGATAAGGCCTCTATTGGCAATAAAGGTGTATTGTCTTCCATTGCTAGTAGTTTTGAACTTTGTTACATACGTATTGTTAGAATTTGATTAGTATTTCATTTATAAAAAAAAGAAAATAATATACATATACAGCGAATAAAAAATGTGTTTTTTGCAAAAGAATTTGGAAATTATCGATTAGTAACAGCAACCCATATACAATAAAAAGAATGAAAGAAAGTGACGGTAAAACACACACACACTCGTCACTCACACACAAGCAACCACCAAATCGGCGGAACCATAACAATACGATACACGAAGAATACGATACATTCAACATATGTTGTGCTGGTTTGCTTGCAATTGTGGGGAATTTGTTGATCATGGAGAACTTACATTTTGTCTTCTTCAAAAAAGAAATCATCATCTGTATCCGTCAACATTTTGTTGTAAAATTGCTTTAAATATGTTAATAATTTTTCCACACACAAAACAACGGTTAAATATTATTAATTTCTCCACAAAAACAGAAGTATACTTTTCAGCTTTCTTGTGATATGGAAAAAAATATATGTGACAAAATTAAACATTCACAATAGAGGATTTAAGACAGATATGTTTGTTCAGTGTTGTCTACTTCAATTCATCAGAAATGAACGGCTAAAAACGTAATAATTTTTACTCCAAAAATGTTTGATTACCAACTAAATAATAAAGACTCAATTTAAACGATGATTTTTTCCCCCGAGATTTCTCTTGACGTTTTCTTTTGAAACCCCTTCGTTCAGTCATGAACATTTACACGATGACTGTTTTGAAGCAAATATAAGTGGATGTTTTTGAAGTGTATTCTTGACAATGTCAAATTTTTTTTTTAAATTTTCGATAATAATCGCTACCTTGTAACCAAACTCATTTTGAAAATAATTAATTTTGTAAAATAATATAAAAATCTAAAAATCTATGTGTAAGTGATGAAAATGTTACATCGATGTTGATACTATCGATAGTGATTACAAACAATATTGGTGGAAAAAACAAACTATCGATACTAAAGACAGTATTATCGATATTTTGACAGCTCTAGTATAAACAGGGTCAAAATCAGCTGGTGCAAAAAAACACGTAGCTGAAAAAAGCAAGAAATTTTCCAAAATTAAATTTTCGTAAAATGTTAAAACGAATATGTCTGGGTATACATCTGCTATGTCTAGCCATATTCTCCAAGGATATGGCAGTGGCCCATGAAGCTAAAGATTTCGATGATACGATTTTATATAAAATTGACTTCGAAATGCCTGATTTTGATAGTAGTCCAGTAAGTAGAGAATATAATGCCATTTCCCTTGCTAATTTTTATTTTTTTTTCATAGGAGCTCAAAAATCATGTCCGCACATTCTATACACATGAACAGGAGAAGTACGATTGCGTTATTCCCTCTGTGATGGAGTCTAGAGAAGAGGCAAAATCTGATGAACCAGAACTATGTAAGTTATAGAGATTTCGGAACTGAGCACAGATAGCCGGAGTCGACATAAACTAGCCGGTCGAAGGCGCAGTAGTTTTTGGGCTGAAATGCACTTTGCCCTGTGAAAGCCCCCCTAAAAAACTGGGGGCCCCCAGGGCCCAGGGTAAATGCAAACTGTGGGTAAATGCATAAAAATGACACAGTATGAAAAAAATAAATCGAGTACGATGTTCCAGTTAAATGGTAATAAGTCGCAAAAGTGCATTTGTTCCAAACAAAAAAATATATTTTTTTTTGGTTCTTCGGACTATTTTCCCCCTTAAATCCATTTTCGTGATTTCTGGGTGATTTTTAATGGTGGTGGCATTGCCAGTTTTTGTGAGGGCTTACGCCCGTTAAAGAGCATTTCTGCCAAGTTTAGTAACTCGAACGCATTTGTTTTTATCTGCCATTGAACCCTTGCGACCGATCCCAATTTCGGTCCCTTGAAATGAAATTATGGCAACTAGGTTCTATTTTCTCGGCGGCAAAAGAGCAGTTTAGAGAGCGTGACGCCAAACAAGAAACGAATACGCCCTGTTTTATGTAATTTTGGTTATTCTTATGAAAGGAAATTGCGCCAGGATTCCAAAAATGTTAAAATATATGGACGTGGAATTTTGTACATGGAATTATGCCCCCGGACCCGAACGCCGTTAATCATGTTTTTTTTTCATAATCTCGGCTAATTTTTAGTACGCGGGTTATTTAATCTCTTCTCATTGAGAAACTGATGGATTTCTGTATTCCATCAAAAAAAGGGAAAAATGTTTTCACATCCTACTGAAAATGAATGAAATGAAATTGTCCCGGATTGTTGCAAATGGAGATGGTACCATTAAAAAATGGTAATGGCATTTTCGAAGAAGTAATTTCCAATCACACCTTCGCACCAAAGAGCCCACCAAACAGTGACTTTTTGTGGATGTAATGGCCTCTGTTCAATCACTTGAGGATTCTCAGAACACCAAATACCACAATTTTGTTTATTAACATACCCACCGAGTGAGAAATGTGCTTCATAACCATAATCTCCTCTTAAAGCCCGATATGTGGCTGTGCCATAATCACCATTTTTGTAGTAGGTTTTAATAATTTTTACTCGTTGTGTGATAGTTAAGCGATCCATTTTTATCAATGTCAGACTTCCAACTGAAAAGACAAAAAATTGGTTTAACAACTTAGTTTGACAGATGTCGAATTCCAGGCCTATACTTTTGAAACCACGAAATGGATAACCCTATATGTAAGGGTGCGTATACGTTTTAGGGCCCAGAGTTTTCCCTGGAACCGAGCGCACTTAATCATGATTTTTTCTCGAATTTCTCGGCTTAGGTTAGGATATTTTTTAATATCCGTCAATCCCTCTAAACTGAACTTCAGCCTTTTCAACGTCCATAATAGCCCTTCGGATACAGTAGTTTAAAAAGTAGGTCCCGGACAATGGTTACACAAGTTATATAGTGCACAGCTCACTGGTTGGAGAGAAGTTCCCCGTCTGTTCCTTCATGAAATGTTCATTTCATTTCAATGTTCACATTAATTTTTCAATATAAACGAACAAACGGCGTTTTGTACCTAAATCATTACATGATTCCCTGGCATTAACTGCGAAGTTTATTTCACAACAACTTTTCGTTTCAGCACCTTTTGCTCTGCTGAAGACCATATTCAACACTCCCAGCTGCTCGTATCGCATTGAGGCATATTGGTCCTATGAAATCTGCCATGGTCACCATGTCCGGCAGTATCACGAAGAACGCGAAGGTAAAGCCGTTAAGTTCCAAGAATACTATTTAGGAAAGTGGAGCGATGATAAATCCGAAAAGTTGCAAAAGGATTGGGAGGAAAGTCGCAAAGCTGGTATTAAATATAAAACCACGAAAATCGATAACATCAAGTATCCATACTTCGAAATGGAATTTGCAGATGGTACAACATGCGATATCATCAACGCCCCTCGTACCACCATTGTACGCTATGTTTGCTATCCTCATGGCAAAAATGAAATTTATTCCTTTAAGGAGACATCCTCGTGTAATTACGAAGCTATTATTCTTACTTCGGCTCTGTGTGTCATACCTGCGTTCCATCCCGAAGAGTATAAAGAAACGTCCATTAAATGTTTTAATTCACCTGATGACATCCACAAACCCTTGAGTATGCTACGTCAGGAATTAAATGAAATGCAGTTGTCGATGGATGAGTTTCCAGTTTCTAAGGAGGCTAGTGATGCTGCAGCTGCATTGGCACAATCGGCGGTCGCTGATGGCCGTTTTGCCTATATTAATCGCATGGGAGACGACGTTGATAAATTGGTACTGAGTTTGACTAAAGAAGGTGGCCTTACTGCCCATCCGGATGGAAGTTCTGAAGAGTCGAGTGCCCTTAGGACGCCTCCCACAACACCCGCTTTGCAAGATCTAACACCATTGTTGGAATTTGTTAAGGGGAAAAAGTGTTTGATTGGGGTAAGTTAATGTGAATGCTATTATTTATATTTGATTCATATTACATATTCGATTTTAAAATATCTTTATTATTCACTTCAGGGCACCGGATGGTGGAAATATGAATTTTGTTACGGCAACTATGTTCGCCAGTTCCACAAGGATAAAAAATCGGAAACTGAACTTTTTCTGGGTCATTTTAACGTAAATTCCCATCGTCAATGGCTGCAATCGAATCCCGACAAAAGACCTCAGGCTCAATCTTCATCCATTTGGCATCATTATGAAAAAGGTTCAAGGTGTGACAAAACTGGATTACCACGTGAGGTTGACGTCAAACTGACTTGTAGTGGCATGGGCTCTTTAAATCCTAATGCGGTGTCCATGTACCTACTGGAACCGAAAACATGTCAATACATTCTGGTGTTTGAGTCACCCATTGTGTGTGCATTAACCGGTTACACGGATGAGTATGGTTTGATAGATGAAGCTAAATTAACAAAATTAGTGCAAGAGAAGGACGGAGGCGTATCTGCCTCAGAGACCACAACCAGTGGGGGAGGTTCCAGCAAAGAAGACAAATTAGATAGTACTTCGAGAGATGGGACACCAATCATAAGATTCTAGATGAATGAATTACTTTTTATTGTGATTTTTTTAAATAATGCTACTTTAATTGAGAGAATACCTTAGACTTATGAAAGAAATCGTTTTTCTATGTAAATTATTATTTCCGAGAAGAGATCATCGTGTAGAAGGGGTTTAAATAAAAAAAATTCTAAAATTAAAACAAAAACATGAGATCTGCTGTTCAACTTTATTTTGGCCTCTGAATTGGTATTCAATCCTGAGAACTAAGTGCTGGCATTTCATCTGGCCTAAGCTCTAATTGTTTCATTTTGCTCTCAAGGGGTTTGTCCGAATTGATTTCTGCAATAACATCGGTAAACAATTTCTGCCATTCCCAAATTTCGTCAGCCTCATCCAAAGTCTCCTGTGGTTGCAAACATTTGGTCAAAATCGATAAATCCACATCTTCTATGGCCGAAAATGCGTTTTGGGCTAACAAATCTGAATTCAGCTCCTTGAGAGTAACTACACGATTGACTGCAATTCTGTGATGAATAAAATTAAATCGTTTGTCTTAAACACAGCTAAAAAGCAACTCAAACTTACGAGGGTGGTTCGGCTATTTGATTCATTAGGATATCATCGTCCTTTATGTCATCCAAATCTGGTATTATCGGTATATCATCAGTAGGCGAGGTATTGGCTGATGATTTCAAACCAAATCGATCACTAGAAGTAGTATTCAAATTTGAAATTATTTTCCAGCTACATGCATTACAAAACTTACTCGTCAAAAGAACTTTTTTTGGATCTGTTTGGAAAAAACATAGAAAATATTTTGTTAGCTTATAATACTGGAAATTAAATAAAAAGGAATAAATTATCTCCAATTACACTGTTAGGACACGAAGTAGCCTATACGACTATCAGGTTATACGGTAGAGCGTATAAGAAAAGGTTTATTATTTTTGTTTAAATCTTTACTTATAAATTATTAGACTTTCTGGCAGAGTTTCTTGAGTATTGGGTCGTATGGTTTGTTGAGTATTTAGTTTATATTTAAAATGTTCGATGTGCTTATATTGTGCCTGTAAAATCTTTTTGAACCTCTTCATTTCATGCCTTTCAAAGTTCGAACATCTCTTGATATGGCAGGAAAGTTCTAACATCTTTCCATCTTCATTTAAACTGTAGTTATACAATGATTCTAACATTTTGGACTTACTTTAGTTTGCCGCCACCACCTGAATCAGCCCATCCCCCCGATATCCTTCTTAGCATCGGGGGGCGCTTCGAATCCGAAGATGAGGCGGTCAATATACTGGATATATCACCAGTACCACCACCTAATGTCCCTGCCGTTAAAGGCGATGAAACATTATTGCTGCTCGAGTTCAAATTGGATGGTTGCTGCGACGAAGACTGCAGATCCAAATTTATGTCTATAGACAATTCAGGATTTGTCGAAGGTGAAATCTGAGCAGCAGTTGCAGAACTACTAGTTGAGGCTTGTCCAGCATCTTTTAGTACATCACGACTCTTGGAACGGCGTCCTTTGCGTGCAGTTGTCTATATATAAAATAGGCATTAATAACGGCTGTCTTTGATTTTGAAGTTGGAAAAACCATAACAGACCGACCTTTCGTATGGACATTTTCAATTCCTCAGCCCAATCCATATTTCCCGGGATGTATAAAATTAATTTATTATTTAATATTTGTTACTTGATGTTGATTTTGTATACCAACACAAAAAGAAAATTCAATCCGGTTTCCATGACGACCTCTCTTTCTCTCTTTGAGCCACATCTAAAAATACGGCTTACAAATGTAAAGTGTGGCAACTCTTGTTCAGAAATCAACATCCCTGTTTTTTATCCCATTGTGGGTGATAATTGATACCGTTACGGCAGCGTCTGTTTGATTATAATTTAAAAATTGCTAGACTCTATTTTACCCGTAGCAAAGACCATACAGAGGGCAGACGTCCCAAGTCGTTTGCTGGACATTTCCAGGAGGGTATTTAAACAGTATTTGTTTTAAAAAAGTAGGTATTTGTTTAAAAAAAACATTATTTGCTTTGAAAACTATTCAAATATTGCCATGCCCATTACTGACATCTGGAGTGAGTAGCACTAATGTGTCAAAAACAACTTGGGACGTCTGCCCTCTGTATGGTCTTTGCCCCTGGCTTGTTAATGTCCAGGAAAATGGGGAAATATTAGTGGAATAGTAAGTGCTGGAGATGGTCACCTCATAATTGGCCACACACAAACTTATTGCAAAGGAGAACATATCTCGTGCTGAGGGGAAAGGAGCTATATGAAGAATATTGTGAAATGTCATTATTGTTTTTTTTTAAACTTTCAAGTTATTTTATTTGTTACATTCAAATAAAAAGTCAAGTTTTTAAAAGGAAAATTTTAATTTTGTTAATAATTTCTTTAAATTGATTAACAGTTTTTAATTGTTTGATTTATTTTACTTACATGATGTTTTGTTTATTTTGTATTAACGCGTTTGTCTGTTTAGATAATAAACATCCAATCCAGATTCAACAGTAGAGGCGAATCCAGATGCGTTGTTATTGAAAGGCCTTGGGACAATGTGGAAGCCTTCAGGAAGCCATAAATTATAATTATAATCCTGCCATAGCAAAAATTACAGTAAGACTAATTACATTAACAGTTGATGTATGTAACAGTTTCAGAAAATTGTATTAAAATTTTTCGGTTAATTGGGGGGAAAAGTTAATTGTTTTTTTTTTTAAAAAATCTTTATATTTATGCGATGAATGTGTCGTATAACATTCAATTTCAATTTCAATTTATTAATCAATCAACGCCCTTTAAGGACTACACATTGATAGGGTGTAATTTACAAGATTACTTAACTTAATTAATAATCCACCATTAACAATAAACAAAACAGCCCAAGGCCATAGCTTACCCTACTCTATTTTGTCCATAGTTATCGGCCATAAAACTTATAAAATATAAAATGTATTCTAACGCACAATCTTTTAAATATGTAAAAGTTTAAATAAACTATAAACGAAGATCGTCAACGATGATATATATATGTTCTCGAGGTTCTACTAATTTGGTATGTTGCCGAATGATATCACTAGAAGTTTTTGGTATATTACTTACATATTTCCCGAACGGCTAATGCTTTTCTAGAGAAGTTTTACAAGGCTTAGAGATTGCTATCTTACTCGTAAAGTCACCAACATTTACGAGGTGGAAACAGTCGCCGAAAAATGTTTGATGGTCTTACTCGGTTTCGAACTTGGGTTCTTCTGTGTGATAGTCGCACACACTACCTACCACACCACGTTATATTAGCAAAACTATAAAAGAAGAATGTAGCAACAATTTGTTTTAAATAAATAAGTCTAACCCCCGTATTCATAAAATTTTAAAAAAAATTTTTGTGAAGAAAAATGTACAAAAACAATTTTCACACATTTTTCTTTACAAAGGTTTTGTAAATTTGTATGAATACGGGGGCAAATATATAAAAATATCTGTAAGGTCAATAAATGAAATTCGGTTAACATTTTCTTAATATAGCACATACCCACATATACTAAAGGCACTCCAGAATAAGAGACAAGTCGAGTTAGGTATAATTTTATGGAAATCGATGCATTCTACTTGCCTTGTTTTGTTTAATTTAAAATTTATATACTTAGAATACTTAGTATGAAGAGGACTTAACTCACGAAAAATATTTTTTGCACGGGAAGGAAAAAATTTAATAAAACTAGAAATATTACTCTTTTTGCTTTACCCGTTTAATTGTAATACAAAATGTTTGATTAAGTTTTTTTATTTTCCTGTAAAAAGTGTTTTTTAAATCATGGTACTGATATTCTAAAGAATCACAAATGAATTCGATTTCCAAAATAAAAGATTCAATAAAAAACTCATCCCTAAAGAATAAAACAATGGAATATAAAATCTTTTATTTATTTAAATATCAATTTAAAGTACAGTGTGCTCTCTCCTTGCGGACACCTCTCATAAACGGACACTTTTTTCAGTACCAATCCACTTCAATCCTCTTGTGCACTTCTCCTAAAAGGGGACACCTCTCATAAGCGAACAAAATTCTCAGTCCCTTAGGTGTCCGCTTATAAGAGAGTACATGGTGTATTAAACGAAATAAAGGGCGATAAATAAACTTAAGATTTAAATATATATTTGCCATGCACTGGCGAAAATTCTGGGAATATGTTTTCTGCTTGTTTCCGTCCTATCAAAATGGTCTATAAATACTGCACTCGAACCTTACCCAACCTAACCTTTCTGAATATATTTCTAGAGTACGTTATTTGTTTCATATTTCAAAATCTTACTGATTAGAAAAAAGTTAAAAAATGTTTTTCAAACTGAATCGACTAACTTATAATTCTTGCTTCATTTCGTAGAAAAAACGCCTTTTAGACCATAGTGCTATATAGAGAAAAACACAACTTATGTTGGTATTAAAATTTCTATAGCCAATATTGTTTACAAAATAAGTCACGTACAAACAATACAGAACATATATACCCAAAATCCAATAAAATATTTCAATACTGACAAGTTTAAAAGTAACGAAACATGTGCTATTTAATAAAAGCAAACATTTGCACTTCATTCTTTCAACTTTTTTTTTATAGAAAAGACGCAATTTCGAGAACAATACGTTTACAATTCTTAATCATCGAACTTGTATTCAGATCGAGAGTGTGAGAGGGAACTTGTATTCATAGAGCGCAAACAATTCAACAGGTTTGTTAGAAATGGCGTTCATCGAAATGAAAACGCTAAACATGCAATTTATTGTTGAACAAAAATATGATTTCCATAAAAATAGTTTTGAAGGCGCACAAGTGCTTGAAAACGTAAACAAAATAAAAAGTGGCTGAGAACAACAAAGTATGAAATCAGCCGGCATTTTTTTCTTTGCGTCCCCTTATCTTCTAAATAAATACTAACTACACATATTGCTTTCATGGCAAAAACATTTTCAACGTACATATTGTCGGTATACTGCGTAATTTCCACAACTCCATTTTGATAACTAGAGTTGAAAATGAACTCAATTCTACCTGCTCTACGTTGAGGAAATAATTGGCTATCGGCAAAAAAGGTAGCAAATTATATCGAAATTAGATTAGACCTGATTTAATTTAAGTTAACAGAATGTTTTCATAAATAAGTGCAACAATATGAGTCAAATGAAAAATTGGGATAATGGAATAAAAGAAACCCCATAGTTGGAAACCCATAATAAAAGTTAGCGGCTCAGCGAAATTATATGGGCTTTTAAGTTTTAGAAAATCTGTTAAATATGCAATTACTGTTTGAGTCAAAGTTTATCTGCGGCTAACCGTCTAATTATGGGCTTGTACTATTAATGTATCCTCGTATTGTCTGGCCACCCCAGCAACACATGTTCATTGTGAGTCATCTGTTTCGCAAGCTTTTCGTGGTGAGTGGCAACCCTTCAATCAGCAAACCAAGTAATTTATTTTGTGTCTGCAATTTATTTTGTGTTGGAAAGAATAAATAAGGAAAGACATTAAAATGTTGTCTCTCAGTACTTCTGATTTTATAAAAATCAATGTGACAAATTCCAAGACGGATCATGTCGCATTCGACATCA
Source organism: Hydrotaea cyrtoneurina (assembly GCA_958296145.1). NCBI lineage: Eukaryota > Metazoa > Arthropoda > Insecta > Diptera > Muscidae > Hydrotaea > Hydrotaea cyrtoneurina. The sequence continues at coordinate 44,742,921 of OY282514.1, read as the reverse complement.
AATTTGCCAAATCCATAACAGTTGGCGAACTGAAGCAAAAACTCCAAATTATAACAGGCGGAAATGCCGGAACTATGAAGGTGTCATTGTACAAAGGTGAGGAATTAATGACGTCACTGAATGATGACTCCATGATGCTGGGTGCCCTACCTATAGAGTCGAGTATGAGATTTCATGTCGTCGACGACTTCGTGTGTATGTCGCTCCAAGATGAGCATGTGGAGAAATTCGAATTGCCCGAAGATCAATACGAGCAAAGAGATAATACGGTGAGAAGTTTTCTGAAGAAAAATCGTATGGGTAAATACAATGAAGACGACCAGAAGAGGGAAGAAGCCAAACGTTTGGAAAAAGAGGAGCTGGAGAAACAAAAGGCCGAGTTGTGTACCATTGGTGCGCGCTGTCAGGTTACAGTGAAGGGATGTCCAACCCGGCGAGGTACGGTCATGTACAATGGTCCGTTGGAGGGTAAGACGGGAACCTTCATTGGCGTCAAATATGACGAGCCATTGGGTAAAAATGATGGATCTGTCCAGGGTCAACGATATTTTACCTGTCCACCGAACTATGGTGGTTTCGTTTCATCTCTAACCGTGGAAGTGGGAGATTTCCCCGAAGAAGACTTCAGTTTGGAAGATGAAATCTAAATGTCTGGAATATGGATTAATACCGCTATTAAGTAATTTCTAACTTCGTTGCTGAAGATTGTTTACTAAATTATTAACAAAAACAAACATAATTTTAAAATCTCACGCCATTATAATTAAGACTGCAATGGAATTCGATGCATTTTTCTTTTCATTTGTTATCAAACCACAATTCCATTTCGAATGTCATCTTATTCTTTTTTTCTTTTAATTTAGCTGATAAGTTATCATTTCTTAATAATAATTTATTTTTTTACATATACATGCATATGCAAGTAAAATAAAATCATAAAGGAGACTCGGATCAAATAAAGTCATTTATATGAATGTTGAGAAAAAGGCACAATAACATTTGAATTTCACAATTTTATGGTTTCATTTCATAACAAAGGCCAAACAGAATGACAAGATTCATCGAAGATCGGCAAGTTCAAGAACTGATTGGAAGCACTTACAATCGTATTATTCGTTTGTCGTATTTCACAAGTCCTTGTATGTTTATTGTATATTTAGAAATGTTATCATATATGTTTTTAATAAAATTGAAATCCCTGATATTGCAATCAGGATTTAATGTTCTAACACATTTTGAAAAACCAAACAAATAAATTCTCTTAATTAATTCTATGAGTCCGAGTCATATATTTTCCATCATTATAATAAGTCCATGTCTGATTATTTGTGTTTTAATCGAAGCTAAAAAGAAATAATACGCAGTTGTTGCTTCCCAGATGATGTTCTTCAAAGAATAGTGATATTTTACTTAAGATTCCCCGAAGGACTATATAAGACCGCCAAGTCGTAATTAATCCTTACTAGAATACTCGACGACAAAATATGGTTCCTATTATGATATTAAAAGTGTTTGTTTTAACTGCAGAACATACAAGAACTTTCGACAACAGCAGCAGATCGGTTACAACAACGAATCAGATCTAATATTTTTGCAACGCCTCAGACGGTCATGGTATGTGCGAGAATCACACAGTAAACCCAAAGGATCTCAGGCTTGTATTAGCAATTATCGCAGACCACTGCTCAGTCACGGCGAGGACCAGCAAATGGGATAATCAATCTCCAGACTTCTGCAGGATGTGCGAGGATAAGTTGGAGCCATTAGAACATGTACTTTGTCAACACCACTGATAAAAGTGTCTAGGGTATATACTCCTGACAGAACATAGCATGGCGGAATGGCAGGGGATGCAGATACCCAACAGACTAATTAGCCAGCGGACAAACCACTAAACTTTATTCCAATGTTTACCATTTCTACCTTGTTTCTACAAAACCTTTCTCCATTTATATCTTATGTTAAAAGGGGTTCACAATGGACCCTATGGTTCTCCGAGTGTAGGTGCATTTTCTAATATTACTACCCTTCCAAAACTAGTCTACGTAATCAAGCATAACACGCCGAGTTGTAAGAACCCATCTTCACATTTGGATACCTTTTTTTTTTTAATGCAAACAGAGGAAATTTAAAGATTCGGTTCATATTTGGTCGAATCACGCACAGTGGTAGAGATTGAATAATCGGTTGGTCTCTGGTGGAAATATATGTACTTACAACCGTATTCATACATACGTATGCATGTACGCGTGTATTCTACAATATCATATAAAAGAGCCTATTTTTGTAATATATTGATTTTTTTCTAAAGTTTTCGTTCTGCCTCTATTTTACTCACTTGGGGAAACTTATGCAATATTGGGGTTGAACCGGTGTTTTCATTGCTTGTGGTAATGTCACTTTAATGAAATGGAATGGAGGAAAGGCTGAAGAATATTTGAGTGTAATGTTGTCGATGAAAGTTGTTTGCATGTGGTGGGACGAAATGTCTGTTCGCCTACATATACACGGCATATGTATGTATGTACATGGCTATGAAATGTAATGAAAGACTTTAGAATGTTGTTTTGATTTTCTTTTCTAAAATTAAATTTAGCGGGGTGTAAACAAAAAAATTCGTCGTTACAAATGTGTTTTTTATATGTACATCTGTTTGGGTTTGAGGACAGAAAAATATTGTCCTCAAGGACGGCGCAAAACTCGGCTAGGCCAAATCTTAATCAATGGTGTCGATATATCTTTTGGTAATTACTACACTCACGTGTATATGTATGGCCTGTCCCCATACCATTTTATGAAATGCAATCTGATCAATTAGCAGTAATTGTATTTATTATATCAATAACTGAGAGCAATACACAACGGCAATCTAATAAGAATTATTACCGTTTAGTAGGACATACTCAAAATATAGCAATTTCTTCAGAGGCGTTTCAAGGCCTTCTCTAGAAGAACAATTCCTCCTACCTAAAACGATTTCTCCAACTATCAATCTCAAACCCCAACTATATCACGGAGTATAAGTATGTAAATATCTTGCGTTTTCCATGATTATTAAGTTAAGGGTCTTAGGCTTGGAGCATAAAACCTGTATAACAAGTAGTTATTAGTATTATGTGAATGACACCTTAATTGTACACCCATGATGCTCCAAGTCGTACCAAACTCTCCCCGCGACTTGGGTGTTAAACCATCTTTGGAATGTGTGCAAATTCTATATTAGCAGAAGAAATCACTGTATTGTTTATATAAATAATTTTTATTAGATGCCAGTTGGAAGAAAGCGTGTTTCTTTTTGTTCAGGTCGATGTCTACCCCAATACATTTTAACCTTGAAAAGTTCAAAATTCTATAATTGCATATATATAAAATTGTCTTTCACAAAAGGTATCAACAGTTACGCCGCGTTTAATGTGGAATTCCGTCCCTGGACCGCCTGTCCCAATAAAAAAAGACTATATATTAAGGAAAAGTGACTGTCTTATTAGACCCGTGTTATACCACGGGATGCTGTACCGCAACCCTACTGTAAAACCTATGGAGACTTGTACATGTTATACGGCTATGCGACTATTTACTTCCCGACCGTCCGAAGATATAATAAGATCTGAATGTCTTATATATTATCATATAATAAGTCTGAAAAATAAAAAGAATCGTATTAAAACATTTCATAATATTTAAATATATATATATGTATATTAATATTGAGCTCTTAATACTGAGATAGGCAGCTAGTAGTTCTGGCCTAGCTCAGTTTGCACAGCATTATTCGAGACGAGCATTGTTACTAATCAATTAACCAGGCAAATCAACGACATAAAAATCACACAATGACCGCTAATCAAAATATTTCGATTTCCGGGCAACACAGTATATTCTCGCACACATGTTTATTTGAACGTGCTGTACTTCCTGCTTCCATGTTAGCACCTTACAGTATAGAAAATAGTCAACCATTAATAAAGCAAATATTTTTTTGTAATTCTGTTGTAATACAAACAAATATTGCAATTAAAATGTCTACAATCACCTGGGTGAAGTACTACGAAGTTTAATCAATTGGATAGTAAAAATTATGGATGTCGGATGGATGATATTTTCAAAGTCATTTGTGTTTGAAAAGGCAATAATGAAAATAAAATTTGGCGAAAAACACAAGAGAACACAAGAGACAAAAAAGGGAATCATAAAAATTGCCGCAAGTAAAATTGCGTAGTGAGAATCGGGACTAATTTGATTTGAAACAACATTTTTAACGTACAGTTCATTGCCACCTCAGACACCAATCTATATCAGGTACTTTAGTTTTCGTCTTCCATTGTATCAAATTTTCTTCAAAGGTCATTTGCACAATTTTTATATTCCCGGTTGTCTCTTGTTAGACGAGGTCATCGTGCACACTTTCCACATTAGACTGGGCCACATTCGGCAGAATGTGTACGTAATTAAAAATAATAGCACAATCAACCAAAAAGCTCAAAAATTTAATTTCGATGGAAAATAGCTATGGTTTTTCAATTTGTGTGTTTATCTCACTGAAAACAGCACAAAAAAGTGTGAATTTATGTATCAACAATTTTAATTTTGGAACTCATAAGAGACATATGCAAACAAAATGTATTTTTTTTTTAGTTTTTATTTTGTATGAAATGTGACAGATGTCGATTATAAGTTAGGGATCTGAGCCCACTCTAATATGCCTTCATATATGTGAACCAAATGTTTTTTTTTTTATTTATATGTTTTCACTTACACACCACAATCTAAAACAAAGAAAACCAATTACAAAAAGTGCATAGATACATACTTATAAATACGAGAGTATGTACATATATGTATACTGGGACTGTAACGAATATTCGCATTCACAAACAAAAAATGTATTCGCGAACTATTCGCAAAAATATTTATTTTATTATTAGCAATTTCATTCTCAAGAAAATATTTCTAAAATATATTTCAATAGAAAAAATTAACATTCGACTAATAAATGCAGTGCAAACATTTACTGCCTGTTTCTCGATCGAATTGTTTTCGATATACTGAAACCAAAATTTGTAATGAAACGACTATGTTTTCGTTTGCCTTGTCGTTTCAAAAAGGCAAGTCGATCGAAAAGCACATTCGATCGACATCGTGAATCACGCAGTTAGGCCAAGTCCTCGATATACAGAGGAGGATGTTGTTAAGGCGTTGGGTAAGGCAAAGTCTAATGCTGTAGGTGCTGGCTGTATTCCAATAAAGTTTAATAAATAGTATTTTTACCACTTCCTCTTTTCCAAAAGAATGGATAGTTGCTCGTGTAGTACCAGTACCCACGTCTAGGTGGTCATAACAACTTACTAATCTGAGGCCTATTAGTATTCTACCCTCAGTATGGCCTTAGGCATGGGTTCAGCACACGACGCATTTGGTACATTTGACTGATGCAATTAGAGATGTTTTCAATTCCCCGGATGTTGGTGTTCTTGTTGGACTTGATTTATCTACGGCTTTTGATAGTGTGGATCATAGCAAATTGGTTGCAATATTATTTTAAACTAGTAAATTGTAATGCGCCTATGGCGCCCGTTAATTTGCTTGAGAAAGTATTTGTTACTTAATTTTAAAAATTTTGTAAAAAATATTTTGAGAAAACTATTTTGTAAAAAAAAATTTCGTTGAAAAAAAAAGTTTGCTGAAAAAAAAAATTTTTGTTGAAAAAAAAAATTTTGTTGAAAAAAAAAATTTTGTGGAAAAAAAAAATTTTGTGGGAAAAAAAAATTTCTTAAAAAAAAAAATTTGGAAAAAAAAAATTTCTTGAAAAAAAAAAATTTGGAAAAAAAAAATTTTTGTAAAAAAAAAAATTTTGGAAAAAATAAAATTTTGGTAAAAAAAAAATTTGGGAAAACACAATTTCTGTACAAAAAAAATATTAATTTTTTATTATTATTATTTATAGAATTATTATAGAATGCCTATTTAAATTCCTACGTACTGCGTGACAGAGTCAGTGAATCAGGGAATCAGTGTATCAGTGAATCAGTGTCGAGGGTAAATATATATTACGATTTTCTTCCACGGCTTGTAGGTTGATCTTTTCTTACTTGTCTGATGGATCCCAGGTTGTAGAACATAATGGGTTTCCATCTAATCAGCGTGGTCTTGAGTGTGGAGTTCCTCAGGGATCTATTCTGGGTCCGTTGTTATTTATTATGTATGTTGACATTCACATATTGTTTAGAGGTGACATGAATGTTAGTCTGTAGCGCAGTTTAAATACTTCTTTGGAATCGCGTGTCCGTTGGTTAAGTGAAAATGTCCTTAATATTAATATGACTAAGACGAAAGCGTTTTAACTCTGTGCGAGGAGCTCTTCTGTGGAACTGGTTGATGAAATAAAGTGTCTTGGTGTAGTACTCGATTGCAGACTTGATTATAACAGTCATGTTAGCTTGCTCCGTTCAACGGTTATGTTCCAACTACGGATATTGTATTGACTTGATTCGTATCTACCGTGTTATATACGGCAAAGGGTGGCGTATTCTCTGTTAATATCACATATTAATTATTGCCTGGAAGTTATATCTGGAACCTGCCATTTATATTTTAGTAGAATTGAGAGGATTTTTAACCCTGTTATACGGTATGTCTATGGTCTTAAAAAATATGATCATGTCTCGTCATATGTAGTTCGATTTCTTGGCCCTTCCTTTCAAAAGTATGTTTTTCGTATCTTGCTATGTTTGCTCTAATTTCTCATTTTGTAGGTCCACAAGAAACGTTTTGTGTCGATGATTTATGATCGTTCATTTGTTGTAAGAGTTTCTAGATTATGGAATCACCTTCCTCTACATCTGCGGAAATTTTCCTTTCCTGTTCATGTCTTCAGGGATAAATGCCTTGAACATTTGTTTAATAGTTCCTAGTTCTATTTTTCTCTTTTTTTATGCTCATCATTTTTTGGGGTCAATGAATAAATAAATAACAAGACTAGTTATCATAATTAAATTCTAACAAAACATTTATATTTTGGTTAGTTGTGTTTAAGATCTTTTTTTTTTTTTATTTTTATTTTATTTTATTTAATTACAATACAAAGTAAATTTATATTCTAATTTTGGGTCCAAGGATAAACCGAGTGACAAAGACTATTTGGCTTGATTTTTTGCAGCGACAGACCAAAGCCTCTGGTGGGAATCGAACCCACAACCCCCACGCTGATAGGCAAGCACGCTACCAACTCGCCTACCGGGGCGCTTAATGTTTAAGATCTATTTAGAAAGTTGTGTATTTATGTAATATACACTTATTGGCCATACTGTCTTTTTTTATATTACTTTAATAAATGAAATGAAAAAACCAAAATTTGTACTAAAACGATTGTTTTCATTCGATTTTTCGTTCGAAAACGACAAATCAGTGTTGCAATAAAAAAAGTATAGTGAAACTTGGTACAACTTAGGCGCTGTAGAAAATAGGTTTAGATTTGGAAATATTCCCCTTACAAAAGTGTATAGAATCATCAAAAATTGGTCAACTACTACATTTTGCAAGGGGACGTTCGTTGCCAAAACTCACGTTCAATGGTTCCTGTTTTCAACCCTGGTTCCTGTTTTCAATCCTTTTGTTTTTAGGGTGCGATACCAGCAATGGCCTTTGAATAAACTATAGAAAGCGAGAAGTAATTTGCAGAAATCGCATCTTTTGTGAAACGTTTCGCATATGCAGTATTTTTGGTCAATCCATAACGCTTTCAAATGTTATCCCCACAGAAAGCTTCCACTAATCCCAGATGATTTGGGAGATTTTACGATTACCTTTTGTTGAATCGTGTTCAACAACATTTTAGTTTTAGCTAGCATAAGCAAATGACTTCCTATAATGACGTTCAAAATTTGAAATATTTTCACATAAATTGTATATTTTCCCCTCAGATAGAAACCTCAGATGGAAACCCACGATGGTGGCTTATACGCTCATACGGTGTATGGGAGACATCAAAGGACCAAAACGTTTCCTTTTAAACGACTAAAGAATAGTGTTTTTTGTATGATAGTATGGAACTTATAAGCATGAAATTGTCCCAGACTACAGGTATAAGGTCATTTTTGGACTAAATGGATTGGCACCGCCCCTACTTTCTAGTCGATCTATGTTCTGAACTAAAGACAAAAATACATCCTCGCATGTACTAAATGTATTCAACTAATGTCACTTATCCAACCCCGTAATTTTACAATAATAAAACAAAACCTAGAAATAAAGTACACACCTTATAAGCGACAGAGGAGGAAGGACGGAGAAAAACAAACTACAACACAAAGTAAGAATAGCAAGTCCTCCATTTTGCGCGAACAATGCACTTAATATGCACTGGCAAAAAAACAACAACAATGATCAGCAAAAGTGCAATAACTTAACTGTATAACAAGAATATTAAATGTAAAGGCCAAGTTATCGATACAAATCGGCATACAGACATATGTATGTGCTCGTATATGTATGAAACCACACTTACGGACTCATGAAAATGCACACAAAGCAAATAAACAAAATATCGACAACTAAAATGGCAAAACAATGTAACTACCAAAATAAAGATTTCAGTGTGGAAGTCTGCAACGGATGGTATATCCAAGGTCTACTGCGTAAATTTAACTGAATTTCAAGAACTCAACCAACAGCCATTTTCTCAAATTGTACCAAATAAAATATGGGGAAGAACCAACAAATCAGATTACAACTGCTAATAATATGAAATCGGAGAAATTACGCAGTATACAAAGGCATATTTGGAACTGAAAAAGTTCAGGCTTACAAGAAAAAATTGCCGATTTTTTTCAATGCCACCCAAGGAAAGTTAGAAAATATACACGATCAAAAATTGGCTATCACAAATTTTACAACATTCTCATTGTTGAACGTGTTGTCTTTATAAAATTCAATTTTAATATTGCAACTTTATTTTTGCTTTCCCTCCAAAATGTATTCCTTTGTTGTTGTATTCCTTTGCACTTGAAATGACATTATATCGAGCCCTAACTGCAAAAAAGACGTAAGCACCAAATAGAAAATTTAACAGAAAAGGGGTTTTGTGGGGTCAATCATAAATGTTGCTTACCATACAATTGAACTTGCTTGGTATATCTTTGCAAGTAATTTTTTTATCGAATTTCAAAGTAAGTTTCAAAAAAAATGGCGCTTACGTCTTTTTTGCGGTAACGGCTCGGTATGTAACACAAAAGAAACCCTGATAACGCAAAATGAATAAACAACTTCGTTTTAGTTTATGTTTTTTATAATTAACTCCATATTTATTAGTATTTTTTATAAACATAATTATAAAAATAAAACCTAATAATAGTTATTTGTTGTAGAAAAAAAAATAGGATTTAAAAGCAAAACTCTTGGTATTTGATAAATTATTGAAATAAAATTATTATAAATCGCAAGAGCTTTGCAAAAAAAAAACAAAAGATATTAATAGTAACAATAAGAGCAAGTGCTTAAACCTACGAAAGTTAATATAGAGATTTTTTGTTGGCGAAAATAAGAAATTGGTTACTATTTAAAGCATAGCACTGCATAGCAGCGCCACGCTGTAAATGTAACCAGGATTTTCTTCCGGTTTTCTTACTACACAACGAGAAATTTTTATAAATTTCTGTGGGTTTTTTTTAATTTTTGTCTCCAACAAAATTTTTTCTCTACAGCTTTTACAAACGTTATCTTAAATTCGATTTCTCTTTAAGTATTTTTTTTTGTTGTATGTTGCTACTACTACACCTTCCTTGATGTTTTTTTCTCTCCTTTTTGTATTTTGTGTGTAACGTATTTTCTTCTTCTTATCTTTTCTTTGTGTTGCATAGGAGTGTTTTTCTTTCTTATTTCTTCTGTACGTTTCCGTCTCAGTTCTTGCCAGCAGCTGTAACGAGTTTCTTATTGTTGTTGGTATTCATATATTTGGTTAAAAGTTTTCTGGAATGTCCACTAGGATCAAAGTGGTTGGTGTTTTCGTTGACCTCCTTTTTGGAACGATTTTTGCCGCTATGAGCCGAGAAAACGTATTTGTCCTGGTCATAGTTGTAATGATCGTATTGATCGAAATAAGCTTCCGACATGTTGTTAATGTTGGTGGTGTTTAATCGACAGCGATTAATAATTAATATCTTTTCACTTGGCAGTTGTATTTAACTGTTTCTCCTTCTTGTGTTTCTTTTCAGTTGTGCGGGTTTTCTTTCTTTCCTTTGTATAAAGAAGAAAAACTTAACTTTTTTTCTTGTTGTTTTTAATAATAAGACTTTCGAGAAGTCCAGTAAGCACAGGGTTTAAACGCAATTAAACTCGTCTGTAATACGCCGGGGCCTTTATATATACCCCTGCAGACTGAAAATAAGAGAGAGGTTGACTAACTCTCTTTCTCTATGTCATGCTCTCCCTCTCTGATTCTGACAGTTTTTCTGCTGTCGATGTTAAATGTGTGTTTTGTTTATTTATGGTTTATATATTTAACACTAAAGATGCCGTTGGTAAATCATGAACCGCATTCGAGTCGTATTTGTTTTCATACACTATCAAGCAAGAATGTCTTGCTATCAAGGTAGACAAATTCATTCACTACTCCTGAGATTGTTACATTATAGACATACAAATGTATGTATGTACATATACATAGTACGATGGGTTGGCTGTATATATAGTATATGTATGTATGTATGTCATATCTCCACAGCTACGTGGAGAAATGGGAACTCGAAATTTAAAAATACAGTAAAAACTCGATTTGCGCATCCCCCGATTATTGCAGTGTTCTATTTAGTGCGGAGTCATGGCTGATTACAATTTTTTTCATTTTGACAGAATTTTGATTGTCAAACTCATTGTTTACATTACATTTCAGTTTTAAACATTTAAATCAAAGAATTAGAATACAAAAAGCCAAACTAAGAATTTAAAGGCTCACAAACTAAGTTAGTTGTAACTGTCTGCCATTTATATATTAGAATTTGACAATCAAAATACCCCAGGGTTGTATCTGAGTTTTTGTTGTTGGGCAATTGTGACTACCTTCATGATGCGGATATTATTCTATTGTGTCATGGTAGAGATATAAAAACATATCTCTAAAAAACCCAATTGCAAAAAGTATAGTGCGATTAAATGATGCTACAAACAATCAAAAATATACAACACAAAACTTCCAACAGCACCAAGTGAAGCACATGTCCAGTGCCATCGATTTCTATAAAACAAATCAACGAAAATCTTCATGATACCCGGCATCTTCAATGCTATATTTTTGTAAATTCACTTTATGTTGCCTTAAAAAACAAAATTTATTTATTTTCTGATTATTTGTATACCCCTTCGGAAGTCCTAGTGTTAAGCGAACACTTCATTCGTTTTAAAAATTAATGCGCATTTTCTGATTTTTTGTTTCTTTCTTGCCTCTTTGTTTCTCCCCACTTTCTTATTTCATTATTCTCAATATCGTCGAAACAAAATAAGCGACACGTAATATTTTATATTATAGTATTTAAGTATTTAATAAAAAGTGCATATGTAGATATGTATGTATTTATATATTACGGTATACCAAGAGCTCTATATACATACATACATAAATATCTGTAGAGACAGTTGCATTTCTCAGGTTCTCGTTGTATTCTCTCAACCATGTTGGAACTTTTCTCTACATGGCTCTCACGTTTTTTTTTTTGTTTACTTTTTTTATGCTGTTATTGGGTGAGGGAGGAGGCGAATTACCCTCAAGTAGTGGAATATTTTGCTGCATGTTGGTACTATAAAATGTTCTATCAGAGAATATTTAAAAAAATAGGCCTTCTTTTTGTATATTGACCCACATGAAGCTATAGAACATTCTTTTATCTTGTTATTGTTTCGGTTAATGATTTTTGTTTGTTTATAAATGGTTTTTTGTATTACGAAATACTTTCATGTTGTTGTTTCATAATATTATTGTTATGCACAATAAATAGCGAATATCTTCTAGACGACGTAGATAGATAAGACGGTGCAGAAAGTGGTTTCCTCGAAATTATAAGTGTGACTCATTATGTTTTTTGGTTTCGTCTATTTAAACCGGTTAGTTTTGTTTGCGAAAGTAAGAAATACAGAAATACATAACTAACAGCAAAACGAAATTTAAATAAACACTTCACCACCTCATTTGAGTTTCTAGAATGCCGTGGAAGGTAAATACTATTTGTGGAAAATTCTACAGTTCTCCACCAAGAGGTTTTAGTTTGAATTGCACGGATTTCGGTAGCTACCATTTTTAAACTTTTATTCTTTGACATTTGACAAGTAGAAACAACGCCATTACTAAAATTGGAACGATACACTCTTCAACAACGCATTGAAATTATTAAAATTCACTACAAAAAGGGTGAAAATCCTGCAGTCACAGTTCGCAACACTAAAAAGAGGTGATCACCGAGATCTTGCGATTTAACACCTTGCGACTTCTTCCTTTTGGGCCACGTGAAAGATAGGGTCTACGCCAACAGCCCAGCGTCGATTCAAGACCTCAAAAATATAATTCGTGAGGCTATCGAGGACATAAGTCTGCCACTTTGCGATTTGGTTTGGGGAAAATTTAATGAAAAGGATATGGTCCTGTAAGCGTGGTCGTGGTGGCCATTTGGCTGATGTTGTTTTCATTATTACCGGCTTACCTTCCTCTTTATTATGAACTAAACATTAGAAACATGTATTGTGTGTGTCAGTGAAAAAGTCGATCGCTAATGTTCTACATCGATGATTTGATTCCACACGTTTTTTTATATGGATAACAGTCAGGGGATGCCGCCTATAGGAGCATTGCAATGTGCTAGCTATAGGAAATAAGGGTGTTGGAAGGAGGAAAGAGGAAGTAGTATTTGTTGACGTTAGTCTTGAATTTGAGTATGTCGCAGCCGGCAGGAAATACACTTGTTGGAAGATTATTCCACATACGTACAGTTCCGCTGAAGAACGAATTTTCTCTATAATGCGTCGTCCGATCAACCGTATAGTTTACAACAAAAGAATCGGCTCTTATTACTGCGAAAGAATGGTTTTATTGCGACTTCACATCTTTAGAATATTCAATAATTTCTTGAGTACGTGGTTTATTTGATTTGTTTTGCGTATTGTATTTTCGTTTATAATATAGGCATATCTATTTTTAATATTATATTTACTTATTTTTGTAATTTAATTCTAATTCCCCGTAATGCTTTAAATTGCGTGTCCTGATTAAATCAATGAAATGAAATATCAATACTGAAGACCAATTTCCGAACATATGGCCGCCTTTCCATAACTCTCCTATACAACTAATATATATCAATATGTATACCATGTATTTCAAACAGAAACTTACCATCTTACGTACGTCTTCGTGAGGGCTTTTACAACTAATTTTTGATGAGTCGCTTCATTTTAAATTTGGTCCAAATCGGTATTTGTAGTACTTTTTCAAAAACATCCTATCATATCTATTATTTATTTATCTCTGTTATATTAATCATAACAGGACTGAATTTCGGTATTAGAGGCTTCAGTTTTCTTTCTTTCGTCACTTTCGGACACCTTTTCCGTACTTTCTTTTTCTCCTTTTCCTCTACCATTTTATGCATGTCTCCTTCAACGTCATTCGGACATTCCTCATCCAATAATGGCAAACGGTATTCGTCCAAATCGGTTTTCGATTCAAAAGCGTTGTCCACAATTTCCGGTAACTCCAACTGCACAGCCTTTTCTGTATGAACTCTTTGAACGTGTTCCTTCAGTTTGTCCGATCGATGGCTCCTAAATGAGCACAACTGACATTTAAACTTATTGATGTTGTCCATTGAATGTTTCATGGCATGTCGTTTGAGATTTTTCGACAGACTAAACTTGCAGCCACATATTTCACAAACAAACGGTTGCTCCTGTTTGTGAGTTTCAATGTGAAGTTTAAGGTTTTCTTTACGATTTGCCTGATGATGACAGCCGGGATAGGTACATTTAAAGAATTCCCCTGTGTGACGGAGTTTATGCGATTTTAAGGCTTTCAAATGCGTAGTGCTGTAACCACACACATCACAAAGCATTCGTTTTTCGGTATTATGTACCTGTAGATGGGTGTTCAGACCTTGTTTCCATTTGAAGCCTTTGCCACAGTGAGGACAGAGATGTGGTGTTTCTTTGGAATGTTTTGGATGGTGTAGGATTAATGCAGCTCGAGTCATAAAGCGTATACCACATTCCAAACAGAAAAATGGTTTCCTAACGTCGGAATCATGGCGTTTTAGATGCACGTCATATTCCCGCCAACTCAGAAAGCCTACTTCGCAAAGAGAACATGTAAGGTGAGATGCCTCGCAGTTTCGCATGTGATGTATCATCTCTTGGACACGATAACATTTGAAATCGCATGCCAAGCAATAGTTTATTTTACTATTCGAAGAGGAAGATCTGGGATTTCGTAGCTAGAAGATAACGAAAGGACTCTAGTTAAACGACGTTTTCACAAAATGTTAAATCAGTTTAATCATTACCTTGAAATATGTTTTCTTTTCATCAAAAATATTTTCGGATTTAGTTGTTTTAGCCGCGTTCTCGCCTCCGTTATCACCAACACAAGGATGCGCTGGCTCTATCTCATCTTTAATTTTCCCCTCACCGGACTCAATCACTGTTCCATTTTTAATCTCTATAATCTCCTGTGCCTCTTCGGGAATTTGGAACACTTTCATTAATTCCCCCACTACGAGAATTTTGGCCAAATGTTTAAAGTGCTGTTCGTGCTCCTTTATAATAGTCACCATATCCTCATAGAAGAAGTCTCCAATTGTCTGCAAACATTCGGTGCAATTGAAATTCTTTATTTGCACCTTGAGCGGATTGTGCATAGAGAATTGTAGTGTTTTCTGTTGAAAATGGGGACCGCCAATGAAACGGCTTTGCGCGGCAACAACGCAAATGTGTCCATAAATAGAGTCGCCACTTTCCAGTTCTAAAATTAAATCACAAAATTGACCTTGACGCCTCTGATCATTAAGGTAGTTGGTAACTTTGGAATGTAGCGGCTGATGCAGTGTGGGAGTAACGGGTTTCAACATTATTACTACCGTCAATATTATGTTCAGCTTTCAATATGTCAATATGTAGTCTATTTCCTCTCACGATAAACCCAGACCACCCAAACAAAGGAACAGTCTTTTATCCATTAAAATTGGCAAGAATATGGTTCACTATATCAGAAACCAAAGGCTGATTGGCACAGTAGTGAAATAGCTGCCACAGCCACATTAAATTTTTCAAAAATGGAACACTTAAATTAACTGCAAAAATTGATGGCAGTTATCTTAAATTTGCAAGTATCTTAATCTAATTATCTTAAAATCTTAAAATTAAAAACTGTTAAGCTAACTACTGCAAAATATTCGTTCGTTTCCGCCCGCGATTTTAATTTGTTCCGATTGTTTTGTTTAGCAAAAACAGCTGGTTTTTGTTTGGTTGAAATGTCTCATTCACAATAGGTTTCGTATGAAAGTTTAAAGCCGCTTTGAAATTATCGTGACGACGCTATGCGTTTTATTGTTTTTTAGAGTTACACTTTAAATTAAAATAAAGCAAGAAAAATAATTCTAATATCAATTAAGCTGGCTTTATTTGATAGATCATTTTAACCCATTACCGGTAATGAATGTTGTTTGGCTTGTTAATTATCTTCAATTTTGCTCATTTACGTACCAATTCAAGAATAGGCTTCATCGATGAAAATCAAAAATATATATAATATAATTGTCAAAATGTTATGTTCTTGTATGATGAATGATTAAACGAAGTGGTTAAACAAAACAATTGAATTCATTCATTTGATTAAATGTGAATAAAAACTATAAGAACAAAAAGACAACTGCACTGTACAAGTGGTGAAATACAAGTGTGTTGCAAACGTAACTGTTGCAAGGACAATCTTGTCTATGGACGCTTTGATCAGAAGGTTGCCAGACTGTAAGATGCAAATATGTGTAAATGACAAGGTTGCCCTAACACAAAATAACAATTTAAAAAATTGACAGGTGTTGCTCTCATGTAAGTCTATGCATAATGAAATGGCACACCTAAATTAATAAAAACTATCAGCTCCAACTCAAAGTTTTGAAATTGTGAAGTTCGCAGATGAGCTGGCTGGGATAAGGTAGGTATGCTCCTATCCTCAAGGAAGCTCAATCTCAGAATAGAAGCGCTCAGACAGGCGAACGATAGATAATCTGGATCCAGTATATGCCGGAACACCAGGCTAATCTGGCCATTATATGACCCAACCCACTCGAAATCTCTCATCTAGATCAAGATTAGATATAACAATGCTGGTGGCTGCAATAACTGGGCACAGTTGATAGGTAGGCATGCTACCAGATTAGGAGTCGCGGCTTATGATCATTGCAGAAGCTGCTGAGACGAGGAAGATAGCGTCGAACACCTCGTATGCTTGTGGATATTTGATTGGGGATGGCAATGGCAGAGAAGGTGTTGTCTTCTCCTCCTCTTCATCGTTGCAAGTTCTACAGAAGTCGTTGTATGTGATACGCTGTCTCCCAGCGTGCGAATCCAGTATGACCGCAATGAGGTTTCTCATTTGGAATCTGGACAGATAGACCGCGGTTCGCGTCCATACCGTTAGTCAGCGGAACGGCAAACTTAGTACGTTTTAGTGTAATAGTGAAACTCATAGCGTGCTGCACAACAAGTCTGTCTAAATATTAAAAAAGTTGTAATGAATAATAAAATTGATAATAACTTTTTAAATAATTCTGTTTATAAAAAGTTTGGAAAAATAATTATAATCAGTGAAAAAATAATTTGGTATATGTAAATGACTGTACAATTTACAAAAATGTTAAAGGGCAGCATTCCATAAATCAAATTTGATTGTTCGTTATGAATCGTTAAAATTGAAGGCGCCATAAAACGGACATTTCTCAGTAAGGAAACCTGGTTCTTTTGGGCGTATGTTTCACATGTCATTCTCTAACATATATCAAAAATTCGGAATTGAATAAAGTCTAAAACCCATGTTACAACGCTTCCAATTTTGATAAATTGTAGCGAATGAAATCATTTTATGGAAACAGACTGTAAAGAAAAATTACCATCTTACTCGTAAAGTTTTTTTTTTTTTCAAACTATTTCATTTAATGTTTTAGAATGCCTGAATTGAATTGCCTAAATTAAAATACAACTTTTCTTTTATTCCAATCTAGTGCCGTTTCTACAATTGTAGTGCCGCGATAAAAGTCCACGGCAATGATATTTGCATTTCCACCCAAATCATTGCCATACAGTTGGGAAACTCGCCAATTAACCCGATCGGCCATCTTTCGCAGGCCACCGTATTTGTTGACGATAACATCCCAGGCTTTAGGCGTCAGCTCTGCCATATCGGCCACCGGTCGGCTTGAAAGGCGTCTGAAACGAAGGTAATGCGTAATACTTTAGGTTTTAAATATAAGGATGTGTTTGATATGGCAAGCTACATATGTTTAGTTCCGATAAAAAAATCTATAAAATAGTGGGAAATATTAGTTTCCAAATAATATGGAATATGCTCTCAATTCTACATTGATCGAATTTCATCTGTCAATTTCGAATATGACCTAAAGATTTAAATAAAACTTACGATATATCGTGATCGTTAATCGAACGTAAGAAACTTTCCAAATCCGACCATTTTTGAACATTCCCCCATCTTTGCTCCACTGAGCCAAACAGGAGATGGGGAAACAGCTGTACCACTTCCGGCTTATCGTATGCTAATATAACATTTTGCTTGCGTGACCAGATATCATTCAAAGTAGCGCGCCATGTTGCCGACGGATGTACAACTAATTCTCCAAAATGGTCCTTAAGAAAACTCGCCAATTTGTGATGAACTGTTAAATTTTTACCAAAACCTGAAAAGAAAAAAATGTTTAAAAATCAATTGCCTAAGCAATCGTTTAGACTAATACATGACACCTAAAATACCTTTATTGGGGAAATTGAAAGTATTAATGTTGATCAATACCACTGTATCTCACCAAACTTCCCCACAATATACAAATATTTTCTGTATTTATTTTCATACTAGCTGACCCGGTAGACTTCGTCCTACCTAGACCAATTTTGACTTAGGTGACCCATTCCGCGTTGCTGGTCCTCACCTAGCTGAACTTGTACCTGTAGCTGTTGATAAGGTAGGTGATAAACGTTTACATACGAAATTAAGTTACATTGAATGAATGAAAAAAACAAATTGGAATTTTTATTTTGAAAAAATTTGCTTATGACTTATATGCACTCATCGTAAAGCCTGCTGATACACCACATTTTTTGTCTTTCCGCCCGGAGCGAAAATGAAAAGCGCCGATGGTATACCGACTCTTGAGCATGCCACGTACAACTGCCCATGGGAAAAACAGGGCAAATCAAGGTTTATTCCGCAGACTTGCAATGATTGGCCTTGGGATTTATTAATTGTCATTGCAAATGCAAGGCGAACTGGAAACTGTACACGCTTGAATTGGAACGGCAAGTCAGTTGAAATCCTTGGAATCAGAACATCCTCGCCTTTGAATTTTCCGACGATGATCGCTGCTTCAATCAGGTTCTTCATTAGCTTTTTAACAGCTAATCTTGT
Organism: Hydrotaea cyrtoneurina; assembly: GCA_958296145.1. Lineage (NCBI taxonomy): Eukaryota > Metazoa > Arthropoda > Insecta > Diptera > Muscidae > Hydrotaea > Hydrotaea cyrtoneurina. The sequence continues at coordinate 44,724,257 of OY282514.1, read as the reverse complement.
TGGTTCAGGTTGCGTAACAATACTATAACCGATCCGACTTTGAGCTGCAAATTGTGTGGCGGCATTCCCGGTAAGTCCAATGAGATCTGGAATTCAATTGGATAGTTGACGACTTCATTTGGATCGGTAATAGAATCGATCGACTGAAATGAATATAATTGGCCAGCGATTTGACTTTGAATTGATATATTCAAACCGTCAACCTCCTTGTTCTTTGCCGCCAATATGGCTCGTTCGCTCAACCAAACTTGGTTTTTATAATTTGTTTTAATATTCGGGAAAACATTCGCTATCAAGTTTTCTGTTGACGTTGTGACTTGGCAAAAATTAGGTGGAAACGAAATGAGGCCAGTTAAAGGGTCAATTGGAATTTTCCCATTGCCAATGTCTAACAATTGCTTCGAAAAGACGTCCGCAGATTCGTCATTTTGTAACGCGACCCGCATATTTCTTGTTAACTTCAGAGTTCTGACATATCTCCATAAATTCGATGATTTCAGGCAAGCATTTATTTCATCAGCAGCTGTTGATCTTGGAATGACAGGCAGCGTTTGACGAAAATCGCCGGCCAGCAGAATCATCGCACCTCCAAAGTGGTTCTGATTATTGCGTAAATCTTTCATTGTCCGATCGAGTGCTTCTAATGCTCGTTTGTGTGCCATCGTGCACTCATCCCAAATGATAATCTTTGTATCCTGAAGTACCCTTGCCATTGCAGATCTTTTGGTAATGTTGTGATGTCGGTTCGTCTATCGTTTGCAAATTGGGTGGCAGTTTAAGCCCAGAATGTGCTGTTCGTCCGCCCTCCAACAATGTGGCAGCGATCCCAGATGATGCAAGAGCCAACGCTATTTGACTTTGTGAGCGAATCGATGCCAAAATCAATGAAAGTAGGACCGTTTTGCCAGTTCCACCAAGTGCATCTAGGAAGAAGATTCCTCCATTACCGTCGTTGATGGATTTCATTAATATGTGGAATACGGTTTTCTGCTGCAGATTCAAAAGTTGAACGTTTGTGCGAACTGATTCACTTAAAGCTTCTCGATCATATTGGTGTTCTCGCTGCAATTCTCGATTTAATGCGTCATGCATTGGGTGGTTCGGAGCTGGCATTCCTAATTCATTGCCTGACATCATTAAGCACAAATCCTCTATCGAAGTCAAAGCCTCATTGTGGATCTCCGCGTTGAACTCCAGTTCAGGATTTACAGTTGTTAAGCGCACACGATACAAAATGTCTTCAGCCATATCGTTTTTGTTCCACAGATGAAGTGGGTCCGATGGGAAACACGTCGAAATTATGATGGCAAAAAGTGCCCGAATTTGGTGCGGAGAAGACGAAATTACAGCATCGTCGAGTGTGCGATCCCAATGGAAGTCATCCTCGAGCAAATGTAAACGCTGACAGGCTTCTCTATATGTTGCGCACAATTCACTATCAACAGTTCGTATAGATTCAAATGAAGTTGGTCCACGAACATTGACCAATAACAGACGCAGGTAAAAACATTCGTCATTGTTCGGATGAACCGTGTATCCTTAAAAGTTGGGTTAAAACCCCGTTCCTTGACAATATTTGCTCCAAATGATGTCATTTGGAAGGAACTGTTGTACATCTGAATATTGTCCAAGAAATGCTTAGATCGAGGATCTCTTCCAGAAAGTAATAATGCCAATGGCTCTGGTGGCGGTGCCAACTGTGGTAATACGACCTTCCCACCTGCACAGCATAGTCCTGGGGTTTCGTGTCGAAATTTTAAGGCATTGCACTGTGGACATACAGTGCTCATCGTTCCAATGTCGACCGATTCGTCTGCAGCGTAATCTACCGTTGGGTCGTATCTGAATGCCAATCGCTCATATAAAATTGTGGCATGTTGTCGTCTGTTTTGCCGTCTGTTTTTGTGCGCGAGCTCCAACAGAGCGAGTCGAACTCGACTGTATTCTCTGCTCTGGGGTCGTAATGGATCGCTCTTAAAAAATTCGCATGCGATTTTCCTCCAAAGGCTGACTACGCTCATCATCAGTCTCATTTGATCTCCGATTATGTCGATACATCGCTGAGCGTGTTCGCCGGCCAATATTTCGACGCCTTACTTGTGGCATTTTTCAAATAATAAAACACGAACTAAAATCACGTACTGAATAAAATATCGCGTTTTAAATTTTTGTTTTTGACAAAATGTTCTGTTGTGATTACCTAAAGTTGTCAGAAACTGTGAAACTCAAACTCATTCATTGTCATACTTTCATATCAACAGTCAAATTTTTACGATGAACATTTTTCAAATCCCTCATAAAATAATACTGTCAGTAGAACAAAAAAAAAGAAAAACATGTACAATTCTTTACAAAAACAACATACAAAATCATTTTTTAATTTTTCGTGCTTTTCCGGTGGGATTTGTCAAAATTTTATTTCATACAAACCTTGTCCTGGAAACTACGAATACAACAGTAAAGAAATTAGCTAAATCGGTTCATCCGTTCTCAAGTGATGAATGAACATACATGCGTCAATTCATTTTCATTTATATATATAATAATATAAGATAGAAGATTTGCTAAAACCCTTTTATTATGTCAAAAAAATATAATATCGAATGCAATCCCAAAAGAATCGGCTCTTATTACTGCGAAAGAATGGTTTTATTGCGACTTCACATCTTTAGAATATTCAATAATTTCTTGAGTACGTGGTTTATTTGATTTGTTTTGCGTATTGTATTTTCATTTATAATATAGGCATATCTATTTTTAATATTATATTTACTTATTTTTGTAATTTAATTCTAATTCCCCGTAATGCTTTAAATTGCGTGTCCTGATTAAATCAATGAAATGAAATATTAATACTGAAGACCAATTTCCGAACATATGGCCGCCTTTCCATAACTCTCCTATACAACTAATATATATCAATATGTATACCATGTATTTCAAACAGAAACTTACCATCTTACGTACGTCTTCGTGAGGGCTTTTACAACTAATTTTTGATGAGTCGCTTCATTTTAAATTTGGTCCAAATCGGTATTTGTAGTACTTTTTCAAAAACATCCTATCATATCTATTATTTATTTATCTCTGTTATATTAATCATAACAGGACTGAATTTCGGTATTAGAGGCTTCAGTTTTCTTTCTTTCGTCACTTTCGGACACCTTTTCCGTACTTTCTTTTTCTCCTTTTCCTCTACCATTTTATGCATGTCTCCTTCAACGTCATTCGGACATTCCTCATCCAATAATGGCAAACGGTATTCGTCCAAATCGGTTTTCGATTCAAAAGCGTTGTCCACAATTTCCGGTAACTCCAACTGCACAGCCTTTTCTGTATGAACTCTTTGAACGTGTTCCTTCAGTTTGTCCGATCGATGGCTCCTAAATGAGCACAACTGACATTTAAACTTATTGATGTTGTCCATTGAATGTTTCATGGCATGTCGTTTGAGATTTTTCGACAGACTAAACTTGCAGCCACATATTTCACAAACAAACGGTTGCTCCTGTTTGTGAGTTTCAATGTGAAGTTTAAGGTTTTCTTTACGATTTGCCTGATGATGACAGCCGGGATAGGTACATTTAAAGAATTCCCCTGTGTGACGGAGTTTATGCGATTTTAAGGCTTTCAAATGCGTAGTGCTGTAACCACACACATCACAAAGCATTCGTTTTTCGGTATTATGTACCTGTAGATGGGTGTTCAGACCTTGTTTCCATTTGAAGCCTTTGCCACAGTGAGGACAGAGATGTGGTGTTTCTTTGGAATGTTTTGGATGGTGTAGGATTAATGCAGCTCGAGTCATAAAGCGTATACCACATTCCAAACAGAAAAATGGTTTCCTAACGTCGGAATCATGGCGTTTTAGATGCACGTCATATTCCCGCCAACTCAGAAAGCCTACTTCGCAAAGAGAACATGTAAGGTGAGATGCCTCGCAGTTTCGCATGTGATGTATCATCTCTTGGACACGATAACATTTGAAATCGCATGCCAAGCAATAGTTTATTTTACTATTCGAAGAGGAAGATCTGGGATTTCGTAGCTAGAAGATAACGAAAGGACTCTAGTTAAACGACGTTTTCACAAAATGTTAAATCAGTTTAATCATTACCTTGAAATATGTTTTCTTTTCATCAAAAATATTTTCGGATTTAGTTGTTTTAGCCGCGTTCTCGCCTCCGTTATCACCAACACAAGGATGCGCTGGCTCTATCTCATCTTTAATTTTCCCCTCACCGGACTCAATCACTGTTCCATTTTTAATCTCTATAATCTCCTGTGCCTCTTCGGGAATTTGGAACACTTTCATTAATTCCCCCACTACGAGAATTTTGGCCAAATGTTTAAAGTGCTGTTCGTGCTCCTTTATAATAGTCACCATATCCTCATAGAAGAAGTCTCCAATTGTCTGCAAACATTCGGTGCAATTGAAATTCTTTATTTGCACCTTGAGCGGATTGTGCATAGAGAATTGTAGTGTTTTCTGTTGAAAATGGGGACCGCCAATGAAACGGCTTTGCGCGGCAACAACGCAAAAGTGTCCATAAATAGAGTCGCCACTTTCCAGTTCTAAAATTAAATCACAAAATTGACCTTGACGCCTCTGATCATTAAGGTAGTTGGTAACTTTGGAATGTAGCGGCTGATGCAGTGTGGGAGTAACGGGTTTCAACATTATTACTACCGTCAATATTATGTTCAGCTTTCAATATGTCAATATGTAGTCTATTTCCTCTCACGATAAACCCAGACCACCCAAACAAAGGAACAGTCTTTTATCCATTAAAATTGGCAAGAATATGGTTCACTATATCAGAAACCAAAGGCTGATTGGCACAGTAGTGAAATAGCTGCCACAGCCACATTAAATTTTTCAAAAATGGAACACTTAAATTAACTGCAAAAATTGATGGCAGTTATCTTAAATTTGCAAGTATCTTAATCTAATTATCTTAAAATCTTAAAATTAAAAACTGTTAAGCTAACTACTGCAAAATATTCGTTCGTTTCCGCCCGCGATTTTAATTTGTTCCGATTGTTTTGTTTAGCAAAAACAGCTGGTTTTTGTTTGGTTGAAATGTCTCATTCACAATAGGTTTCGTATGAAAGTTTAAAGCCGCTTTGAAATTATCGTGACGACGCTATGCGTTTTATTGTTTTTTAGAGTTACACTTTAAATTAAAATAAAGCAAGAAAAATAATTCTAATATCAATTAAGCTGGCTTTATTTGATAGATCATTTTAACCCATTACCGGTAATGAATGTTGTTTGGCTTGTTAATTATCTTCAATTTTGCTCATTTACGTACCAATTCAAGAATAGGCTTCATCGATGAAAATCAAAAATATATATAATATAATTGTCAAAATGTTATGTTCTTGTATGATGAATGATTAAACGAAGTGGTTAAACAAAACAATTGAATTCATTCATTTGATTAAATGTGAATAAAAACTATAAGAACAAAAAGACAACTGCACTGTACAAGTGGTGAAATACAAGTGTGTTGCAAACGTAACTGTTGCAAGGACAATCTTGTCTATGGACGCTTTGATCAGAAGGTTGCCAGACTGTAAGATGCAAATATGTGTAAATGACAAGGTTGCCCTAACACAAAATAACAATTTAAAAAATTGGCAGGTGTTGCTCTCATGTAAGTCTATGCATGATGAAATGGCACACCTAAATTAATAAAAACTATCAGCTCCAACTCAAAGTTTTGAAATTGTGAAGTTCGCAGATGAGCTGGCTGGGATAAGGTAGGTATGCTCCTATCCTCAAGGAAGCTCAATCTCAGAATAGAAGCGCTCAGACAGGCGAACGATAGATAATCTGGATCCAGTATATGCCGGAACACCAGGCTAATCTGGCCATTATATGACCCAACCCACTCGAAATCTCTCATCTAGATCAAGATTAGATATAACAATGCTGGTGGCTGCAATAACTGGGCACAGTTGATAGGTAGGCATGCTACCAGATTAGGAGTCGCGGCTTATGATCATTGCAGAAGCTGCTGAGACGAGGAAGATAGCGTCGAACACCTCGTATGCTTGTGGATATTTGATTGGGGATGGCAATGGCAGAGAAGGTGTTGTCTTCTCCTCCTCTTCATCGTTGCAAGTTCTACAGAAGTCGTTGTATGTGATACGCTGTCTCCCAGCGTGCGAATCCAGTATGACCGCAATGAGGTTTCTCATTTGGAATCTGGACAGATAGACCGCGGTTCGCGTCCATACCGTTAGTCAGCGGAACGGCAAACTTAGTACGTTTTAGTGTAATAGTGAAACTCATAGCGTGCTGCACAACAAGTCTGTCTAAATATTAAAAAAGTTGTAATGAATAATAAAATTGATAATAACTTTTTAAATAATTCTGTTTATAAAAAGTTTGGAAAAATAATTATAATCAGTGAAAAAATAATTTGGTATATGTAAATGACTGTACAATTTACAAAAATGTTAAAGGGCAGCATTCCATAAATCAAATTTGATTGTTCGTTATGAATCGTTAAAATTGAAGGCGCCATAAAACGGACATTTCTCAGTAAGGAAACCTGGTTCTTTTGGGCGTATGTTTCACATGTCATTCTCTAACATATATCAAAAATTCGGAATTGAATAAAGTCTAAAACCCATGTTACAACGCTTCCAATTTTGATAAATTGTAGCGAATGAAATCATTTTATGGAAACAGACTGTAAAGAAAAATTACCATCTTACTCGTAAAGTTTTTTTTTTTTTAAAACTATTTCATTTAATGTTTTAGAATGCCTGAATTGAATTGCCTAAATTAAAATACAACTTTTCTTTTATTCCAATCTAGTGCCGTTTCTACAATTGTAGTGCCGCGATAAAAGTCCACGGCAATGATATTTGCATTTCCACCCAAATCATTGCCATACAGTTGGGAAACTCGCCAATTAACCCGATCGGCCATCTTTCGCAGGCCACCGTATTTGTTGACGATAACATCCCAGGCTTTAGGCGTCAGCTCTGCCATATCGGCCACCGGTCGGCTTGAAAGGCGTCTGAAACGAAGGTAATGCGTAATACTTTAGGTTTTAAATATAAGGATGTGTTTGATATGGCAAGCTACATATGTTTAGTTCCGATAAAAAAATCTATAAAATAGTGGGAAATATTAGTTTCCAAATAATATGGAATATGCTCTCAATTCTACATTGATCGAATTTCATCTGTCAATTTCGATTACGACCTAAAGATTTAAATAAAACTTACGATATATCGTGATCGTTAATCGAACGTAAGAAACTTTCCAAATCCGACCATTTTTGCACATTCCCCCATCTTTGCTCCACTGAGCCAAACAGGAGATGGGGAAACAGCTGTACCACTTCCGGCTTATCGTATGCTAATATAACATTTTGCTTGCGTGACCAGATATCATTCAAAGTAGCGCGCCATGTTGCCGACGGATGTACAACTAATTCTCCAAAATGGTCCTTAAGAAAACTCGCCAATTTGTGATGAACTGTTAAATTTTTACCAAAACCTGAAAAGAAAATGCTAAACTAGTTTAAAATAATTCCAAAAACTACATTATTATAGAAAATAGTAGAAGAGCATGAAAGTTTATAGACAATTTCATACGCGTATGTTTACGAATGGTTGGGACTAGGGTTTTTATTCCGGAATTCCGGTAAAATGTTCGTATTTTTTACAATTTTTGATAGTTTAGCCTAGTTTATGAAAAACTCCTCCGCGTGACCGATCCTTCACTAAAATGTGAATAAAAGCGAATTTATTTAAAAAATTCGGACGTGTCGGTCTCTATTTATGACAAATTACGATTAAAAATATTGATTTAATCAAAAAAAAAAAAACATTTTTATACTCAGGGAGCCAGAATTGTATGGAATTGTTATTATGTTTTTCTAGTCTTCTTCCCGGAATGCCAGTCGATGAAAAAGGTTATAATGTAGACTAGAATCTTAAATTAATATTGACATGATTTAGCATATGTATACTTACCAACTGGAAACTCTTTCAATCCGAATATAACAATTTCATTTGTTTCCTCTACAAACTCTTTAACCTGATCGATAATCTCAAGCAGAGGCCTCTGTCGGGTGATACCATGATTGATGAAGAACATCTCGGCAGTATTGCGATAATAGCCGACACGGATATCCAAGTATCGTATGCCGTGCATTAATTGCCCTCGTATGTTGTCATCCTGGCACAGAGAGTACTTAGTGACCAATGTCTCCTGGTGCAATGGATCAAAGTTAATGCGATATGAGCCCGAATCGTGAGAACCGGGAATAAAGAGATCACGAAAACGTAAACTACCCACAATCGAACGCATCTCATTCATCCATCTGGGATATGCACGCAGACATGTCGTCGCCAATATGGAACCATTACCGCTGACATAAGTGGCCCAGTAACCGTAACAGGTCGTCTCCACTGTGACATTTTTCGAGAGGCCATAGTCGAAAGGAACACCGGTGGTAAACCACAAGGAACTGGCTGTAGGCTTTAAGGCTGCTACGATATGATTTGAGCCGTTGTTGGAAATCCAGTAGTGTATATCCTTGGCATCATATGGCGACTCGGTTTTTGGAGTAGACGTCGAAGAGATCTCGTAGTTGAAGCCACTGCCCTCTTCTTGAGGCATGGACGTCTCATCATCTTTATTGAATTCTACCATAGGCGTCCGTTCAGTGGGCAGCCATTTCAATTTCTGAAAATTGTACGGTTCACCTGAGGTCAGCATTATACGATCATCGTCTAAAGCGGGTGCATTTATCCATGATATCTCCACGAAACGTTTCTGGGCACTTAATGTCAACCAGAGACGTAACTTTGATGGATTTTCTTCGGGTCGCGATGAACCCAAGTCCCAGAAGTCATTGTCATTTGCAACACCTCCAGACATAGCTGTGATGAATTGAGAACTTAAGATAAAGCCGCAAATAGGAAGCACATGTTGTAGTCTGTATAATTTTGCAAACATTTTTTATGTGAACTTGCTTTTGTTGTCTGTCTCTTGTTTATTTGGGATTGTTTTTGATGTATTCTTCTTTTTGTCCGGATAATTTCACCGCTCTTGATTTAATTCAATTTATTTCCAGTGTTTTCAAATTTGATTACTCGATAATCGCTGTCTTCAATGTCTTCTGCCTGCTCATGAACATTTTGTGCCGGTCAATTCGCTTTGCAATTTGTTTTTTGCCTGACGCTTTTTGAACTTTACTTCGATGTCGACAAGCACACAAGTGGCTGGAGACTTTATAAGATTCAACCTTAAATTGTTTTTAATTTAAAATGACACCTTCCATTCAGGCGAGCCTCTATTTATATACAACAGCAACAACAAAAGCTGAAGCCACTTATCAATGAAAAACAATCGTCTTTACAGCTGTACGCACGTTCATATGTACGTGGCGACCGTTACATTTTTTTGGGTCTTTGTTTCAATTCTGAGCCAACTAGAAATGATTTCAAAACGGGCAATTTGTTATTCTTCCTTCCTGTATGTGCACATAGTACAAAAGTTCCCATGGGAAAATGATCTGTGACGAATGTTAGAAACTTGATTTGAATGTCAATTGGGAACGCTAAGGCAGGGATTGCTAACCAAGAAATTGCCTTTTACTTTAGTTGTAATTTTTTCTAAATCCATTTTAAACGCTTTAGTTCCAAAAGTCGATTGACAAACACCGTATATATTAACTGGCATTCGGACAACATATTTCGGACCTATTTCCAGTAAAGATAATAACCAATCCTAATTTGACACTATTTAAGTGACAAATACGATGAAAAATTGAGAAGGATAAAACAGGTTTGTTTAAATTATGTATATACTTATGTATTGTTTGGTGTAAGCAAGCAACCGCCAAGTTCAAATCTTACATTACATTATATTTCCATTAAGCAAATGATAGGCGAGTTTGGTGAGCAATTAAACTCACGTGTTGGCATTGGCATTTCAATCCCTGAGTCAGATGTGTCGCTGATTATCGTGAGTAGCAGCCTCGCCAGCCCAAACTCACTGTGGACTTAGCATCGGATGAATACAATGCTTCTACCAATGGCCCCACACGCAGCACAGCAGTACATGATGATTCCCGCTTGGTTAGGGAATCCCTGAGTCAATTGTAAACTGACGTGTGAAATGGCAATGTTGTAAAACTGAGATGCAGAAAGAACATTCACTGTCAAAATAACGTGATTCAAAAATAAACCACTAGGTAGACCACCTTGTATTTCCTTATTATCATTTGTCGTGTATGATCGTATGTATGCGCGAGGAAGCGTGAATTTGGTTGTGTGAGCTAGTTTCTGAAGCACTGGTATTTTTCTTATATGAAAGTGCCGCATCTGCCCAAATCAGACTGCCGACATAGTCCGATCAATTGACGATGACATGTAAAAAAAGAGGGATCACTATCGTCTATATTAACGAAATTATACACATTTTTGATAATTATTACGCAGATATCCTGTGGTGACAGAGGTGTGAATCTCCGAGTAAGATCATTTGACACTTTTCTGGTAAGGCTTCACCTTGTACATGCAGAGCGTTAAAACGCCTATGAAATTTGCATTTTGTGTGCTCGTTATAGCAGACAGTCGCTGCTATTTTCTAGTGCCGATCGACATCTCTAATTATTCCTAAGAAAAGCTAGTGCGTTGTTAACAAATCAGTAGCAAAAATGGTTGGTCATCCAAGTGATGCTTTGACCATTTTCCCGATCTAGGACATTTTCTATACATACATATCTATGACGAACCATAGGGTAGTATTCAAACCGAATCAACAAAAAAAAAATATTGGTCGCAATACATATAAAATGGCCCTCGTTGAATTAAGTTTTCGAAATAAACTGTGCCACTATCTATATCTTCGCTTTCAAACTGTATGGGATTTATTGATAATATAATATTTGTTTTGTTTTGTTAACTTTAATGCATTTTCAGTTGTAATTGCTTTGTTTTGTTGCTGCTGATGTTGTTATTTTAACAAAAAGCTGACAGATACCCCTTATTTGGGTAGTTGGGGCTATTTGGCGTTTATTGTTTTAGCACATATGAATTGTGTATACAATTTTCAGTTTCCGGTGGAGAGAAATATTGTTTAATTACATGAATTTTCAATTATTTTACAAATGCTCGTCAACGAGTAAATATGAAAATATGTTGTTATTTGTTTTGTATATTTTTCTTCACTGTTGTCTTGTCATTTTGTTTAAACAGAATTTCCGATTTGTTTTTGTTACACCATTCCCATTTAAGTCTCACTCGCAACTGAAGGTTTGTGCTCCCGCATCAACGACAATGGCCAACACACCACCACAACCAGCCACACCGAGATCAGAAATTCGTGAGATGCTTAGCTTTAGAGCCGCATGGTGATCGATCAAAATCTGAGAATTGTATACTCGTGGCGGCTTAACATCTGTATTGTATGATGAAGTTACTTCCACACAATGATCTTTTTTGAGGGTGTGCGCTCTTAGATCAGTTCTTCTTCTCTTTTTTTTAATCTCTTCCAATGTTTTTCATTCCATTGCACTCGGTAATGAATCAAATCCATCATTTACATTGTTTATTTTTATTAAAGCCATCATTTATGAATGAAGAACAGCGTGTTTTTTTTTTTAAATTTTGTTCTTTAGCATTTCTTTTTCAATGATAATGTCAAAATCTAATAGTGTGGAAAAAATTTTCATTTGTAATAACTAATAACTTATCAAATATAATAACACTAGTAAGTTGTAATGCGCCTATGGCGCCCGTTGAAATATGGAAAAAAAATTGTGTTGAAAAAAAAAATTTTTGTGAAAAAAAAAATTTTTTTGAAAAAAAAATTTTTTCTCGAAAAAAAAAATTTTGTTGAAGAAAAAAATTTGGAAAAAAAAAATTTTTGTTGAAAAAAAAATTTTTGTAAAAAAAAATTTTTGTTGAAAAAAAAATTTTTGTTGAAAAAAAAAATTTTTGTAAAAAAAAAAATTGTAAAAAAAAAATTGGAAAAAAAAAAATTGGGGAAAACACAATTTCTGTAAAAAAAAAATATTATTTTTTTTATTATTATTATTTATTGAAAATTATAGAATGCCTATTTAAATTCCTACGTACTGCGTGACAGAGTCAGTGAATCAGTGAATCAGTGTCGAGGGTAAATATATATTAAGATTGTAATTATGTTTCTTCCACTTTATAAGGGGAAAATAGCTGCACTTGGCCAACTGCCACTATGATATTAATATTTAGTTCGTTCAATGGCATCTGATTCCAAACTAATCTTTTCCCAGTCTGTATGAGAGTGGATGGAAATAATACTAAGCATTCCCATTTTTATAAATTGCAATTTTTTGAGACATAAATTGTCATAACTCCAAAAGGAATTGTTAAAATTGTTTTTAATCTTTATACAGGGTTCTCCAACAAGAGGTGTTATTTCGAATCACCCGGTATTTCGGTAGCTGTCACTTTTGAAGCTTTTATTCATTCACATTTGACAAGTATAAACTACGCCGTTACTAAAAATGGAACGATACACGCTTCAAGAACGCATTGAAATTATTAAAATTCACTACAAAAATGGTGAAAATCTTGCAGTCACAGTTCGCAAAACTAAAAAGAGGTGATCACAATTGGCCACCGGGATCTTCCGATTTAACACTTTGCGACTTCTTCCTTTGGGGCCACGGACGAGCGTCGATTAAAGACCTCAATGACAGAATTCGTGAGGCTATCGAGAACATAGGGCAGCCAATTTGCGATTTGGTTATGAAACATTTCATGAAAAGGATATGGTCCTGTAAGCGTGGTGGTGGTGACCATTTGGCTGATGTTGTTTTTCATGTTTCTCTATTATGAAATAAACATCCGATAATTTATCTGAAATAAAATCATTTTTCTTTGAATACCAAAATAACACCTCTTGTTGGAGAACCCTGTATTTTATTCAGAGTTAAAAACTAATTTACAGCAAACCTTTTTTATATCATAATTCGGGTATTGCAAAAAGTGGAAACTAATAAAGCTACATACCTATCTTACAATTAAAATGGATGTTTGGATGTCGACTTGCAGAACCAACTGACGTGCTAAACATCGTATGAAGTGTCGACAAATCCACGAAAAGGGTTAACATCTAAACAAACCACCTCATACAAATACATCCCCATGTGGGGAAACATCATAATACAAGATGGCAACGTCGTTTGGTGCTCCACCGCACACACAAGACTATAAATGACAAGACGTATCGAGCGATCTTTCATTGGCGATGTCTACAAATGGGAATTAGTTAAAATATTTCGTTGTTTTAGTTTATTTATGTTGTACGTGGATCAAAGTATTGACCCTGTACTAAGCTATGCAGAAAGCGTTTATTACTTGTGTGTTTGAGTTGTCGTAGATAAAGAAGTGTTTAGTGTTGAGATGACATATTTACTAACAGATCAAATTAATGAAATAAAGTGTTTTACAGAATAAGCCTATTTATTGAAGAAGATGTTTCCGCTTTAGAGGTGATCGACAAAAACATAGTTGCAATGAGTGCAATTACAATAAATGGTATCAGGATGTTTGCCAGTATGGCCAGATTTGTATACCATTATTTAGGACCGACCTCACATATGTATATGCTTTACTTCGGAAGTCAAACATGCTCACTTCTAACTAGCATTTTGTTTAAAATATATGTATCTCGAAATCAATGCATTGATATCCAGAATTTTATTTTATATTTGTAATTATTTTCAGAATATTTAGCTGTACATTTTTGGAACGTAAAATCAAGTGTGAACTCCACATATTCTCATCAACATTTTAATAAAATAAATGGTTAAAAAATATTTTACCTCTACGCGTAGATCAATGTAAAAACAGCGGATGAAACATCTTGTCGGAATTGTCTTCGCATTCACCCATGGAACAACTTATCAACAACAACAAAACAGTTCAAGTAAAAACAACAACTTATCATTAACAATGTCCCAATGTCCAAAGTATAATTAAAAAAGAAGCCAAGCTATAGTTCCTAATAATAATCGACGTCGTATAGCCATACCGAAAAACACTACGGAGACAAAAATGATGCCTTTGAAAGGAATAAAAGTACTGGAATTCGCTGGCTTGGCACCGGCACCGTTTTGTGGAAAAATTTTAGCGGACTTCGGAGCAAAGGTTACGGTAATAGATCGCGTAAGTAATTGGTGTATTTTTTGTCGTTATAAAGTAACAGTAACTTAAAAAATCGTATTTTTACAAAAGGTGACGGACAATTCATTCAATTGCATGACACTTGGCAAACAGGTTTTGGCCATTAATCTCAAAAAGCCGGAAGGACAAAATTTAGCTCGCAAATTGGCCAAAACACAAGATGTGATCGTAGAGCCCTTTCGCCCCGGCGTTATGGAGAAGATGAATTTGGGACCCGATGTACTGTGCAAAGACAATGAACGATTGATTTATGCACGTCTAACAGGTTTTGGACAACATGGCCGATTAGCTCCACGTGCTGGTCACGATATAAATTATGCTGCCATATCGGGAGTTCTTTCTATGATGGGTCGGAAAAACGAAAAACCTCTCCCACCTATCAATGTGCTCGCCGATTTTGCTGGTGGCGGCCTGATGTGTGCTTTAGGCATTTGCTTAGCACTTTTAGAACGCCACCATTCGGGTCGTGGACAGATTGTCGACGCGGCCATGGTAGATGGTGCAGCCTACGTGGCCAGTTGGCTGTATATGTCTCGTAATATACCCGGACTATGGGAAGGCGGTAAACGTGGTACGAATACACTGGACAGTGGAGCTTACTTCTATGACACATACGAAACAAAAGATGGCAAATATATGTCGGTGGGTGCATTAGAGCCTCAATTTTTCGAATACCTTAAGACTAATTTAGGACTACCGGAGCTTTCACAAATCATCACTGAAGATTCCGAAAATGAGGCAGCTAAATCATTAGTGACCAAGGCATTTCTCCAAAAAACTCAAGCCGAATGGACTGTCATATTCGAAGACATAGACGCCTGTGTTTATCCTGTTCTCGATTGGCAAGATGTAATGCAACATGATCACAACCAACAGCGACAAGCATTCGAATTACTCGACGACAATACAAATATACCAATTCCCCAGCCAGCACCACGTTTAAGTCGAACGCCGGGAAAATTATCGAAGCGTTCAAGCAGTTCATCGGCTGCTGTAGAAGAAGCTTTAGATTTAGTCAGGGACTTGGATCTAAGTAGTGAAGAGTTACAAAAACTGGTCAAAGATAATGTGTTGATATTAGCCTCCCAAGCGAAACTCTAAAACCGTTTTATATAAAAAAACATGATGGTGCTTTTATGAATTGTGATAAGATTATACCAGACGTTTCTGATAACTAAATACATTTACATTTTTATATTTACCTTTAACAATTAGATACTAAATAAATGCGGAGATAAGGCTTTAATCAAGTTTTTTTTATAATAATAGTTTTGTAGATGGGACTGGGTTAAGCGTTTCGGGTGTCTGTTTATGCAGACACATTTTGTGTTCTTCTTACGCACATTTTAAACAAATTATAGTATATCAGATACGTTATCCAGAATTTAGGACAATCATTACACGAGTTGCAGTCCCGTAGAGTGCACTGGACATTTCACAATGCTCATCTATAGATTTCTAAATTGTATATAGTTTTAGCATTGCCTACTTTTAGGATTGTTACAAACCGTTAAATCGTTGTAATAACTTTTTTTTTAATAGAGGACGGATATAATAACCTGATTTCTCTGGATCGATCTACCTCATTTATTATAAGAAACATAATAGTTATTCATTGCAGATTATTATTGCACAAAATTTGATTTTTGACAAATAACTCATATCGTTTGGACATTATGTTTTCGAAAATTAAACGAGACTCAGCAAAACCCATATTATTTTGAAATGTATCGATAATGATGTAAGGATACGATGAACACGTCAATCGATTTTTGTAGTAATTTTAAATGCAACTTTTTCCGATTAACTCGAAATTAACCCCATCAACTAAAACACTCGGGTGGTCACACAAATCACGGTAACAAATTGCAAATCGTTGTGCAGATTTCATTTCGCATACATATGTTATTTAATTTATGCAATTTTAATTTCACAACACAAAATCCATTCTGGCCAATATAATATTTTACTTAGTACTAAATCCCAAGTATCAACATAACCAAATTATACGTTAACCCGAATTATACCAGTGTATCGCTACGGGTACAGTGATATAACCTGCTAGACGAGCAACCAAATGTCAACAATTGTTCCAAGACAAAAAGTGGACGGAAGATGTTTTTGGATCAGAACCCCTTAAAGTGTGCGTATGTGGAAGGTCATATGAGTTGCTGCAAAATAAACGAATTAAGAAATAATGTGCAAAATATAGACGAATTCGCAAATGCAACAACATCCGCGGCTGAAATGCAGTATAGATGGCGTGACGGAAATATATACAAACCTGTCGGGAATGGGAAGTGAATTGAGGGCGCTCCAGTCTAGGGGGATCTCAAACAAAAATTGTGAGTATTTCAATGAAACGAAACCGCGCCAGGATTCCAAATACGCAAAAAAGTGTGCTCCGGGGCATAGGGACTCCACACTTCAATTGTTTCCTTAAAGCGCGAGGAATGCATAAAAATGTGGGCGGCCTCCAGTCATATAGTTGTGACTACTCCAGTCAGGAAAAAATATTTTTTAACACAAAATTATTGCGGGCGTAAACGTTTTTAAGGCCATACAGGGCCCGAGCGCCCTTAATGGTGTTGACTTTTAGCATTTCTTATTGTGGTGTCACACGCTCTAAGCTGCACTTTTGCGAAATGTACATTAAAGGGATTTCATTGGTGAATTTCCACAAATCGATTTCCGGTCAAAATCAACAGGGAACAGGCTTAAGGGAACATACTCAGGGAACGGTAGGTACTGCTTACGTCAGTATCAAGAGGCTTGTGTATGTTTTTCTTATAATAATAGAAACTAGGAAAGATACCTTGGTTATGTATTTGAGCCTTGAAAGTAATAACAGGTTTTGAATCACCCGATATTTAGGTAGCTGTCACTTTTGAAGCTTTTACATTTGTCAAGTAAAAACTACGCCATTACTAAAAATGGAACGATACACGCCTCAACAACGCATTGCAATTATTAAAATTCACTACAAAAAGGGTGAAAATCCTGCAGTCACAGTTCGCAAAACAAAGGCACTTTTGGGTCGTCGTGAAGCACCTTGTCGGATCGCAATACAGAAAGTGGGTGACAATTTCGAACTGGTGGTAAGATAGTGATGTGAAGAATAAAATCCGTGCACGTCGCTCAAGAACAACTGAGAATATTGCTGCTGTAGACTTATTGCGCTATGGAGAAATGATTAAAGACTTTTTATGTTCGGAGTTGGATGATATTGATGTGGACAACGTTTACTTTCAACAAGGCGACACTACGTGTCAAACAAACAACGGAACCATTTCTCTTTTACGGGAAAAGTTTCCGGACCATGTTATCTCTCGAAGAGGTGATCACAATTGGCCACCGAGACCTTGTTATTTAACACCTTACGAGTTCTTCCTTTGCGGCCACGTGAAAAATAGGAGGTCTACGTAAACAGCCCAGCGTTGATTCAAGACCTCAAGGTAGAATTCGTGAGGCTATCGAGGACATTGGGCAGCCACTTTGCGATTTGGTTATGGAAAATTTCATGAAAAGGATATGGTCGTTTTCGACCATGATCGTGGTGGCCATTTTGCTGATGTTGTTTTTCAGTATTATTTATGAAAAAAAACCATCCGATCATTTATCTTTGAATACCAAAATAAAACAACTTTGTTCGGACGTCTCTTTTTAAAATTATAGTCAAATTCCAAATTTTACATCATATTAAAACGGCAAATTTAATTTTTTTTTTAAAATAATGTATCAATAAATAACGATAGATTCAACTGTAAACTAATAAAATGACGGATAGAATGGCATTGAAACCACAAAATTCATCAACCGTCACGACTGTGTAATAAGTAACTGAGGGAAGTGTTACATTTCAGTCCTTACTCATAGGCAGGCTGGCTGCTCAGCAAAATATAGAGAACCAATTAAAGTTAATTTAATGCCGATTCAATAGAAAACGTATAAACATGTTTGATCTACCAAATAATACCGAACATCTGCTCATTTTGTTGGCAAGTGCATCATATAAACTAGGTTTCTTTTAATAGATTAGGTTGTATTTTTTTAAAATATACTTTTACAAATAAAACACAATATGGATTTTTGTTTGCGTCGAAAGAAAAAAATGAATCTTTATTTTTTCACACACATAAAATTGTTTTTAACGTACAAACTATCAGTCATACAAATTACAATATATGTTATTTTTTTCAATAACCTTATTTATGTAAATTTACAAAATAAAAATTAGTTTCGTTTTGACAACTTATAAAATGGATTATGTGCTCACTTTGGAGGTTGTTTAAGAATAATAATAATAAAAAGAACAGTATAGAAAGGTCAAAAATCAAATTCAAATTTTAGTTTTAGGCAATATATGTAATTCTGTTTTTAAAAAAAAAATCTGTTTTCAAACAGACAGCTACCGGATATGTGAGAGGGAAGTAGAATTTATAAACTGGATTATTTTGAATAAATCGACTACAAAGAGAGAAAGTTAGTTAGAGTTGTAATTGTTCTTGTTTTTGAAACACACACAAAATTAGTTTGTAGTAAAAGTAAATCTAATAACATAGATGGAGGCACACAATCGCAATAGTCACACAGTCAGTCAATCATACATACAAACAAAACAATATAATTAAGCTATGAAGGAGTTGAAAAACAAACACACGCACACTCATACTACAAATATCACAATGAAACACGCGCGCGATTTTTTTTTTCATTCGAACAGTTCTTGTTTTATAATTTTGAAAGTTTTTTTTTTTTTTTTTGAGTTTAAGTCATGAATTGAAACGGATTTAATTCTTGTTTTGTAATCGGAAAAACTTATAATTTAATCCGTTTGCTGTGCTGTGTCCTTAAAGAGATTACACAAACCATTTTTAAAACAGTTTCAGGTTCTTCAAGTTTTGTTCGCTACTATTGTTTTTGTCCTTATATGATTATTTTCTGGGTTTCGTTGCTATGGTTTTTGCAGTCCTTTGTCACTGAGTGAGTAATGTCATTATGTTTTGGGTTTTACAAATTTCTTGTTGTTCTTTTTTGGTCCGTATAAATGGGATTGTGTTGGTTTTAAGTCTTTTAGATGTTTCTTGCAGTTTTCAGTTTTCTTCATAAGTTGTTTATTGTTTCGAATGTGTTTTTTTTTTTATTTTTTTTTTGGTTTGGTTTAGTTGTTCGTGTTGTTGTCTTTAGAACGCATACATACACATACTACATACTAACATTACATTTACACATTATTATCACACTTGCATACATTCCTCTAGAATATTTATAAAGATTCATACTAATATATTTAGTTTACTACTAGTTTACACACACAATCATTCGAATTTACAAATTCATATCATATCATATCTTCTCTCTAACATATTTATACATACATCACATCATATTACACACAAAATGGAATGATGAGCACCCGCACTTGGAATAAATGATAACATTTTGCATGTTTATTTAAACATTTATACTTAGTAACACACTACTTGTTTTGTTTGGTTTTCAGAATGGATCCACTCATTCAGACATAGTTTTAAGAATAATAATAAAAAAATATATTGAAAAAAAGCTTCATTTATTCACACAATCTCACATTAGATTTGTATCGGTTTTGGTTTGCTTTTGTTTGTTTTATATGGTTTTCAGAGTATTAGGTACAGTACACATCCATCATGCATGATTGAGTTTTGTTTCGATTTTTATTCTGTTCAATGTAAATGAAACCAATCATCATCATCAATCATCAAAACGGGGGTTCATTCACTCTATATTACATATGATCATTGTCATCATCATCATCATAAAATCAGTCACACTTTGGGGAAAAAAATTTCATTTTTTCTTTAAATACCTGAAAATGTAAATTAAAAATGATATTTGATTAAATCGTATATAAAAATTATTCAAAAATTTCGATTTATTTAATAACTCCGCAAATTAGTGTTTATTTTATTTGTATGTACAAAATAATCCCCAGTAATCACAATCAAAGCTCAAATTCTGCAAAATTTTCAGTGGGCATAATTTGTAATGAAAAACTATCCTTGTGATTTGGTGTTTTCTATATTTTTCGATCACAGTTTTTGTTTAGGTTAATCGAATGTCGAATGTTTTTCAATGGCTGTCTCCCACCTCGAAAATGCTGGCGACTACGATTAAGAGAGTAACTCTAAGCCATGTAAAACCTCTCCAGAAAAGCATTAGCCGTTCGGAGAAACAGTAGGTCTCGGCCAGAAAGTATACAAAATTATATCGCGCACAGCTCACTGGTTAGAGAGAAATTCCCCGTTTGTTAGGGGAATAAGTAGGTTAGGTTAGGTTGAAACGGAGGATCGGTCATGACCGTCTCATGTCGTTGACATACACCTAAGCCAGTAATTCGGCCTGTTGTGCGCTCCTGATATCTTCTTCAGATTCCCTTCCCCTTATTTTACGTTAGGAATTCGGTCCACTCTATAAAGTTTCTTGAATTCCTGATGTCCATTCCTTTGACGACCGGCAGGTCATCTAAGGGGAATATGTAAGTAAGTTAATCGAATTCTAGATCAGTTATTATTTCTATTTTTTGCAAAACAAAAATATATTAAAAACACGATTCTTGTTATGTGCTTGATTTGATAGCAGGCAACTTCTTTATCGGTAATAACTCTGACAAGGAAAACAAGTTTACAAATGCGAATGTTTTTCCCCGAACCCCCATTGAGGGAACAAAAGAGGAACTCTCTCCCTGGTATTTCGGTAGCTGCCACTTTTGAAGTTTGTTTTCTTTCACATTTTGCAAGTAGAAACTACGCAATTACTAAAAACGAACGATGATATCGATCTGGACAACGTTTATAAACATCCGATCATTTATCTCAAAAAAATTTAGTTTTTCTTTGAATACCTCTTGTTGGAAAACCCTGTACCTAAATAATATCGAATTAATTTTTGAAAAGTCGTCGTTGCTTAAAAAATACTCCGTTTTTCGCGATCATTGACAACAATTTTGGGGGTTCCACCACCAAAATAGTTTAGGAACCACTGCTCTAGAAAATAATGTTGTTAACCGTATTAGTTTATGGGATTCTTGTTGTTGTGCCGATCAGTACATCAAATATTCGACAACGACAAACGTCTCACAAAACTTTTCCTCCCCACAGGTGTAATCTAAATGACACTTTAGCCAGACATTTGTGAAATTTAATTCAAATCTGACCAATCAGTTAGTCAAAGAAAAAATTACGAATTTCATCCCTCTTTCCTTTCAATAAATGTCTGCTTTATAAATTGATTAATTATGGGTCAAGGTCTATCTGTTCCACTGGCTGAAACCTTGTTCGATTTAATTCGAAAATTTGTAATTCACATTCACTGGTTTTACAGGAATATAGTTAATCCATTATCTCTCTCTCTCTCTCTATACAAACACTAACATTAGAGTTATTGAATAAATCTTTTAAAATTAGTATATGGGCATTTCCAGGATGGCGAACGTTTTAAAGTCAACAAAAAAAAGTATGAAAACATAAAATTTTTGTAAGCTCTCAATAAGGAATTAATTGCATTTCAATTTCATTGATTGCAAAATGTAAATTGTGCAACCTCAACGTTCTCAAAATACTTAAGATAAACATGAGCTCGCGAACGGGACCAAAAAATGGCATTTTTCTGGAAATGCCCATATGCATCATAAAAAATGTGCATATATTCATGTATAAAGAATAATATAATATCAAAGGAAACTTACATTCATGCACTAATGCTGCTTCGCATAATTGTTAATCCAGTTTTAGCAGCAAATTATTTTTCTCTTTCGACGTTTGAGGGTTTTTCATTTTTAGTAGTAGCTTATCTAGACTGTAAATAGAATTTTTAGAGACATCCATACTGTTTTTTTTTTGTTTTGTTTTCAAACATCATCATCATCATCACACTAGACTTAATCTCATACAAAGTTCACACACACGCACACTCTCTCACTCACTACTTAAGATACAATCATGGCATCACTTTCTAAACAATTTCAGCAAAAGGGTTTTTGAAATAAAAAAAAAAACATTTTAAGCAATTTCAGCAAAAGGTTTGTTTGAAACAAAAATGACAAAAGAAAATTTAATTAATTCGATATCAGATAATTAAAGAAAAGATTTTTTTTAGTTCCCAAGAAATTTACCATAATTAACGAGAATTGTAGTCAAGAATTATTAGTTAATTAGATATTGAGAGGAGGCAGATCCAACATTTCACAACAGTTTTCAGTTACATTGAGATATCTCTACGGACTCCCACTCTAAACTGCCCAAAGTCTTTCGAACGAAAGTTAATGGCATCATGCCCCATCGCTCGGAAACCCCTGCACCATTGTTCAAAAAGTGATGTGGTGTAAAGAAATACATACATACATGTGATAGTAAGTACATATGTATTATCATTTATAATTATTAATTTGTTTTATTTATGTGTAAAAGATCTTAAACGGTCATTTATTTAGCATTTTGTATTTGTAATTTAAATCGTAATTGTTCATATTTCTTCTTCTGTGTTTTAGGTTTTGTTTTTCAGTATTAGCAGTAATCAAAGTGTTTAAATTGTTCGTTTAAAGTCGCGTGAGTTCGTACATGTTGTTTTTTTTTTGTTGTTGTGTAGGTATGAATAGTGTAATTATTGTTACAAAAAGAAAAAAGTAGGAATTCGTCATAGAAAATATGTTGTTTTGTTTTAAATTTACTGGATTGTGTATTAAAACAAAAGTATTTATGTTGTTATCTTATGATTTTTGTTTTTTGTCAAAGCACACAGAAAATGTTCAATCTGCTGCCATGATGAATTCTTCGATATTCTGAACGCACTGTTATTCTCAGTGGCTGGTGCATACATTTCATTTTTCAAATATTTTAAATAAAACGAATAAGTAACGGATAAAGGAACATCTGTTATGAGTATAAACAGCATATAAGAAAGTTCAGCAAAAACACCGAGTGTCTTACTTTCTTTTAAACAACAATTGTGGTATTTGCTGACTTATATCTACTGTTGTATCTTATTTGAAGACTTTCCATATCCTAAAAGTGTTATACGCCACGTTTTCATATACACCGAGAAGTTATCGGTGAGCCACTACGATTTGAAGCTGAAATACATAATTTCATTCTACATAACAAACTCGACCAATGTTGATAGAACCTAAGAATATATTAATGTGATTCTTGTAGGCAAAATTTAAATTAAATATGACAAATTTAAGAAATATGATGTGTTTACGGCACATTTCCTGTACAGTCCTTACCGTAAATTATCGTAACGGAAAAAAATAACTGCATTTTAAACAAAATTCCTTTGTTTAACTAAAAATATTGAATTTCAAACAAATTCCTTTGTTTAACCTAAAAATCAATTTAACTGAAAATATTGAATAAATGCAAAAATGTTCGTACAGAAAGTTGTGATTTTATTAACGGAAAATATTTCAACACGACTACGGAATAATAGGAACAAGAAAATAATCTCTCTAGGAAATTTCACATGTTCGTCTGGTGACAGAACAACTGTCAAACGGTAACTATGTATACTTTTCATTCAGATCGTTAAAGACATTTCATACATTCGAACTATGCATTAGAGAAAAACATGGATAATTAAGACAAATTGTCATTACTTTCAGTCGATTGTGAAACATGAATTTCACTGTTTGTCCGTGTAATTTTCTGTGAAACAGTAACTTCACTGTTTGTCTGTGTAATTTTCTGTAAAACATTAATTTCACTGTTTGTCCGTGTAATTTTCTTTACTTTATTCCCATTAAAAAATCTTGTCAATTCAAAAATGTTAGTTAATCAAAAACATCAATTCAAAACATCGTAGAATTCATCACAGAAGAATATCGACCTAAAATTGTGTAAACTAACAGGAGCTTGAAATCTATTTGGTTTATGGGTTTTGATCTCTCGTGTATTTAACAAATCCGGCGCTGAAAGCCTGAATGTGCTAACCAAAGGTGTTGGCGTTGTTTCAATCCCATTTTATGAAATTTAAAGAAAATTCCCAAACAATAATTGCTCAGTGATGAAAAGATGATGTAATACAATAATCTGAAGCAAGAGTTGGCTTTAATGTTCCAATAAAATTCCCATCGAAATGTATTTTCCTCACCATGTGTGATGTAAAGTGTTTGGCTTTTTGGTGTCGATCTTTTGTTCATCTCATCTCAAATCATCTGTGTACTTTAAAGGGTATCTGAAATTACACGCCCTGAGTCCGGGTGTTTCTCTAGACATTAAAAAGAAATCCATTCCGAGTTATTTGTTTTCAGTTTTGGCAGATCAGTCAACGGGGTTCTGCATATTTTGGGGTAAACAAAAAAAAAAACAGCAAATTTGGACAATTTTTATTGGCAGTCCTCTTATTTTTGCGAAATATTTGTCGCGAAGGTGTTGTTTGAAATTGCTAAACTGTGGTGAGGCTGTTTCTTTAATAAGAAAACTTTACACGTAAGCGGACGAATGAAAGAAAAGAAAAAATAACAGTTGTACTATTTCATAGCATTTGGTTTGTATGTATGTTAATGGTATATATTTGTTTGCATTAATATCTCATTGTGTTGTTGATTGGGAGCTGTTTGTTTGCTTTTTCATTTTCTTTTATAGTAAACATTTGTATGTCTCCCCTCAAAGTGTAAAAAATTGTATAAATTCCGTAGTTGTTTTGTTTTGTTGCTGTTGTTTCGTTAGTTAATATAATTAATCTAAAATTCTAAATTTGTACGAGGCATTAAGTCGTCAGTTGTTGTTTGGTTTAAGTCATTTATTCGTTTTTTTTTTGTTGGTGTTGTTCAACGTTTGTATAAGTCTAGTATCTAGTACGTATGTATGTAGTAATATGTTTGTTTGTATGCAGTATGTCTGTCTTGTTTTTGTTTTTAACTAATAAAATGTGTGTAAAACTAAAAACAATTGTCTGTTGTTGTGTTTGTGGCCTAAGTTTTACTTGCACATCTCATTTGTTTTGTTTAAATCTTTAATTAATTAATGTGTTTACGTTGTTTTTTCTCCTTTTTTTTTGGTTTAATTTCATTTTGGCGAATTTCAAATCCGTTTAAAATCCTTTATTGTATTTGTTGTTTTGAGCTAGTTTTATGTTTGTTTTTTTCATTTATATGTTGCTGGTGTTGTTTGTTGTATACTCTTATAATCTAAATATTTTCATTTGTTTTAAATTAACTTACATTTAATATCACACAAGCACGCACGCGCGCAATAATAAGTCTTCAATCATAAATTATTTGAAATCATATTGAACATAACACAAATCAATCAAAAGTTATATTAACAAAATACCCACTCACACACACACATTCTCACTTATACCAATATATAACGTATATAACAAAAAAAAAATTTATACAAATTAAGGCGGACAAACGCGGATAATCAATCAATAAGACAAAGAAGGTTTTGGTTTAATGTGCCATCAGAGTAAAATGATCTCTGGTTGGGATTATTTCAAAAGAAATTGTTTGGTTTTTTCAAAAACCTAAAAAACATTTAACGTATATTCTTTTGTAATATAAGGCAATCATACAATGGGAAGAGATTTCAAATTCACATTCACTCATGTAGGTGTAAAAAGTATGTAATTTCCATTGAATTTCCAGGAAATTCTTTCATCTTCTTGGATAACTTCTTCTTTGAATAAAAGAAACAAACAAAAGACAAAGTAGCAACTCAATATCGAGCGCTGGGTCTTTCTTCTTCTCAATTTTTTAGTACTGAGGAGATGGTCTTAAAAAGACACGACTCAAATTGACTATGACTCCGATTTTCCATGTTAGTTCAAGTTCAACTTAGTTGCATGTTTACTCTTCGTTATGTTGCAAGTTGAAAGACTTGGGCGTTTTAAATGTCATACGAAAATAAATTGATGTTTCTCCACTGGAACTTTGGAAATTAATGCTAGAAACCCTACTCACACACACACAAACATTCGTTGGCACACAGTCACACACATACATAAATATCACTTGCATACATTTTTCACACGAGCTTAAAACTATCACAATCAGAATATTCAGAATATCAGAAATTACACACACACACCCACTCATACTATGCACGCACATTCGCACACACACAAGCACTGGCTCACAAATAACACACTATTCTACGCCTTTGCGCAGCAGACGCCACATTCAAAATTTTCAAACATTCACACAATGTGAAAAAATTATGCTCTTATAAACTAATGATTTTTTTTATTTTGTTTATTTGAAAATTTTAGATTAATTTTTCCTAAACTGTATACGCTTAACGACCTGACAACATTCATGGTGAATTGAATTTAATGGCTCCTCGGAACTCCTGCAGTTTCTTCTTCATTTAAAAGCACAATTCAGCCCCATTATCCATTGAATTGAAGTCACCTTGAATGTCAAAGCGCGTCCTAACGTTTTTGTTTCGTTTTTATTTTTTGTTATGTACTAATTTTGGACTTAACTCCAAATCTACTGTAATTATGGTGGTTAACACACGCAAAACGCAAAGCCAAATCTCGCGTGACTTTCTATGTCAATTGCGTTTGGTAACAACGTGAACTTTAGCATTACGTTTTTTTTATATGAAAACCACCAAAATGGGTGAAATATTAAAATGTGAAAATTGGAGAATTGTATGGTTTCAATCCCTGATGTATTATAAGTAAAATCAAGAGATTAACTGAGTTTCTACAGTATTTTTTTTCTATGGAAAAGTTTCCTTGTTTTATAATGAGAAAATATGTTTTTTTTCTTTAAATAATTTTCTTTTTTTCTATAATTTATATTTTTTTTTTGTTCTATTCAATGATGGTGCTTCTTTAGCATCCAAATGAAAACTAAAATCATAGATGGGGGGCAAATCGTAAAGACAAACGAATATTATTGTTTCTTTTTTAAACCAAATGGAATTAAGGAGAGGGAAAAGAAATACCATAAGTATTTATGTATAAACTATTTTACATGTTAACTAAAAACAGAAATATAATGTATTTGTTGTGTTGTTGTATTAGTGTGTATATATATATAGTGTAATTATTATTATTGTTTTGTTCTTCCAATCTTTTGCTTTAATGATGGGCGATGAATATTATTAATCAATAAGAAAAAGTAATCAACAAAAAAAAAAAAATAGTATTTAAATACACAAAGAAAAATCCAAAAGAAACGAAAAGGTGGTGTACATTTTTAAAATCTTTCCTTTTGTAGATTATAAAAAGCGGTAGGAAAAACATAATAAATATTTGAAAGGGGCGAAAGAAAAAAAAACATAAATGTGAAAAAATTATAACTATTTTAGGGAGGAAAAACATCAAATCAAAAGGGAAACGCCGACGTAGTCA
Organism: Hydrotaea cyrtoneurina; assembly: GCA_958296145.1. Lineage (NCBI taxonomy): Eukaryota > Metazoa > Arthropoda > Insecta > Diptera > Muscidae > Hydrotaea > Hydrotaea cyrtoneurina. The sequence continues at coordinate 44,696,699 of OY282514.1, read as the reverse complement.
AAAGAAAAATCATTTTTAAAAATATGTAGGTGGTGCCAAGTGAAGAAGGAGGTTGTTTTGTTTTAAACTTTTTTTTTTTTTGATAAATTTGTTTCAAATAGTAATTTTTGTTTGTTATACATACACATATACATAAAATAAAAAAGAATGCACCTTTTTGTATTCGAATTTGGTTGGGCACACCAAATAATAAAAAAAAAAAATTAACGATTTGTTTGTTGTTGTTGATTTACCTTAATTGCGAGAAATAATTTAAATGTATGCGAGGGGCGGGGGTGGGGACTTTTTGCTGCAATGAAATAGAAATAGAAAAAATGTGTTTGCTCTATGAAATATAAGACATCAATTGAAATAAATTAAATACAATAAAAATATTAGTGGTATATTATTTTTGACGTAATATTACAATAACACACACGCACACACTATTAATTGACAGCAATTACCAAGAACTTTATTACAAATCAATCATTTGATTGCGAAAATAAGCGTCAGGAAAGTGTTCCCTTAATCGACCATGTTTGCTATACCACCAACAAAAGATGAATCTCTATCTTTATTATAGTAGAAAACGTAGCGAAGGACAGGGGGCGCGTAAACAGTACTCCAGTGACTCACAAAATCTTTCAACAACTTGTATTTACATCTTTGCTTTCCTACTATAACTTTATTTTCTTTAACGGTATAGAAGGGTTTCACAATGGACCCTATGGGTTTCGGAGTGGAGTTGCATTATCGGATGCACCACCCTTCATAACCTAGCGTAGTTAAAGGAAATAGCCTTGGTGGTTTTATATTGCGTATGGGTAATTCCAAAAAAATGACCCCTTACAGCTCAAAAATAAAATTATTATTTGTTATGTATTTTTCCGCTAATATTACACAAAACAAATGTATCTGTCATTTTCCGAAGGATGAACTTAAATTTTCTTTATACTAACAAAAATATATGTTTTTTTTTGTTACCCACAATAAATGAATTCAAACACAAAAATCGTATATTTTTTTATATTGTAACGACCGTTACTTTTTAAAAACATTTTTTTTTGGGAACTAATTTTCTTTGATTTGAAAATAAACCTATTACTTAAAGAAAACATTACAAAGAATTTAATGAGATTTTTTACTTGACACATCCTGTGCAAAATTTTACAATACATGATATTTGTTTCCGAAATTTGAATTTTTAATGGTCAAAAATAGTATTGAAATTAGATATTTTATGAATTCTTTTGGCTGCTACCGATGCTTGAACTTTCGAAGGTCCAAAATTAAGCAATCCTCCTGACATATATTCTTAGGTTGGAATTTTATTTCAAAAATCACCGAAAATCGGTAACGACCGTTACTTTGGAAACACCCGTATATGGATTAATAAATAACAAATAACAAAAACTAATGCAGACTAAGGCGTGCTGTTGAATGGCCCCCGTGAAATCATGTCCGTATTGCTTCAACGAAGCATTGAAATTATTAAAATTCACTACGAAAATGGTGAAAATCTTGCAGTCACAGCATTTTTGGTTCGTCGTAAAGCACCTTGTCGGACCGCAATACAAAAAATTTGGTGGAACTATTCGAGCTGTTGGGACAAGTTATTGATGTGAAGTATAAAACCCGTGCTCGTCGTCGTGAAGCACCTTGTCGGATGTGAGTGATTCAAGTGATGTGAGGAATAAAACCCGTGCACGTCGCTCAAAAACAACTGAGAGCATTGCTATTGTAGCCCAAAGTGTTGATGAAAACCCAGTTTAGTCCAGTCCTTGTCGTTCTTTGGAATTGGGCATTCCACAAACGTCATTACACCGTATTTTGCATAAAGACTGGTTCTTAAGGCTTATAAAGTTCAGTTAACACAAGAAATCAAGCCGGCCGATCATCAACAACGTCGCGTCTTTGCCGATTGGGTCCTTGAAATGCACGAAAATTATCCGGAATTCCATCGAAATCCCATTTCCACCTATGTGGCTATGTCAACAAGCTAAATTGTTGAATCTGGGGCTCGGAATACCCAAGAGTTATTGTTGAGAAGCCTCTCCTCCTCCGAACGAGCATTATAGTTTGAGAAGTATTCTTTAATAAAAGATCTATGAAAATGCAGAATTTATTAACAATACAAATAAAAAGTACTTCCCGATCCTCAGAAGCTTCTAGTGCAGTGTCATTTAATATTCCAAATGGCTTCAGAAATTAGCGACGTCTATTGATTACAAAAGATTTCAGGACTACTGTTTGTTAGCTTGTCTCTAAAATTTAGAAGACAAAATGCCACTAAAATCCTTCTGCTTGTCCACATTACAATTCTTTTCGTTCTTAATCGACCGTGTCGAGGAGCGATTATAATACCATGTGTTATAAAATAATATAATAACTAAATTAAAAGAAACAATTTCTCACCACTTACCATTTTGTTGTGAAACATAAATTTGTATTATTATAAGGAGCTGATAAACTCCTTAAAAATACAAATTTCACTTCAATTTACTGGGCTATTGTCTGATGATCGCGCAATTTCTTAATCTCTTTGGCCGCCCAATTGCACAGGGACTTGGTGCGAGATGCCTTTGAACGTTTTCCTTCTGCCAAAAATTGTGTTATTGTAGCATCGTCGACCAGTGTCAGCAAGGGTGGACCAAATGCAGAGCAGAGATCACCCAGAAAACCAGCAGCACTGGCCACCATAGAATCGGAGTTATCACCCTCAACGGCAATACGTTTGATGAACATAATAATGTGACCAAGATGTGGTTCCAAATGGAAGACATCTTGATTTGGTGTTTTTTCGACACCTTTAAGACCCTGTATAATACCAGTGTAAGCTTCCAAGACGCTTTCGCGTAGTTCATTTTGATATTCAACCATATCGAAACAGTTGGGATCAACCTATAAAAAACGTTGCAAAACGTTAATATCATGCATCGTTTACAAATGAAGGGCACAACAAGTCGTGCCAATGTACTTACCTCCAATTGTGAAGCGGCTCTCAACATCTCCAAGACTAAATTCAAATACTTTACAAACTCTGCTCCAATACTGAGCGCCATATCGCCAAAGGCTGACAATATCTGTGGTTTAACGCTACGATGCAATGTGGGTTCCGATAAATTGGCCAACAGTAGGGTCATTATTTCGTCACAGTACGGTATAATGAGTTGTTTGAGTGCCCGCGATATATCGCCAGTTAGACCGACTGCAGCACAACATACCTGGTACTCTTGGTGGTTCTTTAAGCCCATATACAAGTACGGCTTGAAGGCATCCATATATTTGACGAACTTCAGACCCAACAATTCGACCAAAGTGGAGACGGCCAAAAATGCATCTTCTTGAACACCGCCCGACTTGCCGGAACTCGAACTGAACATAGTGAGCAAGGCAGTCATTATAGCGTCCGATATCTGTGGGGCATCTTCTTCGCGGACTTTGCGCAATACACTTTGCAGTGTGGCACAGAGCAGTGATTGCAGATCATTGAAATGATGACGATCATTGTGACTGGAAATGTGTGTTTCCATTTGCAAAACTTGATTGAGACGTTCCAGAATGACAATGGTGGTGCGTTGAACAACCAAGTAACAATCCAACGGCGAATTCTTAATCATATCCATGAGAGCTTCATAAGCAGCGGCGCGCAAGTTGCCCTGGTTGCCGTCTTGGCGATCGGTAGTCTCCAACAACTGAGTAATGATGTACTCGAAGTAAGGTGTCAGACAGTATGTTTCGGGTGTTACATCGTCAGTGGCTTCGGCTGCCTCATAGGCGGCATCTGAAAGTCCAATAAAAGCCCAACAAACGTTGGCTGCCACGCGAGGTTCCGCTTTAAGACTTTGAATGAAACATTCCAACAATGGTTGCAAATAGGTTTTGTTGATTGCAGCTTCCGGAATGATCTAATTTATGAGGGAATAAGAAATAGGTGTACAACAGAAATGAAAGGGTTTGTGAAAATTACACTTACATCACAAATACGTCCAAAGGTCCAGGCTGTAGTATCGCGAACATTGACACTTTGATCATACATCAAGCGTATGAGCGTTGGCATAGCCTGTTCCACCAACGATTTCAGAGTATTTGCTTCAATGCCACTCAAAATAGAACCGAATGCCATGACAGCAGCATCACGGAAACGCCAATCGGCCGATTCAATGTTATCTTTAATAAATGGAAATACATGTGGCACGATCTCATCTTCACAGCATGTCGCCAGCAACATAAGACATACAGATGCCGCCTTGGCGGGACTCCAGGTGTCTTCGTCTTCACATTCCTCCTGTTTCGTTAGCTTTTCAACAAGTACGGGAACCAAAAACTTCAGAGCCCCTCGTGCATAATGCTTCGAAACTCGTGTCGGTGCACGGCCAGCATCATTGGCCTCTTGGTTTTCAATGGCCAAATCAATTTCTTCATCGCTAACATTGGACCAGAACTCGATGCCTTGCAAAGCAATCTGATCATTTTCCGACTTCATGCCCTCCAAAGTTATGGGGAATAAAGCTTGGCCCATATACGGCTCCATATACTGATAGTAAAGAGTCATGATCTTAACCAAACACTGTAAGGCAGCGACGCACACTTGTGTATCGGGTGACTGGGTGGCGACACACACCACTTCCATTATATAGTTACGCTCGACATCCTTTTCGAAGTTGGCCTTGGTAAATTCCAATGAATTCAACAATGCCGTGGTTGCTGCCAGACGCACATGATTACTTGGCTCCTGCTTGCGCATACCGTGTATAATGGCTGTTAGTATTTGATTCGACTGATTTTCCAAGACACCATAACGGATGTCTTGACATATGTAACCGATTGCCTCCAAAGCGGACTCGCGATCCATTTCACTGGAGCCTTCGGTGACAACTTTGTTGACCAGAGTCTGTATGAGAATTCCCCAACGATTGATGGGCAATTCGGTGACGGCGACATAGGCAACACACTGCGCAGCACATGATGGTCGGGTGTTTTCTGTACCCAAAGCATCGAGAATCTGTGAACGAAATTAAAACGTTCACAACAAAGAAAAACAAATATTTGACTTATTATAGAGATTAAATCGTATCTAAAATGTACATACATTCTTTTTAATGTACTCCTTTATTTCATCGGGAAATTGATGCCACCTTTGTTGATATTTCAAATTAATGGTCTCATCCTTACTGGTCAGATGATTTTTCAATTGCAGACCAGCTGCCATACGAGCCACAGCGCTGTTGGTTACGGTGACCAGTATATCGGAGAGAGCCTTAAGAAATTCGGGTAAATTACTTTCGGCCGCCTGTTCCAAGTAGTTTTTCGCCGAAAGCAACTCATTTTTGTCTGTAAAATAAAGTGCGTAATAAGATAATAGCTAAATAGTACAAATGGACAATATTCAAAATATTATTTTCACATTACGCTGTATTGAAAAGAAGAATTTTACATAGCATAATGGAACAATATCGTACTCTAAAACTCTTTTTCAAGTGGTGCTGCTTAATAAGAAAAAGAGAAAACTTTGGGATTATCCACATATTTAGTAAATTCTGTACGTGAAGTACAAAGGACAAACCAAATTTCAAAGTACATTTTAGTTCAAAGTGGTGATGTGCCTTTTCATATAAAAGTACTACTCTTTTAATGGTGTTCCCATGTTAGACCTTCTAAACTATTTTGTGAAACCGAGATTCAATAATTTTCGGACACGTCTTGAGAATAAAATAATTTTTGTCTCACCTTTAAATATGTGAAATGAAAAAAGATGCCTTTGGGGGGTCTAGATTTTATCTACCCAGTTGGAGACAGTAGTGGGAAGGACTCTTGCCAGAACTTGTAGGACATCAGAAACATCTGTGTTACAGACATAATAAACTTCACAAGGGGCATAAGATGGTTGAATAACAGAGGATGTAGGCACCCAACAGACCAATGGGCCAGCCAGGTCAACACAATATACTTCATTCGAAATGTTTCCCATTTCTATATTTTCACACCTATCTCTCACAACTATTAATTACATGCTTTCATCTTCAAAAGAAGGGATACACAATTCACGACAATTCTTCGAGGGGAGGTCGTTATCATATTAAATTATTCACAGGTTGTGCTGGAGCCATTAAATTTTAACTCCCCTAAAACATTTTATAAAGGCTTTATAACGAACTTTGTATTAAGCATCATATTTGTACGTATAGATGAACCAATGTTCATTGATTTTTCTTAATGAATAGTTTAGGGAAAGTAATTTTTTATTTCGCGGGAAATGAAAAATTCAAAGTTATGGAAACTCACTTCCCAGGGTTTGGTGATATAGCGGATGAAGTAACAGACAGGATAAGCATCTTGGTATCCACCACGCAGTTGGAGAAACATCTATTCAGAGATATAGAGTCGTTGGACAGAACAGAATGGGCAATTTGTACATTCAAACCGTACAGATGACAGCTTTCCAGTATTGCTGCAGCACTATCCAAAAATAGTGCTATCAATTTAAATTGCCAATTATTGAGGGGCTATGTACCAAAAAGGAGGGAAGACAGGTGGTTTTCATCCAATTATATAATTAGTTTTATAAGGGGCATTGGACGGATTAATGATAGGAGATGTGGGTAACCAATAGACTGAAGAGACAGCGGACTTAACACCAAACAGCACTCCAGTGATTCTCATCCAATCTTTCAACAGTTAGTGAGTTAGTCGAGTGGATAACCTTGACTATGCTCACACCTTTTCAGACATGCAATCTAAACTATCCCTAGTCCAGGATTGAAAAATAATATCTGCAAAACAAAAATGATGCCAATAAACGTAAATAATGAGCAAATATTAGCCCTCCAAAATCAATCGCTTGATGAAGTAGACTCATTCTATTACCTGTGAAGCATATTGGACAAAACTGGTGGTTCTAAAGCACGCTCATCCAGCCGCATAAATAAAGCCCGACAAGCATACGGCCAACTGAAGTCAGTGTGGAACTCATCATGCATATCCAGAAGGGCGAAGATTACGATATTCATCTCGAATGTAAAATCCAAACTGTTGTATGGATGCGAGACTTGGAATGCAACATCACGTGATAAACATTCCATACAAGTTTTCATAAATAAATGCTTGAGAAAGAAACTACATGTGTTCTGGCCTAGAACCATTTCAAATTACCATCTCTGAGCAGAAACTGGCCAACAACCCATACAAATTGAAATCCGCAAATGGAATTGAACGATATTGCCAAACAAGCCATAGAATGGAACCAGCAAGGAAGCCGACGTATAGGAAAAGCATCGCACACATGGAATATACAAATGAAAACTGAAATATCTAACATGCACCTGCGTTGGAATGAAGTTAAACACCGTGCAACAGATCGAGCTTATTGGAACAATCTTGTGGCGACCCTATGGTCCTTGCAGGAGTAAAAGGAACTAATATATATAAAAACTTAATTTTTTTTTTGGTTTTTTAACCAAAACCTAGACATAAATAATTCAGGCAATTATTTAAAGATCAACTAGTTCAGATGTTTTAGAAAATAAAAAAAATGTTATATTTATATATCACTGTTGTAAAAAGTGCTTAAAATCTTACATAGTTTAATATTTTGTTCCCGGGAATCCCGACCAACAATCCCCGGAAGTAAAAAATCGGCAAATTTCCCGGGAAATACGTCCCGGGTTAAAAACCCTAATTAGGATATATTACTCCATGGTAACATTTAGAAAAAATCGACTTATATTAGTTTAGTAAAAGAAAGACGGTCATTAAAACCTGGTTCGACATTACTTCAATGTACTACTTATCCTAACCATGTTTGAAACCGGAAGAAAAGTTTACCTAGCCAAAAAAAATTAAAATTTCGATTAATATTAAATAATTGCATTACCTCTTTATATTCATTAAGACCTGTCAAACTTGTCTCCCTCTTTCCCATCTTCCGGCTAAATCTGGTATGAGTGATTATCCGATCGTGCTAAATCTACTGAAAACAGAGCGTGGAGAAGCAATGTCAACTGTAAACCAACGCCATTTGTCACTGTCATTGCGGATGTGGGAAAAAACTGCAGTGTTAAGAAAATAAAAACGAGCTGCGGCTCCCATTTTACAGTTACTTTCTTCATGAGCAGTAATTTTTTTAACTGCGTACAAATGAGCTTTCTCCAAAAACGATGATGCAGAATTGCATTAGTAGATTCTAAATCGACTTTCATGTTGGTTAGACTCGGGCTTTTATCTAATCTGTAAGTTATATTTGGCCTTTGCCCCCTTAAAAATGCTTTCCATCGATTAAACTTCAGCTTAACCCTCTAGTGACCAAATTTCTTTCTGCAAAATAATTATTTTTTCTTAATTTCAAAATTTTCCAAATTGTAATTGCGATGAAATCTGATGTTTGGCGCCACCTCAGTGGGGTGACCCCACGTAGTGTTGCAAACTCAATGAAGTAAATTTTTGGTATTCCCCGAATTAGATAAAACAAGTGGCAAGTGGTCTTGGTCAATAGAGGGGACGATTTTGCGCTTTTCACGGTATTGTGCAACCTCTATTTCCTATCTTCATCCAAGTTTGTCCAGGACAAAGAATGATTGTATGACATTTGGTTGGAACAGGTCTGTCGAACAATATGAGAATTACAAACCCAATGAAATAAATTTTTGGTATTCCCCGAATTAGATAAAACAAGTGGCAAGTGGTCTTGGTCAATAGAGGGGACGATTTTGCGCTTTTCACGGTATTGTGCAACCTCTATTTCCTATCTTCATCCAAGTTTGTCCAGGACAAAGAATGATTGTATGACATTTGGTTGGAACAGGTCTGTCGAAGAATATGAGAATTACAAACCCAATGAAATAAATTTTTGGTATTCCTCGAATTAGACAAAACAAGTGGCAAGTGGTCTTGGTCAATCGAGGGGACGATTTTGCGCTTTTCACGGTATTGTGCAATCTCTATTTCCTATCTCCATCTAAGTTTGTCCAGGACAAAGAATGATTGTATGACATTTAGTTGGAACAGGTCTGTCGAAGAATATGAGAATTACAAACTCAATGAAATAAATTTTTGGTATTCCTCGAATTAGACAAAACATGTGGCAAGTGGTCTTGGTCAATCGAGGGGACGATTTTGCACTTTTCACGGTGTTGTGCAATCTCTATTTCCTATCTCCATCTAAGTTTGTCCAGGACAAAGAATGATTGTATGACATTGGTTGGAACAGGTCTGTCGAACAATATGAGAATTACAAACCCAATGAAATAAATTTTTGGTATTCCTCGAATTAGATAAAACAAGTGGCAAGTGGTCTTGGTCATTACAAGGGACGATTTTGCACTTTTCACAGTATTGTGCAACCTCTATTTCCTATTTCCATCTAAGTTTGCCCAGGACAAAGAATGATTGTATGACATTTAGTTGGAACAGGTCTGTCGAACAATGCGAATTACAAACTCAATGAAATACATTTTTTGTATTCCCCGAATAAGATAAAACAAGTGGCAAGTGGTCTTGGTCAATAGAGGAGACGATTTTGCACTTTTCACGGTATTGTGCAACCTCTATTTCCTATCTCCATCCAAGTTTGTCCAGGACAAAGAATGATTGAATGACATTTGCACGAGTTGGTTGGGCCTGTTCCAGTCAAACAATATGAAAATTACAGTTTAAGATCCGCCCCAATATTCGCATGTCTCCAAATACCATCGGAATAAAATCCATTAATAATATGCCGAAATAGAACTTGAAGGCATGAAATGTCAGTTATTTCAAAAAATCCCCACATTCACCACAAAACATAGAAATCATCCCATTTCCACGTACACCTCGAATACAACCATGAGAACAGAAACAAATCACGCACACACATAGAAGACAAGAAAGAAACGACGAAAAGCTGCCTTGGCGGGCGGTTGTTGGCGTTGTAGTTAAATAACGCCGCAATGTTTCTTCACATCGAATTCTGGTGTGTGCGAAATGAAGGGGGGACAACAACAATACAACAATGAAAACCAGCAGCAGTGGTCGGAGGGGAAGGAATAAAAAGGAAGCACCTACACCAGCAAGAGCTGCTCGCTGCTCATTATCTCCACCAAGCGCCAAAAAGAACTGAAAATGCCAGAACTTACCAGGAGAGACGGTCTTTTCCAGGAAATGTATCAGCTGCAGATTAATCTGTTGTGCATTCATCATGTTGTTTTGCAATGGAATCCAGGAATGGCCAATGAGATGGGTCTGCTGCGGAGGGAACCTACAAAGAGAACCACCTTGATTAGTTCCTGTGCCGTGCCTCCCTTGCGTCTGCTGGCTTACCTCGCTTCAATTTATAACGTTGCTTGAATTAAATACCTTCCACTCGATAGAAAATAAAATGCCGAGTGTTTCTGGTGATATTGGTCTTGGTTCGTTTCCCGTCAATGATTGATTTCTCTCTCCCTCTCTCTCTCTAGTCTGTGTCTTTTTCGTTGCTATGAGATGTGATGTTCTTTTTGTTCTGCGAAATCCACTGTGCGACTTTCGAGTGATTTATTAGGTTGAGGAAAGAGCACAAGAATTTTCGTTATATTTCAATGGGTAAACTGAGTTATTTTACTTTATAAACTCTTCTGATTTTACAGCAGACCGGCTACGAATTAAATTGCTTCCACATGGAAAGTTGGCGAAAAAACGAATGACTAACTTCGGCTCGGCAGAGGACGGAGCCGTGCTATTTTCCTGGGTCGGAGGCGCCGCCGAGCCGTGGCTGGCTCAGTTTTCTATATTCCTCCATTCCACACTTACTGCCCTCTCCGATTCCTCCATTCCACACATCCTGCCCTCTCCGATTCCGTTTCACACCGTGTTTCTGGGACAAAGCCCAGGGTTGATTTTCGTATTAAATGCAAGAGTTGCCGAACTGGTTCATACCAGTGTTGGTATTTTGGAAACTTTAATTTACATTTCTCCGTCTGCCATACAATTTGTTTAAACAATTCCTTTAAACACTGTTGCTGTTGCATTTAAAAACAATGTCCCTTTTTTCTGTCAAGTCTTTTTATTTTCTGCTACTGGTTTTTCCAAGAATTACGCAACGAATGGAAAAGCCATTTTTGATTAGAGTAGACAATATAACATTTTGTCTTATAATTTAAAGCAATTTAATTTGGCTGTTGCAACTTATCGGGAAACACTTTACGAGCACTTTCAATCTCATAATTAGCTGTTACGGTTATATTATTTTGGTTACGTTTTAACATTTAAAATGATTTTTTATATATATCTTGTCTTGTTAAAATTTTAATATTTATTTATCTTTACATTTTTAATATAATTAATTTCATTTTCCTATGTCTAATAACTGCTTAATGTTTTTTTTTTATATATTTATAACAATTTATTCTTCTTTAAAAATATGTTGGTAGTTCTATTTAATATGTTGCATATTGTAATTTGTTCTAATTGGCAGTCAGGCTTTAAATTACAAAATGGACATAAATTCAAATTAAATGTGCCCAAATAGGGCCAATAGCCTATATGCGACTTTCAGGAGTTATATGTGACACCTGTACGTGCTGCCCCAAATGGTCAATTGATGACGGAACACATCCTAATAATGACTGGGAAGAGAAGGTTGGAATACTAGATTAGTTTATAAAGGGTTCTCCAACAAGAGGTGTTTTTTTGAATCACCCGATATTTCGGTAGCTGTCACTTTTGAAGCTTTTATTCTTTGACATTACTAAAAATGGAACGTTACACGCTTCAACAACGCATTGAAATTATTAAAATTCACTACAAAAATTGTAAAAATCGTGCTGTCACATTTCGCAACACTAAAAAGTGGTGATCGCCGAGATCTTCCGATTTAACACCTTGCGACTTCTTCCTTTTAGGCCACGTGAAAGATAAGGTCTATGCCAGCAGCCCAGCCTTGATTCAAGACCTCAAAGATAGAATTCGTGAGGCTATCGAGGACATAGGGCAGCCACTTTGCGATTTGGTTATGGACAATTTCATGAAAAGGATATGGTCTGTAAGCGTGGTGGCCATTTGACTGATGTTGTTTTTCATTATTAACGGCATACCTTCCTCTTTATTATGAAATAAACATCCAATGATTTTTCTTAAAAAAATACCATTTTTCTTTGAATACCTAAATAACACCTCTTGTTGGAAAACCCTGTATATATATTACCACAACAATAAAGAATTATTAGTCTTATCATTTATTTATTTATTGACCCCAAAAATGATGAGCATCAAGAAAGAGCAGAATAGAACTAACAACTACTAAGAATTGTTTGTAAGAATCTGTTTAGTGTAATGAAAATTAATAAAATTAAATGAAAATGTTCATGGCATATATCCCTGAGGACATGAACAGGAAAGGAAAAGTACCGGTGAGGAAGGTGATTCTATAATCTGGAAACTCTTACAACAAATGAGCGATCATAAATCATCAACACAAAACGTGGAAATGGGAGTTGGGGTTTTCTTGTGGACCAACTGAATGAGAAATTAGGGCAAAGCTTTGGCGAACCATTATTCTACAGAAACATAGCAAGATACGAAAATCAATATACATTCGAAAGGAAAGGCCGAGAAATCGAACTGCATATGCTGAAAAATGATCATATTATCTATGACCATGATCATAGCGAAACCTCTGTTTTTTTATTTATTTATAAATGGACCATAATACAAAAACCGAAAGGCCAATCCAATGTATTACATAGTAATAATATAAATCCTAAGCTTCAATCTTATCCAAATGTACACAGTAAATACTTACACCCTTATTCATAAAAACTTAAAAATCCTTTGTTAAGAAAAATTTATAGAAACCATTTTCACACATTTTTCTTTACAAAGGTTTTTTAAAATTTTTATGAATACGGGGGTTAACGTTTAAATTGATATAAGAATTGGCTAACAAATTCTACTACAATATAAATGGCAGGTTCCAGATGTAAACTCCAGGCAATAGTTAATATGTGGCATTACAGATAATACTTGTACAACACGATAGATACGAATCAAAACAAAACAATATCCGTAGTTGGAACATAACTCTCGAACGGAGCGAGTTAAAATGACTGTTAAAATCACCAAATTTTATAAAATTGCAGGACGTAAGTAGAAAATTTTCCGAACCGAGACAAACAGATAATGATGGTGTTAACTACCCAAATGCTGTTGTCGAATTTACACACCTGAAAAGCAATTTCGTTCCTTCAATAAAAAATACATTATTTAGGTATTAACTGAATTGATTTAATTATTATTTTTACAGACTTGGTGAAATCAAACACAAAACAGGATAACAAATGAAATAGACTTTAAAAATACATATATACAAGCTATAGAACAATTTACAAATATTTTTTATACAGCAAAATAACCACAAAAGAAGTTATGCGAACTCCTTTGCACTTTCCAGTTTCTTCATTTCACGTTCATATGCATGAATGCGGTATTTATCTGAAGCTTCCATGGGCTTTTGTGGCGCTGCAGGTTTTTCCAAAATTTGCGTGTAAACCAAACACGCAACTATGCCACCCAATATAGGACCGGCCCAAAACACCCAATGGGAATCCCAATTATTTGTAGCATACGCTGTACCAAAAGTGCGAGCCGGATTCATGCTGGCACCTGTGTATCGTATGGTGCCCAAGTGGCCAAGCGTCACCGACATTCCGATTGCGAACGGAGCCGTGAAGCGAGCGTCAGGCTTATTGGCATCACAAGCCCCAAAAACGGTCAGCACCAAAACTAAGCCAAGGAAAAATTCAATGCCCAATCCTTGTAGTTCCGATATATTTTCCGCCAAATTTGTATGACCCAAACCGTTGTGATAGGCTTCATCGAGAAGTGTTTTGACGGCAGTGGTGCCCGCCGCCGCACCGATGCACTGCGCCGCTATATAAAACGCAGCACGAATGAAACTCACTCGACCTGCTAGCAACATAGCAATAGTGACGGCAGGATTGACATGACCTCCACTAAGATGGCCCACAATAGTTATGGCCATGAATACGCCAAGGCCAAAGGACAATGCCTTGAATGTTCCATCTTCGGGCTGTGTACAGGCGCCACAAGCAAAGAAATTCAGAATTAAATTTCCCAGAAATTCGCCAATCAGTGATTTCCAAAAACGATGTTCTTTCGATTGCAATTCTTCGAGGCCGATGGAATATTTCGGTGTGGAGGCGGACATATCGAAATTTTACGCTCGCTTTACGTTATGGACAACGGCACCACAAACACTTGTATTTGTACAAGTCATTTACAAAAACAATGCATTTATAACGGTAAACATTTTGTTGCCACAGTTTCCAAGTGCACTAAATGCATTGGAAAGTCTCCAGTCGCATTGTATTAGTGATGTCAACTCTTGTTTAGGCATTTTATTGGGTAAGTGATGAAGTTAGGTAAACGTAGCTTTTTTGTCTTTTATCGGACGGTTTTGTGTTGTCAAACTTCGTCATCTGAAATGCAAGGGTCCAATCTTCACTTTGCACTCTTTACGTCATTTGCTAGGCTGTGTGTAATCTTCGAGACTTATCTAATGAATATCCAAATTTTGGAACAGTGGGCACCTTCAGGGCTTCCCACTACAACGTTTCCTATTCGTAGGAAATAATATTACGGGACTAAACTAAAATGGAAATACAGTATTTTTGTTGCTCGATTTCCGCAACTCCCCGATTAGCGCAACCGGCATTTTTAAACCAAATGCTTCCTTTTCAACACTATTCTCTGTACGATTCTGCCCACTGTTATGTTTCATCTCATATTCTTCGATTTCAGCACATAAACATATATATTGGGGGTTCGGTAAGTCCAACAATCTTAGTAAAAGCAACAGGCTTGATTTTCTATCGGTTGCTGAAGGCTGAAATAATTAGCCTATATTGGAAGTGAAATGCATCGCGTCATATTTTCGACAGTTTCCTTTTTAACCCTATAATGCAATATTTTTATTTTATTGCGTATTATTTTTATTTGAGCATACGTCGTCGATTCGACAAGTAATGAGCTGACTAAAATTCGAACTACAGTCAACTCGCGGAAACGTGAACATTCTAAAACATGAACGACCCAGAAACGTGGACACCATATTGTCTAGTTGTTCTTTACACACAATGAATTTGTTTTTAATCAATAAAACATTACTGGGTATTGAATTAATTAATAGAAGTTACTTTTAGTGATAAAACAGCACTACATTGTTTCAAAATTGCAGGATTCGAAATCGTGACCGAAGTCGTAAACGTGAACACCCTCAACAATAATTAGTTCACGTTTCCATGAATTAATTAAAAAACATGTCTCTGAAATCAGGGGCTCAAGAATGACTGTATCGTAAGTGTCAAACATATCTCAGGGAATTCGCATGGCCGGCCGAAGATATAACAATATGTGTGTTTTGATTCTGGGCATTGTGTCTGTAGCAATAATAATTTGTATTGATAGACTTTAAATATCGTTTAGTTATTAAAATATCCTTTAGATAATTAAATTTACTACATTTAACAACCGAATTAATATTAATTAAAATTCGGCAGTACGGAAAGAATTAGTTGTTTAGCAGATGACCGACTAATAAGAGTGTCGATCTGGCCAAACATGTATGACTATTGTTTTCGAACACTTCGGTTAGAGCAGAGTTGCATTTCGTTAAATGTATGCAGTGCAAAAATAATAATAAAATGTTTGTATTCATTTATTTATCAATAAATATGCACTGTAAGCTATTTCACGGCTTGCTATTGCTATGAATAGTCATGTCCGAATCACCCATATGGGCACCAAATTTACAACCCTAACCTAATCTAGTGTTGCCATCCGAATTTAATAATCGCTTTGCAATGGATTGTGAAAAATGGGTATTGATGTAATTTCGATTGGAGCCGATGAAAAAATACCACAAACAGAAATCAAACGAGTTGTGTAGACTTCATTTTCGAAAACGTTTGCAATGTTAGTAGTACAAATACATCTGAATATGTATGTGCTTACGTACGTGTTGTGGTGTGTGTGTGTTGCTAATTCAATTTCGTGCTAAAACCCCAAATACAACACTAGTGCAAATGATATCCGATCTGATAACAATTTCGTCGAAGTAAATTTACCAGATTTTGGATTAAAAAAATTAATGAGTAGTCATGTTATTTGAAGATTATCGAGTCGATTTGCCAAATTGCATGAATGACCTATTAGGTGTTGTCACTCCTGTATTGCATGTGCATTTATTTATGTAAATAAATATAGATTCCCGCCTATAAGCTTATCCGGAGAAGATTCAACTGTAAAATCCAGATCATACACACTCAAGTTCAAGTGTTCTTACACCGATAAAGGAGTTTACGAAATCGCTATGGGATTTACCACTTCTTGTGTGCTGGCAACACCTGGCTGGTGACGTTTCTCTGACAAATGTGAGAATAGTTCATTTCGGACCAAAAAGAAAGGAACGAGAACTTTCCCCATTAATGAGTAGTCATGTTATTTGCAGATTATCGAGTCGATTTGCCAAATTGCATGAATGACCTATTAGATGTTGTCACTCCTGTATTGCATGTGCATTTATTTATGTAAATAAATACAGATTCCCGCCTATAAGCTTATCCGGAAGAGATTCAACCGTAAAATCCAGATCATACACACTTGGAGTTTACGAAATCGCTATGGGATTTACCACTTCTTGTGTGCTGGCAACACCTGGCTGGTGACGTTTCTCTGACAAATGTGAGAATAGTTCATTTCGGACCAAAAAGAAAGGAACGAGAATTTTCCCCATTAATGAGTAGTCATGTTATTTGAAGATTATCGAGTCGATTTGCCAAATTGAATGAATGACCTATTAGGTGTTGTCACTCCTGTATTGCATGTGCATTTATTTATGTAAATAAATATAGATTCCCGCCTATAAGCTTATCCGGAAAAGATTCAACCGTAAAATCCAGATCATACACACTTGGAGTTTACGAAATCGCTATGGGATTTACCACTTCTTGTGTGCTGGCAACACCTGGCTGGTGACGTTTCTCTGACAAATGTGAGAATAGTTCATTTCGGACCAAAAAGAAAGGAACGAGAATTTTCCCCATAATATTGCAACAAATATTAAATAACTATTTATCGCATTAATTATTTATAAATATCTTTGCAATTGGTATGTGTGTGTATGTGAATACTGCCAGATACAACTGAATTATTTGACAAATTTCCTGTTTTCCCATTTCATTCGCTAAATACACGTTTTTTGTCTACGTAGACCTCCGAGAAGAAACAATAGAACACAAATATAGGTGTTGTTACACTCTTATTTCGCAGTTGATTGGCGCTGTCGTTGTCCATTCATCATATCATCACATCGTAGCGAAGAAATTTATCAAATACAACAAAAGTACTTGAGGACAAAGTAAACGTCATCCCTAAGATCGGGGAAACGAGTTATCGGCAACCAAACGACGATATAAATTGTGTCAGCTGCTGCCGGAAACCTCCTCACACGATGATGATGTATGCGAAGGGAGTCCTATGCGCGCTGCTGCTGTTGCAAATCGGTGTCAGCCAGTCATTCTATTTGCCCGGCTTGGCTCCCGTGAACTATTGCATGAAATCGGATGCGTCCAGCAATTGTAAGGTGAGTCACTGCAGACCGAGTACTGATTGTTTGATAATTCGATAATTCCGAATGAATTGTTAAGTGCGGGGGATGGGGAGGTGTGGGAAAAATATATATTATTTATTTTCGATTGATTATGTTTCGGTTTTTAATATATTTAAATTACTTTAAGATTTTCTTTTTAATTTAGTGCACCCCTATTTGGAATTTGTCGTATGATAAGAACATCGGACGTGCTGTGTTTCCACTCCAATGTTGCTTATCTTGACGACAACACCAATATTAGACGTTTTGTAGTTTTTTCTGTTTAGTTTTTTTGTTTTTGGAATTTGATAAGTTCCCATTCGGTTTGCCTTGAATTGGTGTGTTCTGAAAGAAGTGAAGATAAAACCAAGATAAATAATTTCTGCAGAAAAATGTTGCGATTGTGACACTAGCGAACTGACGTATTATTAAACTATTTATGGATCAGGTTAGGTTTTCAAATACTAAAAACTTCGGGAGTAATGGAATAATTTGTCCCAACTGCTGTTCATAATAGTTTCTTCAAAGATAGTACGCTCATTTTAAGGTCCTTGAAAGGAGCTTCTAATTCGCTACTTTCTTGTATAGACAATTAAATTATAAATGCCTTATGAGGGGACACAAACCTGAACTAAACTCATGAGATATAATCCATCTGATACTTTTAGACCTACATTGACTACATGGCTGTCTTATTTGCCATTATATGTACTAGATCGTATTTAATATTAACCTCTTCTAAATAAGACATACGAATTGTTTTTCTTATTACCGGAATACTACTGCCGGTGGACTACTGTAACAGTTTAAGCAGGCCTTGCCATGTTCACTGTGTGCAAACAACCTCGTGAGTTCTGCGGAATTTGACAAATTGTAAATATCAGCAGCATTCTTTCACTTTTCCAATTTAAAGTCCAATACATGGAATATAGTTGAGACTTTCACCATCTGTGCTAAATAAGTGGTACACTGAATTCCGTACAAGCACAAAAGCCAACCGTGCTGGTCTCCCAGCCAATGTTACTATCAACAGTTGAAAAAAACTGGAGATAATAATTGTGTGAAATTGTATCGTACCTTGGCTCGGTGGGTTCCCATTAACGCAATCGGTTTTGGTAAAACATCTACGAATGATGAAATGAATTTGATTCTCATCCATCATAGTCTTCACAGATTATCCTACGACTGCTTGAATTCTTAGAAATAATAATTACTACACGATTACTGGTATTTTTAAGGGAGTAACAAAACTGGGAAAACATTTAATCAAGAGAGCTTCTGTTGTTCGGGTTTTCCGAGCCCCAGATGCGACAATTTTGCTTGTTGACGTAGCCACCGAGGTGAAAATGAGTCTCATAAGTCAAGATGATTTTACGATGGAATTCCGGATCATTTTTATACATTTCATGGATCCAATAAGCAAAGACATGACGTTGTTGATGATCGGCCGGCTTGATTTCTTGTGTTAACTGAACTTCATAAGCCTTAAGACCCAAGTCTTTATGCAAAATACGGTGTAATGGCGTTTGTGGAATGGTATGCCCAATACCAAAGAACGACGAGGAATAGACAAACCAGGGTTTTCCTCAACACTGTGGGCTACAGCAGCAATATTCTCAGTTGTTCTTGAGCGATGTGCACCGGTTTTATTCTTCAAATCACTAACTTGTCCCAACAGATTTTTCCACCAATTTCTGTATTGCGGTCCGACAAGGTGCTTCACGATGGCCCAAAAAAGTTTTAGTTTTGCGAACTGTGACTGCAAGATTTTCACAATTTTTGTAGTGAATTTTAATAATTTCAATGCGTTGTTGAAGCGTGTATCGCTTGCTTCAAGCAAAAGTTATGTGGAGCCTAATTTTTATTTGTTTAAATTCACCATAATACAAAAACCGAACGTCCAAAATAATGTATTACATAGTAAGAATATAAATCCTAATAATATAATCCTATCTAAATATACAAAGTAAATACTTAAATTTAAAATTATATAACAAACTGGCTAACAAATTGGCTCCCCAGCCATAATGTTTACACATGTTCATGAGTACACAAACAGTACGAATATTTAGAATAAGAAACTTATCCTCAATCTCATGTTTCTTGTGACATTTTCTACCTTATGGGTCTATAAAATATAGTGTTTCCCTAGGGTAGGTTGAATGTGTTGCCCGCACGTGACAGTGGGTTCACTCGGAAGCCATAAATTGGCTCATTGTGTGGGTGAGGTAGAAGATTGATGTAGGAGAATGTGAATATGATCCACACAAGCAAGAACCAGTTGTTACTTTCGATAAATTTCGCTAGGTTAGTCAGAGATGTACTGGCCAGCTGTTTACGGTTGTCAAAGAACTTGCTCCAAAGGTGAATGAGTCCATGGTCCTGTAGACTTATATTCTACTAATTTATGCTCTTCGGCGTCATTACAATGCTCTACAGTTGTCATCCCGAGATATCATGCGATTTCCCATTTTGATTTGAGAACCCAGTGGCGACTTAGCCGTTTTAGGTTTTATGCCTGGCCAAAAAGAGCGACACTTTTCTTACAAGTTTGTATTAAATCCCACCGATATCTAGTTACCATATTCACCCTTTGGTCTATACAACTTAATAATTTAACAAAAGGGCATGCTGATGCAAGAGGTTTCAAATACTGTCGAATGAAAATTACTTACGAACTAAACCACAAGGGTCGCAATTTAAATAGAAAAACAGTTTCCTTAAAACACTGATAAATCACAAACCTTTTATTAGATATAAACTTATTTGCTGAGTAGCACGATAATTAAAATATTCAAATTATATAAAATTCTTTTTATTTTATTATATATTTCAGTCGAATGTTACTCTCTACGTTAATCGCTTAAACACCGAAGAGTCCGTCATACCCTATGAATATCATCATTTCGATTTTTGTATTGGCAATGAGAACAATTCACCTGTCGAGAATTTGGGTCAAGTCGTATTTGGTGAACGCATACGTCCCGGGCCATATAAAATCAATTTCCTCGAAGACATCAAGTGTAAGTCGGTAAGTAATTTTTCTCTGTACTCTTATTATAATTATGTCATGTCATGTAAGTATATTAATGATAACAATCATATCAACACATTTCCACCTACCGAAATGTTAACTTTGTTTACACAAGAAGTTATTGAATTGCTTTTTTTCGCATTCTACGTACCCGTCTAGACACCTGCACGAGAGAAACACTTGTATAAACTACATAGTTATTGTTAAACAAAAGAAAAATACCAAAATTTATTTGGTATATATTTATCAAAAACAAACCATGACTTTCTTCAGGGATCTGTAAAGGGCCACCACTCACAAGACGGCGACCAAGTTAATTTATCAGCAAGTTAATGGGTTAGAAGAACTACTGAACAATATCAATATCGGTAAGGGCTTCAAAGGAAGGAAGGGTTTCCAGAATGATTAAAATAATTGGAAACAAAGTTTTTTTTAAATCTTTAGTTCGTTTTGATTTAAACGATTTTGTTTCAATTAAATTGTTTCCGCTTGAATTTAAACATCGGAATTGAATATGATGTGGAAGGCCATGGTGTGGTAGGTAGTAAACATTTTTCAGCGGCTGTTTCCACCCCGTAGACTTTTCGCGTAGATCTATGTAAACCTTCTCTAGAATACCAGTAGCATTTGGGAGTCCCCGTCCCGGTTAGTGAGTATACAATTTTTATCGTGCACAACTCACTGATTTGAGAAAAGTTCCCCACCTGTTCCTTCATGTAATGTTAAGGCAAATGACCACAGACCTAAACCGTCCAGGCTCTTATAAGAAGGTATTCTAAAAGGTTCACAACAAGGAGTACGGCCAAAACGCTTCTTAGGTAATCGACATGATCATTTCCAGGATTATTTTCATGTACAATGAAGGCCTACAGGAATGTGTTTTTTAAAGGTCTTAAAGAATGTTTTTTTGGATCTAGAAATAATAATTTTTGTCACGACTGGGTGGTCTGTCTTCCGAACGAATGTTTCCAAAGCCTTATCGCTCTAAGTCTCAATGCCTTTCTGACCGCCAGCCCTTCTGTGAAATCCACAATTTAGTTTTATCGAGTTACTCTCTCTCCCGCGCTTGCTCAATGCATCCTATCAGACTACAACTCCCTACATAAGGATATGCCGGACAACCTCTTTAATAACCTTACTCTTCCCACTACATTCCTTTGCATATCCCCTGGATAATGGTGTTCCACAAGGCAATCCGTTATGTGTAGAGCTCTACACGCGACTGTAGAAAATTTGCCTGTAATCGGAGCCATCCCAAACAACTTTAACGATTGTGTGCAGACTTGTTTTGAATCTTAGTAGCTGTTTCAGATTGCTTAAAAACTTATTATACAACCGCATTATACTACTGTTTTGTATCGTCTCCTAAAAACACAGTATTTTCAAAGAGGTTCCTGCAATTGATTAGTTTGTCCAATAGAATATGTGAGGTTACATCGAGGACAACTTTAATTCATGAAACTGTGCGTCTAACTCTATTGTTCCCTACCAACCCTCATAATCGAGCTGATCATCTCCTCTTATATTGACCGTTTTTATTAGTCTACTAGACTTTTCTTCCCTTTTCGTATTTGACGATGGATATAATAATCTGACCTCCACCAATTAAAATATGTTCTCTGTTAAAAAAGAGTCGACTGCCATAGTCAAGCTAAATTTTCCAAAACATTGAAAAACGTTTGTTTTTCTAAGACTCAAATACTGCCTGATATTCATTTTATACTAGAATTGTGTACTATATTTATATTACATACTCAATATGTTTTGCTTTTGCAGGTCTGTACTAGGAGCTATGTCGGCGGTGACTCCGATAGCGATCGACGTATGATGGTGCTGAAAAAGGGTATTAGCTTGAACTATCAACATCATTGGATCGTGGACAATATGCCTGTGACATGGTGTTATCCATTGGAAAATAACAAGCAGTACTGCAGTACCGGTTTCCCTATGGGCTGTTTGGTACGCAGCGATAGCGATGCTGGCTGCTTAATCAATCCCAACTACAATAGACGTGGCTACTATTATCCTTTCAATCATGTAGACCTAAAGGTTACCTATCACAGTGGCCAGACGGAAGAGTGGGGCGTGGGCTTCCGTGCCAATGGCGGTCGTATTATTTCCGTAAAAGTAACACCGCGCTCAATAAATCATGTGGATCCGAAAAATCTCAATTGTGACAATACCGATCCATTGGCCATTAAGGGCAGCGCTCTGTCGCCCGGTGAGAAATTGTCTGTAATCTACTCGTACAGTGTTGAATTCATACGTAATGATGCCGTTAAATGGTCGTCGCGATGGGATTACATTTTGGAATCGATGCCTCATACCAACATTCAATGGTTCTCGATTTTGAATTCATTGGTCATTGTATTGTTCCTATCTGGCATGGTTGCCATGATCATGCTGCGTACTTTGCACAAGGATATTGCCCGCTACAATCAAATGGAGAGTGGTGAAGATGCCCAAGAGGAATTCGGTTGGAAGCTGGTACATGGTGATGTATTTCGTCCACCCCGAAAGGGCATGTTGTTGTCGGTATTTTTGGGCTCTGGTATTCAAGTATTCTGCATGACTTTGATAACATTGGCCTTTGCCTGTTTGGGTTTCCTGTCGCCGGCAAATCGTGGCGCTCTGATGACCTGTTCCATGGTATTGTTTGTGGCCTTGGGCACACCGGCTGGTTATGTCTCGGCTCGTATTTATAAGAGTTTTGGCGGCATCAAGTGGAAGAGTAACGTTATTTTAACTTCAATCTTATGTCCAGGGTAAGTGGTAGCAGATAGACGAAGGTTATCATGATTTTCACACTTCAAAATATCATTTCAGCATTGTGTTCTGTCTGTTCTTCGTCATGAATCTCGTTTTGTGGGGAGAAGGCTCCTCAGGTGCCGTACCGTTCAGTACATTGATTGCTTTGTTGGCTTTGTGGTTTGGTGTTTCCGTGCCATTGACATTCGTTGGTGCCTACTTTGGATTCCGTAAGAGGGTAAGTCTTTAGAGTACTCAAACTGCTACTGAGAGTAACACATACATACGCAAACAAATAGATTACTATTGTTTTTGTTTGATATCAAATGAAGAAAATATCATAACACCCCCAGGGATACAAAGTAAACCCAGCAATCGAATAGAGTAAACACGATGTATGCGGAATCCCATTTGGGTTAGGTGTTGATTGTAAACCACAGGGGAAATCTGATCACATATATGGTCCAATAATGCCTGCAGCTCAAAATTGACATCAAGCTGTGCCACATTGTGGATTCATTTGTTTGCTTGTCGTCAGTCACACATTCGGCTACTACAAATGGTTTATTATGACTCTACTGCTCCCATCGTTAACCAAAATTGGGTACCCAGAAGCATTTTCATAAAAAAATGTGCTAACATTTCCATCGCTTCAAATTCCACACATCAATGAATTGCTTTCTCAACAAACACGTGCGGCTTTTCCGACCTCAGGTATACAGAGGTCGCTTGTTAGCAAAGCCTCCCATTTCAAGCTGCGCTAAGGTCCAAGTCGATAAGCGACAACGAAGCGGATGGCCGTACCTTGTAAGTGAATAATGCGAGGACTTTGTGCAAAATTCGCATCAATGGCGAGTAATATATTCTAGTCCGTGCTTTTGTACGACGCTCAATTGATTTTATATTTCACACAGACCTGGCTGAAGTGTGTTAAGTCTGGAAGATGGAAACACTGAGCCTAGCCGAAGATTAGCTGTAAGGGCCCACAGTTGGAAACCTCAGCTGTAAAACAAATTAATTACATATGTTTTTGCTGTGTCTCTAATGGAACGCGAGATATGCACATTTTATTGGTTATAACTAAATTATTTGAAGTCCGACTTCAGTCAAAAAAACCCATTCCTGGTGGGTATTTAATAAAAATCGTACGAGCCCCTGTATTGGGCAGGCAATAATAGGTTTAAAAAACCATAAAGACATCAGAACAATACATAATAAGAATGAATAAGAAAAATGTTATAGTCTTGGGGACTTGAAAATTTGAAAAAATAGTTTTTTTTTTGAATTTTTTGTTTATAACTTTTTTGATGAACATGTTTGCATTTTGTTAAGCGATCTTTACACGGTCAGAATGCGTAAAACAAAATCAAAATATTTTTTATTCTTATCATGCACCGTCAGTATCGTTGTGACGCATACACACAAAGTTTCACTGTTACTATCATAATACTGTACATGCATTTTGATCGTGTAGATATCCTCTGAAGGTGGCTATTTTTTTTTAGGAAATTCCCACTTTGCGCAACAATTTCGGAAATCGAAAAGCAAAATTTTTAGTATAGCCCGATTTTGTTGTGTGTTCTTAACAGTGTCCATCCAGAATGGTGAAAACTACAGCAAATTTAGTAGAAATATAAATTTGGGGTATTTTCCTATAATTTTAAAAATTCTGGTATTTTGTCCTGTTCAGTGAACATTGGTAAAGAACATTTAGTCCAAAACTTCTTTTCAATAAACGAACCGTTATGGGCTGACCTTGGAAATAAATCTGCAGTTGTATTCATTTCATTCCACCGAGATGTGATACAGATTTTCTATTACGATTTCGAGCGGGATAGGGCTGTAACTGTCAAAATCAAACCACTAGATGGACCACCATGTATGTACATGGACATACCTATGGTTAGGTATAGAACAGTTTATACAAGTTTCTAGCGTTTTTCTTAAACTAAGCTTAAGTTAAATTACCTCCTGTACACGTTATTATTTATTTTTGCCTCTATACATGCTTAATATTTAATCTACTCGTTTTTTTCTTTCAGTCTTTGGAACACCCTGTCCGCACAAATCAAATACCCCGTCAAATTCCCGATCAATCGATTTACACTCAACCCGTGCCCGGCATCATTATGGGTGGCGTTCTACCCTTCGGCTGTATTTTCATTCAACTGTTCTTTATACTTTCATCGATTTGGTCCAATCAAATGTACTACATGTTCGGTTTCCTTTTCTTGGTCTTTGTGATTTTGGTCATAACATGCTCGGAGACTACCATTCTTTTGTGCTATTTCCATCTATGTGCGGAGGACTATCACTGGTGGTGGCGATCGTTCCTCACGTCGGGCTTTACGGCCGTCTATCTTTTCATATACTGTTGCCATTATTTCGTGACAAAACTGTCGATAAAGGATGCACCCTCGACCTTCTTATACTTTGGCTACACGGCCATTATGGTGTTCTTATTTTTCCTCCTGACCGGTTCAATTGGCTTCTTTGCCTGTTTTTGGTTTATACGCAAAATCTACAGTGTGGTCAAAGTGGATTAAACACATCAAAACATATTTAAAATGGCTTTATTTTACTATGTATAGCTTCTAAGCTATTTTATAATTTGTGTTGTGATTCCTTGAAGTGTGTCCCACTTTAACCGTAGGACGGACCCTTAAGGAGTCCCCTCACTTATACATGTATATTTAAGTTGTGATTTATTTCTACATAGACTTATCAATCATGAAGATATGTGTGTTTTTCAAAAGTAACACAAAAGAGAAATCATATAACAGTAGACTACTACTCAAGAGGCCAGTAAGTAGTTGTAGTCCAGTCACCGTCACCGTCAACGTCAACGTCATCACCACATATCTTTTGACCGAAGCGCGCAATAAATTATCCTTAAAAAGATTTATTTAAATAGAAAATACTTTCCATGTTTTCTAATTGCGGTAAAATTAATTAACAAACACAAAAAAAACAAAACTTATGTTAAGTCCAAATTGCAATAATTCTTCTAAACGAAAGGAAAACAATCCAGACACGAGTTTTATAAAACAAAATCTTTGAAGAAATCACAAAAAACCGAATATCTTTTAATTTCAATCTTTCCCCTTTAATGGTATTGGAAAATCGGATTTATTTCTTGCTTCTGTATTAATTTCATTCCGGATAATAGCTAACGTTACGTACGATATACGATAACAAAACATGTATGAGAGTAGTTTTGTATTTGACAATTTTAAACAATAAAAACAAAAGAATAAATAATGAAACATACAACAACGCAAAGAAGAAAAAACCCAATGAAAAATGATTTTGCCGTAGAAAATTAGGTGGCAGAGATGAATTGGTTTGTTGCCTACTCTTTCAGTTTGATGTGTTCTTTTATAAATCTGAAAATGTTTTTTGTAGTGAAGATAATTTTTGTGATTGCCAATTTTTCCTTTTTGTCTCATTGTAATTAAAAAATAAAATAAATTAAAACACAAAACAAACAATATTAACTAATAATAATGATAATAATTTCATATGGAATAATTAGTTTAAAATATTTAAACTATATTTAATAAATAAAACAAAATGTATAGACTAAATATAGTGTCCATGTTTGACTACATTTTTTTTCATGCACAATGAGGTCTTACTGACAAAAGCCTGTAAATGTTATACTGTGAACTGAGTATCCGATTCCACAATCCGGTATGAGATGAACCTTTGTAGGATGTATTATTGAAATCAAAATCAAAGTCATGTGTAGGATGGTAGCCCGGGCGAAGCCATTTAGAGATCAGACAGAACGTTATAGAATGTTGTTGAGAAAAAAATTACTTTAGAAGTCGCGGCCCGATCTTGATCAAATTCGGAACCATATTGCCGGAACATGCGGATTGCCGGAGTCGATGTCGTCGCTTTGGAGTCAACGCCACTTCTTGTCGTCATAGAAATCAATTCAATCCAAACATGGCATTTTGTGACGACGACGTAGACTGTTTATCGATAATTTACATAAACAAATTCTAGTTCCGCTTCGAGTGATAAAGAAAATAAGCAAATTTGCATAAACAAATTGTCATTTCTAGTTTATTTCTTTTGATTGGTGTTTTTGAGGAGAAATGTATTAAAGAAGACTAACGAGACTGAAGTCAGATGTCTTCAAATTACCAGATGAAAAGTGGGTGGAAAAAACCGGAATCGTTTCGGAACCAACTTCATTGTCGGCAATATTGGGTTTTTTGCTCAGGCATTTTTGTACCAGCTGATTATTGGAAATGACTGGCGGAGACTCTGGATGTCTTTGAAAAAAAAAAACAAGTGGTATCCCTTTGTAGCATATTCGCCACCGCTTCCTCCAGCGGAATGAGAGCAAATTGCTTAAATCTTCTGCCACTGGTGGGCATTTCACCAATCCTTTCACACTTTTCGCAAATTTGCATTTGTTACTTAATTTTTTTTTTTTTACATTTTTTGTTTACTTTTAAACACAAATTTTCCCATGACGACAAAATACCGCGTCATCTCAATACAGTATTAATGCCACATGTGGTTGGCAAAATCGACAAAAGGGCCTCAAGCTCATCGGATGCAGTAATAAGAAAGCTCGTGACTTGCTTAACCTTGCATCCGTGGTCTAGTAGAGATCGTCCCCATCTGGAGACTTGCGATGAATGCGTGAGAAGGTTCTGGATGTCGATAGCATCAGAATTCCTAGGTATCCTCCGGATCTCGCACGGAGTAGTGAAACTCGGATTAAATCAGCTAAAAATGTTTTTTCCTACGACACCAAATTAGTTGCGGCCTAAAGCTGATGAAAATTCATTTACACCATTCCGACAATCATCTGCTTTCATAAGTAAGAACGACGCTGACGTGGTCTTGATGCAGGAACCCGGGATCCTGAGGAACAGAGTTGTGAAATTTGGCCACCAAACCTCATGTTCTTGTAACCAAACGTAAGAGTAAAATAAGAAGTTGGAAAGACCTAAATCTTATTCTATTGTCTCTCTACAGGTGACTACATTGGAGTACAAAAACAGACCTACCCTTGTGCATGAGGAAACATTCGCTGAAAACTGTTTGACCGTCCTACCAGGATACGAACCCATCACATAAAGACCGTTCACGCAATGGGAAATTCAGTGCCCCCGGAATGAGATACATTCCATGGATGGAATCCTGTATGCCCTGGTAAACCAAACCAGTTCGGACTTGTTTGGATCAAGACGGATTTCGCCATAGCGAAAAGGGCTTTGAAGGGATGTCACTGAATGTGCTCGGAAACTTCGCACCAACTGCTATTGCCAGATCCACGGCATATGTGACAACCCGAAGAAGATTATACAAGTTCGATGGCCAAAACCAATTTAAATAAATGTCTGTTTTTAAACATACAAATCTTTGGCAATTTGTATGGTCTTCTTCTAGCTGCAAGGCTTCTATCGATCTTACATAGCTTGATATCCGGACCACCTGATCTATCAGTATCAGTCTGTTAACTGGGATTCTCGTTTACAAGAAAAATCCATGATTCATTTCACTATAATTGTATTTGGCTAAAAATGTGGTCCCACCTTACGAACCGGTGGGTATAGGCTAACTTATATGTTTAGGTACTGGTAATAAGGCACACAATACTGATATTTGTTAATGGTATATTTTTTTGATACGGAGCGCAGCATTGCTCCTTCATATCCAATGGGTCAATTGCATTGTACCGTCCTGTGTCCTCTGAGTGTCCATAACGCTCATTTGGCGCACAAGCCGTCTCATTGAGGGACGTGTAGGCCGATTCACATCCAGCGGTGTACGTTCATCAATTATGGACTTGGGACGAGATCGTGTAGAGCGACGATTTGACGATGACGATGCATTCATTTCCAACTCCACATCGGAACCGGCATTCGATGCTAACACATCTAGGTTTTCATAGGAAGCTGGTTGCGAAAGGGTTTGTCTGAAATGAAGCCGGGGTTGTCTCAGGAAAGAAAACATTTAATTGAAATGGATATTTACATTTCTGGTTTACAGGTACAGCAATTGTTTATGGTCCAGTCTTTGCCAAACTCCTCGCCCTCCTCTATGGTCTGAGGCAAACGATGGTGTAAGGTTTCCGGTAATCGTAGTCCCGTTAGGCCGCCAAGCATTGACATGAAACCCATTATAACCAAGGGCAGTTTCAGATTGTCCTTGCCCTGCAATGTGTACATTTCGGATAAACATTTATATATATACATATTATTTTACTGCTTACCAGATATGTCACAAAGGGTATGACAATTAAACCCAGACCGCCCACATAACTGGAGATGCCTATGCCGATGCCACGTACTTGTGTGGGATACAGTTCACCAGCAAATGGATAAATGATCAGAAACGAAGCGGACAACAAAGCCTTGGAGACCAGATATAAAATTAAGGTCTCATCAACAGCATCATCTGGTAACATGACCGTTATGACACAAGCCACACCTCTGATAAGTAGAAATTATTAGTTCCAACATCTTAAAGAGTGCCCCAATCGAATCATACAAACCCCAATATCATGGATAAACTTAAAGGCCATCGGCGTCCCCAACAGTCCATTAGATACCAACATACCAGGTAGCTGGGAATTTCCACCACGGCCGATAAAAAGAAGCTGACATACTGATTGCTGCCCAGTGACGGGCCATAATAGCTGAGACCCAAGTATACCGTCTCGTTGGCAAACCAACTCAGGGTTATCAATATCGTTTTCAGGCGCATATTCGGAGTTCTAAGGATTACGAAAGTATGCAATTCAATTGAAGTATTCAAACACCACCACTTACTTGCACAGATCCGACACTCCCACATTGACCCGTTTCTTTTTCTCTTTCAATTTATTACGTAATATTTGAGCTTCCAGTTTGGACTTTATAGCAGCGGGGAACTCATGACCATTGACGCGGGCCATGTTCTCCAAAATCTTTAGGGCCTCCTCCAGTCGTCCGCGCATCAAGAGCCAGCGTGGCGACTCGGGCATTATGAACATATAGATGAAGTACAAATAGAACGGCACCGATGTGTAATAGGATAACTTAACCCAATCTCTTTCGAGATACGTGACAACGGATAGTAACATAATGCCCGATGTGTAAAATGTGCATGTCATAACGGTAACAAATGAACGATAGTTCTCTCCAACAAGTTCAAGAGCTGCAAGGGATAAACAATTAGAGAATTTCCAAAATCATCACATAGTCTAGTTAATAAAGGAGAGATAATGAAATTTGGTCTGGTGAAGGCGTTGATGTTCGCTTCCACATTAAGAAAATCTAGCAGACCGTTCCAACATTCTGCTATTCGTCAATATCAACTTCCCTTGCAAGTTCACAAGACTCACAACAACCTTGACCAGAATAAAGGAAAAGGATCAATGAGCCGATCTAAATGCTTTAGAACTCAGTTTATAGATATGCTTTCCCAGGCTTCTCCAGAAACAGATGGGTAAGTGTTGAGGTTAAACTAAAAACCATTGTGATTGATGGCTGCACGGAAAAAAAGTTCATAAATTTCTTGAATTTGTAGATCAATTTGATGAACTAGGACATAATTTTCCAACCTTCAACATTTTTCTGCAATTTGATTTAGATCTTTTTTTAACATTAGTTTATTTAATGATTTATTTAATTTAATGAAAATTGTACTTAATAAAATTCTACATCATATTAATAAACAATGTACATTAGTTTGATGAAAATTACACATAAATTTGATGAAAATAACACATACATTTTATGAAAATACATTTTGAAGTCCAACACTCAGGGGATGCCCCCCTATAAATGCAATGCATTGTGTTAGCGGAAGGAAGTTAGGGTATCGGAAAGAGGGAGTAGTGTTTGTTGACATTTCTTTTGAATTGCTGAATGTCACAACTGGAAGGAAACACATTTGCTGGAAGATTATTCGACATACGAACGGTTCGGCTGAAGAACGAATTTTCTCTATAATGCGTCGTCCGGTCAACCGGCCATTTCACAATGAACGGATGAGAGACCCTGGATAGCCGTCTATTCCGACAAATGTTCTAACTTCAGGGACCAGATGACGGATATCTGACGAACCGATACCGTTAAAATATCTTCAGAACAGCGATACACAACCCACATTCCGACGATGCTGATGGGCGACTATATCCCCCATCGTCACCACCGCTCTCCTCTGCACACGGTCCAAAAGCTGCAAATATGTCTTTGGAGCTCCTGCCCATATATGGGAGTTATATTCCATTTTAGGCCGGTGTAAATATTTACGAGATCAGATGGAGTGAAGCATTTCTTGCATCGCTTCAAAAATCCTAAACACTTGAATGCTTCTTTCGACACTTCGAATATATGGCTAGCCCAGCGAGCATCATCCTGTATCCTCATGCCCAGAACATCATGAGTGTCTGATTCGTCGATATCCACACCACCCATAGAAATTTGCAACGATGGTTGATCTGGTGAACATTTGTGTGACAACAAACAGCACTGGGTCTTTTGTGCATTAAAATCGACTCTGTTCATTTGGCCCCACTCACAAATCGTCGCCAAATCGTGGTTGAGTGAGTCGTACATCGTTTGCCTTTTGTCCTCTACTCTGGAGGTAGAGGACAAATGAATATGAATGACAGAGGTTGCTGTCATCCGCAAAGGAGTAGATTGGGTTCACAGTCTGACCCAACAGGTCGTCAATGAAAATAAGAAATAGAGAAGGAGAGAGGATAGAGCCTTGTGGCACTCCTGCGGTCAGCCTATGCTCGTTGGATGAGACCCCATCTATAACAACTCGTATAGAGCGATCTCTGAGAAAACTCGATAAGAATCGAGAGAAGATATTACCGACACCAAATGCAATACGTTTTGATATGAGTGCTCCGCGCCAGACCCTATCGAACGCCTTGGAAATATCCAGAGGAACGACCTTACTTTTACCAACGGCGTGAATAGATCGACTCCATCGCTCCGTAAGGAACGCCATCAGGTCTCCAGTAGATCGATTTCTACGGAAGCCATACTGTCGATCATTTAGAAGGCTATTAGACTCTAATTATTTTACAAGATGGCGGTTAGCCAGGCTCTCCATAACCTTTGAGAGCGCAGAACATATTGCTATTGGGCGGTAAATCGCAGGATTTGTAGCCTCACCTTTCTTGGGGATCGGCTGAACATTGGCAACCTTCCAACGTGAAGGGTAAATACCAGGACGATACGACATGTTGAAAAGATTGCGCAATGGCCGAGCTAGCGTTGATGAGCACTTACATAGGACAAGTGCTAAAATGCCATAAGAAGTCGCAAGGTGTTAAATCACAAGATCTCGGTGGCCAATGTGATCACCTCTTCGATAGCGCAATCCATTCACCGTAACTGTTGATCCAAGGTTCCAATGACCCCGCTGGACCATAAACCACACCAAACAGTCACACGTTAAGGATGGAGAGGCTTCTCAACAATAACTCTTGGGTTTACCGTGCCCCAGATGCGACAATTTTGCTTGTTGAAGTAGTCACCGAGGTGGTAATGGGCCTTATCAGTCAAGATGATTTTTCGGCGGAATCCCGGATCATTTTCATGCATTTCAAGGACCCAATCAGCCGGCTTGAGTTCTTGTGTGAACTTTATAAGCCTTAAGATCCAATTCTTTATGCAAAGGAATGTGTAATGACGTTTGTGGAATGCCCAATTCAAAAGAACGACGAGGAATGGACAAACCTGGGTTTTCTTCAACACTTTGAAATATTCTCAGTTGTTCTTGAGCGACGTGCACGGGCTTTATTCCGACAAGGAGCTTCACGACGACCCAAAAATGCATTAGTTTTGCAAACTGTGACTGCAAGATTTTCACCATTTTTGTAGTGAATTTTAATAAATTCAAAGCGTTGTTGAAGCATGTAGCGTTCCATTTTTAGCAATGGCGTAGTTTCTACTTGTCAAAGAATGAAAGCTTCGAAAGTGACAACTACCAAAAAACCGGGTGATTCAAAATAACACCTCTTATTGGAAAACCCTTCATATATTTTCAGTTTTTGGGATAATATAGCGATTTTCGAAAATAGCACAAATTAAAAATTGCGTTTTTTCGTTTATTTTAATAGCCACATTAAAATTGTGGAAGAAGCGTTTCTTGGGTTTAGTGAACAAAATTCAGCACAATTTCCACCTTTTGAAAAAGTTGGTGTTTTCCATTTTTTATAAGCGAAATAAGCGATGTTCTCAGAACTGCATTTTTAGATTTTAAACGACACAGCTATCTAGGCCGTAGATAGAACAAAATTCAGTTTACAAAAAGGCGTTGGGGTTTTTTTTTCGAAAACAGTACCAATACATGAAAATTTTGTTTTTGAAAAAAAAAAATTGCGTTAATGGCACTTTTTTCGTAAACGCCTGCAGATAGAACACAATCACGTGCTCGCCTATCACAACTGAGCACAAATTTCAGTTTTCGAAAAAAATCTAATTTTTTGATATGGGCGATTTTTCATAAATGCCACAATCATCACATAACACAGAGAAGAACAACTTCTGTTTTTTTTTTCATATTTTCGAAATGTCTTGGTCAATTAAAAAAAAATCCATTTGCTGCACTAACCAACACAAACCCATCACAATTGAGTACAACTTTGATTTTTGAATTTTGAAAGTGTTCATGCCATCATCCTGGAGATGCGTAAATGATTGTGCCGTTCTCTAGCCAACCCTTTCCCTCTCTCACTTTTTTGCTATAACACCAATCGCCGGCGGTAGTATACTCACATATAATGAATGGAATTTGATATACTGCTGGTATGGTGAGGCCCACAATAACTCGACTCCCAGCCCAAGTCCAAAAATCCTTACTTAACGATGTCATCAAGCTGCCAATCAGCAAAGTGGCCAAACATGTGAAATATGAAGTGCGGCGACCGGCGCGATCATTGAGCAAACCAAACAAATAGACACCGATCGGCCCACCAACATTGAGAGCCGCCAAACCAATAGTCGGATATATGTCCTTGTCGCAAACCAGATCGAACTAAAATTGAAAATAATTAATAACAATCCTATTATCTGGGCAGGGGGGGGAGATGATATGATATGATATGATATGAGTTATCCAAAACTAGATGACTTGACTGGCATTACCTACACATGGAAATGATTGAAATGCTAAGGATGGGGAAGCCTTGGAGTTGGGTGTTATACGACATTGGTCGTCCAGCATACATCGATTACTATGGAAGACCACACTTCGGTGGTGTTGTACTCCCAGCCCTGTTTACATTTTTCCACGGGCCACTTTGGATTCGGCTGCAAGTCACTAATGCTGGCATTGGCCAGTATGTGGGTCCAGTTGACCGCATAACGGTTACATTTGCTATGCCCTCCCGTATCGTGTTCCTATAAACAGACACAGAACTGAATTTGACAGTTGACATGGTAAACAAATCAGACTTGTAAACAATGCAACTAAGTCTGTCTCGCTTTTGCCACCACATATGGCCGTCTCTCTTTCAGACAATGTCAATGCCACATTCACTATGGCTTCTGTCGGACAACTTGGTCTCCGAATGAATCATCTTACCATATCTGGGGGCAATGCCAAATATTTCCTCTGGTCCACCGTTGATATGTTGAGTAATTCTGGTATTTTGCACCAGTAGTCTTCGGGCGTGTCGGACATAAAGAGTTGATTGAAAGCACAGAAGCCACAAGGTATACAAGCTGGAAGACATATACCAAAGACCAAGAGTTTTTGATATTTGCCAAATTCGCCAATGGAGGGTAGTAGGTCATCCAAATCGAATTGTTCCTAAGCGAATACACCACAATGAACTCTGTGAAATTGTGCATGGTCCCATAACTTACATCCTCCTGCTCCTCCTGTGTCCCGGATTTTTGTGGAGCAATAGGTTTGTGAACTTCAGAATCATCTTCATAATCACTGTCATTTTCTATGGGCATTTTATGTGCAGAATTTTGTGAAGGAAACGTTTAACTAATTTGTACGACAACTGAAAGAGCACTACTGTCAGACGACAGCTGTGTACGCGTACGAGTGCGAAGACGAAAGTCCAACCATGGAAGACCGATAACTGCAGTGGCAGTAGGTACATACATGCTTGCATTCGAGCCACTCTGTTCGCATGCATGTATTTGCCAAGCAAAGACGCTAAGCCAAGTGGCAGTGTGGACAAATGTCATTCGCTTCCATATGACATGTGACAGTAGCGTAGGGGAAGATTTGTGAAAATCTCCACTTATATACTTATATTAAATCAAAACTATATGTGACTCGGCCTATGAAAAGGTGGCTTATGTTAGGACTTTCTAGTTTTCACCACGTGAAAGACCGTCTCACAAACTAGCGAAACCAAAACAAAAGTGGAAAATTTTTTTGTTGTGTCATGAGCCACATTTTCATAGGCCGGGTCACATATATCAACTGCCTGTTTCCATAAAACGATTTTGTTCGTTCGTTACAAATCGTTAATATTCGAAGCGTTATAAAATGAGTTTCAGACAATCTCAAAAGAATAAGGTCTCACTACTGATAAAAATCCATTTTATTGCGCATTAAATGTTGACAATTTGTAACGAACGAACTAATTCGTTTTATGGAAACAGGCAGTAAATCCTAAGCCCCAAAGGTAATTTTTATTACATACTTTTTCAAAAAAAATATTTTGCGTCTTATCAGTTACATATGTACCAAACCTTACCTTCGTACCGCTAATGGGGTATGCGATATGGGCTTCTGAAGTTTTGGTGTGTGTGGAAGGTGCCATGCCCATGAGAACTCTCGATATCGATAACTATGGTTTGACAGCTGACAGTGTGTTAACATTTCTGTTCGGTACAGTTTAGCAAATGGAGCAATTTGTGACTGAATTTTGTGTTTCCAAAAATTAATCAGCAAAACATTAACCAACAGATTCATTAGAAAAAGTAGTCAAAAAAAGTAGTAGTAACTAGTAGCCGCGGCAGCCATAGGCCGGCTATCATATTTATAAAATAAGTCCTACTTATGGGATTGCATATGGGCTATATGGCCACACCCCTTCTGGTATCTCCCCTACAAATACATATATACTCCGCCCACTTTGTAGAACTTGAAATACAATATTTTTCTGTAAAATTCGCTCACTTTCGTATATGAGACTTGTATGTTTTTACTGGTGGTGAGGGTGAGGGTATATGATAAGTCGGTTTACCGGACTGAAACTTTCTCACTGGTTTTAAATACCGTCTAGCATATCACTGGTGTTACAAAAACATATGTCTGTCCGATGATCTTCCTACTGTCCGCGATCAAGGAATTGGAAAATCCTATAACAAAGTAACTCCAGAATGATATTGCAAAACTACAAGCTTCCCCTCATCTCATCCCCTACATGGCCACCCCTTATTTATGACCACTATCAAACGATAAATGTAAATCGATTTGTTTTATACACATACACACACCAGAAAATGCAATAAATTGAATAATATTAACGCCGATAACAGCATGACTTAACACTAAAGACTACATAAAAAGTGTTATCAACTCAATAACCAGCAGCCGTTCTACCATGGCACAGTCTTTCAAATCCGACGTTATGCTAGAAACTAAAGAAGAAAGAATTACAACAAGCGATCATTGGAAGATATGAACGTTTTCCTAAGAAATAGACAAAAAGTAAGTTTAGATTATACGATACATACGATTTTTCGTAAGACAACATTTTTGTTCGGGTATAAACCTTCACACCAAATAAAACTCAACCAATTATTAAACCGACAGGAAAAACCAATGAAAAAGTTGCATACCCTCCTACTCGTAGAGTGTGGATATAAAAAATTCTAACCAAAATGCATCGTGTAAATCGTGGACTAACTGAATTTTTAGTTTTTTGGTACTTTAAGCAAAAGATGTTGACAGATAATGTAGCCGAAGATCGGTGGTGTACAAAGACATCGGTGTGAATGAATGAAAGGGACAGTCGTAGGTTCTTAGGTGGCCGTTCAGGCCAAGTTTTGATCGTAAATCGGCCCAATTTACATAGCGACTTTCCCCCAGAGTTTTTCTTCAAATTTTCTTTTGAAACCATCATAAAGTCATGAGCCTGTTTCTGAAGTGTATTCTTCTTTTGTACAAATAATTTAAAATTGGCAATGCTAATTATTACTTTTTTATATTTTAAAATAAAAAGTCTAATTTCCCCCCAATTTCCATTTTGTGATTGTATTGCTACTCCTCTTGTTTTTCTACCACTTTCGTCAACAATCCTCGAACGTCTTGCCTGTTCAATCTGGGTTGAAAGTCATCGTTGAAATCAGGTCTATCCCTCATTGACTGAAAGAACGTCGTAAGTAGAAATTCGTCATTTCTGACCTGAGTACCACATGATACGGATTGAGCGAGCTCTTTCAAATTATGCCCAATATACATTTGGGTATGGCAGCGTATTTCCTTTTGGATTTACCATAGAAAATACAAAACTGAATTTATTCGAAATCATACTTTTTGATTTATGGCGGTCTTTTAGGAAATGGCGGGTAGTCTTTTGTAGCTGATCGCTCAGACACTGTGCGAATGGAAAGGGGAAAAATGAAGGCAAACAGACTGCACCAGCAAACAATTCACACACTCGACATAATGCCAATAGCAATCGTTGACTTTGAACCAGGTCTAGAAACCAAAAAAACACCAAAAAAAAAAGAACGATATAAAAGTTTACGCTTTTTTTTTTTTGGAGAGCCAAAGAAAAATCGACGAAGAAGCTGCAACAACAAAGAACGTAACAAATGGTGAGACTCAAGCAAACACCAGAGCACAGTTCGCTACGTACCCATTGATTAATTTATTATGCGGCGCATAATGTGCCTCGAATGACTGAGTTTAAGCTTTCAGGGCCAAGAATTGTTGCAAAAACCTGGCTGGAGATGGCAACAGTTTTGCTGGCCGACTGTGGCTGGCCGTAGGCCATTGTGGGCAAATTGAGGTGAGTTTGGCTGGAGTGTATCGGCGAAAGAACGTCTTATTCGCAGGTTTTGCATAAATTGTTGTTAACATGGTCGGAGCTCCGAGCAGAGGAGATCAGTGGAGTGCAGTGCGCCACAGTAAGCTTTTGATGTTGGTAACCACCGAGTGTCATGTTCATGTTCATGTCCGAGTGGTTGTTGTTGTAGTTGTCGATATTGTTCTTGTTCTGTTGTTATTTTAATAGCCAATTACTCACTCACTCATTCACTCACTCACTGTTTTTGGCCAACTTACACTTGGCCACCATGGACGCCAGTGTTTTTTTTTTTTTTGTAGTTGTTTCTCCCACTTTTTATGGTCAGATAGACATTCAATTGAAAATAAATTAATGGGTTCTAGTAGATCATTGTGACACCTGATCATTAAAAAACTATAAAATAATAAATGTTCTAAACAAAATAATCGCACAACAATAACAATAACAACAACAGCAACAATGAGACAATTGTCTGTTCTATGACATAACAATCCTTTAAGAGTTAAAACGTCACCACATTGGGGCATTGTACATTGGCGTGATGGCATCTTCCCCGCAATGTTGACGATCCCCATTTGAGGTACCACGATTTATGGTTATGAACTTGGAATGTACGAACACCCCTTTGGGGCCATTCGTGTCTCTATTCAACTGGTGGATGTCCCACCACCAGACGTCGAAAAGCTGCAATCCCAACCGACATCACATGCCTACTCCACGAAAAATATATTGGTTACCGAAAGCGGCACGAAGCGAATCAATGGCGAAAAGTGTCAAGCCGATGGTATGAGGAGGGGTGTACGCTGTTAATGTGGAATTCAGGGTAACATTCTCGCCTCTGGCAACGTGAGCTATGTTGGAGCCATACCGAGAGTTGAGGAGGGAAGAAAATCCTATATTTGGAATATAGAAAAAATAAATGGAATGACGGAAATGTGAGTGGATTGAGGTCTATGGAAACAGAAATGACGCCAGAATATTCAACTAACAAGTACAGCGCCAATAAAAAAAAGTGTCGTCCACTCGCATAACGGGTGGAGATGAAAATATGACTCTGGTGAGGGACACACCGAGTGTGCCGACAATTTGGAGCACCATTTCTCAATTTTGTTAGCGGCCAAATTCAGGACGCAATCAATCTTAGATGCTGGAGTTAAATGTCCACCTACTCCCCAGATGAGATCAGGGCAGCAATTGACCGGCTTAAGAACAAGGTCGCAGGTGCAGACGGAATACCCGGAAACCGGTAAAGAACCGTTTGAGAAGAGTTGAAACGGTGCAATCATCAGCTAGTTGACACCATATGGAAGAGTGAAGACATGACCGATGGTTGGAACCTTGGAATAATATGTCCGATTCATAAAAAGGAGATCGGAACGCGGAATATGTCTCCCATCCATCGCATATACGATATTATCATTCGTATTGTCTGGAAGATTAAAGCCCAAACTCAACGATCTAATCCAGCACTATCCGTGTGGCTTGAGGCTGAATAAATCAACCGTCCTCACACTTTGGCAGATCCCGGATACCATCTATTCATCGACTATAAAGCCGCCTATGACATGCCGATAAGAGTAAACTTGTTTGAAACCATGTCTGCACATGAGATCCCATCAATTCAATTTCAATTTATTCATCCAGTAAATTTGTAATTATACAATCAAAGCCTATATATAGACATCTAATGAGATTTATCGACCAAATACCATAGCAATTTATACTTATTGTATCTAAAAGACGTTGGAGCTAGTTTCGAAGTAACATTTATTTTGCATTTATATATTTATGTTCTCTTTTATAGTTTAAATTGGAAAAAGACTTAATATGATTAGTAAAATACTTTCAAACATTAGCTGAAAATGTCGATGAATATAGAGATCCCATCATAACCTATACGCCTTTGTAGAATGACTCTGAGTGACACTAGTTACACAGTAAAAATAGGAACCATTTACCACAACAAGAGGCCTTTGACAAGGTGACAGCTTATCGTGCAACTTCTTCAATATACTGATGAAAAAAATATGGGAAAAAGCAGATGTTAATAAAGCAGGTCCTCTTCGCATATGCGGATGACATTAACATCGTCGCAACGACAGGGCGAGATGCAATTGGCGAGATGGAATCGGCAAAGATGGGTCTAATGGCGAACGAGGACAAGACCAAAATTATGTTTGCAACTGCGAAAGCAGATGATGCAAACTAAAGCATTTTCGGGTCATCGCGAAGCACCTTGTCGGATCGCAATACAGAAATGGGTGGACAAATTCGAGCTGTTGGGATAAGTTAGTGATGTGAAGAATAAAACCTGTGCACGTCGCTCAAGAAAAACTGAGCCCAAAGTGTTGAAGAAAACCAAGGTCTCTCCATTCCTCGTCGTTCTTTGGAATTGGGCATTCCACAAACGTCATTACACCGTATTTTGCATAAAGACTTGGATTTTAAGAACTCAAGCCGGCCGATCATCAACAATGTCGTGTCTTTGCTGATTGGGTCCTTGAAATGCATGAAAATGATCCGGAATTCCATTGAAAAATCATCTTGACTGATGAGGCCCATTTCCACCTCGGTGGCTACGTCCACAAGCAAAATTGTCGCATCCAAAATCCAAGACAAGCCTATTCATCCTCAACGTGTGACTGTTTGGTGCGGTTTATGGTCCGGCGGCGTCATTGGACCTTATTTGTTCGAAACTGAGGTTGGATCAACAGTTACGGTGAATGGATAGCGCTATCGAGAGATGATTAATGATTTGTGTATGGTCGGAGTTGGATGATATTGATCTGGATAACGTTTACTTTCAACAAGACGGCGCTACGTGCCACACAAGCAACGAAACCATTGCTCTTTTACGGGAAAAGTTTCCGGACCGCGGTATCTCTCGAAGAGGTGATCACAATTGGCCACCGAGATCTTGTGATTTAACGCCTTGCGACTTCTTCCTTTGGGGCCATGTGAAAGATAAGGGAGTCGACCGTCGATTCAATACCCCAAAGATTGATTTCGTAAGGCTATCGAGAACATAGGACAGCCACTTTGCGATTTGGTTATGGAAAATTCCATGAAAAGGACATGGTCCTGTAAGCGTGGTCATGGTGGTCATTTGGCTGATGTTGTTTTTCATTATTATTATTATGAAATAAACATCCGATCAATTATCTCAAAAAATGAAATTTTTCTTTGAATACCAAAATAACACCTCTGGTTGGAAAACCCGTTGCATCCATGCTAACTTTTGACTTTCCGATATTTTGGAATATGAGACTTGTATGTTTCTACTGAGGGTGAGGGTATATCTTTTGGTTCTCACTGGTTTTCATTTCCGCTTAATAAAATCCTAAACAAATCGCCGGGCGGGCTTTTAATTCTATTGTTAAGTGAAATAGATTTTTGTTAACAAATGAGACCAATAGTTAAGAACAGGTATCCGAAGTTGAAGCTGGATTTTTTTACATACTTTAAAATCACATTCCTTTTTCGCACCCCAACCTCCCAAGATTACCATTTTCGTCCTTCGGTCGGAGATAGGCTAAACTTCCATCACACCAAAACTGGTTCGTTTTTGCGAAAAACACTTTAATGTTTTGTTTATTACTTTGTGCAATGTTTGCCACTGCTGTTGTCGTTTCACAGTGATTAGGATTATATTCGCTCGTATCGGAATCGTTCGAGAATGTCGATTTCAATTTTTAAGTGGAGAAAAATATGCAAACCATTTACGGAAGGTGCAAGGTTAACGCTCTTTATTTAGCCATTTTTTTTTTATTATCTCCTCTTTTTGTCTGTGCGGCCAGCATTAACCGATCGAGCCGATGCATAATTGCTCGCATTTGCGTTGTGTGTCGCGGCGCGGCGCGGCGCGCTCCCCCGACAGCGTTTGCGGTGATTCAATTAATGTTGGAATGACTAACCCTAAACAAAAAGTGGACACCAGCTTTGGGTGATTGTGTGTACTTTTTGAAGGATGAATTGTAGTGCACCGTGTGTTTGGATGGAATACAATTTAGAATATTTTTAAAAGGTTTAAGAGAAATAGTTGAGATTTGAAAAACTTTACAAAAATAAAACATACAAATGATTGGGTTTAGCTTATGTGTTTCCCATAGCATTCCATGAAAAAACAGACGGGGAACTTCTCTCAAATCAGCGAGCTGCGTACGATAGAATGGAGTATACCCACTGACCGCCACCTGCTGTTTAAAGCCAGCTAATGCTTTTGCCAGAGACATTGTAAATGACTTAGAGATTATTCTCTTACACGTAAAGACGCTGAAACACTCGCTGAAAATGTTTTGATGGTCTTACCAGGATGCGAACCTGGATTGGCAGACTACGGCAGATCACATTGCAATTAATTCGTGAAAATGAGACTTACATTGATGACAGGATCATTAAAACCAATTGGATCACTAAAACCAGGATCAAAAAAAAGTCTCTACGATCGGCATCTGCCTTTAAAAAAACTAAAAAATTCCCCAAAAATTGGGGAGTTTTTCATAATTTTTAAGTAATTTATGTATTTTTTTTCATATTCCACAATTTTTTATTTTTTGGGCAATTTTTTTTTTTTTTGGGGTTTTCATTTATTTAGGGGAATTCTTCATTTGGGGAATTTTTCATAGAGCCACAGGAGATTGAGAAGTTACAAGGTAAAGAAATTTCGATTACAGAGTGGAGACGGAGTGGAGCTCAAAATAGCTACGAACGCTAAATACCTCGGATGATTTCTGGATAGTAAACAATCCTGGAAAAGAACTACACATCAAAGACTCAGAAAGGCACATAATGTCTACACTGCATGCAGGAATTCCACGGAACTGGGAAATTCGGCCAAGGGTATCTACACGACGGTGGCAAGACCGGTTCTGTAGTGTGGTGGGAGGCAACAAGGGTAAACAGTTACTACAAAATACTGGAAAAGGTACAGAGTTGTGCGGTTTTTGCCACAACGGGGACCCCATCAGGAGTAAACCAAAGGCTGCTCTCGACAATACTCTGCACCTTCTCCCCCTCAACGATTTTATAGTGGGTGAGGCAGTCAGAAGCATCGTTCGACGCAACGAGTCATCACTACTGAGACCTATGAAAATAGGTCATTCCAGATTTCTATCAGAGTTCTGTTTGCAGGGGGCAGTCCGGGGTTCCAGAGAGAAAGTCAAGAAAATATAATTTCTGACCCTGCCCAGGTTAGAAATCCCTGATAAAGATTCATGGGTTGTAGTTAGTAACTTGCACGAAGGTTGGACGGTCTTTACTGATGAATCCGAAATGGACATAGGTAGGTAGGAGCAGGTGTCAACATAGCAAATACGGACACTAGGAATGCTTTAGATTACCGGATGATTGTAGCGTCTTTCAAACAGAAATTCGAGCGGTGTTATGGGCGGCGGAGGAAATTACGAAAAGGAGATAACATTACGTCGACAGTCAGGCAGGCATTGAAGGCTATAACAACTCATCAGGTTCCATCTGGGGTAGTTAATTAATGCAGAGAGGCTCTATGCCTACTTCTAAGGGACTACAGCGTAGGCTTATGCTGGCTGCCAGGGCACTGTGACGAATAGGCTCAGCCAGGCATATTGACGAAGCGTATAGATCGGTTAAAACGCCAATAAGATACTTCTTCAGAATGCCGAAGGATCATATCCAAAAAA
Source organism: Hydrotaea cyrtoneurina (assembly GCA_958296145.1). NCBI lineage: Eukaryota > Metazoa > Arthropoda > Insecta > Diptera > Muscidae > Hydrotaea > Hydrotaea cyrtoneurina. Next base: position 44,652,681 of record OY282514.1, on the reverse strand, counting down.
AGTACACTTGTTAACTGGTAAACGAGAGTGGGTTGCAAAGTATGGAAGGTCATGTGCCGAGCACAAGTATACTGATAGGACTGGATTTTAACGACTCCTCTTTTTCTTCATGCTCACAGAGAGTCGGCACTAGTCGCTAGTCACAACCTTCAGTCGCATTTAATCAGACAGTGTCCCGTCATGTCGGACTCAGGTAATGAGACATCGACTCTTAATAGCGACATGTGTGTGTGTATGTGAAAGTTTGTTATCTGAGCGGGAAACTAAGATTTTACCAAACTCAGGTATTAACTAACAACTGCACTGTATCTGATAAAAGAAGAACTTTTTGAAACCATGTCTGCATATGTTTTCCCTTCAAAACTTGAACAACTTTTGAATATTTGAAGAAAATATTGGAATAAACAGAAGATAAATAACCAACCACAGTGAACCCAAAAGGTCATATCATCCCCGCGAACAACATTGACATCGTCAGAAAGACAATGCGGAATGCAATTGCTGTTTTTTCCAGAATCGTAAACGTTTCTGATGATGAACGAAGACGAGACAAAGACATATCGCTCATTTCATCAATAGTGTCACAATTCAAAATTCACTTTTTATTTTTTTTTTACTCAAGAAAAACCTGTAAATCTCTTATTTGAGTTGACCTTTTTTCTGCGTGTATTATATGTACATACATATGATCGGGAAACCTATGATTTCTATTCTGTATTTACTCAGCAAGAAGCAATTGAAAACTTTAAATGGCTCTTCTGCGAAATTGTGTTTTGAGTTGTGTGACTATTGAATCGATATACAGGGTTCTCCAACAACAGGTGTTATTTTGAATCACCCGGTATTTCGGTAGCTTCCACTTTTGAAGATTTTATTCTTTGACATTATTAAACATGAGTACTTGCAAAAGCAGATGAAAGACCGAATAACTTGAAAATCATTTGGTTTTTGGGTTAAGCGCAAACTGTTGACTATGTGGAGTTTCCCCTCTATTTTTTTTTTAATATTTTAGGGATTTCTGTGTTTTTCTTCCAATCGATCCCAGCTTATCTCAGGCAGAGCAGCGATAACTACCACAAATTCTAAACTGATTCTTTTTTTAATTATATTCAAGATTTGTATACACATATGTATATTCTAAGGTTCCTCATGAGAAGATTCAACAGAAAACCATTAAAATAGGGGCCCACAAAAATTTTCTGGGGTGAAATGTAAAAGGAACAGCTGGAGAAGAAACCCGCACAGGGTAGTCTGGCCAATACTTATTCATTACTCCAAATGCGTACCCATTCAACAATCGCTGAATAAAATTTTCTTGTGAAAATCGGGATCGGTGGGTAGTTGCACGAGTTGGACTTTGTAAGCCCGCAAAATCTTGGAAAATGGAAAACAATCCATGGTTGCTCAACTTACCGACTCTGATGGCCGATTAGGTGGATCGAATATTAGATGCAAAGCGCGATGAGTTTGATAACAAATTATTTTGATAACAAATTTGTACGACTTGCAAACGTTGTTCCGGAGTAAGTCTATTCATTATGAAATGGCAAACCAAACTTAACATAAATCAAGTTACAGCTGTCAAAAAGACCAACTCCGAAAAAACTGTGGCCACTGTTTGAACAGACGTTTATCATTCACGACTTTAAGTAAACATAAACAAGTGGACAAATAGTAAGTTCGGCCGGGCCGAATCTTATATACCCTCCATCATGGATTCGTTGCATTTCGATACCCATATGTCCATGTTTGTCAGGGGCCGGTTTTTGGGCCGCTGGTGACCCGATAGTCCCAGAAATCGGATCAAAAAATTTAGGCAAATCATGAAAATAAATGCATATTTGGGTTCGCGAGAAAATTTCGTTGCACTTCGATACCCATATGCGCATGTTTATCATGGGCCCTTTTTTGGGCCCCAAGGGTCCACGGAACCCATGAGCACGCCCATTTTTGGGATTTTTTTCCCCATCTATAAATTATATAAACTTAGAACAATTTTACCAAAAAAAATATTTGAAAAATTTGATTATGGCCGGGATATATTTAGTCCCGTAAAGGGGAACTTTTTCCCCTTTGGTCGATATTGCCCATTCTTAACCTGCTTATGGGCAAAAAACATCTTCCTACAAAATTTCAGCTTCTTAGCGTTGGTCGTTCGCACTCTATCGTGATTTCAACAGACAACAGACGGACGGACGGACAGACGGACATCGCTAGAATGTCTTAGAATGTTACACTGACCGATAATATATATACTTTATAGGGTCGCAGATCACTCTTTCGAGGTGTTGCAAACGGAATGTCAAACTTAGTATATACTCCATCCTATGATGGAGTGTATAAAAATAGATATATGTCAGTATTTAAATTTAGTCAATTAACAAACAAACTTTTTGTTAAAAACGGGGGTTTTGAAAAGTCTCCAAAAATAATCCTTATGATATATACATATATAAAGGGTTATTCATTTCGTGGTTTCAAAAGTATAGGGCTGGAATTCGACATCTGTCAAACTAAGTTGTTAAACCAATTTTTTTCTCTTTTCAGTTGGAAGTCTGACATTGACGAAAACCGGTCGCTTCACACAACCCGTTAAAATTATTAAAACCTACTACAAAAATGGTGATTCTGGCAAAGCCACATATCGTGCTTTATATGGAGTCTCTACTCGTAATGTCTCCAGAGACTTTTCATCTCGAAAATAATAAGACTTGAGTCATGCAAATTGAAGCATTTAAAGGAGCCATAATAAATGGGATTAGATTAGTAGATAAGTGTACTAAATCAAAACGGCTGACATAGTTTGGTCCCATAAATATCCGTCCCTCAGTCTTGAACACCGTTATGAGTACCAAAGTATTTCTTTTTGTGGGACTAAACGAAGATTCAATTACATTTTCAGAGAATTCAATTTATTTCATTAAAGAAATTTAATTGGATATCGTTAAGCAAACATATTATTATTGAGCTTTGAGCTGTTTCGTTCGAGCCAAACCGATGTTGGCATCTCCAATTATTCTGCGCCACTGTACTCCCACACACATAGAGCCGACTATATACAGATCTGAAGCTATCTGAATGGGAATCGGAGTATGTTTTACATATGTATGTACATTTAGAAAATGCTTAATAAGCTCACTAGCTCCGGCAGAGTCTAGCCAGCGAGATCGTAATGCTTACATTTATTGGCTGATTGCTGGCAATCAGTGCACAGCACAAATAGCAACAACAACAAACACAACAAGCGAATGCTTCCTGCTGCTATTAATACAGATATCAAAATGCGGCAGCAACAGCCAACAATGAAAACAATCACAGCCAGCCATTATAATTTGTTCAAAAGATATTGTACAACAACAACTGCTACGACAGCTACAGCTACAGCAACAGCAACCGAACAACAAGAGCAGCAGCGATATTACAATTGAATTGTTCATCTGTTCGATATTTTAGCCATAATCGTAGACCTTTATGGCCAACAAACTGGCTCTGTGTCCGACTGCTGGTGTGCATGTGTCTGTGTATGTAAATACTTATTAATAACAATAATCGCAGTAACGGTTTCTCTTTGTATGTGGAATTTACGATTGTTCCATGATTTGATTATGTTTTTGTTGCCTCAATCGTTTCTACCCCGTTTAAGGTGCGCTTCAATCTCAACCAGCTGCACAGTGTTGAAATACCCGATAGTTTTTGGAGGCTGGGAGACAGAAAAGTACTCTAAAAGTCCGAAACAATTATGAATTTGGTGAACTCAGTTAATATGTTGTCCGACATAGTCAGCGGTTGCAGCAAAGAAATGTCAAATTTAATTCGATTTTCCTTGATTTTTTCACTAAAGTGTTTCCAGTTCGGCGTAGACGAATATTATGTAGCCAGGAGACAATTCCAATCGATAGAATAGGGGGGATATGGAAATGAGAAGGTCCAAACCATAATTGAATACTCCTATTTTTTCTAAAAATCTTGTGTGACCAAAATCCACAACAAAAATTTTATATTTTTTTAATTATTCACCGGAAACATATGTTTTATGATAAAAGTGCGAGTGTTGCCACATCAACAGCGTAAAATGTGCAGCATCGCCGAAATGTGGTTTGTGTATCGCTATTCTATAGATATTTTAATGGTCTCTGTTCAGAAGATATCCGTCGTCGGAATACACGGCTATCCAGGGTCTCTCATCCGTTCATTGTGAAATGGCCGGTTGACCGGACGACGCACTATAGAGGAAATTCGTTCTTTAGCCGAACCGTTCGTATGTGGAATAATCTTCCAGCAAATGTGTTTCCTGCCAGTTGTGACATTCAGCAATTCAAAACAAATGTCAACAAACACTACTCCCTCTTTCCTCCTTCCGATACCCTAATTTCCTTCCGCTAACACAATGCATTGCATTTATAGGGGGCATCCCCAGAGTGTTATCCTTCAAAAAAAAAAAAAAAAAAAAAACTTATGAAACTTAGTTCTAGTATCTAGGGAAACAACGTCTTAATGAACCACTTTCTTACCTGCAAAAAAACAGATAACTGCCACATATATATTTGGAATGTTTGCCCATTTCTTTTTATCAATATTGTCTTTAGCAGCCTCTAAAATATCAAATCAAAAGAAAAAACCGTTCACACAATGTGATTTAAGTTAATAACAGGTGTTTTTTTAGACGTGGGGTTTTCAATCTGGCCACACTTTTTTCGGAGTAGTCTTTTTGACAGCTGTCACTTGATTTATGCTCCGTTTGGTTTACCATTTCGTAATGAATTGACTTACTCCGAAACAACGTTTGCAAATCGTTCAATTTTATCGCCAAAATAATGATTCGGTTCGAGCTAGGCATCGTGCGCTGCGTCCAATATTTGGTCGACAGAATCGCCCAACATAGTCGATAATTCGAGCCAACATGGATCGGTTTTGCACCACTGTTACTCTAGTAGATAATCCAGATCCTCAGAGACGCCGTACTGTGCCCACCGAAGCCGCTATTTCTGTTGTGGAGCAGAGTACCGAAGAATACCCGAATGAGTCCAACCGCCATCTCGCGCTTGTATTGGAGCTGTGCCAATCGCATTCATTGAATATTTTGCGGAACGGTCTTGATTTGCGGGCTTAGAAAATCCAACTCGTGCAAGAATTGAAGCCGAATGACGAGTGGGCCCAAAACCTATCCCGATTTTCACAGGAACATTTTCTTCAGCGATGAAGCTCACTTTTGGTTGAATTGGGTGCATTAATAAACAAAATTGTCGCCTTTGGAGTAATGAAAATCCACAAGCCATTGTTGAGACGCCGTTACATCCTCATAAAGTCACTTACAAATCGTCAAAATTGGAAAGAAAATTGAAATGTTTTGCGCTTTCTATTTTGACATTTTTTAACGAAAGCACAAATTCGATTTATGGAAACAGGCAGTTAGTGCCAGAATTTCTTCTGTTTTGAAAGAAAACAAAGGACATGATTCGAATAGTTTATAAGAAATGTCAAAATGTATAGTTGAAAGGAACATAAATGGAAACGAATGATGCAATTGGTTTATAGAGTTGCCAACTATCATTATATTAAATGATAATAGCCGTCTACTCTTCGACCAGTTTTAGCTTTTTGAGGCCCAATAAATTAGATTGTAGTTAAACCACGAATTTTTAAAACTCAGTTTCCTATAGAAGGGAGCTTAAACTTCAGATACGTTTTTAAGGGGTGAGTCCAAATAATAATTTTCGGCTGTTGATTTGGCAACACTAACACTTTTTTTACACTAACACTTTATGTTTCCGGTGAATAATTAAATTAAAAAAAATTATTAATAGTCTAAAGGCCGAGTTACTTGACCGTAATCGTAACCGTGACGTGTCAGCTGATACGTTCTCCTTATGTGAAACATGTACAAATGGTTACTTGGCCGTAATCGTAACGTAACGTAACGGATGAACCTGTAGAAAATAGATTTTTCTATCCGGCAAGTGACATTTAACAAACAGCTGATTTGTTTCTAGCAAAAAAAAAAAAAAAAAACTGCAAGAAAGTAAAAGAAACAACTTTGTTAGAAAAATAATAAAATAAAAACATAAAAACTATAAAAATGGATAAATTGTTTCTTCACAACACTTTCTTTCATTATTAATGAATATTTTACGTTTTTATCAAAATAAACAGACAAATTATTTTGTTTGTTTACATATAACATATGGTACTTCACGTATCTTGGGTAACCACCACTACATCAACGTTCCGGTTACGATTACGTTTACGTTCCGGCAACGGTCAAGTAATTAGGCCTTAAGCCAAGATGTCGAACAACAACGGAACGACAAGATTCGCATGCTTTTTTAGAGACAAACAAATGTTTAGTGGCTTTGAAATCAGCTGTTTGTCCTTTAGAAAGCTTGCGAACGTTGTCGTTCGTCATCGTGGCTTATGGTGTACGTTTTTGTAGTGGATTTCGGAGGAAAAAAAAATATAAAAAAATAAATGTGGATTGTAATCGATTGGAAAAGTTCTGAAAGAAAACCAGAGGTTTGAAAAAAAGGTTTCGAGTGAGTTCAACGGCAGCACATATACTGCTTTTGGTCACCCAAGATTAATAGAAAAAATATGAGAATTTAAAAAAACTCTGCTAAATGAACTTTGGCATACGCACAAGACACATGTTGGAAACCAATTAAACCAAAACACACATTTATGTAATTTATTTTATTTCTTTTGATTCTTCTTCTTCTTCTTTCGTTGAGTGCCGTCACAATCATATGGCTATTAAACGGTGGTTTTAAACGGCCACTATTGAACGATCAACCTGCAGTTAAACTTTGACTGAATAAATGAATTTGAAGTTTAACATCGGTTTAACGAAAAACGGAGATCAACCTTGACTCATTTATTAGATCTTAGGCAGCACATGTCAACCCACTGTTCTAATGGATCTGAATGATAGCCACACAGATGAAACCCGAGCGAATGTCGGTGGCCAGTATCCACTTGAGTTGAGAGACTGCTGAGATAAGTATGGTTGTTGTTTTTTCGAGCTTGAAAAATTACTCATTAAGATCTGTACAACAGGTGTGAAAAGAAATACATAATAAGATTATTTCAAAGTCCTCCACGTCACCCAACCTTTGATATAATCAGGTTGGCAAATGCCTCTATGTTATGGTTTTGAAACACTGTGATTGTATTTGTGTGTGTGTTTGCACCTTTATTTTGTTATTTTGTTGCAAGCCATTTGTGAATTTGAAAATTTATGACTTCGACTTCTGTGATGCTATTTTAATTAAAATAATTTATTATTTTGTTCACTTCGATTGTTGAATTGTTCTCCCGGCAAGCACACGATTCGAGCGACTGACTGATATTGGTGGCATCTTTCATTGTTTCACTGTGGAATTGAATAATAAAATGTCATTTTCGCACCTGATTTGGTAAACGGACCGAACCAATCAGACAAATGTCGGCTTAGGTAGGGTCCGATATTGATTTGAGGCTCTTAATGACCAGTTGATTATCCGCATGTATTACAAAAACATTTCCGATCTATAATGAATGCAACAAATGTAAGCTGTAATTGTAGCTTTAATTCTTGCTATGACATCTGATCTTGATTCGATTTGATTGCATTATTACAAATGTGCTAATTAATTCCAACAAGAAGTTTGTTTAGCAATAAATTAACAATTGTTTCGAACATCAGAACTTGGTTATGCTACAATAGATCAATATTTTGTTCTTTTTGTTGTTTGTTTTAATTAATAGGAACACACAGCCACGAACGACATTGCCAACTACAACAGCAACTAAATAATTTCATGAATATGAAATGTATTTAATTGCTTTGGAGGAATCCATTGAGTGAACCAGCCGGACAATTCCATTTGAATTCTACAGATACAGGTTGACATTGGCATCGGTTGGCATCAGCTGTGCCGCCGCCGCTTGTTGTTTTTTTTTACGAACAACATTTGTTCGAATGCGAATTAATTTGAAATATTTTGTAATCGTTCGACGTTAAACTGACAAATCTATCTAAAAACAAGCGCAATTAATCGAGTTTTGTTTGTCATCGATATAGTTTGAATTGGTGATCAGTTTTCCCCCGAAACCCCAAAATGAGTTATATTTGATTTAAATTGACAACAATCAACCGATTAATCGGTATTTGTAGTAGAAATTAAAAATGACCAGAAATAAAAAATATTTAATTATTTACTGATTATACTTATTATTAATGATATAAAAAAGATACATTTAAATTTGTTTTACACCAAAAAAATTATTTATTAAGAGTTTTGATAGACGTTTCGTAGTTGGTTGGTTCGTTGGTTTACGTGGCCGCTCCAGAGACTCCAGAGAGCATCAAGTAGCGTCTAGTGACACCGTTTTGAATTGATTTCTACCACACCACTCTGAAGCCGCCTGTTGTCATGTTAACTCATATCCAGTTCGTCAGATTGAGACATTTAATGGTGCTGCTCAGTTCGATATCTCGGTGACATCATCCACGAACATTGAGCGCATTGTGTTTAGTCGTCGGTTCATCGGTGCGGGGCATCCGCAAAGGAAATGTTTAACCGGCTCTTCTTCGTCTGCGTCGTCGCAGCTGCGGCAGTGGTCGTTATACTGTAGATTTAGGCGTCGTTCATGGTTAGCGATCAGTCTATCCTTTCGGCTGTATGCGATGAGAGATCTAGATCGTCTCTGATTGTATTCAGGCCATGTTTTCCTTGAGATTCGACATGAATCTAGAACTCTTCATCTGGAGTTGGCCTGTGACATATAGTGTTGAAAAACGTTCCTTTTTATGGACCCTATTGGTACGGATACGTGTACTATGTCGAGTCTAGAGTTGGTAGATCCGGTCCTTGCTAGTTCGTCAAGCCCGTTCGTTCCCGTAGAAATTCCTGTGACCAGGTATCCACACTAAGGTTACCCCTGACAAGAGACTAACCATTCCTTCACCAAAGCCCAGGTGGTCACCCAGGATTTTACAGAGAGTAAGGCAAATACAGATGCGTCCAGAAATGTGCAGATTCATTAATAGCACGCATGCTTCCTTTATGGCAGAAACTTCTGCCTGAAAGACACTGGAGCCATTCGGGAGACGGTAGTAGTGTTGGAGGTTGGCTTCCCTAGAGAATATCCCCTAGCCATCTCCGCAATCCATTTTGGAGCCATCAGTGTATACTTTCACGTCAAAATTAGAAAGAATGTGCCCTCGGCTCCATTCCGTTCTGGATGGAAAAATTACTTCGAAGAGCCGACCGAAGATGAGATTAGGGGTCCTATAATCTGTGCTTATCTTAAGTTCATCTGGAATGGTCCACCACACAAGTGCCCCATAAGTTAGAATCGGTCTTATAACTGATGTGTACAGCCATAGTACCATCTTCGTATTAAGACCCCGGCGACGGCCAAACATTTTGCGACAGGTATAGTAAGCCACTGTGGCTTTCTGTATCCGCTGCTCTACATTGCGCCTCCATTATAGTTTGGAATCGAGGATCACACCTAGGAACTTCGCCTGATCCGATAAGGATTGTAAGCCGGGATTTTGTATCTTCTAGAGAACAGAACCAGATCTGTTTTACTAGGGTTTACTCCTAGTCCATTGCTTATGGCCCATGAGTTGATTGAGCAGAGAGTGTGACTCGTGTGGCTAAGTACCTGAGGGAACATCTCCGATATCAGTATGATTAGATCATCGGCATATGCATAGAAATATCCATTAGATTAGATATATCCATAGTAGAGGTTATCGTAGTTAATCGAATCTGTTTTTCCGGATATTTTGCACCCGGTTTGAAAAAAAAAACAACTCTGATGCCACAGATGTTTCAATTAAAACGAAATATTTTTTTGTAAGAGAGCAAAGCTTAGGCTAGACAGATTTCATATCTTCCCAGTCGTCAACGACTTTGCGTTTTAAGTAATTCGTGTACTGGAGTATTATATTTTTAACACCTTTAGTATGATTTAGCACGCGACATATTTTCTCGTCACCTTAATAAATTGCATTAACTACCAAAAAAAAAAAAATAGAATTCGTATTAAATGACATTGAAGGGACTGGAGATTCTTGTCGTTATATGCGAAGGACGTTATAACCGAAGTGCTTTTAAAATATATTTTAAACGGCATTAATTGTACTTTTCTTTAAGTATGTTAATTTTTAGTTATAATTTTTTTTTATTATTGTTTTGAAAAATATTGAGCGATATTTGATTGTTTTTTTTTTTAAAATATTTTCCATATCATTTAGAACAATGGGTATTAAAAATGAAGTATTTTTCTAATGTTTCATCGGCGAAATGATCAATATAAGTACTGTCAACTGTCATACCGCTAACTATTTCCTGCAAAGTTGACTCATCTGATACTGCAATATCGTCGGTCAATAGATACGAAGTCCTCCCATGGACATTTTCTGGAATTAAATGTCTTACGATGAATATTTGTATCCAGTCAGGTAAAGGTACTCTTCATTGCACTGGTGATCCTCCGTTATACCAACTTCACGCACATCTTGTTGTGACGCATTCGAAAACAGAATATCTAACATTCGGAGCAATCAAAAATGTACTTATTATTTTATAGGATGTTAACCCCAAAAGGAAAAAATGAAATAATCCCCAAAAAATAAGTGCAAACAAATCTATTTGGGAGTTATTTTATATATTTTTTTTGAGGTTATTTCATTGAACATTTGGGGTTTATTTCATAATGAAACAACCCCCAACTGAAATAAATATAAAAGATATTTTTTTGTTTTTATTTGTAGATTATTTCACTGAATTTGGGTGTTATTTCATTGTTTTTCTTTCTGTTTTTTTTAAATTTTTCGCATGGGGTTATTTAAATTGTTTGTTATTTCATAACGCCGGCATATCGCCGGCCAAGTTTCAAAACCGGGCAAGACCATCAACAACCTCGTACACTCTAGCGACTTTACGAGTATGAGAGTAATCTCTAAGTCATGTAAAACTTCTCAATAGGGGCTTCGGAGCCGGATTTAAACAGGACGTCCCGGTCAGTGAGTATAAACAATTATATCGCAGACAGCTCATTAGTTTTGTTCCTTCATGGAATCTTAAGGGAAATAAATAAGTAAGTATAATAAAAACCGTCAGAGATAGTTAATAGGGTGGAGTGAAATTCAAAAAAAAAAAAGTTAACCTCGGAAAGAGATGTAGTCTGGGGTCCTAATGAGGGGAAAAATAGAGAAAAAAATTTTAAAAAATTTTAGGGGTCGCGCCACTCCCTCGAAATTTGGAAATTATCGCTATTTTGGCGTTGATTTTAGAAAAATCCTAAAATAGTTTTATGTCAATAAATGTTTGCAATAGCGTAAACAATGAAATAAGGGCAAGAAAAAATTTAAATTTAATTTTTCTCATTGTTCAAAAATTTCAAAAAGTAAAATAAGTCAAATCGTCCCTTCTTCAGAAAATTGACTGAACAATGAAATCGCCACCAAAGCTACAAATATTAGTCGATTATCCTCATATTTGCCTCAAATACTTTTGTTTGGGCACTGAACAAGCTCAAACTTTTAAATTTCGAATAAGTTAAGTCGTTAATTTTTAGGATTTTTCTAAAATCAACGCCAAAATAGCGATAATTTCCAAATTTCGAGGGAGTGGCGGGACCCCTAAAAATTTTTTAAAATTTTTTTCTTTATTTTTCCCCTCATTAGGACCCCAGACTACATCTCTTTCCGAGGTTAACTTTTTCAAATTAAAAAAAAGCATGTTTTCACTCCACCCTAATAGTTAAGCAACGAAAAATATTTATCGAAATGTTTCGATAGATTCTAAAATACACGGGAATCATCTGGTAAGTGTTGACAATAGTATACAAGATTTAAAACCAAATTGTATTAGTGTTAAGTGGGCGAAAACCTGACGTTATAATTCTTCTGGGGCTTACAGGCATCAACTAGTCTGTACAATTTGAAAATATTTGTGATTCACTAACAATCTGGCAAGACCATTTATGATGAAGAAAATATTGGAATAAGCAGTCGTCACACACTATAACGGCCCAACTGGAATTGGGACAAAATTGAGTTTTTAGTACCATTTTCCTTTTTAATGTCTTTCCTTGGAATCTGGATGAAAGTTAAACTAAACAACCGACTTCTGAAGGAAAAAAGTTAGTAATACGTAGATAAATGAAACCAAGGTAAGATAACTTAATTGATTTTTGTCGAGCGGAATTCTTAGTTGTATCCATAGTTGAGCCCGCATGTAAGTAAAGGATATACGAAAATCTCTAATAAGAAAATCCGCATATAGGAAAGTTTTGAAAATACACCGTGTATTTTAATAATTGTTTATAGAAAATTGTAGAGCGTTAGTATTATATGCCGACAGATTGCCATATGTATTTTCAAATCGATTGCCCAGATATAAGTAGCATCAATTGACGGTTATTAGTCTTCCTCTTATCACCAAACTGATGGTATTGAGTCTTTTTATGGCGGCACTCTTCTACTACAGTACGTAATGGATATAAGAACATCTCTAATAAGAAAAAATTGCATATAAGAAAGTTTTGCAAAAACACCGTGTGTTACATTCTTTTTAAAACTAATTATTTATAATAAAAAATTAAAAAGTCACATAATAAACAAAAGACTCTCTTATTTAACTGGCGATCTTGTTTCTGCATAAACTAATCGGTTTTGCAGGAATACCAAACTCAGACATAAATAGCTTCAACGACCTTTGCTCGTCTCGGACTCTCAAAATCAGCCTTTTAAACAATATAAACTGTTTTTCTTGTGGCTTTTCTAGGATTTGGCACAGGTGAAGTTACCAGGTGTAAAACCGGAATAATCTTGTCTTTCAATCGTTAACACAAAACGTTCAAAAGAATTTCATGTGCGATGGGAAGGATACTAATGCCTCTATAATTGCCACATATTGTTGTATCATAGTGCTCACAAGCTCCTGCATCTTCTAATAAACATCTCGCCTCTCACCCTAAATAGCTCGGCTTGAAAGCGATGAATGGTCTTCTCTTAGTATCTAGCCTACTGTTTAAAGAGAGAAGTCTGTCTTTTTGGAGATAAGTTTTTTCATGGCTTAGAGATGACTGACCTACTCATAAAGTCTCTGGAATTCGCGGGGTGGGAAACGGCAGCAAACATAAAATGTAAAATTCCCAAAAATAAGTGAAAAAATCCCCCAAAAAGGCAAACATGTAATATTACCCAAAAAGTATGAAAAATTCCCCAAAAAATATGTGAAAAATTAAAAATCGCGTACTGGAGGCGGACTATAAAATTTGGAAAGGTTGAACTTTGTCATTCAGTAATGGAACATAATGTCATTCATATGACTACCACGACTGGCTCGACAGCACCTCATCCAATCAATCCAATTTTTCAGCACATTTTTGATTGTTTCAGTTCGAATATCTTCAATGGCAACTTCGATTTCAGGGTTCAATGCTTCAACTGTCTGTGGATCGGATGAGGTGCTGCCGAAGACAGTCGTGGTAGTCATAAAACCCGAAATTTGAAAAAATGATCAGTATTTTTTTTTAAAAATTAAAATCTAAAATTACGATGAAATCCCCACTTTTTTGTAAGGAATTTTTTATTGGCCTTCTTTCACCATGGCTGACCAATAATTAGGAAATATGAAAAAAATTATTCGTTTGCTGTCCCAGATTCCAGATATGCAATGCAAAATATTGACCTCCAATGAATGGTACTGTATACATTAGGGTGGAGTGAAAACATGAAATTCAAAAAAAAAAGTTAACCTCGGAAAGAGATGTAGTCTGGGGTCCTAATGAGGGGAAAAATAAAGAAAAAAATTTTTAGGGGTCGCGCCACTCCCTCGAAATTTGGAAATTATCGCTATTTTGGCGTTGATTTTAGAAAAATCCTAAAAATTAACGACTTAACTTATTCGAAATTTAAAAGTTTGAGCTTGTTCAGTGCCTAAACAAAAGTATTTGAGGCAAATATGAGGATAATCGACTAATATTTGTAGCTTTGGTGGCGATTTCATTGTTCAGTCAATTTTCTGAAGAAGGGACAATTTGACTTATTTTACTTTTTGAAATTTTTGAACAATGAGAAAATTTTTTTTAAATTTTTTCATTGTTTACGCTATTGCAAACTTTTAAATTTTTTTTCTTTATTTTTCCCCTCATTAGGACCCCAGACTACATCTCTTTCCGAGGTTAACTTTTTTTTTTTTTGAATTTCACTCCACCCTAGTATACATCCTGCTGTACGATAAAAGAGGGAATCTGAGGAACACAAGGCTGGTATTGAATATGTGTGAGTGTTGCAAAAGTGATCCAGATCGATAATATCTTGTAAAGCCTATCTTTGTACATATGTATATAAGTGACACTATGACTTTTTCCAATTCCAGATTCTAAGCCGATGTTTCCCCACACTCTAAACCCAATTCCATTGACGCCAATAATATGGCCATTTAGCCGATGCGCACAATTAGAAGAAGCAGAAAAAAAGAGGCACCATCACCACACTTCACGTCACGATGACAGTTGAAGGTTATCCGTGTTAGCGTTGCCATCATTATAATTTGCTGCCTTTTGGATGAAAACGATGACGATGAACGAAAGACCAGCGGACACAGGCAATCATTTGATCGATTTTGATCTTCTTTTTTCTTCTTGTTGTTGATTTCTTTTTTTGGTGGTTGCCGATTGTTTTTCAACAGATGAACCACTTTTAATGATCGGTCGGCGCTGGCGCTGGTCAGCCACAGCAACAACAACAACAACTGTCTATGGACTGTGCTGGAGATGGTGGCAGTGAACAACAACAACAACAACGCCACCAAGTGACAGCAACAGCCATGAATACAAAATGATCTCAGTGCTGTTGTTGGCTTTTTCGTCTTTTGCTAAAGTCCATAGTTAACATCATCGAGCGGATTCATTCATTTGTGATGATCTAAATAAATTACATTGTGTGACTTGTGACATTAATACGTACTCGTCGTTGTAGTCGTCCGTCCATTGCATGATTAAATGTTGCAAATTGTAATTGTTAATGCAAGGATGTGTGATGTGTGCTGGCCAAGAAGAACCCGTCGATACTATAAACGTATTAACTGCTCGTAACGATTAAATAACTAAACAAAAACAAACCTAAAGTAACAGGTGATTTGAGTGTAAGCCAAAAACCAATAGAAGCAAAAAAAACCGCAGAGAATCAATTGAAAATGTAAATTTCGTGGAATATCAATTGACAGAATGATTGAGTAGCTGCATTTCAATAGAAAACAACACACAACAAAAAAAAAAAAACCGCCGACAAAAAATCGAAAGGAATTCCAGATTCCGTGTATGTGGTGGCTGCTTCAGTCACTCAGTCAGTCACACATAAACTTTAACCTCTATCGCAAGAATACGAGTATGTGACGCCGATCGATGATGGTGTTCATCCATACAGTCATCCCTCTGCCGTTTTACCAAAGACTCGCCGTGACACAGTGGGTGGTTGGGAACACATGTGCTGCCGCTGCCATGATATTCGAAATCAATTAGTCAGCACATACAGGGCCTTTCATAGTTGAGTTTCATTTGCAAAGTGCAAATTAAACGCACATGGTGAGTGAAATGTTTATTAATATACCGGCTGGTCCATCTAGTGGTTTCTTTCTCCGGCATCACTTTCACGCTGGAACTCTTCGGCAATTTCTGAAATAGAAAAATATGAAATTTTACGACGTCTTGACAATTTTGTTGTTTTGAGTAAGATGTTGTTGTTTTTTTGATTTTATCGCAAGGACAAATTTGTAAATCTAATCTAGAGCTAAAAAGTTGATGAAGAGGGACGAGCAATATTTCGAATAGTTCATGAGATGTAGAGTAAAGAATCAGTATATGTTTTTTTCAAACATGAAACGAAATAAATCGCTTTACGCTTGAACCACATCGGGGAAATACAGAGAGTAATTGATGAAATAACATCTCTTATAAGAAAAAATACATATAAGAAGGTTTTCCATTTCCGGGCGCATCCGTTGTGCTCAAGTTTGTGCAAAAAGTTCGTGAGACTGGCCTGCTAGTAGACAAGAGTCATGGCCTGCCGTCCTCTCTCGCATCGACGAGAATGTGGCTGCCGTAGCCAGACTAAAATATCGACTACTGGAATACAGACTCTCCACCGACCTATCTCAACCACTCCAGATTTCACACACCAGCCTGATGTGCATTTTGCACAAAGACCTCACATTTTTATCGTACAATCAACTCAGCAATTGAAGGCTTGTAAAGTACCTTCAAGGGTGACCAAAGAAAAATATTTTTTTTTGACTCAACCTGATTTTGATTGCTTATGATGTAAAGTATTTTTGAGAATTTTTTCTGATTTTTTCAGATTTTTTGGAAAAGATTTAAAGGTGCCACAAATCGTTTCTTTTTGCGAAAAATTCGGGTTTTCTAAATTTTTCCCTATTTAAAGCACAAGTTGGTCCATAAAAAGCATTTTCAAGGTCGTTGAGTCATCATTTCAAAAGAAACATCTTCGACCTTTAATTTGATGTATATAAATCATAAGTTCTGTACTTTTTATACCCTCACCCTACGGGTAGAAATATCCACATTAGACCCCTGGTGTCTTTGAACCAAATTCGATTCATGACTTTCTAAATCGTTTGAGCCATGTCCGTCTGTCTGTCCTGCTGGTACGCACGATAACTTTCGAAGGACTTAAACAATCGCTTTGAAATTTGGCATGAGTTAATATTTTCCCAAAACTGCTTATGGGATTGCATATGGGCTATATGGCCACACCCTTCGGGTACCACCCATACAAATCGTCTATTTCGCCCACTTTAGAAATCGTGCAATAATATCAATACGGTCAACGCGATCTTGCCCAAATTCTGTACTTAGTAAAGTTATAGGTAGACAACGTTTTGGACAAAAACATGGAAGTCTGGCAACTCCCCTTCTGGTACTTACGTATATTTTTACTGAGGATGAGGGTATATATAAGTCGGTTTACCCGACTGGAACTTTTTCACTGGTTTTTTGCTCGTTTAGCTGCCGCATAAACGATTTTTTGGGATATTTTATTTTATTATTTTATTATTTTATTATTTTATTATTTTATTATTTTATTATTTTATTATTTTATTATTTTATTATTTTATTATTTTATTATTTTATTATTTTATTATTTTATTATTTTATTATTTTATTATTTTATTATTTTATTATTTTATTATTTTATTATTTTATTATTTTATTATTTTATTATTTTATTATTTTATTATTTTATTATTTTATTATTTTATTATTTTATTATTTTATTATTTTATTATTTTATTATTTTATTATTTTATTATTTTATTATTTTATTATTTTATTATTTTATTATTTTATTATTTTATTATTTTATTATTTTATTATTTTATTATTTTATTATTTTATTATTTTATTATTTTATTATTTTATTATATTATTATTTTATTATTTTATTATTTTATTATTTTATTATTTTATTATTTTATTATTTTATTATTTTATTATTTTATTATTTTATTATTTTATTATTTTATTATTTTATTATTTTATTATTTTATTATTTTATTATTTTATTATTTTATTATTTTATTATTTTATTATTTTATTATTTTATTATTTTATTATTTTATTATTTTATTATTTTATTATTTTATTATTTTATTATTTTATTATTTTATTATTTTATTATTTTATTATTTTATTATTTTATTATTTTATTATTTTATTATTTTATTATTTTATTATTTTATTATTTTATTATTTTATTATTTTATTATTTTATTATTTTATTATTTTATTATTTTATTATTTTATTATTTTATTATTTTATTATTTTATTATTTTATTATTTTATTATTTTATTATTTTATTATTTTATTATTTTATTATTTTATTATTTTATTATTTTATTATTTTATTATTTTATTATTTTATTATTTTATTATTTTATTATTTTATTATTTTATTATTTTATTATTTTATTATTTTATTATTTTATTATTTTATTATTTTATTATTTTATTATTTTATTATTTTATTATTTTATTATTTTATTATTTTATTATTTTATTATTTTATTATTTTATTATTTTATTATTTTATTATTTTATTATTTTATTATTTTATTATTTTATTATTTTATTATTTTATTATTTTATTATTTTATTATTTTATTATTTTATTATTTTATTATTTTATTATTTTATTATTTTATTATTTTATTATTTTATTATTTTATTATTTTATTATTTTATTATTTTATTATTTTATTATTTTATTATTTTATTATTTTATTATTTTATTATTTTATTATTTTATTATTTTATTATTTTATTATTTTATTATTTTATTATTTTATTATTTTATTATTTTATTATTTTATTATTTTATTATTTTATTATTTTATTATTTTATTATTTTATTATTTTATTATTTTATTATTTTATTATTTTATTATTTTATTATTTTATTATTTTATTATTTTATTATTTTATTATTTTACTATTTTATTATTTTATTATTTTATTATTTTATTATTTTATTATATTATTATTTTATTATTTTATTATTTTATTATTTTATTATTTTATTATTTTATTATTTTATTTTTTAATTATAAAAAAAATTTAAAAATTTCATAAAAGTGTACAAAACGAATGATGCCGTTTGAAAGGCGGTAAAATTCTAAGTAATTTCAAAAAATTCTTAATTTTACTCCTGTCATTTCAAGGACCATCCGCTTCATTATCGCTTCAATGTTAGACCAGCTGAAAATGAACAAAGATGTTGCTCGAAGAGTCATGTTGTCCGACGAAGTTAAATTCATTTCGGCGAATATGATTACAATTAAAACAGCAGTGGTTTGTTTAAAAAAAGTATCACTGAATCGGAACGACATTAAAAAAAAAATGTAAGTCGAAATTTTTTTATGTTTTTTTTTAAATTAAATTTTTTTGATTTGCACGATTTGTCCGATTTGCTTCAAAAAAAAAAACATTTTAAAAAAATTTAACACTTTTTTTAATCTTCTCCCAATTTTTTAAAATTAATTTTTTTGGTAAAAAAAAACACATAGCTTACAAGTTAAAACGGGTCAGGTTAGGTTGAATGGAGGATCGGAGGAGGACCATGACCGTCTCCTGTCGTTGACATACATCTAGGCCAGCAATTCGGCTTGTTGTGCGCTCCTGGTTTCTTCTACAAATTCCGGGTTATGTCTCCAAAAATTTAATTTAAAAAAGCCATGCAAAAAAAATTTGTAACTCTGAATGTCGTTCAGACTAAAGGGGAAGACTAAATGTAATTCAGTTATATTTTGTTGAGCAAATCGGGCAATTCGAGTAATGATTTTTTTCGCCAAAAAACTTAAATTTAAAATGTAGCGAGAAGTTTAAAAAATAATTTAGTGTTCAATTTTTTTAATCATTTTTCAAGCTAAGTTGTGTTATGTCTCAAAAAATTTAATTTTACAAAAAAATTCAACCAAAACAAATTTATGAAAAAAATATTTCAACTTAAATTTGTTTTTTTTTTGTAGTTTAGCTTGTTCTTTGTAACTCTGTCTGTCATTCAGATTCTGAAGGACTAAGGGAGACAACTAAGCATAATTCATTGGTAAATTGTGGAAAATTTATTTTAACCCAATCGGGCAATTCGTTTTCGAGCCAACATTGCTCGCCGGAGTCGAGCATATTTAAATAGCTCGATTCGGATTCCGACTTCAGTTGTTCAATAACAAAATTTCGACACTTACATTTTATTTATTTTTGGGGAAATGTAAGTAAATAAGCCCCGCTTATGACACTGACTCAAAAAATTGTTTTTGTTTAAATATTTGTTGAAAACAACCACTCCGTTGAAAAATTTTTGTGAATGACTTTTCGTTTTTTACATCTTGTCGTCATATAGGTTAAATTCTTAAATTATAAACCTTTGTTACGAAAAATGTTTGAAATTTTTGTATTTACACACATTTCTTTTAACAAAGGTTTATAAAGCTTTGTTTATGAAAACTCCCCGCGTTACATTCAATGGGGTAAGGTCTGGGCGTGGGCTGTTTGCATCTTCGTCGAATCATCGATTTGTCATTGGTTAATTTTTCATAAAATATATGAGTTTTTTGACGGTCTTCAGGCCTTCTTGAAATAGAACCAAAAAGTGTACCCAAGGTCTTGGCAGGTTGAGTTAGTGGAATGCTCTACTGAATCCAGAGGAGATGAAACAATGTACTAATAATAATGGGAATGTTTGTTCTTGCGAATAAATCAATATTCAATTTTTGTTGTTAATTTTTTGAGTTTAATAAAAACAAACATGTACTTAAATTCATATTCATCCATGCTGTGGACAGAAAATAGTTCACAGGGTTGCGAACTATCGGTCATGTTTTCTGCCTACATTGCCAAACATTCCTCTGAAGTGGTCACACGCTTGTGCTTATGGTCTAGTCCACCAATAGCTTTCTAATGCCGAAGTATTTATCTGGTTTTGGGGCATGCTGCATGCCACAAGCAGCAACATATCTATTCAATTTTAAAGAATTTATGATTACTATCACTCAGTCTTTGCAAAAAATGAGACCGCAATTACAGTGCTACGAGTTAATCCCACAAGGATCATACTTGGATCTCCCATTAGAACCATATAAGTCTTGTTTCAACCAGATCATTGCTTCTTGTCAGTTTAGCTTTCGACCTGATCAATTTGATTCCATGATAATGAGGTCATAATCATAAATTAAACCAGACAAGAAATAATTGTGAGAATAATAAGTCGATCGGCGGGGTGAGATAAAGCCCTAATGAAAAAATCCCTAAAGTGACAATAAGGCCCCAAACAATGGGGCCTTAATTTCATTATGAATAAATGCCGTAAATTCTAAAATGAAACAAAAACCCCAACGAAATGAAACGTCATCCCTAAACAAAATGAAAATTAAGTAATATCGCGCATCTTCGCCCGAATTTTTGTTATTCTGGTGTTTTTTTTAGGCTCTATGAAAAATACTCCATATAAAAAATTACCCAATAAAAAACGAAGAATTCCCCAAAATAAAAGAAAAATGCCCCCAAAATAAAATCCCCCAAACTATTTGTGAAAAACTAACCAATGCATAATCCTCCAAATATTATGAAAAATAAAATCCCCCAAAATCCTCCAAATATTATGAAAAATACCCCCAAAATAAAATCCCCAAAAATTCTAAAAAATCCCCCAAACTATTTGTGAAAAAATAACCAATGCATAATCCTCCAAATATTATGAAAAATAAAATCCCCCAAAATCCTCCAAATATTATGCAAAATACACCCAAAATAAAATCCCCAAAAATTATAAAAAATCCGCCAAACTATTTGTGAAAAACTACCCAATGCATATTCCTCCAAATATTATGAAAAATACCCCACCCAAAAAAAACAACGTTATAAAAATATGATTGATTTATGTATTCTGTAAATATCCGCAAAAAAAAGATTTCCCCAAAAATACAAAATTTGGGAATTTTTCATTGTCCATTTTCCATATGAGCCACCAATGGAACCCTAGGACATCTAATACTTTTCAATTGTCCATCTTCACCACCCACTGTGCAATGTTATCTACAATTAAAGTCTTTTTGTCTCAAAGACCGCCATAAAAAAACTCCACATCATTCCTCGGCAATACCCAGAAAATCCCCCAAATAATGGAAAACAAACATTCTTCAATTCTCCAATCCATGCCTCCATACACGAACATATTGTGGTGGGGCGGGGGGTTCAGTCATTGAGATGCATTTGATAGTTGTTGGGTTGCCATGAGAAATAAAACTTTTTGGGGAGAAAAACTGCAGCGTGTCTAATCACGCCTTTGAATTGTTTAAATGCCTTTTACTCTTCGTCTCGCATCGCCTCCATCATCGTCACCATTGACATCACTACCACAATCATCCGATTTTTTCTTCTTCTTCTTTCGGGGTACTTTAAAAGTATGCAACGAGACAAACCTTAAAAAACAGAAATACCTGCCAATATCGGTGTACACCTAAAATTCGGGTTTGTATGTGTATCCGCTGTTGACGTTTTCTTGGTTTGGCACGGTTCGGTTCGGTGCAGTTCAGTTCAGCTCAGCTCCGTTTCATTTGGTTCGGTCGGATTGTTTCTATTTACACTAAATCAAGCACAGATCATCGCCTTGGAACATTACTCCGAGTAATGTGCCGTTCATCATGAGCATACGCCGCTCATGAGCCCACAATGAACGAGTACGACGATGAGTATGCCATCGAAAAGTTAAATCATTAACTAAACAATTGGGGGCCGCAACCACAAACGCCGCCACTTTTGTCTGGTTGTTGTAGTTGGAACAATGAACCAACCAAAGCACTGCAGGGACACGGATAATATGCGGATGACGTTCAATATTAAAGTGAAGATTTTAATGCTATTAAAAATGTTGCCATTAGAAATTTGCCAAAAAGCCATAAAAATTAATACCTTCTATGGCTGCAACTGGAATGGCCAATCGATGGTGCAAAAGGACAGCTTTGGGAAAGGTGGTGGGTTTTCAACATGGCGGGAATATTTGTTGTAGGACCAGAAGAGTCCAGTCCTTGTAATGACTGCAACAACATGCTGGGGTTTTGTAAAGTTTCAAATAAAAACAAAATGCGAAGATGAACAGAATCCCAGAAATCTTTCTAGAGTGGAGTTGCTTTTTAAGTAAAAATTCATGAATGCGAGTTTAAAAACAAACGACTTGGCAAACATCCCTAAAGGCTTTCTGTAAATTCCTTTTTTTCACGCCGTTGATATTTCGACCCCTTTGCGCGGAATTATCGTATGTGCCAAAATCCAAATTTTACAGGAGAGCCATTTTTCTACTTTTCTCTGCTTTCGCTTGCAATATCAAAATGAAAATGTACATGTGCTTAGATAATTAACTGATATAACTACACCTTAAAGTATTCCGGTGGAAAAGTTCAAGTTTTCCGAGAAAAACGTATTTATTGGCATATACGATAATTTCGCTCACAACATTTCGTAGATGCGTGTGTAGAAATTGGCACTTACGATATCATTTGTCAGTGTTAGAAATAAATTGAAAGAAAGATTTATTTGTGGTTTTATGTATTTGCTCATTATTTTTGAACTTAGAATGGTACAAAGTAATAAAAAATTTACTCAATATTTAACAGAAGCATGAATTCATTAAAAAAATCTTTAAAAAAAACCAATAATAATAATAAGTGAGTTAATCTTCTTCGTCACTTTCATTTAACACGTCTTTTTCGCGTACAGAATATTTTAAATTTAAATACTCATTGTGGTATTTTGACGGTATGCTATTTTTTAAACATAGATTTTTCAAATCATTGAATTTTTGTAAAGAGATACACAAAGGTGAATTGTACAACTTTTGTATGTTAAAGGTAAAATTAAAGTTATTTATAATTTTTTTTGTAGAATTTTCGGAATATCCATAAATGAGTTCAATTGATTTTGATTTTTTGTCTAATAAAGCTATGCGAACTTTGTTTATATTTAGTTTAACTTTGTTTGGTAGTAACATATCTGCAAAGGACTTCCAGTTTTCAAAATCTGAGTGGCCTATTTCAATACAGTTGTACCCCGATGGATTAGTTCGTGCATTGCGAATAATTGTGGGCCATTCACTTGGCGCCCAAATGGTACGCCTGCGTACAAATGATTCAATTGTGCTATGCACAGAATCAACAGGCATCATTGTATGACCGGGAAGTAAATATGTTATTTTAATTTTTTCTACGAAGTTTGAAAACTTTAAAAAATGTGTCAGCATAGCTAATACAGCCTTGTTGCGGTTTTGACCAGTGCAACTGTCACAATATAGGGCTATGTCTTTAACTGTCTTTCTTTGGTCTATGATTATTAAATACTTATACATGGCTGTGCAAATTTCATTGCAGCCTCGCTTACCATCACGCTCACCCCACAAATAACAATAGCCATTTCTAGTGCCGTTTTCATAAACACTGAAATTGTAGTAGGCGTACTTGCGTGAGTAAAAAAGAGTTATATTATTTCCGAACGGAGTATTCAAAACTTTTTCCAAGTCGAAGCTGGCGCAAACAAAACTAGAAACATTTTTGCTTTCATTTTGGTCTCGTAAAAAATTAGCCTTGGCCTCATCTTTGTCTCTTATATGCATCCTATAGTCATCGGAATTCTCCAAACGATTTTTTTCCTCTTCATTAAGATGTTTAATATTTTCGCACTTAGTGCACTTATCCTTTTTTGGCAAATGAAACCCTATATTAAAATCTTTTTGAAAAACCTGTCTGAAAACCCAATTCGACACAATGCAGTTGCTGAGTTTCTTATCGTTCATATATTGAGTGTAGCACCTATAAAGGGTTTGCTTGTTTCGAAATTCTTGTGGCAAATAAACTTTAGTACTTTTGGCTCTACAATAATGTGACGGCACAGCTGGAAGTTGTTCAAGATATTCTTTTAGAAGCTTTATGTTTTGCTCATCTGTTTTATTATGAGGCCGAACCTTAGCTTTTGGCTTAGCATAATTATTTTCCCTTAAAAGATATCTAAACATCATTTGAGAAATATTTAAAGTTGCCAGCATGAATTTTTGACAAACTTTAAAAACGATCCCTTTGTGAGTAAAATTATATTCAAAAGAATTGTATCGTCTACAATCTCCTCCTTTGGCAGCAGCTCTCCTTCGTTGAATTTGTTTCTGTTTTATACAAGAAAGCAGCCACATTCTTCTTTTTGCTTTTGACATTCCCCAATAATGTTCATTTAAATGTTCACGAGATGTCTCGCAGAGACGATAACATTCGTTGTGGCACATCTTCATAAGGCACGGATTAGCTAAAACTTTATTTTTAATATATTCCTTTGATTTAACAGCCAAAGGTTTTTTGTAGCCCCGTTTTCCGACACAGCTTTCATTTTCAAGTAAGCATGAGTCATCACTCTCACTATCGCTGTATGGCACTAACGACACTTGAGAAACCTGCATAAACATTTTTTGCATTACTTTTTAATATTTCTTTATTAAATTAAACACACAAGATTAACAAGATCCACATCAAATTACTTTTAAGTTATATTATTTACTTACTGTTTTGGAAACTGATAGCATTATTAAGGCACTATTTATTAATTAGTCTTTAGACAATGTTTTACTTGGAGTGGTTCACAATAACTGATTACCTCAAACACATGATCCGAAAAAGAATGCATGCTAAATGCTTCTCTTTTACTTTAATATAGCCTTCTCTTTAAAATTAACGGTAAAACGAATAGAGGCAAAAAACAAAATAAGCGAGCAATTTGCTTTACCTTCTAATTCTAACTTAGAAAGAAATATGTAGTAAATATTGCAACAATAACAATATGCAAAAATATTGGCAGATACGATAAAATCGCTCACAAGAAAAAATGGAGTGTAACATACGATAAAGTATTCACTCAATTTTTGGAGCAACGAAGTGGAATTCGCTTACAATATTTTGTCAGGTAACGTGTCTTTGAATGTAGAACAAAATTGCATCAAAAACTCACTTTCGAAAAAATTGGCATATACGATAATTCCGCGCAAAGGGGTCGATTTGTTGTAGAACAGTTTGTTTCCAAAAGACTTAAGAAGCGAACTTTACTTTTAAGTTCAGCATCTGTTCCACAATTGAAAACAAATGACTTAAGACACAAACTCGATTCATAACTAATTGAGAATGAGTAGAGTAATGACGTTTCCGGAGAATCCTATTCCGTTATCGATTATCGTAATATTACGTATTATCGATTAATAATGTGTACTCAATATCAGTGGGAGTGAAAGACTTAGGAGACAAACTTTGTGATCTACATGGGGGATCTACAACTGCAGAGAAAAGACTTAGGAAAGAAACTTGATATAAAATCGATCGGTAAATATTTAACCCACTTAGAGCCGAATTTTTTTGTATTATTATTTTTTTATATTTAAAGGAAATGTGCATCGCTGATTAAATTTCGTTAGTGATTTTTCCTTGAATTTTTCACCGTTTCCCGTTCGTTTAAAAGGACAATGGCGCCAAGTGATTTAATTAACGTGCTAATTTATGTTTTAACTATCTAAAGACTTTGCCTGGTATTCATAAAAACAGCTTTATAAATCTTACAAAAACAAGTTTCATACATTTTTCTTAACAAAGCTTTACGAAGGCAAAAATTTATAATTCATTTCACTAATTATTTCTTGACTTACAGCCAATTAAGAATAAATTACAAAAACGTCTACATTGAACAATTTAAACTACTCAACAGTTTAAAAAGAAAATATTAATTTATATTAATATGAAATTGTGTAAATAGTTTTTTAAAAAAAAATAAGAGAAAACATTTATGCGGCTCACAAAAAAAGTGCAGTATGAAAAAAATAACAAGGCCAACGAATCAAAGTACTCAAAAAATTGTTGAATGTGATAAAGTCTTTTTGGTGAAGTAGTTATGTTTAAATAGAAAATACAATTAATATTGGATTATTATGGATGTACCTTTCCTTGGTGCTTTCGGTCCCATACTCCAGCTGCTACATTTCTCATGATATCTCTGGCACTTTTGGTCGGGTCGAATTTAGAATTTCTGTAGGTTTTGTTCTCGAAATATTTCTTACAATTTTGATTTATGTATGTATATACTGCTGTAGAAGCCAACTCCAATTAAATATATTGGACAATGACATTTCTTAATTAAGGAAACTAATGCTGGTCAAATTAAATACTTTTAACACCCTATTACTGTCCCATTATAAATAATTCGCAGATCATTACTACAATGTGAAGAAAAAAATAGTGCTTTTGTTTTAGATGCGTTTACACTGAGTCTGTTGTCAGACATCCATAAATGCAACGCTTCCAAAGCAAAGTCAATTTTACTAAACTGGCGATCTCCTGAAAACGGCTACTGGATGTAGCTGTTTTTGGTCCAAATTGAGCAATTTTGGCACGAATTTAGCGGCGACCCACCTCATGCGCAAATCATGGCACGAGTCAATCGATATGTTTAGATCCTCAGCAACTTCTGTACTGGTAATTCGTCGATTGGCCAATATTATTTCATTCACTTTATCAATGTTTTCGTCTGTTGTTGACGTGCTCGGTCATCCGGCACGGTGTTCGTCCTTCGCATCTTCTCGGCCCTCTAAGAACATTTTGTGCCACCGATAAACGTTGCTTTGGTCCAAGGTAGCTGCACCATATGCCACAGTCAACATTCGGAATGCGTCAGCGTCAGCGCACTTTATTTTGTTTTTCACACAAAATTTGATGCAGATTCTTTGATCCATTTTCTGAAATAGATAAAAATCGAAGACAAGTTAAAACACTCAAACTAACTAAACATTCAAAATGGCCGACCTTGTCAGCCAACGTAAGGGACATGAGTACCAACATAACGCTACAAAAATATCAAACATCAAATACTCGTAGCCTGAGGAAATTAAAAATTCGCTATATTTTTTTTAACATACCACGTACTAATTACACAGTGCCGGTGAAAATATTAGCAACAGAGGTATCTCATGCAGACTGGCCACTTAAGGAGTGAAGGCATATTTTATGGACGGATGAGTGAAAGTAAACGTTGTCCAGATCAATATCCTCCAACTCGGACCATTCAAAAATCATTAATCATTAATCTCGGTATCGCAATCCATTCACCTAAACTGTTGATTCAACCTCATTTTCAAAAAAAAGTAAGGTCCAATGACCACGCCGGACCATTAACCTGGCCAGGGCCATTTAATTTAAGTAAAGGTTCTCAAAACTTTTATTTTTCCTTTTCTCAAAGATCGCTAATACTCTTCTCAAGTTGTTGAAAACTGCAAATATTTCCCAAAACATCTTTCGCATCAGATAATAGAAACTCAGAAGAATCAATTAATTCCACCCTCCAAATGCTTACCAGCTTTTCCAACGTTGACAAAGAAGCTTCTGACAAAGTCCACCATCAAGCAAATGTTGGCCAGACATTCCACAAACGCAAGCCCACATTTGATGTTGGGTGAAAACTCTCAGGAAAAAAGTCCCAAAATGAAAATCGTTAGCTTTCGACATGCACCAATAAACCACCAAAAAGTCAAATTCATCCATTGACTTGATTGTTATTACATTATTAACTAATAGCGAATGACAACAACAAAAAAAAAGGGCAGACTGGCGGGCAGACAAAATCAAACTGACTGACACACAAAAAAAAGAAAAAATCACAGCACAGAGAAAAAGGCTTGACACAACCAACACACAAAACCATCCCTCTGACAAAGTTGCATCATAGAAATCCTTCCCGGTTGTTGGCTGTTTGGTTATTCTCTTCTTTTGGTTATTTCTTTCTTTAGCTGAGACGATCACATGCACCATGCCGTGCCATGCCGTGCTGTATCTACAGCATTGTCATAATCATCAGCATTTTGTTTATTGGAGATTTGAAGATTTCTTGTCGATACATTCGCAAAATTCAAATCAGTTTTAACATCGAAACTTCAATGGGTTTTGTTGTTGTTGCTGGTATCTGAATTGTTATATCTTAATATCAATAAATGTACTTGCATCCATGAGATACTTACAAATACATTGTTACGTTTAAGGAGCGTTCACAGTAAAAATCGCACTGTGGTTAAAATCGCACAATCTGCCAAACAGATTGGTAGAAAGGGATTCAACAACTATTTCAAAATCCGAATATTCCACTTTGAGAGGAAATTGCGGATGTGCAGGAAGAACAAAGAGCTGACATCACCGCCATTCTGGAAATACCTAGGAAACTTCTACAACTGCTGACGCCAGTTGGGATCAGGGCTGTGGAGTCGGTGTCTGACAAATTTCGGACGAAATCGGAGTCTGGAGTCGAACAACTTGGTCGACTCTGACTCTGAGTTTTATTTACAGACAATTCCCATAAAATAAATGAAATGAATTGACAACAAGTTAATCTGTTAATATTTTTTAAAATTTGAAATATTTTCGATTATCAGATACAAATGTAATGTAAATTTAGAGTTATAGTAAGCGGAAATAGAATTTTCGAAATTTTGTTATTGAACAGCTGATGTCGGAGTCGAGCAATTTTTTCCACTCCAAACTCCGAGTCCAGGCAAATTTGTCAGACTGCGACTGTGGCTCCCCAAACCTGAACACAGCTGGTATTTGGCGGTAGACCCAGCAGATGTAGGAGTTTCCATTATATTTCCTGAATGGCGGTGATGTCAGCTGTTTATTCTAGCCCTGGATGGCATGCGGGTTTATTGTGAACAGGTGAATACGTCACCTGGTCGCCAGTTTCACATCCGTAGACGAACGTCGGGCCGCAATCCATTCTTTTTTAACTGCCTAATTTCTACCTCGATGCGCCGATCGTAGAGAAAGACGAAGAGACTAACCTAAGGTTTAATAGAGCCTGCCACAGACATATGACCGCTGTCCCAACCAACACATTAAACTTTAAGAATTTCAATGGAAAAAATAGGCAGACAGAACATCTGTAGTCCGACCGTCACACAATGGTTCACAATCAAATTCAATCGGCCAAAAGTCTGTAAACTTTGATCTGGTGACTATTTTTTTGAGTTCTGTACAAAATTGAGTGTAGACAAGGAGTAAGCGGGTATTAACATTAAAATAAGGGCAATTCGATATTTTTGGGAATATTTCCATAGTTGACCACTTAGGGGTATTTTTTTGATTTAAGCGGGAAAAACATTTCTTGACGCAGGGAATGCGACAGATCACGCAACTCTGAATCATCTGCACCAGCCCAAGATTGTACTGAACATATCGAGCCCTTACCGAGAAAAAGTCGTAAGCGGCGTTCTTTCGCAACTCGTCTTTTAATGAAATTCGATGGGAAAATGTTCTGAAAATCAAAATATTACAAATTGAAAATTTATATTTACAAAGATATGGAAAATTCTATTGTATCGTAAACATCGCACGCGTCTTAGCTGGACCACAAAAACCCCTACTGGGGGTCACATTCGACAGCAAATTCTCCTTCTCGACGCATGCCACCGCTATCTGCGATCAGATGAGAAGTAGGAACAGGGTCCTCAAGTCCCTCGCCTCCTCAAGTCCCTTGGGGAACAGACAAGGAAACCTTGTTGGGTATAGGCCGGTCAGTGACAAACTATGCAGCGCCTGTGTGGTCGCTGAATGTCAGCAATTCTCAGGGGGAAAACATTCAGACCTGCCAAAACGCTGCCCTGAGAACAGCAACGGGCTGTATCCTCATGTCTTCGATAGGGCACGTGCATGAGGAAGCCAAGATCATACCTGTGCGGGATCATAACCATAACCAGATATACGGTCGCTCTTCGGATATCCTCCGTCTAGTACCTGATGTTAGGATACTCGGCCGGGATACGCGGCTCTCCAGCGACTGTCATCCGTCTATTGTCACAGAACATGGCGACTGCGTGAGCGGTTGTTAAATTCGTAGGGAAAATTGAGAGTCGAAAGGGAATTGAATTAAATATATTTCTAATTTCTCTGCGGACTTTCTTACGCTCTGAATTTGTGAAACTGCCTCGCTTTGTGTTGCCATATTTATACCCTCACCCTACGGGTAGGATACGGCTCAAAAGTGTAACTCCTAGAAATATTCACATTAGACCCGAGGTGTCTTTGAACCAAATTCGATTCATGACTTTCTAAATCGTTTGAGCCATGTCTGTCTGTCCTGCTGGTACGCACGATAACTTTCGAAAGAGTTAAACTATAGATTTGAAATTTGGCATGAGTTAATATTTTCCCAAAACTGCTTATGGGAGTGCATATGGGCTATATGGCCACATCCCTTCGGGTACCTCCCATACAAATCGTCTATTTCGCCCACTTTAGAAATCGTGTAATAATATCAATATGACCAATGCGATCTTGCCCAAATTCTGTATTTAGTAAATCTATAGCTAGACAAAGTATTGGACAAAAACTTGGAAGTCTGGCAACTCCCCTTTGGGTATCTCCCATACAAATGTACCATTTCACCCACTTTGGAAATCGAGCAAAAAAATCAATACGGTCAACGCGATCTTGACCAAATTCTGTACTTAGTAAAGTTATAGCTAGACAAAGTTTTGGACAAAAACATGGAAGTCTGGCAACTCCCCTTTGGGTATCTCCCATACAAATGTACCATTCCGCCCCTTATAGTAGAGGAGTAGATCGGGTTCACAGTCTGACCCAACAGGTCGTCAATGAAAATAAGAAATAGAGAAGGAGAGAGGACAGAGTCTTGTGGCACTCCTGCGGTCAAACTATGCTCGTTGGGCAACTCGTATAGAGCGATCTCTGAGAAAACTCGATATGAATCGAGAGACGGTGTTACCGACACCAAATGCAATAAATTTAATTCATTTTCTCTTGGCGCACCAGTGTGTTCTGTTAAGCACTATAGGGGACTGTTCGCTTGTGGAATATTCTTCTGGCCAGTGTCTTTCCTGCCACCTGTTACATTCTCTAATTCCAGAAAAATGTCAACAAACACTATTCCGTCTTTCCCTCCTCTAATAGCCTAATTAGCATTGCATTTATAGGTGGCATCCTCTCAGTATTTCTCAAATAAACATAAATCAATAAAATTTTGCTTAAAGTACATTAACGTTCCCAATACGATTTTCAAAATTAGATCAATAAAACATCGCCTACAACCTCCAAACGGTTAAATTTGTCACCACCGGGGGCTATTGCTATTGCTACAACAGGATATTGCAATTAATTCGTACCACTCATTGTTTGGTTCGGAAACACAGTGGCCAGCTTTGGTTATAAATCTCAATTCACTTACCGGCAGTTGTTACTTTATTATTTGACTGGATTATGACGATGACGATGACGACGATGCCAATTGAGAAAACTACATCTTAATTTATGTTGAATTTTATTTGGGAATTTCCCCTGTCATTGTGTACTGGTTCTCCGGCCACATCATCACCTTCACCAGCGCCGCTGATGTCTGAAGACATCCACTTCATCAGAAGTACTTTGATTTGAATGGAGTGAGTGAATGGTGGTGGCGGTGGTTGCAACTGACAGATCTATTCGCCGTACTCTTTGCCATTCATGCTGGTGGTGACAGCGGAATCCAAGAAACAATTTGTTAACCACAACTTGCTGTAAATTATTTTAATTCTGAAAGTCATGTAATAACTTCTGATTAGTGTTGTTCAGTTGTTACCGTCTTTGTGGCGTTTTTTTTTTTTTTTAGTTTCTTCAATTTGCAATACAACAAAGTTGAGAGCATAAATTTTGTTTATGTAAAACGTTTCTATTAGCAAACATTTCCACTGACATTAACAACATGGCAAACATTCTGTTTCAAGAAGAAAGAAAGAAAAAAAAAACGGAGATACTTGCGAAATACGTGTAACCGGATAGGGGGGGAATGCCGTGAGATTTGGATTAACATTCGAAACGAAGTCTGCTGAAGGTCAGTCGTTCAATTCATTTGGTGAGGGTGGTGTTGTGAAATTCTCTACTTTTCCGGATGCTTTTGTGCGAAGGTCAAAAGTATGGATTTAAAATATAATTTTCAGTTTATGTGATGTTGTTTCTGGTCATAGTGGGGCGAAAGTAATTAATTATTACTATGGCGAATGCAAGTTCACTACTTTACTTACTAAAGTTGACTCTACAGCCGGTTGTTGGTCTTGGCCTGCTTAATAAATGATTTTCAAGCACTTCGGTCTTGTGCTTGTCTTCTGAAAGTTTTGGCATGTGGAAAACGTTGTCGAAACAATCGTAAAGGGCGAGATATAGAAATGGACAAAAAAATTTCTAAATGTTTGCGAACTAGATACCGGATGTGGCAAAAAACTAGAAAAGGGCGCCAACATTTGGAAAATTAAAAAGTCTGAATAAATATTTAAAATTAACTGCCTGTTTCCATAAAACGATTTTGTTCGTTCGTTACAAATTGTCCATATTGGAAGCGTTATAAAATGGTCTTCAGACATTATTCAATTTTGGTTTTCAGATATATGTTAGATATGGACATCTGGAACACAATCTCAAAAGAATGAGCTCTCACAAATATCCATTTTATTGTGCCTTCAGTTTTTTGTGTTTTACCAGAAAATGGAAATTTATACATACCAAGTAGCGGGGGTGTTTGGTAGTTTTCCCTATGGTCCTTCCACCGGAGTCTCGGTTGTCATTTGTGATCACCTCTTCGGTTCGGAAAGTTTTCAAAATACCCGATTTATTTCCGTTTTGCAAAAGGACGTAACCAAAATCAAAAAAAAAATTTGTTTCAGAATTAAATTTGTTTTTGCATTTTTATTTAAAATTGCCTTTAAAATTTTTGTTATGTCTGAAGTTTTTCAAATGTTATAAAGTGTTTACCTTCTCCTGTAAAGTTATGAAAATGCGAGTTACGACCTTTCTAAATTAATACACGCTGAAAAAAAATGGACATTTTAACAAATTTCAGCAAACAAGTTTGCATCAAACATATATATATTTTTCCATACCAAAACATTAACTTGTTTGTAGGTAATAAATATTTGAGTCATTTTTTATTTTTTTTCAATTTGTGAATTTCTATATAACAATCCATCTCATTATCTCGGAATTGATATTATTTTAATGAGCGCAAATGCAAAACAAAAATTACGAAACCAGTTGCAAATACACACTTATTCACACCCAAATGTTGTGCTTTGTTGAATTTAATAAGTTCGTTGTCCGTTTTTCCCAAACACGCTATTGCTTATACACAAATATGTAATACTAATAGCAAACGAGTTATATTTACATCCAAATAAACTTTGTGTAGAAGAAAATAAGCTTTACTTGCTACAAACACCAAACACGCGTTTTACTTGTGTGTAAACAAAAAAACAGACGTATTTTTTAGCGTGTAGAGATTCAAAAAATACATAAACATGTATCAAACGCCAAAGTTTGTTCCAGTAGGGTGGAGTGAAATTCAAAAAAAAAAAGTTAACCTCGGAAAGAGATGTAGTCTGGGGTTCTAATGAGGGGAAAAATAAAGAAAAAAATTTTAAAAAAAATTTAGGGGTCGCGCCACTCCCTCGAAATTTGGAAATTATCGCTATTTTGGCGTTGATTTTAGAAAAATCCTAAAAATTAACGACTTAACTTAAATGTTTGCAATAGCGTAAACAATGAAAAAATTGAAAAAAAAAAATTCTCATTGTTCAAAAATTTCAAAAAGTAAAATAAGTCAAATCGTCCCTTCTTCAGAAAATTGACTGAACAATGAAATCGCCACCAAAGCTACAAATATTAGTCGATTATCCTCATATTTGCCTCAAATACTTTTGTTTGGGCACTGAACAAGCTCAAACTTTTAAATTTCGAATAAGTTAAGTCGTTAATTTTTTAGGATTTTTCTAAAATCAACGCCAAAATAGCGATAATTTCCAAATTTCGAGGGAGTGGCGCGACCCCTAAATTTTTTTTAAAATTTTTTTCTTTATTTTTCCCCTCATTAGGACCCCAGACTACATCTCTTTCCGAGGTTAACTTTTTCAAATTAAAAAAAAAGCATGTTTTCACTCCACCCTATTGTTCCAGCTCATTGCAATCCCATGCAGTATTAGAGTAATCGATATTCAATCGATTTAGTGAGTGTGTGTGTGGCTGAGGCTGTTGATAGTGAACCACTTGAAGGGTTCGATTGTCGATTTCCAATTGAATGTATACGCGAGGACAGCTCATGCCGCTGATAGTGACACACTTGAAGTGTCACTATCTTGTCGCCAATACATACAACAGGAAAGAGAAGAACACACATGTTCAATTTTGATCAGCCTTTATCATAGGAATTGAAATGATCATATTTCATTCCGTTCCTTTTCCAATTTTTTTGTTGGTTCATCTTCAAAATTGATTTCGATTTTTATTTGCGATTTTTGCATTACTTTTAAATAAATTCAAATTTAATGCGGCCTTAGTTGAACAAAAAAAGTTGAAAGGCTGTTCATTTTTTTTTATTTAATCTTATAATCTTAATATATATTTACCCTCGACACTGATTCACTGATACACTGATTCCCTGATTCCCTGATTCACTGACTCTGTCACGCAGTACGTAGGAATTTAAATAGGCATTCTATAATTTTCTATAAATAATAATAATAAAAAAAATAATATTTTTTTTTGTACAGAAATTGTGTTTTCCCCAAATTTGTTTTTACCAATTTTTTTTTTCCCCCAAATTTTTTTTTTTTAAGAAAAAATTTTTTTTTCAACAAAATTTTTTTTTCAACAAAAGAATTTTTTTGTTGAAGAAAAAATTTTTTTTTCACAAAAATTTTTTTTTAAAAAATTTTTTTTTTTTTTCAGCAAAATTTTTTTTTTCCATATTTCAACGGGCGCCATAGGCGCAGTACAACTTACTAGTTCAATACAATTAAAAATGAATTGACGCATGTGTGTTAGTTTATCACTTGAGAAGGCCTGGCCGTATTTGGCAAATTTCTTTACTGTTGTATTCGTAGTTTCCATTGGAAAAGCGCAATAAATCAAAAGATAATGAAAATGAAAAAAGTCTATGCAATAAACATCGATTTTCTCAATTTTCCCTATGAGCAAAGTCGACAGTTGGTAAATCATCGGCGCTTTTCACTTTGGTGGTTTATCAGCAATCTTTGCTATTAGTGTATGTAAATTATAAGAACATTTTCTTTCAAAATAATTTCCAATTTGTTCCATTCCAAGAAATTGATTTTCGATTCAATGCACATAACTATTTTTCGTACGACAAACATGTGTAAGGAGATGACCACAGCTACCGGTTTAAATGTACAGCAACGCGGACCGGGTCACCTAAGTTCACATTTTTCTAGGTAGGGCGAAGTCTACCTGGTCAGCTAGTTTCAAATAAAAGAAGTTGAAAAGCTTAATTGATATTTAAAAAAAATATATTGAAATGAAAAAAAAACCGGGTTCCCGAAAGATTTAATAGTCCCGAAAAATCCCGATCCGTCCCGGAGTCCCGGTTTTTTGAGTTTTTATCCCGAATCTCGGGATTTACAAAAGTTAATCGTGGTTAGCATCACTAGTTGGGAAACACAACCAATTTATCTAACCTGACTAGTTTTGAGGGTGGCCCACTTAGTGCCAAAATTTTTTTTTTTTTTGGGAAAAGTTAATTTTTTGTTGATTTAAACTGAAAATGCATCAAATAAATAAAGTTGAAAAGCTGTTAATTTTTTTTTTTTTTTTTAAAATAATAATCTTGAAATGAAATAAATCTGGGATCCCTAAATAATTACTAGTCCCTAAAAAATCCGATCCGTTCCGGTTTTGCCATTGATTGTTTTATTTTGAATTTCCTACGCTGGGTAAAAACAAATCCGAGTCAATCGCAATCGTTTCCTGTACAATCAATGGACATAGCTAGATCACAGCTCACTAGTGCGCATCTACTGAAAATATTGAAAATTCATGCGATAATTAATTTAACCGTTAACAATTTTATAATTTCCAGAACAGAAAAGAAACAGTGCCGGCAATACTTGCTTTGAATTTTCCTATGTCCCCTTATTACTTGTCATTATTTTGTTGTGCCGATTGAAGGTGTATTTGAACACCTCGTCGTTGTCTCGCATGATTTCGTAGGAAATCTGATTATTTTTCAATTAATATTTTGTTTTTATCGGCCGGTTAATGCATGTCCATTATACTTGTTGCTGTGAAAAAACAAGTAATGCAATATTGAAAAAAAAAAAATAGTTATCTTTTAATTGAAATGCTAATGCATGGCAATAAAATAAACTATTGAGTAATTAAACAAAAAAAAAGAATCACGCAATTTTGTAATTTATGTACAATTTTTGTTTTGCTTACAAGCATGTGTGTGTGTGTGTGAAAAGGC
The DNA here is from genome assembly GCA_958296145.1 of Hydrotaea cyrtoneurina. Classification (NCBI taxonomy): domain Eukaryota; kingdom Metazoa; phylum Arthropoda; class Insecta; order Diptera; family Muscidae; genus Hydrotaea; species Hydrotaea cyrtoneurina. The sequence continues at coordinate 44,615,812 of OY282514.1, read as the reverse complement.
AACAAACAGACAATTTGTGAAAACGCTTTTGATGGCGATCGACAAACATAAGATGTGCAGCAATGACTGACTCCCCCCCCCACTCCTTGGTGGCCTTCATCGAATGATCGGCAATAAATCGTAACTGTGGGAAATTGAAATGCGATTGTCCATCAGATTTGCAGTTTTTATCTTTTTTTTTTTTTGAAATTTGTTGAAATTTCCTGATTCCGTATTCTGAATCGGCGTTTTGCCAAAAACCATTGTTACCATTTGACGGTTATGAACAACAACAACAAAAGAAGTTAAGAAACCAAAGCACAAACATTTGAAATCATATCGTGGCGGTTTGCAAAATCATGTTGGAAACTCTTAATTCAATTTTTCAAATCGATTCGATTTGTTTGTCAGCGCAGATAAAACTGAGAAGAAAACAAGATTAACGCTTAAATCATACAATCAATTTTGTACATTTGAATATTGTGTCTGCCTGTGTGTGCCTGTGTGTGTGTGTGTGAATTCTCAGACAAAAACGAGTACGGACGGACATAGAGTAAATAATACAATACAAGCAATACTTGCCGCAATACAACAACAATAATGTTAATAATGCCCTTATAACAGTGAAATAATTTATGAATTATGCTCCTCATTCACTCCATTCATCCGTCCATCCATCCATCCATCCAACCAGCCACAACAATAACAACAACACTATCCATCCAATTGGTTTGCATTTGTAACGCATTCCATGCTCAGTTCCAAGCGGCCAAACAATGAACGCTCCATCCAGACCAACCACACAAATCGGCCAATACGAATCAGTTCATGCTCCACAATGCGAACACAACAAAAGTGAATCGGTTCAGATTGATTAATGGTGGCAAACATTTATCGCCACACACACATACATACACACACACACAAAATGTGTGCTGGCTCAGGGGCGGAAGGACGGGCGGGCGAGCGATGCCATTTTTGTCTAGCCTTTGGAGTTTTGTTAGTTAGTTGTTTGCACCCTACACTGAACTTTGGTAGATTTGATTTACAAACCATTCAAACTGAATTTCGTAGACTTCGGTCAAGTGGAAATGAAACAGAAAATACAGAATTTTCTTTCACTTATGCGGGATTTTCTATAAAAAGGACTTTGGATAATTGATCCTTCATTCATTTAAATGAACTGAGTATTTACTATTGAAATTGTTCTATGAAGCGAAGACAGAAACTTGTGGCACAACTGTTAAAATAAACTGTCCTCCAACAAGAAGTGTTATTTTGAATCACCCGGTATTTTGGTAGCTTTTATTCTTTGACATTTGTCAAGTAGAAACTACGTCATTACTAAAAATGGAACGATTTGCTTTGAAATTATTAAAATTCACTACAAAAATGGTGAAAATCTTGCAGTCACAGTTCGCAAAACTAAAACATTTTTGGGTCGTCGTGAAGCTCCTTGTCGGACAGACATACAGAAATTGGTGGACAAATTCCAGCTGTTGGAACATGTTCATGATGTGAAGAATAAAACACGTGCACGTCGCTCAAGAACAACTGAGAATATTGCTGCTGTAGCCCAAAGTGTTGAAGAAAACCCAGGTTTGTCCAGTCCTCGTCGTTCTTTTGAATTGGGCATTTCACAAACGTCATTACACCGTATTTTGCATCAAAGACTTTGGTCTTAAGGCTTATAAAGTTCAGTTAACACAAGATCTCAAGCCGGCCGACCGATCATCAACAACGTCGTGTCTTTGCTGATTGGGTCCTTGAAATGCATGAAAATGATCCGGAATTCGATCGAAAAATCATTTTGACTGATGAGGCCCATTTCCACCTTGGTGGCTATGTCAACAAGCAAAATTGTCGCATCTGGGGCTCGAAAAAGTCAATAGTCATTGTTGAGAAGCCTCTCCATCCTCAACGTGTGACGAACAGTCCGGCTGAAGAACGCAATTTTTCTATAGTGCGTCGTCCGGTCAACCGGCCATTTCACAATGAACGGATGAGAGACCCTGGATAGCCGTGTATTCCGACAAATGTTCTAACTTCAGAGACCAGACGACGGATATCTGACGAACAGATACCATTGAAATATCTATAGAACAGCGATACACAACTCACATTCCGACGATGCTAATGGGAGACAATAGAGTCGGATACCCTACTATCCCCCATCGTCACCACCGCTCTCCTCTGTATACGGTCCAAATGCTGCAAAGATGTCTTTGAGGTCCCTGCCCATATATGGGAGTTATACACATTTACGATATCAGATGGAGTGAAGTATTTTTTGCACCGCTTTAAAAAGCCTAAACACTTGAATGCTTCTTTCGACACTTCCAATATATGGCTAGTCCAGCGAGCATCACCCTGTATCTTCATGCCAAGAACATCAAGAGTATCTGGTACGTCGATATCCACACCACCCATAGAAATTTACAACGATGGTGGATCAGTGGAACGTTTGTGTGTGACAACAAACATCACTGGGTCTTTTGTGCATTAAAATCTACTCTGTTCATTTGGCCCCACTCACAAATCGCGGTTAAGTGAGTCGTTCATCGTTCGCCTTTTGTCCTCAACCTCCGAAGGAACTTGGCCGACGATCAAATGAGTATGAATGACCGAGGTTGCTGTCATCCGCAAAGGAGTAGATTGGGTTCACAGTCTAACCCAACAGGTCGTCAATGAAAATAAGGAATAGAGAAGGAGAGAGGACAGAGCCTTGTGACAATCCTGCGGTCAGCCTATGCTCGTTGGAAGAGACCCCATCTATAACAACTCGTATAGAGCGGTCTCTGAGAAAACTCGATAAGAATCGAGAGACGGTGTTACCGACACCAAATGCAATAAGTGTTGATATGAGTGCTCCGTGCCAGACCCTATCGAACGCCTTGGAAATATCCAGAGCCACGACCTTACTTTCACCAAGGCGGTGAATGGATCGACTCCATCGCTCCAAAAGGAACGCCATCCGGTCTCCAGTAGATCGGTTTCTACGGAAGCCGATCATTTAGAAGGCTATTAGACTCTAACTATTCAACAAGATGGCGGTTAGCCAGGCTCTCCATAAGCTTTGAGAGCGCAGAACATATTGCTATTGGGCGGTAAATCGCAGGATTTGTAGCCTCACCTTTCTTGGGGATCGGTTGAACATTGGCAACTTTCCAACGTGAAGGGTAAATACCAGCACGGTGCGACACGTTGAAAAGATTGCGCAATGGACGAGAACACTTACATAGGACAAGTGCTGAAATCCGGTCCGGAGTTTTATTTACATTGAGATCTGCATGAAACCTTTTAACACCAAGTGTTCGAAAGAATATCTGGGACCTCGAACTAGACACGTTTTCAAATATTTTTGCAAATATTTCAGCCAGAAGGTTAGCTTTTGTCAGCCGGGTCAGTGAATATCTGGTCATCGTGAACGAGATTTGGGATAGAAAATGAAGAGTTGTCCCTTTCCCTTTTTACGAATGCCCAAAAGCTCTTACTTCCCCTGGGAGAAGAAATAATTTTTGCACGAAGAGGCTGTTCGTGAAGACGTTTTTCGCGCCTTAGTACTCTGGCACACCCTGATAAAAATCAAAAGGAAAAATATTCTAAAATATTCTCCAAACAAAGCTCACAATTCCTAAAACAGGCTGAAAAATCCCTAAAATAGTGACAAATTTTAAAATTTTTAATATTTTAACATTTCTAAACAACTTTGCAGTCAAGTTGGTTATATTCTTACATTACAAAAAAAACACTCAACGTAAGTGTTTCTTCTTCATCAGAAGTTGTCGTAATTCCGGTGATGATGTTCTTCAAAGAAGAACATAATATTGGACAAATAAATTTAATAAAAATTTTCTATTCAAAAATTCTAAATTCAATATAATTGAAATAGGTTGATACAAAATATTGAACATTAAATTAAAAAAAAATATATTTTGAAATACATCCGATGTCTGTTTAAAATAGTTTCTCAAGGGCAATAATTATTTAGCCAATGCTTGCGATTGCCATAGAAGTTGTAAGGGCGATTCCAATACTAGTTGATTGCGACACCTTCTAAGGCGTTTATTATTCTTCAGATTCAATATTCTTTAGAGACGGATGACCGAAACTCTCCTGGCCGCTGCCTTGCAAGTGTTAATCGAGGGTGAGGGCAGAAATGTGAATCGAAACTCGAGTTCTGTTATCTGACAAGGGTAGGATTCGCTATTTAATGAGCTGACATGCCATGAGGGGAATAAAAACCTCGAGATTTCTGAGGACTTCAGTTTTTGCAAATTTCATATTGTACATGACCACTTTCTTTCTTTTTGAGGGTGTCTAAGGCTATTGGAGAAATTTAGAAAAGTCGTACTTAATTATTCAGTTAATTTCAGCCTTAGACTTAGACTATTGAAAGAGGTGTGGGAGATTACCAAGGTTTGGGGAGCCCAACGCGTGGTACTGCATTTCCTCGATATCTCATGTGACTTATTCGATCTTGTGGCAGCTGATGAGATTCTAGAGAAAGTGCGTACAATAATTCCGCCTAAGAAGTTTTCGTTCTATCTGCTTTTTTTTTGTCAATATTCCGAGAACTTTGAAACGAGTGAGTCAATTGAATGCACACGTTTTTCCAGGACTTTTCCTGTCATTGTAGGGTTCCCGCATGGTCACCTCAGTCCCACAGTGCCATTTGTATTTGTTGTAGTCGCTGCACTGACCATGTACGTGACGCACACCATCACAGAACACGTCCAAAGACGACGTCGGCGACAAGCAACTCAGGCAATCCGCCAATTCACCAGAGCAAACAACATCATCTAATTTGGAAGTGCAGAATATGATTTAGTTTCGTTTTGGGAATACGCTAACATTCAAAATGTGAATTGAATGAATCTCTGTCGCTCACACACACACACATGTATTTGATTGTGCGATGGTTTAGTTTACTTTTGGCTTCTTTGACCGTCTGAGATGCTGGTCGGGAGACCTTGTTCCATTACGATCAAATTATCGATATAAATACTCGGACCATGTACTCGCATCGGCGAAGTGAGTAACATATGCAGGCTAACCATTCAATTTGAGGAAAATTCGCTACACGACTTTTAATCATAATCACATCTTTATCGTACCCAGTGCCACAAATGCAACATGTGGCTGTGGCTTCGGCTTCGCTCTTCTTGAGGCGCGCGCATGTGTGTAACCATATCCATGCGATGGTTGACCACAATACCAAATTTGAATAATTGTTGCCGACTTATGTTATTCAACTCATTGCCTGTTTACATTTTGCGGATTAAAAAATTTTGAAATATGAATTTCCAGCTTGTGACAAATTTGGTTACACAAAATTCTTTTTTGCTTTAATTAAATTGTCTTTGGAGATATTACACACAATCGGTTAGATCATATTTAACAATTAAAACTCATCGGCCGGCTTCTTCGATAAATATAGAAATTCACTCCAGTTCCATTGCAGATAATTTCGATGGGCATCCCCAAGTACTCCCCTGCTTGGCATTGCTGTAGAAGAATGGGGGAGGATGTCTGCTTCTTCAGATGCTATTTGATATGGCTTGAGTGGATCGAAACCAAAGCTATCCGAAATATCTTAGAATGAAATACTATTTGCTGTTTTCGAAACCAAAAGCTTCCAACAGCCCTGAAAGAGGTGCTCATCAAAATACTTTTACTGAAGACAATGTCGAAGCTGCGCGGCAGAGCCTTTAAATGATCCAGAACAACATTGTCGAGAATTTTAAAGTCGAAGTTGTAACCATGAAAAATGCAAATTGTACAACAACTGCTACCGCAAGACCACCAGGTCTCATGTGGACCACACTGTATAAAATATTTTTAAGTAAACAGTGTGAGATTGTAGCCAAAACAGGACACACCTAATCCAACCTATTCAGTGTTGCGAATTAATCGACTTATATCGCCGAAATCTTTCTCAAGTCCGGGAAAAAGACTTTGATGAGAAGAAAATCTGTTAAAGAAAATATGGACATAGAAAATGTAAGCTGCCAGAGGTCTCATACAGGGTGGGGAAATAGAGAGAGATTAAATTGTGTATTTTAAAAAAAAAAAAAGGATTTGCGGATGTTTGACGGTGAACGGCGAACGAAGACAGGACGAAACGTAGGCTTGCAATGCCTTGGACAACTGTTGCGTAAATATAATTCTATTGTCCCAACAAGAATATTAATACATGGTACGAATAAAAGAATATCAAATTACATAAACAGTCGCCAATGCTGAATGAGTGTAGAGAATTTCGTCCTCTCAATATAATAATAGTGTATAATACACTATACTCTATACAATATACACTATTGTTTTATTGAGAGGACGATTTCCTCTTTTCGGACTTGTAATAACAAAGCATAATTATAAGTGTATGTGTATATCGGTATTCTATAGATATTTAAAAGGTCGTCAGATATTCGTGGTCTGGTCCCTGACGTTAGAACATTTAGCCGGAAAACGCGGCTATCCAGCGTCTCTCATCCGTTCATTGTGAGATGGCCGGTTGACCGGACAATGCACTATAGATAAAATTTGTTCCTCAGCCGAACTGTTCGTAAGTGGAATTATATTACTGCAAGTGTGTTTCCTGCCTGGTATGACATTATCAATCGCTGATATTTTTCGTAAAACGGTGTGTTCTGAAAGACTTAAGAAGCAAACTTTACTTTAAAGTTCAGCATTTGTTTCACAACTGCAAACAAACGACTTAAGAAACAAACTCGATTCTTAATAATGGAGAAGTAGTAGATTAACCCTTATTCTGTACTAGTGGGTCAAAATTGTCCACCCCAATTTTATTTGGTTAGGTTTTTTTTGGTTCTATGAAAAATACACACAAAAAATGAAGAATTCCCGAGAAAAAAAATATCATACAAAATTGGAGAGTTTTTCATAATTAATTATCACATTTGAAAAATGGCCCCAATTCAAAAATGAAAAATTGGAAAAATTTTCCTAAATATTTTACTATTTGTTTGTTGAGTATGCTGCTAGCTGTTAGATTGGATCTTTTACATCTTTTAGGAAAATGTTAAATAGTGTTGGTGAGTTAACTGTTCCCTGCTGTAGGCTATTTTGGATTTTATATATATGTTTGCTTGTTTTTTGTGGGTGGGTTATTAGAAATTGCCTGTCGTTAATCATCTATGTATATCACACCACTGTATATAAAAGGCTTGCGTGACTGATTCATCACTGTCCTGGCCAAACGGCAGAATCATGAAATTTGGGGAGTGTGTAGCCCGTGAATCCAAGACATCCGCTCAGAACGGATTTTAGGAAATTCGGATTGGACGGCGATAAAAATGGAAAATTGTCGGTGTTGGAAAATTGGTCGGTGACTACCATTGGCAACAATAGGTGGAAATGAGTTAGAGATGGGACGAATAAGGTGACAAAATGGGATAAAAAAAAGGGTGAAAAATAAAAAAAATGGTAAAACCATTTTTTGTAAAAACATGTGGATAATAGTTAGAGAAGGGACGAAAAAGTGGCAAAAACGTACAAAAACGGCATAAAAAAAGTACAAAAGTCGAAAAAACCAAAATGTATGAAAACAATTTTATTCGAATGGAAATAAATAATGGAAAATGGGAGTAAAACGGGACCAAAACTGGTATAATATAGATGGGTAAAAACATATGAAATCAACCGAAAATTTAACATTTCTGACCACATCATCTGCGAATTTGATAATATTGTTTATACATGATCTATGGAACAAAACAATAATACTTGCCAACTTTCAGACATATAGCCCTCGTACTTTCAGATTTCTGACCATTTCAATTTGAAAAAAATCAACAAAAATGCACTGAGGTAATTTAACATATTTGTAAATATCTCGAAAAGTATTTAATGTTTGTAAATAATCAAAGGCTCATTTTACAGATAAAAATATGAGCCATTAAAAACATTTTTTTAAAAAAAAAAATCGATCAAGGATAATGTAAATAAAAAAGGACTAAAATTTCAAAAGGATATATCTCGAAAAGCGATATTTTTAAAAATTAAAAAAAAATGTATATTAATCCTTTTTCTGTTTTCTACACGTCTGCAAACTCTTGGTCGTGGATCGTCATCATGGAATGAGTTATAATTAAATTCCCAAGAAAAAGTTATGATATTTCATAAAATCTTTAATTTTGAATGTATTTTTTAATATATGCAATATAAAATATATTAAGAAAGTAGTCTATGAGAATATTGTCAGTTTGGTAATGCTGCATTTTTCATTTAATTGTGAATTCTTCGGGTGCGGTATTTTAAAAACTGTTTCAACAAACTCTGTGACCGTGAAAACATGCCATTCAATTCAAGATTTTGCTGTAATCCTTTTAATAAATCCGGACACACTACGCGCGATAAAAGTTTAATACGAGTTCAAGAATGGATGCTACGGTATATTACGGATAAAAACATCACGACCTCAAATAAAATTTGTGCGGCATGTAGAAAAAAGCTTTCCAATTTAAACAAATCTAGTTTAGACGAAGGTTCGGACATAAGCGGAAATTTAGATACTTTCGATGAAATTGCATCAGGCACGGAAGATGTTGCTATTTCCAAATTAAACGAATCTTTACCATATCTGGAACAAACTCCAATCAAAAAGAAAAAATTACATCATAAACTGTACAGAGATACAAAATTCAAAAAAATAAGTGAGTCGATTAAAAATACAATTTTCCCTGGTTCAACACAATCACCTTATCATATATGCCCAGAATCCGAAATAATACAACAATTAAAAGAAAAGTTTAAAACAATACCAACAAATAGTGAGAAAATCCAACTGCTAACCATTTTACCAAAAAGCTGGTCAGTACATAAAATTGAGGAAGAATTCCAGGTAACAAACTATATGGCGCGAAAAGTTAAGCATTTGGTTGAAACGAAGGGTGTGATGAGTACGCCCAATCCAAAACTGGGATCGCCAATTTCACCAGAGACGAGTTTTTTAGTAAAATCCTTTTACGAATCCGATGATGTTAGCAGATGTATGCCCGGATACAAAGATTTCGTGTCTGTTGTTGAAAACGGTACAAAAGTCAGAAAAAATAAAAGACTGTTGCTGGGGAACTTAAGAGAAATGTATGCTTTATTCAAGGAACGACATGATACAACAAAAATAGGTATTTCCAAGTTTTGCCAGCTTCGTCCGCGGAATATAATTCTAGCAAATGCGAGTGGATCTCATAACGTATGTGTATGTACAAAGCATCAAAATGTAAAACTTATGATTGATGGTATAAATTTAAAAAAATTAACTGCTGATGCTCCAAATTATAAGCTAGAATGTTACAAAGATTGTTTGAAACAAATGACATGCAATCCAGCTTCTTCAAAGTGTCACCTACTTAAATGTATCAAGTGTAGGTTTTTGATATTTTTTATTATTTACTAGTAGCTGAATGAATATAACTGTAATTCACTGGTATGATATGAAATATTATTTTAAAATACTAATTGAAATTGTTTAAAAAATACAAAAATTTATGAATACGTAAACCTTTGCGAACTATTTTCTTAATAACTCATTCCATTATAAAGATCCACGGCTAAAAGTTGAAAGACGTGTGCAAAACAGAATAGGGAATAACATATATTTTTTTGAAATTTTTAAAAATATCGCTTTTTGAGATATATCCTTCGGCAATTTTAGTCCTTTTTTATCCACGATATCCTTGTCCGAAAATTATCTATTTAATATTTCTATTTAACGGTGCATAATTTTAGCTTCAAAATAAGCCTTTGATCATTTATGTACGTATAATACTTTCAGAGATATTAAAAATTGTGTTAAAGCATCTCAGTACATTTCTAATCATTTTTTTCAAATTAAAGTCGTCATAAAATTGAAAGTAGAAAAGCTAGGAGACTGAAAGTTGACAGATGCTATTGTTATATTGAACACTCCCTTCGTACCAACTTTCAGCCAATTCGGAATTGGTGAGGGAAACTCATTGGTTGACTTCATATATTTTTACCCAGATGGGAAATAATATACAACAGGAGGAAATGAAATAGAGATGGGACGAAAAAGGAGCCAAGACGGGATAAAAATGTTACAAAAAGGCGGAAAAATAAAAAAAAAAAAAAAGGAAACAAATTTTTGGCAAAACAAGGGGATAATAGTTAGAGAAGGATCGAATGTACCAACCCAGGATAAAAAAAATACAAAAGTTGAAAAACAAAAATGTGTGAAAAAAATTTTAATTGGGCTCAAAATTGGATGTAATGGAGGAGGGAATGTGTGAAAACAATTTCATTCGACAGGAATTGGCCAACAAATTGAAATAATGGAAAATGGGACTAAATCCGGCACAAAACTGGTAAAATATAAATGAGAAATAATCTACAATAGGTGGAAATTAGTTAGAGGTGGGACGAAAACGGGGCCAAGACGGGATAAAAAAAGGGAACAACTAGGCGGAAACAATTAAAAGCGATTGAAATAAATTTTTTAGGCAAAAACAAGTGGATAATAGTTGGAGAAGTGTTGAAAAAGTGGTTAAAACGTACCAAAATGTGTGAAAACAAATTGTAATCCACAGGAATGTGCCCACATTTTGATGAAATGGAAATGGGGCCAAAACGGGCCCAAAGCTGATATAATACAAATGAAAAATAATCTACAACAGGTGGAAATGAGTTAGAGGTGGGACGAAAAAGGGGCCAAGACGGAATACAAAAAGGGACCAAATAGGGGGAAAACAATTAAAAACGAGTGAAACAGATTTTTGCCATTCGAACAGTCGATTCTTAAATTTTTTTTTTTTTTGCGATAAAATGCAAAATTTCGTCGAAATTTTGTGTTTTTTTAATTTTTTTGCGTTTTTCGAGTTTTCCACTAATTTTTTTTTATTTTTCCATTTGAAAAGCCATTCCGGAACAATTCCATACAAAATTTCATACCAACGTCCATGTTCTGCAAAACAAATCAATGTAAAAGTGGAATCTTTCCGAGAAATCAGTGATGCGCAATTCATTTCAGAAGAAAGTTTTTAGATGCACAAATCTTCAAATATTGACAGCTAATGTATTGTGCTGGCATATCACATATGAGCAAAATTGGGGAAAACACCATTTTCAAATTCCAGTTTAGTGTAGACACCAACCTTTTTAATTGCATACTTGAGGGGTGAACAAAATGTTGAGCAAAATCGGAGTTCACTTAGAGTACTATTCAGTTATGTATTGTGCTACATTTCACTAAAACAAATGACTTCTATTTATTTCTTCACCTTATGTTATAACGTATTCTACGTTTACATTTACGGCCGCGTCTCTGACGCAACCTACTGTGTGTTTTTTTTTGGTTTTTTTCATCAAAATCGGTTTGGTCAATCTCGAGTAAATGAAAAAAGAAAATTGAAAAAAATCGAAGAAAAAAAACCTGTCGAAACAAATTTTGATATTTTGAAGTTCTTTTTTTATTTTTATTTTTAAAACCCGTGCTGAGAAACAAAGTACAAATCATCAAAATCGGTTTGGCCAATCTCGAGTTATGGGATTACATCGCTTCGGACACTTTCTTTTATATATATAGATACTGACTGATTCATCCGGACTTCGCCAATGACTGAAGCTAGAACCATGAAATTTGCTATGAACGGATTTTTTGAAATTCGAAATTCTAATACTTTGCCAATACTGGGGAACAAACTAATTGGACGTATATTTTTGGGGTTACTGGGACATTTGCCTTTCTTTGGTCGAATAAGTTCTTTACAAATTGGACGTATATTATTGGGGTTACTGGATATTTGCCTTTCTTTGAGAGAAAAAATTCTTTAGCAGTTTTTCAAATCTTTGGAAAATAAGAATTCTTTAGCATATGATTGAATAAAATAACGTATTCCACTGTGATTGGAGCTGGCAAGTTTACTTGCTGGCAGTTTACTTCTCAAGTAATAAAGAAGTTATCTGTTTCGGACTCTGTGCGATTATCTGCTCTCAATTGGCCATTGATGATGGGGATGACTTTGGGATGCCTTTTTTCAAATGTGATAACTAGGGTCGCAACCCCGCGCAATATATGAATTTTTCATATACTGAAAATATCATACTTTCGATTTGTTTGTTGTTAAAAAATACACTTTTTCCAAATTACGAAAATCTGTTGTTTGTTTTTTTGGGGGATTTTTCATTTATTTTGGGGAATTTTAATATGGGTGTTGTTTCATTGCGAAATTATCCCCAAATATTTAATGAAATAATCCCCAAATTTCCAAATTACGAAAATCTGTTGTTTGTTTTTTTTGGGGGATTTTTCATTGGGGATTTATCATACTTTCGATTTGTTTGTTGTTAAAAAATACACTTTTTCCAAATTACGAAAATCTGTTGTTTGTTTTTTTGGGGGATTTTTCATTGGGGTAATTTTTCAAAATTTTTTGGGGGATTTTTTTTTTATTTTTTAAGGGGGATTTTTTTTTTATTTTTTAAGGGGGATTTTTTTTTTTATTTTTTAGGGGGATTTTTCATTTATTTTGGGGAATTTTAATATGGGTGTTGTTTCATTGCGAAATTATCCCCAAATATTTAATGAAATAATCCCCAAATTTCCAAATTACGAAAATCTGTTGTTTGTTTTTTTTGGGGGATTTTTCATTGGGGATTTATCATACTTTCGATTTGTTTGTTGTTAAAAAATACACTTTTTCCAAATTACGAAAATCTGTTGTTTGTTTTTTTGGGGGATTTTTCATTGGGGTAATTTTTCAAAATTTTTTGGGGGATTTTTTTTTTTTATTTTTTAAGGGGGATTTTTTTTTTTTATTTTTTAGGGGATTTTTCATTTATTTTGGGGAATTTTAATATGGGTGTTGTTTCATTGTGAAATTATCCCCAAATATTTAATGAAATAATCCCCAAATTTCCAAATTACGAAAATCTGTTGTTTGTTTTTTTTTGGGGGATTTTTCATTGGGGATTTATCATACTTTCGATTTGTTTGTTGTTAAAAAATACACTTTTTCCAAATTACGAAAATCTGTTGTTTGTTTTTTTGGGGGATTTTTCATTGGGGTAATTTTTCAAAATTTTTTGGGGGATTTTTTTTTTTTATTTTTTAGGGGGATTTTTTTTTTTATTTTTTAGGGGGATTTTTCATTTATTTTGGGGAATTTTAATATGGGTGTTGTTTCACTGCGAAATTATCCCCAAATATCTAATGAAATAATCCTCCAAATGTTTTTTTTTGGGATTTTTCATTTTTGAGGGTCATTTTGCAGCGCCGCCAGTGTTTAGATAGCAATTCGAAAGAAATAAGGAACAATGAAGCCGCCAACATGTGAACCGCACAGAGTTGCAATTGCAATATATTCAATTGTGTTCGGGGTTTAATAACAAATACATGTCCTCGATGTCTTGACTGACTTTTTCGATGTTATACTTAAATCTGCATTTCTCCCTTATGATTGCAATTGCAAATCCGGTTGTTCCCTCACGGATGAAATTACCGACAGACGCACCAAAGTTGCCTACTTTGCCTCTTAAAAAAACTTTGATAAATTTACCACTTTGATTTTGTCAACTACTTTTATTATTCTTAAAAATTTACAACAATTATTGGTTTTTTTGAAAGTGATTTCCTCAAATTGATGTTGTGTTGTAGAATTTTAATTTGTTTTGTGTGCTTCCAACAAAGTGTTAGACTCTGCGAATAATTTTGAGTTAATATCGGATTGGACGTATGTGTGGACAGACACAGACAGTCCGTGCAAATGAATGCACGCTGAAGAGGCACAGCAAATGACCATCAAAATCATGTTCACGTTTGTTTTTTTTTTTTTTTGTTTTCCTCATTTTGTATGGAACGGAAAATATAACGACAATGCCAATAACAGACGATGAAGCTCTGCAATAGAAACGTTCTCTGTGTGCCAATCGCTGTTCGCTGATGATGTTCTCGGTTGGAAATATTTTTCCAGCGATCGCGTTTTCGTTCATTCGATCGATTTTAATGTTGGCACATTAAAGCAACGTTAACAGTCAAATGGAGATGAATTCGAGTAGACGGACACACACAGCACAGGTGAGTACTTACGTGATATTCTACACCATAGGGTGTCCCTTATTTTAAGGGGGTAATAATTTCAATTATGATAATCGAGTAAATTGGATATTTTGCCCAGTTCTCTTTTTATATCGTGAACTATGATTTCAGGGGACTAAAATATTTGTGTAGAGTGTGCTGGCGACTTTACGAGCACAAGACTAATCTCTATGCCATGTAAAACTTCTCGAGCGCCGACCAGTGGTTATACCAATTATATCGTACACAGTGCACTGAATCGAGAGAAGTTCCCGCCAGTTCCTTCATGGAATGTTAAGGGAAATAGGTAAGTATGCTATTTGTGCGACCAATGCTCAGTTGATCTGTTAACAAAAACTGTAACCACCAGTTCATAGGTAAGTCTCACAGGCTTTAGAAGCTAGTGGTCGCTGCAACTGTTACCGGCCAGGATTCCAGAGTTAGCTGGCTCATATATCGACGCGATTCTCATTCCCAGTTTTTTTTTTTTTTTTTTTTTAAATCCAAACCCATAATCGCCCCAAGTCCATGTCTTGTACAACAATTTAACCTCATTTAAACATTAAGGACACCCTAATATGCCTGCACTCAACTAAATCCGAGTACATCTAACGTTTATTACGCGATATTAAGAATGCATTTAAATCAGGCTAACGATGCCATTGCAGATGCTATTTGAGATCGTTAGCTTGTTGCTGTTCGTCGTTGTTGTTGTTGTTGGGACTTTTGATGAAGCTGATCATCATCATCGGACACGTTGCATTTTAAGCAGCTTACGTTGAAGAGAAGCTGCTGGCAGCAGTGCCCATAAGTGCAATTAAAGTAGCAACAAAAATATTGTTATGTCATTATGAATGTATGTGTATGTGTGTGTGTGTATATGAATGCCCCTACACAATGGCCAAGCGGTCTGAGGCGATCGGTTAAGTCTTTGTCACCGGCAATTGTTTCTGAACAGATGTGAGAGAGAGAAAAAAAGTCATTTTCTAGTACAGTTTTATGCAGAGCCCAGGAGTTTGTGTGACCAACCATAAATTGTGATGACATACGAGGTGAGGGGAGAACACAGGATATAACCTCACTCCTGCCAATCAAGCATGCTACTGAATTGAATACTGGGGCACAAGATTCTCTCCGTATGTGGTGATGTGGTCTAAAGCTGCTACAAACCCGACATGCCAACTGCTAAGGCTCTCAGCGGCACGTAAAATTTTTTAAAAACAATTTTTTTCAATTCTCAGATTTTCCCCAATTTTTATTATTTTTGGAAAAAAAATATTTTTTTCACTTTTCTTAGCATAACTTGAAGAGACTCCAAATTTTTAAACTACTTAAGCGTTACGAAAAAAATGTTTTTTGAACTGAAACCTTAAAAAAAACGATAACCATTTTTTAAAAAAAAAAAATGAGGAAAATCTGAGAATTGTTAAAAATCTATTTTTTGGCGGAAGACAACATGAGCTGCCCTGCTAAGGAAGCTAGACGTCTCGAATATGATGACTTTTTGATATTTATAATTTAGGACTTACTTATTTCCCTTAACATTTCATGAAGTAACAGACGGAGACAATCTCTCGAATCAGTTAGCTGTGCGAGATATAATTGTGTATACCCACTGACCGGGACCTTTTCTTTAAAGGCAGCTCCGAAGGGCTAATGCTTTCCTAGAGAAGTTTTACATGGCATAGAGATTAGTCTCGTACTCGTAAAGTCGCCAGCATGTACGAGGTGAAAGCAGCCGCTGAAAAATGTTTAATGGTCTTACCAGGTTTCGAACCTGAGTTCTGCTGTGTGGTAGTCACGCACACTACCTATCACACCACGGCCAGCCCTGGATGAGTTGCGGGTTTTTGGAGCTTATCAAGTAAAGGATATTTGCTTCTAAACAAAGTTTATTTGGCTGCAATTACACCGTGTTACAAAAAATAGATTTTTTTCTGTCCCTATGAACCAAATGCACATATTCGGAAAGAGGGGAAAAAATAAAAATACACGTGTATCGGCGGTTTTCATGTACACCTCAGAATGTTTTTTAAGTTTGAAGTGTGAAAGCCTTTCGACCGATTTTTAAGCCTTTTTCAGTGATCCAATCGAGCTGATTTCTGGCAGGCAGACTCGTGGAAATGTCTGTATCACGTCAAATTTTTTAAAAACAATTTTTATCAATTCTCAGATTTTCCCCAATTTTTATTATTTTTGAAAAAAAAATATTTTTTTCACTTTTCTTAGCATAACTTGAAGAGACTCCAAATTTTTAAGATACTTAAGCGTTACGAAAAAAAAAATGTTAAAAAAAACGATAATCATTTAAAAAAAAAAAAAAATTAGGAAAATCTGAGAATTGATAAAAGTATATTTTTTAAAAAATTTGACGTGATACAGACATTTCCACGAGTCTGCCTGCCAAAAATCAGCTCGATTGGATCACTGAAAAAGGGTTAAAAATCGGTCGAAAGGCTTTCACACAGGCCACTACGAGCTTTATACTTCAAACTTAAAATTCTGACGTGTACATGAAAATCGCCGATACACGTGTATTTTTATTTTTTCCCCTCTTTCCGAAAAAGTAAATTTGGTTCATAGGACAGAATGT
This sequence comes from Hydrotaea cyrtoneurina, assembly GCA_958296145.1. Taxonomy (NCBI): domain Eukaryota; kingdom Metazoa; phylum Arthropoda; class Insecta; order Diptera; family Muscidae; genus Hydrotaea; species Hydrotaea cyrtoneurina. The sequence continues at coordinate 44,599,184 of OY282514.1, read as the reverse complement.
GTGTAACACGGTGTTATAACTCAGTTGCTATTATTATTACGGATTTCTTTTTTGACCAACACTCAGGGGATGCCCCCTATGAATGCAATGCACTGTGTTAGCGATAGGAAAGAAGGTGATTGGAGGGAGGGAAGAAGGAGTAGTGTTTGTTGATGTTTGCCTTGAATTGGATAATGTCATAGCAGGCAGGAAAAACACTTGCCGGAAGATTATTCCACAAACGAACAGTCCGGCTGAAGAAGGAATTTTCTCTATAGTGCGTCGTCCGGTCAACCGGTCATTTCACAATGAACGGATGAGAGACCCTGGATAGCCGCATATTTCGGCTAAATGTTCTAACGTCAGGGACCCGACGACGGATATCTGAGGAGCAGATATCGTTAAAATATCTATAGAACAGCGATACACAACCCACATTCCGACGATGCTGAAGGGAGACAATAGAGTTGGATACCCTATTATCCCCCATCGTCACCACCGCTCTCCTCTGTACACAGTCCAGAAGCTGCAAAGATGTCATTGGAGCCCCTGCCCATATATGGGAGTTATATTCCATTTTAGGCCGGATGTATGTGGTGTAAATATTTACGAGATCAGATGGAGTGAAGTATTTTTTGCACCGCTTCAAAAAAACCTAAACACTTGATTGCTTCTTTCGACACTTCGAATATATGGCTAGCCCAGCGAGCATCACCCTGTATCTTCATGCCCAGAACATCAAGAGTGTCTGATACGTCGATATCCACATCACCCATAGATATTGACGACGGTTCTGGATCAGTGGAACGTTTGTGTGACAACAAACAGCACTGGGTCTTTTGTGCATTAAAATCGACTCTGTTCATTTGGCCCCACTCACAAATCCTCGCCAAATCGCGGTTAGGTGAGTCGTTCATCGTTCGCCGTTTGTCCTCGATTCTGGACCACTGTGGACCGTGGTGTTGCGTTCCAATCAGCAAATCATTGTGCTTCATCTAAGCATAGGGTCATCAGTTTTCGGTTTCGAGTTGGAGGTTTTTAAGTTATTCTTATAGACGGACTATTAGATCACCGCATCTGTCCTGATAATGGGGCTGCCATCTGAAGCCATCAGGCTGGCTTTTTTGTGACAGGATTTGATCTGCACGGAATTGGGGCTATTCCACCCCTGGTCGGTCGCTATTTCCTCTTTTGTTATATGCAGACGATGTTGACATTTGGGTAGGCTGGGCTATGTGTTTGCATCTCCATCCTTTACACGCCTCATCAACCGAGGGGATATTGATTTATTTTTTGGTGAAAAGCTGTTTGAATTTACGGCAGTTTCTGGAAAGCCCAGCATTTTGCTGCTATTACTTTTTACACAAGTTGTCCGACAACATCTAAAGTTGGACAATAAACGTGTCGAATTTCTACTCTAATTGTATTGGTTTTACACTTTGAACTTTGAAAGGCAAGAAATGACTCTGTAGATGAGTGTGATTTCTTTTTTTTGGAATAAATGTCCAGCTAAGGCGCAACGATTGCTTGCAGAAACATATTGCGAAGCTGCTTCAAGTGAGAGAAGATCTCGTAGGTAATACATCTAAGAACGGGGAGTTTCATGTTCATAGACAGGGAATACAGTGGGCGACAAAAAGGAAGGCTTGACAAACTAATAAAAAATTTGCACTTACATAGGAGCGAAAGAACATTGCGTTTCACCTGGTGTGAAATGATCTTAACCCGGCTTCAACATTTTTTTTTTTATTGAAACCTATAGTCACCGTGGATAAAAAATCAATACTCTACGATAATCCAAATCCTGTGGACTATCTGTCCATTCTTCACCATTGTCTTAGTCAAGCCAAAATATTCAGGGAAAAGCTCATCGTATCTAAAGGGTGTTTTTTTATTGAGGTATAGAACTTCGAATTGAAATAAAACACAAGAAAATCGTTTTAATGTCCATCAATTTGGCTTTATTGGAAGGATAATTTTTTTTTTTTGAATTTTATTTCCATTTTGTAATTTAAAGCCTGACGTCCAATTAGAACAAATTACAATATGCAACATATTAAGTAGAACTACCAACATATTTGTAAAGATGAATAGATTGTTATAAATACATAAAAAAAAACATTAAGCAGTAATACCTACAAATTTTATGCCATTAATGTTTAAATATGATTTCGGGCATGTTGCCCGCGGCTGGCTCGAATAAAGCCAATTCTACAGGTCCAATTTCAATTTTGTGATGAAAATCAGCATCGAGATGAATCTCATTTTCGGCCCATATACCGCGGCTTTAATTCTTGCACAAGCTGGATCTTGTAAGGTCGCAAGCCAAGATCTTTGCGCAAAATCTTCCATAAAGTTGATGGACAAAGCTCCAATTGCTGTGCACGGTGGCGAATCGATTCATTCGGACGGAGCTTGCGGTGAACTTCGCGAACTGAACCATTACTTTCGAAATAAATTTGCACGATTTGCAAGCGTTGTTCTTTTGTCAACCTGTTCATGATGAAATGGCAAACCAAACTAAATACACTACTCAACAAAATGAAAAAAATTTCATGTACTCCGGATGCGATAATTTTTTCTGTGTAGATAACCTTGACATGAGCTCGAAAAACGCAATAAAAAAATTTTTTTTCGTTTGGATTTTGTTTTATTTTTTTTTTTTTTAAATTTTAAAAATTTTTTTTTGTTAATTTGTTTCGTCCGGCATAACTCGGGAACCACAAGCCCGATTTAATTGAATTAAATTTTAAAAAATTTAAAATTACAATTCCCTTAATCTGTTCATATATTGTTTTCCTATACAAGCAACAGTTTCCAAGTTAAAAATGAATATATAAAGGAAAGATCATGAAAATCGATGCACGCGTTTCGCTTTTATTCGCAATTGAGTAAAGGTGAAGGTAAAAGCGAAACGCGTGCATCGATTTTCATGATCTTTATCTCATTTTTCTCATAGGTTATGTGACTTTACGTAAAAGTAATAAGATTTGACATTTTTTTTCATTTTGGATTTTTTATGGATTTTTTAAAAAAAAAAAATTTAAATCTTTAGGCAAAAAATAAGTTTTTTCCTTTATATATTAATTTTTAACTTGGAAACTGTTCCTTGTATAGGAAAACAATATATGAACAGATTAAGGGAATTGTAATTTTAATTTTTTTAAAATTTAATTCAATTAAATCGGGCTAGTGGTTCCCGAGTTATGTCGGACGAAACAAATTAACCAAAAAAATTTTTTTTAATATTTAAAAAAAAAAAAATAAAACAAAAACCAAACGAAAAAAAAAATTTTTATTGCGTTTTTCGAGCTCATGTCAAGGTTATCTACACAGAAAAAATTATCGCATCCCGAGTACATTTTGACTGTTGACTAGTGATATTAATCACTTGACAGTCCAAAAAAAATAATCGTTGTCCTGTAGACCCAGAATAACAGATAAAAAAGTCAGTTTTTCACCAAAAAGTATTTGCCACTAAAAATTTACATTAAGACCAATAAAACGTATTTTCTGAAATTTGAAAAACTGCAAGAAGATCAACGTTTTTAAGAAATATATAAAAATATATAAAAATTGTGAAAACTGTAAAATAAAATGTTTTGTTATCTTTAAAAGCGAACTCAAATGAATTCTTTCGCAATTGCCTGCAATCGGTTCTTTACAGACCTCAAAAATATTTTAAATATCAAGAGGAAGTGCATTTTGCCTAAAGTTTCATTGTGTCTTCTGTAGAATTGACTTTTTCGACATAGCATGCTAAGGCATGAAGCCATCTATTTATTAACTTCTTCCGATGGATTAAACAAATGTACGATTACTGGATAACCTCCAAAGTTATAGTGTTATTTCGGTGCCATTAATTTCAAATAAATTCACAATTATTGAAAAAAAGAAAACTTTTCAACTATTACAACATGATTTAGAGAATAAAACTGGTAATTTTCTTTTTCCATGAAATTACTTCAGTTAATCTAAGGCATTCGCCTGGCCGGTCCAGATCGACAATGCCTTACCAAGCCATTGTTTGAGTTTACATATTGTACATTTGTGGCAGTTGCATGCAACATGTTCATATTTGCCGCCGTCGTTGTTCGTTGTCGTGGTGTTTGTTGCTGTCGTTGTACTAACTAGTTTGCATGTCTATAAATAATGCGACCGGCCGACCAAACGACCGGCTGACACACTGCATCTTTGAAGAGAATCTTCTCAGATTTCATTTTCCATTTGAATAATGTTTAACTAACCCATGTCGGTTGCACGGACGACGGACGGACAGACAGACGGACTTCATTCATATGGCACATGAGAATAATATTTGATTGGATATACACAAAAATACAGTGGCCACTAAAGATGTCACTGTTGTTGTGCTTGTGTACTTGTGGTGGTGGAGTTGGTTGTTGTTGTTGTTGTATTGAAAGAGTCTCGAGACGCTGTAAAAGAATAAGTTGCCAAAGAGTCATCTTGAGACAGGTCGAGGTCAATTGAAACAAGCTCCTATGGTTTTCTCTACAGTTCTTGTTTAGATTTTTACTTGATTTTTTTTTGTTTTGTTTTGTTTCTAATAAATTCATGATGTTTCGCATTTGTTGGCGGTTTGTCTGCCTTTCGTTGTTAGCATTCAACAATGTAGCAAGTTGGCCAAAGGGTCATGACCATGGGCAAGATGCCGAATGGAAATGATCGTGTTCGCTGAGGTTTACAGCCAAATCGCGGCATCGGTGGGCAGTGCCCCTTAGAATGTCAACTCGGGCTAAGGGAGATGTTAGGGCCCTAAATCTGATTTCGGAGTTCCTAATGAACTCTCCTACACCATAAATAATCATCACCACAATCGATACGATGGTCATTTCGAAATACTTTGTTTGTTCATTTTGAGATCACAAATAAATCCACTGAAATTGGAATAGGAAATCCTGGAGAATTAATTTGCAATTAGGTTCGCTTAAGTTAGAATCAGTAGTCCATCCTCAGCATAACTGTTAAATTTCGATTACGATTAGTAATCAATTAGATTACTTTTAAAAATAATTCGATTGAGTATATGATCCGCTATTAAACAATTTGTGATAAATAATTGATTACAATCTAAATCTAAAAGTAATCCTGATTACTTTCAATTACTATAAAAGAATCACTGCACAAGCTATGTATACAAATCAAGCATGATCACATGTTAAAAGACATGATCCCTCTTGTCACGGGGGCGTATATGAACGTGACCAAAATGCTACCCACGATGGCATCTCGAATAAAGATAATGAAATCAATGAATTCCACAAGCAATTTTCTTCAACTGCATATACAAGAAATCAAGAAGAATGATGTCAGCTAACGATAAACAAAATTTTCTTGAATTTGATGTGGACAAAAAGTTGCATCACCATATTTTTTTTATTGTCTGTAATCAAGATTACTTCCGATTACTATAAATAATTAGAAATAATCAAAAGTAATCTCGGAAAGTAGTCAGATTATTTTCTGATTAATTTTGATGATTTATAGTAATCACAAGTAATCCTGATTACTTTTGGATTATTTAGTATTTTAATCCATTATAGAGCAATTCCATATGAAAACGATCAAAATTGGCAAAATTTTGGACGACCCCTCTCCGATTTTAAAATAAATAGTCTGAATCGATTGCCCATCAAAAAATAATGTACGTACATATTTTCTTTAGTGTTGATAGTGACTGCTTTAGTGGTGGTGTAAACGACTGTCATGTGACAAAATTGAAGAATTCTTCATAAGGGACCTCATTCAAAGTTGTTTTAAAAAAAAAACTACTAAAGCGATCGCAACGAGTGATAGGAACGGTATTGAATCAGGCTTTAATAAAAAAATAAAATTTTCCTAATTTTTCTCAGAAATTTACCTTTAAATTTTCCCATGAAAATTAAATTTTCCGATTTTCCACAGAAGCTCCTAAATTTTCCGGCTAATTTTTTTTTTTGGATTCCTCATAATTTTTGCTTTAAGAATCAGAATCAAAATGGGCTCCGAATCCTTGTTTGGACAGGAGAAGAGCATTTAAGAGACCACCTTTACATAAATTCTCATTTTATTCATACAAAACCAGATTTTCCATTTTCGCATCTATTCATTTTCAATGTAATTCTCATTGTTTTGTATCCTTTAATATATTTTTTATAATTGAATTATTTTGAATTAATTAACATTATTTTATTTTATTATTAAAAATACATTTTAAAAATTATTTTACAGTTAAAAATACATTTATGAACAAAAAATCTTACTTATTTTGCTGCTTATACTCAATTACAATATTTATTAAAAATTTCAATTGTCTTGGCATCATTATAAAATTAAAGTAACTTGAAATTTAGCACGTCGGCAGACGAAGACTACTGCGAAGTCGTTGTGCGCATACCCCACGGAAAACTGTCAAATTAGGAAAATTTTATTTTTATTTTTATTAAAGCCTGATTTAATACCTTTCCAACGAGCTATCACTCGTTGCGATCGCTTTAGTAGTTTTTTTTTTTGAATGAGGTCCCTTATGAAGAATTCTTCAATTTTGTCACATGATAGTGGTTTACACCACCACTAAAGCAGTCACTATCAACACTAAAGAAAATATGTACGTACATTATTTTTTGATGGGCAATCGATTCAGACTATATATTTTAAAATCGGAGAGGGGTCGTCCAAACCGTAATCGCTTTCATATGGAATTGATCTATATATTAAAAACGATAAACAAAAATCGTGTACAATTTATACCGGCAAAGAAAAATAGAATTTGATTGATTTTGATGTGGACAAAAAGTTGCATCACCATATTTTTTTGAATGACAGTAATCAGGATTACTTGCGATTACTATAAATAATTAGAAATAATCAAAAGTAATCTCGGAAAGTAGTTGGATTATTTTCTGATTACTTTTGATTCTTTTTGATTATTTATATTAATCGCAAGTAATCCTGATCACTTTTAGATTATTTGTAATTGTAATCCATTACACCGTGTTACACACATTCTGTCCCATGAACCAAATTTACTTTTTCGGAAAGGGGATAAAAAATAAAAATACACGTGTATCGGCGATTTTCATGTACACGTCAGAATTTTGTTTTAAGTTTGAAGCTCGTAGTGGCCTGTGTGAAAGCCTTTGGACCGATTTTTAAACCTTTTTCAGTGATCCAATCTAGCTGATTTTTTGCAGGCAGACTGTATCACGTGAAATTTTTTAAAAATTAGATTTTTATCAATTCTCAGATTTTCCTAAATTTTTTTTTTTTTTAAATGGTTATCGTTTTTTTTAAGGTTTTAGTTCAAAAAACATTTTTTTTTCGTAACGCTTAAGTAGTTTAAAAATTTGGAGTCTCTTCAAGTTATGCTAAGAAAAGTGAAAAAATAATAAAAATAAAAAAAAGAAAATCTGAGAATTGATAAAAATCTATTTTTTAAAAAATTTGACGTGATACAGACATTTCCACGAGTCTGCCTGCAAGAAATCAGCTCGATTGGATCACTGAAAAAGGGTTAAAAATCGGTCGAAAGACTTTCACACAGGCCACTACGAGCTTCAAACTTAAAACAAAATTCTGACGTGTACATGAAAATCGCCGATACACGTGTATTTTTATTTTTTATCCCCTTTCCGAAAAAGTAAATTTGGTTCATAGGACAGAATGTGTGTAACACGGTGTTATATACAGTCTTACAAAAGTTTACATACCCCTGATATATTTCTCTGGCGGCGGCCATTTACATGACATCATATTCTCGACTTGATGTAAAAAAAAATTAAAAGACCAAATAAAAATATTAAAGGTTTTAATTTTTTTTTTAATTACAGCCAAAAAAAACATCGGAAGTTTACTTTTGCGCCACCTGGTTTAATTAACTTCAATGAGATTTATTATTTGGTGTGGAGTTTTATTGAAAAAAAAAAATAAATTAAAAAATATCATAACTTCATGGATAATTATAAAAAAACTTAAAAAATGTAGATTTTGGTCTCATGTAAATTTACATTACAACCATAAAATACAGAGAAATCTTATTTAGTATCTTGTGCGGCCGCTACTGGCTTTTATGACAGCGGACAGTCGACATGTAATGCTGTTCCACTCCTCCAATAACGCTTACGTAAGAGCTGGATTTGAAGTTATTCGCCGTCTTTTCAGACCACGTTTCAAAATGTCCCCATAAATGCTCAATAAAGTTTATGCCAGGGGATTGTGGGGGTATTCTAGCTTATTTCTAACTTTATAGAGCAGCCATTCTTTTACAATTTTCGAAGAATGCTTCGGATCATTGTCCTGAAGAAATATAGAAGTTTTTTTAATATCCAAAATTTCAAATACTATGGAGGTAGCTGTTCCTCAATATATCTATATATTTGATCTTATCCATAATGCCGTCGATGAAGCTTAGTTGGCCAACCCCATTTGCTGCCACATACATCCCAAGACCATGACTAATCCGCCTCCATGTTTCACTGTGGAGTTAAAATTTTTCTGTGAAAAATCTCCACCACCTCCAAAAACCTTAAATTTACCTTAATATTACTCTTTCCCAAAATGAGGGATCATAATTTCGTATTTTGGGTTGTATTCCAAACGTTTTTGGATGTTTACGGGTCTGAGCAGTGCTTTTTTTTCTCTCAACTCGGCCATTATTTCATTTCCTTTTGATGCTTCTGCGAACAGTCTGGTCGGAAACTGTTACTCCTAGATCGGTCTTCAATTTTCGATTTAATTCGACTGCATTTTGCTTAGGGTTCTCTGAAATCTTTAAGATAGACCCAAAGATTGCTAGCCCGTCTGCTCTGCACATCCCTGGTATGAACTAAACTGTTGAGACGTCTCCTTGAGCGACCCGAGGCAGTCTGCCGATGTGTGGATCTGATTTCAAGAAGCCATAATCCAAACTATTGTAAACAATATGCCTTCTTTTTCTTATTTTCTTTTCGAAAATGTATTTGAAAGTCATTCATTCCCCTTAGGCAACACCCTTTACAAATCATACTGGCACAGCAGGTTAGAATCATCAGCATCACTATCAGCGCCAAAGATGAGCTGCATCGATATTCTTGGTGAGGAAAACAAAAACAACAACAAAAAAAGAATATACGAGCGTACAACATTCTATTAACGGTCTGCGGTCTGGGTCTGCCGTGTCCACCGATTTATCATTTTGATCGCAATAAATTATCAAATCTCCAAGTGTTGCAATTAATTCTGAAATTGTTAAATAGGGTTCACTTGCAATCCAATTGCATCGCATTCAAGAATCTGTGCGAGCACAAGTCTTGCATCCGTCGTCGTCGTCGTCCACTTGTGGGTCCGTCCGTCCGTCCATCGTTCGATCTCATCCCATACTTGGAAGATCAATTTCAATTTCATGTTGCGAAATGTTAAAGGTTCGTTTCATTTTCATTTTGAGGTGAGTTTCATGTTCAGAATGTTTTGGTGGTGGCGGTGAAGACAATTCAGTCGGTACGTTCGTCTGTTTGTCGGTGTGCCGGTCATATTTACAGTGTGGATGTCATTGGATGTCATGCAAATGGTAAAATTACAGGAATTCTCCGGTGTACTCGTACAAGTGTTTGTTTTGTTTGCTGCTCTGCCGATGTGTTTGTTGGCTGCTTGCCAGTGTTATTTGAAGCGACTGTCACGTCACATTCACTTTCAAAGTGTTTGATGGAAAATTAACATGCGATTGTTTCGTTGCTGTTGTACTTTACTTGCAGTTCAATCAATGCGGATGTATCGATTAGAGGCGGTCTGGATGGCAAACGTCGGCATGATATGGACCTCCTTTTCGCGGTTGTTAATTTTTTTTGTTATATTCCAAGCCAGTCAAACAGCGAACATTAATAAATTAGAAGATATATTAGCAGATTTAGGATTACAACACTCAGGAAAATATGGTCTGTAAATTTGAGTAAAATCCATACTAAATGTGTATGAAATGTTTTTTACCTGGATGTTAGGAAAACTTACTTAGCCTAGGTAAATTTTCTTTATTCCCAGAGCAGCGTAAAATAGCTCATTAACTATCAAGATGGATGTAAAGTTCATAAAACAAATTCCTTAAATCAAGAAAAATTGTCATTCAAATTATTTGTTATTTAATTGTTCTGAAATCTTTTGGAGATATAAAAATTATGTTTTCAAGTGAATGTTGGGCAGGTCTCAGATATAACCATAAAGTCTCAGACTTTAAAAGGGTAAAACCCGGCACAGCAAGCAATTAATCTCTGCCAGGAGTTTGAATCACCAAAAATTCTGGGAACATCAGAACCGTTTGTTTGAAATGAGTTCAAGTTGTCCTCAGAGATCAATTTGTAGACTGAACATAAATAGGTAATTTACGGCCATGGTGTGGCAGTCAGTGTGTGCGACTATCACAAAAGTAAACCCAGGTTCAAAAACGGGTGAACCATTAAATATTTTCCAGCAGCTGTTTTCCACCTCGTAAATGCGGGCGACTTTACGAGAAAGAGATTAATCTCTAAGCCTTCTGAAACTTCTCCAAAAAAGCATTCGCCCTGCGGAGCCGGCTTTAAATAGAAAGTTGGTCATTGACTATACAAAATTATATCGCGCACAGCTCACTGATTCGAGAGAAGTTCTCCGTCTCTTCCTTCATAAAATGTTAAGGGAAATAAGTAATTTACAGAGCCGAACTTGGTAGATTATTCCAGCCAAGCTTGGTTCGTCCGTTGCAACTAATTCCTGTCTCAAATGTTTAATAGGAATGGTTGCCATACATTTAACTAGATCCTATTCCTAGCGATTTAGACAGGGTCCGTTTTGCCCGTATTGTGGCTTTAATGTGAAGAATGAATGCAAGTATTATTACAAAGTAATATTAGTTCCAAGATCATTGTCCACATTCTATTAATCGTCGGAGATAAATAGGACTTTGTTGTCACGACATTGTTTAGAACAGTGTAGTGACTACGTTGACCTATATCAGCGGTGTCTTACCAGAGTTCTCCATAATTGGTCTCTGTAGTACTTGTTGCCACACAGAAACTACTAATCTACTGAGACGAAGCGAAACTGTCGTCAAAAAACCCTCAAACTTCGTTCATCTTTGGTATGGTCTTCGCTCAAACGACAACCGTTTTTAATCGCTTGCTCGACGCATGTGTTCGCTCGAGACACTTTACGAAAAAATTCGGCAAAAGGTCTTTTGAGAATGTATGTTGCATGCTTACAAATGGGCGCCCATTCCTCTTCTCCCTTCCTCTTTAATGATTTGCCTGTGACGAAGGCAAATATGTAATGGCAGAGCAAGTCAAAAGAAGTCCCCCAAAGCTAAAGCTAAAGCTAAAGCTAAAGCTAAAGCTAAAGCTAAAGCTAAAGCTAAAGCTAAAGCTAAAGCTAAAGCTAAAGCTAAAGCTAAAGCTAAAGCTAAAGCTAAAGCTAAAGCTAAAGCTAAAGCTAAAGCTAAAGCTAAAGCTAAAGCTAAAGCTAAAGCTAAAGCTAAAGCTAAAGCTAAAGCTAAAGCTAAAGCTAAAGCTAAAGCTAAAGCTAAAGCTAAAGCTAAAGCTAAAGCTAAAGCTAAAGCTAAAGCTAAAGCTAAAGCTAAAGCTAAAGCTAAAGCTAAAGCTAAAGCTAAAGCTAAAGCTAAAGCTAAAGCTAAAGCTAAAGCTAAAGCTAAAGCTAAAGCTAAAGCTAAAGCTAAAGCTAAAGCTAAAGCTAAAGCTAAAGCTAAAGCTAAAGCTAAAGCTAAAGCTAAAGCTAAAGCTAAAGCTAAAGCTAAAGCTAAAGCTAAAGCTAAAGCTAAAGCTAAAGCTAAAGCTAAAGCTAAAGCTAAAGCTAAAGCTAAAGCTAAAGCTAAAGCTAAAGCTAAAGCTAAAGCTAAAGCTAAAGCTAAAGCTAAAGCTAAAGCTAAAGCTAAAGCTAAAGCTAAAGCTAAAGCTAAAGCTAAAGCTAAAGCTAAAGCTAAAGCTAAAGCTAAAGCTAAAGCTAAAGCTAAAGCTAAAGCTAAAGCTAAAGCTAAAGCTAAAGCTAAAGCTAAAGCTAAAGCTAAAGCTAAAGCTAAAGCTAAAGCTAAAGCTAAAGCTAAAGCTAAAGCTAAAGCTAAAGCTAAAGCTAAAGCTAAAGCTAAAGCTAAAGCTAAAGCTAAAGCTAAAGCTAAAGCTAAAGCTAAAGCTAAAGCTAAAGCTAAAGCTAAAGCTAAAGCTAAAGCTAAAGCTAAAGCTAAAGCTAAAGCTAAAGCTAAAGCTAAAGCTAAAGCTAAAGCTAAAGCTAAAGCTAAAGCTAAAGCTAAAGCTAAAGCTAAAGCTAAAGCTAAAGCTAAAGCTAAAGCTAAAGCTAAAGCTAAAGCTAAAGCTAAAGCTGAAGCTAAAGCTAAAGCTGAAGCTAAAGCTGAAGCTGAAGCTGAAGCTGAAGCTGAAGCTAAAGCTAAAAAGCCAGAAAATCGAGGACTTCTTCCTAAAAAAGATAATTTTGTTTACTATCACTTAAATTAGGATCTGCCAAGCAAGGCTGGATATATGTAATAATTTTCCTCTTACTGGTTAAGTGCAATTTTTACTTCGGCTTTTCGGCAATTTCTGATTCATATTACTAGAAAATGTATGAAATATTTGGAGGAAAAGCTCAAACGAAGCTGAATTATTGAATTTAATGATTTACTTGGTTTTACATGTGGGGCATCTCGAGTAAAGCCAAACATGTTGCCTCTCTGGAGAGTACATATGAATTTCATACTCAGAAACCCGTTCTGATTTCACATGGTAATAATCCAGAACTCACACTACACGGGAAATGCCGAATTGTTGTAAAAATTCCTCGTAATTGACCTGGTGCTGCTCTTGAGAACTGGGAAATCTACCGAAACAATTCAACAGTACTAAATTATAATTTCAAGCTTTCTTTCAATCTAACTCACCTCAATGATAGAGTAAATGTTTTGTGCGGCTTTACGCAAAATATGTGATTAATGGCCTCAAAAGAGTCCAACACATCCATATTTCCATTTACTAAACAAAACAGGGTGACCAGCTCACTCAATGCAAATGACAATCCATCAATCACGATTTATCGAAATGGATATACTGATGAAGAATTCGTTATTCACCCTTTGTAATATTTCCACTGCATCGGTATCCAAGACAATAATACAATTAACAATTGTAGAAGAAGAAGAAGAGTCCGACTATGATGAGACGACCATCGTCCTGAACGGGCCTTAAACGGTTTAGAAGTTACAAATAACAACAGGTATTTTAAAAACCAAACGCCTGTTGATTCCCCCATGTGACGAACATGTTAGAGCTGATTTAAATGCGGACTAATACAAGGATTGCAACTGCAAAAGGGATTTGTTGCATTTGTTGGCCAAATGACTATGAAGGAACGCTGTAACTCCATGAACGGCATAAAGCTTTGTGACATCAACAACTGGTGATACGGCCAAATGAACAACCGTCATTCATGGTGTCCGAATGTTCCAAACAATTCCAATTATCACATCTAAAGAATCTTCTGATGTCTAACGGTGGCCCAAATCTCAACATAACGCAATGTATGCGAGATATGTTCACAAGACAGCTTAAAACTGGCGTCAGTACACGGGGGATTTTTAAGGTCAACCTGTTACGACGTCTACTGCTGCTGCTGCTGCTGCTTCTTCCTTTCTATGACATACAATTTCAAGTCACTCCAATGACATCTAATGACAATATTTATAAATTCCACACATGCCATTGACAGATAAGAATGATTGCCGTGAATTGATAGTTCTATCCTGGCAAGTTTCCATATTGAGATGGGCCATCATTAATTCCACAAGAAAAACACGAAATTTTTGGAATAATGACTGCCAGCATCAGCCAGTGCGCCGACCGACGAGAATGGTGTTTGGAAAACAATTACAAGTTCACACGATTATTTAAACCTATTCAAATATTTACGTGCAATTTGAGACGTTACTCGCGGTGGCCGTTTCCAATTCCCCTGTCAATAGACCGACCAACAGACCGACCGACAGATTCACCATCATGTAGGAATGACTGAATGCATGGTAACTTGACAAACATTTAAGCCCAACCGAACCGAACCGAACAGATTCATTAACAAAAGTGACGATAATGGATGGATGCCAGGTATAAAGTGGCATCAATATACACGAGTTGTAAACATGGCCAAGCCAACTTCAGGCGAAGATAAACAAACAGACAAAAACCAAACAGTGGTACTTATGTCGCCTGGCATGCCACAGCACACGGCACCGTACGGCCGGGGCACTGGCACCACTACGAGTACATAGTTCAGGCCATTTGGGCTGGCAGGCAGGCGCTGTTGGTTGCAAAACTCTCAGCTTGAAGTAGAGAGGGAAAGAAGCAAAAAAACAAAAAAAAACACGGCTAAAAGTGTCTAAAATAATTATGCCAACACAAAAATACGATACTTTTGCAAAGTGTTTTTTTTTCTACAACAAATTTTTTTTTATAATTTTATGAGCCGCCAAAGCTGCAGATGACGATCACCATCATCATCATCAGCACCAACGTTTTCATTCAAAATGTAAAAGAAAACCAAAAAAAAAAAACGAATAAAAGTCTGAATGCTTCTTAACATGCATCGAAAATGCATCAGTAGTTATTGCATTTTTTTCAGATATTTTCGGAGGGAATTAATTAAATGGCTTAAATAAGTTGTACTAACAATTGTAGCCCATGTGCCAATCAGCATTTAAATACACGGATCTTGGATCTTCGGACGGATCTGTGAATGTGGCTGCCGTGTTGTTGTTGCTTAACGCTTAAGGCTGAATTATTAACGAGTGCTTGCCACAAACGTACCATGCACAGTGGCACATTGGTTTCCCTTTGTAAAGGCTGCCGAAACTCAAGAACTTTTAATTGAATTACTCAAATGGTTAACTTTCCATTCCTTTGATTCATATTTCAATGTCTCGGTCGTTTCGCTCTGCACATTTACGGGATCTCGGTAATAAAATATCCTCAATCAATATCTCATCGGATGCAGGATCTTCAAAATTATGATGGAGAACATGTTGGAGCAGAATCCGAGTTCGAAACTGGGTAAGACCATCAAACATTTTTCAGCGGCTGTTTCCACCTCGTAAATGTTGGCGACTTTATGAGTAAGAGAGCAATTTCTAAGCCATGTAAAACTTTTTTAGAAACTCATTAGCCGTTCGGAGCCGGATTTAAACTGTAGGTACCGGTCAGCGAGTATACTTAGTTATATCGTACACAGCTCACGGATTCGAGAGAATTTCCCCGTCTGTTCCTTCATGGAATGTTAAGGGAAAATAAGTAAAGTAAAGTTATTAAAGGATACACTTTGAACATCTTCTGCCCACATCCTCGGAGCATCTTCGGAAGGTTAGAGCGAGAAATAAGGAAATTTTTTTAACTAACAACAAAGAAATGATACGTAAACTCCCCGACAACGGACGAGATAGTGTTAGAATTAGGCGATACGAAATAAGCCCCCAATGTACTAATTCGCCAAAACAAAAATGAACTAAGGCCTCATAATTCACTATGCCACAAAACCCCAAACTTGAAAATGAAATAAATTCCCAACGAAGTAAAGTAAACCCCCAAAATTGGAATGAACTAAGTCCCCAAAGTTGTTCTTGATTTTCATAACAAAAAACTAAATTCAAAAATGAAATAAATCCTCAGCAGGTTCTTAGATTTTTCTTCAAAAAAATATTGAAAACAAATTTGACAAAATCCATAATAACAAAACTAAAGAAAATATAACCAATCAAAATTTCAAAAATTAATTATACTTGCATACATTCTAATTATAATTTTTAATGCCCTTAGAACCAGCATCGGCCTGCAATTGAATATGGCATCGTCACAAGTTCCGATGTGTTTAAATTTTTAATAGAACCATATTGGGAGTTTTATCCCTACAAACTACACACTCAGTTTCGTTGTTGTCTGATGGCGTTTCGTCACCGTTTTGAGATAAATCGCCGTCCGAATATTTGTCATCGAAAATATATTCCATTTGTATCATCTTTACACAAATCTCATATTTTTCGCCTACCATTCGGAAGAGAAATGTTGCAACTGCTTTTTTTTACAAATAAAATAGACGCTTCTTTAATTTTATTGTTTTTATGTACACTACTCGTTTCTTTTTTGCAAGTGACCCCCTACTTTCACACAACATTTCGAAATGTCGACTTTTAAAAAAATTCTCATCGCGAATTATTCGGCAGATGTTTCAATTGTAGTGGAAATGAGTTGAAAATGAAATATTCGCGCGAACTGAAGCTCATTCATTCATTGGCAACCAGCGTTGCCACCACAACAAATTTTTTCATACCAAAAATTTCCCAAAAAAACCTACCAAAATCCCTTGTAGCCGACCAAAATGTTCAAAATAAATCAAAATGCACTTTAACGATCTTGTAACATTCATTGAATCGAATAATCGTTTTTTTTAGGATAAACCAAAAATTAAATTAACAATTTAGTTTTTTCAATTCCTAAAAAAAGGACCATTTAATAGCCCATGTTTTAAAATTAAGTCCTAAATCCCTTTTTTGTCTTTCCTGATTTCCTGATAATATGATTATTACCGATTCTACTTTGAAATGCAAATTGTGCGGCGACATTCCTAAATCTTCTTTTGACGTTGTGAATTGACCAAAAATAGGTGGGAGCGAAATGAGACCAGTGGAAACACATCCGCTGATTGATCATTTTTTTACTCGACCAATATATTCGTTGTTAAGTTGTGAGTTTTGCTATATCTCTAAAAATTCGATGACATTGAGCACGTATTTATTTATTTCCTAAAAATTAGTTTTGATTTTGGCGTAAATCTGCCATTACCTAGGGCTTCCAACATACGTAACTGGCAAAATGGTAAGTCGGAGGATCTCTTCCAGAAAGTTATAATTCCAAACAGTTTTGGTGGCGGTGGAAATTGTTGAAATACGAATACGACCATCAGCACCAAAGCTGAACTCCCAGCAATTTATTGGCGAAATAATTCCCAAAAATGGCATCACTTTCTCCATTTCATTGATGTGCATAAAGCCCACAGTTTTTCCACGGAAAAGATTCCCATTTTGAAGTTCGATTAGAATAAGGGAAAAGAGAAAAAATTCCGAAAATTACAAGTGAATTTTGAATTGTGACACTATTGTAGTAAATGATCGATATATTATTATTATTAATCATATATGTTTGAGTTAGCTGCAGTATACCCAAACATATATCGGATTGCCTGCAAACATATTCGTAACATGTTTATTCTCCATACTGTGTGAAATAAAACGAGGGATGTTGCTGGTAAATATCTGCCAGAAGAAGATTCGCATATGTGCCACAGTGCGACGCATGCAACAAGACTCCTCGTTCTCATATATCGTAGATTTAACTATTGCTAAGATATGAATTCATATGAATATTAAATACTGTTATTATGAGTGTCTATCAATATTTCAAGAATATCAACCTACTGTTCCATATACTCAAGGGGAATGGTAGGAGGCGGGCGTATGACCGCTCATGTGTTACGCCACCGAATGGTCGCAAAACCAATATATCATGTGTTGCCATCTTGCCAAATGCCCCCAATGCAAAAAATCCCCATGAATTCCCCAAAATAAAACCTCATACTTTTTAGGTTATATTTAATTTTTTGTGCGTACTGCATTTTTTCAATATGATAAAATTGAACAATGAAAAATTCCCCAATTTTTTAATTTTGGGGAATTTCAAAATAGCCATCGTTCATTTTTCCAGGTTTCCTTCTATCATTAATTTGTTGGGCCGAAAATCACACCAATGGTCGAAAACAATTGTAAACTATCTCATAATATTTAATTTTTCGGTTTATTGTTAATTTGTTTGGCCGATGGTGTTGAATCACATCGTAGAAAAAAATTGGAGATTTTTTAATTTTTTTTTCGTTTTTGGACCATTTTTTGTTAACAAAAATAGACTCAAATGCAAAATTCCAAAAAAATGGAGAATTTTCATAATGAAAAATACTAACATTTCATGAGAAATGCCTCAAAAATGGACAATGATGATATTTTATAATGCACACTGCGTCTGCGACAGCGGTGGTCAAATTCGTATGAATTTAATTTCTCTGATGCTAAAACAATTTACAATTGATCAATTATAAAATTTTTATTCAAAATTTTATTCAAAAGTTACCAAACTTAAAGTTAAATAAAAACTTGCATAGATTCATCAACTGTTTTGTTAAACCACATTTATGCACAACCATTCGAAGGGAATGAGGAAGATGTTTTGAAATCACACACGAGTTTTCATTGTCTAAAATCGGAAACTCAAAAATGTTATCGGCCAATTCACCTTCAGAAGATTTAGTTTCCTTCGTAGACAATTATGAAAATAAACTCAGATACAGTTAACTAAAGGGATGATTCTTCAATGTTATTACATTTATTGAATACGCTACTGTTTCTTCGTTTTTCATTTAATGCTCCTCCACTTTCGAACAACTTATTATTTCGTGTGCAAACAGAAACTTTACAAGACAATATCAACAAATTTGGATGCTTTAAAGCACTGCATTCGAACAACAATTGAGGCAGTTCACACTGAACGTTTCCAGGTTGTAACGTATGACTTTTTCATAAGATGCGGGGCGAGAAAAAAGCTGTTTTCAATATCCTCTACAAATATGCGAATAGCTGAAAATCCAAAAAAATCAATGTTTTGGGTTAATCTAAGAAAAGTTAGAGGTGGCTTAAAGCGACTGAAGTGAGGAAATCCAATTTTGTTTTATTATGTTGGAACCGGAATACACTATTTCAGCCGACTTAGCATAATTTACATTTCAAATTAAATCTATTACTAAAGTCTATTTAGAATGTATAAAATCATAAAAACGTATTTAAATCATAGAATTTATTTATTTTTATTGTTATTTTTATTTTTATTTTTATTTTTATTTTTATTTTTATTTTTATTTTTATTTTTATTTTTATTTTTATTTTTATTTTTATTTTTATTTTTATTTTTATTTTTATTTTTATTTTTATTTTTATTTTTATTTTTATTTTTATTTTTATTTTTATTTTTATTTTTATTTTTATTTTTATTTTTATTTTTATTTTTATTTTTATTTTTATTTTTATTTTTATTTTTATTTTTATTTTTATTTTTATTTTTATTTTTATTTTTATTTTTATTTTTATTTTTATTTTTATTTTTATTTTTATTTTTATTTTTATTTTTATTTTTATTTTTATTTTTATTTTTATTTTTATTTATATTTTTATTTTTATGTTTATTTTTATTTTTATTTTTATTTTTATTTTTATTTTATTTTATTTTTATTATTTATATTTTTATTTTATAGATCTTCCGATAAGCCATCGACAGACAGATTTTTGTCTTCACTGTGACTAGGCAGGGTAATTGACATTATACACTTCTATTAACATGATTTTCTGGTGACAATCGACCTCAATTTTCATCTCTAGTCCAAGCTCTAAGTCTGAGATTTGGTAGATTTTTTTGGCACCACTTCTAAAGGGTGCTCCATTTTGGTTTTTAAAATTAAAAGTAAATGAAACACATATGAAATATTTTTTTCATGATATTTCTTTTTTATTATAAAGTTTGAACGTTGACATTATGTGTGAAACACTACATCATTTAAATGATCACCACGCGAAGTGTTGCCAGCATTGATTCTTTTGAGATAATTTTGGAACACTTTTTGGCTCATATTGGGCGGTATCTCAGCCATAACTTGACGAATGTTGGTTCTTAAGTTGTCAAGAGTTTAGCGTTTATCTGCATAAACACGGTCTTTCGCATAGACCCACAAAACAAAGTCTAATGTTGTCAAATCGCATGATCTTGGTGGCCAGTTGATGTCGCCACGACGAGAAATTACGCGGCCAGGAAATGTCTCTTGCAATAAAGCCATATTCGCTGGAGTTGCGTGGCATGTGGCACTGTCTTGTGGAAACCACATATTCTCCAAGTCGTATCTTAATATATATTTACCCTCGACACTGATTCACTGACTCTGTCACGCAGTACGTAGGAATTTAAATAGGCATTCTATAATTTTCTATATATAATAATAATAAAAAAAATAATATTTTTTTTTTTTGTACAGAAATTGTGTTTTCCCCAAATTTTTTTTTTACCAAAATTTTTTTTTTCCAAATTTTTATTTGTACAATTTTTTTTTTTTTTAAAAAATTTTTTTTTCAACAAATTTTTTTTTTTACAAAGAATTTTTTTTTTACAAAATTTTTTTTTCCAAATTTTTTTTTTTTCAACAAAATTTTTTTTTTCAAGAAAATTTTTTTTTTTCAACAAAATTTTTTTTTTTCAACATAATTTTTTTTTTCAACAAAAATTTTTTTTTTCAAAAAACAAATTTTTTTTTCCATATTTCAACGGGCGCCATAGGCGCATTACAACTTACTAGTTCTTCAATAGCAGGCAGAAAAAAGTCGGTTATCATACGATCATAACGCTCCGAATTGACGTTTTCGAAGATGTAAGTTCCAATCACACCTTCCGACCAAAGAGCGCACCAAATAGTGACTTTTTGTGGATGTAATGGCCTCTCTTCAATTACTTGAGGATTCTCAGAACCCCAAATACGACAATTTTGTTTATTAACTTAACCACCGAGTGAGAAATGTGCTTCATAACCATAAACCATAATCTCCTCCTAAAGCACGATGTGTGGCTGTGCCGGAATCACCATTTTTGTAGTAGGTTTTAATAATTTGTACGGGTTGTGTGAAGCGACCGGTTTTCGTCAATGTCAGACTTCCAACTGAAAAGAAGAAAAAAAATTGGTTTAACAACTTAGCTTGACAGATGTCGAATTCCAGCCCTGTACTTTTGAAACCACGAAGTGGATAACCCTATATTTCTGTTTACATAAATATCATTCTCCTCTTTTCCCGCCATTTCATGAGTATCTTTTCTTGTGATCGATTATAGCCTGCAGCTTTGCGTTATGGGCAGCATTCTTTACTTCTGTAGCTCTTTAGCGAATATGTTCACACTGTCCACTGATATCATCGGCGAAGATTTTTTTTCTTTTTTTTTAGGACTTTGTAATTTTGAATGTCTACTGTATTTGAAGCTTTGTAATGACTAACATTTGCTGTTTTGTTATATGCCAAGGCCAGACGGAACACCGAGTTCTAGTTCGCCTCGAGGAAATGTCTCCCTCGGATACTGCTGCATACTCTGACGAACAGCGGTTATGTTTGCTGACGTACGGAACGAACTGGAACGATGACCACGTAAAATGGTGACAATGCCCGCATTGTGGCTGCATGAGAACAGATGATTTGTAGGTGTGTCGACTATTAACCATCGAAGGCAATTCGTGGAGGAGTGTTGAACTATGTCGCTTCGATGCGTTGCCCCTGATAATTTGCCTTCTGACTCCAGATGCAAAAAGTTAATGTCTGCAAAAGGACAAGTTTTAGTTCGCATCGTGGAAATGACAGCCTAGATTCCGTTTCGCACTCGGCGATGTTTTCCACAGATCTTCTGTGCTGTTCATGTGGGATTACAGGACGATAGTCGGCTGAGAAGGACGACGTAGGGTTGCTTATTTTGATAAGCAAATTGGTGCTTCATGCTCCGGTAATTTGTTTTCAGAGTCTGACAGAGGACACGAAAATGAACCGCAAATTCTTGCCGTCCCCAGGGGAAATCTCTTTACCTGGCAGAAGAACAACCCATTCTCAGAAATGAGAACATCGAATGGGGGCCATGGGCCACTAATTGTACAAGCCTGCCATTTAGAATTTGTAGCTGTGTCGTACATGCATTACCGTGTTGCATGCCATCGAAGCAAACGGCACAACATACAAAACTATGTTTGTCGCCGGTCGCATGTACATACGAGCCAACAATGACAACGGCGTCTTTATGCTGCCGCCTGGTGTAGTTATGTCAGCCCGAGAGTACTACTCACTCGTCCGTCTGTATGTAAGTGGGTAAGAACGAGTGTACGCTGGAGATCGTGTTGGACCTTGTGTGTTAAATTTTGTGTTAAATCATGTTGTTCGCCGTACATACTTGAGTTGCTCCAATGCGCCGAACAAAGAGCCGCTAACTATATTTGAATTTCGGGTTGGAGTTTAGAACAAGGAGTGTACCGCACTGTGGCTCGGCGGCGGCGGCGCAAACAATCTTCTGTGCCAATTGTCCAAAAGGCCTCACTCATTCGTACCTCATTCATCTACCGAGCGATCGAGGTTGCGGGCATTAGTTTTCTGTTGTTGTCTTTAAGGTTGATTCTGTGGAGTGGTTGCAGTCGGTACTCGGTGCGGCGGTGTCATCTTCTGGAGGAGGGACGAGATAAGCACACAACATGGAAACATACGTATTATTAGGCTGACACAAGTCGTGCACGATTTTTCGTCATTTTTTTTTAAATTTTTTTTGGTTTTTCCGTTGGCTACATTGTCGACAATTTTTGTTTTTATTAAAGTGTCTGTTTAAATGGGAAACAACAGCAACGACAATAATAACTAAGTAATACAACTCCTAATAAAAACCTTTTTGTACCCCGTCCCCCACAGCCTTTGCCAGTTAGTTTGCCATCATAGGAGTCTCCCATCGCAGTCGAAGTTATGGCCTGAGTGGCAGTTTGTCTTGTTGTTCATGTCATTAATGAAAAATATGATTATCTGTGGAAAATACATATTTTATAATAAAAATCAGGGGGGAGAATGAATTGTAGTCGATGTTGTGATTCTGTCGTTTCTTGCCTTGCTAGGCTTTAAATTATATTTAGCAACGACACTGGCGGCGCTGGCTGCGACGGCGCATACAATTTAAATTATAAATATAATTATGTGGAAACATTAGTAGATACTTGTGCTTTGGTTAATTCCCAATACGCTACACTGTGTTCTAGTAAAGGATATGGCCGGTTGGTGACTCTCAGCGGACTTGGGAAACCCCTTGTCCGAATCATGCGGTAACCAACACATGGACTTTGGTAAGGTTAAGGGCATGATGGCGGAGTTACTGCATCTTTAAGACACGAATAACTTGTAGTTATTCCAAAGATCGGTTCCCCGAATACAGAGTATCATCTGAAAAAGTCGAATCTTTGAAAGACTTCACTCAACTTTAGGGGAGACGAGTGGCAAACAATTAAGGACTACAGTGGCTCAATAATGTTTTGAGGACAAACAGCAATATGTGATGTAACCGAGAATGGTATCAAATATCAATGATGTGTTTCACTGGATACACATTTTTATTTAATGCTACTTAGGTTAGTTAGACCTGATTTACACGATGACTTTTTGCTTGATTTTAAAATCGCGATTTGAAAGTTTGTAGGCGAAAGGTGTGGTGAAGATTGTGGGGTTAGAAAAAAATCACAAATCAAAAATTTGAGGTTTTTTTTAAAAAAAATTTTTTTTGGAGAATATTACGAGGTAGAAAAGTTGTTTTTTTTAATTTTTTTTTTTTATTTTGACATCACACATTTTTGGGATTTTTTTTTCTACTTCACACATTTTGAGGATTTTTAAAAATTACTTTTTGACTTCATACATTTTGTGGTTTTTTTTTAGATTATTTTTGACTTCATACATTTTGAGTATTTTTTTAAAAAAAAATCTGTTTGACTTCATACATTTTGTGGATTTTTTTAAGTTTATTTTTGACTTCACACATTTTGAGGATTCTTTTTTAAATTTTTTTTCTACTTCACACATTTTGAGGATTTTTAAAAATTACTTTTTGACATTTTGATGCTTTTTTTTAGATTATTTTTAATTTTATACATTTTGAGTATTTTTCTTAAAAAAAAATTCTGTTTGACTTCACACATTTTGAGGATTTTTTAAAGTTTTTTTTTGATTTCACATATTTTGAGGATTCTTTTTAAAAAATTTTTTTTTCTTCTTCACACATTTTGAGGATTTTTAAAAATTACTTTTTGACTTCATACATTTTGTGGTTTTTTTTAGATTATTTTTGACTTCATACATTTTGAGTATTTTTTTAAAAAAAATTCTGTTTGACTTCATACATTTTGAGGATTTTTTTAAAAATTATTTTTGACTTCACACATTTTTGGGATTCTTTTTTAAATTGTTTTTCTACTTCACACATTTTGAGGATTTTCTAAAGATTATTTTTGACTTCACACATTTTGAGGATTCTTTTTTTAAATTTTTTTCCTACTTCACACATTTTGAGGATTTTTAAAAATTACTTTTTGAATTTATATGTTTTGAGGCTTTTTTTTAGATTATTTTTGACTTCATACATTTTGAGCATTTTTTTATAAAAAATTCTGTTTGACTTCATACATTTCGAGGATTTTTTAAAGTTTATTTTTGACTTCACACATTTTGAGGAATCTTTTTTAATTTTTTTTTCTACTTCACACATTTTGAGGATTTTTAAAAATTACTTTTTGACTTTATACATTTTGAGGTTTTTTTTAGATTATTTTTGACTTCATACATTTTGAGCATTTTTTTTATAAAAAATTCTGGTTGACTTGACACATTTTGAGGTTAGAAAAAAGTCAGAAATCATAAATTTGAGGTTTTTTTTTAAAAAAATTGTTTTTGGAGAATATTACGAGGTAGAATATATTCACAAATTTGTTTTTTTTTAATTTTTATTTGACATCACACATTTTTGGGATTCTTTTTTAAATTTTTTTTCTACTTCACACATTTTGAGGATTTTTAAAAATTACTTTTTGACTTCATACATTTTGATGGTTTTTTTTTAGATTATTTTTTACTTCACACATTTTTTATTAAAAAAATAATAAAAATTCTGTTTGACTTCACACATTTTGAGCATTTTTTTTAGTTTCTTTTTGCATTCACATTTTTTGAGGATTTTTTTAAAAAACTTCTGTTTTGACTTACACATTTTGCTTTTCAACAATTTTACGAATTAATATACTTGAACGTCGATTGGAACTGAGTCGCAAGTAAAAAGTCAACGTATAAAATTATATGATTTTTGAATGCAAATCCAAAAGAGAATTTAGAAAAAAAGTCAAGCCATCGGCTCCTCAGACGTACCGGTTTTAGTTGGTCGGTGTACGGGGCAGCACCAGTTTTTTAAGTAGACCTACATCGAGAATATTCTAAAATGTCCCAGCATAGAATCAGCGACCAGTGGATGGAAAAACGAACTCCACTGTCGTCACTCAACCGATCGTGATGGGGATGATGTGTGGGCGGCTACTACTACTAATTAATTTTTCATGATTGAAATGGCTGGGAACTGCTCTCGAATCAATGAGATGTGCTCACTGTTCGGGACCTACCGTTTAAAGCCGTCTCCGAACGGCAAATGTTTTCTACTCGTACATTTGCCAGCATTTACGAGTTAGAAAATGGCCGCTGACAATTTTTGATGGGCCTACCAGGTTTCAAACCTGGGTTCTACTGTGTGATTGTCACACACACTACCTACCACACCACGGCCGTCCAACAGTGTGGGCGTCTACTGCGCAAAGGAAAAAAAGTTTCTCTGAAAGAAGTGTAGAAATCACGCAATGAAATTATTGCTGTCCGATTAGGTGGGTGTCCCACTTATGAAACTAGCCCGTTGGAGTGTTTGTCCAGAAGACTGATTTATGGTAAGTCATTGGAACAAATAGCAACTACAATCAATTGATGTGTTTTGCAGAATTTGTAGTTTTATTCCGCGGCCACTAAAAACTTCTTGTCACTCAACGCTTTTTCCCATTTGGCTTTGTTCTTCGATCGTTCTTATTTACAATCGAACGATTATTCTGGAAATAAACGAGTAATATATTACTTAATCGAATGAGAATCTACGATACAACCGATTATTACTAACTTTTTTTTGAAGAAAATTATGCTGCAAAAGAGGAATCCATTAACGATTCAAGTCCTTAAGGCGAATATTCAGCAAACCATATGGTTCATTTGGTTCATTTTGAAATCTCGATAATATCCTGATATTTCAAAAACCATAGCCAATATATGAAGATATTTATGGCCAGACATCTCGGATCCAGACATCCAAATATATCAGTATCTGTGTCCAGATATATCTACTTGTTCCAGGCCCATTCAAAAATTGGCAAATAAAACGCCAAAAGTCTTTTCGACAGGTCGTCGACAGACCTGAAGCGACCAGTTTGTGACTCTGATGTTTTGAAAAAAAAGTATCCGTGTCTCCCAGTTTTGCCCAAAGTCAGGTTTCCAAAGACTTAAGGCCTCGTTGTAATTTTTGCCAAAAACAAAATATCATTTTCTCAGGCTCATATCTTGCAAACCGTTTAGAATTTTAATTTACTCTCTAGAGCAATCTGGTAGCTCTTGTCATAATTGTGAACTTATAAAATCCAAAAAAAAAAAATTGATTTACATTTGCCTTTTTCCCCTGTTCAGGTCCATTGGTGGCAAACCGTTCAAAATTCAAGGAAACAGTTAACTACAAAAACGTACCTAAGATCTGAATAAACAACTAGAACATATGAAATTCCCAGGATTGATTCTAAAAAGTCAATCAATCCACATTTGCTTTCTGGAATAGCATTAAGCAATTTTTGGAGCGTATGAGTAATATTAATTTGAAAGCCTAACACTCATACTCATAATTAAATTGAATTGATGGAATTTTTTTTAGAATAGCTGGAACCATGTGAAAATTAATTGGAATTTTATTAGTTTTATGGGATTTTGACCCGGAAGATAAAGGTTTTTTGATATTCTGTCAAGAGCTACAATTTCTGTCAAGAGCTACAACTTCGCCTCAGAGGGTCAGTCAAAATTCCAAACGGTTCGGAAGATATGAGAATATGATCTTTTTTTTTGACACCGAGGCTCCAAATCCTTGGGGGCCCATAAAAAAAGTCCATGACCTTGGGCAAAACTGGAAGACAGAGGTCTTATTTTATTTTTCTTTTATCTCGTAGTATTGGTTATATTTCCATGACTTTAACTTAACACACAGTTTTATCGAATTTCTTTCTTTGAAAAATCCATTCACCTTCCATGAGAATAGTAGCGTGCACACATGATCCACCTTGACTTGACACTGCACAGCAATGTTCTCCATCAAGTCTATTTGTTACTTCATATCTGGGAGCTCGTATGCATGTGTCTTTGTGCAGATCGTGCCGATGTTGCCTGGCTTGGTAATCGAGTAGATTTTGCCACTACCCCTCATATTGGCCAAGTCATAGGTTTTGCAGACACCCAGCCGTACATTGGAAGTACCCGGCGTACGAGTGAGTACAAGGTGTGATTTAAGGCCTAATTTGAAGTAACATAGAAATAATTGACTGCTTATTGAAAATGTGATCTAACAACTCGGAGAGATACACATTTGGAACATGAGCAAACATGCAAATTATACGAATAAGTGGTGAGTACACGAGGAGAATCAACCTCAAAAGGGAGAATGAAAATCCAACTTGATTGGGATAGAATACAACACAGAAAGTAGTTGTTACGCTGTGCAAAGTTTTATGTTTCGCCATGGAGAAAAGATTCATTAGGACAAATTAGATTGAAATAATTTAATGTTTTTTTTTTATTATTAATTTGTAACAAATTGGGCATGATATAGACTCAAAAAAAAAACTATATGGTGTAATTGAATGGATCGTAATAACGGGCTGAGACGGGTGGAACACGCCTTTAAGTCTCCTTTATTGCACAGAAAAAAAATCGAAATCGTTGCCACTCATTATAAAATTTTTCTTCTTTTTTAAAAAATTGTTTACTTTAATTTTTGAAAATATTTGAAATCTTTGTATTTTATAATATATAAATGAAATCAAAAAAAATCTTTATATACAGTCAAACCTGGATAAGTGGAATAAGTGAAACATTTTTTCTGCCCAGCCCCCGGACCATTTTTTCTTCTATGAAGTGCCTCTGTAATTGCAATTCCGCTGTTGTTTTTTGTTACCTTTGTAAGTGAATAATTTGGTCAATTTCATGCCTCAAAAAGGATTTACCTCGGTAAGTGATTACGGTAACGGATTACCACTGCAAGGGGAAGTTTTTTACTCTACTCGAAACTAACAAAATTACAATCGTTCAAACTCATTTAAGTGCAACGGCTACAAAAAAAAACCTCTATTAGTAGAAACTACAATAAGTGGAACGCCCTTATAAATGGAACGAAAAGTTCAGTACCTAGAAGATTCCGCTTATCCAGGTTTGACTCTATATATACAACACTTGCGTGACTGGCTGAATGATTTAACCTGACCAAACAACTGTAGCCAGAATCATGAAACACATTTTTGGCAAAAAAAAAAACATGTGGATAAAAGTTAGAAGGATAAATAAAAGGTACTAAAGGGATAACAAAAATGTGTGAAAAAAAATGTAAATCGACAGGAATGACCCAACAATTGGGAGTGGTGGAAATGGGGACTAAAAAATGTTCATAACGGGCCCGAAGCTGGTAAGATATAAATGAAAAAAATAATCTACAGGGTTTTTCCAACAAGAGCTGTTATTTTGGTATTCCCGTTAATTTGATTGAGAAAGTATTTGTTACTTAATTTTAAAAATTTTGTAAAAAATATTTTGAGAAAACTATTTTGTAAAAAAAAATTTCGAAAAAAAATAAAATTTGTGGAAAAAAAAATTTTTGCTGAAAAAAAAATTTTTGTTGAAAAAAAAAAATTTTGTTAAAAAAAAAAATGTTTGTGGAAAAAAAAAAAATTTGTTGAAAAAAAAATTTTTGTTGAAAAAAAATTTCTTGAAAAAAAAATGTTTGTTGAAAAAAAATTTCTTGAAAAAAAAAAATTTGGAAAAAAAAAATTTTTGTAAAAAAAAATTTGGAAAAAAAAAATTTTTGGTAAAAAAAAAATTTCTGTACAAAAAAAATATTATTTTTTTTATTATTATTATTTATAGAATTATTATAGAATGCCTATTTAAATTCCTACGTACTGCGTGACAGAGTCAGTGAATCAGGGAATCAGTGTCGAGGGTAAATATATATTAAGATAAAGAGGGTATGCCGTTGATAATAAAAGAAAAACATCCGCTTACCGGACCATATCCTTTTCATGTAATTTTCCATAACCTATGTACTCGATAGCCTCACGAATTCTATCTATGAGATCTTGAATCGACGCTTGGCTGTTGGCGAGACAAGATCTCGGTGGCCAATTGTGATCATATCTTCGAAAGATAACACGGTCCGGAAACTTTTCCCTTAAAAAAGCAATGGTTTCGTTGCTTGTGTGGCACGTAAACGTTGTTGAAAGTAAACGTTGCCCAGATCAATATAATCCAACTCCGACCATAAAAAATCATTAATCATCTCTCGATAGCGCAATCCATTTACCGTAACTGTTGATCCAAACTCAGTTTCGAAGAAGTAAGGTCCAATAATCCCGCCGAAAACGGGGAAAATGTTTCCCCAAAACCTTTCGAAATACTCAAAACTACAAAACAACAGGTGGAAATGAGTTTCCAATCGGGATAAAAAAGGGGGTGAAAATAAAAAAAGTTAGAGAAAGTTAGAGCTAGAGGAGAGAAAACAAAGGGGAGTGAAGAAAATTGTAGTGGACAGAAATGATTAAATTTTTGGAAGAAATAGGAAAGTTGACCAAAAAAGAAGAAGAATAATTTACAAAATAACCGCAAGTAGAAATATGCATGGCGACTGCAGTTGAATTGGGTTGTAAAAAGGATAAAATAAGTGGGGAAAAACTACATCAAATTAATATGAGGCCATAAACGGACAAACAAGGAGCCAAGACAGGTCAATATATAAAATGGTATAGAAAGGATCAAAAAGGTCTGAAATGGTACAAAAACGAGATTTAAAGATACAAAAGGTGGGTAAGCCAAAAAGATTAATAAAATGAGCTAACAATTGGAGGAAACTAAAAGACGACAAAAGCGGTCCAAGACCGGTAAAATATACAGAATGGGAATGTGGGAAAACGTTTTAAAAAAATCATACTGAGCGAGAAATAGAAAAGGAAATACCATGAAACTTCCATAGCTCGAACTACCATAAGTGGAATTTTCTTTAAGTCGAGGCACTTCTAGTGGCAGTTAAGCAGACAAATTCCCTAAAACAATTTTATAAGTAATTCCATAACACAACGTCTCCGTCGAACGTTTCTACGGAACAATGGTGGTTCGAGTTATGAAAGTTTAATGTAAATATTGGCGGGCTTGAAAGTAAAAAAGTCGCCGAAAGTTGTGCTTGCTTACCCAGATTGGAAATTCATTGTGTATATCGGATCGTAATATGTTGTTACTATGATGAATAATTTTCAGTTTCCAATATTTTACTTGCAGCTTTAAAAGTGACAAAAGTGATCGAAATAAAACAGATTACTTATTTCTCTTAATGGTCTGGAATACGATGGAGCTTTTGGTGTAATTTCCACAATTTTACCGTCAGTCATTTAACCGAATGACAAGAGTGGATCAGAGACTGGGCCTGTCAACAGGTTCAGCGATCCGACATCTTCTTCCCAGGTTATTAATTTGCCTGAGACCTCAAAGCTCCGCAACTCTCTCTCAATTCAAGTGAAACTATATCTCTCAAAAAGTGATTTGACAAGATGTAATCGCAAAACACTGTCCGAGAAGCAGAGAGTCTCTGAAGTGGGCACGAGTTATATACGATCGACAGAATGCCTAGTCTGCTGTTGTTTTAAAGCAAGCTGGAAAAAAGGTTGCAGTTGCCAGTGGAACCGCCGGCATCGAAAAGGCCCAATGGGATTAGGGGTATCAATGGTCATAGGACTTTTGTTGAGCTTGTGAAAGACAACAGGGCAAATGATGATGATGTGTGCACGCCCATGTTCTCATGGAGATTCTAAATGCATCTACCTTGACTACGACAACGCCAAAGGTTGCGGAATCCCTACTTCGTAGACTTTATTCAAGGCTTGTAATCACAGCCTTGTATCTCACAATTGAAAGGACGGCCGATTGGATGGGTCTCGCAGACATGCAGTATTTATAGTGAATGTCGAGTCCCTACCCAGTCTTGTTATAGTCCAGGGTCTAGTCTTATCTGGGTTCAACCAAATTCATATGAAGATCTAGAAAAGCGATAAGAGAGGCGATCTGACAGATACTGCATTGGGTAACAGGGAAAGAGAAACGCGTCTCCTCCTTTTATGATGCACTGGATTACTTGAAGAATATATTCAATAAGTTGTAATGCGCCTATGGCGGCCGTTGAAATATGGAAAAAAAAATTTTTTTGAAAAAAAAATTTTTGGGGAAAAAAAAAAATTTAGTTGAAAAAAAAAAATTTTGTTGAAAAAAAAAAAATTTGGAAAAAAAAAATTTTTGTTGAAAAAAAAACTCGTAAAAAAAAATTTTGTAAAAAAAAAAAAATTTGTAAAAAAAATTTGTAAAAAAAAATTTGTAAAAAAAAATTTTGGTAAAAAAAAATTTGGGGTAAACACAATTTCTGTACAAAAAAAAAATATTTTTTTTTTATTATTATTATTTATAGAAAACTAGCTGACCCGGTCTGCGTTGCTGGCCCTACCAAACCAAATTCATATGAAGATCTAGAAAAGCGATAAGAGAGGCGATCTGACAGATACTGCATTAAGTAACAGGGAAAGAGAAACGCGTCTCCTCCTTTTATGATGCACTGGATTACTTGAAGAATATATTCAATAAGTTGTAATGCGCCTATGGCGGCCGTTGAAATATGGAAAAAAAAATTTAGTTGAAAAAAAAAATTTTTGTTGAAAAAAAAAAAATTTTGAAAAAAAAAAAAATTTTGTTGAAAAAAAAAAAATTTGGAAAAAAAAAATTTTTGTTGAAAAAAAAACTCGTAAAAAAAAATTTTGTAAAAAAAAAAAATTTGTAAAAAAAATTTGTAAAAAAAAATTTGTAAAAAAAAATTTTGGTAAAAAAAAATTTGGGGAAAACACAATTTCTGTACAAAAAAAAAATATTTTTTTTTTATTATTATTATTTATAGAAAACTAGCTGACCCGGTCCGCGTTGCTGGCCCTAAGCAAACATTAGTGTTGTATTACACATATTTATATAGGAAAGGGGAGTTTTTATCCCTTTTGCCATTTTCACCCCCTAAATGTAGATAAATCCAAACAATGTGTAGCCTATGTTACTCGCGGGGTTATTCGGAAGATTACCTGAAAATTTCATCAAAATCGGTCTAGCCGTTTTCGAGTCCATACGTTACATACATACACACATCCATTTTTATATATATACACCAATACCTCGCTTTGCGACGATAATTGGTTCCCAAAAAATTCGTCGCAATCAAAACGTCGCAATTCGAGAAAACCTTTTGTATGGAATTGCACTGAAATATTAAAGATACGTTCCAATTCTAAATCAAATCCATTATTTTACCAAAAACAAAGTAATTTTTAGTTTTTTTATAAAATTATTTAATATTATAAAAAATGAAGACTTAAAAATTAAAGGAATTATTAAAATAAAAATTTAGTTATTTCAATAGTTTTATTTTTAATTAAAGAAAACAAATTCATTAAAATTAAAAAACATAGCAATTCAAACAACAAAAATTCATTAAAACTAAAAAAATTGAAAATTCAGTACTGTTATAATCTAGATTTTTAATGATTATGAAGAATCAGAATCTAGCGTTATTGGTGTGATGCAACAGTTGTTGGATGTGTAGATGTAGATGCTAATGGCTGCAAATATTTTTCCAAAGTTTGCTGGATCGTTTTCTTTTTTTGTTGCAAGTAAATCTCCTTGTAGGAACTTACGCAATCAGTTAAGGATCGTGCCACTTTTGAACTTCTTTCTTCGTCAGGGTCAGTTTGTATAAAAATAGAAGCTGCTTCGTCAAGTAGGGCCATAGCTTTGCTAATTTGTTTTAATGTTAGAATTTTTGGTTCAGGAGTTTCAATTAAATTTTCTGTTGGATTCTCTTTATACGCCAATTCAATATCCAAATCTATTAAATCACTATTGCTGATATCTTCATTCTGTGCTGTAATAATCTCTTTCACACCATCTTCGTCCATTCCCTCAAATTCATTTTGCTTTGCCAGATTTACAATTTAAGTACAAACTGCAGATGTTTCAACACGACTATGACTAGAGTCAAGGTTTTTATGAATACATTCGGGCCATATTTTCCGCCATACACCATTCATACAAGAGGGTGATATATAGGGTGATAGATATCAAACGTTTTTTGTATGTATGTATGTACATACATAGATGTTAGTGTGAGTAACAACAAACAAAACGACATATTCAACCATTGGTTCTTTGTACATATTTTTTTCCAAAAGTTCCGTTAAGCGTCGTTTTTCTTTATACGTCGCAATGTGAAATTTTTTACGTCGCAAGCTGAAATGATGCAAAATTTTTTTTCGACGCAACGCGAAATGTCGCAAAATGAAACGTCGCAAAGCGAGGTATTGGTGTAGATATATAAGATATATAAGATATAAGATTATAGAATGCCTATTTAAATTCCTACGTACTGCGTGACAGAGTCAGTGAATCAGTGTCGAGGGTAAATATATATGTATTAAGATACTAAGTCACACGAGGATGTGTGTGAGGGTCCGTGGAGAATTTGTTCAACACAAAGTCAGACTACGAATTTTGTGAGAGTCCGTGGAGAATTTTTCAACACAAAGTCAGACGAGGAGCTTGTGGGGGTCCATGGAGAATTTTTTAACGCAAAGTCAGACGAGGGGCTTTTTGAGGGTCGGTGGAGAATCTCACAGTCAGAAGAAGGGCTTTGTGAGGGAGAATTTTTTCAAAGTCAGACGAGGAGCTTTGTGGGTGTGCATGAAGAATTTTTTCAACACAAAGGCAGACGAGGATTTTTATGAGGAAGATCTTCTTGTGGACACAGGCGATGTTGCGGATGAGACGATGGTGGGGAAATCTGGTGGTACTTTGGTTTCTTCTGATAAATCACCGCCACTCTTAGACAACAATCGTAGCTTTAAAAAGTTTGCGATTTTACGAATGAAAGTCATTCCTATATACTCACTGACCAAGACTTAACTCAAACCCGCGTAAAAATTCTTTTTAAAGGGTTTGGTCATGCTGATCGTACTTACTTACTTCCGTGAATAAACTGACGGGGAACTTCTCCCTCTCGAATCACTATTCGTATACTCACTGACCAAGACCTACTGTTAAAAGCGGGCTCCAAACGGCTTATGGTTTTCTAGAGAACTTTTACATGGCTTAGAGATTACTCTCTTACTCGTAAAGTCGCCAGCGTTTATGAGGTAGAAGCAGCAGCTGCTGAAAAATGTTTTATGGTCTTGCCAGGTTTCAAACCTGGGTTCTACTGTGTGGTAGTCGCACACACTACCTACAACATCACGGCCTTCCAGCCATAGTACGGAGAGTACTCAATTTTTATTCTCTTCACAAGAGAAAAATACCTTATGAGAAAAAAATTGTTCTCCTCAAAGATAAATATAAATTTTTCTCAAGATACATATTTTTTTCTCGTGAAAGTAATTTAAAATATGAAGAGAACAATTATTTTTTTCACTCACGAGATTTATCTACCGAGCACTCGCGCGAGAGTTATATCTACTCATTAGAAATTAATTCTCATTCATGAGTTTAATCATTAGAAAAAATATTCGTCATCAACTGCATTTTTAGGAAATCCCTTTACAACGGCGAAATGGGACGAAAATATGTATAACAAATAATTAAACTTTCAGCGGATAACATTTTTTTTTCTTTTTTATTGTTTTCAAACCAAAAAATTAAATAAAAAATAAGAACCATAATAACCAACAATAATAACCATTTTTTTTCAACTGCTTCAAACAAAACAATAGAAGAAACTGACCTGCGTCAATTTCCAAACACAAGTATTTTTATATTTCTTGTCTCACGCGTGCTCTCTTTAATATTTATCTTTATTTAACTTTCGCACTCAGAATGTAAAACAAAACTCTCGTGAAAGTTATTTTTATGAGTGAGTGTTATCTTTTCTTCTCTTTCGTTAGATAGAGCACTACTTTTAAAGCATGCATTGATCACTCATGAAAGATAAAAAAGATAACTTTCGTAGATAAAAATTCCTTTCACGAAAATTATTTTTTTTTGTCTCTGAGTGTGAGTAACAAAACGAGAGATAAAAATGAAAAGACCTTTCGCGAAGCGACATTTTCCGTACTATGCTTCCAGCTCACCGATTTGAGAGAAGATCCCCTTTGAATTTCTTAATAGAATGTTGAGGGTTCTCATACGTTTTATGAGGGTTCCTAATGGGCAACAAATCATAACTCCTTTTTCCAATTGAATCTAATCCCCGAAAACACTACCCACCCTAATATGTAGATATTAAACGAAATTTAGTTTAAAACTATGCCTCACCATTCATCTCCATTGGCATGAACAATTTACATGTAAATGAAATTTTTATTTTTAATTTAAATTAATAACGATTCAAATCGAAATATACGAGCGAATTAATCGTGTATTCATTTCGAGCGAGTAGTGTGGCGGGACATCGCATCTTGAAAAGACAACTCGTGGAGCGGCCGGGCTGAAGGTGTGGACGCTGGGCTGGCTGGCTGGTTAAACGTTAAACGTCGATGCCGTTCTCTTCGCTGGTGTGTGTCACGTTTACTGCATTTACTTTGAGGTCAATTGGAATAGTTTCTTGTTGTCGTTGGCATTGTTGTTGTTGCAGTTGTGGTAGCCATCATTATTGTTGTTTGTGTTTTCAACAAACATTAATTATATTAATTGTAAAATTATATTATTATTGCATGTCATGTCTCGTACATGCAGTCATAAACACACACACAGACACACACACACAGACTCACTGACCAGCATTCATGTAGTCAATCGTCGTCTGGGAGATTCGATTTCAACGGAAATTCTTAGCGGCCAATTGTCCGTGGTCTTGGTAGAAGCTCTGCAGGCGGATTTGCTGTTAAATGATATCACACAGTCATTATTTGTGGCAGCGACAGCGACAGCGACACCGCCACCGATACAATGGGAAGATATTCAGCGTTGGAATGTCGGAGACCCACAATTCGCGCAACAATGTTTCAATTACAAACACGTATGTAAAGTAATCAGCTGAGGCGGTCTTGTAGGGGCGGCCAGTGATACAAGAAAGTGTAGGTTCAATCTGAGTAGAGTCGTCACGATTTGTAGGCTCCTTAACGTTGGGTTACTCTCAGATCCAATTTACACGATGACTCTCCAACCAGAGAGAGAAGGCTTGCGTTTCGACGATTTGTGGAGAAGGGGTGCAGAGAAGCAAGAGGTGGAGGGGTTGGAAAATAGACACAAAATAAGTCTACACAACAGTCTAGTTTGTATTTAGAAAGTTAGGGCTCATGATTTAACGAAGGGTTTTCAAAACAAAATATCAAGGAAAACCCTGGTGAAGATGACATCGCCTAAGTCAGGACAATACGCTTTAGATCAACATTAGGAAGGGGAAGAAAATCCGAAGTAAAAAACAAATATGTTATTAAGAAAACAAGAAGAGATTTTCTGAAAGTTTTTCAGAAGTAATTGTCCAGGAACACCCTGGGCAAGAAGACATCGAGTAACTCGGGTAACATTAAGCAGGGAAAACCCAATTTGTTATTAGAAAAATAAGGAGAAATTATACTGAGCGTAATAGAACATAAACCAACTTAATCTCGCTTTCAAAATCTATATGTCGCCATTGGACTGGGAACCATTACCCTGCGTCGATCTGATTCCTTTTCGAACAGAACAGCCAATTCCGCCACACTCGGCCAAAACTCTGCTCTCGATGTGGGTATAACAAAACCGGAAATAAAACACTCACCGGCATCTCTTGGTCAAGTCAGAACATGTCCCTGTTAGACTTAAGTCTCCAGGAATACCTCGTAGGACTGGGAACCATTACCCTACGAAGATCTGCATCCTTTTCGAACAGCAAAGCCAATTCCGTTGTCAATTCTAGACATAACTGTCTATCTATCAAAAGAGTTGCCGGGTGCAACTCCATTTAAGCCAGAACATGTTCCTGGGACACTTGACTGTCCGTGCTGACAGACTTAAATGTCCGAAGATATCTCGCAGCCGAAGATTACTTTCAGTTGGCTTAACGTAAATTTGCTATGCTGTTT
Organism: Hydrotaea cyrtoneurina; assembly: GCA_958296145.1. Lineage (NCBI taxonomy): Eukaryota > Metazoa > Arthropoda > Insecta > Diptera > Muscidae > Hydrotaea > Hydrotaea cyrtoneurina. The sequence goes on along the minus strand of OY282514.1, from coordinate 44,562,128 downwards.
GCCCTGAATTTAGGTATCCCGATCATGCTCATAATCGGCCGGACCATTAATGGGAAGTGGCATCCATCGAACTGGTATCTGAGCCTGCGGAATTAAGGCCATCATCCCGCGATTGCGATGGACCTCACTGTACATTAGAGCGTACCTCAAAAAAAAAGTTCTCCGTACACCTTCGAATATGAAGTATTATTGAAAGGTAGTTTCAAAAATTTTTTTTTTATTTTTTTATGCCTACGTTCGGGTCGCGCTTTTACATTTTTCTATATAACTTCTGCATTTATAAACGGATTTTAAAGTGTGATACATCGATGTTTTTGTCTCGACGATTTTTTTGTCTTTGAAGTCATTGAGCTCAAGCACCCCGTTCTGGTACTTACCCATCATATCTCAGTTGCTACTACCCTAATGTACCACTCTAATATCAGAAAATTAAAGCTCGCATAAAATCATGAAACTCTTCCTAAGGAAGTATGTCGATTTTCCCAGCAGAAAAAGTGTCGTCGAGACAAAAACATCGATGTATCACACTTTAAAATCCGTTTATAAATGCAGAAGTTATATAGAAAAATGTAAAAGCGCGACCCCTACGTTCGGCTCAAAAGAAAACGACCCAGGCCTAGTCCGATAAATCTTGATGGGCAACACATACAAACTCCATGACCAGAGGCATTTCAAAGAAGAAATTGGTTAGCCAAAGCGACCCGGAAGGAACCAATGGTATGATCGAGAGTGTGAAGGCCTTACTGAAACTAAGAACGCAGCATACAAGGTGACCCTAGCGCCCTAGTAGACACTAGTTTAGGCGATCTACATGGAAGCGACATCGGGAGTTTAGGAGAGAGTTAAACTGCCCATTCCGAAGACAGAGGAATGGACAAGGAAGTGAGGGGATTGCGTTCTAGGGAAACAGAAATGATGCCAATAAATTCTACCAACGAGTAAAACATCAATCGATAGACTCGGCTACTAGCTTCACTTCGCGTAGAGATGAAAATGGGAATCTGGTGGCAGACACATGGAGTGTGCTAAGGATTTGGAAGCCACATTTCTTCAACAATCAACGTATCGGAACCAACCATTGATGATGATGTTGATGGTGTTAAGAAAAACAAAGGCCGCAAGTGCAGACGGAAAATCGGCCGAAATGTACAAGAGAGTAATCTCTAAGCCATGTAAAACTTCTCTAGAAAAATATTAGCCGTTTGGAGACGGCTTTAAACAGTAGTTCCCGGTATTCAGTGAGTATTCAAATTATAACGTGCACAGCTCACTGATTCCTGAGAAGTTCTCCGTCTGTTCCTTCATGGAATGTTAAGGGAAATAAGCAAGTAAGCAGTAGGAAGCAGGCTTTCTGTCTGTAAGGCGCTGGAGTCCATAATATCTTGGCTTCCCTTGGAAATATGCCCAAACCAACACCGCAATCCATTTAGGAATTAATGGAAATTATATATAAGTTCGCAATCCATTTTAGATACGTGTAGACTTTCATGTCGAAAACCAACTCGGTTGCATTCCGCTCTGGATAAAAATGTAACTGTGAAGAGTCAGCCGAAGCTGAGATGAGGAGGTCCTGTAGTCTGTATATATCTTGAATTCAGCTAGAATTGTGTCTATAATGCACATGTGTCCATATGGGTCCAGATTCTATTTGATCGTAGACGAGTGGCGCTTCTAGCCGCCATGAACGTAATATCAATTGGAATTATCCGTAGGGCAACTTTGGATTGCTCCAGATATTTGAGTTTTTTTCCGGTCTTGCATAGGATCGGTACAGCCGTAATACCATCTTCGGACCCCAGAGCCTACGAAACACTTTGGCCATCTCTATGGGTCTCCATGATGGTTTAGAACCGATGATAAACCCTAGGAACTTAGCGTGATCTGATAACTGTAGTTATCACCTAGACAGGTTAGTTCGAAAGACATGATTTGGATGTTCTAGTGAACAATAGCAAATCTGTTACTCCAAATCCATAACTTATGGCCCATGGGTCGCTTAGTATTTGCGGGAACATCTACTACATCAGTACGATCAGTTAAACGATGTTTGAGGTAAACATGTTGACCGTACGATAAGGGGGTCGAGTCTACGAGAAGTGCTTGAACATGGTCATCGATGAGTCTTCCCAGACCTTCAACAGGAAGGAGGATAGACCAATGTTTTGAAATTCTTTGACTTCTCGTGCCTATGATGCCGTCAAGTCCGGGAGATTTGTAAGGGGAAAGAATTCTCATAGCTTATCCTCGTGTATGACTTTATCGACTTCATAACTGTCAGCAACTGCGTAGATAAAGTCCGTACATCCCGGAAAATGAGTTCGCAGGCGTATTTCAAGTGTTTCATCTGAACTTTCTGACCATACCTCATCTTTCCGTCTGACGAAGGTGGGATTTGTTGGTATTTTGGTCATTATTGATCGATTATTATTAAACGAACGGTTTCAGTAGTATTCTTCATTAAGCCGCATACGTTTGATGGCCTTTTAGTGTCTAAGAGTCTTTTTTGTATTCTGGAAGTTTGTCAAGAACTGTGACGTGCCTAAAGCACAAACTTCTATGTTATTTGGTGTCAGGTTTTATTCAGGTTATGAACTTACGAAACAATTTTCCTCAACAGTCGTAATCAAATAACAATTGAATGCGGCCCTCAGACATTAAAATTCACAGTTTGCAAAACTAAAGCATTTTTGGGTCGTCGAGAAGAACCTTGTCCGACCGCAATACAGAAATTGATGGACAAATTCGAGCTATTGGGACAAGTTAGTGATTTGAAGATAAAAACTCGCTCACGTCGCTCACGTAGCTCAAGAACAACTGAGAATATTGCTGCTGTAGACCAAAGTGTTGAAGAAAACCCAGGTTTGTCCATTCCTAGTCGTTCATGGGAATTGGACATTCCATAAACGTCATTACACCGTATTTTGCATAAAGCCTTGGGTCTTAAGGCTTATAAAGTTCAGTTAACACAAGATCTCAAGCCGGCCGATCGTCAACAACGTCGTGTCTTTGCTGATTGGGTCCTTGAAATGCATGAAAATGATTCGGAATTTTATCGAAGACTTATCTTGACTAACCAGTGCTCTTTACGGGGAAAGTTTCCAGACCGCGGTATCATCTTGCGACTTCTTCCTTTGGCATCACGTGAAAGATAAGAGCCCAGAGTCGATTCAAGACCTCAAAGATAGAATTCGTGAGGCTAACGAGGACATAGTGCAGCCACTTTGCGATTTGGTTATGGAACATTTAATGAAAAGGATATGGCCCAATAAGAGTGGTGGTGGTGGCCATTTGGCTGATGTTGTTTTTCATTGTTTATTACACCGTGTTACAAAAAATAGATTTTTTTCTGTCCTATGAACCAAATTTACTTTTTCGGAAAGGGGATAAAAAATAAAAATACCCGTGTATCGGCGATTTTCATGTAGACGTCAGAATTTTGTATGTACCACGTCAAATTTTTTAAAAACAATTTTTATCAATTCTCAGATTTTCCTAAATTTTTTTTTTTTAAACTGGTTATAGTTTTGTTTTTAAGGTTTCAGTTCAAAAAACATTTTTTTTTCGTAACGCTTAAGTAGTTAAAAAAATTTGGAGTCTCTTCAATTTATGCTAAGAAAAGTGAAAAAAATATTTTTTTTTCAAAAATAATAAAAATTGGGGAAAATCTGAGAATTGATAAAAATCTATTTTTTAAAAAATTTGACGTGATACAGACATTTCCACGAGTCTGCCTGCAAAAAATCAGCTCGATTGGATCACTGAAAAAGGGTTAAAAATCGGTCGAAAGGCTTTCACACAGGCCACTACGAGCTTTATACTTCAAACTTAAAAAAAAAAAAATTCTGACGTGTACATGAAAATCGCCAATACACGGGTATTTTTATTTTTTATCCCCTTTCCGAAAAAGTAAATTTGTTTCATAGGACAGAATGTGTGTAACACGGTGTTATGAAATAAACCTCCGATCATTTATCTGAAAAAATTACATTTTTCTTTGAATACCAAAATAACAGCTCTTGTTGGAAAATCCGTACAACAATTAATTGAAAGTGAAAACTTCTGACAAACCGTATTTCAAATATCCACAACTTGTTTCTTTATATAATTTGTCATTCCGTAATTAGGTCCCGAATTTTTTGGTAAAATGCATCTGACAAACCTAAAATGCTAGTATGACGAGAAGAATCAAGACCTCGAGCATTTGACATGGGAATAGTCACTTTCAACAGCATTCACAAGGCGCAATACCAACCGCTATGAACGCCCAATAGAAATAAACGGAGAACATTAAGTATAGTATTGCTTAGAGATTGCCAAGAAATTCAATTTAGAAACTTGCGATTTTACTAGAAAAATTAACAACAACAAAAAAAATATAACATAAAACACGTATTCGGTCCGCATTATAAATTCGTAAATCAGGCAAATGCCAAAAATATCTCACAACACGAGCAGGTGCAAGCATTCCGGTAAGTTCTGCCCTTATCTATATATACACATCTCTCTTTCTCAATGACGTCATGTCAGGGTAAGAAAATACCCCACTGAAATGGTTCGAAACGAACAAATTTAACTCACAACAACGGCTGACGTCATTGATGCACGTGTTGTTTTAAGTGCGTGTATGTGGCGGTGTGTGTGCCAGTTAACACAAGCAAAACAAACGACACGAGAGGTGGGAGAGACAAGCAAAGCTCAATTTCAAACCGGCCGGCATAAAATTTCACACTCAGCCAACGACGACCAACGATGTGTGAGTGGGTGATGGATGGAGAGGGTGTGCGAGAGAGAGAGAGACTACCGAGTTCAAATAACACACCAGCACTCACTCATTCCACGATTTTGTCATTCATGTGATTCCATGCTCACTGAGTTGGTTGTTGCTGTGTTCGTTTGTGAAACGTCATCGTTGTACACAAATCGTGTATCCGTCTCACACACTCTCTCTCTCTCTTGAGATAGGAAAATGTATGACATCTGCCTGTGCGTTTGAGTGTTTGTGTATTCCCTGAAAATTGCGCATGATTTTTATTGGCCTTCATTTCCTTACGTTTGTACGTCTGCAAGCGTTTCATACATTCCCCCCCTTAGTGTGGGATGGTTGGTCGGATACCGCCATGTCTGTCGAGGTCTGATTATGACAACTACAACCCAGTCGGTTGGCCCCATTTGATGACGTCGTTAATTTGATTTGTTGCGTGTGTGGTGTGTCTGTTTATTAAAAATAACAATCGGAACGGGCTACTGTCTTCCTGCCATAAATATTCTGCAAATGTGTGTGTGTGTGTGTTTGTTTGATACTGCGACTCTGTAAAATATAAAATCCAAACATACACTCACACATACATACTAATGACGTCATTACTTGCATGTTACTCATACTCATGATGTTGTGGGGCTGAAGCTATCGACAAACCAACCAAACCATTCCATTCGGCATTAGACTGTTCGTCTGGCGACCAGGTGGTTATCAATCTTCTGTTGGTCGATTTTGTATGGGTGTGTGTCTGTGTGTAGATCTCTAATTAATGATGCCGCTAATTTGTGCTTAATTAATGGAGAATTTTTGTTAATTAGACACACACATACGTACGTGTACATACAGACGGATATGAACATGTGAGTGGTGTTCACGTGCTGAACTAAGAAGGAATCGCAAGATTATTCCTACATACATTTGTTATCAGAAATAAACCGAGCCCCTGGCTTTCTGACGCCTATGTTCCGAGCATAGAATTTAGTCAAATCTCCCCCAAATAAAATATATATTAAGAATATTATATAAATAAATTTATAGTTTGGATGTTGTCATATATGGGCAGCCTGTAAAGATGATCCGGTTCGAAGGACCACATGGAATGAATATGCGCTTCGAAGGACCGCATGTAAAGAATTATTATCAGAAATAGAAATGCAACCCCATACAGTATTAGAGTATCGATATTAAATCGATTGAATGTGAGTGTATGCTAGGGTGGAGTGAAATTCAAAAAAAAAAGTTAACCTCGGAAAGAGATGTAGTCCGGGGTTCTAATGAGGGGAAATATAAAGAAATTTTTTTTTAAAAATTTTTAGGGATCGCGCCACTCCCTCGAAATTTGGAAATTATCGCTATTTTGGCGTTGATTTTAGAAAAATCCTAAAAAGTTTTATGTCAATAAATGATTGCAATAGCGTAAACAATGAAATAAGGGCATGAAAAAATTTAAAAAAAAATTTCTCATTGTTCAAAAATTTCAAAAAGTAAAATAAGTCAAATCGTCCCTTCTTCAGAAAATTGACTGAACAATGAAATCGCCACCAAAGCTACAAATATTAGTCGATTATCCTCATATTTGCCTCAAATACTTTTGTTTGGGCACTGAACAAGCTCAAACTTTTAAATTTCGAATAAGTTAAGTCGTTAATTTTTAGGATTTTTCGAAAATCAACGCCAAAATAGCGATAATTTCCAAATTTCGAGGGAGTGGCGCGACCCCTAAAATTTTTTTAAAATTTTTTTCTTTATATTTACCCTCATTAGGACCCCAGACTACATCTCTTTCCGAGGTTAACTTTTTCAAATTAAAAAAACGCATGTTTTCACTCCACCCTAGTGTATGCGCCTTAGGCTGTTGATAGTGAACCACTTGAAGGGCTCCTTCGTCGATTTCCAATTGAAAACATACGCGAGTACAGCTCAGGCTGCTGATAGTGACACACTTGAAATGTCATAATAAATATTTACGTGATCAGAGGGGGTGAAGTATTTCTTGCACCGCCTGAAAAAGCCTAAACACTTGAATGCTTCTTTCGACACTTCCAATATATGGCTAGCCCAGCGAGCATCATCCTGTATCCTCATGCCCAGAACATCAAGAGTGTCTGATACGTCGATATCCACACCATAGAAATTTACAACGATGGTGGATCTTGTGAACGTTTGTGTGGCAACAAACAGCACTGGGTCTAGGGTTGCCAGACGGGCTGGAATGGTCTGGATTTTCCAGATATTTGATGTCAAGTCCAGCTACAAGCTATTGCATAATTTGTCCAGATAAATCGAAATTTTAAATAGTTTCAGAGCTTTTACGCTCTATCAAATTTCCCTCTGATTAGACTAAGGTAAAAATACCTTGGCTGGTTCCCAAAATAGGCCCAAGTAAATTGACGGTCCAAATATATAATTTTTAAAACTCCTGTAAATCCGATTTTCCTATGTGAGACAAAGATTATATCCTCTTGCGTCTAGCAAAATATATTTATTTTTGAGAAAAAATCGCGGATTTTTAATTTTTTTTTTTTTGACCGAAAATATTTTGATTCTTATTTCGATATTTCGTTATAGTAGATATTTAGTACACTCAAATTAAAATTATTATCGTCTGGATTCTAATGGCATGCTTAGCAGGTTTCCAATTTATTTAAAAAAAATCAATGTATTCTAAATGCCCTCTTCAGTTCGCAAGTATAACATCTGGAAGTTGGCTTGGCTATATAGTGAGTTCATTAATTACTAAAAAGGGAAACGACGGACCACAGTCAAGAGTTGTCGTCTAATATCAAGCTACATTGTTCAGGATTCCAGATTTAAGACAGTTTGTATCTGGCAACCCTAACTGGGTCTTTTGTGCTTTAAAATCTACTCAGTTCATTTGGCCCCACTCATAAATTGTCGCCAAATCGAGATTAATTGAGTCATTCATCGTTCGCATTTTGTCCTCTACTCTGGAGGTAGAGGACAAATGAGTACGAAAGACAGAGATTGCGGACATCCGCAAAGGAGTAGATTGGGTTCTCCGTCTGACCCAACATGTCGTCAATCAAAATAAGAAATAGATAAGGAGAGAGGACAGAGGATCGATTTCTACGAAATCCTTGCTGTCGATCATATATAGCCCGATTCTGAATACTCCCGGGGAGATAATTCCCGGGGAATTTACTTTTTTTTCGAAAACAGTATCCTCCTATTCTAAACATAAGGACATAATTATAAGGGACATACAATTTCGATTATTCGGAGTCAGATGATTCGTTTGTTTCCCGGTCAGTTAAGAATGGGAGGATTTTATTCTCGGAAAAATATAAATTCCCCGGGAGTATTCAGAATCGGGCAGTTAGAAGGCTATTAGACTCTAAATACTTAACAAGATGGTGATTAACCATGCTCTCCATGACCTTCGAGAGCGCAGAACTTACTGCTATTGGTCGGTAATTCGCAGGATTTGTCGCCTCACCTTTCTTGGGGATCGGCTGAACATTGGCAACTTTCCAATGTGAAGGATAAATACCAGCAGGGTACGACATGTTGAAAAGATTGCCTTTCACTACAAGGGAGTTTCTACAACTCCCTCACTAGGCATGATTACTTTCCGACCTACCCTCGTCGTAGGCAACTACCAAATTACGCATACGACCAGTGAGACCACATGAAGAGAATGAAGGAATAAACCACTTCCCGTTAAGCACTTCTCGTACATAAATATTTATCGGTCGTTGGATGAAAAATGGTGCAATTAAACAGCAGTTAACAAAGCGTCAAGTGTGAGAGTGGAGCTTAAAAAAATGCTGGCTAAATCAACTACCCTCGTTTAAGCCAAGTCAACCAAATGCGAATAAGTGTGTCCATGTGTGTGTACGAGCACATAATTTATTGTACTCGTTGTCGTATTGGCCACGTTACGACGTGTATTTCTGTGTTACAGTTTCGTTTTGGTCTTTGGTTGTTTTTTTCTTCTTTGGCGCTGTCGGCTAACTTGACTGGAGTTGCACTTCGTCAGTGTGCCAGCGCCAGTGCCTGTGCCTATGGATGTGTGGTGTGTGTGTGTGTGTGTATGGACTTACTTCTTGTTTTAGTTTTTATGGCTTTGATTTGTTTGTAGCACCACCGACCGTTTGGCGGTTTGTTGGTGCTGGTTTGGCATTATGAGGCAACAAGAAATGAAGTCATGGTCTGAAGTTGACTCGAGTTTAATGTCAATGTCAAGCGATTGCATTGCAATGCAGGTTTCTTAGACGCCGCTGTCGCTGCGCTTGGTGATGGTGGTGGTGTTGGTGCTATGTGACGCCATGATACGGAAGAAACCTAGAGTGTGTGAATCGGTGTATCTATGAAGTCATAGTGCCACACACCACCACCAGCCATACGATACATCACTCCGTTCGGGGCGAGGCATGGTCGCTGTTAGGTTTTTTAATTAAAACTCAGTTTTTTTTCTTCATTTTTTTCTTAATATAATTTCAAATGCAAGTGCCTTTGCCTGTGCCAGCGTTATCGTGTATAAATAACTACAAAGTTCTGAATGCGGCTTTTAGTGGCGCTTTAAATAGCAACCATTTACTTTTAGCGTATACGGAATACGGCACTAATAGTAAAAAGGATATAGTTTTCCCAGCGCCAGTGCTATCTTTCACCCCCCCCCCCCCCCCCCCCCCCCTAAAACTTTAATTGGTTTCCATGCGAAGTTTTTGCCTGCCACGGCAATTCCTTGTTACACACGATACGTTCAGAGCGGAAAGTTTGTGATTTTTTCCACGGCCAAGGCATCAAGTTCAATGTCAAGACCTGAAAGAAATGAAAACAAGGAAATTCATTGACTGGGAATGGGATTTTGCGTGAAAGTGGGTAATTCAACATTAATGAAAATGTGAAAAATAGGTAACAAATCTATGGATTTAAAACTAATAATGATTTTTCAGAATTCGGAAATTATTTATGTACGAACGATTTTTATTTTAGAAATTGTGATTTAGATGTTAACCGAAATGCATGGACGATAAGAACCACGAACGGAGAGTGGTTAAAAGGAGTTATGGCGAACCACGAGTATTTTACTGACGCCACACGGTTCTGACTTATCTATGAAAAGGGACTCCAACTTAATTTTTCAACAACTTCCGACTATTTACAAGGCCACACTTAATTGCCACCCTATGTAGGAACGCCAGCGCTCGATTAATCCTTTCGATACCAGAAGACTTTTGGAGAACGGCATGTCTGCAGGATGAGCTTAAAGGAGGCTTTAGTGTGAAAACACCAACTTGTGGGAGAGCACAAAGTCCCGATTCACACTAGGCAATTTTAATTGCCGCATTTCGCGGTTTGAAGGAAAGACAGGAAAGGGGAATGGAAAGGAAAAAAACTTGCTTGTCCGAGCAATTTCTCTCCGCGTTTTTCGAATTTTGATATTTTGAAACTCATTTGTATTTGAAAAGGCAATAATGAAAATAAAAATTGCTGAAAAAGAATTTCCTTGTGTGAATACAAGAGGCAAGATTACATCGACTTTAAAAAGACATTTGACAAGCTCGCTTAGAGCCCCATCTGGAAATCACTTGAATGCCACGGCAACCCCTACCAAAGTTAATCTCGCTGGATGGAAGTGAAAACTGGGCTAAGGAAGGTATGCATTATGGCAACCGTATACTGAAAAACCCAGCATTCACTATTCATATAAATTTGTACATCATTTGATGAAATTGGACATCATTTTCCAACCTACTACACTTTTCTTCAATTTGATGTACAACTTTTCATTGATTTTTCTTCAATTCCGTACATCAATTTCAAGAACATTGCACATCAATTTGATGAACATGTTACATCAATTATAATTTCTATTAAAAAATAAAAAAAAAAAAAATCGGAAAAAATGTCTCTGAACAACATTCGATTCATGACTTTCTAAGTCGTTTGTGCCGCCTGTCTCTCCGGCTGGTACGGACGATAACTTTCGAAAGTGTTAAACAATAGCTTTGAAATTTGACATGGGTTAATATTTTACCAAAATTACTTATGGTAGTGCATGTGGGCTATAGGGCCACACCCCATACGGGTACCTCACATACAAATCTTTTAATTTGGCCACTTTAGAAATCGTGTAATAATATCAATGCGACCGGCTCCGGATCTTGGCCAAACTCTGTATTTCGTTAAGCTATAACTGTCGTCTTGTTGGAACCAAAGATCGTCCACATCAACATCCTCAAATTCAGGCACGAACAAGTTATTAATCATGACTCTAAAGCGATACCCATTTTTGAAGAAATATGGTCCAATGATAGACCATAGACTGATTTTTGACAATGTAAAGGCGCCTTAACAATCGCTTGTAGACTTTCGTTACTCCAAATGCGACAATTTTGCTAATTAACGTGCCCCTTCAAAATTTTTCCTAAGGCGGATGGACACAGTTCCAATTGTTTTGAGCAATGGCGGTTTGGCATTGTGTGGCCAGATTGAAAACCGTACGTCTAAAAAACACCCGGTACCAATTTTTGCTGTTTTAAGAAAACTGAATTCCTCAATGCACACGAAATATAACTTTTTTGATTCCAAAACATTGATTGGTTTTCTGTTGCATAGTCTTATTGGTCTATTAAAAAATAAAACATTCCTTTCATTATTTCCATTATTTGTATCGGGTTCAGGTTACATCTTACGAATGACTTGCTCGATACTCGGCTTAAAGGCGTGAATCCTTCACAATAACTTTTAAAAACAAGGTACGCAGATGAAAAAATCGGGAAATTTCCGTTTTCCTGATTTCATAATTTATACAAATCGTAGTTCTTTTGCCGGTGCTATGGCCAAAATATGGCCCCCAATTTTTGAGCCCTACTTTTTTTTTGCAATAATCTAGGAGACATTTTTGAAAACCTTAAATTTCATTTAAGGTTCAGTTTATTGCCATCGGAGTTCCGTTGACAATTCTGTGGCCAACAAATTACTTTGTATATGGGAAAACTGGGAAGAAGAGAAAATAACTGCAAACAATGTAATTGGTTGGAAATGGTATCGCGTTGCACACCTGTGTTCCCACGAGCCACAAAGGGGAAAATTGGCATCTTTTGTTGACTTTGACATCTTAAGAATTCTAAGTCATGGAGAAGATGTTAATTTTTCGACATAGATAGTTTAATGGTAACTGTTCACAAGATATCCGTCGCCTGGTCCCTGACGTTAGAACATTTAGCCGAAATACGCGGCTATCCAGGGTTTCTCATCCGTTCATTGTGAAATGGCCGGTTGACCGGACGACGCACTATAGAGAAAATTCGTTTTTCAGCCGGACTGTTCGTATGTGGAATATTCTTCCTTCAAGTGTTTTTCCCTGCCTGCTATGACATTATCAAATTCAAGGCAAACATCAACAAACACAACTCCCTCTTTCCTCCCTCCAATACCCTAATTTCCTATAGGGGGCATCCCCTGAGTGTTAGCTAAAAAAAAAAGTCGGGTTTAGAAAATCAACAATTTCCCCAAACTTAGAATTCCTAAAATTGGCATCTTTTTTTGACTAAGGAATTCTAATGATGCTAATTTCCCCCATAGCCAATTCAAGTAGAATTTAAAAAATCAATAATTACTCAATTTGAATTTCTCATTAGTTGAATTTAAATTGATTTCATTTTAAATGAATTATGTATTTCGTTTAAATGTCCAAGTCCTTCGGAGAATCATTAAAAGGCATCTTCAGTCAACAGCGAATTAATATGAAATAAAAGAAATTGAAATTGAATTTGTTCCTTCGTTGCAAACGGTGAATATTGAAAGCTCCAATTTACACGATGACTTTTTGGCTTGACTTTTTTTTGAAATCTCTTTTCGATTTGCTGCCAAAAGTCATATGAATTTATACGTTGACTTTTTGCTTTTAGTTGATGTATTTACATGAATCTTTTTGATTCGTAAAATGGTCGAAAAGCAAAATGTGTGAAGTCAAAAAGAGATTTAAAAAAAATCTCAAATTATTGATTTTTGAATTATTTTCTACCACCCTCAATCTTCTTTACGCCTTTCGCCTCCAAACTGGAAAATCATGATTTTAAAATCAAGCAAAAAGTCATCGTGTAAATCGAGTCAAAGGGATATTAAATGTTTCTGGTTTTCAGATATACAACTGAAATGGGCATTTGGAACACAAGGTAAAAAAAATTAACTCTCATTAGTGCTCAACATCCATTTTATTACGCCTTCAATTTTGACATTCAATTTCAATTTGTTTTTTTAGAAAAATATAAATTTAAAGATGTCGTATTGAGTTTCCATTAATTTTTGATGCCTTCGTATGACCCATTTTTGCGTCATGCATTTTTAAACCCAAAGAACATTCCAAATACAGTTAATTTGAAATACTCTCAATGACGTCCTTTGTTCTCCGTCACATTGAGCGATTATCTCGTGTGGATGTTAACAATTTCCTAATGAATTTCCCAATAATCGCATGAATTATTAAGAGGCCATTCATAACAGATGAGATCAGTGTGAGTGTGACGGCGTTGGATGGTAACTGGAATCCAATCAAATGTACAAACACCTGATACACATTGTCTCCCTCTCTCGCTCTCTCTTCCACTCTCTGTGTGTTGTGATTTCGAAGCTCGTTACTGTTTGGGAGGGGAAATATTATCCACAGGTCAAAGACACGCAATAATAAATCACATTTGGGTGTCCTATCCCTCTGACCCTCTCACACTCACATGACGTCCTTGTTCTACGGCAGACGGTGTGAGGAAATCAATAAATTCATTGCGTAATGGAAACAAATGGCAGCCGTGGCCGAGGAAAACTTAAAGAACTTCAGACGAAAGTTTTCAATGTTCCACACATACACAGAGCGCATTGAGGCAACAAATCGATACGAACAACAACACCAAACAGGGGATTTTCTTTAGTTGTTTTTGTTTGTTGTTGTGGTGGCTCAGCAGAATTAGAATTTTTGTTCTGCAAAATAATGTTGGACATTCCAAATGAAACAATCGTCTCTCTCCGTGTAAGTGTGTGCGTGTGTGGGAGGGGGTTGAAAACAAAAAATGCGCGGAAACCAAAATTAAACCGAACCGCAAGTGATTAATTTTTGCTAGTCACTTGACATTCAGTCATGTTTATATCACGGATATGATGCACCGTTATGAACTTTAAGACCAGATAAGATTAATTGCGAGTTGAGCCCCTTTTTTATGAATTTCGCCTAAAATTGTTAAAAGATGATAAGGGAAATGCGATGGATGTCATAAAAAAAAGGGGAATGCTGATGGCTCACTGCGTTTACAAGCGGATATGTTGTTACGTACTTTTAGTCATTTCCGCAATCACAGGCAGCAGATAATCGTTGATAATTAAAGGGAGCATAAATATGTTCAACACGTGGGAGCAGTGGTTTTTTTTATTAAACGCTCACACACTACGGGGCAGAGTATCTCTCTACTGTGTAGGAAGGCAAACAGGTAAAGCAGCGATAGTGCGGAAGTTCTGTAGATTTCGGTCACATTCTTTTCAATCAATTTGTGGAGCTGCTTTGCATCAACGCTCTCGAAAATATGCGGTTTGTTTGTATTGTTGTTGTGGAAATATCTGGTTAATTCCAAAGAAAAAACGACCCAAAAACAATCTCCTCCAAGTTTTAATGAAATTCTGCACATACATTCCACTAGTTCTAGCGGGCAATAAAACGTTTACTTTTAGTTGAAGTTGTACGTGGTTCGTGTTTTGTAGCGCTCCAAAGTCGGTGGATTAACTTTGTAACTCGAATTCAGATTGAAATAATCTTGGTGTCATCTGAATGGTCTTGACCTTCTATTTGCGAATACGAACGAAAAATATCGAGTGATTATGTTTCAAGGACTCAAAATATTAAAAATATCTTTTGATATCGCAGCTTTTTTTTTAAGTTTTATTTATTTATTTATTTACTATTAATTACAATACAAAGTAAATTCATATTCTAATTTTGGGTCCAAGGGTAAACCAGGTGACACAGACAATATGACTAGATTTTTTTGCAGCGACAGACCAAAGCCTCTGTTGGGAATCGAACCCACAACCCCCACGCTGACGGGCGAGCATGCTACCAACTCGCATACCGGGGCGCTTTGTTTTTATACCCTCACCCTACGGGTAGGAGGGTATATATCATTTGATACGGCTCAAAAGTGTAACACATGGAAATATTCAGATTAGAACCCAGGTATCTTTGAACCAAATTCGATTCATGACTTTCTGAATCGTTTGAGCAATGTCCGTCTGTCCGTCTGTCTGTCCTGTTGGTACGCACGATAACTTTCGAAAGAGTTAGGCAATCACTATGAAATTTGGCAAGGCTTAATATTTTCCCAAAACTGCTTATGGGATTGCATATGGGCTATATGGCCACACCCCTTCGGGTACCTCCCATACAAATCTGCTATTTCGCCCACTTTAGTAATCGTGTAATAATATCAACACGCGCACGTTCGATCTTGGCCAAATTCCGTATTTGGTAAAAGTACAACTGCACAAAGTTTCGGACAAAAACTTGGAAGTCTGGCAACTCCCCTTCTGGTACCTCCCATACAAATGTACCATCCCGTCTACTTTAGAAATCGTCTAACAATATCAATATGCCCAACGCGATCCTGCCCAAATTTTGTATTTAGTAAAGCTATAGCTAGACACAGTTTCGGACAAAAACTTGAAAGTCTGGCAACTCCCCTTCTGGTACCTATCATACAAATGTACCATCCAATATTTTTTTTTTCTATAGCATTCGGTATTTGAGGTTGCTATTATGACTTTTCATCGGGTGTTACATCAAATGGTGGTAGCCACGCTCACTTTTGAATATGAATATATATAAGTCGGTTTACCCGACTGCAGCTTTTTCACTGGTTTTTATATTTCAATGCCTTACAATATTGGCAAACTGAGTTCATGTATTGTGCTACATTTCACTAAAACAAATGACTTCTATTTATTTCTTCACCTTATGTTATAACGTATTCTACGTTTACATTTTTTTTTTTTAAACCCCGTACTGAGAAAATGCCTTTCTAACAAAGTACAAACCATCAAAATCGGTTTGGCCAATCTCGAGTAGATGAAAAAGGAAAATTGAAAACAATCGAAAAAAAACCTGTCGTAACACGATGTGTGGTAAAAATAAGACATTTTGAAATTTTGAAAAAAATTTAAAAAAAAACCGTACTGAGAAAATACCTTTCTAACAAAAGTATAAATCATCAAAATCGGTTTGGCCAATCTCGAGTAAATGAAAAAAATCGAAAATAAACCTGTCGAAACACGCTAGGTGGTAAAAATCAGACATTTTCAAATTTTGATATTTTGAAGTTCTTTTTTTATTTTATTTTTTTTTTTAAACCCGTGCTGAGAAAAAACCTTTCCAACAAAGTACAAATCATCAAAATCGGTTTGGCCAATCTCGAGTTATGGGATTACATCGCTTCGGACACTTTCTTTTATATATATAGATTATACAGGGTTCTCCAACAAGAAGTGTTATTTTGAATCACCCGGTATTTCGGTAGCTGTCACTTTTGAAGTTTTTATTCTTTGGCATTTGACAAGTAGAAGCTACGCCATTACTAAAACTGGAACGATACACGCACCCAACAGCGCATTGAAATTATTAAAATTCACTACCAAAATGGTGAAAATCTTGCAGTCACAGTTCGCAAAACTAAAGCATTTTTGGGTGAAACACCTTGTCGGACCGCAATACCGAAATTTGTGGAAAAATTCGAGCTGTTGGGACAACATAGTGATGTGAAGAATAAAACCAGTGCATGTCGCTCAAGAACAACTGAGAATATTGCAAAGTGTTGAGGAAAACTCAGGTTTGTCCATTCCTCGTCGTTGTTTGGAACGTCATCACATCGTATTTTGCATAAAGACTTGGTTCTTAAGACTTATAAAGTTCAGTTAACGCAAGAACTCAAGCCGGTCGATCATCAACAATGTCATGTCTTTGCCTATTGGGTCCTTGAAATGCATGAAATGGTTGGGACTTCCATCGAAGACTTATCTGGACTGATGAGGCTCATTTCCACCTCGGTGGCTACGTCAACAAGCAAAATTGTCCCATTTGGGGCTCATAAAACCCAAGAGTTATTGTTGAGAAGTCTCTCCATCCTCAACGTGTGACTGTTTGGTGCGGTTTATGGTCCGGCGGGGTCATTGGACCTTACTTTTTCGAAACTGAGGTTGGATCAACAGTTACGGTGAATGGATTCCGCAATCGAGAGATGATTAATGATTTTTTATGGTCGGAGTTGGATTATATTGATCTGGACAACGTTTACTTTCAACAAGACGAAGCCGATCAACGAAAAGAACGGTCTCGAAGAAGATTCGGTCTCGACCGTTATTGCATCAACTGTGTCTAATAAGAACGTTGCAAGTACATCGCTAGGGGACAAAATACGGCGAGTAGAAAAAGAAGGAGAGCTTCAAAAATAAATAAAGTTGATGTGCGATTTAAGGCGCTAAAATCATCAAATCGTCATTTTCGAATTTTGAGCAAGAAAAAAAAGTGACGATAAATCGCTATTTCTGGCAACACTGCAACAAAGGCGAAGGTCTAAGTCTTGTGCTAACCCTGTTTCCAATAAAAGACAGGGTTCCAAAGGGACTATCTTACAGTTTCTTTCAACATGCATCAATTTTGGGGCTCTCTGGTTTTGACCCTCTCTCTGGCCTGGCATGAAGATCGAGATGGTTGGACGATCATATCTATCATATCTTCTGAACCAAATAAGATATTCAAATAATTTAAATGGCATATGATGGATAATTGTTGTGTTTGTAAAATGAGTGTTTCGAAAGGGTTCTACACCTGGTAAATGCTTACCTATGGGTTATCAAAAATAAAATTTGTGGAAAAATCAATTTTTTGTTAAAGGAAACATTTTTTTTTATCCAATATAGATTTTGTTTGGTCAAGTAAATATTTTTACGCAAGAAATTAAAAAAAAAAATATCTTTTTTTTAAATTTATTTTTTCAATTTTCTGTAAAATATTGATCAGAATTCGTATGTACGATATATCTAGAAGACTAATCATTTCTAAACTGTAATTATGTGAGTATGCAGAGTAGAAATAAGTGGATGGAATTCCGGATCGTTTTCATGCATTTCAAGGACCCAATCAGCAAAGACACGACGTTGTTGATGATCGGCCGGCTTGAGTTCTTGTGTTAACTGATCTTTATAAGCCGTAAGACCCAAGTCTTTATGCAAAATACGGTGTAATGACGTTTATGGTATGTCCAATAGGGTGGAGTGAAATTCAAAAAAAAAAAAGTTAACCTCGGAAAGAGATGTACTCTGGGGTCCTAATGAGGGGAAAAATAAAGAAAAAAATTTTAAAAAAATTTTAGGGTCGCGCCACTCCCTCGAAATTTGGAAATTATCGCTATTTTGGCGTTGATTTTAGAAAAATCCTAAAAATTAACGACGTTGTTGAAGCGTGTATCGTTTCATTTTTAGTAATGGTGTAGTTTCAGCTTGTCAAATGTCAAAGAATAAAAACTTCAAAAGTGACAGCTAATGATTCAAAATAATATCTCCACCACTAGTGGACACCAGTTTGGTCTCGTTTTTTCATTGCTTTTGTATTTCCGTTTCGATTTTTTCCCGTTTGAGCAGTTTACGTATATTTTCGCTCAATTACCTCCCATTCCCTGCTGCTGTTGCTGGTCATGCTATTTAAAAATTGGTTTTCGGAATAAAAAAATGTGTACCATTTTTGTGCTCAATCATATATATGCGTGTGTGGAAACATATATATGTTTGTGAATAAACATGTATAAGTTTGGGACCTACTCCAACCACATATATGGTGCCTGCAAAATATGTTTTGCACAATATGTTAGAGAGACCGTTTATACCTGCCTGTAGATAGTTTTGATTCTTTTTCGTCCCGACCTACCAAGTTTCAATTTTTTTTTTGGACCTATTGTGTGTTTTCACCCTTTTGTTATTCCCTCTCTAACCCATAGTCGTCTGTCAAGCGCAGAACAATTTAGAACAAAAAAATCGTAATCGTGCTGTAGTTTTGTTGGTGTGTTTGGGAGCTTATTTTTCCTGATTTCCCTTTTTAATTGGAATTTGGGCTTCTATTGGCCAGCACAGTGATGAATTAGTTAGCCGGTCCGGAGATTCGACAACGATAGCTGACTTTAAACTTGTAATCGGACTAGTGTCTGGTATTTTCGAGGTGAAATTACCCATACAAAAAATCTCATGCACTTTACGCCACGACCCTGTAATTCTGTAGAATTCTCTCAGATCTCCTCCTTTCGGGATACAAATGCCGACTTATGTAAATGTGGTTGTCCAGGATTTATGTGTCAAGTGCAAAAACCAATGACACCAAAATAGGACATTCCATGTAAATGCATTTGTCCTCTCCTACCCACACAGGCGACAACATGTAAAGTGGTGTGCCAAATGTAAAGTGGTGTGGGTTGTTACTTGCTGCGCTTCCTCTACCAGACGTCCGGCACCATTGTTGCTAGCTCGGTTTCGGCTGATGGCTTTTGCCAACTGCATTGTTGTTGTGCCGACCTACATGCAGGTATCACACGTACATGTGGCTGGTACTCGATATGAATATTTGAATGTTTATGTCGATGTGTCGTGGTTGTGGGCCAAAAATGTCCCCGAACTTAAACCAGAAAATGTTTCGACATTCGTTTGGTTCAAGGACAACAATTCGGTTGTTTTTCAACTTCAATTTGAAATATGATTTCATATTTTTGGACACATTGAATTTGTTACTGTGGACACTTTTAGCTTTAAGGTCATCGATAAACTCTCCAATTAAAGACTTTGTGTGGAGAATTATTTGCTGCGATACATATTTTCTAAATTTTTCTTTAACGAATGCTATGAGAGATGAATTCTCATTAGCAAAGAGCAAAAGAAAGAGCTTAACTCTGCCAGAACAAGGTCCCATAAAGCGCACCTCCAGACTTTATACTTCTCAGTCGATGGGATGGCGAAGCAGAGTGCCAGGAAAGCCACGAGAGCTTGAAGTGATTTAATAAAAGCTATTCAGGGGAAATACACAAATTCTAATCCCTTTGAGAACAAAAACTGGGACTAATAATTTCAGAAGGCGAACAGGGGCCAAATCACGGCGTCCGTTGTCGACTTCCCATTTTAGGTCACGGCAGTCGTTTTCGACAAATTATATTAAAGGTTAATACCCCAGTAGAATTAATAAGTTGCAAAATATTAACTATCAATAATTAATTATTAATTTCAGTTATTGTTAATGAGACATTATTTTATAATAGTAATTCATGCTGAGGGTAATGAGGTGGCATTAGCTGGTAATGTAATTTTCATTCGTGCTGAATGAAATGTGGACCTATTTATGACGCCGCCAACCAAACTGCCTGGAAACCAGAAAAATTTGGCCTATAACACCGTGTTACAAAAAATAGATTTTTTTCTGTCCTATGAACCAAATGCACATATTCGGAAAGAGGGAAAAAAATAAAAATACACGTGTATCGGCGATTTTCATGTACACGTCAGAATTTTTTTTTTTTAAGTTTGAAGTTTAAAGCTCGTAGTGGCCTGTGTGAAAGCCTTTGGACCCTTTTTTTAACCCTTTTTCAGTGATCCAATCGAGCTGATTTTTGGCAGGCAGACTCGTGGAAATGTCGGTATCACGTCAAATTTTTTAAAAACAATTTTTATCAATTCTCAAATTTTCCCCAATTTTTATTATTTTTGAAAAAAAAATATTTTTTTCACTTTTCTTAGCATAACTTGAAGAGACTCCAAGTTTTTAAACTACTTAAGCGTTACGAAAAAAAAAAATGTTTTTTGACTGTTAAAAATCGGTCCAAATGCTTTCACACAGGCTTCTACGAGCTTTATACTTCAAACTTAAAAAAAAAAAATTCTGACGTGTACATGAAAATCGCCGATACACGTGTATTTTTATTTTTATCCCCTTTCCGAAAAAGTAAATTTGGTTCATAGGACAGAATGTGTGTAACACGGTGTAATAGTCGGTCAAGATTCCATCCGAAATCCTACAAACTCCAGTAGACAAAACCTGTATGTCCAAAGATGAAGCGGGAAGAATCCACTTCTTCATTTCGGTGACGGTAAAATTTCGAGTCGATCCATTCACCGCCTAGGTGAAAGCAAGCTCGTAGCTCTTGATATTTCCAAGGCGTTCGATAGGATCTGGCACGAAGCACTCATATCAAAACTTACTGCACTTGGTGCTGATAATAAATTCTATCGATTGATATCGAGTTTTCTCAGAGATCGCTCTATACGAGCATAGATTGACCGCAGGAGTGCCACACGGTTCTGTTCTCTCTCCTGCTCTTTCTCTTATTTTCATTTTCGAACTGTTGGGTCAGACTGTGAATCCAATGTACTCCTTTGCGGATAACAGCTACCTCTGTCTTTCATACTCATTTGATAAATGGCCAAGTCCTCGGGAGGTCGAGGACAAAAGGCAAAGAAATGAATGACTTGGTCAACCGCGCTTTATACGTCGAGTCAAATGAACTCAGTGGATTTTAAATGCACACAAAATCCAGTGCTGTTTGTTACCACACAAACATTCCACCGATATACCGTCGTCGCCAATCTCTATGGGTGCTGTGGATATCCACGTATCAGTAAATCTTGACGTTCTGGACATGCAGATACAGGGTGATGCTCGCCATATACGAGGTATGTTCAAAAAATATCGCGAATTTTTAATTTCCGCAGGCTACGAGTATTTGATGTTTGATATTTTTGTTGCGTTATGTTGGTACTCATGTCCCTTACGTTGGCTGACAAGGTCGGCCATTTTGAATGTTTATTTAGTTTGAATGTGTTTTAACTTGTCTTCGATTTGTATCAATTTCAGAAAATCAATCAAATAATCTGCATTAAATTGTGTGTGAAAAATAAAATAAAGTGCGCTGACGCCTTCCGAATATTGCATATGTGGCCTATGGTGAAGCTACGTTGGATCAAAGCAACGTTTATCGGTGGTGGGAGGACCAGCGTGCCGGACGCCCGAAAACATTGATAAAGTGAATAAAATAATATTGGCCAATCGACGAATTACCATTAGAGAAGTTGCAGAGGATCTAAACATGGTGCCATTCGATTTTAACAAATGATTTGGGCATGAGTCGGGTCGCCGCTAAATTCGTGCCAAAATTGCTCAATTTGGATCAAAAAACAGCATCGCGTTAAAATTGCTCAGGAGATGTTGAACTCGGTCCCCTCGGTGACGATCCAAAATTTGCTCCAGAGGGTCACAACTGGTGACGAATCATGGATTTCTGGTTACGATGTGAGAACTAAAGCTCAATCATCCCAATGGGAGCTGCCGCATGAACCAAAACCGAAAAAAGCGCGCCATGTTCGGTCGAACGTACAGGTTTTGCTCACAGTTTTCTTTGATTGCAGCGGCGTGGTGCATTATGAGTTCTTGCCACAGGGTAGTACGGTCAATAAAGAAAGTAGCGATATTTTTTGATTATACCTCGTATTCGGAATGTCAAAAGAAACTTTCAAGTGATGAGACGTTTTAAAGCTGTGCTAGAAATACTTCACCCCAACTTACTTACTTATTTGCCTTAACATTTCATGAAGTAACTGACGGGGAACTTCTCTTGAATCAGTGAGCTGTGGGCGATATAATTGGGCCTTTTGTTTAAAGGCGTCTTCGAAGGGCTCATGATTTTCTGGAGAAGTTTTACATGGCTTAGAGATTACTCTCGTATTCATAAAGCAGCCAGCATTCACGAGTGCTCTTATATTGAATATTGCAATATTGAAATCCCTATCCAACACGTACTACTTTTAGATCCCTCACTCTTACTCTCCCTCTTCCACTAACTGCAGTGGGCCAATATTGTCAACAACTCTGTTATTTTCGATTTTCCACGAAAAAAATAAAAATAAAATAGAATTAATTTATTCGGTATTTTCTGGTTTGGTTTGACTTTGCAGAAATAACTTTTTGCGGCATAAAATAACAATAATCGCATAGTGTCGTTTTTTTTACGGCTGTTTAATTTTCTTTGATTATTTTTGGCTAGTTGTTGTTGTTGTTGTACGAGTACATGTTTATTTCTAGTGTAGACCTTTTGTTTGAGGCGTTTAGACTCCATAGTAGACTCGGCGAAAAAATGTCTGTTCAAATGGAATCCATCTGTATAACAGCAGTTTCCAGCTGGTGTCTGCGCTAGGGCTCCATCAATCCAAGATTGTCTGTCTGGTATTAGGGTCTCACACTCAACAACTATTGAAGTTTCGGGTATTCTATCGCATACTGATGCTATGTCAGTTAAGTTTCCTGCCACTACCTCAACTATTTTTTGATGCCATGACCCGTGATCGGTTTCGATCCATTCGCCCATTGCTTTGAGTCTCATTGCAGTGAGGGCAGCTTCATATTTAATTTGTATCTCTATTGGTGGGACATTTATAGATAGTCTCTAAAGCCCTATTAGATGTGGTCCTCATTGCTCCGCTTATGCCGAGGCAACACATTCGTTGGACCTTTTGTAATATTTTTATGTTGCACTTCCTTTCCATCGATGTCCATCATACTACTGTTGCATAAGTTAGAACAGGTCTAATTAGGCTTTTGTAGAGCCAGTGTGACATTGAGGCCCCATTTTTAGTCTATGGCTCTTCAACATAGTGACCAGCATCTGTGAGCTTTGTTTGCTCGTTCTTCTATGTGCTACTTCGAATTTAGTTTTCTATCCAAGATTACTCCTAAGTATTTAACCTTTTCGGATATGGAAATTGTTTTGTTAAGGAAAGATGGACCAATCTTTGTTTTCCCTGTAAACGGACATATTTCAGTTTTTTTTTCAGTAAGTAAAATATTAGTTCATATTCAATCAAAAGGTCGAATACAACGACATACGCTCAAGTAGAGAGGGTATGTTGATTATCGTTTTTCGATTCTAGTGGTGGGTATCGTTATTTAGCCGAATACTTACAGCCTAAGCCACGATGTCGAACGACAACGTTCGCATGCTCATTTAGAGACAAACAGCTCTTTAGTGGCTTTGAAATCAGCTGTTAGACAGCATGCGAATGTTGTCGTCCCATTGTCGTTCGACAGCGTGGTTAAGACTGGCATATTCAGTATTCAACCACGAGTTCCCAAGCATTTTAAAAAATACTAGTACCACAGTTTTTTTTTTTTTTTTTTTGTTTGGGATGTACTGACTTTTTTCCCCACGTTGTACAGGTGGAATCGACTAAAATGTATTTTTTTGTTTTCATTCCTTTGTACTCATATACTCACTACATATCCAAAAGTTTTTGTCCATGCGAATAAATAAGAAATTGTATGCATAATCCGTGGAATGAATGTCTCGTATCGCAAGTGGCTGACTGGGGTACATCATAAATTTATTGGTGGAACTTGAACAGCAACAAGGCACATAAATTATTTTCCATATCAAGTGGCGAGTGTGAGTGTGTGTGTGTGTGAATAGAATGAATGAATAGTTGTTGGGTTGAAGGGTTGGCTGGAGTACTGAATTGGCGGTTGTTGGATCGGACGGACAGATGGAGGTATGAATGGATGGATGGCTGGCTGGATGTATGGAATGGTGGTGTAAGTTAAAATGTTTCGCTGCAGGTGAATTGTTGTGATTTGTGAATTGCATGCCATTATTTCTGACTGTTACTATTAATATCGAAATGGTGTGGCAATAATTCAACACACAAACCGAAATAGTCATTTGCTGGCAGTTGTGGCCGATCCATATGATGGTAGCTGCGAAACCGCAACAATACAATTGTGCAACTAAGAAATCAATTTCTTTATGGCAAAAAAATACAACACAATTTTGGTTTAAATTTTTTTTTCTGCCAATGGTCAATCGATAGCCAGAAAAAGTTACAAGGAATCCAGTACAAAGATTTCGATTGAGGTGAAGCGACGGATTTACTGTCCACTGACTATTTGGTCTATTTAGATACAAATTCAACAGACTAAATAATTTGTTAATACATTTTAACAGAAGAACAGTGTACACTAGGGCGTACCTCAAAAAAAAAGTTCGCCGTACACCTTCGAATATGAAGTATTATTAAAAGGTAGTTTCAAAAAATTGTTTTCAATTTTTTTATGCCGAACCCTACGCGCTTTTACATTTTTCTATATAACTTCTGCATTTATAAACGGATTTTAAAGTGTGATACATCGATGTTTTTGTCTTTGAAGTCATTGAGCTCAAGCACCCCCTTCTGGTACTGACCCATCATATCTCAGTTGCTACTACCCTAATGTACCACTCTAATATCAGAAAATTAAAGCTCGCATAAAATCATGAAACTCTTCCTAAGAAAGTATGTCGATTTTCCCATCAGAAAAAGTGTCGTCGAGACAA
Source organism: Hydrotaea cyrtoneurina (assembly GCA_958296145.1). Classification (NCBI taxonomy): domain Eukaryota; kingdom Metazoa; phylum Arthropoda; class Insecta; order Diptera; family Muscidae; genus Hydrotaea; species Hydrotaea cyrtoneurina. The sequence goes on along the minus strand of OY282514.1, from coordinate 44,536,976 downwards.
AAACATCGATGTATCACACTTTAAAATCCGTTTATAAATGCAGAAGTTATATAGAAAAATGTAAAAGCGCGACCCCTACGTTCGGCATAAAAAAATAAAAAAAAATTTTTTGAAACTATTTTTCAATAATACTTCATATTCGAAGGTGTACGGCGAACTTTTTTTTTTTACTTGTAACCTGGTACGCTCTAGTGTACACACGCCAATAACTCCACTAGCTCTCTATGTTCCACCACATTCCACATTCCAAATGAGACATTACTTAAAGCAGTCTATAGACTGGACAGGCCGTGGTCAATCCGCCATCTCTCTAAGTTTTTGCCATAGATGAGTCATTATTCGGTTAAGAATATTACACATTTCCACTTGATAGAGCCTGGCGGACTTTACGACAAACAGTGCCATTTATACGCTATCTGAACTTCTATAGAAGAAGAATCAGAGCGGACTTTAAGATGTCGTATACGCTTGGTCGCAAAAAAATCCCATTCGAACTGGTTATTATTTTCATGGCAGCTGTAGAATATATCCAAGTTATTTCATTATCGTCATGCCGCGTCTCTTCCATCATATTTCCTGAATGGCGTTGATGTCGGCCTAGTATTCTACGAGGACATCCGCTCGACGGTAGAGTTGAGCTACAATAGCTCGACTCCGACTCAGACGTCAGCTGTTTATTAACAAAATTTCGAAAATTGTATCTCACACTGTGGTGCGTTTTTATCTTGAAGATAAATAAAAAAGTTCATTTAATAGAAAATATTTGAAATTTTAAAAAACACTAACAGCTTAATTTCTTTTTGTAATGTAAGTAAATAAAACTCGTAATCGGATTCGAACAAATTTTTCCTCTCCAGACTCCGTTAGACTGCGACTCCACAGCCTTGCTTTAAAGCATAGGTCCCGACCATTGACTAAATTACATCCGAAATAACCCAGAGAGAAGAGAACTTCCTCGTCTGATCCTTTATGGAGGGTTGAGAGTACCAAAGAATGAAGGAAATTGTCGTGTAGAATTAGAATGAAGTAAATACCAAATGGACCCATAAAGTGATAGTCCAAAAAATGTCTGAGTAGTCCACGTGTATGCTGTCCTCCTAAGAAATAAAAGATATTTAGCTGTCAAATTTCATATCGAGCCCTAAACGCCAAAAAGAAAACTTTATAGGAGAGTTTTTTTTTGTATGTGGTCAATCATTAGAATTTACTAAATATAAATTTGTTAATTGTTAATATTATTGTAAGGGCTCGATGAAATGTAATAGCTAAATGTCTTAAATCTACCAAAATGGAGATGTGACTTTATTTTCTTCCGCGCCTTAAATTTAAATATTTTTTTTAAAAATTTCAAAAAAAATTTTCAGATATTTTACAGTTGAAACTGGATCTTATAAGCTTAACACATATGTTAGAATCCCATTGAATCCCATCCCTTAAATTTAAATATTTTTTAAAAATTATTTTCAGATATTTTACAGTTGAAACTGGATCTTATAAGCTTAACACATATGTTAGAATCCCATTGACGGTTCCCAATCTGGCCACATTGAAATTTTGCCCTTTGTGACCATCTTTCTTACGAAGCACAGTCGGTTGAACGGTTCACAAAGTGGCGATTAATTTAGGGAAATTGTAATTATAGAATATTGTTAGTTTTTATTGATGGATAAATTGCAAATAGTATAAAAAAATGTTTTTTTTTTTAACTTTTATGGTCATTTTATTTTTTCACAATTTTTGCTAAAACTTTGGAATGAAAAACGATAAATTAGTAAATTAAATTGAAAAATAGAGCACAATTAATATTTTTAAAAAATAAAAATTAATAAATATTTAATACTAGTAAGTTGTAATGCGCCTATGGCGCCCGTTGAAATATGGAAAAAAAATTTTGTTGAAAAAACGATTTTTTCTTGAAAAAAAAAATTTTGTTGAAAAAAAAAATGTTTATGGATAAAAAAAATTTTTGTCGAAAAAAAAAAATTTTGTAGAAAAAAAAAATTTTGTTGCGAAAAAAAAAAAATTGTAAAAAAAAATTTTGTAAAAAAAAAAATGTGTAAAAAAAAATTTCGGAAAAAAAAAAATTTGGTAAAAAAAAATTTGGGGAAAACGCATTAACGCAACGAGAGACTTAAATTGTTCTTTTTTATTAAATTTGAACTATTTTCCATTCGTTTTTCTAGCCCTAGGGCCTTTTATGATAGATTATTTGTTATTGTAATCAATTCAAGGCTTATGAAAAACTGAATATAGTCGTAGTTTAATCATTATGGCACCTCTACACAAATTTAGTTTAATTAGTAATTATTATCAAATCACGATATTTGATTGTTTTGTATTTTGGGGACACATTTGTCCCGATTTCCCCAAATTTTGTGATTCTAGATTCAGCCGTTTGGTCAGCACAGTAATAAAATGGTCGCGCAAGAATTGTATATACTCGTATGTATATTATTTATCATTTATATTTTTATAATATATTATTTATATTATATTTTACCAGTTTTGGGCCCGTTGTTACCCCCCAGTTCTTGGCGGATATCTACACGAACAACTTGGTATAAATCACTCGTTATGATAAATCGAAATATGCGTTTATATAGCTGACAACCTGAAAAGTGCAATGGCTACTTAACTATGATTGGCCATACCAGACAACTTTGTAATATGAGTTGGCGGTCAGATTATATTCCCTTTTTTCTATTCAACCTATTTTCCTACCATTTCTGCTTGATTGCTTGATGCTTTTTTTGTTCCTTACTGCAATTGTTGTTTGATTGTTAGACCCCCGTTAATTGAAAATGATTTCTTACACTCATTTACCCGTTTTGGACGCCTTTTGTCGTATTTTCAGTATCCTCCAATTGTTGGCTAATTTTATTAAACATTTTGGTTTCTCCCACCTTTTGTCCCTTTTTATCCCGTTTTGGTACGCTTCCGACCTTTTTCGCTTCACATGTTAATTTGATGTTTACCTTCTTCACAACCGAATTCTAACTGCAGTTGCCATGTGATTATTTTGTAAATTATTTTTCATTTATATATTTCACCAGTTTTGGACACTTTTGTCAACTTTTCCATTTATTCCAAATATGTAATTATTCTTGTTCACTACAATTTTTCCCACATTTTTGTTTTCTCTTCATTTGTACCTTTTTTAACCCGTTTTTGGCACATTTTCGTCCCTTCTCTAACAATTATCCACATGTTTTTACAAAAATTTGTTTCACCATTTTTTTTATTTTTCACACTTTTTTTATCCCGTTTTGCCACCTTTTTCGTCCCATCTCTAACTCATTTCCACCTATTGTTGCCAATGGTAGTCGTGGATCAATTTTCCAACAAAAAAAACACAATATTTGAACTTTTTGTATTTTTGCGAATTTTAAAGGGTTTTGTGGACGCTTTTACCCGTTTCCCCCCATTTGTATCCACTTCCAATCCGTATTTCCAAAAATCCGTTCTTAGCGAATGTCTTGGATGCAAGAACTGCATACTCCCCAAATTACATGATTCTAGTTTCAGCCGTTTGCCCAGGACCGTGATGAATCCGTCAGTCAGTCAGTCACTATTACGATTAGTGATAATAACTTAACAGCTGCCATCAAAAATCCCTGCAAATCTGTGTATTGATCGTCATGGAGAATATTTTGAAAAACAATAAAACCATTGGCAATGATACACGATTTTTTTCATATCTCTCTTTTTTTCTCTCTCTCTCTCTCTCTTGACAGAAAGTCAGTATCATGTGCAGGCCCAGGCCCTTTTCCTCCATTATTTTCGTGCACTTTTACAAAAAAAATGTTTCAATTATTTCCATCTAAAATATTTTTCATGTTCAATACTAACTGAATTAATGGCACCCTCTTGGTTTAGATCTACAATTTGAATAATGCAATTTTATTTTCCATTTTAATTAACTAATTTTTATTTAAAAAAAAAATTAAAAATAAATAAGTGCTCCAAAAATGTTTAGCTTAGGGCCTGCTCAAGGGTAAGTCCGGCCCTGATCATGTGTGAGCCAAATGAATTGCTTTAGACTTGAACAACAAATGCCAATTTATTTCCAAAGTTAATGAGCCCAAACAGTGCGTTCATTGGCAGGAAGGAACCTTCGCGGTGGCCTGTTGTGCGATTTTTTCAACAAAGATCTCGTTTTAATCGCTTGCAAGGTCCCACTGAAGACACACAACCGTTCGCTTTGTTATCGCTTTTCCGTTAGGGCCTTAGAGAAATGGGAAAAATCATATTTTCTGAAGAAATGCGGTTTTAATTTTGCGTCTGGGGATCGCAATCGAACGAGATCTTCGACAAGCCAATGCATCCTCAAAGAATGAGAAATTGTTGCGGATTTCAGAGGGCTGACATCATTGGTCCATATTTCTGTGAAAATGCTGCCGGAAACGTCATTTCGGTTAACGGTTAGCGCTACAGAGACTTGATAATCGATCTTTTGTGCCCCCTGGATCGGTAATCTTGTTATCAGCCATCTCAGCGATGTTAATAGAAGATTAACAAGAACCGCCTTTAAACAAATTTACAAACGCACAGATTTACTGACTATCAGAGTCGCTTAGATTTCCATTTGCTGCAAAAGCCAGCCATGTGATCGTTGTCACCTGGCTTATCCTGTAACTCCAAACAGAAATCTCAACATACTTTGTATTTTTCTTTCAACAAAGACATAAAATCTGATATTTGCTGAATGCAAATTTTGTTTTGCCAGAGAAAACCTTTAACGCCGAGATTCATCTGCTCTTGCCCATATCGATCTGTGGCATCGAATGTGAAATACAAAATTTAACATAATTCACACGAAAAAATAGAACTTTTTTTTGTTTATTTTTTTTTTGCAAAACAGACAATCACACTTAAAGGCCTAATAACACAATATGCCAATTTACGTTCATTATGCGGAAAATCTGAAATCAAAGGAACTGGAACTGCTAAGCAAAACCAATGAAACAGAAAAAAATAAACGAATGTTCCATTCCACAGTAAAATCATACATTTAAGGTATGGATGGAATATGGCCACAGACGGCAGGCACACACACACACACACACACATACATATGTATGTAGGAACGAGTATGCAAAGTATTCATTAATTACCTCTCCAAGAAGTGGAAAATGAACCCACAAGAATCTGTACACACACTGACACAACGCCGACAACAGAAGTGGTAAATTATTTTCGACAAACAAAAAAAAAAATCGGCACAATTTCTGGCTAATAATCTTCAGTTATTTTTTACCGACAAAAGCGTAAACAGCATCAGCAACACCAACAACCACAACTCTCGGCAACAACATGGACAACAGCCGTATGGAAAATGATACCCAAAAGTGCAACAGCGGCAACAGCAACATCGGCTACAAACATAATAACAACAACAGAAAATAGATCCCCAATTTCAATTTCAAGTCGAAGCGCACGAATTCAAATTCCGTTTCGGCTTCAAATTCATACCGCTCAAGTGATTCCGTAAATGCAACCACCAACAACAACGCCAAACCGCCACTATAAAATAAAAGACAAAAGCAATAGAAACATGAAACCGCATTTAGAATATCATCACACCAACAACAAAACGGCAAAAACTCCAAGAAGTGGCGGCCAAAAAAAAGAAAAAACCGAAACCGAAAAACCTCTTTTAAGGAGTGCCCCTCATGTGCTGCAGCAGTTACACGCTGACTAACTGGTGCTGAAGCGATTTGTTGGTGGCGTTGGTGGTGGTGGTGGTGTTGGTGTGCCGGTTCCATGTGCTGGTGTAGATCATCCATCCATTGGTTCACATTCATAGTGATCAGTACAATTTTGGGGATTAATTTGGCTTGGCATGTCAGGCAAACAGAGCCTGACTAGGCCACAAATACAACGTTACGATTTGTTTTGTAAAAAGATGCCAGCACAAAACGTTGGCATACAGTGATTTTGAAGGGTTCGTCGGCAAAGACGGCACAGGCGATTTGTGGTCTAAAAAAACAATTTGAAAGATATTTCTGAAGTCGTCTAACCTCATCTTCTTGGTGGCCAATTGACCTCACCAAAGATAAAACTTTGACAGGGCTTGCCATCCTTCTAAAGGCAAAAATCGTCCAAACTTTATGACCTCATCCTTCGGCCTCTCCACAAATTGTTTATCAAGCCTCTGTGCGTTCACCGATAACCGGAACCCTACTTCCTGCAACAAGAAAAATGCAACGATGATGCCACCGCCACAAAACTCGCACTGGCTTCTCGACTATCACGTACAGGTTTTCCCATACCCAATTAGGACAGTTTTGCTTGTTAACACAGCCGACGAAATCAAAATTCACTTTGTCAGAAAATTTGATTTTTCGACAAAATTATTGTCCATTTCGTGCTGCTCTACAGTCCCAAAAGAAGAAGCGAAAATGAAGCGGAGAGGCGTGAGACTTTAGGTGTAATGACGTTTGTGGAATGCCCAATTCTAAAGAACGACGAGGAATGGACAATAGGGTGGAGTGAAATTCAAAAAAAAAAGTTAACCTCGGAAAGAGATGTAGTCTGGGGTCCTAATGAGGGGAAAAATAAAGAAAAAAAATTTAAAAAATTTTGGAAATTATCGCTATTTTGGAGTTGATTTTAGAAAAATCCTAAAAAGTTTTATGTCAATAAATGTTTGCAATAGCGTAAACAAAGAAATAAGGGCATGAAAAAATTTAAAAAAAATGTTCTCATTGTTCAAAAATTTCAAAAAGTAAAATAAGTCAAATCGTCCCTTCTTCAGAAAATTGACTGAACAATGAAATCCCCACCAAAGCTACAAATATTAGTCGATTATCCTCATATTTGCCTCAAATACTTTTGTTTGGGCACTGAACAAGCTCAAACTTTTAAATTTCGAATAAGTTAAGTCGTTAATTTTTAGGATTTTTCTAAAATCAACGCCAAAATAGCGATAATTTCCAAATTTCGAGGGAATGGCGCGACCCTAAAAATTTTTTAAAAATTTTTTCTTTATTTTTCCCCTCATTAGGACCCCAGACTACATCTCTTTCCGATGTTAACTTTTTCAAATTAAAAAAAAAGCATGTTTTCACTCCACCCTAATGGACAAACCTGAGTTTTCTTCAACACTTGGCAATATTCTCGGGTGTTCTTGAGCGACATGCACGAGTCAATCTTTACATCACTAATTTGTCTGAAATGGTCGAATTTGTTCACCAATTTCTGTATTGCGGTCCGACAAGTTGCTTCACCCAAAAATGCTTTAGTTTTTCGAACTGTGACTGCAAGATTTTCACCATTTTCGTAGTGAGTTTTAATAATTTCAATGCGTTGTATCCATGTTCCATTTTTAGTAATGCCGTAGTTTTTACTTGTCAAATGTCAAAGCATAAAAGCTTCAAAAGTGACAGCTACCGAAATACCGGGTGATTCAAAATAGCACCTCTGGTTGGAAAACCGTTTATGTGCTTAAATAAATATTTTAATGATCATTGGCAACAATTTTCTCAAAATAGTTTGGGAAACACTGTTCTAGACTATTTAAGGCCCCGGATCTTCGATGACCTCAACTACCAAGTCAACACTCCTCTTAAATTCCCCGTTAAATTTATCAAGAAATCTCTCTGGTTCAGCAAAGCCACAAAGAACAGCCAAGAACACTGTGCTACAAAAATTTCTCTTCTTCTTCTTTTATCTTCTCTTTCGACCGATTTTTAACTCTTTTTCAGTGATCCAATAGAGCTGATTTTTGGCAGGCAGACTCGTGGAAATGTCTGTATCACGTACAATTGTTTTTTTTTATCAATTCTCAGATTTTCCCCAATTTTTATTATTTTTGAAAAAAAAAATATTTTGTTCACTTTTCTTAGCATAACTTGAAGAGACTCCAAATTTTTAAACTACTTAAGCGTTACGAAAAAAAATGTTTTTTGAACTGAAACCTTAAAAAAAACGATAACCATTTAAAAAAAAAAATTAGGAAAATCGGAGAATTAATAAAAATCTATTTTTTAAAAAATTTGACGTGATAGAGACATTTCCACGAGTATGCCTGCCAAAAATCAGCTCGATTGGATCACTGAAAAAGGGTTAAAAATCGGTCCAAAGGCTTTGACACAGGCCACTACGAGCTTTATACTTCAAATATAAAAAAAAACATTCTGACGTGTACATGAAAATCGCCGATACACGTGTATTTTTATTTTTTATCCCCTTTCCGAAAAAGTAAGTTTGGTTCATAGGACAGAATGTGTGTAACACGGTGTTATATTTGGAAGCTACTGCGAAAAAACACATTTATTTTCAAATTTGTATTCGCACATCCGCATTAGAAAGTCAGAAACTTGTAAAAGTGGCATTCTTTCTAGAACATCCGCATTATAAAGTCAGAACCTTAAAAAAACTGCCAAAAGTGGGATTCTTTCTCCATGTTCGTCAAACAAAATTATTCGTCGGGGAGTTCAGATCAACCACTGTTCGCCAATGATGCTATATGTGCCAGTGAGCCACAACCAAAGGCTAACCAACACCAAAAGCGGCATAAAACTCATTTTTACATGTTTGACTCCAACACAACGCCAACCTCCGTCACAACCACTTGTATGCCAACAACAGCAACTGCAACAACAGTGTGTAGTGTTTAAAGTCACAGTAGGGGCCACGTACGGGTCAACCGAAAAACACACACAAAACATACTCACTTACAAAGTCTGCCTCACCTACTGAATGACGACGACGACCAACCAACAAAGCCAGGCCAATAACAGAAACAACCACACCAAACCAACGAACGAATGAACTCCGGCAACTACTTAAGTGATGTTGCCTCAAAAAATGCACACGCTCACTCTCCTCCTTGTCGTCGTCGTCGTCTGTCTGCCTCACAGTCATCCAGTCACCCAACCAGCCAGCCAGCCTGAATGCCTGCTTGCCTCTTCATTATTATTACATAGACAATGAGATTTTCTAGGTGCTGCCTGGCAAACGAAACAATACAACAACAACCAACAAATTCTTGCAAACACACAATCAAACAAACAGCAAGACAGACAGACCAACTAACCGACCGATCGCTGTAATATGGATAGATTTCGCATCGAACTCGCACACCCCATCCCATACACCAGCACCACAACCACCACCACAGCAAGCACACAAGACTGTGGGAAAATATTCACTTAACATACGAATGAACGAAACAACGAACCGATCAGCCGACCGACCTACCAACGAACAAACGAAAGGAAGAGTCTTTATTGTTAATCTCCGGTTAAATTAACAATAACATATTTCTACAGCTTACCTCCCTGGCTGTCCTCTCTCTCTACGTTTCCGCCTCTAGCACACAGTCATTCCTCTGTAACTTACTCTCTCTCTCTCTCACTCACTCTCAGTTGGTTGCCAGTGCATGCATTCGCGCTGTTGTACTCGAAAAAGAGTTAGAAATCGTGTCTTGAACCTGACTTAAGAGCAAACTAAAAATAGATTTTTTTCTGTCGTTAAAGCCATTTTTGTTGCTAGTGTTGCTTCTTCTTCCTCCACATCAAAGTGAGATGCTAAACGAAAATAAAAACATTCCGAACCAAATTATAGGTAGTCGTTGTTGGCGTCGTCGCCGTCGTCGTCATCGTCATAGCCATCACATTCATTGTCGTGGTAGTTGTGGTCGTGTTCGCTGTCGTTCGTAGTATGTCGTTTGTCGTTTATCGTGCCAATGGCTTGATGCACTGTGTGAGAAATAACTCTCACTATCGTTTGAAACGGGGTTTGAGAAGAACAAGAAAAAAACAAAAACAAAAACACATAAAATTCAGCATGTGTCGTGTTTGGGAGAGTATTACCGGTTTTCTGTCTCTGTTTGGTTGGCGAATATTTCTGCGATGTGAGTTGAGATAAAAAGTCTTTTGTACTTTTTCTCCAGTCAATTAGTCAGATATGGTAGACAGTAAGTGAGTGAGATAGAGATTTTGCTGGGATTTACTCTCCACCCCCCCTCTTTTATTTGTTTTTATTTATTGAATTTTTGGTGTATAATTGGTATTTGCTAATTACAGTTATTGTGACAGTTTGTGGTTCGTCAGATCTGCTCTTGATTTACGCGGCTGCTGGCCTGGCAACGCCACAATGCCGCACCCCTCTTTTTTTTTTTTTTTTTTTTTTTAAAAAAACTGTTTCATTTGACACCTAATGCCAGTTTCATAATTTCTTATTGGATTCTCTAATTTGTTATGTCCGACTACCGGTTTGTTCTGTGAGGCGTGTGTTTCCTATAAATGTGCCATCCTAAACAATGGCCATGTGTTCTTGGACATGAACTGAATGGTTTGGGGGAATAAATTTAGTTTATTCGAAAATCACCACCAACACTTTGTAGATAAAATAATAACTCACCGATCGAGATAACTTATCTCCAGGCTGCTGGCAGTATTGTTTGGATATTTGTGAAGTAAATAGACGTCAAAGATGCTGCAAGCGTTTTTGCGGCGAAATTTATTATAAGCGATACAGACCAATGGGAAAATTACCCTTCTGGGGTAATGAGAATTCACTTCTCACGTAGAATCGTTGCAGCCACTCAAAGTCATTGCTTGGTATGCTGGAGGTGTTGCCGGGCCTTAGTGGGTAACAAGAATGATAGAAAGAAAGATTACGCCATGCGCATGATTTCCCGTTAGATGACGTAGTTTGTCCCTTGTAGGGGTTGCCAACTCTATTTGTATGTGACAACGAGTGACAAGTTTCAGATTGAAACACTGCGCAAGAACTTATTTTGGCAACCCTGCAATTGAAACCACTTTGACTATCAGCCAACAGGAATACACTACGCGTGACGTCATTTGATCAACCTGCACAGAAAATTTTTTTCTCTGCGCGGGATGGCGTAATCTTTGTTTCTATCATTCTTGATGGGTAACATTGTAACTGCGATACAGAATTATGATCTTGAGTTATTATTTGCCGCGAATTAATAAATATAGAACTAAAGGAAATGTGTTTGAAATAGGATATAAATTTAAATAAAGTTGTCGTCATGAAAACATGTTTGGTATACTCCTTATAAGAATCCCACAATCCCTTAAACTGATAAACGAAATCCCAAAAAGAATTTTTTTTATAGGAAACAGAACGTCATACCACACTTTACCATTTCACACCCCAACCCCTGAAAAAAATTATAATGCCTCAAGTGAAGAGTTTCCCAAAATAAATTACAGAATCCCCCCAAAAGCCCAATATGAAAATTTCCCCAAAACTCTAAAAAAACCCAAACAATTTATGATAATTACCCAAAGCAAAGTTTCCCAAAAATTAAGAAAAAATATCGCAAAAACAAAAACTGTATTTTTTAACAAAAAAATCTAAAGTATAACAAAAATATTCCGGCAATATGAACATTTCATTTTATCCATATTGTCTGCAATGGCTTCGTGAACCGTGGCCCTTATGAATAAATGTGAAAAAACACCACAAAGAAAAATAACCCCAAAAAAGTGTAAAAAAATCATATACAGAGTTCTCCAACAAGAGGTGTTATTTTGAATCACCCGGTATTTGGGTAGCTGTCACTTTTGAAGCTTGTATTCTTTGACATTTCACAAGTAGAAACTACGCCAACTACTAAAAATGGAACATGGATACACGCTTCAACAACGCTTTGAAATTATTAAAAATCACTACGAAAATGGTGAAAATCTTGCAGTCACAATTCGCAAAAGTAAAAAGTTTCCCGACCCTGTTATCTCTCGAAGAGGTGATCACAATTGGCCACCGAGATCTTGTGATTTAACACCTTGCGACGTCTTCCTTTGGGGCCATGTGAAAGATAAGGTCTAGGCCAACAGCCGAGCGTCGATTCAAGACCTCAATGATAAAATTCGCGGAGCTAACAAGGACATAGGGCAGCCACTTTGCGATTTGGCTGAGGACAATTTCATGAAAAGGATATGGTCCTGTAACCATGGTCGTGGTGACCACTTGGCTGATGTTGTTTATCAGTATTAACGGCATACCTTCCTTTTTATTATGAAATAAACATCTGATCATTTATCTCATAAAATGTAATTTTTCTTTGAATACCATAATAACACCTCTTGTTTGAGAACCCTGTATTATCCACTTGTTTTTTTATTTGCCAGAAAATTGTCTCAATCTTTTAATTTCCCCCCCTTTTTATCCCTTTTTAATCCTGTATTGCCCCCTTTTTCGTCCCACCTCTAACTCATTTCCACCTGTTGTAGATTATTTCTCATTTGTATTATAGCATTTGTGGGCCCGTTTTGGATTCGTTCCATTACATTGAATTTTGAATCCATTTCTGTTGATTAGCATTTTTGTTTTACACTTTTTGGTACGTTTTTGGTCCCTTCTCTAAATATTATCCACATATTTTTACAAAAAGTTGTTTCACATTTTTTTTTGCCAATTTTCCCTTTTTCCCCCTTTTAAACCTTTTTTTGGCCCATCTCTAACTTATTTCCATGTATTGTTCCCAATCGTATTCGTGGACCAATTTTGCAAAAAGAACCCCAATATACTATTTTTTGTGAATTTTGAAGGGTTTTGGGGACACCTCTTACCCGTTTCCCCCCTTTTTTATCCCCTTCCAATTTCCAAAAATGCGGAGCTAGGGCTACATACTCCTCAAATTTCATGATTCTAGCTTCAGCCGTTTAGCCAGGACAGTGATAAATCCGTCAGTCAGTCAGTCACGCAAGAGTGGTATTTATAAAGGGTCCGCAATCTAACGTTTTTTTCAACTAGTGCTTATTTCGTTTTCGTTATTTTCGTTATCGGGCCATGTTGAACGAATTTTTGTTTACAAAAATCGAAGAGGAGGATATTGGCAATATTTGGTTTCAACAGGACGGCTCTACGTGCCACACAGCCGAAGCTACACTCCATGTTTTGCGCCCTGTTTTTGAAGATCGCATTATCAGCCGCGGAGCTGATGTCGTTAGGCTACTGCATGGCCAGCCAAGGCAGCCATTTGAATGAAATTATTTTCCATTATTAACCGGAAGGATTGTGCTTTAAAATAAAAAAAGAAATTTGAGAAAATATTCATTACTTTTTTTTTTGAATTGTCAAAAAATAAAATGTTATTTGGCGGACCCTGTATTAGCAGATTAACTTGTTTTTAATTTATTTTCTGAGAAATGTAAATAAATTCTAAACGGCAAAATGTATGAAAATTATGCAAGAGGATTTCACAAAAAGTTTTAGTAATATAAACGGAATTCCTGACATTGTTTCCAATTGACAATTACTAAACCATTAAGCTTCCAAGTGTGGGAGTGTGGGAGTGCGGGAGTAGAAACTAAATATATAATACACAATTCCAATATGTAGGTTGGTAATCACATAGAACACACAAAGCGTTATTTCTTTCACAAAATTACCCAGCAAACAATATGATCGTTTTAACTCCCACTGTATTCAGACATTTTTAAGATCTGTTCGGATCATTGTCGGATTTTTCGTCAGCCGTTTCAGCAACATCTCTCTAATGTTACACGAGAATTATTTGACACAGTCTGCAAATTACCTGAAATAAATTGTTGATTTGATGATTGCCAGCCAAAAATTAAAAATTTTGTTTACACATTTTTTCTAGCCGATTGAGATGTGATATTCTTGGCAAATGAAATCTGAATTTGGTATTAAAAAAAAATTCAAATTATTCTCACTTTTGTCCACTGCTTAGTAAAAAAAATATTTAATTTATTTAGTCAAATTCACATAACTTTACTTTATGAATCACATGATTTATGGCAACAAAGGTGTTTAGAATAATAAAGGGTGATATTTGGTTTGAGAAAATTAGAGAAAACGCATGCAATTTAGATTCAAAAACCGTGTTTAAAAAGACCAAGAGAGACAACCTTTGGAAAATAAAAAAACATAAATCAAAAAATCAGTTCCTCATTTTTACTCTCTCACTCCATTTTTCTTTTGCTTCTTTCTCGATCTCCAACTTTACAGCAAGTGAGTATGTGAAACACATGTTGGCAACACTGAAATGAAAACAGAAAATTCTGTAGCTGTCACTTCATGCAACGATTTCTTTCGGCTGCGATGTTGTAGAGTTTTCAACAGCTTTATAGTTTTATTTAGCTGAACGTAACCAAACAGAAGACTTAAGTGGATCACTGCGGCCAACGATTACTTTTGGCTGCAATATTGGGCATATTGGCTGCGTTTTTGTTCAGCTATAGATTTTTTTTTAGCTGAGCGTTACCAAACAGTTTTTTAGCTTCCGTAATTTTTTTTTTTGTTTTTAAGTGCTCAAAATTTAAAGATTTATATGCATAAACACGGTCATTCGCGTAGCCCCACAAAAAAGTCTAATGGTGTCAAATCGCATGATCAGTTGATGTCGCCACGACGAGAAATTACGCGGTCAGGAAATATCTCTTGCAATAAAGCCGTATTCGCTCGAGATGTGTGGCATGTGGCACCGTCTTGTTGAAACCCCATATTCTCCATTGATGACGTCAAAGTCGGTTATCATACGACCATAACGCTCCGAATTGACCGTGACAGTCGTTCCCTCGTTGTTTTCGAAGAAGTAAGGTCCAATCACACCTTCGGACCAAACAGCACACCAAACAGTGAATTTTTGTGGATGTAATGGTTTTTCTTCAATTACTTGAGGATTCTCAGAACCCCAAATACGTCAATTTTGTTTATTAACATACCCACCGATTGAGAAATGTGCTTCATCACCATAATCTCCTCGATATGTGCCTGTGCCAGAATCACCATTTTTGTAGTAGGTTTTAATAATTTTTACGCGTTGTATGATAGTCAATGTCGGACTTCCAACTGAAAAGAAAAAAAATTTGTTTAACAACTTAGTTTGACAGATATCGACGAAATGGACAACCCTATATTTTGGTAAAAAAAATCGTTCCCAATGGTAGTTTTGATTTAACGATTTCCCAATGATATTTTTGAATTTCCCTCTCACATTCTAACAGAAATCCTACACAAAATCTGCCCATTTCCCATCAAAATTCTGTCCAAATTCATGTCAACCTTTCACACACATCACATGACTACATTTTTGGCCCAACTTGTATTTGCATCGAACGAAATGGTTCACTGGGTAAAAACACATGAACTGAACTCAGGCACACACAAAATTGAGACAGGTTCAACAACAACAACAACAATAATAATAATTATTACACGATAAACCATTAAGGTGCATACAAACAAACAAACAAAGTTGACTAGCAGAAAACTACCGTTAAATAATTATCTCTCTCACCCCTCAAGCAGAGAACACAAAACCCAACAGGGTCGACCAAAGGAGGGAGAATTAAAATACAAAACCTAAGAGGCAGTCGCGCCCAAACAAATGTGGTGGAGGGATAACTTTCTTAAAGAAATCCTTTCCACTTAGCACTGTAGAATATATGTGTATAATAGATCGGACTTCAAAACCTACTCACTCGCTATGTTGTAGTGTGAATGCAACTGCACTTACATTTCTTCTACAGATTAGTTAACTGAAGAGGAAGAGTAACAGAAGGAGTGTGAGTTGAAGAAGAACGAAATGTGTGAGTACAAATTATGAAGAGTCTCGCTTAGCTCTCACTATTTATAAACAAACATAAATTCTGTGCTAAAACTACATACATACATACAGATATCTTTTGTTTCATCTTTCAAAGAAAACGTGAATAATTTGGTACATATTCTCTATTTTTGTTGTTGTTGATACAAAACAGCATTGTTGATGACGTCAATGATTGTGTTTTCTGTTTGCATCCAGTATTCGTTTGTTAGTCACTGTTCAGAATATGGGCGAACAACAAGGACGAAGAGGATTACCCCAACCCCCCCTCCCATTTGGCTGTGATGGTGATACAGAATAGGAACAGATTTTAACGCAAGCGCTCTGCTGACATGAAAACGTCATTGTCTGGTATTGTGTTCTTTTGTTTATTTATAACAGCTCACATGCGGCTGCTATACAACTGCAAAAGCTCTTTACATGTGCTGTAAACAACAAAAACCCATTTGACATAGGAGGATGGCGATGATGATGATGGTTAGAGAATGACGTAATTGAATTATGCATAGACACACACAGAGAAACGCTGAGACTGACGAATGAACCAACGAACACAACGAGCACAGAGCGTCAACACCAACGCCATAGACCACCTCAATGATGGTACGCTTGTTGGTTGGGGTGGTCGTAGAGAGTGAGAGTGTTTTGGCATATGGTTGTGTGAGTGAGCATTAGAGTTTGCTTGCGAGCGTACCTTAAAGCTCTCTTTGCGGAATTCTAACGATGGGAAAGAGCTTAACTGCATAGATTGTTTGTGTGTGTTGTTGTTGTTTTGTTTTTTGTGGGTAGGTGTTGAGGTAGGTGAGTAGAAGAAAATCAATAAGCCCTAAGCACCTTGCACATGCTGGGGGTAAGGTGAGTACGCTCCCATGAAGGCATCATCATTGGCAGCAACGCCAGCCTTTTAACTAGAATCCCACCGAGGAGGAGCAATCACCATGGTGTCGACAACGGTAACATCATACTCCTTCGCATGCCCAAGCATGCTCTGAAAATCGTCATTAGTTTTTGTCTCGTGTATTTTTGTCTTCGGTTTGCAGTCGTCGTTGTCTACATTTTCGTTGTCGTAGTATTGCTGTTGTTGTGTGTTTTCGTTTCGGTTTTTGTTGTCGTTGGTGTTGTTGCAAAAGCAATGCGCCGCACCGTGTGTGTCTATGGCCAAAGCGAATAAAACCAAATCAAACACACACCGCTAGCAAACGGTAAAATGAATATAGTCGCGTGTAACCGTAAATATAAGTTCAGTCGCGTCACAGACGCCGCGTTGTTAACACATACCGTTAGATGAACACCGAAACAACAAAACACAAAACAAAACTAAATAATTCAAACAAATAATAATCGCAAAAACAACAAAAGGGCAATTTTTATTTATTTTTATTTTTTCCAAATAACAAACAAATAAATAAATAATAAAAAAAACAAATCAAAGTTATTTGTCATCTTACAAAAAAAAAAAAAAAAAAAAAAGGAAATTCTTAAAGTTTCAAACAACAACAAAAACCAAACAAATCGAAAAACGTGCTAATGTCTGTGCAGCGCTCAGGCAAAGAAAAAGTGCAAATTGACGTATGAGTGATATTTTTGATATTCTTTTGTCGGTGCAAGTGACTGACGTTGGTGGTGGTGGCGGTGTTGAGCACTTTCTAATTTCCTCTTATCTCAAAAAACATATCAACCATCCATGCATGGACATTGTCAAGGTGCTATAAAACAAAAGTGAAACCAACAATTTGTAACGTATTTAAAAAAAAAAAAAACGAAACAACAACAAATTTGAATTGTATTTTGTAAAATGTTGATTTGCCACAGCAAAGCTTATTTAACTCGGCCGATATATCCTGCAATGGATTCCAAGGACTTTGTGATATAAATTTTCAACACAAAGTAAGTGATATTTGAATAAGGTGACACAAATTTGCTGTAGTTTATGTATGGATATGTGAATTAGAATTATTTAAAAAAAAATGAACTGAAAAGAACTTTGCCGGGACTTAGATTTTGAAAACACAGCCTAGGTGTCCAAAACAATAAAAAAAAAATAATTACAACTGTGTGTATACTCTGCCAAGTAGGAAATGTATTCCCCTTTTAACAATATAGGATTATCCTAAAGTCTGTTTGTGTGGAATTTGAACTTTACAACTGTTGGCTGTGGTGAAAATGGGTGTCATTCTTACACTGACAAATATGGCTGCATTTGTAAGATTAACGATTGAATCCCACTCCATCCATTTCGGGTAATGTTTGTGATTATGCTGGTCAACACCAGGCACACACACACACAGAATATGGAGAAAAAGAAACTCCCACGTTAGACGAATGATTTGAACAGCACCAAAAAAAAGAAAAATACTTTCAAAATATGGATAAAATATTAACAAATCTCTACTTTTTTTTTTAATTATCTAATTTTATAATTTTTGCCTTAAGCTTTATGATCAATTTAATTGTTGAGGCAAGAAAATATTTTAAAAATTTTTTTTTTTAATTTTGTTCTTGTTGTTCATGTATTTTATTATTATTTTTTCCCATATTTCGGTTGTCTTCGTCAACCATCATCAGGGGGTAATCAATATTAAGTAATTTTAGCATTTCTGTTTCTGCTCGAGTATTAATGTCTTTTTTTTTTTGATTTTGTAGATGTTTTTGAAAAATATTGATAAACCAGAGCAACGAAATGTTTGTTGTTTTCGTTGTCTTTGAAATTTTGTGGACTTACGTATTTCTCAGTTTTGTGTTAAGTTGTAATGACCACTTTAATTCTTGATGAAAACAAACTGCTCCTGATATGGACCAGTGGTAACAATCAAGGTCCAAGTCACATGCCATAATCGAGATAGACTACCTCAGACAATACAATTCCTTTTTTTATACAAACTAAAGAGATTTTACCCTCAAAAATTCAAATTTCCAATTAAAGAAAAATTTCAGGAAAAAAAAGAGATTTTACCCTTAAAATTCAAATTTCCAGTTAAAAAAAATATCAGAAAAAAAAAATTTTAGATAATTTTTATTTTATTTCCAACTCATTTCAGCAGAAGTGTCTGTTGAACACTAAAGTTCAAAAAAAAGTTTGGTTTCTTCCAACTTTATTGTTTTTTTTTTAATAAGTCAATAACTCTATGCAACAAAAACTAAGAAAGTATTTGTATTGAGTAACCCCAATACAATTCTGATGCACTGTGGTCCCATGAATACAAAAATGGCTGAAATTATTTTTCCAAAAAAAGATTTTTTTTTTAATTTTTTGTTCAAATTATTTTTTCTGTTACTCGCAAGTGTATGAATTTGAGAAAAATTATCACTAAACCACTTTTAATCTTCGCCTTTTTTTTAAGTTTTTTTTTTAAAAAAATCTATTTTTGGAGACATATATTGTCATAACATGAAAACCAAAAAAAAAAAAAAAAATTAATAAATTTGAAAAAAATTTAAATCCCAATTTAAATCAAATTATTTTTTTGAGGCATAAATTGTCATAACACGAAAAAAAATTGTCCAAATTTTTTGAAAAAAAAAATTTAAAAAATGTTTCTCTATCGAATGAATCTAATAAATTTTAGAAAAATTATCATGAAAACAATTTTAATCTTCGCCTTTTTTAAACAGATTTTTTTTATGTTATTTTTTCTAAAAATTCTATTTTTGGAGACATAACTTGTCGTAACATGAAAAGCAATTCTATGATTCCTTTGAAATAAATTTTAAAAAAATTTCTCTATCGAATGTATCAAATCAACACTTTTAATCTTTTTTTTTAAAGTTCCATTTTTGGACACGTAACTTGTCATGAAAACCAATTCTATGGAAAACATTTTTTTTCTTATTTTTTTGTTTAAATTACTTTTAAATGTTAGAAAAATTTCATAAAAAATCTAAAAAAAATTCTTTTTTTCGAATTATGTCTCTAAGAAACATGAAAACCATTTATACGATTTTTTTGAAATAAATTTTAATTTTTCTCTTCACTTTTGTTTTTGGTTAAAAAAAAATCCAAAAAAATCGAAATGAACTGTTAAATTTCTTTGAAATAAATTTTAAAAAATTTATTACTAAATTATTCAAATTCATTGACTTTAATGCATTTAAATCTCAAGTAAAGACTTCGTTTTTCAAATTAATTTTTTCGTTCGAAAAGTTTCATAAAAAATTTAAACAAAAAAAAACTCTGTTTTTATAGTTATGTCTATATGAAACATGAAAACCAATTAAACGATTTCTTTGAAGTAAATTTTACTTTTTGTTTACTATTTTATTCTAAATCTTTCCACTTCAGTGCATCTAAATCGGAAGTAAATTTTTAGAGTTATTAACAAAGTTCTAGTTGAATAAAATTTAAAAAAAAAATCGAAATTTACAAAACGTGTGCATTTTTGGTAGTTTATCATAAAGTCATATATCTTATAATTAAATGGAGTATTTTTGATTTTATTTACAATTTAGTAAGGATACCATTTGGTGTCTCCCATTCAGTTTTTTGGTTATGTGTGATTTATGTGTGTATGAGAGAGAGGGTCCTTCACCAAACAATTTAAAATATATTTCAAAGTAATCGTATATATGATTTCCATGCCAAGCCTCCAAAAACGGAAAAAAAAATCAAAGAAAACATTTTAAATTTATTTCTAACAAATCGTATATATGAGCAGCCAAAAACAGAATTAAAAAAAAAAATTTAAAGAAACATATTTGGCTTTATGATAAACAATTCACACTTTTTATATTCATTTTCCATCTCTTATACACTTTTTCAACAAAAAAAAAGGCAAACAAAATGTTTCCCGGCTTAAAACTGTTAATAACTCTAAAACTTTACATCGGACTTAAATGCATTGCATTTGGGGAATTTGAATAACTCAATGGTCAATTCTTTAAAATTTACATCACATTTACATCCAAAAAATTTAAAAAAAAAAAAAAAAATTCCAAAAATTATGTTTTAACAAAAACAAATTCAGACATTTTTATACACAGAGGTTCACAGTTCATCAAACTTTTATAAAGGTTATTTACTACAGTTATTTTTGGTTGCATAATGTAATTGTTCGGGCTTGAGGTCAATGGATCAATTTTTATTTTTTTTAATTTTATTAATATTTTTTGATAGGAAAATAAGCAAATAATCAAACACCGCCATCAGTAAATATTTCGTATTTATTGTGTTCTGTTTTGAGTTTATTTAAATTTGGAATTGTTTACACATTTTTTTTTTGGAAAATATTCTTTCATCGTAGTACATTTCAATTTACTGTGATGAACGAAAACTTCATTCCCGAAAAATGTATAAATGTAGATTTTGCAGATTATAAATCCTAATCTGTTTTCAGACACTCACTTTTGAACAGTTAAAATGTCCTCCCATTTGGATACATTTGGAATTCCCTCCCTACACCCACGTGGGCACGGTTCTTAATAATATGCACCTGTAGATTTCACAAAAGATGTATGATTTTCTGTCAGACTTTCATTTAAGATAACTGCAAATATTTGAATTTTCAAAAAAAAAAAACATTATTTTTGAATCACCTGTTTTTCGTCACGATTGGCTTTGTGTCACAAATGACGCCCACTGAAGGGGCGTTTAAGATACCAGTGTTTTTAAATTAATCATAACTATTTGTAATAATTTCCTAACTATAAAATATTTGTAGAAGTATTTCGTAATAATTACATATATCTAATTCGTATTTCTTTGCGTTTTTTCTTTTCTACCTAGAAATTCAAATCTTCAACGTTCTCATTACTAAAAGGACTCCAAAGCGTATACGTTCGAAAGACTCGAAAAGATTTACAAAAACCTCGCTTTGGCATAAAAATAAAACTCATGAAATTTAAATGAATTTTTCTTAATGAAAATGTTTGGACACAAACTTCTGAACAGCGGTGTGGAAATCTAAATAAATTCAATCACAGTGCATAGAAGTGTTAGAAATTTCTATTACCTACAACCTGGTGCGTATGAATAATAATATTTCGCTGTTAAAGTACACAGCTACAGATAAGAAATATCGGTACAAACAAATAAAAACTTTCGATATAACAAACAAGGACTGTACGAATGTGATGGAAAATCGTTTAAAATTTTCTAACGTTACTACGAATTTAATAAGTGCATCGATTTTTCTATTTTAATAAAAAAAAAACATGTGCGTATGATTAATACGGACTCTATTTACTTGCACAGAGACCACAGAGCGTATGAGTGTTACAAAAACAATCCAATCATCATCGGAGCTCAGAGCGTATGAGTGCTACACACACACACACAAATACTATCATCATCAGACCACGGAGCGTATGATGAATACAGAAAATTTAACGATTACCAAGTTTATGATGTGCTTGGCATTGAAAGAAATATGAAACTGAAGAATTTTACAAAAAAAACAATAAAAATCAAATATACAAAACGGCAAATACAACTACAGTAGAAAGCTATAAATTACAAAAGGAAATTCTAAAAAATATAATTTCCCATAAAACAGTCCGTTACCAATATTATACGAGTGCTGTAAATTTAAAGTTATTTTAAATTTAAATTGTGTTGTTGTTTTTCTTTTTGTATACAAAAAAAAAAACGAAATACGCTATCCACTATTTACGTTTGTTTTGTGGCGTTGTATGTGTATACAGAAAGTCCTTGTGCCTGCCTCGACAAGACAACAACAACTAAAGTGAACCTGAAAACAAAATACAAAGAAGAAAAAAAATAGAAATGTATGTACCTCTCAGCTATTACGTCGTAATGCTGACGTCGTAAAATTTTCCACATATACATACACAAAACAAAAGGGAAAGAAGAACCAAACGAAAACGAAAAAAAACACAAATTTATACACACACGCATACCCGTAAACTGAAAAGGATGTAGTGACAAGAAAAATATGCAAGAAAATCCTGTATAACAAATTTAAAAAAAAAAAAAAAAAAAACACAAAAACTTTAAGGACTTTTGAGAAAAAGAGACTCTGTGGAAACCTGAGAACATCATCAAGATAGCGTTACAAGTTCTGGTGAAACTCCACCCCGGACGCGGAGGAAATTCGACGTGCTGGAGCTGCAGAATTTCAACACGCGCCTGAGGGTTTCGAAACCTTCCACAGGTGTTTATACCCCGTGTTTAAATGTTTTCTGAATGTTGTGCTTTTTGTTATTGTTTTAATATATGTGTTTTCTGTCTGTAACCTTGAAAAAAAATATACACGCATTTTACACATTTTCCTTTTTCTGTTACACACACACACACACACACATACATTAAGAAACATTTGTTGTGCGTTCGTGACGATGTTGAAAAGATTTTATGATTTATTTGAAATCCTCTGAAATATACGCCATAAAATGCGCAATCGTTTAGCTTCGCTGATTGTGGTTAAACAAGAGCCCCCCTCCAACGCTTTAGTAGCAACACATGCCAATTCCATTGGCTCCCATGCGTTTGCCGCCAACACCAACAACCACAGCGCGTATTTATTGAACGATAACACGCAACTAAGTGCGGCCAGCATATCCATTAAATCGGAAACACATCTCTATGAAATCAACAACAATCATTTGCATCACAGTGACAATTTCAATTACCCCGGGGGCGCCAGTGCCACGCACAGCAAACATTTACCGCCCTCACCGGTAACGGCTGCGACCACGCCCACCCAACTGATCTATCCGTGTCGGAATCTCTTTCCGGACGGCTGTGATATATCACACAATAGCCATCACAACAATTGTTCGAATTATTTCTATAATTTGAATGAATCGGCGGCGCCCGTTACACCGCCCTACACATCCTCCATCCAAAATGGTGATAAGTTCATTTTGAAATCGGAACCTCTGCCCTATGAACATTCGGTATTGGATGTGGTAGCGGCTGCCTCAGCATCGGCCTCCGACAATTTATGGTGTCTGAGCAATTTGTCCTGTCGCAAGCAATTCGGCAGTTACAGTGCATCGTCGTCATCGTCACCGGAACATAATTTCCACAATCATAACTGTATGTATTCTGATTTTTCCTTTTGATAGTTCTCTAAGTGGTGAAGGTGGTGGTGGTGAATGTGAATTTGAAATTATATTCCATATTTTTGAGTATAACAACCGAAGAATATTTTGATGACTAAATGCGTATTACATTTATTTTTAAATATTTCATTTGCTTTGAGTTTCTAATTTCTTTTACAAAACTTGACTAAGTGGAAGAGAATAATTTTATTTTATTAATTTCTGTTTTTATTTATTTTCTCACTTGCTAAGTTAAGAACCAATGTTAGATGCCAATCTGAACTACAGTGTAATGAATTTAGTTTAGGGTTAAGTTGTTCATTGATCCTTTGAGTCAATTTTATTTGTTTGAACCTTTACTCCTTGTTATAATTTGTGTTAAAAAAATCAGAATTCTACTAATTTGCACAGCAATTTCATTAGTTACAACTAATGATTTAGAAAAAAAAAGTGGAATGGTAGATTCCAGAAGGGTCCTTCACTTAACTGTGAATAAAACCGAAAGCACTCCATCATTTGTAATGATCTACAATTCATTTCAATTGTAAGATAGGTGAAATATTTTTCGATTTATTTTCGATTTTTTTTTTGATGAGAAGAATTTTTTTTGGCAATAAAAATTAAGAACTAAAATTTTTCCGGCTTAGCTTTGTCCATAACTCTGTAACTACACTTCGTATTCAAATGTTCTGAAGTCAATGACTAAAAAGTAATTTAGCGTTAAATTTCTTAAAATTTATTTCAAAGAAATCTGGCAATTCGTTTTCATGTTCATGGCAATTGAAAAAAAATGTTAAAAAACCTAGAGTTGAAAATTTTTTAAAATGAAAGAAAGTAAAATGTTTTAAAATGTAATGTGAACGTTTACGCCAGAATGTGTGAAACAACCTACCCCCACCAGTAGAATAGAAAAATACGAAAAGTAGTCAAATTTTTTCTAAAATATATCCTGTTTTTTAATCTTAGAAACTTAAATAAATTGCTTACTTCTTGATTTTTTACAAAATTCAAAAATGTGGACTATATTAAAAGTTACTGACTTTTTGCCGATGGAATTGGGCTCTGGGTCACTGTGCTTCGGTGCGTATGAGCATTGCATAATTATGCAGTGAGAGAGGTTAACTATTTTTTTTTGTCATTTTGAACAAATAATTACTACACAATTTTATAGTACTATGGTCGTTTGAGTTTAAAAATGGTCGAAATAATGTGTTGTATATCTGAAAAGGTTTAAAAAAAACTTAAATTCAAAATTGAGACATAATTTACCATAACTCGAAAACAACATGTACGATGTAGGTGAAATAAATTTTGAAAAATGTAAATTTCCATTATCTTTCACCTGGTCTTTCATTGTCCTTAAATACGATTTACAGTTTCGGAGCTAGACATAAATTTATTGAAGGACATTTTTTTTTATCTATAGATAGGATTTTTTTTTTCAATTTAAATGTTTTGATTTGAATTTATCGTAACTCGAAAACAACATGTACGATTTAAGTGGAATAAATTTTAAAAAAATCTAAGTTTCGATTATCTTTTAGCTTGTCTTTCGTTATACTTTAATCCGAATGACAATTTTGGAGCTAGACATAAATTTATTGAAGGACATTTTTTTTTTATCTATAGATAGAATTAAATGTTTTGATATGAATTTATCATAACTCGAAAACAACTTGTACGATTTAGGTGAAATAATGTTTGAAAAATGTAAATTTCCATTATCTTCCACGTAGTCTTTCATTGTCCTTTAATACGATTTACAGTTTCGGAGCTAGAAATAAATTTAATGGTGTACATTTTTTATTATATAAATGGGATATTTTTTAATATACATTTTTTAAGTTTGAATTTATTGTAACTCGAAAACGACTTGTCTGATTTTGTTGAAGTAAAATTTGAAGAATTAAGATTTATATTATCTTTCAGCATGTCTTATCTTTCATGTCTTTTTTATATAAATGATAGTTACGGAGTTATACACACTTTAAATGGTCAACATTTTTATGGTAAGGTTAGATTTTTTTTTTTTTGTAAATTTTTTTAATTTTTTCATATGGAATTTATTGTAGCTCGAAAAGAACTTGTCTGATTTTGTTGAAATAAATTTTGAAAAATTTAATTTTATGAAGGTTTCTCAAAAATTTGAGTTAATTGTTTTTTTTTGCCCTAAATTTCTCTATAACTCAATAACTATGATTTAGATTAAAACGAAATAAAAATAAAACAAGAAGATAAACGAAATACTAATTTTTAAAAATTTATTTCCACAACATTGGGCAATAAATTAGGTCCAAAAAAATTGAAATTAAAAAAAAATCCTAAACAAATCGACAATTTTCAGGGAAATAAAGAAAAATTGAAAAATACATGTTTTTTATAATCGATCTCTGCCCTGCATAATTTCTTATTTGCCTTAACATTCCATAAAAGAACAGACCCCCCATAACCATGAGAAAAAATCAACTCCGTAGATTTTGAAATAAAGTAGGTACAAAAAAAATTGAAATTTAAAAAAAAAAATTCTTACGAGGAAAAAATCAACCTTTCTCTTTGGAAATAAATTGGGTCCAAAAAAAGTTTAAAAAATAAAATTTTCAGGCAAATATAGAAAAATTGAAAAATAAACTCATTGAACATTTTTTTTGTCAGTGTATTCGATCTCTGCCCTGCATAATTTCTTATTTGCCTTAACATTCCATGAAGGAACATAGAAAAAAATCAACCATGTGGCTTTTAAAATAAATTAGATCCAAAAAAATTAAAGTTTTAACAAAAACAAAAAAAATTCTAGCCATAGGAAAAGGTCAACCATTTTCGTTCTCATGAAACCATACCAAATAAAAATTGTTCAGTGTAATCGATAGCTGCCCCTGCATTCATTCTTATTTCCCCTAACATTCCTTGAATGGACAGACGGGGGGAACTTCTCTAGCAACGGTGATTCTCAACAGGTTTCGAACCTGGATTTACTGTGTAATTATCGCACACTGTACCAAACACACCATAACCGTCCACCCTGTCTCTGCATAGTAATGCAATACTCATACGCACCGAGGTTCCTCGAATATATTTTTTATTAATCATACGCACCGACGTCTAAGTTTAACTGATTGTCGATTTCACACAGAGAAGAATTTAAGCTGGTCAGCAAATTCAGTGCAAATACACAGTATTTGGTTAAGAAATTGAGTAATTTCAATTCCCGCATTTGGTTATTAATTTAATAAAAAAAATTCTATATTGAAGGAGACTGAATATATCGAATTTAATTTCGATTTCCATATTGAAAGTAGACAAAATTATACAGAATTTGGTTAATAATTTAATTAAAATTGTATAACTTCGATTCACGGATTGAACAAAGACAGAATTATACAGAATTTGGTTATTAATTGAAAAACATTTTATAACTTTGATTCATGTATTAAAGGGAAGCAGAAATGGTTTTATATTTTTTTTCAAGACGAGTCAGACTTTCTGATTTCATTATTTAATCGATCGAGATATTAGAGTGTCAGTTTGACAATTGGTATTTTGGTATAACCCTACAGTTTAAAGCCTCACCGAACATCTTAAGGTCTCCCCTTTTTCACTTTGCTTGCCCCCACAATATGTGAGACCCGCATTTGCTGGTATCCATGAGGAAGTGGCTCATATTCAATAATTTGTAGCTCGTGACAGAAATTCTTTTTTTGATTTTATTTTTTGTTTTTTTGTGACAAAAAGAAGAAGCAGCGCCAGCATAAGGAAGACAAATCAAGGTGCGCGTACACACACACACACACACACACTCAAAGGCGACACCTCAAAAACAAATCGAACGAAATAATAACAACAAGAACAGCGACAACGCCACCGAAAGCAATCACAACAACGAAAACTATTTTTAAAAATATTGGCTCATATCGAGGCAAATACTCGTGATTTGCAATTACCATAAATATTGCTACAAACAACAACAACAACAATAACATACCTAGAGAATGCACGTGGTTATTATTTTTAAGTTTGCACCAAAACCGAAAAACCCGTCACAGACACACACACACACAACAACAACGAAGAACTATTACGCTGAAAAACCAAATAGACAAACAAATCAAAAAAAAAACACACACACAAACGCTTGACATGACGACAACAACAAGAAATTATTACAAAATTGCAGATTTTTGAACAAAAGCCCAGCGATACCACCCCAGCCGATGATTTTGCTTTTGTTTTTGTATTTCAATCGAGCGACACCCGACGAAAGCAAAGCATCATCAGCTGTGCGGCCCGCCATGCCCCAGCAGGCAACGACCACATTCTTGTTGAATTGATAATTGCCGATAGAATCTCTAAAATGTATCTCAACTTATTTTTATTTGATTTCTAATGCACGGCGACAAAAAGAACTGAAAACAGACAAAAAAAAACAAACAAACAAATTATGACAAACAACACAAGTACTGACGCAGGTGTTGTTGTTTTCCAATGTTCACATAGCCAATGTTTTAATATCCGATCAAAGGCAAACAACAAAATGAAGATGTCACCAGAAGATATCAGCACCGTAGAGCAATGAAGCGGTCTACGATGACGTTAATGGGAATTGTGTCGTGATTATTATTCGGCCCCAAAGGCAGTTTGTGTTGGCTACGGCATGAAATCAAAATTTTTTTCAGGAGAACTGAATCGGCGAAAGCTTCTTAATTTTTGACGATCTTATAAAGGAACTCATATGTATGTATTAGCATGATGTGACTTTGAATAAATGGGCAACGTTTTTAGTTTACTAGGTCGTTTTGAAGTCAAAATCCCCCGTAAAGTCCCACTTAAATGGATTGTCATAACTGATAAGAAGTTAAGGTGAACTACAGAGGTCTGGAATGAATAAACCTTAAAAAGTTTGTAGATAATAAAACTGGCCGAATTAACGCAATCTTGAAAATTCGGTATTATGTAATCAATTTTTTCCAAACAAAATTTAGTATTTCTTTGGAAAATTTTGAAATCTTCGAAGCCCAGCAAATATGTGACCTCCGAAGAATGTGGGTATATTTTTTGTCATTTCTTTTCATGACATATATTTTTTTTAATATCGAAGTCTTTTTTTGGGGCCTACTGGCGAAATATTTTAATAAAAAGAGAGAAAAGGGAGAACAAGAATTAAGAACAAAAATCTAAAATCTAAAAAACAAAATATTAAAAATTTAAAAAAAAGGTTTGTTTTTTAAATTTCCAAAACTCAGGGGAACAAATTTAAAATTATTTTTAGGAAACATTTTAAATTTCAGAAAAAAATATTTCAAAAAATGTTGTTGTAAACATTTTAGATTTCCCGAACTGAGTAAATAAATGACCAATCAGGAATGGGAAGACTAACTGCTACAATTTTGCCAATGAAAATTTTGCCAGAAAAAAAATTTAATGTATAACTTTTAAATTTCAAAAATGTGGCTAAGCCAGAGGGGGAAAACTAAATAAGAAAAAAAAAATTAAAAAAATATTTCAGATTGAAAAAAATTTAATGTAAAAATTTTCAATTTCCAAAATGAGGCAAATAAACGATCAACCAGGAAAAACAATTTTAAGAAAACAACCTGTCTTATTTTTTAAGATTTTTTTTTGGATGAGTTTTATTAAAAAAATTTTTTTTTCTGAATTGAACAAAATTCTTTTTCTTTTTTGATTAAACTTTTTATTAAAATTTATTTTATATATAAATATTTTAATAAGAGAAAGAAAAAGAATCAAGAAACAAATTTTAAAAAAAGTTTTGTTCAATTCAGCAGAAATTTAAAAAAAAGTTTTATAGTAAACACTTGTAATTTCCAAAATGCAGTAAGCAAACAACCGATCAGGAAAAAGATTTAAAAAAAAAATTTTGTGGACAAATTTTAAGATTTCATTTGGAAAAATATTAATTTTTTAAAACTCTTTAAATAGTGGGCAATTCAGGAATGGCTAGAATTTTTTTTTGTAATTTTTGGGACGAGATGTCTGTAAAAAGTCTGTAAAAGTTTTGTCCAATAAAGAAAATAAAATTAAAAAAAAAAAAAAATGTAAACGACCATTCGGGGAAAAAAGGTTTAAAATTCTGACCAAATCATTTTGTGTGAACCTCTCTAGTGTCTCTTTGTTTATTGCAAAATTTCTAGAAACAAATTTAAAGAGAGAACATTATTTTTATATTTTCATATATTTTATTTAACATAGTTTCCAATTTCTTATAAATGCGGGCGTAAATCTGTGAAACTCTGTAAATAAAAGATTTTCAGTAGGTTAGACATTCTGTAGTACACAGTGGCACGTAAGTGAATAAAATTACAATGGTAAAGTCACTTAACGACCACAAGTTTGCAGCTATCCAATTCGCTTACAGTCTCTGAATTCTTACAATGCGATATTCCTCGACTTTTTCTCTCACTGGATATCTAAAGAGGTTCACACATTTATATTTCACCAAATCATATTGTGTGAACCTCCCCAATGTCTCTTAATACCTTCGCAGCCATATGACCCACCGGTGGGTCACAGCAATAAAAAAAAAACCTTTGTCACACTGTTGACTTTTTTTCAATATATGGCGGAAGCCATAAGATAGAAAGAAGTTTGAAGAGAGATTTCAATTAATTTGATTGTTGAGTGGTTGATAAGTGTAATATTGACAACTAAAACTAAGCAAATAGTACAAAAAATGATGGCAGTTAAGCAAATGAAAATTATGGAAATTATTAGCATGGAAAGTAGAACAAAGTTTTAAAAAATTATGCATTAAATCAAAACAACTGTATAAATCTTGAAAAAAGGAAAACTTCTCCGACATCAGACAGCACCCATACATGTTCTATGTTTGCCCATCCCGATAAAGTCTCTGAACGGTTAATTCTATCAACAGAGAGGTTTTTATCGGGCTTTTTACTCCTAAGATTGCCTTTATTTCTGCAGACAACCAAGAAACCGAATTTTCAATTATACAAAGTTTCAACTTTGACAATCAACAAAGATTCTCAGTGAAGAGACATATGAAGTAGTTAAATGGATGTTCCCCAACATTAAATTGAAGTCAAGATTCAGACTTGGCAATTTTAGTGGCCGCAATGTTTATGATTCCCTTTTGAACTAGCCAGTTTCAGTCATTTATTCAGTTTCGGTCATTTTTGTTTTAATTATTTTCATTCACTTTCAAATGCAAATGCCTTTCAAAGTGTCAAACTAATCTGCAGCCAACTTCACACTACGAACAAAAAAAAACACAAAACGTATTGACAGTACGAGCAGGTTTTTTCCCCTGTCCCTTTCCATTCGCTTTTTCTCTGTCTGAGCAATTGCCGCAATTCAAATTGCATCGGGACGAAGTAACGAATCTAAAATAAGTACTTTGTGAGGAGGTGTATAAAATATTCCTTCTATTCCTATTTGGGTTTGAAGCGGGACTTCCAACTTGAACATACTCCCTGAATACCCTTACTGAATTACACTTCTTCTCCGAAGTTGGTCTTGTGCGTACAACCGACTATCTATTTCACATTTGCGCGGGCAAATAGTCTGCGATAATTTGAAAATGAATTTTGCCAACATTTCATTTTTTTTTTCATTTTTTAAGCAGCCCAGTGTTTATTTGTCTTGAGCCGAAAAGAAAAAGAAATAGTTTATCACTGGGCTGTTGATGACGACAATGAGACGATGAGATGATAAGTGATTTCGTCACAAGCCCCAGAATGCAAAACATAAATGATGGCGGGATGAGGATACGAATGACGATGGCAATGTGAATGCTGATGTCTTTTGGCAAACAAACATAATAAGTGTAGTTGTCTGTCTGTCTGTCCGCCCGTCCATTCATCTGCCTATGGGCATTACACGGCTAAGACAACTAAAACGTATGCTGCATGTGACTCTAGACAGCAGCAAACAAATATATTTATATTCACCCCCCCCCCCCCCCCCCACAAAATGCTTATAACTGGCGTCATTATTTGCCGGCAGCCGTTGAATGGAGGCCTTAATTGTGACCAACACAACACGCCATCGCCGTTGTGACAATGACATAGAGAGCGAGTCCGCACACCATACGACGACATGTAGTTATTGATATCGTTAAGATATCGGGCGACAATACAACAGCGTAACGTGCCGTACCTATCGCAAGTGTTGGCGTTGTCAATGGTGGCTTAAGGAGAGGCACTACTTCGCATGCTGTCCATGCATGTGTGTCTAAAGGAAAACGTTGCAACGGAGTAGCTATTAACTGGCATCGTCCTCGCACATCCTTTCTTTGCTCGTGTCCATAATTTATCTCGGCTGGTATCGTTTGTTTGGTTACAATGAGCGACAACAACAGTGCTCATTTAAACATACGAGTGCTAAGTATGTATGAGTGTACGTTAGTGCATACGTACATCAGGTTGTACGTAAGTACGTACGTACGTACGTACCGTACACTATCGCACTGCATAACACTCGTATGCCTCTGACGACTACTTTCGTGCCTATCAACAATTTTCGTTGTTGTTGTTGTGGTTTTTTTTTATTTCTTCTTCTTCCTCTTATTATTATTATTTTGTTTTATTTGAGCATATAAATTATGTGTACGTCAAAGGTTTGCAAAAGAAAAACCCATACCCACACACACACAGAGTCGAGAGACAGTCATGCAAATAGGAAAAACAAAGGAAAGAAACAGATTGGTAAATGAAAAATCTCGGTATGTGTCGTTAATACTATGACGCCAATACGTTGGCATCACACACCGTTGCGGCTCTGAGGCAGGCACAAAACCGAAACATGTGTTTCGCCTGGTCTCGTGGTCGTGTATTTGCGACATTTCACACGAAATGGGCCACGCTCTCTAATGGTGGGTAGAATCTTGCACATTTCATTTGACAATCGGAATATTTTGAAAACATCATTAAGAGTGAAATAAATATTCGCAGTTTCTGGACCGTGTACAGAGCAGATCGTTGTTGAGGATAGGGGATATTAGGTTTTTCCAATTCTATTGTCGCCCTTCATTATCGCCGGAATGTGGATTGTATTTAAACAATTTTTATTAGCATTTTGCAATTTTGTGTTGATTTAAACAAAAAATATTTTTAAAGTTTTCTAAAAAATTTGAAAAAATAAAAAAGATTCATCCCTTCATTAACGCCGGAATGTGGATTGTATTTAAACAATTTTTATTAGCATTTTGCAATTTTGTGTTGATTTAAAAATAAAATTTTTTAGAGTTTTCTAAAAAATTTGAAAAAAAAAAAAAAATATTTTGAAAGTTTTCTAAAATGGGAAAAAATATTATTAGAATTTTAAAAAAAAAATATTTTTAGTGATTTAAAATTTTTATTATTATTTTTTAGCGTTTCTGCTTAATAAATGTTCATAAATTGAATACCAACACGACCCTGCATTCTCGCCCGAAGGTGGATTGTGTATTAGAGCGCAGTGAAATAAGAAAAAAAGTCGAACTCGGAAAGAAATGTACTTTGCGATCTTTAAGCATTTTGCAATTTTGTGTTGATTTAAAAACAAATATTTTTAGAGTATTCTAAAAAAAATTTAAAAAAAAATATATTTTCCGCTAATGGGAAAAAATATTATTTGAATTTTTAAAAAATATATTTTTAGTGGTTTAAAATTTTTATTTTTTAGGGTTTCTGCTTAATAAATGTTCATAAGTTGAATACCAACACGACCCTTCATTATCGCCCGAAGGTCGATTATGTATTAGGGCGCAGTGAAATAAGAAAAAAAGTCGAACTCGGAAAGAAATGTACTTTGCGATCTTTAATAATAAAAAAATAAGTAAAACTTTTTTTAAAAAAATTTTAATGTCTCGCCAAGCTCTTAAAATTTTACCAATTTTGGTGTTGATTTAAAAAAAAAAAATATTTATATAGTTTTCTATAAAAATTTAAAAAAAAAAATATGTTCCGCTAATGGGCAAAAAATATTTTTAGAGTTTTATAAAAAAAAAAAAAAATATTATTAGTGAATTATATTTTAAAAAAAAAATAAAAAATTGAAATCACTAAAAATATTTTTTTTTATATAAATATAAATATTTTTAGAGATTTTAAAAAACATATTAACAGCTATCTAAAAAAAAATTGTTTTCCGCTAATGGAAAAAGAAATATTTTGAGAGTTTTTTGAAAAAAATATATATATTTTTTAGAGTTTCTGCTTAATTAATGTTCAATTAATAAATGGAAATTTTAAAATATTGTCTCCCTTCATTATCGCCCGAAGGTGGATTGTACAAGGTGGCGCAAAAGTAAACTTCCGATGTTTTTTTTGTAATTAAAAAAAAATATGAAAAACTTTGATTCATCTTGTGGATTATTTTTATTTGGTCTTTTAATTTTTTTTTACATCAAGTCGAGAATATGATGTCATGTAAATGGCCGCCGCCGCAGTTGATTGTCCCATTAGGGGCCAATCGCAAAGTTTATAGCATTTTCTGATAGGAGGATTACTTTTGCGCCACCTGTTATATTAGGTTGGAGTGCAGTAAAAAAAAAAAATAAGTAACAATCGGCCATCCTCAATAATAGGAAAATAAGGAAGTGTTTGTTTTACAAAATTTTAGATGTCCCGCCTGGCCCTTGAATATTTTGCAACTTTGGTGTTGATTTAAAAATAATATATTAAGAGTTTTTTGAAAAAACTTTCAAAAAATAAAAAATTATTTTCCGCTAATGAAAATCGCCGATACACGTGTATTTTTATTTGTTATCCCCTTTCCGAAAAAGTAAATTTGGTTCATAGGACAGAATGTGTGTAACACGGTGTAATCGAAAAACAAAATATTTTTAGAGCTTTCAGAAAAAATTTAAAAAAATATATATATTTATTTTTATTTTTTCTGGCCAATAAATTTTCTGCTAATAGAAAAAAAATATTTCTAAAAATTTCTAGAAAAATTAAAAAAAAAAATATTTTTATTTTTTCTGGCCAATAAATTTACCGCTAAAGGAAAATTACAAAAAAAAAATATGATCGAGAAATAGCAAAAAATAAAATAACCCAATTAGTTCCTTCTTCAAAAAATATTTAAAACGTTATTTTTCCTTTATTAAGCCTCCCAAACGACATCTCTTACCGAGAGTGAAGTATTCAGTTGCAAAAAAAAAAAATGTTTTCCCTCCACCCTATTTTATCGATCATCCGCTTACTTCCTCAAATACCTTTAATTGGCTACTGAACTTGTGCATTTTGAATAAGTTTATTCATCACTGCTTAGGGTATTTTTTTCAAATCTCCACCTAAACCGAGTAAATTTCAAAATTTAAACTGCATGCGATCCTTACAAATTTTAAATTTTCTTAACTCGGGAATTATGGGCTTCCTCAGCATAAAAAACTTCAACTACTGCTATAAATTTGAACAAAACCTCAGTTAAGTTGCTAAAATGCAAAAAAAAAATTAACGATCCCAAACTTCTTTACTTTCTGAGTGTGAAAAAATGTGTTTTCACTCCACCCTATTGTACAGAAACTGTAATGGAAAACCATTCGATATTTCTAATCTTTGCCCTTTCTTAACATTTTGGTGAGGAAAAGTGGTTGAGGTAATTTAGCCAGCAATGTCCCATATGCGCCATTTATATTTAACACAATATGATGTTATTAATATATTTATTTTTATACTCATACATATACTCTGCTATAAGTACGAACTATTTACGACCAAGTATACTAAGTACGCCGCGTACACACACACACACACACACATGCAATACAGCGGCGCATTTTCCGCGAGTACACACACGTACATTTTCAAACCTCACTCGCCACACTCATTCTGCTGCATATTTTAAACGGAAAAACAAAATCGAAAATATACTAAAGCTGCATGCAGTACACGGGCTATGCAGGTCTATACGTGTTGGGTTTTGTTGCAAAAAGAGAAAAAAAAGTAACGAATTTCAATATTTTATTTACATCATATTGACGAAAACAAACACAAGAATTATTTATTTATTTCAGCTGAAAGTAACAGAAATTTATGTCGTCATTGTTGGTTGGGATGTGTAGACATGAGGCACACGTTTTGTTTGGTTTTTCTTTTCCAACCGAGTGACTATGACGTGTCAGTGAGTGCATGGGCGAGTGTGTGCGTGCTGATGTTGATTTGACACACACACACACACGTACACGCTAAGTATGTGATTATTTTGTTGCAGCATCTCGCGCTTGCCATGTTTCCAGTTTGCCCCTCGCAAAGAGACAGATGGCAGCCTGAAAGTGTTACAACAACTTTTATCCGTTTTTTTTTTGTGATAGTTAGTTTCGCGCCTTTATTAAAGATTTTTCAAATATTTATTTAGGTTTTTTTATATTTTTTTTGTTGCTGTTTTTATCTCAATTTCATTGAATTTTCTTGGTTACTGGAATGGCTGATGTCTTCTTTATTGCTTGGTGTGCCAAGCGATACATGCGATCAAGTAATTGTCGTTGGTGCTGGTGATGGAGATTGACTCATCGCCGCCGTCGTCGACTCGTCATTGTCTAAGACCATTATAAACATTAATAGTTTGGTTTCAGTGGGTATTTTCTTGCAAAATTATGAAAATATTTGCCATTTTTTTTGTCTGGGTTCATGCCTTTCATTGAGACGTCGAACCGTGATGCGTATGAACAATTTTATTACGGATTTTGTGGTTATTTCTTTTGAAATTATTTCACAAGACCATTTGTGTCTTGTGAGTACAGGGAAAATAAAGTTTGATTCAGTTAAAGTTAAAGTTTCTTTGTAGGTCTGTCTGCAAGGACACTGCCCTTTGTTAAGCTATCGAAAGGACAACAGGTCCTGCAATTAACAATTCTTCTGTTAGCAGTTAAATCCTATCATGCCTTTGGACCAAAGAGCGCACCGAACAGTGACTTTTTGTGGATGTCATGGCCTCTCTTCAATTACTTGAGAATTCTCAGAATCCCAAATACGACAATTTTGTTTATGAACATAGCCACCGAGTGAGAAACCATAATCTCCTCTTAAGGAAAAAAAAAATTGTATTAACAACTTAGTTTGACAGATGTCGAATTCCAGCCCTATACTTTTGAAACCACGAAATGGATAACCCTATACATCCCAGTTTGGCTGCTCTACTAACCGAATTCATCAATTCAGCTTGTTGACGTTACAAATGAATCAAAAATTAGCTAAGGTAAAGAAAATTTAAAAAAAAAAGTTGTCTATTTCCAGCTTCTCAGCTCGCTAAGGTGAATGCTCCAAACATGTCAGAGCCAAAAAAACATGGCAGAGCCAGTGAGTCAAAAATTAATCTCGCCGATAAAAAAAATGTGATCCTGGTCCTCCTGATGTCAGAGTGAGCGCTACAAGCGTTGCTATAACTAGCTACAAAGCACTAATTGCATTTTCTAGAAACATTTCAAAGCCATTGAATCAAAAATGAACCTCGTGTATAAAAAAGGGGATCCTGTTCCTGCTTCTCTCAGGCGCTACAATCGTTGCTATAAGTAGCTACAAAGCACTAATTGTATTTTCTAGAAACATGTCAAAGCCAGTGAATCAAAAACGAACCTCGTTGATAAAAAAGGTGATACTGTTCCTGCTTCTCTCAGGCGCTACAAGCGTTGCTGTAAGTCGTTACAATGCACTGCATGTATTTTCTCGAAACATGCTTGAGACATTGACTTAAAAATTAACCTCGTTGATAAAAAAAAGGTTATCCTGTTCCTGCTTCTCTCAGGCAGATGTCATAGTGTGCGCTACACGCGTTGCTTTAAGTCGCTACAAAGCACTGCTTGTATTTTCTTATATGAATACTCGATGAGAGCGATGAAAGATATAAGTTGTAGCCACAAAGCAGGATTGTAGCAAGAAATCGCTTCGATTTTCTCTGTTTGTTGCTCTTCTGTTTTTTTCTTTTTTTTTATTAAAAATCATTTTCGTATGGTTTGGCGTAGTGTTTACACGACCTTATCGAATTCTCGCAAGGCTTTATGCGGTCGTTTATAAAATTTTTCTAGCATGTGCTCAACTCTTTTCTATTTTTCGAAATTTAAGAAAAAACAAATTACAGATGTTTCCTTGGACAATTAAAACGATTTTCCACATGTGTCCTGGAACAATCAAACAGTTCTTGCGATTGTTTCCACAGTACACTTTGTGAAAGGTTTTCTATGGAACGGGTGGCGCAAAAGTAATCCTCCTATCATATATATGCTATTAATTTTGCGATTGGCCCCTAATGTCAGTGGCAACTGTGGCGGCGGCCATTTACATGACATCATATTCTCGACTTGATGTAAAAAAAAAATGAAAAGACCAAATAAAAATAATCCACAAGAAGAATCAAAGTTTTTCATTTTTTTTTTTAATTACAGCCAAAAAACATCGGAAGTTTACTTTTGCGCCACCTTCCAACTGATTGCGGTGGCAAAAAATATTACAAACACAATAAGTTAAGCCAAAGAAAAAACGATTAAGAATCTGTGTGTGTACTTAATTTATATATTAAATCCCCTGAAGATGTAATTCAAAGAATTGCGAAATATCGGGAAATACAAATAAAAAAAAATAAACATCAGACCTTGAGCTCGATTTTTAATAACATTTGCCAAAATTTATCTAAAGATCGAAGATAAAAACTATTAATTTCACAGATAAAAACAATTCTTATTATATTGAACGAGAAGTCATTTGCAAAAATGTGAATGTGAATCCAAAATGCTTTCAAATGTTTTTCTCGGTTGAAAGGTGTGTAACATATGATGAATTTCATTTAAAAATCGAGATAAAACTGAAATTTTGAACCCGACCCCCTCAGATATCGATGAAATTTTGTTCATAGCTAAATTTGATCAATACAAATAAACTCTCATTTTTAGAAATGACTGTTTTGGGATTTTTTGGGCGTGGCACAGTGGGAAAGTTTTGGAAAAAACGCGAAAATGGTCGAAAAGAGCTCCATTTAAACTACAATAACTCAGAATGGGCTGAACCGATTTGCATGATCTTGGTATCATTAAAAAGATAAAAGGCTTTATGACACGTTTAAAAATATATTCATAATTATAAACAGTTTCGAGAAGCCAAGATATCCCATTAAAAAATTTTAAATTTTTAAATTCATATTCACTCAAATTTTTAAAATATACGCGTAAAAATTTTAATGGGATATCTTGGCTTCTCGAAACTGTTTATAATTATGAATTTCGGTACGTTCATCAGGTGCATATAGCAATTTTTAAGGCAAGCAACAACTTTTTGGGGTTGAAACATATTCATAATTTTCCTGGGACAATGTTTACTTATTTTACCTGTAAATATAAAATATAAAAAAAAATAAAAAATATAAAACATTTTTTTTGTTATAAAATATAAGGGCAATTACTAGAAGTGACACTACTTAAAAAATTATATAAAAAAAACTAAAAAAGAACCCATTTTACTTTTTGGATATGCTATAGGTGAAGGATAAACCTTTCTAAAAAAATAATACACTGTAAAAAAACCCTTGATCTTTTTGGTTTTTTCGTTAGTTAAAATTCTTTTTTTTTTATAAAATTTTTTACAGTGTATTTTTTTTTTATTTTTAAACGTGTCATAAAGCCTTTTAAAATATCTTTTTAATGATACCAAGATCATGCAAATCGGTTCAGCCCATACTGAGTTATTGTAGTTTAAATGGAGCTCTTTTCGAAAATTTTCGCGTTTTTCCAAAACTTTCCCACTGTACCACGCCCAAAAAATCCCAAAACAGTCATTTCTAAAAATGAGAGTTTGTTTGTATTGATCAAATTTAGCTATGAAAAAAATTTCACCGATATCTGAGGGGGTCGGGTTCAATGCATCTCGATTTTTACATGAAATTCATCATATGCAAATCATAGCACTGCCTGCTTTGTGGCATACACTCACTCCGGTCGAACTCCGAACTCCGAACATGTAGCTCATTGCTATATCACGCACTATTCTATCGTCTCACTGGGCTTTGCTTGTAGCTCAATTGCAGACATCAGCCTGAGACCCATGAACAGACAAGATCATGTCTCTCGGCTGACACATGTCACGAATACCGAGTGAACTAATAAAAAAAATTTTAAAACCCTTTCATATTTCTCAGCCACTTGCAGTCTTCTCTGTGGCAAATTGCCAAAGAATCTCAAGAACCTTTTCCCATTTCCCCTCCAGCAAACTTCCCACCTTCTCTATAGCTTGTGATGCTCGATTTATAATTTTATTTAATTTTGACAGAAATTATTAAGCACCCTTTACTTAAACTCCTTTACCATCCTTTTTGCCTTTGCCCTTTAGCCCACTGCAGACAGTGGCACAGTGGAACTAAATGGGGGCCATTGTGATGTGAATTAAATAAATACACGTTCCGCCATCAAAGAAATGTGGCGGCGGGCGATTACTAAAACAACTCCATTCAAATTCCAGTAGCCAACAACTGAAATCACTCAATAAAAGATCTAAGAGACAAGAGCTGCCAGCGGACAAACCAACAGACAATCTGTCGATTATCTTTTGTCTTCAATGGAATTGTATGGAATTAAATAAATGTAAATTAATAACCCCGCAAACAAAGCGAACTGAAGAGAAAAAAAACAAACAACGCCAACACCGCCATTGAGGCGAAACAATAAAAATTATTTTAAAATTAAATTCACACCAAATTAAAAGCGTAATGCCAAGATAACAACAAATTTTATACGGTTTCACTTTAGCGCCACATACGTTGGGGGGGCAGAGATTTAAAAAGATAACCACAACAACAACAAACGGTCGGACGGTCTGAAGAATTATGCGGAGCATAACGGGCAATCGACCAACCTACCCAGTTATTTTTTTTTTATTAACTATTATTATTTTTTCTATTTTATTTTATTTTTAAAAAATTATTAACAAAACAAACACAGGCGCACACCGGCACTGACACACTACATGACATATACACGACATACCCGTAATGTCTACATAGTCTGGCAGGCCGACAGACAGACAGACAGACAGACCGACGCAGCCGGTGTACGTACATACATACTGACACAGTCGTCCATATTCATGAGTGTTTGTTTTAAAGTGTTTGACGAACAGAAAGAAAAAAACCAAAAATATGAAGATGAGACAGACACGTCAACATGATCATTA
The DNA here is from genome assembly GCA_958296145.1 of Hydrotaea cyrtoneurina. Classification (NCBI taxonomy): domain Eukaryota; kingdom Metazoa; phylum Arthropoda; class Insecta; order Diptera; family Muscidae; genus Hydrotaea; species Hydrotaea cyrtoneurina. Next base: position 44,496,308 of record OY282514.1, on the reverse strand, counting down.
TGATAAATGATGCAAATTTATTTGTTTTATTTCAAATATTTGTTGTTGTTGTTGTTTTGGTCTTTCAGGTCTGTGGATTTTTAGTGAATTGAATTTTGTCTGTTTGGTTGTATTTCTTAATCGTCAGATTTCTTTAATGAAGAAGTATTTAAATGTTGATGTCTGCCGTTGTCTGACTATCGGTTGTGTTGTGTTGCCACTGATGTTGTTTGTCAAACAGACAACAACAACATTGTTGCAGAAATAAGCCACCGTCATCAAGTGTGTTCGTCAACAGCATCCGCAGTATCAGCAACACCATCGCTTCAACAGCTTCATTAACATCCGATGACGGAGAAAAGCTTTAGACTCCATTTGGTGTTTGTACCGGGCCAATCGGCTCTTAGCTAATCGGGCTTGAAAGACTAAGTTAGATGTGTTCCCTGTGCTACAGATACGACCAATAAACACTTATAACACTGTACAACAAAATCAATTTTCTTCTAACAATACAAGGACCAAACTATAAATTTTGATAGAGGAGACAACAGAAAAAAAACACCTGTTTTTGGTCTCTTCTTAAAGAAGGACACACAAAAAAGACCAATTTCTTAAGGAGTTAGAGCCTTAATATACAGCCTTAACAGAAAAAAACACACCTGTTTTTGGTCTCTTCTTAAAGAAGGACACACAAAAAAGACCCATTTCTTAAGGAGTTAGAGCCTTAACAGATTCCACAAAATTGTTCTTCGTAATAGTTTACATAAATTTGCTGATCAATCCATATAATTTTAGCGTAAGCTTTACTCGATTTTCTAGGCCGATTGACAGTAGGAAAATTGTATTTGGGGAAACCTTAACTACCGCTTAAATTAAACTTTCAAAATGCCGATACACGTGTCTTTTTCTGTCTCCTCTATCAAAATTTATAGGTCGACCCTTGTAATTTTAGGAACAAAATTGATTTTGTTGTACAGTGTTAAAGGGGTTTATTAGTCGTGTCAGTAGCACAGGGAACCGATCTAACTTTGATTGTACAATGTAATGAAGGGGATTACCTTTAAATAACAACACTCTGCGACAAATGGTAAGGGTCAGTGATCGGTTTGGAATGAAACCACCGGGGAAAGTTATATTGGTAAAAAAAAAAGTCATACGTGTTCCAGCGTTTCGCTGGGTCTCATCTAGGAATCGAGATATATCGATTTGAAGTTAGTAAGTATCGTATAGGGGAATTTGTCACGTTTTAGGCTCTTTTGTTTGACATAACTCGAGAACCACTCGTCCGATTTAGCTGAAACAAATTTAGAAAAATTAAGAATTACAATTCCTCTAATCTGTTCTTAAACCGTTTTCCTACTTAAGCAACAGTTTCGCAATTATAAATAAATGTATGAAAAAAAAAAATTATTTTTGCCTAAAAATTAAATTTTTTTTTTTTTTTAATTCATAAAAAATCCAAAACGGTAAAAAGTGTCAAGTCCTATTACTTTCACGTAAAGTCACATAACCTATGACCAAAATGAGACATAAATCATGAAAATCGATGCAAACGTGGCAAATTCCCCTATACGATACTTACTAACTTCAAATCGATATATCTCGATTCCTAGATGAGACCCAACGAAACGCTGGGACACGTATGACCTTTTTTTGACCGATATTACTTTCCCCGGTGGTTTCATCCCAAACCGATTGTGGCTGTCGCACAGTGCAATTAATGAGTTTCTGACTCTAAAGTCGATCGTCTCTTAAATGTTCTGTAGATTGACCTACTTACTTATTTCCCTTAACATTCCATGAATGAAATTTGTCTAAAGCCTGCTCCGTACGGTTAATGTTTTTCAATTATCTGCCGAAAATGTAAACCTCACAATTCAAATTTTCATTTGAAGAGCCAAAAAACCTATCATAAATTTAAATAATTCCCTTTTACCGACACAATACAACCAAAAAAATATCAAATTATATAAAAAAAAAATATTTGGAGGGACTTATTACAAAAGTATTGCCAGCTGCACATCAGAGAGACCAGTCATGCCTCAACTGCTTTGTCCCTAAAATGGGGCGTTTCTACCCCTCCTTTAATGGCTACACCTGCCTTACATAACTTTTGAAAACTTTGGGGTCGTCGCCAGTCAAATAGTTTCAAATAAATTGTTTATGGAAATGCATTTGAATGTTGTTTTTTTTTTTTTTTTTTCTTTGCTTCGTAACATCTTTCAAGTCGCTTTGCTTGCCGTTGAGTCAATATATCAATTTATGTCATCGTTTTGAGCACGAAACACACAATCAAATCAATTTAATCAAAGGTACTGCGTTTGATTGCCATTGACGATGTCGATGTCGTCCGTTTCGCCGTGGCTTGAGCGGCAGCTAAATTTATTGTTAGCAAAAATGGAGGAAAAAACAAAATATTCACATAAATCATTAGATAATTAAACAACAATACGGTACAAGATCGCAAAGAAACCAAAAGAAGCAAAACAAAAAAATACAAACTCAAAACCAAAACCAAACCTTAGTTAAACGCAAAGGCGACGGCCGCACTGTGGTTAAGAAGCGATTTATTTGGAGGAAAAAATGTCAACAACAAAAATTTAATTTAGCAAACATTTATGAGTTTTGTGCGATTTCGTTGGAGGAACATTTTCATAAAATTTTGAATTTAGTAAACTTTTATGAGCTTTGTATTTTTTTTTCAAAAATTTTGAAAATTTTCATTAACATAAATTGAATTTAGTAAATCTTTATAAGTTTTGTACGAATTTTCAAAAAAAAATTAATTTAGTAAACGTTTATGAGTTCTGTACGATTTATTTGGAGAACAAATTTTAAAAAATTTCACTTTATTAAACCTTTATGAGTTTTGTACGATTTACTTGAAGAAAAATTTCAAAAATTTTGAATTTAGTAAACTTTTATGAGTTTTGTACGATTTATTTAGAATTTTTTTGTTCAAATATTTTGAAAATTTTCATAAACATAAATTGAATTTAGTAAACCTTTATGAGTTTGTACGACTTATTTGGAGGATAAACTTCAATAAAATGTAATTTAGTAAACGTTTATGAGTTTTGTACGATTTAGTTGAAGAAAATTTTCCAAAATGATCAATTTAGTAAACCTTTATTAGTTTTGTACGATTAATTTTGAAGAACATTTTCCAAAATGTTCAATTTAGTAAACCTTTATGAGTTTTGTACGATTTAGTTGAAGAAAAATTTAAAAAAATTTGAATTTAGTAAACTTTTATGAGTTTTGTACGATTTATTTAGAATTTTTTTTTCAAAAATTTTCATAAACATAAATTGAAATTAGTAAACCTTTATGAGTTTGTACGACTTATTTGGAGGATACATTTCAATAAAATTTAATTTAGTAAACGATTATGAGTTTTGTACGATTTATTTGGAGAACAAATTTTCAAAAATGTTCAATTTAGTAAACCTTTATGAGTTTTGTATGATTTATTTGAAGAAAAATTTCAAAAATTTTGAATTTAGTAAACTTTTATGAGTTTTGTACGACTTACTAGGTTAGATTAGGTTGAAACGGAGGACAGTCTCATCTCGTTGAGATACACCTAGGCCAGCAATTCTGCCTGTTGTGCCCTCCTGATTTCTTCTTCAGATTTCCTGCCCCTTTTTTACGTTAGGAATTCGGTCCCCTCTATAAAGTTTCTTAAGTTCCTTATGTTCATTCCTTTGACGACCGACAGGTCATCCAAGGTGTCCACTCCTTATTGGATTTACCTGATCTGGCACAGGAAGTGTTTCGCCTTGTCGGCGTCCTCTCCGCAGTCCCTGTTTTCGTCGTTCTAGGAACATCCTATCCTAAATAGGTGTGTAGAGTGTCCTGTGTTGACCCCAACTAGCTTGCTCAGCTCATTTTTTGTTAAACCCTTGTTTTCTTGTAATTGACATTTCCTCAGGTTTCCTTTGTGGTTCTTCCCACCTGTTTCACTTGCCATCCTCATCCATTCCCTCAACTTTTTTTTTGTCTCCAGAAAAGGTTTAGACAATTGTAGAGTATTTTGGTCGAATTCCCTTCCCAGTTTAGCCAGTTTGTCGGCCCTAATATTGTCTAGAAAGCCTTGGTAACCCGGTATCCAGTTTATAACTATGTCGTTATCTCCCGATACGTCATTTATCGATTCCTTACAGTCCACGATAGTCCTTGACTTGACGCCATCATCTCTGAAGGATCTAATTGCGTTTCGACTATCCGTGAAAATACAGATAGTTTCGTCTGAGACCCTATTGCGCAGCCATTTTAGGCATTCTGATCTCTGCGTACTTTGGTAACTGGTATACCAATTCAGCCCTCGGATTGTGGATGTAGAACCCTATGCCTACTCCAAATTTGGATTTGGATGTGTCTGTGTAGATCTCCACTCTTCTCCCGTCTTGGGTGTATGTGTCGTGTTCTGGTCCGCCTCGTCTATTCTCCTCCTATTCTTGTCGTGCAGTTGGCAACCACGCGTGTTTCCGGTATGCGATCCTTCTGACAGATTGTTGTCGAGAATCCTTCTACGTTTAACATTATTCTCTGATGTTGTGTTTGAGGTTCATCCTCAATCCATTCACTCAATGCCCTTAGTCTCCTTGCTGAGATCGCTGCCTTAGATTTAATCTATTGGGTATTGGATATCTATTGGGTGGATGTATAGCAATATTTCGAGATCGCTCGTCGCCGCCGTCATCATTGCTCCGCAGCAAATTATTTGAATCCCTTGTAGTTTCTTCACTTTACATTTCTTTGTCATTGCCGTCCACCATACTATTGACGAATAAGTTCTAATCGGCCTTATTACGCTTTTGTATAGCCAGTGCGAAATGCTTGGACGGATGCGCCATGTGGAGCCAATTGCTCTACGGCACATTGATCAGCAACTGAGGGCCTTTTCGGCTCTGCTATTGATGTGATCGTTCCAGTTCAATATTAATAACCCAAAATAGTTTTTCAAATGTTTTCGACAAAACTCAAAAACTATTGAATTTTGACCAATGCAAACTCATTTCGGAACCACGGTGCTGCCTCTGTCATTAGCATAATTGTTTTCTCTTCTGCTAACGAGTGATCAACCTAGGAAATCCAAAAAAAAAAACACACACACACACACACAAATGTACCCTGCTGCAGTCACAACGGAATGTAACTCTAACGCATGGACCACAAATACACATGATTGACTCGATATTTGCATATATGCATAAAATATTTATATGCCAACAAAAACAAAAAAAAACAAAATTTAGAAAAAAAAATTGCAAATTAAATGCTTTCCAATTTATTGGAATTGCAACACTCCCAGGCAGCGCACAGTGGGATGACTTGATACATTTTAGTGCAAAAACTACAAGGAGTGGTCGTAGATCATTCAAAATTGACATGATGCATTCGGAAACTGTGTATCAACTCATTGTCTACTCCAGTAATATCCGCAACGAGTGCAGGGATGGAGAAAAAAAAACACATCGCCACGTATTTCCCTTATTCTTTTATTTATTGCAAATATAATTTACAAAATATGTTGAAAATATGCCTGTCCTTTGGCTGCCTTTAATTGATTAAGCATCTTATTTCCATTATTAGATGATCCTGTTCGTTGTTGAGCTGAATGGACTCTTATGTTAATCTCTATCCACTTCTTGGCCACATCGTTGTTACATTCAATACTCAATAAATAACTGACCTAAAAGTATGAGAATTTCATGACTTACAAGAAATGTATACTTGTCTCCAGTGCCGAATCGACAGAACCCATTGCCGTATTCCATTTTCCTAAAATGTTGGGCATACATTTTTTCCCATTGAAAAATCAAAAATAAATACATTCTTATAGGATTATCGTTTTGGTCATATCTTCTTAACCGTTTATGATATCCACATAATTTTTTTTTTCAATTTATAGAGAAATGCTATATTTTTTAAAAATATTATAGTCAAATGGTCTTATCAAGAAAATTATACAAAAAAAGTATGAATCAGTGAATTGGTTGAAAATATAAGTTATTTCTTGCCTAGGTATGCAGGAACTTCACTGAAATTTCTCAAAAAAAAAAAATTGCGGCACCTTCTTGCTTCACTGAAATTTCTCAAAAACAAAATACACTTTTTCTAAAAACCCCTAAATGCACATTTCTTATTTAAACTTTATCATTCGATTTTTGCAATTGAGTGGTTGAATGATAGGATGTTTGACACCAAAATCCCACAGTGCAGCTCAGCGCTTATCCAGCAAGCATAATTTATGCTGATGTTAAAAATATTTCTGTTCGAAAGATATTTATGATTTTACATCCCACTGTGAGGTGTCCCTGTAACAAAATATTTTTAAATTTTTTCAAAAACAAAATCACAATAGAAAAATCTGTCGACTGATTCAACTTCTGGAACTCTTACACTCTCAGACAAAAGGAAAACGACGTTCCATTAGGGAGCTTTGGCAATCTTTTACACTTTCAGTGTATCCTATAAAATGTTCCAAAAAATTCTGTAATTTAAAACAGAAATTCTCATCTACTTTTTTTTCAGTATTTCCCTTTCATAGTAAAACTCTAGCCCCATATTCATATAAATAAATAAAAAACCTTTTTTTTCTATTTTCATATATTTTTCTTAACAAAGGCTTTATACATTTTTGATGAATAAGGGGGTAGAACTTCACACCAACAGTGGATCGTATAAATTAGGTAAAATATTACAACATTTAGGGATTTTTTTTTGTTTCTGTTATTCGAGATCATTTATTTATGTCTATTTTTTGCCAAATATATATTTTTTGAAGAAGTTTCCAAGTATTGTATTTGCTTGGATTGTTGGCAAGTTAAATGGATCGTGAATTTTATTTTCTATTTATTAATTTTATCTGGGAGGCTCCAGAAGGTGCCTTCACTAAATTGTACATAACATCGAAAATACACAATAGATTTTAATGATCCACACATCATTTTAATTGTAAGATATGTGGCTTTATGATAAACTACTGAAAATAGACAGTTTTTGTGATTTCGGATTTTTTTAAAGACGAAATATATTCTTTTTTCTTTTTAGAACTCTGAAACTGTGAGTCGAATCAAATACACTCTAATCAAATATATTTATTTCCAAGGTTTATTTCACAGGTTGAGTTATGAATTTTTTTTTAAAATATTTAACAAGAACTCTTTCCATAGAAAACAAGTCGCACTGTTTTTCGTCGTTTTCATTTGTTTTTGTCGGCTTAACTTTGTTAGGGACTTTGAAACGGTCATTTGTATTCAAATACTCTAAACGCGAAGATTTCAAATAATTTTGATAATTTTTTTAAAATTTATTTCAAAGAAATTTGGAAAAGAAACCTTTCCATAGAAGAAAAATTCGGACAGTTCTTTGTCGAAAATTTAAAATTTATTTTAAAGAAATGGGAAAAGCAATTTTAAAGCAAACTTTTACATAGAAAAAATTTAGCATAGTTTTTCGTCGTTTTCATTTGTTTTTGTCGGCTTAACTTTGTTCGGGACTGTGAAACTGTCATTTGAATACAAATACACTAAAGGCGAAGATTTCAAATAATAAATTTTTTAAAATTTATTTTATAGAAATCGAACAATTAAAGTTTGAGTTCAATTTGTTTTTTAAAAATAAATTGCAGTTTTTTAAAAGACTTTCCATAGAAAAAAAATTCGCAAATTTTTTTTTCGTTTTCGATTTTTTTCAACAAAAGTATTGTTTTTTCCGCCTTAACTTTGTTCAAAACTCTGAAACTGTGATTCGATTCAAATACACTAAAGGCGAAGATTTCAAATAATTTTGATAATTTTTTTAAAATTTATTTCAAAGAAATTTGGAAAAGAAAAAAATTCTGACAGTTTTTGAAGATTTAAAAAAATTCAGTGTTAAATTTTTTAAAATGTATTTCAAAGAAATTCGAAAAGAAACCTTTCCATAGATAAAAAGAGTCGGACAGGTTTTTGTAATTTTCGATTTTTTTTTTAATTGTTTTCAACTGTTTCTTTCGGCTTAAATTTGTTCGGAACTGTGAAACTGTCTTATGCATTCAAATACACAAAAGATGAGTATTCAAAATAACTCAGTGATACATTTTTTAAAATTTATTTCAAAGAAATTGGAAAAGAAAAAAATGTTGGACAGCTTTTATTTGTCGCTTTTGAAGATTTAAAAAAAGATTTTTTAAAATTTATTTCCAAGAAATTGGAAAAGAAACCTTTCCAAAGAAAAAAGAGTCGGAGAGGCTTTTGTCGTTTTCGTTTTTTTAATTATTTTCAAATTTAAGCCGAAAAAATTTTTTTTTTCGGCTTAAATTTTTTTGGGACTGTGAAACTGACATATGGATTCAAATAAACAAAAGGTAAAGATTCAAAATAACTTTCAAAATAAAGTTGGACAGCTTTTTTTATCGTTTTTGAAGATATAAAATTCTGACTTAACTTTGTTAAGTTCTGTTAAACTGTCATGTTGATTCAAATACACAAACGGTGATGATTCAAAATAACTCAGTGTTAAATTATTACAAATTTGTTTCAAAGAACTATTAGCATTTGAGTTTGACAATTTTAAAATCATTAAAATCCGTCCAAGGAGTTTCAATAAGCCCTGTTATTCTTTTTAATTGATCGTCTTTGCTTAATATTGAATAATAGATTGCAAATAAAGTAGAAAGAAAAAAAAAACAAAAATTAAAATCTTAAAAAAAAAATTTGGAAAAATATAAAAATATTATTTAAAAAAAAAACAGTAAAAAAAAATGTCGGCCATTTTTGTACATCGGGGACCAGAGTACATCATAATTCTACTGCGGTCATTTATTATTTTTTTTTTGTAGCATAGTGTTATCCTGTTTTCTGATATTCTATTACTCCACTATTTTCATATGCAAGAATTCAACCAATCCAAAACTGTACCCATCAACAATTCTTTTGTGGTACTCAAGCTCCAAATCGTCAGGCCTTTACCTTTTTTTTGCTTAAGTGTACAATTATGTGCTCAATTATAGTATTTTGCCTTAAAGCAGCAGCATTTGTATTGTAATCTAAACTTAACAAAAGTCTTTATTATTTAACAGAGTGTCGACAATCAATGTAGGTAACGGCCCTTCACAGTTCACCACCCAGTAAGACAGCGACAGGTCCTTTGGTTATTGTTAACAGAAATATTCGATCCGTTGAGGGAGACAAACAGAGAGAGCGAGAGAAATTTCAATTGAAAGCACCACCTGTTTTGTGTTTGAAAGAATTTCAACTGAAGATAATAACTGAAATTACAGCAACAAGAAATGTTATTAATTTAATCAAATAGCAATCATGGAAAAAAATCCAACCCAAAGTAATACCTCATTAATCACACACACACACACAAACATACACTCACATACCTAAGGATATCGTCAGCGTACTGTACACACACACATTTCCGAGAGTGAACTTTGTAAATCGATGACGTCCTTGGCTTTGAATAGAACAACAACGTCATTACATTTGCCAGAGCGTGAGAGAGAGTCAGTACATTGTTCTTATTAGAAAGTGTGTGTGAAATATTCATATACATATTTCTATTAAAATTGGTTTCTCTTTTATTTTCAATACGTTGGCAATCAATAAAATCCGCCTATATACTTCTAATTAGTACATATGTATGTACACACAAACATGAGTACTGAACGCGTGCTGCGTCCTTAATATGCCGTCATTCATGCTCGGTCATACTTTTATACACACCAACGTGTTCTCCCCACACGAACTTACAGTGTCTATCCTTTTCTCCCCTCTGGTGTTTATCGTCATCATCTCATTGTCGTCGTCGTCGTTGAAAAATCGCCATACTTTTGTTGGTCGGTATGTTTGGATTCGGTTCAGTTCGGTTCGGTTTGGTCGGCAGCTTTGTTTACACAAATAAAACTATGACGTCAAACATAAAAATGAAAGTTTCCATGCATGCGATGTGTGTGTGTGTGTACGGGCGCTTAGAGACAGAACCGAACTGTAGACGGAAATAATTATGGAGGAGTGTGCTCACCACCAACCAGATACACACACACCCACGGCCAGACAAAACCGAATGCCAATAGTATTGTGTATGGCCAAGTGTTATACACACACGCCTTGTTATGGTTGTTGTTGTTATTGTTGAATGCGTAGCAATGTCCTTGAACAGCTTGTTTTCGCTATTGTTGTCGTCGTCGTCGTCGTCGACGTCGTTGTTCTGTTGTTGTTTTATCCTTATGTTCAGTTTCGGGAGAGTAAATTGAGATGGACGAACACAGAGAGAGAGAGAGAGAGGGATACAATGAGAGAGTTGTACAGAAATAGGTTGTTTTTAGAGAAATGTATATGTTACATATGACTACTTACCTACCGATATACACACTTTAAAGAACTTTCTCATGTTTTATTCAGTAGTCGTAGAAAATATTTATTTAAGATTCAAGACGGTCTCCAACTAATTGAAAATACAGATTTCTAAGTAAACTGTAGTAAATATACAATAAAGTTAATCTAACAAATACATTAACACGTAATTTCAGCAGGACGTTACCTTGCATGTAAATATTGCAGCTCACCCTGCCGCTTCAACTCACTTTCCATAGGCGAGGTTAAGTCAGCTGCTGTCTTGCAAACGGTTACTGGTTGACTGATTGTGTCTTTAGAGATTTCCTTAAATAATGTTTTTGTGCAAATGCCCCAAATGCAAAAACAAATGAAGAATTCCCCAAAATAAATGAAAAATTCCCACATTTTTTAAAATCACTGAAATAATTTATGAAAAATTCCCCATTAAAAAAAATTGGTGGCGCCGAAAAATAACGAATTCCCAAAATAGATGTAAAATTCCCCAAAAAAGCCCATGTGAACATTTCTCCAAAAAGAAGTCAAATAATTTTTGAAAAATCCCACTTTAAAAAACTCGATTTCCAATTTCCAATTATTGGGTTTGTTTGGGTCATCCTTCGTTTTCTTTTTTCTTCAATACTTTTTGCAAAATCATTGAAATAATTTATGAAAAATTCATCTATAAAAAAATCGGTGGCGCCGAAAATAAGGAATTCCCAAAATAGATAAAAAAAATTCCCCAAAAAGGGCAATGTGAAAATTTCTCGAAAAATAAGTCACATAATTTCTGAAAAATTCCCCTTTAAAAAAATCGATGATGCAAAAAATTTCTCATTTTTCTATGGGATTTGTTTGAACCGTCCTTCGATGTTTTTTGATTTTTTGGAGGGTTATTTTTAATAACTCAAATTTTATGAATAATTCCCATTTGTTTGGGCCATCATTCGGTTTTTTTTCTTCAAAACTTTAAAAATAATGCATTCCAAGAAAATTTCTCAAAATAAATACTCAAACGATGTATGAAAAATTGCCCTTTAAAAAATCCGATGGGCCGAAAAATTACCCAATTTTGTATGGGTTTTGGTTGGGCAATCCTTTTTTTTTTATTTTTTGGTCGATAGTTCTAAAGATTTGAAAGAATTCTATTTAACGTCGATATGTCGTATGCCTTTATAATATTTTATTAATCGTTAATCGACATCAAAGTCAGTTTTGTTTGTCAGACAATATTTTTTAAATAAAAATTAAAAAAGTCAATGTAACAAACAGAAACTACAACTAATATTTGCGATATAAAGAGATTTCATATAAACGTTGAAAATATTTCCATGATTTTGAACAAAAACTAACAACGATTTGGCGATTTTTGCGAAGATCATTTGAGAGGGGGGTTTCCCTTAACCAATCTATGGATTCAAATCTTGCGAAATTATTTAGGTTTTTACTTCTTGTATTATAAATATAAATATATATGTGAGCGACCCGAAAGGCGAGTTGTGTTCGACTCCCACCTGAGGCTTTGGTCTGTTGCTACAAAAATCTAGTCAAATGCTCTGAGTCAGCCGGTTTATTCTTGCACTCATAAATAAATAAATAAATAAAATAAATATATGTAAGAATATAATTGCCTTATTCCACTACTTCCGGTAATTTGTGAAATATTTTCTTAAGGTTTTTTTTGTATAATTCACACATGATTTTCCAACCGATAAATCGAAACGCGCTTAGTGTGTTCACTGACTCACAAAAACTCCCAACACAAAAAAGAGGAAATATTGAATTATTTATTTATTGAACTCTTATAATTTGTTTCTGTTTCTGTTTTTTTGTTGTTGTTGTTTTCATTTTCAACGACAGTAAATTGAAAGAGAATTGTTTGCAATTAGAAATAAATAAAATGCACACAATAAATATAAATAAATTGAATCACAACAAAATTGAAAATAAAAATAGCCCCCCACTAATGGAAGAACAATTTCAAAATAGAATTAGATGACAATTTCTGTTATGCGGAATCGAATTAAGCGGAATAAATAATTGGAAGAACAACGACACCGGCACCGCACAACGACCAGCTACGAAGAGAACGCGGCAGCAACATTGACAGTACAGCGAATGCAACAACAATGCAACATAAAAATCGACAGCTAGAGCAACACGAAAGAAGAAAAAAACGAAACAACAAAAACACAACAGTGAACATATGTGAAATAAGTGCACAGATCACACACACACACATGTGGGGTAATTTATGCTCAGACTAGCTACTTAAAAGGGGGAGAGGGGTTAGCGAACCTCTACCATAACTAAAACAGCAAACAACGACATTGAGATACCCTAGAGCCAGAACTGAGTTCTAGACTTTGTGTACTTACTTACTTTACTTATTACCCTTAACATTCCATGAAGGAACAGACGGAGAACTTCTCTCGAATCAGTGAGCTGTGTATGGGACCTACTGTATAAAGCCGCCTCCGAACGTCTAAGTCTTTACAAGAGAACTTTTACATGGCTTAAGACATTGTGTACAGTTTGTCTTGAGGAAGGGCGACAACTTTTTCCGGTCCAAAAATTTAAGATTAACAGAGATATTGAATTTGAGATTTCTGTAGTTTCGGTTAGCTACTTCCAAGTGTTACCAATGACATGCAAGTAAGTCTAGACCGACTTTTATTCAGCAGGGTACCACAATACTAAACGCACTTGCTCGAGAATCAAAGGGAGAGTTGTGTCGATATGTTCAAAAGTGCACATATCAGACACATGTATGTATGTACATTAGGAGGGGTCGCTAAAATTTGCACAGATGAAGCAGAGAAATATAAATGGATGTGTAATGATGCCCATGTGGTTCTTGGAAGCAGGTGCCATCTGCTGGTGGTGTTCAGCATGAGGCTGCATTATTGTTAGGAATGTAGGTTTAGCGAAAGCGATTAGCGAAATATTGTATGGATTTATTATTAATTACAAAAGAAACTTAATTTATATTCGAATTGTGGGTGACACAGACCATTTGGCTAGATTTTTGCAGCAACAGACCAAAACCTCTCCGGGGAATCGAATCCAACTCGTCTTTCGGGTCGCTCACATACATTTATATTTATAGTACAACAAGTAAAAACCTAAATAATTTCGCAAGGTTTGAATCCATTGATTGGTTAAGGGAAACCCCTCTCACAAATGATCTTCGTAAAAATCCCAAAATCGTTCTTAGTTTTTTTTTGAAAGTCATGGAAATATTTCCAACGTTTATATGAAATCTCTTTATATGAAGTATAGGTTTCTTGCCTTGAAAATGAACCAAAGCCTCTGGTGGGAATCGAATCCACAACCTCTACGCTGATAGGAAAGAACGCTACCAACTCGCCAACCGGGGCGCTTGTATTGAAGTATATTTTTTGCGAAAGCGAATAAGGAAATGTTAAATTTTGCACAAGCGAATGCAAAAGTCATTATTCCAAAATGATGTGAATAAATCGCATAGGCGAAAATTCGTAACATGTGCTGACGTTACAAATCGTTAATATTGGAAATGTTATAAAATGGGTTTCAGACATCATTCAAATCTGATTTTCACATATATGTTAGATATCAACACATGTGGAACACAATTCCAAGAGAATAAGCTCTCATTACTGATACGAATCCATTTTATTCCATCTTCAATTTTTAAAATTTGCAACGAACGAACAAATTCTTTTTATGGAAACAGGCAGTTAGTTTTTCGAATGAAAAAGTGAATACTGAAATATTTTTTTTTTGCAAAAGGGAAAACGAATGTTCAAAATAATAATTCGAATACGCATATGCGCAAGCCTGTGTTCGTTCGTTACATCCCCAGTTATTGTCCCATGATATGTTCGATGCCTAAAGGCTGCCTTGGCTGGCTTTGCAGTAGACCATCCTGTCAACTCAATATTCCAAGACCTTGGTCACGGTTTCCCACTCCATGTCACGAATGGCCTGAATCTTTAAATGGCAGATCGCATAACATTGGTCACTATCAGCACTTCACACAAAAAAAGAAAAAAGTCGGAGTTGATTCGGGCCTTAATTGACATCGTCAAGGTGACCAATTGTCATCGTTCGATTGTGCAGCGGTCTGTGTGCCACGGCAAGCCATCCTGCTGAAACCAAATATCATCCCAGACCAAGTCTGTAATACGTGGCCATAAAATTAGTTTATCATGTCCCTGTACCTTTAAACAAAATGTTTTTTTTTTTCAGCAGCATTTTCAAAGAAAAATGGGCCAACTCCAAAATCCGCTCTAAACTGACACTCTCTTAGAATACACAGGGGTTTTCGATGATCATTTGCGGGATTTCCGATCCACAGATGCAGCAGTTTTTTTTTTTAAAAAATATGTTTTCTCAAGCAAAATCTTAGACTATTTTGAGCCGATCTGTGTCCCAAACTATAACGAAGAGAAGACTGCGTGTGTCTTCAATTGCTGAGTCACCTGCTTCTTGTAAGCGACGCTTGTTTTGAAATTATGATTTCGCGGGCCAAATGGTGGTCTAACGAGATGCTCTACGACCTAAACACAGACGTGATAACGAAGCTGAGACTCGTATTCCTTCAATTGCTGAGTCACCTGGTTCTTATAAGCGAATAATGCGAGATCTTTGTGCAAAATTCCTGTGTCAAAAATTCCAGTTACTGTTTCAACTAGGCCTTTTAAGCGAATAATGCGAGATCTTTGTGCAAAATTACCATCTGGCTTGTGTTGAGTTGTTAAGATTGTTGGCGAGTTGATGTTCCAGGACTGAGTTTTACGCTCTCACTGGGCGACATTTACGGACGGTAAGTGTTGACCACCAATAGTCTCAATAAGATTTTTCACAAAGCGAGCCATTTTAATTTTCGAAACATGAAATTCATATTTTGTTTGAGATTCCGCGCAACTATTAAAACAAGAAGACGTCTTGCAGGATGATAACGGAAATCATTGTAACTGCATGTCGGTCTGACCGGGGCTAATGTGCAGACCCCCTGTTTGTTGTTCTATCGATTGACTCAACAGAGTGTTGTCTATGATGCCTTTTTCTGTTGTTGTTTTTGTGTAAAGGCAGCCAGCCGTCCGTCTGAAAACATAAAAAAAAGTTGCCTGCGATAATCGATTTTGGTCGTTTAAGACCGCATCTCTGTGTTCGGTATTCCTTAATCGATTCATTGCGCCCAATCTACTCCACCTCATCAATTTATTATGTTTGGTGATTTTTTGGTAGATTATCGTTTGTTTTTATTTTTGCTTTTGCTTTTGATGTCATGTTGTATAGACATTTTGTCTGCCAAATTTACATTGGTAACTTAATTTTAAATTTCCACTTGCGATACTCTTTTGTTGGTGGTATGAAAATGTTGGGCAGATTATCAGATTGAGACATTGAAATATCCTAAATGAATTTAATTGTCCAGGTTAGATTTTAAAATTTCAGTTTCTTTATTTTACGATCATTTGAAATCTTCACAACTCTATGAACTGTTCGCCAAAATTCCTAAATGTTTTCAATCATTCTATCACTGCCATCTCTGTCGCTATTCAATTTAAATCGTTTCTTAAAATAATCTTTGTTTCTACTAAAAATACTCAAGACGAAAATCACCCAAAAAAAAAAAAACCTAAGAAACTTCAATTTCCTTTAATTGCCTGCAGTAATGCAGTGCTGAACTGACAAACGACCCGCGTTGCCCTTAAAGAATGCGGAGATGAAATCCTAAAATTCTTCGAAATCTCCAACAAACTTAAAATTAAAACTAAACACAAATAGAAAGTAAATTTAAAACAACAACCATTTAGTTAAACAGCCAAAATGAAAACGTGCTAAAGGAACGCCAATATTTAGACAGCCCATGAAACAGCCTACATATTTAATGCATGAACGTGTGCGGTGCATGAAATGTTTGCATTACAATCAAAATAACATTAGAGACCTTTTAATAAGAACAACACACAAAAAAAACAGCAACGGATATCAAACACACGCCCCAACACACAAAAATCCTTTATTTAACTACGTCTCCCATGCCCCCCCCCCCCCCACACATTCATTGCCCCTATTTAGAGGGAATTTCATTACATGTCGTCTGTTACTACCACACCGACTCTGTTACTCTCCAGTGCTCAGTGAATGGCATGAGAGGGAGTGCAAGGAAATACATGAAACTTACACAAACCACACAACAACAACACTCGAGTCGTGTGAGTAGTTATTGCGTTTCGTATACTCGGAGTGGTATGAGCGCGCGAGTGTGTATTTTTGTGTGTCCACAAATACGTACTTATTTGTATAATGCATAAACGACCTTGACAACCAACCGACTTTTTGTTATCGCATATCTTTGCATATATGTCGGTGTGTGTGTGTGTGTGTACATGAAAATGGTATAGATTTTCTTTTTGTTATTGTTGTTGTTATATGCTCAGATGTGTAGACAATATTGTGCGACCCCGACCTACGATTTTGTTGTTGTTGTTTCGAATGTGACGTCACAACTGGGGGTCTGTACAGAGCGCATGTTTGTGAATACTCCGTTGTCATCTCATCTCTTCTCCTGCTGTTGCTGCTTCTTCTTCTGCTCCTGGTTAATACTCTCGGTCGTTTGCATGACACAGTCAAAAGGAAGACATGGATTACAGCCCAATTGGAAATTTAAGACTAGGGCGGAAGTTGTCGATGAAAGTGTTGTTGCATTGTGAATGCGGAACATGGCCAAGCTACAGTCAAGAAAGAAATTAGCCGGGCTTTATTGTGAATATTTTGCATAGCTGTTAAGTAATGAATACTAAGTGTAATAATTAATAATTAAATTATATTTTTTTGTAGAGGTGCAGTAATGATTGAATTAGGATTTTATTCGGTTTTGTCCAGAATTATAATTGACTACGATAACAAATAATCTAAAAGTAATCAGGATTACTTGCGATTATCATAAATAATCAAAATTAAATTAAATGTAATCAGGATTATTTGCAATTACCATGAGAAATCAAACAGAATCAAATGTAATCATAAAATAATCCCACTACTTTCCGAGATTTTTTTTTGATTCTTTCTGATTATTTATGGTAATCGGAAGTAATCCTGACTACTGTCAATGAAAAAAAAAATACGGGGATGCAACTTTTTGTCCACATCAAATTGAACCAGTATTTGGTTTGAGTTTTATTTTTCTTTATCGGCATAGATTGTCTAAGATTTTTGTTTTGTCGTTTTTAATATTGCTAAGCTGACAACCTTTTTCTTGATGTCTTGTATATGCTGTTGAATTCAGTCTGGAATTTATTGATTTTATTATCTTTATTGGAGATGGCATCGTGGGTAGCCTTTTGCTTCAGAGCGAACAATTGCTGACGATCATGTCTTGTAACGTGCCATCATGCATGATTCGTGCAAATGTGATTCTTTTTGATTATTTAATAGTAATTTAAAGTAATCTGGATTACTTTTGGATTATTTGTTATTGTAATCAATTAGTTATCACAAAATTGTTTAATAGATGTTTATATTCTCAATACAATTATTTTTAAAAGGAATTTAATTGATTACTAATCGTTATCGAAATTTGACAGCTATGCTGGGGATACGTTTTGTTATGAGTTTCCGTGGCATCGCAATGGACTACTGATTCTAACTAAAGCTAACCTAATTGCAAATGAATTCTCCAAGATTTCCTATTCCAATTTCAGTTTGTGATCTCAAAATGAAAAAGAACAGTCTTTCGAAATGACCATTGTACAGATGATTTATGTTGAGGAGAGTTCATTAGGAACTCCGAAATCCGCTGCCGGAAATATAATCAGTCCTGTGGCAATTTCGCAGAAAGATCTAAGGATCCAACTGACATTTTAGGCTACTGCCCACCGATGCCGTGATTTCGCTATAAACCTTTGCTTATCAAGGATGATAAACTTTCACAAGTGAGGTTTAAAATGTTGTTAAATTGTGTTATACTTTCAAATAGGAGAATGTCGCAACTTACAGGATGACATCTTCCCCAGGCGTTCTTGGCGTTTTCTTTCGAAACCCCTTCGTAAATTCGAAAGCATATACACGATGATTGTTTAAAAACAAACATTTATTTCTATATTCTTCTTTTATATAAAAAAATAAAATAAAATTGGCAATGTCAGAAAAAATTATTTTTATTTGGAAATTTTCAATTAATAAGTCAAATTTGCCCCCAATTTAAATTTTGTGACTGTTTTGCTACCACTCTTTCTTCACTACCCCTCTTCGCTAACAATTGTCGAAAGCCTTGCCTGCTCACCCTGGATAAAAAGTCATCGTGTAAATCGGATCTGACCTCTGTCTTCTTGCGTCTTCAACCTGGGTGTAAATCGTGTAAATCGAGTCAATGAAAGTGATGTAATGTTTCGAGGTTTTTTTAAAATGACTCAAGTTCCCACTCAAAATTTGTTCTATAATAATTCAAATAATAATTTCAATACCACAAATATAATCTTCCTAAGAAAATCTACGTAAGGGGAGCAATTCTAAAATATACTGAAAATACCCGAAAACAAGTTTCAGTCGGCTTGTTAGGTCATGTTGGATGTCTGTTAACGATATGGTCTACAAAAATACTTAAAAACAAATGGCCAACATTTAAATACCAACACACAAATCGATATTATTTGGTCAATGATAACTCTGACAGATCACAAAATTTATAGACTTTTGTTGAGGCAACTTGGCAGATGAGAACGAAACAAACAAACAGAACACTTATGACAGCAGCTCCGAACAACCTGAGATAATCATAAGCAAAGCAATCGACTAGCAACACCATCGCTGTCAGCTATTGGCAACAGCCATGCAAAGGCTAAAACAAACGAACAAACAGTGCAATTGACCATTTACGATTGCAATTTGTATGAACGGCGATGGCCAAGACAAAGATACAGACGATGTCGTTGGCTGGCGAATCTAACACAATAATAATAAAATGAAAATTAATTGATGCTTGTCAACATTGTAAGTCGTTCTCCGTATGTGACTGCGAATGTATGCACCTGTCTCGGAGTCTGTGTGTGTGTGTATGCATGAGCTTTTAGCCCAAGAATGCTGACTGGAATTTATGAAATGCTTGTAAAATCTACAAATGTGTGGTGGCTTCTTCTTTTCCACTGGCGAGTCGTTCTGCCTGCCTGAGTTCGATCAACAAATTGTCAGCTACTTTTGAAACAATCAACCAAAAACTAAACAAATCCAAACAAACATTTTTGAAATCCCAGAAAAAAACTACAACATCCATCCATTCTTAAAGAGATAATTACAGATTTTTACAATATTCGTTTGGTTGGTGGATTTTTTTTCCTACGGTTTCTGTCGTCCCCTCAGAGTGTTTAAATGTTGGTCAAAACCACTTTTTTCTTAAGCCGTGTTGTTTTAGATGGAAAATTAACTAAGATTTATGAGAAACTTCTTTGAATTTGAACAACTTAAAACAGAAAACATGGTTTGTTAAACACTTTGCGTAATTGTTTACACTTTCAAGGATGTTTGGGGCGGACTTTTAATGGTGATTGGCTGTAATTCCATTAATTTTCGTGAAGATCTCAAAATAATCACACACACATACACACAGCGGATGACAACCTGTTTGAAAGCCGACAAGAATTCATTTGATTTGTTTGCTTTAAGGCAAACAAAATTATTGTCTGTCAGATTTTCGTTTTTTTTTTTGTGTTTAATGGACGTAGGCGGCCACATGAGGGCTGCTATAGACTAGGAGGAGATAATAATTTTTGGGTTTTTCAATGTGAGTAGACATAGTTCGCGTAGCTGGAAAAATGCTGGGTTTCCGGTGTGACGACTGTACGAAAAAGTTCATTCTTTGGAGGAATATGTCTATGCTGCCCATTATTTATGTTCCAGCTTAAGTCTGGCAAATGGACCCTCTGGAAATATTAAAAGCGTGTGACCGCCAAAAAACCATTTTTGTGCTAAAAAAGTCCCAGGTATTTGGGGTGGATTGAAATCCCAGAAGAAACTTCACCTTGACTTTTGTGCAATTTCAGAAGCGACAGTCATTCATCTCGCTCCGGGAAAGTTTATAATTATAACAAAATTACGTCCCAAAAAATGTAAAAAAAAATGATGGCAAATAATATTTTTTTATTTTTAAACCAAACAAAATTTCAAAATTACCAAAAAATTGGCTGTTTATTGTTTCATAGATAATTTAGTGATCGATTTTATAAAATTTATTTCCACAACATTTTGTGGGATGTGTATTTGACATTGGTCTACCAAAATATGTAAAAAAACGCGATTTTGAAAAAAATCATCGTCAAATCATTTTCTAAATTAATCCATCGATATATTAAAGATAAGTTAGTGATACAATTTTTAAAATTTATTTCCATGACATTTGACGTGTCGTTTTTGAGCTGGAACAAATTAGGGCAAAAAAAAATGTGTTTTGGAAAAAATGTTAAATTAAAAAAAATCCAAAATTACCACAAATTGTCAAGCTTAAAATTAAATAAATTTTAGTTATCAATTTTAAAATTTATTTCCCCAACATTAGATGAGTCCTTTTTGAGCAGTTTACAAATTACGTCTTAAAAATTTTAAAAAATTTAAGGCAAAAAAAAAATGTTATTTTGAAAAAAAAATTTGGAAATTAAAAAAACGTCCATAATTACCAATAATTGGCTAGTTTAAATAGTAATGATAATGTAGTGATATATTTTTTAAAATTTATTTCCAAAACATTAGATGATTCGCTTTTGAGTTGTCACAAATTACGTACCAAAAATTTAAAACAAAATTTGTTTTTTACAACATTTTTTTTTGAATTAAAAACTTCAAAAATGATCACAAATTGTCAAGCATAAAATTACAAATATTTTAGTGGTCAATTTTTTAAAATTTATTTCCCCAACATTAGATGGGTCGTTTTTGAGCAGTAACAAATTTAGTCTCAAAAATGTAAAAAAAATGTATGTAAAAAAAATATTGAAATTAAAAAAATTTCGAAATTACCAAAAATTCATTCATTCACATTACAGATAATTTAGTGATCAATTTTTTAAAATTTATTTCAACAACATCTAGAGAGCTGTTTTTTTACAAATTAAGTCTTAAACACTGTGTTTTTTTAGGTGTGTGGTTTTCAAGAAGAAATAAAACGCATATAAATTAATGTTATGGCCAAAAGTTTATTATTATTATTAAGACAATGGTCTGCCATTATTTTTTTTAAATGATTCCGGCAAGCGGCCGCCGCTTTTATCTCGAATATATTCCAGCCAAGACCAGTTTCTGCATCATTTGGGGCCGAATGTCAGCAATAACGTGCTGAATATTCTCTTCAAAGGTGTCAATTGTTTCAGGCTTATCTGCCTTGACAAGCGACTTCACATAACCCCCACAAAAAATAGTCCAGCGATGTTAAATCGCAGGACCTTGGAGGCGGCGATCATAGGCCGACGACGCAAGATAATGCGCTCACCAAAAGTTCCCTTCAGTAAATTTGTTGTTTCGTTGGCTGTATGGCAAGTGTGGCCAGATTGAAAGTCACACGTCTGAAAAAACACTCGGTGTATCGATACCTAATTTACAGGAGACGGTTTTTTTGTGATCAACCAAAAAGGCGGCCTTTGGTTTACAATATCATTGTAAATACAATTTTTTGGAATTAAGAGGGTTGACAATTTTTCTATAACATTTTATTAACAAGCGTGTTTCGAAAAAATGGCGGTAATAGCTCAGTATGATTAATCGTAGGCTTTGTAGATAACCGCTTTACACCTGAGATCTGCTACCAACACCAGGACTACCATCGACTAAACCGCAAGTCTTTAGCACATTTTCAATGTTATTTTCTCACCGATATTCCAAAGTTCTATCAAGTGTTGTGACAAACTTAACACACTCAATTCCCCCGGGTAGAGACAATGCGACTACACAAACAAGACAATGTTTAACAACTTATTTCACAGACTAAGAAAAAACAAAATAACTACCCAAGAAACATGGACAACTACATACACAAGAAGGAAAACGAAAGAAAAAAAACCATTGTCGACAAGTGTTGAAGGGGGAAAACTTGTCGGATTTCATGTCGCTTGAAATGAATTTCGGCGGCAAAATGTAATTCGCTGTACAAAATTACACGTACGCAATTGCAGTTTGTATGAAATTCGATTGTTGTGCTTCACTGTTGTTGTTGTTGTTTTGTTTTCTCCGACGATTTGCTATATTCGCATTGAACATCTAATAATTTATTTGCTGATCAACGTGATAATGATGATGAGGATGATGATCATCAGCGCCATCATCCACCTTATCTTTAGTATCAATAGTTTTTGGCTTTCAAACCGCACACCACACATTGTCATAATCATCGTCATGATCTCGGCGGGCTGTTGTTTAAATTGCTGGTTGAATTGTTTTTTTGTTTTTTTTTTGAAGCCTCTTACAATGTTGAAGAAGATGGCCGGCCAACAAAAGAAGAAATACGTTTTCATTTTCAATTTTGGTTTTTTATGATTATTTTCTGATTTCTGTTTGAATTATGTGTTCATGTCTTGTTTTGTTGCAGCAGCAGCAGCAGCAGCTTCTTGATGTTGCCACCATGTTGTGGGTTAAAAGAAAAAATCATAGAAAAAAACTAAACTTGAACATGCATAAACATGTGTTTGGTGGCTGTCGCTTGTACTCCATACTGTCCATCAACCCCGGCCTAACCGCCCGCCCCTCTGTCTGTCTGTCGTTCCATTCATCTTTTAGCATTGATTGATTACTTTTTTTTTCCTGCGTCAAATTAAAATTAATGCGAAGTTCGGTTAATTCATTTTGAAAAACAATCATAAACACACATGATGTACACGATGTACATGATTTGCTGAAAACGTTTGTTTCTTGTTTTTTGTTGGTTCTTCTGAGAATAGAATTATTCAGTTTTCTTTTATGGGCAAAATAATGGCGTTTGGACCAAGGCAATAAATGGTCAGCAGCTATGAACAAATACACACACAGACATACACATGAATTGAACTGAATGGTTTTTAATTATCTCGGTCGCGTAATATCGATAGTTGCTGAAACAATTGAACGACATATTTCTTTTAACTAGAAATCAGTTTTCGGAGATTCCAAGGAATATGAATATTTTTATTAAAAAAATTAAAAAAAAAAAATTAAAAAAAATCAATTTTTTTTGGCATATTTGAAATTCTAAAAAATATTTTTGGGAAATTTGTATTCTAACAAAACTTTAGCAGGATTTTGTAAATAAAAAAAAAACAAAAAACATTTCTCAACAATTATAGAAAGACTAAGGAAAGAAACCCTTTACGACAAAGGTCCCAGAAGTGATGGTATGCGGAGAAAATAAACACGATATCCGTAACATAATCATTTATGTTTTGAGCAACCTCCAAAAGTATGTATAATTGCATGCAAATATATAACTTCTCATGTGCAAACATATACATGTCTGTGTAAAACATTGTATCAAAAATATTTATTTATCTTTTTGAGCATCTATTAACCTGTATGTGTTTGGGCTAGCAAGAATATTCCCAAATATACATATGATTGCATGCAAACATATATATATTTGCTGTGAGCGAGGAGCAGAGTAGCGGTATTCAGAGTAATACTTATAAAAAAATCCTAAAAACATATTGTTTTACAATAAGAACATATGGTTTACCAAATAGACTACACATGTGCCACGAACATATTATGTTTGTGTGCAAATATAATATGTTTACACTTACTTATTAATTATTACTTAAAGACGGGGAGTTTTTCTCGAATCAATGAGCTGTTCAGGATATAGTTTTGTATACTCACTGACCGGAAAATACTGGCTTCGCAGTAGCTCCTCCTGTGAATCCAATTTTCCTTAGTGACAATTCAAGGCTCTGTCCCACCAATGGCTTGCCCTATAGTCACCTTAAGGGCCTGAATCGCTAATGAATAGTTTGTATATAATCAGAAAACCCTAAAACAAAAAATCTTACTTACCTATTTCCCTTAGGGAAAGGAAGGAACAGACGGGGAACTTCTCTCGAATCGATATAATTTGTATACTCACTGACCGGGACCCACTGTTTAAAGCCGGCTCCGAACGGCTAATGCTTTTCTAGAGCAGTTTTACATGGCTTAGAGATTGCTCTCTTACTCGTAAAGTCGCCTACATTTACGAGATGGAAACAGCCGCCAAAAAATGTCTGATGGTCCCACCCGGTTTCGAACTCGGGTTCTTCTGTGTGATAGTCGCACACACTACCTACCACACCACGGGCGCCCACAAACAAAAAAAAAAACAAAAAATATTACGGCGTCAAATCCCAGCTCCAAGTTGATCAGTTGACATCGCAAAAGACCTTTTGCCCTCCAAGTTCTGTCATTGTGTTATCAGCCATCTCGGCATGTCAGTTGGCGAACTCGGAGCCGGGGTGTGTCGCTTGATCTTTTGTGGCCAGAATAGCGTTAAACGACATCTACCACGGAAGACGCAGACAGGGAAGACCGAAACTCCGGTGGATGGACCAAGTGGAGGAAGACATGAAGATGTTTGGTAACACGAACTGGAGAAGCCAAGTAGAAGATCGAAGTGCTGGGAAATCACTTATTAATCAGGCCAAGACCAACAACGGGTTGTAGAGCCAACCTTAGTAAGTAAGTAAGTAATGTGTCGTGTGGCATGAAGCGCCGTTCAGCTGAAGCCAAAGATGGTCCCAGTGGATATCTTCAATATCTCTAATCATGGCTTTGTATATTTGGCTCTCTGTCAACCGAATTGCTGTATTTTGAAAGAAAAATGTGCCCAAAATGTCAGCGCTCCAAATATTCCCTTTCTAACAATGCATTGGCTTTTCGATGATCTAGGGCAGATTTCCCATCCACAGATGTGTTAGTTTGGCTTACAAAGAGTACATTTGAAAGACTAATTAACTGACAACCCTTGAAAATTAAAAAAAAAACAGTAAACGGCTTACATGTGTTAAGGACATTTGGCAGCAAAATCTCTTATACAGGTTTAATCGATTTAGGTCGTTTCACCAGCACATCCTTCGAAAATCAGGGTCATTTCCCAATTTCCAGCCACCATCAAATTGATCCCAAACAATAGCTCGGCTAGGCCATGTGAATCACTTTAAAACTCAATCGATTTGGATTGCAAATAAACTCCTGTAATCTCAAGGAATTCCATATAAACTTAAGGCGGATTTTCTGCTAATTTGAAGTTTTGCACAAATTCTTTTTTTCGGATGTGATTTGTATTGAAACATTCTTTTTTTTTACACCCCCACATGATTAATAAATCACACCGCAAATAAATGGAATACATCAAAATGCACACGATTTAAATCACATACCGGAATGTTTCGATCTCTGGGGAATTCCATTTTCGATTTTCGAATTTACAGCCATCCAGTCACTCTAGGAATACAAAAGATAATAAAAAGAAACTCTATGCAAATTCTCCACAAAAAAAACTGGAAATGATTTAGTTAGCATGACTTGCCTTTGCTTGCACTTAAATCACTAATCAATTAACTACATAAATTCATAGTTTTTTTCTTTGCTATACAAAAGTAACAAAAATTATATAGAGCACCTCAAAAACCTGTTGCCCTGGACTTGCGCATAACGTTCTTGTTTTCCTGATTAAGGCCAATAAAAGCGGACAACGATGCTCGATGGTTCTCCTGTACAAAATATATAAATAATATCAATTTAAAAACACACACTCTTTGCATGCATAATCGGTGCGTTTTTATTTGATTCTTTTAAGCTCGAATCCTAAAAAACCAACTAATATTTATTCAGATTCCTACCGAGTAACCGTTAGTTTAATGATCTTAGAAATTTCTAACAATATTATTTATTATTCTGTGATCAGAATTAAAGAGAGAACACAACACATAAAATACGAGATACGAACACGTCAACGAAAGCGAAACTAGAAATATATCGCGGCCGTAATTAATTCAAGGTTATCCAACAGCATCGAACAGTTTACGACCCGATGCATATAATTTTTTAAAACAAATCGCCATAGTTTTTTTGTTTTTGCCTCTGGCGAAAACTAACATGTTGTGGAGGGGACCAAAGAGGTGACTTTCTATTGCGAGGTACGCTACGGGTGATAAAAGTTTTCGTTTAGGCCAAAGAGTTAAAAATTTTGGAGGGCCTTTTGAAATTCTAGAAAAAAAATTCTATAAATTTATCAGAATTTTGTAAAGAAACATTTTTTGTCGAAAACCGTAAAATTCTTGAAAATTTTGTTCTACCATAAATTTATCAGGATTTTGTAAAAAAAAAAGTTTTGTCGCAAAGCTTGGAAAGACTTAGGATAAAACTATACTTTAAGTCCAAAAATTTGGAGGGCATTTTGAAAATTTACAAAATTTTGTTCTTCCATAAATTTATCAGGTTTTTTTTAAAAACGCAAACTCTTCGTAGCAAAGCTTAAAATTATAGAATTTCTAGAAAATTTTGTTCTACCATAAATTTATCAGGATTTTGTAAAAAAAAAAATTTTGCAGCAAAGGTTAAAATATGGACAATTTCATGAAAAGGATATGGTCCTGTAAGCGTGGTCGTGGTGGCCATTTGGCTAATGTTGTTTATCATTATTAACGGCATACCTTTCTCTTTATTATGAAATAAACATCCGATCATTTATCTCAAAAAAAACAATTTTTATATGAATACCAAAATAACACCTCTTGTTGGAAAACCCTGTACATTAAGACCAAAAAGTTGGAGGGCGTTCTCGAAATTGTTTTCATCCATTAACTTATCAGCATTTTGTCACAGAAAAATCTTTTCTCGCAATGCTTCGAAAGACTTAGGAAACAAAACGTTAATGGCAAAGGCCCCCCGGAACAAGTCAAATATCAAAAGACTTAAGAGACAAACATTAGCACTTTGGTTGAGTGAACCTACGGTCACCTTCTATTTACAACTCCCTTTTTATTCATAAAGTACAAAAAAAAACAAAAGGTATTTTGTGAGGTAGATTTCGAAAGGGACGAGTCCGGACATGTCATATTAACGTCGACCACTTTACCTGCCCCAGCAAAAAAAAAATATGAAATTACCCAAAATTGAATAAATGGATTTTTTTTTTTGAGGAATTTACCAAAAAAAATATGAAAAATTCTAAAATTCTAAAAATTAAGCAATGAATAATTCTCCATTTTTTTCAATTTTGAGGATTTTTTCATTTTTTTTCGGGGAAATTTGCCTAGAAAATATGAAAAACTACCCAATTTTATTTTTCATTATGAAAATTGAATATTTCACCAATTTTTAGGGTTTTTTTTTTTAAGAATGCACCTAAAAATATGAAAAACTCCCCAATTTTTTTATATTATGAAAAATGAATAATTCCACAATTTTTTTTAATTTTGGGAAATAAAATATAAAATATGGACAAATCCCCCAATTTTTCAATTTTGTTTAATTTTGTGGAATTTTTCGTTTTTTTTTTTTGGGAAATTGAAAATTATCTAATTTTTTAAAAATAATAAAAAATAATAAAAAAAAAAAAAAAAAAAAAAAAATTAAAAAAAAAATGAAAAATTCCCAATTTTTTTTTATTATGAAATAAATTCCACAATTTTATAATTAACAAAAATTTTCCAAATCGCTAAGTTTTTTTTTTGAGGAATTCTTTATGGTTTTGGAGGATTTTGGATTTTGAGAATATTCCCGGACTAACCCACACAGCATATTTTCCACAAAATTTTCAACCACTCCATTTCGGAAACCAGTGCAAATCAAAAGTCTTGAGAAACAAACACCAGAGAGGCAGACACAAATTCGAAAAAGAAATTTAAATAATTTACGCTGCCGTCTTAGGAATTCTGGAATTCTTCGGGCCAATTGATATGTTTTACCCAAAAAAAAAAAAAAAAATACAGGAATAATGAAGCCAGCATGTGTTTTCTATATTAGGAAATAAAAAGACGTCAATGAATTTTGATGGGACTTTTTATGGCCATCAGAACCGAGAATAAAATAGTAGTCAAAAAATATTTGCATTAACAAATATTAAACAAACAAACAAAAAATGAAATTATTATAGCGAATATGCAAATTGCATTTTGGCCAAATTATACATCCAGTTTTCACTTTTCGCCGTTTGCTGGACGACGCTAAAATGACATAATAATTCCACGCCATAAAAGTGAAATTTTAAATGAATCCATTTAAACGGGTTTCTTTTAATTATTAATTTAATTTATTAATTTCTCGATTCTTTAAGGAAATAGAAACAATGGCAGAGTAAATTATAGAAGTTTCATTTCCGAAGATTTCTTAGTTCTACGACAATCAGCACAATCGAATGAGGAGCGTGATTGTGTATGCCAGTAATAAAAAAAAAAGTTATGATTCAAAAGAAATTGCATAAATTGCATAAATTGCATAAATTGCATAAATTTTACGAATTTCATAAATTGTGGAGGTTCTTCTTTTCTATTGAACCGGTTGTCAAATTTCAAACCATTTTTTTTAATGCATTCGGCCAATGCAACCTCCAACTCCATTAAATGGCGCTTTATTTGCGCCACATGTGTCCACCGGCACTGGACAATTTGTAAATGTCAACTGATTTCGCAGAGCTCACATTTCACTGCACATCATTTGCAATTGATTTATAGCCATCACAAATCCCGGCATATTTAACATTTTGTCTTGTGGTTGTTGTTTTTTCTCTCTTTTCTTGCCGACAACTTGTTAATTATTTTCGATTAATTTTTTGCCACAAATGGGAAGTCTTTAGCCGTTGATCGGTCGTTCAAATCCGGAATTGAAAGTCTTGTTGAATGAGATTTGTTTCGATTTTTTTTTGTTTTTTTTTTGGTTTAACTTTGAATTCTATACAACATTACTGCCTGACGTCAACTCGTTGTACTAATTTTGGAATTTTAGACAAAAATTCTAATGAGGGAAGATAAAACTATTCAAGAACTAATTAATTGTTCTATTATGTAAAAGTTTATGCAAAATAATTAATATTAAGAAAAGAAAACCCAACAACAAAAAATACAAAAAAAATGTTATCCCCCCAAAAATCGAAAAATAAAAAAAGTAGTGAACATTGGAAATATTTCTAAAATTAAAAAAAAAAATTTAAAATGCAATGTGAACAATTATGTAGTTATCTGAAAAAAAAAACCTAAAAAAAATACAAAAATTTGTTATCCCCCTAAAAATCGAAAAATAAATAAACTAGTGAACCTTGGAAATATTTCTATGATATGTCCAATCATCCGATTTACAGTATTCATACCTTAAAATATTAGCTCACTTGTCTACAAACAATTTTTTACAGAACTCAAAAAAACCTAACTTCCAAAAATTGGAAAATTTGTTTCGCCAAATAAATTGAAAAATTCGAAAAGTAATCAACATTGTAAATATTTCTAAAATATGTCCAATCATACGATTTACAGTTCTGATAGCTTAAAACATTGGCTCACTCCTTGTCTGCAAAACAATTTTTTACATAACTCAAAACAACCTAACAACAAAAAATACAAAAATTTGTTTCAAATAAATTGAAAAATATGTCTTAAATATGTCCACTCATACGATTCACAGTGGAGATAACTTAAAACATTCGCACACTCCTTGTCTACAAACAATTTTTTACAGAACTCAAAAAATTTGAAAATTTGTTTCCCCTAAAAATCAAAAAATAAAAAAAATAGTGAAATTTGGAAATATTTGTAAAACATTTCCAATTATTAGATTTACAGTATTCGTACCTTAAAACATTCGCCCACTTCTTGTCTGCAAACAATTTTTTACAGAACTTAAAAAAAAACCTAAAAATAAAAAATACAAAAATTTGTTTCGCCAAAAAATTTAAAAATAAAAAAAATTTCAACTTTGGAAATATTTGTAAAACATTTCCAATCATACGATTTACAGTATTCATACCTCAATATAATAATAATATATTCGCCCACTCCTTGTCTACAAACAGTTTTTTACAGAACTCAAAAATGTTTACTAGAACAAAAGTAACAGACTTGTTGGCCAATGAATGGCTAGAGCCGGCGATTTAGTTTTGGAGTCGGCATCACTCTCAACAATTCAACATTTCACCCCCCAGTCTAGGCCAAATTTTAAGCAAAAACTTTGAATTATTCGCTTACAAAGTCCACAGGTCCATCCGCTTCGTTATCGCTTCTCATTTTTGGCCTTAGATCAGCTCGTAATGGACAACGATTTTCCTCGTTATCGCTTCTCAGTTTTGGTCATAGATCAGCTCGTAATGGACGAAAAAATCATTTCTTTCTGACGAAGCTCATTTTCGTCTCAACAGTTATGTTAACAGGCAAAAGTTCCCCATCTGGGGATCGAAAAACCCGCATGTGATTGTAGAGAATCCAATTTGGCTGTGGAATCATTAGCCGATTTTCCTTTCAAAAATTCAGCTGGAAACGCCATTGACGATAAAACAGTTTTCTTGTGCCCGGAGATTGAAGACATAGACTTGTGTAGTATTTGGTTTCTCACACTGTCCCCAGTCGACCATTCTCGCACCAATGTCGATAGTCGTATTATTAGCCGTCTCGGCGATGACAAAAGTCCACCTCAGATCTGGGAAATTTCAGTTCACATACTACAAAAGAATATGCAACTCTCTGAAACTCTCTTTTTAATGAAATTCGATAGAAAATTGTTCAACGCTCTTAATTGCATATTATTAAAAATAGATTCAAAAAATTATATTTACAAAGATATAGCAAATTCAATTGTATCGTAGGCACCACACATAAAAATCCCTCTCCTGTGAAATGTCGTTTTTAAATCGTACGTCTTTTTTGCGGTTAGGGTTCGATATGCGATCATCAGCCTAATTGCAGTGAAGTTTGTTTCTTAAGTCTTTTGTTTTACATTTTTTTTTTAAATTTATGGACACCCGATTTTTTTCTAAACCTTTTTGTTAACAAAATTCAGACGCGATGCGTCTACTTAAAAATCTATCACCAGCTTGCACCCGAGTTTGTATCTTAAGTCTTTTGTTTTCAACGTTTTTGTGGGAAACGCTGATTGTGAAGTAATTTTAAATTATTCGAAAAACAACTAAAACTCTTAATATTTTATTCTTTATTTTCTTGAAATGATGTTAAATAATAAAACTGTAATCGTAAACCAAATCCCAACAATTGTTTATGGCCAAATCATACTCAAAACTCTTCGATTACAGTGAAACTTCTATAACTCGAACTTCCACTTCTAGCGGCAGTTAAGGAGACAACTTTCCTTAAACAGTTTTATAAGTAAATCCATAACTCAAAGTCTCCGTAAGTCGAACTTTTCTAGGGGCTAATGGTGGTTCGAGCTATGCAAGTTTGACTGTACTTCAGTCGGTCCAGTTGGTCGCTGTGACAAATGTGTAATTAATAAAACAACACTTTGCAATATTCTCACATCTTCGGCACCATTTGTCGCCATAATTAAAGTTTTGTTTTCAGTTCTTCTGTATGGGTGCGTGTGTGTGTTCTTTATTAAGAACATGCAAATTGTGGCTTTTAAATAAATAAGAAAAATCACAGCAAAGAAGATGGAAATGCAAAAAAAGAAGACCATCGAAACATTTGCACTCGGCTAATATAAATCGTCTATTAAAATTGGCCTTGAGATTTTCATATGTTGCATTCATGTTCAGTCAAATGGTGGTACTCATGCAGCAGGTACCTACCGACACACACACTAATACATACATATATATATTTTCCGTTTAGACATCGATTGTGCCCCGCACTAGTCCAAGTAACCAATAAAGAACCAATAAACACCACTGTGACCATCAGCCACCATTTGTGTGTATGAGTATGAGTGTGTGCAAATCGTGTTGTATGCCATCAAGGCATGTGTGTGTGTGTGTGTATTCTGTTGATCGGCCGTTGTAACTTTAAATAACGACTTCGAGTACTTCATTTAAAACAACATAACCATTCAAAATACTTCTTCTGTCTTTGTGTTTGTTATTGGGCAATTGTTTTTCATATTTTATACGAAAATGTTGTTGTTGTTGGTTGTTTCTTCAATATATTTAAATTTAAATTTTCTGGCCAGTATTTATGAACAACATTGAGCGATGATGTTTTTCTAACTGCCCGCCAAATTGCGTAATGTGATAAAATTCCAGTTAAGCAAAACTAAAAAAAAAAAAAAACACAGTTAGTGTTGCAATGAGGCATGCAACATTGTAACATTTGAATAATATTCGATGTTAATAGAAGTCTTGAAGAGAAAATCAATGAGAGAATGACAATTATTAAAATTAACAAAATAATATTCATAGTTTTCCGATTTGTCCTCCTTCAATATTTCCTTATGAGAAAAACGTTAAACTTGTTGTTTTGCGCAAACAGTGAGGATCGGAAAACCCTCACGTGGTCATCGACACTCCAATTCATCCACATATAGTGACATATTGGTGTTTCGATTTTGTCATCATTGGCCCTTTGGTTTTTGAAAATTTGGCTGGAAGCCCCATTGCAGTAATGGTGAGCGCTACTGGACATGGTAAACCCATTTTTCGGCCTTTCCCAGTTATCCGATTTCCAACTATAATAATTGTAAAAATTTGAGTGTCTTTGAATAACTAGAGCAACCGGGGCTGTGAAGTAGGAGTCTGGAGTCGTAAACTGTGCTCTGTTCCAGAAGTCAAGTCAAAAATATTCTGAACTTAAAACGGTTTCATGAAAACAAACCGGGTTTTTGGGTTTTTTTGAAACCCAGATTTTTTTTTTTTGTATTCCCAAACTGGATTTTTGATGAAATTTTTTTTTAAAAATTATTTGAAAACCGTATTTTGTTTATTCGGTGATTTTCGATTTATTTGAAATCCGGCTTCTGGTTTTATTATAATACGGTTTTATATTTAGTTTCATTAATTATTTGTATTTGCAACTATATTAAGTTTGAAAAGGCTTTTTGAAGAAAATTCAAATTTTTCATTTTTTTGAAAACCGGTTTTTGACTCGTTCCAAAACCGGTTTAATTTTTGTTTGTTATCAATACGAAGTGTGGAAAACTATTTTACTTATAAATCGGTTCTATGTACAAAATTTGGGTGTTTGATTAATTTTCCACCCGGTTTTAGAGTTTATGTGAAACCGGTTTTGTCTTTCATTATTTATATGTATTTCCAACTATATAGATTTTGATTGTGGTGCTGTAAATTGGTGTGCTGTAGAAAATGCACATTTTTGATTTATTTGAAAACAGGGTTTCGTTTTATTTGCAAACCGGTTTTTGGTTGATTTGGAAACCGGTTTTTGGTTTATACCCATTTTTTTTACATATTTTTTATTTTTTTGATTTATTTGAAAACCGAAAACCGTTTTTCGGATTATTCGCAAACCGGGACTTGGTTTATACCCATTTTTAAAAAAGAATTTCGGGTTTTTGATTTATTTGAAAACCGAAAACCGGGTTTCGGTTTATTCGCAAACCGGTTTTTGGTTGATTTGGAAACCGGTTATTGGTTTATACACATTTTTTTTTACATATTTTTTATTTTTTTGATTTATTTGAAAACCGGTTTGGTTTATACCCATTTTTTACAATAAAAATACAATAAAAATCGATAGATTCATAAAAATTGATTACAGCTTTACAAACCGTTTTTAAGATAAAGGTATAAAAAATATTTTTATAAAATAGTTATTTATATTTTTATAAAATATTTTTTAAATATTTTTTTTTTATTTATTCGAAAATCGGTTATAAATGTAGTTTGTTAATTAAAAACCGCTAGAGACTACCACCCGTATTCATAATAATTTAAAACAGCTTTACAAATTGTGGTTACAAAAAATCTATGAAAATCCAAAAACAATTTTCATACATTTTTCTTACAGCTGTTTTAAATTTTTATAAAATTTTCTAAAAATTTACAAAATTTTCTAAAAATTTACAAAATTTTCTAAAAATTTACAAAATTTTTAGAAAATTTATTTCACACTAAATCATAAAAAACTCCTGTTTTCCTCAAGATTCGAAAATATTCCTTGGAAATGGAAACAAAATAGTTTTTCCATATCACTCGTTCAATGAATAATGTTCTCGCTAAACGCTAAGCGCCTTCCATACAGAAGGACCCAAGTTCGAAAGCTGGTAAGACCATCGACTTTGCAATTAAGAGAGTCTTATCTAAGCCTTTTAAAAACTTCTCTAGAAAAGAATTTCCCGTTCAGAGCCGGATTTAAACAGTAGGTCCCGTTCAATTGATATAGAAATTATATCCTGCACAGCTCACTGCTTGGAGACAGATTTTATTTATTTTATTTTGTTGTTCTATCAATATTGGAGACAGATGTTCCCCCTCAGTTTCCTTATGAAATGTTGCGGAGAAATAAGTAAATACATTTAACTGAGTTTTCCGTCTCTCTATGTGCAAAAACTATTTATAATTTTTTTTTTTTGAAAAATATTTAAAACAACCCCCGCATCCCCCACCCGCAGATTGCTCAGTCATTTCCTTTTGGTGTTGATAGACTTCATTCATTGAGGGATAATTGCCGACATTGTGGTTACCGTTACGTCCGGGTAAATTAAAAGCAAGAGAGAGAGAAAAAACTACACTGCATTCAAACAAAAGGTGTTTAATTATTGAAATAAAACGTTTTATTTGTCATCCAAACAAACCAGTCAGTCAGTCAGTCATCGATCCGCAGCAATGTGTGCCATAGACGGCAAAGGTTCGTTTCTTAAGTCTTTTGTTTAGTGAGCACAGC
Organism: Hydrotaea cyrtoneurina; assembly: GCA_958296145.1. Taxonomy (NCBI): domain Eukaryota; kingdom Metazoa; phylum Arthropoda; class Insecta; order Diptera; family Muscidae; genus Hydrotaea; species Hydrotaea cyrtoneurina. The sequence goes on along the minus strand of OY282514.1, from coordinate 44,461,249 downwards.
AGGCTGCAGCCAAGAAAATCAATTAAGTACCGCACTTAGTCATCTCATTCCCGGGTTTCTGTTGTCTCATAAATATTATACAGACTGGCCAAATCAAACTGAACCGAAGCGAAACGACTTAAAGACGATTTCTGTAATTGGTTTTATTTCAAAATCTTTATTAATACACACACACACACACATACACTCGCCTAATCGCAAGCATTTATGGACATTGCCAAGCAAATTGGCAAACATTTTACACAATTTTATGGCGGATTTAATTTCTTTATACACACACTCGCACACTTCGATCTTTGTGCCATTATTTAATATTATTGCCAAGAAGACACACACACTCAGCCAGACATTGTCTAAAGAACATTGTCATGTATGGAAAATAGTTTCCATGTTAGAGTACAACTGCGAACGATGCGTCTTCCAGTCCGAGTACAATCAGTGTACAAATTGTTTGCAGTGGACTGACTGACTGACTGACTGGCTGGCTGGCGTACCTTTTGCATACAATTAATGAAACATAATAACAATAAAATTCAATTAACAACGCCATAATCAATGGCGTTTTGTTTCATTAGCCAGCCAGCCAGCCAGCCCAGCAGCGACTACATTGGCACAATGAGAAATTGACGATGACACATCAGATATGATGCCACATTTAGCGGTACCGCTGCCAGTGCCCGTAACCCGGTCTGTACTCGCATCCCTAGTGATTTTCATAGAATTTTTATTTGCTGTTTTTTTTTTTTTTTGCGAGTTCAAAAATATTTCGCTAGCCGATGAGAGTAAAAGTGAGACAAAGCCCCAAGACCGAATTAATGTATGTGCATATTATTATCGACAACACCATCGTCATCATCATGATGATCTTTATTATTGTCTTGGTCTGCTTTTGTTTTTTGCTTTTTATTGTTCTTCTCTTCTTTAGTATTTCGCTGTATTTGAAACCGGTTGTATATTTTATTGGGTGTGTGTGTGTGTGTGGTTTTTTATTTTGCTGCCGGTATAAAAATAGAAAATCAAATCATTTAAAATCAAATTTATTATCATCACACAAACGTATCGAAGACATGTGTAGAAATTAAATCAAAACTTATCGTTAACGTACCGAAGCACACCAAAGCGAACAGCAGCAACATTGTCATCAAATATTGCAGCAACACCACCATCGACCAACAACAAACGTTGTCCAAAGAATCTACTGTTAACTGCCTACGATTAACAATCAGTTAACAGCAACTGTATTTATACGTTACGTTGCATGCGTTATAACTAATTGCGCTAAACTTCCGATAGAGCATTCCGGCATTACTGTCATCATGACCGGCTGTCAGCTACTGCTGCTGATAATGGCGGCGGATTGTTGACGGATGATCTGATACGATGCCGAGTTGCTCCGTTGACCGGTTCGTGTTAGTTCAATGGAGGTCAGTCGATTTCGAGTTTGATCAACCGTGACAAAATAATATAATCGAGGTAAATTTGGACGATTTTTCAAAAGGAAACATCACCTAGATAGTTTATTATTGTATTTCATACTTTATTAACATAACATTATGAAATTTCAACATTGGAAGATATTTTGTATTTGATTGAAAGACCAGAAATGGACCCAGAATTCATGAAATTGTTTTTTTTTTTTTTTTATTAATAATTCATATATCTGAATCAAAAGTTATTTCAAAGTAAACCGAATTTATAAATAGAACTTGTAAACAGTTGTCAATATTTGCCAATATTTGTTATGCTCGCGATTGTTTGCTTTAAGAGCAACTGTGCAGAGTTGCTGATTGGTAATAGGAAAACCTAACGAAATTGAAAACCGAACAAAACAATTTAAAAGGTTTTTGGTTAAAAAGGGTATTTAGTTAAAAAGGGTATTTAGCTAAAAAGGGTATTTAGTTAAAAAGGGTATTTAGTTAAAGGAATTTACTTAAAGCTTATTTGCATTCGTACTCCATTCGGTCATCCATATCGACCCAGTGTTCGATAAATCGATAACAAACACGAAAGAAGAAAAAAATAAGAAAGGGGAGGACCGACAATATACCGACAAATACGAAAGAAAAAAAAATAATAATGTGGAGGACACAAATCCGACAAATACGAAAGAAAAAAAATAATAAAGTGGAGGACTCAAAGCCGACAAACACGAAAGAAAATAAGAAAGAGGAGGACACCAGTCCGGTAAATTACCGCCCTATTGCAATGAGTTCTGCGCTCTCGAAACTGATGGAGAGCAGAGTTAACCAGCATCTGGTAAAGTAAAGGGTGTTTTTTCGATGTTATGACCTAAAATTTATAATATTTATAATTATTTTTTTAAGCTTCGCGGCTGGCACGAATAATTTCCAGCCGAGAGGATCAATTTTCAATCAGTTTTTGCAACATTTGGGGCCGAATATTCTCATTCAAGGCATCAATCGTGTCCGGCTTGTCTGCGTAGACAAGCGACTTCACATAACCTCCACAAAAAATAGTTCAGCGGTCTTAAATCGCACCAAACTTGGAGGTGGGCGATCGCAGGCCCACGACGCGAGTTAATGTGCTCACCAAAAGTTTCCTTCAATAAATTCATTGTTTCTTGGGCTGTGTGGCATGTAGCGGCGTCTTGTTCCACAAAGGTCCTCCACATCAACATCCTCCAATTCAGGCACGAAAAACTCATTAATCATGACTCTATAGCGTGTTTATTGTACCCAATTCAACCAAAAGTGAACTTCATCGCTGAACAAAGATAATACCAAGGAATACCAAAAGGTTGTATTCCCTCTCCTTTCCTATTTCTTATTTTCATAGACGACCTGCGGGGTCAGACTGCGATCCAATCTACTCTGTCATTCATATTCATGTAATCAGCGGCTAAATACTTTAAAAATCGACGACAACATGAGATCGATTAATAACTCACTCGTCTACGATTTGACGACCATCGAGTCGAGTTAAATGAACGCCAGGCGGCTGTGGTCTGGCAGGTAGTCTGTGTGACTGTCAAAGAGTAAACCCAGGTTCGATACCTGATTAAGACCATCACTTCGTAAATACTGGCGTCTTTATGAGTAAGAGAGTAATCTCTAAGCCATGTAAAACTTCTCTAGAAAATCATTAAACGGTGGGTCCCCGCTTAGTGAGTATTCATAATTATATCGCGCACAGCTCAGTGATTTGAGAGGAGTTCCCCTTCAGTTTCTTCATAGAATGTTAAAGGACATAAGTAAGTAGGTAAAAAAAAAACAGTCTTGGAAAGGTTGATGGGTTGATGAGTGTATTTGCTAAGACGCCCGTGAGGTTAGGCGATCGTGGCAGGCACTCACGCAAAACTCGGCAACTCTGTCTCCTTTGCTAACCGTGTATCGGTTTAACTGAAATTTCTATTCTGGCCTATACTTACTTACATATCCTCAATAATTTTTGTTTAGTTTCGATTTTTACATTTTTCTTTTCGTAAGCTTTTCCTTTAACACTCCTGGAAGTTGCTTACGATATCATTTTGTATACGCGCTGACCGGATTCTAATTTTGTTTTTGAAGAGACTTCTTTTATTTGTAAAGTCAAATACATAATAACAATTTTTATTGCTGAGGTTTTTTTGGTATTTTTATTATTATTATATTTTTTTTTTTGATATCTTTCTAAGCGACATTTTGTCACAGCTCCAATACTTCAGAACTTATTTTAAAAAAGTAATCATGGTGGGCGGGGAGATTTTAATGGAGCATCAAAAACTAGTTCATGCTCAGCGTTATAAAGCTCTGCAGCCATCTCAAGATAGATTATCTCATAGATTATGTATTTTTAATGTGACAACCATCGATCGACTCCATTAACAACTCCATTCGCAAACGAACCGACTTGGAACTCGGTCTTTGCCTGCCTCAACCACTTTGGCCATAATTGTCATGAAGTGTTAACAATTAGCCCGTTCTTTGTTGTTGTTGTCCGAGAATAGAAAATAATTAAAATTAATTCACACCGTATGGCGACACATTAATACGAATGGACATAATAAGTCGCTGGTATAGAATATGAAATGTAAAAAAATAAAATTAGCAGGCATTTGAATTAAATTTAATTCAATTAGAATAAAATTAAGAAAATATTTTTGTATGCTAATGCCAGAATGAATTGGATGGAATAAATGCAATTATGTTTGACTAAGTGCATTACAATGTGGTGTGTGTGTGTGTTTGTGTGTATGAGTAGTGCAACATAAATATTTTAAGTCTACTAGGGTGTTTCATTTTTGATGGGATAGGAATTAGGAAATAAAGTTTCACATGATTAGTGGGGAGATTAAATGGGGACGGTTTGAGGGTAAGCTCAAACAGAGAGAGTGACAGAGAGAGAGTATATACGTGCACTCTAGAACATTTCAACACTTGTAATTTTTTGATTAAAATCATTAACTGTTTTTAAATGATTTTTAAACATAATTTTGTAGGACAGACATAATTTTGGCCGACATTCATTTTGGGAGCCATGGAGCACTCAAAATTTTTAGTTTTAAACTTCAATTAGAATTCAAAAGTTTCATTCACATATTTTGTTGAGCTGCCTCGGTCCAAGCTCAATCATGTGGAAATTCGGATTGGAAAACCCTATCGAAAATAAAATAATGTGATTTTTGTTGGAAACAACAAGTGGAAACAAGTTAAATCGGTGACGAAAAGCAGGATAAAATGGAACAAAAAAATAAAGAAATGGTGAAACAAATTGTTGTCAACAACAGATTTATAATAGTTAGAGAAGTGACAAAAAAGGGACGACAATAGGTCGAAAACGGGATAAAAAAGGTACAAAAGTAGAACAAATTTAATCGACAGGAATGGACCAAAAATGTATCCAAAACTGGTGAAATATGTAAACTGCTGTTAAAAGGTGACAAAGGAGTAAAAAAAAGTACTGAATGGAATCAAAAGAGAGAAAATTAAGAAAGTCCGAAAACTATTTCAAATTAACAAGAGGGGAGAATACCAAGATGGAGGGGGTAAAGGGGCAAATTAGACGTCAAGAAATGGTCAAAAACTACCAAAACTGTGGAAAAAAGGGAAACAATAAAAAAGGGGCTAAACACATTTTTATCAACAACTGGTTGATAATAGTTAGAGAACGGACAAAAAAGGGGCGAAAACGGGATAAAAAATTTACAAAAGAGGATAAAAACAAAAAAAAATTTAAAAAAACGAATCGACAGGATTATGCCAAATCAACAACAAATGGGCGACAAACATGAAAATATGAATAAAGGGACAAAAAATTAGCCAAGACAGGTCCAAAAATGCGTAGTAAAACGGGATAAAAAGGGACAAAAAGGGAAAACATAAAAAACGTTAAACACATTTTTGTCAACAACAGGTTGATAATAATTAGATAAGGGATAAAAAAGGGGCCAAAACGGGATAAAAAAAGTTAAAAAGGGGAATGACAGGAATGGGCCAAAAAGTGGTACAAAAAAGGGTATAAAGTAGTAAAAAAAAAAGTACTGACTGAGGTCAAAAGAGAGAAAATTAAAAAAAAGTGTGATAATACCAATAAGGTCCGAAGGGTCGAAAAATGCGCGAAAACGGTATAGCAAATACTAAAGAGGGAAAAAATCAAAAATGTGTAAAAAAAATTTAAACTACAGGAATGAGCCAAATTAATAAGAGGGGAGAAAAACATGAAGAAGGGCAAAGAAGGAGCCAAGAAAGGGCCAAAAAAAGATCCAATGCGTACTAAAACGGGATAAAAAGGGAAAACATAAAAAAAGTTAAATACATTTTTTGTCAACAACAGGTTGGTAATAATCAGATAAGGGATAAAAAAGGGGCCAAAACGGGATAAAAAAAATGTACAAAAGGGGTAAACATGTAATTGACAGAAATGGGCCAAAAATTGGTCCAAAACTGGTGAAACATATAAAAAGTACTAAAAAAAGAAGTACAAAAGTGTGGGGGAAACCAAAAATTTTTTTGAAAGAAACTAACAAATCGATGATACTGAAAAGACGATAAAAATGGTCCAGCACAAAGAAGGATTCAAAAAGGTCCGAAGCGTACCAAAACGACATAAAAAGGGACAAAAGGTGGAGGAAACCAAAAACTTTTATAAAAGAAACTAACAAATCGATGATACTAAAAATATGACAAAAAAACGGTCCAGGACAAAAAAGGAGACAAGAAAGCACCAGAAAAGTACGAATCGTACCAAAACGGTCTAAAAAGGGACAACATGTTTAATAAAAAAAAACGAACAATTCGATGATACTGAAAAGACCTCAAAAAATATCCACAACGGGTAAAATATTGAGACAGGTAAAGAGCGAGATTTGGGAAATAAATGTTTCACCAAAAAGTAGGAAAACGTGCCAAAATGGGAAAAATCAAAAAGTGTGAAAAAATACAGTGAAAGCTCCGATGGGCGGATACCGACGGTCGCAGTGCTTTTGTCCATTCACGGGAGATGACCGCCCAGTGGAGATTAATTTGCTCTAAAAACACCGCATGGGACCGATAAATTTCTCCGTCTACGGGAGCTGTCCGCGAGTAGAGCTTTTACTGTATTTCAAATTAAAAAATGGTTTTGAGTCAGTGCAAAGTATTTTTTTGTAAACCAATGCAATTAAACCAATATTTTGTGTTTTACGGGAAAAGACTTTTTGTTAATCAAAAATAAAATATTTCAACCAAAGTATTCAGAAAAATGTATACCGGCTTTATAAACATTTTTCTTATCAAAGATTTATAAAGTCAGTATACATTTTTCGGCACACGGGGCAAGTCCTTGAACATTGCCCAAGCATACACATCAACGGGAAATACAATCAACTCCCATTGTCTTGATATTCCCAATAAAGCCACCACATCATATAAGAAGTCTGTGCCACCTTAAGTATTGAAATTAAAACTTCCCTAAGTTCTTTATACAATTCAACCTCAGGCATTTTTTTTAATAAAAATATCCCGAAAGATCATAAATTCTTAGGAGATGATTTCAAAAGGCTTCATCGTTACTATACGTTACACCCTAGTGTATGTGGGTTAATGTCGTGTCAGAGTCATAGCACTCAAAGCGATACGATTCAAGCGATTTCGTAGGAAACAAAAATAAATGCTCATGTGCTCATCGTCAAATCAAGCGTTCAGATCAGCATAACAATAATCATCTTCACCATGAGAATGATTTTTGTCATCATCATTACCATGAGGATGAGAATGATCATTATCATCATCATTACCATGAGGATGATTACTATCATCATCATCAACATGAGAATGATTTTTATCATCATCATCACTCTGGGGATAATTGTTATCATCATCATCATGAGGATGATTATTATCATCATCATCACCATGAGGATGATTATTATCATCATCATTACCATGAGGATGATTATTATCATCATCATCACCATGAGGATGATTATTATCATCATCATCACTCTGAGGATAATTATTATCATCATCATCACCATGAGGATGATGATCAACAGCATTATTTTCATTTTCGTTGTCAACATCAAATGGAAACAATTGAAATATAATCTTGTGACGTTTCAAAGTCAATTAAATTGTTAATTAAATGCTAGTTTTATTGAAATATATTCTGTCTCTCTCTCTCTCTTCAGAAACACTAGACGACAAAAGGCCAGAATTTCAGCAGAGCAACAGTAGAAATTGAAATGTTATTGAAAGAAAAAAGTTTTCTTAATTCCAAGGCCCCTTTTTGGGTACCAAAAATCCGCCTCGACTGAAATCACACAAGTGAAATATTTCTAGTACGTTAGGCGGCCGTGATGTGATAGCTTGTGATGGCTTGTGTGGCTACAACACAAAACAATCAGGTTCATATCCTGATAGGAACATAAAAAATATGCCAACATTTTCAACTTTAGGTGCCGGCTTAGAAGAGTAGTCAGTGAGTGGACCTGTATGAATATAAATGGGATTTGATATGTACCTTTAATCAGTTAGTCTTCCGTATTTTAAACAAAATTTTCTTTAACACCCTTTTCATTGTGCTCATGTTGTCTTTACCCTTAAGCATCGGATCAGTCGATCAATCACACATTGTAAAGATGTCTGGACATTTTTAGTACAACATAAACACAGTAAACATTTGGCTCACAAGGTTCGGCCACTTTAATTCGACAACAACAACAACAAAACCAATTGCAACATTTCGTGGCTTACAATTCTGTAGAACATCGACGCTGTCGCCTGTGAGTGCAAAATGTTCCATCACTTCACCTTAGATAACCTCAATTTACAAACGTTTCCCTTTGCTGTGGAATCGAACAAAATGAAAACTTTGAAAACAACATTTTCTTTTCACTATTTCGTTTTTTTTCTTCTTCGAAATATTATTCAATTGATGTCATAAAACATGACCGATCATAAATATCTGTCATTTTAATTTCATTATAATTGTATGCAAAGAAAAGTTTTTCAAACCAAAAAAAAAATAAAGAAAAACTGTAATAAAAGAAAACGCCACCGATCACAAGAAGAAAACTACAGAAAATATGAGTATTTAGTAGATACATTTTGACAGATTGTGGGATTGTACGAAATACATATTTTGTCGGTTGGTTCGGTGGAGTTTGGGGTGGTGGGTTTTGGGTATTGCCAAGCCATTGTGATGCCATTTAATGTCAGAAAATGTACTAACAGCCAACACAGACAGTCGGTGACTTAAGTCATGTTGTATGCCTGTCATTAATAATCCGGTGGTCATCATTTGTGTTCAGACAATTGAAGGCAATTCGAACGTAGAAAAACGAAACAAACAAAAACCAAAACACACAGACATCCATAAAAGAAAAAAAGGAATAAAAGACTTAGGATTGTCAGAAAAAAACATGTAACATTTAGCAGGGCGAAAAAGGTTTGCAGTTGTTGCTGTACACAATAGGTGTGTTTTTTTTTATTTTTTTTTATTGGAAGCCTGTGTGAAGATTTTTGATATTTTGTCGCTGTTAAATTTTGTTTGAACAAAAACACAACCGAAACAATGAAACAGGAAAAGGTTTTCCAATACTTTTCCCATTTGGAAATTTGCGACTGTTGTAAAGAAATTTGTCGATTTTTATTTTCGGTGGGGAAGTCAAAAATTACAGATACGTTCTTAAACACAGGAAAATCGCCAGAAAATATAAATAAAACACACCTATTGTTTTTGCTACATGTTTTTTTTCTAAATATCACTTTTCTTTTTGTGCCAGGACAATCAAGGATGAAGAATACTTTGCAGTTTTAATCCTCATTGAGCCACAATGACATGTCATTTTTATTAACTAATATTGAAGCTCTTCTTACAGGCTTTCAAATGGTTGGCCATACTTAGAAAACCAGCAACGCATTCAAATGTTATGGCATTTTTAAGACAGGTCCTTTATCCAGAAATTGCCCTTCTGTTGGCGTAGAACTCGTAAGAAAGTCAACATTCACAGCCTGCTACCAAACTGAGTGAGTCGATGTTCCTGTAGACCATTTTCTACTGGATCATCCTCTACTCGCCATCTGGCCTATCGTACAGTGTCCTGTGAGAATGCTAAGCCTCTTTATGCCAAAATCCAGTAATGGTGGTGACTTTTCCGAATTTTAGGATACACATTTCCAAAATGTGCAGAATTCCAAAGCAGAGTTGGTCTGTTCATTCTCATCGCGATTTCGTTATAACGCGGTTTCAATATTTTTTCCGTTTTTTTTTTGGCCACCGACTTTTGGTTTCCTAGTTCTTTGCCCCTTAATCTCCTTCATCCTGTTTTTTTCCCCTCTTGTTAATTTGAAATAGTTTTCGCACTGTTAAATTTTCTCCTTTTTATCCCCCTTACAACACAATTCTAACTGCAGTTGCCATGCATATTTCCATTTCCGTCCCATATGTAACTCACTGGCACGTTTTCGTCCATTCTCTAACAATGTCTTTCCCAAAAAGTTAGTTTTAATAGTCTCCTTTCTTTCCATTTGTTTCCCCGTTTCGGCCTCATTCTCGTCCCATCTGTAACTCATTGGTACATTTTCTAATCTATTGTTGCCATCAATTTGTCTCATCCTTCTTTTACTTTTTCCCCTTTTCACCACTTTTTTTAACCCGTTTTGATTTAACCGTAGTTTGATTTTGTTGTCAATTTGTTTTTTTTTTTAATTATCCTGGAATCTTTGAATATCTTCACACTCGTTGCATTCTACTCTATAAAAATGTCATTGCCATTCAGCCTAACTACAAAATACCAAAATATTTATTCCATTTAACATTTTAAGTTTTTTTTTTTTTTGTTTGTTGACTTAAATTGATGAGATTTTGTCGAATTTATGATGGTACTCAAGTTAAGTCGGTTTTAATTACATCTCGGATCAGTTTTTTTTTTTCTTTTTGCAAAATTCATATTATATGTTTCTTGATCTTTTTTTATTGACTTGAAATCATTTCAATTCGAAACGCATTTCTTTGCCAAGTTAAACGTTAAACATAACGTTGCAAGGCCACGTCACAAACAAATCGTGATTGCTTTACAGGCTCAGTCGCATAAACAAAAACTGTAAATGATTGGTTGGTTTTTTTGTCTTCTTCTTCGTATAAAGAGATGGACAGACATTGATGAAGCTGGTACGCGGACAGACGGCCCGGCATTCAGTCAATGTTTGATTTAGTCTACATTTGCCCATCACTGCGGTTTGATGGTCATGATGACAATGGATGAACAGTGGTTTTCGGGGGGTGGGAGCATGGGAAAAGGCCTTGCTCAGTTAGAATACGGATTATATCGTGCCATGCCAAAGGGTACCTTAAACTTTGATCCTACTACATTGAAGAGGAAAAGGTTTTCATTCTTTTCTTCTGGAAGATGTTCGACCCCACACACTACTCCATCTCTGGAGGGAAATGTGTACGTGGATAGGCGGAAAAGGCCGAAAATTGGGAAAAGTAAAAGCCAGAAGTATTAACTTGGTTTAGAAATATTAAATATTTTACCTTGGCCCAAATTTTGGAATTTTCTCAGCAAGTGTAGTTTTGTGCTGGATGATAACGAGGCTGCCTCAACCCATCAGCAGACTGTGGCCTAAAACGTCGCAACTAGGCAGAAAGGTATTGAGGCTGAAGAGATAAATTGAGTTGATGTTGGAAACTTGGAAAAATAAACCATCAAAGGTGTTTTCCCCCATTCTAAACATAAAATGAGATCTCTGCCTCTAATTGTTTTCCCCCATTTTGACATAAAATGAGATCTGTGCCTCAGAGGTTTTCTTCCCATTAGCAACATAAGCTGAGATCGCTGCCTCAAGGGGTTTTCCCCCATTCTAAACATAAAATGAGATCTCTGCCTCAAAGAGTTTTCCCCCTTCTAAACACAATGAGATCTCTGTCACAAGGGTTTCCCCCCATTTTAAACAAAAGTGAGATCTCTGCCTCATAAAATGAGATCTCCGCCCCAAAGATTTCCTTCCATTTTAAAAAAAAAAAAGATGAGATCTCTGCCTCAAAGGGTTTTCACCCATTTTCAACATAAAATGAGATCACTCTGCCCCAAAGATTTCCCCCCATTTTAAAAAAAGATGAAATCTCTGCCTGAAATATTTTTCCCCCATTCTAAACATAAGTTGAGCACTCTGCTGATATTCCCACAGAAGTTTTTTTTTTTAATATTTTCCACCAAACATGTTATGCTCCATACCACTGTGCCTCTCTTAAAAGTTCCCCGAGCAAAAATGTAGATCTCATCTGTAAGGTGATGCGATGGTGGCTGTCCAAAAAAAAACCCCCGCACAGTACCATTACTCTTAGCATTTCAATGTTGATCATCATGAGCAACGGGCAGCAGCACCTATTTTTCCAAAAAAAAAAACGGAAAAAAATACAAAATCCAATATTCACACAATTCTCTTTTTGGTGCATGTGCACTTTGTCGCGTCGCATTGGTATAAGCGATTTTTCGTGGCTCGACATCTTGATGTCATTTTGATGGATGGACAATTGGTGCACCACAAGTGATGAGATTGAAATGGAGATTGTCGAAACTCAACGAACCGCATGCAATTGAAGAAAATCCAAAAAATCTGTTAATTGTGATTATTCAAGAAAAAAGAAAAAAAAAAAAGATTCAAACTCAAATCACAAGAGCCGCTGTAGTAGGTGCCAGCCGATCATGAGGCTGTTCGCTGACGTTGTGTTGTCTTAAGTTCAGCGCGATAAAACTGTGAAATCCAACAAGCGATCGCATTCGTAACGACATTAAAATCAGCATTGAGGTGATCAGTTATTCGCTGATTGACAATGAATTTTGAGATCTTTTTCAGTTGTCTTTAGGGTCTCGCGCTAAGTAGTCAAAAAAAACCCCCCTCTCCAAAGGAAGACAAATAAATATTAAATAATTTTATAGCAAGACAAAAACAATGTAAATTGTTTAATATTGAAATTCAGAAAAAAATAAAAAAAAAACAAAATCTAAAGCTGACGTTTGCAGCAGATGAACCCAAAAACTCGGCACCATAATTAAGCAGATTAATTGATTAAATAACCAAAAAAAAAGGTGTGTTTAGATGTTGTCTAGATTCTTGTTTGCCAATCGAGCGTAATTTAATGGCAAAACTAGAAAAATTTGTATACTTTTGTCAGTCAAGAAATCTAAAATAATAAAAAAAAACTTTAAAAACTGTTATCGAAGTCAAAAACCATGACAGTAGACAGGGCAGACATTCAAGTCATTTTCAGATGCATTAGTTCGGAAGCGCACTCTAGATCTGAGTAGTACGTGTGGCAGCATTTGACAATTTCACAAAGGATATAAGAGAAAGTACTGATTTTATGCTGACAATACATACAAAAGCCCTCTTTTTTGAACATATTTAGTAAATGGTCTTTGGTCAAAAATTCCCTTACAGAAACTTTGGTGTTTTGTACATCAAACAAAAGATTGAGCTGACAGTCTTTTCTATTATATTACTTTACCTATTTCTCTCTAAAACAAGAAACCTTTGCCACATCAAAGAGCTGGGCACAATATACTTTCTATATCCTCAGATAGGAACCTTCATTTAAAAGCCGGCTTCACACGGCCAAGGTATTTATAGCGAATTCTTCAAAAGTCTTAAAACAAAAAAGTCACACATCTTATAAGGGCCAAAATCAATCACATGGCCAAAATAGCACGACTCAAAAAAAAAAAATTTAAAAAGAAATAAGAACAAATTGCTCACAAAAACACATCAAAAAATTTTTGTATTTATCAGAATATGAGTTGCCAATAGAAAAAAAATCCTTGAGAGTCACTGTATATTCCTTCGCTCCATGCTACACATCATACAATGCGAGGCCATCAAATTTCCCTTTTCCAAAATTATATTTACTTTGAAGTTTTTGGCCACTTTTTCGTCTCCAAATATTGTTTGATTCACCCCTTTCTTTATATTCCCCCTCCATTTATACCATTTTTATCCCATCTTGGCCCCTTTTTTCATGCCGTTTCCACCAGTTGTTACCAGTCGTAGTTTCGGACCAATTTTCCAAACAAAAAATCACAATATTTGATTATTTTGTATTTTTGTCGAAGGGGTGTGGGGACACATTTGAACCATTGTCGCAAAATTTCATGATTCTCGATTGAAATTATTTTGCATTTTCATATTTCACAAATTTTGGACCTTTTTTGTCAAATATTCCATTTCTTCCAAAAATTTAATCATTCCTATTTTTTTAAACTTTTTTTTTGTCTTCCCTACCTTTGTACCTTTTTTTATTCCATTTTAGTACGTTTTGGCACATTTTCCGTCCCATCTCCAACACATTGTTTCACACCTTTTTATTTTCCCCTCCTGGGCCTTTTTTTATCCCGTTTTGGTATGTTTTGACCCTTCTTCGTCCCATCTCTAATTCATTCCCACCAACAATTTGTTTCACATTTTATTTTAGTTTTACCCGTTTTATTCCTTTTTTATCCCGTTTTCGTACATTTTGTCCCCTTTTTCGTCCCATCTCCAAATCATTTCCACCTGTTATTGCCAAAAACGTGTTTCACTCTTTATTTTATGTCCCCCCTTTTTATCCCTATTTTGTATGTTTTGGTCCATTATTCGTCTCGTCTCTAATTCATTTCCTCATGTTGTTGCCCAAAAGTAGTTTCACCCTTTTTTTCATTTTCCTCTCTTGGCCCTTTTTTATCCCGTTTTGGTACGTTTTGTCCCCTTTTTCGACCCATCTCCAGTTCACATCCACCTGTTGTTGCCAACAATTAGTTTCACCCTTTTTCCCCTTTGGACTTTGGTCCCTTTTTATCCCGTTTTGGTACGTTTTTTCCCCTTTTCGTCCAATTTCTATCTCATTTCCGCCTGTTGTTGCCAAAAATTAGTTTCCTTCATTTTATTTTTTCCCTTTTTATGCCTTTTTTTATCCTTTTTTTAAAATTTGTTTCACCCTTTATTTTAGTTTCTACCTTTTTGTCACGTTTTTCTACATTTTGTCCAATTTTTCGTCCCATCTCTACCTTATTTCCACCTGTTGTTGCCACCCTTTATTTTAGTTTCTCCCTTTTTGTCACGTTTTCCTACATTTGGTCCCCTTTGTCGTCCCATCTCTACCTTATTTCCCCTTTTTATTCCTTTTTTATCCCGTTGTGGTACGTTTTTTTAGGACCAATTTTCTAACAACAAATCACAATACTTGATTATTTTGTATTTTTACGTATTTCGAAAGGGTTTTGGGGAGACACATTTATCCCGTTTCCCCCATTTTTATCCCCTTCCAATAGGAATTTCCACAAATCCCTACCCAGCTGGTATCTAGACAACAAGGACCATGATCAGTCAGTTAGTTTTCAACAGAGTAGGAGCATAGCCGATGATTTTTTGTGATTTTAGATTTTAAAGAGAGCTAAAATGATTCTTTCGTTTTAAGAGAATCGCCCTTTGTGTTGACTACTGTTCCGCACCATGTCCACAGTGACATTCTATAATCTTGCCCAAGGAAAATGATAAGTGAAACTATGAGACCAGATGTTAGCAAAGAAGCTGCAAGAAAAAGGAGAATCTCACTAAAAATCCTGTCTTAACACAACGAGCCTTTACCGCGATAAAGACGTAAAGGCCATTTTTTTCAAAACTCGATTATTTAATTCAATTCGATAGAAAATTTTACAACGCTCTTAATTCCAAAATCGTACATAGTAAACATTTTTATTTTCAAAGATATATCAAATTCAATTGTATCGTAAGAGCCTTTTGTCAGACTTCGACTCTAAGAGTCCAATTCCGGGCGAATTTGTCAGACTTCGACTCTAAGAGTCCGACTCCGACTACAAGACTTCGACTCCAACTCCTCAGCCCAGAACTCGCCACTACTCGACACTAAACGTAAGTGCGGTACATATTCGTCTACGAGAAGATTATGAAGGACCTTCGACAGCAAAAACACTCACAGCTTCTTTCATCCACACTCCCCGTACAAAAATGGGTGTCGAGTCTCAATTGAAATTTCAGTTTCACAATCAAATCTCAGCATTTGCTGACCTGGCGATGATCTTTGCAAATGCAACACGAACGACTTGCGCCACCTTCCACGTTCAACCATCAATGGCGACAACCATCCCAAACTAAAAACAAATGAATCCACAATAAAAATAAATTAAATACAAATAAAAAAAAAATTATTAAAAACAAAACAAAGATAACAAAAAGAAATAGGAAAGAAAGAAAACGAAAAAAAAAACAGCTACAACCACCGTGCCCGTATTTAATAAGCGAACAAGGTTCTTATTGTTCATCCGCACTTTAGATCCGTTTAAAATACACACAAAAATACGGTTGAAATGTGGCTGTCTAAACAGCAGATCATAATCAAAAACAATAGACTACGGCTACAACAACAACAACACACCAAGTGATATTGTTATTACGAATAAAACATAAATCATTTCTTTAAATACATTTTGTTGCCACAGATTGTCGATTTATGAAATTTAAAAAAAAAAAGTTGAAAAAAAGTCCCATCATGCAATTGATTCACTTCGACGGTCTTTATGTACATTCTGTCCGTCCGTTCGTCTGTCGGTCTGGCACTAGTCAGTCACTTGGTTGGTTGGTCCGTCATGCAGTTATTCATTCATTACCATCATTTTGAATAAACAGCATTCGATGTGGTTGGGTTGGTGGTGCGGTTGCTGTCATTATTGTTTTTAACCAAAAACAAAAAAAATAAAAACTATGGGTAGGACCCTTTTTTTCGCCAAAAAGTTCAATGATAACAAATCGCATGATTTGTATGATTTTTTTTTTTGCTGCTGCCATCAGCTCCATTTTAACTGATTTCCATTTCAGTTTGAAACGCCATTTGTCCACTCCTTGCCCTCTTGGTGTTTTGGTGTTTTGTCTCAGCCTCACTGATGTTCTAGCCATTGCAAGCGGGCCTGCACTTTTGGGGTTAAATAGATTTGCCATCTCTAAATAAAACAAAAAAAAAAATAGCAACAAATTAAGAAAACGAAAAAAAAAACAATTTAATGTATTTTGCAGCCTTTTTGTGGAGGGTGTCGTGCGGGGGGGATGTGTATGTTGTGTGCCAGTTGGTCTTAAATCAAATTAACGTACAAATTGTTTTAAATGATTTCGGGTGTTTTTTTGTTTTTGTTTTCGTCGTTGTCTTGAAGGAGGTGTGTCTAAGTTTACAGGTTAAACTGTTCTCAAGGTGTATGCTGGTGCTTTTGGCGTTTCATTTTATGCTGGTGATTTTGT
Source organism: Hydrotaea cyrtoneurina (assembly GCA_958296145.1). NCBI lineage: Eukaryota > Metazoa > Arthropoda > Insecta > Diptera > Muscidae > Hydrotaea > Hydrotaea cyrtoneurina. The sequence goes on along the minus strand of OY282514.1, from coordinate 44,444,546 downwards.
TTAAATTATAGTCCACGCTATGGATGTTTTTTTTTTTTGTTCTTCTTTTGAGCTGTCATCGTCAAGAATTTTTACGAAGACCTTAAATCATTAACTTCGAGTTGGGGTCAACGATGAGTTGAGCAGAGTCAATATCCAAATCCTAGGAGTTTCCAACAAGAGGTGTTATTTTGTTTATTCCAAGAAAAATTAAATAAAGGCTTCTCAATAATAACTCTTGGGTTTTCCGAGCACCAGATGGAAATGGGCCTCATCAGTCAAGATGATTTTTCGATGGAATTCCGAATCATTTTCATGCATTTCGAGGACCCAATCAGCAAATACACGTCGTTGTTGATGATCGGACGGTTTGACTTCTTGTGTTAACTGAACTTTATAAGCCTTAAGACCCAAGTCTTTATGCAAAATACGGTGTAATGACGTTTGTGGAATGTCCAATTCTAAAGAACGACGAGGAATGGCAAACGTGGGTTTTTTTCAACACTTTGGGCTACAGCAGCAATATTCTCAGTTGTTCTTGAGCGACGTGCACGGGTTTTATTCTTTACATCACTAACTTGTCCCAACAGCTCGAATTTTTCCACCAATTTCTGTATTGCGGTCCGATAAGGTGCTTTACGACGACCAAAAACTGCTTTAGTTTTTCGAACTGTGACTACAAGATTTTCACCATTTTTGTAGAGAATTTTAATAATTTCAATGCGTTGTTGAAGCGTGTATCGTTCCAGTTTTAGTAATGGCGTACTTGTCAAAGAATAAAAGCTTCAAAAGTGATAGCTACCGAAATACCGGGTGATTCAAAATAACACCTCTTGTTGGAAAACCCTTTACTTGTGATTATAACTGGGAATTCTCTAGCAAATTCCACCACCCTCTCATCGTTAATGATCTACTCTTTCCCTTTTCTCCATCCTCTTCCAATCAAGGAAATCGCAATGCGACATCTTATGGCTTTCGACTGAACTCATTCAACCTAACCTAACATACTCTATAAAAAAATGCCCCAAATGAAAAATGCCAAAAAAAAAAATTATGAATTCCAAAAAAAAAAAATTTTGTGGAGTTTTTCATAATTCTAGGTAAACTATCGTTTTTTGTATTTAGGGACTTTTTCAAGAAATGGACAATAAAAAATTCCCCATTTTTCTTTTTGTTGTGAATTTTGAGCTTTTTTGCATTGGGTAATTTTTCAGAAATTGTTTGGCGGATTTTTTCAGAAATTTTATGGATATTGGGCTTTTGGGGGATTTTTCAATAATTTTGGGGAATTCTTCAATTGGAGCATTCTTCTTTTTTGTAGAGCATTTTTCATAGAGCCCTTGTGATGACGGCGATATGGAATAACTCACCTAACGAAAAATTAAAAAATCCCCGTTGAAATACGAGGTATATCGCGAATTTTTTATTTTTTCAAAAGTATTTTTCCAAAAGTATTTATTTACTTATGAATATCAATTCAGTGTAATTCCCCTCGGATATAATACACTTCTGCCAACGTTTTTTCCAATCCTCGAAGCACTTCAAATAATATTTTTTTGTGATCTTGTTCAGCTCCTCCTTCGATGCCGCCTTGATCTCCTCAATCGTGGCGTAGCGTCGTCCTTTCATGGGCCTTTTCAGTGTTGGGAACAAAAAAAAGTCACAGGGGGTCACTGGAATATAAATTTACTTTGTATTGTAATTATAAATACTTAAAAAACAAAATAAAAAATTGAACAACCCCCAAATAAAATATCTTAGGAGTTTAGTTCATTAGGGAATTGTTTCATTATGAAATAAATCCCAAATGTTTAATGAAATAACTCCCTAAATATATGAAATAACTCCCAAATATTTCTTCGCAATTCCACAAATATATTCTTGGAATTTTGGTTTTTCCTCAAAAATTTAAAAAAAATAAATTCTTCATTATCCTCATCAAAACAAAGCTTCGGGGAAAACCTAGTATAGTTACCATACGCCATGCCCAACAGACCGCCACCCATTTTCCCCTTCCTCTTTCTCTTTCCAAAAAAACCAAAAACCTCTCTAAAAAAATCCGCAACTCGTTCACGTTTTCGCTTTCATTAAATCTCAGGAAAACCCACACATACCTCAAACTAAACGTAAACCGAAAAAAAAAAACAACAGTTAAACTCCCCCCCACCCCTCTCCCACAAACAAAGTTAAGGTCTGTGTGTGTGTGTGTGCCTAAGTAATAAACATTTTCTAATATTATGTTTACACACTAAACAACACAAAACGGCAAACAACTCGGAACGTCAAAAGAAAAATAATTATTACATAGCAAAGCTGAGGATGAGGACGACGATGATGATGATGATGATCATCATCATCAACATTATCATGATCCACAGACTCCGAGGCAAAAATGTAATAAGCACAGACAGCCAGTTACAATAAATTGTATAAATTTAAGTATTTAGCACGAGGGTTCCCAACAGGTTGCATGCAGGGCAACAGCAACACTATCGGCAACTTGGATGTTGGCAAACAAGAATTAAACAATGAAAATGAACCAGCAACAAACACGTCAACGGCAACGTCTATAAACCCACAAAAAAGCCATGACAGCAAATACTCTTTGGGTTAGAAGAAAAATCTATTGATTTTGCGAAGAAGAAAAAAAACACCAATGACTAAAATTTTGCAAAATGGAGGGGGGATATGATAATTTGGAAAATTAAATGGAAAGGTGTGTGTATAGAATTTTAAATTAATGATTTCATTATTTTCCTTTTCAAATCAAAACTTTGGTTCAGGCTACTTTGAAAGGCAAAATGCCCAAAAAGAAAAATGAAAGATGATCCAAAAACTTACCAAATGTATGTGGACATTTTTCAATATCGTAAGCCGCCGATTTTTCATTTGGGGAATTTTTCAGAATTTTTGGGGAAATTTTCATGTTGAAATTTTTGCTATTTTAGGGAATTCGTCATTAAGGGCATCTAATGAAGATCTTTTCTTTTTGTCATTTTGTTTTTGTGGGTATTTTTCATAGATCCGTTTTGTGAAACAAAAGACTTAAGACACAAAGGAGTGTTTTACACGCAGAGTATCAACTGATCATTGGAAAAAAACACCCTACTATGCATAGATTATAACACTCATAGCAGACTATTTATTGTCGTAATTTAACATAAGTTAGGTTAGCATGACAGTCTGAAGACGATGACTTACTTAGACTCACTTGGACTAGGGAGTTCATGGTGAATGTAATGAATCTGGCGAAAATCGTATCCCTAGATCCCCCTTCCCCCGGTTATACCATACTGCGCTCCACAAAAACCTCTTCAACCTGCCAATATCGGCCAGATGGCTTAGGTCCCTAAAGAAATAGCAGGCCAGCGCCGACCCACGTCGCACAGTGGTCCCAAATCGAATTCTATGTAACTTTTGATCTAGTAAACAGTTTTGAGTTCTGTAAAAAATTATTTGTAGGCAAGGACTGAGCGATTATTTTAAGGCTTCAATATTAAATACAGCATAACAGAATATATGTTAGAAATTTTCCCAAAATTGTCTACTTTTCAGTTTTAATAGTTTTGTTATTTTAATATTTCAGTATTTTTATTATTTTAATGTTTCAATAATTTTATTATAAACTTTTTATTATTTCAATATTTTTGTTATTTCAACATTTTAATTATTTCATAATTTCATTATTTTTATTTATTTTATAATTTCAATATTTTTATTATTTCATAATTTCATTATTTTTATTTATTTTATAATTTCATTATTTTTATTATTTTTTTATAATTTCATTATTTTTATAATTTCATTATTTTTATAATTTCAATGTTTTTATTATTTCTATATTTTTATTATTTCATAATTTCATTATTTTTATTTATTTTATATATTCATTATTTCAATATTTTTGTATTTTTTAATATTTTTTAGATTATTTCAATATTTTTGAAATTTAAAATTTTTATTATTTCATTATTTCCATATTTTTATTATTTCAATATTTCAAATATATTTAGTTATTTCAATATTTTTATAAATTTAATATTTGTATTATTTCCATATTTTTATTATTTGAATATTTTTGTATTTCAATATTTTTATTATTTCATTACTTGCATATTTTTATTATTTCACTACTTCAAAATTTTTATTTCGTTATTTCAATATTTTTATAATTTCATCATACTTATAATTTCAATATTGTCATTTTTATAAATTTAATATTTTTATTATTTCATTATTTCAATATTTTTATTATATCAATGATTTGATATATCAATATTTTTATAATTTCAATATTTTCATTATTTCAATATTTTTATTATTTCAATATTTTTATAAATTTAATATTTTATTATTTCATAATTTCATTATTTTTATTATTTCAATATTTTTATTATTTCATTATTTCCATATTTTTATTATTTCAATATTTCCATATTTTTATTATTTCAATATTGTCATCATTACAATATTTTTATAAATTTAATATTTTTATTATTTCATTATTTCCATATTTTTATTATATCACTGATTTGGTATTTCAATATTTCGTTATTTCAATATTTATATAATTTCAATATTTTCATTATTTCAATATTTTTATTATTTCAATATTTTTATACATTTAATATTTTTATTATTACATAATTTCATTATTTTTTATTTATTTTATAATTACATTATTTTTATTATTTTAATATTTCAAAATTTTTATTTCGTTATTTCAATATTTTTATTATTTAAATATTTTTATTACTTCAATATTTCCTTTTTTCAGTATTTTCAAATTTTGTTATTTAAATATTTTTATTATTTCAATATTTTCATAGAAATACAATGACTAGAATTAGAATAACAAAATGGAACTAAAAACCAAGAAACGCCCCCGTACTCGAGAGTTCAAAATGGATCGGTCCACTATGGTCTCTGTAAATTTCACACTCATTGATGGTGATGCGTAATGTGTGCGACAGTTAAGCCAGGTTCGATACATGCAAAGGCCATAAACCATTTTTCAGCGGACATTTCCATCTCGTAAATGCCGGCACCTTTACGTGGAAAATGTATCCATATAGTTAAAGGTTTGGCCACTCGGAGCCGGTTTTAAAAGATGTAGTAGGACTCGGTCTATCCGGCTCTTAAGGCAAAATACCTAATTCTGGACTAACCCAACCCTTGAACAATTTCAAAGCTCACTGATTTAATAAGTTGAGTGTTGGCTATTTCCCAAAATTACATAGCTCTCCTCGTTCACTGCACACCATCACTAACCGTCACCATCATCATCCACAGCCAGCCGCATCTATGTAAACCCAATCTCTCAGAGCTCTCTACTCTTCCATTTACCTTAAGTATGATGCACGACAACAACAAAAACAAAACTAAAGTAAGCCAAAGTAACGGCAATGATCCAATAATCATTTGAAATTATTTTTTCTTAAGCATCTTACACAGCCCGCCGAACCCATATATTTGTCAGTAAAGCGAATAAAATTTGATTTAGTAACGAAACCAATGAAGGAACGAGCAAATGCTCCAACCATCGCGACACAAGAAAAAGGTTCACATACTTCACAGCCGAAATGCAAAAAAAAAAAACAAAGACAACAACGACAAAACAGGCCAAGCTATCACGAAAAGTAAGTGAACCAAGCACACTAGGTAATAGACACTCATGAAGTTATCTAATTTAGTTCCACCATCAAATCTGCTGATGTTACTAACTACAACGACGAAGACTCACCGATGCTGTGGCAGTGGTGGTGGTGTATTTGGATTTGGATGCAACAATGCGCTCGCGCATCCATAATGAGGCACACGAAAACATGCTAGAGCTGGGCAAAAGAAAAAAAAAACATCATGCTCGCGAACATTCTTGTAACATTTGAAAGCATTCTTTGTGAGTGCATGCGAACGATATGGAAAAATATCATAATTATACATTTTGGAACATATTCACTACAATACGGGCAGGGCTGGAGCTTGCGCAAGGATAGGCAAGGGCTGTGGGCTGCCTGGGTGTGATAGGTAGAGTGTGTGTGTGTGTATACGACTTTAAAGTCCACCATACACCTGCATACATATGGGTCAAACATTGGAGTTTGACAAAAATATATTTGATGGTGTTAAGCTGTTGTCTGATGATTCAGACACGAATAACAAGACTACTTGGATATTTTTATGTTTTCATGCCAAACATTGTGTTGGCAAAGGAGGGCTTTACAATGACAGCCAGCATTGGCACATTAAAAAGAAGAACAACACCTTTATGTTTTTTCCTAAAAACGAAAAATACGAAAAGTAGTCAAGTATGGAAATATTTCTAAAATCCATCTATTGTCCGATTTTTAATCTTATGACATTAAAATAATACCTCAATACCTTTACAATGACAGCCTGCCATTGCTGGTCAGCGGAGTTCAACTAAGAAAAAACAATTTTAGAACTTTTAAATTAAATGATCGACTTATAATCGAAAAGTTCTTACTTATTTATATGGATTTACAATAAATATCAATATAAACAAATAAACTAAATTTAAAGGCAATTTGTTGTCAAGAAATTCCACTGTCCTACTTGAGTAAAAACAAAAGACTTAAGACACAAGCTTGATTCGTGCTTTTCTCCGTATTTCCCCTAACATTCCCTGGTGGAAGAAAGGGGAGATTCTAACAAATCAGTCAACTGTCCACGTTACAATTTGTATACTTACTGACTGCAACCTACTGATCTAAAGCTGTCTCTGAATGGCTATTTTCTAGGCAAGTTTGCTTAGAGAGTTGTTTCTTACTTGTAAAGTTGCCAGCCTTTTGGAGGCCTACACAAATATTTTATGTCCCTACCAGTGTTGGAACCTGAGGTGGCTTGGACTTTTTTGCTCACACTTGTAAAGTCATTGACAGCGTGGAAAAGGCCTTTTAAAAATATTCTATGTCCTTATCGGTATCCGAACTTACGTTAGTCACACACACTACCTATCACACACAGCCTAACTGATTTCGTTAATAACTTCAGAATAACATTCCAATTTAAGTTTCTTTAAGTTTGAGATACTTTTCTTTCTCATGCCTAGAATTTGCACTACGAATATGAATTTCAAAAACAATAGACTTAAGACACAAACTTCTAGGTTATGCACAGCGATCGTATTAAATTAAAAAAAAAAATAAGACACCCTTCTCTGACCAGCGAATAACACTCACAATTGACAATCACCTTTCTGAGGCTTTATAGAAATGATTTGATGAGATTTGTATTTCACAAAAAATCGTACAACGGCCAAGTTTAATGGAAACTGCCCGGAAAAACGAAAGTCTTACAGGTGGTGCCAGGTATTAACACGATTTAAAAATGTTGTTCCTATAGTATTATGATTCAAACTTAGTTCTCTTAAAGTCGTAGTAATTATGTCAGACGTTTTCCTGCACCTGCAGGATGAAGTTATTAAAATCAAAAGACTTAAGGCACAAACCCGCGTCTCACATATACATATGAGTGTACAGCAATTGAAGAAGGAAGAATAGTTCCTCCTTCTTACTGGGCGTCAGTAAGTGAGCAAAGCAAACAAACAGGTATATATTTTTGTTGCTGCGTTTGCCGTATGTTGTTGTTGTTAGATATTTCGTCACAGAAGGCGACAGGAGGGTCGTCGGATGGAAATGTTTGTCCATTCTCAGAAAACCGTTTGCCAAATTTTTTCCACGAAAAGTGTCTCGAGTGAACGCCTGAGCCGAGTTATCCACCAAAAACGTCGCTTTAGCAAAGACCCAGATAAAGAAGAACGAAGTTTGACGGTTAGTTTAGAAACAGAATTATTAAATTATTATTTAATTTAAATAAAAACCCTCTAAAGACCATTAGAATTATACTTTTATTTATACATTTTGTTTTTCTGAATAAAATTTGTATTTACATTTTGTTTTTCTGAATACAATTTCTTTTGAAAATTTTCTTAAACACATCTAAATGTAGATAAATTTAACAAAACAATAAATATATACTTTTATCCCCAGATCCCAGTGTCTTTCAATAAGTTTCTCATATTATTGAAAACTTCGAACACTGTTTTTTTCAATAGTTGTCCCTTGCGTCTGTCCCGATAGATCTTCAACCTCTGACCTACAAGAGTGCTTCGACGAAGTTCTTTACAGGCAAATTCTTGTATAGATTTTAAAAATATATGGGTAAGAGGGTTAACCCAACTGTAAGTGTATATAAATCAGACTTACTGCCCCATAACCTCAAATAGTCTCTTAGGGCTTCCAGACTGGCTGAGCCCTAAACAAAGTAAATCATTCTTTCCTTTCTTTCATTCCTAAAAATCCCTGTACATTCTATTAATTCTTTTATTATAAAAGAAAAAACTGAAATCACACCTTTCCTAAGACAAAAGGTTTAGCAATGTGATCAGCAACACCACCACTGCCTCCACCACTCCAACAAACCCAATTTCTAATGTCACATCATTGCATACTTTTCAAGTTGTTATCGTGTTGTGTTGTCGATGTTGTTTTGCCTTTTGTCTTCTTTTGTTCCATAAATTTGTTGACAATGCATGCAAAACCGAAATCAAATTCAATTTACACCCCAAAAAAAAAAACAAAAATTAAACCAAAAAAAAGCGCCAACAAAAATCTCACAGTATGCCACATGAAAAAAAACAATAACTAAAATGAAGAAGAAGAAGGCTAAAACCAAAAAAAAAAAAAAACAATGAGAGTTAATAGTTCGATCAGACACTTTTAGTTTCAGCCAAAGACGTAACAAAAAAAAAAATACTAAAACCAACGACAAACTCAAATTGACAGTCATCCCATGAATACGAACAACAACAACAAAAATCAGCACAGCCACAACAATAACATCAAAAGCAAAGCAAACCAAACCTTAAGAAAACCCCACCGAATAGAAAAAAAGTACAAAAATAAACAAAAAACGCGAACTGAAACGAAACATTGATTGCCTTATGGGTGCGTTCTGTGAACTCCACGATTAAATGGAAGAAACGGCAACAACACACACACTCACACGCCATAGCCAACAGTTACAAGTACCTTGTACTCGTACCGAGTACTCATGGCATGCCATGGTTAACACAAAGTGACGTCGCTGGTGTTGTTGGTGCAGCCAATGATCAATGATGCTGATCGCAGGCATTCCCTCGCTTTGGGTTAAGTTGGCATGTGATTACGAGCGACTAACAGATTCATATTAGGGTAACACTGCAACGGCAACAACAACATCGACATCAACGACATCGTTGTTGGTTATTGGCAGATGAGTCTTTTTTTTTTTTTGCTCTTCATGTGTGGTTCAATTTGGTTGCTGATGATGACGGAAGTGATGGTAATGATTATGATCACGATAATGATGATGATGATGACGATGACAACGACTTACCTGTTGACGTTGGTTTAAGATAATGAAGAGATTTTTCTTTTGAGCAGTCGTTACGGTTAAGGGTCCTTAGCCACTTCATCAAGTGTTTGGTTGTGAGGAGAAATAATTCCAATTCCCACTTTGAACAAATAACTTCGGTGACGAAGAAGAGGAAAAGGACGTAGAACACCTCATATATCTGGGGACATTTACGTTTTTAGGAGCACATTTCTTCTGGGAACACTCAGACACAGAATTGCCCTTAATAGACTAAGTGCGTCTGATGCGACAGCCAGCGCTACCTAACCTAACCGAAAGCCTTGGTTGTTTGGAGGAGGATGAGAGATAGTGAATTGGTGAACCATTTGGTACTTTCGATTACTTTCGCTGGCCAGCTGTTCAAGGTTGTCTAGGAACCTACTTCCAAGTTGAGTGAGTCCAGATTCCTGTAGACCTGGACAGTGGCATAACAAATCAGTGGTTTTCACGAATAATCGCACATATTGGGGTATTTTTTTTTTAGTAATGTCACAATGCCAAATTTTCAATGGTCTTTCCATTAAAGTAAACTGTCAAATACTTCTTTGCTCTGTTTTCCTTGTTTATTAAACAATTCAAGTTAATATTTTTACAAAAGACGCATTTTTAAAAATTATTTGCTTTCGCTCTTCTGAGAAGTTTTCTATTAAAACGTATGTTGTCATTTGTGAAAACCATAGCAATGTTCTACTTACGCTTAATCTTCGGCGTCCTCTCGAGATACGTGATTTGCCTATCATATGACCTGGGAAAGCCTTAACTTATCTCTACCGCACAGTGGTCCCGACTCCAATTCCATCGGCCAAAAGTCTGTAACTTTTGATCTAGTAAACATTTTTATGCTCTATAAAAAACTGATTTTAGTCAAGCAGTCGGCGATTATTTTAATGGTCGAACATTAAAAATCCGATTATTGGATATATTTTGGAAATATTTCTAAAGTTGACTACTTTTTATATTTTACAATTTGGCAAAACTCGATAACTTTTGATCATGTTAATATTTTTGAGATCTGTAAAAATATATTTTAGCTAAGGAATGAGGGATTAATTTAAGGCTTCGACATTAAATATCAAACAATTGGATATATTTTAAAAATAGTTTTTATATTGACTAATTTTCGTATTTTTCGATTTTAGAGAGGGAAAACAATTTGTTATTTAAGGCAAAGCCCGACCAATTCTCTTAAATTGACTAATTTTCGTATTTTTCGATTTTAGAGGAGGTTAACATGTTAATATTTAAGGCAAGACTATAAGATACGTGATTTGTCATGTTGCCTATCGTACAATGCCCTGGAAAGGCCATAAAGAGCGACTTATCTTTACCGCACAGTGGTCCCGACTCCAATTCCATCGGCCAAAAGTCTGTAACTTTTGATCTAGTAAACATTTTTATGCTCTATAAAAAACTGATTTTAGTCAAGCAGTCGGCGATTATTTTAATGGTCGAACATTAAAAATCCGATTATTGGATAGATTTTAGAAAAGATTTCGAACGTTGACTACTTTTTGTATTTTTTCAATTTGGCAAAACTCGATAACTTTTGATCTACTTAATATTTTTGAGTTCTGTAAAAATATGTTTTATCTAAGGAATGAAGGATTCATTTAATTTAATTTAATATTAAACAATTGGATATATTTTAAAAATATTTTTTTAAGTTGACTAATTTTCGTATTTGTGTTATTAGTGATTCGTTTTCAAATCCCCCACTTCCGTCCTGAATTTAAATTCTTCCCTCAACATTTCCTACAATTTCTATTGAAATCTCCACTTTATTGCCATGTTATCCATATTTATTCATTTTTTTCTCAACACCTGAAACTTGTTTCAACTCCATTTATAAAGAATGAACAAAATAATCCCCACCGCAAGAACTTAATGAATTATATTTGATAATCTCTAGAGTACATACTTTATACCCTTAATGAGATCTACTTAAACCAGAGAACTAATAAAAATAAACACTTCAGTACATTATTCTATAGAAATGCTGCAATTTTTGATTGCCACAATTTGTAGTTGGTTGGTGTCTGTCATGTTATAGGAGAGAAAGAAAAAACATGTTTCCGTCGGCGACGGAGAACAAGTACCGGTGATTACGATGTGACAGAAGTCTATAAACCGCAAATTCATCTATGTGTTTATATGAATGTTCCAAATGATGGCTTATAACCGCCGAAACATATGTACATGCGCACGCGCATTCTAAACAAGTGTGGAAACCAGCGAATACGTTGAGTTAAGATCGATTGCATGTATGCGGTACAAAAGCAGAATGTTTTCTGGTTTTGATTGAAAGAAAAAACCGAAAATAAAAGACTTAAGACAAAAACCTTTCTTACATACATGAATATTCTCAAGCTTATGAGATATTTTGTCGCTATGGTTTAGTTTACTTTATCAAGTGTTTGGTTTTGAGGAGAGATAATTCCAATTCCCACTTTGAATTGGAAATTTCTCAAATTACCAAGAAAAGGTTTTAAAAAGACCTTTTCGGTTAATCCTCTACATTTAGTTTGAAATTGTTATTGTTTAATTTGATTTTTCTATGATTACATTTTATAAATATCCTAAATGTCCTATGATCTCGAATCCAATTGCATCGGCCAAAAGTGTGTAACTTTTGATCTAAATTAAAATTTATTTGAACAACATGGATGGGCCTTTTTTGAGTTGTAACAGATTTTAAATCAAAAATTTTAAAAAAAATTTTAGGCAACATTTCTTTTTATTAAATCAAAAAACTCCAAAATGAGAAAACACAATTTTTTAAAATTTATTTTCACAACATTTTGTTTTTCAACATAAGAAAATAGATTACAAAAATTAAGAAAACCTGAAAGCAACAAAAAATGTTTTTTTGTAAACAAATTTTTTGAAAATTTTCTATATTTTTAAATCAAAAAGTTCCAAAAGTAACAAAACGAATGAAGCTTAAAATACTAAAGATAATTAAGTGATCCATGTTTGAGTTATAACAAATTACAAATCAAATAATTTTAGGAAAAAAACTGTTTTTTTTTTTTTATTTTCTTATTTTTAAATAAAAAAAATTCCAAAATGGCAAACAAAATTGTACTTTAGTGAATAATTTTTTGCAATTTATTTCCACAACATTGAACGAGTCGTTTTTCAACATAAGAAAATAGATTACAAAAATTAAAAAAAAAAACTGAAGGCAAAAAAAAATGTTTTTTTGTAAACAAAACAATATTTTTTTTTGGAAATTTTCTATATTTTTAAATCGAAAAGTTCCAAAAGTAACAAAACGAATGAAGCTTTACATATTAAATACAATTTAGTGATCCATTTTATAGCAAATTACAAATCAAAAAATTTTAGGCAAAAAAACTGTTTTTTTGTTGTTGTTATTTTCTTATTTTTAAATCAAAAAAATTCGAAAATGGCAAACAAAATTGTACTTTAGTGATTAAGTTTTTGAAAATTTATTTCCACAATTGTGATCAATTTTTTAAAATTTATTTTCACAACATTGCACGAGTCGGTTTTCAACATAAGAAAATAGATTACAAAAATTAAAAAAAAAAACTGAAGGCAAAAAAAAATGTTTTTTTTTTGGAAATTTTCTATATTTTTAAATCAAAAGTTCCAAAAGTAACAAAACGAATGTAGCTTTAAATATTAAATACAATTTAGTGATCCATTTTATAGCAAATTACACATCAAAAAATTCTAGGCAAAAAACCTTTTTTTTTTGTTGTTGTTATTTTCTTATTTTTAAATCAAACAAATTCCAAAATGGCAAACAAAATTGTACTTTAGTGATTAATTTTTTAAAATTTATTTCCACAACATTGGACGAGTCGCTTTTGAGTTATAATAAATTTCTTCTCAAAAAAAGTAATAAAATATAGACCCTCGTACCCGTAGGGTGAGGGTATAAATAATGTCTGAAATCGTAACAGTAGAAAGAATAATTTCGACCCTTTTTGTACCCAAGGGACCGTACTACAACACACGTGTATTTTATAAGAGTAATTATTGCTCTAGCATTACCAATCCCATGGCATTATAATTGTTTCAAATAAAAGTATTTCCTGAAACTGTTTTTAAACAATTAAACCATTCAGGTTTTTTAAACCATTTCACGTTTGTGTGACAAACCAAAGCCAACACACATATTTCCCGCTGTAGGGTATAGAAAACCGCTATAGTGCATTTCAAATTTATTATAATAATCCGCACATATTTTTGCGATTCTTTTTTGTTGTTTTGTTGTTGCTTAAAACAAAACCAAAATTTTTTTTAACAAATGTTTGCCGTGTGCATTTTTGTTTTTGTTATTTTCGATGCTGTTTTAAAATCGCATAAATACAAACTAAACATAATAAAACCGAATCTAATGCGAGTTTTGATTAGAATTTTTTTTTTCTTTTTGTGTACAAGTTTTTTTTTCTGAATTCATTGAAACAAACACAACAACGAGATCTGAAAACGACAAGAACAAAAAGTGTTTAAAATATGCATGATGTGGTTCAAATCAAGTTGAATCGAAATGGCTATAATAGACATTTGTTGTTGTTGGTTTTGATTTTGCGATTTTTTTTTTTTGGTAAGCAAGTGTCAAAAAATATTTTATGTTTAATTGAACTGGTTCCTCTCACTCTCTCGGTCGCACTCACAAATAGAGGGTGCGCCGGCGGCTGGCCGCAGCTTATGCGTTTAGCAACGGAGATGAGTCGCCGCCTATTCTGCGCTACATTTGATATGTTGCTTGCTGGGTTTTAGATGTTTGTTAGTTTTGTTTTTTTTTTTGTTCCTCTACACAAATAATTTCTAGATTTTATTTAACATCAATTCTCAGATTAATGTCCAGCTGCACACAGAGACAGACGGAGAGAGACAGAGGGAGAGAGAGACATCGTTGCATACGCATACACATTCATACATACATGAGTATGACCAAAACTGGCCAAGATGGCCTTCAAAGTTCTAAACAGTTATAAGCTCGCCGTAGAGATGTTTCAGCCAACAAAACACCAGGCCAAGAATCGTTAGATACCAGCGTTGAAGATGATGGTGGTTATTTCATCATCATCATCATCATCGACAGCGGTATCGGCATCGCCACCACAATCGCATTTGTATAATTTTTTTTATTTCTGTTTCAAATCACTATTTATTTTGCATATTGCGTCGCTCGCATACATTCGCCTCTGTTTCTTTCACTCTCCGGCGGGGCGGATTATTTTTTTGCTTTTGGAATAAATTCTAAATCTACATTTTGTTTTAAGCCATTTTTTTGTGTTTTCGGTGTGTGTTTAGTTATTGTCGCTTTTTTCTACGTTTCTGCCGGTCGATCGCATTCTCTGTGCGCGGGCTTATTTCATTTTTTTGCATACGGAATTTAATTGCACCAAAGAAATCATTGTCGTCTTCGTCATCATTATCATCAGCATCAGTTGTTGTAATTGACAATTAGCGGTAAGATTTACTTTTCGAAATCGAAAAAACAAACAAAAAATTCCTAGATTTACATGAAATATTTATTGTTGTTGGAGTACTCCGAGTACTCGTCTGAGATTGGCTTGTATCATTTGCATTTTTTAATATTCAATTTGGAATTAACGGTAGTGTTTTTTTTCCTTCAATATTTATTAAACATTAATTTACACATATTATTGAGATTTGCTCATGATTTTATGTGAAGTGTGCTAGAGGTGCAATTTGTATTAAAAGCTAGGCAGCGACTTAAATATGTGTCTACAAACGTTAGAGACTTTTTTGTTTCCCCTACAGGGGAAAAAGCTAGTTCAGGTTTCCCCTACAGTGAAAAATCCTTATACTCAACAAAGCACTAGCTGTGAAAACCACGTTTCGAAACAAAAACTGAAAGTGAATTGTGAAAACGCGGTTCAAATTAACTACAAAAGGGTTAAAAACCAAATGCAGCTGTTGAGTGCCGGGTGTCTCTGGTGGAAATGGCAAGACATTCGTTGGTTACCCTTATATGCGTCCCGGGCATGGGTAACTGTACAGCAGATGAATTTCCGACAGCTGACGCCTATCTGAACTCATGTGAGTGTAGTTATGATATTTGGAATCCCTCTCACTGAGATTAAAAAGTTGATATCACGGAAACTTCAGGTGGAGAAAGGAATTTTAACTGAAAAATTGTAACCGAAAACCCAAGTTACAAATTTAAAAGAACCGGTTTCACAGAATTGTAACCGTCACACCGGTTCATAAAATTGAAAAAGAAACAAAATTGTAAGCGAAAAATTGTAATAAAAACCCGGGTTTTGTATTTAAAAAAAAAAAACGGTTTACAAGATCTTAACTCAAAAATTTGAAGCGAAGAACCGGTTTCACAGAATTGTAATCGGAAACTCGGGTTATTTAAAAAAAAAAAACGGTTTCACAAAATTTTACCGAAATTCTGGTTTATATAATAGAAAAAGAACCGGGATCACATTAGAAAATTTGAAAATTTTAAATGAAAACCTAAGTAAAAAATTTAAAATAACCGGTTTCACAGAATTGTAACCGAAAACCCGGGTTATTTTTTTTCAAAAAAACCGGTTTTGAATTTTAAAAAACCGGTTTTACAAAATTATAGCCGAATAACCGGATTGTGTAAATAAAAAAACCCGGATTTTTGTATTTTAAACAAACGGGTTTAGAAAATTTTAACTGAAAGATTGTAACCGAAAACCCGAGATACAAATTTAAAATAAGCGGTTTCAGAGAATTTTAACCGAATACCCGTGTTATTTTAAAAAAAAAAGGTTATGTACTTTAAAAAACCGGTTTCACAAAGTTATAACCGAAAACCGGGATTATGTAATTAAAAAAGAGCCGGATAGTAACCGAAAAACCCAAATAAAAAATTTAAAAGAACCGGTTTTACAAAATTTTAACCGAAAATCCGGGATAATTTAAAAAAAAACGGTTAGCCATTTTAAAAAACCGGCTTCACAAAATTGTAACCGAAAACCCGGTTTATATAATTGAAAAGGAGCCGGAATCACGTTTATAAAAAAATCCGGGTTTTTGTATTTAAAAAAACCAGGTCTAGAAAATGTTAGCTCGAAAATTGTAACCGAAAACCCCAGATACAAATTTAAAAGAACCGTTTTCAGAATTTCATTTAAACAAAAAACCGGTTATGTTTTTTAAAAAACCGGTATCACAAAATTGTAACCGTCACACCGGTTTATATAATTGAAAAAGAAACGGGTTCACAAAATTGTAAGCGAAAAATTTTAATAAAAACCCGGGTTTTGTATTTAAAAAAAACGGTTTATAAAATCTTAACTCAAAAATTGTAAGCGAAGAACCGGTTTCACAGAATTGTAATCGAAAACTCGGGTTATTTTAAAAAAAAATAAATTTGTATATTAAAAAACCTGGTTCTACATTTTCCAAAAAAAAATTGTTTGATTATAATATAGCATATCACATTGAACCGAAAAACCGGTTTATAATATATAAAAAACCTGGGTTTACCAAGAGCCGATTAAATTTCACAAAAAAAAATTGTTTTCGTAATTATTATAATTACTTCTCTGAATCACATTGAACCGAAAACCCGGTTTATAATATGTAAAAAACCGGGTTTACAAAAAATCGATTACATTTTCTCAAAACTCATGAGTATATTTCTCCATAAAGGATTGAACCGAAAAACCGGTTTATATTATTAAAAAAATCGAGTTTACTGAAAACCGATTACTTTTCAACAGAAAAAAATTCTCCATATCGCTTTGAACCGGAAAACTGAAAACCGATTACTTTTCAACAGAATACATTTCTCCATATCTCTTTGAACTGGAAAACCGATGTATAACAATAAAATAATCGGTTTTATTAAAAACCGATTACGTTTTTCAGTCCAATTCAAATGTCTTACTAAGCTCCCCCAAAATCATGATTCTCCAGCAGAGAAAATCTGTAAATTTCATCACTCGCTCATATTGGAAAATGATTTACTGGCGGTAGTTCTGTAGCCAGCAGCTATTGACCACAGCTATTTATGTGAAGATCGTGGATTCGAGTTACAGCGATCAAACAAAAAACAGAAAATCCCTTTACAATGACAAAAGTCAACATTGCTGGCCTTGAAGATCTAGCCTGTAAGGCCTATCAAAAGTAAACACAGCGAAAGTTTTATTCTTCAATATACCTCCATGCTAATTCCTAGTGAAAGAAGTCCGGCTGATCACATATAAAAATCACCTACTTTCAATTTTTCATTTGGAAATTTGTCATTTTTTTAACGATTTTGCATTTATGATTTTTTTTTTTCAAAAAAAAAATCAAAGTGAACTGTATTTTATATTCCTTGAATGTAAAATAGAAAGAATGAGGAAATGTCGGTAACACTTTTGCCTATCCCAATCAATTCAATGAAAATGAAAAATCACCCTTACAAAAGATTAATAAATAGCCGAAAAGAAAAATAGACAAGAAAAACTGTTCATCTTGTTTGTGTGTTGGCTGCCAAACGTATCCTGTGAAATGGAAATGCAAAATAACCAAAGAGAAGAAACCAAAAATATGTGCACCGAAAAAGTGAAGACGCCGTCGATGAAATCGTGACTTAATGCTGTGTTAATCTGATAAATGCCTCACAATGAATCTCATATTAAAATACCAAACACTAATTGTTATAAGCACCAAATAAAACCAAAACTGCCAATGTGGCGACCAAAGCGTCCAATCGACGACCTATTGTCGCAGGGACAGACGGTATGAAGAAGCTCGTGGTAAACGTGGGGTGCTTTGTGAAGGGGGGGAAGGGGGTGGTGATCAAGATTATTGGATAGACAGGTCAGATAGACACTAAACTAAGCAATTAAGTAATAGACATAAAAACGTTATTTCCTTATGCGAGTGTGTACCATAAAATCAACCATAACAACAATAAGTGAGAGATATCTAGGCATATGAGCCATTCCCTGGCGATGTGAGCCAAATTTACAAAATATATTGGACTGTCATGGAAAAGTTGTGTTGGATGGTTTTTAGATTTGAAAAGGTATAGTCATACACTGGTGGTTGATTTGCTTCCGATTTAAAAAAAAAACTCGGCATAGGTGGAGTTAAGACGTAAGATGTCTGGTCGATAATTTCTAGTATCTCCAAAGTTGTCGTGGGATATTGGACAGTCATGGAAAACTTGCGTTGGAAAAAAGATGGAGTATTTTCAATTTTATGCACAATTTGGTGGAGGTCCCTTCTGGAATTTCCATTCATTTCTTATCAATCATACAGAATCGTAAATTTTGTGTGGGAGACTGTGAATAAAAGCGAAAATCCTCCATTGATTTTAATAATCTCTCTCCAAAGAACCCAAACATCAGAGCCACAGTACTCAAAACCTTAAAATTATCTAATTCCCATGAAGAGTAGTAAAAAAGGCCGGCCAATGATCAGATACAGATGCAGATAAACCGATCTAGTCAATACAACCCAGAAAATTGCTCTAATTCGATCATTCCGATGAAGAGTAGTAAAAGCAGATAGACGGATCGGACGATGATCTTCCGTATCTGATCATCTCAATTACTTTAATTCGATCATGCCCAACCATAAACCACATTAAATTCATATTTCCAAAAATCATTCCCCTCTTTCAGTCGGATTTAACATAGAATGCCCCATAGCCCCATATGTCACGACATAGAATTTATGGCCCATATGAATGTGAATGTCTGAACAACAACCGGAGCCTGCGAAAGGCAAAAACTACCACAGATGCCACATCCGATAGAAATTGCGTGTTTAATGAAAATACAACTAAATTTTTAATGTTGTTGTTTTCTGTAGTCAAGACAATTTTTTTGCTGTTCACAAAAGATTTTCTATTAAAAAATGCTGGTAAATTAAAAATTCACGATTTCCAACAACGTACCGAATATCTCAGAGCAATTTATCCAAATGTGACCATATTCATGGCAACAACAATGGCGCAAGAAGAAGAAGATGCAACCAACAAACATTGTCCACACTTGGAGATTCTTGTTACCAGCTTCACAATGAATGGAGTTTTTTGTTTAAGGGGAGAAATACTTGGGCACACATCTGCCAATGCGAGGTACTTCTGTGTAACCAAGTAACGATCCAACTATTCGGCGGTGACTGTGGAGTAACTGGTGGGCCATTCGAGTACATATGTACATGTTGGAATTATTTTACATATGTGTGCGTGTGTGTGTTTGGTTACCCTCGGTATCATTTGTTAAGATCACTTTTAGTTTTTTTTTTGGGGATTTTTTTTTGTTGGCCGGCGTTTGTTTGGCCTATGGAATTTATTGGGTTTCACATTTGTTCGGTCTGTTGCATTAAATTAAATATTTAAACTTGTACACTTACATGGATTTTTTTTTAATGTTTTCTTTGGTCTCGGCACAAGCATTGGCTCGCATACCCAGCATACGTTTTGGTTGCAGCAGTGATTATAAACATGTTTGTAATAAGCTCAACAGTTATAGCTGTTGGAAAAAAAATTGGTAAAATAAATAATTTTGGCCATGTCTGTTATATTGTTGAAAAGTGTGAACATTTATGAAGAAAATCGATCCACAAATACCAAAGTTATGGCCAATATGGTGAAGGTACCAAATACCGCCAAAAAGACAGAAGCTCCATTTTTATTGAAATTTGGTAGTAAAATACAAAAATATTAAAAATCTCTTAATTCCAAAATATTAAAAATTAAAAATTTAGATTTACACAGATGTAGCAAATTCAATTGAATCGCCTCTTTGTTTGACCACAAAGCAAAAGTCTCCCGTAAAATTTTAAGAAAAATGTATGAAAATACAAAAACAATTTTCACACATTGTTCTTCACAAATATTTCCTAAATTATTATGAACTAGTAAGTTGTAATGCGCCTATGACGCCCGTTGAAATATGGAAAAAAAATGTTGTTAAAAAAAAAAATTTTTGTGGAAAAAAAAAAATTTTGCTGAAAAAAAAAATTTTTGTGGAAAAAAAAAATTTTTGTTGAAAAAAAAAATTTTGTTAAAAAAAAATTTTTTTTAAAAAACATTTTTTTGTTGAAAAAAAAAATTTTGTTGAAAAAAAAATTTTGTTGAAAAAAAAAATTTTGTTGAAAAAAAAATTTTTTGTTGAAAAAAAAAATTTTGTTGAAAAAAAAATTTTGTTGAAAAAAAAATTTTTGTGGAAAAAAAAAATTTGGAAAAAAAATTTTTTAAAAAAAAAATTTTGTAAAAAAAATTTGGGGAAAACACAATTTCTGTACAAAAAAAAATATTTTTTTTTTTTTATTATTATTATTTATAGAAAATTATAGAATGCCTATTTAAATTCCTAGGTACTGCGTGACAGAGTCAGTGAATCAGTGAATCAGTGTCGAGGGTAAATATATATTAAGATACGGGGGTAATTCTTTATTTTAAATGTTTAATACGAAAATGTAATTGAAATTTAACAAAAAAAAAGTGTAAACGAACAAAACAAAAGTAAACAATGACTTGGACAATCAAAATTCTATCGAAGTGAACAAATTTTACCAGCTGTTTTCGGGCTTTTGCTCAAAAATTGACTTAGCTATTCACACACTATACAGAACGAGCTAAATGTTTATTAAACTATTCTTTCGGTTTTTCACAAATTTTCCGATTTTTTTCAAACCAAACAAACAAAAAAATGTTGCATTTCAAAACATTTTTGTACTATTTTCTTATTACCGAAAATAATTTCGCTGGTCTTCAATTGATTTAAAATTTAAAAATCATCCACACGAAAATTGCTCCAAACAGCATTGCTCTATGTATGTGTGTGTGTCTGTTTTGAGAGTGTTTGTGTGTGTGTGCAAGCAACACGCTGTTAAACTTATTAAAAATGCATGAAGATATTTGTGCTGTACAACATGTTTTTCCTTAAATGCTTAACTTCTCTTAACACACAACATACGTATGTATGTACGCATGCACACTAGGGTGCGCCTTAGAGGTGTATCGTAAAAAGAAAAGTGATTTGTGAACCGTCGTTTTTCCCCCCATCTCATGACAAAGAGTTGGTGCTTTATTTGAAATTCCATTAGTGCCTTGACATTTCTCAATCGAATTACTTTTCAATTTAGTAGCAGCCAATTTGAGATGAAATTAAAACTAAAATTTATTTTTGCCCAAACCGCAGTACCGTGAAGTCTTTTTGGAGAACTGGCCCCCATATTCCTTAAACAATTGGATGGATTTGGAATAGGCCAAAAAATAGATTTATTAACCCTTTAATCACTGAAATCAAACGCTTTAACGATTAAAAATAGCTGTTAGCGAGGGTTAAAGGGTCCATATCCTATTCAAAATCATTGGACCAGATTTGGATCATTCTTATAATTAGGCTATATTTAGGACCCTGATCCATCGACACTACTCGATCTCTTTACAAATGTATTCGGTCTGTACCAATAGGCTGTAGCGGCTGAAATAAATGTGTATTTCCAATGAATCAAAGTTCTTATTTTTTCAATTTGACACCATTATGCAATCGGACTCATAAGCTCTTAGGTCCCTTTTAAAATATCCATATGGTCGTATTAATATTTCTGAATTTCTGTCACAATATTAGGGTGTTGCCTTTAGAACACGTACATTCTTGAAACGACATTCAAGACATTCAGTTGAAACGCGAATACTTCAGTGCATTCATTCTATGCTTGCAAAACAAATGAATGACTGAAGAGATTCATTCATAGACAAACAAAAATCACAACAAATGAATACCAACCGGTATAAAAATATGTAGATCAAGACTAAACTTCAATGGTACATTGCAATCTGCACTACTGTACTCGATGTCATCTGATGGTGAAAAAAATTATTGGAGTGTGTTTGATCAAAGGACTCGATTTTCTGCCCCAACGCACATATATTCACAATATAATACCAGAAATTAACACATTGAACCCAATAGTGAAATACTGTCTTCATCATTCAATGCTTGCAAGACAAATGAATGACTGGAGCGATTTACTCATAGAAAAAAAAATCGAACAAAATGACTACCCACCGTGATGAAAATATACAGATCAAGACTAATCTTCATTTTGACTAACTCACGCGCTTTAACCGAATGCTCGAAACGAGTAAACAGTGTACATGGCTTGGTTTCCAAAATCAATTAGTGTGCAGTATTTGTTTGTGTGTTCATCGATCATTTAGTTGTATTGTCATTGGTGTAACGGGTACAGTAAAGCGAGTACAGTACTGTAGACATGAAAATAAATGTCTTGGTGCAGGCCTTTGTTAGCCAGGGCAACGGTAGCAACTTTGTTCTACACGCTCATACCAGGTGCACTTACTCGCTTCGTGTTCCGTCGGCGGGTGTGTGGAGATTAGGCCAACGTAACAAAATTTGAAATTTGTAGACATGAAAATGAATATCTTGCTGCAGATGTTTGGTCTATGGTGAAAAACATGAACATTTTAGTTCCACTTCAGGAATTCTGAGCTTCGATTGGTGAGAACTAGTATAGTTTTTTTTTTTTAATTTTTTTCTACGAAGTAGTAGTGAAAACATTTATTTAATTGCGCCAATTTGTTCCTTATAGGAATAAGGAAATAATTTATATGCAGTGTACTTTCTCATAAGCGGAATTTTGTCCGCTTAAGAGAGGTGTTCTCAAGAAGAGACTACACTGTATATATATTAAGAGCCTACTAAATGTTGAGTTAAATACTCACAAATTCTTCATGCGTTAAACTCGAATGTCAAATTGTTGGATCCTCAATATTTTCGGCGAATCGAGGTCCACCAATGGGATGTGGCTGCTTCACAACCGCTTCCAGACACCAATCTCAGCGTGTATCAAGTTTGCCAAAAAAAAAACCAAGCAATTTTAAGGCGCTCTCTAATGCTTCGCCTAAAACTTAAAATATGTCCTCGTACCATCTACACCAGCCCCAATACCCAGCACAGTGCCTAGCCAAAACAATATTGCGAAGGAGATAAGGCATTTTAAAGTTTCTTTGTTGCTAATTTGTGCACTGTAAGTATGAGAACTATTCAATCCAAAACGCCGAAGCACAGCCTAAGCCACGATGTCGAAAGACAATGTTCGCATGCTTTCCAGGCGATAAACTGCTGATTTCGAAGCCACCAATCAGCTGTTTGTCGCTTAGAAAGCATGAGAACGTTGTCGATCGACATCGTGGCTTAGTCTGGTAATTATGAGTCGTCGAATCGAGTGGCATATTCCGTTATGAAAGATCACATTATCAATTTGAAGTTTCATTTTGTTACCAATCGACCCACAGAAATCAGCAAGACCTGACCTTTCAATACGGAGTAGCCCAATAAGTTCTACGGACAAAAATTAAGTTTATGTTAATTTTACTTAGGTTAGGTTGAGAAGAGGAGGCGGATTTTCTCCTTGGACATACACTTAAGCCAGTATTCGGCTTGTTGTGCACTCTAAACTGGTCCATGGAAAGGTCTTGAGAAATTGTACTTACAGTCTAATCATTTTAAAAATAGTGATTATTCTATTTTTGGAATCTATGGCAAGAAAAAAAGCATTTCTAATTTGTTGGCAGTGTACTGTATCGTACTGGACATCACCACAGCCCATGCGTATGAGCCTACGTTGCAGTTTGTCCGTCCATTGCCTGTGACGGCGATCGGCTGCATTATAGTCGTAACTAATTTGTCGTATTTAGTTACTGATGCTGTTGCCAGTGGTGTTCTGCATTGCCATGCTTCACACCGTGCCACCACAACAAGCACAGATTTCGGCAGGATCCCCCGCAATTGCAAAAAAAAAACTGCTGATTTTGGCCAATAAATATTGGTGGTGGTGAGTGTGTGAGTGTTTGTTGCCTTTTCATTCTGTCCATTCACAGGAAAGTTGATTATATTAACATTCATGTGTAGTTTGGTGTCTGAGTTGGTTTTTAGTTTGGGTTATATTGAATATTGTAAATTTAATTAACCTCTTTTGTTGTATTTATTTTATTTATCACAGTCAATAAATGTTGATTTTATTCATGGGGTGAGGAGTACTCGTGGTACTCGTTTGGTACTTTACAAATTGATTTCTTATGTTGTTTTTTTTTTACGAATACCTAAAGCCGTTGACTGTCTGAGGGGAATATTGTCTGGGAATATGAGTTGTATTGTTAAAGGCTGAGAGTCCTTCAGTAAAGGTTGTAAATGTGATTCGATATTTATGATTCCTCCTTTTTTAAGGTTTTTTTATTCCCAACCAAAGCTTTATGTTTAAAAGGTTTCAAGAAAAATATGTCAGAAGATTTCATGTCTATTTAATTTCGAACATTATAATTAGAATTGGATTTTTACAAAATGTTTTTCTTAAAAGGTTTCACGAAAAATATGTTAGGAGATTTCATGTATATTTAATTTCGAACATTAGAATCAGAATTAGATTTGGATTTTTACAAAATGGTTTTCTTAAAAGGTTTCAAGAAAAATATGTTAGGAGATTTCATGTATATTTACTTTCGAACATTAGAATCAGAATTAGAATTGGATTTTTACAAAATGGTTTTCTTAAAAGGTTTCAAGAAAAATGTGTTAGGAGATTTCATGTATATTTAATTTCGAACATTAGAATCAGAATTAGAATTGGATTTTTACAAAATGGTTTTCTTAAAAGGTTTCAAGAAAAATATGTTAGGAGATTTCATGTATATTTAATTTCGAACTTTAGAATCAGAATTAGAATTGGATTTTTACAAAATGGTGGCGGTGACGGCCGGTCGTACCCATTTTTTTGGGATTTTCCATAATTGAAAATGCGTTAATTTTGTAAGGGATTTGTTGTGCTTGAAGACAGCTTCGGTTTCTCAAAACAAAGGGGGTCAGTCGTTATAGTGGTCTCATCAAATTTGAGACTAATATTGAACGAGTTCCTCGCAAGAAATCGCAAAAGAAAAAACAGGCAAAATTGATTCGGACCAGTACCTTGTAGCAGCCAAGGTACGTACTCGTTTAAGTGCAGTGAAATCCGTATCTAACAGCACCAAACGAAAGCTAGACGTGCTGTCAGCTGCAATCGCAACCGACAGCACAAGCCTACTCCATGAAGCTATCTCATCTCCTCCCGCTAAACCCTTCTCCACCCGATGATATCAGCGAACAATGGAGAAGAAATTGGTTACCGAAAGCGCCAACAATGGAGCCAATGATACTCTGACGAGTGTAAAGCCGCCACTGAAGTTAAGAATGTTGCATATAGGTCGACACTCGCGCCGATGGCAACGCGAGCTGTGTTGGAGCGATACCGAGAGTTGAGGAGGGAGCAATATCGTCTATTCCGAGAAAAGAAAAAAAGAAATGGAAAGACGAAAATGTGATGAGATTGAATTCTATGGAAGATGGAGATGATGCCAGAAAATTCTATCAACGAGTAAAATTCGAGACTCGTCTACTGGCATAACTTCGTGTAAAAATGGGAACCTGGTGACAGACACACGTCGAGTGTGCTGAGGATTTGCAAGAAACATTTCGCCAGCCTGTTATCGGCTGAAGAATACGGCGAAGAAAACATGCTGCAACCAATCTTAGATGATGGTGTTGAATGTCCACCCCCTAACCCAGATGAGGTGAAACCAGCAATATCCCGGCCGCAGGTGCTGACGGAATTCCAGCAGAGCTGTATAAGACCGGAGGAGAACAGCTGATAAGGTGCATGCATCAGCTAGTCTGTACCATCTGGGAGAGTGAATAGTACGCTGAGGTTCCAATCATCAGGCATGCGATGATTGGAACCTCAGCGTGTTATGCCCAATTCACAAGAAAGGAGACAAAACAGTTTGCGCCAACTACCGCGGAATAATTCTCTTGTCCATCGCACATAAAATATTATCTAGCCAAGTGGAAGAAGACATGCAAATCCTTGATAACACGAACTGGAGAAGCCAAGCAGAAGACCGAAATGCTTGGAAATCATTTATTAAGTAGGCCAACCCCAACAACAGGTTCTAGAGCCAAATTAAGCAAGTAAGTACAAAATATAGGGTGTTTTTTTATTGGGGTATAGAACTTTTTTAACTGGCGGCCATTTTGTCAGCTGTCAAGTGATTAATATTTAGTTTGGTTTGCCATTTCATCATGAACAGGTTGACAAAAGAACAACGCTTGCAAATCGTGCAAATTTATTTCGAAAGTAATGGTTCAGTTCGCGAAGTTCACCGCAAGCTCCGTCCATTTTATGCCATTACATCCACAAAAACTGACTGTTTGGTGTGCTCTATGGGCTGGTGGAGTCATTGGGCCATACTTCTTCCGAAATAATGCTGGAGAGTCAGTTACCGTTAATGGAGACCGGTATAGAGCCATGATAACCGACTATTTTGTTCCCGAATTGTATAGCATGAATGTGGATGAGTTGTGGTTCCAACAAGTGGTTGAAAATTGGACCTGTAGAATTGGCTTTATTGGAGCCAGCCGCGGCGGCCACATGCCCGAAATCATATTTAAACATTAATGGCATAAAATTATCCTTCCAATAAAGCCAAATTGATGGGCATTAAAACGATTTTCTTGTGTTTTATTTCAATTCGAAGTTCTATACCTCAATAAAAAACACCCTTTAGTACTGAAGCTATTGTTGCCTGGAGGCTTTTGCAATTTCTTGCGAGGAACCTGTTCAAAAATTGTCTGCTTCATTTTTGTCTCAATTGTTTATTGTAGCTTCTTGGTCCTTTACAAATTATGGGAATCATTGGCAGGCAGAAATTTGCTTAGGTTAATGATTTAATCAAAACTTAACCCTTCGACATTTAGAAATCTTAATAACTATGACAATTCTTAGATATCTCGCTTTTGGCAAATTCATACATGTGAACCAATTACTTTGTCTTGGGATTTTGTAAATGTTGAATAACATTTTGTCAACGGATGAAATGGAAATGTTGAAATTCCACTAAAATAAACCCAAAAAAAATGTTTAGTAGATAAAATCTTTCGCCATGTTTTCAATTTCACAAAAATGACACCTCACAAACCGACAAAAAACCAAAACGACAACAAACTCCCAGGATACCACCCACTACACTATGAACAATTTCCCAAAGATAACAAATACACACACACATACTGTCTGCAAACCCTTTTGTCAATTGGCAACCGTGTAATTAATAGTGAAAGTCTTTAGATGCGATTTTGCACAAATAATGTGACCCAAATACAATTTCACGTGGATAAATGAACGAAAACGAAAGACTTAAGACACAAAAACATACAGCATCCGCATCATTACACGAACAACACAACAGGCCAGACAAGACAGGGCAACCGCAGCGAACACAACCCCAAGGCAGAGGATACTACAGATGATGACGATGCTGATGATACATCATTAGATACAAAGTACAAATACACAGGGAGAAGAAGACGAAGAAGAAGACGATGACGCCGAAAACATACGAGCGATTACTTAAGTCCTCGTAGTTATTGTACTTAGTTTGGTGTTGCTTGGCCGCATCCAAGTACCTGAGCAGGAAAAGAAAAACAAGAAAGAAAGAAAGAAAAAAAACACAAGGAGGAGGAAGTCTATTAAACATTGGAGTGGAATACAAAACGGCACTGCAATATCGTGGCTTTGCTAAAATCAGATAGCATCGAAAACGAAATTAACTGAACCTGCAGAGGGAAACTACTCCAATGCCCTGAATCACTTAAAGCTTAGCCGAGCGAGTGCAGTCTTAAAGATGAAACTAAGTTAATTGGAAATTCCCTTTACACAGTCAATAAGATTCTCACCGTAAGCAATGCGGCGACTAGGAAAGGCAACCGGCGACGGACAGTCAAATAGACATAACACGATTTAGGCAGCAGCAACTGTTGCTAGTGACACTCAGTCCACTGGGAAGAAGACGTGGCCGAGACGGTGTGAAAGTCAATCAGAGACGAGACAGACGGTGCCAGTAGACGACGGAAGGGATACTCATCTGCTTGCTGGTAACATGTTTATTGTAATAAGATTGCGTTGTTGTAGTTTTTTTTTCTTCTCTTCTTTTTTTGGTGCAACATTCTGTTGCATGTTAAATGCAAAGAGTATGTAAGATCTTCACTAAACAACATCGTAAATACTTTGATGACGAAATGATCGTATCCCTCGCCAGTTTGTGTGTGTGTGTGTGTGGACTCATGTCTTCACTTGGTGTACACCGAATGACATGATGTGAACTCTCTGTGTCGGCGTTTTAAAGTCGCCTAAACATTATTAAGTCTCTGTCTGTGTTGTCCAATCTAACAAAATATATTTTATTCAAAATACATCGATCTTTGTTTGATACAGTCTTCTTCTTCTTCTTCTGCGGCCATGGCTCGGACTGTCTGTCATCGGTTTATGTGTTAAGAAGTCAGCGGTTCATTTCATTGGGTCAGTGGTGGTGGAAATCAAAGGAGACACACACACAGTCAGCCCGAAAAGTATTGCACCACTCTCAGTGGATGGATGGATGGATGGACGGATGAATGGATGTATGCCTGCATGCGGCTGTCCGTCGATCTGTCTGTCTGTCCGTCTGTCTGTGTGTAGTCTTTCTCATAAAACACTTACTTTAAATCAGTCATTGTTTAAATCATCACAAGCAACCACACGACCACGACAACGCCGCAGACTTCGACGACAGCAATATGATGATGACGACAATGACGACGACTACCACGATGATGGTGGTAATGGTGGTGGTGGTGGATGCGGAGGCGGTGGATGGCACCTCACCACCTCCTACATTGTTGTGATCAAGTCATGAGTTTGCTTCATTGTTTTTGCTTTTCTTTTTTTTTTTTTTTTGTTGGTTGGTTTGTTTAGTTGTAGTCATGTCTTGTCTAACAAGGAAGATATTCGTAGGTGAGGCAATACGCTCAAATTACCATCATTGGCAATATTCAAATGGTCACCATGGACATTAAGCATCCTCTAGCTGTGTGGGGGGAGGATGAAGAACTTGAAAAAAAACTTAAGAATGACAATTTCTTCTATGTCTTCTGACAGACAATGTATTGAATGAGGAAAGTTTGCAGCTTCTCAATGGCTCTAGAATATCCCTTAAATTATATCCTAATCCAAAGATTAAGAATCCCGTTAATCCTTTTATGTAGCAATTTCTAAAAAAAAATTTAAATGCACATCAGGAGAATTTCTTCTTTATCTTCTAACTCACATCCATGACCTAGAGGTCAAGAATGGAGCCAAAGCATTAAATCAGAAAAGGTGCTATTACGTCTGGAGCTACTCAATGTTTCTAGAATATCCTGTCAATTCTTGCAGACGATTCATGTTTCAAAGAGAGTATCTAGAAAATGTCTCTCACATTCCATATATCCCACAATATAAAATATAGATGACTCTTAGAACCGGGTATCGTAGGAGTGAATGTGGTCGAGTACATGTTCTCCATGACCAGGGAATACCTGAGCAAATCCAGTGGCATTTCCTGTATCTTTAGTTTGAAAAGTCAACTCTGAGAAGTCTTAATTAGTATTTACAAATCTCACTAGACTTTTTGTCATCCATCCTTTCTATGCAGAATAAGTCTTCAGAAATAATCGTAAGCAACTAATGTCATATATCCGAAAACAATCTAAACATCTTCGAGTCAATGGGTATCGTCATATTATCAGCCATGGAGACCCACGTGAAGCCATTTTTCTGCTGAGAATCCTTGCGAATGTAGGACTAACATTCAGAATGATAAAAATAAAAAAAATATAAAGGAAACGAAGGCGTACAGGTAGGCGAGTTGGTAGCGTGTTTGTCTATCAGCGTGGGGGTTGTGGGTTCGATTCCCACCAGAGGCTTTGGTCTGTCGCTGCAAAAAATTTAGACAAATGGTCTGTGTCACCCGGTTGACCCTTGGACCCACAATTAGAATATAAATTTACTTTATATTGCAATTAAAATATAAAATAAAATAAATAAAGAAAACGAAACACTCCCCCGATTGCTTAGAAATAAGACAACATGTGAAAATCTCGACCAGCGCTTTCCATGGGATTTCGTATCGTTGAATGAATAGGAATAGTTTTAAGTCATACATATACTCTGATCTGTCGAGAACAATTCCAATCAGATTTGATTATAATCGAGGG
Source organism: Hydrotaea cyrtoneurina (assembly GCA_958296145.1). Taxonomy (NCBI): domain Eukaryota; kingdom Metazoa; phylum Arthropoda; class Insecta; order Diptera; family Muscidae; genus Hydrotaea; species Hydrotaea cyrtoneurina. The sequence continues at coordinate 44,414,088 of OY282514.1, read as the reverse complement.
GTCAAAATTTTACTTCATAATGATAACTTCACATTTATTGACATCCCATTCATGGAACGAACGAACTGAAGTGTTGACACTTGAGTCTGATTTGGCCAACAAATGCATTAGCTCTTCCAAGCAAAATATTAATTAGGGCTGCTACAACAAACATGACTTTGGAACTGGAACAACTCGCGTTGTTGTTTTTTTTCTTAAACCTGGGAAACCCCGACTTCAGAGTAATTGAAAAACTCCCTCCAAATCAAGGCATAGAGGGGATTCTTAATAAAAACAAAATAAACTAAACGCATTTGAGGTCAACAGTCACATATTTGGTCAATAATAAAAAAAAAACAAGAAAACTACACAAAAATCATATTTCATTTAATAACCCAAAATATTCAATTTGGCTGCCAAACAGCGCGTCAGCAATATTCCAACAAATTCTTTGACCATATATACCATGAAAATGCCTAGCAACACCATGGGGATTATGCCACAAACTTCTTCGTCTTCGTCTACTTCTTCTTGTTACTAAAAAAAAAAACGCCAACATCCCCCTTGGGATACCATCTCCGACAATGACAATGTATTGTAATGTCGAACCGATGCTCATCCACATTATTTGAGATGCATGTCGTTAAAGACTCTCCTCGATCAAATTGGACGCAAGGCAGCCAACCGAACGTACAGCGACGCGAACGCTGACACTTTGGCCGCCGACTCTTTTACTTGACAGAGTACAACGGCACAACGACAGGCACACAGACAAGTTATTACTTGGCTAAAAGCTTGAAAGCCAAACGTGAAAAAACAAAAACAAATCTTCCAAAGAAATACGAGTGCCAGCCATGAAGTGGCCATAGCAGCACAAAGTTATTCCCAAACATTGATTTTAGGCCAGGCGACGTTATTTGATGAAATTGAAGCTTATAAAAGCAACTCCTATTCCCAAATCCCCCCCTCTCTAGAGAGAGAGAGATAGAGGGGGGGTGTTATTTTGGCAACTTAGGCCACATAACCTAAGATCGAACTATACCAAACCCAATGCTAATATTGTGGCCCACTGACTGTAGACAAGCCATCGTAGTGGTGCTAGTGGTGGTGGTCGTGGCACCAGTGCCACGGACGGTACTGCAGGCTATTAACAATGTATGTTGCAAGCTGGCTAGGAAAATAATATGTATTAACAACAATATTATATAAAAAAAAAAAGAAACAACAACAACATCCAACCACCACCACAATAAAATAACAAAAATAGCCGAAAAATTAGCAAAGTTATGTAATCACATTGGTTTTCTCTTCTGCTTACCCTACCCACCATAGACTCCCATCGTCCGCCCCCCCTCTCGCACCAAAGAAGAGACACGATGAAGGAGTTGCGCGTTTGGACCATGTCATCCAATGTTTTGTTGCTATTGTTGTTAAATGAAAATAAAAGTTTAGATCGTTTTCCTTTTTGGATAACGACTTGTACGTAAAGTCAGGCATGCTGAGTGCGCGGGAAAATTGTTGTGTATCATCTTCGCCTTCTTCTTCATCTGCGGTGGTTGTTTGTGGGACGGGACAGGACAGGACGGGACTGTAGTACAAGAGTTTATAAAGAAGAAGTTATTCCTCGGTGAGTGCATGCAATAGGTAATGTTTGATGTCACTGTGTCATTATAATAAATTTTAAACCAAAAAAAAAAAAAAAAAATAGTGTATGTAAAGCTCTTGCCACATCATCAGCGTTGGCATGGTTATCATCTTAGTGGTGAATGCTTGCAGGATCATCGAAGAGAGTCTAACAGACTAAGAATTTTGGGGAAAACATATCACACCCTAAATACAAAATTCTAACACAATTAAAAATAATTCTCTTTTCAGTTCATGGTGCATTAAACTTAAAAATAGACATAACTGTAGTTTTCCCATTAAGGAAGATAGTGATGTGAAAGAAATGTTTGCAGCTGTTAGAGATGTGGATCATATCCTAAACAGGACACTTACCAATTGGCAAAGGAGAATCGAAGGTCCTGTGGCCTCGGTTAGAGATAGCACTTAAGGTGACTGTATAGTAGGGTGGAGTGAAATTCAAAAAAAAAAAGTTAACCTCGGAAAGAGATGTAGTCTAGGGTCCTAATGAGGGGAAAAATAAAGAAAAAAATTTTAGGTTTCGCGCCACTCCCTCGAAATTTGGAAATTATCGCTATTTTGGCGTTGATTTTAGAAAAATCCTAAAAAGTTTTATGTCAATAAATGTTTGCAATAGCGTAAACAATGAAATAAGGGCATGACAAAATTTAAAAAAAATTTTCTCATTGTTCAAAAATTTCAAAAAGTAAAATAAGTCAAATCGTCCCTTCTTCAGAAAATTGACTGAACAATGAAATCGCCACCAAAGCTACAAATATTAGTCGATTATCCTCATATTTGCCTCAAATACTTTTGTTTGGGCACTGAACAAGCTCAAACTTTTAAATCTCGCATAAGTTAAGTCGTTAATTTTTAGGATTTTTCTAAAATCAACGCCAAAATAGCGATAATTTCCAAATTTCGAGGGAGTGGCGCGACCCCTACAATTTTTTTAAATTTTTTTTCTTTATTTTTCCCCTCATTAGGATCCCAGACTACATCTCTTTCCGAGGTTAACTTTTTCAAATTTAAAAAAAAACATGTTTTTACTCCACCCTACTGTATAGAATAAGACTCAGAATTGCATTAGGAGTCCTCACAGGCCACTGCTCAGTTAGAGTTAGGATCAGCAGATCTCCAGACTTCAGCCGAACGTGCGAGGATGGAGAGGAATTGGAGACAACAGAACAAATGTCTAGGGGATAGATTTTTGGCTGAGCTAGGGGACATCTCGAGGACAAGTTTTGAAAACTTTTGTTTAATAAGGGGCATTAGCTGGATGAACGACAGGGGATGCGGGTGCCCGATAGACTGAACAGACTGCTCACTTAACACAAAAACAGTACTCCCGTGACTCTCACATAATTGTTCAACTTTTACCCCCCATAATCATAATAATTGAAAAACCTTTGTTAAGAAAAATGTAGGAAAATACAAAAAAAAAAATGTTCACACAATTCTCTTAACAAAGGATTTTTAAATTTTTATGATTTAAATTTTTTAGTCTCTATATATCATCAATCTACTTTTTACAGCTCTAATTTCTTCAGCCATATAGAAGGGATTCACAATGGACCCTATGGTTCTCCACCCTTCCTAACCTAGAGATATGTACTCTGACTTAATTAATGGAAAAAAAATGAGTTTTGGAGAATTTTGAGTAGTTTTGTATTTAGGGTGCGATATGTTAAAAAAGAAAAAATATTTTTGTTTTTTTTTTTAAATTTTCCATAGAAAAATCGACTCTAAAAAAATGGAGTAACCTTTAGACACAAATGAAATGTTAAATAATATCCTTGAACTTTGAATTCCATAGTGCCCTTCATTTCTTGTAAATCCCAACAAAAGACTTAAGACACAGGCATATGAATTATGTGTTACAATTTTGCTGTTTTACACTTTTGCCTTTAACACTATCCGACAGTTTGCGGCAGACTTGAGGGGTATTTTAGAAAATCATTTTCTCTGCAATTCCCTCAAATACGAGTCGATCAGCCTAATTTCTGTAGCTCTGCAAAATGATAAGTAAATTCTGTTTATGCCAGCTACGAATATATTCAGAACCCGCATGCCATCAAAGCCCTGGACCCTGTATATTAGGGCTGGTCAACAAAGCGTATAGCAAAACCGAAAACGAAAACTATGGGAAATTCTAAGAATATTTCAACAAGAAACCATGAGTCTAAATAATCGATTTCGTAGTTTCTTTTAAAATATGCGCTACAACCAAACTACATGTGGCACAAATAAAATTTTCACGTCACTGATTCGAGAGAAGTCCCTCAATGAATGTTAAGGGAAATGTGTATGTATGTTAATGAGTTTGTATGAGCTTTAATTACCTTCTCTCCATTCATATCGAGTTTTCGCAGAGATCACTCTATACGAACTGTTCTAGATGGGGTCTCATCTAAAGGGCAAGGATCTGTTCTCACTCCTTCTCTATTTCCTAATTTCATTGACGACCTTTTGGTTCAGACGGTGAACCGAATCTACTCCTTTGCGGATGGCTGCAACCTCTGTCATTCGTACTCATTTGATCATCGGCCAAGTCCAATAGGCGAACCATAAATGAATCATTCGTTCGTGATTTGGCTACGATTAATGACTGCGGGTCAAATGAACTGAGTAGATTTTAAAGAAGGCAAGACCACACAAACCATTCTCCGATCCAGCATCGTAGTCAGTCTATATGGGTGGTGTGGATATCGACGAATAAGACACTCCCGATGGATTTTGTGATGAGTGTAAATTTTTATGAATATGTTGCCTAATTCAACCACAATTCTCAGGTTGTTTAATTTGATTCAATGCGAAGGATAACTGTAAGGAACACAATTTAATGTTTTTATTTAATCTGTTTAACTTCAAGGAAGAGCTCTCACCATTATAATTTTAATTAGTATTTTAAATGGCCAATGGTAACCAAAGAAAAAATGATGGGTCGATATGAAAATTTCGATTATTCACATTTTTTAGAATTTTTTTTTTAAACGTTTCAGCTGTAATTCTGAAATTATACAAAGCTCTAGTGGGGCTCATCTTAGGAAAAGCAAATATTATAATTTTTTTCCCCGTATGCCAACGGGCTTCTTCTTCATATTGCACAGAAATCTTATCTTTTCAGATGAAACCCCAAAAAAAAAAAAACATTATATTTTGTTTTACCGAATTTTCAATTTCCTAAGCCATTCCTATGTCTGTTTGTAGTTAACGGTTGCCAGTGATTATCAGCCATCAAACAAATCACAAATAATAAAATAACAATAAAGAAAAAAAAAACAGCCAAAAAACAATAAAAATGAAGAAGCAGATGCAGATGCCAGAACGAAGAAAAACCAAAGATTACACCAACAACACAAAAATTGCCAATGCAACCTGTGCTACTTTATGGCGCTGGCCGACCGTTCCTTTTGCCAGACCATTTGTGTGGCTCTGTGGCCCACATCGTCATCATCAGCTGGACTACCTACCGACCGCCTGACAAACTCTTCCACTGGCTACAGTTCACTCCAATTGATAAACATCGAGGCCAATCCTTTTTTGGTTACTGTTTCATTTTATTTTTTCTTCTTCTTCTTCGACTACTGCTGCGCCATAAAATATTTGTATTCATTTGTTTCTTCTTCTTGGGGTCTCTATCTTCCAAATTGGAGTGGCTGGATTCATAATTTGTTTATGTTTCTGGGGATTATATTTGTTTTTTTTCCACAAATCCAAATGTTTACATACATTTAATTAGCATAACTAAACAAATGCATTAAGAATCCCGGTGTTCATTCACCGGCACACCGTCTGACCGACAGACATTCGCTTTTCAATTGCTGGACGGTGGGTAGATTGTGTGAGTGTTTGCTGGCACAAAACAGATTCCTTTCTAATTGTCCAGAGGCAGTTTTTTGGTTTTGTTTGTTCGATTGATGTTTCCAAATTGTTGTAAGCCAAGCGAATGTAAATGATTTACTAACGTTGATTTCGGTTTACTCCCATGGGAGACCATCCTTAAAAGGCCGACCTGAGAACAACTGCACGATGGCTGAATAATAATATGATTTTGGAATTCAGACATAACAAAACAATATTTAAATAGAAATTGTATTTGAAAAAAAGAAATATTAAACATCTTTAGATATCTTTTGATATGTTTTTTTTTTAATATTCCAATAACATTTAAGCCACTGCCATCCATGAAACTCACTTTTCCAATCATCCTTTTTTAAGAAGGAATTATTTTATACCTAAAAGCGATGTATGCCCAAGACACTAAGCTGAAATCCATGGTACTCGCCTCCTCAGAGACACACACATGTCATGCATGCACATGTAAGAAAACTGACAGACAGGCATACAGTCTTTAGTCACACATAACCAAACAAAAATCACTTAAGTCCATGAAAGACATTGTAAGACGAATATACATGGATTGCAATCAATTTCATCATTCCATGTTGAACGTTTCAATATTTAGAATGCGATAAATGAAAATACAATTGAAGGATGAATACATTTGCTCCACACTGTATATGACAACCGTGTATTGGTTTATATTTGCTCAATTATAGAAAAATTAGAAATAAATCAAACAAAAGACTTAAGACACGTACGAAAACTTGAACAAATTTCTTTGATAATTCAAATTGCTTTGTGAATCGATTCGTGTGTGGAAACTAAAATGTTTTTTTTTCGTGAGCATTTCCCAAAATCTGCAAACTGCTTGCTAACAATTGTTGACATTATTTCTAGAGCACATAATTCGCTCCAATTTGTTATATTGAATTGTTTAATCGGACGGCTCCATCCAATGTTATAGTCAAAATAATACAAGCACATCTGAAGAATATGAAAATTTAAAAATAAAATCAAAATATTTTTTTGGGAGTTTTACATTCCATGAAGGAACAGACGGGGAACTTCTCTCCTACTGTTTAAAGCCGGCTCCGAACGGCTAATGCTTTTCTAGAGAAGTTTTACATGGCTTAGAGATTGCTCTCTTACTCGTAAAGTCGCCAACATCTACGAGGTGGAAACAGCCGCTGAAAAAATGTTTGATGGTCTTACCCAGTTTCGAACTCAAGTTCTTCTGTGTGATAGTCGCACACACTACCTACCACACCACCGCCTTGGATTTTAGGACTCCAAAATACTCCAAAAAATATAGAAAAAATATCCGTTGGACAAAATGGCTGCTGAACAGGCTAAAGGAATATTATGTTCAATCTAACTTTGTTACTCAGAAGGGGAAAACCCATCAAGAAAACAAAAGACTTAAGACCCAAACTTCTTTAACAAAACAATGAAATATTTTACAAAAATTTCAGATTTTATTTTCAGCAGATTTTTTAAATAGCAAAAAAAAAATTGTTCTCATTTTTGTGGGCTTTTATTTTACACGACAAATATTTGGCAACTGAAAGAGGAAAGGCCTCCCACAAACAAAAGACTTAAGACACAAACACATTTAATACAACTTTGGATAATTTTTGCAAGTTTGAGAGTTAATTTTATTTATAGATATTTTTTTTCATTTGTAAGAGGACAGGCGTTAAATAAAACTATGAAATATATAAGACAAGTGTGGGAAGACTGCTGAGCGAAGCCAGCGATAGAGGTGCTCTTGTTGGGGGTGCTGAAAAGGGGGAAAAATGGGAAATCCATTAATTGGAGACGAGTGCAACGGACATACAGAGTCAGTAGAAAAATCGCACAGAAATATACAGTACATTGTACTCTCTCCTTGCGGACACCTCTCTTAAGCGGACAGCTCTCATAAACGGACACTTTTTTCAGTACCAATCCGCTTCAGTTCTCTTGTGTACTTCTCTCATAAGCGGATACATCTCAGTCCGCTTAGATATCCGCTTATGAGAGAGTTCACTGTATTGTGTTTTTGAGAGCTTCAGTTTAAAATATACCCCTATGTAATTTTGATGTACTGCTGTTACAGTGAGTATAAGAATGATCGAACATTTTTTTTTTATTGAAAAGTTTTTAGCATTTTTTTTTTAAATTAATTTTTTGTTACCTAAATTGTCGTAACTGGAAAAGTAGTTGTCCACATTTTTTTAAATAAATTTTAAAAAATCAATCACTAAGGCAGTTAAAACTTTGCCTTAAGTCCATTTGCATCCGCAGTACAGTTTCGTGGTTAGTAACAAAGTTAAGGGTGATTCCTGAAAGGGCCTTCACTAAATTGTGAATAAAATCCAAAGTACTCCATCGATGTTAGTGATCTGCACCTCATTTTATTTGTAATGTATATGGCTTTTTAATAAACTAATTAAAATCGATACTTTTGTTAGTTTTGATTTTTTAAGAATTTCTTTCAGTGAATGACAGTTTCAAACTTATTTGCAAAATTAAGCCGGCAGGTTTTTTTTCGTATTTTTTAAAATTTCATATAAAATCGAAAATGACTTAAAGTGCCCCTTTTTAATAATTTAACATAAAACCGCGTATCTTAGAATTAAAACAAGATAATGATTATTAAAATCGATGGAGTACTTTGGTTTTAATTTACAATTTATGGAAGGCACCTTAAGGTGCCTCCATTATGACGATAAAAAAAATGCCGTCTTTACTTTTTCCATAACTCTGAAACTGTTATTCACATTCAAATGTACTGACAGCATATATTTTCAATAATATAGTGGTACATTTTTTAAAATTTATTTCTAAGCAATTGGACAACTCGTTTTCAAGTTATGACAATTTATGCCTCAAAAAATTTGATTTTTACAAAAAAAAATATTTATTTATTTTTATTTAATTACAATACAAAGTAAATTTATATTCTAATTGTGGGTCCAAGGGTAAACCGGGTGACACAGACCATATGTTTAGATTTTTGCAGCGACAGACCAAAGCCTCTGGTGGGAATCGAACCGCACGCTGATAGGCAAGCACGCTACCAACTCGCCTACCGGGGCGACTTAAAAAAAAAATATGTACAAGGTGGCGCAAAAGTAAACTTCCGATGTTTTTTTTTGTAATTAAAAAAAAATATGAAAAACTTTGATTCTTCTTGTGGATTATTTTTATTTGGTCTTGTAATTTTTTTTACATCGAGAATATGATGTCATGTAAATGGCCGCCGCCACAGTTGATTGTCACATTAGGGGCCAATCGCAAAATTTATAGCATTTTCTGATAGGAGGATTACTTTTGCCCCACCTTTTAAAACTTATCAATGTAAAAAAAAGTTAGTACATTTGGTTTCAGGGAACCACAGTACATTCTATAGTTGTTATTCATTACAAACACTTTTGTATTTTTTTGTTGCTAAGTGTATTTTTGTAAGTTCTAATCGTTCTAATAAACCGGAAACAGTTTTTGGCGCCAAAAAAAAACAATATTTTCCCACTGAAGAAAGTTTTTCATTTTTTGTTCAATTCTTTTGCTGTTTAATTGATTTCGCTTAACTGGCCCAATTGCATTTCCTAAAAGAAGAAACAAACCACACACAAATAAATTACGATCTCTGCTGCAACACACAAAAACTACACTTTATTTTCTTTTATGACCAAAGACCTTTTTAAGCGTTTAATTGCTTATGTTGTAATCTGTAATTAAATTTAACAAATAAATATTTAAAAATAATATGCATTTTATATTAACTGTCATCGTACATAATAAAAAAAAAGAAAAAAAACATCGTTTGCCACCTCGTTGTCTGCATAATGGAGGTGGTCGGTGTTAAGTGCATAAAACCATTAAAAACTTCCAAAGACTGCAATAATATCTAAAAGACAATTATTAATGCGGCATAGAAATATGTGGATAAACTGAGGGCGGAGTGGCGAAAGGAGGAGAGTACACAAACTCCGTTTGCCTTTAACAATTTAATAAGCAATTATACGCTAATTTAAATGCAGCAAGAGATTTTCATTGAGATTTTCTTAAAACGGAAAAAAAAACGAAGAAGAAAAATCATCCACGAATTCATTCATTCAAAAGTGTGTGTATTTATTTAGAAATACCGGCACACATCATAGACCATAGACAGACCCTTTCGATACTTTTTGCGAATGGCCTCAAACATATGCGGCCATAGTTGGTGTCTGGTGTGTGGTGCCTGGTGCTTGGCTCACAAACATTCGGCAAAAGTTGAAACAACTCCATGGCAGAGGAGATGCTGGCAACACATGTTATGTGCAATAAACTTTGAACTCTGCAACTCAGCATGGGAATTGGATCTGTCGTTTGTGATTTGTGGCAATGCAACAACACTCGAACAGCAATAGCAATAACAATATATAATGCCTATGGTTATGGAATCTGGGAATTTATTTTAAATTTATTTTGATTTATTTTTATTGAATGCTCATATTCCAAAGAGTTTTCCATTCAACTGCATTGAATGCCCGCCCACTGGTGGCCATTAGGAACCATAATTGCTGTCATATGTGCTGAGCTGGCGGTGTCGTTGCCGTTGTCTTGATATCAGTTCAGTTATGCCACCGAAAAAAAACCCCCCATCCTCCAAAAGAGTTTTGGGATTTTTCAACCGTTTTTTTATATTCAATATTGTATTGCGTTTAACACGCAAACATTTTGGCATCTACACACACTCTCATATTTTGAGCTCTTAATTAGAAATGGTATATGGCCGCATGTGCAGCATCATCGTGATTACCAAAGCCCGACTTCGTCATCGCCAATTCCAGCAGACACACTTTGCACATGATGACGATGGCAATGCTGATGATTATGTTATTAAATTGCTTAAAGTATCTGACACTTTATCCACATACGAACCGAACGGTTAGCCAAGTCAGACTCTAATAGATGAACTCTGTTTACACATTGTCTACTTAAGTCGCCGTCTACCTGATCGCTTCATTTGATTCCCTCACCGACCAAACCAACAAAAAACAAACACATTTATATTCGCACATCATTTAATTTATTGGCCGGCAATCAAATGATGTTCATAAAAGATACAGCTACAGTTCTATGAAATATGATCAGGGTCAAAGTAGAGTGGAGTAGAGTACGAGCGGAACTCACTGGATAAAACTGGAAGATAATGTGAAAACAGGAGATGTGAAAAAAACACCCAAATGAAAAATCACATAAATCCCAATAAATTATTTAAAAACCAAAAAGAAAAACAATGAAATTACAATCAAATTTAGTGAAACAATCCCCTAATAACAAAAGTAAGCCCCAAAAACATGTTTTTTTTAATTTCTTATTCCAAAACCAAATAATGAAAAATGAAAAATAAAATAAATTCCAAAAAATGTATTCAAACCCAAAAAGAAAAAGAATTAAATAACACCGAAATTTTGTGAAATAATCCCCAAATAAAAAAGAAAATAAGCCCCAACATTTTGTATTTGATTTCCTTTCTTACCAAAACCAAAAAAAATATCTTTTAGGTTTCTTTCATTCCCCAACTGGTTAATGAATCAATCCCCAAAAACATATCAAATACAGCTCTATAAAAAATGCCCCACATGAAGAATATCCCCTAAAAAAATTAAATACGAAATTGGGGAATTTTTCAAAAAATAATTTATAATTTTAGGTAATATTTTATTTTTCGCTATGATTTTTTTTTTTTTTTTTTTGGGATATTTTCAAAAACTAAAATTAAGTATTCAAATATCGATTTTGGTTTACAATGTTTTTTGGTTACGAGTAATTATCACATTTGAAAAATGGGTCCAATTTCAAAATACAAAAATGTTACATTGACCACAACAACACGTAAATTTGGGGTGATTTTTCATATTTTGCTGGGGACATCGTTCATGTTTATATTGGGGTAATTTTCCCAAATGTAATAACTATGCTCGTAACGCCAAAACATTGTAAACAAAAATCGATATATGCATTTTTCACTTTCGTTTTTAATATTTATTTGGGGTGTTTTTTCACATTTTAGGTAATGAAAAATCACCACGAAATTTTGACGCATATGTCGAACACAGATTTCCGTTGTAGACCTTCTCTAATCATTTGGCATCTGCCAAGAAACTTTCAAAGCCATTTTTTTAAATAGTTCCCTAACTCTTCAGTCTAATGGAAAAATCTGAATTAGAAGAAAACGTTCGGTGAGAAAAGCCCAACAAAAAATTAAAGAATTTCCAAAAATCCCCAAAAAGGCCAAAACGAAAATTTCACCAAAAATTCTAAAAAAAAATCGTCAAATAATTTACGAAATATTCTGCAATGAAAAATACGATTACGCGCAAAGGTCAAGGGCCAGTGAGAGAAAAGTCCCCAAGAAAAGTGGAGAATTCCCAAAAAAAAATCCCCAAAAAGGCTAACACGGAAATTTCACCAAAAAATCTCCGAATAATTGACGAAATATTCTCCAATTAAAAATAGCAGGCAGATCGAATGCCGATTAGAGGAAAGCCCCCCAAAAAAAGTGCTGAATGTGCCAAATGAAGAATACCCAAAAAGGCCAACACGGAAATTTCACAAAAAATTCTAAAAAATCGCCAAATAATTTACGAAAAATTCCCTATGACTACGCAGGCAGGTTGAAGGCCGATTAGAGGAAAGCCCCCCCAAAAAAAGAACTCCCATAAAATCCCCAAAAAGGCCGAAACGAAAATTTCACCAAAAATTCCCAAATGAAGAATTCCCAAAAAATCCCCAAAAAGGCCAACACGAAAATTTCACCAAAAAAAAATCTCCAAATAATTGACGAAATATTCTCCAATTAAGACAGGTCGAGGGCCGGTTATGACGCAGCCATCTTGGTCGTAGCGTCCGCCGCACCCACACCCCACTAAACCCATTGCAACGTTTAACCAATTTAAATAACCTTCAAATCTCATTATTTAACATAAACGCCGAGAAGTTGTTTGAATCACAATTAAGTCACAATTTGCAGTGTAGCGTCAATTAAATATTTGTCTTTCCCCGACTGAAATGTTCACTTTAATCCCATCAGCCTTGGCCGCTGAATAAAATATACAAAACGAGCAGATATTTCCAGAAAGTAATGTTTCGGAACAATCTAGAACGCTTTTTAATGTTTTCCCGTTTAAAAGTTTCCACTATTTCCAGGGTTTATTTCCAAACTATTTCCAAAAATATTTAAATATTGTTTTTTTTATAATTTTTAAATGTAAAAAATTGTGTTAAGTGTAAACATTTTTTGGGTATTTTTCATAATGAAAATTTTCCCCATTTTGTATGGGATTTTTAAAGCCATCTTTCGATTTTTTGGAGCATGGGGGCCTGTGTGTAACAAAATGAAAAAAACTAAAAAAAAGTATTATTTTTCCATAATTTTTAATCATAAAAATGCAAATTTTGTCATAATTTTTTAATTAATTTTCTATCGCCTTTTTGGGTATTTGTCACAATGAAAATGACAAAAAAATTTTTGGGAATATTTGCGGGCAATATTCTGTTACTTTCTTGTTTTTTGAGGCAGAATAAAGTCTAAAAGTTTTCTTAAATATTTCATGATGTTATTTAACGTTGCTTGTGTCTTAAGTCTTTTGTTTGTTGCAGGTCTGTCCTCTCACAGTTGCAAAATTGTTGATGTCTCCAATTAAATATTGTCAGCTTCTTATGAGGGAATAGACTGCTCGAACTGAAGGTTGGACAGTCAGACAGAAAATGAACAGGCAACTGGACGAAATGAAAGATGAATGAAGGAACATAATCTCTCCAATTAGGGAGCTGTGTATGCGACCACCCAGGTTCGTAACCTGGTAAAAAAAAAGTTGACTTATTGCACTCACTTGTTGCCTACAATCAGAACTCAAAAGTGTTTACTAGATCAAAAGTAACCGACTATTGACCGATGCAATTGAATTCAACCTCAAACATCCGTGCCACAAGTTCAATTTCCCCAGCTTCCTCAACTATCCATACCACAAGTTCGATTTCCCCAGATTCCGATAGTGAATCTTTTACCCAAGCTAGTGCGATTGACACTGCCATTTGTTCACGGTGCGGGCTCTGTCTGACAGAGTGTACAAAGTTCCATGGAACTCTAAACTCGGTACGTTTTTAAGAGCAACATATTATCCTAAAATATCCTCCTTGAAAGTGGACAAATGGTTAATAAAGTGAATGTTAACACCTTTAAGCACTAAGACCGTCTACAGACGGGCATCGCCTACAGCCATTTCTAATGGTTAAAGGGTTTGATTTCAGTGGTTAAAGGGTTAATTTCCTTGTAATCCATATTATTTGTTGGCATCTGACTAAAATGGAATCATGGACATCCGTGGGCCTACAAATAGGCCAATTATGAACATATACGTATTCAAATGAAAGAAGATTTCCTCTAGAATCCAATATCCTTACATTGAGATCAAATTGTAGGCTTGAGGGCTCTTGGAACTTAATAATCCAAACATCACCAACTTATTCAAATAGACTTAAGGATAATCAAATCAAATGGCATAACCTTACGATAAGATAAGAAACATTCATTTGTGTATAAGATTTTGCTAACACGAGTCTAAGATCCATAAGCTCTAGATAACATGAACTTATTGGACATTTATAAAAATGTAAAAAACCCATTTGTTAAGAAAAGTGTATGAAAATACAAAAACCATTAGGCCGATGGCCTTAGTCGCTAGTGCTTTATTAAGTAGTTTATTATGATTTTGAATTGTAATAAATAAGGAAATAAACAAATAATAACAAACAAAAATTTTCACCCAATTAAAAATTCAAATGAAAATGGTTCTTAACAAAAATCTGTGAAAATTTTTCGTAACAAAAATCTGTGAAAATTTTTCTTGGCAAAGGTTATTTAAATTTCTTATGAATACGGGGTGTTAGTCTTTTGAGGATTTTTTGTAAACGGCTAAATTTCTATTTTTTTGTAAAAAAAAATATTTTATTATATAACAACTACCAAATTCGCTACATACGGACTGGGTCTGTCTGCCGGAGCAGTTCATTCATCGCTTACCATAAAGGAATCATCTGGTGTCTGTCAGTTGGGTTTGTCTTTCGATTTATTTTGATTTGTTGCCATGGAGTTTTTCCATCATTATCATCGTCGGCCGACTCATCACCAGCAGAGCGGTGAATAGACATTCATATGATTTGCCAACAATTTGCACAAAAGACGGACATGAAACAGACCGTAGTAGTCTAACTACATGTGCAAAGTTTTGCACAAAATCTTTTTCTTTATTCATAAGCGGGCGATTTTTTTTTATTTTTTTTTTGGCAATCGTCAGCATTTTGAATGATTTTATTGCAAACAACAACGCCACGCGGTACATATTAGCATTGACAACAACAATAACAGCAACAGCAATATGATCTGTCGACTTGACCAACATTGCAGCAATGCTGGGTTTTGCTTCATCCGTTGTTGGACTCCATCCACTCAATCTCCAAAATGTAGGTGAACAACTTGTTTGCTGGCTGTGTGGAACAAGACACACTCACTCACTCACACACACACACACAGCCACTAATACCAACACTCTAAAAAACATACGCATCAGGTTGATAATGAATGTGGCTGTAACGCCCAACGGAAATGTTGCGTTTTTGTTGAATGGAACAGACACCACCACCAGCAGGCAGCCGGCAGCAGCCTTAGCAACACATGTAAAGTATGACTCCCGTCATCGCATTGGGCAATGATGCTGGCTGGCATCGTGCATACATATGTATATCTGGGTGTGTGTGTTGCAGAGATTTTTGCATTTAATCGCCGCAATATAAAATAAAGAATTAATCAAATTTGATTTGAAAATTTAGCAATCTGTTAATTATGGGATTATAATCAATCATTTGCACAAATCATGCGTACACACACATTCTGTGTGTACAGGAAAAATTCAACAACAACTAAAAAAAAAAACGAAAAAGATTTCCAAACTGACTAGCGCGTCAAGACAACACCACATTGGCGTTTGCATTACTTCCTCAAAAGATATTCAAAACAAATGTAGTGGAAATCGTCAGCGATAATCAAAGGCAGTTCTGAAATTGACCTCTGTGTTCAAACTGGATGTGAGAGCGGACTGAATAGTTCTTGGACTGATTTAACCCAAGCCGTTGTCTGTGCAGACATTTTCGAATATTCACTTTGGGTTTTTGTTTTTCGGAACGGATTGTACGACTTTCAGGGAAGAAAGGTTTAGTCACAATCACGTTAATTGGTGTTAATTGGACCTATTGGGGTATTTAAGCTTAGCATGCAGTCCCTATAGAACACACACTAGGTTCACCAAATTGAACCAGTCAACACCCAGAAAAAAAAACAGTTTTATGGCAAAATGCCCCGTGGTTAGTTTGAGAAGAATAGGCCAATTTACTCCGCCTCATGTTTCAAAAAAAAAAAGATTCCCAAAAACTCATGAAAAACTCCCCAAAAATCATGAAAAATCCCTTAAATAATTTTTGAAAAATTCTCAAATGTAAAATGGGCGCTACAACTACAACTTACCGTTGTCGTATCACCCGCCGCGTCATTTTTGGCAGCTGAATCCAAAAAATCGCCTGCGCATAGTCCTTGTTTCCGTAAAAACTAAGCTCAATCAATCTGGAGTGAAAATATAATCTTCTCATGAGCCAAAGACAAAGTCAACATTGTGACTTTGTTTCTCCACAAGATGTTAGAGTCGAAAGAAATTGAAAGGTAAAACATGTGGATTAGGATTATTTAATTAATACTGGATGCATTTATTTCTTTGCTTGGAATTGATCTTACCGATCTGACGATTGACAATAAACAAGATGGAACTTACTCTTCTTTTTGCGGAAATTGTATTTTTTTAATACGTTTCGTTTTAAGGCGGAAAAGGTGTAATTACACACTATTACACATCAGCATCTTACAGGTATATTTTATGTATGATTTCATTATTAAGTGGGGGAAAATTAGGGAATTTTCCAAACATGAATACGGAATTTAAATAAATATACGCCAAGTTGAAGTCGTCGGAAATTTCAAATCAATTTATGTTTTTGTTTATTTTGGTATAAACAGTAGGGTGGAGTGAAATTCAAAAAAAAAAGTTAACCTCGGAAAGAGATGTAGTCTGGGGTCCTAATGAGGGGAAAAATAAAGAAAAAAATTTTAAAAAATTTTTAGGGTTCGCACCACTGCCTCGAAATTTGGAAATTATCGCTATTTTGGCGTTGATTTTATAAAAATCCTAAAAAGTTTTATGTCAATAAATGTTTGCAATAGCGTAAACAATGAAATAAGGGCATGAACAAATTTAAAAAAAATGTTCTCATTGTTCAAAAATTTCAAAAAGTAAAATAAGTCAAATCGTCCCTTCTTCAGAAAATTGACTGAACAATGAAATCGCCACCAAAGCTACAAATATTAGTCGATTATCCTCATATTTGCCTCATATACTTTTGTTTGGGCACTGAACAAGCTCAAACATTTAAATTTCGAATAAGTTAAGTCGTTAATTTTTAGGATTTTTCTAAAATCAACGCCAAAATAGCGATAATTTCCAAATTTCGAGGGAGTGGCGCGACCCCTAAAATTTTTTTCTTTATTTTTCCCCTCATTAGGACCCCAGACTACATCTCTTTCCGAGGTTAACTTTTTCAAATTAAAAAAAAAGCATGTTTTCACTCCACCCTAATAAACAGTCTTGGAGGAATGAAAGAACATTTCCTAAAAAAAATATATACACTAAAACTTCCAAAAGTCGAAGCAATTCTAGTGGCAGTTAAGAAGACAAATTCCCTTAAACAGTTTTATAAGTAATTCCTTAACTCAAGGTCTTCGTAAGTTGAACTTTTCTACGGAATAATGGTGGTTCGAGTGATGGAAGTTTTACTGTATTTCTGTTTATGATTTGTTGGATAATAGTTTACACGTTACTGTGCTATGAGAAAACTCGGCTCTCACATTTGCATTAATTTTGAATCCCAGACTGTAGCACATTCAGCCGGGGAATCACATCCATTCATCGTCGAATGATCCGTTTATCGGTTTTCAGCCATTCTTATTGATTTTTGGGTCCAAGGGTAAACCGGGTGACACAGACAATATGGCTAGATATTTTGCATATACATTTACTTTGTATTGTAAGTAAATAAAAATAAAAAAAAATCAATTTTATTAATTTATGTATTGTTTATGTATTGTTGATCTATATTCTTCATTTATTTATTTATAAATTACTAAAATTCAATTTTAAGCTCTGAACACTTAACTAATCAAATTGGTTTCCTTGCTTATTTTAAAATCCCAAATACTCTTAAATGTAATTTCAACTGGTGTTCCGGACACGAAACATCAACAATATTGTCCCCCCCCCACCTATTTTCTCCCCAAAATTGCTACATACTTTGCAATCACTTCTCTCATTGGATTATTTCATTTGACTACTCCCCCGGCTTACTTAATTTGCAGCCATAACATAACCAACCACATCTGTTTATTTAATGTGAAAAAAAAGTTCACACCACCACAAAAATGTAAACAAAGAAAAGTTCACTTTCAAATTTGAATTCATAACTCCGCCTCCAGACGATGTTCGTTTACAATCGTTGCGGCACCTGGCATGGGGTCTCTGCATGCCTGCAGCGCATTCTATGAATTCAAGGGGGTGGTTGGGGGGGTATTCCCCAATTGAATTTAATCTAAATGTCATTATTAGTCTCCAAGGTATCGTTTCGTTTATTCTTCCGCAGTGTTAATGCTTTGTCATTATTAAAACTCATTAAATGTTGGTTTCTTCTCTGTCGGCGTGCATGTGTTTGTCCGTAACCATAACTAATAACACATAAATTAATAACATTTGAGATTTTCTTCAAAATGCCAAAATATGTTGGCCAGCAAGGAAAAAAAAAACGAAACCAAGAGATTCCTTGGAAAGCCAAATCGGAAAAAAAACGAAGAAAAAGAAAAATGTTTTAAGCACTTGTTTGGTTTTTATGACTTCATTGTATTTATGGTTGGTTTTTGGTTTTCTTGCGGACTCTTACAGGTGCAGCATTTAACACCAGCGCCAATTTACAAGAAGAACGTGCAGCACCAACGACGTTACCACCAACAACACCCACTGGTACGGCAGCAGCGGCAGCAACACAACAAACAACAAATAGTACATCTAGTAAGACGACGACAACAACAACAACACCACCGAAGATCTCAACAATCGCAACCACGGCTGTAACAACCAATCCAACAATAACAACAGCATCCATCCAAAGTGCAACACATAGCAATAGCAACAACAACAACAGCAACAGCAGCTGTAACCATCAAAGTAGCAATAAAACCGTTAAAATAAAAACTGAAAAGCAAACGGAACAAGACCCAATTGCCTCAACCGTAACACTAACAGCAACAACAACACCAACATCAGCACCGGCATCATCATCAACATCAGCATCTTCTGTGAGACCCACAGCAACATCGTCGGCCACAAATAGACCTGGAACCACAACAGCAACAAACAATCATCAAAAGACACGGCTTACGAACGCTACAACAAGCATGTTACTATTGCAACCAAATGTAAGTACTCGCAGCAACAATAAAATATTTAAAATTTCAATATTTGGAAAGTCTTTTGAATGAAATTCACAAAAAAAAAATATTAAAAATACAATTCTTATTCACTGTGAATGATTTCCGTACACCATTTATTTTTGGCATTTTTTTACGCTGGCAATGCCGTGTCATTTTAAGACAGAGACTTATTCATGAAAATCTAAAAAATAAACGTATTTCAAATATTAAAAATAAAATTGTAAATGAACCATTTGTCTCTGATTTTCGGAACAGTTTGGTTGTCGTCTTCTTTTTCTGTATTACTTCACTGTAATGATTTCCAAACAACATTTAGTATTTGACAACAACCGCTGATTGTTAGTACAGCGGTTGATTGTGACTAATTGTGATGTGTTACCATATTGTGCCTTTATGGGATAATGCAACAGTTAATTTGAATTAAATCTGCTAATGCAAAAGTTAATTTGAATTAAATCTGCTAATGCAAATTAAGGCTGTCGAATGTCTAGGCTATTAGATCTTCGCACAAAATAAGCGATTATCTAAACTGGTGGTGTAACAAAAACACTCCAATTACACCCTACACCAAACTGTGTGATACCTACAAGTGAAGTAGATAAACCCCATGTTTATTATACCAATTTCGATCTAGGTCGACTGAGAAGATCCTTTCGTCCCGCCTGTCCCTCTATTCATCATATCAGAGTTTAGATTAGAAATATTAACAGATTTCGACAAACCTTGCAGAATCTCTTACATCAACAGAGTGACCAAATTTAAGTAAATGAATCATGTTGATCATCGTTGAATTTAATTTAAGCACCCATCAACTCCACACCTCACTGTGTAAAATCTAATAGAAAGGGAGACAGGCCCGATCTACTCAGAATCACTGATGTACAGCGCTAAATTGAATGAAAAAATCCTGCCGCGCGCCTTTCTGATTTCGATAACCCGCTGGAGATCATTTTACATCAGTCTGATGACGAACTCTATGGGAATTAGTTAATATTGGTCCATGTTTTTGTATGGCAACAGTTCGCTCAATTTGTGGCAACATCGCTCCAGAAGCCACTGGTGATGTCCATGTTTTTGTATGGCAACAGTTCGCTCAATTTGTGGCGACATCGCCCCAGAAGCCACTGGTGATGTCAGATTAAATATGACAGAAAATATTCAGATTGATCTGTGATCAAATCTCGGCTCATGTTTTTTACTCGTATTGTCTCCATACAAATCTCTCTCCCAATTTGAAGTACAGTCGCAAGAATACTTCGTTTGCAGCAACTTTAAGTAACTGTAACTGTAGTTAAACCACGATTATGAAAACCCTAGTTTCCAATAAAACTGAGTTTAAACCTCAAATATGTTTTCGATGGTTCAGCAGCGCTTAACTGTTTTCGGAAACAAATTCCACAGCTGCATGTAATTTATTTTATTTGTGGAAGTTGGCGATCCAAAATAATGTTGATTCTTCTTCTTCTTTCGTTGATTGCTGTCACAATCATATTGGACGATTAAATTCAGTTAAACTTTGACTGAAAAACTGAATTTGAAGTTTAATATCAGTTTAAGGGAATAACGAAGATCATTTATTGGTCCTTAGTTGAGAGGAATTTATTTTAAAAAAAAACTAAGGGACTTTTGAAATTATGCCTATACAAATACGAGTTCTCACTTTACCCTTTGATATCCTACGTTAATGTCCGTTTGCTTTCTAAGCGACAAACAGCTGATTATCGACCCCCTAACAGTCACCAGAACGATAATGCGAGTGAAAATCGATGAGAACGAAAGAAAGCATAAGCATTTCCGTTTATAATCAGGGCCCAACAACTTTTTCTTCTGTCATCTAGTCGAACGCAAATGTCAAACGTGCTTACTTGTGATTTGTTTTTCGATTGATAAACACAAATAATCACAAGCTTGAGGTAGTGTCTTGGTGACTTGATACAGATACATCCAGAATCTCATTGAGTTAAAAAATAACGTAATTTTTTGACATTCGTCTCGGGGCTAGGCTCCTTATCCAAATCCAATTATAAAGGACGATAGAGCACACTTTTTCATTACTCGCCGTCGAGTGAGCTTTCAATCCCGGAATTCCCACAACTTTTGAAGGAGATTCCCATATGTGGCAACCACATATCGCACACGTTCTACTAAAGGGTCTAACTGAAAATTTATAATTTTCTAGTTAACTAGTTAAAGCGGATCATCATACACATATCTACCGGCTCAGAAGAGATCCATTTATTGTTTGCTATACCAGCTGCAGAATAAGTAGTTCTTTGCGTTTTCTGAAATTTACCAAATTCTGAGTTAAGACTCTTTAGCAGCATGTGTGCCATAGTTATGCAAAAAATACAAAACACTCCATTCAACTGAAATTAGCGATACTTCAATGTGATTTGCGTAAATTATGATTTATTTGGACTTGCGAAATTTTGGAAAAATCCTAAGAAAAAAAGAAACAAACTTCAAAAATAACAACAACAATACGGCACTAATTACATTTGCATTGGCCGTCAACACCAACTCGTTGGGAGGACGACACAATACAAGACAATTAACCGCAACCGTAACCAATCAACAAATTATCACCTAAGCAAACAAACAGCAAACCACAACAACGGCTCACGTCATACCTACATTCGAAATCAGTGTGGCACTCAAAAGTCCCGGACAGACAAACAGACTTGGGAAATTCTTAAAAGGGGGGTTGAAAATTGCTCGCCGGAAAATCTATAGTACACAGACAAACACAGCAACTACATACATACATGTGTAAATACTTAATAACCATATAAAAAATGCATTACCATGAAGAGGAATAAACGTTAGGAAAAACGACGGACGGACGGACAGACAAACCGCCAATAACTGCCAATCATATTTAGTTGCTGGCTCGTTCACCTCATGTGTGAATGACAAAAGCGCGCATGTCTAATGTGAGCAACTCCTCCTTTTAGCTTTTTGATTTTGTGTGTGTGTGGCTCGCGTGTCTTTGTCGAAAACGACACCAAGTTTTAAAGGAATCGCATTTGTTAATTTAGTCTTTTTTCAACTGTCTTTCGTTGCAGAACACTTTCGGTACTCTCTCTCCGTTCGACAATTTCTCCTCGCAGAGCAGCAATCAGCAACAACACCATCACCAATCCCAACAACACCAGCAACATTCGCATCATCATCACAACAACAACAACAACAGCAACACCAGCCACGGCCACAGTCACAACAACAATCACAGCCATCACCATTCGACGGCCGCATTGGCGAACAACACATCAGCGTCGCATCACTTGTTGTCCGTGGCCACCGAAGATCATCTGATTGGCAATCTGACGGATACGACCACATCGGAGCACTCGGAACTGATCGATCATACGTTCAATCAGCTATCGGATCTATTCTTTCCTACCGACTCCAATCACTCGCTCCTCTCGCCCAACCTAGACAGTAATTCCGGCCGCGATCGCGACTCCTCGACGCAGCACAATCACAATCATCATCTGCAAGATCTCCATTCGTCGTGTGAAACGTTGGTGGGCAGCAGCGAGGACATCACATCGTCCATTGAGAATCTTACCAAACTAACTTGCCTGCGCGAGAAACGTTTGTCGTCCATACCGGAACAGCATACGGTGAGTACACCGAACTCGGAACGGGATCATTCGTCGCTGTGTTTCGATCGTTCGACACCGCAAGAGATTGGGCTGCTGAGTCTCCGATCTAGCAGTGATCCGGCGATAGCTTTGCACACGCTGCAAGAGCGACAAGCGTTGCAACAACAGCAGCAGGCGCATAACATCAATCAGGCACGAGCCGGAGGAAGAGGAGATCCTCTATTGTCGCCCTTGGGTGGACCGCTTTCTCTGCCCAGCTTCGAAGAAACCTATTCGCTCAAATACGGCACGACGCCGGCCGGTACCAGTGCGGTTCCCGCCGCAGAATTGCAAATCAAAATGGATGAGGATTGTTATCCATTGTCCTCGGCGGCCGATGGTATTGGTGGACCAGCTTTAAATCAGCCGCATACACATCACCACCATCATCATCATCACCATCATCACCAGCAGCAACAGCAGCATCAACAGCAACAGCAAGGGCAGCAACAACCACAGCATGTCAATCATCAGCAGCAATTATCAAGCCATCATAATTTATTAGGAAACCAACAGCAGCAGCAACACCAACAACAACAGCAGCCGGCTCAATCGCAACAGCAGCAGCATCATCCTCACCATCACCACCACCCACAGCAGCAGCAGCAGCAACAGCAGAATTCCAATAATTTCAGTTATCATGGCCATTTCAATGCCACCACAACACCGGCCTCTTCAAGTTCCTCGGCCTCATCGTATGAGTTCAACAACGGCTCCAGCTCGGGCAATGAGACCACCCAGAACTTTAATACAGCCTCAACGGGAGAAAGTTTCTATCATCAATATCAACTAACACAACCAAATGTAAGTAGCATCCACAAAAGCTCTTCAAACTGCCCCAGAAATTAAAGTGTTTCTTAGCCACATCATCCTGAACGTTTGAAAACAATGTCGCCCGTTTCGAATATTCTAAAATATGTTTCCATTTTAATTGAAAAAGAAATCTCTCTTTAGGTGCTCCATTTTCATTACCCCTCCAAACTAATCTAACCGTTCGTCTCTATTTCTCTCCCTTTCTTTCGTTCTTTCTTTCTCCCCTCCCAACTATCGTTGCAGAACTATCATTCAACGACAGCTGAACGTTATAGTCTACCAACATTTCCCACCATGTCCGAACTGGAGGCCGCCTCTGCCGCCGCTTCAGCAGCGGCCCTAGCTCCTCTGCGACGCGCCTCCTTGCCGGTGAATCGTTCCGAATCGCCGCTCAGCAGCCACAGTCCGAAACTTCCTAAATTGGTTATAGGTTCCAGTAATTCGGCCTTACATCTCAAGCATCATCCTTCCGCACATTCACAATTGTCAAGCGCTCCCAGTTCTGCATCCAATTCACCGAGTGTTCGGCACCAGACCTCCACACCCGTGCTGCATCATCAGATCAGCCAGTCGGCGGACATGCTCAATGGTCGCGTTTTACCCACAGCCCCGTCCCAGTTGTGTGCTGTCTGTGGTGATACGGCGGCCTGTCAGCACTATGGCGTGAGGACCTGTGAAGGCTGCAAGGGCTTCTTTAAACGTACCGTCCAGAAGGGCTCCAAATATGTGTGCTTGGCCGATAAGAACTGTCCGGTGGATAAGAGACGTCGCAATCGTTGCCAGTTCTGTCGTTTCCAAAAGTGTCTTGCCGTCGGCATGGTTAAAGAGGTCGTCCGCACCGATTCCCTGAAAGGTCGCCGTGGTCGTTTGCCCTCCAAACCCAAATCACCGCAAGAATCACCGCCGTCGCCACCCGTCTCCCTAATTACCGCACTGGTGCGGTCGCATGTCGATACCACACCGGATCCCTCGTGTCTCGACTACTCGCAATATCGTGAACCCACCCAAAAGGACACGTCCGTGGTCATGAGTGAAGCGGAAAAAGTTCAACAGTTCTATACGCTTCTCACCACCTCCGTGGATGTCATCAAACAGTTCGCCGAGAAGATACCCGGTTATTCGGATCTGACCGCCGAGGATCAAGAGTTGCTGCTGCAGTCGGCCTCATTGGAATTGTTTGTGTTGCGTTTGTCGTATCGCGCCCGAGTGGACGATACAAAAATGACCTTCTGCAATGGCATTGTATTGCACCGGAGTCAGTGTCAGCGTTCCTTTGGCGATTGGCTGAATGGTATTCTGGAGTTTAGCAAGAGCCTGCATAATCTGGAAATCGACATATCCGCATTTGCGTGTCTGTGCGCCCTGACACTGGTGACAGGTGAGCAAATGTCCTCCAACAAAGAGGAGCATTAAGATGTTATGTAGTGTAGTGTTTTAGAATAAGATATAGGTGATATGGAAGACCTCAAGACCGGGGACCATTCTCTTCCTGTTTCCTTTGTTTATGGAAGATTTCTGAGGAATTCTTTCATACAAAAGTCTTCAGAGAGCTTATCTTTCTGTAGAAGGCTGCATTGGCTTTACAAGAAGCGTAAGCGACCTAATAGGGTTTTTGTTGTATAAAATACCTAGGAGATCCTATTTTTGCTTGACAGACCGCAGAGTTCTTGGTTTTCTTTGGAATACCTCTCGTGTGTTGGTTTTGTTTACCTAAGAGGTGTTCCTCCAGTAGGTTATTTTCCTGTTATTCCGGTTATTTCTTCTACTCGATTAAAGAACCTCGGAGGCATCCAGATTTTCTCAGATCTCCTGTTTTTGTACAGAAGATATCAGTGATATTGTTCTCGTTTCAGAGACTTCCGAAAATGCATTTTTTTGCAGAAGATCTGCTATATCTTTTTTTTCTCTTTTCATACAGAAGACCTCCGGGAGGGATTGCATTATCGTATAGAAGAACCCTAATATTTTATTTTCATACAAAATCAGAGACATACATTTTTGTTGCAGAGTTTCAGAAATCTTTTTTTCGTTTAGAAAATATTCTGGGATTTTCTTTAATGTTTTGTCTTAGGAACTGCTTAAATGGACTTTCAAGGTCACTAACAACTTGAAGGCAAATAACAGATTACTATTTCATTACTTTAATCCGACGTTTCGATGGAACTTCCTCAGGAATGAGAATTTATTAAATCTGGCAACCCCGTATACAAAAAGGAACAACCTTTAGTTACAATGGAATAATTTAACAAATAAACTTAAATACAGGGTTTTCCAACAAGAGGTATTCAAAGAAAAATGAAATTTGTTGACATAAATGATCGGATGTTTGTTTCATAATGAAGAGGAAGGTATGCCGTTAATAATGAAAAAGAACATCAGCCAACTGAACACCACAACCACGCTTACAGGACCATATCCTTTTCATGAATTTGTCCATAACCAAATCGTAAAGTGGCTGCCCTATGTCCTCGATAGCCTCACGAATTCGATCTTTGAGGTCGGACAATAAACCCCACCAAACAGTCACGCGTTGAGAATGGATAGTCTTCTCAACAAACTCTTGGCTTTTCCGAGCCCCAGATGCGACAATTTTCCTTGTTGATGTAGCCACCGAGGTGGAAATGGGTCTCATCAGTCAAGATGATTTTTCGTTGGAATTCCGGATGATTTCCATGCATTTCAAGGACCCAATCGGCAAAGACATGACGTTGTTGATGATCGGCCGGCTTGATTTCTTGTGTTAACTGAACTTTATAAGCCTTAAGACCCAAGTCTTTATGCAAAATACGATGTAGTGACGTTCGTAGTATGCCCAATTCTAAAGGAATGGACAAACCTGGGTTTTCTTCAACACTTTCGACTACAGCAGCAATATTCTCAGTTGTTCTTGAGCGACGTGCACGGGTTTTATTCTTCACATCACTAACTTGTCCCAACAGCTCGAATTTGTCCACCAACTAGGTGCTTCACGACGACCCAAAAATTCTTTAGATTTGCGAAGTGTGACTGCAGGATT
Source organism: Hydrotaea cyrtoneurina (assembly GCA_958296145.1). Classification (NCBI taxonomy): domain Eukaryota; kingdom Metazoa; phylum Arthropoda; class Insecta; order Diptera; family Muscidae; genus Hydrotaea; species Hydrotaea cyrtoneurina. The sequence goes on along the minus strand of OY282514.1, from coordinate 44,387,552 downwards.
ATCACCATTTTTTTTAGTGAATTTTATTAATTTCAATGCGTTGTTGAAGAGGGTATAGTTCCATTTTTAGTAATGGCGTAGTATCTACTTGTCAAATGTCAAAAAAAAAGCTTCAAAAGTGAGAGCTACCGAAATACCGGGTGATTCAAGAATAACACCTCTTGTTGGAAACCCCTTTCATCAGTATCAGTGTTGCCAGATAGAGTTAGAATGTAAAATCTTCTGTAGAAAAAAAAAACTCAGCCATTCGGTTTCCACATCAGTGGATATACAAATAATAACGTGCACAGCTCTGATTCCAAAGAAGTTTCCCGTCTGTTCCTTCATCGAATGTTAAGGAAAATAAGTTATCAAATAAAATGATTGACTTGTTTTGAGCTAAAAAAGAAATGTGTTCTTTGCCAATGATTGGTGATTTTAGGGGCTCCCTATGAAGAGTAATATAGCAAACTTAATATACTTATTTCCTTTTCCACTAAATTTATATAAAACTGTATGAATTAAACAATGCAGAGAGAATTCAATGATGAATGAATTAAAAATTCTACTTTTATTGAAAATAATCTTAGATAGTTATTTATGATCAAAGTTTCAGAAAATAACATAGATCTTGTGTCTTGTTAAAGAGACCTCCGGAAAATTCTGCTCGTAATAACAGATCTTCAAGGTTTTCTTTTTTTGGTTTTATTTAGGAAGAAAAGACCTCTTGGATTTTATTTTTGCACTAAAGACTTGAAATATATTTTTTTCGTACAGGAGACATTAAAGGAATTCCTTTTGTACAGAAGACCTGAGAACTTCTTTTTGTTTACAAAACTTCTGAGATGTTCTTTTCGTCAAGAAGATCTCTGCTGTCTTCGAATAGAAAGTCATAGAACTATTCTTCGAGGTCTTCGTTGTGTTTGGAACAACTCCGAAGTTACACTATCCGTCGGGGATTTAATTTTTGTATTGGAACACTCTGAGATTTTGTACGGAAGACCTGAGATGCTTTCGTTCCATCAGAACATACATTTCCTAAAGAGAAGTCTCCTAAATCTTAATTTTGTTTAAACAATAGAAGACCTGAGATGCCTTATTTCTAGAGTTTTTTTTTTTCATTTCCCGGGAAACCGGGAAAAATACTAGCATTTCCCGGGAATCCCGGGAAGTGTTGCTCAACCGACAAATAAGACGAACAAAGTTTATTTTGCAGTATGTGTTTATGTACACACGGCAGTACCATCGCAGCTGAAACAAAAAATTATAATTATAATGGAATAACAAAATATTGACAGGAGGATGATGCCAGATCACTCTATGATTGTTGGTTATTAATTATCAAATGAAGGTCTCGCCAAAATCTCTATAAGTATTAACTCTCAATTAGTGAAAAGAGAATCGTAGGTGACGAAACTCTTACAAATGGAATGGAATATTCTGGTCATTCGCTACGATATCAATTCAACTGATTTCCCGCCCCGGACCTCCCGGGAGAGAAACTCTACTCCTTTCCGTACAGTATCAGAAACAGAACTTTCGTACAGAGAAGACTCCGAAAACTTAATTACGTTTGGAAAACCTTCTGGAATGTTCGTTTTTGTGCAGAAGATCTCCGAGGTCCTCTTCGTGAATTCTTTATGAAAATAAGACTTTTGAAACCTATTCTATATTCAATAAAGTTCGTATAGTAGATCTCATAGACCATAGGAAGGTACAGTACACCCCAGCGGTCTTCTTTAATACAAAAAAAAACATAGAAGTCTTCTTGGCTTAGAGAACAACTCCGAGGTCTTCCTATCACTTACCCTATATACCGAATTTCTTTGATAGTTTAGGCTATATACTCGTATGTTACTTTATCCTTATATCCATAATAATCATCATTCTTTGCTATTTTTCCCCCCATTCTGTTTCCAGAACGCCATGGCCTACGTGAACCGAAAAAAGTCGAGCAACTGCAAATGAAAATCATTGGCAGTCTGCGCGATCATGTCACCTACAATGCCGAAGCTCAAAAGAAACCCCACTATTTCAGTCGTCTCCTGGGTAAACTGCCCGAGCTGCGATCACTCAGCGTGCAAGGGCTCCAGCGGATATTCTATTTGAAATTAGAAGATCTCGTGCCGGCACCGGCCCTCATCGAGAATATGTTCGTGGCCAGTTTACCATTTTAAAACGATTAACCAAAACCGAAACTTCCCCGTATTCATTTAAGCCAGAATGAAGAGAATACAAACAAACAAACAAAAACTAAACTAAACTAAACCGATAATACAATGTAAATTATTTTTAATAAAATCCTAAGGAGACAGAATGTAAAAACCAACGTATGTATATAAAAGAAAAACATTAAATTAAAATTTATTATTATTATTTATACATAAATCTAGCAATTAGTTCTAGCGTATAAGTGTTGAAACCATATAAGAAATAATATAAGAATTGTTTATTTTCCAAATAATTTCTTTTTGTTTTTTTTTACTATTTTCTTCTTTTTGTTTGGCTGACAATGCTTTAAAAAAAACGACATTCGCATGACAAAATCATCTTTTAAGTCCTTACATGACGACTTGTCCTCTTTTGCACTTATTCATTTCTTGTTGTTGTTGTTTTTTTTCTACCACCCTCTCTACCGCCTCATCAACTATTTATCGCTGTTGTATGGACATTAATTGAAAAGAACAACAACAACAAAATAGAGATAGTTTAAGTTGTCAAAATCGTGTAGCAATCGAAACGAATCGTATTGAATTGAAAGCACCAACCCCAAATACTACCCGGAAAAAAAAACAACACAAAATAACCGCTGTCAATAAGTGACCACAAAATAAAAGAATATTGAAGGCATTTGATGAAAGCACAATGCGGCATTGCAAAAGAAAATTGTGATGGAATTGGAATGGAATTTAAACAACAAAAAGCAAAGAAACCAAAGTTAATCATTTGAAATTTTATTTGTTATAGAAATCTCTTACTATCACATCGAAGACCACAGAGTTCCTTCCTATCTTGGCATGTAAAACCCCATAGACTTCTTAACACAGAGGTCTTCTCTCTTAATGTGTACAAAATCTCACCCATCTTTTCATATTCAAAACGTCAGACGTCTGGTTTTCGTATGGCAGCCCATAGAGGTCTTATCTTCGCAAAGAACTCTTCCAGGGATCTTCTATTCAAATTGAAAACTTCTGTGGCCTTTTTCAAGGAGGTCTTAAACTCGTTGGTACTTTTTTTTCAATATAGACTAAAATTTGACACTCTGATTGAATTGATTTTCAAACTATTTTATCCGCCCGTAAATTGTTTTCTTCGATTCCATTAAAATAATAATGGAATGCCATAGAATATTAATTTAATTAATTACCATATTAATCGAACATCTTCGCAGGCAGGTACAAATTTTTCTGGAAGCTTCTTCTCTATGTAGCACTTGTCTAATTTTTAATTGAAATACGGTTTTCGTTTTTTTCTCTATTGAATTAGGACGTTGAATCTCCCAAAGTTGGAAGAAGTCACACGCTCTGGGGCCACGTACAACCATTTCCCCACAGAACTGCCTATGGGTAAACCTTCACCCTCTCTCCATTATCTGTCTGTATAGGTGTGAACGTCTTTTCCACCTGCTTCCTTCTAGTTCAGTAAAGAAACAGAAAACCGGTGCGACAATAAAAAAACCGGACTTGAAGAGTTACCTATATTACAAATTAATTTAGCTTAATTAATATATAATCTAATTTAATTAATGTGATAATTAGATTTTTTTAACGGTATTAAACAGAAACAGTCGGAATGTTTTTTAGTTCGCTGTAGTTTTTGAGCAAATAGTGTATTGTGTCTCCATTATAGCATTGGTCATTGGTCCAATGTCGAACGACAACGTTCGCTTGCTTTCTAATCGACAAACAGCTGATTTCGTAGCCACTGCTCATTGGCCCAGTGTCGAACGACAACGTTCGCTTGCTTTCTAATCGACAAACAGCTGATTTCGTCGCTTAAAAAGCATGCGAACGTTGTCGTTTGTCATCGTGCCATAGGCTGTACATTTCGTCTCATCATTGATTAAATGACAAACTTGACCAAAATATTGTGTCTAGACCACCGTGAGTTTAGGCCGGCGAGGCAGGTGCTCATGTAAATCTTGAACACATCTGTCTAGAGTGGGCACGTACCAGTGCCCACTGAGATCAAAAGCAGAAAACCAACAGTTGAACGTTTGTAAATTGCCCTCTCCCACGTCACTATTTTCACTACTTGTATTTTCTAAAACATTCAATTTTGTTTTCAAGGTGCAAGAGAGTAGATGCTTAAATCTTGGCCACTTGACTCAGCCGAAAGGTCGGAAGTCCGTGGAAATGATATACACGGCACCAACAATAGAATATATTAAACTAAAATCGAGAGAAACCTTTCATACGGTCTTATTATTAGCCGGCGTTCAAAGATCAACATCTTAAAAGATTTCTTTAGAAAAAAAAATTGAATTTTGTTTGCTTGAGAATGTTTGAATATTTGAAAATGTGTTTTGCAGAAGCTTTAGCTGAGTGATCATTATAGAAACCCGGTTTAATCACGATTATTGAAATGGAATTCCCATCTCATACTATAGTTTTAACAATTTACCCGTATTTAACAACCAAAGAAATGCTTTCGAAACTTCCATTATCGACCGACTCATTATTACAATAAAAGACAGAAATACCTGGCGGAGTTATCGCTCGGAATGCCGTTTATTGTTTCAAGACTCATGTTACAAATAAACCGAAAATGATTCTGAAATTTTCAGTTGGCATATGAGAATATAAAAAGAAATTCCTTTAAAATTACTGAACTGTTCCCCCAAAAGTTAACCCATCCATTTCACATGATCCTTTCGCAATGTCTCATTGTGGTATCCAGATCGAAGCCTTCATATTCACATTTAGTCCGTAAGTAAACGCACAAATATCGTATATTAATAAAAACAAATTATATAGAAATAAGTTTGTTTAAAATGTATTTCATTCATATCTAGTCATGCGTTAATGTTATCCTTTTAGTTTACATTTTGTACCTGTATCTTTTAAGACTTAGAGTTACATTCATAATATCCCCCCCCAAATTCGAAAATAATTCGAAATTATTTAACAGAGGGGCGTGGTCAGTAAAACTGTCCAACCAAACCGTTTCACAAAGATTCTCATTAGATCAGATCCATCAAGCACATAGATACGTAACATAACTAGGAAATTACTTGTTATACTTTAAGGAACACAAACAAGGTAAAATGGAATTTAATGTGCCAGAAGGATGGAAGGAACGTGATGAGTTCCAAGTTATTAACATTCAAGTACCTCCTGCTCAGTTATGAAACAGATTCGTATGCAGTGAATACTTAATCATTGAAAACTCTAGAAAATCTTCTGTCTATTCTAGAAAATCCTGTGATTATTTAGTGAGGGGTATTTTTAGTTTGGCGTTATGTTTTACAATGAAAACGTGAAGTCAAAAAAGAATCCTCTAATCGTATCTTACAAAATTCCATAAATGGATCAAAAGAGTTTCGTAGCTAAAAAATTCTTATCCCGTTCAATGACTATTCACTTAAACGAGGCCCCTTTCTAAAGCTTTCGTTACAAAAGCCTCTTGACCACTATAGACATATTTACAAATTTTACCTATCGATAATAGAAAGGACAGAAACTCCAAGTAAATGTTTAATAGAATGGCGCCCAACTGAAAATAGTTGTAGCTCCGATGAATAGTCGATATTTATCGCCAAAAAAGCTTCTGCATTATAGTTAAACTTTTCGCAGCGGAGTTTTATTTAAAAAAAGAAAGATTTGATACGTGTTGTCCCAGTAATTCCGAATGGGTTAAACTGTTAACCCTACGATTAGAGAGTTTGTCCCCAGGAACCTTCTCACACTTAAAAGGGTTAAATAATTGTAGTGGAATCTGTTCCAAAATTGGGTGTTATATTGTTTCGAACTTATAATAATCTAATACAAACTCATCACCGTCCGGATTATCCTTTGCTGTCTAAAATTCCCTGTTACCATATCATCGTAGAGTAATTGTAAGTCCATTATCTGTATTGCCCATAAATTTCTTATTTTAAAATCCGTCTGCACGGCACGTTTTATCTTTTTAAAAGTTATCGAATTGACAAAATTCCTGGAAACAAAAGTGTCGTTCCTCAGCCGATAACATGGCACACCGAATCGATAATTCGATTAGATAAATCGTAACGTGTGATCGTTCAACCATACACCATAGATTGTAAGTCTACGTATAGTATAGAAAAGAAACCAGAAATTTCAATTTCACACGAGAGTTAAAGTACCTTCAAAATGTCTGATAATCGAATAGAGAATTAATCCAGCGTTAAGGACATTTTCCAATCACACTCCCCCAAAAAAAAAACAGTAAAATAGATAGCCATCATAAAAGGAAACTAAATATACCGGAATAGATATCATAACCCATCCATCCATCCATCCATCATTGTCGAGAGATTGAAGAGTAATTTTGTACAAACATTTCCTGGAAAAGTTATTCTATAAAACGCCCTAACTGGTCGTTTGATGATTGTTACTGGAACGCAAATCAGCTGTTTTTCGTGTTAAAGGTATGCAAACATTATCGTTCGACATCGTGGGTAAGGCCTACACGTTGTTGAAAGGTTGGCCTTTCATTAAAATTGTGATTGAAATTATCACAGAAATACGCGGTTGGGTGGTGGTACTCACCAGATATAAAATGTTTATTACTCGAGTTTTAGATGTTAATTAATAATTGTTTGAACAAGGACATTGTATTAATTGCGGAGCAGTAATTGAAAAGTGCTGATTTTGAGAATTACGCAGATAAGAAGCTTCAACATGTGTGACGCATGAAGTATCTTCCAAATTGCAGTGAATCCCAAATAAAATCGGCTCTATGAAAAATGCCACAAATAAAAATGAAGAATTTCCCAAAATAAATGAAAAATCCCCGCCAAAAGCCCAAAATTAAAATTCCAAAAAAAATCGGCTCTATGCCACAAATAAAAATGAAGAATTTCCCAAAAATTCTGAAAAATCCCCCAAACAATTTCTGAAAAATTACCCACCCAATTCAATATCACCCAAATATTATGAAAAAACAACATTTTAAAAAAGAAAAATATGATTGACATCTGTTATGAAAATTTACCCAAAAAAAAAAAACAAAAAATGCCCCAAAAATTAAAAATTGCGAAATTTTTCATTGTCCGACAAAAAATGTAATGATTTCTCGATTTTTTTGGAGAATTTTTCATTACGTGAGTTTTATGGGGCGCATTTTTCATAGAGCCCATAAAATCCTTACCGATAATAACAAAAGATTTCAATAGTTAATGTTTAGCAGAAAAAATATTAAATTAAACGAATTTTTACTCCATTTAATACTTTGGTTGAGATAAATTAATGCTGGATGCGTGCTTTCTACTTGAGATGTGCCACAGGTAGCTGATGGTTTCATCTGCCTTTCGGTCTTCACATATATTTATCCGCCGTCGGATGTGTGTACGTAAAATACCCAAGACAAAATTGGCTCTATGAAAAAGGCTCCAAAAAAATGAAGTGTTCCCAAAAATAGATTAAAAAAAATCACCAAAAAGGCCAACTTGAAGAATTCTCTAAAAATTCTAAAAAATTTCCGAAATAATTTATGAAAAAAATCCCCAAAGAATTTAAAAAAAACTCCCGAGGCTGGCCGACCGGTCAAAAAGCTGCCACTATTGCCAGCTTACTTTAAAGATTTCAAGAATACTTTGTAAGTTATATTCCCGTACTTTAGTTAGTGTTGCCCGTTGCCCTGAATTCGCCTGAATTCATCAGGTTCTTTTATATTGTCCAGTTTTTAGGAAAAATTATATTTGTTTCGGAAATACGTGCATGTCAACTTATCCAACAAATACAAACACTTTACTTTTTTAGATGGCAACCCTAAAAATTGGGGAAGTTTTAATTGTTCACATTTTGGGCTATTTTGAGTATGAAAAATGACCTAAAAACGAAAAATGAAATAGAATTTTAAACTTATGGAAACCCCAAATTATTTGGGGTATTTTTCATAATGAAAAACCTCCATTTTTGGTAGTATTTTTCATAATGAAAAACTCCCAATTATGGACGAATTTTTCATAATGAAAACTGACCCAATTTATTTATATGGTATGTTTGTGGGTCATATTTCGCTTTTTTTTGGCATTTTGCAGTTGTAGCATTTTTCACAGAAGCAAATCTCTGTCTTTTTCACATAATTTGCATATTATGTAGTTTCGAAATTTAAAAAATATAAATTTCATCAAATCTAGAATACCAAAAATTTCATTATTTGTGGATTCTAAGTTGGATTATGTTTACATTACAAATATTAACCCAGTGATTTTAAATAGTCACGGGTGCGCACTAGCAACAATCTAACTGACAGCAATACTCACGATTTCTAATGCTGCTATCAGACGATGTGTTTTTTCACATAGGTTCCGTCTCTTTTTTTATCCATATGTAATTCCGTATGTATAACAAAATTGTCGTTTTACATAAGATTCATAATATTTGCTATCAGACGTGCATATGCATTTTTCTATGACATAACCTCTAAACGTAAACAAAAGCTGAGTGATGTGTATTTTTAAAAAACAGCTATTTTGTTTATGTTTGCCAGATGATAATTGGGCATGCTCTAATTGAAAAAATTACATATATATGTTCACATGTACATATTTTACCAATGCAATGCTTCAAATGTATTCAACGATGTGTACAACTTTTACAGATGGAAAATTTGACAGTAGATACATATGTAGGTAAAAAAACCCATCTTCTGATAGCACCTTAAGAAATATGCAATCGGAAATGTAACATCTCAAATCATCTTCAGTCTTGCTCTCCTGGTCTCTCGACGAACACAACCACATCGTTGATCGCTTGGCGAATTTAACCTCCACATGCATTTGGTATAAGATAAATTCATAACAATGCATGTAAAAATAAAAGAAGTACGAACACGACACAGACTTTTAATTTGTGCGTAAAATATATTTTTCTATCCGATATCTGTCTCTCATCCAGCAATCGTAACTTTATTTCTAGCTCTATAGATAGTGGTAGGCTGTTAATATTAAGTATAGCATTACTCTCTCGTCGAATAGGAGATTTATTGAACGCTCAGCAGATCAAGTCATAAAGAACAGTTCGACACTGAAAATGTCCTCCGACAATTTTGTATTCTAAAGTGTGTGTGTGACATCATTATGACTTTGTCTGTATTCCCCACTCTCTCTCTCTCCCTCTCTCTTTCACACAAAGTATATGTACTGTCCCTCCATTTTTCACCCTCCATTGTGATAGAAATGTTATTTTTATAGTTACATATTTCTGTGTACCTGTAGGTCCCCAACATCCATCTCAAATAGTAACCACATAGTATATATAGTCTACATTCATCTACAATCATATATAGTTAATTGATATTTTATACGTCGTTAAATTTTTTACAACTTTCCTTTAAAAACAAAAATACGTTATAGTTATGACAAAAACTATCGTATAAAAAAGTGTTATGTGTGTGTTTTCTTAACTTGAATTGACAAAAATGTAAATTCATTTTACATACATATATTTTTAATCTCTCTTGACTAAATTTAAGTAGTTAGTTCAAATATATACATTTATATGCCTATACATAATATAGATTTTCCAATTGTTTATATTTATATATATATAGAAAATCGTAGTTAATCCCCAAAAACATTCAAACACGTTTACATACATACATACATATTTTTCGATTGCAATAATTGGTGTTACGTACGAGTATTGTCGTTACTTTTTGACTTAATGTTTCTAAATACTATTTTGGAAAAAGTGCTAATCTTCTTCAAGAATACATATCGTAAATGTTTAAAACAATACATTTTTTATACCTTATTACACATACATACACATGCATATTTCTTTTAAGTATGAAATTCCAAAAAAAAAAAAAATAACGAAACAAATTAATCTTTGGTTCTGTATGTTTTGTAAATGCAATTCTCATACGGCCCTGTTCAGACAAAGGAAAACTAGACATTCTCCAGACAAAGTGAGAAATTCGCATTAATTCTTAAAGAAACGAATTGAAAAATTCCCGATTTCTTCTACCACTTGTTCGGGATATAAAACTACATCGGTCCTGTTTCAATAAGTAGCATATTTGTGTGGCAACTCTAAACCAGTTGGTGCTCCAAAGACAGTGCACATGATACAATTCGGCGACCTTTTTTCATATATCGATAATATTGTTATCATCTAGACTGCATTAATAAAACTATAGCATTGTCAATATGAACAAATGCAAATTATCGATTTAAAAGTTGATCGAAATGGTGTTATGATTTTAATTTGTTTTAAAATTTTTGCAAAAGTAATTTGATATTTTTATGCCGTTTCTCTATCCAGAAATATTTAATATGATTAAAAAAAAATATTTTTACGTAAAACAATAACTGTCTTCGATTATATTTCAAAATGCTCTTTCGAATTTTGTGCAAATTGGGGCACTATCTCTATCCAGAAATATTTAATATGATCAGGAAATATTTTTACGTAAAACAATAACTGCCTTTGATTATATATCAAAATCTGCTTTAAAATCTTGTGCAAAATCCTCTAGTTTTCACCATTGAAATTATATTTGTAAATTACTTTTGTAATGTAAACGAATACAGTAAAATTTGCTTAGCTGCCCCTTCGCTGTGTTGCGAAGCATTTTATTGCAGCATTTGTATGAATTTATCTCATTTAGCTGCACTTTCGTCCTAGCAGCCGCGATCATCGTGTTTCACAATTCAATTTCCTATAGAAAAAAATTCGTTTACCAACACTTTCAAAATCGATATCGCATAATCATATGTTTACCGAAATTATTATTGTGTAAGTAATCGATGAAATCATCATCACTGAAACAAATTGAAATGTAAAACATTTCAGGCTTTGTCAAAGTGTAAAAAAAGTTTAATAAATGTGATCTTTGAATTTTTAAATAAAACTAACGATTAATAATTAATCATAGAGCAATTCTGCAAAAAAAAACGGTAACAAATTGAGATAACAGAATCATATATGAAGGTAAAAAAATGTGCATAACTACCTTATATGTGCCGGATATACACATATAAACTATCTTACTTAGTTTTCAGAATATTTACTTATGTGTACGACAGGACCAAGATTTCTAAATATTTTTTTTCTTTCTTAGTATATGTTACATGTTTACAAAATGTATAGAACTCAGAGGAGAAATTACATATTTATAATGTAAATTGTTGTTTAAATCCAAATGTTAATTGAATTTTTGAAAACTTAAAAAAGTAAACTACTGAAAATCCGATATTTTTCTACATTTTCTAAAGGATTTTTTTCTTTTTTTTTTTGGTTTGTTTTTCAAAACTACACATGTACCTTAAAAAAAAAACAGTTAAACTGAAACTGAAGTGAAACAAAGAGAACCTGATTTTCGTAGAGGACTTTTTCATACGAATCCGAAGAGCTGATACCATAGTTTAGAAATAAGAAAAACAATAAATGAAAAACACACAAAATAGGAAAGTAGAGCAGAGCGAGCGAAAAAGAAACCAAAAATGGAAAAAAAGAACACTAAATAAGCACTTTTTTTATTCAAACATACAAACCATACTTCCTTCCTTTCCTCCTTTCCTACAACTCCACCCCTTAAATGGACACACACAAATAAAGCCTTTTTTGTAATAAATTTTTTTACATTTTTGCATAAAACTATATGTGAACGTATTTATAAAACAAACGAGAGATTTCTTTATATTTTTAATAACAATATAAATTGAAAAATGAAAGAAAACCGCAAAATCTTTACCAAACAACATTAGATAGACAGAACAAAAATTATATATATATATATATTTAAATAAATAAAATGGCATAAACTTAAATAAAATATACATACAAATGAAACTACAAATATACACAGAGACACGAAGGAAAAAGTTGAAAAAAAGAGATATATTTTGTTACCTAAAATCCTTTTTAAACAAGAAAAAAATCTTTAAAAAAATATAAAAACTAAATATAATTAATATTTAAGAACACAAAATACCAGCAACACAAAGGAATCATTAGGTTAATATAGTTATTAAATGCAGAATAAACAGTTATCTATACATACATATAATCGGTAATAACAATATTAAATAATATTTCTACAACAACAACAAATATTATTAGTATTTGCATAACAACATAAAGGTGTATGTGATTTTCGTTTTCGTTTTTGAAATTGCACTTTTATTTTTAAATGGCGTAACACAAAAAAAAACAAAAACGGTTTTACACATAACAATAACAAAAGAAACCAATGATTAAAGAATGTTTATTATTGGCAAAACTGAAAGAAAAACCTCTTTAAAAAAAAACAAATAACGACTAAATCTCCAAATGGTCCTACTCGCCGGCTGGCTGTGCGATCAACCGATTAATCAAACAAATTCGGAGGATGGTTTTTTTTTTTTGATTAAAACACAATTATAGATTATAAATCAATCAATCGGCATCTACATAATAATGCACATAATTAAATGAATTATTAACACTTCAACTAATTAAAAAGCACTTAAACATTTAGTTGATGACACCCATAATTGGTCAGCGATAATTATATAATGAAGTCTTTCGATTAATCGCTTTCCAGACGGTGTAATTACTGAGTGACTAAGTGTGAGAGAATTTCATCAGTGGATGTGTTTTTCTGTAGTTCAATTTGCATATGACGTAGTCGTCGTTTTGTTTTGTTTGAACTGTGAAACTTTATTCTAACACATAAAACAAAAGATCATAAGAACGTGTGAACGGCACCGCTGACACTTTGCATTGTGACAGAAGTATCTTGAGTTTTATATGATAATTATCATAAAGGTCTAGACCATCACACATGAGATAACCACGATGCGAGGTCTTAGTTAAAATTTTAAGACCATCTTACATTTTGAGTTGTAACACCCAGCTGATATGGCAACTGCACGACGAGCCAAAGAGCAAACCGTTATCGATAACGAAACGGATGAACGTTTCTTTCAATTGCTGAGTCAATTTTGCAGATTGTGCGAGGTCTTTGTGCAAAATTTCAATCAAACTGAATGCAACGGAGAAAATGCATGAACAGTTTTACGATAGGCAGGTAGTAATGTAAATTTGTGTGTATGCGTTACAGCAAACAAAAAATCAAAATGTTTTGATTTTGACCGTTTAAAGGGCGCTTTAATGGGGAATTGTTGTGATCGTCGATGTTCATGGACAGAGTCGCACATTCTCGGCTGCCACATTCTCGTCAATGTGCAGCGTACGGCGATGGGACAGTGAGTGTTGTCCTCTAGCATATCAGTCTGATAAACTTGTTGCATAAACTTGCGTCCAGATGTCTCAGTTAGGCCAAAACTTTTGGGCCTGAATTTGCAAATAAGTGTGTATTATTTCCCAGCATTGTTTAAACGTAATGCAAGTTTTCTCTCTCCTGACTTTCTGCGAAGATTTCCAAAGTTGTCACTGTCAACATAACATCTGATTCAAAAAGAAATCGCTATAAAAAATCGAAATAAAAAAAATCCATAAACACATAATTTATTTCCATTCTTCGGTAGTGGTGCGAATAGGAGTCACATTTGGCAAATATTTGACCCAAACATGTTTTTCCGTGTTGTAGCAAAACAAAACGTCAAATACTTTCAAATATGTGTTCACATTATGCACAATTGTGTGACGGTTTTGGTGTCAAATATTTTTTAACGCCTTTCGGACTACAAATTTATTTGACCAATTTGCCAATAAAAAGACACAAATAAATATTTTCCATCAATAATAAAATTCCAAGATGGGATTTTTTAAGTAGAAACATTCGAAATAACGGCAACAAATTAAATAAAATATCAATTCTTAATACTTCGCCCTGTTCTTGAGATATTGACATTTGGATTTTTTAATTTAAACATATTAAATAAAATACAAATTCTTAATAAGTCACCCTGGTCTCAAGATTTGACATTTTAATTTTGGAAATTTTATCTCAAAAACTAGAGTAGCTATATTTTTATTTTATATATTTATTTTATTTTATAAGAATTTTCCCCCGATATAAACACAAGTTGTAAAGTCAAGGCGACCACGACTTGTGCCAGCTGTTATTTCCACATGTTTGCTCTTACCATAGTTTCGTAAGAGCAAATACATTTTTTTCAAAAAGTGTGGCAACTGTTTGGCATTGTGTGTTCACACTTGTCGAATTTCTGTTTGCTGGCAAATAATTTTATTTGTCAACAATCAGCTGATTTCTTGTTTGCCCCCTTAAAATATTTGATGAAGCGATTGTGATAAGCAAACATTTGATTATTTTGTAAATTTGCCAAATGTGTACCTGGCTTCAGTGACTATTATATGACAAACTCGGGTTTAAATTCACTTCGACAATGGCGACTACGTTAAAAGCGAAAAAAAAATTACATACAAACAATATAAAACTTCTCAAAAATAAAGGCTTTGGACGGGGTTTAAACTGCAGCAGCCAGGGATCAGTGAGTAAACAAATGTATCTTATTTGAGTATACTTCTCCGCAAAGAATATCAATTGGTCCTGGTAAAATTCTTATTCTCATATTCTCTTAGTGTACCATGAACCTTATCACATCCTTGGTGAAAATCAGTTGTGACCTTTAATCGATTGATTGTTTGTAACTGAATCCTTGTGAAAGCAACTTAAACCATATTGTTGCCAAATCGAAATGATACTTCGGTGTTTGAGCATGTCAGCATTCGGCCGGCCAGTCGACCGACCCTCCATCCAACCAGTTTCTTCTAAATCATTCAAATCATATGTACATACATATATATATATATATATGTACATATATAAATCTCTTAAATAAAAAAAAAATAATTTTCACTGGTTTAAACCAAATATCCCATCAAATCCGTAACTAAAAATGCAAACAATACCGGCAAAACAACATACCGATATGCATATGTATGTAGATAAGTATATGCAACAGAATCGCATTCAAACCTAACAAACATTATAAATTTCTATGATAAACTAAACTGAAAAAAAGAACACACACACAAAACCAAGCAAAAACAATAAATGAAATAATATATTCATGCATATTATTATTTAACCTCTAATAAATAAACATAAAACTAAACAACCACAACCAACTCCGTAAAGATGCTAAAATAAATTAAATTAAAAATAAATTTAAAATCATCTGAAATGTTCAGCGAACAAATTGGCCTAATGCATATTAAGTCCAATTTACGAGTACACATCGTCGACAAAATGAAACTGTATATCCGCTTTAATCAGTAAGAGATACGATTAATATTTAAGTTTATTTTCGATCATTAAGATCAATAACAATTGTTGCATCACAATGTATGTATTTCCTTTTAAGTTTAGTTATTAATTGCTAAATTCGTTACGTCTACCACTTATTTTGTAAATTGAAAATGTTTCACTTTACATACGTATATAGAAATATAATTGTTTCAATCATTTGTTAAGTTTTATTCGTTTCTAATTATTCATTAAACAGTTGTAAGTTTTTTTTTTTTTTTGTTACTGGCATTATTAATTGCATTGACTATATTTTTATTATTATTAATCTTAATGGAAAAAAATAAAAAATATAATAAAACAAACTATTTTTTCCTTGATGTACAAATGACATGTGTTTTATTTGAGGCCAAAGTGTATCTAATAACTTACAGAATTGTCTGGGTTTAACAAAAATGAGCTGAGTAAGATAGTTGTGGTCATCACAGGACACACCTATTTAGGATACGATGTTCCGAGAACGACGAATGTGGGGCATTCGGAGACGACGCCGAGACGGCGGAACACTTACTGTGCCAGTGCCCCGCTTTCTCGCAGATCAGGAAAATCAAATTAGGAGAGGACACCTTAGATGAGCTGTCGGTCGTCAAAGCAATGGACATAAGGAATTTAAGGAACTTTATAGAGGAGACCCAATTCCTAACGTAAAAAAGCGGAAGGGAATTTGTAGAAGAAACCAGGAGCGCACAACAGGCCCAATTGCTAGCCTAGGTGTATGTCAACGACATGAGACGGTCATGGTACATGACCGATCCTCCATATCAACCAAACCTAACCTAACCTACAGAATTGTCTAAAAACAGGATTTCATAATTGTCATTCGTACATTTTCTTTTTTGACAAACCAATCTACTGATTTTGAGTTTCTATCTAACTAATGTTCTAGTTCTTTGGAAAATGTTGGAATTTACTAAAATTTATTTAATTTCAATCGAGAACCGTATTCTGTAAAATGTATTTCTATTAAACTGAAATAGAAATAATTTAATTAGTAATCAAAAAAGGTGGATTCATTCTGTGGCTTCTGCTTGGGTTAGCGAACTGGAATTTCACATGTATACTTGCCCACAAACTATATTTGTGATCCGGTTTGGATTTTTCAGAAATGTCCTTATCAATACGTGTTGAAACATTCTTTAATTTGGCGCAGTTAAGTGTCAATCGCTGCTGACAGTCGTGTGTCTGGTTAGGTCAGACAACGAACATGGTTTTCAAGAAGCATTAGTGGAATTCCAATCACTCAAATGTCATTGGATTTTTTTCCATGCTAACAACGCTTGGGATTGGTTTATGTTACAGTCAAATGTGCAGCATGTGGCAAGCAGAGATATTAACGTGAGTTGCCTGCTGAAAGTGCGACAGCGATAAGGACATTGAAATATCCAGATATACACTATAAGTTTTAAGTTGCATACATCTCTGTTAAAATATTCACTTTTCAGAAAATTAATCACTTCAACCTTCGTCCCACCCAGGGCTGTGGAGTCGGATTTTGGAGTCGAAAAACTTGCTCGTCTCCGATTTCGAGTTTTATTTAAAAATAAAATGTATTGAAAACTAGATAGATTAACTATTAGATTAATATTTTTAAAATTTTAAATATTTTCGATTTTATGAACATTTTTAGCTTCAAGATACGAACGCACCTAAGTGTAATATAGAGTACAGGGATAATGGACGGAAATACAATTTTCAAAATTATGATATTTTTAACTGCTCAACTCGGAGTCGTAGTCCAGCAATTTTGGCTGGACTCCACAGCCCTGGTCCTACCTAAAAAATATTAACTTATATTGATATACGAAAGTCTTCTATATAAACTGTTTATAAATCTCTATATTAATAAGTGTTCGATATTTTTTTTAGAGCCAGCAACATCCAGAATTTAAGTTTCTTTGGGCTAAGTTCAGTATTGGATCACACACTTTGTTTTTTTTACAGACGTCCAAATTTGAAAAGGATCTAAATAGATCCGAAGACCTTTTCAACTCTATTTCAAAAATTTTAGAATATTATCCGGACAGTGAAATTGCATTTGTTAGCACCTCTTGGTAATTCGGGTCACTGCATCATTTCAGCATCCTTTTTGTTCTCCGATCTTCGGGTCACTTCTCAACCAGTCACAACACGGACTCTGTACATATGTATACGAAAAGATGCGTTGAGCAGAGCTCGAAATTTTGTTGGAAATTATGTTACCTTGAGAATAATGTCGATGAAATAATTCGTCTTGGTATGAAGACCTTCGTAGACTACTTCGATTAAACCTTCAAATCAGACCTGCATAGAGGAAGCTTTCAGAAATCGGCGTTTCACTGAGCTGTTACGCATGCAAAAAACTTCTTCGCGAACAGCGTCTTCATGCTAAAGTTATTTCTTCTCCCAAGGTAAGGGACAATTCTTCATCTTATATCCCAACTCTTGTGAACGATGGTCGGTTATTCATTGACCCCGTTGAAACCTTCTGGCTGAAATATTTGCA
The DNA here is from genome assembly GCA_958296145.1 of Hydrotaea cyrtoneurina. Lineage (NCBI taxonomy): Eukaryota > Metazoa > Arthropoda > Insecta > Diptera > Muscidae > Hydrotaea > Hydrotaea cyrtoneurina. The sequence continues at coordinate 44,369,683 of OY282514.1, read as the reverse complement.
AACAACTAGTGTTTGTCTGAAAGCAGTTAGCCACTGCCAGTGATCGAAACCGTATCTACTTCGATACCTCCGATATTGTTTTCGAACATGTGTAGGTAAAAGGGTTCTTACAGGTCTCACGGCCTGATCAAAGAGTGGAGAAGACTTCTCAAGACTCGGCGTAATAAAAGTAAGTACTGACAAGCCTAGCGAGTCTCTTCCAACTTGCTCTGAAAAGAGCAGTGTAGTTCGGCAGCAGGGCATGGATTCACTGGTTACTGATCCGAAAGCAACTGCATCTGTACATCGTTTAGTTGGAAAATACCGCATATCGAACTAAAGAGGTGATGGCCAGAAACGGTACGACGAATGGGCTGATTTTTCTCAAAAAGATAGGTCAGCGGGATCCTTCCAACCGTCATGGGAGGCTTTATGATGCACCGGCAGGATATCGCTAAATTTGAAAGAATTTACGGCTCCACCGTTGACCTCCTGGAAGCTGAAACTTCCGAAACAATCAGACCAGCATTTCATCTAGGAATCTCATCCAGCATTTCATCTAGGAAACCACCTGCTGGCACAGTAGAGGCTGTTCGGTATGATGTTGTTAGAGTTTTCCCCACACCGGTTGGGATAATGGATCCAGTTCCAGAGAAACCAACGACATCGAAGAATGTGAGTGAAGTTTATGCACCATTTACAAAGATTAAGGAAGGGTAGAAGTTAGGCGACTCTCATGGTGGCTTCTTGGCTAGAGGAACTTAATCACCCTTATCGCCAATTACTTGCGAACATTTTATTCCCTCGGATGTTTTTGTTCCCCCGAACAAAAATTTGGTATCGCGAATGTCCCGTGAACAATTGTTCACTTCGAAACATATGGCTGATTTCGAGAATGATCAGCTGTTTACAAATTTCTGTTGAGAAAACGAAAAACGTTTTTTGGTGGTTTTTAAATTACGTTATTGATTAAATAAAAAATTCCAGTGTATGCATTAAAATGTTTCGAATTGGTAGTATTGTGTTACTTCAGGAAGAAAACAATCAAAGGAAGGCAAAACAGAGCATTATTAGAAGAAACCTTCGGGATGCCTCAAATCCTTTGGAATTGACAAATTCACAGTAAGTGCTAACGATTTTGTTATACAAAATCAATCTAAGACTTCTCTTTTCAGATTGTCTAAATATTTTCGGGTAAATAAAGCTGCATTTACATATCTTTTAAAAATGGTCACAAATTCTTTGCCACCTGCCAAGAAAAAGTCTGCAATACCGCCAATTATAAAGCTGAGTGGTTGCTTGCGTTTTTTTGCCGAGGGTGGTTACCAGAAAGGTGTTGGCAAAGATTACGATGTAGCAATGGCTCAGTCTACGTTCAGCGAGGTACTTTCGGAAGTACTAAATGCATTGGAAGTTCCTCTTTGCCAAACTTGGATAAGTTATCCTACTCAAGAAGAACGCAGAATCAGTGCACAGTTTTTTTTTAATAAATTTTGAATTCCCGGTGTTTTTGGATGTATTGATGGTACACACGTTACAACAGTAGCCCCCAAGGAGGCAAAACATCTATACTACAACAGAAAAGGACGCTTTAGTTTAAACGTAACATTGGTAAGTTGATTGAAATAATATCTATACATTTGACCAAAACGTTTTTATAGATATGTGACCACGAAATGAAGATTCGATATGTTGATGCCACACATCCTGGAGCCTGTCACGATTCGTTCGTTTGGAATATGAGTGGATTCAAAAGAGCATTGGAAGGAGAATATTTGGAAACAGGAACTAGTATGTGGCTGCTGGGTGAGTTTTATCTATTAAAAAAGACTTCAGTTTGGCATTGGTGTATTTTCATATAATTTTTAAAGGGGATGGGGGCTACCCATTGGAACCATGGCTTTTAATTCCCTACAGAAACCCAAATGATAGTGTGAAAGAAAAATTCAACGACATTCATAGCAAATGCCGGAACATTATAGAACGAACCAATGGGGTGGTGAAAAATAGATGGAGGTGCTTACTAGGTGCAAGAGAACTTTATTATACTCCAGAGAAAGCGATCAAAATTGCAAACATTTGCTCTGCTCTACACAACATTTGCATCCATTACAAATGCGATCATATAAATGATTTCTTTGTGAGCGAAGATGATATTGAAGTGGAATGGGACACCACACCCGCAAACAGTGGATACCTCTCTGCAGGAAAACGGATTCGTGATAGAATTGCAAACACATTATAACTTTAATTTTTTTATAGAAATATTTATTTACATAACAAAGGTTTTAGAAACCAAAGGCAATGAAATCTAATAGAATACAAGTAATAAAAAATATTAAAAATCAGTTCATGTTCTTAAAAATAGTTTAGTGAAATAAAAATAAAATTAATTAAAAATAAAAAAACAATTCAATTGCTATCATTTCTCTGCAGTAATCGTATTTTTAGTTCCTCTATTTCCATTAGCTTCTTGTTTTTTTCTAATTTGTTTTCGACTTCCATTTTTCTATAATTTTCCATTGCAGCATTGTGGCGTTCGTGCTCCTTTAAAATGCTCCGCTGGTTGTCACTAATTTTTTCTAGTGATTGCTATCATTTCTCTGCAGTAATCGTATTTTTAGTTCCTCTATTTCCATTAGCTTCTTGTTTTTTTCTAATTTGTTTTCGACTTCCATTTTTCTATAATTTTCCATTGCAGCATTGTGGCGTTCGTGCTCCTTTAAAATGCTCCGCTGGTTGTCACTAATTTTTTCTAGTGATCTGCACATTCGCTTCATCATTCCTTGGGTTTCTTTGTTCCCATCTTTCACTAGCTCTATCAAGTCAGATATCCTAGAATTTAGTTTGTCTTGATTTTCCACTTCCTTTTCAATTAATTCGGACGTAGAAATCTTCCGACGGGCATCTTCTCGTACTGGCTTCCGTTTCTGAGCGTTTGGAGGAGATGCCTCTTCAATAATCATTTCTTCCAGAATTTCTTCAACAATATTTGGGGAAATTTCATTTTCTTTATTTTTGGATGTTGGTACACCAAACACACAGGCATTTTGGACACCTTCTACAGATTCCCGCATTTTCACCAATTCATAAATTGCCTCCTCTGTGGATGAGAGCGGTTTCATTCTAAATGGGCCTCCTCCTGTTGCATCTCGTTGCCTTACATTTGCAGCAGCCTTTTTGCGGATATACCTCTTCTGATCCGTCCATACCTATAGTAAAATCATAATTATTAAGCATTTGCAAAAAACATTATTAATCATTAGTATATTCAAATACCTTTTTCCACTCAGCTACAGATTTCACAGGTGGTCCAGCACTGTTCAGTTCGCTGTTTACATTTTTCCAGAAGGATGCTACATCATGTCTGGATTCCTTTGTATAACCCCCAGCTATGGACGGATTTTCCTGCATTCTTTGCAGCAAAATGTCCATTTGGTTCTTATTAGTTGAATTATTCCTGTAATTTTTTGTTATTTTTTATTTCAAAATAGAAAAAAACGGATACTTACATTTTACGTTTTAACAGTTCGCCAACGAAATTCAAAGTGAATAAAAAAAGAAAATGGCGAACAAAATTCCTCTAAAAAAAACATTCATGATAGGGGGAATTTTTTTCGAAGATGCCACATTTCCTCGTGAACAGATTGGCGATTGCGATTTGGCGAAAAGGGAACAAATTCCGAGAGGAATTTTTTTTCGCGATAAGGGTGAATAACAGTAGTAAGCAGGGAGGACATGGAAAGTATTAGTTACTGTTGGCCTCAGTGTACTTACCGTACGATCCTGCCGATCCACTTGTCCCCGATGAGCAAAGAGTTACAGAGTATGTCAAAAGGATGAATTTGAGCTGGTACTTGGCTGTGACACCAATGCACATCACTGTCAATAGGACAGCGGAGACATTAACAAGCTGGTATGTTATTGATTTTATAGCGAACAACCACCTTACAATCTGTCTCAGGGGCAAAACACTGACTTTTCAGACTGAGAGCAAGGAGAAGGTGATACTGACAAATAGCAAAGGTGGAGGATATCCCCGGTGTGTCCCCAGAATTGAGGAAAGAAGTTATTAAACAGGGCACAGAAAACTGTGAATCCAAAAGACCCGGAGAACTCTAAAAAGATTTAAAATAACTATAAAAGACAACTCAAAAGAGGCAAATGGACTTCTTTTGTTGAGGCCATGAGACATACAGATTTAGGCGAATATTATCCAAAAACCCTATGGTACCAGAACATCTTCAGAAATCGAATGGTTCATGGACGGAATCTGGCTCTGAGACGCTCTCTTTGCTAATGGAAACTCACTTCCCAGGGGATGAGGTCACAGACATGCCCAGTAACTTGGTACATTAATAGAAGTGATGGTAAACAATTATTAGTGGAACTTTTTGGTACGCCGGATTGATAACATTCTGGGCAGCAGAATTATCAACTCTAGCCTAAGCTCAGGGAATTCAAGGAAGTTAAACGGGAGTTATATCTCCGCTCCTTTGGCTTATGGCAGTGAATACCATACTCAGGGAACTCGAGCAAAGAGGTGCAAGCATTGTAGGGTACGCCGTCGACGTAGTGTAATGCCAAAAAGGTAACCGTTTTGATATTGATTGATTCCCTATTGCTTACTGATATGTACATATGTATATTAGGTTTCATCGGCTCTGTGAAAAACGTACCAAAGGAAAAATGAAGAATTCTCCAAAAAAAAATCTCATACAAAATTGAGGAATTTTTCATTTTGAAAAAAAAAAATGGGGAGTTTTTAATGTTGTCATCAGTACTGTTTTATAGCCGATTCAGATTTTAAATGGCCCACCTTGTATATTAAGGAAGCATATACTTACTTACAGGTAGGAACAGACGGGGAACTTCTCTCAAATCTGTACGATTTAATTTGTATACTCCCTGATCAGCACCTGTGACTGTGACTGCAGGATTTTCACCATTTTGGTAGTGAATTTTAATTGTAATGCGTTGTTGAAGCGTGTATCGGTCCATTTTTAGTAGTGGCGTACTTTCTACTTGTCAAATATCAAGTAGAAAAATACCGCCTCTTGTTGGAAAACCCGACCATTCGATTTTCTTCCTTAAAACCTTTCTCCCCTTATTTTCTTTTTATAATAAAGGGTCTCCGAGTGGTGGTACATCTTCGGATGCACCACCCCTCCTAACCTAACCCTACTACATCTAGCTATCAGATTATGACAAATAAGTGTTCCTCAAATTGTTTATGTATGTTCATGCTGTTTTTGATTCGTTTCGACGAGTCATATGTTTCCTTTAACTATGGCTATTTCTTGGCTAACCATTTTACATCATTTTCTACCAGAGCTTTCAATATTCCCAGAAATTGCTCCACTTTCCGTTAAGAATTTCCCGCGCTGCACAATTCATGAGTGGTTTTTTTAGAGTTACTGCTTGATATAGTGCACATTGCTTGATTTAAACTGGTGCTCTAGGTTGCTGCTGGTTTAGGTTGGCCTTTTCTAATACAGTGCTGTCTGGGTAGAGTGAACACCCGATGCAATGAACACCGCGTTAGAGTGAACACCAGAATTTTTACATTGACTACTCTGTAGAGTGAACAGTCATGGACCTGAATAGAGTGAACATACTTTATAGTAAGTTTTTAGGTTTGCCGAAAGAGAGAAATAATAAAAAAATAAGTACAAAAATTAAAGAGAACATAAAATCACGGTAAAATAACGATTTGCTCTCACAAATACAGTATACCCTCGATCAATACAACTGATAGAAATCAAGAAAGTTGCAGAAACCGTGGAGCTGCGAAAAGAAAAAATATCTTGAGTGGTGTTAGGGCATTAATTCGATCAATGCACATATTAAAATGTCGTATTTTTGGAAAAATTGCGTCGATAGTGTGCCATGTAAATAATTTGGCTATTTTAATAATATAGGAGTTGCGCTCATTGAGGTTTGTGTTGGTACACAATGATGAGGACAATGGCGAAACATCAGAATACAGAAATCGGATATCAGCTGATGAAGCCATTAAGGTTTTTGATAAGGGTATCGAAAGGGCTGAGGCTAATACTACAAATTTCGCGAATATACAAGCTCTACATTGCCTTCGCGATCAAGCAGTGCAAATATCGTTAAACAAACCGAAGAAACAAACAACTATTACACTTTTTTTTTCAGTCTTACATTTAAACATCAGTATTTTATCGAAATAAATACAATGTATAATATATAAATGCATTTAAAATAAATAAAAAATCGTTTTAAATACAAAAAAAAAACAACCTTGATTTAGTGAACAACCTGGGTATTATGAAATCGCCCGGCAAAAATTAGTTCACTCTACCCAGACAGCACTGTATATTTAAATATATTCGAATCGAAGTCTAAGCCATGGGTACGTTCCCTCATTTTGCTTGATTTCGCCGGCGATATTAGTCTTGCACACCACTGTCCCTATTATTTGCGAGTTGTGAGCATTTAACATCACGTTTTTGCTCTATCAACTAGACTATTTTTTGAGGGTGTACGAGAAGTCTCTCGTTTATTGGGACAATTCCACCACGATTGCTTCCAAAAACCAAACGCTTAAAAAATCACGCTTTGCCACAAACGCTTGGGAAAAAGAACAAATACATTTACTTATTTTGTTTCGTTATCTTTATTGGAGTTTTTTTTTAGTATTTTGATGTAAATACGATATATAAACATTTTTCTTCATTTTTCCTATATCGTCATTTCCATCCTCATCAAGTAAATATAATATTTTATCGTTTATTTAGATGAAAAAGATATTACTCTACAGCTATGAATGAATCGAAAAAAGTGGAGACCAAAAAGTTAGAAGTGAAAAGAAGTAGTGGATAAAGGTGTCAGAAAGTCGAATTCAAAACACCCCCACTTTAATTCTGTTTAAAGAGCATTTTTATTTTTGTATTTTGTTTTTCTTCTTATGGAGTTTATTTTAAATATTATATTGTTCTTGTCGTTTTTTTTTTGTTGCAATAAAAACGTTATAATATTATTGTGAGAGATTATATAAATAAAAAAGGAAAATAAATGAATGTTAATAAACTGCAATTGAGGCAAAAAAAACTCTTAACAAAACGTTTTGCGTGTGAAGAAACCAACAATAAAACTTAAAAGAAGACGCTATAAAACTTCAGAAATTAAACAGTGTCTAGCTAAGTTCAAATTATAAAAAAAAAAACAGAAAAGTTGAAAATAAAATATAATTTCATGGGAAAACGTTTTGGAAAAAGTTTTTTTTCACTTCGAATAACAGTAAGTAGTCTGAAATCTCATTTCTTGAGCCTGTGTGTGTTCAGAATTAGAATTAGAATTCTATTTTTCCCTTTTTCAAGCTTGCATGTACATATGTGAAAACATTTTTTAGAAATGTTAATGCAAAAATGTTATGTATAAACTAAGCTTTTTACAATTGCTTACACAAGAAAAATAAGTAAAACAAAAAACGAGAAGAAAAAATCAACCATGAATTCAATAAGGAAAAGCATTTATGATTTTTTCATTTTCAATAACTGTTAGCGTTATTTTTTTGAAGATATTATTTGAAAAGAAATTCTCAAGTTTTGATTTCGAAGTGTGCTGAAATTAAAGAAATACACACATTATTAAGAAATGAATTTGAAACCTTACCTTCGTCGACGTATTTTGTCTAGCTTTGTTTCCCACCCCTGTTATCCATTGAAATTAATCCAACTCATCCTATGCATGGGGAAACAAGCACTACGCCATGATGCTTATCAATGCCAGGTCCAATTCGATTGTTGCTAAATAAGTTGTGGTTCGTTTTTGTAATCCTAATGTCGAAGAAAATGTTAAAGACTAGTTGTTGTTCTGTTGTTGTTGTTTTTTTTTTTTTTTGTAGAAATTAAAGATGATTCGACATGTATCCATCCATCCTTCCGTACATAAGTTTGTGTGTGTGTGTTTTCTTGTGTGTACTTGGTGGAGTACAATTAAAAATATCAGTTGGTGTGTCTATTAAGTGGTTACTACTACATGTGTAAATTGCATTTGATTAACAACTTTAATATTTCTTATTAAAGTTACGTCTATTTCTGTTGAAACCACCACCACCACCGCCGCCACCACCACCGCCATTGCGTGATCGTTGGCGGTTGTTGTTGTTGCCGCCGTAGTTTTGAACTTTGCCGGAATATTTGCCAGATGGCGGTGAATAAATTTTCTGATCCGTTGCATTTTTTGTTTTCTTCTCATCTTCTTTGCCGTTTTCTACTTTGCCATCGAAGGTTATCGGCGCATGACGTTTTGAGCCAATTTTATTCTGAAACAAAATAATATTGCATAAAGGATTGGATGTTTAGGAAAGATAGAATTAGTAGCAAGCAGCCAGATTCTGAATAACAATTCCCCATTTTCCCAGTTCCCCTATTCTAAATCAAACTTCGAAAATGGGAATCTAGCCCAGGTAAAAATTTGGCATTATGAATAAATTGCAAGGAATTTCTGCTGTTTACAGTTTTTTTTTTTGATTTTTAACTTTTTTCAGTGAAATGTATGAATGAATATACTGAAAAAGTTTAACCTGAAATTTAATACAAATTGTTTCCAATACTATTCCAAATGAATGAGTCCTGACCCGCACCGGGATTCGAAGCGTCCACGTTCTGAATGCTTAGCTCATGATCACATATAATACTCTAAAACCTACACCCTAGGTCAAGCGACCCTTGCAAGAAAGTGTGTACAGCGGCTCTAGCTCGCAACAACATCCGGCATACTAGAGCTAGAAAGTATAGGCTGTACAGTCATTGCTTATTGGGACAACCTGGCGATTGTAGTAAAGAGACTTGATCCGGAGACTCTCGACATGGGCATTAGAGAACGGGAGTGAACACAGAAGAAAATCAAACTCGTTGTCTTTACTAGGAATTATAGAATTCCGGAAATTGAGCCACTGACAGTTGGCGATACCCAAACCAAATTAAACGTCGCATTTGTTAGTTTGGGACGCTGTTTTAATACTGTGTAAATAAAGAAGTTATTTATTGTGAATATCAATTGTTTGGTGGCCGGTATTGTACAAATCCACTAATATGAGACTTTTAACAAAAGTCCAACGATTAGCAATGATATGTATCTACGTACTACCCTAACGGGGGCCTAGAAACCAAACCCCACATACTACTTAATATTTACTTACTTATATCTCTTAACATTCCATGAAGGAACGGACGGGGAACTTCTCTCGAATCAGTGAGCTGTGTACGATATAACTTGTATACTCACTGACCGGGACCTACTGTTTAAAGCCGGCTCCGAACGGCTAATGCTTTTCTAGAGACGTTTTACATGACTTAGAGATTTCTCTCTTTCTCCTAAAGTCGCCAACATTTACGAGGTGGAAACAGCCGCTGAAAAATGTTTGATGGCCTTACCCGGTTTCGAACTCGGGTTCTTCTGTGTGTTAGTGGCACACACTACCTACCAGACCAAGGCCGTCCACAGATACCACTTAAACCTCTGCAATAGGCCTTAGAGAATCGCACAGTTCCAATAGTTCATTTGATCCACATGAGAAGTGGGCTATATAGTAACCACTCAAGTTTTGTGAAGAACTTCCCATACACATCGCCGACCTGCAGGGATTTTACACAGACAGTTCTAAACTAGTTGGTAGAGTAGGCTTGGGAATCCACTCGAAGGCATTAGCGTTATACATATCGATTATGCTGCCGGATCATGATCATTGCAGCGTTTTGTTATGCAGGAATCATGGTGATGACGCTACAGGCATCAACATCTACTCTGACAGTCAGGCTGCTATAAAATCTCTGAAGTCCGGGTTCCTGAATTGTGTAGACGAGAAAGGGGATTGATGGCGTCGAACACCTCATATGCTGTGTCCGTCTTTGTTTGAGGAGATTTACATTTTTAGGAGCACAATTCATTCGGACATCGCATACAGGAGATCACTCTGAACGATCACGGAGATTTCCTGCACAGCTCAGATTGGTTTCATTGCTTTCTCATCAAATAAAGCATAAATGTTGGAGCATATCTTCTGACGCTCGAGCACGCGATGTTAGGGAACTCACTAGACGCATAGGCCGTACTGATCTCTATAGGTTCTACAGATGAGTTGCAACACAGCACAAATTATCACAATGATCCTTAATGGACTAAGTGCGTCTAATAAAACAACTACCTCCACCTAGCTATAATACTACAATATTGTAATCAGAGTCATTCTGAAGAGATTTTAGGAGAACGTCCCTTTTTTTAGAATACATGTGCGTTATCGCAGTTACAAATTTTTGTTTGCGTTAACCCAGAAATATCGATAAACTCAACAATGCCGCTGTAAAATATGTTGAATTATTTAAACCGTAATAAAGAAACGAACTATTTTCACCCGGGATTACATTTTTGAGCATTAAATTTGTAAAAATCCTTCTGTACACAGTGCCAAGGCAAATATATGTTTAAAATCTTTCATTTATAGGTAACATTGTATGCCATTATAAAAACATCAAAGGGAGAAAACTCGACTCCCCAAATAGTAAATATTTATCCTTCAAAATAATATCAGACGTACTATTTATTATGTACTTACATTTTTCCGTTTAACCCATGACAACTGTATCTCATGCTTGAAACTGGGCGGTGAATGGAAAAGATCACGAATCAAAATACCAATATTTGAAGTAGTTTTCAAAGCAGTCAATTTCATTTGATTTTCTTCCGATTTTAGCTCTTCAACTGTTTTTCCCTTGACAGCTTCTTCCAATTTTTTGATGTATCTGTATATTCGACATAGAATAAAGAGAATTCCTATATGAATACGACAAACACACAGACATTCTTTACAAATCTCTACTAACCCTTGTGTTCCTCTGGCCAAATACTGTAGTCTAGAGCGAAAATCTTTCAATTTCTCCGGATCAGTTACGAATGACAAACTGTCGGGGTGTTTTTTACCCAATGTATGCAAAGCATACAACAAACATTCAGCATGTGAAAATTGGAAAGATGGTGGAGGACTGCTGGCATCTTCCTCTTCTGATAACTTCGGTAAAGGCATGTATTCCTAAAGAATCGAATTGAAAAGAATCGTTATGTAATTGTCTCTGTCAAGCCAGACGAGGTAGTTGACTTACCCTTAAGACTTGATAAACGTTATCAATACGTTGTGCGGCATTCTCCAAAATATCGCTGAATGTACACATTTCAGCGAATACTTTCAATAAACGCAGCTGCACTTGATCCTGTGCCACGGCGGTGGCAATCATATTCCATGTACTCAATGGCAATAGTTTGTCGCACACGTAGACCACAAACTCCGTTGATTTAATGGTGTTCTGTGAGTGGAGAGATTATATGGATAATGTGGTATTGAATGTGGCTCAATTATTCTGAACTTACCGAGAAATATGGCATGGCATGTGTGGAACATTGTATGAAACGTTCGACAATTTCATCTTCAATGGTTATAGCATCAATGTCAGCATTCAGTTCGGCCTGTTCCTTTGCCAAATTTACTAATTCTGCGTGTCCTGTTATGGTTGTACCAAGTTTTGTGCTGCCCAAGATATTCATGCATAAAAGGAATTCATCAGCAGTAACGTCCTGTAGAAAAGAAATGAAGAAAACGATTTCGCACTGAGTACCACATAACGGACAAATGTTTCAAATGTTGTCCTATTAGTGTCTGATTTCCTGAGGGTTAATGAGTAGTTGTGTTAGCAAATAAATCTCATGTTTTATTTTAGACACTCGAAAATGTAAGATTGCACATGGGTTTCGATGGTGGATAGCGCATACTAATATAGTTTACATAGTAAAAAACTCTGTTCAAGGCTATACAATTGAGCAATCAGTAGAGCTACAAGAGAAACCTGGTCAGAATATATTTTATAAAATATTGTTCAAAGGCGCCTGATAAGAGCAATCAGTAGAGCTACAAGAGAAACCTGGTCAGAATATATTTTATAAAATATTGTTCAAAGGCGCCTGGAGAAAAAACTTTCTCGTGCCGGAGGATTTTGTAAGGCCACTGTTCCAAGTAATTTTCAACAACAACGGGACGACATACCAAAGTTGTTCAAATATTTGCCCTTACCCAGGAGAGTGGAACAGGATAAAGAGATTGTGAATTTCTATGGTGCATTATAAAAACACAGCATATGTTTGGTCACCAACAAAGCAGAATGTAATGCCCTCCAGTGGCAGTAGATATAAGCAATTTACTCTCAGCACGCCAGAGGAGGCGGTGGCGAATCTTCTACAAAGTGATAAATTGTGCTTTCCAAGACATCCAGAGACTCAGACAGATTCTGCCAGACATCTAGCGGTGTGAGTCCCAAGTTAAAGCCGACAATTAAGTTCTTTTCGAAATGAATGTTGATCTGATTCCGGCCTCCAATTAACATGTTATTGAAATAAACAAATTTACACGTCCAGGAAAAAACAGACTTTGATTTTGCCACTCACTTTTAATTTGTTATTTAACGAAATAGGGCTGAATATTTACAAGGAATATACGGTCGAATTCGGTTAACCCGAAAAGATCAAAAAAACAAGAAATTTGTTCCCATATTTAGGATTTTTAACAAAAAACAAGTTCGAATAATTGAACCGTCTTTCATTTAAATGACTGAGTGTACGCACTTTTGAAATTGTTCTATGAATGTAAATGTATGTAAATTCATTGATGGTACGTCTCCTTCCTCGTAGAGTTAATAGAATTTATTGTGATGCAACCAAAACCTAATAAGATGTTTATTGTAGTTTGATCTATTTAATAAAGGGTTGACTGAATAATGTCAGAACGGCTCCAGAGATCGATGTTAGTAGAATTGTAGTATATCTGTATGGTGATGTTATTACGTATGGGAAAAAGGGCGGTTCGGATATGACACAGCGATTCAGAGACCTTCTGGCAGACTCGTCAGCTCATTCCCGTTAATGCCTATGTGGGATAGTTTCCACAAGGTTATAGCGTTGACCTCAAATGCTCGAAATAAAACCTAATAAAAAAACTCCTTTATGGTTGGGCTATATTGCTCTGGTAACACTCAGGCTGTCAGTACATATTAGCGTCCCAGAAGTCCTGATGCATATGTTATAGCTGATATGACAGCAGCTTCTTCTGCTGAGAAGACGCAAATTATGTCTGGCAAGCAGCATTCACTAGTAGTTTCAATGAGGCAATTTGATATCTGTTTAACGACGGAATAAGTTGAAATTCCATCAAAAAAATCCATCCGTGTACATCCGCGTGAGGACTGTAAGTTGAAATCTTATCAGCCAAGAGAGACATGTGGATACGTGATGGTCTTGTTATAAGTTGGAGTTCGTAATTGGAATATGTGAAATGACTATATCGTATTTATAAAGTAGTTGTAAAGTTTTAGCTGTAGCTGTAGATTTTGTGTGACGTAAGGTAAACGTTCTGATGTGCAGATCTAATAGTCGGTTAACAATTTTATTTTCGGAATTTGTGGTGACGATATATGTATGTGCGTTATGGTTTTGATGTTTCTGTCATTTGGAATGAGCCTCAAATATGTGACGGACAAATGTGTAAAAACTGGAATATCACATAAAACAAAGGTAGCGAATCATTGGTAGATCTTATACCATAAGATGGTCCACAATCTTCTGATGTGATATTTCTTTAATGAGAAACATTTTTCTAACAAATATAAAATATTTCCAAGTGTATCACAATGTCCCAATTTGTAGTTAGACACATGATAGTATGAAACATAATTAACGTAATAAATTGTGTGATATATGCAACTACATTCGAAAAAGTTCGTCTTTATACCGTTCACCCAAAACCAAGGGCCTCCGCTGGCTTACATACTAAAGATAACTAAAAACCCTATCGAAAACATTTTCCGAATGCAGAAAATGGTACACGCAATATATAGTTATGCTCCAGCTTTGAATGTTTCGAACATGCTTCGAACAACAATTGTCCATTAATGTAAGAGACTAAGACTTCCTCTGCCAGCCCAATACTTGTAATCTGTTCTTTATATGAATGAAGGGGAATGAAGCATTTGAAAAATGACCTCTCCTCACGTGTCCAATGCATGATGGCAACTGAAAGGCAGACGTGTACAAATCTCCCGTCAGCTACACGCACACTCCACCAACCCTCCATCAACAGTGCCGCCACAACCTGCAGTGCAAAAAAGCAAATTCCCGCGCTCCACCCTGTATTGCTGCAATATTGCATTCCCTGGGGAAAATACTTTATTGGCAACCCAAGTCCACTTGAATTTACAGCTGAAATGGTAGAATTAAACTCTGCAGAATTAACTCACCTGCAGTATCTTCTTGATTTCATCAATGACAAACTCTTCAATTTCTTTGGTAACCAGCGTAGGTCCCATGGCAAAGAGTTTGGTAGCAATAAATTTAAAACAACGTTCGCGAGTTGCTTCGTCTCCCGTCGAGATCTGCGTGAAAACGCCAGTTAGTGCTCCCTTAGCGTCCATCTGAAGAAAAACATAAACAACTCAATTAAAGTCAAACTTAGTCAAGACATTTGGTAGGGTCTTTTCAAGATTCTACCACTTGGCTTACCTTAATGATGGTCTGAAGGGAATTGTTGACTTGTTGCAGTTCCAAAGGATCATCCAAAACTAATAGTTGCGCCAAAGTGTCGCCCACTTTGGAAGTAATTCCCACCGTGTCTTGGCATAATTTAGGCAAATCCTTAATCGCTTGGCGACGGATCTAAAAGCCACATATAACATAGTAATTTTCAGATACAAATGGTGACAAGAAATTACAAACCTGCATATCATCATCTTCACACAAATCCAATTGAGCATCAATGGCTGCATCTGACAATTCGGGAAAATGCTTGAAAAACTTGCCAATGAACTGTGAAGCCAACCGTTTCTCCTTTGACGTGCCCTTGACAGCCTTCAGAATGTCTTCGTACTCCTTAACATGCTGCAGGAAAAAAAGGGAGCGTTATATTTTTTGCCTGGGTTTTTTATTCCCTGGGAAAACACATACCTCGGTTATCTTATCACCGGCTTCCGTTAAAACTTCATAACATTTATACAAATGTTCAATATTATCCATCTTGTCTTCTTTGGATACCTCGTCCGCTGGATTTTATATATCTGTCGGCCTAACTTTTTGCGGTCTGAAAAATGCGGAGCGTCTATTCCTTCTCCCTCGTCCCACGTAATTTTTCCACGTCTTCTTGTTTGGTCCAAATTCTATTCCTATCTCGAAATTGTATGTAGCCTTCACTCTATGCCAGTGAAAAAAACGATACTTTAATTATCGCTTTAGATCCCGTTAATTTGAGCTACCACAAAATATTATTTTAATTTCGGGGCAAAAAAAAAGCGTGTATCTTATAGCAAATAATTTTTGGTACAGACGGAGAACTAGGCCGACACTAAATATTCCGTGTCGGCGTTTTCGGATTTCATTAGACGGCGAGTGGGTTGCGGCTGGGTCGCAACGCAAGGCAGCCACACACGTCGTATGTATCCCACGTAACAAGCAATGGTGAATTAAAATCCAATGATATGTTGTTGTTGGAGCTTTTCATTATGTAATTGCAATTTACTTATTTGGAAATGTTTGATAACAGAACAAATGTCTGACAAACGTCAAAAACTTGCATTCGAAATTATTTCCGGGTTCGTGTTAACTGACAATGCCAGAGTCTGGACTATTTTGTAAGGCTGTGTTACATAAAGGTAAGGTTTATATCCCTTGTGAGTCAAAAAAACATTTGCGATCAAATCAGCATGAATAGCTTCACTCTTAAACAACACCATCTATATATATCATCTATATATCTATATTATATCATCTATTCGCACAACTTAAAGATGACCCAATGGATTTGTGTCAAAATCAACCTAAAATTTAAAGTATTTTCAATAAAAAAATATATCATATTCTCAAAATTGGACAGGGTATATCGATAACAGTTATCGAGATTAGCACAGCTTACTGGTTTGAGATAAGTTCACTGCCTGTTCCTTTATGAACTGTTATGTTAAGTATGTAGGTATAGAGAAAACAAATGCATTGAGTCTGTATGAACATTGTCGTCCCTAGACGCCTTTCTTCTACTGCTTCAACCGGCGTCCAATACGAAAAGCGGCGGCCTCGCATCCGTTGAAATGCACCGGCTTCAAACTCAGGCCGTGTCCGTCAAATTTATGTTTTACTTTACGGCGCGCGATTTATGAAGACACACCACATAGAAGAACAAGATAAGCGAGAAATGCTGTATCTTCCCAGTACCGCGGTACCGTCGGAAAAATTCCTGATTTCGTTCGCACACAAAAACCGTGAAGGTATTAAATTGAAAGTCAAATAAACTACCTGATAGAACGAGATAAAGAATTGGATTTGGTAAATTGCATTTTGAAGGAACTGAGTAAATTTGACAAATTCGGCATTTTGTTATTTGCCGTCATTAACAACTTTCCAGAGTTGCAACCAAAAGTATGTTTCCCAGCTGAGCATCAAACTCTATTCGACCCACCACCCTTAAATGAAAACGCCGTACCAAAATACAACTCTGTAATCCCATTTCAAAACTTGAAAAAAAAATACCACGGCAAATCATACATGGAAATAAAATCCAAAATATGTTAACGTACGTGGTGAAACCAGTCCTGGAGTTTATTCATTGCCTACATAAAGTCAGTGTATTCCTGCTGAACACCAGTTGTTTTCTGGGACGAACCATTTTCGTGATACTGCTAAATATTTGTTATTTCATACGAGACATTTTCTCTGCATTGGTAATAATCGGTGAAGAATTGTTCTACTTCCTGCGTGAATTGAATGCTAGTGTAAGTGCCGTTTCCCAATATGTCCAAACCTCTGCAAATGGAGGTGTGAATTGTCTGATTGAGGCCGCAGTGGTCTTTTGTCGACATATTTCTAAATTTTTTATCAATACAAAATTGCATTCGAAATTGCTGGCCACCAAATTGGGATGCTTTGTGTGTGACTTTTTCGAAGTGATCAGGAAAGCGCTGTTGCTGATCGCTGACTGTACCTTCTGGTTAATAACATTTTTACCTCGGTGGATGGGAAACGTTGTAATATTTGTGGGCGACCTTATAGTTAACAGTATTACAGTCATACGTAAATCTATTGTCTATGCTGTAAGGGTTGTGGTGGAGGATATATTCCGTTTAACTATTGGTTTGGTCATATTGATAGTACTGTGGCACAATCGACGACGTCTGGGTTTGTTTGCGCTCAGGTGTTGTTTGAATTTAAAAAGAGTGAGTATGTGTCCGCGTTGTAGTTTTAATATAAATTGACTTTGATTTCTTTGTAGATTTTAGTCTTATGCTATCAACGTTTACTGTTGACAAGAAATCGTCTACTTCGACGTAGAGCCAACCTATCTGTGGTGGGGACTGCAGTCACTCGAACTCGTTTGGCACGCCATAGTGTTTCTCCTGCCGCTAGTGATAAATCTGTTGATTCTCATCAGCGTTGTGTGGTGTGTCGAGATCGTCAAAAATGTGTTCTTCTCCTGCCCTGCAAGCATTTGTGTATGTGTGAGGAATGCGCCGATTATATGCTTTTTGCGGGGCATCGTCAAACTTGTCCTTTATGTCGGACGGATATTGTTCAGTCCATGTCTGTGTATACTTGACATATATTATCATTCAATTTTCGTGTAGACTTGACGATATTGACAAAAAAAATTAGCTATTCCCTTCAAATTATGCAAATAGCTCTAAGCTTAGATTGTAGTATTTTTGTACAAATATATTTTATAAAAATATACAAAATATTGATAAGAATTATTTAATAATCGTTGCGGACCTCTGAATGCATGGATTATAGCTCGAAATGTCTATACATTCGACCATTAGGAAATCCTTTATACTACCGGATGAACGCAACGTTTTACAAGCACAAATTCTAGCGTTATTAAGGGCTGGGGAGGAAATAACCGGCTGAACCGAATGGAGACAAAGTTGTAGACAGTCATGCAGCATTTAAGGTTATAACAAGACTCTGGTTTCGTTTAGAGTGGTTAATGAATGTAGACAATCTATATGCACACTTTTATGGGACCATAACTCGGGCTCATGCTGGGTGTCAGAACACTGCGAATAGGCTGAGCTATGCATATTGGGGATGCGGTTTAACCGCCTATAAACTACCTCTACAAAATGACGAAAAAAACACTAGATATGGCATACTAGAGTGGTACGCAATGTAGCAAAGACCATTTGGCCAAGGTTAGATATAGCATGAACAAGTGTACTAATGGGACTGGATAGAAGGTGTCTCAGAGGTGAAATAGGAGTTCCACATGATGTGCGAGAATGAGTTGGAGACAGTGGATCACGTTCTTTGTCATTGTCTAAGATAAATGTTCTATGGGATAGATTCCTGACAGAACTTGGGAAGATCAGCATCGAAGACCTATTATGGTTAATAATCAAACTAAACAACCAGCGGACAACACACTATACTTTATTTTTGTTTCCCATTTGTAGTTAACCTATATGCTTAATTTCTTTAAAATCGCTTGCCTCATTTTTCAAGCGAAGAAGGGATTCACAATGGGTCTCAGAGTGGAGGTTATGTTCCAAATCTAACCTGATCGCCTGACTACATTGAAGTATGGGACAGCGTGATAAGAATTCATGTTAGAAGAAATGTTTTAAAACAGTCACATACCCAAAAATACTTAAATGTGTGGCGAACCGATCGTATAGGTTTCAGATTAGTTCTCCACCAACTGAAAAAAACTTCGTAATGTTTGTGAAACAAATTTAGTAAATGATTTACTCTACAGAAAGGAGTTGAAATGAGCAGGCGGAGTTATGATCTCGTATATCTGGAAATAATAAAAACAATTATCTCTGATTTGGAGATTAAGAAAAGGCAATTAAACTAAGAAATTTGTGTCGAAGGAAAACAACTTTAGCAAATTTCTTAAGTCATCAATTTATACAATTCTGATGTCCCCGAGTGCCAAAATGGTCGATTTTTGTTCATCCTGTGGTTAAGTTATTTTGTAATTCAATTTTATAACTCCGGAACATTGATTCATATTAAACCGCAAAGTAATATAATTTAGTGAACAATTTTCTATTTTGAATTTCAACTAAATCTGACAAATAAAATCGGACAAGTTAAATTATTTTTTTTTTTAGAAACTCAGTGGTTATGCGTTACAAAAAACGTTTTTGTTTTCTAGCCCAGGTGTGCTGAATATTGAAGAAAAAACGTTTAACATCTACTCTGCAGTTAACTTTCTGAAAAATCGGGAGGATCGATTGAAGATTTTGTCAGTTATTCCGGCTGCAATTTTCTTTACCGACATTGCACAATTGATTCAAAAAAAATAAAGAATCCTCCACGTCCAAACATTCCGAGTTACGGGCCCCGAATGTTCGGAGATATAATTAGCCCTAACTCATTTTTTTACATCGGATCGGGACAAAATGGGTATAGTTGGAAAGCTTATCAAAAAAAACCCCATGCCGAGGCGACATCAAATTAAATTTCTTTTTTTTTTTTGTTATTTTTATGGAAAATCTTTTCACACTCAAGATATGGCTTTAATTAGATGTAGCTTCGACATGGGTTATTGGACTGGAAATGTATTTTGATAAGCCAACGATACCCATTTCGTATTTTGAGTTAGGACTAATAATATCTCTGGTCTTTTGGGGTATTTTTTTATTTCATTTCTTAATTAACAACCTACCTCTCCAAAAAATGGAGCAATGTCGGTAAAGTAAATTTGTTCCCATAATGCGGCAATGGATATAAAAAAAGTTGTCTAAAAGAATATAAATAGCAAAATGCAATGTGTACGGTGTGTGTAGACGTTCGCCTTTCACTGCACCTTATTTAATTGCAGTTGAAATGCATTGACATTTTTTTTCAGACAACACATTTTAGTTTAGTTTATGTTTCATCATATAGATGGCATTATAATTTGCAATAATATGTACGCTCCTATAAATAGAAAATCTGCCATGAATATTGATAACAATACGTAGTTGTTAAATCAATGTACATATTGTCACATGATATACAATTAATGATGAATTAAAGTTCGCTCGTATATTCGGATGCGAAATAATTGTTGCGATTCATATGTCTCTTCGATATTCTCGATTAGTGCTGGTGTTTGCAACACCTGAAATACAAAACCCTTTGTATTATATCGATTGATTTAGAAGCACATTCTTAATCTATTGAACAATGTTGTGATCCAAAGCTAAACGATAAATGCGAAAATCACGCACAATCTTTACTATATAACTTTTTTTTTAGAAAATTATAACCAATTAAACAAAACGCGACCTAAGGGTGTAAAGGCGCTAAGATCAATATTTGAAACTAGTAAGTTGTAATGCGCCTATGGCGCCCGTTGAAATATGGAAAAAAAAATTTTTTGAAAAAAAAAAAATTTTGTTGAAAAAAAAAATTTTTTTTGAAAAAAAAAAATTTTGTTGTAAAAAAAAATTTTGTGGAAAAAAAAAAATTTGGAAAAAAAAATTTTGTAAAAAAAAAAAATTTGGGGAAAACACAATTTCTGTACAAAAAAAAAATATTATTTTTTTTATTATTATTATTTATAGAAAATTATAGAATTTAAATTCCTACGTACTGCGTGACAGAGTCAGTGAATCAGTGTCGAGGGTAAATATATATTAAGATTTTACACGAGAGGAAAAATTCTTTCTATAAATATATACTTTTCGTGTTTTACATATGATAAATACAACAAAGCTGTTTTTTTGTTGTCTACAAATGTATTTTCTTTCATATATATTTGTTAAAACTAATATTGTAGTTTTCTTAAAAATCCAATATAAATTGTATTTTTTATATGACCCAAAAGTGTAACCCATAGAAAAAATCACTTTAGACCATAGGTGTCTTGGAACCAAATCCGATTTATGATTTTAAACCCGTTTGAGCAATGTTCGCCTGTCTGTCCTGCTGGTACGCACGATAAGAGTTAAACAATCGCTTTGAAATTTGGCATGGGTTAATATTTTTGCAAAACTATTTATAGGATTGCATATAGGCTACATGGCCACAACCCTTCAGTTACCCACATAAAATGTTTATTTCCGCCCACTTTAGAAATCGTGTAATAATATTACTACGCCCCATCCGAGTTTAACCAAATTCCGTATTAAGTAAAGCTATAAACATACAAAGTTCTCCAGAACTAGACCCCTATTCGCTCCCCTTCTGGTACCTCCCATACAAATGTACCATTCTGCCCACTTTAGAAATCGTGTACATAATAATATTAATATGTACGCTCAACGCAATCTTGATGAATTTTTGTATTTAATAAAGCTTTAACTAGATAAAATGTGGAACTATACTCCGCCCACTTTGTAAAACGTGTAATAGAATATATTTTTGTAAAATTCGGTATTTTAAGGTGGCTATTATGACATTTCATCAGATGTTACGTCCAATGGTGGTGCCACGCTTACTGTTGACTTTCTGATACTTTGGAATATGAGACTTGTATGTTTAACTGATGGTGAGGGTATATACAATTCGGTTTACCCGACTGAAACTTTCTCACTGGTTTTAAATGTACCTACTCTACTAGAATGTTAGACCATGTTCAACAATTTTCTGAATGCTGCTCTTTTTTCAAAGCTTTATAATTGGTAGTTTAAATTGTTCAATGTATAATTTTTTTGTAATTTGACCAAATTATTAAGGACTGAATCCACGCCCACGTCCATGACACCGACCCTTATGTGTATTTTTGTATACGGAATAAATCGGGATTGTATGTCAGTGTAAGGCTTTAAATTAAATTTATATTAAGTAAGGAATTAATAAATGAAATGAAATGTTCGATACATTTTCAGGTGGTGAAACACATTTTTACACAAATAAACAATTAATACTTATTGATTATAGACTGCATAACTAATTGTGACCTTTGAGAATTGTCTCGTTTAATACATTAATACAATCATAGAGTGCAGAAAGTGATATCAAGACTCGAAAGAAAAGATAACTCGCCCTTATCTGTAAGTATATGTACATATTTCTTTTTTTTCGATTTAAACAAGTTTTAAAGAGATTTTGACGATTGCCTCTTAATCTGAATCACAAATTCAGCATTACAAACAAATTTAAGTCGAATAATTTATTTTTCTTCAATTTTTTTTGGTTTAAAAAAGTCGTAAAAGTTCAAAAATGCCAAAAATGAAATTTTTCAATGGTTTATCAAAAAGCCACATATCTTATAATTGAAATGATGTAAAAATCATTGGATGATTTTCTTACTTCTTTGCTCACAATTTGGTGAAGGCCCATTCTGGTACCTCCCATATAAACATACCATTCCGCATTAACGTTTATTTCAACAAAATCGGATCAGTCTTTTATGAGTTAGGACAATTAATGCATCATTAAATTGCATATTTAATAAAAAAAAACAACAAAATACATTATTTCAAATTCACACTTTCAAAAATTGCACTTTATGACGCATAAGTGCATTGTGGAGAATATTCTCAAATGCAATGCCATCTACATAATGCATTTTGCATTAAATGGAATTCTCACACAGTACTTCGTGTACATTTCTTTCATGTTTCCATACACACACAATGTTACCCAGGCATTACCCTGCCATTACACCTATATCTAATTTGTTGCCAGTTGAGCACACATATACTCTTCGAAACAGAAACCAAATATCGAAAATCATCTGAAAAATCATTTCAAAAACGTCGTCACAAGAGTAACTTCTCTTGTTGTTGTTACCGTCCGCAGCAGCAAACAAAAACACAATGTTACCCCACACCACAAATTGTCAAAGCATTTGGGGAAAAGTATGGACACGCAAATTTGTTTTCATAAATACGTCTAAATTTTGTTTTTTGTACTTCAAACAAGTCTGAAAAATACTTCGTTGATAATAATTCACAAAATATAACTGTTTTTATTACGACAAAACGGTCAAAACACAATTACACAATAAAATTATCCCATAAATTGACACAAAAAATATGTAGGGGGAACTCTAACATTCGTTTCAGCTGCATGTGCCAAAATTTTACTGCCATTGAATTTTCGTTGCCAGTCGGCCGGACAGTAGCAAAAATGTGTGTGTACAAGAGAAGTTACTCTTGTGACGACGTTTTTGAAATGATTTTTCAGATGATTTTCGATATTTGGTTTCTGTTTCGAAGAGTATATGTGTGCTCAACTGGCAACAAATTAGATATAGGTGTAATGGCAGGGTTAATAAACAAAGAAACCCCCCAATAAATGTTGCCAGTATGTCAGTATGTGGTACAACAACTAATTAAGCTAGGCAGACTGATCTCGACAACACTGGCATACATTCCCGATTTATTCCGTATACACAAATACACATAGGAGTCGGTGTCATGGACGTGGGCGTGGATTCAGCCCTTAATAATTTGGTCATTCATATTTGTGACCTAAGCTGTCTACTCTTCTGGATAGTAGTCCGGCTATTCTCACTATTGGTTTTTATTGGACAATGGGGTTTTCATTTGTTGGAATTTGTATATTGCAGCATTGATGGTGTGTTTAACTATCTTCCCACATGCAACAAGGGCTACACACTGTGTGCCATCGATGCAGGGGACATCGTGATGTGGCATTTATCCGATTTTTATGCTAAATTCAGAGCATATATGAGTCTCTGGGAACTGATATCGGTGTGTGTTTGGACAGTGGTTGTTGTGCGCTCCCCCGAATTGCGTAAAATAGTTATGAGTTGTTGTACATTTCTAATATCCGGTTCATTTGCTATTTTGGGCAGAGTAAGTGGCAGTAGTGAATTTTATGTGATTGACATAAATTTTATGCGTTTCTTTGCAGTTATTACGCCGGGGAACAAAGAGTGATGACTACACCCCCTCCAAAAAGTTTACAGCATTCACAGTTTTGACTTTCTTGTTACAAATTTCTTTTCGAACATTGAAAGGGGTAAGTGTTGAATGTATGCATTTGTCTGAAAAACATCGTGTTATAACGCCTCTGTTCCTTTAGATTGTGGGATTTCTTTGTCAGCGAGAGATATCACCTGTAGGGAGCAGGAAGTCTGCAGGTACTAGTTTGTGCTGTGTTATCTGTTATGAACGTCCAAAATGTGTTCTTTTTATGCCATGCAAACATGTATGCCTTTGTGTCGACTGCTCGAATCAGCTAATGAAACGTCAGCGCCTTTGTCCCTTGTGCCGAAGAACGGTCAGCACTTCAACGAAAATATACATTTGATACAAATATTTTTTTGTATGCATATGTTTAACAAAAAAAAGTCAAGTTTTACACTTATATGTAACTTGGTAATATGACAAATACATTTGTTTAAACTAGAATCTATTGTTTTAGTAATTCCTTTACAGAATTATCAAAGAAATAATAATACATTCAAAATATTAAAAGAAATATTTGGGCCCACACATATTTCCTCTAAGAGGTTGCCACTCTTAAAAAATCCACAAGAAATTTAGAATTAATAAATCTTTTTCATAATTTCAAAAATACACGGTGGTTGGATATCTAAATTTTTTGAAAATAATTATCGAATTTCTGTTTGGACTTGCGTTGTTATACGTGTTGTTCAGTGTCATCTTTACATTGCGGATCGGTCCATTCAGAACAAAGTTTTAATTATTGGGTATACCGTCTGTAATAATTTAAGGGACTAAATGGGAAAGAAAAACTAGAGAGCAAAATGTCTTAACTTTTGAAACAAATATTTCAAAAAAGAAAAGTCTGCAAATAATATTGCTATAGGAATTTCTTAAAAATCCTTTATACCAATATAAATTCTATTTTTATTTACTGGCTGCTTCCTTCGTGAAAGCTTTGGTGGACGGACACCGACAGTCGCAGTAGTTTTGTCCGTCCACGGGAGAAGTCCGCCCAGCGGAGATTAATTTGCTCTAAAAATACAGCATGGGACTGAGAAATTTTTCTACAGGAGCTGTCCGCGAGTAGAGCTTTTACTGTAGTTATTTTGATTTACCCACACAAATTTTAACAACAACAAAAAAACGTCCAGAAATTATTGGGTTTATGTGTGCTCATTTGAAGCATTATATTATATGTCGCATACATAAGCTTGTTGTTTATTAAAATTCCGTTCAAAGACTGCATTATTCCGGATACACTAAGAAACACTATTTATTTTAAAGTACATTATCGATTTTAAATAGTTTTTGTTTTGTTTCGGGTAAGGAAATAAAATGCAAAATTAATTTAAAAAAATAATACAGAATTCAAAAAAAAAACTAAAATCGTTATATTTAATTTTTGACTGACTGTCAATACAAACGACAAAAACTGCTGGACCTGTCCCCTTCAGTTTGAAGATGGTGGCGGATGCTGATCATTGTTTGGTGATGAATTGTTACCGGAATTTGGAGTGGCAGCGCCTGATAACTGTTGAGCAAAACTTTGGAATAATTGCAACATATCGTTGGGCATGGGCCCGGCACCGGCGCCTAAATCGGGAACGGCGCCACCTCCACCTGGTTGCATCCCCGAAATTAGCTGGCCAATGGTATTCATAACCATGGGATTTTGTGTCATTGATTGCAACTGGCCCAGATCGATTTCGGCACTACTGAAGAGATTACGAATGGCAGGATTGGAAATCATTGTACTAAGACGGTCTTGCAATAGTGGTATCACATTATCCGGGTTGCGGGCATTACGTGCCACTTCCAAATTGTTGCGGTAGTCTTGATTTTCGGGCTCCAATTCAATGGCCTTTGCGTATGCCTGCTGTGCCTCATCGTATTTGCCCAAGTTGGAGTATGCAATCCCTAGGCGACCGTATGCCTTACCATAATTGGGATTGTAGACCAAAGCCGATTTGCAATCGGTTATGGCCTGATTATTGTCGCCTAAACGTATATATGCGGCAGCACGGTTGCAATAGAAAATGGGATTCTTGGGATCGTATGTAATTGCTCGATTGTATTGCAACAAGGCTTCATTATACTTGCCATCCTTCATCAGGCGATTGCCTTCATTCTTAATTGCCTCAGTCATTTTCAATATCTCTGGATTTCTTTCCAAATAATGCATTTCGAACAATTCAAATAGCTTAACTTCGTTGGGGTTCAAAGTTGTCGTACTGGTCGCTGCTGCAGTTACGCCACCCCCTCCCGCCGATGAAGCAGCAGTCTGTGTCACAGTCTGTTGATCGGCTTCTTCTTCCCCGAGATCAAAGGCTGCTTGGAGACATTGAATGGCCACTTCACAACTTTCTTGCGCATCATCTGGGAATGCCTGTGAATCAATTTGTTTCTTCAGGTAGTCGATGAAGCTACGCACAAAGGATTGCTGCACTTCGTCTGGCATCTTATTAATTGTAAAATAACTGGCGTGTAAAATAACTGGCGTGTAAAATAACACGTAGAATAAATTAAATTTTCCTTTTTTTCGTCTAAAAAAAATGTGCCTCTCCTCTTCTTTGCGGTCTAATCAGTGATGCCAGAGGATTTTTTGGAAATTCCCTACGTTTATTTCAAAAATCCCTTTTTTTCCCTACGGCAGCTATTTTTTCCCCTACATTTTTCCCTACACTCCAATTAGCTAAAATTTAATAAATTCTAATAATTCTATTAATTATATTTTGTTAACTTCTTGTTTATTTTAAGTTTTATTAAATTAAATTAAATTAGCAATTAAACCAAAAATAACATAAAATAGTTCACGTTCACGTTATTTAAAAGAATTAACAAAAAAAAAAAAATGAAAATAATATAAAATAGTTCAGGTTTATGTAATTGAAAAGTATAATAAAAAAAAACTTAAATAGTTCAGGATCATGTAATCTTAATATATATTTACCCTCGACACTGACTCTGTCACGCAGTACGTAGGAATTTAAATAGGCATTCTATAATTTTCTATAAATAATAATAATAAAAAAAAAATATTTTTTTTTTGTACAGAAATTGTGTTTTCCCCAAATTTTTTTTTACCAAAATTTTTTTTCCAAATTTTTTTTTTTACAATTTTTTTTTTTTTTTAAATTTTTTTTTCAACAAATATTTTTTTTTTTTACAAAATTTTTTTTTTCAATTTTTTTTTTCAACAAAATTTTTTTTTTCCACAAAATCATTAGAAAATCATTAGTCGCCTCATTTAGCTGTCCCTGTGATCGTTTATATATAAATAATAAATGTTAAGCGCCCCGGTAGGGGAGTTGGTAGCGTGCTTGCCTATCAGCGTGGGGGTTGTGGGTTCGATTCCCACCAGAGGCTTTGGTCTGTCGCTGCAAAAATCAAGCCAAATAGTCTTTGTCACTCGGTTTATCCTTGGACCCAAAATTAGAATATAAATTTACTTTGTATTGTAATTAATAAATAAAATAAATAATAAATTGTCTACGTAATTTTCCATTAAATTAAGTATTGTTTTCTTTGAATATAACTCTTTTTGCATGGTTTTCTAGCAAATTATAAAAAATCCCTACGTTTCACGGGAATATAAAAAATCTGTCCGTTTTCCCCCACATCCGATTACCTACATGTAGGGATTTTTCCCTACTTCTGGCATCACTGGGTCTAATGCAGTGTTGGTATTTTGTAGAGTTGTGTTCGCTCTTTTCGTTCAATTGCTCATATCGTTTAGCTTTAATCAGCTGTTTTAACCCACCTTGTAAATATTTCATGAAGAGCATAACTAAATAATGGCAAAGACGAAAAAACGTTCGCTATTTTCATTTAGGTAGACTATATGCGCAATGTATATTGCTGCCACCTTTTGAAATCCAACATAATTGGAAAAATTTACATCAATTTAGGATGAAAGACACGACTATTAAATGAATCAATAACGGGGCAATGCAAACGTTGATTTTAGACAGATTATTATAACTATATATTGGAAAAATAAATGTTTTCTACTCTATGTCTTCAAAATTATATTTTGGAGATTTTCGTTAAGTTGGCGGAGACAAGAAAACTGGATACTATGGCAACATTTTTTCTCATCCTAACCCTGCCATTACACCTACATCTAATTTGTTGCCAGTTGAGCACACATATACTCTTCGAAACAGAAACCAAATATCGAAAATCATCTGAAAAATCATTTCAAAAACTTCGTCACAAGAGTAACTTCTCTTGTTGTTGTTACCGTCGCAGCAGCAAACAAAAACACAATGTTACCCCACACAACAAATTGTCAAAGCATTTGGGGAAAAGTATGGACACGCAAATTTGTTTTCATAAATACGTCTAAATTTTGTTTTTTGTACTTCAAACAAGTCTGAAAAATACTTCGTTGATAATAATTCACAAAATATAACTGTTTTTATTACGACAAAACGGTCAAAACACAATTACACAATAAAATTATCCCATAAATTGACACAAATAATATGTTGGGGGAACTCTAACATTCGTTTCTGCTGCATGTGCCAAAATTTTACTGCCATTGAATTTTCGTTGCCAGTCGGCCGGACAGTAGCAAAAATGTGTGTGTATTGGTAAAAAAAGTGTGAGTGTGTTGAGTTTTTCGAACAATTACTGCCCTGTCTAATGGCTGGGTAAGTTGCCATCATTATTTTCTCACAAAATACGTTTTTATTGGCTGTTACATTCATACATTTCTAAAACAAGTTGCATTTTTTTTACAAAATTTCTTTTAAATAAATAATTATGGCTTCTAAGCGAAAACACAGTGCATTATGGCTGCATTTTAATGAAGAAGGCGAGCAAAGAGCGAAATGCAAATATTACCAGTTCAGTTCTTCCATTACCAGTTCAGTTCTTCGAAAGAAAAATTCCATCATTTGATCGAAACAACTCCGTTGAATACTCATACTATCCAACACACAAGTCAAAGTAATAAAATCGAGCGACGCTCTTAAATGAACAAAAACAATATATTGTGACATATTTCGTTCAGTGAACGAAAATGAACTACTGAACTAAAAGAACGAACTAGTTCATTTAACTGAGCTGAACTAAAAAGAGCGCTCACTCAACTGAACGAAAAAGCCCAACTCTACTGTGTAAGAGTATTTTTTTTTTTACTCCATACACGTCCGAAGAATTCTTTTGACAATAATGCTCAAAATGTTACTTTTACTGCCACGGAATTTTCGTGCGTGTATTGGTAAAGTGTGAGTGTGTTGAGTTTTTCGACCAATCACTGTTAAATTGTAGAACACAAATATATACGTTACTTCCAAAGCGTTTATTTTTTTAGCAACAGTTTCCATTGTGGCATCTTTACGTACTTCCTTATATCTGCGGCTTGCACCTAAAAGGGTTAAAGTCAACATTTGTCTCTTTAGAGTTAATATTTGTGTTAGATTCATAATGCTAAAACAGCCAATATCAAATTTAACCCTGAATATCTTTTAAATGGAATGGCAAATTAATTTTTTTGCGAAACCCGGCGATATTTCTAACAAAATTTGCTATGTATGTTTCTGTTTTTGAATGCATAATTTTAGTAGTCATTCATGCGGTTATCTCTCGCGAGAGTAACCATCTTGACGCGATGCGAGGGCTTAAGTGCTTCTTGTGGTTTTTAGGCTTGCGCAAGGACTTTAAATCACTTAACTGGTCTGGTCCATGTAGAAGCCTAATGCTATAAAAAGATACACAACCAAGAGTTACTCACGCTTGTCATGAGTCCTATGGGAGGTCAGTAACTTATGCCCTCGCATCCGGCCAATTGACATATATGATACGAAACTACGTCCATGGTTCGCTCCTTTTTCCCTTGGGGCTTTACCTCTTAGTAGTCACGTTATAGATGCACTTTTAAGGTCAAGATGGTTGGTAGCAGTGTCGAGGACCTGCATGGTTAGTAAGTGCCTAAATAAAACTAATCGCTAACAGCTCCCCTCCGGTGCCAGGGCACGAACCGGTTGTAATCTTTTTGCCTAGTCCGCGTAAGCTGTCACTGCGCGCGATGGTCCTTTCCCTTTACTAGCATACTCGTGGGATCTACATGGAACAATTAACATACAAAACAAACACAACAACAAGCACAAAAACAAATACAAACTCAAACAAAAACAAACGCACTAAAACGAATACTAAAACACGGAAAAGAGGCAGCTCCAGCGTTAGTGAGGATGCTGCGAGGACTGGACTACCAGACAGAGTGGGACACACCGCTCAGGGAGGTAACTGTGGTCTGGACAGTGAACTGGACGAACTTAACGAACGACTTTTCGAACAGGACAGACAGATAAGAATTGACTTCGACGAGTTGGAAGAGCTTCAGGGGCTGTCTAGGGACTCATTCGCGGATACCGATGACGCCGTCAATAGACTGGAGGAGCTCGCCCTGCTCTCTGATGAGGGTGAACATGATGTCACCATGATTCATGGCCCTGGTCAGAGAGTAGGGGGATCCTCTCCAGACTCTGACGACTCGGAGAAACGGATGGGTCCCGCAACGCCTAGCGAAGGTCTCCCAACTGGCTCTGAAAGGAGCAAAGTAGTTCGGCAACAGGCCGTGGATTCGCCGGGTATGGATCCGGAAGGTACCGCGCCTACAGACAGATCAGGAGAGATGTCTGGTTTAGACATCTCCAGATCGTCACAAGGCTCAATCACTGGAAAGTCCATACCCATGGAAGAAGCGACCGAAGGCCGAACTAAGGAGGAGAAGGCGAGGAAGTCGCTGATCTTTCTCAAAAAGATAGGTCAGCGGGATTCCTCGTCAATTATCGTTAGGGAGAGGCAGCTTATCAGGAAGCACCGGAGGGATGTCCGGAAATTTGAAAAAATTTACGGCACCACCAAGGACCTCCTGAAGGCTGACTCTCCCGAAACAGTTGGTACTGGACCAGCAGACACATCCAGGAAAACTCCTGGAGTTAAGGATGCGACTGCTGGCCCTGTAAAGGCTGTTAAAAATGATGTTGTTGGCGCTTCTGGTGCTGTCCCCACTCCGGATAGGACAACGGACCCAGCTCCAGAAGAGTCAACAACTTCAAGGAATGTGAGTGGTGCGAAAGTACCACCCACAAGCATGAAGGAAGGGGAGAAGCCATGCAGCTCTAGGGGCGGTCTCTCGGCTAGAGGGGTCACAGCCAAGAGGGCAAGGTCTGGCGACGAACCTTCCTCAAAAAGCAAGAAGGCAAAGCAGTCGAGCAGCAGTGGTCGGATAGACCACCGTCAACTCGCTGTCATCGATCGATCTGATCAGGATGGTAAGATCAGTGTCGATCGCTGGCAGCTTATTGAGGGAATGCTGATCGACCGCATTGCAGTTTTCAAGGGCGAGAGAAACGAAATTTCCTTTAAGGGTGCAGACTGGTCAAAGGGAGTTAAGATCGTCAACTGTGGAAATGAGAAGTCGGCTAGATTTCTCACCGAAACAGTTGAAGGTCTTAGTGAACTCTGGCCAGGAGCAAAACTTGAGGTAATTCCGTCCTCTTGCCTCCCGCTTCGATCAATGGTGACAGTATGGATTCCACCACCGATAAGGCCCGTGGAAACCATACTGTCGGTATTGGAGAAGCAAAACGAGGATCTCCTTACGAGTCAATGGAAGCTGGTAGCTTCAATGGCTTGTAAGGGGAACCAGGGAAGGGATTTCAGATTCGCTGTGGATCTGAAATCTCTTGCGCGATTGAGACTCGGTGAGGGTGTTATGAACTTCGGTTTAGGTACCATCAGGTTCTGGCTGCCGAAACCTGAAAGGACCTACGAGGCTGCGAGTGGTGCAAATAAACCTGCATCATTGTGAAGCAGCCTCGGCCGACCTCATAACATTCCTCACTGAATCAAACACCGACGTGGCGCTGGTCCAGGAGCCTTGGAATAATAAAAACAAGGTATGCGGACTTAGTGCCAATGGTTTTACCCTTTTCGCTCCTTCCGGAGACGAAAAGGTTAGGACCTGTATTGTAGCTAAAAATGAGCTTAATCTAATTATGTCTCACAATTTTAGCTCTGGTGACATCACGGTAGTAAGCAGGGAGGTTCACGGTAAATCTAAGTTACTGTTGGCCTCAGCTTATCTACCGTATGAAGCTGCCGACCCACCTGGCCCGGATGTAAGAAGAGTCACGGAGTACGCCAAAAGGATAAATTTGGACCTGGTACTGGGTTGTGACGCCAATGCACATCATAGTCAATGGGGAAGCAGGGACATCAATAAAAGAGGTGAGTCAGTTTTTGATTTTATAATAAACTACGACCTTACGATCTGTAACAGGGGCAATACGCCGACGTTTCAGACTAGGGACAGAGAGACGATTATAGATCTAACACTGACCAACAGCAAGAGTCATATAGTGGAAAAGTGGAGGGTGTCCCCGGTCTGTTCCTTTTCAGACCATAAAAGGATCATCTTCAATCTAAACTTCACTAGTAGTGCGAGGGATCCTAGGGTGGGATGCTACAAGGGTAGACAGCTACTACAAAGAACTAGAAAAGGTACAGAGGTGTGCGGCTTTAGGAATAACGGGGGCCATCAGAAGTACACCACAGGCTGCATTAGACATTATTCTACACCTTCTCCCCCTTAAGGACTTTATAGTGGGTGAGGCAGCCAGAAGCATCTTTCGACTTAAAGAGTCATCGCTGCTCAGACATACAAGAACAGGTCATTCGAGACTACTGTCAGAGTTCTGTCTTCAGGGTCAGTCCAGGGTTCCAGATGAGCAATCGGACTACATAATTAAGAAAACACAATTTCTGACCCTGCCCGGGCTAGAAATCCCTGAAAGGGATTCGTGGGTAGGAGTCCCCAACTTGCACGAGGGTTGGGCAGTCTTCACTGACGGGTCTAAAATGGAAATAGGCACGGGAGCTGGTGTCTACATAGAAAAGGCGGACATTAGGAAATCATTCAGACTACCGGATGAATGTAGTGTCTTCCAAGCTGAAATTTTAGCGGTATTACGAGCTGCGGAGGAAATTTCCGGTAGCATAATACCGAAAGGAGACAACATTACTTTCTACGTTGACAGTCAGCACTGAGGGCCATAACAAGCCATCAGGTTTCGTCTAGGGTAGTTAATGACTGTAGGCAGGTGCTAAGCCTACTTCTAATGGACTACAACGTAGGCTTATGCTGGGTGCCAGGGCACTGTGACATTGAAGGAAATGAAATCGCGGATGAGCTGGCTCGAACGGGCTTTACATATTGAGGAGGCGGACAGATCGGTTGAACCGCCACTCAGCTACTTTTTCAAAAAACAGAAGGATCATATCCTGACAAGAACTCTTTCCAATTGGGAAACAAGAGTGGGTTGCACTATATCGAAGGTCTTGTGGCCTAGGTTAGATATAGTGAGAACAAATGCACTGATGGGGCTGGATAGAAGAAGTCTCAGAATTGCAATAGGAGTCATTACAGGACACTGCTCAGTTAGGGCTATGACCAGCAGATGGGACAGTAGATCTCCAGACTTTTGCAGGATGTGCGAGGATGAGGACGAATTGGAGACAATAGAACACATCCTTTGTCATTGTCCAACTTTGCAACGCCATAGACAAAAATGTCTAGGGCATAGATTTTTTGCTGAACTAGGGGACATTTCGAAGACAGGTGTTGAAAACATTATTAGTTATATAAGGGGTATTGGATGGTTGAACGACGGGGGATGCGGGTACTCGATTGACTAACAGACTTACATTAACATTACACCATGGACTCTCACATGTTTTTCTCTCTTTCCTATATATTTTCTACGCTGTCAATAGAAGGGATTCACAATGGACCCGATGGGTCTCCGAGTGGAGGTGCATCTTAGGATGTACCACCCTTCCTAACCTAACCTGTACTCCATGAAAACTCGAACGAAATGACGAAAAATCCATTAATTTTTCCACACACATACAACTGATTGTAGAAATATGACAGCTAGACAAAACATTTTGAATTTATTTATGAATCACTCTACACACACATCAATTTGTTAAAATTTCAACCGATTAATCGGTTGTTTAAGTTTGTTGCCTTAATGTGAAAAGAATTTCTGAAAAAGAGTAATAAATGAAAAAGTTATTCATTTCCATCAACAATACAAAATACAACACCTCCTCTGTTTATTGTGATTTCATAACAATTCACAATAAGAACTTACTATGTCTCCACGAGTGAAATAATTTTTACCAGATTGATTCAAAATCAAATGGAAATAGGATGCCACATCGATCGAAAAGGTAAAAATGGGATTTCAAAGTCTTGTTAAGTTATTTTTCTCATCAGTTGAATGTGTGCAAGCAAAGCTATAACAAGTTGTTCGTTCTCTGCACTTTGTTCGTCGCTGGGTGAATGTTTTTCTCCTCGTGTCGTATTATTTGTTTATTGTGTGTAAAAGCATTTTATTATTGTTGTATTAACGTTTCCTGTCCTGGGCGTGTTGGGATTGTCGGCCGATGTACGTGTGGTGTGTATGCAAAATCGGTTTGAATACACAAATAAAGAACCAACAACAACAAAATATAAATAAAACTACCACAAACGAAACGACAACAAAAGTTTTAAGTTGGACGAAAAAGTTGTGTGGCAGATATGAAATTAGTGGCAACAGATTGTTGCGTAAAACGGTGCATGAGAAAAAGAAGAACAAATTTGTAAATCAAAGCCGAAACTAAACAATAAAAGTGTTTGTTAAGCAAAATCAGTGAAGCCCATCCAAAACGAAAGACCACAAGATCTTAAGAATTCAATGAGTATAAAAAAAGAAACAAAAGCATGAGAATACAGACAGTCGAGCGTTGCATGTGTGGAAACTCTTGTGAAACAAAATCCTTCGTCTTGGTATTGTAATAAAACAATTCCATTTGAAACTGGTGGTGCGTCATCCATCCAGTTTCCTTGCCTCTTGCTTGCCATACATACATCCTGTCAATCTGTGCGCTCGTCCATTGTGGGCTGTTGGTTGGCCTGTTAACCTAAACTACTAAAACCAACCAACTGTATACATATAGTTGCCTTTCATTTTTCCTTCCTCCCTGCCCTTCCACACTATCATCTCCCCGTACTTTCATTCCGTTTCCCATCCTGTTGGGCTTTCGTGTTGTGCGGCTGTTGTTTGTGGCTGTGATTGTCAGGAAATCAATTACTTAGTGTAGTGTGTGTGTGTGTGTGTGCAATATAACGGTTTTCTCATCAGAAAAGAGTGGCGTCGCGTCGTGTGAATTTCGGTCATGGTGCGTTTAACTCGTAAAGAACGTCAGGACAAAATCAATTTATTGGCCAGCATCAATAAAGTCAACATCAGTGATGAAGTGGAGGCCACCGATAATGGTAAGCTACTTATAATTGATAGATTTATAATTTGTATATTTTCCAATAATTTGTATACCTTTCACTCTTTCACTATAGGATTGAGTGTATATTAAGTTTGTCATTGCGTTTGCACCTTCTTCAAATATGAATATGGGGCCATATAATGTGTACTTTTTGCAATTTGGTTTTTGCCATTTCACACGTCATTTGTAACATGTGTAAAATTCGACAATGTTCCGTTTACCTTGCCATATCATCATGAAAAGACTTCCAAAAGAACAGCGTTTGCGAACCTCTGAGCACTGAGATTTACAACAAAATCTCTTCTCTGTAAAAATGTTTTTCGCGTGTAACGTCCATTTTATGGTCGTCTTAATCAATCCACCAGAAGATTTTTCAAGCCATTGTGATTCAATTTCGTACCAGTTTCAAACTATTGGACAACAATCTACCAACGTGTATCCGTAGAATGTGTTCCGAGGAAAACAGCTACTGGTTTTTGTGTTATTCGACCAACTGGTAGATTTTACGTAAAGACTTCGGTCTACATCCAAAAATCAAACTCTTAAAATATCACGCCTTTGATGGTGTACCCCTGTACAGTGTAGACATATCAGTCCGCTTGTGTGTGTCTGTCGAAACCCTGGTGCCTGGCTTATGGCAATACGCCGTATGAGATTTTAAATGGACGTCTATTAGAAGAAGTAACTTACACCGGTCTAGTCATGGAGCATACACGTTGAATAATCTGTCTTTTTTTAAATTTTTTTTAAAAACTTTACGGTGAATGGACACCGTAACGGTTGATCCAACCTCATTTTGGAAAAAGCAAGGTCCAATTACCCCACCGGACCTTAAACCGCACCAAACAGTCACACGTTGAGGATGGAGAGGCTTCTCAACAATAACTCTTGGGGTTTCCGAGCCCCAGATGCGACAATTTTGCTTGTTGACGTAGCCACCTAGGTGGAAATGAGCCTCATCGGTCAAGATGATTTTTGGATGGAATTCCGGATCGTTTTCATGCATTTCAAGTACCCAATCAGCAAAGACACGACGTTGTTGATGATCAGCCGGCTTGAGTTATTGTGTTAACTGAACTTTTAAAACCCCGAGGTGTGCAACATGACGCGCTATCCTGTTGAAATCAACGATCGTCCAAGTTTAGATCTTCTTGTTAAGTTGTTGAGTTCGATGACGAGTCGATATTCCAGGACCGAACAGAAGGCAAAAACTCAATTGAGCAGAGGTCCATGAAGACATGCTGGAAAGTGAGAGTTCCGACTACTTTTTCATAAAACTCATTGTAAGTGGTGATGAGACATGGGTTTACAAGTATGATAACTCAATAATCGTGGGAATGTGGCCTTCAAACTCGAAGCTAATTCGACTGTTTTCTTTGATTAGGCAGTGGGAGAACTTGCATTCGAGAGAACAAATTCGTCAAAATAGACCAGATTTGTGAAAGAAAAGCTCATGAATTTTGCACCATGACAACGCACCTTTCCACAAGGACATCATTGGTAACGATCTGATATGGATTCGTCTGAATGTCGGGTAGCTCAAACAGTGCGATTGTTGAAAATGCAGTTTTGACCGCAATACGACATTAAACGTATTTGCTATGCGTCGTCGTAGAGTGTGCGACGCAGCATGGGAACATCGACATCAATTTTATCATCGATCTGTACATTTTACGCAACAGCCACGCAAAGACCTCGCATTATTGGCTTACAAGATCCACTTGACACGTCCATCCTCTGCGTTATCACTTCTCAGTTAGGGTCCTAGAGTAGCTCGAAAAATCATCTCTTCTAACGAGGCGCCTTTTTCATCTCAAAGGCTATGTTCACACGCAAAACCGTCGTATCTGGTTATAGGTAAACGCGCATGTGATCGTCGAGAAGCCAATGCATCATCAGATAGTGACAGTTAAGGGCGTATTTTGAAGCGGTAGCAAGATTGGCTAATTTTGCCATTTCTATTAAACTCTAAATCCATGATCAACTAATTTGTATTGCCGGAGATTGAAGACATGGACTTCGATCGGCACAAACTAATAATAGACTCTGCAGAAGTGTGTTTGAAATTCGTCATATCCATCTTTTTGGTTTTTTTTTTGTGTGTGAATATTTTTAGCTTTGATTGCTTCCATTTGCCTGTTCCGTAACTTGGTGTTGTTGTTGTCGTGGTTACACTTTTAAGAAAATGTACAGGTCATTGTCTTATTTTTAGTAAAAACATAAACAATTTGCTGCACACATTATTTTTTGTGTATTTTGTTTATTTCTTTTTCCGATTGCCATAAAGAAACAAGAAAAAATTATCTCATACTCAGAAAACACTTCTATTTTTACGCAGATGCTTACAAACATGCCGTCGATGGGAAACCGCCGCCATTGCAACATTCGTCTACGAATGAAATCTTTTTGAAAGGTCTCTTACTCAGCAATCCGTCAACACCGAACAAGGAACTCTTGGTGAGTAATTTATTAATTTAATTATACAAAAATATTATCTTGGCCTCTTTATAAAAGAAGAACGTGTGTTGTTTTCATTCGGAACACATGGAGGGGAATTCAAAAATAAAAAATATGTCTCTGTAATGTCAGACCAAATTTTCTTTCTCTTTCTCACGCTCTGCCTCTGTCGTTTGGTGTATCTTTGTCTCACTGTCATTCGAATTGACCCATATTTGTGTTTGGGTCGCCTCACCACCTTCTTTGCCCACCTATTACGTTGCCCCGTTTGTTCGTTGGCATTGCGTGTTCGCTATGTTGCCGTCGATTTCATTTCGTTTGTTTATACGACTTGTTTGGGCTTTTTATTGTTTACGAATGAATTTAGAAAGAGAATTCTATGAAATGCGAAACGTGATTGTGATAAAGTTGTTTAAATTGTCAAGGGGACAATTGCCAACGACGTTAATCTGCTGAGATTTGCCAAAAAAAAAAAAAAAACATCCAATAGAGATATGCCACTGTGTATTAAAAAGACAAATGTCGGTTGAGATTTAGATAAAACTATAAAAGCTTTTGAGAATGTGAAGATTCCCGTAAAAAAAAAATGGGAGATGAAATATATTTTGACTGCAGCATCAAACTGTCGCTTCCTTAGAAAATTAAAAATTATGTGTGTGAATTTAAGTAAACCACATCACATGTTTGGCTACAAGCAACAAAAATGTGGTCAAATTAACAAAAAAAAAATTGAATTATTTTTTGATAAAAATATATCGCACCCACACACAAACTCAAAATTCGAGTTTTCAGAAGCAACGCAATTTACATAAAAATAGACATAAGTGATTTGAAAGAAATGTTTGCAGAATTAATTTCTTGAAAAAAAGTCAGTTTTGAGTTGTGACCCTTTTGTATTAACGGTGCGATATGTAGTTTATTTTATAAACGGGTTTCTATTTAATCGAATTCGCGGGGTCTCTGATTTCTGAACGTATTGTTGGGGATTTTTCCGTACTTTTTTAAAGGGTTTTCCAAGAAGCGATGTTATTTTGAATCACCCGGTTTTTCGGTAGTTGTTACTTTTGAAGCTTTTATTCTTTGGCATTTGACAAGTAGAAACTACGCCATTACTAAAAATGGAACGATACACGCTTCACAAACGCATTGAAATTATTAAAAAAGTGTTGAAGAAAACCCAGGTTTGTCCATTCCTCGTCATTCTTTGGAACGTCATTACACCGTATTTTGCATACAGACTTGGGTCTTAAGGCTTATAAAGTTCAGTTAACAAACGAACTCAAGCCGGCCGATCATCAACAAGGTCGTGTTTTTGCTGATTGGGTCCTTGAAATACATGAAAATGATCCGGAATTCCATCGAAAAATTATATTGACTGATGAGGCCCATTTCCATCTCGGTGGCTACGTCAACAAGCAAAATTGTAGCATCTAAGGCTCAGAAAAGCCATGAGTAATTGTTGAGAATTACAACGAGTGACTGTTTGGTAGCGTTTATGGTCCGGTGGGGTCATTGAACCTTACTTCTTCAACAAGACGACACTACGTGCCAAACATGCAACGGAACCATTGCTCTTTTACGGGTTATCACTAGAAGAGGTGATCACAATTGACCACCGAGATCTTGTGATTTAACACCTTTGGGGCCACTTGAAAGATAAGGTCTCCGCCAACAGCCCAGCATCGATTTAAGACCTCAAAGATAGAATCCGACATCCGACCTAAAATGGAATATAACTCCCATATATGGGCAGTGGCTCCAAAAA
Organism: Hydrotaea cyrtoneurina; assembly: GCA_958296145.1. Lineage (NCBI taxonomy): Eukaryota > Metazoa > Arthropoda > Insecta > Diptera > Muscidae > Hydrotaea > Hydrotaea cyrtoneurina. The sequence goes on along the minus strand of OY282514.1, from coordinate 44,330,230 downwards.
TAGCTTTGCAGCTTCTGGACCGTGTACAGAGGAGAGCGGTGGTGATGATAGGGGATGGTAGGGTATCCAGCTCTATTGTCTCCCTACAGCATCGCCGGAATGTGGGTTGTATATCGCTGTTCTATAGATATTTTAACGGTATTTGCTCGTCAGATATCCGTCGTCTGGTCCCTGACGTTAGAACATTTAGCCGGAACACTCGGCTATCCAGGGAATCTCATCCGTTCATTGTCAAATGACCGGTTGACCGGACGACGCACTATAGAGACAATTCGTTCTCCAGCCGGACTGTTCGTATGTGGAATAATCTTCCTGCAAGTGTTTTTCCTGCCTGCTATGACATTATCAAATTCAAGGCAAACATCAACAAACACTACTCCCTCTTTCCTCCCTCCAATACCCTTCTTTCCTATCGCTAACACAGTGCATTGCATTTATAGGGGGCATCCCTTGAGTGTTAGTCAAGAAAAAATAAAAAGTCTTCAAAGTCACCCGCTAGTAACTGAATTTCCAATTTTTTCAAAGTTTCAAGTTCCAACGACTGCACCATTTTTTTTTATTAAATTTATTGTTTTAATTTCTTTGAATGGTTTTTAATAATCCTGTTTCCAAACTAAAATCTGAATATCTCACAAAGTGAAAACATTTTTTTATAAGTCATATAAGATCTGGGTAGACCCACTGGGTTTACCACAACACACTTCTGTCTTGGTCTGCGTGAAATCATACGGTCAATCCACCAAAATTCCATAAGACTTTAAATACTTTTCTACAGAAACAGCCTCTTGGCATCAATTGTATCCGAAGGACTAATCTTATTGAAAAGGAAAAAAAATAGAAAAATGTTGAAGGAAATTTGTTAGCTCATTAGGAGATTTGAGTAAAAACACATGTCCAATTTATTTGAAAAATTTTAAAGAATTACAACTTCGTAGTCGTGAGCACGCTCGATTTTTAATAGTCCACGTTACCGCGCGGCTACTGTAAATTCGTTTTAGTACCATTGTAAAACAACATAATCTCTTAAGTGGAACTCAATACATAAAAGAAAGAAAATCTGTTTTCTGAAAAAGTGCAGATTTTCATAAAAAAAATAATGCCCAATTTCATTAATTCTGATAAATGCTGAAGACAAAAAAAAAAAGAATATAATTACATCAAAATGAAGACAATTTTGTTAACGAATCAATAAAGATTTAAATAAACTCAATGAAGTTCAATTACTCTTACACGCTGAAAAAAATGGCCATTTTAACAAATTTCAGCAAACAAATTCGCATCAAACATATATATATATATTTCCATACCACAAACATTAACATGTTTGTAGGTGCTAAATATCAAATATTTTTTTTCAATTTCTGAATTTCTATATAACAATCCATCTCATTCTCTCGGTAGTGCTTTTATTTTAAAGAGTGTAAATGCAGAAAAAAAGAATTACTAACAGTTGCAAATATACACTTATTCGCACCCAAATGTTGTACTTTATTGAATTTAATAAGTTCGTTGTCTGTTTTTCCCAAACACGCTATTGCTTATACACAAATATGTAGTACTAATAGCAAACGAGTTACATTTACATGCAAATAAGCTTTGTGTGGAAGGAAGTAAGCTTTACTTGCTACAAACACTCGTTTTACTTGTGTGTGAACATTAAAAAAAAGACGTATTTTTCAGCGTGTATAAATTGATTTGTTGTAACTCTTTTCATTCAGTATAGTGATAATTATTAGTGAAAATTCCCCAGAGTGAAGTGAAGGAATGAAATCAACGAAATATTCAGCAATCGATTGCACAGCAAATTATTTGGAAGTTTAAAATTCCCCCTTTTGCCTCAAGGGTGTGACTGAAAAAAACGAAAGAAAAACATGATTCGTCTTAATCCAAATAGGAACATTACACTTAATTAGTATTAAATAATTACAGTTTTCGCAGTGCATAGCCATACGGAGGCGCTTCCATCAGCACTGTCAGAACAGGAGTCTAATTAATGAACTAAATAAACAACACACATTGCTGATATGAATGGTGAACACTACCACGACATGTAATCATGTGTGACGCGACAACCCTAACAAAGTTTCTGGTGACATTAACTTAAACGAGAGAAAGTCCTTCGTATATAAATACATCATTTACAATGAAATGTTTTTCCTGGACAGTGGGGGATATGGAAACAGCACGCTGAAAAAAAAAATTTACATTTTAAGAAATTTCAACAAACATATACATATAAGGGTTATAAATATCAATGCTCGTATTAATAATTTATGAAAATACAAAAACATTTTTCACATTTTTCTTAACAAAAATTGTTTTTTTTTTTAATTTTTTATGATTACGGGGGCAAATGTTTTTATTTATATCGGTCCATCTTATTCTCTCGGTGCAAATGCACACTTCTTCGCACTCAAATATTGTACTTTGTTGAAGTTAATAAGTTTATTGCGTGTTTTTCCCAAACATGCTAACGCTTCTCCCCAAATACGTAATAATAATAGAAAATGAGTTGTATTTGAGTGCCAAAGAAACTTTTTGTTATAAGCAAATACGCTTTACTTGATACAAGCTCCAAACACGCGATTGACTTGTGTGTAAACATTTGAAAAATACCGATTTTTCAGCGTGTAGTATTAAAGGTATTGGCTAAGTAGAACTGGATAGAATAATAATGTTAAAAATTGCTCTAGAGAGGCACTAAGTACGTCCATGGCTCTTAGTACGCCAAACAGTATCATCTAAAAAAGCTACTCGCTTGGAAAAAAACTCAATAAATTATTAAATTCCAATTTGTGTGCTGAAATTTGTTAAAATTACCATTTTTTTATCGTGTAAAATGGAATACAACTCGCATATATGGGCAGGGGCTCCATTAACATCTTTGAAGCTTCTGGACCGTGTACAGAGGAGAGCGGTGGTGATTATAGGGGATGGTAGGGTATCCAGCTCTATTGTCTCCCTACAGCATCGCCGAAATGTGGGTTGTGTATCGCTATTCTATAGATATTTTAATAAATAATATAATAACAAAAAAAAAAAACAAAACAAGATTTGTCTGAAATAATTTTTAGAATATATTTTTTTTTTCAATATTTATATGGCTGAAGAGCCATTTAAATTTAAATATACATTTTTTTTTTAATTTATCTTACATATTGTACTATTACTTTACATAGAGAATTGTCTTACAATGCAGAAATAATTGGCCTTACAGGCTTTCTTTGTATTGATGTTGAATATCAAATTAGTCGCCGGGACATGTGAAAATTACACAAATTACCCTACAGGGGGAAGTCAACAGGAAATTCGTTCCAATATGACACTAACCTCAAATTAAAGCTAATAGTATCAGCTACCAACGTTAGAAGGACATTTGTTTAAAATAATGTTTTAGAGTGGGTGAAAGGAGAAAATGCCAACAAATTACTCTAGATATGATTTTTGTGACCCTGGAAGCCAAATGGAAATACTTTGCACTATAAGGACATTTGTCTACAATAACTTTCAGAAAATCGAATTCTGCAAAAATGGCTCTCCTTAAAAATTCTGAGACATATTATTTGTTTTGTTTCAACATCCCCCACAGTATCGGTTTGGGGGTGTTGGCATATTTCACAATGATGGATGGAGTATGCTAATGGTATGTGATTTAATCGTTATTTTCAACCATGTGGTTTCCATCGAAATTGCACACACTAATTCGTCCAACTCGAAAAAGCGCCGAGAAACAAAAAAAAACAGTCCGAATCACGCAAATTCCAATTGATGTATGATGGCGTGACCTCAGCCACTATTTGGAAAAAGAATAATTTTGATTCTGTTTTTCCTTTCATTTCGTTTTGCAGTGAAAGCAATTTGGAGAACACTTTACATGTTTAAGCATAAATTAACACAAATAGATTGTACGGATAAGATACCGACTGACATGCATTTGAGAAATTAGTGCAGATTCATTGTATTCATAGGTCATAATTTGCATATTCATTCTAATAGTGTTAGATTAGGTCTGTCAACGGTCACAACGTACGCATACAAGTGGTGAAAAGTGTATGTCAGCAGTGTGGAGGGTAAGAGACTCAACTGAGCTAGGGGTGGTTAAGTGAATTTCATAAAACACCCGAAATTATGTTATATTCGGGAATAATATTCTTTCAAAATAATAAAGGCACATCCAACAAAACTGGCAATTCTAAAGAAATGATTTTTTTTTTTAGAGAAAAACGTATTCAAAAAATTGTTTAAAATGTTTTATCAAATTTTTGTTAACGCCGAAATACATCAGAGAACTCTTATAAACATCCTTTAGTGTTATTTATTAAATAAGCTTGTCTAGGTAATTAAGTGATTACAACCTGTAAGTGGTGTAGACCGACCAGACACGTCGGCATTATTCGTGTACCTCTTCAAGTTAATAACACCAACTGGCAAATGATATTCTGATTATTTCATAAAAACAAGATGTGCGCGACTATGCTGTCACAGTTTTTCCAACATTTCGCCTGGTATCTCACCAATGATGTTGGCGTCCAAGGTAGCGATCACTTTTCCCTATAGACGATTTAACTGCCTCCACAATAGTCTAGAGGGGGTTAAATTGTTCGAACGAAATATTATACAATAGCTTGTAACTGGACTTCAAATATTTGTAAAGCTGATAAAGCCATAAATATGGTGAATTAAAAAAAAACCTGAATAAAAACTTAAATTTATGTTGTAATTTTTTATTTATTTTAATTCAAAAACAATCGAATGATGTTGCGAAACAAACAGTCTTTATAATTCAGTATTTTCGTTAGTGGAAATAAAAATTAATCTTAATTTTGAGAATTAAGGGAAACATTTTCCCCGAAACTTTTCCAAACTGAAAAATTGAGGTAACTGGCAACACTAACTCGCAGTATCTGATAATGTCATGTCATTACCCTCAGCATGAATTCTAAGCACACAATAATGACTTACTAATAACGACACAAGCTGCAAAAATGGTCATTTTAACAAAATTGCGAAAACAGCTGCAAATGCACACTTCTTCACACTCAAATATTGTACTTTGTTGAATTTAATAAGTTTATTTTCTGTTTTTCCCCAAACACGCTATTGCTTATAACCAAATGAGTAATAGTAATAAAAAATAAGTTATGCAGGGTTCTCCAACAGGAGGTGTTATTTTGGTATTCAAAGAAAAATTTCATGTTTTGAAATAAATGATCGGATGTTTATTTCATAATAAAGAGGATGATATGCCGTTAATAGTGAAAAACAACATCAGCCACTCTTACAGGACCATATCCTTATCATGAAATGTTCACAAGGTGTTAAATCAAACGATCTCAGTGACCAATTGTGATCACCTCTTTGAGAGATAACACGGTCCGGAAACTTTTTACTTTTGCGAACTGTGACTGCAAGATTTTCCACATTGTTGTAGTTCTATTTTTAGTAATGGCTTGTCAAATGTCAAAGAATAAAACTTCAAAAGTGAAAGCTTCCGAAATGCCGGGTGATTCAAAATAACGCCTATTGTGAAAAAAAAACCCTGTATTTACATCCACATAAGCTTTGTGTAGTAGGAAATAAGCTTTACTTGCTACAATTTCCAAATACACGTTTTACTTGTGTGTAAACATAAAAAAGACAGATTTTTCAGCGTTCACTAATATGTAGTTAACGGTAGTTTTGAAACGTCGTAATATGTTTCTCAATCTCTCTCTGTATTATTTAATTGTTTTTTTTGTTCATCTACTGAAAAAGAAAAGTTACAAATAACAGACTTCTGATTTCATTGTTTGTGGTGTAGTTTCTTGCAGTGTTTCAAGTTATACTTGTTCTTCTCTAAAGCGTCATTCGGATAAGTGAAATCCGAGTGCAAAATATTGTCATCGATGTGGGAAGTAGAGTTTGGATTACGGTTTACATTTGCTATTATTAGTTTTATTAAAAACAATATACAGTCGAATTCGGTTAATAGGAAATGAAAAAAATCAAGAATTTTTTTTTTACTTATTAAAGTACATGTTTGTAAAATTTAAATTCAGTATTAATGGGCTTAGATGAAAATAGTCACTTATTTTAATGTGATTTTTTGAGCTCAGGCTTGTCCAAGGCTTCAGAATTGTCTCCAATAAATGGGTCGAATAATTGTAATGATCTCACGTGGGCGGCCGTGGTGTGGTAGGTAGTGTGTGCGACTATCACATAGAAGAACCCGGTAAGACTATCAAACATTTTTCAGCGGCTGTTTCCACCTCGTAAATGTTGGCGACTTTACGAGTAAGAGAGCAATCTCTAAGCCATGTAAAACTTCTCTAGAAAAGCATTAGCCGTTAAATTAAAAATTAGGTCCCGGTCAGTGAGTATACACAATTATATCGTACACAGATCACTGAGTCTAGAGAAGTTCTCCGTCTGTTCCTTCATGGAATATTAAGGGAAATAAGTAAGTACAGTCTAACCTCGATATAACGAATCTCAAGGGGATCAGAAAAAAAAACGTTATATTGAATAATTCGTTAAAATGAGGTTCGTTACATCGAGGTGAAGTTGCACTTCCATTCGTTATAAAGAGATAAATAAACCTTGTTTATTAATCATCATCTACATACCGTGTTATAGCGAACGATTTCCGCTAATAAATTAAAGCAAATTTGAACATCTCTTTTTTCCCCTGCCATTAGAACTTTACAGCTAACAGCAACGACAACTATCAGTGCTTATTTTACTAAGCATCAAACAAATATGATTTTCTATCGAAAAACTTGGAAAACTTTGCTTAAGCCAAAAAAAAACAATAATTTCGTGTGTGTCTGTGTCACTGCAATGGTTGATAATTCGTTATAACGAGGTTTTTGACAAACGTATTCGTAATAGAGAGGTTTATTTTGTATTAGATATTATGGAGCGTTGTTGGGGATTTCAAAAAATTCGTTAAATCGAGGAAATCGTTATATTGAGGGCCGTTATATCGAGGTTGAACTGTATAATGATCTCATAATAAATTCTATTGAACCTACTACAACATTTCTTCTATATTCTCCGTCAATTCTTCTCTATTATTTTGTATGTACTTTAAAGAGTTGCATGAATTTCTCTTAAGCGGTGTTCGTATCACATAAGTTGGTGTCTGCATTAAAAATGTGTTTCACATAAACGATTTTTCAATAACGCGGATTTTCGTTTAAGCGAAATACAGTGCATCGACAATCATCGTGCCCTTATCCGAACTCGACTGTATACGTATAACGCGAATAGGCAATTGAGCTTGCAGACGTCTCAAGTCGTTTGCTGAAAACGACAAAGAGGACATGTAAACAGTTTTTGTTTTCAAAACCTTTCAAATATTGCCATGCTAATTACTGACATCTACTGTGTGTAGCCGAACTCATGTATCAAAAATCAACTTGGGTCGTCTGCACTCTGTGTAGCCTTTGGTCTAACTTCGCTTTCTAAATCAAATTCCTAACCTTAGCCAGTCCTTACCGTCATTTGAGTTTAACTTCATTAAATTGACATAAAATACCATTACAAGAGTAGAATAATTTTCAAAATGTAGATATGGGAATGTGTGTGGTAAAGACTTCCGCCAAGAGCTATAATTGTACCTACATCGTGAAACCTAACCCAAGTATCAAATTCGAAATGTCCAAAATGAACCACAATCGGCATAAAGTTTATTCGATTGAATTGATCATTGTATCAACATACGACACGTACACCAATTGCGTAAATCAATTAACACAGCTTCAAGTTTCCAGTAATTTCATTGCAAGATTGCATCCAAACGTTGATCGCTTTATGCTGCCACTCTAACGAAAAGCTCACACCATCGAATGTTTAGTTGTTTTGTTACATGAAAGCTTTTTACATTCATTGTACGTATTCATGAGACATCTTTAAATTGTTGTTGTTTTTTACATAAAGCTATTATGGTACAATTCAAAGCATTGGACGTACCTAAGAAATTGTATAAAACCGGTTTTGGTTTAAAGAAATATTAATAATCAAATAACCGAGAAACAAGTCAACAGCATAAACACTTCCCGGCACTGTTGCTCACAACATAAGCGTCAAATTGATTTTTATTATTAAATACCTGTTTGTTTTTGTTGGAAGGTATTTCTGAGTAAAGTTTACGTGTTTAAGCACAGACAGGGAATGCAGCCAGTATGGTCACGGTAAACGGGAGAGGGGTGTCATATAGGTTAAGGGTGAGGGCAAATGCTTTCAAATGAATGCATTCATTTCATGGTAGTTTGAATTGTGGTAGATTTTAGTAATTTCATTATTATCACATGACCAAATAGCCCGTCAACAAAAAAAAACTTTAGTATTGTTATGTCGTTTCTATTTATAAAGCATGATTTTTTTAAAGCGTTTGGTTTGTGAAAACACATAGCAATGCCTGTCATTTACTTCTATAAGATTATTTGATGCAAATGTGGACCACTAAAAACGCTTCATTGTGCTCCTTTCTGAACGTCCAATTTGAAAACACTTTCTTTAGCATTTCGGCCAGTATCTCAACTGTGACACGTGTATTGTTGTCTTCCAAGACAGTTCTTGTGTTTGTCCTATCCCTGTAGATGAAAGACTTTATGTGCTCCGCAAAAAATAATCTAGTGTGGTCGACTTGCACAAACGAGACGGCTAATTGACAATACCAAAACGTGATTAATTGCTCACCAAAGTCTTCTCTCATTGGGTTCATGGTTTCGCGTGCACGTGATTTAAATCAATCTGGTGTCATCTAAGTCCAACCTAAAAAAAACACGTTATCACCAAAACTGTTGCATTGAGCGTAAAATTGCAGAAACCATCGTGATGCCGCACCAAACTCCAAATTGTGGTAATTGTTAGCTCCTGAAATGCCTCTGGCTGCTATTCGGACGAAATATGACAATCCTGTTTACTGACATACCCATTCACCCCAAAAATAAGCTTCGTCCTGAGGACAATATTTCGATCAGAAATAAGGTTATCTTCTATAAAGCCCATTTGCCGAAAAGACGTCGTTTTGGCATATTGCCCGGTTTCAGGTTCTACATCTTCTGTATTTTGTGCGGCTTCAGACCGAGGTCTACGTAAAATCATACAGGTGGTCGAATAACACAAACCCAGTTGATGCCATCGGCGATGGATACACATTAGGGTGGAGTGAAATTCAAAAAAAAAAAGTTAACCTCGGAAAGAGATGTAGTCTGGGGTCCTAATGAGGGGAAAAATAAAGAAAAAAAATTTTAAAAATGTTTAGGGGTCGCGCCACTCCCTCGAAATTTGGAAATTATCGCTATTTTGGCGTTGATTTTAGAAAAATCCTAAAAAGTTTTATGTCAATAAATGTTTGCAATAGCGTAAACAATGAAATAAGGGCATGAAAAAATTTAAAAAAAATTTTCTCATTGTTCAAAAATTTCAAAAAGTAAAATAAGTCAAATCGTCCCTTCTTCAGAAAATTAACTGAACAATGAAATCGCCACCAAAGCTACAAATATTAGTCGATTATCCTCATATTTGCCTCAAATACTTTTGTTTGGGCACTGAACAAGCTCAAACTAAATTAAATTTCGAATAAGTTAAGTCGTTAATTTTTAGGAGTTTTCTAAAATCAACGCCAAAATAGCGATAATTTCCAAATTTCGAGGGAGTGGCGCGACCCCTAAAAATTTTTTAAAATTTTTTTCTTTATTTTTCCCCTCATTAGGACCCCAGACTACATCTCTTTCCGAGTTTAATTTTTCAAATTAAAAAAAAATCATGTTTTCACCCTAATACACATACCGATATCTTGATTAACACTGACCGATACAGCAACAGCAATATTCTCGTCAATATACGTTCTACGGATGCGGATTGGTGAATTGATGTCGCAGACACGTGAGAAATTTGGTCACAATGGCTTGAATAGCCTGGACGTAACTCTGTGAAACTCAATGCCTTGCAGGTCTACTCATGATTATATGGCAAGGTAAACAGATTTGGTGTTTAATTTTGACACATGTCACGAATAGGGTTTTTAATTTGCCGACTTTTTTCAATTCCCGAAAATGGGGGATTTTTCGACATCTTCTCGGGATTTGATTTTCTTTATAAAATATAATAAAAAATACAATTTTTCCAATGTAGGCATTTTAAAAACATAAAATGATTAATAAATCTTTAATTAAAAATGCTTCGCAATTAATCTTGAAAAAAATATCGTGTTCAGATAGTATCTATCCCGATTAAAAACCACAATCGCAGTTGTAAAATGTGCTTAAAATCGTATCTAATTAAATTTTTTGGTATCGGAAGTCGAATCGGGGAAATAAATCCCGGGAATTCCCTGTGTAAAAACCCTAGTCACGAATTACCCATAATCTGGCGAAAACTGAACACTAACAGAACAGTAGAGGTTTTTGTGTGGTCCTCGACCCCACACGAAAAGGAATGTTTTGTCCATATAGCTTTGAATTGGAATACTTGAAGGCAAATAATGCGAGGTTTTTGTGGCAAATTTGCATCAGGCTGGTGCCTGAAATGTTGAGTATGTTCGACGACTGAGTCGCACACTCTCGGCTACGGTCACATTCATCATACATACGCAATTTGGGTTGTATAAGTCGACTCACGAAAAGTCGATTAATCGACTTGTTGCTACAAAAATGGTGGATAACGACGTCGACTTTTGATTACGAAAAAGTCGATAAAATCGAATTGTTGGTGTCGACTATTTTCGACTTCTTTAGTTCAATTGAAAATAAGTTTTGTCGATCAGTGGAGCTATTATTATGACAGCAACAAGTAAAGAATTTTGAGAGTGTAATTACATTTCAAATTTCGTGCACACTATTTACCAGTGCGTAATGATACAAGTTCACGATCTGAAGCACCAAATATGCTTACAGGAGATGAAATTGAGTAACAGAGATTTTGAAAACTTGTATACTGAAAATGATGTAACTCTTAGCACATGTATTCCGGTGGTAAATGTCTGTTCCTTCATGGAACGTTCGTTTTTCTTCGATCTATTGAACAGGATATGTGGTTCAAATCGAAGTAGACATTTTTTTTTACCATAAAGTGGAACAGAATTGATCTCTTGTTTTTTTTTACCATTTGTTACTTTTTAATCTTGCATTTCTATAAGTTTGAATAGAATTGTATTATTTTCTATTAAAAAGTCGACTTGTTTTTCACAAAAACTCAAAAAGTCGAAATATTAAAAGGTCAACAAATCGACCTAGTTGCAACTATACGCAATATGCATTTTCAGATTTTGACCATTATTTTTAATTATAATTTTTCTTTGAAAACGTTCAATTTTTAATGTAAACGCAACTCCAAATAATTTGTCTACTTCGATGTGATTTTATAAATTTCTCTACGTGTAGAAATGTTTCCCCTTTTCGTTGGATTGAATTCGCCGATTAATGAAATGTTCAAACGAAAAACATGGTAAAAAGCTAGCCACCACACAATGCTCTTTAAGTTCATGTACTCATGCTACAAACAAATCCGCTCCGCTTACTATCTCTGTCAAGCTAGTCAAGCAATCAAGCTAACGTAGTATCCCCCACTCTCCAACAGGCGAGACAGACAGACGGTATACCGCAACATGCAGCACGAAACCATTTGTTTTGCCTCGTCTGGCTGGCTGGGCTGGGCTGGGCTGACTGACTGAGTGAGTGAGTTGGGGGTTTGGTCGTTGGAACACAACTCACTACAAGTTAGTAACATTTGGACTGTGTTTAGGTAAGGTTCGCTCGCTTTTAAAGTAACAGATAAACGGTAAACTGAAAAAGCTAACACCAGAAAACGACGCTCTGGTATTCTCTTTGGTGCTCTTTCTCTCTCTCTCTCTAGCTCTAGCTGTGTCTGAGCAGTAGGTGTACAAATGTGGCTTAAATGCAGTGTCAGTGTGTTAGTGCAAGTATCTACCGAAGAGAGAGAGTGTTGTGAGTCTGCTTTGAACAAGCGAACTTACGCTTAATTAATATTCAACAGTTTCTCGTTCGTTTTCATTGAGTTAAGATTATTGTGGAAACAAATTTTTAAGGTGTATCAGCCACTTAGTGTCAGTCTGTCATAACGCATTTCTCCAGCTCAACAAACGCAACGTTCTTTCGTGATAACAAAAAAGAGTTGAACTTTCTTTTAAAGAAAATCAATAAATGCATTGCCTTTCCACATAAAGTGGGTACCTCCAGTGAGTGTGTGTGTGTGCCTTTTTGGCTAAAAATTCCCATGGTATTGTCTATAGAAATAATTTTGGAACAAATGTCGTTGTGCTGCTACCTTGGTGATGACAATTCATTCTCTGTAATATGAAATTACATACAAAAAAAAAAAAAAAAAAAATACAGAAAAAAACATGTACATCGACGAATGTGTAATAACCAAAACAACCAACCAGTTATAACCACTTTTTCATTGTGGGGCCCAAAGACAGCGGGCGATGACGTATCCATATAACATTTGTGTAAATATGTGTGTGTGTGTGTATTATGTGCCCGCCGTAGCTTTTTGTGTTTCTGTTTTAACCGTTTTTTTTTATAAATATACGCTAAGAATCGTCTTTATTCTTGTGGAAGGCTAACAAATAAGAAAACACCCAACAAGAGCAGTTTGTGTAAGCCCGGCTCGATAAAAAAAAACTCCAATCAAATTTAAATGCAGAATTCTATTGTGTTCAAAATTAAACACGGTTTTATCATTGTGTAATCTACGTTTCAAATGCGACTCTCTCTCTCTCTTCCCTGGTTACTCTCGTTTGAGCGGGGCTCTCTTCGTGACTCTTATCGAGTCATGTTTTAAGTCGAGCTTTACATTTTGGGAGTGGTCCCACCGAAAAATATGTTTGTTTTTAAATTCACATAGTGCTTGCTAAACAATGAGGGCTTTTATTGTGACTATTTACAACCAAAAAAAAAAAAAAATAAACACCTGCACAATTTGTTATTCAATTTCAAGGTGGTATTTTCCCTTTTCCAGTCGTCAATTGTAGAAAAATTTAAAAGAATAGACAATTCAATGTGAATGGGCGAGTGACTCTTCCAGAGAACATAAGCTGTTGTTTTGTTTACTTGTTTACTTAAACCCATTTCATTTTGGTCTTATAATTATGAAATTTCACCCATACCTGCATGTCAGTGTCACATTAACTGTTGATATACCAACTGGAGTTGCCATACTTTATCAAGACAATACAACTCAATAAATACAACAACAACAAAATGCCATATGAACGTGCAAATCAATGTAAATTTTCAACCACTGGTACAAACAAACATATGTACATGTCGCGCTGGTAAATGGTAGTAGACACCGTTGTGTTGGTGACGGTTACACAGATAACCGGAGAAGGAGTAAAAGAAGAAATGAGGTTAAAGCCCTTTTTTTATATCAAAGACACCAACCACTGCAAATAAATTACATTTGCAATTTGTAGTTTTTTTTTTATGGGGCTTCTTGAGTTATTCGAATAATTTAATTCGCCATTAAAAGAAATTTATTTGAGAAACACCTGAGGACAATGCACGAGGGAGTGGGAGTGAGGGAGGGATAGAGATAATGAGAGAGAGAATAACAATAGGACTTTCTAAAGGTGTGTAATTGTAACATGTTTTTATGTGGGTACATCTTATGAGGTAAATAGATTGTAAATGTCTGGTCTGCGATGTTCGCCACATAAATTGGTTAACATAAAACAGGTTAACAGCAAAAAAATGTTGGAATTTTGATTGATTACGATACGTTTGGCTAAACTATGTACACCTATAATAAGTTAAAATATCGGACTCTGATAAAAACAAACCCAGGAAGCTTTTATTGTATACTTTATAACCAACAAGTTTCAGTCAAATTGCTTGGTGCACATTTCTGATATTTCACTATAGGCAAAGACCATTTAGAGGGCAGACGTCGCAAGTCGATTTCTGAATATTTCCCAGAGGATATTTAAACAGTATTTGTTTTAAAAAAGTAGGTATTTGTTTTAAAAAAAAACATTATTTGCTTTGTAAACCTTTCAAATATTGCCATGCCAATTAGTGACATCTGGAGTGTGTTTCCGAACTAATGCATCAGAAAACGACTTGTGACGTCTGCCCTCTAAATAGTCTTTGCCTATAGGTAGAATATCAACACAAAAAGCCCTTTGGATCATAATACGTTATTCTTTGGTGTAAATCAACATATTTAAGGTCAAAACACCTTACGGGGCCCAGACCTTAAACTTTAAGGCTTAAAGCTTCCCTAGTTTTCCACAATCGAAGTTCGATCGTACAGTAGAATGAACGTGCGATAAGTTATATAGATGTACCGGAGTAAAGCACTTTTCTCTAAAATATCGAGCCCTAAACGCAAAAAGACCTAAGCGCCAAAAATTAGAGGATTTTTTTCTGTGGTCAAGCAAAGGTACAATAAAATTGACTATAAATTTCTAAATATGCATTTTTAATATTTTGTGATTAAGAGCGTTGGACAGTTTTCGATGGAAAAATTTCCGAGTTTCGGTAAAAATGTCGCTTACATCTTTTTCGCGGTAAGGCCACGATATTAACCTACACATTTCCTTAAAAAACCAACGCAAATAACTGACGTTTCCAACGCATGGCACAATAACTAAAGGTAAAGTCATGCAAACAGCTGATTACAATTTTTTCATTTTGACAGAATTTTGATTGACAAACTCATTGTTTACATTTCAATTGTTGGTTTAGTTTTTTTTTCAAATGTCGAATACATTTTCGTATTAAACATTCAAATCAAAGAATTAGATTACAAAAAGCCAAACACAGAATTTTGGGGTTCTCAAAACTATGAAACTATTGTATATCAACATTTGACAATCAAAATACCCAGGGTTGTATCTGATTTTTTGTTGATTGGCAATTGCCAATTCCTTCTATTATTGCGCCATGTTTCCAACGGCTAATGTTTTTTCTAGAGAAGCTTTAGAGAAGGTTTATCCAGAGGACTGTTATCTCATCAGCCGAGTCCGGAGCTGAAATATTGCCATCGCACTTTTGCAGGATATCAGTAGGGATGAGAAAATCGATAGATTTGACAATACCTTCAAATTTCCGGGTGTTTTTATACAAAATGGACGATGCAATCGGAAAAGGGAAAATACTTCATTTCCAAGGCGTGCCTTAATCAATCATAGTCGTCACTACGAAGCCTGCAAACTCGTGACACAGTTCTGTTTAGGAAACATTCGAAACCCTGGTACCAGGGATGGAGAGCCTCCAGGTAGTCTTAGGGGACTTTAATAATGTAAAGTTGCAAGCTCATATAGAGAAGTAGATTACTCACACTACTGTATTTTCTCTTGTGAGACATTTAAGGTAACCGATTACTTTTTTTAGATACATTGAAATTTGATAACTCTCATGTCACTTCCAATACAAATAGTCTGATTTTCTGAATTTATAATAGCTTTATGAATTAAGAAAAATGTGTTGAAAATTGTTTTGTATATTTTGACACAATTTTCTTAACAACGGTTTATATTATACATTTTTCTGAATACGGGTGTAAAATTGTTTGGAACTGACACCTGGATTATGAGAACATAATATCATCATACCGGCAAGATCACCTACTGAACATTGTAAGTTATGTAGATAGTAATCATGTGCATCGATTGCCGGAATAGATCACGCCTCTAGCCACTTTTGTATAATTTATATTGGCTCAAAAACAAGAACTAAAAGGGAAACGCGGTCTTTCCCCTTGTATGTATGTACGTTTTTTTTTATATTTTGCGGGTAATATTATTCGCTGTATACGTATGTCTGTATGTACGTATATTTATTCGAATTTCCTTTTCTACAGGCACCATCAATCTGCAACTTCTCGAATACAAATTATAAAGTTTTTCTTACTTTTTAATTGAAAATTATCTTTCTCATGCATGGAAAATGTATAAACATTAACTTGTGTTCAGGGGCGCAGTGCAAGAGTAAGAAGGTCTATTTATAGACTATCACCAGATAATAGGGCCTTACCTTAAGCTCTCAGATCATTGAGCAGTAAATGAATTAATAGCAAGGGAAATAGCCAGGTCGTGTAGAAATCTCTGAAATCCCGTGCAGTGATATTATATTTAAATTTGAGATATTTAAATTTTCAAAGTTCCTATTGAAATGTTAACAAATGAGTTTTTCAAATAATGAAATATTTTTATATGATATATGAAACATTTCTTAATTTCTATTAATTAAAAAATAAAAAACGAATATGATTGGTCGTGTGTTCGACCAAAAAAAAACTAAGGGTATTATCAAAATCTAGCGTCTGTATAAATATAACATCATTTCACTGATGGTGACGAAAAGTTCAGATTTCGATCGTGAATTCCTATGAGTTAAGGGTTTCTTTTCGACTAACTCTCAGGGAATGTCTTGTGTTAACGATAGGAAATAAGAGTTTTGGAGGGAGGAAAGAGAGATATAAGTGTTTGCTGGCGTTTGGCTTAAATATGATAATGGCGCAGCTGGCCAGGAAGATTATTCCACAGTTCGGCGGAGGAACGAATTTTCTCTGTAGTGCGTGGTCCGAACAGCCTGACATTTAACAATGAACAGACCGCGTATTCCGGTTAAATGTTCTATCGTCAGGGATCGTACGACGGATATCTTAGGAAAATATACCGTTATAATATCTATATAATAGCAATACATCACTCATATTCCGGCCTATGTTGATGGGAGACAATAGATTTGGATACCCTACTGTCCCCTATCATTACCAACGCAGGCGTTGATGATGTTTTTGGAGGCCCGTCCATATATGGAAGTTGAATTATATTTTTGGCCGAATCAGAATGGTGTAAATAGTTACGAGATCAGATGAGGTGAAGTATTTATTGCACTGCTTCCAAAACCCTAAACATTTGAATGCCTCGTTCGACTCTTCGAAAATGTGGCAAGCCCAACGGATATCACCCTGTGTCCCAGAGCATCCAGAGTGTCGGATTCGTAGACATCCACACCACCCATAGGATTGACGACGATGCCGGATCAGTGGAACAGGTTCTTATGTGCATTAAAATCTACTGTGTTCGTTTGACCCAACTCATAAATCGTTGTCAAATCGCGGTTGAGTCATTCATCAATTGCCTTTTGTTCCGACCTCCAGAGATCTTGGCCGATAATTGAATGCGTATGAATTAGGGATGTAACTAAGTTCGCATTCCCATATGCGAATGCGAATTATTCGAATAATTTTCAACATTCGCTTTTGCAAAAAAATATTTAAGTATTCGCTTTCATTAGAAAAAAGATAGCTTATAGTCCGCTTAATGCATTAAGATTGGTACCTTTTATAATTTTCTCTTTCGCATATGCGAATTCGAATTATTAGCATCACTATGGAATATAATTTTTTCGACGTCTTCCAGGTAATTCCGGGGACTTAATTTTTTCCATAAAATTTATTTATAAAAAATACTTATTTTCCAAAAAACAAACATCAACATTTTATAGTTTTTCTAACCAAAAATTAAACATAAATAATGCAGGCATGTTAAAAACTTGAAATGACTAATAAAAAATCCTATGCAATTAATATTGACAAAAATATCCTGTACAATTAAAATGTAATAAGATCAACTAGTTCAGAAATGTTTCAGAAAGTAAAAAATCGTATATTTCCGGGTTAAAACCCTCAATCGAAGTTGTAAAAAGTGCTGAAAATCTTACATAGTTTTTTTTTTGTTCCCGGGAATCGAAAAGTTAAAAATCTGCAAATTTCCAGGAAAATATGTCTCGGTAATTCCCGGGTTAGTAATATAACTTATAATTCGATCCCTGTTTATTCTGACTGCTATCACAAAGAATGTATTGTATGTATGTATGTATTTCGCTCTCAAACTTAAAATTTTCTCAAGCCATTCTTTTGAATTTCCTTTAAAAGTTTACCCGAAGACGGGTAATAATAAAACTCCATTTATCGGGAAGCTACATAATATTTAATACTTTGAGATATGAAGAATATAGGCCTGTTAGGCAAAGGCCTTGTTAGTTCCCTGTCCTGAGTTCATGAGTTTACAGATGTATGGTAGATGTACGTATATAGCAAAATGTACTCCCAGTCATGAATGAATGATTCATAGAAAGTAATTGCGATGGCATTCCATATATGAGCGTATTCGCGTATTCGTACAACAATATCCCATTACGTGTTATTGAGAGTCGGCCAGTCGGCTGCTGACGTTCAAACAAGTCAATATTTCTGTTTTTTTCATCCTCTTCTTCTTCTTTAAAAAGACACTATACTTTCTAAGCTCTTTTTTTAAATTAGAGAAAAATATACAATGAAAGAAAAGTGAATTAAATGCGAATAAATTGTATTAACGCGACTTATAAGGTGGAAGACGACCACGATTGCCATAACGAAAACAAACTAAATTAATGAATGTAATAATATGTGATCGTAAATATGGAAGTGGTTCACTTGCATCGCTAAAGTAGTTCAAGTTTAACATGATTAAGCTGAATGTCTCATCTAACCTTCCACAGCAGTTAAATCATTACAGTTTTCGGGGAGGAAAGCATCATTTGAGATTCATAGTACACAGTGAGAACTCTTTGAAATGCTGACCTAACGTTCATTCAAATTTGTTGTCAGTTAGAAACTATGACAAGTTTGCCATTATGAAAGATATGAATGACTGTATGGTTGGGAATAAGATCAGAGGTTAAATGGCATATGTTATTATGTATGACAAGTTCCCAATATTGTTTATGACTTTTGTGTGTATGTCTCTCAATCTCTCTCTCACACACACTCGACAGATTTTACACAATTAAAAGCCAATGGTCGTCTGTCATCGTCTTCCTAAAGTGCGTGCTTGAAGGGAAGTTGTATCTGGTCTGTATCTCCGTCGTCTCTGCCTCCATGCTTGTATCTCTTGACCTACGCAATGCCAATTAAGTTCACTTAATTTAATTATTTTCACACACATACACACATCACCATAACCACATAGCTGACCGTTGATTGTCTTTCTCATTTGACGTTATTTTGTTGTTTACTCTTTCAGTTGAATCCGACGGAACCACAACCAGTTCCTGCATTTCTGCCAGCTCATTTGAATAACAAGCCGATTTGTGACGATATCATAAGGAAATTTTCACCATCCCGACGTCTGGAATCACGGGAATTAGCGAAACTTTTGGCACAACCACATTTTCGGGTAAATATCAAATATAAACAAACACCACCAAAATGGAAGAATAACACACGCTACGATAGAAATATTAAGTATTGAATCATTAGTCATAAAATGGAATAGACTGTTTTACTAGGAACTAAATTGTAAACGTACTCATGTAATTCTACGAACTCCAGTAGTACAAAAAAGTACATTACTCCGGAGTATAATGTTCGATTAGACTGAGTTCCAGCTTGGAGGCACACCCAACTACCAAAGCCATGACATTTGTAATACCCTGAAAGGATGGAATGTTAAAAGGACATGCTGTACATAAAATCAGCTTGCAAGCACACCCAAGTAGCAAAGCCATGACATTTGCAATACCATGGAAAGGAAGAAATGTTAAAAGGACTTGCTGTACATAAAAGCCGGACTTCTACATACAGTCAACTCGCGGAAACGTGAACTTTCTTAAACATGAACGACCCAGAAACGTGAACACTATATTATCTAGACACCGCTCTCTAGTAATTATACTCGTATATAATTTACAACATTTTCGTAAAAGAAAAACAAATTATACCGCCTCACTGATTTGGGAGAAAATTCGTACGTGGAAGTACCCATGAACATGTGTCCGGTTCAGTGTTTAAAAAGCCGTATTCGCTGAGCAATTTGTAATTAACAAAAAATTACAGCCATTGACTTTGGTTAAATTTATTTTCATTCCTAATATTTGACTTAGGCAGCCAAGATTTTTTAAAATTTGTATAGAAATTGTCCTCCGAAATTCTACAAAATATAAATTTGTAAACAAACATGAGAATTAACTGACTCCATGTATCGTTCAACATTGGCTGCACTGCAGCTAAAAATTTCGTATGCTCACCTGGTATATTTTTTTTAGCTGCCAAACAGCCAACTTTAGCTGATTACTGCGGTTTATTTTTATTCAGTTTTTGGCTATTAGCTTTCCTAAATTTTTTGGGCTGCTAATCAATTTCTATTATTTAGCTGTCCACGTAGAAAGCTGCAGCCTTCTTTAGCATTTCGTTTCCAAATGCTTCATCTGTTGTTAGCCATTGAGTGTTTGATTGTTCAGGGTTCTCCAACATGAGGTGTTATTTTAAATCACCCGGTATTTCGGTAGCTGTCACTTTTAAAGCTTTTATTCTTTGACATTTGACAAGTAGACAG
Source organism: Hydrotaea cyrtoneurina (assembly GCA_958296145.1). Taxonomy (NCBI): domain Eukaryota; kingdom Metazoa; phylum Arthropoda; class Insecta; order Diptera; family Muscidae; genus Hydrotaea; species Hydrotaea cyrtoneurina. The sequence goes on along the minus strand of OY282514.1, from coordinate 44,309,892 downwards.
TACGCTATTACTAAAAATGGAACAAAAATGATGAAAATCTTGCAGTCACAGTTCGCCAAACTAAAGAATTTTTTGCACCTTGTCGAACCGCAATACAAAAATTGGTTGAAAAACTCGAGCTGTTGGAACAAGTGAGTGATGTGAAGAATAAAACACGTGCACGTCGCTCAAGAACAACTGAGAATATTGCTGCTGTAGCCCAAAGTGTGGAAGAAAACCCAGGTTTGTCCATTCCTCGTCGTTCTTTGGAATTGGGCGTTCCAAAAACATCATTACACCGTATTTTGCATAAAAAATTGAGGCTTAAGGCTTATAAAGTTCAGTTAATACAAGATCTTCAGCCGGCCGATCATCAAAAACGTCGTGTCTTTGCTGATTGGGTCTTTAAAATGCATGAAAATGATCCGTAATTCCATCGAAAAATCATCTTCCAACTCGGTGGCTACGTCAACAAGCAAAATTGTCGCATCTGGGGCTTGGAAAACCCAAGAGTTATTGTTGAGAAGCCTCTCCATTCTCAACGTGTAACTGTTTGGTGCGATTTGTTGTCCGGCTGGGTCATTGGACCTTACTTTTTCAAAAATGAGGTTGGATCAGCAGTTCATCATATGAATTGCGCTATCGAGAGATGATTAATTATTTTTTATGGTCGGAGTTGGATGATATTGATGTGGACAACGTTTACTTTCAACAAGACGACGCTACGTGCCACACAAGCAACGAAACCATTGAAAAGTTTCCGGACCGTGTTATCTCTCGAAGAGGTGATGACAATTGGCCACCGAGATCTTGTTATTTAAAACCATGCGACTTCCTTCTTTGGGGCCACGTGAAAGGTAAGGTCTACGCCAACATCCCAGCTACGATTCAAGACCTCAAAAAAAGGATTCGTGAGGCAATCGAGGACATAGGGCAGCTACTTCGCGATTTGGTTATGGAAAATTTCATGAAAAGGATATGGTCCTGTAAGCGTGGTCGTGGTGGCCATTTGGCTGATGTTGTTTTTCATTATTAACGGCATACCTTCCTCTTTATTGTGAAATTAACATCCGATCATTTATCTCAAACAAATTTCATTTTTCTTTGAATACCAAAACGACACTTTTTGTTGGAAAACCCTGTATTTTAAGCCCATAGGTTTGACTATTTCAAGACAGTAACAATTTAGTACAGTTTAGTTAATTTCCATCTACCGAATAAATAATATGTCTCCATAAAGAGTGAGTAATAAACAGTAAATTTCCACAGGGAAAGGCAACTAAACCGTAGAACTCACATATCTATCTATCTATCTATCTATATATATAAAAATGGATGTGTGTATGTATGTAACGTATGGACTCGAAAACGGCTAGACCGATTTTGATGAAATTTTCAGGGAATCTTCCGAATAACCCCGCGAGTAACATAGGCTACACATTGTTTGGATTTATCTACATTTAGGGGGTGAAAATGGCAAAAGGGATAAAAACTCCCCTTTCCTATATAAATATGTGTAATACAACACTAATGTTTGCTTAGGGCCAGCAACGCGGACCGGGTCAGCTATATAAAATAAAACTCATTCGGGTGATATTTTTAAAAACGAAAGAGATGTTTTAAATATTGTCCACACTTGATTTTTCAGTAATAGTGTTTTCTTTCTATCCCCTTCATTAGGCTCTCATCCGTGCCCATGATGAAATAGGTTATCTATACGAAGCTCGATTAAAAGCAGCCGGTGGTTCTTTAACAAAACTTGAAAATATCTCACAACGCAAATCAGGTGGCTATCTCTTTCCCCCCGATCTTCTCTCAACAAAAATGCCCATCGAAACAATAAAAATGGTGGGATTGCGTCGCAATCTCAATCAACCTCTGGGTCTAACCGTGGAACTAGATGAACACAAACAATTGGTGGTGGCCCGCATTCTGGCTGGTGGTGTTATAGACAAGCAGGGTCTATTGCATATTGGCGATGTGATACTGGAGGTTAACGGTACTGCCGTACGCAGTCCCGAAGATTTACAGGTGGAAGTATCGCGAGCCAAGGAGAATTTAACATTGAAAATCGGTCCTAATGTGGAGGAGGAAATACGTTCGGCACGTTTGACAAGTGGTCAGGTAAAACAAAATGGTGTTGCTAGAATTGAGCCGGGCAAGAAACTGACGGTAAGTGGTGTTAGTTTGGTTATTATTCTTATTACACGTTCTGAATGTTTTGATGTAAAAAAGTATACTTGGTTTTTGAATAGATTGTTTTATGTTTGGCATTCATTTTTGACAGTACAAAATGAAGAAATTGAAAATTTCAACATATTCAAGGCACATTTACAAGGTAGTCGCATCAGGTACAACAAATACAACACTACAATAACAACATGCAATATGTTTTTGATTAGACAACGAAACTGTCAGAGACATCTGATTGAAGTTGTTATGAAAATGTCAACAAATTCTATATTGTTGATTGATTGCAAGGCACATTTACAAGGTAGTCGCATCAGGTACAACAAATACAACACTACAATAACAACATGCAATTTGTTTTTGATTAGACAACGAAACTGTCAGAGACATCTGATTGAAGTTGTTATGAAAATGTCAACAAATTCTATATTGTTGATTGATTGTTGACAAATATAAAACGAATAAAAAGAAATGAAAAACACATTTAAAAATATGGAATACAAATTGAATATCATTCAAGTTCCTCCGGCAGTCTCTGGGACAGAAGGTTAGATTGGATAGAGATGACCTGGGTCGATACATATGACTCACTTAAGCCCTTGGACGAAAATAGGCATCTCATCTAGAGACGTTGTTAAAGTGATTAATTAGAGGTAGTACTGCGTTGAAACACACGAAACTACCCAGTTCCCAGTCCAGTTCAGATCATTCAACAATTTTTTACATGCTAGCGAGTTTACGAGTATGTTTATCTTACTAAATTTATTTGTTGCTAGCAGCTAGCGTTAAATGGTATGCCCCGGTCAGGGAGTATATATAAAGCCGAATAACGCTTAGAACTCACTGATTTAGGAGAATTTTCCCGTAGATATTATCTCATTCTCAAGTAGGAGTGGAATATAACATTCCGGTGATTACTTTTGTTACTCACTGACCGGGACCCACTGTTTAACGCCGACTCCGAACGGCTAATGTATTTATATAGAGAAGTTTGTACATGGCTTAGAGATAAATCTCTTACTCGTAAAGCCGCCACCGCTGAAAATTGGTATGATGTTTTTGGCCGACCCAGGAGATGAACGTGGGTTGCTTGTGTGCTAGTCGCACACACTCCCACCACGCCACGGCGGCCCCCAGAGAATTGTCTGTATTACTTACTGATTTGAGTTCCTTCATGTTCCGAGAATACCGCCATAACGCGGAATAAACACTGGATATAAATGACTTAAATTTTAATTTTGTATTGCGTCTTATGGCGAAATTTAAATTAAAAAGTATCTCATTCGGCTGGTATTTGGAGTATACTCAGGTCTAAATAAGATTTTTGTGAGTTATTACAGTATTCTGGAATGTACGAAATTTCAAATATTTTTCAGTGTTACAAACATGAGCCAACAAAGGAATTATGGCGATTGTGGCAGAAGCCAGGTTGGATATTTGTAATTCGAAACGATTTTGTATTTGGCCATAATCCCCATATATACTATCAACAATTGTAGGGATTATTTTGGAGGTTCCGCCGTTTAAGAAACAATTTTGAAGTAGAAGGATTTTAAAAAATTAAAATTATCAATATCACTTGTCGAGGTGGATTAGGTGTGATATTTAATAACCTGTTCCACAGAGTGATGTAGGCTACAAAAAATACTATTTACTATTTCTAATTTAACAAAATAGTGGTATGATATAGATTTAAAATTTGTAAAACCTTCATTTATTTATTGAATTCAAAGGCAAAATTAAAGCTAAAGTACAAAATGAAGAATATGATATTTACAGTGTAACATTATAAGAAAAAACAGTTTAACTTTAAAGTCAAGAGTAAAACTAAAAAGTAGGTCCCAGAAATATATGACATTGCCGAAAATGTTATTAGGCAATTGCAAATTCTCTAGTACATTCTTGCGGTATGTTATTGGAGAGATATCACATTGTTTCCGTTTACCGGGAGGTTATGACCAGGCAATGGTTCATAAAATGGCTCTGCATTTGGCATTAAAAGTAGCCGTTGTGCTCCCCTTATAAAATAAGAGGGCAAGAAATGATCACCACAAATGCATGAACTTGACTTTAAATCCATTTCACATATTTCGCTCCATTTCTTTTTTCTTCGGTCATCTTTCGGAACATTGAAAAATGTTCCATTTCCGCGCACTTCTTTTTTATTGTAAAGGCTGCATTTTCTCATGTTTATTTATTTTTATTTTTCCACAAATTTCAACTTACAAAATATCACAAATTGAATTTTTATAATTCAATTCAAAATAAAAAACCAATAACGAATGAATTTGAATTTTCAAACGTCATATTCAAAATAGAAATAAAACGTCATTTCTAAATGACACATTCGCTTACAGACCAAATGAAAAAAATAAAATATCAGCTGATTGTCAAGACTACCTTGTAAATGTGCCTTGAACATATTCTTCTTATCCGTAAGATGGTCTTGACCCAACACTAAATTTTCGAAAATAGTATATATTTTTTTTAAAAACTTTCCAAAGTACTCATTTTAAATTTTAATTTTCCTCATAACTTCATATGAAACATATTGTTTTTTGCTTAATATCCGTAACAATAATATCGAAAACAACACAATATTCTGAAAAATATTACAAAATCCTTTTAAAAGGAATTTCATCAACTTTTTGTTAATGCATGTTTAAAACAAAAACATTAACAGTGCATTGATATTCGTTGTTTTTTATTTAAATTTTGAAATTATTAATTCAATATTGCTATACATAAATAATTCAATTTTATAAAGTTCTCTAATCTGAAAATGAGCAAAGCAAATTAGGCATAAACAAAATTCACAATCAGAAAATTCATATGGCAGTAAGTAGAAATTAGGCAATAAGGTTAAACGAATTTGATACCGGGGAAATATAAAAAAAAACTATTTAATAATTCTTCTTTACACAAAATTCAATTGCAATTCTGATCTGTTCTTTGTGTTTCCTTCAAATCCAGTGTTACATGCGTGCCTTATTTAGCTATCACCCTTCGGATGATTCCTTGCTGCCCTGTAAGGATATTGGTTTGCCATTCAAATCGGGAGATATTTTACAGGTATGTGTATTTTTTGAAGTATTGACTAAGTTGTCCTTATTCGTGTATTTCGTTTTCAGATTATCAATGTCAAAGATCCCAACTGGTGGCAAGCTAAAAATATAACTGCTCAAAATGATCAAATCGGTTTGATACCTTCTCAGGAATTGGAAGAAAGACGCAAGGCTTTCGTTGCGCCCGAAGCTGATTATGTGCACAAAATTGGCATTTGTGGCACCAGGGTGAGTTGCAATGTTTATTTACTCACATACTCTTTAATTGTAAACATTTCGTTATACAATTTTAGATCTCAAAACGTAAACGCAAAACCATGTATCGTTCGGTGGCAAATTGTGAATTCGATAAAGCCGAATTGATGCTGTACGAAGAAGTTACCCGTATGCCTCCGTTCCGTAGAAAAACGTTGGTCCTAATTGGTGTTTCCGGTGTGGGCAGACGCACTTTGAAAAATCGTTTGGTTAACAGTGATCCAGATCGTTTTGGTTATGTAATACCTCGTAAGTATAAGAATGTTCAACGAAGAGAATCTTTGCACAAACCAACTATTATAATTTTTGTAAAACTTGTATGGAACTGATGGTAACGTGTGAGGGATAGATGGTCATAGGTTGAAAATCGAATATTGTTTACCACCATTTGTAGCCACTTAATGAACTCTGTTCTCTAAACCGGAATGTTTTCAACAGTTACGGTTTTGATTCCATTTAAAAAATAACTATAATTTGTTATATTTCAAAAAAAAAGAATAATGTAGTCTAGAAAATGTTGCTCGATACTCCGACCAAAAGTATTTGTAATCATATGTACATACATGTGCACATAATCAGCTTCTAAATAACAGCGAGATCTCTTTCCCACTCTAAATTCGTGAGACTGGAGTGCAAATGAACACTCTCGGTACCTTCGTGGTACTGTGTGCATGGACGAGAATGTGACGGCCATAACCGAGAGCGTGCAACTCTATCCTGGAATCGGCTTTCCCTAAAAACCAACCAACGAATCACTTGTTACAATGGTTTGAGGGCCAAAACTTTGAAACACCAACTGGTTTACAATCAGGTCCATATTTGTTTCCCCATTTGTTAGCATAAAATGGAATTGACGTACAACTTCAAAACGCTTTTCAAATTCATCGCAGCCGTATGAATTTCACTGATTCCATTGACCACCGATAGTTTCTCTTAAAGCAGATACTCATCAATATCACTTTGTTCATTCCTTCTTATTCCAGATACTACACGCCCGAAAAGAGCCCTCGAAGAGAATGGCGTAAGTTATTGGTTTACCGAGCGAGAGTGGATGGATCAAGAGATCAAGGAGAATCGCTTTTTGGAATATGGTGATCATAATGGTAATCTCTATGGTACTCATATATCATCCATAAAGGACGTTATCAATAGCGGTAAGTAAAATGCCCATTCAAAAAGACTGCGCATTTCTAAGGATTCCCATTTTGTTGGTTGTAGGAAAAATGTGTGTTTTGGATTGTGCTCCAAATGCATTGAAGATTTTACACAGTAGTCAAGAATTGATGCCATTTGTTATATTTATTGGAGCTCCTGGTATGGAACAGTTGAAATCCATTTATGCCGAACGTCGCGCTACGGGTTCTAATAAAAATTTAACCGTAAGTACTCGGTGAAAATACTTTATATTGTTGGACAATATCTAAATCACGCCTCTTCTTTTAGTTCGATCGCCAAAGCTCTATACGTTTTAGCTCAAGGCGTGCCCGGACCTTGGAATCGCTTGCATCTTTATACGAAGTATGTATAATATTCTGTACGAATGTTTGTCATTTTGTAATTTTGTTTTAATTTTTCGAACTTTCGCAGGATGATGATTTGATTTCCACCGTCGAGGAGAGTTCATTTGTACAACGAAAATATGAGAAATACTTTGATATGGTCATAATCAACGAAGATTTCGATGATACCTTCCGTCAGGTGGTGGAGACACTCGACGAAATGAGTCATCAGGAGCAATGGGTGCCAGTAAATTGGATTTATTAGATCTACAACCCTCACATCAACACGAATGAAAAAAAACATAATTAGAAACGAATATAATAACAACAGCTGCTTCCTCTGAAAATGCTCTACTCAATAGCGCTAAAAGATAACACAGACAACCAGAGTCATGAACAATGAATTCTCCTACTCTAACTATTACGATTAACTGAATACAAAACCAAGAAGAAAAAAAACAAAGTGTTCTTATTTGTTAATTTTAGCTTTTAGAAGTGGTCAAGTTTTGAAACTAAAAACACATCTGATTGATTGTTTATTATTATATATCAAAACATAGATGGAATCGCATATTGCCTATGTGTGTGTGTTTGTAAACTTCGAAAGATAACGAAAAGTAATTTTTTGAAACTCAAGTGCAGTTGTTAATTATTTGTTAGAAAATGTATTCTTCTTTTTTATATTATTCTTAGTTTTTACAGCCTTAAAGAAATACAAATGTTTTTTTTTTATTTGTATTGACTTTTTCAAACTATCTGTAACACGAATTCGTCCATTTACAATATAATTGTTGCAATTTATTTTTTTATATTTAATTTAATTTCTTGTATTGATTTTTTTTTTTAAATTTTTTATATAATAATATTTTACTGATTAAGTACAAGTTTGTATTTCTTTATTTTTTTTTCTTTTCATAGAAAACGAAATCTTTATACATTATTATTAGTTTTATTGTAATAGACTATATTTTTTTTCGATTGTATGTATCATGATAAACTGAAGAGAACTCAAATCTCACACAAAACCCCTGAACATTTTATGAGTTTGCATTTACTGATAGTACCGAATATCATCTACAATTTAAATTATATGTATTACATATTACTATGAACTTTAGTTTTCCGAAATATTTCATTACACAACTACAACAACAAATGTCTAAAGTAAAAAGTTTATTAAAGCTATTTTGTGCTTTCGAAGATATCAATAAAAAAAATTAATAAAATTAGAGAATGCATATTTGGCTCAACAAAAAATGGGTTGTAAAGGTTTTATTTACAAGAACTTCGGGCGGTCATTTGTGTCTGATAAAAACACAACATCAGTTTTGGAGATATCGGGGAAATTCGAAATTTGTGCTGTTTTGGGAGCCTACAACAGGGATCTTAATTTGTACTAGGTGGATCATCTAGTGGTTTCTTTTTGAGTCTTATGCAACGAAATGAATTATTTTACGCTTGTATAACTTTGGAAAATTTCCCACTTATTTGCAAAGTTTATTGAAAAGAAATATTGGCCAACATGGGGTGCCCCACCCGTCTGCTGTGTGTCAGTTTGTGCAAAAAGATCACGACTCTAGAAATACGCGCGGTCTTTGCCATCCTACAGTGCGCACTGATGCGAATGTTGCTACAACATTTCATTCACCACCCTAATGGGAGTTTTGCACAAGACCTCACACTAACCGCTTACAAGGTTTAATTGAACGAATCGAATTTGTTATCGCTTCTCAATTTGGGCCTCAGAGCAGCTCGAAATCGATCACGATTTTTCTAAAAACAAATCATCATTTCCGACGAGCGCATTTTCATCAAGGCGACAATGTTAAAAAGGTAAAATGTCGCATATGGGAATCGGAAAATGTGAAGAAGCCCATGCATCCTCCGATAGTGAGAGTTTCATGTGGATTTTGGAGAGCCAACTTTTCTTTGAAAATGCCACTGAGTGCTACCGAGGCATGTCACACCATATTTTGGGGCAGGAGACGATCATTGTTTTAAGCAGGACAGGACGATTTTAATTTTTTCCCATGATATCTATTGGTATTTTTTGCAACTTTTTGTTTTGCTTTCGATCCTACTATTTTACGTCATAATTTTAAATAATTTTTGTTAGCTTATCTCAAAGCTGATGTAAAATAAGCCTACCTTTGGCAAACAATACCTTTTACTTACCAAACTTATATTAGTGCAGGAGATGTGTGGCTCTAGATAAATCGGATCCAAATATTTCAAACACTTCTAGTTTACGAGATCCCAACAGTTTCGAATAATACTTATGTGTTTCTATTTGAAACCTTATAAATTCTTTTGTCTTCTTGTAAGGATTGGTAACACTCGACCCGTTTTCTTTCATTTAGTTGGTTTTGCAGAATAGGTTTTTCGGATTCACTTTTATAAGTGGATATATTTTATAAATGTTATTGTATTGTAAATACTTTGACAATTTCATAGTTCTGTCCAAAAGTCAGATAACAACAATACAGCTTTAAAACCACGACCTAAGAGTGAAAAGGCGCTAAGTCCACTTTTTGCTTAAATGTTTTTTTTGAAGCAGAACCCAAGAAAAGATGAGTATACATCATTTTGTAAAAACAAGCCAAACAAATATTGCTTTGTTATATTTAACAGCTAAAACGAAAAGTTGCTAAGTCCATATACCGTATATAATATGAGTATGTACAGAAAGTATTATGCCTCTGCTAGGTCCCAAAATACAAAGAAACAATGGGCTAAATCGATCCATCAGATTCAATTTTACTAGTCGGTTCTTAAGTCTATAGAGTGTCTCAGAAGAGATTTTAGCATACGTTGCAAACGCAATGAAATTAGTTTTTGTGACTCTCCAAACTAGTCAACCGTCTACATGCGGACTTTTTACTAACACTCGGAGGATACCCTCCTATGAGTGCAATGCAATTTGTTAGCGACTGGAAACAAGGGTATTGTAGGGTGGAAAATGGGAATAGTGTTCGTTGACGTTGCCTTGAATTTGAGAATTTCATAGCTGGCAGGAAAAACACTTCCACAAAGGTTACACATATTTACTAACAGAACGAGAGACAATAGACTTGGATAGCCAACGAACGCCTATCGTCATTATTAACCCGCTCACTCCACAGGCGTTATTTTTTCAATATTATTCGTTCATGTCCAGACAATCAAATTTTCTTTAAATTTGCGATTGTGTTTTGAAATCGCAAAATTCGTGTCACAGAAATCGCAATCGCATATATAGTTGGCGATAATCGATCGCATGCATTCTGCCTGGTGAACTCATATTATTTTAAAAGTATCTAAAAACGATGCACTTGTACTGTTTAATACTATTTCTCCCAATATGATTACAAAAAAATATATTTTTCTAAAGAATTTTTAGTAAAAGGGTGTTTTTAATTTTTGTAATGATTTCGTTAGGTTCGTCGTCTTTTTCTAAAATTTGGTAAAGGGGAAAAACGCCTGAAGTGTATGACAGGAAGAACATTTACTGGCGATTCGCAAACTGCTTGTAATTTCACAATCGTACGATTGTATATTGATATTTATCTGCTCTTGAATGTGAAGGTCTATTTAAATAGACATTTGGACAAATCAATAATATCCACACCAACGTTTTCCTATTTTTTAAATACTAAATATAAAAATATAGCTTTATAGTCAATAAACTTATGATATATATGTATATTGGGTCCTTTCCAGGATTCCAGGCATAGTGAGAAGACTTGGTCGATTGTTGACTTTTTCGGCCTGAAGCCATTCTGGTAGTGCTTAATCACTTCGTCGAGTTTTGTCTTCAATCTTTTACACGATATACTTAAGATTCCAATTATCTCCGGTCCTATACAGCTCTACCGTTATTCCGCAAACACCTGCGGCTTTACTGTTCTTAAGCTGGGGTATTGCTGATTTTATCTCATCTTTACCTACCTCATTTTCAGTCTCAGCAGAATATTTGATGTAAATTAGGTCTATATCATTTGTGCTTCCCTTTTGGTAATTGATTCATTTTTTATTTCCCTTTGTTTTGTTTTATTATGTTAAAAAATTAATTACAAAAACCACTTGATAGTTGTTTGTTGTTTCACAAGTTTGAATAAATTCCATTCTACATTAAATGTAAATGGGGTTAATAATTAATAAATACCTAACGATTTTTCCACCACAACATGAGGTTGTCGTAGGAATTCGAAATTTTCGGGTACACCCAAAAAGTCTTGGAAACCAATCATCTCATCGCGGCCTAATAAAACGTCTTCCATCATGTTGCTGAAATCATAAAAAGAAACACAATTAGATAAACACAATTAGAAAAAGTTATTTAAAAAAACGAGTGATCATCATTATTGAAAAGATCTTTTTAACGCAATTTTGCATTCCCTTAAAACCACTGAAATGTTTCTACATGCGATATCACTGCTTCAAAAAAGTCGTCAGGCCAGAGTTCCTGGGTGTCATTCATCATTTTGGGGCTATTTCGTAGGGAACGCTTATTTTATGACGTTGTCCCCAATAAACTGAAATTTTGCAATTCTAACTAACTGTGGAATTGATCGACTCCGACTCCAGCATTAAATAGCTCGACTTCGACTTCAGATGTTTAATAACAAAATTTCGAAAATTGTATTTCCAACCACTATTCTTATATTCTATATTATGTTTGTCTTAAAAATAAAATTTCACATAACTGAAAAAAAGTTTTGTTTGTTGTCACACAAACGTTCACCAGATTCAGCATCGTCGTCAATTTCTATGGGTGATGTGGATATCGACGAATCAGACACTATTGATGTTATGAAGATACAGGGTAATGCTCGCTGGGCTAGCCATATATTCGAAGTGTCGAAAGAAGCATTCAAGTGTTTAGGCTTTTTGAAGCGGTGCAAGAAATACTTCACTCCATCTGATCTCGTAAATATTTACACCACCTACATCCGGCCTAAAATGGAATACAACTCCCCTATATGGGCAGGGGCTCCAATGACATCTTTGCAGCTTCTGGACCGTGTACAGAGGAGAACGGTGGTGATGATTGGGGATGGTAGGGTATCCAACTCTATTGTCTCCCTTCATCATGGACGGAGTGTGGGTTGTGTATCGCTATTCTATAGATATTTTAACGGTATCTGTTCGTCAGATATCCGTCGTCTGGTCCCTGAAGTTGACATTTAGCCGGAATACTCGGCTATCCAGAGAGTCTCATCCGTTCATTGTCAAATGGCCGGTTGATCGGACGACGCACTGTAGAGAAAATTCGTTCTTCAGCCGAACTGCTCGTATGTGGAATAATCTTCCAGCAAGTGTTTTTCCTGCCTGTTATGACATTCTCAAATTCAAAACAAATGTCAACAAACACTACTCCATCTTTCCTCCCTCCAATACCCTTACTTCCTATCGCTAACACAGTGCATTGCATTCATAGGGGGCATCCCCTGAGTGTTAGTCTTCAAAAAAAAAATGGCAAAAGTGCTTTTCAAGCCGCGTGCCCAACGTTTTGAAAGCTACTTTCAGACTACAACACAAAAAGTGCAAACTCACCTTGACTGCAAGAATGGCAATCGTCCCACTTGTCTGGCAGCATGCAATTCCATACCCATCTTCAATGGAGCATTTAAACCTTCGCGATTTCTCATCATTTGCATATTCAAGTTGTACTGATGTGTGTCATAGTTGGCCTCAGAATCACGCAGACGATGGACATGGGCCACTTGCATCAGGCAGTTGACTTTGCCGGGACCAGCGACGGTTGGAGCAGCATCGAGTACAGCGGGAATGGTGGGTTGAACTTTAATTGATTGTTCCTAATAATAAACGACATGTTAACAGCTTCAATACAAAGTATTAACACAGAATATTTACCATTTTATTTTTGCAGAAAATAAATTAGCTCTATTGTTTGCAATGTAATGCTTGTTCTTCTATTTGAATGACAATCAATATTGCAGAGAACCGAGCCGAAGCAATAACGACAATGGCGGCGGCTGAGAAATTCAATTCCTTCATTCCATGTTCCTCCGATCGGAGATTCCTCCATTCCATCTTGTTCTTCTACTTGAAGTGTGAAGTTGGTTGTAGTTGTTATGTTCAGGGTATTGCCAAACATGTATACTGTTACTATAATCTCGGTGACGTTGCCACACACCTGCGACAGTGGTTTTAGTCTGGGATAACGCGAAAATTATAAATTAATATCATTTTATAGCGTTTACAAAATAAAAAAAAGGTGGTAAGATGCATTTCGTTTTCCGTTATTTTTGGATATCATAGTTGTCCACTTTATAGGTACAGTCGAATTCGGATAAGGACACGCCTTTTAATTGGAAAAATCGTTTAATTGAAAATAAATATTAGTAGCGATAGTTGAGGGTGATTTTCCATTCACTGTACTTCGCTTAAACGAAAATCCGCGTTATTGAAAAATCGTTTATGTGAAACACATTTTTAATGCAAAGACACAAACGTGTATGATACGAACACCGCTTAAGAGAAATATGATGAACTAGCAAATACCCGCTACTTCGTAAGTCTACATTTTCCTTTCCAGTAAAACACAAAATATTTCTTTAATTGCATTGTTATACAAAAAAAGCTTTATAGCGACTCAGAACCTCTATCGCCTTATTCAAATTTTTAGCGGTAGATATTAATTTTTAATTTTCTCCATTTTAGTCCCCTTTTCTACTTTTTTGTTCCCATTCGTTCCTTGCCGATTAAAATTTTTGTACACATTTTTTTTTACCACGTTTTGAAACTCTTTTCCAGCAGTTCTTGCAAAGCGTAGTTATGGACCAATTTTCCAACAAAAATCACAATATTTGATTTGTATGTATTTTTGGGTAGTTTGAAGGGTTTTGGAGACACATTTCTCCCGTTGTAAAATTTGTATCCCCTTCCTGTCGGAATTTCGAAAAATCCGTTCATAGCTAATTTCATGGATCTTGCTTTAGCCATTGGCGAGGATAAAATACGTAAGTATTTTACATATATAGATACTCTTATGTAGATTATTTCTCATTTATATTAACCAGTTTTGATTTTTCGATCCTTCTCCAACTATTATTCACTTGTTTTTGCCAAAAATCCGTTTCATTCATTTTTAATTTTTTCCCCTTTTTGGCCCTTTTTTATCCCGTTTTGGCCCCTTATCGTCCCACCTCTAACTCATTTCCACCTATTGTTGCCAATCGTAGTCGTCGACCAATTATCCAAAAAAAAAAATTACAATATTTGAATTCTTTGCATTTTTGCGAATTTTGAGGGATTTTGGGGACACACTTTACTCGTTTCCCCCATTTTTATCCCCTTTCAATCCGAATTTAAGTAGCAGAGATCAAGGTGGTAAATCCGATCACTGCATCATTCAGCATATTCGTTCTCCATTGTTCGGACCACTTCTAAACCAGTCACGAAGCGGACAGTGTACATTAGGCTAGGCAGCGGTGGCTGTCATATTAGATGTACTTAGTCCGTTAATGACCGAATGCGCTGTTACACAATCAGGCAAGATCAACGTGTACAGGGTACTTATATTTTTTCCCGTCGTTCCAATAGGGTCAGGGTACTTAGGCGGGAAAACCTTCTTCGTGCTAAAGTAGTTTTTTGTCCCAGGAAGTAGGCGCTTTTGGTCATTTGTTAAAGGGGTAAGGGAGAATTCAACTTCTTCTATCCCAACTCTTGCCACCTATATTTTTTTGAACATGGCTTCCGTAGAAACCGTTCTACCGGACAACTGATGGCGTTTCTTTCGGAACAATGGAGTCGTGCCACTCACAGGCTTGGGGAAAGCAAGATTGTGGCTCTGGATATTTTCATGTCTGGTATGGTGCACTCGTATCGAAACTTATTGCATTATCGCTCTAAACCAGTCAGATGAACAGAGTAGAGATGAGAGATCCGTTGCAGCTCCACTTATCCAGCATCGTCGTCAATCTCTATGGTCAATCAGACACTGTTGATGGTTTGGCATGCGTCTGGGCGATGTCAATTGGTTTGTTAGGCCGTAAAGGACCCATGTTAAGCGAGCAATTCATTATCGACTCAGGCCCTTAATTATGCATGACTTGTGCTGTGTTTTTTTGATAATACGGTTTTTTTATTAAGGACATAACCTATATATTAATACAATTTATTTCAGGATTTTGTGCAAATGCTACATTTTAGAAATGAAATTCAATATCGGCCATATGACTACCACGAGTCCGTCTAACACTCAGCCGCAAATGAGCTTAATCGCTGGAGATGATTTTTCGATGAAATTCAGGATTTTTGTAAAACATTGCTAGAGTTCAATCGGAGAAGTTCCGGCGTTTCAAATGATCAAATGGCTTTAGTTCTTGAGTCAGTTTGATATTATAAGGATAAAGGCCAAGAACTTTTGGCAAAATACGCCACAGTGTGGTTTTAGAAATGCCCAATTCCTGTGAACGACGTAAAATCGACTGATTTCTCTCGTTTTGAACGAATACATTTATTATATTATCGTCACTTCGAGTGGTGTCTGTGGCGCCGGCGTCTCTGTGGCGTCGGAACATCCTAAAGTGAAAATTAGGGTTCAAATTTATTCACTGTCGGGTGGGACGATCATTACAGCCAAAAATTGGAGTAAGCGCTCGTAAAGTTGCGGCCACCGACTCAGACTTTCGGTAGTAATTTTTGATGGTTTCCAAACGTTTCACGTATGTAAACTTTACCACGATGAAAATGTTGACTTCGACTAATGTTTTGACACTGAAAGATCTGGTTATGTTCCTATTGGAAAATCCGGTATGTACAAAATATGATTAGCCATGCAGGGATAAGGCGTCACTATGATCTTAAAAAATTGGTTTGTCAAATGCGACAAAATGAAACCAGCCGAGACAGACACATGAATGAAAACGTATACCATAAGTAATGACTGATTGCTCTTTCGAATAAACCAACAATTTGTATATTTACTCGTTACAGTGTAAACGATTTTGGACCAACTTTTAGTCTTTCTTTGTCGTTGTTTCAATTAAGGATTGATATGTATTTTTTAAATGTTTACACACAAATAAAACGCATGTTTCGACTTTGTAGCAAATAAAGCTTATTTGATTCTTCAGTTCAGTTAACACAAGAACTCAAGCCGACCGATCATCAACAACGTCGTGTCTTTGCTGATTGGGTGCTTGAAATGCATGAAAATGGAATTCCATCGAAAAATCCTCTTGACTAATGAGTCCCATTTCCACATCGGTGACTACGTCAACAAGCAAAATTGTAGAACCTGGGGCTCGGAAAAGCTAAGAGTTATTGTTAAGAAGCCTCTTAATCCTCCATGAATGGATTGTGCTATCGAGAGATGATTACTGATTTTTTATGGTCGGAGCTGGACAACGTTTAGTTTCAAAAAGAGGGCGCAACATGCCACACAAGCAACGAAACCATTGAAAAGTTTCCGGACCCTGTTATCTCTCGAAGAGATCTTGTGATTTAACTTCTTGCTTTGGGGCCACGTGAATGATAAGGTCTACGCCAATAGCCCAGCGGTGTTTGAAGGCCTCAAGAGAAGAATTCCTGGGCATTGGCGTAACTAGACAATTTGCCCTATTCATACGCCAATGTTCCTGAGGCTATCGAGGACATAGGATTTGGTTGTGGAAAATTTCATGAAAAGGATATGGTCCTGGTGGTCATGTGGCTGATGTTGTTTTTCATTATTGTTATAAAATAAACATGCGATCCATTGAATACCAAAATAACACCTCTTGTTGGAAAACTCTGTATTGCGTATTTGTGAAAAAAAACGCAATAAACTTATTTAACTTAACAAAGTACATTATTTAAGTGCAAATAAGTATGTATTTGCAGCTGTTTTCGTATTTTTTTTTTGCCTCTACACTCTTTGAGATAGTAACAATAACCGAGAGAATAAGATGAATTGAAACAAATTAAAAAGTAACACAAAAATTTATGCATATATTTGATATGTATAACCTACAAACAAGTTAATGTTTGTGGTATGGAAAAATATATAAATGTTTGATGCTAATTTTATGGCTGAAATTTCGTGCACATACGGCCTCTGTAGTTTTAATTTCTTCGACTTTGACCACTGATAGTTAATTTGCTTGGACCTCGTACGTCGGTGGGTAGATAACCTCTGTGGGTAGATAGCCTCTTTACGTACGTACATCATCTACGACATAAATATGAGTAAATTTTCCACTCATTACCGATCTGTGACAATATCATGAAGTTTTCCATTCGTTCTCATTTGATAACTTAACTATTGTAGTTCGGAAATGCTGCAATAAAGCAATTTAAATACAAAAAATCATATTGTAAATTGTGAATAAATCTGTCAATTTCCATTTGTATTGAAAATTCTTCGAAATTCAATTAAAAAACTTAAGGTACGTTCGTATGCACATATGTATTTGATACCTGTCTAAATTGGATGCCTTCATACATTCACATAGTGGATTAGATGCTTCCAAAATGGTGACCCAATGTTGCGTTATAAATCTCATAATGTGACACCTTTCCTGTCTCGTTCTCATCCACGATGGCAGTTAGACAACTACTTCTACCCTATGATTGATTGCAACCATTTTGTGAATCTTTCAGTGCCCGACTCGACCCGACGTAATAAACTAAAATCTAAAAAAGATAATTTTTGAATTCAAAATGGAACGAAACGAAACAAAGACAAACTGTGAAAACGGAAAGAAACACAAAACAGAAATAAAACGATTGCATGTCAAATGATTTATTGAGGCTTTCTATATAAAATTCCAACACACACACTGACACACATGCACAAGAAAACAGATGCATTCATTGTTATTACAGTCTTCTGGAAGTGAGAGAGCAAGGGAGATAGAGAGACAGTACAGTAGAGATGGGATGAGAAAGATGCCATAATCTTTAAAAGATCGTTATATCGAATACATACAAGCCGAGGAGGATATTTCTTGTTTGTAAGAAATATGAGAAGAAGAAATAAAAACGCAACGACACAAAGTTTTTATGGTGATCTGTGAGTGAGTATCTTAATTGAGGATCAGCGTTTTTTCTGTTGTTGTTAAATTTTGACGTGACTTTGTGAAATCAGTCATCATGGCATGGCATCATCAGCTGTCATCATTTAAGCCTTCTCTTGCAATCCCTCAAACTAGCAAACGTAACCATTGCACAGAGGGTCGACGATGGATAAATATAAATTTATTCTACATCTACACCATGGCACAATAACTAAAGGTAGACGAAATTGTCCAGTTACAAAAACTCAGATACAACCCTGGGTATTTTGATTGTCAACTTCTGATATATAAATGACAGACAGCAGGCAGTTACAACTCATGGCTCAATTTTTAGCGAACTATATTATTTTTAATAGTTTTGAGAGCCCCTTGTTTGGCTTTTGTATTCTAATTCTTTGATTTAAATGTTTAATACGAAAATATATTCGATATTAGAAGAAAAAACTAAATCAACAATTGAAATGTAAACAATGAGTTTGACAATCAAAATTCTGTCAAAATCAAATAACAGGAATCAGCTGTTTGCATGAGCCTTGACAGAGTTTACATATATTAATTTATATAAGGCGACTCTGGTGATTTTGATTGGCGGCGTTAAAACTTCGTCAATTTTGTGGTAAAGTTATTGTTTTTTACCAAGGGAAGTAAGAGCCTTTGGTAATTTGTAAAAAGGATAAGGGTTATCCCTCTTCTTCTTCTATCCCTGTGAGCGACTATCTCACAGTAAGCACAGGTTCGCATCCTGATAAGACTATTAAACATTTTTCAGTGGCCATTTCCACCTAATGCGTCTTGGAAAACAGTCATCCACTCCCAGTGATCGAAAATCTATATGGGTGAATAATCTTAAATGACTCGTTTCTGTGTCCGGCTGTTTAAAATTGTGTTGTATTAACTATTTTTTTTTATAAATATGTTCTAAGCAGCTTATTATATTTGTTAAAATAACCCACGTATTAGTTTTTAAAATTTTTAATTTGTTAATATCGAAAAAAAGAAAACAGTACATGTAGTCTCAGTCCCGTGGCGTGTCCAAAACCGACGCAGCAAAATAAACCGTACTTATTATGTATGTAAATATTAAAAATCTGTAATTGCATTCAAATGAATTTATGCACTATCACTTCATTAAATTAAATTAAATTAAAATTAAATTAATTTTAAGAAATTATAAAAATCATTGACTTTTGTCCGGAACATTTTCTCTCAGTCCCGTGCCTGGTGTGGTTTTCTGCTTAAAAAAAGGTAACGTTCAATTTGTAGTGTTTCTCTCGCCCTGAAGTATTGTTCTCTTCGAAGGTTCTCGAAGAAACTCTACTTCTATTTTAGTTTGCGAATTATTTTCGTCGGAGTGGTCGGAGACTGTCCCCTTTTTCGCAAAGAAAAGGAGTCATTTCAGATTATTCACCCATATATCTTTCCATGACCCAGATATGTTTTTCGAACAAGTGAAATTAAACATTTTTTTTTACAGAAATCAACGAATCAGAAATCAATTTGTTCCCTGCAAATGTTCATCGGCGCTAGTACGTCCATTGCGTAATGTCGTACAGTGTTGGTATTTACCCATCACGTTGGAAGATTGTCAATGTTCAGTCGATCCCCATGATATGACGGTATATGAATTAGGTTGGCAGATACAAACTGTCTTATACAGTGTAACTTCCATAACTCGAACTTCCATAGATCGAAGCACTTCTAGTGGCAGTTAAGGAGACAAATTCCCTTAAACAATTTTATAAGTAATTCCATAACTCGAAGTCTCCGTAAGTCATTTTGACCAGTCTGGATAATCTGATCCATTCTGACTAATACGAACATTCTTGTTATTTGGATTATTGGACATTCGGCTATTTTGATTGTTCGAGTTATAGAAGTTTGACTGTATTTGCTTCTTTAGCTTCTTAGATGGTCCAGCTTTCTCATCGTTTCCCAATTTTGTAACTAATAACGCAATATAATTATTTATATTGCGAATTCGGATCGAATAAGTCAAGCCAACATCCAGAGGTTGTACTTGCAAAATGACGAGTGAATTAAAAATGGTAATTTGATTTTAATATAACCAAATGTCGGTAAAAAAACATTAATTCGTAATTTCGTCTCAAAATTCCTGATTTTTGAAAAAAAAAAAATATTTTTGTCTGTAATTTTGCTCATCAACAGAGGATATAAATCTGAAGCTGACGCTAAGCAACTTCTCTGTCTCACCTAAGAATTTTCGGATTTAGTGGACTTTTAAAAATTATAAAAATTGACCATGTCATTCTTTGGGCCTATTTCAGAACAAGCCACGGTATTTTTACCTTAGCCTGATCAGAGAGACAATGTGAACACAAAAAAAATAGTTTTGTCTGTAATTTTGCTCATCGTGCCCACAAGCATTGAAATCATTTGAAGTATCTGTGTGAAATTTGACAATTTCGATTTAGCTGGACAAATTATGCAATAGCTTCAAATTGGACTTGACATAAAATATATAGAAACTCCAGTCCATTCTAGCCCTATATATGGACTTAGCATCTTTTCCTTTTAGCTGTTAAATATATCAAAACAAGATTTGCTTGGCTTTTTGTTTAAAAAATGTTATTCTCTGGGGTTCTGCTTCAAAAACTGCATTTAAGAAAACATTTGACTTTTCACTCTTAGATCGCCATATGTTGACCGCAGTATTGCTTTAATTTTCAGTTCTCTCCTCTCCCACTCTATTTCTTATTTTCATTGCCGATCTGTTGGGTCAGACTTTGAACCCAACCTACTCTTTTGCGGGTGGCAGCAACCTCTGTCATACAAATTAGTTCCCTGAAGACGGGGTCGGAGGTCGGGGCAAAAGACGATTCAGGTCCTTAAGACGAATATCGAGCAAGCCATTGGTGAAATAGAGTAATTTTTTTTGGATTTTAATAAAAAAAAAAATTATATTTTATATATGTACAAGGTGGCGCAAAGGTAAACTTCCAATGTTTTTTGGCTGTAAGTAAAAAAAAAAATGAAAAACTTTGATTCTTCTTGTGGATTATTTTTATTTGGTCTTTTAATTTTTTTTTTACATCAAGTCGAGAATATGATGTCATGTAGATGGCCGCCACCAGAGTTGCCACTGATATTAGGGGCCAATCGCAAAATGTATAGCATTTTCTGATAGGAGGATTACTTTTGCGCCACCCGTTATATCTAAATCTGGAAGGTCCATCCATATTTAAATGAACAAATAAAAACATAATAAATTTCAATTGAGAGGTGCGTTTAATTTTCATTTTCAAAAGGGAACTCGATCGAAAACAATCTCAGCCTCAAAAGTATTGATTGTGGAAAATTCAGCCCATCACAATTGAAGCAATTTTGAATTTTGTCCACATTTTCATACGCCTTGTCCCTCTGTGCTCTGATGCAACCGTCGTCTCCATATACGTACCGTGTATTGAGTTTGAATACTTCCTCCGAATTCGTATCAATTTAATTCAATGTCATAAACTTTATTATACCTTTCAGTAGGAATGAACGTACGAACGTACGCATGGACGACGTAGACTGACAATGCCAGTCCGATTCGCAGTTAGCCACCTCTTCACACTTTGTTGTACGGTTTCCCCTGTTTCTTATTGTTTTGGACGAATGTGTGTGCGTAAAGCATAGATTTGATCGAAACGCACGATCTTTTCATACACCCTGCCTCCAGTTACTACAATCGATAGAGAGTGTTATAAACTTGTGTTAATGTTTGTAACAAAAGGGCGTTAGTTAGACCCACATGTGTTACAATAAATTAGACTTCTTGGAATTGTCTTTGACGGGCTGTGCCATTTTGTTTGTAATGAAATGCTGGTTGGAGGGATGACGGCTGTGAGGAATATTTCATGTACATAGAAAATTATTGAAAATAGTTTGGCATTATGTTGTCTTCAAAATTGATTTCCAGGTGCAACAAGTATATTTTATGGCAGTACTTTTAAAACTATGCTATGGGAACTGATGATCTATTAGTGCGATGCTTTAGTCGTTGAGGGATGGGAGAAATTTTTTTTAATTTTCTTCATAGACAGAAATGAAGAAATCAAATGAAACAATGCCGTTTAGAATTGATACAGGACTCGAAATTCCAAAGAAACAAGGCGACCGCTATCTTATTACGAGTTCATATCCATCCGACGATTTTATAGATGTCTGAAGCTGATTATTTTATAAACTTCCATAGTGAAACTTCCATAACTCGAACTTTCAGTAGTCGAATTTTTCCTTAAGTCTCCGTAAGTCGAACTGTTCTACGGGATAATGGTGGTTCGAGTTATGGAAGTTTGACAGTATTCTGTGCGACAATGGACCAGTGATTTTTTGTGAGAAGTCTTTGGGACCACCACATGCTATATTAATATCTTAGCTTCAAGCTTCGAGGATTTCCACCGGAGCGAACGACCTTGCCTTGTTTGAATTATGTACCATTCTTGACAGATGGGCATAGTACGGAGAGTACTCAATTTTTATTCTCTTCACAAGAGAAAAATACCTTATGAGAAAAAAATTGTTCTCCTCAAAGATAAATATAAATTTTTCTCAAGATAAATATTTTTTTCTCGTGAAAGTAATTTAAAATATGAAGAGAACAATTATTTTTTTCACTCACGAGATTTATCTACCGAGCACTCGCGCGAGAGTTATATCTACTCATTAGAAATTAATTCTCATTCGTGAGTTTAATCATTAGAAAAAATATTCGTCATCAACTGCATTTTTAGGAAATCCCTTTACAACGGCGAAATGGGACGAAAATATGTATAACAAATAATTAAACTTTCAGCGGATACAATTTTTTAACGTTTGGCGCTTAAAGTTCGTAAAGTTCATTACTATTTCGACCATTTACAAACGGTTTCCTAGTATTGTGTTATAAATCTCATGTAACACCTTTCCTTATGTAACATCTTTCTGGTCGGTTTTCCTGTACTTAGGATCTTAGGTGACGGGTGTTTTCTTAGACGTGTGGTTTTCTATCTGCCACACTTTTTTCGGAGTTGGTCTTTTTGACAGTGAGAGATTTATGCTGTTTGATTTACCATTTCATAACGAATGGCCTTTCTCCAGAACAACGTTTGCAAATCGTGCAAATTTATCACCAAAATAATGATTCGGTTCGAGCGGCGAAAAGCGCGCTGCGTCCAATATTTGGTCGACAGAATCGCCCAACAGAGTCGGTAATTCGAGAAAAACATGGATCGATTTCGCATCATGTTTACACTAATGGATAATGCGCATCCTCAGAGACGCCTACAGTGCGCAACGAAAGCGCTATTGCTGCGGTGAAGCAGAGTATCGAAGAAGACCCGAATAAGGCAGGGACCGTAACGGTTATAAGTGCTATCGAAAAAGTTATTTTTTAATAGTTATTTTGTGACTTAAAAAAAAAAACTCATGTAAAACAGTTATTTTTCAACGTAAAAATAAAAGGTCGGATGAAACTCTTGAAAAGGGAGTTTTATTTATCCGTCATAAATAAAACTCTTTTTGGGAGTTTTATTTTTTCCTTCAGAAAATAAAACTCTTTTTAGGAGTTTTATTTTTTCCTACAGAAAATAAAACTCATTTTTCAAAGTTCGCCGCTGATCTGATCATTACAATTTGTATAGCAGTGTAATCAATTCTCGTTGGTGATCAACTATATACATACATGCATACATACATACATATATATGTATATATACAGGGTGTTCCAAAACCTTTCCGAAAAATATTTCGATTCACAGTGGTGCTAGAACAAAAAATATTCATATTGATCCAAGCTATCGCGCGTTTAATTTTTTCGGAAAGTTTTTGGAACACCCTGTATATGTACTGACTATACGTTATTTGTTTGCTGTTTTAAATCTCAGCTGCTCCTACAATGAATTTTGAATATTGTAATAAGTCTTTTTCTAATTTGCTTTGTGCTATGTTCGCCAAATTTATTGTAACTAGTTCATTGTTATGTTAAACTCACTTCACTTAGCTTTGATGGTTTAAGCACATCGTTTGTCTGCCACGCTGCAATTTTTGAACTCTATAAATGTAGACAGGAAACAAGAAAGCGAAGAAAATGATAATAAGGAAGAAAAAAAAAAAAAGCTTTCTATGAAATCGATAACTTTTCGCCAAGGCCCTTGTCGATTGATAAACCTCTTTTTGAGTTCTGGGAGGCAAAAAAAATAAATTATCCGTATTTGTATATATTGGCAAAAACTGTACAGTGTGTTCCTGCAACCCAAGTAAGCGTGGAAAGAGCATTTTCTGCTCTTAAATTGGTACTGAGCGACCTGCGTTCAAATCTTTCCGTTGAAAATTTGGAAAAAATTATGTTCGTTAAATTAAACAAATAAATTAATACAAACTTTATATGAGATAGACTCAATTAAACAAGAAACTGTAAAAAAAGAAAAAAAGAAAATGAGTTTTATTTAAGACGGAAAAAATAAAACTCCTAGAAAGAGTTTTATTTTCTAAAGGAAAAAATAAAACTCCTAAAAAGAGTTTTATTTACAACGGATATATAAAACTCCCTTTTCAAGAGTTTCATCCGACCTTTTATTTTTACGTTGAAAAAAAACCCTTAACTTTGGAATGGGGAGCGTTTTTTTAATATCACCATAGATTCTGAAAGAGCTTTCCGAGATGAATCTATTGGTATATGACAGTATAGGTCTCCGTTGACTCTAACATGAAGAGTTTTTGAGTTAAAATTTTCTGGATAACTGTTATTTACGGTCCCTGGAATAAGGTCATCCGTCATCGCGCGCTGTGCCCATCTACATTATGGACGATTTTGCGGCAGGATCTTGGTTCGAGGGCTTACCAAATCCAACTCGTGCAACAATTGAACACGTTCGGTAAATGTGACCAAAAGGAGATGGCCAACGATCCCGATTTTCACAAGCTATGAAGCTCACTTTTTTGGTTGAATGGGTACGTTAATTAGCTAAATTATCGCATTTGCAGTAATGAAAATCCACAAGCCATTGTTGAGACGCCGTTACATCCTCAAAAAGTCAGTGTTTGGTGTGCTCTATGGACAGAGGGAATCATTGGACCGTATTTCTTCCAAAATGAAGACGACCATAATAATACAGTCAACGGGCAATGCTATAGAGTCATAATAAATGACCTTTCGTAACTGAATTGGAGGATGTTGATGTGGACGAACTTTGTTTCAAACAAGATGGCGCTACATGCCATACGGCCAACGAAACAATCAATTTATTGAAGGAAACTTTTGGTGGGCCTGTGGCGTGGCCTCCAAGATACTTAACACCGCCGAACTTTTGTTTGTGGGGTTATATGAAGTCGCTTTTCTACCCAGATAAGCCCGAGACGATTGACGCCTTGAAAGAATACTTCCAATCATATTGTCCAAACAACTGAGAGGAACCGTTTTTTCGATGTCAAGACCCCTATGAGCCGGGAAAAAATACATATTTGAACTCGTGATGGATTTTTTTTGCATTTGAGTGCAATATTTTCTAAATAAGTGAGTTTGGGATCATTTCTAGGGACCTACATATAAACTGAAGTTAAGCCGAACAAAATATATACAATGGAAGAGTTCACCCGTTGCCGACGATTCGGTCCATTGTGGTTCCCTTATGTTGAAATTAACTTTTTAGAGGAAGGTTGTATATACTTGTATATACTTATGGTCATAAAAGAGCCTGTGCCCTTAATAGGCTAGACGATACTCTTGCAGTTCTTTACATGAACATAGCATTTGCTGACTCCTCCTCTTCATCATCTACAAAGCTTCTACAGAAATACTATCACGCAGTGCCACGTGATGACTCCTGTAAGCAGGCTAAGTGTATTCTTTCCAAGGAAAGACAGTCTTTTTTATGAGTTACATTAATGTCTGGTCAAATAGATTGAGCTGCCCTACAGTTCTCTAAATGTTCCCACCTCGACCTGGTTAATGCTGTTCCTATCTCGTCGATGAGGGTTTTAAACAATTGTCATTATCTGGTAAAGACATTTTATTACTCTCAAAATAATTCTAAAATTCAAAATCTTGACCTGAACGACGGCAGAGATAGGATGATGTTGTCGCCTGTACGTCGGATACCGATGATGCTATAGAAAGTCTTGTGTCAAAATCTGAAATAAGAATGAAAATCACAAGCGCCAAGATTCTGATTTTTGTGTTAACATTACAATCATTTTGGAAAAATTTGAAAAATATTTAATTTTAAGGCGCTATATATATGATACGTTAAAGCCAAATATTTAAAAACTTCCAAAATGTAGACGTGACCTTCTTTCTAGGAGGGCAGTGTAATACTCAGGAATCGTTTGGAATTTAAGTGACGATACAAGTTTTAACATTTCCCATTTCGGAGGATTTGGCGATTATTTTTGGTGCATCATTTAGTTATTTGAATAAATTCGACCGCACCGCGCACGCTTGTATTGTGATTGACAAATACTTTGGAGTCCCCCCCCTGATTTATCTTAAATACAGGGGATTCTATCACTT
The DNA here is from genome assembly GCA_958296145.1 of Hydrotaea cyrtoneurina. Lineage (NCBI taxonomy): Eukaryota > Metazoa > Arthropoda > Insecta > Diptera > Muscidae > Hydrotaea > Hydrotaea cyrtoneurina. Next base: position 44,283,410 of record OY282514.1, on the reverse strand, counting down.
CGTTGAAACCCATTACCAATGGCTACCACTAATCTGTTTGCTTTTACCAAGAAATTATTAATGAAAGCATATTTTGTTTGTGGGTTGTGTACATTGGCCCCGTACGTACTTCTTGTGATCAGTTGGGTAGTCGGCACGTCTGTTCTTGTTTTCGTTGCTCTGACTGGCACTTTATTTTTTTTTTATCGATCCCGCTTAAATTGTATATGATCGTATCGTATGTCTTTATTAGTGCTTGGACTTTTTTTCCCCACCTCCAGTTTGTTTTCATTTCTTTTTTTTTTTTTTGGGTTTTCAAAGGGGATGTCTCGATAACAAGTTCCAAATGATGCAAATGTTATAAAATATTTTATGTGTTTATTGCTGTGAAAATAACCAAAAAAAAATAAAAAACTGAAGAAATGTTCATTATATGTATTGATGAATATACGCTCTCGCATATACAGACACAGTTTGCTGGTTATCAAACACTTGCCAACCATTCATCCAGTCCGACCATCCGTCAAACATTTGTCCATCCATCCGTCCATTTGTCCATATCCAACATACATAGTTGATTTTCTGTTTTTCCCTCATTTATCTTTGAGGCCATTTGTAAAACATTGCATTGCTGTCTTAATTGGCCCGGCCTGGTCAGTCGGTCTGTGTCGTTCTCGTTGAGAGCGCCATAAATCATTTCATTCGGTATCTTTTTTTTTTTGTTTGTTTTTATTTTTGGTCATATTCAATTTCCTTTCTATGGAAATCGTGATGAACTTTAACAAATCATTGAAAGTTTGTTAATTCTAAATATTCGATATCAAAAATCTGTATTTTTAATTACTGGTCTAAACAATTTCTTATTGATTTAGTTAATAGGTGTGTTCGATTGGGCTTACAAGTTTACATTTAGTTTGGGAATTTTGAAAATGTGATAACAACTTGTCTGCTGGTAGGCATGACAATGCAAATCGGTGGACTGATATGCATATTTAGATCGCTGAGTTATGTAACACCGAGGAGGGGATGAGCTGATGAAGTGTATGCATCGGGAACCTTCAGTGGACTCCGGTTAACAAAAAATGTGAAATCGTAACCAATTTGCAAATTTCTTTCACTTATGCGCGCTTTTCTCTCCAGTGTAATTACGATAAAGAATTTCTGTTTATTTTTGAATGCAATGCACTGTGTTACCGATAGGAAAGCAGGGTATTGGAGTGAGGAAGGAGGGAGTAGTGTTGGTTGATGTTTGCCTTGAATTTGATAATGTCATAGCAGGCAGGAAACAGTTCGGCTGAAGAACGAATTTTCTCTGGTGCGTCGTCCGGTCCACCGACCATTTGACAATGAACAGACGAGAGACCCTGGATAGCCGCGTATTCCGGCTAAATGTTCTAACGTCAGGGATCAAACGACGGATAGGTGGCGCAAAAGTAATCCTCCGATGTTTTTTGGCTGTAATTAAAAAAAAAATGAAAAACTTTGATTCTTCTTGTGGATTATTTTTATTTGGTCTTTTAATATTTTTTTACATCAAGTCGAGAATATGATGTCATGTAAATGGCCGCCGCCAGAGTTGCCACTGACATTAGGGGCCAATCGCAAAATTTATAGCATTTTCTGATAGGAGGATTACTTTTGCGCCACCCTGTACATTACTCATAACTTTAAACTATAAAATTTAATTTACAACTTATAAACAATTTCCGCGCGCAAAATGTCGAAGTGAAAGCAATAACAATAAACAGCTGAACGGTCTTGACGGTTGACGGTTGATTCTGCAACCTGCAGAAGTCTTCGCAGCTACTTCCGGCTGGTGTCTGCGCTAGGGTTCTCTCAATCCAAGATCGCCTGTCTGGTATCCGGGTCTCACACTCAACAATCGAAATTTTTAGTTCGAAATTTGTATCATGCATTCGGCATCTTTTTCCTCACCTCAACGTTCATTGAAACCGAACGAATAAAAATTATAATTTACTGTTTTTTTTTATATAAGTAAAAAATATTTTATTCCCCTTTTATGTTGTTTGAATAAAAAACAATAAAAAAAATTCCCGATAAAAAGTATGTTTCTTTAAAAAATATCGAAAAAACATTTTTGGCAATTTTTTTTTATTGAAATTGTTTATTTATAAACGTATCCAAAAACGCACATTTTTAATTTTTTTTTTAATTTTTCAAAATTTCTTCATTTTCTTTAATAAATAAAGGAGATGAAAAAAAAACAAAAGTTCAACTTTGACCTTGAAAAAATACTACAACGATTTTAGTGAAATTGAAACTGGAGAAAAGCTTAAGGAGTTATCTGTCGACTGAAAATAAACATGTTACAGAGCGTAAACTTTCTCGTCTATAGGTACAAGCCAACCACGATGGCTGTCTTGTCCCAAAATTGGGCTATCAAAATATACCAGCCGTGGACAACATTTGCATAACACTGAAAATAGTCCTTTACAAGGATTAGGCATTACACGACAACTGTTAGGGAGGGCGCAGATAGACAAGACTCCGGTAAATCCTTGTCATCAGGAAATGGAGAAGTGTTTCGAAATCATTTTCTAAGCTACCAAGACCACAACTGATTGTAGAACTTGTGTTTGTTTGGTTTACCGCTTGTCGTTTTTTTTTTGGGGAAATGGAGGACTGTAGCACATATTAGACCAAGAACTGAAACAGAAATCATTGCGAATGGGTACCGATGAAGAAGTATGGTAGCTTCTGCAACGGATCCGTATTTTATTTAGTGATTTGTATTTAAGTGAAGTAAGAAATTCCTTTTAGGAACATTAAGTCCTATTTGAATTGAAGTAAGAGAACAAATTCATATAACTGTATTAAGAGTGAGAGAACACAGGGATCGAATACAAATTTACTCTCTTGGAATCCATTTCGAAATTGTTTGTATCCTGACTTTTTTAAAATAAGGTTCGTTTCGGATAAAAATTAAGTCCATTCGGGATTAACTACATATTTTGCTGTTTTAATTCAATTAAACGGATAGATCACAAATACATAAATGTAAATGATAAAACATTTTTAATTTATGGTTTCAATTTTATTTGTTTTTGTTAGTTTGCTCACCAAGAATTTATCTAAAACCTTATAAAGTATACAAGTTCTAAAACTATTTAGCAATATCTATCAAGAAACGCGTAAGTTGGGCACAATTGAATAAACTTCACATATTCAAAGTTTGAATTTCATAAAAAAGTTAAAAATTTGTTTAAAACAGAAATAAATTGCACGAAGACATTGTTTTTTAAACACCTAAGTGATACATATAATTTATATAACTTCAAAGAAGATATTTACAAGGTGTTCTTTATTTGGCAATTTTAATTTTTGTATGAAGATTCTCTTATCTGCCGCCACTGTTTATCTCTCCACAGTAGCCTTCCAAACACGGCAATTATTCAGGCATTGCATCATCTGTCTTACTCGAATTCGACGAAAGGTGACTTCACTGCGATGTCATAGAACATGTGCATTATTTCGACCTTGACTTCAATTTTCCGCTTGAAAGAAGGTTTTGAAATGACCACCAGATAACAGCCATGTGAAGTAACGAATTTTGTTTGCACACTTTCCTTCTAGCGCAACTCTTTGTTGTTAATTGAAATATAAATGGATCGTGCTGAACTTGTGAATTCCCTGGAAGAACAACTGTAATCCTTATGCAACTCTTTCGGCAACGTCCATCGAATAGAGTCCGTGGGGAAGGAACAAGTAGCAATACCACAACACAAACTGACAAATAGGAAGCGTATCGAGGCTTCTCTTGGAAGTCGGATGAGATCTATGAACATCAAAAAGATGTTGGGACAACAAAACGGATTCGTTACAGTGTTTGCCATAAATATACATACATACATTCGTGCTGTGTTTGTGGAAAAACAAAAGGGGTTCGTTGCCGTGTCGGCCATAAATAAACATTGAATTATTCGGGGAATGAAGCAAACTTGAACCGACTGTAAGATGAAAAAACAATTCTGATGTAATTTAGGGGAAAAAAAACAGCAGATTTTTAAATATAAACACAAACTATAGCGCATATCAATAAATTGATCAGAAATCATCACAATAACGATTTAGAAAATATTGGAATTTCGTATATGCGAACGACGTTAACATCATCGCAAAGAGAGAGAGACAGAGCGAGTGATTTTACCAGAACCGGAGAAGTTGTGTCTGATGATGAACGAGGATAGGACAAGAATTGTGCTTGCAACCGCTAGGCAAACGTCGCAGTGTCGCCCATAGAGCAAAGGAGGTTGCAAAAAAAAGATAATTTTCAAATAATTTTTTATAAACTAATTTTATAGGAAATTTTTCATCGATTTTAAAATGCTAAACTAATTTTTTCTTTTAATTTGTTTCATTGGCCATTTAAATTATTTGATTATCTTATTCGGTTCAGAAGATATGATTTTTACAAGGACAGAAACTAAAATGGTGCCACGAAGCGTCAGCAGAAAGGCAATATTGTGAAGGCCGGCAGTTGTAACATTGAAATAGTAAACGAATTTACATACCTCATCTAGAATGATATCAGCAGCAAAATAAAGTGCTGGCAAAAAACACAAGAACAGAGCCCTCTCTCGTCCAACTAGAAGAACAACCCGCTTATTCTACCTGGTCTTCTTTATGGCGCTGACACACGGGTGCTCGCGAGATCGAAATGCCCCAGACAAAAAGCAACAGACAGGAGAGGCTGATACACCTGTCGAAGGATCAAGTGGGAGAATACTTGCTGATGCTTGGTATCACCAACTGAACAAAGCGCCTACAATACCGAGGTGTTAGTAAAGGTTATCGCATTTTTACAGGCGCCTTGCATGGCGTTATAAATCAATCCCCTATGCTTTATTTGCGAGCTGTTCGCTAATAAGCGTTGGATGGATTGGAAGGGATTTTGAAAAACGAACTTATGTGCTTTTTTAAATAAATACACTGATAACAAATCCGTACTTGAATTAAGCCGTAGCTGTGTAGAAAATATGGGAGGTATGGATTTACTTAAATCAAGTTTAAGAAACCTTGATTTAAGTAGGGATTTTTTGCTTTATAAAAGTAATCGTAAATAAAACACATATAAAATATTTTTTTATGATATTTCTTTTTTATTATAAACTTTGAACGTTGACATTATGTGTGAAACACTACATCATTTAAATGACCAAGACGCGAAGTGTTGCAAACATTGATTCTTTTGAGGTAATTTTGGAACACTTTTTGGCTCATATTGGGCGGTATCTCAGCCATACCTTGACGAATGTTGGTTCATAAAAGCTCAAGTGTTAAAGGTTTGTCTGCATAAACACGGTCTTTCGCGTAGCCCCACAAAAAAAAGTCGAATGGTGTCAAATCGCATGATCTTGGTGGCCAGTTTATGTCGAAACGACGAGAAATTACGCGGCCAGGAAATGTCTCTTGCAATAAAGCCATATTCGCTCGAGTTGTGTGGCAAGTGGCACAGTCTTGTTGAAACCACATATTCTCCAAGTCGTATTCTTCAATAGCAGGTAAAACAAGTGGACAAATAGTAAGTTCGGCCGGGCCGAATCTTATATACCCTCCATCATGGATCCTTAAAAAGTCAATAAATAAGAAAACTAACTGAGTTTTTGGGCCGCTCGTGACCCGATAGTCCCAGGAACCCGATCACAAATTTTATCCAAATCATGAAAATAAATGCATATTTGGGTTCGCGAGAAAATTTCGTTGCATTTCGATACCCATATGTCCATGTTTGTCAAGTGACGGTTTTTGGGCCGCTGGTGACCCGATAGTCCCAGAAACCGGATCAAAAAATTTAGGCAAATCATGAAAATAAAGGCATATTTGGGTTCGTGAGTAAATTTCGTTGCACTTCGATACCCATATGCGCATGTTTATCATGGGCCCTTTTTTGGGCCCCAAGGGTCCACGGAACCCATGAGCACGCCCATTTTTGGGATTTTTTTCCCATCTATAAATTATATAAACTTAGAACTTAGATGTAGTGAAAAAAAATATTTGAAAAATTTGATTATGGCCGGAATATATTTAGTCCTGTAAAGGGGAACTTTTCCCCCTTTGGTCCGATATGGCCCATTCTCGAACTTAACCTGCTTATGGGCAAAAAACAAAATTTCAGCTTTTTAGCGTTGGTCGTTCGCACTCTATCGTGATTTCAACAGACAACAGACGGACGGACGGACAGACGGACATCGCTAGAATGTCTTAGAATGTTACACTGACCAATAATATATATACTTTATAGGGTCGCAGATCACTCTTTCGAGGTGTTGCAAACGGAATGACAAACTTAGTATATACTCCATCCTATGATGGAGTGTATAAAAAAGTCGATTATCATACGACCATAACACTCCGAATTGACGGTGACAGTCGTTCCCTCGTCGTTTTCGAAGATGTAAGGTCCAATCACACCTTCGGACCAAAGATCGCACCAAACAGTGACTTGTTGTGGTTGTAATGGCCTCTCTTCAATTACTTGAGTATTCTCTGGACCCCAAATACGACAATTTTTTTTTATTAACATACCCACCGAGTGAGAAATGTGCTTCATAACCATAAACCATAATCTCCTCTTAAAGCACGATATGTGGCTGTGCCAAAATCACCATTTTTGTAGTAGGTTTTCATAATTTTTACGCGTTGTGTGATAGTTAAGCGATCCATTTTCGTCAATGTCTGACTTCCAACTGAATAGAAAAATAATTTGGTTTAACAACTTAGCTTGACAGATGTCGAATTCCAGCCCTATACTTTTGAAACCACGAAATGGATAACCCTGTAAAATGAACCTGAATGGGATTGATTTTTAGTCGGATAGACTTAAGCTCACTTTAGGATAGAAACGAGTTGGAAATGAATTTAAAGGTTCTAAGAATTTGTTCTTTTTCTTCCAGTCCTAATACGTATTTCAAAAGATAAAGAAATTTCTTACTTCACTTAAATACAAATCAATAAATAAAATACGGATCCGTTTCAGAAGCTACCATACTTCTTCATCGGTACCTATTAGCTATGATTTCTGTTTCAATTATTAGTCAAATATGTTCTACTCATTATTAGCGCATATACCCAAAAAAACGTCAAGCAGTAAACCACAAAAAAAGAGCATCTGGAAAATACTTTGTTTACATAAATCAAGTATTTTATTCTTATTGTACTGATTTTGGTCATTGATTTATTAATAGTATGTATTCCATTTATACTTGTTTTAAGAATAACTAAGTACGAGTCGTACTTATTTTTTTATGTACGATTTTATTAAAAATTAATATATTCGGCTTAAAATTAGGACGCCATTTTCTGTCTGTGTACACCAGTTATACGGTTTCCTTATAAAATAATAATGGCCGACAGCCATTATTAAATGTAGCCATTATTAAATGTAGTCTAACACCATTTTAATTGTTATAAATAAATAAGAGAATGTAAAAATATCTCTAATGTTGAAAACCGCCGACAAAATTTAAATACGCGCACAATTATATGGAGTCCTTACTGCAAAAATGAAGTAAGCGCAATTTTTTCGAATCTAGTTTTTAATGAAATTCGACAGAAAATTTTCTAACGCCCACAATATTAAGAAATTATATTTACAAAGATATAGCAAATTCAATTGTATCGTAAGAAAAAAACCAAAAAGGGGCGCTTACACCTTCTTCGGTCACTCGAACGGTCTAAGTCCAGGTTTGCAAACCGATTCTTATTGAACTAGACATGACCTACAAGAATAATTGTATGACTTGTCAGATTTTTTTTGTATCGTCGCACAGTGTAATCGTATCTGGATTGCGTTATGGAAACGTTCACAATGTAAAAACTGTAATGGCAGAGGAGGAGGACAGAGTTTTCTACTGTGTTCTTTACACACCGAAACTCTAGAAATGACACGGTGACAATTAATAACGCTCACTGAAGGGCGTTTCACTTCCTTTGTGACGATGTGTCTCGGTGGTAATTCACCACACATGTCTTCAATCGTGAACTTGGGAGTTCTCTGGAAGAGCAACTGTAATGTTATTTCGCCATTATTATTATTTATGTTTTTTTCGAAAAAAAAACAAATAATAGGAGGGAAATTATGCGATACAGCATCGGCCGTAAATAAACAGAAAATTGATTTTTGCAATACCGCCAAATAAGTAAAAAATTGAATTCTGCTTGTTGACAGTAAAAGTTGAAATGACGCTTTTCTATTAAAACACAGAGAAGCGATTTCCGTTCACTAAGATGGCAATTTTTTGTTTATTCTCCTTTCTCAGTAAGATCTCCTACATACTTACATCCAGCTATTTACCTGCCTATGAACTAAATAATTTATCCGACTCGGAATAACTGTCAAACATTTTTTTTTGAAGACCGATATAAAACCAGGTTATTTAAGGGAGTAAGGGAGTAAGGGAGGGTGTAGTGTTTGTTGACGATTATCTTGGTTTTGCGAGTGTCACAGCTGGCAAAAAACACACACGAACAGCTAGGCTGAAGAATGATTTTTCTCTATAGCGCGTCGTCCGATTAACCAGCAATATACTCTGTTCATTTGACCCCACTCATAATTCATCGGCAAATCGCGATTGAGTGATGTCAAATGAGTATGAATGATAGAGCGATTTGCTGTCATCTGGAAAAGAGTAGTTTGGGTTCACAGTCGCCAATGAAAATAAGAAATACTTAACCTTGTGGTTAGATGAAATCCCATCTATAACAGCAAGGGGTTTTAATTTCCCGACCTTTTTCAATCACCGAGAATCGGGAATTTTTTCCACGTCTTCCTGGAAATTCCCAGGTCTTGATTTTCCTTATAAAATATAATGAAAAATACTAATTTTCGAAACAAAAATTTAGAATGTTAAACATATAAATTAATTAAAAATCCAAGACAATAAATATTGAAAAAAATCATGTACTATTTAAATGTAATTGAAATTCAGTAAGTAAACAATCATATAATTTTCTGGTCACAATCCACAATCAAAGTTGTACAAATTGGCATTGGCGTAAGAAATGGGGTGCAGAAAAATTTTAGGCCACCCCCCCCCCACATTTAGTAAGTGATACAGTTGCTACATAGAAGAAATTGTCATATTACACTATATGTGGGGCTAAAGCCCCCCCCAAGAAAATTGGCTGGATACGCCAATGCAAATTGGGTAAAATCGTACATAGTTTATTTTTTGGATAGTATTTTATCCCGGTCGCAAAGTAAAAAATCGGCAGATTTCTCGTAAAATGCCGAGGGTGGAATCTTTGTTTCCCCTTCCGAGTTTACCAGAACAGCCCTGGTTAATTTCCGACGAATCATATGATTCTTGTTAATGTTGTCGGAAAGACTATTACCCCATAGCACATATCTGTCATGATAATCATCTTGAGAACATTAGCGGAGGAGAGTAACGTCGTTCGAGGGTGGCGTCAAGCGGTTCATGTCCTGCTTTATAATTTTTTGTTTGTTCTCAACTTTTTCCTCTGTTTATTGTAATCATAACTATGTAGTGTTTTTGAACGGATTCGTTCGGATCGCTGCCAATAACAGGTGCTATTTGTTGCGACAACAAAAGTGCCGTACCAAAAGTAGTACCAAAAGAATTTGTCTTTGCCGCAATTACAATTCGTCAACTGCAGAAACCGTTTTACCAAACACAGTTGTCTCTGCCCCAAATACAATTTCCTTTGACCCAAATACAATTGACATTGCCCCAAATACATGAATTCTCTTACCACATGCAATTGGTCATTGTCCAAAATACAATTCGACAAGGGCAAAAACTGTTTTTCTATTTTTAGATTTTATTTCTATTTATAGGGATTTTAATCTACAAACTAAAATATTGTTTTTCTCTTCAACGTTTTTCTCTTCCCCCGCATTTTGAATTTGAAATATTTGTTTAGTTTTTCCTTTTATTATGAAAAAATGTCATATTTCTTTGAATACCAAAATAACGCCTCTTGTTGGAGAAGCCTGTATATTAGGGTGGAGTGAAAACATGCTTTTTTTTTAATTTGAAAAAGTTAATCTCGGAAAGAGATGTAGTCTGGGTTCCTAGTGAGGGGAAAAATAAAGAAACAAATTTTTAGGGGTCGCGCCACTCCCTCGAAATTTTGGAAATTATCGCTATTTTGGCGTTGATTTTAGAAAAATCCTAAAAATTAACGACTTAACTTATTCGAAATTTAAAAGTTTGAGCTTGTTCAGTGCCCAAACAAAAGTATTTGAGGCAAATATGAGGATAATCGACTAATATTTGTAGCTTTGGTGGCGATTTCATTGTTCAGTCAATTTTCTGAAGAAGGGACGATTTGACTTATTTTACTTTTTGAAATTTTTGAACAATGAGAAATTTTTTTTTAAATTTTTTCATGCCCTTATTTCATTGTTTACGCTATTGCAAACATTTATTGACATACAACTTTTTAGGATTTTTCTAAAATCAACGCCAAAATAGCGATAATTTCCAAATTTCGAGGGAGTGGCGCGACCCCTAAAAATTTTTTTATAAAATTTTTTTCTTTATTTTTCCCTCAGTAGGACCCCAGACTACATCTCTTTGCGAGGTTAACTTTTTTTTTTTGAATTTCACTCCACCCTACTGTATATGAACCGAAAATCTAATGAGGCCATTTGGAGACACGTATTCCATTTTGCAAAGTGGACAGTTTTGCTTAGGATCACATTGCAATAAATGGTATGTATTTGAGTGCACTCACCATCTTCTGCAATTTCACTGCCTATGATGGACACAATGCAGCCAATTTTACACCCCAGTTGTGGCTGTGTATAAACGTGGCTGTGTCTCTGTGTGTGCGAAGGGATGCGGATGAATGCAAACCATTGCGGATACGGATATTTACGTATCTATTCAGTGCGTGCGTTTCACACAACATCAAATACAAATACATATTTACTCGTTTATTTATACACATGCATACATACATATTTATGTATACAGATGTCTGTATGTACATATACATACATACATATAAATACTCCAATGATTACGAGAAATCGACACAAGCACAAACTAACACGGATACGCCAAAGAATGCATTCTTTCGTTTCGTTCCAATGATCAGACCAGATCCATGTCAATTCCAATTTGTATGTTTTATCAACACAGTTGCCTTTTTTGTGCAACTTCTTTACGTTTTGTTGTTGTTCCCTTTTAGTGTTATTTTTTTTAGCACATAAGTGTGAAAATTTGAAATTTCATTCGAATTTATCTTTCTTTGACTCGACTCGACTCAACCCGACTGACTTTCCATTATCAACATTGAGCAACAATAGCAGCGTCGACATTGAATGACAAATGCATCTCTGTGTCTTGTCTGTCGTTGGGGTTTTGCACTCTAGACCCACTCTAGAATGCAGTCGTTGTAAGGCGTAGGCATATACGCAAGAGTTATAAATTTCCAGAGGTGTAATTAGATACACTTTTCTTATCAAAAAGTCAAATAAGGCGCAGTTCTTTTTGTTTAGATGTCGGGTGTATGCATAACCTTTTTTGGGTCACAAATGTGTGTCAAAATATTTTCGAAAAAAACCGCAGGGAATCTTGACTTTGTGTACAAAGAAATACTATTTTTGTATAATTTTTTCTCTGGCTGGTTAGTACAAGATTCAGTGGAGAATTATTTAAATTATGCCCGGCTACACGTACAATTCCATTGAGTCTTGTTGTCGCTGACCAGTAGTGACTCGACTCGATTTTTGATTAATTTGACCTGGGCATTTTTTACGTCGGTATGTAAACATTGTATAGCTTTCAACCGATTGAATTGATTACATATTTTACTCAACTCAGTACAATTGAATCTCTTCCCATAGCGCACAGAAAAAGTGACGCTATATGAAGTCTTTCAGTTTACTTAACGTGCAAGTTTTCGAAAATATCGTGGCCAACAATTGCTGTCCGACACACAGTATTCGTCGTATGGTGTCGAATTTTTCTGGACATGCCGTTGATCAACACCAAAGATGTTCCACTATGGGCGCAAATCTGATTTCTTTGGCCAAATGTCAATAGTAAACGTTGTAATGTGAAATCCAGGAAGCGATATTCATGCTGATCCACAAATATATTTCATCTTACAAGTGGATGTTGTTATTGCAGCATATGGATATACGAATATGATTAACTCTAGATCAAAAAAACATGAACGCGGTTTTTTGCTTAGACGCCAATTAATCACCATTACATCCATTCAAATTGACTATTGGGTGCGATTTACACGCTGGCGGCATCATCGGTCCGTATTTCTTTTGAAATGGGAAATTAGCTGCCATTACGGTGAATGACGAGGGACATCGACCCACTTTGACTGAATGTTTGTTTCCAAAAATTATTCAGCTAAACCCCAAGGTCATTTGGTGGCAAAGGACACGGCTCAACAATCAATTTTGCTCTGCTTTCTCATCCTTGCTCAAGATTATCGCCTGTTGTTTGTTATACCCCCACCCTACGGGTAGGAGGTTCTAATGTGTAATATTATCAATATGACCAACTCGATCTGGGGCGAATTCTGTATTTAGTAAACATATAGATAGACAAAGTTTTGGAAAAAAACTTGGAAGTCTGGCAACTCCCCTTCTGGTACCTTCCATACAAATGTACCATCCCGCCTACCTTATAAACCGTGTAATATTATCAATATGCCCAACCAAATTTTTTATATAGTAAAGGTATAACTGCACAAAGATTCTGACAAAAACTTGGAAGTCTGGTAACTCCCCTTTTGGTACCTTCCATACAAATGTACCATTACACCCACTTTAGAAATCGTGCAATAATATCAATACGGTCAATGCGATCTTGACCAAATTCTGTACTTAGTAAAGCTATAGCTAGTCAAAGTTTTGAACAGAAACTTGTAAGTCTGGCAACTCCCCTTCTGGTATGTAAGTATTTTCTATAACTTGCGATATTTTGAGGTTGCTATTATGGAATATGTTTTTACTGAGGGTGAGGGTGTATATAAGGTTTACCCGACTGCAACTTTTACACTGGTTTTATTAATTTTTTGTCCAAGTTTGTGTGCAGTGAGTTTTTAAAAAACCAAATGGGGCTAATTGTTGGGGAGTAGGTAAAATGTGGATTCTCATTTAAAATTATGGATGAAGAATTCAAAGAAACTCAGTCGCTAAATTCATCGTTTCCTACAGTTGCGTTTAGCGAATTTTAACAACAAAAAAAAAAACAATTTTAGCCTAGAGACATATCGAGCCCTTAGCGCTATTTCATCGTAAGCGACAAAACACATTTTTTACAGAAGAAGGTTTTTTATTCATTATTTTGCCAAATTTGCGCAAAACTAAAAATGTTTAAATGCAAAAGGTTATAAAATCTCCATTGTGAATAAATGATTACGATGAAATGAACATTTTTTTCCCTTTCAGCTAAGTGAATAAATGATTACGACGAATAATAAACATTTTTTTCCGTTTTAGCTAAGTTATGTCGATAGAAATTTCTGGCGTTAGTCTACTTAATTTGTTAAAACTGTGTCGCTTACGATATTTTTTTTTCTTTTTAAACTCTGAATTGAGAAAAATTCACACAATATTTTATACATTTATTCAAAAATAACAAATTAAAGAAATTTTAAGGTAATACAAAATTTAGTTAACGAAAATTCAACAGAAGTCCTCGTTGTCACTTTCTGCCAATGCATCGATAACGTTATCGTCACTTTTCATATTTAAATACTCATGGTGGTATATTTGAGGGATTATTCCTCTTTCACACAAGCTTCTTAGGTCTTTATATTTTTTAACAGATATTGGCAACTCTTCTGAGTAAATCAGTTTGGGTCCATTGGCGATGATCAGTGAATTCTTTGTGGAACGAACTATTGAATTCATATCCAACTCATCGATTTTACTATCTTCAAAATAGCCATATTTAAATTGTGCACGAAAACTATTTTTGTCGAAATGCACCAATCTCAATGTATTAAATTTAATTTGTATCGTTGAGGGCAGAAATACTTGAGAAAATGCATTCCTTTTCTTCAAAATACATTTAATAATAAGTGTTTTCGGAGCAATGAATCTGCATTAATGGCTCGATAAGATTCAACCCAGCTGCATTTAATGCCGGTCGTACTTGTCTTAAATAATATATATTGAATAGTTCTTAATGTGAGTGAATTTAAATTAGTTAGTATATTTACTTAACTTGAATTTTTACTTTAACTTGATTTTATTTTTGTGTGTAATACTGTCGCTTACGATAAAGTTCCTTTCCTGGAAAAGTCGTTGCTTACGTACGATAAAATGTAACCCCCAATTTTTATTTTAAAAATATTGAAAATTTTATTTTTTGAAAATTTCCGTCCATTTTTTGAGAAAATGTCGCTTACGATGAAATAGCGCAAAGGGCTCGATATGTATAAATTAGATGCTTGAAAAAAAAACAGTCGAAGCTGATTTTGCCAAAATAAAAAAATCATGATCTTTTCAACCAAAACTGCCGCATTTGGGGTTCTGAAAAACCATATGTCATTCGAGAAAAATCTTTGCACCCATAACGGGTGATTGTTTGGGTGATTACTTCTTCAAACATAATGACGTGACATGACAACAAATTTTGTATCTCCTGAATTAAATGACTTGGGCTTGGACAATATGAGGTTTTCACAGGGCGGTGCCAATGTTGCAAGAGAAGTCGTGGCTGTCATTTGAAGGGGATTCATAAATGCCTTAGATTAAAAAAAATTAAAAAAGGTAATGTGCCGTCTTACTGTATAACCATCAACATAATTTTGCTATCGTTAGCTGCGGAATCGTCTATACTTCATTATCTCCAATTTCATTTTGGCAAAAACTATAAGAAAAAACTAATTTCTTGAGGTTATGTAAAATGAATGTATTTCAAAATTAGTATTAGAAACAGACCAAAATATTTTGTTGTAATATCTGCCTATGCTTTCCACCTGAATTAATATAGCCATATATGTTTGGAAATATAAAATAGGTACAAAACATACCTCCTGATTCGTATCACGCATATTTTTCAATCAAAACCCCACCAATTAACATGTTTTTGTATGACTTGTACCTTCTATCGGCACACACACACACACATAGAAAGGCGTCGGCATGTGAACAACTTTTGGTTTTGTTTTCAACAACTCCATATTAATTGATCACCCACAAAAATACGATTAAAACGTACTAACGGATACAACGATAAACAACGAACCGGTTCGATGAAATGAAAATTAAATAGAATTCAATGACTTTGAAAGCGAAGGAGTTGATTATCATGCATTTCACAATTTGGAGACAAGTGTTATTAGTGCTCATGCACTAATTAATAAACTCGGCTTAATTCCTAGTTGAAGCAGGTTCGGTGGTCAGCAAAAAATATAAATAAAACCGAAACGGAAAACAAAATTCCCAAAAAAACAACAACTTTTCGACAACAAAAAAGACGTCACACGATGTGCTAAAAGTGTAGGCGATCGATCAAGCGATCTTGGAACAATGAAGAGTTTTGATTATTTTTTGACAATCTCAAAAGGCAGCTTTTTGTATTGTTGTTGTGGCTTAAAAACCAACAACAACAACAATGAAATTGTTGTTTATATGTTAATTGTTTATCGTATTAATTAGTTTGATTAGGCACGAGACCACAAGATGCGAGTATTCTCCTTCATTCGAACTCATACGTATGCGTACGTTGTGTTGTGAGGGAGGAAAATAATTGATGGTACACAATATTTTGTGTCCGCTGTTGTCATTTGACAGGTGCTAAAATCTAACACAAACACTGTGTTTGTTTCAATAAACTGATATTCAGATGTGTGTATTTTGGTTTTGTTGTTTACTGGCTATTTGCATTTAGCAACATTAATTTATAGTTGGGTTTTTTTCTAGATGTGTGGTAACAACGGATTTGATGTGTCATGTCACTGAGTGTTTTCGGTAATCGAATCGAAAATGATTTTTGGAATGTAAAACTTCTCCAGAGAAAGCGTTAGTCGTTCGAAGCCACTGATTTGAGACAAGTTCCTCCTCGTCTGTCCCTTCATGGAATGTTAAGAGAAATACATAAATAGGTACAGTGCAAAATCAGTATTCGCGACTACCGATTATCACGACAACATAATTTTCAAACATGCAGGTTATATAATCGCAACAGTTTAAGAAAAATAGGGTTCCATTTTTCATTTATTTTTAAATTTTATTACAATGTATAACCAAACAAGGGAAATCCCTGTCTTTTGTTATATTAACTTTTTTTGGATGATTTTGATCTTGATTTTTGATTTTTTAAATGTTTACACACAAGTAAAACGCGTGCTTGGTATTTGTAGCAAGTAAAGCTTGTTTCCTTCTACACAAAGCATTTTTGGATGTAAATATATTAATATTACGTATTTGTGTATAAGCAATAGAGTATTTGGGGAAAACAGACAATAAACAACAAAGTACAACATTTGAAGTACAACGTTTTCTTAATTTTTGTTTTGCCTCTACACTCTTTAATATATTAGCAATAACCGAGAGAATAGGAGAGTAGGAGAGAATAGGATGAATTGATACATACACCGAGCGAAAAATAGCAATATCATATTGATATTTTGAAATATTGATTTGATATTGCACAAAATGATATTTTTTGACGCTGGCGTAACCACTTTTTTCATATGGTTGTTGTTAATTTTATTTTTGATGCGACGTAAGCGTCGTGTTTGATATTTATAATATCAATTTGATATTTATAATATCAATTTGATATAGATCAATATCAAAACGCTCGGTCACCCAAGTACAACAATTAAATGTTTGTTGGTTAAGCGCCCTGGTAGGCGAGTTGGTAGCGTGCTTGCCTATCAGCGTGGGGGTTGTGGGTTCGATTCCCACCAGAGGCTTTGGTCTGTCGCTGCAAAAATCTAAACATATGGTCTGTGTCACCCGGTTTACCCTTGGACCCAAAAATTAGAATATAAATTTACTTTGTATTGTAATTAATAATAAATAAATAAATAAAATAAATGTTTGTTGTGATTGTAGGCAATTTTTTCGTATGGTTGTAGTAAAATTTCATTTTGAAAATTTATAATATCAATTTGATATTGATCAATATCAAATGGCTCGATTGACTTCCGAGAGAAAATAGCGACCGAGACATTTGATATTGAACGATATCATATTGATATTTTTCCCACTTAGCCCCATTTTGTTAACGTTTAATATCAATTCGTTAACGAAAATATCAATTTGATATTGTTTTTTCGCTCGGTGTAGAGATTCACAAATCCAAAAAACGCTAGAGAAAGTGTTTAAGGATTACGTTAATGAGCATAAGGAGAAAACGGCACCCGAAATAAAAAGTAAAGGGTTATCCATTTCGTGGTTTCAAAAGTATATGGCTGGAATTCGACATCTGTCAAACTAAGTTGTTAAAACAATTTTTTTTCTTTTCAGTTGGAAGTCAGACATTGACGAAAATGGATCGCTTAACTATCACACAACGCGTAAAAACTATTAAAACCTACTACAAAAATGGTGATTCCGGCGCAGCCACATATCGTGCTTTAAGAGGAGATTATGGTTTATGGTTATGAAGCACATTTCTCACTCGGTGGGTATGTTAATAAACGAAGTTGTCGTATTGGGGGTCGTAGAATCCTCAAGTAATTGAAGAGAGGCCATTACATCCACAAAAAGTCACTGTTTGGTGCGCTCTTTGGTCCGAAGGTGTGATTGGACCTTACTTCTTCGAAACCGACGAGGGAACGACTGTCACCGTCAATTCGGAGCGTTATGGTCGTATGATAACCGACTTTTTTTTGCCTGCTATTGAAGAATATGACTTGGAGAATATGTGGTTTCAACAAGACGGTGCCACTTGCCACACAACTCGGGCGAATACGGCTTTATTGCAAGAGACATTTCTTGGCCGCATAATTTCTCGCCATGGCGACATCAGCTGGCCACCAAGATCATGCGATTTGACACAATTAGACTTTTTTTGTGGGGCTACGCTAAAGACCGTGTTTATGCAGATACAACTTTAACTCTTTCAAAAAAACCTCACATTTTTCCAAAAAATAAAACTCAAAATTACCATAACTTCAAAAATTAGACTGGGCAAGTTTTTTTTGTATAAAATTGTCTGAATTTTATTCCATTTACGGAATTTATTAATTTATAGGTCAAAATCGGCGAATTTTTTTTGAACAAACAAAAAACACATTCTTACAGCAAAAAACCAAATTGGCACAAAAAATAGTGTCAAATAAAAGTGTCTTCTATGTCTTTGGCACATTATTTCAAAAGAAAAACGTTCAGGATTTATTCTCATGTGTGCATTCGTCCGACTAAAAAAAAAATTTGGCGATTTTGACCTATAAATTAATAAATTCCGTAAATGGAATATAATTCAGAGAATTTTATCCAAAAACTTATGGGTCGATTGTGGATGAAATTTTTTTGTCAACGTTGCTTTTTTTTTGAACTCCTGTTATAAATAATAATTCTAAAATAGAACCACAACTTTTACCTCTAATACGGGGTTTTCCAACAATCGACAATTGGCTGTTGGCGTAGACTTTATCTCTCACGTAGCCCCAAGGAAGAAGTCGCAAGGTTAACACAAGACAAGATGTCGGTGGCCAATTGTGATCACCTCTTCGAGAGATGAGACGGTCCGGAAACTTTTCCCGTAGAAGAGCAATGATTTCGTTGCTTGTGTGGCACGTAGCGCCGTCTTGTTGAAAGTAAACATTGTCCAGATCAATGTCATCCAACTCCGACCATAAAAAAATCATTAATCATCTCTCGATAGCGCAATCTATTCACCGTAACTATAATTTTTGAAAAAGCAAGGTCCAATGACTCCCTCTGGGCCATAAACCTCATCAAACATTCACACGTTTCCAACGAGGTGGTCAAGATGTTTTTTCGATGGAATTCCGTATCATTTTCATGCATTTCAAGGACCCAATCAGCAAAGACACGACGTTCTTGATGATCGGCCGGCTTGAGTTGCTGTGTTAACTGAACTTTATAAGCCATTAGACCAAAGTCTTTATGGAAAATGCGGTGTAATGACGTTTGTGGAATGCCCAATTCCATAGAACGATGAGGAATGGACAGACCTGGGTTTTCTTCAACACTTTGAGCTACAGCAGCAATATTCTCCGTTGTTCTTGAGCCACGGGCATGGGTTTTATTCTTCACATCACTAATTTGTCCCAACAGCACGAATTTTTCCACCGCGGTCCGACAAGGTGCTTCACGACGACCCAAAAATGCTTTAGTTTTGCGAAGTGTGACTGCAAGATTTTCACCGTTTTTCTAGCGAATTTTAATAAGTTCAATGCGTTGTTGAAGCGTGTATCGTTCCATTTTTAGTAATAGCGTAGTTTCTACTTGTCGAATAAAAGCTTCAAAAGTGACAGCTACCGAAATGCCGGGTGATTCAAAATAACACCTCTTGTTGGAAAACCCTTTATTTTCATTCTGTCTACTGAAGTTTTCACTAGACTCGGACGTGTATTCGTCCATGAAAATAAATCCCGAACACTTTCCTTTTCAAATAATGTGTCAAACACTTTTTGTCGACGTGCTGAATTTCGAAAAACCTCGCCCTATCCAAAAAAATAACTTCTAAAATTAGACTGAGCACATTTTTTCTTGGATAGAGTGTATTTCTTTGTTCTAAAAAAATTTGAACGATTTTAAACTGTATTATCCGATTATGGATGTCAGCTTTTGTCAGTTGCCGTCGATAATGGTGTGCTACACACAAAACAAATTAACAACTATCCTTGTTAAAGCATCGTTTTATAAACTAAATTTCATTTTTCAAATAAAGATGGTTAGTTTGGAAAATTTCTACAAAATAACCGCTAAAGACATGAAACAATATTTTTAGCAAAAAAAAGTTATAGTGCTCATAACCTGAAGATTTTTTTAAAAAAATCAAACTTTGGTAAAAAAAAATATACCTATATTGTTCATAAACATTTGTGTATGCACATTAAAAATAATTGTCATTCAATGAAATATATCTAGCGTAATGTTTATCCTTGACAATATTTCGTCACACAGATTTTGGTAAAATACCAAAAAAAGCAAATTTTAACAAAAAAAAGAAAATATAATAGTTAATAGTTTAGTGTTTAAGGTGTATTTTCGCCTTTAGAAAATACCATCAGTCAACAGCTTTCAGGATTTTTGCTGGGGGGAAGTTCTCGACTATTTGTGTGACTATCACACATTAAACTCAGTTTCGAAACCTGGTAAGACCATTAAACATTTTTCAGAGGCTGTTTTCACCTCGTTAATGTCGGTGTCTGTAAGAGTAAAGGCCCATTTAGTCTCGACGGTGGACGGTAGCCGATCAGCTGTTTGAGTTGGGGTTGCATTATGCATGTGTTAGAGAGAGACAACTAAAATTGACGGTAGACGACGGTAGACTTCTGCAGGTTGCAGAATCAACCGTCATCCGTCGAGACCGATCAGCTGTTTATTGTTATTGATTTCACTTCGACATTTTGCGCGCGGAAATTGTTTATAAGTTGTAAATTAAATTGTGTAGTTTAAAGTTGTGAGTAATGTATTTATAAACGAAGTCAAGTTATATTTTGTACAAATGCTCTTCAATTAGAAATTAACAGAGGGGGAAAAAACTCCAAATAATGTTGTTGTTGTCGGTTGTACAGAGATAGATCATGGGCCCAAAGGAAGAAAGAAAAGAAATTAATGGTTGCTGAAATATCCACGCTTGCCAGAGGAAGAAGAAGCTCAAAATAATTTCCAACGTACATATTATGGGCCCAAAGGAAGATGTTTGTCATTCGAATGATAACAATGAACAATGTATAATAGGGTGGAGTGAAATTCAAAAAAAAAAGTTAACCTTGGAAAGAGATGTAGTCTGGTGTCCTAATGAGGGGAAAAATAAAGAAAAAAAATTTAAAAAAATTTTAGGGGTCGCGCCACTCCCTCGAAATTTGGAAATTATCGCTATTTTGGCGTTGATTTTAGAAAAATCCTAAAAAGTTTTATGTCAATAAATGTTTGCAATAGCGTAAACAATGAAATAAGGTCATGAAAAAATTTAAAAAAAATTTTCTCATTGTTCAAAAATTTCAAAAAGTAAAATAAGTCAAATCGTCCCTTCTTCAGAAAATTGACTGAACAATGAAATCGCCACCAAAGCTACAAATATTAGTCGATTATCCTCATATTTGCCTCAAATACTTTTGTTTGGGCACTGAACAAGCTCAAACTTTTAAATTTCGAATAAGTTAAGTCGTTAATTTTTAGGATTTTTCTAAAATCAACGCCAAAATAGCGATAATATCCAAATTTCGAGGGAGTGGCGCGACCCCTAAAAATTTTTTAAAATTTTTTTCTTTATTTTTCCCCTCATTAGGACCCCAGACTACATCTCTTTCCAAGGTTAACTTTTTCAAATTAAAAAAAAAGCATGTTTTCACTCCACCCTAATGTATAATTCTTTAAAAAAAAAATTACACAGTAACCAGAAATGAATGGTAGCCGGAAAAATCCCCTATTTAGCAACTGAAATTGACAAGAGTCCCAAATGTAATTTTGTCATCTGGCAACGCCACTAAATTTTGGTTGTTTTCCCTAATCGAACCATTATAGTTTTCAACTCCATTACCATGAGTTTATCTGCGACACCACTATGAATGCCAGGATCGTTTTCGGTTCCCAAGTTCCCCCTGAACTCTAGCCACAATTTTCATGTTGGCTTTTACGCTTTTACGATTTACGCAGTACAATAGAACACAAATTGTTTTTTTTTTTCATTTGTCAATAAAATTTTATTAATTTTGAATTTTATTATAAATTTACACTGTGGTGTTTTTTATTTTATTTTGATTTTGATGCAATAATTACTTAAAATATATAGAATTTTGTCGCTTCTTTTGTGGTGTTGCATACATTTTGTAATTTTTTGTTTGTTTTATAAATTAGAATTGCATTTAAACGAAATTACATAATTATTTTTAATTCATTCATTAACTACTACACTAAGACAAATTAAGAGAAATTGCTTGCTCACTTCCGCCTTTTTTGTTGTTGTATCTGTCACACACTCTCTCTCTCTCTCTCTTTCGATCTGCCTCTCTACAAAATGTCATCGATTTAAAGGGTGATTCGTGTGTGTTAATTTAAATCTAAACAATTTAAATATGTTTCAGTTTAAGTTTCGTATAAATGGTTGTAAGTAGTTTGTGATTTGCGCTTTGTACGTACGACAGAGAAAGAAACTATAAAATATTTCCATTGATTTGGGTTTTCTTTTCTTCAATTGATTATTATAACTAAAAACTATAGCAATGTTTCTTATTATTTAATAAGTAATAAACGTTAAACATATTCTACTACACATATTTGTTATGCAGTAATTCAAATTGAATTGTTCTGTAGCGGAAATTATTTACAGAATGGAAAAGTGATACAAATTGTCGACATTAATTGCACGGAACTGAACATACATGTATTCATTAGTTGTTGTTATTTTTTATACTTATTTTTAAGGTTGTGATAAGGTGATCTTAAAGGACGTTTAGAGATGTTCACATATTTAAATTGTTTATGGATTTTTGTATTTTCTTCTTCTTCGTCTTCTTGTCTTGTGTTAAGGCATATTAGCTTATATTTAAAATTACCTTAAATCTAATTAGAATTTTGATCTTAAACTTGTAGGAAATTAAATAAAAAATATAAACCAAAAATAAAATAAAATATAAAAAACTCAAAACAAAAAACAATAAAAAAAAACACATAAAAATTTTAGGTGTTACTCTGGGCACGGGAAACAATGCAGCGAAAAGGGATGCTGGGCTGAGTCCATATAAAGTAGGTGGGACAAGGGGTTAGGGTTGAGGCGGGGGCGATATATTAGTACGTCTCAACAACAGCTGGAATATACAATCACAAAAGACAACACGTGCAATATTCAACTGAAGTTGACATACTAAAATAACAACTATTTACACAGGGAACACAGCCGTCTCCCATTTTCCGCCCATAACCATTGATCCCGCGTTTAAGCTAAACTTAGGTGCTATGAAAATAATTAAACCCTGTTGTAAGAGACCCCTACACAATGGGCGGCCTAGTTACAGTGTGAAGGGGCCTGTAATAATTCACTAGGACATGTGTGACTGTTGCATGTCAGACACGACGATGTTGACGCTGACGAGTGGCCCACGGCAGCGTTATCGCTGCCAGCCGCCGCCGCCTCTGCTGCTGCTACTACGGCGAGGGCCGCTTCGACATCATCATCGCCCACCGTCGCAACTGCTGCCATATCATGCAAAATATGCTCGTCACCACTGTTGTTATGCTGTATATTACTATGGCATTGTGCCGCCGCATAAGGTTGTCACATCGAAAGGGTTCCTACACTGGCGGCGGCTGCTGCTGCCGATAGCTGGTGGGCGTGTGATGACTGATGCAACTGATGCGAGTGGGCACTCACGGCCAACGGATGGTGTCCGTGCAGATGGGGATGTAAACGCATGCCGGGCATGCCCATGGCCGCCATGGAGCTCATCGAGTGCAGGGAATGTTGCAAGTGCAGGCCGGGTTCTAGTTTCGGTTTGGTATCCATTAAATTGGCATAGTCGGGATGTTGAACGCCACCAATCGAGGGCTCGGTGACTTTCTTATTCTGTTTGCGCTCTTTGGCTCGTCGATTTTGAAACCAGATTTTCACCTGACGCTCGGACAGCGATAGGCTTTGCGCCAACTCGGTCTTGCGTCGGATGGTAATGTAACGTGATGTGCAATATTCCTTCTCCAATTCCAGGCGTTGGAAATCCGTATAGACGACACGATATTTATCCTTGGTGCGGGTTTTACCTGTAATGATAAGTGGCAAAAGGGAGGGGAATAAGTAAAAACGTCAGAATAATTGCAATTGTAATTTTTTTTTTTTTTGTAAATGAGTTTTCTGATTTGAATATTTTCATGCAAAGGTAAGAACAGAATGAAATAGAAAGAGAGTGAGTGAGAAGGAGCATGCTTATCTCATTTTTCATAGCAGCGAGTGTAGACAAAGTTCGAGTCTCCGATCAATCAGATTCGCGCGACTTTTTGAGAGTATTTTCTCAAAATCTCCTCTGAAAACCATGTCCGACCAAAAAGCAGAACTTATGCCGCAATTTAAACTTTTTTCCTGACCTATGATTTCTATTCAGTGATGTGCGGATGAGAGTCCCTGGATAGCCGTGTATGTCAGCGGAATGCCCTAACATCTGGGATTCGACGACGGATGTCCGAAGAGCAGATCGTCACCGGAAATCCAGATCGTCACTGGAAATCCAGATCGTCACCGGAAATGCCCTAACAACTGGGATTCGACGACGGATGTCCGAAGAGCAGATCGTCACCGGAAATCCATAATGACTTAACAAGCATTTTCATAAGTTTACAGGAGAAGCAAACAACTTTTTAAAATCTAAACACTCTTCTTGTTTTGTCATTTTGTAATTCGCCTATAGAATTCTAATTTGTGTATCTTGAGGTGTACAATTTAGCAGAGATATGTATTTTTATCCCATTTCACCAGAATCAATCAAAAATATGATTTTTGGATTTTTTTGATGTTGGGTCATTTTAGATTTCAGGTGACGAGTTACCGTTCTGCATTATTGTTGCATCCGGGTGTGTAAACTACGAGTTGTCTTGAGCAAATAAATCTGGTAACACCAATTTTGTTTACATTCGAAATTATAAACCCCAACGTTTCCCCCATTTCTTCAATCACAATGGAACGATCCAAAATTCCTAACCGAGTATTAGTTTATTATTATTACTATTGCACTGTCTAGAACTCCGTTCGATATGAAATTATGTCAAGGTTTTCAGAATTTTCCACAATTGCAATTTCATCATATTCTTTGCGTCACTTCGTGTGATCTGCTGTTAATCCATCCATTTATTTATGTTT
Organism: Hydrotaea cyrtoneurina; assembly: GCA_958296145.1. Taxonomy (NCBI): domain Eukaryota; kingdom Metazoa; phylum Arthropoda; class Insecta; order Diptera; family Muscidae; genus Hydrotaea; species Hydrotaea cyrtoneurina. The sequence continues at coordinate 44,258,469 of OY282514.1, read as the reverse complement.
GCGATGTAAATTGTAAATTTTTCTCGGTTTTTATTTATTATTTTTCTAGTTCATTGTATAACACAGCGGAATGTAAATATTGTTTTACACCAATGAAAATAATATCAAGAATGGAACAAAAAAGAGTTGAACTCAAATCTTAATTAGTTTATGATTATTTATTTAGAAGAGAGAAACAAACACAAAACAAATAATTACAAAGCGGGCTTAGTTCCATCATCAGATGACTCTGAATGAAAAAATGGATACATCAACGACATCATGCTATCATCATCGTCTAATTCCCTCATTAGTAGGGGACTTTTCAAGATCTTAACAAAAACAACACTTCAGTCGTCCACATTTTCTAAGATAAGATATAAATTATATCTATTCATAGCCTGAATGATCTGGAAATCTACTTAGCACGGCTGACAGTGCAGACGTGTGTTTTGGCATCGGAATAATTTCAAATCTTCACGTAATAGCTCCGTTGGTGTATGGCGCGGGAAAGATTTGTGGGGCCAGAGATTTGGCAATGCCAACATTTTGAGCAGTTTTATGTTATACTTCACACAACCCATGCGTTGTTATCATAAATTCTAAAATGCCCTCCTACAGACATAGTTTCGTTTTAACCTTTATGGGTGTTTAACTTTATACGGCGGTTTGTATCGCATTAGGGATGTCGATGCGGGCCATTGGGATTCTCTGGTTGTGAGAAATCTTAAAGGACTGTAAACGTAGTTCCCTTAACCGTACAACCACTAAGACCGTCTACAGGCAGTCGTCGCTAACAGCCATTTCTAATGGTTAAAGGGTTTGATTTCAGTTGTTAAAGGGATAATATGCCATGAAGGAACAAACTGGGTAGTTTTGTCAAAGTGGACCGTGGACTACCGTTTTACAGATGACTCCGAAGGGTTATGGCTTTTTACTAGACACGTTTTAGATGGCTGATAGATTATGTCTCTCGTAGGCCCAACAAATGATCTTCGTTTTTCGTTTAAACTTAAAATTAATTTTGTCAGTCGAAATTGAATTTTAGACTTTTAAATTACAGTATGAAAGCCATCCAACAACTTCCATAAATAAAGCAAATTCTGCTGATGTGTAATTTTGTTGTTCCTATAATTGGTTTGCGACCACCATTATTATTATCCCTGCCAAAGTTCATGTTGTAGTCTTTTTTTAATTCTCGGATTCCCTTCGGAAAACCTTGTCCAACCAAAAACAGAATTTATGCTGCAATTTGAACTCCATTTAAACTTTTTTCCTGGCCTATGATTTCTATTCAGAACATTACATGCCGCATCTTGTTTATATTTTCTCCGAAATTTACTACAAAAGGATTCTTTTGTCGGAGCACTCAAAAACGTAATTGAAGTTTAAACTCAATTAGCTTTTTTATTGTTTGTATTTTATTTTATCAAGTTTGTTCGATCTTTATTCTTTATGCAGTTTCTTGTTTCTGTTGTTCGAGCTCGATATCATAGATTTATTTATATTTTTTGCAAAATAGAAATGTTTTTGTTTTGTCCGTTTCGTTAGGTGCCACACTTCTTTCTTGGAGACTTTATAAAGACATTTCGATTTAGAAAAAAATATAAATAAATCAGAAACAATGAAAGTAATGTCTTGTCAGTCAGACAAGTCTGTCAAATTGTAAAGTTATTAATACTCAGTGTTACTGTTCGATGCTCTTCGTCAATAATACGAATACTCAGATGTGATTTCATTGTAATAAACGTATACGAGGTATGTTCAAAAAATATGGCGAATTTTTAATTTCCGCGGCCTACGTGATTTTTGATATTATGTTATGTTGGTACTCATGTCTCCTACTTATGCTGACAAGATCGGCCATTTTGAATGTTTAGTTAATTTTTGACAGCTGTTGTGCTTAAATGAGTTTTAACTTGTTTCGATTTTTATCTATTTCCGAAAATGGATCAAAGAATCTGCATCAAATTTTGTGTGAAAAACAAAATAAAGTGCGCTAACGCATTCCGAATGTTGCATATGTGGCATATGGTGAAGCTACCTTGGACCAAAGCAACGTTTATCGGTGGTACAAAATGTTCTTAGAGGGCCGAGAAGATGCGAAGGACGACCAGCGTGCCGGTCGCCCGAGCACGTCAACAACAGACGAAAACATTGATAAAGTGAATAAAATAATATTGGCCAATCGACTAATTACCATTACAGAAGCTGCTGATGATCTAAACATATCGATTGGCTCGTGCCATTCGATTTTAACCAATGAGTCGGGTCGCAGCTTCATTCGTGTCAAAATTGCTCAATTTGGACCAAAAACAGCATCGCGTTAAAATTGCTCAAGAGATGTTGAACTCGGTCCGTGACGACCCAAATTTGGTCCAAAGGGTCATGACTGGTGACGAATCATGGGTTTATGGTTACGACGTGGAAACTAAAGCTCAATCATCCCAATGGAAGCTGCCGCATGAACCAATACCGAAAAAATTATTTTATTTTTATTTTTATTTTTATTTTTATTTTTATTTTTATTTTTATTTTTATTTTTATTTTTATTTTTATTTTTATTTTTATTTTATTTTATTTTATTTTATTTTGTTTTATTTTATTTTATTTTATTTTATTTTATTTTATTTTTATTTTTATTTTTATTTTAATTTTATTTTATTTTATTTTATTCTATTTGCTTTTTATTATATTATTTAAAGTGGGGAGTTTCCCCAACCCATCGCATTTGGCACCCCTAGCTAAATAGTAGAACTGAACAAGAACAAAGTATTACTTATCTGTGGACTGTTTTTTTGTTTTTGGTTCGTTAATTTTCTTTATTTGCAGCAAATAAATACAACACCAAGAACCAACAACCTGGGCCTCGATCTGGATGGAGGTGGGTGGGTGGTTATGGGCTGGGTTGGCTGTTTTTTTTTTTGGGTGGCGGGTATACAAAAGACTTTATCGTATTGTTGTTGGTATGGTGTTAATTTCTTTTGTATATGAAAACAATAAAAGTTAATGTTTAATTGTTTTTTTCTTCTTCTTCTTGTATTCTTTCCGTTCAGAGTGAACTTTTATATTTATGTTTACGCTAAACAAAATAAAAAAAAAAGCTAAGGTGTGAACGAGTTTTATTACTGTGTCACTCAGTCAAGTTTAGTTTTAATTTTATTTAATTTTTCGGTGAAATGTTAGCGGTTTTGAAATTTTTAAACAAATGAATATTCGATGAGTGGCTGCTTTTAAAATTATGTGGTCTAGTTACTGTTTGGAAGTTAATGGGACTGCAAAAGAAGTTGTGACTAAGTGATTTGTTCCTAAGTCGCCAAGGGGTCATACTTGACATAGGATTCAATTATTATGTAGTACTGAGAAAAAACTAGGTCTCGTTGTAAGCCACCAACAGATAACTAAAGCAATATATTTCATTTTAATCTTTTCATCGATTTTTGGATTTAAAACGATTTTGAAGATGCAATTCTGTCTCTTAGATCTGGCTGGGAAAGAGTTGGACATTTAAAAAAAAAACAATTACAATGTCATTCTTTAACTTATTTAATAAGTTAGTGTATTGCGCATTGTAGTTATAGAAAATAATTAATCAAACATTTTCCTATGCTTTCTGCGATCATCATCAGTCAGTGTCTAATATTTTATTTGTTTACTCCATAATCAACCAAAGACCAGACCGGAATGCCGTCCATCAGCAGCAAAATGAATGACTGAGTGAGTGGGCATATTATTTATCAATTGTTGTTGTTGTGTTCTTTTATTACATTTTGTTTTATTTGCGGATTTAGTCTTCTTGGTGGTTTTATAACGCATGAAATATGCCGACAAAGCGAAAGAAACGTGCAAACAGAGTAATAGGTTTCAATATTTATGCATTCGAGGCTTAAAGTTTTACAATATTGAATTTGTACATTGATTGTTGTCATGAGTTTTGAAGTATGGGGCAATACCGTACCACTCCTATGGCTTCCTAAATACGGACAACACTTTTCTATGTTTGTATGTTACAGTAGAATGGTAAATAATATTGAACTTTTTTTTTTTTGTGCCCCGCTTTTATTCAGTTCAGTCTTCGTCTCTTCTATGTTTTAACAGGCAATTGAGATTATTTATGAATTTATGACCATATTATTAGGAATTTTCATTATTAGTATTATTATTATTGTTGTTGTTGTCGTTGGGTACTATTATTGTCTGGTTGGTAATACTGCTCGGTGGCCAATGTATGCGTATGTTTTGCAATTAAGTTTATTTGTGTGTTATGATGGATGACTGTGTGGTGGATTCGATACAATGAGAATGCTTAAATTATTTCATTAAATGAACTAATTAATTACTTTTTATTGGATCTTATTTGTGCAACGGAAATTGTTTGCTATTTTGTAGTAGGGCATGATCAATTAACAAATCTAACTGATCAATTACCAAATGATCCGGTGGTATATTAAGTTTGTCATTACGCTTGAAAGATGGTGTGAATTATTCAGGGGCCAAAGTTTAAATTATTTTTAACTCGCGTTTGGGTTGTGAGATCATGGGTTCTAAAATCTATCAAAAAACTGGCGCTGTGGAGGGAAGTTAAAAACACAGGCCGTACTGAGCTATAGAGATGTATTTCAAAAATTATTATTTTCTGTACATAACCAGGGTTGTATTTTCTGCTTATATTATGATGTGATTATATACAGTGAGTCAAAATAGTTTTGGCACACATGTCTGTGGAACGTTAAATTGGCAATAACGCATTTTCCACTTAACTTACAAAAAGAGAGAAAACACTTTTTTTAGAATGTACTATTTAGTAAGTATTGATCACATTTAATTCTCTTCTATATAAGAAAAAGCTAAAGTAAACACAATTTTACATCAACAAAATGTGGGCACACGCTGGAAATTGGCAAATGTATGACTATTCTTTGGGGATTTTATACATTGTAAGTCCTGTCTTAGCTTGGATGGCGGCATCTAAACGCGTCAACCTACTACCGACGATGTTGTCTGTCCGTACGGGTGTTATTTTATCCCTTTCCCTGTTAATGGCCTATTTTAGAGACTCCCTCGACGTTATACAGTGAGATCGTATTTTACTTTCCAACAAGTGACAAATATGTTCTATCGGTGCATTTATAGGGGGCATCCCCAGAGTGCTAGTTAAAAAAAAAAAAAAAAAAAAAAAAAAACATAAGTTGAGCTTCGGCTGCGCAAAAACTCTTTGGCTCAAGTCCAAAAAAAAAGTTGTTGGCTGGCATTTAACGATTTTCGTAGCTAAAAAACAACAACAACAGAAAATAATTTCAAAGGACACAACAGGCAGTGCTGACAACCTTTGAGAAATAAAAAACCTAAACCAACATGGGAGCAAACGTAAATTTGTACTCTCTAGCTCTCTTTTTCTTTCGCATCGCAATCGATCTTTACAGGCTGAGATCTTCTGCAAATACACAATTATTCGCACTCAAATGTTGTACTTTGTTGAATTTAATAGGTTTGTTGTCAGTTTTTCCCAGAACATTTAAAAAAGACGTATTTTTTAGCGTGTAACTTTACAGCAAGTGCAATTGTTGGTTACACTGAAATGAAAAACAAACATTTGGCAGTCAGTCAATTTTATTTGCTGCGACATTGCGCAGCCATTGATTTCTTTTAGCTACAGTTTTGTTCAGCTGTAGATTTTCTCTTAGCTAAGCGTATCCGAACTGCCAACCTAGATTTATCACTGCTGTACTGTTTTACTGCAGTTTGAGGGATGCTGCTAAATTTTTCTGTTGGGCAGCTGCAGCCATCTTTAGCTTTTTGTGTTTGAAATGTTTTAGGTTTTTAAGCTTCAGCTGTTGTTAGCCATTTGATTGTTTTTAATAAAAATAAACAAATGTACACGTCCACAACAGACTTTGACATTTCCTCTCACTTCTCAACCGGTAATTTGAAAATATCGGACTTAGTCTTCGTATTCTTCTTTGCAACAATAGATTTTGTTTATTTTCTTGATCACTCGAAGCGCAAGTTGAATCGGAAAAAAAACAGCAAAAATATTTAAAAAAAACACAGTGTATTAAACTGTTAGAGATGAACTGTTTTTTAATCAAATTATCGATAAACAGTAAACGTCATCTCAGATTGATCCAAAATACCAAATTGGGATTGAATTGATGTCGACGTTGGACAGAAGTGTTGTGACTCAATAAACGACGACGAGTTCGACAATCACCAAAGAGCTGGCTATAACATTATTAAGGTGCTATATTTATGTTCACTAGGCTTACTGAAGCTTATAACAGAAACTACACAAAAAAAAAACATTATTAACAAAGTTAATCAAACCAGTATTTGTTTCAGAGGTATTTTCAAAAATCCACAGCGACTGTGGTTTTATTTCTTCTACAATCAATATTTCCTGAAGAAATGAGCACTTTCCTATGAATTCTATATTAAACACGTTAATGTAACAGTAAAATAATTGCATCAACCATTATAACTTTTTCTGGCCAAATTTGTATTTATCCTTTAACTGATGAAATGAATTTTTTGGACAAATTTTACGGTGAGCAAATTCCATACCGCAAAGAAAAGTTCAGTTTATGCGAAGATTAATTGTGAGTTTAGTAATTCATAATCCAAATGAAATATGTTTGGCTGTCCAAATAAAATGTATTTGTGCAAATCTTAATATATATTTACCCTCGACACTGATTCACTGATACACTGATACACTGATTCCCTGATTCACTGACTCTGTCACGCAGTACGTAGGAATTTAAATAGGCATTCTATAATAATTCTATAAATAATAATAATATAATAATAAAAAAAATAATATTTTTTTGTACAGAAATTGTGTTTTCCCCAAATTTTTTTTTTACCAAAATTTTTTTTTTTTTTAAATTTTTTTTTTGAAGAAAATTTTTTTTTTTTTTAAATTTTTTTTTTGAAGAAAATTTTTTTTTTTCAACAAATTTTTTTTTTTTCAACAAAATTTTTTTTTTTCAACAAAATTTTTTTTTTTCAACAAAAATTTTTTGTTTTCAGCAAAAATTTTTTTTTCAAAAAAAATTTTTTTTTTTCCGCCAAAATTTTTTTTTTCAACAAATTTTTTTTTTTCAACAAAATTTTTTTTTTTCAACAAAAATTTTTTTTCCACAAATTTTATTTTTTTTCGAAATTTTTTTTTACAAAATAGTTTTCTCAAAATATTTTTTACAAAATTTTTAAAATTAAGTAACAAATACTTTCTCAAGCAAATTAACGGGCGCTATAGGCGCATTACAACTTACTAGTATGTGTATAATGTATAACTGATTTTAAAAAAAACTTTACTTCCCAATAAAGTGTAATTTATAAAATTACTAACAAGTGAATTAAATAACCTATAGTGTGCAACATATTTCCATAACACAGATGAAAGAGACTTGGACAATTTACCACTAGGTCTGCCCACCAGCAGCTTATCTATCAGGCATTTTTGTCCTCCCATGAAATAGAGAATAGATAACATTAACAGTTATCCCCGGTATTTGTAAGTTGTTGATAGCGTGTTCTGTTAAATAGTTTATTCCCTTCGTGGTATCCAGTCCCGAGCAATAGTAACAACATTGACGTTATGCTCTCGCCTGCAATTGCGGTGCATTTGATGTCAACAATCATACACATTTTTCATTACAAAGCCCTCGTAGAGCTGCAAGTTATACCATATTGACTAAATATGCCATAGAATCGAATGAATGTGTGGACGGGTAATGCATGTGTCAAGATCCAAGTACAATGAGTATTGAAGTAATCAATCCATCATGGCGTAAAAATCGGTATGTGTGTGCCTGTTCATCGATGCGTCTGTCCGTCCATCTGACTGTTTTGTTGATGTTGGGGTTGAAAATGTAAAAGGAAACTCAGAAAAGGTGTAAACAAAATGTTTCCACGAGCAGATAGCTATTTAATGTAAACAAATGTGTTTTTTTTGTATCAAACATCTGTATGTATGTGTGGGGTACCTGCATACATTCGTCGATGCAATGGCGGGAAAGTCATTTCACATTCGAGTGTGTATTTCATGTTGGTGACCAAATGTCTAATCGAATCATTTTGGAGTCGCTAAAGGGAAGTGTTAGCTCGGAGAGAGAGAGAGAGGGAGATTTTGAAGTTGAGACGCACCAAATGGAAGTCGGGCCGTTGCATTTCGATTGTAGGCAGGATAACGCGGTTTTGTTAATTAAGTATATTATTTATTTATTTATTTACAATTACAATACAACGTAAATTTATATTATAATTTTGGGTCGAAGGCTAAACCGGGTGACACAGACCATTTGGCTACATTTTTGCAGCGACAGACCAAAGCCTCTGGTGGGAATCGAACCCACAACCCCCACGCTGATAGGCAAGCACCCTACCAACTCGCCTACCAGGGAGCTTTTAATTACGAATAATTTGTATTCGTTAATATAATTTTAACATTGATGTAATCATGCTCGGTTGTAAAAACTACAGTATCCTTTTAGTTTATTTGCCTCAATTTCTGAATATGTACCTAGTAATTTTTATCTTTTTCTAAAAAAAAAAGAATCTTAACCTTCGACAAAATGCCCAATTCGTTTAAATAACAAAATAATTTTTTCCCTGGAATGAAATTGACTTTGAATTTCTCTTGCTTATTTCGCAAACCTACAGAATTCTTTAAAAATTAAGAATTGTTGCGTTTGAATTTAAAAGAATAATCACATTAAAATATCAGATTAAACAAAAGATGTGAATTATTTTTAAATTCCAAATCGAATTAGAATTTTATTCTATATAAACGAATTCGCATAATTGCCTCACTTGGAAAATTACTCAAAAATTTTAAGATTTACAAAAAGTTAAATATTTATAGATATAATTTATTATATGAATTTGGTTCTATTTAAACGAATTCGCATAATTACCCAAATGAGGTAATTAAGCGGGGTCGTTTAATTGCCTCACTTGGAAATTACTCAAAAAGTTTAAGATTTTCAAAGAGTTAAATAATTATAGATATCATTTATTATATGAATTTGGTTCTATTTAAACGAATTCGCATAATTACCCAAATACCTTGGTTATAGGTAAACGAAAACGCCTAATTACCCAAATAAGGTAATTAAGAGGAGTCGTTTAATTAACTTAGCCGGATAATTACTCAAAAAGCATTAGGTTTTTTAACGAAGTAACTAATTATCCCATGTTTAAGCTGACGTCAGTTGCTAAACATAACGCCGCCACTACCGATAATTTTTGTATGTCTGCTACAAACACAAACTCTTATCGAATAATGCAAATTCGTATAGATTCCATTGACAGAATTCAGAAACTCATTGCATTTTTGATTTGTGGTGAAAACAAATCTATGAATCTATAATTATTTAATTACCGAACGATTTCGAGTAAATGTATAGTATAGACATATTTAATATTTTCCGGAAAGTATTTTTGTTGTTGTTATTTCGAATTGAATCGAATTAAAGCGCTTACAATAATTTATGAACGATTTTAAAATCAAATATTCTTTCTAAACAGGTTATTCACAAATAAGGGGTTAAGCCATTATTTAAAATATATTCTGCAACAAAAGAGAAATGTTTATTTCCATTTTGTTTTTTTTTTTTTGCAAACTCATTTAAACAACTATTAAATTAAAATAATATTTGCATTTGTGTTTTCATAATCAAGACGCCAAGTCCAAAAAAAAATCCTGTTCATATTTTACAATGCGTGATCTGAAGGTGTATGAAAAATGACTTTTCACATTTTCGTATTTGTTTTAAAAACCAAATAGCAACAAAAAGAAACAAAAATGCGAGGAGAGAGAATAACTGAAGTGGAAAAGTAGAATAATTGTCTTATCGCGCAACGCGACACCTAACCCCAAAATAAATAAATCTAATCAAATAATACAAAGCAAAGAAATCCACACAAAAACATTTACAAAAAAACATTTCTATGAAAAAAGTAAAAAAGAAAAATACTACAACAAATGCCAGGGACAAATCCAGTCGAAAACAATTTCACTTGAAAAAGGCTGAAGACCAATACGAAATTATTATTGGTACTCATGTCGAACGTGGGGGGCGGGGGGAGTTGTAAAACGTTTTTTGATTGGTAATAAAAAAAAAACGTAGAAGTTATTTAAACTGAATTTGGATTTTGAGAAATTCTTTTTAAATTATCATTGGACTTTAATATTAAACAAGTTTTTAAGCCTGGAAAGTATTTTTCGTCGACCCGACGACTTTCTAGGTTTAAATAGAAAACCCTGTAGAATGTCTCAGCAAATTTGCCCACTTTGTAGTAATAATTCTAAATACTCCTAGGAAGATAATTTCCGGGGAATTAAATTTTCCCCAGAATAAAGTACTCGTACTCTTTACAAAAGGGGAGACTAATAAGTAGCGCGAGAGTATTTAGAATTTTGTTTGAAATCAGTTGTCCATAGTTGGAACAAAAGAAGTTTAGTGTGACATTTCCGATAGTTGTTGAAGCTGAAAATAGTGTAACAGGGACAAGAGTGACCAAAGTATAGCAACCCATTTGAATTGCTCAAACTTTGTAAGTACATGAAGAAACAATGGGAATTATTAATTGGACTTGTTAATTTCGTATATTCTGAAAAGCGCACTATCCCCATTCGTAAAATGCAGTGCGGAAAGCTAAGTGTAGTCAATGAGCAAAATTCTGACCGAAGTCGAAGATATAATTGAAGAGCAGCGATGCCCAAGGTGCATTGTTTTCAGCAGAACGGACGAGATGAAGTTTCACGAAATTCATGGAGGGCCAGAGTGAATGATGGATTTGCTGGAGAGCTGGAATACGCCTCAGGAAGTAAAAAAAAAAAACATTAATTTTAAATGCAATACTGATTTTAATGATATACAGTTCAACCTCGATATAACGGCCCTCAATATAACGATTTCCTCGATTTAACGAATTTTTTGAAATCCCCAACAGCGCTCCATAATAACTAATACAAAATAAACCTCTCTATTACGAATACGTTTGTCAAAAACCTCGTTATAACGAATTATCAACCATTGCAGTGACACAGACACACACGAAATTATTGTGTTTTTTTTTGGCTTAAGCAAAGTTTTCCAAGTTTTTCGATAGAAAATCATATTTGTTTGATGCTTAGTAAAATAAGCACTGATAGTTGTCGTTGCTGTTAGCTGTAAAGTTCTAATGGCAGGGGAAAAAAGAGATGTTCAAATTTGCTTTAATTTATTAGCGGAAATCGTTCGCTATAACACGGTATGTAGATGATGATTAATAAACAAGGTTTATTTATCTCTTTATAACGAATGGAAGTGCAACTTCACCTCGATGTAACGAACCTCATTTTAACGAATTATTCAATATAACGTTTTTTTTCTGATCCCCTTGAGATTCGTTATATCGAGGTTAGACTGTAGTTTGAAATAGCTTTAATATACCAGAGGTTGATGTAGTGGCTTCATCACTAGAGCTGTATTTTCCTGTTGCCAAAAATATTCGAAATAGAATTGGAAACAACCAATAATTATATAAATTTTTTTTAATATCTAAATTTTATTTAAAAAAACTTGATAATCAAACAAAGAAAATAACTGAAGGAATTAGTTCCAACAAAATGCATTACATTCTCCCTCTTATTGACATTCGTAATACCTACATTTTCCCCAGGGAAAACTTTCCCCATTTTCGAAGTTCATGTAGAATAAGGGAGAAGACAGAAGAATTCATTTAGAATAGGGCAACAAGGAATAGGGACAAAAATTCCCAGGAAATTGTTATTCAGAATCAGGGTGTTAGAGTAACCGCAATTGTGGTTAATCTCTTACAAAATTTCCAATTTGAAAAGTGTTTATTCGTAAATGTTGCTCACAACTCTCCACACTTGGCTAGACACAACTTGCAGAGTGGCAACCCTTTTTGGGTTCGCACACACTTTCCCTTCTATGCTCCTTAGCAAAGAGAACTTTACAACAAGTAGGGGGAGTTGCTGACATTAGAACGCTTGCTTCTGTCTTGCAAATCATTCGCTTATGTTACACGGTTCTTATCACAACTTCTGATCTCACATTTACCAAAAGGTACACATATCGCTCAATAAAGCAGCACTATTATTGGAAAAGACTCTCAACTTTAATTTCTAAAATATATTACGCACACCAACAACAAGTTGATAAATTATGAAATGACTACCCCTACTGAATGTAAAACAAACGAAAATTGTCTAATTGCGAAATACAAAAGTTACGAGTTGAATGAAAAGGGCAGACGGTCAATAGTTACCCCATTTCTGACCATTTGAGCAATTAAATACATAGGGAATCATACAAATCGTACGAACCGATGTATTGGGCAGTCAATTTAAAACAAAACCCACGACATTTCTAAACAAAATCGAATCTGGAAAAAAACAGGATATTCGAATAATGGCAAAAGCAAAACAAACACGCCAGATATCACCGTTTAAAGGACAGCAATTCAATGCATTCCTTTCAATTCCATAATGTTCTGCATTGAGCCTGTCCGTCTGTCCCTCCATCCAACCATTCGTCTGAAAGGTGCTCTAATAAATTGTGTGTGTGTGTAAGTATTTTGTATCTTTCTACTTTTTTCGTGTTTTGTATCTAAACAAAAGTGTAAAAATAAATAGTGTGAAAAGACCTTAGATAAGCTCGGAACAACAACACCAACAGCCATAAAAAGAAACGCACGTACATACTCGTACTCATATGTCTGTCTGTCTGTCTGTACAGACGTTCAAATGCCATTACATTTCGGTTGGAAATTAGAGTGGTTTTCGGCTTTGGAGCATTACCAAAGATGTCTGTTCCTAAAACTGAAATCGTTGTCTACTCTCATATTGTTAGCTATTATCTATCATTTTCTGCTTTACTTTTTTTTTTATAATGCTTGAGAAAATATTTGTTTATTTGTTTTGTTTAATTGTGTGTCGTATTCAAATACTCACAATAATTTTACACATCGCACAGACACACTACCATTTAATTTAGAGCAAAAAACAAAACAGTAAGAACCACACAAGTAATAATCTTTTCGAAATAAAAAAGAAGAAGAAAAAAATACCCGTAGTTGAAATGAAGAAAAAAGTGTTTGCATATTTATAACCCAACACAACACAGATTGTCATGAACTGAACGGAGAATGAACAGAGCGTCTCTTACGTCCGTACCAGCGATGTGACAGTGACAGTCAGTCACGTCCGTGTTGGCGATGTGTGATGAAAAAGTTCATATCCGATACCCTACTCGGGGGAATATTCGTTGGCAGGGTATGTGTGAAACAGAACGCAGTCAGTGACAAATTGAACTGAGTTCACAGTTGTTTCAGAAGCAAGTTATGAAATTTGATACAGAAATAGGCTGAGAATTTCGTGAAAGACGGACTTAAGTAAAAAAATAGTGTTTCTCAATCAGAAAGCGGCTAACAACCCGTCTACTACAAATTGTCCTGGAAATGGACCTCTGAGAAAGGAGCTAAGAAAGCTCTGTGAGTTTTTTTTATACCAGCCGAAAGAGACCTTCGATCAAAAAATAAAAAATTGGATATGCATTGGAAGCATCAGACCTCTACCCTGGTTCCGTCGAGTGTGATGAACAAAATCCCACCGGTCTTAGGTATAAAATCCTAGCCAAATTTCTACTTGGTTTAAGTTTAAGGAATTACTTCAATTAAAAAATGCTTTTGAAAAATTAGTGAATCAAAAGAATTTGAAAAATCTTTATATACTTACTTACTTATTTCCCTTAACATTCCATGAAGGACCAGTCGAAGAACCTATCTCGAATCGATATAATTTGTATACTCCCTGACCGGGACCTACTGTTTAAAGCCGGCTCCGAACGGCTAATGCTTTTCTAGAGAAGTTTTACATGGCTTAGAGATTACTCTCTTACTCGTAAAGTCGCCAACATTTACGAGGTGCAAACAGCCGCTGAAAACACTCTGATTGTCTTACCCGGTTTCGAACTCGGGTTCTTCTGTGTGATAGTCGCACACACTACCTACCACAGCAATCTTAAGATAACTCTGGACTAAAAACTTTTCCGGAAAGGAAAGAATTGAGATATACGCGATACATTGGATATACATGGTGACCATCAGGCATCTACGCCCTGGTAGGTCGAAAATTTAAGTATACAATTCTAGTCAGAAGCAGATTTAGAACCAATATTCAACATTCCGTTCAAGAAACATCCATTTAAAGAATTAGCAGCTAATTTTGATCTCCATTAAAGGTAGTCAGTCCGTTTCAAAGTACTTCGAACGGAGCTTACAGTGAAAGAATGTTGCATACAAGTCTTTTAACAAATTAATATTTTGTTTTGTCAAAAATCAAAAATTTTGTCACACAATTTATGACAAATTTATTCAAGAACTTTTTCGAAAATGCATCACTGCTCTACATATGACGCACCGCTTGTTCGAAAATGCTACATGTGGTAACACTGCAAGAATTATATCGAGCCCTAACCGCAAACAAGACGTAAGCGCCAAAAAGAAAATTTTACAGAAGAGGGTTTTTTTTGTGGTCCAACAAAGAGGCGTGTAACGCTTACGATACAATTGAATTTGCTATATCTTTGTAAATATAAATTTTTAATTTGTAATACATTGGAATTCAGACCATTGGACAATTTTCTGTCGAACTTCATTGAAAAGCGAGTTTTGAAAAAAATGGCGCTTGGGTCATTTTTGCGGAAGGGCTCGACATGTTCTGAAAGTCAACAAGAAAACACATGATGAGCAAAAAGAAAAATACAAATTTTTCTTTTTTTTTATTATTAATTTTTTTAATGTTTCAGCAAATGCACTAAATTTATTATTAGGACGAGTCTCGATATGGAGGTGGCTTTTGTGGGCGGAAAATAAGTTCCATTGATAATGTTTTTGCAAACAAAGAAGAATCGGCATCAGATCAGCTGCAGTGTCAAAGCAATTACAGTGATGCACTTACGAAAAGGCCCAAATATTCTCCATCACATCAATAAACTATTGTGGAGGTTGAAAAATAATGAAATTTGTCATCACACCAATGACCTCAGCCTACGCGAAAAATAAAGCCATTCATTTGCTCAATAGTATTCTGAGAAACTCTAAAAATCGGGAACTCAAACTGATTAAAACTAGTGTTTATCAAGTTAATTTTGACATGGCAGTCAGACAGATTTGCGAGTGGAAGTTAATCCCCTGGAAGATAAAAATCTACGGGATAATCTGGCGATACTCAAATCCTTACAATCACTGCAAGGCATGCAAATAAAGTTGCAGATTAGAATGAATTAAATCTCTAGCCCATCATCTAAAAACAACGGGAGATGCTATGAATCAATCGGAAATATCATGAGTTCGAAAGGCTTTTGTTGACAAAACGCCAGATATTTTAACAAGAAAGCGTTGGGATTATGTAAATACCCCTTCAAAAATGGCCATGTCAATAACATTCTTACAGTAGTCCTCACAGGACATTGGCTAGTCTAAGTCTCATAAGGACAATGCACTAATGAAAAAATCAGTGCAACACTTGTTCTGTCTAAGAAAGCGCCATTTGCTTATCTGGTTAACGATCGTGTTAAGATGACGTCCTGTATAGAAAATAACAAATAATTACAATCCTAAATCCAATGTTCCTCATTCCGTGGGAAATCCCGAAAGTACTTTGTCGATAAAGATAATATTTCTTCCAGCGACAAAATTGAAAAAAAAGTTATATTTTTTAATTTTGAAATCCCCGGAATACTTTGTCGATATTCTTCTTGCCAAAGATAATATTTCTTCCTGCAACAAAAGTTTTAAAAAAAAAAAGAAGTAATAGGGTATTTTTATTGTCGATCTTGACTCGCAATCTTGTTGAGAACAATTTTGGGTGGATGCCACCCGACTCATAATATTCTTTCCATATTTATTTATTATTTTTGATTGACTTCTGGCGCAGTTATCTCTTCCTTTAGTCAACATCACAGTCATGATACCGCCAATCAACTACCAGCACATGACAAGTATCATAATTTAAATATTGGTTAACAAGAAATCAGGCAGACACCCAGAACACACAGATTGGAACAGAATTGCAAAAACAAAAGTGTCTGTATATGATTTTTTTGCGAGATGACTAACATTTAAGCGAACATTTGATAAGCCAAACAAATACGTACCAAGTAGGCAAGAAGTAGGTATAACAACACTATGAAGAAAATTCGTTCTTCAGCCGGACTGTTCGTATGTGGAATAATCTTCCTGCAAGTGTTTTCCCTACCTGCTATGACATTACCAAATTCAAGACCAACGTCAACAAACACTACTCCCTCTTTTCTCCTTCCAATACCCTTATTTCCCATCGCTAACACAGTGCATTGCATTTATAGGGGGCATCCCCTGAGTGTTAGTAAAAAAAAAAAAAATAATAACTGGTCCAATCCCAAATAAAGCTAGAGCTCGAACGGGGGGGCTAAGCCATTTGTGATATCTGGAGTTTGCAGAGGCGGTTATACATCTTTCAGAATATAACATACTAGTAAGTTGTAATGCGCCTATGGCGCCCGTTAATTTGCTTGAGAAAGTATTTGTTACTTAATTTTAAAAATTTTGTAAAAAATATTTTGAGAAAACTATTTTGTAAAAAAAAATTTCGAAAAAAAAATAAAATTGGGGAAAAAAAAATTTGTGGACAAAAAAATTTTTACTGAAAAAAAAATTTTTGTTGAAAAAAAAAATTTTGTTGAAAAAAAAATTATTGTGGAAAAAAAAATTTGATTGAAAAAAAAAATTTTGTTAAAAAAAAGTTTGCTGAAAAAAAAAATTTTGTTGAAAAAAAAAATTTTTGTTGAAAAAAAAAATTTTGTTGAAAAAAAAAATTTGTGGAAAAAAAATTGTAGAAAAAAAAAAATTGGAAAAAAAAAATTTTGGAAAAAAACAAATTTTGGTAAAAAAAAAATTTGGGGAAAACACAATTTCTGTACAAAAAAAAATATTTTTTTTTTTATTATTATTATTCGATTATAGAATGCCTATTTAAATTCCTACGTACTGCGTGACAGAGTCAGTGAATCAGGGAATCAGTGTATCAGTGAATCAGTGTCGAGGGTAAATATATATTAAGATATTTAGTAAAACCGTCATCGAGTCTAAACTCGCGGGCCTGCTGCCTAGCTGTCTGTCCAACCTCCAAATGCTCCCTGGCTCAAGGACAATTGTTGACACTCAATAATTGCTCTGACAATCACAATCAAAAACTGACCAGATGTCTTCGCCATCACGCCAAATTCTAACATTATTAATTACTTCTCTAACCGAAAAATATACCCCAAGGACATTTAAATGTAAATGTAAAACACAACGAGACCAAACTTAACTAACGAAATTTGAATGCAGTTCATTTTGACAACGACCACAATAACAAGCAACCACCATTAGCAAACACTCGGTGGCCAGGATCTGAACAAGACCCATGGACAACCACAATGCCTCTCGTAACACCGACAGTAGACAACGATAATTGGCAATTGCACGCCCTCTCCGTTAACTGTTGACACTTGTGGTGACAATGATGGCAAAATAATTCTGATCCGCACAAGGACTCAACAACACTTAAAATCTCAAACAGGAGGCATTACTTATGAGCGTTGCGGTGTGTTTCATGTTATCCTGAAAAAGGGACAATTATCACCCCATAAACACCATTCACAGTGTCCTCGTTGTTGTTGTTGTTGTCGTTGCCCAAAACAACACACAGTTTTAAAGGATGTTGCATTTAAATGTCGTCCTAGGATAAAGGAATGTTTGTCAACGTGTTTGAGGGCAGGAGGTAGTTGTTGTGTTTGTTGCCGGCACATGTACATGAGAATCGCTCAAATGTCCTGGGAAACATTTGTCTGGTTTTGGTAGTCGACACACCAGCAGCAGCAGTGTTAAAGTTCAACTTGATTTAATTTTTTCCTGTTTCACTAGCAAACGGAAGAAAGGTGGTTTAGGCAAACTGCTACAGACTCCGCACAGAGACAAGTGGCTATGGTTTTTGGCGGAGATATCATTTCTTTTATGACACTCTGGGGACCTTCTACTTCTACTTGTTCTTGTTCTTCTTGTTGTTTGTGTTATTTTCCGAAAACTGTTGAAATTCTTTTTGTGTTCGAATAACTTATGTTACAGGTTAACCAACTAAAATTGGAAAAGCACAAAAACTGTTGGACTTGCAATCTCTTTGGAATAGAAAAACAACATCCGCTCTCCATCAACAATGCCAACAACTTGACCATATCAAGGATGTGTTTAAGAGGGGCCGTATGAATGGTGAGGTTATGTGATAAAAACAAAAACAATAGGCAGTGTTATGAGGTTGAGATTTCCTCCGGAATTGGGATTTCACTGTGGATTGCAAGAGTTCTCTTTAGTACCACATACATGTGTGTGTGTTGAAGGTGGCCAAGATAGGTGGTGTTGACGATGTGAATTTTGACAGAGAAAGCCCCGGTTCGTATCATGCCAAGACCATGAAAAATTTTTTTAGCGGTTGTTTCCACCTCGTGACGGTTATATGATGCTAAAATATTTTTATACTATTTTTGAACAGTGAGTACAGCACTTATATCATGCACAGTAGGGTGGAGTGAAATTCAAAAAAAAAGTTAACCTCGGAAAGAGATGTAGTCTGGGGTCCTAATGAGGGGAAAAATAAAGAAAAAAATTTTAAAAAATTTTTAGGGGTCGCGCCACTCCCTCGAAATTTGGAAATTATCGCTATTTTGGCGTTGATTTTAGAAAAATCCTAAAAAGTTTTATGTCAATAAATGTTTGCAATAGCGTAAACAATGAAATAAGGGCATGAAAAAATTTAAAAAAAATTTTCTCATTGTTCAAAAATTTCAAAAAGTAAAATCGTCCCTTCTTCAGAAAATTGACTGAACAATGAAATCGCCACCAAAGCTACAAATATTAGTCGATTATCCTCATATTTGCCTCAAATACTTTTGTTTGGGCACTGAACTTTTAAATTTCGAATAAGTTAAGTCGTTAATTTTTAGGATTTTTCTAAAATCAACGCCAAAATAGCGATAATTTCCAAATTTCGAGGGAGTGGAGCGACCCCTAAAATTTTTTTAAAATTTTTTTTCTTTATTTTTCACAATTCTGAAACAGAAAATAAATTGTGGATTTCAGTATAAGTAAACGGTTACTAGTGTCTGATGGGCCGTGGACGGCCGTGGTGTGGTAGGTAGTGTGTGCGACTATCACACAATTAAAGCCAGTTTCAACACCGGGTAAGATCATCAAACATTTCTGAGCGGCTGTTTTCCACCTCGTAAATGCTGGCGACTTTACGAGTAAGAGAGCAATCTCTAAGCCGAGAAAAACTTCTCCAGAAAAGCATTAGTCGTTCGGAGTCGGCTTTAAACGGTAGGTCCCGGTCGGTGAGTATACATTCGATATCGATTCGAGTTAAGTTCCCCGTCAATTCCTTCCTGGAATGTTAAGTGAAATAGTTAAGTAAATATTGTCTGTCATATTCCATCCGCATCTATATTTATTTAGAATATAAAATCATTTTTTCAATATTCGACTTTTACACAACTTATGGTGCTACCCTCGTAGGTGTGTCCAGATTTAATGTTAAAGAAAACGAACAATTATATTTCGATTTCGTAGAATGTTTGTTGCTCAAACAACTTAAAGTTGTTAAATTTTTCTGCTTCTCCGGTCGATGGAGTGGAGAGGGGTGATGTTTAAGGGAAATCTGTGAAAATCTTAACATTTAGTTACACTTCTTTTTTCGGTTGTTTTTCTGGTGAGTGTTTGTGGCTGATATCGTAATTTTATCAAGTGTTGAATGTGCCATATATAAAAAAGAACACTGGAGTAGATATGTGAATACATATGAATATCGTTCTGTGTGTGTGTGCTTTCATTTTATATATGGGGTTATAAAAGCTTTCTTTCTATTTTCAGTGATGTTGTTGTTGGTATGTGGCGGTTGACTATGACGATGGAGTTCTTCATCATGAGCGTCACCAAAGCGACAATATAACGATAACATTATTTGGCATTTTGCTGTATCCTTAAGATGCTGTTATATCGTAAATATTAGCTGCAAATTACATCATAAAATCATTTGATTCGATTTGACGTTTATTTTTATTTCGTTGGGGTTTTTTTTGTTTTGTTTACGGGTTACTGAGGTTTCGTTCTACTGATGCCGCCTCTTTCTTCCACTCCCCTTCAATTTGCTTTTGTTCTTTTTATTCGGTGTCAATTGTACGAATGACCATCAAGACTAAATGTGGCACATTTTGTTGTTGTATTGGATGATAAAATTAATGGATAAAATACCACAAAAAAAAGAAACCAAACAAAAAACATTCCAAAACCGACCATAAAAGGTTATTTTTAAACAAATGAGCTTTGCAAGTAATTTTTAATGACTTGTTAAATGTTTATAACGATAATGGATATAAAATTTATATATGACAACATACATACGTATAAAGGCATAATCGAAAATATATTGATTTTGGGTGGGGACAGTTTAAACTGGAACAGTTTTCCGTTTTTGATAAATTCTCTAATGGAAATAAAAGAAAAAACCTCGAATTTTTCAGGGATGTACTTCAGTTTATTGCAATCGGATTTCTAAAATCATATGGGTAATTCCACCAAAAGGTCTACCGTGATGAAAAAATTAAAAGTTATTAAAATCACATTAATGTAATATATTACTATACAAAAATATTCAAATTTTAATGAAATTAAAGAATTTCACGTGTATTTACTCAAAAATTTACGAAAAACAATTGCAAAGTGGAAAATTGTAGTTTTGGATCATTTTCAGATTTTTTAAATAATCTTTCTAAGAGCATAAGAAATCTTAAATTGAAGAGACGAATCAAAAGGAATGAAGAATAACGGTACTTTTTGGTCTAATTTGTCTATATGATAGTCATAGAAAAAATGTCACGTTCGACATGTTACGTTCGAACCAACCTAAAAATTAAATGTAAAAAAACTATCCATGATATTTCTATGAAATAAAGAGGATACGAAAGCTTTGTCATTTTTTAACATTTTACAATTTTCATCGATAACATATTCTGTTTGATTTCGCTGATTCTCATGTTTTTAAAGATGTTCAGGGAAACTACTTCTGTTTTTGTCGCGTTCGACCCGCTCCCTGTTTTGTCCTTATTTTGTTATCACTATTTCGCCTGAAAAAAACTAAACCACCGGTGATAGTACTACTATGGACCTGTACGAATATGTATAAGATGAATCTAAAATATATTTTATTCTGACCTTTTTTGCACTTTGAATGTGTACAACGGTCACGTTCGACACCGTGGAATTGCCGATATATGGAGTTTTCAAGTAATACATCGCAAATATATGGTGGAAATTATATTTCACGAAATTCGTCAATCAGTTTAATTGAATTACTGAACTCCCCCGTCTGGGAAAGACCACACTAAAATACAAACCATACGTATGTATTTCCCTTAAGATTTCAGTTAGCAACAGGTGAGAAACTTCTCTTAAATCCCTATATTGTCCACTCATTACTGGGTTCTACACTGAAAAAATGGTTTATCAATTTGGACATCAAATCTACTACACTTTTCTTCAATTTGATGTAAAACTTTTCATTAATTTTTCTTCAATTCCGTACAGCAATTTGATGAACATTGTACATCAATTTGATGAACATTTTACATCAGCTTGATGAAAAATTTTCATCAATAGGATAAAAATTTTACATCAATGTTATGAACATTATACATCAATTTGATGAACACTGTACATCAATTTGATTAACATTATACACCAATTTGATGAACACTGTACATCAATCGGATGAACATTGTACATCAATTGGATGAACATTGTACATTAATTGGATGAACATTGTACATCAATTGGATGAAAATTGTACATCAATTGGATGAAAATTGTACATCAATTGGATGAAAATTGTACATCAATCGGGTGAACATTGTACATCAATCGGATAAACATTGTACATTAATTGGTTGAACATTGTACATCAATTGGATGAACATTGTACATCAAATGTATGAAAATTGTCAATTGGATGACCACTGTACATCAATAGGATGAACATTGTACATCAATAGGATGCACATTTTACATCAATAGGATGCACATTTTACATCAATTTAATGAAAATTGTACATCAATTTAATGAAAATTTTACATCAATTTAATGAAAATTGTACATCAATTGGATGAACATTGTACATCAATTTGATGAACATTGTACATCAATTGGATGAACATTTTGCATCAATTTAATGAAAATTGTACATCAATTTAATAAAAATTGTATATCAATTGGATGAAAATTGTACATCAAAGTTAATTGAACATTTCTATTTTGCACAAATTTCTGAAAAAAGTGAAACATTTCTATTTTGCAAATAAACATCTTTGATTTATTTTCCTTTATACGAAGCCCTTTCTTCATCGGTGCCTTTTGCAATGCTTCCAACTACAATGATTGATACAATATCAGCAATAGTTTTTATCGTTTATACGAGAATTACTCTTTAGTAGAGCACAACCCCAAAAATTGCAAGCAGTAATGCGAAAACAATCACCCATAGAAACTTCTTCGTTGTGTGAAATGGCATGGACAGAAATGTTGCTGTTGTTGTTAAAAGAAACAACAACAACAGTTTTAAAATTACCAACTCTTTCATAGCGTTTTTTCTTTTGCCAGATTGATGTAAAATAATACTTCAATTAGCTGAACGCAGAAAAATGCCATAAAAACTAACTACTTCATATTGAAGAATTTATTCAACAAGTCTATGATTTTGTTCATTAATTTGATGTTGATCTATTGAACAATCGTTTTTATTGATTTGATCTACAGTTTTGGTTTTTTTCAGTGTACTATTTAGATAAGATTTAGGTACATGGTTTAGTGATCAATCTATTAGAAACGGCCACAAAAGAGTGTTTGATGATCTTACAGGGATACAAAACAGGATTTTCACTACCGATCACATTACGGCCGATATTACTATGGGGATCGTAAATACGAACGGAATGCTGTTCTCTACACACTCATGAGTGTGTTATTTTCCACATAAAAGTGAGCTCAAACAAAGTAAAATATCACAAGTTACCTGGCTAAGTAATTCTCTCTTTAAAATTTAACTACAATTTGATGCCAAACTATTTGAAAGGTATAAGTGAAATATTCTGAGTAACTATTCAATCAAATGGTTAAACGACCGTTTAACTTTATGGAAAAGTCGAAAGTTCGAAAAGTCGGTTTCGTTGCAACTATATAACCCTAATGTAGACTATACACATAGAATTTACCTAAATTTCTCTTGAAAACAAGTGGAAAATTGATTTAAAAAACATCTTAAGGTTCTTAAATGTACATTCGCATTAAATAATCCCCTAAAATGTAAGTTCTTTTTTTAATGATATCAATTGCCATGCATGCTCTTGCCACAACTCCTTTAATTTGCCGCATAAAACATAAAAATATATAAAAATGGCGTCAATTTTGATATCGTGCTGAATTCAAATAATAAAGCGAAAAAACACACACACAAAAAAATGCTGGTATCGAAAAACATTCAAATTCCAGGCAGTCATAAAATATATATATGTATAGTATGTGAATATATATATTCATATATATATGTATTAACTCTGTGGTATATGTACCACCAAAATACAATTTTATCTGATTGCGTGACAATAATTTTGTGTTAAGAAAAAAAACCCCAAAAAACCGATTCAGGCAATCCATCCACGGACACACATTAAACACCGAATGGAAAGGCAATGGCATCTGCTGCTGCTTTGTGGTTGGTTGATTGGTTGGTGTGGAAGTGGATTTAAGCCCCCCTTTTACTTGTCTGAATTCAAACCGACTTACAGACCGGTTTCTGTTTTGTTGCTTCATGCAGGCTGCTGTTGGTTGGGTTTTATGGGTTTCCATAGTCATATAAATAAATGTGGCAATGTTGCATGTGTTTGGTGTGGTGCGGTGGATTAAAAAAAAAACCCGACGGACGACAAATGGTGGCGATGATGGTTGCCTGACTGCCTGGCCTGCGCTCTGGTAAGCCATGAAAACGGAATGGAATAGAAAATATTCACGTACGATAACCTCCAAATCAAAATGGCTGTGAAACATGCCATCAAATCATCATGCAGCGGAGTGGAAAAAAATGTGCAAAGTTAAAGAAATCAAACCGACTTAAATGTATAAAATAAAGTGTCGACATGTATGGGCCTGCCTGCCAGGCCAATGATTTCCATTTACTTTATTCGCCTTTACAGTAAAGAAAAGTACTGCTCCACTTACAATAAAAAAAAAGGTAATAACTTGAGTCGCAGCGAAATGTAGATACCCTGTAAGATGGAGGGTATTTTAAAAAAAAAACTATTACAGCAGCAGGTTTAGTTAAGTTTTAACTGAAATAAAGTATAGACTTAAAATGACGAGGTCAACTCTGACAAGGATTCGGTTTTATTCCAGCTTATTTCACTCATCAGCATAGCCGTGAAGTAAAAACATTTCTCATTCTCAAAAATGTCACCAATGACTACTTTAAACTGTTGCAAACGAAACGATAAACTAAATATACACCCTCAATTCTATGATGGATTATACCAGAACAAAAAGCAAAGGAACAAAAGGAAAACGACAAAAATATTGTATTGAAATCACGTACAAGAAAAATATGTCTAAGAAAATGATGGCTGAAATATTTTTAAGCCAAACTGAACGAAAAAAAATATGCCAAACATGCTTTAAAATAAACTGAACTGAAATTAAGTTAACGAACTCTCATGCATGAGATACCTTTAAGAAATACATTTGAAACCAAATTTTAGAATTTCGACCATGCCACATGCATTCAAGCTGTTTCTTTCGTTATCATTTGTTTACATGAAGTGGGAGAAAAAATAGTGACATTGGTAAAGCCTACCGCTTGGATCCAAAATATCGGTGAAATCATCTAAATTTGGTGTGGCATAAAGTTCAGCTTCTGTGCAGATTCCTTTAATGATAAGTGAAAATAGACATTAATGGGTGAGTTTTTATATTTGTGATTGGAGCCAAAACAAAACAAACAAAAAAGAGAAAATGGTAAAAACATTTTAAATGAACATGTTTAGGAGTGGGAATGTTAAACAACAGAGCGAAACAGTAACTGTCGTATTCATACAAATTTAAAACAGCTTTGCGAAACGTTGTTAAGTTAAATGTATGAAAGTTGTTGTGAAAGAAAATGTATAAAACTATGAATACAATTTCAACAGATTTTACTTAACAACATTTTGTAAAAATGTTTTAAATTTTTAATATTTTAAATGTTTTGTTATTTCAAAAATAATGTAATATGTACTTTAAAAACTCTAAATCTGAAATGTGAGGAAAAAAGTGGATAAAATCAATCAAAAATTGATCGTTTTCGAGTTGGAATTCCTCGCCGTGGTTGTGTAAAAATGTATGAATACAAGCAAGCATTTTTTGCCCTAAGAATGACTAGACGAAATTTTGACTAACACTCAGCTATTTTTTTTTCTTTTTTTTTTTTGAAGGCCAGCACTCAGTGGATGCCCCCTATAAATGCAATGCATTGTGTTAGCGGAAGGAAATTAGGGTATCGGAAGGAGGAAAGAGGGAGTAGTGTTTGTTGACATTTGTTTTGAATTTCTGAATGTCACAACTGGCAGGAAACACATTTGCTGGAAGATTATTCCACATACGAACGGTTCGGCTAAAGAACGAATTTTCTCTATAGTGCGTCGTCCGGCCAACCGGCCATTTCACAATGAACGGATGAGAGGAAATAAGGTTAGATGGAATAGTGTTTGGTGATGTTTGACTTCAATCGTTCGGTCAACCGGCCATTTGACAATGAACGGTTAGCCACTGGATAGCCGCGTATTCCGGCTAAATGTTCTAACGTCAGGGACCAAAAAATGCGATACCTAGTAATCTAGTTACTGCCTGGGGCTTACACAAATTGTAGACCATACCACCTCCTCCTCCCGCCCGGAATACGCTTTGCCGGTTGCGAAAGAAGTACAATGCCCCAGCAACGGGGCACAAAAGAGTTGGAACTGCAAATATGTCTTTGGAATCCCTGGCCATATATGGCAGTTGTTGAGTGGGTCATTCATTGTTCGCCTTTTGTCCACGATTTCCAAAGGAGTTGGTAGTTATAAAGATCCCTGTAATAAACTGAAATTCTGCCGCCACATAAGAGGAAACAATTGTTTCAGTAAATTTTATAAAAAGTAATCATTTTAATGATTTAATTTAATAATTTAAATATCACTTTACAAAACACAAAACATAGTCTATCCACTTTGTAAATGTTTTTTTGTTTTGAAATCGTTAGCCAAAGTTAGACGACACACTTCCAAATCGATGATAATCATACCCAACAACATATTTATTAATATTTTGTTCAAGTAACTTTTATGACAACTTCAGAGTAGGTAGTTCGAAGTGCATATCTTTGTTTTCCCCCCAAAAAAAACAAATCGACAAACTAAACCAAATATTTTGAAAAGTGAGCTTTACTTGTCACAACCAGCAATTGATAATTTAACCACAAAAACCTTTTTAATAATCAACTCGACCAAATCTTTAACTGGCCAAAAAGAAGAAAAAAACAAAAAAAAAACAAACAAGTGGACAAATAGTAAGTTCGGCCGGGCCGAATCTTATATACCCTCCATCATGGATCCTTAGTCAATAAATAAGAAAACCAGTGAAAAAGTTGCAGTCGGGTAAACCGACTTATATATACCCTCACCCTCATTAAAAACATACAAGTCTCATATTTTAAAGTATCGGAAAGTTAAATGTGTGAGTAGCTACCATCATTTGATGTAACATCTGATGAAAAGTCATAATAGCAACCTAGAATACCGAATGTTTTAGAAAAATATTGTATTACATGATTTTACAAAAAGGACGGAATATAAAGCAGAGTTTTTACTAGAAAATTGTATGTAGTTAAAGCTTTACTAAATATAGAGTTTCGGAAAGAATCGTTGATCGAGTTTATATAATTACACGATTTCTAAAGTGGGTGCAATGGTACATTTGTATGGGGGGTACCAGAAAAGGAGTTGCCAGACTGCCAAGTTTTTGTCCAAAACTTAGTCCAGTTATACCATTACACGTTATACCATTACAGTTATACCATTACAGTATTACACGGTTTATAATGGGTGGAATGGTAAATTTGTATGACAGGTACCAGAAGGGGTGTTGCCAGACTTCCAAGTTTTTGTCTAAAAATTTGTCTAGCTATACTTTTACTAAATACAAAATTTGGGCAAAATGTCGTTGGGCATTTTGGTGTTATTACACGATTTCTAAGGCAGGCGGGATGGTACATTCGTATGGGAGGTACCAGAAAAGGAGTTGCCAGACAGCCAAGATTTTGTCGGAAACTTTGTCCGGTTATACCTTTACTAACTACAGATTTTGGACAAGATCGAACTTGCAAGTGTTGATATTATTACACGATTTATAAAGTGGGCGAAATAGCAGATTTGTATGGGAGGTACCCGAAGCAGAGTTGCCAGACTGCCAAGATCGCGTTGGGCATATTGGTGTTATTACACGATTTCTAAGGTAGGCGGGATGGCACATTTGTATGGCATGTACCAGAAGGGGAGTTGCCAGACTGCCAACTTTTTGTCCAAAACTTAGTCTAACTCTACTTTTACTAAATACAAAATTTGGGGAAGATCCAACTAGGCGTGTTGATATTATTACACGATTTCTAAAGTGGGCGAAATAGCAGATTTGTATGGGAGGTACCCGAAGGCGTGTGGCCATACAGCCCATTTGCTATCCCATAAGCAGTTTTGGGAAAATATTAAGCCATGCCAAATTTCAGAGTGATTGCTTAACTCTTTCGAAAGTTATCGTGCGTACCAGCAGGACAGACGGACAGACGGACGGACAGACGGACATGGCTCAAACGATTCAGAAAGTCATAAAACGAATTTGGTTCAAAGACACCTGGGGTCTAATGTGGATATTTCTATGTGTTACACTTTTGAGCCGTATCAAATGATATATACCCTCCTATCCGTAGGGTGAGGGTATAACTAACTGAGTTTTTGGGCCGATCGTGACCCGATAGTCCCAGGAACCCGATCACAAATTTTATCCAAATCATGAAAATAAATGCATATTTGGGTTCGCGAGAAAATTTCGTTGCATTTCGATACCCATATGTCCATGTTTGTCAAGGGACGGTTTTTGGGCCGCTGGTGACCCGATAGTCCCAGAAACCAGATCAAAAAATTTAGTAAAATCGTGAAAAAAAGGCATATTTGGGTTCGTGAGTAAATTTCGTTGCACTTCGATACCCATATGCGCATGTTTATAATGGCCCTTTTTTGGGCCCCAAGGGTCCACGGAACCCATGAGCACGCCCATTTTTGGGGTTTTTTCCCCATCTATAAATTATATAAACTTAGAACTTAGATGTAGAGAAAAAAAATATTTGAAAAATTTGGTTATGGCCGGAATATATTTAGTCCCGTAAAGGAGAACTTTTCCCCCTTTGGTCCGATATGGCCCATTCTCGAACTTAACCTGCTTATGGGCAAAAAACATCTTCCTACAAAATTTCAGCTTTTTAGGGTTAGTCGTTCGCGCTCTATCGTGATTTCAACAGACAACAGACGGACGGACGGACGGACGGACAGACGGACAGACGGACATCGCTAGAATGTCTTAGAATGTTACACTGACCAATAATATATATACTTTATAGGGTCGCAGATCACTCTTTCGAGGTGTTGCAAACGGAATGACAAACTTAGTATATACTCCATCCTATGATGGAGTGTATAAAAATGACGAAAATGTTTTTGTGATTAATAACAAAAATTGCCTTTTGACAGGTTCCCCACACCAAAAAATCTCCCCAAACACCTCCAAATGGAATAATGGACATTTGTTGGATGGAGCATAAAATAACCATAATGCCACATGTCAATTTTAATGACACATACGGATTTAAGGTGTCAATTTAAATAAAATTTATATGAGGCCATATATAAACAAATGCACATACACACACACGCACACGTGTTCATCCACACATGTATTCATATGAGCGCATATTCGCCCTCCCTCTAGTTCCCCAGTTATGTGCAGTTGTAACCGATGGAAGGCAATAATGGGAAACTGCAACAACAATAACTATAAAATATGAACATTAGGGGAGAGATTTTGATTTTAATGGGATTTCTTATATTTTTTTTGGGATAAAGAACACACACCCACAGAATTCTACTTGTGTTTAATCATTAAACTCCATATTTGTTGTTGATTTTCAGGGGTTACCATTGCATACATAACAACAAAGTATTGATGGACATTATAAAAATGTGTGTATGTGTTTGGTGATAACATTTATTTGGAACACTCACATCGACACGCACACATACCAACCCCCCCACCCCAAAAAAAAAAAGTAATGGCCTCTCATACTCGTCAGAAAATATTAGTTGAATTCAATACCAAACGCCGTATTCAACCCAACCAGGGGAATGAAAGAATTGAAAATAGAATGTAGGAAGAACAAAATATCGAGTGAATGCTGATCGTTATCATAACTGTTGGCCAATATAGTTGTTGGTTGTGATACCTTTCAATCTATCCACGTACTCCAGGCCACAACAACAAAACGCCGAGACAGACCGACACCTCTACATGTACACACATGTGCACAGTTTGTCCAATGCGTTCTTTACATGACGTTGCTGTCTTGTGTCATTTTATGGATTAATAGGGTTTCGCTTGATAAGTTAGCTTAAGGATTACACTCGCACAGGGTTTCCATTAGACAAATAAACAGATAAGTATAACAACGGACACATAGTTGTACAAAAACATACAGACATACACGAATCTACGCTTCCAAACCAAAGTGTTTGTGGTTAGACCAAGCCATGTTCGTGAAAAGGTATTTCTTGATATATCATTCACATCACACCCATCTGCTAGGGATGTCAATTGGGTGACGGGCGTTAAGAAAATACCCCAGTCGGTTTAGAATCATATATCGGATTTTCATCGGATAAGGCAATAGGTATAGATTGAAGTTTTGAAGGATTGAAGTTTTGAAGTAGATTGAAGAAGATGTGTCAAATAGAAAATTTTACAGCAGAGAGTTTTTTTTTTGTGGTCAAGCAAAGAGGCGTGCATCGTTTACGATACAATTGAATTTGCTATATCTTAATACAGTTTACTCTCTCATAAGCGGACATCAAAGGGACTGAGAATTTTGTCCGCATATGAGATGTGTCCACTTATAAGAGAAGTACAAAAGAAGACTGAAGCGGATTGGTACTGAAAAAAGTGTCCGCTTAAGAGAGGTGGCCGCAAGGAGAGAGTACACTGTACTTTTTTTTGTATAATTTTAAGACGATATTTCAGTTTTCGGTTTTGGGCCATTTTTCATAGTAAAATAAACCAAAATTTCTTTTAACTGTAAAGTTTTTTTGTTAAGTTCCCTAAAATCAGCTCTGGAAATAGTGGAATATTTTAATACGGAAAACATTTGGAAGCGATCATTGGAGAATTTTTTCATAAATTATGTAGAGGATTTTGGGGAATATTAAATTATATTTTTGGGAATTCTTAATTTTGTTCGGATATTTTTCATAGCAACCTCCAAGAAAAAAAATAAAAAAAATTAACGGCCGGTGTCCGTAAAATTCGTTCCCTAAAATTCGAATTCGTTCGTTTATTACAAATTGTAAAATCTAAGGCATAATAAAATGTTTAAAAAAAAAAAAAAAAATAAAAAAAAAAAATAACATCTAACATATATCTGAAAACCAGAGTAGAACAATGTCCGCACTCCCTTTTATAACGTTGCAAATATTAACGATTTGTAACGAACGAACAAATTGGTTTAATGGAAATCCGCAGGAAACATTCTTCATCGAAAGATGAAATAATCGCCAAATATATTCTTCTTAATTTTGTGAATGTTATTTAATTTTTTCGTTTGGTCATTATTTCATTTTGGGGTTTGTTTCTTACACGGCGAAAAAAAATATGTTACAAATAACGAGTACAAACATATATATGTTTATATGTACACATATTATGTTTGCACACAATCAATGGAAACATTCAAGAAAAGATGAAGTAATCCCCAAATTTTCATAATATTGTGGGTGTAATTTAAGTTTTTTGTTCGGGCATTACTACATTTGGGGGTTTATTTCCTAGCGACTCTGAGGAAGTCCGGTTTTATTGGCTTTCACAAAGAAGAATCCTGAACACGACTAGAAGGAAGGGCGGAAGGATTATTGAAGATTATCTTATGGACGGCCGGTTTCCCTAAAAAGTTCAAATTCGTTCGTTTGTTACAAATTGTAAAACTCTAAGGAGTAATAAAATGTTTTTTGTTACCAGTTAGAGTCTATTCTTTAGGACTTGTGTTGCATATGCCAATAACATCTAACATATATCTGATAACCAGAGTAGAACAATGCCTGGATTCCGTGGGCTTTGTTTAATTTGGGGTTTTAGAAACAAACATCCACAAAAAGTTTTGGCATTATTCCATTTGGGGATTATTTCCTAGCGGCTCTTGAAAATCCGTTATTGGCTTTCACAAAGAAGAATCCTAAACACGATTAGAAGGAAGGGCGGAAGGACTATTGAAGATCATCTTATGGATCTATCAGACTTGCGTTAAATTTAAGCCTGTCTTTTAGATTTTTAAGGAGAACTTGCCTAGACCGACGGGGTTTCATTCGCCATATGAGAAACAAGAAAAATACAGCATTATTAGTAGGTAAAAAAATCTCACAAAAAAGATAAAATGTTCCCATTTTATAAATTGAATAAATATAAATTGAAGTCCTAATGAAAAAATCTCCTTTTATTCACTATTGTCTTGATTGTGAAAATTCTATTGTTAAATTTCAATTGGATTTTGATCTTTCATCTTTCTCATTAAAATTTTATATTTTTTAGTAGCGAATTCTTTTTATTAGTGTACGAAGAATGAGGCTATTTATTAGGATAAATTTGCATAATATTTCCTAGCTTTTACTAACAGCCTAAGCCTAGGCGGCAAACAGCTGATTAGTGACTTCGATATCAGCTGTTTGTCACTCAGAAAGCATGCAAACATTATCGTTAGAGTTAGACTGTTAAAGTTAAGAAATTGTATGTCGCCCTGTGGCAAACATCTCACTTATTTTTAAAATAAATATATTTTTTATATTTTTTAATATAAAATTTAATATAAATCTAAAATTACTTAAAGCCTGCAAATAATCCATTCTATGTTCGGCATCCCTAACCCATACCCAAGTGTGACCACATTATTCTGAATGGTCAATTTTGCTTCAATATCTCAATATGTCATTTAGGTTGTTTTATTAGAGCTGTACTTGTTAATCAGGCATAGAATTAAAATATTTACACAATTATTTTTATTAAAAATAAAGCTCGCAAATGCCATAATAATGAACGAATGAAACGCAGTAAATTTTCATATTACAGTCAATTGTAAAATAAAAACATACAGCGATTACGGGCTGATCATAAACATTTTTATATGAGGTAATTACAGACAAAGTGTCTTGGTTTTTATCAAAAAAAAAAAAAAAATTGTGATCGACAATTGTGACAATATCTTAAGGAAACAAATAAAACAAAAACCCATCCAAACTAAGAATTAAAGTTATTCAATTAGATAAATCTCTTCGACACGTTCCACTATTCATAAACTGTTGAAGTTTTTGTTTACCAAATTTTCCCAATTTGAAAATCTCTCTACTAAGCACCTCTATTAAGGCTGTCATTTAAATGCCAATGTTTCAGTGTCTGGTTTTTGAATCATATTTTTCCTACGTCAGAGAAACGGAGAACTTTACCTAAGTAAAACCTTTTATAAGATGTCTGACATAGAAAATGTCTTCTGCTTAAAAAGAAAATACCACCACAAAATTAATGTCAATCAATGGGTATTTGAAATATGCCAATACATTTGATTCGTTCGTTAGTTGAAAGTTATTTTGGAGGGGGTTTTGGATTTTCCCAAAACAGAAATCAACAAACACAAACCAATATCTCTATCGTGGCACACCAGTTCATAGAACAAACAACACAAGCCAGGCGGACGGAAATATCAAAATGACGGACTGATAAATAACGTCATACTGTGTATATTAGATAAGGTCGTGAAAAAGGTGAAATTTGAAATATTTTCTGGTCAATCGTCACCAGTTTCTTCTAAATTACAAAGCTTTTGATCGATTATTTTTGTGCAAGGTATGCTTTAGATTTGGGCTTTTATTATTTATTTGAATGAGATTTTAAATCCTATAGTTCTCTTAGAATCCCTCACGTATCTAAATATTCTCAGAATAATCATAAACCAGTTTTGAGAAGATAGCCACAATTAATGATTTTCTATATGAGAGTTGCTCCGGTCTAATGTACTACGCCAAAGTATGAACATTTGGTAGTGTTATCAGGTACGTTAAACTTACACCGCTATTTGACAATTGTACTGCTCTGCACATTCCCCATGCAATGCCCACACATGCGAGTGAACGACAATTTTCAATAATAATAGACAAAATAAAAACGAGAACATCATTGTGGTCTCAATGGCTTAAATGTCAATCATTTTGAAAAAAATACGAATTAATCGTAACAAAAAAAGCCCTAAATTCAAGTGAAAAAATTAAGAGTGAGTGACACAAACGTGACGGACGCTTTCACCGGTAGATCCTTATGAAAGCACGTTTATTTTGTGTTTTGTTTTTAAATGCTGGCAATTTGCAATACGATGTGTGTACGTAGAAATAAAATTTATTATTCATTTATGATTTCTGTTTTTGTTGGGTTCTCAGTTTTGAAAATCCATTCATTTCCTTCTACGAACGAGTGAGTACACAGTAAAATCATAATATTTAATCGTTTAATAATACAATAAAGTAGCAATAATAGTAAATTCTAAATCAATTTGTGATATAAACAAAACATTTTAATCGCCTCTTAAAAATGAATGCTGAATTGGCGTTTTTTTTTTAATAAAAACCTGAAAATGTTTATTTTGCCATAAAGCTGTTGTCGTCTCGAGTTCAAAGACCTTTGAGTGGTGGCAGCTTAGAAAGTGCAAGTGTTGCCATATCAGCTTTATATTTAAATTTCTGTATGAAAAGTTACAGGAATTGAATGAAGAACGAGTAAATGCATTTTTCGTTCCACAAATTAGTGTGTTTTATATAAGTTTTTGTTTATTTTCTGCTCGGAGAAATTAACTCTAGCTACACGATTCTTATAGAATTATCTTTCCCTTTCAGGGATTTCCTTTAAGCTACATGTTTCTTAAAGGCTCTATGAAAAATTACCCAAATGTAAAATGCCCAAAAAACGAAAGAAGTCCAATTAAGAATGCCTTACAAAATCGGGCCATTTTCATTATGAAAAATATCTCAAACAAATTTGAGTTTTTCATATTTTTTAGATAATATTTGAGTTTTTTGTTTATGGTACATTTTTCATATGCAAAATTATCCACCGTCGTCGTCATAGTGCCGATTTTTCTTGTGGGATTAGGTTAGGTTAGGAAGGGTTTTACATCCTAAGATGAACATCCACTCGGAGACCCATAGGGTCCATTGTGAATCCCTTCTGTGGATTCGTTATCGGGCCATTTTGAATGAATTTTTGTTTACAAAAATTGAAGAGGAGGATATTTGCAACATTTGGT
This sequence comes from Hydrotaea cyrtoneurina, assembly GCA_958296145.1. Taxonomy (NCBI): domain Eukaryota; kingdom Metazoa; phylum Arthropoda; class Insecta; order Diptera; family Muscidae; genus Hydrotaea; species Hydrotaea cyrtoneurina. The sequence goes on along the minus strand of OY282514.1, from coordinate 44,223,697 downwards.
TTCAACAGGACGGCGCTACGTACCACACAGCCGAAGCTACACTCGATGTTTCGCGCCCTGTTTTTGAAGATCGCATTATTAGCCGCAGAGCTGATGTCGAGACAGTCATTTGAATGAAATTATTTTCTATTATTAACCGGAAGGATTGTATTTTCAAATAAAAAAATAAATTTGAAAAGCAGTTTTTTTTATAGAATTTTCAAAAAAAAAGTTAATTGAAAAGCAATTTTTTTTTATAGAATTTTCAACAAAAAAAAAGTTAATTGAAAAGCAATTTTTTTTTTCCGCAAATTGGTACTGAAAAAAGTGTCCCTTTATGAGAGGTGTCCGCAAGGAGAGAGTACACTGTATTTCTAAACAACAACCTGTCGATAAATATCTAAATTATGTGAAAGTATTTTCACATTTGCAAGGTCATTATCGAAAAACCCCCTGTTTTAATCGAAAAATATACGATTATTATTATTTTACAATAGCTGAATAATTATGAAACATAAAACAAAATCACATTTTAACTGTGGTTTATAAATACATTGACAGTTTCAGGCCACCCCCAGCAAACCGCACCGTAAAACAATTTCCATTCATTGCTGGTTTTATTAACCGCTTTTTTCTGTTATTGTTATTTAAAAAAAATATATAATATGTACGTATACGTGTGTACATAACCTTTGGTTAACAATGTTTTACAATTAGCAAACAATAAATATTATTAAACAATTAACCCGCATAACAGATTGCGCAAACAAATCTGGACTTTTATTTGTAGCGATAAGCTGAGGCTGGGGCTGTACACAAACACTTATGTAAGTATTTGGAATAGAATGAAAGTATATGGAATATATTTTAAGAAGAAGAACAAGCGAGTCTCTTTACACCTTTATGATCGCATAAATTGTTCTTGGCAAAGTGTTGCTTGTATGCGTTTAAAACTCTGGGAATCTTAAACGACTGACGACTGGATTTATCTGCTGAGGTAAACGCATTTCTCATAAAACGTTTAAATATCAATTATTGCAGTCATTGCATTTTATGAGTTTTTTGTTTCTTAATGTCATTGAGGAGAAGAAAACTATTACAGCATAGGTAGACATGAGTAGGCCGTTTATGACATAGATAATAAGCTAATCCTTTTACACACATCATATTCTTTTTTTATAATGTTTACATTTACCTGTTACCTTTAGCCGTTCTTATGTATTTATCAAATTCAGTTCAAATTCTAATTGAAATTAAAACTGGTTTTGTTTCCTTAGTAGTAGTTCATGACTTCTTCTGAACGAATGCGGTTCTTTTAGATTTTATTTTGTATTTACTGTAATCCATACAATTGCAACTATTTTACATTATTCACAACCCAAATGTCGCTGTATTAACTCAAACTAAAAACAATTGTGGTCGACATTGGCAAAATGAACTACTTCCAAGTTCAAGCTAATTAAGAAATTATTTGAAATAAACCCTGTATACAAAATTTCAATAATAGTATTGAGTTCATATGAACCACTCAAATTTATATTTTTGTAACTGCTTAAATATGATTGCCCTTAACTTTTTTTCAGTGACAATTGTTTGGCATTTACGTCAGTTCAAAATACGAAATCTACAAACATAAATATTTCCAAGCAATTGTGTGTAGTAGGTACATATATTTTATTTTTCGGCACGAGTTTGCAAATTTTATAACAAAAAGAAAAAAATACCATTCGGAATACAATTGATATTATTTTAAGATTATTCACGTTTCAATTGTTATCGACCGATACCCGGCCAATAGATTACGTTTATTTGAAATTCGTCAAAAAAGCAACACTCGCTCTGTTTTTTGTTTTATCAAATTTATAGGTTTGTTTCAACGCTCTCGGGTCGTGTGAAAACCTAGAAACCCATAATTGTAGTTTTTGCCATGAAGCACCCCTACATAACATTGACTGACTAATAATGAAAAGCAACACAACAACAACGTATATTTAGTTAGAGCAAGCATATGTGCAACCCCCCCCCCCATCCCCCCTCCCTTCCACCAAAATGCTTTAATGGCTCTAATTGAGGAAAAGATTTCTTTTATGTTCCCCCAACCTTTTGCCACGGCCATCCAATATCAATGACGATGATGGGCGAAACTGAACGGGAATGAACAAAAAAATGTCGAATGTCGCTCTTTCGTTTTTATTGGATGAATGGAATAATTTGAAATTTTATTGGTTCATAAAGTCGAAACACTTGAAAATCGAATCGCTACAAATGTGTATGAGGAACTTTTGATATCAAACTCCACCGTCTTTGGCTGGGCGATAACACCCCAACAGCTAAAACAAACACAACAACAAAAAACAAAAACGGTCTGGCAATCGATGTTATTTGACGCAGCGATTATAAGGCCGTAAGTGGAAAATGTTGCAAGATATCAAATTCAATATTTGCCAGAACAGCAACAAAGCCATGTTGTTTTCTATTTTTGTTATTGTTGTGATATTTGTTTCCTTCATTTTTCTATTAATCTAATCGCGAAAAACCAAACGAAATACAATGTTTTATGACTGCACCAATTTAACCGTCGATCAGTTTTATACAAGAACTAACGGTGGAGCCTTTTATGAAACTTTTTCTTTTTTTTTTGGGGGGAGGGGGTAAAGTGACGAGTGTGTTTGATATTCTATTCACATTTTCCAAATTAATCAGGGATTTTACAGTTTTAGTTGAATATATTTTGAACCAAAAAAAAAAATAAAACTGCCTGTTCATGTTCGAATAATTATAGATCTAAACTATTTAGACTTTAATAAAAAAAATTGGTAATAGTTATTATCGTAACGGGTAAAAAATAAACTGGACTATATAATTTTTAAGTTATTTTGGGACCAATTAATTTATTGATGAGCTCAATTACGGATTAAGGTAAAGTTTATACGCAAAGTTTATTTTTCGAAATTGTTCAACAGTGAATGTTCATTTCATACTATTTTCAGAAATGAAAATTAACATTATGATACGATTTTCTTAAGAATTTCTTTTTATTGAAATCGAAGATAAGCTGAGCTAAATTTAAAGAAACTTTTTCGTATATGGGGGGGGGGGGGGGGGTGGGTTTAAGTTTTCCGTTACTTGATTTTTTAATTTTTAATTAATTGAATTATCGATGAAAATTTATTAAGAAAATTGCTAATTTTAAGTTCAATTAAAATAAATTACTCATTTTAATTAAAAGTAAAATAAACTTGTTGTTTTAAGTTTATTTCAAGTTCAATTAAAATAAATAACTTATTTAAAGATCAATTAAAATAAATAAATTATTTAAAGTTCCATTAAAATAAACAACTTTTTTTAAGTTCAATTAAAATAAATTACTTATATTAAGTTCAATCAAAATAAATAACTTATTTTAAGTTCAATTAAAATAAATAACTTATTTTATGTTAAATAAAAGCATTTTAGTTATTTTAAGTTCTATTAAAATAATTTACTCATTTTAAGTTAAATTAAAAAAAAATACTTATTTGTTTAAGTACAATTAAAATAAATTGCTTATTTTAAGTTCATATATTTAAAATTCAATTTAAATAAATTAATCATTTAAAGTTCAATTAAAATAAATACCTTATTTTAGGTTTAATCAATTTATTACTCATTTTATGTGAAGGAATCGGCGAAGATCGGTCTAATGGTGAACGATGACAAAACCAAAATTTATGCTTGCCACTGCTTGGCAAACGTCGCGACGAAAGAAAGGCGACATAGTGAAGGCCGGCAATTGCAACTTCGGGGTAGTGGAAGAATTTGTATACCTCGGCTCCGCTATTAATAGAAATAATAATGTCAGCATCGAAATAAAGCAAAGGATAGTGCTGGCGAATAAATGTTATTTCGGGCTTAACAAACAATTCAGGAGCAGAGCACTCTCTCGTCGAACTAAAATAACACTGTACAACACTCTTGTTCTACCTGTGCTCCTTTATGGCGCTGAAGCATGGGTACTTGCGAAAGTAGATGAAAGGTGTTTTGAGAGAAAAATACTTCGAAAAATCTATGGCCCGATCTGTGTTACCTTAAACTAACCTTGAAGTGTATGAGCTATATCCCGACATGAACATAGCTACGCGCATCAAAATACAGCGATTGCGCTGGCTGGGACATGTCGGACGAATGAAAACTCTCCAGCCAGAAAGGCGTTGGACGACAACTACCACGGAAGGCACAGACAGGGAAGACCGAGACTCCGGTGGAGGGACCAAGTAGATTAAGACATGAAAATCCTTGGTATCACGAACTGGAGAAGACAAGCAGAAGACCGAAATGCTTGGAAATCATTTATTAAGCAGGCCAAGACCAACAACAGGTTGTAGAGCCAAATTAAATAAGTAAGTACTCATTTGAAGACAAACAAAATGAATTCCTTATTTTAAGTCAAATTATTAAATAAGTACTAATTTTAAGTTCATTTTGAAATAAATTGAAGTTCAATTAAAATAAATTAATCTTTTGAAGTTTAATTAAAATAAAATACATTTATGTTCAATTCAAATTAATTGCTTATTTAATGTTCAACTAATATAAATGCAACTCATTTTAAGTGCAATCAAACTTGAAGCTTTAAAGATAACTTTAAGTTTCAATCCAAACCAAATAATTAACTAAAATCAAATTCTAATCATATGCCAACATCAAGAAACACATGCGAACCGGATAAAAGGAAAAATGGTATAAGCGTCAAAATAGATTCGAGCTTTCTTAATATTGGATCGTTCTTAAAATTACCTATGGATCATATTTTCTATCGTGTCATCCAATACTCGCTTCACGATGCTTTCCATCAATTTGAGCAGAAGTGTGTATACAAATTTAAGCTACAATTATTCAAAATTTTACAACTCCATTGTAGTGAATTATCCGGGTAGAAAATGACTTCATATAGATCACATTTTTTTAACTTGTCTGTGTTCTCTGGAAAATATCGACTTGATATCTGGAAAAATTACTGTAGCACTATAATAGCTTGAGGTTTCCTACATTTTAGTTCAATTTCACTTTTTAAGACGTTTCGAAAAGTTAACCTTAAATAGAATAAATTTCCCACCCCTCTTTGGCATACTCAATCTTAGGGTTCTATGTTTTCTGATGTTTATCACGTCTCTTAAATTCTAGTTTACTAGCACTAGACTTCACAAAAAAATACATCTTTTTGAATGAAATAAACGGCAAACAGAATCTAATTCCATTCTGTAGATCTCCTTAGCGTTCAGTACTTTCTAATTGTTATCATAATGCTTAAATGAACATGATTACTGAAATAAGTTCTCTTGTCCTATATTTTAAGCATTTTTTTTTTATCTTTCTCTGTGTTTATATATTTTAGGAGTGTATTTTGTGTCGATTCCCAATAAACACATTTTGTCAATGAAGAACTTGAAAAAATATAACGCCCACCCCATGAGAATCCTCTGAGGATTAGAGGATAATTTATGTTGCTACATTCCCAGGAATCCGTCACATTCTTTTTCGGATGGGTTTTTTTTCGGATCTACCTACTCGTGCTAAACGCACTTTAAAGTTTAAAGAGCCCCAAAGCAAAACATGCAAGTGTCATAGCTGTGGTGATAACTGATGATTTATGACTTCAAATAACGTCAATCCAAACGATTTGTTTTGTCTTTTCCTTTGCCTTCCTTGGATTTGGTCAATGTGATTCGAAACCATAAACGCAATCACAATCAATACTCAGAGAAACAGTCAAATAACAACAACAAGAACAAAAATGCCGAGTTATAAAAATTAAAGTCGACTAATTTTTGAATAATAAATCTTGTTTGGGGAGAGAGACACAGACGGAAAAAAGTGACTAAAAGAGAGAGGAAAGGCATCTGACGACCCAGTTGATTTCATATCACCTCTAGCCTCAACTTCTTTGGATGATTTAGTTTTTTGTTTTGTTTTGTATTAAACAACAAAAATCAAAACCAAATGTTGATGATTGACTTCTCTGTGTTTTTTTCTTTTTTTGGAAATCTTCTTTCTCCACCTTTTCCAGATTGATTTTAGTTTTATGGAGGGGTTCCTTAAATATTGTTTCTGTTTGTTTTTATCTTTAAAATGTATTTTGTGGTTTTGTTTGTTTGATTTTCTTTTCTGTACTTTTTTTTTTATTTATGGCCACCTATTTGAATGTAAAAGAAGGCCAGTGTTGGTTGGGTGTGCGTGTGTGTGTGTGCGCGTGTGTATGAGTATTTCATAAGTTCATAAAATCGGTGGGATTGCAATTAACGTTTATTGCCGGGTATTATGTTTAATCCAAGTGGTCAATAATATGTATTATGGCATACCCGAGGGAACAAATCAAAATTAAATACATACCAAATTTGGCTGACATTATTTATTACATATATATGGACATATTTGAATATAGAGTTTATTTTTTGCCTGTGCCGGATATCGAGAGAGATGAATGGTGGTAAATTAACGATAGGCCTGAGAAAGAGTTAGTCATAATAACTAAAATATGGAAATGATCTAAACAAAACAGTTTGTTTTCAAAATTGTTGATCAGTATCATATAAAAAAGTCTAAATCTGATCTCAGACATAGAGGCCTAAGCAAATTTCAATTTTGAAATGCTCAATTTCACAATCTAATGAATATTTATATTCACACAAATTTGATTACCACCTAGTCCATGTTTACATTCAAAATATATAGTAGACTCTAAAGTAAACACTACATAAAGCTCGATTTCTATTAGAATTTTAATCCAGACTAGAGAGATATAATTACGAAAATACTGTAGCGACTGTCAAACTGACAGTGATAATCTGGATTGTAATTTCAAATGTAAACAGAGCCTGCGAGCTTTATCTAAGCAGAATAGATGCTGTGATGTTGAAGGGCGTTGCCGAATAAGAATGTGTGCCGTAAAGATTTGGTAAAAACTGTCCAACAAAAGGTGTTATTTTGTATCACCCGGTATTTCGGTAGCTGTTTCTTTTGAAGCTTTTATTCTTTGACATTTGACAAGTAGAAACTACGCCATTACTAAAAATGGAACGATACACGATTCAACAACGCATTAAAACTATTAAAATTCACAACAAAAATGGTGAAAATCTTGCAGACACAGTTCGCAAAACGTAAAAGTTTCCGGAACGTGTTATCTCTCCAAGAGGTGATCACAATTGTCCACCGAGATCTTGTGATATAACACCTTGCGACCTTCATCCTTGGGGGTCCACGTGAAAGATAAGGTCTAAGGTTTGCGATTAGGTTATGGACAATTTCATGAAAAGGATATGGTCCTGTAAGCGTGGTCGTGGTGGCCATTTGGCTGATGTTGTTTTTCATTATTAACGTTTATTTCTTTATTATGAAATAAACATCCGATCAATTATCTCAAAAATGCCATTTTTCATTGAATACCAAAATAACACCTCTTGTTGGAGATTCGGTAACTCGAACCATTCAAATTGTATTTGGCTTTCTAAGAGAGCTTCTGCTGAGTAAAATTACTACAAATGAACATTTTCCAGGCCCTGACTTGTGAAAGTTCTGAAATCAAATTCAGTACAACGTTTTTTCGGCGCCTAAACAAAAACAAACCACAAGGGATTGTGTGTCCACGTCCATTTACAGAATTATAAAATCAATTTATAGTTTATACATATTTTTTACCAGCCCTTTGTTCATTTACAGAAGTATGTAAACAATTTTTCGTTCACAGAAAACTCTATACCAGCCGTCGGTGGGAAAAATCTACATGACTTAGGTTGACTGTGGTCTAGAGGGTTTTTGTCTTATTAAAAAAGTGCCAGCTGTATTTCTTCTGATTTGAATGTGAAAAGTTTGTGGTGGTCTGTGTGTCCTACTATTTTACGAGAAATCCGAATATGAACATTTTCCGACGGTTTGTTTTTAAGATTCTAAGATAAGTATATCAGCTTGTCTAAGCGTCTGGCAAAGATTCAACGTGATCTTTTAGTCCTTTGCTTTTAGCGAAATCCGCTTAGGCTACATACATGTTTTAAACCGAATCTACATAGAAGTTATAAATTTTCAGTTATGCAATCTGAACTCATCGATCTTTGAATAAAGGCAGTTCGCAAATCGAATGTGATTTCTCACAATTTGTATCAAAAACAAGTAGTTTAAATCTTAAACTTGAAAATATACCCTAACTAACTGAGGGTGGTTGAGCTATTCAGAAAAATATTTAACCTTCGGTTAAGAGGAAAATTAAACTTTGTTTTGAGAAGAAAAAAAATACTAAAGCTAAACTATGATAGAGGCATCTGGTAAATGATGACCCATAGCCGAATTTATTCACATGGTTTTAAAAACTGACATAACCAAAAAATATTTGTATTCTTCTAACTGGTTATGGTTATAGTTAAGAATTAGTTAAAACTTGATTCGAGTTTAAACCTAAAAATAAGTTTATTTCCCAATAGAATGTGTTTTTTCCGCAGGTGAACGATCTATCCGGATGTGTGAAAAAAATACACTTTCAATATGAAAAGCGTTGAATAATATAAATATATTGTCTAGATTTCTGTGAAATCAACACGGTCATTGTTATCCATATCGGAGATTCAAGCATCGAGGAAAGAGCATACGTTTTCTGATGAATTAGTTCGGAAGCACACACCAGATGTCTGTAATTGGCATGGCAATATTTGAAAGGTTTTCAAAGCAAATAATGTTTTTTTAAAACAAATTCTGTTTAAATACCCTCTTGGAAATGTTCGGTAAACGACTGGCGACGTCTGCCCTCTGCATGATCATTGCATCGAGTAGAAATATAACAATAACAATTGCAAAGGATCGATACTTTTTCCATGTTCTTAGTATTCCGTAAGAGAATGAGAAACATTTTCCTCCGACAGGGAAACATTTTTGGGGTAGATAATACAAATTATATGAATTGTGTGTACGAAAAGGAATTGAATCCTAAATTCCAATTTAACCCCGTCCAACTGGAAAATTGGTCCTCAGAAAAGTTTTTCTTTTGGGTTTAGTAAAATTGCGTATATTCTGAGAGAGATGTCGAATTATTATGAATTGTGTGTACGAAAAAGAATTGAATCCTAAATTTGAATTTAACCCCGTCCAACTGGAAAATTGGTCCTCAACATTTTTTTTCTTTTAGGTTTAGTAAAAAAATCTCGAAATATTCGAGATTTAATTTTCAATTACCTAAAGTGTGTATAAACAACATCTCAAAATGGTATAAATATCGTTGTTTGCCACTTACCAGGTGCAGGCTGTGCCGGATACGATGGCTTCTTCATCCAATCATAATACTGATGACCCTTGACCGGCGATGAACGATTGTTGTTATTGATCGTATGGTTATTATTGTTATTAGCTGTCGATGGACTGTTATTGTTATTCAAATGATGGCCAATATGATGGGGCGATGACGAGGAGGCCGGTGCTCCAGGACTCGATATCTCACTGCCGCTCACCGTAATCGGGGGCGAGGGCAAACCTTCGGCTATATGTTGGTGCTGTTGTTGTTGTTGCTGCTGCTGTTGTTGCTGGTGATCGCCAATGCTACTGACCGTCTCATTGAGCTGGGCGGTACTCCCAGAGGCTGGTCCCGCCGATGTCGTACTGCTCGCACTGCCCACCGACGATGAGGGCGTAGAGCCCGCACCGCCCACCACCGAACCACTTAACAGCTGGTGTTGCTGCAACAATTGGGGATTTTGGCTGAAGTTTTCCGCAGACGAGGGCGAATGCCACTCGGAGGCAGCAGCAGCGACATTAGAGGCCGAGTGAAACATGGCATGATGATTGTAGTACATGGGATGATGGGCCGCGGCATGGGAGGAATCCATGTCGCTGAGATACTGATGATTGGGCGGCGTATGATAGTTGGCGGTCCATTGCCAAGGCTGTCCGGTCGGATAGGCCAAATTGGCGGCACTGTGTTTCTGCGAATAGGACAAGGTGTTGTAGTAGGAGACCATGGTGTTGGTGGAAAGTTCACGCGAATTGGATAAAAATGAGGTTAGGAACGATTGTCACTGGTTTGTCGGATAGAGTTGTTGTACACTTCTCTTCTTTTGTTTGTGCTAAACACAGAAAGAAAATTGTATTTTAATTTCCCGAGTTATTAACTAAATTTGTAATGTTTAACATTTTTTTTATAATTTGTTTTTGATTTGTGACCGACACTTTTTTTAACGCTTAATTGTTTTCTTCTTTTCTTGTATTTTTTTGTGTCTTGCACGCGTCGTTGTCTTGTTTTCGTTTCATGCACTGTGAACTTATTTCGTGTTGTTTCTTCTTTCTTCTAATTCGTTCACTTTTTGTGGGCGATTATGCTGTATAAGCCGTTATTTATTATTGTCAATTTGTCATTTACAATGTGACAGTTCAATAACAATTGTTTACTCTTTTTGCACAATCACTCTTTACTCTTGTGTTGCACTCTTCACGTTCCGGTGCATATCTCTCTTCTTAAGGTTGAAAAAGTAGATTACAATATTTATAGCGATAATCCACACTGATTTCTCTTAATGGTCAATTTATTCTAATGCTCTTTTGTGTAGTTGTTGCTGTTGTTGTTGGCGCGTATTAGTGATTGCGACAATTCGAATCAATTATGATGTAGTGATGATTACTTCTTATTGTGGCGTTTGCATTTATTGTTAATTTTTTTATATTTTTATAAATTTACCGCCGTAAATATGCGATGATGGTGTGCTTTAAAGATATAAAACGTTTTATTTTTTTCTTTCTTCACCAGCGTGTGCTTTTCACTTGTTTGTGTATCATAAAATACTGAATTGTATTGCTCGGCGCTGATAGAACGAAGTAGGGCTGGTGAGTGATATGGAAACCCGATAACCGTCTACCGAACTTGCCTTTAACGTCAAGACTAAACGCAAATGGTGATAAAAACTCGTAAACTAACAAAACAATGCCAAGAAACACGACGACGACGAAAACAACGACACCGAAGACGGCAGAGCGCTTGCTTCACAATGGAAAAAAAACACCACCACCATTAACCACCCAAAAGCAGGTAACAACATTTGTGGTTGCATCTCTGTCTCGCCAACGCCGACTTCATACTCACTCTTTCTCGCCCATTTGTTCACTCTCTATCATTCTGTGTGTGCTGCAAGATTTGTGGGCTCATAATTTAACCCTCATATCGCAAAACCCGCCTTTGACGTTACTTTCATTCAATTCAAGATGGCCTTTGTTTTGTTGCTCTCCATCTCTTTCTCACGTGCTCTCTCTCATCTAGTGTTGCCACTCGTTCTTTCATGTATGCGATGGCAGTTATCAGCCATTAACTCCTCCCCCTTTTGCAAAAGGGGGGATTTCGGAAATCTCCTGTAAATGCTCTTACGGTTTAGGCCAATTTGTCAAATTACAGGTAACTCTCTACACTAGCCATGGCGTATGTTAGTGTTTTAACCACAAGGGGCGGGTGTTGTCCCGCAGGTAAATGTCTATGCATGTATAGGTTGGCATGTTTTAGTTTCTGGCATTTGTTCATGTTAAAAATCGTTAGTTGGTTTTTTTAGTTCATTCCTTTTTTTTGTTCGTTTGATTCGTTTATTAACTTTTATTGTTTTAAATTGTTGTTGGCACTGTGTTGCCGTTGTTGCTGTTGCCGGGGCTGGTAATTATTTCGCAGCATTATGTAATTAAAGGCCATAAATGTGTGCATGCGCGCATTTTTTCGTGCTTTCCTCCAACAAACACGCCATAATGGGAATTTGGGGCTTAATTTTGTTTCAGTCGTTCTTCATTCTTGCGTAGTGCCATTAAGTACTCGATACAATTCAATACATTTGAAAGTGGGTACTCGATACACAATGCAATACTTTCGAAAAGTGCTTGCTATCAATCGTTATTCTTAGTTAGGGCTATTAAGTATTTAAGTTGGGAAGTTGTTGATAGTGGGTACTTGTTTCGAAGTAAAAATAGGTTAACTCAATACTAGGTCAATTGTTATACCCTTGACACATAGGCGAGATAAAATGGTGAAATGCAGTGAAATGCAGTGAAAGGCAAGAGTAGGGGAAGATTTGATAAAGAAGGACCTCCTCTACATAAGTGAGACGACGTTCCAATGGACTTTGGCATTTGCTAACAGATGTGCTACTGATTCTGCAGTTCTCTGGAGATAGGACTGTCCTGTGGTGACTTGATCCTCCTTTGTGCCTAATTCTGGCCACAAGGATACAGTTCTCTTGCCATTGATTCATTGATTCCCATCCTATATTTGCCTGTTGCCGTTTTATTATAATAATTAAACAAAAACTGTCCATGTGACGATTTTGTGTTAAATTGAAAATTTCGAGCCGTAATCGCGAAAAAGACGTAAGCGCCAAAAAGAAAATTTTACCGGAGAGGGTTTTTTGTCAAGCATAAAGGCGTGTCGTCCATGTGATACAATTGTATTTGCTATATCTTTGTAAATATGAATTTTTAATTTTTAAAATTTTGGAATTAGAACCGTTGGACAACTTTCTATTGAATTTCATTAAAAAGCGAGTTTCGAAAAAAAATGGCGCTTACGACCTTTTCACGGTAGGGGAATTCGGGCTCGCTATCTCCCAACGTGGAGCTAGAATGTTGTCTCCGTGGCATTCCTTTGGCTCCTGCAGAAAATGTCTCTTATACTGACAACCATTGTTGTTGTTAGGAAGAATTCTAGATTGTATGCGTTGCACTTCCATTGAAATACGAGACATTATTGGGCGAGAACATTTTTACGATCAACCTTTAATAATTGGTTCACAAATCGATTGCATAGAAAGAAACGTTTTAAATAGTCGAATGTAACAATATAGGCTTTAATGTTGGAAAATGAAAAACCTATAGCGTGATTTTTAAAAATTGAAGAAAACACAAAAAAAATGTGTATAATTGAATGAAATATTTAAAGGGGTTTCTAACGAGAGGTGTTGTTTGGAATCACCCGGTATTTCGGTAGCCGTCACTTTTGAAGCTTTTATTCTTTGACATTTGACAAGTAGAAACTACACCATTACTAAAAATGGAACGATACACGCTTCAACAACGCATTGAAATGATTAAAATTCAATACAAAAAATTGAATTGATTAAAATTCACTACAAAAATGGTGCACATCTTGCAGTCACAGTTCGCAAAACTAAAGCATTTTTGGGTCGTCGTGAAGCACCTTGTCGGACCGCAATACTGAAATTGGTTAGTGATGCGAAGAATAAAACCCGAGCACGTCGCTCAAGAACCACTCAAAATATTGCTGCTGTAGCCCAAAGTGTTGAAGAAAATCCGGGTTTGTCAATTCCTCGTCGTTCTTTGGAATTGGGCATTCCACAAATGTCATTACACCGTATTTTGCAAAAACACTTGGGTCTTAAGGCTTATAAAGTTCAGTTAACACAAGAACTCAAGCCGGCCGATCACCAACAACGCCGTGTCTTTAATGATTGGGTCCTTGAAATGCATGAGAATGATCCGGAATTCCGTCGAAAAATCATATTGACCGATGAGGCCCATGAGTCATCTGGAAAACCCAAGAGATATTGTTGAGAAGCCTCTCCATCCTCAACGTGTGACTGTTTGGCGCGGTTTATGGTTCGGCGGGGTCATTGGACCTTAATTTTTAGAAAATTAGGTTCGATCAACAATTACAGTGAATGGATTGCGCTATCGAGAGATGATTAATGATTTTTAATGGTCGGAGTTGGATGATATTGATCTGGACAATGTTTAATTTCAACAAGACGGCGCTACGTGCCACACAAGCAACGAAACCATTGCTCTTTTACGGGAAAAGTTTCCGGACCGTCTCATCTCTCGAAGAGGTGATCACAATTGGCCCCCGAGATCTTGTGATTTAACACCTTACGACTTCTTCCTTTGGGGCCCAAGACCTCAAAGATAGAATTCGTGTGGTTATCGACGACATAGAGCAGCCACTTTGTTATGGAAAATTTTATGAAAAGGATATGGTCCTGTAAGCGTGGTCGTGGTGGCCATTTGGCTGATGTTGTTTTTCAGTGTTAACGTCATACCTTCCTCTAAATTATGAAATAAACATCCGATCATTTATCTCGAAAAAAACACATTTTTCTTTTAATACCAAAATAACACCTCTTGTTGGAGAACCCTGTATTTATTAGGGTAGCTAAATGAATGTCTGTCATTTACTTTTTGAAGATTATTCCATGCAAATGTTGCCCACGGTTACGCATCTGCTGGTCCATTTTGAAACTATAAAGCCCAATAAATGAGATCGTCGTTAAACCACGAGTATGTAAAACTCCGTTTCAAATAAAACTGAATTTAAACTTTAAATACGTTTTTGAGTGGCCAGTCAAATTAAGCCACACTTTCTAGTTTTATCAGAAAACATATGTTTCCGGTGAATAATTAAAATAATGTTAAACTTTTGTTGTGGATTTCGGAGGAAAGAAATAAATGTTTTAACCAAATGCGGCATGCAATCGATTGGATAAGTTCGGAAAGAAAACCATTGACCTGAAATAAGAATTAGAGCGAGTTCAACTGCAGCAAATACTCTGCTTATTAGAAGAAAAAAACGTCATAGCAGTCCAATTCTTCCATTGAGCCAAAAATAGAAAATGCGCTTAATAAATTTGTGTGCTAATAGGTGATCTTCTTCCCTAAATCCCATTCACCGAAATGACGACGTTGTGGTAGGTCGCCCGGCTTTAGCTTCTGCACCAGATGTATTTTGTATGGCTTTAGACCAAGGTCCTTACGTAAAATATTCCGGATGGTCGAATAATACAAACCCAATTGCTGCGGCTGGAGATATTTCTTCATTTCTTTAGTAACACTGGCGGATACAGCAACAATATTCCCCTCGGTACGCATTCTACGATGCGGGTTGGGTCAATGCTCTTAAGTTGTGCCATAGCTTTCAGACAATACAATTGGACCTCGCAAATATAGACTAGACTAGTGCTCCATATTCAGTAACCCTTCGGTATGTTATTTGCCACATTCTCCGGTCATACATCCTGAAAAGAAGACTACCGAGTTACGGGTGGTTTTCAATGCTTTAAATAAGACGTCTAATGGGAACAGTTTGAACGATATGCACCATGTTGGGCCGACTCTTCAGTCGGACTTAGTTTTGCTAATTTTGAGAATATGTACCGACAAAAACGAGTGGATCCCGCTCATTCCCCGTTTCAGCGGATTTTATTTCCGGATTCTCCATCAGATGTCGTTCAGGACTATGAGTTGACGCCCAGCTTTTTTCCTTCGTTGATTCCAGTAGTTCCGAGCCTCTAGGTATTCGATGGAACGCCCATCTAGATTCATTTTATTTCTGCCAAACTGGCTTTTTGTTATCGAGTAACCGCACACAAAAAAAAACGAAGTGCCCATCTATTCGCTGCAAATGCCAAACACATCTACATCACTATTATCAACGATATTTCTCTCCACCTCTCCTTCATTTTTATGAAAGTTAATTTCATGTTAAAATGTAGTCTAGAGTAGTTTGTTTCTTCTTTTTCGTTAGCAAACAAACTCCGCCAATAACAACAACTACAAAACATAGAAAATATCCCCAATAATATACTAGAAGCGATTTCATGTTTTATGAAATTTTATTTTATAACAAATGAACGGCATGGCACGTCATGCCGCTGCGGCGGCATTGGCATGCTATAGTGCAGTCTGGCATTTGTAATTAGAATTGTATACGACCGATTCGTCGTTCCCCAGTTCGTTCGAATTCAAGCCCTCTCATATTTATTCCAACAAATTAGATTATCTTTAGGTTTTCCATTTCTCTAATTTACTGAACAAATTAAGTAAATTATAATGTTAATAACAATTATATGGACTGGCTACATTATACCGAAATGACGAAGGAATGGATTGGCGTGCTTATTAAAAATGTTAATGTTTAGTTATTTTTGTTGTGTGTTTGGCATTAATGCAAATGTTGTGTTGTTATTGATCGTTTATGGCCACTTTGGGTAACAACACTGGTGGGAGACTCATTATTAAAACTGGAATGTTACGATCCGTGTATGTTGAAATTTCCATAACATATTCACAGGAGAAATTCATTACTTACTGGTTCCGTTTCTAATAGAAATCATCATTAAGTATAATTTTTTGTGAGTCGGTCTCTAATTATTATAACATTCGAATTGTGTGGTTGCTATGGAATGTACATAAAGGGTGGTCCACAATAAAAGTATATTTCTAAAATTTAAAAAACAAATGTATGATCAAACATTTTCATTATTTACGGAAGACGATACATTCATGAACTTCCACGGCCGGCTTTGCAGGTGCGCATCCTGTCAACCCAATTTTTCCAGACCTTGGTGAAGGCTTCTGGCTCTATATTCGCTTTCAGGCCTGAATCGTTAATGGATAGTTCACATAACATTGGAATTTCACGATAGGCAAATGAATTTGTATATAAGTTTGGGTAATTTCTCAAAGTGGTTCAATTCGCCATCTTACCAGCAGTGCCACATGTTTTTAGTGAAAACTTGGCACATTTTTAAAGAAAAACTGATAATATAAATTAAAAAATTAAGGTTGGGAGTCGCCTGGCTCCTTTGTATTGAACGCAAAGGTTTAATTTGCGGTCGAGTTTATTCCTTCCTTTCAGCTTGGTTATTTCCAATTAAAAACGTAGAGTTCAATACCGTTCTATTCGGTTGCCAATTATAATATAATTTTATTTTTATTCCAATACAATGACTTCAACTTTTTCTATCCCCAGAATACTTTATGTTTCTAAAGTGTCACAAATAAACTGAGTTGATATGGGTATGGGTGATAGGAATGATAAGTTGGGCAATGTGTTAACTTATATGACAAATTACAAATTTTAAACAAATTAATTCACACAAAAAAAATATTTTTGCATAAAAAATCTCTATTAAAAATTAATTAATTTTTACATAGCAAATAATATGTGATAATCTATAAAATAAAAGCTATTAAAAAAATTGTATTACAAAAAGTATATTTTAAATGACTTTTTTTAAATATATCCATTTTGTGGTTTCAAAAGTGTAGGGCTAAGTTAAACCAATTTTTTTTTCTTTTCGGTTTGAAGTCTGACATTGACGAAAATGTATCGCTTAACTATCACACAACGCGTAAAAATTATTAAAACCTACTACAAAAATGGTGATTCTGGCACAGCCACATATCGTGCTTTAAGAGGAGATTATGGTTTATGGTTATGAAGCACATTTCTCACTCGGTGGGTATGTTAATAATAAAAAAAAATTGTCGTATTTGGGGTCCTGAGAATCCTCAAGTAATTGAATAGAGGCCATTACATCCACAAAAAGTCACTGTTTGGTGCGCTCTATGGTCCGATGGTGTGATTGGACCTTATTTCTTCGAAAACGACGAGGGAACGACTGTCACCATCAATTCGCAGCGTTATGATCGTATGATAACCGACTTTTTTTTTGCGTGCTACTGAAGAATGCGGCTTGGAGAATATGTGATTTTAACAACACGGTGGCACATGCCACACAACTCGAACGAATATGGCTTTATTGCAATAGACATTTCCTGGCCGCGTAATTTCTCGTCATGGCGATCGTGTTTATGCAGATAAACCTGTAACTCTTGAGCACTTATGAACCAAGATTCGTCAAGTTATGGCTGAGATACCGCCCAAAAAGTGGTCGAAAATTACCTCAAAAGAATCAATGGTTGCAACACTTCGCGTGGTGTTCATTTAAATGATGTAGTGCTTCACACATAATGTCAACGTTCAAACTTTATAATAAAAAAGAAATATCATGAAAAAAAATATTATATATGTGTTTTATTTACGTTTACTTTTAAAAAGCAAAATGGATAACCCTTTATATTTATGTAATATATGATGTACGGTCAAATATCCATAAAACGGCTCGTTGCTTTCTGCAATGTAACTGATTCAAATGGATCAATAATCAACAATATTGAAATCCGTAGAAAAGTCTGATTAACTTCTTCATTATCAACCCCAGATATCAACCCCCCAGATGAGCAACATTTTGTTTTTTTTTATTTATTTTAAACAAAAGACCACTTTCTGATGCCATCACAAATCAATTGTTCGTTTATTTCTACGAAAAGTTTGACTTATGGAAGTTTGTGCCGTTAGGTTTCTTCGAATTATAATGAAATTCAAGTTATGGAAATTCAAGTTATAGAAGACCAATTTAAGGGAATTTGTCTCATTAACACTACTGTCACTATAAGTGCTTCGACTTAAAGAAAATTCGACTTATGGAAGTTCCACAGTATATGTATACATCTGCTTCCGAGGGCCTTAGCTATTTAAACCAGCGCTAATCCAAAAAAAAAACAGAAAATGAAGAAGAAAATAAAGTTTCTTGAAGTCACTATTTTTATTGACTGCCTATTAATTAGTTTCAGAGTAAAATATATTGAATGTTTATGATAAATATCTCAACGTACATTAATAAAATTTCAGAATATCCTAATAATACTGAATACTTGTTGAAGCCTCGATAAAAAAAAACGAAATTGTTGAGTCGTTTCATTACGAACAGATCTATTTTTTTAATAGCTGTATAAAAAGTCCCAAAATATTTGACTGCAAAATAAAATTATTTTTAGAATATTTACACTTTCAGTATTTAGATTGGATAACTATGGAGTATTTATTTTTTATTTATTTATTATTAATTACAATACAAAGTAAATTTATATTCTAATTTTGGGTCCAAGGGTAAACCGGGTGACAAAGACCATATGTTTAGATTTGCAGCGACAGACCAAAGCCTCTGGTGGGAATCGAACCCACAACCCCCACGCTGATAGGCAAGCGTGGGGGTTGTGGGTTCGAACTCGCCTACCGGGGCGCCTAACTATGGAGTATAATTCAATCCGACTTCTATACACGATAAGAATTAAAACTGCTGTAAAAATAATTGTTTTAAACATTTTATGGCCGATTTTGAAAAGTAAAAGTAAAAATCGGAATTTTTACAGCAAAAATCGGCACAAATGTTGAAGGCCACATTGAGGTTACCTAGATAAGAATGACTTCAAACAGACGACTTTGTTTCGTAAAGATTTCTTATAACTATAAACATATCGTCACCAGAAATCCAAAATTACCTATCAAGCTTTTTCATAACTATACAGGAGAAGCAAAAAAACGTTGTATTCGTCTATAAAATTTTAAATAGTCGATAAATTTTTGAAATTATAACAGTTCAATCAAAATTAATCCAAAATACAATTGTGGATTTTTCGATGGTTAGTCATTTGGATCTTCGGTGGACTTCGAAAGCCATTGTGTGGAGTGAATATATTTTTTTAAAATAATTTTTGGTTTACACGAGTTTAATGAGACGGTGTCGAGTCTTGTTGTCCATGGTCTACGACCGAACTATTTGCTTGTCCAAAATATTTTTCCGATAATAAGTCGCATTGACATTTACACCAGGCTTAGTCCCATCGCCGAACGTCATAAAAATCGTCTATACGTTGGACGAATCGATGACAGATTTTCAAAGTAATTTTATATAATTAGTTAAAGTCTGAACCTATTCATAGTGATTTGCCAGAGTATTCTGCTCACAAAGGAAAAACAAACAAAAAATCCTTTATAAGGAACCAGTCAAAAGTGAGAGAAATAGAAGTTCAGCGGGCAAATTAGTCAGCCTCCTACTCCACAGCCCTGCTTACAATACGCGGCTGTATTTCCTTCCACAAAAATCGTTCTGCTGGTCTGCTTCATTTGAATAATCGTCGATATTTAATGCTGCAAATCCGAAAAAGATTTCTTAACAAAGACCATATAAACTATAGGTAGAAGACCCCACTAAATATGGAAGTTTTAAAGTCAATTTATAACTGCGTTAATTGTTCGTTTGTCTCCAGTTCAAGAATACAAATTAATTTGTAACAGATTCATTATTTATTATTTCCATTCCAATTAGAAAAAAAAATCAATCTTTTGATGTTCCGTAGTGTGGGTATGATTGTACAAATCCCATTCATAAATAAGATTCGTGCACACATACATAGCTCTAAGTTTGTTGTCTGGAAAAAGGCAATAAATGGAATAAATATCGTAAATCAATATCAAAATAAAAAGAATACAATTAGTAACCAATTTTGTTTATACAATAAAATTATATACTCGTACACGTACAAAACATATACAGAATCTATAAATACTGTGTATATATTTGTTTGTCATATCGTATATATGTACATATGTATTGACATATATAATACTGGACAACAAATTAACAAAAAGTTACGGTTCTCAAACATTTCATTGATTTAGATTTCCGCAATTTGAGGTTTCCGGCACGTATCATTTTGAGGAATTCAGGATGGACAAACAGCACTTTTTGAAGGATCCTGACGTTTTCTACCGTTGGTAGAGATCCAAAGATAGTTAGATGCTCTATAAAACCAGCATCTTATTTAAATGCAATTAAAATATTTGTCGCTGAGCCTACATTTGTAAGAGTTTCGTGTAAGCGCATTAATTGTTATTAAAATAATATAAATTGTATAATTGTAAATGTAGATTGAAGGCAAAATCAAGGCCCACTACATTGTTGTGTATGAAATTTGAAAAATACTGTTTAGATAATAAAAAAAAAGGATTCAGGAAAATAGAAAGATTTTTAAAACTCGGTCAAGACCAACAATTTGAGAAAAGAATTAATTTCATCTTACAAATGAAGCGATCTGATGCGTCGAACTGGAAAAATGTCATATAATTTCAATTAAAGCACGAATATTAAAAAAAGCTAGTGGTTCTAGCGTCTGAAGGTACTCCTGTTAATTGTAGCCTATTGGTTTTTCTATACATATGCCAAAATTTGGAAAGCTTATCATTAAACACAACCGAGTTATGCCGAACTTTTTACTATACTGACTAGGCAATTTTCCAATGTATTAAGTGCTGCCGACATCGCCATTAATTTGCGTAGACCAAGCTTCCCCACGACAAGTTTGAAAAAGTATACCTAGGAAAATAGAAAATGTCTATAATAGGTCAGTATCAAAGATAAACCCTTCAAAATTGGCACACATGTAGAGAAAGACGTCGAATATTTACGTTAGTAATTTCTCGTGAAAGTCATGGAAATATGTCTCGTTTAGAGCTCGACCAATTAATTCGCCCTATGAGGTCAATTATCCAAAACCGAATATTTTTCATTCCAGCCATGTAAAATAAAATTGTATTGGGTCGTTGTTCTCCGGCAAATACTAATGTGTTGAACGTTTTAAAAGTTTAGGGTTGAAATCCAACCCTGTTACTTTCTATTTTGTATACACTCGGCCGCATACATCTGAGTACAAAATATAAGATCATATTTTGCAACAGCAGTTGAAAAAATGTAATTCTTCTATACAAAGAGTTATAAACAATTTCAAAAACACTGGAGTTTAAGTGTCAAAACTCCATTCTGGCTGACCGCCTAAGTTAACTCAGCGTGACAAACGAGTAGTGGTGCAATCTGTTCAGCAAAATCCCAGACTAACCGCATCAAAAAAAGCTGAAAACCTACATGAACAGTTTAATAAGACTGTTTACCGTTCGCAGGATTTTAAAAAAGGTCAAATATCAAAGTCCACGTGACACGGAAGAAGCCTCGAGTGTCATTAGTGAATAGACAAAAACGAATTGCCTTTGCAAAGGAACACATAAACAATCTTCCAGGTATTGTTCACTGACGAAAGCAAGTATTGCATATTTGCCATAATAGGACGTCAACTTGTTTGGAGAAAACCGTACACAACCCTGAATCCAAAATATTGAACATAGTGACGGCGTTGTGATGGTTTGTGGCTGTATGGCCAGCAAAGGTACGGATAAGTTAGAGTGTATTCCAACAACGATAGATCATAGAGTCTATTTAGATATTCTGTAGAAAAAAAACCTTTATGAAAGTGTGCAAAAATTGGGAATTGAAGACGAAGTTGTTATTTTGAATTTCCCAGCATTTTGACAATTCGTCGTTCGTAAGTTATAGTGTTCTATAACGCAAAATAGGAAAAATTGAGATAAGACTGATTTTTGGGTCAATTTATCGAGATCTGTCGATCTGTGTAATCAGTTTGCTTTTATTCTTTATAGTTTCCGAAATATTATACATCGACTTTGTGCTATACAATACTTTACATTTGACATTTTGCAATAAAGAACTAAACTTTAACATGGATTTCCCAAAAAAACATTTTTGTCATATAGAACACAATAACTTGCGAACGACGAATTGACAAGTACACAATTACTAAAAATTAACAACGCATTGAAATTATTAAAATTCACTACAAAAATGGTGAAAATCTTGCAGTCACAGTTCGCAAAACTAAAAAGTTTTCGGACCGTGTTATCCCTCAAAGAGGTGATCACAATTGGCCACCGAGATCTTGTGATTTATTCATTTGGGAGCCAACAGCTCAGCGCCATTATTAAAAATGGAACAAATTATTAAATTCAGTATAAAAATGGTGAAAATCTTGCAGTCACAGTTCGCAAAACTAAAGCATTTTTGGGTCGTTTGTCCATTCCACGTCGTTCTTTGGAATTGGGCATTCCACAAACGTCATTACATCGTATTTTGCATAAGGACTTGGGTCTTAAGGCTTATAAAGTTCAGTTAACACAAGAACTCAGGCCGGCATCAACGTCGTGTCTTTGCTGATTGGATCCTTGAAATGCATGAAAATGATTCGGAATTCCATCGAAAATTCATCTTGACTGATGAGGCCCATTTCCACCTCGGTGGCTATGTCAATAAGCTAAATTGTTGCATCTGGGGCTCGGAAAACCCAAGAGTTATTGTTGAGAAGCCTCTCCATCCTTAAAGTGTGACTGTTTTGTGCGGTTTATAGTCCGGCGGGGTCATGGGACCTAACTTTTTCGAAAATGAGTTTGGATCAACAGTTGCGCTATCGAGAGACGATTAATAATGGTCGGAGTTGGATGATATTGATCTGTACAACGTTTACTTTCAACAAGAAAGTTGAACTGTAAATGATACTACAAGACAGAAATAGCGTTGGAATGAAATTGTTGTTATTACAATCTGCTAGATAATTGCATGGCATTTATCGCACGAACGAGTGGACCAGTGAACGGGGACAATTTTGGAAATAAAGTTCTCACCAAATTGATTTGGATCTGGTAGGAACCGAATGTCATTGATTTTAGCTGATTACTTTTTGGAAACAAGAATTCAGTTAGCATGGCTCGATAGCGATCGCCATTCAGCGTAACGGCAGCTCCTACCTCTTTTCGAAAGAAATAAGGACCGAAACTGCACCCAAAATGTTCGTTAACGGCTTGCGGATTGTTTTCGCTCGAACTATGGGAACTATGTTGACCGTAAAATGCACGAACTTCGCGAACAGATTTATATGATTCAAAATGAATATCCACAATTTGGAAGCGAACCTACTGAATAGAGACTTCAACACAGTTTGCCATTATCAGTTATCGATATCGATAGACCTCATGCAGTATGGTTTTCACTTATTTTTAAAACCAGAAATATTATTTTTTTGTAAGGGAAAATTACCTCCCGTCTGTCTCTTATGAACCTCCCGTTGTACTTGAAGTCGCCTCCAGTACACTCATCTATGAATTATTTTTTTTTTTACTGGAGTAAGTTCTGTCTGTCTGCCATAAGAACTTATCTTAACAGATGGCTATAAAACACAAAGATCCATTAACTAACTCTGCTAATTAAAACGACGTTATAACGTTTTTTTAACAAAAATATTCGCACATTAATATTTCATGTTCAACAATAAGAATATCGGAACAAAGTGTTCTTTAAACATCATAGCGACTACCAAGTGATAGAAAACAAATGAAATGCATTCAGACACAATATTCGGCTATAGAAGTGTACACATAATATATTTTTTTTTTTTTTGTGGAATTTTCAGGGTTATTCCAGTTCCAATTCAAAACGAAAAAGTGTTAAAAATGTATTCACTCAATAATTTCAATGAATCTCAGTTCCGCGAAAAATGCGCGGCATTTATTCTGTAGCTGAGGACGATGCTACTCATAAAATGTGTATGATCGTCGTTGTTGTTGGTGCTCTTAATGACTTCTGAGTAAGTCGTCCTTGCAAACCTCTAAAAGTTGCATGACTTAAGTAAGGTCGGCCCGACACTTGCGTTCTCATACACACACACGCGTCTGCGCACTCGCAATTCATGGGTGGAAAGAAGGGAACAAATGTAAAAGAGCATTCGTAACTGCGAACGGTAGTCAATGTATTGTTACGAGTATTCGATTGCCTGTTTAGGGGTTTTTACTTTGAAACATTTGACATGGACACGGTGAAGGCAAAAGTGCACAGTGGTTTTAAACCGACGTAAAAGAGAGGCAGATTTTTTAAAAAAAAAAAAAAAATAAACTTAAATATCGTAGTTAACTTTTGCTACAAAACAAAAAAAATTAATAACAAAAAGTACTGAATAACGACCATACAATTCTGATGTACTATGGTTCCCTGAGTAAACAAATTGTCGAAATTTGTTTTGTATGGAGTGGTTTTTTATATAAAATTCTGAGACTTGGAGACCTTTAAAAAAATTATCGCAATTACTGTTTTAGTCCTTGCCTTAAGTGAGTATTAATCTGAATGGCAGTTTCAAAGTTATTAACAAATTTAAATCAAACAATTTTTTTTGAATTTTGTTTTATTTTTGAATCATTGCCTGTGTTTTTCATAAATCCACATATCTTAAATTTAAAATAAGTCATAGATGATTCAAATCGATGGAGGGCTTTCGCTATTATTCACAATTTAGTGAAGGCCATTTTTGTCATCTCCCAT
The DNA here is from genome assembly GCA_958296145.1 of Hydrotaea cyrtoneurina. Taxonomy (NCBI): domain Eukaryota; kingdom Metazoa; phylum Arthropoda; class Insecta; order Diptera; family Muscidae; genus Hydrotaea; species Hydrotaea cyrtoneurina. Next base: position 44,198,888 of record OY282514.1, on the reverse strand, counting down.
ATGAGAAATTAATTCTCAAAAATTGTTATTTTATAAAAAAACAAGTGGACAAATAGTAAGTTCGGCCGGGCCGAATCTTATATACCCTCCATCATGGATCCTTAAAAAGTCAATAAATAAGAAAACTAACTGAGTTTTTGGGCCGCTCGTGACCCGATAGTCCCAGGAACCCGATCACAAATTGTATCCAAATCATGAAAATAAATGCATATTTGGGTTCGCGAGAAAATTTCGTTGCATTTCGATACCCATGTGTCCATGTTTGTCAAGGGACGGTTTTTGGGCCGCTGGTGACCCGATAGTCCCAGAAACCGGATCAAAAAATTTAGGCAAATCATGAAAATAAAGGCATATTTGGGTTCGTGAGTAAATTTCGTTGCACTTCGATACCCATATGCGCATGTTTATCATGGGCCCTTTTTTGGGCCCCAAGGGTCCACGGAACCCATGAGCACGCCCATTTTTGGGATTTTTTTCCCATCTATAAATTATATAAACTTAGAACTTAGATGTAGTGAAAAAAAATATTTGAAAAATTTGATTACGGCCGGAATATATTTAGTCCCGTAAAGGGGAACTTTTTCCCCTTTGGTCCGATATGGCCCATTCTCGAACTTAACCTGCTTATGGGCAAAAAACATCTTCCTACAAAATTTCAGCTTTTTAGCGTTGGTCGTTCGCACTCTATCGTGATTTCAACAGACAACAGACGGACGGACGGACGGACAGACAGACGGACATCGCTAGAATGTCTTAGAATGTTACACTGACCAATAATATATATACTTTATAGGGTCGCAGATCACTCTTTCGAGGTGTTGCAAACGGAATGACAAACTTAGTATATACTCCATCCTATGATGGAGTGTATAACAACAACCTATCTATAGGCAATATCGACCTTTCTGTGTACTCCGGGAGCAGATGGGCTCTTGAGTACCGGTCACGCCGGAATCATGGTTATCTGACTGGAGGATAAAAATGAACGAGTCAAAATGCAAACACTGAATTTTAATGTCCGCCATTGAAATTAGATACTATTTCACAATCCGATACTGTAACATACCTAGGGATCCACCTGGATTGGAGACTAACCTGGCGAAGGCACATTAAAGCCAAGAAGACCTCAATACACCAGCTCCACTGACTGATCAAGACAAAGTCCAAACTCAGTCTGCAATACAAGGTCCATTTCTAGAATACCATAACGGCGCTCTGCTTTGGGGCAAAGCAAGCTCGAGCAACATCTACAAAATTCAAAGAGCCCAGTCGAAAACATTGCGGTTAATTTCCGGCGCACCCAGGTATATGAGAAATGAAAACATCCACAAAGATTTGAATGTACCTCTAGTCAAAAATGCAATCCAAGACATCAGGATAAAGCACCAATGCAAACTTCGCCATTAGGGTGGAGTGAAATTCAAAAAAAAAAAGTTAACCTCGGAAAGAGATGTAGTCTGGGGTCCTAATGAGGGGAAAAATAAAGAAAAAAATTTTAGGGGTCGCGCCACTTCCTCGAAATTTGGAAATTATCGCTATTTTAGCGTTAATTTTAGAAAAATCCTAAAAAGTTTTATGTCAATAAATGTTTGCAATAGCGTAAACAATGAAATAAGGGCATGAAAAAATTTAAAAAAAATTTTCTCAAATAAAATAAAATAAGTCAAATCGCCCCTTCTTCAGAAAATTGACTGAACAATGAAATCGCCACCAAAGCTACAAATATTAGTCGATTATCCTCATATTTGCCTCAAATACTTTTGTTTGGGCACTGAACAAGCTCAAACTTTTAAATTTCGAATAAGTTAAGTCGTTAATTTTTAGGATTTTTCTAAAATCAACGCCAAAATAGCGATAATTTCCAAATTTCGAGGGAGTGGCGCGACCCCTAAAAATTTTTTAAAATTGTTTTCTTTATTTTTCCCCTCATTAGGGCCCCAGACTACATCTCTTTCCGAGGTTAACTTTTTCAAATTAAAAAAAAGCATGTTTTCACTCCACCCTATTGGCCATCATCAAAATATTTTTGTCGAGACAAATATTAAATATACCAAGTATATTCAAAACTCTGGAGAAATTAACGTCAGGTTGTCTGAACCTTTTATATCGGACAATAGAGGTCGCGCCTCTATTTCACGAGGTTTAAACCAAAATGTGAACATTGTCTATATAGACTAAACAATTTTAACAATCAAAATCTGTCTTTGGAGGCCCCCGCCGCTACTTTACGAGGTTTAAACCAAATTTGGTTTAAAATTCTCTAATATGTGAACATTGTCAAGATACTCTATAACGCTGAACGACTACTACTAGGCTGTAGATGCCCCTGCCTCTATTCCAGGAGGTTTTAAACCAAATGTGATTTTCAAAAAATCTCTCGAATATGTGATCATTGTCTATAAAGCCGCGATCATCATGTGATACAAGTAACAGTCAAAACTACGAATACGTCAACCTACGACTGTGGAGGTCCACCACCTCTATATCTGATCCCTAGATGGGGGAGTTTTAACACGTGATTCAAAAATTAACCACCGTCCCCTTTTATGATTTGTCTAAAGTCGAAGCTGTGATCTATGGGAACAAATCAAACCAGGATGTCTGAGAATCCAAAGATGCATTCAAAACGTTTTTGAATACGGGAAACTGTATCCAAAAACCGTTTGAATTCGTCTGTGGAATTGTAAATTTAACCAATTTTTACGTATAGCAGTAGGTTACCTGTGCGATTAGCAGACAATAATCCACTGGTCTAAAAAATGTATCTGATGCAGAGAAAAATTTCGTTGTTGCAACCACTGTGCGACGATTAACTAGAATTTTGGCGGTCATTGAATTGAAATGTTTGAACGCAGTCAGTGGCCTGTTTTTTACAGAATTACAATTAGTTTTTCCAAAAAAAAAAAAAAAAAAAACTACAACTAAAACAACCTTTTGAAGAAGATGACGGAACATGCTCGCACACACACATTCGCCCACATTAAGGGATAGATGGCAGAATGTTTGTGTTTACCTGTACGTCTTAATTAAGGTGAGATGTTTATGGCCACGCGAGTTAGAGGGCCTTTTGTTTAGTGTCCCTTTATGGCGGACCATAAATAATTTATGTTAAACCATGCAACCTTTTGTTGGAAAACATGAACATGATCCCAATATCGCCACACGGCTCTCATAAACCTGGTATTGCCATGGCCTCCTTCGTCCATTTTCCTTTTTTGTATTTAACTCATAAAGGATCATGGCCTCTCTGGCCAAAGAAGTGGGTTTGGCCTCCTCATAATCACCCAGCTACTACACACACACACAATAACTCTCCATGCTAAGTTACTAAATCCTCCAGCCGCCTACCTGTTGTACTAAGTACTGGGAGTTGTAGTTAGTAACTAAGTAATCCCTTTAAGGTCACCTAAGCGCTAATAGTCAGCAGGGCCAGTGTCTTAATCATTGTGTTAGTAAACATTCAATATGCTGTCGCATTGTCCGGCAGATCTTTTGTTTTGAATTATGGCCAAGAATTCCCATGGATTATCACTCCGGTGTGGGCAGTCGTTGAGTGTCACTTTGGATTAAGTTGTCCGATTCTTTTGAGTTTATCAATGGACGGCTGCTGCGCTTGTTTTCACAAACATTTGCGGTTACTTTGTCGAGGCGATAATTTGATTTACAATCTCATTCATGACAATTGTTTGGTAGTAGCTGGTGTTGTCGACCATAATCGATTGACTTATCGAGTTTTCTTTCAGAAAAAAGATTAATGCAAACATTTTTCAGCACGTTACTCTGAAACTACCTTCTTGATTTCGTTTGCAGAGGAAAGTGCAACAAATAATGAATTTTGTATTGAACAACAGCTGACTCTTGTTGTGCCCTAAACAATTGCGTCACATGCAAATATCAACGCCAACACAATTGTTTAGGTTACGTTGCGCTCTTTGCCATTGAAGTTTGTCAGTTATTAGCGTCGACCAATTCGGATAAGTGTAATATATTTCACTGAAACGATCTTAGAGAGAGATAAAATATTGTTGGATTGATAATTTTCCAGTTCTCCTACGAAATTATAACATTTCTTAATTTTTATCTAATTTTATCTGATCAACCTTTTTCCAACTCGTTGAATTTTTTCAGTGAAATGTATATCACTTAAACGATCTTAGAGCGAGAAAAAATTGTTGGAATGACAGTTCTCTTAGAAAGTTATAACATTTCCTAGATATTATTATCTGATCAACTTACTTGCAACTCTTTAAATTTGTTCAGTCAAGCGGAACACTTTTCATATCCGCTGTTTTCAATTAAGCGAAGTTATTAATTGAATTAGTTAATTAATTCGATGAGTTAAGCGAAATAAATCACTGTAATGAATTATTATGGGGGTTCTCTTGAAAATTTACGATTTCGTTAAAGGTTTTTTCGAGTTTGATAATGCCGACACCTTTGACGTTTTAAGCTTATAAAATGTTATATTTCCCAACTTGTTATGCTAAAATTTAACTGCCTATAAAAAAATAGCCCCCGTACGAGGCAGCAAAACGGGCAAATAATTCTGCACAATTGAGAAGCAGCCTCGGCCGATCTCACAAAATTCCTCACCTAATCTTATACTGACGTGGTACTAGTCCAAGAACCTTGAGTCAAAAAAATATAAAGGGTGTGGACTTAGTTCCAAGTGTTATACCCTTTTTGTACCGAACAGGCAGGACAATGTTAGAACCTGCATTGTAGCCGGAACTGAACTTAATCTAATCATTTCTCATGTCAATTTAGCTGTGGTGATGTCACGGTTATCAGCATAAAGGTTCAAACTGATATCAGTTTGCATGTCGTACGAAGCTGCCGAACCAGCAAACCGGTGACACCAGATTACTATCGGAATTCGGGTTTCAAGGACAGTTCAGTGTGCCAGAAGGATAGTCGAATTATATAGTAAAGAAAATATAATTTCTGACCCTGCCTCGACAAGAATTCCCTGATAGGGACTCATGCCTAGGAGGATTGAGCGATTTCCACAGACCGATTTAGGATTTAGGAACGGAAGCAGGTGATCCTGATGAATGCTGCGTCTTTTAATAAGAAATGCTTGCACCATCAAGGGCTGTGGAGGCAATTTCCGGCATCACAGTGAGGAAAGTAGCCACGGATTCGTCTATGGTTGTTAATGAATGTAGGCAGGCTTCGAGGCTACTTTTTATGGTTGTAGTCCCGTAAAGGGTGCTGGGTGCTAGGAAATAGGGCAGCGAAGATCGGTTAAACTGCCAATCAGCTACTTCTTAAGAATGCAAAAGAAACAAATCCTAAAAAGAACACTCGAGATATGGGATGGGTAATGGTAACGGGAGTTGTCTCACTGCTCAATCACGGCGAAGATAACAAATGAGATAACAGATACCCAGACTTCTGCTGGATGTGCGATGATGAGTTGGAGACAGTAGATCAAGTACTTTGTCATTTACAAATCCACAGACAAAAGTGTCTTAGGACTAGATTAATGGCATAACCGGGGGACTTCACAAAGATCGGGGTCGAAGAGGTAATAGGCTTCATAAGCGGCATAAGATGGCTGAACGACAAGGGATGTGGGTACATAACAGACTAATCAGCCAGCGGACAGCTCACCATACTTTCTTCCGATGTTTCACATTTTGTATTTTTGTTTCCACACCTACATCTCTCTATCAAGCGAAGCAGGGATTCACAATGGGCCCCTTGGGTCTTCGAGTTGAAATGCATTTTTGAATGCACTACCCTTCGTAACCTAACCTATACCAACCTCGCAAACATTTAGCGCATGGAAAATGAATGTGAAATTGCGTATTCAAATTTCTAGTATTAAATAAGAAAGATATTGTTAATTTTTTAAAAGTGGACCTGGCTGGCATTAAGCTGCCCAATTTTATTATGATATTAATTACATTCATTTAGATTTTTGACACGAATTAATCACAGTCCACTGGCAAAGTGGTTACAACTCATGATGTAATTGCAACAATCATTTGTGTGTCTGTTCTTAAATCCTAATTAATTTTTTACACTTTCAAGAACATAACTTGGGATATTGTAGATTTTTCCATGTCCATGGCAGGCTTGGCAGAACCTAAGATCCACATCATCATTCGCGTCCCGGAATGACCATTTCTCCGGCACGCATTTTATGTATCCAAATGATCTTTACAAGCTCTATTGATTTGTATTATGTTACTGACATTTTATTTTCTTGAATATTTCCGGAACAAGTCAATTTTGCCAAACACCGGCGACATCTGTTGGTCAATAGTTTCGAGAGCAACAGATGTGGCAGCATTGCACAAAACTGAGTGAGTCGTGTGACACGCTATGTAGAAATTGTGTGTCAGGTTGTAGTCGCTGCTAATTGCCAAACGTAGGCAGACTCAAAGATTAATAAACTCCACGGCAAAGAGTATACAGGGTTCTTCAACAATAGATGTTATTTTGGTATTCAAAGAAAAATTAATTTTTTTGAGATAAACGATATGACGTTAATAATGAAAAACAACATCAGCCAAATGGCCGCCACGACCACGCTTACAGGACCATATCCTTTTCATGAAATTTTCCATAACCAAATCACGAATTCTATTTTTGAGATCTTGAATCGACGCTGGGCTGTTGGCGTAGACCTTATCTTTCACGTGGTACCAAAGGAAGAAGTCGCAAGTTGTTAAATTACAAGATCTCGGTGGTCAATTGTAATCACCTCTTCGAACTTTGCGAACTGTGACTGCAAGATTTTTACCATTTTGGTAGTGAATTTTAAAAATTTCAATGCGTTGTTGAAGCGTGTATAGTTCTATTTTTAGTAAAGGCGTAGTTTCTACTTGTCAAATGTCAAAGAATAAATGCTTCAAAAGTGAAAGCTACCGAAATACCGGGAATTCAAAATAACACCTCCTGTTGGAGAACCCTGTATCTTGAACGTGATGTAAACCAAATCGGAAGCTTTGACCATAAATTGACTGTGATTATGAGTTAAATACCAACTCCGCACGTCAGAGAAAAGTAAAGGGTTATCCATTTAGCTTTTTAAAAGCAAACGTTTATTACACATAAAATATTTTTTTTCATGATATTTTTTTTTATTATAAAGTTTGAACGTTGAAACACTACATCATTTAAATGACCAAGACGCAAAGTGTTGCAGGCATTGATTCTTTTGAGGTAATTTTCGACCACTTTTTGGCACATATTGGGCGGTATCTCAGCCATAACTTGACGAATGTTGGTTCTTAAGTGCTCAAGAGTTAAAGGTGTATCTGCATAAACACGGTCTTTAGCGTAGCCCCACAAAAAAATTACGCGGCCAGGAAATGTCTCTTGCAATAAAGCTATATTCGCTCGAGTTGTGTGGCATGTGGCACCGTCTTGTTGAAACCACATATTCTCCAAGTCATATTCTTCAATAGCAGGCAAAACAAAAGTCTGTTATCATACGACCATAACGCTCCGAATTGACGGTCGTTTTCGAAGAAGTAAGGTCCAATCACACCTTCGGACCAAAGATCGCACCAAACAGTGACTTTTTGTGGATGTAATGGCCTCTGTTCAATTACTTGAGGATTCTCAGAACACCAAATACGACAATTTTGTTTACTAAATACCCACCGAGTGAGAAATGTGCTTCATAACCATAAACCATAATCTCCTCTTAAAGCACGATATGTGGCTGTGCCAGAATCACCATTTTTGTAATAGGTTTTAATAATTTTTACGCGTTGTGTGATAGTTAAGCGATCCATTTTCCTCAATGAAAAGAAAAAAAATTGGTTTAACAACTAAGTTTGACAGATGTCGAATTCCAGCCCTATACTTTTGAGACCACCAAATGGATAACCCAATATATGAATTTAGCACACGACGTAGCTAGGCTGAGCAATCCAAAATTGTACTGATTGGACAAAAAGCTGGACGGACTGGAAAATGTTTGTGAAGAAGAAAATATGTCACAACAAAAATGGAAATGGTCACTACATCAAAGTGTAAGTGTCCAGTGTAAGTTATTCCTGTAGAAACTGATTTAAGCGTATACGTTTTCGAATTCGATGAAGAAAACTACGAAAATCAAGTAAAAAATCACGAAATAAGAATTACGTGGTTGTCATTTTAGAATCTCGTCCGAGAGTCGTAGAAACCGGTCCGCATTGACATTCCTAGGGCATTGGATATTACGGAACAAATTAAGATTGAAATACGTCATCAAAAAAAATTGAGAATGAGATGGAAATTTTTCACATTTTTTTTGTTCCCTCACATTGAATGTAGTTTTGAGGAGAAGACACAACAACTGTCCGAAAAACGATGCGATGAACGAAAGCTGAAAAAATTGAGATCATCAAGTGTAACGTCGAGGTAGTAATCGAGTTTGGCTTCCTCGCTTTCGCCAATAACAGAAAAATGATACCATTGAAATGAAAAAAGATCGTGAATGAATCGCCCATGTCCTGACAATCGTGCGATTGTGAAATCACATGCGAATCGTCAATAAATGTTCTTCTTGTCCTACACTTCACGCGTATACAGGGAGAAAACATATTAAATAGTATAAGTGCATCGTTTTTTGATACTTTTAAAATAAATTCAATTCATATGAGTTCATCAGGTATAAAGCATGCGATCGACAATCGCCAAATATGGTGTCTCTGTGACACCAATTTTGCGATTTCAAATCACAATTTTAAACCAAATGCTATTGTCGGGACGTGGGCGAATATTCAGCGGTATTAGTGTATTTGAAGTAGGGGACCAGTGCGCAAAATGACAGTACCGACGTTGGCCAAAGCATGGGCTGAGTGAGCGCTGGCGAATTGACCGAAACACTACAGTTAAAAAAGGCAGATAAGGAATATAAATACTTTAGTGGAAAGACCAAACGGAAAGAGTGGTAAATATCCCGTCGTACCCTTTATCAAATTTAAATGATATATTAATAAATATGGCGAATGGATTTAAATAATGTAGAATAACTGTTTTATATATGGGACTGATATAAAAAAAATATGTCTGTCAGAGTTCGTTCCCCGTTGTAAAACAAAAACATCCTGTTTTAAAATGGAATTTTATTCCTTACAATTATTTAATTTATGGAAATAAAATTATGTTAACACAACTTCTTTTTGTATAAATTATAAAAATACAGGCCTTTTAAAAAATCTCAGAATTGGAAAGTTTAAAAATGTATGTTAAAACAAAAAATGTTGTGATAAGTTTAATAAAAAAAAAACAAAATTGTTTTTATATCTTTTCTTGCTAAAATATCTTAAACGTACATAAAGAGGACTTTTTTTCAACAGAGAACAACAAATGTTCTACAACATGAAGAATAAATTTTGAGTAAATAGTGCTTGTTAAGAATTTGCCATTTAAAAACTAAAAACTATTTAACACAAAACAAATTAAGAAAAAAAATGCAAAACATTATAAATGCCTATTAAAAAAAGCGTAATTATCGACAGTCAGAATGTACATATAGAGATATATAGAGAGAGAGAGTATGGATGCTAAGGACCAGATGGTAGGGGAAAAGAAAATCAAATGATTATTAGAAAAGTTACGACTACGAGTTTCATAAAGATGTTAATAAATTAATTAATGAAAAAAAGAAGAGAATATTACATTTTGTTATTGTAGTTTATTTTACATTTACATTTTTTCGATGTATAAAAATAGTTAAATAGTTAGCGATAGTAGACTTATAGTTTAAATTTAGTTTTATCTCAATGTTCGTTCGGTCTTTGTAGATAGGATCTCAAGTCGTTATAAAAAAATAGTGTATGTATATACTTTCATTGTTGATATGACTTAAATGATTACAAGTGGCATTTCTTGTTGTTTTAGTTTTTAGTTTAAAAATATTTATATATATATATATATATGCATATATACAACTTCAGTTAACATGCGTTTGCGGAGACATGTTCCTCTCTAACATTAAGCAGAGCCCATTAATGCCTCATTCGCCAGCATTTCTCGCGTCACCAAGCTGCCCGGACTAACTCTTGTCCGTGACCGCGATCGACTCAGTTGTGCCCTTCGTTCCGCTCCAGCCGGACGCTGTCTTCTTTGCTGGCGGTTGTTTCGATTGCCGAACGCTGATCCCGTCTGTAAAGCTTCCAGTAAACTGTCCATGACACCTTCTTGTGTTTGGGCGGCATCCATATCGACCAAGGCTAATTTGCGCTGTTGCCGTTCCATTTGTTCACGCACCGACAATTCTCGTGCCTCTTGCAGGCGACGTTTTTTTTGCTCCTCCTCGCGTTGACGCACAATTTCTTGGTGGGCATGGACGAAAGCATCTTTGAAGGTTTTAATGTCGACAAAGAACTCTTCCATCGTATATTTGCTGGGATCGAAAGAGAAATATTCACCAAGTTCTTTGAAAAGTTTCTCCATTTGAACTTGCATTTTACCTAAACGAAAAAGTAAATGGTGAAAAGAGTTAGTTATATAGATTCTGTCCACGAACTATGAAATTCTGAATCTATTCAACTACCTTAGGGTCTTTGGATAGAATTGGCATCTACCTGGATGCCTCATTGACACAATCAATGGCCTCACAAAACGAAGTTCATGAGATTCTTTATTGAAACTAACTTTGTAGTAGTTTTCGGATTTCTTAGTCCTGTTAAATAATCTGCAGGTGACTTTCCTCAGATCTCTAAGATGAATATTCCAACAATTAGTTGTTTCTACTGAATGTTGTTGGATACGCCCATTCATAACACTCACTCATGCTTGATGTAAGCTCATCTACCTGTAGCTCTAATGGTTTTTCCACCTTCACGAGCATATACTCTACTCTCATAGATGTGCTAGCTAGTCTGGATTCCGAGAGTGTACACTAATTTTATTCCACTTTGTGCGTATGTGGAATACTCTGCCAGTCTTCACTGCTAAACAAACATTTTCAAACAAACACTACTTCCACTTTCCCCCTATCCGACTTGAGGAGCCTATACGAATGTAACAGCCTTACGACCAGCCAAATGGGGCGCTCTCAGTTAATATCGAATATAATTACAACTAAAAACTCGGAAGGTGCTGTGTTTATTCATAGACAGGTCGTTATTGGTCTCCTTCAGAAAAAGAGCCGAGTGCCACATAAGGCACAGAAAAAATAGGTTTTTGTTCCCAAAACTACAAATAGCCTCCGACAATGGCTTAATATTTCTACACCTTCCGTTAATAAAGATCATGGTTCAGGTGCAACATATTGTAACAATACGTAATCATTAGTCTCATATTCTCTATGTATAAGGAAATGACTATTATATTTATCTATTCCCTAAATAATTCTGAGATTCAAAACATTATATACAAAATGTATGCCATTGCTCCATTTAATCATTACTTACCCAACACATCCACCTGTTGTCTGCAATCCGTCGCAAATTTAGTCATCACTTCGCTAAATTTATCATCTTCACATTGTGGCACTTTGTTGTTTTGCAAATCGCTTTCCAAATTCTTTACCGCCGAATTCATTTGTCTCATCGATTTCTGTATCGTGTCTAAATTAACACGAGACGCTTTATCCACATGCGACATATCATCGTAGAAGTTCAAGGCATCGGGGAATTTCTTTTCAACCACATCGACCAAATAGTGCAGCAGGGTTTGTTTGTTTTCGGCATCCTTGGTATTGGTCAATTTGGTTAGATAGGAAATTTCAAAACCAAAGGCGGGATCATTTTTCGAGCCGGAATTCATGTAATTGCCCATGAGTAGTATAAGTTCAAGTATTTTGGAGAACTTTTTGCTGTTGCGGACTTCTTCGCAGGCGGCTGTACCAGCTACAATATCGGGTTTGATGTCTTGAACCAAGTCGGTGAAGGTAAGCTTAAAATTGAGATTGTGCAGACGGGGTGATAGTCGTTTTATTTCACCTGTATAGTATGAATAGTGGAACGTTTAGTCAGGTGGTTTGTAATTTGGTGGGTATGATACTTACCGATTGTCGCTGCAAATTGTTCAATCGGGGGCAAGGGTTCACCTTTAGCTTTTATTTCTTGTAAACGTTTCAATTGCTCTGGCGGTGGCAAGTATTGTACGAGTTGTTGCAGAATATTGGAAGACAAAATATCAGTATCACAGCGTAACAGACAGATCTTTATTTGCTCATATGACAAATGTTTGAGGGAGCCACCCAACAGAATCAGGAGATTTTGTGCCGATTTACCATCCAAAACACGTAAGTCTATAGTCTTTTTGGTCAGTGTTGTGGGTTTATCCACGGAATCCTTTTGATCCTTCTTTATTGGTTTCGAAGAGAATTTCATAGAGAGTTCGGCCATCATATCATCGGACGCCAGCTTGTCTTCTTGGCATTTAACCCAAAATGATTTTTCTGACATTTTCTGGGGGACGATTGCTTTCCAGTTGGCACGTTTCATGGGATTCTTAACCTCCCACTTCTTTTTCGGCTTCAAACCATACGGGAGTACGGGAGCCATGGGAATAAGCATGGGTGGCGGCGGAGGGCCTCCCATACCGGGCATGGGTGGTGGAGGAGGGCCACCCATGCCGGGCATAGGTGGAGGTGGTGGACCTCGGGGACCGCCCATACCTGGCATAGGTGGTGGTGGAGGAGGTGGTGGTCCCCCAGCTCCCATCATACCCGGTGGAGGAGGCGGTGGTGGCGGCAGTCCAATTCCGCCCGGTGGTGGAGGCATCGGTATATTAACCTTTGGCAATTTATTTGGTGATTGCGCCACACCACCATTGGTTTCCATCAACTTTATTTTCTCCTCCAAATGCGCCACCTTGGCTTCAGCCTCCTGTTTGGCAATTTCCAACTGCTCGATTTTCTTTTCGTATTCCTCCGCCCGTTTCGCCTCTTTGGCCTTGGTCTTTTCCACAATGTCATCCAACAGCAACGAGGTGTCAATATTAAAATTACGATTCTCAAAATTCGGATCACAATAACCCTTGTGCAATACAATTTGCGATATACACTCCTCGATGAGTTGATAGTATGCTGGGCGGAAATAGAAGTCATCACGTATATACAATAAGTGCTGTATTATGGACAGGAAGTAGGGTTCCGCGGGCGTATCTGTTATTAAGTTCTTGATGACTTCAAAGCAGTCGGTTACATCATCCATATTGTAACTGACATTATCGAAACGTTGGATGAATTCCTCGAAGTCATCTTCGCGTATCTCATTGAAGATCTTGAAATGCTGCATCAGAGAATCATTATTACTGGTCTCCACCATTTCCTTAAACTCCTCGAATTTAGCATACAAACCCATGCGCATAATTTCGCAACGTAAATGGAGACGGAAATTCAAATCACTCGGCGTATTTATAAGAGTATTGATGAAAATTAAACTATGACATGCCAACTCCCTACGGGGATCATGTTTTTCGGGAGTAAACAGAGCATCGACAATAGGTCGAAAACGTTCACTCGATTTGTATGATGTGGAAGCGGCTGTTGTTACGGCTCTAAGCACCTTATCATAACCATTTCGTTCGTGAACCAAACAGAACGAAGCCAACAACTTGACGGCTTCACACATTGTTGTGACCTTGCGGGGATCTAGGGATTGAGCCAGAAGCAGTACAACCGTATGTTGATCGGGCGTTAGTACCAAATTTAAGCCCCACGTATTATTCATGATGGCTTTCAGGCAACGTATACATTCCAATTCGATGCGAAGTTCGAATGATCGCTCCTTTTTACAACGACGCATCGTATTGATGATTTCATCGATGCCATCCTCGCCGAACTCCTTAATCCACGACAGGGGATTGTTGGTGAGTGCCACTCGTAGACTTTCCAGACAGGCGTAGATTTTATGTTCACTATGTTCGCCATTCCGCAGGTACTCAATGTAGTCAAGGGGTTTTTCAAATTTGGAATTCGCTCGATGTTCCAAAGAAGTTTTGCCTGAAATGAAAGAAGGAAATATTTAAAAATAATATTTTATAAATAAAAATGCATGGGAAAGAAACGAAAATACCACCGTCCGATCATGTTTAAATCAGTGAGTGAGCTGTGCACGATATAATTCGATACTCTAGGAGAGAGCCCACGGTTTCAAGTTGGCGTAATGCTATTATTTAAGTGGTTTTTAATTGAAAATGTCGCCAACTTATTTTTGACATAAAACTTTCATTCTCTATTTCTTATTTTCAATGACGACCTGTTGGACTGTGAACCCAATCTACTATTTCACGGATGACAGCAACCTCTGTCATTCGTACTCACTCAATCGCGATATGGCGACTATATATGAGAGGTGTCAAATAAACAGAGTAGATTTCAATGCACGTAAGACCCAGAGCTGTTTGTTGTCACACAAATGTTCCACTTATCCCGCATCGTAGTCAATCTCAATGGGTGGTGAAGATATTAACGAATCAGAGCTAAGATTAAGGCTACCACAAGCCAAGAATTTGGGCAGTGCAAGCCCATTTCATGTTTCGGGCACAGCATTTACAAAATCGGCCAAATAGAAAATATTCCTGAAACTGCTGCTGGACATGAGTTTCTACAGCTACCAGATGAGTCGGATGAAGAGAGCTGTTGTAATGAGTAAGCAGACAATTTTTAAGGCTACATCATTGCTGCAACTCCTTCTGAACTTAACAATATTGTTCACTTCTTTAGGAGCAGTGAGGTGCATACTGATCATCTCAAAGATCTCCAAAAGGCAATCGGCTATATGCAGCATCAGAGATAATTGGTGTTACGATATGGTTACCAGTTCGTGATCTAAAGCACCCGATATGATGCAGGAGTTGCAATTGAGTAAAAGACAATTTGAAACCTTTTATTCTAAAAAGAATGAAACTGATTAATGCCTTAGATAAGAAGGGATTTTTATATTTAAATAAATTCAAGACCACAGAAGCTGTAAAAATGAAGCAACTATTTTGGACTTTCGTTTTAAAAACTAAGCAATGATATAGATTACTAGCAAGAACAGCGTCCGAACTAAAAATGAAATTTCGCGTAAAACGACAACGAAATTGAGAATGCTCGCACTCTAGAAGTAATGGAATTTATATGTTTTACTATTTCAAAGGGCTCAATTTGGAGAATAGTTGAATTTCTCTCGTCAAAAAGCTAAATCTAAAGAAGGTCATCTTACAAATAGTCGAAGTAATATGTGTTATATAAACATTTCGTCATGCTATAGTAAAGGGTGTTTTTTATTGGGGTATAGAACTTTAAGTTGGCATCACTTTTTTAACTGGCGGCCATTTTGTCAGCTGTCAAGTGATTAATATTTAGTTTGGTTTGCCATTTCATCACGAACAGGTTGACAAAAGAACAACGCTTGCAAATCGTGCAAATTTATTTCGAAAGTAATGGTTCAGTTCGCGAAGTTCACCGCAAGCTCCGTCCATTTTATGCCATTACATCCACAAAAACTGACTGTTTGGTGTGCTCTATGGGCTGGTGGAGTCATTGGGCCATACTTCTTCCGAAATAATGCTGGAGAGTCAGTTACCGTTAATGGAGACCGGTATAGAGCCATGATAACCGACTATTTTGTTCCCGAATTGGATGGCATGAATGTGGATGAGTTGTGGTTCCAACAAGTGGTTGAAAATTGGACCTGTAGAATTGGCTTTATTCGAGCCAGCCGCGGCGGCCACATGCCCGAAATCATATTTAAACATTAATGGCATAAAATTATCCTTCCAATAAAGCCAAATTGATGGACACTAAAACGATTTTCTTGTGTTTTATTTCAATTCGAAGTTCTATACCTCAATAAAAAACACCCTTTACATTTGACATGGAAAACAAGAGTTCAGGATCATTGCTCCTTTTCCATTTAACCTATTGAATAGGGCATGCGGTTCAAATTCAGGTAGACTTTTTGTTGTATAAGTACCATAAAATTGTACCGAATTTATCTATTATTATTTTTACAATTTTATTACGTTCTAAACTTGAATTTGTTTTAGTTTGAATTGAATTGTATTTAACCGACAGCGAACATTAGGGTATCCCCCTCTATTGCCTCTCTTCTGCATCGCCGGAACGTGGAGAGTATATCGCTGTTCTATAGGTATTTTAATAGTATTTTTTCACAAGATCTCCGTCGTCTGGTCCCTAGAGAAAATTCTTTCGAAAAGTTCGTATGTGAGATAGTCTTCCGGTAAGTGGGTTTCCTGGCAGTTGTGACGTTCCCAAATTCAAGATAAATGTCAACACTACACCATTTTTTCTCCTAACATTTCACAAAAAAATGGACTTGAGCTCCCGGAGAATTTACATTTTTCCGAGAAGAAAATCCTCCTATTTTAAACAGACCAGAAAACAAATAAATCTCTGACTTCGAATGATCGAAATTGTATGTCCCTTATTATCGCTCGGTTTGTTGAGAAAGGGAAGATATTGTTCTCGACAAAAAAAGTAAATTCCCCGGGAGTAATCAGAATCGGGCTGAATATCTTTTCCGCTTTAAATTTGGAGAGAAATAAATTATTTTATTTTTAATGGGTGTCGTGACGCCAACATTTGAGAAACTCTGCTTTAGTGATATCACCCAACCAGGCGATATAGAACCTTAAGCCTCACGTAAAATAATTAATGATTCAACTAAATACGAGTAAGAGTACTTCAATCTTCGTCGCCCAAACAAAAATATCATTCGGGCTCTCATAAAAAAAAATTGCATTACTTATTACTCATAGAATTCGATTTTTGTTTGTTTGTTTGTTTATTATCTTGCTGGTGTCACTTCCATTTTAAGCCAAACGAAAAAAAATGTGTTTAAATTTAAAATAAAGATGCATTCATAAAAATCCATACGGACAACGAACGATATACGTAGAAACGTACTAGACACCAACACAAAATAGAAATTTCAAATATAACGTAATATGAACAGTTTTAATATTCTCATTTTAAAATTTATAAATACACATTTATAATTTTCACACGTTTCATTCATTTATTTCATTACAGACACCTTCCCGAAATATACCCCCTCGTATTAAACTCTCTTGTTTTTCTTTTCATTTCAAGTGTAATATTTAAAAATATATTTTACGATAAAATGTCAAGGTCATTGAAAACGACTGTGTTATATGTTACGGACAGTACAAAGTATATTTCCATTTCCCCTCATGTGCGTATTTTGGGATTTTATATTTGTTGACTTTACTGTTTTTCTTTTGAGGCTAAGCAAACAAATATTGATAAGAAGAATACGAGTATTACTTATGCGTATGCAATTAATTCTTTTATGGTGAATACTCGCGTTGAAATTTGATTAGAACTGTGTTCTAGCAACATAAGTACATACTTTGGTCATACATTTAAATGTTGTTTTTATCTATTTAAAAAATAAACGACCATGACTTATGTCAACAAAAAATGTAGTACATATAAAGAATACTTTATTCTTGTTCTATTAAAATTCAATTCACAAAGTATGAATAGTTCCAACAGATAATGCAGGAAATTTGCCCCATTTGACTTTTTATTTTGTAATTTGGAATGAAAAAAATTTTTTGTATGTCGCTACTTTAATATAAAAGAGACCCAACTCGTTGTTTTTAAATCGAGGCGTATACACCTTTTGTAATACCGATCGACTTACACTAGACTGGAAACACTAACTCTGTCGATTTAACAGTAGACCCTTTCATTTGGGCCAAATATCTTCCTTTTTAGAAGCCGTTAACGATTTTAGTCAATTTTGGCTTATCATCATGTGTTACGTCCCTAGGCAGGCTACATTATTCCAAAACTAATATAAACTTGAATGGGGTGGAGTTTATATTAGTTAAACCCAAACGACTTTATCCTTTTTCTAATTTTTCTATTAAAATCCTCGGCGTGCGAAAAGAGCATCAATGTGATGGGATTTTGAATGTTCGTTTTGGTCAAACATTTACAGAATGATATCATAAAACGATTACTGCAACACGAACAATAATAAAAATGGGTTTTTGGAAGGCGTCTGTATGAAAAAATGCATGCGTTTTACAGAATTCAAATAGACAATAATGAGATTTTCGTTTATTGTTTAAACGAAACGAATATTTTGTAAAAAAAAAACACTACTTAAATATTCATACGAGCGTGTGTTCACTCGACCCAAATTACACGGTGTATTGATTTTCATTATCGTGAAGTGCACTAGAACTCATCGTGGTAATATTGATTGCTGATAAATTCCCAAGTGTTCCCATTTTCTCACTTTTAAAAAATATTCATTAATTAATTGTTTTGCAAAAAAAAAAGTATATAAAATAAAAGACAAAGAAATTATGCGAAATTTAAAAATCAATGTCGAGCGAAACAGCCGTTAATAAACAATAATATTTACTTATAGTATATTTGCGTATTTACTTTGACAATGAAATGTCAAATCATACAGAAAATATGCATATGAAACAAATAGATACATTTTAAATATTCCAATAGCGTTTTGGCATTATTTGAATGTTTATTATAATTGTTTGCGGGAACGTTTTTGTTTTAATGACACATTCACGTTTGAGGCGGACGTGTTAGAAAGAAATATAAAGACGGGCACAGGTAGGCAATACGATAAATAATAATGACTTTCAACGTATTCATGACTTTCAGTACATCATCATGCGTTGTCTTTGAAAATATAACGGATATTTTGTTGGATTTAAAAAAAGACAAAAGGAAATCCGTATGGGAAAACAATAAAATTCTAAACAGCAGGTTAAAAACGTTTTTGAGTCACACTGTCGTTAATAATACAATTTTGATACATTACAATTTAGGTATTCGGCAGAGACCACTCGTTATTTCTAACTTTGTCGAACTAGATATTCCAATAACAAATTACGTTACAACCTTGATAGAGTTTTGTCTTTTCTAGATAAGAAAAGAATCCGTTTTGGGGTTATTAATTGCAGGAAAAGAATGTTAGTCGAATTTGCATAATTGCAGACGGAGAGTGTTCCCCTCTCACTTGAACACATCGTAATATTCACTGTATTTCTAAAGCTAGAATCATATTGGAAAAATATTTTGTTTTCCTGTGGTTTCATCAAATATTTTCAAGGTTAATTGTGCATTCACATTATGTGCATTTATTTCACACTTTTTCCCAAACAGCTGTCTCATTGACCCCCAACATGTATCCCAATTTAAACTTTCCTTCGTCCAAAACCACACCTAACCCTCTCTCTTATTCCACAAATAAATAATTTAGCTTTAATTGGAATAAAAATACTCTGGCCATACCTTCCGGACCAAATCCCTAGAAAAATTCAGATTGCTTGAACGCCTAATGTTCGAAGACAAAACTAATAAATCCTACGATAAATACATTTTAATAAAATTTGTATATTCCGTGACTCTGGCAGACAAAAAATTTTGCCGCGTCCTCTCTGGCATCATATTGTTGTATTCCATAATCAGTACTCCGTCACACACAGTTTGAACTTTTAAAGTTCACACATAGCCATTGTAACAAATTTCATTTTCATTAGAGGTGATTGCACAATAAATAGAAATATCGATAAAAAGTGTAATTATCAACAAATTTCGACAAACAAGCCTATTTAGAGTCAATGACAAACAGATCGATGTGTCTGATCCGTCCATACGATATCGTTGATGGTTTATCTGTTCCGTCTCTTCCTCTTCTCCATACACTTGTGCTCTGTTCAATTCCATTATATGACGAATTCCATGTGTACTACGTCAATAAAATGCAATTGATTTCGTTCTGTCCGACTAATTAATATATTTTATGTAAATCTGCATGATTGTAGTGTAGTTAGTAGTGCTTGGGCTCGAACTCGTAGTAATGAAAGAAGCACCAAGGAATACACATACATTAACAAAAATAAAATGAATCATACATTCACTTCTATTATTCTTCTGCTTCAGTCATAATAAAGGAGAAATGTCATAGTCTATAACCGCATATACACATTCCCGCCGTCGTACAACTTCTCCGGTGAATGTTATCTTATCTTTGGAATGTCAAAAATCGAAAACACTAACCCAAACCCCCCACATCATACCTATATTACTGTGGAGGCGTGAATGCCAATATAATGAGAACGACGAACAGAAATATTGGGATATTTACTCATACTCGTACTCACCTTTCAAATGCATGAATATCATTTTCTGTCTCTCCGTTATGGATTTGGAAAGTAGTGGTCCCCGTTTATCTTTGGGTATATTCATGTCCTCAAGAATCTCCATGAATTTGGCTTCCACCTCCGAATCGCTGAGGGCTCGTACGGTCTTTTCCAATTCGTCCATGTCGAAGGCATCGCCCTCGGCCGATGTGGGACGTCCAGACAGTGTGCCGGTGCTGTAGTTGGTTCCTTTGGTTTTTGGGCGACCAAACCAACTTTCCAAAAGGCCGCCGCCCGATTTGTTCTTATCATTTTTGGACATTCTAAAAGCAAAAATGTGCATTGTTATTTTTTGTTTCTTTTGTTCAATTTAATAATACAAAATTCGTTTTTTTTTCACGTGTTATATATTTGAAAATGATTGTAAAATGCTTAAATCGCATCTGAGACTAATTGTTTGGGTGGTGCTACTACGTTCGTTATGTGATGTTGTTGTGTTACGTTAAGGCTAAGGAATTTAAATGCAAATCTGCTTAACGTGAATGTATGCAATAGAGGGAAAAAGCACAGCTGACGCGACCGCGTCTAGCCATGGCATTTCTTCTTCAGTTGTTGCGGTAGGGTAGGGAATAAGGAAGACTGCAAGTTTGTTTATTTCACTCGTCTGTCAGCCAGGACGTACATTTACGTTCATTTTTACGATACGTTCTCCGGTGCAATTTGTTGTTATTGTTTACGTTTTATATTCCCTCTTGGACTCTTCTTTTACCACTGCTCTTTATTGTTTTGATTTGGCTTGCATCTGCAGCTCTTGCGGTGGTATGAATGAATGTATACGAGTTGTACCGTGGAAATACCGAACGAGAGAGACATTGTTTAATCTATTGAGTCTACTCTGCTGCTAATAGTACCTACCACAATCAGTGATGGGATTTCAAAATATTTAAATTGTACTAGAAACGTTTAAATTTTTTTGGGGCGAAACTAACACCATTTTACTGGAGGAAGAGGGCGTAAGTCCCTCTTAAAAATAGACCTGTTCAATGCTAGGCTGCGATGATAATAAAATAATCGACATCTATTTCCATTTGAGTAATCATTTTTGATTAAAATGTCGATCGTTAAAACTAATTTTTTTCAATATTTCGATAAAATATTTTTGAGTACCTTGTGCAAGCAGCTTCAAATAATTTCGATGGCATTCAATCCCCGAATATAAAATTCTGTTGGAGGATTTTGTACTTATTTTAAAATAAAACTGCACATTTTTTTTAGAATTTACAATATCATTTACAAGTCTGCAACAGGATATTTGGACTATAGCCACAAAACAAATTACTGAGCCAACAATAAAATGCTTCAATTCCGAGCAGGGAAACATCTTCTCGGCAGTTATTGAATTGCAGTCTATCTCTCTCTCCTAATATATTTTTGGTACATTAAAGTACCCACCAAAGTACCAAACAGATTCTATAGTCCCGTATATTCCGTCACTGGTATCTAAACTACTACCGTTGTTCTTTTTGCTTTTGTTGGTTGCACGGTTGACGGCTGGTTAACTCAATAACAACACAATATTATTGTTGATATTTTATGTTTGCGGCAAAAAAGAGAGATATTGTTGGTAGTGTGGCATGCGCATTGTGGCACATACTCGTTTTGGCGAAAAATACAACATGCAAGTATATTGAGGTCGACAAAACACAGTTTGCTCAATACCCTACTCTTAGACAAATGCACAGACAACTGGTAGGTTAGATGTTGTTTAGGTGGTTGTGATCCACAGTATCAACTGTGTTATCTGCAGAATGGTTTGAACAATACTGTTGAACTATGTTCAACAACATCATAGTTTTAAGATAGTTTAAGATCTGAATTGAAATATTATATTAGAAATCGTGTTACTCGCTCACACTTCCTATCATACGACGACCGTCTTCAGCGAGGATTCATTTTTGGCTCAATGGGCACGTTATTATACATGGCATACGTCATGCCAAGTTTTGTATAACTTTTTTTCTGATAGGCTACCTGGTAGTAGCCACTCCAATGTTAATATATCTATATTTACTGAACATATAAATATAAACATAAAGAGAATCCTAAAAGGACCAATGCCCAAATATTTACATTTGAGGATTTTACAAAAAACTCTTTTAATTAAATTTGAAAAATTGGATTATTACATTTATAAAACTGTTTTTGGTTAAAATTGACATTGGCTGTTTTAGAATTAGAAAAGAGAGCAAGAAAATAAATCGAATACAGATATTAACTCAAAACAAAAATATTTGGAATTCGACCCTTTTATCACAAAGCCACAGGCCTATGCCAATTTCCAGTCGACTGTAATACACTGTGAAAATTCCGTGACGGTCGTTATTGATTTTTACTTTTAGATTTTCAGGACGTGTTTATTTATGTACCAATGCTATAAGTACCAAATCGTATCTTCATATTTCTAAGCTCAGGGCCTTACTCATAACTATCATGATATACTAGGGTTTTTTAACCCGGGATTTCCCGGGGATTCGCAGGATTATTGGTCGGGATTCTTGGGAACAAAATACTACCAACAAAAGTAAACTAAATCACTTTTTACAACTTTGATTGTGGTTTTTAACCGGGAAATATACGATTTTTTTACTTTCTAAACATTTCTGAACTAGTTGATCTTATTACATTTATATTGTACAGTTTTTTTTTCAAGATTAATTGTAAAAGGTTCATTGATGATGTTTCACATAATGACTATTTAAAGGTGTTAGAAATGGATTGACGAACTTTACAATTGCATTGAGTTAAGAAAGTTTTATTGTACACATAATCATAATCATTTCTGAGAATTATAATTTTTACCACATGTAATTACGTTCGGAATTCTAGAACTAAAACTATTATTTATGGTAAAAATTTCAGAAGTCTGCTAGTTGTTCCCTTTAAAGCACACTAACCACAAAAATGTGGTCCACGTATGCTGTTCTAAATTTACTAGCTAACATTCATTAAAATCAAATATGTAATACTATTCAATGTCGATAAGTCAGATAGTTGATATTTAGCGAAAACCTTTGCATGTATTGTAAGCCGGACGATATTAGTTGAGTTTTTCAAGCCGACATCATTGCAATTGGAAAAAGGAAAGCGTCTAAATTCTTACAAAAAAATCTGTCAATTCGATAGAATATTTTCCTCTAAAGACTTTAATCCCGCACCTTCTATTGGCTTTAGTTTCGAGTTATCCAAATGGTATTGGTCCTTGTCAGCAAAAAAAAATATATATTCAGTGCCGCAGCCAAATTTGAATTAAACTATCGCGTCAAAGCAAACAAAAAATGGACAAAACGAATCGACCGGAGCAGTAAGCGACAGGTTTGTTATGCACTATGGGCTTGTGGCATCATCAGTCCGTACTTCTTCGAAAACGCTAATGTGACTGATATTTTCGTTAATGGAAATAGAAAGCATGAAAAACCAATTTTAACAGTATGGCCGTGCGCAACAGCTGATACCACAATGGACTCGCTACTTGACGCCGAAATCGTGCGACTTGATCATTTTAGGCATTGATTTGTTGCGTTTTCCTTAGATCACAAATCTATGCCAATAATCCACAAACAACAGATGACCTCAAAGTCGATATAAACAACGTCATTGATCTAAGCCATTAATTTTGTTTGGTATGAATGCAAATTTAACACCAACCTATTTGAAAACCCTTTATCATTTAAAAAAAAATTAAACGATAATACAGTCAACTCCCAGAAACGTGAACACCATATTGTCTATCCACAGGTCTCTAATAAACGATAACCGGCATTTTTTAACTATACTCGTATGTATTTGCAATATTTCCGTCAATGAACAACGAATTTTAGTTATTTTTTAGACAAAATGAATTTGTTGTTAATCAATAAAACATTTTTTTGATATACTGGGCATTGCATTTATAAATAGAAGTTCCTTTCTACGATTCAAAATTGCAGTATACGAAAACGTCAACGAAGTCGTAAACGTACACACCCTAAACATTTATTAATATACGTAAACGTTTCCGCGTTTCCGTTGACTGTATTTGGCTTCATGTGAAAATTTTATTAAAGATTCTTTAAATGAAATCCATTTTAAAATCGAGTATATTGGATCGAATCCCATTTAAAGATTTTCAATCAGGAATTTCTCAAGAGAAACATATTTAAAGAATTAATAAGAGCGTTAAAAGGAAAAGGGTTAGTGAAATTCCATTTCGTAATTTTTTGATTTAACAAAATCTACCGTAATTTATTACCTTAAGCTAGACGATATAGGGTGCAAAATTAGAGCACAACATATCCCATGCACATAATTAGTTTACCACATGTGTTGCAACGGACTGAAAACATAGATTTAATGCCGTTCTTTTGTTTTATTTTTGTTTTTGTTCGAATGTAGAATGTGCACTCGAGCATTCATCCCGTCCTCCCGAGTTCCATATAAACAAACAAAAATTAGCGGATAAAACAAAATTTAAATAAATTATACCAAATACGAAAATAAAACAACTAAAGAGAAACCTGTTCCAAATCATTTACATCCGAAAGCAGCTACCTAACCTACCTACCCATCGATGAAATGGTAACAGTTGCACATTAAACCGTTTCAATTTCTAATTATTTTCCATTACACTGGACAACAAAAACAATATTTTCTTCTTTTTGATATGCATAGAGAGTGAGTACGAAATACAGTTAGGCTTTTAGAAAATATTGATCATTCAGTTTCAGAAATGGCCGAACACCTCGACAAAAGGGTCCAAAGGAAAATTTAATAGGGAGACATGAAGAGTTCAACAATTGTGCAAAAATTAAATAGCCGTAGGTAGTTCTGCATATAGTGGATCGCCGTGGTGTGGTAGGTAGTGTGTGCGACTGTCACACTGACAAACCCGAGATAGAAACATTTTAACATTTAATAGAATTTGTAGATAGAAATGTTAAGGGAAATAAGTAAGTTCTGCATATAACATCCTAAACTCAAAAGAAAAACTTTTATAATGATAAAGATGACCGTTAAGCAGTAAAACTTCGAAAATATTGAACAAAAATATAGGTTTTTTTTTCACGTGAATTGCTTTATTTCCGCCAAAAAGACTTACAGGGACATTACTCCGCACGCGAACAGTTTGGCTGTAGAACCTTATCGAATGCATAAAAAATGTCACGGCCTTTCATTACCCAAGCCTGTGAATAGCTTGACTCCATCGTTCCGAAAGGACGCTAGCAGGCCTCCAGTAGATCGGTTTCTACGGAAGCCACACTGTTGATCCTTCAGACCTCATTTAGACTCTAGCTACATTACAAAATGGTAGTTAACCATGCTCCCCATAACCTCCGAGAGCGCAAAACATATTGCAAGTGGGCGGTAACTTGCAGGATTTGTAGCCTCACAATGCTTGGGATTCGGCTGAACATTGTCAACTTTCCAATGTAACTACTACTCCCTCTTTCCTCCCACGAATACCCTTACTTCCCATCGCTAATAGGGTGCATCCCCTGAGTGTCAATAAAAAAAAACAGAAGATACAGAATTATTTCCGAAATACTATGATTTCCAAACACTGCAGAATTATTTCCACAAAAAAATTCTGATTTCCAACTACCCTTCAGGCCATGACACATGGTACTACTTACCGAAACCATTTGTCGATTGTTTTCTGATTTGTCTTAAGCCGAACATAATTAAAAAGAATTTTGTCAGAATATTGATGAAATTCACTATCTGAATCTACAAAACCCCACATCTGTCCCAAAATGTTTGTAGAACAGTGTTATTAAATAAACAAAAGACGATAAACACAAACAAACAACTACTGGGTGGAAAAAGAAGCGATAATGAGTTTAAAAAAAAGAGCCAACGAACGAATCCGTTCCCCTTCAAATGCCCCAAAAATGTGTATTTAAAAAATAAAATAGAAAAATAAACAACAACAACTACTAGTGAAACTACAACTTGAGCTAATGGTAATGACATCATAATCGTAGAGAACAAAATAAAATAAACAAAAGTGCAAATTGAAAGCAAATATAATAACAACAACTACACGGTGTTTATTTGAGTGTGAAATAAGCACATGATAATGATAATGATCATCAACATCTTCGTCGTCGTAATCATCCCCACCATCTGCATCAATGCAGTCCTAATTTTTCCATCCAATGATGATCGATCATAAATAAGTGAGAAAACCCAATTGGGAACGAAGAAAAAACGGAAGGTGTGAGGAAAATGCACTGCAACTATTCAAATTTATATACCCGCCAAGATGTTTATTTGAAATTTAAAAACGAAATGCATTACAACATTCTTGAGAATTTACAAAATCCACATGAATTTACAATATATTGAAAATGCACAAATATCTGAATACTGGTTGTTGTTTGTTGGAAATATACAATTTTTGAAAGTTGTTTAAAATTCATATGATTAATGCCACAATTAAAACTTATCAATGTAATTTGTAGTTTAGCTGTAATCATCGACAAAAAATATTAAGCAATTCGGTTTTTATGGATAATTCATTCACAACGGCGATAACTGTCAGCAGAACATCAACAAAATATGTGTTTATTTAAATTTGAATAAAACCGTTGACAAACTAGAAGTTGTCTTAATATGTCTACAGATTTTTGACAGATCGAGGTTTAGACTCTATGCGCAAGTTATTATGAAACAGCCAAACATATCCGTAAACGACAACGCAAAATAAATAAACTCTTGTCAAAAGATGGTATACGTTTGTCGGAGCTGACCTTAAAACTGGTGTTCATTTTAAATGACAGTTGTTGAACTTGTTTCGCTTGGTGATGTAGGTTCTACTCGTATTACGATTAGTTTAGTACAAACACATAATTGTTAAAGAATTGGAATTAAACAGAGTATTGAGAAAACCCAACACAGATCACTGTAAATGGATACTACTCTTAATACACTAGGGATCCCTGAGTTCAATAATGGTTGTTTTTTCAATGGTTGGGATTTGTTTTAACCTTTTTTTGTAAAATAATTTAAATTTTATCTGCAATAAGTTTAACTAATAACAATCGGATAACTGAAACTAAACATCCAAACACTTCGGCAGATAAGTGAAAAGTGGAAGTGATTTATTGCAGTGGAAAATTAAAATCTCTAAGTAATCCATATTCTCTCAAGGAATGTAATACATTCGTATAAAATGTGCTAAATTGTAAGCAGATAATAACATGTTTCACACAGATCAATAACGTGAAACACTTTTCAAATGTCAAAATTACGCTTTGGACAAAAATACGAATAACTGAAACAAATTGAATTAAAATTTGCTATTTTAAGTTGATCAGAGTCTATTGAAGAGATTTTTTTATAACAAAAAAATCACATATCTTGATAATTTTTCTACCACTGTACAAAACGAAAAAAAGGCGTCATAAAATGTATACCAGAGATAACTCTCGACCATGATCATAAAAGATCTTTAGTTTTTCCATTTATCAAATTGTTTTTTTTTTCATTTATTACACCACAAAAAATATTTTTTTTTTACTGAATTTCACCATAAATTAGTGTTTTGGGAGTTAGAGAAATTCTGGAAATTTGTACAGGAATAGTCCTCGACCTGCTGTTCGTAGTTCTATATTAGATTCATACGACAACAATTTTCAAATGTTTATATTCCTGAGTTTTGAGTTTATATAGGCAAATATGTGCATGTAAACTAATTACTCGAACCATAGAGCACAGCGTACCCTCTGTATGGTTATGGTTTAAAAAGTGATTTTGTTTAACAAAAAAACACACCAATTGTAGCCGGTGGTTAACACACCCAAACTCAAACATCTATACATTATATCGGAAATCATTGGTTTATATATTGATTGATACATAAATAATGCGAATACAAAAACAGGATTGTACTCTTATGGAAACAATTCCACAGCGATGAACTTTAGAAGTTAGGTCAAGATTTCTTTGTGATGGTTCTAGCACCACTGTAGATTTTTTTAATAAATCACACCGTGGGAAAATAAACAATAGGCCGCAATGTATTAAGACATTTTGTTAAGATTTAATCTTTGATGCTGCCGATTTACCATATTATATATTTAGCCATTCCAATAAATTTAATTACTCATTGTATTTTTTAACCGATTATATTTTGTATACAATTTCGTTGGGAACGGAGAATTGCGTTAAACCACAAATAAAAGTTTTCAGTTTCATGAGTTACTTTTTAAAGTTATATTCGCCTTGTATCGACGACACAAAGTATGCAGCACTCAGGTACAACATAGCACCTAATCCTTTTCCTAAAAAAAGCACAGACATTTTACATACCAAAAAATATAATTAGAATAAATTCGACATTTCAGAAGTCTTTCTTTGTGCATGAAAATTGGTTCATTCATATTATCAATTAGTAAAGCTTTTATATTTTCTATGATGAAGAATTCTATGCTATTAAACCTTGCGACAACAGCATGGTAGGGGTTAGTTCTGTAGCGGTTCTGTAGGTAGTTACGCGCAAACGATATGGATTTCTCCGTTATCGCAATAAACCGGGAATATTCAGTATGTAATTAATGGTATTTCTTACCGTCCTCTCAACGATGGAATGTAGAGATATATTACATAGAGCAGACATAACGCTCACACTACATTCACATGGACCCGTTTCGCTAGAGCCTGCACAGAGATTCTTAAAGACTTATTCACTAATTATTATCGCAGAATATGGTAGCTTAACACTTGATCACATCATTTACAATCGCACTGCTTTTCATTCAAACTCAAAACCCTCGGAGATTTAAGTGCCTTGAACCGACCGCATCTCTAGTTAATCAAAACCGATCACGTAAAAATAGCATTAGGTATAGCCAAATCTAATTGTCCATCGATCTAGTTGTTTAGTGCAATTAGGTTGGGTTATATTAATTTAGCATCTGCCCTAAACAAATACCCAGGTTTCCTGTTGCCTTTTTTTTCAGCCAACCTGTTGCAGAAATAAAGTAGTGAATTCTACCCACATCAACTTTGGGGAGACAGATTTTGTCTACAAGAATTTGTAGGACCAGACACCTTACGCCTTAAGTTCACAAAAGCTGGGCATTGGCAGGGAAGGTGTTGACTCCTCCTCCTCATCGATGCAATTTGTATAGATATCGTTGCAAGGGATTCGGATAGCGGATCACCATTGGGTGAACTGATATAGATCATGAATGTGTTATAGATTATAATCATACATCCAAACTTGCAACAAAATCTCTGCCAAATCTATTAAATTTGAGACCAAATCTACCTATACAGGGAGATAAACGGATATTCCGGTATATTAGCAACGATGCTGACAACATATATGAATTCCACTTCATGCAATACAGTCAGTCTAACTATACGGTCTAAACGTGATATCCCACGGTGTATATAAGATTCAGAAAACAATCTTGAAATAAAAACATTTATTTGCAAGGAAAAAAAAAACAAACATACGCACACGCGTACCCACAGAAGTGCCAATAATCAAAACGAATGAATCATTGCAAAATAAACTCTCGTATTCAATCGTCTACACAAGAAAACAAAAATATACCCAATTATGTGATTGGAGAACTAAATAAAAAATATTTCGAAGCTTAAGAAATAGACGATCAAATACAAAATACAATACAAAACAAAACACATGTAGAAATAGAAATACGCTATCACACCGAATATGGTGTACCATGCGGTGCCTACCGCAGTATGACCGGCCGCACTTCTAGTTGCTTATCCTCTGTCCACAAAAAGTTTTATAAATGCATATTTTTTTTAGATATTTAAAAATATAATAAAAAAAAAATGAAGAAACCTCTGAAATGATTCATTGGTAGTAAGTCAGTACCAAAGACCATACAGAGGGCAGACGTCTCAAGTCGTTGAATGATGTTTTTTATTATGACGTATATTTATTATCTCATAATCTAAAAATATTGTTTGTAGAATTTACTTGCACTGACACTTTGCAGCAGTACGTTATAATGGCCAATTAGATCTCGATTAATGCAATAAATTATTTTCGGGAAAATCACATAAAGCGAATTCGCATAAAAAAATACTACAGATTCATACAGAAACTGAGTGTATGTTTCAGCAATGTGTTCAACTTATAATCTTAAAGATCACATATCGCAATTGTTAATTTAATTAGAAAAAATAATTTCATATGCAATAAATAATATATTGAATGAAACAAATATTTGCTGTTTAATTGGAAACTAATCCCACATAGTTTAGTATACAATGATCATCTGTTTCATTTCTCTAGGTCCCTCCCCTTTTAAAAATGTCATTTCGAGATATAAAAAAATGTTCCGATTTTTGTTCCGGAAATTTGTTTTGCTCTGTTCTTTTTCTCATTGGGCACAACTCGAATCCAATTTCGCACTCTTGAATCACTTAGACCCTGAATCGGTAGGTACATTTCAAGAATAAATGGGCATGCACAGAAGGAAATGTTTACCAGGTACCCCAATATGTTTGTCTAGACAAGGTGAATCTGGAAATAATTTGTTCTATTATTCTTATCATCTCCATTATTATCTTTAACCGGTTGGCTATTGATATGTATCTGTTGCTGTTAATAATGTTTCATATTGTCATCTCTCCCTTGTAACAGAATTTGACCTAGACGTACTTTGGGTATTAAGCGTGATGGGGCTGTAATTATCGTTAAAAATATACAGAATCAAGTTCGCTGTATCCGAAACCTGAATGTAAAAGCATTCTAAATTATCTTGGAATTCTATGAGAATCCAAAATATATTCTTTAGTTTATCTAAGCCAATATTTCAAGGTAATGCCAAATGAATGGCAAAATTAATATAGCCCCCCTCCTCAACGTGTTGTAGGTGTAATAATTTTATAAATAAATATATGGCCAAAAATGGATAAACAATACATCAGTATAGAAATACCTACGTACACATTTTGTAGCAACGGCAACAAAAACATCGACGATGACAACAACAGGTTTTTAATTATAAAATAAAGTGTATTCTCGTACGAAAATACGTACACACACAATGAGCGTAATGAGCTCTAACTCAATAATTGTACTCTAGCAAGCTTGGCGGTCTAGCTGTCTGGATAGTTGACTGACTGCACGCCCGACTGACTAACGATCTAAACTTTTGAAATCATAATAACGAAAACCAAAATGTGTGTTACAAAAGTGAAGAAAAATAAATATAAATAAAACCCACTTAACCATAAATGTTAGTTGGCCAAAAAAAAAGAAAGGAAAATTTAACCAACAAAACAATGTTAAAGGGTGTGTTGCTTGCGTATGACAGAGAGCACTTGTAATGAATGGAGAAATTTGGTGAAAATTGTATGATTCATGGTGCAGCATCTGGACTTTCATACGTTGATCCAATGATTTTTAGTGAAATAGATAATTACTCAAGTGATGTGCATACTAATTATACGGCACAGTGGATTGGGGACGTTGTGGTTTCTTCGTTTGGGAAAGAATCAAGTATTTTTCTGTCTAAGGCATATCCATCAGCACAAGTTAAATTATGCAATCAAAAAGCAGTAAAAGTATTACTTTGCCTATTGTGATATTTCCGACAATATCAAATGCTCATGGATGACTAATATTTTGGCACATTTCTGTTGTTATTTTTTAATACAATATTGGCGACAATCTGACGCTAAGAGCCATCATATCGATACATACCGATGTCATATCTCATACAAACTGAAATTTACAAATACGGATTAGCTATTAAGTGTAGATTGTGAAAACGGCTATTAAATATTTTTAAGTTTTCTTAAAAATGGGTTCAGGACCAAAAATGGCAATTATCGAATAACTATTGATGAATTTTCTAAATACAAACTACAGATCCAATCTTTTTAGATATACCGCAAAATTCTAGTAATGACGAAATGTTAGACAGATTTTCAACAACACCATTTTGCTATATGTTCAAATAATACAAAATTCTGATATGTTCACTAATTATCGCTAGTTAAATATATATGTATTTTCGTCGTACGAACCTCCCTCTTTGTTGGTGTGCAAGTCCTAACCCTTTGCTAGTGTTTGTGCCGTAGTAACTGATCACAACTCCGCACCGAAATCTCCCAGAGGTGCACAACTCAGGGCCATTCGCAGATGTTCAGTCTAGTCCAGGGATCCTGACCACTTGCGATATATTTGTTGTGCATATATTTAGCCTACAATTCTATGAACAGAGGACAAAGTTTACTCAAATTACTAAAGCTGTGCACAATATAATTTGTATACTCAGTGACTGGGACCAACTGTTTATAGCCGGCTCAGAAGGGCAAATGTTTTTTCTAAAAAGTTGACTTCACTTTCGAGATTTCACTCTTACTAGCAAGGTAGCCGGCATAATGTACACAAGAAAGTAGAGAGAAAGAGAACAAGAAAGAGAAGCATTGTTAGCCTAATTGCTGTATTTTAATTGCAATATATTGACCATTCAACTCCCGGTTCGTTGTAAAATAAACAAAGCACCGCTTCATCTGTTTTCCAAAGTTGAAGTCCACAGTCCAACAGTCTAGTTCACTTTTCAAATAATTTTATAAATTATTTAAGTTGTATTATATTTTTTTTTTATCAGATACACTATCAACAATCAAATCTACCTACATATGTGCATACGTATGCATTTGTAGTATTCTAGAATTCTGTAACACAAACATTTGTTTGCAAGCACAGAAACACAACAAATTATGAATTTAAATTCCCCTTAAAAGTACAATGACTCGCTATGAAGCGAGCGAAACTATTCTACCCCATTTTTGTTTATATTTGCCACAAACAACTGACATTTACTGGCATTGTTGGAAATAAGACAGAGAGAGAGTGAGGGAACACAGAGAGCGATAGATCATAGGAGATAATGCAGCCACAATCGAAAGTTCACAGACAATGCAAAGGAAATGCACCATCGCCAACAAAGTGGAAACAAACAAAAATGGACAGACCAACATAATATTCATTTGCACACACATGTGGTGATTACACTCACATATGATAGAATAAGTTCCAGACAGATTCGACAAAATAATAACACATTTTTACCATACAAATTAGTAAAAAAAAAAAAAGTTTAAAAAAATAATGGCAAAAATTCACTTTACCAGGCGTAGGTCTTGCCTTGGAGATATTCAACATTGACTCGTAATCGATATCAACCTGAATTACTGCAAAGCCAGCCGAGGCCTCCATAAATTATGGGGATGTTTGATCTTCCAGATAAACCAACAATAATATACCGTCAAAATCGGCTATTTGTTAATTTTTTTTTTAAAATTTTAAGACCCTTTATAGACCGATGAACAAGTAAAGCGGTAGGTCTGGGCTAATGTATCTGATTATTTCTGATTAATTTTATAATTCTACATTCACCTAAACAAATGACGGGTAGTGTTTTTGGGTGTATGTTTCGCTATTTTTCCAACTATTATTGCTGTTGATTGCAGATAATATGCAGATCACGATAAAGATGAAAGAAATGGCAAAGTAAAAATGATCTGATGTCGGTTTGGAGATCTTGGATCTTCTTATTCGCATCGGTGTTAATGGTATACGCCCTAGACTGAGTAAAAAAGGAGAGGAACAAAAAAAAACATCATGTAAACAAAACCAAGAAGAAGGCACGACAAAGGATCTCACAACATTCTATCTGACCAGCATTCAATGGCAAAACATTGTGCAAACACACGCCACACACCATTTATTTCAACCCTTCGTTCGACTTCTTATTTTCAAATGCTCGGATGATGTTCTCAGAAATACCAGGAATTTTGATAGAGACACACAGCTAAATGAAATGAGCAGAGAAATAAATTAACTTCGTGTTCCCATCTTGCTTACCTTTATTCGAATTTTGTCGTTGGTTGTTGTCGATAACGTTGTTGTTAGTCTTAAAATTAAAGTTTACGTCATAGACTCAAATATTATTCATGAACAACAACAGAACATGAAAAGATCACGGGAAGAAGTGTTGGCGACAATAACAACAGCACAGCAGTGACGTGCCTGATATGGAACAGACGCAAAAAAATTTGCTGTGCTATATCGACGAATTTGTGGATTTTGTTTGCATTTATTTTATTATTTTTGGTTTTATTTGGTGGTTTAGTTTGAATACACGACAGAAACCAAACCGATAAATGTTGTTGTTGCTGACGAAGATGATGACTGTGACTGACTTTTCGTCGCTTGCTGTAGTGCTGCTGCTGCTGTAGTAGCGGCAATCAAGGTAATCAATGACGACGGACGTTTCTCAGCACCATAACAAACAGAATTTAACACAAGACCCCGACTAAATCGTATTTTCCACGTCAATTACAACATAAAATCGCCACCGTTTTTGGCCGACTTCTTTTTTCGCACTTACTTTTGTTGTTTTTGCTTGCGTCTTTTATTTCGTTATTTCGTGTAAAACACCACTTGTTGATTTCTTGTTACATATTATAATTACTTAATTCTCATTTTCCACTAATATTTTTTTATTTTGTACTTGCAAACACTTGTTGCCACTTCATATTGTAATTTCGTTGTTGTTATATTTTCCGCCCTACGTTCGATCGTTTTGGTTTGAGCGTTAATTTTTAAGTGCAAGGCATGCCGTCCAGAGTACCGAGCAGAAGCAATGACGACGGCGGCATCGACGGGGTGGCTGAGCCGACCAAATTTTAGCTTAACAACGGCTGTTTAAGCCAAAAAAATATTTAAGTGGCAACACTGGAGCGGAATGAAGATTTCAAGTTTATTACAGTGGCAACACTAAACGGTTACGAAGGAGGAATCGGAAAAGAAGATCAAGCGTGCTTGAATAAACGTATTCGGAAAAATCTTAATAAACTATAAAATAAATAAATTCAGAAGATCATGGTTTGGCCAACGGTTGAACTAATTGAGGGGTACAAATATCCACCCCCAAGAATTAGAAAATATGTTCATAATAAGCGAAGTTATGAGATCGTCATCCAACAGCACCAGGGCGAAAAAAAACCGTTACCCGTTATTGCAATTGGCAAGGAGGTATACAAGAAGTACGAGAATGTTTACAAAAGGAAACTCCGTATTTTTAGCACTGATAAGAATATTATCAACAAGCTGGCAAGTGATAACGACCTCAGGACGAAATATAACATATATAATCCACTCGAACTTTGCGAGATCAAAGCTGTAGTGGAGATATCGGTAGACCCATTGTTTTCAGAAGAATACATATTTAAGGAGATTAAAATAAAACACATGGCCGAATACGGCCAATTACCAAACTCCATTGAAATAACAGAAGTTAAAAGATTCACCAAACCCGACGACGAAAATGGGGACCTAAGAAAAGAAATTGACATGGTCATGCTATGCCTCACAGGCGACAGACTTCCATCTCATGTCCTCCTGGGCCAAATAATATATCCAGTTAAGCCATTCATTGAACCCACTATTCAATGTCAAAAGTGTTGGAGATATGGGCAGCGCGAGAAACAAAAGACCACAGTTATCTCGAATACTAAACGATGAAAATATTGATATTGCCTGTCTGTCGGAGACTTGGTTAGATCCGTCAGATAAGTATGAAATTCCTAATTACAACATCATTCGCAATGATAGGCTCACTCACGGTGGCGGAGTAGCAATCTTGTTGAAGAAATCAATATCATTTAACATCATCAACCTTCTTCCTGTTAACCGACAGATTGAAATTACAGCGTGTAAAATCCAAACAAATAATAGTAGTATTGTCATAACATCAACATATATTCCCCCATCTGCATCATACACTACATCTGACCTGGACAACATATTAAGTCAAATTCCGGCTAATACAGCTTCGCTCATATGCGGCGATTTTAACGCTCACGGAGTAGCTTGGGGCGGTCATAAAACTGATCCAAAGGCTGCATCCATAATCGATTTTGTAGAAAAAAACAATCTCGTCATATTAAACGACGGATCCAATACCTTCTTCGGATGTGCCGACCCGTCGGCAATAGATCTGACAATTTGTAGTCCGTCCCTGTCACTTGTATCCACCTGGTCAACGTCAAACGAATGTCTAGGTAGTGGATGATAGAGTCTCAAAGATACTAGAGCCCGATCACGAGAAATTGGACTATTTTTCCAACCACTTCTGCGACACCTTTAAGACTAAGACGACGAAAGAACTTTATCCGACGAAAGAATCTAAAGGTTAAAATCAGAAGATAGCCTACACTGCAACAACAAATCTTGAGAGAAGTTACTTACTCGTACAGTCTTCAAATGAACAATTACAATATATTTTTCTTTTGTTTCGAAGAGAATATGTGTACTCAACTGGCAATAAATTAATTGTCGTGGCAGGGTTACAATATATTTCTTACAGAAAAATGGTACTTTCATTTCAGCCGATTTGACAACTTCAACTGGGGCGGCGCAACATTGCTACAAAAATTGGGCGGCGTGCCGATTTGTGCCGACTCAGCTCGGTCCTATTGAATTGATGGTTTTTCGATTCCTCCATTCCATCATTCTGTGATCGGCCATAATCGTGTTAGTGATTGGCGGTCGATCGATTTCGATGTGTGGTTTTTGAAAACGGATTGTGTTGATTACCCGATTTGTGAAATCGTTAGAAAACGATATTTATGTGGGGTTCACACTACAGAACCGCGTGCAAAATCATATTCATTTATTTTATTATCTTTTATACCAAAAATGTATCCCCTATTCATTTCATTTATTTCTTACAGACTTGTAATTATAAGCCTGTAGGCCAAACTACAAAATGCATGTTAGTGGAGGAAGTTGTCCACCTCCGCCATACCGAAATTAGATCCTCGGGAAATCTGTGAATCGATCTGCGTTAACAAGGGCTTTTTAGAGTGCAGTTACAAGACATAAGTTCTCGGAACATTTCCCAAACAGGCTGATGAGGATCACATTATTGGAAACAAAGTTCAAAATGATATTCACAAACAACTATTTGAGCAATTCGGCTGCAGTTCGAGACATCTAAGAGACTACCACATTTATGAAATGGTGTCAACTAACACGTTTCGCATACATCAGGAATCCGAAGTACAATTTGGTTTTAGATATTACTAATGTAATTGAGGTGAATCTAAGGAACCACACCAAACAGTGCATTTGGCTGATCGTCGCTCAAAATTCGGCAATTCTGTTTCTTGAGGTATTTATTTCCATTAAAATCCCATGAAGGACCCATTCCTCTTAAATCAGTGAGCTGTCCACGATATACTTTGTATACTCACTGCTTAAAGCCGCCTCCGTATGGCTACTGCTTTTTCTAGAAATGTTTTAACATGGTCTGAAGTCGTCAGGTTTTACATCGGTATAGAATTCAATTCGGCTCTCAGAAATGTGCCTCTACGCCAAATTCAGCCCAAAACATCGATTTACCCCTTACCGTATTTAAATATTTAACTATCGTGATTCTCCACTATTTACGATTAAATTCAAAATATTAAAAACATGGATAGGTTATCCTACATGTGTCTGTTCTCTTTAATTTAAAATATTGCTACGTTCATCTTTATTTGTTCTTTTCTAAATCATTCTATTATCAGGCATGAAAAGCGTTTATGTTCGATCAGTCTTTGGTTAGTATTTCGGAGCCATTTTCAGTTATCAAAATAGTATGCTCGAACTGGGCACTTCTCGCTCCATCCACACTCATGGCTGTCCAACCATCTTCCTGGATTTCAATGTCAGGACCACCGAGTGACAATATAGGCTCAATAGTGAATGTCATACCGGGTTGCATTATGCCGGGGACATTATTTTTGAAATGAAGTATTTCCGGAGGACCATGGAAATAACTGCCGATGCCGTGCCCAATGAAAGCCGGTACGGTATTCAAACCCGTCAGACGGCAAAATTTTGCTATGTAATTGCCAATTATTCTTAATTCTGCTTTGGGTTTGCACAGCTTTATACATTCGTAAAGACATTCCTCCGTCTTTTGCACCAAGTAACAGCCTCGTTCATCCACTTCACCTACCTTAAATGTTTTCGAGCAATCTCCATGATAGCCATTGAGAAATACTGTTATGTCGACATTTAAAATGTCACCATCTTGCAGAGGACGGTCATCGGGAATACCATGACAGGCGACATTATTGACAGATGTACAGATAGATTTTGGAAATCCGGCATAACGTAGGGGTGATGGATATGCATTCGAGGCGATGACGTTTCTATGAACAAAGTCGTCAATTTCATCGGTAGTGACACCCACTTTGATGATGTCTGAACATGAATTAAGGATTTTTGCGGCCAGTCGACAACTATCGCGCATATATTGAATTTGGTCGAGGCTTTTAATCTCCGGCTCACCCAATGTATTACCAGGTCTCATCGGTTGATAGTAGTAATCCGGCTTTAATATGTGCTCAGGCACTTCAAGTTCCGGTGATACATTACCAAGTTCGACGGCATTGCATTGGCCAAAATTCTGCTTCGTAAATCGTTGCATAAAATGTCGTATGGAGGGATATAGTAACTGTTTCGTCCTCATCTCGTCAGAAAAAATAAAGGCTGCAGATTGGAGTGAAGATATCAAAAGGAGGCGGCTATATTTCTTAGTCCTAATTATTTATGTATTTTTGTTTTTCATTCCAACCGAATGCAGATAGACTAGAGAATAGATGTTGTAATAGCCAACCAGCGATATATGCACAATTTGATCGGTAGATGGGGACACTTCTTTTTCGACATCTACGTCTTTTGAGGATTTGTATGGTATGTCGCTATCGAAGGATATATAATAATTTTAATTGTCGTTGTATGCATTATAGACAATACTATTAAAATCCCGGTCAGTTTTGGCTCTATGTTATAACAAAATATGTCAAATTATATGCCACCATCTAGCGTTCGATGTGTGCAAATAGCCCATGTTGTTTTTGAGACGATTGTTTATCAGACAATGAAGCCAGTACGGCTCAAAACGGCACCGAGTTGCCGCCCTAATTTGTGGGTTCGGCGTTTCCTTTTGCTTTTCAGTTTATCAATCTTGCGTCGTAATTTAAAGCATTACTGCTAATTAAAAATAAATTACAAAAACGTATACATTTAAAACAATTTAAACTACTCATTATAAATTACTTAACATGATACGTACATTACAGTTCTCCTTCTTCTTCCATATTCGTGTTAGTTAAGTTAAGACTTTAGTTAAGCCTGTATATTAAAGCTATGAATTGTTATTATATATACTCATTGTAAACCTAACTGTATAGTTCTACGTAATCAATTTGGCCATAATGGCTTCTGGATTATGAAATAAATAACAAATAAAATAAATAAAAAAAAATAAATAACAATAATTCAAAATTAAAAAAAAGTTTATGGGTATCATAAAAAATTATTAAGTGCAGTATGCAAAAATAATAAGAAGGCCAAAGAATCAACCTACTCAGGAAATTGTTGGAAATTATTCAACTTTTATGTTTGCGTACGTAATGTTTAAAACACACAATTTATAGTGGTTTATATTAGAAAATTTTATTTATTACTCACTTATTTCCAGACATTCCAGAACAGACGGGCAACTTCTCTCGAATCAGTGAGCTGTGCGCGATATAATTATGTATACGATATAATTTCTAGAGAAGTTTTACATGACTTACAGACGGGCAACTTCTCTCGAATCAGTGAGCTGTGCGCGATATAATTATGTATACGATATAATTTCTAGAGAAGTTTTACATGACTTAGAGATTACTCTCTTAGTCGTAAAGTCGCCAGCCGCTGAACCTGGATTTACCTGTATGATAGTCGCATACACTACCTACCACACCAATTGTATAATAACAAT
The DNA here is from genome assembly GCA_958296145.1 of Hydrotaea cyrtoneurina. Classification (NCBI taxonomy): domain Eukaryota; kingdom Metazoa; phylum Arthropoda; class Insecta; order Diptera; family Muscidae; genus Hydrotaea; species Hydrotaea cyrtoneurina. The sequence continues at coordinate 44,158,962 of OY282514.1, read as the reverse complement.
ATTATATTCAACAAATATGAAAATAAATATTTAAATAAATGTATTAGTGAAACATTTTATTAATGTTGCACCAACATCTTGAAGTTGTCGCACATTATGTGATAACAAACGAACATCTTTAATTGTAACACCTAAAGATAGAAACAAAAAACTGAATATACTTTTTTGCTACGGCAGAATGCATCCGACAGATGGCTTCCAAATTGTCCCAAGGCCTTTAAAGAAATTTCAATCCGGTTTCGGTTTTATGGTTTATGCGGGATTGAAAATATTTTTGTTGTTTAAAATGAGTATGTCTCACTTTCTATGAGAGACAACCCCAAAGTAAAATATATTTTGATAAGTCGTAACTATAAATACAAAATTGGCGGAAGTTTAAATTTTTCTGAGAACCGAAGCTTGCGACATTTTGTCTCCAGGGCTTGAACACACTTCAGCTAGACTTGTGTGAAAACGGACACGGCAATTGCAAATGGCAGATTCAGTTTTAAATTTTTCCGAATTCCCCTACTGTAAACGTACAAATTGGCTGCGTATTAACTTGATTTCACATAAGCGCCGAACGATTTTTTTTCTAAAATAGGATTAATGAATAATAGATTGAGAGTAAAACCTGTGAGTCTATTTTATCAGCTCTAAATTTGCTATAAGACTGAATACCAAATGAAGAGTTCTCGCGAATTACGTTTTAATTTTTCATATTGTGTGTATTGTTAATCAGATGATCTCAATGCGAGTACTCAATTGGCAACAAATTAATTGTACGTGTTTGTCAGGGTTAATGTACATTTACATATACTCTGATTTCATCGCATGTTACGTTACGGTTTTCAGTAATTGACTTAAATCCTTTGCCAAATATAAATCAGCTGATTCGTTAACAGGCTCCGTTCTCCGGACAAATTTTGTTTGTAATTAATGTTATTTTCACCGTTAAATGTTATTCCAATAAAACGAATAAGATACTTTAATTATTAAAGTTATGGATTGCTCAAGTGTTCAACGACAGCCATTCTTCGAAATCGAAGAATATCAAAATACTCACAAATTTCTGGAAATGTCTGATATTTCAAGTAACAGTAGTATGTGTTCCATATCTTCGGAAGCTCCTGACTTTTTGTACGATAGTTCCAATCTAAAATTTGAACTTTTGCGAAAAAATCAAACTGAAGAATTCCAAAAAATATTTGAAACCCGGCAAACGTTGGCTGTCATACGACAATGCCGCGCCATTTTGAATGTCATAAGAGAACACCAGGTGATTCTACTGGTGGGCAGCTCGGGATGTGGCAAAACTACGCAATTACCCCAGATGATATTGGACGATGCAATTTTCAATGATTATGGCACTAAATGTTGCATTGCCTGCGTACAAACTGGAAGAGATGCTGCCATTGCGGCGGCCAAACGTGTGGCTTATGAAAGAGTTGAATCTATGGGCAATTCTGTGGGATTTCTTGTTGGGGGAAGGAAGTAAGTCTTGCACATGGATTTAATGTAGCACACCTTAGATTTTTGTTCAACTATTTGTATTGGGGTTCATGTGAAGTTGGGTTAGATGACATTTTATAATTTTTTTTTTGTAAAACAACAAATTTAGCATAACATTTTCATGAAGGTAGTCACGGATAACTCAGACGGATAAATGAGTGAGCTGTGTCTGATATAAATGTTTAAGCGGCTCCTAAACGATAACACATAACTCAATTTTTGTTAAAATGTATACAAATTTTAAATTCGAAATTCTTATTCCGAGACGAAAAAAACATTTTTTTTGTCGGAAGCCCATATTTCCCGAGTTACGGCCTTTCAAAGATCTTGAACAACTGGAATACATTTCATCAAAATCTGAGCATTGTTGCCAAACTGTAGTTGTTCCGGATATCATATAAGGGACATAAAAAACGAAAAAGCTGTGTCTTTTTTTTCGGCTGAAGAACGAATTATCTCTATACGTCGTCGTCCGGTCAACCGGGCATTTGACAATGAACGTATAAGACTCCCTGGATAGCCGAGTATTCCGGCTAAATGTTCTAACTTCAGGGACCAGACGACGGATATCAGATACTATTGAAATAGCTATAGACATTATAGCTCTCCATTGATTGTATAGAAGTTGACTATAGACAAGTTCCCTTGTACTTTATTATAACTAAATTTAAATAGGTAGGTAAGTCTAAGTCTAATATACTTCGTTATTTTTTTTTAATTTAATTTTTTATCTTCGTTAAAAAGTTGGTGTGTTAATAAAAGCTTAAAATGATACCAGAATTCTTATTATAGGCAATATTTTTAAAAAAAAATCTGTGAGGAGAATGCCTAATATTATATATATATCTAAAATTTTGTGCTTTCGTAACTCGTGAAATATCCTTAAATTGGAAAAACCATTTGTTATGCTTTTAATATTCTTGTAGTATTGAATCACATATCTTAGAGATATTGAGGTGTATTGACAATCTGATACTTACCACTATATCTTAAAGAATACATACTCGTTTTATTTCAGCACTCCATTTCATGGTGTGCATTATGGGATATACAATATAAAATTTATGAAAATGGTACAGTATATCTGCCAACACATTAAAAATTCTAAATAAATGATTAAACACACAGGTTAATATCGACAATTTCTACAAAACGATATCGATTGTTTGAAATAAAATACTTTTCTATTAGCATCGAGATTCATTCTCTTGGACATGCATTTCAGGTGTATTTCTCTAAAAACCAGAAAATTGGTATTGGAATTCCTTATATAAATAGAAACATGAAACAATACGTTGCTAGAAATATATATTCGAATGAGCGAAATGTTTATGTTATCGAAAACAGTAGAGTATTGTGTCGCCAAATAATGATGAATAAAATAAAAATACGGAAACAATATACATTCGTAACTCAGCCCGGCGGTGTTATTTATTTTAAGCCTTAAGATAATTTTATAATTTTTATAAAATTTATATAATTTTTATTTTATAATTTTAAGAACAAGATCCCCGGTTTGAGATAGTCTTTTTTTAAATTAAATTTTTTGAAACAAACTGTCAGAACACAAAAACGACTTCCGCGTTTTTTTAAAATATATTTTAAAAAATTGAGCGCTAAATTTTTTTTAGTTTTGGGTTTAGTAATTTTTAATCTGAATGACAGTTTCAAAGTTATAACCAAGTTTAATTCAACATTTTTCTATTTTTTTTTAATTCATAAACATTTTGGTTATGACAAAGTCTCAATTTTCAATGCTTTATAACTAGGTCCAATAACATACAATTAAATTTTCAATTCAATTTATTTTTTATAATATTTATTATGTACATTTATCTTCAAGAATTAAAGAGTTTAGGAATTTTATTCCTTTTCTACTTTGTAGTATCAAGGTAATACTTAATATCACTTTTGCGAATGTATGATGCTTAATATTTATTTAATGGGAGAAAAAATTGTATTACCTAAAGTAATAATGGTTGGAATATAGATTTAAAAACCAACATTTTGTTCTGAATATTCAAGCCGGAGTTTCTATTTATAATGGGGTACATCATTCTAGTAACGTTATTGATTTTGTCTACCACATATGGAATATGGTCTTTGAATTTCAATCTGGGATCCAAAACAATACCTAAATATTTCACATTTTTGTCCCAAAGGACGTTGTGATTCATGAAATGGAGAGGTACTTGTGGCCCAAAACATGATTTTCGTTTCCTTGTGAAGTAATTTGCTTGTGTTTTATCTGGGTTTACGAGAATGTTCCATTTTGTGAAATATTTGTGTAAATCGGCTAACGCAGTGACAGGTTATGTACAATGTCAGATGAATGGATATTAGAACTAAGAATCGACGTGCCGTCCGCGAAAATAGACGTTGTGAATTCTGGAAAGATGGGGATATCTGCCGTAAAAATATTATATAAAGTGGGCGATAGACATGATCCTTGCGGACATCCTGCCGTTATATGTACTTGGTCCGAGAATGCAGAAACCAATAAGACATTGAATGACCGATCAGTTAGGAAACTCTGAATTTTTATAATTTCTAATGGGAAATCGAGTTTGTTTAATTTAAAAATCAATCCGTTGTGCCATACAGAGTCGAAAGCAGACTTTATGTCCAGGAGCACCATCCCAGTTGACTTTCCTTGTATAAAATTTGAATGAACCAGGTTTCTAATTTTTAAAGGAGGTTGACTGGTGTTGTGTTCTCTCCTAAATCCAAACTGTAGAGCGGGGAGAATATTATGTGTATCGATGAACTGCACAAGCTTTTCTTTTATTATTTTTTCCAAAAGCTTTCTTAGAGAACATATCAGACTATTGGGTCTATACGAACTTGGATGTTCTGGCGGCTTATTTGGCTTCAATATTGGGATAGTTTTTGCTTTTTTCCATTGTCTTGGAAAATAAGCTAGTTTTAGACAATAATTTAAAATTGTTGTTAGATAAACAATTCCCTTTTTTGGTAATTTCTTCAGGCATTTATTGTTTATTTCATCCAAACCTGGAGATTTTTTGTTTTTAAGTTTCTTGATGAGCAACCGTATTTTATTAGTATCGACTAGCTGTGAATCTGGAGCAATTATGTTGAGGGATCTAATGTTGTTTGCTACTTCATCGACTTCAGAAACCGTGGAAGCGTCGCTAAGATTGTGTCAACCGTATGATTTAATTTAAATGTTTCGGCCATGTTTAGTCTTGTCTTGTAGCGTATAGTATATATTGCTAATTAAAATCGATGGAGTATTTTCGCTTTAATCCACAAATTAGTGAAGGCCCTTTCTGCCATACAAATGTACAACTCTGTTTTTTTTTTATAAATTATACATAATCAAAAATTTGTGAGGGACGTACAAGAAGATGTCGTCACTAATTTGTGAAATAAAGCGAAAATATTAATGATCTATGCCTCATTCCAGTTGTATAAGGCTTTATGATAAACTATTGTACTGTACATTTTTTTTATGATTTAAAAAAAAATCTTAAAAAAATATATTCGACTTAATTTTGTTTATATATATGAAAATTTCATTCAGAGTTATGACAACTTACGACTCAATAAACTGAATTTTAAAAAAAAAATACAAAAACCCATTTACAGAAAAAAATTCGGGGGAATACAGCGGTAATACATTAAAAAAAATGTTGTTTAGTGTTGTCATTGGTAATAACTTTTGTATACAAATTTCTTTTTGTGATCTTAATTTTCCTATTTTTTTTAAAGCATTTTTTTGAAATTTATGAAATAAATCAGACCCTGCATAAAATCTGTTTCAAAAAATCATACATACACTATGTACATATATCATAAGGTTCAAATTAATTAAAAGTATTGTTAATAGGTCTATCGAGCGATTATCACTAAAACCAAACTGATTGTTGAGTAGGTTACACACATCTAATATTATGATGAGGATATGACACATTTCTTTTATTTTTGTTTTATTGTCCTTCACTGATAGTGAAATATTTCTTTAATTTTTTAAATTACAGAACACTACCACGGGAATCTGGTTCCATTTTATTTTGCACTTCTTATTTTATAATTCAAAAACTCAACACCGATCCCACGCTGACCAATTTTAATGTCGTAATATTGGACGACATGCAGGAGAAATGTCATGAATTCAATCATATAATGGAACGTTTGAAAAATGTAATGTATTTTTTTTATCAATTCCATTGCATTATCTTAAATATCTATTATATATCTTACATAGGTCTTGCAATATCGCTCCGATTTTAAAGTCGTACTACTGAGTACAACCGCCTCCGAGGATACTTTCTGTAAATATTTCAACAATTATCACGCAATCTACGTGCATGAAAATTCGTATCCTATAACAAAAAAATCATCCAGTATATCATCATTGTGTGAAAGTATACGTCACATTGCATGTGATGACACAATAATATTATCCGACCGTGAGTCTGAAGCGAATGTAGATTCTGAAAAGAGGTCCAGAACAGATTATCCAATCCCCGCAACAGCTCACAAGCGCAGAAGGTTGAGCAGCCTTAACTGCAGTGAGCATCTTCAGGTTGCAATAATCGATCGGTTTGATCCGCATGGAAGAATCGACGACGAGAAATGGTTAAGACTTGAAAAGAAGCTGCTAACCGAAATGGTTTCCGGTAAGTGGTGTAATGAAAGAATATTCTTTGATGGTGCCAACTGGTCTAGAGGCATCAAACTTGTGCGCTGTGGTAATAACAAGTCACTAGACTTCCTTAAAGCCACAATTGCCAGTGTCGGTGAATTTTGGCCAGGTGCCCGATTAGAAGTGGTTGCTCTCTCTTCCTTACCGTTGCGAACTTTTGCAAGAATGTGGATTCCACCACCTGTACCAACGAAAAACGTCATACTAACATTAATTAAAAAGCAGAACGATGGACTAGATACAACAAATTGGAAAATTATAAGTTCCACCTCGTCTAAAAGAAAAACTGGTAAAGAGTATTGCATTTTTATAGACGGAAATTCCTTAAGGAACGTCCGTAAGTGTCAAGGCCGTATCAGGTTTGGTCTAAACTTTATCAGAATCCGCACAAAAGAGAATAGTACCAAAATATGTTAATCTTACAGTACACAATCAAAATCTATTCAGTTCTTCTTCCAGTATACACTAATCTCCTAACGGAGACCTTTCTTAAACGAACACTTTTTTTCAGTACCATTCCGCTTCACTCCTCTTATGTGGTTTTCTCATAAGCGGATACATTTTTCAGTCCCTTAGGTGTGGACTGTGCAGAATTCAGAATAACCTGTCACCATTTCAAGATTAGTATTGTATTTAAGAAGTATTACCAAAACTGACCAAACCTATTTGAAAAACTGAAAAAATATATAATGCTGATTTTGCAGTACTCAATACCATTCCTACAATGGATTAGAGTTTGATAGAAAATTTATCTTTAACAGTAAAATTAAAGTTATAATTTCCAATGGTTAACTTCTATTCAGTACACAAGATGATGGAAGATGTCATTGATATGGTACAATATCACTAAATGATCTCTGATAACTTTTGCGAACATCAGCTAACTCTTTACTAGTCACAATTACCACAACATAAACCATCGATTTTTCCAACCATTTTTGCGTCGACGTAAAAATTTTATTATTTTTAATTTTCACATGATTCTTTGTAAATATTTGTAAAAATGAACTTAATTTAATTTTGTACCTATACGGCCTAAAGGCTCGCTTGAATATGAATAAATGAAATGAAATGGAATTTGAAATTTGTTTTTATTTCAAAATGCATTCAGTGCTATTTAATATAGCAAGCACACAAAAAGATATGGTCCCCTGATTACAAAAATGGTCGAAATTTGTATCTATGATTAGGTTTTTTTTTTTTTTATTTTTTTTTTAAAATGCATTTTTTGAGGCATTAATTCAGAACTGAAAAATGACTTGTACATTTGAAATAAAGTTTAGAAAAATGTATCACTGAATTAAACTTTTAATCTTTTCCTTTAATGACTTTTAATGTGAATGACAGTTTCAGATTTATAAATTTAAATCAAACCTTTTTTTCTTTATTTAATCATAAAAATTCGAAGTTACAGATTAAAGCTGTAAAAGCAAAGATACAAATTAATTTAGTGATTAATTTATTAAAATTTATGTCTCAAAAAATTTAATTTTTAAAATTATTATTCCCTAAGAGTAATTAAATAAATATATAAAACTAGTAAGTTGTAATGCGCCTATGGCGCCCGTTAATTTGCTTGAGAAAGTATTTGTTACTTAATTTTAAAAATTTTATAAAAAATATTTTGAGAAAACTATTTTGTAAAAAAAAATTGGGAAAAAAAACATTTGTGGAAAAAAATTTTTTGCTGAAAAAAAAATTTTTGTTGAAAAAAAAAATTTTGTTGGAAAAAAAAATGTTTGTGGAAAAAAAAAAATTTTGTTGAAAAAAAAAGTTTGCTGAAAAAAAAAAAATTTTGTTGAAAAAAAAAATTTTGTTGAAAAAAAAAAATTTTGTGGAAAAAAAAAAAAATTGTTCAAAAAAAAATTTTGTTCAAAAAAAAATTTTGTTGAAAAAAAAAAATTTTGTGGAAAAAAAAATTTTTTTGAAAAAAAAAATTTCTTGAAAAAAAAATTTATTGAAAAAAAAAAATTTGGGGAAAACACAATTTCTGTACAAAAAAAAATATTATTTTTTTTATTATTATTATTTATAGAATTATTATAGAATGCCTATTTAAATTCCTACGTACTGCGTGACAGAGTCAGTGAATCAGTGAATCAGGGAATCAGGGAATCAGTGTATCAGTGAATCAGTGAATCAGTGTCGAGGGTAAATATATATTAAGATAAATAAATAAAAAGCAACGAAGAGACTCCTTTAAAGAACATCCTCCCATGACGATGTAGAACTTTTCCAGATAACGAATTCTGGTTTTATGTCACATCTTGGAATGATTTCTAATAACCCTTACAAGCCAATCAACATTTTCCCAGAAAAACCCGGTGTTCACGTTTTCCTGTGAAAATTATGTCGATAAAAAAATACAAATTGTATGAACAAAAGTATATTGATACCTTTTTTTTTCAAAAAGTAATTTTTTTTTAAAATTGTCAACTTCCAACAACTGTAAAATTGTTCTCATTAAAGATATTTTCTAATTTTTTTAGAGATTTGATAATTAAAAGACAAAACGTTTTCCTTGACTGAAATCGGCCATCAAATAGTTTAGTTATAAGCAATTAACTGAACCGGGGTTAAAAAATATTTTTTTCTATTAAAATTCGCATATCCAGTGTTCTATAAGAGACAACTACAAAGTAAAACCATATTTTGATTAAACACAACCTTATTCAAGTAAAAAATTAGACATATTGGACTACATATAAATACAATGTTTTACTCAGTGCCGACAGTCTATAATCCCGCTAATTTTTCTTTCCTAAATTAACCTCGTTAAATTGAATTGCTTATCGAAAACATTTATAATTCGTAAAAATGGTAGGGCCCATGCGATGACAATTACGAAATGTTAAAGTTGACGTTTTTTAAACTTAATGTGCGTTTCTTTATCTCTTTAGAGATAATAATCTCAACATGTAATATATCCTTATTTTGACCTGACCTTTTAAAGCGAAGTACATATGTCAAAGACCATACAGAGGGCAGACGTCCCAAGTCGTTTGCTGAACATTTCCAAGAGGGTATTTAAGTATTTGTTTAAAAAAAAACAGTGTGTAGCCGAACTAATGTGTCAAAAAACAACTTGGGACGTCTGCTCTCTGTATAGTCTTTGCATATGCTAATAGATTCTACAACCAAAATAAAGTGTACATGCATGGCACAATAACAGAAGGAAGTGGCAATTGCCCAACAACAAAAATTCAGATACAACCCTGGACAGCAGACTGTTACATCTCGCGACACAATTTTTAGCGAACTATAACATTATTTTTAATAGTTTAGAGTTGGCTTTTTGTATTGTATTCTTTGATTCGAATGTTTAAGACGAAAATGTATTCGACATTTGAAAAAAAACTGCCAACAATTGAAATGTAAACAATGATTTTGACAATCAAAATTCTGTCAGAATGAAAAAGTTATAATCAGCTGTTTGCATTTTATTGTGCCATGGTGTACGTGTATCGGCGTTTTGGTGCGACATTTCAAACATGAAATTTAGCGATAGCGATAACAATTTTGACCATGTTTGTTCGAACTATGTGGCAACAATGCAGATTCACGTGTTTGTTGTTTTTTTAAATTCTCTTCTTTATTCCCATTCATAACAATACATTTTCGGGATTGTTTTGGTCCGTTTTCCGTTCGTCTGATCAAAAAATGAGTGAAAGCAGGAGTTGGGGTCGTGGTGGAGGAGGGCATGGTCGTGGTGGCGGAGGACGTGGGGGTGGCGGTCGACCACCCTGGTTGAAAGGAAAAGAAATTGGTCTGTATTATAGAAATAAAAACCGTGGCCGTCGTGAAGAAGAAGATCGCACTGGAGGAATTCGTCTTAATCCTTCAGTGGATGTGCCTCCCGAAATTTTGAGACATGTTCACAAATGCCTGGAAACGTTTGAGCAACAAAATCAAGACGAACGTGTTTGTCATGAATTCCGGGAACATTTTCACCATCTCCTTAATGTGAATTTCAACGAGTTTTTGGAGGAGTCAAAACATGATTCCGCCGTCACAGATGAGATTATTGCAGATAGAGCGGATTTTGCAAATTCACGTTTAAAACAGGATATGACGAGACAAATGGAATCTGCCGAATATAAGAATAAACGGAAAATGCGCCAAAAATTACCGGCTATGCAGCAGGGTGACGGCATATTAAGTGCCATACGACAAAATCAAGTTGTACTGATAGTCGGCAGTACGGGATGCGGAAAGACAACACAGATTCCGCAAATGTTATTGGACGATTATATACTGACCGATAAAGGCAGCGAATGTCGCATTGTTTGTACTCAGCCAAGAAGGATATCTGCAATATCTGTTGCCGAACGTGTGGCCTATGAACGGAATGAATCTTTGGGAAGTTCCGTTGGCTATCAAATTCGCTTGGAAAGGTAGGTCTTATATATTTCAAAATGTATTCACATTGATCAGGAAGACCTGTCACCCAATTCTCACTGAGACAGTGGAATGAATGAATCTAGGAAACAAATCTGGAATACATTTTTTGATCGATTCATAATTTATTCGTTTTTCACTAACTTCTTAACTTGGAAATATAATGGGATATGCTGTGCATGAGTTATACGTCGAATTTATCATTTCACATTTGGTTGAAATAATCGCAGAAAACCATTAGCAATTGTTAAACTAGGCACTTAATGATTCATAATATGAATATAGTCTATGACAGGAGCTTTTTTATATGTAGTGTTCCCGTTTCATTTAAATGAAATGTGTGCTATATCAACTCACATGATTTATTTTTATTACAGCCGCATGCCCCGTGAATATGGCTCTATTTTATACTGCACCACAGGTATTCTATTACAAAAAATGCAAACTGACCCATTGATGAGTGGACTAACGGCCGTTATATTGGACGAAATACACGAACGTAGTGTAGAAACCGATCTCTTAATGGGACTTCTGAAAATTGTAACACAATTCATCTTCTGCCAATAATTTATGCCAATCTAATTTATATTTTTATTTATTTAGATTTTACCACATCGTCCCACATTAAAAGTTATATTGATGAGTGCCACTGTTTCGGAAGAAACATTTTGCGAATATTTCAACAACTGTCACACGCTCTACATACATGGAACACTGTTTCCCGTTGATGTTCTATATTTGGAGGACATACTGCAGGAGACAGGTTATACAAATTTTCAAAATGATATCTTGGCGGCGAAACCGAAAAATTCACGACATCGTAAGAAGGATTTACAAGCTTCAGAAAAGAATTTCCAATATAGTTGCATGATTGATGCATATGTGTCTTCGATAAGGGATCGTTATGACAGAGAGGTCATTGATACATTGCGTCGATATCCCGACTCTGAAGGATGTTCGAATTTGAACTTTTTAGAATATTTAATATTCTATATATGTGAGCATAAGCCTCCGGGAGCTATTTTGGTGTTTCTTCCTGGTTACGAGAGAATTTCCAAATTAAACGACCTATTGCAAACACCTACGAATCCGCGTCATCAACATTTGGCTCGTGGTATACAAGTGTATCCATTGCATTCGATGATGCCAACGGTGAATCAAAGGACTGTATTCGATCCGGCACCGCCGGGTATGCGTAAAGTAATTTTATCCACTATTCTGGCAGAAACGTCGGTGACAATCGATGATGTTGTATATGTGATCAATTCGGGGCGTACGAAAATCAATGATTATGACATAGAGCAAAATATACAAACGTTGCAGGAACAATGGGTAGCAAAAGCGAATTCTCAACAGCGCAAGGGTCGAGCAGGCCGTGTTCAGCCAGGTGTTTGTTATAATTTGTTTACGAGGTAGGAGTATTCTGTTAACAATACAACATATGGGACTATCAATACAATTCCAGTATTTTTCTTGCAGAATTCGCGAACGTGGGATGCTTGACATACCCCTACCGGAAATATTACGCAGTAAAATGGAATCGATTATACTTCATTTAAAATTGTTGCACATTAAGCAGCCCTATGATTTCCTGGAAACCTTGATAAATGTACCCGACATTAGGGCTATAAATCACGGTCTCCGATTATTGAAATGGTAAAGAAGCGTTCTATAAGATATTTCCCTCTAGATGGGTATTTTCTTATATCAGTGAACTGTGTTCGATTGTAGTTGTATACTTACTGATTGCGTTTAACTGTTTAAAGCCAGCTTTGAACGGATATTTTTAAACGTGGTTATGTGGGCTGAATATTGTATACTCTATTAACTGTAACTTCATTTATCCTTGTAAATCTTTAAGCATTGATGCTTTGGACGAAAACTCCAACTTGACACCGTTGGGTCTTCATTTGGCCCGCTTACCCATTGATCCACAGATGGGTAAAATGATTTTAATGGCTGCCCTATTTCGGTGTTTGGATCCCATAACCTCAGCCGCGGCAGGCATATCGTTTAAGAGTCCCTTCTACTCGCCATTGGGCTTGGAACAAAAAGTTGATGCTGTTAAACGAGATCTATCGCTGAGATCAAAAAGTGATCACTTGTTAATACACAATGTTGTGAAAGGATATCGCGAGGCTCGTCAAGAAAATCAAGATAATAATTTTTGTTATAAGAATTTTTTGAGCAAATCCACGGTATCGCAAATTGAAAATATGAAAAAACAATTTGCGGAAATATTGAGAAACTCCAGGTGCGACGAATATTTCCTGTCTGTACAATCAATAATGTAATCTATCAGGTTTTTTTTTTGCATAAAGTTTTCTAGAATCATCCGATTGTTGTGCTAAGAACTCAAATGTTAATTCTCAAAATGTACCCTTACTGAGAGCTGTAATAGCCTCCGGTTTGTATCCCAATCTGGCATTTTTAAGGTACGTTCCCGTTACTCTGGTGTTACATTTGGAAACAGTAATAATTTGTGTGCGTATTTGATACAGGAAAACAAGACAGGTTGGCAGGCGTGTTCATGCCATTCACAAGATGTCTACACCGGTAGACCGAAAGGTAAATTTCCATCCATCATCGGTAAATAGTGGTGAAGCATCGTTTGATTCCAAGTAAGTCTAACACTCATCCACATAAAACTCCCATCCAAAAGTGCTTTTTTATTTCAGCTACTTTGTCTATTTTCAAAAACAACGGACATCGGATGTTTATCTATTGGATGCTACCATGGTTTTCCCCATGGCATTGTTGATATTTGGTGATGGTGTTAAGCAGGGGCAACTTTCACCAACAGAAACATATATAAGTGTTGCCGATACATATTTGTAAGTTTTTAAAACCGAATATGGGGTTAATTGTTGTGTACGTTAAAATTTGTTCTAGTTTCAAGTGTGATGTGGACACCTCGTCCGTGATTTTGAAATTGCGACAACTTCTGGGTAGTTTACTCAGAAAGAAGGCTCTACATCCCTCACCCATTGAGCAGAATAGCTGCGATGAACATCTGATAAGGTGAGTTTAATAATTCCCATTGGATAGTCTTCTTAATGACAATCTCATTAGATAAGACGATATCAATGTAAACTTATTATTTCATAGGATAGACATATTTTTAAAAAGATATTTTTGAAGGGATCCTATAGTAGAAAGATAATAAACCACCGATATAGTTTTTCCATACGAAACCTGTAACAAAAAGAGAAAGTGGTGCCGACTCTATGATAAATTTAAACAATTCATACAAACTGAGTATATAAATTCATTATATTACATTGTTAGTCAGTAACAATTAAAGTTTCTGTTAATACAATCGTATAAAAAATGCATCTTGTTTTCCTTTTTTACAGAGCCATACACATGCTACTCTCTTTGGATGATAATGGTGAACATGTTGATCAATTCCCATCAACGGATGATGATGACGACGATAACCAATGACAGAAATGTACATCGAATCGCAAATAATATACTAATTAACTAAACCGATTGTAATGTGTGATTTAAGAAATACTGGAATATGTTTTACATTTACAATTGTTTCAATCATCCTCTAGTAAAGCGAAAGCATTTCGCGATGTCGAAGGTTGTGCTAAAACGTATGCAAGTTCAGTGGCTTCGTCGTCTTCGTCGGCATTGGTTTCATCATTTGATGAACTTTCCTCATCGGATTCATAAGCACCTGCGGAGAGATGGAGAGATAATACGTGTCATTGTATAATTTTATAATATAATTTATACTGAAACATACTTTCCGAGTTAACAGATGATGTGTCTCCATTATCATTATTTTCATCAACTTCTTCGGTGGGCAGATTTTGATATTTTTTGACTTCTTGAACATCGGCGTGTTTAAGCCACATTTCTCGTTGTTCGTTGAACCGTGGTGGATAAAATTGAAGTATTAATTGCAATTGACCACCCACGCAACTCCTTAGTAAGTGATTAGCTGCTCTGTAACGATCGGGTCTGCCCGATTTGGCTACAATAAAGCCGCGTTTGAAGGCCCAAGCATCGGCTATGGCTACCGGGGACCACTCGTCATAATCTTCGGGTAAATGTATTTTAAGAATTTTTGTTAAATCCAAATGCTCGGCCATTAGTTGTATGGAACGGTAGGGTACTTGCAACTGTGATATGGGAAAGCTACCCAACATTACTTGCAAGTATTTCGATGTCGACGAGGGGAATACCAAGCCCGGACAATCGCAGAGGCGTACCAAGTTGGTAAGGAAAATTGTTTGGAAATGTTTTGTATGTCCGGGAGTACGACTAACACTCACAACTTTACGGCCTTTCAAAGCATTAATTAGAGACGATTTACCCACATTGGGGAAGCCCACGCAACCTAACGTAAGTATACCTTTATAGTATTTTTCACGTTTCTCTCCGTCGTTTTCGTGGGGCATAGTACTCTCTAGGTCATCCAATGTTTTCTCGACAACGGTTTCGGCTTCCGCTTCAAGGCAGGCATTATCATTGTCCATATCTTCAAGTATCTTTTGCTCCCAACCGGTTAAGTCTACTTCGGATTGCACAATTTTTTGACATTCTCGAAATATGCTGTAGACACCTTCAATGCCACGCTTGTAATCCATTCGTCGACGTTGTTGGGTGCCTAAATGTAATTTGTAAAATTATATATAAGAATATAATTGCGTTTACCCCACACCATACTACGGGGTCATTATTTAAATATATGTGTTGTTGTGGTGCAGAGCATACAAGTATTGAGTTTAATATCTGCATTACCTTTTTTAGTCTGCTGAGGATTGGAGGCGAATATAACCACCGGCAGACTCGGGTACGTCGTTTGAAAATAACACCGCCACGCCACCACTACTTCTGGGGAAACCAAATCGACCTTATTCAGAATCAGTATCGCATGTTTACCAACTTTATTAACAATATAATCGTACAAAGACGGCGGAAACATTAAAGTCTGTAAGTAAATAATATTTAAGAATAAAGTTCATAGTAAAACATAAATAGTTAAGTAAGCTCAACTGTCGAGAAGTGGATATTTTGCTTTTGTCATTGTGACGTTCAATCAACTTACCGAATAGCGCACATCAACTATAATCAAAAGAATATCTGAGAGTTCCAAAACACGCCACAATTGACGCCACGTCTCCAAATTCAATTCGAACAGAGACAAGTCCTTGTTTTCTTCCTTTTGCTTCTGTTGCAGATGCTCAACGTATTCCTGAAAGGGCAAACAAAGAGATATCGTCATTCTTCACCCTGCGCAAGAAATAGTATAACATACTCTAAAGTATTTATTTTCATTGCGATCTAATTTGGACTTATCCATATCATAATTCCATTCTGGTCTAATAGGAAAATCATAGCCTTCATAGAAGCTGGCATCGATTTCGCGTTGTTGCGGCGTTGCCGGTAAGTACGGCTTTAAACCCTCCAATTTCAAACGTTCCATCTCTTTTTTTGACTCTTGATAGAAACACAAATTGTAGCGATTGACATTTCGGTTACGGCTACCACCACCTCCATTTCCTCCACCTGTCATGAGCTTGCGTACGGATAATTCATTGTCCTCGGTTGTCTCGCCGTCATCACTTCGAGTTCTTAGGTATTTCTGTGAACCTGAGTTGGAATGGGAACAACTATAAATCCATATCAACGCCACAATACGCCGCTCTTCTTACCTTTCAACTGCCTTTTCTGGAATAATTGGTCCTTTTTCTTCTTGCCGCTGTAAGGTAGTTTGCGTTTTTGTGGCATTTTGAGACTCCTAAATTTTTACCGACAAACTTACAACCAGATTTTACAATTGATTAAGATTTACAATTGAAATGTAAACAATGATTTTGACAATCAAAATTCTGTCAAAATGAAAAAGGTGTAATCAGCTGTTTGCATGTGATTGTACCACATTTCAAATATGAAATTTTGCTTTACAGTGTAGCGATAATAACTTTGACCATGTTTGTTCAAATTATGTGGCTACACTGGCAATCCAAATAATGGCCATTTTTGCGATTTTTTCTCGGTTGATAGCACTGCCAACCACATTAAGAAGGAGGGAGATTTGCCAGTACACAAAACCACATGGATCTGCTCATTTTCTTTGAGGCTAGACAAACCATACATTATTTATATGCAAAAAATTATATAGTTTACATTAAATTGAGCTATAAAATATATAGTTTTAATGCATATTTCGTAAATAGTAAAATAAAATATGCTTCCGCATCAGAATAGAGCCAACGAAAAGTCAAATAACGGCGGCAGCGGAATAATAATAACCACAGCTGTTCACTGAATTGAGAAGGAAGTCAAATAATACAACACTGTAGTCAGCGTTGCCACATATATTTAAAAAAATCGGACAACAAAAAAATAACGGTTTTTATCTAAAAAAAAGTTTTTCTTTAAAAAATTCCGAAGTAATCGTAATACTGTTATAATTGTCATTGCCTAATGTTTGAATCTAGCTTATATGGATATTATATTGAGACACCAAATTGGGAGTGAATACATGGAGGAATATGGTCAAAACTCAACAGGATTTATAGTATATCCAGTATAACAAAATTGTTGAACGACTGTGGAGTGACAGTAAGAGTTCGTATCAAGTTTCGTAGCCTGGAAAAACCATCCAAGCATTGTTCAGAGACCGTTTCAACTGTGTAAATATAAAACCGAAGTCCGGTACAAGTTCTCTAGAAATGCATCAGCCATTCGAAGACGGTTGTAAACAGTATGGCCCGTTCAGTGACTACCTCCAACAAACTCAGATTCATATCGTAGTAAAAAAATGTTCCTCTTTATCTTGACTCAACTTATTATAGTTTATTATAGTATGTTTGTGCGTACTCAGATTCATATCCTAGTAAAAAAATGTCCCCCTTTATCTTGACTCAACTTATTATAGTTTATTATAGTATGTTTGTGCGTACTCAGATTCATATCCTAGTAAAAAAATGTTCCTCTTTATCTTGACTCAACTTATTATAGTTTATTATAGTATGTTTGTGCGTACTCAGATTCATATCCTAGTAAAAAAATGTCCCCCTTTATCTTGACTCAACTTATTATAGTTTATTATAGTATGTTTGTGCGTACGTATTGGCGGTGTAGTAATATGGACATGGCTTCCTCAACGCTCAGAGCGAGGTCTATCCCTACCTGTTTCGTTCGGCGTTGATGAACGGCAACCATATATTAAGGCTAGGACCGAGCTCCTAACAAGATCATAATATCTTTGATGGCACAGTGAGATCTTGAGATAACCTCATTCATTTCAGCGTCATGAACGGCCTGTAACGGCTTAGGTCAGCAAAATTCAACAAATCATTTGACTACAGTGGAACATAAAGGGTCCGCCATCTAACAATATTTTTTTTGTCAACTAGTGCTTATTTCGTTTTCGTTATCGGGACATGTTGAACGAATTTTTTTACAAAAATTGAAGAGGATGATATTGGCAACATTTGGTTTCAACAGGACGGCGCTACGTGCCACACAGCCGGATCTACACTCGATGTTTTGCGCCCTGTTTTTGACGATCGCATTATCAGCCGCAGAGCTGACGTCGTTAGGCAGCCATTTGAATGAAATTATTTTCCATTATTAACTGGAAGGATTGTACTTTCAAATAAAAAAATAAATTTGAGAAAATATCCGGTACAGCAATTATCGAAGTCTATCATGACGTCTGGCAAATTCCTGGCAACCTAGTCCTAATGTGAAATGCGCTTGTGGAGAGCACTCCCCTGGCCACCAGCTGACACTACACCATGGCGTGGAGGTCGCGGATGTCACCGTACAACGGACATCAGCACAAGACATGCAGTCAATCTTCGACTGGCGCACCACATCTCTGTGTATCGCTTAGGGGTCTATTATGCAGAAAACCATTTAAATACGCAGAAACATAGATGAAGGATGATAGTAACTGAGAGTATCCCAGACATGTTTTTCTAAAAATTGAGTGTCTCCGACACATGCCCTTCTGGCCCTAGGTGTTTCCGTGACATGCTTCTCTAGGAAGGGGTGTATCCCAAACATATTCATCTAGAAAATAAGTGTATCCTATAAAATCCGATACACATTCATCTAGGAACCAAGTGTCTTCGACGCATGTTTATATAGAACCTTAATGTTTCCCAGACATGTTTTTCTAAGAACTGAGTGTTTCCGGCAATGTATATTTAGAAACATAACCCATTAATTCCCAGTGAATTATTTTTTTTGTGTTTATTACGCTGGGTCAATATCTTTTAATGTCTACGAACATGTTCCTATAGGCACTGAGAGTCTTCGAAATATGCTTTACTAGGAATGGAAAACATGTTTCTCTATACTCTAAGTGTCTCCGATACATGTTCATCTAAGAACTGAGTGTTTTCGGCACATGTTCTATACAAACTTAATGTTTCCGACACATGTTCCTCTACGAACTATGTATCTTCGACACATGTTCCTCAGAGACTTCCATATTACAACTAATAACTCAAAATATGGCCTAACCACGCTGATTAACTTCTCTCGTAAGCGAACAAGACGAGTTGTGAAACTCATTTATTCTCCCGCTTTATACGAAAGCCCCGCACCATTCAGCCTTACAATGGGTTGCCGATTATGTGCCAATGCGCCATGTTCTGACATTATCACGAACACTTATGTCCCAGGCACTGACAGTGTGCGTTATCGCCGAGCCTAACTGTTCCATCAGAAACTTTGCAAACTGCCGCAACAACGGGACCACCATGAAATTCCCAATAAAGAAGCTCTGCCGACAACTTAATTCTGTGTGGAAATCTCAATATATTTTCACAAAAACACACAAAAATACAGGGTGCTATTTTGGTTTTCAAAGAAAAATTACATTTTTGATAAAAATGATCGGATGTTTATTTCATAATACAGAGGAAGGTATGCCGTTAATAATGAAAAAAAATATCAGCCAAATGGCCACCACGACCACGCTTACAGGACCATATCCTTTTCATGAAATTGGCCATAACCAAATCGCAAAGTGACTGCCCTATGTCCTCGATAGCCTCACAAGGTCTTGAATCGACGCTGGGCTGTTGGCTTAGACCTTATCTTTCACGTGGCACCAAAGGAAGAAGTCGCAAGTTGTCAAATCACACGATCTCGGTGGCCAACTGTGATCGCCTCTTCGAGAGATAATACGGTCCGGAAACTTTTCCCGTAAAAGACAATGGTTTCGTTGCTTGTGTGGCACATAGCGCCGACTTGTTGAAAGTAAACATTGTCCAGATCAATATCATACAATTCCGACCATAAAAAATCATTAATCATCTCTCGATAGCGCAATTCATTCACCGTAACTGTTGATCCAACCTCATTTTCGAAAAAGTAAGGTCCAATGACCCCGCCGGACCATAAACCGCACCAAACAGTCACACGTTGAGGATGGAGGATGAGGCTTCTCAACAATAACTCTTGGGTTTTCTGAGCCCCAGATGCGATAATTTTGCTTGTTGACGTAGTCACCGACGTGGGAATGGGCCTCATCAGTCAAGATGATTTGAATGGGCATCATCAGTCAAGATGATTTTGCGATGGAATTCTGGATCATTTTCATGCATTTCAAGAACCCAATCAGCAAAGACACGACGCTGTTGATGATCGGCCGGCTTAAGTTCTTGTGTTAACTGAACTTTATAAACCTTAAGACCCAAGTCTTTATGCATAATACGGTGTAATGACATTTGTGGAATGCCCAATTCCAATGAACGACGAGGAATGGACAAACCTGGATTTTCTTCAACACTTTGGGCTACAGCAGCAATATTCTCAGTTGTTTTTGAGTGACGTGCAAGGGTTTTATTCTTCACATCACTAACTTGTCCCAACAGCTTGAATTTTTTACACCAATTTCTGTATCGCGGTCCGACAAGGTGCTTCACGACGACCCAAAAATGCTTTAGTTTTGCGAACTGTGACTGCAAGATTTTCACCATTTTTGTAGTGAATTTTCATAATTTCAATGCGTTGTTGAACGGTGTATCGTTCCATTTTTAGTAATGTCGTAGTTTCTACTTGTAAATAGTCAAAGACAGCTTTTGAAATACTGGCTGTTTCAAATAACACCTCTTGTTGGAAAACCCTTCTTTTTCGACGAAATGAATAACTGGAAAAATGATAAATTTGTGCATTAGCCTCTGGTAAAATAAAATCACAGTTTGTTTTTTCTTTTTTGTTTTGAAATTTTTATTTCATAAAATTTTACATATTAAGTTATTTTCGGTTTTTGTTTGTTTTTTCACTAAATATTTCATTTAATTTATAATTTTTGTATTTACGTTTATTTGTTGTCTCAGTTTTATTTTTGTTTTTATTTTTCATTAATGTTCTTGTTTTGCTTTTGGGCCGTTTTTTTTTTTTTTAAATTCCCGTAATTTATTTAACTATGTAGAAAGTGTTGTTGTTGTAGTTTATTTATGGGGTGTTTTAGAAATTTATTAAAGGATTGTGTGGTTGATCGGTTTCTTTCTATTTCTATTTCTGTAAAAAAGATAAACTTAAAAAAAACAAATGTCTTTTTGTGTGAAGGTTTAGGAATGTTTGGAGGGGTTACAGTGGCTGTGAAAATATATAATAATAATAATTATTAATAGTAAATAGTGGCTAAATTGTTTATTGTAAACATGTGTGTGTGTGTGTTGTAAGTTTTCAATGATTCTTTTCACGACTTGTCTTTACTCAAGTGTAGTAGTTATTTATCAAATTATCTAAAATGTATTACTAAAAATCTGCTCCAAATGTTGTGGGTACTTTTTATTATATCGTTTCGTTTTGTCTATTATTTATTACATTACAAAAAAAATATTGCAATAAAAATGCAATGGGTTTTTCTTGAATGTCTGTATTAGTTTAGGGTTTTTTCCTCCATTTTTTTGCCCCTTAGAATCTATTTATGTTGTTGTCATTTATGTATGTGTGTGGGGATAGTAGTTACATTTATTAAGGTTGTAGCTTTTCCTAATGATTTTACAGATCAGATATTTAATATCTTAATGATAAGATGTTCTCGTTTTTTTTCTTCTTTTGTTGAGGGATTTCATATACAGTTTATTTTGCCTTTAGTTTTAAATGTAGTTTTATGTAATTCATAAAATGTTTA
This sequence comes from Hydrotaea cyrtoneurina, assembly GCA_958296145.1. Lineage (NCBI taxonomy): Eukaryota > Metazoa > Arthropoda > Insecta > Diptera > Muscidae > Hydrotaea > Hydrotaea cyrtoneurina. The sequence continues at coordinate 44,137,279 of OY282514.1, read as the reverse complement.
AATGTTTGCGATATCTAGTTAATTTAATAATACTTTATTCGATTACATATGTATACAGTTAGGCCATTAAAATACAATACACAGTTACAATTACACTTAGACCTAGACACGATTACAACGAAACAAGAGATAGGTGTCGTAACCTATTTAGAAGTCCGTTTTTTTTACACCAGAACCGAAAAATAAAGACATTAACAAATCGGTTTGCATAGAAATAGTGGGGCAGGGGTGTTTAATTTTATTTTTTTTTCTGTTTTTTTCCATTAAACTTTAGAAGTTTTTGTGTTGCTTTTCTTTTAAAAAGATTGAAACATAGAAATTTGAAAAATAAAAACTTAACAAATGTCCTTCAGAGAACGTTTTTTTTTGTTTTTCCTTATCTCTCTCTCTCCGCTTTTCCTTTCTTACATAAGTTAATTTTTTTTCTGTTTCTTTTTAAATTTATTTTCGAATCTATTACGAGTATTTGTTTTAAATTTTATATATAAAAAATGCTTACAGTTCTAGTATGTCTGTATATAAATATTCTGAAGAATTAGTCTAATATTTTTGCTAGTTTTTCATTTTATTCAAGGTTTCTTTCTTTTCTTTATGAAGGTACAGAGATACTGACAGTGTGTGTGTGTGTGTTTTTCATATATATAAATATACTTTTAAGATTTTTACCAATTTTATCTTCCAAATGTGCTTATTAATTTTTATCTAGAGATGTGGTGGTTTGTTTTGTATGATTTTTGACCAGTTTCTCAAGTCAATGAAAATAAACTAATATTAGTCCAATAACCGTTACGGAGATTGGGGCAATGCCAGGCCATGACCCTTTTGTTTTTTTTACTACGGTCGGATTATATAAGTAAGTTTTTTATAAAGGTAATTTGAACTTTAAATCCTTCGTTAATTCTTATTAATGTGGACCTTAGACTTTGAAGTTATATGAAGATAATATGAAGTTTGTATTGGATAATATAAACATTCTTCAATATAGGTTATCCTCAGGAGATAGATGGCCACTGCCCAATGAAATACACTGAACATACACAAACCAAAAAGAATTTGGCCCTGCTGAACATACACTACAGTAAGTGAACTAGTGTCATTATGAAAACATTGAATAGCTAATTCACTTGATCTATGGCCAAACTGCCAGACAAAATGGATGTCACTGGAAAGTGTATTTTGATGACCTACATGTCTCATTTCTGACTCACTAGCATCATTAACAAGACAAATTTCGCACAAATCCATGAAACACCTTTGCATGACCAAAATGCGCCACAACGTTCATTTAGGGCAAAAGCTCTTAAAACGTATGAGATATAGTTCGACAAAGTCCAAACAAAAAAATACAAAAACAAGTCAACTTTAACATATTCCATTGCCCGTTTTTCGAATGTATGATGTGCTACAACCTGTTTTTTTTTACAGAACTCAAAAAGTTATAGACCAAAGTTATAGACTTTTGGCTGATGGATTCTGATCCTCTCATAGAACCCGAAAAAGTCGAGTCGGAATCGATATTGCTTGGTGGTGGATCATTAGGTCTGGCTGCAATTCAAACAATATATATATGTGACTGAACTCATGGCACAATAACTAAAGGTAGAGTCATGTAAATAGCTGATTAAAATTTTTTCATTTTGACAGAATTTTGATTGTCAACATTTTAATTGTTGGTTTAGTTTTTTTTTTAAATACAATACAAAAAGCCGAACAAAGAATTTTGGGGCTCTCAGAACTATTAAAAAACTGTCTGCTGTCTGCCATTTATATATCAGAATTTGACAATCAAAATACCCAGAGTTGTATCTGAATTTTTGTTGTTGAGCAATTGTCACTACCTTCTCTAATTGTGCCATGCACTGAACTATTGTAGTATTTTTAAACTTTGGGGTTTCTTTTGAGTTTTTATGAAAATCAATTCCAATTGGAGCGATCACTTTAAGGAACTAAAATTCCCAACTCTAATCTGATTTGAACCGGGGTTTCCCAATAAATCGCATGCGATTATTTTGCATCTCCAATAATCCAATTTATCAAATTAACGCCAAGTAGTATTGCTAAGAAGACTGATCGAGACTGAAGAAGAGGAAGAACTAAATAGTGAATCGATAAGAGTGCAATTTTAAATTTAGTGCCAGAAAACCATTTCGTGGTTTAGGTGGCTATATAAAGGATGTTGCTGTAAGAGTGGACTTTTAAATTAGGGTGCCATTTTTATTGTGCAAGTGGCAACTCCGAAATTGAGCGGCTGTCACATGTGTTTATTCCGATTATCAAAAATGGAGGGCGTTACGAAAGAACAGAACTTTATAATTGTTAAGACTTTTTCGAAACATTTGTACAGTAAAGCTGAAACCGCTCGCAGGCATCTCTTCAAAAAAGCCAAACTATCTCGAAAAATACGTGTTTTTATTCCAAAACGAAAAACTGTGTTCTTGCTGAGACAACCTTTATCATACAGGGGAGGGAGTTTGCGAGCTGTGTCAGCATAACCTTTTACATTTGTGTAATAAGTTTTTACAATGATAATGCGTCGTTCATTTGTAACGCTCTCCATTTTTAAGAATCGCAACAAACATATGTGACAGCTGCCAAATTTCAGAGTTGCCAAAAAATGGTACTTCATTTTAAAAGTCGACTCTTACTGCGACATCCTTTATATATCCACCTAAACCACGGAATGGTTTCTGGCCACAGTTAACTGGAGAAATAGATAGTCTGTGTATGTGTGTCCATCGCCGGTTCATAGACCACGGTTTAAATAAAGTTGCTTGTCATAAATCCTGTTATTGCAGAAAAAACTTTGACTATTTGGCCGATATAATCTATTTAACATAGTTGTTTGGATTATCTCAGTTACATGGCTTATCGACCACATTTCCTTTCCCAAATATCTTGCTCAGCGACATTTTTGCATTGTGGAGTAAAATTCAGTATTAGGTTCCATGAAAAAATCTCCAACGAATGTCCGAAATGAAAAATTCCGAAAAATAGATGAAACATTCCACAAAAGGCCGAACAATTAAGTTTTCCCCAAAAATTCTGGAAAATCCTAATTTTTTTTGGTTTATTGTTCTTAATAAAAGGCCCAATTTTGTATTGGAATTGTTTCGGCTATCTTTTTTTTTTGGAACTTCCGGGGTATACCCCCATGTTTTCTTTGTCCCCCTGTAAGAATATTTGTGGGATATTCAAAGAAGTCCGAATATTCAGTCTAGAGGTGTAATGTTCAGTATCTTGTTTTCTTCCTTTAGCAGAACGAACTCTATCAAGCCTCAATAGATCTCTAATCAGGGAGATTGTGATATTGGAACAATGACTATCTAATCGAGGAGTCCTGGTAAAAAAGGAGAAACTGATCCCTACTGATAGCTATCAATTAGTTGCAGCCGACTAGCGATTGCTGGCATTAAGAATTCCAAACAAACCGCCACCATTTTGGGCTACTTACAAACTAAACGTGTCTAAATACTAAGGATTTTCACTTCTATCATTTACCTTAAATACATATTTATCCTAAGAAAAGTGTGTGTGTGTGGGAGTACTAAGTACTGGAAAACTTATGTCGCTTGTTCAGTGTTTATGAATACATATATAAATATATATATATATATGAAAGGGTGTGTGTGTGTGGATGAGTGAATATTATTTTTAATACTAAATTTATTTATAGATACAGTTTTTTTTACTAAATTTAATTTAAAGGCTAATTCTTACACACTACATGAAGACTTCCAAATTTACAAAACTTATTCCCATAAAGAATTTCTCAATAAACTACTGAGAAATCTTTTGGAATTGTCTTCAATTTTCTTTTCTCTTAATTGTGAGACTTACAAACGAATTTTAGTAGAACTTTACGCTATTACGAATTCAAATTGAATTTCTTATGATTGTTGAAATAATAATACAAAAAAATGCTGAACAAAAAGAAAAATTTACAAAAATTACATTTATTTGTATAAACACAGTGGCAACGGGGATTTTTTAGGTATCCAGGATAGTAAACACAAATCAATTTCACGGTACAATGAATGTAAATTGCGTTATGGGTAGAAAATTACAAAAAAAGACAGAATTTTTTCCCTATTCACATTTCCAAATGACAAATTTGTATAATCATTCGATTTTTTTGACAGAGTTTTCTTGTTATTCTTTGAGATTTGTAAATAATAACATGAAGAAGACCAGACAAAGCCTAAAAACGATCCTCACGGTCACTCTAGTACGTTTATCACACCTGTTGCCAGTCCTCTGGCGCAGAATCACTTCTCTTATGCCCATTGACTTCGAAGGTCATGGCCAAAATAGCAGAACTTGATGCAGACACTGCCGCCAAAACCAGACCAGTTGTAATTGGAAAAGCTTTTTTCATACCGAAAGTTAAAGGGTCGCCCTCTCTACGATTAATCCAACTCTGGAGCAAATCGATACAGATCCAGTGAAAAACAGACTCCTGTGGTCAAAGACTTGAATAAATGGTTCAGTTTGAATTCTGCGCCTGAGCCACCTCAATAATGTCAATACCGATCAAGGAAAATATACTTCGATCTCTACTGGAAGCGCTCGAGCTTAGTGAGGATGACACCTTGACTGAGTTCGACCATGTCAACTGGCAAAAGACAATTAAGATAGTCGGATACAGAAATATGAAAGCTCTTCACTTCCTGAATACTTGCATCCGAGGTCTAGACAATCGCTGACCAGGCCTGAAGGTAGAGATCGTTCCATTAATCAAATTCCTTGATGGTAGACGGTGAGACTATTGGTTCCTGGTCCAATTCTGGTGCTCATTCTCACACTGTTAAAAACACGAAAATGTGTTTAGTCCTGATGATTGAAAACATCATCTGGAAACGTGGGAGGAAAGGGGGAGAAGGCAAGAATTTCTGGATCAAACTAGGCGCAGATTCCTTGTGTCTCTCTCAAGCAGGGGTGAAATATGTTCTGAATCACCTAATAAAATATTGTCTGACTCAGAATAAAACTCTGACAAGCTGCTGATTTCCATATGAAAGAACGACGTTGACGTTTTGATGACGGAAGCCCGAATCCTGGGAAACAGGGTTTGTTGATTTAGGTCACGGAACTTCGTGCTCTTATTTTTTTTAGAAGGAAGTGTCTCTGCGTGTCCCGCAAGGATTGAATCACCTAAACATGATTCTCCCTATGATACCAAATGAAAGGCCGCCTGGGTCAGAATCAGACTCTGAAAGCTGCTGATTTCCATAAGAAAGAACGACGTTGACGTGGTTTTGATGACGGAAGCCTGAATCCTGGGAAACAATATTTGTTGATTTAAGCCACGGAGCTTTATGCTCTTATCTGATAGAAGGAAAGATAATAAGTAGACTAGTCGCTAAGAACTACCCAAATCTAATTCCCATATCTTAATTGCCAACCCTTGATCTGGCTTCAATGTGGTTTGGAATGGTTATCCAAGGTACGATGGTCAGCTGGTACAAAACCAAAGGCCATGATTTCGTACTAGGGGGAAATGCTAATGCATACCAGATAGTCTGGGTTAGCACAGACAGAAACGACAGTCGTCAAACAATAGAACTTCTGTTAGATTTCATCCAAAGCCAGAATTTCTCCCAACATCACACCTTCCAATTGCCACAAATTAATTGGATATTTTTTTATTCCACAGATAAGAACTTTCGGCAAGAGCAGCAGAAATGTTACAACAACAACAACAATCATATCCAAATTGTCAAACATACAACATTTTTAAATCGTCGTTGCCTATTAAAAAAAGATGTGATTTATATTTAACCGTATTCGAATAATTACCCAAATGAGGTAATTAAGCGGAGTTGTTTAATTGCCTTGCCCGGATAATTAACCCAAAAGCTTTGGATTTTCAGCGAGGTAATTAAGCGGGATTTACTGTACACTACAGCACTTTGTCAGAAATTGAAGCAACAACACTGTCATATGCATTGCTAATAAGAAAACAATGAGAAGATCCCCCGTGTACGTTTTGTTGCTTCACATTGGCGAAAGCATCTCTTAGCCCATTCATAGCCAGCTATGTCATATGACACAGGGAAAATGATTTCGTAAAGTTAAAAATGTCAAGGAATTTGGACCACATTTTTATAAAATATAAAATAAGTTTTAAAAAATGGTTTGGTCATGAATGGGTTGATTCGGTTGCGGTTTATTAAATGATTCAAACAAAGAAATCATTGCTTCACGTTACTGCGTTCCAGTAAATATTTTTTCTGCCAGAAACATTTTCATTGCTAAAACCAGAAGATGGAATACTGGGAAAATGTAAGTCAAGTTTTCCAGTAATTGTGTCTGAGTATCATCATTTTAAATCCCATACGAAACAGATTATCGGTTGGTAATCTAACCTAAATTACAGGCTTATTAGTGCCGAAAGAAAAGTTTAATCGGGTTTTGAGCGGATATTAAGCTTGTGTGAGTGTTTGGGAAATTTCACGAATAGATTCTTGTTCTAAATATAGTATGACTTCCCCTAGTGTTATTCTTAAACAGCATTAAAGTAATCCATGCCATTACTGTCCCCCTTTTCAGATCTGTTGGTCTGAGACCCTTCAGAAGACCCCTACGGTTGCCTGCTGTGTTAGTGGAAACTTAATCTAAAAATGTGTACATATTTATAACTTAAGCTTAGTTAAATATCTAAAAACTCATATACTGTACATATTTTGTTGACATTGGCATATATTTGCAATTGTTTTTGTAATTATTCTTATTAAATTTAAGTGTAATAATTTCCCTTTTTTTCTGCTGTGTTTATTTCTAACTTTTGTTTTGGTTTGTTTTGTCAATTATTTTCTATGTCTCATTTAAAAAATAAACTGTAAATTTATAAATAAATCGGTGTTTGGCTTTTTGTTTGGTTTTTGTTTTGTCCTTTATGGATTATGTAACCATAAAACTGAAATCTCTCGAAAACAACAATTAATTAAAAAATTTACTTAAAGTTTGATATGTATTATTTTTTTTTTTATCATTTTGAAATCGTTTTAGTTTGGTTTTCTCTGGGGTGGGGGAGGAGAGGAATAACAAAAAAATAGGATTGTTTGCTGCTGAGTTAAGTAAGATACGACCAAAAAAAATCAGGTGTTTATAGAAAAGTTTCATTAGTGGTATATTTGTTGTTGTTAAGCTTTTGTGGTTGTGTTTGTTTTTTTTTTGTTTGGTACAAAAGAAGTGATTTCAATTTAGAAATAAGCTTAAAAATTATTTAATCCTTTTTCAGTTTCATGTATGTGAGTGAGTGTCTCTGGGCATGTGTGTGTGTGTCTGTGAGTTCATTTGTTTGGTCCAGGCTTAGTTTGTATTTAAAAAAAAAAAGGTTGAGTTCTTTTTTTTTTCTGTTGGGTTTTTGTGTTTGGAACAAAGTGTCAATAACATTTGATTGTGTTTTTATTTTAGTTTTATTATTATTTTAAGTTGTGCGTGTGTGTTTGTGTGAGAAATTTCAATTTTTGTTTATTTGTTTGTGTCAATCAAATCAGCTTATAGCTTATCAGAATTACAAAGTATATAACCTTTAAAAAAAAGAAGAGGCATCAGTTGCCGGGAGATAATTGTTATTTTAAATATGGCAAATCTTGTCAGAAAAACAAATTGAAAACAATATCATTTGATCAGAGTTACAAAATATTAAATTTCAAAATAGAAATGCATCAGTTGTGCTTGTCAGAAAATACCAAGACAAAACAATTAATGAAAAGGGTTAATTTTTGAAACTTATTTTGGATATTTACATACGAATTGCGATATCGATTTGGAAATTACACCACAAACTCTAAAATGAAAATAGGCACCAATTTTGCACAGGCAGCAACTATGTGAAACATTCATGGAACTAGGCCCCACTGCTATATTTTGGTGCCTACTTTCAATTCACGCAGTCAATTTATTAATTTGCTAAATATTTTTGGAAAATCTCTTTAAATAAAATTCTTGTAATTCTGACAGAATGGAAACTAAATTTACAATAACAGTTACAGCTGTCAAATTATATGCAAAGTGATTTATGAGTATGCTGTGGAAGCATCCCGACAAGTTTTTTGTAAAAAATATCTCCGAATAAAATATTTTGTAACTCTGGCACAGATTTGAAAAGTATTGAACCTTCAGGGGGAACTTTAGAATTGACATCCAAACAAATTGAAGTGTTGACAAGTTAAAAAGGTGTTCGTTCTGCGGCATACCAAATAAAGTCTTTGTAAAAGTCACAAGCAAAAATACAAATACAAAAAAACTGTATACAAACGGAACTTAGGATTATACAAAAGTTTACAAGGTCCTTTCATTATTCTTAACAATATATTCCATACCTCAGTGTATTATACAGTATTTTTTAAGTTTAATTTCTAAAAAAAGAAAAACTAAAAATCTCCTTAATAATATCTAAAGTACAAAAGTGTTCATTTGGAACTGTCCTTGATGAGATCATGCCTTTGTTTTTATATAAACATGCGCCAAAGGAGTTGATTGGCGGCCATTTCCTTCCTTAGTCTCCATATGTTGCCTGCCTCATAATGACGGACTGTACAACCTTTAATCATCGCATGGTTTCGCTCGGCATCTAAATAGCCACATACGATTAACTGGATGTACAATTGTATGGATCTTCGGCCCGGAAATTGGGATGATCTTCGTAGGGCTTTACGCCGGCTGCCCGTTTTTCGTCGCGCAACTTCTCCACCTGTTGCATGACTCGCAAAAAGTTGCCACCGGCCAACTTGGTGAGATCCTCAATGGACCAGCCGACACCCAGCAGCTCAGCGAACAGCGTGGGATAAGAGGAGACATCTTCCAGACCTTTGGGTGTGCTGCAAGGGAGAAAAACAGAAAAAGAATCTATTAGTTCATGTTAAAGAGCAAAGTGTCAGATTTGTTCTTTCTTTCTTTTCTCTTTTTTTTTTGACATCTTTCAAATGTTTAACCAAGTTTGGCTATGCATATTTACGTATAAGATTTCCGTAATTTATTTCAAATATATTCATATAATAAATGTGTTGTAGGCTTAGCATGTTGGTAGCCTTCAAAACCAGCCAGAGAGGTTGAGAGTGGGAGAGAGAAATAAAGAAAGCTGAATGGCATTAAAGGTCCTTTCTTTTATCCCTCTGACATTTATAGAAGAAAAAAAACAACCCAGAAAGAAACAAACATGCAATAAATTTAGTCAAAGTGTCAATCTGCTTTAGCATATTCTTTACAGTTTTCCCAGTTTCCAACCATTGAAGCGCATAGACTCGCATACACTCGCACGTCAGCCATCCATGAATGGGTGGCTGTGCGGCGTTCCCACAAAGAAACACCCATTCATCCGTAAATTTTAGTTTTTGAATATATTAAACGTAAGTACAACCATGCATAGGCTGGCAAAAGTTACACTCAAGCGAATCGGTGTATGTGTATACAAACACTCGTATGAGCATGGAACGTACTTCAGAAAGATCTCCTACATAAAATACGTCTGTTACCGTCCCCCCCCCCCACAAAAAAAAGGAACTATTTTCAACATTCAACATCACATTTATTTGCTCAGAAAGCTGCGACGAAATGACAGTAATGTCCAACCTGCCTAGATTATGTGGGCGGGATAAACACATGTGATTCTCCCTGGGTAGAATATTTGTTAGAACATACATATAGCGTTAGAAAATATCTTCGAACTGAACTCCGATGTACTCAGAATCAGTATTGATGTCCTCACTCTTCGCTTACGAGATAATTTTGAACATAGTTAAACGCAGACCAGCACAAGTCGTTCAAATGAACACTCCGGCTAAAAAGCTTAGACGATAATTACCAAGGCTGCAGGTGCCGTCAGGGGTTCAAGACTGGTGGTGATGAGTTGATATTACGACTGGTGGTCAACGACAATAAGACAAAGCTACTGGTTGCATCTGCATGAAAAATCGCAAAATCGGCATGACCGATTGGACGGCTCTGGTGTGGTAGACAGTTAGTGTGTGCGAAGAACCCAGTTTCGCAACCGGGTAAGACCATCAAAAATTTTTCAGCGGCTGCTTCCACCTCGTAAATGTTGGTCACTCTACGAGTAAAAGAGTAATCTCTTACTCCATAAAAACATTTCGGAGCGGGCTTTAAACAGCAGGTCCGCTCAGTGAGTATACAAATTATATCGTACGCAGCTCACTGATTCGAGAGAAGTTCCCCGTCAGTTGCTTCTTGGAATGTTATGGGAAATAAGTAAGTATAATGTTACATTTGAAAAAAAAAGGCTCTAATTCAAATATGAAAAATCGATCCAAACATGTTACATTGTCCACATCAATATTTAATTTTTGGGGGTGATTTTTTAAATTTTTCAAATGTGATAATTAGGGTTTTACTTTTGTTTTGGGTTGTTTTTATTTTGGGTTTTTTTCCACAATTTAGTTTGGGGTGATATTGTCAAATTTGGGGCGATTTTTCGTACTTTTGATTTTTTGTTTGTTCAAAAATACACTTTTTCCGAATTATGAAAATCTATTGTTGTATTTTTGGAGTATTTGTCATAATATTTGGGAGAGTCTGCATAAGATAATTTTTCATAAATTGTTTAGGGTATTTTTCAGAATTTTTGCGATTTTGGAGGGATTTTTCATTTATTTTGGGAAATTCATTTTTTTTTTTGGGCCATTTTTCATTTGGGTATTTTTCCTAAAGCCGTCATTGTCTGCCTTCAGATCATTGAATTCCCTTCCATTATTCCTTTATTGGTAATTTTGTTTCGCCATTTTCCCATTAATTGTAAACATCTTGAACGGAGCCTGACGTTGAAAAATTATTGTGTTATTCCAAGCTCTCTTGCTGAGTCCCTTCACTCATTAAAAAAACATTTTATTATCTCTCTGAAATTGTGGGGATAATTTATTCGATTTATTTGTAGAGCGAAGACTAGCGAATCCTTCAACACAGTGTGCCAATTTATGTGTAATTGTTTCTGAGTGTTTTGTTTTATTAGAAAACATTGAATTTTGTTCGTTATTATCAATAAAACATTCCTCACAAGGCCTTGAAGTACAAACAACAAAATTGTCTGCTGTGTTTAAACTCAAACAGTGACCAATTAACCTGCAATGGTAAATTGTATCTGAGTCTTGTGTGACCCTTGCGAATTCACAACGAAAGATGCCCTTTCTTATATGTTTGATTAAAACCGAAGCAGAGACCAGCTTGACGGCTAATTGAGTACTCATTGTTGTGGCCCAACACTATCTTCCATTGGCCTAAGTGGAATTCAGTGTTTGTGTTTAGGACATTTCAGACCTTTAAAGTGTTTCTCTGTTGTACACAAATAAAATATAAAGCAAACACCACTCTTTGTCATCACACTCAATGCGAGAGAGCGGAAGAGTGAGAGACATACAATCTCATTCCAGGTCAGAAAATATTGACACTTCGATTTATATTTGTTTACTTTTATCATGATTCCTACACACACTCACACTCGTACACATACCAACGAATACAATTTCCAATTCTATGGATTTTATTTTGAGCATTTGTTGTTTTTTTTTTGCCATACTGAGTGATGGTGTTCCGGTGCTGGTGCTGGTGCTGTCGAATCAAATATTACTGCAATCCTGTTAAAACCATAAAAAAGAACACCGCAAAGGCACAGTGAGAACAGTGTGGTTAAGAGTGGAAGCGGAAGTGTGAGGCAACGGTTTGGGGGGAGAGGATCAGGGCGTTTGTATAACGAAGCGGCAGACGAATGAAAGTAAGAACGATTTGTTGCTCTTGCAGTGCCATACACCCAGACACCCACACACCAAAAAAAAAGAAAACGAAAACGAAAACATCATCAGTTAAGTGTAGCTGTGGTAGTAACGAATTGATGGGCAAATGGATTGAAGTGTAGAAGAGCATAGATGAGTGTTGAAGAGCTGTGCTGATGCTGTAGATTTAAAGGAGTTACACAGATTTATGCCACCTTACAAGCACACCCCCACACACACACACACACATACACACTCCCACAAAGTCAGTCACTCACTCATTCGTATCCAATACATTATTGAGGCTTTTCAATCATTTATCTTTTTGCTGTGTGTGTTTCGAATCAAACGAATATTTTGAATTATTTCCAAATGCCGCATTGGCTGTTATAACCAAGCAAAGACCAAAATATACAGCAATGACAACAACAACACCGTTATCATTTTACGTTCTCGAAATTGTTAAAGCCATTTGGCACTTAAGCCATTTAGCATTCATCACGTATGTGTGGGCCTTGCAAGAGTGGGTGAGTGTATGCCGAAACTAGTAAAAGATTAATGTTTCTTGTCTCTTTTCGGTCTTTCTTTATGGGCCCCAAAATGTTGCCTTTGATTTTATGATTAGACAAGCATATTCAGTAGCCTCTCGGTCGTCTTGTAGCCCTTCTCTGGGTTGACTTTGATTTGCCATTCGTTTGCTGTGTTTGAAAACACATTGTTCTCTTTCATGCTGTCCCTCTCTCTCTCTCTCTCTCTCTCTAGGTTATTTTATCCGTGTTGTAGGTGTACAATGTCTTTGTTGACAAATTGTTCGGTTTGTCGGACAAATCTTATTTTGAGTGGATGTAATGACTTGGCAGATGTGTACCAGTGATATGCTCGTCGTCGTAACCTTTTCGTTTTTTTTTTTTGTTGGGACGTTAGGTAAAGGTAACCATTTTCGTTTTATAACTTTTGGCAAATACACATTTTTGTTCGAGAATGTCACAATGTACAATTAATCAAGAGTTCAGGCAGATGATTCAAGTTCAGAAATCACCTTAAAGAATGTATTTTTAGAAAAAAAATGCTTAATAAGCTTGGGAAAAAGGCACAGAGAAAAAAAGCTACAACTGAGTTTCCATTATAAAATCAGTATGCTCAAGTTAAAATTGTTTCATTTCCAGACAGTCAAGTTCAATTGATATTTTAATTAATTCTTAAGATATTTACCCTCGACACTGATTCACTGATACACTGATACACTGATTCACTGACTCTGTCACGCAGTACGTAGGAATTTAAATAGGCATTCTATAATTCTATAAATAATAATAATAAAAAAAATAATATTTTTTTTTTGTACAGAAATTGTGTTTTCCCCAAATTTTTTTTTTACAAAATTTTTTTTTACAAAAATTTTTTTTTTTAAAAAATTCTTTTTTCAACAAAAATTTTTTTTTACAAAATTTTTTTTTCCAAATTTTTTTTTTTCAACAAAATTTTTTTGTCCACAAAATTTGTTTTTTCCACAAATTTTTTTTTTCAACAAAAATTTTTTTTTTCCAATTTTATTTTTTTTCGAAATTTTTTTTTTACAAAATAGTTTTCTCAAAATATTTTTTACAAAATTTTTAAAATTAAGTAACAAATACTTTCTCAAGCAAATTAACGGGCGCCATAGGCGCATTACAACTTATTAGTTTTAATTAATTCTTAAGATATTTGATTACAGCGAATTAATTGTATATTTGCAATGAATTGAAACCTTAGCGGGGCGATTAATTTTTCTTTAATCAAATACTGTTATGGAAAAATAAGAAACTGTATCGAAATGTTGAAGTATGGATAGGTTCCTTCCAAGGAACTGATGTATTGTCATGAAATTATCCGAGAGTGGTGTAAGGACGGCAAAGTTCTGCTTTCGCATTTCCATTTTATGCATTTCCATATCTTATGCGATTTTGCCTATAGATAATGTCGAGCCCATGAGGCGTATGAGAAATATTTATATTAAAATAACTCATACGCTGCACAGACAGGTATTTTACCAATCTGGGCGGCCAAAATTCAATTTTTCAAAAATCGATGTTTTTAATAATTACCGATTGTAGGGTAAAGAGAATAGAATGCTTAACTAGATTCCGTTATTTTTTCATTCCTTTTTGCTTACATTCGTTTTCTACACGCTTTCAAAGTTTCTAGTTGATAATTGTGCATTTACTATTTTGTTGCGTTCAAGTAAAGTAAAAGTTTAAGCAGGCTGTGCGAAGGCTGTATTCAGTTGAAACATATAAGTAAAATGGAAAATTGTAAAGCAGGTAAATATTATTTCATCCAATTAGCTAAATAAAATTATAATTTAAATTCCTACTAGTAAAGCAGCATTGAAAAATATGGTATTTTAGTAAATTTCAATGGGTACCAAAAGCGAACTCTGGTCAAAAAGTTATGCCCCACCACTCACCACCACTTCAATCTGTGATTAAATGTAATCTTAAACATTGTATTGGGCACATGGGGAAAAAAAAAATTGCGGGTTTTTGCGGTTTTGTGTTTTATAGCCATTTACCTTCTGCGGAAAAATATATCATAATTTCTGCTGCTTTACTGTATATTGTTTTGTATATTGAAAAAAACATTTATTCCAAATTTAGGTCCTTCAAAAATTAAGTACATAGTTCGTGGAGACGTTCTGAAAATTACCGATAAAAGCAATCTGTCTGAAATAAACGCATATCTAGCATTTTCAACTTGAAAAATTTGAGGTATTATCTTCCAAATGCTGTAAAAGATCCCCTCTACCCCCCAAATGTTAGCCAATTATTTTTTTACGCCTCACCGAGTAATTTTTTAACATTCTGCTTCATAAATTTACTTCAAATAATTTTGGCCGCCCAGATCGTTAAAATACCCCTCTGTGCGCTGTGCGGAACTACAGCGGGCATGTTCGTTAGGAAAAATGTACACAACTGGCAAAAAAACACACTTTTTTGAAAGTGTAAATAACAGTGGAAATAATAATATATAACTCCTAATCGCCAATGGACATTTTTTACACTGGCCTACAGTGTTGGTGTGCTGAGCAGGCGTTCCAGATTTTTTTTTTGTAAAAAATCAAGAAATCTAAAAATTTAAAATTTTTTACACTGTCCTACAGTTTAGGTGAAAAAATCGGAAAATTTAAAAAATTTGAAATTTTTTAGTGAAAAATCAGAAAATTAAAAAAAATCGACATAATCGGCAGTTTAATGTTGTTATACATCCGATTCGCCAAATAACTTTTTTTTTGAAAAATTCAATAAAAAAAACTACTGGATATTTTCTCAAATTTCTTTTTTTTATTTGGAAGTACAATGCTTCCGCTTAATAATGAAAAATAATTTCATTCAAATGGCTGCCTCGGCTGGCCATGCAGTAGCCTAACGACATCAGCTCTGCGGCTGATAATGAGATCGTCAAAAACAGGGCGCAAAACATCGATTGTAGCTTCGGCTGTGTGGCACGTAGCGCCGTCCTGTTGAAACCAAATGGTGCCAATATCATCCTCTTAAATTTTTGTAAACAAAAATTCGTCCAAATAAGCACTGATTGAAAAAGGAAAACGTTAGATGGCGGACCCTGTACAAATTACCATTTCAAACAAATTGATTTACATAACGAAAACTGTATTTTCCCTGAAGAACTGGATAATTATGGTAGACTATGAGTCAATCACACTTCAGGCTAAATATTAAAACGGCATCGAAACCTTAGTATTTTTATCATTTTATTTCGCTGTTAAGTACTGTGAGACTTTTCATTAAGCTATGGAAAAAATGGAATTTCTCGGAATTTAATTATTTTAGTTTCAGTAGTTACCCGAAGTCACTGCCTGGTACGAATACGGTCAAAACAAATTTGTTCGTACGTTAGGATTCGTCAAAGTTGTAAGCGCAATAAAACGAATTTCTGTCAGTAATGAGAGCTTATTCTTCTTAGGCTTGTGTTCCATATGAAGATATATAATATGATGTAGATAAAAAACAGAATTAAAAGACCAATTTCAATATTGATGTTTTGTAAGAAACGGACGAATGCGTTTTATGGAAACCGACAGTAATTTTCCTTTCTTCTGGTGATTGTCATAAGGAAACAAGAAATAATTTCAATGTCAAAATTAAGAAAAATTGTAATTTTTAGAGCAACGGAACTTTTCTAATTTTGTAGCTAAAAATCTGCAAGTGTCCAATTTTCGAAATTGTTCTTTCACTTAGCGTTCTTGAGATATGATGGTTGAAAGTTCGGAAAATTTACGTTTTTGGGAAACCGTTTCTCTTTCAACTTCTTCCAGTACATGCAGTGTTAAGTGCGTATGGGCCTCATTTTATACAAAGTGGTGTAAATACAAGTTTTATTTTTTTAAATCCGAAAAAAAATAATTTTTACAATTACAATTTACAATTATTTTTTTCACCAAAACTCATGGGATAGAAAGTACGGATATTGGAGGGAGGAAAGATGGAGTGGGGTTTGTTTGACTTGAATATGAGAATGTCATAGCAGGCAGAAAATACTTGCTGGAAGAGTATTCCACATACAAACAGTTCGGCTGAAGAACGAATTATCTCTATAGTGCGTCGTCCATTCAACCGGCCATTTGACAATGAACGGATGAGAATCCCTGGATAGCCGCATATTCCGGATAAATGTTCTTACATCAGGGACTAGACGACGGATATCTGACGAACAGACACCATTGAAATATCTATAGAATAGCGAAACGCAACCCACAATCCGGCGATGCTGTAGGGAGACAATAGAGTTGGATACCCTACCATCCCCTATCATCAACACCCCTCTGCTCTGTACATATCTTTGAAGCTCCTGCCCCTACAGGTGAGTTTTATTCTATTTTTGGCCAGATGTTTGGATGATGATGTCAAACGAAGATGTCTGTTATCTGGCCCTATCTTATGAATGGATTGCTTGAAATTCTACTACGTCCTTTTAGGAAACCCATCAAAAAAGTCTCCATATTCGATATTCGAATGTTAGCGATGCTGTATACACTTTCAGAAATTAGAAATTACATATCATTCATTTTATATTGTTTATAAGGTGTTTACAATTCTCGCGGATAGTCTCTATTTCTCACGGAAATTTCACCATTTTTCTATATTTTTCAACCATATCCATTTATTTACTCCGACATCTTTTTAAAATGTTGCACCATGAGTGGTTTAACATTTTTTGGTACAAACAAATTCAGCATTAGTCACAATACAAACAATTTGAAAAATATATTTTTCTACTTAACTTCTAATTAGCCGAATGCCCTTAGATATTATTTTTTTTCTCAACGCCCCAAAATTCTTGTCAAACATTTTAATTATTTTCACATTCAAACAATTTTTAAAACACCTGAACTTCAATTATTGCCTTTAAACAATTTTCCAGACAATTTATTAAAGGACGGGCTATTTCATTGTTGTTGTCGTTGTCGTTGTTGCTATTGTTATTCTTTGCTGAATTGAATTAATTTATTATCATAAACCTTCAATGAAATGTAACCATTTATTAAAAATAGGATTATAGTTATAAGCACAAATGCATATACGCCTATACAAACACATGCGTATGTAATTATGCAGGGTTGAGTGTGTGTGTGTGTATAAAACAATTAATATTTAATTTGTTACAATACAATGTAAATGTAGCCATATCTATTAGGTGGAGCCTTTTTAAAAATAGAAAAAGTATTAGGATTCTTCCTCATCTCTCATTTCTCATTCATGTGAAAAACATTGGCTCAATCGCATAGCTAAGACATAACATTTGAAGGTAGGGCCAACGCGATGGGTGCCGCGATTTGTCGCAAGGCCAACAACATACCAAGGAAACCAAGGGACTCTCAAAGCATTGAATGGATTCAGATAAACGGGCACCAAAGAAGCCCAGACTTGATCTTTAAACCAACAAGGTTATGACGATATTAGTTTCGGTTGGTTGCAGATTCATTCTATCACATGACCTTTAAAATGACAAAATGAACCCTTTCCGGACAGGAGTGATTACTGTTGGAAGGATTCGACATTGATGTAAAGTAAAACTTACTACAGACGGTTAAGAAAGAACATTTCAACCATGACAAAAATTCAGCTTTACGAAATAAGGGCCACCCTAATGTACATACATCCAACGACATACATACCCCAATAATTGCTCTACAACCCGCCATTTAGAATATTTACGTGGTGATACTCATATCAAATGAAATTCTTAGAACATTGAAGAATTAATAGTTTTTCTTTATTTCATAACGGGTAAAGGTAGACGAGGTTATGTAATAGAATATGATGGCGTATTCTTACTCCTTTGTCTATCAATTAAGCAGTGAATTTAAAAGACTTATAATTATGAATTAGAAAATGATGATAGGAAAGCCTGGAAAGCTCATTTCAATTCAAATTAATTCTAAACAATTGTTTGAACCCTATTTTGACGTAGCAATTTTAGTTGGCCAGAGGTTAATAGTTAAATATATAATAGTCTATAGTTAAATTGATAGATCAAATAAGGTCAATTTGGAATTTGGAATGTATCCTATTGGTCTTATGCGGCCCTCACACATTACAACTGGTTGTACAACTGAGTTAATGTATCAAATTGGTCGTTCTCCTCACACGCTTCAACTTTTCGACCAAAGTTTTTATCCAACTTCATTTGCAAATATTTTCCGCAGCGCCAACATGAACGCATATGTTTTTTAAATTTATATATTTTTTTTGCAATTATTTGGTTTTTACTCCTTGAATTCCACAACTGAGGCCTATTTCTATATACCCTAATAAAATCAATCACTTGTTCTACACTTTCTTTCATTTGTTATTGTTTTTTCAAAACACCTGTACAAAAATGTGTTTACTTCATCAATTACAAAATGAGAATGAAGATAAAAGAATGAAGAAAAGAAGAAATGACAAGCATATTATCCAACTTGAGCTGAAATCAAAATATTTTGAATTTCATCCAACCGACGACCAACTTAAGACCAACACGCAGTCACACGTTACAACTGGTTGTACAACTTGATCAAATTGTACAACCAGTTGTAACGTTTGACAATAAAATTCTTAAAAATAAATTTTAAATAAAATATTAGATATTACAAATTATTTTAGAATTTAAATAGCTCTGTTTTGAATTCCAGAGACGGATACTTCATAAGAAGAATTGTCGTTCAGATACTGACCTACAACTACAGCGCCATCTACATTTCCCCGTTAGGGACAAACAGCTGTCTTCCTGTCATGGAACAGGAATCTAGAGGCTAGACAATCTTAGTCACATTCGGATTTCTCCAAGATAGACAGAGAAGCTATACCTTTTTCGACGAACGAGTATCACATTTGCTATGAGAGACACGTTTGGAATCGAATAGCGTACCCAGACGACCGATTTAATTTGAATTGAAACATCACTAATGCAAATTAAAATTTTAGTCTGACAGGCGTCAGTTTCAGCATTTAGTAAACAGCTTGTCAAATATTATTATTTTTATTTTATTTTATTTAAATACAATAAAAAGTAATTTTATATTCTAATTTTGGGTCCAAGGGTAAACCGGGTGACACAACCATGTGGCTAGATTTTTGCAGTGACAGACCAAAGCCTCTGGTGGGAATTGAACCCACAATCCCCACGCTGATAGGCAAGCACGCCAACAACTAACTTGTCAACTATTTTTTTTTTGTCATTTAAAAAGGGATAGAAAGAGGAAAGTACGATTAGCAGCTATGCTGTTGGTGGGAAATCACTATTTATTTTATATTCAAATTGAAATGACTCATCTTCGCTGACATTAAATACATTTTATTTCGAAACAATTGCAAACAGTTGGACAGCAGCTGATTTGACAATAGCCGTTGATTATGAGTACAGCGGTTGATTCTGCGAGTGTGTCTTATTGTTGCCATTATGAAATACCTAAATGCACTTCGATTTAGGGCCATTACGTTAACGTGCATTAACATGGGATAGTGTACAAGTTAACCCTTTGTCGACCGACGGTACTTGAAAGTACCTTTAAAATTATCAGCTTATAAATAAATAAAGAGTGTTTTTATCAAAGTCTAACAATTCGTTTTCGAAATACCATTGGATAAATTAATTGATAATGTTTTTATTGATAATTTTTTAAGGTTAACATAAAATATAAAACAAATTGGTAATGTTTCATACGTTCTTTTCGATTCACCCTGGCCCAACGTACCAGTGATAAATAATTTATTTGCAGGTCCTTGAATATTTTCAAATTTTGAATTTATCTTGAAAATTCCATAACAATTCAGACTTCGTGAAGAACATATACATTTTTCAACCCATTCGAGTCTTGGTCCACAAGGGGTTAATTTGAAGTAAGTCTGCTAATGAAAATTGACGCTGTCGTCAGTCTAGACAAAGGCTTCCCAACTCATTGAGGTTTAAGCCCTCTTTAAACCAACCAAACAAAATAAAATATTGTTTTTTGTTTATCGTCTGAGGGAATTTTGTGGCAAAAAACACACTGTGGTAGTTGTTCTTCATCCATGATTATAAATGAGAACCCATTATGTACCAATTGCTTATTAAGTAGCCCCATTTTCTTTTTTGATGTAATTTTTAAAACGACTCACTGCACATAAACTTAAACCAAACAGGGGATGATCGACGATAATCTTGAACAGGGATGAGAAAGCATTACAAAACCATGAAAGTACTGAAACCAAAAACATATTCCAACATGTTGGTTATAAGAAACTGACATGTTTTCGCGTCCACCCCCTTGAATTACTCTATGCCCCCGGCTGGACTGGGCTATAACCCCTGAAGCCTACAACTAATCAACTAGGAAATTTGAACAATTATCTTTTAAAATATTCTATACTAAGACCAGACATTAACAAGTGGGTTATACGATTTAAGTATTAACAATTTTGTACCAAATTTAAAATACCCTCATCTTTTAGTAGAGCATTTGTAGGCAATCAATTAAAATATTAATTTCCTGCTATTTTTTTGGTTGTCCAACAAAATGGAAAAATCCACACAAAATCCAAAATAAACATAAATCTGCATTACAGCAATTGAGCACTGCAGGGACAGCATTAAAATCTCACATTCGGGTAGCAGACAAAGCATACTCGTATATGAATTCCACACTTATTTAAATTAATATTAGCATTTAAAGTAAAACGAAAGTTTTGTTTAACCAATTCACCGACAGTCTGAAAAGCAGACAACTCTTTTACGCCCCGACGAATAAAAAAATATCCGTGTGGTTTTCTAGTTTGGCAACCATAGACTAGACTTTTTGTATTTGGGGCTTGTTTTCTTTTGTGGTCTCTTGTTGTTACTCCAATCCAATGGGAATTGTGAGTATCCTTTAGCTCCACCGACCTTTTAGTCACTCACCCACAATCCAAGCGGAAGAGGGAAAACTTAATGTAATGGAAAGTTATTTAATGGTCGAACATAAAAATCTGTATATATTGTATGCCATTTCTAGTCGGTTCTAGGCTGAGTGGTTGTGTATGTATCGGAATTTGTGGTTAGATAAATATTTACGTAATTGCTTTTATTTGTTAAATAAACATTTCCATCTTAACTTTTAAGTTAAGTTTTAAATGGATGAAGACAAATGTCTTCTCTGAATGGACAGTGGTTAGGAAAATTATGTGTTGCACAATTCGTTTAATAGGCCAAGAAATTAGTGATTTGTGATCTGTACTACTCTTGAATTTTCGGGGTGAAACTGGAGTTTGCAGTTTGTCGTCATTTCAAACTATACAAGTTCGAGTACGTCTTGGTTTTCTTTTAGGTCCTTACATCCATAGTACACTCTTGTCTTTCAAAATGTTAATTAATATCAATTATCAAATTTGCAATTCTTGCACATCATTCAGCAAAAAAAAAAAAATACTTTTAAAACACTGTTGAATGATATGAACAAGAATCTATATAAGTAGATACATGCACATATACTAGGTACATATTATACATATGGATTTGCATATACATACGTAGTTTCTCTAACAGTTTAAGTCCATGTGTGGTAAACCAAAGTTATTTATAAATGAAGTTTAAATTTCTTTTGGTTCATTCCTGGCCTAAGTTTGCTTTATGACTCTCTTTGGGAGATGGCCTACGATTGTCTCTGTGTGTGTTGTGAATCATCTTCCGCTGCGACCGCCGCCAGTAATTCAAAATAACCAAAAGATACTTAAAATGTTCTTCTGTGGTTTCTGGTCATCGTCTTTCTTTTCTCCTTTAGATTTTCCTACTACCGAGAAATGGTCATAAACAATTAATGTATGTGTGTTTGTGTGCGAGAGAGAGAGAGCGATAGTTCTCCCCGGTAGTTTTTCTCGGCCATTTCGACACGTACATGCGAATGAGTATGACCACATATTTGTTTATTTGTCCTGGATCGTATATCTTTTCTTATATTCGTTTTCTTATTTTCGGTAGTTTGTGTTTTGTGTTATCTGTGTTTTAATGGTTTTGCAAACAAGACAGAAAAAGAGGCACAAAAAAAAAGAAAATAGCCAGGCCAAAAAAAAAAAACTACTTAAGTATAATACATTGGCCATTATGAATATTCGAGTATTACAAACACTCAGACAATGTTGATAATTGAAATGAGAATTAAATGTTTGGTGGAGCATACGAACTATTTTTGTTTTAATTTCTTTTTTGTTTGAATAAGAATTCACTCGAGTAGACGTGGAAACGACTTCTGTGCTGACAAATTTAAATTATTTGCCAGCACCAGTATGAGCAGTCAACTTCAAAAATTTACCCCTCTCTTTTTGGAAAATATATGTTTGCGTTCCCCAAATTTTCTTAAGAGCAAACAGCTGAAACAAGACGGGACTCCTTATCTTAACAATTTTTTTTTGGTATAAATCAGAACAATAATAATGACCAAAAATGCAATTGCATTTTTATATATCTGCTATAGTTTTCGAGATATCGGCAGTTGATGTCAAAATGCCAATATTTCGAGAGCAGGGCGAGATTATATAGGGGTTCAATGACACAGCGGGACCATAAAACGCACCAAACAGTCACACGTTGAGGATGGAGGATGAGGCTTCTCAACAATAACTCTTGGGTTTTCCGAGCTCCCAGAGGCGATAATTTTGCTTTCTGACGTAGCCACCGAGGAATTTCGGATCATTTTCATGCAATTCAAAGACACGACGTTGTTGATGATCGGCCGGCTTGAGTTTTTGTGTTAACTGAACTTTATATGCCTTAAGACCCAAGTCTTTATGCAAAATACGATGTAATGACCTTTGTGGAATGCCCAATTCCAAAGAACGTCAAGGAATGGACAAATCTATGTTTTCTTCAACTCTGTGGGCTACAACAGCAATACTCTCAGTTGTTCTTGAGCGACGTGCACGATTTCTATTCTTCACATCACTAACTTGTCCCAACAGCTCGAATTTTGCCACCAATTTCTGTATTGCCACCAGACAAGGTGCTTCAAATGCTTTAGTTTTGCGAACTGTGACTGCAAGATTTTCACCATTTTTGTAGTGAACTTTAATAATTTCAATGCGTGACAGATACCGGGTGAATCAAAATTTGTTTAATTTTTTTTTTTGAATATTCTATAAAAAAAACTGATGGATATTTTCTCAAATTTCTTTTTTTATTTGAAAGTATAATCCTTCCGGTTAAGAATGGCAAATAATTTCATTCAAATGGCTGCCTCGGCCGGCCATGCAGTAGCTTAACGACATCAGCTCTGCGGCTGATAATGCGATCTTCAAAAACAGGGCGCAAAATATGGAGTGTAGCTTCGGCTGTGTGGCACTTAGCGTCGTCCTGTTGAAACCGAATGTTGCCAATAGCGTCCTCTTCAATTTTTGTAAATTTGTTAAAAATTTGTTCAACATGGCCCAATAACGATAACGAAATAGGCACTAGTTGAAAAAGAAAAACGTTAGATGGCGGACCCTTTATTTAACAACAGTTTTATATGTTTATTGAACTTTAATTGGTTTTCAAGATTCGTTTTCTTACTAAGAAACAGATTCCATAAATAAAAAATAAAGCAGTACAAAATATGTAGATTAGTTGGTTTTGTTTCTTTTGTCTTTTTACACCTCATAGGAAATGGTTTTTATGGTAAACATCATAATGAGCCGGTTTTTCAGATCACCGCCCGCTAGTCACAATCACACGCTGAATGATAGTTTTCTCAAAGCTTTTGGCTTTTCTCTGAGTGTATATCATTGGTTTTGTGGCCTAGAGTCTCTCTCAGACAGAATATCCACACCCTCCGATGTAGACTCGAATAGACAATACATAATATATGAGAGTTTTCTATGTGTATATTCATGTAGCTACAGACATGTTTGTCTCAGTGTATGCGTTATTTTAACCACTGACTTTTATTTATAAAACGATACAAACCCATAAAATAAAGAGCAGAAATGCCTTTTTAGACAAAATTTCAGCTAAACATGAAAATATTTACTTGAACATGGCCAAACACAGGCGCACACACACACATACAAAGAGACAAAGATGTGCTACTCAAATAACGACGTAACGAGAACGGAAAGCAGAGGAATGACTTACTGCCCACTATATCCGGTGTACAAGTGTGTGCGTGTGAATTTGTTTGTTTGCCTGCCACTCTCTCTCTATCTCTCTCTCTCTGGGTGTGTGTGTGCAGGACTGTTGTCTACAGGGAAAAATGTATTGGCTGTGGGACCACAGCATTTCTATTTGCACCATTAATAATTTATATTGTTCTTTTTGCAGCAGATAATATTGTTGATGTTGTTGTTGATAATAATAAATTGTTAAATTCTCTCTCTCTGTCTCTCTTTGTGTTTATATTTATGATCATTTCGTATTAGTTGCTAATGTTGTTCCTGTTGTTGAGTTTACTGTTATCGTAACTCTTAGTGCGGCTCCTGTTTCCGTTTCCTTCCTTCCGTTTCACCCATCAATGTTGAGTATTTTATATCTTCTTTTTCAACTGCCATCTTCCGTTTCCCCTCCTGCCCTTGGTTGGTTTAATGTCTTACTCGCCCATGCAGCCCACATGGCGATAGTGTTGGCCACACCACTCTTCAGGTGATTTTTCTTTTCATTATGGACGACCATGGGTCCATTGTTGCCAACCAGCGGGGGAGGGTTTACATATTTTGGCAATTATTTTCACCAACAAATGGCAAGACCGGCAACCACACAAATTTTATTCATTATTTCAATAAAATTATTATTTATTATCAATAAAAAGGTAGTCAGTGGAATGAAGTCTGGAAGGGCGAGAAGGTCGTGGTTAGCAGGCGGACCGCCAATGTGGCAAAGTCTTCATTAAATCTTTTGTTAAGATATTTGAATGGGCCTTTAATGTTTTCTTTTTTCTGTTTGCTTTTTTTTGTTGTTGTTGTTTGGTATTATGTTATAAATCTCTTGCTGCCTTTCACTTTGTTCGTTCTCTGCCCCTTCCATCGGCTCCCCGTGTTGTATTTGAAATGTGGCCCCTTCTCAAGGTGATTCCATTTGGGCTTACATTAAAAAAGATTTATGAAATGTAATATTTCAATTTGGCCGCAGTTGAAGTTGAAAAAGGTTCGGAGGGGGGAAGTTCTAAAGCAGTTTTGGTTAAATTTGATTAATTCTTTGGAATTTTGCCATGGTTTTTTTTTTTTGACAAACTAAAGAGATATTATCTACAGGCTGTATGTACGTCCAGTGATTGGTTTTGTATTAATTCTAAATGTTTGGTTAATTTGGGGAAAAAAGTGTAATTGTCATTTAGGCTGACATTGGCTTTTCAAGTTGTAAACATAAAACAGGGGATTTTAATTAAATTCATATTTAAATTGTAAGTGATTATACAACATGCAACAAAATCTATAGTTTATGACATGCATTTCTTATCCGGATTTAGAAAGCTTATGATGTTTTGCAACGTTCTTGGCAAATAATGAAGTAGTGGACGTTTACAGATGGCCGTGACAAGTTGTAGAATATATGTGTTTTTAGGGCCTCAGCCAATTATTCCTCGTTAGTACAAATGTAACCCATTATATTACTTATATCCTGCAAAACACTCTGTCAAGGGATTTGGTATTCAGTGTTTAAATAATTGAGATATATTTGATGGTCGATATATGAAAACTCGAACCAGATTTGGTATTCAGTGTTTAAATAATTGAGATATATTTGATGGTCGATATATGAAAACTCGAACCAGTGTGGGGGAGGGGTTAGATCTCAAAAACAAATGGGCATTGGTATAAACTAGGGTTGTGGACTCGGAGTCTTGGAGTCGGTGTCTGACAAATTTGCAAATTTTTCGACTCCGACTCCAACTTTTAGTTACTTACATTTGAATTTACTTACATTTCCCGTAACACATATGAAATGTATTGAAAACAAGTTAATCTGTTAATATTTTTTAAAATCTTAATATATATTTACCCTCGACACTGATTCCCTGATTCACTGATTCCCTGATTCACTGATTCCCTGATTCACTGACTCTGTCACGCAGTACGTAGGAATTTAAATAGGCATTCTATAATAATTCTATAAATAATATTAATAAAAAAAATAATATTTTTTTTTGTACAGAAATTTTTTTTTTCCCCAAATTTTTTTTTTTACCATAAATTTTTTTTTTCCAAATTTTTTTTTCTTACAAATTTTTTTTTGACAAAAATTTTTTTTTCCAAATTTTTTTTTTTTTCAAGAAATTTTTTTTTTCCCAATTTTTTTTTTTCAAGAAATTTTTTTTTCCACAAAATTTTTTTTTTCAAGAAAAATTTTTTTTTTCCACAAAAATTTTTTTTTTCAACAAAATTTTTTTTTTCAACAAAAATTTTTTTTTTCAGCAAACATTTTTTTTTTCAACAAAATTTTTTTTTTTTCCACAAAAATTTTTTTTTTCAACAAACATTTTTTTTTTTCAGCAAAAATTTTTTTTCCACAAATTTTTTTTTTTCGAAATTTTTTTTTACAAAATAGTTTTCTCAAAATATTTTTTACAAAATTTTTAAAATTAAGTAACAAATACTTTCTCAAGCAAATTAACGGGCGCCATAGGCGCATTACAACTTACTAGTTTGAAATAATTTCCATCATAAGAACATGTTTTACCTTTATGATACTAACGCTCCACAGAGTAATATAGTATTGGAATAGTGGACGGAAATATAATTTTTGAATTTTTTTTTGTGAAAAGCTGAAGTTGGAGTCGGCTCCGGAGTCGTAGTCGAGTTATTTAAAAATGCTGGAGTCGGAGTCGACCAATTTTGGCCCGACCCCACAGTCCTGGTATAAACCATGATTTAATTTGCTGTATCATAACATAATATAACAAATTTAATCTACGATTAGAATATGAAAGTTCTTGGGGTGGCTGGGACTTTAGATAATCCAAGCGAGTGGACACATATTTGTTCCTTTTAGAGTCATATGTTATTTTGATAGTGACAGCTCTTTCATGCTCGAAATCTTGACGGAAGTCAATACAATTATTTGCATAGAATTGAATCTTTTTACGCTGGAGCAAGGTTGGGAAATAGTGCAAAATTATTTATAAAGTCAAGTAGACAACACTCCAATGTCCTCTGACGAAAATATCACAGCCTTAGTCGAGAGTGTGCTACTCAGACATGATCGGGATAGCTTAACATTTCACGCAACAGAATGATGTGAATTTTACACAAAGATTTTGTATTTACGCTTACCAATTCCATTTGACGGAACATGAACATCTCAGTTAAGGCGGCCCACAATGGCCAACATTTTTCAGATCATCTCTTCAGACGAGGCGTATTTTCATCTCTACAGCTCTATTAACATGTAAAACTGCCGCAAATGGAGATTGGAAAACCAGCACATGATTCTCGAAAAGCAATGCAGTGATAAAGGGAGGGGAAGGGATGGTTTTGCAGCGGTGACATCCGTAGCTCGTTTTTGTTCGCCGGTGATCCCTACAGACTTATGATTAACCAGTTTATGTGGTCAGAGCTTTAAAACATGGACTTTTTGGATCTTTGGTTTGAGCGGAGAGGCGCACCATGACTCAGAGTACATGTCACAAAGTTTGGTAACCGTGTTATTAGTGGTCTCGGTGATGTTAACTGGACACCACCAAGTTTTCATTTGATTTTTTTTGTGGGTAAACAATCCACAAACAATTGAGTTCTTAAGTCGAATAACAGGCAAGCCATTCTGGAGACTATTTCTCGCCAAATTTGATTTTTTTGTGGGCAAACAATGTACAAAACAATTTAGGCTCAATATCAGGCAAGCTATTTCGGCGAATGATTCTCGCCACAGAGCCCCATCGACTGAAAATAGGCGGTATAATCACAACATGCTCCATTACCAAATTCCTGTGTGGAGGCAAAGTTGGCAGCCCCGACGCCAGTTGCCCACCTCAAATATGTGATTACTGAAACCAAACAAAATGTGCATGAAAAAACTGATATGAAGTAGATCATGGAATGTACTTATAGAACCTTCACCAATGCAATGCATTTTTTAACTAAAATTGTCTCGTTTCTCTGGGATACCAAAATTTAGCAGAACTAAAATTGCGAAAAAAAACTCACTTTCCTATACTCTGGACAGCAAACGTCTGAATCAAAGACAAATACACTTGAGGTCATCATATCAATGAAAGCATCCGACACACTTATAGGGCGGAGACCACAGAGCAACATTACTGCTAGATTTCCTACCAGAGTCCGAAAGCTCACTCGCATACAGTGATACGCACATATAGGTCTCAGTGAGGTCAAGGAAGAGTTCTACAGTCAGCTGGACAGGACTATGTCCACCACCGATATATCGTGATTCGGATAGCAGACTTTAAAAGTAGACAGATACGGTGTGGAATCACAATTTTGAGTATGGTAGATAAGGTTGTAGTTCATATCATAGCAATCCGACCCACGTCTACCTAGGAGCGAGTACTCCATTCAGAACAAGCAGACTTTCGGCCAGGGAAATACTGTGTGGACCACGCTCAGAGTTATTGTTACACGGTCTGTAGAGTGGAGATCCCCTTTATAAATCTTGTATAAATCTTGTACACTCCCTGATCAGAACCTAACAAAATCGACTGATATCGAATACTCAATACAAACTGACTTTTTTTTGTCATTTCAAATGTATACGGTTTTAAAACACATCATCATTATTGGCGACATAATTACAGAACGCCAATTATTGCTGGGGAAAAAGAACAGAGCAACAGAAATTGCCAACCAAACAGTCATTTGAAATCGGCATAAAGGCCCAACCGCACTATCGTTCAATCTTACCATCGCAATCACTGCGGTGGAAAATACATAATCTGAAATCTAAGCAACACCGCTACGCACTACAACGAAATTCCAGCGATGATAAACAAAACTCCCTATTCAACACTTTGTTCCGCGGCGAAACAATAAGATTTGGGACTAATTAAAATCTGAAATTGCCACACACCACACCTTGCCCCTTCTTTTCCTTTTTTGGAGGCCAACGCACCTCCTGTGGCACATATATGATGGACAGTCCAATAAACAGACGCTGCTGCTGTTATTTAATCAATCAAAAGCCGTTGCCTTCTTTTGTCGGCATGCGGCGTTGTCGGCGGCAGCTTAAGCTTTTAAAGTGCCAGAAACCAGTTTGGCCGTTAATTTGCACTCTGCAACAATTGTGTGGCGGATATCCTTTAGCCTTTCGCTGACTTCATTAGAGACTATTTCACCGCACACTACGAGTTGGTGGGGCGGCAGGGTGGATGAGGGCATTCTGTATAATGAATCGAATGCCTTTTGTGTAATTGCTGAGTGGCGACTGGCTCACCAACCGACCGACCGACCGACCGACCACGGCCAGAGCACACGAGCATAAGTGGAAATGGATGGAAATGTTAAATTAATTTCTATTGTTTGCCGGCATGGAAATCTGGCGTAGCAATTCGACCACCGACAACACCAGCAGCAACTTGAAGGCGCTAAATAATGCGAACTTTATTAAAGATGAAAAGTTGCTGCCGGAGGAGACCTCAATACATCCATCCACATAATCAGCAGCTATTTCTGGTCTGCTGGATATGTGAGGCGCTCGCGAAATCCTTCGATAAGGCAATAAATGAAGCGAACGATTTTTATTGTTGTGGTTGTGCTTGTGGACCGGCTCATTGATGCATATGCGAATCTACTGAAACCGCCAACATTTGGCAGTTTATCATCGGCATGATTGAGGATACTTTTGAGATACTGGGCAAGGAAAGGATTAAGAGGGCTCACAATATATGTGAGAGCTCACTGCAGAAAATAATAAGTCTCTGAATTCTAGTCATTCAAAACCGAAATAATTGACCAGTTGTTGAAAGATTTTGTGAGAGTCACTGAATTATGTGCTCAACACTTATCCTTGAGATGTTACCCAGTTCAGCTAAAAATCAATACCCTAGACTTGGACAATGAAGAATAATGTGTTCTACTGTCTCCAATTCCTCCTCATCCAAGCAGATCTGGAGATCTGTAATCCCATCTGCTGGTCTTCGCCCTTATTGAGCAGTGTCCTGTGGTGACTCCTATTGCAATTGTCGCACTTCTTTTATCCAGTCCGATCTTTGCACTTGTTCTTGGTATATTCTAGGCCTTCGATACATTGCAACACACTTTCGTTTTCCAGTTGGCAAGTGTGCTTTCTAGGATATGATCCATCTGCCTTTTGAAAAAGTAACGAATTTGCGGTTTAACCGATCTGTCAGCTTACTCCATATGAACGATGGAGCCTGCTCATCCGTGATTTCATTCCCTTCAATGTCTTAGTGCCCTAGATCCCAGCATAGTCCTATGCTGTAGTCCCATAGAAGTAGGCTTATGACCTGCCTACATTCATTAACTTTCCTAGACGAAACCTGATGGCTTCTTATAGCCCTCCATGTTGCCTGACTGTCAACCTAGGCTTAGGGCCTACCATGCTAAGTATTTAAAGGGTGTTTAAGGGTAATTTTTTTAAATTTTTATTATTATTTTTTTAATTTAATGTGTTCATTATCTCCAGTGGAATATATCTCGTTTTATCTACGAGCCATATTAGGGATTATCAGTTGACTAGATTTATTTATCGACTACATTTACAAAAAAAATAATTTTCTGGGACAGTTATTTTTTAATGTATGTACTTATTTTTCTATTGTCATTAAATAATTAAAATCTGAAAATATTAGTAAAATCCAGCCCCTACTTCTAGTTAGTTTTGGGGATGAAGGGTTATTTTTTACAGTGTTTTCCAACAAGAGGTGTTATTTTGGTATTCAAAGAGAAATTCAATTTTTTGGGATAAATCACCTGATGTTTATTTTCATAATAAACGAAAAGGTATGCCGTTAATAATGAAAAACAACATCAGCCAAATGGCCACCACAACCACGCTTACAGGACCATATCCTTTTCATGAAATTTTCCATAACCAAATCGCAATGTGGCTACCCTATGCCCTCGATAGCCTTACGAATTCTATCTTTGAAGTCCCATATTTCACCTGGGCCCAAAGGAAGAAGTCTCAATGTGTTCATCACATTGATCTCGGTGGCCAATTGTGATCGCCTCTTCGAGAGATAACACGGTCCGGAAACTTTTCCCGTAGAAGAGCAGTGGTTTTGGTTGCTTGTGTGGCACATAGCGCCGTCTTGTTGCAAGTAAACATTGTCCAGATCAATATCATCCAACTCCGACCATAAAAAAATCATTAATAATTTCTCGATAGGGCAATCCATTCACCGTAACTGTTGATCCAACCTCATTTTCGAAAAAGTAAGGTGCAATGACCCCGCCGGACCATAAACCTCACCAAACAGTCACACGTTGAGGATGGAGAGTCTTCTCAAGAATAACTCTTGGGTTTTCCGAGCCCCAGATGCGACAATTTTGCATGTTGACTTAGCCACCGGGTGGAAATGGGCCTCATCAGTCAAGATGATTTTTCGATGAAATTTCGGATCATTTTCATGCAATTCAAAGACACGACGTTGTTGATGATCGGCCGGCTTGAGTTCTTGTGTTAACTGAACTTTATAAGCCTTAAGATCCAAGTCTTTATGCAAAATACTATGTAATGATGTTTGTGGAATGCCCAATTCCAAAGAACGACAAGGAATGGACAAACCTGAGTTTTCTTCAACACTGTGGGCTACAGCAGCAATATTCTCAGTTGTTTTTGAGTGACGTGCACGGGTTTTATTCTTCACATCACTAACTTGTCCCAACATCTCTGGGCTAACTACTGACGAATTTAAAAATTATTTCAGACAAATGTCTATATTGTTTTTTGTATGATTGATATTGGAGCGGGGGATATCGAATGATTAGCTTATCTCTCTAGAGAGAAATATTTTTCAATTTCGCCGCAAGCGGAATTTCATATTCTCGAAAATATTCCAAAATAATGTCATTTTTATATCTGTACGCGAACATACTAACTATGTCTTTCAACTGACTCTGGAATCGAACAAATTTGACCGAGAAATTTTGGAAATTTTCATCCAAATTAAGTGGACCATAGGACATTTCACTTTTTTTGTTTTTAATTTCCCAACACCAATGCCATCGTCACTCCATCCCAAGCAGCAAATGTTCATTTTTGTGTGTTGCCATATGTGTACAATGATTATATTTAATTTTGGTTTTTAATTCGTTGTATGTCGTGGCTGGCATATTTTAAAGGACATTTTGGACAGAAACACCTACCACACAATATAACCGCACAAAGAAAAAAAAACACCCTTCGGCTTCCGACATAGACCACCATTGCGCCTAGTGTTCCTGTGTTCAAAATATTTATCATTTAATAAATAACCCGAGTTTGTATGTATATATAATATATATATATATAAGTGTGTGTGTGTGTGTGTGTGAATATATTTATATTGGTGTTGGCAATGCTTTCGTTATCATTGTTGGCTCTTGGGCGATTTTTGTTGTGGCTGTCATTGCTGCTGTTGTTGACGCTTTTGGGGAATAAACAACGCGCAACATAGACCAGGTCTTTGACGCCATCAAGTGATTTACATTAATATCGTCCGCCCCATATGTTCACAGGTATACATTTTATAATATAATACTCTCGCATGTAAGTGTGTACATATAATTTGTATTATACACATGTTTTTTTCTGGTACATACTACAGCAGACAGTCCATTAACGGTATTTGATTAAAGGGGGAAATATTTGCTCAAAACACTCAAAATTTGTCATGCATTGAAATTCGACCAGTCAGCTTTTTTCAGATACTGCTAAAAGACAGGGGCCTGAATCCGGCTTTCTTGCGTAATTGTTGCCTGCCTATCACAAGGAGTGCCCACTGTAATTTATAAATTGTGTTTATGTATTTTTTTTTCATAATTTTCGCTTTTACCAACATGTGAACGATTTACGACAAGTATATTACATATGTGGAAATGGGAGGTTGGGAGGCACACAGACAGACATATACACAGTGTATCGCTATATGACACACCACTAAATAACACCGTACGTCGACACAGTGACAGTGTGGCTACCGCTAAACTATGTTCCCAAATATTCCAAATACTCTGTAATATTTATCGATTCCGTGTAAATATTTGGCTGTATTCAATTTTATGAATTCTCTTGTTTTCGAATAATCACTGACAACTTTTTTTCCTGTCTGTTTCGTTGGCATAGCACCGTGTCGACATGTTGCTCGCGCTAAGGGTAGGCGTTATGTTTTTGGAATGAACAGAGACTTTTGATTTTCCGCTCCAAACAATGCCAATGATTGTGTTGTTGGTAGTATAGGTGTGGGAAATGGATAGGTGGGGGAGCAGTTTGGTGGTACAAACATAGTCCCAAAGATAAGTGGCTAAAAATGAGATGCTACTATTTTAATATTAGAGTAATAAAGTACCTATGTTCCTATGAAGGGAAAATAAAATATAATGTAAAATATCTATAGTCATGCCCATACAACTGACCTCGACCAGAATCCATCTGGCTGAACACAGTAGACAGCTAAGGTTTTACTTATTTCCCTTAACATTCTGACGGGGAACTTCTCTCGAATCAGTGAGCTGTGCACAATAACATTTGTATACTCACTGACCGGAACCTGCTGTTTAAAGCCGGCTTCGAAAGGCTTATACTTTTCTAGAGAGAATTTTACATGGCTTAGAGATTACTCTCTTACTCGTAAAGGCGCCAGCATGTACGCGATGAATTTATCTGGAGGTTGTGCTGTGATATTGTTTTCCTAGTTCCAGTCTCCTTTTTTCAGCCAACCCGTTGACAAAATGTTGGTGCGAATTCTACCCACATCAATTATGAAGAGACAGGTTTTGTCTACTAGAATCTGTAGACCATTCAACTTCCCTCCACAAATGTCGATCAACGGCATAGACAGTGTTCGATTGTCTTCGCCTTTTCTTCATCGTTGCACACTGTTACAGAAGTCTCCGAGGAAGGTGCGAATTCTACGCACATCAATTATGAAGAGAATGGTTTTGTCTTCCAGAATTTGTAGACCTAACATGTTCCATCTTAAGTCCACAAATGCCGTACAATGACAAGGAAGGTGTTCAATTGTCTTCTCCTCTTCTTCATCGTTGCAACTGTTACAAAATGTCATTGTATGAGTAACGCAGTCTCCGAGGGTGTGAGCTCAGATATTAAACGGTCTTGGCAGATAAAACGCGGTTGGCGTCCTCCTCACAGATTCCAGTCTGATTGGTTCCTCCTATCTTTTGTTATCCGATAATGTTTACTCTGAGTGAGAGGCATGCCAATATCACAATTACACTCATTTGAGTTCAGGACGCGCCGCTCCCGCAATTGCATCAGCCGTAGAGTTACAACATATGTCCCTATGTCGAGGAACCCGAATAAGGTCAACCACTAAATGTCTCGCTATCTTCTACAGAGTCCACCGGCATTCTTGAGTAATTCTTGAAGTAACGTACACATTTCCTTGCTGTCGGTAAATATGAAGATGTCCCTGAATGATATCTCATGACACTGAACTTGTCGAGCGGCCGTTTCTGGTGTCCTTATTTCGGTCTGCAAAATGTGGTCCGAGAGAGAGTTTCAAATTCAGCTGATCCGAGTATATTCCACAAGCAACTCGCCCTAATGATTGTAAGCCGTCAGTGAATGTCGTTAATTTTGATTTGATCTTATACACATACGAAATGGATTCATAGAAAACGGTTTTATAATTGCAGGAATTCTGTTAATTGTGAAATGGTAGTTGTTTTAATCAAATATGCATTCAACTAAAATTTCTCTTCGAGTGTAAGCAACTAATACATGTCATTTACATTGCACTGGCTACTTTATACTCGTGGACAAGACTACATCAGTCCATCCCATCCCCAATAGCCCCCTACCCCATCAACAAAATATATTTAAAGTCATTGTTCGATATCCATGTTGTTTTTTTTTGTTTGTTACGTTCTGTCTGTCTGTCATGGTGGGCCCATAAATTTCAATTGTTTTCTCTGTGTGGGGGGGGCTCAGAATGTTAATGTCGCGCCGCTGCTGCTGTTGTTTGTTGATTGTCCTTTATTTGTTATTATTATGGTCAGGGAAAAAATATTGGATTGTTATCCAATCTCCATTGGATGGCTAAACAACCGATATTAGCGAAAGCCATATGGCCAAAAATGCCATTGTTTCTGTGTGTTTGAGTGTGGGTGATTTTGGTCTGGCCGCTATTGTCATTGGAATTTTGAACACATTTTATTGGTCTCATGTTAAAATTATTGTTCTCCATCGACCAGTTGTCGTTGTTGTTGTTGTTTTTTGTACACTTGTCCAATGTCCCTGGGAGGGACACTGCACATGGGGAGTTGCTGTAAATTAAGTTCATTTGTAGTAGTAAATTTTATTTTGATTTATATGAAACTGATTCATTTTTATTGTTGTTGTTGTGCCCACCAAAATGGCGGCAAATGGCCAAGGCGCTAGGAGTGGAGATTGAAGGAAATGCAATATCATTTTCCATTCTATTTAGGCCAATTTGTTGTGTGTTTATCGTATTATAAATTTGTAATAGCCGTTGTGTAGAATGCGGAAAACCCAAAACCTGGTGCATGCGGATGTGGAGGCGGTGACCGAGTTTAGCTCATTTGGTGGACAATTGCGTTGTAGACATTGTCAGTTGCCATCGAGCTGTGTCACATTGTTTATTATGGGAAGGATTTATTAGTAAGTTGCGTAAAGTCAATTGAACTGATAACACAGGGCAACAACAAATTTGCAATAGAGACCATTTGCAACTTGTGAACAATTTTTGAGAAATTCGCTAGGGAAAATTAGAGAAAAATCTCAGAACAACATCCACTATTTATTCTGTTTGATGTCACCAAATGCCATGCAATTGTTATTTGAGATTAGTGCTGAAAAGACTAGCCCGTTGGAGTGGCAACGGTTTTGTTTTATTTTCGATTTTCGATTTTCCATGGCCATACGCTGGCAGCTATCAGTCCCCAATCCCACAAAGGCTATTTATAAAAAATATTGTTTCAAAAATAACAAATTCCGGTTCATTAATATTTGGTGCTCGTTAACATTTGCTCACAACAATCGATTAATAGTCCTTGGTGCAAACAGTGCACCTGATTAATATTAATAAAATCACACACATTAATCATACGCCCCACTAAACCGCAGGCACAAAATGTAATGAAACATTACAGACAAAACGAAGAAAGTCTCTGACTCCCTGTATCTGCTTACCCTTTTCCGGCCCGTACATAAGCCAAAGGTCCAATTTAGTGATATGGCCACGTTTCACATTTCAATTTCACTTTCCCTTGGCCAATTAAAATCTTTTATTGAAATTAATCAAATATTCCGAAGAATGGACAGGCAGGCGGGGAGAGTGGGAGACTGCCCGCTATTTAAATTAAAATATCACCAGCAATTAAAAGATATCAACAGAGCAGACAAGACAAACAATGCGACAACAGTGAAGCCAATGACAAGGGAATTCATTTGGTGTCCAGCTTTCACGCGGCTTCCTTGTTTTTGGGTTTTGTAACGACAGCGAAAAATTAAAAGTGAATGATGAACGAATGGAAAAAAGCAGTCCATGAAAAAAAAAATCGATTTATACAATCGCATCTATTCAGGCAGTAACTGCTGCTGTGGCCCGTCCGCAGCTACCCCCTCCCTCTAGGGAAAGGCAAACTGTGCACAGTGGCATAGCAGAGAAAACTGTTAATAAATCAGTATCGTGGGAAAGGACGTTTAATACCATGGAAATGGAAAGAGTCATCATCCTTTTTGAAATTGTTAGCCTTCCAAAAGTCACAGCCTTCTGAAAAGGATTTTTACGGGAAGCTCTACATTCTGTCAGTAAAGATTCCCCACCATACGGTAGTAGGTATTGTTTGCGATTATCACACAGGTTAACCCAGGTTTAAATATTGGTGAGAACTTGCTGAAACAGTTTACAAGCGATATGATCCACCTGGAGTATGTGGACGATCGTGGTGTGGTAGATAGAGAGTGCGACTATCACACAGTCAATCCAGGTTGGAAACCTTATCAGACCACCAAACATTTTTGGGCGATTGATTTCCATCTCGTAAATGCTGATAACTTTACAAGTAAGTTGGAGAAGTCTTGGCCTTTCGGAGTCGGCTTTAAACAATAGGTCCCGGTCAGTGACTATAAAACTTATATCGTTTACAGCTGACGGATTCGGGAAATGTTCCACATCTGTTCCTTCATGGAATGTTAAGGGCAATAAGTAAGTAAGAATTCATGACAGAAATCTCTTTAAGATATGTAAAACATCTCTAGAAAAACCTTGGACCCAAAGATTAGAATATAAATTTTCTTTGTATTGTAATTAATAATAAATACATAAAAAAATACATCTCTAGAAAAAGTATTAGTAATTGGGAGCCGATTTTAAACATTAGGTCGCAGTCAGTGTGTATAAAACTAGTTTTAAGGGAAGTTCCATGTTTGTTACTTCATGGAACGTTAATGGAAAACGACTTTAGTAAATAACCAGCGTAATTATAACTAAGCCTTTATTGCATAACTCTTTGCGATTTGGTTATGGAAAATTTCATGAAAAGGATATGGTCCTGTAAACGTGGTCGTGGTTTATGAAATAAACATCCGACCATGAAATAAACATCCGACCAAAATAACATTAACCACCTTTAGGCTCAAAAGAAAAACAACTGCAGGGGTTGAAAAGTTTAGTGAGCTGGGCTCAATAACAATTTTGTATCAAAAAGCACATTCGTCGGATATCCGAGCATTGTAAAATAAAAATAAAAATAATAAAATGCAAAAGGCATTTAAGTGCATTGTTGTCTATAGGACTAAAATAATTTGTTGTGACATTTTTAAAATTTATTTTAAAGAAATCGGACAAATCGTTTTCCCGTTAAGACAATTTAAGTCTCAAAAAAATTAATAAAAAAATGTTTTAAAAATCTTTTCATAGAAATAACATATGCAGCTATTTTCATACTCAGGGTACCACAGTACATCAGAATTGTATAGTGGTTATAAAGTTCTGTTGTTCCGTGGTGTTATTTTTTATTCTTTCTAGAATAGGCAAAGACCCTTGCCATGTTACGTTACGATCGCGATCTTAATAGGTTTTTCAGTCTATAGACACGTCTACAAGGACTTCAAAGTTTTTTAAATTATAAGTGGTCCACGACCAAAGGCTCCGAAAAGTCCTGGAAGCACAGATACTCATATGGAACGGGATAACTATAGGTACTCTGAAAATCGACAATCCGCAATGTTTCTTTTAGAAATTATAGGGAATCTTCAAACATTTGCTGAGGAAGAACTGGCATTGCTACTTTTTAATCGACAATCCGCAATGTTTCTTTTAGAAATTATAGGGAATCTTCAAACATTTGCTGAGAAAGACCTGGAATTGCTACTGGCTACTCATTTCCCTCTAATCCCTCTCCACCTAGAAGAGAAAATACAAAGGCGGTATTTTTTTTTCCAAAGGTGTCAACTGTAAACATTGACCACTACTCGTGCAACATCTACAACATACTGACGGAAAATATAATGTGTTTACCGAAATAAAGCGAAGGATTGTGCCATTTCGGGCTAAGTTAACTCATGGATAGAGCCCTCTTTCGTTGGACTAAACAAAGACTGTATAAAACGAAATATGGCTACTTGCGAAAGCATATGATGATATACTGGATGCTTCTCAGAGAAAAATCCTTCGCAAAATCTATGGCCAGATCTGTGTTAATGAGGAGTATATGGTGAGGTGAACAAACCGTGAGCATGATGAGTACCACGGAAAGTGTAGATAGAGAAGAGCAAGACTTGGGTAGAAGGACCAAAACATGCAAATCCTTCGGAATAGACCGAAGTGCTTGGAAATTGTTTCTTAAGCAGGCCAAGACCAACTCATGTCAGTGATATTCTGAGGTAGCGAATGGGAATGAGAAGTTCTGTGCGGTGTTTTTACAGATAACCAGCTGATAGCTTTTTTTCCCTAAATTCATCACAGATATCACAGTTGAAGGTGAATCTGCTTTAGCAACTTTCACTAGACCTAACCTTCTTGCTGTATCTGAATAAGTATGCAACATGCCGAAAGAGCTGTTTGCAAATTTCCCCATCTGAACCTGGTAGTGCTACTCGGGTCCAGTATACAGTTGTTGGTCTGTATAACTTCCTACATTGATTGGATTATTTGCGAGTTGTAGTGTGAATATATATTTCTTTCAAGGGAAGTTTTAATGACGAAAAGGCGAAGCGTTTTCCCACCGACTTTTTCAATTTACATTCCCAATAATTAAGCGGAAGCATGTCTGTCAGTGAAAATACGTTATCCATTGCACAGATGATGAGGAAATTGGTATTCGTAGGTCACTTGGGTTTGAAATTGGGCAGGAATGGTTTAGGGGGGAACATTTTCCTCTCACATGTTGCTGAATTGGCTGGAAATGATTAAGTACTTTCTAATAATTTTCCCTTAACTTTTAGCTCTCTTTTCATTATATACCAAAAAAAAAGTCACACTCTTTTATCCGCTGCTGATTTGCGCTCTATATTTTGTACGTTTTCATAAAAATCCCATGTACTCGCATCAGTTCAGTGGTAACATTTCTTTTAATACCGTTTATATTGGTGGAGTCAGTTATTGTTTTGCAAACCACTGTGCGACGAAGGGCTCCGTTGATGCAGTGCAAGATGAAATACGAAAGTAATACGATAATATACAAATAAATTTCATTTACTTACAAATTGATTCCATCGTATCCGGCACCAAGGCCCACATGATCAATGCCAGCGACACGCTTAATGTGATTTATATGAGCTGCAATTCAACATACACACACGCGCCCACCATCACACAGAATTATAGACACGAATGCAGATCGAAAAGAAGACGCCGTCAGTCAGTGCAAAGGATAGATAGGCACCGTGACAGCACCGTGAATCAGTTACGGCATCGTTCCAAGCCGTAAGAGCAGCATCGAATTCCATCGAGTCAGTGCCATCATCAGCAGTCATTGACAAAAAAAAACAGAAAAAAATGAAGAGAAAGCAGTTGATTGGTGTGCGTTGAGATGAATCAGCAAATGGCGATTTGCATAATGCAATTGAATTTGTTGTTGCACAGTGTTGTTGTTGTAGTCATAATCATCATCATTGTTGTTGTTCGAGTTCAAGATTGGTTAAATCATCAAAGTTCAATGCACCATCACAACATAAAGACGTTTATCCCAAAAGCGTTCACCCATTACAAATCCAAGGCAATCAATGTGGGGCGATGACACGGCAGGCGATGATGTCAGACGGCAGCAAGATGTGACACAGACAAAAAAGTGCATGAAAAAAAAAATAGAAAAGAACAATGATTGAAAATTAGATTCATGTTTTCATACTGGAATCAAAGGATATCGAAGAGAGTGAGAACAAATAAACGAACCAAGACGGAAATCATTATTGACTCTATTCAGAAATAAAACTTGTCCATGAACGAACCAAAAAAAAAGAAAAAGAAACAATAAACGAACAACTAAAATATGGATCATTACTATGGGGGGAAAGTAATTAAGTCTATTGTTTGGTCGAAAGGCCAGCAGAAATGTGGGTCACAAGCATTGAAAGGGTAATGAAGAGAAATGTTCCTTAGATACTGAACGGCACAAATGCATGCATTTGGAATGACAAGAAGTGTGGAGAAAAGGCTGAGGTGGATTAAGAATAATGTAGACAGGCTGGACGGCCGTGGTGTAGGTAGTGTGTGCGACTACCACACAGCAGAATCCAGATTCGTAACCTGCTGAGACCATTAAACATTTTTCAGCGGCTGTTTCCACCTAGAAATTGCTGGCGACTTCATGAGTAGGAGAGTAATCTTTAACCCATGTAAATCTTCTCTAGAAAAGCATTAGCCGTTCGGAGCAGCCTTGGATTATTTCCAAGTAACAATGGTCTTTAGCGACAACAATACATATGTCAGACCATTATCCATTGAGGTGGGACCATATGTGGCTAGAAAGTCAATAATTCCCCACTGAAATTCACCTATTGTCCTATTGTTTTTCAAAGGATCACTCTTGCTAAATGACTTTGCAGTATTAACTGGCTACCCACTCATCAGCTAATCCCGTTTATACCCATTTGCCCCGACACTCTAACAAGAGGAGCCATTTCATTGACAGATCTGATCTGTCTAATGCTGATATTTATTTCGTGAAGATAGAATCCCAAGATCTAATAAAAAACCGATTACCGGAAAAGATATTAAAAAAGAGAGGGGGAAGTGGTGTCACCTGCAAACTCATAGGTGAATCCTTATAACTAACCCCTTTGTCAGATCCTATTGCGTATATAATATTTCTCTCCAACTCTGTATTATGTTGATGGTATAGCCCGTGTGCCACCGATCGGAGTGTGCTGGGTTCGAACTGAAAGTGGAATTGCTTCAAGACGACTGGAATGCATCGCCGTTTTCTAGGGATGGTGCCCCAGTCTGATCTCAGGTATTTCACGTTGCTTCGAATCAAAGTAAATGCAGAGACTTCACCGAGTGTACACAGAGTTACAGAGGTTAATATAGTCACCAACCCAATTATCATAGGGGTATTCATGCAGCCAATTTTTTGCATTGGTAACTCCAGGATTCTTGGCTGCCATTCAAGAAAAAACTGTGAATAAACCACAGTAGGATACATAGACATTTGTAGTGGGTTGGAGCGCGATGTCGCCTTATAGGCTGTCCGATTTTTAATTAGGGAATTTTTCATAGATTTTTTGATTTTTCAGAATTTTTGGGGATATTTTCATATTGACCTTTTTGGGATAATTGTTCATTTGTTTTAGGTAATCCTTCATTTGGGGGATTTTTTGATTTTTCAGAATTTTAGGGAACATTTTAATGTTGGCCTTTTTGGAGAATTTTTCATTTATTTTTGGGAATTCTTCATTTGAGTGATTTTTTGATTTTTCAGAATATTAGGGAACATTTTAATGTTGGCCTTTTTGGGAATTGTTCATTTATTTTGGGTAATCCTTCATTTGGGGAATTTTTTGATTTTTCAGAATTTTTGGGAACATTTTAATGTTGGCCTTTTTGGGGAATTTTTCATTTATTTTTGGGAATTCTTCATTTGGGGGATTTTTGATTTTACAGAATATTAGGGAACATTTTAATGTTGGCCTTTTTGGGAATTGTTCATTTATTTTAGGTAATCCTTTAACAGAAATAACAGTTCCTTTTCCCAATTCTGTATGCGTTTTTCTTGGGCTATCTTTTGTCTCTCTCCTAAACTCCAACGCTTGCTTTCTGTACTTACCCACTGCATCGTGTACCGTTGAATTTTCACTGCACGACAGAAATCTCGAATAGAAATTCACCATAATGATGCCGCCGTTCTTGGCCAGCGATTGCAACATATCGTCCTGAACGTTACGACTTGAATTGCACAGTTCATAGGCGGACGAATGCGAGAATATCACCGGAGCTTCGGTCACTTCCAAAGCATCGCGCATTGTGCCCGTCGAGACATGCGACAAATCCACCATCATGCCCAAGCGATTCATTTCGCGGATAATTGTCTGCAAGTGAAATAGAAAATAAAAGCTATTGGTTAATAATGAATGATTTCAGGACTACGATTACAATGAAAAATTTAATGTTTGACAATTTAGCATATATTCAAAAAGCAAAATTTGCAGATATTGAAATTTTGTGAAATTATTTGATAAAAATGAAGACCAAATATTTGTTTAGGGGCAAACAAGAGAACAGCTGTTTGTTGAAATATTTGATAAAAAAGGTCAAATATTTGCTCATCACAATATGAAGACCAAATATTTGTTTAGGGGCAAACAAGAGAACAGCTGTTTGTTGAAATATTTGATAAAAAAGGTCAAATATTTGCTCATCACAATATGAACTCTAAATATTTTTTAGGGGCAAACAAGAAAACAGCTGTTTGTTGAAATATTTGATAAAAAAGGTCAAATATTTGCTCATCACAATATGAAGACCAAATATTTGTTTAGGGGCAAACAAGAAAACAGCTGATTGTTGACAAAAAAATAATAATTCGACGTTTGTGAACACTAAACGTCAAATAATTGTTTCTCTTTTTGGCAAATATTTATTTGCTTTTAGAAAACTATTTTTGCTAAAAGACGAGTCACTTTTTTGTATAAATCAGCCCAAAATAAAAACAAAAAATTAAATAAATTTTTTCCATATCTCCTTTAGTTTTTGAGATATTGTCAGTTAAAGGCTAACATTTCCAAAATCAAAATGTCAATATCTCGCGAACGAGGTGAGATATCAAAAATATTTATTTAATTGTTTGTGCTTTTTTTGGGCGTGTCTATCTAAGATAATTACAAAAGAATTATCTTAGTTTTTTTTTATTTCACCAATTGATGGAAAATATGTTTGATTTTGGCAGTTTGGCCAAATAAATTTAGTTGTTTAAACTGTAACTATTACAACAGAAAATAAAAATAAATGAATTTGACAAATATTTGTTTAAGTCAGAATTCTGAAATTAATTAATTATGAAAATATTTATGTTAATTTGGGAGCAAACACGGGAAAACATATTTGGGTCAAATGAAGCGTTATCCATTTTGCTTTTTCAAAAGTAAACGTAAATAAAACACATATAAAATATTTTTGGGTCACTCTATAGAACCCCACGCATTCCACCAATTCGGCTCAACCACCTCACAAACATCACGAAGCAATAACACAACAATTGCAATGCATTTCATGCGACTAAAGTCTGTGGATACGGATCACACGTCAAACATCCTCCGTATTGAATGGGCAAAGACTTCACCGTTTCCTCCCCATTAGGGAAATTATTCTTATTAATTTTTTGTATTTTAATTAAATGAATGTGTCCATCATAACGTTGCAGTTGAATTACGCAGCACGTCATCATCATCGTATTTAATCATTGTAATTCAACAGTCGCTTCATTCATTCGTTCACTTTTATTATTAATTAAATAAGTGTTAAATGTAAAGCAAACCAA
Organism: Hydrotaea cyrtoneurina; assembly: GCA_958296145.1. NCBI lineage: Eukaryota > Metazoa > Arthropoda > Insecta > Diptera > Muscidae > Hydrotaea > Hydrotaea cyrtoneurina. The sequence continues at coordinate 44,093,019 of OY282514.1, read as the reverse complement.
AATGTAAAGATTAATATTTACATTTTGTATTTGTTGTTAAATAATAATTATTTTGTTGTTATTGTCGTTGTGGTTGTTTATAATATGCACTTGCCATTGTTGTTGTTGTTTAAATATTCATGTGCTTACACATACACACGTCTGTATGTATGTATGTCTATGAAAAGCGATTGTATATCTATTAAATCCGATAGAAGTAATTAAACGTATGTACGGCAGACATACGTAAATATATATGTATATTCAAACATTCCAATTCAATACTTTCCACATTTAATATTTATCCCTGTGGTTGAATTCATACTAGGCCAAATAGCCAAAGACTTGATTATGTAGCCGAACGAACAGAAGAATATTTAATCATGTTTGAAAATGACCATCGCTCAGAGAAGTCAGTGAATGCATTATTCATGTGCCAGTCGGGTGATTAATAGAAATTCAGTTTAAATTTAACATTTATTACAAAATACTTATTAATTATCCATTTGCGAGGGAAGGCATGTTATGGGTTTAATTATATTCTTAGGGTGGGAGGCTTTTAGCCAAACTAAAGTAGTGGAGACGTTGACATGGTGATATATTTGGTTTGGCCACAAATGCACATCTGGGCTGATGTGAAAGTTCACTGAACCTGTGTGGAATTTTTATTTTTAAGATTAATGATTAACCAATGTGTAGTCTTAGGAGAGAGAGAGTGTGCTTTAGTTGGGTTATGCAAGTCCATTTGTTTATGAGTTAGTTTTTGATATAATTCCCATGGCATCGCCAAAAGGTGTGCACATGGAAAGTGTATGGAACCGTTTTCATGGCCCATTGGCCCATGTCCAAATTTTAGCCAGCTAAAGTAAATATATTTAAATTAGCATTAGCATGAGAGAGTTTCCTGTCATATGAGTACTGTATGAATTACACTATGCAACCAAATAAACGATGTGTTTGTTAGGGCTGTGGAGTCGAGCCGACTTCGATTTCCGTCCACTATTCCACTTTTTTTCTTCATCACACTGGGGTACGTTTGTATCTTAAAGATAACAAAGTTCACATAATAGACTCCGCTGCAATATTTTAAACGAAATTGGACGACTTTACTGTGATATTAGTGTTTAGTTTTGTTGTTATGTACATTTATTTAATTATTATTTTATTACTAGTAAGTTGTAATGCGCCAATGGCGCCCGTTAATTTGCTTGAGAAAGTATTTGTTACTTAATTTTAAAAATTTTGTAAAAAATATTTTGAGAAAACTATTTTGTAAAAAAAAAATTCGAAAAAAAATAAAATTGGGAAAAAAAAAATATGTGGGAAAAAAATTTTTGCTGAAAAAAAAATTTTTGTTGAAAAAAAAATTTTGTGGAAAAAAAAATGTTTGTTGAAAAAAAAAATTTAGTGTAAAAAAAATTTTTGTTGAAAAAAAAAATTTTGTGGAAAAAAAAAATGTTTGTTGAAAAAAAAAAATTTTGTAAAAAAAAAATTTTTGTGGAAAAAAAAAAATTTGTTGAAAAAAAAATTTAGTGAAAAAAAAAATTTGTTGAAAAAAAAAAAAAATTTTGTAAAAAAAAAAATTTGTAAAAAAAATTTTTTGGAAAAAAAAAATTTTTGGTAAAAAAAAATTTGGGGAAAACACAATTTCTGTACAAAAAAAAATATTATTTTTTTTATTATTATTATTTATAGAATTATTAAATTCCTACGTACTGCGTGACAGAGTCAGTGAATTAGGGAATCAGTGTATCAGTGAATCAGTGTCGAGGGTAAATATATATTAAGATAAAACTGTGTCGTAACGTCTCGTTTTCTAATATTAAGAAATGTGACGAATGAAATCTAAAACTAATTGATTTCCAAATAAATAACCCCTGAAGAAAGCTAATGAAATGTTCGGTATAAATTAGTTTTATTTCATTCATAGAGAGGAACCTGACCAATCAGCCCTGTCTAAGACTAAATATCAATTTGGTCAAAGAAGAAGAATAGAAAATATTTAAGATTTTAAAAATATCAATATTAATAACTTGTTTTCATTATTCTATGGGAAATGTAAGTAAATAAAACTCTGAATGGGAGTGGAGCCAATTTTTCGATTCCAGAATTTGAGCCATTTTGTGTAATAATAGCAATATGACAAACGAGATCTTGCCCAAATTCTGTATTTAGTAAAGTTATAATTGGATAGAGTTTTGGAGAAAAACTTGGAAGTCTGGCAGCGCCCCTTCTGGTACCTGTCATACAAATGTACCATCCCGCCTCCTAAGACATCGTGTAATAATACCAATTTTCCCATCGCGATCTTTCGCAAATTCTGTATTAAGTAAAGCTATAGCTAGACAAAGTTTTGGACAAAAACTTGGAAGTCTGGCAACTCTGTTACCTCCCATACAAATGTACCATCCCGCCCCCTTCGAAACGTGTATTAATATCATACCTTGTACAATTTCCAAAATCTGTCCAGATGAATAACAAAATTCGAAAACCATTTTTCAAAATAACTATGTGTGTGTTAATGCCACCAATAATAAGTTAAAGCTCGCACGCTGGTTGAAAGTCTTTTCGGATCGACCGGACCACCATTTGAAATTATTACCTCTTCCCCGCGAATCGTTCATGTTCGATGCCTAAACACATTCATATTTTACCATTCATATTTAAATGTTTTAATTAACAAGGCTTTGCAAAGAAAGTGCAAGTGAACCCCTTTAAGTGGTAGAAAGGCCCTAATGTGTACAAGAACTTTAAAGCCTTCTTCAAACCTCAAATCATCCCTTGGCATTCTCCGAAAGGTGAACGGGTGGTACAGTCGCTCTCATATGCGAACCTTGCATGAATAAAATATGAAAATTATGAAAAAGTTTATTTTTCAGAGAAATTCAAATTAGTATTTTGTGGTAATGGGTAAAGAGTTCTCACAACTCGTATGTAAGGAGGTTTGTTTGTTTGCCTTCCTTCTGTTCGGGCATCCAAGCATTCTTCTGTGATGTGTGTGTAAGGTCAGGCACTCGTTTAAAATCATGGGAAAGCAAAGAGATGGTAGATAATATTTTGGAAGTACATAATTTTTTGGATACCCTACACGTTACTAGGAAAGTAATTGAGATTGTGCATTTCAATGAATATAGTGCCTAAAATTAAATGAGCACGACTGTGATGTTGAAGACATTTCAGAGACTCTGTTGTAAATTTATTAACGTTAAGATACAATCTTGAATTGAATCGCAATCGACTGTGAATCACTTGCGGATGGGATTTCTCACTGTCCGGCCGTCCTTCTGCCTGACTATCGGGAATTACAAGGAAATAATCTAAATTTGTGAGTAGTAAACCCAGTTCTACCATATCGTTCCCATTATGTGGACTAATTATTCAAAGGCAATTTTTTATTGAGCTGCGTTGTGGGCTGTTTGGCACAGGTCATAGGCCAAATTTCGACGTTTGCGGTACCTGTAGATAATTTTGCATACAAAAACAATTTTTTACCAAAACATCCGTACTATATTTTTGTAAATCGACAGGATCGACATGAACTGGCAACAAAATTTTGTGTTTTTTCAATATGATAGACTTCAGTTCTTTATTCAAAAAACATAATAAATAAATATTTTCTTAAAAGAAAAAAACGTACAGCCATAAAAATTGTATATTTTTCAATTAAACAAAATTGAAACCGCAAATCTTTGTTTGCTTGAGAAAAAAAGATAATATCATAGTTATTCCCAGATGACTGTGAGTTACTTCGACAAATAGAGGAGCAACTTTTTCCTTACTCTGCATACAGATATGTACATGTGTGTGTGTGTGTAAGTACGCTTCGAAACTCATTGCCAACAATATCAGGTGCATCACTAAAACCAGCATCCACATTCGTATCCGCCACCACTACGATATATGTATATATATATATATATAATTTTGCAGATTTCACCTGATATATCGGAACGAGTGTGTGAGAATTTTTATGGAAATTCTCGTGAACTTCATTCACCCATCAGGTGCATCTCTGCTTGTAAGCGATACCAACAAGTTGATGAGTACCCAGACAAATTTCCATATCAACGAGTAGAATATCTAGACATATTTCATATATAACAACAAAAATTTCATAGAATCAACCAAAACTGCAAACGATTCCATACTGTCTATGTATACACATACATAAACAGTTATATACATACATACACATGTGCATGTATGAGTGCATATGTGGCGCATGCACAACTTAACCCGGCAGAGTAGTAAAGGTACAGAAACTCATTTAAACTTTTAAATTGAAATAAAATACTTGCGTACTTATGCAAACATTTGCAACCAACTAAAAATGCTACACCAGGATGTGTCTCGTAAAAGTTCACAACGATAATTGAAAAAAAAAACGCAACAGTCATAGAAGGCATATCGGATATGGAGGGCTCACTGCTATACCGAACCAAGTCATGAAAAATAAAAAATGCCGAAACTAGTGCCAATGTCCCCGCATATGGCAACTCTATTTACTCTGTAAAGCACAATGTCAAAAAGTGTTTCGTTCCAAAGATAACGGTAAAAAACCCAAGTCAACGACTGTCATTTTCGTTTTTTTTCAAAGCAAAAACGAACCAAGTCAGTGTGTTTCACTTTGTATAAGCATATAATTTTGTACAGTGATGCTTGCGGTGGACAAAATAGTAATATTAAACTAAGCCTCTCCTTACTTAATCTACTTCAGTCAACTGAATTAAATGCTGAAATAATATATCTTAAATTTATGGAGTCTGGCCACGCTTTTTTGCCAAACGATGCTGATTTTGGCGTTATTGAAAACCGAAGCAAGAAACAACAATTTATTTATTCTTATAATGACTGGATTGAGATTGTCAAAAGTGCTAAAATAAAAAGCCCACAATTCCAAGTTATAGAAATGGAAAGAAATGAATTTCTTTCAACTAATATTTTAGAAACAAACATTACGAACCGAAAAAATACAGTTCATGGTCACCATTTTTCATGGCTCAATATAAAATGGCTTCGGTTCGATCGCAAGCTACCTTTTTCATTTATATTTAAGGAAACACTCAATAAAGAACACCAATTTTATGAAGTTAATTTAGAAAAATCAAAACAAGGAAGGAGACTACAATCTCTTCAAAGTTTACAACAAACTATGCTGTATCCAACTCGTCGTACAGTACATCAGGAAAAAACGAGACATGGTTGATTTACTTAAATTTATTCCGCCCATGTACCACAGTTTCTTTAAGAATTTACCAGTCAAGCAAGAATTAACAACAAGACAACATAAAGACCAGCCCAAAAATGATGAAGACGGAAATGACGAATTTTTTTATGTGTAAATATTTGTTGAAACCTTAAATTTTCCTTGTTAACATTAATTTATTTTTTTTAAATAAATGAATTCATTTTATTTTCCTAAAAATCACAATAGTTGTCAATTATAACAGAAGCACCCGCAGCTGGACCAAACCAAGACATGAATTAAAACAAAGCTCCGAAATTAGTGCGAAATTAATCGCTAAAGTCAACTATATTTGGTCATATAACGAACACTTTATTTTATTTTTTTTACTTGGTTCGTTTTAGCTGTGAAACCTTCAAATTTTATTTAGGGTAATAATGAACCAAAGTAGGTTTTTTGTTTTTGAATATTTTTTTTAGTAATATATTTAAATTATTTTTATTTTAAATTAATATCATTAGTTAAATTTGAATATAAACTTTTACATTTTTTTTTGGTAGACTAAAATATTCCTTCCAGAAATTAATGGCAGTGCATTTACTTTACCTCTAAATATCTTCGAATTATATTTTTATGACTTAGTTCGGTATAGCTGTGAGCCCTTCATATCAAATACATGTCAGATAAGCTCTGCTAAGGTCTACATCAAATTACTGAAATGTTTTGGGTGGAGAACGCCTTAAATCGCAATCATATAAAGAAGGAATCTCCTAAGGATAGAGATGCATACAGACGTTTAAACTAAATGGAAAAAATCTAACTGCTTTCGGTCTAAATATAGCACGATGTCTAACTGATCACTTTAGCGGTAAACAGACTGAGAGTTTGGGCATTAAACAAGCTGCAGAATGACTGAGATTAACGTCCTCATCGCAGTGGAGATAAACATATTTTCTGATCGTGAAGCTGTCATCAATTCCCCCATGATGAGTGATATACTGAAGAGGTCTAGTACAATAATTGATCGTAACGATCAAGCGATTCCTGCAGGACATTTTCCATTAGGAAAAATAATTGACCGAAGCAGTCCAGTGAAATGAAGCAATTCTCCAGGGTAAATGATAGATCGAAACCATCAGGGTGAGAGCTGGACTATAGAGGTCTAGTACAACAATTAAACAAAAACAGATAGAAAGGAAAAACAATTGACCGAAGCAGTTCAGTGAAACGATCGACCGAATCATTGAGCGATAGACCGAAATCACCGTTCGACCAAAATCGTTGAGATAACTGATCGACCGAAACCTGCTGTCAAAAGAATCCTCCGAAATCGTTAAGTTGAACGATTGATCCTATTCATAGAGATAACCAAAGATTCCGAATGCAGATATCTGCAGAACCCACCGCACAGTGAACGATTTCCCTAATTTAGCTGGACACAATTAATAACTGTCGAAATCCTGAAATCTTGAAAAAATCGTACCCCCTTCAAATGGCCCTGAACTAATGAAAATCAATATGAGAAAGGGGGAAATGTTCGTGGGAAGCGCGAGGGCCTCCGAAAAAAGATCCCCAGAACATGAAAGATCATGTGGGCAGTCAAACTTTAGAATAATGGATCAGAATGACGAATATGAGAAAAAAACAGTGAAAAAGTTGCAGTCGGGTAAACCGACTTATATATACCCTCACCCTCAGTTAAAACTTACAAGTCTCCTATTCGATAATAGCAACCTCAAAGTACCGAATTTTATAGAAAACCACAAGGGGAGTGGCCAGACATTCAAGTTTTTGTTTGAAACTTTGTACAGTTATAGGTTTACTAAATACAGAATTTGGGCAAGATCGCGTTGGTCATATTGATAATAGTACACGGTTTATATGGGGCGGGATGGTACATTTGTATGGGAGGTACCAGAAGGAGGGTTGCCAGACTTTCAAGTTTTTGTCCGAATCTTTGTCTAGCTATAGCTTTACTAAATACAAAATTCCAGCCTCAGCTATACTTGTGCAAATCAAAAGGTATTTGTGAAATCTCCAAAATCCGCTGGGATTAGTGGAACCTTTCGATCGGAAAAACATTTGGAAATATGACATTTGAAAATATAGCATATCCGAAACATTTCTTTAAAGCTGTCATTTCTCAAAGGACTTCTCTAATGGAAGGGACGATTTTAAATTTCATGTTTGTCTTTTTAGGGATTTTTTCCACCTATTTTTGGGAATTCTTCATTTAATTTTTGCGCCATTTTGCATTTGTTGCGTGTTTCATAGTGCCCACTATCTCACATGGCAATCATTGTGAGTTTCTTCACTCCAAAAATATCAACGAAGAACTCCGCATGTTTTTTATCTTTCCAAAACTCCAATCAACACTTCAAGACACAATTTTTCTGTCGATAGAAAACGGATCAAAAATTCTAAAAAAAAATCAATAAAAAATTTCCAAAAAAAAGTCAACATGAAAATTTTTCTAACAATTTTGCAAATAATTTATGAAAACTACCCCAATTTCGTTTTTTTGTGGGTATTTTGAACATGGGCCAGTTTGCATAAAGCATAGAGATCAAAGGGCAACTATATTGACCGAATGTTGCAGGGTCAAAGATTATTTTTTGGTGGAGAAATCTTTGAAACTTTTACGATGACATTTTGGCTTGACTTTTTTTTAGTTCTCTTTTTTGTGGAGAAGTCTTTGTAACTCTGACGATGACTTTTTTGCTTGACTTTTTTAATATATGAATTCATACGATAAGTTTTAGCTTGTCCAGTCAAAGAGAAAATTTAAAAAAAACTCAAAATGTGTGAAATCAAAAAGAAATTGAAAAACCTAAAATTTGTGATTTAGGACTTTTTTTTCTACACCGCAATCTTCTCTACACCTTCCGCCAACAAACTTCAAAATCATGATTTATAAGTTTTTTTTTTTGTGGAGCAGTCTTTGAAACATTTACGATGACTTTTAGGCTTGACTTTTTTTTAGTTCTCTTTTTTGTGGAGAAGTCTTTGTAACTCTGACGATGACTTATTGGCTTGACTTTTTTAATATATGAATTCATACGTTAAGTTTTTGCTTGTCCAGTCAAATAGAAAATTTAAAAAAAAAAACTCAAAATGTGTGAAATCAAAAAGAAATTGAAAAACCTCAAATTTGTGATTTAGGAATTTTTTTTTACCCCGCAATCTTCTCTACACCTTTCGCCAACAAACTTCAAAATCATGATTTTATAATGAAGCAAAAATGCATCGTATAAATCGAGCAAAAAAAAAAAATACTAACAAATCTCTTTGGGATCTTAATAATTGCGAGAATTATGGACACTGATCGGTACAATAAGAATCAGTGAGTCCAATTTCCCAATCAACCCAAAAAAACTGGATATCTGAAAAAAAACTCCCTTTGCGCACTTAGCTGATTATACTGTGGAACATTTTCGGGGTCATTTTTTAGGGGGGGGGGTCATTGTAGGAAATGCCCCAAAGAGTTGTTATGACCTTTTGTCATTATCTTGTGGTTTTTCGCTAGTTTTATTATTTTTCAAAAAAAATTTGTTGCCATAGCTCTAGAAGAACTTGTTCGATTTTGCTGAATTGAAATTAGAAAAAAAGAATTACATTTCTTTTAATTCTATAGAACCAACCGTTTTGCAGTTATAAATAAATTTATGAACAAAATAAATATTTTTTTCCCAAATAATTCCAATTTTTTTATTTTACAAATTCGAAACACAAGAATAGGTCTAGTTTTCCCAGAGTTGCCAACCAGGTTTTTTTTTATCATTCTATATTGACTAACCGCTACTGATTACGATAACCAAATCCAACATAACCAAGTCGATACAGTATATCCCTTATTTGTGATATGGGTACACTGTGCGTTTATGGACTGAAAGTGTACAGTCCGCTTCTCCTTCTCTGAATAGAATTCAATAGTTTTATGTAAAATTTCAAACTAGAAAATAAATTGATCAGCAGTCACAATAGAAAACAGTGATAGTCATAGAAAATGGGATTATCGTTAATTAGTAGGCAGCTAATTCATATATATCGGTTTTTCGTATGAGGCAAACACTACGATTAGTTAGTAATCTGCTTCAACTTTTCGAAGTAATTAAAAGGATTCCCAAGTATCCTGAAAAACAAAACATATGTAAACTTCTTGTTGTTTGTGACCCCCTCCCCTCTGATATGTGCTGCTGGCTACTTTTAAATTTTCCTTTGCGTTGGTTATGAGAAAGTTCCAAAAGTTGTTTATCGAATTTGAAGAGTTGGTCAAAATTGCAATATCATTTATATATTTGTAGTATCATATCAACTATGTGGACACATAGATTTAAATACAGCTGTACTTTTCATGAACTTTTCCTTTGACTCTATGCACAATAACTATTTAGAGTTAACATTGGCAATTTCGTCCAGAGAATAAAGTTGCACAATTTGGTCAATTTTCTAACTGACTTGTAAATGTTTGGCTTAAAATTTCCTTTGAAATGAAATGCACTGATTGGAATTGAAAGTATTTACCGAGCGTATGGGATTATGGAAACATACGACCACACAGTCTTTGGCCTGACGGCGCGGCACTTTGTGTTACATAGAATAGGCAGCAATGACGGTAAGCCCTTCAAGGATATTGTGGAGGTGGTCGATTGAATTTTTAAACACTACAACAATGGAAATGATCTGTTGTGAGTTCTAGCTAGTGTGTGTGTGTGTGCGATTATCAGTCAACATCGACAAGTTCATAGGCTGGTGGGAATATTAGGTGTTATTTTCTTCTCCGTAAATGCTGGCGACTTTACGAGCAAGAGAGACCTCACTAGGCCATGCAAAACTTCTCTAGAAAAAGTATTTGCTGTTCGCATGATTTGTCCCTCTGTTTCTTTATGAAGCGTTTAAAGAAAAACGTACGAAGAGACGTAGAACAATGAGCAATGATTTTATTGGACCCAGAACTTAATAGTCGTACACAGTGCCTCAATATCTGTAAATACGGCACTATGAAAAATGTCAAAAAAAAAAAAAAAAAAAAAAAATAAGAATTAATCAAAAACAAAATCTCATACAAAATTGTTGAATTTTTGATGATGAAACAATTGGAGAGTTTTTTCATAATTTTTTTAGGTAATATTAAATTTTTCGTTTTTGGGTCATTTTTCATATGAAAAATGTCCTCCAAAAGCTGACTGGACTTTAGAACAAACGAATCCACAGTGCAATGCCTTCAAATATCGACACCAAATGCTCCTGCTATGCTGTGCGGTTGGAAAGGTCTACTTTCCACAATTTCCACTGCCACCAAAACCATTGGAATTGTAACATTCTCGACGAATTTTCAGAAGTACAGCAGTTGTCAAAGCACGGGGTTTTAATCCCACACATCACAAATCAAACCGCGCACCAAACCAACATCTAGGATTCATCACGTTTCACCGCTACGAAATAATGTCTACCTTCGAGAATTTGTTATTAAATTTACAGATTCAAGGACAAATTCACCATCGTGCAGGAACATTGCTGCCACCGGTGAATGCTGATCAGAAGTTTCTTGGGATTTCTCTCCTTGAAAACTTTAATGATAAAATCAATCAGTGTCACCATCATTATATACGTAAAGGTCAAGAAACTAAACAGAAGGTCATCTACTTGCATTTGTATGCCTATAGTTAGACTAGTAAGTTGTAATGCGCCTATGGCGCCCGTTGAAATATGGGAAAAAAATTTGGTTGAAAAAAAAAAAAATTTGTGGAAAAAAAAAATGTGTTGAAAAAAAAATTGGAAAAAAAATTTTTAAAAAAAAAAATTGTAAAAAAAAAATTTTGGAAAAAAAAATTTGGGGAAAACACAATTTCTGTACAAAAAAAATATTATTTTTTTTATTATTTATAAAATTATAGAATGCCTATTTAAATTCCTACGTACTGCGTGAAAGAGTAAGTGAATCATTGAATCAGTGTATCAGTGAATCAGTGTCGAGGGTAAATATATATTAAGATGATTCGTCAAAACGAGGACCATCAAATATTGAAATGTCACAAATCATTTCATCAATTCGCTATTGGTATACATATTTGAAAATCGAAATGGGAACTCGGAAAAATTGCGTTCTGCAGATGGAAATGCGACTTACCATTTTGCCAGAAACGTATGTTGGAAGCCCTAGGTAATTGAAGATTTATGCCATAATCAGAACTCCTTTTTAGGAAATAAAAAAGTACCTGCTTAAAGTCATCGAATTTGGGGAGATATATGAAAACTCACAATTTAACAACGAATATACTGGTCGAGTAACAAAATTATCAATCAGCGCACGTGTTTCCGAAGCAAATGTTAGACATTGACAATGGGGAAATTTCAGTTGACGCTTCCGCTGGTCTCATTTCGCTTTCACCTATTTTTTTTTTGTCAATTCACAAAGTCAAAAAAAGATTAAATAGCGAGATTTCCCGTGTATTGAACCAAATTATAAAAAAAATATCAATTCGAATTCAAATCGTTGGTCAATTGTATTTATTTCAGTCGATCGAATCTATTACAGATCCAAATGAAGTCGTCAACTATCCAACTGAATTCCTTAACTCACGGGATTTCCCAGGAATGCCGCCGCACAATTTGCAGTTCCATGTAGGATCGGTTAAAGTCATGTTACGCAACCTCTACCAACCAAGAATTTGTAATGGAACAAAATCATGAGCAATTTTTTTTCAAAATATGAAATTCCAGTTTGTTTCCAAGAGATTTACTATCGATTCAACTATTTCGTATGTAGATATGTATAAGAACATATCCACAGCTACAGTTTTATATGAAAACCTACGCGAAGATTAGGTAGGGCGAAGTCTACCGGGTCAGCTAGTCACATATAAAAAAAATACTATTTTTCCAAAAATAAAATATGTTAATTTATCCAAAATATATATGTTTATAATTTAGGTATGTTAAAAACTTGAAATTATTAATAAAACTTTAGCTAACAATCGTAGGCAATTAATATTCTAATTTTGGGTCCAAAGGTAAACCGGTTGACACAGACCATAAGGCTAGAATCGAACCCACAACACCCACCCTGATAGGCAGGGACTCTACGAACTCGCCTACTGGGGCGCCGTTTTAAAAAACTACTTTTAAAAAATTATTAAAAAAAAAAACTGAGAAAAAGTTACAGTCGTTGGAACTTGAACATTTTAAGAAATAAAACTTAAAGTTTTGTGTCTGTTAGTCGAGTTCGAGATTATTGAGTATTTTAATATTTTTTGGAAAGCGTAATGTTTATCTTTGACAATATTTTGTCAGTTTTCATACCAATATCTTCAAAGATGTGATGAAAAAAATATAATTCTCATTTAGTTTATTTATTTTTATTAGGCATTAAACAAAAATCTACAAATCAAAAAACAAAGGTTTATAAAACGTTTCTGGCCAAAGCTCCCAATAATTGGTCTCTATCGTGCTTCTTGTCACACAAAAACAACTCGTCCACTGATTTTCGCCAAAAAACCCTCAAAATTTCTTTCATCTTCGGCATGTGTTTGCTCAACCGACGACCGGATTTGATCGCTGTACACACGAGACACTTTTCTTCGAAAAAATTTGGCAAACGGTCTTCTGAGAATGTATGTGTGTTGCACGTGTAGAAAGGCAAATATTTACATCAGCCGCATAAGCACACAAATGAGCGCCCTATCTACTCCTCGCTTTGCCTGTGACGAAATATCTAAGACAACCACTTAAGGCAAACGCAAGTACAGAAATTTTTTTGCGGACTGTTTTCTTGCTTTGCTCACTTACTGACCCTCAGTAGATGAGCGACGAACGGTTCTGTTCGTATCGAGTGGTCAGTTAGATAACGAGTAGTTTGCTGTGCTCAACCTGAGAACGAGAAAACGAAAAAGAGGGTTGCTGCTCAGAAACTGCGAGCCCTGTTTATAATTGATCGTAGGAATGATTCAGCTCTGGAATGCGTTGACCAATTATTAGTGTGATCTAAGGTAGACAACAATATTTTTTTTTAAATTGAACGACAATAATTTGGAACGAGAATTTGGAACGAAAACGTAATCGTTTCAATACAAATTTTGGTTACTGCATATTGAAAATGACAAGTCGAACGATCGATATCGTAAAACAGGCAGTAAGGCTTTGAGGGATCTCAGAACTTCGATTTTAAGCGACAGTTGGTGATTGCGTTTCACGCCGTCATAGAGATGGATACGCATGAGTTTCCTATTTCCAGAGCTTCAGAGAAAACTCTTGAACTTGTTCCAGTTTCTAGTTACGAGCCATTCGTGAAGATTTACATTAGAAATGTCTTCCCAGTCTAAGTTTCTGCTCAATAAAATCTTTTCTCAATATGTAGTCTTTCAAAAAAGTTCTGAGAGTGCTGTCAAGATAAAGCTTGGCCCATATGACTTTCGTAAAATAGATGTCTATGAACGGAATGTCGGTATATTTTTTTGAATCACCTCAGTCTTTCAGTGATGCCCCCTTTTTGATTTGATGTTGTTTTCATTGTACTCCACCATATTGAAGCGCCGTCGTGGAATATGGTTGCGGTGATCGTCAGACCAAGTGTCTAAATTTTTATTTTAGTCTCCATTTCCTACCCAAAGCATATGACTTTTTCATTTCCAGCAAAGTAGAGTGTCCAGAATGATGACCAACTTTTGGTTCCATTCAGTTTTGGGTGTAATAAAATTAGTTCTGTTCTGTTTTTCAGTGCCCACAGTGACCCATCCATGATTTCACCGAATGTCCATAAAGTGTATGATTTTATGTTGGGCAACATACTCAGGAATACACACACACACATACACACACACATCGGACATATAAATACTTTGCACCCAATTAAGTCTTAATTAATTTCAACATTGTTAACGTCATTTCAGATTCGTTTCGTTAGCTTTATTATTGCTGTTGTTGTTGTTGATGTTTCTGCTGCTGCTGCTGCTACAGCTATTGTGTGTATTGTTATCGTTGGCTTATAATATTTATTTAATGTCTGCTTAAAATGATTACAACAACACAAACATTATTTGGCGATTTCCTACTGACCATTTCCGTCAGCAGTGCTTGTGTGTACGTGTGTGTATCTGTGTAGGTGAACAATTGCGTGGATTGTATTTGTGTTTGTGTTTGACAGCTATACAATTTCATTTGCCTGGTTGCATGTATATGCAATCACACACACAGAAACATACTCCAACATATGAACAAATTTTATTATTTGTTTTATTAATGAAATGATGCCAGACTGAACTACGCACACACAGTCGCCAAACATTCATGTACACAAATATGTATGTATGTGTTCATATAACTGTCACCGGCACAACTATATTAACCCATACAGCTACAGTTGAATCACCTCACCACTCCACCACCACCTGTGCATTTACCACGACAATTACGTTTATTGTTGTACGCAATGTTGCTGCTTGAATAGACCCGCCACCTCCAGCCAGCCAGCCAGCGTAGTCCCCATGTGAGGCACCAATACAAATGTAGTTTTAATTTATGTGCGAGTGTGTGCGTAACTGTGGTTTCATTTTAATTGTATTTTAATTTGTATGTGTACCGTGTTAAGCTTATTTATACACTTTGCGAAATCAACACACTTGTATATGTCCGAATGTGTGTGTGTGTGTGTATGTTTGAATATAATTACACTGTTATACAAAGGATTTCCAGGCCTGGTCAATTTGTAATTAAAGGGATTGTAGCTTTTTTCTATTATTTTCAGACAGTCAAAAGCCGAATCAATCATTTTTTTTATCAGCTTCAAGCTAAGAACGAACGCGACTCACATTATTGGAGCGATATCGGAGTTGAGCAGAGAGGAAAATCGTTTATTCCAAAGAAAGAAAATTGAAATTGAAGGCAGCAATGCGAGGAGATTTAGGTTTATAAAATAAGTCCATTAATTTGCATAATGACCCAATGACTGAAGACATATTCAGTCCTGTCATTCGGATTTAAGGTGCAATAGTTCATTTACTAATACTCAAGCCATTACATCCATTAGGATTAACCAAAAAAAAGTGTTAAAAACATGTTATGGTGTGGTTACCAGAGAATAAAAAACGACAGGTTTTTAAATTTTTTTATTTTAATTAATAAATTGTCATTACTTGAAGACGACTAGTCTGATTTTGTTGATATACATTTTAAAAAATTGCCACAATATAGAACTTAGTACATGTTTTTAGTCTAATTCAGATTTTTAGCTTACACACAAATATAAATCGAAAAACAAATTTCTAATTTTTTTTTATTAAAATTATAAAAAATTCGATAATGACAAAAATCGTAAATTTTCATCATTTAAAAAAGACGTATTTTTCAGCGTGTACAAGCAGAGTTCAGAGCGATCACAGAATGCCTAAAATGGCTGCGGAATAGGGTGACTGGCAAAACTATCAGTATTTACGCGGATAGTCAAAACGCAATTAGATCCTTCAGAGATGATAGTGTCAAGTCAGGGACACTCATGGACTGTAAGGAAACGATACATGACCTATCGAGTGATAACGACATATTTATAAACTTGATACCGGGTCACCAAGGGATTCCAGGCACCAGGTTAGGGCCGAAGAACTGGCTAAAATGGGAAGGGAATTCGACCAAAATACTCTGCAATTGTCTAAACATTTTCTGGAGATTAACAAGGAGTTGAGGGAATGGATGAGGACGATCCATGCCTCCAGATGGCTGGAGGAACAGGTGGGAAGAACCACAAAGGAATCCTGGGGAAATCTCGATTACAAGAAAACAAGGAGAATACTCGGGTTTAACAAAAATGAGCTGAGTAAGCTAGTTGGGGTCATCACAGGACACACTAGCCTAAGGGCACGCCTTAGCCTTTAAAAGAGACGGCGAAACACTTCCTGTGCCACTGCCCCGCTTCCTTGCAGATCAGAAAAATCCAAATAGGCCGCCAAAGGAAGGGACATAAGGAATTTAAGAAACTTTATAACTTAAAAATGGCCAGGGAATCTGAAGAAGAAATCAGGAGCGCACAACAGGACGAATTGCTGGCCCAGATGTATGTCAACGACATGAGACGGTCATTCGTACACGACCGATCCTCCGTTTCAACCTAATCTAACCTAACCTAGTGTAAATTCTATCAGAAAGCCGAAAAACTTTTTTTTTATAAAATCATAAAAAAAAATCTGAAAATTACAAAAAACATAAATTTTCATAAATTGTTCATTATATACAAATTTAAGTCTAATCAATTTCATTTTCATAAATCTTTGTGTTTTAAAGAAAATCATAAAAATCATAAAATTGACAAAATAGTGTACATTTTCGAACGAAAAAATTGGTTTTCCTACATATTTTGTTTTATCAAAATCATAAAAAAAAAAAATTGAAAATGACAAAAAGTGTCACTTTTCAATTGTTCATCCAGTCCCATTTCTTATAATTAAAATGACGTATAGACATTTATAGATAGATGATGGCTGGGTCAGTTGGCGTACAATATTCTACCAAAAGTGAACGGTTTACTGTCTCCTCCTCCTCCTACAGTGAGCTATCGGGTGTTGTTTGTCTTCAATCTGGCCACACTTTTTTCGGAATTGGTTCTTTTGACAGCTGTCACTAGATTTATGCTCAGTTTGGTTTTGCCATTTCATAATGAATAGACATACTACGAAACACCGTTTGCAAATCGTGCAAATTTATCACCAAAATAATGATTCGGTTCGACCGGCGAATCGCGCGCTGCGTCTAATATTTGGTCGACAGAATCGCCCAACAGAGTCGGTAATTCGAGCAAAACGAGTTGGCCACCGATCCCGATTTTCACAAGCGATGAAGCTCACTTTTTTGGTTGAATGGGTACGTTAATTAACTAAATTGTCGCATTTGCATTTGAGACGCCTTTCCATCCTCAACAAGTCTCTGTTTGGTGTGGGCAGAGGGAATCATTGGTCCATATTTCATCAAAAATTAATGTAACAGTCAATGGCGAATGCTATGGAACCATGATTAGTGATTTTTTCATGCCTGAAGTGGAGGATATTGATGTGGACGACCTTTTGTTCCAACAACACGGCGCTCAACACGACATCAGCCAACGAAACAATCAATTTATTGAAGGACACTTTTGGTGAACGCATTATCTCGGGTCGTGGGCCAGTGGCGTAGCCTCCAAGATCGTACGACTTAACAGCGCTTGACTATTTTTTGGGGGATTATGAGAATTATGAGATATTTTAATATTTGGAGCGTCCTAAATACTGCCAAAAAATGCTCTAAAATTGTGCCTCTAGGCTGGAATTTATTCGAGTCAGCCCGAAATAATTTTTAAAAATAATGGCAAAGCCTGATCTTTATACAAAAAGATAAATTCTTGCCCATAACATTAATGTATATGCATTTTATTTCTTGTTCAAAACCACACGTCTAAAAAAACACCCTTTATTTGTTAACTCATATCAATTTTTATTTGTGAGTTCATTGTTGGACTACATTACATTTTAGTGTCCACATATTTATTTTAAGCTGGCAGATGTAGAACTTTTCAGTTGAAAATGATGGAAAACCCTCGTTGGATTCACCGAAACCATGTGGGCGGGAAAACTAAAAAGTTGTCGCTTAGTGTAGTGACTGATTTTTGTGCCTTGACAATGGCACGTGTCTGTATACATAATACATGTACTCGTATGTGTTTTAATGTTAATGTGTATTGCCATGTTGTGTTGGTGCAAGTGTATCCATTAGTGTGTGTATGTGTGTGTGTGTGTGAGCTATTATTGTTAACATTCATTAAAAACGGAAAATGAAACAACAACAGCAAAAAAAAACTATTTAAACTTTTGTATTTGTGTGAGCACGCGCCAGCCTATGTGTGTGTGTGTGCATTGCACAACAATAAATTGTGTGAATTATATAATTTTTGCTCAAAGTTTCAATCGCATTAAAAAACATACTGTTGATTTTAATTGCAAAACTTAATAAACTGGGAATTTATTTGAGCGAGATTAGATGACTCGCTAATGAAGGCTAGTCCCGCTATTATAGATAGACGCCGAAGTGGGGAGGGTGCGGGTAATAATTTGAGTAAAATGAAATGAGCTTAGTGGGAAAACTATACGGCGAACTAAATAAAACCAGTTTAATGGTCTAGGAATGTTTGCCGATTAGAAGCGGCGAACTAAATAAAACCAGTTTAATGGTCTAGGAATATTTGCCGATTAGAAGCGGGCGCCATTTGAACAAATTAGATGAGAACAAATTCTTTATTTAAGCAATTTGTTTAAAATTATATTAGCCAACACTGGCTAGAGCAATCATTACTCATTACAAGGAGTGAATAAAGACGTCAAACAAACACATATTATCCTTGGTTTTTCTACAGGGATTTCCAAACAAAGCGAGTTTTTGAGGAAACAATTGTTTTTTTGTGGTAAAAATAAACACCTCTGCTTTATTACATCAGTTTACATTTCCACCGAAATGTATTCGATATTTAAAGTTAATCGGAATTTTAAGTAAGCAAAGTGATTTTTTTGAAATGAGAACAAAATTGCTGTTGTTCCCCACAGGTTCCTCCACTCAATGTGCCTCCATATTTAAAATTTCAAAAAATTTAAATCCTCTTTTAATTTAATTGTTCCCTTGTCATTCGGAAAAAAACAAACAGTCCCCGAAGTTAAAGTGCTCGCCTTACATATTCACATTTATTCACTTCCCGGCATGTACGAGTCCTCGCCTGCAGTCGCTACTGAAACTGTCACTAGCTGGAATGCCACACTTGATTGGCAGAATTAATGATGCAAAACAATTTACCACTTTGTGTACAATGAACTGACTACGACTACATACACAGTGCTGGGTAGAATGAAAAAAAAAATACCAACAAATGTAACGTAAAAAAGACAAAAAGACCAAAACGCATACCAACAATTCCGCACCATTTACCACAATTCCAAAGTCAACAAAATGAAAAAAAAACACAACAACAACAACAAAAATGCAGACATTTTAGGATAATAATGTTGAAATCCAGTTAACGCCAGAGTTATGTTAACTGCATTACTAGGGCATTAAATGTGTCAGGAGTGTGTTTGCGGTCGTACGAGGGCAGATTGAAAAATATAAGAAGGTGAATGGTGTTCTACACTGGCCCCAAATACATTTGCATGCATTTCTGTTTCGACATTTGAAGATATCGACTTCATTGGTGATTCTAATTGGCTATCATTTCGTGCCCTTACCGCGAAAAAGACATAAGTGCCATTTTTTTTCTAAACATGATTTTTAATGAAATTCTATAGAAAAATTTAACCAACGCTATTAATTCTAAATTATTACAAAATTCATGTTTATGTTTACAAAGATATAGCAAATTCATGCTTGACCCCACAAAATAAGGAAAACTGATGTTTTTTTTTTAAAACATGTAGAGGTCGCGTCAAGCCTTGAAATTTGGAAATTTTCGATTTTTTTTAAAAATTGTATTTTTTTATTTTTAATGTTTCTGGTCCATAAATATTCACAATTTCAATATCAACCAGAAGCGCTAATGGACAATTAAAAAAAAAATAATAATCGAAAAACATCAAAAAGTAAAATAACCCAAATAGTCGGCTCCATAAAAAATACCCCAAATGCGAAATGCCCCCCAAAAAAGGAGAATTCCCCAAAATAAATGAAAAATCTCCCCAAAAGATCAATATTAACATTTTCCCAAAAATTCTAAAAATTCCCACAAAAATTCTGAAAAACCCCCCGAAAATTCTGAAAAATCCTCCAAACAATTTATGAAAAATAATCTAATGGAAAATCCCCAAAATATTATGAAAATACCCAAAAAAAATATCAATGGGTCTTCGTAATATGAAAAAGTGTATTTTTTTAACACAAAAAGACGAAAGTATGAGAAAAATATTAATTTGACTTGGGCCGATTTTTCAATTAGCGTTATTTTTCAAATGCGATAATTAGGGTCGTAACCCGCTAAACAATCTATATATGATTCACTTTTATTTTTTAAAATATTCCAAAAAAAAAAAAAATAAAAAATACCCAATTATAAAAAAATTGGAAAAAATTTTATTGTTCATAAACGAAAAAAAGGAAAAATTATGAAAAACTCCCCAATTTCGTCTGCGATTTTTAGAGCCCAAATAGTCCCTTAACATTTAAATCGTTGCCAAAGCTACTAATATCTGCCAATCATTTTTTTTTTTGGGTACTGAACAAGCTCATTAACGTTTGGGATAGCAAACATTTCAAAATTTGAAGGACGTGGCCAGACTCCAATCATTTTTAAAATTTGTTTTCCTTATTTCTCCCTTATTAAGGATCCCACACTATATCTCTACTAGTAAGTTGTAATGCGCCTATGGCGCCCGTTAATTTGCTTGAGAAAGTATTTGTTACTTAATTTTAAAAATTTTGTAAAAAATATTTTGAGAAAACTATTTTGTAAAAAAAAATTTCGAAAAAAAATAAAATTTGTGGAAAAAAAATTTTTGTTGAAAAAAAAAATTTTTGTTGAAAAAAAACAATTTTGTTGAAAAAAAAAATGTTTGTGGAAAAAAAAAAAAATTTTGTTGAAAAAAAAAATGTTTGTGGAAAAAAAAAAAATTTTTGTTGAAAAAAAAAAATTTTGTGGAAAAAAAAAATTTTTTTGAAAAAAAAAATTTCTTGAAAAGAAAAATTTGGAAAAAAAAAATTTCTTGAAAAAAAAAAATTTGGAAAAAAAAAATTTTTGTAAAAAAACAAATTTTGGAAAAAAAAAAATTTGGGGAAAACACAATTTCTGTACAAAAAAAATATTATTTTTTTTATTATTATTATTTATAGAATTATTATAGAATGCCTATTTAAATTCCTACGTACTGCGTGACAGAGTCAGTGAATCAGGGAATCAGGGAATCAGTGTATCAGTGAATCAGTGTCGAGGGTAAATATATATTAAGATGGCAGCCACTTTGCGATTTGGTTATGGAAAATTTCATGAAAAGGATATGGTCCTGTAAGTGTGGTCATGGTGGCCATTTGGCTGATATTGTTTTTCATTACTAACGGCATACCTTCCTCTTTATTATGAAATAAACATCCGATGATTTATCTCAAAAAATTTCTTTGAATACCAAAATAATACCTCTTGTTCGAAAATCCTCCACCCTATTTATTATTATTTAAATTGAATAACTTTGCATGGGTTTTGACACTGTGAGTTTTTTTAAAGTGCAAACAAAAATTCAGAATTAAAAAATATTTTTTTCGTTTTTAACTTAGACCCGTTTTATTTCTTTGGATTTTGTTCAGAAACATTAAATAGGCCGGAAAGGTGTTAGTAGAATGTTTACTTTATTTGGGTGAATTTCGTCTGTTTGGGGTGAATTTTCTAGGGCCTGTGGGCCAATAACAACGCCCATTTATGCCGCTCCAGACATCTTACAAAATAATAATAAATTAACACTCATTCAAGAATCACTAGGGCAGCTTATCTCAAATCAGTGAGCTATGTTGGATATAAGTTCTATAATCACTTTCCAGGACTTACTTGTTTCTATAGAGGCTTGCAGGAGCTTATTGTGTCTAGAAAATGTGCCTACATTTACAAGATGACAACGGACCCAGAAAATGTATTAATGTTCTTACCAGAACACTACACTGGATTTGCTGTGTGATATTCAAGAATGCCACCTACCACACCATGACATTTGTGGCCCACTGTTTGTTTGTAGCTTCCTGCGGCCACAAAGCGCAAATGCCAGCTTACAGACTGTCCCACCATGTCGAACGTTAATTTTCGCATGCTTTTTCCACGAGAAACAGCTTATATGCATCCCACTAACAGTCATAAGACTGACAAGTTGAAGGGAAATCTATGCGAACGAAAGAAAACGTACAGGCGAAACCGAACGCATGCTTTCTAATCGTCAAAGAGCTGATTCCGAAATCCCTTATCTACTGTTTGTTGCTTATAAAGCAGGCGAACATTGTCCAGATCATGGCTTAGGCTGGTAAGCCTTTCATTTTCTCAGTCATCGAAGTGAACGATAACGTCAAAAGCACTCACCCTTGTTTGGTCTTTCGTTACAGAAAGACAAACACACAGACACTTAAGGTTGTCTTCTAATGATTTAATACGGATGCGGTCATGTAGTCGAGTCAAAAATGCCCCTATAATTTGACATTCGTCCACGGGGTCTATATCATTTGTAGGGTCAAGGATTTGGTTGTAGAGGACACATTTTTATTGCCCACCGTTTGCTGGAACCAATAAACCAAAGATTCCTTCTGCTGAGTCCAGTATTTATATGTAGAATTCCTGGTTGTGTTAAAATTATGACTATAAAAGTTCACCAAAAAACTTGAAATTTTAATTTTAGGTACAAACACGTTCTACTTTTTTTGGACGAGGGGGGATAAGGGATAACAGCGAGATAATGTTTACAAATCGAAAAAAAACAAATTGTCCTCCACCCACTTGATGACCCACAGTTTTCAAAACTTTCGCAGCATAAAAAAGTAATTTGGTAGGTTAATTATCTCGTGTTGTGGATTTATGTTGTTTTGCGGAGGGGGGGAGGAGGGGAAGATAGAGCATATGAATAAAGGCCACTATAACTTTGCATTATTAAATACTTTTTTTTTTTTTAATTTAGTTTTAGATTTATGTGAATTTCTCATGCCCAAGTGGGGATCCGGTTACAAAAACCGTATAAAACAACTTCATTTCGAAACATTATATTAGCTTTGACCCATAAACCCATATTCGGACCGGAGTTGCAAAACAAAACAACAACAAAACAAACATTGAGTAACTCGCATGCACATCCGGCTCATACAAATGTATCTGTAACATGTATGTAAATATTGCTATGTGTGTGTGTGTGTGCCGACCTGTACACATTTATAAACTGTTGTACGAGCGTGTATGCATTACACAGTTTATGTTTTTAAAATTTAATTGAAATTGAAAAACCAACACAAAAATGGGCCTGACTTAATGTCGGTTCTGATCAGAGTGTGGGTGTTGGAGTGAGTGTTTGTGTGTGTGTGTGTGAGCTTCTGCCAGAGGTCCTTTAGGCTGGAAAAGGTTTTTCGTTAGAATGATATTACATTGTGCATACATGGATAATTCTCCATGACGTGGATGAAAATACATCTGTCACTGAAAGTGTGTTCACTGAGTGGGATGATGATTTTTTCAACGGCCTTCAATTGAATTGTAAAAAAAAACGTTGTCCTTGAAGCAGGAGAAGTACAATGGCAGCGGCAAGAGTTTTGGCCAGTAGATCAATGGACTATGGACCAGAATCCTCATTTTGTTGGTGTTCCCCCCAAACGTGTTTTTAGGGCTAAATGTAAAGTCTGAGAGCATGGTCAGAATATTAGTGTGCCTGAATTGAAAAATTATTATAATTTAAAATTGTTCAGATGGTCACATTACAGAGTTGTAATATTTCTCACAAAATATCTTCTTTTGGGGACCAAAAATATTTTTCAACATAATCTCCTTTTACACTTACAGTTTCTCCAAAAAAAATAGGATTTTCGAGGTCCATTAAAAAAGGCATTTGTTTGATCCACATTATAATCGTTGGAGCTGAAACTCTTCCAGCCATTTCTTAAAGTTTAGAAATAGGAAATTTATTCACTGGGGGCTAAATACGGAGAATATGGCGGGTGAGTTACCAATTTTGCTACTGAGACAGCACACGTGTGCACCCGTGCATTAACTTGATGAAAATTTATCTTTTTCTAGGTCATATGAGGTCGTTTTTTTAAATTCTTGTTAAATCGGTCCAATAAGTGGGCATAATATTTGACATTTATTGTTGTTCCCTTTTGAAGATAATCGCTGGGGATTATCCCGCATGCATCCTAAAAAAACTGTTGCCCTCATCCTATTGGCCGACTAATTCACCTTGACATTCTTTTTTGCCGGTTCACCCAGAGCAAACCATTGTCTTGATTGCTGATTGGTTTCCAATGTGTTGTATGGGTCCATGTTTCATGCCCAGTTATAAAACGCTGCAAAAACTTATTCGATTTGCGGTTAAACAACTTTAAATAATCCTTTGAAGTTGTCACACGATTACGTTTATCGTCAATTGAGAGAAACGCGGCACCCATCTTTCAGACAGCTTTCTTAAACCCAAGTGGTCATGTAAAATCGAAATCACACTGCTATATGAAATGCGACAACACCATATCAATTTTTAGCAAAATTCACTAGGTTGAATGACTTGAAACAAAAACGACGGAACTAGGACTATATCCTTTTCATAAAATTTTCCATAACCAAATCGCAAATAGCCTCAGGAATTCTATCTTAGAGGTCTTGAATCGACGCTGGGCTGTTGGCGTAGACCTTATCTGGCAAAGGAAGACGTCGCAAGGTGTTAAATCACAAGATCTCGGTGGCCAGTTGTGATCACCTCTTCGATAGATAACACGGTCCGGAAACTTTTTTTGTTTTCTGAACTGTCACTGCAAGATTTGACCATTTTTGTAGTGAAGTTAAATAATTTCAATGCTTTGTTAAAGCGTGTTCCATTTGTAGTAATGTCGTAGTTTCTACTTGCAATATATCAAAGATTAAAAGCTTTAAAAGTAACAGCTACCGAAATACTGGGCGATTTAAAATAACACCTCGTGTTGGAGATCCCTGTAGATATTTATTTATTTATTTGTTATTAATTACAATACAAAGTAAATTTATATTCTAATTTTTGGGTCCAAGGGTAAACCGGGTGACACAGACCATATGTTTAGATTTTTGTAGCCACAGACCAAAGTCTCTGGTGGGAATCGAACCCACAACCCCCACGCTGATAGGCAAGCACGCTACCAACTCGCCTACCGGGGCGCTTAACCCTGTAGATATGTCAACGATTGTGTAATGGGAGGAGGAATAGCTGCTGAATACGTAATTTTGTATTTAGTACTATGCATTGCCTTAGGAACTGAGTCAGGTTATAAATTATTTCTCCGTATCTCCGGCTAATCAATTTTCTTATTCTGGGAATTCTGTCCAACTTTCGTGGAGTTTTGCGACCTGCCGTCGGGGTCTCCACTCAAAATTCGGATTTACCTCCTAAACAGCATATACTTTGGCTAGTTCTTCTGCAGCCAAATCAATTCGCAGGCCTCATGGGATTTTGTGCGTGGGATTTAGGCAGATTAATCATTATATTGACTTTATGTACTCGCTGACTGTGCTTTTGAGTAGCATCGACCAAACTGGCACTCCGTTGGGAATTATAGACTTGGTTACCCGGGAGATGAGTATGTACGACTTTTTGGGACACTTCTACGGACATTGCCACCAGTTGCCGAATACACCAGGCATGTGTATTCGTCTGTCATCATGCCCAGTTACTTGATAGATTCCCTGGATATTATTTCGGATCTTCCCATTTGTAGCGTTATAGCTTCTCTTTTTTTCTTCCTCTAATGAGAACCGCTTCCGTTTTGTGTTCCGCCAGCTCCAGTTCAGTCACTGCCAGATAATCCTGTTAGCCTCATCCACATAGTGTTGGACTTATTCTATTTCCCATTGCTGCATTAGAACCGTAGCGTCATTCTATAGTCGCCTCGTTTCGAATTTTCTAGCAAGATCTTTGTATTTGCTACAATCAAGCCTTAATCTTCGAATATCCAAGAATTTGTCAAACAAATGTGATGATGGTCACATGAAAAACGTGCAGATCAAAAGTAGATAACTTGTATATTAAAACGTTATTGGTATAACGTTCTTATAGGGCATTGCCAGCTTTGAGTTGTATAGTTGTGTTAGAGGTTTTATGGTTTAAAGTCCAAGGGTAAATATTTGAAAATTTTAAAATTGTCTTGATGCTGTTCTAATCCCTTTAGGGGATTTTTAATCCTATTTGTCCCATTTTAAACACAATCTATCTTATGAGTTTGAATCCACAAGCTATTGGGTATTCGCCAGAGAGACGGACATGGGCAGATAGTCCCAGAATTTGGCACTGATCAACAATGTAAATAATCTACAGAGCTGCAAATCAATATTTCAGAAGGAATACAAAAATAATATAAATCCTATTTTATTGAGGAGTTTAGAAAAACAACACAAAATATTTCCAATAAAATCTAAAAAAGGTCAATAAATATGAAAAATAATAAACTTTAATTGTTTGGTACTTGTATGTGGTTGCTGATAAATATTTGTGCAAACGACATTTTTAAGTTTAGCCCTCAAAGCCAATTTAAGAATCTCTTAAACAACAAAACCTGTCATCAATGTTATGTAAAGGGGAGCCCGATCGAACCCTAGAAGATGTAGGTCCACACTAATATCGATTCTCTTTTAATAAAACATTTTCAGTCCATGACATTTTTTGTTTACACCAATTGAATTAATTAGAAATTTAGTTTAATGAATTGATTTGAAAATTTATTACATTTGCAATTTTCTAATTCTGTTTCTTCTGCATATGCACCCTTTTTTTCGTACACATAAACATGTCGGCCAACTTCAGTGTACCATAACAACCACAATCAAAGGTCACACAAACTTATAAGCTTAACAAGCACATAAACACGTTATTCTGAAGAGCACGACGTGAAGAGTGTGAGTGAACGAGAGAGAGAGGGATGGAGTGATAAGGTGAGACAGAGGAGAGAACACATGATTAAAAGCCGTATTTAAATCCTATTTAGTCGGTTTTATGAACAGACAAAACAACAAAAACCAAAAACACAACAACAATGTACACATGTTATTAAATCCCCAAGATCTTCACCTCGTCTCCTCTCCCTTCTGCCGCCACCCACTACCACCATCATGCATATGGACATTATTATGTATTGTGTAAGGACAAAGGTCGTAGGGTCGGTCGAAGTTATGTTCTCCTTAGAAGAAATGAAAATGTTACACATGAAAAGTGTAACACCTGCTTGGGGGCTAATATGATATTGGTATACCTACGGTGTGTGTGTGTGTGTCCGTGTGTGTTGGGTTATCTAATTTTGTAATCGGCTGTATGTGTGCGTGTTCGTGTAATTGTGTGAGAGTTAGATGATACTTTAGACATTTGTTTTTTGATAGGCCGCCTTGGGGAGAGATCATCATATATCTCACTCTTTGTGTGTGTGTGTGTGCTTTCATTCTCCTTGCCTCATTGTGGAATTATGTCTGCACGTGTGTGTGTGTGTAGGAACTTTTATTTTCCATTTTTGCCAAAGCTTATTTTAAATATCTCACACGGGATTTTGAAATCTTCAATTTGGCATAATGAAAATATGTGGCCAATACTTGTTGGAAGTTTTGCTCGTATCATAAACTTTTAATGAGTGGAGGGGATGATAGATGGACGCATGAATGGATGAATGAAAGACTAAATATATGATTGACTGTCTATGCCATACCTTGCCAAGTTAGTAGAAATTTAATTTAAAATTTGAATTGACCAGTGCTACGGGACTGCCAACCTGTATAAACAACAGTTGGATTAGTAATCCGTCCCCTCGTCCCCCCTTGTACTCGTACGGGCCAAAGCTCCTTAGCAACGCAAGTTGCAGTAAGGAGTTTATAAATAAGTCTGGGTTCCAATAAATGAGATTAGAGATAGTGATTGTACCTGATTTGTAGAGCTCTGTGTCAAATTAGACAAGGATCTATTATTTCGGCAATTGATGTGGCAACACAAGATATGATTTCAGTGAAAACCAAAACTTATTTGTTTATTTTATTACTTGGCTAATACTCAGCCAATTTAAATACATAGTCCTTTCCTACATAATGCGAAGGACTACGTATCCGTAAATTTCTCTTTTCTAGTAAAACACAAAATATTTGTTTAATTGCATTGTCTTATAAAAACCACATTGTACGGAGTCAAAACCCATTTTGGCGATAAATATTAAGTTTAAATATTTATTCACAATTCGTAATTTTTCCAATTTTGGCCTAGGGTTGTATCAGTTGACTCACGAAAAGTAGATTAATCGACTTCAAACTTCGTGCACACCATTTACAAAATTTTTCAAATAGAAATGAAATACAATAGAAACTGCAGCTGGACATGAGTTTCTACAGCTACCTGATGATTTTGACGAATAGAATTGTTGTAATGAGTAAGCAGACAATATCGAGGCAACACCAGTGTTGTAACTACTTCTGAAGTGAAAAAATATCGCGCCTCGCTTCTCTAGTAGAACTCTCTAGTAGAAACATGGACATTAACTGCTGTAAACATATTTTAACTGAAATAAATGAAAAATTAAAAAAATAAAAATATATATTTTAACCAGAGTTCTTTTCCAAGTGCGTAATGATACAAGTTCACGATCTGAAGCACCAAATGTGCTTACACGAGATGAAATTGAGTAACAGACATTTTGAAAACTTTTATACTGAAAATGTATTCCGATGGTAAATGTCTGTTCCTTCATGGAACGTTCGATTTTCTTCGATCCGTTGAACAGGATATGTGGTTCAAATCCAAGTAGACATTTTGTTTTATATACCATTAGGTGGAACTGTATTGATCTCTTGTTTTTTTTTATCATTTGTTACTTTTTAAACTTGAATTTGTGTAAGTTTCAATAATATTGTATTGTTTTCAATTAAAATGTCGAAAAGTCGAATTAAATCGACTTATAAATCAGAAAAACTCGAAAAGTCGAAAAATCTACTTTTTATATTTTTAAAAAACTCAAAAGGTCGAAACGCTGTCTTTTGCTAGCAACTATATAACTCTATGTTGGCCCTCTTTTCTACTTTTTTGCAACTTCTAGTACCTAGCCCGCAACAATTTCGAAACATTTATTTCTATTTCCACTTCTCGCCTTTTATGATTGTTTTTAACCCTTTCTGTCTCTACTGTCTGCAGGCAACATCCTGTAACTGACTGACCAGGATACCAAGAATGTTTAATTGAATTTAACACTAACACAAAAATGTTTTGAACATCCTTAAAATGGGAACGTTTTCCCAAATCCTCTATATTTTACCCGTCTTGCTCCTTTTTTTGTAGTCTCCTCAGTATCCTCGAATTGATATGTCATTTTATTAAACTTTTTGCTTTTCTATAACTTTTTATATTTCACATGTCTTGGCTACTTCTTTGTCCCTTCATCAGCTAATTTTGCAATTTTTTTACATTTCCCCACATTTTTATCCCGCCTTGGACCCTTTATTCGTCCCGTTTTTATGTACTCGTATATTATTTCTCATTTATATTTGACAAGCCATGGGCCCGTTTTGGTGATTTTTTCAATCCAAATTTCGTAAAATCCGTTCTTGGCGGATATCCAGACTAAGAGCTTGGTATAAATTAATCGTTATGATAAATCTAAATATGCGTTTTCATAGTTGACAACCTGAAAAGTGCTACTTAACTATGAGTGGTAATGGCTGACAACGACTGTCAGATTATATTCCCTATTTTCTATTCACCCTATTTTTCTAGCATTTCTGATTGATTTTTAAACTTTTTTTGTCCCTTACTAAAATTTTTGTTTAATAGACCCTTTTAATTTAAAATGATTTCTAACACTTATTTACCCGTCTTGGACCCCTTTTGTCGTATTTTCAGTATCCTCAAATTGTTAGCTCAATTTATAAAACTTCCTGGTTTCCCCCAACTTTTGTTAATTTGTATCCCGTTTTAGTACGCTTCGGATCTTTTTGGCCCTTTCTATAACTTTTTATATTTTACCTGTCTTGGCTCCTTCCTTTATGCCCTTCTTCCAGTTTTTCGCCACTCATGTTAATATTTGATGTAGTTTTCCCATTTTTTTTTATCTTCTTTCCAACCCAATTCTACCTGTAGTTGCCATGCCATAGAAATATCTACTTGTGAATATTTTTCATTTATATATTTCACCAGTTTTGTCTCCTTTTGTAAAATTTTCCATTTCTTCCATGTAATGTAATTATTCCTGTCCACTACATTTTTTTTTACACATTTTTGTTTTCTCTTCCTTTGTACATTTTTTATCCCATTTTTCCCTTTTTCGTCCCATCTCTAACTCATTTCCACCTGTTGTTGCCATGTATTATTTCTCATTTAAAGTATACCAGTTTTAGGCCCGTGTTTACCCCTTTAGTCCCTTTTTCCTCACTTCCAATTATTGGCTCATTCCTGCCGAGTAAAATGTTGTTCACACATATTTTTGTTTTGGCCACATTTTCGTCCCTTCTCGAACTATTATCCACTTGTTTTTGCCAAAAATTTATTTCGTCTTTTTTTTTTTAGTTTTTAGCCCTTTTTTCCCCGTTTTCGTTCCATCTCTCACTCATTTCCAACTTTTGTGGTCAATTGTAGTTGTGAAATAATTTCCCGACAAAAATCTGGGTTTTTGGGGACACATTACTCCTACATACTCCCCAATTTCCAGTCGATTGGTCAGGACAGCGATGAATCGGTCAGTCAGTCACGCAATACTTTTATACAGGGTTCTCCAACAAGAGGTGTTATTTTAATATTCAAAGAAAAACAAAATTTTTTGACATAAATGAACGGATGCTTATTTCATAATAAATAGGAAGGTATGCCGTTAATAATAAAATACAACAACAGACAAATGGCCACCACGACCACGCTTACAGGACCATATCCTTTTCATGACATTTTCCATAACCAAATCGCAAAGTGGCTGCCCTATGTTCTCGATAGCCTCGCGAATTCTATCTTTGAGGTCTGGAATTGACGCTGGGCTGTTGGCGTAGACCTTATCTTTCACGTGACCCCACAAGATCTCGGTGGTCAATTGTGAATTCTTCGAGAGATAACACGGTCTGGAAAGTTTTTACGAACTCTGACTTCATTTAATCATTTCAATGCGTTGTTGAGGCTCGGCCTTCGTTTAATCATTTCAATGCGTTGTTGAGGCGTGTATCGTTCTATTTTTAGTAATGGCGTAGTCTATACTTGTCAAATGTCAAAGAATAAAAGCTTCACAAGTGACAGCTACCGAAATAACGGCTGAATCGAAATAACACGGCTTGTTGGAGAAACCTGAATATATAGATAAATAATTTCGGTTTAGAAATAACACTATGCGACAAAAAGAGAAAAACAAAATCGTTGACATTTCTTTTTCTATGGATGATTATCCGCTGTGGCTTCATTAACGCTGACAAATACTTTTGCTATATTTAATATACATGAATTTATGAAGCTTTATTCATTTATATTTCAATATCCTTCTAGAGGAAATTAGCACAACTTTTCCGTAACCTGTGGTCCTCACAACAATTGCAAAAATCACGTTCACCTTTAATATCCTGTTAAGGTCTGTACGGTGTTTGTGTCTGTGTCCTGCTGTGAATATCTCATAATCATTGGCTACGGTAGGCGTAAATTATTTACGCACAATTTTAAAAGAAATTGTCTGTACATCACCAGAGAAATTCGTATTAAATGCAGGGAACAACAAGAGACAGCACATTAAGATTTGATGAGGAGATTACCACAATGTTAGGGTGTCTTAAGTTGCTTAGCCAGCCGGTGAGACATCTCTCCGTTGCCATTTCATTTTGTGGTGAATTTGTTCATGGCAGTTTGTAAAGAAGTTAATTTTTCAACGATTTTGCAGATACTGTCCTTTGCTTTATATTGTTACGCAAACGCCCACTGCTGCTTCATTTTCCCCCGGCCTGAAAGTTTCCAAATATTTTAAGGTATTTACGAAATAAACCAAATTTCTGTATTCTGCAGCCGTTGCGGCCAACATTTTATCTAAGGCAATCCCCCCCACCCCCAAGCAAAGCGAAATCTTCACTCAACCCTGAAAAGGTGTTTGTATTTGGTCGAGTGTCATGGTGTAGTAGGGAGTAGACACATATGTATATACCTAAATATGTCTGCATGTGTACTAATGGGTGTTTCATTATATTTGTGGTTATTGTGAAATTTGATTGCAAACATTTCATTTCAAAAATTGCAAAACATTTATCAAAACCAACACAAAACAAAAACCTAGAAAAGGAGAATATTTTTTTTTTTTTGGTTAAAAATGTATTTTCCATCAGACAGAACATTCATGATGAAAGAATACCTCCATCCCTCTCTCTGTCTTATTCGGGGAAATTTGTTTGTACGGCTTTGTAGGCTTTAAGGAATTTCCTAGAAGACTTTTCTTTCCCGCTCATTCCATTGCTTTGAGTTATGCCCACAGTTGCCGCCTGGCATACAACAAAGATGAGAGTGGGCGGCTGGCAAGACTGTTGGTGTCTGGGGTGTGCTAAAGGTTGATGTACAACAGGAGTCGAGTGTTAAAATGCTACTAAATGCTTTTCGTAATTTTCAATCATCAATCTTTGGCTATTGTGCCAAAACGAAGGGTCGGTCCGTTCATGTAGCGGTGGCAGCTAAATGTGTGCTTGGATAGCTGGCTAGTGGAAAGGCTGGTCGACTGGGCTGACTTGGTTGCCCGGTTGACTGACTGCTGCTTTTGTTGTTGGCTGCCACCGCCGTCTTGCTAATGGTTGCTGGGAATTAAATGAAATTCCATGTGGCGGGGTGAAAATGTTAATAGTTCCTATTAGTCTCTTCTAGGCGAGACATTGAACTTGAGGCAAATATATTAAGCGTTTGCCTGTTGGTCTTTTCTATGCGACAGCATAAGTTAATAACTTCAAGTGTTAATAGAATTTGTGAATTTTTTAGGATTTTCTCTAGATTACAATCTGGTATGAAATCTGCAAAACCTGCTGCTCGGCTTAGGAATACCATAAGGAGTATATAATGTAGACCATTTGAAGTAGGTGGCGAATAAAGAGCGATACCCTTTACTGGCCATTCGTGGGGAATTTGTATTATGGAATTCATATGAAATGTGGGAAGAGTATTATTGAAATATAACTATGAGATTGAATTACGAAGCTCACATAAATACCTTCAATTTGGTGAATTGTGTTGACTTTTTGGACGTCTTATTCCAAAATCATAGTCAAACGACTAAAGGAACATTCGTCGAAACTAACAATTTTAAAGATTTTTTTTATTGACAAAAAAAATGACGCCAAAATATTTTTTAAAAAAATAGAAAATTATCCCTTATCTGTTTGGTACAACGGCTACAATCAAAAGTATTGGAGTGATCGCAGTGAATTTTGCAACAACTTCGCTTGTGAAAACATTGCCAGCACCATGGGGTAATGTCCATTGGCCCCAGTGACGAGTGGCAGGCGACGTCATCATACAGCCAGCACCATAGACAATTTCACAATCTTTCGTGCACGATATATTTACCTGATACACAATGTATATATATATGCTATATATAGCCTGATATCAATATTTCGAAGGATTGCATATGGAATTCCAAATTTAGAACAACAGTTCCTCTCATGGGGGAGACTATAAAAATCCAGGCATTTACAAAAAAATAAAATGAAAAAATTTCCACACATTTATTGGAATATAATATTTTTTTAAATGCCGAAAATTAGGTTTCTGGTCCCAGATTCGAAGAAAACTTTATTTCATTGGTCGAATGCGGTAATCCTTAGCTTTACACGATGAAAACAATTAAAATCAGGTTGCAATCACAAAAATATTAAGAAGAAGCTGCGTCTGAATTCGAGACCGAGTAATACCATATGCAAGAGCAGTCTGATAGCTGTTGATGGCCTCCGAAGCAATTATTGAAGGGAATTTGGATTACACTGAATAGAATAATCGGTGCTGCAGACACAGTATATGATGTTGGGACAAGGATAATCGCACTCAATCGCCGTTAATTCCGGAGTCGACTATCGCACATTTTTCCGATTTTTTAGTTCAAATATCCTTTTCATTCAATGGAAATGCTTGATATGTCATAGTATGTGCCACTATCAGACTGCAAACCCACGTTCACCTCAAGTTAGGAACCTCAACAACTTTTCATCAGCCATTTCCACCTAATAAGAGAGTAGTCGTATTGGGCGGTAGGAGAGTACAAGTAATGGAGCCGTCTTTGAGACAGGTAGAATTTCTCGAGAAAAAAACCTATGTTGTATCTAATTTCGAGCTATGCCCATATGACTTTGGCTGGATCGGTTTGTTTTCTAGCTGCACAATAAATTTCGCTCATTTACTTCAAAAGTGTTACAATTCAAAATTCACTTATTTTTTTTTTGTGCTCAAGAAAAATCTGTAAATCTCTTATTGGAGTTGACCTTTGTTCTGCGTGTAATAAACATACATATGTCAGGGATCTATTTTTTTTTTTTGAAGGCCAACACTCAGGGGATGCCCCCTATAAATGCAATGCAATGTGTTAGCGGAAGGAAATTAGGGTATCGGAAGGAGGAAAGAGGGAGTAGTGTTTGTTGACATTTGGTTTGAATTTCTGAATGTCACAACTGGCAGGAAACACATTTGCTGGAAGATTATTCCACATACGAACGGTTCGGCTAAAGAACGAATTTTCTCTATAGTGGAGGATTTCTAGTTCTAGGATTTCTTTCCTATATTTTCCCAATAAGACAAAAATGAAAACAATAAACGGCTCTCCTTTAAATGTCGTATTTTGAGTTGTGATACTATTGAAGTAAATGAACGATTTGATGAGCGGGCTCAATGAAAAATACCTCAAATGTCTCAAAACAAATGAACAATTCCGCCAAAAGCCTAATATGAAAATTTCCCCAAAAATTCTGAAAAATCCACCAAATATTTTATGAAAAATTACCCAATGCAAAATTCCTTAAATATTATGAAAAATAAACCAAAAAAAAAACACTATGGATTTTCCTAACTAGGAGAAAGCGTATTTTTTAACAAACTTCCCCAAAAATTCTGAAAAATCACCCAAACAATTTATGAAAAGTTTCTCACATTTTATGAGAAATATCCCAAAAAAAACAACAATACGGAAAAATTTTATTTATTAACAATACACTGTAACAATCTGGACGCGATGCGAGGGCCATAGGTATAAAAGGCATTATAAAAGGTTGGGATTCCCAAGCATAAAATACTTCGCCGTTTTTACAACTTTTAATTAGGATTTTTTACGACTTTTTTACTTACTAAAACATTCCTGAACTAATTGGTCTTACTACATTTAAATTGTACAGAATCGTTTTTTCAACATTAATTTCGTATGATCTTTAATTAAAGTTTTATTAGTCATTTCAAGTTTTTAAAAAAAGATTGGTTAAAAACCAATACATTTTTTTTTTTTTTTTTTTGGAAAAACATGATTTTTTTTATGGTGTTTCATAAAGAAAATGAAGTCCCTGGAATTCCCTGGAAATTGTCGAAAAAATTCCCGATTCCCGGGAGTTGACAAAAATCGGGAAATTGAAAATTCTAGAAAGAAATTCATAAATCGACATATCTCTAACAAATCTAAAACAGTAATTGTGTTTTTGTATCTCAACAATTGTGAAAGTTATGGACGAGATTCTGACGTTGATCGGTATCAACTGCTACGATTTTAAAATTGTATCAGGGATTGGTTTCCCACGGCGCCAAATGTGTTACTATATTTCCATAAATAAGTGTTAAGCTCTCAACACTTTAGAAATAAGTATTATATAGTGAGACAAACGGTACAAAAACCATATCATACCCTCCGAAAATACCTAATAAAGGTGGCTTCAGTTACAAATCCAATTCAGACTCAATGATAAATGTCAGAAATTTTAAAGATTTTCGTACAAATTATCCTTCAGCATTCGCAACAATTCGTCGTTGAAAAAGAATAATAACAGACAGACAGACAACAACAAGAAAACATTATTAAATGTATACAACAAATACGAAAAATGACTAATTTGCTGAAATCCCAGTTTGTTTAAGTATTTCCAATTTATGTAAAGATTTAAGACATTTCGACATTTTGCAGTTAAGCCCCGGAGATCGTTGATGTCAGTCAGTCTGTCCGGCTGGCTGTCTTTCTGCCTATTTAACTAACTATTCTGCTGTCCATCCATCTGTCTTTTTTCCTTCTTACCGTTTATCTGTGTGTGTGTGTGTATTTTGCATATCTGAATTTTATATTTTGATTGCAAATGCAATTTATTGTTGTTCTTGTAATGGAAATTATGTCTATTTATGTGTGTTAAAGGATATGTTCAACATAAATAGTATATTGAAATTTATGTATACAATTACAAATAGACAGTCAGATAGGCAGACAGTCAGACAGACAGACAGACAGAGCGACAGGCAGTGTTGTGTATATTTCTATTGACTTTACAAACAAAGATAGACAGAGACGGCCGACGGACAGAGACAGATTTACTTTTGACTCTCGGTAATAACTACATTTTGTTTAGATTTGCATAGTACATCGCACTCTGGTCCTTTTGTTACTCTTGGGTCAAATTTTAATTAAATTTTAATAAAATTGCCCAAGTAATAAATTGTTCTGGAAATGTGGCGGCTGGAAATGTATGTGTCTGTGTGTGTGTGTGGATGTGTAGGTGGCTGTACGATTGTGTTCTGTATTTGAAAGACAGAAAACTGTTTTGTTTGTGGATTTTATTGTGAGTAATTTAAAGTATTTCTTGGGGGAATTATTTGCTTTTGTATTTTCAAGAATGCTGTGATTCAATTGCGTATGAGTAATATTTTATGCCGAACTATTACGTATACGTAATGGTGTGCAACAAATGCAAGAACTGACAACATTGTGTCGGGGCATTCGTATTCAACATGCCGCAGTTAAAGCAATCGTTGTGGTTTGATGCGAGCGACTACATCGATGTTGTCATATGAATAACTTTCGAAAGAGTTAAACAATCACTCTGAAATTTAATATTTTCCCAAAACTACTTATGGGATTGCATATGGGCTATATGGCCACACCCCTTCGGGTAACTTCCATAAAAATCTGTTATTTCACCCACTTTCGAAATCGTGTAATAATATCCATACGCCCCATGCGATCTTGCCCAAATTCTGTATTTAGTAAAGCTATAGCTTGACAAAGTTTTTGACCAAAACTTGGAAGTCTGGCAACTTCTCTTCAGCTACCACCCATACAAATGTACCATCCCGCCCCTTATAAACCGTATAATATTATCAATATGACCAAAGTTTCGGACAAAAACTTGGTAGTCTGGCAACTCCCCTTCTGGTACAATTTTCGAGAAAAAACTACAATATTTTTCTATAACATGCGGTATTTTGAGGTTGCTATTATGGAATATGAGACTTGTATGTTTTTTTACTGAGGGTGAGGTTATAGATAAGTCGGCTTACCCGACTGCAACTTTTTCACTGGTTTTATAATGTTTTGGACTAACTATCACATTTGAAAAATGCCCCCAATACAAATATGAAAAATGATACAGTCAAACTTCCATAAGTCGAACTACCATTACCCCGTAGAAAAGTTCGACATACGGAGAATTTATAGTATATTACTTATTAATTTATACGAATTTATTGATTTTTACTATATGTATACAGTTCTATTTACTTAAACATCTGTGTATTTTTCTCGTTCTGAGAAAAAGTAACTCCAATTTTTTAGGACTTTGTAATGCTCATCAGTAGTCGGGAAGGTTGCACATATAACAAACGTCCACCACCTCCTCCTTATCATAATTTATTGAGCGTTCCGCGAAGTAATTGATTCGGAGGAACAATGATCAGCAATATCGGCATTCGCAGAAAAGTGTAATGACCTTCTTCATTATCAACCTCAGATATTTCTGAGCAACGTACTTTTTGTTGTTGTTCCATTTTAAACCCCAGAACACGTTTCTATGCTATCACAACTTTATTGTTTGGTCGATTTCTCCGAAAAGTTGGAATTATCGCCATTATTTTTCTTCGAGCTATAGAGAAAGTCATGTTATGGAATTTCGAGTTATAGAACAGCAATTAAAAGGAATTTGTCTACTTAACGCTACTGCCACTAGAAGTGCTTCGACTTGAAGAAAATTCGACTTATGAAAGTTCGAGTTATGGAAGTTCAACTGTATCTGCAATTTTAAATTTTGCTTGGGGTTGTTTTTTATTTTTAATTTTTTTCACATTTTAGGTGATATTGCATAATGAAAAATCAATCCAAAATTGAGACCATTCTTCATACTTTTGATTTTTTTTTAAAAATACAGTTGTTCCAAATTAATAAACTTTTTGGGTATTTTTCATAACATTTTGGGTTTTTGCATTGGATATTTTTTAATAAATTGTTTGGGGGATATTTTGGAATTTTTGGGGAAATCTTCATATTGGCCATTTGGGGGATTTTCCATTTACTTTGGGGTATTTTGCCTACGTCGTCTGGGAATTCTCCTATAAAACTGTAAATTTTGGATATTGAAGTGTAAAATTTTGACAGAGTCATGTCTTTTAGTCCATTTTACAAGAACACAATGAAAAACACAATTGTGGGTTTCTTTGATAATTGGTCATTTTGGATTGCAGGTGACGATTTTTTTTTGTCATTTAAATTTATGACGGCATCGAGGTCAATGAATTCGCCCAAAGATGCTCTGCGATTGTATAATTGTATTCCGTTTATACAATGTGGGGTTGCTTGCCATTTTAGCAGAATATTAAGAAAATTTCCGTAGATGCAATCAGCTTGGCTGAGACCTCGTTTCGCATCTAACGATTTGAAGACCTGGTCTGGTTTTCAATTGATGGTAGATGTATTTCTTTATTTTCAAATGAAATAGGGTAGGAACTCTCGGAACCATAAGATACGAAACGAGGTGTCCATTAGTCATTTACTTCCCTGGATTACTTGTTTTGTTGGCATACAAAAAGGGGGTTATGGCTTTTGAGAGAATCGAGCTATCGAAGGTGACTTCAATCAACGTAGAAGTATATGGTTATCCATTTCGTGGTTTCAGAAGTATAGGGCTGGAATTCGACATCTGTCAAACTAAGTTGTTAAACCAATTTTTTTTTCTTTTCCGTTGGAAGTCTGACATTGACGAAAATGGATCGCTTAACTATCACACAACGCGTTAAAATTATTAAAACCTATTTACTACAAAAATGGTGATTCTGGCACAGCCACATGTCGTGCTTTAAGGGGAGATTATGGTTTATGGTTATGAAGCACATTTCTCACTCGGTGGGTATGTTAATAAACAAAATTGTCGTATTTGGGGTTCTGAGAATCCTCGAGTAATTGAAGCTCCAGTCATTGTTTGGTGCTCTCTTTGGTCCGAATGTGTGATTGGACCCTACTTTTTCGAAAACGACGAGGGAACGACTGTTACCGTAATTTCGGAGCATTGTGGTCGTATGATAACCGACTTTTTTTTGTCTGCTAAGAACGAATTTTCTCTATAGTGCGTCGTCCGGTCAACCGGCCATTTCACAATGAACGGATGAGAGACCCTGGATAGCCCTGTATTCCGACTAAATGTTCTAACTTCGGGGACCAGACGACGGATATCTGACGAACAGATACCGTTAAAATATCTATAGAAAGGCGATATACAACCCACATTCCTCTGTACACGGTCCAAAAGCTGCAAAGATGTCCTTGGAGCCCCACTCACACTCCCACTCACACTCCTTTTGTCCTCGACCTCCAGATGACCTGGCCGATGATCAAATGAGTATGAATGACATAGGTTACTGTCATCCGCAAAGTAGTAGATTGGGTTCGCAGTCTGACCACACAGGTCGCTAATAGAAATAAGAAATAGAGAAGGAGAGAGAACATTGCCTTGTGGCACTCCTGCGGTCAACCTATGTTCGTTGGATGAGACCCCATCTTACACAGGACAAGTGCTGAAATACCACCCGTGCCCGGAGTTTCATTTATATTGAGATCACCAAGAACCCTTTTAAGCCCACGTGATCGAAAAAATATCTGGCGCATCGAACTGGATACGTTTTCGATTACGGGGAGTGGTTGACTGCTATCTGGCAAAGATGAATTCTTTGCAAATATTTCAGCCAGAAGATTAGCTTTGTCAACCGGTTCCGTGAATATCTGGTCACCGTTAACGAGAGTTGGAATAGAAGACGAAGAATTGTTCCTTACCCTTTTAACAAATGACCAAAAGCTCTTACTTCCCCTGGGAGTAGACAGAACTATAGCACGAAGACGCTGTTCGTAAAGAAGTTTTCGCGCCTAAGTACTCTGGCTCACGATGATCTCGCCTGCTTGTGTTGTAACCCAGTGGTGGCATTTTTATTAAAACGCCAATTTCTGAAGGCTTCCACTTTGGATCTGTCAGCTTCGTTGCATGTCTGATTAAACCAACAATTCTTTGAAGGTTTAATCGAAGTAGTCTTCGAGGGAATAAACGTGTTTATTCCAAGAAGAACTATTTTCTCGACCATTTCAGCAGCAGCATCGACATTATTGTCTAGAAAACATAAATTCCAATTAAATTGCTGATAGAAATTGTTGAGCTCGGCCCAACGTGCCTTTTCGTAGATATACCTTGTCCGCTTCATGACTGGTATAGAAGGGGATCGAAGATCTTTAAAATTTACTCATATTTTATTTGGAATTTTGAACATCGCCATTTTCATATGATATTATTATATGACAACTCGGCCTAACAATGTCCTTGAGGCGCTAGGGCTCGTAATAAATTGTAAATTTGTATATTAAAAATAAATGAATTAGTTTGTTCTACTTATTGATTTCTTGTCATTTTGTTTTTTCCCCACTTGGGCAACTTTCATGCTTTGTAAAAATTTGATATATTTATTTATTATTAACAGAAAATAATGAATCTCTGATGATGCAGCAAACAGCAAATCTCCAAGCCATTGGAATAAATCGACGACAATCGTACTCACTTTCCAGCACGACAGGTTCAAAAGGTAAGAAGCGCTGAATTTTCAAAATTTCCTTTGAGTCTACGCCATGACGAAGCTCTACCTGTGCTTCATGTTGAATAACCCAGTAAAAATGAAACTTGTTTCTGGTACTCGTACCTAGCGCCACCAACAACTCCAACACTCCAAAAGTTACGCTCCACCACTACGCAGACGAATTATAAACTCAAATCTTACACATAAAGTCGACACACAGACTCATATGTATGAGTGCCGGTGTGTTTGTGTTGATGTGTTAGGGCCTTCTCTACATGTGTTTTTATTTGTATTTTTGTTATATTCCTTTTTGACTGCAAAGCCATTAATCTTAATTTGCAGCCAAAGCGTGAATAATTTGAATTTTCGTATAAATCATATAATGTGAAATATCGCAAAAAGCAACGAAAAGAAAACAGGAACCGAAACGAGTAACGAGTAAAAAGTGAACATCAAATAGAAAATCATACACTTGTACATACGATGGATGACGTGAGAAAATGAAACAAGAAACGCAATCTAACAAAATAGTTCAAGGGTGGCAGAGGGTGACTCCTCAGACATCCTGGTCCTTGTTTTAGAAATGTGTGTGCGGAAGAGAATACAGAGACCCCTGAACAGGACTTTCTGAAGTACTTATGGCAATGTTTAGTCAGTTAATTTCACAACAATTAAGTCCGGGTTAGATCTGTGGGAATGTTAGCACCAATATAAAATGAGAGATATAGAGAAATGGCGTCAGAACTTTGTTGGTTAGCCTTATTCGGGTTCTTGGGCATAGGGATATAGTTTGTAATACTACGGCTGATGCATTTGCGGGAGAGGCGCCACTCTGAACTCAAATGAGTGTTATTATGATATCACAGAAACTTCATCTCATTGGAGAGGATATGTGGAGAAGGGAACCAACCTGCCTGGAAATCAGAAAAATCTAGCATGATATTATTGTGATTTATCCATGAAGATGAAGATTCCACCAAAGAAACATCATCACTTCTCAATGGTCTCTGGGCACACACACTCGGTGACTGTGCATTCCATACAACAACAGATGAGAAGGGGTCAACCGAACACCTTCTCTGCCATTGCCCGGCTTTTGTAGACCTAAGACGGAAAATGTTTGGTATACAAATACTAGCAGACAAAATCTCACGTCATCAGTACAATGTCATCGATTGGAATCCTCAGAAAACCTGCACAAGGAGAAAAATAATCGATTGGACGCCATCGGAGCGTACCTAAGCGACTGGCGAATGACAGAAATGATTGGAACAACTTGGTTGTGGCCTTAAGTTTCTTATAGGAATTTAGAGGGACAGAATATATGTATATATATATGAAGTACTGGATTTTTATCTAATTTCCCTTATTTCTTAACAAACTCACAAACCTAGTTGTCTTTCAATAATCAGGCATGTCACAGAAATGTTACGAAATCCATTTGAATTCGTGTTTCCAAACCCTAACATTTTAATTTTGCTTCTTCAAAAATTCCTGGGTTTGATTAAATCGAAAAAAAATTGAAATCGAATATTTCTATAAAAAATATGGTAGCATTGAAATTAGAAACAGCTGGTTTACCCACCGCCGTCAAAAATTTCGATACGTCTCCACACTTTGAATGTGATTTTAATTAAA
The DNA here is from genome assembly GCA_958296145.1 of Hydrotaea cyrtoneurina. Lineage (NCBI taxonomy): Eukaryota > Metazoa > Arthropoda > Insecta > Diptera > Muscidae > Hydrotaea > Hydrotaea cyrtoneurina. Next base: position 44,050,518 of record OY282514.1, on the reverse strand, counting down.
AAAGTTAACAAACAAACAAATCAAAAAATATGCCTGGTGTTTCGATTATTGCTGTGATGGAAGAAGAGAGAAAGGCACATTCTCAAATTAAATTAGATCGCCGACGTCTAAGGGATGCATCGGATCCTTTGTCCGACCACCTTGTCTCCTTTCACGTAACCTCTCGCAATATCTTGGTGGCATTCCACAAAATTTATAAAAAAAATTGCCTGAGCGATGTTCTTGTGCTGGCCCCTTTAAATTTGTAAAAATTAGCTATTAATTTTAATATTAAAACAAATTGTTACATTTCTTTGCGGAGTTTCCTTCAGATATTTTTTTTTTTTTGGGGGGGGTTTATGGGTTGTTTTTGGTTGAGGCTGCCAATTTTATATGTGACAATTGTATGTCTTTGACATGCCTGATACTTTATACGTTAAAAAAGATGTTAAAATTATCATACTCAACGTATTTAGTATAGTTTTTAATAAAGCAATATTCATAATTAATTTTGAACAGAATTTCATTTCAATTTGGAGTTTAAGTTAATTAAAATATCAATTTCACTTCAGATTTTGTCATGTGTTTCAAATCGAAATTTTTTTTCGATTTCCTTTTTCTGGAGAAGCTAAAAACGTTTTGGTTTCAAAATTTTCTGTGACATGCCTGAATGTTGCGAAATGAATATGCTTTGTTCCATAATGTCTCGAACGGCGACTGTACGCATTCATATGCAAATGTCTGTATATACCAATACAACGATATAGACCGATAAACATGTGTGTATGTATGTGTGTAGACATTTAATGGAATTTACACATGTTTGCAAAATCACTTCGTGTATTCGTGTGTGTTCACATACGCATATGACTTAGTGTGTGAGTGTGTTTGTGAGGGAGGATATAAGTTCGTTTAAATTTTGAATTTTGAGTGTTTGCGAAAATATTCCATAATGAGCATAAATTAATTGCTTGTGTGATATCACACAACTACCAATCCACAAACACACCCATGCATGTGTTGGTGTGTATGCCTGAGTGTGTGGGTATGCGCCACTGTGTGTGCTTTTGTTATTTCTCGGTCCCATAATCTGCGAGCGTTTCATATTCCATTGTTATTGTTGTTGTTATTATTACTATTGTCGTTGCTGCTATTGCGTGTTTTTTGTTTAATTTTCTTCTTTTTTTTTTTTTTGTTTCGTCGCATTTAGATAACACAACGACTGTTTGATTGTGCTGGTGTGTGTGCGCGCACTTGTTTTCCTAACGGCCATAAACGAGGCGAGTATGGGAGTGTGGGCGAGAGAGGAAAGTGAGGAATATAAAAATGAAACCGGAAATTATAAAGTCTAAATTGTAAACGCCTTTAGTATCAGGCTAAGCTAAATAAAAACAAACAACGCCAGCACAACAATTGATATTCAAATACAGACTCACACACACACAGTCATAACCATTGTGGGAAAAAATGGTAGGCGTTTATGCAAGAAGAATAAATTCGAATTAATGGCTGTGATGAAATCTATTCAGCACTGCAATAACAACTTTAGGTTCTCTCTATTTAGAATGTATTGGTTGGCAGTTTCTATTTCGAATTAATGCAGCCGTTTGGTTTTTCTGTGTTAAATCACAACTACCCGTTTGGGATGAAAAGTATCAGAGTTGAATTAGGCTGTTCTGGTCTCCAACTGAATATAAAAGTAGTGATCCAATATATGAATCCAGTTTTATATGTGACGATACTGGTGCACGGTATTGCAGTTATGCCAGTGTAATTTAATAAAGAACATTTGTAACCTTAACTGATGTCAAGTCATAACAAGAAATACTATTGATATCCGCCTTATGAGAATGTCATTTTGTTGTATGAAACTTGTGGTTTACGTTCATGACAGATTAATATGTGGGTGAAGGAAATACTGCCCAAATGTATCGTCCCTTCGTCGTAGGCACTTCTGGTATTCCCATCATAAGCTTATCGTTCGGCAGATCTTGTGAGCACTCAGTAGACTGAAAAAATGCCTGATAGTTTTACCCACGTTTGATAATTATTGAGGGTTACGAAGTTTTACCCCTTGACCAAAAACAAAATATCAGGTTTTTTTTTGCTAACACTTCCCTCAATGCAAATTATATTAATGTATTCATAATTTATCTCTTTAGTTATAAGATTATATTGTTCTTATATCTTGATATTACTTCCTACAATAAATAAATAAATATATTAAAAAACATATAAGGGTTTCTGTGTGATAATGATAAAGGGTGGGCCATTCTTGATACAGACTCAATATTTGTGATAGCCCAACAAATTGCCATGTTTAATGTTTCGTGAAGGAGAACCTAGTTTCATCATGATGACTTTACTTTATTACGAGATAAACATGTTCACTGACAAATTATCCGTTTTTGAACCAGGACAGGTGCACAAACTTCTTGCCAGCAGCCAATGATGATGGTTGGGTCATCTGGCGGATTCATTCAAAATAACTAAAGACAGAATGTCAATAAAGTCTCAAGCTATAATGTTGGCAACATAAGTTTTGATATTTTAAAGAGAGATTTCGATGGGAAGCAGTCTATTTATGGTGTCTTTGTCCTATTCACCTGTTGGGGAAATGGAATGGCCACACCAGTTCATAGAAAAGCCTCTTAATGGTCAAAGGGTAGCGAGTGGGTTAAGTAAAACTTTGTAGTGGAATAAAAAGATGAATATGGTTAGCAACAAATACAACTGAGTTAGTATTAAAGATAGTTAGTCAAATTAATTATTATTAGAAATTAATTATTATTATTAGAACATAAATAGATTTGCTAGCAGGGGAATACATAAAGGTGGGGGCTCATTCCCCTCGACTATGGAACCTCGCTCTGAACAGTATACTGTTTTTTTCTGAAGGCGATTGGGGGAAAATTGTGGAGTATACTTCAAATAGCCTTCGTACTATGGCAAAGTGGGCAGGTGAAAAGGTCTCGGAGTTTTGAGTACACTTACGAGCCCCGACCACTATTAATTCGTACGGCAAGCATTTTTACCCGTATGCAATGTTTAACAGGTGATATTTTCAATACTAATGTAGTCAGCGCATGCAAACCTATTTTTTTCTGAAAGAGCATTTTGTTCTCTTGATTTTAAAAAAAAAAAATTTTATTGTACCTCAACAACAACAACAACAATATTTATTTCTTTGAATGCTTCGCAAAACTATTAAAATAAATGTGACCAGTATTAATTCGTACGGTGGGTTAAATAGTTGCTATTTTATAAAAACTTTAATTTATCTTTAAATATTAATATTGGGTAACATCGCCTTTTGCCTCTACAACACATTTACATCGCTTTGGCATAGATTCATATAAATTCTGGCACTGTTCTGTTTTGCGAAGCATTCAAAGAAATAAATATTGTTGTTGTTGTTGTTGAGGTACAATAAAATTTTTTTTTTTTTAAATCAAGAGAACAAAATGCTCTTTCAGAAAAAAAATAGGTTTGCATGCGCTGACTACATTAGTATTGAAAATATCACCTGTTAAACATTGCATACGGGTAAAAATGCTTGTCGTACGAATTAATAGTGGTCGGGGCTCGTAGAGACATCCAGGTCACCTTCTATCATAGGTCACCTTCAATCCATTCTAAATCGTTTTCTATTTTATTTTTTTTTTTTTGTTTATTTTTATTTAATTCCAATACAAAGTCAATTTACATTCTGATTTTCGGTCCAAGGGTAAACCGACCAGAAGCGGAGTTGCCAGGCTTCCACATTTTTGTCCAAAACTTTTTCCAGTTATACTTATTTATTTCCCTTAACATTCCATGAAGGAACAGACGGGGAACTTCTCTCAGTTATAGCTTAACTAATTACAGAATATGGGCCAATTTTTTTGGTGTTTTGCGGTTCCAGTAGCAGAAATATGGACCAAATTTTAAATTCTATAGAGTTTTTCTTTTAAATAAATTTTTAAGTAAATTTCAAAATTTTTTTAGACGTTTCTCCGCATAATTATTGATAACTCATAGAGGGCTACTCCGATATTATTAAAAAAAATTAAATCTACATAAACTTTAATCCGTTTATATATTCCATTTCAATCGGCTCCGTAGTCATTAAACCGAAATGTCTTTTACTGTATTTCGAAACTATGCGCCGAACACAGTGTTGGGTAGAATGAAGATTATTGGTCTCTTTAAACATCTCGTAGCACCCGTTTTGTATGCTTTCAATAGCACCAATTTCCATGTAATCTGTTTTTGGAATGCTTGCCAACACGATATTCAGCTTAGGCTCGAACAGATTCGAACTGGCCAAACAATTCTTTCTCAAAATAGAAATCACAAACGGATTTCCAAGAAATCCCACTCAAATACAAGCAGTCGCTATGAGAAACAATCTGTTTTTGGTTTCACAAACCTTTTCGATTTCGACGCTTTTCTCAAGTTGTATTAATTCCTCTGTTATCGAAAAATACATATGTTCCATAGATGAGGAAAAAAACAACTTTTTTCTGTTGAGGGATGACAACTGTAACACATTCAGTCCTGGGCTACTCCTTCCTGACATCCCACCTCCCACACACCGCTACCACATGTAGATAGTGAAGAAAGTTAATGCGGGAAGTCTTTCGAAAAAAAAAGCGGGGCCTTTGTGAGTTTGAATTTCATTTCGGTGGTGTTATTGTTGTTGTTGTTGTCGTTATAGTTAAATTTTGTTCCTTTAGGCCTTTTGACAATTTTCTGCTTGTGTAACTTTCCATGGTTGTTGTCGTTGTAATTGTTGCCGGCAATTGCTGGTGGTGTGCATGTTCATGTTGTTGTTGTTGTCCTTTTTGTATTATCATTTCTGGTGGTGGTGGTGATGGTGCTGTTGTTGTGATTGTTGCCAAAGTACGCGACAAAATTTAAATGTAAATTAAAACTCATAAACCATTGCGTAAATCTTTCAAATGTGTATGCGCTGTGTGTGTTAAAGAACTCAGACACACACACACACAGAGACCAAACAATATTATCAAGAACATGTAGACACATATGTGATACATACACATACATACATTTACATATGCATGTGTTTTTGATTGTATGGTGGCGTACGTATTTTTTTACAGTATTCAAATCTTAGACCAACATAAAGGAGGAAGGGGAAAAACCCCCCCACTGCACAGTGATTCATAATCGCATAAATGCTAGGAAATATGAGAAATAAAAAACGGAAATAGAGTAAAACCATGTAAATGTGTCAACGATTCTCCAATGCCTTCACGAGCTTTTGCATACATCAAGACTGATTGTGTTTAATTAAATTTACTAAGGGTCTACTACAGCGAGAGGTCGATACAGAGTTACAACCGCATTAACAATATTGACGCAGTGATGGAGAGCTGGGACAAGTGGAAGAAAATATGTTAATGCCCAGCTATTTTTTGTGTTTTTCGTGTTTATTGGCATAAAGTCTTCGTTTTAAGTCTACATGGATTGAGGTACGAAAGAAGGATCGATGACAATGTATGCTGAGGGACAGACTGAGTCATTACCAACCTACGTGTCTGCACATATGCATTATGATGACATGGACATGTCTTTCGCGCCGATCAGAGCGAGGTCCGAGTTTCCTCTGGACATCGGTGAACGGCTACTAAGTATTAAGGCTAGATGTGACAGAGTTTCCATTCAAAAACCCTTAAGATCTATAATGAAAGGATGAGGTTGGTACCAAAGAAAGCATCTGGCCAGGATTCGTAAACGAATTTTATTTCAGTTTATGTCTCATATGACCGGAGAACTTCTAACCAGCAATAGCAATTAAATCGTCTTGAAAGAAACACGTTTATTTCATCAAAGACAACTTCGATTGCAATTTTCAACAATTGCTGGTTCAGTCAGACATGTCGTTTTAATCAAGATGTCACATCCAAAGAGGAAGCCTTCAGAAATTGGCGTTTAAATAAAAATGTCACCACTGAGCTGCAAGATAATCGTGTGTTAGAGTACTTCGGCGCAAAAAGCTTCATTTTGAACAGCATCTTTTGCTAAAGTTATTTCTTCCCCAAGGAGAAGAATGACCGGATATTCGTCTTTTATAGCAGTCAATCACTCGTGGTCGAAGCCTCAGATATTTTTAACAACTCGTGTCCGGATGGTGTTTCAGCACTTGTCCTATGTAAGTGATCTTCGATGCTATGGATAGTAAAGTAGAAGCGCAGTTTGAATTGCATCGGATATTGAACGAAATTCTAAGCCAGGTGAGTGATATTGTCGTGAATCCTCCCCAAGATGCATACACACGAATCAAACAACGGTTAATCGAGCATTTCTCCGTTTCCGAGGAACATCGAATCAAACCACCACAAACACAAGCGATTTTATATCGAGTCTTCTCTGAGATTGCACCATATGAAATGTTATAGATGGAGTTACGTCCAACGACCACAGGTTGATTGCAGGAGTGCCACAGGTCATCACAGTCACCTTTCCCTCTCTATCTCTTATTTTCCGTGACGACCAAGTTCAAACCCAGTTACGATAATCAAACATTTTTCTGTTACTGGATCATGTACAGAGGAGAGTAGGGTTTTTTTTGAGACGTCTACTCTTCACGAAGAACTAAAACACATATAATTTAGTGTTATGGCCCAGAATCTTTATTATAAAGATAGGTCCCCAATGGGGGACAATGAACTAAGTCCCCAAAACGAAAATGAACTAACCCCCCAAAATTTTATACAGGATTTTTTGGGGACTTAGTTAATTATTTGGGGATATATTTCAGTTTCAGGGAGTTAGTTCATAATGAACCAACCCCCCAATTCCAAGGAACGAAATAAATCAAAAAAACTATTTTTGGGGAGCTAGTTAATTTTCACTAAATACCAAAATTATTAAATATTCCGCGAAGTCTTCATTGCGGATAATTTCCAAAAATTCAATAAAACGACCATGCTTCTCTAGTTTGCTAGAGAGCTTGGAGTTGAATCCTTCCAAACAGCTAGTAGTTCGCACTTTCTGCAGGTGTACCGAAAATCCGGAAGGTGTGATCTGAAAAATCATAATGGAAAACTTAAAGTGGTTCAATGTACAAGTAAAGAGGATCGAACAGGATTAGAAAAAAATCTTCACAAACAAGAGAAACAAACATGTAACAGAAGTAACCGATTATGTTCTATTTGTATCTATTTCATTTGCACAAAAAAGGTGGTAGAAAAAAAAATCGGCGCCGATTATATTCATACTTCACCTTTTCCATAAAAATGCAGAATAAATTCATGATGAACTAACTCCCCAGAAAATGGGGAGAAATAAATCCCCAATTCATTATGAAATAAATCCCCAATTTTGGGGGGTTAGTTCATTTTCGTTTTGGGGACTTAGTTCATTGGGGACTTAGTTCGTACCGCCTAAAGATAGAATTTTCCATTATGATTTCGGACTCGAATAAATTCCAGTCGAGTGGACCAATTTGGGCCTACTTTTTGCAGCATTTGGGGCCCGTATGTCTGAAATAACTCGCTAAATATTCTCTACCCAGGCCTCAATCGTGTCGCGCCTATCTACGTAGACAAGTTATAACAATAACTGACAGTCGATTATCTTAGTTTCATTGTCACCACCATAATGAAAACATAATGTCAGCCACACTCATGCGGTTTCGGAAGCACTGTGCCGTCGACAGATGGCGGAAACCGGAAGTTTTGTATAGGAAAATTATTACTTTCAACATGTCTTGAATTTATAACTATAATAAATAGGATATACAATTCTCGCATTTTTTTGTGTGCCTTAACATTTGGCTTTCCAGGGTTTTTCGTTTGTTAGACTGGGTCCAACTTCAGCAATTCTTGATGTGAGCGGTGTAGGCACGGAGGTGAGCAGGAGCAGAATTTGGAGTGTGAGCATGTGTGTGTGTGTTTAATTAAATCACTTTTAATGAGTATGTAAGTAACAGTTAAGTGGGCCGAGGGGCGGCGCGCGTTAGCATTTGTCAATGTGAGTTTGTAGCTGTGAGTGTCGTGGTGTTGGATTGTGTGAGCTCGAGTCGGTAGTTGTACTTCCGTTTTTATCGCCCAAGTGATAAGTCAAAAGGGAAATCCGTTAAGCCATGTCAAAGATACGATTTACCCCGCTCCTGTGTGCTCATATTGTAATTTATTATTTCCCTCGTATGTGGAGTACGTTTTTTGTTCGTTTTTTTCTTCTTCTCTTCGGTTTCATGTTGATAATTAAAGTATTACAGGAAAAGTTTGAGCAATTTATGTGGTTGATTTTAAGACCACCGAAGACTCTTGTGGAAGGAGTCGCAGCGTACTTCCACGTTAAAACATTCGGGGGGTTGTCGGGTCTTTACGTTCGCCCTTTCTTAAAACTGGAAAAGGAGCAGCGTCCACCCGTTTATACGCCACCGACAGCGAGAGATGTGATTGTATTATCCGATCCATTGCTGTGTTAATTTCTTTTAGAAGCGAGATTTAACCCTTTTCCGCAGGAAAATTGGAAATAGTTTTTGGCTAGGTAAGGATAAGCCGACTAAGACGTCTCGCATGGCCATGGGGACTTTTTATATAAATAATAATAGATTTCCCTAAATCCCGGACAAAAAGCGCTAGATTTAAAATTGTTGGCTTATTTTTTCTAATGTCTCGCCATGGGTTTTTACAGATTTCGAGAGATTATGAAGAGACAAAACCTTTTAAATTTGTCAAAAATTCATTAAGCTTGAGTTTCCTCTCTTATGGCTCGTGGTTCCAGTTTCGGGAATGTTGTGGAATATTCAAAAGTAAATATTCCTATCAGGTCCATAGAATAGAATCTGAGCCACAATAGCAAACATATTGAAAATATGGCTTCCATATGTTCGGTGATATCTGTTTTAGAGGTCAAGTAAGGTGTCTACTGGATGATATTGATGTCCTCTTCACAATAATGTAAAATAAGATAAAGAATATATTCTTGACCTTTATATATATATTTAAAAAAAAAATCGCACGCTGCCAACTCGCTTACAGGAGCGAGATTCTGTAAGATTGGAGATTCTGTAAGATTCTAACCAATTCATATATATTCACAATTGAGGAGTCATATGAAAGACAATAACGTGGAGAATTTACCTGTCAATTTTCGTTAAAATCATTCTTTATAAGTGTAGTTTTTGCGTCGATTTTACTTGAATTTACCCCTATTAAGCTGGAAAGTTTTTATATATTTTTGGATTTTTAAAAAAAAAAAAAAAACGAGTTCATTACCTCATTCTGTTATTCAATCATTTACCTGAAAATAAAAAATAAAAATTGATTAAACATAAAATTAGAACTACAATGAATTGTGCAAAATATTTCGTAGATAATTCAGCCCTTTCAGTGTAGCTCCAGTCTGAATGAATCATCTATCAGCCATATATTCACACTTTGCCAAATCCTGGAAATCATCAACTAGAAAGCCACTCCGGCAGTTTACAATGAAACTCCTACACCATATTAATGGACAAATAGAGGAAAAAGTAACAGTTAATAAAACAGACACAGTGAACACCTAAGTCCACATCCTACTCGCATATGCGGATGACACTGACATCACCGGAAATATAGAGCGAGATGTAACTGCTGCTTTTTTTCAGAATTGAGGAGGAATCGGTGAAACTGAACAAGAAAAAACCTATTGTAACATTATGACAGTGGAAGAATTTATATACCACGGCTCCTCTATCAATAGAATTAATGATGCCATCATCGAAATAAAGCTAAGGATCGTGCTGGCAACTAGACGCTACTTCGGGCTAATTAAATAATTACAGAACAGAGACCACTCTCGCTAAACTAAAATAATTACTTTTATTCTACCTGTATTTTTTTATGGAGGTGAAACATGGATACTTGAGAAAAAAAATCCATTATTGAAAGCAAACCTGACATTTCAAATTGGCTAAACGGATTTGATTGAAATTTCACACAGACCTAGCCAGTTGATCTAGTCTGACATAAGCTAGAAGGGCCGAAATCACGGTTCACAGATAAATTTAAACTGTCGATAAATCGATTTTTTTGTCAAATTGTGCGATAATTATAGAAATTTTCTAATTAACCCTTCTGTTTTTTAAGACTGTCCAAAGTTTAAGGCGAAATATATTTTTTGCCAAAGCGAATATTCCAAAATGTGTTTTATGCGAAAGCGAATGTTCACAATGATGCGAATAATTTGCATTCGCATAGGCGAAAGCCAACTTTGTTACAATTTGAGGTCAACAGGAGACTCAGTAATTATAAGGTTTTGATGTCAGAATCCCAAAGAGACGACTTGTATAGTAAACTAATGCCATCGTAAATAATCCAAGTAGATTGTTTCCAGTTGATCAATGGAATAGAGGCCCCGAGATTTTAAAGAAGAAACAAAATATTAAATGTTTTTGATTTTATTTTATAGAAAAACACAAATAAAATAATAAATAAATAATTTAATTGTATTTTAAACTGGAATGAATTGAATAATTTATTGCTTATTTATTTAAATACACTGTTTGTAATTTTCATGGACATATAACCATATATGAAGAAAACTAACTGATAAAAGACCAAAAAAGAAATATCCCTGTCTCCCAGTTTTGGCCAAAGTCATGCACTTTTTTTATGCCCCTCAAAGATATGGGGCCTCGGTGTCATTTTTCAACAAAAGTGATCATTTGCTCAGGCTCATATCTTGCAAACCGTTTGGAATTTTTAAGTTACTCTTTGAGGCAATGTTGTAGCTTTTGTCATATAAAATCAAAAAAGCAAAGGACTCGCAAATAGTTGCTGGGCAACAGTTTGAAAAAACTGTCTTTTACAGTACAGTCGTTTACTACATTTAAATGTTTTGTTTCCCATCACATCGATACCTCTGTCTGGCAATTTTTCTTACAACAAAAATATTACGGTTTATTTATGGCGCGATTTCATCTGAATCCGCAGACCCACACACAAGTGCAATACAACTGAACCCATGAGGCTTTTATCATCTGATCATCGGCTCTCACATACGATGCATCGTACTCGGTAATCATTTGTTATGAATACATTCATTAATACATTAATCATCACAACTCGTCCTAAATTGTATATCTCGACCTAACCTTCGGTGCGTATGAGTCACATACACATTTACTTGTTACTCATACGCCATATATGCCTGCATCGAATCGTAACAAGCAGAAGGGAGGGGGGTGGGTGGGTTGGAAAAAAACTCACACAGAAATTTGTATTCGGTGTGAATGTATTTGCATGCATGCATGTCCTGTGCTTGAGCATGGTTTGTCACAAATAAATTATTCAATGTCATAAATCATTTAATTTAAATAAAATTAATCCTGTGAAGATAAATGATTTATAGCATCTTTAAAGCTTTCTTCACATAAATAATCCCCTTAACAAACAGAACATCTAAAACGGAGTTGTCGTATAATTAAAATAATCGTTTGCCATTAGGTGGAGGTGGAGGGTGGAGGGAGTTTAAGGAATTTTAACGATTTCGTTTGGTTTAAATCCTTTTTTTTTAAGGATAACTTGTCAAAATATAAATACTTTCGACAATTTAATCTGCATAGTTTGGTTGTTTTTTGTTGAGCTATCATTTTTTCTGTCAGAAATATTTTTAAAGCTCACAGTACGAAAATGTTCTGGCCCATAAAAATCGTTTTACAAAAGTAATTAATAACATTTTCCCTTAAATGAAAGATTAAGAAAGAATATGCATTGCAAGTGTATAGGTGAGAGCAAATATTTGTATTCCGACAGTATTTTGTAAATTTTAAAATAGTTTCTCAATTGTTTGTAATGTGAAGAACGATTCTAGGGCATGGGGGGGGGGGGGGAGGGGTGAGTGTAGAAAACATATAAAACAAAATGAAAGTGATCTACAAATGTAGTCAATGTTTGAAAATCATGCATGTGTAAAAGTCGGCATAATTAAACAGGAATTCGAGTATTCAATAAAAGGCGGCCGAGCAGTATAGATTATATTTTGCCCTATGACAGTGTTTGGTATTTCCGACGAGATCCTGGAAGGAATATAATATTACTGGCAAATACCCGCTAATTAGTATGTGTAAATTTCACTTTTCCATTAAAATACAAAATATTTGTTTGATTGGTTTATAAAAAAAACAACTTTGTAGGGACTCAAAAACCTTTTTCTAAATTTTTTGGCTATAAATATTACAATCAACCAACATTATCCTGCTGAAAAGTTCATCTTACAGAGACTTTGAGTTATGGACTTATTTATAAAATTGTTTGAAATTGTCTCCTTAAGTACCACAAGAAGATCTTCGAATTAAAGAAAATTCGAAGTTCCATTGTAATTTGAAATATTTTGATTTTCCCCAATTTTTTGGGCCTCTTTTCAACAAACATTTATTTCCTTTTCTACTTCTCAACCTTTATTGTTATTTTTAAAACGTTTTTCCACATCCATCTTACCCATTTGTAGTCTTTTCAGTATCCTCGAAGTGGTGGCTAATTTTATTAAGCTTTTTGGTTTACCACAACTTTTGTACCGTTTTGGTACTCTTCGGAACTTTTTGGCTCTTTTTACAACTTTTTATATTTTGCCTGTCTTGGCCTCCCTTTCTTGTTGTTGTTCGCCCCTCATGTTATACTTGTTATCTTCTAACTGCTGTTGTCATGCATATTTCTGTGGTTTTCCCAAATAATCGCTTAAGTACTTTTAGGGGAGTTTGATTTATTGATGTCAAAGATCTACATTTCCAAAGGGCTTTCCGTTAAAGTAGACTTTTCTTTTGAATACAAACGATTCGTTACTCTGTTTTCTTGGCTAACAACAATATCAGTTAATATCTTTACAGAGGCCGCAATTTTAAAAATTTGTTTTCGTCGTTATTCGTGATTATTTTGTAAATTATTTTTCATTTATATATTTCACCCGTTTCGGCGCCTTTTGTCAACTTGTACATTTCCTCCAAAAAAAAGTAATCATTCCTCTCCACTACATGTTTTTTTCAAACTTTTCTGTTTTCTATCCTTTTGTACCTTTTTTATTCCATTTTGGCCTCTTTTCCGTCGATTCTCTAACTATTGTTCACTTGTTGTTGTTTCACCATTTTTTTATTTCCCCCCATTTTTGTCTTTTTTTTATCCCGTTTTGGTACATTTGGCCCCTTTTTCGTCCCATCTCTAACTCATTTCCACCTGTTGTTGCCAAAATTTTGTTTCACCGTTTTTTATTCCCACCCCCCCTTTTTAACCCTTTTTATATCCCGTTTTGGAACATTTTGATACTCATTTCCACCTGTTGTTGCCAAGCGTAGTTGTGGACCAATTTTCCAACAAAAATTACACATTACATTTGATTATTTTCTTTTTTTGTGCGTATTTCGAAGGATTTTTTTTTAATATTTTACACACATTATTGCCGTTTTCTCGCATTTTCATCACCTTCCAATACGAATTTCCAAAAATCCCTCTTCACCAAACTTCAGCGGTGTGGCGAGGTGAGTCAGTCAGTCAGTCACGCAAACATTTTATATACTCGTTTGTAGATTATTCCTCATTTTGGGCGCTTTTAGTCCCCTTTTCCATTACTGCAAATTGTTGGCTCATTCTTGTCGATTACAAATATGTTTTGCATATTTTTGGTTTCCCCCTCTTTGTAGCATTCTTTTTATCCCGTTTTGTTAAGTTTTGGCCACTTTAACAATTTATTTTATTTATTTCTATTTAATTACAATACAAATTAAATTTATATTCTAATTTTGGGTCCAAGGATAAACCGGGTGACACAAACCATATGGCTAGATTTGTGAGGGGACAGACCAAAGCCTCTGTTGCGAATCGAACCCACACGCTAATAGGCAAACTTGGTAGCGGGGCTAGATTATTTCAAAATAATCAATTACTGCTTATTTAAACACCTGCCGGGTATGCTTTCATGTACCACTGTAGTGAATTTTTCTGGAAGTAATTAATTTCAATATTTGATTGTACATTTTTTTTTCTGTGCAACACAAATTCCATTGGATCTACACAAATGAATGTATGCGTGTAGTAAACATCTGCGAGTGTGTCTGTGTTGGCAATAAAATGCATATTCATTTGTTTGTTTTAATATAGAAATATATAGATTTTTATTATATGCATATGTTAGTTATTGCTTTTGTCATTCAATTGAATGCATAAAGTGCCATACTTCATTTGAATTGTTTGGATTACAAATTGATTTGCCTTTCGTTGTTTCAGCTTAAAGTCTTAATAGAATTTGTCTGTATTGAAGGGAAATGGGTAGTTTTTTGTTTGGATTTGGTTGGATAAAGACTTGGCATTCAGTAGGAGTTTTTCGACATATGAAGATAATGATTGTTTAAAGCAGAATTCAGGCCAAATGGAAATTGGTAAATGTGGATTCAAGGGGAGTTGAAATTTCGCTCCAACAATATCTCAAACGAATTGCAGATTTCTATAGGGATGGAAAATTCATCGGTCAGAGTAGCTTACATTTTGATGCTAAGACGGCTCTATGAAAAATGCGCTAAAAATAAAAACAAAGGATTGCCCAAAAAATCCGCTCTATGACAAAAAAATCTAATACAATTTTTGTGTCATTTGAAAAATTCACCAACAAAATTTGGGTGAGTTTTTCATAATTTTGAAGAAATATTTGGTAATATTGAACTTTTGTATGAATTCTTCATTTATTTTGGGGAATTCTTCATTTTTTTTGTGGGGGCATTTTTCAATTGGGGTATTAGGGTATTTGGGTCATAGAGCCAAAAAATCTCATACAAAATTGCACCAAAAAGTGGAATTTTTAATAATTTTAGATGTTTTATAATTTTTGGTTTTTGGACAATTTTTCATATGAAAAATTCATTATGAACGGCTGCCTAGACAACCACCTATGGATTTTCTGCCTCTCTCTTCTCCTATTAAATAACTCCCGAGCAAATTCGCCCAACCTCCCATAAGTCCGATCATCCATACTTCAGTCATACCCTGCCCTCGTTTGGGTGATACCCATCCCTACTAAGTCCCTAATGTCATCGTAGTAGAGACATGCAGTCAGTACATGCCTCCAGTCCTCTTGTCCCCCACCATAACCACAGCTGGAGTGTCAGACCTCTCTGATACAAAAATGCATTGATCAAGCCATGTTCCGTCAATAGGAAGCCCAGACTGAGGCCAAAACCGAAGTTTTGAGGTTCCCGCATGAAGTTCCAATAAAGAATTCTCCAAAATAAATGAAAAATTCAACTAAAAGCTAAATATGAAAATTTCCCAAAACTTGTGAAAAATCCCCCAAACAATTTATGAAAAATTACCCATTGGAAAATCACCCAAAATATTATGAAAAATATCCGTAAAAATTAAAAAATATATAATTGACTTGATAAAATAAAATGTTACCTTAAAATGATGGGGGAATTTTTCTTAGAGCCTTTACTTGCTACGCCTAGCACTACCTGCAATGCGTCTATCTATGTCGTCCTGCATATTGGCATACACGCCAGCAAAGTGACTCTCTGACATGAAAGGACCTTTTTTCTTCCTGCAACAGAAATTTCCATTTCGTATCATACCGCTGCACCATATGCTTCGCAAATAACGAATAGCCCACCTGTCAAGTCCCCAGTCACTCCTAAGGATGCGTCTAACTTTGCCAACAATGACAGAAAACTTCTGCTGGACGTAAGTGAGATAAAATAAGAAGTTCATCTGCTCACCCATCTTCAATTCAGTCGCATACTGGCGACTCAAGTCACACCGATTTAGTTTTCAGTAAAGGAAATCGTTTTTCATTCTAGCAAACAAACCAGCTGAATGGTATTTGCCGGCGAATTGAGTTTGTGAAAATGGTAATTTTATTACAAAAATAATTGGTCCTCTTTCGAGTACCTAGGGTCTCTACATCAACTTTGGAAAATAAATGTGTGCTTGGATTTATGACGATGGTCGTTCTTACATTTGACCATCAATGAGCGGCTGTTTGAAGAATTACCCAAATGCAAAGTTCCCCAAAAATGAAATAAAAAATGTCCTAGAAATTACCCAAATGCTCTGAAAAGTTCCCAAATAAATTTATTAAAATTCGTCACCTCCATCAAAAAAAGATGGCCCAAGAAAACCAAAAAAAAGGTAATTTTTATTTCTGTTTTTTTTCATAATTTTTAGATAATGTAGTCAAACTTCCATAACACGAAGTACCATCAGACTTAGGGTGACTTTGAGTTATGGAATTATTTATAAAATTGTTTAAGAGAAATTGTTTAAGAAAGTTCGAGTTATGGAAATTCCACTGTATTTCATTTTGACGTTGTTGGTCCTTTTTGCAAAAGAACCCAAAATTTCTATTTATTTGTTTGTTAATTTTGTTTATGTTTTGTCGATCTATATTCTTCATTCAGTTTTGTTTCTGTTAGTCGAGTTCGAGATTATTTATTATTTCTATTTCTTTGCAAAAATAGAAATGTTTATAAACGATTTCAGGCCGACAAATAAGTATTTTTTTCATTTGCTGCATTCTTAATTTTTTGAGGACATTTTGGGACATTTTCTCATAGAATCACCATGATCCCACTTACATGGCTTGTTGGAAGACTACTACCTTAAAATTTTTTTTTTAATTAAAGCGCCTGTTTAATTATAATTACTGGCCACAGTTTCTACTGAACAACCGGCACTTTCATTTAATACTGCAAACGTCTTTATGCCATTTCCATCTATTGTGTGGCCTGACAAAGCTTGGCATTAGACATGACAAAGAACGTCTCCATCGTTCAGTCGGCCGGTCAGTTTCATTCGACCTTCAGTTTCTTAATTATGATTAATGTTTAGCGGGCATTTCCATAGAAATCTCCTGCGAATACCGGCAGTTTTCTTTGTTGATGGTCCACGTTGTTTGCAAACAGTTGTTATGAGAGCCAAGCCCAGCAAAGCCTTGAGCTGCTTTCGGCGATGCTCCTCTGTTTGTTTGGAATCAGCGAATTCTTTGAATGCACTTCCTTTTTGCTGTTGTTGTTGTTGTTGTTTGTTTTTGCCCTGCTATTTGTTCTACACATTAATAATGATTAAAGAACTTTTCTAATGAAACAAAAACATCACAATGTTTTATGCATGAATGTGAAGAATTTTTAATACAACACTTTGTTTTCCTAAGCAGAAAAGAGAATCATAAAGGTAGGGAAAAATACGAAAAGTTAGTTTCCTCGTCCATATTTATATTCTTATTTTTTGTTGTTGTTATACTGACTGGCCTTCACCTGTTGATGGAAGAAAAACAATTCAATTATGAAGTGTATGCCGTGAACAAGAAAACAAAGTGACCTTCCCCAAAGTATTTGTTTTAATACTTTATGATGGTCTTTGCCGTCAACAAGGGAGAAGTCTTCTGACAACACCGGTGCGAGGGGCTGACTTCATTCATTAGTATGGGTACACACTGGAATTATGGGAAATTCTTTGATTTTCTTCGTTGCCTTGAAAGGGAACACAATAATGATGTCATTTCTTATATCTAAAACAAAGAATTTCATGGAAATCTAAGAAAAATGCACTTGGACAGGAAATAAATAATAATAGGATGACATTAGATCAATTTCTTAAGTAATAAATTACAGCAGACATGGGATTCCACTCATGGCTTTCACGAGACCCGTGGTCTGACGACGTCTATCAGAGAGCTACCGGCGATAGTTGAGTTTTCCAACAAGAGGTGTTATTTTGTGGTGTTACCGGTATTTCGGTAGCTGTCGCTTTTGAAGCTTTTATTCGTTGACAAGTAGAAACTACTCCGTTACTGAAAATGGAACGCATTGAAATTATTAAAATTCACCACAAAAATTTTGAAAATCTTGCAGTCACAGTTCGCAAAACTTAAGCATTTTTGGGGCGTCGTGAAGCACCTTGTCGGACCGCAATACAGAAATTGCTAGAAATATTCGAGCTGTGGGGACAAGTTAGTGATATGAAGAATAAACCCTTGCACATCGCTCAAGTACAACTGAGATTGTTGGTGTTGTAGCATAAAGTGTTAAAGAAAACTCAGGTTTGTCCATTCCTTGTCGTTCTTAGGAATTGGGCATCCCACAAACGTCATTACAGCGTATTTGGTATAATGACTTGGGTCTTAAGGCTTATAAAGTTCAGCTAATACAAGAACTCAAGACGGCCGATCATCAACAACGTCGTGTCTTTGCTGATTGGGTCCTTGAAATTCAAGAAAATGATCCGAAATTCCATCGAAAAATCATCTTGACTGATGAGGCCCATTTCCACCCGGTGGCTAAGTCAACAAGCAAAATTGTCGTATCTGGGGCTCGGAAAACCCAAGACATATTGTTGAGAAGCCTCTCCATCCTCAACGTGTGACTGTTTGGTGTGGTTTATGGTCCGGCGGGGTCTTACTTTTTCGAAAATGATTTTTTTTTAATAATTTTTTATGTTCGGAGTTGGATGATATTAATCTGGACAACGTTTACTTTCAACAAGACGGCGCTACGTGCCACACAAGCAACAAAACCATTGCTCTTTTACGGGAAAAGTTTTTGGATCCTGTTATCTCTCGAAGAGATGATCACAATTGTCCACCGAGATCCCTTGGGGCCACGTCCCTTGGGGCAACAGACCAGCGTAGAATCAAGACCTCAAAGATAGAATTGGTGAGGCTATCGAGGCCATAGGGCAGCAACTTTTCGATTTGGTTATGGAAAATTTCATCAAAAAGGTTATGGTTGTGTAAGCGTGGTCGTGGTGGCCATTTGGCTGATGTTGTTTTCCATTATTAACGGCATACGTTCCTCTTTATTATGAA
Source organism: Hydrotaea cyrtoneurina (assembly GCA_958296145.1). NCBI lineage: Eukaryota > Metazoa > Arthropoda > Insecta > Diptera > Muscidae > Hydrotaea > Hydrotaea cyrtoneurina. Next base: position 44,031,759 of record OY282514.1, on the reverse strand, counting down.
ATAAACATCCAAATAACCAAAATAACACCTCTTCTTGTACAATGTTATTTCAAGAAGATTATAAAGGGTCCGCCATCTAACGTTTTTCTTTTTCAACTAGTGCTTATTTCGTTTCCGTTATTTTCGTTATTGGGCCATGTTGAACGAATTTTTGTTTTCAAAAATTTAAGAGGAGGATATTGGCAACATTTGGTTTCAACAGGACGGCGCTACTTGCCACACAGCCGAAGCTACACTCGATGTTTTGCGCCCTGTTTTTGAAGATCGCATTATCAGCCGCAGAGGCTACTGTATGGCCAGCCGATGCAGCCATTTGAATGAAATTAATTTCCATTGTTAACCGAAAGGATTATTCTTTCAAATAAAAAAAGAAATTTGAGAAAATATCCAGTAATTTTTATACACTCCATCATAGGATGGAGTATATACTAAGTTTGTCATTCCGTTTGCAACACCTCGAAAGAGTGATCTGCGACCCTATAAAGTATATATATTATCGGTCAGTGTAACATTCTAAGACATTCTAGCGATGTCCGTCTGTTGTCTGTTGAAATCACGAACGACAAACGCTAAGAAGCTGACATTTAGTAGGAAGATGTTTTTTGCCCATAAGCAGGTTAAGTTCGAGAATGGGCAATATCGGACCTAAGGGGAAAAAGTTCCCCTTTACGGGACTAAATATATCCCGGCCGTAATCAAATATTTTTTTTCACTACATCTGATTTTTATAAGTTTATATAATTTATAGATGGGGATAAAAATCCCAAAAATGGGCGTGCTCATGGGTTCCGTGGGCCCTTGGGGCCCAAAAAAGGGCCCATGATAAACATGCGCATATGGGTATCGAAATGCAACGAAATTTTCTCGCGAACCCAAATATGCATTTATTTTCATGATTTGGATACAATTTGTGATCGGGTTCCTGGGACTATCGGGTCACGAGCGGCCCAAAAACTCAGTTAGTTTTCTTATTTATTGACTTTTTAAGGATCCATGATGGAGGGTATATAAGATTCGGCCCGGCCGAACTTACTATTTGTCCACTTGTTTTTTATAGAATTAAAAAAAAAAAAAAATGTTATTTTGCGGACCCTGTATGAACGATTTAAGCGAGTCCCACAATTTATTGGTCTGATCGGTGCGGGGGTCCACAGCTGGGTCATAAATCATAGGAACAAACACATTGTTGTAACTTATTTGTTTGAAAAGCCAGAACTGTAATTTAACTTAAGGTATGTCCGTTGAACAGAAACTTGTGTTGGGACAACAGTGAAGACAACTTCAACAATTGTCATATTTTTCCCAAAATCCACACACATATTTCTCTGGCGATCCAGAACTCGTGTTTTGCGGTTTTTGTGTTGGATTAGATATTTTGGACGAGTGAGCTTTGGACGTGAAACATTGAACTTTGGACGATATAATTTGTATACACCCTGACTGGGTCCTCCTGATTAAGCTGGCTCCGAAGGGCAAATACTTTTTCTAGAAACTTTTTACATGGATCATACTCGGTCAAATCAGGCTTATTTGTGTGATAGTCGACCTCACTACCACCATTCCACGGCCGTCCACAACAAGTAATTTCTTAATGTATTTAATGGCATATCCAAGATTTACTGGTTAACACTAGAGGATATAGTAGGATATAGGATATAGCCCTTCTTAGAAAGTATAGCGGCTTACTTTTCAAGATTCCAATTTTCCAACTTTCACAACTGCAGTTTATCTTCATATTTATTATTTAAAATAATTTAAGGCATACGTACCCTTAACATTTATGACACATAAGATGTGGGAAAAATTTTCTGCTCATGGATCACATTAAAGCCTTCTCCGAAAGATTAAGGCTTTTTCTTTGACTCAAACGTCTCCGGCATTTACGAAGTTTCGTTGACAATTTTGCATAGGAATCATTCATATAAGAGGTATAATTAATAATTCCAGAGGGCTAAAAAATATCACAGCTGTAACCCATTTTATTTGTCGTTTTATTGCATCTGCTTTATTAAGCTTCAATTACCTCTTTGAAATCGAGAACTCAGCACCTTCTTTTTTATTGCCCATTCCAGTCCCTATTTTCCCCTAGCTCATAAACAGCAACAATTCTGGTATTAACACACAGCACCGTCTTAATAAAGGTAACAATGGCACAAGCACCACCTTTCATACTTTTAGCACATACCCACACACACACACACACATCCGTACATAAGTTAAAACTTAAATACATAATGCGGTAACAATCATAACTTAAGTGAAAAATAATGCAAGAGCGACTTGACTTTTTCTCTGTTCGGTACGAGATTTCACAGCAACAAAAGGTAATTCATGCACTGAAATAAATTAAAAAAAGGATCAGCGACGACTGGGAAAGGATGAGCAGGTGTGTGAGGGAGATACAAAGAGAGAGAGAGTGAGAGATTCACAATCACAGGTATACTTAACAACACACACAAAGCAGAAGTAATGACGGAAATGAAAGGAAACAACGCTGAGGGGGAATGTGTTTGGCTACAAAATGTGTGTGTGTGTGTGTGTGTGACTGTCCCTCTCTCTCTCGTGCTCTGTGTGTGCTCGAGTACAATGACATCTATTTGCATATGAATGCGAAATGTTAAATTATTAATTGTGTGTCGTGTGTGTATGGGTGTGTGTTGCTAACAAAGTCTAGAAATGTAGGACAACAGCAACAAACGGCATTCACGCTCATATACTGGTGATAATAAGAATAGGTACAAACAGGACAAATGCCTAATAAATGTTTCAACAAAAACGAGAATTGCAGAGCTCAACAGGGACATAAAGGGTGTTTTTTTATTGGGGTATAGAACTTTAAGTTGGCATCACTTTTTTAACTGGCGGCCATTTTGTCAGCTGTCAAGTGATTAATATTTAGTTTGGTTTGCCATTTCATCATGAACAGGTTGACAAATGAACAACGCTTGCAAATCGTGAAAATTTATTTCGAAAGTAATGGTTCAGTTCGCGAAGTTCACCGCAAGCTCCGTCCATTTTATGCCATTACATCCACAAAAACTGACTGTTTGGTGTGCTCTATGGGCTGGTGGAGTCATTGGGCCATACTTCTTCCGAAATAATGCTGGAGAGTCAGTTACCGTTAATGGGGACCGGTATAGAGCCATGATAACCGACTATTTTGTTCCCGAATTGGATGGCATGAATGTGGATGAGTTGTGGTTCCAACAAGTGGTTAAAAATTGGACTTGTAGAATTGGCTTTATTCGAGCCAGCCGCGGCGGCCACATGCCCGAAATCATATTTCAACATTAATAGCATAAAATTATCCTTCCAATAAAGCCAAATTGATGGACATTAAAACGATTTTCTTGTGTTTTATTTCAATTCGAAGTTCTATACCTCAATAAAAAACACCCTTTATAATCAAATTGATATGCGTATTATCGATTTGAAAGTCAATTTTCAGACCCTAAAGCGCCGATCAGCGAATATAAAAATTTTATGTTACCCAACTCTATACTGACGACTCTAAATTACCATGGGTTGGTAGGTAGTGTGTGCGACTATCACAGAGAAGAACCCGAGTTCAAAACCGGGTAAGACCATCAGACATTTTTTAGCAGCTGTTTTCCATCTCATAATTGCTGGTGACTTTACGAGTAAGAGAGTAATCTCTAAGCCATCTAAACCATCTCCAAAAAAACATTAGCCGTTCGGAGCCGGCTTCAAACTGTAGGTCCCGATCGGTGAGTATACAAATAATAACATGCACAGCTCGCGGATTCAAGAGAAGTTCCCTGAACGTTTCTTCATGGAATGTTAAGTGATATACGTAAATGAGTAGGGTAATGGGTCATAAGTCCAAAGACTCCATCTAAGTGTAGTACGAAGACCCCTGATCAATGTAATGTTTATCAAGCCTAGACGTTGTCCATTGAAGAACTAACAGAATATCTGAGATATGATACCAGGGTAAAGCTGACAATAAATCTCTATCACAATAGTGGCATCGATACGAAGTCTCCGAGAAAATAAGCTCTTATCCGTATGGCCAGTCCGACAGAAACACGTCACTACATTCCGAAACCAACAGGTAAACTCACTGTAAAACCCTTCTCTGTACTTATCACCATGATCATCTATGTACACTGACTGAGTTTTAAAATGTGCTGTATGTGTGTGATGTGATGTTGTGGGCTCGTATGTATGGCTGACTAGAAATTCGTCATTAAAACTTGTAATAACACATTTAATCCCAAATGCTGTGGAACAAAAATCCCATTGGTGCAAATGAAAGAGGCTCAGCGCTCGAAGACCAAAAGGCAGACAGAAAGAGAGAGAGAGAGAGAGAGACAGAAAAAATAGAATGTCGCTTTTATAATACATCAGAATAATGACTGCCGGCGAAATTGCTCCCACTCTGCTGTCACTCTGTGTGTCTGAGTGTGTGCGAGAGCGCCAACACATCAAACCCCCGGCCACCTCTTAGACCTCTTTAAAATATTACACAAATGACACACAAATACGATGTACTTTACTTGCCACATACATAAATGTCTATGTAGGTATGAGGGCATGAGCCACATTCACGTATGAGTGTGCCGGTGTGTGTGTGTGGATGTGTATATGTCATCGTTACAGGCATAAAAGTAGATATGAATGAAATGAAATGCGTTACATTAAATATTACAACGACGAAAAGCAACCGAAAAAAAGAAATGGAATTAAATTTCTAGGCTCATTACCAGAGAGAGAGAGAGAGAGAAAGAGAGAGTTGCGAAAATATGCCAATGACTCAGGGCAAACCTGTGATGCCATTGATTTATAATGTTATACGGTGCAGCAACAGTGTTGACTTTCGATGTAATGAATTGATTCGCATGAAAGTGTTGGGGAGAAATGTTAGTGGCACGTATGTGTGTAAACTATTTGCGAGGGAAATGTGTTCAACAAAGTCTACAAAGAGGGCAATCGATTTATTCTCTTTTGAGTTGTTTGAATACGAATTAAACAATGACATGTGCAATTTAACAGACAAGAAAAATGAAATAAAGTTAGCAAGTAAATGGACATCCTCTATATTTCTAACCACATTCTTTGCTTGGTTGTCTCAGATTTTAAAACATACAATCACATTGCTTACGTTGTATACATTTCCAAGGCATTTTCCGAACCTCTGGGTACACCTCGTAAGTGCTGTCGAATTTACCAGTAAGACCCATGTAAATACTTCTCCAGAAAAAGCATTTTTTAAATAGTAGTTTTTTTTAAGCGCCCCGGTAGGCGAGTTGGTAGAGTGCTTGCCTATCAGCGTGGGGGTTGTGGGTTCGATTCCCACCAGAGGCTTTGGTCTGTCGCTGCAAAATCAAGCCAAATGGTCTGTGTCACCCGGTTTACCCTTGGACCCAAAATTAGAATATAAATTTACTTTGTATTGTAATTAATAAATAAAAATAAAAAAAAATAGTAGTTTTTTTAAATAGTAAATTATGTCCTCCAAAATTCACTGATTCGAGAGATGTTCCCCCTCTATGTCTTCATGAAATGTTAAGGGAAATAAGTAAGTAATCCCACTCACAAGTGCAAATCAAATCCATTGTTAAGGAAGAAAAAAATAATCACTTCGGCAGTACGGTGATTCAAGCCGTACAAATCGGCAGGAAGAGGAAGCATATTCCTGCCATTGCCAGAATAATTTATAGAAGCTATTGTGCCGTGGCTTCGAAAAGTCGTTTTGTTTAGTCTGGTCTGGTCTTATGAACCGAAACAATAATGTTTGGTCGGAGTGGTCTTTATTCCCCAACGCGGGAAAAATCCACCACAAAAGACTAAGGACCTATTCTGCCCTCTTAAGAAAGAAAATCGGATCACTACTTTGGTAGTTTTGAGATATTTAGCTTTTACGTTTTGTATTTTTCGTGCCTTAAAATTTAATATATTTGAACATTTTTCAAAATGATTTTAAAATGGGTCAGAATTTGGTCGTACTTCAATTTTGAAATTCTGACGCTTATGACTTTCTTTCTTCTTCTTCTTCTTCTCTGTAAAGACTGAGGTCAGACAAAAATCTGAGGTCAGACCATTTCAGCCAGGTACAACATGCCTACATGGAAGGCAGGTGAGTGCTAACCGAGATGTGGTAAGCGCCCATCGAGAAACCGTCACACTCATAGAATGTCCTCTAGCTGCTTCCATGTCCGAGGAAGGTGCTTTTAATAACATAACCCTTAATTCTTACAGCTTCGATGTACACGCAAGTATAACTCATTGGACGGGCAATATGATTAACAGCAGGAAAAATTATTCGATCATGTGCAACGTAGCAGTGAGAAGAGAGGTGAGAAGTGGCGTCATATCCCGATCTCCTTATCTACTTTGGGAATCAAAAGGTTATTAAAATTCTTATCGTAGAAAAAATTAACCTAGTCAAACTACATACAGAACTAAACCTTTTCACGAATAAGTATAAGGTACCGGACTTCACACTTCCAAGACTAAATGGTGCGTCACAGCAGCTTCCTTCAAGGGAAGCAGCTTCTTTCAAAGTGAAATGCCTACGCCTTATTTTGGACTGTAAACTCTTCTGGAAACAGAATACCGAGGACGGAATGTGACTTTTTTTGTCTGCTTTTTATTTGCTATCTTTAACAATCGGGAAAATTAAAACAAAAGACTGACTACAGGTAACCGACAACGAACTTCGAGTAAATCTTCAAAGTCTTCATACCACTTAGAGAATGTGCCAGATACTCAGTCATGTAAGAGGATCTGATCTCAATCTTTACAGAAGGTTCAAAAATGGCGACCGGAACTACTCCCTCTTTCCTCCCTCCAATACCCTTCCTTCCTATCGCTAACACAGTGCATTGCATTTATAATGGGCATCCTCTGAGTGTTAGTCAATAAAAAAAAAGAATGGTGACCGGAACGGGCTGAAGAGTTTTCTCAGAAACTCTGCAAATAGAGATAGCATAGAAACAACCCAACTTTTGTTATGTGTTTCAGGCAAAGATAGTCACAATCTAATTTTTCAACTAAGGAGATAAATCCAACCTCGTATCTTATATGAGAAGAACTTTGCTAATAAATTTTGGAGGAAAAACCCTTCCGCAACTATCTATCGCTGTCCTAAAATTTAGGAGGACTACTGTAGAGCTTGCAAAGAATCAGTAGAACACATGTTATGTCACTGTCCAGATCTACAGGAACGTCGACGAGCAGGTTCCTTGACTATCTGGAACAGCTGGCCAGTGCATCTCTGAATTCCCCAGTGAATTTCATCGAAACTACCAATTGGTTTCATCTTGGAAGCATTACACCGTGTTACAAAAAATAGATTTTTTTCTGTCCTATGAACCAAATGCACATATTCGGAAAGAGGGGAACAAATAAAAATACACGTGTATCGGCGATTTTCATGTACACGTCAGAGTTTTTTTTTTTAAGTTTGAAGTATAAAGCTCGTAGTGGCCTGTGTGAAAGCCTTTGGACCGATTTTTAACCCTTTTTCAGTGATCCAATCGAGGTGATTTTTGGCAGGCAGACTCGTGGAAATGTCTGTATCACGTCAAATTTTTTAAAAAATAGATTTTTATCAATTCTCAGATTTTCCTAATTTTTTTTTTTTTATATGGTTATCGTTTTTTTATGGTTTCAGTTCAAGAAACATTTTTTATTCGTAACGCTTAAGTAGTTTAAAAATTTGGAGTCTCTTTAAGTTATGCTAAGAAAAGTGAAAAAAATATTTTTTTTTCAAAAATAATAAAAATTGGGGAAAATTGATAAAATTTTTTTTTAAAAAATTTGACAGACATTTCCTCGAGTCTGCCTGCAAAAAATCAGCTCAATTGGATCACTGAAAAAGGGCCACTACGAGCTTCATACTTCAAACTTTAAAGAAAAAAATTTCTGAAGTGTACATGAAAATCGCCGATACACGTGTATTTTTATTTTTTAACATTTTCAGGTTGTCCTTTTTGGGGAATTTTTCATCTATTTTTGGGAATTCGCCAGTTGGGACATTCTTCATTTTTTTGGAGGGACATTTTTCAATTAAGTAGATAACTTCCACCTCGTATCTCATATGAGAAGTGGTTCGTTAAGTGAATTATCTACCGGTGTCCTAAAATTTAAATGGCTTGCCAGAACTTTAATCTTCAGAACTTTAATTAACATTTGTTTGCCTTGTTATTGTGGAATATGCAATCACTTGAAACTGGATCACTCTCTCGCCAAACCATACTCTTTTGAGAACCGTGCTACATCGTCTCTCCCAACGAATCAAGAATGTACCCGATATATTTTGTCTCACTGTCACATATTTGCATATTTTTTTTAGTATTAAATACACAAAATTTCGATTGCATTGTTGTGGTAGTTGTATATGTGTGTGCTTATTAGGGTAGCCTTACAGAGTTTTGCACAATGGGCCACCATCCCGTTCACATGTGTAAAACTAGTGTTGCTCAGTTACCACAACAAACATATACGCGTAAAACTCCTCTCCCCCCTTTGACGATGTTAACATTGTCTTCATATTTATACCAAAACCAGGCCAGCGCCAGGCCACAAAAACCGGGGGGGGGGGAAAAACGTTGCTGAAAAAAAGCAATGGCAAATATTCACTTAAAATTGTACCAGCCAATATTAAGTGAGCCAAATAAGCCAAGTTAAGAGAACTCTTAAAAGAAAAAATCAACAACAATGCAAACAAGTTGCACGGCCCAAGCGAACATTGAACCGCTCTAAACTGTTGCCGGAACTGTGTACAGAGTTTGTTTGGTGGTTTCGAGGGGGGGGTGTTGGGTTTAGGTTATTTTGCGGGTTATGTGTTGCTCATTATTATCATCATCATGTCGGTGAGATGTCAGGGTTGTAAACTTGTATAATTGTGTATGTATTTGGCATATATATGTATTTGTGTAATGTCCCCATGTTTTACAGCTACATTGAAATGGGTAATGGAATGAAAATTAGTTTGAGTTTATTAGAATATCCATTATCTCAGTTCTCAGTTTGTTTGTTCCTATTCTAAAACCTTTGAAACATCTCTCAGTTGAATTTTCGTGAAAAAATGGCGACATCAGCTGGCTCATTATAAGATATTCCTGACATGTTACTATATCTACTTATCTGTTCTAGTAGGCCAGATTCCTGGGTTCTCAGTATTACTGCAAACTTAACAAAGCCTGTTTCAGTTGAGACTAATTACAGTTGTACTAGACAAAGTTTTACATACAAAGGCTCCTCTCTATTTGGGAATTTTCTCTTTTACTACACAAATCTTAGAACTAAACAAACAATTAAACTTTTCCATATAGAATCCAGTTCTTAACGATCATTTGGCTATTTGGCGTAGATCAACCAAACCATGTTGCCAGCCTTTACAAAAAGATATTGCTAAAATGTTCCCTTCTTCTCAGTTGACCGTTTCATCCACCGTTACCCAGTCTAATGTATACACATCACATGGTGGACAAGGAAACTGGTTGCCTGAATGTTGACAAAAAGGCTAAATGATGCACGTTTTACATTAGACATTATTAAAATAAATATGAATTTTCATTAAATGTTAATACTTTTGTGCTGCTGATACTCGCAAAAATAATATAATGAAAACACACACACGCGCATACACATACACTGTTGAAAGCGAGCTACACTTAAGGGCAATAGTATAGCAGATGTTTAGACATTTCATGGTGGTTGACTAAAAGGCTTTAAGGACCGCATAGACGACTTTTATTATGCCATACCGATTGCGGCTATCTGTGCCTGGAACACATTGCAAACGTTAAGTTGTTTGCATGATATCTCAAAGTTTTTCAGAAAACTCCTGACGCCATTGCTGTGTCCATTTTTGAACCGCATGTTAAGATTGAGATCTGATATTCTTCCATGACTGAGTTACTGGCCCATTCTTATTTAGATGGTATGGAGACTTTGAAGGTTTACTCGGAGTTCTTATTGGGTGACATAAAAATGGTTAATCTCTTGTTTGAACTTGTCGTCCTATCCTGCTTCCAGAATGGACTTAAGTCCATATGACTTTTGTTTCAGCATTTTAGTTTCTCTAAGACGAAGAACAACTTCAGGTGCATAACACCTTAAATGGAAATCACTGGGCAGGATATCGAGTATTGTTTCCAGATCTGCTTGGAGAGCTTACCTAAGTGTTCCCGTAATGCCCACGCAGGCCATCCTTTGGAGTTTACTTAGATTATCGAGTTGTGATTTAGTATTCACTACAATCCATCATACCAGGATGACATATGACAATATCGGTCTGCGAAACGCCTACATACATATCTGGATATACCTGTATCTTTCTTCGGTTTCCAGAAAAGTTTACAGTCCAGAAATATGCACAGATATTTCGACTGGGAAGTGCCTTTTAGTCTTGCAGAGAAGACGTTTCATTAGTATTCTAGGAAACAACAGAATTAAGCTGACGAATGTGTGCTTCTTTATTGAACTCATTAAGATGTTACATTTCAGTCTTAAGATCTCTTTGAAAATATGTAGCTTTCTTTCTATAATAACATGATTTAAAAAGGTTCAATAAATTAAAATCTTAAAAGCGTTATTTAACTCTAGAACACTCTTTTCATACACTTAAATATAAAATATCGCCTGTGAAGCTACAAAATTTTATTTTTTAAAATAATTTTTTTACTAAAAAAATCGTATCTTGTAGTATACAATTATTTAATAAGAAAATAAAAGCGAAGTTTTTTAATTTTTTACAAGAAAATGTTAAAAAGAACAAATTTTTCTTTTATTTTACAGAGAAAAAATTCGAGTCGCCTCGCAGGCCGGGTTTAGTATTTTAGGGTTAAACTAATATTTGTCTAGAGAAACGGCACCCAGGCAGAATGGTCATGAGAGCGGCAACTAGTTTCATACCATTTAGGGCACCGAGACATAATTTCCGCTCTACTACAAAATGTTGCTTGGCTGAAATTGGTTCGATACCATTAACAGACCAAGCCTCAAACCTCGGTAAGGACATTTGCAGTGGAGATTTCAGTAGTAAAAACAGATTGTGGAGAATGCATGACCGTTTGTTGACCAGTGGGTTCGAATGAACGAGTGTACACATTACCGGCAGCTCAATGATTTCAGACAAGTGAACGGAAATATGCCCACGAATACACTAAATGAGCAAGTGAGGCTGTAATTTGGTACGTATTTCCCTGAATATTTCATATTGAAACACACGGGGAACTTTTATCAAATCAAAGTTTCTGTAACAGGGAACATCTTTTAAGTTGTACACCACATAATTTCCATACTTACTGACCTGGAAACAAATTTTTTTTAATCTGCATTTCTAGTGCTCCAGAAAAGGTTCTTCAGAAAAAATTGAACCCGAAGTCACACCCCTTCTCGTACCACCCATAGAAATGTAAGGCACGCTCACTTTTGACTTTCGGATACTTTGGAATATGAGACTTGTATGTTTCTACTGAGGGTGAGACGGGTATTTAATAACGTTTAAGAAATAACAAATTTTTTGCAGTATGTATCCCCCCAAAAAAAAATATTACTTTCAATATATTTTTTTTTCAATATTCGAAATATTTGTATCTGCCTATGGAATGTATACTTGGGACTAATATTGGCCTAGAATTAGCTGGTATATGCGTTGTTTCTTTGAAATGGTTGGTATTGAAAATGTACAGAAACAGGTGACGTTTCTTTCCTCACCAGGACTGAAAAACATTTTTCAGTGCACACACTAACCAGCCCCTGTACAACCAGATTATGTTTTCTGGCTACAGTAAGTCATGTTAGGCAAGGGCGGGACTAGCAAGGTTCGCATTAATCATGCCCTCCACCGATAATATTTTACATCTGCAACGAATCTCAAACGACCTGAAACTAAAGAAATGTCGCTTCAACTTTTCAGTCATCTATTTGTTAGTGTCCTCTTAGAACATGGCAACAGGACAAGCATACACTCATACGAATGGTGTATACAGAAGGGGCTCATAGGCAATTCCTTGAAATGTCAAATGTATATTCCGAGATCATCATTGCTGTAAAGGCAAAGAGATTACTCTCTTACTCATAAAGTCGACGGCACTTAGGAGGTGGAAAAGGCCATAGAAACAGGTTTTATGTATTTTTCAGCATTCCACGCTTTCCTAGAAGCTGCTGATTAAAAAATATCATCAGGCAATACTACCCTACTGCTATTTTTCTGCCCAGCACTGTCCCGGCACAAACGCAATGTCAGTTATGATGCATTGTTGAGTTATTAACTGCATGTGCGAGACCACACATGTTCTTACGCACACAGGCACACGTACACACGGTTAACCTCTGGGGCTCGGCGTATTCAGAACAAAAGTTAGTGCCCAAAACGACAGCAAGTGACAGAGACCGAGAGAGAGTGAGAGAGAGAGAGAGTGTGTGAGGTAGGAAGTATGAGGGAAAAAAAGGACGAGTACGAGTATAATAGAATTAAATGTTTTGTGTTGGTTTCAACTTAAAAATATAATTTGAATTTTGTGGTTAATTCATTTAAGCTTTTGCCCTTTACTACACGAACAACGAGCGACAAGCAGCGGTTTTTCTCCCCCCTATTTTTTTTTGGCTGTCACGTTCTGTGGAATTTATGGCAAATGTGTGAGAGTGCGAGTGAGTGTGTGTGTGAGTGTGTCTGTGCGGTATGTTCTTTATGACGTTAATACTTTTGTGGTATTTAGCCCCATTGTACGAGTATGTGAGTGTTTTTTTTAATGTTGTAGCTTGCACACAAACACGGCCACTTGCAAACTGACATAAGGATGTGGGTGAGTGTGTGTATGTAGACACTTACATACGCATTTCATAATTTAATAAAGTTTAAAAAACTTTTCAATTCAATTAAAGTTTGTTGGCGTATGACTAATATTATTAACATCGTTATTGCGGAGCCGAACGCGAGTATGAGTGCGTATGACTGCTCTCCCTCTCTTGCTCTGCTCGATGTGTGTGTAGTTATGCTTCAACATTACTTATACGCCACCTGAGAATTGAATTTAATTAGTTTCGGGCGGGCTTTTCTCGTTGTAGTCGCTTTTTTATGTTCATCAAAGTTCAAATTTGTTAATTATTTTTCATTTTTTGTGTGTGACTGGTTGAGGAGACTTGTGCGTTGCGGGAGGAGACTTTCTCAACTAATAATGAATATTATTAATGAAATTAAGTGCGTTGCATGTAAATGTGTGTTGTGTGTGTGTTAGCAACAGCGGGAGTTGGTGTCTGCTAATAATTGTTGTCATGAATTGCCTGAATATTTCATGTTAAATATAAATGAACTTGAGTGAGACGTGTACAGGAATATTCCAACTTCGATGTTAATTATAAATTATGAGTTAGTTTTAATTAAGTTTACATATATGCTCACGCATACAGTTACAGAACTACTTAATGCATAATTAGCCAGAGACTAAATTAGACATGTGCAGAATACAATTGATGTCATCATCGAATAGATTTCACAGATTGCAGCCAGTTAATGCCTAATAATTGAAGTGTCTGGAGATTTCTGACTGACTGTTTCTGTATATCAGATAGGTGCTTGCCTACGGAGGGGGGCCGGCGACTAATTACAGCCATTCAGAGCAAACAATAAAGACGCAGCAAATTCTTAGACATGACCTTATTAGTATATACGTGACTGTTGGAGCTATTATAAGTAAACTTTATATATTGGATGGATCATTACAGTAACGTCGTAATTAATAACACGATTTAATAAGAATTTCTATGCCATTGGTTTTCAACATATGACAAAATCATAGAAGAGGAGATGTTCCTTTATTATATTAATTTAACTTTAATAATTATTGTATTTTAGAAGAGGAGTTATTAATTTCCCCAAACATTTACAATGAAGTTCAAAGTTAAAATTTTAATTTTAAACATGGCAGACAAAGATTTTTTGTAGTTGGTCAATAGCTGGTGAAAGAAGCTCTGTATTTTTTTAAAATTATAAAAATATACCCGATTTTCCAAACATTTAAAATGATCTTTCAGTGTCAAAAGGTTAGTCGAAGTCGACATTTTCATCGTGGTAAAGTTCACCTACGAGCAACGTTTGGATATCAATAAACAGTTGGAAATGTGTGTAAAAATTGGGTCCAAATATTAGGTCGCTGTAAAATGTTGTGAGGCTGTAAACATGTCTGTCTGTCTATGCAAAGCAAACTGGTGGCCATAATATTGTAGTAACGTCTCTGAAATTTAGCAGGTATTGGCGCTTGTTACTTTGAAACGATTGTTATTGAAAATCTACCAAAAGGGTTGGGTGATTTCTTCACTCAAGGACTGGACAAAACTGTACAAAAACTTCACAGAGATTTTCATTGTGTTTTGTACAATCTGTAAGACTGAACATCACTTGCATATACAAAGTATGTTTTATAGGTAAAGTTTTAAAAAGTTTTTTTCTAAAAAAAAAAAAATAGTGAAAAATGAAGTCGACTTTTCGATTACGACAAAGTCGAGAAAACCGACTTTTGTTGCCTACTTTTTTTTAGAATAAATGAAAATATTGAAAAATGTCTGATATAAGTGCATTTATATAAATTTGCTAATACACATTAGTTTTACTACGTCTAGTACATCGTTGCTCTTTAAACAATCGCTCTGCTCTCGCTCTCTGATACAATTTTGGTCATCATGAAAATTATGCCACCTTCGACTGTCTTGAATTTCCAAAGGGAATTAATTACTTTGCCTATTAATATAGTTAGTACTTAATAATTAATAGATAACAACCCTTTAACGCTGAACTCAACTCAATATCGAATTTAAAATTCTGTATTTAAAGTGCATCTACAATTTTATATTAAAAAGTATTTATGAAAATCTGGATTGAATTTGAAAATCTGGATATAGAAAATATGCTCATTTCTTCGATCGATTGAACAGGATATCGAGCCCTAACCCCGAAAAAGACGTAAGCACCGAAAATAACATTTTACAGGAGAGGGTTTTTTTGTGGTCAAGCAAAAAAGTCGTGTGGCGCTTACGATACAATTGAATTGTATATTTGTAAATGTAAATTTATAATATTTTGGCATTGAAAGCGTTGGACAATGTTTGTTTTCGCGGTAGGACTCTATACTTTCGAGAACTAGGAAACTCTTTTTCTTTCGTATTCCATCAAAGGTATTGAATTGGTCCCTTTAACATTTTCGTTAAGTTCTCAACTTAATATTGTTTTGTATTTTGTCCATTAATTCGTAGAAATTAGTTTGTTTCTATTTTCAAATAGAAAGTCGAAAATCGACATTTATGGAAAAGTCAAAAGGACGAAAAGTTGACCTTTGCGTGAAACTATATAACCATACTCCAGCATTTTTAAATAACAGTATTCCGAGTCCGGATTCGACTCAGCTGTTCAATAATAAAATTTCGAAAATTGTATTTCCGTCCACTATTCCTATACTAAATAATACACTGAGGTGCGTTTGTAACTTAATGATGAAAAAATGCATATAATAGAAAATATTTTAAATTTTAAAAAATATTAACAGAGTAACATTTTAATAGTAAATAAAAGCCGTAGTCCAGCAAATTTTTCGTCTCCAGATTCCGACTCCGGGCACATTAGTCAAACTTGGACTCCACAGTCCTGAGTCCACCTATCTGTTTTTCCCTACTCAGTCTATCAAGCGATCCAGTTCTGCTGGACTACTTAGATAGTCCGGAGTCTCGCTAGTTTGTCAGATTTACAGTTCCCTGGTATGTCCCTGTGGTAAATGATGCACAGCTGAGGCAACTCCTTGATAGATCTGCTGCTGTCTAGCGCTGATGCTGACTTCGGAAAAACAGAATGCAGAGATTTAATGACAGCTTAACTGTCAGAGAATATGTTTATCACCGCAGAGGTGAGACTTTATATTTGATTCACTCTGCGTTATTGAAAGGGTTGAACTTTGCCATTTAATAATGGAACACAATATCATTCATATAACAACCACGACTGGCTTGGCGGTGCCTCATCCGATCAATCCAATTTTTTAAAACACTTTCGATTGTTTCGGGTGAAATCACTACAATGGCAACTGCGATTTCATGTTACAACGCTGTCAATTGTCTCTGGATGTTTTGCGTAACAATTGTCCCTAATGGCTCCCCACAGGAAATAATACAATGGTCTCAAATCAGAGCTTCGAAGTCTGTGGATTATTCAGATTTCAAAAACAGTGCATTAAATATCAAATTTATCAGACTTCGACTCTGACTCCACAGCCCTGCTAGGTTCAAAGACATTAAATCGGTTAAGGTAATCGATGCTGTGATAAAAGTTGACCGGTATGATTTATTAGTCGGTAAATTGTCATATTCGAAGACTGCATTGGACAGATGAAAATGACACCTCCATCCAATCTAATGTATTAGAGGTAGGAAAATAAGATTTGGTAAACATTCTACCCTCGATCAAAGTTAAATGCTTAGGAATAACTTAAGCGACCTTTAGATAAACATTATAGGGTAAATAATCTTGGAATACAGTACACATTGAACTAACAGATGGCATAGTATTGGTGTCACCATATCAGGAAAGTTGTAGGTGCACCTACCATCACTGTATGGAACAAACTGGCGGTGAACTGAACATTAGTTCCGGCTGATCCTAGTATATTTATGAATTATTTAACCTTATGATGATTATATGTATATTTACCTGAAATGGCAAAAAAAAAACATAAATTTATGAGAAAATATTGCAAAGGTCTCTATTGAAATGTAAATTAAAACAATGTGAGAATACAAATTTAATTTGTCGTTTTGTATTTCGTCAAGATAAAATCCCAAGTGCTTATTTAAGTGGAATACAATTTGTTAAAATATGTCAGAAGCATTTTCAAATATTTGTGAAGAAAAATGGTATGATTTCTATAGCATGTACTAGGAGTATAAACACATACAGTAGAGGAGTCACAGCTCAAAATATGTCACTTTTGGTGAACTTTAAAAAACAAATTTTCTAAAATTTTTGAAAAACTATTTTTTGGTTGAATTTAGAATTTTTAATGAATTAATATTTTTTTATATTTTTTTTTTGTCCTAAGGAACAAAAAGAAAGAAATCAGATAAATAACAAAAATGTCGGATATTTTGATTTGAAGTCGATAATTCAATGTTTGTCATTTAGTTTTTAATGTTTTAATACTGAAAGTGGTTTTAAATTTCTACCATGAATTTACCCAACATTAGCTTGAATTTATATTTGAACCACAGAATGTAGATTTGGGGGAAAATGGACAATGGACAAAAACCCAGTTCCATTGCATACAAAAATAATAAATATTCCGAAAATGTTAATATATTTAAATTGGTTTTCGTTGTATTTGAAAGTGAAATACAATTCTGTTCCATTCGGCTCGGTCAACGATAGTGCTGATGATGTTGTTTAGAATTCTCAGTCGCATTCTCTTTTATTTTTAAATTCTATGGAAATATACAAATTACAAATGCACAAAATATATCTAAATAAATAAATCGGATGATGTGAAAAAAAATAAAAACAGAATTCCCTCCCCCCCCCACAATTGTCTAGCATGGCCATGTGAAATGAAAATTGATTATTTAATCTGGGCAGTGGTTTTTTCTTCTTCTCTCCTCCGTTGAGAATGAACATTTATTTGGTATTTGTTTATGATATTATTTATTTGGATGTGCAAATGACACTCAGTCGGCACACAGATGTATGTGCGAGAGGATTTCAATATTTGTTTATGGTTTTAAAATGAACATATTTTTGTGGGATATGTTTAAAGGATTGAGATGGGACAATCAGGCGGATGTGACACCGTAACTGAATTTAAAATAGCACAAATAGGAAGAAGATATCAAGACCTCAGATATACTAGGACCACTGGAAAAGACTCTAGAGTCATTAGTTTAGTTGAGACTGCAGCAGCTTTCTAAGAGATGAAGAGAGCTGCCGCAATGGTCGAACTGTGGTTATGAAACCACTGTAATCCTGAGACATTTTTCGACAAGGGAGGCACAAGACTGCATGTCGACGGTTCTAAATTAAATATTCAAGTAGTTTCAAGTAGTTACTGTTTATCAGCAAGCGAGTCTGACCATTAAAGGAGTAGCAGAGTTAAACAACAGTTAAGCTGTCATTAAATCTCTGCATTCTGTTTTTCCGAAGTCAGCATCAGCCCTAGACTAACGCAGATCTCTCAGCGAGGTGGCTCAGCTAAACATCATACATCACAGGGACATACCAGGGAACTGTAAATCAGACAAGCTATCGAGACTCAAATTCCAGTCAAACTGGATCGCGGGTAGAGTTGATAGAGATAAAGCCGTTAGGTGGACGCTGGGCTGTGTAGTTGAAGTCTGACTAATTTGCCAGGAGTCGGTGTCTGGAGTCGATAAAGTTGCTCGTATCCCACTCCGAGTTTCATTTACTTATATTTTCCATAAAATAAATTAAGTATATTAAAAACCAATTAATATGTTAATATATTTTAAAATTTGAAATATTTCCGATTGTATGATTTTTTGAATATTTAAGTTACAAACGCACCTCAGTATATTATAGAGTATAGGAGTAGTAGACGGAAATACAATATTCGAAATTTTATTAGCTGAAGTCGGTGCCATTTTAGCTCAACAACACAGCCCTGGATGGACGTCTGCCCGAGGCTGCATTCAACCTAGACAGCTGTCGCCCCGTTGAGATGAGAAACGTTCTCACACGACTCTGTCGCTTTCATGTACTGTCTCATTGGCTGCTTCCATCATGAGAGAACATTGTAATGATTGAAGGGTATGAGAGAATGAGGCTGAAGGTTACAACTAATGACCACTCTAAAAGCTGTAGGTATGAAGAACAAGAGGAGTCTATTAAATACCTTCCCTACCCTGGCGATCATGTGGGCAGCAATATTGCGTTCCTTGGCGACATTATTTGAGTCAGGAACTTTTTTACTGGGTAAGCAATTCAAAATTTAAAATTCTAAATTTGAATCTTTATAGCCGATTCAAATTTAGAATTTTAAATTGCTTACTGATAGTAATGATATTTTTTTTTTTAAATTTCTGGTTTTGTTGGAAAGGTTGAGCTTTTGCATTCAACAATGGAATACAATATCATTCATATCACGAGCACGTCTGGCTGGGCAGTACCTCATCCGATCAATTCGATTTTTTGGAAAACTTTCAAGAGTTTCTGGACTGACAACTTCGATGTCATGTTTCAATGCTTCAATTGTCTCTGGTTGCTTTGCGTAACCATTATGTTTAATGACTCCCCACAGTATATAATCCAAAGGGCTCAAATAACGACCAATTGGAATCACAATTGCGACTGATTATTCAGATTTCAACAATAGTGGGTAAAATATCGATGGTTGCGTTAGCAGTGTGACATGTGGCCTCTTCTTGTTGAAACCAAATGTCGTCCATGTCATTCTCTTGAATTTTTGGAAACTACAAATTCGTAACTCTCGCAGCGAGTTCTTGCGTATTTTTCCGAAGAAAGTTGTGTATTAGGGTGGGATGAAATAAAAAAAACACACTCTGAAAGTAATGTAGTTTGGGGTCCTTAATAAGGGAACAATTTTCAGACCCTTAATCCTTAACCTTAAACCTTAAATGCTCAAAATTCTGAGTTATTTTGGCACAGGACTGTACTATTTTCCAAACATGATTGATTATTTATCATATTGGAAAAATAAATTAAATAAAATATTTTTTTTATTAAAAATTCCTCGACCTCATTAAAAAATTCTACTTCAAATTTTTTTTTTTTAGAAACTCTGGTCAGTAAATTTCACAATTTTAAACCAAGAAGTCCCGATAGTGGAAATTTAATAAAAAAAACATTTATGGTCGAAAATTGCAAAAAGTAAAATAACCCAAATAGTCTCTTCTTTAAAAAATTGACTTAATATAGGGTTTTCAAACAAGAGCTGTTATTCAAAATCACCCGGTGTAAAGCGGATCAGATCGAAGGCCCAAATTGAAAGACCTAATATCAGAAATAAAACTCTTTATGAGTTGAGTGCTTGTAAGTCACTGATTGAGGATTTTTGGGTCGTCGTGAAGTACCTTGTCGTAACGCAATACAGAAATTGGTGGAAAAATTCGAGCTTTTGGAACAAGTATCGTGAGATGATTAATTAATTTTTTAAGGTCGTAGTTGGATGATATTGATCTGGAAAATGTTGACTTTCAACAAGACGGCGCTACGTGCCACACAAGCAACGAAACCATTGCTCTTTTACGGGAAAAGTTCCTGGACCGTGTTATCTCTCGAATAGGTGATCACAATTTGCCACCGAGATCTTGTGATTTAACACCTTGCAACTTCTTGCTTTCCAACAGCCTAGCGTCCATTCAAGACCTCAATGATGGAATTTGTCAGGCTATCTAGGACATAGGGCAGCCACTTTTCGATTTGGTTATGGAAAATTTCATGAAAAGGATATGGTCCTGTGGCTATTTGGCTGATGTTGTTTTCATTATCTTTATTATGAAACAAACATCCGATGATTTATCTGAAAAAAATTTCATTTCTCTTTGAATACCAAAACAAGTCCTCTTTTTGGAAAACCCTGTACATTTATTTGGGTAAATTTTGAATAACTTGATTCATTAATTTTATGACATTTTGTCAAAATACAAAACTTAAAAAAAAAATTTTTTTTCCTTATTTTTTTTTGTTAAGGATCAGTTTCCAATTGTAAAATTTTTAAATTTATAAATAGTATATTTTATAGTGGATAGTTCAGCGGAAGGAAGGCTAAGAAAACATCGCACCCAAAATACAAAATTTTTCCAAAACTGACTTTTTTCCATAAATTAATTCAGAGTACACATCTCTAACTACTGCAAGAATTTCCTTCACATCACTATCTTCTTTAACTGAAAATGTACAGTTATGTATATTTGTGCATTAACTGCGTCCCTTCTGCACTATGAACTAAACAGAATTATTTTTAGTTGCTTTAATGTGCTAGAATTTTGAATTGTGTCCCTTTTGTAATTAGGGTGCGACATGTTCTGCACTAGTTTGCTCGGTATTACAATGGACCACAGAGTGTAAAGCCGAAGCCGCGCAATGAGCGGAAACAAAAAAAAAAACATATGAAATTGACCACGCAATGTTGTATTTGTTTGTCGTCCACTACTTTGCCGCTCATTGCATGGCCTCGGCCTAAGTGAGTCGGCATACAAAGAGGGTCCGGTGAACCTGCGCTATCCTGTCACTTTGTTTTTAAACAGTAAAAACCAATATTCGACCGAAATAACCAGGTTCTCATTTCAAAATGTCCTTAGTATCCTGTATTTGTTGAATTCATCAAAATAATATTTTCAAACTAATTATTGTCTCAATTGTGGTCCAGGTAAGTCGTACGCTAACTGAAATTAAAACAAGACTTTCCGTGCCCCCTTCATTTGCTTGAAATTAATTAAAAGTTTGCATTGACGTTGTCAGTAATTATGAATGCTTCTCATGCAAATATCTTCAGGCAATGGGAAATTGTCTATATGATTGACGTTTATGCATTTGAGATATGGTTAATATGACAATGTTGCCTTAACGACAATACGGCACAGTGGACAACATTTTGGGGAAAGGCAATGCATTTTGAGAGAGACCGTCAAATACAAGGTCTCAGTATTTCAAGCCGTAAGTCAATTATAACCGATTGATCTTTACTTGGTCATATTTGGTTTCCATAGCCCAGCTCCAGTGGACCTCAGTGGATTTACAAATTAGAGCTCTATCGACTTCCAAGTCGTTCAAACACATGACCACTGACTGACTGAATTAACCACCAAATGTCAACATTTCAATCAAATTCATTGTCTTTGGTCAGATTTGTCAACATAAACTTATAAGCAAATACTAAGCAATTCAATGTTTGTATGTTTATATGACCAAAATCCACAAAGTCACAGGTAAAACATCTAAAGCATCCCCGAGGTCCCCAGGGATACCTCACAATCGCAGAGCATTTTTCTAGACGATAGTGCGTTACAGAAACAGGTGATTTAAAAATGAGATGAGACTGCGAGGTAGGTGTTTACACATTCGTTTAGAGTACCAGCGAATTGAATTGAATCCTCCATAATGCAGAAGCCGGAAAAAAATCCATAGAATAACAAAACCGATAGAGATCATAACTTAGCTTATCATAGAGCCAAACAAATAAGATAATAAAGACATCGTCGTCGTTTAAAATTCACTAAGCCGATTATGTTGACCGTGAAATTAACGAAGAGCTCTGTGAACTTCGTGGACAAATTTCTTTATTTTTTTCAAAGTAAATTTCCCCATTTTGGAAGAGTTGTTCTAGCATTAAATGCATGATGCATGATGACTTGACAAACCTTACTGAACTTAATTGTCAATACATTTTGACTTTATCAGCTGTCAAAGCTACGCTTTTGATGTAGAATGTGTGTTCTCATGCAGCTCAAACAACACACATATACATTGTACAGGGGGACGGAACTTGGTGCGTATGATCTGTATGCAACTGCAAGTTGTTATCACTCATACGCTGGCGTTCTAAAATGTGTCTTCATACTTAGAAAGGTTCAAAATTGCAAAAACTCACCTTATATTTTAGAAAAATATTTTTAAATAAGATTTTTTAAAAGTATATTTATTTTTTATGAAAAAAAAAAAACGATTCTTATCTTGCAAATATACTGGCTGGTTCAGCAGAACTCATAGAATGCTAGTACCGAGCCTGTCAGCTGCGAAAGACATGAATTAATTTTCCGGCCTTTTTATACACCTTGGAACGTAATTGCCATTAGGAGTTTGTAATCTTTTCATTTTCATGATATTGTGTTCATAAAAAGAATATTTGGCGCCCCGGTTGGCGAGTTGGTAGAATGCTTGTCTATCAGCGTGGGGGTCTGATATGGTCTGTGTCACCCGGTCTACCATTGGACTCAAAATTAGAATATAAATTCACTTTGTATTGTAACACCGTGTTACAAAAAAAAGATTTTTTTCTGTCCTATGAACCAAATGCACATATTCGCAAAGAGGGGAAAAAATAAAAAAACACGTGTATCGGCGATTTTCATGTACACGTCAGAATCGAGCTGATTTTTGGCAGGCAGACTCGTGGAAATTTCTGTATCACGTCAAATTTTTTAAAAACAATTTTTATCAATTCTCAGATTTTCCCCAATTTTTATTATTTTTGAAAAAAAATATTTTTTTCACTTTTCTTAGCATAACTTGAAGAGACTCCAAATTTTTAAACTACTTAAGCGTTACGAAAAAAAAATGTTTTTTGACTGAAACCTTAAAAAAATCCATAAGCATTTAAAAAAAAAAAAAAAAATTTAGGAAAATCTAAGAATTGATAAATATCTTATTTTTAAAAAATTTGACGTGATACAGACATTTCCACGAGTCTGCCTGCAAAAAATCAACTCGATTGGATCACTGAAAAAGGGTTAAAAATCGATCCAAAGGCTTTCACACAGACTTCAAACTTAAAAAAAAAAAATTCTGACGTGTACATGAAAATCGCCGATACACGTGTATTTTTATTTTTTCCCCTCTTTCCGAATATGTGCATTTGGTTCATAGGACAGAATGTGTGTAACACGGTGTAATTAATAATAATTAAAAACCCAGATCGTTTAGCTTGCATTTGAGTACAAGATACTCTCAACATAACGCTATGAGAAAAACACATGAAAAATATCCACTTTTGCTTTGTTGGCGTCACAACCTACAAGGAAATCTTCATATTGCTCATTTACTTCACTGGTATCACAATTCAAAATTAATTTTCATTTTAATTTTTTGCTCAAGAAAACTCTGAAAATCTCTTTTTTGAGTTGACTTTTGTTCTGCGTGAATGACATACATTAGGGTTAGTCATTTTTTTTAGATTCAAAATCTGTGGAAATAGCATATAGGGCAGGCAAAAACAAGCAGAATTGCATTTTTACTTTTTCGAAATTGTGAAAAAACGTTCCGCACAAAATGCAATTACTTTAGCTCAAAACCAACTTTTTTATTAGAATTTTTTTGTGATTTTTAAAATTTGATAATATTTTTTTTTTAAAAATTTTTTTTTATTCTTTTTTTTAATAAATTTTGATAAATTTTTAATAAAATGTAATTTGATCCAAAATATGTCATTTATTTTTCGATATATATCGATTGTAATATATGCAATATGAAATGAAACCGAGTTGCAAATTTTAAAATCGATGTAGTTTAAAAACGAATGACAGATTTTTGATCAAATTGCATATTTGAAATCGATGCACTAAAACCAACTAAAAAAAATTTCTCAAATTTAAAAAAAAAGTAAACTAAAAAAGTTTGTTTTTAGCTAAAGTAATTGCATTTTGTGCGGAAGGTTTTTTTACAATTTCGAAAAAGTAAAAACGCAATTCTTATTATTTTTGCCTGCCCTACATGCTATTTCCACAGATTTTTGATATTCGCAAAAAATGAAAAAATGACTAACCCTAATATACATATGTCAGGGGTCTGGTTTATGTGGGAAACCTAAAACCAACTAAAAAAAATTATTTCCAAGAACAACTATTGCAGAAAAAAATTTCTCAAATTTAAAAAAAAAGTAAACTAAAAAAGTTTGTTTTTAGCTAAAGTAATTGCATTTTGTGCGGAAGGTTTTTTTACAATTTCGAAAAAGTAAAAACGCAATTCTTATTATTTTTGCCTGCCCTACATGCTATTTCCACAGATTTTTGATATTCGCAAAAAATGAAAAAATGACTAACCCTAATATACATATGTCAGGGGTCTGGTTTATGTGGGAAACCTAAAACCAACTAAAAAAAATTATTTCCAAGAACAACTATTGCAGAAAAAAATTTCTCAAATTTAAAAAAAAAGTAAACTAAAAAAGTTTGTTTTTAGCTAAAGTAATTGCATTTTGTGCGGAAGGTTTTTTTACAATTTCGAAAAAGTAAAAACGCAATTCTTATTATTTTTGCCTGCCCTACATGCCATTTCCACGGATTTTTGATATTCGCAAAAAATGAAAAAATGACTAACCCAAATATACATATGTCAGGGGTCTAGTTTATGTGGGAAACCTATGATGTTTTTTCCATATTTCCTCAGTAAGACGCAATTGAAAACTTTAAACGATTCTGCGTGTTTTGAGATGTGCCACTATTGATGTAATTGTAAATGTACATTTGTTACAGATAACCCTGCCATTATTGTCTACAAAACAAAAGAAAAATATGGGGAACAAATTCAGTGTCAGCTTAAAAATATTCTGGGTCTACATGAGCACGAGCATGTTCATTTGAAAAATGTCATCGCCCGAGTAACTTTTTAATTCGAAAAAAGTCCAAACAGAATTGCACAGTAAAATGATTCCATAAATAAACTCTAACATTCATGTCAAATGTCACTGCCAAGGAATTTTCGTTCCCAGTCGGTCAACAGAAGTTTGTGTGTTGGTAAAAAAAAGTGTGCGTGTGTTGGGGTTTTTCGAACAATCACCTACTTATTTCCCTTAAGATTCCATGAAGAAACAGACGTGGAACGTCTCTTAAATCAGTCAGATTTTCTAGATTGTAGAGAAGATTGTGGGGGTAGAGAAAAAGTCTCAAATCACACAAATTTTCATCCTCATGAATCTACGAAGGAGTTGCAAAAGAAAATGTCATGAACAGTCATCGTATAAATTGGGACATTGAGAGGATTTATTTATATGCGTCAAACCAGGGTAATTTACAAAGGGTGTGCCAAAGATCTACACATTTCACTGATACAACAAAATTTGAAAACATAGTAAAATTAAAAAAAAAAAAAAACAGTTAGTCAAAAGATCAATGCATCAAAGTAAGCAACGAAGAACGATTATGGAACCTTTCTTTATCAATGGCAGCTCCGATCGGCTATGGCTTTTTCTATAGATGTTTTAAGTGGCTTATAGATTACTTACAGATATCCGCGGGTAAAATTCCGTTTGCTATTCTTGCCACGACTCGAACATGTATTTTTTGTATGTTTGTCATAAGCATGGAATTGTGGCTTTTAACTTTGCCTACGTCTCCATAGACAATTGTTTTCAATATTTGTCTAATATTAGAACTTTTGACTCTTTTTGTCACCGTGCCGCGTAGGGTTCGATGGAATCATTGTTTCATTAGGCCGGACGCTTTTATGCAACGCACAGTAGACAGAAACACCAACAGTCATCGGCCTACATTCATACTCACAAACAATGTCTTTGTATGGCAGAGAGAGAGTGGGGGAGAGAGTTTGGTGGATTACATGTGACATAAACACGCCACTTGTTGTCATTATCAGCGTCAGTCAGCACTTTGGGCCAGCTTTGAATGTAGCCATAATGAGCAGATGTCAGTGTAGTCGTGGTCCCTGTCATTTTGTGCACGTGAGTGTGTTTCTTTGGCCATCCCTTATGACATCCTTAGACAGACACTCATGTGTATTTGTGTAAAATGTCCTTCGCTTATATTTGCATACAAACATAAACATATCTAACAAACACACTTTGGACTCGTACACACACACACACACATGTATACACAAATACAAAAGAACCACTGAACGAGTGGTTTAACTTGATTTATAGAACAACAAGACACTCATACATGACCTGTCACCGGGGCCCCTTCTTGCAAATCTCATTTATCCATGGACGTGGTTTTGACTTGACGACAGTTGTTTGTGTATTTAATGTAAATACACGAGCGCACACATACACACGCTCGTATTGTGATATACACAAAAGGGTTCAAGTGCTCCATTCTCTATGTGTGCATAATGGAAATTATTGACGTTGGCAGTGTAATGAATATAAAGGCAGCCGATTAATTTGTTTATAAATATATGTGTAGGTGTGTTTGGTGAGTTTGTGAAAACTCAATCAATTTGCCTTCTCATCCAATGTTGAGTTGCTGTGACTTACAGCTACACAACGGAGGTCATTCATTCAGGGTTTTTTGCACGATGGCGAAGTCAAACTTCAAAGATATCTCTTTATATATTTTTGTGTTTGTGTTAAGAGAGTTTGTGTTCAGGGTTTTTGCAAGGACTGTTATCGAAATATTGTTATGAACTAACGAATCATATCAACGACGAGTTTGGCCCATGTGCTCCGTAATCGGTTGAACATCGTTCAAGATGCCCAATCGAGATGACCACAAAGAAATTATTAACAAATTGTGGGCTTGTTGATTGCTGGTGGTATATGTGGCTGATTATATTTGGTGATTGCCTCCAAATTGTCTAATTGGTTGGATTTTCTGGTTGAACGACCAACATGAAATTTTCCATATCAAAGGGGTTTTTAAAATTAAACGGGTCAGTTTGAGACAGGGACTCAAGCAGGGTCCTGAAGAGGGTTACCTGGTGTGTATAGAATCGTTGAAAGATATCTTAAACTATGTTTGTGTTCCGATTAGCATCATAAATAACACTACTCAACAAAATGAAAAAAATTTCATGTTCTCCGGATGCGATAATTTTTTCTGTGTAGATAACCTTGACATGAGCTCGAAAAACGCAATAAAAAAATTTTTTTTCGTTTGGTTTTTGTATTATTTTTTTTTTTTAAATTTTAAAAAAAATTTTTTGGTTAATTTGTTTCGTCCGGCATAACTCGGGAACCACTAGCCCGATTTAATTGAATTAAATTTTAAAAAATTACAATTCCCTTAATCTGTTCATATATTGTTTTCCTATACAAGCAACAGTTTCCAAGTTAAAAATGAATATATAAAGGAAAAAACTTATTTTTTGCCTAAAGATTTAAATTTTTTTTTTTTAAAAAATCCATAAAAAATCCAAAATGAAAAAAAATGTCAAATCTTATTACTTTTACGTAAAGTCACATAACCTATGAGCAAAATGAGACAAAGATCATGACAATCGATGCACGCGTTTCGCTTTTATTCGCAATTGAGTAAAGGTATGAATTTCAAAAATTTGCTCGACATATGCACAACTTTGTCTATGGTAAGGTTTTTTCTTTTTTATTACAAAAAAAAAAATAAAATTTGTTGGGTGACAAAAATATATGAAAATTTGAAATTTTTGAAATTCATACCTTTACTCAATTGCGAATAAAAGCGAAACGCGTGCATCGATTTTCATGATCTTTGTCTCATTTTGCTCATAGGTTATGTGACTTTACGTAAAAGTAATAAGATTTGACATTTTTTTTTCATTTTGGATTTTTTATGGATTTTTAAAAAAAAAAAAATTTAAATCTTTAGGCAAAAAATAAGTTTTTTCCTTTATATATTCATTTTTAACTTGGAAACTGTTGCTTGTATAGGAAAACAATATATGAAAAGATTAAGGGAATTGTAATTTTAAATTTTTTAAAATTTACTTCAATTAAATCGGGCTGGTGGTTCCCGAGTTATGCCGGACGAAACAAATTAACCAAAAAAAATTTTTTAAAATTTAAAAAAAAAAAATAAAACAAAAACCAAAGGAAAACAAATTTTTTTATTGCGTTTTTCGAGCTCATGTCAAGGTTATCTACACAGAAAAAATTATCGCATCCCGAGTACATTTTGACTGTTGACTAGTGTAATAGACTGTTCAGAAAATCCTTATCAATGTCTCCAAAAAAGTGTAGTGTGTCTCCAGCATTTATTTGGATTGTGGCGACTTTTCAAAATAGTATGCAAGCACTGGCTAACCAACTTCGGATATATAAAATTGCTTAATTTGGGTGCATCGTATTTGCCTTCTAGGCAAGACTTTATCAATACCTTAATAAATCTCCTCTACTCTAGGAATTATTTGCGATAAAGAAAATAAATTCGCACGATCTAAATTTTATGATATCCGTAATTGCAGAAAGAGAATGTTTGGCTCGGCGTGTAGTTGGAATCGCAACCGGTCTGATCCAGAAGTGATAGCAGAAGTGTTGGATAAGGCTCAAGCTGCAACCAAGAGAGCCCACACAGCGAATTTTCGAATTTGTTTCTCAGGCATACCAGGTGGACCCTCCTGGTTGGTATGCTAGGTTTACTCGGGAGTTGTGCTAGCCGCATTCCAGTTACCACATGTGTGGCGGCGCACCACTGCTCAGACCTTAACGGTGATAATGTTTAGTGGTTACGGGATTTTTTTATAACACGTGTCCCGAAATTTGGTTTTCTACACTTTCTTTTTACATATTTTACATATTTCACAGATTACATTTTCATTCGGTCAAATATCCACAGTTACAAGATGGAATCGGCAGCTTACAATGGTCGTTTGCCCAAAAAAATGCATCTCGCAACTAATTATTCTTAATATGACTCACTTCCTGTTCTACTTTATTTTCCCTTTTCCTTACCCATTTAGTTTGGTTAAAGACCGAACCCGATCTGCCTGGAGGGCAGCCCATTCAACCTCTACTTAATTGTAGACATGAAGTATTTTATAAGTGTGTATAAAATTACTAATTACATGTACTGCATTTACCTATCAAACAATTTTCTTAGAAGATACTCGCATACGGTCGTAGACGTGTGTACACTGGGGTGGATTGTCAAATGTTTAGAAGAAATTTTCTACTCAAACATGGAAACAAAAAATCCTTTATGTTGTTTGTTTATTTATTTATTAATTACAATATAAAGGAAATTTATATTCTAATTTGTCGGGGCCAAGGGTAAACCGAGTGACACAGACCTTTTGTGTAGCCTCTGGTGGGAATCGAACCCAAGCACGCTACCAACTCACCCTACGGGTTCGTTAGTTTATGTTTTGAATTTTATATAAAGATTTTCTTAAATTTTGTGTATTATGAAAAATCGAAACCGCTATATGAAACGTCCGAATTCACTTAAGCGATTTTTTCATTTAAACAGCTTGAAATTAACCGAATTCGGCAAACATTTGGGACACCATTTCCACCCCTATTTCACTTAAGCTATTTTTTTCAATTAAACAGCTTAAACAGCTAATTAACCGAATTCGACTTCCATTTTCCATTAAACGATTTTTTATGTAAACATTTGGAAATGGTGTCGTAATCGCTATATGAAACTCCCTATTTCACTTAAGCGATTTTTTCACTTAAACAGCTTGAAATTAACCGAATTCGACTGCAATTTTCCATTAAACGAATTTTTTAATAAGCATTTGGACACCATTTCCGCCATTATATGAAACCTCCTAATTCACGAATTCGACAAACATTTGGGACACCATTTCCACCCCTTATGAAACGTCCTATTTCAATTAAGCGATTTTTTTCAATTAAACAGCTTAAACAGCTAATTAACCGAATTCGACTTCCATTTTGCAATTTTCCATTAAAGGAATTTTTATATAAA
The DNA here is from genome assembly GCA_958296145.1 of Hydrotaea cyrtoneurina. NCBI lineage: Eukaryota > Metazoa > Arthropoda > Insecta > Diptera > Muscidae > Hydrotaea > Hydrotaea cyrtoneurina. Next base: position 44,001,471 of record OY282514.1, on the reverse strand, counting down.
CATTTGGAAATAGTGTCGGAATCTATATACATATGTATATGATATTTTCCTAAGCGATTTTTTTCCATTAAATGGTTGGTAATTATCCGAATTCAACTGTTATGATATTTGGCTATTTAATGTCGAACGCACTCTATAAACTAAAGCTTTTTTTTTGTATTTGTTAACATTGTGAAATGTTGAAATCTCCCTATGAAAAGATCTGTCTGTCTTATGGGATATTTGCATTTATAGGGATGGCTTTTATCCGAATTCGTGTGTTCTACAATTTGACTTGTTAAGTTCAACGCCTCAACCAAGTGATACTTTTAATAATGATGTCGAAAGCACTTTATGACATTTACTTTTCAACATAAGCGATTTTGCAATTAACCGAATTTTCATATAAAAGCAGTGAAATGCTTAGAAATGCAATGTCGAAATTCCTGTAGAAGAACCTGAGTTCGAAACCGGGTAAGACCATCAAACGTTTTTCAGCGGCTGTTTCCACCTCGTTAATGTTGGCGACTTTACGAGTAAGAGAGCAATCCCTAAGCCATGTAAAACTTCTCTAGAAAAGCATTAGCCGTTCTGGGCCGGCTTTAAACAGTAGGTCCCGGTCAGTGAGTATACAAAATTATATCGTTCACAGCTCAGTGATTCGAGAGAAGTTCCCCGTCTGTTCCATCATGGAATGTTAAGGGAAATAAGTAAGATTGCAATTATCCGAACGTGCCTTCTAAACTTAAGCTATTTTGTTATTTACCAGCAGAGTGAAATGTCGAAATCTCTCTATGAAAAGATCTATCTCTCTTAAGTGATTTGTTCACTTATATTGATTGGAATTATCTAAATTCGGCTATTATACAATTTGACTTGTTAAGTTCACCGAATTTTCATATAAAAGCAGTAGCAGAAAAGCAGCAGAAATTATTTCGAAAGAGATTCCGTGTGTTTCTTCAATTAAGCAGCTTGCAATTATCCGATATCGATTGCGATTCTCAATTAAACGTATATTCACGTAAAAAGAGTGACATGTTTGGAATTGATCTCGAAATCTCTATATATAATATTTTGTTTTACTTAAGCGATTTTTGCAAATATCCAAATAAAATATTTATAAAATATTATTTGTTGAATTTGAAATAGAAAGTGTTTTTTTTTTCGTTACAACCAAAGTAAATGTTTCATTCATTTTTTTTGGCAAATGTATAAAATTTCCAACCCTAATGTACACACACACATATGTATTTATAAAGGCCAACTCTTTTGTTTCCTTGTATAATTACTAATATACCGTCTCCCTATATAAATATATATTATACCAGGAGTTACCATGGTTTCTAGGCACCCACACATCAGTGGTGGATTTGATAAAGAGCCTCCTAATTTGCCCAAATTTTAATTATTTTGTATAACCTCCAGGATGGAGTATGGAGAAGACAGGTCATTTAGTTTGCTATGCCTTAAATTGGTCTGGCTGGACCTCGTCGAACGAGAAAGGCCTAAGGCTACCACTACCGATGTAGGGGCAGGCAGGGCAGGTCGAGACTCCACAGGATATATCACGTGGAACAAGGCATGTATGTGGTTGGTATCACGAACTGTAGAAAACATTACCATTAATGTACCACGCCTAGACCAACATAAGGTATAGCCATCTATGTTTTTCCGTCTATGGAAGGACCTGAAATTGTACACAACAATTGTGGATTTTTGTAATGAATGTAGTAAACTGTCGCCTTTACTTCTGGCAACTACTAAAGGCCTGTCACCTTCGTCCCTGGAATTTCAATACCTACACTTACATTATTACCCTCGCTCATAATACTGCTTTTAATTGGAAATTGCTCGTATTGAATTTTTTATTAATTACACATGATTAAATAAATAACTAATTGGTCTTTGTTCCTCTAAAGACTGGAAGCAGTAAATACATATAGACAAAAGGAACACACACACACACATACCTTTTGCTGATATGTGTATGTATGCCTTACAGTACGTACGGTGGTATCCGGGGAGGTCTGTTGCCTGTTCCGGTATCCAGGTTTATATTTATTATCCGTTATTGTTCTTGTATTGAACTATAAAATGCCAAAAGTACATTAAACATTTGTTCAAGTCGATTAAATAAGATGATTGTGGGTACGGTTTCTTGCCTCATAAGAGGTTTAAATTTTAAATCCACAGTTACCCAATGGTATTGGTGGATGATTGTTGTATTGTACATATTCACTTATTAGAGTACGTACTTATCTGTATATCAGCAGTGCTGACATGAGTTCTACCAGCTACCACTTAGTAAAGGAAATAATAAAATATGAAAATCATATGTTCATACAAAAAAATATGCACATACGAATACATGCATAGAGCCATTGTATCTGCTTGGGTGTAGCTTCAAAAACCTTAAAAATATACTTTTATTTTTATTTTTCACTTTCTTTATGAGAGGAACATAAATAAACAGAATGAATGATGTTTAATTTTAAAGACTGTTGGCTTTTAATGGGTTATATAAATAAAAATAAAGTAAGAACATCTTAAGCCGATGACAGTACAATCTAACAGTCACAAGTTCTCTCTCAGAAACCTTGTGGTGGCTCCAAACACCTTGGGAAGACACATAGCGAGAATATTTGAAATACTCAAATATAATGATGTTGTCTGGATTGATGGTGACTTTTTCTATTAATAAACATGTATTGGCATTGACACAACATCTGAATGATTCACAGCCAAGCAAATAGTGTACACTTTTTACTCATGTACTGTGTACTCATTTCCAACATTCGGTTTATGCGTTCGGGTACGTCAAAGTGAAGAGAGTCAGTACACACTATTGAACTCAGTGAAGTTATTGTTGTTTCCCATAAACGAAAAAAGTCGTCATAAATTATTTTATGACACTCTCACACACAAGCACATATGTTTCATCTGAAATGACACCGAGTTCAGTACTGACGTTCGGGTACGTCAAAGTGAAGAGAGTCAGTACACACTATTGAACTCAGTGAAGTTATTGTTGTTTCCCACAAGTCGTCATAAATTATTTTTATCACACTCTCACACACAAGCACATATCTTTCATCTGAAATGCCATCGAGTGCAGTACTGAAGACTGCAATAGGCCAATGAAATTTGTATCTTGCTCTGCATCTTTTCAGATGTCTTGGTATTCATTTGCTTTGATGTCTGCTTCTGTATGAATGATGTCTTCACAAATTCATTTGTTTTGTAGGTCTATAAAGAATTCGCTTTTCAATTGAAGGTCGTTTCAAGAAATTCATTGCAGAAGCGTGATATTCACCATGATCAGCTGTGGCAGTGTAGGTGTTCTTAAAACCATAAAAAAGGCGACTGACACTCTTAAAATGTTCGTGATTAGAAAGAACTAGGAGAGAACTATTTTTAATTAGTCTATCTTAATATATATTTACCATCGACACTGATTCACTGACTCTGTCACGCAGTACGTAGGAATTGAAATAGGCATTCTATAATTTTCTATAAATAATAATAATAAAAAAAATAATATTTTTTTTTGTACAGAAATTGTGTTTTCCCCAAATTTTTTTTTTATCAACATTTTTTTTTCGAAATTTTTTTTTTTTACAAAAAATTTTTTTTTACATTTTTTTTTCCAAAATTTTTTTTTCCAAATTTTTTTTTTCAACAAAATTTTTTTTTTCAACAAAATTTTTTTTTTCCACAAAAATTTTTTTTTTCAACAAAATTTTTTTTTGAACAAAAATTTTTTTTTTCAACAAAATTTTGTTTTTCAACAAGAATTTTTTTTTGAACAAAAATTTTTTTTTTCAAGAAAGATTTTTTTTTTACAAAAATTTTTTTTTCAAGAAATTTTTTTTTTTTTCACAAAATTTTTTTTTTTTCAACAAAATTTTTTTTCCATATTTCAACGGGGGCCATAGGCGCATTACAACTTACTAGTTAGACTATATGATCACAAAATTTACAAGTTATTCGAGCTAACTGTTTGAGTATATAAGCGTTGCCATTTCTTTTACACGACTTTACGAGCAACAAGATAAGGAGCATGGTTGATGGCCTCTCTTGTTTGTGGACTATCCAACGTAACAATTATTCATGGACAACTTTTGATTTAAGGTAGACGCGGTTTGACTAACGGCCTGACCCTGTCACTCACTCTAATTTTTAAGCAACACACCGCTTCACCTCAAAAATTCTGGGGACTTTGTGAGTAAGAGAGTAATCTCTCAGCCGTGTACAATTTCTGTAGTAAAGCATAAAAAGTTCGGAGCCGGCTTTGAACAGTAGGGGGTCGGTTAGTGAGGCGGACTGATTCGGAGACAAGTTCCCCATGTGCTTCTTCATGAAATGTTAAGGGAAAGAAATAAGGAAGTATTTCTGTAGGTATGTGTTAAGACTCTGTTGGAAATTAAATGAGTTCCGTATTACAAGCGAAAGGGTGCGGTCGATGTTATGTTGTTAGTTCCTAGTTTCAACATAACCCTTTTGGTGGACAATAACTATGAATTCATATCAGCCCTAGATTTTATTTTCGGCGGGATGAAAGTAAGCCCCAAAGTGACAATAAAGCCCTTAAAAATGTTTTTTCTTTATTGCTTTTTTTTTAGTATTGACAGAAATCGGAGCCAATTTATGCCGCGGTTATTTTTCATTCAGAGGTTTGGGTAGTTATTTCATATGAAATAACGCCCCAACTTACGAAATGAAATAAAGCCCCCAAAAAAATGAAAAAATGCCCCAATCATCGTTGTTGTTTTCCCTGTACTGATGTTTGGGGATTTATTTCATTGTCACTTTGGGGATTTATTTCACCCCGCCTTTATTTTCGATTTTATTTAGCCAATTTTAATGCAGTTTTTTCTTGGACACCAAACGTCCGGACATGTCCGTCATTCATCCATGGACTTCCTATGAATGACGCATGTTAATTATTTAATTTGGCTAAGTATTTTATTTTCTTAATGGAACTTATACTCTTCAAATATATTCAATTAGTATTAAGCTGGAAATTCATATAAAAGTCTTTTGTTGGCATTTAGAATTTATGGCCATGAAATTTGATGAGAAAAACGATTACATATGAGTCATAAAGCTGTAAACGATGACGACAACAACAATAACAGGGGCGGTAATAATAATATTTTTCATTGTTGCCACAGTTTCACCATACAGAGCAGTGAAGGCGGGAAGAGATGAGATGATGGTTTTAAACAAAACCGCAAAAACATTCTGATACCTTTGGCAGTTGAACTGGCAGGCATTTTTTTAAATTTGTCATGGGTTTTTTCGTCTGGAATCGTTAAAATCCACTTTATTATTGTTTTTTCCTGCATAATGAACCGAAGATGAAGGCTTTGTGATTATTGCCACCATCGGTTGTGGCTGTGTCTGCCAGGGCGGAAATAATGTTTGTTGGTTTCAGGGTCAGAAAAGCAAAAAATTACAAAAAATATGCCAACTCTATATGATTCTTATTATTGCAAGTAGTTCTTTTGTGATTCTCCTTGGGCTTTTTCTTATGCGCAACTAACAATAAATTTAGAATTTTATTGGCAAATAGTCAAAGCATCTCTGGTCGAAAACCAAACCGAGAGTGTCCTTTTGCCCTGCTTACCTTAACGCATAGTAATCATCCGAATGGTCGATTTTCAAGGACTCGCCAGAAATCCTTTTTTCAAATAAATAAAACATTGCGATGATTTTTGTTGTTTGGTGTCGTTTGGGTGATTCACATTTATTTCACGTAAATTAAATTAAATTAAATTAAAGTATAAGTTCTATATTTTTTTCTATCATGACTAAAATCCACCTAAGGAACTAGTGACGAGTTTGTGTGTGCATGTCTCTAATTGTGCCTAAATGCTTAAAATAAATAATGACAAATCAAGAAATAGATAGAAACTCCCATACAATATGTAGGAGTTTGTAATGTATAAATATGTTTATAAGTAAGTAAATGTATACAATATATAAAATTGCTAAAATATCAGATTCAAAACTGTATTATTGTATATTTGTTGGTGTTTTCTTTTTGGTGGTGTCCTTTTACATTATTTGATTTTCTTTGGCATTGAATTGTGGGTCGTGTTTTTTATAATATACGTTGAATTTACATAAACATTCAAATATGGAAGAGATGGCAACTGAAGCACTGCATTTAAACGATCAATAAAGAGTTTATATTAAAAAACGATAAGTAAATTTGTTGTTTAAGTTTTTCGGTGCATTTTAGGTTTCCTCCTCTGTTTTCAAAAATGAATTGATTACCCAAAGGTTATAATTGCCAGTTTGTATGGAAGGTGAAATTGATAACCGTTGGTGAAATTATGATGAATGCAGTATCTATTTTTGTTTTATTTAATTTCAATATTTACGGCCGGTTTCCGTAAATGAATTCGTTCCCTTGTTCCAAATTGTCAAAATAGAAGTCGCAATAAAATGAGGTTTTCCTAGGAATGAGATTTGTATAATAACAGGTGGCGCAAAAGTAAACTTCCGATGTTTTTTTTTGTAATTAAAAAAAAATGAAAAACTTTGATTCTTCTTGTGGATTATTTTTATTTGGTCTTTTAATTTTTTTTTACATCAAGTCGAGAATATGATGTCATGTAAATGGCCGCCGCCACAGTTGATTGTCACATTAGGGGCCAATCGCAAAATTTATAGCATTTTCTGATAGGAGGATTACTTTTGTGCCACCATGAAGTCTGAAACCTATGTAATGGCACTTCCAATATCGACGATTTGTTGCTGACGAACGAATGAATTCGTTTTATGGAAACCAGCAGTTATTCTGCCCTCGAAATCGCTCCAAAATTGTACATTGACAACAACACGTAAACACGTAAATTTGAGGTGATTTATCATATTTTTCTGGGGCCATACGTTCATTTTGAAATTGGGGCCATTTTTTAAAATGTGATGATAAAAAAAATGATTTTTTCACTTTTGTTTTGGGGTTGTTTTTCATTTTTATTTTAGTTGATTTTTCACATTTTAGTTTGGGGTGAATAATGGGTGCATAATGAAAAATCTCCACAAATTTGAGGCTATTTTGTAATTTTTGAATTGGGGCGATTTTTCACTGTGGCCACTGTTTACGGAGCCAAAACATTACCAGCAATTCTTGCATTTCTAACTATAAATTCTTTATTTTTCAAACGGTGACTGGAAATTAGGCCCCACGAAAATACACTAAATATTTTGGGAAATTACACCTGGAGATGCAGAGTACGTAAATTGGAAATAGACCCTTAACAAATTTGCAGAGGGGCCTAACTTCATCAATGTTTATTGAAGTCATAAAAATACACCGCAAACACAGGCAATGTTTCGCGTAGTTATTCTCTGTGTAAAATTGGGGCCTATTGTCATTTAGACGATATTATGTATTCGTATGTAAAAACCCAAAGTAAGACCCACAAATTAAATGGGTATTAATTTTGTTCTAACATTTGGGGACCGATTTCATAATGAAAAAATATGAAATTAAAAAAGAACATAAAATTTCAATTTACATTTTCAATTTCGGATGAATTTTCGTGGGTCCTTTTTTCCTAACACCTTCTCAAATGTCTTAATCGAATTACACGAAGAGATATTTTTGTTTGCTAAAGACTACACATATATGTCAATGTTTGGTCAAATGTTTGCGGGGATTACCATTTTTTTTTTACGAAATTTGGTATGGATCTGAATGAAAATGTCAAGGTTTGTGATTGACATCTCTATACGATGGACCGGTAATGTTTTTTGTTCCCTAGAAAGTCGTACAATAATACAAGAGACCTTATTGAAACGATGAAAGTCTTTAATTGCCTTTGATTGATTGCCTTTAATTTCGGCTCCCTGAAAAATTGACACATGGCCCCAATTTTTGACTTGTTTGGATAATGAAAAATCGCCCCCTATAAATTATGCAATTTAACCACAACTCAAAGCGAAAAATGCTAGATATAAAAGTAAATATTATTATTTATTTCAGTTATTAATTATAATTCAAATTATAGTAAACTACTTAAATTAAAAAAAGTACAAAAGGCCACAAAACTGTAGAATTTGCGAGTTATGAAAAACTTACATTAAATAAGAAACAAACAATTTAACAAATACGAAAAATGGCAACAAAGTCATATGAATTATTTTGAATTTGACCGCAAAACCAAAACGAAAAAAGATCACAAATTGAAAAAAATTGGTGTAACTTTTATGAATGAAAAGTGGCCACAAATCAGGCTATCGGCCTAAAAACATTTTGTGAAACATTTTGTGAAAAGAAAATATGGCCCGTAAACTGTAGAACTGGCAAAATATGGAAAATTACCATTAAATAATAAAAAAAAAATTTAACAAAGACGAAAAATGCCAACAAAGTAATATCGAACAATTTTGATATTACGAAAAAAGTTCACAGATTTGAAAAAAAACAACAAAAATTGGGGTAAATTGTATTAAAAAACAGTGGCCCAAATTAGAATAGGAAAAATTACTCCAATTGGACCGGACAAATTGTCCCGATTTTCGTGTTTTTGTCCCCATTTGTAAAATTTGGGTTCATTTTTCCTTTCACTTTGGCGCCATTTTGCATTGGGATAATTTTTCAGGGAGCCTTGCATTTCCTTTCAATTTAATTAATGATTTTTCAGGGAGCCTTGCCTTTCCTTTCAATTTAATTAATGACTACAATAAATTATTGGCAGGATTCGATTCCCAAAAGTTATCTATGAAGTTATCCTTAACAACGGTGGCTCAACATCTAATTCATAAAAAGGTACGATTTTTAAAAATATTTTAAAATTAAAAAAAAATTAATTTTCCATATATGTAATTTTGAATTTCTTTCAGAACTTATTAACGGCTAAACCATAAATAAATGAGAATTCAAAGAAACTAGAATTAAGTTGTCACTCAAGACCTTAATACATTAGAACACGTATTGATCTTTAAAACATTCAGAACTAATGCAGCGTTAAAATATAAATTATTAAAAAATAAAATTAAATATTGACTCTTTCCCTTAAGACATTAGAACACGTCTTGCTCTTTTATACATTTTCAGATAAACAAAACGATATTGGCAACATTTGGATTTCAACAGGACGCTGCTAAGTGCCACACAGCCGAAGCTAAAATCGTTGTTTTGCGAACTGTTTTTGAAGATCGCATCAGCGAAGATCAGCCGCAGAGCTGATGTCGTTAGGCTACTGCATGGCCAGCCGACGCAGCCATTTGAATGAAATTATTTTCCATTATTAACCGGAAAAAAGGAAATTTGAGAAAATATCCAGTAGATTTTTTTTATAGAATTTTCAAAAAAAAAAAGGTTATTTGGCTGACCCTGTAGGAGGAGGGGAGGGTTATTGGCATCAATGACATCTTTAAAAGACAACCGGTACCTTGAGCAAATTAAGCCAACATATTTGTCTGCTGGAATTATCGATATAATTTCTAATCAACAGTTTAATGATTTTGTGTGTTTACTTTTCTAATATTAGGGTGGTACATTTGGATAGTAGCAACTGAGATATGATGGGTAAGTGCCAGAATGGGGGTCAATGATTTCCAAACCGTAAATGTGGTCTCTTCAAAACATGGATGTATCACACTTTAAGATCCGGTTGTAAATGTAAAAGATATACAGAAAAATGTCACGTTCGGCAAAAAAAAAAGTTTTTTTTTTGGAAAAATACTTCATATTCGAAGGTGTACAGAGAACTTTTTTCTAGAGGTGCTTAAATAGAAATACATCAGAAACGCATGCCTTGTAAAATATTTGAAGTTAGTGTGGGATTGTAATTGAATTCAGTGAAACATTATTCGCCGTATTCATAAAAAAAAGTATAACCTGTGTTAAGAAAAACGTGTGAAAATTGTTTTTTTTTTGTTATTGTCACAAATTTCTCTTAAGAAAGATTTCTAAAGCTGTTATAAATCTGTATAAACACGGTGGTAAATAAGAAAACAATTGCACTGAATTGATAAAATATTCTGAATAAGTAGCAATTGAAATTATTGCAATGTTTGGATGAATTGTTCAAAAACCAAACTTTAATAAATTCTAGAGCCTTTATGGGAGTTCCAAGTATTCAATTGTATTTAATGAATTAGTTTGCAATTAGTCTTAACATAAAAAATGACCACAACAAAAGTCAAACAATTTCTGGATGAGAAAGGGTGTTCTTCGGAATAAATGTTGTTTATAATTTGTATGTTAAAATTTTTTTTAGAAATACATTAAAGTGTAATTTAATTTCGATACACATGCATACTTTGAATAAATACAAAAATAAATATGATTTAACTGAGAAGTGTGAGTTTTCTAATCTCCCATCGATTGTTTAAACACAGCACTTCTGGGACTACCTACATTGGTCGGTGTATGAAATTATAATAAAAATGATATATACCCTCCTACACGTAGGGTGAGGGTATAAAAAAACCTCAACAACTACATAATTTACATGGAACATTTACAACTATTTTCGATTTAGAGTTCTTTCCATCAATAAATCGTTTTTGGATTATTCATAAAGCAAAGACAACAAACAATAATATTAAATTATATACTTAGGGAAATTACACATTAATAATATCGTTTAGTAAGATATAAAACAAAAATATTCCGTAATTTTGTTGTGCTTTTCCCCAAAAATTCACAAAATGGTGGAATTTTCTTCCATTTATGTTTGTAAAGTGTTAACTCCATATCCATAGAAATTGAAAAAATCGTTGTTAAGAAGATTTAATATTTCTCAATAACGTTTTTTTTTTGTTAATTGTTATGAATACGGGGGCTTTTGTTTAAATTCTACAGCTTATATAAAAATTAGCAGCTGTCTTTCACACAAACGTCTCGAAATTCAAAACTGGATTGAATTTAAGATCTATGAATCTTTTGGAAAACCTCTTAATTTTAGTGTCGTTTTTATTTTAATAGAGTGTATCTTACAAAGCAAAATCAAAGTATTGAGATTTTCAATATCGATGGAAATAGTAAATGTAGAAAAAAATGTGTGTTTTGTTTTTTACAAAAAAACTTAACTCATAAACCAGGAAATTAGGCCCAAATACACCTCAAATTTAACATAAAATTAGGCCCCGATTTTGGTGTCTATCTGCATTATGAAATTACAACCCCCCACAAAATACTAAAAACGTTAATTGAAAAAAGACCCTAAAACTGTACAGTGGGTCCTAATTTCATAAATGTTTATTGAAGACATGAATATACACCCCAACAACAGGCAATGTTTCGCGAAGTTGCTGCCAGTGTAAAATTGTGTGCTATTGTCATTTTAGAATTTAGGTTGCAACTTTCAAATCAATATCGCAATGCCTTTGTAAAAACCCAAAAATTAAATGGGACTTGATTTTGCAACAACGTTTGGGGTCTGATTAAGGTTTTTAACCCGGGAATTCCCCGGAAAATTTGCTGATTTTTTTCTTCCCGGTTCCCGGTCGGGATTCCCGGGAATAAAATAGCACCAAAAACAATTAGGTTAGGTTAGGTTAAATGGAAGATCGATCATGTACCATGACCGTCTCATGTCACTGACATACACCTAGGCCAGCAAGTTGGCCTGTTGTGCGCTCCTGGTTTCGTCTACGAATTCCGCTTCCCCTTTTTCCTAGGTTAGGAATTCGGTCCCCTCTATAAAGTTCCTTAAATTCCTTATGTCTATTTCTTTGACGGCCGATAGGTCATCTAAGGTGTCATCTCCTAAATGGACTTTCCTGACCTGCGAGAAAGCAGGGCAATGGCACAGGAAGTGTTCCGCCGTCTCGGCGTCCTCTCCGCATGCCCTACATTCCTCTGGGAACATCCTATTCTACATAGGTGTGCCCTTAGACTAGTGTGTCCTGTGATGACCCCTAGCTTACTCAGTTCATTTTTGTTAAACCCGAGTATTCTCTTTGTTTTATTGTAATCGAGTTTTCTCCAGGTTCCCTTTGTGGTTCTTCCCGCCTGTTCCTCCACCTTAAGGCATGGGTTGCCTTCATCCATTCCCTCAACTCCTTTTTAGTCTCCAGAAAAGGTTTAGACAATTGCAGAGTATTTTAGTCGGATTCCCTTCCTACTTTAGCCAGTTCGTCAGCCCTGACATTGCCTGGAAAGCCTTGGTGACCCGTAGATCAGATTTCAAATTGAAAATAAAGCCCCGTAGAAATATTTCCTATGCCAAAGTTTATTGTGAGAAAACAAATGAGATATGCTGTTTATAAAAATAACAAGTTTTTTTTTTAAATATTTATTGTGTTGTATTGGCAAAAACTCTTAAAAACAATCTACCGGATAGCAACTAGTTCAAACCTGTCAAAGGTAGTAACGCCAAAATATGGTCTCTGTTGCCCGATCTTCACTAGCCAGATAAATATCTGGTGGTCATAAAAGCTCTTGGCTCATTGTCAAATTCATAGCTTTGTAATTATATTTTAGCGATGACGTTGCAACACATAAACAGAAGGGAGATGGACCCTATATGTTTACAACCATCGACCTTGTCCATCCGTCTGAACATATGTACATGCTTGCAATAACAGTTTCGATCGAAAATATGAATGAAACACGATTAAGATTCGCAAATTGTTTTGGTTAATGTCGCACAGTAGTTCAGAATTCAATTCCAAGCGTTCTGTCAATAAATTATTGTTGACAAGGATTGAAGAATTTGTTTAAGGCATTAACATTTAAAATCGAAGGATGGGACATATTTTACAAGTATTTTAAAAGTTGGCGGGAACATATTTTTTTTTAATTTTTGTTCTGGACCTTTTTTTACGAAAAAAAAATACGCCCCTAATTACACTACGCAGTTGTTATGATTCCTTTTTTTTTTGCTAACTCTCAGTGGATGCCTCTGTGTTAGCGATGGGAAATGGGGATATTGAAAGGAGGAAAAATGGGAGTAGTGTTGGTAGACGTTGGCCTTGAATTCGATAATGTCGTAGCAGGCAAGAAAAACACTTTCAGGACTATTATTCCACATACGAACAGCCCGGCTGAAGAATGAATTTTCTCTATAGTGAATTGTCCGGACAACCGGCCATTTGACAATGAACGGATGAGACGTATTCCGACTAAATGTTCTAACATCAGGGACCAGACGACGGATATCTGATAAACAGATTTCATTAAAATATCTATAGAATAGCGAACTTGCCTCCTCAGTTTAGATAAGGCAATTCGGTGTCGTCAATATATGTTTTCATTATTGCCTTTTCTATTGTAAATTCCATTAAAAATGTCAAAATAATCTGCAGCCAACTTCACACTACTGAAAACACAAAATGAATTGCCATTGCGAGCAGGGCTTTTCCCCTTTCCATTCCGCTTACCTCTCTCCCCAACAAACTGCGATTTGTGGTAATTAAAATTGCCTGGTGTGATGCGGAACTAAGGGCTGGTTTTCGTAAAACGAATTTGATCGTTCGTTATGAATCGTATGTTTCTCATAAAACGGTCATTTCTCAGTAAGTAAACCTGATTGTTTAGGACGTCAGTTCCACATGTAATTTTCGAACATATATCACACACCATGGCCATGGATAAACCTGAGGATTTATTTTGTGGAGTCAGAACTAAACAGCCAGTTGGGAGCACACCGTACTACCAGGTTAGGATGTATTGATCAGTGTAAACATAAAGGAAACCTAATATACGCTGTACACTTAGATTGTGGCCTGATCAAAGGCATGGCCTCCTACGGAAATTTCTATGTTTATTTCCATCGATATTTAATCTCAATATTGTTTCCCTACATATTTTACAAATATACAAACAAATATGATTCCCAAACTTAAAGATAATTTCACATTGAAGTTGAATATATGCGCTTCGACTTGGAAAACATTGCATTTTCATAGTTGTCCTTAGTTTAAATTTCATTTCTACTCGTCTTTTATTCAAATAAATTATTTGATTTGCATTTTCTGTGTGTGTGTATTTTTTTTTTTTGTGGCAACTAAAACTATTTGCTTAATTAAGATAATGTAACCAAATAATAACAACTTATGATACGTTCTATGAATATAACAATATTGTGTAATGTAATAACAGTTGGTTTTATAAAATAGCATCGTCTTTAGAAAGTAAATCTCGCAATTATATAATACATTATACATAATATATAATAAATATAACACAGTCACTTGCGTTATATATCAACATCCACATTCTCTTACTTACAATATTCGAATTCTGGGTAGACAAGTGAGTGTGTTGGCTGATTGGAAGAATGCTGTCAAATATATTTTGTTTCTTCATAACAGCCCAAGAATTTGTTGAAACCATTTGGTTGTCATTTCGAATTTAACAAAAGGTTACACTAATACATACATATACATAGTAGGGTTTGAATTAAGATAATTTTGTGATTTTTTCAAATTATGTGCTGCATGTTTTGAAACAAATTGATGCAGTTTTGTGCCATGATATGAGGTTAATTTTTTTTATCCATATCAAATAGAGTAATTTTAAACACACAAAAAAAAAAACAAATTTAATTATAAAATAATTCGTCAATGGAAAAAATTAAAAAAAAAAAAATTCATGAGAAAACCTTGCAACCCATGATCATAATCAGAGCACAACTTCAAAAAAATATGCTTACATTATAAAAATCATGACGGTCCCAAAAGTCTTGAGCACACAATGTCGATGTCTGCCAAATGTCACATGCCGAAGATAATAAGGGGGAGCAAAGACATGCGAGCACCCAAAAAAATTAAAAAAAAAATTCCAGGAAATATGAAATTATTTTAAAGCCTCAATTATACAAATCAAACAGACCAAATTTAGATTCTCAGCTTGGTTCTAAGAATAAACTAGGTGGCAAGGATCACACGTCGGCCTAATTTTGTTAGTCCTCATACTGACAAGTCGGCTATGTAGAGTTCTCATGTGGTACAACATTGTCCATGAACGTCTCAGACAATCTCAGTAGGGAGGGGAATGTGTGCCTGGTTTGCGGGCATTTTTCAACAGCAACATTTAAGATTCCATCTAAGAGGACAATGTCTCCAGAAAGCCTACCTTTCAAAGCAAAAGTTCTTTTTTGACCATCAATGGACAATATTTATTTTAAAAATATCAAAAATACAAATAGGAATTGTTTTTAAAATTAGATATAATTTTTAGTAACACAAAGGACAATATTTATTTTCAAAGATACCAACCAACCGAAAATTAGGATTGTTTTTATATTTAGATATCATTTGTAATGACTGACTGCACTGTTCATCTAAAAATATCCGTCTCAAGTGAGTTTTCCATATACAAAATTGTTTCTTAAACTCCATATGGATTTTGTCAAATAGGCGCCTGAGCCGGTAATTTCGACTCTAGGGTCTTAATATTTTTAAAAGCCAACCCAGACCTATGCGGACCACCTAAACAAGAATGTCACATCTCCATTTTAGTAGTTTTTTAGATTTTACGTTTCATATCCTTCGCGTCTTAAAATTAACTGCCTATTTCCCTAAAACAAATTTGTGCGTTCATTACAAATCGTCAATATTCGAAGCGTTATAAAATGGATTACGGACATGATTCAATTATGGTTTTCAGATATATGTTAGATATGGACAAATGGAACATAATTCCAAGAACAATAAGCTCTAATTACTGATAAGAATCTATTTTATTGCGCCTTCAGTTTTGACAATTTGTAACGATCAAACCAATTCGATTTATGGAAACAGGCAGTAAATATTTTTTATAAATTTCAAAACTGATTTTAAAATATCAACATTCAGTTACGCATTCACTGTTACGAATGTGGTCTTCTCTCAGTTTGAACGCCAGTATGTAAGGCAGATTATTCCAACCGAGGGCAGCTTTAGCTTTTTCTACCAACGAGACCCTCTTTTGTACCACCCACAATGACTAAATCTGCCAATTCACACAGAAAACAGTTCCACTTACCGCAACCCAAATTTGTCTGGTCACCAAATCCACTTTACTCTTGTGATAATCAACAAACGCATTTCGTACTAGCGACCATTAGTTAAAGCAACTAATATTTATAAAAATTCCATTGTGACAACCAATATATTCTATTCAAGCAATCACTCAATCCGATCTATTTGGTTTCATCATCGTAAATTTGGGCTCTATGAAAAATGACCCCAAAAAAATCTCATACAAAATTGGGGAATTTTGCATAATGAAAAAAAAAATGGTGGAGTTTTCCATAATTTTTAGGTAACATTTAATTTATTGTTCTTGGGCCATTTTTTTAAAAAATTTTTTGGGGTATTTTTCATAATATTTGGTTGATTTTGCATTGGGTAATTTTTGGTAAATTGTTTGGTTGATTTTTTAGAT
Organism: Hydrotaea cyrtoneurina; assembly: GCA_958296145.1. Classification (NCBI taxonomy): domain Eukaryota; kingdom Metazoa; phylum Arthropoda; class Insecta; order Diptera; family Muscidae; genus Hydrotaea; species Hydrotaea cyrtoneurina. The sequence continues at coordinate 43,985,153 of OY282514.1, read as the reverse complement.
TTTCTGGGGAAATTTTGATATTGGGCTTTTGTGGGGATTTTTCATTTATTTGGGGAATTCTTTATTTGACGCTGTTTTAATCTTTTTTTGGCATCTTTCATTTTGGACATTTTCGATAGAACCGTGATTTTGCAATAGTTTCACACTTTGGTCAGGTCGCCAGTTTTGCTGAAATCACTTCAGTATAATCACTATATTAGTCGCTGGCATTTATCAGGGTTTCAGATTGTGTTCCAAATGGTCATCCCTCTCAAGGAATGTAAGAAGGAATTATAAAATCCCCTCTCAATACAACAGCGAACAACAAATGGAAGAACAAACACAAGTGGTGCCACACTCCGTGCGTCAAATTCATAGAGAAGGTGTAAAAAACAAGTATCACTTCCATAAGTTAAGAACGCATCATGGAATTCAGCCGCTCACTTCAAACTAACCTATCGAGCACGAATGTTAGACCGGATATACATTGAATTTGTAATATTTCAGAGAATCTGGCACGATGAATTGATGTGTCTTAGCAAAATAATGACAATTCTCTATAGCGGCTGTATTATAATCACCAAATCAAATGAAGGATGTTTCCCAGTTTGCTGAGAACAAAGTGCAAAGTGTGTAAAATGTCCTGGTCCATCGAAACGCGCCATAATAGGATATCATTACATATTTGAAGATCCAAAAAGAAAACCAGGGAAAACCAAATGACGTCATCCGCTGTCGACAATGTTTTCCGATCAAAATTTTTTTTTGTTTGTTATCATTTTATGTCGGATAGCAGCAGAGCGACAGTTTTCTGGACAATAATTTGTCGAAAACGACTGCCGTGATCCAAAATCGACAACTGTCGACAACACATGCCATGATTATTCCCAGCGATCGGAATTTAGATTCTAGGAAGTATTTCGTTGCCTACGTTTGAGGGCAACAAAACTATGTCTAGGTCGTTTCATCTGGCACGATATCGTGAAGTTCAGGTCTTCATTAAACTACAGGTTAATATTTATTACGTATATGTGTTGAAGAGGGTATATCGGCATGTGTTTCCAAGACATAAGACAGAGATAATCCAAACCCTGCCCATTGACTCGGGATGGATTTCTAAATCGATATATTTATAATTACAATTCGAAAATATTTTATAGCAGAAACAGAAATTCTGTAAAAAGAAAAAAATTCAATAAACTAAAACAATAATTCGAAATTTGTAATTTGGAAATATATTGGAGTTCTAAAAAGAGTTCAATGCCGAAGCTGGCGGAAAACATATCTTTACATAGATTAGATTGGTAGGCTCAGAGTTTCTGAGAACAATGTGAGACATGAGTGAGCGTGTGGGCAGAGTGCTTAACGGTTTCGATACTCGTAGGTTCGATTCTTCCCTCAGACACTGAACAAACTTAGTAATTCACAGTATCCACACAAAAATTTATAATTAAAAAAAATGTAAGTCATCCCGCAGAAAACTATCACCCAATGGTTATTAATGCTAGCTCAAGAGAAAGAGTGAAGGAGGAAAAATCCACCATGCTGAGCCCGGGACACAAACCAACAGAAAGTTTTAAAGAAATGGCGCCAGTTAAGTACGAAAGGAGTTGGAAACATTTAAAGCTGCCACAAGAATATCCTGGCTTTGCAATTTTACGAATCAACAGGAGACGCAAGCAAAAAGTCAACGTAGAAATTCATATGACTTTTGACCGTAAGCCAAAAAACATTATCCCTCTAACCTTCCAAACAGAAATACTGGAAAATCCTTGCAACCTGTTTTTTTTACCAGGTATGCATAGACAAATATTTTTTTAAGGGTTAAGACCTTAATTATTGTGTGAGCTAATCCGTAGCATGAGCTGCAAGACAATTTTAATTTTTTTCGCATGGCTGAATCAAGTGACGTTTTTCCTTCTACTTATCCGATAGGCTAACAAAAAAAGGTCCACAATCATGGGGGACTGGGCAAAGGTAAAACATTTTGTTCCAAAAAGGAAGACAAACACAAAGACCCGAATTACACGATGACTTTCCCATCCAGGTTGAACTGGCAAGATGTCCGACGATTGTTGGCGAAGAGGATAGAGAAGCCAGAGGGGTAGCAAAAAAGAGTCAGGGAATGGAAATTGAAGGAGAAATTTGACTTTTTAATTGAAATTTAAAAAAAAATATATTTTTTTACATAATCAATTTTATATTGTTTAGACAATGTTTGTTTTTAAACAGTCATCGTGTAAATGCTCATGACTTTACCAAAGGATTTCAAATGAAAATATCCAGAAAAACAGTGGGGGAAAAGTCATTGTGCAAATTGTGACAAAGTTGCCGATTAGTGAGGGAGTATTCAAAAAAAAAATAAAATTTGATCACGGGTTTTTTTTTTTAGTATTTTGTGACGAAGTATTCAAAAAAAATTTAATTAAATATTTTGTGACGGAATATTAAAAAAAACAACCTAATCACTTTTGGATCACTTTTTTTTAGTATTTTGTGAGGAAGTATTCAAAAAAAATGTTTAATTAAACATTTTGCGACGGAGTATTCACAAAAAAACTTTAAGTAAAATGTTCTCACTGTTTTTTTTAGTATACTGTGACAAAGTATTAAAAAAAAATTTAGTTAAAATTTGGTAAATTTTTTTTTTTTAATATTCTCTTTCAAAAAATGCCTTAAAAATTAAAAATTTTGTATTAGACACGTCAATTCGCCCTTGTGGTGGTTTCGTGTGGAGACTGTTTAAGTGAAAATCTGCAGCAAATTTACCACAATAGTTTTCATTTGTTTTGATTAGCTTTTAGAAATGATGACATTCCATAGGTTAAGTGGAGATAATCATTAATATATTTTCTCGCATACAACTCGATTACACTTCAGCAAGTTGTATTCGAGAAAGTGATTAAACTATTTTCCATTAAATAAAGTCCAACAAAGGAGTCAAGAAAAATACACTTAATGTATGTGAGAAAATAATTTTTTTGTTCTCGCTGACAAAATCTGCTGGATGAATTGAATTCACTGTTTTTTCTACAAATATGTGAGTGTTTGTGCTGTGCAACAATTGCTTAGACCACAAACAAACGGTGCTTTAAATCAGATAATGTGCGTGCTTGTGTTATTAATGCAAAGTGTTATTGTATGTATGAAAATATATTTGGTTTTTATTTCAGAACTTCAATTGAACTACATACTGGCAAAAGCTAATTCACAAGGTGGAAAAGAAAAAACAAAACAAATCACAAAATTATCAAATTCTCCGGCAAACCCGTATACAAAAAATTAACAACAAAAGCTTAACAATTACAAAATATACTACATTTTTGTGTGTCAGGTTGTTTCTTAAACTAATATACATTATATGCATAAATATATAAATAAGAATATAACTAAATATATTTTAAAATTTAAAATTTTAATTTTTTTTTGTTTTTTACATTTTATTTGCGTTAACAACTTTGGGCATACTTTTGTTCGTTTTTTAAGGCATTTTGATTTTCTAAATTGTTATTGGCATATTTGGAGGACATCATCACATCAATATCAGTATATATATATATATGTTTATATAAAGTAGTGTTGGTATATGGGATTTTTGTTACGTTTTTTTTGTTTCATTTGTTTTATATAAATCTTCTTAGAAGGAGGGATGTAAATTTCATTGTTTCAAAAATTCTCTTAAAAAATTGTGAGTGTTTCAATTCTTCTATTTTTGTTATTAGAAGTTTGTATAATTATGTTACTAATAAATATATTCCTTCATCTCATTCGACAAATTAGTTATCTCTCTTCAAAGGTTTGCAAATGTAATTTTTTCCTTTTTTGTTAAAAATTGCAAACTTAAACCAACAAAAAAAAAAAAACGGTTGAAATACAGCAAATATTTTATGGGGTTCTAAAGAAGGGTGTTATGTTATTGCTTCAGATCTAAAGCCAACCTGAAGCAATTAGCCATGATTGATACTTGCTGGGGTATTAGAGGATTTCAAATAGACAATTAAAAAAATGATGTTTTTTTTTTTGGGTCGTTTATTGCTTTGTGGGAGTATACATGTATTCTAGAAGGCGTTGTGGATGTACCTAAACAAACTCCTAAGGTTAAAGGCCAAAATACAGGGAATTGCCTCGTCTGGCCTCATTTAAATACTCGACTTCAGGAACAAGTCGGGTTGCCCTCAACATAAGAAACCCTTGAGGCTTGGACCGAAGGCATTCTTATGTTGGGTGACTTTCGGTAGCAGGCAAGAAGCGGAATAGATGAATGAGACGCAACAAGGCTCTCTGTGTATTTTGGTCTTAGAGGTCTCCTGCATTCCACTGAAGACATGAAAGCTTTTAGCTTTCGACACAATTTTCTTTTAGAATCTCAGTCAAACTTTTGCCAGCGGAAAGTATTTAATGGTTTTTTTTTTAAAACTTCAGATGATTTTTTTTTTAAATATTTGGTAAAGATTCCAAATAATTACCGTGTGACAAAATGTTTGTTAATTTAAAAAAAATATATATTTTATTGAAATGACTAAAACGGTTTTTACGAATTTTTCTTTTAATGAACGGATTAACACAATTTCAGGTGACATCAGCTGCTGTTGTCGTACCATCTCATAGTTTCTTGTACAAATTCTTAAGTTTTCGTACATTATTTATACATGAATAATTAGACAAGCCTGATCGCAATTTAAGAAATTTGTAGAATTTTTTTATTTGAACGGATTAACACGGTTTCATAAATTTTTAGAATTTTTTTTATTAAACGTATTAAAACGATTTCAGGTCACATCAGCTGCTAAAGTCATGCCATCTCATAGTTTCTTTTTTTATTGCACGGACTAAGATATTTCATATATTTTTAGAATTTTTTTCATTGAACAGATTAACACGGTTTTTTTTATTTTTTTTATTTAAACGAACCGTGTTTTTAATAAATTTTTAGAATTTTTTTTATTAAACAGATTAACACGTTTTTTTTTATTTTTTTAATACATTTTTAGAATTTTTTTTATTGAACAGATTAACACGGGAAAGTGACACGAACGCCCTTTGGTACATGGTCCACAATATTCATAAATCAATTATTGAACAAGCTTGATCGCAATATTGAGCACTTACTGATTTATTTAAAAAAAAAAACTCAATTAGAAAACTATAAGAACATAAATCATTTGAAGTTTTTTTTTTACCTTTTTTTTAATACTTTCCTCGCAACTGCTTTCGGCTGAGATTCCATAGAATACATCAATCGCATTTTCTTGCTCTATGTTACCTGTAGTTTGATCAAATTATGTTTTTTTGTTGCTATATCTATATATATTTACATCATGCTTAGGATCGCACCTCCACAAGGTTCATCCTTAAACATAAGACGGGATTTCAGCACTATTGGCGACATGCTAGTGTTGACTGTTTCAATGTTGTCTACTCTATTGTTGTTTGATGTTGAGAAACTGGTCCAAGTCCATCCTAAAGTCCCACGAGAAAAAAACCCACTACGAAAATAATGCTAACTAGATTCCAGGCAAAGTTTTCTCTTAAGTTACCTTAATGATTACCGTAAAATAAAAGCTCCAGAAGCTCAAGATAGATAAACAATCCGCTAGCCCTTGCTGGAAAAGTATGCACCTTCTTTAAGGATAACATCTATTTGTCTTTTATGCTAGCCCCAACCGATCTAGTATTCCCGCATAATATAAATTCGTATAATCTCGAATTTAGTGTGTTTCAATAAAGAGTTTTTCGCCATTTTTCAAAATTTAAATCAAAAGTCGATTGAAATTATGCATTTCCTTACATTGAAATCGGCCCACAAGGGGCATGCCTGGGATTGTAGAGCTTCGTAGAGTCTAGGCAACATTGTGTCCGTTTTCCTTATTTAGTTATATGGTAAAGATCTCATTGACAAAATTCTACTACACTTTTTAACTAACACACTGTCTGTCCTATCTTTTAAGACTTCATCTTCTATTTCTTCATAAACATTTCCATCCACATTTTTCTCCAGTTTAAAGGCTACCAGAATGTGCCATAAGGTCTCTCAGTGGGCAAATCCTTTCAATCTAACCTAATCTAAATTGTAAAAAATAGATACAGTTATCTGGATTCTGTTACACCAACAAATTGTGGCACATCCACCAAAATGGTGCACCACCTCAGGGATAAAACCTGGGATTCAAGAGCTAGATTTTTTAGAGGAAATTCAGGCGAATATTTGTAAATACACCATGTCTCTAATAAGTTGTAGTACTTGGCTAAGTTATACAAGTTTTTTTTATGAACCGTGACAAGAAACCAAAGGAACTCAGAGAGTTGGAAGTGCAGTAGTAACAATAGTTGGCCAAAGTCTGTGAAGATGAAGCGCGATAGACGTACCAAATATGTCAGGAGGCAAAAGGACTAATCCGACTTTATGATTGGCGTTATTGATTTGTAGCAGAGTCAGCCTTTATCACTACACCGTGAGTCAACTATTTCATATCCATTCGACAAAGCATCATATGCACATATCTGTGTCACAAGTCATAACAGCCTAACAGCCTGTTTTTTTATAAAACGAATGAGTATTTCGTTTCGTTAAAACAACGAACAGAAACATCGTTTCGTCAGTTTTGGGTTTTTGTAACACGAAAGTCTCGATTAAAATTCTAATTGGCATTTTTTGAAACGTATTTTTGTGTGTATTTTGTTCCAGCTACAGACGTTTCTGTTCGTCCCGACTGTAATAAAAATCAGCTTAAAGATTCAAATTCTCTTTGAGTTTTTGGTTGTACCTTTTTCGTAAATTCCAGGAAAACGAATTATTTTACTCACTTTTTAAAACACGATGCTATTGAAAACTTAATTGTGTTTTATAACGTGTTTGGCCAGTATGTTTTGTGACTACGAAACGGACAACCAGTTCTCAGAAAGATTTCAATTTCAACATTTGAAAAAAGACAAAAGGCTGTATGCGAATAAAAATTCTCTTGGATTATCAGTGGCCAATGCCTTATGTTTCGGTCGATATCGGATGACATTTGTAAGAATGCATCCAACATTGTGGCTTAGAGGGTGATATTAAGTAGCTAGCTCTTCTAAATCCCAGATAGAATAATGATATTAAGTCGCCAGCTCTTCTAAATCCCAGATAGAATAATGATATTAAGTCGCCAGCTCTTCCAAATCCCAGGTAGAATAAAAATCTAGCTCTTCAAAGTCCCAAATAAAATTAAGACATATGTTGATATAAAGTTGCTGTCACTTCTAAATCCCAGATAGAATAATTTTATTAAGTCGCTAGCTCTTTTAAATCCCAGTTAGAATAAAAATCGCTAGCTCTTCAAAGTCCCAGATAAAATAAAGACAGAGGTTGAGACAAAGTCGCTAGCTCTTCTAAATCCCAGAGAGGATAATGATATTAAGTTGCCAGCTCTTCCAAATCCCAGATAGAATAAAAATATTAAGTGGCTAGCTCTTCTAAATCCCAGTTAGAATAAAAATCGCCAGCTCTTCAAAGTCACAAATAAAATTAAGACATATGTTGATATAAAGTTGCTGGCACTTCTAAATCCCAGATAGAATAAAAATCGCTAGCTCTTCAAAGTCCTAAATACAAATAAGACATATGTTGATATAAAGTTGCTGGCACTTCTAAATCCCAAATGGAATCAAGATATTAAGTCGCTAGCTCTTCTAAATCCCAGTTAGAATAATGATATTAAGTCGCTAGCTCTTCCAAATCCCAGTTAGAATAAAAATAGCTAGCTCTTCTAAATCCTAAATAAAATAAAGACACAGGTTGATATTAAGTGGCTAGCTCTTCTAAATCCCAAATAGAACAAAAATCGCCAGCTCTTCAAAGTCCCAAATAAAATTAAGACATATGTTGGTATAAAGTTGCTAGCTCTTCGAAACTCCACATAGAAGGACACAATTTGAGACCGACGATTATGAGGTGAGGACGGAACCTGTGTTAAGCTTATTTATATTTGGTAACAATTGAGACCTCTTTTGCCTTAACCTCCTAGACAGGATTCCACGGCACCCAAACAAAATATATAAATAATGCATCCTCTGTTAAATCTATAAAGATCGACAACAACAGTCCTTAAATTACAATACTAACATTTATCGATTGTACAGACCTGACTTTTTTTTTGCTTTTCTGAACAGCTCGATTTGTCTGATTTTTCCATTGCTTTTTTCCAAATATCTCGTCTTTGCCTACTTTGTTTTTGCTTTTGTTTTTGTTTTTTCAATATCTTTTGAAATCCTCCAAACCAAATCCCGGAAAAAATATCTGTGCAGTTTAATCGTTTTTGTTTAGAAAATGTAAAACGTAATGCAACACCAAGTCATAGCAATATTTGTATTCGGTCATGTTCTCAACGAGATGTGGGCGATTGCGTCTCACCGTCTTGACAGCCTGAAAAACATCCACTTCACCATGTTGTATGACCTGTTCGATACAAGCATTAGCGGCACAATACACGCCGCAACGGCTTCGACCATCGGGTGATACAACACATACCGGGCCATAATCCGCTTTGGCACGCCACAGTTCAACCATATTCATCAGATATACCAATGAATTTGTCGAAGTGGGCACCTTGTGACCCATGGGCCAACACGTCAGCTGGAAGAGTTGTACCGTGCGTGTTGGTGCCTTAACGCCGGCCATCATTTCGGTCAATGAGACGATCTTTTTATTGATCTTGAATTCCCACTGTTTGATGTTAGTGTAACTGCGTGCAGCGGCATAGTGTACGGAGAAGACGGGGCCGTACTTCTCCATTTTTGATTTGATGGGCCAAAATGAGGGGAAGGTTTGGGAATTAGCGGGGGGCTGACATAACACTACCACGGCCGAGCATTCCGTATCGTAAACCAATGACCAAAACTCACCAAGTGTATGTTTCATGGGCCACTCCGTGACAATGTACTCACGGGGCTTGGTATAGCCGTCGACGAACACCGAATTGATGTAGTCTGTAAAAGCGTTACCTTGAAATGACGTCAGGTACGGCCGGAAGTTGTCGGGAGGCACACACAGCACATCGCGATTCTTCTCGCGATTGTCGGCACGATGGCCGCCGGCACAGTCGCCAATGCTGAAACGCGGCGTCTGCTTGCAGATCTTATCGTATTCCATTTGATAGTCGTTCAGTTTGGTCTGCGAGTTGCGACGAGCCTTCGCCTTCAGGCGATCGGAGAGTTCGGATACGGGAAACCAGGTTTTGCCGCAGACCAAATGTTCCTCCAGCGTGTCGTAGATAAACTTGTACTGGTCGACATTCTCCACCAAGCCTTTGCGCGACTGTCGCAATTTCTTTTGGTAGCCATAGACATTGAAGGTCTCCTCCTCTTCGTGTAGTTCCAGATTGGCATCGATGGACAGATATACGCCCGAACGGCCACCACCATCGCCACAATGCACCAGCATTGGGCCCCTGGTATCCTCGTCCTTGATAATGCTGCCCACCACCAAACGCACTCGCCGACGAAACTCCAGCAGGGCATTGGAGAAGGGACAACAGTGCGAGTACCATTCGGTATAGTGAAATTGCAATATCAAACGTTCCTCAACGATGTCGGAGCGATTTTCGGCATTCACCTTGTACAGACGGAAGGTGCGTATATGGAAGTTGGCCAACTGTTCCTCCTTGACAATGTTGATGTTGATGTCGCCATACGTTTCGTGGACTTCTCTGTTGGGCGGCCAGTACTGGACACACATGACTTTGGCAAAATCGAATGTCTTGGTCAGCATAATGATGGCGCTCACATTCTCCTGCCACACCAAACGCCAGAAGGCATTCACCGTGTCCTCTACCGGACCCTGAGTGACTATATAGGCATTGGGCTTAAGAAGACTGTCCACATAGGAGGCATTGACATAGTCCGAATCGGCCATATCGGATATTTTCTTGAGTACCACGCGATTGTAGTCATAGGGAATGCAGCGGGGATTCTGATTCTTGCCATGGTTGCTCTTCTTCATGGCATGGCGACAGGTGTTCATCTCGACACGGGCTGCCGTCTGAAATTCCAGCTTATACAGCACCGAGAATTTGCGCCGTAATTCGCACAACTTGAGAAACTGTTGCGTGTCAATGGGATTACTGGGCATGGTCTTCGACAGGGAATTGTTCTCATCGCGTGCCTCCAGTTTGATTTTCTCAAACGACAGCAGGCCGCTGTTGAGCATACTCAGCTTGATGGTGTTCGGTATGGAGAGCAGGGCTCTCTTGCGTTGCTTGGCCTCGACGGTGGCATGACGTGGCGATGACTTGGAGCGTCGTTGTTTAGGCGGTGACTTGCTCACGGTCTCCGTTAGATCTCCGCCGCCGTCACTGCTGTTGACATTGGCAATGCCATTGCCGTTGCCGTTGCCATTCAATGTGGCTGCCTCTCGGGATGTCGATGCTCGAGGATTCTCTTCGGTTTGTGACATGACGTATGCTGACCGAGGACTTTCGGATGGACTCTTACGAGGTGTTGTAGTGGCTGTTGTTGTTAACTGTGTAGTTGTTGTTGAATTGGTGGCGGTTGAATGGGAGGGGGAGAAACGTTTCACTTTGCCATGGCGTAAGTGCAGGAATTTGGTAAATTTCTTATAAATTCTACGTTTTGTTTGTTGTTTGACGGCCAGTTCAGCTGATGATTAACTTTGCTGTTGTTGTATGAGTATTTATCTGGGCTCATACATATGCTTGTCTGTATCTATGTGGGGCTATCGGCTACTTAGCTACAGAAGGTATCTGTTGACGTTTGTAGGTTTGGTGTGGTGGTTTTTCTATTTGAGTTTTTTTTTTTGCAAAAACAAATTGTTGTTGTTTGCCTTCTCCTACACACTCACGCACTTTTTTTTTATTTTCAAAAAATTTAAAACAATTTTCTGATTAGTGTTTTTTTGTTTGTTTGTTTATGCCAGCAGCCAACTCGGGAGAAAGAAAAACAACGACTGACTGGCACACTCTGTTAACCGGAGCGTGTTGGTGAGTGCAGGATGATGTGTTTGGTGGGGGGGGGACCCTCAGTTAATACGAGTATTCGGTGTGCTCTCTCTCTCGCTCTTTCGCGCTGTATTACTCTCACGCAAAATTCATCAGCCACTTGTTCTTCTGTGGCATGAAGTCATCTGTTCGATTTCGTTGTTATTTTGTATTGTTACACGACAGTGGAACCTGCTTAACCGACTCAAGTTTATTACGGTTAATAGTTGATTTTCGTATTCGTATTAATGTTTTTGATATTTGTGTGGTCGGCAGCAGATATATTTAGTACGTTTTTAACATTAAACAGTTTTTAATATCGGGTTTTGTAATTCATTTAGTAATTCTTTATCGTTTTGAGTTGGTTAATGTTTTCTTCAGGCATTCTTAAGTTTCGTGATGATTTTCACTTGACAAATTTCAAAATACTTGTTGGATTTTCATTGTCGTTTACAAGCAACGTTTGATATTTTCTGAATTATCTGTGAAATGTGCCAGGGATAGAATGAGTGATTTTCAAACTGTTTTGAACATTTCACAATACGTGTTGAAAAAACTCGATCAGATAAATCATGAAATATTAACATTGTTTGTTTTTTTAAATACCAAGTAGTTTATTTAACTTGTTCACTATTTTATTTAGTTTATTGTTATTTAAATATTAGTTTTGAATTTTTTTGTCGACATAATTGTAGATGCTTCGACTTCTTTGTATCATGGTCTCCGATCGACATTTTTCTTAGTTTGCTGCCATTTATGTGGGATAGCAACTGAGCTGTCGACAGATTTTTCGCAAATAATTTGTCGGAAACGAATGCAGCGATCCAAAATGCTATGTTTACGATCGACAACTGACGATAGGCCCCTGAATCCGGAAAAAATTTAGAAAATTGTTTTTTTGTCCGCGATTCTTAGACTCTATCGAAAAATACATCGTTAATGGAATCGAAAATATTTCAATTTAAAAAAAAAATTAAGTTTTTATTTTTAAATATTAAATATTATTTTTAAAAAAATAGTAATTTATTTCTATTTTATGGGAAATGTAAAAATGAATAAATTAATTTTTTTTTTAAAAATTTGTTTAATTCGAAATTTGTCTGAATCCTTGCAAACATAAGTTAAAGGAGTAAACATCTCAGGAGAGCCTAAACAAATAATTTTTAAAATTGCGGCTTCCATAAAACGATTAACTCAAGCTGTTATTAATAAAGAAAACAGAGTAACGATACGTTTTTGTTAACAAAAAAAAAAATACTTTAATCGTCATCAATAACTCAGAATCCCCTAAAATATACTTAAGTATTTGTGTAAACCACAGATTTGTCACACTCCGACTCCACAGTCCTGGAAAAATAGAATCTGCCAGGATGACTGCCCACTTAATTGTCATTGATTTTCCATAAAAAGAAAAACAAAATATATCGCTCATTTACTTCTATAGTCTCACATTTCAAAATTAACATTTATATTTTGCACAAGAAAAAGCTGTAAATCTCTAATTGAAGTTGACTTTTTTTTCTGCAGTGTTTTATACAAACATACGTCAGTTCTCTCTCCAGTTTCTTCGGGAATCCTATGTTTGATCGATTCAAGAGCTCAAAGATAGAAATCGTGAGGCTATCGAGGACGTAGGAACTATGGGGAGTATGGACATGGGGAGTATGGACATCTGGAGTAAAAGCGTTAGGTCACACCTGAGCCTTCTTTCGATCCCAGTTCTGTAACGAGAATACCAGAGGAATCGGACTACGTTACTGGCAACCGTCCTCCTGGTGAAACCAATCCAGATGTTTACTGACGGATTCAAATTGCTTATCGAAGTTGGTTGTGGATCTGAGAAATCTCATAGCGGTCATCAGTAGTCACTTGTCACTGGCCTGTAGACTCAGCGCCCGGAAGAGTAGAAGGGGAGGAGTAGACAACCGAACACCTTCCCAGCCAATGACCGGCTTTTGTGAAGTTAGGTCTTGTCTGAAACCCATTCTAATATCAGTACAAAGTTCATTAAAGGACGAGGCAGTTCAACAACTAGCGGGTGTTTTTTTTTAGATGTGTGGTTTTCAATCGGGCCATACTTTTTTCGGAGTTGGCGTTTTTGACAGCTGTCAATTGATTTATGCTCAGTTGGGTTTGCCATTTTAAAATAAATAGACGTACTCAGGAACATCGTTTGCAAATCATGCAAATTTATTACCAAAACAATGGCCACCGATTCGGATTTTCACAAGAAAATTGTGTTCATCGATGAAGCTCACTATTGGTTGAATGGATACGTTTATAAACAATATTGCCGCATTTGGAGTAATGAAAATTCACAAGTCATTCTTGAGACGCTTTTACATCCTCAAAAAGACACTGTTTGTTTGTGCTCTACGGGCAGAGGGATAATGGTCCTTTACATCAAAATTTTATTGAAATATAGTTTTTTTTGGGGAAAAAAGCCTCATTACTCATTACTGAATCCAACTAATTTCGACATACAACTATAAAATATTCAGTCGCCTACTTTAAATTTAGCACCGCTATTGGCCAAAGACAGATGGACGATTGGACAGACGAAGGAATAGTGAGACGAACCGATGGACAGACGGACGGATGAGGGTTGGACGATGTGGCTTAGAATTTCACTGTGATAATTGATAATTTTGTTATTAGTCACTGTCGGTGGAATTAAACCAAACGACCAAGTCAGAAAGAAATTGAGCACCCTTAACACGTTCAAAATCATGTGAACGTTTGTGTGTATTTGTTTTTGTTTCAGTAATTTTGTCCGTGTAAATGCCATTTTCTACCAGAGTATCATGGAAGGACCAGTTGGAAGCAGACCGGAAAATCCTTGGTATAATGAACTAATTCAGCAAAATTCCTATAGTGGAAGCACAGGCGGGGTTTTCGTTTTGCCCACAAATGTGAAAAGTTCTGTTCTGCGTAATTTCTGAGCCGAAATCATCGAAGACCATCACACTTCCGATCACAGATCTTTCCGTTTTTTTTTTTTTTTCTTTAATATTCATTGTATTTATATTATGAAATTGTGTTGATATTTAATTTTGTTTATTTTGTTTTCTATATTAATTATCGATTTGTATACATTTGTTTTTATTATTTTATTAAAAAAATATTTATTTTATGAAATTGTTGTAATTGTGTTGATATCTTGTTTTGTAATTTTCCACATTAATTATTGATTTGTATAGATTTCTTTGCAATACTTTGCATTATTTTCTAAAGAATTATTAGAACATATTTTTCTGTTTTTTAATATTTTCCATTATTTCCTAAAGAATTATTTAAAAATTATTTTTCTATTTTGCTGCCACACAATTTTTTTTATTTTTTGGATTATTTTCAAAAAAAATATTTAAAAATATTTTTCTGTTTTCGTTCCACACAGTTTTTTTTAAAGTTTTCTATTTCTTTTTTTGTAAAAAATCAGTTAAACATATTTTTCTGTTTTCGTTCCACACAGTTTTTTTTAAAGTTTTCTATTTCTTTTTTTGTAAAAAATCAGTTAAACATATTTTTCTGTTTTCGTTCCAAAAATTTTTTTTTTGATTATTTTTTAAAAAAAGATTTTAAAAATATTTTTCTGTTTTGCTGCTACACAATTTTTTAATGTTTTCCATTTGTTTGCCCTAAAAATCATATTTTTCTGTTTTCGTTCCACACATTTTCGCGCTGTTTTAGAGAATTGTGTTGTTTTTTCCGGAATTTTCTTTCATTCTTTTTGCCCACAATTTTCACAAATTGTTTTCATTTTTTTGTATCGTTGTTTTTTGTTTTTGCAAATATTTTGTTTTATTCGCCCGTTTTTTGTTTATTTCAATAGCTTTTCATTTTTCACTCTCTCTCTCTCTATCACACTTTCTCGCGCTCTTTCGCTAGCATTTCCACTTTCACATACACTCTCTCACTGCGCCAACGCTGTGGCCCGCACATCTCATCTGGTCTATTTTTCATTCACCAGCCACGGACGGCAGGCAGCAGCCTCGAAATGTGTAATCGAAAATTCCATGCATCACACGTCGTCGAAAAGAATTTTATTGGATTTTTTTTCTTCGGATTCTTTTTTTTCACTATCAAACTGGCCGAAATCAATCGATTGTTTGTTTACAATTTTACATTTCGAACACTTTTACTTTTTGGTACACTGTTTTCCGTTGCCTACCAACTGACCTAAAAGTCTTTATTTTTATATTTTCTTGAAAAGATTTTTGTGAATATAATTTTTTTCTTTCTTTAACCATAAAATCTGGTCGATTGGTTGGGCGAGTTCTTTGGCTATTTATGCACTAAATTTAAGTTTTCGAGCAGTTTCTGTTATCTCTTCTGTGTGTTGTCGTTGTTTGTCTTGTGTCGTCGTTTTTCGCACTGCCACTGCCACTTGCTCTGTCAGATAACTTATGTTAGGGCGAATGGGAATGAATGAATTTTTCACATTTCGTTACACTTTTCTATTCGATTTTCTTTTGTTTTGACATTTGGTGTACGGACGGTAAAATATTTTCGAATATTTTTCGTTTTTCGACTTCTTTGACATTTCAGAATATAAACAAACTAGCGATGATATGGACCATATATGTAAGTATGGTCTCCATATGGGCATGTTTTTGTTATAATTTGGCATTTCATTCCGTATATTTCTGATAGTTTTCAATTCTTATGGACCTGCAGGACGCGAGGAATTTGAATATAATTGAAAATGTCTTATGGGAAGTTCATGTGGCACAGTGAAATCTTTTCTTGAAGCAAAAACTTATATTTGTCATTTTTGGTGTCATATGTAGGCCTACATGACAGCAGGTCATGGTCCCGGATTAGCCACATGTTGCAAATCAAAGCATATCCTCACCAGCAATCCAAAATTACCTAAAAAGTTCATAACTACATGGGGAGCAAAAAACTTTGTAATCGCCCTTGTTGTTAAGTCGATTTGTAATTCGCCTACAAAATTGTCAATTCTGGATATTGAAGTGAAATATTTTGTATTTCAATAGAACAATTTTTTAGTTCTTTTATGTTTTATCATTTTTTATCTCATATGACGATATTTCTATGGCTTAGTGCTAAAATAGCTAATGTCTAAATTCTCTCTTTTAGGAAAATTGCAAACAAAAAAATCTGGTAATTACAAACAAAAAAAATTTGGTAATTACATCCGAGACAGATTTGATTAGAATTACATTTATAAAGCTGTTTTGGGTTAAATTTCACATTGACAGTTTTAGAATTACGAAAGAGAGCAAGAACATAAATCTAATACATATATTAACTCAAAACAAACAAAAAACAGGCATTGGTCCTTTTAGAATCAAGCCACAGATTTATAAATGAATGTGTGCAAAATATTTTGTTAAAAAAAAACAGTTTGAAACCGCAATACTTGTACGTCTTTGAAGAATGACTCTAGATCCTTAGTTAAATACAAATATATAGAACCACAAGAGGTCTCCAATAAGGTGCCAACTTACAGTGCAACTGCTTCAACATTCTGATGGAGAACATTTCGGAAAAAGCTAAACATATCGAGCAATTAGCGCGAAAAAGACGTAAGCGCTATTTTTTTTCGAAACTCCTCTTTTAATAAGATTCGATAGAGAAATGTCCAACGCTCTCAATCGTAAAATGTTACAAATTTTTATTTACAAAGCCAAAGCAAATTCAATTGTATCCTCTTGGCTTGATCACAAAAAAAAAACAGTCTGCTATAAAATATTCTTTTTGGCGCTTACGTCTTTTTCGATATGTATTGCTGGAAAAACAGAGCGGGATGTACCAGGTGCTTTTCCAGAATCGAGCGAAATCTGCGAAGATAATTTGGCTGGTGAACGAAGTGATAAGTGAGTGAAACGTCGCTACATGAGAAGAGCGATATAGTCGAGGCAGTGGATGCATTTGGCTACCTCGGTCCCCCATCAATAGAATTAAAATGGAAATAAAGTTAAGTATCGTGCTGGCAAATACATTGTAAGTGGGACTTAGCACAAAAAAATTCAACAGCAGATCCTCTCTAAGAACTAAAACATTACCTTTATTTTTCTTTATTTTTATTATTTTTTAATTTTATTTAATTACCATTCAAAGAAAAGTTGTATATTAATTGTGGGTCTGAGGGTAAACCTCGTAACACAGACCTTTTGGCTAGATTTTTGCAGCGACAGGTCAAAGCCTCTGGTGGCAAACGAAACCACAACGGCATGAATTTAATTAAGCACTGACATAAAGGAGACTCCGTTGGAAGCAGATATGCAGGTCCTTGGTAACACGAACTGGACAAAGCTCGTTTGGAAAGACCATCAACAGGCTGTAGAGCCAACATAAGGAAGTAATCTGGGCCTCAAGTGGAGAGCCCTAGGGAGCATATATTAAATAAAAACGATCGTATTACTTTGACCAAATGAAGCTTTAAGTTTTAAGCAAATCTTCTATAATAATTTTCTTACTTACTTATTTCCCATAATAATCCATGCAGAAACAGCCGGGGAACTTCTCTCGAATCAGTGAGCTGTGATATAATTCTGTGTACTCAATGACCGAGGCCAACTGTTTAAAGCCAGCACCTCTCGCCTAATGATCTTCTGGAGATGATTTACAGGGCACGTAAAGTTGCCAGCATTTACGAGGTGGAAAATAGTGGCTGAAAAACGTTTGATGGTCTTACCCTTACTTACATATTTCCCATGACAGAACAGACGGGGAACTTCTCTCGAATCAGTAAGCTGTGCACGTTATACTTTGTATACTCTCTAATCGGGTCCTACTGTTTAAAGCAGGCTCCGAATGGCTAATGCTTTTCTAGAGAAATCTTACATGGCTTAGAGATTGTTCTCTTACTTGTAAAATCGCCAACATTTACGAGGTGGAAACCGCCGCTGAAAAATGTTTGGTGGTCTTAATCGGTTTCGAACTCGGTGATAGTCCCACACACAACCTACCACACCACGGCCACGGCTTACCCGGTTGCCCAAAAAAAAAAAAAGATGGAAAATTCCCCAAAATAAATGAAAAATCCCCCCAAAAGCCCAATAAGAAAATGTCCCCAAACAATTTATGAAAAATTACTCAATGCAAAATCCACCAAATGTTATGAAAAATAACCCAAAAAAAAATATTTAAAAATAGTAGCGACATATGATTTACATCTGTTATGAAAATATCCCCAAAAAAAGGACAACTTCCCCAAAAAAATTCAAAAAAAATGGGTAATTTTCCATATGAAAAGTGTGCCGAAAATATTAACAAGTCGGACAAAGCTAGTTGTATCAACATTTATGTTTAATTTACCCATACATTTAGCATTACTTTTTATTCTCGTATTGTTTAGTGAATTTTTGTTTTTGAATTTGTCGCCTGAAATTGAATTTTTTTATTAACAAATATTTTGGTTAATATGTGAACGATTTTATGATAGAATTCCTAATTAATTTTTTGAAAATTTTTCATTAAACTAAAACATTTTTTTATGTGAATGAATTAGACCCAATAAATGAGTCGAGGTTGATCTCCGATTTTTGTTTAAATTTGAAATTAATTTCAAATTGATTTAACTACGGTTTAATCGACAAATATTGGGCGTTTTCTGACAAAAGTGTTAATGTTGCCACATCAACATTCTACAGTCATATGATTGCGACAGCAATCAACGAAAGAATAAGAAGAATCAAAATTATCTTAAACTACAGTCATATGATTGCGACAGCAATCAACGAAAGAAGAAGAAGAATCAAAATTATCTTCCCAGAATCAAAATTATCTTCCACAAATAAAATAAATTACATAAATAAGGCTGCTGTGTAATTTTGTTGATGTCGGAATTGGTTTCCGACCACCACCAGTTCCATACATGTGACTTTTAACCGTGTTAATGTTTTTTAATTCTCATATTCTTTCTGAAAATCTTGTGTGAACAAAATCCACTACAAATGTTTAATATTATTTTAATAATTCACCGGAAACATATGTTTTCTGTTAAAAGTGGTAGTGTGTTGTCACATCAACAGTCGAAAATGTGGATTATTTTGACTGACTGGATTATTTTTGAAGTTTAAACTCAGTTTTATTGGAAACTGAGTTTTTTCAAAATCGTTTATTGGGCGTTTTTGTGACATCATGAGTTTGTAGCCTTACGAATACTTCTGCTAGCAGGCGTAGGCCATCTGCCCGAATTACATAGTCTTTGGTAAGGCAGAATATTCGATGAAACAGAAAATGTCTACATTATCAAGAATACACATTGCATGAACACTACAGTGTCAGTTTTTGCCATAGTCCAATAAACTTTACACTGGATAAGATTACCGTTATAGAGAATGATGCCCTTACTGCTCCGCTGACTTTTATAATCCATTTCACATGAGCATCAATACAATTTGATTACTAATCCAACCTATGTATGTATTTGCTAGGTAGACATCATTGTTTACTCTATAATGTGGCAACCTCAAAAACATGGCCGTATTCATACGATGAATATTTAAAGGCTACCCGAGAGCACTCTTTGAATTTTAGTAAAAGTCTTCGGTCAAAATGTAGATGGCAACAGAGAAACACATGCATTGTTTGGGTTATAAATAGATCTGCCGCAAAGCCAGTGCGTCTACCCCCATCTATTGGATTCTAGTATGTCTATGATGTCATGTGCACACATTAGGTAGCATTGTCTAAAAAACATTTTGAATAAATCCAATTTTGGAAACACACACACATTTTGTACAAAGCGATAATTTTGGTATATGAAATGTTGGGGGAGGTCAGAATGACGCTGTAAGTAGAAGGCAAGGAATTATGAGCATTCACACAATGGAGTATGAGAGAGACGCGGAGACTATCGACATTGTAAGCATAAAGATCATCGAGATGGCTTCGAGGAAAATGTCGAGCCTTAAGCGCGCAAAAGACGAAAGCGCAAGAAATTCAATGGCCGTGTTATCGCATGTCGTGGCGATGTTAATTGGCCGCCACGATCGTGTGTTTTGACACCGTTGCCCTTCTTTCTTTGGGGATATTTAACAGAAACGTTGTACATCAATAAGCCAAGAACAAAGCAGGATCTGTAAAGGATGAGATAATTCGGCACATTAACCAGATTGAACCTCAATTATGTCTCAGTCAATGAAAATATAGACAATGGCAAGACGTGGCAAGCATTTGGCCCATATTTTGTTTCATACATACCCAGCTAGCATTTTCAATTGTGGACGATTCTTGCGCGATCGGACCGGGCGATTAAATGAATGGTCGACGATGTCCAATTCCGATCGCTCTCGTTCCGGGAGAAACTGTGTCAAGCCGACGACTCTTTCAAACGGGCTGTGTACGATGCGCGGAAAAGAGTCAAATGAGCCTTGACCACAATCGTCTCAACGGGTCTTGTACGATGCGTAAAAAATATGTTTTTATTCCCACCTTATTCCTAATATCCGAAATTCAAAATTAAAACAATAACGACCGAGAAAAACAACAAATAGGTACACTTTTTGCAATTAATAACAAACTAACATGAAACTTTAGTCTCGACAAGTGTAAAATATTCTACAACTGAGTTGAAATGATGAAAAACATTTGTTATTTGTAAACTTTTCTCGAAATAACTATTAAATTTAGGCGCCCCGGTAGGCGAGTTGGTAGCGTGCTTGCCTATCAGCGTGGGGGTTGTGGGTTCGATTCCCACCAGAGGCTTTGTTCTGTCGCTGCAAAAGTCTAAAAACATATGGTCTGTGTCACCCGGTTTTCCCTTGGACCCAAAAATTAGAATATAAATTTTCTTTGTATTGTAATTAATAATAAATAAAATAAAGATACACTTTTTGCAATTAATAACAAACTAACATGAAACTTTAGTCTCGACAAGTGTAAAATATTCTACAACTGAGTTGAAATGATGAAAAACATTTGTTATTTGTAAACTTTTCTCGAAATAACTATTAAATTTGTCAAATGATCGCCAGAATCGATATGCGACGATTTCAGAGTAACACAAAACACACTGACTTCATTCATTCGTCGAACAATCGTCGCAAGAGCATCGCTTGAAAGAGCAAACTACAATTTTACCTCAAGAATCATCTGGACGATTAAACAACTAATCGCGAAATGATCGTCATATAATCGTGCAATTGCTACCTGGGTAATTGTCATAATAAAGACTATTAAATAATTATCTAAAGACTTGTTGTTATACCCTCACCCTACGGGTAGGAGGGTATACATCATTTGATACGGCTCAAAAGTGTCACACATAGAAATATCCACATTAGACCCACATTGAACCAAATTCGATTACTGACTTTCTGAATCGTTTCAGCCATGTCCGTCCGTCTGTCTGTCCTGGTGGTACGCACGATAACTTTCGAAAGCGTTAAACAATCGCTTTGAAATTTGGCACGGGTTAATATTTTGGCAAAACTGCTTATGGGATTGCCACACCCCTTCGGGTACCTCCCATACAAATCGTCTATTTCGCCCACTTTAGAAATCTTGTAATAATATCAATACGATCAACGCGATCTTGCCCAAATTTTGTATTTAGTAAAGCTATTGCTAGACAAAGTTTCAAACAAAAACAAGGAAGTCTGGCAACTCCACTTCTGGAAATCGTGTAATAATATCAATATGCCCAACGTGATCTTGCCCAAATTTTGTATTTGGTAAAGATATTGCTAGGAAAAGTTTTCCACAAAAACTTGGAAGTATGGAAACTCCCCTTCGGGTACCTCCCATACAAATCGTGTATTTCACCCACTTTAGAAATCGTGTAATAATATCAATACGGTCAACGCGATCTTGCCCAAATTCTGTATTTAGTAAATCTATTGCTAGACAAAGTTTCGGATAAAAACATGGAAGTCTGGCAACTCCCCTTCGGGTACCTCCCATACAAATCGTGTATTTCACCCCCTTTAGAAATCGTGTAATAATATCAATACGGTCAACGCAATCTTGCCCAAATTCTGTACTTAGTAAATCTATAGCTAGACAAAGATTTGAACAAAAAGTTGGAAGTCTGGCAACTCCCCTTCTGGTACCTCCCACACAAATGTACCATTCCACCCACTTTAGAAATCGTGCAATAATATCAATACGGTCAACGCAATCTTGCCCAAAGTCTGTACTTAGTAAAGCTATTGCTAGACAAAGTTTCGGATAAAAACATGGAAGTCTGGCAACTCCCATTTTGGTACCTCTCATACAAATCGTGTATTTCACCCACTTTAGAAATCGTGTAATAATATCAATACGGTCAACGCAATCTTGCCCAAAGTCTGTACTTAGTAAAGCTATTGCTAGACAAAGTTTCGGATAAAAACATGGAAGTCTGGCAACTCCCATTTTGGTACCTCTCATACAAATCGTGTATTTCACCCACTTTAGAAATCGTGTAATAATATCAATACGGTCAACGCAATCTTGCCCAAATTCTGTACTTAGTAAAGCTATTGCTAGACAAAGTTTCGGATAAAAACATGGAAGTCTGGCAACTCCCATTTTGGTACCTCTCATACAAATCGTGTATTTCACCCACTTTAGAAATCGTGCAATAATATCAATACGGTCAACGCGATCTTGCCCAAATTCTGTACTTAGTAAATCTATAGCTAGCCAAAGTTTTCGACAAAAACTTGGAAGTCTGGCAACTCCCCTTTTGGTACCTCCCATACAAATGTACCCTTCCGCCTACTTTAGAATATTTTTTCCATGGTTAGGATTTTTGAATTTTTTTTTAAATCCGGGTCTAATTTGACTTATTTGATTCCCTTTAAACATTTTTTTACTGCCTTTTAATCTGAATGTCAGTGACGGATGTAAAAAACACACACTTGGGACCAAAAAATATTTTTTTTCATAATTTTTTTTAAAACTCATGAAAAATCAAAAAAATAAAAAATTTCCATTTCTAGGAACTTATCATATAAATCTTACAATAATAATGAGGTATGGATAATCAAAATCGAAGAAGGATTTTCACTTTTATTCACAATTTAGTGAAGGCTCCTTCTGGTACCTCCCATACAGATGTCCCATTCCGCCCTCTAAAAATCGTGTATTGCTAAGCCCAGCACAAACTTTACTAAATTCTGTATAAATTTTCCGAATTTGCCTTATTGGTTTTATAAGTAATTCGGTAACGCGTAAGGTATGCACTCTTCTTCTTTTGTACATTACCTTACGCCGCACAGTGGTCCGGAATCCATTTCCATCTGCCAAAAGTCTGTAACTTTTGATCGATTAAACATTATTGAGTTCTGTAAAAAACTGGTTGTAGGCAAGGAGTGAGGGATTATTTTAAGGTAATAACATAAAAAATCGGACTATTGGATATATTTTCGAAATATTTCCAAATTTGACTACTTTTCTTATTTTTCTATTTTCTGGGTGAAAAACTCTCCAATTTAACACACATTAGTTGTAGCTTTAAATTGTGACTGTATCTTCAAAATAATTTACTCCTTATTTGTAGTAGTAGGATAATGCTAGAACCGTGTGCCCTGTAACGGTAACCAAGCCGTGATTCTAAAAAGTTATGCACTATCATGCAAAAGTGAGTGCCCTGTCTCAAAACGATCCACAATGCATCGGCCTCATATGTTTTTGCTGTAATTGGGTGTTGGCCCTTAGTCCTACTGAAGCATTCCTTGATGCCATTCTTTGAAGATATGCTCGAACTAACGTAGGCCTATTTACACCATCCACTTTTGGCTTCAACATTCCATTATAAAACACATGGGAAATGCCTCTCATTTCAGTTAATCTACAATATCGTTTTTCTTTTGTACCAGCCATACAGGCAATGATTGCTATTCAAACAAACCTATTTCGTTCATTTAAAATTCTATCATCTACTTAATTCCCTTTGCCGAAAATTAGTTTCATCCACTCATTTCCTTGAAACGAACCGAACCGAACCAAACCAAACCAAATAAACCCAATTCAATTTGCGTAAATATTTCATACAAATCTCGCAATAGAGTGAAGGTGATGGCAACGATGTAATCAGCTTTGAAATGTATCTTCGGAGCGGAAAGCTAATTAGTGCAGCTAATATTGCATTTTCCTAGCACACAGTACACATTCCTCAGGAGTAGGTGTAGGTGTATGTGCCTGTATACATCCTCCTGTGTCCAATGGTCCATACATATGTACATACATAGCAAATGAAATGGAATACGAAATACGCAATTAAGTTCCTTCAATATACGCTTCACAAATTATGCACAGCTCTGCAGTTTGCTGTAGTCCAGGCGAAAATAACTTTAAGTAAATACCTGTCAATTTGTCATTAACACATACCGTCAATATATTGTCGATGTAGCACAGCGATGGACTAAGGGAGGAATGGAAAGGCCTTCTAGGAGTGTTGTGATGATTATCTAAGGGATCATTCCTCGGAAGATCAGGCATGATTCTTGTGCAGGCCTTATATTTTTTGTAAGGGCCCCATAAGCTCACGTAAGTATTTAGACAGTATCACCTACAAAGTAGTTAACATTAAAGGCATTCTCACATAATCCTTGGGTGGATGATCTACAAATGGAATTTAATTTAATTTAATAAAAGGACTTCTCAGATAAAACTTGGGAGACCAATTCAGATCGGTGCATTTTGGTTGTTATGATACTCTGGAAGATCTGGGATCATTATTTTTTTTTTGTCGGGGCTTTTTTTTTTTTGGAAGAGTCTATAGGCTCGCCTAAGTCTTTGGATAATGTGTTTTAATGAATGGACATCGCGAAAAAGGATAGCCCACTTACATCCTTGAAAGATGATACATTTGTGTCGGTTGTTGGGTCTTCCTTAATAACCTAAGCAGAAAGAAGATTACCTTAAACATGACACCAAAAGTTCTTTGCGCCCCTCTAAGGCCCAATCAAAAAGGCCCCTGACATAATGGCGCATTGCCAGTACAGTCCCCGACTAGAGGCGCACATCATCACTTCCCTATGCGGACATGATATTATAGAATGAGTAAATACCTCTCCGTATACATATGTAAAACCGCATTAATACACACACACACACACATACTACAAATATGTTTATATACTTTTAAACACAATCATTTTCAGGCCACCACAAATGTATCTGTAGTTAGACTATCCCATGCGATGTCAACAGCAACAAAAGCCAACGCCAACAACACTGGCAAATACTGCATTATCGTCCTCATCATCGTCATCATCATCATTCTTGTCGTTGTCGTCATCACCGGCGCGCTATTGTCGTCAGCTTTATGGTCGGACAGGGGCGGACATCGCCGCGAATGAACGAACGAACACACGAACCGAAAGCTGAAAAGTGTTCATTATGCAAACAAACAATCAAAATCTTCTGAATATATAATTTTCTTGTCGGACATATGCTACGCACATGTGCTCGGCGGAGGCTGTTCGGCTAGGGGAGTGCTGCCACTATGCCGGCTATGTGAATGAGGCAGGTCAGCCTGTGCGGATCGTGTCGTCTTTCATCGAGTTGGTAATGATGTCAATTGCGGCTTGTGCCTTACTCGCATTCCCATGTTGGATCTGCACACATATTTGAATACACTCTTTGATATCTTGCAATGCCTGGCTGCTGTATGAACTGATGTTGAATTCTTACTGTGGAATTCTTTTCCTGTCGGTTGGTGTAAACTATAACGGAGGACATTTTTGTGGAGTGAGCGTATATTTGGGATTGTGAAGCATTTGGAAAAGGCAAAGTTTCGGGGAAACTTAGCTAACAGTAGACAAGAAAAGTTGCTTTGAAACGTTATTTTGAATTTGAATGACAGAAACTGAACTGAACTGGGTCCAAACTGTAGAGTTATCTTTGTAAAATAGGTTTTTCCTTTGCGACTGACGACAGTTTTCTACTCTAAAAATGTATTAACAAGTGTATAATATCTCGGCGGTTCAACATTTCTATCCATGCTTAATATCGCCTAGATCTCTGTACAAATTAAGCCAAACACGCCAAATAAGATAAAATTAGATATTGGGAGCTGTACAAATAATTCTTCAAATATGAACGATTTATAAAAATTTTTCATATTAACTCTTTAAAGAGGAAGGTATGAAAAACAACATTAGCAAATGGCCAACACAACCACGCTTACAAGACCATATCCTTTTCACGAAATTTTCCATAACCAAATCGCAAAGTGGCTGCCCTATGTCCTCGATAGCCTGACGAATTCTATCTTTGAGGTCTTGAATCGACGCTGGGCTGTTGGCGTAGACCTTATCTTTCACGTGACCAAGATCTCGGTGGCCAACTGTGATCAACTCTTCGGGAGATGAGACGGTCCGGAAACTTTTCCCGTAAAAGA
Organism: Hydrotaea cyrtoneurina; assembly: GCA_958296145.1. Lineage (NCBI taxonomy): Eukaryota > Metazoa > Arthropoda > Insecta > Diptera > Muscidae > Hydrotaea > Hydrotaea cyrtoneurina. The sequence goes on along the minus strand of OY282514.1, from coordinate 43,958,900 downwards.
GCAATGGTTTCGTTGCTTGTGTGGCACATAGCGCCGTCTTGTTGAAAGTAAACATTGTCCAGATCAATATCATCCAAATCCGACCTTAAAACATTAATTAATCATCTCAAGATAGCGCAATCCAATCTCCGTAACTACAGACCCAACCTCATTTTCGAAAAAGTAAGGTCGAAGGACCCCGCCGGATCATAAACCGCACCATACAGTCACCCGTTAAGGATGGAGAGTCTTCTCAACAATAACTCTTGGGTTTTCCGAGCCCCAGATGCGACAATTGTACTTGTTGACGTAGTCATCTAGGTGGAAAAGGGCCTCATCAGTCAAGATGATTTTTTGATGGAATTCCGGATCATTTTCATGCATTTCAAGGACTTAATCAGCAAAGACATGACATTGTTGATGATCGGCCGGCTTGAGTTCTTGTGTTAATTGAACTTTATAAGCCTTAAGACCCAAGTCTTTAAATATGGTGTAATGACATTTGTGGAATGTCCAATTCTGAAGAATGACGAGGAATGGACAAACCTTCGTTTTCTTTAACACTTTGGGCTACAGCAGAAATATTCTCAGTTGTTCTTGAGCAGCGTTCACGAGTTCTATTCTTCACATCACTAACTTGTCCCACAGCTCGAATTTTTCCACCAATTTCTGTATTGCGGTCCGACAAGATGCTTCACGATGACCCAAAAATGTTTTCAATGCGTTGTTGAAGCGTGTATCGTTCCACTTTTAGTAATGGCGTAGTTTCTATTTGTAAAATGTCATAGACTAAAAGCTTCAAAAGTGTCTGCTACCGAAATACCCGGTGATTCAAAATAACACCTACTCTTGGAAAACCGTTTATAAAATAAAATAAACAAATTGGAACAACTGCAGTTTAGCAATGTAGCTATGATTTTGTTCAAATTTATACCAGTGGTCGTGTCGGTGATGGTCACCCTAATTGTGGCAACGCGGACTAATGTCATCGTCAGCGAATAATATCCCAAGCTGAGAGGAGAGACACTATATGTTTATTGTTTAAATGTCATTTATGTTAGTGTTAGTATTGTTTTTTAGAACATTTAGTTTCGTATAAATAGGCCCTTCAGGCATACAATACTTTCCTTTTGCTGTAACCAAAAAATAAGTGAGTCGAGTTTATGTAAAGATTTATTTATTTAAATTTGTTAATTTGTTTGTAAATAATTGTTTTAATAATTTATTCATTTTATTTAAATAATTGTTTCTTTCATTATTTCTAATTTATTTTGTAAATTAATTTCTTTGTATATTTGTGTGCAGAGAATAAACAAAGCCAAAACAAAACAACCAACAATAAAACCCAAACAGAAATCAACGTCAAATCAAATTTGTGTCATCAATATATAAAGGCCATTGGGACATCTTGGGGAGCCAGCCAGTTGGAAAGTTTATTCTAAACAGCAAAAAGGACAGGTCGGAAACCCATACTTCCCGAAAGACAGCCTTCCAAAGCTTGGACATATAATCAGGTATGTCTTTCACAAATTGTTTGTTATTGGAAAGCTTATGAAAGGAGTCGATTGGGCGTCGGTGAGAAATTCCAAAAACGCCCATTTGGTTCAGATTTAATGGAGAACACCAAACGTATAACTGATTATATGTCTAAGGGCAGTAAGGGCTTCGCCTTGTCAATCACTGGTATGAGCCAACATTTTAATTCGCATTCGAATCTAGTCTGTCTGACGAGATATTCGCCATTGATAGTAAGTGGGCAAAAATTTTCGACCGTATATTTATGAGATGTTTCGATATAGTAAATTCAATATTTTCAAAAGGATCATAAGGCAGACCAAAATTAATTTTTAAAAATTGTCAGCATTTGAGAGCAATAGAAACCCTGATAATATTACCTTGCATTCGAGTAAGAATCTACTCTTAACATACCGCCCAAATTTGATCTTAAATGACAAGTGAGACATTTTTTTTTTTCCTTTGAACTAATAATGACTAAATATGTAGGGCAAAACTGATACATTTTCCACAAAAAGACCACTCTTTGACTAGATAAAGTCAACTCTGCAAATTCGTGGAACCACTTTCCGCAACCATTAATTCTTAGCTTAAGCCCATCAATCAATATGAATAATACCACAAACAATTCATTGGCAGTAATCTTCCACCCTGAATAATACACCTACATGCACATGTAAATATGAAGTTCATAGGGAGAATGGCTGTGTGTGTCAGTACTTACCTTGCCAAATATCGTTAAACCTCCATGCTTGACGTTGAACGTTGGTGCATCCGCATAACTGGAATCCGCCCATGGTGTGTGACACGTCGATGTCAATGTCATATACCGGACACCGATGGCATACAGAGTCCTTAGTACAGCCAAAGAGCCGCCCAACGAATGACCACCTTCGACGCCCGTCAATGAGCACAGCTGATGATTCTTGTGGGCCTCGATGATTTCTACGGGCAGCGAGTGGGCGGTAAAAAAAGACAAAAGAGAAATGAAATAACGAAATGGTTAAAAAGGAAAATGCAGGAAATTGAGTTTTGTTGTTCCGGGTGGTGATGGTGTGGAATTGCTTCACATAAATAATAACAGCTAAAAGATTGTGATAAAAATGGTTGTATAACCATTTATCTTTGCCTCTGCGGGTATATCCGAATGTAGTGTATTGTATTTGTATTTGTACAGTGAAGGACATATATATTCCTAACTAGGGGATTGTAGTGAAAAAGAAGTGAAACAAAGAAAGACTTGAGTTCTTGTGTTAACTGAACTTTATAAGCCTTAAGACTCAAGTCTTTATGCAAAACAAAACATAGCCAAGTCTTAGAAATACGTATATGTAGAGTTTGAGCCATGGTGAAATTTTCTTCCATTGGAGAAAGGTCACAAATTAGCCAACTCTTAAAAAGAAATGAGAAATATTCACATCATTTATAGGAGGCTGGTTTTCAATGCAGCAAGTAGTCACATACATTTCACCCACCACGTTCGATAGTACTGAGGCATAATGGCAAATGGCGAATACATTTTACCCTCAGTGTATATATTTATGAATGTATATGTGTATATGTGTGTATGTCTGTATTTTTTGGTTTGTAGTTATATTCACTTTTTCTCCTATTTTCAGTTTCTCTGTTTGTCCCAGTTTTATTTTGTTTTTGTATCTCATTTCACTTCGGGATTGTTGTAGTTTCCGTGATTGTTTGTTGTTGTTGTTGCTGGTGCATTTATTTATGTGTAATGGTGTGTTTCAATTTTGATTTATTTAATATTTGGCACATTTTATCATTGCATTTGGCTTGGCTTGTGAATTGGAAAACAATACAAAGAAAGATGTAGACTAAAAGTCGTTATTTTTTGGTTTCTCCCTTTCCCGGTTAGCGAGCAGAGTATTGAAAGAATGCAATCATGTTTTGTGGAATGGAAAATGCTGGCGATGAATTTGTGTACTCTGTCTTATAATATGGGGATATAAAATGAATATAAAATCACAAAAATCTTCAAAACGAATTCTACATTCCCAATCGAAACCATTGCAGCAGCCAAGGCAACCATGCACGTTATTAAACGTTATGGAGAGATTAGATTAAATCGCATTCTTTAGGGATATATAGGCAAATATTTCATTTTAAGGGCTTTGACTTTTTGGTATATTTTATCTCATAGTCATACGATGACTTTTTTGGGTTGACTTTTTTTAATTAACAATGTCGAAAAGGAAAATGCGTCAAGTCAATAAGAAATGACAAAAAACCCTCAAATTTGTGACTTTTTTTCTACCTTGAAAATCATGATTTCTACATCAAGCAAAAAGTCATCATGTAAATCGGGTAAATCATAGTATTGGTAGTGTAGATAAACTTGGGTTCGAATTCTGTTGAAATTAACTTGACAAAGACGAGGACTAATTTTGAGCATCCTTCGAGATTGACAAAAAGGAATTCCCTAAATTCTAAACTTAAATTTTCCAAACTTTAACCATTTTACTCTCCCTGCTCGCACGTACACTCCCTTTATATTCCCTGAATTTATCTTAAATCGCGGATCTGTGCTTGCAACTTTTCTGACTGGAGTCTACTGTTTAAAGCCGGCAAGCCTTTATTTTCTAGACAGATTGTACATTCGATTTATCGGATTTATCACAATTTCACAAAATAAAGCAGGAGTTTGGGTATTGATTTGAGGTAAGCGATATAGTTAGCCATCTCGCTTCACATCCGTAGATGAAGTACATGAATATTTCTGTATGTCAGCTATGTCATTTCAAATTGGTATTGGGAATTTTACAGTCTCAAACAACGCTGGGATAGCTGAACCTTCAGTCAGTATATACCGACACATAAACAACACTTACGAAAGTGAAATGCGGTTGATTGATTTGACGCAGCGCGTATTATGATTGACGAGACGAGATGACTAATCATTCTGCTCCCCACGAATTAAGAAACAAAAACTGGGAGAAGGTTTTTAGGTCTGACCGGACTCTTGATTCTGCACAGAAAAAAATAATTTTTTCGATTCAATGAAAATATTCACGAATTCAAACAAAAAAATTCATAAAATAATTTGTCAACATAAAGAAAATATTCGTATACTGTTTATCAATAATATCTTTGATGAAGAAAGTTTCACATATACAAAAAAAATTTGTATGTCGTTCATTAAAAATATTTTTGATGAAATCATTCAGATTCAACAAAATAATTTGTAGGTTGTTTATCAAAAATATTTTTGATGAAAAAATTCGCATATCTACAAAAAAAAAAAAATTGTAAATCTTTATATATATTTACCCTCGACACTGATTCACTGATTCACTGATTCACTGATACACTGATTCACGCAGTACGTAGGAATTTAAATAGGCATTCTATAATTCTATAAATAATAATAATAAAAAAAATAATATTTTTTTTTGTACAGAAATTGTGTTTTCCCCAAATTTTTTTTTTACCAAATTTTTTTTTTACCAAAATTTTTTTTTCCAAATTTTTTTTTTTCCAAATTTTTTTTTTTACAAAATTTTTTTTTTTCCAAATTTTTTTTTTTCAAGAAATTTTTTTTTTCCACAAATTTTTTTTTTCCAAAAAATTTTTTTTCAACAAAATTTTTTTTTTCCGCAAAAATTTTTTTTTTCACCAAAATTTTTTTTTCCAACAAATTTTTTTTTTTTTCAACAAAAATTTTTTTTTTCAGCAAAAATTTTTTTTCCACAAATTTTATTTTTTTTCGAAAGTTTTTTTTACAAAATAGTTTTCTCAAAATATTTTTTACAAAATTTTTAAAATTAAGTAACAAATACTTTCTCAAGCAAATTAACGGGCGCCATAGGCGCATTACAACTTACTAGTTTTATATATTAGATAACCAAAATACAAATCATAAATAAATTAAAAATTTTTTGTCGATTCAATTTATCAAATTTCTTTCAACATTTGATAACATTTTTCGTAAATAAGCTAAAAATGTATCAAATATTAAAACGAAATTTGATAAATGGGATCAACAAAAAAATTCTTTAAAAATATCCAAATATTTGATGAATTGTTGAAAGCCGAATTGCAACTCTCGATGGTCTCCATATGCTTAAAGGTGACCTGGTCATCGCACTGTAACGTGGCGGTCTGAAGAGAAAGTCCGGACCTTCAGGAGAATCCGAAGTAGTTGTGGTCCAAGAAGTCACTGTTGACCTACGGGCAGTAACATGATGGCTCCGGCTTAGTAAGATGACACATCGAAACATTTTTATAAATGTTTTTTTTTATTTAACTTAGTTTGTCTTCCATTGCTCTATCCGAAATAGTTATTGTCCATGAAGTCAGTGTTGACCTTCTGGAAGATACATGGTGGCTACTAATTACAACCAAATAATATCCGGCTTAGTAACATGATGCATCGTAAAAAAAAATAATTTAGTTTCGACTCATGAGAATTATATTTCTGTACATTCAGTAGAAATCACTGTTCTGTTCTAGCTAAAATGTATCGTCACAGTCCGCTAATGGTTCGGAAGTTTTTTAAGAACCAAAACCATTTTTTTTTACCAAAAAGATAGGCACATTTCTGACGTTGAGTGCTTACACTATTTTTACACCTTTCGAATATTAAATTGATGGCAAATAGATTTATTTTTTCCCCCCAAAAAATATTTGTTGTTGTGATGAGCAAATATTTGCCTTTTTTGTCAAATGTGGCCCGTAACACAACGATACAGATGGGATGTTTTATCAGAGCAAATAAATATTTGCCAAGAAGGGAGGTAAATATTTGACTTAGAGTGTTCACACTTTATTTGCTGGCAAATAGTTGTAATTTTTCCCCTAAAAAAATATGATTAGCAAATATTTGCACATTTTGTCAAATATTTGCCAAATGTGAACCTAGCATAAGATCAGTTAAGAGCCAAAGAAAAATGTTGCCCGTAACATTACCATTACCGGCTGAGTTGATTCCCTTAACTCAATGCCATTTACTTGGAGGCACTCCTCTAATCGCTACACCTGAAAACTATTCTGACGAACCGTAGTTTGCCAATCGTGGACAAAGACTGAAAGTTTAACAACTGCATTTTGCAAGACGCTGGAAACACGAGTATATTCTCGAAATGGAACGGCGGTTTAAGGGGAAAACTGCAAAACTGAATCGAAAGGATGTTGACTGTGTAGTTATCAAAGAAGATAACTTACTCCAACTGAATGGCAACTCGGACGCATTATCAAAATCAAATGGTCTGACATAAACCCTTAAAAGACCAGGTGGCTTTCCCACAGGAGGGTTGTGTGCGATAGGCAAATATGGCAAATGGGATCTGTGTATCTCGAGAGGACTACTGCATAGCCATAAGTTGAAAAATCAGTAGAAAATTTGCTAGGCCAGTGTGCAGCTGTACAGGAACGCTTTGACAGCAGATTCCATAATATACATGAACAAGTGACTAGTGATGGGACAGGTGTAAATACCCAAATGGTAAATTGGGTATTTAACCGAAAATACCTAGGTATTTACCCAAGCACCTGGGTATTTACCCAAAATGTGGGTATAAATAAGAATAATGAAAAATTGTAATAAATTAAAATAATTTAATTTTTTATTATGAATTCGATTTTTTATTAACAAATGAAATAATTTTTAAATTTAATTTAATTTTTCTAGTTGCTTCAGCATCGCTCCCACTCATTACATTGAATTGCCATATGCACGCTGATTGGCGGTTATTATTAAGAATTGTTGTTGTGTTTGATGCAGTCAAAACTGGCTTATCGGAGCAAAGCGCATCAGGAAAAGGATAAACAAAATACACTTCCACAAAATATGTTCAAAAGAAAAATAAAAATAAATTCGAAAATGTTCACATTTCTCTTACTTACGTTAAAATGAGTATTTGTTATTAAAATGAGTATTTACCCGAAATTAGATAAATATCCGGGTATGAACGTGGGTAAATACCCAGCGTTGGGTGAATACCCAGGTGTAAACCCATCACTGCAAGTGACCAGTGTACTACTGACTTTCTTAACAAGATTAATTGATACTGGTTCTTAGCACGCACGCACCTTGTCATACTCCCCCTTCCCATTACACCGCCAATCCCCTAAAGTTTTGCAACATCCACTTCTAACCAAGGGTATCACAAGCCACTTAATTCCCTACCTTTTCCCCTCTCCTCCTAGATTTAAGGGTATCAAAATGGGCAATTTTAGGACCTCTGCCGGACAACCTTTGAATATTTCTTATATAGGAAGATTGACTAGATGACCAGCTTAGATTTACCAAAAACCCTTTGGGTAGCAATTCGTTTTCTGGCTTTCTTAAAGTTCCTGTTCAAAGAGATCTCAAGAATTAAAAAAAAAGCAGCAGCAAACCGTGCAACTTGCTATGAATCTTTACTGGTTGCAATTGCAGGACAAAACCATTTTATTGAAATTCGTGAAATTAAACAACCACAACTACCATGAGATTCAATCAACGATTGTTATTATTGTTAGAAAATCCAAAAAATTAGAAACTCATTAAAGTGTCGTTATTTACATTAAATACTTAATTGCTTTTATTTGTTTGCATTGTAATTGTTGGAAAATCTGTACGACACACAATTGATTGACACAAAGTCGTAAGTATTTATTCTTTCACTATTATGGAGTTTCCACAAATACTCAATACATCTTTCACTGCCTTTTCATCTCAATAGAATGCGGAATTTCGCCATTAACTTTTGTGTACGGTGGCGTGTTGCATTCATTTTCAGTAATCATTCGATGGCATGGCATTCCTTGAAATGTTGCTACTGCTGCAGTTGCAGCTGCTGCTGCTGTGGCATCAGTTGCAGATGTGTCAGATGCATTTCTACGTTTCGTTGAGTTGAAACAATGCAATTTCCATTCATTTACTTTTGTTCTGGTCTGTTAAATGCAAAGGAAAGAATTGAGTTTTCAAAAACGATTTGATTCCATTTCAATTGAACTTCAAATGTTAGGAAGATACCGGAATACGTAGTGCGAAGACACACTGTGGGTGAGACATAAATCATTGATGCCGGTGGTGGAGGGTGGTATTGGCAGAGAATTGAAATATTTGCTATGAAAAAGCGAGGGACCCCAAGAAAGTTGGGTGTTTTTGTAATGTTAGATTTAGTGATCACAAGAAAAAGTCATAATAATATTTCACAGCTGGTCATGCCCTGTTGAAACCCATTCCTATTTTCCGTTTTTCCATTTTTTTCTAACGAAATAGCTGCCTGTTTAAACTATGTTACCATAAACTCCCCATAAACTTCCGTTGAGTCCCCACGTCAAGAAATGTGATAGAAGTATTTCATTCGTATTAAATCTTTAAAAACAAAAAAACTCAAGAAAGACCACAATCAAAGTGCAGATGTTACTGTACGTGTGTTCATGCACACATTCCCATATTTCTCAGTTTATATGTTCGGTGGAGTCTTTCAAGTGTAGAAAGTAATGTTGATTTCACTTTTTCGCTAAGCTTCGAAACAAAAGCGGGGAGAAATGGCTAATGAAATGATGCTAAGCGCTTGCAGTAAGTTTTCATGACTGAATGCATTTGTGTACTGATTTTGAAAAGCAAACGCTATAGAAGGGTTTATGAGTTTGTTATCCGTTTGTAACATTGTGAGGTATTTATCAGAGACCCACCCTATCAAATATTCTCTCTATTCCTAAGGGATCAGAACTATTTGTTTTTATTTATTAAAATATTTTTTGTTATTTAAGTAAGTCTCATTCAAAGCGAGTTTCATAAAAACAATAACATTGTATATCACGGAAGGAAATTTGTATCTGTTGGAATCAGAACAAAATACATCAATTCTGTTAAAATTCGGAATATTCATTAATGAATAAGAAAGAACAAACAGCAAATAAGAAACAACAAAAAAATAAGAAACAACAAACAGCTGTTTTAATTGTAAAGTCAGAAGAAATGAGATATGATCCCGAAGAAATGAGATGGGACGAAAAAGGGCCCAAGACGGGTTAAAAAAGCGACAAAAAAGGGGAAAAATAAAAAAAGGCTGAATCAAATTTTTGGCAATAACATTTGGATAACAGTTAGAAAAGGGACGAAAAATAGGCCAAACCGGGATAAAAAAGGTACAAAGGTAATCGGCAGGAATGAGCCAAACATTGGAAGTAATTGAAAATGGGATGGGGTACCATTAAAAAAAAAGTTAATGAAACTATTTTTTTTTGCTAAATCAACTGAATGTTGGTACCAAAATGGGATAAAAAACGGAACAAAAAAAGGGAAAAAGTAAAGAAAAGGCTGAAACAAATTTTTGCAACAACAGGTGCAAACGAGTTTGAGAGCGAACTCAAATGGGGACAAATCGTACCAAAACAGGATAAAAAAGGGAAAAAATAACAATAGGTGAAACAAGTTTTTGGCAACAGCAGCAGTTGCAAAAATTAGAACAAGGGCCAAAATGTGGAAAATTTAAAACTGTGAATAAATATTTCAAATTTATATCTATTGCCAAAAAATTGGAAAATGCGATAAAGGTTCAGAGTCGGTATAAAGCATTTTTTTTTGCAAACGCCTAGAATAAACTTAAGACTGCTGTCCCGTCCATGCTATTAAAATTGTTCTTGGGGATTTTATTGGAAAAATAGGCAGGGAAAACGTCTGTGGCCCAACCGTCGGTAAGTTTTGCCTTCACGATGACACCTCCGACAACGTATTTGAGGCTGATCGATTTTGTCGCAGCCACAAAGTTCGAAACCCATAAGGCAACATGGCTAGCACCCGCTGGAAAGATGACCGACAAAATCTATAGTGTTGTGATAGACGGAAGGCATGTATTCTTGTCACCGAAGCTAAGACTGTGGGAGACAGAGCGGCACTCACGCCAATGGCAACGCGAGATCGGTTGGAGTTGAAGTACCGGGAGTTGAGGAGATGGAGTGCAACCCAAAAAATATAACCATATACGGAGAACACTATGAGATAACAAACAAAAAAAAACACCCGTGTCTCCCAGTTTTGCAAAAATTCGGTGCCTCGGTGTCATTTTTTTCAAAAAATTATAATTATCTCAGCTTCATATCTTACAAACCGTTCGGAATTTTGATTGAGGCTCTTGTCATAAAGAACAAAAACTGTGAACACATAAAATCAAAAAGAAACGATTTTTTAACATTTTATTCCCGGTTCAGGTCCATAGGTAGCAAACCGTTCAAAATTCAAGGAAACAATCAACTATCTATGATTTCAATAAACAACTTTCTAAATCATAGGAACTTTTTAGGAATGATTCTTAAAAGTGTAGAAATTCACATTTGCTTTCTAGAATAGCATTAGCCACTTTTTGGAGCGTATGCGTAATGTTAATTTGAAAGCCTAGCACTCATACTTACAGGCGGTTAATTAAATTGAATTGATTTAAAGTAAAAACTAATTGGAATATATTAGCAAACATTGCCATCGTCGGAAAGATAGAGCGAGATAGATGTAATTCGAGATTTTTCCAGAATAGAAATGATGGCTCTAACAGTCAACGAGGACAAGACAAAACTTATGCTTGCAACTGCAAGGGAATCGTTGCAACGACTGAAATTGCGAAGACCGGTCATTGAAGCATCTTTGGCATCAGCATCAATGTAAAGTATGATGTCAGCAGCGTATAGATCGTGTTGGAATGTAGATGCAACTTTGGGATAAACAGACAGTTTCAAATCAGAGCTGGGTGTTTTTCAGACAACAATCCTTTGCAAAATGTATGGCCCAATCCGTGTTAACGAGGAGTGTTGGAGTGTGAAATTTAGCATGGGTTAATATTTTCCCATATGGCCAATATGGCCACACCCCTTAAGGTACCTACCATTTCGCCCACTTTAGAAATTTCCCACTTTATTTCGCCCACTTTAGAAATCCTGTAATAATATCAATATTACCAACGCGATCTTGCCCAAATTTTGTATATAGTAAATCTAGATCTAGACAAAGTTTTGGACAAAAAATTGGAACACATCATTATTTTTTACACTTTCATGAAATTTTTAAAAAATTTTGTAACGTTTATTTTTTAGTTTATGTAAAATTTCCTAAAAAAAAATTTTCTGTGGCAGCTAAACGAGCAAAAAAAAATTACAAAACATAAGATTTATGAACATCAAATTAAAGCTCGAACATTTTTCTTTTGAAATGATGACTCCACGACTTTGAAAATGCTTTGTATTGACCGACTTGTGCTTTAAATACGGAACTGGAATTTCTCATAAAAAAATCGGTTTGGGGGCAGCTCTAAAACTTTTACTCTAAATTGGAGTGTATTGAGCTAAATGGAGTTTATGTTGAAAAATATTTTTTTATTTGAAAAGTCACGGAATTATTGATTTGTCCTATACTATTTATTCTTTCATAGGGGCCCTGGGATTACTATATAGGGTTTCCAGAACTGAATTATTTATTCACATCAAGATAATATTGATTTGGAATGCACTATAGCGAAATATCAAAGAATTGTCGGCCAAAAAAAAAACACAAATTCCAGATCTCTTTAAAATTCTTGATTTAAAAAAAAATTATATTTTTGTATGTAATTTTTCTTATCTACAGAGGATATAAATCTAAAGTTGACGGGTTTAGTGGACTTTTAAAAATTATACAATTGTCTTTCTTTGTGCCCATTTCGGAAACCCGCCCAAGTAAATTTGAAGTATTTGTGTGCAATTTGAGAATTTCGATTCAGCTGGACAAATTATGCAATACATGACATCACATATCTGGAAAATCCCGCCCATTCCACCGGTCTGGCAACTCTATTTATATACGTAATGATGTTGTGTTGCACAGCCAGTGAATGAACCCACAGACATTGCAACATTATATTATTGACCTAAAATTAATCTCAAAACCTGAGGTCAATTTGTTTAAATAGAATTTTAATTTATATGTTTCATTTCCCCCTCAATACATTCTTTCATTGCCTGCCAATTCATGAACTATTTCCAACTTTTTCCAAAACTTTATTTTTTTTGGGAAACTTTGCTGCAGACGATGTTGACCCATTGTAGAGTGCATACGTCAGTAACTCTTTTACACATATCTTTAGTTCCAAGCTAAACATTCTGCGTTGCCATTTTCTAATGTCAGTCGAGTGGTAGTACTACTACTCCGTGTGCTACCTTTACATCCCGCACAATGGTCGTACTGCCATTCAATTGGTATTTTCAAGGATTTTTCGAGTTTCCATGCCACGCTCGGGCAGTGTTCACTCGCAAATAGAAGTCCTGTGTTTTTTCGAAACCCATTTGACTGCATGAATTAGAATGTTTATGGGAAAGAAGAAGAAATAAATGTTCATTTCAATCGCAATCGAAGGGTACGGAACGAACGAAAGATGGGATGGAAAAACAAACATTTTGCACAAGAAAAACAACAACAAAAAACAACAAAGAAAGGAAAAACTGAATTTACCAGAAAATGAAATGAATTGTGAAACATTATGTACGAGTACGTGCAACATTTCCTTTTCCCCCAGTTCGAGATATCCGTTTGTGTGTGTGTGTGTGTGTGTTTTTTTAAAGCTGTTGCCGCTCCAGTTTTTGCTGAAGTGCATTGGCTGGGGGCGCGGCAGAGTAGGAGGAACGACAGAGGGTTTCAAGTTGGCAGGTTACTCTAGTCGAGCTTATGTCCATAGCACCAAAAGAAAACAAGGATATTTTCCTTGCTCTCCGTACAATATGTAATTTTCTGCACCGATACAACTGGAGCTTAGATGCATTTGCTGGGTTGGTCTTGTTTTCCCGTTGTTTGTTTTTTTTTTTGTTTGCCACCCATTTATTTCCTCTTATGGCTTTTGTACCTTTTTGCCATATTTTACTTTTACTTATTCTGTGCAATCAATTGCCAGTGAGTTGAACAAGTTACAAGTCTGTTGAAATGAAAGGGTTGGCTTGGGGGGGGGAGGGTTAGGCGAGTGCATATTTGTTTGCTGCCTGCCTGTTGTATTAGTTCTGTCAATATTTATTTTGTGTGAAATATTTATATTTCTACATTTTGAATTTGCTGCAATAGTTTTATTTAGACATTTTTCGAAAAAAATAAAAGAAAAGATTTTGTTGGTAGCTGCAATTTAAAATGTATGATTCGGATTTTAATTGCTGTCCAGCGTTTGAGGTGAATATTTTAATAGTTGTAAAGAAATAGGGACACAAATGTCGAGAAGAAGTTTAGCACATTTTGAAGGAGTGACACAAGGGAAGTTTTCTGTAGACTCAAATAGAAATACCCATTGCGTTCTGTGGTATTTGCCAATCTTATAGTTTTCAATGGGATTAATAAAATCCTGGTCGAATACGAAAATAAATGTCATTACCAGTTGTTTGAAATATAGTTTGAGTTTTAACAATAGGACTATTGCTATCTCTATAACGATCAGACAACTAACCCGATTAAGACAGTTGACAAAACAGACACCCAAAATGCCTTGATCCAGAACACCTCCTCCTACTGTGCCGAAATAAATTTTCTCACAAAAATTACAGTGTTATTTTTATTTCATTGAATGAAAGTTGGAGCGAAATGTTGCCCATTTTTAATCTGAGTTCTCGAGAGGGGTAGACATCCTTACGGGATTTGGTCTTGACGGCGATGAATCACGACACCCACATCATATCAGTTAGCAACAAATGTTAATGAAAAAGTAATACCATCTAAACAGAAGCATAGTTTTCCTAAATAATATCTTAATATATATTTACCCTCGACACTGATTCACTGACTCTGTCACGCAGTACGTAGGAATTTAAATAGGCATTCTATAATTTTCTATAAATAATAATAATAAAAAAAATAATATTTTTTTTTTGTACAGAAATTGTGTTTTACCCAAATTTTTTTTTTACCGAAATTTTTTTTCCGAAATTTTTTTTTTACACATTTTTTTTTTTACCGAAATTTTTTTTTCCGAAATTTTTCTTTTACACATTTTTTTTTTTACACCTTTTTTTTTTACAAAAATTTTTTTTCAACAAAAATTTTTTTTTTACAAAATTTTTTTTCCAAATTTTTTTTTTCAACAAAATTTTTTTTTTCAACAAGATTTTTTTTTCCACTAAATTTTTTTTTTCAACAAAATTTTTTTCAGCAACATTTTTTTTCCATATTTCAACGGGCGCCATAGGCGCATTACAACTTACTAGTTACTAATATTATTTTTTTTTTTTTTAATATTTTCACATATTGAGCTATTTTAGATGTAATAACTTAAACATTTCATATGTATGAATGCCAGTTGAAAACTTCTCCCATTACCAACTAACCGTCTGACCCTTCCTCTGTATATCTCTTTGGTGAAACTTTTAAATCTTTAAGTCTTTTATGCCGAAGAAAAATGCATTTTAAACAATCGCATAATATTTCATTCGACTTTTCTCGAAAACACACACCCACAACTCACTTAGTTTGCCTTTGCACCTTTATGACTTAAAACAATTTCGTGAGAAAGTTTTAACAAGGAGCGTGGGAAAGGAAAAGGGTGGTGCAGGCAAAAACTCTCAAAAATAAGCTTATGGCTTAAATGCAAAAAAAAACCAGAAAGAGTTTCGACCTATAAGGAAATCAAAAATACACGGGGAAAAAATACAGCAGTCAACAGAGAAAAGAAAAAAAAAACTTAAAGATGGAAAATAAAAGGGTGAAACAAAGCAAACAGGAGGGATGTCTTAGTAGACGCTGTACTTGAGCAAAAACCTTGAGCAAAAAGATTAACAACACTCCCCCAAATATACAAATCATAGTCATCTACTTCGGATACCCACTCCTTCAATGTCCCTATCTCGTAGAGTGCATCGCCATCATATATGACCGTACATATGAACGTCAAGAGTCAAACGTTTGTATGCATAAGAAAACTTTATAAGTTTAAAGTTTTCTATTTCTCTTTCGTCATAATTTTCCATTCGCTAAAGCCGAATATTATAGAAGTACTTTAAACTATTTTTTTATTTGTTCTACAAAAAAACATTTCGAAAGGAAAAACACCTACAGATATAAGAGAGAAAAAGAAAGATGTCGGAGAGAAAGGACAAATGCAAAGCATAGCTGGTAACTCTTAAGAGAGTTTTTGGAATTATTTATTCGTTATAGTATTTAGTTTACTTTTTTTTCGGAAGTTCGAGCCGAATAGAAAACAATTGAAAGATTCTTCAAATTTCTTCAGCTGTAGATGAAAGCAAGAACGTAGTTGGAAATACAGTCAAACTCGAACCACCATTATTCAGTAGAAAAATTCGACGTACGGAGACTTTGAGTTGTGGAATTATTTATTAAATTTGTTTAACTGCCACTAGAAAGGCTGAAAGAAATTTCGACTTATGGAATATGTCAAATATTGAAAAAACTTGTATTCTATTTAGTTGTCAATATTTCTTTGTCAGTAGAGAATTTCATATTTGTTATATGTTTCCCGATGGCCAATTCGCTTGTACTAGTCTAGCAAGAAAATGTTTGAAATTGGTTTATCTTCCTATAAATTCCTTACAATGTCCCGATGTAAACCTTCATATTAGAATAATATAACGATTTACTTTATTTACTTGTAATAGACGTAATTTGTGGGAAAAATTCCAACATAACAATTTGAATGAAATGCTGAACTTATGTATTATTAGGGATGTTAAAAAAATGTACAACCACAACATTTAAATTCATTATTGGAACTAACCACTTTTGTGAAGAACTTTGCCATACATATACCCGACCGGCAGGACTGGAAGGGACGTATTCCAGGTAAATGAAATTAAATTAGCTTTTACATAGACGATTCTAAACTAGATGACTTTGGAATCCACAGACAGGTAATAGCGTTAGGCCCAGTGATTTAGCTGGCAGATCATTGTGTGATCGGGGAAGTCCTAACGCAATAACAGGCATTGATAAAATCTCTGGATGTCTGTATTCCTGGCCAAGCAGTTTGATATCCATCTAATTTGGTTGCACGGAATGATAGAGCGATTTGGAAGACGTAGGTATTCCCCCATCCAAATGCACAATCTCAGGTTAGATGCTGTCAGACAGGCGAATGCTAGTCGGTCGAGGTCTAGTACATGTCGGAATACCACGCAAATCTGATCCTGTTATGACCTAAATCGCTCGCAATCCCTTATGACTAGGTCGAGAACAGATATATCTATGTTGGTGGCCGTAATCACTGTTTGATATGTAGACATGCAGCCAGACTAAGACTCTAGTCCTATGGCTATGGCAGAAGCTGCGGAGTTGAGGAATAGGACGATAGCGTCGAACACCCCATGTGCTTGTGTCCGACTCAATTAGACTCATAGAAAACGATGTCGTGTTCAAGCGCCCCGGTAGGCGAGTTGGTAGCGTGCTTGCCTATCAGCGTGGGGGTTGTGGGTTCGATTCCCACCAGAGACTTTGGTCTGTCGCTGCAAAAATCAAGCCAAATGGTCTTTGTCACCCGGTTTACCCTTGGACCCAAAATTAGAATATAAATTTACTTTGTATTGTAATTAACAAATAAATAAATAAATAAAATTCGTGTTCGTAACTGAAAGGAAACATTTTGTTTTACGCGGGAAACTATTAATGCAAATACACTTTTCCTAATTTTTGTGGAAAATTCCAAGTTTTGTGTCACATTCGTATTTTTTTGCTCCTTATCAGGTTTCAACTTTAAACCAAATAAAGGAAACTTTTCGTTGTTAGTTCGAATGCTCGCATTGTGAATGTGAACAGTAGGGTGGAGTGAAATTCAAAAAAAAAAGTTAACCTCGGAAAGAGATGTAGTCTGGGGTCCTAATGAGGGGGAAAATAAAGAAAACAATTTTAAAAAATTTGTAGGGGTCGCGCCACTCCCTCGAAATTTGGAAATTATCGCTATTTTGGCGTTGATTTTAGAAAAGTCCTAAAAAAGTTTTATGTCAATAAATGTTTGCAATAGCGTAAACAATGAAATAAGGGCATGAAAAAATTTAAAAAAAATTTTCTCATTGTTCAAAAATTTCAAAAAGTAAAATAAGTCAAATCGTCCCCTCTTCAGAAAATTGACTGAACAATGAAATCGCCACCAAAGCTACAAATATTAGTCGATTATCCTCATATTTGCCTCAAATACTTTTGTTTGGGCACTGAACAAGCTCAAACTTTTAAATTTCGAATAAGTTAAGTCGTTAATTTTTAGGATTTTTCTAAAATCAACGCCAAAATAGCGATAATTTCCAAATTTCGAGGGAGTGGCGCGATCCCTAAAAATTTTTTAAATTTTTTTTCTTTATTTTTCCCCTCATTAGGACCCCAGACTACATCTCTTTCCGAGGTTAACTTTTTCAAATTAAAAAAAAGCATGTTTTCACTCCACCCTAGTGAACAGTTCTAAATTTACTTGGATACTTTCCATATAAAATGGATTTTTCTTTATTGCAAATCGAAAATCATATTTTCTGTTGTAATTTTTACCAATTTCCAATAGAATAACTTTAATAAGCACTTTAATAATGAAACTTTAGTTGTGATTACATTTTTTTTCAAGTTTAAACCGAAAATCTCGATTTCAAAAAGATTTTTTTCCTAATCTCAGTATGAAATGGAATTGGCAGCGAAGGGTTGACACTTGTTTGGGTTATTTCAAATATAAACGAACGACACTAACATTATTATACAGGTCATCATTTAATCGTCCTTAGTCTGACATACGAAAATTTAACGTTCAAATGTGGCCTACAAAAACTTTAGTCACTTCTATCTCCCATACAGCACTCTGATTTGTGTGTGGCTTTATCGCCAAATCTTTCAATTGTGGCCATGTCGTCTTTCTGGTTCAAAACAACTTGCAGAACAAGACTCCATTTAAAGCTTTTTAAAGCCGTCTTCAACAGTTACAGAAACAATTCCTTGATGCTTTCTTAGTATTCCTTTGTAAGTGAATTGTAAATAATTTTCCGGAATTTCTCAACAGTTTATGTTTTCCTTTGTGTTGTTTGATTCGCAGAGTGATGTTGTTGCTGGTTTTCGGTGGCAGTTTACAGTCGATGTTGCATGTAACTTTCGGCTGTTGTTTTTTCTTAGGAAAAACTTTACTTTTGCACCGGAATAACAACTACTGGTGCAGTTGTTTTTCACCCCACCATTTTTTTTTTTGGCCTTGCACAATAGGGTGGAGTGAAAACATGCTTTTTTTTTAATTTGAAAAAGTTAACCTCGGAAAGAGATGTAGTCTGGGGTCCTAATAAGGGGAAAAATAAAGAAAAAAATTTTAAAAAATTTTTAGGGGTCGCGCCACTCCCTCGAAATTTGGAAATTATCGCTATTTTGGCGTTGATTTTAGAAAAATCCTAAAAATTAACGACTTAACTTATTCGAAATTTAAAAGTTTGAGCTTGTTCAGTGCCCAAACAAAAGTATTTGAGGCAAATATAAGGATAATCGACTAATATTTGTAGCTTTGGTGGCGATTTCATTGTTCAGTCAATTTACTGAAGAAGGGACGATTTGACTTATTTTACTTTTTGAAATTTTTGAACAATGAGAAAAATTTTTTTAAATTTTTTCATGCCCTTATTTCATTGTTTACGCTATTGCAAACATTTATTGACATAAAACTTTTTAGGATTTTTCTAAAATCAACGCCAAAATAGCGATAATTTCCAAATTTCGAGGGAGTGGCGCGACCCCTAAAATTTTTTTAAAATTTTTTTCTTTATTTTTCCCCTCATTAGGACCCCAGACTACATCTCTTTCCGAGGTTAACTTTTTTTTTTTGAATTTCACTCCACCCTATTGCACAATCTGACTTCGAAACTTCGACCGAAATATGCATTTCAAACGATCTTGTGGCACTGAGGCTGCTGCTACCGCACAGGAGCTTTATTTGATATTTTGAGTATGTGCAAATTGATGCACTGAGGGGAAGCCTGAAAAAATGGCTGTCGTTGAAGCCATTTGGTTTTTTTTTGTGGGGGGGGGGGGATTAAAGTTTGCCTACATTTTTCCAACTCATATTTCAAACACGAAAAAATTATAAACATTTCGTGGTGTTTTTTTTTTTTTTGGTATTCTTGCTTTCTCTCGTTTCGTTGCAGCTCTGTTAAGTGTTTTTCGGGGAGTTGCAGTATGATTTTTTTTTTTTTTTTTTTTTTTAACAATAAATGGAAGGCAAAAAGTATGAAAAAACCAAGAAAAATCATAATGGAAATGCTCTGGAAGGGGAATGCCAGAAGTGACATTATGGCATGAAGTGCTTCTTGAGCCGACACACAAAAAAAATGAGAAAACAACAACGGTCGGCCCTGCATGCATTTTGGTCTAAAACTTTTTCAAGAAAGCATTTGTTTTTGTTGTTTACAAAATAAACGACTTAATACAATAACATTGCAACGGAGGAAAAGGAAGTTGTGAAGGTTTGATTTATAGCTGCCATTTTTTTTTTGCTTCTTTCATTTTCCTTAACAAAATATTTCGACACGTTGTGTATGTTTCGTAAATATTATAAATAATGTTGATTTTCAGTTTTCTCAAGTGTTCCTATGGTGTTTGCCAGTTTTTGTCTGGAGCTAAAGTGAAAAATATCGTTAAACGTCGTCAGCATCGTTTTCATCGTAGAACTCCTGCTGAACGACAAGTGTGTACAATTGAGCCATTCTTTGGCGGAAGTTGGAATATGTGTGTGTGTGTGTGGGAACCGGATATACCACCATTTGGATTTGAGTGTTATTGCCTGTGTTCCTGTTGTCGGTTTAAACATAAGGCCTACTTACCCTGTGCCGAGGTACATGTTGTCAGCTGTGGCGAATAACGATCCGTTAATCGTTTGATGACATCAATTTGTTCTAATGTCAATTGTACTGCATCGCGGTGTTGCGCCTCACACGGCACATAGGCAGCCCAAAACTGTGAAAGAAACGAAAAATGGGAAATTCTATTAGCAAATGGTAAGAAATATTTGCGTTTATTAAAAATGACGAAAGATTTTACAAATTACGGCGATTCTGTTAACAGCGGAGCAAATTTAGGTTGAAAGGTGCCTAATCTAATGGTGTACATTAGGGGGGGGGTCAAAATATAATCTACTGCGAATTCTAAGCATAGTTCAGCCAGAATCATAGGTCTAAAATAAATATCTAGCTTGCTCAATTCGATTTGGTCGATTTGTATGGAAGAAAAAGAATCAACAAAAACGAAAACTACGGGATCTTCTAAGAATATTTTACCAAGAAACTAACCCCTAATGATAAGAAAAATTTATGAAAATACAAAAACAATTTTCACATCTTAACAAAGGTTTTTTTAAGTTTTTAAGAATACGGGAATAAATCTTTATGTCACATTTTACTGAAAAAACAGTTTCAGTATTGAATTTTGGCGAAAAAAAAACAAAGACCAATGCACAGTGGTCCTGAAACGAATTGCATTTTATTTTATTTATTTATTATTAATTACAATACAAAGTAAATTTATATTCTAATTTTTGGGTCCAAGGGTAAACCGGGTGACACAGACCATATGTTTAGATTTTTGCAGCGACAGACCAAAGCCTCTGGTGGGAATCGAACCCACAACCCCCACGCTGATAGGCAAGCACGCTACCAACTCGCCTACCGGGGAGCTTGACGAATTGCATATAACTCTTGGTCTGGTATTTTTTTTTTATTTCATTTTTAAAAACGTCTTATTTACATATTAGGGTGGAGTGAATTTCAAAAAAAAAAAAGTTAACCTCGGAAAGAGATGTAGTCTGGGGTCCTAATGAGGGGAAAAATAAAGAAAATTTTTTTAAAAAAATTTTAGGGGTCGCGCCACTCCCTCAAAATTTGGAAATTATCGCTATTTTGGCGTTGATTTTAGAAAAATCCTAAATGAAATTTTTCAAATTAAAAAAAAAACATGTTTTCACTCCACCCTAATACATATGTACATTTTGGAGATTTTAAAAATAAAAATGGTGGAGCTCTGTAAAAAACTGTTTGTAGACAAGAGCGGGGGATTCTTTTATGGTATTAATGATGGTGCCAACTCTACCTGAGTGAAATGCAGTATATTTTGTATTAAAACTCCTAAAAATCAAGTAGAATGCAGTATCTACACACAAAAATGCAGTACATTTATTTGAGTGAAATTTAATGCTTTTTGAAAAAGTGAAAATAATAAAAATTGAATTATTGCGATTCCGAATCATCAAATTGTACTGACATGGGACTATCATGAATTTGCTTCGGTTTTTTGAAATCATATTTATCTTCTGAGGAGATTTTTTGCAGCAAATCTGGACGAGTTTTCAAAAATGTAAATAAATCGATGCAAGCTTCATCCACATTGCATTTGACTTGCAAAAGAGAACCAATTTGGAGATTCCAAGAATTTGAACTTAATCATAAGTGAAGCGCGAACGAATGAAATCTTTTCTGACAGCTGTCAATGTGCCTCGTTAGTGTTGAAAAGAGGTCCAAGTCGATGCAAAATAGTCGGTGGCGGCTCTAAGCCGGCTTTAGCCGAAGATTTTTTCATACACAAATTTTATTGTTTTCTTTAATAGTTCATTTACTCCAGAGTCTAAATCAGTTTGGACCTCTGCGAAGCACATACAAATAAACAAAAAACAGCTTGAAAAATAAAATTCATGCATTCACCCGCAATTTTCGAAAATGCAGTAACTTCGCAGTATCTTGAGCTCAAATCAGGTATAATACTTGAAAATCCAGTACAGTTGGCAACATTAGGTATTAATATTATAAACCGGACAATTTGTTACATTTTAGGAAAATGTTCACAGTTGAAGGCGCCCCGATAGACGAGTTGGTACCGTTCTTGCCTATCAGCGTGGGGGAGATGGGTTCGATTCCCACCAGAGGCTTTGGTCTGTTGCTGCAAAAATCTAGAGTATAAATTTACTTTGTATTGTAATTAAATAAAAATAAAATTAATATCCACAGATGACTACATTACGTATTTTTGATTTTGGTTTATGTTTTTTTTTTTGAACAAATTTTAATGTAATTGCTTATATTGCACATGAACAAATTACTTAGTTCATATGGTTCTATGAATTTTTGAATTTTTCGTCTTTGTTTGGAGTTTTTCTCATATTTTAAGTTGGGGTGATTTTTCATTAATCGTATTGTGACAAAATGTGAAAAAGTTAAAAATTCAAATTCAGCGTGCACGACACAAATTATAACATTTTAAAAATTACCCCAATTTTATTCTGGGCGATTTGGCTCGATTCTTCATTTTTGAATTGGGGCCATTTTTGTTTTGAGGACCAACAATTGTGTTATCGGTACGAAACACACTTGCTAGAAGAATATTCAACATACGAACGGTTCGGCAGAAGAACGTCATCCGATCAAGCGGCGGAGCCATTGAAAAGCCGCGTATTCCGGCTAAATGTTCTAATATCACGGATATCTGAGGAGCCGATACCGTTAAAATATCTATAGAACAACGATATAGAACACACATTCCGGCGATGCTGAAGGGAGACAATAGAGATGGATACCCTACTATCCCCAATCATCACCACCGCTCTCCTCTGTACACGGTTCAAAAGCTGCAAAGATGTCCTTGGAGCTCCTGCCCATATATGGAAGTTATATTCCATTTTCGGCCGAATGTAGGTGGTGTAAATATTTACGTGAACAGAGGGGGTGAAATATTCTGTTCACCGCTTTATAAAGCCTAAACACTTGAATGCTTCTTTCGACACTACGGCTAGCCCAGCGAGCATCACCCTGTATCTTCATGCCCAGAACATCAAGAGTGTCTGATTCGTCGATATCCACACCACCCATAGAGATTGACGACGATGCTGGATCAGTGGAACGTTTGTGTGACAACAAACAGCACTGGGTCTTTTGTGCATTAAAATCGACTGTTCATTTGGCCCCACTCACAAATCGTCGCCAAATCGCGGTTAAGTGAGTCATTCGTCGTTCGCCTTTTGTCCTCGACCTCCATAGGACCTGGTCGATGATCAAATGAGTATGAATGACAGAGGTTGCTGTCATCCGCAAAGGAGTTGATTGGGCTCACAGTCTGCCCCAACAGGTCGTCAATGAAAATAAGAAATGGAGAAGGAGAGATGACAGTGCCTTGTGGCAGTCCTGCTGTCAACCTATGATCGTGGGTTGAGACGCCTTCTATAACAACTCGTAAAGAGCAATCTCTGAGAAAATTCGATATGAGAATATGAGATACGAGAGAAGGTAAAGGGTGTTTTTTATTGGGGTATAGAACTTTAAGTTGGCATCACTTTTTTAACTGGCGGCCATTTTGTCAGCTGTCAAGTGATTAATATTTAGTTTGGTTTGCCATTTCATCATGAACAGGTTGACAAAAGAACAACGCTTGCAAATCGTGCAAATTTATTTCGAAAGTAATGGTTCAGTTCGCGAAGTTCACCGCAAGCTCCGTCCATTTTATGCCATTATATCCACAAAAACTGACTGTTTGGTGTGCTCTATGGGCTGGTGGAGTCATTGGGCCATACTTCTTCCGAAATAATGCTGGAGAGTCAGTTACCGTTAATGGAGACCGGTATAGAGCCATGATAACCGACTATTTTGTTCCCGAATTGGATGGCATGAATGTGGATGAGTTGTGGTTCCAACAAGTGGTTGAAAATTGGACCTGTAGAATTGGCTTTATTCGAGCCAACCGCGGCGGCCACATGCCCGAAATCATATTTAAACATTAATGGCATAAAATTATCCTTCCAATAAAGCCAAATTGATGGACATTAAATCGATTTTCTTGTGTTTTATTTCAATTCGAAGTTCTATACCTCAATAAAAAACACCCTTTAGAAAACGTGAACTGAAAATATAGGAACTACAAGTTGAAGATCAAAACAATTCACAACAACCGATCACTACACGATGAAGTTTACCTAAAGATTAGACTCTTAAGACTCAGAACATTAAGCTGGTGCAACAATTGTCGCCAAATGTCTAAATGGTCAAATATCGGAAGGCACGCTTAATCACCAAATTCCACGACTGCAGTTTTTGCGTTGATCAGTTAGTCGTTATTGTAAATAAAATGTAAATAAAGTTCCTGAAAGCAGAGTTTTACATAAACTCTGCCCTGCTCTTCAACTACAAACTAATCACCTGTTACCAAATGTTGGTTTAAACTACGTTTTCCACTTAACACCTCCTAAACTGTTGTTCAAAACTCTACTTTGTTCTATCTATTTGGTATTCTTGGCCATGGCAATTTTTGTTTAACAAGATAAATTTCAACAATGTTTTTAACAAGATGTTCACAATTCTATTTATTGCCGTCACGTGATTTCCATGTAACCAAAAAAAGAACACAAGAAAAAAGAAACAAATCCACTAGCAATTCGGCAACTGCAATTGCCACTGTTACTGCTGCCACAAGAAGAATGCACAGACAATCCACTAGAATTGCGGAACATGCAGCAGCATTTATGTTGCAAGAGAACATTAGTCTCTATTCCACTCCCATACATAGAAATGCGATTTATTGTCTGATCGCTACTCTTTTTCTTTTTTTTTTGGTAGTTTTGTTCATTCGTTTGACCCCTCTCCCCCACCATTTTCCCGGAAATGGTGTTAAGCCAAATTCCTTTTTCTGTTTATGACTGAGAGATGTAGGGAAAATTCCAGCCAGTTTTCCTGCTGGTTACTTTAGCATAACTGTGCAAATGGCAACGACGAAATCCAGTCATGTCCACATCTGTGGGGAGTGCAACATTTTGCGGCGACAACAACTATGTTGTATACATGTACGTGCTTCATCTTCACAGCCATACACACACACATTCGATGAGTGGAACCACATGACTGCTGGCAGTCCTTTGAAATGTTTGGCCAAAGACTTTTACAGGGATTTTCCGTAAATACATTGAATGCCGCAAAATGAAGTTAAATCTTTGGAAAATTACTTCAAATCATCACAATTTGCTGTAAACTTTTCGAAACTTCTTGCAGACTCGGCCCCTTCACCATAACTCACGCCTCTACAAGATGGTGTACTCTTTTTTTTTGGGGGAAGGGTTCTCATTCCGTGCGACATGACTGTTTGTTTTTGGCTTTCCCAATGCCTTCGGTTCGAATATTGGTGCAAATACAACAAAGTATCTACTATATAATTTGTGGGTTAAGACCTTCGGTCACGTGGCATGTTCACATGTTTTATGCTCTCGACAATTGCCCGTAAAATTCCACATTGTTGCAATATCGTTTGTGAGAGACCCATGAAGAACGAATGTAGTGGATTTTCCAAATCACAAACTAATGGAGATGCCTAAAATATTCAAGGGATTTGTTTCGAACTACATTTGTTTTTGCAGCGATGGTTTCCTATACAGGATGTATTTAGTTTAAATTCGTTTAGTTTAAACTAGTGAAAACGACACTAAGTCCGATCGGGTCGTATGGTAAAAAGTCTTATCCGTAGATTTAGTTAATGGTATTCTGATCGCCACTATTTGGCTGTGGCTGAATTTCTATATGTCCTCGTATTGGACAATCGATTCTGGTCATTTTAAATCACAAATAACCTATAGCTATAATATTTATTATAAGAGCTGGCCTGTATGGACCATTACAAATGCCACCACTCTTTCGAGCATCTCGGTCGGTGTAGCAATTATTTCTTCACGACTATCAATATGCTGCGGCCTGAGGGCTAACACTTGGCTTGTCAAAGAACCACACAAAATTAAGAATATGCTGCGGCCTGAGGGCTAACACTTGGCTTGTCAAAGAACCACACAAATTAAGTAAGACCTGGAAAGAAAATTAACAATGTCAACAAAATGATTTTTTGTTGAAATTTTCAATTAAATAGTCAAGTTTTCCCCAAATTCCCATATCCTAGCGATACTCATGGAAACACAGGAACGCAGCTCTCAGTCTGTGATGGATCATGAATATCTCCGATATCCCAATCAAATTTTCCAGCGGACTTACGGGCGAATGTCGTCACATTAATGCCATGGCTGCTGTCGACACCCTCATTAGGTCGGAGTGAAAAAAACAATCGCAGATAATCGAAATGGAATACCTGGGGAAAGTTGACCAATGACTTCAGTAATAACTGTGCAAAATATTCTATTTCTAGCATAATGTTTCAAGGTGCCTCAAAAGCAGACAATATTGCAAAAAATATGTTTGTCCAAAAAATAGAAAAAATACAACCCATGTTGTGGATCGGTCGAAAATTCGACGTGAACGTTTCAGAAGTCGACAACGACTGCAGGAAATGCAATACACAAAATCTTTAGCCGCTTTGTACTTTGATGGAAGAAAGGACAAAACTTTGAAAACTATCAAAAAGGAAAGAGAAATTACCAAAGTACCGCAGTTGAAGAACATTCTTCTCTTGTTTCGGACCCAAACAGCAATTATTTTGGACATGTAACGTGCGATTCAGGGACTGTCATAAGTATTAAAAACAGCATAGTAAGCTACCTAACCAAGAAGTCAATCGATTTTACGAAGATATCAGTTGTTGGATGAAATACTGGAAGCAATGGAGGAGTTATAAGGCTTTTGGAAGAGGAATTTAAATCACCCTTGCAGTGGTTTATATGCCAAATTCACGCAAACGAGCTTCCGCTAAGACATATGCTGCTTCATTTGCATGGTCAAACGAAGAGTCCACGTGCATTTACAGGTCCAATAGGGAAAAAATTGCGAAAATTTGCTAATACTTCCTTTTGATCCAATTGAATCAACTCTGCCACAATACATTAATCAAAATGAGTTAAGCACAGACCAGAAATATCTTTTAGAAATTATGACTAAGATCTCTTCAGGCTCTATTTCATCCGTCTAAGCAAACCGGTGTCCTGGTCAATTAAACCACTCTAGATGGTTGACAATAGCAAATATAAGTTTAAGACTTTATGTGTCAACAAAAAATACGACAGAAAGTTTGCAAATATTGACAACCTTTATAATGAAAGTGTACGGTAAAATGTGTTTTGAAATAAAATGTAATGCTTCGTGCACCGAAGGATCACATCATCTTTGTTTACAAATCAAATTGACTCGATATCTGAACACAGATTGAAAAAAAATTATAGATCCTGTTATTCAAAGAAATGGATATTTTGGCCACGTAGCATGCTCGAATGCTCGCAGATGAAAGAATGGAAATTCGTCAACTTGCCTGCTCAAAAATTCTGAAAGCTAGATCAGATACAAGGATTGGCATCCGAAAGTTTGTTATACCTAAGATAAACTACGAAGCTCAAGACTACATTTATCTGGTGGACTGGGAAAAAGTAGAAATGACTGAACCTCCCTTAACTAAAAGTTGGTCGGATGACAAATTAAAAGAAGTTGCGGAAACTGGATCTGGACTTGGCGAAACTATTTTCAAATTACCGTGTCACATGCAAGCAGTCGAACGCTGTGTAAAGCTGGTTACTGAAGCATCGCAGTCGGTGTATGGAGAGCAGGCCAGAGATGGATTTATTAGAGCTAGGATTCAATCCAGAAAAAATATGCCAACATTTGAAACTAAATCTGACTTTTCCATTTCGGTTTTTTTCTGAACTATTTTTTAATTGTTCAATGAATAATTTTATGTAACGTTCTTTTAAGTTAGTTTAATGGAGTAAACATTTAAATTTATTTTTACTAACTAAAACATGTATAATAATTTTGGAAAAAAGTATATGCAAATATATATGTACGTTTTTGAAAGATCTTATAAAGCTTTTTTTAGTTTTGATCCTTAATCATTATGTTGATTCATTGAATGTATACAAAATACATACAGATTGACACCGGTATTAGTTATCGCTAACACATATTTCGCATTTCCAATTAACATTTATAGTCGGTGGATCGAGTAAAAAGTTTTTAAAATTTTAGAAATTTTCATAAACTCCCCTGCATGAAATAATATTGGAGGCCGATGAGACACCTCAAGACGTTATGATAAAAATTCAATATTTGGCCCAAGAACTAGTCTAATATCAGGTCAACTTTTTTTGGGTATTCCATTTTGAAATTCAGAAAAAGAAGAAAAATTTTATGTTTTCACTCCGCCCTGACCCTCATGTCACCCCACGGTGGGCAGCATTGCAAATAGTCTTCACGCCTAAAGGAAGGCAGGCGTCTCACACCAATACAAAACATTTTAGGCCAATCAGTATGTCATACTTTTGGCTCAAAACTCATCCCTTGGCCCAGACACTCTCTCGGAGACAGAGCACACCTACACGAAAGGCAGATTTATAGAAATAGTCGGAACTTTTTACAATGTCAACCCGGAATCGGTTATTTGCGCCATGACATTGTGTCTACTTTTGGCGCCTTAAGTGTTTTTTCGAACTGGAAGAACGAGGGTGTACACTCTCCACTGCTATGGCTACAAAACACAGTGGCCACAAAACAGTCCAGCTGCAATTAAATCTCTTACTTACTGACTTCTTGTCGTTAGCATTCAATAAGGGACATGGCCGGGAACTTTATTTGAATCCGTGATCTGGGAACACAATAATTCGTAAACTCCGTGATAAAGACCGACTTTTTAAAGCCGGCTCCGAAGGCAACAGCAACAATAGCCCTACTGTAGAACAGGCGAGCTAGAAAGACTCGGGACTACCTTAGAGATTCCAGACGAAATGGAATCCGTAGTCACGTCTCTATCCACATGCAAGCTCCTACTGCATGATAGGGCATATAGACGAACAAACGATAGGAGGGCACCTTCCATCTAGACAGAAACGTTCCCACACAATTCTGCCAAAACGAAAATTGTACAGGAAATGTTTTTCTCGTGGTCAAGCGCAGAGGCGTGTGACGTGTGTGGGGAATGAGAGCGTTCGACATATTTCTGTCGAATTTCATTAAAAAGTAAGTTTCGAAAAAAAAAAAAAACTCACACATGAACCTTAACTTACATTCATAAACACATGTTAAAAAATTCAGACAGAGCTTAGGAGACGGATATATCAAGCGAGTAATCCGCTCTCTTAAGATGAATAAACTACCGTGACTCCATCTTTGGCCTCAGAGTCTGAAATGTTTAATACCTTGTTGCTAGTTGGGTCGAATTGTTTTCGAATAAAGGAATAGAGAAGCATAGGCCTAGGTTTAAAGGACACTAGATATAAACGATTGCCGTTGCCGTATTTAAAAATCAATCAATTAGGAACTAATGAAAAACACTTTGATATGACTGCATCATATCAATCTCTGCACCCTGTATAACCACCAAAGTGTGTCACACTCACTGATTGTGTCCATCACGGGATGGACAATTAATTCTCAATTGCTGCTGAATGAGAATTGACCAACATAACTACTTAATGGCTATTATGAGTCGATTGTCTGAATACTACAGTCAAGTGCTGCCGAAACGCTATTATGCAACTTCTTGTTGCATACATATTACTTCGAAAGTATCGTCTGCAATTTCCTAGATTTTCATTGCATTTTTCATAAGTATCTACTTATAAACTAAATTGTTACTTATACAATATTATTATATATTTATATATATGTATGTCTATTAAACTTATAGAGTTTTGAAGTATTTGCAGTTATATAAGTACCCAGTCATATCACCGGATTCCATAGCATAAGCTCATTTGTGTGTGACAATCAAATGTTGACCGCACCAGTGCATTCATTACAGCTGCCACTACTACTACGGCACTAATTAGCTGGAACACTTACAGGCGTTTGTATGTATGTGTGTGTGTGTACATTCAGACATGCTTCGAGTTGTTTATGAATGGTTGGTAATGAGTGTACACACTGGAATGTTGGTGGTTACTCATAGACATACATACATACATACGCACAATATGAGGACCTAAGTACCCTAAACATAATAAATTTATACAATTGCCATGGAGATAAGGTGTTCGTTCTTCAATGCTCGGTAATGACATAATGATTTCTGTTGCCATCTCGACCAGCCTGCCAACCAGCCAGCCAGCCAGTGAGTTGTTCCCTGTAGCAACCACCAACTTGGAAGTAACGAGCAAACGATGATGCAAATATCACCTGAACTTAGACGCTGCTTTTGCAGAGTGTACATGTGTACTGGCACAAGAATATTTGCAGTCAATGACTCTTCAATGCGTACATTAGAGTTGCCATATTTATCGCATAGCTGGGATTGTGATACAGAGTATAACTACACGCTGAAAAATGTGCCTTTTTTTTAAAGGTTTGCACACAAGTAAATTGCGTGTTTGGAGCTTCTATCAAGTAAAGCTTATTTGCTTCCAAATAAAGTTTATTTGGCTGCAAAAATAGTATGTATTTGGGCAGAAGTAACAGCGTGTTTGAGAAAAAACAAGCAACTAGATTTTTTACAAAAAATACAACATTTCTGTATTTTTAGCTTTTTTCGTAGTTTTTTTTGCCTCTACGCTCTTTAAGAGAGTAATGGGTTAGGTTAGGTTGAAATGGAGGATCGGTCATGTACGAATGACCGTCTAACGTCGTTGACATACACCTAAGCCAGCAATACGGCTCATGGTTTCTTTTAACTTAAGGAATTCGTTCCCCTCTATAAAGTTTCTTAAATTCCTTTGACGAACGACAGGTCATTTAAGGTGTCTTCTCCTAATTGGATATTCCTGATCTGCGAGAAAGCGGGGCACTGGGACAGGAAGTCCCGAAATATCCTATCCTAAATAGGTGTGCCCTCAGACATACATATCGATGGTTTAATGTAGAAAGGGCGTAACTCGACATTTCGCAATTTTACAGGAGACGGTAAAAACTTAAGAAAAACTAAAAAAAATAGATATAAAAATTATTTAATTTTATAAAAACATGTGACAAATTTTTATTCGTTTTTTACTACTTTTAATGAATTGAGTTCTTTTTAAAAATGGACATAAATAATTTGCTGAAGATTTTTAAAAATGTCTATTTTTCCCAGAAATATCGAAAACCAATGTGGGTACCGCTTAAGCTTCGTCTACCCCACAATTTGGATCACTTATCGGGCAACATTAACTGGATTTAATGTTTTTTAACCTTTAACAGAGGTGGTGAGTTTTTTTTTGGCCTCAATTAAAGGTTAAATGTCATCATTTTGGGATGATCGGTAATACAAATTCCTTTACAGATATTGAACCAGAAATAAAATGTATTTGAGTTCTTCTACGGTTTAACAGTCTGAGATAAATTTATGGTGCCAAATCGGATAACGATCTCTGGACTGTGCCGCTGGTTCTGTAGGTAAACGAACAATATCTCAATTTTATAGTAAACCCCGATAAGAGCCCGGTTATTGAGGAAAAGATTTCTTCTCTATTCAGTTGTTTTGCAAGCATAGAATGATTCGCTTTTCATCTGAATGTCTTGAATGTCGTGTCAAGACATTTATTGCAGAGGATAATCCAGCAACAGAAGGAATATCGTGACCTTTATATATTATTTTATTTTAAGCTAGGCGACGAAATTAGCCCAAAACTACTATTTCAAAAATAGTAAAAATTGAAAATCTGTTTTGTACCATTTATGACTTCAAAAAACAGAAAAAACTGCATAAAACCGCCTGCGCGTAATAATCAAATATCAATCACTTATTGTCAGTGTTCGTGGAGATGAGATCTGTAATGTTGTCGAATTTGCGGTAAACTGCATATGTATGGGTTCTCCAAAAATATGTCAAAATACATAGAGAAGATCCAAGAAACACACTAACTACCAGGCAGCGAAAACCGAAAGGAAAGCCAATAAGGCAACTAGACCCAATCCTATGTGAATGAAACCGAATGAATGTGACACCGTGCGGTCCTACAGATGGATGTTAATCGAACTTAAACAAGCTGGTATTTATTTAATGGGCGATATTGTATTCGCAACGTCCACCGATGTTTCCACAAATCTGGTCCCTCCATATGTGAGAAACATTCCCTACCTCCTCCAAAGAAAAAGAAATCGAAATTAAACTGTATAAGTATAATTTCCACAAATACGAATACACATTCCCATCATTACCCACAACTCCGATGTAAACGCAAAAGTCTTTCAGGAGTACAAGTCCTTGTAAGTGCGAATGTATGCGTGTATGTGTTTGTAAGTAATAGTCGTTACGGTAACCTTTTCCACTTTCCTGAATGCGTGTGCCAGAAAAAAAAATACTCTCAATTACCATTGTAACCACCCACGTAACTAAGGGCACTAGCGCCGTCAACGTTACTTTCTACAGCCCAAACAGCTGGAGCTGCTTGCAATTCCATGGGGAGGAATGCTTTTACTTCTCCTGCCTGCCAGCTGAACGACGCTAGAGGTGGCAGCAGGTAAAACCAAAAACAAAGATGAAGCAACAAAAATAAAGTGGCAAGAAGCAGGACAGAACACAAAACTATGTAATTGCTACAAAATTTAATTATTCTGTGGCAAATAATTAAGAATCCAAGAAAATGTTTTCATTTAGTTTTATTTTACATTTGTATTTTTTGCCCCCCTCCGGACGGACGGTTGCCCACCCTTTAAGGACTATTTGGTCCATTGCCACAAGTTTATTTGGGAACGTTTAAGTGTTTGTGTGTGTGTGCGTGTGTTTAAGCCAAATGAATGGCCATTAAACGAGTGATGTTTGTTTAAATGTTTGATGAACAGAACTTGTGCAAACTGAAAGACCGACCAGTGGGATGGGAGTCCAACTGTGTGTGAGTATAAATTCATTTCCTCAGCGGAACTGAAAGTGATTTGGAAATGTTCTTATCGCATTTTAAAACAGCACAACAGTTGTGGATAAAATTGAGCATTGGTCAGAAGGCAGACACATTTCACATATTTAATATCAATTAGTAACAAAATTCATATATTTGAATATCCATTTATTCATATATTCATATATTCATATATTCATATATTCATATATTCATATATTCATATATTCATATATTCATATATTCATATATTCATATATTCATATATTCATATATTCATATATTCATATATTCATATATTCATATATTCATATATTCATATATTCATATATTCATATATTCATATATTCATATATTCATATATTCATATATTCATATATTCATATATTCATATATTCATATATTCATATATTCATATATTCATATATTCATATATTCATATATTCATATATTCATATATTCATATATTCATATATTCATATATTCATATATTCATATATTCATATATTCATATATTCATATATTCATATATTCATATATTCATATATTCATATATTCATATATTCATATATTCATATATTCATATATTCATATATTCATATATTCATATATTCATATATTCATATATTCAAATATTCATATATTCATATATTCATATATTCATATATTCATATATTCAACTACCCAATTATTCATTCAAATATTCCATTGCAATCACCCACCTTCGAATATTCCATTAAGAAACCATAATTTTCTAGTGGTTTCCATCAGTTTTGACCCGCACTGTAATTGTGCACATTGCATTTGTACTTATTCACAGACTGGGGAAAACGTCCCGTGCAAGCAGGAGTCGGTTGATTTTTCTTGGTAATTTAATTTAGTACATTTGCTAAATTCATTTTGAATTTTAACCATCTTCATTTGCTGGTGTCTGGTTTTATCATCTGCCTCAACAACATTTACTAACCCTTGGACATACACAGTATTACATGTCCGGGTCGTGCGGTGGCTGGGCCAGCGTTTCAGATACTTAATGCTGTTGGTGTTGAAGGTTTACATTGTTCGCAACGTTGTTGCATTTGCAATCCCGCCACAATGTTGGTGCTGTCCATGAGACAGAGTAAAATATATCTGGCCTTCTGGGGAAGTGCAATAAAATTTATAACCCTAACTGTTGTTACGCATTTTATAGCGTCTTTTTTACTCCCCCCCTCCTCCATTAGTCGAAAGGTGTTTATGGTGTTATTTTCTTGCGTACATCCACTTGCCGTTCACCGTTGCCTTTGTGGTCCTGTAAAACGGATCCTGGATGTGTGCGCCTGTATACTAATTACGAAGGACAGGTTCTGCTAATGAGCACAGCATTTACAGTGGCGGGGAATGGACTTGGGTGAATTTTCTTCAAACGTTTTCTTCAGTTTCAGCAACAGGAGAAGGTTGAGTTACATAATTTTTTTTATTTGCTTTTTTTGGCGTAAATGACTTTGTTTTTATTGTGGATTGAGGTTTTGCTGGCAAACAGGCGAAGCAAATATTATATTTTATGATAACATTATCCAAAGTCTTTTATGGGTCTGCACCAGTAATAATTACTTGTGGGGTTATTAGATTGGGCAACAGCATGGAATTGCCGGAGTTGAGGTAATCACTGGTTCATTGACTGACGCTTCGTTGACGGGTGGAGAGGAGCAAGTGATGTGATTTTAATTGAAGTGCAGTAAAATAATGCCAATGACTTTTTTTTTAATTTTTCTTTATGATTTTTAAATAATGGATTTCTTGAAAACCGAAGCAGAGGATGGAAATACGCTGGTCACTTATGTGGGTCACTGTCATACAAAATCTACTTACTATTTCCATTAAGAGGAATATGGTTTCGCAGTATTTGTTACGTGAATATATTGATAACAGTTTTTGCTGAAATTATTGGAAACATTTTTTAATAGTGAACCAGTTGATGACACTGAGTGACACAACGTCTTCAGTAAAATCGGGAAGTGACCTCTCCAATTAGTTCTAAGCATTTTTCCACATTTTTTCTTGCCTGATCTGGCGTCTTGTCACTACAGCAAAACACAAAAATAATGTGGAATTTATTCCTAAGGAAGCTCATTCATCTTACTGTCCAGAACTCCGTTCAATCTAGAGATATTCTCGATAAAAGCTATTTCAAGGCGACCAAAAAGAGTTTGAAAGTCAAAATTCCGGAGAATATGGACGGAATATTGAGTCCCTAATAAAAGGCGTTACCGAAGAACTTAAAAGCTTTATGAAAAATAAATAAATTTATTTAAAACTATTTACGCAACGAATTAACGAATTTTTTGTTTAATAATAAAATTATGTTAGTTTGTTAAACCATTAGCCACGTTTTTATTACCAAAGGTTTGTGCATCATTTTTTTTTTGTCTTCGCTCCTTACTCTTACTGCGAAGACGGTTTTCAAGGTGATGGGTTGCTCAAGTTGCAGTTTAATTTTTCCTGGGAAACAGAATACTTTCAGTTAATATTAGATTTACTCCAAGATCGCATTGCCAGTGTCTGTCCGTCCTTTTAAGAGTCTGGCCATCCTTAGACTGGTTTGTCAGTGGTTGGTTGGTAATAAAAGGTATTCTTCAAAGAAAATAATACACTAGTCTGCTGCCATCTTAGGTTAGGTTTGAATGACAAAGTTTATAGAAACTGGCAAAAAAGAACATAACCCAAAAAAACAGTTATACAAATTTTAAATGCAATAATTTATTTTAGGCATTTAGGCCCTACATTTTCTCTGAAGCCCACCACTCTTCCATACTCGTCCATATGAGTAATATGTGATAACAATTTAATAAAATTAAAAGGACTTTAAAAAGACCCGAATCGTTTCCTGGCTAAAGTAAATTATTTATGACTAACGAACTACCGCCAGAAATTCTATTCAATTTATCGAAAATTTAAGTTCTTGCTGGGCCAATTCTTACAAACTCTAAACACTGCCAGCATTTCATAACAATTAAACTTTCGCACTCCAACACTAACGCAAATGCACACATCTAGATGGAGCAGTTGCGAAAAGTTTCCTTAAAAATAATTTGCGAATGTCGAGAACAACGAATGGCCAACTTTTAGCATAACTTTATTTGCACAGTTTCAGGAGAACGACATGGACGCTGGGACGGACGTATGATACACACCTCCACAGAAGTAACAACACAGAAATGTACAACCCAAGGAAATGTCATATAAGAGAACAAAATGAAGAAACAAAAATATGAATTTGAATAAAAACAAAACTAACAACAATAACACAACCACCACAACAACAACAGACAACGTTCTAAAGTCAGAAGGCAAACCTCGAACACAAGAATTGCAGGGCGTACGGAAGAACTCAACTCAACTCAACTCAACACGACTCAACTCGACTGGGTTCTGTTCGGTTGGGCTTAACTCGATTCCATATTCAATATTAGAATAAACGAGTATTTGTGCTCTGTGCATAGGATGCGGCGGAAATTTGGATGCGAGTCTGAATGCCAGTGTTCTCTATTTGGGCAATGGGATGGTAGAAGTTGGAGCTGGAGCTGGATTTACGCAAAGTACCCGGCCGGAGCCACATCCATAGCTACAATAAATTCAAAGTTATGCATGTGCTGCGGCAGCAGCTCGATGTTGCATAAACTGGAGGTCAGGTCAGCATACAACTGCGTACTACGGCAATGGAGGTTGGGAGTGGAGAACGGAGAGTGGTGCTGTCAAAGAAATGCAAATATCGAACACGACATATACAACCTCCGAATGCAAATGTGGCTATACAACGAATGGCAACTTTGTTGTGAAGTTAAGTTGTTTAGCAGTTGGCAAAATACAAAGTTCAACATATGCATGGACAAGTGTAAGGAGCGGAAGGGCATTTCGGCAAAGGGGACGCCTTTTGCTGGTCCGCATGATAGAAATTGAAATTATAATTGAGGCATAAATCTAAGAATGTCATTAAGAACACATGCAAGCTTCTCAATTCAT
This sequence comes from Hydrotaea cyrtoneurina, assembly GCA_958296145.1. NCBI lineage: Eukaryota > Metazoa > Arthropoda > Insecta > Diptera > Muscidae > Hydrotaea > Hydrotaea cyrtoneurina. The sequence goes on along the minus strand of OY282514.1, from coordinate 43,921,809 downwards.
TTATGATCCTGTGATAAAGGCTTTGCTAAAACTTGGGATTCTGTTAAAAATGCACAATGCACAGCTTGTTTTGTGCGGTTTTAGTTAAATTTCTCAAAGATCTGGGCTAAGTGTACCTGACCTTAAGTCTATAAGACGACTTGCGGGCTCATGATAGATGAGAGGTTTTAAATTTATGAAATACGCTTCTCTCCAACATTCCCAACTTCGATGATGGAAAGTGAGTATATGCAAGTTAGGGAGCATAGACATTCGGGCGTACCTAAAAAAAAAAAAAAAAATATCGCACACCTTCTTCGTATATGAAGAGTTTAAAAAAAATATTTTTTCCATATTCCTTTATACCTTCTGCATCTACGGTCGGATCTTAGAGTGTGATTGGAAATTTTAACATGAGAAATCCCGAGAAATTTGCCGATTTTGTACTTCCCGATTCCAAAGATTCTTGGTCGTGTTTCCCGGGAACAAAATATCACCAAAAAATTAAACTATGTACGATTCGCTCTTAAACACTTTTTAACCGGGAAATATACGATTTTTTTTACTTTCTGAAACATTTCTGAACTAGTTGATCTTTAAATAATACAGGATATTTATTTCAAGATAAATTGCCAAGGAATTTTAATTAAAGTTTATTAATCATTTCAAGTATTAAACAGGCGTGACTAATTTATATTTAAGTATTAGTTTGAAAACAATTAATTTTTATTGTTTTTGCGAAAAATAGAATTTTTTTTTTATTATATTTTATAAAGAAAATCAAGTCCGGGGTATTACCGGAAAGACGTCGAAAAAATGCCCGATTCCCGGGAGTTAAAAAAGTCGAGAAATGTAGAGCCCTAATTGTGATACACTGATGTTTTTGTCTCTAAGAGATCGGATGTATATCTCATAATATTTCATAATGCGGGGCATTTTGCATTTGGATAAGTTTCCTGCATTACATCCGGCTTCCTGGGAATCCCACAATCGCTAAGAGGAGAGTACTAATTTTTTACTCTCTTCTCAGTATAAAATACGAAACTAGAACAAAATATTTCTCGAAAAAGAAAAGTTTTTTTTTGCTCAGAAAAACTATTTTTATTTTTATTTATTTATTTATTAATTTATTATTAATTACAATACAAAGTAAATTTATATTCTAATTTTGGGTCCAAGGGTAAACCGGGTGACAAAGACCATATGTTTAGAGTTTTTGCAGCGACAGACCAAAGCCTCTGGTGGGAATCGAACCCACAACCCCCACGCTGATAGGCAAGCACGCTACCAACTCGCCTACCGGGGCGCCTAACCTCAGAAAAACTATTCTGTTGACATTCTTAGGTTGGGTCAACAACCTGTTGTTGTTCTTGGCCTGTCTAATAAGTGATTTCCAAGCACTTTGGTCTTCTGCTTCTCCAGTTCGTTATACAAATGATTTGCTTGTCTTCCATCACTTGGTCCTTACACCTGGCGTCTCGGTCTTTCTTGTCTGTGCTTACCGTCGTAGTTTTCATCCAACTCCCTTCTGGATGGGTAAGAGACTTTTTCTGCGACAGTTGGCTCAAATCGGACAAAACAGGCTGAGGTTCCATGCTTTCATCTACCCAGATGGTGCAAACTAGCTGAGACATGCGCGTTATCAGCTCGTCTTATACAGGTCTTCCGGTATTCCGTCATTGCTCTTTTTACCTCAACGTGGGAGGGGGTAGCACACCTTTGCCTACGATTGGTCGCAGGTTACTATTTTTGGCTGGGTCTTGGTCTGCTGGTAGTCTGGAGAAATGGTGTTCCCAGACTGTCAGCATATTCCATGGATCGGTTACCAGATTCCCATTATCATCTCTACATGAAGTTATGCCAATACTCGATGCTTTTGTTTGGTGTTTCACTCGTTTCTACTTCCATAGATCTCCATCTATTTCTTCTTTTTTTCGGAAGATACGATTCTGCTCCCTCGTCAACTCTCGGTGTCCCTCCAATATACCTAGAGTCTTATAGAACGAGACTCTTCGTCGCTTTCTTCCGTCGTCTAATGTAAAAAAATGGCCTTAATGCGGATTGTGGCCAACTTTTCATCTACTGGCGTGATACCAGGACAAGGTGTCGTATTCACTTGTTCGCGACAAATCAACATCCGAGTTGTTGCTTGTCTTTCCTGGATGGCGGTGATGCCAGTTTTGTACTTTTCGAGGATATCCGCTAGTTGGAGAAAGGCACCTGGTCTTGACGTATTCGTACATTCCATGGGTTCTGTTGAACCTACACAAATTAAAATCTCGAACCAAACACGCTCCAATTATCCAAACTACTAATCGACACTTTTGGTACTGGCAATTTTGCAAATATTTTCTCTATTATTACAAAACACACTGCAGATAAGTGATTGGCCAAAAGGGGACACTGAATCAACTAGCAAGGCTAAAGTCACTCCTTCTTGCTTTGTAGAAATTATGTTGTGCATGTTATGTCCTCTTTATGGTCAACCGTCATTTTTGGTTTATGACCAAATGAACAAGAAGAATAACTCCTGAATCATTCACATAGAAACAGTGAATACACATGTTTTCTTTGAAAGCAGGTCTAAAAACTGCAGACACATTGAGTCCTTACCGCTAAAAAGGCACCAAAATGGGAAAAAAATGCTTGAATTTTTAAACAATTTAAATGTTTAACATTTTGGGATTAAGAGCGTTGGACAATTTTCTATTGAATTTCATTAAAAAGCGAAATGGAAAAAAATGTGGCTGAAGTTTTTTTCACGGAATATCTAGGAAACTCGAATATCTAGGAAACTGAAAAAGAAAACCGATATTAAATTTGAAGTGGAGGTAACAAAATTGATATAGTGAGGTTTTTAATTTTGCTTCGAGGACTTAATATAACATTAATGTTCCTGACAACTATTTCTTACAAAGACTATCTGAATAGTGTGACATTCTTGTATTCTACGAATAAAAAAAGGGCGGAGTAAAATAAATGTGTCGGAAATTACCAAAAAGTTGTGGCAACCACACGTATTTCTACCGATAAGTTATAAATATGAGAAAAGTTTTCAAAAAAAAAAGTTGTATTTAGTTGTCTCATGTTTTAAGCTGTTTAGCTATATCTTCAGCGTTGAATTCAACTTCTGTCATAACATATAAAATCATATAAATCCGATCACACCACCGTGGCAACCTGCACCCTATCACACCTTTGTACCATTTGACACTTTTAATTGTTGTTTTGTTGCTGCAACAATAATAACGACACCAACAACAACAGGAAACAAATAAAAACTTGTTTCTATTCTGTTCATGCACAAAGACGCGCAAAGGAAACTGTTGCACGTCGGCACGACAACAGACGAACGAACGTTTTACCAAGTCTGCCATGGAAACGACAGAAATAGCGACAGTGGCCATAACAAACACAACTGATGATGTCAATACATGAGGGTGCAAGTGCAAGTGTATCTGTGTGTGAGTGCGGCTGAGTGAGAGTGTCGTTAAATCCTTTGGACTTCCTTCTTTTAGTTTAGAAATGCTTTCTGATTTTCTGGGTTTTGTGTGCACCACTGAGTGTGTGGGCAAGCGAGGGTATCCCTATACCCTCGTGCGTGTGTGCACGTGTGTGAGTGCGAGTAATTAAAAGTAATGAACAACACTTTGTTAATGTTTTTTTTTTCTTTCGTGAAACACACACGCAGAGTATAACTACTCATATATGAGGTAACATTTAATGTGAGATTTCTATCTGAGAAAGGATACAACACTTGTTCCTCTTTCTCCCTCTCCCTCTCTCTGTCTCCCTCTCCCTGTATGCAATTTAGAAAATAGTGTTGGTTGTGCCCAGTCATTGTATTGCGCTGCGTTGTCTGCTGTTGGTGACCCTGATTAGAGAGAGCACTTGTAAAGTGTTGGGCGAATTTATTTTTGTAGCCATTGTTAAGGGCTGTGGCTTCTGTTGTAACCCTGACAGGCCATACGTTTCGACATCAGATAACGCCGAGAGTCAATTGTGTTTTCCGAACAGATACAGATACACAGCCAGATGTATATTCGCTGCTCTAGCCTAACACAGTTCTATGAGTAGTCGTGACCATAAAATTTTGCTGAGATTACAAACTTGGTTTTGTATTGTTTCAAATTGGAATTTATGTTTAATTAGAATTGCTGGGGGATGACGACCAAATGGCCATGGATATGGGCTAATGTGAATGTACTTAAACTGAATGTATTCCATTAGGGTTTTTGAGGAGAGACTTTAGCAGTGCTAGTTGATTCAGTGTCCCCTTTTGGCCAATCACTTATCTGCAGTGTGTTTTGTAATAATAGAGAAAATATTTGCAAAATTGCCAGTACCAAAAGTGTCGATTAGTAGTATGGATAATTGGAGCGTGTTTGGTTCGAGGTTTTAATTTGTGTAGGTTCAACAGAACCCATGGAATGTACGAATACGTCAAGACCAGGTGCCTTTCTCCAACTAGCGGATATCCTCGAAAAGTACAAAACTGGCATCACCGCCATCCAGGAAAGACAAGCAACAACTCGGATGTTGATTTGTCGCGAACAAGTGAATACGACACCTTGTCCTGGTATCACGCCAGTAGATGAAAAGTTGGCCACAATCCGCATTAAGGCCATTTTTTTACATTAGACGACGGAAGAAAGCGACGAAGAGTCTCGTTCTATGGGACTCTAGGTATATTGGAGAGACACCGAGAGTTGACGAGGGAGCAGAATCGTTTCTTCCGAAAAAATTAGAGAGAGATGGAGATCTATGGAAGTGGAAACGAGTGAAACACCAAACAAAATCATCGAGTTTTGGCCTAACTTCTTGTAGAGATGAGAATCTGGTAACCGATCCATCGAGTATGCTGAGAGTCTGGGAACACCATTTCTCCAGACAACCAGCAGACCAAGACCCAGCTGCGACCAATCGTAGGCGAAGGTGTGCTACCCCCTCCCATGTTGAGGTAAAAAGAGCAATGACGGAATACCCGAAGACCTGTATAAGACTGGAGGAGACGAGCTGATAACGCGCATGCCTCAGCTAGTTTGCACCATCTGGGTAGATGAAAGCATGGAACCTCAGCTTGTTCTAGACAGGCCAAGAACAACAACAGGTTGTAGACCCAACCTAAGAATGTCAACAGAATAGTTTTTTTGAGCAGAAAAAAACTTTTCTTTTTAGAGAAATATTTTGTTCTAGTTTCGTATTTTATACTGAGAAGAGAGAAATGAGTACTCTCCATAATAAATAATGGACTGGAATATTTAAATCGTTGGCATTCAAATGGCCAATTAACTAAAAATATTCGAGAGAAGCATCCGACGCATATTCCAAAATGAGCTCAAGTTAAAGCCATATAAGTTCCAAAAGACACACGATCCTATACCAAAGCAACAAAAAAAAAAGTTAGAATCGAAAGAGCAAAGGAGTTGTTGCACTTGCACGGACTTGGAGAATTTAAAAGCATTTTGTTGTCTGGTAAAAAAAAAATCCTATTGAGCAGGTTATAAACTCTCACATGCATAAACTCTCAAATCTTAGTCTACGAACGTCCATCCTAAGTAATTTTCCATCTCAACTAATGATATAGGCAGCGGTGACCACCCATGGATGCTGTCCAATCATTTGCATCGAGTCAATGCGACTTAGACCCAATTTACACGATGTCTTTTTGGCTTGACTTTTTTTTATTCGCTTTTGGATTTGCTTCCACAAGTCATATGAATTTAAAGTAGACTTTTTGCTTGCAATTGCGTTTGATTTTTTTTCCGACGTTTATACTGGAATTTTGTTGATTCGTAAAATTGTCGAAAAGCAAAATGTGTAAAGTCAAATAGAAATTCCCCAAAAAAAAAAAAAAAAACTCAAATTTATGATTTGAGACTCTTTTTTCTACCCGTCAATCTTCTCTTCACCTTTCGCCTACAAACTTGAAAATGATGATTTTCTAATCATGCAAAAATCGGATCTTATTATGTGGAAAATAGTTTGGAAGCTGCTTGAGAGCCGTGGGCACGCAAACATTTCGGTCGTAGAGGAGGGACGTTCCAGGGAGACTCGGCTCGGTCTGATAAAGCTCATGTGAGGCAAGAATAATTTAAAAATCATTTCGTGCAGACAACAGCTTTCGAATTCGCCATGTGAACCAAGAATAATTTAAAAATCATGTTCTCCAAATCATTTCGTGCAGACAATTGCTTTCGAATTCGCCAGATATGAATCCGATGGACTACAAAGCCATTAACATAGAATTTCTGACCCTGCCCAGGCTAGAAATCCCTGAAAGGGATTCATGGATACCGACGTATACACTGATGGGACTGGACAGAAGATGTCTCAGAATTGCAATACGAGTTATCACAGGTCACTGCTCACTTAGGGTGAGGACCAGCAGATATTCAGACTTCTGCAGGGTGTGCGGAGAAGAGGAGGAATTGGAGACTCCTAATATGTCTAGGGGATTGATTTTTGGCTGAAGTGTTGAAAACATAATTAGTTTTATAAGGGTCATTAGATGGATGAACAGCGGGTGCGGGTATCCAATAGACGGACGAGACAGTGGACTTAACTCCAAACAGTACTCCATTGACTCTCACATAATCTTTCAACAATTACATCTTTACTTTACTCTCTATAACTTTAATTTCTTCAACAATGCTGAAGGGATTCACAATGGATGCTATGGGTCTGCGAGTGAAGGTGCATCAACGGCGCCACAAAAAAAGTGAAGAATTTCCCAAAAAAAAATCTCATACAAAAAAATTAGAGAGTTTTTCAGAATTTATGGGGAAATTTTCATATGGGGCTTTTTGGGGGGATTTTTCATTTCTTTTACGAAATTTTTCATTTGGGGCTCTTTTCATAGAGCCCGATTTCGGATGTACTACCCTTCTTAACCTAACCTAATTTCGACTATTCCTAGGTGAGCTTTATGTCAGTATGTTTGAATATGAAGGTTAGACTAGAGATAACAAAAAAGAGATTGACGCTTATGATTGGACGAATTCTGACTTATTTGAAGCTATGTTAGAGGAGCAATACTTTTATAAAACATATGACCAGGATTATAAATAAGCAGAGGGAGTAGCAATGGGCTGTATGTCAGCATCCATAAAAACAGCTGATACAAAGGCTCGAATGACATTTGAGAACCATATTGTGCCCTTACCGTGGCCTGCAATAAATGCTAGAGCCATCTATAGAACATCGCCAAATTTTCTTTTTCCACTCTTCCTTTTCTCTCAAAATGTGAGCACTTAATCTCGCTCTTTCAAAAAAACCACCACCAAATGCTATCTTCACTGTTTGTTGAACTGTTGCGTTGTAATGCACGTGTGTGCTTTACTGCTTGATTTTTTGGGGATATGCGCTTCGAAACAGTAGTTCTCGTTCACTCGCATAGAGTTAGGACACTTATTATACCAAAAGTTGTTGCAGAAATCATTGCAAATGGGTAACGATGAAGAACTGTAACAGCTTCCGAAACCTTGCCTGCAATCAAAGCAAACACAATTCGTGAAGCTTTTTTGGAAAATTTATATTTCTGCAAAGAAATAGAAATAAATCAACGATCTCGAACAATAGAAACAAACACTGTAGTATTTAATAATATTAACGATTTCGTTGTTAAATTGAGCATGCATTGTTTCAATAAATTAACAATGAAATTTTTATATTAACAATTTTCATGGTTAAAAAATTCAACAATGCATTGTTAAAACAACAATAATTATTTTTATATCAACCAGTTTCATGGTTAAAAAATTCAACCAGGGAGTAGTTAAATTAACTATTATTATTGTTAAATACCAGTCAACAAGAAGATGTTCAAATTAACCATATATAACGTAGACTCCAAATCATGTTTATTTATGGTTAAGTTAACCTTATATAAGGTTAATTTTTCTCTCTGTGCACGCCGTTTTATCCCACACACGCATGTTTATTGCCTGCTTATCTTAAAACCCCAGCTACGAAGCACATACATGTATTGAATGTATACAAATTACCGAATCTAGTACGAATCTGAACTAACTGAGTCGGAAATTTAGTCTATGGTCACCAGTTGCCTCCCTCATATAGATATTCCATCTATTCTGTTTCAAGTAAATACATGAATGAATCAACATTTCTTTAGTAAGAGACCGTAGCCTTTGAACCTTTTCTGTATTTAACCAAAACCATTTGTTTAGCCTATCTTACGTCGGTGAAATCGATGGTGTATATGCACTTTATAGGATATTAATTACCCAGCGACTTTTTGCAAATCTGAACGTAATTCTTCGTGATAAATAATGCTAGCTATCTTTCAAGCATTACATCACCCGCTGCGTTTTTTTGTAATTATACCAAGTACTTTGTAAAAATCTGTCCTTAATTTAGACTCATTATTGATGGAAATTCATTACAATCGCGTAAAATGGAAGTGAACACAAAGGATGCCGCTGCAACTTACCTGTGCCGATACTCTGCCCTTTTTCAGTCGTGTCAAGTCGGTGTGACTCCAATGGCTGCGCTTCCATGGCATAACGTCTCTGAGATCTTCATTAAAGCTATAACGAAAAGTTAAGATTAAGAGCAGAACGAGCATCCAACGAAAAGTTTCTTATTAAAAACTTTTGTGGAGTTGCCAAGGAGGCGGCGCCAGGAAAACAAAACAATTTGTAAACGGAGGAGCCAAAATGGAATTAAGAACACAAAACAAAGCAAAACAGAACAGAACAGAAGAAAAACAACAACAAACAAGGAATTGGTGAGAAACTAAAAACAACAATCAATCAATGATATTGAATGTGCTGGGAAGTTGGTACATGAGGATGAGAGAGGATGGGCGAGGAGGCCACGGCAGTTGGAATGGCACAACTACTTACTTAAAGTCAGTGAGTTTATTGTGCAGGAACTTTCGTATATTCCAGGGTAAGTCGTTATGCCCATCAATTAAAGGCACTTGATCTAATAGTTGTAGGGCAACACGTAGCCGTTCATCGAATGGAGCACCTATTTAAAGCAAGTGTAAGAAAGACATAAGAGGCATAAGTAGAGATTACGAATAAACAAACAAAAAAACAGACAACAACCAGAAGCACATCAATTGTAACTAAGCATCGACAACAGTGTTAAGGAAGTACATCAAGTCTATCCGTTTAATTACGGAACTGCCATGGACAGTGGTTTTAAAATTGGCATTCGTTTGATTGTAGAAACAAAAATAAAGCGTGGGAAGTTTGAATCCATCTCAGTGGTTGCTATATTACCTCATCATTTGGGTATGAATGGCCACAGAAATTTACCATGAAATGTAATTGTAAAACAATTTCGATATTCGATTTTAAACAAAAGAATTTAATTTCATAGAATTGGCTTCTGAGTCAGTCTACAAATTAATGATTTTTTTTTATACGTGCCACCTGAAATATCTCCATAATAACCGATTTCAGCCATATGAGAATACAGTTGAGACAATTGTGGGTGTTTTGATAAATTTTGATTAAGATTTTTTTGAGTACCATATTGTCAAAAAAAAATTGGGCGGGTGGATTTATATGTTGTCATTATGCACCGAAAAACTACATACTTCAACTCGTGATAACATTGCCTTTCGTTTGAGTACCATTTTATCAAACCAGTGACAAAGTTGCAGTCGGGTAAACCGACTTATATATACCCTCACCCTCAGTAAAAACATACAAGTCTCATATTCCATAATAGCAACCTCAAAACACCGCATGTTTTAGAAAACCACAAGGGGAGTTGCCAGACTTTCAAGTTTTTGCCTGAAACTTTGTACAGTTATAGATTTACTAACTACAGAATTTGGACAAGATATTAGTACTATTAAACGATTTCTAAGGGACGGAATGGTATATTTGTATAGCAGGTACCAGAAGGGGAGTTGCCAGACTTCCAACTTTTTGTCCGAAACTTTGTCTAGCAATAGCTTTATTAAATACAGAATTTGGGCAAGATCGCGTTGGTAATATTGATAATATTACACGGTTTCTAAGGTAGGCGATAGGGTACATTTGTATGGGAGGTACCAGAAGGGGAGTTGCCAGACTTCCAAGTTTTTGTCCAAAACTTTCTCTAGCAATAGCTTTATTAAATAAAGAATTTGGGCAAGATCGCGTTAGTAATATTGATAATATTACACGATTTATAATGGGGCGGGATGGTACATTTGTATGGGAGGTACCAGAAGGGGAGTTGCCAGACTTCCAAGTTTTTGTTCGAAACTTTGCCTATAGCTATAGTTTTACTAAATACCAAATTTGGGCAAAATCGCGTTGGTAATATTGATAATATTACGGGATTTCTAAAGTGGGCGAACTAGACGATTTGTATGGGAGGTACCCGAAGGGGTGTGGCCATATAGCCCATATGCAATTCCATAAGCAGTTTTGTGAAAATATTAACCCATGCCAAATTTCAGATTTGTTTTTCGATTGTATATCTGATTAAATGTCGTTACTGATATTTTCCCCCAATTGTTCACCGTTTCCCGTGCATTTAAAAGGACTGTGGCGCCTAGTGGGTTAAATTCAACGCTGAATGATTTTATATTTAAAATAAATTTTAAATTGCTGTTTTCTGAATATTTTGCTTTTCCATTGATATTGCAGATGGTCTGGAATACAGTCAAACTTCCATAACTTGAACCACCATTATTCCGTAGAAAACTACCACTTTCGGAGACTTTGTGTTATGGAATTACGTATTAATTTATACGAATTTATTAAATTTTTACTTTATGTATACAATTCTAATTACTTAAAAATCTGTGTAATTTTCTTTGTGGTGAATAAAAAGTAAAACCAATTTGTTAAGGACTTTGTAATGCTGATCAGTTGTCGGTAAGGTTGTATAACAAAGCTCATCCTACTCATCATTAGTTATTGCGCGTTCTGCAAAGTAATTGATTCGGAGGAACAATGATCAGCAATATCGGCTTCCGCAGAAAAGTCTGATGAACTTCTTCATTGGATACATGAGATGTTTCCATTTAGATCATTTAAAATCTAAGAACACGTTTAAACCATCACGTTATTTTTTTTTTTCCAAAAAGTTCGACTTATGGAATTATGTGCTATTAATATTCTTTGAGTCGTAGAGGAATTCAAGTTATGGAAATTCGAGTTATGGAAGAGCAATTGAATTTAGTTTGTCTACTTAACGCTACTGCCACTAGAAGTGCTTCGACTTAAAGAAAATTCGAGTTTTGGAAGTTCGAGTTATGGAGGTTGGAGTTGGAGTGCTGGGCAATGATACCAAGCAAAACTACCGCAGACAGATCAGAAAACCGCAAGTGATCGTAAATAAGCCAATATATCCTTAGAGAGTGACAGTTTGGTGTGGACTTTACAGCGGTGCAACATTGGCAACTTTTATTTGAACTTTCTGCTGGAAACGCAATTTCACTTAACGGTGAGCGCTACACAGGAGCCAAGGTTTTTTATTTGATTCTAGTAGGATTGCCACTAGCCCATGCCTGAATCGATATTTTGTTATCAGCCGTAATGGCGAGGGTCATTTGGACCAAATTTAGACAGAAAAAGCAATCCAGTAACCATTACAGCAAGACTGTTTCCAGGAGCTTTTGGCACAAAATCCGCAAGTCGGGGATGATTGTCTTAATAACATGTTGGTCATCTAAAGAGCTCCATGGAAAATTTCCCCCGAACCCAAAAAAAAAAAAAAAATATTCCCAAAAAAAATTCATAAGAAATTGGGAAAAAGATTGGAGACTTTTTCATAATTTTTAGGTAACATTTCAGTTTTTGTTTCCCCCAATTTTTTTAATTTTGGGGAATTTTCTAAATTGCCTAAAACCCATTGTTTTTGAGGATATTTTTCATAATATTTGGGGGATTTTGCTGTGGGTAATTGTTCATAAATTGTTTTGGGGGATTTTCATATTGGGCTTTTAGGGCGATTTTTCATTTATTTTATTTTTTTCTATAAAGAGCCCCTTGGCGCACCAAATGCTCCAGTTTTGTCAGATATTTAAGCAGTCAAGGTGAAAATGGTCTCTCATCGTTAAGGATTATTTTGCTAAATAAACTTTTATTATTTATGAGGTATTGTTGAAAATGTTAACAAAAACTTTTCTTTTTGGTTTTTTTTATTATCAAAACTTTACCTAGCAAATGTCGGCTCAGTACAAAATGCTCCAAAATTAAGACTGACCCAAATGAAGAATTCAACAAAATAAATGAATGAATTCCCCAAAAGCCCAAATAAGAAAATTTCCCTAAATATTCTGAAAAACCTCCCAAACAATTTATGAAAATTATCCACTGCAAAATTCCCCAAAAAGTATGAAGAATATCCCAAAAAACCAACATTATAAAAAAATTTATTGACGTCTGTTATGAAAATATCCCCAAAAAAAAAACGAAGAATTCCTCAAAAATAAAAAATTGGAGAAACGAAAAATGAGAGAAAATGCTCCAAAAACAAAAAATAAATTGTTACCTAAAAATTATAAAAAAAACTGCCCAATTTTGTAAGAGATTTTTGGGGAATTCTTATTTTTTTTGGGACATTTTCCATACGCCAAAAATGTAACAAATGTAATGTATTGAAAAAATGTTGTGGAATCCTTTATAATTAGATGGAAATTATTGTGGCCCCTAAAACTGTTGTACATAAAACATATATTTTGTCCCATACAGGCAGACGTATGTTTACCAATTCAAGCTTTAAGGAGAAGTCATAACAATTACAAAATTCGTTTACTTACTTGCGGCCACTCTTAAAGCCAACGGCACGGCAACACTTGCTGCACCGATTATCAAAAGTATCGAACTGACAGCCAACCAATGTTTTGCAGCATCAAATCCTGTATGTTGCAACAAAGAAGTGCGCGGATTGTCGTTTAATAGATTGGTTCGGAACACGTAGACGATAGCAAGTGATGTTTGTTGACGTTTTTTTTCGGTTCGGTAGAAATGCCATCGATGCCACAGCAGAACATCAGTCCGGGCCATCATTAGCAAGTAAACAGACCAGGACGACGATGAACGTTGGTTAACGTTGTTGTCAGTTGAAGATGATGTAAATGTGGATGTCCATGTTGTTGATGCAGTTTGTCAGAAGGAGCAGCAAAAAGTGACCGAGAAAAAGAAAACCAAAACAGTAATTAAACACTTTGCCGGTTAAATGTGTAATGAAAATGGACGGTGATGGTGGAGGAGCGGATGTAGGAGATTGTTTTGATTAAAGTTCTAATAGTACAAGACTGACAAAGTGACTGGCACACTCTCTCTCTCTTTCTCTCTCTCTGTCTGTAGCAGCTTCTGGCTATGGGAAACTCTTGATTACAGAGATGATCATAATCATTTGGCCCATTGCAATTTGTATTCATAGCATGTCTGTTGTTTGGTTGGACATTCAACTTTTCATTCGAGTATCCCTACGAGTGTCTATAATTTTCATTTAAGGTCTCATATTGCACACAGGCCTGCCTGGGCTGCATGTTTACGTCTTGGGTGTGCCTTATACTTGTGGCACACATGGTCTATGTTTATGTCATCAGACATGTTATTCGGATCCTTTGAAGAGATTTTAATAACCTTTGGCATAATAGTGTTTATAATTAAAGGGGAAGTGGAACGAAAGTTCTGTAGTTTGTTCTCAGTGTTTACGTTTAAGTTTATTTAACTTATTTAAGTGATTTGACTTTGGGTAATATTAGGTTTGGTGTCATCCAAGGATGCAGTTGGATATTAGATTGGTATGCGGCACAAAGTTGCATCCTGTTGGAAGGGTGCTACTGATCAAATCATCGGATAAGGCACCTAGAAAACGAGCTTTGCTCAAATTTTCATGAAAAATTTTAGCAGGAGCCGGCTTGGAACAATAGATGCCGTTCAGTGAGTATACAAGTTTTAACGTACACTGCTCAGTGATTGAAAGGAAGTTCCCCATATATTCCTTCCTGGAATATTAACGCTCTGACCGACTGGACTTCATTAATTGTGTTTTATTTCATTAAAAAAATATTTGTTTGTGCATAACTGTTAGAAAACAGTTTGCAATGATTTTCCAGAATTTCTGTTTGGCCGGTTAGAGGGTCAGGGGAAATGTCAGCGCTAAATTGGGTTGTCTTATGATTATCCGCAATAATCGATTGGCTCCGAAATCTGTAAATTCGAAAACTTTGGGCTTTAGAAGAGCTTAACAAAAAGTTGAGAACAAGTATCCCTCCATAGGATCAAAACCAGTCCATGCACACTTACAGCTTGAAGTATGAAGTGAGATAACTAACTCATGCTTCACATTGTACTGTGTACATTCTGTAGTGTTCCACTTTTCTTGAAATACAATTTAAAATCACAAGTTTAGCCAACTGATTCTAATCCATCCGAATGAGGATGATTCAAGCTGAACACCGGCATGAAGATAGATTACCTACATTTGTTAAGAGACAAGTTGGTGTCAAATGAAATTTTTTTTTTACTTTAGAGAGAGGGACCATCACTATTGGTCTACCGTATTTATACACACAAGCTCCTCTGAATTATAAAATAAATTTATATTTTGTAAGACCTTTAAATGGAATGTCAAAAGAGGTGCAAATTTATATAGACGGTCCTGTTAATGTGATTTCTCTGCCTGCTGAATATTTGCATTTCCAACATTGCGTATGAGTGATATGACTAGTTATGATAATCAATATTCATCATACGTTGTGTAGTGCTTTATGATATTATCGAAAAACAAGTGGACAAATAGTAAGTTCGGCCGGGCCAAATCTTATATACCCTCCATCATGGATTCGTTGCATTTCGATACCCATATGTCCATGTTTGTCAGGGGCCGGTTTTTGGGCCGCTCGTGACCCGATAGTCCCAGGAACCCGATCACAAATTTTATCCAAATCATGAAAATAAATGCATATTTGGGTTCGCGAGAAAATTTCGTTGCATTTCGATACCCATGTGTCCATGTTTGTCAAGGGACGGTTTTTGGGCCGCTGGTGACCGAATAGTCCCAGAAACCGGATCAAAAAATTTAGGCAAATCATGAAAATAAAGGCATATTTGGGTTCGTGAGTAAATTTCGTTGCACTTCGATACCCATATGCGCATGTTTATCATGGGCCCTTTTTTGGGCCCCAAGGGTCCACGGAACCCATGAGCACGCCCATTTTTGGGATTTTTTTCCCCATCTATAAATTATATAAACTTAGAACAATTTTACCATAAAAAATCAGATGTAGTGAAAAAAAATATTTGAAAGATTATGACCGGGATATATTTAGTCCCGTAAAGGGGAACTTTTTCCCCTTTGGTCCGATATTGCCCATTCTCGAACTTAACCTGCTTATGGGCAAAAAACATCTTCCTATTCAGCTTCTTAGCGTTGGTCGTTCGCACTCTATCGTGATTTCAACAGACAACAGACGGACAGACGGACATCGCTAGAATGTCTTAGACTGTTACACTGACCGATAATATATATACTTTATAGGGTCGCAGATCACTCTTTCGAGGTGTTGCAAACGGAATGACAAACTTAGTATATACTCCATCCTATGATGGAGTGTATAAAAAGAGCGTCGTTTAAAGTTGTCAATTGCTTCTTACTTAGCAAATATACGAAAAAATTAGATGTCTGACATATCTTTATTAAATACACTGCAAAACAAAAGTCAACTTCAATTAGAGATTCACAGCTTTTTCTTGAGTAAAAAAACAAAAGTGAATTTTGAATTGTGACAGTAAATGAGTTGTAAGCGTAATTTTTCCATAATTAAACTATTTGATGAAAATCCATAGAATAGGGCCCAAAGCTCATAGTCCTAAAATATTAAAAATTAAAAAAAATATATATTTACGAAGATATAGCAAATTCAATTGAATCGTAAGTGTCACACGTCTGTTTGCTTGACCACAAAAAAGTGGATGAAATTTCACAGAAAGAAACTCCCTAATAATAGTCGCAAATTCCTGTATTCCGGCTAAATATTCTATTCAAAACTCGGGGACCAGATGACGAATATCTGACGAGCAGATTAAAGTATCTATAGAATAGCGATACACAACCCACATTCCGGCGATGCTGTAGGGAGACAATAGAGTTGGATACCCTACCATTCCCTATCATCACCACCGCTCTCCTCTGTACACGGTCCAAAAGCTGCAAAGATGTCTTTGGAGCCCCTGTCCATATATGGGATTTGAATTCCATTTTCGGTCGAATGGGGTGAAGTATTTTTTGCACCGCTTTAAAAAGCCTTAACTCTTGAATGCTTCTTTCGACACTTCGAATGTATCGCTAGCCCAGCGAGCATCACTCTGTATCTACAGGGCCAGAACTTCAAGAGAGCCTGATACGTCGGTATCTACACCACCCATAGAGATTGAGGACGATGCTGGACCAGTGGAACGTTTGTGTGACAACAGACAGTACTGGGTCTTTTGCGCATTAAAATCTACTCTGTTCATTTGGCCCCACTCACAAATCGTTGCCAAATCGCTATTTTGTGAGTCATTGTTCAGCCTTTTTTCCTTGATCTCCAGAGGACTTGCCCGTTGGTGAAATTAGTGTGAATGAGAGAGGTTGCTGACATCTGCAAAAGATTAGATACGGTTCACAATCTTACCCAACAGAGCGTTAATGAAAATAATAAATAGAGAAGGACACATCACAGAACCTTGTAGCACTACATAAGTGATCCCATCTAAAGGGTGGCGCAAAAGTAATCCTCCTCTCAGAAAATGCTATAAATTTTGCGATTGGCCCCTAATGTCAGTGGCAACTCCGGCGGCGGCCATTTACATGACTTCATATTCTCGACTTGATGTAAAAAAAAATTAAAAGACCAAATAAAAATAATCCACAAGAAGAATCAAAGTTTTTCATTTTTTTTTAATTACAGCCAAAAAACATCGGAAGTTTTTTATAACAACTCGTATAGGGAGATATATGAGAAGGTATTATCGACACCCAATGGAATACGTTTCGATATGGATGTAAGGGTATTTGGAACGCCTGGAAAATATATGGACCCCGCGATCTTGCTTTCAACGGCAAATGGCTCGGTTTGGTTTTTACTGAGTCCATACTGTCGATCATTCCGATCATTCCGTTGCCCTCTTGATAATTTTCCAGGTGGCATTGAACCATGCTCCACATAACCTTCAAGAGTACAGGACATATTTCAATGGGGCCGTATTTGCAGAGCTTTCCTGCTGAGTGATCGGCTGCACATTGGCAACTTTTCAATGTGAATGGTAAATATCAGCACGGTATTATATTTTGAAAAGATTACGCATTCGACTGCTTTTTGGAAAAGACGAAATGTCTGCAAATATTTCATACAGAAGGTTTACTTTATCAATCGAGTCTGTGAATATCCAGTGAGAAATTGTTTTTATTTTCTTTCAAGAGGAAAACATTTTAATATATTTGTTTATCCTTCAACAAAAAATAATTATGTACAAATTTAATCCCAAAGGCCATCCGTTTCGATTGTCTATTGGCTATAACTCGTTTCCAAAGGTCTCTATTTGAGACGACATTTGGCCAGAATATTTTCATATTCTTCCACAGTGATTTGCTGTGATTTGCAGTGATAGCACAGATCGAAGCATAATTTTCAGATGAATTTGAGGCAATCTCCAGAATTTTCGTAGAGATACAAATGCTGGGTGAGCTTTTTTGAGAAGTGTTTTGATGTCATCACCTCTGCCGCCTATGGAAGTTATGCTGCTGCCCAAATATGTAAAGGAGTGGACTTCTTCCTCGTTCCTCGTTATTATTCACGATCTTGGAGTTGGTTTTTGTGAAGAACTTTCCAATGTTTATGTGTAGGTCAAGAATAATGCAGTTTCTTTAAGAAAACTCCATTTGTTTCAAAAATCTATATCTGACAACATTTTCCATTTAACACGAACCGTCGAACACCAGCATTATTAGTCTCTAAGTCTCGAACAATAACGATATTCAGTTTTTACAATTTCCCACACAAACTGAAATCCGTTGCCTAAAATTTCCTCTTAGGACCGTAACATGTTTCTATTTACCCAAACAAATGACATCCTTCCCGACATTCATCCATAATGGAGAGACAAATTTATATCGTATCATAATAATAAATTGTACTCCATCTCCCTCTTGCTACTGCTCAATAACACAATTTCGTTAATTTCATTACTCATTCAGCCACATTCAACTAATCTGCAGGAAATTTTCCGCATCCCCCACATTCAGTGCTGCTGAACTTAGAACTCCTTCAACAAATTACATATCAGAGGCAATGGCAGCATTCGGATCCACAGCAAACCACCACCACAAATGCTAATTAAAAACATTTGCAGACATACTTTGAAGATACATTCGGGCAGGGTGTAGGAGGAAAAGGACATCGCAAAAAAAAAAGCGGGCAACAAACAGAACGGAACATTGGCACAGACAGGAAAACCGAGCGAGATATGGTTAAGAAAAACCGAGAAAACTGAACAAAAATTGTATTACAATATAATACAATTAAATGTGTGGGTAAACTTTAAGCTTCGTCTGACTCGCACACACACATACATATGCCTGCCAAGACACTATGACAGTCACATGCATATACATACATTAATTTGTATCCTTGACAAAAGTTAAATGACAACAGCAGAAAAAAAAATTGGTTTAACTAAAACCAACACAGCAAATCCATTGATATTGTTAAGGGAATTGAACTTTACTTTCCAACCGCACACACATACACAGACACATGTATATTTACACAACTCCAAATGCATTTACATATATTGCAGACATCCTCATATTTCATTTGTATGTGTGTTTGAGTTTGTTTGGCTTTCGGGCGAGCAACTCGCCAGAATATCAGATCCCACTGGGTGATATGTGTACAAACGAGAGGTGTATGAAAATGACATTTGAAGGCGCTATGTAATGACAACCCAACGAAAAATTTAAAAATTACATTATGAAATAAACAAGGATATGCTGTGAATGTTCAGAGGATTATTCAGATGGACAATAATATGCTTTGCAGCATCTAGAGAATAATTTCACGGGCAAGAGTATGTGAAAGTAATTAAGACCATTGGCCGCCACTAACCATCCAGGAACCCTTATCTAACAAAACTTCTTGCACTTTAAATAATTGGCAGTGTCCAGTAATCCAGAGATCTTTCTCAGATCATAATTGGATACTCTTTAACATTACAGGCGATCGCCCTACTTACAATTGCTACCGTAATCCCAAAAGAAAAAATTGGAAGAGATTCAATGCAGTGCTGGGAAGTAAACTGCGGGAACCAGACTGTACAGAAATGTCGAAGGCCTCAGTCTCCTTGTATCCTCTCTGGAAAAATCCCTAGATACAGTTTTTAAAGTTTCGTGTCCAATAACTCACTCTGAGAAAACTTACCCACCCTGGTGGTCAGCAGAGCTCTCTATACTACATACAGAATAGCGAAGGGTTTACAACTCAAACTATAGAAGCAAGTTTTGGCAGTCATATAAGAAAACACTTGCAGAATACAAAAAAGCCATTAGAGATGGAAAACATGTTTGCGGCTCAATAGAATAAACTAGTGAAACCGCACGATTAAGTCAAATAATGGCCAAAGGGGACACTCAAATCACCTCATATGTTCGACGGGAAGATGAGACATGGTCAGAAAACTCAGATGAAACTCTCGAAATACTCCTGAAAAAAAATGTCCGAAATATACGGGCTTTAGGAACACAGAAAATCATCCAGGAAGGGAGAAAAATTTTTTCAAAATCCTTGGTGTATCACAAAATTGGTCCACAACTACTGGCAACAACCGGTGGAAATGAATTGAAGATGGAACGAAAAAAGCTGTCAATACGGAATAAAAATGGGACAAAAAGGGGGAAAATATAAAAAAATTAAAAAAACTTGTTGCCAACAACACGTGGATAATAGTCAGAGAAGGGACTAAAAAGTGGGCAAAATGTACCAAAACGGCATAAAGAGGATACAAAAAATGGAAAAAACAAAAATGGTTGAAAACACATTGTACTCGACAGGAGTAATGGAAAAGATAAATAATCACAAAAGCCGAAAAGTAGAAATATACACTACAACTAAAGTTACAATTATGTTGTTAAAGGGATAAAAGGAGTAAAATAGTACAGAATCGGGCCAAAAGAGAGAAAATTAAAAAGTGTGAAAACTACTTCAAATTAACACCAGGAGCGAAAAACTGGAAGAAGGCGAAAAAGGGACAAAACGGGAAACTAAAAAGTTTAAAAGACTACAAAAAGGGTCCAAGACTGGCCCCTGAGGAAAAGCAAATAAGTGAGAACAAATATTTAAAATTAATATCAATCGTTTTTTTTTTTTTTTTGTAAACTTTTGCAATTAAACAAATATTTGGTGTTTTACTGGAAAACGGAAATTTACGCACACGAAGAAGCGGGTGTTTGCTAGTAGTAAAATAAATTTTGAAAACTCTTCCACAAAATTATAGAAAGCTTCAGAGTTATTAAACATTTTAGGTAGAAAACTGTTTTTTTCGTTATGTAATTTGGATCTATGAAAAATATGCAAATGAAAAATACTCCAAAAAAAAATTAAGAATGACCCAAATCAAGAATTCTCCAAAATAAATGAAAAATCCCCCCTAAAGCACAATATGATAATTTACTCAAAAATTCTGAAAAGTCCCTCAAACAAAACGTATAAATTAAAAAAAAAATGAAGTGTCCCCAATGAAGAATTCCCCAAAATAAATGAAAAATACCCCAAAAAATTTTAAAAATCCCATAAATGAAGAATTCCCCAAAATAAATGAAAAATACTCCAAAAAAGCCCAATATGAAAATTTTCTCAAAAAAATCTGAAAAATCCTCCAAACAAAACGTACAAATTTAAAAAATAAATGAAAAAGTCCCAAATGAAGAATTCCCCAAAAAGCCCAATATAAAAATGCCCCCAAACAAAACGTATAAATTCAAAAAAAAAATTAAAAGTGTCTCAAATGAAGAATTGCCCAAAATGAATGAAAAATCATCCCAATCAGCCCAATATTAAAATTTCCCCAAAAAAATTTGAAAAATTCCCCAAACAAAACGTATTAATTCAAAAAAAAAAAATTAAGAAAAATCCCCCAAAAAAGCCCAATATGAAAATTTTCCCAAAAAATCTGAAAAATCCTCCAAACAAAACGCATTATGAAAATTTCCAAACAAAACGCATAAATTAAAAAAAACAAGTGGACAAATAGTAAGTTCGGCCGGGCCGAATCTTATATACCCTCCATCATGGATCCTTAAAAAGTCAATAAATAAGAAAACCAGTGAAAAAGTTGCAGTCGGGTAAACCGACTTATATATACCCTCACCCTCATTAAAAACATACAAGTCTCATATTTCAAAGTATCGGAAAGTTAAATGTGTGAGTAGCTACCATCATTTGATGTAACATCTGATGAAAAGTCATAATAGCAACCTAGAATACCGAATGTTTTAGAAAAATATTGTATTACATGATTTTACAAAAAGGACGGAATATAAAGCAGAGTTTTTACTAGAAAATTGTATGTAGTTAAAGCTTTACTAAATATAGAGTTTCGGAAAGAATCGTTGATCGAGTTTATATAATTACACGATTTCTAAAGTGGGTGCAATGGTACATTTGTATGGGAGGTACCAGAAAAGGAGTTGCCAGACTGCCAAGTTTTTGTCCAAAACTTAGTCCAGTTATACCATTACTAAATACGGAATTTGGGCAGATCGCGTTGGTCGTATTGAAAGTATTACACGGTTTATAATGGGTGGAATGGTAAATTTGTATGACAGGTATCAGAAGGGGAGTTGCCAGACTTCCAAGTTTTTGTCTAAAAATTTGTCTAGCTATACTTTTACTAAATACAAAATTTGGGCAAAATGTCGTTCGGCATATTGGTGTTATTACACGATTTCTAAGGCAGGCGGGATGGTACATTCGTATGGGAGGTACCAGAAGAGGAGTTGCCAGACAGCCAAGATTTTGTCGGAAACTTTGTCCGGTTATACCTTTACTAACTACGGATTTTGGACAAGATCGAACTTGCAAGTGTTGATATTATTACACGATTTATAAAGTGGGCGAAATAGCAGATTTGTATGGGAGGTACCCGAAGGAGAGTTGCCAGACCTCCAAATTTTTGTCCACGACTTAGACTTACTATACGTTTACTAAGTACAAAATTTGGGCAAGATCGCGTTGGGCATATTGGTGTTATTACACGATTTCTATGGTAGGCGGGATGGCACATTTGTATGGCATGTACCAGAAGGGGAGTTGCCAGACTGCCAACTTTTTGTCCAAAACTTAGTCTAACTCTACTTTTACTAAATACAAAATTTGGGCAAGATCGCGTTGGGCATATTGATATTAATACACGATTTCTGATGTAGGCGATATGGTACATTTGTATGGGAGGTACCAGAAGGGGAGTTGCCAGACTTCCAAATTTTTGTCAGAAACTTTCCAGTTGTACTTTTACCATATACGGAATTTGGCCAAGATCGGAGTGGGTGTATTGATATTATTACACGATTTCTAAAGTGGGCGAAATAGCAGATTTGTGTGGGAGGTACCCGAAGGGGTGTGGCCATATAGCCCATATGCAATCCCATAAGCAGTTTTGGGAAAATATTAAGCCATGCCAAATTTCAGAGTGATTGCTTAACTTTTTCGAAAGTTATCGTGCGTACCAGCAGGACAGACGGACGGACAGACGGACATGGCTCAAACGATTCAGAAAGTCATAAAACGAATTTGGTTCAAAGACACCTGGGGTCTAATGTGGATATTTCTATGTGTTACACTTTTGAGCCGTATCAAATGATATATACCCTCCCACCGTAGGGTTAGGGTATAACTAACTGAGTTTTTGGGCCGCTCGTGACCCGATAGTCCCAGGAACCCGATCACAAATTTGATCCAAATCATGAAAATAAATGCATATTTGGGTTCGTGAGTAAATTTCGTTGCACTTCGATACCCATATGCGCATGTTTATCATGGTCCCTTTTTTGGGCCCCAAGAGTCCACGGAACCCATGAGCACGCCCATTTTTGGGATTTTTTCCCCATCTATAAATTATATAAACTTAGAACTTAGATGTAGTGAAAAAAAATATTTGAAAAATTTGATTATGGCCGGAATATATTTAGTCCCGTAAAGGAGAACTTTTTCCCCTTTGGTCCGATATTGCCCATTCTCGAACTTAACCTGCTTATGGGCAGAAAACATCTTCCTACAAAATTTCAGCTTTTTAGGGTTAGTCGTTCGCGCTCTATCGTGATTTCAACAGACAACAGACGGACGGACGGACGGACGGACGGACGGACAGACGGACATCGCTAGAATGTCTTAGAATGTTACACTGACCAATAATATATATACTTTATAGGGTCGCAGATCACTCTTTCGAGGTGTTGCAAACGGAATGACAAACTTAGTATATACTCCATCCTATGATGGAGTGTATAAAAATGAAGAGTGTCTCAAATGAATAATTCCCCAAAATAAATGAAAAATCCCCCAAAAAAAACACAATATTAAAATTTCCCAAAAAATCTGAAAATCCCTCAAACAAATCGTATAAATTCAAAAAAAAATGAAGTGTCCCAAATGAAGAATTCCCCAAAATAAATGAAAAATACCCCAAAAAAGCCCAATATGAAAATTTCCCAAAAAAATCTGAAAATCCTCCAAACAAAACGTACAAACTCAAAAAAAAAATGAAAAAGTCCCAAATGAAGAATTCCCCAAAATAAATGAAAAATCCTCCAAAAAGCCCAATATAAAAAAAATTAAGGGTGTCTCAAATGAAGAATTCCCCAAAATGAATGAAAAATCATCCCAGAAGCCCAATATTAAAATTTCCCCAAAAAAAATATGAAAAATCCCCCAAACAAAACGTATAAATTAAAAAAAAATTAAGATTGTCTCAAATGAAGAATTCCCGAAAATAAATGAAAAATCCCCCAAGAATTACGTATAAATTCAAAAATGTGAAAAATCCCCTAAATGAAGATTTCCCCAAAATGAATGAAAAATCATCTTAGAAGCTTAATATTAAAATTTCCTCAAAAATTCTGAAAAATCCCTCAAACAAAACGTATAAATTAAAAAAAATAAATGAAAAATGTCCCACATGAAGAATTCCCCAAAATAAATGAAAAATAACCCAAACAGAAAATTACCCAAAAAAAATCTACAAAAATCCCCCCAGCTGAAGGTAAAAATTCATATATTTTTCATTTTCATTGTTACATTTTTGGGGCATTTTTCAAATATGAAATATTGCCTAAAAATTATGAAAAACTCCCCAATTTTTTGGGGAATTTTCAATATGAAAATTTAGATTTTGAATGAGAGTTTTTTTTGGAGAATTTTTCATTTTCTTTTTGCATTTTCATTTTTGGACTTTTTGAAATAAATTTTTAAAATTTGTAAATAAAATGTGACAATTGTCAAAAATTTCGCATAAAGCCGTCATTTAATGCATATTAACAATTTAGTGATGGCCCCTTCCGGTAACTCCCAAAGAAATTATAGTAATTTTTTTTAAAAAGTCATCCATAGCCAAGAATTTGGTTGGGACATACCAGAAGAGGACTTCACTAATTTATTAATTGTTTTATTAAGCGTGTCAGACCCTAAAACACCTCGATACCAACTTACAGTACAGTAGGAATATCCAATTTACTAGGACTATACTGATGCTCTCCGATTAACCGATCATACTCACCCTCCAAGGATTACAGAAACACACACACACACAGGGACAAAAGTATCAAACATTGTCATTTGTCGAGCCAAATGATATCAGCAGTACTAAGTCTATTACAAAGTCGGCAGCCAAATGAAAACGGGCGACCAAAAAGCGATGCGACATTAAATGCAATTAAAAGCATTCTCTATTCCACAAAACATATTGCAACAGACACACACACACATGTATTGGTGAGGCTGTTTTTATGAGGGTGTGCCGGTGTGTGTGTGTATTATAGACTGAAAGGAGGCAATAAGCCAGACAACGGACAATGGAACAAGCCTCTTTCAGGCGATTTGCATAAAATTACCAACATTTTTGGCACAAACAGCGTCTCTGTACTAAAATCGCATTGTGGGAGTTCCAAAAAGAGAGCGAGACAGACAAAACGACACATTAGCCCACCCACATATAAACAAGCAAATTACAGGCAGCTGATGATGTGTAACAAGAGCACAACTCAAAATTTGAGTTTAGGAAATTCGAAACCCAATTGATATTATTTTTGGTATGAGAAAAATTTACGATGTGGAGTATCTCTAGATGGCCCGACAAGTCGTTCACCAACAAACACGTTTAATGAGTTGCGATGGTCTTGCAGGAAATGAGCCCTATATGTAGTATGGAATTCAAGTGGTGTTTGGTGAGACGGTGTTCAGGTAGCCTGTTCGATTAAATAAGGATATAATACACACACTCATACGTACTGAATAGTCTTCTTGAATGTATGGGTGTGTGTGTGTGTGTGAACATTGAATCGTACTTAATATCAAACATTAAAATACTTAAACAAAGGCTTAGTCTCTAACTAATTGTTGTACGCTGAATGCATGCAGTCCTTGCGACCATACATGTGTGCATGTGTGTGTGTGTGAGAGTCAATGTTGATGATGTGCACTGTGGTTGTCATCGCTGTTGCCGATGATGCTGACTACTAGTCTAACGAGCCGGACTCGGATGATGATGATGATGTTGTCATTACTGTCGTTGTCATACTGATGGTGATGGCCACATCGGCACTGCTTCATACTGCTCCATGGCCATTAATGAGATTTTAAGCCAAAGCAAACCGCCGACAAACATTTACCAACTTAAATACAAAACCCATTTACACACATACCCAAACAGAGATCACATACAAAACGGAGAGACAGACAGAGAGAGAGAAAGAGGAAGACAAAAACATTTTTAGTATCTCCTCTTGCGGTGCAAACTAAAATGCAGTGATAGAGATTCGTAATGAAGTTCTTTCATATGTATTCAGACATCCCTACATAAGAAGTCACCATAGGAGCCCCATCTTCCACCCCATAAAAAAAAACACGGACGACCACAATAACCTCATACACTCATTACTTTCAAATGAATTGCGAGCCAAATTTGGCGGTTTTTCATTCAGAGTCATAATGTCAGCCACTACGGCAAACGGATATTCAAAAGTCTTCCCCAAAAAAGTAAAAAAAAAAAAATTAAAAAACAATGAGTTTTCATTCTGCACCAAACATGTTTTTGGAAATGAATATAAGTTATTGTGGTATTTAATTACTTTTGAGTAAATATCTCACAAGGAAAATGAGTTGTTAAAGTAGGTGTTTTGGAACCTATGTCGAGAAGCTGGAACTAGTGTTGTAAAAATCGGAGATATGACAGACCAAATATGAAAACATGTGTTGTTGGGAAAACCAACACCGCTGAAGGTCAATAGAATTTTGGCTGAAAGCCCAACCTGGCAAGCTGGGAATTTCAATAAAGCACACTTCGTTCATAAAAATAATTCTAAATTTCTAAACAATAAAAAAAATGTAAAAAAATAAGCCAACATCCTTTTTGGTATGAAAACCACTACACTGAAGGATAAAAGAACGTTGAAAAACCATCAACGCTTGTGAACAATTGTCATTTGGTGGGTTCTCAAATTATCTGAGAACTCTCTTTAACAAAATAAGGGAAATTCAAGCAAACCGTGTTGACCTATTGGGAACGTCATTGACGATTTATTATAATTATTTTGTTATAAGTATTTGTTAAATTGGGTAAGTTCAAATAGCTTAGTGCCAAATTTACTTAATTTGAGTACGTTTTACTTGAATTCAGAATTTATTTTTTGAGTGCAAAAAAAAAAATAAAAAAAAAACCTTACTTTAATGCGAATGCAAATACATTCGCTTGATTTTAAAATATGAAATATGCGATGCGTTTATTTACCAACATTTGTGTTATGGAAGGAAATCCCCTCGCTAATGATTTTCACTGGATTATGAATAAAAAAGAGATTGGCTTCTAGAAACAAATTCAAATTAATTCGAACAAAATTTCTAATATAAAAATTCCTGTATTAAAGGCTTTTCCAACAAGAGATGTAATTTGAATCACCCGCTTTTTCGGTAGCTATCACTTTTGAAGGTTTTATTCTTTGGCATTTGACAAGTAGAAACTACGCCATTTCTTAAAATGGAACGATACTCGCTTCAACAACGCATGGAAATTATTAAAATTCACTACAAAATTGGTGAAAATCTTGCAGTCACAGTTCGCAAAACTAAAGCATTTTTGAGTCGTCGTCGTGAAACACCTTGTCGGAACGCAATACAGAAATTGGAGGAAAAATTCGAGATGTCGGGACAAGTTAGTGATGTGAAGAATAAAAGCCGTGCACGTCGCTCAAGAACAACTGAGAATATTTCTGCTGCAGCCCAAAGTGTTGAAAAAAAACCCAGGTTTGTCCATTCCTCGTCGTTCTTTGGAATTGGGCATTACAAAAACGCCATTACACCGTTTTTTGCATAAAGACTTGGGCCTTAAGGCTTATAAAGTTCAGTTAACACAACAACTCAAGCCGACCGATCATCAACAACGTCGTGTCTTTGCTGATTGGGCCCTTGAAATGCATGAAAATGAATCGGAATTCCATTGAATTATCCATTAAAAAGTAATTACACAACACTACGTGATAAAAAACCAAAAAAGGAGACGCGCCCCTTTTTACCCCTTTGTACCCAGTTTTGCCCAAAGCCATTCAGTATTTTTTATGGGCCCCCAAAGATTTGGGGCTTTGGTGGCATTTTTGCAAAAAAAAAAGTGATAATTTATTCAGGCCCATATCTTGCAAACCGTTTGGAATTTTTTATATACTCTCTTAATCGAAGTGCTAGCTCTTGGCATAAAGAATACAAAATTGTGAACATATAAAACAAGGTCAATATCGATTTTTTAACCTTTTTTTTCCCCCTGTTCAGATCCATAGGTAGCCAACCGTTCAAAATTCAAGGAAACCATCAACAAAAAAAATGTACCTAAGATCTCAGTAAACAACTCGAACACATGAACTTCTTAGGAATGATATCTAAAAGTTCATCGATTCACATTTGCTTTCTAGAATAGCATTAGCCATTTTTTGGGCCGTATGACTAACATTAATTTTAAAGTCTACCACTCATACGTAGAGAGGGTTAATGGAATTGAATTGATGTAATTTGTTTTAAATGTAAAAACGAATTGGAATTTTCTTAGCTGCCACCTTGTCGAAGACCTCTTGTAGTGGTGAATGGGTCGGAGCGTTCGGAAAGTTTGTACTTTTTATACAGGGTTATCCAACAAGTGGTGTTATTTTGGTATTCAAAGGAAAATGATATTTTTCGAGATAAATGATCGGATGGGAAGGTATTCCGTTGATAATGAAAAATAACATTAGTCAAATGGCCACCACGACCACGCTTAAAGGACCATATCCTATCTATGAAATGTTCCATAACCAAATCGCAAAGTGGCTGGCTACCCTATTTCCTCGATAGCCTCACGAATTCTATCTTTGAGGTCTTGAATCGACACTGGGCTTTTGGCGTAGACCTTATCTTTCACGTGGCCCCAAAGGAAGAAGTCGCAAGGTGTTAAATCACAAGATCTCGGTGGCCAATTGTGATCAC
Source organism: Hydrotaea cyrtoneurina (assembly GCA_958296145.1). Taxonomy (NCBI): domain Eukaryota; kingdom Metazoa; phylum Arthropoda; class Insecta; order Diptera; family Muscidae; genus Hydrotaea; species Hydrotaea cyrtoneurina. Next base: position 43,893,149 of record OY282514.1, on the reverse strand, counting down.
CTCTTCGAGAGATAACACTGTCCAAAAACTTTTCCCGTAAAAGATCAATGGTTTCGATGCTTGTGTGGCACGTAGCGCCGTCTTGTTGAAAGTTCACGCTGTCCAGATCAATATCATCCAACTCCTACCATAAAAAAATCATTAATCATCTCTCGATAGCGCAATCCATTCACCGTAACTGTTGATCCAAGCTCATTTTCGAAAAAAATAAGGACTAAAAACCGCACCCAACAATCAAACATTGAGGATGGAGAGGCTTCTCAACAATAACTCTTGGGTTTTCCGAGCCCCATATGCGACAATTTTGCTTGTTGACGTAGCCATCGAGGTGGAAATGGGCCTCATCAGTCAAGATGATTTTTCGAAATGATTTGGGAATACTCCAAGTCACAGCGTCCAGCCAAGCTAATTAGCAAATTTATCTTAATAACATCAGCTGCAAAAAACATTTGCATCCATGCCCCTTAATTTTGGGTAAAATGAATATGAGATACAGGCGACCCTGATGTCATCCATGGTATGAGAGGAAATCACATTGGAAGTCCAGGTTGAAACTTGTGGTAACTTCTCTATAAACTCGATAGCCTTTCGCTCACATTCCGAGCCCTAAACGCGAAAAAGACTTAAGCGCCAAAACGAACATTTTGTAGGAGAAGGTTTTGGCTCTTACAATAAAATTGAATTGGCTATATCTTTGAAAATATAAATTTTGAACATTTTGTGATTATGAGCAGTGGATCATTTTCTATCGAAATTCATTAAAAAGCAAGAAAATTAATCGATTACGACTTTTTCGCGGTAAGGTCCCGACATATGATCGACAGTCGCCTACTTGGTTATAAGAGAGGATTGGAAGGCTTGTAGAGAATTATCATCATTGTGACAAATTGTCTTGATAAAAAAAAGAAGAAGTTGTACTTACGAAATGAGTTGGTGCCCGAACTAGAGGAGCCACGACTAGGACTTTGTCGATGCTTCCAGGGCATTATGCTGGTCAAGCTCGAATGATGTGGCTGATGGTGATTGCTGCTGTTGTGAAACTTCTCCGACGATGACTTGATCATGTGCCCGCTACCGCCCAATGCATGATGATGATGTTGATGGCTATCGGAGACATGATCGTCACAATGAAATTCTTTGTGCTGGGTAAAGTGCTGATGGAGATGCTGATGACCGTGCAAGAGTTTGTCTTTAAGGCCACTACTGTTCGATATGAGGGTGGCGGAGCCGTTGCACAGCTGGGAATTGGTCGCATGCAATTTATGATGATGCATAGATGATGGCGTCATCGTGTCATAATTGTAATTGTCAATGTCCACTAAATTATTGAAACTACGACTGTTGTAGGAGGAGGACCTTAACAGGGGTTGTTGTTGTTGTTGTTGCTGATGATGCTGTGCGTGGTTGGTGTCACTCCTACCTTTTCCCGAGGCCGGGGTGGTGGTATGGAAGATCTGCTGTTGATGTGGCAATATATGATTGTCGTGGTTCTGGCAGAGCGGTGCTTGCATCAAATCCCTTGAGAAATTCGACCAAGATTTCGAAAAACAACGGCAACGTTCACTTGATCCCAGGGGACGCATGGTGGAGTATTGCGTTGCCTGCTGCAGGGGATACGGCGACTGTTGGTGTTGTTGCAACTGCTGTTGCTGCTGCTGCTGCTGCTGTTGTTGCGTGTACATGGCCAATTGGCGGGCATAATCACTGCTCGGTCCGATGGTGTTGTACTTGCTAAGGCTTAGCCGGCTACTGTTCTTGTACTGCTGCAACTTTTGCTGTAAATCACGTTGCGAGAGATGAAAGTCCGTGGTGTTGTAGCCGCCCATCATTAGCGGTGGCCCCACATTTATTGCGCCCGACGAGCTCTTGTGCAGGAAACATAGTGATGGGTCGGATTTTTGGCTTCGGGGCACAATGATGTCATCGTGCACCGGATAGGGCGGGGGATAATTACCAAATGAGGTGTTAACGGCAGCTGCGGCAGAGGCGGAGGCTTTGGCGGATGCAGAGGTGTTGGTCACATGGCAGACATCGGGCTTGGCATGCGGGGCCATGTTCACCAAAGTGGCGGCAGCCAGTTGCGGCTTATAGCTGCCATTTGTCGTTGTACTGGTCGTGGACATTATGTCGGAACTGACGGCATTGGCACACTTCAATATGGAAGTGGTGCAGTCGTCAATCACCGTTCGGACATCATGAACACTTTTGGCACAGTCGTTCAGTAAATCACCGCTGCACAGAGTGGCTATGGACCCGCTGCTGTGGTTGTTGTTGTTGTTGCTGTTGCTATTATTGTTGTGGGTGTTGTTGGAGCTGCCATTGACCTGAGACGATGCCGTCTTGCCATTGCAAATAATGGCTGTTGTTCTCTGATTCGATTGATGCTGCTGTTGCTGATGGTGTTGCTGCTGCTGCTGCTGTTGCTGCTGTTGCAGATGTTGTAACAAACGCAGGCTGCGTATGCTGCCATTACGCTTCATGGCCGGTGGTGGGGGTACAGGTGGAATAGTTTCAGCATCAGATGAACTTAAAACATCGCTCTGCAATGAACAAACAAAACAAAGAAATTCAAATGAAATTTTCGCCCACCATTCAAAAGTGTCATTTGTTAATGGATTTTTATCGTAAACTTCTTTCATGTTATTTTCTTTATGCGCACAATTGTTTTGCTTTGACTCGCAAAAGAGAAAACTAAAAAAAATCATTTTGCCACAGCAGAAATCCATATCAATCATACTCGTATTGTGCAGGCATTAATCAGAAATATGTGATGGGAACACCGAATCCGGCGAGAGCTCAACGAAAACTCAATGCCAAGCATACAACAAAAATGTATTCGGGGAATTTACAACAATTGTTATCAAGTGATGCTTAAACATTTTCTCACTCCGATAAGTCAATCAAAGCAGTGGCAGAAAACAGAGAATCATTTTTATTCCATTTCATATCTGTTTTTCTTTTCATTTCGGTGCGTTCGGGGGTTTTTTTTTGTGTGGAAAAAAAAAGAAAATCAGCAAATTGAAAGCTTTTATGATATTAGCTGGAGTTGTTGGAGTGGGGCGGATGTGAAATGAGACGGGGGCGTGGGGAAGGAATTCGGAAAATCGGAAATATGCTTCGATAACATGGAACGCAGAAAAAAAAATTAAATGAAATGAATTCATATTTCACACATACATACATACAGACACACATTTCTTTGCCACCAAATGCCGTAAGAAAAAAAACCGATATTTATTTCCATTGTCTATCACAGAGATACAGTCAGAGGCACATACCATGCGGCAAAATAAATGGGATACCACCACTTTCCACAAATAATGTTCAGCGAAAGGAATTGAGGTTTCCGCTGATGGGTTCTGTCTGCTATTTTCTTTTTTGATAAATTGAAATTCAATTTAGAATTCTATTCAATTTGAAAATGAATACAACTAAAAACTGGGTAAATAGTTTCGTCAGAATAAATATTGAAAAACACAATCGATTGTCTGGCTGATATGAATGGTTTTTCGTTCAGAGAGTGTTTCTAGTTTAAAATTGAGCAAAAGTTGTTGTTTGTGGGAAATGCCGGAGTCCTTTATGGCGAATTACAAAGCCAATGTTGAACACGTTGTGTCATCTTTGGAATCACATATTCTGCTCTCCAAAGGTCTTGAGATAAGGCCATCTCTCAAAAAAAAATTATTTTTCTTTTTGAAGACCAACACCCTGAAGAAATAAGAACAATTACCAGATAAACTAAGTGATGGAAAAATGAAGGAAGATCCTCTATGAACTCACCATATTTAAGGCGAAAATAGAGCAGGTAAAATTCGATTAAAGCGGTTGTCTGAAGAGGGTGGGTACTTTCGGAAAATGGAAACGTGACTTCTGTCGTTATCAAATTGGAGTCGGTGACAATTTTTTTTTATTTATTTATTTATATACTAGTAAGTTGTAATGCGCCTATGGCGCCCGTTAATTTGCTTGAGAAAGTATTTGTTACTTAATTTTAAAAATGTTGTAAAAAATATTTTGAGAAAACTATTTTGTAAAAAAAAATTTCGAAAAAAAATAAAATTTGTAGAAAAAAAATTTTTGCTTAAAAAAAAATGTTGTTGAAAAAAAAAATTTTTGTGGAAAAAAAAAAATTTGTTGAAAAAAAAATTTTTGTTGAAAAAAAAATTTTTGCTGAAAAAAAAAATTTTTGTTGAAAAAAAAAATTTTGTTGAAAAAAAAAAATTTTGTGGAAAAAAAAAATGTTCCTGAAAAAAAAAATTTTGCGGAAAAAAAAAATTTTGCGGAAAAAAAAAATTTGGAAAAAAAAAAATTTCCTGAAAAAAAAAATTTGGAAAAAAAAAATTTTTGGTAAAAAAAAAATTTGGGAAAACACAATTTCTGTACAAACAAAATATTATTTTTTTTATTATTATTATTTATAGAATTATTATAGAATGCCTATTTAAATTCCTACGTACTGCGTGACAGAGTCAGTGAATTAGGGAATCAGTGTATCAGTGAATCAGTGTCGAGGGTAAATATATATTAAGATTTATTACAATAAAGGAATATAATAAACTAACATATCACTAGCAACAAAGGCTAATGTCTATAATCAGTGAGAACGTGAGCAAGCCGATCCGAATTTAAAATATTCATTGAGTTGGACAAAATCTTTATAACCATTTGGTGTTTATAAGTCGATGACTCATTTGCTAGCTGCTCATGCATGTGACCAGCTTACAAGGTAGATGGATGGTTTAATTCATGACTTAAGTTTGATGAATAGACTCTATCCTGAATAGCTCACAGATATGACAGGACTCCCAGCTCCTCCCACTGGTTCTTCATGGGTGCATGCACAGTTTGAGACTCCATTAACTCCAGAATATTTCGGCTCTATGATAAATGCCCCAAAAAAGGGCATTGTAAAAATTCGCCAATTTTTTTATTTTTAAGAAAATTTTAGATTTTTTTGTGGATATTTTCATGACAGAAGACAATCATATATTTTTTTTATAATGTTGGTTTTTGGTTTTTTTCTCCAGATTTTTTGGGGTTTTTGGCGGGGGTATTTTCCATTTCTTTTGCGGAATTCTTCATTCGGGGAATTTTTCATTTGGGGCTTTCTCATTAAGCCGAATATTTCCCTGCACTGAAAACTGACCCAAAAAAAAAAAATTTAAAGAATTCTCCAAAAATCTCGTAGAAAATTGGAGAATTTTCCATATTGAAAAAAAATAGTGAGTTTTTCATAATTTTTAGTTAATATTTCATATTTTATTTTTGGAAAACTTGTCGTTTTTTTGGGATATTTTCAAAACAAATGTGAATCATATATTTTTTTATAATCCCCCCAAATCCCAATATGAAAATTTCCCCAAAAATTCGGAAAAATCCCCCTAAACTATTTATGAAAAATTACCCAATGCAAAATCCCCTCAAATATTATTGAAAATAATCCAAAAAAAAACAACATTGTAAAAAAAATCTCTATATAAAGGGTGTTTTTTATTGGGGTATAGAACTTTAAGTTGGCATCACTTTTTTAACTGGTGGCCATTTTGTCAGCTGTCAAGTGATTAATATTTAGTTTGGTTTGCCATTTCATCATGAACAGGTTGACAAAAGAACAACGCTTGCAAATCGTGCAAATTTATTTCGAAAGTAAGGGTTAAGTTCGCGAAGTTCACCGCAAGCTCCGTCCATTTTATGCTATTACATCCACAAAAACTGACTGTTTGGTGTGCTCTATGGGCTGGTGGAGTCATTGGGCCATACTTCTTCCGAAATAATGCTGGAGAGTCAGTTACCGTTAATGGAGACCGGTATAGAGCCATGATAACCGACTATTTTGTTCCCGAATTGGATGGCATGAATGTGGATGAGTTGTGGTTCCAACAAGTGGTTGAAAATTGGACCTGTAGAATTGGCTTTATTCGAGCCAGCCGCGGCGGCCACATGCCCGAAATCATATTTAAACATTAATGGCATACAATTATCCTTCCAATAAAGCCAATTTGATGGACATTAAAACGATTTTCTTGTGTTTTATTTCAATTCGAAGTTCTATACCTCAATAAAAAACACCCTTTATTTGACTTTGGTTATGAAAATATCCCCACAAAAAAGAAAAATCCCCAAAAATAAAAAAATTGGGTAATTTTTCATTGTCCAATTTTTTGGGACATTTTCAATATGAGAAAAACAAAAAATAGAATGTTAGCTAAAAATTACGAAAAACTCCCCAATTTTGTGTGTCCATTATGAAAAATTTTTTATGGGACATTTTTGTGGAATAATGACCCCAATTATCATATTTGAAAAATGGCCCCAATTCACAAAAAGAAAAGTCGCCCCAAAATGTTACATTGACAACTACAACACATAGATTTTGCGTGATTTTTCACACTTTGCTGGGACCGTCGTTCATTTTGAAATTGGGATCATTCTTCAAATGTGATAATTGGGGTCGTAACCTCAACTCATTATAAAAAAATCGATATATGAAGTTTTTAATTTTGTTTGTGGTTGTTTTTCATTTCTTTAGATTTTTTTGTTGTTTTTCAAATTATTGGTATTTTTTTCATAATATTTTGCAAAGCATAATTTTCCATAAATTGTTTGGGGGATTTTTCAAAATTTTGGAGGAATTTTCCATTTATTTTGAGGAATTCTTCATTTGGGGCATTCAACATATTTTTTTTGTGGGTATTTTTCATAGAGACGGAATTCATCAATGTGCCAGAGATTCATGTGTTCTTAACCAAATATTCCCTTTCCAGGAAATGTTCTGTCCAGAATAATGTCCAGGTATTTTGTTTTCTTTGATAGTTAACAACTGATAAGACAGCCCAAATTATGATTTTAAATAATTAAAACTTCTTGCTAAAGTCATTTGCACAGTGAGTTTATTGAAAATAAGTTATGACTAAAATGGAAAAAGTTCATGTGACTGGTCTGCTACCGCCATCGCATGTGAATGTGGCTGCCGCAGCCTAGACTGTGCTACTTAGTCTGGGAAAATCGAGTTACCATTAATCTCAACAAACTTAATATTTCAGGCAAGCGTCAGATGCAACTTTTACACAAAAAAGTGGCATTCTTTGCTTACAAAGTCCGATTGACTCAGCAACGACCATACGCTTCGTTTCCGCTTCTCATTTTCGGGCTTACAGCAGCTCGATGGGGACAACGAAAAATCGTATATTTTTGTTTATGTTTATCTCAATAAACAAAACACCATCGTGATCTTCGAGAAAACAATGCTGCTTCAATAAAGGACAGTTTGGTCCGAACCCTGGAGCGTTGTCATTACTACTATACAAAGTAAATTTATATTCTAATTTTCGGACCAATGGTAACACAGACCAAATGGTTAAATGGCAGCGACAGACCAAAGCCTCTGGTGGGAATCGAACCCACAACCCCCACGCTGATAGGCAAGCCCGCTACCAAATCGCCTACCGTGGCGCTTACTAAATTTCTGGTCGGCGATGGAAGACGTTATTTTATTAAGGAGCATATCAGGGTTCATTTAATCTTATTAGAAATCATATATTATTGATATTAACAAGAGAGACACAATTTCCACATCAAAAGAAATAAAAAAAAAACAATGTATGGACAATTTTTAGTCTGTTGAACAGGATTTATTTGCCTTTAAGGCCAAGGTTCTTCTAAACTCATACTGCGTATGACCAGTAGCCATATTCATATCCATTCAAACTCATTCGTTTGACCGCTACCATATTTTCAACACACAGATGGAAGGATAATGAATAATTGATCAAAGTATAAAGACAATCCCAGCTGTTACTGAGAATATGACCACTTACAGCTAGAGGACTACTCAGTTGGATATGCAATTAATATTTCCCTTGTCCATCTACATAAAGACATTTAAAAGAAATTATGAAGAAAGTCAGTCATTTCTCTGCTGTTGAATGAATTTTATCATCTTTCCACTGATGACTGAATTCCGTCAATCATCTCCCCTGTGGACTTTTGTCATATTTAGAGTATATTCTAGTCAAAAATGAACAATTTTCTTTGTATTTCTAAAACATCCTCCAATTAATGGGAAAAATAATATCACCTTCAATAAGAAAAGATCATATGCATAGACACCCTCTGCTTCTCAGTCTTTCTCCTTTAATGAATATACCAAATTAAATGGCCCTAAATTAATTATCAACACAGTACATTTCAATTTGTTAGCCACAAAAAGTAACCATCCTTTTCCATGTCCCACCCTCACACACTCGCACAGTTAGACATTCGCACGTATACACACTAGCAACGTACAGTACAACAATAATCAATTGTAACGAATTTGACCGAAACAAATTCAATTAGGTTGAGTCATGGTTGAGTCGACGCAAACCCCTTCCGTTGCTGTCATGAATAATGGAACCCCACCGCCAACAACAACAAAAAAAGGAACGCGTGAGTGGTCCTTGGGGATGACAGGAATATTTCAATCAATTCTTCTGCTGTTTGTTTTAAATATTTCGGAGAATTTCTCCAATTCTTTCTTTGCATATATTGAATGAAATGACATTCATGTCGACAGTTGTGCACATATTTTGGTCACAACACTTTAAAAAATGTGACAGCTAAAGCAGGTAAACAACAAAGGTTGTTATGTTCAATTGGACTGAGGGGTTTTGACCCTAGAATTGTTTGACAATCGGCCCAGTTAACGTTTGTATTTATTCCCATGACGCGAGTCTTTTGGAACCTGCCGGAAATAGACAAAATATTGGAGCTATGAGTTATATGGGAGCTGCCACGCCCTTTTGTCCAATCGAATAACCTAATAAAGTTTATGTCGATTTCCCAATTATTAAATACATACTGTTTTACTATTGACTTACTAAATAGGCGAATAAAACTCGACTTGTCAAGGCTCATTTATTTTTAGAATAATTTCAAACGAAGATCTTTGCTCTTCATTTTGTGTTAAAATCCTCGAGGCACAAATAAAAATTTTGAAATTTTCAGAAAACACAGGAAAATGTTCTGCAGCATTTTCCTGTGTTTTCTGAAAATTTCAAAATTTTAATTTGTGCCGTTTTTTTTGGTAGAACGTCTGCGGCATTTAGCGGAAGTTTACTACCAAAACAAACCAGGACCTTATTCCTGTAAGATCACCTAATGCCTGCGAGGCATTAAGGTTAAAGCTCCAATGTGACCCAGTCTGGAAAGCAACTGCGTTTGCCCGATGATCCGCCAGAGTCTAAACGGCAAAATCGGACCTCAGTCGTTTAGCGAAGAGCTGAATGAGAATCTCACTGTGGCGATCATCGACCGAGGGGAGGTTTGACAAATTTCTCTATCGTTGAGATCACATCACAGAAAAATGATCGAAACACTTAAAATCTGTGAATCTTGTCGAACAAATTATTTCAGAATGTCGAGAAATTATTCTTTCCGTTAATTTTGTTCACAGTTTCGTTGGTTGTGTGACATATTGCACAGTCTTCTTGAAAGAACGCTCATTCAAAGACTATACAGGGGGCAGGCGTCCCAAGTTGTTTTTTCGTTCAATTTGGTTTAAAATAAAACTTTTTAAAAAAAATTGCCACTATGTTGTATTTATGTGTTTAGTCCTCTTCTTTAGGGATTTTGAATCAGTTTAACATTTTCCGAGTTATAAACAAATTTAAGTCGAAATAGTTTTTCCCAATTTTTTTTTTTTTTTGGGTTGAAAATATTATTTTTCGCTATCATTGAAATTTTCTATAAAACTAATTGATGGCTGCTTTTTATGTTCCAATTATATCTATATATCATGGCACAAAAAACAATTAAAATTTCCAGCATTATAGTTGCAAATTTCTTTGAGAATGTGTGGGATTTTCATGGTTCATTAAAATTTGGATTAATTTTTTTCGACACAATTTCTTTTAGTTCAATATTTTTGTTTTTGACTGAAAATTACATATAGTAGAGCACGTTGAATTAAGCTTGTTTTTTAAGGAGTTCAAGCTCGAGGTCAATAATTTTTAATATTTTTTTTTTAAAAAAATTCAATTAATTTTTCCAAAATTTCGTGCTTCTTTGAGGAACATCATTCAAAAATTCTTAATTCAATATACATAATTGAAAAAGGTTGATACAAAATGTTGAACATTAAATTAAAAATAAAAAATATTAAATATGCCAAATTTTCCATAAGTTTTCCCTTTTCAATTATTTATTTTTTTATCTTAATTTCGCAGACTGAAGCAGCATAAAGCTGCAGGTTTTTAATGTCGGTTGAATTATTTTGTATAAGGAAAAACTAGTACTTTTAAGGTTGTTTTGTCCTCGCTTCACAAAAATTATCATTTAATACCAAAAATGGTTCATAATCCTCAACAACACTTTCACTTTCTTGCGCTATTTCCTTGAGCCAAAAAAAAAACACACACACCCACACATGCCCACTCAAAGTGTGAACCAACCACATAATCTTAAACATTACCTACTTTGATGCGCAACCAGGTAAACCTGGCTAATATCACTTGACAGTAAAATGCACGGCGACATTGAAATAAGAATTTCGTGTCACACATGAGCCAAGAAACAGAAAAAGAAAGAAATCGCGAAATAATGTTAAATCCAACGAATCCTAAAAGATTTAAATTACCAAAAAAAAAAGCAGACGCCCAAAAAGAAAAGTAAAAACGACAAAAGAAAGAGAAACCTGGCAACGATTTGTTTAACACGTGAACGTAAGACATTCACAACATGAATGACAGTAAGACGATTTATGGAATGAGCTAAAAAAAAAACAAGGCTGGAAGGCCTAGATTCGGTAGCAGTCGACTTGTTGGTATCATACAACACGTTTAGTATTGTTTTTGTAAAACTAATGAGAAGTCAATGTCCAATTCAAGACATAAGTGGATTTGATTAGTAAAATATTGTAGCCGGCTTCGTACAGGTTTCGGCCGGACACTTTAAGAACCATATCGGCAACTTTTTTTCTTCGAAAATGAATCAGCTACATTTGGTTCCCACAATAAGGCTCAACTTGCCATACAGCGCGTTTAACAAACGATTTATTGCAAAATCAATTTGGTGACAACTTTATTTCCAGAAGTGGTCCTGCCACGCCCATAAATACTCCACAATATATCGATACGACTTGTTTGAATATCTTGTTCATCATTCGACAAATAAGTTTCTATGCAACAAAACCATTTTTTTTTCAATGGATTACCAATAAATCTGATGTACTGTGGTCCTCGAAGTACACAAATGGTCAATAGCTTTGTCTATGGATATTTTTTTTTTAAAAAAAAAATTATCCACGAATTGTCTTAACTCGATTTGGTTGAAATGAAGTTTTTGAAAATGTGTCACAAAATTATTTTCAATCTTTGTCTTTACAGGCTTTTAATCTGAATGACAGTTTCCGAGATATAAACAAATGAAATTTAATTTTTTTTTTTGGAAAATTTTGTCTGTTGACCATAAATTTATAGAAAATTGAAAGAATTAGCAAAAATCATTTAATACACAGACGCCTAAATATTTCCAAACGGGGGCGTATATTGTCAGCATATAACCAGTATTTTCTCTGATCTTCTTTGTAAAACTGTCAAATTGTGCCATGACATCTGGAGTGTGCTTCCGAACTAATGCATAAGAAAATGGCTTGCGACGTCTGCCCTCTGAATGGTCTTTGGTATTAGTAAATTTTTTGCAGAGCACACTGGCAGGGAATTTACTTAAATTGTTCAAAAATAAAATAAAATTTTTCGAGTTTCTAAAAAAAAAAAAATCTAAAAAAACACAAATGCATATTTCATGTTTAGCTAACATACATATCTGTGGTTTGCACAAGCAACCGCTTAAGTCGATTTTTAGGTTTGGACACCCCAAATTGCCAAATTGCTGCATTTTTTATGCTGATTCGAAAAACTTTTACTGAAAACAATGTACCGTTACTAATTGTTTATTGCAAAAAACAACTTAAGTTGAATGTTTCCAAAAAATTTTATTATGATTGACGTCATAAGTAGACACAGTTCAGGTCACATATCTATTCCTTTCCCAAAATAAAAACTTATATGCACATAAGTTGTTACTTGTGAGGAAAAATTAATGATTCGATTTGTTTCTTTTAATAACCGCCTTAAAATAACTGTGGGCTTCTTTTGTGCGGTTAAAAATAACATTTAGTTTCACAGAAAACATCGTAAGTGGAGATACGCTGTTATTTTGCTCTCACTTTTGGCACATACAAACTTATGTTTTTTTATTTAATTTTTTTTTATTTTAATCAAAAATCAGATATATTGTCATCTCTACGTGATCATTAAAAAATTTGTTCAACCGCTCTAAAAATGCCGAAAATTATATATTTTGGCTCTCCTGAAAAAAATCCTATTTTACGTCTTACGCGAATGTTGGGAAAACCACAGATATTTACTGGGTCACATCTTCACTCTTGAAAGGAGACAAGTTTCCTCCAATGCCTCTGCTGATCACAGCACTAGGTTGCCATCAAACACCAATCAAAGCTGAAGCTATACCCTAGATTTGTGTTGAAACCATTTGCCACAACGTTATTCCTTGAAAGGTCTCACTATTTTAGTTAGGCCAGAACTAAGTCCCGTGTTACTCGGTTCATTTGTCAGCTCAAGTTCCCTTAGTTCTTCAGGCTCTTACAAAACAACACCCAATATATGAGGAAATACAGAACTTCAGAAATTATGTTGTACGACTTTTAATTGTGGTAGATTGACCCGATGGAGTAGGAGGCATTGCCAACAATGCTTCATTATTACGGTCCACAGTCGTCCGGAATCCAATTTCATCTGTCAAAAGACCCTGTTCCGACAAAAGGGTCCTTCTTGTCAAAAACTATAACTTAAAAGAAAGATAATTTGCTAATATTTCTAGCTACCACATTTTAGCCCTAATATTGTTGTAAGCAATTAGTTGCTAACATTTTGGGGGTACAAAATGGGATTTTGTTTTCTTAAATTCACTCGTCCGGTAATATATGGGCCGTAATCCCCTCAAATAAACTCCGATTGGGGGAAAAATTACCATTAGGAAAATTGCACATCTTTTCATTTGCGTCCGTTTGATTTTGAGCTCGAATTAATTAATAACAAAAGTTAATGACAAACAATTAATTAATTCGGAACTAACAAATGTGACTTTCTGCACTTATCTTCGAAAGCTGCAACTTCGCACTGGCAAAAGTTACCCACCAAAGAATTGGTCAACCCTTCCATCTTTCCCAATTGGTATGGCCTTCTTAAACATTTCTGGGCTGTAAAAAGTTCAGTTAGTCCAAAATCCATTTTTTTTTCAAAATGGATGGTTTTGAAATTAGTTGCTACAACCAAAATATATTGGGAGCCAATGAAGTTTTTAACCTAATAATAAAGTTGGGAGAAAATAAGTTTGATAATTCGAAAAATTACATTTATTCACCTTTCAGAACCTGAAGAAGGCGAACATTTTCCATGTGAAAAAAGGAATTTGCGCAAAATACAAAAACAAAAAATATTGATTGTAATAACTTGTATTCAATTGTATCAAACACACTTTAATTAACTTTGTAATCAAACTTAGATTTTATTTCCATTGTCCTTTTTACACATTATTCGCTAGAGATTGCAATTCAAAATATATATCAATTAAACAGAGATGAGTTCATGAAATCGATAAAGATCAGTGTTGCCACATTGAATAATTGTCCTCGGTATTAATTATGGGTCATTACTATTTAGCTGATCCATATAAGCAATGATGGCTCATCCTTTGAGACGTTGATGACCAATCTTAAAATATTTATGCTGGTCAGAATTGACATTATTGAGTCCCGTAGTCAAAGTTCCCTAAGCCTTTCTATGCTACAACATAATCCTCCTAGGGATCTGCCCCATAACTCATATTCAACCACAAAGACCAACTATTATGAGAATGTTGAAGAACAGACAAGAACAAGGACTGATATAGTTTTGATCAGGGCTGTGGAGTGAGTGTCGTTGTCTGACAAATTTGCCCGAAGTCAAAGTTTGGAATGGAAAAATTAGCTCGACTCCGAGTTTTATTTACATTTACTCCATAAAATAAATAAAATATTTAAAAAAAGTTAATCGATTAATATTTTTGAAAATTTGAAATATTTTCGATTATATGGACTTTTTTAGTCTTTAAGAAGATACAAACGCACTTCAGTGTGAAATGCAAAATGTAAAGAGCGGACGGAAATAAAATTTTCGAAATTTTGGTATGGAACAGCTAAATTCGGAGTCGACTCAGGTGTCAGAGACGAGCTATTTAAAAATGCTCCTAACGGATCCGGAGTCCAGTAATTTTGTGTTGACTCCACTGCCCTGGTTTTGATATGGATCGCTGCCTTATAGATGTCTCAAACATTTCATGCCATGTCAAAATACCCCCCCACCGTCACAGTGCGGTCGTGCAGGGTATGCATGAGTAAACACACGGGAGAATGAAAAAAAAAAATCAGTTGCGAATGAATGCTCGCTCTCACACAAAAACAGAAGAAACGGAATGGAGCGAAGCCAGCGAAGTGTTCAAGTACAATTTGGATGCATATGAACAAATTTGTCACATTAACATTTAATCTCTTGAGGCATGAAGGACATAAATTTCGTTTAATGTGTGAATGGCTGCGTGAGCCTCTGCATGTATGTGTGCGAGTACGCGTGAATGTGCTCAAAGATGCATGATTATTTCACCTTTGACATACATAAAAGCGCTTACATACACTGACACAAAAAAAAAATAAGAACAAGCACAAGGAAGAAAAGGAGAAATATGAAATTTGTCATATGAAAAATAACGTGTTTATGCACATGATAGCAATTACAGTAATGACGCCGAAGTTGATGCTGATTCTGATGCCGTTGCCGATGTTGCTGTAGCTGATGCTGATGCTGATACTGATGATGTTGTTGGCGATAATGTTGTTGACACTGATGTTGCTGACAGACAGACAGACACACACATACATATGTATGTACGTGCACGTGTGTTTTGCTGTGGCATGGCACACTGCCATTTGCCTCTGACTTCCCAATGGTATTTAGTTTTTCCCAAAAGCGGACAAACTTCGGATGCATTATACGGGAACCTCATTTGTAATGTACTGAATGCCATACTAAGTGCTATCCTCGAGCTTTGGCCCAGGGCAAACGGAATACATTCATGAGATACAAATCTACTTGGAAATAATCACTCAAAAATTACTTGTCAAATGCCTGTCATCGTGTGTGCGCATGAAACCGACGACCTCGAAAACGTTATGTCGCATAAATATTATGATTTGGATTTGAATGCGAACGCTTTGAGAGCATGTATTTTCTGTCATATAATTTCCTTCGCACAAGGGCAGAAAATAAGAAATCGAAACTTGAGAGACAAGAAATGGAAAGTCGGGTTCAAATTGGTTTAAGTTTATTTAATATTATGCAGCTTCTACTACAAAGTGTTATCGATTGCATTTTCCACTGTAAACATGTCACGGGGAGAACAATTGGTGAGCGTATAAAGTTGAACTCAAACAAATGGACTGAGAGAAAAGAAACTGTGTCGTTTTCTAGTTACTCACTGAGATTGAGGCCATATTCAGAGATTGATTGGTCAGAGATTGGTCCTGCGGTAGGGAATATCTATTCGTTATTCGTTCTGGATAATATGAGCGTGTGTCGTACGGTGTTCAGGCTTAACTTGCAAGTTTTCTCTGTGGTTTCTCATAATATTTTAGTAGTTTTTGTATGACCGTTCTTTTACTTTCATCATAAATGAAACAAAAATTGTTTCAACATAAATTATACAAAAAGGACAAAGCTGGAAAAAAACTGTTGACTGGGTCGAACGGGGTCCACGGATGACTTCCAAGTTTTGTGGGAATTTCCACTGCTTGAGCTCATAATTATATCGAGTCCTAATAAGAAACTTTTATATGAGAGAGTTTTTTTTTTGTAGTCGTGTGACGCCTCTGTACTTGAAAATATTTATTGTAAATATAAATTTTTATTTCTTAATATTTTGCAATTAAGAGCGTTGAACACTTTTCTATAGAATTTCATTAACAAGTGAGCTTCGACAAAAAATGGCGCCTACATCGTTTACGCGGTAAGGGTTAAATATTTCTTTTATGACTACGAAATAGCGCTTCCATGGCGTGAGAATTGGTCTGTGGATGAAGTGACAGATCTGAAATCATATTTGGAGGGGATGCAGGAATTGATAAAGGACTAGACATTTTATCGATGTCGGGCAGAATTCTGCTTTATCTCTTTCTTGGCTGCTTGTTAGTTCTGGAATGATTCGTTCTGGGAACAAAATTTCGGAATAGTTTTTGGGCTTGTTATCATTTAGGGATGTTGATCTGACAAAATAACTGAGTAACATGGGATTTAGTTTTGGTCTAACTAAATAAAGAAACTTGTCATGGATTAACGCTGTGGCAATGGTTTAAACACAAATCTAGGGTATAGCTTCTGCTTTGATTGGTGTTTGATGGCAACCTAGTGCTGTGATCAGCTGAGGTATTAGAGGGAACTTGTCTCCTTTCAAGAGTGAAAGGGAAAAACCACAGATATTTACTGGTTCACATGTAAATATCTGTGGTTTTCCCAACAATCGCGTAAGTCGAATATATACAATTTTCGGAATTTTTAGAGCAGTGATCACGTAGAGACGACAATATATCTGATTTTTGGATTAAAATAAGCTTTTATTTTGGGAAAGGAACAGATCTGTGACCTGAATTATGTCTACTTACGACGTCAATCATAATAACAATTTTTGGAAACATTCAACTTAAGTTGTTTTTTGCAATAAACAATTAGTAACGGTACGTTATTTTCAATAAAAGTTTTGGCAAATCGAATCAGCATTCAAAATGCAGCAATTTTGCAATTTGGGGTGTCAAAACCTAAAAATCGACTTAAGCGGTTGCTTGTGCAAACCACAGACATGTGTGCTAGTTAAACATGAAATAAGCACATTTGTTTTTTTAGAATTTTTTTTTTTTTAGAAATTCGAAAAATTTTATTTTATTATTGAAAAATTTAAGTAAATTGCCTGCAAGTGTGCTCTGCAAAAAATTTACTAATACCAAACACCATTCAGAGGGCAGACGTCGCAAGTAATTTTCTTATGCATTAGTTTGGAAGCACACTCCAGATGTCATGGGACCATTTGACAGTTTTACAAAGAAGATCAGAGAAAAACTGGTTTTATGCTGACAATATACGCCCCCTTTTGGAAATATTTAGCAGACGACTTAAGGCGTCTGTGTATTAAATGATGTTTGATAACACTTTCAATTTTCTATAAATTTTTTCCAAAAAAAAAATCAGTTTAATTTGTATATATCGATTTCGGAAACTGTCATTCAGATTAAATGGCTGTAAAGACAAAGATTGAAAATAATTTTGTGACACATTTTTAAAAACTTCATGTCAACCAAATCGAGTTAAGGCAATTCGTGTATAATTTTTTTAAAAATTTCCATTTTTGTACTTCGAGGACCACAGTAAATCAGATTAGTGGTAATCTATTGAAAAAAAATGTTTTTGTTGCATAGAAATTTATTTGTCGAATGATGATCAAAATATTCAAAAAAGTCGTATCGATATTTTGTTGGGTGTTTATGGGCTTGACAGATTTTAACAAAACGCATCGGTAGTTTGAACAAAATTAGAAAACTTTTGCTCGAATAAAAAATTGTATGCGAAAAATTCGATTTGGATAGCAATGGGTAAGTTTTAAGGTTGAGAACTTAAAATCGTAATAAAGAGTTTTTCAACAAGTGTTATTTCGAATCACCCGGTATTCCGGTAGCTGTCACTTTTGAAGCTTTTATTCTTTGACATTTGACAAGTAGAAATTACTCCATTATAAAATATGGAACTATACTCGCTTCAACAACGCATTGAAGTTATTAAAATTCACTACAAAAATGGTGAAAATCTTGCAGTCACAGTTCGCAAAACTAAAGCATTTAAGAGGCGTCGTGAAGCCGAAATTGGTGGAAAAATTCGAGCTGTTGGGACGAGATAGTGATGTGAAGAATAAAACCCGTGCACGATGCTCAAGAACAACTGAGAACAGTGCTGCTGTAGCCCAAAGTGTTGAAGAAAACTCAGGTTTGGCCATTACTAGTCGTTCTTTGGAATTGGGCATTCTGCAAATGTCATTACACCGTATTTTGCATAACGACTTGGGTCTTATAAAGTTCAGTTAACACAAGAACTCAAGTCGGCCGATCATCAACAACGTCGTGTCTTTGCTGATTGGGTCCTTGAAATGCATGAAAATGATCCGGAATTCAATCGAAAAATCATCTTGACTGATGAGGGCGATTTCCACCTCGGTGGCTACGTCAACAAGCCAAAATTGCCGCATCTTGGGCTCGGAAAAAACAAGAGTTATTGTTGAGAAGCCTCTCCATCCTCAAAGTGTTTGATCAACAGTTACGGAGAAGGGATTGCGCTATCGAGAGATGATTAATGATTTTTTAATGGTCGGAGTTGGATGATATTGATCTGGACAGCGTGAACTTTCAACAAGACGGCGCTACGTGCCGCACAGGCAACGAAACCATTGCTCTATTATGGGAAATGTTTTCGGACCGTGTTTCCTCTAGAAGATGTGATCACAATTGGCCACCGAGATCTTGTGATTTAACACCTTGCGACTTCTTCCTTTGGGGCCACGTGAAAGATAAGTTCAACGCCAACAGCCCAGCGTCGATTCAAGACCTCAAAGATAGAATTCGTAAGGCTATCGAGGACATAGGGCAGCCACGTTGCGATTTGGTTATGGAACATTTCATTAAGAGGATATGGTCCTGTATGCGTGGTGGTCAATTGGCTAATGTTGTTTTTCATTATTAACGGAAGGTATGGCGTTTATTATGAAATAAACATACGATCATTTATCCCAAAAAAAACATTTTTCTTTGAATACCAAAATAACAACTCTAGTTGGAAAACCCTGTACTTATGAGAAGTAAATGATATAAATTGTACTTACAATTAAATCTGCTCTATAGTTGTACGTACTTAAAATAAGTAAGTTGACAGTGGGTGAATATCAAATTTAGTCAATTTCAATAAGTTGTTTTTTTCTATGAAATGGCAAACCAAACTAAACGAAAATCATCTATCTGCTTTTAATCGATTGCCAAATAAAACAGTTCAACAAACTCAAAGTTGTGAAGTTGTAAAAAAAACACACCATATAACTAAAATCCCAAGACTGCCATTAAGACTTAGGGAGACAACGAAATTAACAACACTCGTACTTTGCTTAAATTCGTATCTAGATTAATATTAAACCAAGAGTTAATATAAACTTCCTAGTGTTAGACCCTTAACAAAAAGTTAACTTACTTTTGTCATGAAACTTCAACAGTTTTTTTATGGTCGCAGTTTTACTTTCAACATAAATTATATGCAATCTTCAGCTACACCTCCACAGCCACACCAAAGGATATAGTTGAGAAAAAAAACTGTAGTCTATCACAAGATATCTCATTTGCAAAGTCTTAATGTTTATTCAAATCCATTCATGTCATAGGCTTTTCAACTCTGCCTCTTTACAGATGTCCTCATGAATTCGTTATTTTTATTTTATTCTTTTTTTTATTTTTTATAAAAAAAAAGAAAATTATATTTATGTATTATTTTCCTTTCGGGCTGATTGTATTCCATTAATTTGTTGCTGGCGATATTCACGCCATTCGTTGGTTCATTCACTCATCCATTTAGGTTTATTTCCTTTTTGGTTCACACGCTCAGTCATTCATACATTCTCACATGGACTTATACATACATGCGGACATACATTTGAATGTAACAGTATGTGTATGTGTGTGTGCAAAAAAAAGAACCACTTCTTTTATTTTGCAATTTAATTAACGGAAGAACTCAACTTATGGCATGAGTGCGGTCGATGTGCTGAATAGTACGCGGTGGCACAGTGTCTACTCGAAGGACGAGAGTTGGGTGGTTTTTTAAAACATGAGGAGAGCTCAATTCAAATAATGATGGGTGGATCGTGAGTCTCACATCGAGATACGAGTTTCAGACTAGTAAATGGTGACTTTACAAGTAAAATGTCGTTAGATCACTGGAGACAGGTTACGGTTTCATAGGAAAGGCATGAGATATACGCAGCCGGCTTTAAGCTTTAATGGAGTTTCCTAAAATCACATTGATTTGATCGTATGATTCTGTCATGAATGAAAAAACGGAAACGTCGATTCCCTGGTGGAAAAGTCACACGGGAGCCAACTCCAAATTCACGGCTCACACAAACTATTACAGGGCCAGCATATGACTGTTCATGCTGCAGCCAAACCACTGTAGACCGATTCGATTCAGCCTGAAACACTGTCCACAACAGCGACCCATGTAGTGGTATTTGTTGTTGGTGGCACTTACTCTTGAGCATAATGGATTTTAAGTTTCCTTCTTCACTGTATTACACCTCCGGCACATCCTTCGACCCCACCGACTCATGTAACACATTTGTGTGGCCATACGCTGAACACTTGTACGTGTGTGTGTGTGTGTGTGTGTGTAAGCATTGTCATACACATACAACGGTGTGCATGCGGCGACTTTAGGTGTATGGTGGCAACATAAATGTATTTAATTGTTGGTAAAAACGAGGTCTAACCTAAGTACACACTTGAAACATTTATTTATTTTTCCTTGTTGCTGTTGCAAATGCCAGCATTGCTGCCGCTGATGCTGCTGTTGTTGCCGCTTAAGTGTCCTTACAGTATGTATTTGAGTTCTGGCATGAGTGTGTGTGTGCGTGTGTGCTGTATGTGATTTACACCGTTGCTGCGGCCCTCATGGATATCACACGCACACAGATGCAGTTGCCAATGCATTTCCCCCCTCCCCGCAATGCATCATCATCGTAGGCATGTGTCGGGTATACTTTTTAATGTTTTAAATCATAATTTGCACATGCATGAAACACCGTTTCATGCGAAATGTAACCTCGACACCGAGCATCACCTCTGTTACCGGTTGCATGTCTGTCTATACTTTCAACATCGTCCTTTGTTTTTGCTTGCGCTGCCACCGTTCTTCAGCGCTGCGTGTAATGAGCACCTATCTTGAGCCCAACTGATAGTGTATCCTGATGATACAATTGCATTGTATGGAATAACTGAAAATACTTGACATTTACACTAGTATACAGTAAGTTTTATGGAATGGAAATGACAATCTTGCCCTCTTGCGGATATGGGGTTCTAGAGTTGTGGAATACCAGAGTGATTGATATTGATGGATGTTGGGTCGAAATTCCAGTAAGGATTATTATTTTTTAGAACCGAGCAGTTGAAAGATAGATTGTAATTCTCTCCTGTTGTCAAGATTTTATTATTATTTTATTCGATTCTTTTATATAATACAAAGTAAATTTATATTTTAATTTTGGGTCCAAGGGTAAACCTGGTGACACCGACCCTATGGCTAGACTTTTGCAGCGACAGGCCAAAACCTCTGGTGGGAATCGAACTCACAACACCCACGCTGATGTATTTAAATCCTCAATGTGGACGATTTTTGTTTTAATTTTTGGGACATTTTTTTCATAGAGTCCTTGTTTTGGGGGAAATTTCCAGGTTTGTCCGTTCGGGGAATATATTTTCGGGGAAATCTTGCAGGTCTGTATTTTCGGGAAATTGTTCATTTAGTTTTGGGAATTCTTCATTTCAGGAATTTTTTTGTTTTCTTTTCGGGATATTTTTTACAATTTTCGGGGAAATTTCAAGTTTAGTCTTCTCGGGGAATTATTCATTTATTTTTGGGAATTCTTCATTTGGGTTTGATTTATTTTTGCGGGATTTTCATAAATTTTGGTATTTTCGGGAAATTTTTCATTTATTTTTGGGAATTCTTCATTTGAGGAATTTTTTTGTTTTCTTTTCGGGAAAATTTTCATTATTTTCGGGGAAATTTCAAGGTTAGTCTTCTCGGGGAATTATTCATTTATTTTTTGGGAATTCTTCATTTGGCTTTGATTTATTTTTGGGGCATTTTCATAAATTTTGGTATTTTCGGGAAATTTTTCATTTATTTGTGGGAATTCTTCATTTGGGGAATTTTTGAATTTTTTTTTATGATTTTCGGGGAAATTTCCATGTTTGTCTTTTCGAAGACATTTTTCATTTTTTGTTGGGAATTCTTCATTTGGGGAATTTTTGGAACATTTTTTTATAATTTTCGGGGAAATTTCCATGTTTGTCTTCTCGGAGAATTTTTCAGTTATTTATGTGAATTCTTCATTTGGGGAGCCTTTTGTTTTTATTTTCGGGGAATTATTTAGGTTTTTCTTTTCGGCAAATTTTTCATTTGTTTTTGGGAGTTCTTCATTTATGGAATTTTCTGTTTTATTTTTGGGACTTTTTCATGGCGCCATAATTTTCGCGGGAATTTCCAGGTTTTCCTTTTTGGGGAATTTTTCATTTATTTGTGGGAAATCTTCATTTGGGGAATTTTTGAATTTATTTTTGGAACATTTTTCAGTTTAAATTAGTGTAGTTTTCTAGAGATAGATTCATTTAAATCCTCAGAGTGGGAGTTTTTTGTTTTATTTTGGGAACATTGTTTGTAGAGCCATAATATTTGGGAGAATTTCCAAGTTTTTTCTTTTCGGCAAATTTTTTATTTATTTTTGGGAATACTTCATTTTGGGATTTTTTGTTTTTTTTTTCGGAGAATTTTTTGTTTTTATTTTTGCGACATTTCTCTTAGAACCATAATTTTCTGGGATATTTTAAAGATGGCCTTTTCGGGGAATTTTTCATTTATTTTTGGGAATTCTTCATTTGGGGAATTTTTCATTTATTTTTGGGAATTCTTCATTTGAGTATTTTTCCATTTATTTTTGGGAATTGGAAAGTTTTTCATAGAGCCGACGATTGACTTAGCATCGGAGCATAAATTAATTTTGGGTTCGCCGCTGTAAATAAAACACATTTTCATCAAATGGACGTGTTCGTATTTACAACTATCCTTTGCTTTTTCTGAGGCAAAAAAGATGTGTGGGCGTGGTCATTAAAAAAAATTGCCTAAGTCCATTTTCCAGGTAAAATAAATCAAAACATTAAAGCCTAAAAAAAATCTCTTTTTTTTATTAAAATATTTTGCTCTCGTATGGTTGTTTCTAATTATTTTTTTATTAAAGTGTGGTTAAATATGTACAAGGTGGCGCAAAAGTAATCCTCCTATCAGAAAATACTATAAATTTTGCGATGTGACAATCAACTGTGGCGGCGGCCATTTACATGACATCATATTCTCGACTTGATGTAAACAAAATTAAAAGACCAAATAAAATAATCCACAAGAAAGTTTTTCAATTTTTTTTTAAACATTTTTTAAAATATCGGAAGTTTACTTTTGCGCCACCTTGTATATGAAAGAAATGTGAATAAAGATGATGTTATAAATTGGAAACTGAATTTGTTATTAAAATTTGGTTGTATTTTCAGGATATTTTCCATAAAAAATTAACCAAACAAAATGTTTATGTTGCCATTATCTTCAGCTTGCCGTAATAAGAATAAAACTGGTAATTTTTTTTTTCCTGTAGCCCAGTGTTATTTTCACTTACTGCATGTGTGCCGTGGTGAATTCACTGGAAAATTGTAGGGGCTCTTTTGTTGGATCTATTTTGTGTTGTGCCGTTCTATTGTTTTATTGGTGCCAAGGCCGTTGATTGTTAGATTTGCTTTATTATGCATACATTTTAACTGACTTGTTTTTTTATGTTTGTTGTTGTTGTTGTTGTTGTCCAAAGGATGCTTTTATATCCATTTTGTTTACAATTGTAATTACTGAGTGGTGCTGTTGAAAGATTTAAAAATATTTACTCACATTCACTTTGTGTGAATGTTTTTTCTGTGTAAATTTCCAGCTGAAGGCTCTTTCCATAAATATATGATAAATAATCATCGTAGACATTCAGCTCTTTTGAGTTTGGAACCTTAGTTATACAGAAAATACTTGAAGTAATTTGATATGCATTTTGTTGTTGTGTTGTTATGACTGAAGCCTTGGATGCCAATCTACAAAGGTAGTCTGGGTCACGGTCACTGTTGTGAAAACAACTTTGTGGTGTCACTTCAACATTCGTTCGTTTAAGCAGAAACTCTTGTTGATATGATCGGCCAATGGCCAACGTTTATTTTTAAAAAAAAAATGTCTACAAATTGTCTCACATTCGAAATAATTGTCCATTCATTTTGCCTTGAGTGGTATAGCCACAGTATAATCTGTACTTTGACCTGGTGATATGCTTCAGACACAGGATTTCTTTTTTTAAAACGTCAATTTCCCACTCACACCTTCAGTCAGACGAGTTCTCATGTACAGGCAGATTTGTATTGCAAATGACAATTCATCAATGCTTATCTATGGAAATCTCAGTAGGAGACAATTTGAAAAAGAAACAAAAAACAAATCTGGCTACAACTAAGTTGGACAAGGTCGTATGTGCTGTGCCCTCAATTGTGGACATCTTTGGACCGAATGGTGGGCTTATAAGAGACAATCGATTGTTGGGAATTAGTTTCGGGGAATGTTTTTTTTAGGAGTGTCTTAGTGTTTTATATATAATTTTTTTTTCCTAGAATTACTGGTTTTACGAAATTTTTTAGAGATATACGAGTATGTAAATGAAAATTCAATATACGACAAAATACAACAAAAAGTTGCCTGAAATATTATCAGTTGTCATATTTTTTTTTTCAATGTTTTGCTGTTGTTTTTTTGATTTTGCTAAAGTTGCACCGACAACAGACAACTGTAACAATAATGATTTATTGCTGTTGTTGCTGAAAACCCTCTCACTCACACACACACACATGCATCCGCTTCTGTCCATCATTTTGTAGCATGTATCTGAATTATGGTGCGTCTATCAATGTGTCTTTGTGTCTGCCAGGAAGGAATTCTAAATGAATGGATGTCCTTGAAGGATATCTGTGAGTGTGTGTAAAAAGGGGTCATATTTATGGTGGGTGGAGGGTTGTGAAAACGATAGATTATTATATGTTTTTTGTTTGCTTTTTTTCTTTTAAAGATGTATTGTAATTTTTTTGGGGGGTTTCTGGAAAGACTACAGTTATTTGATGCTTTAAAGATTCAGTACCAAATTCATTGCAGAAGGTAAAATATTACTGATATTTTGAAGTTACACTCAAAATTCTACTGAGTTTAAAACAAAATCATACAAAACTTAGTTTTGATTTAATAATAAACTTAGCTTATCTAAATCGTATGTTCATTTTACCTCCAAAATATTATTTTAGAAAAATTAGAAGATGTACAATATATTTTTTTTTTGATTTTTTCCTATTAAATATTTTAGGTGAGGGTGTCCGCCCCTTTAGGTCCCCTTTTTCTATATCTGTACTGTTTTTTGCAGTACTATTCAGCTTTTTGACATCAAAAACTTCGTAATGATTTCCTCCCTCATTATACTGTTTTTCGATACATAATATAAAATACTTTTATTTTCTTCAAAAAAAAAACATTCGTGACAAAATTATGCAATGCAGAGAAGGCAAAGTTTCGATTGTGGATCGCTGGGTGAAGATATTTATTAATCTTAATAAAGCCGATTGCGAATTCAAAGAAATAGAAACGATCGTTGAATATATTTTATGTTTGCCAGAAACTTCAGCATCAGTGAAACGAATTTTCTTTGCGGTAAACAAAATTTGGACGTCAGACAAAACCCGAATAAATGTGCGATTCTGAACGTCAAATGTAATGATGACGAAAATGATTATTAATATTTATATATCATTTGTTACGGCTCAAAAGTATAACACCTAGAAATATTCATATTAGAACCCAAGTCTCTTTGGACCAAATTCGATTCCTGACTATCTAAATCGCCATGTCCGTCTGTCAGTCCATCCGTCCGTCTGTCCTTCTGGTACGCACGATAACTTTCGAAAGAGTTAAGCAATCACTCTGAAATTTGTCATGGGTTAATATTATGACAAAACTGCTGATGGAATTGCATATGGGCAAAATGGCCACACCCCTTCGGGTACCTCCCATACAAATCTGCTATTTCGCCCACTTTATAAATCGTGTAATAATATCAACACGGGCAAGTTCGATCTTGGGAAAATTCCGTATATGCTAAAGGTATAACTGGACAAAGTTTCGGACAAAAACTTGGAAGTCTGGCAACTCCCCTTCTGGTACCTCCCATACAAATGTACCATATCGCCTACCTTTGAAGATCGTGTAATAACACCAATATGACCTACGCGATCTTGCCCAAATTTTGTATTTAGTAAACGTATAGTTAGGCTAAGTTTTGGACAAAAACTTGGAAGTATGGCAACTCCCTTTGTGGTACCTCCCATAGAAATGTACCATTCCGCCCCATTAGAAATCGTGTAATATTATCAATATGCCCAACGCGATCATCATTTCATAGGCCAGCTAATCGTCGTGGAAACACTTATATTCAACTCATACACAACAATATTCGTCCAACAAATCTTTTTACAATATATTTAATATATAGAATTCATATTCCTTACGATTACATGGCCGCCTTAAAGCTTTGTTCTTTTACGTGTTCACACAACACTTGAGCGTCACATAAACCCTTTGACCTTTGTCATTCCATCACAAGTAAAGACGGGCGACACAACACAACACCATCAAAGGAATATACACACACACTCACACACACTTATGTATGTGTGTGTCAGCAGAATGAGCAGCACCACAATCATTTAACAGTCTGCATGGCTGACTAAATATTTGTCTGGCTGTCTGTCTGTTATGTCGGTGTGTGTAACGTTTAATGTTTTTGCCCATGCTCGATCATCATATTTCATTGGCAATGTTGAACAATCCAACGGAATTTATTATGGCACTTTTTTTGTTTATTGTGTCATTCATCTTTTTGCATGATTTTCGCCATTTGCGCTATTATTCACTACGCACGCACACAGATAGCCATACATAAGTGTACCCACGCACACATGTAAGTACGTACACACAACATATAACCAACAAGTTCCACAGATACAGATAAATCTGATAATACAACTTTACTAGCAGTTTCTTAAATAAAGTGGATCTGTGCATGTGTGTGTGTTGTCCTGCATACGTGCGGGTGTATGCCTCAGTATACTGTCAGTGTATGCGCATTTTGTGGGTTAACCAGTGGCGAAACACCGGTGGTCTCATCTGGATAGGCGAACTCAATGAAAAAATTCAATCAACAAATTATTTGGGAATTCTGAGATCAAATATTTCACAAATTTACTGAAATATCTGTAGGTTGTTTAAGGAAAATATTATCGATTTGAAGTGATAAAGAAATTCACATTTTTACCAAAGAATTCGTAAGCAGTTTAACGAAAGTATTTTCGATCAGTTTACTTATTTCTTATGTACATATTGTTCTTCTATGTGTAAGGAATTCATGGATTATGTGCGAGTTAAGTCATTAACTCCAGGGGCCCTTGAGAAGGCCTTGCTTAGCCTTTAACCGGCTGCTGTATTCAGTTGACTCGTGTTAGTGGTGGTGTTGGCTCTTCATACATAATCTTTACCAATTAACCTCGATTTATCTCAATTAATATGACGCACTCTGCTTTCCTGCGTAATTTCATTGCTTCGGTTGTGTTGGTTTTTTTTTTTTAAACATCCTCCGCTATGATGTCGGGCACGTGTCCACCCACACATAAATGTACATATACGCCAACACAAGCCTGTACTTTTATACACATGTGTAAATAGGAATTTAAACATTTTCCATGTGTGGATTCTGTTGCAATTTTACGCACGGAACATGAAGTATTTATAATGGAATTCTGCAATTCCTTCATTTTTTGCAGTTTCCGCCATTCGAGCCGAAGTGTCATAAGGATTTAGTTAGGAGTGAAAAACTAAACAAAAGAAACATTTCCCAAAAAAAAAAATATATTGCTAAAAAAATCTCATAATGAAAAATTCCCCAAAAAATTGAGAGAGTTTTCCATAATTTTTAGGAAATATTACATTTTTCGTTAACCAATGAAAAATTCCACAATTCATTAATTTTGGGATTTTTTTTTGGTTTTTTTGAGGGATTTTTTCAAAACTAAAGGAAATCATATATCGGGCATTTTGAAATTGGGCTTATTTTTCAAATGTGATAATTAGGGCAGCAACCCAAAAATTTCAAAATGCCCTATATATGATTTCCTTTAGTTTCGAAAAAATCCCTCAAAAAACCAAAAAAAAAAATTCCAAAATTAATGAATTGTGGAATTTTTCATTGTTTAACGAAAAATTTAATATTTCCTAAAAATTATGGAAAACTCCCCCAATTTTTTGGGGAATTTTTCATAATCTTTGTATGCGATTTTTTTTTTGCAATTAATTTTTTTTTTTTAATAAATAAAAATCGCAATATATGATTTTTTGTCGCTTTTCTTTGTGGTGTTTTTTTACCTATTTTATGTAGGGGTGAAAATTACCCAAAAAAATGAAGAATTCTCCGAAAAAATCTCATACAAAACTGGGGAGTTTTTCATAATTTTTAGGTAACATTTAATTTTTTCATATGAAAAATGTCCCAAAAAATGGACTATGGAAAATTACCCACTTTTTGTTATTTTTAAAGAATTTCATAACAGAAGTTATATCAGACATTTTTTTATAATGTTGTTTTTTTGGGGTATTTTTTATAATATTTTGGGAGATTTTACATTGGAAAATCTTCTATCTTCTATATAAATAAAAATGAATTGACGCATGTAGTATGTTACTTCATCACTTGAGAACGGCTGGACCGATTTGGCTAATTTCTTTACTGTTGTATTCATAGTTTCGAGGACAATAAAATGTTGACAATCCCCATTGAAAAAGCGCGATAATTCGAAAAATGCAAAAGATCAATATTTATGTTATTTTTTTTTATTGAACAGACGTGAATGAAAAGAGTTAAACAATCGCTTAGAAATTTGGCATGGGTTAGTATTTTCCCAAAACTGCTTATGGGATTGCCTATGGGCAATATGGCCACACCCCTTCGGGTACCTCCCATACAAATCCTCTATTTCGCCCACTTTAGAAATCGTGTAATAATATCAACACGCGCAAGAGCGATCTTGGCCAAATTCCGTAGTTAGTAAAGGTATAACTGGACAAAGTTTCGGACAAAAACTTGGAAGTCTGGCAACACCCCTTCTGGTACCTCCCATACAAATGTACCATCTCGCCTACCTTAGAAATCGTGTAATAACACCAATATGACCAACCCGATCTTATCAAAATTTTGTATTTACTAAATCTATAGCTAGACAATGTTTTGGACAAAAACTTGGAAGTCTGGCAACTCCTCTTCTGGTACTTACATAAAATTTTCGAGAAAAAACTCCACTTTTTAAGTAATTTATTTCTGTCACTCCACATCACAAACACCTCGTACAAATCAACATCTAGGATTCATAACGTTTCACGTTAATGTCTACCTTCGGGCATATTGTTCGAGAATTTCTTATTAATTTTACAGATTCAAGGACAAAGTCACCAACGTGCAGGTACATTGCTGCCACCAGCGACTGCTGATCACAAGTTTCTTCTTGGAAGCCCTAGACAATAAAAGATTTACGCCATAATCAGAATTACTTTTTGGGAAACCAATAAATACGTGCTCAAAGTCAACGTATTTGTAGAAATATACCCACAATTTAACAACGAATATACTGGTCGAGTAACTAAATTATCAATCAGCGGACGTGTTTTCGAAGCAATTGTTAGACATTGACAATGGGGAACTTTCAGTTGACGCTTGCACTGGACTCATTTCGCTTCCAATTATTTTTTTTTTGTCAATTCACAACGTCAAAAGAAGATGTAATAGCGAGATTTTCCGTGTTTTGAAACAAATCATTAAAAAAAAATATCAATTCAAATCGATGACCAATTGTATTTATTTGCGTCGATCTATTCTATAACAGATCCAAATGAAGTCCTCAACTAACCAACTGAATTCCTTAGCTCACGGGATTTCCCAGGAATGCCGCCGCACAATTTGCAAATTTTCAAAGTAGGATCGGTTATATTCATATTACCCAACCTGAACCAACCATGAATTTCTATTGGAGCTAGACTAGCTGTTAATAATCTGATGAAGCTCCTGATTCCAAGGATACCAATGATGTCAACCGACTAGGAACTGCAATTCCAAGCGCGTCCAGTTTACATGTCGCCTTAAATTCGCAATGACGACTACTAAATCGCAAGGCCAATCATTGCAAGTCTGTAGAATAAACCTTGATTTTGTCTGTTTCCCCATGGATATACTCGACAGTTGGCAAATCATCGGCGCTTTTCACTTTTGCTGCTGCAGAAGAGACAAAAAAGTGCATTTAAATCATAAGCGCATTTTTCAAAATTTCCCCAGAAACGTATGTAAGGATACAGCTATAGGTTTAAATGTACAGCTATGCGGGGATCAGCAACGCGGGCCGTATCAGCTTAGTCAACATTTTTCTAGGTAGGACGAAGTCTACCTGGTCAGCTAGGTCAGAATTTTTTGGCGAAATTTTCATATTGGGCTTTGGGGGGAATATTCAGTTATGTTCGGGATTTCTTCATTTGGGGAATTTTTCATAGAGCCGTGTGAGAGCCCAAACGAAAACCTATGGTTTGGAGTTGGGGTTAATGGGGTTTCCTGCAAACACACATTTCATTGCATTAAAATAATCAGTCTTCAGTGATAAATCAGACACTCAGTCCATTATTATTAAAGTACTAAGCAAAGAGAGTTGCCGCTATAACATATTCAAGTGTTTGAATATCGTTTGAGCCCTCCAGTTATAGCAATGTGTCTCCATTGGCCTTCACCAATCCATATTAACATATCTTGTTATTTAATTGGAACATTTTAAAGATTTGTTTTTATTATTCTCCTCTTGCAATGTAATGAATTGGGCCAGCAGACCCATGACACAATGTATGCCACAAAAGGCCCAACGCAAAACGACACAAGTTAACACTTCCCACCTTTAAATGTTCGACCGTACTGCATACATTTTCCTATATGCCAACTTTATATGAGGCCGGGAGTATGAGTAATTAAATATCTTACTTTACATTTCGTTTTTTTTTTCTTTTATTTTCTTAATTGATCATTATTTCCAATCCGATTTTAAAAGGATGCTATCTCGTGCCGTTATTTAATAAATGCGCATTTATTTCATTTGTGTAGGGGAATGCCCGCCCGTCTTAATGCCGGCATGGAGTGCCATAAATGGTCATTGGGACACACGAACATAAATGCGATTAATGCGTGAGAGTCTACTTTGAAGCGAACAGAAGCACCTTTGTTTGGCTTGTTTGTTTTCCTCGTAAAATGTCAGATTTTCACCGAAACAATTCAAGAGTCGTTTTTGAACACATACACACGCTCACACAACCAACTGAACACCGAGTGAATGTGCTTTAAATACAAATTACGAAGGATGGCAAGGCAAAAGAGACAAAAAAAACACGGCTTGAAATTATGCACTAATTTACAACGAAAAGGATGGAACAGTGGTTCGGTGGTGACACAATATGTATCGATTCAAGACCTCAAAGATAGAATTTGTGAGGCAATCGAGGACATGGGGCAGCCACTTTGCGATTTGGTTGTGGACAATTTCATGAAAAGGATATGGTCCTGTAAGCGTGGTCATTTGGCTGATGTTGCTTTTCATTATCTCAAAAAATTAAATTTTTCTTTGAATACCAAATTTACACCCCCTTGTTTGGAAAACCCTGTATCTTGAGCATTTCAGTCGGTATTTTAAATGTGACTCCTCGATGGTTTTGTTTTCAAAAATCTTAAGTGCAGATATGCACCCTTTTTGCATATAGTAACTTATTCTTTTTAAAAATGAATCATTAAAAAATTGTATATAATCCAAAAATCAGATACTTTTTTTTGTACACCACTCTAAAAGTTCATTATCAACAAAAAATAGTTAAAAATGTATTCAACTGCTCTAAAAATGCCGAAAATCATGTATTTCGGATCTCCTGAAAAATTTGATTTTACGAATTAGGCGGTTGCTTCTGAAAACCACAGAAGTGTCATTTTGTTTTCTCAATTTCTACAAATTTGATATGAGATTTTGGAGATACAAAATTTCTTGAGTTTGATTCCGTAACAAAAAGGTTAGATTAACACGGTATTAAAAGGACATTCAACATGTTTTAGAATAAGAATTTCAATCACTGGTCTAAATATGGGCAAAATCTGGGCAAAATCTGAGCTACGTTGTTAAACTGCAGTTGAGCCACACATAGAAATTGCCGTAATCTCAAAGCCATCTTAATATATATTTACCCTCGACACTGATTCACTGATACACTGATACACTGATTCACTGACTCTGTCACGCAGTACGTAGGAATTTAAATAGGCATTCTATAATAATTCTATAAATAATAATAATAAAAAAAATAATATTTTTTTTTTGTACAGAAATTGTGTTTTCCCCAATTTTTTTTTTTACCAAAATTTTTTTTTTCCAAAATTTTTTTTTTTCCAAATTTTTTTTTTCCAAATTTTTTTTTTTCAACAAAATTTTTTTTTCAACAAAAATTTTTTTTTTCAACAAACTTTTTTTTTCAACAAAATTTTTTTTTTCAACAAAAATTTTTTTTCCAACAAAAATTTATTTTCACAATTTTTTTTTTCACAAATTTTTTTTTTCCAATTTTATTTTTTTTCGAAATTTTTTTTACAAAATAGTTTTCTCATTAACAAATTAAGTAAGAAATACTTTCTCATAGGCGCATTACAACTTAGTAGTTAACAATATCTCTGGAAAAAACTTAATCGTTCCGAGCCTTGCATTGCTCAGCTCTTACTTCGTGGAATGTTAAGGGAAACACATACAATCTGGCAATTTCAATTCATATGAAACTGAGCATCGTCTGAGAAAATGTTTTTTTTTTTCACCAGCAGAACCATTCATTTGCTTTTCAATAAAATAATGAATTGTCATGGGCGAGCTGTAACATCCTATTGGCATATGTACGGCGGCGTAAATGGTCTTGTGAAAGAAGCTCTTGTGTCAAAGAACCAAAGTTGTTCTTTGAACACCAAGTTCCTGAGCATGACTGCGAATTGAGGTTGATGGATTGTTTTGAACACATTCTTGAGCATGAGTAATGTTTTCAGCCGATCTTGCAGTACCTTGTGCTCCATGCTTGGGCCTATCAGCAAAGTGGCCCTCTTTCTTCGAAATCATTCACTACACGATAAATAGTGCGTTTTTTTGGCTCGTTGTTTCTACCAAAACTTTATCATCGACACAGTATTCGATGATTGACATTAAAAAAAGATTTAACAATTAAAACACATTGGTTTATCGAATATTTTTCCATAATAAATTTGCCACGTCTCTACTTCACGACTGCCAAATATGAACTGTTTACCAAAATATCGGCAAAACAAAGCAGTTCACAAAAATGAGGAAAATCTCCATAAAAAAAAATAATTGATAGCTGATGGAAATTTCAGTTGTTTGCTTGCCTGGACCACAAAGAGAGCTGTAGCAAACCGTTGAATTTTGTCTGCCTCGATCTACTCCAAACTTAATCCGATATTTGACATCCACAGCGGCAGAGTCTAAACATGGACCCTTGGTAAGGGACTTAGTGTCCAGCCTAAACAAAAAAAAAACAACATTTTGCCTAATTAAAACCACTGTGTGATGTTATTGTCTCCTTCGATGCCATGGACCTTTGTGGCACATATGCATATGTATATGACCCTGTATATGTGTGTGAGTGTGAATATTTAGTAAGGTGCGTTTGTGTGAGTGTAATGGTACAAAGGATGTGTTTTTGTATGTTTGCAAAACAAAACACGCAACATTTCGAAACGTGTGTTGCTAATATTTGTTGTCTTTGTGTTATTCAAACACATTCAAAAAACATAAATTCATACTCACAAAAAAAAACACACTTGTGTATACATCTATTTGTGTAAGCATGTATTTGTATTTGTGTTATTATTACACACACACACATATACATGTTTGCACAAACTCTACAAATGTACATTTGTTGAGCTCTGGTTCACTGCCGCCACATGTTATTCGAATATGCCACGTAATCGCGTGAGACACATATAAAATCCATAAATAGAGCCATTTGTAGCAGTGAAGCTATTGTAAGCTACCTTACCAGTCAGCCTGTTTTGTTTATTTTTTGCCGAATACAACAACAACAACAACAATTTTAACTTCTAATTGCGTTTTTTGAATACGCAAAAAGTAACGTAAGCTAACCTTTAAACAAATACACTCAGGTAGCTGATGCCGGTGCCGGCTACACGTACAACCCAGCCGTCCCAGTAACTGGAGTAACATGGCAATGTTACTAATTACTAGACCGAATTGTACCGTGCATCGTGGTGCTTCCGACGAAATGGGGCCAATGGAAAAGTGTTTAATAAACATAAATATTTTGATGCTTATTTAATGGCAACAGATTCACCGTTTCTTTGTATTCCTTTCTTTTTTGCTAATAGATACAAGTATTCGTATGCTTGTGTGTGTTTAATTAGCTTAGTTTTGTGCCACAATGTGCTGCTTGTTCCTGACTGCGGCATATTGTTCTAATTGCTGAATTTTTGTGTAAGTTATTCATGTTCGGCAATCAGGCTGGAGTAGGTCAAGTTGTTAGCACTAACATGGTGAGAACAGTGCCGACGTTGGGTAGAATATTAAAATTATACACTTAAATATTGAAGTGGCTGAGGAAAATGCTAGGAAGAATTTTGCAAAAAAAAAAATAGAAAAAAATAAAAAAAAAACCAGTGAAAAAGTTGCAGTCGGGTAAACCGACTTATATATACCCTCACCCTCAGTAAAAACATACAAGTCTCATACTCATAAGTATCGGAAAGTACCATCATTTGATGTAACATCTGATGAAAAGTCATAATAGCAACCTAAAATTCCGAATGCTATAGAAAAATATTGGATGGTACATTTGTATGGGAGGTACTAGAAGGGGAGTTGCCAGACTTCCAAGTTTTTGTCCAAAACTTTGTCTAGCTATAGATTTACTAAATACAGAATTTGGGCAAGATCGCGCTGGTCATATTGGTGTTACTACACGATTTCTAAGGTAGGCGGGATGGTACATTTGTATGGGAGGTACTAGAAGGGGAGTTGCCAGACTTCCAAGTTTTTGTCCAAAACTTTGTCTAGCTATAGATTTGCTAAATGCAAAATTTGGGCAAGATCGCGTTGGTCATATTGGTGTTACTACACGATTTCTAAGGTAGGCGGGATGGTACATTTGTATGGGAGGTACCAGAAGGGGAGTTGCCAGACTTCCAAGTTTTTGTCCAAAACTTTGTCTAGCTATAGATTTACTAAATACAGAATTTGGGCAAGATCGCGCTGGTCATATTGGTGTTACTACACGATTTCTAAGGTAGGCGGGATGGTACATTTGTATGGGAGGTACCAGAAGGGGAGTTGCCAGACTTCCAAGTTTTTGTCCAAAACTTTGTCTAGCTATAGATTTGCTAAATGCAAAATTTGGGCAAGATCGCGTTGGTCATATTGGTGTTACTACACGATTTCTAAGGTAGGCGGGATGGTACATTTGTATGGGAGGTACCAGAAGGGGAGTTGCCAGACTTCCAAGTTTTTGTCCGAAACTTTGTTTAGTTATACCTTTACTAACTACGGAATTTGGCGAAGATCGAAATTGAGCGTGTTGATATTATTACACGATTTATAAAGTGGGCGAAATAGCAGATTTGTATGGGAGGTACCCGAAGGGGTGTGGCCATATAGCCCATATGCAATGCCATAAGCAGTTTTGGGAAAATATTAAGCCATGCCAAATTTCAGAGTGATTGCTTAACTCTTTCGAAAGTTATCGTGCGTACCAGCAGGACAGACGGACAGACGGACATTGCTCAAACGATTCAGAAAGTCATGAATCGAATTTGGTTCAAAGACACCTGGGGTCTAATGTGAATATTTCTAGGTGTTACACTTTTGGGTCGTATCAAATGATATATACCCTCCTACCCGTAGGGTAAGGGCATAAAAATAGAAAAAAATAAAAAAAAAAATTAAACTCGAGCGACAGATACAAAAAAACTGCAAGGAAATAATGAATTTTCCAACAAATTTAAGAAAAGTATTTTTGGTATTCTTATAATCAGTGATCAAGAACTGATCTAGTGAGTCGTCTCCTAAAATCTTAGGTCTTTTTAGAGAAGCTTTCTTTGGATTACGAGACTTGTCTTCGGCACTGAGCAACTGAAAGAGAAAGAACTGGTTACCTAGTTGTCAAGTGAGGAGTGCTTCCGACTACCATCTTCGTTGCTCGAACTCGTCTTCTTTAACACACTCGAAATCGTTTTCTTCCACATTTATATTCTCCAACATATTTACTCTCACTCGTCGTATTCACCATTCATTTTATAGCTGCAGCTATAAAATATATATGGGCCAACCCAGGACACGTAGCAACTGACATCGAAGTCGTAGCCTTATTATCTTGTCAGAATGATATGGAAGGGCTACAGGAAAAAAATTCAAAAAATTTAGCAAATGAAAAATATCCCTCAAATATTTTTTATATAAATTCGGCCCAAGGACGACGAAAAGTCTGGAAAGTCCATCAAAAAAATGTCTATACAAATTCCGAGTGACGTAGACAAATATTTACAATCTCTCAAAAGCAAATTTCGCGAAAAATTCTGATAATTTTAGTCATTAGAATCGTCCCACCGAAACTGTAATCAGAAAGTTACTCGGAAAATGGGAGTCTACAGGCATGGTGCATGATATCATTGGATATTCCTCCCGATCTTTCAAATTAAATATATCACCATTGTCAGAAAGCAATGAATTAAATGGAAATTTGTCAATAGGCGGGCAAAGCAATTGAAAAAATAAATAACAGCATGGAGCTCTTATGCTTTACAACATTCAGCTAATGCTAATGAAGAATCTAAATAAACGTTTGCTGAAAATTCAGGTTTCTGGACTATTTTTGTTAAAAATTAAGTTTATTCCAATAAACCAGAATCAATTGAAAGACAACATTCGGCTGAGGTATGATGAAATGACATTGAAAATATCACCAATAGAATGAAACATTTGGAATAGATATCAATTATCATTCATTAATTGCAAGGTCTTCCACACACATTTTGTTGAATTTAAATTGAAACATAAGATGCGTGTGTAGTTTTCAGTTCAACAAGAAACTCGTACCTTATAGAGGCATAAATGAAAAATCTCACAGACTCAAAGCTCCTTTGAAAATCGATGATAAGGTGCTCTGTCAGAAGACTATTTAGTTAGCCGTCTTCTTTTACAACCAATTGAGTATACAACTTGTATTATTTGTAAGGCAAATAATCCCAAATGACCCAAGTCGTTATAAAGGGCCAATATGGTTAGCGGTTTGTCAATCGGTGAAAAATTTTTTTAAACCCCAAATGATGAGCTTCGTACAGTTAAGGAAACTGCCACCTTCTGACATAAAATATATCAGAGAGTCTGATTGAAGAAATTTTAAACAGTTCCGGGGATGACATGGAAAACCTAAGCTGAGAGATTAATATACAAATCTTTCACATGTTACAGAATACCCAACTACTGGACCATCTTTCTCAACGTAAGCTAACCTTTATTTGGGGTACTGTTTATTTGCAGAATGCAATTGGTTTCCACGTAAAAAACATCCAAAATTCAACATGAAATTTGGAGTTTTTCACCATTATTTTTTGTGGTTTTTGCTCCTTTTTTCGGCGGAATACATACCAAAATAGAAATACAGGGTTTTCCAACAAGAGATGTTATTTTGGTATTCAAAGAAAAATGGAATTATTTGAGATAAATGATCGGATGTTTCTTTCATAATAAAGAGGAAGGTATGTCGTTAATAATGACAAATGGCCACCAGGACCACGATTACAGGACCATATCCTTTTCATGAAATTGTCCACCACCAAATCGCAGAGTGGCTGCCATATGTCCTCGATAGCCTCATGAATTTCATCTTTGAGGTCTTAAATCGACGCTGGGCTGTTGGCGTAAACCTTATCATTCAGGGCCAATTGAGGAAGATGTCGCAAGCTGTTAAATAACATGATCTCGGTGGCCAATTGTGATCACCTCTGCAAGATTTTCACCATTTTTGTTGTGAATTTTAATAACTTCATTGCCTTTTTGAAGCGAGAATCGTTCCATTATTAGTAATGGCGTAGTTTCTACTTGTCAAATGTCAAAGAATAAAACCTTCAAAAGTGGCAGCTACCGAAAAAGCGGGTGTTTCAAAATAACACCTCTTGTTGGAAAACCCTGTACATAAAAAAATTGAAAATGAACTGCGGCCCTAAACATTATACGTAGAACAACAACATGAAATGTTCTAATTTTTTTCGCGCTTAATTTCATATTTTATAAAATCACATCCCAAATGTTAGGGCGACGTTAAGCCCTTTTTCATTTTTGAGTATTATTTTGAGTTTTTATACACGAATTGGAATATCTGTTTGGAAATTACGCAACAAACTGTAACATGAAAATATGACCCAATTGTACACACGAGTCACTGCCTGTGGTTGGGTGTATTTTCGTACCTTAAACATTAATGAAATTAGGGGGGGAGTATTATGAAAATGCTGATACACCCCCAATTTGGGGCATAATTTTTTTTTAATTTGGGGTGCATTTTCGTATGTCCCATTTTCCTGGCGCCGTTCTTTATAAAAGCTGTACTCGTTTCGAGAATAGTAAACGACTTTCTGGCGGTTATGGGTTTATGAAAAAGGCCCCCAAGTGTAGACCTCAAAAATAAATGAACATTTCTCCAACAATTTTGAAAAATCCCCAAAAATTTTATGAAAAATTGGATTGGGTAATTTTTCATTGTTAATTTTTTGGGGAATTTTTCATATGAAAAAACAAAAAAACTCCCCAATTTTTTAGGGAATTTTTTATAATGAAAAAATCAATTTTTTTATTGAATTTTTCATTATGAAAATTTGTGAGATTTTTTTTGTGAATTCTTAATTGTTTTTTTCGTCATTTTTCATTTGGGAAAAATTTTGGAAAAATTTCCTATTTCCTCGGCCTTTCGGCGAGCGACCCCTCCATCAACTCTCAACCAATTGCAACGTTTAAAACTTTTACCTTGCCTTCAAATTTAAGTATTCGACATAAACGAAATGTATCGTCAATTAGATATTTTCTTACCTCGACCGGAATGTTCACTTTGACCATATCAGCAATGAGTTCTGAATAAAATATACAAAAAGGAAAGTTTTTTGCAGGTTTTTTGGTGAAGGCGTCCAAATTAATTGAAAGGATTCACTATTCCCAGCTGATTTAGGAGATTTCACGAATACATTTAGAGAGAAATACTGTAGGCCACTTGCAAAATAAATTGGGAAATTTTTCATTGTTAAAATTATGGGTTATTTGTCATATGAAAAATGGTCCAAAAACCCTTTTTTCAGAATTGTCAGTCTCCAACGAGCTTAACAATTAAAATCATCTATTACATTTTTAATACATTGGGTTAAAGAAAAGGAAGATGAAGAATATGATGCCGCTTTAGACGTCTAAGTTCATCTGTATCATTAAGTAAAACATTGGGAGGGTGACATAATCGGTTGAGGTTGTTTCCGCTGTACCGGGATATTTCGCTTTTAAGATAAGATCGTTATGTATAATTTTATTGTTTATAAACCACAAAGCGTTGCTAGTAAATCTCAGATTTTTAGATTGGCATTTCTGAAGTATTTAATAACTCCCATTTCATTTGAAAAATGGCCTCAATTTTGTATGAGATTTTGTGGGCATTTGCGGAATTTTTCTTAGATGGATTAAGGTCCGAATTTAACTGAGTCTTTTACATCGAGACATCTAAAAAATTGAAGTGACTTTTGTATCGTAGTTATATGAAAGCAATCGACGAATAGATTTTTCGATTCATTGTAAACTCCTGTTCTAGATTTCATCAGCAACGGAACTCAGATAAAGCATTAGGAGTTAAAAAAAAACTAAAATCGAGAATAATCTGTCCAAGGGGGGTCTATAACAATATATATCTCTTATAAAATCTGCATGAATTTAATGAAAATAGAAAAATTCGAGAAAAATTCCATTTCGCTTCAATCTCAATGGTGTTTCTGGAAAATGTCTGTCAAAAGTCGTTAAAGTCCATCAAAGGTTAAGTAATAATTATCGGGTTGAGCTCACTGAATTCTTGCCGTAAAGCCAAACGGTTCAAAGTAAATATGTTCCACGGTATGTGGCGTTTGAGAGATATACAATTTGTTAAAATGCTCGATTTGTGGAAGTAAAACTCGGGATAACAAAAGTCTCACAAGTTGAACTTTGTGAACGAATATCTGCCCAAGAATTCAACAGCTACCAAACAGCCAGCGAATGACTTTGTCTGTCTTTTTAAAAACAGATAAAAGCACACATAAATTATAAATCGTTCATTTGCCGAGAATGCATTTAAAAATATGACAACATTGATGCTGTCTTTAATTGACAGACGGCATGAAATACTCTGATGCACGCAATCGACAAACAACCGGACAATGTCAGTTACGAAATATTAATTTAAATACGAATTTCCACTTACCTCCAGATCATCTTTATTTCCTGCACCGCCGCTGACGCCGCTAAGTGACAACTTCCGATTACGTTCGCGCTCCAAGCGCAACAATATCTGAGCATTCTGTTCGCACGTGTACGTATGAACCTTACGGCGACGCTCCAAACTGTACTCATAGAGTGGCCGGGCCGGATCTGTGTTAAGTTCAGCATCCGAGCCGACATCACAACTGCACAGCGATTGATTGCTGCGTCCTTTGCTGCGACGCAGCGAGCCACGATTTTGTGGTGTAACAGCACGTTGCTCGGTGATGTGATTGGAGAAGGTGACATTGTTTTGGGAACGCTGCTGCTGCTGCAGCTGTTGGGCATGTGATTGTTGCAAAAGATTGCTGGAAGAATCGTTGGCAGAAGACATGCCACCGCCGCCGCCGCCGCCACCACCATTCGACGATGAACTATTGATGAGATTATTGGTATTGAGAATGCTGGTCATGGCCGAACAGCTGCCCGATCTCAGCACCTGCATGGCCGTATCTGAGTAATGGGATGAGGCATCGTAGTTATCGAAACTAAGATCCTGGCCCATGGTGCCGCTGAGGCGGGCCCCATAGGCGGCCGAAGGCATTATAGGCGGGTACGAGGGGGCAATGGCGGCCGCCGAGGTGGGACTGAACGACCTGAGACGCTCGCAGGCCCTCAGACTGCTGCGCAGCACCGGTGTTTGGGAAGCACTGAGTGAACTTTTCCGCTTGGAGGGCGACACATAGTAGATTTCCCTCTCATCGAATTGTATCTCTCCCATGGAAGAATTGTGATTACCGTTTTCGCTGATATACTGGGAACTGCGTCCGATGGTGGTGGCCGTGGCAGTGGTGCTGGTCGAGCTGCCGCCGCTGTTGCTGCTCATATTCTGATGATCGGACAGAGTTTGCAGCAAGGGATTACGATAGCTGCCATTGCTCAGACTTTTGCATAGCGCCAACGGTGGCTTGGGCTCGGGCGTTGAACTGCAACTGGATCGGTAGGTGTCGTGGGAGTTTTGCTTGTGATGATAACGCGACGATGAATCGACCGAACGTCTTAGGTCGGTCATTGTAACAAAGTCAAGTGACGTCCACGTCCACTTCTTATTCCGTTTTTTCTCTCTCTTTGTTGTCCTTTAGGAAAAGTTAATCCTTGCTGTCCTGAATCTGCTGAACGTTTCGTTTAACATGAATTCAAGTTGAGGTGATGCGACTTTTCTGTACTTATTGTCATATCTTAAGTCGTTCGTCCGAGTTAAGGTGTGGGGGCGTGTTGTGTGTTCTTTGGGCATGGAGATGTGTGTGTGTGTGTGTGTTGAGCTTTATCCTTTAGGTTTGCTCTTGGCCTTATCAAATATTCATGGGACAGCTGTCTGTTGCTTGCTAGCTGCTTGTTTTTTTTTCTTTTAGTTTGTTGCACGCGTTGCTGCCATCATACCTTCATTTGCATTCAGTTTACGAATATCGCATGTAAATATATTCAACTTCCGTTTACCATAATAGCGTATGATGCCAATGCCACTGTGTCTCTCTATGGCTGTGGCATGCTATTGTTTCAAATATCCTAGAGGGCACTTGCCGATGTTGCTGGTGCTGTTGTCCTTATGCCACTTACATCTGAAACGTTTTCAATGCAGCTAATTCATCCCCATTCAACGTCAAGACAGAAGAATCCTTTCAATATTTCATATAATGCCGCCACTTGCTGTGCTATTAAAATTTTAAATTTTTGATCAGGATTCACAATTCCCTGCTTTGTCTCAGTGAGCTTAGCTTCCCTCAGCTGGCTGTCGGAGCTGCTGCATTCACTATGGCTACGAACATTTTTTCTCCACGTATTTCCATAATATCCCCTCGTTGTTAGTTCTCATAAATGACAGTTGGCTGCTTCAGCTGCAGGTTCCAGCCTCCACTCGTGGGAGTTGGGCATGTGTTATGGTGTTCCACCTCAAAGTTGCTCCGGTCGTTCCACCTTCATTTGCTTCATTTATTTCGTATTCACCATTTGATTCTTAACGGATTAGTTTAGTTCAGATTTCACTTGTTGTCTTCCTCTATAGCTACGTTTTTTTTCTCTCTCTTGTTCCTTCTTTTGGTTTTTCTACTTCTTTATAGCCTTCTGGAGCTTTTGTTGATTGCTTACAAGGTTTCTGTAATTTTATGTTAATGCATCTGGATGTTGCATGAAGGCACCAGTTTCTGTTATTCCTTTTTTTTTTTGCTTCTCCTTTTCGCCTGTTTCTACTTGGTTTTTGATCTTCTTTATTTGTCTTCGTCTTCGTCGACTTGTTAAGTTACGTTTTTAATAAAACTCTTTGGCATAATCTTGGCAAATGTCATTGTTGTCGCAAAGTTTTCTAATAAATGTCTAGGTGACGTTTCCATTTATGAATGATTCTGCAAATAAATTGGAAAATGAAGGTTAAATATTAGCAGGGGAATTGTTAAAGAGGCTAAGTAGGATTAGATACAAAGTTGTGTGTCTGATAAATGAAATAGTTAAAGGTGGCCACAGTCAATCAAGTTGCAATAAGGACTGCAATACATAGTTGTTTACACTTCCATGCAATTTTTAAAAGTAATGAATCGGTTTTTTATGTTTTTTTTATGATATTTGAATGACTTTTTGCTTGATTTTAAAATCATGATTTTCAAGGCGAAAGGTGTGGAGAAGATGGCGGGCTAGAAAAAGTCACAAATAACAAATTGGAGGCAAGCGCCCCGGTAGGCGAGTTGGTAGCGTGCTTGCCTATCAGCGTGGGGGTTGTGGGTTCGATTCCCACCAGAGACTTTGGTCTGTCGCTGCAAAAATCTAAAAACATATGTCACCCGGTTACCCTTGGACCCAAAAATTAGAATATAAATTTACTTTGTATTGTAATTAATAATAAATAAATAAATAAATAAATAAATAAATAAATAAATAAATAAATAAATAAATAAATAAATAAATAAATAAATAAATAAATAAATAAATAAATAAATAAATAAATAAATAAATAAATAAATAAATAAATAAATAAATAAATAAATAAATAAATAAATAAATAAATAAATAAATAAATAAATAAATAAATAAATAAATAAATAAATAAATAAATAAATAAATAAATAAATAAATAAATAAATAACTAACTAACTAACTAACTAAATAAATAAATAAATAAATAAATAAATAAATA
This sequence comes from Hydrotaea cyrtoneurina, assembly GCA_958296145.1. Taxonomy (NCBI): domain Eukaryota; kingdom Metazoa; phylum Arthropoda; class Insecta; order Diptera; family Muscidae; genus Hydrotaea; species Hydrotaea cyrtoneurina. The sequence goes on along the minus strand of OY282514.1, from coordinate 43,849,299 downwards.
AATAAATAAATAAATAAATAAATAAATAAATAAATAAATAAATAAATAAATAAATAAATAAATAAATAAATAAATAAATAAATAAATAAATAAATAAATAAATAAATAAATAAATAAATAAATAAATAAATAAATAAATAAATAAATAAATAAATAAATAAATAAATAAATAAATAAATAAATAAATAAATAAATAAATAAATAAATAAATAAATAAATAAATAAATAAATAAATAAATAAATAAATAAATAAATAAATAAATAAATAAATAAATAAATAAATAAATAAATAAATAAATAAATAAATAAATAAATAAATAAATAAATAAATAAATAAATAAATAAATAAATAAATAAATAAATAAATAAATAAATAAATAAATAAATAAATAAATAAATAAATAAATAAATAAATAAATAAATAAATAAATAAATAAATAAATAAATAAATAAATAAATAAATAAATAAATAAATAAATAAATAAATAAATAAATAAATAAATAAATAAATAAATAAATAAATAAATAAATAAATAAATAAATAAATAAATAAATAAATAAATAAATAAATAAATAAATAAATAAATAAATAAATAAATAAATAAATAAATAAATAAATAAATAAATAAATAAATAAATAAATAAATAAATAAATAAATAAATAAATAAATAAATAAATAAATAAATAAATAAATAAATAAATAAATAAATAAATAAATAAATAAATAAATAAATAAATAAATAAATAAATAAATAAATAAATAAATAAATAAATAAATAAATAAATAAATAAATAAATAAATAAATAAATAAATAAATAAATAAATAAATAAATAAATAAATAAATAAATAAATAAATAAAAAAATAAATAAATAAATAAATAAATAAATAAATAAATAAATAAATAAATAAATAAATAAATAAATAAATAAATAAATAAATAAATAAATAAATAAATAAATAAATAAATAAATAAATAAATAAATAAATAAATAAATAAATAAATAAATAAATAAATAAATAAATAAATAAATAAATAAATAAATAAATAAATAAATAAATAAATAAATAAATAAATAAATAAATAAATAAATAAATAAATAAATTGGAGGTGTTTTTTTTTTAATTTATTGTTGACTTCCCACATTTTGCTTTTCGACATTGTTACGAACCAACAAGATTCAAGTATAAACATAAAAAAACACTTCGTTATAAAAGACCAAAAAAACATTTGCCCAAAGTCAAGCACGTTTTTCTATGGGCACCCAAATATTTGAGGCCGCGGATTTTTGTAGAAAAAAGTGATCATTTTCTCAGGCTCATATCTTGAAAACCGTTTGGAATTTTGATTAACTCTCTGAGGCGAAGTTGTAGCTCTTGTCATAAAGAAATACGATTTTTAATACCCTTTTTCCCCTTTTCAGGTTCATAGGTAGCAAACCGTTCAAAATTCAAGAAAACAATCAACTACAAAAATGTACCCAAGATCCTCAGTAAGCCACATTCTAGATCATATGAACTTCCTAGGAAAGATTTTTAAAAGCGTATCAATTCACATTTGCTTTCTAGAATGGCAATGTCCTATTTTTGGAGCGTGTGAGTAATATTAATTTGAAAGTCAGGTGGATACCTAAATTTTATTAGCTGTCACCTTGTCGAAAACAAAATAGTTCAGTTCAGAATTGAATAAGGATATTCTGCCCAGGCTTTTATAAATTACATTATCTATGGAAACTTATACAGTCCACTCGATACAAACAAATGGCTTTATGAAAAATGCCCCAATAAAAGACGAATGCCTCAAATGAAGAATTCCCTAAAATATATGAAACATTCCCTAAAATATATGAAAAATTCCCCCCAAAAGCCAAATATGAAAATTTCCCCAAAAATTCTGAAAAATCCCCCACAAAATGCAGAGTAATATACAGGATTTGCCAACAAGAGGTGTAATTTTGAATCACCCAGTATTTCTGTACTCGTCATTTTTGAAGCTTTTATTCTTTGACATTTGAAAAGTAGAAACAATAATGGAACAATACACGCTTCAACAACGCAATGAACTAATTAAAATTCTCCACAAAAATGATGCAAATCTTGCAGTTTAGTTAACACAAGAACTCAAGCCGGCCGATCATCAATAACATCGTGTCTTTGCTTATTGGTTCCTTGAAATGCATGAAAATGATCCGGAATTCCATCGAAAAATCATCTTGAGTGATGAGGCTCATTTCCACGTCAACAAGTAAAATTGTCATAACTGGGGCTCGGAAAACCCAAGTGTTATTGTTGAGAAGCCTCTCCATCCTCAACGTGTAACTGGTTGGTGCGTTTTATGGTCCAGCGGGGTAATTGGACCTTAATTGTTCGAAAATGAGGTTGGATTAACAGTTACTGTGAATGGATTGCGCTATCGAGAGATAAATAATAAGTTTTTATGGTCCGAGTTGGATGGTATTGATCTGGACAACGGTAACATTCAACAAGTTGGCACTACGTGCCACATAAGCAAAGAAACCATTGCTCCTTTACGAGAAATGTTTCCGGACCGTTTTATCTCCCAAAGAGATGATCACAATTGGCCACCAAGATTATGTGATTTAACACCTTGCGACTTCTTCCTTTGGGGCCACGTGAAAGATAAGATCTACGCCAACAGCCCAGCGTCGATTCAAGACCACAGAGATATAATTCGTGAGGCTATCGAGGACATCGGGCAGTCACTTTGCGATTTGGTTGTGGACAATTTCATGAAAAGGATATGGTCCTGTAAGCGTGGTCGTGGTGGCCAATTGGCTGATATTGTTTGCCATTATTAACGACATGCCTTCCTCTTTATTATGAAATAAACAGCCGATGATTTATCTCAAAAAATTGAATTTTTTCTTTGAATATCAAAATAACACCTCTTTTTGGAAAGATGCATTTCTTTTCAATTAATATTGCTCTATTTGAAGTGATCAGTTGGTTTTGTCTAAAGGATCAGTGTAAAATCATCTCATCATGTAATGACAATTCGATCACTTTTATTTCATTTCTTGTAAACATAAAATTTATTTTGTTGATGTTTGTAAATATTTTATGAACTGAACCTCCTTCATGACTTAAGAGCAATTTTAAATTCGATTTACTTTTTTTCCATTTACGTCACGAATTTCTGTAACCAATTACGATGTAAATCGAACCAGAACTGTTTTTTTTCAACGACTGGTTTATCTGATATTGGTACTACTCAGCGCTACCACTTTACTACAATTGTAGTAGATCTACTACTTTTTCTTCATCCTTAAATTTATGTACGTACATTTTGATTTTGCTACATTTTGTGTACATTCGTGAAATAACAAAAAAAAATCCCGTTATGAATTAGGGCTAGGTACATTTTTGACAACAGGCTGGAAATATTTGACAACCACAAAACAAACACCAGCGCCGAAGAAGATTGCATAGCACAGACCGAATTGCTGCCGTTGTCGATATATTTTGTGCGGCGGGTTGCCGCCGGTATTTTTCAGTTTATGAATTTCATAAAAGTGTCCCAATCGATTTAAATAAAATAAATTATTAATATTTTATTTATTAATCTCATTTGATTTTTTTTAAACATAATGTATCCTTCCAAGGCACAGTTTTCCACAATACACTAAGTATTTCCCAGTGTTTGAAAATCTGCTACATTTTAACAAAAAAAAATGTAGCAGATTTGCTACATTTTCTTCGCCTCAAAGTGGTAGCACTGGTACTACTGTATGACGGAAGAATTATCCCAAGTTCATTGAGATATTGACGAGGTTATAATAAATTCAAAGGTAGGAAGAAAGATATTTTTAAAGACAAGGTACCAGAATGGATATGACAGCAGGAAGTATTTCCAAATTTGTTGTCGAACCAACTGCAGACACAAATTAAACCTTATACCTTTTGCGCGTACCCACCTAATACACATCCTATCCCTGAACGCATGAGCGGCTGACAATAACAATCCACAAGTCAGCCGAGCCCAAAATCAAGGCTTTTCCATTTCGCATTTGTCACTTATAAAAAGCCTTTACCGACTATAGGATCTGATCGTATCGTCTATGATTTACGGAGTTGTTTATTATGCCCACCCTCCTCCAACCGCCCCATAGAACAAAATAACATGACTTGTAATCAATCCTCTTGTGTCTAAACGACTGATTTATTTAAGAGAACATAACTAATGAAGATATTCATCATTGAAAACCACACTATAACTTTGTCGACACATCAACACTTTATTCCTCGGTGGTCATACAATATTAGATTCCATCATCATAGTGATGCGGGGACAGGGCAGAGGAACACCAGTAGCAGCAGGAACCCCAGTATCCGTTTGCCCCCCGTTGATGGAGGGCAATAAAAAGAGAAATGGCATAACATGTGGTCCACCCTAATTGAAAACTATATCATAAAATGGAATGAACATTTTTCAACTGACCATAAACGATTGGAACGTGTCAATGTCTAAATCTAAATCGGTAATGATTTAATACGCACACATGCACATGCGTATAAATGAAGGGACACGAACGGGGCAGAGAGGGGCAGCGTGAGAGCTAGAGGTGTACAGGGATAAAATTGAATCCTATTTGTTATAAAATAGTCGTAAAGAGACGTTGACATCTTCTCATAACCTTTGGACGTAGTGTGTGTGTGTGTGTGTGTGGGTAAACATAAACACACATACACGTACAAGTGTATACATAAAACATAATGATGCTCATGTACGTTCGCATGTAAGACATATGAAAGTAAATGTTAAAAATGTAACATCATCCTTTGCCAGGATGTACACAGGATACGCGTTGTACAAATACAAACTAATAAATGTATCTATTACCGGCGTCGTTTCTCCAGCAACCAGCCAAAGATCAAACACTCACACATACACAGCATGCACACACCGACCGAATGGCAAAACGGGAAAATTGCAGTTACATAAATCTGCCTGAAGGGATAAATAAGTCTGCGTTAGTTATGACAGCAGCATGTCCTTCCCCTTCCCCTTCGTCGTTTTATTGTTTTTTTTTCGCTCGTTCTTTTTTTTGGCGGGGGGGATTCGCAAAAATTTATGTTTTCTGCATTTAAAGAAACGAAATGGATGAACGGCGGCGACACGAGCACAGGCAGCATAAGCGAATTGCCAAGCCAAGAAGCGGGATATGTTAATGTAAGATATGCAAGGATATTTTGGAACAGTGGGTTTTAGGCCGACAGCAGGAATTGACGATGAAGGTCTTACTTAGAAAGTCAGGAATTTCCTAAATAACCCCAAAGCAACAACTACCAACAAAAGAGGTTTTGCCATATTTTTAAAAGGCTCTGTGAAAAATATCCCAAAAAAAAAAATTAAAAATGCCCCAAATGAAGATTTCTCCAAAATAAATGAAAAATTCCCCCAAAAACTCAATATGAAAATTTCGCCAAAAATTCTGGAAAATCCCCAAAACAATTTATGAAAAATTACCCAAAATGGCCCAAATATTATGAAAAATACCCCAAAAAATAACATTATAAAAAAAATGATTGACTTCTGTTATGAAAGTAACTCCAAACAAATCAAAAAATTGTCAAAAAATTGGGAAAGATATTTTTTCTTATGGAAAAATGCCCCAAAAGAAATGAAAAATCCCCCGCAAAATCCCCCAATATGCAAAATGTCCCCAAAAAATTCTGAAAAATTAAAATACAAGTCTTACTTAGAAAGTCAGGAATTTCCTAAAAACCACAAAGCAAAAACGACCAACAAATGAGGTGTTGCCATATTTTGAAAAGGCTCTGTGAAAAATATCCCAAACAAAAATGCCCCAAATGAAGAATTCCCAAAAATAAATGAAAAATTTCCCCAAAAACTCAATATGAAAATTTCCCCAAAAATTCTGGAAAATCCCGCAAACAATTAATGAAAAATTACCCAAAATGGCCCAAATATTATGAAAAATACCCCAAAAAACTACATTATAAAAAAAATGTTTGACTTCTGTTATGAAAGTAATCCCAACCAAATCAAAAAATTCGCAAAAAATAAAAAATTGGGCAAGTTAATTTTTCTGATGGAAAAATGCCCCAAAAGAAATGAAAAATACCCCGCAAAAGCCCAATATGTAAAATGTCCCCAAACTATTTATGAAAAATTACCCAGTGAATTAAAAAATTAAAAAAATGCCTTAAATGAAGAATTCTCCAAAATAAATGAAAAATTCCCCCAAAAACTCTATATGAAAATTTCGCCAAAAATTCTGGAAAATCTGAATTTATGAAAAATTGCCCAAAGTGCCCCAAATATTATGAAAAATACCCCAAAAAACAAAATTATAAAAAAATTATGATTGAAAGTATCCCCAAACAAATCAAAAAATTCTCAAAAAATAAAAAAATGGGGAAGTTAATTTTTCTTATGGAAAAATGCCCCAAAAGAAATTAAAAATACCCCACAAAATCCCCCAGTATGCAAAATCTCCCAAACAATTTATGAAAAATTACCCAAATATTATGAAAAATACCACCAAAAAACAACATTATAAAAAAATAATGATTGAAAGTATCCCCAAAAAAATTCTCAAAAAATAAAAAAATTGGGGAAGTTCATTTTTCTTATGGAAAAATGCCCCAAAAGAAATTAAAAACCCCCCAATTTGCAAAATGTCCCCAAAAAATTCTGAAAAATCCCCCAAACTATTTATGAAAAATTACCGAATGAATTAAAATACAAGCGCCCCGGTAGGCGAATTGATAGTGTGTGATCAGCGTGTGGTTGTGGGTTCGATTCCCACCAGAGGCTGCAAAAATCTACCCAATGGTCTGTGTCACCCGGTTTACCCTTGGACCCACAATTACAATATAAATTTACTTTGTATTGTAATTAATAAATAAATAAATATTTTTAAAATAAAATTGATTTTAAACAATTTATTTGGATCAGTTGGTTTGCTTTCACATTTCTTTTTGAAGTCTCTGTGGTTAAACTAGTCCTCTCCATCGTTTAAGATCATGTTGTGTTTTTTTAATTTTTATTTACACTGTTTTGTTCTTTAAACGCATTTAGAGGGTTGACTTATACACAGAGAGTCGTGACTTAAGATCCCGAAAAGAAAGGAGTATCTGTATTGAAATCGTTTGATCTTGGCAGATATTAGAGCACCCAGTTACTCATTCTTTTAATGTTACTTTGTAGCACGAGCTGTGCATGCCATTGTAACGTCCTCTTGGAACCACAAGTCAAGTTTTTTTTACCATCAATTCTTCGTTTGCTTTCAACCACTGTGCAATGCTAAGAAGCTCTTACTTACTTTTTAGTTGAATACTGACTAAAGCAGCAAATAGCTGCTCTAACATCATCAGCACAGAAATACAATTTGAAGAAGAAGAAAAAAAAACACCAAAATCATATCCACAATTGCTGTATGGCAGCGTGTGTCAGTGTGCTTGTGTGTGTGTGTAAATATACGAGCACACACTCATTTGCGCTCTTTCACTCTGCCGAATATAACCCAGCAACATGTTGACTGTAATGGTAATGTCTGATGGTGCTTTAGTTGCTGCTTGTGTCATATATCACAGCATTTAGAAAGGAAATGAAAAAGTATAAATTCTTTAGAGAAAATTATGTGTAGATGTTTCAGTTTTTTTTCTTTTGCTTCCTCCTCATGGTTTTCGACGTCCCATCGCAGCAAATCTTGAATATTTTTAATGCTTTGGTTTACATAAGTTTAATGTGTTGGTTTTTCATTCGTTAGGATACAAGTAACTGATTTCGGTTTCAGAATATCGGAGATTGCAGAGCTTGTTTACTTAGGGTTGCCAGATATGACGAGAGCTTGCCAAATATTGTTAGTTTTTAAAATATGTGGAGGGTTAAATATAGATCTGTTAAATAGGATGCGATTTTCATCATTTAATACGTTTATAAAAGTAAATGTTTTGGTGAAGAATATTCGGACTAAATGTAGGAAGACTTTGTAATCGTTAACACTATGCAACAGAAAAAAAAATACAAAAACATTTGCATTGAATAATAATAATAGAATTCTAATGTTCTGTGTCCCCTGAGCATAAAAAATTACCGATTTGAAAAAAATGAGTTTTGATATTTAAATTTGTCAAAACTTAAAATGGAAAAGAAACCAAAAGTACTAGATCGATATTATTTTTCATTTACCCCATTTAAATTGTATGATATGTGACTTTAGGACATATTTCTGTCGTTTTCGATTTTTTAAGATTTTTTTCAAACAAAAAATTAAGAATAAACAAGTGGACAAATAGTAAGTTCGGCCGGGCCGAATCTTATATACCCTCCATCATGGATCCTTAAAAAGTCAATAAATAAGAAAACCAGTGAAAAAGTTGCAGTCGGGTAAACCGACTTATATATACCCTCACCCTCATTAAAAACATACAAGTCTCATATTTCAAAGTATCGGAAAGTTAAATGTGTGAGTAGCTACCATCATTTGATGTAACATCTGATGAAAAGTCATAATAGCAACCTAGAATACCGAATGTTTTAGAAAAATATTGTATTACATGATTTTACAAAAATGACGGAATATAAAGCAGAGTTTTTACTAGAAAATTGTATGTAGTTAAAGCTTTACTAAATATAGAGTTTCGGAAAGAATCGTTGATCGAGTTTATATAATTACACGATTTCTAAAGTGGGTGCAATGGTACATTTGTATGGGAGGTACCAGAAAAGGAGTTGCCAGACTGCCAAGTTTTTGTCCAAAACTTAGTCCAGTTATACCATTGCTAAATACGGAATTTGGGCAGATCGCGTTGGTCGTATTGAAAGTATTACACGGTTTATAATGGGTGGAATGGTAAATTTGTATGACAGGTACCAGAAGGGGAGTTGCCAGACTTCCAAGTTTTTGTCTAAAAATTTGTCTAGCTATACTTTTACTAAATACAAAATTTGGGCAAAATGTCGTTGGGCATATTGGTGTTATTACACGATTTCTAAGGCAGGCGGGATGGCACATTTGTATGGCATGTACCAGAAGGGGAGTTGCCAGACTGCCAACTTTTTGTCTAAAACTTAGTCTAACTCTACTTCTACTAAATACATTTGGGGAAGATCCAACTAGGCGTGTTGATATTAACACGATTTCTAAAATGAGCGAAATAGCAGATTTGTATGGGAGGTACCCGAAGGGGTGTGGCCATATAGCCCATTTGCTATCCCATAAGCAGTTTTGGGAAAATATTAAGCCATGCCAAATTTCAGAGTGATTGCTTAACTCTTTCGAAAGTTATCGTGCGTACCAGCAGGACAGACGGACAGACGGACATGGCTCAAACGATTCAGAAAGTCATAAAACGAATTTGGTTCAAAGACACCTGGGTTCTAATGTGGATATTTCTATGTGTTACACTTTTGGCCGTATCAAATGATATATACCCTCCCACCGTAGGGTGAGGGTATAACTAACTGAGTTTTTGTGCCGCTCGTGACCCGATAGTCCCAGGAACCCGATCACAAATTTTATCCAAATCATGAAAATAAATGCATATTTGGGTTCGCGAGAAAATTTCGTTGCATTTTGATACCCATATGTCCATGTTTGTCAAGGGACGGTTTTTGGGCCGCTGGTGACCCGATAGTCCCAGAAACCAGATCAAAAAATTTAGTAAAATCGTGAAAATAAAGGCATATTTGGGTTCGTGAGTAAATTTCGTTGCACTTCGATACCCATATGCGCATGTTTATCATGGGCCCTTTTTTGGGCCCCAAGGGTCCACGGAACCCATGAGCACGCCCATTTTTGGGATTTTTTTCCCCATCTGTAAATTATATAAACTTAGTGTAGATGTAGTGAAAAAAATATTTGAAAAATTTGATTATGGCCGGGATATATTTAGTCCCGTAAAGGAGAACTTTTCCCCCTTTATATGGTTTCCGATATGGCCCATTCTCGAACTTAACCTGCTTATGGGCAAAAAACATCTTCCTACAAAATTTCAGCTTTTTAGGGTTAGTCGTTCGCGCTCTATCGTGATTTCAACAGACAACAGACGGACGGACGGACGGACGGACAGACAGACGGACATCGCTAGAATGTCTTAGAATGTTACACTGACCAATAATATATATACTTTATAGGGTCGCAGATCACTCTTTCGAGGTGTTGCAAACGGAATGACAAACTTAGTATATACTCCATCCTATGATGGAGTGTATAAAAACTGTTTTCCGGCTTCACTTTATTAACCCATAACACCGTGTTACACACATTCTGTCCTATGAACCAAATTTACTTTTTCGGAAAGGGGATAAAAAATAAAAATAAACGTGTATCGGCGATTTTCATGTACACGTCAGAATTTTTTTTTTAAAGTTTGAAGTATGAAGCTCGGCTGCTACCTCTTGTCCTTTTCTCCTTTTCTTCTTGTCGATGTGTGACTGTTTGCTCTTGCATTTGTTATCGGTGAGAGTGTCATTTGATGGCCGCTCTCTGTTTTGAAAGATGTTGTCCCAGATTCCTAAAGCTTCGATGATTAGAAAAATTGCTGGCGAAGTGTATTCTTTCTGATGGAAATGATTTAAATGGTACACAATTTATACTGATGAATTCGTTCTTGGGTTTGAGAGAAGTTCCCACAGATTCCCAGATTAAAGCATCCATCTCTGCTTATTGCAAAATCACTCGATGTCGATTACAATGATCGTTCACACGATGTGATGGCCGAGTCAGTTCGAAGATGTGGTATTATGGCTTAATCTTTTTGAAATAACAATTCAAATGAAATTCCTTTATTTTGTAACAAAGTCATGAAATACAAATGTTTCATCTTTAAACGACTTCAAACTGCAACCATAACAGCTTTATGGAACAATGCGCCACATTTCTTCAAGACTATTTCAACTACTTTACCACATCCGCTTTATGCCTTAATATCCTTGCCCTTCGTCAGCCGAAGGAAACTCCGTTCAGGAAGGCAATGCAGAATTATCCAAAGAAAATAAAATCCTGAATGGTTGAAATGTTTAAGAAAAACTTAAGACACAAACGAAGAGTTAAAAACCGGGCAAACCAACTCCGACCACTTCAATTTACTTGTATTTTTTTGCAATTGTTGTTTGGCTCATTCCGGCATTTGGCCAAAGTTGCCATTGCAGCGCTAGTTCAAAAGTGTACGCAAAAACTTTGGTTTCTTGCTGTGTCAGCGGAAAGTTATGGCGAATGTTTATTCCCATTGTTTCGTTTGCAGCTGAGATGGAATAATTCATTTGTAGTGTTGTATTTTTTTTTATTTTTTTTTTTTATTTATAAATATATGCGGGACTGGTCTTTTGTGATGCAGGCCTTTTGAAGTGGATGCAGTTTTATTGTATTTCCAGCATGAAATATACGGTGGGATCTATTGCTGGTAATTAGTCGTATACCTGGGAACTGGTTGTCTCTTTAGTTGATTATTTAATTAGAGTTGTTTGGCGGATTCGAAACAAAATAATTTATTTTAATTTTATTTATTTATTTAGAACAATCAAAAATTATAATAAACTAAACTCTAAGGGCACGGCCTGAAATAGTCTTTATAAATGATCTTATTTGGTTTAGCGTAGAGGAAGTCTACAATTCGAATTCTACTGCAGTCGTTCTATGGAGAGGTCAGCTGATGTATACAACTGAAACTCAGCAACGATATTGTAGTTATCTCCATTATATATAATTTTTTTTCTTTGAGCTACCAAAAGGGCATATGGAATTGATAAATAAGTGCCTTAGGCTTTATACAGTTTTGTTTTCCAACAAGAGGTGTTATTTTGTTATTCAAAGAAAAATGGAAGTTTTTGTGATATATGATCAGATGTTTATTTCATAATGAAGAGGATGGTATGTCGTTTATAATAAAAAACAACATCAGCCAAATGGCCACCACGACCACGCTTACAGGACCATATCCTTTTCATGAAATTGGCCATAACCAAATCGCAAAGTGACTGCCCTATGTCCTCGATAGCCTCACGAATTCTATTTTTGAGATCTTGAATCGCCGTTTGGTTTTGTTTTTGGTTCATTTTTCATATAGCCACACAATCTACCGAAGACGTCCAAATAAACCAAGGTGTTAAATCACAAGATCTTGGTGGCCAATTGTGATCAACTCTTCGAGATATAACACGGTTCGGAAACTTTCCCAGTAAAGTAGCAATGGTTTCGTTGCTAGTGTAAAGAGGATCCGGTTCGAAGGACCAAATGTAATGGGCATCCGGGTCGAAGGACCAAATGCAAAGAACCATTATCAGAAATAAAAGACTTCACTAGTTGAGTACTTGTAGAATTCTGATTTTATTCTCCAAGCCGAAACCCTCACTTAAATGAAGTAGAATTTGACATACGCATGCCACATACGTACATCGAATGCTCCAAACAAAGAACCAATAAATTATACAAATACACTACAGACTAATAACGATTCCAAAAATCCATAAACTTGTAACAGACGCAAACATTTGTTACAGTGCATTGCACCATGCACCATGCAGTATGTCGTTATTCAATTGATTTAATATGTGTGTGTGTGTGGCTTATGCTGTTGATCGCGAACCACTTGAAGGGTGTGATCGTCGAATTCCAATTGAATGTATACATGAGTACAGCTCAGGCTGCTGATAGTGACACCCTTAAAGTGCCATAATCATATCGCCTATACATACAAACGGACAGAGAAAAACACTAACATTCAGTGGATGCCACCTATGGGTGCAATGCACTGTGTTAGCGATTGGAAATTAGGGTATTGGAAGGAGGAAAGAGGGAGTAGTGTTTGTTGATGTTGGCTTTGAATTTGATAATGTCATAGCAGGCAGGAAAAACACTTGCAGGAAGAATATTCCACTCATGCGAATAGTCCAATCAGCAAAGACACGATGATGTTGTTGATGATCGGTCGGCTTGTGTTCTTGTGTTAACTGAACTTTATAAGCCTTAAGACCCAAGTCTTTATGCAAAATACGGAGTAATGAAGTTTATGGAATGCCCAATTCCAAAGAACAACGAGGAATAGACAATCCTGGGTTTTCTTCAACACTTGGGACTACAACAGCCTTACTCTCAGTTAGTCTTGAGCGACGTTTATGGGTTTTATTCTTCAAATCACTAACTTGTCGCTACAGCTCGAATTTCTCCCCAATTTCTGTATTGCGGTCCGACAAGCTGCTTCACGACGACCCAAAAATGCTTTAGTTTTGCGAACTGTGTCTGCGAGATTTTCCCCATTTTTTAGTGTTTTTTTTTAATAATTTCCATGCGTTGTTGAAGAGTGTATCGTTCCATTTTTAGTAATGGCGTAGTTTCTACTTGTGTAAATGTCAAAGAATAAAAGCTTCAACAGTGACAGCTACCGAAGTACCGGGTCATTAAAAATAACACCTCTTGTTGGAAAACCTATTGTCTAAATACAAGTTAACAAACTTCAGAAACCAGTAACCAGACCTTATTCAGGTCTTCTTGAAAGAAAAATTACCCAAAGATATGTGTTGGTGTAAATGCCAGCCCAAAAGTCGAGTTTTGATCATGATGTTTAATAGATCTCCTGGGTATTCTGTATTGACCGCATGTATGAGTTTTACTTATTAAAGAGCTAACAAATGGCGGTGATTGTCATCTAATAATCGATGGCGAATCGTAGGTATGAGCAGTTGACTCTCATAGATTCGAATGCACTTAAAATACAAATATTGTTAATCCTCTACTTGTCCCTCTGCGGTTCACGATATAATTAATGTACTAATGTTTTTTTAGGGAAAAGTTTTACAATGTTTTAAAATGTTTACTGAAAAGTGTTTGATTGTCTTGCTAGGTTTCAAACCTGATTTTACTCATGTGACAGTCACACACACTACCTACCACAGCTCGGCCGTCCATTTAGTTTTTAGTTTTTAATTTAAGAAATAAATATTTTCTTTTTAAGTTGTTTTGTTTTTGTTTTTGTTATCCAAACCGAATGAAACACATAACCATCTATTGCTCTCCCGAGCATCTTCCAAATGTTGTCAGAATGATTATGTATATTGTTAGCATCGCTAATCAATCCTCTAAGTGATGGATAAACGAACCATCTTCAAATCACTGCTACGGGTATTTGCATTGGCTTCAGCAATTGCTTGCCTTAGAATCTTCCAATTCTGTTTGTTGGCTCATAACAAATTGCACCAAGTCGGTGAGTGGTGGGATCTCAGCTGTTCTTTATTTGAATCGCCTTCGAATTAAAATTTGTCCATCAAAAGCGAATAATAATTGGAACTTGCCTATGTTGGTCATGCTTTACCAACTGAATGGTTGCTGATTTATTTTTTGATTTCAAATATTTGTGCCATTCTTCTTGACAAACCCTCAGATTTGTTTATAATTTAACATTTAATTATTTCACCACCCTCAGTTTATGAAACCTTAAAGAAAAAGTGCCCTCTCCCCCCTCCCCCCGACCAGACAAATATGTATGTCACAAGCATTTTACCCAAGAGAATAAATACAGAATTCAAAAAATAAATTTCCTTGGGGCTCCAAGTAATAATTTGTTCTTAACCCATAAATTGTGCGTGCGTTCGAAAAACAAAAATTATGCACCCAAAAGAAATTCGAGAAATGTTTACTCTTTTTCGGTGAGGGATAAATACAGAATTCAAAAAATAAATTTCCTTGGGGCTCCAAGTAATAATTTGTTCTTAACCCATAAATTGTGCGTGCGTTCGAAAAACAAAAATTATGCACCCAAAAGAAATTCGAGAAATGTTTACTCTTTTTCGGTGAGGGTTGAATTTAAATCGACAGCAACAATTGTTACACACTTTTTCTTGAGACATTTCTAATTTGCTTTGATTTGCCAGTGTCACAAAAGCCCACCGAAGATGGGTTGTCCTTTTTTTTTGCACTGAACTAAAATGGAACAATGGCTACAAAGAAAGAAGAAAAAAACCCAGAACTCAATTAGCGCGCGTGTGAAAGATGTATGCCGTCCTTTTCGGGGGGGGGGGGGGGGGGGAGCTGGAAACTTCGGGAATAAAGCAAAAACTCTACAAATTAATGTGTACTTTGAAGTCAACAAGCGCCAGCAACAAGGAGCAATATTTAACATTCATTCAACAAACGGGCAAACAAAACAAAAATTAAATGAATTAATTGCTGTCGAGTTGCTGCTAATGTGTTCTACTTCGTTTTTGTGCTGCCCCTGCAACGGCTACATGGCGGCTGCCACGATTCCCGTTCCCGTTCCCTTTTCTCATTCCATTTTCGTTTTCATTTCTATTTCTGTTTCTGTTTTATTTCCTACAAACGCTGAGTTTTTTTTTTGGTTTAGTTGCCTCTTAATTTTGATGTCAAAAGTTTCCTCCTGCCACTTTGCCAAGTCTTCATTATGCGTTTGCTTTTCCGGGAATACGGGTTAAAATGCGATTGGCCAGAGCTTTCAAAAATGAGGCTAGAACTTTTCAGTTTTAGCCCTTCTTATGCCACAATTACGACTGCATCGTCGAAAGCAACGAAGCTCTCATCGTCGCTGGCTATCGCTGTACAGTGATTCTGTGGTGGCAAAAATCGTTGGCAATATAATTTGGGTGAAGTTGACAGTGGTGAAGTTAGATGTGGTGGATGAGCTACTGAATTGTTCTTGAATCTGTCAACTAACCAACTGTCCACGGACCAACTGGGAACGCATATTCGGAGAGTTTCGCGGTAGTTGTGGTTTACCACCTAAATGGCGGGGAGAGTAAATATCAAAGTGTTGTAGAGTGGATCTCAACTGCTTGTTACGACCCGAAGAGTGGAAGAGGTGTCAGATGGGCCTCAATCGCTAAGCAAGGGGAAGAATTCGTCTAAACAGGGAATACCCAAATTGATTTCTTAGGCTACCGGGATTACTTGGTGTGCTTGGATGGCGGTGATAACCGCATCATAAATCTGTCATAAATCTGTATCTATGAGGCAAAAGTCATTAAAATTGAAAGAGGATTTTCGCTTTCAATCACAATTTAGTTAAGGACCCTTTTGGTACCTCCCAGAAAAATGTGTGGTTATGTATGATTTATGAAAAAAAACCCGGTATGGTAGATTCCAGAAGAGAAATATACATTTTTTTTTGTTTTTATACCACTGTGCACTTCAACACCAGCATAGTGAACAACATCATCATCACCAACGTCATCGTAATGTTTAATTGTTCACAAAAAAGCTTCAAGTGTTGCTTCCTATGTTCTTTTCGCACACAATTTAATTGCTCACAATTAAACAGAGAAAAAAACCATTTTCTTCCTCGTCCTTCTGGAAATCCTTCCTTATCTGTGTGTGTGTGTGGTCGACTATGTAAAAATTTGCAAACGAAAAACTTCGTTTGTTAACTAGAATTCCGAATTTCTGCAAATGACAGGATCATTGTACGAACGCTGCAAGCAAAATTCAGAAGCTGGAGAGAGAGAGCGATAGAGAGCTCATAAAGAAACTTTCACTCGTATAAATTAGTGGACATTTGTCATCATTCTGCTTTTGCTTGATTCTTTCATAAGGCAAAAAACATTGCACCGTTTTTCTTTTTTCGAGTCGCTTCAGAGGAGAGAAAGGAAAAAATTGAAATTATAATTAGAAAGATGAATTAGAATATAATGGAGCTGCTGTGCTCAGTGAATCCTTAAATTCTATTAAATCGTATGCGCACATTCACTAATTCTTGCTCAAACAATAAGTGTGCATTCATACGTACACCTTTTTTGTGCTGAATTGATTTGCTTGGTGTCATCATTAGGAGATATGTGTATGACATTAGAAACATGGATGTATTTGTGTCTCCAGACACACACACAAGCTTACTTATGTGTGTGTATCTGAAAGTGCTTGTCAACTTTTGCTGGTGTATGCGTATTCGTCTATGACATCTTACAAATGTCATCACTATGCACAGATCGTTGTGTTTGTATCTTTGTATTATAATGGGTCATTTTGCCCACAACATTCGTATGAGGCTATTTAGCTGAAAGAAGGCTGTGCTTATTATCTTTCCGAACTTGTTCTGCGAAATTATATCTTAAATCTGATTAAAGGAAAGCAGTGGTACTATAATTATCATACCATCATTATACAACCATGGGGAATACCGAAATACACATTTCCCAATGGCCGATGGGCTACAGAGTAGGGATGTAACGAATGTGGGTTTAGCGAAAGCGAATACGAAACGAATATTTAACTATATTTTATGCGAAAGCGAATATTGAAATATAATTGCTTTGCTAAAGCTAATTTCGTTACATCCCTCGTACAGAGTCGCCACAGTTTCACGTTATTGTCACCATGAAAGTCGTAATCATGGAAAGACGTGGTTTAACTACGTTGTTCCGTATTATTTACTGTCATATATAAAAGTGAAGCGATTTTCGTCTACTTTTTAGAGAGCGTCTAAACTATTTTTTTTTTTAAATTTTCGAAAACATGACCAAAATCTATATGAATACAAATTTTTGAATACAACTACACATCAGAAATATAATTTGTTCCTATTTTTCAGCATTCACAAATTCACGATTGATTACGATTTAAACAGGACAACGCACATTGGCCCAGAATCCATTTCCATCCACCAAACGTCTGTAACTTTGGATCTTGTAAACGTTTATGAGTTTTGTAAAAATTGAAAGGGATTATTTTAAGGTATATTAACTCAGAATCGGCCAGTTGAATATGTTTTAGAAAATTTTTCAAAGTTTACCATTTTTCGCATGTTTCGTTTTAAAGGGATAACATTTTTCACAATTGTTGTTTTTAGACATTTAACATATTGTGAATAAAATCACCTTTTCAGATTATTAAAATTTTCCAAAATATAATTGGATGTTAAGCGCCCATAAAGGCGAATTGGGCGTACTTCCCTATCAGCGTGGCGGTTTTGGCCCTGTCGCTGTAAAAATCAAGTCATATGGTATACATAAATACCATATGTTCGAAAATTCGAAGTGTATACATAAATAAAAAATAAAAAATAACAAATCAAACAAAAAAAAAAAATACAAAATAAAAAATAGTAATAAATAAATAATAAAAGAAAAAAAAAGAAAAAATAATAATAAAAAATAAAAATTAAAACTGACCATAAAAAATTAAAAGTAATAATAAATAAAAAATAATAATAAAAAAAAAATAAAAAATAAAAAAAATAAATAAAAATAAAAAAAAAAATACAAAATAAATAAAAAAAAATAATAAATAAAAAATAAATAATAAAAAAAAATAAATAAAAAATAAAAACTGACCATAAAAAATAAAAAAAAAGTAAAAAAGTAATAATAAATAAAAAATAATAATAAAAAATAAAAAAATAAATAAAAAACAAAAAAGAAAAAATAAAAATTTTTTGAACCAAATAAAAAATAAAAAATAAGAAAAAAAATAAAAAATAAAAAAAAACTACAGTGAAACTTCCATAAGTCGAATTTTCTTAAAGTCTAGTGGCAGCAACGTTAACAAGATATATTTTCCCTTAAATTGGTCTTCTATGATAACTCGAAATTCCATAACATGAATTTCCGTATAACTCGAAGAAAAATAATGGCACAAATTTCCATAAGTCGAAATTTTCATAGTTGTGATGGATCACAAAAAAATACGTTGCTTTTTTACGGATATTGCTGAGTATTGTTCTTCCGAATCAGTTACTTTGCAGAAAGCGATATAACTGATGATGAGGATGTTTGTTACACAACCTTCCAGACAACTGATGAGCATTACCAAGCCCTAAACAAATGGGAGTTTATACGGCATTTTAAGTAATTAGATCTGTGTACATAAAGTAAAAATGAATAAATATGGATATATCTACTGTTTTCCAAATGGGAAATAATGTTATAAGTAATTCGGTAACTTAAAGTCTCCGTAAGTAGAACTTTTCTATGGGATAATGGTGGTTCGAGTTATGGCAGTTTGAGCTGTAGCTATATACCAATTTGAAAAGTTGAAATTCTTTTTCAAATCTATTTTAATATTTTTGTAGGAAGGACGAGCTCTGCAGCTTCTTATTTCCATGTCTGATCATGACTTTTAACGGTTAAGAGCAGTATAATTTGAAAGGAATAGGACGAATATTATTAGGACCGAATAACATTATTTAAAAAGCCAAATATAACCGCCCTCTGTTTTTTCACAGGAAATGGTAATGCTAATGCTTTCTTACCAGTTGGATGAGTATGAGAGAGTACACTGTATATTATGAGAGAGTACACTGTATATAGTTAAATTCAGAAATAAATAATAAAAATAGACCTTGACTAATTCTTTGAGATCTGCTTAATACATCATCCATTTCCACATGTTTTCCTCTATCGAAAAAAAAAGTAAGTCATTGAAGTCATCATGGCTTTCCAGGTCAAACGAAACGCAACCATTGGGAGCCGTGACTCGCCTGTTCCAGATATTTTTAAAAAAAATTACAAAACGGAAGATAATAATCTTTCCCTTGGTATATTCCATGCGAAACAACTCATATGTACTATTTATTTCTGACATTAAAACTCTTTTTCTCCTGGGCCATGTTTCCCTCTTAATTGACAGATGAATACAAATGTCACCATAATATTCAGCTGCTGCTGTTACGGCTGTTTCCCATAGAAAAGTTTCGACTAAGATATGTGAATAAGACACACATTTGTGAACGTACTTGACAAATGCCAAATGTCAAAAGTTATACAATATACGATATCTTGGGCAGACGAAAGCGGCAATGACAACCACAATGCCAACCCGACTGCTACCATTGCAAGCGGCATTTGGTCTAACATGTAATGGATATGTGAAAAGTTTTCCGGTATTTCCGTGTAATTTGTATGATTTCGATATTAATTAACATTTGAATTGACATTTAGCCACACACACACACATACACGCCAACGGCCAATAATAACAATTGACATCCCTGCGTTCAGAAGCAAAATGACTACTTAATGATATACTATGGGATTTCGGGTGAAACGATATAGAAAAGATTGAGGTCACCATCAATGGATATGTCTGTACTTTTGTTACGGCTATTGTTGCCTAAATGAGTGACAAGGCTGTAAACATGTTCTATAATATGTGGTTTTGTTCTTTGTTTCCAATAAATAATAATGCGAGTTGAAGTTTTGAGATTTTGACGTACGTAGGAGTCATTGTTAAAGTGGTTTTGCGGTGGCGTATGAGTGATGTCAATAATGTTTGTGGATGAAACTGACTGTGATCTCTGAAAAAAACAGTGAAAAAGTTGCAGTCGGGTAAACCGACTTATATATTCCCTCACCCTCAACAAAAACATACAAGTCTCATATTCCAGAATAGCAACCTCAAAATACCGCATGTTATAGAAAAATATTGTAGAGTTTTTTCTCATAAAATGGTATGTAAGTACCAGAAGAGGAGTTGCCAGACTTCCAAGTTTTTGTCCGAAACTTTGTCCAGTTATACCTTTACTAAATACGGAATTTGGGCAAGATGACGTTGGTCATATTGATATTATTACACGGTTTATAAGGGGCGGGAAGGTACATATGTATGGCAGGTACCAGAAGCGGAGTTGCCAGACTTCCAAATTTTTGTCCGAAACTTTGTCTGGCAATAACTTTATCAAATACAGAATTTGGATTGCGTTGGTTATATTGATATTATTACACGATTTCTAAAGTGGGCGAAATAGACGATTTGTATGGGAGGTACCCGAAGGGGTGTGGCCACATAGCCCATATGCAATCCCATAAGGAGTTTTGGAAAAATATTAAGCCATGCCAAATTTTAAAGCGTTTGTTTAACTCTTTCGAAAGTTATCGTGCGTTCCAGCAGGACAGCGGACGTACAGACGGGCATGGCTCAAACGATTCAGAAAGTCATGAATCGAATTTGGTTCAAAGACACCTGGGGTCTAATGTGAATATTTCTAGGTGTTACACTTTTGAGCCGTATCAAATGATACCCTCCTATAAAAATATTTTTTTCCTGAACAGAAAAAATGTTGTAGTCTTTGAAACTGGAAAATTTGAGAAAAAAATAGATTTTTTGCGATTTTTTTTTCCTGGACATAAACAAAATTTTATAGTCTTTGGAATTTAAAAGTTATGAAACAAATTTTTTTGTTTCCTGAATTTTATAGTCGCCGAAACTTGAAAATTTTGAGGAAAGAAATTGTTTTTTTGCCTTTTTTTCCTGGGAATAAAATTTTTCTGTATTTTCTAAAACATAACTAAACGTAGATAAATTTAACAAAAAAAAAAAAAATCTAGGGTTATCTCAATACTTTTTCCAATGCTTAATAAAAATGTCATAATATTTAAAAATGCCCTGACAGAGTAGGAATCTAAAATTCAAAAAAGTTTTGCAATTTTTTTCCTTAACATAAAAAAATGTTGTATTCGTTGGAACTTGAAAATTAGAAAAATCGATTTATTTTTTTGTATTTTCTAAAACATAATTAAACGATTAATTTAGCAAAAAGAAAATCTAGGTTATATTTTTTCCACTGCTTAGAAAACATTTTATAACATTTAAAAATTCCCTGAAAGTGTAGGAAACTAATGAGACTTTTTTAGTATTCAAAGTAATTTTTCGACTTTTTTCCTGAACATATACAAATTTGGCGGGAGTTTAGATTTGTTTGAGAACCGAGGTTTACCTTGTATAGATTTTCACGGAGTATACCCACTCGGTTCATCTTTCTGACTTGAGCTTGAGTGCACTTCAGCTAAGTCTGTGTGAAATTTCAATCAAATCGATTGAGCGAATACCAAATGTCGGATTTATTTCCAAACATTTTACGATTTTCCCCACTGTGCGTTGTTTTTTTTTTTTTAAATTTTTACGGTTCAATATATTTCTTTCCAATATATTTCTTGAATTTTGAAAAATGTTCGGAACTAGCTGTAGTTAAACTATGACAACGTCTTATTTAACCGCTAAAGATTTGGCCCTTATTCCAGCACAGGTATTATACGAATATCTTTGGAGAATGTTATCTTAGACTTTATTCACAAGGCTATAGACGATATATACATAACTCTATAGACGTTGCTGTCCAACATCTACCTATGTCTATAATTGTCCCATCAATTAAATGCTGCCATTGCCACAATTCGACTCTCTAGAACTTTAATTGTCATTTAGTTAAGCGCTAGTTCAACATTGATTTGTTAATGGAAAATGTATATTAGTTTTTTTTCTTTCTTTTTGTTCTATGACACTAGGAAAACTTCTCACACAAATGTGTCAAATTCAGTTGCATTGAAGAAATGCAAACATTTCATTTAATTTTGTTTCGTTTTCGTTCTCTCTCTGTATTTCTCGTTTGCCATGTATCGCGGTTTTCTTTTTAACAAAATAATTCATTTAAACTCGAGCACATTATTTTTTTTGTCGCTGCAGGAAAAGAAATTCAATTTCTTTCAGTTGTTATCAAATGGCTTGCAGTTCTGTTCGCTGTGGCTGCCATAATTGTTAGTGGAGGAGGTGGGGAGAAAAATTGGCCATTATTGCAATACTTTGCAATGTTGAAATATTCATAAAAAGGAAGTCAAATTTTTAAAGTAGAAATTGTGATACGTACGTACTACCCCTTAACATTCAATGAGAGAGCAGGCGGAGAATTTCTTTGGAATCAGAGAGCTGGCACGATATAACTTGTCTAACCAATAATCGGGACCTACTGTTTCAAGTCCACTCCGAAGGGCTAAGGCTTTTTCTAGAGAGGTTTTTTTGCAGGGCTTTTACTCGTAAAGTCGACCTTAGGCAGAAGCAAACGACGAAAAATGTTTGCTGGCCTTAGCAGGTTTCAAACCCGGCACTACCTGCCACACATTGGACTAACAAATTGTGGAGGGAAGCGAAAAATATTCAAAAATTCTGATTATATCTGTATAGTATATCGATATGTTTGAAATTAAATAAAAGCTTTAAATTAATTAGTTTTGGTTATATTTTTCAAAAATTTCTCTTCTTTTTATTTTTTTTTTGAAACATTGTGGCTTTGCATTAATCAATAAATTGCAAATGAAACTTTAAATACGTTTTTTTTCACAGTTCATCTTTTTCTTTTTTCTGACACTTGAAGAAAACATGAAAATATTTCATTGCATGCAAATGATTGATTGATAAGTTTTTGTTTGTGAAAATATACACGTTCCAGTTTCCATTTGAATGGATGACTGTTGGTAAGTTCTCTAATATTCACTACGATGTGGAGGTTATGTTAAGTGGGTTCTTTGATTGGTATGACAGGGATTTGAGTCTATGATGTGGTTTTTTGGTTTTTTTGGGGCTCAGAAAAGAACAAATAGAACCAAGGCTGTGGAGTCGGAGTTGCAGTCGGACATATTCGCCCGGAGTCAGAGTCGAAGTCAGGAGTGGAGAAGTTAGCTCGACTCCCAGTTGTATTTACTTTCATTTCCCTTAAAATAAATAAAATCCAAAAAAACCTAGTTAATCTGTTAGTATTTTTAAAAAATTTACATATTTTTGATTATAAAAACTTTTTTATTTTTAAGATACAAACTCACCACAGTGTGATGTAGAAAATAGGAATAGGAAATTTTGTAATAGAACAACTGATGTCAGAGTCGATTTTGGAGTCGAGCTATTTAAAAATGCTGAAGTAGCAGTCGAGCATTAGTGGCTTGACTCCACAGCCCGGGATAGAACAATCGCGCGAACTCACTGCTGTCGAAATTGTGTCAGGTCATCTACGTATAACTGGGTGCTTTGGTTACTGCCCTTCTTTAATAAGAGTACGAACTTCCTTTGGGATAGGGACAATTTTTGTCAGACCTACCGCTTTCAAAATTCAACCAAATCATCTCCGAAGCATTTTATGTGCAAATTTCAGGCTTATATCGCATGAAATCGTTTTAAGCGGAACCAATGTTGGCGAAAACATTCTTTCTCCTCAGTATCCTCGAATTGTTAGATCTTTTAAATTAAACTTTTTAGTTTACACCTATCTTTTGCTGTCGTTTTGGAACGCATTCTGTAACTTTCTATATTTTACCTGCCTTGGCTACTTCTTTGTCACTTCCAATTCTGCGCCACTCATGTTGATTTTCCTCAACCCCTTTCCAATCCAATTCTAACTGCAGTTGCCAGTCGTATTTGAACTTGTGATTATTTTGTAAATTATTTTTCATTTTTATATTTTGTCAACTTTTTCATTGCTTTCAAAAATGTAATCATTCGTGTCCACTACAATTTTTATTTCCCTTCCATTTGTGCCTTTTTTGTCACGTGTTTCCCCTTTTACGTCCCATCTCTAACTCATGTCCACCTGTTGTTGGCAATTTTTTTTTTTTTAATTTTTCCCTTTTTATCCCGTTTCGGTACGTTTTGAAACTCATTTTCACCGGTTGTTGCCAATCGTAGTTGCTGTCCAATTTTCCAAGAAAAATCACACTATTTCAATGAGTTTTGAGCACTTATTTTTCCAATTTTTATCCACCTTCAATACGAATTTCCAAAAATCCCTTCAGCCGTTTTTTGAGGACATAACGAATAAGTCAATCAGTCACCCAAGCATTTTATATACTCTTATGTTGATTATTTCTCATTTAAAGTATACTAGTTTTTGGTCCGATGAAAAATTGTTTTCGCACACATTTTCGTTTTTACCCCATTTGTCCATTTTTATCCCGTTTCGTCCTTTCCCGAACAATTATCTACATGTGTTTGGCAAAAATTTGTTTCGCCTTTTTTGTTTTTTACCCCTTTTAGTCCCTTGTTTATCCTGTCTTGACTCCTTTTTCGTTCCATATCTAACTCACTTCCAACTGTTGTAGATTATTTCTCATTTATATGGTACCAGTTTTGGACCCTTTTGGACCCGTTTTAGTCCCATTATCCAATATATCCATTTTTTTTGGCCCACCCTGTCGATTAAAATTGTTTTCAGTCATTTTTGTTTTTTCCCCCTTTGTACTTTTTGCATCCCGTTTTGGTACGTTTTGGCCACTTTTTTGTATCTTCTCTAACATGTTTTGCCACAAATTTTGTTTCAATCTTCAAATATTTTTTCCAGTTTTTTATCCCTTTTTTATCCCGTTTTGGCCCTTATTTCGTCCCATCTCTAAGTCATTTCCAACTGTTGTTGCCAATCGTAGTGGTGGCCCAATTTTCCAACAAAATTCACGATATTTGATTATTTTGTATTTTTGCATATTTCGAAGGGTTTGGGGACACATTTTACCCGTTTCCCACCATTTTTATCGACGAATTTCCAAAAATCCGCTGATAGCTGATGTCTAGGATGCAAGTGCTACACACTCCCCAAATTGCATGCGTTTGTTCGGGACAGTGAATCAGTCAGTCAGGCAAGAGTTTTACATATCGCACACCCACTGCAATAATAACACAAGTCAACATTTTTAAATTTCGCGTTTTTGTGTTAATACTGTGCAGAATACACGTGTCTATCAAATTATGTTGTTGTTCTTGAGGATTTTCTAACAAATTGTTATTACAAAAAAAAATTAATTTTTTTTTAAATTTTCTCACAAAAACAGTTTCTCAAACATTTTCGGAAAAATTGAAAATTTTGAGTTGTGTCACCTTTGAAGTGGGTGTGCTAAAGGGTCGCTTTTAGCTGCAAGTCGAGTAAGGGCGTTTTTTTTCCGCGGAGGCAATTTGGATTCCTCCACTCGATCACATACAAAAACCTTTATTTACAAATCCCCTTTAAGGGTAGGCGAGTTGGTAGCGTGCTTGCCAATCAGATTGGGGGGTTGTGGGTTCGATTCGCACCAGAGCCTTTGATCTGTCGCAGCAAAAATCTAGCCAAAGGCTTAAGGTTTAACCTTGGACCAAAAATTTGAATATTAATTTGTTTTGTATTGTATTATTAAATAAAGGGAAAAAATAATAATAAATACAAATCCCTTTGCTATTTTCTTAAGAATTTTCATTTAAAAATGAACCATTTGCCAATCATTCCTCAAAATTCATCTAAGATTTATCATTCCACAATAATTTAGCTGAACCGTAAAAAAATGTTGTACCTGTTTATTTTTTTTAAACCAAATCACGATTCATGGCTTATCAATATTTCGTTCCCACCACAGGCCTCAACCTCAACTCCACGATTTAGTTTTTTTTCTGTCTTTCATTTCTCTTTTTTTTTTATTTTTTTTTTTGGTAATGTAAGAACACTCCTCCCATCGCAATGCTTCGAGTTGGCATTTCTGTTTTTCTCTCTTTTTTTTTATTTTCAACATTTTGTGGAATTCGCTGAGTTCTTTAATCAAATTATTTCACAGACATTGCGGCGTTTTTAGAGTGTGTCAGGCCGTTGGTACCTATAAAATTTTATTACAATGGATTCTGTTGCGAATATTAACAAACGAATGATGAAATGATGCCGGGACAAACTGAATGGCCAAAAGTTGTTGGCCTTTGTCGTTTGCGTATGTGTGCGACATTTGAACTTATACAGATATCGAAGCTGCAGCACATTCGGCAGCGACATTTTCATTTCATTAAAAATCGGATTGTTCCAAAGAAAAATTATCAACGACATCAGCATTTTCTTAATTATCATGAGATTGGCAATGGCTCGAATTTGTATGCGAGTGTTGCCTTCATCTGTGTGTGTGTATGTCAATGTAACGGGGCAATGCTTTCGGGAATATTTATTTGCCACAATAAAGTATGAACTGAAGGAAAAAAAGAACTGTTGGCCCATGATTGCCATCGAAACGAATTAAAGGTAAGCCAAGGCAGCCTCGATATTCTTTTTTTTTTTTTTTCTTAAGTGGAATTAAGTAATTGAAATTATATTTGAGGCCAATCAGCAAACGGGTTGACATAAAGGGACGATATTGCTAAGAGTTTGGCAGTTCGATGAAATTGGTTTCAGAAAATAATAATAATGGAAAGCGATATATTTTTTTCCAGTATAGAGTAGCAAGTTCCACATAGAAGACGAGCCAACAAAGTTAAGTTGGGAAACGAATATTTAACGGACTTGAACCAACTAAGGGGCGCAGACCGGAAGACAATTAAGGATTATGTGAATAGTACAGAGTTTGTAAAATAACTTCTCCGGGCAAATCCATAGAAAAGATGAGCGTATCATGAATACTGTTCTGTTTAGACAAATGTTTTTTTGAAATATTTAAAAAAAAATCAAAATTACTCCTTTGAAGCTATAAGGAATAGAATGACTCGAATTGGTTTTCATCTTCTGGATATGGCAATGGTAGACGCCTATGTTCTTTACCACCGAATAAACAAATTTGAAGAACGGAGTCAACTTCCGTATTTTTGATCTGAAGTCGCGGATTCGCTTTGTTCTGTGAGTTCTGTGCAGTACCGTGGTCATCATCTCATTCTGCAACGCCAGTTACATCATCGAAACCTGCTAAGAGATGTAAGTTCTCTTCAGCGGATGGGGTGCGTTATGGCCAAGTTGGTCATTGGTGCCATTTTTTAGATCGTTCAAGTAGAAAATGTGTAAAATGCCTGGCTACAAATCAGAAACCCAGGCTTTCTCAGCAAAATGCAATTTAAACCTATGCAAACCTAAAAAATATTTTATTGATTTTCATACAAAATCTTTGTTTATAATTTATTCTTACTAATACTACATTTTAGCCAGAGAATATGGTTTTGCTTACATTCATTATAATAAAGTCTTTTCAATTAGTTTCAAACGAAAAACACATGTTTTATTGAAAATAAAAAAAAAAATAATGGGCATTAGAGGGTTAAATATCGATGGCTGCATGGAGAAAGAGGGTGTAACTCGGCTTTTCGCAATTTTGCAGGAGACGGAAAAAAGCCTTCTACCTTGAATTTGGACAAAGAAATAAAAATATAGAATTCATAAAAAATAAGAAAATAAAAAATAACTTATTACACCCTGTTACACACATTCTGTCCATTCTGAGAATTGATAAAAATCTTTTTTTTTTAAAAAATTTGACGTAATACAGACATTTCCACGAGTCTGCCTGCCAAAAATCAGCTCGATTGGATCACTGAAAAAGGGTTAAAAATCGGTCCAAAGGCTTTCACACAGGCCAGTACGAGCTTCATACTTCAAACTTAAAAACAAAAATTCTGACGTGTACATGAAAATCGCCGATACACGTGTATTTTTATTTTTTATCCCCTTTCCGAAAAAGTAAATTTGGTTCATAGGACAGAAAAAAATCTATTTTTTGTAACACGGTGTTAGTAATGATAAACTTTGCACTTAATACAATTCAATAATAAAATTAAACAATTCAGAAGAAATATTTTTGAGGGCTTTCGTGAACTTAACTGTCCAATGTTAATGTTATGACCCATGAGTGAGAGCATTTCAGGGTCTGCCCACTTTTCAAAAATCATTGGTATTTGTAAACAAAATTCGATGCCACCTCAGAGGACTTCAAATGATGTTAAACATTTGCAAAAGGAAAACGTTGTCTATGCCCATTAATAACAAAAGAAAGCGTATAACGGACGACTCCATCAATGAAAACGTTTTCCGCAAATCCTCTCAATGTAGGAAACAACGATTTCTTCTCTTCATCGCTATTGTTCTACGAAAGAAAGAGTATTTCGTTGGCATTGTATTGTGTGTCGTTGAAACTGTTTGTCGAATTCGAATTAAATCAACAGTTTCCATTTTATGTAAAATAAAACGCATACACACACATGCACGCACAAATGGCACAGTCACTCATCGTTCAGTTTCCGTTACTCATACGTGCCATTGTACGGAAATCGTCAAACGTAAAAATGTCATTAAATGGAATCATTTCGACTTCCTCCAACCACTATCTGAGTATTTTCTCCATTCAATTTGCATACTCTTTTGATTGTTTTTCATGATGTACTACAAGGACATATACACACACACACAACTACAATATCATCTTACCCTGAACAATGCAAATAAAAGTCGTCTACATAAAATAGTATCAATTAATTTAAATGTATTTCGTTAGGCGGTCATATGAAACAATGCAGGGAAATATGGCAAAAGGGTGTGAAGGGTACTTTGTTTACCCTTTGTTTGGTAAAAATGTATACTAATCGGAAAATTCTGGTTTATTTTCAATTTACGTTTTTCTCGTAAAAGATTTCCATTTCCTTTACAGGTTTCTACTGAACACAAACTATGAAAATGTGAATCATTAGAAATAAAAACTGTTATCGAAATAATTGTCGTTTACATTTTACACAATCTCACTGTTTGTTGTCGGTTTATTTGTATTTGTGTTTTCAATTTCCATTTTAATTTATTAACAGACGAATTTGTTCGTTCGTTACAAGTTGTCAAAATTGAAGGTGCAATAAACAGGGTTGTTTGTTTTTATCAGTAATGAGAGTTTATTCTTTTGGGATTGTGTTCCATATGTCGATGTATCATATATCTGAAAACCAACGCAGTAAGTCTTCTTTTTTCTTAAGAAAATAAACAAATTCTTTAATTCGCTTTACTTATTTTTATCTTTTTTTTCAAGTTTAAATTTCAAATATAATTTTAATTCCAACTAAAGACTCTCATTTCCCTAAGGACATAAACACAAAGGACAAATGACATTTAGTATTTATTTTTAGAAATACTCTTGATTTCATTTGGTCAATTGCACAGAATTACAACATTTAATAGAGTTTCAAAAGTACCATGTAGGCTTAGTTGGGGGAGATTACACGAACATGTTGGAACTGTTATATCTGTTTTTTTTTTTTAAAAAATATTGGTTGACTTAATTGCCGCCAGTTTGGACGAAAGTTTTAATGGAGTTAGAAAAATAACATCGGATTTTTTTAAAGACGTGCGGTATTTTGTTTGTTTTGTTTTTCCATCTGCACTGAATTATTTTGTTCAGGTATATGAGTTATAACCGCGTATTCTTAAAATTACAAAAAAAAAACGGGGGTAAATTTTTTAGAATTATAGATTTTGTATAGAACTGAGAAACTTTTTAGTTCTTTTAGATTTTGAACAGCTAAACCTGGTTGTTTTTGTTTTGTAGGAGAGGGGCGGCGGGAAGTTATTTGATTTGGAAATATTTATAAATTTTTAAATATTCGTTATAAGTGTTGTTTAGAATTAAGAACCTCTTCCGTTTCGACTTCTACCAGCTAAACCCGAATTTTTGATTGTTTTTTTTTTTTGTAGGAGAGGGGCGGCGGGAAGTTATTTGATTTGGAAATATTTTTAAATATTCGTTATAAGTGTTGTTTAGAATTAAGAACCTCTTCCGTTTCGACTTCTACCAGCTAAACCCGAATTTTTGTTGTTGTTGTAAATTGCCCTTTCCCCATAATTTTTGAAATATTCGTAAATGTTAAAATAACACATTTTATCATATTTTGTAGTTCATGGGCGTTTTATAGAGATTCGATTTCATTTTCATATTAAATTTTATTTTATGATTATAAATTCCGATATTACTGTTCTGTAAATATCAAAATTGGTAAACACAAATTTTGAATTCTACGAATTCTTAAATTGTTGTGTTCACTTTTCTATTGCTTATTTTTTGTATTGCATTATAAGGAGTTATTGCTTAAGTTCTTCGATAGGAACAAGTTTTTCTCCGCACCAATTAAGCTGATTTATAACATTAAAAGAGCACCAACTAAATCAACATATTTCAAAGTTTTGACAAGTAAAAATGTTTGCCATTAATATTTCTTCCTAAATAGAACACAAAGTTATGTACAACTTATTTAAAGTTGAAACAGTATCGAAACAAATTTTTGTGAATATTTTTGGATTGGACAGTGTACTAAGTTTTTAGTATAGTGTCCAGTGGGGTGGAGTGAAATAACAAAAAAATCACTCTCGGTAGGAGATCTAATTTGCGATTCTTAATAAGAGGAAAATAGGCAAAAAATAAGTTTTAAAAGGCGCCCCGGTAGGCGAGTTGGTAGCGTGCTTGCCTATCAGCGTGGGGGTTGTGGGTTCGATTTCCACCAGAGGCTTTGGTCTGTCGCTGCAAAAATCTAAACATATGGTCTTTGTCACCCGGTTTACCCTTGGACCCAAAATTAGAATATAAAATTTACTTTGTATTGTAATTAATAATAAATAAATAAATAAAAAATAAAAATAAGTTTTAAAAAATTTTAAAGGTCGTGTCATTCGCATTGAATTTGGGATTTTTCACAATTCTGGTGTTGACCTAAATTTGTTTTTTTTTAGAGCTTCTGTACTAAAATGTTCATATTTTTCTAAAAAAAAAAACAATTTTAGTAGCCTCTAAAGTTTGAAAATTCTTGCAATTTTGGTGTTGATTTTACAAAAATTTTGTTTGTTTTTAGAGTTTCTAGTTTTTAGAGTTTTCGATACTAGAAACCTAAAATTATAAAAATTATATTCGAAAAATTGCAAAACTTGAAATAACCCAGACAGTCCCTTCCTTCTTCAAAAAATTAGCCAAACATTTAAATCAATACCAAAGCTACGAATATTGCTCGATCATCCTCTTATTTGCCACAAATTCTTTTATTTGGATACTGAACAAGCTCAATCTTGTAAAATGTCAATATGTTGATTCCTTAATTCAGGATTTTCTCAAATCAACACCAAAAAAAAAATTTAAAAAAATATGTACCCATAAAAAGGGAGAATACATTTTTTAAAAAAAATTGGGTGTTGATTTCAAATTTGTTTTTTAGAAGTTACGGTAAAATCTTCACAGTTTAAAAAAAATGTATGGCCGAAAAATGAAAAGAAACCGAAATTTACCCTTCTTCAAAAAGTTAAATCGATACCAAAGAAACGAATATTGGTCGATCATCCTCTTCTCTTCTCAAACTTGTACATTTTGATTAAGTTGATTCATTGATTTTTAGGATTTTTCTCCCCCAAAACCTTGTGTGAAAATTTTAAATTAAAAAAATATGACCAGCCTTGAGATTGGTTTTGAGGATTCATTTTTTCCTCTGGGATCCCCCACGCAACTCTAGGCTATTTATATAACACAATATGATACCAATTTTATTCCACAAATATATTTCTCACCAAGGCTGAGAGCACACATACTACTCAAAGTTGATTCTTAATTGATTTTTAGAGATTTTTTTCTTTAAAAATTTCAAATTCCACATAAACTGACTATTAGAATTGTTGGATAGCTTCAATTCTGGGACAGCCATAGATTGGGAAATAGCTTGAACAAAATTCAATAAAACCCAAATTTGAACATGCATTAATTTATTATGACCAACAGTCGAACAATAAATTCGAAGCACTTTTCTTTATAATTCTAACGACTCAGTTTACCACACAACTCAAATAACTCTGATCACCAGCACAGTTTTCTTGAAAGACACTAGTTTGTAAAAAAAAAAAGTTATGAAAAGTTTACAAATGAAACTAAGTATTTTTGAGATTGTGATTTGGTTTATCAAACTTTTTTCTTTGGAATCATATTTTTCAAAACGTTGCAAAATAGAAACTGGTTTAGTGCTTGGTTTTTTTGAGAGATACTTTGACTGGAATCGATTCAAATACATGACAGGAAGGTTTTTTTGTTTTTTGAAGTATTTTCTATTTTACAACCGATAGAAAAAAATTTGATTTCGAACCTGAATAAGAAAATATTTTTACAAAAAGTAGACCCCACCCACTTTTAAATAACAGAACCAAAACAATTGTCTTAATTTAGTTAAATGTTTTTTTTTTTAATTCTTTTTTTTTAATAAAGGGTTTTACAAGATAGCTGCCACTTTTGACGCTTTTATTCTTTGACATTTGACAAGTAGAAACTACGTTAAAAATGGAACGATACACGCTTCAACAACGCATTGAAATTATTAATTTTCACTACAAAAATGATGAAAATCTTGCAGTCACAGTTCGCAAAACTAAAAAGTTTCCGGACCGTGGTATCTCTCGAAGAGGTGATCACAATTGTCGACCGAGATCTTGTGATTTAACACCTTGCGATTTCTTCCTTTGGGGCCACGTGAAAAATAAGGTCTACGTCGATTCAAGAACTCAAAGATAGACTTCGTGAGGCTATCGAGGACATAGCGCAGCCACATTGCCATTTGTTTAAGGAAATATTCATGAAAAGGATATGGTCCTGTAAGCGTGGTCGTGGTGGCCATTTGGCTAATGTTGTTTTTCATTATTAACGCCATACCTTCCTCTTTATTCTTAAACAAACATCTGATCATTTACCTCAAAAAATTTCATTTTTCTTTGAATACCAAAATAACACCTCTTGTTGGAGAACCCTGTACATTAATTGTCGTTACTAGGAAACGAATTGCACGATTTCTTTCAAATAAATTTTATAAATGTTTGGTTATGTGTAATTTATAAAGAGAAAGCGGAAAAGCGCCACTGTAGGCGGGTTGGAAGAGTACTTGCGTTGGGTTGTGGATTCGATTTCCACCAGAGGCTTTGGTCTGTCGCTGCAAAAATCTACCCAATAGTCTGTGTCACCCGGTTTACCATTGGGCCCAAAATTATAAATATTACTTTGTATTGTAGTTAATAAATAAATAACAGAGTGATCGATTTGTATGGAAGAGCCTAGTAGGGCCCTTTACTAACTTAACAAAAAATTCGAAAATGCTCCATCGATTTTTTATTTTTTATACTTTATTTTAATTAAAGATATTATTTAATAACATTTTTGTCATTTCCGATATTTTATAAATTTTTTTCCAAGAAAAAAATAATGTTTTCAGACTTCACTTTGTTAAGGTTCGAATTCAAATAACTCAAAGGCGAGATTGAAAATAATTTATTTATATTTTTTAAAATGTATTTTAGAAAAATTGGACGTTTCGTTTTCCAGTTGTGTCATTTTATGTCTCAAAAAAAAATTTAATTTAATAAAAAAAAAATTGTTAACAAATAACGAAACACAAATATTTTCAGACTTAACCCTCTAACCGGCACGTATTGCAACGTGTTTGGGAAATTTGAATGTTGTCAACCGTTCCTACAGGAACATGTTACCGGTTAGAGGGTTAATTTCGTTAAGATACGGATTGAAATAACTATAAGACAAAGATTTAAGTGATAATTTTTTTAAAATTTATTTCACAAATCTCAAAAAAATGTAATTTAAAAAAAAATTAATTTTCAACCAAAAATTTCTTTTGCAGACTTAACTTTGTTAAAATTCGGATTCAAATACACCAAAGTCAAGGATTTAAAATAATTAAGTGATAATTTGTTTAACATTTATTTCGCACAAATCGGACACTTCGTTTTCAAGTTTTGAAAAACAATTTTAAAAATAAACTCTCCATAAATGAAAAAAAAAATCAATCACCCAATTTCCAAAAAAAAATGTTTTTTATTTCATTTCTAATAACTTCTTCATACGGTTTTTAAATTTTATTTTCCTTTCCGACACGTTGAAAGGCGATGATGTTGTCGTCTCATGCATTTCCTAGATTTGCATATTATTGTACAAAAATAAATTCAGTTTCACAACACATAATTTTCGTACTTGGCCAGCGCTATTATATTTTATTATTGATAGAAATCTTTCTGTTGGTATTTTTTTTTTAGAATCACAAACTGATTTATAAAAATAAATCAAGCACAAACTGTTTTAAAATATATTTATAATTGGTTACGGTTAACAATGGTTTTTGTTTTCTTTTAGAAATCCACATCTACACATTTCACTTTGCTTTATCTATCATTCTCATTTGTTGTTGCGTTTTTTTTTTAATTTGCCTCTTAGCTTTAAGTCAAAATTTAACAGACATAAAGGTCTTGGTTGTATGTGGGTATGTAACACCAAACAATCGAATTTCCTTTGTATTTCCGAAACACTTTGTTACAATTGCAATTCAATTCAATTATATTCCATTTTATTATTTAAACGAATTACATGTTTTAAATATTCTTCACTTAACACATGGCGAACGTAAATTGTGGCTTTTTCAGATGACACTTGATTCATATCAATCACTTCACATTTTCGGATTGCTGGCTGCTTTATTTGATTTATATTTTTGGAATTGTAAGTTAAATCTCTTTGACACTTGATTTTTTCGATATCTTGTTTAGAATACCTTTCACAGCTACAATTATTTTTCCATTTATCACTTTCACTCAGACAAATATTTATTCAAACAAAAAATGTATTTCAATCAAACATTTTCCTTCCACGCTCTATGACGACCAAACAAAAGCCCATTGATTTTATTATGGGAAATTAGTGTTTCAACTTTTAGATATTTATTTGTGTGTTAATTCACTTTGAATAGTAGACATTTTAGATTTACCTTTGCATGAGCCATAATTAATTTTCCACTTTCATGGCTTCAGATCTGTGATCATCAAAAGGAAATGTTACCAGATAAACAGACGAACTTAGTTAACCCTTCCACCCGAAATCGAAGAAAAACACAAGAAACTAAAAAAAAACACACACACGCACACACAAACTCTGTGAACATTAAAACGAACACAGCGCTCGAATACTCGTAACTCATTTAGCATAAATGCAACCTGATTTACAAATACACCGTCACACACACATACTCACACATTCAAGCGTCGCGACGCGTCGTCACAAGTTTGCTTTATATTTGATAACCGAACAAAGCCATACCGAGCGTATACACGATGTTACGCATCGTATAACGATGTCTGTGTTGCGAACAGACACACACGCCGAGCTACTCCTCGTCACTTTTAATTAATATCGTAAACTTTTTTGCCCGTTTTTTTGTTGTTGTTGTTGATGTTGTTTTCTTTTGTTTCTTTTATTTGTTTTAATGCTGGAAAAGTTGCTGGCAACTGGTAAGTGGTACAAACGCCAGTAATATGAAGATGACGTACGAAAGAAACACAAACCGGGGATAACTTCAACTGTTGAGGACGAGGAGAGCAGTGTGTTCACACCGTACGACCGAATGAATGACTGACTCAGTGAATGAATGGATGTCAGTATGTTAGTCGTCGAGATGGCTGGCTGTTGAATGGTAACCATAGGATATTAAGCGAATTGTTACACTCTCCGAGAGTGGTAGAAGTTAGAGCGGGGAGATGAAAGAGAGTTGTGTGATGGGAAACGGGAGAGCCAGCACCCGAAGAGGCCATACGGCGGGGGAGGCTGCCAGCATAAACAAACAAAACGGCATCAGAAGCAGCAGCAGTAGCAGCAGCAGTAGCTCCAAAAAGGAAATGTACAGGGCCAATGTTTTATACAAAAATTATTTCACGCCCCAAAGGTTCCTTTACTCAGCCTCTTAATATGCTTGTTTGTGTGTGTCTGTGTGTGTGTGTTTCTGCGTACATTTAAGTGTGTGCATGCGTGTTGCTGCGTCTGTGCTTTGGCAGCCTTCAATGAGAAATTTACCAAAGATCTTGTTTGGCTTGAACAAATGTTGAAATGAATGGGATACACGGCTGAATGGTTGCTTATTTGTTGTTGCTATTGTTGCTTTTTGTTGGGCTCAATGAGCTTTTTCGTCTTGTACGTTCTTGTTTTTTTTTTTTTTTTTTTTTTGCACAAACCTCCACCGCATAAATGCGTATACCCCAATAATAAAACCATACACACACACAGACAGAAGAATTCTTTGGGAATATACAGTGTTGTTGAATAGATTAGGTTCACCTTTTGAATATTCAGTGGAAGGGAATATTGAAAGTGGACAAGAAAGTACACAAAAAATAGAGAAAAGTCTACAAAATCCGTGGGGTTCAGATTGACATTAACGTGTCATTGGGCAGTAGACAAAATGTTGTAACTGACAATTTTTATTTAATTGAATTGAATTTTTCTGTACTGGACGCTATTTGTTGCAAACAAATATTTCTATCTATTTAACAAGGTTATGTAAAGAATCAAAATGTGGAGTATTTTTGAAAATAAAAAGGTGGTAAAATAACTGAACCGATTACAGTTTATGTGTTTGAAAAATCACAGTGAGATGGTAAATTTTATAGCTTTGTAAAGAATTTAAAAAAATATGACTTTTAAATAGTTAAAATCTGAATTACAGTCAAACTTCCATAACTCGAACTACCATAATCCCGTAGAAAAGTTTAACTTATGTCGACTTTCAGAAATGGAATTACTTTAATTTATTAATTGTTACTTTATGTATAAACTTCTAATTACTTGAAAACAGAACTTTGTAATGCTCATCAGTTGTCAGGAAGGTTCTATAACAAACCTCCACCTCCTCCTCATCATCATCATTTAGTGCGCGTTCTCCAAAGTAATTGATTTGGACGAAAAATTATCAGCAATATCGGCATCCGCAGAAAAGTCTAAAGAACTTCTTCATTATCAACCTTAGATATTTCTGACCAATGTATTTTTTTTTCTTTGTGGTCCACTTTAAACCTCAGAACACGTTTCGATGCCATCAGGACTTTATTATTTGGTTTATATCTCCGAAATGTTCGACTTATGAACGTTTGTGCCATTATTTTTCTACGAGTTGTAGAGAAATTCCATTTATGGAAAGTCGAGTGATAGAAGAGCACTTAAAGAGAATTGGTCTACTTAACGCTACTGCCACTAGAAGTGCTTCGAATTGAAGAAATTCGAATTATGTAAGTTTCACTGTAATTATTAAATATATGTTAATATTTAAATCTGAATTTTTGTCTTTTTGTTTTCTTTTTCACAAAGAACACATTATTTTGAAATTCTAACATACAGATAAAATTATAGCTTGCTATGAATACGAGAAGCCCTCAAATACAATGAAAAAAAAGAGTTAATCAATTTAATGAATTCTTACATCAATTTGATGACTTTTTTCTTCTTCAATTTGATATAGAACTTTTCATTAATTCTTCTTCAATTCCGTACATCAATTTGATGAACATTGTACATCAATATGATGAACATTGTACATCAATATGATGAACATTGTACATCAATATGATGAACATTGTACATCAATATGATGAACATTGTACATCAATATGATGAACATTGTACATCAATATGATGAACATTGTATATCAATTTTATAAACGTTGTACATTAATATGATGAAAAATGTTCATCAAATTGATGAACATGGTACATCAATATGATGAACATTGTACATCAATATGATGAACATTGTACATCAATATGATGAACATTGTACATCAATTATAATTTCTATAAAAAACAAAACATCATCAATTTGATGATTTTCTTCTTCTTCAATTTGATATAAAACTTTTCATTAATTCTTCTTCAATTCCGTACATCAATTTTACAAACGTTGTACGTTAATATGATGAACATTGTACATCAATATGATGAACATTGTACATCAATATGATGAACATTGTACATCAATTATAATTTCTATAAAAAACAAAACATCATCAATTTGATGATTTTCTTCTTCTTCGATTTTATATAAAACTTTTCATTAATTTGATGAACATTGTACATCAATATGATGAACATTGTACATCAATTATAATTTCTATAAAAACAAAACATCATCAATTTGATGATTTTCTTCTTCTTCAATTTGATATAAAACTTTTAATTAATTCTTCTTCAATTCCGTACATCAATATGATGAACATTGTACATCAATTTGATACTTCCTACTACATTTATTACACTTTAGTAGAGCATATCCCCAAAAACTTGATTGATTAATTTGATGTACAGAGTCGTTTCCATTTGGTGACGCTAGGACACAAGTTCTGGAGCCCATGAACATTACAGGCAAGAGATTGCAGACTCCAGGGAGACTGCGTAGCGCCAGTTTGAATCCATCTAACTCTCACTAAAATGTAAACGCCAATACATGGCCAATTCTGTGAGTACCAGAATTGACTTCCCTGTTAGAATAATTTGTCTCAATTCAAATTTGTTTCGAACAATATTGGACTCCAAGACCTCTTTACAAAAAATGGTTGGTTATCCGGTGTGTGACTATACCACAACAAATGCAGGTTCGTCTTCTAGTAAGAACAACAATAGTATATTTTGATCCGTTTTCCCTAACATTTCCACCGCTTTCCTCAGTACACGCTCCAGAAGCTGCAAATATGACTTTGGAACTCCTGCCCATATATGGGAGTTATATTGCATTTTTGTGACGGATGTAAGTGGTGTAAGAATTTAGGAGATCAGATGGCGAGATGTACATTTCAAATCACTTTAAAAAGCCTAAACATGTCACTTTCGACACTTCGAAAATATGGCCAGCCCAACGGGCATCACCCTGTATCTCCCTGTTTTTCACCCATTTAAATAGACGGCAATGCTGGATCACTGGTCTTCAGTGGACAGACAGACTAGATAATTCGACCCCAATCATAAATCTCACTCATAACTGGGATTGAGTGAGTCATTCATTGCTCGGCTTTTGTCTCCGACCTCCAGAGGACTTGGCCAATGGTTCAATGTGTATGAATGACAGAGGTTTCTGTCACCCGCAAAAGTTCGATTGAGTTCACAGTCCACTGACCCAACAGGTTGTCAATGAAAATACGAATTAGAGAAGGAGATGGCATGAACCTCAGTTTAAGAAATAAAAAACAACAAAGCTATTCTTTTCCAATCTAATAAAATCCGGTAGTTTCCAATCGACGATTCTATTCTAATGCAGTTCGGTGTAGAAGCACAAACTTAGGTTGTGTACATTTCAGGGTTCTTGTTTTTTTTTTTTTTTAGTGTGTTTCCTATCGAACAACTGACTCTATATGGGTATACACGCATCTGCGTGTGTGTGCGTGAGGCGTCTGTGTTGTGTATGTGTAGGTGACAGTGAGTGTTTGTGACAGGTTATGCTTACGTTTTATTTGTTTGTTGTCAAATGTTTTCCTCTCGCCATCACTCTCTGCCCGTTGTTCTCTTTGCTACGTCTCGTCGGGTTGCGTATGGTTTTGCCTGGATGCGATGCCATTATTTTCCCCCGGTCGCATTTGTTG
Organism: Hydrotaea cyrtoneurina; assembly: GCA_958296145.1. Lineage (NCBI taxonomy): Eukaryota > Metazoa > Arthropoda > Insecta > Diptera > Muscidae > Hydrotaea > Hydrotaea cyrtoneurina. Next base: position 43,809,458 of record OY282514.1, on the reverse strand, counting down.
TTTGTACGTTGGCCAGAGTGTTGGTGTTGCTGTTGTTATTGTTTAACACAATTCTGTTGTATGTTTTCGATGTTAACTTTAACGCATAACCGATCAACAACAAAAAATCAACGACACAACAAATGATGCTGAAATGTACCAAAAAAAAATTACCATGGCTCTCATATATCCTCCTTCCTGTGTGTGTCTGTGTACGTTTAAAGAATACAAGAATGTAGTTTCACTTAAAGGACTTTTTTGTGCAGAACATAAAAATTCATTAGAATTTCTAAACTGCTGATAACAGTTTTCACCCAATCTAAGCAATCAACTGTGAAAGAGAAATGAACTTCAAGTCACAGTGCGAGCGTATATAAAAAAAACTCAGATAGTCTGAAGTCATGTATTCGGTGTTTACTGTTTTTTGAGGAATTTTGGTAACAGGCTCGTTCGTATATGGTATTTACAATTCCCCCATAACGCGCTCTTAAGTAAATAGTCGCATGGGGATTTTTTATCTCTCTGACGTTTCCGTTGTCCGCACTTAAAATTAAACCGAAAAAAAACGGACTTTTTTAAATATTGATATCTAATTAGTCCACATCATTAGGTACGATAGTTGGTAGCGTGCTAGCCAATCAGCAAGGGGGTTATGAGTTCGATTTCCACCAGAGGCTTTGGTCTGTCGCTGCAAAAATCTAGCCCCTGGGACCCCAAAATAGAAAGAGACATAGCTGGTGTTTTTTTTCAAAATCGGAACGGCATCGACGTTGAACGAGGATTAAATTAAACTTATGTTTGCAACTGATATGAAAACGATGCGATATGGGTTTTGAGTTCAGTAAACGAAAGGTGAGCGATGAAGTTGTGTTTGGTGTTTTTGAGAGAAATATCTGTAACAACAAGACGTATAGACGTCGAACGAACCATGAGCTTTATGAACATGAACATAGTTAAATGCATGAAAATACATCGATTGTGTTTGGCCGGGCCATGACAATGAATCCAAACCCTCCAGCAGGAAGGCACAGACAGGGACATCCGGAACTGGAAGGATAAAGTGGATGAAAATAGAAAAAATAATCATTGTTATCTCGAACTGCACACGTAGTGCTGGGGAATAATTTCGTACGTAGACCAGGTTGTGGAGCCAGGAATATATGGGTCACTGTTCTGTTTACTATCAAATTGTATATACTCACGAATGGGAGCCTACTCTTTTAAAGGCGAAATCGAACGACAAATGTTTCTAGAATGAAACTGTAGATGGCTTTCGAGATTGAACCCTTAACCGTAAAGGCGCAGGTGAAGACTGCTGCGGGAAAATGTATGATGGTCTCTGCCTATTACGTCACTAGTAATACACATTAGGGTGGAGTGAAATTCAAAAAAAAAAGTTAACCTCGGAAAGAGATGTAGTCTGGGGTCATAATGAGGGGAAAATATAGAAAAAAATTTTAAAAAAGTTTTAGGTGTCGCGCCACTCCCTCGAAATTTGGAAATTATCGCTATTTTGGCGTTGATTTTAGAAAAATCCTAAAAAGTTGTATGTCAATAAATGTTTGCAATAGCGCAAACAATGAAATAAGGGCATGAACAAATTTAAAAAAAATTTTCTCACTGTTCAAGAATTTCAAAAAGTAAAATAAGTCAAATCGTGCCTTCTTCAGAAAATTGACTGAACAATGAAATCGCCACCAAAGCTACAAATATTAGTCGATTATCCTCATATTTGCCTCAAATACTTTTGTTTGGGCACTGAACAAGCTCAAACTTTTAAATTTCGAATAAGATAAGTCGTTAATTTTTAGGATTTTTCTAAAATCAACGCCAAAATAGCGATAATTTCCAAATTTCGAGGGAGTGGCGCGACCCCTAAAAATTTTTTAAATTTTCCGAGGTTAGGTTTCCTCATATTTGCCTCAAATACTTTTGTTTGGGCACTGAACAAGCTCAAACTTTTAAATTTCGAATAAGATAAGTCGTTAATTTTTAGGATTTTTCTAAAATCAACGCCAAAATAGCGATAATTTCCAAATTTCGAGGGAGTGGCGCGACCCCTAAAAATTTTTTAAATTTTCCGAGGTTAACTTTTTCAAATTAAAAAAAAGCATATTTTCACTCCACCCTAATACACATATCGTCGGTACGCAGATAAAACCATCTCTGAGTTATTGTTTCTGAGTTACTGAAGATTTAAAAATAAATGTGTGTGAATCTGTTGGACATAAAATGAATTTATTTGATGCAGTTACTACAAAACTACTTTCAATAGACATGGGAGTTTTTTTTCCAGGACATAGACAATCACTTTTGAGACACTTTTGCATCATTAAGTGCATTTCACAAAAAAGTGGACGCTATGTGCGGGCATATCAAGGCGTATTTTACCACGTTACAGTATTTGGCCTCACAGTGAATTGACCATGATCCACTAATTGGTAATTGTCAGTTTGACCACGAAGCCATAATCAAATGTGTGTTGGTTTATTGAGCTAACGAAAGTTTTCGTTTGATCAGAAAGTTTATTATTAACAAGTGCGAAAGTCTCAGTAAACCGGTTAAGTGCCAATTTACACGATGACTTTTTGGCGTGACTTTTTTTTAAATTCTCCTTTGGATTTGCTCCCGAAAGTCATATGAATCTATACGTTGACTTTTTCTTGCGACACCATTTGATTTCTTGACGTTTATACTTGAATCTTGTTGATTCATAGACTTGTCGAATTGCAAAATGTGTGATATCAAAAATAAATTTTAAAAAAAACCTCAAAATGTGTGAAGCAAAAAAGAAATTTAGAAGAAAAAAAAAACTCAAGTTTGTGACTTTTTTTCTACCCCGCATCTTCTCTACAGCATTCGCCTACAAATTTGAAAATCATGATTCTAAAATTAAGCAAAATGTCATCGTGTAAATCAGTAAATATCCTCAGTAAATATCCAATACGACAAGTCGATCGAAAAGCACATTCGATCATCATCGTGAAACAGGCAGTCGTATTAGTAGTTTCTATGAAAAATACCCAAAATGAAAAATGATCCAAAATAGTTAAGAATACCCAGTACAGAGTTCTTAAACTAACTTTTCAAGACCTTTCCATGTAGAGTTTAGAGCGCACAACCAGCCGAATACTGGCTTATGTGTATGTCTAAGGACATGAGGCGGAGAAAAACCGCCTCCTCTTCTCAACCTAACCTAACCTAAGAATATCCCAAATGAAAAATTACCCAAAATAAATAAAAAAAATCCCCTCAAAAACCCAATATGAAAATGTCCCCATAAAATATTGAAAAATCCCCCAAACAATTTATGAAAAACAACCCACTGCAAAAATCCCCCCCAAATATTATGATAAATACCCCAGAAATACAAAATACACTATTTGAAGTTATAAATTATCATCCTAAATTCGCTATGTACTTTTTTTGTTGCCATCGTAATTCAAAGACCAGCAACTGTGCCATTGCCATCAACAAAGTTTGCCTTACAGTCTCAATCAATTTGAGTTAAACACACGAACAATGCACGACAAGTGTACAACTTTAATGAGTCTGTATGTAAAACATGTTTATCACTTAAAAACAAACAAAGGCACCCACACACACACACACAACTGTGCGCTTCAATTCCATCACACTCTGAGGCAACAACCATTGGTATATGAGCAATTTGACACACGCTGTTGTTCCACATTTTGTCGTTAATATCAGTTCGGCATTCGACACAGTCACAGACACCGACAGCGAAACTCACGCGAATATTTCCTTTGTTTCGTTGAACAAATATCAGGCATGTCCGTGTACATGTGTCTGTAAGAGTATGAGTAGTTCTGTATTATTGTTGCTTATGTATTAACACTCACACATGTTCGTTGAAGGGGTGTATTGCATATGCATGTGTTGGCATGTGTGTCACGGTGTATTTGTCGGTTTTGTGTAAAGGATTTTAAACCAAATTTTTTCCTGACGGCTAACAACAGTCATCGCCGCCCGCCAACTGGCCGGCCATCGTGCAAGGCGGCCCTCCCACCGCCAACCATCAACTTTGTGTGACGGGTACACTAACCGAATTTAACCACAATGAGAGGAACAATGGCCACACAACAATAGCCCGCGTACCAAGAGCAACAACACCATTCACATAAAGAGCAACACCACCAGCGTTAGAACAAATTTAACATTTTTTATAGCATCCACGAATCGTGGGAAGGGCGGCGGGAGAGTGTTGTAAATTTGTTATTCGGAATATGGATTGGGAAAAACATAAAATATATAAGTTCGTTAGCATCTACAAAAAAAAATAGATAGAAATTGAATATGAAAAAATGTCCCTATAAGAGAGTAAATCTTAAATTTATTTGAACAACAAATTGTATTTAAAAGTCAACTGATCAGTCAGTCAGTTTGTGTGACATAAGTAACCAGTCAGCTAATTTCCCCTAGATTTAGTTCGCCGAGACAACAAATAACATTGTGATCGTTGCAGTTTACTAAATCGCCAATACTATCTTAATATATATTTACCCTCGACACTGATTCACTGATACACTGATACACTGATTCACTGACTCTGTCACGCAGTACGTAGGCATTCTATAATTCTATAATAAATAATAAAAAAAATAATATTTTTTTTTTGTACAGAAATTGTGTTTTCCCCAAATTTTTTTTTTACCAAAATTTTTTTTTCCCAAATTTTTTTTTCTACAAATTTTTTTTTTTTACAAAATTTTTTTTTCAACAAAATTTTTTTTTCAACAAAATTTTATTTTTCAACAGAATTTTTTTTTTCAAAAAAAATTTTTTTTTTCAAGAAAAATTTTTTTTTTCAACAAAATTTTTTTTTTCAGCAAAATTTTTTTTTTTCAACAAAATTTTTTTTTTCCACAAAATTTTTTTTCCATATTTCAACGGGCGCCATAGGCGCATTACAACTTACTAGTTAATAATAGGAACCACGATTTCGATGAAATTATGATCATTCCTACACTTATTGTATATTCTATATATATTCTGTTTTTGGATATATTCTGTTCAAGATTTAGCTGTTCACAAATATTTTGAATATTTTGAACTGAAATTTCTAAATAAAATCTGATTCAAAATAACAACTCTGGTTGGAAAACCCTTTAGCTTTGCGTTATGAAAAATGTGCATGAATATGTTGCTGTGGTCACCGATCAATGGGCTCTATGAAAAATGCTCCACAAAAAAATGAAATATCCCTCAAAAAAATTGGTAATTTTTGGATAGCATTTCATTTTTTGTATTTGGAGAATATATTTTGTTTATAATGTTAGTTTTTTTTTTTGAGGTATATTTCATAATATTTGGGGATTCAGTATTGAGTAATTTTTTATAAAATGTTTGAAGAATTTCTCAGAATTTGGTGGGGATTTTTCATTTGGGATTTTTCACTTATTTTGGGAAAATTGTGCTGCACAATATGTTTGTTCACCAAAGTTTCTAAAAATTTTGGGGAAAAACCTGGACATTTAGGTATTTACCCATTTCCCATATCTATATCCCAATAGGGACATAACAATTTTGTTATCTTTAGTGTCAAAACGCTAGTCGAAGTCAACATTTTCATCATTGTTAAGTTTACTTACGATCAACGTTTGGAAACTCTGTGTGTAATTTTTTAAGTCATAGAAATATAACCATGTTCGGACAAACGTTAAAAATTCAAGGAAACAATCGACAACAAAAATAAATGTATCTTAGATCTCAATAAATATATGAACACTAGTATGTTGTAATGCGCCTATGGCGCCCGTTGAATTATGGAAAAAAAATTGTTATTGAAAAAAAAAATTGTTGTTTAAAAAAAATTTTTGTTGAAAAAAAAAATTTTGTTGAAAAAAAAATTTTTGTGGGAAAAAAAAAAATTTTTGTAAAAAAAAAAAATTTTGGTAAAAAAAAAATTTTGGGAAAACACAATTTCTGTACAAAAAATAATAATATTTTTTTTATTATTATTTATAGAAAATTATAGAATGCCTATTTAAATTCCTACGTACTGCGTGACAGAGTCAGTGAATCAGTGTCGAGGGTAAATATATATTAAGATCCTAGGAACGATTCTTCAAAGTGTATCAATTCACATTCACAGCGTATGCGTAATTTTACTTTGAAAGCCTATCACTCATATGTACAGGTGGTTAATTAAATTGAATTGATGTAATTTTAAAATAGTTGGAACCATGTTAACACGAATTGGAATTTTATTAGCGATTTTGACTTTTTTTTATTTTATATTTTCACAATTTGTGTTCTTTATGGGAAGAGCTTCCATTTTTGCCTCGGAGAGTAAATGAAAATTCCAAACGATTTCCAAGATATGAGTCTGAAAAAATGATCACATTTTTGCAAAAATTACACATGACTGTGGGCAAAACTGGGAGACATGTTTTTGTTTTGCTTTTGGTCTTTTATCACGTAGTGTTGGTCGTATGTGGTTATATGTTTTCATGTTGCACTGTGAAATCATTAAGAATGACTACCGAAATTTTGGGTCGGTGGTCGCAACTCTAAGAGCGCTTACCCCAATTTTCGGCCTTAATAATCCGACAGGCTGTGATCGAAGTGACGAAAATGTCGCAGCTGTAAGTGTATCCGTTTAAAATGAGTGGGTATCTCTTAAACCAGACTGTTGTTTTGCGAAAAGATCTTGGCCTTCATCCTTATAACATCAAACTGACTGAAGAACAAAAGCCTCTTAAAATGCCGAAACATTTTCGATTGGTCTCTGGCAATGAAATTTCAGAATTTCGAAAGAACGAACAAATTCGTTTTATGGAAACAGGCAGTAAGATTTGGTTATGGAAAATTTCATGAAAAGATTATGGTTCATCTTTATTATGAAATAAACATTCGATCGTTTATCTCAAAAAATTGTATTTTTCTTTGAATATCGAAATTACACCTCTTGTTGGAAAACCCTGCATAATCAGGGACTTTCCAGACTTGATTGTTTACTTATCTGTGTGCATGTGCATCTCTGCGGCCAATTGCCTAATATCGTTTCTATATTCATTTATCCATTTCATTCATAGTTTGTGTTTTTTTTTTTGGAACTCATTAGTTCTTAAGCATTCCATGGCTAATGGCTGGTCGCTATTTTCTCAATGTAACCCTAGCAAATATCTCATGACTCGAGCCTAAGATCGTCGCATATTATCACACTGTGCAGCGTATCCCAGCTCCATTCTCCACTTTCGTACTGCCCCTTATGTAGGGGCAATTTTCGGGGTTTGGTTTTAAATATTTGAAGAAAATGTCCTTGCATCACTGAATGTACTTCAGCGTCCGCCAATATTTTTAAACTATCAGCTCGCTTTATTTGTATATCGTCGTAAACGAATGATATGTGAATAAATGTAATGAACATTTTCAACATATAATGGATAATTGTATTACCCTTTGCATATCCACTGGTATATTTTAATTTATAACCGCCGCTATGGCTGTTTTTTTTTTGTACTTTCTGCTTTGTAAGTTATTACTTTCACCAACGGTGGACGGAAATGGATGTGTTCGCAATGCCAGGAAATAACCAAAAATCACAATTGGAGCAAAGAGAATTTAACAGCAGCAGCAGCAAAAAAAAAACAAAACAAACACATTTATGGCAAATACAAATACAAACACAAATAAATGTTTTTGGAATTATCAAGAAATTTGTACAGCTCATATAAGACGATGTGTATGTATGGGTTTTTGTGAAACAGATTTGAACATTTCTCTTGTTAATATTATGAGTTTGTGTGGGTGTGAGTGTGTGCATTTTGTAGCTCTGGTTTTGTGATATTCGTTTTTGTTAACTTTGGTTGCCTGCTTCCAGGCGCCCGACTAACGTGCCTTGGTTATGGCAATACAAAAGTGTTTGATTGTATGTAAGTGTAGGTATAGGTGTGAGTGGGTGTGAGTATTTGTGTTTAGATAACAATAAAAAGAAACAAGAACGACCCACCAACCGACGGTATGGAACCCTTTTTTTTTTCTTTTTCTGAAGCATGAACAAAGTATTCGTATATGACTTTAATGTGTTTTCTCGTTTGGTTAAAAAATTAGATTTCCTCGAAATATTTTTGCCTTGACTTTTGTTTCCAGGCGTTTGTTGACTGGTTTTCTCTCGTTTCCTTCTTTGTTGTGTTTCGTGTTTTTTTTTGTGTTCTTCTTCTTCTGTTACAACAGTTATGTTTATTTCCTTCCATTTAATGTGATTAGATCCTTTTGTGTTTGGGTGTGAGTTGCTAAACGTTTAATTTAATTCATATTTCCCAACAAGACCTTTGCTGAATTTATTCGTATTTGGCGTGAGCTCATATCGTAATATTCAACATGGAATAATTGTTGTTGTAAATGTTACAACGTATCCTACTGCACATGGGGTTGAAATGAAGAAAACTTTGATTTTCAAAATCGAATTTTAATATAAAATTCAAAGTCTTTTTTTTTTGTAGCTCTTATAAAGGAATGTTTTTCTTCTTTTTCGTCTTTTTCCAGATTTATACAAGACCAGTTTCTATGGTCCAAAAATATGCATCACCTTTATGTTCGACAAACTCCTTGGCTGAAAAAATGTTAATGCAGCAACTTCTGGTTATATTTATATTTTGTGTTCCGTAAATTCACTGCTAGTCATCTTTAAAGTCTTCAGTGTAACGAAAATGGTAGGAACGTTAAAAATCTCCGCGAATACTTTCAAATTAACGTTCAGTTATGTTTTAAGCACTCTGAGGAAACGAATTTGTTAGATCGAGAGGAAATACATCTTTTAACCATGACTTTCCTCACTAATGAATATTTTTACTCACTAATCTAATACGCTGTTTTAGACACACAAAAAAGCAAACGATATATTGAGATGTTTTTAATCTTTCAGGTCAATTTCAACATAGGTTTTCCGAGTATTTATCACTGTCGGGCTCTATGACAAATAAATCAAATGCATAATGTCCTCTCAAAAAAAATGAAGAATTCCCCAAAATAAATGAAAAATCCTCCCAAAAGCCCAATATGAAAATTCCCTTCAAAAATTCTCAAAAAATCCCACTAGGGTTTCTAAAAAAGAAATATTATACCTGGCTCATCGTGATAATGACAACTTGTGGTGTAAAGTATTTTTGAGAATTATTTCAGATGTTTTTGAAATATTTAGTGGTACCACAAACCGGGTTTTTTGGGGAAAATTTGTTTTTTCTGAGTTTATCTTGAAATACGATAAACACAAGTTGGTCAACACATTTGAATTGGCATCATCGTGTCGCCTATACATACAAAAGGAAAGAGAACAAGACACATGTTCAATTCTGAACAGCCATTGTAACAAAATGGAGTAGTAGAACTTCGTCAGCCGCTAAAGAACGGAAAATATAATTTACCGCGGAATGTTAATAGAATTATTGGACCGAAAGCAGCCATAATTTATATCAACTGGTGCAACTTATTAAACCAGCGAAAATACATAAAACTTCTTTCAAGTAAAACAAAATATGAGAAGAAAATTATTTCATTTCTCTAATGGATTTCAAAGAGATTTATCCATATTTTCATGGACGTAACCATAGATCATTATCATCGTTGTCGCCCACACCAACCATCACACTCGTGTTCCCAGCAGCAGCAGTGCCGCCATAATCATGTTCATCATCATTATCGGGAAACAGCCACAAAATATCAACGATAGATAGAGAGAGGGAGGAGAGAGAGAGAGATAGTGTTTGTGCAGCAAATTCATTTGACAGAGATATATCTATACATTTGTGTGTATATAATCGCAAATACATACGAGTATATCGAAATCGAAAAAATGCAAGTTAAAAAGTTATTGTCCGGAGAAACGACTTGCAGGTACCCTAAACTATATTTTGTACCTACTCGTATAAACGGATACTCTGCGGAATAATGTGTACTCTGTCTTAAGCGGATACCTAAGAGACGAAGAAAGTTGTCCGCTTATGAGAGAAGTGCATAAGCAGACTGTTACAGAATGCAGTGTCCGTTTATGTGAGATGTACGTTGGGACAACAATTTCGTTTCAGTTAATCGAAGTTCGCTTTGTTGAACAAATAAATGCAAGGTTCTACATAAACTAAATGCAAGGTTCTTCCGATCTTAGATTTGTGTAGAAATATTGGAATTCCGTAAATAAGAGTCCTAGAGCGATAGAGGCAAATCCTGTGATCACTTTTTTCCATCGAAAAATTCAATATTTTTTTGGGAAAACTTCAAAGAGCCACATCTCAGTAAATAAGCATCCTACAGCAAAGAAAAGCGAATCCTGTGATCACTTTTTTTCCATCGAAAAATTCAATATTTTTTGGGAAAACTTCAAAGAGCCACATCTCAGTACATGAGCATCCTAGAGCAAAGAAAAGCGAATCCCGTGATCACTTTTTTTCCATCCAAAAATTCAATATTTTTTGGGAAAACTTCAAAGAGCCATATCTCAGTAAATGAGCATCCTAGAGCAAAGAAAAGCGAATCCTGTGATCACTTTTTTCCATCGAAAAATTCAATATTTTTTGGGAAAACTTCAAAGAGCCATATCTCAGTAAATGAGCATCCTAGAGCAAAGAAAAGCGAATACTGTGATCACTTTTTTCCCATCCAAAAATTCAATATTTTTTGGGAAAACTTCAAAGAGCCATATCTCAGTAAATGAGCATCCTAGAGCAAAGAAAAGCGAATTCTGTGATCACTTTTTTCCATCCAAAAATTCATTATTTTTTGGGAAAACTTCAAAGAGCCATATCTCAGTAAATGAGCATCCTAGAGCAAAGAAAAGCGAATCTTGTGATCACTTTTTTCCCATCCAAAAATTCAATATTTTTTGGTAAAACTTCATGCTGACTAAAAAGGCACCTTTCCCTCCGACATATTTTCTTTATAAAGCACCACTTTTCAATAGCTTTAGTATTTCTTGTTTGCTGTCAATGTTGATATTAATAATAATTTTGAATTAAGCTCCATACTTCCTCATCGTCATGAGTGTTCTTTGGAAGGGTTCGGAATGCAGCATCGAAAATAGAGCAACACTTTTTCAACATCCAGCATAATACAGGGTGGGTCATTTACAATTATGAAGTTGAATGGGTTATAAAAGAAATAGTTACTACTGATAATTTTTTGAAATTTCTGGTATTATGGGATAATGGAACACAATATCATTTATGTATCAACCACGACTGGCTCGGCAGCACCTCATCCTATCAACCCATTTTTTGAAGTGTCACGTGTGGCTTCTCTGAACCCTATATGCGGCAAAATTTTGCTTATTGACATAGCAGCCGAGATAAAAATGATCTTAAGCTGAAAACACGATTTTTCGGTAAAATACTTCATTTCCTGCTAAGCAATTTTCAACCCATTGGGCGAAGGGAAAACGCAAATGTCAAACATAAATCTGAAAATAAAAATAAAAATTTAATTTTAAATAGTCCATCCTTTACAAATGCATGAAGACGAGGTGTGTTTTGTAAATTGTTAGATTTCATCTACATTTGGAAAATAACATTCACTATTTGGAACAGAAGTTTTATACTCTGTGAGTCAATGGCGCAAATATCACACAGTTTCAGCAAAGCGAAGTCACCTGAATGTGTCGGACCATGAAAAATATTTCAGTTATTCGATTTCTTCAGTTAAGCGGAGTAAATTGAATGGAGTGAACAAAAAAAAAAAACAACTGGGGAAAACAATCGCTTTCACTTATCCGAAATTTGTTAGTAAAGCGTATTGCTCAAAGAAGGAAAGATAATTATTTATTTGTGTATCGAAAGCGGCCGCCCACTGTTTGAATTATTAATTTCCCGATACTAGTAATTCTAACCAAAAATGTTTAGAAAATCCTGACGATTACTAAAATATGGGATTCCTGTATTGGCGTGTCAAACAACCCATAATTTACATATACAAATCCTTTATCAAAAATATGTGTAAGTTTTAAGTCCTCTGTATGAAAGGTACCAGAAAGGGTACCCCACAGAGTTACTATGCCAATTGACTTACGAATGTGGCCCCCAAAACACGTTTGGCGTCTTGAGCAATTATTTTGCTCCGTTATGCTTTTTGGCCATAACAACTGATGTACCTATAGTTTCCCTTCTCTGTAGGGTGATAATATAAAAATTAAAACAAAGAAGTTTACACCCAAAGATTTGTGCCAGTTGACAATCGGGTAATTGGCAAACCATAAATTACGCTTTAGCTGAGTTTTTCAAAATCCTCCGTCTATATATTTCGATATAGTGATGGACTTGCTCATTATTGTGATAATTATTAGAAACAAGCTTTGTGAAGAAACCGAAATGATTTTCAGCCGTTTGCATATTTCTATAATGAATAGGCATGGGAAACCCTATTATCCTTATATTTTAGGTTTAGGTTGTCTTCAGCTATTTTATTAACAATACTACGGATAACATTTTTGTGTAACATTCCAGCCCTCTAGCTCAACACTATATAGGTCGTTTATGTCCCTTTGGGGGAAAAAGGTAGAAAGGCAACCCTAAAACAGCTGAAAATGTACTAGGAAAAAAAATGTCATAAAATTCTACTATTAGTCTCTGAATAAACCAATGCTCAAAACTCATCTTAATTGCCCGAAATATGTTGAAACTAAAAATGTCTCTTGTGGGATCATTTCAACTAATACCGAAATTTTAGGGGAATGATGTGAATGGGAAACATATTCTACGTAAAATTTTACTATAAGTCACCACATAAAATAAAAGTATAAATTTAAGTTCTTTTATTATATAGGGTTATCCATTTCCTGGTTTCAAAAGTATAGGGCTGAAATTTGTCCGGTGTCAAACTAAGTTGAAGAATAAGACTTGAAGAATTTGTGGTTTCAACAAGACGGTGCCACATTCCACACAACTGGAGTGAATATGGCTTTATTGCAAGAAACATTTCCTGGCCGCGTAATTTCTCGTCGTGGCGACATAAACTGGCCACCAAGATCATAAGATTTCACACCATTAGACTTTTTTTATGCAGATAAACCATTAACTCTTGAGCACTTTAGATCGAACATTCGTCAACTATGTGCCACAAAATGGTCCAAAATTACCTCAAAAGAATCAATGCCTGCAACACTTCGCGTGTTGGTTAAATGGCGTTGTGACGTTCAAACTTTATAATAAAAAAGAAATATCATGAAAAAAAAAATATTTTATATGTATTTTATTTACGTTTACTTTTGAAAACGCAAAATGGATAATCCTTTATTAAGCTAATATGGCATCATACACAGCAATAGCAAAAATGTTTCCCGTAGTATTCTTAATAAAATTGCTGAAGACACTCTGCAGAAGATCCAGAATAAAAACCCATGTTCGGCTAGAGTTCCCGAGAAGCTCTCCAGAAAAGTCGTCATCTACTTAAAGCTGGCGTTTCTTGTTTTCGTAGAATACCAAGACCATACTGTTTATTAAACGAATCCAACACAATTGCTAAGTGCAACGTTATTAAAAGATTAATGACTGAAATTACTAACGAATGTAATCCCGAGGACTGACGTATCTTTATAGATTCATCATTTCTAGATTCTTTATTAGGATAATTCCAGGATTCCTATTGCATTTGCGTATGGAATTGACATGAAGGAAACTTATGACGCGATAAACATTTTATTAGGTGCGGCAAAATATAATGACCTCCAATTGCAGATCTGTTGTGATTTAAAAGATGTTAACTTCATTTCGGCTATGAAGACGGAATATCTTTTTTTCTAGGCATATGGGAAATCAGATGAAAGGCGAACCAATATGACAGAAAACAGTGGGTGCTAAGGTTTAAAAGGTCATATATTCGAGCATTAGGGGAACGATGGTTGCCGAGAAAGTTGTAAATAACTTTGCCATCCGGCAAGTTCGTCTTGTAAGAGCATTTGCTCAAACTCACTCGTTTTGGATAAGTTTATGTATAAGTTTTTGTCAGGGCCATTAAAAACTCCTATATTTGTTCCCCATCCATCTGCATACTGCATACATTTGCAGTCAGAATCTGTTTACAGAACATTGTTATTTTTTGAAAAAAGTTTAATTTTGTTTCACAGTGTTATAAAATCTAAACAAAAGACGACCGACATCAAGAAACCAAATTCGAAGGTAGAATTGTACTTTCGAAACATTGATTGGTTAATTTTCAGGGTAGCAGTTAAGACATTGTTACATATATAGAAGTAGAGCATACATATTTCACGATTTTCAAATGGATCTATGTTCTGTGGACAACCAGATCAACGTTGTCTGTATACAACTGGACATTTTTAACTCTTTGAATATACGGGATTATTACCTTATAGTGAAATTAAAGTAGTTACCTGAAAATGGTAAATAAAAATTGATTAGTAATTGATCGGTTGAGATAAATAAGCGCCGACAAAATAACACATACATATATATATGTGCCAAAATATCAAAATATAATTTTTTTAATTTTATTTACAACTTTTCGAACTCCGAAGCGATAATCACAATCAAAAAAATACAAATCGTCACTTAAATAAAAATTACTTCCTGTTTTCATAAAACGAATTTGTTCGTTCATTACAAATCGTCAATATTGAAAGCATTATAAAGTGGGTTTTAGACATTATTGAATTGTAATTTTCAGATATATTTTAGATATCGACATGTGATACACAATCCCAAACGAATAAGCCCTCATCACTGATAAAAATTAATTTTATTGGGCATTCAATTTTGACGATTTGCAACTGCCGAACAAATATGTTTTATGAAAACAGACAGTTAATATTTTATTTTTCTGAGTAATTGGTTATAGAATAGAGTAATTAGTTATAGAATGGAAAATCTCCCCACAACTTCGTTTAGGGATCTCAAGAAATGCATCTCCTTTCCGTATACAACTTTTTGTCTCACTTCAACGAATATCTTTTCTTGAGTGTCAACGTATTGACGCAAGACACTTATCTCCACATAATCGACTGTGTGAACATTTCGGTGAGGTTGCCAGTGTATTTGAATGTGTGTAGATGTGTATGTGTATGTCTAGTTATTTAACCATTCTCGTATATAATTTTATCTGCAGCATTATTTGCGCTGTTTTTATCGCTTCGCTCCGAGTAGTTTATCGCTGCACTTTGTTATTCTTGTTTGGCTGCGTTGAGTTTATAAAGTTTATGGTTTTATTCGATTTTTATGTTGCTCCGCCGCTATTCTTTTCATTCATTTATTTTGTGGAAAATTGTTCTTAACATTTTCGTTTGTATGTTTTTCTTCTTTATTCTTCTTAATATTTTTGAGGTCTTGGCTTGTGTGTGAGTGTGTGTTGTTAGCCAGCATTGCCGCTTTTCCGGTTAAATAATGCACTTGGGAAATTAATTTTGTTACATTATTCGTTTTTTTTTTTTTATTTTAGTTTCATTTTGGCCCAGTAGGTTGCCATTTTAGTTTATGTATTCTTTTTCTCTGTCTCCCTTTCTATGAGTGGAGGGCATGGCTGTGATGGTGTTTAATCGGCATTTGAGTTTTCGATGCCATTAATCACATTCACTGAAATCGGTGCTGTGCTCGTAATCGGAAAAGGAATTTCGTTCTTCTTACGTGTTCGAATTGGAAATGTATAAGTTTCATAATTAATGATAGTTATTGTACTGAGTAGTGTTTTGTACTGCACATTATTTGTATTCCATTCATTCGTCGCTAATCGTAGAAATCCAGATCAAACATTTATGGGGCCACCGCAGAAATGCGTGCGGAGTAACGATCATTTAATCACATGCAGTGAACCGAATAGACAAATAAAAAAGAAAGGTAAGGAAAATGTTTAATTTGTGATTGTGGGCGGTTATACTGCCAGTGTATTGACTGGAGAAATGTATCCATGTGACAGAAAGATTGTTAATTATCAATATTGACAGCAAATAAAATTCCAATTAATTTTTACATGGTTCGAGCTATTTTAAAATTACAACAATTCAATTTAATTAACCATCTGTACGTAGGAGTGATAGGCTTTCAATATAATATTACTCATACGCTCCAAAATTGGCTAATGCTATTGTAGATAGCAAATGTGGTTTGATACACTTTTAAAATCATTCCTAGGAAGTTCATATATTCTAGAAAGTTCTTCATTGAGATCTTAGGTACATTTTTGTTGTTGATTGTTTCCTTGAATTTTTAACGGTTTGCTACCTATGGATCAGAATAAGGGAAAAATGGTTAAAAAAATATTTTTTTTCATTTTATATACAGCTCTAAGGGAAAAATGGTTAAAAAAATATTTTTTTTCATTTTATATACAGCTCTACTCGCGGACAGCTCCCCTAGACGGACAAATTTCAAATTAATCTCCGCTGGGACATCTCCCGTAGTCGGAACAAAACCACTGCCACTGTCGGTGTCCGCCCATCGGAGCTTTCACCATATTCACAATTTTAGCCAAAATTAAATTTTCATTTCCATATTCCCCCTGTTGTGTTTTCTATGGCTGCTCTCCTTACCAAATTTGGCAATTTAGTTTATTGAAGTTAGCATTTAGCCAAAAATCTCCTTCTCCATATTCTATGGCTGAGATCCTTACATAAAGTCTTTCAGATGGTCGAATACCATAAACCCAATTGTTGCGATAGACGACGAGGAAACAACGTCCATTGGACACATCGGTGTCTTCATTAATACGGGAGCTACGCCTGGGTACGCACTCTACGGCTGCCAGTTGGATGGATTGATGACCAAAAGAGTTAAACTGATGAGAACAATGTCTTGAATGACCTGATCATTGGGAGTGCACGGGACAGTGAGATATCATCAACATTTTGTTCTCCAAAAACCTTAAGACATTTCAACCAAGTGGTAGAAACTGTAAGAGAGAGCGTTGGCGATATTGTAATCGGGTTCAGCATTTGGCGTCAGTGGAATCACTTTGCGAAGCATTCTAAAGGATGCTTTTTATGACGTGCCATTGACAAAGACAATATTGCCGGGCCATCGCTGGAATACGGAAAAACTGCAGCGTCGATTCAAGACCTCAAAGATAGAATTCGTGAGGCTATCGATTTGCGATTTGGTTATGGAAAATTTCATGAAAAGGATATGGTCCTGTAAGCGTGGTCGTAGAGGCCATTTGGCTGGTGTTGTTTTCCATTATTAACGCCATACCTTCCTCTTTATTATGAAATAAACATCCGATAATGTATCTCAAAAAATTTAATTTTTCTCTGAATACCAAAAGGTGTTCATGTTGGAACACCCTGTATTTATCCACTAACTGTCCAATAATTTGGACGGAATCCGATTCGTATGGCAGCTGTATCAAATATGTTATTTGAAATATCGACAACATTCGCTACAATGGAGCAATCATTTTCATTTGCTGGCAATTGCTTGAATGGAAGGACAGAAGGGGTCTCCGAGTGGAGGTGCATCTTAGGATGTACCACCCTTCCTAACCTAACCTAAGGACAAGCAAACTTAATCCTAGGACAATAACGTTACAAAGTGTTCATTGATGACAACATGGGGGTCGCAGACACATTTTTATCGCCAAACTAATTAATTATTTGTATAACAATTAAAATGCTGTAAGCAGAAAATTATAATTTCTATCGATATGTCACTTTCCGATTAAAATCAATTAATAATAAAAAAAACGTCTTCTGCAGCCGACAAGAATTTTACTTTGGCTTTTTTATTTTTTTAGTATTTTCTTTTATTTCTATTACAATTTTGCCGAAGAACGAATAAAATGAGATTTCCCAACTAACCAAAAACTAAAAGATTTAGGAAATTAAAAACGTTTAGATGTTTTGACTACTCGACTCGTTGGTAGAATACACACGGTTTGGTTTTCCATTCAATACACAACTGCACAGTCTTCCAACTTTTGCTAAGGGGGAGGGAATAAAAACATTTTCCCAAATATGCCCAGTTGTGGCAGTTGTGAATTTTAAAATATTGTCTCAATCTCTACCCAGCTTTCAAAATAAAGGTTTCATCAAATTTAATTGCTGTTTGTACATCGCAGGCAATGTTGTTTAGAACAAAAACAAAAAAAAAACAATGTTCCCTGAATATTTAATATGTAGCGACATTCGTTCACCTCTCGATTTTGTTCAAGTGATTCGTGATTTATTTAGTATCTGCTCGTCTGTGTGAACATTAAATTTCTATTAACCAATCGTCCTTCTCTCTCACTCACTTTCATCCCATTCTGCCATTTCATTATTTACTGTGTTACTTCGTTCGTCTGCAATCGTTTTATATTCGTTTTTTTTTTTTGCTTCATAATTTTAAACAGTTGTAAAATTTTATGATTTCGATCTGGCGGAAAGCAAAACGTACTCGCAGGGACTACAAACTCAACAGAGCCACCGACGGAGTAAACTCGAAATGGTGACGATGGAGTATTTCAAAGGGGGGGAGGTGGAAGAAGGTTTCGGTGTCGGTATGTGTGTGAGAACCACGAGAAGGTCTTGTTTCCGTTATCGTAGGAAAATGTAGTTTACGCTACATTTCCGGTTATCGTTAAAGTCTAACACTCATGCATATGTGTGTAGACACTTACGGTGGTGTGGCACAGTGGCTAAAATCAATGGCATTTCGGAGATGAGACCTCCATTCAAAATGTGTCATAGACTAAGTCATAGCTGACTAAAAGGCTCGCCCATACATCTCACACCGAACAGCTTTCGCCAGCTCCATCTTGTGGTCTGCAAGTGCGACCAGAAAGCCAAAGCCGATAGACCACCTTCTGAAGGAGTACCAGAACAAGTGGATGTTGATGAAATGAACCTGCGGAAATAATATTACTCTATTAGTATCTTGGGGGCGTTGGTAGGCTCTTGTGAAATCCTTTTCGAAGACTCTGAAGAAGAGACCAACAAAACAGAACTGGAGATGGAGATAGCGACCAACGCTACAGCTACTCGAAATAAAACTCTACCATGCTAAACCAACTACGGCTGCCCTCCTTTTTCATGAACCTGAACCTGGGATCAATGGTGGCAGGGATACTGGTCTGAAGACTGCCAAATACAAAGTACTTATTGACAAAACCGAAAGTACAGCGAGAACTCGCATTCTTGTCAAAGATAATCTTCCCATATTTCTTCCACCCAATTGTAGTCAAAAGGACGTAACTACGACCAGTCGGTAGACTAGTTCAAGTGAGCTAGTATCAGCCTACATGACCTATGACGACCCAAAGCCCGGATGCTTTGGGTCGTCATAGGTCATAGGTCGAATAGGCGGAGCAGAGCGAACCTGGTCTAATTGTATGTGAAGACCTTAATGATCATCATATATTTAAGACAGTTAAGAGGTCCTAGATCTAACATTTGTTTGACAGGACACTTTGGATCAAATTGAAAGATGGAAAGTATCGAACGAACACTTGTTCTCAGACCATCGCTTTATAAAATTCATTTTCTCACAACTTGCTCTCAATTTGTCAGTTCCACCGAATGTCAGAAAGACAAACTGGACTAGATATAAAAAAAACCGCTCACAAGTATTGTAAACTCCGTTAAACAGTCCGAATTGTTAACCCTACAGAAAGCATTTAACAGGTCTCTTAATTCCGCAAGAACAGAGGTAAAAAACAAACTTCCATTGTGGACTATTGAGCTAGACACACTTAGATTGTCTGGCAGAGAACCCTTTAATAGGGCCAAAGCCACAAGGGTGGTGGTAGACTGGGAAAGGTGCAAATTACAACTAAAAATCTACAAGAATAAACAAAATTTTCCACAACGAGCAACTTGGAAACACTTGAAAGTCTTGAGAATATATCTGACTCATACATACTACGCAATGTCCTCTCATCTCTTTAGGACAACCACAAGAGCTTAGAGAAGGACCTTTTACTCCACGCACCCCACCCAGGTAACTCGACAGATGACACACAGTCGGATATTCCAACTAATCTGATCACGTCGAACATTGTAGTGGACATTATGAAGACAGAAACCC
Source organism: Hydrotaea cyrtoneurina (assembly GCA_958296145.1). Classification (NCBI taxonomy): domain Eukaryota; kingdom Metazoa; phylum Arthropoda; class Insecta; order Diptera; family Muscidae; genus Hydrotaea; species Hydrotaea cyrtoneurina. The sequence continues at coordinate 43,789,524 of OY282514.1, read as the reverse complement.
TATCCTGGGCGGTAGGGAGCATTAAACCCTGAAAACCCCCTGGTCGTGATAGCATAACGCCAACGGTATTCAAAATGGAAAAAACAAATTGATGGCTTGGCTTTCCCGAAAAATGGCGGGAATCCATTGGGGTTTTTATACCGAAAGCAGGAAAACAATCACTTCGTATCTCTCAGCCTTCCTTCTAAAGACTTCACAGAGAATGATAGACGTATAATTGGGAGCGACCATTATAACCGGACAGCTGTCAACATGATTATAGAAAGTACAAATATACGAAAATGGCACAACATGCTTTCGTAAGTCACATAGAGAAATCTATACGACAGGTGAGATATACTCTCATTGACTTTGTAGGCATGGGGGACTCCTTCAAAAACGTCCTACCGGGATGAAAGTGGCATTGTCGAGGACTTGTAGAACTTATTAATGGGTTATTTTAGCTAAAGCGAATAACCGCCACCGCTGCAGGCAGCAATAATGGCGACCGGAGAAGTTCTTCGGTGGCTGGGACGTAACGTCATAACCGCCACAGACTTCAAAATAAATATATTCGGACAGCCATGCTGCGATAAAATCTCTGAATTTCTGTATTAATGAATTCAAGAACTGCCCACATCTCCTAACGAGATGTTCAAGCCATCTGATATCCACCTAATTTGGATACCGGGACATTGCAAGGAGTAATATAACGGGTGACAACCTTACAAGTTCCATTGGATTTAGAACACGTAGGTATTCCTCCATACACATGCAGGCTCAATGTCTGATTAGACGATTTCAGAGAGGCGAACGATAGAGTGAGTGAAGTAGATGCCGGAATACCAGGCCATCTTATGATGTAAATCGTTCGAAATCTATCAGATCTAACTCAAGATTAAATATATCTATGATGATGACCGTACTGACTGGGCACTGTTTGATATGTAGATATGCAGCCAGACTGCGAGTCGCTGCTTATGTCTAGTGTGGTTGCTGCGGAGACATGGAAGTGGACAATAGCGTCGAACAACTCATATCGTCGGTGTGCTGCCAAAAGATCTCATGTCCAGTTTTTTTTTTTTTAAATGGACTTAATGGTGCAAAAATGTCCTAAAAGTCTATATTCTGTAAAAAAAAATCCCATGTCTATTGAAACTAGTTTTGTAGTTGCAGCATGAAATTAATTCAATTTATGTCCAAAATACTCACACCCATTCATTTTAAATCGTCAATAACTCAGAAATACAATTATGTGACTTGAGATGTTTTTGCTGCATACCGACGATATGCTCGTGTTCGGCTCTGTGTTTTCTTCTCGGACCTCGTAGGAATAGAGGAGATCAAATAAACGTTCTCAGAGGTTTCCTGCATAGCCCAGGTTGATTCAATAGACACGAATCTAATCAAATTAAATAGCTACGTATGACTAGAAGTACCAACGCTCGGAATGACGACGTAAGAGAAACTAAGTAGGCACATAGTTGTACCAACTGCACAGGTATCCATAGGTTCTCCAATAGGTTTGCTAGACAGCATCGCTGGGTATCACACTGGTCTAAGTGTGTCTAATAAGACAGCCACCGTGAAGTAACACATGGGAAATTTGTTCTCAAATCACTGAACCAATTTATAAACTCAGTTGAAACCCGCCAACTATTTCCCCATGCGATACCACTGTGCACTGGTTACTCTGCATCACATGGGCATTGGCATGCTTTGGGAAACGGCACTCTATGGGGGGTGCAGAATAAGTCTGGCGGTCCATAACTTTGGCTTTAAGGGATTCTCTTCATATCTGCTTTATTTTGCCCATTTGCCATTCGCCAGCATTTTCGTATCATTGGCAACACCTTCCGTTCATTTAATCAATACATGATTTTTTTTTTTTTTTATTTAATTTCTTAGCGATGTAAGGCTTTTGCCTTCTTAAGCTGATGTTGCGTCCTTTTTTGTACTCTCTTTTGTGTGAAACGGGTATCCTTGTGTGTGTGTGTGAGTTTTTTTTTTTGGCTGGGCCTGACTGATGTTGTCTATGGTTCAGTAATGTTATGTTGTTATAAATATTAAATGCTTTTTATTGTACAAAAATTGAATTCATTTTGTGTGTGAGGGTGTGCGTGCGTTTGCTGCTCTTCAAAAATCATCCATACATCCTTTGCTGTTTTCAGTGTCGACGGTCCTTCCGTCCATTCCGCCCATAAAGTATCTTTGTCGAAATCCTTTTGGGATTTTTTTCTTTCTTTTTTGTATTTCGGCAACTTTAATAATCGTGCTGGGCTTGGCGGAAAAGGACGAGCTGCAGGACTACCAAGTGTGGGAGGCGTAGCAGTAGGAAGTGCTTCTGCACTGGGTCGACCGCCCGTATTTTATACGTTTTTTTTTTTTTTTGTTAGCCCTGCGTTATTATTATATTCTATTTATCATTTATTATTATATAACTTTTGGGTTTTTCCTTTTTCGGCGAAAGGCAACAACACAAATGAGAGAGCGTCGAGATTGCTTGATGTCTCTAAAGAGACTGACCCTTTGTAAGACATTTAATGATAAAAAGTACAACAAAATTTGGCAACAAAAAGTACCACCGTCCTTCTGTATTTTTGTCTTCTTCTTCCTTGGTTTCGCCTTGTTTTGTTTCATCTTTGTGAGGGCGGTGTTTTTTTTTTGTTTTTTTTTAAATAGTCCAGGCCGTTTTTGGTTGATATTTTTTTTGTCTTTCTTCTGGTTTTTGCTTTGGGCCCAGTCGATGCTTTCAATCTGTTGTCGATATTTGGTGTCTTTTGCTGTAGTCAGCAACACTTGTTTTTCCCTCTGTTCCATTTCATTGGTGTTGGGGGGAAAAAGTGGGGGGTGTTAATGTATATTTGATATTAATATAGTATCGAATAGCGGATGGCAAACGGCGAGTGGCGTCATATGTTCATGGCGGACAAAAAAAAGTCATTATAATTTTTTTTAAGTCATTGCTTTTGGATTTTTATTAAAGATTTTATGTCTTTTTTTAGTGTTTTAATTTAAATAATAATTGTAAAAATCCATACGGTTTCCATTAGTTTAAATAAAAAGTCTTTAATAAATTTAATTTTGTGAAACTCTACGGGTATAGATTAAAATAAATTGCACAGACTTTTTTAAATATATCCGGTGAAACGAAAAAGCTCGAAGCGTGTGAAATGTGTCATTTCTAGGCGAGGTATCAGAATATCACGTGGCCCCATGCTGAGCTAAAACAACATTAAGATCTCTTTACGGCCACTTGTCTCCTATAAGGGTTAAACTCTTAAGAGGTTTAACTCTTAAATAATCTGTGTTGTTATTGGCTTTAAGTCAACGGCGGACGGGGAAAGCATAAAATGGTGGTCTTAGGAATTTCTGTTTATCTTCCATCTCGCCATATAAGGGGCTTTCAAGAGGTGTTATTTTGACTCATTCGGTCCTTGAAATGCATGAAAATGATCCGGAATTCCATCGAAAACTCATCTTGACTGATGAGGCCATTTCCACCTCGGTGGCTACGTCAACAAGCAAAATTGTCTCATCTGGGGCTCGGAAAACCCAAGAGTTATTGTTGAGAAGCCTCTCTATCCTCAACGTGTGTTTAGTGTGATTTATGGTCCGTACTTTTTCCAAAATGAGGTTGGATCAACAGCTACGTTGCATGGATTGAGCTATCGGGATATGATTAATGATTTTTTATGGTCGGTGTTGCATGATATTGATCTGGACAACGTTTACACGGCGCTACGTGTCACACAAGCAACGAAACCTTTGCTTTTGTACGGGGAAAGTTTTCGGACCGTGTTATCTCTCGAAGATGCGATCACAATTGGCCACCGAGAACTTGTGATTTAACACCTTGCGACTTCTTCCTTTGGGGCCACGTGAAAGAGAAGGCTTACCCCAACAGCTAAGCGTCGATTCAATACCTCAAAGATAGAATTCGTGAGGCTATCGAGGACATAGGGCAGCCACTTTGCGATTTGGTTATGAAAAATTTCATGAAAAGGATATGGTCCTGTAAGCGTGGTCGTGGTGGCCATTTGGCCAATGTTGTTTTTCATTATTAACGCCATATTTTCCTCTTTATTATGAAATAAAAATCCGATCATGTATCTCAAACAATGCAACTTGTCTTTTAATTACACAAAAAACACCTCCTGTTGGAGAATCCTGTATATCCGGTCAAACGATTTTTAAAAAACTCTCACTCAACGACGACGCACACTCCAAAATTCAAATTCATAGTTAAAAATTTTGTAAATTACGTTGTAGGCTGAACAGATTGTCCATTTTTGAGATATCATGAAAATTAGTTTTTCATTCATTTGCCTAAAACGTCGGCAATTCTTAATTGGCAAGAAATGATTGTGCATATAAATCATAATTTATAAAAATCGAAAAAATTATGAAAGGTACTTCCAAAAGAAGTCAAAATGTTTTCACGATATCTCGAAAACTGTACGTCATGGTGCAACATGGATCGGATTCGGGAGATAACTCTACATAAGGATCAGTTGGTTTCGTCCAAAAGAGGATTTTGTTGCAGAACAGTGTTATATATATTTTTGGTTATGCTTTAGATTATGGTTTATGGTTATGAACCACATTTTTCACTCGGTGGCTATGTTAATAAACAAAATTGTCGTATTTCGGGTTCTGAGAATCCTCATGTAATTGAAGAGAGGCCATTACATCCACAAAAAGTCACTGTTTGGTGCGCTCTTTGGTCCGAAGGTATGGTTGGACATTATTTCTTCGAAAACGACGAGGGAACAACTGTCACCGTCAATTCGGACCGTTATGGTCGTATGATAACCGACTTTTATTTCGCGTGCTATTGAGAATACGACTTGCAGAATATGTGGTTTCAACAAGACGGTGCCACATGCCACACAACTCGAGCGAATATTTTTTTATTTTTTATTATTTATTACAATACAAAGTAAATTTATATTCTAATTTTGGGTCCAAGGGTAAACCGGGTGACAAAGACCATATGTTTAGATTTTTGCAGCGACAGACCAAAGTCTCTGGTGGGAATCGAACCCACAACCCCCACGCTGATAGGCAAGCACGCTACCAACTCGCCTACCGGGGCGCCTACCGGGGCGCCTACGACCGAATATGGCTTTATTGCAAGAGACATTTCCTGGCCGCGTAATTTCTCGTCGTGGCGTCATCAATTGGCCACCAAGATCATGTGATTTGACACCATTAGACTTTTTTTTGTGGGGCTACGCGAAAGACTGTGTTTATGCAGATAAACCTTTAACTCTTGAGCACTTAAGGACCAACAGTCATCATGTTACGGCTGAGATACCGTCCAATCTGTGCCACAAAAAGTGGTCCAAAATGACCTCAAAAGAATCAGTGCTGGTCATTTAAATGATGTTGTGTTTCCCACATAATGTCAACGTTCAAACTTTATAATAAAAAAGAAATATCATGGGAAAAAATATTTTATATGTGTTTTATTTACGTTTAATTTTGAAAACGCAAAATGGATAACCCTTTAAAATACAGCACAGTGTGAGACGGGAAAAACATGTTATTAAAAATAAATATGATCAAATTACCTTTCGTTTAAGGTACAGATTAGGGAATGCAGAATTTGACCAAAATCGATTTACCGGATAACCGGTATTTTTTTTTGGATTTACCGGTTTACCGGTAAATTACCGGTAATAAAAAAAGTAATTTATGGTCAATATATGAGATTATTCGTTTAATAAAAATCATTTTTATTTTTATTATAATTCATAAACAATGCTAAAAATAATAAATATTAGAGTTAATTCAATGTCTAATAAGGAACAAATTAATAAAACTAGTTAAAATTGTATTACAAAAAGTTCAAATAAAACGCATTTCATTCAGTTCATTTCAGCTTCAGGTATTGCTCAGAAATTTATATTTTACTAGCTGACCCGGTCCGCGTTGCTGGCCCTAAGCAAACATTAGTGTTGTATTACACATATTTATATAGGAAAGGGGAGTTTTTATCCCTTTTGCCATTTTCACCCCCTAAATGTAGATAAATCCAAACAATGTGTAGCGTGTGTTACTCGCGGGGTTATTCGGAAGATTCCCTGAAAATTTCATCAAAATCGGTCTAGCCGTTTTCGAGTCCATACGTTACATACATACACACATCCATTTATATATATATAGATATAAATCTTTTTGCTTATTAAAATGTGCTCGTAAAAAGCGTTTGGTCATTAAGCCTGGATCGTATTTTTGTGCATATTTGTCCGGCAGCCGAAAAGGCTCTTTCAGAGTCAACACTCGTAGGACGAATAGTTTTAATATAATTATAAGCCAGTTGTATGTATTTTCCTCGAATTCCTTCTTCGACAAAGTAAGTGATTTCGCGTCGTAATGTTTTTAAAAGATTTTTATTTCCAGCCGATTCAGCCGCAGATTTTTCCAAATTTGCTGTTGTTGACATACTTTTTTGTACAGCTAAATACAGTTGTTCCTTCATGTCAACTTCTGCTGATACTGAGAGTGAATCGCTTGTACCTTCTTCTTGCACTGATAATTCAGTCTCGATATCATCATTGGTAGCACAATAAAGTCGTTCAATCAAATTTTGTAAAGATTTAATAATCGTCGATTTATTTGTTGTATTGAATAGGCCGTAATCTGCATCATCTCTTAAAAGACAGTTTGGGTCTGACAAATATTGAAAGACGTCAGCAAAGATACTTCGTCTTTCGATGATGCGCTTTGTTAGGGCTACCTTAAATTCATCACACAAACTATTTTTCTGTTTGGACAGCTTGTCTAACATAAATTTAAGAGTTATATCTGCCTGAAGTAAAGTAGCTCCTTCACAACACAAAGCTTCCACAGCCAATTTAATTGGTAGTAGTGCCGATATTGTACTGGCAACTGTAGCTAATTCCGTAGCTGAAAATGTTATGTCGGAATTGGTATCAATTAAAGCTTTCTTTATACTATTTCTTAATTTAAAAAATCTCTCGAGCATTGATAGTAAGCTGTAATCTGTAAACTTGGCAAACGCAGATCCATCTTTTGCAGTCATGCGCGAAACTGTAGCTGCAAATGATTCATCGACGTCACTAACAAAGTATGTTGCATTTAATTTTTCTTTCAAATTATTTTGGAAGTCACAGTCAATAACGCGTACTGGAAATGAATATTAGTTAGTAATTTTTAACCCAGAGTAAAAATTAACAAAAATAGAAGATTTACCGGTAATAAAAAAATCAAAATTACCGGTAATTCGGTAATAGGATTTCCACGGTTAACCGGTAAACCGGTTAACCGGTTTACCGGTAATGCATTCCCTAGTACAGATTATAGCAATCGTTAGCTATTTGTGGATTCCGGACCACTGTGCGACAGGGTCCGTAATATTCAGTATGTTTGTCTCATTGTTTTTTCTGACAGACTGATGGCGGGCTTTTTATAATCCGGTTGTTTGTGAAATGAAATCTGTTATAGATTTTACTACATTAACGAAATCAGTCAATCTCATCAATTTTTGGACGTGTTCTCGTGCCGGTTAATTTTGCTTACTTCCTCAGCCAGTTCATTGGAAGTTCTTTGATGGTCGTGTGTCAATAAAACTCGAGACGAAATGAAATATACACCGGTTGACTGCACCATTCTCATGTTCATATAAAATGGCTTTCCTAGTAGTTCTCAAAGTTGTCCTTGGCGGAGTAAACTCTTATTACATGTGAGCGGTAGAGCCATTCCAAGAGGGCGGTATTCAGTATACATTCCCTACGAGTGTCAGTATTTTCAAAATGCAGATAAATTCCAGATATCGTTTTTCCTTTGAAAAAAAAATCGACTCTTTTTGTGGATGACAGCATCCTATGCCAATCATACTCATTTGATGATTGGCCATGTCCTCTAATGGTCGAGGACAAAAGCCAAACGGTCAATGACTCACTCAACAGCGATTTGGTGACGATTTGTGAGTGGGGCCAAATGAACAGAGTACATAAGTTCACGTAAGACTTCGTGCTGTTTGTTATCACACAAACTATCCACTGATCCAGCATTGTCATCAGTCTCTATGGGTAATGGGGGTATCGACGAATCAGACCCTCGCGATGTTCTAGGCATGCAGATACAGGGTGATGCTCGTTGGGCTAGCCATATATTCGAGGTTTTATAAGAAGCATTCACGTGTTTTAGGCTTCTTGAAGCGGTGAATACTACACTCCAACTGATCTCGTAAAAATGTACACGATACTCATCCTCTGATACTTTCTTCCCTTTGGCAAATGTATTTCTACACAAAATGTAGAAATCGCCCGCGGACAGCGGCAGTCAATATTTTTTACCGGTTGGGATTTTAGCGAATACTCGTGCATACATAATATTTATGTTAATTATAAAATTTCACCGTATCCTGACCCAATACAACATTAAAATCTCTTTACGGTCAGTTATCTCCCGTTAAATCTCTCAAATAATCTTTGTTGTTATTTGCTTTAAGTCAACGGCGGTCAGGGCAAACATAAAATGTGGGTCTTAATATTAATGAGCTCATTTATACACCTGACCAGATAAGAATTATTGCCTTATTAAACTTTTATGAGTTTTTCTCCTTTTTTGTTTTGCAAGGAAATGAAAAGAAAAGAAAAGCCATGGAAAACATTGCAACATTGAGAGGCGGGGGCAACAAAATCCAGCCTACACAGCAGAGAATTAAGTTGTGGTACACACACAACAACAGACATTTGTATTGTTTGTGGAGGGGCAAATGGGTACATCAAGGCCACGACTGATGGTTAATACCTTAGTAACCACATGTTTGAATCGTAATCACCAGAGAAACGGCCCCATTCATGGCCGTATATCAAGTAGTTGGTCTCGCTCACCGCATAGCAGGCTATTGTGTATTCCTCTGTCATAAGTTCGGGCAGATCTACAAGGATAAAAATATAAATGCCAAATGTTTTATTTGTGACTGTGCTGGTCATTGTCTTGGTGTAACTGACGCCCCACCTATGCCTGATATTTAATTACGTTTCGATGTTGTTATCAATAAGCGCTACATGTTCCATGGTCACGCTTTGAAGCAAACTCGCCCAAAAGCTGGCCGACTGGGGGAAAATAGAGGCCACACGAATGGAAGCATGGCGAAGGCATTTTCACTTTGGTGTGTCGTAATTCATGTCCGTAGACACGTGTATGTATTTCGGCCAGTCTGCACCAGCATACAAATGCTTTTTATTTTAGCTTGGTTTTTTTGTTCGTCTACTTTTTCTTTCTTTATTTTGTTGTCTTTAATTTGATGGAATTTTTGTAGAACATTTGTAAAATCATTAAACACGTAGCAAAGGGTGTTTAGTTGGGAGAGTGACAGGGGCTTGTTGTCCTAGCATCGAGGGGAACTGCCAATGAAAAGGTGTTTTCTGATTGGGAAAAGTTCATATTAACTTGTGAATGAGCAGCGTGGAAGAGAAACAGAATGCAAGTAGTGTTGGATGTTGTGGGGAAAGTGTATTTTTCTCCGAAGATTTTCATGAGTCTTATTTGAGGGTGCGATGAGTTAGGAAAAACATTTACCAGAATGTGTAACGGTAGGGCAATAATGAAGGCAACTATCTAATTTTTTTGTACTTGTGAACATTTCACACTCGAAAGAGGTTTAGAGGTTGGGAGTCGTACTGCCTGTTTCCATAAAAGAATTTGTACGTTCGTTACAAATCGTCAGTATTGGAAGCGTTATAAAATGGGTTTCCGACATTATTCAGTTCTGGTTTTCAGATATATGTTAGATATTGACATACGAAACATGATCCCAATAGAATAAGCTCTCATTACTGTAATAAAACCATTTTATTGCGTCTTCAATTTTGACAATTTGTAACGAATGAAGAAAATCGTTTTATGGAAACAGGCAGTTAACAAATAAAAATAGGAAAAAAAAATAAAAATTTTGAATTTTGTGGTATTTTGATATTGAGTTGAAAATAAATGCCAAATCCTAAAAATTAATGAATTAATAAGTTTGAGCGTGTATCTAAATAAAAGTATTTGAGACAAAGAAGAGGACGATCGACCAATATTCGTATCGATTTAAATGTTTAGTTCATTTTTAAAAAAAAGGGACTATTTGTGTTATTTTCTTTAGCAATTTTTCGATCATTTTTTTTTTTTGGTAAATTGTTCATCAGCATTTCCTGTTGTGAACATTTACTGCCAAGAAACTCTACAAATAACAAAACAAAATTGAAATCAATTACGAAAATTTCCAACTTTCCAACCATTATTTTTTTTTTAAAAAATATTTTCCTTATTTGTTCCCTTGTTGAGGATTTGCAAACTACATCTCTTTTCGAGTGTAACATTCTTTTATATCATTCCACCTTAGTATAATATTTTTTTCTGCGTTGTTCAAATAATGTCATGCGTTTTACATGATTATCACCGGCAGGGCCTGAGTCATGCACAAGCACCGCTATAATGCGACGACCATCAACGTCAACCCAGCGGTAACTATTTGAAGCATGTCGTACATGGTATCATAACTTTCCTTTCGCTACGACGTAGAGTTCTGTCTAACACCTCTGCTGACCTATGGGTCTCAGCATGCGGTTGCTAACTCCACCCAAAGTCACCACGATACTCCCCGAGGGGTTAGACAAATTTTCGAGGGATCTTGATCGCCCGTAGTACCAGAAGACCTCTGGTCAGACTTCGTAGACTTATATTTATACTTATACAGACTTATACCGCCTTGTGTTGTAAGGCGGGACCTCGCACATTTGGTATTCAGGCAGTCAATTTTCAACACCCCTCACCACCACCCCAGGCAGACAGCAACATTCTGGGAACATTTCATGAACATACGAAACAAACAAACAGATCAACATTCACTTTTATCCACACAAGTATCTTCACTATTAACTTATAAACTTTGGTTTTGATTTCAAATTTCAATGGAAATCTCCAGATTCTAAATCGGTTCATGCATTACAGAGAACATCAGTTTCCAATGCAATGCAACTTATTTATATATACATATACATGTATAGATTATCGGTCTAGTTTCAACTTATTTGTATTTAATATATCTCAAAATTTACATCTATTTACCACATGTGCTTTTATTACAAGAATACATGACAAGGAACAATTTCATTCATATTGAAAACCCATTTGTAAAGGTGAACTCATAGGAAATTTCGCACTTGAGGATTCCAGCATTTCTAGGTACGTGTATATTGTTTCATGTACAGACATTTACTTGTTGTCAATTTACACGAAGCGTTTTGCATTTCAAAGAACAAATTTCTCTTTAGAGGTTTCACACCAGTAAAATCACAACTGAAGAAGAGAAGGGAGTTATGGATCCCGTTCTCCTGTGGGTGTGTCATTAATGGGCAGCCTTAAAGACCTGTATTGTTTAATTTGTATTAATGTTATTACCGGTACATTATAGTTTTTGGGAAACCTGGCCTTTTTGTGCCTCAATAAATATTGTGTACGACTCCGTTAATGAACTAACAAAAATCATCGAAATTAGGTTGTCGATTAGGTTACAGAGTAAAGTCATTTTCGTGTACCAATCATTGTATATAGAGTCTCTCGATTTTTATATGATTATCACAGTCAACATCTGAACCGTGGTAACTGCAACCGTGGTAACGATCGCCCAAAAGGCTAACCATGTCCATCTCATAGTAAATCTCGTTTTAAATCTCATTTGATACGGCTCAAAAGTGTAACACATAGAAATATTCACATTAACCCCAGGTGTCTTTGAACCAAATTCGATTCATGACTTTCTAAATCGTTTGAGCCATGTCCGTCCGTCTGTCCTGCTGGTACGCACGATAACTTTCTGAAATTTGGCATGGCTTAATATTTTCCCAAAACTGCATATGGGCAGTATGGCCACACCCCTTCGGGTACCTCCCATACAAATCTGCTATTTCGCCCACTTTATAAATCGTGTAATAATATCAACACGCGCAAGTTCGATCTTGGGCAAATTTCGTATTTAGTAAAGGTATAACTGGACAAAGTTTCGGACAAAAACTTGGAAGTCTGGCAACTCCCCTTCTGGTACCTACCATACAAATGTACCATCCCTCCTACCTTAGAAATCGTGTTAAAACACCAATATGCCGAACTCGATCTTGCCTAAATTTTGTAGTTAGTAAACGTATAGTTAGACTAAGTCTTGGACAAAAACTTGAAAGTCTGGCAACTCCCCTTCTGGTACCTCCCATACAAATGTACCATTGCACCCACTTTAGAAATCGCGTTATTATATAAACTCGCTCAACGAATCTTTCCGAAATTCTATATTTATTTAGCTTTAACTACATTCTAGTAAAAACTCTGCTTTATATTCCATCCTTTTTGTAAAAACATGTAATACAATATTTTTCTATAACATTCGGTATTTTAGGTTGCTAAGGAATATGAATACATACATCTGACATTTCATCAGAGGTTACATCCATTGGTGGTAGCCACGCTCACTTTTGACTTTCCGATACTTTGGAATATGAGACTTTTTTTATGAGTATGTTTTTTCTGAGGGTGAGGGTATATATAAGTCGGTTTACCCGACTGCAACTTTTTCACTGGTTATTTTCAAAGTTTATGAAAAAAAATCTGAACTGGTGTTAGAGAAATTAATACAATTTATTAAACAAAGAAGTAGCTCGGAGTACTCAAACATTTCACAATTTAACACGACAGGGTTGCCAACTGACTTTTGGAAACTGTTTTTAAATTATAAATTGATAAATTGATGGATGATAAGGACGTGAACATCCCGGAAAATCTACAGAATTAAACCTCAACCTTGCGAGTCAATCTTTAAACACCTGGTAAAAGTAGTATGGCTAATGCAAGTTTGTTATTTATTAATGTTTACAATAGGACAGATTGTTTGAAATTGACTGCAGTTCCTGCGAGGAATACAGTCCTTGTATATTGTTTTCCAACCGATAATAGATGTGACGGTACAGATTTTTATATCAAGTTGAATCAATTTAAATATTTATCCTCAAATTTAGGGTTACAGTCTTACAAGATATCTCATTCTGATGGAACACTAATCTGCAGCACTCACATTTTTAGTATTCGATGAGAATACGTCCAATATAAAAATTTTAAAAATTTACATTTACAAAGATATAGCAAATTCAATTGTATCGTCTTCCCTATTGTATGTGGAATAAGGTGGAGTGAAAACATATTTTTTTTTAATTTGAAAATTTCACACTCGGAGGCTGTGTAGTTTTAAATCCCTAATAAGGAAAAATTAAGCGAATTTTTTTAAAAAATTTACAATATAATAACGTTAATCCGGAGTGCTGGCAAAGAGTATCACATTAGGGTGGAGTGAAATATATAAAACGTATACTCGGAAAGAGATGTTTTTTCCACACTCAGAAAGGGAAAATGTAAGGAAAAAGGGAAATGATTTTGGATTTGAAAAAATTTACAAATTTGAGCTTATTCATTGGCCAACTAAAAGTATATGAGGCAAAGAAGCAGACGGTCGACCAATATTCGTAGCATTGGTATCGATTTAAATGTAAAGTTATTTTTTTAAAAAAGGGACTATTTGTCGTATTTCCTTGTTGCAATTTTCGACCAAAATTTTTTTTTTGTATTTCCATTAGTTTTTTTTGCAAGCAAAAAAAAGTTGAAATCAACACCAAAATTGCGAATGGCTTAGAAATCCAAGGCTTGAACTCTAAAATTTTGTAAATAAAATTGTTTTCCTTACTTTCTTACTTAAGTTGGCTATACAACCTGTTGCTTTCCTTATTTTCTCTTGTTAAGGATCGCAAACTACATCTCCTGTCGAGTGTGAGTTTTGTTTTTTATTTCACTCCACCCTAATGTGAAACTCTTTGCCAGCACTCCCGATTAGTGTTATTATTTGGTGCGATTTGTCATTTGTTAATTTATAGAAATCGGCCACTTCACAAGTTTTGGCACCCGTTGAGAATGTTGATGAGCCAACCTGCATGAAACGACAGAACGGTGTTTATAATTTAAAAATAAAAAGTGAGTGTGCTACTTTACAACGCCATAACAGTGATGTGTTCGAAACGACTAAACATAGTTGGTTAACCTGTACATATTTACGTATTTCCAAATATCCTCTATATGTTCAAAGTACATACATACGCACATGTTGATGTCAACATGTGCCCCTGTCCCCTTTGAATGGATGCTCAACGTTAAGTATTTGCATAGCTCAATTGATTATTTAACCGCTGTAAAACCGCAACTATGAGCAAATTATATTTGATGTTGGCAAATACCACATGATTTGTATTTACATTAGAAGCATATTTACATACCGACATATGTACAACAACAACAAAAAACCGTACACACTAACATGTTAATACACACGCATGTATGCATACACACACCTAGGTATGTGTGTATGTATATTTTTACATTCTGATCCACCCACATTCAAATCTATCTGCACGCAGAGATAATTTGAAAAAAAAAACCTGAAGGTACATATGAAATGATTGGATGTTGTTGCTTTGGAGACAACATATATACACATACACACGCACACAGAGTGAAACAAATTTCCAGGGAAATATTATCATAGGGAAATGTCCCCGAAACCACACACATACATACACACACATCTAAGCACACAAAACAAATTTCAAAACGAGTCCATTGTGACAACAATGAATGTTGTCGAGTAGAGTTGGAAATATTTTCTACGTTTTTTTTTTCTTTCTTCGGAATATTTCAATTCAATGTGTAATATCGGTTTATTTTTGATTGTATTACATTTTTGTACAGCTTTTCTCTTGAAGCGTATATTTATTTTTATTTTTAAGACGATAATTGCACCATATTCAATTCGGCCAAATGTAGTATGAAATGTGTATAAATTTGTCATTCAGTTTGTACAATACAGATTTATAGACTTAAGAGCCCTTGAAGTATAAGAGTATGTTAGGGGTCCTACATATCCAGCAATGGCTTTTATTGGACAGTCTGATGGTTGAAAATATATCGTTCAACGAACAGTATTCAGGATGTGGTTGTAAGGGGTCTAAGGTACTCTTTGAAAACGTACGTTTCTTGCATAGAAATTCACTTGGGGGCTATACAAACTTACATGTCGATCTTACAGTCCGAGTCCCAATATGTGGAGAGAAATATGCGGATTCATGGGAATATTTGCTTTCTTTTAACAGTGTCCATATCAGCACACCTAGAGTTTTTTATACCCCCACCCAAAAGACTAACACAGAAAGGGTATAAGAAGAATCACCAAAAATGATAAATCAAAAAAGGCCCAAAAAAATTTAATGGTTATAATAATATATACATAATTTATTATAAGCACTAATTGATTTAATAATATGTAAATGAATATATATATATATATATATATATATATATATATATTTATGCATTAATTTATATGCATTTATTAACTTAATTAATAAAATAATTTGTAAATGTATTTTTATAAAAAAATATTTTTCTTTTAAAAATTTGAATTTTTTTAAAAAATTCTATTTTTTTACTATAATTTTTTTTAAATATTTAAATTATTTTTTTTAAACATTAAAATTTTTTTTTTAAACTTGAATTTTTTGAAAAATTGATATTATTGAAAGAATGTTAAAGGAAAGTCATACTATAAGTAAATGGTAAACAAACTTTATTTATAGTCCATTTACCAACATTAATTAACGATGAATTTGTATTAATAATGAATTTTTATATTAAAGCTTGCATGACTACATGACTAAACATACACTATAACTATGTACAGACATACATAGATATGAAACACAGAAACGTTTTTTTATCACCTCAAACTGAAAATATTTTTTTCTATAAACACGTTACGAATTCTTTTGTAAATATCTGCATTTCTTTATCACTTCAAATCGATAATATTTTCGATAATATTATTAACTAACTACAAATATTTTAGTTAATATGTGAAATGTTTTAGCACAGAATTCCCAAATAATTATACCCTCACCCTACGGGTAGGAGGGTATATATCATTTGATACGGCTCAAAAGAGTAACACATAGAAATATCCAGATTAGACCCCAGGTGTCTTTGTACCAAATTCGATTTATGACTTTCTGAATCGTTTGAGCCATGTCCGTCTGTCTGTCCGTCCGTCTGTCCTGCTGGGTCACACGATAACTTTCGAAAGAGTTAAGCAATCACTCTGAAATTTGGCATGGCTTGATATTTTCCCAAAACTGCTTATGGGATTGCATATGGGCTATATGGCCACACCCCTTCGGGTACCTCCCATACAAATCTGCTATTTGGCCCACTTTAGAAATCGTGTAATATTATCAATATGACCAACGCGATCTTGACCAAATTCTCTATTTAGTAAAGCTATAGGGAGGGAAACTTTCGGACAACAACGTGGAAGTCTGGCAACTCCTCTTCTGTTACCTCACATACAAATATACCATCCCGCCTAGCTTAGAAATCGTGTAATAATACAAATATGCCCAATTTTTGTATTTAGTAAACGTATAGTTAGACTAAGTTTTGGACAAAAATTTGGAAGTCTGGCAACTCCCCTTCGGGTACCACCCATACCAATCTGCTATTTCGCCCACTTTGTAAATCGTGTAATAATATCAACACGCGCAAGTTCGATCTTGGCCAAATTCTGTATTTAGTAAAGGTGTAACTGGACAAAGTTTCGGAAAAAAAACGTGGAAGCCTGGCAACTCCCCTTCTGGTACCTACATAAAATTTTCGAGAAAAACTCTACAATATTTATACCCTCACCCTACGGGTAGGAGGGTATATATTTTTCTATAACATGCGGTTTTTTGAGGTTACTATTATGGAATTTGAGACTTGTATGTTTTTACTGAGCGTTACTTTCTTATGCCGTTTTGGTACGTTTTTGTCACATTTCGACCCTTCTCTAACTATTATCCACTTGTTTTTGCCAAAAATTTGTTTTTTGATTTACCACACACACCCCCCCGCCCTTTTTGTAACCTTTTTATTCGGTATTGGCCCCTTTTTCGTCCCATCTCTATTTCATTCCCTCCATGCATACCAGTTTTGGACCCGTTTTAGTCCCATTATCTATTATTGCCATTTTTTTGCCCATTCCAGTCGAATAAAATTGTTGTCACACATTTTTGTTTTTTCGACTTTTGTACTTTTTTAATCCAGTTTTGGTACGTTTTTGCCACTGTTTCGTTCCTTCTCTAACTATATCCACATGTTATTGCAAAAATTTGTTTCATTTATTGCTGATGTGGCATACATTTTTATACACTCCATCATAGGATGGAGTATATACTAAGTTCGTCATTCCGTTTGCAACACCTCGAAAGAGTGATCTGCGACCCTATAAAGTATATATATTATTGGTCAGTGTAACATTCTAAGACATTCTAGCGATGTCCGTCTGTCTGTCTGTCCGTCCGTCCGTCCGTCCGTCCGTCCGTCTGTTGTCTGTTGAAATCACGATAGAGTGCGAACGACCAACGCTAAAAAGCTGAAATTGTAGGAAGATGTTTTTTGCCCATAACCAGGTTAAGTTCGAGAATGGGCCATATCGGACCAAAGGGGAAAAAGTTCCCCTTTACGGGACTAAATATATTACGGCCATAATCAAATTTTTCAAATATTTTTTTTCACTACATCTAAGTTCTAAGTTTATATAATTTATAGATGGGGAAAAAATCCCAAAAATGGGCGTGCTCATGGGTTCCGTGGACCCTTGGGGCCCAAAAAAGGGCCCATGATAAACATGCGCATATGGGTATCGAAGTGCAACGAAATTTACTCACGAATCCAAATATGCCTTTATTTTCATGATTTGCCTAAATTTTTTGACCCGGTTTCTGGGACTATCGGGTCACCAGCGGCCCAAAAACCGTCCCTTGACAAACATGGACATATGGGTATCGAAATGCAACGAAATTTTCTCGCGAACCCAAATATGCATTTATTTTCATGATTTGGATAAAATTTGTGATCGGGTTCCTGGAACTATCGGGTCACGAGCGGCCCAAAAACTCAGTTAGTTTTCTTATTTATTGACTTTTTAAGGATCCATGATGGAGGGTATATAAGATTCGGCCCGGCCGAACTTACTATTTGTCCACTTGTTTTAATAAAACAACTCCAGTTCTCTATGTTGTCGTAGTTAGATTTTGCTACGCAGATTCGTATCAAAAATTTCTTTTTTAGTGTCCAGGGTGGTCTGTAAGCCATTATTTAAGAGACATTTCTCATCTGTTTCTTTATGAGAAGAAAACTGTTTCTTTAGCTTACAATTTTCCACCCTTCATAAAAGATAATTGCACTATGGGGCATCAACTTGAACTTCTATTAAAAAAGTAAATGTCACCCCGTTCATATAACTGGTGATTTAGAAATTCTCTAACCTGCACTTCTGTCATACGGGTGCATAATAAGATCCCTATTATAGGGAGTCTTTGTGAACCACTTTCAAATGTCATAGCTTAGAATGATTTAGATCGAAAAACGTTTGTTAATTTTGAAATATTACTCAACAATGACAACTCAATGTCCTTGTTTCTTTTGGTTGGCCACTCATTCTTTGGTGTGAAATACAAAGCAGGCATGAATATTTGGAACACCTCTTGTAGTTAAATGTTCATTGTGGCCAAATAGTCCGTCAGGGTGTATGTTTTCCCGTAATATGATTACGTACCGATAACATTTCATGACAGGTGGAAAGGGGCCGAGTACATTGCGGTGATGCTGCACTTAAAAGTGTGTTAATGACCATTACTCATACCGACGCCTGTCATTTGCGACAGCAGTAGGTATTGTTTCAAACCAGGTTAAAATGAATATAATACGACGACAGCTAGCCAGCTTCCTATACATAAATAATATCAGAGGTATACATTCATTTCTATTTCTATGGCTGTATGTGTGCGAGTATTCTATTCTATCATCATTTGTATCACGTGCGTACTCGTGGAAAAATAAAAGTGAATTTAATTTCTTGCTGCTGTTAAGAAAGAAAAAAACCCAAGAAATCCATCTTGGTGCCAAGCAGAGAGAGAGAGAGAGAGAGAGAGATGCTAGCTGGACGGGACAACATATTATGCTGAGGAATAGTACATTTCTATTTGTACCACATACATACATAGAATACACGCACTGACACACATGGTATAAGTGTTTGTGCACACATGTTCGTTGGTAGTTATGTGAAGATTTATTTGCTTCTCTATGTGGGGAGTTGGTGTGGTGGTGGTGGTGGGTGTCGTGGTGTTGCTGGCTGTGGATGCCAGTCTGCTTCTAACTTCAGAACCCTGCCAGCCGATGTGACCACCACAATAGTACATAATTCATTTTTATTACATTGGCGCCTTATCGAGCATAAATTGTGTTATAAATAATATATTGAAATATATACAAAATCTATGAAAAGTAGATACAGACACAGACACACCGACATATAAGTACACAGCATTATGCATATTTAAATTTATGGAAGCCCAGATATATCTATTATTGATAAATTTATGTGAAAACGTATGTGAGTGTGCCTGTGTTATTTCGCTCCACTTAGACATTAAAAGGTTGTCTAGCATCTGTGATTGATATGTATGCCATTTAATTTGATCATACATCATTGTCATATTGAGCTATCATCCCTAGTGCTTCGTTGTTTCTACCTCGTGCAAGCGTATTAAAATATGTTTACCGTACACAAGTATTTGAAATTGTCGGCTGTCTGTCAAAATCAGACAGGCCCAAGTGGTATTACTAACAGCAAAAAAAAAAAAATAAAGAAGAAAATAAATAACCGAAAGGTGTTACATCTGAATATTACTCTGACATTTCTGAATAATACACGTCACATTATACTATCAGTTATTAAATACGTACTTAACAGGCATTACCGATAATCATCGTACGGGCTCAAGATTGAAAGACTGTCAACAATGATGATGACGATTTAATAATGTCATCTCGTATCTTAGGCCATACCAGATTTTGGTTTGATTAAATGCATCATCCACTGGCTATAATCGAATATAGATACCTTTAATTGCAATCGGTGGATATTTACCTGTAATGAAAGAAACAAATACAACAATTAGTGACTAATAAAATATTAAAAATATAACATGATGTTTGGTTGGATAATAAGTACCAGAAGTACGCGAAATATTGGTAGAAGTACACATTATTGATATTATTCGCCGATATTAAAAAGTGAATCCGTTTCAATCATGGGTTATCCCAATAAGGTCTAAATAGTGTGCCTAGGCATGAGGTTTTCCTTATAACTAAATACCTGTTGCCGGAAAACGAATTTGTTCGTTCGTTACAAACTGTCATAATTGAAGGCGCAATAAAATGGGTTTCTATTACACCGTGTTACAAAAAATAGATTTTTTTCTGTCCTATGAACCAAATGCACATATTCGGAAAGAGGGGAAAAAAATTAAAATACACGTGTATCGGCGATTTCCATGTACACGTCAGAATTTTTTTTTTTAAGTTTGAAGTATGAAGCTCGTAGTGGCCTGTGTGAAAGCCTTTGGACCGATTTTTAACCCTTTTTCAGTGATCCAATCGAGCTGAGGCAGACTCGTGGAAATGTCTGTATCACGTCAAATTTTTTAAAAACAATTTTTAACAATTCTCAGATTTTCCCCAATTTTTATTATTTTTGAAAAAAAATATTTTGTTCACTTTTCCTAGCATAACTTGAAGAGACTCCAAATTTTTAAACTACAGTCGAACTCCCATAACTCGAACTTCTATATCTCGAATTTTCTCTAACTCGAACTAAATCGGTTGGAAGTAGCGTTAAGAGAGTAAATAGCTCACAATTCTCCTTCCGTAACTCGAACTTCCATAACTCGAAGTTCTCCATAACTCGAACGTAAATATATACATATTAATTCTATAACTCGAAGTTCTACTATGCCGTTATTTGTTTTTCTATTTGGCATAGTGTAACTATACAGTGGCGTTAATAGGCCAGCTGATGACTGCTACCATTTGTCAAACGAGTCAACTGAGGCATCTGCCCCGTGTTATTGACTGCCACCTTCTGTCAAAAATGCGTCACACACTCGCTCTCACATAGCAACTGCTGTGGCAATTCTATGCATAAATTGCAGTTGCGTGTGATGATAGATATGAGTAACATCGTATTTGTGTTTATCATGGCATCTAAACGTGTATTAAAATGTTTGTCGATTGAAGAAAAGTATAAATTAATCAAAGAAGTCGATGGTGGATTAAAGAAAAAGGAAGCAGCAGCAAAATATGGTATCCCGGCTAGTACGGTCTCAACGATTTTTAAAAATAAGGAATCAATTATCACGTCGTTTGAGTCTGGATTTCGTCTAAGTAGTAAAAGGATGAAAACCCCAAAGTTTCACAATATTGATAAAGCAGTCCTCGATTGGTTTACAGCAGCTAGAAACCAAAACATGCCTATATCTGGAGGAATATTAAAGGACAAAGCGTTTTGGCGATGATAATTTTATGGCAAGCACAGGTTGGCTTGATAAATGGAAGCAGAGGTATTGAACAAAACTCACAATAGATGAATTGTTCAATACATAAAATAATTTGTGGACTTTTTTCATTTTAGACATGGTGTGGGTTACAAAAAAGCGTGCGGTGAAAGCAATGACGTCAGTGAAGTAGACTTCGAAAAATGGAAAAAAGATGTTTTGCCAAATTTTTTGCAAAAGTACTGTGAACGGGATGTTTTTAATGCGGATGAAACAGGATTGTTTTTTAAATGTTTGCCAGACAAAACATTTTGTTTCAAAAACCAGCAATGCCACGGAGGCAAAAATAGCAAGAAGCGTGTTACGTTAATGCTGGCAGCAAATATGGACGGTTCGGAGAAATTGAAAATTCTACTGATTGGGAAAAGTGCCAAGCCTCGGTGCTTTCGTGGTGCTAAGTGGTTACCTGTAGAGTATAAAGCAAACTCCAAGGCCTGGATGACAGGACAAATTTTTGAAGAGTGGCTTCTAAAATTGGATAAACAATTTCAAAGCACTGGCCGAAAAGTTTTATTGTTTATTGATAATTGTCCAGCACATCCAAAAGACGTACAAAGGAAACTGAAAGCCATTGAATTGGCATTTTTTCCGCCAAACATGACCTCTAAATTACAACCGCTTGATCAGGGAGTTATTCAAAACATTAAAGTTTTCTATCGTAGCAGAATGGTAAAAGAAGCACTAAAGCGCATAGAGGCAAACGAAAAACAGGATATTACAGTAATGGACTGCATCAAACATATAAGCAAAGCATGGGAAATTGACGTCAGTAATCAAACCATATCGAATTGCTTCAAAAAAGCTGGATTTGGGAAATATTCTGAATGGGAAGATGAAGATGACATACCTCTATTTTTTCTGAGTAATATTGATGAAACTCAAAAAATTATTGAAGCTGATTACGAAGCATGGTTAAAAGCAAACAAAATAACTTGCAATGCTACTCTTCAAGATTATATTGAAGTAGATAATGAGCTTTACACAACTGGCTATCCTACAAATGATGATATTGTTGAGAATTACTGCCATCAATCAGAGGATCCAATCTTAAGCGGAACGGAGAGTGATGGCGAGGATTCGGTGGAAGAAACTTTACACCAGCCATCCACAAATGATGTAGAAAAATCTTTCCGAACATTGAATTTATATTTGCAAACCAATGACACTACAACTGATGAGCACTACAAGGCTTTGAACAAATTGGAGTCATTTTTTACTCAAAATAACAAAAAAAAAGTAAATTTCCAGTCACTAATTTCAGAATATTTTACTTCACTCTGACTTACTTACATATTATATTTTTCTGTCAGTGCATTTTTTAAATAAAAAATACAAACTAATAATTTATGTCTGCACTTGTGTTTTTTTTTCAACAAAAAAATTCTATAACTCGAAGTCTCCGTAAGTCGAACTTTTTTTTGGGATAATAGTGATTCGAGTTATGGAAGTTCGACTGTACTTAAGCGTTACAAAAAAATGTTTTTTGAACTGAAACCTTAAAAAAAACGATAACCATTTAAAAAAAATATGTTAGGAAAATCTGAGAATTTATAAAAATATTGTTTTTAAAAAATTTGACATAATGCCACAAGCCCACATCCGGTAATTGCCAAAAACAATAAGAAATAAAAGAAGGCGCCTAAGGGAGAGTATTAACCGGACCAAGCCTTCAAACACAGGCATGAAATTCCAATTCCGAATCCGAATCAAACGACAACGTTAACATTACTGTCTTAGCTAACTCCAAAGATGGAGAGGTCAGCAAGATGGTAGAAGAAGTCAAAAAAAAAAAAAAAGCTTTCAGTGGCACAACTACGAAAGTTGATGAAAAGGCCAAGGTGCAGGATGGCGGCTCTATGGTCCTTGCAGGACAAAAAGGAAATAATATATTTTTTTTTTCTTTTTTTGGAACTACCTGAGTGTTAGTTCCAAAAAAAGAAAAAAAAAAAAATATATTATTTCCTTTTTGTCCTGCAAGGACCATAGAGCCGCCATCCTGCACCTTGGCCTTTTCATCAACTGTCCCCTATGAATGCAATGCACTGTGTTAACAATAGGTAAAACGGAGATTGGAGGGAGGATAGAGGGAGTAGTGTTTGTTGATGTTTCCCTGGAATTTGACAAGGTCATAGCAGGCAGGAAAAACACTTGCAGGAAGATTATTTCACAAACGAACAGTCCGGCTGAAGAACGAATTTTCTCTATAGTGCATCGTCCGGTCAACCAGCCAGAACACTGCGAAAACTACGAAAAATAAAAACAGCTTCTTTGCTTTTAAGTGAATTGGAGAGACCGAGTCAAACCGCTCAAAAAGGAAACACTAGTCAGTGTCGATAAAAATGGAAAGGGCGACAACAAAGTCGATCCAACTACAACGAATCCTCCAAGAAGATTGGGACATCCAAAAATATATTCCAATCAACACGAAAGAGAATGTTGGTAGATGAAAAAGGCAAGAAGCCATAATCGTATGCCAAAATAGCGTGGAAGCACAACAGAGACGAGCTCTACTACGCAGTGATCAATCAATAAAGCATTGGGCAAAGAGTGCAATAGTATGTCATGACTGCGTATATATTTGTAACAATACTTTACAAAAATATTGAAACTTACATTATTTCACGATTGCAGACAAGTGATGCTTACGTATTTCAATAAAAACAAATTGCAGAAGATTTGCTTTTGTGCATTCGGCAAAATCCCCATAAACCAACACGACAACGTTGAGGATCTGGTTAACAATCCAATTGTGGAGCATGCCATAGACACCGAAGACGGACCGCCAATCCGGATAATAAGCCTACAAAATCCTACAAATTACCACCTAATTCTAGTGAGTTCGAAGCTCTCTAAGTTTATTGAGATCATGGTTAACCACCATTTGGCAACGTATCTAGAGTCCGAAGACCTAATGAACGATCGAAAATATGGCTCCCGTAGAATCAAATCTACTGGAGGACAAAGAGAGTCATTCACCACTCGTATCATCAACTTATTGCAGTTTGTGTCGTTAATAACGTATCTTGATGCATATGGAGATTTCTCACAGATCACTCTATATGAGTTCTTATAGAGGGGATCTCATAAAATGAACATATTTTAACCGTAGGAGTGGCCAGGACTTTTCTTTTGGAGGGTGTCATCCTGATTTTGATAGCTAATGGTCTAAAGTATTTTTAAGAATTATTTCAGTTTTTTTTGGAAAAGGTGTCCTGCGTTTTTCCACCACAAGTTGATCAATAAAAAGCATTTTAAATCTTTGCTTCATCATTTCAAAAGAGAAATGTTCGGGCTTTAATTTGATGTATCTAATTCATAAGTTTTGTGAATGTTTTTCCTCGTTTTGGGAATTTGTATATATATTTATATTTTATAAGTTTTATGGCCGTTAACTATGGACAAAATAGAGTAGGGTAGGCTATAGCCTTGGGCTGTTTTGTATATTGTTAATGGTGGATTATTTAATTAAGTATATTATAAATCTTGTAAATTGCACCCCATCATTGTGTAGTCCTTAAAGGACGTTGATTGATTAATAAATTGAAATTGAAATTAAATGACAAAATAAACGGTACATAACTTTTAAGAATTTCATGAATGTGATGCAGTTTAAAAGCAAAACAGCGGTTTGTGGGACATCAAAACTATTTCTAAAAAAACCCGAAAAAAAATTAAAAATACTTTACGCCATATGCGTCCCAAAAACCAGAGAGGCCATAAGGAATTCAAAAAATTTTTGTTCACCCTACTGTAAAGTTAAAAGCGGTGTATGAAATACTTCATTCCATCAGACCTGGTAAATATTAACAACACCTTCATAGGGTTTAAAATGGAATATAACTGCAATTGAGGCTTCAAAGACATTTTTTCCCACTCCTGGACAGTGTACAGAGAAGATCGGTGGTGATGGTAGGATATGGTAGAAGGGTATCCAACTCTATTGTCTTCCCTCAGCATCACCCATTGTCTATAACTGTAGATATTTTTAACTGTTCCCGGTTTTACGACATCTAGTCTACCTCGGACTCTCGTTGCGAATGGCTGGTTGATCGAACAACACACACTACAAACAAAATTCGTTCTTCAGCGTTCTTAAGATAAGAACAGTCAGCCGGACTGTTCGTTTGTGGAATAATCTTCCTGCAAGTGTTTTTCCTGCCTGCTATGACATTACCAAATTCAAGGCCAACGTCAACAAACACTACTCCCTCTTTCCTCCCTCCAATAACCTTATTTCCCATCGCTAACACAGTGCATTGCATTTATAGGGGGCATCCCCTGAGTGTTAGTCAAAAAAAAAAAAAAAAAAAAAAAAGTCAAAAGTTCAATTTCGATTTTTGTTTTTTAATCTAAAAAAATTTAAAATTTTTAACACAAAAAAACAATATTTTTGTATGCGTAGTAAAGGGTGTTTTTTATTGGGGTATAGAACTTTAAGTTGGCATCACTTTTTTAACTGGCGGCCATTTTGTCAGCTGTCAAGTGATTAATATTTAGTTTGGTTTGCCATTTCATCATGAACAGGTTGACAAAAGAACAACGCTTGCAAATCGTGCAAATTTATTTCGAAAGTAATGGTTCAGTTCACGAAGTTCACCGCAAGCTCCGTCCGAATGAATCGATTCGCCACCGTGCACAGCAATTGGAGCTTTGTCCATCAACTTTATGGAAAATTTTGCGCAAAGATCTTGGCTTGCGACCTTACAAGATCCAGCTTGTGCAAGAATTAAAGCCGCGAGACCATGCTTCAAACTTAAAAAAAAAAAATTCTGACGTGTACATGAAAATCGCCGATACACGTGTATTTTTATTTTTTCCCCTCTTTCCGAATATGTGCATTTGGTTCATAGGACAGAAAAAAATCAATTTTTTGTAACACGGTGTTATCACCAATATAGCCTGGAACCATTCACATGTCGGCTTTAAAATATGGTTGTGTAGGGGGGTGCCACGCCCCTTCTTCCAAAATTGATTTCTGTAGATATCTCTAGGACAACTGTAGCATGATGTGAAAATTTCAGAATTCCTATTAGTATGCGTATTATAACGGTTTCTTTAAGAAAATTAAGAAGATACAGGAGCTTTATCGCATTTTGCATCCTAAATATTTCCAAACAATGTACAGACCATGTCAAGCGCTGGCTGAAAATGTCATCGAAATATAAACAACAGTATGGTACATTATTATTTTATTGTGAGAACGATATACAGACAACGTATTACATACATATGTCCGAAAATAAGTCGCTCACATTCATATACAGATTTTATTGCGATTATAGCAAATGTGCGCATTTTCATAATTATTTCTCAATGGGAAATGCATATTTTACAAGGCTCAGACGTAAATGATCCCAAATAATACATACATACTTATGTGAACATGTCCAGCTAAGGATATGGAGAAATGACATAATCCGAACAAATTTATCTTTGACACACAAAAACATCTTCAGCATTTTTGCTAGATCCCTTTGGAAAATAAAAAAACAGTCAAAGCGAGAAAAAGGCTTTATTTTTATTCGTGTACAAAAGTATCTTGTCTAATTAAATTTAGCAAGACACAGAAATGTTAAAATCGTATACGACCCAACGACCGAAGTAGACATGTTATCACTCTCTCTATCTCTCTCTGTCATGGACACATGCACAGAAACGTGCATATGTTACGCACTGAAAACGAAGGACACCTTTCTCCATTGACCATGCCCGGCAAACCTGTCAATGAATGTTTCTTAAAGATGTTTTTGTTCGTTTTCCTTTCGATATTAATACCGCTGTACTTTTAACCTTTTGTAACGTTTCGTACCGTTTGTTTCTTCGCCGAGTCTCTGTCTATCTCCCATCCTGCCTTTCACACACACACAGACGCACACATGCATATGTACACATTTATTGTTGAAACATTTGCTTTTGTTGTGTTTGCCTGCGAGTCCTTTTTGTGGCGCTGTTGTTTTGTTTTTGTAGTTGTTTGCAGGTTTTTGGAGAAACACAATGTGTGTATCCTTTGCAAGGACATCATCACACATCGTTTATCACTTGTTCATTTTTTTGTTTTGCTATTGTCGTTGTTGTTGTTGTTGTTGCCTTACCCCTCCGTAATACTTTGTGTTGTTTGCGAGTATTTAGAATGTTGCCGTTGTCTTTCGGATTATGTTTTATGCTTTAACACTTTATGGGTCCTTTTAGCTTGCCTTGCCTTTGTCTGTCTCACAGCCTAGCCTGTGCCTCTTCGTGTTGTTGTATGGGTGTGTAATTCGCATTCATGCTCACATGTATGTGCATGTGTGCTTTTTCTTTCATCATTTGTTTTTCTTTCGCTGTTTCTCTCCGTCTTTGTGTCGGTCTTGTCTTGTGTTGTATTGTCGTTTCTCTACAGATGTGTGTGTGTGTGTGTGTCTGCGAGTTTGTTCCACATTTCGACAGTTCTTTTGTTGTCATTTTATATTTTCTTTTACAATGACAACAACAAAGATACAAAAGCTGCAATTTTCTTTTCATATGTAAACCCCGCCGTCCTCTTTGACGAAACGGAATGTGTGTGTGTGAAAACAAACGAGAGTCAAAAGGTTGATAAGGTTCCACATTCTCTTGGCTTTCAGGAAGTCTGGTTTATGGGGGTTCTACAGAATTCTGGTCAGTGGAGTCTTTCGAAATATGGAGAAGTTCGGACAAGTGCGTTCTATTCTTATGGTTTGAACTTTCGCCAGAGCCATGAAAAACCAACGAATTTCAACGTTTTATTAAGCAAGCAACTTCGTGAATGCTACTTCGTGGTTCCATGGGTTCAGAAGGTTTTCTAAATTCGAATGCAAATTGGGAGCGGAAGAAATGCCGCCGTATGATTCGGTGGTCCAAAATAGTCGATAAAATATAAGGAATGCTGGATGATCGGAATATTGAAATGGACTGAAGCATTCCAATAAGTATTTAGATGGAGATGTCGACTTGCAGCTGCTTTGATTACTCACAATCGACCTTGACCGCCATTGTGTGTGGAAGGGATTTTAAACCGAAGTCCATAAGAATTTGTGTGCTAGTTTAGTCTGTCTGCCAGCAAGTTCATGTTGACGGGGTTTAAGAATTCACGCATTTACCTTCAAAAGACCAAAATGATGGCTGGCAAATACAGGGTTCTCCCACAAGAGGTGTTATTTTGTTATTCAAAGAAAAATTGAATTTTTTTAAATAAATAATCGGATGTTTATTTCATAATAAAGAGGAAGGTATTGCATTAATAATAAAAAACAACATCAGAAAAACCATGTCCACGCTTACAGGACCTTTTCTTGAATATTTCCATAGCAAAATGGCAAAGTGGCTGCCCTATGTCCTCTATCTTTTAGATATTAAATCGACGCTTAACTGTTGGCGTAGACCTTATCTTTCAAATGGCCCCAAAGGAAAAAGTCGCAAGGTGTTAAATCACAAGATCTCGGTGGCCAATTGTGATCAGCTCTTCGAGAAATAACACGGTCCGGAAACTTTCCCCGTACAAAAGCACAGGTTTCGTTGGTTGTGTGGCACGTAGCGCCGTCTTGTTGAAAGTAATCGTTGTCCAGATCCATATCATCCAACTCCGACTATAAAATATCGTTAATCATCTCTCGATAGCGCAATCCATTCACCGTAGCTGTTGATCCAACCTCATTTTCGAAAAAATAAAACAAACAGTCACACAATAAGGATGGAAGGGCTTCTCAACAATAACTTTTGGGTTTTCCGAGCCCCAGATGCGATAATTTTGCTTGTTGACGTAGTCACCGAAGTGGAAATGGGCCTCATCAGTCAAGATGATTTTTCGATGGAATTCCGAATCATTTTCATGCATTTCAAGGACCCAATCATCAAAGCCTCGACGTTGTTGATGATCGGCCGTCTTGTGTTCTTGTGTTAACTGAACTTTATAAGCCTTAAGACCCAAGTCTTTATGCAAAATACGGTGTAATGACGTTTGTGGAATGCCCAATTCCAAAGAACGACAAAGAATGGACAAACCTGGAGTTTCATCAACACAGGAATATTCTCAGTTGTTCTTGAGCGACGTGCAATGGTTTTATTCTTCACATCACTAACTTATCCCAACAGCTCAAACTTTTTCACCAATTTCCCACAAGGTGCTTCACGATGACCCAAAAATGTTTTAGTTTTGCATGTTTTACTGACTGCAAGATTTTCACCATTTTTGTAGTGAATTTTAATAATTTCAATGCGTTGTTGAAGCGTGTATCATTCCATTTTTAGTAATGGCGTAGTTTCCACTTGTCAAATGTCAAAGAATAAAAGCTTCAAACGTTACAGCTACCAAAATACCGGGTGATTCACAATAACTATCACTATCCTTTGCCGAAGTCCAGTTCTTAAGCCGCCTTTTGAGTTTTTTTTATATTTCATATTTTTTTTATTTTATATATTTTATCGTTAATCAAAATTTCTCTATATTATATCTTCTTGCAAAAAGTTCCACTTCTGTTTTATTTGGGTTGCCTTCCGATCCCTTACGATAGCTAATCCGAAGACGCTTTTATGACCTGAGTGTTGGCAGGGAGAAATTTCCCCGATAGCCATATTTCAGCGTCATTGGCGTAAGCGAAAATTGTTCAAATGCCCTAAGAATTGTATTAACCGCTAGAAATCTCAGGAGTGGAAACAGAACTCCCCCTTATGGAGTACCCCTGATGGCTAACTGGAATTTCCAGAGCCTTGGCTAAAGTTGATAATTCTGCTGCCTAACATGTCATCTATCCAACCTACCAAGATGTTTGGTACAAAAACGTCCTCTAACACCGTGTTACAAAAAATAGATTTTTTTCTGTCCTATAAACCAAATGCACATATTCGGAAAGAGAATTGATAAAAATTGTTTTTAAAAAATTTGACGTGATACAGACATTTCCACGAGTCTGCCTGCAAAAAATCAGCTCGATTGGATCACTGAAAAAGGGTTAAAAATCGGTCCAAAGGCTTTCACACAGGCCACTACGAGTTTCATACTTCAACTTAAAAAAAAAAATTCTGACGTGTACATGAAAATCGCCGATACACGTGTATTTTTATTTTTTATCCCCTTTTCGAAAAAGTAAATTTGGTTCATAGGACAGAATGTGTGTAACACGGTGTAATGATTCATTTGATAACACTTCTTTTGATACTTCTTAAGGCTCCCTTTAAGTCGAAGAAAGCTACAAGCGTGTATTCCTGGATTGCTTAGTGTCTTTTAATACAACTCACCGCTTCAACAGATTTACCCATAAGCGCGTATCAATTGTTTTCCTGTATTTTCAATAGAAAAGACGGTAGACTGATTAGTCTGAAATCCTTGAGAGTGACGTGGCTAGCCTTTCGGTATGTAAACCACCCTGACTTCCTGCGTGGTGGATAACAAGATGTTGGTTCTATCTGTGACCTCATCCTCTGTATCGCAACACCCTGGGAACTGAGTTTCCATTAGTAAAGAAAGCGTCGCAGAGCTAGGCTCTGTCCATGTACCATCTAATTTTTGAATATATTATATACTAGTAAGTTGTAATGCGCCTATGGCGCCCGTTGAAATATGGAAACAAAATTTTGTTGAAAAAAAAAATTTTTGTGGAAAAAAAAAAATTTGCTGAAAAAAAAAATTTTGTGGAAAAAAAAAATTTTGTAAAAAAAAAAAAATTTTGTAAAAAAAAAATTTTGTAAAAAAAAAATTTGTAAAAAAAAAGGGTAAATATATATTATAAGATTATTTATTTTATTATTTATTCAGGTAAAAATTCGCCTAAATCTGGCAGTTTCGCTAACAGAATCGATGGCCTCAACAAAAGTCGTCCATGAGGTCCGTGTCGTCCTGTTTAGTTATTTCTTGTAGTTACTGAAGCTCGCTTTGTAGTTCACCCATTCTTCTGAATTTTAATTCTGATAATATTGGTGAGATTATTTCCAACTATTCTAAAAATCCTAAACATAAAGCTATGCAGTTATACAATTTAGCATTTTCTAAAATGTTGAACAATCTGAATATTATAACAACACCATCGTGAATGTGGTCACTCATTTTCCCCCAAAGGCTGCGACCATTAAAATGTTTAAATTGAAAACGACATCCTTTTCAATAGTCTGCGACTTATAGGTGATACTATTTTCTAGGCAGGCTCTGCATTGTACAAAGCAAGTTACAATGGAATTCCCCCCCTCCCCCATCTCATGCTGCGGTAAAGTGTATCAAATATTTCACGCTCCACAGAGAAAATAAAAGAGATCCCACTACAAAGGGAACATAAGCATATAATCTGCTGCTACTGCTTCGGTTGTTGTTTTTGTCCATGTTATTGGTGTCATTGGCTGATGTTGTTGTTGTAGTTGTTTTCCTTTTCGACGACCGGAAGCATATGATTTATAACACATATTAGAACATACGCATACACACACACACACACAGAACCCGGAAAAAGGCTTGCTTGGCGTTTGGCGTTGGGGCGGAGAGATGGTGTATGACATATATTTTGTTATGTCACTTTGAGAGTAATTGTATCGTTTGCGAAAAACGAAAGGAAATAATGCCGGCAGGCTAATGTTAATAAATCATTAAACGGACCGCATTCATGTCACATTTTTTCAACAATTCACCAACAAAGGTCTGCAAGACATAATGGCAGGAACTCATATTTCATGGCGGTCCTCCTGCCGTATGTCTGTTGTACACATGGGAATAGCTGTTAGCTGATGTCTATGTAGAAATTGTTTAAATATTCCTCTACTCATTAATGGACTTGTAGGCAATATAATCTATACATTATCTATGATTGTATACGGACTACGGTGAGTGGAACGCGTTTCAATTAGTGTTGCCAATTATTGGCTTAAATTTCGCTGGCAACAAAGTGCTTTGTTTATGTTCGGGCCCCAAAAGGGAACAATGAAATTATTTCCATGGAGAAGACAGATCAGATTATGGTCTGAAATGTTGCGACATGAAATCAATGCTCTTCACTAATTGACATTTTTGTCAATTGTGTTCCGAATCCTAACAAACCAAACAAACCAAATATATTCATCAGCTTTTTGAGATGGTAATTTTTATAAAAAGATAATTCGCTCAACTACTATTTACTACAAACATTTTGTTTTAATGTGCGGCAAAGGATATTTTTCTCAATAGTTTCCTCAAATAAGAACAAATAAAAGAATACACCTCAAAATTTCTCAAGATATGCTAAGGCCTGTGAAAAGGATAAATACCCAATTGGAAAATATCCGGTAAA
Source organism: Hydrotaea cyrtoneurina (assembly GCA_958296145.1). NCBI lineage: Eukaryota > Metazoa > Arthropoda > Insecta > Diptera > Muscidae > Hydrotaea > Hydrotaea cyrtoneurina. The sequence continues at coordinate 43,756,760 of OY282514.1, read as the reverse complement.
AGGTGTAAATACCTAGGTATTCACCAAAAAGTTGGGTATACACTTTGTTGAAGAAAGTTTGCTGCACAAACAAAGTGTGAACAAAAAACCAGTGAAAAAGTTCCAGTCGGGTAAACCGACTTATATATACCCTCAACCTCAGTAAAAACATACAAGTCTCATATTCCATAATAGCAACATCAAAATACCGAATGTTATAGAAAAATATTGTATTACACATTTTTACAGAAAGGGCGGAATATAAAGCAGAGTTTTTTCTCGAAAATTGTATGTTGTTAGAGCTTTACTAAATATAGAATTCGTTGAGCGAATTTATATAATTGCACGATTTCTAAAGTTGGTGGAATGGTAAATTTGTATGGGAGGTACCAGAAGGAGTCCGACTAGGGGTCCAATTTTTTCTTTAGATTTAGATGTTTATAGATTTACTAAATACAGAATTTCGGCAAGATCGCGTTGGTCATATTTATCATATTAGCCGATTTCAAAGGTAGGCGGGATGGTACATTTGTATGGGAGGTACCAGAAGGGGAGTTGCCAGACTGCCAAGTTTTTGTCCAAAACTTAGTGCAGTTATACCTTTACTAAATACCAAATTTGGCCAAGATCGAAGTGGGCGTATTGATATTATTACACGATTTCTAAAGTGGGCGAAATACGTTTGCTAGAGACATGATGAATGTGTCAGTCAGTCACGTATGAAATGTATATGCTCTAGGGCGTTTCACAAAAGACGTTTTTTCTGATTTTTCCAACTCTTGAAGCGGAATATTGAAGTTTGTGATTTAAGAGAATTTTGAATTTTTTTTTGGATTTTTTGAAGATGGGTACTGGGTCGCTGAAATCGATTTTATCAAAAAAATGAGGTTATGGAGAAAAATTTTTAATATTAATTTTTGCTGGTGCTTTTTCTTCATAAAACTAAACAATTCTCTTCTTAATGATCCGATCCCACGACAAAAAAATGATTGATGTGAAAAATTATTATATTAAGGACCACTTTGATAGTCGTAAAAGTACAAAATTATGTTTTTATATATTTCAAACCTCAATAACTTTAAAAGTTTTCAACATTTTTTCAAGATGAAAAATGCGTTAGAAAGGTCTTTAAATAACATGAATTTGTTTTTTTAATATCTTTTGATTTTGTATGGAAATAAAAATATATTGATGAATTGAATTTTTGATATTTTTATTAAAACAATGTATATTAAATGTTTTTTTTTTACTTAACCAAGAACGAAACTTAATGAAATTCTTTTAATTTTTATAAAATTTGAAAAATAAAAAAAAATTTTCTCAAACTTAAATTTTTTTCTTATATTTCTCCCGCAATGAAAGAATCCTATATACCGAATGAAAGGTAATTTAAAGACCTTTCTAACGTATTTTTCATCTTGAAAAAATGTTGAAAACTTTTAAAGTTATTGAGGTTTGAAATATATAAAAACATAATTTTGTACTTTTAAGACTATCAAAGTGGTCCTCAATATAATAATTTTTCACATCAATAATTTTTTTGTCGTGGGATCGGATCATTAAGAAGAGAATTTTTTAGTTTTATGAAGAAAAAGCACCAGCAAAAATTAATATTAAAAATTTTTCTGCATAACCTCATTTTTTTGATAAAATCGATTTCAGCGACCCCGTACCCATCTTCAAAAAATCCAAAAAAAATTTCGAAATTCTCTTAAATCACAAAGTTTAATATTCCGCTTCAAGAGTTGGAAATTTTTTTTTTGATACGCCCTAATATGCTCGTATGTAGATTATTTCTCATTTCCATTTAAACAGTTTGACCGCTTTTAATCCCCTTTTCCATTACTTTAAATTGTTGGCTCATTTCTGCCTATAACAACCTTTTCACACATATTTTTATTTTTCCCGCCACATTTTGGCCACTTTTTCGACACTTCCCCAACTATTATCCACTTCTTTTTGTCAATTATCTGTTTCAATCGTTTTTATTTTTTCCACCTTTTTGGTCCCATTTTTACCCCGTCTTGGCCCCTTTTTCGTCCCACCTCTAACTCATTGCCACCTGTTGTAGATTATTTCTCATTTATATTATACCAGTTTTGGGCCCTTTTTGTACCCGTTTTAGTCCCATTATTCGATTAAAATTGTTTTCACACATTTTTGTTTTCTTTCCCCCTTTGTACATTTTTTATCCCTTTTTGGTACGTTTTGGCCACTTTTTCGTCGCTTCTCTAACTATTCTCCACATGTTTTTGCAAAAAAATTTTGTTTCAATCTTGAAATATTTTTTCCACTTTTTTGTCCCATTTTTATCCCGTTTTGCCCCCCTTTTCGTCACATCGTGGACCACGTTCTACGTTCTAGTATTAAATCTTTTTCGGTTGGAAAATCACATTCATATGTAGATTTTTTTGCAATGGATCCTCTGCTAAAGTTTCTAATATCTGAATGTCGGTGTGACAGGAAACAATAGGTGAACTGAATGGTCTGGTCTGTAAATAAAGCTAACGATTTCCCCAAAGATAACTTGACTGTCGTGGTGGTCAACATGGACACTCGTTTATGGTTTGGTTGGTGGTAGGTAGTGTGTGCGACTGTCACACAGAAGAACACGAGACCATCAAACATTTTTCAGCGACTGTTTCCACCTCGTAAATGTTGGCGACTTTACGCGTAAGAGAGCAACCTCCAAGCCATGTAAAACTTCTCTAGAAAGGCATTAGTCGTTCGGAGCCGGCTTTAAACAGTAGGTCCCGATCAGTGAGTATACAAATTATACAAATCACTGTCTCGAGAGAAGTTCCCCGTCTGTTCCTTCATGGAATGTTAAGGGAAATAAATATTCGTGGTTGACCCGACCCAACTGGTACCTCCCGGAAAAAGTTTTCCATTCTGCCCTCTTTTTAAAATATTTCCAATACACCTCAAACTCGATTACTGTAGGTCCCGGTCTTCAAGTATTCAAAATGATATCCTGTCCGTTGGTGTCTGTGAAAGTCTTTTCCCACATGAAGTGTAAAAGGAAATACGAGGGTATATGACAGTCGGTTCATTGGACGTAAATTTTATTACTTGTTTTTTTTAGATGATTAACTTTGAAAACAGATTTGAATATGTTTTGTCGCCCTAATGCAAATGTCTACCAGATTGTTTCCCTCCGTTAAACGTTTATTGATTTCAAAAAAAAATATACAAAATTCTAGTTCAAAACGTACATCAGCCGAATTTGGAATGCTTGATAAGCATAAGATCAAAAATTGTAACCCGGTGTACGTTTTCGAATTACAATGCCCCGGCGAGTACATAAATAACTTTCAACAAATAAATCAAACGTTCAATACGATACATGACAGAGATTACAAATTTAATTGAATACTTCGGTGACACATTAACCCTTCCGACCGAGTACACAAAGTGCAAACATTCATACACATGTACACACTCCCTGCTGCCGCATCCGTAAACATTCTAATGTACGTTGCCTGTACCAGCATTTCCATGGTGAATGTATGCATGTATGTGTGTGTGTGTGTGTTTAGAGAAAACATCCTTGTTTTCGTTCGTTGCCTGCAATTACTGAAATTGTATATCCTGTATGTCTTATTTTAAATCCCAACAAATTGAAAATTTCCTTTCGCTCGATTCGCATGTGTCTCTGTGCGTTTACAAAATGAGTTCTTTATTAAGTTTCTTTTTCGTTTCTTTTTTGCAATCCTTTGAGTATTTTTGTTGGTACTTTTTCATTTCGTTGTCAAATTAACCCTTTTTTTCTGACAATAAGAAAAACATTCTTAACATATACCAACTCACATAGACACATATTATGTCTGATAAGCATATGTGTGGGTTTATTAGGGAGTTCCCTTTCTAGATGGAAATCAGTAACTGTTGAACACGAGTCCTCGGAGACAAATATTGAACAGAAACGTTCATATCGACATTGTCATTTTCTATAGTCTCGTCCTTAACAAACCTACTCTCTGACTTTAGTCAGCTAACTTATTTACTAGTGAGTATCCAACTGAAGTCGATCAGTGACTAACTGCTGTTGGTGTTGGCTTGCTGAATAAATGATTTCCCAGTACTTCGGTCAGCCAAGGATTTGCATGCCCCCTTCCATTTAGTGCATTCCGCGAAGTCTCGGCCTTCAATGCCGGCGTTTGACAAACGTGTTACAGTTATCACGATTTGATGCAGTCTGTTCAAAATCAGTTTGGGAGGTATTCTAACCACAAACAGAATAGAATTGGTAGGAATATTCAATAATTTTGGATTCCATCTAAAAAGGGACACCCTTATTTACACGTCTGTATCTGCGTATACAAATGATGATTGTACGAGTGCTAAATGTAAACAATCCTTCTAAGGCCATGGGATTTGATTGAATTTCAATTTTTTTTTGCCGACGATTTTCTTTTTGTTAAGAGCCGGCAAAATGTTTCAGTATTGTATGTTTCTTTTCTCAACTGCGAAATACATTATTTTAAAACCCAAGCGCCCCGGTTGGCGAGTTCGTAGCGGCTCCATGAAAAATGGCCCAAAAAATTTAAGAAATTATGACAAATCCCAGAAATGACCAATGTGAACATTTCTCCAAATATTGTGAAAAATCCCCCAAACAATTTATGAGTAATTACCCAATGCTAAATCCCCCAAAAATTATGAAAAATACCCCAAAAATACAAAATTATAAAAAAAAAAATCGATACATAAAAACAAAAATAAAAACTTCTCTAAAACTTAATACAGAATTTGGGCTAGATCTAACTAGGCGTATTGATAAGTTGGCGAAATAGTAGATTTGAAGGGTAGATACACGAAGGGATGAGGCCATATAGCCCATATGCAATCCCGGAAGTAGTTTTAGGAAAATGTTAACCCATGTCAAATTTCAAAGCGATTGTTTAACTCTTTCGAAAGTTGTCATGTGTACACTTTTGGGTCGTATCAAATCATATGTACCCTCCTACCCATAGGGTGAGGGTGTAAAAATGAGTTTGACGACTGAAATTCTGTTGAAATATAAAAAATCGAATCAGCTGTTTGCAATCCTATTCCTTATATTGTTGTGCCATGAAATGTTTTCCAATGCAAAAACTGTCATAATCAAAAAAATTAACGTTACGATGTACAATCAGGTCTCTGTTTATGCGGTGGATGCGTTCCCCAGAAATCCGCATAAGTCAAACACGCATAAAAAAAATACTCTACGCTCACATAAAATCAAGGGATGCATTCCAATATCTTCGAAATCCACATAAAATCAAACAATTCCCCCCCAAAAAAGCATAAAAAATCACGATTTATGGGTTTTTTATTAACAAAAATATATATTTTTTTTAATTTCAATTTAAAAATTAAAGTATTTCATTCGTGCTACAAAAGAAAACAAACACAGAAAGTAGGTTCAGAACATGTTTTGAATTCAAGAGTTAGAAAATGCGTTTAACCAATAACTAAATATTGTCGCTGTCGCTACTTAGAAACAATCTTATTCGGCTGGTGAAGAATCCTTTTCATCATTTTGGGATTTTCCCATTGTTGTGAAATAATGTGGTATTTTTTTGTGTTGCTGTTTTTTTTTTTGACTGTTTCTGTTGTTCGCGATAGCCAGACGTAATGCGATTTATCTCCTTTTTTTTAATCTGGTTCATGTACAAATTTAAGAAAATCGCAACTACGAAACAAAGGTATTTCACAAACCGCATAAATTCAAATCCAAATACAAAAATCGCATAAAAAGAGACCCGAGTGTATAGAAATCAATTAAACGTAAATTACTTTGCCTGTCGAACAGAAACGAAATTTACGTTTATGTTTTTCAAAATGAGGCCATTCATCGATTTTGTAGAACAGTTAAAAGGTCATTATTGGCTTAATAGCAAAATTCAGAATGTCGAAATGTTACAATTCCTGCAGTTCACCTCTACTAAGCGATGTCACAAACCGGAGAATTCACGAACATCACAGAAAGCATGCACATGGATCGGGAATTCGCTAATCACCAATTCGCTCGAAATCATCTGATTAGTGACACTTTGAAACCATTACAAGAAGCTTTTAAAGAAACCCGAACTCGACTAACAAAAACAAAACTGAATGAAGAATATAGATCGACAAAACATAAACAAAATTAAGAAATCGATATTCTCGCAAAATCTTTAATGCAATACGTCTTGTCCAATATCCAAATACATACAACAAATCTATTAATAAAAAGATCTAAATGGGAAAATAGACCAATTAACTTACCTTTTGTTATACTAAAATCTAGTTGTATTTCATTTTATTAGACCGACAGTGGACATAATTAAAGTCGCAGTCATTGGTAAATTATTTGTAATACGCAGAAGGAACGGGTAACACTTTACAAATATTTGTTATTATTTTTCTAAGCATCACAAGACTAAGCAGACACCAACACAGAATCAGTCCAACAAATTCTATAAATTCGTTCGAATTGTTGTTGTTAGCATCTGTTCAGCTTTATAGATGTTCAGTGTTGTTGTTGTTTCAAATGCATTTTATTTTTTCGAACCGAACGCGCACCGTTCCCACAGAAACGCAAGTCACACACACGCACGCGAATACGTCTTTCAAACATCGAACGAAAGACTGAAACATTAATTATCACTATTTACGTATATTTCTCTGACGAATTGATAATATTTTAATAACTTTTCCTTACGTTTATTTACAATTGTTTATCAATGACCTGCAATTTGTGTGTTGACACAGTAAAAGCGCGGCGGAAGAAGTGATTTGCATCACAATATTTCTTATTGGACCAACTGGTACATTTGAGTGGGAGTAAAAGAGACAACGTATCCGTGCTAGGGCAAACGCAAAAGGATAAGAATGAATTATATTGGGAAAGTAGAAAACGTACAGATGTTCCCAATGTTGCCACATCAATTGATTGGGGAATATCTTAAATGATGCTGACCAGTGTGGTCTTTTGTCATGCGGATTTGAATGTAGGCAGTTTTGGAGTTTAGCGTTTTTACAACCAACTATTTTAACTGATCACGTTTTCTTTTAAAAACTTAATTTCAGGAAACCAAGTCCGTGTATTTACCGGGGATCTTTTAGTATAATAATATACATACATATTATATATACATATACAGTGTCCTCTATCATAAGCGGACACCTAAGGGACCGAGAATTTTATCCGCTTATAAAAGGGTCCGCTGATGAGAGAAGTACACAAGAGAACTGAAGCAGAATGGCACTAAAAGAAGTGTCCGTTCTTCGTAAAAAAAACATTGAGATAAAATTAACAAATTAAAGCACACAGATAAAGCACCGAGATTGTTTTTTTTAAAGAGTTGCACTTGTAAGGACCGCAATGCAAATTATGCGGTTGCCCATAAGGGGGGAGTTGCGATACGAGCGCAAATAGAGATAGAAAAGTAAGTGCACAAATTAACTGATATTGTTGAAATACGGTTTGTGAATGATAGACCGACTTAAACGAATTGGGAGACAGAAATCGTAATATTAGATCGCACACTGTAGGATATTTAAATCCGTTCGTTTTTAAGGGCCAAAAAATAGTAACGAGTCAATTGAAATAAAAAACCTAACTATACAAAAATGTTGTTACTGTTAGTCGAGTTCGAGATTATTTATTATTTCTATTTCTTTGCGTATACCTTGTCTGCAATCAAAGCAAACACAAGCTTGAAACCTTTTTTAAACATTTCTATTTTTGTAAAGAAATACAAATAATAAATGATCTCGAACTCGACTAACAGAAACAAAACTGCATAAAGAATATAGATCAACAATACATAAACAAAATTATACAACAATTTTCAATGGAATTTTTGTACTCAGGGGACCATAGTATAACGGTACAGTGCTTATTAAGAATAATAGGCGCGTCTCTGGAAAAAATATTTGCTCTTTTATTTTGAAACTGAATCCACTTGGTGTCGTGATCTCAAAATCTCTACATATATTTTTTATTTATTTATTATTAATTACAATACAAAGTAAATTTATATTCTAATTTTTGGGTCCAAGGGTAAACCGGGTGACACAGACCATGTGTTTAGATTTTTTGCAGCGACAGACCAAAGCCTCTGGTGGGAATCGAACCCACAACCCCCACGCTGATAGGCAAGCACGCTACCAACTCGCCTACCGGGGCGCTTGTCTCTCTACATATATATTCCACATTTTATTCTGCAATCTAATATTGCGATTTTTGTCTCCTTTTAGAAAGACGTTTTCTTCCTCTTCCTATTTTTCTGCTAGTTTAATAAAACATTACACATCAAATTTACAAAATGTATTTTGTTAATAAAATCAAACATTTATTCACCTACTTTTCACATATAGGCGACCAGGTAGGCGAGTTCATCGCGTGCTTGCCTATCAGCATGGATGTTGGGGGGTTCGATTCTCACCAGAGGCTTTGGTCTGTCTCTGCAAATTTCTAGCCATATGGTCTGTGTCTCCCGGTTTACCCTTAGATCCAAAATAAGAATATAAATATACTTTGTATTGTAATTAAATAAAATAAATAACTTTTCACATACAAACATCTGAAATTTAGTTTTTAAAAGAAAACGTGATTTTGATCAGTTAAAATAGTTGGTTGTAAAAACGCTAAACTCCGAAACTGCCTACATTCAAATCCGCATAACAAAAAGACCACACTGGTCAATATCATTTAAGTCATTCTCAACATCATTGATGTGGCAACATCCTTATCCTTTTCCACTTGCCCTTATACGCATACGTTGTCTCTTTTACTCCCACTCCAATATCGCAGTTGGTCTAACAAGAAACAAATCAGTTCTTTCGCCGCGCTTTTACTGTGTCAACACACAAATTGCCGGTCATTGATAAACAATTGTAAATAAACGTAATGAAAACTTATTAAAATATTATCAATTCGACAGAGAAACATACGTAAATAGTGATAATTAATGTTTCTGTCTTTCGTTCGATGTTTGAAAAACATATGTATTCGCGTGCGTGTGTGTGAGTTGCGCTTGTTTGGAAACGGTGCGCGTTCGGTTGGGAAAAAATAAAATGCATTTGAAAACAACAACAACACTGAACATCTATACAGCTGAGAAGATGCTAACAACAACAATTCGAGCGAATTTATAGGATTTGTTGGGCTGATTCTGTTTTGGTAAGAAGTGTTGTGATGCTTAGTAAAATAATAACAAATATTTGTAAAGTGTTACCCGTTCCTTCTGCGTATTACAATTAATTTACCAATGACTGCGTCTTTAATTATGTCCAATGTCGGTCTAATAAAATGAAATACAACTCGATTTTAGTATTACAAAAGGTAAGTTAATTGGTCTATTTTCCCATTTAGATCTTTTTGTTAATAGATTTGTTGTATGTATTTGGATATTGGACAAGACGTATTGCATTAAAGTTTTTGCGAGAATATCGATTTCTTAATTTTGTTTATGTTTTGTCGATCTATGCATATTCTTCATTCAGTTTTGTTTCCGTTAGTCCAGTTCGAGTTTCTTTAAAAGCTTCTTGTAATGGTTTCAAAGTGTCACTAATCAGATGATTTCGAGCGAATTTGTGATTAGCGAATTCCCGAACCAAGTGCATGCTTTCTGTGATATTTGTGAATTCTCCGGTTTGTGACTTCGCTCAGTAGAGGTGAACTGCAGGAATTGTAACGTTTCGACATTCTGAATTTTGCTATTAAGACAATAATGACCTTTTAACTCTTCTACAACATCGATTAATGTCCTCATTTTAAGGTAAATAAAGGTAAATTTCATTTGTGTTCGAAACGCAACGTACCGGGTTGTTGCAGAATAAAAGACGGAATTCCTTATTTATCGGAATTGAAAACCAATTCCGATATGATTGATGTCATGACATCCTCGTGGTTTTGCCTTGTTTCAAAACCGATGTTCGAATCAGCTGTTTTGCTTTATTTACGTTTTTTAGTCCTTTGTTTTGTAAGTCGGCACATTACAAATTTTGCAAACATTTCAGTGATGCAAACAGAAAGTTGTGAAAAGGTAAACAAAAAAAAAATATATAGATCAATTGGATTTCGCAGGGACGGCGTAAGTAAAGATTTTGACAATGCCATTTAAACCATCTAACATATCCTGCAAGATTCAACTGTCTGCAACATTGCGTTTTTTTGGGAGAAGGGTCTTACCAAAGGTCAGTTGGAAGTGATCGCAGCGTGAGTTATGGCCACAGTGCCAATTATTTTTAGTTAGAAAAAGGGTTAAAAACATGACAAAATCGCAGATACACAATCATTATAAAATCGCTACCATCATTGGTGGCATATATGGAATCCACATTAAGAGTATAAAACCATTGGTTGATGGGCATTTGAAAATCTACCAGTTATCGGTTGATATACGCTTCAATAACGCAATGAAAATTCACTGCAAAAATAGTGAAAATCTTGCAGTCACAGTTCGCAAAACTAAAGTATCTTTTGGTAGACCTGAAGCACCTTGTCGGACCGCAATACAGAAATTGGTGAAAAAACCAAGTTAGTGATGTGAAGAATAAAACCCTTGCACGTAGCTCAAGAACAACTGAGAATATTGCTGCTGTAGCCCAAAGTATTGAAGGAAACCCAGGTTTGTCCATTCTTCGTCGTTCTTTGGAATTGGGCATTCCCAAAACGTCATTACACCGTATTCTGCATAAAGACTTGGGTCTTAAGGCTTATAAAGTTCAGTTAACACAAGAACTCAAGACGGCCGATCATCAACAACGTCGTGTCTTAGCCGAGTGGGTCCTTGAAACGCATGAAATTGATCCGTAATTCTATCGAAAAATCTTCTTGACTGATGAGGCCCATTTACAGCTCGGTGTCTTCGTCAACAAGCGAAATTGTCGCATCTGGGCCTCGGAAAACCCAAGAGTTATTGTTGAGAAGCCTCTCCATCCTCATCGTGTGTTTAGTGTGATTTATGGTCCGGCGGGGTCATTGGACCGTACTTTTTCCAAAATGAGGTTGGATCAACAGCTACGTTGCATGGATTGAGCTATCGGGATATGATTAATGATTTTTTATGGTCGGAGTTGCATGATATTGATCTGGACAACGTTTACACGGCGCTACGTGTCACACAAGCAACGAAACCTTTGCTTTTGTACAGGGAAAGTTTCCGGACCGTGTTATCTCTCGAAGAGGTGATCACAATTGACCACCGAGATCTTGTGATTTAACACCTTGCGACTTCTTCCTTTGGGGCCACGTGAAAGATAAGGTCTACGCCATCAGCCTAGAACCGATTCAAGACCTCAAAAATATAATTCGTGAGGCTATCGAGGATATAGGGCAGCCACTTTGCAATTTGGTTATGGAAAATTTCATGAAAAGGATATAGTCCTGTAAGGGTGGTCGTGGTGGTCATTTGGCAGATATTGCTTTTCATTATAAACGGCATACCTTCCCCTTTATTATGGAATAAACATCCGATCATTTATCTCAAAACATTCCATTTCTTTGAATACCAAAATAATACCTCGAAACCCCAAATATCAGCTTTAACCTTATTCAAATTATTTACTCTTTAATTATAAGGTGTAGCATAGTGCTGACCCCAATCGACACCAGCCCTGCCTAACCTCTTCTGACAATTCACATTCATGGATCGCTGGATACAGCGAACAAAGGGACACTCTTCTTAAATAAACAAAATCAAATTGCCAGAAAATGGTGCTCACATTTAACTCCTTCCGCAGCACTACAACTTACAAAATCTATACAAAACATTTTCGCATTAACAGTACACAATTGGCGTTCGTATTCGTTCGGTTAACAATGGTGGTATTAGGAGATACAATTGACACAAAAGAGTGTCAGTTACAGAATTCGGTGACTGGGGATATGAAGTACATTGACAGAAGAGTCTTAACGGCAAAATAAACCGATTAAAAGTAACCAATACTGAGTATGTGCATTAGAATATTAACTGGGTCTATGTGTTGGTGTATTTTAGAGTACGTCTGTGTGAAAGGCAGCACTCACACTAAAATTTTTGAAATGTTACTATGACGAAAATAGGACTTATCTTTTCGATTCATGTGAGTATTTGGGATAACTGGCAACCAAAACCCCCTCAACCATTTCCTAATGTGTTAGTATATGTATATGTGTGAATACACACACAATCGATGCTTCAGCCACAAAACCCTTTAACTGTGATAACATGCAAAAAATTTTGTAGTAAAACATTTATTTACGAAAAATGCAAAGTAGATCAACGGCAAGAACTGCTTAAACATCACTGATGACACAGCAGCAGTAGCCCTGCCATGAATATGAGTCTTTTGTGTCATTGTGTTGGTAGTTTGGAAATGGTCATGTACATGTTTCGATGAAACTAAAACCAAATCCTCAGCATGCATCAGCACAACATTTGCTTAGTTTGCCCAGCAATCCATACCCTTTTCCTTAGTTGGTGAGGATTTCTGGTCTCCGAAAGACGAAGATGATATACGTTGTCCCTGTTACTGATGGCCAGATATGAAAAGGAATTTGTTGCTGTCTTGGCAACGAACCGTTCATACAGGCGCTGTGTTAAGGTGCCGAATTTTTCTGGGCAGTAGATAATGCGAATTTTTGATATAAATTACATTGGTCTGTAGGGCTTTTGTAGCTTGGTGCCAATGATTGGTTCATTGATTCGAAATATTTGTCTAGTCTCATACAGTTTCCAAAGAATGTAGGCACAATGATGTTCAAGGGAAATATAATGTCTGCAGACCATGGAGCATTGACAAGAATACAGTTTTATTGTGCTACACTGTGTTTCGATATAGGAAAACTAATACTAACGACATGGCCAATTGTTGATGTCCCTTGGCTAAGACGAACTCTTGAAAGCTTAAATATGATCGAGTTGTGTAGAAGTTGCCAGTATTCGTTGATATCATCGAGAGTGGCAGGATTTCCCACAATGATCCAATCGAGCTGATTTTTTGTATCACGTCAAATTTTTTAAAAACAATTTTTATCAATTCTCAGATTTTCCCCAATTTTTATTATTTTTGAAAAAAAAATATTTTTTTCACTTTTCTTAGCATAACTTAAAGAGACTCCAAATTTTTAAACTACTTAAGCGTTACGAAAAAAAAATGTTTTTTGACTGAAACCTTAAAAAAAACGATAACCATTTAAAAAAAAAAATTTAGGCAAATCCGAGAATTGATAAAAATCTATTTTTTAAAAAAATTGACGTGATACAGACATTTGCACGAGTCTGCCTGCCAAAAATCAGCTCGATTGGATCACTGAAAAAGGGTTAAAAATCGGTCCAAAGGCTTTCACACAGGCCACTACGAGCTTTATACTTCAAACTTAAAAAACAAAAAATTCTGACGTGTACATGAAAATCGCCGATACACGTGTATTTTTATTTTTTCCCCTCTTTCCGAATATGTGCATTTGGTTCATAGGACAGAAAAAAATGAATATCTATGAATATTTCACTAAGAATCCCTAGCTCGACCAAATGGATTTGGGAGAACAAAAATCAACAAACTATTTAGCAAAAACGAAAACTTCTAAGAATATTTTACACCCTGGCTGTTTGTAAGCTCAAGCTTCGCCAAGTAACTTCATAGTACAAGAAAAAGAAACTAAATATTTAAGTCACATTTTATTAAAAAATAATAAAATCAATGAATGCCGCCACCAATTATTTTCAAATGCATATATACATATATATATATATATATACAAGCGCAATCCTTTCACTGTAACTGTTGATCCAACCTCATTTTCAAAAGAGTAAGGTCCAATGGCCCCGCCGGACCGTAAGCGGCACCAAACAGTCACACGTTGGAGAGGCTTCTCAAGAATAACTCTTGGGTTTTCTGAGCCCCATATGCGACAATTTTGCTTGTTGACGTAGTCACCTAGGCGGAAATTGGCCTCATCAGTCAAGATGATTTTTCGATGGAATTCCGGATAATTTTCATGCATTTCAAGGACCGAATCAGCAAAGACACGGCGTTGTTGAAGATCGGCCGGCTTGAGTTCTTGTGTTAACTGAACTTTATAAGAATTAGAGAACCAAGTCTTTATGCAAAATTCGGTGTAATGACGTTTGTGGAATGCCCCATTCCAATGAACAACGAGGAATTGACAAAGCTGGGTTTTCTTCATCACTAAACGTGCACGGTTTTATTCTTCACATCATTAACTTGTCACAACAGCTTCAATTTTTCCAATTACTTATTTCTTTTTTTTAGATTTTGAAATGATATTTGAATTTAATTTAATTAAATTTCTTCACTTTGTCGAAATGTGTCCTGTATATTTGAAGTGCTCTGGTAATTAATTTTTTTTTATAAAGAATGTTGTCTTATCTTTAATGTGACGTCAACATTTTATTTGTACCAAATGTAGTTAGGTTGTTGCAAATATTTTAAAAAATATGGATTTAAAAAAAAATGCAAACTCGATTTGCGCATGCTAGTGATTTTTATTAGACCACAATAGTCTTAGAATAGAATAGTCTTGGTGTACTACATAGTTAGAATTTTCCGTAGTTTTCATTTTATATGCTATACGCTTTGTTGTTTTTGTTTTCTGTCATACAAAAGTGACTCCCTATTGTGTATGGCTATGCTATAGATATTTTAACAGTATCTCTTCGTCAGATATCTGTCGTCTAGTCCCTGATATTAGAACATTTAGCCGGAATACACGGCTTTCCAGGGTCTCACATCCGTTCAATGTCAAATGGCCTATTGACGTGACGACGCACTATAGAGACAATTCGTTCTTCAGCCGTACTGTTCGCATATGTGGAATATTCATCCTGCAGGTGGTTTTCCTGCCAGCTGTGACATTTTCAAATTCAAGGCTAATGTTAACAAACACAACTCCCTTTTTCCTCTAGCCAATAGCATTGCATTCATAGGGGGCATCCCCTGAGTGTTAGTCAAAAACAAAACTAATGTACTTTTTCGTTTATTTAGTTTAGACTATCTCGTATATCGTTGTCAGTGTGGTAAAGTCTTAATCTGAAAATAATAAAATTAACGAAAATTACTCGATCTGCTGAATTATCTTATTCACATGTGAAACAGCTGAGTCATCTTAAGGAAGACGACATTCCTTTACATGCCTGTCCTATCCATTTTAAAGAGCAAAAGCAACAATTCTCGTTTTTTGTTGTTGTTGTTGTATGTTCCTGTTGTTGTTATTTATCCCCATGTGATTTTAACAAATCCTATTTGAACGATAAAAGGGGTTTGACTCATATACGCACAGACGTTCTCGCACACACACACACACCAAGACTAATGTTTGTGTGTGTATGTAAATAAACAGAAATGTGTACGTGTACATATTGACGTACCACTATGCCATTGTATCCACTATAACTCCTACACATATGCATATGCACACTGACATATAAATACTACTGCGTTTGTATGTGTCAGGATGTGTGTGTGTGTGTGTGTGCTTAAAAGTAATGCGGATCAGTTGTTTGATTGTTTGTAAGCAATGTCATACTTACTATAGCTGCGCCACAAGATGAAGATGAAAATGTTGACTATGGAAAAACTATGAATACACACACCGATAACACATGAGGGTATTTACATTTAGTGTGGCAACAGTGAGGGCTAACGCAATAGGAACTATTGGAAATACATGAAGGAATAGTTTTTGAAATCTTAATATATATTTACCCTCGACACTGATTCACTCATACACTGATTCACTGTCACGCAGTACGTAGGAATTTAAATAGACATTCTATAATTTTCTATAAATAATAATAATAAAAAAAATAATATTTTTTTTTTGTACAGAAATTGTGTTTTCCCCAAATTTTTTTTTACCAAATTTTTTTTTTCCAAAATTTTTTTTTTTTACAAAAATTTTTTTTTTTACAAAAGTTTTTTTTCAAATTTTTTTTTTCCAAATTTTTTTTTTTCAACAAAATTTTTTTTTTCCACAAAATTTTTTTTTTCCACAAAATTTTTTTTTTGGATTCTGGTCATTTAAGTAAGTGCAGAGAACAAGCAAAGATCATTCTGTTTTTTTCGGAATGTGGTCTAAGTAATTTCAGATCGTAGTCACTTTGGTGTGAATCTGCATCAGAAATCATACCCAGAATTATTCCATTAGGACACACTGTTATCACCAGCAGAAGAACTTATATGGAAATGTTTTTCAAAAAACATTCTTCACACATACTCGTACATATGTAGAAATACCAACATACATGTCCATACAATAAGCAGTTCTCATTTATCTTTGTAAAGAGTCTGGGGATTTTTTTCCCTTCTAAAAAAATAAAAAATAAAAATTGAACAGACTTTTCTCTTTCTATAGACGAGCATTGTACAGAATGATGGAGTATGTGGTGAGCAAGCGGCTGCAGGGAGTCCAAGTTCGTGGAGGCAGTGGATGGCATGCAAATAACTCTGTGTGTGGTATGACTTTGTTATTGTTCAGATTTACATCGAATTTCTATATGTTGTATTCATTCATTCCGTCATTCGGTTTACTCCACTTTCTTGCACAGCTGAAATCATGTGTCACTTAAGAGTTTTGGCAAATAAAGAAATACGAATTGGAAATACCTCAACAACAACTTGCATCAAGTCATTCAAATCAAAAAGTGGCAATAGTTAAAATACAAACATACACGACAGACCGACCAAGTTGTGCTTATCTAGTACTCAGCCACACGGTTCCTGGCAAATCCATTGATTGGGTCGAAGTGTGTCACCGAATGTTATTTGTTTATTGTGTGTGTGTTTGTGTGTTTTGTGAAAAGTCATTACATTCTTTTCCACTTTGACTTTTTCCACAACATGTTTCTTTATGGGGATGTTTGGCTTGGTTTTCCATTGTTTTTTTTTTCAAAAAAATTGTGGTACAAATTCATTTGGTAGGTGAATTCTATGTACATGTTGTCTATGTTGAATAATTTTTGGATGGGGACGTATATTTGTTAAGTTTGCAATCGACAATGATGTTGCCATACGGCTCACATCTATGGAAAATTTGCATTTTGTGAGGAATATTGTCACATGGCATTCTCTTCGGTCACCATTTCATATGTTTTTGAATAAATTTGTGTGGGGCGACATTTCCGGAGTGTCAAATCAAAAAAAGTAGAAGCAGATAGTTTCGATTAAAAGATAGCCGGCCAACAACAAACTATCGTCGGTAATTTCAAACAATTCTGACAACATGATTTATTCATTAAACTCTGTAATGATAATTGATTACCAATATTCAATTATAGAACTGTGGGAAGGGTAATTTTTTTTTTTAATTCAGACTTTATTTATTTATTTATTAATTACAATAGAAAGTAAATTTATATTATAATTTTGGGTCCAAGGGTAAACCGGGTGACACAGACCATTTGGCTCAAATTTTGCAGCGACAGACCAAAGTCTCTGGTGGGAGTCGAATCCACAAACCCCACGCTGATAGACAATCATGCTTTACGTCATTACTTATTATCACATTCTTGGTACTTTAAACTAAAAAGGCTCCATATTCGACTCACCAACATGAGAAAAAACTCACGAAAGTCATTAAAGACAATCATCAGCCAAAAAATTTTAAATTGAGTCAGGCCACGTGAGGCGGAACTAGTGGTCTTTAAATTTGAAAATTATATACTCAAATTGAAAGTGTATGACAAGACATAAAAACTGTAAAAATATTTTGTTGTAATTCCTTCGCTTGTTGTTGTTGTAAAACAAAACATATCAGAAATTTTCATATATTTTGACTTTAGTGGCTTTTTTAAAATATCATAACTCAGAGACTAAAAAAGATAACTCAAAAAATAACTTCGTGGATTAGGAATATATTTAACTTTATTTTAAAAAATAAAAAAAAAATATACACTGAAAAAAAAAAAGTGTGTAAATCACATTTCCCTAAACTATGTCGGTTTGTGAACTGTTCTCAATCGATGTTAATTATTACTCTACCCTAGAAAGACGGCAAATTTCATAAGCTTTCAGGAAATGTATTAAAAAGCGTGTAGAATCATGTACTTTCAAAGTTATGATCATTTTTGTCACCACACCTCTTCACACTTATATGAAAATGCAAGCAAAACTCGAGCGCAAGTACAAAATGATTTTGTGTTGTGTTTTTTCTTATTTGCTTTCTTTTTTATTACAAGAGAACTTAACTTGATACGTAACAAAAAAACATAAATATGTTGATTTCTTTTAACAAAAAATTTTTAAATGGTTTGAAAAGAAAAAAAATTCAAAGTCAAAACTAAAGATTTAAATTCTAAAAATAATAAAAAAAAATTCAGTATAAAAGTACATCAATGCTATAAATCATTGTACTCGGTTAGAGGAAGCAAGTATTGAAGTTGTGAAATTTAGTAGTTGGTGTAGTACTGATCGGTAAGATTCGCGTTACTAAGAACGGTATTTTTGCAATAATTTTTAAATTCTTACATTTACAATTTAGGTCACAAATTAGAGAAAAAACCGAGTCATACTCCGCGTTTGTGGTTGGTTTAATAGATGATTTAAAAACCCTCATCACGCATGATTTTCTTGCAAAATCGCAAGCAAAATTTTTTGCTGAATCTAAAAACACTGCTGCAGATGGAGAGTTTATAGTTTGCTTGGACTTCGCAGAAAATTACGCATTTGCGATTCAAAACGCAATTCAATCGTTCCATTGGGCCAACACACAAGCCACAGTACACCCATATGTGGTGTATTATCGAAGCAATGATCAAATCAGCCATCGGAGTTTTGTTATT
The DNA here is from genome assembly GCA_958296145.1 of Hydrotaea cyrtoneurina. NCBI lineage: Eukaryota > Metazoa > Arthropoda > Insecta > Diptera > Muscidae > Hydrotaea > Hydrotaea cyrtoneurina. The sequence continues at coordinate 43,738,023 of OY282514.1, read as the reverse complement.
ATTTCCGAAAAGTTATCGCACGATGCACACAGTGTACATTTATTCAACCAAAAACTTGTAAATTACCTTAAAGTGAATTTTGGAGAGAGCTCAGTAAAAAAAATTATTTATTTCTCTGACGGGGCAGGGTCCCAATACAAAAATAAATATAATTTTTTTAACTTGGCCCAGCAAAAAAATGAAAGTAACGTAGAGTGTGAATGGAACTTTTTTGCATCTTCACACGGAAAAGGAGCATGTGATGGGGTAGGAGGCATGGTCAAAAGGCAAGCATTTAGAGCCAGCTTGCAACGTGCTGACAACAATTTCATAAAATCACCGCATGATCTATTTCTTTGGGCCAAAAGCTTTTTTCGTAACATTGATTTCGAATTTTGCACCCTCGGTGAACACGAAAATGATGAAAAAAATAATGCAAAGCGATTTGCCAATGCCGTCACAATAAAAAATACGAGAAACTTCCACCAGTTCGTTCCTATAAATGAATACACCATTCGGTGCAAAATCTTTTCGAAAAGCGATGTATATGTGGATAGCCGTATAGAAAAGTCGATAAACATGTGATTTATAGCATTGATGTACTTTTATACTGAATTTTTTTTTATTATTTTTAGAATTTAAATCTTTAGTTTTGACTTTGAATTTTTTTTCTTTTCAAACCATTTAAAAAATTTTTGTTAAAAGAAATCAACAAATTTATGTTTTTTTGTTACGTATCAAGTTAAGTTCTCTTATAATAAAAAAGAAAGCAAATAAGAAAAAACACAACACAAAATCATTTTGTACTTGCGCTCGAGTTTTGCTTGCATTTTCATATAAGTGTGAAGAGGTGTGGTGACAAAAATGATCATAACTTTGAAAGTACATGATTCTACACGCTTTCTAATACATTTCCTGAAAGCTTATGAAATTTGCCGTCTTTCTAGGGTAGAGTAATAATTAACATCGATTGAGAACAGTTCACAAACCGACATAGTTTAGGGAAATGTGATTTACACACTTTTTTTTTTCAGTGTATATTTTTTTTTTATTTTTTAAAATAAAGTTAAATATATTCCTAATCCACGAAAAAAAATTTTTTTGAGTTATCTTTTTTAGTCTCTGAGTTATGATATTTTAAAAATGCCACTAAAGTCAAAATATATGAAAATTTCTGATATGTTTTGTTTTACAACAACAACAAGCGAAGGAATTACAACAAAATATTTTTACAGTTTTTATGTCTTGTCATACACTTTCAATTTGAGTATATAATTTTCAAATTTAAAGACCACTAGTTCCGCCTCACGTGGCCTGACTCATTATGAAATTCTTGTATTGGATGAGGCTTTTGTTCTATTCAATCGAGAATAGATATAAGGTTGAGCTAAAAAATGTCCCTGAGTTTAAAAAGGATACATATAATTTTAACTTTCTTAAAAAAAAGTAAAATATCGAATACCTTCCGATTTGAACAAAAATCAATATCTTTATATCCACATAACAACCACATGTGTAATTGCCTGCAAATGTTCGGATAATTTTCTTCCGCTATCTCCATGTCATCATTATAAATTAAAGCACAAATTAGGAACAATTTGTTTTCCTTATTTTATCTGATCAATAACGCCCCACCCTCCCCAACTCATTGTAAAATAAATAAACTTTCTTAACTCTTTGTAAAGAGCTCAAACGATGGAACATAAGAAAATGTTTAGTTATGGAAAAGTTCATGGAAATCTTTAATAACATTGAATATTTTCGTGTATCAAAAGTTTGGCAAAATTTGGCAAAGAGGGTAGGAAAATATGTATGTATTTTGTCGAAAACTAGGAATTACAAAGTTAACTGAAGTATGAAAGTATGTGTTTATTTTTATGTCCAAAGAGAAAAATAAAAGGAATGAAAAAAATAAATAAATAAGTTACGGCAGAAATTGAAACTAGACATAGAAGGAATTACATTCACAATTGGAAAAATGTAAGCAGGACTTTATTACAGTTAACGAATATAAAACGGACGAACGTAAATGGGTTTCCAATAAGAGGTGTTATTTGGAATCACCCGGTATTTTGGTAGCTATCACTGTTGAAGCTTTTATTCATTGACATTTAACAAGTAGAAAATACGTCATTACTAAAAATGGAACGATACACGATTCAACAACGCATTGAAATTATTAAAATTCGCAAAACTAAAGGATTTTTGGGTCGTCGTGAAGCCCATGTCGTAACGCAATACAGAAATTGGTAGAGAAATTCAAGCTGTTGGGACAAGTTAGTGATGTGAAGAATAAATCCCATGCACGTCGCTCAAGAACAACGGAGAATATTGCTGCTGTAGCCCAAAGTGTTGAATAAAACACAGGTTTGTCCATTCCCCGTCGTTCTTTGCAATTGGGCACTCCACAAATGACATTACATCGCATTTTGCATAAAGACTTGGGTCTTAAGTCATATAAAGTTCAGTTAACACAAGAACTCAAGACGGCCGATCATCAACAGCGTCGTGTCTTTGCTGATTGGATCCTTGAAATGAAAATGATACGGAATTCCATCGAAAAATCATCTTGACTGATGAGGCCCATTTCCAGCTCGGTGTCTACGTCAACAAGCAAAATTGTCGCATCTGGGGCTCGAAAAACCCAAGAGTTATTGTTGAGAAGCCTCTTCATCCTCAACGTGTGACTGTTTGGTGCCTTTTTTTGGTCCGGCGGGGTCATTGGACCTTTCTTTTTCGAAAATAAAGTTGGATCAACATTTACGGTGAATGAATTGCGCTATCGAGGGATGATTAATGATTTTTTATGGTCGGAGTTGGATGATATGGATCTGGAAAACGTGTACTTTCAACAAGACGGAGCTACGTTCCGCACAAGCAACGAAACCATTGCTCTATTATGGGCAAAGTTTCCGGACCGTGTTATCTCTCGAAGAGGTGATCACAATTGGGCAATGAGATCATGTAATTTAACACCATGCGACTTTTTCATTTGGGGTCACGTGAAAGATAAAGTCTACGCCAACAGCCCTGCGTCGATTCAAAACCTGAAACATGGAATTCATGAGGCTATGGAGGACATAAGGCAGCCACTTTGCGATTTGGTTATGGAAAACTTCATGAAAAGGATATGGTCCTGTAAGCCTGGTCGTGGTGGCCATTTGGCTGATGTTGTTTTTCATTATTAACGGCATACCTTCCTCTTTATTATGAAATAAACATCCGATCATTTATCACAAAAAATGTCATTGTTCTTTGAATACCAAAATACCACCTCTTGTTGGAAAACCCTGTATTTAATTTGTCGTTTTTTATAACGTTTTGATTTTTTGTTGTTTAAAAATACACTTCTTCTAAATTTCGAAAATCTGTTGTGGCTTGTTTGGGTTACTTTTTTATAACATTTGGGGGATTTTGCATTGGGTAATTTTTCATAAATTGGGAAATCTTCATTTGAGTTTTTTTTTTTATTTTTGGGGGTATTTTGCATTTGGGGTATTTTTCCTAGGGGCATTTGGGGTATTTTTTAACGGTAATTCTTTATCAAATATCCGTTGTCTGAACCCTGAAGCTAGAACATTTAGCCGGAATACGCGGCTATTCAGGTTCTCTCATCCGTTCATTGTCAAATGGTCGGTTGTCCGGACGACGCACTATTGAGAAAATTCGTTTTCTCGCCGTACTCTTCGTATGTGGAATAATCTTCCGACAAGTGTTTTCCTGTCTACTATGAGATTATCAAATTCCAGACCAACGTCAACAAATACTATCTCCAATACCCTTATTTCCTATCGCTAACACAGTGCATTGGATTTATAGGGGCATCCCCTGAGAGCTAGTCAATACAAAAAAAGCCTAAATAGTTTTAGAGTTTTAAACTGATCAACAGTTTGTATACTTTATATGACCTTGGATTAATACAATGTGAAGACTTGACATTGCAAAACTGACTTTCATGAATTATTGTGTGAGTAACAGAAATTCTGACCTTAAAGTAATTCGGAGTTTATAAAAATTGCATGGCAACCCGATAAATGCTCAACAGGTTGATCTGAAACCTTAAGCATTTCATTTAGCATACAACAGAAAGTTCGGCAACCAACCAAAAGTATAAAAAAAAATCAATTTCCTTAAGTGCTTCTCCCGTCATCTATTATTCATTTTTTACAATAGCACCGCTATAAGAAGAATAGATGTTAAAGACCAAAAAGCTCATTAAATAACGGCTCAACGAGCATATTCAAACTTTGTTCTCCCCGTAAAATACGGGCCACACGAAAAACCATTTGTTGAATTGGATGAAGGCGCAGTGCCAGCTGCTAACTGACATATAAGTTAACGGTGCCGAATAACGCACGTCAAATAACTCATACGCCACCGGAGTACGCACATACATATGTATGTGGCTCACGGTAGGGACACTTTTGTTTTGGAATTCAACAAATTATCGTACGAAAACATATTTTCCTTACACCTCCAAGGAATACTTTGCACATTTGTTGCGCTCTTTGCCGACGAAAACGAAAACGAAAAACTTCTGCCATCGAAATTACCGGCACACACACAGACACCTGCAAGAAATCATACACACACACACACACATGTACAGTCGTTTTTCAAATGCTTCGTGTCAATCTGAAATGTTTCACAATTAAATGGCAGCGTAATTCGTGCAACTTAAGTTTTTAATCTTGCCAGCAACATAAAACGAAAATTATATGTGTAACTTTCTGAATAACCCCCCCTGCCCCACTCACCACCACCAACTGAAGAAGGAAATATACAGAGAATGGAGGATAATACGATGTAAGGCGAAGTTTTTTTGTTTGCTTTTTTTTCTCTTGCCCCTTTGCCTGTTATTGATGGTGTTGTTTTTATCAAAAGTAATAAAGCGGGCTCTTCCAAAAATTTCACATTCAGAAGAGCGGAAAATCGTTCAAAATGAAAAACAAATCAAAATACAATTTGTATACCAACTACAGCACCGATGCGTTCTGGATTCTGTCGAAAGGAATTTAGTGTTTCGGGTAGTGTACTGGATATGAACCTTGTCCGGGTGAAAAAGACCTGCAAGGAAGATTTTTTTAAATATTGGAATCTTCGATGGCAGACTCAGGCAGTAACTCAGGCGCAGTCTGCAACAACTTTGGCAACTTTTACGAACAACTGAGACTACAAAAGAAAAAAAAAATCTGTTGATGAAAAAGATCGAAATGAAAGAGGATAGAAAACAGCACATAACATGTGAGGTGTCTCATCAGATTATGCATGAGATTAACACTAGAGAAATATACCAAGCGAATCTCTAACTAAATTAACATATACGACTCTAACAAGACAGGCCAACTTGTACTCCAAAGGAAATCAATTCTCTATAAAAAAAAAAAAATGTTAAGAGCATTAGCTAATTACAGGAGGCCCATCGCTATAATCGCCAAGAGACGACCAATGATTGGACAGAAGCAAGACTAAGGAAAAGTCTTCAGAAAAGTCCTATGTTCAGCACGGCGACTTTTCTATATTCACAGAAAGGCAAGAGCTATTGCTAAGGGAGAGCGTAAGGCAGCGCTCACTAGCAATCCGTAATCATATACTCCCAGCCGACTGACAGGTCATGCTGTGGCCTCCATGTGGCACTTTCTGGGTGCTGCCCAAAAGCGATAGCTAATGTGAGTAATGGCAGTCGGGAAGGAGTCTCCGAGAGCAGTGAATTGTACAACTCTCTCCCCAAACTCTAAGTTGCCCATGATCGCTATGGTGAGCGTCAGGCTACAGCAAGTAAACCAGATTGCACCGATTGCGGTTTCCGATTATCGAAATCTCCAGAAAATTATTGTTTGGAATGAGAAGCGTACACAGAAAGGAGAAGTAAGTAAGTTATCGGAGGAAACTGCAGGGTGATTGGAATACCTCCGGCAATGAATCATTGCAGTTGCTCCGGGTTACTGACTTTCTCGGTAACTACCGAAATGAGACTTCCGCAGACACTACAGCGTTAAGTCAACTTGCGGTTGTCGGCAAATAAATTGTAACCAAAACAGCATGAACAATTTAGAGCCTGAAACCTTTCAGGTCACCTCGATAGGACATACGCTCACCGGGTGAACTACAAGCTGAGGCGGATATGCAGATTTCATGGCTCAAGGTGCTCTATTTCGGCTATGGGGCTGTAATGTATGGGAGGGCGGGAAATCCCTCCCATACGGGACCAACAGATTTTAGACCTTTCATCATTTCTTCTAAAAACACTAGAAAGACCCATTGACAGTTACCTTAGGACAAGTGGTTGTCTGACAGACAGCATACTACTTCAAGTATCAATCCACTGAGACCGCCCCGCATGACTTGGTCGAAATCATTGAAGGTTCACTCGTCCTCAAGGTGGATACCATGAAAGGGGCTTTCAATGGCCTAACTCCCTGCAGGACATTCAGGGCACCATCAAACCTGGAAGTTGACGTCAAGAGGTTTCTGCAAGATCTTCTTACAAAGAGTCGTATCAGGGGAGAATTAGGGTCGTTAGACTTAATCAGATTTGTTACTAGGGGAATACCTTAAGGTGCTGTTCATCCCACCTGCTATGAAATATAGCTCTGAATGTTAGTGTGTTCTCCCTAGACACCAGGTTGTCGCATATGCTGACGATGTGGCAGTTTGGGGGAAGTTTTGGAGACATTCTTCTCCGAAAGTCAAATTGTTGTTTTTTTCTTAAAATCTAATTATTGAAACTAATACTTTAATAACACTTTGTATTTTTTAAGTCATGGACACCACTATGTGAAAATAGACAACAAAACCCATGTCTCCCAGTTATGCCCAAAGTCATGCAGCTTTTTTTAAGTGCCCTCAAAGATTTGGGGACTCGTAATAACTTTTGCAAAAAAGTGACCATTTTCACAGGCTCATATCTTGCAAACCGTTTGGAATTTTGATTTACTCACTGGGGCAAAGTTGTAACATATAAAATCAAAAAAAAAAACTCCATATTGAAGTTCAAAAACTCAAATTCAGGTCCATAAGTAGCAAACCGTTCAAAATAAATGGTTTTCCAACAAGAGTTGTTATTTTGAATTTCCCGGTATTTCGGTAGCTGTCACTTTTGACGCTTTTATTCATTGACATTTCACAAGTAGAAACTACGCCATTACTAAAAATGGAACGATACACAACAATGCATTGAAATTATTAAAATTCACTACAAAAATTGTGTCGATTCAAGACCTCAAAGATAGAATTCGTGAGGCTATCGAGGACATAGGGCAGCCACTTTGCGATTTGATTACGGAAAATTTCATGAAAAGGATATGGTCCTGTAAGCGTGGTCGTGGTGGCCATTTGGCTGATGTTGTTTTTCATTATTAACGACATACCTTCGTCTTTATTATGAAATAAACATCTGATCATTTATCACAAAAAATTTCATTGTTCTCTGAATAGCAAAATAACACCCCTGGTTGGAAAACCCTGTACAATCAACTACAAAAAGATCTCACTAAACCACTTCCTAGAACATATGAACTTTCTAGCAATGATTTGAAATTGTATCAATTCATATTTGCTTTCTAGAATAGCATTAGCCAATTTTTGCAGCGTATGAGTAATATTAATTTGAAAGCCTAGCACGCATACGTACAGGGGGTAAATTAAATTGAATTGATGTAATTTTGTTAAAATATCTCCAAACATATAGAAGCGAATTGGGATTTAATCAGCTGTCACCTTGTCGATGACCTCTTGTTGGGGTGAATGGTACGGAGAGGTCGGAGTTTTTTTTTTTTTTATTTAAAATTGTTTATCTTCTTAACCTAAGTTATCACACAATTTACAGAGTTTTAGTTATTCCACTTTTCATCTAGACTTATTGAATATTTTGTAGAGAAGGAATATTTATTATTTTAAATTTTATCAGATTCAGAGGAAAATTATATTTTAAAAACCTCTGATGTATTTAAAGGTCGGAGAGTTACTGAAGGTAATTTCTATTAAAACTCATATACACTCGTATGCACTGCTATTTCACATATATGTAAATTTGACCGCATCAGTATTTTTTTTTTTTATTACTCTTGAAAAGAAATACTTTATTGCATCAGGTTTAAAGTGGCAGAGGAACAGCTAGGCTACAGAAGAAAAGAACACATAGCATGGATAAAGGAAACTAACCATGAAACTAATTTCCAACGAATGCCAAGACTAGACCTGGTAAGACCTACCGTCAAAAGAACCACCGCGAGGCCAACTGGGCAAACAAAAAAAAAAAAAGGAAAACTATCGCACCTCAATCTTAATATATATTTACCCTCGACACTGATTCACTGACTCTGTCACGCAGTACATAGGAATTTAAATAGGCATTCTATAAATAATAATAATAAAAAAATAATATTTTTTTTTTGTACAGAAATTGTGTTTTCCCCAAATTTTTTTTTTACAATTTTTTTTTTTTTACAAATTTTTTTTTTTGGAACAGAATTTTTTTTTCCACAAAATTTTTTTTTCGACAAAATTTTTTTTTTCAACAAAAAATTAAGTAACAAATACTTTCTCAAGCAAATTAACGGGCGCCATAGGCGCATTACAACTTACTAGTGTAATATAGATTATAAGCACAGTGGGCGGAAATACAATTTACGAAATTTTGTTGCGTGAACAGCTGAAGTCAAAGGTGGCTCTGGAGTCGGAGTCGTGCTATTCAAAAAATGCTGGAGTCCGAGTCGAGCAATTTGGGCCCGACTCTACAGACCTTAAAAAAACAAAATATTCCTGGCAAACCAAATTTCAGTAACGTCACTTGAAGTGTTTTTAAGGTAGTTCACTATATTCAAAAGTGCGTGGAATGGTACATTTAGTTAGGAGGCCACACCATGGCCCAACATACTTAGGGACGAAGAGTTACACTTTTTATTAGTGCCCTCCCCACAACCTACTAAGTGCAGTGTACACAAATTAAATTAAAAAGCGTATTTATTCCAAGACATCAAACCCGTTCAACTCATGGCACCGAATATGGCTAACATTTGACTCGGCTATTGTAATCATGCCCCCACTTTCCCTGTTTAAAATGAAATTTAGTTCCCAACTACAAATAAATAAACTGCGTCTGACAGTCGCGTACCTTCTATGGTCTACACGGATACCTCCGACCACTGACAAGGCTGGCAACCTTACAGTGGTTGTTGCCACCGCGGCTCTTGTTCATTAGGTTGTTGTTGCTGGTGATGTTGTACAAAGTTGTTCGTTGGCAGCAGCACTTCATTGTTGTGACCATGTTGCAGTTGTTGTTGCTTTTGCCCGGGCTGCTGTCGACATCGGTGTTGAGTTGTTGTGTTAGTTGTTGGTCGGTGTTGTTTTGTTACGACAAAGTTGTAGAACATCATTTTGAATTTTTATTTTAAACTTTGTCTTTACCGAGTCGAAATGGATGAATGGATGAAACGACAGGAAAGTTGTCTATAACTTTGTCTCCCCTTTACGCTTTCGCTGAGCTGGTTGTTGAATTCAAGCTTTGTCCCAAACACAACTGTTGGCTAGGGTAGCGATTACTTTACATTCAGAGTCAGCGGAAAAACGCTGAAAAGGCTAAAGTAAATACCCAAGAAACTGTCTTCAAAATAATGCGTTGATTGACAAACGCTCCGACAATAAAGCGTTTGTATATTTTGAGCAAAAAAAAAAAAAAACTTTTTGTATAATTTTTCTCTCAATTTGTTTTGTTGCTATTCTGTGTTCTTCTTATTCTTTTTGTCTACCAATCAACTTTTATTCAGGATTTGTTGGTGTTGTTTTGCCAACCCACCATCACAACTGTTCATTTCATATTCTGACCTGATTATGGTCATCAGCAGCAACAACAACCATGTTTTTGGGGGTTTGGCCAGAGAGTTTAAAAATATCCACTGGGGGATTTTTCTCCTGTTATCTGAGTCTGAAAGTTTTGTTGGTAGTAATTTGTCTTTGTCATTTTGATGTTTATGTCGCAGCCAAGTAAAAATAAGGTATTTAAGGGTTGATCGAGTTGGAATATTATGAGAGACTCAGCCATTGAATTATAACTGTGTCACTTTGTAGCGGAAGTCTAGGCATTTTTTAGAATGACCTACAAACCCAAGTTGACTCGGAAACCTGTAGTTCATCTTGACCTGATAAGTGTAGTATAAACAAACGCAAGTTTATTCCGCTTAGTCTTTCCAGAGTAAAAAAAAAATTTAAGAATTCCACAAAGTAAATGAAAAATCCACCAAAAAATTATGAAAATCTCCCCACAAATTCTGAAAAAAACGCCCCAAACAGTTTATGCAAGATTACTCAATGCGAAATCCCCCAAATATTATGAAAAATACCCCAAAAATGTCTGTATGAAGAATTCCCAAAGAAAATGAAAAATTCACTTCAAAAAAAAAAAAAAAAATTATGAAAATTTCCCCACAAATTCTGAAAAATAAATGGAAAATTACCAATGCATAATACCCCAAATATTTTGAAAAATACTCCAAAATAACAGAAAAAATGACTCTATGAAGAATTCCCCAAAGTAAATGAAAAGTCCCCCAAATATTATGAAAAATACCCCCAAATCAAAAAATTCCTGTTTGAAGAATTCTAAATGAAAAATCCCCCCCACAAAAAATACGAAAATGTCCTCAAAAATTCTGAAAAATTAACCAATCACCCAAATATTATGAAAAACACCCCATTAAAATAATAGGTTCTTTGAAGAATTCCCCAAAGTACATGAGAGAACCCCCCAAAAAAAATATATATGATTGTCTTTTGTTATACAAATATCCCAAAACAAAGAAAATAAAATGTTTTTGATTTTTTTATTGTCCATTTTTTGGGGCATTTTTCATATGAATTTTGTATGAGTTTTTTTTTGGGGAATTCTTCTTTTTTTTTGGCATTTTTTCATTTGGGGCAGTTCAGCCACGGCACTTACTGTCCAATCACAGAATTCGTTTTGTTCGACGTCTATCATCTCCATTAACAAGACCCCCAATCGCTTCATTCGATTTTTCACATACTCATGATTTAGGACAAAACTAATCTTGATAGAAAATAATCTTCCCTCAACTCAACAGTGCTTGTAGTAATTTTAGCTTCAGTTACATTGCCGTATCGTTATAAAGGGTGTTTTTTTTAGACATGTGGTTTTCAATCTGGCCACACTTTTGTCGGAATTTGATCTGTTTGACAGATCTCACTTGATTTATACACTCCCTAACTGATCGCTTTTGTTATTTATTTGCAAAATATTTTATACTGAAGCAAACTCGGCGTAAAACTAATATTCGAATTTAGTTTACACTGCTCATCACTGTCATTGTTTACTTGTTCATAGAATAAATTCTTTAGAACGAGCAAAACATTGTCATCATTAATTGTTAATGATGCTGATAAATTTTAATTATCATATAACTTTTGATTGTAATTATATTCAAGGACCAGCATCATATGTGTGTATGGCAGGTTTCAAATAGAAACGTTAAAGATGTGAGTCCGTAATCCTTTAGTTTAGTTCCCTATACCCTTGTAAGGACATATTTCTAAATGTTCACATATAAGTGTGTACATGAATACTTAAAAAATAAATTGCTGGCGCCAAATTTACACATCAGCAGTTATCCTCACATATCCATAAATTCTTATTGTTATTTTGTTTGAAAAGACTCTCATTTTCGACATGAAATTATATAATTCATTAAATTTTGTAACAGCAAATTTAAGTCATATAAATAGTAAACGAACTAGGACGGTTTTAAGAACTGTCCCGGAATTAAATCGTTAAACAAAGGCTGTGTACATTAGGGTGGAGTGAAAACATGCTTTTTTTAATTTGAAAAAGTTAACTTCGGAAAGAGATGTAGTCTGGGGTCCTAATGAGGGGAAAAATAAAGAAAAAAATTTTAAAAAATTTTTAGGGGTCGCGCCACTCCCTCGAAATTTGGAAATTATCGCAATTTTGGGGTTGATTTTAGAAAAATCCTAAAAATTAACGACTTAACTTATTCGAAATTTAAAAGTTTGATCTTGTTCAGTGCCCAAACAAAAGTATTTGAGGCAAATATGAGGATAATCGACTAATATTTGTAGCTTTGGTGGCGATTTCATTGTTCAGTCAATTTTCTGAAGAAGGGACGATTTGACTTATTTTACTTTTTGAAATTTTTGAACAATGAGAAATTTTTTTTTAAATTTGTTCATGCCCTTATTTCATTGTTTACGCTATTGCAAACATTTATTGACATAAAACTTTTTAGGATTTTTCTAAAATCAAAGCCAAAATAGCGATAATTTCCAAATTTCGAGGGAGTGGCGCGACCCCTAAAATTTTTTTAAAATTTTTTTCTTTATTTTTCCCCTCATTAGGTCCCCAGACTACATCTCTTTCCGAGGTTAACTTTTTTTTTTTGAATTTCACTCCACCCTAGTGTACATGTATAGATTGCTGTTGAAATCAGGAAACAATCTCTAACACCGTGTTACACACATTCTGTCCTATGAACCAAATGTACTTTTTCGGAAAGGGGATAAAAAATAAAAATACACGTGTATCGTGTTTTAAAAACAATTTTTATCAATTCTCAGATTTTCCACAATTTTTATTATTTTTGAAAAAAAAATATTTTGTTTGCAATTTTCTTAGCATAACTTGAAGAGTCTCCAAATTTTTAAACTACTTAAGCGTTACGAAAAAAAAATTGTTTAATGGAGGATCATATAACCAATACAAGTCGGTTTTAATGTAATCTAATTATTTACCCATAATCTCCTTCTTATATTGGCCATGGTCAAGGTTATGCCAAATGCTTCAGTCCCAATAAATCAATTTCCCAATCAATCCATTCTGTTTAGGCACTTGTCACCGAATGTGATTCTTTGCCTGGCCTGACATGGCAACATTTCTGTTGGCCTTGTTGGAAGTGACATAAAGCCGAAAGATGTTACATTACCCCCGCGATGTGACACAATTTTTCCCACCGCCCATGTAAATTCTACCACAACCATTTGTCACTGGCTACTTGGGACCCAAACACGTACATACCCGAAAGGGGTAAAGGAAACTCTAAAGTTTTGTGGCAAAGATTTGCTTTTTCCCGCAGAAGGGGGAGGGGTGGGGGTGTATTTTACATTTTAAATTCTGTTGTCATTGATTTTGGTTGTGTGTTATGTCATTTGAATAAATAAAACAATGCCTTGTTGTTTTCGGTGTCCTTGTTGTGTGTGTGTTTGAGTGTGCGTGAGAGCTGCCATTGTGTGCTAAATGTCGCTAAATGAAGTAAATGGAAAGTCAGCATTTTTTCGAAAAACCGTAAAGAGAAAACCCACTCGCCCGATATGAGGTTGTACGCATACATGTTTATTAGGGTGGAGTGAAATTCAAAAAAAAAGTTAACCTCGGAAAGAGATGTAGTCTGGGGTCCTAATGAGGGGAAAAATAAAGACAAACATTTTAAAAAAATTTTAGGGGTCGCGCCACTCCCTCGAAATTTGGAAATTATCGCCATTTTGGCGTTGATTTTAGAAAAATCCTAAAAAGTTTTATGTCAATAAATGTTTGCAATAGCGTAAACAATGAAATAAGGGCACGAAAAAATTTAAAAAAAATTTTCTCATTGTTCAAAAATTTCAAAAAGTAAAATAAGTCAAATCGTCCCTTCTTCAGAAAATTGACTGAACAATGAAATCGCCACCAAAGCTACAAATATTAGTCGATTATCCTCATATTTGCCTCAAGTACTTTTGTTTGGGCACTGAACAAGCTCAAACTTTTAAATTTCGAATAAGTTAAGTCGTTAATTTTTAGGATTTTTCTAAAATCAACGCCAAAATAGCGATAATTTCCAAATTTCGAGGGAGTGGCGCGACCCCTACAAATTTTTTAATTTTTTTCTTTATTTTTCCCCTCATTAGGACCCCAGACTACATCTCTTTCTGAGGTTAACTTTTTCAAATTAAAAAAAAAGCATGTTTTCACTCCACCCTAATGTTTATACTCACGACAATGGCCGGAGTGAAGCAAGAGGTTTATTTGGTTGACACAAAAAAAGAAGATGACACACACACACACGCACACATTGTGTGCAAAAGTAACACGTGGCGGTATGATAAGTATGGATACGATGTGAAAATCGGTGGCGAAGTAAACCTAGTGTGTTCACAAGCAAGTACTTGGCTAAGAATTATCCGACGTTAGGTCGGAAAATTCCAAAATTAAGAAAACCATTTCTATGGAGGCTAGAAATGAAAGCTTCACCTTCTGGTTAAAGCCTTGCTGCTCGGAATTTGTTTTTTCTTTTTCCATAGAAAAGGACGGGCAAAGCATTTTCATCAGTAGTACCACTGTCACTGAGTTGTTTGTATTCGCTTTGTAAAAGTCTGTAAATTGTTACTCCCTGAAATTCCCTCCCGTAACCCTTTACTTACTTATGTGATCCTGCCCATCAGTTTCCAGTTCTCTGTGACTTCCAGCCATCCCAACTCAACTGATCTAACCAACCTCCCTTAACTGAACTAAACCCCCTCCTTACATACAGAAATAGTTAGCTATGTAATGGAAAGGAGTGGAGTGGAAGGGAAGGGTGGACAGTTTATGAAATATTTAACTATGGCTTAGAATTCATAGGACTCAGCATGTTGTCCTCATGTCTTCCGATGGCTGCTCGAGGACGTCTGTGGTGTGCAACAGAGAAAGCGGTCGGAGGAGTGGTTCGACAACGACATCAGCAGCAACAACCAATCCTTCTGTACTGATGCTGTGGTTGTATTCATATTTAGTTAAAAATTTGCATAAATTCTTTTTATTATTTTGTTAAGTCTGTTGAATTACTGTGGTGGTGGTGACAGTACTGCTGTTGTCGCACAGTGATTTATGTCCAAGCAAGAAGCGGCCAAAAAAAAAATAGAAGGAGAAATGATATATAAATGAAATTTGGTTGTAATGTGTTACCATGAAGGAGAATATAAACGATGAGACCAAAGATATCTAGAACAAACACACGACCTCTGCCCCCACCATGACATTAAAATGGTTCTTGGGAATTTTTAATGGCAAAATAGGCAGGGAGAAAATATCGCTCATTTACTTCAATTGTGTCACAATTCAAAATTCACTTTTGATTTTGTTGCTCAAGAAAACGCTGTAAGTCTCTTATTTGTGTTGACTTTGGTTGTCTATTTCGAAGAAAGGAAAATAAATGGAAAGACGGAAATGTGAAGTGATTGAGTTCTACGGCAACGCCAGAAAATTCTACCACCGATTAAAACAAAACTCGTCTACTGGGACAGCCTCGAATAGAGATGAAAATGGAAATCTGGCGACAGACAAGTCTCGTGTGCTGTGGATTTGGCAGCAATATTTCTTCAGCTTGCTGCCGAAGAGTTCTGTGAAGAAAACATGATGTAACCAATCATAAATGATGTTGTTGAACGTCCATCCCCCTAATCCAGATGAGGTCAAATAAACGATGGGTGCAGATCGAATATCGCCAGTGCTGTATACGCCTTAATATCTGGATTGGAACCTCACCGTACTATGTCCAATTCATACGAAAGGAGATAAAACCGTTTGCGTCAACTATCGCGGAATATATCTCCTAAGATATTATCATTCGTATGTGTGATTGAAGCCCGAACATGACGAACTGAGTGCCTTCAAGCCAAAAAAAAATCCACTATAGACCAAATACTCACACTTTGCCTGATCATGGAAAAGATCCATGAGAAGCGAAGCGCTACACAGAAAAAAATAATTTTTCGATTCAATGAAAATATTCACGAATTCAAACAAAAAATTCATTGAAAAATCCTGTGATAAAACAATTTGTCAACTTAAAGAAAATATTCGTATACTGTTTATCAAAAATATCTCTGATGAAGAAAGTTGTATGTCGTTCATTTAAAAATATTTTTGATGAAAACATTCACATTCAACAAAATAACGTGTAGGTTGTTTATCAAAAATATTTTTGATTAAAAAATTCGCATATCTACAAAAAAAAATTGTAGGTCGTTTATTGAATGTTATTTTACGTTGAGAGGAGAGAGAAGATACGGTCATTTCTGTGGGTGAGAAACTAATTTTTTAGTATGTATGTATTTATTTTGTATTTATCCATGTTGCTGTGTTGATGCAGTTGTAGCTTTTTGGAGGTTGTTCGGCTCAAAGGTGTACACATAAATTATTCTTGATTTGATATTCTAAGTTAAATATGAAACAAAGAAAACCAAACCAAGAGTAAATTTCATAGAAACGAATAAGTCTTTTTACAATTTGTTTTGTCACGTTTTTTTTCTAAAATGTTTGTCAGAAATGATTTCATTGTTAAAACGGTTAAATCAATTAGAATTATGCAATTTTTGAAATTAACAATACATTTTTTCATCAACAATTATCAAATTTCGTTTTTTTCGCATATTTGTGAAATTTTTTTATTAAATATTGAAACGCAATTTAATAAAATAGATCGAAAAATATTATAATTTTTTAAATTTTGTTTAATATTTGGTAAATTGCTTATCACATTTACGAAAAAATGTATGTAATATTAAAAGAAATTTTATAAATTAGATAACCAAAATACAAATCATAAAAAATATAAAATTTTTGCGGATTCAATTGATCAAATTTCTTTCAACATTTGATAACATTTTTCGTAAATATGCTTAAAATGTATCAATATTAAAACGAAATTTGATAAATGGGATCAACAAAAAAGTTCATTAAAAATATCCAAATATTTGATTAATTGTTTTGTTGATACATTTCATCAAGCTTCGTTTCAATATTTGACAAATTTCTTAGCATATTAACGAAAAGTTTCATTGAGAAGTGATGAAATTCTTGTACAAATATTTTCATTGAAATTTTTTGGTTGTCTTTTTTTTCTGTGTATATAGCATAGACATTTGACACACCACTTTAATTAATAAAAAAATTTAATTATGTCATAACTGCGGATGAGCTCACTGTAAAACACACTTTAAAAAAAAGTAGCAGAATTGCTAAAACTATCGCAGAGCTGTTAAAGATATGGCTGATCAGTTCCGCATCCACATTTTGTGGGTAACGGCCGCAGGGACATACAAGGGAACTGCAGACCAGACGAGTTAGCCAGACTGGAAGCCAACTTATAGATAGAGTGCAGCTGAGCTGGAATCCCTATTCAGGCATATTTCCACTTGAAAGCACGTAATGCATTATCCCGACAGATGTGAAACGTTCGCACACAATTCTGTCGCCATCGAGATCCGGTGTCTCATTATGACGGGAGGTTGTCTGATTGAAAGGCATGCCCTGACACTGAAGGTTCTGACGGCTGTATGAAAAATACCCCAACTGAAAATGCCGCCCAAAAACAAATACAGAATGGCCCAAATTAAGAATTCCCCAAAATAAATGAAAAATCTGCCCAATAAAAAAATATCGCAAAAAAATCTGAAAAATCCTCCGAACAATTTATGAAAAATACCCCAAAAACACAAAAATAGATTCGATAGTTTGGAAAAATTTTTTTTTTTAACAAAAACAAATCAACTAAATTAAGGAATTTTTCATTGTTCTATTTTTGGGGAATTTTTCATATGAAAAATTTACGAAAAACGGAAAATTAATTACCTACAAATTATGAAAAACTCACATTTTTCATAGAGCCGATTGCGACTATTGACTTCTGCAGAAGCTGGGGGAATAAAAGGGGAGGAGGAGTCCATGAAACACTTTCTCTGCAGATGCCCTGTCTTGGTGAACAGGCTGGGATTTTTTTTCCTTATAGCGATCGGGCTGATATTGGTATTGATCGACTCTGAAGCGCTCAGGATGGTTCAACAGGGGGAACTAGGGATCGATTTTTTGATAGTCGCTGTGGTATCAAAACGGAATATAAATTCTATGTGAGTCTGTTTATCCAGTCTGCCACTCTCACCCAACCTAGGATATTCTTCGTAGATTTTCCAAGTAAAAAATGAGACAGTTGAGTAAAATGCTGCAAGTAATGCAACACTATGGGGCATAACATCAAGAACTGCATGGGAAAAAAAGCTTTTATTTCGACGAAAGAAACAACAAATGGAATGGCATGTCTGTGAGCATATAGAGATGCACGTGGATAGATGTTTATGGCCGGAAATTCTATCAAAAATTCAAAAATCGAACTGAGGACCGTATTAATTACTGTAGAGATGGAAACGAAAACGCCTGGCAGACTGTTAATATGTAGAGAACACTTTTTCCAACCTGTTGACACCTGAAGATCCTGTTGGAGAAAACGGTGACCGGACTGGTATGTCTTTTCCGGACCTTAGGCGGACCAAAAATTGTTGTTGGGCGTTCAGTCCGCTCAGCGACAAAGACGTACCAGTTATAGAGAAAGGAATATATTGTCAACGACATAGTCTAGAAGAACAACAGACTGCTATTGTCCGCCTTAAAAATATAGAGGCTGGAGGTGGCGACAATTGACCACTGCGACCGTCGGCGTCCGCCCATACGAGCTTTCACTGTACATATTTTCTATTGGCTCTTCTCAGACGCCAGGACAAACGGATTATTCCCCTCACCAAATAATGCGGGATATACGAAATTGAGGAAGAACTTATTTTTCAGTATTAATTTGCATTTTTTCTATGTTTGTGGTCTCCTTTTGTGGTTTTTTTCTGGCAAATTTGTATTTATGTTATTTATAATTATGCAAAAATGCATGTAAGTTTGTGTGTGTGTGTATTTCTATGTACATAAATATGTATTCCAGTTGTTTCCCTAAGAGAATTCCTTGGGATGTCCCTTGTTTTAATGTGTGCCATTCAAACTGTCACTACACCTACAAATAAATTATTCTCTTCAAAACAAAAGAAAAATCTGAAAAAAAACTGAGGGTCTAACTGTACACGTGCATGTTCATTTGAAAAATGTCGTCACAAGAGAAACTTCTCGGAAGTATTGTTGCCGTTTGCCGCTGTAAACATAAACACAACATATTATCAAAGCATTTGGGGAAAAGTATGGACAAGCTAATTTGTTGTCATAAATACATCAACACGTCCGGAGAATTCTTTATTGTGTTAATATTTTTTTTTTTTTATTATTGTTTAATACAAAAACAATTCCTCAATAAAGTTATCTCATCAATTGACATACAAAATAGGGTTGGAGAACTCTAAAATTCGGCTCTGTTGCATGTGTAAAATTTCACAACCTTTGAATTTTTGTTGCCAAAAATGTGTGTGTATTGGTAAACAAAATTGTGTTGAGTTTTCAAACAATCACTGGCTTACAAAAATCTACGTTTTGTCTCAAGCGGAAATTGATTATTAAAAAAAAAACGAGTTCTAACATTATGGATTCCCCTGAATATCCGATTCGGAAGCAAACTAAAAACTGCGATTTGGATTTGATTTCGGCACCCACTGAACGGTACCTAGACTATTAAAGTAACATGCGGCAGCACATTTTGTCAAAACACGGACATTGGCCCTGCAGGATTAAGCATCCACTTCACTGATGACTTTTCCCAAATAATTCAAATTTTACCGAAGCGACACCATTTCGAATCTTGCTATCGAAACAAAATAAATGAATATTCGTCGAAAAGCATTTAATTTGATGATTATGCGGGACATCCTTCTATATGTGTGGGAGTTCTTTTCCCCCCTTATTTTGCATAATGTCTTTTTGTGGTTTACTGTAAGAGAACATTTTATTTGAGACTCATCATCTACGATGTTGTTTACACAAAAATACACGCCACAGTGGTCTGATGGAATTGTTTTCACAGAAATTTCAAAATAAAATAAATCCAGGAACTGAGGCCAAACCGATTATTTTCCCCCATCTGTTTTTATAAATATTTACACCACCTAGATCAGGCAAAATATGGAATATATGGGCAGGGGCTCCAAAGACTTATTTGCATATCCTGGACCGTTTACAGAGGAGAGCGTTGGTAATGATGGGGGATAGTGGGGTATAAAACTCAATTGTATCCTTACAACATCGCAGGAACATGAGATTCTATAGACATTTCAACGGATATCCGAATATACGGCTAGCCAGGGTCACTCAACCGCTCATTGTCAAATGGCCAGTTGACCGGACGACGTACTATAGAGAGAACTCGTTCTTCAGCCGAACTGTTCGTATGAGGAATACTCTTCTCAAATTCAAGCAAATGCCAACAACTAATACTTCGACTATCCTCCTTTCGATAACCTTTTTTTCTATTGCTACAGTACATTGCAGTTATTGAAGGGCATCTTCTGAGTGTTAGACAAATAAGAAAAAAATCAACATTTCCCCAAAAATTCTGGAAAATTCCCCAAACAATTTATGATAATTTACCACTAAATATTATGAAAAAAAAGAAAAATTCATATGAGATTTTTTGGAGAATTCTTATTTTTTTTTCGGAATTTTGCATTTGTACCACTTTTTCATGGAGCCCAAAAACAACATTTAAAAATGTAGGTTATTTAGTTTGAGACATACCGTGTTTTATATTATTTTATTATTTATTTATTTCAATAAAAAAAAACATCAGAGTTTTCCAACAAGACGTGTTATTTTGGTAATCAAAGAATAATTAAATTTTTTGAGATAAATGATCGGATGTTTATTTCATAATAAAAGGAAAGGTATGCCGTTAATAATGAAAAACAACATCAGCCAAATGGCAACCATGACCAAGCTTACAGGACCATATCCTTTTCATGAAATTTTCCATAACCAAATCGCAAAGTGGCTGCCCTATGTCCTCGATAGCCTCACGAATTCTATCTTTGAGGTCTTGAATCGACGCTGGGCTGTTGGCGTAGACCTTGTCTTTCAAGTGGCCCCAAAGGAAGATGTCGCAAGGTCTTAAGATCTTGGTGGCCAATTGAGATCACCTCTTCGAGAGATAACACGGTCTGGAAACTTTTCCCGTAAAAGAGCAATGGTTTCGTTGCTGGTGTGACACATAGCGACGTCCTGTTGAAATTAAACATTGTTCAGACAAATATCATCCAAATTCGACAATAAAAAAAATCATTTATCATCTCTCGATAGGGCAATCCATTCACCGTAACTGTTGATTCTCATTTTCGAAAACGTAAGGTCTAATGACCCCGCCGGACCATAAACCGCACCAAACAGTCACACGTTGAGGATGGAGAGGCTTCTCAACAATAACTCTTGGGTTTACCCAGCCCCAGATGCGTCAATTTCGCTTGTTGACGTAGACACCGAGCTGGAAATGGGCCTCATCAGTCAAAATGATTTTCCGATGGAATTCCGGATAATTTTCATGCATTTCAAAAACCCAATCAGCAAAGACACGACGTTGTTGATCATCGGCCGGCTTAAGTTCTTGTTTTAACTGAACTTTATATGACTTAAGACCCAAGTCTTTATGCAAAATACGATGTAATGATGTTTGTGGAATACCCAATTGCAAAGAACGACGAGGAATGGACAAACCTAGGTTTTCTTTAACACTTTGGGCTACAGCAGCAATATTGTCAGTTGTTCTTGAGCAACGTGCACGGGTTTTATTCTTCACATCACTAACTTGTCCCAACTGCTCGAATTTCTCTACCAATTCTGTATTGCGGTCCGACAAGGGGCTTCACGACGACCCAAAAATGCTTTAGTTTTGCGCCAGAAAGAATTTCAACATTTTGTTGGAAAACTCTTTGTTGTATCTAAAATATAAAAATTAGTAAATATTTTACAGATAGATTTTTTTTTTGTAGGCCGAAAAATAATTTTGATTATTTCAACACATTTTCTTTTCCTTTTTGATTTTAATGGTTTTGATTGAAATTCACAAACAATTTTCATTACTTTCATAATTACTAGAATATTTTGTGAATGCATAATTTCTGATTTCGTTACAGTGAAAAAGAGTTTATTTTTGTTAATTTTTCACTTGAAATACAAATTTAGTTTTTTATTATCCCAATTTTTTTTCAGTGTAATCACATTACCCATAACAAATCAAGCCCAAACTGTAAAATAGACGAAAGAGCCATTCATTTCTAAACTTGCGTTTTAATAAAATTCGTTAGAAAATTCTACAAAGCTCTTAATCCCAAAATCTCAAAATGTTATTAAATATAATAAAAACAAAGATATAGCAAATTCAACTGTATCGCCTTTATGCTCGACCACACAAAACATCTCTCCTGTAAAATTTTCCTTTTGGCGCCTTCGTCTTTTTAGCGACTTTTTTTAACAACAGTCGGGGAACCTGTCTCTTGAACCTGTAAACTTTGTAAGAATGTAATTTGTATACTCAGCAATCTTGAGGCCTGCTATGAACAGCCAATAAAAGCTTCAGACGGCCTTACAAATTAATCTCTTACTTTTAAAGTAATCGGGATTAAAGATTGGTTAAATTATCTTTTAAGGTAATAGTCACCCACACGCCATATCACACCACAACCGGCGAATGTTGTACTTTTGAAGTCACCACTAAAACCGTTTAAACGTTGTTCACGAAAACTTCCCCTGTGGCCATTTTCACCTGATCTTAATTTTGATTAAATGCCATTTCAAACTCGATAAAAGAGTGTCGAAATAAGATTAAAGATTCACCATCGATAGGTGTACAAACATTTACTGGAGCATAACAATTGCTAACCGCAAATACAAGTTTCTCCAAAAGAAACTTTGCAAAACCTCAACTACTGTGGTCACTGCTCTATATTGTGGCTTGTACAGTTTTCGTTTTGGAAATTCCAAATAAACATATCTTTAGATTTGTTGTCAACTGACAGATGCTAAAACATATGCCAACTTCTTAAAGTTTATGTAGAAGCGGTACAGACGGTCGGTCGGGCGGTCGGTGGGTTAAAGAACAACAGCAACAACTAAATCACCATAGGGCCAAAGGATGAGTAACATTGAGTGAGTTCAGTTGGTGATCCAACTGTGAAATGACTAACTTTTGGATACTCCACTCAGTGGTGGCAAATGGTGCTGGTGGTAGTGTATTTACCCCCAAAATGTTCGGCCCGTAAGGTTGTTTTTAGATTGTGTCACAGCATGCCTCCACAGACGATGGTAATTACCCACATCTACTCTAACCAAACTTTAGTAAGACACACACACACAAATAATTCTGTATTTATGGAGTCAAAGTTATTTTTTTCACTCTCCCTACGTTGTTGTTTACAATTTTATAAAAATGCACACACACACACAGTTTTATATACACACACACGTGTACATGTATTTGTGTGGTATTCCTGTGAATTTCATTTACTTCCTGGAGACATCAAAAGAAGGACAGGACATTCGTATCTGTATACTCACATACAGATATCCTTTAATTTGCTATAAATTGCAACATCATCAGCTTTTGTTGTGTTCTCTGCATGTGTGTGTGTGTTTTTGCTTTGCCAGTCGGTCACCTCCCTTCGGTCTTTTATGTATTTTTTTTTTGTTTTGTTTAAAAAATCTTCTCCATTTCGTTCCTTTGTAGGCGTTTCACTCTTGGAATGCTTTGTAAAACTTTTTTTCAAAAACAAAAAAAATAAATTAATACGAGCCAGAAATGCTTAGTGATGTTTGCTTTCCTCCATCATGTCAGAAAATTCTTTGAATATCTCTTGGAGTTTTTTTTTCAACTTAAATAATTTAAAGAAAAGTTTTATGTTGGTTCTATTAAACAAAAAAGAAAAAAAGTAGGAATATCATAATGTGGGCGCTAAACGACAATACGAAACCTGGAATCCCATTCACCTTCGGTATATTTTTAGGCACATGTTGAGTCAGAAAATTTCCGTAGAACTCAAAATTATCTTTAAACAGCTTATGGACACATACATGATTTCTAATGATGCCAATCATAATTCCAGAAAATTAAAATTCAAATTTTCATATCTTTTTACTAATTTCAAAATTCAATTGAATTTTGATTTTTTTTTCGGTTGATTTCTAATAACCACTTAACTCTATTCGTACCAGAGAAATATTGATATTAATACTTGTATATCGTCAACAGAAATCCAAATGCATTTTCATACATTTTTCTGGAGAAGCAAAAAACTTCGTAAAATCTAAACACTCTTCTTGTTATGTCGTTCTGGAAATTTTGTATATTGATTTGTATAATTTTGCAGAGACATGTATTTTAGTTAACTTCACCAGAAGGAATCAAAAACACGATTTTGGGAATTTTGATGTCATTTTGGATTTTAGTTGACGATACAAAAAAAACCTGGATTACCAAAAAAAAAAAATCTCCTACAGAAAAATGAGAGGGCTAACATTTCATATGACAAATGCCCCAAAAAATGGACTATTAAAAATTTGCAAATTTTGTTATTTTTGTTTAATTTTTCGTTTTTTTTTTGGGATATTTTCATAACAGAAGTCAATCATTATTGATTTGTTGTTTATAAAGTTTTTTTTTGGAATTTTTCGTAATATTTGGGGGATTTTGAACTGGGTAATTTTCCATACATTTTTTGGGGGATTTTTTTAAAATTTTTGGGGTAATTTTCATATTGAGCTTTTGGGGGGATTCTTAATTTATTTTTAGGAATTGTTCATTTGAGTCATTCAATTTTTTGTTGCATTGAGTAATTTTTCATAATTAGTTTGGGGGATTTTTCAGAATTTTTGGGGGAATTTTTCATTTATTTTGGCGGATTTTGCATTGGGTAATTTTTCATAAAGTCTTTGGGCGATTTTTCAGAATTTTTGGATACATTTTCATATTGAGCTTTTAGGGGGATTCTTAATTTATTTTTGGAAATTGTTTATTTGAGACATTCAATTTTTTTTTGCATTGAGTAATTTTTCATAATTTTTGGGGGAATTTTTTATTTATTTTGGGGAATCTTAATTTTTTCGAGAATTTTTCATAATATTTCATAAATTGTTTGGTAGATTTTTTTTTAAAATTTTTGGGGAAATTTTCATATTGAGCTTTTGGGGGGGATTCTTAATTTATTTTTTGGAATTGTTCATTTGAGACATTAAATTTTTTTTTGCATTGAGTAATTTTTTATAATTTGTTTGGGGGATTTTTCAAAAATTTTGGGAGATTTTTATTTATTTTGGGGAAGCTTAATTTTTTTTGGGACATTTTTCATAATATTTGGGGGATTTCGGTGTTGGGGGAATTTTTCATTTATTTTGGGGAATTCTTAATTTGTATGGGGTAGTTTTCGTTTCATTTGGGAGATTTTGAGTTGGGTAATTTTGCATACATTTTTGGGGAAATGTTCATATTAGGCTTTTGGGGAAATTTTTCAGTTTCTGGGGCATTTTTCATAGAACCATTTTATTATATGTCTAAGTGTGTTTCTTTAAATACTCAATTTTAAAAAAAATATCTTGGAATTTTGCGTGTTACTGGCGTTACTTTGCTTTACCAATTTAGCTTGGTAGGAACCTTAATGTACTTCCCCAAAATTAATTAATTCTCCGTTCTTTTCTCGGTCAATTAAGCTCCGTGAACTCTAACGACAGTTTCTTTGTGCTTTGGAAAATTTTTAAAAAAATTAATATACATTAAAACATTTGACATTTGCTTAATTAAAACTAGCAAATATCGACAACGCGGGTCGGTCGCTTTGCGATAACTTTACTCACTTCTAAGGCACCCAGCCCCCGCCCACTTTAAGTAAGTACCCACCGTTGGGAGTAGAATCAACATTTTGCCAATTAAGAGCAATTTTCTAAAATAAATTTACTTTGCGCGTTGTTTATACCAACAAATGGTTTTGAGTCAAACAACTCTATATTCGCATATGCCACATGCCACATGCCCCATCCCTACGAGGACAACCTCAATTTCAACTTTTGCACACCCGTTCGCCGGGCCACAGAAACAGACAAGTAAATGTGGAGAGTTGCATTTATCCTTGTATTTGTTTGCATATTCATAAATGATGAAACCACTTAACTAAACCAACAGCCAACATCTCCTCACCGCCAGCACCACCGTGGCAGCCACCGCGCCGTAACCACTATTTATGTACAGATGCAAGCCAAATTTATGAAACTTTGAACTGCTGCAAAATGCAATGCAGACAAAACCAAAACCAAAAAAAAATGGAGGGAGAAGGAGGAAACGACTGACAGAGAGACAGACGGAGCGACATATGCTAACATGGAAAAGTTCTGTCAAAGTTGCAACAATATTGCGGGGTGAGGGTTCATTTCTTTGAATGCAAATCACGTCAACATGTTGCCGATGATTACTTTCGATGATGATGATGTAGCCTTTGAATTCGACATATCAGTGCATGTCTGTACACTGTGACGCAATAGTGTAGGATTTGTTGATTTGATTTGGAAATTAGTAAAAAAAATACGAAATTCGTTTTATTTTTCCCATGTACCATTTCATTGCATATGAATCTCTTACAGAGTGATGGAAGAAATGGGGTAACAAACGATCAATGTCACATTACTTGACGAGACACTGTCTGATCTTTAATTTGATACAGTTTTTGGAACTCTAGCCACTCCCATTTTTGTATCTCCCATACAAATGTACTATGGGCACTAATTTTGCTACTGAAACTCAATGATTTGTTTGTTTCTTAGTCTATTCATGAGCAATAACTTTGACATAATGCTACGTAAGCAGGCAAGATCCAATTGTGCCAGAGTACTTAGGCGTGAAAAACTTCTTCACGAACAGCGCCTTCGTGCTAAAGTTCTTTCTTCTCCCAGGGGAAGTAAGAGCTTTTGGTCATTTGTTAAAAGGGTATGGAACAATTCTTCATCTTCTATTTCAACCCTCGTTAACGGTGACCAGATATTCACTGACCCGGTTGACAAAGCTAACCTTATGGCTGAAATTTTTGCAAAGAATTCATCTTTGCCAGACAGCAGTCAACCACTCCCCGTGATCGAGAACGTATCTAGTTCGATGCGTCAGATATTCTTTCGAATACGTGGTGTTAAACGGGTTCTTGCAGATCTCAATGTAAATAAAATTTCGGTCACGGATGGTATTTCAGCACTTGACCAGCATTGCCGACACTCTTGATGTTCTGAGCATGAAGATACAGGGTGATGCTCGTTGGGCAAGCCATATATTCGAAGTGTCGAAAGAAGTGTTTAGGCTTTTTAAAACGGTGCAAGAAATACTTCACTCCATCTCACATCAGATATCCGTCGTCTGGTCCCTGAAGTTAGAACAATTAGTCGGAATACACGGCTATCCAGGGTCTCTCATCCGTTCATTGTGAAATGACCGGTTGACCGGACGACGCACTATGGAGAAAATTCGTTCTTTTGCCGAACCGTTCGTATGTGGAATAATCTTCCAGCAAATGTGTTTCCTGCCAGTTGCGACATTCAGAAATTCAAGACAAATGTCAACAAACCCTACCTCTTGCCTCCTTCCGATACTCTAATTTGCTTCCGCTAACATTGCATTGCATTTATAGGGGGCATCGTCTGAGTGTTGGCATTAAAAAAAAATCGGGATTGCCATCGAATACTAATGTAGGATAAAAGAGTTCATTTATGTACCTTAAAATAATTTCAAATACGAGGTATGTTCAAAAAATATCGCGAATTTTGTATTTTTTCAAAAAGTATTTATTTATTTATGAATATCTATTTTGTCCCCTTCAAGTAATTCCCCTCGGATATAATACACGTCTGCCAACGTTTTTTTTTTCCAATTCTCGAAGCATTTCAAATAATCAATTTTTGTGATCTTGTTCAGCTCATCCATCGATGCGTCTTTATCTCCTCAATAGTGGCGTAGTCCTTTCATGGGCCTTTTCAGTTTTGGAGAAAAAAATAGTCACAGGGGGCTAGATCAGGGAATACTATGGAAGGTGTGTTATTTTTGGCCAAATATTCGCGCACAAGCAACGATATGTTTACAGGGGCGTAATCATGGTGCAAAAGCCAGTATGTGTTCTTCCACAAACCCGGGCGTTTTTGGTGGATTGCGTTGTATAACTTGCAGGTAATATTCTTTATTGACCGTACTACCCTGTGGCATGAACTCATAATGTACCACGCCCCTGCAATCAAAGAAAACGGTGAGCAAACCGAACTTGGCGCGCATTTTTCGGTCTTGGTTCATGCGGCAGCTTGCATTGGGATGATGGAGCTTTAGTTTCCACGTCGTTACCATAAACCCACGATTCGTCACCAGTTATAACGCTCTGGAGCAAATTTGGGTCTTCACGGGCCGAGTTCAACATCTCCTGAGCAATTTTAACGCGATGCTTTGGTCCAAATTGAGCAATTTTGCCATGAATTTAGCGGCGACCCGACTCATGCCAAAATCATTGGTTAAAATCGAATGGCACCAGCCAATCCATATGTTTAGATCCTCAGCATTTTCTATAATGGTAATTCTTCGGGCCAATATTATTTTATTCACTGTAACAATGTTTTCGTCTGTTGTTGACGTGCTCGGGCGTCCTGCACGCTGTACGTCCTTCGCATCTTCTCGGCCCTCTAAGAACATTTTGTACCACAAAAATATTCGGTCCCTTCATGTCCGAATTTTTCTGTCTTTTCAAAATTATTTCAAAATCCCCCACTGTGATGGGGGTGACTTTTTTTTCATTGTTTCGCCGGCTATAATAAAAAGAACAAAACTGAAGTAGGAGGAGTGTATAAACTCTAACGACCGAAAACTTGTTTGATAACGTGGCTATAAGTTTGCGCTCACTTCTTTTCTGTGTGTGCAACATCCTAAAGCGTGTATGGGAAAACGATGTAGGGAGGATAGAACTTTTACCGACGTCCTCTTTTGTTGATGAAGTTAATTTGTTATAAAGTCAATACAAAAGGGCAACATGTGTACGTACATATGTACGACTATGATACGTACATATGTATGTATGAACTTCTATATAATTTGTCTAAATCGATACAAAGCTTTACAAAATGGTAGACACACCACGCGACAGACAAACTCGTGTGGAAGGACGGACACAAGGACAAATGTCGCAGACTTTACCTTAGATGATTACCCAGAAAAGACAAGAAAAAAAAAATAAATACGAGTAAATTTGCAATGTTTGCCTGTGTGTGTGTGTTTGAGGATAAGTGTGCAGGTGTGTTGGTGGGAACGATTTTTTGTTTTTTTTGATAAACTTCAGCTATTTTGCTCTGCCAAAGTAAGTATCTCACCATCTGTGACGATAACAACAGTTTAAAGTTGGAATACAAAGTCAAAAAAAAATAATGTTTAACTGATTGCTTTTCTGCTGCATGTAGGGCAATTTGCTGAAGTTTAAAAATACTAGACTCTACAGATGACATACGCTAAGCGATAATCTCAACGTTGTGCTTCTGTGGACTGAAGAATCGAATTTTGTCGTAGGCCGAAAAATCTTTTAAACAGGAGACTCGGGGCAATACAATTGTAACAGAAAGATGGAAATCTGATTAATGATTTTTGAAAACATCTTAATATATATTTACCCTCGACACTGATTCACTGATACACTGATACACTGATTCCCTGATTCCCTGATTCCCTGATTCCCTGATTCCCTGATTCACTGACTCTGTCACGCAGTACGTAGGAATTTAAATAGGCATTCTATAATAATTCTATAAATAATAATAATAAAAAAATAATATTTTGTTTGTACAGAAATTGTGTTTTCCCCAAATTTTTTTTTTTCCAAAATTTTTTTTCTTACAAATTTTTTTTTTTACAAAAATTTTTCTTTCCAAATTTTTTTTTTTTTTTCAAATTTTTTTTTTCCAAATTTTTTTTTTCAAGAAATTTTTTTTTCCACAAAATTTTTTTTTTCC
Organism: Hydrotaea cyrtoneurina; assembly: GCA_958296145.1. Classification (NCBI taxonomy): domain Eukaryota; kingdom Metazoa; phylum Arthropoda; class Insecta; order Diptera; family Muscidae; genus Hydrotaea; species Hydrotaea cyrtoneurina. The sequence continues at coordinate 43,708,310 of OY282514.1, read as the reverse complement.
ACAAAATTTTTTTTTTTCAACAAAATTTTTTTTTTAACAAAAATTTTTTTTTTCAACAAAAATTTTTTTTTTCAGCAAAAATTTTTTTTTCAGCAAAAATTTTTTTTTCAGCAAAAATTTATTTTTTCAACAAAATTTTTTTTTTTCCACAAACATTTTTTTTTTCCAAAAAATTTTTTTTTTCAACAAAAATTTTTTTTTTCCACAGAATTTTTTTTTTCCCACAAAATTTGTTGTCCATATTTCAACGGGCGCCATAGGCGCATTACAACTTACTAGTGTAGAATATTTATTGTTTTTGTCAATTAATAAAATGTATCTTTCCCATCTTCTTTGTCATTGTGAAAACAAGGTCCAAGGAAAACAAAACAATAATCGTCCGGAATGACCGTGTGTATCTAATCCTCACTTAGAATATTTCTACAAAATAATAACGGCCAGATTGCTTACGAGAAAGTTTTTCGAAACTGCAAATAAAATGGTGTAATGTAATCTATTAATTAAAATTATGGAGGAAAATCGAATTGGATTTGTATACCTTTTAACATAGAATGGAGTGCGATCTAACCATTTTCGTATATTTAATTTGGACCAAACGGAATCATCTAGAACCTTGAAATTGGGCGTGATATTCAGATTAACAAAGGAACGTAATGTTTTTTTTACATTTCGCCAATTTAACACAATTCAACTGAAGAAAATTATTACCCTGTCACATAGCTGTTAAGTAATGATTACTAATCGGAATAATTCCTAAATAAAGTACATACATCTTTTGTAGAGATGCAGTAATGATGAAATTACGATTATATTCAGTTTTTCAAGAATTACAAATAATCTAAAAGTAATCAGGATTACTTGCGATTACTATACATAATCAAAGAGAATCCAAAGTAATCCGAAAATACTCCGACTACTTTCAGAGATTACTTTTAATTTTTTCCGATTAAAAAATAAAGTGATGCGAATTTATGTCCACATCTAATTTTATGGTTTGAGTTATATTTTTCTTACTTACTTATTTCCCTTAACATTACATGAAGGAACAGACGGGGAACGTCTCTCGAATCAGTGAGCTGTGTACGATATCATTTGTTTACTCACTGATCGGGACCTACTGTTTAAAGCCGGCTCCGAACGGCTAATGCTTTTCTAGAGAAGTTTTACATGGCTTAGAGATAGCTCTCTTACTCGTAAAGTCGCCAACATTTACGAGGTGGATACAGCCACCGAATAATGTTTGATGGTCTTACCCGGTTTTGAACTCGGGTTCTTCTGTGTGATAGTCGCACACACTACCTACCACACTACGGCCTTCCACATATTTTTCTTTACTTGGTATAAATTGTATAAGATGTAGCCTTATTCTTGATTTCTTGTACAGGGTTTTCCAACAAAAGGTGTTACTGTGGTATTTAAAGAAAAATGGAATTTTTTTGTGATAAATGGTCGGTTGTTTCTTTCATAATTAATAGGAAGGTATGCCGTTAATAATGAAAAACATCACCATCCAAAAGGCCACCACGACCACGCTTACAGGACCATATCCTTTTCATGAAATTGTCCATAACCAAATCGCAAATTGGCTGCCTCTGTCCTCGAAAGCCACACTATCTTCGAGGTCTTGAATCGACGCTGGGCTGTTGGCGTAAACCTTATCTTTCAGGGCCAATTGAGGAAGATGTCGCAAGGTATTAAATCACAAGATTTCGGTGGCCAATTGTAATCATCTCTTCGAAAGATAACACGGTCCGCAAACTTTGTAGTTTTGCGAACGACGACTGCAAGATTTTCATCGTGTATCGTTCCATTTTTAGTAATGGCGTAGTTTCTACTTGTCAAATGCCAATAAAAGATTCGAAAGTGACTGCTACCGAAATACCGGGTGATTCAAAATAACACCTATGGTTGGAAAAGGGTTTTCAGGTGAAAAAAATTTATTGTGGAATTCATTTTTTTATCTTTATTCGAGATGGTATCGTGGATAGCTTTTTGCTCATGTTCATACACGCCCCCGTGACAATTACTACCGATCATGTCCTGAAACGTGCAAATCGTGTGTACAGTGATTCGTTTTAATTATTTTATAGTGATTTGAGGTAATCTCGATTACTTTAAGTTTATTTTGTAATTGTAATCAATTATTTATCACAAATTGTTTAATAGTGGATTATATACTCATTACAAGTACAGTTGTAAGTAATTTGTTGCCAGTTAAGTACACATATTGTCTTCGAAAGAGAAATATCGAAAATCATCTGAATGCATGTTCTTTTGAAAAATGTCGTTGCAAGTGAAACTTCTCTCAAGAGAAACACAATGTTGCCCTACACCACAAAATGTCCAAGCATATGGGGGAAAATTATGGACAAGCAAATTTGGTTGCACAAATACCTCAACCTTTGGTTTTTTGTTTTTCCAAGACGTCCAAAGAATTCTTTACAAAATAGGACTTTTTTTAATACGACAAAATGGTCAAAACACAATAAAATTATTCAATAAATTGACCGAAAGAAATGTATTGGGGAACTCTAACATTCGTCTCTGCTGCATGTCTCCAAATTTGACAGCCATTGATTTTTCATTGTGTGTATTGGTAAAATAGTGTGAGTGTGTTGAGTTTTTCAAACAATCGCCAGCTGGGTTATTCCGATCGTCATAACATGTTATTAGTATGGAAATATCAGTTGGAAAATTGCGGTAGACGATGGGTTGGAACAACTTTCAACAACCATATCTTTCGAACTATTAGTGACGTGATGATAAAAGTTACAGTATTTGCAGCTGATACAAGAAAAAAATCGCCTGGTAAATATTATTGCCGAATATTACGCGGTGGTAAGACATTGTCTCTTTCACCTGTTTTTATATTTTCCTAAATTCAAAAATTGACTCTTCCGATTAAATTCTCATTTAATACTAAATTTATTAACCCACAACTAGATTGTATATATGTAACTAAAAAAAGATTATTTATATGTGTGTGTCCACATTGCCTGGTTCTGTCCGACAGGCCTCTCATATTATAATCTCTGCCTATGAACCAAATTTACTTTTTCGGAAAGGGGATAAAAAATAAAAATACACGTGTATCGGCGATTTTCATGTACACGTCAGAGTTTTTTTTTTTTTAGTTTGAAGTATGAAGCTCGTAGTGGCCTATGAGAAAGCCTTTGGACCGATTTTTAACCCTTTTTCAGTGATCCAATCGAGCTGATTTTTTTCCGGCAGACTCGTGGAAATGTCTGTATCACGTCAAATTTTTTAAAAAAAAAGATTTTTATCAATTCTCTGATTTTCCTAATTTTTTTTTTCAGTTCAAAAAACATTTTTTTTTCGTAACGCTTAAGTAGTTTAAAAATTTGGAGTCTCTTCAGGTCTCAGACATTTCCACGAGTCTGCCTGCGTTGTGCGTCAAAATTGCCATAAAGTCGAGAAATTTATCGTAACTACATCATGATGGCAGCAAAAACATATCCATCGTTTAAAACGTATCTCCCGTTCCTTCTATCCCGAGCACATTTAAAAGCTCTTAATATCGTCCCGGTAAACAATTCCGAGCGCGTCTACGGATTTTAGTTCGGCTGCTCTGCAGTTCTCTGGTATGTTCCTGTGGACACAGTATTTGGACTTCTAAACAGCCTTCCATCGGACGATAACTCTAGAGAGTATTATAGATCCTACTACTGCAGTAAACAACCAGTGAACAATGCGAGACTTTAAGCCCCATTGGTTCCTATTGCCATCTTGTACGTAAATGTGTCCTACTTCGCCCTGTCTAGGATGTTGAGCTTGAAATTCAGCTTCTTGGCCAATATTAGGCAGAGGTATATTCCACAGTCCGCAAAAGGATCCGCTGGATCTTGTACCTACTGGTGAACAGAATAAGTTAGGTCCTGCTCGCATCCTTGTTTTTTAAATCCACTTAGAATTTATTGAGTTATTGAACTTGCCAATTGAAAGTGACACACACACAATATCCAAGTATCTTTTATGTTCAGTTTCGGTTAATATTTGTTATAAATGCTTTCCGATCTCATGTTACAATTTTGTTGCCAGTATGTTAATGCTATTTAAAGTCTCTATACGGATATGTGTGCACACGCTGGCAGAAGCGTACAGCATTAACGACTTTCTTTCCGCATACTTGAGCAATAAATGAATAAATATTCATGTGAACTCTCCTTGCGCCCCCACCATTAAAAGCCTGACATGCCGATTTTCATTTAGAAACAAGTAAGAACTTAAGAAATACTTTGCTTTTCGGTTCGGTTTGCTGTCGGTGATGTTGTGCGTGTTGCAAGTAACCACTTGATGCGACAACATATTGCCAAAGAAACATTCCAGCCACACAAAGTTGTACCACAATTTTCCAGAGTTATTTTTCGTATTTTTTTTTTTTTTTGTTGGCTAAGTTTACTTTTTGATTTTGTTTTGAATATTATCTGACATAAAGTTTATCTACGTGTCTATATAGATGAAATCTACTTCATCTATATAGTCTATGTACATTATATTTTACGTGTGTGTGTGTGTGTTTGTGTGTAGTAGAATGGCAATGTAATAATAACATGTACTAACCTTCTTTGAATTTTGTTGCCTCTTGCGGTTGTTGCAGGAAGAAAACCTGAAAAAAAGAAAAGTACCCAAAATGGGAAAATTGTTAGAAAATCACATTTTTAGGCAGTAAAACACATACAAAGTAATTAAAAAATTTGTTATGAAATTTCTGTGCAAACAAGCAAAATAACTTCTGATAAGATTACAATATTTATGTGCGTCGGAAAACATAAAATCTTTGATGTAATTGTCTTTTATGTACTACGAAGTATCGGGTTTTCCTATCAGTGGATGACGTTTCTTTGTGTTCAGCACAAAGTCGCTTATGGTCATAGTTGAATGTTTCGTCCATAAGCAATTTAACCCTCTTTTATTCGTTCGGGCTGATGTTTAATCATTATGAACTTCCCTTTGAGTTAATGTGATTAATTGTTCCGTTCAGAATATCGTACGTCTGACTAGTCTGAAATCCCAGTCGATGATCACATCAAGTGTGTATACTAAAGTGAAAAAGCAAATTGGTGGACCAATGAATATTGCTGCTGTCGGTTATCTGACCAAGTGGGGATTATATCATAGGTGTTAGGTCGTGATTATTAATCAATCTTATTAGTAATTAGATTACATTTTTTTGGCAGGGTGAAGTAATGACTACGATTACGAATATATTCAGTTTCATCTGCAACTCAGGCAAGTTAAACTTCAATGCGATTCATGATCGCATTGGGGTTTCTTACCAAACAGTCGCTGCAATATTCATAGAACCTACGTTGTCCACGATGGTAAAATTAGTTTAGACATAATGGGTTATCCATTTCGTGATACGAAAAATATTTTATATGTGCTTTATTTACGTTTACTTTTAAAAAGCAAAATGGATAACCCTTTATAATATGGATCGGCTACTTGGAGGAAAATTGACCGTCTTAATATTCCAAAGAAGTCATGCCGCCTCTTTATTAAAAAAAAAAAAAATAACCCAAATAAAACATTCCCCAAAAATAATATTAAAAATATCCCCAAATGAAAAAAATTCCCAAAATAAGTGAAATTTTCTAAGTTCCCCAAATAATTTATAAAAAAATACCCAATTTGTATTTTTGGCGAATCCAAAGATCTACCAAATCTTTTCACTGTTGAAGGGTTCCACCATTCGCAGCTAAATTTTGAAGGGATTTCTCTCTTGGGGAATTTTTCATTGTACAAATTTTGGGTTATTTTCCATATTTAAATTGCTAAAAATCGAAAATTTTTGAAAAATACCAATATTTTTTTTTTGGAAAATGTTCGTAATGAAAAACGACCCAAGTTTATATGAAATTTTTTGGGCATTCTTTCGTTTATATTTAATAAGACATTTTTCATATATTCCTTTTCCATCACGATTTAGTTCCAACGAATAGTGTAAGCTTTTTCCAACTACCAGATAACTATGTGTCTCAGAATTGTAGGTCGGGTGGTCTTGGAAAGGGCCAAAAATATCTTTCTAATGGAACTGAAATAACCTTTCATAACTTTCCGTAAACCTTAATTTATTACCGTATTAAACTGTCCATAAATGAGTTTTTATATATATGCTTCTACACCAAGTGGTGTATTTTGGTATTCAAAAAAAAATTGAAATTTTTTGAGATAAATGATCGGATTTTTATTTCATAATAAAGAGGAAGGCACGCCGTTAATAATGAAAAACAACACCAGTCAAATGGCCATCACGACCACGCTTACAGGATCATATCCTTTTCATGACATTTTCCATAACCAAATCGCAGAGTGGCTGCCCTAGTCCTCGTTAGCCTCACGAATTCCATGTTTGAGGTCTTGAATCGACACTGGGCTGTTGGCGTAGATCCTGTCTTTCACGTGACCCCAAAGGAAGAAGTCGCATAATGTTAAATCACATAATCTCGGTGGCCAATTGTAATCACCTCTTCTGGAGATAACACAGTCCGGAAACTTTTTAGTTTTGCAAACTGTGACTGCAGGATTTTAACCATTTTTGTAGTGAATTTTAATAATTTCAATGCGTTTTTGAAGCGTGTATCGTTCCATGTTTAGAAGTGGCGTAGTTTCTACTTGTCAAATGTCAAAGAATAAAAGCTTCAAAGGTGACAGCTACCGAAATACCGGGTGATTCCAAAACAATACCTCTTGTTGGAGAACCCTGTAGTACTCAAGGTTAAGGGAGAGTCTTCACGAATCTAACTACTAACTATTGAATCATGCTGTACTGAGTAAATAATGTGATCGACATTTTTTTCTACTTTTTTTAATGCAATTTTTCAAGACTTACATTTTTATAAAACGAAACGAATGGGAATATCACTTTTTTATGGGCGATACCAGAAGGGGCACTCACTAAATTGTTAATAAAAGCGAAAATTCTCCATGGATTTTAGTAATCTATAACTCATTTTTATTAAAAGATATGGATTTCATTATAAACTATTGAAAATGGACACCTTTTGTGATTTTCAAATTTTTAATTATTTCTTATATTTGTTTATTTATAACTCTGAAATTGCCAATCAGATCAAAAAAACACTTAAAGCATGGACCAGAAAAATGTTGTGGCAAATTTTTACAAAAAATTTTAAATTGAATTGATACGCGCCCCCTGCTTTTGTTATAAAGTCGGTTTCAAGAAAAGCGACAAGCGGTTTCAAGAAAAGCGACAGATATTTTTTCATAATTTACGTCACAAATAATATTTTTTTATATTCGCTAATGATCGCGGCAGTTCCTTTTTGATCAGTCCCGTGATATGTCACATGGTATTTGAGTAGTGTCAATTGACAAAGCCATGTAAAAGTTACCGGATTTATTCATATATTTGGGTCGGTACTGGGAGCGGTCCCTGTCCATGGCGGACATATCACGTGACTGGTTCTGTACCGGTCTAATTAGGGTACCCATAGGGTATTATTGGAGACTTATTTTATATGAAATATGTCTTTATATGAAATATAAATCCATACAAATAATTTTGGGTACTTTCATTTCATTTTCAAACTATTGAAAAAGTCGAATAACGACATACAAGTGTAAAATACAACTAATTTAATAGTACATAAATTGAGCTCGTCTGCACCATTATTTTATTTCTCTGTAATTTGTGAATTTTAAATTTCATTTTCAAAATTGGGGCTTCATATGAGAGGAAAAAGTCCCCACAAATTTGGCTATTATTTTATATCGTTGGGCTTTTTTTTCATTTTCAAATTTAGGGATTTATTTCATATGAAATAAGATCCCAAAAATGAGGAACTTATTTCATATTTTTTTTGGATTTAATTGTTTTTCCTCTTTGGTTATGGCCCCCTAATCAAAAGGGGGAATTCAAATAGGCATAAATAAAAAAAAATTATTCCAAATTGTACAACTTATTAAATTACCCCAAATTCAATAAAAAAAATAATTCTAAATTATTATTATTGTTCGTCTTAGTTTTGGCACCAAAGGTTTTTTTTATTATGGGGTCATTTTCATATTTCAAGTTATATAATTCGAAATAATTTTATTGTAAGTTTTCGGGTCATTTTTCACTTTGGATTGGAGCTTAATTTCATATTTTATAGTGGGGGTGGTTTTTCGTTATCGAAATTTTACCAAAACTGGGCTATTCGAAATTTCTGGCGCATTATGAAACCAGGGGGAAATTATTTACAATGTTATTACAGTAATTGAAGTACATGTGCGATACATTCCCTACGTGTGTGTGTGTTTTTAGAAAATAGCCGACAATTATGAAATTATTTTATTAGGACGACCTTTCCGGTTGAGATTTATCTATTAAAATGGAAAGTTTGTACTTTCTACCACACATTCATCGACTATAAATGCAGAATATCAGAATTGTGTACTTTAAAGCTGGAAACTGTCTGTCCTCCAAACTGTCCATATTCATTGAAGGGTATCTGATGACTAACAGCTTTTGCCAGAGGAATGACGGTCATTCTCATAATGAATGGTTACAGAATATCTGCCATATTTCATTCCCCTTGTATATGGAATATTGTCCACTCCGGCTGTAATTGTTATAATGAATGAAATTAAATATTACTCACACAACTGGAAGTCATCAATAATTGCCCTCATTTGTAAAAGGCAGGAAAAGAAGATTGATTGAATTATATTCATCTTTACGTATTTTGTGTGTGTGTGTGGGTGTGTTTTTCATTCTTTATTTTCCACTGTCGATGATGATAAAAACAATGAGTTGACATTTTGATATTTTAGCCCCTTTCGTGTCAGTCTCGTTTTTGCGATGCGTTGTGATGTGATGATGCGGCAGATTGCTGTCCAAAGGGATATTTTAATGATGATTTGTCTCAATGATGATGATGGCATTTGCTTCCAAGCACTTTGCTTATGCAAAAATCAACAACAACAAAAAACGATACAAGGCTGATGTGGCAAAAAAAAAAACAAACAAAAAATTGTTATGGCTCTTTGGCAGCCGGCAGACGGTCAAAGTGATAAAAAGGATTTGTGCCGCATTAAATTTGATATTATGGCAGGCATACGCACCATCTTAAATGTGTTCGGGAGAGTCATGATTTCGATCATTATTGATTTCAACGAAGTGTTTTATGTGGATCCTGGACAACATTAAAATTTCGTATAATTCATTAAATCCCGGATGTGAACGATGATGCATGCATGGCCAATATGTGTATTGTATTTTCTAGCCGTACCACCGCCACAGGCGTACGTGACCAAGTAGGCAACCAGATGGACAATAGCTGTTGGTCTGATGCAAAAACAATTCCTCGGGTCATGAATAATGAGCAGCAGTAACACAGGCAGCGCACTGTGGGGTGTAGTTGTGTAAAAAGGCGGGCGCATATTTTCGATTATAAAACTGGCACCATTAATATTCATTGCTGCTAATTGAAGAGTATTTTTCTCGCCAAAGCTACAGGGGCCCATTTTATTTTTGTTTGCTTTACGATGCGAACACTTTGCAAAATTAACTATTAGACATAAACTAAACTGCAGCTATTAAACTTTTCAAATATCTGTTTTGGGTTATCTTGAGAAATTAAAGAATGTATTTCTATTTTTTTGAGCCAAAGAAATATTTTCTAAAATTTAGATTTCTTTAGCTTGAAAAACACTTTTGAATGGCCAACAACAGCTGAATCTATAAAAAACCTAACACATTTCAAAAACAAAAGCTAAATAAGGCTGCAGCTTCCGAAGTGAATGGCTGCAGTGGCAGCTAAACAATGGGTTGCTTTCTATTTGTGTCTCATATACTCACTGGCTGTAAAGTTAGAGAGCTTGGGAGAAAGAACAAGAACAATATAGCGAAAGTGTTGTACGAGGAACTGATGTGTTTCCGATCTCTTGTTACTCCGAGTTTCGACGATTATTTGTGGCCGAAGGATTAATACGCGAACGCTAAGGAAATGATGTTTTGGATTACGTTTTTTATTTCACAAAGGTTGTCACCATTGCTTGCTGTGATCTTTGAAACTATTTTCTGTTGTTAATTGACAGCCAGTAATTTTTTTTGGCTGCTGCCAAAGACTTTTTGTGCAGCTTTAGCAAACCAGCCGAAGCCGAAAAAATAATCTGTTAGCTTTTGCTGATATGTAATGGCTGGCTGAGGTAGCTGATTCAGCTTAAGCTTAAGAATATACTTAAAAGTATTGGCTGCTTCAGCCTAAATAATAAAAAAAAATGAGGAAATCCCGCTTTCTCTCATAAAGGCGTGGTTTCAAGCAACAACTATCGTTATTCTGTAAATAACTTTCGAAATCAGACAAGTTTGTCAAATGGTCTAGTTATTGATACTCATTGTTCGTATTCGTTGCTCTCCGTCAATAATGTCAAATTCTCAACTGGTTTTTCCTAGAAATATCTTAATATATATTTACCCTCGACACTGATTCACTGATACACTAATACACTGATTCCCTGATTCACTGACTCTGTCACGCAGTACGTAGGAATTTCAATAGGCATTCTATAATAATTCTATAAATAATAATAATAAAAAAAAATAATATTTTTTTTTTGTACAGAAATTGTGTTTTCCCCAAATTTTTTTTTTACCAAAATTTTTTTTTTCCACAAAATTTTTTTTTTAACAAAATTTTTTTTTTCAACAAAATTGTTTTTTTTCAACCAAAATTTTTTTTTCCAACAAACATTTTGTTTTTTCAGCAAAAATTTTTTTTCCACAAAAATTTTTTTTTTCAACAAAATTTTTTTTTTCAACAAAAATTTATTTTCCACAAATTTTTTTTTTCCAATTTAATTTTTTTTCGAAATTTTTTTTTTACAAAATTGTTTTCTCAAAATATTTTTTACAAAATTTTTAAAATTAAGTAACAAATACTTTCTTAAGCAAATTAACGGGCGCATTACAACTTACTAGTTAGTATATATTGACCGTAGAAAATGCTCTATGATAAATTCAAAAAATTTAACAATGAAAAACTCCCCAATTTTTTTTAATTTTGGGAAATTTTTTTTTCGGTTTTTTGGGTACATTTTTAAAACAATGAATATTATACATGGATTTTGTTTTTAAAATGGCCCTAAATCAAAAAATCAGTCCAAACTGTTACTTTCACCACAACAACACTCATATTTCGGTTGATTTATCACATTTTTCAAATGGGGCAAATCTTCATACTTTTGATTTTTTTTTTATGTGGAAATTTTTCAAAAATGGTTGGGGTGATTTTTCTGAATTTTTGGGGACACTGAGTTGTTAGGGGGATTTTTTATTTATTTTCGGGAATTCTTTTTTTTTTTTGTAGTTTTCAATAGAACCGGTCGGTACTACTACAGCATGAAGGCATTGATAAGTAGCTTAACCATCGGCGAAGCGCGTCTACCTGTGGTTGTGTATAGTGTATCTTCGCTGACTCATAATTTCTCCTCATTTGCTTGATTGCGAGTACCAACATTCGGGTGATGACCTCGTTTCTCTGTATCATATGTTGATGACTTTTTATTTAAGATTAGACAAAATCTTAAGGTGATTCGCACAAAATAATTTTAAAAATTTTATTTATCAGCATTTTGGACAATTCTTTGAAGTCACTGAATGCAGATATACAAGGTCCGCCAAAATTTTTTTTTTCAAAATTCTATAAAAAAAAGTACTGAATATTTTCTTAAATTTCTTTTTTTATTTGAAAGTACAATCCTTCTGGTTATTAATGGAAAATAATTTCATTCAAATGTCTGCCTCCTGCTGGCCATGCAGTAGCCTAACGACATCAGCTCTGCGGCTGCTAATGCGATCTTTAAAAACAGGACGCAAAACATCGAGTGTAGCTTCGGCTGTGTGGCCTGTTGAAACCAAATGTTGCCAATATCCTACTCTTCAATTTTTGTAAACAAGAATTCGTTCAACATGACCCGATAACGAAAACGAAATAAGCACTAGTTGAAAAAAACGTTAGATGGCTGACCCTTTACAATTGAACTTTAGAGACATTACATGGAATCATCAAACACCCAAGGAACAATCTACTTTCGGAACAAGCAGGTATCCCTAACAGGTAGCCAACGGAAAAACAAATATCAATCAAATAAATTCACTTTCCTAATGTAAAGGGTATAGCTACCATAAAAGAACCCGAAGATCAATCCAGCCTAAATTTATGAGAGTTTATTAGTTTCCTACCACAATCATAAAAATGATCATAAAACCTTTTGTTTATCACTAATTTTCTGTTATTGTGAGAAATCGTCAACTTTTTTTCCAAAGAGATACATTCGATTCAAAATGAGTTACCTTAATTGTAAGTAAAAGAGAAGGATGTTCAGCGATTTCTATGATCAATGTCTCATGTTGTTCATAGGTTATGTGGCTTTTCGTGAAAGTTATAAGACTTGAGACATTTTCCCGTTTTGGATTTTTTTTTTGGACTAACACTCAGGGGATGCCCCTTATAAATGCCATGCACTGTGTTAACAAGAGGAAAAACGGGTATTGGAGGGAGGAAAGAGGGAGTAGTGTTTGTTGATGTTTGCCTTGAATTTGATAATGTCACAGGAAAAAAAAATCTGAGAATTGATAAAAATCTATTTTTTTAAAAAATTTGACACCACGAGTCTGCCTGCAAAAAATCAACTCTATTGGATCACTGAAAAAGGGTTAAAAATCGGTCCAAAGGCTTTCACACAGGCCACAACGAGCTTTATACTTCAAACTTAAAACAAAAAAATTCTGACGTGTACATGAAAATCGCCGACACGTGTGTGTTTTTATTTTTTATCCACTTTCCGAAAAAGTAAATTTGGTTCATAGGACAGAATGTGTGTAACACGGTGTTATGATTATTTTAAAAATCTTAACTTGTGGCAACCAATGGGTGACTCCACTGTGCGCCTGTGGCAATTGCAATATGCAACAATTGCATTGAAAGCAAACGAACCGAAAAAGTGGTGAACAACTTTGGGCGATTGTTTGCCGGAAAACTCTCGGAAGGAGAACAACAACAGCAACAACAGCGAAAGGAACAACAGCGGCGTCAACAGCAAATACAACTCCTTAAGTTAATTTTCCAATATTAATTTATGCAGTTCAATAACATGAACAAAACACACACACACATTAATTTGCCAGTCAACATATACACACAATTGCCTTCATACAAATGTGTGTGCGTGTGAGTGTAGTCAGCGGTAACTGAATGTTGGCAACAACACCAGCAAACACGGTTGTGTTGAGTATAAAAACGTGAAATAATTTACAGAATGTAATCAATTATAAACAAACGCCATTAATTCACATTATTGTTCTTTGACATCCTGTGTGTTTTTTTTTTGTTACGGCGACACTGGGAAGCTTTTCATCACTGATGCATGCCATCAGTTTCAGTTGAACGCATGCCAGTGTGTGCGTAAGCTGGCGCACACTAGCCAGCGGCGGAATTCATGAGCGCTTCTTCAGAGATACATTCCCAAAGGTGGCTTTGAGAAGGTTGGGCAGAATGGTTACTAGGGTGGAGTGAAATTCAAAAAAATAAAGTTAACCTCGGAAAGAGATGTAGTCTGGGGTCCTAATGAGGGGAAAAATAAAGAAAAAAAATTTAAAAAATTTTTAGGGGTCGCGCCACTCCCTCGAAATTTGGAAATTATCGCTATTTTGGCGTTGATTTTAGAAAAACCCTAAAAAGTTTTATGTCAATAAATGTTTGCAATAGCGTAAACAATGAAATAAGGGCATGAACAAATTTAAAAAAAAATTTCTCATTGTTCAAAAATTTCAAAAAGTAAAATAAGTCAAATCGTCCTTTCTTCAGAAAATTGACTGAGCAATGAAATCGCCACCAAAGCAACAAATATTAGTCGATTATCCTCATATTTGCCTCAAATACTTTTGTTTGGGCACTGAACAAGCTCAAACTTTTAAATTTCGAATAAGTTAAGTCGTTAATTTTTAGGATTTTTCTAAAATCAACGCCAAAATAGCGATAATTTCCAAATTTCGAGGGAGTGGCGCGACCCCTAAACATTTTTTAACATTTTTTTCTTTATTTTTCCCCTCATTAGGACCCCAGACTACATCTCTTTCCGAGGTTAACTTTTTCAAATTAAAAAAAAAGCATGTTTTCACTCCACTCTAATGGTTACTTCTCTACATTTTATGGTGCGATCTTCTTTGGGGTCTTCCGAAAGATTGCAGTAGAAAAATTATCCATCTTTGGAGTCTGTAGTCCACCAACTGCACATTCTTCAGCCGACCTGTCTAAATGAAACGAGTATGCACAATTTAGGCAAGGCCTTCGGCCTGCATTTGCATGTCCGTTTTGTAGGCCTTTCGAAGCCCTCTTTCCACCACTGGCGTTTATCGCTGCGCACTATGTGTGACAGCATAAGTAAGTGCATAAGTGTATGCGTATAGTTGTGCGAATGTTTGATGAGTTCACCAAACGACAAAGTACCATGAATAAATGAGCGTTTTGGCCGGGTGAGAAGGAGCAAAACAGAGAGAGAGCGAGAAGGAAAATTAAAATTGTTTTTTTTTTCCCCGGAAAGTCATTTCAATTTTAAATAAGTTGCAAAACACAAACAAAAGCTGACTCTCATGTACACCGTCAGCATGTCGAGGAAGTTCGTGTGTGTGTTTGTGTGTGCGAGTAAATGTAGGTGTATACAATTATTTGCAAGTTGGTCTAGGACAAATGCCGACATTTCTGCATAAAATTATATTAAGGCTTTACATTGATGTGGCGACAATGATATGGACCAATTGTACTGACGAGCTCACGAATACACCAAATTACTAAAATGGAGCTAAATTCAGAAGGAATGAAAAATATCCTTCCTCAATTTAAACAGTCAGTGCTCCTGCCATTGTAGTTTATGGCCACTTTGTAGTACATTTAACAAGTACAACTTAGATTGTCTTACATTTTAATGGTCATCACAATATTACTATGATTGTCTTAAATCAATACTTCAAGCTAACGTTACCAACGAACTATTTCTGAAATCCCTACGGAAAACAATTCAGGGGTTCACAAACTTATGTTTCAGACCAAGACTTGTGTCCGCCCCATTGGTTATGAGTTCAGCGACAACATCAGTAACAATTCCCACAGACAGTGACTCCAGCAGCGGAAACGGAAGTTCGCTACATTTTACTAGTTTCTATGGTACATGAACTTTTTTTTTTCCTGTCCCACTGCTGCCCCTAATGTTATTTCGACCGTCCGCTGTTGCGTTGTCAAGTGACACACACACACAAGAAAACCAACAAGGTTAAACACAGACACGAAACTTTTACTTCATTCGGTTACCTTTAATAACGTTGACCAGTGTATGGCGAGAAGGCCGACGATAAATAGACAAATGCAAAAACTTCATAGCAATGGAAAAAGTTTTTCTATTTTTTTTTTATTTTTTGTGGAAGGCGCGAGGGTGAATTCGTT
Organism: Hydrotaea cyrtoneurina; assembly: GCA_958296145.1. NCBI lineage: Eukaryota > Metazoa > Arthropoda > Insecta > Diptera > Muscidae > Hydrotaea > Hydrotaea cyrtoneurina. Next base: position 43,692,843 of record OY282514.1, on the reverse strand, counting down.
TTGTTTTGTTCATGCAAAAATCCTTTAAAAAATTATTTTGTGGAACTGAAACAAATTTCAATGATGGAATTACATGTTCGAAATATTTGACAGCACAATTTTTGCATAGGAGGCTTGAAATCGTAGTCGCTGAATTAATCACCACTACAGGTCTCAGACAGGATAACAGCCAATCGTGTAAACTGTTCAACTTGCTAAGGGAGGACATTGAAAAAATAAACAGAAGTTGATAAATCACAGTGAACGTCAAAGGCCACGTCCACGACCTTGCTGATAACATTCAAATATTTGTCAAGATACAGCAAGATTATCTTTTGCTTTTTCAAAAAAATCAATGTACAAATAGTGACCGAGAAGCACACAAACGACGACAACAAAACTCGATAATGTGGAGGTCGGTAGTTCCGGCATCAAATTAATGGACGAATTTTACTACCTCGACTCTGCCATCCATAGGAAAGAATGAAATCAGCATCGGAATAAAGCTAAAAATTGGGTTTGCAAAACGATGACACTTCTGACTAATCAAACAAACTCAGACTCTCCAGCAACACAGTACGCCTCAATCGCATGTGGGCATTTCCGGAAAAATTACATTTTTTTGTCCCATTCGCGTAAATACCCATATTGTGTGGGTGCTTTTTTATGAAAATTGGCGCTGTGAAGTTGACCCAAAATAACTCGACTCCAACTCCATCATTTTTAAATTTGATCGACTCCGGAGTCGACTTCGTCTTCATTTGTTCTATAGCAAAATTTAGAAAATTGCATTTCCGCCCTCAGTTCATAGACTCTATCTCACGCTGTGCTGCGTTTGTATGGTAAAGATACTTCATTGACGTACTAGAAAATATTTAAATTTTAAAAAAAAAATATTTTTAATATTTTGTTATATTTTATGAAGAAATGTAAGTGAAAAACTCACGAGCAAATTGACTTGACTCCAGACACCGATTCCAGGCAAATTTGTAAGCCTTCGACTCGACTGCCCTGGTACTTACAAAGGTGGTGCTGGGACTCTTTGAGAGAGAGAGACATCGTTTGCGATATCTATGGCCCCATCTGTTTTTAAACAAGGAGTAAAGACTTCGAACGATTCTTGAGCTGTCTCAATACAACTCTAGTTGAGCGCCAGCAAAAACTCCCAAGACACAAGGCCCAACATGAGAAGACCATGACCCTGATGGGATATCGTTTATTTACTTTAATTGTTTCAAAACTCAAAACACGATTTCATCAGGAGAGCCGTATCAAGTTTTCAATTGCGCCTTACTTAGCAAATATGGGGAAAAATCATAGGTTTCCCGGAATAAACTAAAGCCGTGACATATGTGTACAACACACGCAGAACAAAAGTCAGTGTTTTCCTGAGCAACAAAAGAAAAAGTGAATTTTGAATTGTGACACTATTGAAATATGATATGAATACGATATGAAAATCTTTGGGAACACTAGCCCCCACTGGACCGTAGTGTAGCAAATCATTTATTAAGCAGGCTGTAGTAACAAGTAAGCTTAGTGTGGAACTTCTAGCATCACGAGGGTTATTTTTCCCTTTTCATCTCTGTTTCTCGTGATAGAAAGTGATATTAATGAAAGTACATGAGTTATTACGACATGCTTGAAATGTATTCCTCTCTCTCGCCCGAGAGTAATCTCACTCATAAAATAACTTTCACGAAAGTTACATTTTGTGTGTTTAAATGCGAATGTTAAAAATAAGAGATATCGCGAGAGCGACAAATAGATAAACACTCTTTCGAAATTTGTAAATTGTTTCGCTACTCCTAATTATTTTTTCTTTTATTAAGGTTCCCAAAATACATCTACTTCAGAGAGCAATATTTCCAAATTAAAAAAAAAAATATGTTTTCACTCCACCCTAATATACAAATATAAAAAAATAATTATGCGCTTCAAAATTGTCGTTGCGAATGGACAAGAGCAGGCCTGTGGAGTCGAGTCAAAATTGCTCGACTCCGACGACAGAATTTTGAAAATTGTAGTTCCGTCCACTTTTCGTAAACTCTATCTCAAACTGTGGAGCGTTTATATCCAAGAGATAAAAAGGTTCCTACAATCGAAAATATTACAAATTTTAAAAAATAATAAGCGATTAGCTTGTTTTAAATTTATTTTTTGGAGTTGCAGTCGATCATTTTTATCGACCTCAGACTCTGCCTCCGGTCAAATATGTCAGACCCGGAACCACACCCAGACTCCGACTCCTCAGCCCTGGACAAGAGTATACTTGATAGGAATGTTAAATTTCAAAGAGAACCGTATATAGTTGGAAATTTCTAAAGAGATTCGCTAAAATGGCCAAATTGCCCAATGAACTTCGCGATTCTGGCCTTAAACAATTCACGATGACTTGCCAAACCTTACTGAGTAGGAAATATCAACACAGTTTGACATTATCAGCTGTCAAACCAAAGTTTTTTTTTAGCATGCAACTAAAATAAACACTCAATACTGCAGAATTGCTGAATTTCACAAGATGCAGTAGGAACTTTGTAAATATTTCTAAAATACATCCAATGGTGCAATTTTCAATGATAATACCGAAAAACAAGCGCTCACTCCTTGCTTACAGCCAGTTTTTCACAGAACACAAAAAGGTTTACTAGATCAAAAGTTAGAGATTTTTGGAAATTAATGGATATGAATTCTGGACCACTGTGCGGTATTAGCTTGACTTGAAGGCCAAGGAAAATCTGCTACTGGATATTTTCAGTGATTCGGTACACGATTTTCGTAAATACTAACACAGTCTTGCCGAATTTTCACATTTTCTCTCTAAATCACAAAATCAGAACCTGTACTTACTTCTAAATGTTAACAGTCACTGAAATGTAAGCTATCGACATGCCAACCATTAAATCGCTAAACAATGCTTAAGCCATAACAGACAATATCCCAAACAAAAAAAATGCCAAAACAATTGAAATAGCGTTGGAATGCCACACCGCACTGTGCCCCATTCACCCTGAGAATAATTGTAGTGGACGGTTTGAAGATGTAATCCATCAACTGTGTGCGTGTAAGTACATGAAAAGAAGAGGATTTACATCCCCCAGGTAAAAACTAATAAAGTTTCAACTTATTTTTTGTGTTCTTCGCCAAACAAATTCAAACTTAAGTAGAAGAAGAGAAAAAAAAATCATTAAATAAAACAACTTTTAACCTCATAAACTTTTAATTTCCATGCTCTCGAGCAGCGCCACCAACAACACCACCACCACCACCACCTCGACCACCAGTAATGCAAAAAAGTTTCTTAAAAGAAAAGAAATTTACAAAAGATCAGACGACTTTTCGTGTACTTGAACGCACACTCATACAGTTAAGACAAAAACAACAAAAAATGACCATCGAATTTTCCCCCGGACTTTTGTTAAGCGCAATTCAATGCTGACAGCCCTCGAAAGACAGATGACTGGACGGACAGACCGGCAGGCAGGCTGACAAATCCTCCGACCCAAGCGACAACAAATGCAAACCGCTCACAAAGGGAAAGGGAACGCCCGAAAAACGCGCCCAACGTCAGCAATGTAAAAACGGCAACAATCTATGTAAGTACAGCAACCATAAAAAAAGAGTCATAAAGAAAAACTTTTGGTTGTTGAACAAAATGCTATTTGGAAATTGATGCCTGCCCGGGGATTAACTTTTGAATGTGTCCTCCCTCTTCTTGCGGCAGTGTGGGTGGTTGGTAAGTTCGTAAAATTCCTCTCCCTAAGTATGGTTGGGTCGGGAAGTGCTCGAGGTGTTGCATAGGGGTGGCCGTAGCCTTAGTGGTGGTTTTGACTTCGATTAAGTTTCATTACTTTAATAACAAGTTTACACCACTCATCATCAATTTCATCAAACGGCCGACAAACGTATAAGAAAACGAAAGTTTTTTTTTTTCATAAAAAGAAAGCAAAAAAAAAAATCCCTTCGATTGATGTAATAATGAAGTCAGGCCGAGTTTGGCGAGTCCCATTAGATGGATGGACGAATGAATGGCCTTGTAATGTCGTGGTGCCTGTGCCAGCTATGTGTGCTCGAGACTGTGTATGTGTGTGTATTATCTGTTATCTGAACTTTCCCTGTTTGTTGTATTCGATGTCCTGCATTGGCCTAGTCAACTTTCCGTCTGCTGTGTTAAGTGGTGTTGATGGATTTCCGTCTTTCCGCAGTAGTCCGACTGGATAGGTTTACCATGTACAGTGGTTTGAAACTCACACATATGAAAATAAAACTTTGACAATGGATACCAGATTGTTGGCGGGGCTGAGATAGGTAAAATCAGTGATGTCTTAAGTGGGTAAATTTAACTGTGGACAACCGAACTGAAATTTCAAAAATTACACTCGTGAAGGAAAAGCTGATGGTGAAAATTGGTTTTAACTCTGCACGCCTAACCATATGAAAAACTCGTATGACGATAGTCGAAACCACGAACATTGGCCATGCTGGGATAAATGTTTTTTTTTGTTATCAGGATACCAACCACTAACTAAATCTCATCACGTTTAACCACAGAGGAATTAGCACCTTAGAAAATTTAAGGTCAAACCTTAAATCCACCCACAGATTTTTAGACTTCACACAGGCCAACTGGGATATTCTGTGGGAAATCCCAGTCAGATTTCAAGTCGAGGATGAAACGACCATAAGCTATACTACATATAAAGGGTGTTTTTTATTGGGGTATAGAACTTTAAGTTGGCATCACTTTTTTACCATTTTGTCAGCTGTCAAGTGATTAATATTTAGTTTGGTTTGCCATTTCATCATGAACAGGTTGACAAAAGAACAACGCTTGCAAATCGTGCAAATTTATTTCGAAAGTAATGGTTCAGTTCGCGAAGTTCACCGCAAGCTCCGTCCATTTTATGCCATTACATCCACAAAAACTGACTGTTTGGTGTGCTCTATGGGCTGGTGGAGTCATTCGGCCTTACTTCTTCCGAAATAATGCTGGAGAGTCAGTTACCGTTAATGAAGACCGGTATAGAGCCATGATAACCGACTATTTTGTTCCCGAATTGGATGGCATGAATGTGGATGAGTTGTGGTTCCAACAAGTGGTTGAAAATTGGACCTGTAGAATTGGCTTTATTCGAGCCAGCCGCGGCGGCCACATGCCCGAAATCATATTTAAACATTAATGGCATAAAATTATCCTTCCAATAAAGCCAAATTGATGGACATTAAAACGACTTTCTTGTGTTTTATTTCAATTCGAAGTTCTATACCTCAATAAAAAACACCCTTTACTAGAAGACATACAGTGGGCGTATCCCCACAGCGCACAATCCGAGAATCCTTGGGGTAGTCTTCGACAACCTTGTCCAATTCTCGTCAAACGCCTCCTACATCAACCAGAAGGTGAAAACAAGGGGTAAGGTCCTGGAAGCCGTAGTCGGCACCTCCTGTGGCATAGACATGGAAACACTGGTGGCAAGACATCTAAAATTGACGCAGACTTGCTTATTTACGAACGTCAAGCGAGATTACCCATTTCGGACAATATATTGGAGTTTTGGCAAAATCAGAGAAATGCATTAACAGTAATATCTAAAATTGTTTTAGCTATTCCCAGCTCACAAGTGAGTGTCGAAAGATTGTTTTCATCGCTTAAATATATTTTATCCGATCAGCGCAATAAGCTTTCCTCTGCAAATTTGGAACATATATTAATTCTAAGAGCTAATGGAAATTTTTAAAGCGATTAATTATTTAATTTTTCTACTTTAAAATGGAACCATTAATGAATTGTGTTTTTTTTTTTTATTTTATGTTTATTATGCTAATGTTTTAGTTCATAATATCTTTAAAGCTCTAAATGAATTGTTGTTTCTGTGTATCTTTATTTCTTTTTGTTGTTGAACTTGAAATAAATGGTTTATTCTTATGCGATTAAAAAAAAACGTTGATTCTAAAACAAATTATTCCATTAATTATCACTCATTTCAAGAATTATTCCTAAAAATATCTATGAAACAAATTAGCAAACCTTGCAATCATACCATTGATTTTATTTTTATTTGCTTCAAAATAAAATTTAACAAACAAACATTTAAAGTTTAACTTTTAAACCACACGAGAAATTATAAACACTGCATCTATCTACTACATACATGTATGTAGGTGTACAAACATACACATGAGAGCGAACCATTGAAACCGTTTCATTGGGTTTCGTGTTATGTTCTCGAGCTCTCTTGTTATTGTTTTGTGTATGGGTTTCACATCGCGATCATTAACTAAACAAAACGAACAAATTATTTTGTGTGTGAAACAATTCAATCGTTAGTGGTTTTGGTTCACAAGTGATCGTAACAAAACCGAAATGAACAGTTCGTAAAGGTTAATTTTCGTACCCTGGTGGCAACATATAAATCCATAGGTCGCTCCATCCTTAACTATGCTGCTCCAATATGGACCTCATTCTTTAGTAAGCAACTGAGTTATGTCGAATCACTGTGAATAGTTGGCAAAGTGTGTTATGTTTTCTTTTTGACTTTATTTGCGCTTTTGTTTGACTTTTTCCTCTTGTTCTCTAAATACGAGTATGTTGCCTTGCCACTGTGCCTTTCCTCCTTCCCACAAATGCTGTTCAGCATGTGTAGTTGTTATCCCCTGTGGTGGTGTCTTGGTCGGTTATTGATGGAAAGTTTCCTTTTGATACGTTGTTTACCTCATATGTGAGAGTTTTCGGTCTATCATCGGTCATCAATCTATGTTTATGTGAGACCATTTTGAGAAATTCGATAGAAATCTTTCGGCACGACCGGGAATTCAATGTAAATGTTTAAAGTTTAATCTTTTCCCCTATCCCCTGCCCACCACACACGCACACACTCACTCACTCAGCCGAGTTGTATATTTATATGCTGCGTATTGTTTTATGACCTTTTTTATCTGCTCTCACAAATATTTAATACGTTTTTATGGCCTGAGCCTTAAATTCGTGCCAGTCACATGGCTTATTCAAATCGTTAAGACATCCCCTTCTGCAAGGCGGCATTTTGAAATACTTTTGAATGTTGTCTAAACTCTAGCCAAGCATATTTTATGTAATATACCGAGTATAATGAGCTAGTAAACATCTCAGACCCTTTGTCACAGGGAATAGGTAGTGGAAGATTAATGGGCGATAATATAGAAAATGTAAAAAAAAAATCCGTACAACATTTTTGGTGAAATTGCTTTTTAAAATTGGTGCCGATTATGGGGCGACGTGGGGGATGTTAGATACTAAGACGAATATGTCAATTGGTCAAGCTTCTCTAAAGTGGATCTCAGAATGAATAAAACGATAGGAAGAAATAGACGGACAACGAACATGAACCAAGGATAGAGGGTTGCAAAACCTGCACAAGCAAAGACACTACAGGGTGCATTAAATAAATTTACTTAATATTAAAAGGCGGTAAGAGATTAATTGCCGCAAAAGCAACAATCGGAAGAGTGTTCGAATATTGAGGTGGAAAAATGATGCACGATAATTGCAGACTGAGGGCCTTAGACATGGTTTGTGTGAAGATCTGGTGAAGATCCAAAAAACCGATGATAGATGGCGGCTCTCAGTGGTGGAATTTGAAATTTTTTTTGAAGAAATAAATCTGCTAATTGAAATTGGCTTATTCGTGTTTTTGTTGTTATTATATTAAATTTGAGTTACTTGACCTAGGTTAACACAAAATTTACATTAGATAATGTTTAGTAAAGGGTGTTTTTTATTGAGGTATAGAACTTCGAATTGAAATAAAACACAAGAAAATCGTTTTAATGTCCACCAATTTGGCTTTATTGGAAGGATAATTTTATGCCATTAATGTTTAAATATGATTTCGGGCATGTGGACGCCGCGGCTGGCTCGAATAAAGCCAATTCTACAGGTCCAATTTTCAACCACTTGTTGGAACCACAACTCATCCACATTCATGCCATCCAATTCGGGCACAAAATAGTCGGTTATCATGGCTCTATACCGGTCTCCATTAACGGTAACTGACTCTCCAGCATTATTTCGGAAGAAGTATGGCCCAATGACTCCACCAGCCCGTAGAGCACACCAAACAGTCAGTTTTTGTGGATGTAATGGCATAAAATGGACGGAGCTTGCGGTGAACTTCGCGAACTGAACCATTACTTTCGAAATAAATTTGCACGATTTGCAAGCGTTGTTCTTTTGTCAACCTGGTCATGATGAAATGGCAAACCAAACTAAATATTAATCACTTGACAGCTGACAAAATGGCCGCCAGTTAAAAAAGAGATGCCAACTTAAAGTTCTATACCCCAATAAAAAACACCCTTTAGTATAGAATATTATGTTTTTTAAAAATATTTATATCATTGAAGGTTTGTTTTTTAGAAAAAAACCTTTGATATGTATTAGTTTTATATGATTTGATTAAAATTTCACACAGATCAAGCTGAAGGGGTTAAAAGCCTAAGTCAGGAAAATGGCGCCAGTAGTTTTATCCAGAGATGAGCTGCAAGGGTCCAAACTTGGAGACCTCACTTTTGAAAAAAATTTAAACAATTACGGACGTTTAAACTGCTGTTAAATTTTGACTGAAAAAATTAATTTCAATTTTAACTTCTGTTTTAATTAATGCGGCCTCAGATAGACAGGGTTTTCCAACATGATGTGTTAGTTTGGTATTCACAGAAAAATGGAAATGTTTGAGATAATTGATCGGATGTTTATTTCAAAATAAAAAGGAAGGTATGCCATTAATAATGAAAACCAACATGAGCCAAATGGCCACCAAATCCTTTTCATGAAATTGTCCATAACCAAAACGCAAAGTGGCTGCCCTATGTCCTCGATAGCCTCACGAATTCCATGTTTCAGGTTTTGAATCGTCGCTGGGCTGTTGGCGTAGACCTTATCTTTCATGTGGACCCAAAGGAAGAAGTGGCAAGGTGTTAAATCACAAGATCTCGGTAGCCAATTGCTATTTCCTCTTCCAGAGATAACACGGGCCGGAAACTTTTCACTTAAAAGAACAATGGTTTCGATGCTTTTGTGGCACGTAGCGTTGTCTTCGTGAAAGTAAACGTTGTCCAGATCAATATCATCCAACTACGACCATAAAAAATCATTTATCATCTCTCGATAGTGCAACCCATTCACCGTAACTGATGATCCAACTTCATTTTCGGACCAGAAACCGCACCGTCACACGTTGAGCATAGAGAGTTTTCTCAACAATAACTCTTGGGTTTTCCGAGCCCCATATGCGACAATTTTGCTTGTTGACGTAGCCACCGAGGTGGGCCTCATCAGTCAAGATGATTTTTCGATGGAATTCCGGATAATTTTCATGCATTTCAAGGACCCAATCAGAAAAGACATGACGTTGTTGATGATCGGTCAGCTGAAGTTCTTGTGTTACTTGAACTTTATAAGCCTTAACACCCAAGGCTTTATGCAAAAAACGATGTAATGACGTTTGTGAAATGGCCAATTCCAAAGGACGACGAGGAATGGACAAACCTGGGTTTTCTTAATCACTGCACAGAAAAAAAAGATAACCAAAAAATTTCAATGAAAATATTTGTACAAGAATTCAATGAAACTTTTCGTTAATATGCTAAAAAATTTGTCAAATATTGAAACGAAGTTTGATGAAATGTATCAACAAAACAATTCATCAAATATTTGGATATTTTTAATGAATTTTTTTGTTGATCCCATTTATCAAATTTCTTTTTAATATTTGATACATTTTTAACATATTTACGAAAAATGTTTTATGTTATAAAATTTTATATTTTTTATGATTTGTATTTTGGTTATTTAATTTATAAAATTTACAATTTTTTTTTTAGATATGCGAATTTTTCCGTCAAAAATATTTTTGATAAACAACCTAAACATTATTTTGTTGAATGTGAATGATTTCATCAAAAATATTTTTAATGAACGACATACAAATTTTTTTGTATATATGAAACTTTCTTCATCAAAGATATTTTTGATAAACAGTATACGAATATTTTCTTTAAGTTGACAAATTGTTTTATCACAGGAGTTTCAATGAATTTTTTGTTTGAATTCGTGAATATTTTCATTGAATCGAAAATTTTTTTTTTCTGTGTGTGGTCTACAGCAGCAATATTCTCAGTTGTTCTTGAGCGACGTGTAAGGGTTTTATTCTTCATATCACTAACTTGTCCCAACAGCACGAATTTGTCCACCAATTTCTGTATTGCGATCCAACAAGGTGCTTCACGACGACCCAAAAATGCTTTAGTTTTGCAAACTGTGACTGCAAGATTTTCACCATATTTGTGGTGAATTTTAATAATTTCAATGCTTTGTTGAAGCGTATATCGTTCCATGCCACTAGTAATGACGTATTTTCTACTTGTCATATGTCAAAGGATAAAATCTTCAACAGTGACAGCTACCGAAATACCGGGTGATTCAAAATAACACCTCTTGTTGTAAAAACTTTTATATTTGGAGACTCGATTTGAACAATGTCTGAAACCGTTTTTATAACGATTTGTAAAGAACGAAAATATCGTTTTATGGAAAAATGCAGTACATGTTAAGTACAGTTTTATGTTTTTTTTTTCTTATTCATCCCTTATTAAGTATATCTCTTTCAGAGCTTCGTAGGTTATAGAAAGTTGTATGTGCAATCACCAATCGGGCTGAGGTATGTTTTCATTTTGAAATTGAGAAAATATTCGCTTCTGTAAGTTTTAATAACGATCAGCCATTGATCTAACGACACAAGTCATTCAGGGAAAGCACTGAGGAAATGTCCAAGAGATTTTAAATTTGTGCTTCTAACTTTATGGGAAACTAAGGATCACTGTACTCTTCTGGTGGAAGGATAATTCGTCATGTCTGATATGATCGGCTAAAAGTATTTAATATATTCACATCCCTTATGATGTGTTGTAGCCAGAGCTAGATTACCCGACATCTTTTTAATTTACCTCAACTCGTTTATTGGTTTTTTGTTCATTTAACCGAACGCATTGGTAACTTTGGGTGATCTAATACATAAAGCATTGGGTTTCATGCAAATACTCCATTCTCTGCTATGACCTCCAAAGGAACTCACCTAAACGGCTGTGACGTGTAAACCAAAAAGTAATCTGTGACACCTTATTTAAGACGCCATCGATCTACTTTTCAATTCAATCTCAAAATAGTATACAATCCATTATAATTAAACTAATCCTTGGCATAATTGCACATTTGCGACTCCGTCCAATAAATCATCCAATTTAGACTTTAATGTTAACAACATTATGGCAATTTTTCGGAAATTCTCCTGCAACCGTAAACGTTGCAATAAATTCTATGAAAATGTACACATTTCAACTTCAACATTCGGCGCAAAAACAGCCAGGATAGACATCGTCCTCCTCCATAAGCGAGGAAACGAGTCGACCAAGTGGAATGCAGTGGAAGCAGCGGAGCCATAGTCAGAGTCGTAGTCGGAGCCAGCAACAAGAACATGGATTAATAATAAATGTATACAACGTTTTTGTTGAATACACTAAAATGTCGTTATGTTCCACACACATACATATAAACTTGTTTCTCCTCTATGACCACATACACATAAACACTTTATATGAATGAATTCCTCTATACGGGAGTTTTTTGCTTTCGTTTTGTTTTTGCATTTTCCACAGGAACATTTTATTGGCCAAACACCACATAACACGAACAAGAAACTACGAGCAAGGATGTTCCTACCGGCGCTACGGAGGCAGGGCAAACGAATGGAGGAGGACAAAGCAAAGTTTAATAAATATCATAAGAGAGTAGAGACTAACATCAACAGCAGCATCAGAAGACAGATTTTATTGTTTTATGGCCGACAATAACAAGTTCATATTAAAAGCAAGGAGGTGAAAAACTCTCTTATTCATTTCGGCAAAGACATGGTTTTGCATACTTTTGGGGTTTCAGAGCATGTCCCTAATATCTGTGGTACGCTACAGTGCAACGATACATTTTTAAGTGTTATTTGTTAAGTCAATCTCCGGAAAACTTGTATCGACATTAGAAATGCGATAGATATTATCTACTCTTAATATTTCGGGGAACTTTTCGCGAATCAGTGAGCTGTGCAGGATACAATTTGGTTACCCACATATATATGTTTGCATAAAATAATATATATGTTTACATCCAAACATATATGTGATTGCATGTACGCAAATATTAGTTAAGCCCTAATGTTTCGGAGCTGTCCCAAACATATATATGTTGCCTGCCAAATATATTTGGGACAATATGTTACACAGGTAGTTGTTTTCCTTCTTGTAGAACAGAAAATCGGTAGATGTCTTACCTTGAAAATACAAATTTAGAGAAGACGATTTTTATTCAGAATATATTCCCTAGCCTGATTTAGAAATGCCGAGAGAAATATGCCGCTTCCCACTGTATCAGATTCAAAGCCTTCAAACTCCATGGAGCAATTAAGTATCTGTACCAAATTGAATTGCAATCGAAGTGAAAGTATTAGCTTTGTTTCTATCCATACGCTTTTGAGTCGACTGATACAAAGACGGCTGAAACGAGATCTGCATTTTACAAACATGAGTCATTTCAAACAACATGCGGTAGGGGTTCCCCTGAGTCTCATAACAAGTGGACAATTTGCTAGTAAAAATGCTGCTCACGGGGGACATTGACAGAAATCGTAAGGGCGCTGTGGCCTGATTCCAAACCATTATATTGTTAAAAAATTTAAATGCAAGTAGGTCGAAGAATCAAATTAACCGGGTCCGCTATTAATCTAAAACATTAAAATAGATTTTCTTCGGTGCCAGCGCACAGTGTAGGAATTGGAAAAGTGTTTGAAACTGCCAATTGGCATAGGCTTATCCAAGTTGATTAAAATAACACACAGACCTTGCTGAAGTGTGTTCGAGCTTCTATGTGGACGGTGAAGATCTAGCTGCAGTGTGTTCGTGCTTAGGTCAGGAAGATGGAGCCAGTGCGTCGTGCTAAATATGACCTAAAAGAGTCCGAATTTGGAATCCGCGGTTCTCAGAAAATTTTAAACATCCGCCAAATTTGTAACTGCAACTACGTTGTTGTGACTCCAGGATTATTAAATGAATTAAAGAATTCACAAAAATAAATGAAAAATCCCCCCAAAAGCCCAATATGAAAATTCCCCCCAAAATTCTGAAAAATCCCTCAAACAATTTATGATTGACAACAATTTTGAAAATATCAAAAAAAAAAAACGAAACATTCTCCAAACAAACAAAAAATTGTGGAATTTTTCATTGTCCATTATATGAAAAATGCCCCAAAAACCAAAAAATTAAATGTTACCTAAAAATTATCAATCAGGATTACTTGCGATTAATTAAATAATCCATAAGAATCATAGGTTATGTTGATAAGAGGAGGCGGATTTTTTTCGCTTCATGTCCTTGGACATTCACATAAGCCAGTATTCGACTAGTTGTGCGCTCTAACTGTTACATGAAAAATGGTCTTGAGAAGTTATTTTAGGGACTCTGTACTGTTGACATAATCCTTAAGTCTGCACCCCTGAGATGGATCCAGTCTGTTAAAGAGTCATTTCCCAAGAAACGGGATCTATTGTTTGCGAACGCTGGGCAATGACAGATGAAATGCTCCAATGTTTCGTCATCCTCTCCGCATGCCCTGCATACGCAATTGTCTACTACTCCTGTTTTGTGTAGATGCTATTGTAAGCCTATGTGCCCTGTAAGGATGCCCATGATCTTACTAGTTTCTGTTTTGCTCAGTTTCAGCAAGTTTTTTTGGTTTTATACTCGTTTCGTTTACCACACAAGATTCTTGTCGTTTTCCCAGTGATTTCACGATTCCATAGCGTGATATGGGCGTCTGTCATAGGTAATCAGAAAATAATCCGACTACTTTCCGAGATTACTTTTGATTCTTTCCGATTATTTACAGTAATCGGAAGCAATCCTGATTACTGTCACTAAAAAATATGGTGATGAAAATTTTTGCCCACATCAACTTCAACCAGTATATGGTTTTATCAAAGTGGAGAGAATAAAGAGTCAGGCAGGTATAAAGCCTAGCCTAAATTCTTCTTATTACACATTGGGGGAAGCCAAAATAGTTTTGGAAATATATCTGTGATTTGCAATTGGCTTTTCCAATTTGATTGACATTTCACTCCGAAATAGTAAAAGTGTATTGGAAATTAAGACCGTGAAATGGGTCTACCCAGAAACGAGCTACAAGGGTAAAAAGAGAAACATCTTAGTACTCAAAAAAAATGAAACTTTCGCCAAATTTATTTTATTTCGAGCAAAAGTCAGTGGGTCCATCCACATATGAGCTACACGTGCCCATAGTATAACTCCTATTAATGGGCGGAAGCTCCATAGCTGTCTTTGCAGCTTCTGGACCGTTTACAGAGGAGAGTAGGTATGGAAGGGGATCCGATGATGACAGCGGATGGTGGGGTATCCGACTCAATTGTCCCCGTTCAGCATCGCCGGAATGTGGATAGCGTATCTCTAGTCTAAAGATTTGTCAGATATCCATCGTCTGGCTCTTGACGTTAGAACATATCCCCGGAATTCTCAGCTAGCCAGATAATCTCAACCGTGCATTGTCAAATCGCCGGACGACGGTTTATGGAAAAAAATCGTTTTTCATCCGAACACACGTTGAAACACTGCATTGCCTTCATAGCGGGCTTCCACTGAGTTTTAGTCCAAAAAAAAAGTTGGAAAACTATGTTCTTTTTTAGACTTATCAAGATATGATTTTACATATATTTTGCTACTTTTAATTAAATATTGTTATATAACTAAACTTTTTGAAGTTCGATTTATGTTAGGCAAATATGATTATTTTAAAAACATTATTTTTAAAAGATCTTTTCAGTTTTTTTTTTATAAAAAAAAAACGTTTCCTTTTTAAATGTATTTTATTTTTTTGACAAAGGTTTGTAAGTCTGTTATATCTTTAAGACTTATTTTAATTTTTTTTAAAAAAAAAATTTTTTTTTTAATTTTTCATAACAAAGGTTTATACGGTTGTTATAAAATTGAAAAAAAAAACGAATTTTTTTAAGAAAAAATAAATTAAAATGTCCAACAGCTTATAATTTTTTCCCCTTGAACATAAAAAAGTTGGCATTTTCTAACGTCGATGAATTCGAAAAAAGTAGTATTACTCCTATAGTTGTTCCCCCAGTCCCCTTTCCGATGTTGGCCATATTTTTAACTAAATTGCTATTTAGGACCTTAATTTCTCGAATCGCAAAGCAAAGTTTTACAAACTGTAGACCGATTTTGTTGTGTCAATGTCTTGTTAACCATTTTCACTTATCAGCTAAACGTCTCTCCAGAATTGTGGAAACTACAGCAAATTTACTAAAGCAAATCACAATTTGAGGATTCCCCCCACAATTGTAGGAGTTCTGGAATTGTTTTAATTGAAATCCTACATTTTGTTTAATTTTTTTCAATTTCTAATACCAAGACTTTCAGGGCAGTAATAAAAATTTTTAAAAAAAAAAATTTGTTATGAAAAATGTGTGAAAAGTGCTTTTGTATTTTCATACATTTTTCTTAACTAAGTTTTTTTTTTAAATTTTTATGAATACGGGGTTAAGTACAGATTTTCTAAACTAAACTTTTTCAATATGTTTGTATTTTTGGAAATATATTTGTATTATTTCATAATGTTGTTAAAACCACCTTTTGTCAAGAATTCGAGCGGACAGACGGACATGGCTCAAACGATTTAGAAAGTGATGAATCGAATTTGGTTCCCAGGCACCTGGGGTGTACTGTGAATATTTATATGTGTCGTATCACTTTTGAGCCGTATCAAATGTCGTATCACCACTGAGAGTATCAACAAAAGTCAGTTATCTTTTATTAGAGACCTGTGTCTAGACAATATTGTGTTCACGTTTCTGGGTCGTTCCCGGGAATGTTCTCATTTCCACATGTCGACTGTAGCTCAAAAAGAAACCTCTAAATGGGCCCACCGATATCTGCACATACCTTCGGACGACTACGATGACACTGTTAATATTAAAAAATTTCGCACCAAATCTCCTCCTATTCCAAGGATGTAGTGTAACTTATAGCTCCAACATACCAATAACCCATATAGTTCCCCTACCAGCTACCAACAACAAAAAGCAGAAACGTAAAAGGAAAAAAATCGTATTAAATTGGCCTCTTTGGTATAAGGTTGATTTAACACCTTTACCGTGCCACACGAACACAACTCATGAAAACGTCATAAATTTCCTTTTGCAAACGTATTCCCATACTTCTGTTTCTCGTTCGCTCTCTGTCGCCCTTTCCGTTGCCGTGTTAGCCATAAACAATATCTGACTGTTTTCAGTCGGGGTACATTTGTAGGAAACAAATATAATTTAATGGTCACCAGAGGCTAGAATAATGAATCCAACAAATATAAGTTATATACGACGTTCAAATGAAAACCAAATACAATTGATGTCATTTCCCCGAGATTCATGGGACTTTGGCCGTGATGAAATCTACGAAATTAATTTCCAAAATACTTATTTATCAGATAATCCAATTGTTAAACGATGTTACCTCAATGGCCGTACATGAAACTCAGGTCACGAGGGGAGAAACCATCACTGCCACCGAATGATTAATGAGATTTGTTTGCTTGTTCGTTTGTTTGACATGCCAAATCATCAGCCCGACTAGAACAGCAACAAAGCTTTAGTCAGCCAACCAAACCGATATTGGCCAAATGAAAAAACACAACAACATATGCACACACACCCACACAGAGAAGTTTTGTGTACTTAAGGTTTTGCGCTTAAAAACAAAGTGGCAACAACAGACGAAACAACAACGAACAACGATTGCGATTTGTTTGCTCGAAACTCGAGATTTGATTTGTATTGGCTGGTAATACGTACTCGTGCACACGTACGTGTAATTGCCTAGACATTGTTTTCCCATTAGCCTGTATTACCTAGAGTTCTTCAACGACAGCAGAGGCTTTGTTCCAATTTCACTTTCCAATTGGTTGGATGTGGTGCCCCTCACCTCCTTGGCCAGCGCAAAAAAGATGCTGACATCATTTCGTATGAGTTTTACATAAAGCGATTCTCAATGCTAATGATATTTCACTGGGCTTTATAAACATGAGCAACGAACAAGGCAAACAACAAAATTTGCCAATGTGAATGTGAATGTTTCTCATAAAACAAACAGCCCAACTTCCAACCGTCGTCAGTTAACATTTTACATTTAGCAAAGTTTTCGCATCCATTATTTAAAGTCACATTTAGCGGTGTTGCATAAACAAGTACATGTCGTAGATGTAGAGAAGACAATGCGCACACTGATCTGAAACTTTGCAGCTGGATGGATAATTTCGAATGGAACTAGCAAAAAAAAAAAAAAAAAAAAAGTGGGAAATAAGTAAAAACATCATGTCGTTCATCGTATGAGCTTCTCAGAGGCCAATTGATATAATTCCACTCTAAATTAGTTGGGAAAATGTACAATACATTGTCCTTTCAGTTTACAAAAAATTTGAATTGCGTATAACAAAATTTGTATATTAAAGTTGTAATACCATTGAAACCTCTAAAGTGGAGTTAGAACAATTGACCTATAAGTGGCTAACATAAGTATGCCCTCCAACAGTGAGTTTCACGATATTGTCATGGTCGGAGCACACTAGGGTTGGTAACCATGGGAATTCCTGGGACTTATTTCCCGAGAAATTTGAAATGGTTTACTTCCCGATTCCCGGGATTAAAGAGAATTAAATGCAGTGTAATCTCTCTAGTCCGGACACTCGCTACTCCGAACAATACAGTATTTCGGACAGCTCAATGTTTCGGATAGTTTTTTTACCTCGGATCGTTTTTTACCTCAATTCGTTATTTGTTTGCTTCGCAGCTATTTTCGTCTGAAAAAGTCCTATATTGTTTAAACGCCGTCTTAGCATACCTACAACCAGTTCGATTGTCTAGAACCAGAAAGTTAGTTCAACTTAGTTCAGAGTTTATTTTTTTTTTAAAATGGTTATCGTTTTTTTTTTAATGTTTCAGTTCAAAAAACATTTATTTTTCGTAACTCTTAAGTAGTTTACAAATTTGGAGTCTCTTCAAGATATGCTAAAAAAATTTAAAAAAATATTTTTTTTTTCAAAAATAATAAAAATTGGGGAAAATCTGAGCATTGGTAAAAATCTATTTTTTAAAAAATTTGACGTGATACAGACATTTCTACGAGTCTGCCTGCAAAAAATCAGCTCGATTGGATCACTGAAAAATGGTTAAAAATTGGTCCAAAGGCTTTCACACAGGCCACTACGAGCTTCATACTTCAAACTTAAAAAAAAAAAATTCTGACGTGTACATGAAAATCGCCGATACATGTGTATTTTTATTTTTTCCCCTCTTTCCGAATATGTGCATTTGGTTCATAGGACAGAAAAAAATCTATTTTTTGTAACACGGTGTAATGAACAAATGGCCACCACGTCCACACTTACAGGACCATATCCTTTTCATGAAATTGTCCATAACCAAATCGCAAAGTGGCTGCCCTATGTCCTGGATAGCCTCACGAATTGAGTTGTTCAATCGACGCTGGGCTATTGGCGTAGACCTTATCTTTCACGTGGCCCCAAAGGAAGAAGTCTCAAGGTGGTAAATCACAAGATCTCGTTGGCCAATTGTGATCACCTCTTCGAGAGATAACACGGTCCGGAAACTTTTGCCTTAAAAGAGTAACGGTTTCGTTGCTTGTGTGGCACATAGCGCAGTCTTATTGAAAGTAAACGTTGTCCAGATCAATATCATACAACTCCGACCATAAAAAATCATTAATCATCTCTCGATAGCGCAATCCATTCATCGTAACTGTTGATCCAACCTTATTTTCGAAAAAGTAAGGTCCAAGGACCCCGCCGTTCCATAAACCGCACCAAACAGTCACACGTTGAGGATGGATGGCTTCTCAATAATAACTCTTGGGTTTTCCCAGCCCCAGATGCGAAAATTTTGCTTGTTGACGTAGCCACCGAGGTAGAATTGGGCCTCATCAGTCAAGATGATTTTGCGATGGAATTCCAGATCATTTTCATGCATTTCAAGGACCGAATCAGCAAGGACACGAAGTTGTTGATGATCGGCCGAGTTTGAGTTCTTGTGTTAACTGAACTTTGTAAGCCTTAAGACCCAAGTCTTTATACAAAACACGGTGTAATGACGTTTGTGGAATACCCAATTGCAAAGAACGACGAAGAATGGACAAACCTGGAGTTTCATCAGCACTTTGGGTTACAGCAGGAATATTCTCAGTTGTTCTTGAGCGGCCTGCACGGGTTTTATTCTTCGCATCACAAACTTGTCCCAAAAGGTCGAGTTTGTCCACCAATTACTGGTGCTTGACGTCTACCAAAAAATACTTTAGTTTAGCGAACTGTGACTGCAAGATTTTTACCATATTTGTAGTGATTTTTAATCATTTCAATGCGTTGGTGAAGCGTGTAGCGTTCCATTTTTAGTAAAAACCGGGTGATTTAAAATAACACCTCTTGTTGGAGAACTCTGTATTAGGTGATTTTATCGTTAATAAAAGTTACATTCTTAATTTTTAAAAAAAATATGAAAATCCATTATTATAATTAAAACCAATTAAAACGCTTAATTGCTCGGGCTAATTTTCAATCTCTGTTTATTGATTGAAATATTACAATTAAACCAATTTAGGTATAAAGTTTTCCAATTATTATTTTATTGTCATAGGTTTGATATTTCAAAAAAAGCAAATTAGTGAAGGAAATTTTAATGGCAAACCATTTTTCTGGGAAATACAAAGGACAACAACAAAAAAAATGCTTATAATTTGATGTTTAAACATGCTGTTACGTGTCCAAATTTAGGTTATTTATATACAACATAAAACGTTCCAAAAAATATTTCGTTATGTTTAACTGCCACATCTTCGCTCTGCCCACGAGGAGTCTAAAACAAAACTACAATATCCGGTATCCAAACGAGGCAGCCCAAAACGCCCCTAACTCATCATAACTCAAAAAGTGCGAGCACATATCAGTCCCTGCTCCCAGCAGGCCCTCACCCACCAGCATATCGGTAAATCGTGGCCGGGGCGCGATAACAAATGTGCTGTGCGGGGCGGGATGGCAATGTCGTTGAGGGTGTACACGATGATGAGGACATACGTATACGTATGCATGCCGACCAACTTCGTCTGCTTGATTTTGAGTTATAATGTGTAATTTAAACTACCGCTAAACACAGATGGATCATTTGTTTCCTTTTTTACCACAGACACACTCATACGTTTTTCACTTGCAAAGGAAGCGGCAAAGTTTTTATTTTTTTTGCCCCAAACATTCAGTTGTTTATGTTTCTCCAAGCACCCCACCTTCGCAAGTATATCAAGTGCTCGTTTTATGCGTCACAAAAAAGCAGCAACAACAACAACAACGGAAAATGAGAAATGAAAACTGAAAAAAACGGGGGAAAAAAACAGAAAGCTTGTAACATTACAAATTAGAAAAGTTTTCTTTTAGCGAGGAAAAAACGTATAAACTCAACTCATATTCACTTTGAAATGTTCGGAAAAGAATGTCTCTATTCACCAACCGTAATTTGGTATTCGCATACATTTCGGATATTTGTTTGAATTTCATTTATAGAATTTACAAGTTTCATCTTAACCCATTTCACATTTACGACCGCTGTCAATTCTTTGACTGAACTTCATCAAAATTGATGACACAATGTACGTGTATCATTTCAAAGGACCAAACCCCCCACCCACCATGACAACAGACCTCTCGTTAATACATTATGTAGGGCACAAGTGGGAATTAAACATTACCAAAGTGTGGAAAAAGTCATTAATGATTAAAAAACGAAAACATTTGCAAGGGACTTTGTCGCAAAATCCATTTAGTTGGGAAATGAATTTCATAAAAACTTTGATCGCGCACAAGTAAATTGATATACGAGTCCCAGGGAAATGACTTTGAATCAGCTGATGTGCCCTTATACTAAAGGGTCCGCCATCTAACGTTTTTTTTATACACTCCATCATAGGATGGAGTATATACTAAGTTTGTCATTCCGTTTGCAACACCTCGAAAGAGTGATCTGCGACCCTATAAAGTATATATATTATCGGTCAGCGTAACATTCTAAGACATTCTAGCGATGTCCGTCTGTCGTCTGTTGAAATCACGATAGAGTGCGAACGACCAACGCTAAGAAGCTGAAATTTTGTAGGAAGATGTTTTTTGCCCATAAGCAGGTTAAGCTCGAGAATGGGCAATATCGGACCAAAGGGGAAATATCGGAAAAAAGTTCCCCTTTACGGGACTAAATATATCCCGGCCATAATCAAATTTTTCAAATATTTTTTTTGGTAAAATTGTTCTAAGTTTATATAATTTATAGATGGGAAAAAAAAATCCCAAAAATAGGCGTGCTCATGGGTTCCGTGGACCCTTGGGGCCCAAAAAAGGGCCCATGATAAACATGCGCATATGGGTATCGAAGTGCAACGAAATTTACTCACGAACCCAAATATGCCTTTATTTTCATGATTTGCCTAAATTTTTTGATCCGGTTTCTGGGACTATCGGGTCACCAGCGGCCCAAAAACCGTCCCTTGACAAACATGTACATATGGGTATCGAAATGCAACGAAATTTTCTCGCGAACCCAAATATGCATTTATTTTCATGATTTGGATAAAATTTGTGATCGGGTTCCTGGGACTATCGGGTCACGAGCGGCCCAAAAACTCAGTTAGTTTTCTTATTTATTGACTTTTTAAGGATCCATGATGGAGGGTATATAAGATTCGGCCCGGCCGAACTTACTATTTGTCCATTTGTTTCGTTTTCGTTATTTTCCTTATCGGGCCATGTTGAACGAATTTTTGTTTACAAAAATTGAAGAGGAGGATATTGGCAACATTTGGTTTCAACGGGACGGCGCTACGTGCCACACAGCTGAAGCTACACTCGATGTTTTGCGAACTGTTTTTGAAGATCGCATCAGCGAAGATCAGCCGCAGAGCTGATGTCGTTAGGCTACTGCATGGCCAGCTGGAGTCAGCCATTTGAATGAAATTATTTTCCATTATTAACCGGAAGGATTGTACTTTCAAATAAAAAAAAAATTTTAGAAAATATCCAGTGGTTTTTTTTTTATAAATTTTTCAAAAAAAAAAGTTATTTGGCGGACCCTGTCGAAGGCATTGGCATGTCTGTAAAGCATTTCCCATTGGAACAACACAAGATCCAAAACCATTTCCAAATATATGGTCACGCTAACATTAAGCTGTGGCTTAATCTCATTCTCCATTTAAGTCTGAGCCACAACCGGCTCGATAATCTTCGGGTTCCTTATTAGCAGTGTTACCACATTTAAGTCTACGGTCGGAGCTTATACTTTTCTACCGGTACAAACTTTTTTATTTTCTAACATAATATATTTTTTTGCAAATTGCAACTGAACTTTTGGGAAATTTAAAGTGAATACGAAATGAAATGAACCTGTCGAATTTCTTCTAATCTTCCCAATGATCAAGGTTGAGATGCAGCGAAACTATCAGAATTATAGTTTACATCAAGATCAGAGCCCACACCTTTCCTTCCCAGGTTGTAATGAACAGCATTCAGCTGCCCTACGCCCTAGATGAGGTGCTTATGAAAATATTCATACCGAATACAATGTGGAAGCTGTGTGACAGAGTGTTGCAAATGATCCATTTGTTTCAACTCGACGGCGTTCCGGCCAATTGGGTATACCCAGAACCACGATGTAGACGATTTTAAAGTTGGATCTGAAGATGTGCCCAATAGGTTGGAGTGGGTAGTGGAATGAAAAAAGTCACACTCGGCAAGAGATGTAGTTTTCGATCCTTATTTTTTTTTAAAAAAAAAGCTCGTATCGTAATTGTTATTATTTGATTTTGACAGTTTTTGCATTTGAAAATGTCTGTTATTGTTTTATAAAATCTGCTATTTCTAGGTTTACACGAAATTCCCATAAAAAATTCCAAACGAAATACAAATTGTTGACATTGACGTTTTTTTTAAGATAAATCGACATTTCTGGCAACACTGGCCGCATCACGCCTTTGAAAATTTAAAATTTTCGCATAATTGGTGTTGATTAAAAATCGGGTCTTGATCTGAAGTCGTCGTTGGTTAAGCTACAAAACAGGGAACTAGGAATTCCCGGGACTTGATTTTACAAAAAAAAAATTATGAATATTCTTATTTTTTTAACCAAAACATAAATAAATATATATATCACAGACCATCACGAACAAATATAACCATGTACGGAGAACACTACATGATAAAAGCCCAACAAATAAATGAACCACCTGTACGTATGAGTGTTAAGCCTTCAAATTAATATTCCTCATACGCTCCCAAAATTGGCTAATGTTATTCTAGAAAGCAAATGTGAACTGATGCACTTTTAAGAATCATTCCTAGGAAGTTAATATGTTCTAGACCGTGGTTTATTGAGATCTGAGGTACATTTGTGTAGACTGTGCGGCTTGCAACCTATTGACCTTAATAGGGGAAAAAAAGGTTACACACTTTTTTTTTTTTTTTGCCATTTTGACCGTGAAGATGAAGTTTAACTGATAAGAACCAAAACTTTGCTGAGGGAGTAAATGACAATGCCAAACGGTTTGCAAGATAGGAGTCTGAGAAAAATGACACAAAAAAACAACTGGGAGACACAGGTATTTTTTTTGGCATTTTACCACCATGACTTAAAAAATGGCACACAGTGTATTATTTATTTTTATTTAATTACAATACAAAGTGAATTTATATGCTAATTTAGGCGCCCCGGTAGGCGAGTTGGTAGCGTGCTTGCCTATCAGCGTGGGGGTTGTGGGTTCGATTCCCACCAGAGGCTTTGGTCTGTCGCTGCAAAAATCTAAAAATTAGAATATAAATTTACTTTGTATTGTAATTAATAATAAATAAATAAAAAATATGCTAATTTTTGGTCCATGGGCATATGGCTAGATTTTTTCAGCGAGAGATCAAAGCTTCTGGTGGGAATCGAACCCACAACTTCTACGCTAATAGGCAAGCACGCTACCAACTCGCCTACTGTGGCGTCTTCCGACAAATTATTTAATTCATTTATTTATACATTTATTACAATAAAAAATTATAGTACAGTAAACTATAAGGGCACCCGCAATTAGCCTTCAGGCATATTGAAAACTTCAGATGATTTGTAAAACTTTAATTAAAAATCCTGGACAAAAAATATTGAAAAAAAAAATTACTATACAATTTAATTGTAATAAAATCAGCTAGTTCAGGATGTAGAAAATCGTATAATTTTCTGGATAAAACACACAATCACTATTGTAAAAAGTGCTTACTTGCCATACACAATGTGAATCGTCTTGCGATCTGCACTGGGAGTTTCTTGGTTCATGTTGAGGCTACGAATTCCACATTTTCACGGCGTAACTTTTGCCAGAAATTTATAGATTTCTTGCTGTTCTATGGCTTTTTGATGTGTCTTCTCCACCTATAAACCTTAGCATCTTCCAATATGGTGATTTCTAATACCCTAGATACATTTATTACAAAACTACCAGAAATATAAGAGGTACGCTTTAATCACTTCTGAATTGATCGATCAACTTTCTGGTCAAAGGTAAATAGTTGCATTCTAAAATTCAAGAAAATGCAATTGAATTCCCTAATTGATTTACTAAAACGCGCCGTATTTTTCTACTCCGACTGGCATAAACTCTAGCACGGAGTAAAGGAAGTTTGTGCATTCCGGGTCCGTTCGGTTACCATGTAAGTTTATGCCCGTTCATGTTTACATTACAAATCGTTTTCATTTGTTCCATGAACACATTCCAAATGATATCTGGGACACTTTTGGTACGGTCATCGTCGCTCCCAAACAAACAAATAGCATTAGTTTGGAGGAAGGACTCAACTCCTGTGGATTTTTTTTTTTCGGTGGACTATAAAAGAAATTTCGTCCTTCGGTCGGGAACAGTGTTTGCCGTTTGCAATTGACCAATACTTAGTTTGTGCAGTGGAGATTATTGACATTTAACATGACGTTAATGCTGATTGTGCAGAAACATGTGTCCACCATGATATATGGCTGAGAAGGAATGGATGTGTTCGTTCTTCTATTGGCGCTGGCTGCCACCATCACATTTGTGGGCCAAATAACGTTCGAGTCGTTCCATTTCGTTCGCTTCAATGCCTGCAATCGCATGTTAGTGATGCAGTGCTAAGTGGCCGTTGCAGTGCTTTCCTTTATTTTTTCGTTCCTTTTCTTTTTTTTCTCCTGAGTACGCCGATAGAGGATGGAGCAGAAATGCTGCATGACTACTTATACGTTTGACAGTTCTTGGGTGGAAAGTTTTTGTTGCGACATTTATAGGAGTCGGTTGGAAATACGAAATCAAATTAAAGCCAAGTGATAATTGAAGATTTCGCCAATTGAAATGAATAATTGAAATTGTATTGAAATTCAGGCTATTTCATAGTGGCTGGGTTCGGTTTTTTTAAACTTCCTTCTTTTTCCACTTTAACAACTTTTTGATTTTATGTCAAACGAAGGGGGTTTTCTAAAATTTCACCATAGACTGTGTGTGAAAAGTAGACGTTTTACTCATCAACAGTATTTTTATTGGGATTCCAAAATATTTACAAACACCTTAGAGCAACAAAACTTGTTTTCAATTAAACTAAAAAAGTCGACACCAAAAAGTCGATTTTCTCGTAATCCAAAGTCAACTTAATTTTTCACCATTTTTTGTAGCAAAAAGTCCATTAATCGACTTTTCGTGCGACGACTTATACATCAATAGGTTGAATTTGATGTGGACAAAAACTTTCATCACCATATTTTTAATGACATGAAACAGTATTACTTCCGACTACTAAAAATAATCAGAAAGAAT
Organism: Hydrotaea cyrtoneurina; assembly: GCA_958296145.1. Taxonomy (NCBI): domain Eukaryota; kingdom Metazoa; phylum Arthropoda; class Insecta; order Diptera; family Muscidae; genus Hydrotaea; species Hydrotaea cyrtoneurina. Next base: position 43,666,851 of record OY282514.1, on the reverse strand, counting down.
CAAAAGTAATCTCGGAAAGTAGTCGGATTATTTTCCGATTACTTTTGTCGATTTTTGATTATTTATAGTAATCGCAAGTAATCCACATTAATTTTTTGACTATTTGTAATCGTAATCAATTGTAAGTCTTGAAAAACTGAAAACATTTTCTTGGCAAACCGTATCTACAGTCATGGTTGTCGTTCTAGAGAAGCTTTCGGTGAACTTTATTGAATACAGAGGGCAACAGACACAATTTTACTAGCAGTAAGCGTATCATCGGAATTTAGAAGACATAGGAATACTTTGGGCAGCATTTTGATGAATGACTTGCAGTTGACTCAACGAATGTTCCGGGTTTAGGCCACGTGGCATGGAATACGGCAAAACAGTCGATCGAAGGGTACATACTGAAGTTAATTTTTGGAACCAATTACCATTTCACACTTTCCGGCGGCGTACACAAACAAAATCGTCAGTTTCATGAAATAGTGACCATCAGAGAAGGCGAATCAAAAGTATGAAAGGGATTGGAAAATTGAAAAACATCCACGGTCATTAGATATCAAAAAGCTTTACAGTGGTTGGTCATCCACCTACCTACTACGTCCTTTTGAAACCAAGGTTCGAAACAGGGTAAGACCATCAAACATTTTTCAGCGGCTATTTCCACCTTGTAAATGCTGGCGACTTTACGAGTACGATAGTAATGTCTAATCCATGTAAACTTTATCAAGAAAAGCATTTGCTGTTCGGAGCCGGCATTAAGCAGTAGGTTCCGGTCAGAGTGAATACAAATTATATCGAGCACAAGTCACATATTTTAGGGGAATTCCCCGACTGTTCCTTCATGGCATTTGATTCGACTGTTTTGTGGCATTATTATCAATAAAGGATTCTTCGGAAGTGTTTGAAGTATAAAAAATAAAATGTGAAAGTATTTATGAAAATAAATGTACTTGTCTGGACTTTTCGCCAAATGGTTTGAGCGGCAGACGGCAATAATTCCTGAGAAAAGTTACTCTTGCGATGACATTTTTCAAATGAACATGCACGTGTAGATGTAGACCTTCAGCTTTTTCTATATGATTTTCGAAATTTTTTCTTTTGTTTCAAAGAGAATATGTCCCCTCAACTGGCAACAAATTAACTGTACGTGTAATGACAGGATAAACGAGAGTGTGCGACCCAGTCCTGGCACATCGATCTCGACGCACGATCCTCATGGGAATTTTGCACAAATTCCCTTAGAAAGTTAATTTTACTCAGCAATTGAATGCGGAATTGACCAGCCACTTGGTTATCATTTCTCAGTTCGGTCCCTAGACCATTTTGCTGGAAAAATCAATTTTTGTAACGAACTTCATTTTCATCTCGCCTTAGGAAGCAAAACCGACGCCTCTTGTCTGTAGACATTCTCAAATTTGCATTACTTATTCCGTTATACTACAAACTATATAAATACGAATCTAAATTTTAAAATACTTTCCCAAACAAATTGCGTGCAACTGTATTTCCTCTCATCCACTCAATTCATAAAGAATTGCAAAAATATCAACTCATCATCATTGCCCCGACCATTCAACATCTTGTCATCGTCACATATTGCAAGAAAACTCTTTGATATTTTTCAGTGTCCAAAAAGGGTCATAGATTAGATAGACTCTGTCCATACAAAACGTGCCATACCCATGACAAGAAGACGACGACGAAGGGGATGAAAGACAGACACAGTATAGTTTTGTAAAAAGGAACTAAAAATAAGAAGACAATTTCTAAAGGAATAAAGAAATTGCTAAAGTAACAAACTCTATCAAGTGATATATTCTATGCATGAATAGACACAAAAGTGAATGCATATCTGCAAAGTATTCGAACGTACGGAAAAATAGAATGAAAGAAATATCAGCAGCAGTGAATGCAAACCGGAAAAAACAACAAGTGAAAGTTTTAAGGGCGGTAAGCAACGATTAAGCTGCACTCTAAGTGTGTGGTCAGAGTTGTATCAAACAAGAGAAATACTCCGATGGAGCAGAGGTTCAATTCTAAAGACTGTAGTTAACAAAATAGAATTGTTTTTTATCTCAGAGAAGTTGAATTATTGAATCCCAATTCTTGAACAATCAAGTATTATTCCAATAAGGCTCATTCTGATGTTACAGTTTTTTTTTTTTAAATAAACTTACCTAATGATTGCGTTGTTTTCAGTAATCTGTATTAGAACTCTAATAGTAATTTTCATTCACGGCTTTACCTGAAAAGAACAAAAGTTGTATACAATTTAGGTTAGTGTACATTTGTAGTAAGTTTTTGAATAAATGAATAATTTTAATATTACACATTTGCATTTTATTATTACAATAGATTTAGTTTTTTTAACCATTTGCATTTTTTTTATTACAATAAATTTAGTTTACTTAACCCAGGTGATCGCAATATTTACTTACTTATTTCCCTTAACATTCCATGAAGGAACAGACGGGGAACTTCTCGAATCAGTAAGATGTGTACGATATAATTTGTATACTCACTGGCCGGGACCTACGGTTAAAAGACGGCTCCGACCGGCTAATGCTTTTCCAGAGAAGTTTTACATGGCTTAGAGATTGCTCTCATACTCGTAAAGTCGCCAACATTTACGAGCTGGGAACAGCCGCTGAAACATGTTTGATGGTCTTACCCGGTTTCGAACTCGGGTTCTTCTGTGTGATAGTCGCACACACTACCTAACACACCACAACCAATAGAACTACTCGCAATATTTACCGAGTTTTAGTTCTATTGGCTTTTCATCTAGAATTAGATAATTTTTTGTAGTACAGAATATAATGTTTTTTTTAATGATTTCTATATATGAGTTATTTTTCGTTATTTTGGCCTTTTTTAATACAGGGTTCACCAACAAGAGTTATTTTGAATCATCCCGTGTTTTGGGTAGCTGTCACTTTTGAGGTTTTTATTTTTTGACATTTGACAAGTAGAAACTACTCCACTACTAAACATGGAACGATACACGCTTCAACAACGCATTGAAATTATTGAAATTCACTACAAAAATGGTGAAAATCTTGCAGTCACAGTTCGCAAAACTAATGCATTTTTGGGTCGTCGTGAAGCACCTTGTCGGACCGCAATACAGAAATTGGTGGAAACATTCGAGCTGTGGGAACAAGTTAGTGATGTGAAGAATAAAACCCGTGCACGTTGCTCAAGAACAACAGAGAATATTGCTGCTGTAGCCGAAAGTATTGAAGAAAACCCAGGTTTGTCCATCCTCGTCGTTCTTTGGTATTTGGCATTCCACAAACGTCATTACACCGTATTTTGCATAAAGTCTTGGGACTTAAGGCTTATAAAGTTCAGTTAACACAAGAATTCAAGACGGCCGACCACCAACAACGTCGTGTCTTTGCTGATTGGTTCGTTGAAATGCATGAAAATGATCGGCAATTTCATCAAAAAATCATCTTGACTGATGAGGCCCATTTCCACCTCGGTGACTACGTCAACAAGCAACATTGTCGCATCTGGGGCTCGGAAAATTCAAGAGTTATTGTCTCCATCCTCAACGTATGACTGTTTGGTGCGGTTTATGGTCCGACGGGATCATTAGACCTTACATTTTCGAAACTGAGTTTGAATCAACAGTTACGGTGAATGGATTGCGCTAACGAGAGATGATTAATGATTTTTTTATGGTCGGAGTTGGATGATATTGATCTGGACAACGTGTACTTTCAACAAGACGGAGCTACGTGCCACAAAAGCATCGGAAAAGTTTCCGGACAGTGTTATCTCTCGAAGAGGTGATCAATATTTTCCACCGAGATCTTGTGATTTAACACCTTGCTACTTTTTCCTTTGGGGCCACTTGAAAGATAAGGTCTACGCCAACAGCCCAGCGTCGATTCAAGATCTCAAAGATAGAATTCGTGAGGCTATCGAGGACATAGGGCAGCCACTTTGCGATTTGTTTAAGGATAATTTCATGAAAAGGATATGGTCCTGTAAGCGTGGTCGTGGTGGCCATTTGGCTGATGTTGTTCTTCATTATCTTTATGAAATAAACATCCGATCATTTATCTCAAAAAATTTCATTATTCTTTGAATACCAACATAATACCTCTGGTTATAGAACCCATTACAACGTTAGTCAAGCGACTGCTTTTATTGGTGACCCTTTTCGAACATCACTGGCGGTATAGCCATTATTTGCTCGTCAGTGGTATATTTAGTGAATTTCAAATATTTGATTTGATTTGTTGTGCGACAATTAATCGAGCAGCCCTCTTCTGCATCCTAATGAAGAAAGTCACTCCATTCACGGTGCTAAATCTGGTATTATCTCAATTTTGAAAATTTAGCGGCAAGTGATTATTGTCCACTATATTTTCGAATATGTCTCTAATAAATGTTAAATATTCTGTTTTCACACTTTGTTCATATAAAGGTTTATCCATTTTGCGTTTTCAAAAGTAAACGTAAATAAAACACATATAAAATATTTTTTTTCATGATATTTATTTTTTATTATAAAGTTTGAACGTTGACATTATATGTGAAACAATACATCATTTAAATGACCAACACGCGTGTTGCAAGCATTGATTCTTTTGAGGTAATTTTGGACCACTTTTTGGCACAAATTGGGCGGTATCTCAGCCATAACTTGACGAATGTTGGTTCTTAAGTGACAGTCGTTCCCTCGTCGAGTTCGAAGAAGTAAGGTCCAATCACACCTTCGGACCGAAGAGCGTACCAAACAGTGACTTTTTGTGGATGTAATGGCCTCTCTTCAATTACTTGAAGATTTTCAGAACCCCAAATACGACAATTTTGTTTATTATCTTAACCACCGAGTGAGAAATAACCATAAATCATAATCTCCTCTTAAAGCACGATATGTGGCTGTGCCAGACTCACAATTTTTTTAGTAGGTTTTAATAATTTTTACGCGTTGCGTGATAGTTAAGCGATCCATTTTCGTCAATGTCAGGCTTCCAACTGAAAAGAAAAAAAAATCCATTTTGGTTTTGACCCTGTCATGGCCATTTCCAATTCATGTTCATTTATTGCTGAGGAGCGTAGTCTTGGAACAGTTTGTAGTCGTGTTTCCCCTATTCCTAATCTCATATTAAATGGTTCTATGAATAATGTCCCAAATTAAAATTCCAAAAAAAAAAAAATGATAAATTCCCCAAACAAATTTTCATATTGGACTTTTGGGGGCATTTTTCATTTATTTTGGGGAATTCTTCATTTGGAACATTGTCCGTTTATTTTGGGGTATTTTCCATAAAGCCTAACAAACTTTCATATTGGACTTTTGGGGGGATTTTTCATTTATTTTGGGGAATTCTTCATTTGGAACATTCTCCATTTCTTTTGGGGTTTTTTCCATAGAGCCTAACAAATTTTCATATTGGACTTTTGGGGGCATTTTTCAGTTATTTTGGGGAATTCTTCATTTTGAAAATTCTCCATTTCTTTTGGGGTATTTTCCATAGAGCCTTTTAAATAATCCCTTTTTGTCGCCCTTCTCTCCTTTTTCCTATTTGTATATACTCACCCTACGGGGGACTCCATGAGAAATGGCCCAAAAAATAAAAACGAAAGATGGCCTACAAAAATCTCATATACAATTTGGGTTTATTTTTTATTATGAAAAATTTCCCCCAAAAAAGAGGATATATTTTAGACAATGTTTATTTTTTTTTTTAAGAAAGAATGTCCTGAAATGACGGCTGAGTAGTTATGGAAAATTTATGGAAATCGGACAAGATTTCAGTAACGGTGAAAGATTTGCGCAGGCAATTTAATAACAGGGACCATGATCAAACTCAGGCCATATTCCTAGGATAGTAATTCTGCTCGCCCAATTGGTGTTATATACACGCTGAAAAAAATGGCCATTTTAACAAATTTCAGCAATCAAGTTCGCATCAAACTTATATATTTTTCCATACCACAAATATAAACTTGTTTGTAGGTGATACATATCAAATGTATATGTATGCATTTTTGACTTACTTTTTATTTTTTTTCAATTTGTGAATTTCTATATAACAACCTATCTCATTCCTTGGTATTGCTTTTATATTAAAGAGCGTAAATGCAGAAAAAAAATTACGAAAACAGTTGCAAATACACACTTATTCGCACCAAAATGTTGTACTTTGTTGAATTTAATAAATTCGTTGTCTGTTTTTCCCAAACACGCTATTGCTTATACACAAGTATGTAATACTTATAGCAAACGAGTTATATTTACATCCAAATAAGCTTTGTGTACAAGGAAATAAGCTTTACTTGCTACTTTACAGTTTACTTGTGTGTAAACAAAAAAAAAGACGTATTTTTCAGCGTGTACGAATAATTTAATGTTCCTCCAGTCATCTGAGGCTCCCCAAGGTGTAACATTCCTTCGAATGCAGGGCAGTGATAAAAGAGAGTTTCAATGGTTTCCAACATGTCTCTCTCCAATGCGAAATAGATGTGCCTTCAGTGTCGAGTGACCAATTAAGACGCCCGTGAACTTACTTGATGTAAATTATTTTCTCAGCTAAAATGTAATATTCTAAAAATATGTGAAACATTCTAAAAATATTGCTAACAAACGAATAAATATATAGGTGCAACTGTGGTTGGCAGCTGTGAAAGTAAAATTACTGGACCCTCGGCAAAAATATCCTGAATTGAACAAGAAAAACTTCTGAACAAATTAAAAATGTAATTTATGTTGTACTATTCTATTTATTTTGAAGATTTATTTCTATTTAAAAACAAACGAAAAAATAACAAAATAGAAAAGAAGAACAACCAAATTTTTTTTAAAATTCAGTCTTTTCGTTATTGAAAATAAAATTAGCTTAACTTTTTTTTGTTTAAATAATATTAGTGTGTTTTTCGGATTAGATGACCACACGTATTACCTGAACAATATAAATAATTTATATATTGTTATGATAGAGTTATTTATAATATAATTAACTTAATAATATATAAATTAATATATATATAAATATTTATAAAGGGTCCGCCGTCTAACGTTTTTTTTCCAACTAGTGCTTATTTCGTTTTCGTTATTTTCGTTATCGGGCCATGTTGAACGAATTTTTGTTTACAACAATTGAAGAGGAGGATATTGGCAACATTTGGTTTCAACAGGACGGCGCTACGAGCCACACAGCCGGAGCTACACACGATGTTTTGCGCCCTGTTTTTGAAGATTGCATTATCTGCCGCAGAGCTGATGTCGTTAGGCTACTGCATGGCCAGCTGGAGGCAGCCATTTGAATGAAATTATTTTCCATTATTAACCGGAAGGATTGTACTTTCAAATTTAAAAAGAAATTTGAGAAAACATCCAGTAGTTTTTTTTATAGAATTTTCAAAAAAAAAAAAGTTATTTGGCGGACCTTGTATATATCTAAAAGTATCAGGTTACCCTTGATGCTACACTTAAAGAGTAGCAATGATATTTCGTATATTTTGGGGATAATTTCATTAAACTTTTGGGCATGGAGGCTCTATGAAAAATGCCCCCAAAAAAAATTAAGAATTCCCCAAAAACATCTCATACAAAAATTGAGGAGTTTTTAAATTAACTTAATTTCACATTTAATTGTTTTGTTTTTGGGGCATTTTTCATATGATTGGACAATGAAAAATTTTCCAATTTTGTATTTCTGGGTAATTTATCTTTTTTTTTTTGTTGGGAATATTTTCATAACCGAAATCAATCATATAGCGTGATTTTTTTATAATTCTGTTTTTGGTCTATTTTTCATAATATTTGTGGAATTTTTATTGGGTAATTTTTTTTTAATTTTTTGTGGGGATTTTTCAGTGTTTTTTGACGATTTTCATATTGAGGGGATTTTTTTGATTTATTTTGGGAATTCTTCATTTTGGGAAAAAAAATTCATATTGGGCCTTTGGGGGGATTTTTCATTTATTTTGGGGAATTCTTCATTCAGGCGACAATGAAAAATTGCCAATTTTGTATTTCTGGGTAATTTATCCTTTTTTTTTTGTTGGGAATATTTCCATAACAGAAGTAAATCATATAGCGCGATTTTTTTATAATTCTGTATATTTGGGGAATTTTTTTATAATTTTTTGGGGGGATTTTTCAGTGTTTTTTTTAGACAATTTTCATATTGAGGGGATTTTTGATTTATTTTGGGAAACAAATTTCATATTGGGCACCAGGTTTTTTTTTTAAAAAAAAATTACTACTAATGATTATGCGTTTTAATGATTTTCTTCAATTGAAATAAATTTTCTGTAATATTAAAAAAATCAAGCTATAATCATTGTTTTTGGCTCAAAATAAAATACTCCAATGGACCGTATGGGTCTCTGAGTGGAGATGCATCTTAGGATGTACCACCCTAACCTAGTGAAAGTTACTTGTAATTTACAATTTTTTTTTTGTTTTTTTTGGCAATATCGTTGCATATGCTCATAAAAAAATCCAGAGAAACCAACCAAGTTGAAAAATATTAAAAATTATTTCATAAGTTTTTTTATATACATTTTATATGTTTTGGTACGAGCTTTGAAACTAAGTTAATATATGTTTATTTCTATACCCCTACATTACCCACATATATCCCCTTCATAATGCAATCCCTTATCCCCTCCATCACCCTTCAGGCAAAGACAATGTTAAACTTCTCCGACTTCTAACCAAATGATAAATTATTTGGATATAGCTGCGTGCACTTTAACTCTAATTTTTAGACTAGAAAAATTCTCGGTTCAACTCGGTTGCTGCACTTTAATCATCCAGTGTCAGACAGTCCGATTGATTTGTGCTGAGTACCATAACATTTTTCGGGTGTAAAAGTTGTTTATGGAACTGCATTAACATTCGAAAAATCTCATGGGGACGTCGTGATCTGAAAATGGGCTTACTAAATAAAAGAGTTCCATAAGTTAAAAATATCATAATTTAATTTCTCTCTAGAGACAAGAAACATTTATAATATGTTTTACTTAAAGAAAGCTTGTAAACTACATGGAAATGGAATTTCACACGCTTATCACTTAACAGTGTGCCAGTCAGATGACGTACGTTTTATGTGGGACACCACATAGAGAAATATTGTGGATTAGTTTCATTTATGGGACGTCATTGTGATGCCTTCGGGGGTTTTTGGTCGTATTAGGACTGGCACAAAAACACAATATGCATATTCTACCCCCTGTAGGGTGTAGGGCATACGAATATGTTTCTATTATAACATTTATACCACACACACATAGACATATGGAGTCGACTAAAAGCTTTGCCCTCAGTCTCATTCCATCAAAATGTTCATTTCGTCCCTTTTTTTACGTTTCCCATTGAAAAGTTCTCATAAACACTTGAATAGCTTGAAGGAGTGCAGCAGCAAGAAAGAGAAATAAAATGACTGAAAGAAGGATATCGGGCATGGGCGAATGTAGTTGAGGTTGTTCTAGGTTTATCTGAATGTGGGTAAGTAAACACACACACAGATATAAGCCCACTATCACATACATGACTTACAATTTAAACAACTCAGTTGCTGAGTGTGTGTACGTATATAAATGAATAAGTGTGTGTGTGTGTGCTGATTGTAAATGGTTCATGCATCTGAACCTCAATTTGTTCTTTAATGGTTTGTTGGCATAGAAAAATGCAATTTTTGTTGCAAACTGTGAAACAACAGCAGCACACGCTGATGGTGTGTCTATCCGTCTGTCTGTGTGTGTGTGTGTGTGTGTTTGAGAAAGCAAATCTTGCCTCTACTCCATTCGCGCTGCAGTTGTTTGTGTGCGTCTGCTTATGTTTGTTGTTTGGTTTTGTTGTTGTTTCTGCATTCGCTTCTTAAGTATCAGTATATAGAATTTATGCGGTATGAGAAAATCTGGCCAAAGCAAATAATCTTAATAGCTTTGTGGAAAATCTTTCAATGGACCTTTTTTTTTTTTTGAAGAAAAACAAAACGATAACAAAAAATACAATAACATTTTCCAATGTTTTTGGGTGATTCTATAAGAGTTGTTCAAAAATAAAACATACAAAATTCTCTTAGTAGGCGTGTGAACCGTTTCGATCGTGTAACAGTTTTACCGTTTGAGCATGTGGCGATAGCTGCAGAATGAAAAGTGAAATTTTGTGAAGCGATGTTACGCTGGTACGAATATAATTTATTTTTACTATTTTTATTAAAAATATGGCTAAATCGGTTTAATGCAGCTGCGTTTTTATTTTCTATATTTCTTATTACACCTAGGCCTCGCTGATAAGCGCCCTAAAGAAATACGTTTGAATACCAAAGAAATATTCAAAGAAAAATTAAATTTCTTTGAGCTAAATGATCGGATGTTTATTTTATAGTAAAGAGGAAGGTATCCCGTTAATAATGAAAAACAACATCAGCCAAATGGCCACCACGACCACGCTTACAGGACCATATCCTCTTAATGAAATGTTCCATAACCAAATCGCAAAGTGGCTGCCCTATGTCCTCGATAGCCTCCCAAATTCTATCTTCGAGGTCTTGAACCGACGCTGGGCCGTTGGCGTAAACCTTATCTTTCACGTGGCCCCAAAGGCAGAAGTCGCAAGGTGTTAAATCGTTGCTTGTGTGTCACGCAGCGCCGTATTGTTGAAAGTAAACGTTGTCCAGATCAATATCATCTAACTCCGACCATACAAAATCATTAATCATCTCTCGATAGCGCAATCCATTCACCGTAACTGTTGATCCAACCTCATTTTCGAAAAAGTAATGTCCAATGTCCCCGCCGTTCCATAAACCGCATCAAATCCTCAGACGTTGAGGATGAGGAGGCTTCTGAACAATAAGTTTTGGGTTTTCCCAGATCCAGATGCGACAATTTTGCTTGTTGACGTAGCCACCGAGGTGGAAATTATCCTCATCAGTCAAGATGATTTTGTGATGGAATTCCGGATCATTTTCATGCAATTCAAAGACACGACGTTGTTGATGATCGGCCTGCTTTAGTTCTTGTGTTAACTGAACTTTATAAGCCTTCAGACCCAAGTCTTTATGCAAAATACGGTGTAATGACGTTTGTGGAATGCCCAATTCCAGAGAACGACGAGGATAGACAAACCTGGGTTTTCTTCAACACTTTGGGCTACAGCAGCAATATTCTCAGTTGTTCTTGAGCGACGTGCACGGGTTTTAGTCTTCACATCACTAACTTGTTCCCACAGCTCAAATTTGTCCACCACTTTCTGTATTGCGGTCCGAAAAGGTGCTGCACGACGACCCAAAAACGCTTTTGTTTTGCGAACTGTGACTGCAAGATTTTCACAATTTTTGTTGTGAATTTTAATAACTTCATTGCCTTGTTGAAGCGAATATCGTTCCATTTTTAGAAATAGCGTAGTTTCTACTTGTCAAATGTCAAAGAATAAAAGCTTCATAAGGAACAGCTATCGAAATACGGGTGATTCAAAATAACACCTCATGTTGGAAAATCAAGAAGAATGCTATCAGCTTAGCAATATTAAAAACGATAAACAATAATCGTATACAATTTACAGCAGAAAGAAAAATATAACTCAAACCAGGATGAACTTGATGTGGCCAATCATTTGCATCATCAAATTTGTTAGTGACATTAATCAGGATTACTTCCGATTACTATAAATAATGGGAAATAATCAAAGGTAATCTCGGAACGTAGTTGGATTATTTTCTGATTACTTATGATTCTTTTTGATTATGTCTAGTAATCGCAAGTAATCCTGATTAGTTTTTAGAATATTTATAATTGTAATCAATTATAAGTCTTGAAAAACTGAATATAATCGTAATGTAATCATTACTGCACCTCTAACATAATTTAATTTAATTAGTAAGTATTACGTTTAGTAATCATTGCTAAGCAGCAATGATGAATATTAAGCATCAGCTCAACAACAAGCCAATACATGTCGTCGGAATGTTTCTCAGACTATTTCGGGCAAAGACGTTGCAAGTCGTTTTCTGATGCATTAGTTCGGAAGCACACTCCAGATGGCATGGCAATATTTGAAAAGTTTTCAAATAAAATAATGTTTTTTTGAAAACAAGTACCTACTTTTTTATTTGTTTTAAATATTGGAAATATTCAGAAAAACGACTTGCGACGTCTGCCCTCTAAATGGTATTTGTTTTTAACTATAGTCTTTTTAACTATATGAACATCGTCGGAATATGTGAAAAGGATGAGGGAATTGATGTGGCCAGTTTTATAAAAATCGGCTGTACCCCCACTTTCATACTCGGAGACCAATGTAGTGACAATGGATGACAAAGAACCGCCGAACACTCTTTTTTGCAGCCCAAATAATTATGGGACGATGGAACCAAAAGTAAATATACAAACGTTACATTTTTACGAACGCCTGTAGAATCTTCTAAGATAAATTTTCAACTGTAATATATTTTAAAATTCTTTTTGCAATTGTTATCTTATCTTCTCAAAACTATTAAAATGGAGATGTGACTTTCTTTCTTAGAAGGGCAGTATAGCTGTCATCTCTTGGAAAAAACAACTGTTAACAATTATATAAGCTGTTTCTGTTTTGCGAATTCGGAATACTAAAGAAATACGGAAATATATTCCTATGGACTGGTAACTGTTGGGCTTATTCGTCGAAAACCTAATTACAAGAGACATGAATCTGGTGCCAAAATCCAGTGCAATTAAATGAAAGAAGTCACTTTAATAATCTGAATGAGTACATAGTACTCATTTTTAATAATCTGAATCAACATTGCCTTAGGGTAATTTTCACAATTTGCCAAGAGGTGATCCGATAAGTATCTGAATAAGTGCGTTACCCTTTTCGATGCCTCCAGACAATTCTCTTTAAATCATTTCAAGTAAATTGTCTCATATGTGTCTCCAGAGTTTCATGTGAATGCCTTAGACTTTTGGCTTTATTTTTTTCCTCGGTCTGTTTCTTAACCCAATTGGCAATTTGTTTGCCATTATTTGTTGTTGTTGCTGTTATTGTTGGCAATATTACTAGGGCCAGTGTCTACCCACTTTTGTTGTTGTTGTTGCAGCAAAGCATATTTGTGTGTATGTGAAGATCGTTTCTCAAGATAAATTTCAAATATTTAAATTTGTTACTTAAGCAAATTGCTTGAGTGAATTGTGCTTTCGGCACTCTCTTCAGTGGCACTACTCCACTGGAACGCAAACAGCCCGAGCACCAAGAACGAACGGACATTATGGAGTATCCCATGATTGTTTTGTGGCCTTTTACTATTTTCAGTTTTTTTTTTTTTGTGAGTTTTGTTTGGGTTTGTATTGGTGGCCCATGGGTTGGAGCATTTTTGTATTTTGGTTAACGAAAGTATGGTTGAGTTGTAATGTGTAAAACATAAAAATGCCAAGGAAAAACAACAAGCTAAACACATTTTTCAGTTTTGTGGTAAACGCACACATCTATTCGTATATATTTGTGTATACATGAATATTAGAGGGGGTCCTGCTGTAGATAATGAATTTGCAAATGGGTGCATGTGTACAAGTGTTTTCATCATGGACGTATTCGAATTTGCTTAGGTGACCCACCCTAATGCACATGTATGCATATATATGGAAATTAGACATTTTGTGGTATGTAATCTGATTTTTATGTTAGTTGTGTTCATTTTTTATCGATGATGTTCTCTTTGTTTTCTCCTGCCTTTTGTATTCTAGAGCAAATTAGCAAATACTCCTGTCGATCTCACGCCTGACCGACCGACCGACCGACATGCATGTGTTTATGTTTTGCTAAATACTGGTCATTTGTCGATGTCGAGTATAACACTTTTTTTGTTACCGTAGTAAAATGCGAATTAATTTTGTTTTATTGTTTGGGTTTGTCTAAATCGCAAATGTAACATATTTAACGCTAAAGGCCTTCGGCGGTTACGTCGGTAAAAGATGCAATAAATTATTATTGCATTTGTTGAAGTGTTAGTCGACAAATTACATTTTTTCTATGAATTTGTTGGTGGTTGGAAAATTGTTTACAATTTTGTCTGATATGGTTTTGGAGTACAATTGGGAGTTATGGCAACATTGAGGCAATTCAAATTTCTAGGAATAGTTTGCTGAATAATGGGAGATTTCTCTCCTACCTTTACAATGACTTGTGGTAATTAGCTTCATAGTGGGCACTATTCTCAAAATTTGTATGGGAAGAAATCACTGTGAGATATTATTCTGGACTCTAAACTATCCTGGACACGGAATATTTAGGAATGAATGAAATAGGCCTTATGTGCCTTTTATTACTTACTTAAGTTCACTCTTCAAGTCCTAAGGACACATTTCTATTGTAGATGCCGGGTGGCAGGGCAAATTACATCAAAAGACTGACTACATATCACCGATAACGAACATCGAGAAAACCTTCAACGTTTTCATAACATCTCCAGAGGAATGGGCTAAAAATCCAGCTATGGAATAGTATCAGATTTAAATCTTAAAAGATGTTTCAACATAAAGACTGGAATGGGTTCGGGAGTTTCCTCAAAAACTTGGATATTAGACATAGTACACTCAAATTCGTGCACTGAAATTTACGTTAGAATCACACTAATCCAATAGTACAAGGTTAGACATACCCGGGTCCCTGGTCATAACGACATAATTGGAAACGATATACAGTTCAACCTCGATATAACGGCCCTCAATATAACGATTTCCTCGATTTAACGAATTTTTTGAAATCCCCAACAGCGCTCCATAATGTCTAATACAAAATAAACCTCTCTATTACGAATACGTTTGTCAAAAACCTCGTTATAACGAATTATCAACCATTGCAGTGACACAGACACACACGAAATTATTGTGTTTTTTTTTGGCTTAAGCAAAGTTTTCCAAGTTTTTCGATAGAAAATCATATTTGTTTGATGCTTAGTAAAATAAGCACTGATAGTTGTCGTTGCTGTTAGCTGTAAAGTTCTAATGGCAGGGGAAAAAAGAGATGTTCAAATTTGCCTTAATTTATTAGCGGAAATCGTTCGCTATAACACGGTATGTAGATGATGATTAATAAACAAGGTTTATTTATCTCTTTATAACGAATGGAAGTGCAACTTCACCTCGATGTAACGAACCTCATTTTAACGAATTATTCAATATAACGTTTTTTTTTCTGATCCCCTTGAGATGCGTTATATCGAGGTTAGACTGTAGCAGACCTATGTATGTGCGAGAAAGGGCTCTAAACCATTGGGTATGTCGGAAATCTCTTGCTTACTGATATCCTTTGTTGAATTATCACAATGTATTGACCAATAGGCGAATATGGCAATGAAAGGCGTGTGAGAGTCTGCATAAACCTTAAAACCTTGGCGTTTGTGGTCGGACACAAACGTCGCTCCCCGGTTTTTGGCAGAAAGAGACACAGGAGTCATCACTGGGCACTATACCATTGGCAAGATAGCAAACCTTATGGGTATATATCGCTATGACTACTGTAGACTCTGTAAAGACACCCAAGCGGATGACTCAGTAGAACATTTGTCCATGCCACTGCCCATGTCAACAGGAACGCTGACTCGCTCAACTTGGATGCAGGTGTCTTGACAATGTTTAACAGCTGACCGGTGTATCTCTGACTTCAATAGATAAATTCATTGATAGCACCGTATTGGCTCCTTAAAATACATGAAAATGATCCGGAATTCCATCGAGAAATCATCTTAACTAATGAGGCCCCTTTCCACCTCGATGGCCACGTCAACAACCAAAATTGTCGCACCTGGGGCTCCGAAAACCTAAGAGTTATTGATGAGAAGCCTCTCCATCCTCAACGTTTGACTGTTTGGTGCGGTTTATGGTCCGGCGGGATACATTTTCGAAACTGAGTTTGGATCAACAGTTACGGTAAATGGATTGCGCTATCGAGAGATGATTAAAGATTTTTTATGGTCGGTGTGGGATGATATTGATCAGGACAACGTTTACTTTCAACAAAACGGTGCTATGTGCCACACAACCAACGAAACCATTGTTGTATTATGGGAAAACTTTCCGGAGCGTGTTATCTCTCGAAGAGGTGATCACAATTTACCATCGAGATTTTGTGATTTAACACCTTGCAACTTCCACCTTTGGGGCCACGTGAAAGATAAGGTCTATGCCAACAGCCCAGGGTCGATTCAAGACCTCAAAGATAGAATTCGTGAGGCTATCGAGGACATAGGGCAGCCACTTTGCGAATTGCTGATGGAAAATTTTATGAAAAGGATATGATCCTGTTTATCTTCTTAATATATATTTACCCTCGACACTGATTCACTGATACACTGATTCCCTGATTCACTGATTCACTGACTCTGTCACGCAGTACGTAGGAATTTAAATAGGCATTCTATAATAATTCTATAAATAATAATAATAAAAAAAATAATATTTTTTTTTTGTACAGAAATTGTGTTTTCCCCAATTTTTTTTTTTCCAAAAATTTTTTTTTACAATTTTTTTTTTTTTACAAAACAAAATTTTTTTTTTTCAACAAAAATTTTTTTTTCAGCAAAAATTTTTTTTCCACAAATTTTTTTTTTCCAATTTTATTTTTTTCCGAAATTTTTTTTTACAAAATAGTTTTCTCAAAATATTTTTTACAAAATTTTTAAAATTAAGTAACAAATACTTTCTCAAGCAAATTAACGGGCGCCTTACAACTTACTAGTTATGAAATAAACATCCAATCATTCATCTTAGAAAATACTATATTTCTTTGTGTACCAAAATGACGCCTCTTGTTGGAGAACCCTGTATGTTGAAGAAAATTTTTCGAAAAGAAGAAGACATTAGGGTTTTTAATTTCCCGACATTTTTCAAATCCCGGGAATTGGGGATTTGTTTGAAATCTTCTTGGGAATACACGGGATTTGCAAAAAAAAAATTTACCTTTAAAATGATATTGTTTTTTGTTAACTTTAAAATTTTAGTGTTTTTTTAACGTTAAAAATATTAGTGTGTTTTTGTAACTTTAACTTTATAATTTTATTGTGTTTTTTTAACTTTTAAATTTTACTGTTTTTTAACTGTTTTTTTTTAAATTTGTATTGTTCGTTTTTAAATTTAAAATTTTATTGTTTTTTTTTTTTAACTTTTAAATAATCGTATATAGTTTCACTTGTTGGTAGTATTTTATTTCCGGCAATTCCGACCAATAATCCCGGTAATAGAGAAGTAAAGAATCGGCAAAATTTCCCAGGAAATACGTTCCGGGAATTCTCGTGTTAATAACCCTACATTTAATTAATAAATTAAAATTGTCGTTGGGTTTTAAGCTTTCATTCAAAATTTATCGTTTCCTTCAGAATAAATGCCAAACTTCGTCTTCTGCTTCCGATATTGACCAGTGTTTATAATGAATAATTGCTTAGGTAAAGATTTGGGGATTTTGAAAGAAATTACCGTTATTTAAGCTTCCCGATAGGAGAGATGTGCTTGCCTATCAGCCTGGGTGTTGTGGGTTCGATTTGAACCACAGGCTTTTGTATGTCGCTGCAAATCTAGCCATATGGTCTGTGTCACCCGGTTAACCCTTGGACCCTAATTGGAATATAGATTTACTTCAGATAGTAATGAAAAAAATACCTTTTTTTTGTACATAACAACTTCAGTTAATACTTTTAAGACAGCCCAATTTAAAAAATATTTTTTTTTCGCTCTCTTGAATTGTGCCCTTTTATAATTTATGCGGTTATTGGTGAAAACCATGCATCGATTTAGCTTTAAGTGTTGCTATTTATTTTTTACTTCTTGTACTCTAATTTGATATATTTTGACTAGGCTCTGTATTGCTCTGCAACAACCGCAGGGACATGACAGTGAATAGGAACGATCGGGTTTTCCGTGTCATATATTAAAATTACCTGCCTCCTCTTGTCAAGCAGCTACCTCAATAACCGTTGAAAGGACAAATTTAAACTACTAAACATTTTCAATGATCAAAATGGCCGTCTGCTATAATTTTCTTAAATCCTCGTACTTTATTGCCATTAAATAATTTTATATAACACCAACACACGCACAACTGAGAAATTTATTTCCATTCCTTTGACTTATGCTAACATGAAACGTTTCCGTTAAAATATATGCGTACATGTCAGAACGTCTGTGTGTGTGTGTAACGGGATCCTCATTTGTTGCAAAACACAAAATGAGGATGAATATACAAATGAGGTAATGTTGGTAGCATCCTTCCTCTATTCTTACAGTTTTTCTATTTTTTTTTGTTTTTGTTTCCACCAAGAACAAATCTACAGAATTCCTTAATGTATCCTACACATATGTGTAACCTCAACAGAGCAGAGCAGAACAAGTAAAAGAAGACGACGAGGACGATTGATGAGTTTAATGTGCATAAAAAGTTGCACACATGTTGCCACTGTGCCACCAAATACTTACAACGCAGCAGTGTCTGATTACTTGAAGGTATTTGACTTCAAGGAAATTTTGCAGCCTTTCCTCATCCTTCATGTAGTATATCACTGCGGCATAATGCAAATCATTTAGTTTCATGAAGTTTGTATAATACGAGAGTAGGGTGATAATTAAGGGAAAGATGTGTAAAACAAGTGCATGACACGAAATGACCCATGGTTCAACGACGAGCCGACGAAGCTAAGAAGTCGGCATATAAGGCCATAATCGTCTACTCTGAAGAAAGAAAGAAAAAATGGAATGCTGGAAATGTGAGGAGATTGAGTAGTGGAAATGGAACCAGAAAGTTCTACCAACGAGTAAAATAAGTCTCGCCAAAGGGCACATTTTCATGTAGAGATGAAATTAGGATTCTCGTGACAGAAACGTCGAGTGTTCTGAGGATTTGGAAATAATATTTCTCCCGCTTGTTAGCGGCCGAAGAATCCTGCGAAGAACACGACGCAGGCAGCGTAGACCGAGACTCCTGGTGGAAATACCAAGTGGAAGACAACATGGAAGTCCTTGGTATCCGAAATGGGAGAAAACACACACAAGATCCAAGTACTTGGCAATCATTTCTTAAGCAGCACAAGACTAACAACAGTTTTAAGAGTCAGTCAAGTTACGATCCTAAAACGAAAACCTGCAAAGCATTGGAATTTATAACTTTTCAATTTTAGCCAGCATTCTAATTGAAAAAAAGGCTCTCGTTCTAACCAGGGCTGTGGAGTCGAGCCAAAATTGTTCGACTCTGACTTCAGGATTTTTAAATAGCTCGACTCCGACTCCAACTCCGGCTTCAGCTGTTCACACAAAATTTCGTGTATTTCCCTCCACTATTCTTGTATTTTATATTACACTTATCTTAAAGATAAAAAAGTTCATATAATCGAAAATATTTTAAACTAGTAAGTTGTAATGCGCCTATGGCGCCCGTTAATTTGCTTGAGAAAGAATTTGTTACTTAATTTTAAAAATTTTGTAAAAAATATTTTGAGAAAACTATTTTGTAAAAGAAAATTTCGAAAAAAAATAAAATTTGTGGAAAAAAAAATTTTGCTGAAAAAAAAATTTTTGTTGAAAAAAAAAATTTTGTTGAAAAAAAATTTTTTGCGGAAAAAAAAAAAATTTTGTTGAAAAAAAATTTTTGTTGAAAAAAAATGTTTGCTGAAAAAAAAAAATGTTGTTGAAAAAAAAAATTTTGTTGAGAAAAAAAAAATTTGTGGAAAAAAAAAATTTTTCTTGAAAAAAAAAATTTCTTGAAAAAAAGAAATTTGGAGAAAAAAAAATTTTTGTAAAAAAAAAATTTGTAAGAAAAAACATTTTTGGAAAAAAATGGGGAAAACACAATTTCTGTACAAAAAAAATATTATTTTTTTTATTATTATTATTTATAGAATTATTATAGAATGCCTATTTAAATTCCTACGTACTGCGTGACAGAGTCAGTGAATCAGTGAATCAGTGAATCAGGGAATCAGTGTATCAGTGAATCAGTGTCGAGGGTAAATATATATTAAGATTTTAAAAAATATTTCAATACATTTTATTTATTTTATGGAAAATGTAAGTAAATAAAACTCGGTGTCGAGCAAATTTTTCTGCTGCAGTCACCGACTCCGGGCAAATTTGTCAGACTCCGATTCCTAGACTCTGACTCCACAGACCGGGTTCTAACACACTCTACGATAAATAAGGATAAAAAATGTCAAATTATTCTAATTATTCTAGAAATGTCAATTATTCTAAATAAATATAATTGGAATATTTATTTTCTTTATTGGAATCGAACAATTTATGTGGATCTAAGCAATTGGTAACAATGGTGTTTTATTGCCGGCATCCGTCGATCTTCATACCTTCATCTCCTGATCCCTTTTCTCACAAAACTTTTCATACTTGTCTTTAAATCAACAGCAGCACACGCAGAAAAACAAAATACAAAGCAAATAGAATTTGCATTTTTTTCTCTCTCTCTCTTACATTTCTGCTCCATTCGGCTCATTGTGTTGTGTTGCCCTCTCTACGTTCTTTTTCTGCCTGGGAGAAATCCAAAACAAATAAGTAGACAGGGGATAACAATCTGCTTAAGAGTCAGGCACAAGTACAAACTACGGAACATTAAATCTGTTTTATTGGAAAAATGTGGAAGCGAAGCAAACGAAGGTTTTGTAACAAAATTACTTTTTAGTGCATTATCTATTCCCTTTCGCCTTTCGGTATGTTTGCCGTTTCGTTGTTGCTGGAGTATTCAGCCAATCTTAAGTAGTTCCATTAGGTTGCCATCATTTTAATGTACTTTGCCGGAGGACGACAGGCGACTACTGCCGGAGAGTAAGATCGTCGCAAGGCTGTGTGTCCTTTGGCTGTTGTAATGACATTCCACGGAATTCCAATGAAACTTTAAACAATAAAAGGACAACCGAATGTCTTGTATTTTTGCCAATGCCTGTGTGGGATTCATTTTTGGTTTTGTCTTAAGATTAGAAAACATTATTTATTTGGATTAAGAAAATTTGGGAATCGAAAGTAGATTAAAGCGGAAAGCAAATACAAGTCTTTGCACTCGATTGGAAAATATTAAAATTTATTTATCAGCTAGTAAATGGAGAATGGTAAATTTGTCAGGCAATGAGAATATGGCAAAAAAAAATTATGCTTGTAAATGCTAGGCAAAGGTCGCGATCAGTGAAAGACGTCGCATTGAAAGCCGGCAGTTGCAACATCGAGGTAGTGGAAGCATTTGTCTACTGTGCTGCCCCAATAAGTTACCTTTGTTTCGAGCAAACTCCTGCTCAAAATCTATGACCCGATCTTTGTCAATGAGATGTCTACTGCCGTCCTAAGAAAGAAAGTCACAAGCGCCAACATTTCAAAACTAAGCTAAGACCAGATTCGGAACCGTCCATGAGATTCGGATTTTTGTGTTAAGCTTATAAGACCCATTTTTAACTGTAATACATTATAAAAGTCATTTATGGAATTTTTACAAAAAACATTTAAATTTAAGGCGCGAAAGATATGAAACGTAAAAGGTAAATACAGTGAAAATTCCATAACTCGAAAGTCGAATTTTCATTAAGCCAAAGCAGTTCTATTGCCAGTTATGAAGAACAATTCCTTTAAACACTTTTATAAGTAATTCCATAACACAAAATCGCCGTAAATCAAACTTTACTACAAGACCGAAGTGCTTGGAAATTATTTATAAGGCAGGCCAACATCATCAACAGATTGTAGAGCCAATTTAAGCAAGTAGATTTCATTCATGTGGCTGCCAATTGTCCAAGACCTTGTTGACGGTTTCAGGCTTGTGCGATATTCGCCCAAGGGCTCATCCAATCATTGTGAAATTACCGTTTGGCCGGACGATGCTCCATAGAGATAATTCGTCCTTCAGCCGAACTGTTCGTATTTGGAACAATCTTCCTGCAAGTGTTTTTCCTGCCTGCTAGGACATTATCAAATTCAAGGCAAACATCAACCAACACCTCTCCCTCTTTCCTCCCCCCAATACCCGTCATTCCTCTAGCTAACACAGAGCATTGCATTTACATTATGGGTGTAAGTCCAAGTGGCCAATCGACTTGGCCGGAAAATCTGCTAACACGTTTATCGAATTTGGAGAGTGAAAGATCGACTTTGACGTATTCTGCATCGCATTACACGCCATCCTGCTGAAACCAGAGATCATCGAAGTCTGACATTATCTCAAGATTTCTAGCGGAAAAAATCTGTCACTGTCACTAAGTGGACCGGCCGTTATTCGCGATACTTTATATTCCTTTAATTCCTCATATGAGCGAAATGCGGTAGTATTTTCACACGTTTTGTTTTCGATTTGCAACACACAATTTTCCTGAATAACAAAAACATTATAAGCCTCAAAAATTTAGATACTAGTTTTTTTTTTGCTATTACATGATAAACCACACCTTTTAAAATAAATCACACCTCGCCGATTTCTAAAATTACTTCAACAGCTGTCGGCATAATGTCGTTGTCTATGACGCTGTTATCAGCAGCGGTCTTTTTAATTGCTGCGGCTTCTCGAGTTTTTGCCAAAAAAAAAAAATACGAATAAAATCGAAATGTAAAAAAATTTCTTTTAATCCGGGAAATAGCTAAAATATTTTCAGGGATTGCTGTAAAATAATTGAATGAACTAATAAAACCATTTTTTGAAATCATATAAATAATATTGGAAGAAATCCTGTACAATTTAAATCTCATGCGATCAACTAGTTTAGAAAAGTTTAAGGAAGTACAAAATCGTTTAATTAAATGTTTAAAACTCACAATTACAGTTGGGTAGTATTTTTTACCCTGAAATCCCGACCAATAATCCCGTGATGTAACAAATCTGCAAATTTTCGGGGAAACATCTCCCCAGAATTCCTGGTTTAAAACCCCTATCTTTGCTATAAATATTATTTGTTGAAGCCGACGAATTCCCGATATTTGCATTATAAAGTTTGGTCAGAACATTTCGAACGAAATTTTTCGAGAAGTTAAACAAATTTTCACGAATAGTCAAAACGCAAAATCCTCCTTCAGAGATGATAGTGTCAAGTCAAGGACACTCATGGACTGTAAGGAAGCGATAAATGATGTATGGAGAGACAACGCCATATTAATAATTTGGATACCGGGCCACCAAGGATTTCCAGGCAATGTTACTGCCGACGAACTGGCTTAAATGAGAAGGGAATCCGACCAAAATACTCTGCAATTGTCTAAACCTTGTCTGGAGACAAAAACTGAATTGAGGGAATGGATGAGGACGACCCAAGCCTTCAGATGGCAAAGGGGAACAGGTGGGAAGAACCACAAAGGAAACCGATTACAAGAAAACAAGGAGAATATTCGGGTTTAACAAAAATGAGCTGAGCTAGCTAGTTGGGTTCATCAGAGGATATCCCAGTCTAAGGGCACATCTTTTAAGGCTAGGATGTTCGCAGAACGACGAATGTAGGTCATGCGGAGAGGACGCCGACACGGCGGAATACTTCCTGTGCCAGTGCCCTGCTTTCTCGCAGATCAGGAAAATACAATTAGGAGAGTATACCTTAGATGACCTGTCGGAATTTAAGAAACTTTATGGAGGTGACCAAATTCCTATCGTAAAAAAGGGGCAGGGAATCTGAAGAAGAAATCAGGCCCAGGTGTACGGACAACGACATGAGACGGTCATTCGTACAGGACCTATCCTCTTCGTTTTGTGGAAACAGGCAGTTAATTCATAATAGGATGAGTTCGAAATAGATTTAAGGAGAGTATAGTTTTATGGGGTCTCAGTTTTCTATCTTAAAAAACAGTTATATGAATTTTTTCGGTTACCTCACTTCAAATTGGGCATAATTTTCCTAATAAATATTTAACTACACTTACATACACCGGCATCGACATTTTCAATGATTTCTTCTCCAATCATTGGTTTATTATGTGCTATTGTCTTTCGTAATTAATCGAGAACTACTGTTTACCACAGCATAGTCCCAAAAACGACAAACAGTAAAGCAAACAAATCATTGTTTAAATAAATCAAGTATTTTATTATTGTTATGCGAATTTTCGGACTTGATTTTAAAACTAACCCATTTATACTTGTTTTAAGAATAACTCATTACGAATCGTACTTATTTTTTTTAAGTACGATTTTAATTCAAATTAAGAATATTCGGCTTGAACTTAGAATGTAATTTTTCTTTCTGTGTATTAATTAAATATTTTAATTGAATGAAAAAACAACTGGTATAGTCAGTACCTTTGTAATAAGCAAGAATTTAATACTAATCGCAGTTAGGACGACAATTTGATAAACATGTTTAAATTTCTTAGCACCAAATAAAGATGAGCCAAGTAAATCTTGGTAAAGTTAACACAACGCACCCTAAATACAAAAGGGACACAACTCAAAATTTTAGCGCATTTACGCAACTACAAGTAATTCTCTTTAATTCGGGGGCAGAAGCAAAACATAAAAATCGGCATAGCTGTATTTTTTTCCAGTTAAAGAATATGGTGATGTGAAAGATATTTTTGCAGTAGTTGGAATGTATTTATGGAAAAAAGTCCATTTTGGAAAATTTTGAGTTGTGACCCTTTTGTATTTCGGATGCGACATACAGACTTTATGCATACAATACACATTTCTATTCATGTATTCACACATGTGTATTTGCCACAAACATTCAACATTTCGTCATACATTTACATACATACATATGTATGTCTGTACATCTAACCAAATGTAACGTGTGCATGATGCTGTGTTTACTGGTACATATCTGATACAAATGTAGACATACCACACACCAACAGATTCATCTGTTTCCTTCACATGTACATTTCAACGTCATATACAGAAATGTGTGGCACTGGTGTCTACATATTCGGAATATTCGGCAAGTGCATGTTGGGGGGAAACTCCACAAAAGCTATCCACGAACATTTTTCGGTGAGCTATCAGATTCTTCCTAAATCTGTAGAAACTTTATGAAATCGTGGAGCAAATTATGTAACATCGGATTTAGTGTGTAGCATTCTGCAGATATTTGGCGTCTCCGATTGAGGTCGCACTGGACGAGGTTATTCCTAAATACAGGCTTAAATTTTGCTCTGATTTGGTCAATTATGCGGCTTGTGTGGGGATATTTTATAGGAATTCTTGTACTGGTCTACCTCATAATATCGAACACTTATAATAGACTTCGTATGAGATACCATCAAAAAATGTACGCCTTTGTAGAATGACTGAGAGTTACACTGGATCCGTAGTGAAAATAGTTAAGGACCTCTCCCAACCTTTCACATGATGTCTCCGAGTGAGGTCTAATTGCGTGGAATTAGTACGATATTTTTATAGAAAATCTTGACATCGTGCATGATGTACCAAGGATACCTCAAAACCTAACACTCCATGCCCGAGAAATGTCTGATGTCATTTTCTTCTCTTTCTTCTCTATACGATGAAGATTGTCTTGGATTGCTGCAGTCGGCCGCAACTTACTGTAGCCCATCTTTCACTCAAATGTAACTCACAAAACCAAGCATTAGTGAGCCATAGATCCACATTAATTTTTAGCCCTAGCTGCACTCTCTGTACAAGGGGTAAATACATTTTGGAATTGTGCTTACAAAAATGTTGCAGTGCAGTTGTACGAATGTAACGGCGTGCGACTCCTGTTTATTCGATATGTCTGTTTGTCTGCAAGCCCTTTTTTCAAGAGAAACACTCACACACACACACACACCAAGCAGCACAACGGAAATTCTTGGTTAACACATTTTGGTTGTTGTTGTTGTTTTCACACATAGTGTCATGTTTCAAATTGAATAAATATTTCAATGCTCCGCTGCTAACAAAAATATGCAAGCTGCTGTTTTTTTTTTATATTTTGTTTCTGTTTTTTTTTCCTGTGTTCGTTTTGCCCCAGTTCTGATTGTTGTGGCTTTGTTTCGCTCCAACGATTTGTAACTGGCAGTGCCATATCCCAGTTTGGGAGTGGAGTGGCATACCATTGGACCACTGACGACGCTTGTTAAGGTAATCATGGAAAATGCAATTGCACTGCAGATGAAAAACGAAAAAAAAACTACTTTAACTGATGGCAAAAGAAGGAGTGTCTGTCACTGCAGACGATTTATCCTCTGATGTTATCTTGAATGTTTTTTGTTTTGTTTTTGGGACGAAAGCTAATATTATTTTAGTCTGTGAGACTGAATGAATGACAGAGATGATTTTGGTAGGGCAGACATGATTTATGGAATTATTGCATTTAGTATGACAAAGGTTTAATAAACTAAACTACACAGAGCCCAGCTAAGATATTGGTTGGAAACTAAACTACACAGAGCCCAGCTTAGTTGGCAATTTGATAGTATTTTGTAAACTGCATAACATTATCACAGTTTTCTTCTGCTAAAGCTCATCTATGGCAATGTTTGAAAATAATTTTCTTTGTTGGAGAAAAAATGTTTTTGTTACCGAAAAATTGATCGCTGTAGCCCAAATTACCGTACCCAGCTCTAACAATATAAAACTGCCGACAAATTCGTAAGTGTGGACAATGGAACAGTTCACACAAATGGGCAATGGAAGTTCAGTATTGAAACGCATACTTTTCATTTTGGGTTTCTTTACAGAGGTCCAAATTTGGTATGGGAGACATTCGGCTGAATCACTTCGACGAAGTTTGCGACATAATTTCAGAAAATTATCCGTTCAGTGAAATTGTGGATGCTGACAATTTCAATATCCAAAATAATTCTAGTCTTTCGCATCCGTGTCATAAATCTCCAGAAGCTCAATACATTGAGATTTTCCCCAGGGCCAGACTTATCCTTGAGGAGGCCCTGAGCTAAAACTTTTTGGGGCCCTTTTTTTTTTTTTTTTTAGATAACAATTCTGGTAAAAAATCAATTAAAAATAATATTTCATTTATTTAAACTGTAGATATAACAAAAGAGGGTACCATAAATTCATTTAGTCCTAAACATAAAAAATATTTTACAAAATTGAAACTTTTTTTTTTTTATAAAAGTGCAGGAAAATAATGGAGGAAAAGGGGACCCATGTATTGGGAAAAAACCTGAAACATTTTTTTGTGAAAGTTCAAAAAAAATAATGGAGGTAAAGGGGCCCAGGCAAGTGGGGCCCTAGGCTTCAGCCTAATGGAAAGTCCGGGCCTGCTTTTCGCCGTCCACAAACAACTGGCAGAATTACAGAATTAACCCACTCACATTCCTTGTGTTGAATTGCACATTATTTGAGTTCATGACATGTGGAAATTTTTTTAAAAACAATATATTTTTTTTTTAATTTTTCCCCATTTTTGTTCCTTTTTTTAGAACGTTTTTCAACAACCTAGTTGTTGTTGACAAAAATCTATTTTACTATTTTTTTATTAATCATTACACCGTGTTACAAAAAATAGATTTTTTTCTGACTTATGAACTAAATGCACATATTCGGAAAGAGGGGGAAAAATAAAAATACACGTGTATTGGCGATTTTCATGTACACGTCAGAATTTTTTTTTTTAAGTTTGAAGTATAAAGCTCGTAGTGGCCTGTGTGAAAGCCTTTGGACCGATTTTTAACCCTTTTTCAGTTCAGTTCTATTTTTTATCCCCTTTCCGAAAAAGGAAATTCGGTTCATAGGACAGAATGTGTGTAACACAGTGTTATTTCTCATTTAAAGTATTTAAAGGCCCGTTTTAACCTTTATCCATTACATCCAATTTGTGGCTCTTTCCTGCCGATTCAATTTTTTTTCACACACATTTTTGTTTCTTCTCCTTTTGTACCTTTCTTATCCGGCTTTTGGCCGCTTTTTCGCCCCTTCACTCACTATTATCCAGATGGTTTTGCCCAAAAATTGTTTCGTCTTTTTTTGACCCCTTTTTGTCCCTTTTTTATCCCGTCTTGGCACCTTCATCGTCCCATCTCTTACTCATTTCCAACTGTTGGTGTTAATCGTAGTCGTGGAACCACCAACAAAAATTCACGATATTTTATTATTATGTATTTTTTCGTATTTCGAGGGGTTATGGGGACACATTTCAACCATTTCCCCCCATTTTTATCCCTTCCAATCCGAAAATCCATTCTTAGCGGATTTCTAGGATGCCAGGGCTACATACTCCCCAAATTTCATAGCTTCAACCATTTGGTCAGGACAGTGATGAATCAGTGAGTCAGTCACGCAAGAGTTTTATATATATAGATTAATTTAAGGAGATTTGAAAGAGAGTCAATCAACCAACTATAAATTTCAAAAGCTGACTATTTAACGGAAAACTTCCACCTGCCGAAAATATAAAGGACTTTATTTCCCAGCCACAATACCACAACTTCAATTTAGTTACTCGGCCCGAATTTCTAGACAAATCCCTTTAAAACCTTCTTATGCCGCGCAAAACGTTGTCGATTGATACGTTATGGAAATTTCACTCTACTCTGATGCAGGCAATTCTAATGCAATAAACTGAAAACTTCATAATTTCCAAAAAAAACCCACATTGAAGTCTGTATTCATGTGTGTATAACCAATCTCCAGTTTATTGCATTCATATCATCAGTAAGGGGCCTTTTGAACTTTAAGGTAAGAATTAGTTTTATTTTCTTCTTCTAGTTTGTCCTACAATTTTAAAAGTTGTTATGCATGCTTTTGTTGCCTGTACAGCAATGGCAAAAGTTTACGCAGTTGAACGGAAAGTCATCACGTGTTGCAGAGAACCTTTGACTGAGATACAGTAGTCGGCCGGTGTATTATGACCGATAGACAGAGCTAGATTTTAAAACGAAATGACAAAGATTTGAACCAATATTTTCTTTTATATTCGATGGTTTACCATTTCCAAATGTATAGACTTACTCCGGAACAAGTTCGGTGAATGGGCCCTGAATTTCAAAAGCTGAGGGTCACTTTTGGTTGAATGGGTACGAATGGGTAATGAAAATCCACAATACATTGTTGAGACGCCATTACATCCTCAAAAAGTCACCGTTTGGTGTGCTCTATAGGCAGAGGCAATCATTGGTCCATATTTCATCAGAAATGAAGGCGTTCTTAATGTTTTAGGCAATTGGGAACGCTGTAGAGCCATGATTAATGACCTTTGGTTCGAACAAGACAGCGCTATATACAGCCAATGAAACAATCAATTTATTGAAGGAAAATTTTGTGTAAGCGCATTATCTTGTGTGGTCGACCTGTGGGGAAGCCTCCAAGATCAAGAGATATAACAAGGCTGGATTATTTTTGGTGGGGATATGAAGAGTCGCTTGTCTATGCAATTAAGTCCGACACGTTTGACGCTTTGGAAGAGAATATTTTAGCAGAAATTTGGACGACTTGCAATTCTTTTTCATTCCTGGCGGGTATAAAATAATGAAAATTACTTTTTTTTAAATGGTATGAGCCAAAAAATCCTGGTGTTTTTAAGAGTTTCTTAATAATATGTATTCATTTAATCGCAATCAAAACCAGTGGTGTGGAAAACCCGCATAGTTTGGCATGGAATGTCTCATATGCAAGTGCTGCTAGTGATATTATCTTAAAGTCTTCAACTACTATAAACTTCGCATATGCTTACGCATCATCCTCTTTCTCATATCCTGATTCATACACTTTCACGCTTACACTCACACGCACACGCACACTTGCACTGACACAAACACATCGATTGCATGGCGCATTAACATTCATCCAAGGTAAACATTTTTCCGTTTCCGTGGTTGTTGCCTTAGTTGCTGCCGTTGTTGCCATTGTTGTCTTTAAAACGTGTGTAAATTTGCGGCATTTTCACTTGTGTTGACTGCGTTAAGAGAATACCATCATCCATTTTTCAACTTCATATCACTTCTCCGAAATGGGGTAAGTGCTCCTCGCAGCACTAGTCGAACGTACGCACACACAAACGTATGCTCATAGATGTATGCACGTACCCGCAAGTGGGTGGTGTGTAGGTGAGGCTTAGAACGATGGTTCGGTTTAGCGCAGCTAACTCCCACCCGGGCAGAGAAGCATTTGTAAATGTCTTAACGAGAAAAATGCCCCAGTTTCACATTTTGTGCTGGCTGCTATTTAGTAAAGTAAATACTTCATGAATTGTAAATTATAACGAGTGCGAGTAGCGAGAGCGAGAACCAGAACGAGAACGAGAACGACAACTGAATACCACGGCAATGTGTGTCACATCCTTAAGGATGTCCTAAATAACTGAATTTTAAAAGAATGTGCGTTTAGTCAGGTGATGATGACAATCAGGTGATGATGTTCTTGACGGTGATGCAACAAGTTATGCTGGCGCTGGAATAAATCACAAACACAATTTGAAGTCAAGAAATTAAGAACAATAAATGTTAAATTTATGTAGTTTTTTGTTGTTGCTGGAGCATAAAAAAACAGAAACACTATTGTTGTTTTGAGAGGACGAATTGTATGTTTTAATGTATGTACCTCAGGTTCATCTTCATTATACTAAGATATTTTTTTTCGTTCTAGGAGATTTTAATGCCAAAGCAGACAGGGAGGACATCTTTGGTCCTACCGTCGGAAAATTCAGCCCCCATGAAGAGACCTCCGACAACGGAATGAGGCTGATTGATTTCAGCACCAGGTTTAAGCATCGCAAGATCCATCAGGCTAATTGGCTGTCACCGGAGAGAAAGACAAAACACCAAATGGATCATGTTGTGATAGACGGAAGGCATGCATCCAGGGTGGTGGACGTACGCTCGTTTCGATCTTTACAATATGATCTAATCCCTAATATTGCTTAACATTCGCCATGGCAGTGTAATGTATATAACATAAATAACATTTCGCCCTCTGAATTCTGCTTTTAGAGTTCCAATTTAAATTGCAGATTTTTTTATTGCAATTGCTATAGTTTAGAGTCTTTATTAATTTACCTTTGAGTTTCAAATTTCCCGAATTCAATTGTCCTACATTTCCATTTCATGAAATTCTCGTTCATTCTCCCAGGCTCACAGTGTATGACCAATAACGAAGTCCAATACGACACCGACGTGTACCCACCATGTTTTGGTGTGTTACTTGAGTAGGCGCATCACTGACATGTGATGGGTGCCATGTGTTCCTGGTGGAATTTACTTATTGACTTTACTATGGCAATCGGCTGCCACATCAAATCAATCATAAAGCACAAATGTTTTGAACATTTTTCCAGTTCTCGTCTTACAATAGTGATGGAGGACAATCGGCTATAATTGGATCGAAATAGTTGACTGTTGAAATCGGATGACATAAACAAAATTGTCATTATATGAAATATACATTTCAAATGGTACTGATAACTGGGCAAATCAATTTTTGATTGTATTAGGAAGCAAATCAATTGATTTGTTTAAATCTCAATGCATTTTATTATAATGGCGGGGACTAATTAAGGACGAAAGAAAAATATTCACCTAATCAGGGAAAATATTTTGGTTCCAATACGAACAGTTAAGCGACTATATGAGCTTTACCAACATTTGGAACAATATTGTTCAATATTCCATTGGTTCCGGCAGTAAAGCGATTGCCTCAAATCACACTCAGTTGAAAACGTTTAATAGTCCGTGTTTACGGGAGACTTCTGATTCTGATATTAAATACATCTCAATCCATCACCCTTAACCATATTCGTTCCATGTTAAATTTGTAATGTAAAGTAACGCCAGTATAGAGCAAAATGGATTATTAAAAAAAAAAAGGGAGAAACTTATTTTGGAAAGATAATGACTAAAACTAAATGAAATACATATATGTCCAGCTCAATCGAGATTTAAAAAACTAATTTTCAAGATGTAAAGGGTGTTTTTTTTTGAGGTATAGAACTTCGAATTGAAATAAAACACAAGAAAATTGGAAGGATAATTTTATGCCATTAATGTTTAAATATGATTTCGGGCATGTGGCCGCCGCGGCTGGCTCGAATAATAATAACCACTTTTTCGAGCATATGGGGCCGTATGTTGGCAATAACGCCACGAATGTTGGCTTCCAAGTCCCCTAACGTTTCTGGTTTGTTGGCGTAGACGAGCGACTTCACATATCCCCAAAGAAAATAATCCAATGGTGTCAATTCACACGATCTTGGTGGCCAATTGACAGGTCCATTCCGCGAAATTATGCGCTCATCGAATGTTTCCTTCAATAATTCGTCACAATCGCGCTGTGCGCTGTGTGGCATGTAGCGCCGTCTTGTTGGAACCACAACTCATCCAATTCGGGAACAAAATAGTCGGTTATCATGGCTCTATACCGGTCTCCATTAACGGTAACTGACTCTCCAGCATTATTTCGGAAGAAGTATGGCCCAATGACTCCACCAGCCCATAGAGCACACCAAACAGTCAGTTTTTGTGGATGTAATGGCATAAAATGGACGGAGCTTGCGGTGAACTTCGCGAACTGAACCATTACTTTCGAAATAAATTTGCACGATTTGCAAGCGTTGTTCTTTTGTCAACCTGTTCATGATGAAATGGCAAACCAAACTAAATATTAATCACTTGACAGCTGACAAAATGGCCGCCAGTTAAAAAAGTGATGCCAACTTAAAGTTCTATACCCCAATAAAAAACACCCTTTATTTCAAAAATGGAATGTTATTTTAAAAATTCCAACAAAGTACATTGTTTTCTTTAGTTTCCACTGATTGCATAGCAATATCTGTGATATTTTGTATAACAATAATGTATTCGAGCTTTGTCGAAAATTTTAATGGCTGGCGCTGCAGTAATTGTAGATTTTTGGTTTTTTATTTTGTCATGCTCGTCTTCTTCAGAACCCACAAGAACGTGATCAGCGAGATCGATAACGTCATCAAAAACATCAGCGCAACCGTCATATATTGTTGTCCATTGTCTTAGTTCATACATAAATATTTTTTTTATACCCTCATACTACGGGTAGGAGGGTATATATCATTTGATACGGCTCAAAAGTGTAACACATAGAAATATCCACATAAGACCCCAGGTGTCTTCGAACCAAATTCGATTCATGACTTTCTGAATCCTTTGAGCCATGTCCGTCTGTCCTGCTGGTACGCACGATAACTTTCGAAAGAGTTAAACAATCGCTTTGAAATTTGGCATCGGTTAATATTTTCCCAAAACTGCTTATGGGATTGCATATGGACAATATGGCCACACCCGTCTATTTCGCTCACTTTAGAAATCCTGTAATAATATCAATATGACCAACGCGATCTTGCCCAAATTCTGTATTTCGTAAATTTATAGCTAGGTAAAGTTTTGGACAAAAAGTTGGATATCTGGCAACTCCCCTTCTGGTACCTCTCATACAAATGTACCATCCCGCCTACCTTAGAAATCGTGTAGTAACACCAATATTACCAACGCGATCTTGCCCAAATTCTGTATTTAAAAAAGCTATTGCTAGACAAAGTTTCGGACAAAAACTTGGAAGTCTGGTAACTCCCCTTCTGGTACATCCCATACAAATGTACCATCCAGCCCCTTATAAACCGAGTAATAATATCAATATGACCAACTCGATCTTGTCCAAATTCTGTATTTAGTAAAACTATAGCTAGATAAAGTTTCGGACAAAAAGTTGGATGTCTGGCAACTCCCCTTCTGGTACTTACATACAATTTTCGAGAAAAACTCTACTATATTTTTCTATAACATTCGGTATTTTGAGGTTGCTATTATGGAATATGAGACTTGTATGTTTTTACTGAGGGTGAGGGTATACATAAGTCAGTTTACCCGACTGCAACTTTTTCACTGGTTTTTTCAGAATAACTGTAACATGGGTTTGCACATGACTTCTGATTTCTTTTCGGCTTTATTTTGCTGCTACCCAGTACAAATCAGTTTGCAGATTTCCTCTATAGAGTACTCAATGAATGCTTTTTTTCTGTCCCTATCAAGTAGTTCCCATAATCCTGGGTTCCCTCACTGAACTCACCGTATGGACAAGTTTGAGAATTTTGAACTACACTGCTTACCTTTAAAGAGAAATGATATAAAAATTACATTAATAACTTGATTTATTAAAATTCAAAACAAGTATACAGAAAATACCCACAAATACCCCCAAAAGTCGACTTTTAAAAAGTCGATTTTTCTTCTTTTTTACAAGTCGATTTCAGGCGACTAGTTCTCAACGATGAAACCACACGCTGAAAAATACGACTTTTTTTTGTTTACACGCAAGTAAAACGCGTGTTTGGTGTTTGTAACAAGTAAAGCTTAATTCCTTCTACACAAAGCTTATTTGGATGTAAATATAACGCGTTTGCTATTAGTATTACATATTTGTGTATAAGCAATAACGTGTTTGGGAAAAAGAGACAACGAACTTATTAAATTCAACAAAGCGCAACATTTGGGTGCGAATAAGTGTGCATTTGCAACTGGTTTCGTACATTTTTTTTTCCATTTACGCTCATTAAAATAATGTCAATACCGAGATAATGAGATGGATTGTTATATAGAAATTCACAAATAGAAAAAAAATAAAAATTAAGTCAAAAATACATACATATACATTTCATATTTATCACCTACAAACAAGTTTATATTTGAGGTATGGAAAAATATATATATTAGGGTGGAGTGAAAACATGCTTTTTTTTTAATTTGAAAAAGTTAACCTCGGAAAGAGATGTAGTCTGGGGTCCTAATGAGCGGAAAAATAAAGAAAAACATTTTAAAAAATTTTTAGGGGTCGCGCCACTCCCTCGAAATTTGGAAATTATCGCAATTTTGGCGTTGATTTTAGAAAAATCCTAAAAATTAACGACTTAACTTATTCGAAATTTAAAAGTTTGAGCTTGTTCAGTGCCCAAACAAAAGTATTTGAGGCAAATATGAGGATAATCGACTAATATTTGTAGCTTTGGTGGCGATTTCATTGTTCAGTCAATTTTCTGAAGAAGGTACGATTTGACTTATTTTACTTTTTGAAATTTTTGAACAATGAGAAAATTTTTTTTAAATTGACATAAAACTTTTTAGGATTTTTCTAAAATCAACGCCAAAATAGCGATAATTTCCAAATTTCGAGGGAGTGGCGCTACCCCTAAAATTTTTTTAAAATTTTTTTCTTTATTTTTCCCCTCATTAGGACCCCAGACTACATCTCTTTCCGAGGTTAACTTTTTTTTGAATTTCACTCCACCCCAATATATATGTTTGATGCGAATTTGTTTGTTGAAATTTGTTAAAATGACCATTTTTTTTTTCAGCGTGCACAAAGCACCATATTTGCTACGTCAAGTTTCATAAAAGTATTGATTTTAGTATGTCCAGTAAAATAATGTAATGAAACATCATAATGTCTTATCTTTGACGCCAATTAGCGGTAGTTTAATATTTCAGTCCAGATTTGCCAATGGCAACTGTGGCGGCATTTTGATGAAATTGGTAATAACTGAAATGAATGCGTATTAACATGTTTTTATTTATTTATTTATTTTGTGTATGGAAACATAATTCCATTTATGTAAATGTATCATAAATCTATCATAAATTTCGAAATTTATTTTTATTTAATCTCGACTTTTTCGTAATCAAAAGTTGACTCTAGTTGTACACCGTCACAGTTCGACAGCTACTCTGCGACAGAATGTTCGTCCGTCCGTAAACATGTTCTTGCGAATATTAATTTTATGGTGAAATAAAAGTGTCGGAATGGTAGACAACGTACACACTGCCGGACAAGTCCCGCTACTATTTTATTTTTTAAAATTTACTCTCTTGTCGAACTAAAATAACACTGTACAACACTTCTTTTCTACCCAGGGAAGGCACAGATGGGGAAGATCGAGACTCCGGGGAAAGACCAAATTGAATAGGATGTGCTGAAAATTGTATTGCGAACTCGAGAAGTCAAGCACAATAGCGAAGTGCTTTGAAATCATATATTAGGCAGTCCAAGACCAACAACCGGTTGTAGAGCCAAGTAAGTAAGTTGTTTAATTAACTTCAATCCAAACACTTACACAGGACACATCTTAGGGTTGTAATGCAAATTTCTTTTCTTAACAATGAAAGATTGAAGCATTTCTGAATTGTCTTTATATAAATTGTAAAAAAAAGTTTTCGATTCTATGCATTACATAACGTTTACAGAATTCGACACAGATTATTCTTTTACTACATACGAACATTTCTTGATTTAATAATGCCACAAACATATACTCATATAAATATACGTATTTCAAATCGAAATATATGAAATTTCTTTATCTGCTTTTCAGCACCAGCACTAATTTTATAAATTTGTACCCAAAATTCTTGTTGGCTGTAGTTTTTTTTTCAAAGCAAATGAAATTGCATAGGATATGATTGGGTAATGTGTTTTTTTCTTCTTCCTATTACTTGAATTCATGACAATCGTTAAAATAATGGAACTACACTCACACACATACACCCATAGCGACTGTCTTTCCGATGACTGAGAGGCCACACATACACACCAGATACTCTGTAACGAACTAAAACTGTGGTAGTAAAACCAACTCATTGCCCTTCCGAGGAACATGTGTGGGAGGTGGAGGTGGCAGAGACCTAAATACATACACATTACGTTTTCTGTGGTAATGACAATGATATGCCAAAACCACAGACAACGTTCGGGAGAAGAAATGCCAAGAAATCAAAAAGCAATTCATATTCCTTCATCATTGTGTCTCGACGGTGTGTATGGTGGAAGCGCCCCCTGAAAGGACGAAACGACAACACCCTTAGTTAAAAAAAAAGAAAGAAAAACAAATAGCAGTAGCTGGAGTATGCATGAATTTTCATTTTCAAAGATACGTGTAACAAGAGACAAACGATTTTTTTGATGCTGATATTCCTGTAAAATTTCCAGTTGTGGTGGCAAAAATATGACAATCAAGATGATTGAAGAATTTTTTCCTAAAATACACAAAAAATAAACGCAAATCATAAATGCTACAATATATTTTGATATGCATACGGCTACAGACAGACAGAAGTATGAAGAGACTTATATTTACACATTTTTTGGAAATATTCTTCTGACTTTTACAATAAAAAAAAAAAAAATCCTATGCAGTTGTATTTATTTATAGTTATGTGAAGGATGACAGTATGATGAGTGTGGTAATGACTGCAATATTTTAAATAATGAAAATGTAGATGGTAGAATATGAACGTTCGAATTTGTTAACCTGTATCTTCTATCTCTATACATAAAATTGAAAATTTCAGTTGGCATAGATGTCAGCATGGAACAAAGTTTCGAAAAATGGGCATGGCACCGCCCACACACCTCAAAATTGAAAACGACCATATCATTAGAGATACGTCCTGAAAACAATGTGGACGGTTCCATGCCCCTTAATACAGGGTTCCCCAACAAGAGGTGTTATTTTGGTATTCAAAGGGAAATGACCTCTCGCATCGAACTAAAAGAACACTGCTTGGAAATCACTTATTAATCAGGCCAAGACCAACAACAGGTTGTAGAGCCAACTTAAGTAAGTAAGTAGTCGTATCCACCGAGGTGAAAATGGGCCTCATCAGTCAAGATGATTTTTCGATGGAATTCCGGATCATTTTCATGCAAAGACACAATGATGTCGTTGATGATCGACCGGCTTGAGTTCTTGTGTTAACTGAACTTTATAAGCCTTAAGACCCAAGTCTTTAGGCAAAATTCGGTGTAATGACGTTTGTGGAATGCCCAATTCCACAAAACGACGAGGAATGGTCAAACCTGGGTTTTTTCAACACTTTGGGCTACAGCAGCAATATTATCAGTGGTTCTTGAGTGACGTGCACGGTTTTTATTCTTTACATCACGTACTTGTCCCAACAATATTTCCAACAATTTCTGTATTGCGCTCCGACAAGGTGCTTTAGTTTTGAGAACTGTGATTGCAAGATTTTCACCATTTTTGTAGTGAATTTTTAATAATTCCAATGAGTAATGGCGTAGTTTCTACTTGTCAAAGAATAATAGCGTCAAAAGTGACAGCTACCGAAATACCGTGTGATTCAAAATAACACCTCTTGTTGGAAAACCCTGTATAAAAAAATCACTATATCTCTGTATATTTTTAGTGTCCTGGTGTGTGCCACACACATTCATCATTTCACGAAGCACACATTGCTTCACACGAACATATTCCATGTGTACACAGTGTACACATTTTGTATACGGTGTACACCATATACATCTCATATATTTTTCGTAATTCAACACTCAACAATGTCTGCTTCGTGAAATGATGAATGTGTGTGGCACACACCATCGATTGAAATGCAATGTAGTGTACGGTATAAAAGTAGATGTGTACATTAAATGTACATGCACGTTTGGGCATCGATAATTAAAATGTACACAAACTGATAATTTTGTCGTTCTCTGATAGGCGGTCAAAAAACGAACAACTTAGAACATATTTGTTCTCTTGTGTGTTCCAAGGTAGTGATATGGTTGTAGTTACGGCTGAAAAATTTACCAAATAAAAATGACACCCAAAAAAATGAAGAATTTCCAAAAATAAATGAAAAAATCCCCCAAATGCCCAATATGAAAACTTCCCCAAAATTCTGAAAAATTCACCCCAACAAGAAAAATTCACCCAAGAACAATAAGAAAAATTACTGAATGTAAAAAACCGCAAAAAGTATGAAAAATACCCCAAAAAAAAATTATTATAAAAAAATCCATATATGATTGATTTTTGTTATGAAAATATCCCCCAAAATATCAAAAAATTATTGTCCATTTTTCATATGAAAAAGGCCCCAAAAACAAACAAAAAATGTTACGTAATAATTATGAAAAATTTTTTTGTGGGCATTTTTTATTTAGGGATTTTTCATACTGATATGCTCAATTGGTATGAACCCCGTCCAATTGATAAATGTTGATGTTCTTCAAAGGTTTCTCCTGCAGTTTCTATAATTTCAGCTGAGGCAATGGCACGCAGTGGTGTTGTTATATCTTTTACCGAGCGAGGACAATTTTTCGATTCACTTTCGATTAACAGTCTTTATTGGACGATTATAAGAACCATTTTGCCAAATGTGGTTTTCACAGATCCATCATTTACGTAGTAGATTCGAATTCGTCCGTAGATTCGAATTATTTGTATATGGTTTTCCAGTGAAATATATCTAATTTTAGTAAATTGTAATCTTTTCCTTGACTGAACTCTTCAACATAATGTTGGAAAACAAAAAAAACTGTAAAGAAAGGAAAGACCATCACTCAGGGGATGCCCCTATAAATGCAATGCATTGTGTTAGAGGAAGGAAATTAGGGTATCGGAAGGAGGAAAGAGGGAGTAGTGTTTGTTGACATTTGTTTTGAATTTCTGAATGTCACAACTGGCAGGAAACACATTTGCTAGAAGACTATTCCACATACGAACGGTTCGGCTAAAGGACGAATTTTCCCGCCTTGTGGCACTCCTGCGGTCAACCTATGCTCGTTGGATGAGACCCCATCTATAATAACTCTTATAGAGCGATCCCTGAGAAAACTCGATATGAATCGAGAGAAGCTATTACCGACACCAAATGCAATAAGTGTGCAAAATGAGTGCTCCGTGCCAGACCCTATCGAACGCCTTGGAAATATCCAGAGCCACGACTTTACTTTCACCAAGGCGGTGAATGGATCGACTCCATCGCTGCGTAAGCAACGCCATCAGGTCTCCAGTAGATCGATTTCTACGGAAGCCATACTGTCGATCATTGAGAAGGCCGTTGGTCTCTATATACTTAACAAGATGGTGGTTAACCATGCTCTCCATAACCTTTGAGAGGGCAGAACATATTGCTATAGGGCGGTAATTCACAGGGTTTGTGGCCTCACATTTCTTGGGGATCGGCTGAACATTGGCAACTTTCCAACGTGACGGGTAAATACCAGCACGGTACGACATGTTGAAGAGATTGCGCAATGGACGATCTAGCGTCGAAGAGCACTTACATAGGACAAGTGCTAAAATGTCATCCGTGTGCTTTTTTTAATAATTTATTTGAAAATGTGTTATAAAGAACTTAGTATATAGTACTTTTAATTGTCATGACTCTAGTCTACAAAAATAATCTGCCCATACTTTGATATTGTATCGACTGATTGTTCTAAGGATACTTTCCTACATTCTTGATCAAGTTGAAATTAAAAATAAAAGACCATTTCCAAATTTCCTAAAAATAATGAAAAACACCCAAATTGTTTTGGGGAATTTTTCATTATTTTGTATGATATTTTTTTTGGTAAATTCTTTATTTTTCGTTGGGGGAGGGTCATTTTCTATAGAGCCCAATTTCCCCAACACACCTCGTTTTTCTTTGGGAATCGTCATTATGGCATACAATAAATATGTTGCCTGAAAACGTGACATTATATTTTGAGGTTTCGAATTCTATGTATGCAGATGTGTGTGCTCCTGTGCCTGTACACACACGAAAGTCTACTCTCAGATATGGAAGTGTGTGCGTATGTGTGTCTGCATAACTAGTCTTGGTATATGCTTGATGTTCACTCTATGCCTGTATTCATCTTCTGTGATTCGCCTGCGGTTACTGCAGCCAGTTACCTGCACACACCCACGCACACACTCATATTTTGTGGCTTTGTCACATTTGAATTTATTCCTGCGTGTGTGTGTGTGCTTCTGATTTGTTACTGCTGGTGTGTTGTTTATTCTTTTATTCTTATTTCCGTTTCCAGTTTGTTTCTCCAAACCACATGCGCAGAAAAAAAGAAGTGGGAAAATTACTACGACTGGGTGTCTGTGTGTGTGTCTGCGAGTATGTGTGAGTAATAATATTTTTGAAGGAAGTTTTTAACAACACCTGCCAAACATTAGATTTTTTATATTCATCTGCTGTCTCTGCGTGTGTGTGTGCTCGTCTTTTTCTGTTGATGGTTTTTTTTTGTTTGGTTTATTCATCGTTCATTCCGTTTGCAGAAAATTAAAAACTCATTTCCGTTCTTCTATCCCAAGGGGTAATTTCTTCTCTGCATGAATTCATATTTGGGAAAAAAACAGATTGTCTAAAAGAGGCTGTGCAAACACAGAGGGAAGGCAACACCAAAATATGTGCTTGTGTGTGTGTGATTTCATGAAAGTTGGTAGATTTGGGGAGATTTAATTAAATTTGGTGAAATCATAAAGAAGTTTAAATCATACATGTAATTTTTCACACAACAACACACCGCACTCACCCACACTTACACACATACATACAATCACGTATTTTTCACAGAACGTAGAAAACAAAAAAAATATTTTTGTTTTATATGCACAGAGAAAAAAAAGAGTCATAAAAACACAGCCACTCAAATGAAATGAATGAATCAGATGTAAATTCTATTAAAATATGTTACATTTTATTCTTCTTCTTCATTATTGTTTGTGCTACTAAAAATTCTCCAGGGGCACATGATGTGTATGATGAATAATTTTATGAAAAAAAAAAAAAACAATATGATTACACGTATGGTTTTGGGACTTCTTAATGCTTTAACAGTTTTTAGCGATTTAAAGCGGATTAAAATCCGACAGAAATAGCGGAAAACCCCCACCGAAGTGGCAAAACAAGTAAACTTAGTGATTTTTTGTCCATTTAAAGTTCCCTGGACTCAAAGAACTGTGCCGGCTAAGTAATCGTTTAAATCGTTGACCTGACTTTCGAAAGCACATTTTGATGACCGATGCAGTTCAGAATCCAATTCCATCGACCAAATGTCTGTAACTTTTGACTTAGTAAACATTTTTGAGTTCTGTAAAAGGTCACAGATTTTATTTCTAGCTCTATGAAAAATGGCCCAAAAGAAAGAAGACTTCCCCAAAAACTAATGCAAACAAAATTGGGGAATTTTTCATTTTTTAAAATGTGTGTTGGAGCTACGACCCTAATTATCACATTTGAAAAACTGCACCAATTCACTTTTGTTTGGGGTTGTTTTTACTTTTCATTTTGGGTTTTTTATTACATATTAGGTTGTGCTGATATTGCATAACGAAAACTTACCCCAAATTTGGGGCGATCTTATTTGGGGGATTTTGCATTGTGTAATTTTCATAGAGCAAAAATTATTTTATAACATTTTTGGGGTAAAGAAAAGGCCATGGGGATTACAATTTGTTACTCATCTTGTTGCACTAACTGTAACTAATTGACCTGCAAGGCGTCAATTTAGGGCTTGGCAAAAGATCCAATCTAAATCAGTTTGTCATTCCTTAAAATCTATTGAATTGAATTTCAAGTTTCCAAATTTAAATTCAAAATTTTTAATAAGAAAAAAAGTAATTTTTTTGTGAGCGAAAAAAAAAAATAAAATAGATTAAGGATTTTCGACGTTATTGAGAATTTAGTGGAGGCCCATTCGGGTACCTCTCATACCTCGTGTTTTTATACCCTCACCCTACGGGTAGGAGGGTATATATCATTTGATACGACCCAAAAGTGTAACACCTAGAAATATTCACATTAGACCTCAGGTGTCTTTGAACCAAATTCGATTCATGACTTTCTGAAACGTTTGAGCCATGTCCGTCTGTCCGTCTGTCCGTCTGTCCGTCTGTCCGTCCGTCCGTCTGTCTGTCCTGCTGGTACGCACGATAACTTTCGAAAGAGTTAAACGATCACTCTGAAATTTGGCATGGCTTAATATTTTCCCAAAACTGCTTATGGGATTGCATATGGGCTATATGGCCACACCCCTTCGGGTACCTCCCATACAAATCTGCTATTTCGCCCACTTTAGTAAACGTGTAATAATATCAATATGCCCACTCCGATCTTGGCAAAAATCCGTATTTAGTAAAAGTATAACTGAACAAAGTTTCTGACAAAAACTTGGAAGTCTGGCAACTCCCCTT
The DNA here is from genome assembly GCA_958296145.1 of Hydrotaea cyrtoneurina. Lineage (NCBI taxonomy): Eukaryota > Metazoa > Arthropoda > Insecta > Diptera > Muscidae > Hydrotaea > Hydrotaea cyrtoneurina. Next base: position 43,624,051 of record OY282514.1, on the reverse strand, counting down.
CTGGTACCTCCCATACAAATGTACCATCCCGCCTACCTTAGAAATCGTGTAGTAACACCAATATGACCAACGCGATCTTGCCCAAATTCTGTATTTAGTAAATCTATAGCTAGACAAAGTTTTGGACAAAAAGTTGGAAGTCTGGCAACTCCCCTTCTGGTACCTCCCATACAAATGTACCATCCCGCCCCTGATAAACCGTCTAATACTATCAGTATGACCAACGCTATCTTGCCCAAATTTTGTACTTAGTAAACCTATAGCTATACAAAGTTTTGGACAAAAACTTGGAAGTCTGGCAACTCCCCTTCTGGTACCTCCCATACAAATGTACCATCCCGCCCCTGATAAACCGTCTAATACTATCAGTATGAAAAACGCTATCTTGCCCAAATTTTGTACTTAGTAAACCTATAGCTATTCAAAGTTTTGGACAAAAACTTGGAAGTCTGGCAACTCCCCTTCTGCTACCTCCCATACAAATGTACCATCCCGCCCTTGATAAACCGTCTAATACTATCAGTATAACCAACGCTATCTTGCCCACATTTTGTATTTAGTACAGTTATAGCTAGGCAAAGTTTTGGACAAAAACTTGGAAGTCTGGCAACTCCCCTTCTGGTACCTCCCATACAAATGTACCATCCCGCCCCTGATAAACCGTCTAATACTATCAGTATGAAAAACGCTATCTTGCCCAAATTTTGTACTTAGTAAACCTATAGCTATTCAAAGTTTTGGACAAAAACTTGGAAGTCTGGCAACTCCCCTTCTGCTACCTCCCATACAAATGTACCATCCCGCCCTTGATAAACCGTCTAATACTATCAGTATAACCAACGCTATCTTGCCCACATTTTGTATTTAGTACAGTTATAGCTAGACAAAGTTTTGGACAAAAACTTGGAAGTCTGGCAACTCCCCTTCTGGTACCTCCCATACAAATGTATCATCCCGCCCCTGATAAACCGTCTAATACTATCAGTATGACCAAAGATATCTTGCCCAAATTTTGTATTTAGTAAATCTATAGCTAGACAAAGTTTTGGACAAAAACTTGGAAGTCTGGCAACTCCCCTTCTGGTACCTCCCATACAAATGTACCGTCCCGCCTACCTTAGAAATCGTGTAGTAACACCAATATGACCAACGCGATCTTGACCAAATTCTGTATTTAGTAAACCTATAGCTAGACAAAGTTTTGGACAAAAACTTGGAAGTCTGGCAACTCCCCTTCTGGTACCTCCCATACAAATGTACCGTCCCGCCTACCTTAGAAATCGTGTAGTAACACCAATATGACCAACTCGATCTTGACCAAATTCTGTATTTAGTAAACCTATAGCTAGACAAAGTTTTGGACAAAAACTTGGAAGTCTGGCAACTCCCCTTCTGGTACCTCCCATACAAATGTACCATCCAATATTTTTCTATAGCATTCGGTATTTTAGGTTGCTATTCTGACTTTTCATCAGATGTTACATCAAATGATGGTAGCTACGGTCACTTTTGACTTTGCGATACTTATGAGTATGAGACTTGTATGTTTTTACTGAGGGTGAGGGTATATATAACTCGGTTTACCCGACTGCAACTTTTCCACTGGTTTCTTTATAAATTTCTTAAGTTTTATAATTCTTTTTTCCAATATTTTTTTTTTTTTAAATTCTGAAAATATCTTTCGGATTAAGAGGCATTAAAGGCAACTACTAAAACTAATTTTGTGATCAATTGTTTTAAAAAAAATATTTTTAAAATTTTAAATATGTTTTAGAAAACTACACATGAAGCAAAACCATTAAAATCGATTAAGGATTTTCGATTTTAGTGGCGGACTAAATTTCCTAATTTTTATAATTCGTTTTAATTTTTTTTAATTTCTGAAAATGTCTTGCAGGCAAACCGCGTTTTTATACCCTCACCCTACGGGTAGTTATACCCTCACCCTACGGGTAGGAGGGTATATATCATTTGATACGACCCAAAAGTGTAACACCTAGAAATATTCACATTAGACCCCATGTGTCTTTGAACCAAATTCGATTCATGACTTTCTGAATCGTTTGAGCCATGTCCGTCTGTCCGTCTGTCCGTCTGTCCGTCTGTCCGTCTGTCCGTCTGTCCGTCCGTCCGTCTGTCCTGCTGGTACGCACGATAACTTTCGAAAGAGTTAAGCAATCACTCTGAAATTTGGCATGGCAGAATATTTTCCCAAAACTGCTTATGGGATTGCATATGGGCTATATGGCCACACCCCTTCGGGTACCTCCCATACAAATCTGATATTTCGCCCACTTTATAAATCGTGTAATAATATTAACACGCGCATGTTCGATCTTGGCCAAATTCCGTATTTAGTAATGCTATAACTGGACAAAGTTTCGGACAAAAACTTGGCAGTCTGGCAACTCCCCTTCAGGCACCTCCCATACAAATGTACCATCCCGCCTACCTTAGAAATCGTGTAATAACACCAATACGCCCAATGCTATCTTCCCCAAATTTTGTATTTAATAAACGTATAGTTAGACTAAGTTTTGGACAAAAACTTGTCAGTCTGGCAACTCCCCTTCTGGTACCGCCCATACAAAAGTACCATTCCGCCTACCTTAGAAATCGTGTAATATATCCAATATGACCATCGCGATCTTGTCCAAATTTTGTATTTAGTAAACGTATAGTTAGACTAAGTTTTGGACAAAAACTTGGCAGTCTGGCAACTCCCCTTCAGGCACCTCCCATACAAATGTACCATCTCGCCTACCTTAGAAATCGTGTAATAACACCAATACGCCCACTGCTATCTTTCCCAAATTTTGTATTTAATAAACGTATAGTTAGACTAAGTTTTGGACAAAAACTTGGCAGTCTGGCAACTCTCCTTCTGGTACCCGCCATACACATGCACCATCCCGCCCCTTATAAACCGTGTAATACTATCAATATGACCAACGCGATCTTGCCCAAATTCCGTATTTAGTAAAGGTATAACTGGATAAAGTTTTGGACAAAAACTTGGAAGTCTGGCAACTCCCCTTCTGGTACCGCCCATACAAAAGTACCATTCCGCCTACCTTAGAAATCGTGTAATATATCCAATATGACCATCGCGATCTTGTCCAAATTTTGTATTTAGTAAACGTATAGTTAGACTAAGTTTTGGACAAAAACTTGGCAGTCTGGCAACTCCCCTTCAGGCACCTCCCATACAAATGTACCATCCCGCCTACCTTAGAAATCGTGTAATAACACCAATACGCCCAATGCTATCTTTCCCAAATTTTGTATTTAATAAACGTATAGTTAGACTAAGTTTTGGACAAAAACTTGGCAGTCTGGCAACTCTCCTTCTGGTACCCGCCATACACATGCACCATCCCGCCCCTTATAAACCGTGTAATACTATCAATATGACCAACGAGATCTTGCCCAAATTCCGTATTTAGTAAAGGTATAACTGGATAAAGTTTTGGACAAAAACTTGGAAGTCTGGCAACTCCCCTTCTGGTACCGCCCATACAAAAGTACCATCCCGCCCCTGATAAACCGTCTAATACTATCAGTATGACCAACGCTATCTTGCCCAAATTTTATATTTAATAAAGTTATAGCTAGACAAAGTTCGGACAAAAACTTGGAAGTCTGGCAACTCCCCTTCTGGTACCTCCCATACAAATGTACCATCCCGCCTACCTCAGAAATCGTGTAATAACACCAATATGCCCAACGCTATCTTGCCCAAATTTTGTATTAAGAAAAGCTATAGTTGGTATAACTTTTGGACAAAAACATGGAAGTCTGGCAACTCCCCTTCCGGCATCTCCCATACAAATGTACCATCACGCCTACCTTAGAAATCGTGTAATATCACCAATATGCCCAACGCGATCTTGCCCAAATTTTGTATTAAGAAAAGCTATAGTTGGTAAAAGTTTTGGACAAAAACTTTGAAGTCTGGCAACTCCGCTTTTGGTACCTCCCATACAAATGTACCATCCCGCCCCTTATAAACCGTCTAACACTATCAGTATGACCAACTCTATATTGCCCAAATTTTGTATTTAGTAAAGCTATAGCTAGGCAAAGTTTTGGACAAAAACTTGGAAGTCTGGCAACTCCCCTTCTGGTACCTCCCATACAAATGTACCATCACGCCTACCTTAGAAATCGTGTAATATCACCAATATGCCCAACGCGATCTTGCCCAAATTTTGTATTAAGAAAAGCTATAGTTGGTAAAAGTTTTGGACAAAAACTTTGAAGTCTGGCAACTCCGCTTTTGGTACCTCCCATACAAATGTACCATCCCGCCCCTTATAAACCGTCTAACACTATCAGTATGACCAACGCTATCTTGCCCAAATTTTGTATTTAATAAAGTTATAGCTAGACAAAGTTCGGACAAAAACTTGGAAGTCTGGCAACTCCCCTTCTGGTACCTCCCATACAAATGTACCATCACGCCTACCTTAGAAATCGTGTAATATCACCAATATGCCCAACGCGATCTTGCCCAAATTTTGTATTAAGAAAAGCTATAGTTGGTAAAAGTTTTGGACAAAAACTTTGAAGTCTGGCAACTCCGCTTTTGGTACCTCCCATACAAATGTACCATCCCGCCCCTTATAAACCGTCTAACACTATCAGTATGACCAACTCTATATTGCCCAAATTTTGTATTTAGTAAAGCTATAGCTAGGCAAAGTTTTGGACAAAAACTTGGAAGTCTGGCAACTCCCCTTCTGGTACCTCCCATACAAATGTACCATCCCGCCTACCTTAGAAATCGTGTAATAACACCAATATGACCAACGCGATCTTGCCCAAATTCTGTATTTAGTAAAGGTATAACTGGACAAAGTTTCGGACAAAAACTTGGAAGTCTGGCAACTCCACTTCTGGTACCTGTCATACAAATGTACCATCCCACCACTTAAAAACCCTGTAATACTATCAATATGCCCAACGCGATCCTGCCCAAATTTTGTATTTAGGTTGCTATTATGGAACTAGTAAGTTATTTATAGAATTATTATAGAATGCCTATTTAAATTCCTACGTACTGCGTGACAGAGTCAGTGAATCAGTGTCGAGGGTAAATATATATTAAGATATGAGACTTGTATTTTTTTTACTGAGGGTGAGGGTATATATAAGTCGGTTTACCCGACTGCAACTTTTTCACTGGTTTTTTAATAAATTTCCTCATTTTTTTAAAAAAAAAAAACATTTTTTTAATTCTGAAAGTATCACGCAGGCAAATATTAAAAATAATATTAAAAATAAATTAGGGGTCAATTTCAAAATTTCAAAAAAATTTTTTTACAAAAAAAAACTATTTATAAAGCACAACTCAAAACTAAATTTCCTAATTTTTATAACTTTTTTTTAAAATTCTGAAAATGTCTTTCCGATTAAGAGACACTAGAGGCAAATATTAAAAATAATGTAGTGATACATTTTTTAAAATTTATTTCAACAAAATCGAACGATTCGTTTTCGACTTATGGCAATTTACATTAGATTGCATTAAAAGGAAACGGATCCGTTTCGTGTAATATCTTCATTTAGGAAATGTTTCTTTTTAAAATTTCCTCACTTTTTTTCAAAAAAATATATTTTTTTAATTCTGAAAATATCTCGCAGGCAAATATTAAAAAAAAATTAGAGATCAATTTTCTAAAAAAAAATTTTTTTACAAAAAAAAAACTATTTATAAAGCACAACTCAAAACCAAATTTCCTAATTTTTATATTTTTTTTTTTAAATTCTGAAAATGTCTTTCCGATTAAGAGGCACTAGAGGCAAATATTTAAAAATAATGTAGTGATAAATTTTTTAAGGTTTATTTCAACAAAATCAAACGATTCGTTTTCGACTTATGACAATTTACATTAAATTGCATTAAAAGGAAACGGATCCATTTCGTGTAATATCTTCATTTAGGCAATGTCAGTAGTTTTTAAAAGAAATTTTCTTCGGAAAATGTTTGGACCCAAGTTAGTAAATGGTGAATTTCGACGACTACTAAATTCACCATCAGCGTAAAAGGCATGATATGTTGTATGAATGGAATAGAAATATTTTTAGGATAGGATGTTCCGAAAGCGAGAAATGTAGCGCATGCGGAGGGGACTTAGAGATGGCGGAACACTTCATGTACCAGTGCCTAACCTAAAGAAATCAGAAGCAAAAGTTCGTAGCAAATTTACTTCTACTTAAAATGTGTTAAAAGTCCGTTTCAGTGTCTAAATAGCTACGGGAATAATGCCTTCATATATATCTGGTAAGGTTTTTAGTTTAAAGGGTTTCAGTTATTCAAATGTATGTTTTCGTTTAAAAAAGATTTACTAAAATGCAATTGGCCATACACTTTTGTACACCACTGTATGTACTGAATAGCCCTTTCACGAAACGATATGACCATAATGGAGAAGCATAGCACAAATGGCGTATACTTCTCTTACTAATTAAAGCACTTTGCAATTATAAAGTTTATAAAATTACTGGAGGGTAATTTAAACTCTGCTAACATTTAGGGAGGACGCAAACGATTCATGGAAATAGGCACTGTGTTCGTACTTATGGGAAACTTTACACGAGAGTGTACATTTTCCTATTTATAATTAGCATATGTTTATACAGTCATTATCAATTGTTTTGCTTCCAGAGAAGCTTCCCTTTCAATTTGTGGCTGTACATATAAAACTTACAATTATACACTTCCTCATACATATGTATAAATATATTTACTCCAATATACGAATGTTTACATATGGAAAGGTTTGATTTTGTATGTACTAGTATAAACTTTCCCTAAACTAAAGTTATTGTGATACGTCGTAATATGAAGAAAATGCAAATTTAAATTGTTAGACCTGCTGATGAAATACAAATCAAATCTAATGAAAATATTATGCAATTGACAAGCTAGCGTCGATAAGCACTAACATTAGGGCTGAAAGTGCTGAAATTCTATTCGTGTTCAAAGTTTTGTTTACGTTTAAGTCTGAAGCCTTTTAACTCTAGGTGCCCGAGAAAATATCTAGACAAGTTTTCGATCAAGTTTGATTGCAAATTGGGTTATCCATTTTTCTTTTTAAAAGTAAATGTAAATAAAAACATATAAAATATTTTTTTTCATGATATTTCTTTTTATTATAAAGTTTGAACGTTGACATTATGTGTGAAACACACATCATTTAAATGACCAACACGCGAAGTGTTGCAAACATTGATTCTTTTGAGGTAATTTTGGACCACTTTTTGGCACATATTGGGTGGTATCTCAGCCATAACTTGACGAATGTTGGTCCTTAAGTGCTCAAGAGTTAAAGGTTTGTCTGCATCAACACAGTCATTCGCGTAGCCCCCCCAAAAAAAGTCTAATGGTGTCAAATCGAATGATCTTGGTGGCCAGTTGATGTCACCACGACGAGAAATTACGCGGCCAGGAAATGTCTCTTGCAATAAAGCCATATTCGCTCGAGTTGTATGGCATGTGGCACCGTCTTGTTGAAACCACATATTCTCCAAGTTGTATTCGGTTATCATACGACCATAACGCTTCGAATTGACGGTGACAGTCGTTCCCTCGTCGTTTTCGAAGAATTAAGGTCCAATCACACCTTCGGACCAAAGAGCTCACCAAACAGTGACTTTTTGTGGATGTAATGGGCTCTCTTCAATTACTTGAGGATTCTCAGAATCCCAAATACGACAATTTGGTTTATTAACACCCCTACCGAGTGAGAAATTTGCTTCATCGCTGAAGAAAATTTTGTTCGAAAAATCGCCGTCCAATGCCTGTTGTTCAAGCACCAATTTTACGCGTTGTGTGATAGTTAAGCGATCCATTTTCGTCAATGTCAGACTTCCAACTGAAAAAAAATTTGTTTAACAACTTAGTTTGACAGATGTCGAATTCCAGCCCTATTCCACGAAATGGATAACCCTTTACAACAAAGTCATCATTAATAAGTGAAGGCTTTTGGAATATGTTGAACTTAAATTTAAAGCTATTTCAACTGCACAATGGGTAACTTTTTTCGAAACCAACCATAGTGTATATTTTGTTTTTAAAGAAAGATGTATGTGTATTCTTTGTACAGAACCGATTTTTGAGCTGGATATCAAGAATTTGGGGGTGCTTGGGAAATTTCAAAGACAGATTTGTATTGTATTCGACAAGACCTACTAGAATAATGGTATGGCTCTTCGTTAATTTTTATTTGTAGCATTGTTTTATGGAAAGTGAACATGCAAATGATGCTGTGGCTAACGATCAATGCCAGTGTTTTGCACATAAAAATTATGCCGATCCCAGAAAACTGATTAATATTTTTTAATTTTTTAGACTTATGCACAAATTTGGCTAAATTTAAAAAAAATCTTCGACCATAATTTTTTATTTAAAAACCTTTGTGGTAAACAAAAGTTTGTCTACATAATCATTTGGTAGAGAAGTTAGTAAAGCGTTTTTTAGTTTTTGTAGGACTAATCAAGTCAAATATATTTATTTTCTGTATATATTTTATCTTTTTTTAGGGATTGGAAGATTTTAACCCTAGGATAGACTACTTGGTCTGGCCAGACCAAATTTGACTTTGAGCGCTTATAATTTTTTTTAAATGCAAAAATTAAAAAATTGAGGGTGTTGATATCTATAAGGGAAGTATGCTGAATCGGACGAATTCAATTTTGACTCGAAAATTGCAAGCTAATGGGGAGAAATTCCTGTTGGAAAAAAATACCACTAAACTAACATCTTGGTCTGAGTAGACCACAGCAATCAAGCTATGAGTTTACTCATGAAACCCTCATGAAAGGTAGAAGTTTGGTTTTGTTTTTGCTTTTGTCTTTGTTTTTCTCTTTATTTTTGATTTTGTTTTGATTTTTATTTTGTTCTGCCTATGAAACCGAAGCAATCGATCTAGAAGAAAAAATAAACATGAAATTTGATTTTATCAAAAAAGAGGATGTTTTACCTTTTTTGTATATTATTTTTTGTTAAGAAGGTCACAAAAAATAATATATATTTACATTCCAAAATATATATATTTTGGAAGTATGTAGATACAGTTTCGCTTTAAATGACTATGTATAACACATATCAACAATTTCCATATGAATTAAAACCCCATGATTAGGTATACATACGGTGACCATTAAACCAATAAAGAAATAGTGTACACATTTTTAAGGATTGCATTTATTTTATTTAAAAACATAACATTAAATTCATTGCCATAAAAAAACGAACTAAATACATACATATGTACATACATACTCATGTAAAAATATATGTACTTTACTATTGATATTTCTCTACAGAATGTATTTTTTGCAAAACATCAGCTCTATTCGTTAAGAATGATTTAAATTCAGTGCAATCCATTTCAAAATTGCATTTTATAATTAAGAGAGATTATAATGTTTCTAATTTCATTTGAGATTTCTCTGAAGTACAAATATTATTAGATATCGAAAAAACCCTTTCTGTTGGTGCATTTGACGCAGGCAATGCAAATGCAAAATCAACTAATTTCAAAATATTTTTATAAGGAATATTTTCATTGTCGAAGAATTTAAAAATTTCAACCCACTTTTTATCTGGAATTATTTCGGATTTTTTCCATATTTCTATTTTGTCTACGTTTGCGTAACTTTTTACTGAAGTAAATTCATCAAAGACGTCGTTATTATTTATATTTAAATTATTTCTAATTTCTATTACTTTAGCAAACGATTTTTCTACTTGCTGCCAAGATGGAACTGTTTTTAAAAGTACCCAAGCAATTCCCTCAATTTCTCTAAATGATTCATCCCATTGGTGCAAATAATCAATACAAGTTCTGTAAAAATGTTTTATTTTTTCTTTCAGAATATTAACATCAAATCCCTCAGACTCTAGATCTGAAATAGAGTTGCCAAGAAAATTAAGTAAAGACCAAGAATAGTAAATAGAATAGAAAAGTGGACAAAAGTGAACACACGAAAGAAAAAGTGTACAAATAGTGTACATGAAAAAATTAGTGTACAAGATGCTCAAATAGTGTACTGTCCACTATAATAGTGAACGGATGGTCACCGTAGGTATACAGTATGTTTATAGCCAAAAATCTGTCTATTATAGTCATGTGGTCTGGCCAGATCAAAAGGTCAATTTAGTGATCGAAAGCTTATCGCCTATCCTAGGGTTAAAATGAGCAAATAAGGACATTTGGCAGTTTACAAAAATGTCACTGCTTTGGAATGGGTTCACCAGTTTTTACGAATCTTGTAAACTATTAATCGGTATAACTCTAACAATTCCAGAACAATAATCGTTTTTTGTGATCTCAATAATTTTAAAAGTTATGGACGAAAAACTGGCGTTGATCGCTATCCACGCCCAAAATCATTTCTACAATAAACTAGAAACGTCTCACATAGAGGTATTTCATAAATCCAGCCGGCGAAAACATAAACAATTGATTTGTTTTACTAAAAAACAGCTATATTTTCATATATTCGACATTTGAAACATAATACAGGATTCTCCAACAAGGTGTGTTCCGGTATTTCGGTAGCTGTCACTTTTGAAGCTTTTATTCTGTAGTCAATAACGCATTTTCTATTTTTTCCGATCCATGTATTAGTACTTTAGGTAGTGTAGGTGTCATTGGGTGCCAATGATACAATTTTACTTAGAGTTGGTCCGTTGCTTCCGCATTATTGTTAAATTGTTCAGTTAATATTCTATATCCGCTTGATATGGACTCGAAAATAACTTTAAGTCTAAATACCAGTCTAAATACCAGTAATTTCCGAGGCTAACTTTGGATCTTCAAAAATCTCCTGCTTGTGTTGCCGTCATTTGTATTCCCAAAATTTTTTTAATCATAATCTTGTTTCATTGCGGAATCTTATTTGTATTTCATAATTTTTCTCCCTTTCGATATTTTTTTCTTCATCCGCGATACTTTTTTACTAGTAATTTATGTACTAAAAATGTAATTCTCTCATGTAAAATATTTTCAAAATATTTTCTTCGTCGTCTAAGTGGTTAAAGTCCTTGGAAGTTTTTCCACAAACATAACAACAACTTGTGGATGGAAAATACCCCAAATGAAAAATGCAAAAAATAAAAAAAAATCCTCCAAACGAAGAATTCCCCAAAGCAAATGAAAAATCGCCCCAAAAGCCCAATATGAAAATTTCCCCAAAAATTCTGAAAAATTACCGAATGCAAAATACCCCAAATGTTATCAAAAATGACCCAAAACAAAAAATGTAATATTACCTTGAAACTAAAAAAAACTAAAATTTTTTAATTTTAGAAACATTTTTTTTGGGGATATTTTTAAAATTTTTGGGGAATTCTTCATTTTTTTTTGGGCAATTTTTTATGTAGATCATTTTTTTTATAGAGCCGAAAAGACTCATAAACATTACGAGCAAAAAAAAATTCTTAGGTCGATAGTAAATATTTTGAAGCTTACCTCAAAACTGGTCACCATTTAAAATTGTCTTTTAGTTAAGTAAGTAAAATCCGCAAAACATTTGAATCACCACAAAAAAATCGTAACGAAAGAAACCCGTAAAACACATAAACAAAGTCAGTGTAATAAATTACACATATACATATAAGAATAGAAATAAACCAACAGACATTTGCCCATAAACGAGTACAAGGCCACCAGTTTTGGCAAATATGAATAGCGTCTGAGGACAGACTTACACACACCTGTGTGCACTCCCCGACGCAGAACAGCGTCAACACCGTGAAACTGAAAACGTAATACGCAAAAATTACTTCAATTTTCCTTTACACTCTAGAGGAAGAACCGGGGAAACACGAGTGTCGGTAAGAATATTGCTTCCTAATGTGGGTTGGGCGGGGGATTTGCCTGGATATGGAACGGCAGATCCTTCCAGGAGCTGTGAAACTATAAAACGTGAATAAATGCCAGCAACACTTGAATACACAGCCAACCACAATCACAAACACTAGCAAAGCAGGGAATTTATTTCACTAAACAGAGTTTGTCTGTGTGTGTGTGCACATATTTGTGTGCATTAGTGTGTGTTTATGCTTATTTCTTAGCGAATCCACTTTATTTGTGTTGAGTGTTTTCCGTCTTTTCTTGTTTTCCTCTTCCTCTTATTCCACTGGTTCATCATCTTTTCTGGTTTAACGTTTATTCCCCGTTTTAGTCAGCTTGTTTTTTGCATAATCTAAGTAGAAATCTTCTCAATCTCGTGCAATATTACGTTTGATTCTTCCTAAGGAGGCGAAGAACAACAAAAAAAAAAAAAAACGGCAATGATGACGCCATTCATGTCACCACTACTGCAACCGCCGCCGCCGCCACTAGAACTTTTGTCGAAGTTCAGCACAGAGATAAAGGAGAGACCATGGATAATAGGAGGAGTAAGACATGTTATGCACATGCACACGTATCCTCGCTCATGCAGGGGAAAGGCTCATAGCAGGGTATTCCCAAGAAACCCAAAAAAAAACGACTCTTTAAGTTACGAAGTTAAATTATGATAAACGACGCGTACAAATTAGAAAGCAGCACAGAAGAAAATACATTTTGTAAGGGAGGTTCAACATGCACTTTTATAGACAATGATAAAAAAAATGCATCGTTCCCGGATACAATGGACATTTTGTACGCTCCAAAGAGAGTTGGTGGGGTACAGATTAGCAAAAATCCTTAAGGACTAGAACATATCGCCACCAGAAATTCAACAGGACTAAATATTTTTATTACAATTATTTTTGCCAACTCGCCCCAAAAATGTCCACGTGGCGCTGGGGCAACTTTACACATGAAACTGAAAATAAAATGAACCGAAATAAAAAAAAATTGTCGCGTGACAAAAAAAAAAGCATATTAATAACTACTCAGGAAAAGCCAAACACTTGTAAAATCGAAAAACTGTTCTTGTTACATCGTTAAGGAATTCGCCTATAAAATTTTACATTTTGGATAATAAAGAGTAACATTTTGCACAGACATGTGTTTTAGACCATTTTCTAAGAATCAATCTAAAAGCAGATTTTGGGTTTTTTGATGGTTGGTCATACAAATGTCACAAATTCCTAATGGGAATTATGCACAAATTGAAGGCACACGACCATTGGCTTTGTTATTGCCATGACGTTTGGGCTTTGGAGCAGCTCCCAAAATTATATCTAAAGAAGCGGATTTTCACGTGTTGGTCGCGAAACCAATGCATCCTAAGAGACTGGATTTTAGCGGCCATTTGTGCAAACGGCGAGCGCCACAGAGGCTTAAGAGCTGCTCTTCAGGCGACCATCGAACATGCCGCTATACAGATAGAGCTAGGAACAGTCACCAAGGTCTTGTAAAATTGGGTTGACAAACGAGGCAGCCACATGGATGAAATCATGTTCCATTAGGGCTCTATTACACCTGCCCCAAAAATACGAAAACGAAGGATTGTCCTATAAAATGTCATACTAAATTGGAGGAAATTTTTCGTTATGAAAAATTCCCCCCACAAAATATGTCGACTTTTTTTTTTAAAAATTTTTAGACATTATTTAATTTTTTTGTTTTTGGGCAGTTTTTCATAAGAAAATTAACTCAAAATTTTGCAAAGGGTTTTCCAACAAGTGTTGTTATTTTGAATCAGCCGGTAATTCGGTAGCTGTCACTTTTGAAGCTTTTATTCTTTGACATTTGACAAGTGGAAACTACGCCATCTTAATATATATTTACCCTCGACACTGATTCACTGACTCTGTCACGCAGTACGTAGGAATTTAAATAGGCATTCTATAATTTTCTATAAATAATAATAATAAAAAAAATAATATTTTTTTTGTACAGAAATTGTGTTTTCCTCAAAAATTTTTTTCACTAATTTTTTTTTTTACAAAATTTTTTTTTTTTACAAACTGTTTTTTTTCCACAACATTTTTTTTTTCAACAAAATTTTTTTTTTCCACAAAATTTTTTTTTTCCTCAAAATTTTTTTTTTCCACAAAAATTTTTTTTTTCAACCAAAATTTTTTTGTTCACCAAATTTTTTTTTTCAACTAAAATTTTTTTTTGTACAATTTTTTTTTTCAACAGATATTTCTTTTTTCAACAAAATTTTTTTTTTCCACAAAAATTTTTTTTTTCAACAAAATTTTTTTTCCATATTTCAACGGGCGCCATAGGCGCATTACAACTTACTAGTTATAAAATATGGAACGATACACGCTTTAACAACGCATTGAAATTATTAAAAATCACTACAAAAATGGTGAAAACCTTGCAGTCACAGTTCGCAAAACAAAAGCGTTTTTGGGTCGTCGTGCAGCACCTTGTCGGAACGCAATACAGAAATAGGTGGAAATATTCGAGCTGTTTGGATAAGTTAATGATGTGAAGAATAAAACCCGTGCACGTCGCTCAAGAGCTACTGAGAATATTGCTGACGTAGCCCAAAGTGTTGAAGAAAACCGAGGTTTGTCCATTCCTCGTCGTTCTTTGGAAGTGCATAAAGACTTGGCTCTTAAGGCTTATAAAGTTCAGTTAACACAAGAACTCAAGCCGGCCGATCATCAACACCATCATCGTGTCTTTGCTGATTGGGTCCTTGAAATGCATGAAAATGACCCGGAATTCCATATTGACTGATGCGACCCATTTTCACCTCAAAATTGTCGCATCTGGAGCTCGGAAAACCTCAGAGTTATTGTTGAGAAGACACTCCATCCTCATCGTATGACTTTTTGGTGTGGTTTATGGTCCGGCGGGGGTAATTGGACCATCAGTTATCGAATATGAGGTTGGATCAACATTTACCATGCATGGATTGCGCTATCGGGAGATGATTATTGCTTTTTTATGGTCAAGTTTACGATATTTGTTTGCTTTTCAACAAATTAAAATGTTTTCCAGTTTTTTTGAGTCTTTTCAATGACTTTAAAGGATTGTGTTAACAAAAACTATTCTAATTAACCGCAAATTAATTTCTCTGCAAAGGCATTGAATGGTCGGTTCATGGTGGCTTGCAGCTGGAATTCAATTTTGATGAGCGACGGAAATGGTACTTTGTACAGCATGAATTCCATGGATATTTGAAGTTGAAGTTGACTACATTTATATTACAAATTTCAATTCCAATTCACCCTCGCCACCCACAACACCACAATATGTGTGGGGGCCATTAAAATAGCAAAATCACGAAATAGCCATTATAGTAAAAGCCAGACAAAAGTCAGAATTTCAAAAAAAAATATATATATGTTATTCGTTTTAACTGTGAAATGAACACCACCAGAAGAAGAGATGATACAACGGAAAACATAACAGCAAGGACATTTGCAACAACAATAAATAGCAACGAACTATACATACCAGCGAAATAGGAAAAGACAAGACAAGATAAATGAAAATGTGAAATAGAAAAGCTTTAGATGACATTTATTCACGACAACCAACCAACACAACCACGCCGCATGGCATGTGTCTCCGTCGCCCGTTCCACTGCACGTTCAAGCGCTTTCGCTAGCATCATCTTTGGGCTGCTTAGTCAGGACAACAAAGTTAATACTAAATGTTCCCGTCACAAAGACGGAACACAACGACGATGACGACAACAACAACACCAACAACGACACCAAAACAGCCAAGAACAAATTCCATGTGGAGTAAGATCTGGCGACTGCCACTTGCTTACTGCTTACGGGCAATGGCTGCAAGTATCATGGCCAATGTTGTTGTTACGTTTAATAAGTTTCGTGCTCAACAATACAGCGAGTGTCCGCTGTGGGATGATGGGATTTGTAGAGCGTCTAAAGCGGATTTTATATGGACAATAACCTTTGACAATAGTCGTTCACATGTTGAAGAAGAATGTCTATCAGAAGTTTAGTTTCCATGATTGACAAAAACTATGGATTTTTTTTTATAAGGAAAGCAGTACAATAAAATAGTTTTGGTCAGCCGGCAATGGCCGCTGGCCATTCAATCGGTTCAAACTACGTTAAGCAAATATGACTAAATAATTTTGGATTAATTTCATGAGGTTGGATCATTCCATGTGCAGTACCTTGAAATATTGATATGAGATCGATTATTATTGATCTGGTAGGTCTATGAAATTTGCCATGATGACGACTTATGATGAACATATTTATTCATATTTATTTATTGGTTCGCCCTCGCGAAGTGGTAACCATCTGGACGGAATGCGAGGACCTACATATCAGGCGAGCTGGCCATGCTGACAGGAGTTCTCTTCCAGGAAGCGATAATCCTTTACGAAATCTTCCTTAGGTTCAACCATGTCAGAAGGGCCCTCGACACAAACAAAGAGTTCCCCATCTCCGACACCAATGTCAACAAATTCATCCAGCGTCTGTTTCCTCCCATATTGGGCGGCTGGACGGTCTGCGTCTGTCTCAATAGGAGCAGCAGCATTAACTACACCTGATAGTAGGTATAAAAGGCAAAGCAGTGGGAGACATGGCTGAATTGGCAAGCAAAGGGAGCCATAGTCTAACTTCAGGAGCCCAAAGTATTACAATCAGTTATGGAGACAATATGTTGTCGGCACAAATTGGCGACGCCATTTGTAATAAAAACAAACTTTATGTACATGAATTTCTCCCAACATTTCCGGATGAATCATAATTCGTGTGTGTTTTACCAGTGTTTAAAAAAACATGTTTGGTGATCAAATTCTTTCTTTAGCTTTAGCTATTCATATTCGTATTTCCAAAAATATTGCCTAAGAAAATGTTTAGCTTTTGTAATTAACAACAAATCACAGCTTTTGACTTTGATTACCTGTATTTTCATTCGTTAGCTTTGGCCGAAGATGAGAAAATGTTTAAATTGTATCTTCAGCTTTAGCCAAATCAGCCAACAACCAGCCATTGCTTATAAGAAAAAGCTGAAAAAAATATTTTTCAATAGCTGCAAAAAAAATCGTTAGCTGCGCGGAGGGTAAAAAAACCCAATGAAATAAGGCCCCAAACCTTAGTATTCATTTTTTCATTTAACTAAATGACGTATATGTTTCTTCAGTTTTTTTTTTGACTATCTGCTTTTGTCAACTACTTTAGCTGCACGTGAGAAAACGCTCAGTATTCCCTGTCAGCCGTTGTAGGAGAAAAACCACGGGTCAGGCAAGTTTTAGCACCGTCTAAGCAGGCGAGTGACAGCCGTGGTGTGGTAGGTAGTGTGTGCGACTTTCACACAGAAGAACCCGAGTTCGAAACCGGGTAAGACCATCAAACATTTTTCAGCGACTGTTTCCACCTCGTAAATGTTGGCGACTTTACGAGTATGAGAGTAATCTTTAAGCCATGTAAAACTTCTCTAGAAAAGCATTAGCCGTTCGGAGCCGGCTTTAAACAGTAGTTCCCGGTTAGTGAGTATCCACATTATCACTGATTCGAGAGAAGTTCTCCGTCTGTTCCTTCATGAAATATTAAGGGAAATAAGTAAGTAAGTATAAACAGGAGAGTATTATCTCTCCGTGGTACCGGATGTCAGCAAGAAAAAAACTGCTCTATGAAAAATAGCCCAAATGAAATGTGACCCAACAAATGAAGAATTCCCAAAATAAAGGGAAAATCCCCCCAAAAAGCCCTTTATTAAGAATTCCCCAAAAATTCTAAAAATCCCCCATAAAATATAACAAAAATTACCCAATGCATAATCCCCCAAACATTATGAAAAATACCCCAAAAAACAACAATACATCGTAATTTGGAAAAAAATTAATTTTTTAACAAAAAAAAAAACAAAAGTATGAGAACAATTTTAATTATTGTACTTTGTTCGAGCTCGATTTTTTTTACAATAAGGGGTTGTGGTTACGAGCCTAATTATCACATTTAAAAAATGACCCCAATTTCAAAATGAACAATGTACCCAGCAAAATGTTACATTTTGGGCCGAGTTTTCATTTTTGAAGTGGGACCATTTTCCAAATTTGATAATTACGGTCTTAACCCCAACATTATAAAAAAAACCGCGCGAATGACGGCAATATGTGACTCACATTTTATTTTGAAAATATACCCCAAAAAACTGAAAAATTCACAAAAAAAAATGGGCAAATTTTTCATTGTTCAAATTTTAAAAAATGGGGAATTTTTCCTTCTTCGATTTTTAAAAAATTGTCATTGTTCAATTTTTGGGTAATTTTTTATATGAAAAACGAAAAATGAAATATTACCTGAAAATTATGAAAAACTCCCGAATTTTTTTTACCAGATTTTTTTTGGAGAATTTTTCATATATTTTTTATTTTTGAGGCATTTTTCATTTGGGTTATTTTTCGTAGAGCCTAACTCAGCCTTTTGGTTTGTTATTTCAAAATCTAAAATTTTACTTGTTGTTTTAGCTTGTTAGCTCTGTATGAGTTACGTTTCTGACAGGAGCGTGTGTGTTCGATAGGTGCTATCCAGCATATTTAGGTTGATGTGGTTCAATGTTGTCCCCAGGGTTCCATATGTCGTCCATTCAAATGAAAAATTCCTCAAAAAAAAAAATGGTGAGTTTTTCATAATTTTTAGGTAACATTTCATTTTTATTTTGTGGGAAAATTTTCATAACTGAAGTCTATCATGTGTCAATTTTTTTAAAATGTTGTTTTTTTGCTTTTTTCATAGAATTTGTGGGCTTTTGTATTGGGTAATTTTTCATAAATTGTTTGGGGTATTTTTCAGAATTTGTTGGGGACTTTTTAATGTTGGGCTTTTGGGGAGATTTTTCATTTATTTTGGGAAATTCTTCATTTTTTTTAATTAAGATTTTTTTTTTGGAGAATTCTTCATATAATTTTTTTTTGGAGTATTTTTCATAGAGCCAGTGGCACACTTCGCTGTGTAAGGTCAGTCGAAAATAAGGAGACCTCTGAAACTCATTAAAAACTTGCGAAAGATTGCATCAAACTGTAATAGCTTCCGAAGATATTTGGGTTGTAATGAGAAACAACTCTATGCTTGCTGATTTTGGTCGATTGCCTGCGAAAAATATATTAAAGAAAGAATGATTTCTAACCCATGGCCAACTTCACTTGTCACAAATTTAAAATATCTGAATTGTATCTACCTGAAAACGAACTATCATTGACATTCGGTCTTATTTAAATATCGTCCACTTAATATCAGCTTATATAGTAATAACCTTGTCCTGCGAGTACTCCCTTTTTTATTTGTATGTCAGGCCATCAGCAGCGAGTTCTGCTGCAATTTAGTATGCAAAGCCATAATTTTGTAATTCGATGAAAGGTTGAGCATATTGGCGTCTATAAGACGAAGAGCAATCACATTTATACAAAAATATAATTTCATAACAATATCTTAATTTCTTTTTAAAAAAATAATTATCTGTGTTTATTTATATATGAGAATCAATTGCCGATCATTTAAGCGTGAAAACCATTGGAAATTGGTTATTCAGAACAAGAAAGTGTAGCTTAACAACAATTTGTATCCGTCTGCGACACCTCTTGCAAGAGTATGTGACAGTCTGAGTCTCTTAAGGCTGCTCGTCCATCACCCACCATGTTCGCGGCCACGCTCAGCACACAATTTGAGTTATATTAAAATATCAAATACAAACCCGCATAATATAAAACACACCCTTTGTGCCATAAACAACTCTTGTTGAATTATTGCATTTTTCCTATCTCTGAGTTTTATATGCTTCCATTGTCTTCACTCTGTTTCCCACCGACACACAAAAACAAAACATGCAAAGGATCACAAGTCACCGCACAGAGGATGACTTTTAGTTTTGGTCTCGGTAGTGCAATATTTTATGGCTGGAATTTAAATAAATATGCATAAATGTCCATATTAAAATCGTGTAATTTATTCGTTGCCATGCCGAGAAAGCACAATTTCCATTTGGTGGGGGATTATGTTTAAATTCCAAGAAAAGTCATTGATATTTGCTTCAATTATTGCGGAAATCTAATATGCAATCATGTGCAGCAATTAAGGAAGGTTCTCAGTGTTGGGCCAACAAATATTCAGGAATATAATTTTGTGTAATGAGCGAAATAGTAATTTTATTCCTGCGTTGTTGAGTAAGTGAATATTTTTCGTTTTTTTTTTCATTTAAAATGAAAATCCTATCAATTGCTGCCAAAAGGAAATTATTTAAAGCAGCTGGCGAAAAATATGCCAGTCTCCATTTACGTTTAGTTTTATTCCTGAAGATAACATCACAAACTACTGGACTTGTGCAAAATCTAAACGAGAAATTCGCCAAAGATGACTTCACAAAGTAAATACTGGAGTTGTGCAAAATTTAATGGACAATTTCTCTAGAATTTATTAAGAGTTTCATGAAGTTGTTTGGCATGCTCGGTACATGTCTACGATTTGCATATGACATTTCTATTTTAAATAATATATGTATATTCTTTTGGGAAATCGTCATGCACTGGCCATCTTGCTGTCCAGTCTTCATTTCTTTGCTGACCGGTACAGACTTCACCAGATCTCCTAGCAACAATCCAATAAGCGAACGACCCACATGCATTCAACACATATGCTGCAAATTAATTAGAAATGTTGTTGCTGTTGCAGGAACCTTCATTGGTTTTATGAGTCCCCCCCCCCCATCTTTTTTCCTCACATGTACAGAGCCGGTAAAAATAAAAGCACCAATAGTGTCTAAAGCAGACCGACCTCCTAAAGACTGAACAGCACTTTACGGCTCTATGGCAAAAAACCGGATAAAAATGCCAAAAAAAAAATGAAGAATGCCCCAAATGAAAAATTAACCGAAATAAATGAAAAATACCTCCAACATTCCAATATGAAAATTTCCACAAAATATTATGAAAAATACAACAATTGATTTTCGTAATTTAGAAAAAGTGTATTTTTTAACAAAATAAAAATCAATAGCTTAATTTAGAAAGGGCGTAACTGGATTTTTTTTGCGTTTTTTTACATATTTTGATAGACCATTGTCAAATACACATCCCATAAATTTCAGGGCTTTGTGTTCTAAAATACCGGTTTTATTGCCCTTTTGCAAAAGAGAGTAACCAAAATCCAAAAAAAAAAAGTTTCAGAATTGAATTTGTTGCACATTTTTATTTAAAATTGCCTTTAACATTTTTTTATGTCTTAAGTTCTTCAAAGTTTTTACCCTTATATATACGCCCTTTCTAAATTAAGCCATCGGCATGAAGAATCGTCCCAAATTTGTATTAATTTTTTTGGGTCGATTTTCATTTATGAATTTTGGCTATTTGGCAAATGTATTAATTTGAGTTGTAACTCCAACACATTTAAAAAAAAATCTAACTAAATTATAAAAAAATGAACTATTTATTTAGTTGGTGCTATTATTTTAACCGCATCTGTGTGTGCACCTGTTTTACCGATGTCGCAATTCTTAAACTGTACTAGGCACAACTGAGTATACATGAATTTATGCTTTTTCATTTGCATTTTCCATGCCATTTGCTTACCTCGACGACAAGTGCAACATTCAGTGGCCAGCCATCGGTGTCTGTGGCAACTAGTGCCACACATATAAAATATTGCCATTGCATTTCGGTTTCTGTTTCGTTGGCCACTTTTCGTCCTCCATTCGTTTTCCTTTATTTTCGTTTATAATGGCTGACCCATATTTTCTGGTTATATTGCCACTTTCTGCTATTGTACGTCTTCGGTGCGGCATCAACATGAGTTGTAACAATGAATAAAGTGTCTTTTGGTTACTCTCAAAAAAAAAAACACCAAATTGCTAAATGCCTGAGCATGACAATCGCACAAGTTGTGTACGCTGCTGCACAGTGGGACTGAATATTATAGGTATTCGTTTATTTTTTAAAATTCGCTGCAGGTCACCGTTTGCAGTAGATTATTTTCAAAATTTCGAAAAGAACACTCTAAAAGAATAATAATTAATTTCAAGCAAAGGAGTACATGACAACATTTTATGCGAAATATTTCTGAAATTGCATTTAATTTTTGAGTCTGTCCATAGACATTCCTTACAGACGAGCAAACAACAATTTGGACAAATCAAAAGAATAATATGTATTTGGATTGAAAAGGAGATTGGATAGATTTTGGGCTCAAAATCCATCGTCACGGATATCGATGATGTGCGATGGGACATTTTATTAAGGTTCGTGCTCTCATATTAGTGAACCAATAGCCATAATAGGCAACTATCCCCATCCTCAGGACAGGGACATTAAAGACAACCCAACTAAATAAGACGATAGTAAAGCTGCGAAGAGCTCGCATAAAAATGAGCTTTGTGATGACTTCAGAATCCCCACCACACCAGTAACAATTCCTCAGCATAAACACTTCACTTACGCCAACCGACTTCGAAGGGCATGTACAACAGTAGCACTTTTTGTGCGGACACTGCCACCAAATCCAGACCGGGTATAGTAGGGAAAGCATTTTCCATACCAAAAGCTGGCGGGAAGCAACAGAGATCCAAAAGACGGTGAAAAAATCTTCCAGTTTTACATCATCGCCTGAGCTCCAATTAGCCATTGTAGTCCCCTGAAAGGAAAGATATCCACGGACAGATGTCAAGTGAGCGAGAAAAAGATAAGTCGATCTCAACTTGAAGAGCGCAGAACCAGTGAGGATGACTGCTATACTTAAGTTGACGGTGCCAAATGTCATAAAGACGTAGAGTTCATCGGATGCTGTAATAGGAAAGCTCTTGACTTTCTTAATTACAAAACAAAACAGCATGATTTGGAACTAGCGGGGATATCATTGCATATCACACAGTCTGTGTGAGGCACAGACATTAACAACAATTAAATTACTTAATATCCACAGACATGCCTAGCTTGCTACCGATAGAACTGTGGTGAATTTCGTTCATGCAGTACCTACTTATATTGTTACTGTACATATGTAACTGTTGATATTATGTCCAATCTTCCTAGAAACCCTTTCCCCCCTATTCAGGTCCTTAGGTAGCAAACCGTTCAAAAGTCAAGGAAACAAACAACTAGAAAATATGAACTTCCTAGGAATGCTTGTAAAAAGTTTATAAATCCACATTTGCTTTCTAGAATAGCTTTAGTCAATTTTTGGAGCATATGAGTAATATTAATTTGAAAGACTAACACTAATACGTAGTTACTTAAACTGAATAGATTTGTTGTTTAAAATTTAGAAAACTGTTCCAATGCCAAAATGGTTTACAAATGGATTGATCGTCAAACTTCATTAGGGGCCGTCATGTAAGTTACAAATTGTAATACATGATTTCATTTCTGTGGCACCCTAAAATGTCTTCGACAAAGCTTGTTTTCCAATTTTCCATTAGAATAACAAAAAAAAGTGTGACCAGAAATGGCTGCACTGTAAGGTACTTCGTAAACAGACAACTTTTAGACCACTGTGCATCTGATGAAATGACTCATTTCTTTGTTTTATGTTTTAAGTGGAAGCGATGTGCCCCGCTACTTAATTTGCGAGATATGAGGATGTTGCAATAATGCGGTTAATTTTGAACAACAAAAATTATGAAAAAACCCAAACTCTTATATATTCTTCATAAATACCTATTAAAATATCATTTCATTCCAAGAATCCATTCCCCTCTAATCATCGTCTGGCACATGTCAACACCCTCATCTTTAGGCACCCTCACCAAATCTTCTGCGTGTACATTCGTGTCTCTTCAAATGTATGTAACAAAAATGATTCCTTTAATGTGGCCTTGTCCTCAATGCATCTCACTTTGATTATGGCGCTGCTGTCTGTGGTTGCTATTTTTCCGTTAGAGCCCATTTATTGTCGTTGCAGTAGTGAGTGGTGCGGAGTGCAGTAATGGTGGCAAGTGTAGTCAGTGCAGGCATTGCCGGTGTTGGTATTGCTGGTGCACAGAACAATTTCACATGACAGACTTACTGAGAGAAAGTCGATAAATGTAAATGACAAAACATGGCTGACGACAAGTAAAACCACTAAAGACAGATGTTGATAGTCACTTACTGATGATGATGATGCTGTTGGTCTTAGTGTTGTTGGTGTTGCCCGCTGCCATACACCGATACTCATGGTGGCAATGATTGGACGCTGTTGTTGCCAGTACGGCACGGTGGTTTGTATAGAAATTATAGTTGTGGACTGAAACTATAATTATGTAAAGATGGAAAACAGGAAAATGATTGAAATGAAACACAAACAATATGAACCATTTCAAGAACAAAAAGCAAATACTTTTGGATTCAGTACATGGTCAGCTGTATTTATTAATTTATTAATTTATTAATTTATTAATTTATTAATTTATTAATTTATTAATTTATTAATTTATTAATTTATTAATTTATTAATTTATTAATTTATTAATTTATTAATTTATTAATTTATTAATTTATTAATTTATTAATTTATTAATTTATTAATTTATTAATTTATTAATTTATTAATTTATTAATTTATTAATTTATTAATTTATTAATTTATTAATTTATTAATTTATTAATTTATTAATTTATTAATTTATTAATTTATTAATTTATTAATTTATTAATTTATTAATTTATTAATTTATTAATTTATTAATTTATTAATTTATTAATTTATTAATTTATTAATTTATTAATTTATTAATTTATTAATTTATTAATTTATTAATTTATTAATTTATTAATTTATTAATTTATTAATTTATTAATTTATTAATTTATTAATTTATTAATTTATTAATTTATTAATTTATTAATTTATTAATTTATTAATTTATTAATTTATTAATTTATTAATTTATTAATTTATTAATTTATTAATTTATTAATTTATTAATTTATTAATTTATTAATTTATTAATTTATTAATTTATTAATTTATTAATTTATTAATTTATTAATTTATTAATTTATTAATTTATTAATTTATTAATTTATTAATTTATTAATTTATTAATTTATTAATTTATTAATTTATTAATTTATTAATTTATTAATTTATTAATTTATTAATTTATTAATTTATTAATTTATTAATTTATTAATTTATTAATTTATTAATTTATTAATTTATTAATTTATTAATTTATTAATTTATTAATTTATTAATTTATTAATTTATTAATTTATTAATTTATTAATTTATTAATTTATTAATTTATTAATTTATTAATTTATTAATTTATTAATTTATTAATTTATTAATTTATTAATTTATTAATTTATTAATTTATTAATTTATTAATTTATTAATTTATTAATTTATTAATTTATTAATTTATTAATTTATTAATTTATTAATTTATTAATTTATTAATTTATTAATTTATTAATTTATTAATTTATTAATTTATTAATTTATTAATTTATTAATTTATTAATTTATTAATTTATTAATTTATTAATTTATTAATTTATTAATTTATTAATTTATTAATTTATTAATTTATTAATTTATTAATTTATTAATTTATTAATTTATTAATTTATTAATTTATTAATTTATTAATTTATTAATTTATTAATTTATTAATTTATTAATTTATTAATTTATTAATTTATTAATTTATTAATTTATTAATTTATTAATTTATTAATTTATTAATTTATTAATTTATTAATTTATTAATTTATTAATTTATTAATTTATTAATTTATTAATTTATTAATTTATTAATTTATTAATTTATTAATTTATTAATTTATTAATTTATTAATTTATTAATTTATTAATTTATTAATTTATTAATTTATTAATTTATTAATTTATTAATTTATTAATTTATTAATTTATTAATTTATTAATTTATTAATTTATTAATTTATTAATTTATTAATTTATTAATTTATTAATTTATTAATTTATTAATTTATTAATTTATTAATTTATTAATTTATTAATTTATTAATTTATTAATTTATTAATTTATTAATTTATTAATTTATTAATTTATTAATTTATTAATTTATTAATTTATTAATTTATTAATTTATTAATTTATTAATTTATTAATTTATTAATTTATTAATTTATTAATTTATTAATTTATTAATTTATTAATTTATTAATTTATTAATTTATTAATTTATTAATTTATTAATTTATTAATTTATTAATTTATTAATTTATTAATTTATTAATTTATTAATTTATTAATTTATTAATTTATTAATTTATTAATTTATTAATTTATTAATTTATTAATTTATTAATTTATTAATTTATTAATTTATTAATTTATTAATTTATTAATTTATTAATTTATTAATTTATTAATTTATTAATTTATTAATTTATTAATTTATTAATTTATTAATTTATTAATTTATTAATTTATTAATTTATTAATTTATTAATTTATTAATTTAAATAAATTTTTGCTTCATACTTTGCAACAAATGGTTACATTTGTATTTCTTATTTTCTGTTTATTTTTTTTTTACTTTTTTGTTAATCATTTGTCTCCTATAAGCCACTGTGCACTGTTTGGTTACAACTGCAGTTGTTTTCGTCGTAGCTATGGCTGTGGCTGAAACTGCCACCACACAGCTGCTAATGTTGGCCACGCAAAGCAATCAGGACACAAGGATTGTCCTGCCATACTTGATATGCATGGCATAGACTCTCGCTTTCTTGCAGTGCCATGGTAGCCTTGAAATGACCAAGTTTTATTATTTATTTATTTATTTTATTAATTACAATACAAAGTAAATTTATATTCTAATTTTGGGTCCAAGGATAAACCGAGTGACAAAGACTATTTGGCTTGATGTTTGCAGCGACAGACCAAAGCCTCTGGTGGGAATCGAACCCACAACCCCCACGCTGATAGGCAAGCACGCTACCAACTCGCCTACCGGGGCGCTTACCAAGTTTTATATGATTATATACATTTTTGCCTACATGCTTGCATATCTTGTTGTTCTTCTTCTTGTATGGCCATTATTTAATTTCTTTTTCATGTCATGCTCATTATTTTAATGTTGCCATACATACATACAGATATGTTTTGCTGCCATTGTTGCTGGTAATAGCTGGTTGGCTGTTCAGAATGTATTAAGGTCATATTTGCTGTGGCATTTCTCGGCTAGATATTGCACTTTGTTCTACAGGCACACACACACATGCAAACACTCACACATATGGCGAACCAACCTATTATTAACATGCCACGGGCGCTGGGCCACATGCACGAGTATGCACATCAACATCAGCCTGGTGTGACATTATTAAACTTGACTTATTAATCAAGAGAATGCCTGAAAGTATAAATGTATGTAAATTTGTCTATATACTCATACATACATACGTATGTGTAAATGCACTTACAACATTTTCATTAATCTGAAAGACTTGTAGTCGTTATTCATATTGTTGTTGAAGGATACTTAACCATTCATATTCGTCATTTACATACGAGCATTTACTACTAACTTTTCCCTAAACTAAGTAAATATTAGGTCAAGGAAATGACCTAAGGCACATTTATGGTAATCACATGTTAAATGTTAATTATGGCCAGTTTATTAATAACATGAACGGTCGACCATGTTCTCTTCGAATATCAATAATTTTTAATTTTGTTTCTGATCGTTTAATGAATTTGTGAAAAGCTATTAAAACTATTTAAATAAATAAAAGTGAGGAAAAAACTAAGTAAATGTAAGTGTCCATTAAACGAATGTGCTCCTGGGTATTTCATATGTGGGGGACTACATTCCGAAATAGAACAATGGACAATTCTGGTGAGTGTGGTGAGAAGCTATTATTCTTTGACAGTTGACAAGTAAAACTATGCCATTACTAAAAATGGAAAGATACACGCTTCAACGACGTATTAAAATTATTAAAATTCACTACAAAAAGGGTGAAAATCTTGCAGTCACAGTTCGCAAAACTAAAGCATTTTTGAGTCGTCATGTAGCACCTTGTCGGACAGCAATACAGAAATTGATGGAAAAATTCGAGCTGTTTGGGACAAGTTAATGATGTGAAGAATAAAACCCGTGCACGTGGCTCAAGAACAACTGCGAATATTGCTGCTGCAGCCCAGTGTTGAAGAAAACCCAGGCTTGTCCATTCCTCGTCGTTCATTGAAATTGGGCATTCCACAAACGTCCGTACTCCGTATTTTGCATAAAGACATGGGCTAAAAAAATATTGATTTATCTCAAAAAAGCCATTTTTCTTTGAATACCAAAATAACACCTCTTGTTGGATACCCTCTGATCCCCTTATAATTTCTTATAGAAAAACCCCTTTAACAAATGATCGACAAATCTCTCCAGATATTTTAAAATATCTTGTCTAGCATAATGACATAAAAAGTGTGCATATTTCTAATGCTGATGAAATCGACTTTTTGAGATAGAGATTCATCGTAATATTACATTTATAGTTCTCAATAACGAAACAATAAATTCATATTATTTTAGCAATTTAAGAGCTTTGTAAAAAATCAAGTATTCTTTGGAATTGAGTCCACCCGTCAGGAATCTATGTCGTGCCACTTTTCCAGAACAAATATTAATAAGTGCGACTAAAACAACAATTTAAACTCAAAAAATATTTATTTCCCTCTTTCTTATATGAAACGCTCCAATGGGCAGCATAGGAAAACAAAACTGACGATTCTCCGATACGATACCCCTGGCATACATCTTAATTACTTAAGTTGGCTCCACAACATCTTGTGGGTTGGCCACCTTAATACGTGATTTCCAAGCACTTCGGTCTTAAGCGTGTTCATCATACCAATGGATTTGCATGTCTTCTTCCGCTTGGTACTTCCACCAGATTCTCGGTGTTCCCTGTCTGCGCTTTCCATGGAGCGTTTGTATTCATTCTACCGACATGGCTCAGTCAGCGCAATCTCCGTATATTTAAGCTCTTAACTACATTTATGTCGGGATATATCTCATACAGGTCACGGTTCGTTCGAAGTGTATACACCTCGTTAACTTAAACCTTTTGAGAAGGATTTTTCTCTCAAAAACACCAAGCACAGCATCCTCTGATTTGTTTTAATGCCTTTTTTCAAAAAAAATCTTTACCGAAAGTCATATGCCAATCGATTTAGTAACGTTACTGGGCCACACACTGCCTCTCCTAGTGCCGACACTAATTCAGACACAAAAAAAACTACTTATGTTCGCAAGTGAAATCTCCTTAACGACTTTTAATATAAAGCATACGACACACTTGCTCATTAAACTTTAATGACTTAAACAAAACACTCCATAATTACAGCGACAATCTTGTTAAACTTTCATAACTTTTTGCAAGTTACCAAACACCCATACAAATTCCAATACAAACTTACCTTCCACAAGGCAATACATCATCTGAGGACATCACAGTATTACAGACGGTAGGAAAAACGTTCGCTTACCTGCAAAAGAACAAAGAAGCAAAAGAGCAGAAACAACAAATATTAGTCCCAATTAACATAATCACATTAAAGAGTAACTAAGAACAACGAAAGTTTTTTTTTTTTTAAAAAAAAAAAAAAGAGACACAGGAAGATTTCCACTATTTTGGGTCCTTAATCCAATTTATATATTTTTTTACACGAAACAACTGCAGCAAGAGACCAAAAATGGGGCAACGGACGAAGGAATTTGAAACAATCTCTCCAACACACATCGTTATTTCGGATAAGCTTTTTTGTTTGTCTTTACGTTGCTATGACCACCAGTTTGCTACGGCATGCATAGCCAGAAAAATCAACGGAAGGACATGACGAAAACGGGTGGAAAACTAATGGTAAGTTATTAATAATCTGACACACGTCAACCGAACTTTAAGCCAAGTCAGCAATTTTTGTTTGAGTTTTCATGGTACAACAAAAAAAAAACAGACAGACACGAATCGAAATCAACAACAGCTCAAACGAAAAACTAAAACCCCCTAACTAATCGTTGAGGGTAGTATGGAAAGTTGGAGCAGAATAAAAAATGGTCTAGGTTATTTTTTTGGAGAGGTCTAATAAAGATTATGAACATGTTTGACTATTTAATATGTATGTATTTAATATGTATGAGATACCAGTTTCCTACAAAAGGCCTTCGAACGGATAATGGAATCTCAATATATATTTACAAATGTTTTTTTAATGTACAAATAGAATATATATTCGGAAAATAAGTTATCCTGACTGTCTCGTATAGTGAATTTTTCTTGTAATGGAGTCATTTCAATTACCTGATTCACTTGTAGGTAATTGTGGTATTGGAAGGAGGGATTTCTTTTATATTCTTAAATTTGACAATGTCACAAACAGAACGACTGCATAACGAATTTTCTGTGTAGTATGTCATGCGAGCAACTGGCCATTCGACCATGAATGGATTAGAGTCCCTGGCTAGTCATGTGTCCCGGCTGAATGTTGAAACATCGGGCAACAGAAGACGGTTAGCAGGAGAGCAGTTGCTATTAACGTTCCGGCGGTACCCTATAAATTTGGATACCCTATGATTTCAATGATTTCAAAAAGCGGTGCCACTTCGAGAATATGAACGAACACGAACATCAACCTGTCTCTTCATGCCCAGATGAAGGTTGTTGCCAACCTCCAGATGACTTGGCCGATTATCAAGTAAATATAATGAGAGAGGTTGCTGTCATTCACATAGAATAGTGTAGATTAGGTTTGCAGTCTGAGAGACACTCCTAAGATCAATATGCACATTAGATGGACCCCGTCTTTAAAAATATTTATCAAACGAGAAAAATCGAAATAAATCGACGGCAGTTGTGTTGTGTCTCTGTCATACAACAATCCCAGATTCGTGTCTTGGGGACCATACAATTAGAGACTAATCTCTAAGTATATAAAACTTCTTCAGAAAAAGACATTCGACTTTGGGGGTATACCGGGTGGTTCACCTAGAGGATACTTTTTTAAACAAATGTTATGTGGAGAGCATGTGCTAGGTAGTGAGTGCGACTATTACTCACCGAACGCTGTTTCGCATCCTGGTAGGACTCTCAAATATTTCACAGTGGCTGATTCCTACTTCATCGAAAACTTTTTTTTAGAAAAGTATTATCCATTCGTAACCGACTTTAAATAGTAGGTCCCGGTTAGTGAGTATACAAAGTATATAGCGCACAGATCACTAATTCAAGAAAAGTCTGTTCCTTCATGGAATGTTAAGGTGAG
The DNA here is from genome assembly GCA_958296145.1 of Hydrotaea cyrtoneurina. NCBI lineage: Eukaryota > Metazoa > Arthropoda > Insecta > Diptera > Muscidae > Hydrotaea > Hydrotaea cyrtoneurina. The sequence goes on along the minus strand of OY282514.1, from coordinate 43,592,933 downwards.
ATAAGTAAGACTTCAAGGACACATTTTTTTCTTTGCTAATGCCGCAGAAAACACCATTTCCTGTTAACAGTGAGTGATACAGAGGCGTGATAAACCAGAGTATGAAGACATGGACTTTGACAATCTTTAAGCTCAGCAGGATAGCGCGCCATGACACTCAGCTCACTCTGCAATCGATTTATTGCGCACCACGTTCTTTATATTCTTCGATTCATTCTCTGTGCCGTGATTATTGCTGATTTGAGAGAAGTTCCCCGCCTGTTGTTTCAATGAATTTTATGAGGGGAATAAATAAGTGCTATTTTGATATTGTTAGCTTTTCCCCGTCTAAATCTTGACAGAAAGTCGGTATTATATCTCCGGGGGAACGAGAGGCTGTGTATTCGCATTATTATCTGACAAGGTGTAATTGACTCATTGATTCCCAGTTTGAGCCTTAGAAATGAGCAACGATTTTTGTCCAAAATATATTCTTTAGTGACGTAGGGCATTTTCCTTTCGATGAGTAAAAAAAACCATTAACCATTAAAACCATTTTCGTTATCTGGTATTCGAGCCTTTTCTAAACCAGTCACGAAGCGGAAAATATACATACACTAAAAGGTACGTTGGGCTGAGTTATCTGCACTTTAACTGGACAATAATGTCGATGCAGCTGCTGAAATGGTTGAGAAGATAATTCTTCTTATTCTTATAAACGAAGATTACTTTAATTAAACCATCAAAGAATTGACATGCAAAGAAGATGTCAGATCTTAAGGGGAAGCGTTCAGATTTTGGCGTTTAAATAAAAATGCCACCGCTGAGTTGCTACGTAAGCAGGCAAGATCCAATTGTGCCAGAGTACTTAGGCGCGAAGTAAGAGCTTTGGGTCAGGGGAATTAAGAGCTTTGGGTCATTTGTTAAAGGGGAAACCAAAATTCAGCGTCCTGTATTCCAACTCTTGTTAACAATGACCAGATATTCACTGACTCGGTTGACTGTAATATTTGCAAAGAACTCATCTTTGTCAGAAAGCAGTCAACCAATCCGCGTGATCGACAACATCTCTAGTTCGATGCCTCAGATATTTTTCCCAACACGTGGATATAAAAGAGTTTCTAATAAAGGGAAACACAATGGACCGAAACGTAGGTTGTATATTTCAACTGACGGGCATCTCTCTCAACCTATCCTAACCTGTACATGTCAGTAATATCCATGGCGCCATTCGACAGTTTTACAAAGGAGATCAGATAAAATACTGGTTTTACGCTGACTATATACACGTTCTCTTTTGTAAATATCTAACAGCTGACTTAGGGCGTCTGTGTATTAAATGTTCTTTGTCTTGAGCTCGTTCTGACAGTTGTTTTTAATGGCGTATAACAAATATAACTGCCCTTAACATACCAACATCCGGGAAAAGAAGATGACGAATGAAGCACAAGCATTCGAACTGAAATATAAACATTCTTTCTCTGTCATTCTCTCTCCGGTGCAGGTCAAAGAGGGTTATTGTTTAGTGTTAAGAGCGTGGGAGTAACGACGAGGTGTTCAAGAATCAAAAAGGATAAAATCAGTTTGTATGCACACAAAAACAGTTGGAGGCAACGCAATGCGAGTGAGTGTGTGTGTGTATTTAGGTCTGAGTGCCTGTGTGCGTGTGTGTATAGTATGCGAGTGTGTCCAACGTGATAAGCTAAGTTGATTGTAAACAGCCACACACATATATGGAAGTTTTTGTTTCTTCTAATAGTTTAAACAAATTTAGTTTTCACTTCAAAATCACACATCCGCTTGCTATGCATTCAAACAAACAAAACAAAAAAAAGTTTGCAGCTACTTAGAGCTTAGAAAGTGTTTCATAGAAGTGCCGCCAGCACTCAGCGGCACAGTGAACTATCAGGGATTTAAATCATTGAATATGAGAGACTTGTGTGTGTTTGTCAGGTCCAGTGGTGGTTTAATGGAGCGAATACATATTGTGATTTAAATTCTGAATATTAGAGAAAACAACCAAGTATTGTTGGCATCACGGTGGCAATTTGATTACAAAAGATACACTCCAGGGCGAGGTATTTCAATAAATACCAAATGTGTAAATGAATTCCAATGTAGGAGATTTTTTTTGTGGAAATGAACGGTTTAATAAGTTACATAATGGAGTCGAAGCTCTTACTTACATATTTACCTTAACATTCCATGAAGGAACCGAAGGGGAACTTCTCTCGAGTCAGTCAGCTGTATACGATATAATTTGTACACTCACTGACCGGGACCTGCTGTCTCCAAACATCAATGCTTTTCTAAGGTAGTCTAATATGGCTTAGGCATTGCTCTCATACTTGTGATGTGGCCAGCATTTACGAACCTTGGTTCCAAAGCGTTTGCGACTACACATTTCTTAAAAACAAATCTCCCACTGTGCCAAAAATATGTTAAATGCAGGTTTGTATTAAAAGTTTATTCTTTAAGTGAATATACTCGTATTTAACTTTGTTTTGCGTAGCGGCGGCGGGAGGAGTGCCAGAAGCCCATCGTTGCCATTAATTGTAGCGCCAGAGAATGGTCAGCGGCAGTCGGAGTGGCATTTAATGAATAGATTGTTGAAGTTGCTAAGACATTGTGTACATACACGCTATTCGCTCAGTTTGTTTTACTGTTTTAGAATCTATTAAAAGTTTTGCTTATAATGAATTTGTATGCTACACGATGAGGCTAATGTTGTCTCTCGGCAGTTGTTGATGGACATAATTGTTGGAAATGAGCAAATACTTTGTGCTAGACAAGACGAATGTATTTCTAGTTGGATTTGATGGCTAGTGTTTTTATTGAAACTATTTTTCTCAGCCCCTGATTTCATTATTGTCTCAAATACAATTCACAGCAGATTCAACCTGCCTGACTGTATGATATGCATGAAACTACAGTATAAAATTCTGATTCAGTAAATTTTCACAAGTTCAAACCCATACAACTTACAAATATTCAGTGGCCAAATATTCAGATTTACCAAAATGCTGCAACAGATAAGAAGACACTCCATCGCCATGGTAAAATTAACACGAATGTTGTCATCAGCAAAAGAGAAAATTGGATTCACTGTCTGACCCAACAGGTCGTCTATTAAAATCTATATAAATAAAATTCCTGCATGATTGACTGACTGATTCATCACTGTCCAGACCAAATGGCTAAAGCTAGAATCATGAAATTTGGAGAGTATGTAGCCCTTGAATCCTAGGCATCCGCTATTGGAAATTCGGATTGGAAGGGGAATGGAGGAAAATGTGTCTACAAACCCCTAAAAAATACGAAAAAATACAAAATTGTCAAATATTAGAATTTTTGTTGGAAAATTGATCCACGACTACGATTGGCAACAACAGCTGGAGATGAGTTAGAAATAGAACGAAAAAGGGGTCAAGAGGGGATAAGAAAACGGATAATAAAACGGATAATAAAAAAAGGCGAAACAAATTTTTGGCAAAAAATATGTGGATAATAGTTTGAGAAGGGACGAAAAAGCGGCCAAAACGTTATAAACGGCACAAAAGGGGGAAAAACAAAAATATGTGTGAAAAAAAATCAATAAGTATCGATATGAGTACACCGTGTTATACCCCGTAGAACTCCAGGGAAATATCCAGAGCCACAAGCTGGCTTCCGCCTAGGTGGTTAATGGATCGACTCGACTCCATTGTACCGAAAGAAACATGATCTCCAGAAGGACGTTAGATACTTCAGAAGGACGTTAGATACTTCACCAGAACCCTCTCGAACCTTCGAGAGCGTAGAATATATTGCAATTGGGTGATAATTTGCAGGATTTGAAGATTCACCCTTCTTGGTGATCGGATGAACATTGACAGCTTTCCACTGAATATAAGCACAGCGCGACATGTTGAAAATATTACGCTATATAAATATAAATATACATATACATAATATACTATTATAATAATAATTAATAATTATCCTAACTAAAATACATTCCTACATTCCTCATTGTAAATTCTAGTTTTTATTCCACAGACAACAGTAACGGATACGGCAATCGCATTTCACACCGATATCGAACACACCTATGAAAGATTTCGATTGCAATGTATTTCCTGCCAGGTAATTTCGTATATCATCCCCTCGATACTGTCAAGGTCCAAACATTAAAATTAGGATCATAAACTTGGCCGCTATCAAATTGCCTCCATTTCAATCAATCTGTTGATCGTAAAAAACTGTCTACACAACATTTTATGCATGAAACGTTACCAAACGGAACTGCTCCATTATTAACCATGACCTTTAGCACCGCTTGTCCAACATGTAAAACGTACGAGTAATAAAGAATAGAGAATGAAACGACAGCACTATGTGCCTTTCCTAGCGATTTTCATTGTTTTTACGACATCACCTGTTTATGATTTGACTGCCCGCCTATTAGTTGTAGATGCCTTCGCTATGTTTTCTTTTTCTTATTTCGGTTGATGTTCTGCTCAAAACTTTTAAGATTTCAGACACGTTTTGTTGCCAGAAATGATATAAAACGTAAAAATGTGGTCACAAACTATGGCGAAACATGTACGGTTTTTTAAGTTATTTTCTGTTTTTTTTTTTTGGTTGGATCAATAAATGCACGAATAAAACTTTGAAATTTAATGGACCATTTGGCAATGATAACGAGGCAGAGAAAAAAAAACCGCCATGTTTTTCTTTACATACATAGATAAGCGAAACTCTTTAGTATGCCGGTAGACAAAATAACAAGTCAAAGCATTACATTAACCGGCTTTAAAGATTTGGTAAAAGAAAAAGAATGATCAAAGCCAATAATGTTCCAAATGTTAATTTTTTCCCCCTTTCTATTTCTTTTTGGTACAAATCTTGTTACCAATTTTTTTTTTTAAATTTTCTTTTTTGTGCCACTTTTTTTTATCCCATTTTGGTCCCCCTTTTTTCGTTCAATCTCCAACTCATTTCCACATATTGTTGCCACAAATTAGTTTCACCCTTTTTTTATTTTTCCTTTTTTGGGTTCCTTTTTTATCCCATTTTGACACTTTTTTCGTCCCATCTCTAACTAATTTCCACCTGTAGTCGACAAAAATTAGTTTTACCTTTTTTTTATTTTTGCCGCGTTTTATTCCGTTTTCGTCCCATTTCCACCTGTTGTTGCACAAATTTGTTTCACCCTTTTTTTTAAATTTTTCCCTTTTGTCCCTTTTTAATATCAGTTTGGTCCCTTTTTCGCCCCATCTCTAACTAATTTCCACCTGTAGTCGCCAAATTTGATTTTGGTTTTATTATCCAATTGTTGTTGCCAACAATACCATCGTGCCATCTCTAGCTCACCTGTTGCTGCCACAAATTTGTTTCATCCTCTTTTTATTTTCGCCCCTTTTTATGTTGTTTTGGTACAACTTGGTTACCAAATATTTTCCAAATTTTTTGTTTGTCCTTTTTTATCCCATTTTGGGCCCATTTTTCGTCCCATTTCCAACTCATGTTGTTACCACAAATACATGGTTTATATCATTTCTAACTCATTTACATCTATAGTCGCCAAAAATGTGTTTTTGGTACTATTATCCAATTGTTGATGCCAACTTCTTTTTCAATTTTTCCCCCTTTTTGGCCTTTTCTATCCCGTTTTGGTAAGTTTTGAAATACATTTCCACCTGTTGTTGCTTAGCATAGTTTTGGAGCAACTTTGGAACAAAAATTGCAATATTTGAATGTTTTGTATTTGTGCGTATTTCGAAAGATTTTAGTTTCTCACATTGTATTCTCTTCCAATCAAAATTTCCAAAAAAAATCCTTTCTTGGCAGCAAGGGCTTCATATTCTCCAAATTTCAGAATACTAGCTTCATCCGTTTTGTGGGGACAGTGATTAATCAGTCAGTCACGCAGGAGTTTTATCTATTCCATTCGATTTATTTGCATTTGAAAAATATTTATTTATTTTTATTTTATTTTATTTAATTACAATACAAAGTAAATTTTCTAATTTTGGGTCCAAGGATAAACCGAGTGACAAAGACTATTTGGCTTGATTTTTTGCAGCGACAGACCAAAGCCTCTGGTGGGAATCGAACCCACAACCCCCACGCTGATAGGCAAGCACGCTACCAACTCGCCTACCGGGGCGCTTATTTGAAAAATAAACTCAAACTCTACCATAGACATACGTTGAAGGCTTTCAAAAATACAGTTTTTTTAAAGAAGATAATTTTTGAAGACTTTCTAAAATAGCTATTCACTCTTAAATATGAGGCTTTCCAAACCAACACCGTGTTGATAACACCGTGCTCTTCACGGTTGTTGGCTGTGTGCATGCAGTTGTTAGTGTATGTTTACACATAGACAAATGAATGTAGGTCTGCCTGTGTTCAAGTAAATATTTTATGTTGCTGACATAAATCAAAGCAACATTTTACAATGGCCTTAACCAACTATGCGCTACATACGAGTACAAAACGGTCATTCACAAATTGAGAGATGCAGACTTCAGTACAATTTAGTGTGTGTTTTTATTCCCCCGAATAATTTAATGTGTTTTTCGGAATTTCAATTGAGCATATCTTTCGACTGTTTGAAGTTGTTACTAAGATTTTTGCTGAAATAAAAAATTTTTGTTGAAAAAAAAAATTTTTGTTGGAAAAAAAAAATTTAGATGAAAAAAAATTTTTGTGGAAAAAAAAAAAAATTTGTTGAAAAAAAAATTTTTATTGAAAAAAAAATTTTTGTTGAAAAAAAAATTTTTGTTGAAAAAAAAAAATTTTGGGGAAAAAAAAAATTTTCTTGAAAAAAAAAATGTTTTTGAAAAAAAAAATTTGGAAAAAAAAAATTTGGAAAAAAAAATTTTTTGTAAAAAAAAAAATTTGTAAGAAAAAAAAATTTTGGAAAAATAAATATTATTTTTTTTATTATTATTATTTATAGAATTATTATAGAATGCCTATTTAAATTCCTACGTACTGCGTGACAGAGTCAGTGAATCAGTGAATCAGTGCATCAGGGAATCAGGGAATCAGGGAATCAGTGTATCAGTGAATCAGTGAATCAGTGTCGAGGGTAAATATATATTAAGATTATTTAAAAAAATATCAATTGGCCTATCAACAACAGCAAGTCTATGCTTGAATTTAATTGTTTTAGGACAGACGGCAAATATGCGTTTCTTTTCTTAACAGAAGATGCCATTGTGTCACTGCGACTATTGAAATGGCGATGTGTTATTGTATATTTCTGTATAGATTTTGTTATTTTTTTATTAATGCCTTGTTACTGGACCAATTAATATCAGTTCATCCTAATTTACATCACTCCAAATACATCAGTAAGAAAGTAAGTGAAAACCACTGAAAATATCCAATGGAAAATTTGTACAACGACCGCCAAGAAGATCCAAATATACATTATTTGAAGAAATAAAGAGTTTGGTAAAAGAAATACTCCACCAAGACATGAAGCCTTTCGTAGACATTACAAATACAATTTGCTCAGAGACTATAAATTTTTGGCATTTGAATTTCTCCCATGTTTGTCCGGCAATTGTTTTACTGAGTGTTCCTTACTTATTTGTTTTCTTATATTTCTATGGAATATTTCCAACCATTGCGGTAGAGCCTCCGAAATGTGTCAGACACATTAGACGGACAGTTAATTTGTCTGGCTGTCACTTTGGCAGATTGTCACATGTATTCATTGGCACCCAGTAGATGTTGTGGTTAATGCTGGCACATAAATATTATTGTGCTTGTGCAGCAGAAAAACAATGCCGAGAATTCAATACAATGAAATCAACAGAATGTTTTTTTTTTTTTGGATGAAAATGATCAGATTTTTTGTAGAAAGCAAAGGCAGATAAAGTTTAACCGACGGTGATGGGCGGTATGAACCAGAATACGAAGAGAAATAAAATAATTTGGTCTGTGGGAATTGAAAAATGAAAACATGTGTCGCAAATACAAAATAACAAAATGAAAATATGTGTAATATGCGATACAGATATGGATAATTCAGTATTATGGAGAATTGCATACTTTATGTGTCAAAATAATGAAAAGAAGGACATGAATGAGTAAATATTATTAAGTGTACCAGATCTATCGCTGGCAATATGAAGTTTTTGGTGGGATTACACTACGATAGAAAATTCGCTTGGTTAGGGTCATTCGCATGGGGGTTAATCAAATGGATAATTGTAAATCGTTAGTAGATTTTTCTCATAACTGGTTGTACAGGATTTGGTCAACTTAGCCATGAACCTGTAACACTATGCATCAAAAAATTCACTAAATTGTGAATAAAATCGAAAGTATTCCATCTATTCTAATACATCAGTTTAATTGTAAGATATATGGCCTTATGACAATCTATCGATTATTTTCGAAACTATTCCAACAAAGAAATTTAAAAAAAAATCGAATTTCCGGCTTAATTATGTTAATAACTCTGAAATTTGTCTTCAGCTTTATATGCACGAAAAACAAAGATTACAAATTATTTAGAGTTTTTTGTTTTTTTAATTTATTTCAAATAAATCGAACAATTCATTGTCCAGTTATGACAACGTATGTCTTGAAAGAAATTCAAAAAAAAAATCGAATTTCCGACTTAATTATGTTAATAACTCTGAAATTGGTCTTCGGCTTTATATGAACGAAAAACAAAGATTAAAAATTATTTAGAGTTTTTTGTTTTTTTAATTTATTTCAAATAAATCGAACAATTCGTTGTCCAGTTATGACAACGTATTTCATAAAATAACCGGCCATCTGAGTAAATAATCACAGGTTTGTTGGAGAAATTCGAAGAAACTGAGTCGGTGGAAGTCTTGGCGACTCCCACGCTTCCTCTGTAGAACATAGTGTGGACCAGGCCGAGATATCAAAATACCTAGGAATTGAAGACAAGAGACAATTTACAGACGGGGGAAATTATTGTAACTAACTTTTAATATACTGTTTCTCTTTTTAAAATGTAGCAACCAATTTCCACCTGATATTGACTATCGTTGTCATGGAACAATTTCCAGTTTAGGCTCCTTTAAATCAGCCTTTTCATTTCCCCAAACTAAATTATTTTTTCAAAAAAATAAAACAAATATATTTGCATTTCGACTAACCGTGTTTCGTTTCCAATTACAAACAAAATATTAAAGGCTATTTAGTTCTCAGTGAATTTCAGCTTTTGTCCTTATAATCGCTTAAAAGATGTCTCAGTGTCTTTTGGGACCATTGAGCGTATGAGTATTATTAATTGCAAATACTTAAACGTATGAATAATATTCATTTGTTTTAATGTCATTTGAATAACATTTCGCATTGTCTGTCAAATACATCATAATTAATGACTATTTAAAATTTGTCTTTACATCACTTATCTTGCCATTTAATTCGTTTGTCAAAAATGTCAAATGTTAACTGTGACATTTCAATTTAATTAAATTGGCAACTAATTTGGCAACCTTGAGCGAAATGAAATATAAATGTAATTGACACCATAATTGCCATCAGAACTTGTAATAGGAAATGTATTGGGCTTTAGAGAAAGCCAGAACCACTGAATTTCGAATGTGATTGGAATTCGTTTAGTTAAATTAAAGTTGTGCTTAAAGAGAAAAACAGAACAGAAGAATTTTCCAATAGAAAATTAAATTAATTTGTCCCAGGAAAAATGTGAAATCGCCGAGACCAAAAGCAATTGTACAATATATTTTTTTTTTACATTGCAGCTATGCAGAAAGAATGTCCATTAAATTAATGGTGCTTATTGTTAATTCTTAATGCTGTTGTCTTTGTACAGGGAATAACAAGAAATATCATAATTAAAAAGGACATTCATTACGTTTTATTTAACCTGCACCATAGAATGGAGTGTATATATTTATTTTGTAATGACGCTTGTAGCATCTTCCACAGAGTCAACTAAAAAAAAGAAGAAAAAACGGGTGTATCAAGCCGACTCATCATCGCACAGTGGCAAGTATGACAGAGTTTTCGAAAGAAATTTAAATTTCTATGGGACTAGTACGATAGGAATTCAATTTTACGCAGAAGGTGTCGTGGAAGATACTACCAATAGCTGGGCTGTGAGCGACCAAAGTGAGAAAATTTGTTCTTCAGCCGGACTGTTTGTTTGTGGAATAATCTTCCTGCAAGTGTTTTTCCTGCCTGCTATGACATTATCAAATTCAAGGCCAACGTCAACAGACACTACTCCCTCTTTCCCCCCTCCAATAACCTTCCTTCGTATCGCTAACACAGTGCATTGCATTTATAGGGGGCATCCCCTGAGTGTTAGTAAAAAAAAAAAATATGGATGATATGGATAATTTTAATTGAAGTTAACATGACAATCTCTTGTTGTTCTTAAACTACATAATAATCATTTCTAGGCACTTGAGACTTTTGCGTGCCTTCTCTAGTTCGAATTTGCTTGTTCTCTTCCCCTTGGTCCATCCGCCACAGTCTCGTTCTTCCTTGCCAGAGCTTTCCGTGGTAAATGTCAATCCAGAGTAAAAAACGGCTCTAAAACTTGCATATGACTGTAATCGACCAAGAGGTCTAAATGTGAACAAAACTGAAATATGTCTGTTTACAAGGAAAACAAAGATTGGTCCATATAAAGACCCATCTTTCCTTAGCAAAACAAATTCAATATCAGACAAGATTAAATACTGAGGAGTTATCTTGGACCGAAAACTAAATTGAAAATACCACGTAGAAGAACGAGCAAACAAAACTCACAAATGCTGGTCACTATGTAGAAGAGTCATAGGCTCAAAATGGGGCCTCAATCCAAGGATGACACAATGGCTCTACAAAAGTGTAATTACACCTGTTCTAATTTATGCATCAGTAGTGTGGTGGACATCGATGGAAAAGAAGTTCTACGTACAAATATTACAAAAGGTCCAACGAAAGTGTTGCCTCGGCATAAGCGGCGCAATGAGGACCACATCTAATAGGGCAGTAGAGCATATTTTAAATGTCCAACCAATAGAGATACAGATTAGATATGAAGCTGTCCTCACAGCAATGAGACTCAAAGCGATCGGCGAATGCATCGAAACCGATCACAGGTCATATTATCAGAAAATAGTTGATGTAATTGAACTGTCATAGCATCAGCACCCGATAGAAAACCAGACAGGCAATCTTGGATTGATGAAACCCCAGCGCAGATATCAGCTGGAAACTAGAACACACTTCGGCTGGGCTTCTGTGAAATTTCAGTTAAATCGAACATTGAACATGCAATTGTCTTCGAATTCCAGTACAGAACGTTTGACATTTACAAAAATTGACTGTACATACATGTTTTAAATTTACTTGACAGCGTTCGGTATATGTGCATCTACGTTTTTTATTGAAAGTAAGATTAATGAATAACACCGTGTTACAAAAAATAGATTTTTTTCTGTCCTATGAACCAAATGCATATATTCGGAAAGAGGCACATATTCGGAAGAATGCACATATTTTTGCTGGCAGACTCGTGGAAATGTCTGTATCACGTCAAATTTTTTAAAAAATAGATTTTTATCAATTCTCAGATTTTCCCAAATTTTTTTTTTAAAATGGTTATCGTTTTTTTTAATGTTTCAGTTCAAAAAACATTTTTTTTTTCGTAACGCTTAAGTAGTTTAAAAGTTTGGAGTCTCTTCAAGTTATGCTAAGAAAAGTTAAAAAAATAGTTTTTTTCAAAAATAATAAAAAATTGGGGAAAATCTGAGAATTGATAAAAATTGTTTTTAAAAAATTTGACGTGATACAGACATTTCCACGAGTCTGTCTGCCAAAAATCAGCTCGATTAAAAATCGGTCCAAAGGCTTTCTCATAGGCCACTACGAGCTTCATACTTCAAACTTAAAAAAAAAAATTCTGACGTGTACATGAAAATCGCCGATACACGTGTATTTTTATTTTGTATCCCCTTTCCGAAAAAGAAAATTTGGTTCATAGGACAGAATGTGTGTAACACGGTGTAATAGATTTAAAATAAAACTTGTGAGTCTATTTTATCTGCACTAAAATTGCAAGTGACAGGTAGTGTGTGCGACTATCACACAAGTAAACCCAGATTAAAATCCGCGTAGGATGATCAAACTTTTTTCAGCGGCTGTTTTCCACCTCACAAAGGCTGGCGACTTTAGAAGAGTAGGAGAGTAATGTCGAATCCATCCAGTGATTACCCACAATAATATCGCGCACAGCTCACAGATTCGTGATAAGTTCCCCCTCTTTTCCTTTATGGAATATTAAGGGACATATAATAATTGATATTATTACAGTCGAATTCGGATAAACGTACGCCTATAAATTAAAAAAACCGCTTAACCCATTCGTGACCAAGACATTTTTTAAAAAAAAAATTATATTTTCTAAAAAAGTGTCCTGAGTTCGAATCCATTGATATTTTGTTACTTTACGAAATCCTTTTATTTGTGCCATCTGGCATAACTTGCTATGAATCGCTTAATTGAAGATAAATATCAGTAACGATTGTTCTGTATGATTTTCCAAGCACTAGACTTCGCTTAAAAAAGGGCTCTATTGAAAAATCGTTTATATAAAACACATTTTTAATGAAAAGACCCAAACTTGTATGATACAAACATATAATGGAGGGCAACAATATAAGTAGTGCCATCTCATTTCAATACTACTTCATGCTACTCATTAAAGTACATACAGAATAATGAAGAAGAATTGACCGACCAAGAGATAATAGAGGAGGTGATTTACGATCCTCGTATATGGCCAATGGAAACTTTAAAAAATGCGGCAGTAGGTTCAATAGAATTTATTACAAGACCTTGATAATAAATTCCTTTAAAGCTACTACGATGGAGACATAAATTCAAAATTATGAAAACAGTTTTTTAAGGACAATTGTGAAGCCTTGGCCAAAACAAATGATCTCCAAAAATTATCTGCCAATCACATTTAACACAACTAAAAAAAATTAAAATAAATAACTATTTACATCGAAGCTCATTAATGTTGAATTTTACATACATTGCTGTATTTGAATAGTTTTATAGAAGAATTTCAAAAGTACATACTCAGTTCGTTTAAATGAATTAAGGTTTAATTATGCGAAGTGCCTTTTTAAAGAAAATCCGGCACAAGTAAACATATTTTCTTGATTTTGTCCTCTGTTTTTTTTAAATCTGCTTAATCAAATTCGAGGGGACCTAATTTATCCAACCAGTAGGGTAAAGTTATAAAAATGCTAAACAAAATCGTAATGAAAGGTATGTATTACAATGCATAGAGATCTTCAAACTGCATTTATTACTAACATCACATGTATGACATTTCCTAACCCCACCAATCGTCCTAAATGAACCGACAACCTCTACCCATATTGTCAAAATAGGACACCCGAATGTAGAGGATATACAAAAAAATTACCATTTACTCAGTTAAGGTGTATGCGATTCTATATGGCCGAACGCCACAACCTCTTAACTCATTTTCTGTTGGTATTTTTTTTTTCTTCTTCTTTCCGGAGAGAAATTGTAATTAAAGTTGTGTTCATTAAGACTGAGTTACAGCAAAGGGAAAACAACACAACTTTATTCTTGCGTATTTAGTCAAGTTTCTGCAACGCTACAGCGACGACGACAACGACGAGAAAAACTAAACATTTGCTTTGACCTTTTTTTGTGGCACGGATATGCACAAACAGAGCAAGCTGGACTCGAGAACCAAGAAGTTGCGAAAAAAGAAAAAAATATGACGGAACATGCAAAGAGTTTGTTAGTGCGAGAGAAAGCAGCGCCTTAAGCGCATCTACTTCATTAACGTTTACTTTTAATTTGCCACAGACGGTTTAAGAAGCGGACTAAGGGGCGGATAGCAGGAAAAGCCACACTCAGCCAAAGTGATTTAAAAGTGAAAGGACTTGAGCGGAAGGGGTGGCAGCGAAAGTTGGTGGCAACAATAAATTAGTATTAAAAATATCAAAGAAAGAAGAAAAAAACACAGAAATGCTTAAAATTACAGCCAACAGAAGATGAATAAAACCAAAACAAAAAAAATTGTAAGCGTAACGAAAGCAATTTCGTTGTAAACACAATTTAGAGTGGTTGGTGTTGTCTTAATTTGCGTTGGCGGCCATAAAATGAATGAAAACGATAATAAATTTTAACCGAATCATTTGAAATCCTACAGCAAATGAAAAATAATTTTGGTCCGGTATGGTTTCTCCTAAAGGCAAAAACAAAAGCAATACACAGCCGACTTGGTCTGGGCATGACAAATGTTGGGGGCCCTGCATGATTCGTTTCATTACCCCTTTTTAATACCTCCCCTCCCGGCACAAACAACTAAGATTATTAACTTGGAATTATCTGCGCCACAGCATTGTGTACCTTTTCATATCGTCCATAAAATACGCATCGTGTGCTACAGCAAGTGGGCAGCTGTGGCCTTTGCCAGCCATGTTGCTCTCTGGTCTTTCAAATGAGATGTAACTGAAACTGACCAGGCGATTGTTTTCGGTGAATTCGGGTGAAATTATTATAATTTCCCATTACGAAATATTCTAGATTGTATCACGTTTCACGGTCCATAAAAAATTATTACCATCGTTGGTGTTTATGTTGGCATACCGCATTTTATGACCCAGCCAAGAGTCTCCGTATTGAAAGGAAGACAAACACATTTTTGGCTGTGTCTGTTATTAAATAAAAACACAGAGTAGGTCAAAGGTTATAAGACAAATTTAAAACATGTACAAATGATGTTCAGGTTGGCCGGGCAGAGTCTTATTGGGTCTCCGCCATGGATGGCGTTCATTCGGTGAATGTCGTGGGCAGCATAAGATGAATTGAAAAGCAAATAACTGCGTAATGGATTACGCAGAGTGTTCAGAAGTTAACCGGGTCGGTTAACCGGGTTAATCGTACAAAGTCGGTTTGCTCCGCTATACTGGGTTTCTATATGGATTGAACACCCTCCGACTACACAAATTCTAACAATCGAAAACAACAACTCAATGCAAAAAAAAATTTAACTATAAATTTCTTGAGTTGCGTGGAAGGAATTAATATCACAATTTTATTCTTTAGGACGAGTGTAGGTCTTTTTAAATCATTGAAATTTACATAGACACAGAAGCTGGCTTAAACAAACCTTCTATCTTTAATATTTTACACTTGTTTAGAATTTAACAACATATTTTGGTAAAAACAAGGAGAAGGGAAATATGACAAAAAAAAGAGCCTTCATTAAAGTATGGAAAAACAGGCAGAATACAAGCCCAGCTTAGTATCTGAATCTATAAACGCACGGATTTATTCAATCTCGGTCTCTGTAATAAGTTTACATGAACTCCAATGGGTAACTTTCTGAAGGAGATTTGATTAAACCTACAGTGGAACCAGGGGTTCCCTAAGCAGTATCTTTATGAAAGTGAGACACAATTGGTGAAAATCGTCCTATAGAGGAACAAGAAGACCCTACGCGGTAACTTTCGAAAGATTAGCACTACCGACCCAAAGAGACCCTTATATTTGGCTTGTGTCTGGGAAATTTCTAATCAAAACAGCACCTCACTATAGTTTTATTTGTATTTGGCTAACTCTCAGGTAATGTACCCTATAAATGTTAGCGAGTGTAGAAAGAGGAAGTAGTGTTTCTTCATATTTATCCTGAATGTCATAGCAGGGACGGCCGTTGTGTGGTAGGTAGTGTGTGCGACTATCACACAGAAGAACCTGAGTTCGAAAGCGGGTAAGTCCATCAAACATTTTTCAGCGGCTGTTTCCATCTCGTAAATGTTGGCGACTTTACGAGAAAGAGAGCAATCTCTAAGCAATGTAAAACTTCTCTAGAAAAACACTAGCCGTTAGGAGCAGGCTTTAAACAATAGGTCCCGGTCAGCGAGTATACAAAATTATATCGTACACAGCTCACTGATTCGAGAGAAGTTCCCCTTTATGGAAAATATTTTTTTTCACTTTTCTTAGCATAACTTGAAGAGATTCCAAATTTTTAAACTACTTAACCGTTACGAAAAAAAAATGTTTTTTAAACTGAAACCTTACAAAAAAAAAAACGATAACCATTTAAAAAAAAAAATTTAGGAAAATCTGAGAATTGATAAAAATCTATTTTTGCCTCCTAAACATCAGCTCGATTGGATCACTGAAAAGGGGTTAAAAATCGGTCGAAAGGCTTTCACACAAGCCAATACGAGATTTATACTTCAAACTAAAAAAAAAAATTCTGACGTGTACATGAAAATCGCCGATACGCGTGTATTTTTATTTTTTATCCCCTTTCCGAAAAAGTAAATTTGGTTCATAGGACAGAATGTGTGTAACACGGTGTTAACAATGCTCTCCTCTGCATACGATGGAGGAGCTACAAAGATAATCTTTTTTGAAGAAGTACGCACCAAATAGTGATTTTTTAACGATGTCTTCCAGGGCAGCAATCGCGGTAGGCTTTCAAGATCCGTACAGCTAACCAGTCCGCGATCCATTGCAGAAGCATGGTCTTATGATTCCATCAGACCATAAACCGGACGAAACAGCGTTGGGCCCTTCTTCCGAGGTCCTTACGTAACATTATCAGACCATACACCGGACGAATTGCCACCTCTGGAATAGACTCTGATTGCTCTTCAGAACAAATATGGCAATTCTGTTTATTGTCGAGCTCATTTTTGGCCTTCCTTCCGAGGCCCTTACGTAAGTAGAATGGTCGAATGTTTTGGCTACCATAGAAACATGTAGAAATAGTCATTAGAACTGGCTCTCCGTCAGTACGGCACGCACTCTACGGCTTGGTGGATCGATGGCGAATACTGTGAAACAGATGCGAAATTAGGTCACAGTGGCTTGAATAGCCTTATCAGTGGGTCGTTACTTTTAATAAATTGTAAAAAATAATCCCAAAAAAACACAACTAAAAAAAGCAAAAATGGAACCAGAAAGACCAAATAATAGAATACGTTGTATTCGTTTGTATCTGCTTTGCTAAAGTACACCCGCAAAACTCAAAATGGTTTATAAACACAAAACTTAAAAGAAATCTAATGGTAAGCAAGCTATTTAAAGGAAGAAACTAAGACGTATGTAACAATTATAACACAACAACAAACAATAAATTCCGCATATAAATCTGAAAGTCCAATTCATAAGATATAACTCTAGGAGCGATGGTATCGAATGCTTGATCGACATCAATTAGCCATGGACAGTTATATTCCCATCTCTCCAAGGGTATTTTTATGCTGGCCGTTCCACTGTGAACTCGCTACTATACATGAAGGCCCTCACAGAAACTTGTAGTCCGAAGTTATGGTTTTCTGCAACAAGAAACGTTTTAGTTTTAAAAAAATACACTTTTGTCGCCCCCTGCTTCTAGTTATACGAGGTGATCCATCCTTGTTTTTATAAAGGGAATTGTCACGGGAATCACACTTTTAACCTCCCTGCAAACATTTTTGATCGCGGAAAAATAATGTCGTGGCGATCACCATTTGCCCCAGTCGTGAGTCGATGTTCAATGAGAATGGTCCACCAACGAATCTTCGATTGTCTTTTAATCTTCTCGAATAATGTGCCATGAAAAAGGCAAGTATCCCATCATTATACTTAAATTTCTACAAAAGAACTGACAACATAATTCTTTTATGTTTGTCGGAAAGTTTTCTTCTAAAAAGAATGGCGGGCACATCGTGTATTCTTCTGCACATGCGAACACAACAAGATGACACTATTCACTGTCATTCGTTTTTATGTACCAAGAAGAACTACATAAACATCGTGATTCCTATGCTTCTGTCGCCTCGGCTTTTGAAGATCAATTAATCGTGATCGTCAACTTTCGAGACCATAGAACAAATTTTTGTTTTAAATTCACAATCACGTTGGAGAGAAAATTGACTTAGCCTTTTGTTAAGGCAATGATTACATTAGTTTCAACAAAACTACAAATTAACCAATAAGTAAAGTTATTTACGATGGGTTTTGGATGAAATCTTATGGAAAATCTCGATTTTATACTGTTCGCATGTTCGTTCATCTGTAATGGAGTGTCTGGTTCCATTGGGGTATCGAAAAGATTTCCATAGTATTTCGCGTAGCTTTTAGATTGGCAACGCTGAATGAGTTTGTGATGTTCTTTCTCGAAATAATTTTTAAATTTTTTTAAAAAATATTTCAATTTAAGGCGAAAATGATCAAAAACCTAAAAGCTAAATATCTCAACTACCAAAATGGAGATGTGAATTTCTTACTTAGTAAGTCAGTGTAGAAGTCAGCCTTTCGGTGTATTTGACTTGAGGACGACTGACTCTCGTACAAGGCTTATTGTAACAGGTGGCGCAAAAGTAAACTTCCGATGTTTTTTTGGCAGTAATTAAAAAAAAATGAAAAACTTCGATTCTTCTTGTAGATTATTTAATTTTGGATCTTTTAATTTTTGTTTACATCAAGTCGAGAATATGATGTCATGTAAATGGCCGCCGCCACAGTTGCCACTGACATTAGGGGCCAATCGCAAAATGTACACCATTTTCTGATAGGAGGATTACTTTTGCGCCACCTGTTAATTATACAGTGGAATTTCACCTAAGAAGACTGTTTAATTCCCTTGGAATTTACCAATTTGCCAAATTGCTTTTTAGCTTCTGTAGCTACATTCGCCCATTAAATCCTAAGTGTTCTATAATTTTTGCATTAATTTTAGCAGGCAAAACTTCTCAAGTGTCCAACCACATCGAGACATTTGACCAGGCGTTTCCATTACATCGTCACCGTCGACAACGGCCAGTGTATCCTATAACCAATGAAATTAAAATCTTCACGAAAATGAATGAAAACAAAGACAGAGTAAGTCCTTTGTGTGGAGCATCATCTCAATCTACCTGAGGAAACTATTTTAAAATCAACGTCTTTAATTAAACACAAACAGTGCCACATATAAATCCTCCCCCAAGGAGGGGAATGCGTATACAGAAAGGCGTTCTTTAAGGAAACACTGAAAGGGAATAAGAAGAAGGACAAGTTGTTGGCTGTTGCTGATATGAAGGTGGAATTTGTATGTACTTGAACATAGGAGGGTCGTCCGAAAGGATTCGGCAACAAAGTAATTAAAGTATAATCTTGGCGCCTAGAGTTTATTGCAGAAGTAAATATTTATCCAGGAAATTTTTAGATCAAGTCCGTGTTAGTAGGTGATCTGATAATTAAAGTTGCTCTGGTTGTTCGGAGGCGAGACAACGATTCATTGACATTCGTGTCTTGTCCCATTGGGTGTAGGTCAAGACTAGGGTTGTTAACTCTGGACATATTTCCCGGGAAATTTGCCGATTTTTATATTTTCCGATTCCCGGGATTAAAATACTTCCAACAAATTAAACTGTATCCCATTTAACGCACATTTTACAACTGTGATTGTGAATTTTAATTGGGAAATTTACGAAAAATTCCCGAACTAATCTGGTCTGGTTACATTTAAATTGTACTGGATTTTTGACGATATTAATTGTCTACGATTTTTAATGAAAGTTTCATTAATCATTTCAAGTTTTTAACTTACCTCAATTATTTATAAAATTTTTGAGTAAAACATTCGTTTTCATTATATTTTATAAAGAAAAGAACTGATCAGACTGGACTAGGGGTTTAATTTCCCGACTCGCGGGAATTCCCGGGAAGACGTCGAAAATTTCCCCCGGGATTTGCAAATAGTCGGTAAATGAAAAACCCTAGTTCAGACTAGTCAGCTCCTTGACCTTCGAGTCATTGCTCATTTGGGGAAAAACCATGACCGACTGACATTCCTTGATGATTTTCTATTGTCAATTGGATTTCTCCCGACTTATTGCACATTCCTCGTTCACACTTATGAATGTAATGAACGCTTTTCTTGGCGTTAAACAAAATGCAACCAACGAAGAAAAAGTAAAACACACAGAAAATAAATTGTCGCTTTAAAATTAATTTGAATAATTAATCTAAGGCAAATGTTAGTCCTTCACTCCACCAGACAGTCAGACAAGCACCCAGTCAGCTACAATTGGCCACAGTGACCCCCTTCCCCCCTACTATGAGCACAGACATCCGCCATCCGCCCTCATCAAAGGACTTTTGAAGCTGCATGTAAATTTCGAGCAGAGTTAATGTATTAGCAAAAAAAAAAAAAAAAAAAAGGATCACATGGAGTAGAGTAATGGAAACTGAAGTCGAGTAGCAGAAGAAGGGAAACATCAACCAAAACAACGTCACAAAAAAAGGTAATGAATTGAAGCTCTTATAAGACTTGAAAAGACTTTGTAATTATATTAGTAACACTACAACAGAGAAAGCAAAACAAGCAAAGTAGGAGGAGTAACAGTACCCACAATTGGGCCAAGAATTTTGCTCGGAGTGATGGAAGTGAAGGGATGACAGTAGCAAAGAGGCGGCAGGAGCCAACCGAAACGGTACAACAAGTAACAGGAAATTAAAAATCCAGAAACAGCAGCATATGCACCTTAATTGTGTTTCATGTTAATACAAAAAATAAGTTTCCTTTCTTGGGCACTTCAAAGACACAAAATACAACAGAAAGTTGGCGTCCACGGAACATGACCAAAAATTAATTTGAAGTTATTGATGAATGAACAAGCCGTCCCTGTAATGATGGACAATTTTCATTATTTTGTTTTTGACATTCTCGTTCAAGTTCATAAAAAAATAAATACAGTTCAGTAGGAATTGCAGACTGACATGTCCACTGGGTGGTGAGATTTAAGTGTATCTTCGAGACTAATCAGAGCGTGGGCTGTGAAGATCCAAAGACTTGAATCTTACACAACTTGGATTATCCGACATATTATTATTAAGTTATCCCTAAAACTAATTTTGTGTGATACATGTACATTTACCCCGTATTCATAAACATTTATAACAGATTTATAAGTCTTTGATATGAAAAATGTGTGAAATTTTGTTTTTGTATTTCCACAAGAATGTGTGAAAATTGATTTTATATTTTCAAACATTTTTCTTTTAAAAAAGGTTTATAAAGTTGATATAGTTTTTTTTTTGGTTAGTGGTTAATTTTTGAATTATAAGTAAAGGGTGTTTTTTATTCAGGTATATATATATATATATATATATATATATAAGAAGTATGGCCCAATGACTCCACCAGCCCATAGAGCACACCAAACAGTCAGTTTTTGTGTATGTAATGGCATAAAATGGACGGAGCTTGCGGTGAACTTCGCGAACTGAACCATTACATTCGAAATAAATATGCACGATTTGCAAGCGTTGTTCTTCTGTCAACTTGTTCATGATGAAATGGCAAACCAAACTAAATATTAATCACTTGACAGCTGACAAAATGGCCTCCAGTTAAAAAAGTGATGCCAACTTAAAGTTCTATACCCCAATAAAAAACACCCTTTACATATGTAATTTCGACAGTAACTGATCATTCCAGCTCGAACTCTTGACAACAATTCCGCTTGTTAAAAATGTGCAAGGAAAGGAAGAAGTCGCAAGGTGTTAAATCACATGTTTTCGGTGGCCAATTTTCCCGTAAAAGATCAATGGTTTCGTTGCTTGAGTGGCACGTAGCGCCGTCTTGTTGAAAGTAAACGTTGTCCAGATCAATATCATCCAACTCCGACCATAAAAAATCATGAATCATCTCTCTATAGTGCAATCCATTCTCCGCAACTGTTGATCCAACCTCATTATCGAAAAAGTAAGGTTCAATGACCCCGCTGGACCGTAAACCGCACCAAACAGTAACACGTTGAGGATGGAGAGGCTTCTCAACAAAAACTCTTGGGATTTCCGAGCCCCAGATGCGACAATTTTGCTTCTTGGCGTAGCCACCGAGGTGGGCCTCATCAGTCAAGATGATTTTTCGATGGAATTCCGAATCATTTTCAGGAATTTCAAAAACCCAATCAGCTAAGACATGATGATCGGCCGGCTTGAGTTCTTGTGTTAACTGAACTTTATAAGCCTTAAGATCCAAGTCTTTAGGCAAAATTCGGTGTAATGACGTCTGTGGAACGCCCGATAAAAGGACAAACCTGAGTTTCCTTCAACACTTTGGGCTAAAGCATCAATATTCTCAGTTGTTCTTGAGCGACGTGCACGGGTTTTATTCTTCACATCACTAACGTGTCCCAACAGCTTGAATTTGTGCACAAATTTCTGTATTACGATCCGACAAGGTGCTTTACGACGACCCAAAAATGCTTTAGTTTTGCGAACTGTTACCATTTTTGTAGTGAATTTTAATAATTTCATTTTCAGTAATGGCGTTGTCAAATGTCAACGAATAAAAGCTTCAAAAGCCTTTATCGGGTGATTCAAAATAACACCTCTTGTTGGAAAATCCTTTATTACAAATCAGTTTATGCCATACAATGGACGATGACGATTACAAAGTACCTGAAGATTTTCTTATTTCCAACTTACGTAAGCACTAAACTCAAAAACTACCGCTTTTTGGAGCGTATGAGTAATATTATTTTGAAAGCCTAGCACTCATACGTACAGGTGGTTAATTAAATTGAATTGATGTAATTTTACAACCGCTGTCATTGACAGTTGCAATGGTGTGTTTGGGGTTGTTCGCTGCATTAACTGGTCTTCTAATGTCATTTTTTCTTCCCTTCGACGAGTCATATGGAAATGTTTTAAACATCGCTCTACATTCCCATTAACTATAGGGGACATTTTTGGTGTTGTGCCAGGTGTTTCTGCCTTAGCTATCCATTTCATAGTGTTTTCTATGAGATCCTTCGATATTCCAAGACATTTTTCCACTTTCCGTAAAGAATTTCCCTCGTGTTTTTTTAAGTGTTGCCGAGTCACAGTGCTTGATATACCCATATTGGCCAATGTTATGGGTACAAAAATTACATTAAGCAGCACTGTCCCTATTCTTTTTCACATCAAATTGAAGACATATACCTAACACCTATTACTTACATATTTCCCTTAACATTCCATGAAGGAACAGACGGTGAACTTATCTCGAATCAGTGTGCTGTGTACGATATAATTTGTATACTCACTGATCGGGACCTACGTTTAAAAGCCGGCTCCGAACGGCTAGTGCTTTTCCAGAGAAGTTTAACATGGCTTAGAGATTACTCTCATACTCGTAAAGTCGCCAACATTGACGAGGTGGAAACAGCCGCTGAAAAACGTTTGATGGTCTTACCCGGTTTCGAACTCGTGTTCTTCAGTGTTATAGTCGCACACACTTCCTACCAGACCACGGCCGTCCAACCTATTGCTGTAGGCAAAACTTTGAAGAAGCTGTAGTAGGTATCTTGTCTGAAACTTCAGAAAAACCAAACGATAACAAGCTCGTAACTGCCCTCTTTAATAGATGCGCACATTCTCCCCTTCCTCCAGCTAATGCTTCAAAGCCGGTCAGTTTCCATTAATTATCAAAATGACAACTCAATAAAATTTCATTTATTATATTTTCCCAATTAATTAGCCAAAATTACCGTTGATTAATGAAAAGCTTTGTGCGAGACGAAACAAAAACGTCAATACAAATGGAAAGCGACACAAGAAAAGAACAGCAAATATTTCCATAGCCAACACATCAAATACCAATTCTACCATAGAACATACAAATACAAAGACAATTTTGCTTTCCGACCATAATCAATTTGAGTACATTAAACAATGCTCTTAAATTTATAAAAGAGAGAGAGGGAGAGATGAAAACAATGGCAACCAGACTTGGTCCGTTTAAAGTAAATATGGCACCAAGTAAATATTACGAGCCGGTTGAAATTTCAATGACAGCTGCAATAAATCTCTGCAACCACATTATCGGAGAGTCTAGCATACCGCACAAGGACGGACAACATGTCCAGAGCAACTCAAATGTGAACGAAAATGAAAAAATGTCATTGTCTTTTCTCACTTCTTCCTCTATGTTTACTTCCACATCCAGGTAGGTAATGATTCCTTTAATTGTCACCTCAACCTTCGAGCCCATAGTCTTGGTTCAATTGTGTTCGATTTGTATGCTGGTTTGTATTATCACAGATCCTACTAACCTAATGCTCGTAAACACAAACACACACTCCTACATATGTTTCTTTAAGGTTTATTGGTCTTTCCAATATCTGTATTTTATCTTTACTTTCTATTCTTTTTTAATTTATTTGTTTTTGCAATTGTTTGGTTTTTTTTTTGTAATGTCCACAATTTATACCACTTGGATTGTGAGGCTGTCTGCACGACCACCCAGCAAGCTATCTCGAAGATAGCGAATATTTATCCTACTTTGAAGACGATACAATAAATTTTGGAGAAGTAACAAATATTTTGTATTTTATACATTAATTTTTTCTAACAGATTTGGCCCAAATTTATATTATCACCACTTCTGTGGGTGACTACAATAGACAATCTCCTAAGGATGCTGACTGATGAAGGATTAAAGCCAGTCTGTTATGCAGCCAAAACGCAATTAGTTTTTTCAGAGATGATAATTTCAAGTCGAGGACACTCATGGACTGTAAAGAAACGATAAATGACGTATAGAGAGATAACGACATTTTTGTTAAACTGGATACCGGGCCACCGATGGGAAGGGAATCCGACCAAAATACTCGGCAATTGTGTAAACCTTTTCTGGAGGGAATGTATGAAGACGAGCCATGCCTTCAGATGGCAAGAGGAACAGGTGGGAAGAACCACAAAGGAAATCTGGGGAAATCTCGATTACAAGAAAACAAGGAGAATACTTGGGTTTAACAAAAATCAACTGAGTGTCACAGGACACTCTAGGCTATGGGCACACCGATTTAGGATAGGATATTCCGACAACGACGAATGTAGGGCATGCGGAGGGGACGCCGAGACGGCGGAACACTTCCTGTGCCAGGGCCCCGCTTTCTCGCAGATCAGGAAAACCCAATTAAGAGAGGATGTATGTCAACGGCATGAGACGGTCATGGTACATGACCGATCCTCCATTTAAACCTAACCTGGCCCAAATTTTAACCCACATAAACTATTATGTATGTCTGTATACGGTTGTAATGATTACGCTATCTAACAATGAATTATTTTGCTGGGTAATTGTAGTGCACATAAATACAAATATTTTCGGTGTGTACAGGATAAAAAAAAAAAAAAAAAAAAAATACGTAGTAAAAGCGAATTCTGTGTAATTGAAAGAAAGGAAATTAAGTGTAGGAAATGCCAATAAGAGAAGGAATAATATTTTCTTTTTATATTACTCATTCTCGGGCTGCCGTTGATGCTGTTGTCTCTCTCTCTCTCGCATACTCTGGGCAATTCAACGCCATGCCAGTCAGTAATTGTCGGTGCTGCCGCTGTCGCTGCTGCGGCCACTGTTGTTGATTTTTGATTCCATTCGCTTCGTTTGTTTAAGGTCATTTCAGTCAGTCGGTCGGTGATTTCGGTGGTTGTTGGTGAATATTTAATTGGTATTTATCTCACATGCAGCGAAGACAAACGACTGTTTACATAATGAGCGTGATTTTTTTTTTCATCTACTTCTTCTGCTGACAGATCGCTGAGGAAAATGTTACCGACGTTTGTGGAAATGTTGAACAGAATAAATTGATTTTTAGCTTGGAAAATTTTTTTTTTTTTTTTGGGGGGGGGGGGGGCTTTTTGAATATTTTGTGGACGACAGCGATGCTTTCAATACAATTTATGCAAAAATTATTGTAATGTTTTTACTTTGAAGATATTCTCAAGGCTTGTTTATGACAAGACTTCTGCTGTGTACGTTTTGTGAGGGGAATAGGAGATGTGGTAATTGTTACTTGTGTTGAATTATAAATCGAAGGTACATATATTAAGTGTAACAATATTTGTAAATGATAGACATATAATGGACGCGGCGTTTAAAATGCATAATTGTGATACATTGTGGAGATTTACTGGCTGTTTTCATAAAACGTTTATTAGTTATCGTTAATATTGAAAGCGTTATTAAATGGCTTTCAGACTTTATTCAATTCTGGTGTTCGGATATATGTTAGATTGGCATATAGGTAAATTTCCCTTTTCTAGTAAAACATCAAATATTTGTTTAATTACGCTGGTTTATAAAAAACTACTTTGTGCGAAGTCAAAACACATTTTTCCAATTTTTCGCCATAGATATTAATTTTAAATATTTAATCACACTTTATGATTATCCCAATTTTGGCCCCCTTTTCAGTTTTTTTGCAACTTCTGGTATCTAGCCCGCATCAATTTCAAAACATTTATTTCCTTTTCAACTTCTCGCCCTTTTATGGTTGTTTTTAAAACGTTTTCCAACATTCTCCATATTTTACCCGTCTTGCACCTTTTATTTAGACTCCTCGGTATCTTCGAATTATTAGCTCCTTTTATTAAACTTTTTGCTTTCCTCCACCTTTGGTCCACCTTTTTATCCCATTTTGGTACGCTTCGGACCTTTTTGGTTCTTACAGAACTTATTTATTTATTTATTTTATAATTGTACCTGTCTTGGCTTCTTCTTTGTCCCTTTATCTTTTTCTTCCACTTTTTCGCCCCTTTGTTTTCTCTCCTTTTTTTACCTTTTTTTCTCCTGTTTTTCCTCTTTTTCATCCCATCTCTAACTCATTTCCACCTGTTGTTGGCAAGAATTTGTTTCAGCCCTTTTTATTTGTTCCCCTTTTTATCCCGTTTCAGTACGTTTTGAAACTCATTTCCACCAGTTGCTGCAAAGAGCAGTTGTGGACCAATTTTCCAAGTAAAATCAAAATAATTGATTATTTTGTATTTTTTGTTGACTTCGAAGGGTTTTGTGAACACATTTTCCCCATACTTTTCCAATACGAATTTCTAAACATCCCTTCAGCCGTTTGTTGAGGACAGAACGATGTACATTATTTCTCATTTAAACTGTACCAGTTTTGGCCCACTTATGACCTTTTAGTCCCCTTATCCATCATATCCAATTTTTGGTTCATTCCTACCTATTAAATATAGTTTTTCCCTGTTTTGACAACTTTTTCGTTCCTTCACAAACTATTATTAACAAGTTTTTGCCCAAAATTTGTTTTCCTCTTTTTTATTTTTACCCCTTTTTGTCCCGTCTATGCCCATTTTTTAATCCCAGTCACTGGTATTTTATCTGTCAATCAGTTGCAAACATTCAATGTTATCACTTAAAATAATAAAATCATCACAGAGACTCAATCCAATTACTCATCTTAATTGTCGCTACAGCATTGCTATAATTATGATTTTTTTTTTTAATGTAATCCCAAATTTAACTTACCAACAATTAATATGCAAAAAGGTCAAGGTATCATCAGTAAAAATTTTACCTGTAACGAGAAATACAAGAACACAATGAAATATTATTTAAAATATGTGTTAAGGCTTTAAAATTAAATGAGATTAGTGCAATAACGTGAGATGTTTTAGGAAGTAAGTGTAAGTTGAGGCACCTTGAACTGGGACGGCAAAACAGATAGAAAACATAGGACAATGAATTACTTAAACAAGTCAAAAATACCGCCAGTAAGTAGATTGTACACAGTAATGTCTGATATCACATGTCCGGGCAACATTCGATATTTCATCCGTATCATTACTTAGTGCATATTATTAACCATAGCTGTTAACTTTCGATCAATTAGATAGATTTAAAAACTAGATAACTTTTAATAACAATTGAGTTGATGGATGATAATGAAAAAATAATCTAAAAGTAATCAAGATTACTTCAAATGACTATAAAATAATTCAAAATTATAACTGCCCACGAGATTTGCACTTATCATTCATGATCACATGTTACAACGATCATGTCGTTAGTAATTGTTCGCTCTTGTAACGGAAGCGTGAGCAAAAGGCTATCTACGATGCCATCTCAATGAATTCCATAAGCAATTTTTCTCAACTTCATTAAAAACGACAAACAATTTATACCTGTAAAGAAAATATAACTCAAACCAAATACTGGTTGAATTTGATGTGGACAAATACTTGCATCACCATATTTTTTAATGACTGTAATCAGGATTACCTCCGATAACTATTAATAATCAGAATAAACTGAAAGTAATGTCAGAAAGTAGTCGGATTATTTTTTGATTACATTGGATTCTTTTTGATTATTTATGGTAATCGGAAGTAATCCCGATTAATTGACTGCTCCAGCTCTAAAAAAAAGTGTAATTATCTGAATTGTTTGAATTAAATTTAATGCCTTTGTCCTTTTATTTCTAACACCATGAAACTGTTCTCAAGGTAAGCTGTGTCCGATATGATTAAAGCAGAACAACAAATGATTTTCCAATTGTTGGATCGTAAATTCGCTGCCGTGCCCAAGTAAAACAATCACTGAAAAATACCTAAACTTCTACTAGTATTTAGACCTGTATGTTTGGTATATTAATCGCACAAGCTACTTAGCTCACCACCAACGAGCTCAGCAAAGTAGGCTACCGAACACCGTTCCACAAGTATCAATGGTAGGACTACATGTACATAAACGCGCCTAATGTGCAGAACGCTGCCCATAACGCAACGCTGTACAACGTTATTTACTTATTTTATTCATTTGTAAAAAATTATATTATAATAAATTACCATACAATCTAATTAAATAGCACTGGTAACGAGGACTTCGGCTTGATGTGTAGAACGTTATAAAGTGAACTATGGGAAAGATATCGATAGACGAGAAAATAGGACTAGCGTCGAAAACGGGCCTACGAACAAAGTCTCCCAATGAATTAGCAACCCCATGTAAAATTGAACTACATAAGTCCCGCAAATGTTTACACCGAAGATAACCACATAATGAATTAACTCCAAATTTGTTTGAGGAATTAGTTCATTTTCATAAAAATCTAACAAATTGTCAAAAACACAATTTAATTGTAGGAAACACTGTTCCATGTTTTGTTAAGAGAATGTTGGTACTGCATTTTTTGATAATTTGTTTTATTCAATTTTCGTTTATTCGTTTTGAAATAAAATTAAAGATGGAAAATGGGCAGTATTTCATTTGTGAATTTGAGTTTTGTCTTTGGTGGAATCCCCCTTTTAAATGTGGATAGGAATACTATTTTACTAGTTACAAAAATTTGCTTCCCAAGTTATCTAGAGTGTATTCTATGTGGAAAATACTTACCGCCTTATACAGATTGTCCAGAATTTTACACGATTATCACTGTGAATTCCATCATATGTGGGGGCAACTATGGTGCGGCTATCATCTCCCCAACCTCCAAGCGTACGAAGTACATCTGACGAAACAATTCGATCATTTGCTTTGTGGGCGAATCCTCGCTCTTGATTAGGATGAGGGATATCAAACAGCTCTGCTAATTTTTGGGTACCCGGCTGAGAACTCAACTATACTAGTTACGCTACTGTTTCTTACTCATAAATTTGCCCTTCTAATTTCAATTGATGGACGATTTATTTCACTCTCCTATAGGAAACAAATTTTAAGACAGAATGATTAATTTATTTTATAGCATAAAATCCAATTATGGGGTTACTAATAACCCTTAGTCTACTTTCTTTTTAAACTACTTTCACTTAATTGTGATACGAAGGTTGGTTGTATAATTAGATGTAATCGCATTGAAAGACCTCAACATTACGACCCATATAAGATCTAGACTTTGAGACATTCAATATAGGAAGAAAGACACAGTCTAATCAGCGAGATAAATGACCGTAATCCAATATCCTTAGTTAATTATTAAGTAAAACAAATATATGCCGAATACACTAAATCCCTTTAATACTTGACTGACATTCAGTGGCCACTGAAATCGGATGCAGCATCAAGGATGACGCTTCTGCCAAATGGCAAACTCCAAGTGTACTCAACCCAACCTGTACGTATTCAAGTGTACACGGATAAAAACACTGAGTGGTTGTATATCAATTGGTCGCACTATTATGTTGTTGGTCAATATATACATATTTATTTTATCTACATACAATTGTATACACATGTATGATTATCGGTCATTCCGCGGGAAACTGAGCAAGTTATGGGTGAACATAGAGCATATTTTGTGGTTAATTCACACAAAAATTCTAGAACACATTTTAAAATTTGTTTTTTTAACCTTATTCGTACCTAGCTGAGGTTTATAAAAACAAAATGAAAAAAAAATCTTATGGTAATTTTCTTTGAAGAAAACTAGTTAAAGGAAGAATCTTGGAAGTATGGGACGATAATGACTAATGGAAAATAAAATACATATAAATGTATTAATTTCAATAGCGACCCGATGTCACTGCCTGGTACGAATAGGGTAAAACTCTTTGAGGGTATAGGGTGGTGCGATTGAAAACAGTGAGCGCATTGACTGGCAAAATTTTCAGTTTTGGAATAAATTCCAGTAGCCAATAGGGCGTTGCCATCTTAAAACGAATCTGACCCGCTATTATCTGCGAACTGCGCCACTGACTCACTTGCAACATGGTTTTTTTTCTTTGAAATCTGCAAATATTCCCTAACATCGTTGTTGAAAATGGGAAAAGTCAAATCAGACAATTATGCACTTATATACCTCTGGTTTATATTATTCATTTTTTTTTACATGGAATGACTCATACATGTGTATTAAATACTATTAACGCATATATGTGTGTATGCGTCTTTTTGCTCTGCATTGCTTGCATAACAACTTTATTTCGTATAAAACATTTTATTGAAATTAAAAAAAAAAACAGACACACACACACAATCCCATAAAAAACAATCATCATCGAACAATATTTAATCAAAAAGAAAAATACTTCACTCATATTCAATGACGAAGCAAATAAAAGAATCTGGTATGTCGAAATGCGAATATAAAACCCGACCAAGGAAAAAAAAAACACATGCGTCCACACACACACATACGCACACATGTACAACCAACAGTTTAAAGGTTTCCGTAGATTGGTCGTAAAAACCCAATGCGGAAACTTTGTCTGATGGTTGAGTTTCGCCCCGTACTATCTCTCTGTCGGCGGGGTGCTGGTATTGGGGAATACCGTCCATGCACATATTGTGACAGACATTGCGACAGGGGAAGCAGCGAGGAAGACACGTGTTGTCTTCGACTATCAACATTTTTCCATATTTAAGTTTTTGTTTGAGTTTTTTGTTTTCCAGCTGAACGATTCAATCATTCGCAGACAGATGAGAAGCAGCTCAACTACTCCTGAGTCATAGTAAAAGTACTTGCAATGATTTTTTTTTGCAAATTTTATTATTTCGTTTCAAGGATTTCTTCTATTTTATTTATTAGGTTATGGAATAATGCGCCAGTTTGAAGATATGAGTGTCCGCAAGTACTGGAGAAGAGAAATTCTGCTAGAATAGTTACCTTCCATAATATGTTCGTGATACTTGGTTAGTTGGGTGTCATTTCTGTAGACTTCGATTACTCAATGGTTTTTAAAACACATAGAATTTTGTCATTTGTGGACTAATTTTTTAATATTTTGAAGGTCTACGCCCGAAACAAGCAATCAAGAAAGTCCTAAAGATTTTTAGCATTACATCCGATCTATTCCAAAATCCAGCAATGTTGATTAAGCGACGATACATGTTCGATTCTAATTATCAATTACTATTATTATGAGTTCTCCAATATATCAGCTGAAACAGATCGTTTTTAAAACTCATAGAATTTTGGCTTTTGTGGCCTAATTTTTGAAATCGAACTGGATTATTAATTATGCTGGTCTGTAGATTTCATAAAAGTTATTGATTCTTCTGAAAGACATTTAGTTTACAGATTTCACAAAACTCTTCTAATTTTTACACGTTTACGTTCACTTTCGTCACAATACCAGCTTGTTCCAACAGCTCCAATTTGTCCACCAATTTCTGTATTGCGGTCCGACAAATAGCTATTGGGCATATTGATATTATTACACGATTTTTAATGGGGCGGGATGGTACATTTGTATGGGAGGTACCAGAAGGGGAGTTGCCAGACTTCCAAGTTTTTTTTCGAAACTTTGTCTGGCAATGGCTTTACTAACTACCGAATATGGGCAAGATCGCGTTGGGTATATTGATATTATTACACGATTTCTAATGGGGCGTAATTGTATACATTTGCAATTATTGATTAGGTATGATTTATAAAAACAAACAAAAAATGTTAAATTTGCATGGAAGATACAGTGAGGCGCCTTCCTTAAATTGTGTATAAATGCGAAAATTCTTTATCAATTTTACATACCCATACTTCATTTTAATTTTAAGATATTAGGCTCAAAATGGTTATGATTTTTTTTAAAAAAAAACAAAAATTTATGAAAAATATTTTCAACTTAAATTTGTTTATAACTTTGATACTACCACTGAGATTAACCATCATTATCACTTCCTGAAATGTAATGTGTCTTGGCGGAAAATCTCTTTATTTTGGCGCAAATGTCGACCTTTACAACAAATGTAATATGTGACCATGTTAAAAATACAAATTTAATATTTTCTGTTTTAACAAAATCACCCTTTTCCGTATAATTTTAATTTTAAAAATATTATTTATTTTTTTTTTTAAAAATGGGATTCGATATTTCGCGGTAAGCGTATGTTTCTTCTTAACTCTCTAAATATTTCTCAGCATTTCCTGAAATGTAAAATATCTTGAGGAAATATCTCGTTATTTGGTGAGCAAAATGTTATAAATGTTCAACTCCCAATTGTTTTTATTTCATTGGCCATGTCATCATGTTATTGGGGTGACCCATTTTCCCCCGCATCGCTATATCGTTGTGTTCCCAATGCAATACAAAACTAAGTAACAATTTACCTACATATGTCGTATAACATACAAATCACGTCGTTACATGTGTCTCAACTGATTGACACTTCTTTGAAATGTTTTTTGTTTTACCATTTCAGCTTCCAAACAGTTTCCATAGAAATTTCTGTTCTACATTTAACGCAACCATAATCCGTGTGTCACATTCTGGAAATATGACCTGAAATTAGAAAACAGTCAAAATAGAAAGTATCATCATCGTGATGAAACACTCTGTACATTGAGGATGATATTTTCTAAACACCGCAATTTTACGCTCGACATGTAATTCGATTTGGTTTTGTTGCTGTACTTACACTTACAGATGTATTTACTCACATGTGTATAATTTGAAATATTCAATCGTATACATTCAAAACACACACATTACATTTCAATGTCTGTGATTTATGACAGCATTTCAGGCGATGACGGCATTAAGACGAATGTCTTCTACTCACACTCTCGCAGGCAGCATCCGAGTGGCGGAATTGAATCAGTCCCATTCTATTTTCATATATACAGGTCTTCTGTATGAAAACTTTTAAGGGATTCAGTTCTTTAACAATTCCAGCTGCAGCTCTTTCAATATATTCATTTAGAAGCTCGGAAGGTCAGTCAGTATAAGATCTTAAATAAAATCACACAACAAGAATAATCTTAAAATTCGTAATTTAAAAAAAAACGTAACTATTAGCTTTTTGTATGGACCTTTGTATGAGGCCTTTGTCGAACCATATACCCATCCGATGCAATTTTCCAAGGATTGATTACAATTTCACCCATATTGACCCAGTGTTCGACAAATACGCTACCAAAATGAAAGAAACAAAATTCGCTGGCCATTTATGGGTTAAGAACAATTATCGTGTCCTTGGATAAAAACATGTGAGCATTATGGGTTTCGAGTCCAATATTTTTTCAAACTTTATGTCAGAGTTTAATAAATCCCTGGCAGGATTCATGTCAAAGTCAAAAATGTTCAGTTTGCATTGTCATATTGTCATTCGTCAATAAAATTCGCTGGCCCTTAATGGGATAAGAACAATTATCGTGTCCTTGAATAGAAACATGTGAGCATTATGGGTTTAGAGCTTGTGAATCCAATACTTTTTTCAAACTTTATGCCAGGGTTTAATAACTATGTGGCGTTTAGAGTGACAGGATTCATGTCAAAGTCAAAAATGTTCTGTTTGCATTCCCACGTATTTATCGATTGATTCCAGTGGTAGCTTTGCAACTTATCCTTCAATTCCTCAAAATCGATTTCCAATTTTGTATAGCCCAAACAAAATCTCTTATACTTTCGACACAATTAGTCAATATCGTCTAAAAACTTCTTATTTCCATTTCCATTTGTACCCAATATGTGTCCCTAGTTATTTAAGTTGGTATGTGTGAATATCGATTTCAGTAAACATCTCTCAAGTTCGAATATCCTTCGACCAGACAATTGCAATTATTATCAAACAGTTTCTCGTTAACAATAAACGTAATTATTGGTAGTTTCGTTACTGTGAAGTGTATCCATTTTACGATCATTAACGTGATATTTTGGGAATTGATAACGTTTCGCATTTTACGACTTTCCACTCTTTTTTATGCTCCATAAAGTTAAGACGAAAGAAATAAATAATAATATTGGGTTATAAATAAAATACTAAAGTGGAGATATAACGAGACAAAGTGATTTAAGTGGAGGTTGTATTAGTTTTGGCAAGTCTAATTGGAGAATGTGACAATGGTTTTTATTGTATCATCATATTGGAAATTTGTTTTGTTGAGTGAAACGGTAACTGGATTGCCTTTAGGCGGGCAAATAATTTGAAATAGTAAATCTTTGGCAATGCCATTGTTTTATTTTATGTTCATAGCGGATAGTTATGAAACTTATGTAAAAATTATCTTAATATATATTTACCCTCGACACTGATTCACTGACTCTGTCACGCAGTACGTAGGAATTTAAATAGGCATTCTATAATTTTCTATAAATAATAATAATACAAAAAATAATATTTTTTTTGTACAGAAATTGTGTTTTCCCCAAATTTTTTTTTTACCAAAATTTTTTACCAACAAAATTTTTTTTTTCAGCAACAATTTTTTTTTAACAAAAATTTTTTTTTTCAAGAATAAATTTTTTTTTCAACAAAATTTTTTTTTTCCACAAAATTTTTTTTTTTTCAACAAAATTTTTTTTCCATATTTCAACGGGCGCAGTACAACTTACTAGTTATGTAATATTCTGAAATGTATAATTCCAAGACGATATCTAACCCTATAAAAACATGTTTTTCTGTCCTACATTTATCTATTAAGTAAACATTTAACAACCGCTATTTGACCACAAATTGTGTTTTCAATGAAGGTATCACTTTATTTGTATATTTTGTATTATTCTTCATCATCTCAAACACAAACAACAGAAAATAAAAATAAATTAAAATTCCTAAAAAAACGTTTGAAGAAATCTATTTTTTTTATAATTGCACTTTCGTGAATATGGTTAGTCCTTGGAAAAAAATGGTTAGAAGAAAATGTAAAGTATAGACCTCTCCATACAAGAAAATACTCTACAAGCATTCGGTAAAATTGTATTAGAGCCCAAAAATGTAAGTAATTTTTTGTTGTCATATTTCGTATTTTCAATTATCGTCTATGGCTGTGAAACGTGGAATATTGTTGTTAATGATGTGAGAACCTTGTAAGTTTTTACCAACAAATGTCTAAGAAGAATATTAAGAATTGACTGGCCCGTATCCGTATCCAATTATATTGTGTGCGTCGATTTATGAAAAGCTTTGCATCGTAAACGAGTGCTGTGGCCCATTGATCAGAGTAGTTAGTTCACCACTACTTCTGAAATATATACATGGTATTTCAGTTGTTGTTTCCTATCTTTAAATTTAAATTAAACAAACTGAGTGTGATGAATGGACGATCTCATACAAATATGGTCCGATGACGCCGCCAGCCCAAAATCCATACCAAACAGTGACTTTTTCAGGATGCCATGGATCTTAAATGGATTGTTATCATTCAAAATTTTCGATTTTTGACATACCCATTCACTATGAACAGAACCCCAATTTTGATAAAACATTTTTATCATTTGCATGGTGATTTGGCGAAACAGACTGAATACATGCCAGTCAATTTGACAGATGCATAAATGACAGGCAATTTGGCTGATTTGGCAGCTTTTGGAACGCCATTTACATATATCCATAATGCTTCGAATCCACACCGACGGGTTGAGCTGAATCTCATTTAGCACAATGGGCACTAATTGGAGATTTGTGGTCTCGACCGGGTGCCGCCTACCGCAGAGTGGTAGAATACCTCTGCTACTATCCTGAACTCCTTACGAGAAGGGTGTAGAGAGGAACACCGCAGGGTGGAGTTCTCTCACACTCTTTGCAATCTGGATCTCAAAAACAACATTATAGGGCTAGAACGTACACGCTGTAGAGTCGTTGCTTATGCAGATGAAGTGGCGATTGCAGTACAACGAAAATACCTATCGACCTGCAGGAATGTACTCCAAACCCGTATTCGGAGAATCTGGGAATCCGGGAGAGAATCCAGAAAAACCAGAACTCGTTGTCTTCACAAGGAACCACAGAATTCGGGATATTGAGCCACTTACACTTGGCGGAAAGAGAATAATCCCCAAAGACAGCGCCAAATATCTGGGGGTTATTCTTACATTTAAACCTAACGATATGAATATGACCAACAAAGCAACCGTGGCCCAATACGTATGCAAAAAGGTCGTAGGATAGTTCCTCAGTAGCGGCGACTTATGACCTTAACCGCTACAGGCATCGACATCTACTCTGCTAGCCGGGCTGCCAAAAAATCTCTTAACGAGATGCCCAATCAATTTGATAGTCACCCAATTTGGTTGCCCGAGCACATGGACATTGCAGGGAATGATAAAACAGATGAGCTGGCCCAATTTGGGACAACCTAACAAGTTCCATCGGATTTGGTACATGTTGGTATTTCCCTATCCACACGTAAGCTATTAGACAGTCGAACGATAGATGGTAGGGTCTTGTAAATGGTGTTTTTTATTGGGGTATAGAACTTTAAGTTGGCATCACTTTTTTAACTGGCGGCCATTTTGTCAGCTGTCAAGTGATTAATATTTAGTTTGGTTTGCCATTTCATCATGAACAGGTTGACAAAAGAACAACGCTTGCAAATCGTGCAAATTTATTTCGAAAGTAATGGTTCAGTTCGCGAAGTTCACCGCAAGCTCCGTCCATTTTATGCCATTATATCCACAAAAACTGACTGTTTGGTGTGCTCTATGGGCTGGTGGAGTCATTGGGCCATACTTCTTCCGAAATAATGCTGGAGAGTCAGTTACCGTTAATGGAGACCGGTATAGAGCCATGATAACCGACTATTTTGTTCCCGAATTGGATGGCATGAATGTGGATGAGTTGTGGCTCCAACAAGTGGTTGAAAATTGGACCTGTAGAATTGGCTTTATTCGAGCCAGCCGCGGCGGCCACATGCCGGAAATCGTATTTAAACATTAATGGCATAAAATTATCCTTCCAATAAAGCCAAATTGATGGACATTAAAACGATTTTCTTGTGTTTTATTTCAATTCGAAGTTCTATACCTCAATAAAAAACACCCTTTACATGCCGAAGTAGCAGGAAAATCTGGCCATGTTATAAACTAAATCGCACAGAATCCTTCATATTTAAATCATCAATATATCTTTGATGGTGGCAGCAATAGCTGGACTCTGTTCGATAGGTAGCCATACAACCAGACCAGAAGTTGCGGCTTATGACCATTGCAGATGCTGCGTAGACCAGGAAGATGGCAATAGCATGGAATTACCCATATGCTCATGTTCGTTTTTTTGTTTGAGGAGATTTCAGTTTTTAGGAGTACATTCCTTCTCGGACCTCGCAGGAATACAGGAGATTAAAATGAACGACCTCAGAGGTTTCCGACATAGCTCTGGTTGGTCCAATGCAGACTAATCTAGTAATATGTATACGACACATATGTTTCACCACATCTCTCAATGTTCGTGAACACTACGTTACGGCTCTAACCAGACGAATAGCTGGTCTCCATAGGTTCTACAGCAGGGTCGCGATACAGCATCCCGTGTTAGCACAATGGTCCTTAATGGACAATGTAAGTCTAATATGACAGACACAGCTTCCTAACCCTACCTATTCTGAACTAGTAAGTTGTAATGCGCCTATGGCGCCCGTTAATTTGCTTGAAAAAGTATTTGTTACTTAATTTTAAAAATTTTGTAAAAAATATTTTGAGAAAACTATTTTGTAAAAAAAAATTTCGAAAAAAAATAAAATTGGAAAAAAAAAATTTGTGGAAAAAAAATTTTTGCTGAAAAAAAAATTTTTGTTGAAAAAAAAATGTTTGCTGAAAAAAAAATTTTTGTTGAAAAAAAAAATTTTTGTGGAAAAAAAAATTTTGTACAAAAAACAAATTTTGGAAAAAAAAAAATTTTGGAAAAAAAAAAATTTTTGTAAAAAAAAAATTATGGAAAAAAAAAACTTTTGTAAAAAAAAAAATTTTGTAAAAAAAAAATTTTGGAAAAAAAAAATTTTGGAAAAAAAAAAATTTGGGGAAAACACAATTTCTGTACAAAAAAAAAATATTATTTTTTTTTTTATTTATAGAATGCCTATTTAAATTCCTACGTACTGCGTGACAGAGTCAGTGAATCAGGGAATCAGTGTATCAGTGAATCAGTGAATCAGTGTCGAGGGTAAATATATATTATAAGATACCGAACCAAGAGATTGGATTTGACTACCCATACTATTCGTTCATACTTTTTTGTCCAACATTTTGTTTAGTCAAATATACGTCTCATTAAGGTTTCATTTATGGACACCAACTGATGATGGCCAATTGGGGATACTCTTGAATCCAAAGATCGTATCACTTTCCCCACGTATCCATACCTCTTTCACTCATATCGACCCTCGCTAATGTATATGAATGAGCACACAACGCACACACATTAACATCAAATTATATTAATTTGTCATCATATCACCAATTAAAATTCTGAAGTTAATGAGAAAGTTGTATTCACCGAACAGCTGAATGATTCCACGGAAATACGGATGCTCACGTCTCATCTCCTGCCATTATTTATGTATGATTTAGCCACAATGAAATAACGGTTTTCACTGCGAATGCCACAAAATAATGGCCTTCTATAATGTGGCATTAAGCATGAAATTAGAAATAAACAAAAAGAAAACAACAAAAATTAGGCAACAATCTTCGTGCCCATCCGACCAACTGGCATTCCAACCAAACAAATCACGCAGAAGCTCATAAAAAACATATGATTTAGAGAGAAAAATGCAAATGTCTGCTTTTAGTGAAGATTTATTATGACAAAGTAAACAGAACAGCAACAAACCGCACAAAAATGGAGCACGACCGTCCACGGGAACGACTAACGAAACTCCAAAAAAAAAAAAACAAACAAAAAAATAGCAACAAAATTATTATTTATGACAATTTATTTATTTCTCCTATTTGTTATCTGTAACTGACCAGAAGTATTTATGCCGGACCGCACCGCATCGCAGCGCACTTAATGCCCGTCATTTTGCATGTTTTTTTTTCGGGGGACTTGGCGGGCGCTTGGGTCATATCATTTTTGTTGTTGTTGGTTTTGCTATATACGTACAAATATGTAAATTTGAATAAGGGCGTATGTGTGTGTATACGCACACATATCTACACACATGTATTTGAATGTGTGTGTGTGTGTGTGTGTATGTGTATTCAAAACATAAACATATTAATACACATCGTATTTATATAGAAATACATCACAGGATTTTATATAAATATTTGCTTTAGATGGCAGAAAAAATAATCTCGCCTCATATTTTTTTTTTTTTTTTTGGCAGCTCATGTGCCGTGGTTACTCCTCCGCCCACCTACTGGAGAGAAATATTTACACAAATTTAAACGTATTTGACACATTATTTGTGGCAGACAATATAATCCCCCATGGAAAACCTCAGTGGGTTCGCCACCCACTGGCGAACGTGTCCACCCATGGAAATCTATTTTTAGTGAACCGCCAACGAATATTTTTTTACACGAATAAGCTGTCCATATTTTGTGTATGTATGGCAGCCCTGCCTCACCGTTTGTGACCTAAATACGTTACATATTTATGGGAAATGTGCAGAAATTATATTGGGTCCATTGGATTAAAAATACATAAAGCCAAAGAGGAACAACAAAAGTACTAAACTTTGCAATATTTATGAAGTTATTTCATAGAAAATGTTTCATAAATTCCGTGCAGTTTGTTATGGCCTTTGGCAATCTGCGGAAAAGGATATTATAAGTGACATGGGTAGGTGTGGACCCAGAAATAATTACAAACATTCGACTTAGCAACACTATTGGAATAAATTTAATTATTTTGAAGTTGTTGGGCTTTTGTTATAATCATGTGTTTTATACTCGAATGCAAGCTAAATGATCGGTGGTTTTTGTTGTCAACTGGAAAGAAATGATTTAATTATGTTCGTTCATGTAATGTTTGCAGTACCAATAGCAGTTCAATATGCCATGGACTATTTGATTGACCCAATACATAGTGCAACTTAGATTTGGTTTAAACACTACAAATGTTGTATGCAGTCGCCGACAGACTGTTTGACTTGGCTGAGGTTTAGTGCTTCGATTACTGAGTAAGCATATGGTTTGGAAGAAGTTAGATATTGAATTTAATTTCATGTTAATAAATTGTTTTTCACGTTTACGCCTAAAAATAGATACAACCACAAATTGTCAATCCGCGCTTCCAATCCCACATCCACCACCAACCTAAATATTATAGTTCAATTTGGGCCATACAATGGAGGACGTCGAT
Source organism: Hydrotaea cyrtoneurina (assembly GCA_958296145.1). Lineage (NCBI taxonomy): Eukaryota > Metazoa > Arthropoda > Insecta > Diptera > Muscidae > Hydrotaea > Hydrotaea cyrtoneurina. The sequence continues at coordinate 43,552,228 of OY282514.1, read as the reverse complement.
TACCAAGTACCTGAAGATTTTCTAATTTCCAACTTGGTACGTAAGCACTAAACTCAAAAACTACCGCTTTTGACAACAAATTTATAAACATCGTTTGTGGACCATGCGCAGTCTTTCTGTGTATATCTTTTTTGTCCGATAAATGCCGCAATAAAATATATTTATTGCCTTTTCTTCAAATGTCCACAGAATGTAGCCAGGAGATGGAATTAGATTACTTAAGTATTTGTTGTAAAATGATAATACAAGACAGAAATATTGTTTGGACGTAATTTGTTGTATTACCATCTCGTACATTATTTCATGACATTTACTTTTTAAATATGATTTCCGGCATAAGTCCGCCGCGTCTATGAGTTACATGGTCCATTCAATCAGTCCAATTTTTCTACTACTTTTTCCAGTCAATCTGGCCGCATGGCTTCAAAAGTGGCTTGAATATTGGCTTCCAATGATCAAACGAGTTACTGGTTTGTCGGCATAAACCAATGACTTACATTAGGCCCATAAAAAGTAATACGGATGCTTTAAATCGCCCAACAGATGAAAAAGTGAACAGGGTAATTTCGGAAGAAAACGTTGTCAGAAAATTGATTTCGAAATATATCGTTTGTGAACCAAAAACCATGATCTTAAGCTGATTAATTTTTAAAAACCAAAATTCAGTCAACATGGCTCGATAGCGATCGCTATTCACTTTGACGGCAGGTCTCTACTCAGTTCGAAAGAAATAAGGACCGATGATGCCGCCAGCCACGTTTGTCGAAACTTTGTCCAGTTATACCTTTACTAAATACGGAATGTGGGCAAGATCGCGTTGGTCATATTGAAAATATTACACGGTTTAGAAGGGGTGGGATGGTGCGTTTGTATGGGAGGTACCAGAAGGGGAGTTGCCAGACTTTCAAGTTGCAATCCCATAAGCAGTTTTGGGAAAATATTAAGCCATGCCAAATTTCAGAGTGATTGATCAGACTCTTTCTACAAATATTGACTTACCATTTTTTTTTTAAAAAAATTATGTTTTTGGTCGACTATTTGCTATTAAATTTTTCAATTAAAAAAACAAACCTTTTACCTCGAGCTCAAAATAATTAATTAAAAAATTTATGATAAAAAATCGACACAATATCGACAAATATTGACTTAATTATTTTTTTTTAAAAATTGTTTGTTTTTGGTCGACTATTTGTTATTAAATTTTTACCAAATTTGCTCATAACAAATCAAAAACATTAATCAGATAACAATAACACAGTTTAACACGAAAAAATATAAACATACACTTACACCATTACGTGATAAAAATACCCGTGTATCCCAGTTTTGCCCAAAGGCATGCACTTTTTGGGCCCACAAACTTTTCATCTTCAAGTTCAAAATCGCCAAAAAAAAAAACTTAAAATTTAAGGAAATATTCAACTACAAAAATGTACCTAACATCTCAATAAATATGAACTTCTTAGGAAAGATTCTTAAAAGTTCACATTTGCTTTCTAAAATATCATTAGCAAATGTTTGGAGCGTATGAGGAATATTAATATGAAAGCCTAGCACTCATACTCACAGGTGGTTAATTAAATTGAATTGATGTGATTTCTTAAAAAAACCAGTGGAAAAGTTGCAGTCGGGTAAACCGACTTATATATACCCTCACCCTCAGTAAAAAAATATAAGTCTCATATACCATAATAGCAACCTCAAAATACCGAATGTTATAGAAAAAAAAATATTGTAGAGTTTTTTCTCGAAAATTGTATGTATGTACCAGAAGAGGAGTTGCCAGACGTCCATGATTTTGTCCAAAACTTATACCAACTATAGCTTTACTTAATACAAAATTTGGGCAAAGTCGCGTTGGGCATTTTGGTGTTATTACACGATTTCTAAGGTAGGCGGGATGGTTCAGTTGTATGGGAGGTACCAGAAGGGGAGTTGCCAGACATCCAAGTTTTTGTCCAAAACTTAGTCCAACTATAGCCTTACTTAATTCAAAATTTGGGAAAGATCACGTTGGGCATTTTGGTGTTATTACACGATTTCTAAGGTAGGCGGGATGGTTCATTTGTATGGGAGGTACCAGAAGGGAAGTTGCCAGACATCCAAGTTTTTGTCCAAAACTTAGTCCAACTATAGCCTTACTTAATACAAAATTTGGGCAAGGTCGCGTTGGGCATTTTGGTGTTATTACACGATTTCTAAGGTAGGCGGGATGGTACATTTGTATGGGAGGTACCAGAAGGGGAGTTGCCAGACATCCAAGTTTTTGTCCAAAACTTAGTCCAACTATAGCCTTACTTAATTCAAAATTTGGGAAAGATCGCGTTGGGCATTTTGGTGTTATTACATGATTTCTAAGGTAGGCGGGATGGTTCATTTGTATGGGAGGTACCAGAAGGGGAGTTGCCAGACATCCAAGTTTTTGTCCAAGACTTAGTCCAACTATAGCCTTACTTAATTCAAAATTTGGGAAAGATCGCGTTGGGCATTTTGGTGTTATTACACGATTTCTAAGGTAGGCGGGATGGTACATTTGTATGGGAGGTACCAGAAGCGGAGTTGCCAGACTTCCAAGTTTTTGTCCGAAACTTTGTCCACTTATACCTTTACTAAATACGGAATTTGGGCAAGATCGTGTTGGTCATATTGATAGTATTACAGGGTTTTTATGTGGTGGGATGGTACATTTGTATGACAGGTACCAGAAGTGGAGTTGCCAGACTTCCAAGTTTTTGTCCGAAACTTTGTCCAGTTATACCTTTACTAAATACAGAATTTGGGCAAGATCGCGTTGGTCATATTGGTGTTATTACACGATTTCTAAGGTAGGCGGGATGTTGCATTTGTATGGGAGGTACCAGAAGGGGAGTTGCCAGACTTCCAAGTTTTTGTCCGAAACTGTGTCTAGCTATAGCTTTACTAAATACAGAATTTGGGAAAGATCTAATTGGTCATATTTATAATACTACACGGTTTATAATGGGCGGGATGGTACATTTGTATGGGAGGTACCAGAAGGGGAGTTGCCAGACTTCCATGTTTTTGTCCAAAACTTTGTCTAGCTATAGCTTTACTAAATACAAAATTTGTGTAATATAGAGTTGGTCATACTGATAGTGTTAGACGGTTTATAAGGGGCGGGATGGTACATTTGTATGGGAGGTACCAGAAGCGGAGTTGCCACACTTCCAAGTTTTTGTCCAAAACTTAGTCCAACTATACGTTTACTAAATACAAAATTTGAACAAGATAGCGTTGGGCATATTGGATATATTACACGATTTCTAAGGTAGGCGGAATGGTACTTTTGTATGGGCGGTACCAGAAGGGGAGTTGCCAGACTGACAAGTTTTTGTCCAAAACTTAGTCTAACTATACGTTTATTAAATACAAAATTTGGGCAAGATCGCATTGGGCGTATTGGTGTTATTACACGATTTCTAAGGTAGGCGGGATGGTACATTTGTATGGGAGGTACCAGAAGGGGAGTTGCCAGACTGCCAAGTTTTTGTCCGAAACTTTGTCCAGTTATACCATTACTAAATACGGAATTTGGCGAAGATCGAACATGCGCGTGTTGATATTATTACACGATTTATAAAGTGGGCGAAATATCAGATTTGTATGGGAGGTACCCGAAGGGGTGTGGCCATATAGCCCATATGCAATCCCATAAGCAGTTTTAGGAAAATATTCAGCCATGCCAAATTTCAGAGTGATTGCTTAACTCTTTCGAAAGTTATCGTGCGTACCAGCAGGACAGACGGACGGACGGACAGACGGACAGACGGACATACGGACAGACGGACAGACGGACATGGCTCAAACGATTCAGAAAGTCATAAATCGAATTTGTTTCAAAGACACCTGGGTTCTAATCTGAATATTTCTAGGTGTTACACTTTTCAGCCGTATCAAATGATATATACCCTCCTACCCGTAGGGTGAGGGTATAAAAATAGCTCGAACAGGGTATACAATTTTGCCAAATTTGCGCATAAGTCTACACAAATCAAAACATTAATCAGATTTTTGAGACTGCAGTAATTATAGAAGTTATAGCCAAAACTTTCACGTTAAGCGGTGCCCATATCATCATTTGCACGCATACTTTCCATAACACAGAGCTACCATTTGCTGGAGGTCTTGACGAGTAAAATAAGAATCTGAAAATTTTCAAAATCTTGATATCCGCTTATTGGTATCTGTAACAATGCTAATTATCAACCGATTTTTGATTTCTTACCGGATTTCGTTAAAAGCAAAATATTCACGATGATTTGGTTGGTTTAGAAAAAAGTGGCCCACTGTGTCATCGGGAGAAATAGCTGTAAATTTAAGTTCAACATATGTCCTTTGTACAATTCCCGAAGATGTCTTTCGATGAAAGAAGAAATATTGAAAAAAAAATAAAAACACTAAACATTCTTGTATCGTGGAATTTTTAGGAAAAGGGACGAGCATGGTGATAATGAGTAGAATTATCAACAAGATGTTACGCATGTGTGGGTTGGCATAACACGCATGCGACAATAGCGTTCTCGTTCCTTCTTTGAGATTAGTTTAGTTTAAGAAAATTGTTGAAAATAAAAATTAGTATCTTACAGGAACTTAATGAGTGAGTGTCTTACAAACATTCAACCGTGCAGGTTATTTAATATTTCTCCGTACATTAGTTCTTGTATTCACGTTTTCGTAAGTAGCCAAAGCTTGAAGCGACACTTGACTGTTTATCAAGCATTTCAAAAGGTTTAGGCAAATGAATCCTAAAAAAAGAAATAGATCCGGTATTTACACAAATGGAAAAATCCCATTCCTATTAATGTATATAATGGTGTTCCGTTAACGTCTTCAGGATTATCTTTGCTCAAATAGCTGTTAGCTGTTAGACCATAGTTATCGATAGTTCTCATGCAGCTTAGGAAATTTCCGCTACATAAAAATTGTAATATACGGAAATACTTTTTAAACTTGTGCTAAATTCGGGACATAGTTGGTTTGGGAAATTAAAATTTCCTCCCAATAAAAACAATCTGTCTCATGAGTTCAAATATCTCTTCACTTTTGGCTCAAGACACCCAATCTACCGGAAACATCATTGGTCAGCTAGGTCGCAGATGTGGTTGTCATTTTTTTTCTTTTTGGCTTTCAATAAACTGCCTTAAGTTTTGTTATTATCATTATTTATGTTGTTGTTTTCCCTTGTGGCATTTTCTGTTCATTTTCAGACCCACTTAGTGGACAGTGGTGGTTAGTAATAGTATTGTTATATATATTTAATTCTTGAAGATAAATGTACACAATAAATATTATAAGAAATAAATAAAATCACAAAATGTACATATGCAATGTTTGCAAATCGTGTAAGACCCCTACACAGTGGGCTACCTACTTCCTTACCAGACACAGTTCAGGGTGTATGCAAAATGTTCACAGGCTGATACTTTTTTATCCGTTTTCTTTAGAAAATAATGAAAAATATTCCAATAAAATAATCGTAGGAAATTCGCTGTACTTTTCTAAGAAATTCATCTAGGTAAACATCTCCAGTAAAGACACCGGTTAAGGCTTCGGCTTTCATTTTATTTTCAATCTTGAAACTCAAAGTATAGGCCCATTGGAAAGTCAAATCAGATTACATGTTTGAAGGTCAGCAAAATGTGCGTGATGGCTGTCAATTTGAAATTGATGTGTATCCATTTCACTTTCTGTTACAACATGTCCATAGATTGTGTTTTCCTCGCATTCCAAACACAAATCCCTCCACAAACCACTACAGCACATACTTTATCATAAAGCCTGCCTCCAGACAGCTTCTGAGTGTGTCATAGACTAGAATTTCTCGAGAAAAAAAAACGACCCAAACAAAGGAAGTCATTGTGTGAGTATTTGGATAAAACATATGGCCATCATTTGCTGGCTCGGCTTGTCCAATTGCTAAACAGAAATCACACTGGACAAATGGTGACGACGAGCACTATCGTTTGATGTATTGTCCAAAAACACAGCAAGTTATCATAAACAAAAAACGTTCGAGATTGTTTGTGGTATTTTTTTTTTCTGTTACAATTTATTCTTTTTTTTTGGTAATTGGTTCACTTCAAAAACATTCCAAAATGAAAATTTGTTTTCTCCATTTATTGAATTGTAGCTAGCTGCACATTCAACTCTAATGGACATGTCTTTCAACTATGCAGTTGTAAGCCATTGCAGCCTTTGTGTTATTGCGAATTTTTCCTGGATTCCTCCAAATAGAAATAATAGTTTTTATTTGAAATTTTGAATGGCATACGATGGCACATTGTCGTAAAAATGTCATTTGATTTGGAAACTGTATTGGTATTGAAATACAGTTTGGTCGTTGCCGCTTGATTGGTGTCATATTTAGATAGCATGACCTATCACTAGCCGTTGTCGTACACAGCATCATTTTATTTTCAATCTTGAAACTCAAAGTATAGGCCCATTGGAAAGTCAAATCAGATTACATGTTTGAAGGTCAGCAAAATGTGCGTGATGGCTGTCAATTTGAAATTGATGTGTATCCATTTCACTTTCTGTTACAACATGTCCATAGATTGTGTTTTCCTCGCATTCCAAACACAAATCCCTCCACAAACCACTACAGCACATACTTTATCATAAAGCCTGCCTCCAGACAGCTTCTGAGTGTGTCATAGACTAGAATTTCTCGAGAAAAAAAAACGACCCAAACAAAGGAAGTCATTGTGTGAGTATTTGGATAAAACATATGGCCATCATTTGCTGGCTCGGCTTGTCCAATTGCTAAACAGAAATCACACTGGACAAATGGTGACGACGAGCACTATCGTTTGATGTATTGTCCAAAAACACAGCAAGTTATCATAAACAAAAAACGTTCGAGATTGTTTGTGGTATTTTTTTTTTCTGTTACAATTTATTCTTTTTTTTTGGTAATTGGTTCACTTCAAAAACATTCCAAAATGAAAATTTGTTTTCTCCATTTATTGAATTGTAGCTAGCTGCACATTCAACTCTAATGGACATGTCTTTCAACTATGCAGTTGTAAGCCATTGCAGCCTTTGTGTTATTGCGAATTTTTCCTGGATTCCTCCAAATAGAAATAATAGTTTTTATTTGAAATTTTGAATGGCATACGATGGCACATTGTCGTAAAAATGTCATTTGATTTGGAAACTGTATTGGTATTGAAATACAGTTTGGTCGTTGCCGCTTGATTGGTGTCATATTTAGATAGCATGACCTATCACTAGCCGTTGTCGTACACAGCATCAGTGTCACCAGGGCAACCTAACAAATGTTGTCATTTTGATGGCGAGAGTGGAGTTTGTTGTGGACACGTATCACGCTCCTCAAATTGTTTAAAGGAAGAATAATAGTTGAAATGTTTTTGAATATAAGGACCTTTATTTAAAAACTATTCACTCATAAGTTATAAATTACAAGTTTTAAACTTTCCAGTAAGGGAAACCCCCAATTTTTGAAAAAAAAATTTACCCTTCCACCTTTCCAAATCAGTATTGCTTTCTTTAACATTTGTGGAGGTCCAAAGTAAATGCAAATATCAAAAATAGATATTTGTATAATTATTGCTACAACCAAACTGTAAAGATAATAAAACACACATTATAGTACAAGAAATATGTACGACAAACAGTTCGACAAATTTTTTTAAATTTGAAAATCTAAAAAAGTTAAATACTTTTAATGTGAATCAAAGTGAAATTTTTAAAATGCAATACGAACAATTACGAAATGTGAAGTAATACAACAAAAAGCACATAAAAAAGTTCCTCCTACAGACGAAAAATACGAAAAGTAACGTTTCAAATATCTGAGACATTTCTATTTGTGTTCAATAGGAACATTTCGGGCCTCCTTCCACTCCGCTGTCTAAAGCTGAACAGCAGAATCCAATGCAGGGACCGCAGGGACTCTGCATTTAGTACTAATTCTAGATTGAAAAATGGCTGTTATCGACTAAAAGATGCTCAAACTGAATAAAACCATCCTTAGAAGTTCACTCTCTCCAATTTCATTTTCTTAAACCGGTTTTGTAAGTTAAATCTAAACGCCAATTACAATGATGTCGGAAAGAAATATAAGCACTAGAATTAAATATAATAGTTTTTGAAAACTTTGATAAGGCCCAATATGTGGAAATATATACAGCGTTTTCCAATAAGAGGTGTTATTTTGGTATTCAAAGAAACATTAAATTTTTTCAGATATATGAACGGACGTTTATTTCATAATAAAGAAATATTATGTAATATATGAAAAACAACATCAGCCAAATGGCCACCACGACCACGCTTGCAGGACCATATCTTTTTCATGAAATTTTACATAACCAAATCGCAAAGTGGCTGCCCTATGTCCTCGATAGCCTCACAAATTCTATAATTGAGATCTTGAAACGACGCTGGGCTGTTGGCGTAGTCCTTTGCTTTCACGTGGCCCCCAAAGGAAGAAGGTGTTAAATCACAAGATCTCGGTTGACCAATTGTGATCAACTTGTCGAGAGGTAACACGGTTCGGAAACTTTTCCCATAATACAACAATGGTTTCGTTGCTTGTGTTTCACGTAGCGCCGTCTTGTTGAAAGTAACCGTTGTCCAGATCAATATCATTCATCTCCGACCATAAACAATCATTAATCATCTCTCCATAACGCAATCCATTTACCATAACTGTTGATCCAACCTCATTTTCGAAAAACCTCAACCTCATTTCAATGACTTCGCCGTACCATCACACGTTAAGACTTCTCAACAATAGCTCTTGGATTTTCCGAGCCCCAAGTCCTACAATTTTGCTTGTTGACGTATCCACCGAGGTGGAAATGGACCTCATCAGTCAAGATAATTTTTCGATGAAATTCCGGATCATTTCCTTGAATTTCAAGGACCCAAGCAGCAAAGACACATGGTTGTTCATGATCGGCCGGCTTGAGTTCATGTGTTAACTAAACTGTATAAGCCTTAAGACCCAAGTCTTTATGCAAAATACGATGTAATGACGTTGACGGAATGCCCAATTCCAGAGAACGACGATGAATGGACAAACCTGGGTTTTCTTCAATACTTTCGGCTGCAGCAGCAATATTCTCAGTTGTTCCTGAGCCACGTGCACGGGTTTTAGTCTTCACATCACTAACTTGTCCCAACAGCTAGATTTTTTCCACCAATTTTGTAGTGACTGCAAGATTTTCACTATTTCTTAGTGAATTCCTATCGCTAACACAGTGCATTGCATTTATAGGGGGAATCCCCTGAGTGTTAGTCAAAAAAAAAATTGTGATCACCTCAGCGAGAGATAGCACGGTACGGAAACATTTTAGTTTTGAAAACTGTGACTGCAAGATTTACACACTTTTTTAGTGTATTTTAATAGTTTCAATGCATTGTTGAAGCGTGTATCTTTCCAATTTTTAGTAATGGCGGAGTTTCTACTTGTCAAAACCAAAGAATGTCCAAGTAAATGTATTCAGTCGAAAAAATTGGTTTAAATGGTGAGACCGCTTCAAAATCCTCACCAAACTCTCCATGTCTGATGATGCAGATTGCTTGTTAACATAGTCGAGGAAATGAAAGTATGCTTCGTCAAAAAATAAGGTTTTCCGACTTTATCGCGCTTAAAAATTCTCTTTAGGCTGGTGGGATCGATGTTCACTTGTATACTAGGATGCCAGTCTCACAAACTCTGACTGTGGACAAAGGTTGGCATTATTTTCTAAAGTAATGCGCAATGCGAATTTGTGTCAAAATTAGGAGCGGAAAAGAGCTTTCTCTATCAAAATACCATATGATTCAATAAGAAAACTCTCGATGGACCACCCGGTACATACCAGGATGATACCTCCTCTTATCCTTAATACTAAAATACTCTTAAACAAAACATAATTGAAAAAAATGATCCTAACTAAAAACTCATACAGTTTTGACTTCTCATATGTTTATTACAAATGTGTTTCTATTTTCCTGGACAAATAATTATTTTGCTGAAAATTGTTTTTCTGTTTGTAACAGATGTTACCACTTTCCTTTTCTTCATCTCCATCAGTTAGTTAGATTGGCTGTGTTTATTTGTTGGTCCGCCAACGATTTATTTACATTCCCTAATAAAACTTGATAACAACACAATTCGATTCATATGTTTCTAATGTCTGGGACACACTATCTGGCTCACATCTATTACTCTGTAGCCACAATAATAAATTTGAATAAATCTTTTATTCATTCCACAATGAAAATAAATATGAATAGAGGAAGTGGCGGTGGTTCTTATTGAAATATATTTTCTTTTTGCAATTTTCCCCAACGTAAAAGAAAACGCACACACACACGTAAACAACTGCTACTGGAAGGATGGGCTGAAAACATTCGGGGACAACATGTTTTCTCTTGCTGAACAACAAATCGAAATGTGTTCCCGATAATGGACCGGATTGGAGACTGCCCATAAACATATTTAGCCATATTTGGCTTAAGTTCATAAAGAATGAATATTTGAATCTGTACTCATGTTCGAACCGTATACATACAAAGTTGTATATGGCATATATCCGAAGATTCGTATATCTATTGGTACATCGCACAGTGTGTTGAAAAAATCAAATTTGTATCATAAAAACAATATGTTTTGTTTATCATAAAAAAGAAAGAAGACAGAAAACAAACAAAGGCCTTCAGTGCATCTTTTGTCATTTAAATATGCTGAGCCATGTTTTAATGTGTATAAAACCTTTCACTGCAAATATTTTTTCACTCTAAACTGTAACTAAAAATTACATTAATACTTTAATTGCAAATAATTTGTATTTTCTATTTATTTATTATTAATTAAAATACAAAGTGAATTTATATTCTAATTTTGGGTCGAAGGGTAAACCGGGACACAGACCATATCAATTTTTGCAGCGACAGACCAAAGCCTCTGGAGGGAATCGAACCTACAACACCCACTGTGATATGCAAGCGCGCCATCAACTCGCCTACCGGGACCCTTCAAATAATTTTTAGTTCGAATGTGTTGAACTAAATTTCTTCCTATTGTTGTTGAACACTGTATGTATATTGACACGGTTTTTAATTTGTTCAGACCACTGTGCCATATTTAAATGGTTCATTCACAGTTTGCCGTCTTGTTTTTCTATGCTCAACTCTTTTTTTTTTCTGTCTCATTTTATTTCATTTGATTTCATTTTATTGTGTTTTGGGTTGGCCTCAAGTCCAACGACCCTTATCTTTGCTGTTGGCTGTCATAAAAACTACCAATTTGTATTTATTAGAAGAAATCCTTTTTTCAAACGCTTTGGTGCTGGTGGCATTCGTTGTTGTTGGATGAGATGTATGTGACTGGCTATCTGGCTCTGTGTGCATCTTCATCAACAGACCATATAAATTTCATTTCCGTTTTTTTTTCTCCTAGTGATCATTGTCTTCATTAAAGAAATGAAATGTGTTTGTCTGAATGTGTGTGTGTTTGTATTTTTCATTTGATTATGGTTTTTATTCATATTTTTCCAATATTCATGCAAATGAAAAGCAAGCGAACATATGTTTGTATGTATCTTCAGGCATCGAGCTATATCTAAACTTACCCAGCACACATTTCTGATTGACATTTTAATTGAAATAGTAGAAAGTGGAAACAAAAGTTTAGAAAAAAATTTTGTTCACTTGATCAAGATTGGCAAAGAGAGTTTTTCCAATACTTGCATTCATTAAATTATTAATTGAATCGCTGACTATTTCTCTGTCTTTCCCAAAATGTTGAGAATCAATTAAAGCCACATAAAAAAAATTACCAATAAATTAAATAATAAAAAAATATATTAAATAAAATTGAATACAAAGAAAACTCTACCCTACAGAATAGTAACTAAATTGTTTCCCCTCTCAACAACATTCCTGAGATCACCGACGGATGGATATAACTCGGTCTTTATTCGTACTGACAGATCCAGAAGCAGGTACTCATCGTTGTTCTATTTGTGTGATATCCCTCGTCTAGTTCCTGATGTTAGAAGATTAGATTAATTAATGCACACGCTGAGAAAAATGGCCATTTTAACAAATTTCAGCAAACAAGTTCGCATCAAACATATATATATTTTTCCATACCACAAATATAAACTTGTTTGTAGATGATAAATATCAAATTTATATGTATGCATTTTTGACTTACTTTTTATTTTTTTTTCAATTTGTGAATTTCTATATAACAATCCATCTCATTCTCTCGGTATTGCTTTTATTTTAAAGAGCGTAAATGCAGAAAAAAAAAATTACGAAAACAATTGCAAATACACACTTTTTCGCACCCAAATGTTGTACTTTGTTGAATTTAATAATTTTTTTCCCAAACACGCTATTGCTTATATACAAATATGTAATACTAATAGCAAACGAGTTATATTTACATCCAAATAAGCTTTGTGTAGAAGGAAATAAGCTTTACTTGCTACAAACACCAAACACGCGTTTTACTTGTGTGTAAACAAAAAAAAAGACGAATTTTTCAGCGTGCAGGAACTCTCATCTTCTCTTTCATTTCTTAATGGCCGGTAAATTGCACAGTACAACACATGATTCGCCAACTCAATTCTGAGAACAGTATGTGAAATTATACCCAAAAAGAATAATTTCTGCATCATTCGTTTTGTCTTCTTACCTGCCGAAATATTTTTAATATCGATTTGAAGTTAGTACTATCGTATAGGGGAATTTATCACGTTTTAGGCCCTGTTGTTTGACATAGCTCGACAGCCGCTAGCCCGATTTAGTTGAAATAAAAAATTAAGAATTACAATTCCCTTAATCTTTTCATATATTGTTTTCCTATACAAGCAACAGTTTCCAAGTTAAAAATAAGTTTCCAATAAAAAATGAAGAAACATTTTTTTTTATTTTTTTTTTAAATTAATAAAAAATACAAAACGGAAATAAGTTTCAAGTGTAGTTACTTTTTTGCAAAGTCACATAACCTATGAGTAAAATGAGACAAAGATCATGAAAATCGATGCACGCGTTTCGCATTTATTCGCAATTGAGTAAAGGTATGAATTTCAAAAATAAAATAAAAATAAAAACCAGTGAAAAAGTTGCAGTCGGGTAAACCGACTTATATATACCCTCACCCTCAGTAAAAACATACAAGTCTCATACTCATAAGTATCGGAAAGTCAAAAGTGACCGTAGCTACCATCATTTGATGTAACATCTGATGAAAAGTCATAATAGCAACCTAAAATACCGAATGCTATAGAAAAATATTGGATGGTACATTTGTATGGGAGGTACCAGAAGGGGAGTTGCCAGACTTCCAAGTTTTTGTCAAAAACTTATACCAACTATAGCTTTTCTTAATACAAAATTTGGGCAAGATCGCGTTGGGCATATTGGTGATATTACACGATTCCTAAGGTAGGCGTGATGGTACATTTGTATGGGAGATGCCGGAAGGGGAGTTGCCAAACTTCCAAGTTTTTGTCCAAAAGTTATACCAACTATAGCTTTTCTTAATACAAAATTTGGGCAAGATCGCGTTGGGCATATTGGTGTTATTACACGATTTCTAAGGTAGGCGGGTTGGTACATTTGTATGGGAGGTGCCAGAAGGGGAGTTGCCAGACTGCCAAGTTTTTGTCCGAAACTTTGTTTAGTTATACCATTACTAAATACGGAATGTGGCCAAGATCGAACATGCTCGTGTTGATATTATTACACGTTTTATAAAGTGGGCGAAATATCAGATTTGTATGGGAGGTACCCGAAGGGGTGTGGCCATATAGCCCATATGCAATCCCATAAGCAGTTTTGGGAAAATATTCAGCCATGCCAAATTTCAGAGTGATTGCTTTACTCTTTCGAAAGTTATCGTGCGTACCAGCAGGACAGACAGACGGACAGACGGACGGACAGACGGACAGACGGACATGGCTCAAAAGATTTAGAAAGTCATGAATCGAATTTGGTTCAAAGAGACTTGGGTTCTAATGTGAATATTTGTAGGTGTTACACTTTTCAGCCGTATCAAATGATATATACCCTCCTACCCGTAGGGTGAGGGTATAATTATCATGCAAAAAAAAAATTAATTTATAAAAACTTTATGAAAATAAAATAAATAATTAATACGCAATTATAATATGCATAAAAACAAAATTCAGAACATTTTTTCAATTATTGGCAATATCCATGCTTGCAGAAGTTGACGCTTGTGGTTCTGATGATCTTGTTATACCCTCACCCTACGGGTAGGAGGGTATATATCATTTGATACGACCCAAAAGTGTAACACCTAGAAATATTCACATTAGACCCAAGGTGTCTTTGAACCAAATTCGATTCATGACTTTCTGAATCGTTTGAGCCATGTCCGTCTGTCCGTCCGTCTGTCTGTCCTGCTGGTACGCACGATAACTTTCGAAAGAGTTAAACGATCACTCTGAAATTTGGCATGGCTTAATATTTTCCCAAAACTGCTTATGGGATTGCATATGGGCTATATGGCCACACCCCTTCGGGTACCTCCCATACAAATCTGCTATTTCGCCCACTTTAGTAATCGTGTAATAATATCAATATGCCCACTCCGATCTTGGCAAAAATCCGTATTCAGTAAAAGTATAACTGAACAAAGTTTCTGACAAAAACTTGGAAGTCTGGCAACTCCCCTTCTGGTACCTCCCATACAAATGTACCATCCCGCCTACCTTAGAAATCGTGTAGTAACACCAATATGACCAACGCGATCTTGCCCAAATTCTGTATTTAGTAAATTTATAGCTAGACAAAGTTTTGGACAAAAACTTGGAAGTCTGGCAACTCCCCTTCTGGTACCTCCCATACAAATGTACCATCCCGCCTACCTTAGAAATCGTGTAGTAACACCAATATGACCAACGCGATCTTGCCCAAATTCTGCATTTAGTAAATCTATAGCTAGACAAAGTTTTGGCCAAAAACTTGGAAGTCTGGCAACTCCCCTTCTATTACCTCCCATACAAATGTACCATCCCGCCCTTGATAAACCGTCTAATACTATCAGTATAACCAACGCTATCTTGCCCATATTTTGTATTTAGTACAGTTATAGCTAGACAAAGTTTTTGACAAAAACTTGGAAGTCTGGCAACTCCCCTTCTGGTACCTCCCATACAAATGTACCATCCAATATTTATACCCTCACCCTACGGGTAGGAGGGTATATATCATTTGATACGACCCAAAAGTGTAACACCTAGAAATATTCACATTAGACACCAGGTGTCTTTGAACCAAATTCGATTCATGACTTTCTGAATCGTTTGAGCCATGTCCGTCTGTCCGTCTGTCCGTCTGTCCGTCTGTCTGTCCTGCTGGTACGCACGATAACTTTCGAAAGCGTTAAGCAATCACTCTGAAATTTGGCATGTCCTAATATTTTCCCAAAACTGCTTATGGGATTGCATATGGGCTATGTGGCCACACCCCTTCGGGTACCTCCCACACAAATCTACTATTTCGCCCACTTTAGTAATCTTGTAATAATATCAACACGCGCACGTTCGATCTTGGGCAAATTCCGTATTTGATAAAAGTACAACTGCACAAAGTTTCGGGCAAAAACTTGGAAGTCTGGCAACTCCCCTTCTGGTACCTCCCATACAAATGTACCATATCGCCTACATTAGAAATCGTGTATTAATATTAATATGCCAAAGCGATCCTGCCCAAATTTTGTATTTAGTAAAGCTATAGCTAGATAAAGTTTTGGACAAAAACGTGGAAGTCTGGCAACTCCGCTTCTTGTACCTTCCATACAAATGTACCATCCCGCCTACTATAAATCGTGTAGTATTATAAATATGACCAACTCTATCTTGCCCAAATTTTGTATTTAGTAAAGCTATAGCTAGATAAAGTTTTGGACAAAAACTTGGAAGTCTGGCAACTCCCCTTCTGGTACCTCCTATACAAATGTACCATCCCGCCTACCTTAGAAACACCAATATGACCAACGCGATCTTGCCCAAATTTTGTATTTAGTAAAGTTATAGCTAGACAAAGTTTCGGACAAAAACTTGGAAGTCTGGCAACTCCCCTTCTGGTACCTCCCATACAAATGTACCATCCCGCCCCTGATAAACCGTCTAATACTATCGGTATAACCAACGCTATCTTACCCAAAGTTTGTGCTTAGTAAACCTATAGCTATACAAAGTTTTGGACAAAAACTTGGAAGTCTGGCAACTCCCCTTCTGGTACCTCCCATACAAATGTACCATCCAATATTTTTCTATAGCATTCGGTATTTTAGGTTGCTATTATGACTTTTCATCAGATGTTACATCAAATGATGGTAGCTACGGTCACTTTTGACTTTCCGATACTTATGAGTATGAGACATGTATGTTTTTACTGAGGGTGAGGGTATATATAAGTCGGTTTACCCGACTGCAACTTTTCCACTGGTTTTCTATAGCATTCGGTATTTTAGGTTGCTATTATGACTTTTCATCAGATGTTACATCAAATGATGGTAGCTACGGTCACTTTTGACTTTCCGATACTTATGAGTATGAGACTTGTATGTTTTTACTGAGGGTGAGGGTATATATAAGTCGGTTTACCCGACTGCAACTTTTTCACGGGTTTTCTTCGTAGGTTGTTCATGAAAGAATCTCTTTTGATCAATTTCCGAATATCAGGTCCGTTCAGAATACCTGTTTTAAATACATTTGCGAATAATGACCACCCCTAAATGTGAAAACCTCAAATAATTAAAAATTACTTTGCTTACTATGGGTTTTTCAGTTGGCTACCTGTTTTTTACAGAAATTCGACCTATAGGTCGACGCACTATAGAGAAAATTCTCTCTTCAGCCGAAATGTTCGTTTGACGAATACTCTATCAGCAAGTGTTTTTCCTGCCAGCTGTGACATTCTCAAATTCAAGACAAATGTCAGCATCAACTACTCTCTCTTTGCTTCCTCCAATACCCTTATTTGCTGTCGCTGAAACAGTACTTTGGATATATAGGGGAGCGGAAGTCCAAAAAAAAAATTGCGTTACAAAATACCACGCCTTATTCATCGAAAAATGTTCTTCAGCGACATGCCTCAATTTTGGCTCAATGGAGACGTCAATAAACAAAAATTCGTAATTTGTTTCCAAGAGCAGCCAGAGGCTGTTCAAGAGCTGACAATGCACACTAAAAAATTCATTTCTTCAAAGATGATGGTGGTCGCCATGTTAGGTCAATAAAGCACGGACTTCTTTGATATCATTAATGAAAGAATTAATATTGGTTGGCATGAGCTCTCAACAGGATAGTGTCGTTTAATTCAGAGAAGATTTTGTTGAGCAATTAACCTCACTGTCAAGAGGCGGCCTCGTCCGTGAAATGTTTGCCCACTTAACTACTTATTGTATGGCATAGCGACAATGATCAATTCCTAAATAATAATGCCTTAAATTTCACAATTTAAAATAATCTGTATATTCGTTATAGAGAAATTCGATACCACTCATCGAAAATCTTGAAATATCTAAAATCTGTAAACGACTTAGGTGGTCTTGAACCTTCAAAATCCACAATATTTATACCCTCACCCTATATATATATCATTTGATACGGCTCAAAAGTGTAACACATAGAAATATTCGCATTACACCGCAGGTGTCTTTGAACCAAATTCGATTCATGACTTTCTAAATCGTTTGAGCCATGTCCGTCTGTCTGTGCTGCTGGTACGCACGATAACTTTCGAAAGAGTTAAGCAATCACTCTGAAATTTTGGCATGGCTTAATATTTTCACAAAACTGCTATTGGGATTGCATATGGGCTATATGGCCACACCCCTTCGGGTACATCCAATACAAATCTCTTATTTCGCCCACTTTAGAAATCGTGTAATAATACCAATATGACAAACGCGATCTTGCCCAAAATCTATAATTAGGAAACATATAACTGTACAAAGTTCCTGATAAAAACTTGGAAGTCTGGCAACTCCCATTCTGGTACCTCCCATTCATTTTAGGAATCTTGTAATTACATAAATTCGCTCAATGAATCTTTCCGACATTTAGTAAAGTTTAAACTACATACATACAATGTACATACAATTTTCAAGACAAAACTCGGATTTATATTCCGTCCTTTTTGTAAAAACGTGTAGTACAATATTTTTAAATTTGTTCACTGTTTTTTTTTTAAATTTTAAAAAATGCTTCCTAGTGTGACATTTAATTTCTTAAGAAGCTATTTCAAGCTAGTAAACAAAATAATAGGCGTATTTTCATAACAAGCTATCTATTACGGCTTTTTTAAATGTAAAGAAAACGCCGAACTAGCCCAGTTGTCATTTGACACAGCAGCATTCTGAGAACGCTGTGAAAAACATTTATCACATTTTCATGAAAATCTAAAAAAAGATTCATGACAAGTAAGTGTTGAAAAAATATATTACAAATAATTACGTATTTACCTTAACATTCCATGAAGGAAAAGACGGGGAACTTGTCTCGAATCAGTGAGCTGTGTACGATATAATTTGTATACTCACTGACCGGGACCTACTGTTTAAAGCCGGCTCCGAACGGCTAATGCTTTTCTAGAGAAGTTTTACATGACTTAGAGATTGCTCTCTTTCTCGTAAAGTCGCCAACATTTACGAGGTGGAAACAGCCGCTAAAAAAAGTTTGGTGGTCTTACCCGGTTTCGAACTCGGGTTCTTCTGTGTGATGGTCGCACACACTACCAACCACACCACGGCCTTCCACATAAAAAAATATTACAAATACAAGTGAAAATTTAAAAAAAAATTGTATTTCTTTTCTTCTTCTTCTGTATTAGTTCATTTAATATTGACATTTTATTAGTTTTTTAAGCTCGCAATTCTGTGAAAACTTAAGACGGAAACTTAAGCTATAATATCAAATGCCGCTAAATATCCCGTAGCCTCGCCGCACAAATTAAGGGATTATCAAAGCTAGCGGTGCAACGAAAACACGCCTAATAGAATTTCAAATAAAAAAATAAATTTTATGGTTCTGGTAAATTTGAAAGAAATCTAATTTAGTTATTTTTTCCAAACAAAATATAAACTCATCCTTACTGCTAAACGACCAGTTCCGAAAATGTGTGATAATTCGTCAACATAATATAATAATAGTGTATAATAAACTATAAACAATAGAGAATACACTATTGTTTTATTGAGGGGACGAATTATAAAAACTGATTGGATACACTAACCCTCATTAACACCAGATATATAATAGACTAGCTGACCCGGTCCGCGTTGCTGGCCCTAAGCAAACATTAGTGTTGTATTACACATATTTATATAGGAAAGGGGAGTTTTTATCCCTTTTGCTATTTTCACCCCCTAAATGTAGATAAATCCAAACAATGTGTAGCCTATGTTACTCGCGGGGTTATTCGGAAGATTCCCTGAAAATTTCATCAAAATCGGTCTAGCCGTTTTCGAGTCCATACGTTACATACATACACACATCCATTTTTATATATATAGATATAGCAAAATAAGTGATTATTTTAGTTTTTATTTTATTTTATTTATATTTGTCTGGTATTCGTCATGACTAGTCGCTTTCAATATTTTTTTTGTTTTTTTTTTTTGAAGGCCAACACTCAGGGCATGCCTCCAATAAATGCAATGCATTGTGTTAGCGGAAGGAAATTAATCCGTTCATTCCTCAAAATCCCCATCAACCCACAATGTCTACTGGGTTATTATTTTATTTTCAAAACCAAATGTTATTTGCACTGACAGTGCTTACAAAATGCTTAAATATTTTTCTAAACATAAGAAAATTTCCACAAATATTTCTATCGATAAAGGGAATGGTCGTCAATTTTCAAAATTCATATTCCATCCTTCAGTCATCCTTTTATGTACGACGGCAACACAATGGATAAATGTTTAAGACATATTTGTGTAAAGCCCTACGGTTTGACATAGGTTTGAAGCACATTAAAACATTACCGTAAGCCATTTTGAAATAAGTCTTCATCACTTGTTTTTGCATATTCTCATCTAATTAAATACTTGGGTTTATAGTTTAAGGTGTAAATTTGTGAAAATATTTAAGGTATTTATTGGAATATGTTTTTCTTTTGCATCGTCAGATAACTTAAGCAAAGTCAACTCAATTAAATTGATCTACTTAATGGGCATAAGTAATTATTTATTTCATACGATTTTCATTATGGCCACATACAGTCTTGCTCGTAAATCATATTTCATAAATGCGTTTAATAAATTATCACTGTCGCCATAATTCGGTGAAATTTCCTACAACAACTGCTCTGCCTGAACATTTTTACATTATCGAATTTATGTCTCAAGGACATGGAAGTTTTCGTTTAATTTAAACGGAGCAGCAGCGAATAAATTTGTCTCAACAGTCAAAGTTTTGTTAAAACGATTAATTAACTTCTATTTTTGTTAGATAAAAGTTCAGCAATATAAATTAAGCGCGACTGGTACAGAAATCTAAAGGGAGTAAGTAAACCGTTAAGAAGATGATAGTTTAATATAAAATAATGGCAATGAATTGAAGAAATGAACGCGGAGAAATGTCTCAGAATTCCAACACTGCACAGGATGAACATGCAATTTAGAAGTGAGGGACGCGTATTCTGTGAAACCCTTTATAATATTATTTATATACCCGTACGTTTTTATTCCACCAGCCGAAGCCAAAGCCGGCTGGAAATTGGCAGGCGCATTTCTCTGCGGCCAACTTAAATTGGTTAATAACTCTCACGATGTACTTCAGTTTCAACTGAACTAAAGTCGAAGATCTAAATGAATGTAGTGGGACATTTTTTTAAATTTATTTCCAAAATATATAGAATTTTTTAAAAATGAACAAGGTTTTTCAAGCACCGACGGTTTATTGCGAATTATTGAGGTTTTCGGATTAACGGGGTACGAATTATCGGTATTTTACAGTAACTTCTTTTTCAATTAGTCTTCATAGAGCTAAGAATCCCCATATATTGTCTCTTTCGTAGGTGAAGCACAACTCCACCATATTGCAAACAATCAGTCCCATCATTCCTGCATTCTCTATTCCCATCCCAGTTGAACATAATCTTTCGAAATGAAAGGTTAAACTCTTAACATGCCAACACCCAATTCCGATATGCAACAGCACAAAGTATTTAACTAATTTCTGGTAAATTATAAAATATTACAGTTCATTTATGTGTGACTTTGGAAATCAATCAATGTTAAGTGGAAACTTTTCAATACCATTCGGAGCTCTGTAGTAATCCAGTCGAGCATCCGTTAGAGTCCAGTCCCGCATCCGTAGAACGAACGGATAACAAATCGTGTTTATTCAAAAGAACATTTGTTTCATTTTAATTGTTACAGTTTACAGATGTAATTACTTCATTTGTACCAAGAGTTCGACAAATACGATATCCATCCATGTTGCAAGTTTAACAAACTTACCACAATACAACAAACACAACCGAGACGAATGATATCCAATTGAAATTTATTATAATTTTTTTTTTTCTGTGTGGTATTAAAAACTTTGTGGTTTTTACGTTGTTGTCGTCCTGTCATAGCCGGTGTTAGAGCCCTTTCATTCGATGGCCCAACGGCCCACCCATTAAAGTGATGAATTTGTAACAATTTGTCTGGGGGCAGATGTGTTTTCACAGCCAAACCAACCACACTTGGCCTGAATGAAAGGTATGCGGTCGGTGTATTGGCAGGGGGCAGGAGGCAGGTGGCGAATGAAGAAGTGTAGTCTGTCTGTCGAGTGGCAATCACTGAGTATAAGAAAAATTGATGATTGAAGCTTAAGAAGAAAAAGGATTGCCGTGAGAGTGTTGTGTGTGTTCGGTATTGAATAGGATTATTGAATTGAAAACCTATAACAATTTTGTGGCTCCCCATTGGGTTCTTTGCGGAGATAGAAATCCTTTATGCAATGCCATGGGGGTATGGCTCGATGGATGGTTGGATGGATGGATCTCTTTGGCAATTGTGATAAATTACAACGACTCAACCGCAAGTAATCTTTATTTAAAAAGAATAAATTTGTTATATATTCCACTCTCTTATGGGAGCCTAACCATTGTTGGTGTGTTGTTTTTGTGATGCAAAAATTGTTGAAATTTTTTAAAAACGGCCATTTGGGAGCAAACAAATTTCGCACTTAATCCTTTTCGGTGGAATTGGCAAGAAAAAAAACCTGTTTAAACTATGCGAAGAATTTCGAGCCAATGCTTTAATAAGAAATTCCCAACTAAATTGGAAATAAATTTAGGAAAGTGCGGGTAGGAAAGGGATTTATTAATAAACCTTGGACAATCAGCTGCCAATAGCTTAGCCAAAGGCGCCAGAAAATGATCTCGTAATGAAGTATGACAATCATCACCTTATTATGGCCAAATCATAAATAAACGCCTTAAGATTAATAGACATATGTATACTAATTAAGCAAGGGCCTGGTATAACCCCTAAGAGTAAGGCAATAGGCTACGAAATATTACAAAAAATTGAAAGCGGTCAGGTCATAATTTTGTCTAAAACAGACCCAAGGGGACGACAGTGTTATCAAAACCCTCATATGCTCGTGCCCGGTTCTTTGTTTAAGGAGATTCAAGTTTTTTAGGACCACATTTCTTATCGTACCTTGCAGGAATATAGGAGATCTAAATAAACGTCCTCAGAGACTTCCATCACAGCTCGCCTTGATTCAGTAGCGACTAATCTAATCAAAGAAGACACATGTGTTGTTAGATTAAGTGAGATGTGGACGATCAGTGAGTATGCACAATTATATCGTGCTCAGCTCACTGATTCGAGAGAAGTTTCCCGTCTGTTCCGTCATGGAATCTTTCGGCGAAATAAGTAAAGTAAGATTAAGTAAGAATTCAGTTGCTTTATTTGTTATTTTTTCTTTCCTTTGATTCAAAAGCTCAATTATGGTTATGGAACTTTAATCTTCAGGTGTTTTCGAACAAAAATATCAATTGTTTCTCTAGATAAGAGTTGTATTAGTATTTTTAATTATTGTTTTCAAAATGGTTTAAATTTACAGCATTTTAAGATGTTATCGGACAAAACCTTTCTCTAAAGTGTGTGTAAATCTGTTGCGCGTTTTTGCGAAAATTTGAGTTTTTATAGAGTTTTTAAAAAAATCACGTGTAATTAAGAATATTAACAGTTGCTCACGTTTCTTGTTTTGTTTTGGGCAAATATTACAAAATAATTTTTTCTGTTGAAAAATTCCCCAATCAAACTAAATTTTGACAAATAACCGGATTAAAAAAAGGCCAATACAAACCAGGATTTTTAAATTCGAAAGCTGTTAATACTGCCAGAAAAAAAATAGGAAAAGACAGACCCCTCAGAAGAAATGGCGTAACTAAATTTAGAGATAATCAATGTAATGCATGTTATATTAATTGCTGTTTCTTCGAAATACATTGAAAAGTTCAGAGATTTTGCCCTCAACACTGACAGACTGCCGTGCTACACACATGTAATATTCATGGTGCTGAATTTGTATCGAACGCTCTTCTACCGATCAACGAGTCAACTTCCAAACGGTTCATAAATAGCCAAAAAACGACTGCTAAAATTAAAGGAACTATGTTTTATACATATGTGCAGGGTTCTCCAACAAGAGGTGGTATTTTGAAGCACCCGCTATATCGGAAGCTGTCACTTTTGAAGCTTTTATTCTTTGACATTTGACATGTCGAAAATACACCATTACTAAAAAACGATACACACTTCCACAACGCATTGAAATTATTAAAATTCACTACAAAAATTGTGAAAATCTTGGAGTCACAGTACGCAAAACTAAAACATTTTTCGGTCGTTGTTAATCACCTTCTCGGACCGCAATACAGAAGTTGGTTTAAAAATTCGAGCTGTTGGGACAAGTTAGTGATGTGATGAATAAAACGCGTGCACGTCGCTCAAGAATAACTAGGAATATTGCTGCTGTAGCCCGAAGTTTTGAAGAAAACCCAGGTTTGTCCATTCCTCGTCTTTGTTTGGAAGTGGACATTCCACAAACGTCATTACACCGTATAAAGTTTGGGTCTTAAAACTTATAAAGTTCAGTTAATACAAGAACTCAAGCCGGCCGATCATCAACAACGTCGTATCTTTTCTGATTGGGTCCTTGAAATGCATGAAAATGATCCGGAATTCCATCTAAAAATAATCTTGACTGGTGAGGCCCATTTCCAACTAGGTGGCTACGTGGCAACGTATGACTGTTTGGTGCTGTCCGGAGGGATCATTGGAACTTACTTTTTTGAAAATGAAATTAGATCAACAGTTACGGTAAATGGATTGAACTATCGAGATATGATTAATGATTTTGTATGGACGGAGTTGGATGATATTGATCTGGACAACGTGTACTTTCAACAAAACGGCGCTACGTGCCTCACAAGCAACGAAACCATTGCTCTTTTACGTGAAATGTTTCCGGAACGTGTTATCTCTCAAACAGGTGATCAGAATTGGCCACCGAGATCTTGTTATTTAACACCTTGCGACTTCTTCCATTGGGACCACGTGAAAGATACGGTCTACGCCAACAGCCCAGCGTCGATTCAAGATCTCACAGATAGAATTCATGAGGCTATCGAGAACATAGGTCAGCCACTTTGCGATTTGGTTATTGAAAATTTCATGAAAAGGATATGATCCTGTAAGCGTGGTCGTGGTGGCCATTGGGCTCATGTGGTTTTTCATTATTAACGGCATACCTTCCTCTTTATAATGAAATAAACATCCGATCATTTATCCCAAAAAAATTCTAGTTTTCTTTGAATACAAAAATAACACCTCTTATTGGAAAATCCGTTACTATTTAATTTTGTTAAAATATTAATCAGGAAGTATCTTTTCCACAATTCATTGTTTCAAAAACAGCGGGTTCGACATTAATTTATTAAAAAATAATTTAAAATTAAATTATTTTTATTACATTTTTGCACAATTAATCGAAAAAAAATTGAATTAAATGGTAATTGGTGCCTGCTCTGAATTATTCTCCATTTCGAGGGTCCAATACACTAGTGTGCGACACTAGGAATGACGGCGAAGTCACAAATAATGTCGTCGTTAGAAATGACAGCGTCGTCCGAGTTGGAGATACGCAAACAAGGTAAAGATGCTAATTCTACCCTGAGAGCACTCAGCAGGACTATGAAATGGGTTCGTTCTATGGTTTCCTGGAGAGATACTGGGGTCGACCTACAAAGAACTTCCGCATAAGTTATTTCTAAAATTTATTCAGCTGGTACATGTCTCAAAACACTTTTTATCTATCCAGGAACAATACCTGGAGGAGCATCACAAATAACGGGTCCTAACCGCGAAAAAGATGTAAGCGACTAAAAGAACATTTTCCACAGAATTGAATTTGCTGTATCTCTGTAAATTAATTTTAATATTTCAGGATTACATGCGTTCAACCATTTTCTATCGAATTTCATTAAAAAGCGAGTTTCGAGAAAATGTCGGTTAATTCTCTTTCGCGATATGTTCCCTGTGGAGATTGTCAAACACCTTATGTCCTTAAATATTATTAATTTTAAAGAATTCGCTTTGTGGGTGTAAATCCTCATATTCGGCGTCTGATGCTGGCTGACGACCATTCCCACAATTCCCCATTCAATTCCGTTGAAATAGTTTAAATGCAAACTCTATCGTTGCTTAGAATTTAACTTGAAGATGCATATTTAAAATGCCAAGACCACCTACAGAGTACAACGAGTTGAAATACAACACAATGCATAGCGAGTTATTCTTTTCGTAACCATTTCAAATTCCATTATTGCGCAAGGAAGGAAGTACGAGTCGGTGTGGTCGTTCCATACATTGTCAAGTGCACACTTTGAAAATCCCATTTGAAATTCCGTCGCGCTAAAAAATTATACACTTTGCATACAAATAAATATTAAAATTGGATTTTAATTTAGTTTTCATCTTTTTTTTTCGGCGGCTTTCGCATCATTTTACAACGTGTCCGCTGGTAAAGCAGTGAAGTCGGAGTGGAAGAGGAACGCCATTCGCAGAATGAAAAGGAAACAAAAAACAAATGTCGAGAAGATGAAAAAGAAAAGTTTTCTTATTACATCGCCATAAATATTGTTGGCTTTGTGTTGGGCAATTTATTAAAAATATTTCTTCACTTCACATTTTGTGGCTCGGCATTTTCGTTGCGTTTTTGTTGGGTTTTTTGCCTTTACGGATAAGAGTCACCTAGGCTCGGCTCGTTTCATATCCACAGAGTTTTTGACAATTTCAGGCTTTTTCAAATTTATTCTGTTCTACTTTTGGACACTTTTTGTGTGTGTTTTTTTTGCCTTTGCGACGGTTATTGTCAGTCGTCCGTTGGTCGGCCGTTTGGTCTACAATTTATTTATCATATTTTCACTGAACGTACAGCATTTGTATTTCCTTTTTTTTTAGACCATGATTTGTATATTCTGGTCCAGTTTTTGTTTTCCTTGGCGTCGTCGTTGAATCAAATATTTTTAAAGCAACTACTGTTGTAGTTATGTCTGAGTGTATGTGAGTGAGAGTGTAAATGTATTTTCAGCTTTCCACTTATTTGAGTTATTCAGCCACTTTTCCAGCCGGCGTATGTGAGTGTGAAAGCGTATCTGTTTTTGTGGTCCATTCGTTGTCACCGTTGAGTGACCGCAGGATATAAAGCCAAAAATAGCACGCAATGAAATAATAGAGGAAGTCATGTTTTTTGCTATCGCTCTCTCTGTCTGTCTCACACACATACAATATTTTGCTCTCTTTACCACGCGACCACACAGGACATGGTGTTGGGTGTATGGAATAAAGTTTTACCTTCCTTAGCATACATAGCAACAGACATGTTTATGGGATGGCCCTCTAAAGGATGGCCCTCGTATAATAACATTATTCGCCATAACGTCGAAAGAAAATTTCCCCAAAAACTCTGAAAAATCCCCTAAACAATTTATAAGAAATTAGCCAATGCAAAGGTATGCCGTTAATAATGATGCGACACTTGTGCATGTTGACGTAGCCATCTAGGTGGAAATGGGCCTCATCAGTCAAGATGAGTTTTCGATGGAATTCCAGATAATTTCCATGCATTTCTAGGACCCAATCAGCGAAGAAACGACGTTGTTGATGATCGGCCGGCTTGAGTTTTTGTGTTAACTGAACTTTATAAGTCTTTATGCAAAATACGGAGTAATGACGTTTGTGGAATGCCCAATTCCAAAGAACGACAAGGAATGGACAAACCTGGGTTTTCTTCAAGACTTTGCGCTACAGCAGCAATATTGTCAGTTGTTCTTAAGCGACAGGAACGAGTTTTATTCTTCAAATAGTGGGGTTCTAATGTCATACCGCCGGTTAAAATATGTAAATTACTCCACTGGACGTATGAACCGATATTAAGCCAAATTGAAAATAAAATTACAGGAAATTACACCCCAAAATGCTAAGAACGTAAACTGAAAGAAGGAAGCAAACATTTGCTGTGGGGCCTAAATTCTTTAACCCATTAATGTCTGGCGATAGTGTTTGATTTATTGGGCTAAGGTTTATGTATGGAATGAAAATACACCCGAAAAACAGGAAATGATTCGCTTAGTTGTTGCCTGTAAAATTGTGGCATATTTCCATTTTAGAGTTTAAGGTTTAATTTCCAAACTCGTTCTAAAAAGGAAATAAGGCCCTAAAATTAAATAAGTCGTAATCTTAATATATATTTACCCTCGACACTGATTCACTGACTCCGTCACGCAGTACCTAGGAATTTAAATAGGCATTCTATAATTCTATAAATAATAATAATAAAAAAAATAATATTTTTTTTTTGTACTGAAATTGTGTTTTCCCCAAATTTGTTTTTACCAACATTTTTTTTTACAAATTTTTTTTTTTACAAACATTTTTTGTTTTTACAAACATTTTTTGTTTTTACAAACATTTTTTTTTCAACAAACATTTTTTTTTAACAAAAATTTTTTTTTGAACCAAAATATTTTTTTTTTACAAAATAGTTTTCTCAAAATATTTTTTACAAAATTTTTAAAATTAAGTAACAAATACTTTCTCAAGCAAATTAACGGGCGCCATAGGCGCATTACAACTTACTAGTTTCAAATAAGTAAATAATTAAGTAAGTGGCAAATTTCATTTTCAATTTGGGGAGTATTTTCGTGGGACTTAATTTCATTCCGCCAAAAAAAAAAGATTTCATTTTCAGTGTGGTCATCCGGAACTTTCAGTTTCAGTCTGCGCATTGGAACTTTTGTGGTGAAAATTTAAAATTGCTCATCGTATGTGGTTTAAAGAATCTCGTTTAAGTAGAAATAAATTTGAAATTAACTTTTTATACTCGTATTTTCCAAATCATATACGGCCTTTACAGCCAGCATTCGCCATAAAATTATTTCACTTTACATAATGGATTTTCCAAAACCCGATGTGATATTGAATTGCAATATTTCGCCTTAAAGCCAGTTTTACATTCAGTCGCTGAGCAATACATTCTACATATGCACAATACCCAAGGATCAGCGTATATTTCGACGTTGTCATTTGCATAAAACGGCTGAGAAACAGACAACGTTTTGTATTCGGTTTAATCGGAAAATCAATATGTGTACCTCTGTATGAACGTAGAAGTGATATTAATTCATTGCCATTTTTTTAAGGGTTTATGTTGGGTAAAGTGGGAGCTGTTGGGAGACGACGCAAGAGCAAAATATTAACATTAAAAATGAAAAAAAAATTAAATGTGCTCTAGACAGATAGACAGTCATTATAATGCAGACATTCTTGACTGACTGACGGACGGGCCTGACGATGTTGTGCTGTTAGTAGAGTTGTTTTATCCGACGTTCCGGGAGACATGCAACAATATTAATGACACGCATCTATATTCGCATATTAAATTTGATAACCCAGCAAACTATTCGGAGTCAAAGGCGACTAGTGCGGTTTCAGAACAATCTTTAAGGGGGGTTCGCTAAACGAACATTACTTGGTTGTAGTTATTTCATTGTTAGTTGGTAGTCATGTTCAGGCTGAACCTTACAACTCCATGAAGCTCGGCTCTAAACAGTGTTATACACAATATCATGGGTAATATGCCACTCAATCATCTCCCATACAAATGAAACATTCTAATCTTTTTGAATTAGTCTAATGACATGGATTTTCTTTAGACAATCTAGACAAATTTATTTTGAAATGCTAGTAGCAGACAAGTTTTATGACCGAAAATTGGAATACAAGCTAACATTAATAAAATGTTTTCTCATTGTCTAGAAAGTTAACTATCAGAATGGCTCGGTAATCAGACATCCTCTTGTATTCCTTTTTGATGACTCAATCATTCCATTTAAAATCGTCCCTTATTTTCATTCCAATCTCAAAATGGTCATTTTAACAAATTTTAGCAAACAAAAATATTTTTCCATACCACAAACATTATCTTGTTTGTAGGCGATAAATAACAAATATTTATGTATGCATTTTTGTCTTACTTTTTATTTTTTTTTCAATTTGTGAATTTTTATACCCTCACCCTACGGGTAGGAGGGTATATATCATTTATATAAAAATTAATCAAATTCTCTCGGGTTTTGCATTTTTTTTAAAGATCGTAGATGCAAAAAAAAATATATGAAAACACTCAAATGTTGTAGTTTGTTGAATTTAATAAGTCCGTTGTCGATTTTTCCCAAACACGCTATTGCTTATACACAAATATGTAATATTAATTGCAAACGCGTGATATTTACATCCAAATAGGCTTTATGTGGGAAGAAATAAGCTTTACTTGCTACAAACACCAAACACGCAATTTACTTGTGTGTAAACATTTAAAAAAGACGGATTTTTCAGCGTGCATGATAATTAAGGCAAATAAATATACATAATTGTCAGGCATAACCATAACGATAGAGTCGATCAATTCACCGTCTTGGTGAAAGTAAAGTCGTGGCTCTGGATTTTTCCAATGGCGTTCGATGGGGTGTGACACGGAGCACTCATATCAAAACATATTGCATTTGGTATCGGTGATACCTTCTCTTGATTTGTATCGAGTTTTCTCAGAGACCGCTCTATACGAGTTGTTATAAATGCAGTCTCAACCAACGAGCATACGTTGACCGCAGGAGTGCCACAAGGCTCTGTCCTCTCTATTTCTTATTTTACATTTGAAGAAATGCGGCGGCTAACTTGATTTGTCACATTTGAGGACGTTTAAAGTGTTGTTGGGTTCTGTGATGGGCACAACTGAGACGTATTCTATGATGAGTATTAAGGTCACACGTATGGTACGTATCGTTTTTGATCAGTCCCGTGATATGTCACATGGTATCTGAGCAGTGTCAATTGACACCCTCCCATGACAAAGCCGTGTAAAAGTTACCGGTTCTTTTCATATATTTGGATCTATACTGGGACGGTCCCCTATCACGTGACTGGTTTTGTAGCGGTCCAATTTCACGTAGGGTTCTTTTTGTGATATAGATCAATAGACCAAACAAAAGTTGTAAGTACCTGACGATATCGTAATCCACTAACGTACATGCATTTTCCAAGACAAATGATTCCATACACCAGCATTCCCAAGTGCCCACCAAACAGTTACACGAGGGCAATGTGAATGTTTCTCAAGCTATTGGCGTGGATTTCCCAATATACAAATTGGAAAATGTTGTGGGTTTACGGTCTCGTTAAAGTGGAAATGAGATTCGTCTGAGATATTTTTCAACAAATCGATCCGTTTGAAATTAATGAATTATTGACGTTGCTGATGGTCTTGCACCAACTGATCCTTGCAAGGCTAAAGAGCTAAATACTTACATTATAGATCTAAATACACAATGAAACTCTACTGACAAATACCTTGATCGACGACGGTTGTAGAGTATTTCGGTTATTATTTTTAAAACCTATTTTCAGTCTGTGAACTGCAAAAATATTCTTCAGCAAATATCATGGTCACTGAAAAAAAAACATATACAAAACTACTAAATTCAGGAAAAACTTACTCAAATTAAGTAAATTTGATCTTCATAAACTAATTCAGAATAAATTTAGTCCATTTAACAACTACTTATTTATTTTAAAAATGAGTAATAAAACCAGCTTTCCCTTGAAGCGCTGATATTTTTAGTTAAGTACATTTTTTATTACGGCCACGTATAAGTCCAAAAATATTCACAATTTTGCGATATGTGCCATTTTCCTACCAGATTTTAATTGTATTTATATGGTTCACAAGTGTAATTGCCCTCATTTTAAATTGATCACCGTCGACTTAAGGCTTGTCAGAAGAAAAAAAACACTGAAACTCTACTGTCAAATACCTTGTTGGACGATGGTTGGTGAGTATTTCGGTTATTTTTTTTAAACCCTATTTTAGTCTGCGAACTGCAAACATATTCTTCAGCAAATATCATGGTCACTGGAAAAAAAAACATATACAAAACTACTAAATTCAGGAAAAACGTACTCAAATTAAGTAAATTTGATCTTCATAAACTAATTCTGAATAAATTTAGTCCATTTAACAACTACTTACTTATTTTAAAAACGAAAAATTTCTAAGCATACTCAATTCTAGTAGTAGTTACTCGTCTTAAGTACAAACCTAGAATTTACAAAGAAGATACCATAAACGAAGTGATTAGTAAACTAACAAAAAGCTTTGAGGATCGAAACAGATGCTCTAACTAAGAAATTTGTAAGTATATATTTCTTCTAAACCTTCGCTTGTGAAGGTAAAATAAGTTTTTAACATTAAAATTTCTTTGAATTTAAAATAGGTTTTTACTATCTTTACTCCTATAACTGTGTAAATATATATTAAGCAAAGCGCCCCGGTAGGCGAGTTGGTAGCGTGCTTGCCTATCAGCGTGGGGGTTGTGGGTTCGATTCCCACCAGAGGCTTTGGTCTGTCGCTGCAAAAATCTAAACATATGGTCTTTGTCACCCGGTTTACCCTTGGACCCAAAATTAGAATATAAATTTACTTTGTATTGTAATTAATAATAAAATAAAATAAAATAAAAAATATATTAAGCAAAGTCCCTCTGGTGTAAAAATAAGATTTTAATTGTTGCAATACTTTAAGTAAAACCTCAAACTATGTAAATATAAAAAATTTTAATTTTTAAATTTGATACATTGATAGTTAAATAAATAATGAATTTGTAAGAAATTTCTTATGGGTGTTAATTAACTAAATATAGACAATGCTGAGGCGCACTTATTATTTATCAGTGGTAGTGTTTCGTTTACGGGACAGCTTCAAAGATAGGGTTTAACATGTATTTTACTATGACACTCACTTTCGCCATTCTCAGGATTTCACCATATTACTTTTTAGACTAACCCAAATCACAAATTTAAATAAACCCGGACTCTTATAACTCTACTACCAACACTAGAGATATTTTGCAAATTGTAAGTGTACACGTTAGGGTGGAGTGAAAACATGCTTTTTTTTTTAATTTGAAAAAGTTAACATCGGAAAGAGATGTAGTCTGGGGTCCTAATGAGGGGAAAAATAAAGAAAAAAAAATTAAAAAAATTTTAGGGGTCGCGCCACTCCCTCGAAATTTGGAAATTATCGCTATTTTGGTGTTGATTTTAGAAAAATCCTAAAAATTAACGACTTAACTTATTCGAAATTTAAAAGTTTGAGCTTGTTCAGTGCCCAAACAAAAGTATTTGAGGCAAATATGAGGATAATCGACTAATATTTGTAGCTTTGGTGGCGATTTCATTGTTCAGTCAATTTTCTGAAGAAGGGACGATTTGACTTATTTTACTTTTTGAAATTTTTGAACAATGAGAAAATTTTTTTTAAATTTTTTCATGCCCTTATTTCATTGTTTACGCTATTGCAAACATTTATTGACATAAAACTTTTTAGGATTTTTCTAAAATTAACGCCAAAATAGCGATAATTTCCAAATTTCGATTGAGTGGCGCGACCCCTAAACATTTTTTAAAAATTTTTTCTTTATTTTTCCCCTCATTAGGACCCCAGACTACATCTCTTTCCGAGGTTAACTTTTTTTTTTTAATTTCACTCCACCCTAGTACACGTGTTCTATGATTCCGTATCGAAATGGTGGCCAAACGGATAGAAACCACACAGTATGCGGTGTAGGTGATTGTATTTGTCTGTGTCTGTAGTCTGCAGTTCGGTTCATGACATCCATTAAGAAAAACTTAAACTCTTTTTGCATATTTTGTGTGGGTGTTGGGCGGGCGTTTCTTATGTGCCTCTATCATTAACAACTACCATGGAGCGAGCGAGCGCCAGATACAGACAACGGCATTCCAGTCGCGTGCGTGAAGATGCACTTAAGAATGTCAAGTACAGCGTAATTAAGAATGCAATATATGAGGTGATCTTACGTCGTACAATTCACCTGAATACACACATACGTATACACTTTCAGTGACATACAATATTTATGCAAATGCTTGCGTTTTTTCTTCTCACATTTTTTTGCGATTTCTTTTTTTCATCACTAATTGCATGGGAAGAGACGAGAAGTCTTAAGTACTCTTCAGACTGTTTAAAATACAAACATAATATGTTTTCGAATAGTTTTCCTTTTGAGGGAGTGTCTGCGTTTTTTTTTTTTTTGGTTTAATGAATGAAAAATTAATATATATCAGGAATTGTTTTAAGAGTGATAGAACTTTAATTGGGGGATAATTCAGTTAATTCATAAATTTCTACAAAAAAAAAAGGAAACACATATGTAACGAGATTAGCGATTATGGGAATAGAAACAATGTAGAAATTTCCAAGTAACGAGTAAAACTCCAATCAAAGAAAGACGGGTGATGTTTGTGGTGGTGGGAGAGTAGTTGGGTCAATTACCCCCCACCTACACCACTGTAACGAACCGTTTTCGGAACTCCCATTTCAATGAAATTCAATAGACAATTGTCCAACGCTCTTAATCACAAAATATTAAAAAATAACCACCGTATTCATAAGAAAAATGTATGAAAACACCAAAAACAATTTTCACACATTTTCACATGACAACACAAAAACTATTTGCACACATTTTTCTTAACAAAGCTGTTTTAAATGTTTACGAATACGGGAGTTAACATTAATTTTTATGTCCAATATTTTGTATCGACCTTTTTCAATTATATTCCATTTAAAATTTTTCAAGGTCGAGAATTTTTAACAATTTTTTTTGTATTTAATTTTTTTCCAATATTTCGTTCTTTATTGAAGAACATCATCAGGGAATACAAAAATAAAAAATACGTAATATAACGTAGGTGTTTCTTCTTCCTCAGAAGTTGTCGTACACAATTTATATTTACAAAGATATAGCAAATTCAATTGCATCTTAACCCCCGTTTGTCTGTTTAGCTAGACCACACAGAAAATCCTCTCCTGTAAAATTTTCTTTTTGGCGCTTACATCTTTTTCGCATTTAGGGCTCGATATGATATTCCTGAAACCCACTTATTGTAGTCGTCGCGATACAGAAACTGTAAACGGATGGGAATAACCAAAGCATGTCTGTAAATTGAGGTATCATCGAAAAATATCCGCTTCAAAAAACGGAACTGGTCTCTAAATTAGTCTTCTGATCCCAAGTGGAATTTATGTAAAAAAATGTTCACATAAAGAAAAAGTGTCATTAAATATTTAAAATGCTATCACGCCTTAAAGAGACATATTATTTATAATGTAATATTGTTTCGTCGGTAGGAGGAAGTTTGTTATTACAGTTGGACACAATTCGTTGAGTGAAATATGTTTTAAATACATGTACTCTCCTCATTCAAATACGAGGTCATGGTGAAAATGTCTTGCTTATTCTGTACAGTTAATCCTTTGGTAATTAAGTGGACGAAAATAACTACCAATCGAATTTGACCAAACTGTTCATTGTAAGGTTATACTAAATAGTTTTATACAATCAAATTAATTTCTCAATTTTCTTTAAAAAAAATAATTAATTTTGAAAATATAATAATGTTATACAATCTAGGGAGTTAATATTTCTCTTTAAGTCGCCCAATTCTATGTTTCCGTGAAACAACACTAAATAATCACCACGAAACCCTCGTTTTTTATTCTCTCGACTAAGTATTTTAAGTAGAAAAAAAAATTATGCTTATTAAAAAGAAAAAGTAATGAAAAACTATTTTATATATTTAACTAAGACACAAGTTGTTTCTAAGAGCATTTCCACTGAATAAGGAAACAAATTTTATTTAACACAAAAAAAGAAAGAAAAAGACTTGGAAACATTGAAAGAAAATGTGCAGAAAATAACTTACGAAAGTTTCAGCAGAAATTATTGTAACATTTACCTGGAAAGAGAAGAATGGAAATAGTTATGTTATAAAACATATTATAAGAAAGAGCTCTATGTAGAGGTTTTTATAAAGGGAGGGAATTGTGAAGAGCTTTGTGTGCCAGTAGTTGTGCCCAAAGAGCTGAAATTACATATTCAGTACATAAGTGTCCTATTAAATCTATCGCGAAAATTATTTTCGTTTAAAAAAATTTAAAATTTTCATTTAAAATTGTATATTTTTTTGATTTTAATAAATGTGACAGATAAAGTAATTGAAGTCAAAGCTGCAGCGATACAATTGGGATTTACCCAAACAAAAATGGAGAAAGCCCGTTGGGTAATATGGCCTTTTCTGATTTTTTTTAAATAAAAAAAACAGGTAAAATTCAAACAAAAACATATGACTGAAGAACCAAAATAAATAAATTGATCAAATCTGATTTCCATAATATCGCGCGAGTACCAAATATCCTTAAATAAATCAACATAATATATTAAGATAAAACAAGTGGACAAATAGTAAGTTCGGCCGGGCCGAATCTTATATACCCTCCATCATGGATCCTTAAAAAGTCAATAAATAAGAAACCTAACTGAGTTTTTGGGCCGCTCGTGACCCGATAGTCCCAGGAACCCGTTCACAAATTTTATCCAAATCATGAAAATAAATGCATATTTGGGTTCGCGAGAAAATTTCGTTGCATTTCGATACCCATATGTCCATGTTTGTCAAGGGACGGTTTTTGGGCCGCTGGTGACCCGATAGTCCCAGAAACCGGATCAAAAAATTTAGGCAAATCATGAAAATAAAGGCATATTTGGGCTCGTGAGTAAATTTCGTTGCACTTCGATACCCATATGCGCATGTTTATCATGGGCCCTTTTTTGGGCCCCAAGGGTCCACGGAACCCATGAGCACGCCCATTTTTGGGATTTTTTTCCCATCTATAAATTATATAAACTTAGAACTTAGATGTAGTGAAAAAAAATATTTGAAAAATTTGATTATGGCCGGGATATATTTAGTCCCGTAAAGGGGAACTTTTCCCCCTTTGGTCCGATATGGCCCATTCTCGAACTTAACCTGCTTATGGGCAAAAAACATCTTCCTACAAAATTTCAGCTTTTTAGCGTTGGTCGTTCGCACTCTATCGTGATTTCAACAGACAACAGACGGACGGACGGACGGACATCGCTAGAATGTCTTAGAATGTTACACTGACCAATAATATATATACTTTATAGGGTCGCAGATCACTCTTTCGAGGTGTTGCAAACGGAATGACAAACTTAGTATATACTCCATCCTATGATGGAGTGTATAAAAATATTGGGCGTTGTGGCCATGTCAAAAAATTCCACATACAAACCCATTTCAATGGTCCAGAGACATCTGTTTGCCGTTTTCTTTATGGCCTTCTTATTATATAATAGAACTTATGTTTTCTATTAGAAAGGTTAATAACTATTTAATTAATTAGAGTTAGCAAATTATGCAAATTGTAAATTCAATTCCAATAACTGTACATTGGTTAAGAGGGCGGGGGCAGCTAGAAACACATACTCATTTAGTCTAGAAAGTCTGTTGTGATACCATGGAAGCTAGGAAAAATCGGATCCCTACTTCCTTCAGTTGTACTATCCCAAGCACCTCAAAAAGCTCTTCAGTCGTGCAGAATAACAATATCGGCCATGTCGCCTAGATACGAACAGAAATAAGAGCCCAGGGATGATCGCCGCCTGTTCGTCAGGGTGTTTTATAGAGATGAGCGATCCAGTGATTTTTAAGCGACGCCGTTCTCAGTGACCGCCATTTCTAAGTCATCGTTCTTTTAAACAACGACTGCGATCATGGTTTTGAATTTTTTTCAGATAATTGGAATAAGCTTTTTAGTCAGGAAAAAGCCATTCGTATGTTTAGACACAATGGTGAAATAACAATTTCCAAATGCTGATCCTGGGTCGCCGCTTTGGAAATGTCTCCTTTTCATTCCCACAGCCACTACTCAGTCATTACATGCCTTCCCATCAGGCAGTGTCCAGTCATGACGGACAACAGTAAAATGTAACAATAACAGAGTTGTAAGAAACATTAATGAACGACTTTACAAGTAACCGTTCTTTGATATATTCGATCAATATAGTTACTAGTGATTTTTTAATCACGGGGACTGGGTCGCTGTTTTGGAAATGTCAACTCTTCATTCCCACAGCTTCCCTTCCCAACAGTCTCATTGCATGCCTTCCCATCAGACAGTGTCCCGTCATGACGGAGATACCGGGTATTGAGATACCGAGTAAATCATTGTGTGCGAATGCTTTATGTCTAATCTTGGCAACATTTCTGGATTTAATGCAACCACTGATAGACGACGACCTATCGCTTGTTACTCTATGTCACACTAGCAGTTGGCAAGGGGCTATGTGTATATCTATGGTATGGTAGTCCCTAGACTTGCTAGGTCATCTGCTCAGCAGTTCCCTGGTATGTCGTCGGCACCCACTTTAAGTGGATTCTGAGCCATCTTATTAAAAGTTCTTCGACAATCCAGGGCTGCTGTGGAGTTCAGTAATACAGAATCCAAAGATTTAATGCAGCCTGCTGTCTCAGAAAATGTAACTCCCCACTGTGGTGAGGACGTTATACCTAATTCCTTGCTTCTATTGTTGCTTCTGGTGAACAGAACTAGTTCGGTCTTGTTTGGATTTCCTCCGAAATCGTTTTTGAGCGCCCACTTTGCCATAGTTAGATGGAATCTTTGAAGGATATCTCTAAGTGTACTCAAAAACTTCCCCCTAACTGCCACATCGTCTGCATATGCGACCACCTGGACACCAGTCTCCACTAGGGAGAAGAACGTTTTCCCCTACCAACAAAGTCTGACAACCCTAATTTCGTCCTGATACGTCTCGTGCACAAAGGTTTGATGGTGCTCGGGAAATCCTTATATCTTATCTGTACAAAGACTACCTTAATGAAGAGTGAACCTTCAATTCATCCGACCAAGTCACGCAGGACTGTTTCATTGGACTTACCCATTCATTACGCATGTTGCCTGTCAGACCACAGTTCCTTGTCTATACTTGCCTAAAGGTCAATGGGTCTCTCCAGTGTTTTCAGAAGTAACGATGATAAAATTGTACATAAGTCACGCGTTTTTTTTAAAAAAAAAAAACAAGTAATTCCTCAAGTAATCAATATTTTGCATTCTTTTTTAATTGTTCAAGCAATGAGTATTTGTATATTTTTGGAATTACTGTACAATAATTGTTTCCGAAATAATAAAAAAAAAACATTTTGAAAATATTCGAACAAGGAATATTTTTAGTATATAAATAAATTCGTATTAACATTTGACTACACTATACATGATATTGGTACATCGAAGTGAAACTAAAATCTAGGTGGTAGAAAGTAGAAACAGGCAACTCCATGAATTAGAATCGATTAACTCAAGTCACAGTGGAAATCATGTCTGACTTTCATCCTACAGCCACAAGGTTAATTAACTCAATCAACCAAACTAATAGATTCTGAAAAATACATAATCTGCAATGTAAAATTCGTATAATTCATGCCATTTTAATTGCATATTCGTTTTAAGATTTCCCCAAAAATGTCTGCATAATTTGGCAAATTTAAGAAAATCTGTTGATTTTCTTCCTCTCAAGTGAAAAATGGCCACATTATCAATTATGCATACCAAAGAATACTAAATTTCATGGAAGTTGACACACCGACTGGACCGTACATTTGTAATCATAAAACAAATAAGATTATAGTATTTTTACAAATACATGCCACTTTAGAGGCATGTACGGCCTTTAAACCATAACATCTAGAAACAACAGCAGGTGGAGCAAATTAAAGACCTCTACCCAAAAACACAGGGACATTGAAGTCATAAACAAATTACCACCTCCCCAGAGATCAAAAGGCAGACGGCATTTTCAACTACGAAACGTTTTAATGGATTCGTGAAATCCTCAAGGAGCATTTCATTGTGATTGCTATTGAATTTACAATTCCCCCATACGTCTACGTCTACCGCTAACTTTGCCTATAAGAAGGTGAGCTTCGGAACTCCCCCTGAAATCGAAAAAAAATACAAAGAAATCTTTGAATATTTTACGATGTAAAAAAAAGAAGAAACCCCCCTACAACCCATGGGCACATCATGATTATTATGATGACTTTGATCTCGAAATTCATATTAACATACATTTGAATGTGTCATATCAATTCGGGGATTTGTGTGAGAGCGTATATTGGTTTATGAGGGGATGGGAATTTTTTTTATTGTTCCTCCATATAAATTTTAATAGCTTCTAATAATAAATGTTTATTAAAACGGATGTAAGGGAGACTCAAAAACCAAATGCACCCAAGGCTTGTCCTATACATACATCCATCATCGAAAGCTACAAAGTATCAGAAAAAAAATTAAAAAAAAAAAATATTTATCCAGATATAAAAAATTGTTTGGCTGAAATCAATTAAATTCATATATAATAACATATGTAAGGGAGGTAGGTGGAGGGATCAGGAGATTTGAATCATTATTAAGAGAAACGGTGTTTGGGTGTTGCCTGGGTTCGTCGCATTGTGGGCACGGGTACATGGTGTTGGTGGTTGGGGTATAAAATACTTTGTGGTGGGAGTAGCTTACATACCAACTGGGAGAAAAGGCATATACTATCAGCAAACGACATATAACGTTATCTAAATGTAATGGGGTGGATCGAAAAATCGATTAAACTCATGGGAGCCGGATATGTGTATAGTTTTAGGCACACAGTCAATGTGGCGGAACAGATAGATAGAAATGTATAGAAATGATAGAAAAGTATAATTTAAAAAAAAAAACTCTTAGAAAAACGTAGGTTGCTTATTGTTGTAGAAACTAGAATAGTCAGTCACGATTCACACTAGGCAATTTTAATTGCCGCAATTCTCTGTTTGAAGGAAGGAAAGGGAAAAAACTTGGCCCAAGTTAAATTGCCTAGTGTGAATCGTGGCTGAACGTAGAACGTCGCTGGTTCTACAACTTGGGACCTTATTTCCGTTTTATAATTTTTATTCAATATTTGTTGGGGCCTTTTTCAATTTGGATTGGGGCTGTATTACATATTTTACAATGGGGAGATTTTTCGTTATCAAAATTACCCTAAAATTGGGGCCAGTTGCCATTTTTTGCATTTTCCAGGCAGCCACTCGTACGACTGTAGAGCACGGGCCGTTCCGAATTGGTCAGGCTAAAGCAGAAGTCTGAAGAGCTGCTGGCCACTACTTCCAATACAAATACAATCTCTGTCACATACGAGACCATTTACTCCTTAGTAACAAGGGGAACTATGGGTCCAATTGTTTGTTATTAGCAATAAAACATTAAAAATTAATCAGCGACTGCACAAAAAAAAACTTTTTGGATTAATTGTTGGCAACCAGACAATGTTCACCGGCCAATTTTAATGGGTTAAATGAATTAACAAGTGCAAATTCTATTTGTCGTCTTACATTTTCGGCTTTCGAATTACTAGGTGTGTTGTCTTTGACATCAGACTATTTGTTCTTAAACTTATGAAGCCACTGACAACAAGTTCCACCATTTAAAGCTGCCCATGCAAACAATATTTATATTTCTTTGATCGGCTTTTTAGCTCTGATATAAAAAGTACCCTTACTAAATTTTAAAAACATTTTTCTCATTGTGCTTGTCGTCGCTTGATTCACTTATTGACCAAATTCACCACAAATGTGAATCCTGATAGTGACAAATAAGTCGACATACCAATAATCAAATCTTCTGTACTCGCAAAATAAATCACCTTTCAGTACACCCTAATATATATGTACATATACATACATATATATGTATACATATACATTCACAGATATTGTTAAGATTGAGATTAAAGAAGACGACTTATGAATAAAAGTTAATTTTTTCAACAAGATTTTCTTGTCAATATGTCGCCCACAATATTTATTTGGTTGTTGTTGTCTTCACTCATACTCGTACACACACACACACGGATACCCATAAGCGGATACAACAAGCCACCCACATAGTCGCACCGATCATCGCATGTGCCTTTATTCCGTGGCAGTACATGTTACCCATGGACGACGCACAACCTCATGTATACACAGAGACATGTATTTGTTGGTTGGTTGTCATTGCCCATGTCGCTGTCGCTGGCGTGTTCTTCTCATTGTCACTGTTGTTGTTGTTTATTATCCTTGGATGCGTATATTTGTGTGTGTGAATATTTTGGTATGTGTCGGTGGTTTGCTTTATGTCGGTGGTTTGGTATATTAATGTCGTCTACTCCAACTCCAACAACTATGACAACCACTGTGGCAACATGTACGTGTACCTTACACCAAGTGACACAAGAGGAAACCTCTCAACTGGCACTGGTTGCAAACATGTAGTGACCCCTCATTCGGAGGATGCGATGGCAGCTGTAAATGTTTCTGATCGCTGATTTCGCAAGTGTTTGAAAGAAAGAGAAGTGAACAACTTAATAACTGGTTGGCGGTTTTTGACGGCGATTTCGCCATGTAACACTTTTCAAAAAAAACATTAGTAAGGAGCCGGCTTTAAACAGTAGGTCTCGGTCAGTGGGTATCGAAATTATATCGTGCACGTATTAATTTGAGAGAAGTTCTCCGTCAGTTCCTTTGTGAAGTTTTTTTTGAATTTCTAAAACTAACTTGTATTTCGAAAATCCATAAATTCGTTGATTTGAACTTCTGACTCCTGATTAGCGAAGGGAACTCCAATCAGGATCACCAATTAAAGTCGGTGAAATGCACTACTGGATCTCCCACGCCCTACATGGCTACAGATACAATAGAGTCCACAACCAACATCCTCCTTCAATTTTGGATACTGAGTGAAAACTTCCAAGACAAACCCATTCGATTCTGGCACAACTAAGAGCTGGCTGGAGCAATATTCTCAACTGCTACAGAGAACGCATTGTTCCAGGCACTCCAAACAGGTGCCCTTCCTGCAGACAAAGCCCTCATCACACAGTGCATTTACTTAAATGTTCATCCGATCCTAGCTCGATACGACTTATTGAGGTGGCACAATTCCTTCACCTCCCACATCACACCTTCCAATTGACACAAATTAATTCAATATTTTTTATTCCTGCAAATTTATTTCGAAAGTAATGGTTCATTTCGCGAAGTTCACCGCAAGCTCCGTCCATTTTATGCCATTACATCCACAAAAACTGACTGTTTGGTGTGCTCTATGGGCTGGTGGAGTCATTGGGCCATACTTCTTCCGAAATAATGCTGGAGAGTCAGTTACCGTTAATGTATACCGGTATAGAGCCATGATAACCGACTATTTTGTTCCCGAATTGGATGGCATGAATGTGGATGAGTTGTGGTTCCAACAAGTGGTTGAAAATTGGACCTGTAGAATTGGCTTTATTCGAGCCAGCCGCGGCGGCCACATGCCCGAAATCATATTTAAACATTAATGGCATAAAATTATCCTTCCAATAAAGCCAAATTGATGGACATTAAAACGCTTTTCTTGTGTTTTATTTCAATTCGGAGTTCTATACCTCAATAAAAAACACCCTTTATATCTGAGAGTTTTTTTTTTAAATCCTACGACGTGAGATTACAGTGTGGTTTACGAATAAGATTCTCCCCAGAAACCCTTTATAATGACTGCCCTAATCCATACCCAGTGATACCTACTGTCGTATTAATATTTTCACAAATTCCATTTTTTCCACCACTTAGTCTTGTCCCAACTACCCTCGTATATTAGAGTAACACAAGATGATAGACAGATTTTTTTACACCATGAAATACACTCTCATTCCAAAACATACACTAGTAGTCTATGTAAATACACACACATATGCAAATAAACTTAACAAATATGAAATCATTAACATACAACTAAAATAAAACACAAGCACAACTACGAGTACGAGTATGTATGTTTAATTCGGAACATTTAAATGTACGAGGGCGGTACAGCGTTAATGATAAGTTTCGGGAAATAGGGCGTCAATGTAAAATACTAACTTTGTAATGCAAACTCAAATAGGTTCAAACCACAGAAATTTTGGTATAATAAATATGCCAGCATGCAATTAGGACCCAGCCAAATACACGCTCAATTAAAAATTAAATTTAGTGCTAATTTCTTGGCGTCAATGCTTATTTTCAAGGCTATTAACATTTCATAGGGCTTTACAATAGTGAAGTAAAATCTTTTCTAATTATCATACTGGCCATTTACAGTGATAGCTCTGGTTTTGTCCATCCACGGGAGATGTCCGTTCACGGGAGCTGTCCGCCAGTAGAGCTTTTATTGTAATTAAATATGAACTAACTAAGAAATATCTCTTCATTTTGTTTATGTTAACAAAGATCGTTTGGGATTTTCACAGAGACATAGGTAAAGAATCATTGAGTTTAAAGTTTAGGGTCATAATTTATGATTGATTTCTGAAGTGTCGAAGTACACAAGAGGGTGTCGCAACTTTTCACCGATTTACTGAGATAGTAATAGCATTTTTTAAAAATCTACCAGTTTGGATCTTTCTTTAAGGAGTAACAATCCCGTCAGTGAGCACATACACATTATAATAAGTTAGTTGGGCTGTTTTGTCCTCTTCATCAGACCCATCATCGCAGATTCATTAAAGATTCTAGAAATGGCATAATTACATCTCCATTTATCTTTCCGATAATGTCATCCGCATATGCAATAAAGATATGGTCTTTGGAGTTCACTGTGATTGTTTTATTAACTTCAGTTTTTTTGTAAGATTTTCTCCATCGGTATGTTTAAAAAGTTGCTCGATGAGACGACCCCTAATAGGGGTGAATGGTTTGCTGAGGCTG
Organism: Hydrotaea cyrtoneurina; assembly: GCA_958296145.1. NCBI lineage: Eukaryota > Metazoa > Arthropoda > Insecta > Diptera > Muscidae > Hydrotaea > Hydrotaea cyrtoneurina. The sequence continues at coordinate 43,507,938 of OY282514.1, read as the reverse complement.
ATTCCTATTTTTATTTAGAATCCTGTACCCCTCAGAGTCATTCTAAAAAAGGGTGAGTGTTTTTCTGGGAACTTATAAGCCGACATGATTTTTAGTTTTTATACACTCCATCATAGGATGGAGTATATACTAAGTTTGTCATTCCGTTTGCAACACCTCGAAAGAGTGATCTGCGACCCTATAAAGTATATATATTATCGGTCAGTATAACATTCTAAGACATTCTAGCGATGTCCGTCTGTCCGTCCGTCTGTTGTCTGTTGAAATCACGATAGAGTGCGAACGACCAACGCTAAGTAGCAGAAATTTTGTAGGAAGATGTTTTTTGCCCATAAGCAGGTTAAGTTCGAGAATGGGCAATATCGGACCAAAGGGGAAAAAGTTCCCCTTTACGGGACTAAATATATCCCGGCCATAATCAAATTTTTCAAATATTTTTTTTCACTACATCTGATTTTTTTTGGTAAAATTGTTCTAAGTTTATATAATTTATAGATGGGGAAAAAAATCCCAAAAATGGGCGTGCTCATGGGTTCCGTGGACCCTTGGGGCCCAAAAAAGGGCCCATGATAAACATGCGCATATGGGTATCGAAGTGCAACGAAATTTACTCACGAACCCAAATATGCCTTTATTTTCATGATTTGCCTAAATTTTTTGATCCGGTTTCTGGGACTATCGGGTCACCAGCGGGTTCTTGCAGATCTCAATGTAAACAAAACTCCGGGCCCGGATGGCATTTCAGCACTTGTCCTATGTAAGTGCTCTTCGACGCTAGCTCGTCCATTGCGCAATCTTTTCAACATGTCGTATCGTGCTGGTATTTACCCTTCACGTTGGAAAGTTGCCAATGTCCAGCCGATCCCCAAGAAAGGTGAGGCTACAAATCCTGCGAATTACCGCCCAATAGCAATATGTTCTGCGCTCTCAAAGGTTATGGAGAGCATGGTTAACCACCATCTTGTCAGATATCTAGAGTCTAATGGCCTTCTAAATGATCGACAGTATGGCTTCCGTAGAAATCGATCTACTGGAGACCTGATGGCGTTCCTTACGGAGCGATGGAGTCGATCTATTCACGCCCTTGGTGAAAGTAAAGTCGTAGCTCTAGATATTTCCAAGGCGTTCGATAGGGTCTGGCACGAAGCACTCATATCAAAACTTATTGCATTTGGTGTCGGTAATATCTTCTCTCGATTCATATCGAGTTTTCTCAGGGATCGCTCTATACGAGTAGTTATAGATGGGGTCTCATCCAACGAGCATAGGTTGACCGCAGGAGTGCCACAAGGCTCTGTCCTCTCTCCCTCTCTATTTCTTATTTTCATTGACGACCTGTTGGGTCAGACTGTGAACCCGATCTACTCCTTTGCGGATGACAGTAACCTATGTCATTCATACTCATTTGATCATCGGCCAGGTCCCCTAGAGGTCGAGGACAAAAGGCGAATGATGAATGACTCACTTAACCGCGATTTGGCGACGATTTGTGAGTGGGGCCAAATGAATAGAGTAGATTTTAATGCGCAAAAGACCCAGTGCTGTTTGTTGTCACACAAACGTTCACCAGATCCAGCATCGTCGTCAATATCTATGGGTGGTGTGGATATCAACGTATCAGATACTCTTGATGTTCTGGGCATGAAGATACAGGGTGATGCTCGTTGGGCTAGCCATATATTCGAAGTGTCGAAAGAAGCATTCAAGTGTTTAGGCTTTTTAAAGCGGTGCAAGAAATACTTCACCCCATCTGATCTCGTAAATATTTACACCACTTACATCCGGCCTAAAATGGAATACAACTCGCATATATGGGCAGGGGCTCCATTAACATCTTTGAAGCTTCTGGACCGTGTACAGAGGAGAGCGGTGGTGATGATAGGGGATGGTAGGGTATCCAGCTCTATTGTCTCCCTACAGCATCGCCGAAATGTGGGTTGTGTATCGCTATTCTATAGATATTTTAATGGTATCTGTTCAGAAGATATCCGTCGTCTGGTCCCTGACGTTAGAACATTTAGTCGGAATACACGGCTATCCAGGGTCTCTCATCCGTTCATTGTGAAATGGCCGGTTGACCGGACGACGCACTATAGAGAAAATTCGTTCTTTAGCCGAACCGTCCGTATGTGGAATAATCTTCCAGCAAATGTATTTCCTGCCAGTTGTGACATTCAGAAATTCAAAACAAATGTCAACAAACACTACTCCCTCTTTCCTCCTTCCGATACCCTAATTTCCTTCCGCTAACACAATGCATTGCATTTATAGGGGGCATCCCCTGAGTGTTGGCCTTCAAAAAAAAAAAAAAAAAAAAAAAAAGCTCCGTCCATTTTATGCCATTACATCCACAAAAACTGACTGTTTGGTGTGCTCTATGGGCTGGTGGAGTCATTGGGCCATACTTCTTCCGAAATAATGCTGGAGAGTCAGTTACCGTTAATGTATACCGGTATAGAGCCATGATAACCGACTATTTTGTTCCCGAATTGGATGGCATGAATGTGGATGAGTTGTGGTTCCAACAAGTGGTTGAAAATTGGACCTGTAGAATTGGCTTTATTCGAGCCAGCCGCGGCGGCCACATGCCCGAAATCATATTTAAACATTAATGGCATAAAATTATCCTTCCAATAAAGCCAAATTGATGGACATTAAAACGCTTTTCTTGTGTTTTATTTCAATTCGGAGTTCTATACCTCAATAAAAAACACCCTTTATATCTGAGAGTTTTTTTTTTAAATCCTACGACGTGAGATTACAGTGTGGTTTACGAATAAGATTCTCCCCAGAAACCCTTTATAATGACTGCCCTAATCCATACCCAGTGATACCTACTGTCGTATTAATATTTTCACAAATTCCATTTTTTCCACCACTTAGTCTTGTCCCAACTACCCTCGTATATTAGAGTAACACAAGATGATAGACAGATTTTTTTACACCATGAAATACACTCTCATTCCAAAACATACACTAGTAGTCTATGTAAATACACACACATATGCAAATAAACTTAACAAATATGAAATCATTAACATACAACTAAAATAAAACACAAGCACAACTACGAGTACGAGTATGTATGTTTAATTCGGAACATTTAAATGTACGAGGGCGGTACAGCGTTAATGATAAGTTTCGGGAAATAGGGCGTCAATGTAAAATACTAACTTTGTAATGCAAACTCAAATAGGTTCAAACCACAGAAATTTTGGTATAATAAATATGCCAGCATGCAATTAGGACCCAGCCAAATACACGCTCAATTAAAAATTAAATTTAGTGCTAATTTCTTGGCGTCAATGCTTATTTTCAAGGCTATTAACATTTCATAGGGCTTTACAATAGTGAAGTAAAATCTTTTCTAATTATCATACTGGCCATTTACAGTGATAGCTCTGGTTTTGTCCATCCACGGGAGATGTCCGTTCACGGGAGCTGTCCGCCAGTAGAGCTTTTATTGTAATTAAATATGAACTAACTAAGAAATATCTCTTCATTTTGTTTATGTTAACAAAGATCGTTTGGGATTTTCACAGAGACATAGGTAAAGAATCATTGAGTTTAAAGTTTAGGGTCATAATTTATGATTGATTTCTGAAGTGTCGAAGTACACAAGAGGGTGTCGCAACTTTTCACCGATTTACTGAGATAGTAATAGCATTTTTTAAAAATCTACCAGTTTGGATCTTTCTTTAAGGAGTAACAATCCCGTCAGTGAGCACATACACATTATAATAAGTTAGTTGGGCTGTTTTGTCCTCTTCATCAGACCCATCATCGCAGATTCATTAAAGATTCTAGAAATGGCATAATTACATCTCCATTTATCTTTCCGATAATGTCATCCGCATATGCAATAAAGATATGGTCTTTGGAGTTCACTGTGATTGTTTTATTAACTTCAGTTTTTTTGTAAGATTTTCTCCATCGGTATGTTTAAAAAGTTGCTCGATGAGACGACCCCTAATAGGGGTGAATGGTTTGCTGAGGCTGATTCCTATTTTTATTTAGAATCCTGTACCCCTCAGAGTCATTCTAAAAAAGGGTGAGTGTTTTTCTGGGAACTTATAAGCCGACATGATTTTTAGTTTTTATACACTCCATCATAGGATGGAGTATATACTAAGTTTGTCATTCCGTTTGCAACACCTCGAAAGAGTGATCTGCGACCCTATAAAGTATATATATTATCGGTCAGTATAACATTCTAAGACATTCTAGCGATGTCCGTCTGTCCGTCCGTCTGTTGTCTGTTGAAATCACGATAGAGTGCGAACGACCAACGCTAAGTAGCAGAAATTTTGTAGGAAGATGTTTTTTGCCCATAAGCAGGTTAAGTTCGAGAATGGGCAATATCGGACCAAAGGGGAAAAAGTTCCCCTTTACGGGACTAAATATATCCCGGCCATAATCAAATTTTTCAAATATTTTTTTTCACTACATCTGATTTTTTTTGGTAAAATTGTTCTAAGTTTATATAATTTATAGATGGGGAAAAAAATCCCAAAAATGGGCGTGCTCATGGGTTCCGTGGACCCTTGGGGCCCAAAAAAGGGCCCATGATAAACATGCGCATATGGGTATCGAAGTGCAACGAAATTTACTCACGAACCCAAATATGCCTTTATTTTCATGATTTGCCTAAATTTTTTGATCCGGTTTCTGGGACTATCGGGTCACCAGCGGCCCAAAAACCGTCCCTTGACAAACATGGACATATGGGTATCGAAATGCAATGAAATTTTCTCGCGAACCCAAATATGCATTTATTTTCATGATTTGGATAAAATTTGTGATCGGGTTCCTGGGACTATCGGGTCACGAGCGGCCCAAAAACTCAGTTAGTTTTCTTATTTATTGACTTTTTAAGGATCCATGATGGAGGGTATATAAGATTCGGCCCGGCCGAACTTACTATTTGTCCACTTGTTTTTTCTCTTATCGTCGTGTCGATTGTGACATTATGCCCGATGAATAGAAGGTATGTATAGCTTTGCTTTTCACGGTTCTTTTCCAGGATCTGTCGATGTGTGGAAATTTGTACGATAGTCAGTTTATTCGGCCTGAAACCACACTGATAGGGCTGGATCAGTTCGTAGAGTTTGGGCTTAAACTTTTTAACAGAATATGAATTACTAGTTGAAAAGCCCGTCAAACAACGGTCGAAAAAAACATGTCTTTCTGCTTTTTATGTGTGTTTGTTGTTCTTTTTGTGAACCTGACAACAACAACGAAACAGCCAAACACACATGTGTAAACAACACACAGCCACACACACTGCGACTGTGAAAAGAGAATGATGACGTGTTAAAAAATGAGCGAGCAAGAGAGAGAGTAATGAAAGAGAGTAAAGAAATGCTTCACCGCAGGCAGTGAGGTGCACAAATTATTATATTTAGGATAATAATTTATATGCGATATATAGTAGACTTATTTCGCGGTATGTGTCGCGAATGGATTAGTCTCCTTTCTTATAAATTGTACATAGTACAAAGAGGTTCCAATCATCAGACACGCTAACATACTGCAAGGTGGCACAGACTCCCTTATTAACACTTTTGCTTTTATAGCTCTGACGGTATTCCTTCGCCACCTGCGGCCTTATTGTTTTTATTTGCAAAAGCCACACCTACCCCCTCTGTACGTACTGCTATGAACCAACTTTACCAGATACGAACTCAGTTTATGATGACATGTTTACTAGCTGTAATGAGTAACTAAAATTTGTAAGTATTTAGCTCACTTTTGAACAAATATTTTCCTTTGTGCCGAAAAAAATTATTAAATAACTTTTTCTTATATATATTTTCAGCTTTCCAAATCAGTCAACCAAAGGACCATGGCGTTAAAACTAAAAAAGTTACAATTGATTTTGCAGAATGCATTTTTTATTTTTTTATTTTCTTCTCTAATCGAAATGTTTCTAAGCAAACCATTATATAAAAAAAAAAGAATTACTTACATGTAAAATATTGTTGTTTTTCAGTAGTTGGGTATTCATTCTTAAAAACAAATTAATTATTTTTATAGTTTCATCTGACATATGAGAAATGCAGTTACTGACAGAGTATGGGTGGATTACACCCAACGATAGTTCTGACGTAAGTGGAATAGAAGATAGTCCTCGAGGGTTAAGCAGAGATATTGCTATGTGGATGTCCATCTGCTGTGGTGGACATTCAACACCATCACCTATGATTTGTGGCGGAAGGTTTTCTTCGCAGGACTCTTCAGCCGCTTACATGTTGGAGAAATGTTGCTTTCATATCCTCGGCACTATCGACGTATCCCGCTTAAGATTCCCATTTTCGTATCTGTCCGAGGTTATGCCAGTCTTTTGTTTGTTGTTTCACTCGTTGGTAGAAATTTCTTGCATCGTTTTTACTTTTATTTTCTTCTTATTCGGAATAGACTATTTTTCTCCATCCTCCACTCTCGGTAGGATGCACTTCTCATCCTACCATTGGTTTCTTTCTTGACACTTTCGATAACCAATTAATTATTCGTCGGCTTCTATTCTGGAGTTGTGTATGTGTTGCCATTTTTCGCTGATATCATCGGTAGAAATTTGGTTTAAAAGGGGCAGATGAGATAACAATGAGGAGTTGCCTTGGTCTACCGTTGCGATTGCACTTGTTGACGTCTAGCTTTTGTTTGGTGTTCTTACGTACAGGGTTTTCTGCACTTGACCGAGTGCGTACATTTGCTGCTTTAAGGGGTCTGGCATTCCACCGGGTGACAGCCACACAGCCTTATGGGTTCCTCGTTGTGTTAACCTGATGCTGCTTACCGACGTATTCCGGATGACACAGATCATATGGCTAGACTTTTGCAGCGATAGACCTTTGTTCTATTTTTTTGAATGCAATGTATGTGCTATATTTTGAGAAAATGTCCTTTCATTTCAATATTCACAGGTCTACGTTTCTAATGTGTTAATTTTTCAGATCCAAAATCCCATGGATTTAAAAACTCGTTTAAAAACAATTTATGAAATAAATACTTACTTGGAAAATCTGAAGTTCAGAAATAGTCATGCTTTGAACAAGTTTTGGAAAATTATTTAAAAAATCTACGTTTTTTTGTATTGTCTATTTGCTTGGGGAGTACCCACGTATTAATTAACATAAATTATTCCACATTCATTAATTTCTCAACGTATACAGTTTATCCAGACACAAAGTAATTGACAGCTTGTTTTTACAAAACAAATTTGTCTGAAGGTAAGAAAATGTCTGTAGACAAAATTAAAATAAATTGAGTTTCTGTAAGTCATTCCTGGGCCAAGACATACAAAACAACGCCACAACAATTTTTCAATTAAAATTTTGAATTTGATATGCATTTTCGTCGATAGACATTGGATGTATTTTCACCGGTGGAATTGCTAAAATTTAAACAAAATGAGGACAGTGAAAAGGTGTACCGCCGATTTTTCTAGATGAATGGGGGTGATTTGAATAATAAGGCGACGAATGGGCGTATTTCTCTTCTAATACTCTTTAATATTGACTTAAGCCCACTACAGCAATACTGTGCAAAGTTTAGTGACTACTTTGCGGATCAAACATCATTAACATTAAAGACACTGAATCCATTGCTTCTTTACGGGAAAATCTTCCGGACCGTGTTATCTCTCGAAGAGATGATCACAATTGGCCAACGAGATCTTGTGATTTAAGACCTTGCAACTTCATAATTTGGGGCCACGTGAAGGATAAGGTCTCCGCCTCAGACCTCAAAGATAGAATTCGTAAGGCTATCGAGGGCAGCCACTTTGTGATTTGATTATGGACAATTTCATGAAAAGGATATGGTCCTGTAAGCGTGGTCATGATGGCCAGTTGGCTGATGTTGTTTTTCATTATTAACCTACCTACCTCTTTATTATGAAATAAACATCCGATCATTTATCTTTCTTTGAATACCAAAATAACACATCTTGTTTGAAAACACTGTATATAAACGTTGAAAGATACTGCCAACATACCACATCATAATAAAAGGTAGTTTAAGTGGAATTAAATCAATATTACCAAGAGGGCGATATCATCCATCCAACACTGCGCCTTAGACTTCATATCCCTGGGCGAAACACTAGACATATTACCGGTAGATCCCATTTAAAATATGACAATATTGGTTATAACAAATCGATGGAAGTCTTTCTGTTCAACTACCCAGTTTTCTTAATAATGTGATTTCAACTCCTTAATTTTTATATGGCTTTCATTCTATACACTTACAGAAAATTGAAGACAACATCTTTGGCGCAGAATATAAAATTCAAGTTAAAAATTATTAAAAATGTACCTGAAAATATCGACTTTAGTTCTAGAGGATGATGACCAGCAGAAAATCTGGAGTAGGCACCTAGTGCTACTTGCTCTTCAAAGAAGATTCGTTTAAATTGTGTTGACTTGATGTGAGATTTATTTCAGTGATTTTCTCGTACTGTACTGAATAAAACTGAAATCAATAGAAAGCAAACCACCCAAGCTAGATCGGGGAGTTTCAATCAAATCGGATATGCTAATTCCAAATGGCAGATTTGTTTCAAAACAATATTCGCATTCCCCCATTGTGTAGCATGGAAAAATAGAACCACTAAGGGAATATTCAAACAGAATACCGCGACTAATATCTATCTAATAATAACAATTCCACCAGAGAAACCCCAAACAGTCATTTGAGGGCTCCATTATTTCATTCATTTATACTGTAGCCATCGTATTATTAGATTTCCTTAAATTGTGTCTTTATATGAAAGCCTACAGACTGAACCCTTGAGATGTGACTTTGAATAATACTGCTTACATCCTCAATTAATCATAAGACCCTCATACACACATACACTGTCATACAGTACGTATACTAGTTATGTGTGTGTGTGCTGCACTGGAAAAAAAACCAAAACAAAATCTTGAAAAGGAAAATGAAAATGAAGAAGAAGATGTGATATAATAGTAAAATAAACACTCACTAAACTCAAACACATACATACATGTTTATACTCCAGCATACACACGAATGATTTGAACCAACGAAGCAGATCATAAGGAATATGGAAAAGTGAACAAATGAACATATGAACATATGGGCAAATGTTCATGTGTATTTACGAATGTTGGTCGTTTCCACTGAATACAAGAGTGTGTGTAAGCCAAATACAAGCACATAGCTATTTCAATGTGCATGTGTGTGTGTGTAAGTGTTGGTTTAGTTTATAAACGTAAAATTTTATTAAAGTCTCATTAATTTCCATTTAATGTGAAGATATTTTTATTAATTTCTGCTTCCCCTCAAACCCTTCCCATCACTGCCAACCCAGCAATGTTGTACAGTAATTATCACTTGGCTTCATAACAACGCAACGCAAGGAATTAATCATGAGCCAGCAGAAAAAAATAAAAGGTCTGATTCAAAGTCGAATGAAATTAGTTATTGTATTCCCTGTTGCCAGCGCATTGAATGCCCAACGAGCGGGGTGAAACATATGATCTATGTAGCATATGTTACAAACAACAACAACAACGTCAGTCAACATCCTTCGCACACATAAAAAAGGCATCACCAATCATGCGTTAAGGATGTCATGACGTATGAGTGTTATTAATAACAAGTCACATGGTAATCATACGCAACATGTGCCAAACCATGGCAATAAGTATAATTGTGATATTTATAGGCGGAATAATGCATACAAGTTGCCATACCACCTTTAACGATTACTTATTTTGAATGAGCCGATGTATCACACCCTGTAACCCAGTCTCACTCGTTAGTGTCACACATTTAAAATTCTTTGCTACAATTTGAATTGGAAAAATCACACTGTGACATATACAGGCAGACAGTCGTTGGTGTTTAGAATAGTTTAATAGTTTCAGCATATTTTATGAAATCTATTTAAGTAAAAGTATGTATTTAAGTTTTTGCGGGCATACATTTTTCCAAATATGTATGCAAGTTAAGGTAGAATGATTCTGAATCGTATTCTATTCAGAATTTAATAGGAGTTAATTTTTTCAGCTGCGATTTCTGCGATTTTAAAGCATAAAATTCAGAGGCAATAAATTGATCTTTCATAAGATATCATAAATTTGTAGGTAAGATTTCACAGAATTTACAGAGTTATATATGCAGATTGTCTAGAGACGCACTGTGTATCAGTGAAAAAATGGAAATGACTTTAATCAGAGCCTTGTCATATGTCCGGTTGACCGGGCAATGCTCTATAGAAACAAATTAGTTCTGTTCGTATGTGGAAGGGGGTTTCCAGCCTGCTATGACATTATCAAATAAAGGGTGTTTTTATTGGGGTATAGAACTTTAAGTTGGCATCACTTTTTTAACTAGCGGCCATTTTGTCAGCTGTCAAGTGATTAATATTTAGTTTGGTTTGCCATTTCATCATGAACAGGTTGACAAAAGAACAACGCTTGCAAATCGTGCAAATTTATTTCGAAAGTAATGGTTCAATTCGCTAAGTTCACCGCAAGCTCCGTCCGAATGAATCGATTCGCCACCGTGCACAGCAATTGGAGCTTTGTCCATCAACTTTATGGAAGATTTTGCGCAAAGATCTTGGCTTGCGACCTTACAAGATCCAGCTTGTGCAAGAATTAAAGCCGCGAGACCATGCAATGCGTCGTGATTTAGGTGTATGGGCCGAAAATGAGATTCATCTCGATGCTGATATTCATCACAAAATTTAAATTGGACCTGTAGAATTGGCTTTATTCGAGCCAGCCGCGGCGGCCACATGCCCGAAATCATATTTAAACATTAATGGCATAAAATTATCCTTCCAATAAAGCCAAATTGATGGACATTAAAACGATTTTCTTGTGTTTTATTTCAATTCGAATTTCTATACCTCAATAAAAAAACACCCTTTAGAAACGATAAAGTCTAGGGAGACTTATATTGGGTGATCAATCGAGCGGTATTATTTTTCAAAATAAAAAAATATACAAAAATTTAAATCAAGTGTGTAATCTTTATTTTTCAGTGGAAAGGATATTTTATGCCATTTTTTCAATATATTTTCCTACAAATATTGGCCGCAACTACGCCTCAGGGTGTCCATTCAGATGGTCCAAGTTTGAACAATTCGTTCGATCATTTCGACCAGTATGACGTTAATGAAAGGCATAATGTTGGATTCCAATATCTGAATCGTGGATGGATTGTCTTCATTCACTTCGCACATTACGCACATTAGCACCAAAGATAATGTCTTATATCACACGATCTAGGCGGCCAACTCAACGGTTCTAAACGAGAAATTAGCTGCTCTTTGTTGAAACCAAAAGTTGTCAAGATTACAGGCTTCAATTTCATAAAGTCCTACATAATAGAGCAATCATTGGTTTTTAAATCGATGATTCCACCAACCCATAAACCGCTGGTAACTTGTGAACCTCTTCTGGTTGCTCTTCAGCCCAAATGCGGAATTGTTTATACAGGAAAAAATAAGAACCTCGAGCTTCAACTCATTAAACAAATTCTAAATTCAATGTAATTGATAAAGATCGATACAAAATATTGAACATTAAATTAAAAATAAATAAAGTTTAAACAACTCACGCGTAATCTGTGAAAAAAAAGCCTTTGGAATGAAGTACCACTAGATTGAACACCCATTACTTTGAATAGGGAGGGACCTCTAGGAAAACTACAGTAGTAGTCCCAAAAACTCTATTTAGATTTCAACCTACAAAAAAAAAATACGTAAAGAAACGGAATTTAACCAAAACATGGACCAATATAGCCACATTTGTCCAGTACCAAATGTCATCAATATCGGAATAAATATATACTCCAGCAGCGGAGTATATATATACAAACATGGAACGATTTTGGTCGATCATAACACACCCACAATAAACCGGAGTGGCATGTGTGGCCACTCGTGATTGCGGTGGTTTATACCGAAAAGATATTTTCAACTGAATGTGGATTTGCATAGCCATCGATTGCTTTGAATCCATACAATAGCACATGAGTTTGCTGGACATGTATGCTTTGAGACGGTGGAAAGTATGTCCATAATGATTGGCATCGGCTGAATTGGCAGCGGGGCGATTGCAAAGTGGGCCGGAGTCGCCTCATAGTAGAGTAAACCACTGGGAATCTGTACTTGATCTGCAGGAATATGTCGACACCCTGACAAATGGATGGATAAGTCTAAATCTATTTAGAATCGCCTGTGATTCGTTCGGTCAAATCTATCTATTGGTTCTTCGGTTAGGTTACGTTGAACCGGTTGCTCGCAAGTACTGTGACTTGGAGGCCTTAAGCACAATTGTGATGCACTTGAAAGAGGTTCGAATGTTCGAAAAAAAACTAAAAAACAATCTTAGTTACCACATTGTAACGTGGTATATAAGGGCAATCATACATGTTAACTCATAAAAGATATTGCTATAATATCGATTACAAGACGCTTTGGAATATAGACATTTTGAAACATAACTCTATGCTAGAGCAGATAGGCATGTAAATTTGGATAACATTGCTTCTGATCTTTTTTCCAACGCCGTCTTTTAATCTGCTAATAACTGTGGACTGCCAATTGTCGGTATCCACACTTTAGCAATTTTGCATATCTCAGCTGGAAATATTGTTGATCAAACTTATAAAATATATGTAACTAGTAAGTTGTAATGCGCCTATGGCGCCCGTTGAAATATGGAAAAAAAATTGTGTTGAAAAAAAAAAATTTTTGTGGAAAAAAAAAAATTTTTGTTGAAAAAAAAAAATTTTGTGGAAAAAAAAAAAATATTTGCTGAAAAAAAAATTTTGTAGAAAAAAAAAATTTTTGTGGTAAAAAAAAATTTGATAAAAAAAAAAATTTTGTAAAAAAAAAAAAATTTTGTTGAAAAAAAAATTTTGTAAAAAAAAAAATTTTGTTGAAAAAAAAAATTTATAAAAAAAAAATTTTTTTAAAAAAAAAAATTGTAAAAAAAAATTTGGGGAAAACACAATTTCTGTACAAAAAAAAATATTATTTTTTTTATTATTATTATTTATAGAAAATTATAGAATGCCTATTTAAATTCCTATGTACTGCGTGACAGAGTCAGTGAATCAGTGAATCAGTGTATCAGTGTATCAGTGTATCAGTGTATCAGTGTATCAGTGTATCAGTGAATCAGTGTCGAGGGTAAATATATATTAAGATAGAGCGGAGTGAAAACATAATTTTTCTGAATTTGAAAATTTCACACTCGGAATAAAGGAAAAATAAGGGTAAAAAATTATAAAATATTTCGGTGCCGCGCCAAACCCTTTAAATTTTGAAATGTTTGCTATTTTGGTGATCGTTTGAAAAATCCTTAAAATTATTCAAAATTTAAAAGTTTTCAGGTTGTGCAGTACCCTAATAAAACTATTTGATGCAAAGACAATGATGATCGGTCAGTATTCATAACTAAATTAGTTAGGTTTTTTTTTATATTTTTATTTATTAATTGCATTAATTGAATTTATTTTGGGTCCAAGGGTAAACCAGGTGACTCAGACCAATTGGCTAGATTTGTCCAGCGACAGACCAAAGCCACGGGTGGATATCGAACCCGCAACCCATACGCTGATAGGCAAGTATGCTACCAACTCGCCTACCAGGGCACTTCAATTAAAAACAAAATGTTATCCTCATAAACTACACATCTTTCCGAGTGCGATTTTTCTTTGTTTCACTCCACCCTAATGTATAATATGACATCTGAAATGAAGTCATCGAAAGTACTGAGGTCCAATCTATAATCGCTTTGTAAAGTAGTTTTGAAGATATTTTTCCAATATTCCATATTCGAATACATAAGTACTTTTTTTCAACTTCAAGTTGAAATAAATCATTAAAAATTGGATACAGTATGTTTTCATTGTTATTCAGATACTCCGGAATGTTTATAACTTGTTTCCGCTTTGCTATTCTCATCCGCAGGATACATTACCAATTGGTTCAGCAACAACAACGAGCAAAAGAAAAACAGATATACCCAAATCCTGAAATCGATAACTAATAACAAGACGAACAAGAAGACCAACTACAACAACAACAACAATTGGAAACTAACTACAGCATCAGCATCATTGTTATTATTATTATTGATCAATGGTAATATTTGCATGTTATCCTTTTTATCTTCTTAGGGAGTTCGGTCTCTTCCTCTTATGGATTCTGTTTTCCAATGCTGTTTTCCGAGTATTTGCATACACTCAACTTTGAAGAAACATACACTCGCACACACACATGCACATGTATGTGTTATTATGAATATTGTATGAATGTATGCAAATAAATATGGGTGTTTGTATTATTCGCACACACACACACACACATGCAGATACATACATCAGTTTCCTGCTGGAAACGAAATGAAATGGGGGAAAAAGTCTTAAAGAACTTAAGTTGTTTGTTTCGTCTCATAAATATTTCAGCCTTCTGAACTTCTTTCCACTTTACTAGCAACGATATTCATATGTCGCCTGTCTGTATGTATTTGTGTAAGTTCTTCGTCCATTCTATCAATGAATTCATATCGACATCAATTCTTTCATTTCTGTTTTCGTTTTTTCATCCTTTTCAATTTTGCATATTTCAGTTTGCTGTTGTCGGTATTCTTTCGTATCTGTAAAGTTTAAGTTTTACTTATTCTGTTGTTATTTGTTGAAATCTCTGCGATTCCGGGACTGCGCGAACGATGAAGGGGTTGGCGGGCAGAATTGTATTGCAATTTGTTACACATTGTTAGAGATAAACTTAATACGAATGTATGCTATTGCTTGAATATTTTGTTCATTTTAAACTTTAAGTAATTCGCGTAAAAGATCCGGAAAGTGCAAGTCACCATAATTGTTTGCAGATAACACAGTGCTACAAAAACATAGGGGTGAAATATCTGGGTAGTCACACTGTGGTGCTTGAAGGGTTTGTGGGGATCTTGAGAATTTAAAATGATAAGAGAGGGTTCTGCAATAAGAGGTGTTATTTTCTATCACCCGGTATTTCGGTAGCTGTCAGTTTTTAAGCTTTTATTCATTGACATTGGACAAGTAGAAACTACGTCATTACTAAAAATGGAACGATACACGCTTCAACAACGCATTGAAATTATAAAAATTCACTACAAAAATGGTGAACATTTTGCAGTCTTACATACTTATTTCCCTTAACATTCCATGAAGGAACAGACGGGGAACTTCTCTCGAATCAGTGAGCTGTGTACGAATTACTTTTTGTATACTCACTGACCGGGACCTACTGTTTAAAGCCGGCTCCGAACGGCTAATGCGTTTCTAGAGAAGTTTTACATGGCTTAGAGATTGCTCTCTTACCGCCCGCGTTGGAAAATCTACAATATCTAATTTTACCGATTATTGTTTTGTCGCCTTTGAGGTTAAACATCAAATTGAAGCCATTTATACGGATTATTCAAAAGCATTTAACAAAATTTCTCATGTTATTTTATTAAAAAAAAATTGTTAAAATTTGGTTTCCATTCCACATTTCATAGATGGATTAAATCTGATCTAGAGAACAGGAGATGCATCATAAAATTGAGTAGATATGCATCTTTCGCATACTATCAGTTATCTGGTATTCTGCAAAGGAGCATCTTACGTCCATTGCTATTTAATATATTCATAAACGATATTTGTTCATGCTTTCATAATGCAAAATTTCTAAATAAAACTTAATTTTAATTTACCGTATTCGAAATCTATTACAAATGTGTTTTAGAATTGGAGTTAAAATACTTGCAAAATTTTATGAAATTAATTATCTAGAAATGTTATTTGACTCCATAAAAATAGATAAAATACTTGCAAAAGTTTATGAAATTAATGATTTAGAAATGTTATTTGACTCCAAACTCAGTTTCATACCACACATCGATAGGTTAATTCCCAGTGCATATTCAGTATTTGTCTTTATACGACGAAACAGATCCTTACACATTCAAATTTTTATATATTTCGTTTGTGAGATCTAAATTCGAGTATGGATCGGTGACATGAAGTCCATGTACTAAAAAAACATACATCCAATTCAAATCCAATTTTTTTAAATACGCACTTCTGCATTTGTATTTTGTAAGACCTTTACTAGTCGCGATGTTTGCTTATCGACATGGAAATATTGTTTTGATTAATGTGAATGTGGATTGTTTTGTCTGTTAGAAAAATTATTATTCAACGTGCCTTGTCGTAGTCTTCGCAATTTGAATATGTTTCTTATTGATTGCTATAGGCGAATAGATTCTAAATAGCCTTATTACTGGAGCTTTGAGTCTGTACAATTCACTCCACAGAAATGATAAGGTTGAATTTAATTTTAAGAATTTTAAAGAATTTCTAAGAGGGTTTTTAAACTAGTTCGTACTCGTGTCTCTATATTTATAATAATATATTTATATTAAGAGTAGTCTATTTCTAGACGGAATAAGTAAATAAATAAATTGCATGATTCATGTTGTCCATGTCTGTAAAGTAGTTTCCCATGGTGGTATTATTCTGTTGTTCTTGGACAACAATTATTTCTGACTGCGGCAATGGAAATTGTGCATATTTTGCTTCTCTATATGGAAATTTATGTATTTTTTGTGTGTTTGTATAAACATCCACACAACGATGATCCAAATCATTGAAACACCAAAATTTATAAAGGCCAACATCGAGTTCAGTAGTACACACTGGGTCCATTCCACGTTACGAAAAAATAGCAGATTAAATTATCGCAGATAAAAGTTTGCAAAAAAACCTCGCCGAGATTGTGTATATGTACATTTGCCGCAATATTAATCAATTTCATTAAAACCCATGTGTTGCACCATTTTAATATAATTAATTTTTTACAACAATGATTTTTTTACACTTTTTTACATTGTACTGCCATGCTGTAGATGATGTGTTCCCGAAATTCTTAAAAATTGTTATGTACAGAAAAAAAAACCCAAGAAAAAAGAATTGGTTTCAGATACATATACTAAGTGTTCAATCAACAATACACAAATGCTAGAGAATTTATTTAAAATATATTTCCCACCTTCTCTACAATTTTGCCTGGTAACGACTGGATGGTGAAAAACGTATTGACGGTCTTAACTGAAAACCAAACATTTCAGAGGTTTTTAATTTTTTTTTTTAATATTTGATCTGTTTATAGAGGCATAATTTTGGAACGAATACTCCAGGCACTCTTATATATTTCCACTCTTTAAAGCTAATAACCGCCTTAGTTCACTGTATTAAATTATATCTACCTCTTCTTGGCAATTCCCCTCAGATGTAGGTTTTTCCACCTTTTATTACATTTTCTTCGGTTTAAACACAGCTCTCGTTTTAATGTACCACACAACTGCTTAAGCGGGGGGAGGGCATAAAGCGGAAAGAAATCCATTCATACTCGTCATACTTACAATTCGTTTCATACACAAAAAGAAGTTCTGATAAATTGGTCAAATCTAAAAGAACATTAGACATGCCGAGTACAAGAAACACAAATAGAAGAAAAAGAAAAGAAAATCTCCAGACGGGGGAAAAAATCTTTTATTTTACAGGCAATCAAACAAACCAACAATGACGGCGACAAGGACAGAAAAAAAGGAAAACGAACTTGTTCAGGGCATGAAACGTTTCTGACAGTTTCGCTTTGGCAATAATGATGGCACTGTCGCTGCTGCTGTTGCTACTGTCACTACCACTGCCAGTGCTGATGAGGACGATGATGAAGATGACAAAAGTTGGTGATGGTGAAACTGATAAAGCGGCGGCAGACTTCATTCTACTTTCCATGTTGTTGTTTTTGCTGCTGTGTGTTTCTTTTTTGCTCTCACTATCATGTAGAATGCTTGTCGCTGTATCTACAAAGCTATCGTTTTCTTTCGTGCCCTCATAGCCATCATCGCCGTCATCAGTCTCATCAGCCATTCTCGGCAGACATTTTCGTAAAGTGTAAAGCAAATATTGCCCCCCTCCCCAATACATCGTTGCAACAGTTTTGCTTATTTTTGTCCTTCTTTTTTGAGCTATATTCTTTGTTGGAAATATTTCGGAAAAAGTGAAAAAGTTAAAGAAGATCTATAAGTGCGGCATGCAATTGAAACCGGCAATAACACCCTACACTAATGGTTGATGTTGGAGTGCTGAGATTTTAGAAATGTTTATAAGTACCACGGTTAAGAAAATAAAGGTCAAAATAGGGGGGAAAATTGCGTCACAAATGGAATTTGTCTTCAAATAATGCAGGCTACTCCGGCATAGATCACTTATGATCTAAGTGAAATTGTTAAAATTAATTAATTATATATAGGCGCCCCGGTAGGCGAGTTGGTAGCGTGCTTGCCTATCAGCGTGACGGTTGTGGGTTCGATTCCCACCAGAGGCTTTGGTCTGTCGCTGCAAAAATCTAAACATATGGTCTTTGTCACCCGGTTTACCCTTGGACCCAAAATTAGAATATAAATTTACTTTGTATTGTAATTAATAATAAATAAATAAATAAAAATTAATTATATATATTAAATTGTTAGCAAACATATTTGGAAACAATAACGGCGAACCATTGCCTATAAAAATCGAAAATTAAAAAAAAATTAAATGCAGTTAAAAAAATAAATTAGGAACTAACAAAAGACTTCAGATATCGAATAAATTTAATAAACAAACAAATAAGCGAATTTTCTTTCATAAAACGTTTTTTTTTCATATTGCTAGCTAGTTCACTTGTGACGTCATTCACAGAGAGTGAGGAAAAAATTTAGCATTATTCTTTGTGCAACCTTTATTTTCTCAGCCGTGTATAAGTACAACGTTGCCTATAGGGCATGAAACGGATATTCGAACGGTGAAAATATTTCAATGCGTTTTTTTCAATCCTCTGTTGATGACACTTTCGAAATTCTGAAAATAAAAGATGCATTAAATTCTTTTAGGTCCACGCTGATTTATGGGAACAGTTTTTCGAAATTCCGAAAATTTACCAAGATAATTCGAAAAGACAAATAAATTCAGTTTTTGTGGAAAACAAAATTGCAGCAGTGTACAACAGAATACAGAATTCGATTCAGATTGTTGTGCCGTTTACCAAATAAAATCCAGTTTAGAGAAATTTGCTATTTTCGATTTTACACTTCTGTTTTTCTGGAGAAAAGAAAACAAAAGTTGTGCGCAGCAGTATACAATTGAAAAAAGAATTCGATTCAGATTGTTGTGCCGTTTACCAAATAAAATCCATTTTTGAGAAAATCGCTATTTTCCATTTTGTACTTTTATCGATACCAAAAATCTAATAACAAAAAAATGTTCTAATGTAAATATTGTGCAGGATTTTATTTTACAATAAAAAAAAGTCGCTATTTTTTATTGTGGAGATTCTCGAAAACTGGAATTATGACATTTATGGATAGGGCTCAACTAGCACAACTTTTGCCTCTCTAACTTTTTATTAACTAAAAGGAAGTTTAAAGTAGTTTTATGAAAACCGTTGCATACTTTTCGGGGATTTTTCGAAAAATTTCCGTAAACAACTTTTTCCAAAACTTCAAAATCTGAAAACTGTGCTGAGTGGCACCGGCCGTGCACAAGTTTTTTGCCCTACAGCGGAAAATGGATGCTGCGGAACTCCGTAGGCCCAACAGAGAAGTCGATGTTGATCTTCGTTCTTTGTTTAAAATGATGTTCAACTTCAAATAAATTTTTTCAATCAAATGTTAACAGCAGTTTAAATTACAGTATGATAGGATTGTGATAGCAGTCAAACGAAATAAGAAGAAGAATCAAAATTATTTTGCTTCACCAACTTTTACAAATCCAATAATCCAGTTGTATAATTTTGTTGATGGGGTAATTGGTTTCCGACCACCACCAGTCTTTCGTCAGTGTCAAAGTTCATTTAGCTGCCTCTTTTAATACTTTTTTAATTTTCATTTTTTAATAATCATGTATGATCAATGACCATATTTGTGCTGCAGTTGCACACACTCTAAAGCACTCTGGCTTTTGGTTTTCTTTCAGAACTTTCCCAATCGATTACATGCCGCATTTTGTTAAAAAATTGATTTTACCCTCTAAAAACCAAGTTTAATATTATTTTAATTAGTTACCTGAAATACAAATAGATCACAACTCAAACCCTTCTTTTTCCAAAACCGTCTTTTTTCAATAAATTAATGCAGAGTACACATCTCTAACGGCTGCAAAAAATTCCATTCACATCACCATCTTCTTTAACTGGAAAAATGCAGTTATGTCTATTTTATGTTAATTGCGTTTCTTCTGCACAATAAAATAAAATAAATTTATTTTTCGTTGCGTTAATGCGTTAGATTTTTGAGTTGTGACCCTTTTCTATTGAGGGTGCAATATGTTTTCTGATAAAAGTGTTAGAGTTGCCACATCAACAGGCGAAAGTGTGGATTATTTTGACTGACCACTCAAAAACTTATTTGAAGTTTAAACTCAGTTTTATATGAAACTAGGTTTTACATAATCTCCGAGCAAGCAATAAAAGTACGTAATGAAGATTCCCACAAACAAACAAAAAAACACAAAATAATTATTGCAATAGGAACCTCAGTAACGGAAAATATTCATATAATAAATTTCCACATTGAACCGTTATTTTGAGCTATATAATAACGATTTAAATTTTGTGTTTGTTGATCTCCAAATTGTTTTTTTTGAATGTTAGGAGTTTGGAAAAAATTAGTAGTACTGGCTCGCATTTGAATTATATTGAACATGCACATAGGAAGTCTATTAATACCACTAGTATTAGACTTGTGATAAATCGAATCATTAGATTTACAGATATAACACCATTTCACCATTTATATCTGGTTAGCCCTTCTTCGGACATCCTACACATCCAAGTTCCCCCCACAATTTCCCTTTGCACCAGATAACCACCAGCTGTAGAGTAGCCATCGCAAAGGGATCAATTCGCAAAAGCTACAAGAAATGAAAATCCTTGTAAACTGACAGAACAAATAAAAAGAAAAGGACTGATGTGGTCTTTGTACTTCTCTCATATCTTCACGTCGACAAACCAACAACATACGGAGTTCCACAATTCCTACTCAAATACCTTCTCTTGATTGAACAAAAGCAATGCTCCGGATATACCCATACAATCATTATGAATAAATGACATTGGCAATATGCACACATACCTATACACTGGCACACGCACACCCTCGCCTATATAAGTATGTACATTTGATGGTTGAATGGGTGTTTAACGGTGTGTGTATGTGTGTGTGCGATAGCGAGTTCATAGATGGGCAGAACGTGAGCAGTGAAGCGTGATGTTTTAAAGTATTCTGCTAATAAAAATGTCAGTTTGTATAAAAATGAAAATGATGATGGCAACGATTATGAAGCTGATGCTGGCTGGCTGATGACAATGACGAGTGGCTGGTTTGCCGCTGATGAGGTTGCTGGGTGTGTGTGTGTGTGTGTGGGGCGGGTGAGGAGTTTGATGCTGCCGATTCTGTTGCTGATGTTCGTGGTGAAGTTTCAAGCGTACAATCATGATGAACAGAACCGAATCAAGGCACAGTGGCTTTACTGAGTGAATAGTGTTAATTGGAAATTATGGAAACAAGAAATACGGTTGTGTGAATCCTACACAATAGTATTTTAGTTTTGGTTATTTGGAGCAATTACCAAGACCTCATGTTTTAATATCGGTCTTTATTTCTACTAATGCATGTAAAATAAAATATTTCAAGGCCAAATGTTTGGAAAATCCTTAATTTAAGGGTACAGCAAAGGGTTATATAGATGCAACCTAAAGTCGACTTTCCGAACTTCTCCATAATGTGAAATAGCCCACTTTTTATTTGAAAATAAAAACAAAATAATTACTATATTCTTATCGACAAAATATAATGCAATATTATGTTTAAAACTTAACCAAAAAGTTGAAATGAGATCAATTTAATAAAAAAACAAAAAGAGTTTCATAGTTCGAGAACATTTCGGCCATTAATCGGGATTCGGCGATTGACGGTGATGCTGGTAAACCACAGCCATCGCGAAAATCCCTTAAGGACTCTTTTTAGTTGGTCAGACAAGTACAAAAATCCCTGGGACCCCTGACCACCGGCTGTATAAGATTTCTGACTCCAGTAAGACAGTGTCACGTTGCCAGTTTCAGTTCTCAACATAAGAGGTAAGATTCGGCCACACAGAGAATTCTCGAATTAGCTCCTTAGCCGTCCCAAGTTGGTTTGCGGGATTTATGCTGGGTGTGATGGGCGGGTTATGTTAGTCTCATTGTACAGGGTTTTCCAACAAGAGGTGTTATTTTGGCAACTCCAACCATAAAAAATCATTAATCATCTCTCGATCTGTAACTGTTGAACCAACCTCATTTTCGAAAAACTAAACAAACAGTCACACGTTGAAGATGGAGAGGCTTGTCAACCATAATTCTTGGGGTTTTAGAGCCCCAGATGCGACAATTTTTCTTGTTGACGTAGCCACCGAGGTGGAAATGGACCTCATCAGTCAAGGGTTATCTTCAACACTTTGGGCTACAGCAGCAATTTTCTCAGTTGTTCTTGAGCGACATGCACAGGTTTTATTCTTCACATCACTAACATGTCCAAACAGCTTGAATTAGTCTATCAATTTATTTATTGCAGTCCGACAAGGTGCTTCACTACGACGAAAAAATTATTTCATTATTTCCCTTCTCACTTTCGTTGCAACTTCTCCAATATTACGGGAACTAAAGTTCTCTTGGTTTATACCTTATAATTATAAAATTACTATTTATAAAATTAACTTTATTAAGTTCATTCATACAATCACAATTTTCTTCCAATATACTACAAAGTAATCATTACCACTTATTATCGTTCGCAAACCACTGTGCACACGAACACTCCAACTTGATAGAGAAAATTGTAATTTATTTTCTACCTGAATCTTACTGATACAAATACTTGATAAAGTTTTCCTTTTCTCCATCCCTGCACAACCATTTCCCTTCCCCCTTCCCTGGTTTCCTTATACAGCTGCCGTTGAATGCTGTTGTTTGACTTTTTTTTCCATCATAACTGTTAATTGGAAAGATGAAAAACTCTTCGAGTGAATGTCGGATATGTTTTATTCATTGTCACCGGTTGGGAGAGGTATCGCAGGCATCATCACACCATGTCGTCGTCGTCGTCGCCACCGTTGATGGAGGCCAAAGGAATGTCATGAGTTTTCGGTCACAATTATCGAGAGTAATGTTAAAATATCTTTAATTTATTTGAACATTTTCAGTGGTGTTTGCACGGCGTACGGGCTCCATTGAACTTATTTTATTTTTCATCTCAGCGTGCGCGTGTCCCAAGCTATTTTCAGGTTCCTTTGATGCCACAATTTCTGTTTCATTCTTAGTATTGATTTGGTATTTGTTTCCGTTCTTGGTTCTCTCCCACCTTCCGATTGAAACACATTTTTCTTTCAGGTCTTCCGTTTACTTTTCATGTCATTTATACTTTGCGTTTCGATGGTAGAGCGTGCACTTAACGCAGAACTCAGCTAAAGATAAAAACCTAATTTAACCAATTGTATGCAAAGTTAACTAAAATGTCTGTAATTATGGAAAATTGTGAGAGAAAATAATATTTTAGTGAAATCATTCAATGGAACTGATTTCAGTTGACAGTGTTTTGCTTTAATTAAAACTATGAACAAACTTTGCTGAACAATATGGAAAGTCATATGGAAATAATATATTTATGTTTTGTTTAATTTGACTGAAACTCAGGTAATGTCTCATATAAATGCAATACACGGCATTAGCGATAGGAAATAAGTTTATTGGTAGGAGGAAAGATTGTCTGGAATTCGAGAATGTCACAACTGGCAGAAAAGACACCAGTTGGAAGATTATTACAAGTTCGGCTGAAGAACAAAATGTATCTATAGTGCATCGTCCGATCAACCTGATGAACGGATGAGTCCCTGGATGAAAGTCCTAACATCAGGGACTAGATAATGGATATCTGAAAGCACATACCATTGAAATATCTATAGAACAGCAATACAACAGACATTTCGGAAATGCTGAAGGGAGACCATAGCACTCCGCTTCTCGGCGCTGGAGCTGCAAAAACTTCTTTGAAGCCTCTGCCCATATATGGAAGATATATTCCACTTTTGGCCGGATTTAGATGGTCTAAATATTTTTAATGTCATATGGGGTAGTACTTCATGCGCTGCTTCAAAAAGCCAAGGCACTTAAATGCTTCTTTCGGCACTTCGAAAATATTACTTGCG
This sequence comes from Hydrotaea cyrtoneurina, assembly GCA_958296145.1. Taxonomy (NCBI): domain Eukaryota; kingdom Metazoa; phylum Arthropoda; class Insecta; order Diptera; family Muscidae; genus Hydrotaea; species Hydrotaea cyrtoneurina. The sequence continues at coordinate 43,483,638 of OY282514.1, read as the reverse complement.
AGCATTACCCTGTATCTCCATGACCAGAAAATTAAGATGGTCTGATTCGTCGATATCCCTACCACCTATTGAGACTGAACTTCAGTGTGACAACAAACTGAGCTCGGTCTTTTGTGCATTACAGTCGACTCTGTTCATTTGGCCCTACTCAAATTACGGATGAGTGAGTCCTTCATCGTTTGCCCTTTGTCTTCGACCTCCAGAGGATTTGACCGATGATCGAATGAGTATGAATGACCGAGGTTGTTGGGTTCACAGTCTAACCCAACAGGTCGTCAATGAAAATAAGCAATAGAGAAGGAGAGAGGAGTGAACCTTGCTGCCCTGCTGCGGTTGATTGGGTGTGACATCTATATCAACTCGCATAGAGCGATCTCTTAAAAAACGGAATGATAAATGGATCTTTCTATTTGCTGAAAGGAAGGTGTTCTTGAAAAATTAATATGTTATTTCCTAACATCGGTAATAGGACTTCTTTGAAAAAAGCATTTTAGTAGAACCTCAATCTAAAAATGTGGATTTCCGTTTAATGCAGAATGTCCTAAATCCGATGGGAAACCATTATATTTGGAAAATACAGTTTTAGAAATTTTTTTTAAATTATTTTTAGATAAAAAAATATTTTTTTTATATACAAAAATATTTATTTTATTTAAAAAAAAATAATACAAGGAGTAGAAAGTAATTGTATAAACTCAACTTGCAATAAAACAAAAAATTCATTTCAGATTCATTTTTTTTAAAAAAAAATATTTTTTTTTTATACAAGAAATATTTTTTTTGATATTCATTTTTTTTTTAAACAAAAAACATATTTTTTTTTATATAAAATTAAATAAATAAATAAATAAATTTTTTTAATTAATATAAAAAATAATACAAGGAATACAAAGTATATCTTATATATATTTGTCATTTAAAACTGTACGACAGACATTTTATTATTAGAGATCATTTGCTGTTTATCAACAACAAAAATGACAACAGTTCAAAAACCGTTGCTCCAAGAGTATACGATCATTTTAAGCTACGTGAGACAGCTGATAATGTCAAACTGATTTCCACAATTAGGAAATTAACGTTGAAAAAAATCGGTTCGTGCAGTTCATAGAACACTCCGTCCAGTTTACTATGAGCAAGCAGAGCGAAGCACTGTGGTTCAATATTTTATTTTGCTGGCCAAAAGTCAAATTTTTATCATTACCGATTTCTAAAATAGCAACACATTTTGGAACTAAGACAGCCGAAAAATTCGAACACAACAGAATATTTGTAATTGTGAGCGTGGTGTTTTGTTGTGTAAGTGCGAAAGTAGTCTTTAAGAATTGGTGTTCAATATCCACAGGTTCTATATTCTAGTCAAATTAAAGAAATTTTCTACCAGGAGAAATTTTTACCAGAAAGAAGGTGAAAGTGTCCATTTAAGATCATTTTTTCTTTTGTACGTGTCTTGACCCGTCTGTATAACTCTTTTTTTAATTTAAATGACATTTCTAGAGAAAAAAATGTTTTTTTCTTTTTATTGGAACAGAAATTTGTGTTAAATGTTGTGACAATTTTATTTCCAAAAGTGGCCCGGTTCTCTGTCCAGATATATTAGGCAAAGTATTAAAAAATTGGATACGTAAAAAGTAAATTCAATCAAATTATCAATCAGATTGTAATAAAAAAATTGTATTCCAACAATATTTCTGTATTGTAAAGGGTTTTCCCAAAAAAACGTGTTATTTTGAATCACCCGGTATTTCGGTAGCCGTCACTTTGGAAGCTTTTATTCTTCCACATTTGACAAGTAAAAACTACGCCATTACAAAAAATGGAACGATGTACGCCTTAACAACGCATTGAAATTATTAAAATTCACTACAAAAATGGTAAAAATCTTGCAGTCACAGTTCGCAAACCAAACGGATCGTGTTATCTCTCGAAGAGGTGATCACAATTGGGCCACCGAGATCTTGTGATTTAACACCTTGCGACTTCTTCCTTTGGGGGGCCACGTGAAAGATAAGGACTACGCCAACAGCCCAGCGTCGATTCAAGACTTCAAAGATATTATTCTTGAGGCTGTCGAGGACAAAGAGCAGCCAATTTGCTTTTTTGTTATGGAAAATTTCATGAAATGGATATGATCCTGTTAGCGTGGTGGCCATTTGGCTGATGTTGTTTTTCATTACCAAAATAACACATTTTGCTGGAAAACCTAGTAATATCGTATTAAGTTATCAAGCTTTTAAAACAAAGGACACTAGTTATTGTACAGAACCAAAAAAAGAATTTTTAAATGAATCACCACTCTACAATTTTTATATACCATTCATTGTCCGCCAAAAAAAGAAGATTTATATTATCTTTGGCGTAGTCTTATATTGTCTTCCAATCTGAACTATAGTTTCGGTTTTATAAACAAATTTAAGGCAAACAAATATCAAAGTGTCCATGAAATTCAATGGAGGATTTCCCTGCATGCTCCCCCACATCATAATTCCTATCATCAATACTGGACTTGTGGCAGCAAGTCTGCTATATTAAGTCATCTCTAAAACTACTCAAGGAGAAATTAGACTTATGACGCCTTGTGTTCATCTGCATATCAACCAATTCATGACCAAGACATTTTTTAAAAAAAGTTTTATTTTTTATAAAAAAGGGTCCGTTGACATTTCCTCTGTGCCACACGGCATCGCTGGCTATGAATGCGTTAAAATACCTACATCAGTCAAAAGATATGGACATTTTAAAAATATGGACATGCTGTCTTATTCCAAACTAAATACCGAGTTGTTCGATCCCATCTGCCCATCTGAATGGAACCATTAACCCTAAAAATGATCGTTATCATTTCAGGGTTAAACAGCGAAAGATCAACATTTGATACTGGTTTTCCATAAGACAAGGAGAAAGTCTTTACCAAAGAGTTACCACACACCTAGAGAAATTAAAGAAAACCATAGCTTTAAACAAATCCCTTCTACGCAATTGTATAAAAAAAGGTTGTACAATATTTCTCTACATCCAGTACAACGTAAATATGTCTAAAATGCCAATTTTTTGTTTATGACGTTTTTACAGTAAATTTATTTTTGAATTTATTTAACGATTGCGGCCAGTCATTCCAGTTCGCCTAACTCTGTTTGACTTAATGCCGTCTTTGTCAGATGTTCTATTGTTATTCGTGCCTCGTATTGTGTTTCCAATTCATTTAGTTTTTATTACGTTTTTTTTTTCTGTTGGTGCTGCCATTATGGTAAGACAGTGGACCAAAATTGTGCACACAAACAAACGAAAAGAAAAATAATGAAAAAGGAAGAAAAAGTAACAAACACATCTAAATTTTTAGATGAAAAGAAGTAAAACGTTGGCTAATTTAAGGACTAGCCGAATAATATATACTCTGCAGTAGGGATTAGGTTTGTTTAAAAGTCTACAATTTTATTTAGCTTAAAAGGTTGTAAAGCTGCAGGGCAAATCTCGAACCTCTGGAGATAATCTATTACTTGTAGGTTTTTCTATTACATTTCTTAAAGCGAAGGCAATTTAAAGGCTATTGGAAAAAATATATGGACTCCTGTCGACCTAGAATGTTATAAAGATCTGCCATTATATACTTTAGCTCTCAAGGATATCCCTAGTGAAAGGATGTTGCAAATAGTTGGAATAACTAAATACACCGAATCCATTCTAAGACGTGATGACACAAAATGAAAATTATATTTTTGAATTTGTGCCGCGCAATAACACAAAAAAGTACTCCAACGAACAATAAACACCAAATAAAAGTTTCTGTCTGTTCTGCTTAAAGATGTCGAAATTGAAAACCAACAACAGCAATAATAACAATGACACAGAAAGTAGAACAGAAATCGAGTCATTTTTAATGGATCTGTTGACAGCATGGCAACCACGAGCGTTGGTTTCGATGCGCGACAGGACTTTCATTTTCTTGGCAGATGCCACCGACTCCCTTGGGGCTGGGCTAAATAACACGGTGATGTAGAAAATCAGAGTAGCGGCATACCAACAAAACAAAAAGAACAGGCAAACGGCTTCCAGATTACGGTTGCGAAGGTTTTGATTACTTATTCGAATATAAGTATGATGACAGTTTTAATTACTTCCAATAATGTCAGTTTGTAATTTTTCACAATGGAGAGGGGATTTCCATTTTTTGCCTTAAAGTTATTAATTTATTTTTAGCAGACGGTCTAAAAGTAGATTATTTTTTAAATTGTTTGAAAACAACAACCACTACTTCCCTTCAAACCACTATTTTTTCCTATATCTCTCTTTTTGAACTGCAACCACTTAAACTGTGTGTCTGTGTCCTCATTCCAACTAAATCAATTATGCCAAGCGACTCTTTCAATTGAATGGAAAATTTTAAGCCGATTTATATTTATTTTTTTTTTCTAGTTCAACAGACAAAAACGTTTTCATCTCCTAAAAGTGTCACAGCGTTAAACTACAGAAAACATTAGACAATCATCATGTTTTTTTTTTGGCCAGCTTTTTATTTCTGTAGCAGCAAAAACTATTATTGGACAACTACCAGAAATGCTTTGTGTCCTTAGTCGTATAGTTCAAAACGAAAAAAAACAACAACAACAAATGTTGAGACTATTTGTATTATGTCGTCGTCTAAAGTTTTGCAGACAACAATTTTTAAAATTTTTCAACAATGTACGCGAGTGCCATTCGCATTTCAGTGCTAAGAGACGTTATGATTTTACAAAACGGATGTTAAACACGGCGGAGTCGGTTTCGCTGTGTATGTGTCGGTACAGAATTCATTTCATTTCCGGCATGGCCACAACTGTGTGCTGGTGTGCGTGGCATTCAATGAGTTTTGAGTTATGACTTAGATTTGTTTGAGTATTTTATGGGTCTGTGTGCCTGTAAGGGTGTGTATGTTTTTTGTCCATTGTGTCAGAAAGACAGTCTGGCGCTTTGTTCTGTCATATCTGTCGACCTCACTATTGTTTTGCTGCCGAGGGAAAAACAACAACAAATCCCCAAACATCGCCATTGTTGTGTACATTCCTAGAAAGAACATGTTATCCCTGCGTACATGTATTTGTTGTAGCTGTTGGCATTGTAAACATCTGTTTTGTACGCTACATTTTGCTGTTTCATGGAAATTCTTACGATGAATGATTTTCGTTTTCCGATGTTTACACACACTGAGGTCAGAACCACATATCGTATCTGAGGAAATATTCGGCTCTTAGGTGAGTTAGGCGACGTACCCAGGCTGTAGAAATGTCTATGGTCTACATCAATATATAAGGGGATAGATCGGTGAAACCGCAAATCAGCTACTTTTTCGAAAAACAGAAGGATCGTATCCTAACCAGAATAATTTCCAATTGGGTAACGAGAGTGGGTTGTAATATATCGAACGGCTTGTGGCCTAGGTTAGATATAGCGAGAACAAATGCACTGACGGGACTGGATAGAAGAAGTCTCAGAATTGCAATAAGAGTCATCACAGGTCACTGCTCCGTTAGGGCTATGACCAGCAGATGGGACAGTAGATCTCCAGGCTTCTGCAGCATGTGCGAGGATGAGAACGAATTGGAGACAATATAACACATCCTTTGTCATTGTCCATGTTTGCAACGCCATAGACAAAAATGAACTAGGGGATATTTCGAAGACAGGTGTTGAAAACATTTTTAGTTATATCAGGGGTATTAGATGGCTGAACGACGGGGGGGAGGCGGCTACCCAATGGACTAAACAGACTGCCTACTTACATAAACATTACACCAGGGACTCGCACACATTTCTATGTTCCATATATTTTCTATACTTCCAGCTGAACACAGAAGGGATTCACAATGGACCCTATGGGTCTCCGAGTGGAGGTGCATCTTAGGATGAAGAAAATCATCTAACCTAACCTATCAATATATAATATGACTCAGATCATTAAAATCTTAGCTGTGACCAACTGTTCTCGGTTGGTTATCAGCTCAACGAAAAACCTTCGCAATGCACTTTCTAACTACAGCTAATTCTGGCAGAGTTAATAAATATTAGAAAATATTTTTTGTGAGTTTAGATAAAACGATTATAAAGTCATTGCTCTGCGATAAAGGTTGAGAACAACAAAGTTTGAAATATTATTTAATTTTTCATTATTTAAAATCAATCCATAAGCAATAATACAGGTCAGACCATGGTTGCATCTCTACGAAAAGAACTGAAGCCTCAGAGTACCATAGCTTCGATGTAGTGGAGGTCCTCTATTCTGCCGATGTCAGCCAAAATGTAAGGCGATGTATTCATAAAGGGTGGTCCATAATTGTAAGTTTAGCGTCCCGGTAGGTGAGTTGGTAGCGCGCTTGCTTATCAGCGTGGGGGTTGTGTGTTCGATTTTCACCAGAGACTTTGGTCTGTCGCTGCAAAAATCTAGCCATGTGATCTGTGACACCCTGTTTACCCTTGGACACAAAATTAGAATATAAATTAACTTTCTATTGTAATTAAATTAAAAAAAATTTTAAGTCACACCATAACGTGAAGTTCGTAGTCCAATTTAGTTTCAAATTTCTTTGTTTCAGTGTTTGACAACTTTCAGCTATGACTCAAGCTGAAGAAAACTGACCGTCGTCAATACGCCGAATAGTTTTTTGAGCAGACAGAAGTGAATGGTGACGTTACAAAGAAAATCATTTTCAGCCACGAGACACATATTTATCTCAGTGGTTTTGCTAACAACCACAATTGCCGCATTTGGGCAAATGAGAATCCATGAGAGATTGCTAGAAAGCCGATGTGTCCAAAAAAGTTACTGTTTGCTGCGGTTTATGGGCTGGCGGCATTATCGGGCCGTACTTCTTCGAAAATGAGGTCGAAACAGTTAACATAAATGGTGTTCGCTATCGCGGGATGATAATGGACTTCTTGTGGATAGAAATTAAGGATATGGACCTGGAGGAAATGCGGTTCCAACGGGATAGTGCTACTTGCCACACAGCCATATTATTTCAAATCATGGCGATATTAATTGGCCGCCACGATCATGTGATTCGGCACGGTTGCACTTCTTTCATTGGGGATATTTAATAGAATAGCCAAGAACAATTCAAGAGGTAAAGGATGAGTTAATTCGGCAAAATTACTAACGCGTGTGGTTCCTGTCGACCGTCTCGTACTTGACTGTATTTATTTACTATAATTTGAAGCACAGTCTTTTCAGGCAATACCATGAAATCCCTCGTCCATCCAGCGCGATGAGACATTGGTTTCTACTTTTTTTTTTCTGTCTAACGTGTTTACCTTATAGCAAATGAATTCTTATCCAGAACTCATTCTACGTGTTTGTAGAGATGTTTGTAAAATAAAAAAAATACTTTTTGCCCTCAGTGTACCTTATCATCGAAGTGTGCAATTTCGGGCGATCAAAAGTTACACGGAGAATATGGAGAACACTAGCATCTTTTCAAATCGGTATTGCTTTCTTTAACATCTATTGACTGTAACATTTTCTGGTGGCCCAAATAATTCTGGTTTTTTTTTAATCGATATTTTTAAAACAGTTGCTAAAATCAAACTGTATTCGTTTGTAACAGAATGTAGACGTCATAATAAATATAAGAAATACACACATTTTATCAAAAAACAAATATATGAGATACATTTCGACAAAGTCGGAAAATCCAATTAAATTTTTTTAAATTTCCAAATCTGAAAGAGGTGAAAATTGTTAATACGAAAACATGTAATTTTTTTTTAAATGCACAACTACATTCAAATGTGTAAAACCTAACAACAACGAAAATGTTTGTCCTAAAATTGAAAAATACGAAAAGTAGCCAATATTGGGAATATTTTTAAAATATATTCAAATGAACAGTTTTTAATGTTAATACCATAAAATAATCGCCCACTCATTGCCTACAAATAATTTTTTACAGAACTTAAAGGTGTTTACTAGAACAAAAGTTACAGACTTTTGGCCGACTCAATTGAATTCTTGAACAATACGGTGCACGAAATTTTTTTAAAAAAAAAACCTTACAAAAAACAAAAAAAAATCCTAAACCCTAAAAACTATATGAAAAGTAAACATCGGACATATTTCGAAAATATAATCAACCACACCTTGTCTACCACCAGTTTTTTACAGAACTCAAAAACGTGTTTACTAAATCAAAAGTTGCATACTTTTGGTCGATGGAATTGGATTCTGCACCACTGTGTATCGTAGTGTAACGCAAATTCGTCACCACTTCAACTCTCCGCGATTCGTGTTGATGCTCTGTTGTTGTCTTTGGCATTTCTGTCTCGTTTAGGGCAACAAAACCAAAATTTCACTGTATTTGTTGTGCGTTAAAAACTTTAACACAGCACAAGTTTCACACTCTTGTATATCGACCGAACTCCAAAAACTTTGTTAGAGATTTTTTTTTGTTCATCTGGTAAATAGCAAATCCTTTTAGAGAGTTAAAGTTTAAATTTTACAACCAGGAGACAACAAAGTCAGAAAATTGTTATAGATTTCAAATGCTTGAATGAATCTCTTTATCTGAAGATTTCGATAGCATTCAGTTTCAAAGTTTTTGCTATTGTGTATAATCGTTACAGATCGACATCTCGTTAAGTATTGTGATGCCATATTTCCTTTACAAGTGACAAAACGGATGATTGTTGTAGATGAACACGTTGTCACTTCAAGATAAAGTGGGAGACCACAATAATTCATTACAAGAATAACAAATACAAATTCACAAATTGGATTTTAATAGTGCAAATAAGCCACAAGGGCATACACTGTGACAAAAAAAAAATTGTATAAAAAAGTAAAATTAAACAACAAAATTTTAAAAACATACTTTTTCTTATGAAAATTTGCAATATTTTATTGCCAAAGAATGCCAACTGGACAAATTTTGGTATAATCAAACCAATTTTGATTATTTGGTAGGTAGGGTGTGCGACTATCACACAAAAGAACCCGATTTCGAAACCGGGTAAGACCATCAAACATTTTTCAGCGGCTGTTTCCACCACGTAAATGTTGGCGACTTTACGAGTATGTCTTGGTTAGTGAATATACAAAATTATATCGTACACAGCTCAGTGATTCGAGTGATGTTCCCCGTCTGTTCCTTCATACAATGTAGAGGGAAATACAAAAGTAAGTTAGTTAAATTTACCTTAAAAGTAAAACAATTTACTAACAATTGTTGATAAGCTACGATCAACTAGATTGGTGGAAAATCTTCTTGTCTTACTATTTTCTAAAATGGGCTCTGATTTAAGAATATAATAGGAGAAATGTAAGGAAAATAATATTCCACTTGTATAAAATAACAGTAAACTGGAAATAGAACGAACTATGTGCTGATTCATAAGAAATATATCAAGGAACATTTTTCTTATCGAAATAAAGTTCAATTTTCCTTCATTTTATTTTGTGGGTGTTAACAATGTTACGATTTCGAAGACATATCATTATAATTTTGATATCACATCTTCATGATATTTAAAAAAATTATTATCTTCATAGATCAATGATACTTTACAGAAAACTATGTCATTTTCTCTTTTCCTATCCAAATAGAATTTTTATTCGTCATTTAATTTGTGCTCACAAATATATTGTCTATTTATGGCATTACATTCTCTAAAATATTAAAATATTAAAATCATGAATCTTAGTGACTGCTGGCCGGATTATTGTGCCATTTGATGTAAACAGTCTGAGCCGGAAGTATGATAATAAGTTTTTGTATGTAGGGAAATTTAATATTTTTGACATTGAAATGATTCAAATTAATCTCATTTAATGAATTAGAAACAGGGGTCAGATGTTAACTGAAAAATATAATGGTGCTCATCGTAAGATTTTTTTAGACTCTTTTCCCTTTCCGTGGGATCATTGCTGGGATTGTGCAGAGATGGTGTTTTAGGGATGCCCTTCTCTTCATCCCTGCAGGTACACAGTAGTCACTAGTCTCAACATTCTATCTCATTCCAATGTCTTTCAGTCAGACAGTGTCAACCAATGAGATATCAAAAGCATTCTGTGCTACCTTTACTTCTATAATCGAGCCTCATCTGCTTGGATTGAATTTAATCTCAAAGAGACTCCCACATATTGTAACTATCTCTATAGGCTCTTTCACTTGGTGGAAATTCGGATTTCACAATAGTCAACTACGGATTGCAGTTCTTTTTGGCCTTTAAGGCCCTTTCTAAGATAATGAGCTCGAAATATAACTCCTTCTCTAATATTACATCAAGGTGGAGCTAACGAAGAATATATATCTTCCACGGATGGTTGGTATCTCCTGGTAAACAAAACTTGTTCGGTCTAGTGTGGATTTACTCCTAAAATTTCTTCCCAAGAATTCGGAAAGATAAGGACTCATGAAAAATGTCACTAAGACTGCTCGACAACGTCTACCTAACTGATTTTGCCACTTCGTTCGAATATGCGACAACCTTGATAACGATCTCCTCAAGGGAAAAGAGAATATGCTTGAGAGCGAGGTTCCACTGTTGGGTATAAAACACCGCCCTAAGGGAATTCTATCGCAAATCTTGCTAAGTCTGCAGATCGTAGTATAGACATCTTAATGGAGAAAAGATCATACGCAAGATCATCATACGCGACTATCCTACCGGCTGACTTTACTGAACGTCCTTCTACGCTACAAAAGCGACATGGACTTGGTGACGCCGATTGAATATTTCATGAAAACTAACAAATCTGTGGGTTTGAGTACATTTTAGGGTATTTTGATTGGTAAATGCTAAACTGCTACATTTTCAACACTAATTCATTAAAACAAAAAGCCAAAGAGATACCTGGTCAAAATGAGATACCTTCACAAAATTGTGAATAAAAGCGGAGCACGTTCATCGATTTTCAAGCTCTAGGTCTGATTTTCTTCACAAGTTATGTAGGTTTACGCAAAAGTAATAAGCCTTGACACATTTTTCCGTTATGGTTTTTTAATGATTTTTAAAATCAATTTTTTTTTAATTTTTTACACAAACAATTATTTGTTTTCTACTTAAATTCATTTGTATCTGCGAAACTCTCTGGCTCTATTGCATTTTATTGACATATTTTTAGTCAACACTCATGTGTGTCCGTTGATCGGTCCTATAATTCTCCACAGTATTAAATACTTGTTTATGTTTCTATAAAACTTGTTTTCTCTTGTGTCTTTGTTTCATTTTTTTTCCCTTGTCATTCCCGTTCGCTTACACTTTGTTATCGCTTGGCTTTAGTTCAAGAAAAACATACATAAGAATGTCTTTAGATCAACGAATACAAAAACCAGAACTACTTTTTGAGCATTTTAATGGCATTTTCCAGAGCCCACATGGACTGGAGCCAAATGCAAAGTCACACAGCCATAAGAGAATGAAAACATCGGAATGGAAATGAAAATAAAAACCAAGTGAAGGATAGAGAGCGTGACTGGTAACATAAGAACGTATACAGAGATAAATGCTACTCGTACACAAAAGACATCAAGAGTGCGGTTCATACGGATGCAGAGCAAACGCAAACACAGACAAATGTCATCCAATAGAAATTATTCATACAAAATGTGACATTTAGAAACTAAACGACACAAACACACTTGTAGTACATACAAATGTTTGTGTGTGTGAACGTTTGTGTGCATATGTGAGATAAGTACATAGTAAGTGCACACACATGGAGAGAAGGACAGATAGACATTTTAGTGGCAAATGCTTTTTTTTTTAACAATTCTCTGTGTGACTTTATAATTTAAATGTGCAGATATTCACACATTCGTACATTTCCCACTCACACAAAACGAATGACATTCATACAATTGTTGTTGGTATTAAATGAACCGCTGCGGCGTAAATGATAGCACACCTGCAAACAGAATACGCGTTTCGGGAACATTGTTAGTACATGCAGATGTCATAATTTACTCACGTCTGTCTTAGATTTCAAAGAAATTTTGTTAAAATAAATTGCTGTTCGGACTTGTTGGCAAATGGTCTTGGTCAGTGTAGTGTATTCTAAGATAACACTGTGCGATAGTTAAAACAATTCTTAGAAGTCATACTATCTTGCCGAGTTCAACAAACAATCCCAAAATCTTGATATCCGGTTCAAAAGCTGGTTTTATCCACTTTTGCACGAGTATGAGCCTGTGACATAGCTGATTATCAATAATTTTTTAGTTTATTACATCGTTTTTATATGACCTCAAGCCGAACTAGAACAACAAGAATTTAAAAATATCTGCATATCATATTACAGGATTTAAAAAGAAGACCAACAAGATAAATAGTACGACTTAACAAAACTGGCAACTTCATTGGCAGCACTGTCTATTCCAGATAAGTCCCTCGTTGATTTCAGAGAACTTCAGCTTCTTTTTTTCTTGCCTGGATTGTTAAGGTCAATAAGTGCGTATATTAAATTAAATCGAACTCAATTTCAATTTTAAGAACTTAAACCACTAGAGTAAATTTGACCAAAATCTGAGCCATGTTTGTAAAATACAATTGTTCCAATTATAAATCCCTTCGAAACTCATTGTACGAATATCGCACACAAACACAACGACGGATATGGGTCAAACGAATTACACATGTATTCAGAAGTATCTGACACAAAACTAGTTTGGATGTTATGCATTCCCTAGAATGCATTACACTTCTGGGTCACACAAAAGTATTCGTTCTTCATAGGATGCTATTTATTGGACCACAACTGTCCTTGAAAACATTTTTTTGCATATGTACAAATACCATGAATGCATTGGCTCCACATACGTGACATATTTTTAGTGGGGTATACAAAAACAACAACAACAAAAATAAGCGAAACTAAACGAACAAAAATCATAGGACACAACGAATGCCACAAGTATTGTAGACGCACACTTAAAATGTCATTGGACCGACCATGTGGCAACTTGACTGCTATTAAAGAGGCGTCATAAGGGACTACTTGTGTTTCGCACTGGGCTGCTCTGCTCTGCTCTGCTCCGTTCCGCTCAGCTCTCTTTCGCATTTGAATATTTTCGGATTTGTTGTTGGGGCGGCTGTTGTTGTCATTGCGTTTTCCGTTTTTTTCCTATTTTTTTGTTGTTGTTGTTGGTTTGTTTGCGAGAGTGTTTGTGTGTGTATTTGTTGAAGCACCACTTAGTGTCAATAATGGCGGTGAAATTGTTTAAACATTAAGACTAATGTTTCATTTGCTAAAATTTGTTTCCGGTGCTGGTGTTGTTGCTGGTTGTTAACACAAGTGTGTTATATATGTTATTCTCGTTTGTATGTAAATAATGGTTAGTTTTTGCAGTTTTCGTATTTTTTTTTGTTGGCTTCAGATGGTTGGACCAACCGACCACTCGACACCACATGTTGGCGTGCATATGTGCTACTGAATTACTTTGCCCACAATCTTTGGAAAAAAATAATAAATAGTTGTTGGGCACTTAAATGACAGGAGCAGAAATATGACATCACCACCATATCAATACGAAATTGTCGTAACTCAAATTTAATTGCACCGTCTGTGGGAATCTGATGGATTGTCATGCAAATGATATACAGTTTATTGAGATTGAGTACTGTGATACCAATTTACATCATCATTGCTCAGTAGTATTTTTGGATGCAGATGTTATAGCAAGAATTAGAATATTAAAATATAAATTTATGTGGGAGAGGATGTATTAGGCTGGCATATTTGAATCAAGTATTCGAATTTTGTACTTCGTGGATTTGACAAAAATCACTAATAGGTAACAGATGTGTTCCCTTCATTGCAATGTAGAGCATAGCAAATCATCTGGCAAAAACTTGTGGACGACCGTAGGGTGATAGGAGGATGGGTGAGTATCACAAACCCGGGTTGTTGTCCAGCTACCACTTACGAGAATAACTTCAAAACCATCTAAAACTTCTCTTGGAAAAGCATTAGCTGTTCAGATCCGGCTTGAAACAGTAGATCCGGGTCAGTGAGTATACAAATACCTTGCATAGCTCATTGATTTAAGACAAGTTTCTCCATGATATGTTAAGAGACATACGAATTAGAAAAAGATGAAGTAAAATGGATTTCGACATAAATAAATCGTATATTGATGACTTCAAATTTTCCTTGATTAAGGCAAATACTAAAAATTGTTTCATATCTCATTACGTCTAAAAGGTGTCTTGATAAAGCAAATAATGGTGGAATATTGTAGAAATAAGTCTAAATTCTTTTTGGCATGATTTTCTTTTTTGTCTTATAAGTTTAGCTTTTGCTTGTGTATGCGTTTGATTTTTTTGAGATTTATACTTGAATCTTGTTGATTCACAATAATGTCGAAAAGGTAATGTTTAAAGTAAAAAATAAATGTCACAAAAACCCCTCGAATTGTGATTTTTTTCTAACGTGCAATCTTCTCTACAGCTTTCGGATAAAAACTTGAAAATCATGATTTTAAAATCAAGCAAAAAGTCATCATGTAAATCAGCTCTAATTCTCAATTGGAACTAATCTCTCTATTGAGAAGGCTGCCTTAGTACAGAAGCAAGAGTTGAATAGGAAAAAAAATCTTTTGTTTCTAAGAAACAATTAGGAAATGAAATGACGTTAATCTAAGGAAACTGATATCTATAGGAATGTAAATGACACCAGATAATTCCACCAACCAGTATACAAACAAGTGGACAAATAGTAAGTTCGGCCGGGCCGAATCTTATATACCCTCCATCATGGATCCTTAAAAAGTCAATAAATAAGAAAACCAGTGAAAAAGTTGCAGTCGGGTAAACCGACTTATATATACCCTCACCCTCATTAAAAACATACAAGTCTCATATTTCAAAGTATCGGAAAGTTAAATGTGTGAGTAGCTACCATCATTTGATGTAACATCTGATGAAAAGTCATAATAGCAACCTAGAATACCGAATGTTTTAGAAAAATATTGTATTACATGATTTTACAAAAAGGACGGAATATAAAGCAGAGTTTTTACTAGAAAATTGTATGTAGTTAAAGCTTTACTAAATATAGAGTTTCGGAAAGAATCGTTGATCGAGTTTATATAATTACACGATTTCTAAAGTGGGTGCAATGGTACATTTGTATGGGAGGTACCAGAAAAGGAGTTGCCAGACTGCCAAGTTTTTGTCCAAAACTTAGTCCAGTTATACCATTACTAAATACGGAATTTGGGCAGATCGCGTTGGTCGTATTGAAAGTATTACACGGTTTATAATGGGTGGAATGGTAAATTTGTATGACAGGTACCAGAAGGGGAGTTGCCAGACTTCCAAGTTTTTGTCTAAAAGTTTGTCTAGCTATACTTTTACTAAATACAAAATTTGGGCAAAATGTCGTTGGGCATATTGGTGTTATTACACGATTTCTAAGGCAGGCGGGATGGTACATTCGTATGGGAGGTACCAGAAGAGGAGTTGCCAGACAGCCAAGATTTTGTCGGAATACCTTTACCGGTTATACCTTTACTAACTACGGATTTTGGACAAGATCGAACTTGCAAGTGTTGATATTATTACACGATTTATAAAGTGGGCGAAATAGCATATTTGTATGGAAGGTACCCGAAGGAGAGTTGCCAGACTGCCAACTTTTTGTCCACGACTTAGTCTTACTATACGTTTACTAAATACAAAATTTGGGCAAGATCGCGTTGGGCATATTGGTGTTATTACACGATTTCTAAGGTAGGCGGGATGGCACATTTGTATGGCATGTACCAGAAGGGGAGTTGCCAGACTGCCAACTTTTTGTCCAAAACTTAGTCTAACTCTACTTTTACTAAATACAAAATTTGGGGAAGATCCAACTAGGCGTGTTGATATTATTACACGATTTCTAAAGTGGGCGAAATAGCAGATTTGTATGGGAGGTACCCGAAGGGGTGTGGCCATATAGCCCATTTGCTATCCCATAAGCAGTTTTTGGAATTTATTAAGCCATGCCAAATTTCAGAGTGATTGCTTAACTCTTTCGAAAGTTATCGTGCGTACCAGCAGGACAGACGGACATGGCTCAAACGATTCAGGAAGTCATAAAACGAATTTGGTTCAAAGACACCTGGGGTCTAATGTGGATATTTCTATGTGTTACACTTTTGAGCCGTATCAAATGATATATACCCTCCCACCGTAGGGTGAGGGTATAACTAACTGAGTTTTTGGGCCGCTCGTGACCCGATAGTCCCAGGAACCCGATCACAAATTTTATCCAAATCATGAAAATAAATGCATATTTGGGTTCGCGAGAAAATTTCGTTGCATTTCGATACCCATATGTCCATGTTTGTCAAGGGACGGTTTTTGGGCCGCTGGTGACCCGATAGTCCCAGAAACCAGATCAAAAAATTTAGTAAAATCGTGAAAATAAAGGCATATTTGGGTTCGTGAGTAAATTTCGTTGCACTTCGATACCCATATGCGCATGTTTATCATGGGCCCTTTTTTGGGCCCCAAGGGTCCACGGAACCCATGAGCACGCCCATTTTTGGGATTTTTTCCCCATCTATACATTATATAAACTTAGAACTTAGATGTAGTGAAAAAAAATATTTGAAAAATTTGATTATGGCCGGAATATATTTAGTCCCGTAAAGGAGAACTTTTCCCCCTTTGGTCCGATATGGCCCATTCTCGAACTTAACCTGCTTATGGGCAAAAAACATCTTCCTACAAAATTTCAGCTTTTTAGGGTTAGTCGTTCGCGCTCTATCGTGATTTCAACAGACAACAGACGGACGGACGGACGGACGGACGGACGGACGGACGGACGGACGGACGGACGGACGGACGGACGGACAGACGGACAGACGGACATCGCTAGAATGTCTTAGAATGTTACACTGACCAATAATATATATACTTTATAGGGTCGCAGATCACTCTTTCGAGGTGTTGCAAACGGAATGACAAACTTAGTATATACTCCATCCTATGATGGAGTGTATAAAAACACAACAAACCCGTCAACTGCCATAACTCCGTGTATATATGAAAATATGAATGTCGTGAAAGACTCTTCAAGTGAGCAGAGAATTTGGAATCCACATTTTTACAGCAAGCAGTTTCATAGCAAGTATCACAATAAACTGCCTTGCAATCGCCAAAATTCGGGGAAATAATTGCATTATCCCAAAAAAATCCGTATAATGGAACATCAAGTGCAGTTCATCACGGCGTATACGCAATACAATGTCAAATGGCTTTCAGTGCACGTTGCTTATACGCTACGACGTTCAAGTTCACACATACTGCAATAATAATACGTTAGACTCACATAATATGTGATTTTCACGAATAACAACGTAAGTTATAATAGAAAACTTCTCGGGCAAGCATAAAGAAATTATTTTTTAAAATTACGGCTTTTGTAAAAATATCAACTTAAGTTGTTATTAATAAAGAAAACTGAGTAGCGAATGATTTGTGCTAAATAAGAGTTTACTTTAATGGAAAGCCCTTTGAAAATGTCGCACTTTAACATCAATAAATGAATAAATAAATCCCCTAAAATATACTTAAGTTCTTATTCGTGAAAAACACAGATATAAGGCGGGATTTCAAGAAACGCATACTGGTCGCTGCCATTGGTCAAAAATAAAAAATTAAAGATAAATGTTTAGTAAAATGTTTAGTTTAGTATAAGCTTTTCAAAAGTAAAGTTTTTATTGTTTCAATACAACGGTACACTTTCAGAACAGCATCAGAAGAGACATCATGCAATTAGTTGATTCTTGCAGTGAGTGCAGCGGGAATGTTCGGTTCAACGTAAAAAATTAAGAACAAAATAAATGAATACTTTATTGGAAAAAATCACAATGAATATTGAAAAGAACGGTCTTCACTTAATTTTTAAGATATTTGAATAGTGTTATCTTTTTTTTTAAATGAAAGTTTTCTCAGTGTCATTGGTACTGACCTTTCTTCCACATAGTTAAATTCCATCTAAGTTTTTAGTTATGTTTCCTCCCGATACCTCCATTGGGTTTTTTTTTCTTCTTAATATTAATAATGGTTTTAAGATTCTACACTTTTAATATCAGCTGCCACCAAGTGCCTTCCTTTGCATTATGTCCCGCAGATTAAAGCGAGCTCGTTATTTTTTGCTTCAGATTTCGGTTGCCACTGTGAGTTGTTTGCCACTTTGAGTTGCGATAAAGAGACGGATTCCAAGAAGAAAATATTCAAAATAAGAATAAATTAGATGCAGCTCAGAAAATAACACATGGAACACAGTTTGCAACTTACAATGGGGGATGGTAAAGCATGTAATGGCTTAACTTAAGAAGTTCAAACAGATCTCTATGAATTTTGATTGTCACATCTCCGATTTCCTGAGAATAGCCTTCATCTGTCATAAAGACTTGAATTAAAAATGTTTTAAAGTAGGTCATTACACGCAATTGCTCAATTCTAGACAATTAAAAGAAATATTCAAACATTGTTGACAATTTTTTAAAAACTCATGCTTATCTGCAGAAATAACTGGACCTGATAATGATTTGATTGGGAAATGTGCCACATTATTGATAGATTTGTCTTCAGGGTATAAAATTAATGTTGAACGATTTAGAATATATGCGCTGGATACGGCGAGTATGGTAATAACTTTCAGTTCTGCACTGGTATCGATTCGCGAGCTGTCTAATAAAGCTACTCATTCCTGGTAGAAATATTAAATAAGGTTCATACCCGTTAAACTTCACGCGTTTCGACAAATAACGATTTAATTAATTGCCTACTTCTAAGTTCGAATTCTTTTATAATGGAACAGCGAAAATTACCAAGAAATCTGAAATCAATTTTACTAAAACCTATTTTTGTTTTACTGGAATAACATTGAAATCCATAATTGTTGATTATTTATTATACACTCCATCATAGGATGGAGTATATACTAAGTTTGTCATTCCGTTTGCAACACCTCGAAAGAGTGATCTGCGACCCTATAAAGTATATATATTATTGGTCAGTGTAACATTCTAAGACATTCTAGCGATGTCCGTCTGTCCGTCTGTCCGTCCGTCCGTCCGTCCGTCCGTCTGTTGTCTGTTGAAATCACGATAGAGCGCGAACGACTAACCCTAAAAAGCTGAAATTTTGTAGGAAGATGTTTTTTGCCCATAAGCAGGTTAAGTTCGAGAATGGGCCATATCGGACCAAAGGGGGAAAAGTTCTCCTTTACGGGACTAAATATATTCCGGCCATAATCAAATTTTTCAAATATTTTTTTTCACTACATCTAAGTTCTAAGTTTATATAATGTATAGATGGGGAAAAAATCCCAAAAATGGGCGTGCTCATGGGTTCCGTGGACCCTTGGGGCCCAAAAAAGGGCCCATGATAAACATGCGCATATGGGTATCGAAGTGCAACGAAATTTACTCACGAACCCAAATATGCCTTTATTTTCACGATTTTACTAAATTTTTTGATCTGGTTTCTGGGACTATCGGGTCACCAGCGGCCCAAAAACCGTCCCTTGACAAACATGGACATATGGGTATCGAAATGCAACGAAATTTTCTCGCGAACCCAAATATGCATTTATTTTCATGATTTGGATAAAATTTGTGATCGGGTTCCTGGGACTATCGGGTCACGAGCGGCCCAAAAACTCAGTTAGTTATACCCTCACCCTACGGTGGGAGGGTATATATCATTTGATACGGCTCAAAAGTGTAACACATAGAAATATCCACATTAGACCCCAGGTGTCTTTGAACCAAATTCGTTTTATGACTTCCTGAATCGTTTGAGCCATGTCCGTCTGTCCTGCTGGTACGCACGATAACTTTCGAAAGAGTTAAGCAATCACTCTGAAATTTGGCATGGCTTAATAAATTCCAAAAACTGCTTATGGGATAGCAAATGGGCTATATGGCCACACCCCTTCGGGTACCTCCCATACAAATCTGCTATTTCGCCCACTTTAGAAATCGTGTAATAATATCAACACGCCTAGTTGGATCTTCCCCAAATTTTGTATTTAGTAAAAGTAGAGTTAGACTAAGTTTTGGACAAAAAGTTGGCAGTCTGGCAACTCCCCTTCTGGTACATGCCATACAAATGTGCCATCCCGCCTACCTTAGAAATCGTGTAATAACACCAATATGCCCAACGCGATCTTGCCCAAATTTTGTATTTAGTAAACGTATAGTAAGACTAAGTCGTGGACAAAAAGTTGGCAGTCTGGCAACTCTCCTTCGGGTACCTTCCATACAAATATGCTATTTCGCCCACTTTATAAATCGTGTAATAATATCAACACTTGCAAGTTCGATCTTGTCCAAAATCCGTAGTTAGTAAAGGTATAACCGGTAAAGGTATTCCGACAAAATCTTGACTGTCTGGCAACTCCTCTTCTGGTACCTCCCATACGAATGTACCATCCCGCCTGCCTTAGAAATCGTGTAATAACACCAATATGCCCAACGACATTTTGCCCAAATTTTGTATTTAGTAAAAGTATAGCTAGACAAACTTTTAGACAAAAACTTGGAAGTCTGGCAACTCCCCTTCTGGTACCTGTCATACAAATTTACCATTCCACCCATTATAAACCGTGTAATACTTTCAATACGACCAACGCGATCTGCCCAAATTCCGTATTTAGTAATGGTATAACTGGACTAAGTTTTGGACAAAAACTTGGCAGTCTGGCAACTCCTTTTCTGGTACCTCCCATACAAATGTACCATTGCACCCACTTTAGAAATCGTGTAATTATATAAACTCGATCAACGATTCTTTCCGAAACTCTATATTTAGTAAAGCTTTAACTACATACAATTTTCTAGTAAAAACTCTGCTTTATATTCCGTCCTTTTTGTAAAATCATGTAATACAATATTTTTCTAAAACATTCGGTATTCTAGGTTGCTATTATGACTTTTCATCAGATGTTACATCAAATGATGGTAGCTACTCACACATTTAACTTTCCGATACTTTGAAATATGAGACTTGTATGTTTTTAATGAGGGTGAGGGTATATATAAGTCGGTTTACCCGACTGCAACTTTTTCACTGGTTTTCTTATTTATTGACTTTTTAAGGATCCATGATGGAGGGTATATAAGATTCGGCCCGGCCGAACTTACTATTTGTCCACTTGTTTTTATCTAATTTTGATAAGTACGCAAAATAATTTTTTGTTGTTGTTAATTTTTCTATTTTGCCTCATTCCATCGTCCTTACACGTGATTTTCTCATTAAATAATTTCCACACCTTTACAAAGCTCTGGCCAAGGTTTCACTATAATATATGCACAATAGGGTGGAGTGAAATTCAAAAAAAAAAAGTTAACCTCGGAAAGAGATGTAGTCTGGGGTCCTAATGAGGGGAAAAATAAAGAAAAAAAATTTAAAAAATTTTTAGGGGTCGCGCCACTCCCTCGAAATTTGGAAATTATCGCTATTTTGGCGTTGATTTTAGAAAAATCCTAAATCTTTATTTTTCCCCTCATTAGGACCCCAGACTACATCTCTTTCCGAGGTTAACATTTTCAAATTAAAAAAAAGCATGTTTTCACTCCACCCTAATGCACAAGAAGTATTTTGGCCGATGACTTGATACAAGTCAGGCCATTGTGAAACGGTTGAAAATATATATATTTATTTATAATACATATTAAATTTATATTCTATGTTTGGGTCCAAGGGTAGACCGGGTGACACAGACCAAATGGCTACGAATTTTACTACAGACCTAGCTGACATATTTTTGAGCTTCTATTGGTGACATCGGTTAATGCTGCCAGCCGGAGCTGATATCTCATTAAATGTCTGTCGTCTGGTACCTGATGTTAGATTATTTATCGGGAATACGCGGCTATCCAGGGAATCTTATTACAAAAATGGCCGTCTGATCGGACAACACAATATAGGGGGAATTTGTTCTTTAGACGAACTTTGTTCCTTTAGTCCGTATATTTTGTCGTTAGACAGGACATTTAACGATAGTATTGATATTACTTAAAACAAACCTGGAGTGACGCGGATCGCTGCTGACAAGAAATCTGAGATTGGTGTAGAGAGTATTAACAGTGTTGACCAGTCTGCTTCCAAACACATTACATCTTTCACACTCATAAAATTGGAAGCTATTAGGGTATGTTCTATAGTAATGCTTTAACCTTATTTTTGCTTTTAAGAATACATTACAAAGCCATCAATCGCAGTCAGTTCTTTCGTAGTACATAATTTCAGGTTAACGCAAAAATGCACATGGCCTTTCTGCAGCGAATTCTAAATTCAATTTAAAAGCAATTTTAAATAGTGTTTTACTAAACCAAACACATTGTTTTTCGGAAGTCAATAAATATCTTTCTATTATTAGTAAAACATTTCCGAATATTTAAAAATACACAACTTAACGATTTATGAAATTAACATTAAATTTGGCCCTTCGTTGCATGAGCGAGATAAAATTGCTGTTCTTGGAATATTTACCGCACGTTTCGAATTTATGTAATAACTTTTCGTCCGAAAAACCCGGGTAAATATTTACATGCTAATCTGCCTGGCATTTGTTTTGAATATGAACAGTTTGTTTTTCTGGAACATAAATTATCCTTTTTCATTCTGTCATGAATATGAACACGAAGGTATTTAAAATTGCGTATAAGCGAATGTACACGATATTTCGTTTTCGAATATTGTCTTATTATTGTTTGTTCGCCGAAAAGGTTAAGTCATATATTAGAAATTTATTCATGTGTGTCTAGGCCAATACTTTCGACCAGATAATGGCTACGTTTAAATCCAACACACACATTGTATCCTTTTATTTCTAGGAATAAAAGGATTTATTTTTTGAGAGTGTGTTACAGCAAGAAAGTTTCTGTGCATGTGTAGGTGTTGGTGGAAAAGCAAGAGCGATCCATTCGTTCGCTCGTTCGTTAGCTTACGTTGTTTACAATTGCAAATTGATAAATAGGATTTCACGGTGTAAAATTCTCGAAACTGCTGTATATTCTTTACACGTTTAGATTTCTTCGAAGGCGTTATTTGGTTTTCCCGTTTCTTTTGCATCAGTATATTTGCGCTCCAGTGAACATTTCTTGCTGGTTATTTATTTTTGTGGTGTGTACATACGGGTCGTTACGCTTGGAATCTGATTGCAATTTTCGGAAATTGTTAATGAAGTTTATACTCCTTTCCGAGTATACGATGAAAATTCTCTGGTTAATTTCGAAGATAAGCCAGTACTCCTTTTACTATTCCAAAAAGGTTACATTAATTATATGATTTTAAATGTCAATCAAATATGTATTACAGTGTTTATTACAATCAAAGCTTAAGTGATCGTAAGAGCAGAAATTCTCATGAGACGTCCAAAGTATTTAAAATACATCACACCGTTAGAAAGTCTAGTTTGTAAACGAAAAAAAAAAAATTATTGTTAACAAAAAATGTAAAAAAAAAGCTCTATCACATAGGGTGACAAACCATAGCTGCCTCGAAACTCCCCGAATGTACGGTAACAGTTGGCTAATCTAGTCCTAGATCTCTAGACCACCAGGATAACAGATTGCAGACTTCGGTGGCACTGCGTACCTTTGCTATGTGCTTGCCTACGGATCTATGTAACGTTTCTTTTTTTTCAACTAGTGCTTATTTCCTGTTCGTTATTTTCGTTATCGGGCCATGTTGAACGAATTTTTATTTAAACAAATTGAAGAGGAGGATATTGGCAACATGTGGTTTTAACAGGAGGGCGCTACGTGCCGCACAGCCGAAGCTACACTCGATGTTTTGCGCCCTGTTTTTGATCGCACTATCAGCCGCAGAGCTGATGTCGTTAGGCTACTGCATGGCCAGCCGAGATAGCCATTTGAATGATAACCATTTGTCCATTATTAACCGGAAGGATTGTACTTTCTAATAAAAAAATAAATTGGAGAAAACATCCAGTATTTTCTTTTATTAGAATTTTCGAAAAAAAAAAGTATTTGGCGGACAGTTTATTAAACCGGCACACGGTACGCCCGAGGTGTTAATTTGAAAATTCGCCATGTGGATGATTCTTCACTCTTTATTAGGGGTTGAGGCCTACCCAACATCCCGGATACTCTCTGAGTGGAAGCAGCTGGATGAAATGCTAACTCCACGACGAGCTGAATTCTCCTTGAGATTAAGATGGTAAACTGCAGCTATCACGATACTCCGTGAAGGTTCAAGTCTATCTGGTCTACATAGCTTATTGCATTTTCCATTATTATCATGCAAAGCCGGAATTCCCTGAGTGTCAATGAGAGAATTCGCTTTGCGGGTAATTCTCCCTTCGGGATTGAGATCTATCTTAATCCTCTGCTAAGCCTATACCACTCGGTTCCCTCCAAACTGTACTCTCTGTAAACCATAGTCGTCCGGAAACTCCTCGAAGGGTCGTTTCCAGACAAAAAGTCCTATCGGCTCGAGACCAACAGATTTTAGTGAAACTGCAAACATCCTACAATCGGATTTTAACAGTTCTCAACACCGTCACAAACCAGTCAATGAGTATAGAAATTCAGGGGCTGTTAGCCAACCCAGGTTTCAAACAAAAACACAGGCTGAGAGGACTCGGATGTTTCAGGAAACATTTAAGGAAGCATGTTAAAGAAGTCTTACTCTAAACGCAGATCGCACAAGAAAATGGCCAATCCAACGGCAAAAGAATCACTGAGATGCAATGAGGAAGGTTGTTTCAGATCTGCCCTAGGTGACAATAGACTGGAATACTAACACGGTCGAAAACAATGAATATTCAACTAAATTCGTGCAAGACTTGATCAGCGAAAACGTCAAGAAGCTTCTAGTATTAAAAGATTACGTTCTGTCAGTCAAAATAAATTATTTTTTAGTAGACTTCTGATTAGACTTAAATTGGTAATATGCTTGCCCAACAACATGCGATTTGCGTGTTCGCTACCCACCTGAGGCTTTGGCCTGTCGCTGCAAAAATCTTGCCATATGGTCTGTGTCACCCGGTTAACCCTTGAACCCAAAATTAGAAGATAAATTTACTTTGTATTGTAATTAAATAAAAATAAAAAAATAAATAAAATAAAAAATGTGTATTAAAACATTGAGGAGATATACTGAGAGAATTTGCGGAAACACTGGACTGACTTAGCTCATCTACTTGAGAAGAATGTTTGTCTCTATAAAAGGGCTGTGAATATTTCATTATTTTCCCCAAACATTCTTTTTAGCTCATAATTCCAATGATTTTCAAATATTCTTTCCACCAGAGTTTTCGTCGGTTCGACAGTCGTCCCTATTCAAAGACTTGCAAAATTATTAAAGTTCTCTATATTTAAAATGAGTGGCCTTTTGTATCGGTGGCCTTTCATTTAAAATATACTCTCATAAAAGTTTTATACTTAGCTTACCTTTCAATCCCATAAATAAAAGACATTATTACCCACATTGAAGATGAGCCAGTTACATTTTGTTCGTAATGACCCATATGTGTTTGCAAGTTGGTAGGTATGTACTGAAATGTCTGCAATATTGGGGTGTGGGTAAGAGTTTTACAGCCATTAACACAATTTAGTTTTGCGGTTTTGTATTTTTTTGTAACTGTATGTGTTTTTTCTTTTTTGAAATTGTTTTATATCTGCTCATGTTCTTGTTCTGTATGAATTTGGTTTTTCCTCCCGTTCCATAGCGAGAGCGTCCTTGTCCAGCAAAGGAAAAAAGAAAAACAACTACAGCGAATACGTTGGGAAAAAAGAAACGAAATTGGCCTATTTGTATCTTTATCACTCTTGCTTTTGTTCGGTTTGTAGCCGTTTGTTTTTCTGTATCTGAATGGCTAATGGCTGTTTATGTTATTTCGGTTCTGTGCTTTTTCTCTGACGTCTTTTCGATTTCATTTTGGTTGAAGATATGAATGGTTCTCCAGTGAAATTGGCTATTTCTGTTTAAATTGGCTTATTAAGAATGCAGACATTAAATTATGAAGTTCATAATTGTTAATGTTGCCGCATCAGTCTCATAAATTATTAGATAAATACTGGCAGATGTAAACGCATGTAAGTAATATAAAATGTTCTGATGGGACATGCTTGAACAAACGACGATTTAAAAATACATGGAAAATATTGGTTTGAAGATTAACAATATCAGTTGTGTTTTTTTTTAAAAAAAAATATGGGCAGAAATCTTCCCTACATTAAGAAACCGAAAGAAAACGTAGAAGCACTAGAGAAATCTGAATATTTTTATTCTATATCATGAAGTGCATTATACAGGGTTTTCCAACAAGAGGTGGTATTTTGGTATTCAAAGAAAAATTACCTAATGTTCTTTCACGTGACCCCCAAATGAAAAATCACAAGATCTCGGAGGCCAATTTTGATCCCCTCTACGAGAGATAGCACGGTCCGGAAACTTTTCCTTTTTGGATTTCAGTCACGTGAGGATAAACAGTATGAAGACTGAATTTTTGATAATCCTGCTCAAGATGTGAGAACAATATGAATGAAAACAATTTTGTAATCGAGCATAGAAGTGGACGGTTTTTGCGATTTTCAGTAAAAAATAAAACTGAACATAAAATTATTTTTTTGAATTTTCTAAAACATAACTAAATCAAAAGCTCACAAGCGAACGTAATTTAATTTACCAAACAGAAAATCCAGGGTTCCCCCTATACTTTTTCCACCAGTTTCTCCCGAAATTTAACATTTTTTTTTAAGGAAATTTCCACAATGGACAACAATTTTTCAAAAGCAAAACTAGCCAGTGTTCGTTGATTTTGTTGTGCCAATGTCTTCTTAACAATTTTCAATAGTCAGATCAGAGTCCCTCTTGCAAATTTACTAGAAAATCCCAATTCTTGGGGAATTTTAAGTTTGTTTTAGGAATCTTACGATTCTTTTGATTGAAATCGTACATTTTGTTAATATTTTTTCGATTTCTCGTGGCAAGCCCAACATTCATGCAAAATGTCAAAGATTTCAATGGATATTGATAATAACAAAAATCTTATAGAAGCACAGATTACCATATAATTGAGTACAAAAGGTTTCACAACTTTTAAAAATACGCTGAAAGTGTGTAAAACTAATGATGTAATTTGAAAGATGGTGAAATTCTAAGTAATTTGAATTATTGATTTTACTCTTGCCGTTCCAAAGTTATGGCAAAATATATGAATTATTGCTTTTTGTTTATTTAAGCACGAGGTGTTCATACTGTTGCAATTGAGAGTGAATTGATAGTAAACAAATTATGATCTAAGTAACGTATTTTTCTAAACACTTGCGGTGGCCGACTAGATCGTCTGCTATTCCATTACAGACTTCCTTCTTTGGGGATTTTTCAAGTCACAGTTTTAAACCATGAAGTCAAAATCGAAAACTAATATTTCAAAAACTTCATGAGATACATAAGGTGAGTGAAGTAGGAAGTGCTCCATTGTCGTCTCTGGCATGTAAAAATAGCAAACAAATCCGTCATCATAAATCTGTGACCGATCCAATTACTATTCTCACTGACCAGAGTTCAATGAATTTTTTTAGGATAAGTTTTGCCTGAAAAATAATCAGCCACCAATTGTTGGCGTGGGATGCGAACCAAGGTTTCTCTGACCTAACTTGTAGTCATTGCTGCTTATCCAAAGTGAAACAATTTTCCTTTCTGTTCTTTCAAGAATTAATTTTAATTTCATTGTTATGGCCTGCAAAAAAAAAGAGAAAACCACCAGAAATGCCAAACACCTTCCGCTTTTGTAATGTGTTGACCCTAAAAACTTTAAACTATGAGTTGAAATTCTTTTGAAGTGTTTTCCCGTAGATTTTCACTTACTCGATTATCTCTGCCATTGTTCGAGGAATGGCTGGCAGGGCCATATCTGTGCTCCACATAAGTTTCACTCTTTTCGAGAGCTATCGTTGACTCAATAGACGTTACGTTTATTCCCGCTCCTCTTTGGTTTAATGTCTCCGTAAGCTTTTTAAAACCATTAACGTTGTTACAGATAACTGCTCATTTCTCTTTTTCTTTTCTTTTTTTATTTCTGACAATAGACAAAGAACCGGCAGCAGCAGCCGTAGTCGTGACAGCATCAACATGTTACGAACTGTCGAATGGATCTACGGACATTTGAGGCACATACAAAGTGACAGTTTTTTATTGCCGACAAATTGCTGATAAGCTCAGTATATCCAGCAGCAAACAAAAGGATAGCGGATACAGAATGTGAAGCCATTTCAAACCCAACAACTAATGAAATGCCAATATTGGGCTAATTTTTATAATTGCCCAAATTGTCCTAAAAACGGCGGCGTCAATGCGAACATTCGGATTAGGTATTTATAAGTACTTAGGGATACTTAGAACTGATTGTGTTGCTGGTATTTGTATTTGTGGAGGGGGAAAATGATAACAGCAACTTGACAATAACAATGGACTTTTAAAAGTTCTAAAAATAAAATACCGCTGAGAGTAGGGAAAATATTGAAACTTAAGCAGCAAACGGGGAGCTTATATCGCCAGTACATTTTCAGGAAGTTTGTCTTATATACTGCACTTTAAACAAAACCGAAAAATTTCATAATGGAAAAAATAGAAATTATTTTTGATTAAGTTCTTTAGAACAGGACTGAAGTTAGGAAATGAGAAAAGTGCAAAATGTTCAATATTTGTGCCCAAAAAAATTATGAATCTCTTGCGCACAGTGAAGTTATTCAATATACTATTTCCAAGATTAAAATTGCTCTAGAGCACCAGCATCTCAAGATTCTATATATGTTCAGGTCAAACATTTTTCAAATTCACCATGGAATAGATTAAGTGCAAAGCGGTCGTCAACTTGGATGGGTTCATTCCAAAGTGGCTCATAAATCTCGGGTATGGATAATAGTGGTTTCGTTTGTACAGAAAATGTTAAATTTTTTCTGAATGTTGCTCTGAACAATTATAATTATTTTTGTAAACTTATGTAAAAAAAAGTGTGAAAAATGCACTCTTTCCAGTCGACGGTGGAGAATGTTACACCGTAAAACTGCTGATTTCTACTATCATTTCATAAACACCCAAACTATGTCTCTAATATTTTATTTTGAGAAACGAATTCCCCATAAGACAGATATCGATTTATTCAAAGGCATTATCGATTTGGGTAACAGGACACTGTTGCAAAATGGGCAATGATGCACATCAACAAGGCAAACAGAAAATATCCCAAAGTTGAAATGAATCTCGACCTTGTGTGAATTTGTGCACCATATCGTATAAGCAACGAGTATTTAAAGCAACTTGGCATTGCATTGCGTATACGTCGTGATGAACTGTTCTTGATAAAGCATTAGAAGGCATTTTTTTGGGATAATGAAATTATATTCCCGGATGACACTGGATGTAAAAGTGCTATGTTAACAATTTTAAGGAAAATGGAATAACTCTAAGCCTTCGCGAATCGAGGTCAAAGGTAACATTTTGTAAAATTCTTTTTTTTAGCAGATTGAAGTCAATCTCCGAAAAATTAAACGATAAAATTAAATGGTATCAGACAATATCAAAGGTCAACTCAATATTTTATGTCAAAAAATTTAAAGTTTTTTCCAGATGATTTAAAAAATACTTCGTAAAACTGTTACCTACTTACAGAGAAGGGTTTTTACAGATTTTTTGGTTTTAGAATGTAGTGACGTGTTTCTGTCGGACTGACCCGACGGATAAGAACTTATTTTTTCGGAGACATGTCAGATCTCAACAATTTTCCTATTTGTTTAATGGACAAAATCTTGATAAACATTGCATTGATTAGGTAGTCTTCGTACTATATTTAGTTGGAGTCTTTGGAGTTGAGCCCGTTACCCTACTCATTTACATATGTCCCTTAACATCCCATGAAGGAACAGAACTTTTCTTGAATCAGTGAGCTGTGTACGTTATAATTTGTAAACTTGCTGGCCTGGACCTATTGTTTAAAGCCGGCTCCGAACGGCTAATGCTTTTCTGGACAAGTTTTACATGGCTTATAGATCCCCGATTTTGAATACCACAGCCGTCCATAAACAAGGTATAATTATTAACCTATACAAAATTGGAAGTAATAAGCCCAGTCTAACAAAAAGTCTCAAAAAAAAAAGGAAAATGTTCAACCAACGATTTTTTTTATTTTCTCGGATTCTTGTGTTTTTTTTTTATTAAATTCTGAAAAATTAAGGGAAATCGATCCAAACATGTTGTACATCCAAACCTGCTGTACATCAAGCTAAAAGTTAATTTGTTTTGTTTTTAAAATTGTATGTTTTGAAATTATAAAATTACGTTATTTTTAATAAGACTTCAACGAAATAAAGGTGTTAAATGGTTTGGCCGCTAGCTTTGATAATCGCATATATTAGGCATTTTTTTTTTACACTGATACTTTATATAAACTCTTCATTTGTATGGAGAGCTAAGCGATATTAGGCATGGATAGAAATTATCGCTAAAGTTTGTGCCTTAAGTTGGCAGCGTATGGCCAGCATAAAAAATAACAAAATTCCAATATTAAATGGTGCCGAATGAACAAAGATATCATTTATTTTAAACTTATACAGAAGAAGAACAAAATACATACGAAATATTTTCGAAAATTATAGACGAATAGATAGAATATAATCTATTTATAGTTGTATTTGTAATATTGCTTTCACAACACTTAATTATCATGAATATTTTTTCAGTTTTTTATTACAATGTATTATCATTTTTTCACAACTTTCTCAGAATGCCAGTTTGGCGTTTTCTTTCAATAAAGCAAGCCATAATAGCTACCTTGTAACGAAAACACGTCTATTATACGGAAAGCTAAGCGATAATCAATTCCCCTTCTTCTTATTTATTTCCGCTTACACATCTTGCGGAATATAGGGCCGCTAGAAAATGTTTCCAATCTATTTTAGGAGTTTTAGTTCGTTTCATCTTCGTCCGCTGCTCAGTTCATATTTTATCAGCCTGCTTTTCCAAGTCGACTTTGACATTGAGGATTCCAATCTACGGCTTGGCGGCATATGTCGTCTGGTTGTTTCCAAAGTGTATGGCGTTTTTTTAATAATGGTGGGAATTGGTTATGTACATGGATTTCTAACAAGAGGTGTTATTTTGAATCACCCGGTATTTCGGTAGCTGTCACTTTTGAAGCTTTTTTTCTTTGACATTGGACAAGTAGAAAATACGCCACAACTAAAAATGGAACGATACACGCTTCAACAACGCATTGAAATTATTAGAATGCACTACACAATTGATGAAAATCTTGCAGTCACAGTCTTTATTATGAAATAAACATCCGAACATTTATCTCAAAAAATTCCATTTTTCTTTGAATACCAAAATAAAACCTCTTGTTGAAAAAACCCTGTATTTCTTTTTTAAGCAGACAACACATCATAGCAGATCACAGATGTTCTACTAAACAGGTAAAACTCAAATTTTGCACTTTTCAAGTTTACCTATTAAAGTGAACCGCTTTACACCCAATTGTTTTTTCTGCACTTTTGTCAAAAAGACTGTTATGTCTCTCCTCATGTTGTACTGGAAATCACGGGATGCAGATTATTTTTTTTTTACTTTTTCTGAAAATTGAAAAATTTTGATTTGTACCTCTTTAGTAGAATAAAATAATACATCATTTCGAAGAACACTATTTTTTGGTTTTAAATTAGCAGTTTTCGGTTTGCTATCAAAATTCTCAACACTTTATGTTTGCGTGGTGTGACCATAAAACAATTTTAGCCCGGCAAGGGTGTGACTATTCAAAGTTTAACCGGAAACCCCATTAATTTATTAAATGTTCATCTTTGAATGTTATTGGCCGTGTAGAACAAAAGCCGTTTCTCAAGCAAACGGAGATTTGTTTTCCGTCACGAAACAAGTTTTTGCACAAACCTTCATATATCTTATTCACACCGTGCTATAGAATATTTATATGAATTCCATAATCAGCCTTGGGGGGGAACCTTCGTCATATCGCTCTTGTGGACTTACCATAATACCAGTCATAAAATGTTGTATTATTTCTCCCCGGCATCCCATTTACAGTAATACATCCGCCGTTATTGTTGTTTTAGCTTTTGCCTTTGTTGTTGTTGTTGTAGTATTAATCTGCTAATGATATTATCTTTGCAACATTTGCGATAAGTCCATATCAATAGTACGGTGGAAGTACGATACGATGAGGCGATGGCGATGATGATTATGATGCTAAAATATGATAAGTACATATCAATCCAATATATCTGGCATATTCAAACGGCTGCTTTCGACAACTTCCTTTTTTTGTTCTTCTTCATCATCGGCTTGTTAGTGAGTTTGTTTGTGCTTCAAATCCAGCCCCAACGTCCCGGGACAATTAGAACGGCAAAACAGATGGAAGTTACGTTGAGTTTTCTGTTCATTTTTTTATGCCCGACGTTCGTTAGTTGGAAATGAACAAAAATAACAACATCGGAATCGACATTCACCAGACCAGAAGAAGTGGAAATGTTAAAAGGGAAGTTCAAGCAGATAAAGGAGCCATTGTTGGGCACACGTTCCGCTACTCCTACATGACACTCAGACACCCAAAAAAAAGCTCCATCCTTCCACACAAACGCACAGCCACTCAAGGAATTGCGAAGGATATTGCTGGTGTTTGTGTGACAGACATTAATCCAGCCAAAACACGGTGGCTTCAAACCGAATAGTGTGCTGACATATTTCCCTTAAAATTGCATAAGGGAACAGACGAAGACATTCTCTCGCATCAGAGAACTAGGCATGCAAATAAGTATTATAACTATATAAGGTTTGGAATGACTAATTCCTTTTCCAGGATATTTTTAAATCTAAATACTTTTAAATCTCCGGTATTTACGAGAATAAAATTATTATTTGGCTTAACAAACTAATGGATTGTTGTAATGTAATTTTAGCTGTTTTGAACCTTTTGCGTAAATAACTTTTGTTTTCGAATTATTTCTCGTTACCGGATGGCCTACACCGCCCTCCTAAGATAGAAAGTCACATCTCCATTTTGTTAGTTTTGAGAGATTCATATCTTTTGGACACACTATTTTTAACAGAATTTTTACGTTTACGAACACTGTGTAGCATAGGGTTTTTTTTTGTGCGTTATGATGTAAGAGAAAAGAACAAACTAAGAAAGACACAGACACAGGCAAACCAAGAAAGCCTTTAGGCCATAAACGACTCGTACAATGGCAAAATAGTTGTACCGAAGTTTATCAGGAAATGCTATTACAACGTACACTCCCACATACACTCCTTCCTGCACATGTACACACACACACACTCACAGCCACATATGGCAAAGGATATTTACCAACAACATAACATACACATGTAATCCAAGAGGAAAAAGAAATGTTAACATTTTAAGACAAGACAAAACCTACAAGTGCCAAAGAACACAACACACCCACACTCCCCCGTAAAAAAGCGGATGGAAAGAGAGAACATATACACATCAACTCACAGCAGCAGCATCAGCAGCGGCAGTAAAAGAGACGCTACTTTAGATAACAACTGTCAGAAAATGTTAAAAAGACGACAACGACAACAACAACATGCAATGGCTGCAATGGCTCACAACATGTTCGTGATAATCAAAAACAAAAAAAGGAAGGGAAAATCACACTCGCCAGCACACACAATAAACGGGGAAAATCTCTTGTTCGATGTGGAGTAAAGACAAACTCAATGGCATCATTTAAAGACAATAGACAATCAAGAGACACCCTCTAATATTCACTATACGGCCCCCGTTTGTTTCCACACACATCTGGCCAACATAAGTCAGGAAAGATCCATACTTTGGCAAGCGCTAAAATGCACAAAAAAATTTATTTACACGCAAAAAAAGCTTCAGTAGGAGGATCTAAAATCAGGCAAAAGCGCATGATTTGTAAGGGAGGTACGATAAGATGGTCAGTATGGCACCTGGTAAGACCATCCAACAATTTTTGACGATTGTTGCTAATATTGGCTACTTTACGAGTAAAAGCCACGTAAAGAAATACTCTAGAAAACGCATTGGCCCTTTGGAGCCGGACTTAGAAAGTAGCTATCGGTCTGTGGGTATAACAAGTATATAATGCATAGCTCACTGATTCGAGAAAAGTTCGTTGTCTGTTACTTCATAGAATGTAACCGAATAATTTGGAAAAGACATTACAGACCCTTTATACGAATTTCGATAGAAGTTCTAGAAGTAGATCTATATTGCGAGTTAAAATATTTATATAATAAGGCGCCCCGGTATGAGAGTTACTAGCGTGCTTACCTATCAACTTGGTGGTTATGGGTGTGATTCCCACCATAGGCTTCAGTCTGTCGATGCAAAAATCTAGCCATATGGGCTGTATCACCCTGTTTACCCTCGGATCCCAATTAGAATATAAAAATTTAATATATAATTTTTAAATAAAAATATAAAAAAAATATAATATTTCATATTGGTACACCAATCACTTATGGACGTTTTAAAGCAAAACAACGCCACGTTTTTTCTTGAACCGTTTCTTGATTGCTGACTGATATAAAGTTAGTAACGTTTAAAAATATCAGTGGCAATCTTTTCTCAAACCATGTACATTAGGGTGGATTGAAAACATGTTTTTTTTTAATTTGAAAAAGTTAACCTCGGAAAGAGATGTAGTCTGGGGTCCTAATGAGGGGAAAAATAAAGAAAACAATTTTAAAAAAATTTTAGGGGTCGCGCCACTCCCTCGAAATTTGGAAATTATCGCTATTTTGGCGTTGATTTTAGAAAAATCCTAAAAATTAACGACTTAACTTATTCGAAATTTAAAAGTTTGAGCTTGTTCAGTGCCCAAACAAAAGTATTTGAGGCAAATATGAGGATAATCGACTAATATTTGTAGCTTTGGTGGCGATTTCATTGTTCAGTCAATTTTCTGAAGAAGGGACGATTTGACTTATTTTACTTTTTGAAAATTTTGAACAATGAGAACATTTTTTTTAAATTTTTGCATGCCCTTATTTCATTGTTTACGCTATTGCAAACATTTATTGACATAAAACTTTTTGGGATTTTTCTAAAATCAACGCCAAAATAGCGATAATTTCCAAATTTCGAGGGAGTGACGCGACCCCTAAAAATTTTTTAAAATTGTTTTCTTTATTTTTCCCCTCATTAGGACCCCAGACTACATCTCTTTCCGAGGTTAACTTTTTTTTTTTTGAATTGAATTTTTTTTTTTTTTTATTTAGAATTGTTTTTTTTTGCAGCCAACTCTAATTTAGGAACATTTTTAGTTAAGCTACACAACATGAAAACATTTAACAATATTGAGCTATAACTAAAACAAAATGATGGCTGTTTTGTAAGAGCCGGTGTTTGGAGCAAAATAGCATAACTTAGACCCAATTTCCTCATCTTCCACAATTCAGCCGGGACTTGAGTCAGCTAGGTCCTGTCTAAATCTCAATCAAACAGTACGAGTCAGTTATTTTACATTGTAGAGACACCCTTTATAGGCAGACTCATTTAGGCTCTCTAGCTTATTGTGGTACCACGAAACTAGCACAACAAAAATATTCTTAGGGCTCAGCTTGAATAATCCAAAGTGCTCTAAAAAGATTCGACAATACCAATATGAGCCAGCATGTCAGGGTCGCTAAATAAAAAAGAGTCAGTCTTGATCCCTGCCCGGTCGTCAGAAAAAGTACAGAGTAGGTGTTTTAGGGGTCCTTCATTCCCACAGCGCGTCTGCAGTCTCATTGTATACTAGAGGTCTGCACAATTCCATTTGTATTTGCAGTGTACACATGTACCGACGAAGCATAAACACTTACTCGAAGTGACGAACAAACAAATGTTCACATTTGTAGGAACAACAAAATCTTCGAATAACTACTAGTTGTTACTCGGCTATGGTCTCTGCCAGCGAATACATGTTCCTCTTTCTCTTTTATTCGAACATACCGACAGCGATCTTGTCGAGTACGTCGCGACAGCGAAAGTGATTGCGGTACTCTATGTACAACGTTCAGTATAACAAATAGAAGGAACAGTTGTCTATGATTTCTTATCGCCTTTCAGTGTCTAATGAAAATGAATACTCTTTAAGTAAGTTTATTTAAAATTATAACAAAATAAAATAATATCGATTAAAGACTACTTAAAAATTCTTAACAACCTTACTTCTTTTCTCTTCTTACAAAGGCATCAGGTTTATATCTAAGTACAACCGTAAAATAGACGAACATTGGTACTGAAGTTTATAACTCTGATCAAACGAATAATTTGGTTTTGTTTAATATAAAAACATAAGTTAAAAAAACTTTATTGTTTTATTTTTAAAGGTCACGACATAACTCTTATATTGCCATACAGCAAAATAGGTGGTATTATATTTTATTTAAATTCAGAATAAATTTTAGTTGCACAACAGTCAACGTGTCAATGTTACCTACTGTATATCGCCACTAAAACAACAAATGTTTGAAATAACTGAAAATCCATGCACAAAATACCAGTTAAATTTTAATTCGAATGTCAAAACCATCATCAACGAATTGTTAATACTCGAGGTACCACGTGAAGTGAACATCATATTCGCAGTACTTTTTATGTGTTGTTCTCATTTGTATATTTGCTTTTTATATGCTTTTTTCGGAACACATTGTGCTGCGGCTACATACTCTTCTGTATTTGATATACAACCGTTCTCTTCACTTCATTGCTTGCGCTCTGAGAGAGCGAGTATGTACTTACTCGTTTCGAAATAGATCTTCATATGTGCAGAGAAAAGTTATTCGTTGCAGACCTCTATTGTATACCTTCCCAGCAATGACACAATCAATGCGACATCAGGTCGTGATCGGTACATACTTCGCCTATTTTTCTTTATATACTTATTTCAAAAACGTCTGCCACAATTAGGTAAATATTAGGCAAAATTTACTCTTTTATTAACTGCGAAACTCACTTTACCCACATTATAAAACAAAAGTTCCATCACTTGACCATTAGTGTGAAGTTTTGTCCCCGTAAAATGATATTTGGCGTTCCCTATTAAAACTATGTCCGTTCCACTGACATGTTGACTGAAAGAAAACTATGCGTAAACTAACCAAACACATATTTTATTAGTGTGCAAGAGCTGGCATCTTTCGATGTCAGTCGGCACGGGTTGTCGTGATTTAAAGTGCATGACAATACCAACCAATTCAAATATACTACTTACTTATTTCCCTTAATTGACGGGGAACTCTATCGGATCAGTGAGTGAGTACGATATAATATGTATACTCACTGATCGGGACCTACTATTTAAAGCCGGCTCCGAACGGCTAATGCTTTTCTAGGGAAGTTGTACATGGCTTTGAGATTACTCCCTTACGCGTAAAGTCGCCAGCATTTAAGAGGTGGAAACAGCCGATGGTTTTGAACCTGGGTTCCACACGCCGTCCACAAATATAGACCATTTTCTATTTTCGATTTATTTGACATTGAGAGCATCAAAAATATCCACCAAATTTTCGAAAAATCGTTTTTGTCTTTTTATTAACAGTTTCTGCCCTTATACAAATTGTCTTAATCTGATCTCTATAACATTCTGGAAGAGTGCACATGAGCATTCAAATTTAAACAGTGGAAATAAGACCGAAATGTCAAATTGCTTTACGACATTGTTATTTTTATTTAAACTTTTTTATGAATTATATTTTTTTTTCACTATCCGTTAAATGCTATTGTAAAGAAAATAAAAAATAAAATTAGTATTTATTTAAACACTTCATATGCATAACTTACTTAACGACTGTCATTTATGGATGATTTTATAAACATGTTGTGTTTTTATTTTGCAAAAAAAAAAAACTAACAAGTTATTGTTAATCAATCAAGTGCCCTTATGCGCCGCAAGTATTCAATTTACCTGCAAAGAGAGAATAAAAACAGTAATTCATTTAATTAATTGTGATTATATTAATTTAAATATGATTTGCATAACAAATACAAACTACTACACTGTGTTATTGTATGGGAATATAATGAATTTAAAGCAACATTGGGCGACATCAATATTGTCATTGTTAAAACTGACTGATTGGTAAAACAGCAAGTTTCTACAAACCTCATACCTCAAGTATGTGACTTCTGAAGCATCCCTCGTAGCTAATTAATTAATCAACTACCAACTGTTAATAAACTACTATTACAGTTGCTTTATTCAGTTTTGCCAAATGCAAATAGTTTTCCTTTTTTACAGATAAAGCCCAACATGTCATTGATTGCAAACGAAATCATCCACCATATCCTTTGAATTAATTTGGGAAACGTTTGAGACTTGTCCGCCTAAGTTTCCAAAACTTATCGCAGACAAATTTACCTTTCCGCCAAATTGGGAAATTGTGTAATATTACTAATTTCATACAGAAATTTAATATTTCTTTTGAAAACTTCAAACTATCAGATCTAGAGCGAATCTTGTGATCGCATTTTTCCATGAAAAAATGCAGTATTTCGTTCGATAACTTCAAACAGTCATATCTCAGTAAATAAAATAACATCTGTCAAAGTGACACTTGTCAGAATGACATCTGTCAAAGGGACACTGTCACCAAAATTTCAGAATATCATCTGTTACACTTGTAGAACGACATCTGTCAGAACGACATCTGTCAGAACGACATCTGTCAGAATGACATCTGTCAAAATGACATCTGTCAAAATGACATCTGTCAAAATGACATCTGTCAAAATGACATCTGTCAAAATGACATCTGTCAAAATGACATCTGTCAAAATGACATCTGTCAAAATGACATCTGTCAAAATGACATCTGTCAAAATGACATCTGTCAAAATGACATCTGTCAAAATGACATCTGTCAAAATGACATCTGTCAAAATGACATCTGTCAAAATGACATCTGTCAAAATGACATCTGTCAAAATGACATCTGTCAAAATGACATCTGTCAAAATGACATCTGTCAAAATGACATCTGTCAAAATGACATCTGTCAGAATGAGATGCGACATTGTGAACGTCGTTGTGAAAGTTAAAGAAAATAAATACATATTTTCATATACAGTAGAATTCGGTTAAGTGGAAATGGAAAAAAATCAAGAAATTTGTTTCACCTATGCGCGATTTTCAATAA
Source organism: Hydrotaea cyrtoneurina (assembly GCA_958296145.1). Taxonomy (NCBI): domain Eukaryota; kingdom Metazoa; phylum Arthropoda; class Insecta; order Diptera; family Muscidae; genus Hydrotaea; species Hydrotaea cyrtoneurina. The sequence goes on along the minus strand of OY282514.1, from coordinate 43,444,503 downwards.
AAGTCACTTCTTATAAATCAACCTTTTTTCATTTAAACGAACTGAGTATGTACTTTAGAACTTGTTCTGTGAAATGGACTTGGGGCACAACTATTAAAATACATGTATGTAAAATGTATACGTCACCTCCTCTTTATTTCTTGGTCTGTCAATTCTCCTCTATTATTGTGTATATACTTTAATGGGTTGCATGAAGTATTGAAATGAGACGGCACTACATTGCTTTTAAAATTCCTCATATTTCTCCAAACATCGCGGGTCATATAAGATCGTGTTTTTGTATTAAAAATGTGAAATTTTTTAATAAAGCTCATTTTCGTTTAAGCGAAGTACAGTGCATGAAAAATCACCCAGAACAATCGTTACAAATATGTATTTTCAATTAAGCAATTTTTTCAATTGAAAGGCGTGCGCTTATCCGAATTGGACTGTAAAAATATTTTAAAATTATTTCGAAATATCACATGTTGAATTATAATGTGTTGCTAAATTTTAAACTAACTGCCAAAAGATTGATCAGCGTTAGAACTCAATACTGTTTACTATTTTACTATTCAACTTAGTTATAAGCGTAATGCTAGCTTATATTGCAGAATGCATTCTTTACAAACAAAAGCAAAATTACACATTCTCCCATGACATTACTGCCCTGGAAAGTTAATCGCTGTCTAAGGGTGCTGTTATTAATTGAACAACTTCTTAAGATTTTATTTGTCTTGCCAACATCAATGGTAAACTTGTGAAATTGTCAATCAGATAGGGCAAAAGATTAAAGGATGTCTACAATTAATTCAATTAAAACACAACCTTCGCTTCTCCTTCTTTCACTGCAATTGCATTTTTGGGGGGATATGTGTAATTTTACCCATTGGGGAGAAAAGACAGACACGGTCCCAAAAGAAACAAAACAAATCTCGTACAAAACATGAGCAATTCAAATGAAAAGTGTGATCTAAATCAGCCTAACTTAGTTGGGGAGCATGTTCTTAAGTAACCCGGTCAATAATTAGAAGTGGTACGAAATCGTTTTTCAATGTGGCTATTTTTGATCTAAACAATTAATGATGTTCGCTACAATTGATTTTAGTGTAGCTGGATTTGGATTCTAAATCAAACAATTCGATCAGGAGGAAAACAGTTTGTTTGTTTAATAATCAACGGCTAAAGAAAATTCATATCCTACTTCGTATCTTGTATTAAGTATCTATTAAAGATGTTTTCTAGTACTGGGTAAATCTATTTGGATTGACGTTTTATGGCTGATTATCAGCAGAGTTTAGTTTCGAAACGGATTTGAAAAAAGAGAAGTTTCATATGACATATAGCAAACCGGAGAATATAACTGTCAATTGTCATCAAAATTGATTTTATTTGGAGTCAAATAAGATTTATGCCACTTTGTAATCGTAGGAACTTTAACAACAAAACCTGAGAATTTTTTAGCATTGCTGGCAGAATTGCTTCGACCTGTACACCTCAGGCATTTGTCCCCATATGCAAGCTCGCATGCATTCAAAACGATGAACGTGTACGAGTAAATCACCAACAGCCCGGATTGCTGTCCTTGATGACTATGGCAAATATCGCTGTTGGTAGTTTTCACATCCAATACAATGGATGACAAGTTGGTACAAAACTTTGACATGATTCCATTTAGAAATGGATGAAATCACACTTTTGCAGCTAATGGTTCTACACGAATGAGCAGAGCCGCCGAGAGAGTGACGTATACCGAGAGGGAAGTATACAGACCTTGTAGAGCTCGCACCACATGGATTATGAATGCTAAAAATCTATCCAACAGATACTTCAGAGCAAAAGTTCTTCGTGTTAGTCGCTTTGCCAATGAATCAGTCGGCAGGAATTATGTGTACATGGCTGTGTCTGCTGCATGTAGTTCATGACTGAATAAGTGACAACAAGCAGTGGTACTTGTCATTTGGCATCAACATCATCATCGTCGTCATCACAGGCAAACTCCAGTAAACTATGAGGAGCTATGGGAAAAACTACTTAAAGCCAGCCAGCACCCCCAGAATCTAGTAAGGAATTGGATGGATTTGTATCCAAACACTTACTGCTATCTACGTGAAACAACAATACCAAGAAATAGAATGGAATGTATGAATGGAATGAATGTATGTCTGTCCGATAGTCTTCACACGAAAACATACTCATAGAGAGAAAGTGTGATGTACTGACACTTACATATACTATATTAGGTTGGATAGACATGCAGAGCTTCAGTTGTTCAGATATAATTTTTGCCATTAAAAGAAAAGTATTTAATATATTTATGGTATTTCCAATTACTTTATGTGGTGAAACAGTCGGAAAATTTTTCAGAAATCACTACGGTATGCAAGATATAATTTACAATATATAAACCGAATGAGAAGGCTAATGATTTTCCTAAGGAAAATTTAATGGAAAATTTAAAGAATAAACACTATTTAATTCTGATGTACTGTGGTCCTTTGAGTACAAATACAGGGTTCTCCAACAAGAAGTGTTATTTCGGAATTCAAAGAAAAATAAAATTTTTTGAGATATGCCGTAAATAATAAAAACAGCCAAATGGCTTACAGGACCATATTCTTTTAATGAAATTTCCCAAAGTGGCCGCCCTATGTCCTCGATAGCCCCACGAATTCCATATTTGAGGTCTTGACGCTGGGCTGTTGGCGTAGACCTTATCTTTCACGTGGCCCCAAAGGAAGAAGTCGAAAAGTGTTAAATCATAGGATCTCAATCAATTGTGATCACCTTCGAAAGTGACAGCTAACACCTCTTGCTGGAGAACCCAGTATTATCGGATTTTTTTTACGGATTCGTTTTTTCTTTTTAAAAAAATATTTTCTTTAACATCATTTGAAAATGAAATTGTGCGATGTTTGAAATAAATTTTAAAAAAACATATCACTTTAAATCGCTCTCATTACATTCTAAAGAACAGTTTCAGAATTTTACAAAAAAAAATTGTGGAAAATAATTTATAATAAAATTGTCATTCTCAGATGTTTATCATAAAGCAACGTATCTTGCAAATAAAATGAGGTACGGATCATTAAAGTCGATGGAGTAGTTTCAATTTTATTTCCAATACAGCGAAGGGCCTCCCAAATCCCCATTCCCATTTTTCTAAAATTTGAATTCGAATTATTTTCATCATTACCTTTCGCAAAAAAACATTTACGGAGTATACGGTTTCGCATATTTTAGTATTCCCTTTCTCATTCGAAAAAAAATAAGATTGCATATGTTACGAACTTTTTCGTTCGGATATACGAATTATTCGGATCATTTTGGAATATTCGCTTTGGCAAAATTGTATATTTCAGTATTCGCTTTCACAAGAAATATATTTCAATATTCGCTTTCTCTAAACCCACATTCGCTACATCCCCTGTCAAAATAATGAAGATACTTCCGACGAAAATGGCAATTTCAAAGAAAATGTGTTTAAAATAAAATTATTCATAAACCGCTTTGAAATTTTTCTTTCTAGTGCGGGGCGCCGGAATGTATCAGAAAATCTTATAAACGTCCATTGGACAAAATGGCGTAGTGCTATCCCTGAATTTAAGTCAAAATATTTGCAATAGAATGTTAGTGATTTATTGGAATTGCAAATCTCTTGTAGTCCTTGTGAAACGAGACGAAAGTAACATAACTACTGCCTGATCTTGTAATATGCCGACACTTTTCCGATCGGGACCTGTAGAAGTTACTCTCCTTAATTTTGTTTATTTACTGTCGATCTATATTCTTCATGCCGTTTATTTTCTGTTACTTATGTTTCAGATCATGGATTTTTTCTATTTCTTTGCAAAATTAGAAATTTTCAAAGCATTGTGTTTGCTTTGATTGCAGGCAAGGTGTACGGATCCGTTTCGGAAGATGCCACACTACCTCATCGATTCTCCCTATTAAAAACCCATCTTAATATATATTTACCCTCGACACTGATTCACTGATTCACTGATACACTGATTCACTGATTCACTGATAAACTGATTCCCTGATTCACTGACTCTGTCACGCAGTATGTAGGAATTTAAATAGGCATTCTATAATAATTCTATAAGCAATAATAATAAAAAAAAAAAATATTTTTTTTTGTACAGAAATTGTGTTTTCCGCAAATTTTTTTTTTACCAAATTTTTTTTTTCCAAAATTTTTTTTTAAAAAATTTTTTTTTTACAAAAATTTTTTTTTTCCAAAATTTTTTTTTTAACGAATTTTTTTTTTCAACAAAATTTTTTTTTTCCACAAAATTTTTTTTTCCACAATAATTTTTTTTTTCAACAAAATTTTTTTTTTCAAAACAATTTTTTTTTTCAGCAAAACAATTTTTTTTTTTCAGCAAACATTTTTTTTCAACAAACATTTTTTTTTTCAGCAAAAATTTTTTTTCCACAAATTTTTTTTTTCCAATTCTATTTTTTTCCAAATTTTATTTTTTTTCGAAATTTTTTTTTTACAAAATAGTTTTCTCAAAATATTTTTTACAAAATTTTTAAAATTAAGTAAAAAATACTTTCTCAAGCAAATTAACGGGCGCCATAGGCGCATTACAACTTACTAGTTTACAATAATACACATATAAACAATATTGAAATACTAGTAAGTTGTAATGCGCCCGTTAATTTGATTGAGAAAGTATTTGCTACTTAATTTTAAAAATTTTGTAAAAAATATTTTAAGAAAACTATTTTGTAAAAAAAAATTTCGAAAAAAAATAAAATTTGTGGAAAAAAATTTTTGCTGAAAAAAAAATTTTGTTGGAAAAAAAATTTTTGTGGAAAAAAAAAAATTTTGTTGAAAAAAAAATTTTTGTTGGAAAAAAAATGTTTCCTGAAAAAAAAAATTTTTGTTGAAAAAAAAATTTCCTTCAAAATTTCAAATTGTGGAAAAAAAAAATGTTTTTGAAAAAAAAAAATTCTTGAAAAAAAAAAATGTTTTTGAAAAAAAAAAATTCTTGAAAAAAAAAATTTGGAAAAAAAAAATTTTTTGAAAAAAAAAAATTTTTAAGAAAAAAAAATTTTGGAAAAAAAAAATTTTTGGTAAAAAAAAAATTTGGGGAAAACACAATTTCTGTACAAAAAAAATTTTATTTTTTTTATTATTATTATTTATAGAATTATTATAGAATGCCTATTTAAATTCCTACGTACTGCGTGACAGAGTCAGTGAATCAGGGAATCAGTGTATCAGTGAATCAGTGTCGAGGGTAAATATATATTAAGATTGAAATGTTGACTATAGTTGACTATAGTTGACCACGGAGTCATGCTTGCAATAAAATATGCAAGGACGACTTTGACTTCTGTTTCGTTCCCCCCTAATATTTATAATTAATCCGGTTACGAGACATATTCTCTATTTTTACCGTATTTCTTTTCAATGCTTTTATGTCCTCGGTGTGAATGCAAAGGACAAAAAAGTTGAGGAAAAAAACTAAAAATGTCTCTGAGCAATATGTAGAGGGGTTTGGAGAAGATATGCAATCAAATGTTGAAAGATAAGTAAGTCCATGCTGAAGTAAAGGTCCTCTACTAAAAATTAGGAATGCTGTTAAACATTCAGATAGAGTAGAAAAGCTCTCGAACATCATTAGAATGCTGTCTGTCGATAAGGCTAGACTTAGAGAATTGGTTCCGCATTTGTTCAATTCCGAGGCTTACGTTTGGATGATGCAGAAATCAACATCTAAATCATCGGGGCATAGCATTTTGGGTGAGCGCATTATCTCGCGTCGTGGGCCTGGGGCGAAGGCTTCATGATCATGCGATTTAACACCGATGGACTTTTTTATTTGTGGGGTTATGTCGCCTGTCTACGCAGATAAGCCCGACACGATTGACGCCTTGGAAGAGAATGTTCGGCGCCTTATTGCTGATACACGGTTCCAATTGCGGCTGGAAATTATTCAACGACGGTCACTTGCCTAAAATCATTTTTAAAACCTAATGACAAACTCTTGTATTTATAATAACGATACATTCTTGGACATAACGTTAAATTATATGAGTTTTCCTTCTTCTGGTAAACCACTCGTCTAAAAAAACACCCTTTATTACAATTAAAATGAGGTAGACATTGGTGATTCACAATTTGATTGATTCACAATTTAGTGAAGGACATTTTGTTTCCTTAAATTTGTTTAAAACTCTCAAACTGTCATTTTTATTAAAAGGCTCTAAAGGCAAAGATTCAAATTGCCAATAGAAGATAAAAACCGACCCTTGTACTAGGGGAACCGCAGTACATCAAAATTGTATAGTGGTTACTCATTATTTTTTTCCGGAACAACGTTTGCAATGCCCTATTTAGGCTTTTTCGAGTTATGGATCCATTTTTGTCAATAGAATAAAAAAATACGACCATTTCTGTACTTCAAATTTATGACCAAAATAATGTCCACCAAAGTTATGTAAGTAATCCTTAGATGATATTTCCAAACTGATTTAGTTAATCATGAATCTCGATTAGAGTTTGAAAAATCTTATTTTTCCAATCGTACATCATCGTAGCAAACATCAGGATCAACAGATATTGCCATCAATAATATTTTTCGCATTTTTACGCTAGAATTTTCAAGTATAATTGAAGATGCGTGAGATGGTATTTTTTTCGTATGCGATTTAAAGATGCATTTTGCTGCAGATTGATTGCGTTGTTTTCAGAATTAATTGATATGGCTATTGTTGTTGTTGTCTGTCTGTTAAAATTGTTGCTATTGTTGGCAACATGCGTGATGCAAGATGTCGGCACTTGAGCACGGCTCGTTGAAATCGTACGTTTTGTTGCGATTGTGGCAAACGCAGCTGGAGCAGGCAAATAAGTTACGCACAGTGAAACAAATCAGCAGTGAATGTATAGATTTTGATTTTCTGCGCTCTGTTTTCGAAATTTGTTAATCATTGAATTTTTGGGAGAAATTAAATGAAACAGAGTTTAGATTTCAATCGCACAAAATTCGCTAATTTTAGAAATATTGTTGTCGACACGAATTGTTGTATTTTTGGGGTTTAACATAGAAAATTAACAATTGAACAATTACAGTGGAAACTTCAAAACTCAAACTTCTGTTAGTCGAATTTTCTTTAAGTCGAAGCACTTCTAGTGGCATTAGCTTTAATTTGATAAATTTCCTTATTATATTTTATAACTCGAACTTCCATTACTTGAATTTCTCTATACCTCGAAGAAGAGTAATGACACAAACTTTCATAAGTCGAAATTCCATAGAAATAATCCATAAAATAGATTGGTGATGCCATCTAAAAGTGTTCTGTGGTTTAAAATGGATCCAAAAAAAAAAGATACGCCGCCCAGAAAAATCTGAGGTTGATAATGAAGAAGTTCATCAGACTTTTCTACTGATGCCAATACATGTTTCTGATTATTGTTCCTTCGAATCAGTTACTTTCACAACCCTAAGTCTCCATAAGTCGAACTTTACTACGGGATAATGGTGGTTCGAGTTATGGAAGTTTGAATGTATTTAAAGAAATATCCCAGGTTGACGTTCTAAGATCTCATCCACACAGACAATGGTTTATTCGTCACTTTCAATTAAAATATTGTTTCCAGCTACATTTTCAATGAAAAATGGGCCAATGATACTACAGCTTCAAAATCACCACCAATCTGTAAATTTTTTTATTTCGTCGCCAAATCATGGTTAATTAAGTCCTTCATCGTTAGCCTTTTGTCTCCACCTCCAGAGGGTTTGGCCGCTGATAAAATTATTATGAATATCCGACGTTGCTGTATGTTAGGTTCACTGACTGACTCTACAGGTCATCATTGAAATTAAGAAGTAGAGATCAAGAGAGAAGAAAATGTTGTGGCATTCCTGCGGTCAATATATTATCATTAGATGGGACTTCATCTATAACAACTCGTAAAGAGAGATCTCTGAGGATGTCGATATGATTCGAGAGAAGATATTACCGACACCAAATGCAATATAGCCTTGGAAATATCCAGAGCCACGACCTTGCTTTCAACAAGGTGGTGAAAGGATGGACTCCACCGTTCCGAAAGCAAAGCCATCAGGTCTCCAGTAGATCGATTTCTACGGAAGCCATACTGTCAATCAGTCAGAGGGCCATTAGGTTCTTTACCTGCTGGTGATTAACCATAAAATTGGGCGATAATTTGCAGGATTTGTCGCCTTACCTTTCTTTTTTGAGGTGTAAGTACCAGCACTGTACGACATATGGAAAAATAGAAAATGAAGAATTGGCCCTTACCGTTTTTAAAAATGACCAATAAGTCTTAAATCCCCTGGGCTAAACAAAGAACTATAGCACGAAGAAGCTATTCGTGAAGAAGCTCTTCTGGTCTAAGTACTCTGGAACATTTTGATCTTGCCTGTTTGCATAGCAGCTCAGTAGTCGCAATTTTTAGTTCTGAACGCGTCCTCTTTGGCTTGCAATATCTTAATATATATTTACCCTCGACACTGATTCACTGATACACTGATTCACTGACTCTGTCACGCAGTACGTAGGAATTTAAATAGGCATTCTATAATTTTCTATAAATAACTAGTAAGTTGTAATGCGCCTATGGCGCCCGTTAATTTGCTTGAGAAAGTATTTGTTACTTAATTTTAAAAATTTTGTAAAAAATATTTTGAGAAAACTCTTTTGTAAAAAAAAATTTCGAAAAAAAATAAATTTGGGAAAAAAATATTTGTGGAAAAAAAAATTTTGTTGAAAAAAAAATATTTGTGGAAAAAAAAATTTTGTTGAAAAAAAAAATTTTTGTGGAAAAAAAAAATTTTGTTGAAAAAAAAAATTTTTGGAAAAAAAAAATTTGGGGAAAACACAATTTCTGTACAAAAAAAATTATTATTTTTTTTATTATCTTAATATATATTTACCCTCGACACTGATTCACTGATACACTGATTTCCTGATTCCCTGATTCACTGATTCACTGACTCTGTCACGCAGTACGTAGGAATTTAAATAGGCATTCTATAATAATTCTATAAATAATAATAATAAAAAAAAAATATTTTTTTTTTGTACAGAAATTGTGTTTTCCCCATTTTTTTTTCCAAAATTTTTTTTACAATTTTTTTTTACAAAATTTTTTTTTTACAATATTTTTTTTTTCCACAAAATTTTTTTTTTCAACAAAATTTTTTTTTTCAACAAAATTTTTTTTTTTCCCACAAAATTTTTTTTTTTCAACAAAATTTTTTTTTTCAACAAAATTTTTTTTTTCAACAAAATTTTTTTTTTCAGCAAAAATTTTTTTTCCACAAATTTTTTTTTTCCAATTTTATTTTTTTCCGAAGTTTTTTTTTACAAAATAGTTTTCTCAAAATATTTTTTACAAAATTTTTAAAATTAAGTAACAAATACTTTCTCAAGCAAATTAACGGGCGCCATAGGCGCATTACAACTTACTAGTTATTATTATTTATAGAATGCCTATTTAAATTCCTACGTACTGCGTGACAGAGTCAGTGAATCAGTGTATCAGTGAATCAGTGAATCAGTGTCGAGGGTAAATATATATTAAGATAATAATAAAAAAAATAATATTTTTTTTTTGTACAGAAATTGTGTTTTCCCCAAAATTTTTTTTTCCAAAATTTTTTTTTTTATAAAATTTTTTCTTTATTTTTTCTTTTCCAAATTTTTTTTTTCAACAAAATTTTTTTTTTCAACAAAATTTTTTTTTCCAACAAAATTTTTTTTTTTCAAGAAAAATTTTTTTTTTCTGCAAAATTTTTTTTTCATCAACAATTTTTTTTCCATATTTCAACGGGCGCCATAGGCGCAATACAACTTACTATTTACTATATGTATACAATGCACCATCTAAGTTATTCAATATTTACATACCGACATAAAAGACCATGTATATCTTTTAAGTTGACCCTTTTCTTTTGGACACTATCGATCATAGAAAAATAGGCGGGCAGGAATTTTACTCTGGCCAAGAATATATATAATGCATGTGATTACAGATCAATAACTTAGGCAATTCTATTACTGTGGTGGTCCTCCCGGCTTTTTTCTTTTCCTCTATTCTTAAAGCAAGTAGAAGTTCCTTAATGACTGATATTTCGTTCATATTGAGTTCACACTCATTTTTATAAATTCGCCAATCGATCCTGCAACATCGCTATGGTTTCTGGGCGTTAGAAACCACTGTTCCAAGCCGGACAATGGTAGTGTTGTTTACTCAACAAACCGGCAAAAACGTGTAATCAAAATTGTTGTCATCACTTGAAAGACCGCCCAGTTTGTATTCTCTTTAACAGGATGTACCAGTAGGACTGTGTGTGTGTGTGAGTGTCTTTTTTGGAGCTTCAATTTAACACACATGCACAGATGTTGGCGTATTTGTGTTATTTACTTCATAGCTTTTAACACTTAACACGAATGGATATATCTCTGTGTGAGTGTATATGTTTTCCAGCTCTACTACTTCACATTGCGCTACTCCACTCGTCTGCCGCTTAAACACTTCCCACTTCCGGTTTCCGTGTGTGCCTTACAGTTAGCTCCATGTTTTATATACGTGGTAGTGTGTGTGAGTGTTTTTCATTTAATTACAATGGCGGTGTTTATAATTCAAGTTTATATGTCTATTTGTTTTCGGCTTTCTTCTTTAACCGTTAAGATTTCCACATGGAATAGAATTTGTTTTTTCCTTTTCAACGATACTTGTTCTTTTTCTCTTTGAATTTATGTGTACACACACACACACGCTTACATAGCCATATAAAAACCTACATATATACGCTGACATTCACAACATAAACTTGCATTAGATTTCTATACGTTCATTTAATTGAGGGGGAGTTGTATGCAGGGCGGCCTTATGACTCTCTCTCTCTCTCACTCTCTCTGTCTTTAATGCCAGGGGAGACATTTGAAGATTAGGGCCATTAAATGGTGTTAGTTTTAAGCATCCGGTTGTTGGTCCCACAACGTGCGGATGAACAGAGCCAGGAACAGGCAATACGAATGTATCAGCTTGGCAATGGGGGAATAATCAAGCCGGAGTTATTTATGGATTTAAGATACTTCACAGAGTCTTAGAGAGATTTTGACTTGATGGCTATCAAATTTATGGAAAAAAATTACGCACTTCAGTATCACATTTAGGAAATCGAAAAAAAAAAATTAATTAACAAGGATCAATGCCATAAGTACAAGATATTTCTGTATTTATTGTGCTGAACGAATGACCAGCATGGACAGGGGTTGGTATTGTTATTAATAACAGAAACATTGTTGACAATTCGATGTAATTTAGGTTGAGGAAGGAAATTGATGTGTTTCGGTGGATGCGTAAGGATACCACACGTACTTAAGTTTCTAACTCGGCTTGTTCGATGACATAGACGAAGTAGCATTAGATGACATATTTGGAAATAATTTACCAGTTATAAAAAAACAATAATTTACGATGTAGTCAGTTTTATTGCGATTAAATTTTATTATTTTAGATAAATATCTTGATCAGGGAAACCAAATCCTGTTCACTTTAAGTCAGGGTTTGTTTTGTAAGCCAAAACAGATGAAATGTACCCCAAACTTCGTGTTGTTACTTTCTGCATGAAATTAAAGACCATTTTCGTAATGAAGTTTGGGGTGCAATTTCAAAATAGACATATTTTACGAAAGAAAAAACAACCCGCGAAACATTCCCCAAAAGAGTGTAGACGATTCCTATTTTAAATTTTTCATTCGGCCTTTTTATTTTTACACAAAATGGAAATTATGGCAGAAAGTGAAAAGAGCAGAAGTTTAAAGATTTTTGTTTAAAATTTCATTTGTGATTTCCTTATTTACCCCAAAAACTAACTGAGTGTAAATATTATGAAAATCAAAAATAAATAAAGGGCCCGCCATCTAACGGTTTTTTTCAACATGTGCTTACTTCGTTTTCGTTATTTTCCTTATCGGGCCATGTTGAACGAATTTTTCTTTACAAAAATTGAAGAGTAGGATATTGGCAACATGGTACGTGCCACACAGCCGAAGCTACACTCGATGTTTTACGCCCAGTTTTTGAAGATCGCGTTATCAGCCGCAGAGCTGATGTCGTTAGTCTACTGCATGGCCAGCTGAGGCAGCCATTTGAATGAAATTATTTTCCATTATTAACCGGAAGGATGGTTCTTTCGGTTCTCGGAAAAATTCTCTGAACAATTTGAAGTCCAATTTAATTCAAGTAAAGATGCTTAGTTTGGATACAGAATTATTAAAAAATCCGCTAAAGTCATCAGCACAATATCTTCACTGAGAAAAAAATTATAATAGAAGAAAAGTTCGACAAATTCGTATTTTGCTAACAACAAAAGTAATAATTTTTTATAACTAAAAATAATGTGTTTTTCAAAAACATATCTATGCGTAATGTATATCCTTGACAATATGTCGTCAAATATTTTTTGCTAAAAAAAAGTAGCACAAAAAGTAGCAAGTTGAAAATTGGAATGGGTCTATGAAAAATACGTCAGAAATAAAATCAAACATTCCCCAAATGAATAATTCCTCAAAATTAAATGAAAAATTTACTAAAATTACCAAAACGAAATTTTCCCCAAAAATTTTGGAAAAATCCTCAACTCGACAATTTGATATCAGCGTCGGCAGAATGTTCAATTTACGAGAAATCGTATAGGAAAAGGCAGCTTTAAACAAAAATTTAGGATATGGTCTGTCTATAAGATTTCCAAATGTATCCATTAAGCCCGATTCTCAGCTGAATTTGGAAATTTCATAAATACCTTTTGAATTAAATACTGTAGGCAGCTAGACAAAAATTGGGTAATTTAGCTAAAAATTTGGGTTATATTTTCATATGAAAAGTGGCCCAAAAACTAAAAATAAAATGTTGTCTAAAATTTATAAAAAAAAATCCCTAAATCTTTTGGTATTTTTTTTTTGTGGAATTTTGCATTTGGGGCATTCTTTATGGAGCCACCGCGAAATACAAGCTGGTCCTATCCTCTAGCTTCTATTCACAGCAGATATACCCACCAGCACAGCCGTACTCACATCCACTTTTGCTGTTCTTAGCACAGTTTGATGTAGCTTTCGATGATAAAAAGTTAACGAGCCAACACGCAAACTGGTAACATTAACACTAAACATTAAACATTAAAACGTGTCCGTCAGTGAAATTAATTGAATTAACTGGGGATCCATTTGGATCGGTGACTAACCCGGAGAAGGCTCATTTACTAAATATATTGTGACCATATTTTGTGAGATATTTTGTCAGAGTGTGCTGGGCTCTAACTGGAAAAAGTAATTCCATGCTGTTCCACCGGTGTTTGTAATCTGTTATCGGGGGTGGCATGCATGCTAGAAAACGTTTGACCCAGCATGAGAAGCATAATAGAAACGTCATGTGTGATGGCTGATTCAGGCCTCCACGGTGATAATCCTGTAAAGCTCAAGTATCTCTGTAGCGAATTTAAGTTCAAACATCATATGCACATGTCTAGGAGACATGCGTGAGACTTGAGTTAGACAACATACAATTTGCCAATTTTACCAAATCATAATCAATCCATCAAAAGAAACCTGCATATGTCTGTCCCTACAAGAAAGTATAACAAATATTGTTTCCGGCTACTGACAGTTTACAACATGGAGTACCTTGAAATTAGAACCGGCCTGAGTACTACCACTTACACAACCAAGTGATATGGTTGAAAGAATGTTTTGGCGCAACAAAGTTTCTTTAGAGAAAGCATTCCCAAAAAAAAAGAATAATTTTAAAAATGTTGTTGTTATTTCTAGTCACCTTACGAGCTGCACAACAATCATTTCCATGGCGAAGCCATTGTTGGTTGCGACATCACAAGACAGCGTCATCAATCTGGCTCTACACATTCTTCAGGTTCCTCTTAACTAGGGTTGCTCTCCTCCGCATTGGCCCCCACCCACCACAAAAAAAAGTACACACGTGTGTACCCAGGTAACGACGTATGTGTTCCTGTTTGTAATATTGTTTTGCATTACAATAAAGTACTTGAGCTGCAAAGAAAGAAAGAACGAAACACTCACTTTTGCTACTGTAGTGTATTGTGTTGCCCCCTGTTTGTTTTTTGTCAGCTTCCGGATGTCGGGTGTTGTGTTCTATTGACACATTTCATCAGAATGTTTATGTAAAGCTCGTGGTATGTTCAACACTCACACACAATATACACACCCTTTGCCGGACGGACAAACATCTGTACATAACATAAATCGTATGCTGCTGCATGTATGTATAGCTTACCTGTCTCCGACGCCCACATATACATATTTGAAAACACACACTTAAGGTTTTTGCCGTTTTCGTTTTCATCCATCACTGGCGGCATCCAGAAAATATCTGGAAGTGGGAATGTTTAAACGATTGCTCGATTCATGCCTCCGCTCTTTGGTGGATGTTCTTTGAACATATGGGTAACATTCTGTTTTTATCTTTAACAGTTAGAGTTAAACGTGTTTGTTTGTGAATTCTTTTTAGTTTTAAATTCGTTATACATTTCTGGCACCACTTGAAAAATATTTATGAACAATTTTCCATTAATACCGGATGGAGCTTCTAGTTGTTTGTTTTAGAAACGTGAAACGTTATTTCACATTCGAAATCTTGACAGAAAAAATCAATATCTCATCTCATTCGAACAAAATGAAACGTTTTATGCTTGAACAACGTTGGGAAATCATTTTGCAAACTTATTTCCCATGTCCATGCTGAAAAAATTTGAAATAGAGGTTCTTTAAATTATCATGCCGGTGAACGACACTCAAGGCCCCAGTAGTCTCACGGTTTTCCTTAATAAGAATGTGGCTGCCGCAGCCGAGATTCAGTACTGAAACAGTGATCTGAACAACTCAATATTATAAGCAATGCGAATACGAATATCTGAAAAAATATTCGCTTACGAAGTCTATTTGTTATCGTCCAATATACCGTCCAATATGTACCAAAAAGTGGTCCAGAATTACCTCAAAAGAATTATTTAAGCATTATTTAAGCCAGTGCCTGCATTGTTTAAGATCGGAAATAACATGTATCTGATCTATAGATTACTGGTATATGTTTGTTGCTCGGCACCTTAATAAGGTTATGCCTCTCGTATCCGTAATGCACATATCAGACGTACATAATATTTTCGAGAATGTCACGCTTCAAGTTTACTGGTTTAATGTAGCTATCTCATTAGGATATCAAAGTTGTAGTACCTTAAAGGTGGCTGCCCATATTGATTGAAGAATAATTGACTGCTTTATTCAGCCTATTCCCAATACTTTTCAGAATAAATCTATGTCATCCTGAATGTGAAATCACTTTGACATCAGTATCAACGTATCCCATTATACTTCTTTGAAATATTTTGGTACTGCTTCACTTCCTCTAAATTTGTCCTCAATTCGGTTGCTTTGCCGTAATTAACATTGTACCTAAACAAAAGCGAAAAATAACGAAACGATGACTTATTTGAGAAAAACCTTCTAATTACTTCCTCCATTTCCCTCCACTGGCATTGAGTGTTCCTTTGTGTTCGAATAAAAAGAATCGAAAATTTTACAGGTAGTCGCAATTCTTCACTTCAACTTCAAAGATATTCTTTATGAAAAACCGAGGTATATATGGATTTGGTAGGTATGTTTGTTCTTATGGGGTGTTCCATGGTAATTTAGACGGAAATAGGAAAACCAACATACGATGGTGAGAATATGTTGTAGGCGTTAAAAATTAGTATTATTCAGATACTCAGGGAGTATTAATAAAATTCAACTGGAAGCAACCAATAAAGTATTTGTTTTCAATAATAATAAAAAAAACTTTTGATGCACTACATAACTAGATTGCCAGCGCATAGGTGACTATATGGGTTTTAATGAAAATTCTTTAATTATAAGAAGTACAAACTCTCCAACATCTCCGAACCATTCACCACAACAACAGGTCTTTTACAAGGTGACAGCTAATAAAAATCCAATACGATTTTACATGGTTAGAGCAATTTTTTAAAAAAAATCTTCAATCTTCTTAATATATATTTACCATCGACACTGATTCACTGACTCTGTCACGCAGTACGTAGGAATTTTAATAGGCATTCTATAATTCTATAAATAATAATAATAAAAAAAATAATATTTTTTTTGTAGATAATTGTGTTTTCCCCAATTTTTTTTTTAAAAATTTTTTTTTTTCAACAAATTTTTTTTTTTTCAAGAAAATTTTTTTTTTTAAGAAACAATTTTTTTTTCAACAAAATTTTTTTTTTCAACAGAAATTTTTTTTTTCAAAAAATTATTTTTTCCATATTTCAACGGGCGCCATAGGCGCATTACAACTTACTAGTTCAATATAATTAACCACCTGTACGATGAGTGCTAGGCTTTCAAATTAAAATTACTCATACGCTCCAAAAAATTTTGTAGCTGATTACTTCCTTCAATTTTGAACGATTAAAGTTCAAAAAAGGTTAAAGCTTTTTGCAATTTTGACCTTGAAGGTGAATTTGTTCTTCATGACAAGACATACAAATTTGCCTCGGAGAGTAAATCAAAATTCCAATCGGTTTCCAAGATATGAGCCTAAGAAAATTATTACGTTTTTGCAAAAATTACACCCGGTCCACAAATCATTGGGGGCCCATAAAAAAGTCAAGGTGTTAAAGTCATCATGTAGTGTTCTCCGTATATGGTTATATATAGTTGCACTGTGTAAATTGGCTAAGTTACAGCAAAACCTAAAAGTTCTTTCTAGTAAAAATGTTTCTTAACTAAACTCCGATCCAATAAAAAAATGAACAAAAAATATTCAAAAATTAAAAAACCGCTTTTTTGCAGTCTTTTTTTCTGCGTTTTTATTTGACCGATATTTTTTACAGGGTTTTCCAATGCAATGTGTTAAATGACAAGATCTCGGTGATCACCTCTTCGAGAAATAACACGGTTCGGAAACTTGGTCTTGTTGAAAGTAAACCTTGTCCAGATCAATGTCATCCAACTCAGACCATAAAAAATCATTAATCATCTCTCAATAGCGCAATCCATTCACCGTAACTGTTGATCCAACCTCATTTTCGAAAAAGTAAGGTCCAACGACCCCGCAGGACCATAAACCGCACCAAACAGTCACACGTTGAGGATGGAGAGGCTTCTCAACAATAACTTTGGGTTTTCCGAGTCCCAGATGCGACAATTTTGTTTGTTGGCGTAGCCACAGAGGTGGAAATGGGCCTCATCAGTCAATATGATTCTTTGATGGAATTCCGGATAATTTTCATGCATTTCAAGGAGCCAATAAGACCCAAGTCTTCATGCGAAATACGATGTAATGACGTTTCTGGAATGCCTAATTCCAAAGAACCTGGGGTTTTTTCAATACTTTGGGCTACAGCAGCAATATTCTCAATTGTTCTTCATCAAAGTGCACGGGTTTTATTCTTCACATCACTAAGTTGTCCCAACAGTGTGAATTTTTCCATCAATTTCTGTATTGCGGTCCGACAAGGTGATTCACGTCAACCCAAAAATGCTTTAGTTTTCCGAAATGTGACTGTAAGATTTTCACCATTTTTGTAGTGAATTTTAATAATTTCAATGCGTTGTTGAAGCGTGTATCGTGCCATTTTTAGTAATGGCGTAGTTTCTACTTGTCAAATGTCAAAGAATAAAAGCTTCAAAAGTGACAGCTACCGAAATACCCGTTGATTCAAAATAACACCTCTTGGAAAACCCAGTGGCGACTTCGTTTTAGTCTTTAAATCTAACATTTCAAGCGATTTTTTATGCGATCTCTTTACAGCGAACTGAAACTGGTTTGAGTGTATATTCTAAATTAATTGTATTTCAGAAGTACCAACTCTTGTTTTGATAGAGCTATGAGCAGATTTTTTGCTCTTATATCCCTGCAAATTTTAACATATATTTGGATTCAAGAACTCCAAAGGTTCAGTTCTATGAGGTTCAGCTAATCAGTTTCCTAGAATTCCGGTAGATTTTGGTGTTAGTTAAACAATTTTAAGCACACGAAAATGAAGTTGTAAAACATACAGCCTGGCGATAGCTTCCGAAACACACATGCGTATGTCATTTAGACAGCCATTTAGAATTGTAAAAAGTATTCTATCTGGATTTCTTTTTGTCACAAATAAAAGTTTTATAAACGCTAATATTTTATATAACATTTAATTATATCGTGCACAGCCGACTGATTCAAGAGAAGTTCCCCGTCTGTTGATTCATGCGAATTTTAAGGGAAATAAGTACGAATAGGTAGTAATATTTTATAAGGTCCGTTCACAATTCATTATTCATATGGAATACCCCACATGCATATTTGCAAAGATAGAACGTCGTTTGTATTCCTATGTACACATGAACATACGTCTATTTGGATATGTATATATCTGGCAAATATAACGGATGTATAACCATATGTGCTTACGCACATTTTCATATACAAAACATACTTATGTTTGTTTTGCTGTAGTGTAACCCGTACTCTATCAGTGTCGCACATTGGATTGGGGTGATAACTTTGATTTTGCTAAGACGAAATATGGATAATTTGTCCAATGTAAGGATACAGTTCAGTAGTGTAGCAGCAAGTCCATTAATTTTAATTGTATTGCTAACTAGAGTAGAATTCATCAGGCGGTTCATTAAAAGATATAAAGTTCCGACTAGACAAGGCGATACGAAGTTTTTGGCAGTTTAAACTCCTCCCAGCTGTCAGCTAAGACAAAGATTAGAATTTTCAACGACAACGTGAAGTCTGCACCACTCTATGGTATTGAATCTTGGAAAGCTGCACCAAAACACACCAACAGCATTCCAGACTTTGTCAACGGTTGCCTTCGTAAAATGCTAGGTGTAAATTGGCTCGCAAGAATAAGAAAGGTGGATCTTGGGCGCACCACTCATCAAATCTGCATTCACGCAGAATGGCCATCGATTGGAACCCTTAAGGCCAGAGACATGAGGCAGAAGGCATCTCGACTTCGAAATTCAAAATTCAGAATAGTGTTGTAGTGAAATAGTGAAAATTTGTTCTACAGTCGTACTTTTCGTATGTGGAATAATCTTCCAACAAGTGTTTTTCCTATCATACTATGACATTATCAAATTCAAAGGAAACATCAAAAAAACACAACTCCCTCTTTCCTCCCTCCACTACTTTTCTTTCTGTTCTCTAACTCAGGGGCATATGGCAAATGAAAGAGGCATTTGAAACAACTCTGCGGCCCTATGTTCCTTACAAGATTTACACGAAATAACAAATAACCCATGAGTGTGGGCTTCAAAAAAAAAAAAAAAACCAGTCACCCGTTGAAATCATAAAACGGGTCTAGGTGACTTGAAACGTTTGAAACTTCTAATTGTCAATGCTTTTTTTGGATTCGGTTACAATTTCTCTGACAACAGCCGAAGGTTAGCATATCATATAACACTGTCAGCGAAAGTCTACCAAAGTTACCGAAGTTACCAAAAATTTGAGTATACAGGAGTAACTGCATGTTGTCAGTCTTCTTGCGGTTTCTGGAGATACCTTGAAACGCATGGTGTCGACGGCGGTAATTCACTTAGCCTTGCGTCTTCGGATGTGAATTCTAATGTAATGCAGATTTTCAATCAATAATTTTTCTCAGCCTTCCTTACAATCGTATGATGCTCTTTTGACCTTGTTTCTGTTGCAGAACTTCCTGCTGCATTTTCTGAAATTGTTTGATTACTCTCCCTAGTTTTTTGCCTTTAGGAAATAAAGCTTGTAGCGAGACCTTCAGAGCATTTGTGACCTGATCCACGGACCTCTCAATTTTACCGATGATTCTTACATTTATATCTGCCGTCATTAGTTTTCCCTGGCTATCTTGACATTAAAATCAACAATAATCATGTCATTTCAGCACTGATCGGCACCATAAAACATATTTTCGGCCTCTTCGCAGTTATCTTTCGTCGCCGCTTAAGCACAAATTCGCATTATGGTTAGTTTTTCGTTCATAATAGGCCTCGATCCAAAGTGGTAATTATACTCATGACATCTGTAATTTATATACAGTAGAATTTATATACAGTAGAATTCTAATATGTAAATATTAGTAACAATTGTTCGGGATGATTTTCGATGCACTGACATTTGCTTTGAGAAACGTACAGATATCTAGAGTTAGCAGAACACTTGGATAAATTTCACCAATTGTTTAACTCTAAATCGGAGAAAGAATTTCCTATCACATTCACTCATTTTACATACTCGGCTTTACATTTTGAAAATATCCCTGTATGAATGAAAAGGGAAACTAATGTCAATATTTCATTCCACTCTAATGTAGTGCTGGTTGTATTGCTGGCAGTCGGTTGTATTGCCTATATAAGACAAACTATCATATCATTTGCGTGTGTGTGTCTGGTTGAGTGGTGTGCGTAGTATGGCATATTTCAAAGCGAACGTAAGTGAAAGTAAAAGTTACTCCTATACCGGGTTATCGCTTTTGTTTTTCTTCACTCTTCCTCCATAGTTGTTGACTGTTTGTCTTCAACCTCTTTCGCATGCTCCCTTTGTGAATTGGGGCGTATGATCTTTAACGAAAACCCCATTTGGTTGCCATTGTTTTGCTTTTTACGGAGAACATTTTTGTGTTTTACTTTCGTTTTTGTTGCTGTCGCATGTATTGTTTTATATCACCAAGTGCTGTTTCTTTTTAACGTACGCATACGAGTAATTTCAGACCTTTTAGGTTACATGTTAAAAGTAATACAAATATTGTTGACAGAAATGATTTCTTAGATGGAAAATAAAAATAGTTCGCTTTGTAGCCTGAGGACAAAAAAAAAGTTTTTTTTTTAATTTTTGACCACAATTGCTACATTAAAATTTATTACAAAATAGTAATAGTACAACCGAACAAAAAAAAAACAATTTCCAAAAAAAATATTCCTTACAGTTTGTTAACATTTTCTTCGAATTTTTATTGCGATTTAGATGCTTTCATTTCATCCTGTTTTTTGGGGTTTACTTTGACTGATCAGCTGTACAGAACCGAGTTTTCATTTTAGGGTTCCAACAGGACATTGTAACTGGATGCTTAGCTGACGCCACAATGGACTTTTTAAAGGACCCTTTTTCAGATAGCTTAATGTCTCAATTTGGTGAATAACCGACGATATCACAGTAGCACATTTTCCAACTTCAAAATCTTTAACCTATTGAGATCCACAGAATCTGAAAGCTTATGATAGTAGAAGAAAAACTCTAACTGGGTTTTGAATTATTAGCTAAGGTTTTTTTAAAGTAATTTTTGAAAATTTCGACTGGTAGAATTTAGTACAAAGTGTATATCTCGTGATCTATTCGAAATATTGCTTGTCCCTGTTCGGCAAATATTTTTTTAAGCTCTTAATTAGATCTACAAATTCTGATTTGAGTTGAAATCAAAAAAAAAACAAGAACATCGTACTCTAAACAACAAAACTGTCAAAACATCGTAAAAGTTCGTCCTAGATTTTTATTGTTGATGATGGAAAATATAAGGACAATTCAATTATTTTCCTCAATTGGCTCAAGATTGTATTTCTGCACTGTTTATTGTATATCTTCCGTATAACTCGGAAGTACGATTTAAAATGTCCAAATTGTCATTCACAACAAATTGTAATCGAAGGAAATTCCGATATTCAAAATTAACAAATGTCAGTTTAAAGTGGCAGTTTGAAAAACAGACTCACTTAAACTACACTGAAAGAAATACAAAATTCAAAAAAAAACGTACTCAAATTGAGTAAATTTGATCCAAGTGTAAATTCACTCCAGTTGAAAACTACATACTCATTTAAAGTACGAAAAATGTTCAAACATACTGAATTCTAGTTAAATGTGCAGTCTCTGTGCATGCATTCCAATCGGCATGACGGACAATAGTAATGCGACATCGGATAAAAAGAAAAATAAAAGATAAAAAACGGACTTCCCCTAATGTTGACTACCACCACAAACGTTTAAAGGACTACGATTTACGGATGTACACTTGGAATGTAAGAACACTTCTAAGACCAGGTGCTTAACTGGCGGATGTCCTCGAAAAATACAAGGCAGACATCTCTGCCATCCAGGAAATACGATGGAAGGGACACGGCGTGACGAAACTGAAAGATTACGGATGTGGATTTGTCGTGAATAAGCCAATACGACACATTGTAGCTGGTTTCATGAGTCTTTAGTCATATCGTATTTTTGTTGGAGCGATACCGGTAGTGGAGGAGAGAGAAGAAGAAGAGAGAGACGGATAGACGATAGTGTGAGAAGATAGAGGTCTATGGAATTAGAAATGTTGCCAAATATTCTATCAGCGAGTGAAACATCAAATGAATGTCTCGAGTAATGGCATTACTTCGTGTAGAGATGAGAATGGGAATCTGGTAACTGATCCGCCGAGTATGCTGATAGTCTGGAAACAACGTTTCTCCAGACTACTTGCGCCCGAACAACCACTGAAGACATTAACCCGCGACCAACGATAGACGATGGTGTGGAATATCCACCCCCTACCCACCGTGAGATAAAAACAGCAATAAATCGGCTTAAGAACAATAAATCCGCAGGTGTCGACGGCTGATAAAGTGGGTGCATCAGCTATTTTGCACAGTCTGGGAAGATGAAAGCATGCCTGACGATGTCCGATTCATAAAAATGGAGACAAGACTGTTTGCGTCAACTATCGCGGTCTCTTATCCGTTTGCGTCAACTAACGCGGTCTCTTATTCATCGCATATAAAATACTTTTAAGTATATTGTGTGAAAAACTGAAGCCAAATCTCGACAAACTGACCAAATCTTTTCACTACGCCGACACTCGATAAGACACTCGACACTCCGGTAAGAAAAAAACTAGTTGACACCATGTCTGCTTATAAAATACCAGCAAAGCGTATGCGCCATTATAGAATGACACTGAGTGATACTAGGTCTTCAGTAAAAATAGGAAGTGACCTCTCCGAGCCATTCACTTCTACATGAGGTCTCAGACAGAGCGACAGCTTATCGTGTAACTTCGTCAACATGCTGATGGAGAAGATTTTAGAAAATGCAGAAGTTAATAAAAGTGGCAGGCTGACAACCAAGGACCAATTTCTCCTCGCTTATGCTGACGACATTGACGTCGCCGGAGGGACAGTGCGAGATATAACTGGAGCTTTTTCTATGGTAAAGAAGGACAAGACAAAACTTAAGCTTGCAATGGCCAGGTCGCGACATAGTGAAGGCTGGCAGTTGCAACGTCGAGGTAGTGGACGAATTTATATACCTTGGCTTCGCCATTAATAGAAAGTATGATGTCACCATCGAAAAATAACACTGTACAACACACTTATTCTACCGTGCTTCTTTATGGCGCCGAAGCGAAAGCAGATGAAGTTGTGCTGGGTTTATTTGAGAGAAAAATCCTTCGCAGAATCTATGGCTCTATCTGTGTTAACTCGTAGCCGTGACGGACATATGCAGGAACATATATTTAAAAACTAAATTCTATGAAGTTATCTTCCAGCTCGAAGTACTAGAAAGATGCATTTCAGTACTAAATCTTTCTTGTATTATTATTTTAAGTCCTAAAAAACATCCGAAATAAAAGTTTTGTATCACTTGTCCAACATATTTGGAATTGTTCATATATGTAAATAGACTATGTACTACGTGTATGAACATACACATATATGTACATTTGCTCTTACGTGCGTATGTTTCTTTAAAGTTTCCTTTATTTATTTTATTTTATATGCCATTGATATTGTTGTAGTTGTTGTTATTGCACACATACATAC
Source organism: Hydrotaea cyrtoneurina (assembly GCA_958296145.1). Classification (NCBI taxonomy): domain Eukaryota; kingdom Metazoa; phylum Arthropoda; class Insecta; order Diptera; family Muscidae; genus Hydrotaea; species Hydrotaea cyrtoneurina. The sequence continues at coordinate 43,420,671 of OY282514.1, read as the reverse complement.
ATATGTATGTAGCATACGTATCCTTTTTAAAGTGCACGATGAACAGCAACTGCAAAGTTGTGTGTAATCCTTGACACAAAAATGTTGTTTGTTCGCATTTTATTGAATAAAGAAACAATCGCAGTTTCATTTATTTTTTTGTGTCAACTTGACGGTGGAGTTTATAGTGGGTGGTGGCCAGGTTTCGGGGTCACGACGATTCTCTCACATGTTGCCGGCTATGTGCTTGACGGTTTATAAGTGTTATCGAGTACTATACGGGTTTGTTTTAAGTAGAAACCTGAAGCGTAGATACCGCATGGCCTGTTAGTTGGAAGACGCAGACGTTGGAAAAAAATCTCTTTCAGACTACTATCATTCACAAAATTCTGCAGTGTTTATTATTTCGTTGTTAAAGGGAATAACAGAAAGAGCTGACGAAATTTCCAATTATGACAATAAACAGTTCTGCAAATTTTACTTATAATTTGTGGAACAGGCTCTATGAAAAATGCCCCAAAGCAAAATTGAAGAATTCCCAAAAAAAAAATCTCATACAAAATTGGGCAAGTTGTTCATAATTTTTAGGTAATACAGGGTTCTCCAACAAGAGGTGTTATTTTGGTGTTTAAAGAAAAATGATTTTTTTATTTTATAATAAAGAGGAAGGTATTCCGTTAATAATGAAAAACAACATCAGCCAAATGGCCACCACGACCACGTTTACAGGAGCATATCCTTTTCATGAAATTTCCCATAACCAAATTTCAAAGTGGCTGCCCTATGTCCTCGATAGCCTCACGAATTCCTTTTTTTTAGGTCTTGAATTGACGCTGGGCTGTTGACGTAGACCTTATCTTTGAAGTGGCCCCAAATGAAGAAGTCGCAAGGTGTTAAATCAAAAGATCTCGGTTGCCAATTGTGATCAGCTCTTCGAGAGATAACACGGTACGGAAACTTTTTAGTTTTGCCAACTGTGACTGCAAGATTTTCACCATTTTTGTAGTGGAGATTAATAATTTCAATGCGTTGTTGAAGCGTGTATCGTTCCATTTTTAGTAATGACGTAGAATAAAAGAATAAAAGAATAATGTCAAAGAATAAAAGCTTCAAAAGTGACACATACCGAAATACCGGGTAATTCAAAATAACTCTTATTGTTGGAGAACCCGGTATCTCATTTTGGGATATTTTTCAAAATATTTGGGGGATTTTTTTAGGAATTCTTTTTAATTTTTTTTTTTATATTTTTATTTTATTTTTATTTTATTTTTAATTACAATACAAAGTAAATTTATATTCTAATTTTGGGTCCAAGGATAAACCGAGTGTCGAACCCACAACCCCCACGCTGATAGGCAAGCACGCTACCAACTCGCCTACCGGGGCGCTTCAGCTTTTTACATTTTTCATTAGGGTTATTTTTATAGGGCATACATATATAATACCATAATTTGAAACTAAAACACCGAAAAATTAGTAACCATTATTAGTTTTTTAAAAAAATAGTCTTATTTTATTAATAATATTTATATTTGGCCAATATTAATATTTGATTGGAACCATAGTGCAATGGTCAAATTCATGCAAATGACAGAGGTTGCAGTCATCCGCAGAGGAGTAGTTTGGGTTCACAGTCTGACTCAACAGGTCGTCAATGAAAATAAGATACAGGGAAGGAGATAGATCAGATACCGGATAGACCAAGTCCAGGAGGAGGCTAAGCACAAGACCGAAGCTCGTCGAATTGAATCTAAAGAAGTAAAGTAAATTGTATTAAAAATCATATTTAGACTCATAATATGTTTATGAGTCTAAATATGATTTTTTATATGATTTACTTTAAAAATTTAACCTATTGTATTGATACATTATATGAATGGATACACAGGTACTGAAACGAAATATTTTGTTGTTTTCTGTATTTAAGATAGAACATAAATTAAGACATGAACCAATTGAGACCAGAAAGGGTCAGGCGTAAACTAAAGAAATTTGGCCAAGTCCAACAACACGCTGTGGGGCCAACTTAAGAAAGTATGTTTCTAATTATACAGATTTCTCGTCACATTTTCAGTCAAACGATGTGATTTTCGTAAGCCACAGGTATATTTTCAAAACTACCAGCTGCAAAATCCTTGTGTCCAATTTGGCTGCAACAATTGATTGCTCATATATTCTATACAAATTTCTATCAAATCTTTAGCTGCTTCATTTAAAGTTCACCAAAAAATTCTATTATTCGTCTGACCTGTTTTTGAACAAATCGCATTCGTTTGCCATACAAATAGAATGACATGTTTATGCCTTCAAAATGTTTAAATGTATTTATTTTCAATCATTTCATAAACAAGTATTCTATGAAAAACTAATTGAACTAACATAAATTAACATATATAAGCCAATACAAAAAAAAAACACCAGCCAACTACTTTTAGAATAACAAACAAATGCACAAACGTAGCCAGTGTACCTTGAAACCTTCCACATCGATGAACTCATGGAACATATTTGGAATTACTTTCCGTTCTGTAACAATCAATTGTGAATACATATTTAAAAATTGTGTTCACTTTGTTAGGGAATACGAAATTTTTCAAAAAGTGTTCATTAGCATATGGTTTTCACATAATATTCATTCATTTATAACAATATTATTATTATTATTGTTATTTTTATTCTATTTTAAATTGCTTTTTACGATGTATTGTTGTTATTACTGCAATAAATTGAATTTAAATGTAAACATTTTCGTCCATCGATTGCATTTGGATATAAAAGTAAAATATGCATAATATGTAACAACTATTTACATGGAATTCATTTATAATATCTAGTGTTGTGAACACACTCCTACACATACATACGTATATCAATTTGTTTTCTACTAAATCGATTAGCAGTAAACATGCGGATTTCTGACACGTGTAAATTGGGAAAACCTGCAGAATATTTCAGTGTAATGGATTCGCTTGAATATAAACCGATAAACATAGTAACGGACAACAAATATGCCAGTCTTGATGAATGAAAGCCAAAAAGGGAAACGTTGATATTATTACACGATTTTTAAAGTGGGCGAAATAGACGATTTGTATGGGAGGTACCCGAAGGCGTGTTGCCATATAGCGCATATGGGTTCTAATGGGAATATTTCTAAGTGTTACACTTTTGAGCCGTATCAAATGATATAATAAGCCGTGTTCGAAGAGATGCTTATCGAAATATTTGCAGCAAAGACAACGTGCAAGCTGTGCGGCAAAGTGTTGCAAATTCTCCATCTCTCTAAACTTTTCGCCGTTTGGGTGAATGGCGTAAACTAAGTTTGACCTTAAGATGACCCATACAAAAGTTAACAACTGCTACCACAATACCCCAACACTCGGCCGACAGGTTTAATGTGGGCCACCCTGTCATTTCATCATGGATAGACTTACACGAGAGCAACACTTGCATATCGTTAACATTTTCTATCAGAATAATAGTTCTGTTCGTCGAAATAATGATTCTATCGTTCCATCAGAGGCCATTAAATCGCTTAGGAAAGTGTACAAGAATTGCTCGAAAAAGTCGGGAATCTTTTGATGAGATAGCCAGACGTTCCCTGTTTAACCTTATATGGGTTCCTGGGCAGAGAGACATATATGGCAACTGTATTTTAATTTTTTTTTAAATGCTCAACTTGCGGTCTGAGCTTTGAAATCGGCCTTGTCAAATCTGTCAAGGATTGTGAAAGAGAGACTTTTGGAAAAGGTTCGCTGCTTTTGAAAAAACTCGTGACCACCATGAAAAATATAAACGGATTACGTTCGGAGAACACAGCTCATAGACTCATGAGTGGCTTGAATATTGGTCGATTCATCTTTCTCAAACTAACAAACTAAGTATGTTTGTTATCCTTAGACTGGTGTTTGATGTCGTTTCACAATTGTGGCCTGTGGTGTGATTAGAACATTAATGCAGATAGCATAATTGACCGCTATTATAAATTCATATGTGTTCAATTTTCCGTCCCGTTAAATATTTCAAATTATTAGCACAGGGTAGGCGGTAAATACAATTAAATTTGACATATTTTTCCAGCCACAAATAGACAAACCTATATCAACAGCAACAGAAATAAACACATACACAGACCCTTATCTAGGCATAATTCAAACAAATTTAAATCTGTTTTTTTTTTTTGACTCGAAAATCCAACATGTGTGCTGGGGCTCACATCGGTGGGCGAGCACGTGTGGGAGTTTATTTGTTAAAGCTTTAGTAAACAAATTTGAATTTTATTAAAAACCGCAAAAATTGGACACAAATGAAATGTAGTTTCGGTGCATAAATTGCGCTTCGGCCTCAACGTGAACAAAACCGCATAAAATCATGTAAACTCGCGAAATAAACGCTAGACAGACAGCAACATCGACAACAGCAACAGCAACAGCAACAACATTAACATCACCCCCCAAACAGCGAACAGCACCGGAACGACCACATTTACCACCAGTCACCTTCAAAACCCACAGAAACTGACACACTTGCACTCACGTTGCACACCTGATAGTGGGGCATAAAGTGTTGCACACACGCACAAACACACACACACACACAATGTACACTGTGGTTATGTGGAACGTGTCCATACGACACACACGCGGATGTTCCACTGCTAGTGGGACGGTGAGGATCTCGATGAATGGCGCTGGCAATGCCACAATTAAATAAAATGCAATGCGTTGCCATTGGAGCCACTCTGCTCCACTCGTATCCGGGGATCATTATGAAGGAGTCGTGGTCATGAAATAAATGATTTTCAACAATAACCAATGGAAAATCGATGGCAAAGTATTTCCAATCTTCTACGTCCACGGTGGATTTAATACGGATCTCCGGGTGCTATGATAGCACTTTTGTAGGTGGTGTACACGCATTCCATTTAATTCCATTTACTTAATTATGTTGGCGCAATACGGCTGGTGGTATTTGTGGTGTTTTTTTTTTTATTATTATTATTTTGTTTGGTTCCAAGCAATGACCTGGGCGGTTGCAGCTCAATAAAATCCAGTACGTAAATGAATCATAACTCGACTCAGGCGGGTACTGAACTTCGGAATTAGCTCAGGGGTCTCAGGGATTTAATTCCAAAATAGGCAAAATAGGAAAATCATTGTTTTGTGATTCTAGGTGGCAAACTGGATTCGGGTCATTAGCTGATGGCAGCGAAACTACATGCTGCGAATGACGTACGCAACAAAACGCTGTGACTAAAAACGCTCGGACTCAAAACTTTTAGATGTAACTTTCTATTATAACCGACATTTTCATGGAGTGAAGACCTTCATCGGCCAGTTTGGGCGCTATTGCGGAAATGAAACTGAAATAATTAAGACCTCTTCTAACAAAACGAATGACAACAAATTTTGTTGCTTCTGTTTTCGAGATCCCTCTAATTACATACTTATTTTCCTTAACATTCCATTAGAGAAGAGACGGGGATCTTCTCTCGAATCAGTGAGCTATGTGCGATATAATTTCTATACCTACCGACTGGAACCTATTGTTTAGAGAAGTTTTTACATGGCTTTTACTCGTAAAGTCGACAGTATTTACCACTGTATTTAAAAAAAAAATCAAATCGTAAATTATAATGTTGCCGTTGTTGATTTACGAAACTTAGTCGAATGTAGAAATATATTTTCAATTAATAATAGAATGCAATAGATGATCGGGGATATTTTATACCATATAGTCTGCTCCTGAGATGAGGTCTAAACGGGACAAAATTATGATAGCATAAAATAATTGGCATTCATTTTGGAAGGATAAAAGGTGTTTAGGCAATATGTTATGTGAGCATTAAAAATGACACGACTGTTGCAATGAATGCGACATCAAAAACCCTTTGGCATTACAGTAGCATAAAACGTAGCATTGCAGGTATATTTGGCCTAGTTTTATAGCAGGAGTGCCATAGGGTTCTTTTCTCTCTCCTGCTATTTTTCGTATTTTCATTGACGACCTGTTGGGTCAGACTGTGAACGCAACCTACTCTGGTGCGGATGGTAGAAAGCTCTGTCACTCGTTTTCGTTTGACTATCGGCCAAGTCCTGGTTGGCGATCATTGGGCTAGCCAAATTTTCGAAGCGCCGAAAGAGGCTTTGAAGTGTTTTAGGTTTTTTGAAGATGTGGTAGAAATATTTCACCACATATGAATGATTACACCACCATCCGGCCAAAAATGGAATATAACTCATAGACAAACAGACAATAAAGAATTCTTCGGACATGTTTGAAGTACAAAAAACAAAATGTTGACGTCTTTATGAAAACAAATTGGCTTGTCCACACTTCTCAGTAAATGCTTCAACTATTTGTGGTGTAGGGCAACATTGTGTTTTTATTTACAACTGCAGACGGCAACAATTGTTGAGAGAAGTTACTCTTGCGACGACATTTGTCAAATGAACATGCACGTCGATGGCTTAATTAAGAAAGGGCGATTTTCAAAATCGCGTTTTTTACATATTTTGGTAGACCATTGTCAAATACACATCCCAGGGCTTTGTGATCAAAAATACCGGATTTGTTGCCCTTTTGCAAATAGGCGTAACCAAAATAAAAAAAAAATTGTTTCATAATTAAATTTGTTGCGCATTTTTATTTAAAACTGCCATTAAAATTTATTTTAAGTTTTTCAAATGTTACAAAGTTTTTACCTTCTCCTGTAAAGTTACGAAAATGCGAGTTACGCCCTTTCTGAATTAAGCAATCGATGTGCACATGTAGACCCTCAGTTTTTTTCATATGATTTTCGATATTTTTCTTTTATTTCGAGGACAATATGTGTACTCAACAGGCAACAAATTAATTGTATGTGTAAAGGCAGGAAAAAAACATTTAAAGGGAGCGTAGTGTTGGAAAAAAATAGTTTTCTTTGTTGAAGCCTGTAATGGGATTTAGGCGCACTTCACTATGATCTTCTCTATTCTTTCATATTGGAGACGATGTCCCCATTGCGACCTCTCAAGTTTGCTTTATAAAGCGCGAAAAAGCTCGAGCTGACCTGTCTTGGCACTGTTCATAAAAAAACGATTTGCGTATAGAAAAGTATAAAAAATGAGTCGTAAAATGTAGGACTGGTGAACAAGTAGAGAATGGTTACAAAAACAAGAACGACTTAGATCCAATGACCGCTGGAAAATGTTGTTGATGGTCTTGACGGGATGCAAACCTGGATGTGGGCTGAGTGATGGTCGCACACACCGCTTACTCCAGCTTTCTTTTAGGTTCTTCAAACTTTAGAACTACGTTCTTGAACCATGCACCACATTGTGTTATCCTACGCCCCTAAGGAAGGCGTTTTTATCCCCACCATATGGAATCAGCAGCACACCCAAACAAAAATAGGTCATGCCACCGTCGACTGCGACCGGAACTTGCACTATTATTATCTTTGTCCTTATATTGGTCTGTTGGCTATTGTTAAATAGCAAGAAAATCTATATGCACACAAAATTTACATATGTATACATAACAGACGATTAAACAATTAAATTCTTTAAATAAAAAATAATTGTCATTAAAATTAAAAATCGCAAAAAAATAAACGACATTCACGTGAGTGAATCTATTTGCAGATTTTCAGGACAACATCGACAATGGCGGCAGGACGATGGATGCACCGTCAACAGCAGCATCATCAACAACAACAACAATATCGAAGTGAGTAACCACCAAACTTTTAACATATGTCACATACAATGCAATTAAATACGCTTTAATGCCATGCCCCGGTAAAAAAAAATCAGCAGAAAACAAATAACAAATGGACGGATTTGCATCAGGCTTGGCTTTAGAGCGCAGACATCTCTCGGTTTATGTAGGGTTGTTGGTGAATGGTTGCAACTATCGATTGCAATTCGCGTACGTGACATGTAGGGTGTACATTAGAGCGTACCACCTTACTTACTGAATTCCCTAAACATTCCATGAAGGAACAGACGGGGAACTTCTCTCGATTCAGTGAGCTCTGCGCGATATATCTATACTCACTAACCGGGACCTACTATTTAAAGCCGGCTCCGAACGGCTAATGCTTTTCTAGGGAAGTTTTACATGGCTAAGAGATTACTCTCTAACTCCTACAGTCGCCAGCATTTACGAGGTGGAAAACAGCCGCCGAAAGATGTTTGACAGTCTTACCCGTTTTTGAACCTGGGTTTACTTCTGTGATAGTCGCACACATTACCTACCACACCAAGGCCATCTACTTTAGAATATGAGAGAATATGAAGTATTTTTGCAAGGTAGTTTGAAATAGCGCTGGGGTAGCACTTTCACCTCTTTCTTTATATCTTCTGCATTTACAGTCGGATCTTAAAGTGTTATTCATCTATGTTTTTATCTCAAATACTTCAATTTCTTTGATTGAAGTTTTGAACTTGCAAGAGTTTAATGATGTTATGGGAGCCCTGATTTTATGTAGAGTTGTAGCAACTGATATATGATAGGGTAGGGTAGAACTTGAGTTCCTTGACTTCAAAATTAGAAAAATTTGCATCTTTGAGACAAAAAAAATGTAAAAGCGCGACCCCAACATTGGCAACAAGTATTTTTTCCAACTGCCTTGCAATAATACTTTTCTTCGAAGGTGTGCGGAGAACTTTTTTTTCAGGTACCGCCTAGTGTACATAGTTTATAGTTTTCCAAACGAAACGTCAGAGGACATATAATTCAATTGAATTTTTACAGTCTGCTGCAATTATATTACAACTCAGCAGTTTTCTGTTTAGAATTGGCAGTATCAGTGCCGTGTCTAAACATGAAATCCACAAAATACATTAAATACATATGAATAAGAATGCAGATAAGGGGTACTCATTAATGTAAAGGGTTTTCCAACAAGAGGTGTTAATTTGAATCACCCGGAATTGCGGTAGCTGAAGCTTTTATTCATTTGACAAGTAGAAACTACGCCACTACTAAAAATGGAACGACACGCGCTTCAACAACTTATTAAAAATATTCAAATTCACTACAAAAATAGTAAAAATCTAGCAGTCACAATTCGCAAAACTAAATAATTTTTGGGTCATCGTGAAGCACCTTGTCGGACCGCAATACGGAAATTGGTGACAAAATTCGAGCTGTTGGAACAAGTTAGTGATGTGAAGAATAAACCCGTGCATGTCGCTCAAGAACAACTGAGAATATTGCTGCTGTAGCCCAAAATGTTGAAGAAATGTTTGTCCATTTCTCGTCGTTCTTTGGAATTGGGAATTGGGTTCCACAAACGTCATTACTCCGTACTTTGCATAAAGACTTGGGTCTTAGGTCTTTTAAAGTTCAGTTAACACAAGAACACGAGCCGGCCAATCATCAACAACGTCGTGTCGTTGCTGATTTGGTTTTTTAAATGCATGAAAATGATCCGGAATTCCATCGTTAACAAGCAAAATTGTCGTAACTGGGGCTCGGAAAACCCAAGAGTTATTGCAGAGAAGCCTATTCATCCTCAACGTGTGACCGCTTGGTGCGGTTTATGGTCCTGCGGGGTCGTTGGACCTTACTTTTTCGAAAATGAGGTTTGATCAGCAGTCACGGTGAATGGATTGCGCTATCGAGAAATGATTAATGATTTGTTATGGTCGGAGTTGGATGATATTGATCTGGACAACGTTTACTTTCAACAAGACGGCGCTACGTGTCACACAAGCAACGAAACCATTGCTCTTTTACGGGAAACGTTTCCGGACGAAGAGTTGATCACAATTGGCCACCGAGATCTTCTGATTGAACACCTTGCGACTTCATAGTCTACGCCAACAGCCCAGAGCCGATTCCAGTCCTCAAAGATAGAACTCATGAGTCTATCGAGGACATAGGGCTGCCACTTTGCGAGTTGGTTATGGACAATTTCATGAAAAGGATATGCTGCTCTAAGCGTGGTCGTGTAGCCATTTGGCTGATGTTGTTTATCATTATTGACGGCATACCTTCCTCTTTATTACGATCATTTATCCCAAAAAAATTGTATTTTTCTTTGAATACCAAAATAACACCTCTTGTTGGAAAATCCGTATATTATAAACAGTGTTATTATAAAAGACCTGGTCTGATTTTTGTCAGTTGACAATTTTTATGAGTAACGCGATTTCTATTCTAAACAATAATTCTATTATAAACGCACCGGTAGGTGAGTTGGTAGCGTGCGGGTTGTGCCATATGATCTGTGCCACCCGGTTTACCCTTGGACCCAAAATTAGAATATAAATTCACTTTGTATTGTCATTAATAATCAATAAGTATTATAGAATTTTAATTCTTAAATTGATATTCGTATTGAAAAAACCCCCATATGAACGAACATTAATTTTATTTCGTTGCTTAAACAGAACAAATGGTCTACAAGTTTTTTAAAACCAATATGCCTAACACAGACTACAGTAAAATAATAACCAATCTGTTATCAATTGCGACCTTTGTTTTGATTAAAAAAATCACTAAATGCAAACTTATTTTGCCAAATGCCGGAAGCAATCTACACAGTTGCCATCATTTTCACTTCATATTTACAAATGCCTCATCATTGGATTTAATTAATTTAATCATAAATCAATCGGCTTCGTCACACCGTCAGACGGTGGTGCCACTAACGTAACTTTTTTTGTGTTCGGGCGTCTACTGTCTGAATGTATGTAATCAGTTCTGTGGTTAGATTTTTTAATTAATAACTAATGATTTAATAATAATAAATATAATTAATTACAAACTCAAAGTGATCAAATGTGTGTGTCTATTTGTGCTCTTTGAAATTGCAGTGGTTATGAAATATGTGCTGTTAAATACAATGGGATTTAGAGATTGATTGATAATTAACATTGTAGTTTATGGGATTAGTTTTTCTAAATGATAAATGCAGTGAACGATTGATGTCAAATAGTTGGCACCGCTTTAATGCTCGAGGTGAATCACAATTTTTTCCTATTTATGAATGGAAGGACGAAATTACGGGTAATGGGTGGTTAATGGCATTTACGAAATTGATATCCATTGTCATTCATTTATTAGTCAATAATACATAATCCATAGCTTTTGTTACAATGATGTGGTTTCCTTATATGCACAAAATCTCACTCGATTTTTTTTGAAAGATTGCTTTCATACTAAAATGGAATAAATATAACCATTAATATTTAGATTCTCGAGAAAATTGTCTTTCATTTTAGTTCCTGGGTTTCCCATTGGTTCCCACAATTTGAACACATGAGACAATTGCCTTTAATTTTATAATGCATTCTTTCCGTTATCTATGTCAAATTCGACGGTTTAAATAGCTTTCCTACAATCCAAAAATCGAGCAGTATCGTAACCCATGTGATAGATTAATTACATTTTAAATATTTAAAAAAAATTCAAGATTACCAGACTGTTCAGAAAATCAGAGCATCTTAAAATATTAAGAATTGTAGTCAAGGTCAAATTTCAATCTTTACAGACGGTTCAAAAATGAATATTGAAACGTGAACGGGTGTTTTCTCGCAAACTCTGAGAATAGAGATATTATGCACATCTAACTTCTGTAGTGTGAGATATCTGCTGTCTCCATGGCAGCCAAACAGATTTCCGATACAACGTACTAATCACAACATTTCCCCGTGTTTCGGTAGTATCGTACACCGATGAATGTTCTCTCATTTGCTTAGGCGTTAATATGGACCACGTAAGTGCTAAAATTTTCAACTCTTTCGCCACCATCGCCAAATTTTTTCGGAAGAGTAATCTTCAATTATCCACCGTCCAGTCCAGAGTGTACACCGAGCCAAAAGTACAACGATTTTTTTAACCATGTGTCTGGTTAATTTTTTCATGGTAAATATTTGATTACAAAGTCAAAATAACGTTATATAAGGTCAAATTAACATGAAAAATAGTTGAGTTAACATTATATAAGGTTGATTTTTTCGAGAGAGAGGCTGAAAAATGTGCGAAATAAACAACAATTCAAAGATCATTCGGCTCTGTTGTGTCGAAGTTCTTGAACTGCTTTGTGTTAGACGAAGTTCAGTATTATGTTACACGAAGTAGCAACGAATGCGATTGTGTTTCCCAGCCTCCCACACTTTTTCCCCTCTTACTTTTCTCTTAACATGTGAGAACGTTAGCTCGCTCTTTCAAAAACCCACCACCAAATGCTATCGTCACTGCTTGTTGAGCTGTTGGTTTTCAATGCTTTAATGCTTGCTTTTTTTGGGATATGCGCTACTAAACAGTAGTTCTCGTTTAATCGCTTAGATCTAGGACACTTATTACACCAATAATTGCTGCATAAATCATTGCAAATGGGTACCTATGAAGAAGTGTGACGGCTTCCGAAACCTTGCCTGCAATCAAAGCAAACACAATTCGTGAAGCTTTTTTTGAAAATTTATATTTCTGCAAAGAAATATAAAATTGTTAAATTGAGCATGCATTGTTTCAATAAATTAACAATGACATTTTTATATTAACAATTTTCATGGTTAAAAAATTCAACCACGGAGTAGTCAAATTAACTATTATTATTGTTAAATTCCAGTCAACAAGAAGATGTTCAAATTAACCATATATAACGTAGACTCCAAATCATGTTTATTTATGGTTAAGTTAACCTTATATAAGGTTAATTTTTCTCTCTGTGTACCTTTTCACTTACTGCACCCGAAAAAAAGTCACACAATCCGAATATCATAGGCGCAGTCATTGACAATCTTCTCCAATTCTCGTCACACACCATATATATCAACCAGCATTACTAGGCACCTCCTGCGGCAAAGATGAGGAAATCCCTGAAGCGACATATAACTCCACAGGTCGCTCCAATATGGACCTCACTCCTTTGAGGTACTCAATGGACTCATCTCCACGAGAAGGTCAGCATGCTGTCATTCAGATAACATAATGTACTGCTGACTAAACAGTTCCTGCTGACGTGTCACTTGCCATGTCGTCCTAACCATCAAATCCTGATGTTTAATCCACATACGTAAGGGTAATATCGTAAGGACATTCAAGACGTCATTCCAGAAGAAGCCAACACACTGTCAATATCGAATGCCCTGAAAACCATTCATCAATTGGCAATCTCTGAATCTGAATTGATGCAACAGAGTTCCAGATCAAAATCCTACTGCAATTTCGAAAACTCAGCGGTAGCTTCCAAGGCAAACGTTTTCTATCCTGGCACAACTAAGAGCTAAAAACTCCTACAGAGAACGCATTGTCACGGGCACTCTTCCTGCTTACACAACACTCATGATTCACTGCACTTATTCAATTGTCCGTCCAATCCCACATGACCACTACCCATTGATTTGTGGGCACGTCCAACTGAGGTGGCACAATTTCCTTCCAACATCCAATTCGATGCATAATTAATTAAAGATCACATATATTCTCTGAGCAAATAAAGTTCGCAACCATCAGAGCTGTTACAACCATGGCTGAGGCGTTGGAGTCTGACAAATTTTCCCGGAGTCGGATTCTGGAGTTGAAAAATTTGCTGGTGTCCGACTCCGATTTGTATTTACTTACATTTTCGATAAAATAAATAAAATGTATTATTAATAAGTAAATACAAAAAATAAAAATTTAAAAAACCTTTGTTAAGAAAAAAAAAAAATAATGAAAATTCCGAGTCGTCTCCGGAGTAGGAGTCGAGCTATTTTAAAATGCTGCAGTCAGAGTCGTAGTGGAGCAATTTTGACTCCACAGCCCTGATTACAACTACAACAAACTATGTGGCTTCCTGATCGTAACGACATAGCGGGGAACGAGATGACAGACTTATGTGCTAGGTAGGGCACTGAATCGGTGGGTGTGCCAGAAATCTCTCTCTTACGGATGACCTTTGTTGAATTATTGCAATGTATTGACCACTAACAAAATATGGGATTCTATATAAACTTGTAAGATAAACTGAACTTTATGGTCAGATATAAACCCAAAAACAACCTCACAATTATCACAGAAGTCATAACCTGGCACTTGTATTGGTATAACTTGGGATGACTACCGTAGAGCCTTCAACGAAGACAAGACTCACTCACTCACATTGGGAGCAGGTTCTTTGATAACCTTCGCAAAGAAGAGTATCACAATGGGTCATATAATGGCCTCCTAGTGAAACAGCTCCCATTCAACCTAACTCCTTACTACAATTTTTTTTTTTAAATATTCTTATACTAGCTGACCCGGTCCGCGTTGCTGGCCCTAAGCAAACATTAGTGTTGTATTACACATATTTATACAGGAAAGGGGAGTTTTTATCCCTTTTGCCATTTTCACCCCCTAAATGTAGATAAATCCAAACAGCCTATGTTACTCGCGGGGTTATTCGGAAGATTCCCTGAAAATTTCATCAAAATCGGTCTAGCCGTTTTCGAGTCCATACGTTACATACATACACACATCCATTTTTATATATATAGAAGATAGATTCCAGACAACGAATTCAATATTTTGAAAACATTTTCTGCTAAATCTGCTTGTAGCTTTTTCAGGTGATACTGTAAGCTTTAATTTGAGGCCAGTATTGTATTCTTTTTATTTGCCATCCATGGACGCACTACGTTCCACTGAAAATAAAGTTTTGCCAATTTAGGTATAAAAAGTGACGTACTTGATATTAGGAAATTGATTTCAGACAAAATGTCCTTGTAGCGTTTTTAGTTCGCACAAAGTAGCTGCTCGATGTCCTCGATAGCCTCACGAATTCTACCTATGAGGTCTTGAATTGACGCTGGGCTGTTGGCGTAGACCTTGTCTTTCAAGGGGCCCCAAATGAAGAAGTCGCAATGTGTTAAATCACAAGGTCTCGGTCTCTTTAAATGACACTTGGTCCATCTCCATCTATGTGTGCGTGGTCATCATATGAATTGTACTTTTACTGTGAGTGTTTTTTTTAATATTTTCCTTTTTTATTGTTTATTGTTATTTAGTTTTATTTGACAATTTTAGTCCCCATGAATTTACCCATCATAAAAGACAAATAATTTTCCGCTAATGTTAACAACAATCGTTCGGACATTTACTTCCGTTTCCTGTTTAATACCACTTAACTTTAAATACGAACAATTCACATATTCAGTACGACTTCATGTTCACCGACTGGCCATAAGAATGGCAACAGGACAAAAATAAAGAAAGAAAAAACCAAATAAGTACGAATGCCCGAGCCCGGGCGATACAGTCAATTTTTATCTATTTTGAAGAGATTAAAATGGCGGAAACACAAAACGGGACTCGTGCTGCCTAAGACGAGGACTGTGACATGAAATCACTTAAACTTTACTAATGTCCTTAGACAAAGCGTTATCAGAAACAAACAGACAATGGAATGGTTCAAATAGCATAGAATGTGTTATGTATGAGAGGAAAAGAAAGCAAGTACTTACTAACCTGTTGCTAAACGAGATTGCTGTTGTTATAAAGAATTTAATCGCCTCATGACAATATAAATGCTGCACAGATACTCGACGAAGAACCGCGACATCTGGAGTGGAGAGTGAGAGCGTTGATAATAAAACAGCGTCCGTGGCAGCTGATGATGGCAATGAAGATGCTTTTTGTGAAACCCGGTCCTTTGTTTGGCATTTTTTTGTGGGGGTGGGGTGGGTGGGGTTTTTGGTGGCTGGTTATGGCTTTATGATGACCATCACCCAATTACTGTTAAGACGGTGTCACTGTCACTGTCACTGAGTTAAGTAAACTGGACAAACACTTTGGGTCCTGTAATCCCGGACATTAGCCGCAACCGTTCCCTGGGCTTTATGGGTATGTGTGACCTACACATACGGGGCACATGCACTCTTTGTCTTAGTCCAAGTGAGTTATGACCTTGTTTTGTTTATGGACACTATCCCGTCTTCCTTTTGCACTTGAAGTATTGTGGTTTTTCATGAATTAACGCAAAACTAAGGAAATATTTTATTAATGTCTAAGGCTAATGCTGATAATCTGTATTTAATTTCATGGCTGCCAAGACTGCTTAAGAGAGACACAAATACATGGGACACACACACACGCACACTTTCTTTTGCCACAGGACACTCTAGCGGGGCAGACAACGTGTTACAATCACAGACTGTGAAGCTATAAACACGATTTTTAGTGGAGTGTTAAAAACAATAACTACGTTGTTCGTTGTTCGCTTTTTTTTGGCTTTGGCTGAAGGCTGGGCTATTGTCCTTATTGTTGTCCTTCTGGTTTATGGGTGTGCTGTTGCACTTCAGTTAAATCCACAGGAGGATTGAAAAGCGTCACAAGAACTTTGGTAAAACAAAAGCTGACTTTTATGAGTCTGTCCGATGAAGCTCACCAAAAAGATTATCCACTTTTCGATAACGGGGCGAGCTAACGTTTAATGTCCCTTGAATGTGCTCCAGCTGCAAATGGTGGATGTACGCCAGTTATTCGTTTTCTTTCTTTTTTATATTTTATAAACACTGTGGCATGAAGTGGACTGCTTTTGTATGTTTGCTTTTTATTTGCTTTATGTCACATTCAATAATATACGCCTGGGGGGAGGGGGAGCCACCAAATATTGCATATGTTTTCCTTTCAAAGGCGCCAACCAATCGAAATGTTATATTTCGTTTTTTTCTTTCTTTGTTTTTTTAAAGCACAAAACTAGAATTGTCGAAATAAATAACTTTCAAGGATTTTTCTCGTACCGCGGGCGTTTATTTTTCAAAAAAAAAAAACACTACATAAATGTTTGAATTTATTTATAGTGGTATTGCTAATGGAATTGTTTTTCCACGAAAATGTTGTCCATTTTCTGGATGGACATTCGGTGGTTGTCTTAATTATGCAAAATGATGTTTCATGCTAACTTCTATACTCTGCTCACTTTACCTACTGGAACATTTTAAATATGATGCCTAGTAGTTTGCTGGTTTTTCAGTTACAAAAACCTCAACACTTAAATGTTTTTTGTTGTTTTTTCCACTTTTTTTCTTCCCGTTTTCATTTACATAATTTGCCGTTTGTCACTTCCATTAGATTATCACTTTTTTTGAGGGGGGGCTTTATGTATATTTTTCACCAAACTTATCGTTTATTTACAGAAATATTTTTTCGTTAATTTTCATTTCAATCACATTTGGTTTTAGTAACTTTTTCTAATAACACACACATTTTATTTTTACGTGTAAAGAATTTTTCTTTTTTTCTACAATTTAGAGTTGGGTTTTTATCAGATTTATTTTTTAGTATTACTTTAGGGATTATTTTGTTTGACATGCATGCTTTTGAAATTTTAATGGTTTTTTTCCGTTGCATCACCTGCAAAGAGATAAAAAGAAATAAAATATTAATTTGAATTCACCTGGGACACGGTAAATGAATATAAAACAAAAATATATTTAAATCGTTAGGTGGTAAAATTCGTGAAACAAAAACCATAAATAAATTTGAGTATACTTTTTTTTTGAGACTTTAGAAGTTTTCATAAAAAGAACTGTAGAACAGTTCCGGGTCATTGACCTCTATAACAGATATTTGTAATTGACTTTCAGTATGAAATTTAGCTGGAAGGAAACTGGTTCCTTAAAAAAAAAATATTCCATTATGGCGGATGTACTTCGAAATTTTGTATTTAAAAACAGGGTTTAAACGACACCTAGTCTGTCTCTTTTGAACATTCGCTGGCCATGGGTAACTTTTTTTAGGTGTGTAGTGCACGTGTGTAATAATTCTCCAACGTTGCAATTCCCATCAAAATCACAGTTCCCACTATTTAGTTGATTGCCGAAATTCATTCCAATATTGTGTTTCGCTGGTGTATATTATTCCAAAGGCACCACTGAGTTGTCAGTCATTTGCTAATTGTCACCTTTGGTGTTGGATATCATACGTTGGTTCCAACATTAAACGGTGAATAACAAATGTTATCAGAACCATCTACTGAGGCAACGAGAATGCGTTGACGTAAACGTTACGAAAACACACGTACACTAACACTATTAAACGTAAGCTTATCTATGTAACTCTGTTGTTAGTATATATATATACCTGGGATCAGAAAACAAACTAAGTTGTTTCAATCAATACCATTTTGGCATTACAGGTGGTCGTACCAGGATTTGTTGTTCTATTTCCTTTTCCAATAATAAATAGAACATTTCAACTTTTGCTTTGTTATGTTTATCAAGTTCTCAGAGTGGTCAACAAATGAGAAAATAGTCATGACGTCCTGGAAATGGAAATAGGAAATGAAGTTGCGTGAGTGAGAGAGTTAGGAATGACAATCCGGTAATGTATACCCCAAACTTTATGAGCCACAATAATTTAAACAAAATAATGAAATGTAGGTCGAGACAAAATGACCGTACATGGACCAAAAAACATCGCGAACGAGGCACAAGCTGCCGCCGAAACTCATCGAACTAGAAACATTTACAAAGCACCCAAACGACTTTTAAGCAAAACATCGTCCTCTAAAAAAACCTCTTAAACTACCTCTTGGACCAACTTCTACACCGAATTGTTGGAAACTCCACTTCTTTAATCCGAATTGCCCCGAACGAGTTGTCCATCCTCTTGCCCGACCAACAACAAATCGAGAGAGAAGATCTATGGACGTTAACGTCAAATTCTAAACCGAAATCATAAAATGATATACACACGGTCTCATGCGAGCCAAAAGTTCCTCTCAATCAGGGTATGTTGGGACTCTATGACTATTACCACGGGCGTGTACACATGTTAATGCTCACCAAAACACATTGGTGCCTTAGCAGTCTTTTATAAATCGAACTCAGATATACGCAGTCATGTTTGACTAGATTAAGTCGTTTAAAAATTCTTCAAAATTGAAAGGGACATTGATGAGGGATTTATATAAAATTAAACATTTTTTTCCCTAATGTTCGCTACTGCCGATTTCTAGTTGTCGGTTGGTTGGTTTTTCCCATGTAATCATTTTGTCCCTATTTTTTAACTAGTAAAAAAAAATGAAATTCGTGCGAAAACAATAAGTCAACCGATCCTGAATGACTGACACTTTTAGGCAAAACGCAGAAAAATTAAAAGTCACCTGTCCCATAAGCTAAGAAGACTCTGACTGACAATGTTGCTTCGGTATTACAAATCCACAATGACGTGGAAAGTTTCTATTGATACATTGACGCGTTATTCGGTTTCTGCGAAATGAAAGAAATAGTAAAATAATTTTTTTTAAATACCATGGAACAGGCATTTTTTCAAGGAGAATATTCCACAAATGTTAATTTTTAATGGCACCAGAAAAAAAAACTCTTCTCTCTTCTTAAGGGAAATCCTTCTTCGTGACATTAAATGTATACATGATTTAATTTTAATATTTAATACATAACTTGAAACCTCAGTTGTTAGAGCTTGCATTATGTTTGTAATTTAGTTATAAATATAATTGTTCATAAATAAAAAAAATAAAATATTTAATACACTAGAGAAATATTTCCATTGCATCGACATGAAAATAGGGTGGAAAGGGATCGTGAAAATGAATATTAAAATGGAAAAACTTTGAAGGCGGCCAAATTGTTGATACTAAAAATTAAAAAATCAATCCTAATGAGAACTATTAATAAGGAATACTAATGATATTGGGCTAATGGGAACGTAACCATTCCCATTTTGTTGTCTTTCATACAAATCTACCACTTCACGTATTTGTAATTCCCGCCAGGTATTTCTTGGACATGAAAATGCCGTCTAAGAGCGAGGGTAAACGTAAATCGGATCATGCGATTGAACTTTTTTTACTTATTCACAAATACCTCCATTGTATCTCTCTTGTGGTTCATTGTTTTTCGCCAACTCAAAGACCGTTTCACTCACTAATTGTTCAAAATATTTTACACACGCCATAAAATCAATCGATTTGTGTAATTTACGAACAATGGCAAACTTTTGATTCAGTGGTCTTGAAATGAATTTGCAATTCTATTTTTATATATATTGAAAGAATTCCGATAATGCTTTCAGCAATTTAAATGCAAATAGTTTAGTTTGGAAAACATATGAAAATTTCAGAAAAAAAAAACCAATTCAAAAACTCGAACTATGTACATATGTATGCCTTTTTACAGATCGATGTCCTTTTTTCCTAATTGAATTGAAGTTGAAACGGTTAGTTGAAAGTATTATAAAGGGTGTTTTTTATTGAGGTATAGAACTTCGAATTGAAATAAAACACAAGAAAATCGTTTTAATGTCCATCAATTTGGCTTTATTGGAAGGATAATTTTATGCCATTAATGTTTAAATATGATTTCGGGCATGTGGCCGCCGCGGCTGGCTCGAATAAAGCCAATTCTACAGGTCCAATTTTCAACCACTTGTTGGAACCACAACTCATCCACATTCATGCCATCCAATTCGGGAACAAAATAGTCGGTTATCATGGCTCTATACCGGTCTCCATTAACGGTAACTGACTCTCCAGCATTATTTCGGAAGAAGTATGGCCCAATGACTCCACCAGCCCATAGAGCACACCAAACAGTCAGTTTTTGTGGATGTAATGGTATAAAATGGACGGAACTTGCGGTGAACTTCGCGAACTGATCCATTACTTTCGAAATAAATTGGCACGATTTTCAAGCGTTGTTCTTTTGTCAACCTGTTCATGATGAAATGGCAAACCAAACTAAATATTAATCACTTGACAACTGACAAAATGGCCGCCAGTTAAAAAAGTGATGCCAACTTAAAGTTCTATACCCCAATAAAAAACACCCTTTATGAAAGTTATAATTCGTTCTACTATAAACTGTGCCTATGATAAATGTATATTAACAAAGTACATCCGTAACTCATTACGCTGGCAATTGCAAATACTTTAAAAGCTTACACTCTCACTACAATTGTCAGATATTTGTAATCACTTAACTTTGGAATATTTAAAATCAAATGAACAAAAAGTCACAGAACTAAAAATGTATGTTTCATTTAAATGCTTTCAATAATTTGCCAATTTGCCTACATTTAGGACTGAGTGAAAACAGATGCAGAAATTCAAAACAATAGAAAAATTACAAAAGCAAAAACGCTTTTCAAAATGATAACACAGGCATGCACAAAGCCCTTTGCCATCAAAGACATAAAAACAATGTAATCGAAACCCCTGAGGAATCTGCAAAAAAAAGTCAAATTTTCAACAAACACAATAGACAATTTCGTTGTCGTGATGGTTTTTGAAAATGAATTGATGAAAATAAAATCAAGGCAATTAAGTGTAAAAGGAGAGAAGGGTTGATGCAGCACAGTTCAATTCGGGCCTGATGCGGTTCTTTAATAATTATATTCTTTGTTTATAAACAAAGAATATACATATCAGTGGCCACAAACCATAATGGCCAACCTCGAGTTAGGCAAAATTGAGTATTTATTACCATCGCGTTCAACCCAAGAGTTCTTCTTGTTGAGAAGCCTCTCCATCCTCAACGTGTGACTGTTTGGTGCGGTTTATGGTCCGGCGGCGTCATTGGAAATTACATTTTCGAAAATGGGGTTGGATAAATAGTTACGGTGAATGGATTGCGCTATTGAGAGATGATTAAAGATTCTTTATGGTCGGAGTTGGAACATATTGATCTGGACAACGTTTACTTTCAACAAGACGTTGATACGTGCCACACAAGCAACGAAATACTTTCCGGACCATGTTATCTCTCGAAGAGATGATCACAATTGGCCACCGAGATCTTGTGACCTTGCGACTTCTTTCTTTGGGGCCACGTGAAAGATAAGATCTACGCCAACAGCCCAGCGTCGATTCAAGACCTCATAGCTAGAATTCGTGAGGCTATCGAGGGCAGCCACTTTCCAATTTGGTTATTGCAATTTTCATGAAAAAGATGTAGTCCTGCAATCGTGGTCGTGGTGGCCATTTGGCTGATGTTGTTTGTCTATTAACAGCATACCTTCTTCTTTAGTATGAAGTAAACTGTCGCTTTAATGGAAGATTTTTTAAGACATTTTTCATTTTATTTGGGAATTATTCATTTGTGATGAAATATTGTCAACGATCAAAAATAACGTTTAGATATGTTTTAGTAAATGCATATTATTTTTATGTTTTTTTTTAAACAAAATGTTTCTACAAACTTGGGGAAAAAATTAGATATGTATTAAATATGCTGACCCTATACGAAGCATAGTTTATGATTAAGCTTTAGTTAGTTTTCTTTTATTTTAAGAGTCATACAATTACAAAGCTCATCAGCTTTTTCACTCTATTCAGGGAAATACTATATCTGTTCCTTACATTAATATCAGATACGAAATATATACATACATTTATGTGTATACCGGGTGGATAATATTTAATTTTTCAATTATTGGCTATTTTCCTCTCTAAATTTTGATAAAAATATCACTAAAAATGTTGGGAAGTAATGCAAAATCATATCCAAGGTCAGTGTTATATTGTCACAACTGTGCGCTTATTGAAAAGAAGCTTTAGCAACGCATCAACAAGTTCCAATTTACGGTTACAAGATCCAATTTACGCAGCCATTGAATGCATACGGCCTTCGAGCATCTCGAGACGGAAAAATGTGCTCCCAAAATCATCATTTCCGATGAAGGTCATTTGTATTTCGTCGATCGAAAAACCCGCACATGACATAAAGATAATTACAGTTTGTGGCGGATTTTGAAGCCACCGATCATTGGACCATTTGTCTTCGGAAATATTGCCAGAAAATTTAATTGGAATTGTTTTTGCTCTTTCAAATAATCCAAATATATGCAGAAAAATTAGCTTTTTATTCCATTTTCTTAAAAGGTTTCAGTATTGTAGATGACAATAAGGTAATGGGAAATTCAATTGAACCAGATTACAGCACACATTTTTCAAAAACTGGAATCTAAAATATACTTTAGATGCAACTCAAAGCCGAAGTATTGATAAACACTCCTTATCTGCCAATTAAACATAGAACATTTTGAATAGTCAACATTTATATTAAATAATGGAAACCGTTAAAAGTTGCTATTGCTCTTTATGTTAAATTAAATACTAGAATATTGAAAATAATTTTATTATTTTTATTCTTTTCAATATGTATGACGCCACGATGTCTAAAATAAAAAATATATCTAAACATAAAAAGGTTTCCTAATTTCCTGCATATTTATTGCATTTTCATGGAAACAAAATATCAAATTCTTCTTCGGAGAAACAAACCTGCGATGAAATAAAAGTAAAACTCAACACTTTAATTATAAACACATTTAATTAATACCGTAAATACGGTCCTTGATTTGTATTTTAGATGACATCAAAATACATATTGCAATATTTAAAATTCGTAAACACAATTTTAAATTACTAAAATATCACAATATTTGCTTCTGCAATTAACCGTAAAGAAAGTAAAAACCCATGAATGTGTATGACGGTGCTAACCTTACAGAAATAAAATTATTTTTTCTTAGAAAAACATTAAACTGCAATACGGCACGTGTTTTCCGTTAAAAATTTTCAAAGAATTTTGTGCTCATTATCCATAATAATAAGTTATTGCCATAGGAGAACAAAACGTTATTAATTAAATGGAAATTGAAATTTGAGATTAAATCCCAAAATTCTTGTGAACACTTTTGGTGCTATTTCTCCCCAGTGAAATGGATATTTATAGTATAAATAAAACTTTAGAAATCGATAGGTGGCTTTTTATACATTCTTAATTATTGGCCTGGCGTATTGTTCATTAGGGTTGGAATTTAAAATCAATATGGCAAAACAAATATTGCAAGATTTCAAGATTTCAAGAATCTGCCAACACTGAAATTAATGACATTTCAAATATCAAAAATTCTAAAGTTCTCTCCGTATATTTATGATGAAATAATGAAATTTTTCAAATATCGAAAATTCTTTAGTTCGCTACATATATGTTGGTGCATTTAAGACTTAACTCCTTAACATTTCAATAATTAACATCAAGTGCACAATAAACTGTTTATGAAATCGACATTTACTTGATTGATATTATTTTTGTTCAAAATCTCTTGTTACAAAGATTTTAAGACCATAACTTTGAAACTTCAACAATATAAGAAATATTTTTTTCAAGTTACGTAGAACTTTAGTTTTTTTTAATTGGTTGGCTGAAATTGTTGGAAAACCTGATTTGAATATCGTTTTGATATTAAATTTAAGCTCATTATTATATTTCCAAATGGCACACAATTGCCATTTTTAACCAAATATTTTTTTTAGTTAAAAAAAACAAATATTTTCCAAAATGTTTTCTGTATAAAATTGATAAAAAAAAAAATACAAATGAAAAGTGACCTAGAAGTGGAAACGAAAGATTTCTCAAAAAAATCTTACACAAAATTGGTATATTTTTTGTTAGGAAAAATTCCACCAAATAAATGGTGATGTTTTCATAATTTTTAGATAATATTTAATTTTTTGTTTTTAGTAATTTTTCATATGAAAAATAACCCAAAATTAAAAATTAAGTGAGAATATTGGAACCTTTCGACCGGTAAAACATTTGAAAACGTTTTCGATACACCAAAAATACAGCACATCGAAACATTTCTTTGCAAACGACTGCGGGTTTTGTATATTTTATTCAGAGGAAATATTTAATATATAAGACGACTTCTCGTTTTGTTAATTGTTTATATGCCATTTGTGAGACCCTAAGCTTTTTTATGCATATGTGACCCGGCATATGAAAAAAAAGTCCACTTTTTTTTTGGTTTCGATTGTTTTTGAGACGCTCTTCGCGTGGTGAAAACTAGAAAGTCCTAACATAAGCCACCTTTTCATAGGCCGGGTCACATATATTGCTGATATGATATAAGAGGACATTCCAGACGGGGGAAGGAAAACTATAATTGAAAGTTGTGTTAGTGTTTCAAATAACTTGTCGTCGTTTATTTTGAATACTTGAATTTTTTTAATTTATTTTGGGAAATTCTTCATGTGGGATTTTTTCATTTTACTAATCACCCTTGGAGCCAAATAAGTATAAAAATTTACTTTGTGTTGCAATTAAATAAAAACAATTAAAAAAAAATATGAATTTTTTGGGAAATAAAATACAAACAAAATAATTTCCGACTTAACTTTGTTAATAACTCTGAAACTGTCATTCGGATTAAATAATTTGAAATAATTTAGTGATCTATTTTTTTTAGAATTTATGTCACAGAAATCGGGCAATACGTTTCTGAGATAGGGCAATTTATAACCCAAAAAAATTAAAATTAAAAAAATGTCCGCCAATTTTTCTCCGTGGACTACAGTACATCAGAATTGTATAGTAGTTATTCATTACATGTTTTTTTTTTTTGTTGCATAGTGTAATCCACACATTTCTTTTATCCTTTCCTACAATCTTGTTTATTTCCTTAGAGAACAGGAAAAAAAAATTTTTTAGGATTCAAATGAAGTCTCGTCAAAAAATTTGTTTATTTTGTTAAAGTCCGGGGAAAACCCTATTTTTTTTATTTACGATTCAAATAAAGTCTCGTCAACAAATGAGTTTTATAAAAAAACTTTTTAATTTTTGTAAACACAATTTTCATTTTCATTTCTGGCATATGTATGTGTTACACTTTATTTCATCCGACAGTGTAGGTCGACACGAAATTAGGTAAGGTTGCAAAGACTTTTTGCAGTTATATTAAAATGCCTGCAAACTTTAGAAGCCACTAATTATTGTGTACACTTGTAGTTAGGCCATAATTTCCATCTGTGGGAAAACCACAAATTTGTCATTGAAAATTATTGTCTCAGTCGTCTATTAAGAAAAGAGGCTAAGGTCCTAGTCCTCTTTTATTCCTATTTTTTATAAATTATATTGGCAATAAATAATTAATAAATACAATAAATCGAATGTGTTCGTTCGTTACACATTGTCAAAGTTGAAGGCACAGTTACATGGATTTTCCCAGTATTGAGAACCTGTTCTATATCTGACATATATGGGAAAACCAGAATTAAATAATGTCTGAAATCCGGTTTATAACGCTTCCCATAATGACGATTTGTAACGAACGAACAAATTCGCTTTATGTAAATAGTCTTTTACTATACTTTATCAGGCCATGTACTTTTTCGAAAGGTGTCTCAATTTCCTAGTAAAACATATTTTTCTTCCAATAGACATTTGTATTGAAAATTATATAAATGTTCTCGACTTAATAGACCAGTAGACTCAAAATCGATTTCAAACTTAAAATGTTCTAACATTTCAAAATGGCCAACATTTTTAAAT
The DNA here is from genome assembly GCA_958296145.1 of Hydrotaea cyrtoneurina. Lineage (NCBI taxonomy): Eukaryota > Metazoa > Arthropoda > Insecta > Diptera > Muscidae > Hydrotaea > Hydrotaea cyrtoneurina. The sequence goes on along the minus strand of OY282514.1, from coordinate 43,394,428 downwards.
GTCTTTGCCTGAATCAATACCCAATTGATTCAATAAAAAAAAAACACACACACACAAAACTTCAAAAACCCAATAAATTTTCTCGAAATTCGTTTGATCACAAAGGACATGTCTTCCTTCACACACAAAAGTATATAGACATATTTTCAATTAGACTTTGTCCACACACTTTAAGCCAGAAAGGCTGTTAGTAACACAGACACACGTATAAGAAAAAATTGTCACACAAAAAAAAAGGAACTAAAAGAGTTACGGTTTTTGGTTTTAAACAATTGACACTTTTGTATTTCATTTTCTTTTTTTTGTTTGACAGGAGTGAGTGTTTTTGGGATGCGGCCCAAATGTGTTCTTTTTTTGTGTTGGTTAACTTTTTCCATTTTGCTAATATCATTTGATTTTTGTTGGTATTATTTTTTTTTTTATTTTAGTGCGACTATTTCAAATCACAAAAAATAGTTTGGGGTTTTTGGTTCAATTTCGTTTATTTGTTGTAAATAGATTTTGTTGTTTCTCTTTTTTTTTTTTGTTAGGTGGGGTTATGGTTACTGTGTCAGCTTTCTGGTTAAGGGAGGTTTTTATTGACAGGGGTGGGGAAGTGTAAGGGGCTGAGAATGGTTGTTGGTGTTTTGGTTTGTTGAATGCCGGTATTTCGTTGGCTGGTAGAAAACGAATGTTTTTTAATTTCCGCTTTCGTGCTAAACATACATTTTCATTTCAGTGACGGATGCTGTTTTCTATTTCAGATTTTTCTTTATTTGATTTTTGTTTTTTTGTCGTTGTTGTTGCCGGTTGTCGGGTATGACAATATCATTTCGATACGTTTTTTATGGCGGAGAGACACCGCCACAATTCGATGAAATCAGATATGGAAACCTTTAAAACATATTTAGGCCATACTAAATTCGATCAGACACTTTTTGGTGGATGTCAGCGATAACGTTGACGTGTTGACTTTTAATTTCAAAGAGTTTCACAGTAAAAGGGATGGAGGATACTGTTTAAATTTGTGCTATAATTTTAAATGAATTTTTATTTAAAAGAATCTGAGCAAGCTCCACCAATACAGATGTACTTAATTTTATCTATTCCTCTTTGAGGCACACTCTACCATCTTCACTGAACCTTAAACGCACACTATGTTAAATTATACCGGAATTTCCTTTAGTCCGGTTCCACCTTTGCTTATGTTTTCACTTTTTTTTGTCGTTTCTTGATTACTTTCTTGGACAGGCGTTTGTTTGTGTTGGGTTTTTCCTTGGTTGCTTATCGAACTTTATTTCCTTTATTTGTTTGATCGACGAAAGGACATTCGCAAAGGGACCGTAGTGACCGGTCACTGGAAAAACAGAAAAGGAAAACAACCATAACTTTGCAAATACATGCCAAGATTAATATCAGGTGGGTGGTTTTCGTTGCTTTGAAATAAAGCCATGGCCGATGGGAAAGGTCTGAGCGGGGAGGGAAACCTTTTGAGTTTGATTAATTTTATTTCAATAAACTTTAAACTGATAGGAAAAACACTTTCATTTTATCTCCAAACAACTTTTTGTTGTTCTTTCTTTTTAGACTTTTCTCAAATATTTTCTTCAATGAAATGCCAAGGATTTCGTTTAGAAAATCCTAAAGGAAAATAACATAAAATTTTTTATTGTTTTGTTTTGCTTTAAGCTGACCTTAAATCACCTCTTTTCACAGCAAAGAAACGAGAAAACTTTTCCGTAATCGCCCAAAGACATCCAAGACGCGTATTTTTGCGACCGTATGACCGAATTTCTATACCGTTAAACGTTTTAACTGCGAATGTATCTGCGCTATAATTACACCGACGAACTTTAGCGAACGAACCGTACACGGACCCTACCGCACGTTTACTGGCTCCAAAACAGCTAAAGTGCAATTGCACATTATCGGCTTCATCAGTATTGCCATTGCCATCGAAATAGCGATAAAATTCGAACTGTCGTCACAGGGACCAACCGCCAGCACCTGATGTCGTCTTGTGCTGCTGCTTCTTCTTTACCAAACTGTTGAAATTGTTTCGTTTGTTATTGAAGTTTCGGTTGATTTTTCCAATGCTTGACAAGAAACTCCGAAATTGACACGGTCACAGCAAAACACCGACCGACCGTCCGACCCGATATTTTTTTTGTTTTCGTTTTTTGTACAACTTATTTTTTTTGGTTTTTTGTATTTGCCTTTCTTGGACAAAATCACTATTTTTTCTGATATCTCCTCTTTTTCAGTAATTAAAATTTTCTTTGCTGTTGTTTGGCACTATTAAGAAAGCTTACGCCGTTATCAAAGCGACCGTAAAATCCTCGTGCTCCTTGTGGATGCTGGAGCTTAACTGAACTACAAAAATTTTCCCAGAAGTTTTTACCGTGTTCATCACAATCTACCTACAGTGGAGAAACGCCAAAAATACAAAAACAAAACAGTCAAGTCAGGCAAAGCATCATTTTTCCCTTGCACATGTTGTTGTCGATGGTCGGGTCGTTTCACATCATAGAGTTGTTGTACTTGTTGTTGCGAAAAAAACAACTCGCCAAAATTCCCTTGCACGGGAAACACTCACAGGCCACAGCATCCCTGCTTTGCTTCGCTCTCATTGACAAGGAAAGCTTAGCAAATAGAAAGTTAAGGACAAACTTTACTTAACTCACAAAAAGGGAAATTTGCCTCACAGAACACGTTGAGGTTCCTGCCTCTCCTTAAAGTTACTAAAGCTTTCAAGGCAATCTCTTTTATAAAAAGCTCTAACAGGCACTTGCATACACTCTTATGAACACACCAACTAAGAGTACAGGCAATGCTGACAGGACATATTCAGCAAGTAGTAGGCATACGGTGTCTCTTCTAAGCAACAGCTTTTATGCAAACTCTCTTTTTGGTTTACCACCCTCTCTCTCTCTCTGTCTCTCTCTTCGTATTCCTTTTTCTTGTCACTGTAAATCCCCTTCGATGCCTTGTTTACTCTTCTCTAATCCATCCTAACCATATCTTTGTTAACCTATCACCACAACAACAATAAAACCATTCCAAAATTGTGCCAAAACTTTGGCATTTTTTTTCTGCTGAACAATTTCGTTTAGTTTATATCATTCGTTATGCATTCTCTTGTGTTCTTTTGCGACTGCTGTTTTATTTTTCTGTACAGCTTTAACTTGTTGTTGCTACTAGCACATTTACTCTCTTCTAATTCACCGAGTATTGAAGTCAATGCCATTCACCGCCACTTTGATTTCATTGACAATCACATGTTGTTGTATGCCACTCGTTGAAGGCAACCACCACGAGAGCAGCATACGCACCATGCAACAGTGAATTTATGTTTGAGTATTTGTTGCTGTTGGCTTGGTTAGTAGCGGCATGTGATTTCAGTATATGTGGGTGTACGGAGATATGAGGCTTTCCACGTCCAACGGATACTTTAAATGTGTTACTAAGGGCAGTCAGACCAAGTGACAAGTTATGTTCATACAGACAATGGACCCTATGGGTCTCCGAGTGGTGGTGCATCATAGGATGTTCCACCCTTCCTAACCTAACCTATGTTCATACAGAATGGTTCCAATTGGTACCGTCTGATTCGAAACGAGAACCTAATTGATCGAAATGCGCATAAAGCTGTCACTGTGTTTGTATATTAAACGGAATAACCCTACTTCAAATCCATCCGAAGTGTTTTTTTTTGTTCTATAATTTGTTTTTGGTTTTTCCATATCTTGCACACGAAGTATATGTTTTCACAATAATAACGAGTTGTTCTTTTTTTGGTAAAGCGATTCATTTTTAATAATGGGAATAAAAACGTGTGACAGCAGAAAAATCTCAGAGTTGTCACTTGCACAAAAAAATTACACTAAAATTAAAAAGTCTACTCTTACTCAGACACCCTTTATGATGCCCATTTAACCTCAAAGTATGTTCAAGCGTAAAGGGATACGATGTAATTCTATCCAATCACCTAGATTAGAAATATCATGCAGGGGCTATAATACTCGTTAAACAAGATTCAAATGCGAAATTTTACATAACGTTTATTACAGTAAACCCCAAGTAAATACCTCTTTGGAAATATCAAGGTTTTTGAGTAATTATCCGAGTAAGAGATTCAACGAACCCCATATTATAAAGGGTTTTCCAAGAGGTGTTATTTTGAATCACCCAAAGCGTTGAAAAGAAACAAGTTTGTCCATTCCTCGTCGTTCTTTAGCTTAAAGACTTGAGTCTTATAAAGTTCAGTTAACACAAGAACTCAAGCCGGCCGATAATCAACAACTTCGTGTCTTAGCCGAGTGGGTCCTTGAAACGCATGAAAATCATCCGGAATTCCATCGACAAATCATCTTGACTGAAGAGGCCCATTTTCACCTCTTTGCGATTTGGTTATGGACAATTTAATGAAAAGGATATTATCCTATAAGCGGGGTCATGGTGGCCATTTGGCTGATGTTGTCTTTCATTATTAACGGCATACCTTGCTCTTTATTATGAAATAAACATCCGATCATTTATTTAAAAAAAAATTTAATTTTTCTTTGAATAACACCTCTGGTTGGGCAACTCTGTATAAAAAAATCGATATATGAATTTTTCACTTTTATTTTGGGGTTATTGTTTATTTTTGTTTGGGGTGTTTTTTCACATTATAGGTTTTGGTGATATTGCCCCCAAATTTGGGGTGATTTTTCAATACTGAACTTATTAGGTGAACTACTGAATTATGATAACTACAAATAGATAGAATTATTTGAAGCAACTACTGGAAACTGATTTCTGTTGGAGAAAAATTACCTTTGATCCTCGTTAACTCGTCAACAAGATCTGGCATTAATTTTGTCATTCCGCTTGCAAGGCCATGAAGTATTGACATTCGAAAATTGTCCGAGGAATAATACTTGGCTGGTTATACGGAATGACCGATATGTGTTTTTGTATTCATAGTTACGAATTGGAATTTATGACAAAAGATTCGGTTTACAGGACTTTTGGGATATGTTTGTGCTGGCTGTAAATAACGTAACTACATTGTATTGCGACACAGGGTCATGTCGCCATACTCGTTCAATACGCAACAGCGAAATATAAAATATCCTACAAGTATTTAATGACAAACCTATTCCATCCCTCGGCGGCGGTTTGTGGTTTATAAAATGTTGTACTTATGTCCATCCTCATGACTTTACAGAACCTAGGAAATAAAATAGAGTGATGGGTTTCTATGCCTATGTTTGACTCATTTGAGTACATGCATGTTATACAAACTCATACCGCAATCAATTACTCTGCCAATATACTAGATGATTTAGAAATGTATTTGTATACATTGTGGGGAAGATACGCATTCTAATACTAAATGGGGAAGTTACTTAATGTATAGACGAAGTATGTTTCTAACTACGTGGGACAGGGAATTTTATGTTAGTTTGACGCCAAATGCTTGAACATACAATCGAGCAAAGTTGCTTATTTACACCATTTTACTCAACCCATAAACTAAAGACAAACTGAGTTTATTTGTCTACTTATGTACTCCCATTGGGTTTATCTTAAATATCATAAATATATTTTTGAGTAGAGGACATAATTTAATTATTTTAATTCCAATCATTAAAAAATTAAATTTACGGATTTATTTGTATTACTACCCCAGGCCACACTTTTGTGCAGGGTGTTGCAACTTAGTCATTAAATAGCTGAGCTTTTTTCGCGTTTCACTCTGAAAGAAGTAGCCACTGGTGATAACCGTAGTTGAGCTGTTAGAGTCCTCAGTTTGAAACTCCGTATCTCAGAGGACTTGGATGTATAATATTTTTCCAAGAGGCGCTAGACAGTTTCCTTGTACTTTTTTAGGGTGTGAGGTTGAGAAAAAATGAAGAATATTTTGTTGTTTCCTTTCGACAAGCGGCATGTGTGTTGGTTCCTTGAATAGTTGTGTCAAGTTAACGTGCACGGCGAAAAGCTCAGCGTATTGACTCTCCAGAGATGTGATGCTCGAATCAGAAAGCCACGAATGATTATGAACATTTAAATCCCCAGAAAATACAATTTCAATATCTGGATATTATTCTAAGTTATCTGAAATAGAGTCCGATAGAATTTTGACTCCTGTAATGTGTGATCCAACCCTGAACTTAACCCGAAGACACTGAAATTCTGGACTTTGTAACACAACTTCTTCTGTGAGAAAATAAATGAAATTGAAGGAATGTGAAAATTCAGTAGATCAGAAACTCCACACACCTGGATCTTACATTCAACAGAGACAAAATTTAGCATTTTGATTATTTTTTATATTGTATATCGAAAAATTAAAATAAACAGATTTAATAAAATTCGTTCGTAAAATTTCAATTTTTTTTTACCGTTTTTTCCGTAGTTTCTACAATTGATTATGCAACAGTGTAATAGAAAATCTTCTTCCCATCGGGTTATACTGTGGAAAAGTTCGTTATTTGTTTTACGATTATGCAATACTAGATTCATCTGTAATAAATTGCAAAATACAAAAAATATATAGTCGTTGGTCTTGTTCGCCCTTCTTCCAGTTCGTGATACTAAGGACTTCTTCCATTGGATATTTCCACCATATTCCCAGTCTTCGCTGTCTGCGCCTTCCTTGGTAGTTATCGTCTGACACAAAGCTGCTATTATTCCTTCCATTGATGGCGGAGCCGAGGTATACAAATTTGTCCACTACCGGCCTTCACTATGTCACATTTCTCTGGTCGCGCCTTCAGTTGCAATCAGTGTTGGTTTTCGCTTTCGCGCATGAAAAAGGATTTCACTTTGACGAAACCACTGTTGCAATTTCAAGTAGTAAACACGTCAACAGAGTTCTCATAACACTGTCCAACAGCATTTTTGGAAGAGAATAGCGACCCTATAATTCTGAAAGGGTATGTTGAGTAGATCATTGTTGTAGAACAAACTTATGGTCCAGCACGTCTGAAAATTTCAGTGGGGGTCACCAAAGACACCAATGTTGTAAATAAAGCTCTTTACGCTTAATTAGTACGAGACGCGTACTAACGTGAGAACTCAGTGTTTGGCCCGGCCGAACTTGACGCCGTTTTTACCTGTTTTGTATATGTTGGTGTATAATTTTACTAATTAAGCGTAAACAGCTTTATTTACAACATTGGTGTCTTTGGTGAACCCCACTGAATTTTTCCGGCAAACATTTTCGTAGAATATTTTAATCCTTAAATGTCCTTTTTTAAAGGATATTTTTTGATTTTGTCGAAAAAAGGGTCAAATTAACCCATAAAGAGACCAGTTAGAGGGTTAAGATCTTCCACAAAAATAATCCTCATACAATTCCACAATACAACTCTGACCATAAGAATTCTCTCAGACATTAGACATATAGTATAATGCTCCCTTCGACCAAAAAATGAAAACTTTGACCCACTGTAAAAAAAAACTCATGGACCATAAGTTTGTTCTACAAAAGTGATCTACTCAATATACTCTTTCAGAATTATGGGGTCGCTATTCTGTTCCATTCAAAAAGTCTTCATTTGTTGGACAGTGTAATTAGACAAGGTTTCAAACAGTTTTCCTTTAGTCAAAAAAGAAACGGTATTTAGTATTGCTACTCATGGGTAATCTCCAGGATTTGGCGGAGTGTGACGATTTATTTTATAGTTTCTTTATTAGGCCGGATTTGGTTGGGGCCTTTGCTGTGAATCAGATGTAGTACATTGAGGTTGCAGCTGAAGTATAAACCTATCAGCTCATTTCCTCCAGTCTTACACAGCTCTGCCGGTATTCCTTCGGCACCTGGGATCATGTCATTATTACACTGGGCTATTGCTGCTTTGACCTACAGATTGTTTTACATCGGGTTACATACAAATCGATATATTTAAATAATTTATTCCCCTCAGAAATTTAATTTCCTCTTGAAAATTATTACCTTAGGTCCATCATTACCCAAAATATGTTTCCAAAGAGAAAGAAAATAACAAACATAATGAAATGCAACTCTTTTCAACACAATTGCCAAAATGGACATATGTCTATATTAAATAATATGGAATTATAATTCTGTATGTGTGCAGTATATGAAAGTGCTGTACATATGTATATAAGGACAATAAGTAAATGATATTTTACCTTGAACAGCGATTATTGTGATGATTGTACTGTTTTCTTTCTTGCTTTCGCTGATGTTTATGATGGTGTTGGCGATAGCAATGCCTTCAAGTCCAAGCAATGCACGTATCAGGGACTCTTCCAGTGTTCGAGACGGTTGATGGCTGTCTGTGATGGAAACATGTACGATTATTTGTTGGCAGATACACTCTCTCTCTCTCTCTCCCTCTCTATCTCTCTGGCTTTAAGGCTATGCAAACATGAGTGGGAGGGCATGTATTGGCTACACACTCACGTATATGTATGTTTTTGAATGTCCTTGTGCTGTCTGCTGTGGCCTAAAGAAGAGTAAATAAGTACAGGAATACTGATTTCATAATGGTCGACTCGAATTTAACACACCTTTCTGGGAGATATAGATATAAGTGAAAAACTTATTGGGCGGAGAAGTACTAGATTAGAATTTCTGCTGTACAGACGGATCTCTCTCTCTCTTAAGAACCTTAGCATTGTTTAGCAATTCCCACTACCCCATCAGAGTAAGGTCGGGCAGAAGGATGCTAAAGCGTTCATGGAATGACAGCAATGGCGTAATTAAAACAATGGACAGGGATGTGTTAAAAATCTTCATGCACAGCCAACTGGCTATCTTTAAACTTCCGTCTATTGAACGCAAAGCACCAATCGCAAAGAATACAAATGACACCATACATGTTAGCCAACATTTGAAGTCATAGTTCCATAGAATTATTGGAAACAAATACATACGAAACAACACTATGCCTATTAAGACTATAACAGGTAAATTAGTGTTGAGGGGTGCAAATAAGCCTAAGACAAATTAAATCATTGGCAAATTTATGAAATATAACACCATTATGATCTCATAACAACCTCAAAAGTGTGATTCCAATACGATCGACATAATAAATTTGCCCCCACGTCTCGCTAATACTTGAGTGTTACAAGCGAATGCACACGGTCAAGAATCGGTGTGAAGTACAGGCTGTAAAAATCACACACAAACAAACCGTGCCATCAACAGCAAATGTTATTCTTCTTGAGCTGTGCTCTTTTATTTGCTTTTCATTCGCCTTTTCTGCAGTTTATATAACAAACAAACAAAATATATTTTTATTGCCGTCCGTCCTTGTCAAGGTCAACAATTTCAGATTTATTGCATTTTATTGTGGCATTAATATTGAATTTGATGGGATTTTAAAGGTGAAGACACATTTATCAAGAACTCACAACTAAATCTTATCAATGTGTTTTTCCTTTGAATTGGAAGTGGGGGGGGGGGTGTTATAGTTTATTTGGAACTGGGAATTTTTTTTGCTGGTAGTAAATGTAAATTTCAATTTGCATATAAAAGATGACCGAACAAAAACACAAAATATGAGGACAATAACCAAGAAATGTAGGTCACGTAGAGAATGGACTCGGGCCATTTGGGATAATATGAGTATGTATACATAATATCCATACGTCGACCGACAATATGACATAATCAATATAACAAATCAGTGGAAAGGGAATATTCTGAAAGTTGTGCAATAATTCACAACACCAAAACAAAACATTTTAAAAAACCAGTGAAAAAGTTGCAGTCGGGTAAACCGACTTATATATACCCTCACCCTCAGTAAAAACATACAAGTCTCATACTCATAAGTATCGGAAAGTCAAAAGTGACCGTGGCTACCATCATTTGATGTAACATCTGATGAAAAGTCATAATAGCAACCTAAAATACCGAATGCTATAGAAAAAAAATATTGGATGGTACATTTGTATGGGAGGTACCAGAAGGGGAGTTGCCAGACTTCCAAGTTTTTGTCCAAAATTTTGTCTAGCTATAACTTTACTAAATACAAAATTTGGGCAAGATAGCGTTGGTCATACTGATAGTATTAGACGGTTTATCAGGGGCGGGATGGTACATTTGTATGGGAGGTACCAGAAGGGGAGTTGCCAGACTTCCAAGTTTTTGTCCAAAACTTTGTCTAGCTATAACTGTACTAAATACAAAATGTGGGCAAGATAGCGTTGGTCATACTGATAGTATTAGACGGTTTATCAGGGGCGGGATGGTACATTTGTATGGGAGGTACCAGAAGGGGAGTTGCCAGACTTCCAAGTTTTTGTCCAAAACTTTGTATAGCTATAGGTTTACTAAGTACAAAATTTGGGCAAGATATCGTTGGTCATACTGATAGTATTAGACGGTTTATCAGGGGCGGGATGGTACATTTGTATGGGAGGTACCAGAAGGGGAGTTGCCAGACTTCCAAGTTTTTGTCCGAAACTTTGTCCACTTATACCTTTACTAAATACGGAATTTGGGCAAGATCGCGTTGGCCATATTGATGTTACTACACGATTTCTAAGGTAGGCGGGATGGTACATTTGTATGGGAGGTACCAGAAGGGGAGTTGCCAGACTTCCACGTTTTTGCCCGAAACTTTGTCCACTTATACCTTTACTAAATACGGAATTTGGGCAAGATCGCGTTGGCCATATTGATGTTACTACACGATTTCTAAGGTAGGCGGGATGGTACATTTGTATGGGAGGTACCAGAAGGGGAGTTGCCAGACTTCCAAGTTTTTGTCCGAAACTTTATCCACTTATACCTTTACTAAATACGGAATTTGGCCAAGATCGAACTTGAGCGTGTTGATATTATTACACGATTTATAAAGTGGGCGAAATAGCAGATTTGTATGGGAGGTACCCGAAGGGGTGTGGCCATATAGCCCATATGCAATCTCATAAGCAGTTTTGGGAAAATATTAAGCCATGCCAAATTTCAGAGTGATTGCTTAACTTTTTCGAAAGTTATCGTGCGTACCAGCAGGACAGACGGACAGACGGACGGACAGACGGACATGGCTCAAACGATTCAGAAAGTCATGAATCGAATTTCGTTCAAAGACTCCTGGGGTCTAATGTGAATATTTCTAGGTGTTACACTTTTGGGTCGTATCAAATGATATATACCCTCCTACCCGTAGGGTGAGGGTATAAAGATAGAAAATTCAGGCTTAACATTCGAAATTCGAGACAGGAAAATCATTCTTTAGCAAATGGGTCAGCATATTAAATACCAACCTATGATTTTTTTATTGGAATAAAAATACCTTGTAATCCAAATAGAACACAACTGCGAGCGGTAATTGGTGTCACAGTAGGATTATTAAGGTTTATAAATCTTAGGAAAGAACATATTTGGCTTGTTTAACAAACAGCGTTTGATAGAACTGAGTGACCTCATTCTTACAGGCTATGCAAATTTATTAATTCGTTATCTATCTACTTCGAATCCAACCATTCTCATGAAATTTAGTCTAGAAAGATAACCTGCCGCATAGATAATTAGCCGAAGTGGCTAAATCTTGTATAAAAACAATTTGAGGGCTTCACAGGATTTTGTAAAACACAACCTGTAACCTGTAAAACTCAACCAGTTCGATCCTATGCCCCAAAAATTACAGATTTGCTTAAAAAGTGTATGTTTAAGTTCCAATGTCGTACATATATACAAAATCTTATCCTTACATCTGTAACAATTCATGATATTTGGTCGCTTAAAGCTTTTGCGATGTACGGTCAATGTCACACTCAATAATGATAGCGTATCACAATTTTCCGGTCGACAGTAATCAACTGGAAAAAATCCGTGACGATCATTACACAATTATGGCAGTTTTTTGGGGGGTTTTTTATTGAGGGGTGTGACACAACCCACTTTTTTCCACGACTTATTTATTTCTGTGCCAATAGAATATGTACCAAAAGTCATCTTCATGTCTCTTAAGTTCAATGAATATGGAGGTTGAAAATTAAAAGGTGTGTGGACGGTGTCACGCCTCTTCGCCCGATCATGATCTGATATAGCCTACGATAATTTCGGTTTACTGATACAAGTCCTTTTTTTAAGTCCACACTTTTAAATTTTTTTATTTATTAATCCACAAACGTAATATAAAGCCATCAAGGCTGAGTATTGATTTAATTAACATTAATCACAATTTAAAGTTAAAGGGAAAAAACTTAATTACAACCCTATCATTTGGCTAACCAGCCATAAAGTACCAGAACAAAAACATACAATAAAATAAAAAAGGTCCCAGTAAGCAGAAATTCAATTCAGAGAAATTGCATTAGTAACATTTTTACAATTTCTTAAAGATAATTGCATAAAGATAATGATAAAAGATGTCAATGTCGGCGTGAGAGAAATAAAAAAAGACCAACCAAAAAAAAGGAAAATCTTATCTAGGAGAAGAGATCACAAGATGTTCGATAAGTTTAAGACGAAATAAATTATTCGAATGGGAGAAAATGGGCAGCTCATGCGGCAATCGATTCCAACAGCGTGCAATTCTGACCAAAAAGGATCTAGCATAAATATTCTTCCAAATCCTAGCAATAAATATCTGAGGGTTTCTGGCGGAACGCGAAAAGATAAAGCTATTACATAAAGCCACAGTTCTACAATACTTGATAACACTAAAAAAGAGAGATAAAAAGATCATTACTAGACCATATCCTTTTCATGAAATTTCCCATAATAAAATCGCAAAGTGGCTGCCCTATGTCCTCGATTGCCTCACGAATTCTATCTTTGAGGTCTTGAATCGACTCCTAAACTTTCATGTGGCCCCAAAGGAAGAAGTCGCAAGGTGTTTAATCACAAGATCTCGGTGACCAATTGTAATCACATCTTCGAGAGATAACACGGTCCGGAAACTTTTCCCGTAAAAGATCAATAGTTTCGTTGCTTGTGTGGCACATAGCTCCGTTTTGTCGAAAGTAAACGTTGTCCAGAACAATATCAACCCACCCTGACCATAACAAATCATTAATCATCTCCCGATAGCGCAATCCATTCACAGTAACTGTTGATCCAACCTCATTTTCGAAAATGCAAGGTCAAATGACCCCGCCGGGCCATAAACCGCACCAAGCAGTCACACGTTGAGGATGGAGAGGCTTCTCAACAAAAACTCTTGGGTTTTTCGAGCCCCAGTTGCGACAATTTTGCTTGTTGGCGTAGCCACCGAGATGGAAATCGGCCTGATGATTTTTTCGATGGATTTCCGGATCATTGCCATGCATTTCAACGAACCAATCAGCAAAGAAACGACGTTGTTGATGATCGGCCGGCTTGAGTTCTTGTGTTAACTGAACTTAATAAGCCTTAAGACCAAAGTCTTTATGCAAAACACGGTGTAATGACGTTTGTGGAATGTCCAATTCCAAAGAACGAGGACTACGAGGAGTGGACAAACCTGGATTTCCTTCAACACTTTGGTAATATTCTCAGTTGTTCCTGAGCGACTTGCATGGGTTTTATTCTACACATCTAACTTGTCCGCCGGTGACAGCTATCGAAATACCGGGTGATTCAAAATAACACCTCTTGTTGGAGAACCCTGTACTAGAACGTAAGCAGGCAAGTATATTTTCGTTTGACCATTAGAATGCTTTCTAAACGGAGTAAGTATGGGGGTTATACAGTATAAGTACCAGGCATTCTAGAAGAAGAATCGAGAAGAATGATCGGAATCTTTATTCATGTTCAAAGAAAGCCTTCCGGCATTCATTGTCAAAGGAATGCCTTCTAAACGAACTATTATGACAAGGCCTTGTTAATTCCCACTTAAAAATTACCTCCAATACTTTCACCATAATCGGTAATGCTCTCAGCTAAAGCATCGCCTAAATAATGCCAACTCTGTGATGGCTTCGCCAACTCCATCACTGGATATGGTCAAGACAGGCCAAGGAATAAAAAATATGTATATGTGTTAGTGTGAATGTGAATGCGGACGAAAGGAGTTTATGAATAATCAATGATCCAAATTTCAATTTAAATATATAAACACTATGTTATTGTTGTTGCCATTGTTTGTCGGTTCTGGTCTATATAATGGATTACGCTTGGTTAAAGCAGTTGCCCAACATCAGGAACGAATACTTTTATAGCCGACAACGATGATGAGGGGCTGATGTTGTTTTCGCTCTTGCTGTTAATTCTGAGGATACTTAAGCATAAGTTTGTTATAAGCAATTTCTTTAAACGTGAATAGAGCACACTGAGCTGTGCCATACAAAACATATTTGGTTCATGTGAATACGGCGCTATAATAACCGATTTCTGGGGGAGGGAGAACAAAAATAAAATAAAAGAGAAATGTATTGAAATAAAATGGATATGAATACAAAACACACACATACATCACTAGCATTCAACCTAAATTTACTACAGAAACGTACGCAGACAGTATAACAAACATCCATTCATACATACTCACCCACCCACAGACAGACATATACACAAGCATTGGAAATCATCTGAGAACAAAATACAAACTACGCATTGTTGACCCTATGGCCCACAACGAGCAACCACAACCGGTTCCGTTTTACCACCGCATAAACTGACGGAATATTAAGCATACTTCTATATACACCCACCCATCAACAGACTCATATTTCACTTCCGGTCTATATGTCTGACACAAACATAACCTCACACAGATGCACAGCCACTACACTAACATACATTTGAATATTAATAAAAAAAAAAGAAAAACACCAATACAAGCAACAATGCAAAGAAGGCTTTAAAAGGAAATCCGTTTGTTTCGAGCTGAAAATTATAAACGAAGGGGGCATCTGCAAGATTGTTTACCCACCATTAAAGTTTGTTGATTGGGACGGGGCCTGTAGTGCTTGGACGCAGGGTCTGTTGGGTGTTATGAAATGAGCTCATTTCCGAATCTACCCCATTTTTTCATAAATCGTTGCTGGCTCTGCCGCCGCCACCATAAGTGATTGCAAAAGATTTATTTCAGCTTTGGCTTCTTCTGGAAATTGCTCATGGTCTAACAGCTCAGATGTCCATTTTGGCCTGGCGCACTTCTTTCAGCGCTTGCAAATCCATAACGGTTTTGTGCGTGCCCACCACTTTTTGCACATAGCTTTTGCTGGGCTTTCACCGAAAATCTGCTTATGATGGCTGCAAAGTACCAACCGAGTTTTATGGAATAATGTGTGTTTGTCTGCGTATGAGTCCTTTGTTGGCATTCTTTTTTTTTTTTTTTGTTCGTCGGAATGTTGTGGTCGTTGTTGTGGATGCTCTTTAGAAAAAAATACTATTTCGTTCTTTGTTTGGCGGTTTGAACTTTTGATAACGAAATTTTGAACTAAAAACATGGAAAATTGCTCATTAAAAGCCGTTCTTTGCTGGAGTTTTGTTTCACTACAGTGGGAGTAAACAAGAATAGATTTAGGTTCTTGGAAGTTGGCACTACAGTAATCGCCTGCGTGAACTTAATATTGAGTAGTGGGAACTTAAAAGTGGAAAATATGCTTGGAATATGCAGATTAGCATATACAAGGTGCACCATGTTTTATGTCGTTATGTGAATAATCAAAAAGTTAACAAACAACCGATTTAAATACATTTACAATATTTGTAATTATTTTTTTGGTCATTTACCATTTATTGTGCCAACTTTTGGTCTGAGACATGCTGGGGTCATCAATGATCACCTGGGTGGCACTCAATGTTCCCATCACAAGCCCAGGAATTTTTCATTGCAAATTTTCTTCTTTCAAATTCGTTAACGAAAAATGGTCATATAACGGCTTTGGCGCAAATAACTGAACAGACAGTCACCTAATTCTAATGCAATGCTGTTTCATGGATATCGTGTGGATTGCCGAACACTGCATTTGATACGGCAACAAATGTAAATCATCCGGCGCCCTGGTAGACGAGTGTGAAGAGTGCTTGCTAGGGTGGAGTGAAATTCAAAAAAAAAAAGTTAACCTCGGAAAGAGATGTAGTCTGGGGTCCTAATGAGGGGAAAAATAAAGAAAAAAATTTTAAAAAATTTTTAGGGGTCGCGCCACTCCCTCGAAATTTGGAAATTATCGCTATTTTGGCGTTGATTTTAGAAAAATCCTAAAAAGTTTTATGTCAATAAATGTTTGCAATAGCGTAAACAATGAAATAAGAGCATGACAAAATTTAAAAAAAATTTTCTCATTGTTCAAAAATTTCAAAAAGTAAAATAAGTCAAATCGTCCCTTCTTCAGAAAATTGACTGAACAATGAAATCGCCACCAAAGCTACAAATATTAGTCGATTATCCTCATATTTGCCTCAAATACTTTTGTTTGGGCACTGAACAAGCTCAAACTTTTAAATTTCGAATAAGTTAAGTCGTTAATTTTTAGGATTTTTCTAAAATCAACGCCAAAATAGCGATAATTTCCAAATTTCGATGGAGTGGCGCGACCCCTAAAATTTTTTTAAAATTTTTTTCTTTATTTTTCCCCTCATTAGGACCCCAGACTACATCTCTTTCCGAGGTTAACTTTTTCAAATTAAAAAAAAAGCATGTTTTCACTCCACCCTAGTGCTTGCCTATCAGCGTGGGGGTTGTGGGTTCGATTCTCACCAGAGGCTTTGGTCTGTAGCTACCATATGGTTGGTGTCACTCGGTTTACCCTTGGACCTAAAGGGGCGTGGCTAGAGTTCAAGATATTATTCTCAAAAACTGTATCTAGTTAGAATATTATTCAATACAGAATTAAGACAATATTGCGTTTTCCATAATAATATTAATAAGAATTATATTAATATTAGTATACGATTTCTGAAGTGGGCAGAATGGTCCATTAGTATGGGAGATATCAGAAGGGGACCGACTAGGAGTTCAATTTCTTCTGGAGAAAGCCTGCGAATAGAGATAGAAAATAATTATAGTTTTGAACTGGTTAGTGATGAATATTTTACAGAAAATTGAAAAATTAATTAAAAAATATTTTTTTTTATAATTGTTGGCTATTAAATTTAAAATACCTTAAAAATTTGGGAACATTTTTGTTTTTGGTTACCATTAATGGATTTTTCCAAAAATATTAACTTTGATAACTCATAAGATATACTTTCTGCAAATAACCGCTACTGAGCCGGTCGCGAATGTCTTAACATTTCATTCCAATATTCATGATCAGTATCAATCATTTGAGCGATTGGTTGGTCGTGTTCCCAACGAAATGCCCGGTTTACCGGCAATATTCCACACTTTATACGAAACGAATATGAATCATCCTTCAAAATGAGCCGCAAAATATCCCTGATGCCATGAATATGATCCCGGTTTCGATACCACACATTTGGGTAATCGGCTTCAATCATTTTATTGGTTTGTTGCCGAAAGACGCGCGACGATTGCCCACTATCCCGTGCTCTACGAAATTCGAAGTGCAATTACGAATATGGTTGGTCAGACGATGCTGGTTTGCAAAGATTGCGACTATTTCAATGTACAGCGTCACTATTTTAGACGAAATTGTTTTTTATTCATTTATTTATAATTAATTACAATACAATGTAAAAATATATATTTCTTAATAATATCAAAGTTATTTTTAGTCATCACATTTGCATGTTAACAATAAACTCGCGAGTTTTCTCATGGACTGGCCAATCTACGAGCATGTCTTATAACGTCAGTCAATAGATTACAAAATATTAGATTTTCTACAGGGTGTTATGGATTTGTAATTTTTCAAACCCCACTGTTTTCTAAAATGATGGCGTAGAACAGCGGTAGGGTGTGATGTTGGCGTTATTAATAAAACACATTGACTTTATCGTATCGCTTAAGGGCCACTTCATCTGAATGAAAAGAAAACTTACGATAAAAAAATATTCTAGTTTCACTGTAATTTCACAGAGAGGGCGGAGGACATACAACGGACCAAAGGATTTACGGAGCTACAGACATTAATGGGCAAAACCATAAAACAATTAATTTTAAATATATTTTAATGTTAGCGAGTTGAATCGTTAGTTTCGTACAGACATTTTAGGCAACAAAGAAGAATGAAACGGGGAAAAATGGAGAGCTTAAAGCCGTTAAATAGTTAATTATTTATTGTGCACCGTATTGTTTAATAATTAAAAGTATAAAAAAATTGATTACCATGTGGTCATTCTACCGGATTCTAGGTTTTTAATGCCATCACAGGCTTTATGAACTGAAGTACGTTTTTAAGAGAAATACAATGGATCATCAAGCCGTGATCTAATCACCATGGGATCCATTTAAATTGACTGTTAGATGAGGTGTCAAAGAGAGGTAGGAGCTGCCATTGGCTTCGCTTTAAATACGGCTATTTTTCTTAATGATCTAGTTATGTTTACCGCAAAATGAAGGAAGTGCTCCATGAACTTCGAGAACAGTATTATTATTTTTCAAAGTATATTTCCACAATTTGGGATCGTTGTTCTCGCCAAACGTTACCGATATTATACATTTTATACTGTTGATATGCAAATGAGACGATACGACAATCATTTCATCTAGTTCTAGGCTTCATATTTCATTCAAAATCAACTCCATCTTCCTAAAAAGTGTTTTAAAATTGCATCAAAGTAAATTCGCAGAAATCTAGTACATTAAGACCGAATGATTACTGTCCAGTTTAAATACACTGTGAAGAAATTCCAAAACAAAACACTGTCAAATATTTACAGACTTGATGATCGACCGACTTGAGTTCTTAACTGAACTGTTAGCTGAACTTTTTAAGCCTTAAGACCCAAGTCTTTATGCAAAATACGGTGTAATGACGTTTGTGGAATGCCCAATTCCTAAGAACGACGAGGAATGGACAAACCTCGGTTTTTGAAAAAAATATTTTTTTTTTTAAAAAAAAAAATTCTGACGTGTACATGAAAATCGCCGATACACGTGTATTTTTATTTTTTCCCCTCTTTCCGAATATGTGCATTTGGTTCATAGGACAGAAAAAAAATCTATTTTTTGTAACACGGTGTAATGCGTGGACTGGCAAAAACTTCATACAGCAAAATCAAATTGCAAAAAATGTTTCTTTACTTCCTTCATTGCGAAGTTATTTACTTAAATAGTGGAAACGGCCACTAGGGATCAAAAATCACAACTGGTGAAATTAGAAATTCACATTCTATAAATTCGATGACAATTGTTTTAACCTTTTAGGATAATTGATATCAAACTGCTTTTACAAATTACTTGTAAATGGTTCACAACACTCACATACACCGATGTTGCATTATTGCATCCAATCGACAGCGCATGCAGTGTTGCTAATGACATCCGTGCCACAAGGCGGACGCCAGAAGATACCACGACCTGATACACTACAGGTGGCATCTCAATTTCTCAACGGCACTGCGGTATGCCACAAAGCCAGTTAGTATGTGCTGCACCATACGTTCTTACAAAAATGACAACAACGACAAAGTAGAATTAATTTAAGTATAGAAATGAAATGTATGCAACCGACCCAAAATGGAAAATGCTACAAACTGAGCTCCTCCCTTTGGGAGCAATTAGCATTGCGTCACTCACTAAGTGAATTCCAAGGGCCACCAGGTGCCTGCAATGCAACATTATCGTAATACGTATTCGTGCATATCACTTTGGCACAACAACAACAAAAAACCCGAACTACAAAAATAAAATCCTTGTGAAAACAGAGATTAAAAAATATGAATATGTAGAGAGTTCATTTGACGACAACAAATACATTATCAGATGTATGCACAAGAATTTCAGCGAAATCTGTGTGTTATCAACAAATACGCCGACAAGTTGTTATTAATTAATAATTCTTGTTGTAGTTGTTGCTGTGGCAAATTGGATGTTTAGTTATTGCAGTTTCACCTCCAGGACTATTTGCATTGAGATAGTACATATATTAAGGGTAATCACAATAATGGCATCGTTTAGATAATTTTTGGGCCCAGTCAACATTTTATTTACCACTGGTGGTCGTTCTCAACATGTCCGTTTTCAATATTTGTGTGAACACACGTGAACAGCCTTATTGTGTCGCATAATTATGGCAAATGTGTAATAAATTATTATCAACAAAGGTCTAAATGTAAATCTCAATTAATTTGCCTAAACAAATTAATATTAATTTCGATTATAATCAAGCTAAATATCTACACATATGCACACATATCCACCAAATACTGTGTAAACATTAATTAACTTTGATAACCGTTGTAATCGACGGATTGCATAATTCCTTGTTTTTACGAGTAGATTTAATATTTTATTAAATTCGGTTGTAAAATATTCGATTATGTTAGGTGAGTTATACAGGAGGTGGTAGAGTAAATGATGGACGAAGAAATCGATGAGATAAGTGTGCCACTAATAAAAGATTAAGTTAGGCGAACAGATGAATTAAACGTGTTTGCTGTTGTTGTAGTTTTAGACAACCAAGCAGAGTCGTCAGGCCAAAAATTATCGGTAAAATCCATGCAATGATTTTGAGCTATCGGAGAATTATTGAGACAATGCGGTGCAGCTGGATCGTTTTGTGCAATTTTTAAATTCAACGACGTGTCGAGAATAGAGGCACTCCTTTGGAAGATTTATGGTAAACTGTGTGTATGTGTTAACTCAATGGACAGGTAAAAATAACTCTTGATCGGGGGCTGTTTGTCACAGCTGTAGGCCGTTAAGTTATACGCAGTCGTACATCAACTCTCTAAAAAATAAACTACTTTGAAATGGCACACATGTCGGAATATGAATAAGTGTGGTCCACCAAAATCATCTTAAGTTACTGAATTTTATTATACTTGTTAACCTATTGATTCCTTACGTAACGAAGGAGTGATACTTTTGTATTAAATAATGTCCTATTGGGAACAGAGGTCCACGACGAAATGATTTCGGTCGGTTCTTTTTTTTCTTTCTCTCCAGCATAATTTGGTCCACGTTATTTCATGTTAAATCTGGCATTTCTAAATAGGCGTTTGTGCACACGATTTTCTGACCTCACAGCTGTTTCTCACGAACGACTCACCATTTAACAACTCTGAACAGCATTAGATCGGCGCTCTTCCATTGGAGAAATGTTTACGAGAGGCTCTAAAATTGGATAGCTATGTTGTTATATGTAGACATTGCGGCTATCACTCAATAAAGCTACGATATCTTGGTAAGAGTATCAAAAACTATTTCTAAATGCTATTTATGAGAAATTCCTACCGACACATAAAACTTCTATAGAACAAAAGTAGTCTTTGCACTTATTTGTAAATCCGCTCTTCTCTAGAAGCCACATATGCGGCCAAACATAAAACCAACGACCATGTTGGAAGCGAACCACATCAGACAGGTTTCCCTTTAGACCTTGTTCAACCTCGGACAGATCTTTGTTCAGTATATTGCATTGGATAAATAATGAGAAACAGAACCATTGGGGTCTATCGTTTGACCTACACCCACAATTTGTGGTTTTAACTCTCTTGGAGCTACATGTGAATTCGTCAATTCGGATTATACACCACTATTTTTAGAAATAGTTCCCTCCCGATTTCAGGATCTATCTCTCCCTCTCTACCACATATCTTAATATATAAAAATAACATGTCACTGTGTTCGTAGACGCTAATCTCCGAAACGGTTCAACCGATTTAAATTATTGGTTCCAGATTGAGAGATATGATACTTTTGAATCCGATATTTCAAGTGGGTGTGGCACCTGCCCAAAGCGCGTTTGCAATATTATGGGCCAATTTCCTTAAATTTTAACTGGAAGTTACTGCTCATAGATAAATGGTTCATAGCTTTGTCAGATGAAAATTAGACAAAGGTGCGTGAATTCACTCAACCTGTAATTTGATTTCGCTTTAATTTTAACCGAAAGTTACTGTTGATAGGTTGATGACAACAACAACTTATAATAAAACTTCCCTGTTTAAAAATTTTCAGTGGAAAAATATTAATTTGTCTGAGCAATTAAAGTTTGTGCTATTCATATGTCCATAGCTGTATGCCGCAGTGATGTAGCGACACTCATGGAGTTTTCACAGTGCATTATTGTATACAGTGGAAAAGTGTTACAAGCTATATTGGGTAATGATCGAATGAAGTGGTGGACGTTTATGAAATGCTATTGGGAAGGTTTAAATGAAGAAAAAAAACTTATTTGTGAGTGATGCGTAATCAATCACAATATTTTTATAGTTTGTAGAAGAAAATATTTAAAAAATCTTACACTAATTTCGACAAATTTCTTCATCATTCAATCGATAAATAAATTCCGCTAATGATTATGCGTAGTCTGCAAATGATTCTAGGTGGAACGGTTTAATACTTTTAGGAAAACACCAATTACTTATCAATAGGGTATACCAAGGTTTATGTATAGAAGGTTACGCCATCCCAGCCCCCTTCCCTTTTCTGTTTTTGACGTTTGTCACCAATGACGTCACGCAAACTTTGTTCCTATTGGCTAAAAATTTCGAGCTAACAGCTGATAATATTTGTGTATTCATAACAGTGGGACAATTGACTATTTTTGCCATCAATTTATTTATTAGCAAAAAACGAACAATTTTTTGTATATTAAGTTAAAGTTTTATTTAATTTTCTTTTTTTGGTATAAATATTTTTGGTAATGTCGGCATTTAATATTCTTAACCTAAAGTACATTCTGCACCGGAAAAACATTCTTTTTACATTTTTACATACTCATATATTTTTTACTGTTGGTTTTCATACATTTGCCCACTGCACACTTAATGTTTACGTTTCGATTTGTTGTTTTATTTCTTCACAAATCTGACAAAGTGATTTCAGCTGTAGGGTTGCCAACTCACTGCAATATGTACATTTTTCACATGAAATCTTAGCTTTGTTAACTAAAAGTAGGCAGACATAGAGCTGGCAACCCACTTCTTTTTGACGTTTGTCACCATCTACGTCACCTAACGGCAATTTTTGCTGATGGCGTAACCTTCTATACATAAACCTTGGGGTATACAACGAATACTTCGCGTAACCACAGTGCATTCTACAAAATGAAGCATACCCACTACATACCAGTGAAGATCCTAATTTAATCAAACTCTCTGGCGACACATTAACAGTGTCTTAAATTTGGACACATTAATCGCCAAAGTATTCTGCTTACGAAAAGAATTCGACAACAAAGTGGCTGCATTGTCATGTGTACACGATTCACAAAACACGGACGGCCATTTTTTGGTGTTTAACACATTATGTTCGCATTAACCGGCTTCCAGTCGGGCAATGGCGATTGTTGGTCATAATCTGATACGCGTATGTGAGACAATCTCTGCATTCGACTCGTTAAGTGAGTATGTGTGTCTTTAATGTTAAAAGGATACATGTTTTTTCAGAAATTGTCCACAAATGCAAAGTATTCAATTTAATAACATCCACTTGGTTATTACGATATGGAAAATTTTGTTTAATTCGTAAACCCAGTTAAATGAATGGCACATGTTGAAGTTAATCTGCGTTTTCCAATAATCTCTTTATCACACATACTTAAGAGCACCTACGTTTTACACGATGCACAGATTAAGATTTAAAATATATTTTTATTATGTTTGGCAGCTATTCAAATTATACAAGTAAATGGGTTTCCAACAAGAGGTGTTATATTGAATTTCGGTAGCGGTCACTTTTGAAGCTTTTACTCTTTAACATTTGACAAGTAGAAACTACGCCATTACTAAAAACGGAACGATACAGGCTTCAAAAACGCATTGAAATTATTAAAACTCACTACAAAAAGGGTGAAAATCTTCCAGTTACATTTCGCACAACAAAAGCATTTTTGGGTCATAGTGAAGCACCTTGTCGGACCGCAATACAGAAATTGGTGAACAAATTTAAGCTGTTGGGACAAGTTAGTGACGTGAAGAATAAAAAATAACTGAGAATATTGCTGCTGTAGCCCAAAGTGTTGAAGATAACCCAGGTTTGTCCATTCGTCGTCGTTCTTTGGAATTAGGCATTCCACAAACGTCGTTACACCGTATTTTACATAAATACAAGGGTCTTAAAGTTGTTGAGTTAACACTAGAACTCAAGCCGGACGATCATAAACAATGTCGTGTCTTTGCTGATTGGGTCCTTCAAATGCATGAAAATGATCCAGAATTTCATCGAAAAACCATCTTGACTGGCTACACCAACATCGGTGGCTACACCAACAACTAAAATTGTCGCGTCTGGATCTCGGAAAACCCAAGAGTTATTGTTGGGAAGCCTCTCTATCCTCAACGTGTGACTGAATGAAACCACAATTGTTTCGATTCATATGCGTGAGTATTTATTACTTGTATTCAGGTTGTTTGGATGTTTTGTATTTCATGAATAAGTGAGGTCGTGGTGGCCATTTGGCTTATGTTGTTTTTCACTATTAACGGCATGCCTTCCTCTTTATTATGAAATAAATCATTGAACACCAAAATAACACCTCTTGTAGGAAAACCCAGTATTTTTATTTTATTAAAAACTTATTTAGTTTACGTGCTCATAAAACTGTTGAGAAGAACAATTTCATGGACTAACCAATGAATGGCCGTGGTGTGTTAGAACCCAGGTTCGCAATCTGGCAAGACCATCTAACATTTTCAACTGCAGATTTCCACCTCGAAAATAATATTGACTTTACGAGTAAGTAAGAGAGTAATCAGCTTTTCTCGAAAAGTATTAGCCGTTTGGAGACGGCTGTAAGCAGTATGTCGCAGTCAGTGAGTATACAAATTATATCGTGCACTGACCCGAGAGAAGTAACCCGACTGTTCCTTTATGGAATGCTAAGGGAAATGAGTAACTAAGTAGGTATCGCCTGGTAGACTCACATACCTATTTCAAACTCAAACAAATTTAAAAAGTATGGTGTGTCACAAAATGCTCCTGCTATGAGTATATCTGCGAAAACGTTAACAGTCTGACTGAAGCAAGAAGACGATCATTTTTAAATCGTTCAAAAAAAATGTCAGTCTAAAATTAAATACTAAATACTTCATAGCATAAAAACACAATTATATAAAATGATGAGATGAATATTTTATGGTGGAGAATACATATAGTCGGTTTTTTGTATGTATGTATTCTACAATGCCTGTTGTTGCTGTTACACTAGCCACTCTCGCACTTGCTGTAACACTGTCGATATCCCAATTTCAGAAATCATTGTTGCTTCACTAGATCCACATAGTAAAGGGTACGCCGATTTTCTTCCGCTCTTTATATTGATCTCTAATGTAAATCAGCATACCCTTCAGGTGTGGGCCTCGGTAGGCCTGTGTGGACGCTAACACCTCTCTTAGTACTTTTTATATGCATCCAAATAAACATAATGCGTGGTTAGTTTGTAAATATTGGCAAAAGTGCAATCGAAGCGGTGTCATAAGTCTTTTCCATTCACCAACCATCGAATTCTCTTCTGGCTCTTGCGTCTTAAAGCGAACTGGTTTATGCTCCAAGGAAAATCTGAAATCATTTAATTGGTGAATTGATTTTTTTTCCACACGCATTTTTCAATTCTCGCTTATGTCAACTGTGAGTGGAGGTGGTATTTATCCTGTCATATCGTCAAATTGAAAACTTTTCAAAACATGTTCAACACATCTGTCCTCTGACTAAATTTTAACATTTCAATGAAAAATAGCCTTCTTAGGAAAAACACATACGGTCGCACATCGTTTACCAAGGACACAAACTAACATCATCGGGAGGCATATACCAAGGAAGGACACATACAGACTGGTACATCTACATAAATATTTTTGTCAAAACAAGTGTTAGTGAGTGATTGAATGAATGCATGTATACACGGGCATGTGTATGGAAATGTGTGTGAGCACCATGGATATGAGTGTAACCTCAGGATACGAAGAACGCATGCAATGTAAGCATATGCGGAATGCGTGAAAATGCCATACACCTGCCCTCACTCATACATGCCAAAACATTTTCATTTGCTTGCAAGAATTTATGATTGTATAGGTGTATGCGTGTGTGATAAAATAGTAAACTTCGTTATTATTGTAGTCCGTCCAAACATGGAAAAGGTGCCACTATACCTTTAACTCTCATTTTTTTGGGTGGGTAGAATGTTGCTTGTTTCACTTCATGCCCGCAATTCATAGTTGCAATTGCTGCATGCAATGTGTGTGTGTGTGCATTTGCCTGTGTATGTGCGGTTACATGCCTACACTCGCACAAACTCATATGCGGATTGTGTCATAGCCTCAAGTAAAATCATTGGATTTTTTTCGGCTCTGTACGAAATTGAAACCGTTGTAATTTTATCTATTTCGATGGTGGCAATGTTTGTATGAACCAAATTCGGCATTGTACAGTGTCGTGTCGTGCTATGATGTACCCGGTATATTAGTACCAGAAAAGTTAACTAATTTACCCCATTTTTCAACCGCCGTAGCGTTTTTGCAACACCAAGTATGGGTGTATGACTTTAATCCAACGGATTCGCATTTTTTGGTCTTCTAAAAATAGTTCAGGGCTTTGTCATTGACACAAAAAAAAAGTATTTCATTTCTTTGGCTGATTCTTGCTTTCTGAAAAAATATTAAATTTTTATAGCAGATATTTTTTTTTGGTTGAATTTTGTTTGGAAAAACGTTGATAAAACATTATAAAGATCTCTTAATTCAAAAAAGCGCCAATAGACGAGGAAGCTCCATCGATTACTCTGAAAATAAGTATCGCGAAAACACATTTGGTGGCTAATTGCATACAAACCACTTTCAGTATTTTTTTTCTGATTTAAATAACAAGTATTTTATTCAGATTTTTTGTAAATTTTTTAAAACTTTATGTAGAAAATTGCTGTTGGAAATCAATAGGCATAACTTTGAACTTGGACCAGCCAGACAATGACCGTGTCGAAACATTCCAAAACAATCAATGAGTGGAAAATCGCCCAAGGAAATAAATATCCGCGAGCTTATTATTTGGAAAACTCCTTCACAAACAGTATACCAAAATATTGCTATAACAATAAAAAGAATATAATTAAATCAGAAACTAATTTGACTTCATGTTTTTAGAAAAAGTGATTTGTTAGCCGTGGTGGACTGTTGTGACCAATTTAGTTTAGCTTTTTATGATCAGGAGGTTATCCATGTTTACAATTCAAAAAGGCATACGAAGTTCTTTGAAAAATACCATTAAAATACCGAAAACTTATTGAAAAATATAATTTAAGATTTCATAAATATGTTTTTTCATTTCATTTCATGTTTTTAGAAAAGGTATTAGCCAACGTTGCGTTTTCGCAACAGTTCACCACGGCAAACATATGTGACCAATTTTGTTTAGCTTTTTATGATCAGCAGGTTATCAATGCTCACCATTCAAAAAATACAAAAAGTTCCCTCAACGATTTCCGGTAGTGGTAGATAATGGATTCAACACTTGAGAAAATTCGTTTCTTAAAAATATTCCGGTTTCACTGCCTCTCTTTTTTAAATATTCGCAATAGTCCAAATAGTTTTATGGACGGCAAAATGGTAAAAGTTGCACGAAAATTATTAAAATTGAACAGCAGATTCTAATTTCTTTGGAATTTTTTTTTATAGTAATTGATATTTGTAATTCCATTATAATGTTTTTTTTTTTTTTTTTTTTTTTTTGAACAATTGCGGAGATAAATCGGAAATTAGGATAAATGCAAAAAATCATAATTTGCGTAAGCCCTTGGTGTAAGAACCAATGAACTTAATTTTCTGATATTTGGATGGTACAATTCTGATGTACTACGGTTCCCTGAGTTCAAAATATTTGTTGGTTTTTTTTATGTTTTTCTTTTTGTAAAATAACATTTTTTTGAGACATATATTTTCATAACCCGAAAACGACTAAATTGATGACTAAATTATTTAATATTTGTCAACACAAGAACATTTCAAAATAAATTAAAATAAATAAATTAAAAAAATACTTCCCAATTTCCTCTTCATTTATATTGTCAGATATGGGTCTTTGGGAAAAACTATTGAAAATGGATACTTTTTTAATCATTTTCAAATTTTAATTAGTTTTTTTTTTTCAAAAACAAAATTTACGAACAAAAATATTTTTTCCACTTAACACGGCAACTATCGTTCGACTAAAAGGCACTCTAATACCTAAATAAAATAATTTCGGCCTTTTTGCACTCACGGGACCATACGTAGTACATCAGAATTGTAAAGGGATTTTTTGTTGCATAGTGTAATCAACCGAAATGCAAATTTATTTTTTGGGATGAAGTTAGGATAGTAAGTACCAGCTTCTTGGAGCATTATACCGATCAATGCACGAATTCGTAGGGTAAACACGTATCGATGCCACATATCCCAATAATATCGTCTGATATACAATTCGACTAAAAACGGTTGTAAGAGCTTGAGAACTTCAAATTATAATACAAGATAGAATTATTTCTCAAATGAAACCTTTTATAGGCTCACCCTCCGGCAGGAGGGCTAAGGAATCGAATTTATTATTTGTAATAGCGACAAATTCGAATCACCTTTTACAAAGTCTCTCGCCCCACCTAATGTGTTACCAACGTTGTAATGTGTTGTCCTCATTCTGTTTACACGCATTTTCAGGTGGAACAACGCAAATTGCATCGTCAGCAGCATCGGTGCCATCCTGCCTTGTTGAGACAAACAAATTTCATGCTATGTTGATTCGCATACGTATTTTTACCCAGAAATATTGTTCGTTTTCGTTTTTCGCATTTTGTCGCACACCGAACGGAACTGTAACTGCATTAAAGCTTTAGGCTGCATTCATGAAGCAACATGACTAAATATTAACGAATTCTTACGAAAATGTTGTCTCAAAGTCATCATTCTGAATTGCATAACTATTCAAATAAGAAATTTAAACCCTTTGTGGCCACATTTTATCATCATTTAGATCATTCTTTAATCCGTAGACCGCATTCATGCTAGGAATTTTTTTAGACCCATAGTTTGTTTGTGAAATAATCTTAGAATTTCCCGAAGTTTTCGTTGCTGCTATACGCTTTGTTGATTTTTTTCTCCCTTACGAATTTGAACACCCTTACACATTTTCAAGCTCTTCGGTCACTCATGTAATGCAATGATCTGTGTTAGCGATAGGAAAAATGCGTATTGGAGGGAGGAAAGAGGGAGTAGTGTTTGTTGATGTTTACCTTGAATTTGTTAAAGTTATAGCAGGCAGGAAAAACACTTGCAGGAAGATTATTCCACATGCGTACAGTTCGGCTGAAGAACGAACGTCCGGCCAATCGGCCATTTAACAATGAACGCATGAGACTCCCTAGGTTGCCGTGTATTCCGGCTAAATAAGGACCAGACGACGAATATCTGACAAAGAGTCACATCTTCTTCCACTTGTTCCATCCACCGAAGTCTCGGTCTTCCCTGTCTGAAGATTATTCCACATACGAACAGTCCAGGTGAAGAACGAACGTCCGGTCAACCGGCCATTTTACAATGAACGGTTGAGACTCCCTAGATATCCGAGTATTCCGGCTAAATAGTCCAACGTCAGGGACCAGACGACGAATATCTGACGAAGAGTCACATCTTCTTCCACTTGGTCCATCCACCGAAGTCTCGGTTTTCCCTGTCTGCGATTTCGTCGTAGTTGTCATCCAACGACTTTCTGGCTGGAGCATTTGTATTCCTGGCCCAGCCAGCGCAATCGCTGAATTTTATTGCGCTTTACTACTTTCATGTCGGAGATATAACTCTATATGTCTCGATAACACATATAGAGCCATAGATTTTGCGAAGGATTTTTATCTCAAAAACACCCAGCATATCTGCTTCAACTGCTTTCGCTTGTACCTAGGCTTCGGGGCCACAAAGAAGTGCAGTGTTATTTCAATTCTGCGAGAAAAGGCACAGTTTTTGAACGATCCTTTGCTATATTTCGACGCTGATCATGCTTTATATTAATGGAGGAGCGAAGGTTTATAAATTCTTCCACTACCTCAACGTTGCAACTGTCAGCCTTCACCTTTTTGTTGTCGCTACGTTTGCCTTGCCGTCACAAGACCCATCATTGCAGATTCCTTCTCGATTCTACAAAAAAAAAAACTCGTTACATCTCACTATATTTCTCGGGAGATATAAGCTGGAATACATATAGCACTATTTCGTTTAATTGACGACATGGTCTTTCCATTGCATGTCCTGGATCGCGTGATGTCAGCCGACTGCATTTGAAGGACGAACACATTAGTTGGATAGAGGCACCCGGTCTGAAGAGTGTCCGTGCATTACAAGTACATATCCCAGAATTATGGTCCTTAAAACGTTAGCAGTGGTCGTCAATAATAGGGGAGTCCATTGATGACCAACTACCCTTATGTATTTCACACATAAAGTATCTTAATATCTCTGCACTTTGGGAATTTTGTATACAGCAGAAAATTTCAAAATCGAAACATTACATTACATTCTTAGGGGTCAACGTACAAGGATTCGTCGTTATTTATTCATTCATGTGTTCTGCACCATTGTTATATTATATTACTGAAGTGATTCCTTTAATACAAATCTACTATTCTTCTTCGGTTGAAACACCAGAATTAAGTTCAAATACCATGCATATTCTTATGTAGTGTACACAAATTAAAGCTGTCGGTGGCGTATGATTGTTGTTGATTCAGAAATCGAATACATCATACGCCACCAGCACAACCAAATAAGTTTCAAACCATAATTTATCCACTGCGTTTAAAATCTTTTACCAAAGACCATACAGAGGATAGACGTCACAAGTCGTTTTCTGATGCATTTGTTCGGAAGCACACTCCAGATGTCAGTAATACTCATGACAATATACACATAAGCCTTATTTTGTATATCTTTAGCACACGACTTAGGGCGTCTGTGTATTAAATGGTCGCTGGTTTTAGTACTCTAGTCATATTTATAGGTGTTAAAAGTCCAGAAAGGTGACAGAGCAACTGATCAACTGTGACACCGTGCACTCCACCCTATGCTGCCAAAGAATTCAATCATACTTGTAAATGCTGCAATCTCACGTAGACCTGTGGCCACAATGTTAGACATCATTCATGTAACCCACCCTGTGTAAGTTTAGAATGGCCTACCAGTGGCAAATCTTGTTCTCTAAAAAAAACCCATACATTTTAATGCAATCAGTTTCAGAAATCATTAGTTAATACCATTTTGTCACACAACCTATATATTTATATACATTATAGTATCTTTGATCTGCAAAGGGAATGACTAAATTAAATACAAAAACATTCCATTCTGCTGTAAAGGTTACAATGAAGAACGTCCACTTTGTGCATGCACAAGTTCCTTGTATCTGTGATATTTTCTATACGAGAGTAACTTCGAAATCTTCCCGTTGCAGCTGTATTTTCTTGTTCTTTTGTTTAGATGTTGTTACATTTCATTTTTGCTTCATCACTTTTAACATTTAATGTCGCCCATGGTAACTCAATGTAATTGAAATGCACTCACAGACACGCATACACATTTACCACACAGACCTACACACACATAGAAATACACTCATCATTTCTGTCTCGCAGGAGTCTATCCGTGTAAGTGTATGTGTTTCATTTCTTGTCGTTTTTTACATCGTTGTGTGTTGATTCAAACATGGTGCTTTCATATCCCTCGAAGGATACACATCCATATGTTCTTACATAAGTGATGTTATGTACAGTGAAAGGATGTAAATTTCCAATTGATGTCATGTTGATTTAACATGAATTGCATTTCATCCGAAAGTTTTTTTTTTGTTTTTGTATGTATGCCTTTGTTTTTGTTAAGATTTTTATGTTGTTGTATAGGTTTTCTTTTCAATAAAGAGAGTATATGCCGTGCACTGGAAAAAAAACACTGAATTGCGAGCTTCACTGTCCCGATTGATAAAGCTGATAATCCACATTCCGGCGCTGCTGAAGGGTGACAATACAGTTGAAAACCCCACTATGCCCTATCATCCAAAACCAGCAGCCCCTTATCATATATGGAA
This sequence comes from Hydrotaea cyrtoneurina, assembly GCA_958296145.1. Taxonomy (NCBI): domain Eukaryota; kingdom Metazoa; phylum Arthropoda; class Insecta; order Diptera; family Muscidae; genus Hydrotaea; species Hydrotaea cyrtoneurina. The sequence continues at coordinate 43,362,434 of OY282514.1, read as the reverse complement.
GTTATATTTCATTTGTGGCCAGATTTAGGTGCTGTACATATTCTCGAGTTCATAAGAAATATATGGAAATATGGCTAGACCAATGAACAACACACTACATCTTCATACCCACATCACCTATAGAAATTAAAGACATTGATGTATCAGTGAAGTGTTTATGTGACAACAAACAACTCTGGATCTTGTGTGCATTATAATCACACAGTTCCTTTAATCCCACTCATAACTCGTCTCCAAATCTCGGATGTGTAAGACATTCACCGTTCGCTTTTATTACCGACTACCAGACAATTTGGCCGATGATAAAATTAATATGAGGAATAGATTGGGTTAACAGTCTAACCCAACAGATCGTCAATAAAAAAAAACGAAATAGAGACGGAGAGAAAACATAACCTTTTGGTACTTCAGAGATAAATAAATATTCATTGGGTGAAACCCCATCAATAATAACTATTATAACGTTCTCTAGGAATACTCGATGTGAATTGAGAGCCATGGTATTACCGACACCAAATGCAATAAGTTTTGACATGAGAGCTCCGTGCCCGACTCTATCGAATTGGAAATGTCTAGAGCCACGACCTTGCTTTCACCAAGGCGGTGAATGGCTCGATTCCATCGTTCCGAAAGGAAGGCCATCAAGTCTCCAATAGATCGATTTCTACGAAAACACACTGTCAATCATTTAGAAGGCCGCTAGACTCTAGATACTTAACCAGCTGGTGGAAAACCCGGCTCTCCATAACCTTCGAGAGTGCAGAACATTTTGTAACTGGGCGGTAATTTGGAGGATTTGTAGCCTCACATTTTTTAGGGATTGTCTGAACATTGGTAACTTTCCAACGTAAAGGGTAAATACTATCACGGTACGACATGTTGAAGGGATTAGCCAATGGACGAGCTACCTTTTTGCGAATGACCAAAAGCTCTTACCTCCCCTGGGAGAAGAATGAACTTCAGAACATTCTGCACATAGGTGAATAATTATTTCGAGTCGAGCACTGCTGCACTTTTTGATATAAACTGCTTGCGTAGCACCTCATTAGTGGCATTTGTTTTTAAACGGCAATTTCTTCGAACTCTTTCTATTAGGATTAGTCATCTTCTTTGTTGAGTAAACCTAAAATTTTATTGAAGTAGTCGGATTGCGAATAATAGAGTTTATTATTACAACCGATGACTTTTTGCTTGATTTTCAAATCATGGTTTTCAAGTTTGTCGGCGAAAGGTGTAGAAGATTGCGTGGTAGTCACAAATGTAAGGGTTTTTTTGTAATTTATGTTTGACTTTACACATTTTGAGGTTTTTGCTTTGTAATTTCTTTTTGTGATTCAAGTTTGTTTTAGGCGCTAGACTAGTTGGTAGCATGCTTGCCTATTGTGGGTTCGCCACCTGTGGCTTTGGTATATCGCTGTCTAGCCAAATGGTCTGTGGCACCCGGACCCAAAATAAGAATATAAATTTTATTAAATAAAAATATTTTTTTTTTTTGACTTCACACATTTTGCTTTTCGACAATTTTACGAATCAACAAGATTTATAAATGTCAACAAAAAATCAAACATACTGCTGGTTTCCATAAAACGAATTCGTTCGTTCCTTACAAATCCTCTATATTGGAAGCCCTTTAAAATGGGTTTCAGACTTCAATGAATTCTGGATTTCAGATATATACTACATATCGACTTGTGGAACACATATCATAAAGAATGACTTGTTATTCCAACGAAAAATTCATTTTATTGCCACTTCACGAATTCGTTTTACGGAAACCGAACGTAAGTCGCAAGCAAAAAGTCAACGTATTTCAACGAATTTGTTAACTGAACTTTATAAGCCTTAAGACCCAAGTCTTTATGCAAAATACGGTGTAATGATGTTTGTGGAATGCTCAATACTAAAGAAAGACGAGGAATGGACAAACGGGGTTTTTTCTCTACCATTTGGGCTATCGCAGCAGTTGTTCTTAAACGACGTGCACGGGTTTTATTCTGCACATCACTAAGTTGTCCCAACAGCTCCAGTTTCTGTATTGCGGTCCGACAAGGTGCTTTACGACTATCCAAAAATGCTTTAGTATTGCCAACTGTGACTCCAAATATTTCACCATTTTGGTAGTGAATTTTAATAATTTCAATCCGTTGTTGAAGCGTGCATCGTTCCATTTTTAGGAATGGCGTAGTTTCTACTTGTCAAATGTCAAAGAATAAAAGCTTCAAAAGCAACAGCTACCAAAATAAAGAAAATTCAAGTACTTTCGTGGCCGTATATCATTTTGTTCATACTTTTTCTATAACTGTAGTGATAATCGATGGACAGGCCAGAAATAAGAAAATGTCATATCACCACATCATGACCAGAGTTTTGGAGTTATATATATTTATTACCAGCTTTATTTTAAAACAAAATTGATAATTTTTTTAAAACGTCTTTAGTTTAATAATTTTGATGTTCCCTCAGGAAAATTAAATAGTTTTTTCTCCGTGTACGCATTTACATAGCACATGCTGTATTGCAGATGTGGTGTTGCTGTTGATAGTAGTTTTTCTAGCATTTAATACGCTATTTTAATGTGTCTTGAATTCGTTCTGTTTTTTCTTTTCATTTACTTCAGTTTTTCTCTTTTCACCCAAACAACCGTGTACCCTATAGAGTGATGTTATAAGTATATTATGGAACTTGTGCCGTATAATATTCCACTTGAATGCAATATTTTTAATCGAAATTGTTAGCATTGATTAATAACTTCAGTCCGATAAAGAGGGATATGTGACACATACAACCAGATCTTCTATTTGGATAACATTAAAATGACAAGACGTTATTACAACGTTGAAACAGAAAATGTCCCTGGAATTGTATTACCAATTTAATGTAGTATGTGTTGCAGTCGATACATGCTGAATCTAATGCATTCCTACTCCATGGGCTTTATTTTTTCCTGTTTATATCTTAATGGAATGTTAGACTAGTTTTTTCTCTCTATCCTTCAAAAGAAGCAATCAAGCTGAATAATCACAGGAGATATGAATGAACGTTCACATACAGCAACCCATACATATGTACGAATAGATAATAGGGCGGGTTGATTGTATCACCTCACACTCATCCCCATGTACATGTGTTTTGTCCAGAAGATCTTCAAAGTGTTTCTCGTAAATGTGTATAACATTACAACATTCCAATGCCAGAGCCTGTCCATAGGTGCGTACAATGCGTACATTGAACATATGTGTGAATTATGCCTGCAGCTTAAGACAACGAAAAGGGAAAACAATTGGAAAGCATTATTGCATTTTTCACACAAAAAAAAAATCAGAATCTTAATTATTTTTACACAATAAACCAATAAACTTTTCTGGAAAGCATTGAACATAACATACATACAAGCATTTATTTGCTATTGATTCGAGTGTTTGCAATGAATAATCAAGAAGGTCATCAGATGTTTTTTAAAACTTTTGAATGAAATCGAAATTTTATTTTTCACATGTGTTTTGAAAATATTTAACAACTGCATTTACAGGGTAGCGTGGAAAATGGAAATATGGCCACAATAAAAATTGTAGCTTATCCAAAGACATTTTCAGAACACCACAACTTTTTTTGATTCATGCACCCTACGTCACCCCGATATAGTATTTAGTACGCAGTGTCTTCATTTTAAGTCAGATGTTGAATGGGAGAAATGTAACACATGTGTAAGTATGAAGAACGATGTGATCATGACAACACAACACAAACTATTTGATGGTGTGTAGGGTGACCTATTGATTTTTAAAGTCACTATACCTTTGTTTTTTATGAATAAAAATTAATACATTAGAAACAAAAGTTTCATATTTTTGAGATCTTTTCCGTGGTTATCAGAAATGGGCGGCACAATTTTCAGAGAAATAAAAAAATAAAATTTATATATTTGACTTCGGAATCAAAAATGGCCAGTGAATGAAATATAGCCCTTGATCAACAAATAACAACAAATATGCGAGCTATATCGAACGGGCTTAAAACAATGGTAGAGCGTAATAAATACTATTCCAGGGGGGTTGCAGGGTGCACGTATCAAGAAATATATTTTGCCCACTTTTTTACGTGAATAGGATAGTTTAGACTTGCAAATAGACATTTGTTTTAGCGCTAAGCCAGCTCACACACTCTGTATTTGCTAGGATTTCATATTGTAAATTTTGGCGACTTTACGAGTAAGAGAGAGACACAGATCACTAAGAACTTCTCTAGAAAAGCCGTTCGGAGTCGGCTTTGAACAGTAGGTCCCGGTCAGTGAGTATACAAATTATATCGTACAGAGCTCACTGATTCGAGAGAAGTTCCCCGTCTGTTCCATCGTGGAATGTTAAGGGAGATAGGTAAGTAGTAAGACCGTGTTATGGTCTTTTTCGCTTTCCGGATCTTCGATATTATGTCGCAGTCCCATCTTTTCCCCTAGTTTCGAACCATCTGTATAACTGGAAGTTCCAGCTGGTGTCTGTTCTAGGGTTCAATCAGTTCCGGATTGTGTGTCTGGCATTAGGGTCTCGCACTCAACAACTATTGATGTTTCGGGTATTCTATCGCTACCTCAGTTATTTTTCGATGATTTGACTAATCTATATCTCTATTGATTGGACATTTAAGATAGTCTTCAATGCCCTATTAGATGCGGTCCTCATTGCTCCGCTTATGCCGAGACAGCACATTAGTTGGACCTTCTGTTATATTTTTATGTCCCACTTCTTTTCCATTGATGTCCACCATACAACTGATGAATAGGTTAGAGCCAGCCCCAATTTTGAGGCTATGACTCTTCTACATAGTGACCTGCATCTGTACGCTTTGTTTGGACGTTCTTCCATGTCATATTTCCCATTTAGTTTTTAGTCCAGGGTTTCCCCTAAGTATTTAACTTGTCGGATATTGAAATTGTTTTGTTACGGAAAATTGGGCAACATATTGGCCAATCCTCGTTTTTTTTTTTTTTTTTTTGTAAACAGAAATATTTGCAATTGTTAGAGTGTTTCGGCCCTTCTACAAAGTAAGTTTGGATGCTGCCCCTCAGAAGCATTATAATATCGACTGGTTAAAGTCCTTCAACCTCAGAATACTATGATCCTCAGGATAAGTGGTGATAATATACCTCCATGTGATATTCCCTGTGCTAATCTGTCTCTTATTTTATGACGTGTGACCAACAATTTATCCATTTATTCCTTAGTGGCTTATCAAGTCTGGAAGAGTCCGGTCTACCTGAAACTGATCTAATTTTGTAAGAGTTGTTTAACAAATTATCGTATATTGTATTACAGTCGAGTCCGGTTATAACGTACACCGGTTATAACGAACTTTCGTCTATAACGAACACTCCCAAGAGTTTTGCTTCTACCCCATTTTACCCTGGATATAACGAACTTCGCTTATAACGAACCAATTTGTCAAGTTCCTAGGAGTTCGCTATAACCGGACTCGACTGTATGTAGATGTCCTCGGGTTCTTTCAAGTCATATAGTTGTTGGTCCTATTAATTAAAAATTGTCTACACCTTCAATTAAAATAATGCAAAAAGATGCCACCATAGACAAATCGTATTGGGGTTGAGATCATGTACGAACCGGGCAACTCAAACCAAAATGGGCAGCCATCCACTTCTTTTGAAGACCCCTGAGTATGGTGTACCAAGTCAGAGTGATTGGGACTACCATCATTCCACGTTTCTACGTCGTGCATCGCATTGTATGTCATTGACTGCAAAAGCAGAATACAACATGAAGAATTTAAAAGAAAGCAATCAATGAGAAATAAAAGATGCAAATGATTTCAAATGGATCTCTGGAAGAATTATTATTATTTTCCCAGTTCATTTTCTTTTGTCTCGTAAAAAGCTGTGCAGTTGCAGTGGGAGTGTGAATGTGTGTATTGTCTTTTTATTTTGAGATTTAAGTGTGACTTTTATTGTTTCAATATTTATTGAGGTTATATAGAAAATGGCATTCTTCCTTCTTCTTCCCCTTGCTTCTGGCCCTTCTTGGCATACCACATTGTCAAAAGATATCTAAACAATGAGAATAAGAGATGGCAAAGTATTTATAAAATATATATGTAGCTGGTTTCAACAGCGTCATCGCCTTCTTCGTCATCTTCACCTCCATTGTCCCATTCGTCCTTATTCACTGTTCTGAAAATTATATTGTTGTCTCGGAAAATAAGTAAAGTAAATATTTCCATAAGACCCAAGTAATTTTTTTTGCGTTCATTTTTTTACTGTATTTCGGTATGTCTTTTATTTTGGCCAGAAATTTTGCAACAACAAAAACTCGGAAGCATAAAGTGACACACTTTACCATCAAAAACAGACAATTGTGACAAATGTTTGGTTTAATTGTTCGTTCATCAACGGTGGAAATACGGACGGACAGATAAACGAGGAAATCCTTTATCATACAATTTAATTCGAATTTTTAAGATTTTATACAAATGAACAGATGTCAAAATGTTTTTGACATCTTGTTAAAATAATGGGCTGAGTTGAAAAGGTGTGTTAATTAAAATTCCTGGTCCATTCAAATGGAAGAATTATTCAAAAAATTGATGCTTGTGATAGTAGTGGAATGGGGATCGAAATCAAATCGATATTAGTCATTCGGAGCAGGCTGGAAACAGTAGTTCCCCGTCAGTGAGTATACAAATTATATCGTTTACATTTCACTGATTCGAGAGAGGCGTTCCAGTTCCTTCATGGAATGTTAAGGGAAATGAGTAGAGTAACTTCGGGTATTGTGGAGTATGCGGGTAATGTGGAACCCCCCTTTATTTCGGAAACTAAACATTATTTGGCAACTCTGTTTGTATGTATAGATAGCTTAGTGAAAAATATCAACAACACGCGGTTGGCAATGAGTATGACCGTACCGTTAGCTTTCAATCAGTCTGTGAGTGAAAACACGTGTAGTCGACTTTTTTTTCTGTGCGAATTCGAAGAGATAAAGTGTTCCACATATTGAGCATTTGCCATTATTTTTCAATAATATATTATAAATAGTGAACTTATCTTTAGTTATAATCGGTAAGTATGTTATATTAAAATCTTTTATAATTTTTATTATTTTTGTTTCGAATTATTCCCGCTTTCGGCTAATGTGGAATACCAGAATGCGGGAATTGTGGAACCGTATTCCATATTACCCGCTCACTATTTTTTTGTTTTATTCTCTAATAGACAATATTGAAACATGCCAAAAAAAGGTTCGATTCGCAAATGGGATCCAACGGACATGAAGTTAGCCGTAGGAGCAGTTAAAAATTACCCAGCAAGGGTGTTCCACATTACCCACCCAGGGAGTTCCACATTACCCTCCAATTTTCAAAATGACAGTTTTTCGAGTTCATCTGATTTTTCATACATAACTTTTTTAATGTTAAGAGAATTAACTTTTTGTGAAACACTCAGTTAGCCAATCGATCAACAAACATATTGAAATCAATCCGGTGAAATTTTTGCTGATACATTTTCAAAGAGCGCCAAAATAGGAATAGGGGTTCCACAATACCCGAAGTTACTCTATGCCACCAATGAAACTGTAATCTTATTCAATCTCTTGTTATCTTTCGAAAAAGAAAATTCCGTGGGTCTAAATAATAAAAAAAGATTGAGGGATTTATTTGTAAAACCATCAGGCGATGAAGTTCTATGTAAGTTCCTATAGGAAATTAATACACTATCATTTCATTCAATTCATTTTATCTTTTTAATATACAAAAAATACGATTGGTGTATACAGCTTACAGTTTACAAATTGTCTCTTCTTCTTCCTTATGTTTATTTATTGAAAACTAGTGTGGAGGCGAACAATTAGGTTTTTAATTGAGTTCATTTTTATTTTTTGTACGAAAAGAAAAGGTTTTTTTCTAAAAAAAAAATTTTTCATACAAAAAGCCTTGGCTTATCGCTAAACGAAGGTAACACTGGATATGAGCTAAAGGCATTTGAAAACAAACAATCAAAATAAAAATAGTTTGTTTCCCGACCACAAAATTATTGTTTTTTTTTTAATTTGTTTTTAAATAAGAACTACTGTGTATTTGGAATTTTAACGGCAGAAATTTGCATGATACAATAAATATTATATTTTATATTTTATGATAACTGTTACTAAAAACTAAATTTTTTGGAAGACAAATCCATTATCCATATTAGATAAGGATTTGAAAGTGATACCCAGTAAATACTTTGGAGCCCATTTTAATTATACATTTTCACAGTTTGGGGTTTCGTTGTCTGGGCCGTGTTTTCCTCAATTTGGGTCACTACTTCGTTGCAGAGCTCGTGCTTGTTGTCACACAAACACCACTCGGTCACTGACACGATGTGGTCTTCGCTTGCTGGACTCATGTACACTCGAGACACTTTACTCCGGAAAAAAATTGGCAAAAGGTCTTCTGAGAACGTATGTGTTGATACGCATATGCAAATTCACACAAATGGTTGGCCCTGCCTCTTTTCCCTTCATCTTTAATGCATTGGCAGTGACGAAGCCAACATAACATAAGGCAAACGAAACAAGAAAAATAAACATATTTTTTGTGGACTGTTTTCTTGCTTTGCTCAGTTACTGCCCCTTAGTACATATATGAACGACGAATGGTTTTGTTCGCTTCGAGCGGTCAGTAATAGACCGCTTACTGTGTTGTGCTCAACCCGCAACCCGAGACTGAGAACACAAACGAAAGGAAAAATAGGGTTGCTGCTCAGACACTAGCGATTCCAAGCTATGGTTATAATATAGGGTTATCCATTTCGTGGTTTCAAAAGTATAGGGCTGGAATTCGACATCTGTCAAACTAGGTTGTTAAATCATTTTTTTTTCTTTTCGGTTGGAAGTCTGACATTGACGAAAATGGATCGTGTTTATTCAGATAAACCTTTAACTCTTGAGCACTTACGAACCAACATAACATATAACCAAGTTATGGCTGAGATACCGCCCTATATATGCAAAAAAGTGGTCCAAAATTACCTCAATAGAATCAGTGCTTGTAACACTTCGCGTGGTGATCATTTAAATGATGTAATGTTTCACACATAATGTCAACGTTCAAACTTTATAATAAAAAAGAAATATAAAAAGCAAAATGGATAACCCTTTATAACCCAAAAAATATTTGAGGCATAATTGCATAAAATTTTTGGACGAAGTTTGGGGTCTCATATGAGAGCTATACACAAGAATTGAATAATTTATTTCATTTGGATAACCATAAGTCCATGGTGTTAAAGAGGCTAGCTAGACCAGCAAATTGGGTTGTATATGTTTATTTTGCGCCATTACTGGCTGGTCGTCGACGTGAGTGGTTTTTCTTGTATAGTCTTCTCGAATGTAAAGTTTTGGAAAAACATAAAAATTCGTCACCTAGATCTCGATAACCATTTCCATAGGAGCTCATAACACTGCTGGTACACTCAGTATAATGCTTGACATTTTGATAGAACTTTCGGCTGCTGCTGACATGTTCTGCTCTGCAACCTATGAATACTCTAACAATTCGACTTGCATTTTCTTTTGTTAGAATAGTCGCTTTTACTCTTGTCACATCTTTCGATAATTCTTCAATGGAAATCTTACCGCTACACCCTTCAACTTACATGTTTGGGCAGCCATAAGATTTTAGCTTGTTTGCAGTTTCACCTATTTGGTCCTAGTCGAGCTGGAGATTTCCCAAAGGTTGATTTTATCATTTATTTATTTCGATATTTTGTGGTATTTTTCAAAATAATTGTCTAGGAATTATAAGTAGCGTATGTTGCTTCTCCATAGTACTCTTCATATTCTGCTGATAGCTGCAAAATCTTAATTAACCGACTAAAAACAAATGGTCATTTCAACTGTTATTTATATTCCAAATTATATGTAGTTGATGCCCTAATTCTTCTCAAATTAATTTAAAATTAAATTGCAAGCAATTTGTTTGCTTGTAAAATCAAAAGCTAAAATGTACATTGATTGCAGTAGCAGTGGCAAAAGCAGCAACACCATTAAACGGTAACAAGCAACTTGTTTCAATTTCCTTGACCGATTTCTACAAATATACATATCTTCATGCACCAAGGATAGCGTCGAGAATTTATACTCCCCCTACAAATTCCACATCCATACGTCAACGTTGACTTGGTAAACTTTTGCTTTTACTTTAGTTGCTCTTGAGTTTTTCGGGTTTTGATTGTTAAAACTCAATTAAGCATTTGGTGTCTACGTTGGAGGTGGAGCAACACTGTTCCGTATTAGTTCCATACGATGCAGCTGTACAGCAACAACATCCATTCAGTCATTTGTTGAATCAAGAGCCATCAAGGATAAACTTGCACAAACGCTTTTGTGTTTTGAACGCGTTCTCCAAAACAGTGTTTATACAAATAAACACTGTTTGTTGCTGGATGTTGTTGCCACTGCTCCTGCTGCTGCTGCGGCAGGTCCTGCTGCTCTTGCTGTTGATGTTCTTTTTTTTTTGGTAATTTTCACTACCAACGATACACAGTGGGTTTAATCGGTGAAAACTTAAGAGAGTAAAGACTATATCTGCCTTGATATAAAAGTATTTTTTAGGTGAGGATCGTTTTCTTTAATTGGGAAAAGATAGCACATTTCGTTGATCAAGAAGCAATTACTTATTTCGGAGATTACACTGTGCTACAAAAAAAAATACGAAAGTGTTCGTAAAGAGTAACCACTTTACAATTCTTATTATTTGTGGTCCGCTGATTACAGAAATGACCGAAAATGTTTTTGAATTTTTTGGACACGTTAATTGTCATAATTTCAATAATAAATTCTTTGCAATAAATTCTTAAAAACATAGCACTAAATTAATTAAAATCTCATCTTTTAGCGCAATTTCATTCGAATAGCAGTTTCAGTGTTATTAACATAGTTAAGTCGGGAAAAAATTTTTTGTTGAAAAAAATTCATAAAAAATCGTAAATCACCAAGAGTGTCCATTTTAGTAGTTTATCATAAATCTATATATTTCAAAATTAAACTGAGGTATAGATCTTTAGAATCGATGTAGTATTTTCGATTTAATTCACAATTTTGTGAAGGGCACTGCTGAACTCTCACATACAAATCTAGCATTCCGTTTATTTTACAAACCCCACATAACCAATAGTTGTTATGGGTGGCACCAGAAGGTGTCTACACTTAATTGAGAATTAAATTGAAAATACTCCATCGATATTAATTTTATTTGTGACATGTGTGGCTTTATCGTAAGCTAGTTCAAATATACACTTTTAGTCATTTTAGATTTTTTTTAATAAATCTGAAATTTTCATTCGGATTTATATGCACTAAAGGCAAAGATTACCGAGTAGAATATTTCTGCTGTAGCCACTAGTGTTTATGAAGATTGCGATATGTTCGTTCGTCATCTATCTCAGTAATTGGGTTTCGGAAATATCATCACTAAAACTTACGAGTAGCTGGAAAGATGACGAGATTCGGTTCCCACAGTAACACAAGACTTTACACCGATCTGTGGCCAAAGTAGGATACGGGGGCTCTGCAACTGAGGCCAGAATGAAGAATAGCGATAATGTAAAAAATTTAAGAATGCCCCCAAAATATGGTAAAATTGGGATGATTTTGCTATTTTTTGGGGATAATTTTTCATTACTTTGGGATGATATTTCATTTTATATTTTAGTGTAATATTTCACAATGGCAAATGGTCCTTTGTAAAGGCCAGCTAAGAAAATTCGAACTATATTCATATTCGGTTAAGCGAAACAGAAAAAATCAATATTTTTCACTTATGTTAAGTGAACCTTCTTTCATTTAAACGAGAAGGTTCGTATTTCAGCCGGACTGTTCGTATGTGGAATAAGTGCTTTTCCTGCATGCTATGACATTGCCAAATTCAAGGGAAATATCAACAAACACTACTCCCTCTTTCCTCCCACCAATACCCTTATTTCCTACCGCTAACACAGTACATTGCATTCATAGGGGTCATCCCCTGAGTGTTAGTCCAAAAAAAAAACGGAGTATATACTTTGAATTTATTCTATGAAACGAAGATAGAAACTTGTGACACAACTATTTAATACATGTATGTCAAATTTAAATTCAATATTAATGAATTTGGATGGTTGAGTTGACTTAAATGTTCATGAGATCATTTGTTTTGCTACGGTTTTAGTCGCCGTTACTTTCATTACGCTTCTCTTAATCGGTGTTCGTATCATATACGTTTGTGTCTTTGCATTAAAAATTTATTTCACATAAACGATTTTCCAATAAAGCGGAGTTTTCAATTAAAAGGCGAAAGCTTATTCAAATTCGACTGTATTTAAAAAAAAATACTTAAATTAAATTTTATTTACCACCTGTACGTATGAGTGCTAGGCTGTGAAATTGATATTAGTCATACGGTCCAAAAATTGTCTAATGTTATTCTAGAAAGCAAATCATTCCTAGGAAGTTCATATGTTCTAGAATGTTGTTTACCGAGATCATAGGTAGATTTTTGCAGTTGATTATTTCCTTGAATTTTGAACGGTTTGCACCTGAGCAGCGGAAATAAGGTTAAAACAAATAATTTGTTAATTACATTTTTTTGCGATGTTGATATTGAAGGTGATTTTTTTGATTTTATTTTTGATTTTATGATGGCAAGAGCTACAACTGTGCTTCAGAGAGTTAATCCAAATTCCAAACGTATTGCAAGACATGAGCCTGAGAAAATGATCACTTTTGCATAAATTACACCGAAGCCCCAAATCTTTGGAGGTCCATAAAAAAGTGCATGACTTTGGGCAAAACTGGGAGACATGTTCTTTTTATCACGTAGTGGTGCACGTATCTGGTTATATTTTCATGACTTAAAAAATTACACACAGTGTAATCAAAAGTCGACTTAATTTTTTTTACCATTTTTTTTAGGAAAAAGTAGTTTAATCGACTTTTCGTGAGTCGTAAATTGAGGGCTTTAGGTGATATAATGAAATCTTTCAGGAGGAGAAAATTCCTTAATGGATTTAAAACTCTCTGAAATTTTAAACAGTTTATCTCGATCTAAAAAAAAAGATTTCCAAAAAAGTATAGTACACACAAATGGGTAATTTCCGAAAAAGAGCACACAAACCAACATGAAAGTTTGAGATACCAACAGCATTACTTCTTATAATATTTCCAAAACATATGGTCTCGACACATGTGACACTGCTCCAGTTACTACACACTCTGTTGTAGACCGTCACCTGTCTTCTGCAACCACTGTACGACACTGTACAACATGACATATTGTAGCACAGCCAGACTTCCCTCCCGCACCTACCCGATTAGTAGTTAACAGCTCGGTAGTCTACAGCAAGTTGGTGGTATTATAGCAACAATGGCAGTATCATGTTTATCTTTTGGAAACATTTTGCATGAGTTTTTTTTTTTTTTTTTTTCTTCCTTTGTTCGCGTTGTTGGTGTTGCTGGCAAATTGTGTGTTCATTTAACGTAATTTACCGAAAACAAACACGGAGCAACTCAAAACTCTGAAGTTGGATGCTGTTCCATGCTTGCCATAGACGATCACTTGAGCACACACTTGATACGCACATTCATTCACACACTTTATGGCTTTTATGGTGAGCACACTTTGGTAACGTAGAGCTGCTCCTTTGGCCGATTGTTGCAGCAATTTTTTTTTTTTGGTAATTTCGATAGGAAAATATTTGAAGAATATAGCTGAAAATATTGTTCAATGTTCAGAAGTTTTGCGGGCATTTGTTGTTCCTGTGGTGGCTGTTGAACTTTTAGTTGAAAAGTTGATGTTGGTGGTGATAGTTCCTATCATCGGTATAGATTTATCATAGAGATATCAACATCACTTTAGTATATGAATACCAAAAGCTATTAGGAGAAAAGTTACATTTCTCACATTCTAAAATAACATGGTCCATTTTAGATCAGACGAAAAGCGACCGACCTGAAAGCGAGGCACAGTGGTGCAAGTGGTAGGGAGATTAATTCCGGGTAGAAATAATATGAAAATATATTTACAATGTTGATACACTAATGACTAAAAACAACCAAAATTAAAATATTTTTGTGGCGTTTTTAATTAAATGTAAAGATAAGTTAGCGTTACGTCAATAGATAAAACGTATATTCTTAAGATATTAATTTAGCTTATAAATATGTTAGTTTGGTCTCTATACGATTAACTATATAAAATCACATTAAGGCATTAGAAGAAGTCGTAGTTATGGCACCTCCTCGACTGTTGATGGGCAGGTATATCCACCATGCTACTTTTTTGAAAAAACATATGTAATCTCAATAGAAAAAAAAAATGACCATCTTTTTAATATATATTTACCCTCGACACTGATTCACTGACTCTGTCACGCAGTACGTAGGAATTTAAATAGGCATTCTATAATTTTCTATAAATAATAATAATAAAAAAAATAATATTTTTTTTTTGTACAGAAATTGTGTTTTCCCCAATTTTTTTTAACAAAAATTTTTTTTTCCAAAATTTTTCTTTCAACAAAAATTTTTTTTTAAATTTTTTTTTTTTTTACAAAATTTTTTTTTCAACAAAATTTTTTTTTCCAACAAAAATTTTTTTTTTTCCACAAAATTTTTTTTTTCAACAAAAATTTTTTTTTTCAGGAAAATTTTTTTTTTCAACAAATTTTTTTTTTCCACAAAAATTTTTTTTTTTCAACAAAATTTTTTTTCCATATTTCAACGGGCGCCATAGGCGCATTACAACTTACTAGTTTTAAATATTTTTTAAATATTTGAAGTGTGTTCCTTTGAAGACAGAATAATCCGTTGCATTGGTGAGACACCAAGCGAAATGTTTGAAGAAGTGTGCAAACAAAATTCCTAATGGACCATTTTCTGTGTTGTCTTCAGATTTCAAAATGTACTGGTACAGGTCGAGTAACAAAATGATCAATCAGCGAACGTGTTTTCAAAGCAACTGTTACACATTGACGGTGGGAAGATTTGACGCTTCCACTGGTCTCAATTCGCTTCCACCTATTTTTTGTCAATTCACAACGTCAAAAGAAGATTTTATAGCGAGATTTCCCGTGTATTGACGCAAATTATAAAAAAAAATATCAATTCAAACTCAAATCGGTGGCCAATTGTATTTATTTCAGTCGATCGATTCCATTACAGATCCAAACGAAGTCTTTAACAATCCAACTGAATTCCTTAACTATCGGAATTTTCCAGGAATGCCGCCGCACAATTTGCATTTTAAAGTATAATAATCATGTTACGCAACCTGAAACCAAGAATTGATAATGGAACAAGACTAGCTGTTAAAAATCTGATAAAGCACTTGATTTTAAGGATATCAATGATTTCAACCGACTTAGCATTTCAATTCAAGCGTGACCAGTTTACAGTTCGCCTTGAATTCGCAATGGGCCGGGTCACCCAAGTTCACATTTTTCTATGTAGGGCGATATCTACCGGGTCAGCTAGTATGTAATATTTTTTTTTTATTTTATTTTCATTCATTTTATTTTTGAGTTGGCCCTATGGATGGGATCACATAAGAAATTTATTTAAACACAAATTTCACAATTAATATTGTTAAATCTGTAAAGCTGTTGTTGTTAATATATTTTATGAAACCTAAAATTACTCCTTATATTTGGAGTGGTTTTCTCTGCTGGACGTTGTAGAGTATCATTGAAAAATTACTCAGAAGACAACCTAAAAGCAGTCAACCAAATGTTTGTGTTGAATGACCAAAACATGTTTGAAATGAAAATAATAAAAGAAATTAAACAAATCACACTATTGTCAAGTTTTTTATGCTAAGTACATATCAAAGGGTCTAAGTCTCCTCAGCTATGTTACAGACTGTTAAGTGCGTACGTTGCTGGCTCCTATGCTATCAAGATAACGGTGCGGTTAATGCATTTTATATTTTCATTAAATTATTATATTTTCATTCAATCACATCCAATGGCTCAGCTCCATGATAAATGAAACTTCTCGCATTTCCTTGAGATTCAATGAATAATCTTGACCTTGCCGTCCTAAAAATGTTCATTCAAATTTATGCTTCAACGTCTGGCTGGCATTGACTTAAAGAAATTTAAATAATTAAATTTCAGAGTCTGCAAACAACATCTTCAGAAAATGTCATAAAACAATTAAGTTGACTGGATATCTAATCCACTTTTTCCAACCTTCCATCATGGTCATCATTGCAATATCTTCATGCGTCCAAAAAAAAAAGGAAACAAATTTCAGAAGACATGAATTGAATAGCAAAGAAAAATAAAACAAAATTGAGAACTTGTATGCGAATAAACCACACTAAAACTTTTTTTTTTTTTTTTTTGTTGGGCATGCAACTAAATAATTAAGACAAACTCTTTGTTAACAACAATGAAAGTAAGATGTTGAATATCTAAATGAGGCGGCAGGCAGCATCAGCCACAACTACGACAGCGCTAATAAATGCCCAAAATGGAAATAAAAAAATGATGTTACCACTGGTCGTATTTATAAACCGACACTAAACAACTCAAATTACAGTAGCAACAATACAATTTGTGCAAATAAATGACTGCGTGTGTTTTTATTTTTGGGCGGCCTCATTTGACCTTCTCCTCAATGTCTGGCATTAGTATTTCGACAACACAACAAATATTTCTCTTGAGTTGTAAAAGTTTTGCCATAATTTTAGTGAGTAGATTTGTATTCGCACACAAATTAAAGCTAATTTCTTAGAATAAAACTTAATAGGATACGCTTTAAACGGTCTGCCCGTTCCTACTAACTTATTTTCTTTTCTTGGATCAGCAGCAATTAAATACGGAATATAAAAAATATCCAGGAAGTTTTTGATCAGAGTAAATTTCTACATTTCTTAGCAAACTTTAATCTGGATTAAGAACCAACCCATTCAGGAGCTAATCGAAAGGCATCTTTGTAAGGAAGGCATATCACAACATGAACCTACATAAGTACAGGGGTTTCCAACAAGAGGTTTAATTTTGCTATTCAAAGAAAAATTAAATTTTTTGAGATAAATGATCGGATGTTTTTGTCATAATAAAGAGGAAGGAATGTCATTAATAATGTAAAAAAACATCAGACAAATGGTCACCACGACCACGCTTACAGGACCATATTTTTTTCTTGAAATTTTCCATAACCAAATCGCCAAGTGGCAGCTCTATGTCCTCGATAGCCTCACGAATTCTATCTTTGAGGTCTTGAATCGACGCTGGGCTGTTGGCGTAGACCTTATCTTTCACGTGGCCCCAAAGGCAGAAGTCGCAAGGTGATAAATCACAAGGTCTCGGTGGCCAATGTTGTGCAGATCAATATCATGCAACTCCGACCATAAAAAAATCATTAATCATCTCTCGATAGCGCAATCCATTCACCGTAACTGCTGATTCAGCCCCATTTTCGAAAAAGTAGGGTCCAAGGTCCCGCCGGACCATAAACCGCACCAAACAGTCACACGTTAAGGCTTCTCAACAATAACTCTTAGGTTTTCCTAGCCCCAGATGCGACAATTTTGCTTGTTGACGTAGCCACCGAGGAGGAAATGTGCCTCATCAATCAAGATGATTTTTCGATGGAATTCCGGGTCATTTTCATGCATTTCAAGGACCCAATCAGCAAAGACGCGACGTTGTTGATGATCGGCCGGCTAGAGTTCTTGTGTTAACTGAACTTTATAATCCTTAAGACCCAAGGCTTTTTAAAAAATACGGTGTAATGATTAGAGTACGATTTGATGTACAAGTCAACTTACCAAAGTTGTCAGGTCGCGAAATATCCAAATTTATAAAAACAGACTAAGTATTAAATCTAAACTGGCTTTGGCTGGGTTTTCAAAAATATGATGTGACAAAAACCAAATATAGTAACCAACTTTATGCTGCACCAGATAGTTTTTTTTTAAATTTCGTTTAATTCAATAAAATCAGAAATAGCCAAATAATACCTGTTTCATTTAATATCTTACTAATAAAAAAAATATTCAGGGTTCAGCGATCATTGGGAAACATAATAGAGAATTACTATTGTAAAGCAATGGACCGCAAATCGAGGGAGACAAGTTATATCAAGCTGTGTCACCCGGTTTACCCTTGGACCCAAAAATTAGAATATAAATTTACTTTGTATTGTAATTAATAATAAATAAATAAAAAAAAGTTATATCTAGACTACAGTGCGTATAATTAATAAAAAATATAGACGAAGTAACTCAGTATGAGTATTCAGTAATTATAGAAAGGTTGAGATCGTATAAAATGCGAACATCAGACTTGGTCACGGATCCGAAGACTCAAGTCTATATGTACGTGGGATAAAGTCCTACTATTTTCTACACTCCTCAATAGACGCATGTCTTAAAGTATTCCGACTTTTATTTATTTCAAATATGTGTGTGTATTTACCCCTTAATTCACATGAAATAAAAGTTTGTCTTGCAACTTTGAATTCCCTTCAATACTCCAACCAAATATGTTGTTCATTACAGTTTTTAATCCTTAATAGTTCTCAAGTTGCTTGCAATTCCCAACTTACCCACGACACAAGCTAAGAGAACCTTACGAAAATCTATATCTTTTAAAAAGAAAACTTAGGTAAGTAAAATTTACAAAAAAAAGAAAAAAAAATCATCGAAATATTTCAAAATTTGTACAATCTTACATAACTGTATGCTCGTATAAATCTTGATTGAGAAATTATACTGCAGCAGCTACCCTCTGACGCCCGTGCGACCTACCGTTGCAGCAAACCAGGAAAAGAGTTCTCTGCTAAGTTTTCATTACTTTTGAAAGTCAATGAAGTGGAAGGAAATCGTCGATAAATGCAATTTGCGGTGACATTAAAAGGAAAATTTTACAGCGACCCACCGACAGTTTTAACTACAACAAATGCCCGCCCACCGCACATGCAGTGTCTGCTTCCGACAATATCTGCAACTCCTCCCTCCCAGTTGGGACGAAGTAACTGACGAGAGTAACACCTTCTAGCTGATGGTAGAACAAAACCATGTGACAAGATTGAGCACATCTGAAAACAGAGGTAAATTTGTTTGACGAAGTGAAGGGGCCTTAATATTGAAGAACTAATAGCAGAACAAACAAAAAATTCCAAAAACAGCAGCTTAAATTACATATTAAAAAATGTTCAAGGATACGAATTGATTGTGGGCGGGGTAGTATAACTCTTCATTTGGGGAATTCTTAATTTTTTTGGGGGCAATACTCGGATAGTCATAAGGATATGGTGGTGTACACTATTCAAAATTATCAATTCGGATTATATTTCATTTCCATGACAACTAGATAGTTTTCTGCACTGTTCCTTGGTTTATTCCATCGGCCAAAACTCTGTTACTTTTGATCAAGTAAACATTTGTGAGTTCGGTAAAACATGTTTGTCGGCAAGAAGTGATGAATTGTTTTCAGATATTAATATTACATATCGAAAAGTTTGTAGCCATCGGAGGCCACTAGGTATTTTTCGACCATAGAATTTGTAAATGAACTACTATAACTTCAAAGAAAGGTAATTCATATTTTTCAAAAATTAATTAGAAAAAATTAATTAATTCGCATTTTGGAAATATTTTAAAAATATATCCGAGTTTTTATGTTAATGACTTTTAGTAATAACTCACTGCTTGCCCTGAACCAATTTGTTACAGACTCAAAAATGTTTACTAGATCAAAAGTTACAGGAATTTGACCGAAGGAATTGGATTCTGAACCACTGTGCACCGGTGTTGGCTACATTAACAAATTAGAGCAAACATTATGTTTCGACCTAGAGAATTATCAGATGTACATTCTATAACTACAGATTCATATTTTTCTACTGAATGATAAACCATTAGGGCGCTTTAAAATCCCCACTAAGCTCCTGCACCTTTTGCACACCTTAGTGCCAAATTACACCTTCCCATTTTCCGGCTTTACTAAATAGCAATTCGCAAATGCCATTATACGAATCAGAATGTTAAAACTAAAAGCAAAGAAACGGGTAAGGGACGAAAATGTACGCAGACATATACAGTGCGGATGTCCTTTTGAATTTCTTAATCCAGGATGTTCTTTCATTTCTTGTACTTAAAACTTTGTGTCCTCCGTGGAATCGTTGGTTGGTTGGTTCGACGTCGTTGTTGCTTTGCCAAGATTCATATTGAAATGTACTTTCTAAACATTCTCTTGCTCACCATCTTCCAACCTATCTTTTTCCCTTTTGCGACGTTGCTCTTCGTATGTCACGACTCAAGACGCTGGTACTATTAATACTTGGCAAAAGCTGGAAAGGATGTTAGACGTTGCACTGCATCTTAAGTTTTATCTTTTGTTGGTGGTTAAGGAGAATATTGTTGGTTTTGCCTTTTCCGTCTGTGTATGTGTGAATGGAAGTATGGGCACAGGTACTTTGCGGTTAATTTGCTGATAATGTGTAGTTAAAAAGAAATACGTCCAGGGACGAATGAACAAATGAATGTTGGAAATGAACAAGGCAAGTAACCAACGAGTCCTTCATTGAACAACTTGTGGAATATTGGAAGTGGCCGCCAACAGTGATGGCTTTGGTTATAGATAAAGTAGGTTGTCGATTATAGCCCTGTAATTGTGGTACATATCTCGTACCGGCGTGAGGGAAATCAATAGTTTGCTTACTACTCAGTCATCACTAAGGGCTTTTGTTCTGCACAACTGCGTACTAACTATTTATAGCCTCACTAGTGGTATGTATAGCAGTGAGGAGTTGTTAGTTTAAGGCATGTCTTTGTAGATGATTGGGTGATTTAGAATAGTATCCGTTCTAATCCAGAATATATGTGATTCATGTCTGCCGATTATGATTTCATTTATGATGATTTTCTAACTGATACACTATTTTAACTGACACTTATCGATGAGCTTTAAGAAAAATAGAGCTAGTTAAATTCCTTAAAAAATAGAGATCCTATCACAGCCACTATGAACGATGTATTCTTAACACAAGACAGAATAATATAGAGTCCAACCATCGTACTTGGCAAAATAAAGTGGCACCACATAGACAACTCACGACTTGCAGCAACAATTTTGGAAATCATGGTTAACCTTCATTTGGTATAGAATCTAAATTGGAACCACTCAGACAACTCACGACTTGCAGCGACAATTTTGGAAATCATGGTTAACCTTCATTTGGTACAGTCTGTTGGTTGGCACTGAAGAAGCGGAATCACCAGGGTAGGTTTATAATGAATATTATGATGAAAATTTTCTCGACTTACGTTTCCAATAAAAGCCGGAGTCAGAGACGAGCTATTTAAAAGTAGTGGAGTCGGAATCGGTATTGAGCAATTTTAACTCGACTCAAAAGCCCTGCATGCGAGACGTGACGCTACTCTGAACTCCAGTGAGTGTAGTTGTGATATTGGCATCCCTCTCACTGAGAGTAAACAGCTGATATCACGGAAACTTTATCTCATTGCAGAAGAAAGGCGGCGAAAGAAACCAAACTACTACAGATGTGCGGACAACGCGAGCCTCAATTTGTCTGGCCATATTTTATAAGAGAAACCCCATTATTAAATTACTTATAGGATACATAGGTATATTAAAACCCTAAACATTATAATGCTAAACATTGTTGAGAGTAATTTTTAGGTGTTAAAATTCATACAAACTGGCATCATATCTGCCGAATAGCTCCTCATATGGATACTTCCATGTCAATTCAACAAATAAAATGCAATTTTTGACCTCACCCCTTTCGATTTTTCTGCAATTTGGTGAGAATGTTCTACCATATAAGACAACTATTTATGTCAAGTTTTAGACCTGTAGCCCTGTTAGTTCGGGATATATAACATCGTGAAAAATGGAGAAAAATCCAAAAAATAGTCGAAAGTGTTTATATATAAAAATTGATATCTCTGGGGTTATTTGTAGTACCGAGCTGAAAGATATGTTATTTTGAAGGTATTGAAAATACCTTTAGAACTGTATGAGAAAAAAAATATTTGTCGAAAGGTCAAAGGTCATTTTTCTTGACCTATTACTCTTTAACGCATATCTCAGAAAGTGACCTTTTTAAAATTCCGAAAAAAATATATTTTAGACCCAACATACTTTTGTCCCTATGTGCCAAGTCTCAAGATGGCGTTTTTTCCCTATCTCGAGAAATAAACGAATTGGTGACCCAAGATACAAATTTTGAATAAAATTTTTCACTGAAGCCTACAATGCTTTGTTATACAATCCAGCATTAATGTTGTATATCTTTTAAGTCAATTGGACAATGGACTAAGTGTTTTTGAATACGTTTTGGGGTTATCCAGCTTAGAAAAGGAAGCGTATCGTCATATCTTAACTTTACAAATTTAGACCAGAGTATATTCGCAGACTGAGAGAATTTTTGCTTTTGGTTTTTCTTTTGCACATCATAGAAATAAAAAAATGCAAGCTATGTTTCACGATATGATATGTATGTATTGCTTTTTTCATTTCTTAAAAAAAAATATAAATCGACGACAAATTTAAGGAGTGTTACAGTAGTACCGATATTTATTAAACATAAAAATTTTTATTAATAATTAGTAAAAAGTGATAATTTCTATTTCAAAATATTCTTCTGTATTGTTATATTCAATTTACACTGAGAGTACATTGACATTTTTAATTTTTTCTTAGAAACTAAACAAAACGCCATCTGGAAACTTTCACAAATTTTTTTACTAGTTCCAATGAATAATATATATTTTTTTAATTTTTTTAAAAAGGTCACTTTTTGAGATATGGCTTTTAGAAATTTCTTTGGGTTTATAATGACCTTTGACCTCGAGAAAAGATTTCAAATTTTGTATGCGGTTTTATTGGTGCTGTGATTACCTTCAAAATGATACATAAACGAAAATACTGATATGAGTACTTTGGAAGATACAGTCTATTTTATTAAGGCACTTTACCTCATTTTTGTGTCTTTTTCCAATATTGAAAGGGCCGTTACAAGCGAGCCATAAGTCCGATCGCTTTAATATTACACAAATTGATGTTTCTTACCAATATGAATATCTGTGCAAACTTTGGTAGAAATCGGAGAAGGTGAGGTAAATCCATTTGTCGAATTGACATGGACGTACCCATATATAGCTTCCTCACCATGAGTGGTCTTTACAAAAAGTGTTTTTTTTTTTTTGTTTAACCAAAAAACACTATTTTGCTTAGAAATTGGCAGATTTTTGAAAAATATATATGGCTACACTGCTGGTCACTGACGTCTGGGCTCACTCGCTCGGATACTGAGACTTTTGTTGTAGTTTCAATATTAAAGAGGAGGAGGAAAAGACAGCCTTCTCTGCCATTGCCCGACTTTTAAGATGGAAAATGTCTACAAACTCTAGAAGACAAATACTAGCTCTGCAAAATTTATGTGGATAGAATACACACCTTCATGTCAGCACCGGGTTGACTGAAGAAAGCTAACCGGAACAAGGTAACCTATGATGCATCTTTGTGGGCGACGAATACACGGTATTACAACTGCACCTTCTTATGGACCCAAGTGGGATATGCTTCTGCTAACCTAACCAATTGGATAAAAAGACGTGGCACTGACCAACAAGATAAGAGTCAAGATGGCGACATTTTTTACATTTACTTCTGGTTTAAATTGAAAACCAATAAAATTGTAATAAAATATTCTATCGGTTAACGAATTGTTCTTTTTTTTCACATTATAACAATATAAGACTGGCAAATGCCATAGAATATCAGAATTAGACAAAAGGATGTGGCACAGCCCATACATCGCACAACCTCGAATGATAATATTTTCCGAACTACTATAGGTATGATATTTGCTCATGAATAATATTTTTAGACCCTAGCCTGATAGTGATAATCGAACAATGTGTATGTAGCATCAGAGCCGCTCATGTTATTTCCCGATATCTACCTAAGCAGTTCCTATAAACTTTACGTTTCCATTTAAAATGCTTTTAAAAAATAAAACTCTTTTGGGACTAGCTCTTCCGTTTATATATTTATATTGTCATAATTTTCAATCACATAGTAGATCTCACAACTTGTATGATTTAATTGAATTATTAACTTTTGTATTAGTCACCGTCACTTGCAACACACGTATCTCATACTTAGCTTCAAGTGTAAGGCCTGTGCAGTATATACCGGATTTAACTTGGCTTCTTACACATATTATGTAGCCCACATGATATCATGTATCGCTAGTCCACCTATTCTCATCCGGCATATGTGTGTGTGAGGGTGTGTGTGTGTGAAAGGTTCGAATAATTCGATTTAAACATCTATCTGTACAACACTGTCTTGCAAGCTGCTGCTTTCAGCTTTTCCTCCCCTTCTGTGCTGCCCATCTTCGCCTTCATACATGTTTTTACTAATTGCTAAGGTGCCCTGATTAAGCGTCAAACTTTTCTCCTTGTGTTTCAACTATTCTCCCCTTTTTTTATCGGTTTTATTATGCTCTTTTCTTTCTCCGCCACATTGTTTAGTTTCTTAAGGAGTGGCGTATAACTTTGCTGCTTAAACTTTATGATGATCATTTTGCTCAAGTCTGGAGCAACATTAAATTGTTACGCTTGAATTGCCTTCAATAGTTTCGTTGCAGCCTCCGTGAGCCCTTTTGGCCGAGGGGCTCGGTTTGGCCTGCCATTTAGTACAAGTGGCGGTGGTGCAGTGTGGTGGCCTATCATGGCGAGGATAGGAGTAAATGATGTAATTAATATTCCTTTATAATATTTTAATATGACTTCGGTGGAACACCCACTATGTACACGTGGAAAATAGCACATACTCGTACACTCATTTCTGGTGGTAATTATTTCAAGTGAATTATCCTCATCTGAATGGTTAATGTGATGCATTAAGGAAGAAAATGACAAACAATGGGATTCCTGTGATAGCCGAATAAAAGGCGAATAAAACGGATAGGTATAGTTTTGTGACTGTCGTTATAATTACGAATGATTAATAAATTTCATGCAGACGCCTGTGTGTACGAGGCACAAATTCCGGACAATTTTGTTTGCCATTTAATAGGTTATGACCTATCTGATGGTAGATCGGATTGGAAATATTGAGAAATAATCCTTTTCATCTTATAATTCACGACGACATGGGATGCTGCCTTTTCCTATACATCAAATCCCCGATAACTGAAGACTTCATATGTTTGTTATCGAATCAAAAGGGAGGAAATGATTTACTCCTGTTAAATCAGACTATACAATAAGAAATACACTTGACATAGCTTCTCAAAACCGGGATTACAAAGCAAGCCCATTTAATTCTTTAACTAAGTGCTAAATTTTAAAATATCAATGATGAGCTACTCGTTCAAATGTTGTCAATCTCCAGCTGAGAGCCGATCTCCACAAGTTTTGTAGTAATTTTTAATCGAATCTAAAGACGGGTTGCTGTTTGTTCGTGTTAATTACATAGAAATGTATATTTAGGATTTAGATATTCATTAAGAGTGATTAAGTTCATAAGCTGGCCAGATTTGCCCAATCTGCAATGACAACAATTCTTAGTCTGTCAAAAACTGAACGTAAAAAATAGGCAAGCTCACCTGTTCCGTATCTGGTGGAACATGGAAGGATGGCTTAAGTCTTATTCGCTCCATCGTTTTCTACGAGAACTGCACTTGCATAAAGGTTATAAAACGAGCTTTTTAACTTTCTTAGAGCTTTTGCTTAAAATAACTATTTAAGCTTTCAAAACAATCTGAACTATAAAATGCAATAGTATAACATAAAGGATTTTCCAACAAGTGGTGTTATCTTGAATGACCCGGTATTTCGGTAGCTGTCACTTTTGAAGCCATTATTCTTTGACATTGGCAAGTAGAAACTACGTCATTACTAAAAATAGAACGATACACGCTTCAACAACGAATTTAAATTATTAAAATTCACAACAGAAATGGTGAAAATGTTGCAGTCACAGTTCGCAAAACTAAAGGATTGTTGGGTCATCGTAGAGCACCTTGTCGGACCGCAATACTGAAATTGGTGGGAAAATTCGAGCTGTTGGGACAAGTTGGTGATGTGAAGAATAAAACCCGTACACGTCGCTCAAGAAGAACTGAGAATATTGCTGCTGTAGCCCAAAGTGTTAAAGAAAACCCAGGTTTGTCCATTCCTCGTCGTTATGTGTAATTGGGCATTGCACAAACATCATTACACCGTATTTTGCAAAAAACACTTGGGTCTTTAGGCTTATAAAGTCCAGGTAACACAAGAACTCAAGCTGGCCGATCTTCAACAACGTCGTGTGTTTGCTGATTGGGTCCTTGAAATGCATGAAAATGATTCGGAATTTCATCGAAAAATCATCTATATTGATGAGGCCAAGTTCTACCTCGGTGGCTACGTCAACAAGCAATATTGTCGCATTTGGGGCTCGGAAAACCCAAGGGTTATTGTTAAGAAGCCTCTCCATCCTCAAAGTGACTGTTTGGTGCTGTTTATGGTCCGGCTGGGTCACTGGACCTTACTTTTTCGAAAATGAGTTTGGAGATGACAGTTAGAGAGATGATTAATAATTTATTATGATATTGATCTGGACAACGTTTACTTTCAACAAGACGCCGCTACGTGTCACACAAGCAACGAAACCATTGCTCTTTTACGGGCAGACACTTTGTGATTTGGCTGTGAAAGATTTCATGAAAAGGATATGGCCATTTTTCTTAGAATACCAAAATAACACCTCTTGTTGGAACACCCTGTACATTTTTGGCCATTGGCAAATACTCACTAATATTTGGGGAAAACTTTACCTTCTTCTCGTATTACAGTTTGGTGCGCATTTTGGTCTGGTGGAACAAAACTTACCGAAAGAATAATTTCCCGAAATTGTGAAGCAATTTGAAAGCCCAGAACGCTCCATTTGAAGAAATAGATTTTATTCACACTGACTAGAAACAGTTGATTTCTTGAAAGACGACATTCGAAAACTTTTACAAAAATAATCGAATCCCTCTACATTTTCCTTCAAGATATCTGTTTAATTTGAAATTGAACTAAAAAATCGCTATATAACCAGGGTCTAAAAGCACCAGTCCGCTAACCATTAGCATCATTTTGCTAAACTAATGCTAACAATCTTTTCCACAAGCCAGAGCTAAAACTAATGTCCGACTAACGTTAGCTCGCGTTAGCGTTAGTCAAAAAAATTACACACCTCTGCTAACCACAATTGACTAATGTGCTGCTAAAAATTTGCTAATTTTGACTAACCATTTTTCGTTAGCAAAAAATTTGAGCTGGTTTCAGTGTTGTCAACGGAACATGACGCAAAGTATCCAATAGTGGTACCGTAGTGGCGATTTCTGATTCTACGAATATTTATTATTTCAGCATTTTCAGAGTTCGTTATGCATCTCCTCAATCCAATGTTAAATGTGGAACATATAACATTCCCGTTGGAAGTTAAACGGATCTAACCATGTGGACTCCATTATGCAGTGATTTATTAGTCATTGTACATAACATTATATTATATGTATAAACAATATGTAAATATATACGAGTACCTACCTCGAATTATTTCTGTGCTATTAATTTCACTTGTTTTTATATATATACCTTTAACAGCTACAGAAACGCACAGCAATATTGTTTCATGCGATTTTTTAAAAACACAACTTATTGTCTATCAAAGGTAGGCAACACCGTACTCGAGCCGAACACAATTTTCGGTTACACACAAAAACCGAACCAAACACACAAGTCGAAAATAGTCACCAAATTAGCACAATTTAGCAAAGACGTTAGCAAAATCAGCAGTTGCTTCTTCTTCCATTGCTAATAATATATGCATATTTTGGTTAGCGTTAGTTTATTTTGCTAACGCTAACTGAATATTACGACTAATTTAGTTTTAGCATTTGTTCGCATATTAGTTTTGACTTTTTTATGCTAAAACTAATTGACAAATTCTGTACTTTTGACTAAAATTGCGTTAGCATTTTAAACCCTGTATATAACCCAATTAAATTGAGTATAAATTCGGCCTCTTCGTAGCATCCCCAAAATATATTCTGCTCTTTAGCAAGTACGTGTTTTATTCCATACTGCCCCAAAGTATGCTATAAAATATCTTTCATAGTTGTTGACTATACCCAATCTACAAAAACTGTTCCCGCTTAGCACACCTGCTGGCATGAACCGTACATTTTAATTAAACACTTGCATTCTACATCTAAGTCTAAGTCTCTTGTTTAGCATGCATTTTCCGATAAAAATAAAAAAGCCGACACTTTTCAAATGGCCAAATGTGCCCATATCTCGATGGACTCATAAACAACGGCGAGGAAATGCAAACACTGCAAGCCACCACGAGTACTTCTAACAAAACAAATGCCAACAAAGAGTTCCGCCACAGTTAAGCAGTGTAGTTTCCCTTTCACGATAACTATTTCCGGTGCAAAAAAAAAATCGGACAGAGAAATGTACGAATGTGTGAGTGCGACGTTTTAGTGAAACTGCATCAGGTTCTGGCAGAGAATTCCCGAAGTAGGGAAATTTACGCATGTATGTTATGTGTACATTAGAACGGCTCATTATTTTTTTAAAAAAGCGAAATTAGTTGACTTTTTTCTAATATTTTTTTAACACACACAATTGATATTTAAATTGTCATATGTAGGGAAATATTGGGTTTGAATTTTTTAAAGTTGTCTTGAGTCTTTCTAGAGAGGAGAGTCTTTCTAATGTCCACTAACATATTCAAACGTATGCAAATTGTACTGTACTCGTACACACGACTGCGGTATACTTCCCATTCTCCAAAGGTATGTTAAGTTTGAAACTCTTTTGGAATTACCTGGATCGTTCCATCAGACACTTTACTGCTACTGCTATTAATTTGAAAGGAATTGCCATTATGAAGGAATTTGCTTCGTTTTTTAAACTTTATATAATGTAAAATGTGGTCGCTTAGAAATTTCTGAAAACTGTGATTCGATGAAGGCTCAAGTAAAATTCAAATGGAAGCGTCTTTTAGAAATTAATATGAGTTTTTAGTAAAAAAAAATATTGCAAATATTGGTAGAAATTTAAAAAATATCTCCCATTATTAAAACGATAGGCCAAAATGATAATCCGAATATTCTTGGATATATCTTTGAAATCATTTTTCAAAATCTGTTTATGTTTCAAAAATGAGTTTCAGAAAGGATAATTTAGCTTTATATCGAATGATTAATTTGTGGCTTATGTATATTTCGATCCATCAGTTACTGCTGCTCTTCAGCTATTCGGACGCCTTAAAGTTTACTGGACAATTGCATAAACTATATTTTCAGCAGAACAAACAGTACGAGATGTACTAGGGCTTTATCACAGCATCCGTTTTACTTTCTCATTTCTCTTAAAGGATCAGGCGGGAAACTTTTCTCGAATCAGTGAGCTGTCCACGATATAATTTGTATACCAACTGATCGGCACCTACAGTTCAGAGAAGTTTTATATAGCATAGAGATTACTTTCTTAATCCCATCGGACAAGCCAATACCAAATGGCACAATTATTTCCTAACAACATTTCGAATACTCCCACTGTGCAACTGCACGGTATCTAATTGACATTTCGCGCTATCCTACTCATACCAAAGCTCGTCCAAGTCCATATTTTCAACCTTCCGTCACAAAAACCGTAAACCGAAATGGCATTTCCAGCAGTTTTTTCGAAGGAAGATGTGTTAATGAGATACTGATCTGAAATCCACATCAAACTGTCACTTTTCATGATTACGGGCAGCTTTTCCGATCCCCAGATTTGATTGATTTGTTGACGCTCAGATGAAAACGAACTTCAAACAGAACAGATGATTTTCCGAGGTGCTTCGTTGTTCATTTATTGCGCCTTCTATAACATCGTGTGTAATTTTTTAAATCATGACAATATAACCATATTCAGAGAACACTACGTGATACAAGACGAAGTCATGACCTTTTTTCTATAGGCCCCCAAAGATTTGGAGCCTTGTTTTCATATTTGCAAAAAAGTTTCTTAGGCTCATATCTTGCGAGCCGTTTGGAATTTTGTTTTACTCTCTGAGGCAAAGTTGTAGCATATTGTGAACATACAAAATCAAAAAAAATTCATGTATAAGGTCAAAATAACAACTTTAAAATTTTCGACCTTTTTTCCACTGTTTAGTTTCTTGGGTAGCAAACCGTTCAAAGTTCAGGGAACAATCAACTACAAAACTGTTCCTAAGATTTCAGTAGACAACTTTCAATTCACATTTGAGTCGCGTACTTTTGGCTACGGCTGTCATATTCTCCTAGATAAGTTACAATATACTCCTCTTCAGCATACTTTACCCTTTTTAATATTTTCTTTTTATCACCTGGCTATTACCTGTAGCTCCAAAATGTATCGACTTCTTCGATGAGGTTTATTTCTCATAAAGACAACGAGTTCCATAACCAATCCCAATCTAATATCACAGACTCTTTACCATTGCAGAGTCCCGAGATCGTCTTTGACAATTGCATCAGCAATCCGTATAAGCTGGACCTTTCTTATCCAGCTTTGCCAAAATTAAAAATGTGGATACATAACTCCACCTTGCCTACGCCTTGTATTGTTCTCCATTTTATAATGACGTTTTACATTAATTCGGAGACCAGAAGCGGAACCTGAGAGTATTCTTCGGACCTTTCAATGCTGTTAAGGGCGGTATCTATTCGATTGATGAAATCTAAATCGGAGGGCAATGTTTAATCAACGGCGCTGGAGTTAATAATTTGCACCAAGCTTGTGGAAAACCCCTGCCCGGTATATCAACAAATGGAATTAAAACTCGACTTAAGCCATTCATCCGCCAATATGCTGCCGCTTATATTTGAGAATATTCTTAGTATCTAAAATTGAAACTTCATCGTCCATTTCGTTATTAAGACAACTCTGAAAATGCCTATCAACAGAAGTTCCAGTGCTTCGTTGTTGTTTCTGGTCTACTCGTCGATCGGCTTCGATGTATTAGAGAATATCGTACGTAGCCTGCTAGATTCAGATAAGTCCTTAACATACATTCCATACCACTAATATTGATGAAGGGTAACCAAATTTCGCTCCGACCCCATTTTGCCCCGTGTTTACTTACTGTTTTTGCTTAAAATCTTTACGTTTTATGATAGATTATCGTTGTGGGGAATGTTTTAGTCATGGAATGGTTGTTCATTTTTAAAGAGCACTAACACACACTTCTACCACGTCCGTAGCCAAACGTACGGAAAATTCATATAAAAATCGTAAACTTTTTCATACACTCATAACTGAATATGTGTGTGTGTGTGTGTGTGTTTGGACAGACTTCTCATAAAACAAACACCGAGAGGCACATACAGCCAAACAAACCCATAAGCAGCGTAATGCATAACAGTGGCGGAATCTTGCTTTAGGAAGCTTGAGAGGGGCATATCGTGTGGGCCATTTTCGCCACCTTCAGAGTTAATACAAATGAGAGACATGGGCCAAACATATGAATCCAACATGATTCCCCTCGGTTAAGTCTTGTTCTCCGATTGACCCCATTTGTTAAAATTTTCTATTAAGATCTTCCTGGGGAACCATCCGACGTTCTACATTTTCCTAATTTAAGAACTAAGAAAGATTAACTAATCTCAGCACAGTCCGAATGATATACTAAAAAAGGCCCTCCAGAAGATCGATTTATATGCGCCGTCCGTCCCTGCCTTATTGTGCTGGATTTACATGCAGCGATACATGTGCGCATATGAGTAACAAATACATACATATATACAATTTACTAAATTAGTCCCATGCTGAAGGATATTGTGAATATCCTAAAGTCCTCTTTATTATTTTTCTTTTGCCAGAGAATATGAAAATTTATGCTTGCATCTCATTTCAGTCCTACTCTCTCCCTCGCCACACCACCACCTTCCTTTCGTTCCACAACAAGTTTATTATGATGTTATTTTATATGAAGCATTTTGAACCGCTACCAAAAAAATTTTAAAAATTTAATTCCAACATTTAAATATTTGCGTTTTTTTTATGGATGCCGGCCGCATCTAGTAGATGACTGACAGTCTTCCGTTTTTTATCCACCATCAGCAAACAGGGAAAATGCTCAATCTAAACACATGTGGCATCGTGGACAATGCGGAGGAAAATGCTCCAATTTCAGTTGTGAATACAATTTGCTTATGTTTGATGTTTTGCTTTGTTTTCGTTAACATTCAATCACATATGCTGATGATGATTGTTGATGCGATGGACAGTGGGCGAAATGTTTTTCTTTTTCATTTCATCTAATCGGGGCCACATCTGTTTAGATGTATTAGAAGTTTGCAAGTGGCCAGAGGCTAGAGACTTACGGATTTCAGTTAGTCTATTTCCGAGTATATTTAGCTTGTCTGCTCTACAATTCTCTGATATGTGTCTCTGGATAAGGTGAATGATGCACGGCGAAGGTGAACGATAAATGACTGAGTCTTCTCTGGATGAGATCTACCGTAGTCTAGGGCTGAGGTTGCGCCCTGCCCGACCGATGCCAGAGAGGTAAGGACCTGTGGTGTTGAATCTTATCTAAACAAAAAGAAGACTTTCGTTCTTGAAATCACGAACCGGAAAGCAGTGATTAAATAAGAATTTCTTATTAAATCAAACTACATTGTACATATTCCATCGTCAACTGTGAGATGCATAACTAGCAGAAAGAGTTTTTTAATTTCCCGACTTTTTTCAACTCCCGGGAATCGGGAAGTTTTCGACGTCTTCCCGGGACTTTTTTTATAAATATAAAAATATTCTTCTTCTAAAAATATTAAATTCATAATAGGATGAGTTCGAAAGGGGTTTAAAGGAATACAGAGTGGTAATGCTTTTCCAGATCTCAACGTAAATAAAACTCCAGGCCCGGAAGGTTTTTCAGCAAACCTTCTGCTAGTATTTACCCTTCACGTTGGAAAGTAGTCAATGTTCTACGCTCTCGAAGGTTATGAAGAGCATGGTTAACCAACTTCTGAATGATCGACAGTATGGCTTTCGTAGAAATCGATCTACTGGCGTTCCTGACGGAGTGAAAGAATCGATTCATTCACCGCCTTGGTAAATGCAAGGTAGTGGCTCTAGATATTTCCATGACGTTCAATAGAGTCTCGTGGCGGTATCTGCTCCTCAGATATCGGTCGTCTGCTCCCTGATGTAAGAACATTTAGCCGGAATACGCGGCTTTCCAGAGACTGTGCTCCGTTCTTTATCAAGTGATCGGTAGATCGAACGACACACTATGTTCGTCAGCTGAACCGTATTGGGGACAACAAATGAGTGTTGATCTTCAAAAAAAAAAATGGTCACCTTTTCTTTATTGCATCTCGATCAGTTTCCAGCATAAATGTGGTCGTGTCCTCGATCATTGCAGTTCCATCATCGGCGATTACTTTTCGATTCTTGAGAAACCGATAATATGAGATTTTAATGCTAATGCATTGTAAAAATGTATCGATTACAAAAAAAAATAGTTAACTCATGTTTTGTTGCTGTTTTGTATAATGAGCTAAACTCCTAGTCTACTTTATCACATTTTCTTCCGATGTTGTCAGATCAAGTCTTTTCAATAGAATTTTTTACCATAATAAATTATATTAAGCCTTCTACGACATTAGAATCAATTTATGTTACGTAAAAATTTATTGGCGACAATTTAGGGCAAAACAAAAAATTATGTGTCAACCACACTTAAGACAACTCAACCAAATGAAAAGAAGTGACTATTTTCATCCAAACTCAATAATATTGAATGTGAAGCATCGTTTCGCGTCAGGGGAATCAAAGGAAGTAGTGGCTAAATTGTTAAAATTGATGCATTTATATGAAAACTAGTTTATATTTACTCTCTAGAATAATATTTATCATAAATACTAACCACTTGCGTGGATGAAGTAAGGACTGGAGTAATGCGTCTCTGTGGTATAACAATCTCAGCATCAATGTCTTCATCAGTACTGTCATATTTCATACAAATAGGCTCTATGAAAGGACCCAAAAAAAATGAAGAATTCCCCAAAATAAATGAATAATCCCCCCCAAAAGCCCAATATGAAAATTTTCCCAATTTATGACAAATTATATGATTGATTCTGTAATGAAAATATTAAAAAAAAAATTCCCAAAAATAAAAAATTTTTCAATGAAATGTTACATAAAAATTATAAAAAAAAACCTCAATTTTTTGCATGAGATTTTTCTAGGAAATTCTTCATTTTTGTGGCATTTCTCATTTGGGGCTTTTTCCCTAGAGCCAATATCAATCCCTCCCATTAGTCCTCTGCCAATAGAAGCCAATATCATTCAAGTCATTATTTTACCATTTTAGGAAAAACTATTTTATTTACATTTTAGGTTTCCTAACACTTCATCGTTGACTTCCTAATATTACTTCCTAATATTACAGTTACTAAAAATAAAAACACATTACATTTCTCCCACTGTGTGTAATTCTTCGGTATTATTGTTGTTCACATTGCAACATGCTCTAGCCGTCCTCTATTGCCGCAGCTGGTTTGTGATGACTAAAACATTTGTGACAGTGCGATTTCAGGGGAAGTGTCATCGTTGCACAGAACAAGAATCATTGTAGTCATGTTAATTTTTTTGTTGACAATGATAAACTGTGATTTTTCATTAGCATTGTCTGGTCGCTGTATTCAGGCTGTGAGAGCTATTAATTGGATCGATACCTCCTCCCCATGCTGCTAATGGTCAGTCATTTAGTCTATACCAACCGAACAGTTAAATCTGTGATTTAAATTTCAGACAAATTGAACAAATTAAATCCGAGGTCTCAACGTTTTTTGAGCTATAATGAAAGGGTCAGTTTGACGACACATTAAGGCATCCTTCATCGAACTATCCATTGCTCTATTAAAACGTTTTGAAAATTTTCATTTCGATATTTCACCCGTCTATGATTTTATCATCATTTATCCTTTCATTTAATTATTTGCCATCACATCAAATGCACTCTGTTGGAGGAGACAATGGAAAACGAAATGCAAAATTAAATTCAAACGAAAACGCTTCATCTTTATTAGTCATTTGGCAACTGGTCATGTTAACATTAACAGACAATCGCTCGCTCTTCTCGCCAACAGCACGGGCCTCATTAATATTTAAATCGCCACCATTAACATTTGTTGCAGCATTTAACGAATCTCTTAAATGCAATTTAGTGACTTTTTAATGACTTCACTTCAGTGTTTTCCCCCTTTCGTTACGTTTTAATGCAATCGCTGTGACAACGACTGCAGAGAAAAAAGTGCTACTGAATGTTGAAAGCATTAAAACAAATGAAACAAAACAAAAATTGCCAAATTAGTTAAGACGGAAAAGCGATATAAATGTAAAACTTGGTGGAAATGTGAGAATGTTCATTTGAACCAATGGACAAACAAATTAATGGTCAGCACACAGTGTTTGGAAATCGATATATTTTGGAAATATGTTTGTGCTGTACACAATTATATCGCGCACAACTCACTGACCCATCTGTTTCTTCATGAAATGTTAAGGGAAATAAGTTAGTATATAATAAGAAGTCAATTGTGTTATCGAGTTCGACAGAACGTCGAATTTATCACGTTACCTCATTAAAATCCCCGAATTCCTAAATCGGGGAGAATATATACCAAGGGGATGGTGAAGTGTTAAAAAACATAATATTTCCGTTCCTTTTTTATGGCGTCAACAAATGTGCTTTTGGAGACCAAATTACATAAAATATAACTTTGAAATTTTTTGGTTCAGAATTCGATTCGTATCAAAAATTTGCATCAACTTTGTCGAATGACATGCTGCCAATCAGCTGGAACAAAACCACCTTATGCAGTATCAACCATATAGTGCACACACAAACACCAACCACACTAATCGAGCTGAACAAATAAACCAAAAGGAACAAAAAAATTGGTTGTTTTTGGCTGCTCTGACTAGATCTAGAGCATGTTTTGAAGGTGACACCGACGTGAGGGACGCGTGGGTGCAAGGACATGTCGCCATGTCACCGTCATGTTACCGACGGTGTGTCTGTCTATCTGTTTACATTGATTCGAGATGTGATATATCACCACAACAATCCTGGTGTTTGTTTTGTGGATGTCGTGTCTGAATTCTTTGTCCCTCTATTGTTGGATGGTGTTAATTAAGCTTTATGTCATGTCACCTGCTGCTTATGATGCCACCAGAACAGCAAAATGAACAAACGAAGAAAGCGGGGGTAACAACCAATCGGGAAAAAGCGTATGTTTATTACACTCGAAAAATAATATGACGAAGGACTCCACCAGTCTACTAAATTGAAATGTATATTTGGTTCCTAAATAGGCGGTATTCTGGGGATAAGGTTTTATTTGTACTTAATTATCTTAATATATATTTACCCTCGACACTGATTCACTGTTTCACTGATTCACTGACTCTGTCACGCAGTACGTAGGAATTGAAATAGGCATTCTATAATTTTCTATAAATAATAATAATAAAAAAAAAATATTTTTTTTGTACAGAAATTGTATTTTCCCCAAAATTTTTTTTTTCCAAAATTTTTTTTTACAAATTTTTTTTTTACAAAAATTTTTTTTTTTACAAATTTTTTTTTCAACAAAGATTTTTTTTTACAAATTTTTTTTTTTTTACAAATTTTTTTCAACAAAATTTTTTTTTCCACAAAATTTTTTTTTTCCGCAAAATTTTTTTTTCCATATTTCAACGGGCGCCATGGGCGCATTTCAACTTACTAGTTAAAAATAACGACAGAACAAAACTCTTTGTAGAAGAGGAGGTATCTTCGATGCGGTGGTAATTTTGGACACAGTTAAAGACAACAATTTGTTTTTAAATTTTTTCAAGTAAAATCTCATGTGATTTCAGAACTTAATCTCAAATTAACGGAATCTGTTGAGTTTTAACGGCCGAATACAAGTTCATAGAATCTAACGGGAATACGGAAAATGTAAGATTGTATTCAGTAGACTCTAGAAATGCTTAAATTCAATATTAAAATATATTAAATATGTATGAACTTTTGAAAGCAATGAAATTTGACACACACAAATGGACAACCAGTAAAATTGAAAAGTGTGCAGATGATTTATATTCCAATAGATACGAACAATAACTCTTGTAATGAACCAATTGTAAGAATTTAATCACATTAATGCTAAATTTAATTAATACAGAAAATTGGCATAGGGGGGAAACTCGAAAAAATTCCATGACATCAATACTGGAAATGGTACGAATCAAAGTCGATACAGGGGATAATTAAATGTGACAGAGTAGCAATCGCGACGACCACTAATTTCCAATTAACTGTAAATTTTTTTTTTTTTTTTAATAAAGCCAAACCAACTAAAAGTCTATGACGTGCGAATCAGTATTAAAAAATCATATTAAGTGATCGATTAAAAGAAAAATCACAGCAACTGGCAAAGTATTAAAAAGGATAATAAAAGTATAAATATAGTGTGAGATGAAATATAAAATTGACCTTAATTTGTGGAAAAACAGTAAAAAAAAGAATACTTACGGAAAAGCCGCTGATTTCAAAGCTACTAATCAGTTGTTTTTTGTTTAGAAAGCATGCGGACGTTGTCGTCCCGTTGTCGTTCGACATCGTGGCTTATGATTGTAAGATTCGGTTTGAGAATTGTTTCTGAATTTCCAGGTGACCAAAAATATGACTGTCTCTGAATGACTCCATCTGCTCTTTATCTATTTAAAATTCGTTTTGAATTTCTCAATCTCCAACATTTTGGGTTAAGGCAATTGGTCGAGTACTAATTGCAGTCCAAAAACTAAATACAAAGAACGAATCTATCTCATTATCCTCAATTTTTTTCCGAACATACTTTTCCATTATTTTCTTAAATATTATTTACTAAAATGTGTTTCTCAGACATACAAGTGCACTTTTCGTCGAGTGTAGAAATATCAACCAAATATTGTTGTCACCATAAACTTCATTAAACTTCTTGCCACATCCATTCACCAGATTACAACCCATCCATCTCAACCAAATCCATTCATTTCACGAATTCCCATGCAAAGTGTTGGTGTTGTCTTTCCAACATATTTTGAAACAATCAAAGATTCACAGTATCCCGTACATCGGTGCACAACAGTCCAGTGGAGTAACCGCAATCAAGTCACAAAGAACTAAGACGAAGAGCAGTGGCAAAATGAAATCGTACATCATAATCTACGGCAGACCTTTTTGCGACATATCGAGGTATTGAGACCGCTGGCTGGTTGTGATGGTGGGAGGTATTGAAATATCTGTGTACAAGAAAAATCCTACAAGAGTAAGCAGTATCTTTGTTTAATGCTGACAAATGCGAAGCGGGGAGGGAGAACGGAAAGACAACTAAGTTTTAATAAGATTAATTTGTTTGTATCACTGACAGTCGAGATTGTGGTTGGGGCAATCAAATATCCTGGATGATGAGATTGCGTTTTTTGTTTTGTTTGTTTTTATTGTTCATTCATACTTTGGGTTATAAAACCTGAAACTACAACAATTTTTAAAGGCTTTCGAAAAAAAACACGAACAGTTTTGGTCACAATGTTTATAAAAATAAATCGGATGTAGGAAAGGAAAATCAAACACAAGTCGTCTTTTAACTTTTGACATAGTTTAATGTATTGTTGTTGTAATGTAGAAAATTTAATTTTTTAAAAATTTGGTTTCGTTAATTCTACACTTAAATGTACTCATGCTTAATTTCACATTGGTCGTTAAAAACAAGTAGGGTTGCCACAATACATTTTCACGGTGACCAACAAATTATCAAACAGCAAAGCAGATTTTTACCGCGAATTCAGTTTTGAATAAGATTTTTTCTGATGTGATCTACATATTTCGGAAATGAGTAAGATTTTGAAATTTGAAACAAAACAAAAATTGACTTTATGCCAAATTTAACTGGTCTTTTGGATACTCACAGTTCAATTCCAATTAGCTCAGTGAGTCCAGCTGCCATTTAAACTCACAAACACTCCATCTTAGTTTTATTTAATTTTATTGGACAAACCCCATTGTTCGAGTAGGAACAGAATATACTCACACTTCCAGAATCGCATCCTTATTGCTTTCGTTTTGGAATATAAAGGATTTTTAGTGAATAACCACTATACAGGTCTTTGATCCGCTGAGTATCAAAATGGTAGACTTTTTTCCCTCTATGGATAAGTTTTTATTTTAAAATTTTTTTTTTAATGTAACTCGAGAACGAGTTATAAGATTTGGTAGAATCAAATTTTAAAACAATTACCACACAATTAGTTGTAATCTTCTCCTTTAGAGCCTTTAAATCTCAAGTCCTAGTCCTTTAAATCTTAAGTCTCAAGTCCGAGATATAAACAAGTATGTCAGTACGTTTTTTTTTTCTTAAATTTTCTTATAAACAAATTTAAGTCAAAACATTTCTTTTCATAAATTTTTCTGATAAAAAAAGTTTATAAAAAATCGAAAATAACAAAAATTTTCCAGATTCAGTCTCTATACAATTGGTGTTATTCAAAGAAAAATTCCATTTTTTGAGATAAATGATCGGATGTTTATTTCATAATAATGAAAATCAACATCAGCCAAATTGCCACCACAACCATGCTTACAGGACCGTATCATTTTCATGAAAGTTTCCATAAACAAATCGCAAAGTGGCTTTGATGTCTTGAATCGATGCTGGGCTGTTGGCGTAGACCTTATATTTCAAGTAGCCCTAAAGAAAGAAATCACAAGATCTCGGTGGCCCAATTGTGATCACCTCTTCGAGAGATAACACGGTCCGGAAACTTTTTAGTTTTGCGAACTGTGACTGCAAGATTTTCACCATTTTTGTAGTGAATTTTAATAATTTCAATAAGTTATTAAAGCGAGTATCGTTCCATTTTTAGTAAGGAAGTAGTTACAATAATAACAGCTTCAAAAGTGACAGCTACCGAAATATCGGGTGATTCAAAATAACACCTCTTGTTGGAGAACCCTGTATAAATATAAAATTTAAATCTGTTTCATCCACAATTTTGTGATGCTCCCTTCAGAAATCTCCCATACTCAGATGGAAGTACAGCAGAATTGTGGTTATAGTTGCATAGTGTAATCACGTGATAGTCTCCCGAATTGTTCATATGTAATAACTGTCACCACAATAGTCTGTTTATTAAGTCTGTCATTTCGTTTGTATGTACCCTGGAAAGGTGAACATTTAACGACCAAGGTTAGGTTAGGTTGAATGAGTTGTCATATTGAGAGAGAGTGGGTTCACTCGAAATCCAGGGAAGGTGGGGTATGATGCTCACAAGCTAGAACTATTTGGTGATTTCGATGAATTTATCTATGGTAGGCAGAGATACACTGGCCAGCAGTTCAAGGTTGTCAAGGAATCTACCGCCAAGGTGAGTGGGCCAATTTTCCTGTAGACCTGTGCAGTGACATAACAAGTGTTCTATTGATTCCGCCACTTCGACTTCATAGCAGGCTCAACATTCCGATATATACCCAGGGCTGTGGAGTCCAAATTCGATAAATTTGCATGGAGTCGAGCAAGTTGAACGACAACACAGCCCAGGATATAGATCTACCAATTTTCATTTTGCCTATCGTACAGTGCCCAGTGATGACTCCTGTGACTGTGGGAGTGCTGAGTCTCCTTTTGCCAAAACCCAGTAACGACTTAGACTTTTTAGGATCTATATCGAGCGTCTTATCTTACGGGTTTGTATAGAATCCCACTGTCGACTCGTTAACATATTTGCCTTTCGGTTATTACAATTTAATAATACCACAATTCACTCAGCCTCTACGAATTACATTTCAGAAATCCATTTCAAAATTTTGAATTTGGAGTCATTATTACTTAGAATGCATATTAAATACACCGTTAAGTTGTGAGTGCTTCGGTTTTATTTGCACTATCCTGTCAACCGGTGTAAGGATTTCTTCTTTTGCCTTACATTCACTTGCAATCATGTGTCAACCATTGACAAAGTTAACATTATATTTCGACATTATATGCCAATGACGGTGATGAGATGGAAACACCTAAATGTTTATCACGTTGCATGCAACAAATTTTCGACATAAGCATGAATGCGAATTATATGTTTTATTACCCATTAACACAATTTCAGTGTGACAGGTTCTGTGCAAAATCACTTTTCATCTTTGTCGCTCCATCATTATTTTCCGGTATATGGCATGGAAAACCAGTTCCACAGATAAACACACACTAAGAATGGTAGCTGTGTGTGTGTGGTAATTCTATGCCAGTGGTGGTAATAGGTTTCACGGAGGGCCCGTCAGTAGGCCTGTTAATGTCCTCGAAATTTGTTTGCTTCTGCTATCCGCTTAAGAGTCGTTCGAGAAAAGATAGATCGATCGGACAATGCTTGTGGGATAACTGCAAAAGAAGATATTTCAGTAATATTACAATACTAGTAAGTTGTAATGCGCCTATGGCGCCCGTTGAAATATGGGAAAAAAATATAGTTGAAAAAAAAAATTTTTTGTGGAAAAAAAAATTTTTGTTGAAAAAAAATTTTTTTCTTGAAAAAAAATTTTGTTGAAAAAAAAAATTTTGTGGAAAAAAAAAATTTGTTGAAAAAAAAAATTTTGTTGAAAAAAAAAAAAAATTTGGGAAAAAAAATTTTTGTTGAAAAAAAAATATTGTTAAAAAAAATTTTTGTAAAAAAAAAATTTTGTTGAAAAAAAAAATTTTTGTTGAAAAAAAAATATTGTTAAAAAAAAAATTTGTAAAAAAAAAATTTTGGAAAAAAAAAATTTGGTAAAAAAAAAATTTGGGGAAAACACAATTTCTGTACAAAAAAAAAATATTATTATTATTATTTATAGAAAATTATAGAATGCCTATTTAAATTCCTACGTACTGCGTGACAGAGTCAGTGTATCAGTGAATCAGTGTCGAGGGTAAATATATATTAAGATAGGATGAGTTTAAATATTTTCTGGAAGTATCTTTAGACAATATATCTATAGATCAATATGTCGACGTGGGATAGATGCCATGTTTCAGTGTTTGCCTATTTTTTTCCACCTCGCGTGCCATTTTTGGAAGGTCAATGCCTTGCCAATTTCATCGTGAACTTTATATCGTCCAGTTTGCGGTCCTGAACCATTTTTCAGTACAAAAAAATTGGTCCAAAGAGGATCCAGAGCCCCCATTGTTTGATGTGGTTTATGATACGGTGGCTTTATTAAAACGGATTTCTTCAACGGTCAACGGGGCAAGGTGATCATGGAATTATTTTTGCCCAAAATGAAAGACTTGGAGGACAACATTAAACGTGTTAGTGATGAGATACCGGCCTAGATGTTGCAAAAAGTCTACCCAAATTGAAGAAGCAGGTTGCAATGCCTAACGTCTATTGGAAACTCCGCCGCTGGAATTAGGTGGGTGGGTGTGTGTGTGTGTGAAAATGTGGTTCATGTACGACAGTTTCTGTCATGGGTGATATTTTAATTACACTAAAAGCCAACCGGCATAAAGTCATGAATGTAAATTTTTGTTTTACACCTACACAATCATTTAACGGCTACACTGCCAACCTCATACATACGCAAGCACGCCCTTCCAACACAGGCCCACACACGCACAAACCCAACGCATACACCCACACACCCAGATAAAACTTCCAAAATGTTAGTAACGTAAATATTATGCTCTCATAAGGACAGCGTATTCACGCCACACACACACCAGAGGGACACTGCTGAAACAGAAGGTATTGCCGGTGCCATCGTGTCATAGGCAAGCGAAACGCAACAAAGACCGGTGTCCATCCACAATCCGTGGTAGCAGCGGTGATGGCCAACAAAAGAAAAGACGAGGTGTGGCTGAGCAACAACGGAGGAAGTAAACGTAGTACGTGGCACTCGCATCGTTATGCCGTGATATACAAATGATGATAATGGTCTCTGAGCACTTAGTGGGTAATGGAGCTAACATTACATGAAAACCGAAAGCGGCTGGCATTATCAAACACACATAAAACCAGGATACGCCACCATGCACGGCAGTCAGATGGAATGGGTTGACAAATTGACAAACAATGTTAATATTTTCCATAAAGTTACATGATGGAATGAATGCATGTCTGAAGTAAATACTTGGTAGGGCAAGTGAGAGTATTTTATGACAACTCGAAGGTGTGTGACGTGACGCTGGAAAGGCATAAGGTACATGCACCAGTGCAACGCCTCTGGTCGATTGAATAATTTATATCCATTTGTGCAAATATGCTGAGAATTCCAAGAAAAATGGTTTCGGTTACCTTGGACGAGGAGGACACAATTAAAATACGAGTGACATTATTTATCTGCCGCCAACTTTCATTTGGTATGTGGTGTCCAATTTTTGATATGGCTGATATTTTTATGGATATTGTATGACTCCCCAAAATCAGTGGGCATAGTTCCGTGGACTACATACAGATTCGTAGTTTGCTCTTCTGAAATTTTGGACTTCGAACAAGCAGTCTGTACACCTTTCGTTAAGTGTAATGTGATCGATTGGTTGGCATTTTATATTTATTGAATTAGTTTCTGCAAACAAATGTCGCCGCAAACAGTTCATAAGACCACGTTGGTACTGGACAACACCATGAACAAGCGATATTATGCTAACAATCCATTAACCATGCAGACCCTTAAGGCGACTATCGTGCAAA
Source organism: Hydrotaea cyrtoneurina (assembly GCA_958296145.1). Taxonomy (NCBI): domain Eukaryota; kingdom Metazoa; phylum Arthropoda; class Insecta; order Diptera; family Muscidae; genus Hydrotaea; species Hydrotaea cyrtoneurina. The sequence goes on along the minus strand of OY282514.1, from coordinate 43,318,658 downwards.
CCATCCATGAGGCAGAGTCAACATCGCCACCAAAGTCTAGGAAAGTTAGATTGGCAGGATGGGCTACTGCGAACCACCCGAGGCAGCCATTTAAAACAACTGTCCTCTAAAACCAATTATATGACGAAAAAATTAATTTTTGTTTATTTTTTTTTTTACAAAAACACATTAATTTGGGTTGCCCTAACTGACCGTATGAGATTTTCAATGATCCTCTCATGGGTGTTTAGAAGATGGAAGACTAATTGGCTTAAAGTCCTTTTAAACTCGCCTTGAAATGTCTACATGATGGTTTAATAAAGCTAGAGTCGATGACAGTCATGTCTAATTACACTTTTGCCATGCAAGGCCATTAGGTCTGTAGCATCTGGGGCTCGGTTACCCGAAGAGTTATGGTTGAGAAGCCTCTCCATCATCAACGTGTGAGTGTTTGTTGCGGTTTATGGTCCGGCGGGGTCATTGGACCTTACATTTTCGAAAATTAGGTTGGATCAACAGAACGGTGAATGGCTTGCGCTATCGAGAGATGAATAATAATTTGTTTATGGTCGGAGTTGGATGATATTGACCTGGACAACGTTTACCTTCAACAAGACGGCGCTACGTGCCACACAAGCAACGAAACCATTGATCTTTTACGGGAAAAATTTCCGGACCGTGTTATTTTTCGAAGAGGTGATCACAATTCGCCAGAGGTACAACAAGAGCTACAACTTTGACCAGAGAGTAAATCAAAATTCTAAACAGTTTGCAAGACATGAGCCTGAGAAAATTATCACATTTTTTTACACATTTGACACCGAGGCCCCAAATCTTTGGGGGACCATAAAAAAAAGTACATTACTTTGGGCAAAACTAGGTTTTTTATGACATGGTGTGGTGTGTTATGAGCATTGAGGAGTCATTTTCTTCCAGCTGTGCTTTCTGATATTGTTTCTGATATTATCTTACCTACTAAAAGTTCAGAGCAAAAAAATATGCACCTATTGGCTGAAATTCATTTTCTGTCAAATTTTCTTCAAACTCCTTTAGAATAGAACTGGGGCTTTAAATGTCAAAATTTGGCTTGCTTTGTCCCACATTCGTATTGCAGCCTTCAGTATTTTCGGAGCAGGTCCTTCATTTTGCCTAGTGGAGACTTAAAAATCTTTGGATTTTTCTGCTTCAGTTCTCATAATTCGATTTATCAGAATCAATATCTGTTTATTGTTCTGCAGTTTCTTTTGGGTGGAATTAGCACAAAACTTACAATTACTTCCAAACTTCATTAAAAGTCAGTGCTCTTTTATGTGATGACCTAACTTGAAATAATTTTATCTCTGTATATGAAATATGACCAAGTCCTTCTTAACACACATTAAATATGATTATCTCCAAACTCTGCAGTTCCCAGTAAGAATTTCATTGTGAGACTATTTATTGCTCAGCACTCTGCTCATCCGCCACATTAGGATTACTCCGAAGCATTAGCAATCATCCGGAACAGGTGACATTACGACTAACACAAACAAATTTACAACTATCCAGTTTTGCCATAAGTAAACCTCCAATGAATGGCAACTCTTTTGCTATGTACACAAAACCCGTTGCATACTTTATGGGGCAGTGTTTGCTGGGGGAAAACCACAATGTGTAATTAACATTCTTACTATTCGTAGTCGTATTCGTATTATATTCAATATGAATAATCACAGGGTCTTTTCATAACTTCCATGTTCGTAGGTGTGGATATTTTGATTGTTTCTTTTCACAAAACCAACATTGAATTGTTCGCCGGCCCTAAGCGCAGCGAACAAGTGAAACAAAGAAAAACGTTTCTTGATGCAAATGACAAGGTGTGGAAAATAATGAGGTCGTACAAATACGGGGGGAGGGAAAGAAACAGCAGTGCCACAACTGTGAGCCACCTCAATCACCCTCAATTCATTTATGTGCCACATTCATTAATTAGTCACTTGGAGGCATGCATACTCGCAGCTTAATATCCTGGTGGCAACGCATTGTAGCAGTAACCTCCACGGAGCCGTAGTCCGTAGCAACCAAAGACATTGTCCTCAACAATGCAAGTATATAAATGTGTGTGTGTGTGTATTTGGTGGTCATTCAAAGAGCGTGTTGCAAGTGTTGATATTGCCGCATGGCATATTCCCAACAAAGCTGACAATCCAGAGCATAAACGTAAGTAATTGTCACTGATGAGGGGGTATTGTCCGTAACGTTGAAACTTCTGAATTTGGGTTAATATGCAAATATTTTAAAGAACTTCTGACCTTATTTTGTCAGTTTTATGGCTTTTAATTATGGAGGACACTTTGCGCCAGCCGCCATCAGCGGACAAATTGTGGGTGTGTTTGCCAAGCATGTGATTTTTATGGTTAGGTGGTGTAGGTGGTTAACATTGGGTTGGTGGCGTTGCATTTGTATTATTTTTGGGGGAATGGTAAGGATAAGTGACGGACTATTTGTTTTAAGAATATGACAAATGGTTTCCATTTTTCACTCCTTATATAATTACCAGAAAACATTTTTCATATTCCTAGACATTTTTCAACGCCTTTTTCCCCGCTTAGATGGTATCAACACGAAGTTGATAGAAGTCAAATATGGTCTCGCTTGTTTGTAAATATTTACATAAGGACTTCCGGTTAGGAACTGTAGTCCTTCAACGGGGGAGAGGTTAACAAGTAATGAGGCGAACGAATTTGGGCCGGTGCTTGTTATTGTGTCAACTTGTTCTACTTGACCCGGAAACACGAATGTCAAGTGGAAGAACATTCAAAGGTCTCCGACTTGAAAATTAGGACAGGATGTGGCAATTTGTCCAAAAAAAAAGTAAAATTAGCTTTGCGGCACGCAGTTCTAACTGGATATTTGCATTGCAACTAGCCGTTGTTTAGTAATACAGATGTTTTACAACGGAGATAATTTCTCTTGGCCGGTGTTGGTAGATACCATGAAAATCCGGCAGAAGATCGTATATTCCGAAAGGCTTTATATTGGGGATGTTGGAAACAGAAGATATAAAGAAAACTTCGTGAACCCTACTTCATATCCGAAGGGGGATGCCGAACTTTTCGTATAACTGTAAAGTGGAACGCTCTACTGTAGAGGTTATAATGTTATGAGCCCGGTTAGTTCCCTAACTTCGTGTGCTCGAATGCTTCAGATTTTGTAAGACATTTTGTCTACTATTTGATTAGATTAGTCACTCGCAAACCAAACTGAACAATGCAGAAAACCCCTGAGGTCGTTGATTGTGATTTCCAGCATTCCTGTGAGGAAGAAGTATGATCCGAAGAACTAAAATCTTCTCAAACAGAGAGCCAGGGTGTTCGATTCTATCGTCCTCTACCTCGTCTCCTCAGCTTCTGCAATAGTCATGAGCCGCGACTCCTGATCTGCCTACCGTCCAAACAGTGTCCAGTGAATAATTAATCGAGCTTGCTTTTATTTCCCTAACCTTCTCATGCTCGGCAAGGTTACGGCCTAAGGAAAAAAAAACTTTATGCTGATACTCCACCACGGATACTTTTTTACCACTGGTAAGTAATCAATATATTTAATCGATGAGTCCTTTATCAACATCGAGTAGCGATAATGTCGATTGTAACCAAGATCATGCGTTTTGACACTATTAGACTTTTTTTGTGGGGCTACGCGAAAGACCGTGTTTATGCAGATACACGTTTAACTCTTGAGAACCAACATTCATCAAGTTATGGCTGAGATACCGTCCCATATGTGCCAAAAAGTGGTCCAAATGGTCATTTAAATGATGTAGTGTTTCACACATAATGTCAACGTTCAAACTTTATAATAAAAAAGAAATATCCTGAAAAAAAATATTTTATATGTGTTTTATTTACGTTTACTTTTGAAAACGCAAAATGGATAAAAATGTATATATAAATTTCTATATTTTTGGTATATTTTGGTATATATAGCAAACCTTCCCAAGAAACTCATCAAATGTGAAAATTGACTTAACAACTGTGATTGCTCTGCCATTAATTGCAGGACCTTTGATTGCCCTCCAAAATAAATGTATTTATTTCATGTTGTTCGCTATTTTCAAACTAATTAGCAAATATTCATGAATTTTATTCAAAGTTCCCCGAATTTCGTAAATGAAACATTGTGCACCCGAAAACGTCAGCTTTGTATAACAACAATTAATATTTGGTATGCGCACTAAATTATGAACTTTATTTGCACTGAGTTTTCCTTTCCACAAAGTACACAGAACGTCTTCCCCTCCATTGCACAACTGACTGCATTTACGAGAGCTAGCGCTAGTGTTGGTGGTAAGTGTGAAGTGTAATGTATGCACGAAAAGTTTCCTGAAATCAAATTAATTAATTAAATGGCAGCAAAACAGCGAACGGAGCAAATTGTATTGAAAGCAAATAGTTTATGGGTAAACTTTGGTCCCAGTCACTTACAAAAGAACCGTCTAAAGGAACAACATGCTCACTATTTATGAGGCTAATAAACTATTTGAATCATAGGCAAACTACTCGGGGTAGTATTTTCAAAACTATATGAAATGATATGCCCAAATGGAAAATTAATGTTGTTAAAATGCTGTAATACATATGGGAGGTTTTCCAATGAAGTTTTCTGTAGCAGTGTGATTGATTCGCCTTGGCTCAATTGAGATGACTCCTTATAAACATTATGTTTCTTTGTGTTTCTGGAATAAGTGTAAGCAATTTTTGCAATCCCCTTACAATGAGATATTTATTATGTTCCTAACTGAAGAAACCATCTCATTTGTTATCGCCCGACCAGTGTCAATGGTATGTACTGTGCCCTATACTTCGTATTCTTAGCGTGGAGTCAACTGAACAGAGTACTGTCATACACGAAAGATCGAGTTCTGTTTGCATCGCCGTCAATCTTTATGAGTGTTGTAGATATCGACGAATCAGACACTCTTGATGTTCTGGGCCTGATTCTCCCAACAATGAATTCTTTATATTATTAGCTGCAATTCGCCTAAAACTTCAACTTTCTTGATAACAGTGATTGTAACCAAAAATTCTGCTATACTGGGAAGCATGGATATACGCGAAAAGTTGAGAAAATTTCTACGAATCCCGATTTGTGGAAAAAAAAAATTTTGTTGAAAAAAAAAAAATTTTGTTGAAAAAAAAAATTTTCTTGAAAAAAAAAATTGTTCAAAAAAAAATTTTGTGGAAAAAAAAATTTAGTTGAAAAAAAAAATTTTGTAAAAAAAAAAATTTGTAAAAAAAAATTTTGGAAAAAAAAATTTTTGGTAAAAAAAAATTGGGGAAAACACAATTTCTGTACAAAAAAAAATATTATTTTTTTTATTATTTATTATAGAATTATAGAATGCCTATTTAAATTCCTACGTACTGCGTGACAGAGTCAGTGAATCAGTGTATCAGTGAATCAGTGTCGAGGGTAAATATATATTAAGATGCCAAACTTCAGAGTGGTTGTTTAACTCTTTCGAAAGTTATCGTGCGTACCAGCTGGACGTGGCTCAAACGATTTAGAAAGTCATGAATCGAATTTGGTTCAAAGACACCTGTATGTGTAAAGACACCTGTATGTAATGTGAATATTTCTATGTGTTACACTTTTGGGTCCTATCAAATGATATATGCCCGTACCAAATCTTCAGTGTCATAAAGAAGAATGGGTAGAATGTACAGTGTCACTATGTCGACTTTCTGTCGTAGAGACATTGGCATAACAGTTGCAAGTTTTGTCTTGCCATCGTTCACCATCAGACCCATTTTCGTCGATTCCTTATCGATTTTGTAAAACAAGATACATTTTAATCTAGAACGACAATGTCTTTCCAACAACATCAGTGTCTTCCTCATATGCGAGAAGGATTTGGCCTTGGTTTTCACTGTGCTTGTTCTATGACCTTATGAGTTTTCCAATATTTTCTCTACCAGCATGTGAAAGAAGTTGAACGGTAAGCTCTCGCTCTGTCGAAGACCTCTTATAGTTCGGATAGGTCGCTTCCTATTTTTACAGATGATCTCTTCCTATATAGACTTACTGACGTAGTTTCACTCTCTGTCTTGTAATACAATTTTAAGTTCTGATTGTTTAACTCTTTCGAAAGTTATCGTGCGTACCAGCAGGACATGGCTCAAACGATTTGGAATGTCATGAATCGAATTCGGTTCAAAGACACCTGCGATGTAATGTGAATATTTCTATGTGTTACACTTTGGGGTCCTATCAAATGATATATTCCCGTACCAAATCTTCAGTGTCATAAAGAAGAATGGGTAGAATGTATGGAAGAATGCACAGTGTCACTATGTCGACTTTCTGCCATAGAGACATTGGCATAACAGTTGCAAGTTTTGTCTTGTCATCGTTCACCTCAGACCCATTTTCGTCGATTCCTTATCGATTTTGTAAAAAAAGATCCATTTTAATCTAGAACGACAATGTCTTTCCAACAACATCAATGTCTTCCTCATATGCGAGAAGGATTTGGCCTTGGTTTTCACTGTGCTTGTTCTATGACCTTATGAGTTTTCCAATATTTTCTCTACCAGCATGTGAAAGAAGTTGAACGGTAAGCTCTCGCTCTGTCGAAGACCTCTTATAGTTCGGATAGGTCGCTTCCTATTTTTACAGATGATCTCTTCCTATATAGACTTACTGACGTAGTTTCACTCTCTGTCTTGTAATACAATTTTAAGTTCTGAAGCTCTTAAAAATCACCAGGTATTTTAAAAACTTAGCTTTTGACATTAGGTTTAGCAAGGAAAAAAATCTACCTTGGTTTCAGACAGACACGACAAAATCAAAAAACAAAAATTGCATACGACCATAACCTCTTTATACACTTGCAGTTAAAAGAAATTCCAAATTATCACCTTTTACAAAACCAGAATTTTGGAAACACCCCTTTCATGAGGCACAACTATTTTTCTTTACTTTCCACAATCACTCATTTAGAAAATTATTGCAGTCTAAGGTTTTCCGACTTCTAAGGTATGTACGAGTATGTATGTATGTATGTGTGTGTAAAGAAATTAGAAGACAAGTGTGGGAAAATACATAACCCTGTCCCTCCGTTCAAGCGCTTAATGAAATGTTGATTGATGGCATAAATCGAGGAGGGAAATATTTTTATGGTCTAAGTTTCATTCTTGCGTTCAGCATGCAGATGACTTTTAATTTTGCTTAGAATAATAAAAACAAAACAAAAGCGATAAGAAAAACAAACCGAAACGGAAGAGAGTCAGAGAAAATATGCTGATTATTAGTTCTTGAACTTGTTACGGATGTTACGTACGATGACTTCTTGGTTATGGACGGATGCCCATAACCGCAAAAGCAAATGCATATTACAATAACAATAATGTAACAAATATGTATCTTATACACAGATACACTCACACGCACATATATATACATAGTCGTAAGTAGTAAAAGTCGCAGTGTTGGTAATTACAACAAAACATTCTTATAAATAGATATAGGAGGAGTTTACAATAACACTAATAACAACAATCACCCACCGGTAAAAGTTCATAGTGTAAGAGCGCTGGGTAGTCGGTAAAGGTGACGACCATACACTGTCCGACAAAAAAAAGTGTGACCCATATTCAAAATTAATGGACATCTGGGGAGCAAAAAAGTGTGAGTCATATTCAAAATAATGTACATCTGTGGGGGAGCTTACATTCATTCAGCGAGAGGCTGTCAAAGAGCTGGCAATGCGACCTCAAAAATGAACTATTTGATGGTGTTTATGGGCCAGCTGCAGCGTTGGACCGGACTTCTTGAAAGGCGATGACGGCCGTAATGTTAAGGTCAATGGAACGTCAAAAACTATAAATTGATGACTTATGATTTAACTTATGTATTTTTTTTTTTTGCCTTTTCTCCACCTTTCAAAAACCGAACGTTGACAAATAAAATTATAACCGACTGTGTCGAAATTAGGAAATATTGGACACTTCCAATTATCTAAACGTACCTCTTAACAATGTAATAAAACAGAGTAGGTCCATATCCGTCTTTAACCTTTCCGGACTAGATTTGTTCCCCGCTGTAGGAATGTGTGCCCTTCAATATTCTTGAAACGATATGGTTGTACCTCAATTTGTAACATTTGAATGCTATATCAGGTCTCATGTATTCTGTTTACGAGTATATTTAAAACACAGGCATTTTGTCAAAATACTAACTAGTTTGTCTGCCACTGTAACTACAACCATCACGAAATGCCCTTAGATTGGAGGTATGCTCTCTATCTTCTAAAGTTTATTGTTATTACTGTGCCATATTCGGTGCCAAACTGAGGGACACCTTACACAAGTCTACACTGTAACAAGTAACAGAATAACGAACAATAACAACAACAACTTGCAACGTCATCATTATCTAAGGTAAAATACCCAAACACACAGAACGCAACACATCCACCGGCACTGACTCGACACTGCAAGTATCATTTTCCAGTAAGACTGAGTATGAGCCAACAACCACCATCCGTTACCACCAACCACTTCGTGCAGTAGAAGTTGCTGCAGTAAGCAGTAACAGCACCAGCAGCAGCACCAGCAACAACAACAAAAACAATGGCAGCACCTTTACCATTCTTGTTGCCTTATTGACCTCTAAGCCGTCGACGTCTTTGTGTGAGTGTGTTGCGTATGTGTGCCTTCGTCCGTCGGTCGGTTTGTTTGTTTTGGTTTTTGTGGTGGTACATTACACAGTGGGTAGATTAAAAAAATATGTGGCTGGCAATTCAAAGTCCACTAAAACTAATTAAAACCGAAAATAATTGGTGTCTGATTTCTTAATACATAAATTATTAAAAATTACCTACTAATGCAAACATTTACTAAAAAAAACAACAAATTATGATATTTGTTTCGAATAATTATTGGCAGAAACGCGTAGGTCCAAGCAAACTATTTTGTTTTATATAATACTAGCTGATCCCTACCTACAAAAATAATGAGTTTAAAATATGGGCTGATTGGAAGGGCCAAGCCTCTTTGACCATCTGTCTATCAGCAGTAAATTCCAGTTGATATTTAGGCGAATTAGCCGAATAGCTCCCATGGTATGGCAGTTTAAAAAAAAAGGTGGAGTGAGAAGTGTCAATCCTGTTTGTCTAATTAAAACGTAATCTACCGAGGAACCAAATGTATATCAGCAGTGACTTCTACTTAAAATTTAAGCGCAGTGGAATTACAATTATAGTCTTAAAATATGGGCTGAGTGGGAGGTGCCACGCCCCTTTGACCAATCATGACCTAATCTATCCAGGAACCATCTGTCTATCACCATTAACATCCAGTTGAAGTTTAAGCGAATTGGCCTGAATAGCGCCCATTATATGGCAGTTTTAAATAATGGTTCTGTATATCTAACTAACCGAAGATACAAATTTTAAAAGTTTTCTTATAAATTTTGTTTATGTTTTGTCGATCGATATTCATCATTCAGTTTTGTTTCTGTTAGTCGAGTTCGATATCATTTATTATTTCTATTTTTTTGCAAAAATAATGATTAACCATTTTTAAAACCACGCTGATCATCTTCAATTAACAACTTTTCATCGGAGTCAGCAACGGGTAGAGAACTTATGGACACGATCGTTTCGTATGCAACAGTCACATCTCATTATACGGCATCTCTAGTAAAAGGACTTGGAAGTGCCAATTATAATATATGTAAATCCATTCATACTGAAAAAATATATTTTTTAAAAATGTATTCTGTAGATTAATTTATAAAATCGAGATCAGGAATCCATAAATCAATGAGTGCCTTTTACTTTCTAAAGAATATTTCATGCAAATATTTCCCATTCAGGTGGACCATTCTAAAAGTCAAATTCACTCCTCGTCTAATGTAGCCTTCCAAGGCAGCAATCAAGGTTGACTTGTCCCTATAGACGAGAGAAGTCACAGGCAATACACAAAGTTGTCTAATTGGTTCAAACCAAACTTGCCTCTCCAATGGTTCGTGGTACCACGGCATGTGGCTCAGTTTTGTTCAATTAAAGTCCAGTTCATCCACTTTGGACGAATAAGCAACGATCATAGACCGATTCCTTGCTCAGTTTTACGTAAAGTTGCGGCCATCGTCGTGTTTGTAGAAGTGCGGTCAAGTGATGCAGCAAACAGTGAATTGTTCACGATGCATTCCCAGCTCTTAAAAAGTCTCTGGCTGCTCTTCGGGCCAACTTGGACAATTCTGTATACTATCGGTACCATTAAGACAATAATTAACCTCATCGCAGAAATCAATATTTCAATACAATACATCTTTTCCAGTTTCTCTAAAGTACGACCGAAACTGTATTTTTATGGCTTAAGACTGAAGTCAACATTTTACAGTAACCAACTGAAATAAACCCAATTGCTGACCTCCGTTAAGAATTTTCCAAGCACGAGGACAACATAGGAAATAGTGCTATGTAGAAGAAATTACACAATTTTGATATACCGTGCGATCGAAGTCAGAAACGGGCACGATGGTTTCGTGTACAACAGTCACATCTCATAATACAGCATCTCTAGTAAAATGTCTTGGAAGTACCAATAATACAATTAGGTATAACACTTCTGGTTGAAATAATAGCAAAAGTTGCGATAATCGAACCCGGAAAGTAAAGGCTCGATAATTGCGATTTTTAAAATATAATTATTTATTGTTACGAAGATTAAATAGAAACTTCAGAAATTTCTATTAAAAAAATCTCAAAAATATAATTCATAAAAATAAACAGTTGACAATTGGTTAGAATTACGTGTTAGAATTTTTTATAATGATCAGCAGTGCCTAATTTGGAAGAACGACACAGAATGGAGAATAATCGAATAATCACATTTGTTGCGATAACCTAGAGTCTAGACTGAGAGTTGTGCTTACAGAGACCCCAATGGAAAATTTTTGGTGGTTTGAAACAACGGGTAGTCATCGAGTTCGCATTGTATTACTTTCAGACTGTCTGTTGTAAGTGCAAATTGATTGCTACATTTCTTCTTAAGGTCGTTTGCTATTTAGATTTAATAGTTCCTATTGGATTTGCCTTGGGGCCAAATTGCTTAAATAATAATGTTCTCCTGCTTATTTCTTGTTAAGAGTGACCAAGTGTCGTTTTAATGGCATTACTGGGTCGCAAAATTCTCAAGGAGCAACGTCTGAAATCATTGTCAGCAAGTCAACTTATTATCACTGAAGATTATTTCCATTTCCCATCTTCAGCAGTTTTTTATTGCGATCGGATTTATGGACAACAGTAAAATCTAGCAGAACACTTAACGAATGTCCGCCTGTCGTAGTACACCGGAGTAGATTTTACTATTTGCAACCAGATTCCCGCTTTAATATTTCACCCATTTTATGCCATCGAGTTTAGCTAATTTGTACCCACCCAACTTTACACTGCACCACTGTGCAGTGATAGAGTCCATGTGTCATATCTTCTGGTGACTTTTGCTTTTGCAGTGGAGTATATAATCTAGTTGTTGTTGTTGACGGGTCTGACGTACAACAGGTTTCAGTTTTGTTCGCGTTTCATGTTTCTCTTCGTTTCTTCTTGGTAAATTTGACTTTTCTCGGGATTATTCTGCACAATTCACTCACCGTTGTCAGAGAAAGGTTTCAGTTTATTTTTTTTTCTACCTGTTGTCTTCTTCTTATACGTATCTATTTTGAACGTACGTACGTACATCTGTGCACACACGCCCGAAGGCGCTGGGCGTTGTTGTTGCTGTCAAGGAGATCCTTTGGTATACTAGAGACATGGCTTTGAGGGTTTTTTTTATTCATAAAATGCTATATTATGTTTGTTCTGTTGAAACAATTATCGAAAGGTCAGAGGTCAAAGTTCACTGTCACGCTTGATTCTGTAATTATCGCCTTGGCACAGGTGTATGGAATTTGGCTGTAATCGAAAAGTGGTTCATCCCCCTATAGATCGTTTTGCACTGGCCTTACAATACTTGTTTAGTATAGATTTTGTTCTTTGATACCATAAAATGACCATGAGGGTGGATTGTACTATTATTAGCTTATTTTTCAAATACGCTAACTCCATTATAAAGCTACACTAAGAACGAGTTGCCTGTAGTTGGGTCAATTATCATGAGTATTCGAAATAAATGGAGTATTTTGGTTACAAACAAGCGATTATCGCTTAATAAAAAAAAACGCCAAACCAGTGATTTTGACACAAGTAAATCGGAACATTATACTAAAGTTGCTCAACTCAAAATTTTGAAATTTTCAGAAAACGTAAAACTACCATTGTGATTTCCAATACAAAATGAACAGTTTTTTGACAAAAGTACAACGACAACAACAAACTAATTTATCTCTTTTGAGCTGGTAGCTATGTGTATAATAAACCGCTTCAACAAGTAAACTCCAACATGATATATTTTGAGATGTGCCTGTTTAGTGTCAATGATAAAATAGTAGAAATACGATTGTAATAGAACAAATTGCACATCGATTTTTTAAGTCATTTTCGAAACTATTTATTTTCATAATTTTACACATTTAATATTAACATTTCTTATATTTTTTACTCAGGTAATGTCGTGTCTGCTTAGAAAAATAACTTAAGCGCTAATTTCAAATGTCGCTTTGTATCGCGTAGCTCTCATACGAAATAAGCGAAAATCTAAGCAAGCGGTGTAACGAAAACACGACTAAATAATAAATCCGCGAGGTTAGGAAAGCAATTTCAAAATAAAATCATTGTTTTTGATCATTCACTGACTGTTCACTGCACTGTCACAATGAGACAATATTTATTTATTTCTAAATTACAGTAGAAATACAAGTTTTGATTGACACAACAACCAGGTGATCATAACCTTCAAAGCATAGTTCTCAGATATAAAGAATTTACAGGAGAAGTACACGATATGCACTCGACCATTGGAGTGTTTCAATCCAACCTTACATTTTCGCCTTTTTCTTTTTGATTCTACAGCGGAAGGTAATATAATACTCTCGCACTATGTTTACCAATGATTGTCTTTGCTTTTTTAACATTCTACCAATTATTCCACCGCGTCCCAAATACTGACACCTTTCCTTCTTTAGACCGGATTCTTAGCGTTGAGTTCTTCTCTTCAGTTTCCCCCATCTGATGTATGATGTGGTTAGCCCATGTCTGATTCATCGTCATGTGTCTGGGAAATAACCCCGCTTAATTACCCCAGTGAAATAAAGGGTTTTCCAACAACAGGTGTTGTTTTGAATCTCCCGGTATTGCGGTAGCTGTCACTTTTGAAGTTTTTATTCATATTATTTTGACATTCGACAAGTATAAACTACGCCATTACTAAAAATGGAACAAAACACACATTGAAATTATTAAAAATCACTACAAAAATCTTGCAGTCACAGTTCGCAAAACCAAAGCATTTTTGGGTCGTCGTGAAGCACCTTGTCGGACCGCAATACAGATATTGGTGGAAAAATTCGAGCTGTTGGGACAAGTTAGTGATGTGAAGAATAAAAACCGTGCACGTCGCTCAGGAACAACCGAAAATATTGCTGCTGTAGCCCAAAGTGTTGAAGAAAACCGAGGTTTGTCCATTCCTCGTCGTTCTTAGGAATTGGGCATTCCACAAACGTCATTACACCGTATTTTGCATAAAGACTTGGATGTTAAGGCTTATAAAGTTCAGTTAACACAAGAACTCAACAACGTCATGTCTTTCCTAATTAGGTCCATCGAAATCTTGCTGATGAGACCCATTTTCACCTCGGTGGCTACGTCACCAAGCTAAATTGTCGCACCTGGGACTCGGAAAACCCAAGAGTTATTGTTCAGAAGAATGATTTTGATATGGACAATGTTAACTTTCAACAAGACGGCGCTACGTGCCATACAAGCAACGAATCCATTGCTCTTTTAAGGGAAAAGTTTCTGGACCGTGTTATCTCTCGACGAGGTGATCACAATTGGCTACCGATACCTTGTGATTTAACACCTTCCGACTTCGACCATTGGGGCCACGTGAAAGATAAGGTACTCGACAACAGCCCAGCGTCGATTCGAGACCTCCAAGATAGAATTCGTGAGGCTATCGATGACATAGGGCAGCTACTTTGCGATTTGGTTATGGAAAATTTCATGAAAAGGATATGGTCCTATAAGCGTGGTCGTGGTGGCCATTTGGCTCATGTTGTTTTTCATTATTAACGGCATACCTTCCTCTTTATTATGAAATAAACATCCGATCATTTATCTCGAAAAATTTCATTTTTCTTTGAATACCAAAATAACACGTTTATAAAATCAATTACATTTTTATTTAAAAATTATTAAAATTTTTTGTTTAATGCGATTTTATTAAATTCAAACATAAAAACAATAAATTTTGTTGCCATATCTGTGGCCAAATGTTATTTCTGGTAAATATGCGAGAGAAATTGGGGGAATACGTGCGAAACAAGTCTTTGATTAATCAAACGGGATAGGTGAGTATAAGCGTACTTGTTGGTAACTTGTTGCATTATTTTATCCACAAATTATTTTCAATAAACGCACTGTTCAGCCTATACAGCATTACTTACTTATTTCCCTTAACATTCCATGAAGGAACAGACGGGGAACTTCTCTCGAATCAGTGAGCTGTGTACGATATAATTTGTATACTCACTGACCGGGACCAACTGTTTAAAGCCGGCTCCGAACGGCTAATGCTTTTCTAGAGAAGTATTACATGGCTTAGAGATTACTCTCTTAACCGTAAAGTCGCCAACATTTACGAGGTGTAAACAGCCGCTGAAAAATGTTTGATGTTCTTACCCGGTTTCGAACACGGGTTCTTCTGTGTGATAGTCGCACACACTACCTACCACACCTACCACCATTGACTTTGGAAAAAAGTTTGCATTTTTTAACAGCGCTGTTCAAGCGAAAAGCTCTTCATTCTACCAAGATATTCTGCTACACGAAATTATATTTACGAAGGAGTCTATATTTCCAGTTGTATTCTCGTTTGCAGATCCAAAATTATTATTATTCCTCGGTATAAAGGAGTTTCGGTTCTCCAGTTATAGTCAATAACCTCGGACACGACATTTTTTTGTATTTAACTCTTTTGTTTGGAACACCTTACAAAATTACAGTAAGCTGGTAGGCTTAATTTAAAAAAATCTGTCTAAGAGCTCCGGTAGGCGAATTGATAGCGTGATTGCCTATCAGTGTGGGAGTTGTGGGTTCGATTTCCAACAGAGGCTTTGGTCTGTCTCCCTTGGACCCAAAATTAGAATATATATTTACTTTGTATTGTAATTAATTAATAAATAAGTTTAATAAGTTGAAGTGCCTAGATTATTTTTCATAGCGAATAGTCAGACAACAACACCCAGCATTGTAAACATGAATTGGGAAATTGTCTGCGATATTTTATAAAAATCAAAACAACTCATAAAAGATATGCTCGTATATTTTCAGCAGATATCCCATGGTGTGTGCGTGTCTGGCATTTACAACCATTCAATAAATCTCATAATCTCAATCACAGTCCTATTGAACGAGGCCCATATAGAAATTGTACCCACAAGACTGACTTGAATAGGCGAAAAACTAACGTTGACATAAAACGTAAACCAATGAATGACATCTCATAAAGATCTCATTCCATCTGTGTCTGCAGTTACAGAAATATTCGTGTAAATCAAAATTATAGTTTCGATTGGATTAGTGATAAAATGCATGCATATGTTTGATTTACTCGTCTTTATCCCAAATGAAATCTTCCACCCAAGAAAATACCTTAAAAGAATCGTTTGTCTGGTATTATTACGATATGGAATGAAAAGAAAATAAACGAAAACGTAATAATAAAAGGTTTGTCATAAATTCAATACCACTGCCACCATTGTCACCGAGTGTAAGCATATCGAACTCCATGACATGTCATCTTTGCCCTCCAACCGACAACCACATCCAACAATCTGTCACACGAAATTTTCCACTTATTTTCAGGCAATGGCAGTGGGGGGAAATGTCAAAATCAAAATGCTCTCAACCCTAACCAAACAAACGTATGTTGCCACAAAGAGTATGAACGGAAATTCAACTGGTGCTCCGCGGAGTGAAGAAGGTACGAAGCAAATAAATGAGAATCATCATCAATATCATCCGCAGCAGCAGCAGCAACAGGAGCGCAGTGTTGGTAACAATAACATCATTATGAGAAGTCAATAACCTTTCCCCAATCGTACACAATAGAAACAGCGCATAGAAAATAATGAAACAGAACTCACAGATTCGAGTATATCCTCCTTACATTTTCCTACCTGAACATGAGTATGCGGCATGTACGGTGTGTGTCCAAATAAAAAAAAACAAACTTAACTCCACAACCTGAAAATGAATCTGATGAAGTTGAAAAGAAGACAAGAGGAGAAGAATCGTGTTCGTGTGGCATTAGTGGTCTATTATTTTAGGCAGGGATGAGTAGCTGCTGCTATCTTGTGGCCAACATCGATGCAGTGTCGGTGTCGAAGGTGGGTGTTAAAAATCGTGATTCAAGCGACAGTCATTGTGAACAAAAAAAAAAAACATTGTCTGGAGCTGATTACAGCGATGATGATGATGCTGCATAGATTTTTATAAGCGTTAGAACGTAGTGTACAAAGCTTTTCTGGTGGCATTAGAAATTTCTATATACCGTCGATCTTTCAATTCATATAAATCGAACCATTGGTATACAATTTAAAACTGCATGACCAATTTTTTCATTTGCCAGTGATAATTGTAAAAGAAATTCTCAAATAATAAAATTCGAATAGCCTAAATCTGTCCAGAGCTGTGGTCCGTATGTAGAACTCAACCAGATATTGATTGTTTTGTTGTATTTTCATAAATATTTCTAAATAGTCCAGAAATCCAATTTCAGTGACGCATTCTCGAAATATTTAGAGGGAATCATAAAAAAGAGAGAAATGAGAGCCAATCACTTTTTAAAATTTCTCTATTAAATATTAGAATTTGAAAATTACGAAACTGTGAATTGAAAACCACTCTTTGTCATATATAAAAATTTTAAAACTCACCGGTACACATTGGTTAGAAAAAATTTCACACAGTCACACTACCCTCTTAAGAACCCTCCATTTTGGTAGTTTATGATTTGGTAAACATGGATGTAATCGGTGGACGACTCTGCATGATAGTCCCAGGCATATTGCCTTCCATTATTCAATCTTCAAGCACAAGTCTTCCGAACACAAAGTCAGTTCGGGCCTATAGTAGTACTTTATTTAGTTAACATGGAATGCTTAATACATGTAAATAGTACCAGTTCTGCCTTTAAGAGAAATGCTAGTATTCTGGCGATTTTCTATGAGCACAATTGAGATACCACCGGATACCGTAAAGCAATCTAGTTCTAGAACCTGGACGTAAAATAAGCAATGAGCAGTTGAAGCTTCTTTTTCATTTTCTAGTTTTCTAGCACTCAAGCAGTCCTGGTCAAATAAACGTTTGCTAAATACAAAATTCTTCTTCTCACAGTTTCTTCAGTAATCTGCAGCCGATATATTTTCCCAAGGCGCATGTCTTCCAGTCCGATATCATCTAGTGATCACGAATACCAGTATAGAATAGTAGAATCAAAAGATCAAGCCACATACATACTTTCTTATTTCCCTTAACATTCCATGAAGGAACTGACGGGGAACTTCTCTCGAATCAGTGAGCTGTGCACGATATAATTTATATATTCACTGACAGCGACCTACTGTTTAAAGCCGGCTCCGACCGTCTAATGCTTTTCTATATCTTCGTAGGCGGTCGTGGTATAAAAGTGTGTGGAACTTTAACACAACAAACTCTGTTAAGAATATCGAACATTTTTCGGCTGACACCTATAAATGCCGTCAACTTTACGAGTAAGAGGGTAATCTCTAAGTCATTGTCAATGCTTAGGTAACCCACTGATTAGTTCTATAACATTTTGTTCCAAATTTTGTGTTTAACGCCATCTCGGTGGCTACAAAGCCCACTAGTGTGTGTTGGTTCTTGCCGGCAGTGCTGTGGAATGAACTTTATGGGCTTGAGAATAATTTCCCCGCTATTAAAACGGTTTCAAGAAAAATCATTAGCCGTTCGAAGCCCGGTCTATATAAATTATATCGTGCACGGCTCACTTATGCTGTTCATTTTTGGAACCTTGAGGAATGCATATTAAATGGCTGAGGATATTTTCTATATAAAACTCATTCTGGTCGTACCGATCTGCATAGTGTTCTTTGGTTATGAAATCGATAATAAATATAATCGACTATGATTCGAAATAGTATTTGACAACACGATTTCACTTTGAAATACTGTGCAGCTTAGTGCATCTGGCAGACGCACCAATATTACATGATGCACCTGAAGCAAAATGCATTTGCTTGTAACTCGCAGTACTGTACACACATTGGTATGTGTGCCTGTGTGAGTTTATCTGTATTTCTCATTTGAAGCCGTGCAACGTGTATGGAACTCTTCTGCTGCATTCTTGATTACCTGTGAGCTATAGAATCGACAGTCGTTGTGTTTGGCTGCATACACCTGAAATAGTTCAATGACTTTTAGTCCCTTTTGTTTTGCTCTCGCCATCCATACAGGTAACTTGGGTCGACGGTTCATAGAAGAGTGGTAACATAGGGAGACGAAGAGGACAACGGTGTGTTTGGTTTTCTTAATTTTGACTTGAATGTGTATGAGGATGGGTATTGTGGCTTTACCGGTTGGCAATAAACGTCAAATAATCTCGTACCACCAGATCTAATGTACGAGTGTGGCACGACTATTGTGGTCTATCAATTTCCCAAATTGTCGAAGCAAAGGGCAAAGCGTCAATGTTGTTTTGACTTTGATTTGAGGGCGGTAACATCAGGTTATGTTGCATGCAACTCCGTCTGCCTGTATGTATGTCTATGCAATGTGTGTGATGAGCCTGACATTATTCCATTGGTGTTATTAACTGGTGCTCGTATCTGAAGCACCGTCACACCTGAAACAATTTGTTTCTAAATGTGACATTTAAATCGTAGGTTCATTTACAGATAACTTCTTTTGTTCCGGCACAAGGGACACAGACAGACGTGCCATGTATACCCACACATATTTGTTTGAAAGTGGTGTGTGTGTGTGTTTAATTTGTAAATACGTGTGTGTTCAGTATTTCATAGGTGGCTTATCATTAGTTTCTTAATGCATACTTTGATTTAATTTGATAACGAAGAAAATCCAATCCCCGAAAGATGTTTCTGATAAGGAACATGTATATGGGTTCAATATGCATTGTTAAATATTTAATTAGGAATGCAATTAAGATTTGTGGCGATATAACAACAAACATGTCCAAAAACTAAGAAGGAGCTACATTTTAGGGAAGTTTTGGGATTCTAAATGGAAATTCATTAGTTAGAAGCGGTCTTGACGAGATATAGACCAAGGATTAGTATTAAAATTAAATATGTTCTTAAGAAAATCGTGTGGCGGTAAGATACGTCAAAACGTTGGATCGTTTTATGGGAATTATATTAATGCTAAACAATGTGGATTCAGTTTAACTTAGAATCTGACCATTGTCTGGGGCTTAATCGAGATATAGAGCAACATTGGCCAAATTCGAAAGTGCTATGAATAAATCTATTATAACATCTGGTATTATATATCTAAATCGGAATGGATTTTACGTTTGTATTCTAGTCTTCTGAGTGGACTTTTAGTAGGTAGGAACTGATCAAAGAGTCTCCGAAGTCTATTCGCAAACCAACTGACAGGAACTGATGTTTACAGTCATATCCCATTTGATGATTTTCCTGTGGGTCTTTTACTTGGTTTCGAAATTACCCTCTTACTCGTAAAGTCGCCAGGAATGAGAACAGTGGTGATCATTTCCGCGACAATCTGATCTACACTCCGGAACGACCCGAGTTTATCTCGGCCAAGGATTGTCAACCGGGCGACAGGTGTATCTATCGATACAGCAGCAACAGAACTGTTACAACGACAACGGTGGTGATAACCGATCTGCATTGAACCAAAAGACATTGTAATTCTAAAATTATGCTTTGTAGTTTTGCATTTTATTTTATTTTTGGATCCATAATTTTTCCGGATTTTTTAATTAGTTTTATGACTTTCTTGAAAATAGTTTTTCAGTTTGAAAGGGAGATCTCATATTATTGAAAATTTAAAGCAATTGAGAATATTTTATTTCGGTTTTCGCCACGATTATTTGGTATCCGGAAGTCTTCAGTTCACAAACCTTGCCACCATTGGCCGAATGTTCCTGAATGAAGACGACGATGGCTCCACATTTCTGGATATGGAGCAGGAGGATAGCCGTCGATGGTTAAGCATGGTGAATGTATATGTACAATATCTTTATCATAAACCGATACTTCCCTCTCCATCACCGTTTTACTTCTTCGGTATCTTCCAAGAGTCTGTCGGATGGCATCCCGAGATACTAGGAATCTGATGGTAGGGTAATATCATTTCGCGCATCGTCACATTTTCCGATAGTCCGTCAGATGGTGTTGTGTCAGGTTTTGATTCCTGGTCGCTTTGTAGACCATAAGATGATGCTGCCGAAAGCTGTACGAAATTATGGCTCCAGTCTTGCGGATAATCGGAATGAATTTGGTGTTTATGACTAGCATCACCTGATGCCGAAGCCTGTTCGGATTATACAACTTTCCAACATTTCTGGCGGTGATGAGGCGTTGTACCGAATCTTCACTATCTGGCATCAGCCTGCGTTACGGCAGACCGGGTAAGGTGGGATTATCTCCACAGACATCAAAGTGTACGGTGTTTAGGACAACCTCAACACCTACCCATCAATCGCTGGAGATAGATCCGCCCATGTCCCCCTGCCGATTATAGTGTACTTTACTAAAAGACGTACTGCCTGTTTCCATGAAACGAATTTGTTCATTCGTTACAAATCGCCAATATTAAAGGTGCTGCAAAATGGATCTCTGACCTGATTCAATTTTGGTTTTCAAATATCTGATAGATGTCGACATACGGAACACACGGAAGCTCTCATTACTAGATGCTCTCATTACTATTAATTTTATTGCGCCTTCAATTTTGACAATTTGTAACGAACAAGCAAATGCGTGTTATGGGAACAGGTAGTAAGTTCCGATTTTGCTGGATACCGTCCGGATCAGCGGGCGAGTGCAATCGCCTTGGAGCTTGTAGAGCCCTGAACTTGTGGAGGCTCGTTTAAATTCCTAGCCCAGTTTAGATATGGCGTCTGCTTTTATACAAGCTGAGCCAGATCGACGTTGATAAACCGTTAGGGGACTTTGTGGCGGATCGGCCATCCACTGCTTTCGCTACGGCTTCAGCTTTCGTCAATCGGTCGGTATGCCCGGCCCTGTCATTTTGTCTGATGTTGCCAGTCGGCGCAGACTTACTCCCAAGCAGATAGACTGACTGGTTAGTAATTCCGGCCTGACTCAGTTATCGTCGCTTTTGAGGACTTGTCCTCTGTGTGTGGACTAGTCGTCGGGGTATATGTTTTGTGTCATCTGTTACTGTATCGTTTGTATGAGTTCTCTTGTGATATATTTGTTTTGCCGTAATAAAGGCTAGCAGTTACGCCATTCTGTATTGAGGGCGCCAAGTATCAGCAGGGCTCACGTTCGGTAAACCGTGACTGTAAACCGTAAGATCCTGAGGGGGGTTTATTTTGAATATAACCAGTGTCCAGTAATTCATAATTGTGCCAGCAGAACTATAGCAATATCTCTAGGAGAATAGAAGGACACCGTTTTTAGTGATTGATAGTGAACTACGTATAACTCCTATGACTTAGGTTTCCAAGGGAGTTGGATTATAACCCCTTCGGTACAAAGAGTATCCGCACGTAATTTTCTTTCGAACACTAAGTGTTACTCCTGAAAATTTCAGGAGAAAAAAACGGATAGTATGTATTTTTTATTCCACTGCCTGCAACGAATCGTAGTATAACATGTCATTTAACCCTCTGAATCGCCCTTCGGCATTTGCTCAAGTTATCTTAAATCCAAATACGTTTAAATTGTTATTGGTATAAATATGCCCAGAAACATTCCATTATGCCAAAATTATGCCAAATAATGGGCATATTTCTCTGACATCACCAACAATGCTGCCGCAACATTCCACAATCGAGAAATGTTCAACACTTTAATGGAAGCCGCATATTTGACACCCGCAAATAACTTGTGACGAAAAGTCCACAAAATGCGGGTTAAAGACAAAGGCTTGTACGCACACACACACACACAAACAGACAGACACAGCCAAACTCACCCGCTTCCAAGAGATACAAGGATAAAGAAAGCTAATCCTTAATGGTAATCTATGAGTACGCACACAAACGCCAAACAATGGAGGCAAGAAAATGTCTGCCACCAAAAAGACGAGGTTTCAACAATTGTCAACCACAAAATGAAGCATTGCCGCACCAAAGGGAATTCACCAACGGCGACGACGACGACGGAAATGAACAAACAGCGGTGGGATTGCGTAAAACCCGGAAAGATGAAAAGAAAAGTGAATGTGAACGTGACTGTGAGTGTGTTGACTGTGCGTCGCATGGCAATGGAAGATGTATGAAAATCAAATGCATTTAACGCGCACAGGATACAACGGCACAGACGCTGATACAGATACATGACAACTGCTTAAGAGCAGCAGACAGTTACGCTTAATCGCTTGTTTAAGCACTTGTGATGACAACAGCGAAGAAAAGGACTCGGCCAAACACAGCTAATAAAGGCATTGCCATTTTCTTTAAACTTAAGCAACAAGAACAACAGTGCCATGGGTACACTATATTCAGGCATATGTGACAGGGGATGATGTTTCGGACACAAACGCAAACAGTGTCATCCATGTGTGTGTGTGTGTGTGCGGCTGTGTGTTCGGCCACATATCCCCGTAGGACCCCAACATTGCATTGACACATAAATCCTTTGAGCAAATAACAAAATGAAATATATTTCATGTGAGGACGCTGTTGCTGCTCCGGTAGTATTACCGAGGAACATGACAAGGACGGATCCTTTCACAAATGCTTGGACTGGTTTGTGCAAAGTGTGAACATTAACGCGTGCAAAATGCTGGCAGGGTGAAGTTGCTCTTGCTGTCGCCATTATTGTTACGTGGCAGGGAGCGTTGTGGGTTCGCTGTTTAGTTGCTAATCGCCTTTGTGTCCACATTAGAGCTAACGTTATACTTTATATTTTATTCGTCAGAGCATGGCCATATATGGCACAAGGCAAAAGTAAATGGCCAAACAAAATTACTTTGGATTTTTCATTCAGAAAAATTATATTAAAAATTAATAACTGCGAATGGTCCAAGTTTTTTATGGAATTAAAATTCAAATAAATTAGCACATAGTTGACTATATTATATCCTACGCCACACTCGGCCGAAGTACTTTGTATTCAGTGTTAGAAGAATTAATAAATGATAACTCGCCCGGTAAAACCTGTCGATTTTTTAAATGCAATCCATATGGTGAGAATATGTAAGATTCTACCAGTCGAATTAATCCGCATTATTATGGACCTGTCTTTTACACTTGCTGATAAATACAGGGTCGCCTCAGTATAGTGGCGTAACTGCTAGTCCTTAACACGTTACGGGGGGCTATTTCGTAATGGACCTCTACACCAAAAATACCTACTGAAACAACGACAAACTCAAAAATGCTAAATTTATAAACTAGAAACGATACGACATACATTACAAACGACGACAACGACATACACATATAAAATCAGGGATGGGGCCGGTCAACAGATCCATCTAGGTTTGTATAAGTCGACTCACGAAAAGTCGATTAGTCGACTGAACAATTAAGTCGACTTTTGATTACGAAAAAGACGAGAAAAATAAAATTTTTATAGTTTAAATGAAAATATTTCAAAATTTAGTTTAAATAAAAATAACTATTTCAAAATTTATAATAGATATGCAGTAATATAAATATTTAAAACACAATACTTTTACTATGTCCAGTACCTCGTTGATCTTTAGACAATCGCCCTGCTTGATACAATTTCGGTCATCACCAATTTCATAACAAATCCTTTTTTTTTTGGCTTTTGCTCATTGGCTTAAATCAAATGGAAATTAACCGCCGACGGCTGTTTTGAATTTTCGAAAGGGAATGAATTACTTAGCCAATTAATACATTAAGTACTTATATATTTAGTAGAAATAAAATATCGAAGTTAAAATTCAATATCGAATGTGCATCTACAATTCTATCGTAAAAAGTATTTATCAAAATCTGGATTGAAATACAAAACTTCGGCTATTTGTTGTCATATCGCCAAATCGCGATTAAAGACCGATATGTTCTCGAATTAGAAAACTCTTTTTGTTATGTATACCATAAAATTGTATTAAATTAATCTTATTTTAAGTATTTTGTTGAGTTTTAAACATATTTTGTTTTTTATTCTTTTGTTTTTTCGACTGTTTAACTTTATGGAAAAGTCGAAAGTTCGAAACGTCGACTTTTGAAATCAAACCAGACCTTCGAACATGAATGAAACGTAGTTTTAACTTAGCTGCCACATCAAATGATTTGATTTTTGTGTGGCTGCTAAATGAAATATTTGTAAAGAAAACTGAGCAAACATTCCAAAAATATGTGGCAGTTATCTATTATTTGCAGGTAAGAAAGTGGGTCTTCATAGAAACTAGAACTAGATTTCATAAATTATGATTTTTTTAAATTGGCAGCTAAGCCAGTTACAGCTAAACCGAAGCAACTATACAATGATCGATTGCTATTTCTCAGACTTCTTGAGAGATTTGAACGATCCGAAGACACTGCCCGCGAAGCACAGAGAGCGAGTCTTTTCTGATCAATCATGGAGAGTCTCTGATAACTAGGACGCCTCTCCTGTTTGAAAGCAGTCAGGAAAAATATTGCGATCACCTAATGAACCACCAGTTTCTAAAAAGTTCAAAGTTATTAGTGGTTACACTGGTCCAAGGGCCTTTGTGGAGGTTGTCGAAGACATGTCTGGTAACTGAGGTCAGGTAACAGGGCAGATGTAGATAACATCATTCCCAAGGACAAATGGAGCCAACGCTTCGTTGTTCTCAAGGAGATGTGAGGTCCACCCAATTAAATTTAATTAAAATTTAGCTATGTCGAAAATCCCGATTTATTAATATTTTGGCGAATTTGTATAGAAATTTCTATTTAACTTATTATTACATTTAATTTATGGTCAAGGCTTTCGATTAG
This sequence comes from Hydrotaea cyrtoneurina, assembly GCA_958296145.1. Lineage (NCBI taxonomy): Eukaryota > Metazoa > Arthropoda > Insecta > Diptera > Muscidae > Hydrotaea > Hydrotaea cyrtoneurina. Next base: position 43,293,375 of record OY282514.1, on the reverse strand, counting down.
GTTTACATCAATGCACATATACATAAATCGCTTATTTAAGTCAATAGTGTCACACTCAAAATACGATTTTTCCAAGAGAGTCATTTCAAGTTCTCAATACTTCTTACCTAAAAAAAATTAGGAAAACACCATAGGATTCCCGAATAAACAAGAGGGCTGACAAATGTTTGTATAATACACTGAACAAAAGTCAACTTAGATTAGAGATTCACAGCTTTTTCTTAAGCAGAAAAATAAGAATAAAAATTTTTGAATTGTGACACTATTGAAGTAAATGAACGATATATTCAAAATTACTCCTTAGGAAGTGTAAAATATATTTGTAGCTATTTGCCAAATAAAATCGCATTTTCCCTGAAAATAGTGGTTTTCTAGTATTCCAATATTTGTTGGCAATTTTCGGCGATTTTCAGTACAGTTTTTGGCGACAGAGTCAGAAAATAATCTGACAACCCTGGGTCACATCCGTTGTGATGTTGGCTGATTTCATCGCATTAAGTCCAACGCCTTTTAGACAAGCGCTCTGTTGATTGTAAAAAGGGTAAGTGAGGTATGGCTGGGGGTCGTTCTAGATGTCGTCTATAATGAATTCAAACCGATCTGTACCAAAACAAGATGCCGCAAACATAATTCGTAGGGTCATGAAGTGTAATCTCAGACTCTCAACTGGAAGTTTGGTAGATTGAATTAGGCGGATGTCAGAATGAAGAATTTGCACTAAATGCCCGGACAATAGCGTGTCTCATCAAATATCTTATTGTTTAAACAGATCCAAATTTAGGTCAAGAAAAACTGAAGGGGAGAGTAACATGTCGCAAGTGCTTCGCATGCACCCCGGAGAGACTTGAGTCTCGTCCTTATTTGGTGCAATCGGGTGGGTGGAAAATCTCTTCATTACAAAGCAAGACTAGAAGCTTTGTGGGAAAGTTCATCTGAGGATGTGAATGTGACGATGGTGGAGAAATCATAGGGTACTTCCGTTTCTTAAGATAAATATCCACCAATCCTTGACACTCATCCAGATGGATTAGCCTTTAATTTAGGATCGTTTTTAACATATCGGAAGAGGTGGTAGTAGATTTTACACCGATTTAATAAAAACGTTGCATACTTAAATTCATCTGAATACATAAAATTAGTAATTGGAATGTTTTTGAAAAACTTGTTGTTTATTTCACATCTTTTAGCAACATAACGAAGTTTAAAAAAAAAGAGGTTAAATATTAAGGGCTCCTGCTGTTATGCTGAAGTCTTACTATTTTTGTCCTCCATGGTGGTAATCGGTTTGATTAGATGTTGATATCGAGCGACTCAGGAGCGATCAGAGGGTATGGGAATGAAGACGAGGTGGAGACCATGAAACACCTTTGCTGCTTTTGGCGAACCGTCTGAGACTAACACTGCTGTCCTAACATTGACCGACTGAGGAACATTTTGAGAGGCTCCGGATGATTCAACCGGATGATTTTGGTATCACTAGGGGCCTCATACTCTAAGTGAGCCTGTGTTTTAGACCGCCACGCTAACCTGAATAAGTTCTCCAATTCAAACCGGCGTTTATGTCTTACGTCCAAGATAAGTGATATCTTTTGACATGGGACTTTGGTGTGGCCCATGTACCATTTATAGGTGGAGCATATCGGCAACATAACTTTAAATACAATCATATACTCTATAGCACACACACACACACATGCATACAATGCGATGGTGGATATTAGTTATGCGTGTATAAATGCTGTGGTGTATGTTTGGATATCTTATCTGTGGGAGCATGAGAACATATCAATGTGTGTATGAATGGGGGTATGGTGTGTATGTGTGTGAGTGGTAAGCGTTATTTGTAAAATATTTCGTTAAAAGCCAACATAAATAACGAGAGCATCAACAGTTTTAGCGAGAGCCAAATACATACAACAAATGACAACAAAAGAAATTGCAACATATTCGCTAAATGGCTGGATGTCGGTTTCCCTTTTTGCCAGATCGCACACAAGGATTTAATTCCTCCACTCGCTGTTTTTTTTTTTTTTTTTTTTTGTTGCTGCTGTTTTTGCTTTGCATGCCTCATGTCCTCGCATGAACCGTAATCATGTGTGAGCGAGCACAGTCCTCGGGGGTGCGAAGGGGCATCATGCGGTTAGATGAAGGGGGGTGAGTGTGGTTGTAAAGGACGGCGAATGCAGGGATTTATGAGATTTCTAAGTTCTTTGTGGCCGCTTTGGGATGTGGATTATGTACGAGTGTGAAGATGAGAGCGGTTGGAGTCCCTAAGTATGTACGTACATATGTGTGTGAGTGCGAATGCATTATGGTTTTATTACCACTACAACTTGCAACTCCAGAACTGTTTCCGCCGTTATGTAGCCGCTGCTCTTCTGGCTTTTCCTAACGCTCAGGCTATTTGAGTGGTGTGGTAGTAAGGGTATTAAAAGAGCTAAACAAATAAATATCACTATTATATAGCATATATATCCTTCCGTCGTCTTGTCGCTGTTCCTGCCTCACATTTGTGTACCCTGACACTTAGCCCCTTGGTATTACGAAATTATACAACTTAAACTAATGTTGTTCCATTCGTGATGTGTCCGCATTCGTCCGTCTGCCGTTCCTCAATACGCCATGGATGAGACACATTTATGCAGCAGTGTTAAAGCGCCAGTAAAACAAACCAATAATTCGAAATGCAAATATTGTTGAAATCCTCCCCTTTTGCATTCATCTCTTCGACTGACAATCGACTTAAGCTTTAATTGAATATTCTTTAATTGCCTCCATTAGTATTCTTGTCATTTTTATGAGCCTTTTACTGCCTCCTGCCGCCCTGAAATTGATCGAACATCTATTTGCATTTTTGTGGCGTTTCAGTGCTTTACGTGTACCCTACAATACATTCAACACAGATGGTGTATTGAAAACGACACGTCTTTTTTTGTTGCAAATTTTGTATATGCTTTTAGTGCAACATAAAAAGAAGTTTCGAATGCAAGAGTTGGGATGGATTTATATCGAAAACTCGATCGTATGGACCAATTTAATTGAATTGTTTGTTCATGAGATAAACATTTGTGTATTAATGGAATCGGTAGGTGGCGCTGGGTGGAGTTCTTTCGAAAATTTCTATTTGTGGTCCGATTATACTGAATTGTATATTGGGATAGGCATAATTTTTAACACGTCATACATGACTATATTATCCATTTTTTAAAATACAATTTTTTGTGAAATTATATTAAAATCAAGTAAAACTAAATTTTGTCAATTTCATACTGGTCCGATAATTTTCAAATTTTCACAGTTTGTTACCAGACATCTGCCGTAGTCTATAATATGTCATGATTGGCCCAAGGGGCGTGGAACAACAGAAATAAATACGTCCTGAAAAAAGGTTGTTGTGCCCCTATATCTGCCATAATTATCTACACCTTCCAAGGTTCAAAATGATCCGTCTGCTGGACGATTTTCGAAACCGTTGTTTGGTATTGGTGATGGCAAAATAACTGGCAATCCATTAAAATGACGATTTAACAATCACACACAAGCTGATCTATGTGGTCTGAAACCCGTTTGTTCCCTTCTTAGTAGTGGCTCCAATATTTCGTTGATTTGCTTGGTACCTTCGAGGATATTGTTCCAGAATTTGTTACTAAATTTACAATTTCAAGGACAATTTCACCATCGAGCAGGAACATTGCGGCCACCAGTGAATACTGATCACAAGTTTCTTGAGATTTATTTGCTTGGACATTGTAATGATAAAATAAATCACATTACAACCTTCATAGTATCTCCGAATGGACATCAATGTCTAATTAAAATAACTAATCCATTGACCGGTAACGCCTTTCATATGGATTCCTAAGAATTAAGTTCAACAATCCAAAAAAAGGGGCATCTGTATTCGAATTCGGATAAATCATTTAATTGAAGAAGTTTTTCCATGCACTGTACTTCGCTTAAACAATAAACCGCTTTATTGAAATATTGTTTATCCAAAACACATTTCAAATGCAAAGACACAAACTTATATGATACGAACACCGCTTATAGGAAATATTGTGTTACAAAAAATAGATTTTTTTCTGTCCTATGAACCAAATGCACATATTCGGAAAGAGGGGAAAAAATAAAAATACACGTGTATCGGCGATTTTCATGTACACGTCAGAAGTTTGAAGTATAAAGCTCGTAGTGGCCTGTGTGAAAGCCTTTCGACCGATTTTTCAGTGATCCAATCGAGCTGATTTTTGGCAGGCAGACTCGTGGAAATGTCTGTATCACGTCAACTTTTTTAAAAACAATTTTTATCAATTCTCAGATTTTCCCCAATTTTTATTATTTTTGAAAAAAAAATATTTTTTTCACTTATCTTAGCATAACTTGAAGAGACTCCAAATTTTTAAACTACTTAAGCGTAACGAAAAAAAAAATGTTTTTTGAACTGAAACATTAAAAAAAAAACGATAACCATTTAAAAAAAAAATTAGGAAAATCTGAGAATTGATAAAAATCTATTTTTTAAAAAATTTGACATGATACAGACATTTCCACGAGTCTGCCTGCAAAAAATCAGCTCGATTGGATGACTGAAAAAGGGTTAAAAATCGGTCCAAAGGCTTTCACACAGGCCACTACGAGCTTCATACTTCAAACTTAGAAAGAAAAATTCTGACGTGTACATGAAAATCGCCGATACACGTGTTTTTTTATTTTGTATCCCCTTTCCGAAAAAGTAAATTTGGTTCATAGGAAAGAATGTGTGTAACACGGTGTTATGGATGTAACGGTGACAAAAACTGGCAAGACAAATGATATCATTAAATTTTGTGTCAACCACATTTAAAACAACTCATACAAATGAAAATAAGTGACTATTTTCATACATGTTCATTAGTATTGAATTGAAATTGTACAGTATGTCTAAGTTGAGCCTTAAGTTTCTATCTTAGTCCGAAGTCCTTTTTATTGAAAACCCTGCATAAGTGAAAATAACATCTTGATTTTTTTCAATTTCGCTTAAACGAATTCGAGTGTATCGAAATGTCGCCAGTTATTTCATCAATTCGCAATTGTATGTATTTAAAAATCAAAAAGGAACGTCCAAAAATTTTACACTAAAATACATACGTTTTAATCAGATCAATACATACATCTGTGCAATGCCTTTGTGAGTAGTGTATTTAAAACATAAGCCAATTTTTTTCAAAAAAAAATGTTCCAATTTGTTTCCTCCAAGAACTTTATTTTCCGGGTCAGCTAATATCGAAAAAAAAAAACTTAATTCGTAATTTTTTTCCCCAAAAAATATATTTGAGTCGTAAAAGGATTTCAATCTTCAGCTGGCGCTCTGATACTTTCTTTGACACACATAAGAATTTTTGGATTTAGTGGACTTTAACATTTACATAATTTGACCTTCTCTTTCTTTGCAACTTTTTCGGAAACCTGTCAAGGCCATTTACCTTAGTCTGATCAGAAGGACAATTTGATTGTGCCTACAAAGCATTTAAACTATTTCATGTAGTTGTGTGCAATTTGACAATTCCGGACAAATTATGGTATTTTTCATAATATTTGTGGGATTTTGCATTCGATAATTTTTCATAAATTGTTTGGGGGATTTTTCAGAATTTTTGGGTAAATTTTCGTATTGGGCTTTTTCACTTCTTTTGGGGAATTGTTCATTTAGGGCATTCATAATTATTTTGGGCATTTTTTGTTTGAGGGAATTTTTCTAGACCACTATTTAGCTTAGTCTCACCCAATGGCTGTATTCGATAAATATCTTTCCAACTCTCTTGTGTTTTTTCACCCGGCTGTTCGAAATTGCATATTTGTTTCTTATTTCCACATTGATTGTATCCACCATAGCATTTCAATGTCTAATTTATCTCTAAACTTTATGGGTTTTGTAGGGTATTATATTATCACTGTAGTTTGACCATATCTTTTCTAATTGTTTGTTTTTGATGTTGATTGTGCTTTTTGTTTAAAGTTAACAAGTTTTTATTGTTATGTCTCCCAAACAAACTAATTCAATGTTAGTAACATCGTATATTAACTCCATTTACTGACCTCTCCCCTCATTTGATGACATTTTCTATTCCGTTCTATTCTATTCCATTTCATTTCATTTGTATCTATCCTTTAAGTGTTTACATAAATCGCAACAGAATGTCAATTGCCGGTTCGTTGGCTGGCTGTTTGTTTGCTTTGGTTGGCACGAGTAATTGTCTCCACAGTTGTCCTTGCAAATGTCGCAGACTGTGCGTCTGAGGCTCTTTAAAATTTTGTCATCTATTTGAGAGTCCTGCCTTGCATGGTGAATGTGAGCAAGTGGCCATTGTATTTAGTTAAATTGGAAACATTTCCTTGTGTATTTCATTAACTCTTCAATTGTACGCCGAACTCGAAGGACATTTGTGAATCAAAATGCAAAATGATGGGGGGCACAGATTTTCAATTAAGTTAACTTAAAACTTGCCGAACAATTCTGCTGTAAATGTCAACATAGGGTGATTTATAAATATTTTAGCGTTTAAAAGAATTGGGGAAACGAGAAAGGAGAGGTTAAAGAATACTGTGTTGAAAATATGTCTTGAAATTTATCGAAATTTTGATTTATATTATTTGTAGACATAAGTTATTCTGTAAGGATTTGTTATTGACTATTGAACTATTGAATAAATAAAAAAAATGGATGTACATATATACATTAGGGCAGGTCGAGCAAAGCATATATCTTTAAAATAATCTACAGGTAATTCTAAGGATATTTCACCAAGAAAGAAGAAGATCGAACAAATCTATTTGGTTGTTTTATTTATTCATTAATTACAATACAAAGTAAATTTATATTATAATTTCGGGTGCAAGGGTAAACCGACAGACCAAAGCCTCTGGTGGGAATCGAACCCACAACCCCCACGCTGATAGGCAAGCACGCTACCAACTCGCCTACCGGGGCACTTGTGGTTGTTTTATATGGGAGAAAAAATCAACAAAGCATATAGCTAAAACGAAAACAACGGGAACTTTTAAGAATATTTTATATTTAATGTCACATTTTACCAAAAAAAAAAAAAAGAGTTTCAATATTGAATTCCGACATAAAACGAAAAACACAGTAGACCTGAAACCAATTTCATCGGAAAAAAGTTTGTAACTTTTGATCTAGTAAAAATTTTTAAGGCAAAGATGTAGGAGATGCAAGGAGAAGAAATTTATTTTATGGTATTAATATTAAAACTCAGACAATTTGTTATATTTTAGAAATATATCCAAAGTTCACTACTTTTCGTATTCTTAGATATTAAGGGGGGGAAGTTTTTTTTTACAATTTTGTTTTAGATTTTGCACTTTTTTCCGAACTTTTTCCGATGTTTAAAAATATTTAAAGTCGTGGACAAAAGGCGAACGATGACTGACTCACTTAACCGCGATTTGGCGACGATTTGTGAGTGGGCCAAATGAACAAAGTAGATTTTAATTCACAAATGACCCAGTGCTGTTTGCTGTCACACAAACGTTCCACTGATCCAGCACCGTCGTCAATATCTATGGGTGGTGTGGATATAGACGTGTCAGATACTTTTGATGTTCTGGTCATGAAGATACAGGGTGATGCTCGCTGGGCTAGCCATATATTCGAAGTGTCGAAAGAAGCATTCAAGTGTTTAGGCTTTTTAAAGCGGTGCAAGAAATACTTCACTCCATCTGATCTCGTAAATATTTACACCACCTACATCCGGCCTAAAATGGAATACAACTCCCATATATGGGCAGGGGCTTCAATGACATCTTTGCAGCTTCTGGACCGTATACAGAGGAGAGCGGTGGTGATGATAGGGGATAGTAGGGTATCCAACTCTATTGTATCCCTTCAGCATCGCCGGAATGTGGGAAATGTATCGCTATTCTATATATATTTCAACGGTATCTGTTCGTCAGATATCCGGCGTCTGGTACCTGACGTTAGAACTTTCAGCCGGATACACGCACCGAGGAACTCTCTTCATTGTCCAATGGTCGGTTGATCGACGACAGAAAATTCGTTCTTACCAACTATTCGTATATGGAATATTCTTCCCGCAAGTGTTTTTCCTGTCAGTTGTGACATTCTCAAATTCTAAACTTCCTTTGCCCTCCTTCTGAGACCTTAATTTCCTATAGTTAACATATTGCATTGCATTTAAAAGGCCAAAACCCTGAGTGTTGGTCTTTAAAAAAAATACAACAAAATTTAGCAGATCTCCTTAGCCCTGATCTTTCCACCGAAGTCTGGGTCGTCCCATTTTGCGACTAGGATTTCCATTGGTTTAAGTGGCAACTCCCGATTGCGTCAGATCACTACTCATTAGTAATCCATAAAAGTTGCAACGAACAGCCTCTAATCTGTCTACGTATCTTCGCTTAAATTAAAATAGCGGATAAGTAAAAATATTTAAAATAAATTGAACAAAAAATAAAATTCTTGATCGAAGTAAAATGCTCTCCAGTAGACGTCATTCATATCTTTTTGTAAAATGTTAGTAAAATCAGAAAATACCATTCCATCAATTAAATCCTGGACATTGACACCTCTGACAACTAACACAAGAACTTTCACTTTCAAAAGAAATATTGCATTGCTGTCTCTGTTAAACATACTCAAGTGGTCTACTTTATTATTTTTCTTGCAAGGGACTTTAATACATTCAAGACCAATATTTACGTAAAAAAGTGAATAAATTGTGAAACTAAAACTGAATATCTTGGGGTGGTTTTTTACAATTTTTTTTTTTGTTTTGGTTCAGGTATTCACTTTGATATTCAATACTAAAACGTATCCTTTGGCAATAACTCTACTTAACCGTCATTATTCAAACAGTAACGTTTGTTTATGTTCAACTATGTACATATGATATAACACCAATAGCGTGGGGATTAATCGAAGTTAGTTTGTTTATGGAAAATGACGTGATTTGTCTGTAAACTAATTCATTTCCCATAAAGCTAAGAATCTACAAGGAAAGTCATTGTATTAATCATATTCAGTTTATATGAATTGACTCACTCCATCTTGTAGCACAGATATATGCATGATCACGAGTGATCTACCACACAGCAATAGCAGGATCATATATTTTAAAGAATATCAGATATGATTGGCCGTTTTTATGGCGGTAAGAGATTACTCTCTGAGTCCAAATAGAAATACTCTTGGAAAACAATTGTCATGCTGAGCCGGCTTTAAACAGTTGGCCCAGATCAGTGAGTATACAAAAATATACGCTCAGAAGTTTCCCAGTTTCCCTGGGCCTCAATTTAATGTTGAGGCGAATACGTCCTTAAGTGAGCAATAACTTTCTGTTTTTCGAAACTTTTGGAACCGACGTCATCCGTTTCCTGAACGTTGACTACACATACAATACCCTAAAGAATTTTTAACTTTTTCCTCTTAACATGGAAATGTCAACAACACGAAAGAGCAGCGCAATACGGCACAGCGAAATCAACAAAACAAGAATAACTAAATACAAAAAAAAAAAGAAAAACACTGCCAAGCTTAAAGGCAAATAAACAGGGTACAAGACAAATACGACGAGGAGCACGACAACTATTCCAACACAACACAGTCATGCCAAAATATAAACGCGTATTTTGTGAGAAAATTCCGCCAAAGCATTGAAGGAAGGCAAACGCGGAAACAAGCGAAAATCTTAACATACATCATTCATAATTTAAAGCAAACTACCGATGGTGCTGCCACCTAGCACGATTCCATGGAAGGCATTGGATGGAGCAGGCATTCAGATGCCAACTGCCACTTGTTGGTTGTTTTGTTTTCGTCCCGTTTGTGGCGCAGACTTTGGTAGCGTGTGTTTGGTGCGGTGTGTGTTTGGTAAACTATTTGAGCAAAACATTCGATCGTAAACAAGGATACTGGATACGACCGACCCCTTCCTTTAGGTGGATGTTTTTGTGGATGTCATGTGTGTGTGTGTGTGTTTTATATTAGTTGTCAACAATATGCCAAGGATTTTTTGAAGATATGGGACGTTTCGTATGATTTTAATAAAGTAAGAATCTTTTGAAACTAACTCACTGGGGTGGCACTTTCTTACCAAACAGACAGTTTAATCGGACAAGAGAAGATTATTACGATCTTCAAGGAGGAACACAGAGAAGTCAAATAGGATTAGATCTTAGAACGGATTTATCGCTATCCCAACTTATTAGATACCATCATATCAAGGAGAATATATTAACTCAACAAGCTTGTTAGTTCAGCATCCGTGAAAACACATACACACACTCGATACCAGATGAATTGTCAAAAGATGCTGTAGATAGGCCAGAGCAGACCAGGAAGACCGAGATGGATGAACAACTCTGAGCAGCAATAGGAACGCAAGTTGATATTCAAGCGTTAAACCGAGCAACATAAAAAGGTAGTGTGATAGATAGTGAGCATGACTTATACCTAATGTATTATACTTGATTTGATCTCAAGATACTGCATGTAAAACGCATGCATTTTATTTTTCAAGCAGTTTCTTCGTTTGATTGTATGTGCTCCGCAGAGGTCCAAGCCGATTCAGACTCTGGAGTAAATGAACTATTGAATAAAACAATAAAATTGCTGTAAAGAAAATCTTCGGCTCAAGCCGGCTTAGAGCCGCCGCCACCGACTTTTTTGCATCGACTTGGACCTCTTTTCAACATTTTTCAACACTAACAAGGCACATTGACCGCTGTCAAAAAAAGATTTCATTCGTTCGCGCTTCACTTATGATTAAGTTCAATTTCTTTGAATCTCCAAGTTGGTTCTCCTTTGAAAGTCAAATGCAACATGGATTGGGCTTGTATCGATTACTTAAAATTTTTGAAAATTCGTTCAGAATTGAAAAATTTCCCCAGAAGACAAATATGATTTCAAAAACCCGAAGCTAATTCATGATAGTCTCATGTCAGTTCAATTTGATGATTCGGAATCGCAATAATTCAATTTTTGTAATTTTCACTTTTTCAAAAAGCATTAAATTTCACTAAAATAAATATACTGCATTTTATACTGCATTCTACTTGATTTTTAGGGATTCTAATATAAAATATACTGCATTTCACTCAGGTACAGTTGGCACCATTACTTATAATGGTTCAAATACGGAAAAAATTCTAACATTGTCTATCCTTCGCAGCTCACCGATTTAACAATTATATATGAAGGTTTGAGAAGCTTTAGCCAATAGTTTAATAAAATAAAAACATCCGACTTTAAATACAAATATTTTCATTCATCAAGGTATTATAGAGATTTTGCCATTTTCCAAGATATATTTCTGAAATTTGTCACACAATGGTCATTAATTTTAAGGAGTCAACAAGTCAAGTTTTGAAATGAACGCACATAGATAATACACGATCGATATGGATGTCGTATGTAAATTGGGCTCAATGAACAACACTACATGAAAATTCCCCAATTTTTTAATTTTGGGGATTTTGTCATTGTTCAAAAATTAAATAGTTCATATGAGATTCAGAGGAGGAAGTTCTATTTTTTTTTAGAGCCAGTGAATGGTCTAGTTTTATGTTAATATTTACTTACTTATTTCCCTTTACATTGCATGAAGGAACTGACGGGGAAGTTCTGTGTCTGTGCGCGATATATTTTGTGTAATCACTGACCGGGACCTACTGCTTCAAGACAGCTCCATACGGTTAATATAATAAAGCTAGTAGAAATTTATACGGACATGAGATTACTCACTTCTTCGTAGAATCACCATGTATATATGAAGTGAAAAACTGCCGCTGAACGTGGACTTTTTTTTGGGATACACTACGAAGTATTTATTTACGGGATCAGAAGAAGTAAAGAATTTCTTGCTCCACGGCTCTATGAAAAATGCAAAACAATATGTTTTATTATTATTTTTTTTATTTTTGGGGAATTTTTCGTTTTTTTTTAAATATTTCCATAACAGAAGTCAATCATTTTTTTTATAATGTTTTTTTTTTATATTTTTCATAATATTGGGGGATTTTGCATTGGGTAATTTTTCATAAACTGTTTGAACAGTTTGGTTTTTCAGAATTTTTGGGGAAATTTTCATATTGGGCTTTCGGGGGGAATTTACATTTGTTTTGAGGAATTCATCATTATTTTGGGGAAAGTTTCGAAAGACCGTGGTGTGCTAGGTAGTGTGTGCGACTATCACCAACTATCATCAAACATTTTTCAGCGGCTGTTATCCACCTCGTAAATACTGGCGACTCTACGAGTAAGAGAGTAATCTCTAAGCCATGTAAAACTTCTCTCGAACAGCATTAGCCGTTCGGAGCCGGCTTTAAACAGTAGGTCCCGGTCATATTATTTATTCTAATGCAATTTCATTAAGTTACAAGTTCACACTTTTATAATGGTAGGCGGATCGAATTTAGGGAGTGGCTTAGAGTCACTTATGTCCACGCCCAAAATTTATTTTATTATTTCATCCTCATTTTATTTCCTGAAGTTTAACTATCCTCTTCATTTTTTTCGCCGTGTCTGGGTGATTTTGAGTGGGTGCACTTTTCTGTTTATTTGGCTGGCCTACGAACGGTGAAGTGCATTTTTTGATACCACGCCCTCCCCGTGCCCCATTCCCAATTTTCATTTTCGTCATTTTGGGGCAATTTCGAATGGAACAGCAATTTTTTTGTTGGCTTGTCCTCCGTAATTTTGTTTTGGCTCCTTTTTTGTCTACTTAGACTCCAACTGAATTTTACGATCACAATTATGGAAAATTTTCGCCGCTCTATAGTTACCAAGTTGAACCAACCATTTACTTTATGTTAGACATGCCCATGAAGAAAAGAAAATACCGAGACTCCTGTGAACGGACCAAGTGAAAGAAGACAGGGAAATCCTTGGAAATGCTTGGAGATCACCTATTAAGAAGAGCACGATCAGCAACAACTGGTTGTAGAGCCAAGTAAGTACGTTTTCCCATTTTTCCCGACACGGTAATATTTCATACAGAACGGTTCATATGATGTTTTCATCTCTGTAGTCATTTTGGTGTCGTAGAATTTATTTGCAAGGGTTTGGCGAACAATTTGACAACCCGGCTAAAGGTAATGTTCTGTTCACTATAGTGAACAGGTTATGGCAGCCGAACATAGTTTCACACACACACACATCGCACTCATTTGGCGGAAGAAGAAGCAGGGAACCCCAACCATAAGTGACACTTTTGGGTTGTTTGTGTAACTTTACGCTGGAAGTCCACACGTACGTGCGTTACTGCAGTCAGTGTATTTGGATTGTGCCGTGGACTATGCGTGTGTATGTGTGTGCATGTGTTAGTGTCAGGTCTATGGAAAATGAAGATGACAATGTCATTAAAGTTTCAATTTCATATCGTAACGTATCGCATTACCTGGCTGTGGTCTCCTCTTCTGCTTCTTAGTTGGGCTTCGTCCGCAGTTTGTGCTGGCACAGTGTGTTGTTTCCATTACCCGCAAGAGGTCAAAGTTGAAACCGTTGTTTTTCTCCACCTCGGTGCTGGGTGCAAGGCGTGTGTACCATGTAGTATGCTTAGGTTTTTATAACATTTTTAGAAAAAGCAGACGACCGACCGTCGACGGGTCTGAGAGGAATAGTTATTTGTGTGTCAACACTTAACGTATGTCGTAAACAAAAGGTAATTGTTAGACATGACTGTAGGTGGTGTATGGTCTGGCAAGACATCTCTTCCATTCTCTGATGAACATGAACATGGACACTTCGGTGAACAGCTAATGTCATATATTCACAAGTACGTGTGTTCACTTTAATAGTGGAAGCTTTATCAAAATAAAACAGAGATATAGCAATAATGTTTGAATAGCTAAATTAAATCTCCGCCTGAGAAAATATTTTTATTTTATTTTTGATAATCTTGGCAAACCAAAAATCTCATTATGTCAACAAAATATTTAAATTGAGCTTTATGTTGGAAACTGTATAAGGTAAATACCATAGACGAAATTTCATGGCGCCTGCAGGAAGATGTTTGCAAACAAATGGGGCTGACATTACAAAAATTGTCACCAAATGAAATTCGCTACCACTCCCCCAAAAAAAATTACCTCTCTCTAATTATCCATGTTTTCGAGAGCGTTACAGAAATCTTACGGTGATATCATCACCTGAAATGCAAAAGGGGGAATCATCACATTTCTTAAAAAAATAACTAAACTATAGCTGAAATTTAAAAAAAAAAAAACTTTTTTTTCAAATAAGTAACTAAGTCCTTAATACATTTGTTATTTTTATTCACTTCGACCAGTCATTCAAAAGCTACATACCGACAAGAGAAGAAGATCATCCGATTAGTGAAATTGTTTTTGTTGAGGATTTCAATGTCCATAAGAATTCGTGGCATACATTCGAGACATACATCGCCGCGCCTCATAACATATCGCAAATATTGAATAAAAATCACACATTCCTTGTGTCGAAGGGCATCAGCATAATATTCTTCCTTCACGAACAGCGCCTACGTGCTAAAGTTCTTTCTTCTCCCAGGGAAAGTAAGAGCTTTTGGTCATTTGTAAAAAGGATATGGGGCAATTCTTTGTCTTCTATTCCAACGATGATTTTCGGTTTTACAACTGTGATTGTCGGTTTTAACCAGAAAATTATACTGTTTTTTACTTAATGAAATATTCCTGAACTGCAGGTGTTATTTTGGCAATCAAAGAAAAAAATTGTTGAGATAAATTATCGGATGTTTATTTCGTAATAAAGATGAAGGTATGCCGTTAATAATGAATAACATCATCAGCCAAATGGCACCACGACCTCGCTTACAGGACCATATCCTTTTCATGAAATTTTCCATAACCAAATCGCACCGTGGCTGCCCAATGTCCTTGATAGCCTCACGAATTCTGTCTTTGAGGTCTTGAATCGAAGCTGACTGTCGGCGTAGAGCTTATCTTTCACGTGGCCCCAAAAGGAGATGACACAGTCGGACGAGGAATGGACGAGAACGCTTCAAATATTGATCTTGTGGAAAAGTGCAAAACGAAATTTAAAAAAAAATTAGTTAATAAAAACATTAACCATGGTTTCTTTTTAATTTTTTGATAGTATTTGAATTGTAAATTTTTTATATTTTTTGTTGTTGTGGTTTGTTTAAAGAAAAAAAGCTAAAAAAAAGTGTGCGACTTTTTTTGACAAAACGACTTTTTCAAAATTCTCAGCGGTAACACTGGTAATGTAGACCTGATGCCTCATTCATGGACATTCATCTATGGACAAGGACCCTAATATTCTCTTTGAAGTAATGGAATCTGTGCTAGGATTATTATTGAAATAGTACCGGGAATACGACTTGAGTGTCAACCCAACTAAAATAGACCTGGCACTGTTCACAGTGCCCCCAGATTGCTGGGGTAACACTATCCCACTATCCCAAAGTTTATACTAAACTAAACTTAAACTTTATCACGGATGCGAAGGCCACTTATTCTGCAAATGCATTATGCTGCTGCAAAAGAGACATCAAGTGGGACATGAACCTCAAAAGGGTTTACTGTTACAATTTTTGGCAAAAACCGATGCTGGAGAAGAAGAATACCAGGCGATTATGATGACAGGTGGGCATAGAACGACTCCGCCTAAGACACTGTCGGAAAGGCAAGTTACTGCAAACACCGCGATGCGACTTGGCGCCATGAAAGCATGGAAATATAGGAAGTGAACTTCCTGTTGATTATGTGACACCTGAGCCTTTTTTTCGATCCCAGCTTTGTGACGAGTATACCAAACGGATCTGACTACGTGAATTACGTCTGCCTTTTTCTGGATGTCATCAAAATATTCGCTGGCCTAGAGGTGTTGGTTAATGAATCTACTCGGATCTGCTGAATTTGAATGTGTCCCTTAAACTACCGGAGTAATAGTGGCCGAAAAAATGGCTATAGAAACTGTCGTTTAATGAAATATCATACAGGGATATCTTCATATTTACTGGCAGTAAGGTGGCCATTAACTCCCTGGAGAATGTGTACATCAGTTTAAAATTACTGAAGAATGTATGGTGTTTCTGAAGGCTATAGTGAAACATCTTAATATATATTTACCCTCGACACTGATTCACTGATACACTGATTCACTGACTCTGTCACGCAGTACGTAGGAATTTAAATAGGCATTCTATAATTTTCTATAAATAATAATAATAAAAAAAATAATATTTTTTTTTGTACAGAAATTCTGTTTTCCCTAAATTTTTTTTTTACCAAAATTTTTTTTTCAAATTTTTTTTTTTACAATTTTTTTTTTTTTTACAAAATTTTTTTTCAAATTTTTTTTTTTTCAACAAAATAATTTTTTTCAACAAATTGTGTTTTCCCCAAATTTTTTTTTTACCAAATTTTGTTTTTTCAAAATTTTTTTTTTTACAAATTTTTTTTTTTTACAACAATTTTTTTTTTTTTTAAAATTTTGTTTTCAACAAAAATTTTTTTTTTACAAACATTTTCTTTTCCAAAATTTTTTTTTTTTCAAAATTTTTTTCCAAATTTTTTTTTTTCCACAAAAATATTTTTTTCAACAAAAATTTTTTTTTTAAGAAAAAATTTTTTTTTTAAGAAAATTTTTTTTTTTCAACAAAAAATTTTTTTTTTTAACAAAATTTTTTTTCCATATTTCAACGGGCGCCATCGGCGCATAACAACTTACTAGTTCTGCTATAGTATGGCTTCCTGGGTACAAGGTTCCTTGGTAACAGTACGTCTGATGGACTTGCTAGAGCTGTTGCTACCGTAAACTCTAGTTTGGTGATATTGGCATCCCTCTCACTGAGGGTAAACAGCTGGCATCACTCCCACTTCATGTTATTAGAGGAGGTAGGTGGAGATAGGATCCACCCTCTCTGGAAATGAAAAAACATCTGACCAGTTATAAATGTGCGGAGGACGTCACTGGTCACTGACTTCTTAGCTCGCAAGCTCGGAGACTGCATATTCCATAGAACGAAGAGTAGTAGGAGAGAAGCACACACCTTCTCTGTCATTGTCCGATTTTTTGTGGACTTTAGGCAGATAATGTTTGGTATACAAATACTAGAAGACAAAAGCTGTCTCAAGATCTGTGATGATTCACACATTAATTGCAACAACGGGTGGACTGAAGAAAGGCAATCGGAATCGAGAAATCAAGAGCTCCTCAAGGAACCAAGAGAGATATTCTTCGGGAAGCTGCCAAATTACCCTAACCTTGTGTCAGTTGCTGATTACGTTTCTTGTTATTTAAAATGTAAGGCAATTGTTCAATCTTATCCATTACATCCTCATCCCTTTTATACTTCCACGATCTCCACCCACAATCCATTTCCAATACGAGAACCTTTAAACGATATCCATAAGAATGCCGTTATGTGAATTTAATTTCTATTAAACAAAAGTTCTAAAGTGTAAAAAGCAATAAAATTTCATAGTTAGGAAATAAACAAAAGTTAAGGTTATAAACTGAATACACAGCGGAATATTTACCCCAGTGCGGGCCGGGCTGATGCGAGTGTATTAAAATCGCAAAACTATAAAAATAAAACAATCAAATAGACGCCTAAGAATGTGGGGAATAAACACAGAAGAAGCTAAAGCAAAAAAAAAAACTACAACAACGAAGACAATCAACAAAAGTTCAGCAAAATGAAAACTACAACACAACACAATAAAAACAATTGCAAAAGAATCTGCTGTGCGGGGTGAGGGGTCGGGGAAGAATGATGCCGCCGCCACCACTGCCACGAAGTGGTGAAGGGACCGAAACACCAAAACAAAACATGTCTTAATATAGTGTTTGCTAGCCTTTATTAAGGACATAAAAGACAAAACAACAATAACGCCAACACCAACGCCAAAACAACGACAACAAAAAATTAATAAGAAAACAGAAAGAAAAAAAAACAAAGGGAAAGGAGCACAAAGACCAGGACAACCAACCTACGCAAACGTATGCATGTACATACAGATGTGTGGCAAAAAAAAAACTGTTGTAAGGAGACACAACACCAGACAAGACAAGGAAACGAACCTACAATAAAGGAGGCAGCACCTTCAGGGCACCAAAACAGTCCATGAAAGAAACAACGAGCTTGTGGACTACAAAAACAAAGCAACACAACAACGACAGAAGAAGTAAGCCAACCAGCCAGCACGCCAACAACTTTGGCAGAAGAGACACAAAAGCACCCACTATAAATGCATGTTGCAGACACAAACCACACGGAGCACAACGCCTCGACTCGACTTGTCCAACGGCAGTGGCAAGAAACTGTTAAAGTAGGCCTTTTCTCGTGCTTTCATCAACACAATGCCAAAACGGCGGCAACATTTTGTTGCAGCAACAGCATCAACTATGGACGACGACGTCATCAGCAACAGTAACAACAAAGTATTTACTGCAACATAGTGCATGTTGGTGTTGTTGTTGCATCTTATACTTCTTTGTTTTGTTTGCTCTTTATTATTCTATGCGATCTAAAGTGCATCGTGCAACACAACATCATCATGTTGTCATGTCCTAAGAATAAATGCGGGAAAAGAAATGGGTAACAATCATCATCGTATTCCTTTTTCTGGAAGTCGAGGCAGGGACGTAGTTTTTGCAACGGTCTTTTTTATAAACTCCACCATAGGCTGGAGTCATTCCGATTGTACTTCCTATATAATTAACCGTATAATTTTTTTTTAGATGTGTGGTCTTCAATCTGGCTACACATTTTTCGGAGTTGGTCTTTTGCTCAGTTTGGTTTGCCATTTCATAATGAATAGACTTACTGCTGAAAAACTTTGGGTGAATGGGCCCAAAACGAGATGGCCACCGATTCCGAATTTCAAAAGAAAACTTTGTTCAGACATGAAGCTCACTTTTGGTTGAATGGGTGCGTTAATAAACACAATTGTCGCATTTAGAGTAATGAAAATCCACACGCCATTGTTGAGACGCCTTTATATCCTCAACAAGTCACTGTTTGGCAAATCAGTGGTCCATATTTTTTCAAAAATGAAGCCGGTCATAATGTTACAGTCATTGAGGAATGCTATCGAACCATGATTAATGATTTTTTCGTGCCTGGGTTGGAGGATGTTCTTGTAAACGACCTTTGGTTCAAACAAGACAGCCAAAGAAACAAAAATTTAAAAAAAATCGTTGTGGACTGGAATGATAACATTTTTGGAAGAATTGAAAAATGAAATAAATAAATCTTTTAATATATATTTACCCTCGACACTGATTCACTGACTCTGTCACGCAGTACGTAGGAATTTAAATAGGCATTCTATAATTTTCTATAAATAATAATAATAAAAAAAATAATATTTTTTTTTGTACAGAAATTGTGTTTTCCCCAAATTTTTTTTTACCAACATTTTTTTTCGAAAATTTTTTTTTACAAATTTTTTTTTTTACAAAAATTTTTTTTTCTTCCAAATTTTTTTTTACAATTTTTTTTTTCAACAAAATTTTTTTTTTGCACCAAATTTTTTTTTTCCCACAAAATTTTTTTTTTCCACAAATTTTTTTTTTTTTCAACAACATTTTTTTTCCATATTTCAACGGGCGCCATAGGCGCAGTACAACTTACTAGTGTAAAATAATTTACAAAATAATCACAAGTAGCGATATGCATGGCAACTGCAATTAGAGGTGGGTCGTAAAGAAGATAAAAAGTAGGAAAAACTAAATCATATTAACATGAGGGGCGAACAACTGGAAGAAGGAGATAAAGGGACAAAAAAGGAGCCAAACAGGTAAATTATCGAAAGGGCCAAAAAGCACAGAAATTTAAGAAAATGAGCTAACAATTCGAGGATACTGAGGAGAGGGTGCAAGACGGGTAACATATAGAGGAATCATAAATAAACTAGAAGTAGAAAAGGAAATAAATGTTTCGAAATTGATGTGGGCTACTTAGCAGAATTTGCAAAAAATTACAAGAATGGATTTTGAATCCGTAAAAATCAAATATTTTGTGTTTTAATAATCAAACAAATATTTTGTGTTTTACTAGACAAGGAATATGAAATAGTGGGTATTTGCTAGTTAAACTAAACTAGCACACTAGGACAAGAACCAGTCGTTGTCCTATACAAATTCGGAAATGCGAATAGCACAGTCCAGAAATATCCCTGTCTGACAGATGGACTCAGAGCCAATAACTGATTCAATGTAATTTACATGTAAAGTATAACCATTATCCGCAATCGCTCGCCGTTATTCATTTTCATTCTGGGATGATAAATCTATGTGGAAACCCACGTGCATAACACGCCACTGCGAGAACAAAAAATGACGGCAAAACAAAAATTCAGAGAACAAAGTACAAGAAAGAATACGAAAACAAAACACAATATCCACACATTAGTAACTTGGTAACCAGTGAAGTAACATCATGCCATTCAGCTCGTGTGGAAACTGGCAGCCTCAACACAGAAAGAATGAAACCCAGTAAATGTATCTTTGTCCGGATGAGTATCTCTGCATCTCAGTGTTGTCTATTCTAGACGACAGCATATGAATAAACTCAAAATCGTTCTTATGCTGATGGGCTGTTGCTATGTATCCATGCTTGAATGTTACCAACTGAGGCCGTTTACAATGAAGTCCATTCTCCAACTTCACACAAAACACACGAGACCTTCCTTGTGCGATGAAAACATTAACTGCCACCGCAGCGTCAGAGAAGCTGGGAGATGATGATGAGCCGAGCAAGAGGAAAACACTTTAAAATGAATTTTGTGTGTGACGACATAAACCGGCTTTTGGCGCTTTCGTACCGTGTTGTTCTGTTGGATGGCAGGATGGCAAATGGACGGACGGACGGATAAAGTTTTATTATGCTTTTGGTTGCCGGATCGTGTGATTGCGGGTGAATGTTGTGTAGGACCTAAACTCGAGGAAAATGTAATAATAACAGAAATAGAGAACAAAGAAGACGAGAGGTGAGGAGAACAATGTTGAATAACAGCCTATCGTCTATTTTTGTTATTCTGAAGGTGATTGTAAAGGGTGTTATGTTTTTGACTGACGCAGCCAACTTGACTATCTTCAGTAAATGAGCATAAATTTGCTATCGAAACAAATGTTAGTTAGTTAAATCAGTTTCGTTTGTTATTCGTATTAATTTATTTTTGGCTACATTTTTGCAGCGACAGACCAAAGCCTTTGGTGGATGTCGAACCCACAACCCTAACGCTTATAGGCAAGCACGCTACCAACTCGCCTACAGGGCTTCTATAAAGAATTTAACTCCTATCCTATGATGCATAAGAGCTATCGTTGTCGATCCATTATCGTAAATATACCAATATTTTTGTATAAAAATATTTTCTATAACGACAACATTTACGTTTTGTTCATTTGGGAGAATCGAATTGATCTAGAGTCCATTAACTGAAAGCGTAACCAGGGATTTCGCAAACTCAATGACTTTAGATAACTTAGCGTCTGTTCCAACTATAGTCAAAGCTCCGGTGGGCGAATACCGACGCGGTGGTTTTGTCCGTCCTCGGGTGATGTCCTCCTAGCGTAGATTATTTTGCTTTAAAAATACCCCATGGGTCCAAGAAATTTGTCCGTCCTCGGGTGATGTCCGCGAGTAAAGCTTTTATTGTATATATAATTTGTATACTATGGTGGAGTGAAATAAAAAAAGTCCCACTCGGAAAGATATTTAGTTTTTCTGAAAAGGTTAGTTGTCTCGCCACGCCCTTAAAAAATTGGGTGGAGTGATAACATACTTTTTCTTTAATTTTAGAATTTCACACTTAACGAGAAGACAGAAATGGAATTAAAAAATTCGGGTCGCACTTCAAATTTGAAATTTTTCGCAATTTTGGTGTACACTTCAATTTAATTTTTTTATTTTTAGAGTTTCTGATCACAATTTTAATACCAAAAAGATCTGCTAAAGGATAATTAAAAGACACAAAATTATAGGTTCTTCTTGAAAAAATGTACTTAACATTTAAATTGATACCAAAGCTACTAATATTGGTCAATCGTCATCTCCTTTGCCTCAAATACTTTTATTTGGGTTCAGTAACTTGTAAATTTTGAATATTTTGATTTATTAATTTTTAGGATTTCTTTTCAAATCAAATTAGCAAAGATCTCCAAATTAAAAGCGCGATCCCTTAATTTTGAATTTTTTCTCTTTTTTTCCTTATTAAGTTTAAAATTTTATAATTAAATAACTAGTATGTTTTCACTCCGCCCTATTGTATACTCCAGACCTCCGGGACCTCCTGTTTTAAGGCCGGCTAGGAAACAAAATTCAGGGTAAACTAATTTGTTAAATAACCAACAAGAAAGGCGAGTTACTCATGTTTTGGGTTTTCATTTTGTATTATTATTATTTTCCATCATTCCAACATCAATCCAATCACCCTTTATTAGTTTCAATGAAATTCATCTATGTTTGCTATAGTCTCTTGTACAGTAAATACTGACAACAAAAAATCAAGCGAAAAAGAAAGAAAACATTAGACCCAAGGTAAGCTGGCATGGAAGTAAGAATTGTAGTGTCCCATTACCAAACCCAAAAGCGAAGGTGGAGTAGATTTAGACTAGACCATGAAGCATGAGAGCAATTCCATAGACAAACTGAAGCGAAAAGAAAATACAATAACGTTTCCAGCGGTGATGATGACGATGATAACTCGCATAAGTGAAATCAAATAAAATGGAAAGAAAAACGTTAAAAATTGAGTGGGAAGTTTACTTTTATTCTTTTTTTTTATTTTGGTTTATAGAAAACTTGTATACTTCTTTTGTATAGAGAAACATACATACACACGCATAGGTGTATAAACCCAAAGCACTTCCAGCTACATGTGCCCACTCCCACAGATGCAGTGAGAGACAGAGGTACCGATACAAAGGCAGTGACAGCGGAGGGTGAGTGGAAATGTTTATGAAAACCATACCTCAACTGTCAGTTTCATTTTGTTAACTCTACCGCAGCAGCAGCCTCTGTCATTATCGTTGTTTTTTTTTTTTTTTTTTTGTATTTCTTTGGGAGAAGAATGTTTGGGTCACGCTGCATTTTCTTTTGGGGGGCTGTCGTTGTTGTTCGTGTATTTTTCTTGGTCTATTGTATTTCGAAATATATTGTCTCAAGCTTTTCATTTTCCATTTCTATTCAGTGGTTCGTTCGTTCGTTCGTTCATTTCTACGCTCAGACATCTCCCACTGTTCCGAAGGGTTATGTTAAGTAGCAGTTTCTGGGTCTCTGTCTCGGAATTGTTGTTGACTATTTCGTTGCTGTGTTTTTGTTGTAAAATCATGAATACAAAACAACAACAACAGCAACAAAAACATATTATAGTACGATGACGTACGATATCGTTTGTTGTTATATAACTATGAAAAGTTATGCTGTTGCTACCATAATTTCATTTGTTTGCATAGTCGTTGTTGTTGTTGATGTTTTTGTCATGTTTGGTCTTTAAAATTATGTTTGATTTGAATAATGGGAAAATCGTTTTTTCTTTATATTGTTGTTGAGATTGTATTGCTATTTACTGGCATACAGTGGTATGTGTGCATTCAAGCATACGTCTACACACGGTGTCTCGAAGCTTAATGGAATATTGCAATTGGAAGTTTTTCAATAAAAATTGTGGATTCAGTTCGACAAGCTAATTGCAATGAGTGGCATATCGGCAGCTCACATCCAAAGGTCAGCTTATCTGCAATTTCGAAATACCCACGGGCTTAGTAGATCATCTGTTGGTTTCACAAATTTGCTCAACATTAGGTTGCTGCTGTGAACTAATCGATTATAGTCCTTCCTAAACTATTCGAAAGCCGTGGTGTGGCAACTATCACACAAGTAAACCCACGTTCAAAATCGGCTAAGAATATCGAAAATTCTTCAGCGGCTGTTATCCAACTCGTAAATACTGGCGACTCTACGAGTAAGAGACTAATCTCTAAGCCATGTAAAACTTCTCTCGAACAGCATTAGCCGTTCGGAGCCGGCTTTCAATAGTAGGACGCGGTCAGTTAGTATACAAATTATATCGTGCATAGCTCACTGATTCGAGGAAAGTTCCCCGTCAGTTCCTTCATGGAATGTTAAGGGAAAATACGAATGTAAACTATCGCCGGTGCTGGGTGTTCTCTACAGATATATCAGATACGTGTAGCCTCACATCCTCAATCTTACGAATTGCCGTCCATTGGGCACTCTCGAATGTTATGAAAGGCATGGTTAACCACCGTCTGGTAAAGTAGATAGAGTCTAACAGCCTTCTGAATGATAGAAATAAACTGATATGCTGTTGTCCTAATGGCGCCTTGATGAAATCTAGATCGTGGGACTGGATATTTCCAATTCCTTCGTGTCTGTTACGGTGCACTTATAACGAAACTTATTGCATTTAGTGTCGATAATATCTGCTCTCGATTCATATCGTGTTTTCTCAGAGATCGCTCTATACGAGTTGTTACAGATGCGGTCTTATTTCATGAGTCTAGGTTGACCGCAGGGTTCTGTTCTCTCTCCAGCTCTATTTCTTTTTTTCATTATCGACCAGTTGGGTCAGACTGTGAACTAAACGTTCACTTGCCTATTGGAGCAACCTCGAACATTTTTCTTTTGAAATGATGACTCAACGATTTTGAAAATGATTTTTATTGACCAACTAGTGTTTGAAATACTGATAAACTCAGAAAACCCAAAGTTTTCGCAAAAAAAACCGGTTTGTGGCACCTCTAAACATTTTGCAACTATCTGAAAATAAAATTAAAAAAAAAACCTAACCCCATATGCTTCCAAGAAACAAATGAGCCCCTATGGAATTTGAAAGAAAACCCTAATATACACTGACACCTTCCTCACACCGCCTCCATTATATTCAACGATCACAACTTTGAGCCACTGTATGTGTATTCACATTGTTGAAGGTTATGAGAAACTTCAGCATACATATCAATTGTGTATAATTGCATTTGTAATGGGAATTGATTCATGATTGTCTACGGCATGCAACAAGTGGAGGAATCACTGAGGTGGCAGAGTACTCAACATGTAGTTACGATATCTATAGACAATTGTAGTCATTGGTCAATGAGTCTGGGTATTTACGAGACTACCAGTGTAGGAAATGTTTCCTGAGGAAGAGTTTATGGGAGGTAGTGTCAGTTGAATAACAAAAAACATATGGCTTTTGAATGATACAAACAGACGAGTATTGTTGGGTTGAGTCAGTATAAAATATTAGTGCCAGGCACTTGTTAATCTACTTACTTACTAAAGTTATCTCAACCATCTGTTGTTGGATATGTGTCTGCTTTAGATATTGTTTCCAAACCCTACGGTCATTTGCGTGTTTTTTCCAGTTGTGATACCAAGGATATTCATGTCTTCTTCCATTTGGTTCATGCACCGGAGTCTCAGTCTTCCCTTCTGCTTCGGTAGTGATACCTTCAACTAACCTAACTCAACAATCGCAATCACTGTATTTTTATGGACCTAACAACTTTTGTGAACACATATACGATCAAAACATCCGACTTCTATTTCGTGACTTTGCTGACGTCTCAACGTTTGGTTAGCAGTCGCATCGATATAGCTTATCTTTTGTGTAGACCAACCGTATTTACAAACATTTGAAACAGCTTTACAAACCACAGCCATCACCCAACTCACCGAAGGGCCGCACCTACTGATCACATCGGAACAATTTCCAAAGGTTTTTAAGCCTTGGTCCCAGTTTCCAGACCAAGTCTCCGGCCAGACTGCGCACTTCCAGTTTGAGCACCATATGGCCGGGGGACTGCTCGTTCCCTATTTTAAGTAAGTCTTCAGTAAGTCCTTCATTTGATCTAGATCCCGCTCGAAACGGGTTTTTTCATGGATCTTCATTTTTCATGGATCTACCGCCTCAAAATGTTTGATGTCCTTAAGTGGATTTCAACCTCAGTTACAAAGATTTTCAATGTCCAAGCATTTCGTTATAGTTAAATTTAGAATATGTTAAGGATACGATGTGATTTTACCAAAGTCTATAATAGATTAAGTTTCAATTATACAAAATACGATGAATGAAATGCAAATATTGTGGAAACACACTTAGTCCCAATTCACAAATCTCCGTTTGTAGGAAAGAGACGTAAGGGGAATGGCAATGGAAAAAATGCTCGTTTTGGCAAATTTCTATTTGCGATTTTCGTATTTTGAAAAACATTTGTATTTAAAAAGGCAATAATGAAAACAAAAATTGCCGAAAAGGAATTTCCTTGAGTGAAAACAAGAGGCAAGTTCAAAATGTAATCATAAAAAATGCCGCAAGTAAAATTGCCTAAAATTGAATCGGGACTTGCTTTAAAAAGTACATTAATTTTTCGAATATTTTTGTGCTTTTTTATGGGCTTGGCATTTAAACAATTTCATTATTGACCTAATCTAAGCTTTTAAAATGTATCCAGATACAAATTTTAGCCACAGTATGGACGGACAATGCAAAATTGAGTCAAGATCGAAAGTAGAACGAGAGAGGAAACTCCACTGGATTTCAAAAATAATAAAATAAAATTTCGGACAATATATGAAAAAAATTGTTATCGTTTCATTTCTCAACATTTAATCGCCTAAAATGCCCCCCGTTTCTAAACGTTATCCACTTAATTCCGTAAATAGCTCAAAACAGAGGAACAAAATACTTGTACGAGTACTGAGAAAAGTTGGCCACTTCAACGCAGAAATGAAATAAAAATGAACAGAAATTACCGACAGCAACAACAACAACAACAACATGAAGAACAGACGTTTAAATGTAGTTTAAAAAGCCCACTTTAGATGGAAGTACAAGTACTCGGACTCGAATTTAAATGTAAGTTAAGTGGTATAACAAATTTTTCATTCATTTCGGTTTTCCAACCTTAAGTAGGCCAATTATGAAAACAGCAGGTAAAGCTGCCAGCGCAAATGGCCGTGGTGTCTCATTTCACTGGTACACCGAAAGCCTGACAGACAGACGGACAGATCATTTCAACTATAAAATTTAGTGTGAAATTCGAAAGTCAATTAAAGACATAATGGGGTTTTCCTCTTGAGACAACATTAAATGTAAAGAAACGAATGAAAACAGTACAAAAAACTACAACAACAACAACAACACCAACAACCATACAATCGAAAACAAACTACAGCCATGGAAACTTTTCTTTTCTAAATTTATAGAAATCAGTTCAAACGGGCACATACATTCGTATAAACAAGACCTGAAGCAGTTTTGGAGAATACGAGATGAAAACAAGTAACCAAAATAGGAAAATAGATTTATAGCACTCCCAGGGCACCTCTTTCATGTTTCTTTTTCTTTTCTTATTTCGTTTTTGGAAAGGGAATGGTCGAATCTCTTCAAATGAGCGTTTTCAGTTTCTACATCAAACCTAAATGTAGAGCTAGCGCTGCCTTGAGACGAGTGCTGCTGTGGCTGTCGCATTTGCAACGCTCATAACTAATGTTGCATGCATCATGACCTTTACTTACTAAATGCAAGTCAATAAATTCAGGCATCAGTGTATACACACGTACGAGAGCGGTTGGGAAACTTCTTTCTGTACATCATACCGAGGAATATGTTTATGCCAGCGCAGGAACGCCACAAGGTTCTGTCGTCTCTCCTTGTCTATTTCTTATTTTCATTGACGACCAGTTGGGTCAGACTGTGAACCCGATCTACTCCTTTGCGGATGACAGCAACCTCTGTCATTCATACTCATTCGATCATCGGCGAAGTCCTCTGGAGGTCGAGAAGAAAAGGCGAACGATGACTGACTCACATAACCGCGATTTGGCTACGATTTGTGGGGTGGGGCTTTTTAAAGCGGTGCAAGAAATACTTCGCCTTATCTGATCTCGTAAATATTTACACCACCTACATCCGGCCTAAAATGGAATATAACTCTCATATATGGGCAGGAGCTCCAAAGACATCTTTGTAGCTTGTAGATGGTGTACAGAGGAGAGCGGTGGTGATGATAGGGGATAGTAGGGTATCAAACTCTAATGTCTTCTTCACCTTCTTCAGCCGAACCGTTCTTATGTGGAAAATGTGTTTCCTGCCAGTTGTGACATCCATAAATTCAAAACAAATGTCAACAAACACCACTCCCTCTTTCCTCCCTACGATACCCCAATTTCCTTCAGCTTTTTCGAACTCTTATGCCAATAGAATGCAGAAATAGTTGAGCTAGACCTTTAGTAGCTCAGAATCCGATATATGAAAAATCAGTTCAGAGGAATCTGAACCGCCTCTACTCTTCTCAAGAACATATGTATTTGTGCGACTATCACACCGAAAACCCAGGTTCATATCCTAGTAAGAGAAAAACAACTTTCTTACTTAGTTATTTCCCTTAACATTCCAATAAGGAATAGACGTGGAACTGCTCTCGAATCAGTGAGCTGTGTACGATGTAAATTATATACTCACCGACCGGGACCTACTGTTTAAAGCCGGCTTCGAACGTCTAATCCTTTTTCGAGAGACGTGGAAAACAGCCGCTGAAAATGTTAGATGGGTTGCGAACCCTGGTATACTATGTGATAGTCGCACCCACTAGCGGATTTACAGATTAGTTCGTGATTCCAAAAAGCGACTACAGCATAAAACCTGCTTATACAGAATGATCCTCCAAGTCAACGAGAATTACTTCTCATTGTGAACAATTGCTGAATTTTTCTCTCTCCTGAAGTGTTGTGGTTTTTGTTTTCAATCCACCAGAAATACAAATGATTCTTGGAAGTGAACGAGAATTACTTCTCATTGTTAGCAATGCAGATAACGATGTGTTATGATTAGAGACCCAGTAACAAGGAAAATTATTATTTATATATTATTAGCATAAGGTGCCGGAGATGCGGATGTCGTTTATTTCTCAGTCCGCTCTCGTACCACCACAAAGTAGATACATTACGCTTCGTTTTATTAGTCTTCGTTTTGTGTTTTGGTCAAACACAAGTATATGACGGTCGATTGAAGTAAATAAATAAAGAAGTGTGTAACAAAAAGATAGAGAAGAAACACAAGAGGACAGCAGCAACAGCACCACCAATGCATGTACCTCCAAAAAGAGTTGGGACATGTAAGAAACGAGCACAGCTCACACACACACTGTGTGGATATTTTATGGATGTGCTTAAAGTATCCATTGGATTAAGCAACTTCTTATTTTATTGTATGTACATACATACATATATATATATATATATATATATATATATATATATCTACAGGTACGTTTGAATGTATAAAACGTGTAGAATAACTGAGAGTAATGCCAACGAAAAGAGCAACAACAAGAAGAAACCCATCAACAAAAAGTGAATCTAAACCACAACATTACCGGTACGGTACAGTCACTTTTAAAATCTATGCTACCCCCCCAAAATAAAAACCAAAACTTTCAGATACATTTTGAGTACGAATACTCTCGCGCTCTCTGATTTAATATCTCACTCTCTATCTGTTATACACACATAGCGATTAAATACATACAAAAGGTGTATAACTCTGATCATGTTGCGATACCAATGTTGCCAAGGCTCACACTTACTGATCGCATTTACTCAGAGAAAGAGCGAGAGAGAGAGAAAGAGCGATAATTTTATAGAACAGAATCTAACACTAAATACCTTTGTTGCCTAAAAAACCAAGTTTCAAAATGTTCCTTCACAGTTCCTTTGGAGACTGTGTTGGGACGCAATTCATCCAGTTTTGAATATAAACTTCAATTCTAATGTCAAACTTTAATTAAAAAGGTCAAAGTTTTATTTAAATCCATCCCTGGATGCTTAATTTCAATGGTCATATATATGTTCACTCACACAAATACAGCTTACGTCGTTCTGTGTACATACATGTCTTCTCTGAGGCCATAAATTTTAATTTATAAACTTTTGTATATGTGAGCGTCTATGTGAGTATACACTTGTGTTGGTGGATGTATTGCCCGATTTGGTGCACAGTGGTTAGTTCGAATTACTGTCATAGTATGGAATATATACTTATTTTGATTTACACCAACATTAAATATAAAAAAAAACAATGAAAAGCGTTTCAATAAGATTGCTGATATCAGAAATGTGCACTTAATAATACGATTTTCAAAGAATATTTCAGGTAATACGATTTGACAATGAGCAAATTAAGCAAAATATTTAATTTTTAAATCATATTTCATTTTTCGTTGGATTCCTGCAGCATTGTATCACAAACCTGGTGTGCGGATGGAATCAGGGATTTTCATTTACTGTTTCGGATAGACTTTTTTATGGACAAGATTTAAAAATTAAACAGAAATTTCCTACAAACCAAGCCAATGTTCTCTCTCTATTATTTACTTTCGAAAACACTTTAAAAATCATCTATGTGAAAGTGATGTCATGTGCTGAAAAAATGTTAGTCCGACAGTCTGTCAAATAATAGAGACTTAGCTGGTCAGTGTTCCTGTTCGTTGCTCATACTCAATAATACGATAATAAATAAATAGCTTAACCCTGTAACCACTGAAATTCAATCATTTTTTTGGATGGATTTTAGTAAAAAACAAGTGGACAAATAGTAAGTTCGGCCGGGCCGAATCTTATATACCCTCCATCATGGATTCGTTGCATTTCGATACCCATATGTCCATGTTTGTCAGGGGCCGGTTTTTGGGCCGCTCGCGACCCGATAGTCCCAGGAACCCGATCACAAATTTTATTTTCGCGAGAAAATTTCGTTGCATTTCGATACCCATATGTCCATGTTTGTCAAGGGACGATAGTCCCAGAAACCGGATCAAAAAAATTAGGCAAATCATGAAAATAAAGGCATATTTGGGTTCGTGAGTAAATTTCGTTGCACTTCGATACCCATATGCGCATGTTTATCATGGGCCCTTTTTTGGGCCCCAAGGGTCCACGGAACCCATGAGCACGCCCATTTTTGGGATTTTTTTTCCCATCTATAAAATATATAAACTTAGAACAATTTTACCAAAAAAAATCAGATGTAGTGAAAAAAAATATTTGAAAAATTTGATTATGGCCGGGATATATTTAGTCCCGTAAAGGGGAACTTTTTCCCCTTTGGTCCGATATTGCCCATTCTCGAACTTAACCTGCTTATGGGCAAAAAACATCTTCCTACAAAATTTCAGACAGACAGACGGACATCGCTAGAATGTCTTAGAATGTTACACTGACCGATAATATATATACTTTATAGGGTCGCAGATCACTCTTTCGAGGTGTTGCAAACGGAATGACAAACTTAGTATATACTCCATCCTATGATGGAGTGTATAACAAATTCTTAGGTATGTGTTAATTATTCTGACCCTATTGTCAAAGGGAGAGAAAATGACGGGTCAGAGAAGATACACTACAGGCGGACAGGCTTTTCATCGTTGGTTTACCCTGGAATCATTAAGACCGTCTACAGAAGCCCACATAAGAGAAATATGTGGTCGAATGTGGTGGCGTTTTATTTATGTTGATTTCAGCAAGAATTGTTTGCAAATATTTTAGCCAAAAGGTTAGCTTTGTCTACCGGGTCTGTGAATACCTGGTGATTGTTAACGAGTGTCGGGATAGAAGAATTGTCCCACACCGTTTCTGGGAATGACCAAAAGCTCTTACTTCTACGGGGAGAAGATAGCACGAAAACGATGTTTGTGAGGAAGTTTTCCGCGCTTAGGTAAGTACTCTGCCACACGATAATCTTGTACTGACCCTCCGGAGATGTGTGGCTCGACTGGGAAAGCCAAGAATTACTATAGATATTGAAATACACAGCATCTACAATTTCATTGTGCGGATAATAGTCAAATATTTTTGAAATGGAGTCGAAAAGGGCGTCGAAGCCATTGAAGTTAGCCTTCATTTCCATGTTTAGGCTTCTGTAAAGAAACCCGAAATGTAAAGTGTGTGATCCAATCCTGAACTTAATACAAAGGCGGTAAAATTCTGATGCATTTTTTTTTTAAATTCCGCTGACTATTTTTGTCTTGGGTTCATTTTTTTTTTTTGAAGAATAAAAGATTTGCCAAACCATAGGAAAGAATTGACATTATAACTTATTCTACTTGTTTGAAGGTGCAAGGACAATGATTCAGTCTGACATCACTTCCTGTATTTATATCCACCAATGCCAGTCGGCTGATCTATGTTTTAGAGCTATAGTTGTTTATTGAGATTAACTTTTCTTATCCTATGTTCAAATGATAAAAACTTACAGAGTCAGTCAGTTTTACCGTCTACCAAGACTTGATTTCAGTTTGGCTACTGCCTGTTCATGCGCTCTCTGTCGTGATTTTGTACTTGTCCTTATCGGCATGGCAATGAGCGGCTACTACTGTTTCCACCCAATCCACTGTGCATCAGCGTTCCACATTTCGTTTAGAAATGCACATTTCACAGATCCTTTTGAAGTTTGGTGTGTAGTTGTTATTGTTGGCTTCTGCAATTGCAGCATTCTAGTTTGTTGTGCGAAATAGACCAGTAAATAATGTTACGTTCATGATTTGCTTTGTGTCGTCTTCTTCATATTATTCTATTTTTTTTTTTTTTGTAATCTTCTACTTTCTGAAACGCTAACAGCGTAAAATTTAATCTGTTTCACTCTGCTTTCGAAGCCCAGCCGCATTTGCTATGAAATACGTTCGCATTGGGATGCATTTAGTAAGTGTGTAGCGGCAGTGGAAGAAGACGTTGGATGCAAGCGACGTATGATGTCCCATGTATATATGTATGTATGTATCCATCCATCCAGCCAGCCCTGTGCCCTGTTTGTAGCGTAGATATTACACTTACACAGATACTGTCAAGTACCTTATGCTTATACAGACGCACACACTCGCACTTATGCATTTACTCGTTACACTTTACAACAAAGTGTAGCCGCAGGTTGGTGTAAGGATAAGCCCGGGATATGTGTGAGTGTGTCGACGACGGCGATACAGATGCTGGATATGGAGACAGTTCCAGCTTTTGGCTTGTAGTAACATTTAAAAAGCTTTCGTATTGCTAGACCACTTGTAGTTGGACATGCCCATATACATACACACATATCTCGACAGTCTCATCAGTTTGCATCTTCAGCTATTGCACAGTAGTTGGAAACGGTATGGTTCCAACGGTTCCAATAGACTTCCCGTAGACTCTAGCCCTTCACCGCCGATAGTCACCGCCTTGGTGAACGCAAGTTAGTAGCACTGGATATTTCCAAGGCCTTCGATGGGGTCTGTCACGGTGGCAATATGAGTGCCTCCTCTCTATTCATATCTAATTTTCTCAGAGGTCGCTTTATACGAGTTGTTATAGATGGGGTCTAATCCAACGAGCCTAGGTTGACCGCAGGAGTGCCACAAGGCTCTGGCCTCTCTCCTTCTCTATTTCTTATTTTCATTTCTGTTGGGTCAGACTATGGACGCAATCTATTCTTTTGCGGATGAGAGCAACTTCTGTCATCCGTACTCATTTGACTCATTTAAATGTCAAATGGCCGGTTGATCGTACGACCTACTATAGTGAAACACCGTTCTTTAGCCGAACTGTTCGTATGTGGAAAACTCTTCCAGCAAGTGTATTTCCTACCAACTGTGACATTCTCAAATTCAAGACTAATGTCAGCAACCCTCCTCACTCTTTACTTCTTCCGATATCCTTTCACAGTACATTACATTTACATGGGACATCACATAAGTGTCAGTCTTGAAAAATAAAAATCTATATTTGCTATTAATAGCGAAATTTTAACAAACGAATGGCATTTTATGAAAAAAAATGTTGTTCCCTTCAAATTGATTTCCCCCAGTTTCACCAAATCTCGAAGCACTTCTAATGTACACTGTTTGGAATGGGCTTCAGCTCTGGAAGTGAAGCGGTCTTTATCTTGCGGTTCTCTCATAACTGTTTTCAGTTTCAGGAAGAGAGCAGATTTGCAGAGGTCATGTCAGTTGAATTACTTTGTTGTATTTAGCAAAAAAAAAAAAAATACCAGTTATCGTTCTTTGCTTATTCAACAGCTCCTGAAGATGTACATGCGAAAAGTGTTATTGTCAGAGTTTTGCAATTTTATGCTCAAAACAATAGGCCGATGGGCCAACCCATATTCCGACATCAGCAACATCTTTTATAGAATTTCTACAAGTCTATGTCAAGATCTTGGGAATATCATTGGATGATCCGTGTGGTTAGTTTGTGTTAGACTATTTGGTTGATTCTAAGACCACTGTATGGGTGACCCATCCAATGTGTTATGTGACAAAAACTGGCAGTAACTTCTTAATTTATTAGGTTTTCGGTTATGTGGTCTGACCGGAGACAGGCTTGACTTGCAGGCGCGACCCCTCGGGGAGTATCGTGAAGATCAGTTTATTGTTGCATCGCAACCGGGTGCTGTGAACCATAGATTAGCGTAACGGTTTCATTATCATATGTGTTTAATTTTGGAATTAGTTCTTGTTTCGATTTAGTCCCATAAAAATCCTATTTAGGTTCTAAATTTCTAAAATTAAGCAAATTTGATTAAATAACCCGCTTGTACATTTTAATAGAATGTTCATAAATTTCAGTTGGGTTCTATCTCAACCTGAAATACATCGATGCGTTTAGTTTCGATGACCTGTAGTTTGATACCAAGAACAAATAGAAAAACGTGACGTGACTAAATCAATGAAGAAAGTGAATCTGAGACTATTTGTAATACTTTCAATGGGGATATCGCAGATCATTTTCGGTCATACATATGGCGTTAGCGAAATGGAATTGATCAATTTACGTATTTTCCTTTAAATGAAAAGATAAACTCAAGGATCGATATCAAACCGGTGATCTGTGCACAATATAAACTGTAAACACGTCCTTCTTACCAATGATACTCAACATTGGTACCCATCTCTCCATGAGATGGCTCAGCAGTTCATCATTCACTCACTGGATGCCGGGCCAGAGGGACATACCACAGACGAGCCAGCATGACTCGGTAACACCTTCAACCAAACTGGAATCCGTAGCTAATCTTCTTGCCCTGGTCAAAGTTAATGTACCGTAATGTGTGTATCATGAGGGGACACTGTCTATTTGGAAGGCAGTGTAATGCGGCTGAAGCTGTAGAGATGACACCTTCTTTGAACTTACCCCGGTCTGGACCATGGGTGTTGAAGATCACCATTTCTATTCCATCTCAGCAATGATTTCAAAAACTGCATTGCAATCTGCTTATGGATTTTATTGTCATCTTATTGTTTGGTAACACTGTGTATTGTTGTATGGAAAACATAGACCGACCTCCGCCAACAAAAATCACCCACCATATGAGGCTTACATGCGACGCACTGGTACGTTAGTATGCATCCATCCATGTTTTTGAGAATTAAGAACATCGTCCTCGTATCACTGCCAGCATTATTTAAGTGATTTCATTCATTCCACTCATTATGCTTACAACACATTATCTCCTGCATCTACGAGCTGCCGCCCGACTAAACCAGCCAACATAACCCCCAAACAACAAGAGCGCTAACGACGGCCATGTCCAACCTTGTGCCGTTTGCCGTATCCTGCGCCACTGCTGCTGACAATCCTTAGACCTTAACTTTGTGTGAGCCATTGTGGCCAAGCTTGCAGTATGTTAATTTTTTCTCGGTTTGCAAACACATGCAAATGCATTTGTTTGTTCTATTTGACAAACATGACTGAGTGACTGCCAGTCAGTCAGCCAGAGAAGAAGGCACAACAGCCTTATCCAGAATCCGTTGCATTCAACAACCGCTTCTTTGGCTGTGTGTGAATGACTGACTGACTGCTTGCCGACTGATCTATTCGTAGCCGGTTGTCTCTGATGAGGCCCAAATGCCTGCATCCATGGCGTATGAGCTTGGAGTGAATCTACATATGTTTGTTGTCATGTGGCATCTCTGTGTTGTTGTTTCAGTTTTTCTTTTTTCTGGTCTTGCTGCCGTTTGCTGTTGCCATAGTTGTCGCTGACGTTGTGTCATTGCTGTTGTTTGTGTTGGTTGTGTTATGGTTACATTTATTTGTGATTTCATTTCCGTGTTTGTTCTCTGCATGGAATACATTTCTACATTTCTGTTGAATCTGACATAGAAATGTGCTTTTTTGCGGTTTTGCTTTAAGATTTATTTCCATTTCCCTTCGCCCTTTTGTGTCATCAACAATTTCGTGGATGGGCTTAAAATTAAAATACTTGGTCCGGAAATAAAAGTTTATGAATAAATAGTTGCTTTTCTGTAATCAACAGCCTGGGGTGGGCATACCATGTTTTTCATGCCGTTTGCCACAGTATGCAAGATTCAACCCATAAAATATATTCTGGGCGGTACATTCGGTGTCGATCTTGCCATGCTCGTCTGGTCAAAACCCGATCCTAGAATGTGGTGTACAGATGGCTTATAAAGCGTTTCCAATAGGAACGTGTAGCTGTTAGAATTTCTTAAAACAATTTTCGTAGTAGATGTTAATTAATTTTTTTCTGTTTTATTAGTTTGTGCAAATGGACACATCTGAGAGGTTATTTTCTCTTTGAGGTCTTAGGCCAGCAATTCGCCACTGCTTGAGATAACCACGCTCTCAAATCACTTGTGCCTAATGTGCCGAAAAGGCCCTCAGATGCTGGTCAATGTACCGTAGAACAATTGGCTCCACATGGGGCATCCCCCCGAGCATGTCGCACTGGCTACAAAAAAACGTATTAAGGCCGGTTATAACTTATTCTCAATAGTATGGTGGACGGCACTGACAAAGAAATGTAACTTGACGAAACTACAAGGCATTCAAAGAATTTGTTGCGTAGGAATAAGCGGAGCAATGAGGACGGTGGCGACGATATTGCTATATATCCACCCAATAGATATCCAAATTAAATCGGAGGCAGCGATCTCAGAAAGGAGACTAAGGGCATTGAATGAGTGGATTGAGGGTGAACCTCAAACACAACATCAGCGAAAAATGGAAAACCTAGAAGGGTTCTCGACAACAAACTGTCAGACGGATCGCAACCCAGAAATACGCGTGGTTGCGAACTGCACGACAAGAGTGGGAGATAGATGCGGACCAGAACACGATACATACACCCAAGATGGGTGGAGTGCTACACAGACGCATCCAATCCTAGGGCCGAATTGGTATACCAGTTACCAATGTACTCAACGATTCTACAAGCAGAGATCAAGGCCTAATCAGAGATCAGAATACCTAAAATGGCTGCGGAATAGGGTCACAGACAAAACTATCTGTATTTTCACGGACAGTCAAAATGCAATTAGATCCTGCACAGATTTAAGTATCAAGTCAAGGACACTCATGGACTGTATGGATGCGACAGTGTTTAAAGAACTTCTACAATTTTTAAAAATAATAACATATTGGTAAGGACAACATTGCGTTGAAAGACTTCTACAATTATAATAAAAAAAGAAAAACGTACCTCTTCCCACCTGATTAGCTAGTAGCCCATGAACAAAAATAAGCAATTTCATGCCAAGGTATAGTTCATTTTAAGGGTCACATCACAGAAATACTGCCCCCATTACGAAGAAACAAATAATAGTTCATCATTTAAACAGAGCCATCCAAAGTAAATACGAACAAGCTGCACTATTTCTCTCCGCCATTCACTACTTTTCGGGCTTTCAATAAATTTCCCAAAATGTGTAAACACCGGACAAAAGACGGAAAAACGAATCAACACAAAAACAAAAAACATAAAAATAAAGCATGTAAAGTATGTTAAGTATACAAGCTCGTATACAACATTAACTTTTTTTTCGTATTCCGAAAAATTGGACAACGCACCAGAAACAAACAAACAGAGCAGCAGCAACGATAGCAAAAAAAAAAATCTACTTGAAATGAAGTATTTACGGGACACACACCAGAAAAACCGACACAGGAGACCAACAAATTTTAATTATGGGAAAACCAGAAAAAGTCGGGAAATTTGGAGGGGAAAGCCCCATGAAGTGCATCAGAAAATGGCAGCAACAAAAAACAGATGCTGTATAAATCCAAGGATAACATTTATCGACAGTAAGTAAATGGCCAAGGAGGATGTTGCCAAAAGGATAATGGAAACAAATAAAAAACAGATTAAACACAGGAAAACCTCATGGCACGACGAGTAGTATGATAAGTTAAGTGGCCAGTTCACTTTTGGAGAATGGAAATGTTATGAAGTTGTGGAATACGGAGAGGTTCAATTTTGGGTAACGGAAGAGGACAGTCAG
Organism: Hydrotaea cyrtoneurina; assembly: GCA_958296145.1. Taxonomy (NCBI): domain Eukaryota; kingdom Metazoa; phylum Arthropoda; class Insecta; order Diptera; family Muscidae; genus Hydrotaea; species Hydrotaea cyrtoneurina. Next base: position 43,255,100 of record OY282514.1, on the reverse strand, counting down.
ATGTAGCTGTGCTAAAAACTGGTTCGTTATGTTATGACAACCCTAACCTATGAAAATTGAAAGCTACCTTGATAGTGACGGAAAACATGGTCAATGTTAAACAATTTCATTGAACTAATACAATTGAAATCGGTAATATAAACATGTGTTCTATTCTGTGTTGAAAACAATCATACTAATTATAATTTCCCGTGCCTTAGTAAGGTAAAGGGATGCTGATGGACCCGTAAACAATCAAAACTCAAATGGTAGGACCGTAGACATGACATTAACTGTCATTAGGCTTTATGAAACATCCAATATTAACCGAAATACTGTGTTCAGTGCCGTATATAGAAAGAAAACAAATTATTCTTGTTAATTTATTACTTCTTAGAGCTTGACGTTTTTTTTATCCGTAAGTGTATAGATCGATCCCGTACAGCCAATGAAAGATTTTTGGATCAACGATCCAGTTTCTCCAGAATAATACCACGTGGGAATCTTATTAAATTTTTAAATAACACATATTCGCTTGCGGTATTTAAGATAGTTTTGGGTATAAAGGCCTCTCTCAAGTGCCGCTAGGCCACACGATGCCATAACATGTTTGAGAGTCCTGACTTCTTGTGGTCAGCGATGCTTGGAATAACTCAGGAAAATGGTTGCCTACCTATTAATGCGGCTTGAAATTGTACACAATACAATTGACATTGTTTTATCACCGAATTCATTTTTTTTAAATTAATTTTAAGATTTGCTTTAAACAAAAATAATGCAACTGTGCCACATCCATTTGACCATATCTGAATGAATGAACTCCAAAATTTGAACTAGCCGATCTAGCATTATGCACCCTTTTTCTTGACCAGCCTGAAGTTTCCGACGTTCTGCGGCAGTTCCATAGTTCAGTCAAAACGTTAAAGACGAGCAAACATTTGCATCCATTCCCCTTTAGCTATCACACATAAACCATGCCAACCTCGTATTCACATACAAAATATAAAAAAACACTCAAAATGCTTATAAACAATGTTGCCGAAAGGTCAAAGCACTAAGGTAACATGTTGAAATAAAACAAAACAAAAACCCAATTGTTTATCAGCGCACAAAACAACAAGTGCTTCTGAAACAAATGTTGCCATAGTAAATGTTTCCATGGACTGGTTGTCAACAATGTTTCACAACGGTGAGAGGAAATGTGAATAAACTTTTGAACGAACATCTATGCATGAATGAGGCTAAAAACAAAAGGCACTGAATGCATGTATGGATGTAAGTAAAATGCACGATGGCTAAGAAGGAGTTTCAGTGCATGTTAAGGTGTACGCCGGAGACCCTAAAGAAGCCAAAGAATGATGATGATGACGACATCGTGTATACGTTTTTGAGAGAGTGCTACTCTTTAGTTTTTGGGAAGTGTTGCATGTTGCATGCAAGTAATGTCGTGGTGCCTGGTGCATGCAACATTGACGGTAAAACAAGCGGAAATAAAGTCAGCGACATGTGTACAGAGTTGTATGTTTATTTGTACTCTCTCTTGTGTTTTTGTTGTGGCTAACATGCTGGCGAAGTACTCATGGCCACACATCAACACACGCGTTAAGGGTGTCTGTCGCCCATCGTTCTGCAACATTTTACACATACACAACATGTCGTTCTTTGGATACATGCATATGTAAATGTGTATATTCATGTGTAAATTACTCCAAGAGTACTCGTTGAATGCGAGTAAATGTGCCTGTGTATATGTGAGCATTTGTTGTGCTCCATTTGGTGGTGGTTATACTCATACGTACGTATGGATGAGTGTATGACATGACAATATAACCAACCGTGTGCCCGAGTGTGTTCATAGACATGTTGTTGACTACAGCCATGGCTGGTTGTGTATAAATATGTGTGTGTGTGTGTGTGTGAGTGAGTGCGGTTGTGTACGGCTGTCGTTTATGGCTTGAAATGTGTATGAAAACAAACCATGCCATGCCATCCATATCAAACCAGAAAATGTTGAGCTGTTTGGCAACTTTATAAACATACAGTGCCTCAGTCGTTTAGTAACTGTTGCATCGGACGTTGTCATATTCTCCCAGATTGCCGCCGCGTTCGTATTCATTACAACAACTACACAGCCAATACACTCTATTATTCATTGTTGAAAACAACAACTACAATAAAACGAATCAAAGTTAACGTGTGTTTTTCGCTGTTAACCATTAATAATAATTCGAACTGGCACCCTTTTTCCCACACAATCATTGCGATAAGATAACAAAAGAAAGAAGGAAAAAAAATCGATTTTGCGTTAAACGTTCAATATTCACACCACAAAAGCAAAACACGAAATTTTGCCGGTGCGCGCCAAAAACGAAAGTTTTCAAGGAAACAACAAAAGCTGAAGCGACAAAATAAACAGAAAAGTGTCCTATAGTGGGGGAAAAAAGGAATAAATAATAAAAAAAAATTCAAAAGAAAACCACAAAAGAAAAAATATTAATAAAAAAATTTTTAAAAAAAAAATATTGTGTAATTTAGTTAATAATCAAAAATCTACAGTTTTTAAATATCAAAAGGCATTTATTACAACGGAAAAGTTGATTTTGAAAAATAAAATTGTTTGTAAAGCAAAAAATAATTAAAAATAAATAACAAATATTTGATTGTGCCATTGATTGATTGATTATTGCCGTTATTCAACTTTTCATCCATACAAATCGTTTCATCATGTCTCGACTATCATTGAATCATCAGCTGGGTCCACACCTACAGAAGCAGCTCTATGTGGCTTTGTGCATGTTCTTCATATTAACAGGTGCGTTATTTCCTCCTCCCCCTTAAATTTTAGTTAATTGCAGTGTAGAGCTTTTTTGTTTTGCAAGCTCTCTTTTTTTTAGCTATCTACTGGCTCGTTTATCTTTAGATTTTTATTTGTTTATCGATGAGTTCGAGTTCTTTGTTTGCAACAAAAAAATAACCGGTTGTTTTGTAGTCTCGACGAATATGAAATCATTTAACAGCAATTTGTATTTTACTCTCAATCGCAAACATTCATTTATATGCATGTGTTTAGTTTGTATTGAGTTAAAATTTTTTTTTAAAAACAAACAGAAATTTCTCAACAGGTTTTATATCACATTCTTGCATTTCTATTAAAACACTAAACCATTATTTATAAACCGTGCTCTAATGAGAATATTATTAAACGAATGTCAAACTTTACATTAAAATGTGTGTGGAAAATTCAGAAATCTTTGAAATGATATTTAGTTAATATACCCTACACAAACTTAATACCGACCGCATAGTCGACATAACAAATTATAGAAAATTTTAATAACATAATGTCATTGACATTTATGTTAAAATGTTGGATATCGGTTCACGACTCCTACGAACCGAGTCCAACAAACCTGCAGACTGCGCATGTCACAAGTGTCCAATGCACACAGCCCTGAAAAAGACTGTTTCATAAATATAATGAAATGTTTCTTATTTATTTCATAAAATGTACGAAATAATTCATAATTATTTAAAAAGAATTGGGATTTTTTTATTCCTATAGAGTATTTAAAAAATGTGACCATTAAAATGGTCAATTCATAAAAAATATGAAATACTTCATAGACATCTTGTAATGTTTCTTATAATTTATAATTTTCATTGGCTGAAAAATACAAAAGTCTTCAATATTACGACAATAACATATCTCAATGCCAGATACGCTAACGTCACTTCTATTACTTAACAAACATTCATAAGATATATGAAACATTTTCATAATATATATGAAACATTTTCATAAAATATATGAAACATTTTCCTAAAATATATGAAATATTTTCATAAAATATATGAAACATTTTTATAAAATTTGTGAAGCATTTTCATAAAATGTATGAAATATTTTCATAAAATATATGAAATATTTTCGTAAAATATATGAAATATTTTCGTAAAATGTATGAAATATTTTCATAAAATGTATGAAATATTTTCGTAAAATATATGAAATATTTTCGTAAAATATATGAAATATTTTCGTAAAATATATGAAATATTTTCATAAAATATATTAAACATTTTCATAAAATATATGAAACATTTTCATAAAATATATGAAACATTTTCATAAAATATAGGACACATTTTCATGAAAAAATTTTTATGAAAAGAAAAAGTCATAAAAAATTGATTCTAACGATGTTTGAAACACTGATTGTGATGATTAGCACCAGAGTATTCCCGTAGGCCAACTAGTGTAGTTGGCACTAATGCTCACTTTCCAAACCTCCTGAACTATCAAAGTTACTTTAAAATCAACCGATGAGTTCAATTTTTATTTCTCAACAACCTATTTCGCCCAGTATCACAAACACACATTTAAGCCAGTCAACTTACAAGTATTCTTTACAAACCCAATGACAAATTGCAATTTAAGTTGTTAATTTCCTAATTTGTAAAAAATATTTCAAAAATTGGACTTAATACACAAAAAAAACAATTGGTGTAAAAAGGAAATCGAATGAAAGAAATTCTTCAGGTCAATTAAAATTCTAATAAGATTTAAAATTTTCTTATATAATATGCCTAAAAGTAGGCAACGTATTACTTAGCAATAGGTCACAAGAATATAAATATTTGATTAACATTTAATTGAATATATTTCTATTCATTGCCACTCTCAAAGAAAAATCGCCACTTCTTATTTAAAAGTGCATAAATGAAAGTGTATTGTTTAAAAAAAATATGAATTTTGTGTGTTGCAAACTCTTCAATAACACAATCTTTTCTAAGCGATAGGGAGTTCGATAATTTGCCATAAGACGTTTGACGTATGACGTCCTACTTAAGAATCCACTCAGAGAGATATTCGAACTCTTTTGTCTACACTTCATCGTTTGTTTTGTTTTAAAATTTCCAGACAACAACTCAATTACGTATTCATTTTACGCTTTCTGTTGAACGATTTTATTTCTCATGCGCACTTGAATGCAATAACAAATAAATCCTCTTTTAAATTCTCTCTCTATAAATAATCAAGTATAAATCTGTCTTCGACATATTTTAATTTCATTTTGTTTATTTTGATGTGAATTCGCAGGAGCGAAATTATATGAAACATTTCGTAAAATATTTGCAATATTTCAGCACATATCCGAATGCGTTGTTTCCATAGATATTTTTTCTACAATTGATGTAGAAATTAATCGGGGAAATTTTGATCACCAGCTTTAGAAACTCAATTACAATTTTAATTAAATGGAAGAATTGTCGGTTAAAATTTCGTTATCGTTTTAGTTTTATTTTATTACATACATCTGTATTTTCGTAGATCAAATTTTACACGCATGCGTATTTCATTTTTTTTTTAATTAATCTTCCCAGGAAGACCTTTTGTACAAGAACAACGGGAAACTCACTAATCGTAGGGTTAAACGAAAACTCACCTGTTTTTGTTTTTCTATGAAATGCGAGAGAAATTTGTTTCCTTTTTTCGTTAAAGTTTAAAATTTATTATATTTTCTAATACTTGTATATATTTTACCTAAACAGTGGCCCAATAGTTCCAGCGGCCCAATAGTTCCAGAATCCGAAAAAGATTTGACGATGACTCAGTGTTTGAGCAGACTAATATTATTAATTATTATTTCTCGATAAATGAATCATAAAGTCATTCCACAAAATTCCCGAGTAATCAAATTTCACAATACTTTCGAAATGTTAGTAAAGTCCGGCTACGCTGACTGCGTCTTAGTCATTAGCGGACGCTTGGTAAGATCGCCTAACTATTCACAGGCAAATTGTTTCACGTAAATATTGCCGCTATTTTGCGGTAGGTGTTTCCGCCAAATACCCAAAATTGGGCGGTGCCCAAGAGTTAAGCTCAAGTTTAACAGCGCAGCACACACGTACAGAATAATCAAGGTTAAATGAAAACTAATTGAAAAAAAATATAACTCAGTTTCTGGCGAATTTCTTCAAAAGCGATAAACAGTGGGATGGGATTTTAATTCACACATTTTCACAACAAAACAAAAAATTTTGATTTGCCGGTATTGAACTAAAAATTATAGATCTTTACATAGGGAAGGAGAAAAAAGTGTAAACATTTTTGCTTCAAGATTTAGCTGGCAGTAATTTTGTTTTACTTCTATACACTCCTTATTATTTATAACAAAAATCTGTTTTCTGACAATTGACACAATCCTTATAAAGGTGATATGTGGCATTTGTTTGTTTATTTATTTATAGTCTAGGGAAAATTACAATCCTTACACACTAGCTTATAACTAGGAGTAGAATAAATCTATAATTTCATTAAACTTATTAAAAGACAATGACGAATCTAAATCATAATTTATATTTATAGAATTAAACTCTTTTAAGGCTCGAGATATAGGTTCATTGACAGAGTAGTTACATTTATGTACAGGCAAATTAAAACGTAAATGTCTAGCAGGAGCGTTGAAGCCAATACGACTTAGAAGTAGAGGGGAGTCTATTAATCCCGACTATTCACGGAGAAAACAGCCGTGTTTGATTGGTAAATCGCTTACAGAGCTATAGATAAGTCATGTTAACGACAGACAATTGTAAGTGAGCAATAAATGTGTTCTAAAAAGCTCGACGTTTTTTTCTGATGTCATTTTATGGACAAATACACGCACGCATGCAATCAAACATCATATACATATGCAGAAAACGCTTTCCAATGCGAGTATTTAAATAAATTTATATTCTCATTTTGTGTCCAAGGGTAAACCGGGTGACACAGAGCATATGGCCAGATTTTTTGCCGCGGCAGACCAAAGCCTCTGTTGGGTATCGTACCCACAACCCACACTATGATAGGCAAACACGCTACCAAATCGCTTATTATTCTTTGTAATTTAAAAAAGAAGACAAGCAAATTAAACAACCTTTTACAAAATAATATATTCCAATTAATTCTTGTTATTACTCGAGTATTATTCTTTTGATATTAGAAAATTTTGTTATTATTAGAAAAATGTGAACAAATACAGAATGTTTATAATATTTTACATATTTCTAGGTTGGAATTTAACAACTATTTGATTATTTTTGTTATCTGTCATGGTTCTCAGTCATCATTATAAAGGGTTATCCATTTTGCTTTTTCAAAAGTAAACGTAAATAAAACACATATAAAATATTTTTTTTTTCATGATATTTCTTTTTTTATTATAAAGTTTAAACGTTGACATTATATGTGAAACACTACATCATTTAAATGACCACCACGCGAAGTGTTGCAGGCATTGATTCTTTTGAGGTCATTTTGGACCACTTTTTGGCACATATTGGGCGGTACCTCAGCCATAACTTGACGAATGTTGGTTCTTAAGTGCTCAAGACTTAAAGGTTTATCTGCATAAACACGGTCTTTCGCCTCACAAAATAAAATCGAATGCCATCAAATCGCATGATGTTGGTGGCCAGTTGATGTCGCCACGACGAGAAATTCCGCGGCCAGGAAATGTCTCTTGCAATAAAGCCATATTCGCTCCTTCGGACCAAAGAGCGCACCAAGCAGTGACTTTTTGTGGATGTAATGATAATTTTTAAGCCGCGTACTCCGGCTAAATTTTCTAACATCAGGAATAAGATGACAGATATCTGAGAAGCAGATACCGTTAAAATATCTGTTTTGGGCATTTTTATAGAGCCGTTTGAGTGAGGCTTTGTACTCAGAGCTTCCTCTAGAACTCAGCACACCGTTTCTTAGTCTGTTTCATAGTTTGATAAGACTCAGGCCTCTTCCCACATAAGACTCTTTGTTGTGGAAGCAGCATGGAGATGCTCATAAACTCAAAACTTCTAAGAACACGCTTGATAAAATAAAGGTTACGCAAAGAATTTATTCCTCTCTCTGCGCATGACGTCACAATTTAACTTTTGTATATGAGACTATTGTCTACAATATGAAAAGATCGGTTTATGAAAGGAAATTTGTTTGTTGATTGTTTTATTAAATTTATTTGATATCTGATATGTTTTGGTAATATCTAATAGGACCGTTATTGTTTCCAAATATTTGTTCCAACAATTTATTATATTTTATTAATTCATTTTACCCATTTCACGTAGATCATCAGTGATCTATACAGGATTAGCCTGCATTATCTACAGACAAATTCAATTTGTGTCGTCATTTTTGTCCTCTCTTGATCTACCATCGAATAACGGACAGGCGCAATGCGCAACCTTTATTCTCACAACCGTGTTCTCTGGATTTCATTCCGCCCTGCATTTCTCAGCCTTATGGGGAAGCGTCTCTACTCCCACGTGAGATAAATTCCCTTTGCTTAAGAAGCAGATCAAGTAATTTTTCATGGTATTGATAGTGGATCCTAACGATTTTCTAACTTTACACTGTGTGAGTAGAACAATCCGAATGGTGTAGTGCATACACAATATCGTGCCTTCAATAAAACAATAGTGTATACTGTATTATACACTATTATTATATTGCAGTGACCAAAGGGTTAAAATGTTATTTCTTCCATGTGGCCATAAAAACTTATTTATATCCCAACAAACAATCCCTTAAATCTCTATTGTCAATATTAGGTAAAATATCTTCGTTATTATCTATCCTATAGAGGTTCAACAAACTTAATTGAAATTAGTTTTTTTTTTATTATTATTATTAATTTCCATAATTTCCGAAGGTAAACCCAGATTTGTTTTTTGGTGTGTACTCAAAAAAAAAAGAAAGATTATTTATTTAATTTTTGATTTTTATTATACCAAAAAAATGAGACACACTCAAACGACAGGCAAACAAAAAAATCAAATTTCACTCCACAAAAGTTAAACTGACAAAAAAAAACACGAAGCATTCATTTCGTTTGGGGCCACAAACAGCACAACCACAAAACCATCCCGTCTTGAATCTCCCACAGCGCGCAGGTTCGACATTCTTACCTATTTCACGTTTGTTGTTGTGGTCGTGGCTGCCTTTTGTGGTGGCATACTGATGATGATGACGACAACGATGATTATGCTGATGATGATGATGATCTGAACTTGTTTTTCAGCTTCTCTTCTTCGCTTTGTTCATTTGCTTTTGGTTTTGTGTCTGTTTTTTTGTTTTTTTTGTTTTCACACATATTCAGTTCTTGGCTCATTCTTTTTGTTTGCTTTTAATATCGTTTTAACCCGTTTTTACCATCTATTTCAAATTGAAATAACGTTTTTCTTTCTCTGGCTGTGTCGGTGTGTTCTCCTTCCATTCTTTATACGTTCGTTCACTTTTGTTGTTCTGGTCTTTCTCGGCTGATCTTTTCTCGTGATTTAATTTTGCTGTTGTTTTGTTTCTGGCATGCCTTATACTTCGTGTCCGTATCTTAAAACCATAAAAAATGTATGGCTTTAAGTGTCTGTTATACTTTTTATTCTCTCGCTGTTGCCCGTTTCTTTTCGTGCCGGATTTATGTACATGAGTTCTTGGTATTGAAACGTGGTTGAGCGCGATTTTTTTTTCATTATTTCTTTCTTCTTGGTCGGTTTTTTTCTGTAGAGAAAAACGTGAACGTCAGAAAAACGAAAGAAAATTAGATCATGGCTAAACTACTGGTTTTTAATTTCAATAAAGTCGCTGTTCAGGTTCTGAAAGATCAGAATTTATAATGAGAAAAACAGTATTAAACGTAATCAAAAAGAAAACAGAAAGTCTTGCGGCTATAAAAAGAACAAAACATAAACGAGTGATAAAAAAAAGCGGTCAAAATTGTTTTTGTTTCTTTTGGTAAGAATGAAAGGTGTTTCTCAGTAAACGGGTAGTTTCAAAATGTAGGTAGTTGCTCTAATTTGTGGCGCATATCTGAGTCCAAAGGTCATGCGCAGCAGTTCTGGCGCAAGTTGTCATTGTAAATGAAACATATTTATATGGGACAAAGGGATTTCCTTCGCTCAATTAGTCCTCTGCATTATAGGTGGCAGATTATCACACAACAATTCGAGTTTGGTATCCGGGTAACAACACTGAAACAATATCGCACCCTACATACAAATGGGTCAGAACTCAAAATTCGAATGTCAAAATTGTCATACATTGCTAGTAATTACTAATAAATTTTTTAAATTTCTTTTGAAACCTCCACATGGATTCCTAATTATATTTTCCTGCCTTAAACTTAATTTTCCAGAAAAAACAAAAACACAGAAACTCTTTGAAATTTCTCTTTTTCTATGCAAAATTCGAATGTCATGCCAATATATTAGAGTATGCGTGAAATGAAACCATTAATAATTCAGTTTAATTTCATTTCTGGTGATGAACTTTCCACCTTTCTACGATCGTGTTCTTTCATTAACACTTTTAGCGCCGCATGTCCCACCAGTGGTCATTTGAATATTTACTTTATGGGATCATGTGACCAGCCGTGGTACCAGGATGTAAATCTATTTGTCTTGGAATTTGTAATTCCTAAAAAATGCCAAAAAAAACACTATAAAACTAGATCAAAAAAAATATCACAAAGTCAAACTAATTGCAAAAAATCAATAAAACCAAGTAAAACAATTTTGATTCCAGTTGCAAAAAATTAAAAAAAAAATCAATAAAAAAAAGTAAAACAATATTGATCCCAGCTTGTCAACTAAGGAATCAAGCGGTCCGCCGGTGCATTAAAAAATGTTCACGGGGGGGCTTGTGACGCTCCAAGTGTTAAGCAATACTTTCTCATTGATTCCAACTCTAGTGTGATTCATTATGATTTTAGTCTTTTGTTCTACGTCTGCTATGCGGAAATAAAACGAATAACATTAGAAACACTTTAATTAAAGTCAACATGAAAAATCATGTAATTTTCAGTAATCACGATCGAAGTTGATCGATGATCACGATCATATAAAATGTGAAATGGCATGAAAAGTGTGAGAACTATACGTTATACGGGCAGACAATTGAAATAGAATCTGTTGCAACAATCTACCATCCATGTTAAGCACAATTTTAATTTTAAATTAGGCTAATCTTTCGCCAATTTGTTTCTTTTTATTGATAACACCAATCATCATTCATCATTTCGGTTGAAAAGCCTTTAAGCCGAATATTTTCTCAAATCGAACTAATATTCTCAGCTTTATGACCAACCGACAGGATATTTTCTAGAGAAGTTTTCGATGGCTTAGTTTGACAACGGGCTCTGCTTTCATTGAACGAGACCAAAACAAGTCCTACTGAGATTATGTTACAACGGTCATGATTTAACAAAGACTATCCAGACGTCCTATGTCAAATGCGTACTTTTCCTAAAGATGGCGGCTATGGTTATTTTCGACTTCGTTCGTTCCAAATTGTCAAAATTGAAGTCGCATTGAAATGAATTTTTCCTAGGATTGTGAAGTCATTCTTTTGTATGTGTGTTCCAATGTATAATATATCCGAAAAGTAGAATCGACTGAAACCTGAAAGTAGATATTTTTTGTGGAAGGCCGTTGTGTGGTAGGTAGTGTGTGCGACTATCACACAGAAGAACCCGAGCTCGAAACCGGGTAAGACCATCAAAAATTCTCAGCGGCTGTTTCCACCTCGTAAATGTTGGCGACTTTACGAGTAAGAGAGCAATCTCTAAGCCATGTAAAACTTCTCTAGAAAAGCATTAGCCGTTCGGAGCCGGCTTTAAACTGTAGGTCCCGGTCAGTGAGTATCCAAATTACACAGCTCATTGTACGATACACAGCTCACTGATCCGAGAGAAGTTCCCCGTCTGTTACTTCATGGAATGTTAAGGGAAATAAGTAAGTAAGTAAGATAATTTTTGTAAAATAAACTTATAGTCCAGCTGGTCTGAATTTTTTGTACAGTGGATCGAAGTAGTAATTGAAAAATACGTTGTAAGTTAATGTCTTCTTGAATTCCAATTGTCCGAGTTATATTATGAAATTTCATGATGATCATTTATGTGGAAGATCTTAACCCTCTAGCTTCTCTCTTTATGGGTCAATTTGACTCTTTTTTGAGAAAATAAAAAAAAAAAAATCTTTCTAAAAGGACATTTAACCCTTTAACCACTGAAATCAAATCCGTTAACCATTACAAATGGTGCTTAAAGGGTTAAGGATAAAAGTATTTCTCAAAAATGTGTGCCGGAAAAATTTAGTGGAGGTCACCGAAGGCACCAAATTTGTAATTAAAGCTTTTTATGCTAAATTAGAAAATTAAAATTATAATGTAAATTTATATACATACATGATGTATATGTATATGACAATAAATGAATATTTTTCAATATGAGTTCAAATTTATTTTTTTTATTTTTATTGCTTAATCATAATGAACTTCGATATTATATCATTGAATTTTCCATATTCATAAAGCATTCATAAATAACACATATTCATTCATAAATAACACATATGATGTGCCACCCAGCACATAATCACTGCATCTCTGGCTGCCATAATTTACAACAACATGTTTACATGCATATTTGTTACCTAAACATAATTGCGAATATTACGTAGCGTCTTAAAGTCAACTCATTTGAATATGAATTATATATGTTGCCACGTTTGGATATCACAACATTTCTTCGTTTTCCCTAAATGTTTTCTCTTCCTGTAAACCTTTCCCTTTTCCATGTCGTGTTGCACAAAGAAAGACCTCAATTTGTGGATTCTGTTTTTTTTTTTTGTGAAATTGTCACGCACTGAGCTTTTGATACCTTAAAATAGAAATCCCCTAAGATGAATGTAAAGGAAACGTATGTGGCAGTGCACAGTTTCTTTGAGGGTACAAATATCGAACGAAAAGATACTTGCTGTAATGCCGCAAGGAAATATTTGTTGTTAGCTATGTACATTGTGCATAGCTACCGAACTCCCCCATGTGGGATCCTTTCAAATGCAAAAAATGAACAGCTTTCACGACGAAAACAGCAATAGCAACAAACTATAAAAGCGTATTCCCTTCGTCAAGTGTCGGTGAAATTGCAGAAAACAGCTCCGCTTAAGTGCGACCAAGCGCCAGTCATCCAGTCGGTGAGTCTGTCGGCGGAGGATGGTATTCAATAAATGCTGGATTCCTGGATTTAGTTCATTGCACCCCTGCCTCATTTTAACCGGGTTGAAACAAAAAAAGTTTTTTGAACTGTTTTCTTTTTTTTTTTTTCGTTTTGTTTGCAAGCGGTTTTGTGTGTGTGTGTGTTACAGTAACTGTATGGGGAAAAAAAGCGCCAGATTGCATACATATTTTGTTGTTGATATTTGTTGATTGCAACATGCATAACTGGTAAAATGTTGCAAGATAGGTTGTGTGTCTGAATGTAGACACGTACTGCCCCCACACCGTTTAAATGAAAGGGTGTTGTTGGTGGCGATGTAAGTGAATATGTTCATACAAAATAAATGTATACATACATGTATGTATGCAGATGAGCATTAAAAATTTATAATTACAAATGATGCAGTCAGTGTGTTTGTTTGTTTCTACACACATGTCTGTCTGTCTGTCCCACCAACCAACCATCCATCCATCCATCCACCCATCGGTGTATCTGTCCGTCCGCCCCGTCCCTCTATCTACCACTGAGACAACTACCTCCAAGTCAAGTCAAATCGTCGTCATCACTTGTAAACGCTGCATTTGCAGTATGAGTGAGTGATAGTGCAATTTATACGACGAAGCTCCTCTAAAAGCAAACAACTTCAGCAAAAGCGAAAAAAAAAACGAAACAGATATTCATTCATTCATTACACGGCAACATCACGCAATTCACTTGGATACTCACTCCACTCCACTTCATCATATCCATATATAGACAGCTGGCGAAAAAAAAAGAAGAAGCAAATGTTTTAAACCTTAAGCCTAGGCATGGATTCGTATGACATACATGCTTACCTACATGGTGCATACACGGTACGGTAATAGAAAAACCTGAACAAAACATTCACTGATTCATTCACTTTTTTTTTGTGAGTTTCGTGTACACAGTACAACGACTGGCATCTATCTAGTTTGCCATGTGCAGTACTATGCAGTACAATGCAGGTAAACTTCAAATAGAATGTATGTCTCGGCATTGGGGGTAAGAAAAAGTTGACGGCACGTATTTGAGTTGCATATGTTGCTATGGTGTTCTTCTTTTAGGTAATTCATGTAGTTGTTTAATAAAACAAATCCTTTTATACGATTAAAAAACTACGTACTATAGTTGTTTTCGAAATATACTCGAAAGGAGACAATAAGATGTTCTCAATTCAAGTACATCTGTAGTTGGGTTAGGTGAGGTTTCTACTTAATGCGATCGACCAAAAAAACGTATTTTCTGATTTTTAACAAGTTTTTGAAACATTTCTATCCTGGTTTTGGAAATATGATTAGAGAATCTGTTACCACTGTTGATGGAAATCATATTTCGAGTCGGGCGATGGGTTCTCCGACTCTAGTCGTCTTATCGCACTCTAGTGCTTGCAGAGCCTTTAACAGTACAAAATCATCAATTTGGATCAAAAAAAAAACTCGTTGTTTAGATAGAACTCACAAGTTACACTAACCGTGTCTCCAAGGAGTGGCACAGTGGTACTGAAGGCAAAATCGGCCAAAACTTTCCATCTAGTAAACATTTGCAAGTTGTGTAAAACATGTGTTGTTGGCAAGGAGTGACGAAAATCGGATATTTGTATATATTTTTTTATTTATTTATTATTAATTACAATACAAAGTAAATTTATATTCTAATTTTTGGGTCCAAGGGTAAACCGGGTGACACAGACCATATGTTTAGATTTTTGCAGCGACAGACCAAAGCCTCTGGTGGGAATCGAACCCACAACCCCCACGCTGATAGGCAAGCACGCTACCAACTCGCCTACCGGGGCGCTTGATATATTTGTATATATATATTTAGAAATATTTCCAAAGTTGAGTTTAGAATAGGTGGAATAGTCGTCCGCACGTTATAGCGGGTTCACTCGTAGGCCCATAAATTGACCCATTGTGATAGGGGAAGGTGGAGTATAATACTTACAGCTAGAACCATTTGGTGCATTCGATGAATTTGCCTGGGAAAGTCTGTGGCCGGCTATTGCCACAATGTTAGTGAGTTAACGCTCCTGTGGACCTGGATAACAGGTATTCTACTTCCTCTTCGGCGTTGTTGAAAGCTGTACAGGAGTCATTCCGGGATATACCACTACTATTTGCCATCTTGCCTATCGTACTCCCACCGTCGTCTCGTTATCGTATTTGCCTTTTTGTAAATACAACTTAATAATTCCACAAAGGGCAGGCGTATGTAAGAGACTACTGGCTCACGCACCGACTTAGAGCCGTTCCTAGCACATAGGACACAGTTAAGTGTTACCTTGGATTGTTGGACTTGGGTGAGGGATATAATACATTCTAACGTACATCTGGATTTTACCACGTTTCAGTGTAAGACTTTGAGGTCCGCGTAGATTTTTATCTTCCAGGGCAACTAGCTCTGCCTAGAACACACTAAAAAGTTCACTACTTTCGTACTTTAGATTTTTTGCTTTAATTTTTTTTTGGTTTTTCAGATTTTTAATTTAGATTTTTTTTTTTTACTCAATAAAAACTGACAGTTTTCGTCAATTGCCAATGTTATAGTGACGTCCGGTATGGTAACAAATTTTGGTTTACTCTGTAACTTCATTCAGTGGACTCCAATTAAGTAGAGTATAAATATTTGTATTCTTATTAATTAGACCCAAGGCGTAGTTGTCTCCTTGATCTGCCTATCTATGGTCTGCCGATCTTGATTCAAATATTCTGTAAAATATTTAGGGTCTCGTCGTCACTTACGCCCTGACTGATGGTACAGTCTTTTTCTGTCCAAAATTGTATTTACACTTTTTTTCAATCCTTCAAGGCATCAACTTTTTTCTACCCCCAATGTCGACTATGCTGCCATACTAACATATCTACCATTATAATAATAATTTCTATAGAAATTTCGGAAATAAAGTTTTTAATAATTCACCAAAATCATATATAACAATTATGATTACCTTTTGTAATATTTGGAATATTGAAGAGAGAGGAGATTTTTCAAACATAAGCCGGTGGGTGGCTTCCTCGGAGAAATAATAAATGTAAAGAAAACAAAGGAAATATTAAATAAATATGAGAACACATTTGCCAAGGAAAGAAACAAAGCCAAAAAAAGTTAGACTTCACCTGGCTGAAGTTTGCTACATTCAGGGCACTTCATTTCGTATGCACTTTTAAAGACATGTTGCAAGGGCGGCATCGTATCGTCATGTAACAAATTTGTCCGAACCCAATGCTGATGAGGACGATTATGATGACGTGGTGCCATAATAATATTTCTACAGTGACAGCGACGAAGGCCTTAAAGATATCGTGTTGTTGTAAATGTTAATGGTGAAGTTTGCTGTTGCCGCCTGGTGGTTAGCTTTCAATTGTAACCGGTGCAGCAGTGTGGCTGGCTCATGTGGTGGCCTCTACGTGCATCTTTACAGCCTTCTGGCTTAGCATCACAGAGTCGCCTGTTGTCGTTGCCTCATTTTCATTTTCTTAAATTATTTAAATTTTCTTCATTGCTTTTGAAGTTGTTGCTGTTATTATACATTCAACGCATGCATGAGAAGTGCTATATGCTCGTGGGTGCTTCTCCGTTGTTTAGTAGACATAATAAGTACTATTATAAGAGACACATATGAATATGGTGTATTATATTCCTCCCAATTCATTCCAACATCCCTACACCAACGTCATCATCATCGGAGTCGCCTCCATCACCATGATGATGCTGATGTCGATGTCGATGTCTGGCTCTCCTCCC
This sequence comes from Hydrotaea cyrtoneurina, assembly GCA_958296145.1. Lineage (NCBI taxonomy): Eukaryota > Metazoa > Arthropoda > Insecta > Diptera > Muscidae > Hydrotaea > Hydrotaea cyrtoneurina. The sequence continues at coordinate 43,238,322 of OY282514.1, read as the reverse complement.
GTCTGCCTCTCTGTGTATGTATGTGACTACATGACTTGAAGGTATCTTTACATTGTCATAAATATACAAATAGACACATGAAACATCTGAACATTTAGACCTTTGTCTAACCTTTGGGTATATCCTATACCTATAGAAAAAACAAAAAGAGATGAATGTCTGTCGGTCCGTCTTTCTGAAGTTGCATACATGCAAGTGTGGGTGTATCCATGGAGTGCTAGATGTGAATTGTTTTAACAGATGCTTTAAAATAATAATATTATAAATTCAGGTATCACTTCAATTTGTCTAATTGCCAGAGTATACACACATGCATGAATATATTATAATAAATTGTATATGAAACATTTCATTGCAAGCAACAACAGCATCAGCAGCAACATCAAACAACAGATATGTTAATATAATGAAGCTGTACATTAACTCATTAGTAGTCATATTAAAGTACAACTGAAATTGCAAAGGATAATTTAAAGCAAATGTTATTTTAATAAATTGAAAATATCCACAAAGTCAATTGCCCAGATATGAAAGACAGACCCTTTAAAATCTACTCGAGCCATTGAGGAAGTGCCTAACAGTTTGCCTTAACTTAACACTTAAGTTAACAGATTTATGTTAAATATCCCAAGTGGAGAAATGTTAGCTTTACAGGGGGTTTAATGATTTCGCTTATGAAATGTGTAGGGGAAAATAAAAAAAAATTGGAAATCCAATATTTGTTTAAATTTAAATGTGGTTTTTGTTATGGAGCAATTTTATATAAATAGGGTAGCAAGTGGTTTAATGACACACGTCACTGGTCAATCGTGAATATGCCCTTATTCAATCCTTTGGCCATCTTCTAGCAATTTCGCTTTTAGCGATTGATTTTCCCCCCGCTCTACTGTACTTTACTTATTTTTTTGTTCATAATTAGTTTGTTTTGTTCTCGTCTAGAGTATTTTCTATGTAAACATTTTTGCGATCTTTTGCAAAGTCTGCTTTGAAAGGAATGTGCTGACTTCCAAAAAAATATTGTGTGTCGCCACATATTTCCAGAATTCTAAAACACAACATCAGTAAATTTGATGATGTGTAAACAAAAACCACACTTAAAATAATATTGCCAAGAAATGGTGAATATGTATGTGCCAAATTGAAATGGAATAGTAGTACGAGAGCAAAAATGGGATAAACAATACAGCAATATGTTGAGTGGTATGTGAAATGAACTGTGAGGCGCAACACTGTCGCGTGGTATTCAAGTTGGGGGCCAATTGGAAAAGTGGCCTGTGTTTATTTTAAGCCAATGTGGAATGAACAAGTTTTGTTGAATTTATGGCGCAATATCATCAAATGGGAGATGAATATGGGAGATTCATAATGATTTTCTTGTATTTGGTAATCCTGGCATTTTGTTGACAGTTATAACTTTTTCACTGGAGTGTTTTGCGATGACTCTGGAGTTGGGATCTCAACCCAAAAATTGACAGAGGTGTCAGGTAGGCGAAAAACTCTAACCAAGGTGGAAGATTCGCTGATACAGAGATATCTCGATTTGACTCCTCAGGTATATCGGATTTATTTCGTATACCGGATTTATTTGGTTGGTTTACTTGGTATTCTGGCCATATTGGAGTTATCCCACGCTTCAGGTCTTCACGGCGATAATCATGTAAAACTCACTGCGAGAAGATTTCATAGATTGATTAAACATTTACGCCCGTATTCATGAAAAACCTTTGATAAAACATGTCATACATTTTACTTAACAAAGTTTTGTAAAACTGTTTTAAATTTTTATGAATACGGGGGTTAGACTTTAGTTTTTGTTTCCGGTCACTGATGTCATTCCTTCAAATAATTTACAGTGCCTCTCGAATAGCCATCGCTCCTCAAAATCTCATCAAATTTGTATGCATAATCTCTCATTAAAATTTCAACAATATTCATGCGACAAAATGTCTTGGCAGCATAACTGCCCCGGGTAAGGCAATGTGAGCTTGGGGTGGCAAGGGCACATAAAAGAAAACTTTTTCATATTTGTTACGACAACACAACACAAAAACATATAAACAGACAAACAAAAGTTATAAGCAGATAATAAAACATATTTTTGAAGATATTACTTAAGACTGAAATAACTGCGGCAACAACAATGCAACACAGCTCCATTCAGCTTTTATGAAGTTCTGAAAGTTACTGGCTGACTGAAACGCCGCCACACTCCATTCTTGCCACTTACTATGGAGTGGTAAGCCGCAATGAGTATTTGGGGTAATGGTTGCCATGCCATAATGACGAATTACTTGTAGTTGGTGGCACGTAGAGTTTTGTCTGCGTTCGTGTGGCATGCATGCAAACGTCCATTCACACTGAACGATGCGGCGGCGGAGGAGATACATGGAGGCATTGGAATTAGGTTTTGGTGACAAGGTTTGGCGAACGACAGTAACAAAAAGGCATAAACGCTCTGTCTGTATTTGTACGGAGGAGGAGCGGGCCGAGCAACTCTCAATATGGCTTGTTAACGGTAAATCTGCGATTCCACGCCATTATCAAAACCACGCGACAATATTGCACACACAAGACGGCAACAAGTTGACAACAGGGTGGCAACAACAGCAACAGCAAATATAAATGTAAACAGTAAATAATAATAAAAAAATAATAAAATGGAACTTTACAAAAAAAGAAATTTGAAAAGAAAAAGAACGTGCTTTTTTTTCCACTGCAATTCTACTTTTATATTCCGTTATCTTTTTCAGAGTTTTATGTTGTGGTTGTTGTTGTTGCGGAGAAATTCCATCAATTCCACCGCGGCAATAGCACGGGTAGCATGTCTGAAATGACGTTTACATTTCACATACCGTAGATATACGTACAAACAAGCCAAGCCACCAGATATGTTAGAATGTATGTTGGCCATGTCATGATTCATGAATGATTTTCACGATATGAATGAATGAACGACTACGAATGAGCTGTGTTAGGAATAGTAATCACCACCACCCCAGTGAGTCAGTCCGAGTCCATAGTACAAGGTGTTTTTCTGCCGTTTTGTTGCTGTTGCGATTCGGGGAATTGTTGTACCCAGTGATGACAGTGACAATGACAAATATTGATTGTTGCCATTGCAACAATTATAATTGAATTAATTCTTCTTTGTGTAAATATGTGATTTCAATGAAAAACAAAGATAACTGTGTGAACTTAGACAAGGAAATCCGGATGCTGATGACTTTTTCATTTCCAGTAAAACGAAAAGTTCAAGATTTAATGGTATTTCATTCATTTCTAAAAAAAGAGAAACAGTTTGGCATTATGACCATGGGACCCAGTTTTTTTGTTGGTTACACTCTAGATGAACATTGAAGCGAGTTTTTGTTTGCCCTAATATTCACTGTATTATCCATATTTGCTATCAAACTGGGTCTATCCGATAAAAATCAAAAGTATATACGTATGTATGTTAACACATGCGAGTATTAAAACACCTCCCTCATTTTCAGACCAACTCATAATTGTTTTTTATTGATTGTGATTTGTGAACAAAGTCAAGGCAAGATAAAATACGCTAATAAATTTCACTTCACAATAGAAATATTTCCTTCTCTAGTTTCACACACACCTATTACGATGATGTGCCCCCTTCTCGTACCCTATGTAACGAGCGTTTCATCATCACCGGTGCGTAATCGCTTTCTGTTATAAACAATTGTTTATAAACAATACATGGAAAAGAGAAAGAAATATTCCAAAAAAAAAAAAACCCTTCGTTGAGCTTGAAACACATTGCAAAAGTTTTTAAATTGTTATAACCTTCCCCGGGGGGTAAATTACTTATTTTCTTCTTTTTTGCAAATGAGTCTTAAGGAGACATGGCGCCGTTTGAGAGTCCCGTCTGAGTCATGGCAGGCCGGGCCCATAGCTTTGTTGGCCGAACAATAGAGTCTGGGCAAGAGAAAGTCTTATAAGGGATGGGTTAGAGGTCGGATGAGACTTACAGTATTAAACATTTGGCATAACAATTTAAAAGGGAATTTTAAATGAGCGCCTCGGTAGGCGAGTTGGTTGCGTGCTTGCCTATCAGCCTCCCACCAGGGGCTTTGGTGTGTCGCTGCAAAACTCTAGCCATATGGTCTGTGTCACCCGGTTTACCCTTGCACCCAAAATAAGAATATAAATTTACTTTGCATTGTAATTAATAATAAATAAATAAAAAAGGTAATTTTAAATGTAAGAATATTTAAAAAAAAATAATCTTAATATATATTTACCCTCGACACTGATTCACTGACTCTGTCACGCAGTACGTAGGAATTTAAATAGGCATTCTATAATTCTATAAATAACTAGTAAGTTGTAATGCGCCTATGGCGCCCGTTAATTTGCTTGAGAAATATCTGTTAATGAGAAAACTATTTTGTAAAAAAAATTTCGAAAAAAAAATAAAATTGAAAAAAAAAAATTTGTGAAAAAAAAAATTTGTGAAAACAAATTTTTGTTGAAAAAAAAAAATTTTGTTGAAAAAAAAAATTTTGTTGAAAAAAAAATTTTTGTTGAAAAAAAAAATATTCTTGAAAAAAAAAATTTTGTTGAAAAAAAAAATTTTTTGTGAAAAAAAAAAATTTTTGTTGAAAAAAAAAATTTTTTGTGAAAAAAAAAAATTTTGTTGAAAAAAAAAATTTTTGTTGAAAAAAAAAATTTTGTTGAAAAAAAAAATTTTGTTGAAAAAAAAAATTTTGTTGAAAAAAAAAATTGTTGAAAAAAAAAAATTTGGAAAAAAAAAATTTTTGTAAAAAAAAAAAATTTGGAAAAAATAAATTTTGGAAAAAAAAAATATTGGTAAAAAAAAATTTTGGTAAAAAAAAAATTTGGGGAAAACACAATTTCTGTACAAAAAAAAAATATTATTTTTTTTATTATTATTATTTATAGAATTATTATAGAATGCCTATTTAAATTCCTACGTACTGCGTGACAGAGTCAGTGAATCAGGGAATCAGTGAATCAGGGAATCAGTGAATCAGTGAATCAGTGAATCAGTGAATCAGTGTCGAGGGTAAATATATATTAAGATAATAATAAAAAAAATAATATTTTTTTTGTACAGAAATTGTGTTTTCCCCAAATTTTTGTTTTACCAAAATTTTTTTTTTACAAATTTTTTTTTTTACAAAATTTTTTTTTCAACAAAAATTTTATTTTTTACAAGAATTTTTTTTTTTACAAAATTTTTTTTTTTCAACAAAATTTTTTTTTCAACCAAATTTTTTTTTTCCACAAAGTTTTTTTTTTCAACATAATTTTTTTTTTCCCACAAAATTTTTTTTTCCACACATATTTTAACGGGCGCCATAGGCGCATTACAACTTACTAGTTATAATATAATTGACAACGGATTAGTTTAAGAACCTAATTATGGATATACGATACTACCAAAACTGGGACAAGTAAATAATTAATTAATTGAGTTAACGAAAAAATAATTCAAATGAAAAACAGTGTAATGAAATAGTTAAAATAATAAAGAAAGTCTAAATAGCATTTGTTCTTGTGTTTCAAAGCACCCATTCTTGTGCATCATCTGATTTGCAGCTGAATCTCAGTCCATCTCTTTCGAACACACCCTCTAATTCTTAGTGGCCGTGCAATTGTATCCTTTTGCTCAACATATGGTTGGGACCAGTGCCGTGGAGTCGAGCCGAAATTGATCGACACCGACTCCGACTTCAACATTTTTAAATAGCTCGACTCTGACTTCAGTTGTTCAATAACAAAATTTCAAAAATTTTATTTCTGTCCACTTTTCCTATACTCTATTTCAAAAAAATTTTCATATTTCAAAAATAGTAAAAGATAATCTTGTTCTCGATGCATATTATTTCTTTGATGGGAAATGTAAGTAAATAAAAGTCGGAATCGAGCAAATTTTTCGATACCAGACTCCGACTCCAGGCAAATTTGTCAGACTTCGACTCCAAAGTCCTGGTTGTGACTACGATATCGGTGTCGATATACAGCTCTGGGAACATTTGACCTCCCTTTCCTTGGTTAGGGCAAAAGGGTTTAAATATTTTTTGTAGAATTGTCATAAGTATCAGTGTTGAAAAGAGATTTGTACGCGTGTTTCTTTTTTTTTTTGAATTCGAAAATATCATACGCGGAAGGGGATGGAAATTTTAAATTTTTTGCTATTTTAGTGTTGATTTGAAAAAAATCTTAAAAATGTATGAATCAACTTGTTGAAAATTTATATATTGGAGCTTGTTCAGTGACCAAATAAAAGTGTTTGAGACAAAGAAGGGGTTGTTGGAACAATATTCTCTGCTAGCTTTGGTATCGATTTAAATGTTAAGTTCTTTATTTTTTTTTTGCATCTCTTTCCGAGACTGACTTTATTTATTTCACTCCACCCAAATGTAGAAGGCTTAATTAACATCATTTATTTGTAGCTTAGAGAATTGGTGTTCGACATCCTCCGTATCCAAACTTTTATATTAAATTGTGGCCCATTTTTTTCATTTCTAAAAGTTAGCAGTTCCACAGAAATTATCACAACGGAGATGAGGAATTTCTAATCTATGAATCACCCTGTGTTGACACAGTATATTCACACTGTCACTTAAATGAAGGATTAGCTCATTGTTATTGCGCTGATTGACATTTAACCAATTTTTGAGCAGTGCAGTTTATAAAAATCTATAAATAAAAAAAACTATAATAAATAAAGGCCGCATTATGAAACAATATTAGATATTTTAATATACGTACTATTCTGTTTATATGGTGGAACCAAGTCTAGTTTTCTTTATTACTGTGTGATCGCCTTGCTCATTACGTTGGCACCGAATTAGCTGAGTCTTACTGGTATATATACAAATAATTACTCGAGATCTCAGCCTGGCTTAGGTGACGATGAAGCCTAGAGAAAATGCAATTAAAAGCTCAGCGTCACAGATGAATCAGTATCAGTTGTGGGCAAAAAAAAAAAACATTTAACAGTTAAAGCAAAAGATACAAGTTGTGAAAACGATAATGCCTTGGTCAGTGTTGGTTATGTTGGTTGTTTTATTGAAAAATAACTAATGTTTTCATATGTCCATGAAAGAATATATTGCGGCAGAATTGCCAATAAGATATATATGTTATATTAGAGCTCTGAAAATTGAATAAAACTGGTGATGATACGTTACGAAAATTTGACTTATCGCTCATTATCCATTATACATTATTCGACATTACTCATGTGTAACTAATTCTACTATGAGGATGGAGTGTTAACTTATAGGAAACATTTGCTAATGATATTGAAAGCTCTCACAGTGGTTTCTCATTATTCACTTGTGTTTCGAATTCATTTTACTCCAACTTGCACAGTGACCTTCGTTTGTTTTGTAGACAATATAGGTTATTATTTCTTATTATTTATTGTGTTGTATTCGCCACTATATTCAGTCGCTTTGTTCTAATTCGATTCACACCCAATTAGTTTTCCTTTGTTTTCAACAACGACGACACAAACAGTTGCATTTTTAATTTGTTTAAAAATCTATACTCGTAAACAGAGACATGTGTGCGAACAACATACCGAAATGCGTGCACATGTATGTTTGCGCATACATGTACACCTATGTCCATGCGTGTGTGCATCCTAGGCCAAGTCATTCCATCCATACTTTATTTATTATAAATAATTGTTACAATTTAAATGTTTTGTCTCATTACACAGATGCAGTTGGCATTTTTTTCCATAATGAGTGTAACTACAGTTTGGAGTGTGGTTGGAGCGGCCATAAATTCGAACACTACAAAATTTAAGCGCACACACATGTACACGAAACTCGTATCAGAGATACAAATATTGTAGCTGTGTTGTGTGTGTGTTTGGCTTGAAATGGAATATGTGCGATAGTGTTTCTTTTTTTTCAGTTATTTATTTGATGTTCGAGCTGTATGAACATAACCTAATTGTCAGGTTAATCACCTGCTTGCTAGTAACAACAACAACAACACTTGTTTTGATTATAATTATCAAAAGAAGTTCATTTAACCCATATAACAACAACAACTATAATAGTTATAATATTTGTTTTTTTTTTTGGAAGGGAGACTGACACTTTTTTTTGGACAGATTTTCTGAGTTGCAGTTTGCGCTCTGGTGCTTGTATGTGTAGATGGCATTTGTGAATATTTATATTTTGATAATTATTTTGTTGTTGTTGCCGATGATTTGTTGTAGTGGCTGTTGCGATTAGATAATAAATGTTGTTATCGACCATAAACAGCACACTGACAATTATGTTATGACCTTATACGGGGGGGGGGGAGAGACCACCACCGCTGGCTGACAAATATGGCTGGAGTTATTTCAGACAAACAGATGTATGCACATACGGTCATATGTACGAGTCTGTAGGTGTTTATGGCGGTGGCGTAATACTTTTTGTAGTTCCTCATTCAATTCATTAGCTGAACATGTGCAAACCTGTGTGAACATTTGTTTTATTCCAGCTTTAGTTTAGCGCTTGAATTGTGAAATGTTCAAAATATATACAATGCATAATGTGGAGATCACAAAGCTGGCTTTATTTGAAAGTAGTATTTTCGGTTTGTTTGAAGACTGCGGTTTTGTTGCAATTGGACACCTATGGTTTGATTTTGAGACCCGTGGTGGACAACGGGTTCGAGATTGGCAAAGATTTTCTCTCTCGAAGTTGTATATAGATTACTTAACATTTTCAAAAGTTTTTGTATTAAAAGAAACGGTAAGAAACAAATAAATATTGGCCTACTTTTGAATAAAAGTTTTTATACGGCAAACAGAAAAATTTTGTCAATGTCACTGAAACGCCTGGTTTGCAATTACAGAAAATTATTACAGAAAATGTTTTTATTAAAATATAATTTTATCTTTGTATTATTTTTTATTTACTTTTATCAAAATGCTAAAACTAATTACATTTTCTTTTCTTCTTTCAGGTAAACATATTGAAAATATCGGAAATACTTTACAGTAAGACTTATTTCATAATTCTATTAATAAATGAATCAATTGTGAGCTCATTTATCAGCACAACTACGTTATTATATTTGGTAACTAAGGATATTTGGAAATTGTAACCACATAACCAAAAATTTGTTTGAAGGCACCAGATGGCTCTTTTACTAAATTGTATAGGCAACAGCCATTTCGACAAAAAATGACAATTTAAAAAAAAATTGTAAAAAAAGTGTCCATAAAAAAAGTGGGACAAAAAATGTGTTTTATTTCATCTTTGGCTATGTCCCTTTTAATTAAAATATCTAATATATTTTTTTTGATGTTGCCCACTGCTTTTTGGCTATTGTTTTTATAAATAGATCAATGTCTCAATAATTTCAGCGCAAAGAATTTTAATTTTTTAGTGCTGTACTGTTTGATCGGACACAATTATAGTCATAACAGAGTCAAATAGTCATAACAAAAAAAAAAAAAAAAACATTTAAAGAAAAATATTCATAAAAATAGTTCTTGCTTACTTTAGGACACTTTATACGTCAATTCCCACGGAAAATAACTTTTCAGTTTCTAGTAAATTTTTTTTGTATATTTTTGTTTTTACAAATACACTCGTTCCATACAAATATTCATAGCCACTTTGCGATTTGGTTATGGAACATTTCATGAAAAGGATATGGTCCAAATGGCCGTGGTGGCCATTTGGCTGATATTGTTTTTCATTATTAACGGAAGGCATCTTTATTATGAAATAAACATCCGATCGGTTATCTCAAAAAAATTTCATTTTTTTCATAACAATTTATTTTTTATTGAAAAGTCAACATTTTACAGATCAAGGAATTTTTAAATAATTCCAAATATTCCCACTATGATCTTAATTAATATGAGTAACTGTGCCGAAAAGGGAAAACTTAAGCTCTTGAGACAGAACGACTGCTGTTTTTTTATTTTAATTGATAATCGACAAAAGCTCAATTATCGAATTAATTAACAAAACATTGTGGAACATGTATTTTCTTTAATTTTATCATGATGTTTTCTTATTTTTATCAATTCTATGAAAATGTATAAAAGTACAGGATTTATATATAACACCTATGAATGCATATAACTCCACTAGCAATCTAAGACCTGACATTCTAACATACCACTGAAAACTACTGGATCAACAGATATCTATTTGTATCTTCAAACAAACTATAAGAATATGTGTTCTCCCTGTTGTATGAGAAATCGCCATGAAGCATCATTTGAAGAAATATATTTTCTTCCAATTATTTTTACCAATTATTCTTTCAGCAAATTATGTCAATTTTTTTTTTGGTTATTTCTAGAATTGTTTCTGCATATTTGTAATATAACCCAAATTCTAAATGATTAATGATGACTCAAGAGATTATCTTCCTTTATTGCACCTTTGCGGTATGCCGAAAATAGAAAACATATACTAATTATTAAGCTCTACAAACACTTGTACGCGAAAAGTGTTTAATCACCTGTAGAAAACTCAACTCATCATCGTACAAAGCACATCCGCCAAATTATTGTATCAGATATGACGTTGATATGAACTCCGGAACACACATAGATCAGTGAAACACGATCTGATAAGAATTTACAAACACACAGAAACATACTATGTGGTACTACTCGCTAAATAACTCATTTTTAAGATCTCCCTGAGGGTTATTGACCCGTTCCACAAAATATAAAACCCCTCCCTAATGAAAACAGACACACATACACACACTGTCAGACAGACAATATTGTTCATTTGCCATTCACAAATATTTCTCGGTCGTTCCGCCGGTCTTTCAGAACATTTCAAGCTAATGGGAAAAACCAACAACAGTTATAGCAAACAGTTCATACATAAACCTGTTAGCAGTCAATGTTTCCAGGGAAATGTTGAAACGAAACATAGAAAATATTGTGGTTATAGTCGGTTATGGAAAGCGCCTGTGGTGATTTTCCGAAAAAAGAGAAACCCCAAAAAAACTGTTCCAACCAATTGTTGTTGTTGTGAGAGCTTCATTTTATTTGTTAGTTAATTAATTGCTTTCATTTACTAGCCAACACTTGGACTCGTAAATAGATTTTCACATCGACAGCAATCAAACTGGTCACTTGTCCGTTCCCCTCGTTCCGCGCTGTGTTGGTCTTTCCCATTCTGTTTATTGGAATGACTAACACAATGATCATCACTATGGCGTTTGTTTGTACGTCTGTCTTATAGTCGTAAATAGTTTGTTTTTGTTTTTGTTTATTTTTAAGACCGTCGATAGTAAAGCAGTGAGTAACGAACACAGAGCATAGAGTAATAGAAAAATCCCATAAAAACCTATAAAATGCAACAACAATAACAACAGCAACAACTAAATAAATGCCCACACACAGACATGTGTTTGCTTTTGACAACAAATACGCGAGTACAACAAACAAATGATCTCCACTAGATACGAGTTTGTTGTATTCCAGCAATAAATGTCGAACAACGATGGCGGAATTGTCCAGGCCTTCCAGGCCTAAAAGAGCAATTGTGCCAGATGTCCATGGACTAATGATCGACAATCTGTTGACGACATCAGTTGTTCGAAATTTGTATTTCCTTGCACTGTTCCTATATTCTGTATTACACTGAGGTGCGTTTTGTATCGTAAAGATAAAAAAGTTCATATAACCGAAAATATTTACAATTTTAAAAAATATTAACAGATTCAATTTTTCTCAATACATTGTATTTATTTTTTGGGAAATATCTTAATATATATTTACCCTCGACACTGATTCACTGATTCACTGACTCTGTCACGCAGTACGTAGGAATTTAAATAGGCATTCTATAATTCTATAAATAATAATAATAAATAAAATAATATTTTTTTTTTGTACAGAAACTGTGTTTTCCTCAAATTTTTTTTTAAAAAATTTTTTTTTTACAAAATTTTTTTTTCAACAAAAATTTTTTTTTTTACAAAATTTTTTTTTTCCACAAAATTTTTTTTTCAACAAAATTTTTTTTTTGAACAGAAATTTTTTTTTTCAACAAAATTTTTTTTTTCCACAAAATTTTTTTTTTAAAAAAATTCTTTTTTTTTAAAAAAAATTTTTTTTTTAAATTTTTTTTACAAAATAGTTTTCTCAAAATATTTTTTACAAAATTTTTAAAATTAAGTAACAAATACTTTCTCAAGCAAATTAACGGGCGCCATAGGCGCATTACAACTTACTAGTAAGTAAATAAAACTCGGAGTCGGCAAATTCTTCGATACCAGACTCCGGCAAATTTGACAGATTGCGACTCCACAACCCGGGCCTATGCAACGCCTGGGTGGATGTATTCTTGTGTAGCTGCACTGGAGATGCTTGCTGTCTCTACATTCATTTCAAATTAGCACTGGATTATATTGGGATTTCCCGATTTTGAACGATCTTTTTTAATTTACAGACATTTTCGAGTTGAAACCTCTGAGCGATCTTTTTTAATTTACAGACATTTTCGAGTTGAAACCTCTGATGAAACACTGTTCAAATTTCATAACGGCGTTAGAAGTGGAGCTTCTAGCGCGCATTTTATTTTATACGTTCCTGGTGCTATTTCCAGCGCCTACAATGAACCAGGATGCGTCTTGCCTTTAGTAAACTCTCTTTATGACATTTGACCTAACTCTGACTCCAGGATACTCTGACTGCAGATGATTGCTTTGCGATTTGGTTATGTACAATTTCATGAAAAGGATATGGTCCTGTGAGTGTGGTCGTAGCGGCCATTTGGCTAATGGTGTTTTTCATACCGGCATACCTTCCACTTTATTATGAAATAAACATCCGATCACTTATCAAAAACATACATTTTTCTTTGAATACCAAAATAACACCTCTTGTTGGAAAACCCTATATGTTAGGCTATTGCATTTACGCAATGGTCGAGATTTTCTTGAGGAGCTCAACATAAAGTTTGGCCCATTGTCCCTGCGGGAGATAAAGAAACAGACTTGAAGCATTTATGTCAAAGCTTTGTTTCCGTCAGAGCGGGAGTATTGTCATGGATTGGGCTTCGAGACACATTCTAAGAGATCTGGAGCATAACCACTGCTATTAACAGCTCGCTTAAGGTTAGACTATACTACTTGTGCCTATTTGAAATACAACCATGTTGAATACAGCCTGTGTTGCCACACCAAGGCCTTTTCTAGAGGGCCTGCTTCACCTTCTTTTAGGTACGGGGGCATTTTTGTTGTGTATAGTTTGTTGGTACTTATGAGTATTGACGTAGAACATGTTTGATGCCGCGACCAAGTGTTAACTTTTTTTTCGAATCGTTCTCTTCGAGTTGCCACATTTGTTTGTTTTCAAAAAGCTATGCATTCATGTTGTGGTCTTTTTTTTTTTGCCGGACAATCTCTATGGGCGTTGGCCGTGGTAAATAGAATAAAGGTTTTGAGTTTAGTTGTTAACTTTGAGAAGCCTAATATGGTTAGCATTGGTCTGTTAATGGAATATTAATTGTCGCTTTCAGTGTAATCGAGGGGAATAAGCCGGGATTGCCGGCAATGCCGGATAGGTTGTAAAGCTTTTATACGGTTTGTCATAAAGTGGAGGATATACACTAAAGGGTGAACCAAAATACTGCAATCTTGAATGCAATCAGCCTTGCAGTAAGCATTCTTTTCACAACAAACGGTGTCCTCTTTGTGTGAAATACAGGAGATTTCTAGAAAAATATAAACTTAAAAAAGAAAATGAATTCAGATTTCAGGGAAATCTGTTCTATTTCCTACCGTAAGCCTCAAGCCTTATATTTATATATTCCCCATTTAAAAAGAAAACGATTTCGAACATCAACCTGCGCATGCTTTCTAAGCGACACACAGCAGATTTCGAAGCCACCAATCAGCTGTTTATCAGTTCGAAAGCATGCGAACGTTGTCGTAGCTTAGACTGTTGGACTACGGTATCTCAGGATTTTGTCTAAATAAAACTTAAAGATGTTCTCATTATTTCCCCCATATATAATATCATCTTGTCTCCTCGTCTTTTGTCTTTCTGAGTGTTTCCCTCCCTTTAAAAACAAACAACGTGCAAACCATACAACGCACAGAGGGTTAGAATAGCCTGTTTTCTTGGATTAATTAAAAAAAAAAAAATTAAGTATCGTTAAAATTTTTTGCACCCGGTTACAGTATATAAAATTCTACATCACTTGTCGTTAAAATAAATGTCAAAAGTGGTCTGGTGTTTTTGTAGTGAAACTTCAAAGTCAAACTTCATAGAAATTTTTGTGCAAAAAATGCCGAAAAAAGTGAAAACGTTCCCGTTGAAAATTTTATTTATTTTAAAAAGTATTGTAAAAGTTAAACATTTTTCAATGGAACCATCAAGTTCAGGTTATTTTGCAAATACGTCGTTAACATTTGTGTATCAAATTGTGTGTGGAAGTGATTTAGATGTAGTTATTTATATTGAAAATGCCAAAAAAAATAATATTTTTATATTTTAAATGGATATATAGTTATTATTCGTCCACATTCGTGTCATAATTTGTTGTTTATATTAAAGAGGACATAAATCTGTGTTATATTGCAAAATTTTACGCTGCCCTTTTGTGCTTTTTAGAAGCCATGCATTGTTTAATACAAGTGTTGCAGCAGTCAAATTAGCTAAAAGTCACATTGATCTCGCGACTGGTGCTGTTGTTGTGTGTTGTGTTTTGTTGTTTTTCATGTTACTTTTTTCTATTTATTTGTGCTCTTCTTTTCCGTATATTAATGTTGTTATTTTTGTTTCTTTTAATAATATTCTTTGTTACAATAATATTTTGTTTTTGTTTATTTTAATAATATTCTTTGTTTTGACAAATAGTGATTGTGTTGTGCAGTTTCAAGTAATAGGGTAAAAGGGATTTTTGAAATGGTTTTTTTTTTATTAGCATTATTTTTTTTTTGTATAGATACAAGTTCGAACGTTGTTTTTATACTCGTCGAAGGTTATTTGATATTATGATGAATTCAAGCGCTCAAATAATGAATGACAAGATGACATTTTTAGCTGAAGAAATCAAAAAACGCACCAAAACGACGTTTTTTCCAAAACGCTGAAAAATCTGCCGAAATAACAAAAATAGATGTTAATTTAATACAAAAAATGCACGTGTTGCTTATTGCTGTATCCAGTGGCCATGAAATTAATAATGAAAAATTTCAAATATATGCACACAATACAGGACGACTTTTTGTTGAAACGTATCCTTGGTACAATATGCCTACCACTTTGCACAAGTTTTTTATTCACGGACCCGAAATTGTGTCAAATGCCCTTTTACCTATTGGGCAGTTATCAGAAGAAGCGCAGACAGCGCAAACCAAGACATTTTTAATATGTTTTTGATAACCTCTGACCCAATTATTTCAAGCATGCGAAAATGGCCTGCAAAGAAGGTTCAAAGCTTGCCAGAGTAGGCAATTGATTTAATTGTACCTGCAGCTCCGAACAAGAACTATTTCAGTGATGTTGAAGTTGCTGATGCTGCGGATGATGATAATGATAATGATGATGATGATAACGATAATGATGATGATGATAATGATAATGATGATGATGTGGATGATTAACTTTAAGATGTATAAAATGCAATGTTTAAGTTCTCATACTGTACTCCTTGCACTATATACCTACACTGATATTTGGCATTACTTAATAAAATTATACTCAAATATACTTAGAAAACATTTTTTTAACTTATTTTAATGGTATTAACTGAAAAATAAAGAAAAATTATCCTAACATAGCTTCCCTGATTTGATCCAAGAAAACATGCTACTCTAACCCACTGTGCAACGTTTCTCCCCCATCATTCACTGATTTTTGTTGTTTCTTTCTGCCATAAAAGAGGTTCTAATTTCAATATTGATTTAACCCATTTATCTGAGAATAAAGCAAAAACCCCCATTCCACACAGAAGAATAAAACCGTCCGAATTGGGTTAAGCAAACAAATGGCATGGAATGTAGTATTATTATTTGCATATTGTTTACATATTATTAAAATACTTAAAAGTGGATTTTTTTTTTGTTTTTGTGTGTGCTCATTAATTGTTTTGAAACCGCAAAATCTCTTTTAAATTGGAATAGTATCTGAGAAAAGAAGAATGAATTTAAGTTGAAATGCGTAGAAAAGTATTAACAAGAGGGGAAACTACAAAAATCTCATCGAGACTATAAATTCCACTGGTAGGATTAGTCTCTGAGTTGTGATTGAACGACTGACTGACTCATTCACACTAGCAATCGCCTAATGCCTCTTAATCTGTCTATTCTTCTCTTCATACTGTGGGGGGGTTTTCTGGTTTTGCCATTTCGATTCTTTACATTTGAATGTGCCAATTTTTATTTCCTATTGACACTCAGTGTGACGTTTGTTTTCTCCTCGTGTTGTTGCTGTTGTGGTTGTTGTCATTTTGTGTCTACGAGTATCATTGTCACTCATTGAAATTGATGGATTACCAGGGTTATTACCACAGCAACAACCTCAGCTTCAATATACACATATACAGATTTATCAGAACAGGCAATCCTCGGAGAGTGTAAAGTATGCGATTATAAACGGAATCTTTACACTTCACAGTTGAGGAGTATTTGCAATTTATTTTAAACGAAATAAATGATAATTTGTTAATAATTTCTTATACTTGTCAATTTTCTAAGGTTTCCTATGTTGATACTTACGGCCTATATACTTAAATAAATATTATCTCAATTTAAAATGTACAGTTGATAAGCACCATCTCAACAATGAAAATCAATTGTGACGTTTGAGATTGAGACCCAAAAATTCACAAATGGTTTAAAAGTTGATAATTACACTTGAGATTTGTTAACAGACCGTATTATCGTATAAGACCGCATTATCCGAGGACTACCCGTACATAGTACATACATCATGTTTGTTAGGGTGAATCCATCAGAGGTTTGGTGCCAATACAACGAAGAAGAAGAAGAAAAAAACCAATTCATACGGAACCAAACCCAAACCATGTCAAACAATCACAACAAATACACAAACAACAACAGCACGCAAAATTGTATGGAGTCATAGAACGAACGACCGAACGAATGAACACATTCCACCTATCCATCCATCCCATTTATCCGTACATACTTAACCAAATGTCAAATCATCACAAAACCTCAAGCTAAATCATGTAACTGTCTCTATGGGGTTTTATTTGATGAAAAAGTCAATTATACATATAAAACACAAACAACAACAACAAAAGCTCAACACTAGATCAACAGCAACATTGACAACAATTGGCAGCACTTAATTTGTTTTTTTGTACAGAGAAAAACCGAACGAAACAAAAAATAATGCAATTTAATGCGTCAAAACAGACCAAACCTCAAAACAGAAACTGACCGAAAAATTAACCACTGATTTTAAATCAACTGGTCGTGTATCATATTGAGTGAATGAATGCATTATATTGCCTATAGTGTAAAGAGGGCGACCCCTTTGCGAATGATGAAAATGATTTATTACATACAGTCGAATAATTAAAAGAATAAAGTCAACTGAGTGAGTGAGTGGTTAATGTTCAAATGCCATTGACTTTGGAATCAAGCATGTGTTAGTAAAGCCCCATGTTGTGCGATTTGGAATGCTTGACGTTCTAAAGAACGTCATAAAGACAAATTAACTTTGTGAAAATATTGAATACAGTGTTTTTCGCTTAGCTGCCTTTCTATTTTTGCATGCCATCCTGTGAACTTAACTGAAAAATGTATGCTAATGAAGTAACATAATTTTTTTCAAAGAAATTAAAAGTTTTTTGAATGCAAAATATTCACAGAAGAACCGCTTTTCCGCTAGGAAACGTATTTTCAATTAAAAAAATGTTTTTGGTCTAAGAAAAGTGATACTTTTCGCTGTAGGACTTTTCTTGAAAATGAGTTATGGCGGTTATAATTTTTCTAACGGTATTCTGTATTTTAAAGCGCTCCAAAAGGCGAGTTCGTAGCGTGCTTGCCTATCGGCGTGGTGGTTGTGGGTTCGATTCCCAAGGCTTTGGTCTGACGCTGCACAAATCGAGTCTATTTACCCTTGGACCCAAAACATAGAATATACATTTACTTTGTATTGTAATTAAATAAAAACTCAGACTTTTTGGCCATTTCTGATTCTAATAATTTGCACCTTAAATTTTACGAGTGGTATTTAAGGAGTTCTAACTGAGTACTGAGACTAGACAGTCACTGAAAGATGTTTCCAAAAATCTGGTACGGAGTCAACCATTCGAAATACTGGTTTTGCCGGCCATATTATTCTAGTCAACTGCAACACATTCAAATAATCCTTCAAAATGTGACGCAAATTTGTTCCACTGGCACCAAAATGCTGAGCTCGGTGACGGGACGATCTGAGAATTAGGTTGTAACCTGTCTTGTAGCCCGTCAACCAGTTATTTGTAAAGTCATAGGCTGATATCAGAGTGCGCGCTACAAGCAAAGCAAAGAACGAAGCTATAATAGTTCGTGCTATATCAATGCTTGAGGTGTCATCGAGAGCGGAGCGAGTATAAGCGACAAAACATTTTTTTTTATTTTCTCTTTCGTTTTATTTTAACTGAGTTGTGGTGGACCGTGAAAAAAATATTAATCAGAAAATAAGTAATTAATAAATAGAAATTTTCATTTTATATTCAACTTTCCAAGAAATTTTTTCAAATTAGCACGTGTTAAAAATGTCAACACAACTTGGAATGCGAAAAACCCTACGAAAATGATGCAGACCACTTTAAGCGTAAGAGAGTAATCTCTAAGTCTTCGCTAGAAGAAGAATTATCATAGCGCAGTGATTAAAGACACATTCTTCGTCTCTTCCTTTATGGAATGTTTATTGAATCAGTATAAAAGATTGTTACCCTATAAAAGTATGGGTGTTTTTACGTGTATCTTTGCTTGCTAAGTATTTCCATAGTTATACGTCTCTAGTTAGAGTTAAAATACTCCTAAATGATTCTCGGTCCGATTAAAATAGGCATCACGTCTAAAACACCCTTTTCATGTAGTACGCATTAATGTTTGCTAGTTTTCATAATCAGATATTTGTGCATATTGTATTCCGGGTATTGTGTACTTTGACATGACCTCGTTAAGCTGGAGGGGAGTAGTGGTCTGTATGTCTCCACAGCTATCAAATACTTGACAGTCATTAAAACTAATGAACTCTCACCGAAACCGAAACTGGCAAAACATAACATAAAAAGTTGGCTAAAATAGAAAAAAAAAAAACTTAAACTACAACATGTGGAAAATGTGAAATACAAACAACAGCAACAATACGCAACCATGTCAGTTTAATTAGAAAGTTTAGTTGTTGTTTTTTTTTTTTTGGTTGTAATGGGTGTAATTTCTCCTCAACATGATGACAAACAAAATATTGTAGCAAAATTAAAATATTTCATTTGTTTAGTTCAAATGTTTTACTCGTACTTTACATAGTTTACGCCACAACAAGAGGCAACCGTTTAAATTTAAACATTTAATTTTTATTTATGTTAATGGAAAGTAATTTAATTTTGTGTGTGTTTTTTTCTACTTTCTGTCATTTCAGGTAAATTGCCACGATGAAAATGATCACATAAAGGTTTATGGTAATATATGTATGACGTGAAAGTGTTACTAAGTTAAGACGTTGCTTTGGAATTATGGGAAAAGAAAACTGGGAAGATAAATTGAATTACCTATTTACTGACATAGTACATTATGCCAAAGCACGGAATATTTCCGTAAAGACCTAATTTAAATTTAACATATTGTACATGCACGCGTGTTTCCAAGCCGCTTCCTTTAATGCAGTTCAGGAAATGCCCACTCATACTCAAGCCTTCATTCATATCGTGCATTTCATTACAGTATATAGCCCATAGTTCATCTGTCCGTCCGTCCTTTCATGCATGTTTATTTTCTGTACTGTATCCACAAATGCAGTTTTCTCCACAGCGTTCATGATTTCATTCGTAAACCGCATATACCATGTTTTAATTACGTATCGACCTTTCCAGCATGAGCCCGCCCGTAGGGGGCAGTTGTTTGTTTTTGTCGAGAAATTAAACACAGCCAAGTTTTAATTTAAAGTCGCACGAATTGCCCATAAAGAAATTTAAGAAAAAAAAAAATACTTTGTAAATATGAGTACGACACGGCGACAGCGTAAATGTCAGCGTCAACACACACAAAAAAAATTCGCAAAAAAACACGTCATGCAATAACGGACTCAAACAAATCGTTGCCATAAAATTAGCATCTAACATAGTTTAGTAATTAACTCAAATTTAAATATGGAAACGCACTCATGTCTATCACCCAGCAAACAATTTTGGGAGTAAGAAAAACAATGTGTTATACTTCAACTTACTGAAGTATTACATTTATTGTATTGTGGGTTTGGAGTTGTTTGAAGTAAATTCAGAAGCGCTACAGATGTAAACATCTAGAATTTACCGAATAGGTCTTTATAGGTTATACAGTGTAGTTGCAACCAGGGCTGTGGAGTCGGAGTCTGAAACGTTTGCCCGGAGTTGGAGTCTGGAGTCTGTAAACTTTGCTCGACTTCGTGTTTCATTTACTTACATTTCCCAATTTGCGTGAAGATAAATACGAATATAACTAGCAAAGACACAAACCCATACTGTTAACAGAGCGCTGTTAAGAACTTAACAGTATTCTGGTAAAGAGTTAACAGATAGGTAATAGATATATAAAAAAATATTTCTGGAACAACGGCTACAAAAAAAAATAAATTAAAATCATCAATCAAGTATTAGTAAATAGACATTTATTTCATAGTCCTAGATTGAAAGTTTTTGGTATTAAAATACGGATGTTGTCAATCCAAGAAAGGCTTAGGAAAAAGTTGGCCGACTGACGTTTTTAGTGAAAGGAGCCCTGGCCTTTCAGAATATACCATCCATATATTTCCGAACAATATCTCAATTCTCTTAACTCTGTATGGGTTTGTGTCTTTGCTACTAATATTTATCTTCACGCACATTATTTCACCTAAAATAAATAAAATGTATTGCGAACAATAATTAATATTTTTAAAATTTAAAATATTTCCAGTTATATCAATCTCTAAGATTATATTTATCTCTAAGATACAAACGCACCTCAGTGTAATATAGATTATAGTAAAAGTAGACGGAAATACAATTTTCAAAATTTTGTTTTTAAGCAACTGAAGTCGGAGTCGAAGTCGAGCTATTTGAAAATGCAATCGAGCAATTTTGACTCGACTCCACAGCCCTAATTGCAACACAGCTTTCTTTTTTTTTTTTTTTTAAGTTCATCTTTATTTCACAGCTTTCCGTTGTCCTTAATCGACCAAATTCCAAGACTACTGAAATATATGCGCGTTGCCTTTTTTTTGCAGACATGTAATCAGTTGAAAGATTCTCTTTTCTTGAAACGTTGTTTTATTCGTATTGAATAAAATGCTGGTGTTTACAAAATTAGTAAAAATTTCAATAAAACAAACAAGTGATATTCTTAATAAACTTGATAGTGGCATATCTGTAAAAGTGATTTGCGATGAATATAAAGTGCGCAAATTAAAAGAAATTTAAATTGCTTTGAAAAAGTTCGTTGAGTGGTTTATAAAGCGATGACGCCGAAACTTTCCAGTTTCTGCTGCAGTCTTAAAATCAAAAGAGTGCCAATCCATTATCAAATTAATGACGAACCCGGAGATTTTAATGCTGGCAACGCCTGGTTTGCTAATTTTAAGAAACGCCACAGTATACGGCTTCTAAAAAATTGCGATAAAAACATTCAAATAAACCAGCACGCTTAGATTCATTTGTGAATAAATTTCAAGATAATTTTATTATTTATAAATAACCTAACATTCTTAACAAAACCAATGAATTTATTTTAAAAGTATATGACTTATATGTGTGATAACATTTATTTTTTGTATGCCTTAAAGATAAGTAACAACCTCAGTTTTCGCCACGTCAAATATTTCTATTGCGTTAAACGAGGTTGCACTGTAATTAATTTAATTGAAAATACACAGACATCGTTTTGAGTGTCAGTAATTCGATTCAACTCAATGAGGATATTAACGCTAAATCCTATTTTACACAACAATCACCCCAAGTCGTTTTGAAATAATACTCCTATTTCCCTCTTGTTCTTCTGGCAATTGGAAATATTTTCAATTCGAGCTATGCGTTTTTTTTTATCAAAACATTAACAATTTACCCTTCAATTATTTCCGAACGCATTGTTTTATGGCCTTCAAATAAATGGCAGTGACTGTAATCGTCTGCTCATTGGTGTCTTTAAAATTGACACCGCCCAATGGAGAGGAGAAGAGGAAACCCCAAAAACAACAATAAAAATGTGACATAATAAATAATTGAAATTTCAACTGTCATTTTGGTCTTTCTGTGAACAAAACGCACATCAAACTGACATTTGAACACAAACACACACACACTCTCATACACGATAATAATAATAATAACGTGGGATTATTATTGTCAATTATAAAATTATTTATGGTATTTGTTGTTGCCACCACTGCTGTGGTTGTGGCTGGGCGGCGGCATATTTTCCCTTAAGTACCCTACTTTTTTGTCCACTGACGAATTTTTCATGTGACCATTTAGCCAAGATTCGGATTACTGTGCACTCATATATGGAATTGTGTGCATTTTTTCGCTCTCTCTCACTCTTTCCATTCTTTTTCGCTTTTGTACTAAATTATACGAGACGACATTGAAATTTGAGAATGTATAGAATTTCATGAATGAAAAATTATTATTTCACAAAAGAACATGAAAAAAAAAACTTCTCAAAAACATAAAAAATAATAAAAATGTTTAATAATCGTTTGCTGCGGTTGAGCCTGACTGAACTGAGTCATTCATTACTCAGTGTTGGAGTAGGGGAGGCAATACATTCATACATTTTTTATAATTTATGAAAATTATTTCACAATTATGGGTTAATAGTACTAAACTCATTGACATAAAATGTGTCATGAAATCATTGTTAAGATTAAAAAATCTGATTTATACTGAGAACATTAGAAATCTTCTCACATATCTTAAGATAAATATAATGAATCACTTTGTAATTGAGATTTACTTGGAATTGTTATGAGCAGCTACTGGTAGCTAATGATTTTGTTGTCATAGGAATTATATGTCTAATTATATAATTTTGTGTATTCTGTTGTTTTTCTTCTTCTAAGAGTATCGCTGATGGTTTCATGATTCATGGGCTTGTATTTTGTAAAATGTTTTGCTTTACAACAATTGCATTTTATAACATTTTGTTGGGAACATGAAATGTTATTGTTCTCTATGGGAGTCGCTGTGAAGTGTATGTAGGTTTTTAGGTAATTTGAAGCTATTAGCCTTTATGGCGGCAACACTGTTAAGTATGCTTGAATTAAAAGTCCATTATTAAATGTTACCTTAATGGAGAACACCCAAGGGGAGGGCCATCTCGAAAATCCCCCTCATGTACATTCTGTAAAACTTTATTTATAGTCAAGTTCTTATGAATTGTAGGCAGCAATTACACAGATCATCTCATTGATGAAATACGAAGCTTTGTATGGCAAAGAAGGTGATCATAAACTTAACTGACCGTCTATATCAGATCACTGCAATCCTCTTAAAAGAAAACTATCGGGTATCTAAAACTGAGCGTCCAGACCAAAACGTGTTTATTCTTATTTTAAACAAATCTGAAAATATCGTATAACAGAAAAATATTTCAATGTTTGATTTCATATGAAAGTGGCTCCGCTTAACAGATTTAAGATAAAAGATTTGGAAACATTTTATTACATTTGATTACATCGAGCCCTTACCGCGAAAAAGACTTAAGCGGCATTTTTCGATATTTTTAATGAAATTCGATAGAAAAGTATCCAATGCTCTTTATTCCAAAATATTAAAGATTTTTTAATGTATAGTTACTCAGATAAAGCAAATTCAATTGTATGCCTCTTTGATGGACCACAACAAAAAACCCTCAACTGTAAAATTTACTTTTCGGCGATTACGACTTTTTCGCGGTTACGCCTCGATATGTTTTCCGCAGTTTTTCTTTTATACGAAGAAAAAGTTGGACAAGAAATTACACTAAGCAAACGAAAGTCTCTGGAAAATTGTCAATCGTTAACAATATTTATTTATTTATTAAATGAAACACATTACAACTATTTCTGTATTGCGGTCCGTCAAGGTGCTTCACGACGACCCATAAATGGTTTTGTTTTGCGAACTGTGACTGCAAGATTTTCACCATTTTTCGTAGTGAATTTTAATAATTTCAATGCGTTGTTGAAGCGTGTATCGTTACATTTTTAGTAATGGCGTAGTTTCTACTTGTCAAAGTATAAAAGCTTCAAAAGTGGCAGCTACCGAAATACCGGGTGATTCAAAATAACACCTTTGGTTGGAAAACCCCTTATATTTGCTTATTGACGTAATTGGCTTAATCACTAGGTATTATCAGCTGTCAAACCATAATTATCGATATCGATAGCTCTCATGTTGCTTAAAAAACACCCTATACAAATTTTAAATAAATGTCTCACCTTTTCTCGGTAATTCTCCGTTTTCTTCAAAGCTGCTTTTCGTTTAATAGGAGAGAATCACTGGTACTAATCTACCTCCGATTTCGCAATATATCACTTATGAGGCACAATGCAAGTAACATCGACATTGGTCTCATCTTGAAAATGTACTTTCCACAGCCCTTGTTGGCTGGGTAAAATTTAAAAAATTCTCCACATCCCAATCAGAATAACCTTGCTATGTTGATGACATTTATAAACGCATTTATAAAATCATCATCATGTGGTTTAAACAATACTCATATAATTACATGTCGTCTATTAAATATATATTTTGATAAACGATTTTGTTATTTATACATACTACGAGTATTATGTATATTGAAAACAACCTGTCATACAATTTTAATTAGTTTCAAACGTTAATACCTGCTGAAATGATCCGAAATGCAGTAAACTATGTGTGTTGACAATGTTCAGTTCAGTTCAATCGAAACGAATTGTGTATGAGCTCAACCATTTAGGTTTATTTTTTACAATTTTTAAAGAATAAATATTGGAATGAAATAACAATTACAATTTATATAAATCTTAAAAGTTTTCCACGCGACATAATTGTAGGATCAAACTAGCAAAGTAGCCGAAAGATTATTTTTTTAGTAAACCATATTTTAACATTAATATATTACCGAACGTTTTTTTTTTCAATTATTTTCCAACTACTTAAGAAATGATCACGTTTTATTGTCAAACATCAAAGCCTACCCTTCGTCGACACTCACACTTTTAGGTGAGAACGTGAGAAAGCCATCCAACGGTCATTCTTATTTTGGCATTTCCTTGAAAGGGAATATGATTACCTATTGACCTATATGGTTAAACTCCAACTATTAAATTTCGTAGTCATCGACTGTAGAGTGCTTTCAACAGACATTCGGACTGGGCATTATGAAGATGTTTGAGGTTCAAATGGCACTTCTGCTGGGTCGCCATTGAATATTTGTAAGTGTTGCAAACCTTCGGACCAAACGAATATTCATTCATATAATCATATTATGGATGGTAAATGTATAATAACTTTAAAATATAATAATAAAGTATTTTTTAATAGCATTTTAATTATGTACATATATAATTACACATGTATATGTCTACATAAATAGATCAACTGGGGATGTGAAACAAGCCAACACACGTCGTACACTGAAAGGAAAACATTAAAATAATGGTAATGAGGGAAATCCTGGACTTTATACATAAATTATTGTCAAATGGATTTGTTTTTAGAAAATGTATTTAAAAAAATAAGACGTAACATTTTTAGCCCCCTTTGAGAATTTGGCGACGGACCAAAATAAACCCCACGAAAATACTCCATAAAAGTGAAAATGAGCCCTAGGATATTTAACAAAAAACCATTGAATGTATGTAAATATTAAAAAGGGGTATAAAATATTTACTGGATCCAATTTTCATGGCCATATTTAATACAAAAGTAAAATGCAGCCCAATCAAATGAGATTGGGATCATGTTCCGTATGTAGGTTTGGGGTGCAATTTCCAATTGCGATGAAGTTTCGAAGTTTTGGGGAGTTATTTCCATATAGACATGTTTAATGTGGCAAAAAACTATTTTTAAAATTTGTCATATAGCTTTTTTTTTATTTTTACCCATAAAGAAAGTTGTAATGAGTAGAGTATTTGTGGCCGAATGTAAAATGTTTGTTTAAAATTTCATTTTCTTAATAGACCCCACGAAAATACTCCATAAAAGTGAAAATGAGCCCTAGGACATTTAACAAAAAACCATTGAATGTATGTAGTTAAAAACGGATATAAAATATTTACTAGATCTAATTTTCATGGCCGTATTTAATATAAAAGTAAAATGCACCCCAATCAAATTAGATTGTGATCAAGTTCCGTATTTAGGTTTCGGGTGCAATTTCCAATTGGGACGAAGTTTCGTATTGCAATTTAGGGAGTTATTTCAGTATAGACATGTTTAATGTGGCAAAAAACAACAAACGAAAACCAGAACCAAAAATGTACATCTGACATTTTTTAAAATTTGTCATTTAGCTTTTTTTTATTTTTACCCATAAAGAAAGTTGTAATGAGTAGAGTATTTGTGGCCGAATGTAAAATGTTTGTTTACAATTTCATTTTCTTTTCATTATTTAGTTTGATTTTTGTTGAAAATTTGTTCACATCGCTTTTCTTATCATTTGCTGTATTTGCAGACCAAATTTGTTTCCGAAATTGGGGAATATTTTGGGGTCCCTAAAATAAAATCCCAAAATGGCCCTAATGTTTACTATTGAGATCAACAAACACGAACATTTTGGAGCATTTTTGCCAATTCAGTTGGACCAGTTTTTCCATTCTAATTTGAGGGCTATTTTTAATACTTTTAATTTTTAATACAAATTTCTCCTTATTTATTTTTTAATGAAAAAAGACCCATATTTCAATAATTCTAAATTATGTTTTGTTGTTCGCAATGGTTTTGGCACAAAACGTCTCTTGTTTTTTTTTTATTGTGGGGTCATTTTTCGACATATTTCCTTTTCATACATTTTTATATATTTTTTGGGCATTTAATATTTTACAGCCAGGGATTTTTCGATTGCAAAATAGATTGCAAAATTGCCATGTGTCATTTGTTGTATTCAATCTATTTTTCAGGAATCAGTATTTTTACTAAATAAATAAGTGTTGCCTGAAATTTTGCCCCAGGAACATCTAAGTGTAAACTAAAATTTCCTCCCAAATGGGAAAGTGGGCCAATATTTCGCTGTTCAATTTCATAATGAAAATGAAGCAACAAGAAATGCATTTGGGCCCAAAAAAAATAGTTTTTTATATATTTGTACAATTTGTAGTTTTTGAAGCCCATTTATGATTTGGAGTCTTTTTCTTG
Source organism: Hydrotaea cyrtoneurina (assembly GCA_958296145.1). Taxonomy (NCBI): domain Eukaryota; kingdom Metazoa; phylum Arthropoda; class Insecta; order Diptera; family Muscidae; genus Hydrotaea; species Hydrotaea cyrtoneurina. The sequence continues at coordinate 43,210,810 of OY282514.1, read as the reverse complement.
GGGCACATATTCATGCCGACAAATTTGCCAGCCATCTCCGTTGACTCGGGGTTTCTCAAGTATTCTACAACATAAGATTGCATCACATAATCGTGCATCCATGTCTACTCAATACAGAAACTTAAGCGATCATTTCATATTACGCTTAGTAATGCATAGCTCTCTATGCAAAATAGGCGATGATCTACGATAGCGGTGTAAGGTAAATATGCCTATTTTTTTTTTAAGGAAACTGATGTTTTCCTTCAGTGTACCTGTGTATGTGTATACGTATGTTGTTTTCCATAGTTTTCCTAATACAACCGCCGGTAACCGGCAAGTGATTTAAAATGCAATTTAAATTAAATATTTATATTTACAATGAAGCCAATCAAAAACATTTACATCCTTTTACGCCCCCAACACAAGTTAATAAGTCAAGTCCTAGCTCCCTTCCGGTCACAACTTCATATCATGTCACGGGGTGACCTGACACACCTTCTTCTGCTGCTGCTACTCCTCCACCGGCTGGCCAACAGATGACCACAATTAACCAATTGCGCGTTAATTACACGAATAATTTTATGTTATTCGCGGGCATTTATGCAAGTACGTATGTGAGTGTTCGAAACGTGCATAATTATGTGTTAAATTCGTTGTTGCTCAGCGGAAAAAGAGAAATCGGCAAAATATTTAAATTAATAATACTGCAGAGCTTTTTTATTTGTTCTGTGTGTTTTTTTTTTAAATTTTCACAAAATTTATGTGCATATTTTTTTTTATTTGTAACAAAAGCCGATTACAAACCCAATGGTTTATGTAACCATTTTGTGTGATTTGTGGGCGGCTGTTGCGTCCATAATGCAGCAACGGTATATTTTCCCATAGAATGCAGACCGAAAAACAACAAAAAAAAGAACGACAGAAACAAAATATTTTACAACATTAATTTAGCAAAAGTTGTATTTTCATGTTAATTAAGGATATCCGCTAAAGACTGTACAAAAAGTAAAACGAAAAAAAAACAGGCGGCGGTATAATTTATAAAATTAATTAAAACTAAATTAATTAAAATGCAAAGTAATAGTTTAGTAGAGGGTTTTTATGGAATTTGCCTTTTTATTTGTACAAACGGCAAAATGTGTGTGTCTACAATGTGGTTTCAGCCACAGCTGCAGCTGAATGTGGCAGACACTGTATTGGCAACATCTGGCAGTTCGATTTATTAACTTAGCATTTGGCTAAACATATGATTTTGAGAAAATAATGGGTGTTTCATTCTAATGAAGGAATACATTTACGCTTGAAATTATACAAATGTACTTTAAAACCCAGAAACTTCTAGACGCCTTTGTGATTTCTATGGGGCACTTAATTGTGCTCAGCGGTGAGGATCACTAATGGCTTAACGGGCCTATTGCTGCAAAAATCTATCTATGTCACCCGGTTTAGCCTTTGACCCAAAATTATAATAGAAATTTATTTTGTGTTGTAATTAATAATAAATAAAATTTAATATTTTCCATGTAATTTTGGCGAAAATTATCAGATGTACTTAATCGGGTTTCTGGCGTAAAAGTGGCGACTGGTGGATAATAAACCGAAATACAGTTCAAATTTATATTCAGCAGATGGTCACTCACATCGATCAGAAATGTGTCATACACAACATGTCTAAAGTATTAAATTAATTTATTCTTAATTTCTGAACACTACCGGATTGATATCCACTTTTTACGTAGTCAATTGTATTTACAGTGGCAGAAATGCTAATATTAAGCCGAATACCCGGAACAGATACATCGCTTCAGTGCATAGTTTTATAGCTTAGATACATGTAAACACAGCGTCCTGATCCAAGAGCGAGCTTTGCAAAACTGACATTTAGATGACCCAAAGTAATGAACTGAGATTTATAAAAAAAAACACATTTTCAAAATGAAGGGTTTTCCAACAAAAGGTGTTATTTTGAATCATTCGGTATTTCGGTAGCTGTCACTTTTGAAACAATTATTCCTTGACAAGTAAAAACTATGCCATTACTAAAAATGGAACGAAACACGCTTCAACAACGCATTGAAATTATTAAAATTCACTACAAAAATGGTGAAAATCAGTTCGCAAAACTAAAAAAATTTTGATTCGTCGTGAAGCACCTTGTCGGACCGCAATACAGAAATTGGTGGAAAAATTCGATCTGTTGGGACAAGTTGGTGATGTGAAGAATAAAACCCGTGCACGTCAACAAGCAAACCTGTCGTATCTGGGGCTCGGAAAACCCAAGAGTTATTGTTGAGAAGCCTCTCCATCCCCAACGTGTGAGTGTTCGGTGCGGTTTAAGGTCCTGCAGGGTCATTGGACCCTACTTTTTCGAAAATGAGGTTGGATCAACAGTTACGGTGAATGGATTGCGCTATCGAGTGATGATTAATGATTTTTTATGGTCGGAGTTGGATGATATTGATCTGGACAACGTTTACTTTCAACAAGACGGCGCTACGTGCTACACAAGCAACGAAACCATTGCTCTTTGACATCATTGGTGTTGTGAAAAAAAACACCGAAAAAAATTATTTTGAAAATGTTTTCATCTTAATATCTCTGGTTATTCCAAAAAAAAAATTAATAAAAAAAAAGATTTGGAAAACAAAAAAAAAACAAAAAATAAAATTAAGGGTTGAACAACAAAAAATATATTTTTTTTAAACCCATTATAAAATGAAACGCCCCAAAACACTGGTACGACCATAAGTTTTTCAGTCCATTTTCATGTCATGAATGGGACTCTCTTTCACATTTTGAGGGTAATTTCGTTTTAAACTTTTTCTATTTTTAGGGTATTTGGTCTGATTACAATGCAAGTTTAGCTTGTCTTCCAAATTTTAGTAACAATTTTGTGCTTCAAATTTTAGCAAATTATAAGAAAAGCAAAACGAAAAATTTAAAAAAATCGTCCATTCTAATTTCGCCAATGACACTCCTCATTATAATTTTTTTTTCTTTTGGGTAAAAATAAACCAGAGCAATTTCTGATCTTATTTTCAATAAATTTCAATACGAAAACGGCCAACAATTTCATGCAGAAAACAACAGCACAATTTCATTTCTTTGGGATGCATTTTAATTTTTATTAAATATCGCCAAAAAATAGGATCCCAATAAACATTCTTAGGGGCCATTTTCATTACACACTTTCAATGGGTTAGCGTTTAATTTCCAGGGACTCATTATGATTGCGCAATAGCATCCAAATTTGAAGTCTTAATTCGTTTCAGCCTTGGAGGTCCATTTTCCTACAGCCATATTTTGATTTATAATATTTCCTACAGTCCTAGTTGTTATGTTATTACCTTAAACCTGGTTAATGGAAGTGGTGTGAAAGTCCAGAGACGTCCACATCAGTCCACTAAGCTTACATTTTCCTCATGCCTGCAGGTGTTGAACAACTGATTGAGACAATCCATCGGATGTTGTGTATAGAGTACTGTTTTCGGGTTGCCAGGGTTATATGGTTGTTAACAGAAAGTAATAATAGTTATAGTCGTAAGTCTTCAAAAGAATGTAACCCGCCGTTTCTACGTAACGGATCCTTGCATCAACTGCATATAATATATCCATCCTAACTCCTCTCCACCCCCAAATACTTACATTCTCCCATGTTTTACATCAGTAAATCAATTGCCCCCACAATACCGTACACATATTTTCCTCATTGACACTCTGTTGAATTTTTCAGAATATTTCATGAAGAACAAGAAAAAAAAATCATATCACAAAACGCTAAATATGTCAAACGCATTACACACTGCCGCCCTTCGGCCCACTGAAATGATAAATAGTCCACGGGCCACTAAAAAGTCAGTCAGCCATTGTGACACACGCACAGACAGAGAGACAGCAGAGGAAGACATACGGCCGGTTACACTTTGGAAATGCACATTTGCAACAGACAGCCAACGAGAAGGAAGGACAGACATTCGCACACATGACATGAGTCGCATTGAAGCTTGCAGTGCAACATGCATGTACGTGTATGAGGCAATGGTGTGTGCAGCAAATGCAGTCTTTTATTCATTCATTCCTTTAGTTATTGGAACACATCAATTAGTCAAGTGTGTGTATGTGTGCGTGGAGCAGGAGTGGAATTGTGGGCGGAGGGGGCTTTGTACAATGAGATCACATTGTTCATTAACACAGACGCTCTACTTTGAAGGAGAAATAAACTACAAAATAATACTATTTAAAGCTTAAAGTATAAGAGCAATAAACGCGGGGTGGACGAAAAACTGGGGCGGTGTGATAAGTGAGGGTGAACTTTGGAGATACTGGAAGCCTGTGTAGGGTATAGAAATTCCTTTTAAATGATATTTCTCTGGACAGTTCACCGTTTATAATTTATTTTACTTATAATCTCACTGAGATTAATTAACGGATATCAATTGTTGCGCATTAAATCCTTAAATGGTGACCTTTGGCCACATGTCATGCCATATTGCCCGCATCCTTGTGAAAATCTCTAGTTTTTATTACAAATTATTTTTGCTCAAATAAAAAAAAATGAGAACTCGTTTGAACACCGATAATCTCTGTCATAACTTACACTGACCCATGATTACATGGCCAATAGCATGTCTACACAAATTCCCGGCTGCACCAACAACCTCTTCGATATCCTCTCCAGAAAGAAAGGAATACGTTTCGGTTGGCCTGTAGAATGGAAAAAAAAAGCATGTGTATTTGTTGCATGCGTTTCATGCTTTCCTATCGGGGTTTTTTTTAACTTACAGAAATTTATGGCATTTTATAGAAAAAGAAGATCCCACCATCAGACACACAGACAGAGTTGTACGTATGTATGTATGTACTTTCATACGAGTACGAGTTGGCAGACCCACATTTCTTATACATGCAAGTTTTTGCGTTGTTTGTAAGAAATATATTCACTTTTTTTATTTGGCTTTCTCTACAACAATAACTGCAGCAGCGACAACAACAAAACAATAAATAATTTAAGAATATAAGCGGGAAAGAAATCCGCACACAATAGCCAGCCAGCACACGCTTAATGTCAATAATACAAGTATTTATGACCGACAAAATGCTACATAGTGTCTGAAAGTCGAATGGTAAAGAAGGTGGTGTAATAAGTTGGGTGGGTTGTGGTAAGAAGGGGAATTTAGTCATTCAAAACATAGACAAACTTACAGCTATACTCGAAAATGATTTAAAAGCTGTCTTAATTTGTGTAAATTTGTCATTTTAACTGAATTTAAATAATTCTTTTTTTTAAAATTAGGTTTTATTTTGTTTAAGTACATTTTCTGTTATTAAATTATTTTCAAAAACTACTCAAATTGAAATTGCAATAAATTCGAGTGATTATTAAGAAATAAACTAAAACTCAGTTCAATTAAAATGAACCCAATTTAAGTATGCATACAAAAAATATGTGCTCACAAAATTAACAAAAAAAAACATTACATTATTTTAGTTTATAAAGTATAGAAAATTAACAAAACTGTGTGAAAAGAAACTATTTTAGACATACTCAAATTGAGTTTAAAAATGTATTTAATTCACGTAAAAATGTCTTATATGAGGGAAAACTTATTAAACTTATTTTGAGTAAATTTCAGTACTTGATTTAAGTGTGAAGGAAACTTTATTATACCTAAATTTAAACATACACAAATTTAGTCTTGAACGAATTTACTTAATTTGTGTAAATTAAACTTGTTTTGTGTTAAAAAAGAGTTCCCTCACAAAATAGTGAGTTAAAACATCGCTCAGGTAGAAAAATGGCAAACAAAAATTTAAAGTAATGTGTTTGCTGGACAATTTCCCATACAATTCTCAAGTTTTCTTTAACGAAGTATATAAAATCGGTTAATAATATTACAGGCTTATACATAACTGTGCAAATGTACACACTATTTGAACCGGATATTGGAGGATGTTTGGGAAACTTCACAGAAAGATTGTTTTACCCGACATTTCAAAAATGGTATGACTTTCTGAGTATTTCTCATTCATTCTCTCTTGAAAAGGATGTCTTAGTAAGAGCTTCGAAGCTTTGAAGAGCTTGAACTTTTTAAATGTAGTGTAATTTTTTTTTTGATGCAAGTGGCAACTCTTAAATTTGTCATCTGTCACATATGTTCATTCCGATTACTAAAAATGGAGCGCTTTACGAAAGAATAAGGCGTTTTAATTGTGAAAAATTATCGGATTTTGAGGATGGGAAACTACACAGGCAGATTGTTGTTTTAATCGACAACTTCTATAACAAAAGTCATGTTTATCTTCCTGTTTTCGTTACACCGCTAGCTTAGATAATCGCTTAATTTATATGGAGAGTTAAGTTTGTGCCTTAAATTGGCAGAGCATTGTCAGCATAAAATATAACAAAATGCCAATATTAAGTGGTGCCAAGTGTACAAAGATATCATTAATTGTGATTTAATACAGAAGAAGAAGAAAACTAATACAAAATTCTATCAGAAAAGACGGACGAATGGCAGTAGTATTGTTAATTTAGAATTGAATTTCATATATTTGTCCACAACACTTATTCACCATGACTATTTTTTCAGATTTTCATGAAAATGTTTTAAAAAAATGTTCACAGCGTTCGCAGAATGCTGTCGAGTTTGTGTCAAATGACAATATTGCTAGTTTGGCGTTTTCTTTACAATTAAGCAAGCGATAATAGCTAGATTGTAACGAAAACACGCCTATTATGAATGTTGACCTGCTGAGTCATTTTATTGCGATGTCTTCATCAAGTTCTGGTCGACAAAAACATTTAGATTTGATTTGACAGCGTTAAGATTGGATCAGTTATGGTGCCAGCTCTGTAATAGCCAAAGTCTAGGCTTTAATATTGAACGGCCCTGTTTCAGTCAACACTACAGAATTCATACACAAATACTGAGGTGAGAACTGTCACTAGAAGTCAAAAGTATAGCCTGGTAAATACTACTTAGATCAGGTAGCCTCCGAGCTATATTATTCTCCGGAACTCTTGAATGGAGCCAGAATAGAACACGCGTGTTATGCGACCCGACCCCAGGATTTCGATAGTTCCATGAATCTCCGGCTGGTAGGTGGGACTTTTAGTCGAAAAGCAATTTAGGCAGAATGTGGTCAACAATGTCTCGAGTTTATATTGTAGTAGTTTAAACTTAGCTGTCCCATACTTATTAACCCTCCGATTAGTGAACTCCTCGTTGGCCTTAAAGTCTGCAAATCAAATAGTCCCCTTCTCACCTTGTCACAAACAGAAGGATTAAATTCTCTACCATTGTGACAACTCCGTTCAAGCTAAAGAAATGTCTCTTCTAAAATGTTTCGGTATCAATAAATCTGAATCATTTGATGTGTTGCGAGCCCGATTGCCAAACGTTTCTTCATCCCATAGATGCCGACCCATTATAATACACCTTAACCTAATCAGTGTCCTAGCCTCTGACTAGGTTATTGTCCGTCCTGGACAAAACCAGAAATACTCCACCATCTTTGTGTAACTAATGACGCACGATTACATTCTCCATTTATTTCAAGTGTTCTGTATGGATATTTATTAAAGACCTGTAGGTGTTTTTTTTTTCATTATTTTCTTTCTACTCTTTCCATGCACTTCATTTCATTTGGTATTATTGTTGCCAGTCGGCGTTGTTGTCTTGTCTACTGTTCTGGTTTGCTTTTCAGCCATTTATACTTTTCTATAGGAAATTCAAGTGTAAAACGACGACTGGTATTTCAAACAAAAAAAAAATGAACAATCCACGACTGTCGACAGACAGACATGATATGAAAAGGACAGACAATCAACCATACGCATACGCATCACTCAGTCATGGGCACATTTGTCGCTGACACAAAACACACGTACACGTCACATGTGGCAGGGAGAAATTCAGAAATTCCGTTCCTCTACAGAAGGCAAAACAGACGTCATCGGTCGTAGAACACCATCAACTCTGGGGGTTGAGTGAGCCACTCGCTACTCGTACTTGAAAGAGTTGCACATGCGGTGCAGTTTGTTCCGTGCTGCTGTCAGGCTGGATGTTCTCGATTTTCGTTTATATCACTTATTGTTATTTCCTCATTTAAGTGGAGTCTGGCATAGTGATGCATTCATCATTGACCATGCCATGGCCATTTCTGTTTGTGTGTGTGTGTTCTAGATTTAATTAAGTTATCCATAAATTAAGATCAGAAATCAAATGCATAAATTGATTAATAAATAAATCAATATCTCTGCTGTTGTTTTCGAAATGGAATAAAATTATGGGTAATTAAGTTTCAAGTCATGTGTAGTGGACTCCCCTCCCCACCACAGTTCACTCCCTCTGTGGCAGCTATTTCCCTTCCCTTCATTTGACACTAGTGTGCAACACGTGCTACCACCTCCTTTGCCGTCATAGTTCCCTCCCTGGCGCATTTGTTTCATATATTGAAAATAATTATATTTGTGTTGTTTATTTTCTGTTTTTTTTTTCCTTCCTCTAGGTTGCTTTTGAAAAACAAAATATTAATTGAATTTATTGGGGATTTCCCTCTTGGCGCTGGTGCTGAGGAACGAGAAGAAATCATTTAAATTTCATTTAATTTGACTTGTGAACTCGAGTCTGCATGCACTTTTACCCTCTTCCATATGTACACTCTCCACCCCTCCACATTCTCTTCGTCTATTGTTTCTTCTTTATGGCTGTTTGTTATTTTTATGCTCTTCGTAATTGAAAACTTTGTGTATTTTCTTTTTTTTTCTTCTTTTGATTTTCTTAAACATGTCTTGGTTTTGAAGTGTTTATTGTATGAAGTTTCATATGCAAATGTTACACACAAAAAAAAAAGTTTTGAATTTATTTTCTTTTTGTTGTGGGAAAATTAAAAAAATTCCCTACGAAAAATATTGAAAGAACATTTTCATGCTACAGAGGGACGAGTGGAAAGCACGGCAGCAGGAATCAAGTAATGTCTATGTGCTGTTTTTTATTTTAATAACAGCAAACTGTGCAAAACTTTGGCAGCATTTAAGTTTTGTAAAATAATTGTTATAAAACACAGTGGGGATATTCGGAAAATTAGTGGAAACAATTGTGGCGGTTCCAAAGTGGTTTGCAAGTTCCCTCTATAAAATGGATCGGATAGGTAGTGTGCGAAACTATCGTACAGCAAGGATCGTATCCTGTGATGCATATCCACCATTTTTTTTAATGATTGTTAATGTGGGTGACTTTATAACAAAGAAAGTAATTAGCTGTGGCAAATTTTATGAAAACGACTTCGGTCGTGTGCCAGTTTAAGCGAAGATTGTATTACCCTTCAATGCTTAGTTCATATTTATTGTCGGAGAAAATAAAGATGTCAGTAACTACACGGATATTAATTTATAATTAAAATCCTTGTCTGTATAAAACATAAAAGAACAAACTTATCAATAATTTTTCTTATTTAAATGTTCCCTAACAAACTTTTTTTTATTTAATTTCCTTTCAGGTAACTATTTTTGGAATATTATAGGGTACAACCTATATGATAAGTAAGTTACAAAAACAACACGATAAAAGCTGTTTTCCACCGTTACCGCGGAGTATTCCATGGAGGTTTATCATCTGTTTATCATGTGTATTTCTCTGACAGACAATTAGTCTCTCTTGTGTTTCATTATGTCAGACTCGTGCTATTTCATTGCCCTCAACTGTTCACTCTTTGGAAAATCTCCACACACATCTTTAACACAGTTTCAATGAACAAAACTCATTACATTATCCATAGCTATACAATTAGCCTAGATGGTAAAAGAAAATCGGTATTGAAAAAATAAACAAAGATCGAATCGTAGAAAATTATAGATAAAGTAGAAGAAGAATCGTTTATGATTGTTTTCAAACTACGATTATTGCACGAGTGTTAAAATGAAAACCAAACAAAATGCATCGTCATTGCATGTTGATGTTTATCTGAAAGATACACAGTTTCAATATTTATTAAGAAATATTATTTGTTTAAATACAATGTATGTATGTATGCACAACAAACTAAAACACACTTGCTCTCTCTCTCTCTCTCTCTCTGTGTATTTGTATTTTTTCTCGTTTAAATCTTCAAATATAAAATGTCTATGAAGCTTTCCATATAAAGTAGAACCACTGAGTATGCTACAATGGTATTTGCACGTGTTCTTACGAGAATGACGGAGTTTTTGTATTTTTAAAAAAAAAAAAATAATACAATAAAAATTGTGAATCGCATACTATTTCTGTGATTGTTGTGCTATATAAGCCTAACATGCCTAAGTTTCTTGTCGCAACAAAGTTGGGCAGCAGATTTGAATGATATATATGATTTTCAAATCATAATGTCATTGAATATTCCTAGCTTAAAGTTCTGGACTTGAAGGCAAATTCTGATGCTCGCTGGGCTAGCCATATTTTCGAAAGAAGCATTCAAATGTTTAGGCTTTTTGAAACGGTGCTAGAAGTACTTCAATACTACTGTACGGCTGGCCCAACATGGACTGTAACATCCATATAGGGACGGGAGCTTCAAATATATTTGTGCAGCTCCTGGAGCCTGTCCACAGGTGAGCGGAGGTGATCTAGACTATAGTAGGGATTCCAACTCTATTGGTTCTTTTCAGCCTCGCCGGAACATTTGGTGGGGGATCGTTGTTCTATGGATATTTTAATGGTATCTGCTCCTCAGATATCCGACGTCATAACCCTGATGTTTCAGCCGGGCTATACAGTTCATTGTCAAATGACCGGTTGACGCACTATAGAGAAAATTCGGTCAGTATATGGATCACTCTTCCAGCTGTAACATTGTCGAATAAACGGTAACACACACTACTGCCTTTTTCGTCCATCGGATACCCTGTCATTGCATTATGTTTATAGTTGGAATTCCTTGAGTGTTAGTCAAATAAAAAAAATAGTTGTATATCTCATATATTTGCCTTTTAGCATTTGTTTTTAAATACAAATACAATAGTTTTGTTTGTTCAAAAATCACTTATTTTAAGTTAACTTTTCGGTATTTCATACTTCTCAATTTCACAAACATTTAAGTCCAATAATAATATAATAATCCCATACACAAATCACATAATCGGTAGCGCAACGTATGAGTGGAAATCGTTCCATTTGCATGCTAAGCTAAGGAATAGTATGCTCGTCAACTGAGAAATGTCCATCAGGCCAATAATGCATTGTTTCTTAAAAATTTCCCTTAAAACACCCTGTAGGAACAAACTGGGAAACTACTCTCAAGACAGTGACCAGTGCACCATATAATGTTTATACTGCTGAAATAGCGATCAAAGTCTGCTCCGAACAGCTAATTGTTTTTTCTGGAGAAGATTTACATGGCTCAGTGTTAAATTTCTACTGGTAAGTCCTTGGATTTTAGGAGGTGGAAATGACCTTACCGGGATACGAAACTGCGTTTACTGGGTGATATCATATAATGATCTGGTGGAAACTAAGGTTTATTTAGCTTCAGGCACATTAATAGTTACTCATGCCACTACTTTTTTTTTTGCTCTTCCAAAGCACATAACAAACTGAAAACGTCTTAATGTCTATTACCAGTAAAATCACAACAGTTGTATTCTATAGTGTACAACAGTATATTATGTGAAAGAAATTGCTAACTGTCATTGTGAGTAATGAACGCACTGGCATATGGTGGTTGCATGGTTTATGCAAAGAAGACGACACACACTGGGCATAAGTTCAAGTGGTATCATCAGCAACTTTGTAGTCACCATCGACATATGGATCAGCATCGTTCTGGTAATCTTTGTCATCATCTCTGTCCCGACAATCTTGTACATCGTCTCTCTCTCTCTCTATACACGCAACCACAATCTTCCTCATCACCGCAGACATTATTAACAACAGCATGATGACCAGCCACATTTTGTCAGCATCATGTTGCTAATCGCCACATTGCAGTTTCTCCGACAACATGTCTATCTTCATTATATCCACCAACGACATGAGTTGCCAGTTTGTTGCAACGAGTTCATGTATGAGTTGTATACACTAGTGTTGATAATGACAGATACTTTGGGTATTCGATAAAATTGGTATCGTATATTTAATATAATTAGTAGTCTCGAAATTGTTTTAATGATTATTTTTTAAATAGGAATTAAAAAAAAACTTCAGATTTAAAAATGTTATTGTCCTCTCAAAAATGTTAGGTTGCATTTAGGGACGATGGGGAAATATGTATATAGAATTTGGTTCTATTTAACATATTATATTCGCTTAAGACTCTAATACCCAACAGTGCCTCCCTTAAAGTTACACACGTATATAGATTTTGAAAATTTGTGTATTAGAGGCATACATTTGATTCCTAGTGGTGTCAGTAGTTCCGGGTTCCACCATCCAATGTTTAAAGAAAACCGCTACTTGTACGTTCACACATCATCTGTGTATCGAAACATCATGAATTGTCATCAACATCGTCATCATGTCCGTGTCTCCATCAAGACCATTGCTTGTTGGCACAATGGAAAGCCGGCATAGTATCGAGCATCAACGGAATGTGTTTATGGTTGAGTCACGAAATGATGCGTTGCATTTGTAATTTGTTATTTATTTATTCATTTGTGCCCCACCACCCCTTTCGGTTGCCCCACACTGTCATTAGGGCATTTCGTGTTTGCGCTGAATATTTACACATTGTTGTTGAATTTCATTTTATTTTTTATTTTTAACATTTTCGTTTCATTGGTTTTAAGCAAATTCAAATTTTTCAAATTGTGTATTTTGAGTTGTTGTTGTTGGTGCAGAGTGTAGGGGTTATTTGTTAAAGGTGTGGCATGTCCAACAACAATTAGAATATTATGTTTATCACATTAACGGGTATTTTATGTGCTGCTAACTGCCATCAACATGTGTCATCTCTCTATTAATTTCATATTTATGTTGTAGTCATATACACACACACACACATGCATGCGGTCAGACCTCCACCGCCTTCTCGTAGTTGGATGTCACAAACAGGGCCACTTATGTCACTTGGATGTGTGTTTTTTGGATCGTTCAAATAGGTCAACAAGTCAATGAGCTCAACTCATCATGATGAGTTGTTGTATGTGGGTTGAGTGATAAATGCTTAACAGACAATTTACTGGGAACTTATTCAATATTTGTTGGGTATTGTTTTTTAATTAACTCTTTTTTGAAGAAAAAAAAAGAACAATTGAATAAAATATACAAGTGAATTTAAGTACGTGAGTGACGCACCCCAGTATGGGATCATTACTAAGCGTGTACATCTTCTTAGATACAGTCAAACTTCTATAACTCGAACCATCATTATCCCGTATAAAAGTTCGACTTACGGTGACTTTGAGTTATGGAAATACTTATAAACTTGTTTAAGGGAATTCTTATCCTTAACTGCCGCTAAAAGTGCTTCGACTTAAAGAAAATTGGACTTATGGAAGTTCCACTGAAATTGCAAGTCAAACTGGGTTCGTAAAAGTAAATAGTACTGACATCCTGCTTTCATTGAGGAGTTGTTTTGTCAGTGCGTACTTACTGTAATTCCCATAAAATTCTATGAAGGAACAGACGAGCAACATCTCTCAAATCGATGATCTGTGCTGAATTTAATTGTTCCACTCACTGACCCGAACCCACTGTTAAAAGAGAAGTTTAACATGACATTGAGTTTACTGATTAAACTTAATCAGTTGAGAGTTATTTCACTAACTCTCATTCATTCAAATTCAATGCACTGAGTTGGCGCTAGGAAATTATGATATTGGAGGGAGGACAGAGTGAGTTTGTTGACATTTGTCATCAATTCGATACTGTCACAGCCAGCAGGAATAGTATTCCACATACGAAGAGTTCGGAAGAGTTGTCTCTAAAGTGCTTCGTCTGGTCAACAGGCCATTTAGTTCTTAAAAATCTACTCTGTTCATTTGACCCCACTCATAAATGTACGCCAAATAGCAAATAAAGATGAATGACAGAGTTTTGCTGCCACTCGGAAAAGAGTAGGTTCAGTTCAAAGTCAACAAAGAAAATGATAATTGGAGAAGAAGGTATGACTGATCCTGGTGGCACTCTGGCGGTGAATACATGTTGATTGGATGAGTCCTCATCTATAACAACTCGTATAGATCGATCTCTGAGAAAACCCTATATGAATCGAGACAAGGTAATACCTAACACCGAATGCTATAGGTTTCGATATGAGTGCGCCGTTGGAAATATCTAAAGCCACGACCTTGTGAATGGATCGACTCCAGCTCCAGAAAATCGATTTCTACCGAAACCATGCTGACGATCATTCAGAAGGCCGTTAAACTCTGGATACTTGACCAGATAGTGGTTAACGCCAAACGCCTTGAAAATTTCCAGAGTCACGACATTGTATTTACCACGGCGGTGCATTGTCCGACTCCAGCATTGGGAAAAGAACTCCATTAGATCTTCAATTGCTCGGCTTCTACGGAAGCTAATGTCCTCATGTATAAAACTGACCAGCATTTTCAACACCGATACAATGAATACCCTATTCCACAGAGTGTAGGGTATTAAATTCTTCTAAAAATTCTTTGACAGAGTTTCTGACCGCTGACTTCATACTCAACGAATGTATTGCGGAGGTCTCAGTGTTAATTGTCATTACTGGCATTCGGCAGTCATGAATCATTTATTATTTAATTAATGAAGCAGCTATTACAAATGCCCCACAAACGGATGCTTCTTCTTCATGAAGTCCCACACGGGAGTTTCGAAAAAAAAAACAAAAATTAATTATTTCAATTCCAATGTGTAGGTGGCTACAAACTTCAATTGAATAATAACAACGGCACTACCTAATTACCGGCTGAGGTCAATAACATTTGAACACACAAAAATATTTAAATTTTCATTTTGTTCATGGCAAAGGTTTAAATTTAACGGTAAACGAAATTCTGGAAAATGTTTGGTGGCCTTACAATCGTAGAATTGTATACGACACCCCACATCAGCCCACCACCAGCACCACTCTAGAGACTCTCTAGAGACATTCAAAATTTGTTGTTTTTGTTTTTGTGGAAGTCAATGTACTGTAAGTCATAAAAATCATATACCGGTATAGTTGTGCATACATACAAACGCACATACATTTGTGTGTATGTAAGTGTGTGTGTAAACAATATGCACGTGATTTTTTGTTAGTTTTATTTCAATTGTATTCCCTGCTTTGGTCTTTCTTTCTCTTTATGGCTCATATAACAATTGCCAAGTTGGAGTGGTGGCAAAGCCCAAAGACACCCAAAGAAAAATGTTAGTTAATAGCGCCTGCAAAAAGTAGGTTATACGAGTAACCGCCATCACAAATATGATGAATGTGACAATAAAACGCTTACGAATTTAAAACTTTTGCCTTAACTGTAAACTGTCAATGACTATATGTGAATAATAGAACTGTTTTTTTTTCTTCAATGAAATGTTCGCAGACAATTTGTGTTCACTGTCACAGTGTGATGTAGTGTATTATAGTGTGATAACCTAAAGAATATTACCCATACTAAATAAACTGTTTGGAGCTCCGTTCTGAATTATCTTCAGTCGGCGTAATTTTCGTTTGTTCCTCCTCCTGTTCTTCTTACTAAAGCAGGAGTCTTAAAAACTAACCAATTCTTACAAAATGTGGTACACCAGCCATAGCCAGGCTATGGTACAAAATAAGGTTAACCAATCTCACGTCATCGCCCAACCAAAAAACACTGCTATTGTAGTTGGCCTTATATTTAGTAACAGGTCTATTGTCGGCGTCCAACTTCAGTTCACAATCCCATTGTTCAGTTTTCTTTGAGCTTAGCTCTGTAACAAACATTCCGACTCTAGTATCGTAATAGTCGTGGAAATACAGTAGCTGAAGTTTATTATTTTCTTAACCGTTTTATTTTTGTTTTGTTTCATTTTGTTTTTCTTTCTATATTTTCTGTTGTTTTTCTTTCTCTACTCTTTCATATGAACATCTAACGTTTGCTTTAAAGTCATTTGTTTGCAGTTGTTGTATTTCACTTTAGTTCTCAAATACGCTATGTCATATATATGTACATACGTATGTCGGTATGTGTGCATCGGTTTCTAAATCTGCTGAATTGTATTCGCATTTGGTGTTTGTTGCTTTCATACCGTTAGTGGAGAAGAGCGTTTTGCTGCTGATGGTGTCGACACCATCTGTAACAATAGTGCTGTACGCAATTTAGCACACTTTTATTTCAGCTAAATAAACTTTAGTTTGTATGGAGCAATGTACAGATACACGTATATTCGGTTAGATCGAAAGACTGAAATATGAAATATTAGAATATTTCTAAAAATGGAATTGTCTCATTCAGACACCGTAAATCGGTTAAATGGATTTTCGTAAACTGCAAAGAATTTAATCAAATTTAATATTTAAAAATCGATCATTAAACTAATGGTAAATTAACGTAAAATGACAAATTGATAAAGCCAACCTTAGGGCTGATATATTTGCAAACAATGCGCCTTTGCATGAAATCAGTCAACCATTGTCCCTTGTCGAAAACGTATCTAGTTCTAGACGTTTTTCACGGACCTCAAACGCGATTTTGCAATAAGTTCTGCGCTCTCGAAGGTTATGGAGAGCATGAGTTATCCGCATCTAGCAAAGTATCTTGAGTCTAACGGCCTATTGAATGATCGGAAGTATAGCTTCAATTTTAAAACCGATCTACTGGAGACCTGATGGCGTTTCTTTCGGAACAATGGAGTATAGCTAGTCACCGGCTCGGACCGTGGCTCTAGATATTCCAAAGCCGTTTGATAGGGTTTGACACGGTGCACTCATATCAAAACTTATTTCATTTAGAGTCAATAATTCCTACTCCCGATTCATATTCTCAGATTTCTCAGAGATCGCTCTATACGAGTTGTTAGAACCTTATCCAATCAACATATATTGACCGCAGAAATGCCACAAGGTGCTGTTCTCTCTCCTTCTCTATTTCTTATTTTCATTGACGAATTGTTGGATCATACTGTGAACCCTTTCGCGGATGACAGTAACCTCTGTCATTCATATTCATTTAATCATCGGCCAAGTCCTCTGGATGTCGGGTCCAAAGCCGAACGAAGAATTACTCACTCAACCTTCGTAAGGCGACGATTTATAGGTGGGGTAAAATTAACAGAGTCGACTTTAATGCACGCAGTACCTAGAGATCTTTGTTGTCACACAAACGTTCCACTTTTCCAGCATTGTCGTCGATAGAAGTATACGAACATACGAGTAAAAGTCTATAGAAAAAATATTAGCCGTTCGGGTCCGGCTCTAAACAGAAGATTCCCGTCAGTGTGTATACAAGTTTTAGCGTGCACCGATCACTGATTCGAGAAAAGTTGCCCGTCTTTTCCTTCATGGATGGGGATAGTAGGGTATCCAACTCGCCGAAATGTGGATTGTGTATCGCTTTCCTAGAGATATTTTAACGGTATCAGTTCGTAAGATATCCGTCGTCTGTTTCCTGACGTAAGAACATTTAGCCGGGATACACTTCTATTCAGGATTCTCGCCCTAATGAAAAATGTCGTAAATAAAAAATTAATGCAATATTATTTACTAAAACTATTAGTAAATATTGTAGAAGCAGGTCAATAAAATTAATTACAATAATAATGTTATCACTGTACTAAAAAATATCCGCAAAATAATTTCAATAAGTAAATAAAACGTTTAATTAATTGAATGAACATTTTCATAATTTACCTGAAATATTTCATTAGGTCCAATTACTAAACAATTCCATAAATGTTTAAAAAAAAGTTATTTTATGTTATGTATGAATAAGGTTCTTAATTACAGCAAAAAATCACGGAAATAAAAAATGTCATCAAATCGATGAAAATAACATTGTATTAATGAAAATGTTCATTAGGTTAATGAGAAATTTCATAAAATTTACGAAATGTTTAGTTAGTTATTTAATGAACTTTCTGCACCAAAATTATTATTGCTCGATTAACATGTCTTATTTGTATGTGACTCCTAAAGATAACAAACTTTTCATATGTTGTGGAATTAGTAATTTCTCGTTCCAGCCTATTATGTATCTATTCATATGTAAACACACACACCTACAATACATACACATATACTTGTATACCAATGAGTAATAACACTCATGCAATCTATGGTAATCAACGTAAAAGTATAGTGTGTCAGTTAAACCACATGTACAAGTATGTAATCATGATATACCTACATTGTACATGTATATTGTAGATATGTAAATATATAGGTAGTATATGGGCGAATTTGTAACCTTAGATGTAGGTTCACATGACCATATTACTCGTTTGCATATAGGAAACATCAAGTGTTTATATCTTTCAGTGACACTTTTGTGTCTTGTGTGACACGGACTACTGCCACCTCATATCACCTTTTTTACTTCGTCCCCCACCCAAAGTATGTGGATAATTATGATATCAAAAATGTGAAAATATGCCTAAACTGTAGGATAGGCTAATGCGACGCAGTGAAAACTTGACTAATACAGTTCATTACCTCCGCTAAGCAGATATTTTATGAATTAAGTTGTGTACTTACGAAGTTAAGAAAACTAACGTAGTGTGAAAATGCGTGAGAGATAACATAAGATAATAAATAATCTAAATGGAAATTTCCCTTTAGGATTATCAGATCATTAAAGTCTTATTCCGTTTTGTTCATTAGCTGGTGTCATGGTACACTATTAAATATCCATATCGCGGCTGATTTCCGATAGAAATTCGATAGAAACATGTGCAAAATATTAGAAATTAAAAATTAATATTTACTAAGATATAGGAAATTCAATTGTGACGCTTACGATCACACGCATCTTTGCTTGACCACAAAAAAACCCTCTCCTGTAAAATTTTCTTTTTGGCGCGTACGGCTTTTTGCGGTTAGGACTCGATATGTTGGTCAGACAAATGACTTCTCAGCACTTTATGTTTACATTTTGTAGAGTGTGAATCCTGCAGAAGACAAAAACTTAGCTGATCGCAGCTTAATATTGCTTAGCTCTCCATGAAAAAGCAAACATATAAGCAAACGATGAAAGAAAAACCCGCCTAATATTCGTTCGATGATTTCGAAATTTAAACCATAAAATATACAAGATGTATCTGAACGACTTGTAATTTTAACAAGACGAAGCTATGCCACTTTAAATAGTGAAGCAGTTTCGGTTTGAGATCGTTCATAAATCAAGCTTACATTTAGCACCATATAGATGTGGCCACTTAGATCGTGCGACTTTACACGACCATGAAATTTATGAGGCGTTAGAGGTCAATCACAGCGTGGAAAACAACCACCAGATGTTTCAAAATAAAACTTCTTGCTTGTATCACCAACATAGCCATCTGCCTTACAATATTTCCATGAAATAATCATTAAAATGATTTATCGACTCAAATAAAAATAAACACTTTAAACTAAACATTTAACAAGGTATTGTTATAACTACATCATGTGTATAGTTCGGTACGAAATCAGTTCAGATTAGGAAAATTCCATATAAATCCATCAGAGATGATTTGTTGTTCTTGAACTGAAAGTTCAATTTATACGCATTTTCTTACTAACAAAAAAAAAATGCATGGACTAATTGCAGTAACTTGTCACAATACATTAAATAAAATGGTAGAGACAACTAAAAAAGCGCGCTCAATTGTTACTTTTCCCAACCGATATTATCATCATAAATGCAATTCACATTAATTCTGTTATAGAAACAATCAGAGACTTAAAAAAAAATGGTAGAGATATAGTAACGGATATAAGAAGTTATAAGAAAGAAAAAAATGCCAGTAAAGAGTTCTACAGAAACACCGTGTCTTTAAGTTCTTATAAACAATAATTGCTTATAAGAAAAAATCACATATAAAAAAGAAATTCGTTGGAATTCGTTGACTATCATATATTCGTTATCTACAGTACAACTATTTTACTCTTACAATAATATTATAAAAAGGTTGAAATACTGATTCGTTACTGTTGACCGAAAGAAAGTTTGCCAATAAGTGGATTGGTTGCAGAAAAAGTAATTGAGGATTGAAGGTTGTTTTTAACAAAAGACGTGTCCACGAAAATTACTACAGAGAGCATTGCGCCAGTCGACTTACTACAAAAAACAAGACGGTGGCCGGCTCCAGTCGAGTCTTTTTTATAAGCCGGGACTCAACGGGAAATGAGCTGCGACTGGTAGTCGACTAGCGCAATTCTCTATTGTTGCATTTTTTATTTCATTATATTTTTGTTTTTCACAAAATTGTTTGTATTTCAGTCGATTTGAAGCTTATCCCATATTTACCATATTTTTATTTACTTCTCGTACCTAAATATTCTAAAATGTTTCTCAAATCTTATTAATGTATTTTTGTTTTATTTTACTTACAGGTAATTACATGTTTGCCAGTTTTTTTTTGACTACATCAATTATTTAATATACTCAGAGTAAGTTGCTTCAACCATGACAGTTGATACATACACATTCCAATCAAACTAGTGAATGACACTGGCTTGATCAAATTTGTTGATTTGATGAAATTAGTCACTCATCATTGAATTAGTTAATCTCGCCTAAAGTAGTTGTCGAAGTAATTCAGACAAAAGAAGTGGGTGTTTTGCATTCACATCCGAGTGATGACTAGATTATCTGCCACTTGAAATATAAACAAGTTGGTTCAGAACATAAACATAATTGAGCAGTGTGGGTATTCAGGTAATGCCACAATAGATCTCTAAATATAATCCCTGGTTTTCTAAAATGAAACAAACTAAATGTCAACAATACGTAACAAAATCAATGAATCAAACTCTTAAATGCTTTTAATGAGTTGCTCCTACTTATCATTATATTTTTTTTTAATCCAAATTTTGATCTAGTCAGAAAACTGTACTTCAGTTCATTGAAGACTAAATGATGACACTAATTGCAAATAATATTTTCCTTCAGTGTACGATCAGCCAGAAATTAGTGAAATAACTGATATCCGTTAAGCGCCCCGGTAGGAGAGTTGGTAGCGTGCTTGCCTATCAGCGTGGGAGTCGAGGGTTGCTCTGTCGCTGCAAAAATGCAGCCATATAGAGAAAATTCGTTCTTTAGCCGAACCGTTCGTATGTGGAATAATCTTCCAGCAAATGTGTTTCCTGCCAGATGTGACATCCAGAAATTCAAAACAAATGTCAACAAACACTACTCCCTCTTTCCTCCTTCCGATACCCTAATTTCCTTCCGCTAACACAATGCATTGCATTTATAGGGGGCATCCCCTGAGTGTTGGCCAGCAAAAAAAAAAAAAAAAAAAAAAAATTAAATAAAAAAAAACTGATATCCATTTTGAAGCTGCCACATTAGTCTTTACAGGTCGATTTCTTAAATGTGTCAACATTTATATTTCTTTTAATTATTGTTAAGCCAATCTGCTTTTGGAATTCTTGTGTCGCTTACTCACCAGTTTAAAATGTAGGGTGTGCATTAAATTGTTCGGTTAGAACAATATTTCAAACGCAATTAGTTGAAGCTGTGCGCTGGTCTAGTGACCAGCATTATTCATACAGCGATGTTGACCTTTTTAATATTAATAATTAGAAAAATTAAAATAGTGATATACGAGGGGTGCAGCTCACATTTCCAAGCGAGAACAAGAATAGAACAATTGGCGCTATAACTGAAAATTTAACTCAATTAATAAAACTGCAAACTTAAATTTCTGGTCCTGAGGCCTCCATCATCCAAAGCTAATTGTCTATTAGTAGAGTGAGTAGTTCCGGAAGAAACTAACATGGTATTGTAGATGAAGTGTGCAACTAAATTTGCTAAATCTCTTGATCTAGCATCGTCGCACAGTGGCGCCATTTGAGTTTTTTCGTTTCAAAAATCATATCTCTTAAACCGAATAAGATAATCAAATAATTTAAATGGCATATGATAGATAATTGTTCAACCTATGGAATTAGTGTATGAGTTATCAGAGTTAAAATTTTTTGAAAAATTAATTTTATGGTAATTTAAAAAAATATTTTTTACCAATTTCAGAATTTTTTAGTTCTCTTTTCATGTTTCATAACTATTACCCAAAAATTTTGTTTATGCTTTGCTAGTTATTATGGGATCTGCTCCTTCGAAGCCTAACAATAAGTTAATGAGTCTTTAAAATAAATTCAATAATAAATCCAGGTTTGGAGTTTTTGTGCTGCGGTTCTCTGCATCGTGTTGGCAGGAATGACAGCATTGACGTGTTCAAAATATTTTTCCTTGTGTTTAGAAATCTTGTGAAGTAATTTTATGTTTTTTGAATTTTTTTTTATCTTCTGCCAAAGTCTCCAGGATGGTGTCATCATTAAGCCAGTTCTCGTACTTGGAGTTGAATTTCCGAATGGTTCGGTTGCATTTTATTCACTCACCTGACTCAGCATTGTTCTCAGTCTTTTTCGTTGGCATAAACATGGACGAATCAGATACTCATAATGTTCTGGGCATGAAGATACCGGCTGGTCTAGCCGTATTATTGAAGTGTTGAGGTATTATAATTTCTAGTTGTGCAAGAAATACTTCGCCCCATCTAAACTCGTAAATATTTACCACCACACACATACGGCCTAAAATGAGTATAACTCCCATGTATGGACTGCGGTCTTAAAGACATTTTTGCAGATCCTGGACCCTGGTCAGGGAAGACCGGTGGTGATGATAGCGGTAGTAGGGTTTCCAAATTTTAAATGCGCAGAGTGTACTATGAGTTTCAACCAAAAGAGTCTACATAATTTCGCAGTTTTTTATACAAATTAACAAATTATGAGTTATTTTGGCATAGGACTGTACTAATCGCCGAATATGATTGGTTCCCAAGTTGACTCGGTAGGCTGTATATATATTGAATCACCGCGCATTTAAGGGATAACGATATTCACAAGATATGGTTCCCGATGTTAGATCTTTCAGACGGGATACGCGCCAATAAGGGACTATCATTCGTTTCTTGTCACATGGCCGATAAAAAGACCGACTCACTTCAAAGAAAATGCATTCTTCAGTCGAACTCTTTGCATGTGGCTAAAAGTAATTTGAGAACTAAATTTTCCCTCTTTCTTTCTTTTCCCATAGATATAACTCAAAAAAGCTATCACTTAAATTAATCCAAAAATCCCAACTCTTTTCATTACACATTTCTCTTATAACACTAAACTCAGAAATAGCTTAAGCCACTTACTCACATTAATCAAGTTTGAGCTTTTAAGCTAAACAAATATTTTTTCCATTTAAAAATAATGTATATATATTAACAACCCGAATTTAACATTTGACCCAATTTTTGTGTTTTCTGGCAGTCTTTAACCAAACACTTGCAAGACCTGCCGAACAAATGTATTTTAAAACTTAACTCGCCATTGTGAAGAGTATTTCTTGTTACTTCAAGTTGCAGTTTCTTTCTTTTTTTAAGTTTTCTTCTTCTTCTGTTTCTAAGGCGATTATATTCGAATTATTAAACAAAAGACCTCTCCATGTATTATGTTATTTTGAAATGTTGGTCTGTAGTTCTTTTTTTTTATTTCTTTCAACACGTTTTTTTTTCATTTCATCTTTTCTGCGTTCGTTCATGTGTAATTGGTTGTGGAGTGAATGATGGTTTGTTGTTGGTTGCTGGTGGAACACGAAACTCTCTAATGTTATGATCTCGAAAATTATACTACGATTATAATATTTGTATTATGATAATTGAAAAACGAATCGTTATAATTGTGTTGGATATTCTCAGATTGTTTGGTGTTTTAATAACCGCAAAACAACTGTTTTTAATTCCATTATTTTTCTCAAAAGATGGCTGTTTCTTCCCTCATGGCAAATATTCATAATACCGGTGGAGGTAGTAATAGTTCTGCAAAATTCACACGTTGCTTTATTTAGAAATGAAAGAGAGAAACATCAACAAATTTTAATTCACATAATGATAAATAAACAATGTTGTTATGTGGATTCGCAATGAGGAAAACAATCACTCATATCATTCTGTAAAACTGCTGATGAAATTCTGTAATTTGAATAATGAGTTGGCGACTTTCGGATTACCTTTCACCACCTGTTCCCAGTTATTATGAGATTCATCAGAACACGTCCCACTTATGGTTGGCAGTTGAATTGTGAGTTGATTGTATAACATTTTCAGCTGAGACATAATTTGGGTTACCGGACAGACAGTGTCCAGTGAGTGACAGTGAGCTAAAATAGGAGTATTCTAAATTACTTACTGATCGGAGATTTCATATGCAGCATCATGATCCATCACAGACTCAGAGCTGTCAGGAAGCCTAGAAATGGTGTTTCCATGAGAACTTATAGGGTACAAGTGGTTTATAAAAAAAAGTCCAAAAAGTACCATGAATTGTTTAAAATTTCTTATGATATGTGTTATAAATATATCTTATTAAAATCTATCTTTGGAAGAAATTAGTAGGCCAAAACGTTAAATATTTCTAGAACTGATTTCAAGTTATCCAAATTCCATATATTCAAAACAAATACCAAACGGAACATGTCCTAAATTATCAAGTTACGAAATTGATCGGGCACACTACAGAAGCGTCTGCTCACGTGTGTGTTTTTTCTAATTCCTGCTTTCACTTTTCCTTTACGTAACCATGTACGAGTAAATTATTCTTGTGCACGCACTCAAGTGCCTCATCTATCCCACACCTTATGTGCAACGCTTAAAATCTCAGTCTCATTATATTAGAATAGGCCTACTTATGTCTAGAACGGGTATGCACACACATAGCTGTGTGTGTCTGTGTGTGCAAGTATTATGCTGAAGTTTTTATGCAAATTTTTCATAAACGAATGTGAATGTGAAACCACTCACTCTCCTCTTAGAAATCATTCTCTTGTTTCCCGCGTACCTAAGCGTCAGCGTGCTCTTGGCCAATATCAACGCAGTCATATGCAGTAATTTGAATATGCATCCTATGAAGACTTACATCGACATTTTGCCTACACACATACCTGTGGTGGTATGTGTGTGAAGTCACACATGTGTAGGTACAAGTACATGGAGGCTATGAGTGTGTATCATCAACTCGTTGCATTAGACAATTTGAATTGTGCAATTGTAATCGTTGAAGTTAATTTGATGCCACTTAATATCCAAGCACTTCAATGAATAATGGAACCAATTACACATGCGCCACTCTTCTCCAACATTGGAGGACCAACGAGCGGAGCAAAAAAAAAAACACAAATAGAACCAGAAACAATGGCATCAAAAACACGCCACATCAGGCGGCAGGGCATTATTCACTGTTCTGCACTCCGATACTCCTTGTTAGGGGGGGGGTCGGAGTTAGTGAGGCCTTCAGCAGTTCCTTCGCGCCAGCTACGGAAGAAATCACTTTCAAGATGATTTAGTAATAGAGGACTTGGTTACCATTTCATACAGAGAAAGAATTGCAGTTATCAGTGTAACTTATCGGTGACAGGAAATTGCTCTCTGGATTACCGTTTAGAAGTATACTAACTCACCCAGTAATCAGTCGCGGACCGGTCATCATTGAATGGCTTGTTAAACGGCTTTGTACATCTCTTTTAAAAATCAAGGACACAGCTGTTTGTCCGCTACACTGAATAAAAAGAGTTTGGAAATCATTAAATTAATTGATTAATTCCTTAATTTTTCTTCAATTCCGTACATCAATTTGAAGAACATGGTACACTAATTTGATGAATATTGTACATAAATTCGATGAGCATTGTACATCAATCTGATGAATATTTTACTTCAATTTGGTGAACATTGTATATCAATTTAATTAACATTGTACATCAATTTAATGAACATTGTACATCAATTTAATGAACATTGTACATTCTACATCAATTTGATAAACATTGTACATTCTTCATCAATTTGATTAACATTGTACATTGTACATCAATTTGATGAACATTGTACATTGTACATCAATTTGATGAATATTGTGCATCACTTTGATGATCATTGTACATCAATTTGATGAACACTGTACATGAATTTGATGAACATTGAACATAAATTTGATGAATATTGTGCATCACTTTGATGAATTTTTTTTCTCAATTTGATGAGCATGTACATGAATTTGATGAACATTGTACATGAATTTGATGAACATTGTACATCAATTTGATGAATATTGTGCATCACTTTGATGCATTTTTTTTTCACAATTCGATGAATATTGTACATCAATTTAATGAAAATTGTACACAAAATAAAAATTCTATAAAAAAAAACATTTCTATTATGCAAAAAATTCTGAAAAAATATAAAACATTTCCAATTTGCAAATAGAAATGTTTTATTCTTTCCTTCCCCCATAGAAGTCTTTTGCAGTCCTTCTAGTCATTGTCTTATAAGGGTTTTAAAAAAACAGTTACATTTTTTTGAGTGACCTTTTTGCGAATGCCCCTTCTGTGCCCAGGCCTACGCTGTGTGTGTGTTTTTTTCTCTTTTTTTCCGCCACTGATTTGCGCAAATCACTCATAGACGCCCAACATCACCGCATGCATTCATCAAGGATTTATGTTTGTACGAATGTGTGTGTGGCATAATTCATTCATACATAATTTCACGCATTATACTGCCGAAGGAATTAAGTATTTTACAATACAAAGCAATTTATGCATGACTTTGTATGATGGAGGCATTCCTTCCTGCCTTCATTCATTCGTGCATTCAATGCCATACAAGAGAAAGTCAGATCAAGGGTATTGAAGGAATTTTCGATTTGACTGCAAGGAAACCAACAATCAACATAAAGCCAAATAAGTATAAGTATGCACTCAAACATTTACAGTTCATACAAATACACAGGATCGAGGCTATATGAAATTATGTTTTGTTCAGTGTACAGGATGGTTAAACAGCGTCTTGCAAAAACCTGTCATGGAACTGAAGACGGTGTATGTGAATAATGTGTTGCCAAGCCTGGTTTGTAAATTAATATTTTGCACTGGTATCAATAATATTGAAGATTGGAAACGGCAACTGGCGATATTATTCACTAAAAGCCATTCACTTAGAGTCGCATAGAAAAGCGACCACTATCACTTGATCGGTTGTTTGCATAGCATAACGGTGGGTAATAAGTATGTCATCAATATCGGGATACAACGCCTAGCCCCGGAGACGAACAACAAATAATGGAGGCATTTTTAGACTTCTGGGTTTAATGCGATGTATTGGAGGAACCCACATTCGTGTCATGTCTCCAAGAGACCTCAAGGAGTTCCTAAATTTTGTATCTTGCTTCCATATTTGTTATGCTAACATGATGGAAAAAACGTTAGTGGTTCCCGATTATGATTTCCTACGTTCGCTTTGTCGTTCTGGTAGCTCTTAGTGGATGGTAAATCAGCCGTTTTTTTTTCATAGAAAGCTGGCGCACGTTAACGTTCGAAATTCTGGGCTGGGTGGGGCAGATAGTCATTGTTGAAGTTATACACAGAAAAATTAATATGTCTGATACTGAGTAGAATTTTTAGAGTGTAATTTAGAAAGTAATTTCGATTTTGTTTTTGGTGCAACGAACTCTTTCGTAGTATTCTCCCTACAATTTTAATATATATTTACGCTCGACACTGATTCACTGACTCTGTCACGCAGTACGTAGGAATTTAAATAGGCATTCTATAATTCTATAAATAATAATAAAAAAAAATAATATTTTTTTTTGTACAGAAATTTTTTTTTTCCAAATTTTTTTTTTCCAAATTTTTTTTTTCAACAAAATTTTTTTTTTTACAAATTTTTTTTTTTTTTCAACAATATTTTTTTTTTCAACAAAAATTTTTTTTTTCAACAAAAATTTTTTTTTTCCACAAAATTTTTTTTTTTCAACAACAATTTTTTTTTCAACAAAAATTTTTTTTCCAAACACTTGTGTAGTTTTCTTTTCTGACTAAATTGTCCCACATTTGAGGTCTAGCTGAGGTATCGTCAGGCATACAAAGAACGTAAATAGGCACCTTTGCCTCCAAAAAGGCGAAGAGCCAATGTGACCGACCAACAACAAAATACTCAGTGGCCCATATTCCACATGCCGCTGTTCATTACTTTGTGTTCCTTAAAACGGGATACATTAGTCTATCTGAGTGTCTCCATAAAATGAAATCTCCTTTCATCATCAATAGCCATAGAATACAATAGGAACGAGCATACCTACTTACTCCATCCATCAGAAATCAATATCTTTTGAAAATATTTCTACGATTGTAATCATACAATTTTAATTATAAGCTATTTATAGCCCAACAAAAGATAATAAACAAACGACTAAAACAAACAAACGCATTTGTTTATTGTTTTCGAAGATGACAACGAATGCAATGCATCAAAAGGCTGCAAATGCAACGCATGATGATGGGTTTGCCTGACTGTAGGCCTGTCTGTATAATTCATGATGACGAGAATGATACTGATGATATATCAAATGGAATAGAGGACGGACGGACGGACTCGTAGACGATGTTGTCGCTGGCGTCAAATGCCTGCACCCAGGCACTATGCACACACTATTCTTGCCACAGAATGCTTGACAAGAAACGAACGACCAACACAACACAAAGTCTGTGATGGATCAGCAGTATAAAGGCTCTAATGCTGTTGTTTAGCATTTTTGTGTGTGAGCAATTGCCACATGTGGCATGATGAACACGACTGTCATTTGTTGTCAATGCTGGGGGATTGTTTTTATTTCTGTTTCTGTTTCAGTTTTCCGTTTTTGTCTTTCGCATTGAGCTGCAAATGAAAGAAAACAAAAATATTAATTGACATGTTGCAAGCCGAGATTAGTTGCACTCACATACACCTAAGCATCGTCATGTACCACCATCATGCATGTTGCACAAAACATGCTTGTGTGTACAGTCGACAGACAGACAATTTAACGCACATCATTTATTGCCATTAATTAGATTGATTGGTTGTTGTTGTTCAATTTTTTGCAAACGTTGTTTTTTTTTTGTTGCTTTTTTTTTGGTTAATGGTTTCTAGTTTGTTTTTGTTTTTTCTGTCAAGTTGGCTGAACTGAGTGCGTAAACATGGATTTCGTTGGAAAATAAACAATTTTAGTGAACTGCTATGTGCTGCAGTGCACAGTGGCTGAAAGATGAGACATGGTACATGAGTTGTCAACCATTTGCATTAACTGTGACTCCACTCCAAATTTTAAATTTTGAGAGAATGATGGTTCGCCAATATTTGACTGGAGTTCAGTACGCACATTTGGTCAGAGTGGCCTAATTTCATATTTTTATTGGTGTAAATTTTATATTTTTATTGTTTATTTTAAAGTAGACCCCAACAATTTTTTGGGACATAATTTCATAAACATTTTGGTACCCAATTTTATTTCGATATACTCTTTGGGCCATTCAAAAATTGGGCATTAAAACCGGGAACCAAAATATGCGTACGCACCATTAGGTGTAATAGCTCCAAAAAAATAATGACAGAATTTATACAAAGTTTTCAAACTTAATATGCGAGGCTTTCTAAGATGTAGTAAAAGATTTTATTCATGGATGGGGAACTATTTTGGGGTATATTTAAGGGTGTATTTGTATTTGCTCTATGATAAATGCCCCAAATGAAGAATTCCCCTAAAGAAATGAAAAATCCTCCCAAAAGCGCACTAAGAAAATTTCCCCAAAAATTCTGCAAAATGCCCCAAACAATATATGAAAAATTACCCAATGCAAAATCACCCAAATATTATGAAAAATATTTATAAAATGAAATAAGTCTGATGACTTGCCAGACTTATACTGATCATAAAGTGATAGCATTTGACAGTTCGTGTGACAACTAACCCCTTTTGTATGTTCTATCGATGCAAAAAAAAACACCCTTTTCATTTCGTTTAGAAATACCAGATATATCCAAAGAGCAAAAAAATAAATAAAAATTGTGCTAATGAAGGTTATATGGCATCAAAATACACATTATCACAAATTTTGTAGCTTCCTACATTTAAAAATACCGTCTTTATTGACTAAATTCAAACTGGCCGTAGCAAGTTAAAATAAAAAAATATATCTGTCGCGTGGTCTTCTTCCGTGTTTAGGTTATTTATCAAGTTAAAAATTATAAAATCTTTTGTAAAACCACCATATTTTCCGTTTTAGTGTAGGTTTTTTCTGCTTTCCATTTCAGATGATACTATTTTCCTTAACAATTCTTTGTCCTTTGTTATCCTTATTTAAATTTCCAGAGTTATAGTTCACTGAACCTTCACCTTGGTTTTAGAACACTGTGCTTTGGGTCTTATGCCTGACTGCCACAACAAAACTGCGATTTCGTTTGTTGGCCATTTAAATTGCATTTCGCATGGACTTTGCTATGAAGGGGTATCGTCGATTGGTTCGCTTTGTATTGAAAAGTTAGTTGTATTTTCTTGTTCTCTATCGCCCCCAGTATTCGAACTAAATCATGGCAGAAAGTATTTTTATTTTGTATTTAATACTGTTGTAGCTTTAGTTCGTCATTGCTTTAGAAACATTAAATTAATATTCAAAAAAATAATAATAGGAAACACCAAACACAGTTTCGTATTCTGGTAAAAACATTAAACATTTTTCGGAGTCCGCCTCATAAATCGTCTGCAAAAAGAACTCAAGTACATTTTTTTCTGAAATGGACTTATTGATGAAAAAGTCTGCTATAAGTCATAGTCTATGCCCTGTAAAAAAAGAATTTCATATATCTTCAAAGTAGTTTCGTAGTTATTTTATGAAAAGAATTCCCACACACTTTATCTCCGAAACACATTTATGTGACTTGAGATTTTGTTGCTGCATATCGCCGAAATGCCGACGACTTTACGAGTAAGAAGGTAATCTCTAAGCCATGTAGAACTATTCGGGAAAAATCTTTATCTGCTGGGGAAGTCTTACAGTAGATCTCACACATTATGTCGTCGAAATTCCCGGCTGTTAAAATCATGGAGTTTGACTAGAAAGTAGTTCGGTTTGTCTGGTAAAGTCTACGGCCTATGTGTTTTTTCGAATCTGCAATAAAATTAGTTTGAGATTAAAGGGAAATATTTTAAATAGTTCCCCTGTCACTGTGAAAATGAGCACAATTTTTTTTTTAAATTTTTTTCCGAAAATCATAAAAACAAAAGCAGAAAGAACCAAATTTTCTAGAACTTTCAATCAGTGCACGGTTGGAAACTCGTTCTAGCCGGAATTTATTCAACTCTTATTCCCTGCACAATTCGTTCTGAGTACGGACAGTCATCTATTCAACTTTTATTCTGTGCACAGGTCGATCTGAGAACGGTCAGTCGAAATTCGTCCCAGCCGAAATGTATGCAACTTCTATATTCCCTTGGCTGTATTTCGCTTTCGGCCTTCAATCGTTTGCCTTTGTATTTTATGTTTTTAGTTTTCGTTTTTTTTTTATTTGTGTCTCACGTCCTCTTACCGGTATATTTTTGCTTATTTTGCGGTTCAATTGAGTTGTTTCTCTTTGGTTTTACGAGCAAATTTTCATTTGGGTGAACTAATAGATTTTGCTTGCTGCAGCGGCACAGCGAAAGTTGTTGTGTCCGATTGTTTGGCTACCCCGTGAGTCCGTGCGTCCGTCCATCTGTCCGTTTTCTTTGCGTATTAAATTAGCTCTGACATTTTACATACACTCCAATGGATTTATTTGCCATTTATGTATGTGATTTATGTTCACTACAGTCAGTAAGACAGGCTGATAGACAGACACACACTGAACGCATTTAGTGTGTATTTTGCAGTTGTTTTTTTTTGTATCTCTTGTTATTATTGTGTGTCGTGGCTACCGTTCGTTAAGGCCAGCACTTTCATTTAATTTCGCAAATTTTTTGAACCGAAAAATAAAAATCACCATGAGAAAGTTGCAGTATGAACTGCAGTAAATGGAAATTATGATGGGCTTTCTTTGTGGCCATAACTAGTGATTGCTTTCAAAATGGATTTGAAACAGTTTGGGCATTACGGTAGAGTGGTGTTTGTTATGAGATATTTTTTTATCACGGTCATTGACATTTTTTGCCCAAAAAGTGTAGAAAGTCACTGTCAAGTAAAGTAAATGGAAAACTTCTCTAAAATTTGCATTCATATTACCGCCCTGTACTCCTCATGTCGATCACTGACACCTTCATGTTTTATCAGTCGAAACTCTTACCCTGTTGGCTGTTTAAAATATGAAGCAATACCAAATTTACAACCACTAATCTTTTGGTCCTTCGACTCGGACTACAGCACAGATGCTGTGCTTATAATGGGTGGCGCAAAAGTAAACTTCCGATGTTTTTTGGCAGTAATTAAAAAAAAAAGAAAAACTTTGATTCTTCTTGTGGATTATTTAATTTTGGATCTTTCAGTTGCCACTGACATTAGGGGCCAATCGCAAAATTTATAGCATTTTCTGATAGGAGGATTACTTTTGCGCCACCTTGTATGTATAAATCAAAAAAGACGATTCTGTTAAGTATATTTTTTTAAAATACAATACAATAATTTCCCCTTAAAGTAATCTTTAATACTCCAAAAAAAAACAATTTAGCAATTTGATTCTCCCATGTGGTCCTTCGAGGCGGTTGTTTCTTTGCAGCTAATAAAAAGTGTGCTATAATTTTTACTAACTGTATTAAAGTTAATACTCTGAACTCACCAGTTGCCATTTTGATCCCATTTCGGCAAAGTTATGCATATTACATTTCGAATATATCAAAGTTTCATAGCATTTTCTCAAAGTTTAGACGACATTGCAACATTTCAGAGAACAACTATAATTAATTTAAATCACTGTAATTTACCAAAAAAAAAGTTAAATTGTTTTTTGTAAAACTCTAATGATACCTTTCTAAGCCGAGCACCGACACACACGTGCAACAACAACAAAAAAACATAAGAAAACATTGGCCTAAACTCAACATTTCCAAATAAATGAGTGGGTTAACAGAAAAACCGAAGTAGAGAAATTAGAAAAAAAAAGAAACGGCCATAGAAACAAAGTGAGTGGTCAGCATAAAAATGTAGCAGCAACCGAAACTAGGAACAAACCAGCAATAACAAAAATTCACTTAAAAGTTGCAGCTGCATTCATGACTTTTTCTCCTCTTGGTCGCCGTCATGGCCGTCGTTGTTTTCAAACTCCATTCAAACTCGAGGTTTGTTGCGTTGTTCTTTTTTTTTTTTTGGTATTTCTCGTATTCGGCTTAAACGAAAAACACAATTTTATCAGCGACTAGAAAATGTTTTTTGTTGTTGTTGGGGTTTTTTTTTTTGCTTTGTTGTATTCTGCTTTTAACATTTTCAGAAGCATTCATGCAAAAGTTTTTCTTTCCAGGTTATTTTTTTGTTTTAATATTTTATTATATGTGTTGTCGTTGTTTCGTCCGACTGCCACAGCAGCAACAACAATGGCAGTTGCTGCCATCCACATCAGCAACATGCATGCAACGAGTACCCTGCAACATGGACATTTTCAGCTTGCCATCATCCAACCAGGTCTGGCGAATATGGAAACTGTTGCATGTGGGGAGGAGGCCGAATGAAATTCATTTAAAACAAAAACTGACTAGACGGGAGACATACAATTTTGTTTTACTGCCAGTCTTATAAAAGAAGCCAAAAAAAAAGCCCTCCCCCCGAGTTAAACATAACAAAACAAAACACAGAACATTGCTAATGGTGGACATTGAGAATGTGGATCCGTGTACAAACCGAGTTATAGGAAGTAATTTTGCATCTACGAGTAGTTTTATCGGAGGCACTGAAAGAAAAGTTGTGAAAAGATTTTGGCTGTAAACATATGAGCAATGGCAAATTCTCCGAGCAGCAAAAGCAAGGGTTTCGTGGTTAGCTACAATATAGGCATCAGTTCTAGGTTAGGTGGACGACTTGCATTGACCCAATCATTCCATTAAAGCACTAAGGGGATGCCCCCTATAAATTCAATGTACTGTGTTAGCGATGGGAAAGAAGGGAGGGGGGAAAAGGGGAGTAGTGTTTGTTGATGATTGCCTTGAATTTGATAATGTCATAGCAGGCAGGTAAAACACTTGTTGGAAGATTATTCCACATGTGAACAGTTCGGTCAACCGGCCATTTGACAACGAACGTATGAGATTCCCTGGATAGCCGCGTATTCCGGCTAAATGTTCTAAAGTCAGGGATCAGACGGCGGATATCTGACGAACAGATACCGTTGAAATATCTATAGAATAGCGATACACAACCCACACTCCGGCGATGATGAAGGGAGACAATAGAGTTGGATACCCTACTATCCCCAATCATCACCACCGCTCTCCTCTGTACACGGTCCAAAAGCTTCAAAGATGTCTTTGGAGTTCCTGCCCATATATGGGAGTTATATTCCATTTTAGGCCGGATGTAGGTGGTGTAGATATTTACGAGATCAGATGGAGTGAAGTATTTCTTGCACCGCTTTAAAAAACCTAAACACTTGAATGCTTCTTTCGACACTTCGCAAATATGGTTTGCCCAACGAGCATCACCCTGTACCTTCATGCCCAGAACATCAAGGCTGATTCGTCGACATCCACACAACCCATAGATATTGACGGCGATGCTGGACCAGTGGAACGATTGAGTGACAACAAACAGCACTGGGTCATTTGTGAATTAAAATCTACTTTGTTTATTTGGCCCCACTCACAAATCGTCGCCAAATCGCGTTGAAGTGAGTCGTTCATCGTTCGCCTTTTGTCCTCGACCTCCAGAGGACCTGGCCGATGATCAAATGAGTACGAATGACAGAGGTTGCTGTCAACTGCAAAGGAGTAGATTGGGTTCACAGTCTGCCCCAAAAGGTCGTCAATGAAAATGAGAAATAGAGAAGGAGAGAGGACAGAGAATTGTGGCACTCCTGCGGTCAAAAAATGTCTGGGTCATGAATGGGTTAAGGATACGGAGCATAGTGGTGCTAATTTTATATATATTTTTTTTTATACATGCTGACGTATTGGACATTTACATCATAGCGATATTTACATCATACAGCGAAAAAAACGTAAGCACCAAAAACATAATGTTTCAGGAGAGGGTTTTTTTTGTGGTCAAGCATTAAGGCGTGTGGTGCTTACGATACAAATGATATCGATATATTTTTGTAAATATTAATTTGTAATATTTTGGATTAAGAGCGTTGGACAATTTTCTATCGAATTCTATTAAAAATCGAATGTCGAAAAAATGGCGCTTACTTCTTTGTCTTTATTGATATTTTTACGGTTTTCAGATTTTGAAATTTGAAAAAATTATTTCATTTCAACAATATATAAATATAATAATTTAGGCGCCCCGGTAGGCGAGTTGGTAGCGTGCTTGCCTATCAGCGTGGGGGTTGTGGGTTCGATTCCCACCAGAGGCTTTGGTCTGTCGCTGCAAAAAAAAAAAAAAAATCTAAACATATGGTCTTTGTCACCCGGTTTACCCTTGGACCCAAAATTAGAATATAAATTTACTTTGTATTGTAATTAATAATAAATAAATAAATAAAATAAATAAATAAATAAAATAAATATAATAAATTGTGTTTTATTATTTTTATTCTGACATCAACATTTTGCTTGTTCCAAATATGTAGATACATATATATATTTTACGAAGAGGACTATTTTCTGCTTTCCTCTCTTCAGACTCAATAGCAAGCTATATTTTCGCTCAGTGCATCGCTCAACCATTCATGCATCCATCCATTGCCATTCAACATGCAGACGTTGCATATATGCAAAAGGTATTCATAGTTTTCATACGGACGGCGGCGAGCACCTATTATTACAATGTAGCATTACATGGCATTTATGTGTCTATGGGATACTCTTCACGCTTGGACACTCGTCCAGCATAATTCTCACCCACGTTTGGATGTGTGTTTGACCGTGCATAAATGAATAAAACACAATTGCATGAGTGTGTGTCTGTGTGCGTCAGAGTATTCTCAGTGTTGGTGGCTGTTTTAAAACAATTGAAAATTTTATTGTCACCCCGTTGATGTTGTTGTGCCTGAATGTTTTTGCACTCACACACACCAGTGCATTTGTCCATGTTACCCCCTAACTACACACATACAAAGAGCACATACAATGAGTGTGCCTGGGTGTAGGAATGTGAAAATGTTGTGCTCAGAAGTTGGTTGTTATCTTTAGATTTAACATAGACAATGGACTGGATGGATGGATGGACAATTGTTGTTGTTACTGTTCGAATGTATGTAACAAATGGAGATTGTAGTTATTTTAACAGGTGACAAAAACACCTGTATTCTTTTCTCGTTTGTACTCGATTTACAACTGAGGACACACAAGCGTTTGTGTCAGTTTTCCTTCGTCTATTCGTATTCAATGTATAAATTATAATTAAATAGTTAATCACGCGATGTGATTAAATATTTCCATGTTTTTGGAATGACAGGAAATGTAATTTAACATATGACTTTGTAAATGAATCATAGCATTATTCTGAAAATTAAAATCGATTTGGATACGGTTTAATCGGCGGAGACGAAATAATGTTAAAAGTGGCTGGTAAAAATGCAAAAGCTGGTAATGTAAGCAATAAAAAAGTTAGAAAGCTTTCACATTTTTGATATGCACAACAGGACAAACTATTCGTATTGATGGTGAAGATAAGGTCACGAAGTTGTAAAACGTGTGTTAAAAAAGTATACACTGTGTCTTTAGGCGCTAGGAAATTATGCCCCACGAAAACACACCCCAAATTACAAATGAAATTAGGCCACTAATTTGGCGTATATCTGCATTAGAAAAATAGACACCCTGAACTATTAAGAACGTATACTGAGAATAGGCCCTACAAATTTGCAGTGGAGCCTAATTCTATTAACCCTATTCCTAACAGGCAGTAACTTCGGGTCACTACTGAAACTAATACATGTACAGTAAAAGCTCTCTTAAGCGGACACTGACGGTCGCAGCGATTTTGTCCGTCAACGGGAGATGTCCGCCAAGCCAAGGTTAATTTTCTCCAAAAATACCGCATGGGACCGAGAAATTTGTCCGCTTAAGAGAGCTGTCCGGCTATAAGAGCTGTCCGCAAGGAGATCTTTCACTGTACATATATTAAATTTTGCATTAGTCATTATCGTCCCATATGTCTCAATTAAGTTTATACATATAGTTTACTTTGAAAAAATGTCCATTCGAATTTTTTAATTTTTTTTTTTTAATTTTGGCGTTTTATGTTACAAATTTAGCATTGTACAAATATGGTTACTGTTTATTGAGAGTATCGCCTAGTTCTTCCCTGCGTAAAATTGGAACCTATTTTCATTTTAGACTTTCGCATTTGGGGTCTGATTTCATAATGAAAATAATTCCCAACAAACATATGATATTAAGCCCCAAAAAATCATAAAATTTCTATTTTCAATTTGGAGAGTATTTTCGTGGGGCCTAATTTTATTCCGACGTTTCCGTACCAAGGCCTAAAATAGACTTAATTTGTATTGATATATGGATGAACGTCACTGTGCTTCGATAATATTAATCCTCTCATAGCTTAATAATACTTTCAGTTTTGGTTTTTATCCGATTTTAAGTAATATTGATTAAAAAGATTATAAAGCCACTCAGATTTTGGTGCACTTGAGACAGAGCTATTTAAATAAAGTTCCTTGCTATTCTTTGTAACTTCTTATCACATCATATTTGATAGACGAAACTATTTTCTTTAAAGACCACCAGCAAAATATTAATTATGCCCATTTGTGCATAATAGAACACGAACTCATCTTTCAATCTCATTATTAGCAGAAAATTCATTCCACATAGATCTACGCCAGCACGGCTACACACAAACTCTCAATAGAATGTTAAGAAGAAACTATGCTTTTATTAAAAATTCCTTTCAATTTCACTCGGTGATATGATGCGATAATGGGTACAACCAGATTACTTATCATCTCTGTTTGGTACTTCATCTTTATGGAGCAGAAATCCAAACAAAACAGTGTGTGAGAGTCTTCAAAAAAAAAAAAAACCTCACTCATAATAGATATTATCGGATGAATCTTTCTTATATAATAATATATACATACATATACATAAGCATAACAATGCAACGATGATGATAATGAAAACAAAATCTGCACAAAGCGAAAAAAAGGAATAATGTTGCAAGATGAGTCAGATTGAGTGGTGGTAAGTGGGGAGTGGAAGCCGGAACGCATTCCTTTATTCATTCCAAAGCAGCAGCAGCAGCAGCCCTAAAGTGCATAAAAATCTATAGCCAGCATAGAAGAGCTGCATAACTCTTTTCATGTCGGTTATGTTTTTTTTTTATAGAATGGATTCATATTCATTGATATACATACAGAGCAAAGTTCTGCCTGAAACCCTTTCAATACTTTGAAAGCAAACAAAACTCAAGGAATCCAAGAAGAAGATGTAGAGATGGGAAAAAACACATCACGCTTATCATCATCTCACATTGGCGGGATTGAAGAGAAGACAAAGCAGAAAAAAAAAACATTGAAATGTGATGGTTGTGAATGCATTGTTGTGGTTTGTGTCGTCAGTTCCGACATCTCCGGTATCATCGCCATCTTTAGCATCATCGACGTCGTCGCTATCATTGGCAGCGACGGAAAGCGTGTATGTTTTTTCTCAGGCATTAATTCCCACTTCATTATGAAAAGGAATATTTTGTTTAGGTAATATTTATTCAAATAAGACGACTTTAAAGATCCCTAAATATGTCGGCAACACTTCTTTTGCCGAAACCAAACGAATTTGGAATGGCGGTCTGTAGTGTAGTGTCTCACCTTTGCGATAACCAAAAAAAAAAACGTTCACCACTATCGAATATTTGTTGAAGCAGCTGATATAATTTATGAGTTCGATTTCTCATAAAATATGTAGAAAAACATTTTTTAGTTGCTTGTATCATTTTTATTTTAAACTACTTCACCGTTTTTCAAATGAAATAGAGCTTTTTTTTTAAGAAAATACTGGTTATACGGAGAAAACTACAAGTACGCCGTATTTTGGAAATGTTCATCGAACGTCTTGGGAAGTCTGCCCTCTGTATGGTTTTATGCATGAGTTTATATTCAACATCTCACAGTTTTGAAAGTTTATGTTTTCCCCCAAACTATCGGTCTTGTTGGCTCTTTCATGCATTCATCTGTGCCCTAAAGTCCCATTGTCGTCCAGCAGGTAAAACAATTGAAACAATCTCCACCCCTCTTCTAACACCAAATGATTCACGATGATGCTCTTGATACGAGACTGTAGTATGTCGCTTTCCGACTGACAAATCGCGTGAGTGTATTTTCCCATTAACTGGCAGTAATTACATTTGTATCTGCTATTTTCGGCCAACTACTCTTGCTTTTTTAGCCTATGATGTAGCAAACATCTGCTCGAACTCAGAAGACATAATCAAGGGCACAGCAGGAAACCTTGACACAAAAGGGCCCATATGAACATATGAATCTTTCAAAAGTAGCTGCCTCGAACAATGTTGTTGCGAATTTCTTTTTTTCTTCTCTCCTTTCGATTTGTGCTACAAGCAGTAGCATTCTACTCCCGCTTGCCATTCAGGCACAACGATTATTTACTGTTCACTTTGTTTCCCAATGTCTCCCCTGGCGAAAACAGACGCAGCAATCTTTGCATTCTAAATTGTGAAGAAAACAAAACAACAACAAAAAAACGAAACGAAATGAAATACAATTTCGTAGATGTTGTTGATAATGTTGTAGTCGTACAATGATGAAATTACGTTGTGCTAACCGTGACGGTAACGGTGACGCTGGTGGTGGAAGCGTTGATGGCACTTTAACATACTGCTCAATAAAACTCCTTGAAGCATGCACTAAGTGCATATTGTTTTGTTATTTGATGTCATTGCTGTTGCGGCTGCTACCTTCGATTGAGGTGAATTTAGCTATGCACATGGTTATGGGGGCGAAATAATAACGCCGGGGTCTTAAAGTCAAAATCATGAAATTCCTAATATGTTTATGAAGAAGCGCTCAGTCAAACACATACTACATACACAGGCGAGCACACATGGAAATCAAGCGCTTACAGCATAGGGAGTGCCGTCATTACTATGACATCTGCTGGAAAACATTGAGGTTTGATATAACCCAGCAAAATAATTGCATTATACTCCGGTGAAGGGTTAGGTGTTAGGTAAACATCATTAGAATGTAACTATGGGACCAGATAGGTCATCATTAAAATGTATGTGTGGTACCAATTGTTTCAGTTAGTAGGATCAAAGTAAGGTGGGCCAGTGGGGAACAAATAATGGTGGAACACATTGACTTTTAATTCTCCTAAGGCAACTAACAGCCATAAAAAGAATAATACTTGGAGAATGACATAAAGAACATTTATTGGAAGTCTCTGAAATTGATATCGGGTGTATTTAAAAGTTTGTCAGAAATTCCTCCGCCTTTTTTCGAAAAACCCATTGCCAAAATAAAGGATTGAATTCTACCCACATCAACTTTGGATAGACAGGTTGTGTCTACTGGAATTTGTAGACCACAAATCTTCTCTCTTAATATGGGCAACTTCAGCGAAGTTGTTCGGTTGTCACCTGTTAATGTGGTTAACTGTTGATGTGGTATGATTCCAGTTGGAGAGCCCGGCTTCTAAACGAACTTATTCAGACAAATTATGAATAATATTGACTACTCTCATATGCGTTGGCCAGTTTGCTCAGTACCAATTAAAGAAGAAGAAGGGAAATGCACAGTCTGTGTTTTTGTGTATTTATATGGGGAAACCCCTGCACAAAATCGGTTAGTTTGATCATCAGAGATGGTTTTTGAGTAGCCCATTGAGTAGCTGATATAACTCAGTTGTAGCACCCACATTTGTCGATGAAAGACCTTTGGTTTCTCTGGCGAATCTCATGCAGTAAGAGGGAAAAAGGGGGTTCTTCCCCAAATCGTCTGGTTAGATTGGCGCAGCTATTTTACGAGTATCAGAGGGATCCTCCCTCTTCACAG
Source organism: Hydrotaea cyrtoneurina (assembly GCA_958296145.1). Classification (NCBI taxonomy): domain Eukaryota; kingdom Metazoa; phylum Arthropoda; class Insecta; order Diptera; family Muscidae; genus Hydrotaea; species Hydrotaea cyrtoneurina. The sequence goes on along the minus strand of OY282514.1, from coordinate 43,169,747 downwards.
TCGTCATTCATTGATTAGCTATCCGCCAGGAAATCTTGGAGAGCGCAGATGGAGCTCCAAAAATTGTTTTTTCTTAAACTTTCCCAAGATTTTTGAAATCTGTAACAATTTAAAGTAGTTTTTAAAATCTAGTCTTACCTCACATTAAGTCTCAATATCAAATGTTAAAACCAACCTAAAGTTTGTATCTGCCAGAAGGCATTCAACGAGGTCAACACTTGTTTGATAAGTGACGGTGCAATACCCATAATATCGATTGCCAAATTGATTGCTGGGTATGCATATGCACCGAAAAAATAAAAACATACTGATGTGTAACTAGGATTGAAAACTTGCATGATGCATGCAAGAAACGTGTCTTTTATGCAAAATACCCTCTTTCTCGAGAGGGTTTAAAAGAAGAAAAGAAACATACACAATTTACATATCAACGAACCCGTACCTCCACAGACGTAGACCGTTGTATAGACCGCTACGATACAGACATTGCAACTGCTACTGCTGCCATCTACATTTTCCAACAACAAAAACAACAAAGTCCAGCTAATGATTTCAGTTTTAAGATAAACATTAAAGTGTCATGTGATATAAACGTTGCAGACTGAATGCAAATAATTGCCCTCCCTCTCTCTCTTTCGGCTTTTGCCAATGCCGATGGGGGGGAGGAGAGTGTTAAGCCCATGGGGGGAATTCGGTCCGTTTGGTTCCCTCTTCGTCAGACATTGACACTGAATGTGCCTGCGAGTCATGCTGCCTGCATTTAAGACCTAAGACTACCACCAGAGGCACAGCAGTGGCTGCAACAGCACGTTTCGTTTTATTTTCAATTTAGTCTAAGCCAAATATAAACAAGAGGGGGCCGAAACAAATACTCGTACGAGTATGTGGCACAACAAACGCTTTCATTGCAGGTGTAAAGAAAACAGTTTTAACATTTCGCAATGCCATGGACGAGTCGCACATTGTCGGCACTTACTTTGGATTTGTCTTTTTGCTGTTGCTTGAAACTGAAACTGCTTTGGGGTAATTGCCATGGCAAAGTGTCAATTCATTCAGTGAAATTTCATCTCATGTTGTAACAGCGCTCGAGTTTGTTTTTTTGGAGGATTTTGAAAAAGAAAACATGTTGGAGGCTATTACGATACGAGTTATTGGAGGTAATTTGTATGCTCTTTCGAGATGGAGACATTTATTTGGGAAATTAAAGCGTCTGTGGGGTTTCGTTTAAATGGTATTTTCACTGATTTGATAAAAACTTAGATTTCATCTGGTTTGATTAGTTGGCTTAAATAACTGGTTTAAATAAGTCAAGTTGTAAAAATGACATAAAGTTTAGCCTTTCACTTATGAACGTGTACTAAAAGATGAAGAATAAAACGTAGTTTTACAAAAAAAGAGAATGAAATCCGGTCTTAAATCTGAATCATTCACGGGATCACTGGATACCAAACGGAAATCAATACAAATACCGTCATACTTCTATAACTTCGACTGACGGAGACTTTGAGATACGGAATTACTTATAAAATTTTATAGGAGAATTTGTCTCCTTAACAGCCACTGGAAGTGCTTCGACTTATGGAAGTTCCACTGTTCTCGTAAGCACGTGCATTTTGGCCAGTCCGAATCTTTCACACGCATATATATAATTCACTTTACGTATCATGCTGAGATGAAAATGCTGTTTTGAAAATCTATATGACAGATGGCAAAATATTAAATTAAATAAAACAAAATGTATGCCCACCAAATCCTCGAGCTTAAATATTTAATGAATTGGATTGAAGCGAGAAGGTCGACAATAAATAAACTTAAATAATTAATGAATTGGATTGAAGCGAGAAGGTCGACAATTTTCCAAACAATTCTGAAAAAATTCCCCTTTTTTAGAAATTTCGGCAAACACATGATGCATCAAACATATGTATATTTGCCCTTACCACAACATTAACTTGACTGTGGGTTGAGCATAGTGAAAAAAATCGCTGCAAATACTGACTTGTTCGCACTCAAATGTTGGACTTTCTTGAATTTAATAAATTTATTGCATAATTTGTCTCAAACACGCCATTATTTTTGAGCAAAAGCCTAATAATAATTGCAAATTGATTATATTTGCAGCCAAATAAACAGTAAGCTTTACTTGATAGAAGCTCCAAACACGCATTTTACTTGCCTACAAACATTTAAAAAAGGATATATTTCCAGCGTGTTATAAAGACAAGTAACCGTTTTTTACATACTAGTTTTATATTGTCCTTATCAGGTCCTTTTCTAGTTTCCAACTATATGTGGACTTCTGAAGAGGCTTCCTCCAAGCGACAGCTGCATACCGCCTCGTGTGTTCCCTTTCCAGAAAATCTATTCATGTCGTACGACATACAGTCGTCATTATATGTGACCTAACCATAATATTAATAAACACTTCTTTCACAAGTCAGAGAGTATTCAAATCAAATGATAAATTGAAGGAATTAGAAAAATACCATACAAAATATGGCGGATAGTATTAAACAAAATGTAATTGTCCTTTTTGTAAGCATAATCTTTATATTTAAATCAACATATATTAATTATAATTCTCTTTTATATTTGCAGGTAATTTCCATTAAATTGTCCATTATCCTTTTCGGTCTGAACAATCGGTAAGTAGCCGTTGTCAGTTACAGACGAATGTGTGTGTGCCCAAAACCTCACACGAATTACCACCACAAATACATAAGACCAATAATAACGCTATAAATCGTTTACTAACCTCAATATGCAATAAATTGCTTCACATTCAAGCATTACGTCATCAAATTCAAAAGGCGGAAATTTTTTGTTAATTAAATACAAGCAAGCATGAGCTGCATAAATTCTCATATTCAAGCAGATCGATTTGAACACTCGACGGTATTATGTTACCCGCCAAATCAGATTTCAAACACAAACACACACAAAAAAAAAAGAAAACCGAAACGATAACAACAACCACTGCACCAAACTCATACAGATATTAGTTCCGCAATTCGCTTTTAAACAAATTTGAGCTGTAAATCGGATAGCTACAACAATTCGAAATTATGGATGTAACATTAAATTAAAGGCAGAGATTTGGCGGAGAAAAAACAACGAAAATGTAATAATAAATTTAAAATACAACAGAAAAAAAAAACACATGCCATGGCAAAAAGCGGTTTATTTTTAGAAAAATATTACAAAGCAAAAAAATATAGAAAGAAGAAGAAGAAAAACTAGTAGCTGCGGACGAAAACATAATTTAACAAAACAAAAGGCATGAACCAGCAATAATACAATTGTGTTGAACTAAACTAAAGTCTGTAATGAAAAACTCACAAAATAAAAACGAACCTGCAAAGCGTAAAAATGTAACTTTTATGACGTTGACATACAATCGCCATTGTAAAAATGTTCACAGTTTTTTTGCCTTTACTTGTTTTACTCTTTTCTGTGTGCTGTGCTGTTTTGTTTTGTTTTTCGTCTTTGCCATTTTTTCCGTATGATATGAATAGAACTGAAAAACAGCAGACCATCATAACTATTTGTCGGTATGTTTAAGTTTTATCTTAACCTTTGGGGAGGTTTGAAAATGGACTAAGAAGGTTCAGAGCAGTGCTGCCGTTCGGGTGATGGTGGGATTTTATAGTGGACATGAATGACTACGATAAGGAGTCGAAAAGATAAATGCTTTAAACTATCCCCATTACCGTGGCCTTCAGAGAGAGGAACTACCGAGTCTACATTTTGTAGCCGAAAGTCATCCTAATAGATACGAGTGAAATTTATTTCGATAGATATTTCCAATTTTATTTTCCTTATGGTTGTCGTGGTGTAGTAGTTAGTGCACTGCATACCCAGTTTCGTATCCTGGTAAGACGATCAATAGTTTTTCAGTGGCCGTTTTTACCTCATGATTGCTGGTGAGATTGCGATTAACAGAGTTATCTCTAAGTCCGGCTTTATACAAACCAATTATATCGTGCAGAGCTCACTGATTTGAGAGAAGTTCCCCTACATGTAAAATTTGTTTACAGATATGTTAAAAAAAACACTTTTCTAACTGAAACCATTTGAAATGTCCCCACAGAGATATTTAAGAGTTGACGAAAAAAAAGAAAAATATAATCCAAATCGGTTGAAATCCCTTACCGATACACCTTCATCTATCGATACACCATCAGCCTCTATCTAATTCAGTCCATACCATTATTCTCAACTCGTCTGTCCGCAGCCTCAGGTACAACTGATGGAATGGATTGACCGTTCACTAGAGCGGGTGCACACGGAAGCCATGTACCATTGTGATACCCTTGGATAGTGGAGAAGGGCTGATGTAGAGGTTTAGGGATACTTTCCCTAAAATTTGTTAAGCAATTCAAAGGTGCACTGGTCAGCATTTGAAGTTTCTCAGTGAACCTGTTCCCACTATGAGTGAGTCGACGTTCTTGTAAATCTAATTAGTGGCACGTAGACAAATTTTCTATTGACACCTCGACAGTATTCCTCCCGAGATAGAGCCATACGATTTGCTATCTTGTCTATCGTACAGTGTCCTGTCAGGGCTACTGTGAGAATCTCCAAAGTTTGGGCAGGCCGGTGAGTCGTATGTATGCATGCATTATTTGTATGTATGCATTATTTCAAATTCATTGTACCTTTTGTGTTGACGTGTTGATCACGTGCACATTTTTAAAATTGTTCTGTTAAAATGAAAACGATCAAACCAAAAGAAATACGAAGTGTGTGCGTAACATAGAAATCATTGCACATCACTACATTGACACATGCACTCGTTCCGCTTTCACTTTCACACCTTCTAGCATTGATATAGCACGAACTAGTACAGCTTCCTGCTTTGCATTCCTTCTAACGCTCTCTCTGACATCAGCCTTGCGTACTTAAGATGGCTACACAAATTGTTGTTGGTCTTGGCCTTCTTAACTAATGATTTCCGAGGAATTCGTGTGCCAGTTCTTGTCTTCTTCCATTTGATCCGTCCACCAGAGTCTCGGTCTTCCATGGCTAGACGTTCCTTGGAATTTTTCATTTAACGACTTTCTGAATGGAACGTTTGAATCCATTCGACTACTAGCCTTTGCTGCTTTTTAAACTCCCATTTGTGGTTATTACAATAAAATGTCTTCAAGCGCCCCGGTAGGCGAGTTGGTAGCGTGGTTGCCTATCAGCGGGGGGGTTGTGGGTTCGATTCCCAACAGAGGCTTTGATCTGTAGCTGCAAAAATCTAGCCATACCCGGTTTCCCTTGGTCTGAAAATTACAATATAAATTTCACTTTGTATTGTAATTAATGAATAAATAAATAAAATGTCTTTAATATATGGATTATTTGGAAAATTATACCGTGACATTATCTGACAACTACGACCTTTATTATCTTCGTATAATTTGTGATGAATTACAATAACAATTACCTCAACTGTAATTAGTAATATCTGAAAACATTTTTTTGAATGTAGTCCGCCTATGCCAACGTTTTATAATGCCGGTCTTAACAATATAATTCTCCCCGTAATTACCAGTCCCTTATAGGGTTAATCGTCATAGTTTTTTTTAACTTAAGACAAGAACGAAATAGCTACAATGACAACAACAAAAAAGAACATCGCAATAATAGTGAAAGCTCGTGGTACACATATTTTAAAACCGGACTCTAAAGAATGTAAGCCAAGCCATGTTAAACTGCATTTAAATTCTGCTCAGACTTTGGCAACACACCACCATCACCACTACCATAACGAGCAATAGAACAGAAAAACAACATAATGTCCCCTCCTAACTCAGCGGAGCCTCCACCGGCGTCCTCACCGTAAAAGGAAAACATACCACAATTGCATTTTTGCCATAACAAATCGTGACAAATATTGTTAAAACAAAAAACAAAAAAAGAAGAAGCAGACATACTATAGTGCACACATGAGTAGAATAGAACATCAGGAGAAGGAATGGTAGCTTTTAATTATGGATGGGCTGCCTGCTCCAAACATGGCCATCATAATGGAGGGGAACGCTTAACAATGCTTGGTTGGTTGTTGGCTTTAGTTGGCTTGTTGTCGTAATGACTGTGTTAAGATTACTGCGGTGCATAGCAGTCGATTGCACTCTACCATCTCTACACAAAAGGTAAAAGTCCCAAAGATAAATATCTAGAACAGTTTAGGAAGAAGTTAATGAATGGTAGGCAGGTTGGCTTAAATACCCACTCATACTTTCTGGTGAAATGTATGTTAGTGGGTTTAGAGCAGATGTGCATTTGTCATTCACTTGTGTCGCTGCCTCCATTTCTGTAGAATTTCCATAAAGTGTTTCCTGTGATTATCTGCCGGTGCTTCTTCATATTCTTGTTAACAATTGAGGTTAATTAACAATTTGTCCGGCCACATTTTACGTTTTGTAATGCATGCATTGCATTTTAATCAATTAAAAGTATAACATTACAATTGCATACAGCGCTCGTAAACAGTTTTGCCTGAAATTGAATATTTAATTTTTGAAAAGGATTTTTATGTTTGACCTGGATTTTGGCCCGGAAAATATGACAAAACACATACTTACTTTTCGTTACAATTGTGTGAATATGCATTCGTGAAATCTGTATAAGGTTTGTTCTGTTGTGCCACATAATCATAAAAAGCAGATATAATAATAAAAATTTAATTTCTTTTCTCTCTGCGGAATTTGAACGAATGGAAATAAAATTTGTGAAATAAAAATAATCATAATTAAATATTAATTGGAAAATGCATAAAATCAAAATGAAAATGGAAAACGATGACCGATCCATACGCAAGAATTTCTCAGAGTACTCTCTGGTCATTCGGACAAATGACATTAAAATGTATGGGAAATATACGAATGGAACCTAATAATAATAATAAAAAAAAATAAATTAAAGTAAAATTTAAATTATTGTCCTTTTGTTGCTCTAAATTTTCGGTTTCGTTTACTTGTTAATATTTGTAAAATTTTTAGATATTCCATTATTTTGTGTTATTGCAGTCGAATTGAGTTTGTGCCATTGACCCCAATCGAATCATGGCAATGACATCGTCTGCCTGTACATCTAAATCAAAAACATATGTACATTCAAACATATCCTTTATCCCATGTATACAGTTAGACGAAATGAATTGAACCGAAAATGTCATATAAATGTCGACAAAGTTGACTCTAGCAATATGACAGGGTTGGCGATCCTTAAAATGGGAGATTTTTTCTGGAGAACAAAAATCGTTAATCCATTTTTCCAACAGAGTTCATCTTTAAAGATGCAAAATGTTCATCGTATGAATGTAGAAATAAATTGTTGTATAATGTTCATCAAATTAATGTACAGTTTTAATCAAAGAAAATTGTACATTAAATTGATTAAAATTGTACATCGAATTTATGTTAAATTTTCTTTAATTTAATGTACAATCTTCATCTAATGAATGTACAGTGTTTTTTTACAGTGGTGTATAATTTTCATCATATCGAATGTATCATGTTCACCAAATTAAACTCATCTTTCAAAATGCCCATAGCCGTGCCAGCTGAGTAAGCTGGAGTTTCATTGCGCTGCCCCAGTCCCAACTGAGGAACATCCACCAATAAAAATTCGTTGATCATAGTTCTGTGTCGTTCCTAGTCACAGTATTAGCCAAGATATGTTCGAAATAGAAATAAGCCACGAAGCCATCTCAGCCATAAAAGGCATAGTCTTTGAGTGGACATAATGGCTTTCAGTTGATTCTCAGAGTCAGAGTATCTGCTGAAAAAGAAAATAGTTTCATCCTTCAGAATGGAAAATCCTCTACATTATATTCAGGAGAGTTCCAAGATCTTGAGAGTATTGTGGCTTACAAAGCAAACAAATGGCATCAAACCGAGATTCGTCTAACAATATGAAGACATTTTCCAGCGGCTGTTTTCCATTTCGTTAATACCAACGACTTTTCGAGCAAAAACAGCCATGTAGAACATTTCCGGACGAATCAGTTGTCCACCACCATAACTTTTACTGGGTATACTTTGATACAGCAACATGAGGTGATTTTGCTTTGCTTGCATTTTTCTAGCTTCAAAGAGCCCGACCAAGCCTCGACTTTTCTCAAAAAATATTTAGAAATATTCATTCAATAAATCTGCTGGATTTGAAAAGAAGTAATTAAAATAAATAAATTATTGTCTGTTGATGTTTTTTTTTTTTGTATATAAAAATCAAACTATTTTCTCCGGAGAGATGGAGTTATGCCATTCACATATCAAAAACCTAATCACAACCGACATCCCTAGCATGTTCATCATACATTTGCATGCATGTTGACCATGTCATTTAGTTAGAAGTGTTGTAAATTTGTATACACTGTGATAATTTGTTTATAGCCAGCAAACTTGGGTATACTTCAAAATTGACTGTCATCTGTTTTCTCTGACTATAAAATTCAATATGACTGACCTGCATTAGATTTGAATGCAAATGCATACTTTCACACAACATTTGACTTTGGGCCTCTGTGTGTCTGTCGGCACATATTAATGACCAAACACCAAAAAATTCCGCTAACACCGTTTCGGGTTGCAACCAGCCTACAACTGGCAACCGGTGGCTTCATTCACATATTTCCATAGAAACCCCAAACAGTACAATCTAGACACTCTCTCAAACATTTTAACACACTGTCAGTTTATAGACAGACCGAACAAAAAAAAAAAAACTATTGACTATGAATATGATTTGTACATGTCCATTAGACCGTACATACAGACAGACGTACGTTTATGAAAAGAGCCATAAATTATTTTGGCCTACAATGGACATACAAATTTATGCAGGTTGTGGTTTGGTTGGTTGGTGGTATTCGTGCATTGTATGTGTAATGCTCATGTGCATCCTTCCCCGTGGGAGGGCGGTATTATATTGCATGATGACTGTCCAAAGCCTACATTCATATAAATACCTGTGTGTATATTTACTGGACATTTTATTACACACCGATATACACATATTGACAATTCCATATGAAAATTAACGAATTTCATGAAGAGAAGTCCTAAGCCGACACATGTCTAATTAAAAGAATTCTGGAATCTTCTGCTGTCAGACTGGTCAAAAGAGGGGCAAGCTTTTTGGACAAGACAAGAGGAGAATAAAATAAATCAAAAATTACTTAAAAAAAATAAATAAATAAATATTTAAAAAATAAAAAAAAAATCTAAAAAAATAAATAAATAATTATTTTTAAAAAAATAAATAAATAATTATTTTTAAAAAAATAAATAAATAATTATTTTTAAAAAAATAAATAAATAACTATTTTTAAAAAAATAAGTAAATAATTATTTTGAAAAAAATAAGTAAATGACTATTTAAAAAATAAATAAATGCATAATTATTTCTAAAAAATAAATAAATTAAAAAATATATAACTGCCACATTTCGAATCAAAACAAAATTCTGTTCGCTTCGGCATGGAATTGCCGATATTCACATGTACCTCATCATGTATGCACACATTTTACACATTTTTGGTACATCTGTGGACACATGAAATGTAAATTTGCTCTAACATACGAAGGTCGTACGATAATCTCGGTGAAAATCAAATGTTGGATATATAAAATACGGAACGTGTTTACTTTTAGGTGAAACATAGTCTTGACAGCTGAAAATCTCTAAATGAATAACTACAGAGAACAGAGGTTATCATACTAGCCGTAGTCACGATGTCGAACGACAACGTTCGCATGCTTTCTAAGCGACAAACAAGTGATTAGTGGCTCTGAAAGCTGCTGTTTATCGCATAGAAAGCATGCGAATGATGTCGTTCGACACCATGGCTTAGGCTGTTAAAGTTGGTAACGTAGTAGAAGGAAATCTCCTCAGCAATCGAAATAAAATTTTTCTGAAATTTGGTGTTTCAGAACCGTTTGTCCCTGATTCTCTTGTGTCTTTTATAAAGTATATAAAAGAGCGGGAATTGTTTTATATATTTATTACTTACTTAGTTACTTCCATCCTTCCTTCCTTACTTATTTACTTCTTTTCTCGTTTGCAGAATAAAATCCAACAGATTGACTTAATTTTTCGTCCGACTTACAGTGCGGCCTAAAAATTATAGTCTCTTTTAAAGGGTTTTTGGTACTTGAATGTGCGTTTCTTTTTGCTCTCTCTCTCTCAGCACCCCCTAGACCTGAAAAGTTATACTTCTGCACAAATTTCATTTCTTTCTGCCTCACCTTCCCCCACTTCATGCCATTGTAAATTTTAGATACCATTTATTAAAATATGCAATCAAAAGTGCATATTCATATTCATTTTTTGGCTTCCAAAGTTGGCTTAATGTTGTTGTTTCAATGCACAAGTGCAGGCATATGCTCATCTATCCATTCATAGCCTGTGCGCGAACGATGGGGCCTTAGGTGAAAGTATTTGGTTATGATGGAATTATTTATAATTTTCATGTTCATCATTTTTTTTTAATGTTTTTTTTTTTGGTTTGCAATAAATGGAACAAAAACATCAAATCAAATGCAATTTGACTGTAATGGAATTATGAGAGTGTGTAATTATTTTCAAAACTTTCATATGCACAGGGTCATGAACTGGTAATGGCAGTTAGACTCATACTCGTAAGTGATGATGTCGGTAATCAATCAGAATAGCAGGATAATTTGTAAACATTGTCATGAGCTTATCTAATTGTGATGAACTGGCAGTGTTTCTCAAAAGTTTTTTTTGAGAATAAATCCGTCGTTTCTAACTGTATGTTTTGAATGACATGATGAAATTCCCATAAGCCATAAAGCTTAAGTATTATTAACCCTCAGTCTGGAAGATAAGTCAACTGGTGGGGTGTAACTGACCAAATTTTTCAAAATTAAATACATTTACTCAATTTTTTTTTTTTTTTTTTTAACATTAGCTCCGGCCATGTCTTCCTGGACTAAACTGACTGAAACACTCGGCAAAGTCTACGCTTTCGCGTGGATGGCCAGTTCCGTGTTCTGTGATGTACGGAAGTTTGTAGTTGTTTGTTTCATAGATCTACCGTAGTCTAGAATCTGGTAATAGGTTTTCTAAGGAGCACCGGAGTAGACGGTGCTGGCCTTTGGGTAATAACCAAATGGCGGCGACAGTTTTGTCTCAATGTGGTATTGCATTGCAACCGGATGCAGTGAGTCATAGATCAGCACAGGCCTGTCTAAACTTTTGACTCTACCGAAGAGGCAGGTTCTAAGCCATACAGGTCATGCTTCGCAACATACGTTATCTAGTACATTGGTTTTTCATTCTTCAGGCTTTCAGGGTGATAATCCTGTAAAACTCACATCACATCATCGTTAGTGTGTAGCTACGGTTTTTTCATTCGTTTTAATGAACTTTTGCTATGACAACTTATAAATTCAACTTACACCTTTCCAGACAACAATTCATGTGAATTTTTATTAAAACGTTTCGAACATATTCGTTTTTCCAACAAATGGTGTTTTTAAATTAATTGTATTCAGATTGCAATTCTAAAAGCTAATGAATTATTTTGCCCGACACTGTGTTGACATACATATGTGTGTACTCTGTAATTTACAGATGCTGAATTTCAGCAAAAAGTCTTTTAGAAAACGAACAACTGACAAACCGGTCGTTTTCATCGCCGTTTGTCTAGTTTAGTCTCTTACTGGTGGCTGGTCTTAAAAAACATTAATTAGTGGCATTATTTTAATTCAAGACTAAACGTATTTATTGAAACTGAAACAGCATGTTACATGTTGTAACAAACTTGTCCACCACCAATACCAGCTTTAATGCCAGCTACTCAGTCAGCCAGCCAGCCAGCCAACGACAAGATGGCCATGCCAGTGTTAGACCGACCCCTACCACCGCCACACCACCAACATTACGGGCCCCACCATTCCGCCAGCAATAGTCTTACAATGGTTATGACCATTATAGACCATTAAGAGGATGACGAACGATTGGCTAACCCACCCAAACAAGTAAAACGAGTTTTCGTTTTTCTTTCAAACGCATTCACTTTCCTATGGCCACAAAAAGCAGGCAACGGCTTAATCAAATTGTATATGAGAGAGAGAGAGAAAAAAACAAAAACAAATACGTTCATTGCATCAGAAAACTTGTCTATGACGCATAGACAAGTTTCTGAGAAAAAAAATGCGTCTTTCGATGGATGTAAGACAAGAAGTACAACACACAAAACGTTTGTTAGTAACGTGAATATTCATTCTCATGACAATTTGTAGCTGTGGCTCGAGATCTCGGTTTCCAACAAACAGCTTACAATTGCCTACTTTTGTGTTTAAAATTGAAGATGAGTTTTGTTGCACAATTTACAGAGAGAAAAAAACAAAAAACAGTATACATACCGCCGAATGCAAATAGTTTGAAATACAAAAACAGACAAGAAAATTGTGTATGCGGACGCCATAATCATCATCAGTGCCGTCATCACCTCCATTTGCCTACTTGACAGTGTCGATTGTGTCACCGAAAAATTATCATAATTGAATTCAATGCGGTGAGAATATACGACACTTTGTAATTGACACTGCGATACTTTGGTCGTTGTAAGCCAAGACAAACACAAAAAAAAAACACAGAAAATGTCATTAAATTTATGACCACACTGAGTGTGTTGTATCGAGGTAAGATGGTGTAATGTTGGCTGTCTAAAATAAGATAAGTAATTTGAGCTGAAAATTCCGAAATGCAAGTGACAGCATTTTAGGAGAATACACAAACAGAACAGTTTGCACTGAAAGTTTTTACAGCGAACAAACAGTTTGTTGTTTGTCCCAGAAAATGATTTTCATTGCTATAACTTCCTCTCACTTTAGCCGCAACCGAATAAGTAAGCTAGCAATTGTAAATGTTAAGGAAATTATTTGAATCTTAAGTAATTATTGAATAATTATAGTTATTTATTAATAACAGCAAATACAAGAGAAAATCAGGAACGGAAGCATGTACGTAGTAATGACTAAGAACGGAAATGCTAATTTGTTAGGTCATTCTAATATTTAATATTCGTTTGACTTTTGCATATTGTGAACTTTGTTGAAGGTCTGTAATTAAAAGACCCATAGCCAGGCCATATGGAGTCATATTTCAACCAGTCTAACTATGCAATATATTTGCACATGATAATCCAATTTATTGGAACATTAATTCCCAGAGATGGATGTGGTGGATTCAAGAAGACCAGACATACGACGGAGAAACAGATTGTCGTGAATCTTACATGATTATCACAGTGAATGGCTAAACCATGTAACTTTCGAGGCGGCTTGCATCGCCCCAAGCATACAATATGAACCCAGTAAAGCAACACAGAAAACCCGGTAAGCCGGAGATGCCAAATCGAGAATTCTCCGTCTTGTTTAGGGGTTGAGACCTGCACATCGCAACACCGGCGATTTGGGTGGTAAACCACAGTCACATAAAACTCGCAAAAGAAAAATTCTAGAGGATCCCGACCAGTCCAGTACCAGATTACAGACTTGTGTGAGACCGTGTAGCATAACTATTTCTAGTTTGAGCTCAGCACAATGTATACAAATAGAATTTTTGGTTTTAATGACTTACACTCCGGCGATGTCCCCTATACATGCATTGCACTGTGTTAGCGATAGAAAGGAATAGTATTGGAGGGGAAAACAGAGAGTATTGCTTGTCAACAAATCCATAGAGCTTTTAAAGGAATGTATCCATGTAAATATGTGTGAGTTATTACGTGGAGCCATATACACCTGCGGAATTTCGATAAACAACTCAATTGCTGTACTTTTATTGCGGATCTAAGAAAAATTATCAAATTACCAAAGGCATGAAAAGAAACATGTCCAACAAAATTCCATACGAATTTTTCGTTATAAAAATATCAACAAATTATGTTTTTTTTTTTAAAAATTATATAATTTTTAGATTGGAAATTTTTCAGAATTTTTGGAGATATTTTCATTTGGGCCTTGCTGAGGAATATTTCATTTGTTATTGGGATTTCTTCACTAGAAGAATTTTTAATTTTTTTCTCGTCATTTTGTGGGTGGGTATTTGGTATGTTTAATTGTTTATTGACAAACCCATAGAGCTTTTAAAGGAATGTATCCATGTATGTGTGAGATATTACGTGGAGCCATATACACCTGCGGAATTTCGAGAAACAACTCAATTGCTGTACTTTTATGGCGGATCTCAGAAAAATTATCAAATTACCAAAGGCATGAAATGAAAGATGTCCAAAAAAATTCCATACGAATTTTTCGTTATTAAAAATACCAGACAAATTTTGGATTTTTTTTTAAAAAAATTTATATAATTTTTAGATTTGAAATTTTTTAGAATTTTTGGAGATATTTTCATTTTGGCCTTGCTGAGTAATATTTCATTTGTTATTGGGATTTCTTCATTAGAAGAATTTTTAATTTTTTCTCGTCATTTTGTGGGTGGATAGTTTGTATGTTTAATTGGGTTAATAAAATAAAGGATACATTTTATATCAAATTAAATTGAAATATATTAACTGAGTATCTTTATAGCTTCATCAACCATTTTTTGTGCAACAAAAAATAAAATAAAAAAATAAAAATAAAAAAAATGTATTGGAAAATGCCTGCAGGTTGTCCTGGTAGTCGTTATTTTGGTATCAGATATATGTCGCCACTGCTGTCTGCGTTACGGGCAGCAATACTTGCTTCTCTAGCTTTTTTAAAATAGTCATCGTATCATGAGTCCAGCGAACGAACGATGTTTGGTACAACACTTTTTCTCCGACTAATATCTCACAAGCATTGACCCTGCGGCGTTGTGTTATGGGCAGCATTCTTGACTTCTGTAGCTGTTGTATCTCGATGTTACTACCCTTTCTTTTTGTTTAATATTATCAGATGATCTCTAGTTTTCTCTGGCTGCACTTAATCATGTGCGTAATGGTCACAATATGAACAAGTTGTTCTATGATCTCGGACAGACAAATATCTTTGTGGATGATTGAAATGCCGAAATTTGGTGATACCAACTTCCAAATTACGTGCTGCGGCGAAGTCGAGGAAATGTTTTTTTTTTTTTTGGAGACTGAATTATATGAAACCGTTTACGTAAATGACGAATATCGGCGGCGAATGAGCTCGAATATCAGTTGTATGAGCTGTATGACGACATTGACGTGGTAGGGCACATAAAACTCCAACGTCTTCGAAGTGGATTTTCTGGGACATCGCAAAAGGGGACGACCCAGAATCCGGTGGAAGGACCAAAGATCTGTGTAAAATTAGTGGAGGGAACTTTAAAAAGATCGAAAATTGTATAAAAATCTTTAATCGCGTCTAAGTAATTAGGAATTCAAAGCATCTAAATAACATTGCTGGGCCCCTTTCATTAGATTCCAGTCTTGAACTGCCGCTTCCTTTCTAACCACTTCTCACCTCTCTCATGGTGTGTGTGCCTTTGTAATAAAATGATTTCAACCATTAAATGGAAATAGTTTTTCTTTTGCAATTTTCGGGGGGGGGGGGGGGACTCCATTTAGAAGAGGTTATCATCATAAAACATTTGTTACATTTCGATCATATTCGGGAGGGGTATAATTTTAATTGTTGTTTATTGTTTTGTGCCAGCGAAAAAGGACGTTTCATGGTTTCCCCTCTCCCACCGCGATGTGACTGAAATCAAAGTTATTTCATGACCCTTTGAGACTTCATGTTAATCATGAATATTCGCTAGGCATATTTTTTCTTTCGGTGTCGAGAAACATAACAAACCCTTAATTTCGTGGCGAATTATCTAAACTTTGGAGCGGTCCTTGCTTCCGAATGGGATAGTGGTATATGTATCTATGTTATTTTAAATACATGAAATATGCCGTCGAGTTGAAAATGGAATTCCTGCAGGATTTGTCCGAATTCTATACAACAACATGGGGACATTGTCTTAAATACATGCTGCCACACATTAAATGCTCTACCAACCAAAAGAAAAAAACCAAACAAAAAAGAGTCAAGAGAAAACCTGAAGAGTTAAACCTTTTTCTTGTCTGTCGATGCGAACATTAGTCTTTGGCAATTAAAGCTCTTTCGCATAAATACATTTCAAACACAGACAGAGGGGGCGGTCGGCAGCAAATGTCCTTTCAAACTTTATTAAGGCTTTAAATTAGGAAACAGTAACCAGGCAAGGGTGTAAAATAAACTTTTTCCTGTTCTTGGTGGCGCATGTTAAAATTTATTGATCCCTTTTTCTTCCAGTTGACAAATTTCCATTTGTTTTTGGGAATGCCTTCGTCCGGACGTACACACTTTTTGGGTAGCAAAAAAAGTAAGGATTCATCCTCAACTCTCTCCCCACTGGTGGCGAGGTCACATAGGACAAATCTTTGTCGCCTTCATTAAATGTGGCATACGATCTGTTTAAAATCTCAAATAAGGCAATTGTAAAACTTTTTGTAGTTGTTGTTGTTTTCTGTGGCACAATCATAATTTGTGTCTGCCGATTTTTGTTTGCTTCTTATGGTTTTGTTACACAGCCACCACCCTTCGTGGTTGGTTTCTATTTTACTTTTCGGTATCTTTGGTGTTGTTGTTGCCTAAAAGTTATTAAAACTAATTAAAAGGGGTCGCTGTTATTGCGTTAACCTTTTGATCGGTCGGCACTTGTAGCACTTTGTAGATATTAATTTGTTGTTGTTTTTGTTTGAACTTTAAGGGAGTTCTTAAAGATGGTTGAAATTAGCAGATGACAGATTTACTTGGATATTCATAATCAGTTTATAATTTTCCAGGTCTTGTCGTTATCCTGGATTCGGGCTCAAATCTGAAGTTCCAGAACATATTGCCAGTGATGCTCTGCTAAGATTAAAGAACCTGTTGCGACACTTTATATCGTCGGATCTCAATAGTTAATCAAGTAGGCTTTGGGGTCTACTCCAAAAACCTAGAACTAACAGCACAGAGACTATAGAGTTTATCAGGCTGAGATGTTGGTCATTATAGAAGAAGCAGAATAACTGTGATATAAAGTCCTTATCACAATTTGACAGTCAAGCTGTCATGAAATTTGTAGATTCTGCCTTCATGAACTCAACTGCCGCAGATCTGAACAACATGTGCAACAGCCCATCATTCACCTTAGCTGGTTGCCGGGCCTCAGGGACATACCAGGGAACTACAGAGTAGAAGAGCTAGGAGGACTCTTGACTACCTTTCGGACGAACTGAAATCCGTAGGTATGTCACTTGTCACTTGCAAACTCCCACTGCATCATATAGAGAAACAAACAATAGGTGGGAGTCTGCATTTAATCCAGGCAGATGTAGTCTTGATTATATAAGAAACGTTGGCAAACAATTCCGTCCGTTGTCTCATTGGTTGTGGCCGTCATAACAGGACATGCAGAGTAGCTGAATCTTGTGACTATTGGCTACTGCATAAAGTGTTGGTGTGAAGAAGAGAAGGAGGTCGTAAAACACATTGTCTGCACATGGCCTGGTGTACAGGCGGGGTTCAACACTGGGTTATTATTTGTTTACAGACCTAGATGATATCGAGCCCTTACCGGAAAATAGACTTAAGCGTCTTTTTTCGAAACTCGCTTTTTAATGAAATTCTATAGAAAATTTTCCAAAATTGGTGTGAAGAAGAGAAGGAGGTCATATCTCAATGAACTTTGCTTATGAAAACAGCCATTGGAACCTGACCTAACCTAACCTCACATATCTAGAAGTACATGGTCTCTGAATATATTCTGAATATGGATATGCCTTTTAGAAGAGGGACATCAGACTAACCCCAGTATTCATACAAATTTAAAAACAAACCTTTGTTAAGAAAAATGTTTGTTTTTTGTATTTTCAAAACATTTTCCTTATCAAAGGTTTGCAAAGCTGTTTTTTTTAATATAAATTTTATGAATACAAGGGTAACGTTTTCCGACTAACTTTGAGTATTCTTTGAGTTGGACAACTCCGTCTTTAATACCATAGGTTTTACCATGTATCCCAAGCGCCCCGGTAGGCAAGTTGGTAGCGTGCTTGCCTATCAGCGTGTGGGTTGTGGGTTCGATTCCCACCAGAGGCTTTGGTCTGTCGCTGCAAAAATCTAAACATATGGTCTGTGTCACCCGGTTTACCCTTGGACCCAAAAATTAGAATATAAATTTACTTTGTATTGTAATTAATAATAAATAAATAAATAAAAATACCATGTATCCTACATCACGGACTTTTATTGAAATTACATTTAATTGCTTATTTTCATTTATGGTTTCTTTCTTGTAACAGAGCTCTGTTACCTCTAAAGGGTTTTGCGTTCACTTCCAAATTGTTTGCATGGGAAATACGGAATGAACTAATTCAACTGAGCAACTCGTTCAAGCCTATAAATTTGGCTATTATATCTTCATTTTCTAATTAAACCTCAACAATTAAAGATAAAGATAATAAATATATATTTTTGTATGTGTGTGTATATGTGGGACTGTGTCTCACACATTTACACCGATGTTGTAATGCCAAGATGTGTACTTGCCATAAAACACCTGGTTACAGTTGTTGTAATAATACACACACTCACGCACAGACACTTACTCAGACAGGTCTGAATGTAATGTTATCAAAATTTACGAGTCGAATTACCCGCATCGTCAATGTGAGAGTACATACACACCAGGTACATACTCAAGAACACATTACACTGTCGATGATACGCCCGTGTGTGTGTGAGTGTTTATATTAGCAAGTGTAGCAATCGTTAGACATGTCTAATAATTTAAATGGGAAAACTACTACTACCACTACGTATACGAACACCACCACATTGTATGTGAAATACAGTAGGCATAGTTGCGATTTGAAAGCCACCATCGAATTATTCGAAAATGTAACTGGAACTACTGGAAATGAGTTGTCTTCTACCACACATACACGATGTGAGTGTGTAGGGTATACATAATGTTAATAACATTCCCGGGTATGTGCTGGTGCCGGCCTGTGTGCTTCACAAAAGGGGTGTAGATGTCATAAATAACTTCATTAACCTGATCCGCTTGGATGCATTAACTCTAGACTGTTGTCGTAGGCAACCCAGCCAGTTGGTAGCTGGCAATGCCGTGTGTACACCTACCACCGCCAGGATAGATACTTGTACAGTTGGCTGGCAGACGCACGTGTACACCGAGAGTATATACCATCACCCATGTGAATTCTGACATTTACCACTAATGAATAACATCACTTGAAAGAGTACGATAATATACGATTGTTGCATGAGTATTCATACTCGAAACATCGTCGGCGTTTTACTTAATACCAACAATCTACAATCTTAGCAATACAGCAACAACAACAACAGCAACGGCAACACACACATAATCGTTAGTGTTAGTGTAAAGATATTATCACAAATAATCGCACACCACCATACGCACAGGCACCAACATTATCCTTACAATGTTAATTAAGGCCGCTACATTGTCAGGGTGGAGGGCCGCATTTTACACACTTTTGATGTCGCTAGAGATTTCGTTATGTTTTCAACAGCCGTCGCAGGGATGAATTTTTTGAGTAGAAATAACCACTGAACGCTTGTTATAATTGATGGGATTAGCAATTGTCTGTAGATTGTTTTAAATGATAGTTGTGGATAATCCAATTGAGAAGGGGTATTTTTTTTTTTTTTTTTTTTTTTTTTTTTTTTGGAAAGTGGATGTGTGGAAGTCCTAACATTAACATGGAATATTCAGAGGAATGATAGCTCTAATTGAAAAAGAGACCAAAAATTATGTCATTGTAAATTCAAGTCAAATAGTCATCGTTTAAGTTGGACCGACGTAGTCGTCTAATAGAAAAATTCGGGTGCATTTGGCTGATCCTGTCGTTGCAAAACATGGTCTTTAGAATTGTTTACTTTCTATAAATTTTCATGGACGGGGCGGGGATTTACACGCATATCTAATACACTATAGAGAAAATTCGTTCTTCAGCCGGACTGTTCGTTTGTGGAATAATCTTCCTGCAAGTGTTTTTCCTGCCTGCTATGACATTACCAAATTCAAGGCCAACGTCAACAAACACTACTCCCTTTTCCCCCCCCTCCAATACCCTTTCTTCCTATCGCTAACATAGTGCATTGCATTTATAGGGGGCATCCCCTGAGTGTTAGTCAAAAAGCTAATCGGATTTTTGTTTTTTTTATGTTACACACTTGACCAAGCCAGCCCCGAAATTGTGTTTCCAAGTTTAATTTTTTTTTTATTTTTATTTTCAATCCTGATAAAGAGATCCACTCCGGTCTGGTAGACCATAACTCAGAAGGGATCTTGGTATGAGGGAATACTTGAAGCAGAGGACGAAGCCGATGTTAAATTTCCGTTGGCGACGGCTAAAAGTCGACTCAAGCCGAAAAAAATCTTAGTTGGCTAGAGCTGTTGATTTTGGTTTTTTTTTTAAAATAATTTTTGATAAAAAGGAAGGATATCGATTTAAAGTGAAAATTGTTGCGGCATTGTTATAAGAAATGGTAGGAAATAAAAATTATTAATTAATTTGTCGATAAAACTGGTATACAGTCGCCATGTAGTGATGAACGAATTGCATTCACACATTCCTGAAAATGCTTAGGCCGAAGAAGCGGAGGCTGTTGTGATTCCAAAACATACATTTGCCACAGTCAGATTTAGTCGAAATTACTGAGCTCTTTCGATTAGTGGAAAAATTAGCAACTAGACTGCCAAAGGTTTTGGTTGCGCTAGGAATTTCAGCCGAAGGCAGCCGATTACGCCGTTGGCGGCTTAAATAGCTGGAAAAATATCGTCGGCGGCCGGTCGGCTTCGCTCTCTGACATGAAGACATATCGGATTTAAGATCTGGCTTCCAGGGGTCAATCGGAACGGTCTTTGATTAACCATGGACTGAGTTTTGGTAGTTATAACATGCGAAGATTATTTTTTTTTTATGAAATTGCGATGAAGTTCATGGTGATTGGATCTTAAAGCGGGAAATGCCTGAGGTTACATTGTGAACAGCAGTCGCACTTAGACTATCCATTGTGATACCACGTAAGCTAGAGAAAATCATTCCTCCCGTTGAACCATACTGGTCATGTCGAAAAATCCCTGTGTGGGTCAATACCGATATCAGGTCGCCTGGGTCCCTAAACGAATAAGAGCACAGAGTTTATTTCCACCTGTTGGTTGGGGAAGGGAAATTGCAGAGAAGATGTTTTATGGCTTCCCCATGCCACTAGTCGCAACCTCCAGTCTCATTGCATGCCTTCCAATCAGACTGTGTCCCATCATGACGGATACCAGTAATGAAACATCGGGTCTTTATTGTGACAACATTGTTTGCGAACGCTTCATATCAATTATGGGCCACATCTGTTTGGATTAAACGCAACCGCGGACAGATGCCCGTCCAGTAGGAGCTCGCCAGTGGCTACAACCAAGCCAACGGATTCCACGGGAATCTGTAAGATAGTCCCGAGTCTTGCTAGTTCATTCTTCTGCTCTGCAGGTCCCTGTGTAAGTCACTGTCGAAAAGGTGGATGCTGAACCTCCGAAAATTGAAATTGTGCTACCTCTAAAGCTTTCCAAAAAGAAATCGAAATCTCTAAAATATATGCTTTTAAAATCTGTTTGAGAAAGCTACTTTTATTGGACAGTGTGACATTCAACAAAATCCCTAAGTCTGATGCAATGTTTGCTATTCAGAAGATATTTATTTGGTATAGAAATTTCTAAGCTCCGTCAAGAGCGAAATTCATACACAAATTCTCAAATATTGTTGAGCACTGTGGCATTACATTACCGGAAAAATCCATGGTATTAACCAAACTTAGAAGAATTCACTAATTTTATTTTCATTGCATACATGTAACAGATTATGGCCACAATGAAAACATTTCATTGCAATGATTTTGAATGGATGATCAATAGCACTGCAGAAATGTAATAGATGAATGGACCGTATAGAAATCAATGAATATGAATTGATTTGATTTGGACCCTACAGAGTTGTTCCTAGATGCAGGTCTAACTAGTGTATGTGTGACTTTTTCACAGTCTGTAGACATAATGTCCTCTTCTTAAAATACCTTGTCAATACATTGAAATAATATGCAGACCTCACGTGGAGTACTCTTTTATGTATGATATAAATCAATTACGACACCTTCGGTGAAGAAATGTCCAGATACTTTTCATCATACATTGTCTGTCTTGAGAATATATACATATGTATGTGTGTCCATTTCATGCCCCCCCCCCCACGGGGCCGCATCAAGACGATATAAAATGGGCATTGCAGAATATTAAAGGTGAACAACATTTATCTCATCATGCCGTGCAATGAAGCGAATGGCCGAAAAAGAAGCGAGAAATTGTAGAAAATCGTTTGGGTTGTAGTATTTTCGTTCTTGCACTAACAAAACAAGTCGTAAATCCGAAAATTGTTAAATAAAACAACATAAGACGCTTTTGTTATTTCTGCTCTGTTCGTTTCAAAAAGATAAAGACAAGAACTATGTGAAGAAAAGTACAATGTTAAGGTTTTTTTTTTCTTCTACCAGCTTTGCTTCATTGTTGGCCTATACCCAAGTGTCCGGTGTGTGGCTGAAACCCTCTGAGACTTGACAGGAGTTTATGGCCTGTAGCGGTGATGGTGGTGTGTATGGCAGGAGGAGGTGAGAGAAAACGTTAAGCATTCCTGGTGTAGTCTATTCTGTACAATGTTGCTGGAGCTGTTGTGTAAATGTTTATTGAGTTTGTCTTTTCATCTTTTCAATTCACCTGTCAACTGTCAATATTGATTTAAAGTCAATTCTTCACAGTTCTCCACTTCCATTTATTTGTCTGTACCTTTGCTCCAAAGCGGCTTGGTTTTGTGTATTCATGTGATTTGTTGTTATTTTTACCTTCTCCATCATTGCATTCTATGGCCGGCCAGTCGGTGCGGCGAGGTTGTTGAGTGTATTTGCGGGGGCGGGGGTTGGTTGGATTGATGGTATAGTTATTAAACCCGGTAGTCTGTTAAGATTTTATTTCAATCCGACCTTAGATGGATTGCGTTTATTATCGCCTTTGATCGAACAGAGTGAAAATTTATCTGTGTACACACAATTTAACGATGAAATGTAAACATTTTATGATAAATAAAATCGCAAGTTTCTAGCAATTGAACCATATACAAATGTTGATTCACAGAATTGGTGTGGTGTGCGAAGAATATTTGGAAATATATTGTAGGGACACGACCGGCTGATGATGAAGCCGCACAGCCAACAATCAAAAGTTTACGAGTACGTATTTTTTAAAGTAGATTATGGATATTTACATTTTGATGTCGTTTTGTTTTTATTAGGCTACTTTAGGTGGCACTTTAATTTCAGTTGGCCATCAGCAAGGGGGAATACCAGAAGAAGGATGTGAATGAACAAGTATTTGGGGAATTGTAAAGGATAATGGAAAATCTGGTAAACTTGAAATGACGTACACAAGAAATGTTCCTTTTAATAATGAAACATTTCATGGCTGTGGATGATCTGTGGAAATGCTTTCAAAATGTAATTTTGGAGGAGTTTTATTTCTTGTAATGAGAAATTGTTAAATTTAAAATATTTCCTGTTACATTAGCGTGAGATAGAGTCAAATAATAGTGGACGGAAATAGAATTCTGTAAATGCTGTTATAGAACAACTGTAGTAGACTTCGGAGTTGGAGTCGAGCTTTTTAAAAATGGTGGAGTCCGAGTTGGAGTCGAGAATTTTTGGCCTTGCCAAGAAGTAGCAAATCATTGGGACATATTACCCATAATGCCTGATTAGATCTCTCGAATCTGCATTCCTTAACTCAACAACTCAACACCTTATGTGGGTGTCGGGCCACAGGAACATACCAGCAAACTGCAGAGCAGGCGAACTAGCAAGGCTCGGAACAACAATACAGATTTCAGCCTCTTCCCAAAATCTACTGCGTGATAGATATTGGCCAACTCGAGTTGGTTAAACGGGAGGAAATACTGATACGATTTTCGCAGGCTGCCGTGATGTAACAACAATCGACTTCATAGTAAGTGTGTCTGTTTTTCAAACTGCCACTCTAAAGTAATCTAAAAATATACAATACAATATACATTTTTTGGGTCACTCAGAGTTCTTCTGAAATTCTGTTACCATTTCATACCATTTACTATACCAAAGTCTCACTCTATGAAGTAATTGCACTACACCACACAGTTTTTAATCGAAATGTGTTTGTGCAACCTAAGACGGACGCAAATAGTTGATAACACCTGTAGTGTTCTCAGCGGAATTGTTTTTCAATTGGAAACAATTCAAAGAGAAATAGTTTTGTTATCCAAAATGACGTTCCCAGCCAAAACAATGTTCACATCATTACAAATGCCATAAACCGGCAGACAATCCCATTCCACGCAATTGGAAAATTCAAAAGCCAGACAGAAATTATTACTTTGCGACACTTCCTTGCCTCAGACCACCAAATATGACAACTTCAAACTTAATAATGGGTTATCGTTGTGCAAAAATAAGTGGGGAGACAAAAGTACACAGGAAAAAAAGTTCATGTGACAGAAAATATCAAGTAAGGCAGGTCATTGAAATCATATATTTGAACGGAATAGATTGGGCAAATGCCCGAGACCCGATGTTTATGATAATACCATAGACTTAATTTGTACGATGACTTTCCAACCAAGGAGAGCAGGCACGACTTTCGACAATTGGTCGCAATGGGAGTAGAGAAACAAGAGGGGTAGGAAAAGCGGTCAGGAAATTCAAATTGGAGGAGCATCTTGACATTTTCCTTTTGCCACAATTCAATAATTCAATATTTTTTTAAAATTTTAAATTTTGTATTGTATTTAAGCATCCGATTAGTGTGTCTCCATTGGCAATCATAAGGGTTAACAAGTTCTCGAGAGTTCTCAAAAGAACTTATCAACTAAACATAGATGACAATTTATTCAGTGCTATTCTCGAACGCATGACAACTATGATGCAAATCACCACAAAACCAGCTTTTATTTCAAACCCAGAATGGCATATTATTATTCTTGTCATGAATGTTGTTACCATCTCATCAAATTAGCTTGTCACATATCAGCACTGTTAACCTAATTATATAATTATTGATTACTCTAATTTTTTTTCTGTGTACTGTCATTTTTTTCGGCTCCGTTGTGACTTTTCTATTTAAACCGCCAATATGATGAAAAACACAAACAATTATTTACTCATACTGACAACATGACGCGAGTTGTCTTTACATGTGTAGCTTGTGCAAATTTTCAACAATAAAAACAAAAAACATTAAACCAAACTCTAGGTTGACTTTGTGAACACTTTGAAAAAAAAACAGTTTTACAGCAACGATCGACGAAGACAAACAATCTCCTCACACTCCTCGTCCCCATCAACAACAATAGCTGAATCTTTATCAAAGACTTTTAAGTTTCCACGTTTATTTTCTTATATGCGTATCTGCAGACATAGAGGCATCAGGTGTAGGCTTTGTACAAACCGGAAATGCATTGACACCCCATATATGTACAGACCGAACTTTAGCGCAACTAATGACTGGTGTCAAATCTTAAGAAATTGACAATGATTTTTAAACAATTTGCATTGTAATTATAAACAATTATGTAAGCCGGCACTGGCAACAATTTCAAAAAAAGCATTTTTCTTAATTTGTTTCTTGAACTAACAAAACAAAGATGTGAAATTTTGTATTTAATTGTCTTCTTTTGTTTTTATTTCATTGCAGGTATGTTTAAATTGATTCCCCTTGTAGTCATAGTTAATACCACGTCACAGTTTTATGGACGCCGAGTAAGTGAATGAAGATGTTAAAATCAAGAGGAACGTCATTGATTGTTAAATTCATATAGGTCTATGTGAATATCTAAGCTATTGAATTTTTCGTCTATTGAGTTGGCTACATCTGGTTAACGCATAAACAGTGAAGTTGTCTGTCTAAGTAGGCAAAGACTTGAAGTTATTTTTTTGATATTTTAAACTTTTAGTTTATTTTGCCCAGGGGTCTAAACCGTCCTTTTAAAAGAACGGAAAGCGTTGAACAAATAGAAGCAAAATCAGTAAAGAAAATAAATCAGCAATGTATTTTTAGTACAGGGTTTTCCAAAAAGAAAAATGGAATTTTCTGATGAAGATATGCCCTTAATAATGAAAAACAACATCGGCAAAATGGCCAACACGACCTCTCTTACAGGACCATAGCCTTTTCATGAAATGTTCATTAACCAAATCGCAAAGTGGTTGTCCTATGTCCTCGAAAGGCTCACGAATTCTATCTTTGAGGTCTTGAATCGACGCTGGACTGTTGGCAAAGACCTTATCTTTCAAGCGGTCCCAAAGGAAGAAGTCGCAAGGTGTTAAATCACAAGATCTCGTTGGCCAATTGCGATCATCTCCGGAAACTTTACCCGTAAAAGAGCACTGTTTTCGTTGCTTGTGTGGCAGGTAGCTCCGCCTTGTTTAAAGTAAACGTTGTCCAGATCAATATCATGTTCAAGCGTGTATCTTTCCATTTTTAGTAATGGCGAAGTTTCTACTTGTCAAATGTCAAAGAATAAAAGCTTCAACAGTGACAGCTACCCAAATACCGGGTGATTAAAAAAAACACCTCTTGTCGGAAAATCCTGTATTACAGTCTAATTCGGATAAGCGCACGCATTTTAATAGAAAAAATCATTTAATTAAAAATAAATATTAGTAACGATTGTTCTGAATGATTTTCCATGCACTTATTCGCTTAAACGCAAATCCGCTTTATTGAAAAAATCGTTTACAAACTTATATGATACGAACACATTTTAGGAGGAATATTATGAATGTAACGGTGACAAAAAACGAACAAAACAAATGATCTCATAAAATTATGTGTCAGCCTCATTTGAGACAACTCAACCAAATGAAAATATAAGTGTCTATTTTCATCCAAGCTCAATATTGAATATAAATTTTACATACATGTAATTTAATAGTTGTGCCACAAGTTTCTATCTTCAGTTCGTTTAAATGAAAGAAGGTTCAATTATAAAAATTTCTTTTTATTGAAAATCGCGCATAAGTGATTTTTTTCATTTCCGCATAACCTAATTCGACTGTAATCAAAAAAAAAAAAAACCCAAAAAGCAAATGCAAAATCAACAAGGAGGTATGCCATATCTCCCAAAGACAAATAGACCACAAATCAGAACTCAGGTGAAATAACATCGTTTCTGTTCATGAGTGGAACTGGAAATAACGCCAAGCCAGTGCAAAATACAAATTAATTAAATGGCCGATATATCGTTTTTTTTTTGTATAGAGTTTTAGGGTTACGATCGTCAACCTAACACATTTTCCATAAAAGACACTCCATTCTTAAAAGTATAAATGGGATAGTCTTAAAATCATGTACGAAAATTCATCTCCTAAGAACAAAATACTTGATTTATTTAAACAATATTTGTTTGCTTTATTGCTTGTCGTTTTTCGGATTATGCGCTAGTCAACATTAGTTCTCGTTTAATAACGGACGACTATAACAATATAGACCAATAATTGGAGAAGAAATCACTGAAATAGTCGATGCCGATATATTTAAGTGTAGGTAAATATTTTGTAGGAAAATTAAGTAAGGTTAGAGAAACAATTCGTGGAAATATTTTTGACAGAGAAAACCGAGTGTAATCTCTTTAAATCCACTTCATTCTATTATGAATTTACTATTCTCACAATACGGATATTGTGATATCAATTTAATCTAAATTTGCCTTTTCGGGCTTAACTGTGGATAAAATTAAGAATTTCGAGCTACAAAAATCCGTACTTAATATATTTCTTCTCCTCGTGTATGTGATCTTTCCTATCTTCCTGAAATAGTGTGCCCTTAAATTTCTAGGACAATTCTGACCTTCGAATGATTAAGCCTATTAATCTTACCTAGCCTTGCACAGCAATCTATAGTTTTGTTGAAAATACAATTCCCCTATACGCGGTAAAATTTAAATTAAACATCAAGGACTTTTAACTTGTTGGTCACATTACTAAGTACTGCTGACATGTCACTTGTAATCGCACCATAATGCCTCTTTAGAGTGCATTCACACTCTGTCGCTGACCGTCGCTATGCCTTGCAGCAGCAAAAAAAAAACAAGTCAAAGGATTTGTAGTAATAATAACTGTTTGCCACATGTATGCGCTCACACATGCAACAGCGAGGTCCTCGCCCCTTGCGCCAATATATGGACAACCGCCCGAAAAACTCCCGCTGCCGATAAGGACGGGATGGAGGAAACAATATATGTTTGCCATTATTACTGTAGTAAGTAATAACGAGCATATGCAGGACATACATATGTTTTTATTTCGCATGCTCACACACTCCCACACAGCCACCTCTGCAGTGACATTTATACGTATGTATGTATATATATGATATATGTTGGTATATACAATAATGTCCTTTAGATAAATTTAATGGTATCGCATATACACACACAGCCACAATCCCCTATTCCCCTCTATGCTGTCATATATCACAAGGTGGCTTTGCTGCTAACAAAAAACGTCTGTTACTCTGTTTACTGCAGTGGATTGTTTTCTGTTGTTTTTTTCGTTCTTGTTGTTGTGTTCGTCTCTTTTCCACGGTTTATTATCCTTTTGCAACAAGTGCATATTACAAGTGAGGACATATGGCTGCGTAAATGTATTTATGTGTGAGAGAGAGAGAGTGTGTGTGTGTGTTTATGTAGAGTGCGTACATGTATGCGTTGTTAAGTACAAACAAATAAATTACTTTTGCCTGCGGTTTTTTGTAGCGCCCGCAGAAATATCAAGTGTTTGTTTACTCTCATTTTTTTTTATACATTTTGGTGGCGCTTTCCGATCTTTGATAACATTTTTAAATTGATATCGAATACAGTGTATTCCCAAAATAGGGAGATTGAGCAGAACTACTGCTGGTGTGACAGATTTCGAAAAGTTCTATAATCTCGAAAGGAAGAAAACAACTAATCAGACAATTATTTTTTTGTTTAATTTAATTAACAAAATTTGTTAAACGAATTGTAATATTAATTTTTTATCACTTAATTGAAGTTAAACTAATTTTTTAGCTGAAACTGTGACTCAGTTCTGTGAATTTATCGCACCCACATTACACAAATTGATAGTAGATTGTTTTCTGTGGGTGGCCGTGCAACTATCACACAACAAACCCTGACAAGAACACCTGAGATTTTTCGCCTTGTTATTCAGACCCAATATGTTACAAAACAAATAATTCATTTTATATTTTACATCAACTCAATACAAAGCTAATCGGGAAATAAATAAATTTTCAAAATGTATGCTGACCTATAAATCTGCTCCCTGTTGTTCTGCACCCTTGGGAAGACTGGGCAATTACATTACATATCATTCCAACATGCCCGCCCTTTTGTTATTGTACATGGAATTGTTGATTTACAGCAAAACACTCCAACCGCCCTCGACGAATATTAATTAAAGTTTTTTTTTCCCTTTACTGATGTTTTCCGATTTTTTAATCATTACCACCTCCCGCCATCGTAGGATCTGCATATTGAACTGAGTCGCTCTCCATCAAGGATTGATTGAATTTCCCTCACATTGTTAACCACAGGCTAATCGAATTTATGCTGCGAATTTTATCAATGGAATGGAAAATAGTCCTTTGTGGTGTGGTGTGTGAATATGTGAATATTTAAACATAAATGGTACGATTTAAAAGAAAAACTGGTGCAAATCCGAGCATGGTTGTCTTGTGGCACTTTTTCATGGTTTCCCTCATCAAGTGTGAGCGTTATTTGTGTAATTTTGAAGTTGAGAATTATTATTGAGGGTAAGATGCATTTGAGGCGATTTGAAGAAGTTGTCTCGCGAAATTTTCCATATTTGATTAACAACCGCTCACTTCCCTGACTTTTGTAATTGATCTATAGACTGCAGATTTATCCAGTTTATCCTTATGAACAAAGTATGAAAATTCTGTTAATATTTCTAGAAAACATGTTTAAATAAGTCCTTTGTAATCCTTTTATCAATATTGTCATACTTGAATAAGAGATTATTTTGACGAAATCAGTTTCTTGGGGCCACTCAAAAAGTCTTAAGGATAACCGTCTTTTGTAATGTATGTAAACAACCAATCAAACTTCCCTCGAAATTCATTACCATAACAATTTTGTAATGCTATTTGACAGGGCCCAGGACATAGGGTGACCTTCTACGCTTCCTGACAGGATCCACTTCACTGTCAGTAACTTTAACATATTAATTAGCTGCTCTCAGGAAAAAAAACCAACCACAACATCTCTATGAAACAATCATTAGGAAACCGGCTGACTGAAAAAAAATAAATATGCAAGCAAATAGCTCTCTTTGGTTTATAAATACAGGACAGCACACAAGCAGGGATGGATGGACGCACTACGCGTTCCGTTAAAATAGACAACACAATAGCTGGCGCCGTAACTAACACATTGCCCATCGCAGTCGACGTAACAATAGCGTGTCGATAGAGCTGGAAACGCTTTGCCCAAATACAGAGCCTCTGTCTTCCTGGAAATTACGCATAATGAGGCATGTAAATGCGAACAAACAACCACAACCAAAATAACAACATCAGCATCGACATATTTTGTTTGGTAGACCGAAGGAATATGACTTTTGCTGGGTTTTTAAGTGGGGAGCTGGTCGGTTAGTAGATTAAATTTGTTGAAAATTTAACTGTATTTAATTTAGCATTAATAAAATTGAGTGTATTACATTAAGGCACGAGTAATAAACATCTGCCGTGAAGTAGCAAAGGTGGCAGGAGGTATTTGATATAATTGTTGCTCTCCTCAACGCTCCTTACAGACAAGTTATGGGAAAGACTGGGCCTTGGTGTCAGAAAAATACAACAAAGGCAGGTGCTCCAAATTTATTTCAAATATATAAGTATTACCATCTTGTACTACCTTGTATTGTGCAAACTAAATGGTTCAGACCGTACTACCCTGTGGCAAGAACTCATAATGCACCACGCCCCTGCAATCAAAGAAGACTGTGAGCAAAACCTTTACGTTCGACCGAACTTGGCGCGCGATGCTGTTTTTGGTCCAAATTGAGCAACTTTTGTCCAAATTGAGCAATTTTGGACCAAATTGAGAAATTTTGACTCATGCACAAATCATTGGTTAAAATCGAATGGCACGATTCAATCAATATGTTTAGATCCCCAGCAATGTTAATTCGTCGATTGGCCAATATTATTTTATTCACTTTATCAATGTTTTCGTCTGTTGTCGACGTGCTCGGGCGTCCGGCACGCTGTTCGTCCTTCGCATCTTCTCGGCCCTCTACGAACATTTGGTACCACCGATAAATGTTGCATTGGTCCAATGTAGCTTCACCATATGGCCACAGTCGACATTCGGAATGCGTCAGATTCTTTGATCCATTTTCTGAAATAGATAAAAATCAAAACATAACCAAGCATAACAGCTGTCAAAAATTAACTAAACATTCAAAATGGCCGACCTTGTCAGCATAAGTAACGGACATGAGTACCAACATAATGCTACCAACATAAAATCAATATACGTAGCACGCAGAAATTAAAAATTCGCGATATTTTTCGAACATACCTCGTATCTTGAGATATTGAACTAGGAAAACTATTCCGCTCGCCATCCAAATCCGCCAGCATAACAAATGAAAGGCTTTGCTTAAAAGAATGTCAACGAAATGGGAATGATTACACTATGTTACAATAAAATTAAACATATTTGTCTGGAAAGTACAAATATTCGTCGGACGTTCTCTATTATTTTAACTGTAAGTGTGGAGGAAGAAGATCGATCAAACAATACAATTTATCAAATTAAAGGTAATGATGTGTGCTAAAAATGTTCTAAGCATTAGTCATCATGTAAATTGGGACATACAAATCATTGCAGAGCCAGCATTATCGCATACACTCGCTCCACTCCTCACTCTTTATATTCTCCACTATTTCACTGCCACAGCAGGCCATGCTGCCGAATATTTCCAAATAAGTTCTAGTGTGTCGTTTTATAGCATTCGTAACTTTTGTATAACAGTCGTTATTTGTTCTTTTCATGATATGACAGTTTCTGTCAAACATAAATTATCTTTAGAAATATGTGATTCCTATGTGTTGTTCGAAAACCCTCCCACCCGTTCGATACCAACTGTTGCAAAATGTTCTTGCGATTGTTTGAAAACCCTAATCGTAACCCTCTTCAAACCACTGTCCATGATATGTACTCCATCAAACTTTCAAATTTTATTTTCAATGTGTCAAATTGGAAATGTTTACATTACGGAAAATATTGTTGTTACTCCACACATTCTCTGGTACATATTGCAGCAACACCCAGCTGCAATAACAAATGCTCCGTTCTGGTCTCTGTTGTTCTGCGGTTAACAGCACTCAGATGTTGCAACGACACCGAAACCAGAGCTCCCTCCATGTCCCACTTAACCGCCACTACTCGCCCAACAACAACTATAACAACAGAAAAAAGTGACTGCATTGCGAGTGTCAACATTAACACACAGCTTCACAAACAAGTATTGACGCTTTTTGTGCTCGTTGAGTAACTGCATCCATTGGCCTTCAGCGGAATTCGTATGAATTCGTAAACAGAAATTGAAACTGGTGTGTGTTGTTGTTTATTTCAGAACAAACCCCTCACCTCCACAGAATAGCGTGGCAGCATTTTTTTTTTTTTTTTTTTTTTGAAACAACATAAAATAAAATTAATTAAGAATTTATGAAACTGTAACACAACGTTTTGTTTTGAAAACGAATCGGACAAAAAGATGTGGCAACAAAGTTGTGGAGCAAAAATAAATATTTAAACAATTGTTTCATTTCAACCGAAATAATCAAAGCGAGTATTTGTTTGATTAACGTTATTTATTGTATATAAAGACAATACTCGTGTGTATTTCAAAATATTTAGGTCTGTTTAGGCAAGTACAAGTGTATCTGTGGCATTGTGCGACCACATGTCATGGCCACTTGAGCGTATTCACAATGTCATCGTTTTCAATCGTTTCAACAAATTTAATGTTTAAACGACAGCCATAATTATGTCCATCATGCGAAGGACCTTTTGCGGACTCTTATGACATATCCTTTAATTAAAAAACTGCGATTCATTGAAATAATTTGGTCGACATTTCATTTTAACACCTTCTCTGTGAAGGCGATAAAAAGCAATTAAAATAACATTAAAAGAAAGTAATATTGCACTTTAAAAGTAAAGCGCCGTGCGCCATAAAGATTATCATTCGTTTCGCCATTAACACATCAATGGATGGGGAAAGGACATATGTAATGTACATATCGGACTCGCTCACAAGATGTGCACAAAAACACTGTCATTAATTGAAAAAGTACAATAATAATCCTTCAAAAATTAAGGCGCAGCTCGATGCGATATATGTATGTATACTTAAGGTCGGTGTTGCATTTTCATGCATTTCATTATCGCGTTGTAAATTTACATATAATGATGAGGTCCATCACTGAGTGATACTTAATGTCGTATTGTCTCTGTCTCTGATGACGTCTGAATGTGAAGATGCATTAAAAAGAACACGTACAGGTTCATGGATATGATAATTGAAATTGCAACGTTTGCTCTTTGACACCAAGCTATCGCATTTAACGAGTACAATTGGTACACACGAAAGTTATTGGCAAGGTAATGCAAATCTTTTCCTTATTTTGAAAGTGAACAGCTGCAGCATTTTCCATAAAATACCGGAAACTGTAAATATTTCTTTGATGACAATATATTTAATGTGTTGCGGAAGGTTTAAGTATTCATTACATCACAAGAGAAAATGGCGACCAACGCTACATTATTCTTTTGAAATGTTTTGTAAATGGAATTGAAACGAAAATAGCGACATTTATTGCAATTTCATTGTACAGGGTTCTCCAACAAGAGGTGTTATTTTGGTATTCAAAGAAAAATAGCATTTTTTGAGATAAATGATCGGATGTTTAATTCATAATAAAAAGGAAGGTATGCCCTTAGTAATGAAAACAACATTAGCCAATTGGCCACCACGACCACGCTTACAGGACCATAGGCCATTGTGGCTGCCATATGTCCTGGATAGCCTCTATTTTTGAGGTCTTGAATCGACGCTGGGTTGTGAAGGAAGAAATCACAAGGTGTTAAATCACAAGATCTCGGCGGCCAATTGTGATCACCTCTTCGAGACATAACACGGTTAGATTTGCGAACTGTGACTTCAAGATTTTCACCATTTTTATAATGAATTTAAATAATTTCAATGCGTTGTTGAAGCGTGTATCGTTCCATTTTTAGTAATGACGTAGTCAAAGAA
This sequence comes from Hydrotaea cyrtoneurina, assembly GCA_958296145.1. Taxonomy (NCBI): domain Eukaryota; kingdom Metazoa; phylum Arthropoda; class Insecta; order Diptera; family Muscidae; genus Hydrotaea; species Hydrotaea cyrtoneurina. Next base: position 43,135,314 of record OY282514.1, on the reverse strand, counting down.
TAAAAGATTCAAAAGTGCCAGCTACCGAAATACCGGGTGATTCAAAGTAACAACTCTTGTTGGAGAAGCCAAGAGAAAATGGAACGATACACGCTTCAACAACGCATTGAAATTATAAAAATTCACAACAAAAATGGTGAAAATCTTGCAGTCATAGTTCGGAAAACTAAAACATTTTTGGGTCGTCGTGAAGCACCTAGTCGGACGGCAATACAGAAATTGGTGGAAAAATTCGAGCTGTTGGGACAAGTTAGTGATGTGAAGAATAAAACCCATGCACGTCGCTCAGGAATAACTGAGAATATTGCTGCTGTAGCCCAAAGTGTTGAAGAAAACCCAGGTTTGTCCATTCCTCGTTGTTCTTTGGAATTGGGCATTCCACAAACGTCATTACACCGTATTGTGCATAAAGACTTGGGTCTTAAGGCTTATAAAGTACAGTGCGGTTTATGGTACGGCGGGGTCATTGGACCTTACTTTTTCTAATACGAGTTGAATCAACAGTTACGGTGAATGAATTGAGCTATCGGGAGATGATTAATGATTTTTGATGCTCGGAGTTGGATGATATTGATCTGGACAACGTTTACTTTCAACAAGACGGCGCTACGTACCACACAAGCAACGAAACCATTGCTCTTTGACGGGTAAAGTTTCCGGACCGTGTTATCTCTCGAAGAGGTGATCACAATTGGCCACCGATATCTTGTGATAGGGTATACTCCAACAGCCCAGCGTCGATTTCCGACTTCAAAGATAGAATTTATGAGGCTATCGAGGACATGGGGCAGCCAGCCACTTTGCGATTTGGTTATGGAAAATAATCATAAAAAGGATATGGTCCTGTAAGCGTGGTCGTCCGATAATCAATTTATACAGCTCGGGTTGCAAAATGCCATGTGTATCCCACAGTACAGCTTGAAAGAATTTATGTAAAAACTTTAGTTTGAATCGGTAATTTAAAAATGTTCCATGAATATGAAGTTGATATTCTTTCGATAACAAGATTCGATTAAAAATCATTAACAACCATTTGTACAAAAAACTTGAAGAACACATTTTTAATGACTTTTATGTAAGTAGTTTTACAACTTTTCTAATGATTTTTTTTAATTTTTTTCATTGCAGGTACGTCGATTTTGTATTATTGCGATGATAAATTTCGGCTGCTTTAAGGTATTTTTATATTATGTTAAAAAATGGACCTACAATAAATGAAAAATCTATGTGATCAGATTTGACAGCCTGTGGTAAATCACTCTAACATTAGGGACCTACCGCTTATTTGTCACAAAACAAAAAGTCTGGTTGATATGTCCAACACACTTTCCTAAAATATTTAAAAACGGTTTTCACACACCCACACCAAAATCGTCCCCCGAATTAGGTCCATATATAGGTCAATATATATTTTCAACTTCCGGTTTTTAAAATAACGCATTCTTACAACAGAACCTCAATTACACCGTGTTACAAAAAATAGATATTTTTTCTGTCCTATGAACCAAATGCACATATTCGGAAAGAGGAGAAAAAATAAAATTTTGTAAAAACAATTTTTATCAATTCTCAGATTTTCCCCAATTTTTATTATACGAAAAAAAGTTTTTTGAACTGAAACCTTAAAAAAAAAACGATAACCATTTAAAAAAAAAAATTTAGGAAAATCTGAGAATTGATAAAAATCTATTTTTTAAAAAATTTGACGTGATACAGACATTTCCACGAGTCTGCCTGCAAAAAATCAGCTCGATTGGATCACTGAAAAAGGGTTAAAAATCGGTCCAAAGGCTTTCACACAGGCCACTACGAGCTTCATACTTCAAACTTAAAAAAACATAAATTCTGACGTGTACATGAAAATCGACGATACACGTGTACTTTTATTTTTTATCCCATTTTCGAAAAAGTAAATTTGGTTCATAGGACAGAAAAAAATATATTTTTTGTAACACGGTGTTATAATTTATTTATTTGTACTGACGATATCATTATACTGACAAAAGCTGACTCCATTCTTAACAATTTGAATCTGTAGTTTTCGAATCACGTATTGAATTTACTGGCAAACATTTAGTTCAAAGGATAACACAAATATTATTGGAAATAGTTTGACAACAAAACTTGAGTCAAATTCTGTTTTTAAAATCTTTCCAGCACAAAATCTTCAAAGCTCATATGTATTTTTACAGATGTGTGTTGCAATGATTTCAATACATATATGTACATACTATACAAATTCTGGCACTTCCGTAACAGTTTTGGTCCAGTAAACTGGCAATAGTAATTCTCGCCAAAAGCGACGTCACTTTTACTTTACAACTTTCATTCAACATGTCGATGTCAGCACAGCATTGCATTCATGTCAGTTATCTTTATTTCCGTCTCCGCTGATTTTGATAATCGAATGCTTCCATTTTAAATCGCAATGCAATCACCAACATCAGTGCCTTGGGCCACCTCCTCAGGCCTCAGGTGTTGTTTTCTCCCTGAAAATAATTTCATTTTTACTGTCGTCGTTACTGGAATATTTGAAAAAAAAACAATTTTAATTCGATCATTAAAGTGTCATAATGATATGTAAATACTTGTCCAATACAATCTACATACATACATTAAATGGTCATGTTCACACCACAATTCACACTCACACGTGTGTGGAAGTGTTGGAAATTTTTCCAAACTTAATGTTCAATTTTCACCGCAATGAAATTATGTTATTTGTCACAATTAACGAATTACCATTTTTTATGGGCCGTTAAAAATTGCTTTTTGATTTCATTGTAGCGTTTCCCCGCACACGCTGCCGAACGTGCCAATTATGAATGCATATGCGTGAGCGATTTTAATGCACTTTTAAAATCCCAGCTGGACTTTATGTGTTCGAGTACATTTTAAGGAGCTGTTAAACGGATTCACACACTGATGTGCTGATATGCCGATCAATTATTCAGTAGACCATAGTCTTTCCAGTTGGTTTAAACATTTTGAATGCCAGTCTACATTCGATGCCCCGTAAAGTTAGATGAAGCGGCCTTTTTGGAATTCATTCCGACGATATTAAATGTATACAGCTCATGTGGCAAAATGCCAAACCGATTGGTTGACTTTTGGCCAATTGGACATCAAATTTGTAGATGTTTGGCCTAATACATATTTTTTGGTAAAACATTTTGATACACATGGAAATGCGTACGAGAAACTGTAGTTGAGTCGATATAGCGATATCGTCGGTACTTTCTAGTAAAATATAGTGTTCTTCTAGAGAATCCCTATACATATGATATCTGGCAATTGAGGCCGTTGGCTGCGATTGAGTGGTTTTTTAAAATTAAAGAAAACGCAGAAAATTCGTATAATTGAAGGAAATATTTATTTGAATTAATAAACCAATGTCTGTCATTTACTTATTAAAGATTATTTCGTGCAATTGCTTTCATTGACTGCGCTCCAGGTGGTCCATTCTAAACGTTCAATTTTGTCATTCTTTTTCATTTCGGCCGGTATCTCCTCACGTGTAATGTTACCTTCCAAGGCTATCTCACTATAGCTGAGAGGCTATACGTGCCTCACAAAAACACATATTGGTCGGGTTTTATCGCACGACACTGGCAAAACAAGTGATTTTTTGCTAACCAAGTCCTATTGAAATTGCAGGTCAACCAAGTCCAAGTCTTAATCATGGTCATCAAGCGGTAGCTTGCCGTATCGGTGCCATCAGCGTTTTTGAAGAAGTGCGTGGAGAATGTAATTCCTTCGCTCAAAAGGTTGTAGCTTTTAAACTAATGAACATTTTTGAGTTCGCTAAAAAATTGGATTTAGGCAGGGAGTTAGAGATTATTTTGAGACTTTGGTGTTATCGGTAAGTTGGATATATTTTAGAAATATTTCCAAATTTTACTACTTTTCGTATTTTTTCGATTTTAGAAAACATTTTTTTAATAGTGGTTGTAGGCAGGGAGTTAGAGATTATTTTGTGGTTTTAGTGTTAACAATCGGATAGTAGGATATATTTTAGAAATAAATTTGACTACTTTTTGTATTTTTTGATTTTAGAAAAAGACATTTTTCGTATTTTTTGTTATTGGGTTTCTTTTACTTACATTGATCAATGATCATATTGCAAAAATTTACTTTTTTCAATATAAAAAATGTTCACATTTTTCAGATTTTGAAATTTCTAAAAACGTAATTTGATTTTTAGACTTTGTCGAACTGTAAATCCTACATTTGAAGAATTATTGTACTCAACTTTGATAAAGTTTTTCTTGTCTTTATTATGTCGTCAACATTCTGCTACTAGAGAATATAGTTTGGTTGTGGCAACTATTTTAAAAAAAATATATATATTTTTTTGGGAGTAGTTCTCATTCACTTGCGGGAACTATGCACATATTAGACCAATAATTTGCAGCAGAAATCATTGCAAATGGGTACCGATGAAGAAGTGTGGTAGCTTCCGAAATGGATCCGTATACCTTGCCCGCAATCAAACCAAACACAATGCTTGAAACCTTTTTTAAACATTTCTATTTTTGCAAAGAAAAAATAGAAATAATCAATGATGTCGACTCCACTCGACTTTGGACCAAAACGAAATGTTACAGCCAAGAGATGTTAAAGAAAGTCATGTGAATTTGGTTAGGTAGAAGGTTCCCCCTTTTTTGTCAAGTAACTTTTCCGCACCTAAAAATTACACATTTGGATGAAAGGGTACATTTAGTTCAAAAAGTAAATTATGTATTCCCAAAATGGAAATTAATTCTCCTTAAGACCATTAGTTGAAGCGTTCTCGATTAACGTTGTAAGCGACAACTGTTGTTTTTTTTGGTGAATTTCTGTTAGAAATAGTGATTCTAAGTGAAAATGTGCATCAACAAACTCTACTCCCTCTTTCCACCCTTCAATACCCTTCTTCATTATCACTAACACAGTACATGGCATTCATAGGGGGCAGACCATGAGCGTTAGTAAAAAAAAAAACATTCTCAGAAAAATTTAAACTTCCGCCAAATTTTTATTTATAGTTCTTTATGCCTACTTTTTTACATGAATAAGATAGTCAAGACTTATCAAAATATATTTTTACTTTGGTGTTGTCTCACATAGAACGCGAATCCCGGTTCTGTTTATTGCCTATCACTGAACTCTTTCCAGTCCGATTTAAGCCAAGTAAAGTTGGTTAGTTTGGAAATATTTTTACAAAAAATCTCTAAAGACATCAAAAGAATATCTTTACTTAGAAAATATTATAATCGTATAAGTTTGTTTCAGGGACAAATATAAATTCCCCAACAAGTACTTCTATTCCAGCTGGTTTATCGCTAAGATCGTCCGATAGTTTCTCAAAATAATGGATTTCATGGTTTTGAGGTCTCGACTTTGGCCTGAAACGTCATTGTGTGGGCACTTTATATTAACTGCAAAGGATTGTAGAATAAGTTCAAAAGGTGTTGCTGACAGAAGGTCGAAAGTGCAATTGTCCTTTCACTCCCAATTTCCTTCAACAGCAATTGTTCATAAGTTTCTCAACATTTCTTCTGTTAGTTACATTCTCTTTGGTGTCTATGCAATGTTCGGCACAACTTCAATGGCAACATACCGCACGCAACATTTGCAGGACAAACATGTTGAAGGCTGAGGCACAAAAACAAAAACACTCGAACAAATACAGTGATACTGCACAAATACTCTCTCACTAACATACATGTATGGTTACACTTCACCCAAACTCAATTAGAGTCCTTTGTTACAGACATAAATTTCGATTACGATCTTTATTTGTGGAAAAAAAACCGAGGGTAGTTTCGCACATTCGCAGGCACATACTTGGCACACTTGATCTGGGGGATAAAAATTGCAATTTGTGCTTACCCCGAATCCATGGTTAACCAATCATAAAGAACGAGTACTCATCACACACGCACGCTTTCACTCAGCACACACACACAAAGATAATAATCAAACAACAGTGGAACGGCGACATTTTTATCCCTTAGAGTAACTTTCAGCTCTGTTTTTTCGCCGGGGGAATGGAAACGCGTTTCCTGTGCGATACGGCTATAACACATACAAACTGAAGTAAACAAATCATATCCTGGACTGAGGTGCTCAAAAATGTTTTTTGTTGCTGTAGCCATTTTGGCTGGGTTGAACGAAAAGGAAATTTCATTTCAGACGCCGCTGTGTGATGATGGTGAGTACGAGGCGACCGTCGAATGTGACGTTGGATGACAACACGCAAAATGTAATAACATCGTATTAGGGAAATCTGATGACTTTCGCAGAGATGGAGTTGCGAGCGGGCTAAACAACATCCCCCCGCACCTGCACGTTTGGCAATGTACAAACATTTCCTTTTTACATGAACCGGAAAAAATGTTCAAATTGAAGAAACACTCATTCACTCGCTACCTTTAAGGTAAAGTTTTTTTTCTCTTTTTTTAGCTTTCCGGTCAAACCATAGCAGCAACTCTATTATGTTTTCCACAGCAAACCGCTGCCATTTTGATTTATGGCACCATACTAGAAGAAGAAACAAGTAACCGTAACGGCAGGGTCAGCGGCAGCAGGAGCAGTAGTAGCAAAATGGATATTTATTAACTCCCCGGCACCATATGAACTATTTTCAGTAGTTTTTGCTCATGTCACTGTGGCTTTTTGTCATTAAGTTGTAAAAAGTACAGCTGGGTTGAAAATTGTAGCTGTGGTGCATTGTGAGAGAGCGGGAGTGGTAAAATGTGAGGTAGACATTTCATAAGCATGGAGATCAATGTTAAAAAGTGCCTTAAAAGCCATTTATTAACATTTGCACATTCTAGCTAGAACTAGATTTCCATGCTGATCTCCCGCCAAAGATATGATGAATAGATGTTTTCCTAACGATCCTCTATTGTAACCCCCCAATAGCAGACTGTTTTTGATGTATTTTTTACGCATTCCGTAAAGTCAGCGTAGAGTTTGTGTTCACTGCTTTTTGAGGGCAACGAAACGCGAACCGAGAATTTTTGATGTATTTTTGCCTACAATGGAGTTTTTTCATATGGGCCCTATAAATAGGAAATTATTTGTAGCTGTCCTTCTCAAATCTGTTCCTTCTCAGAGAGATTAGTTATTTCCTAGAGCGAAGGTAGACAGAACTGGAAAGACGATCGTTGACTACACCCGTCGCTGCTGTAGCTTTGCCAAAGATTTTAATTCTAACTGGACAAAGATATTTGAATTGTAAACTGATTCTTAGCCATAGATTACTGATCGGCCAGTTACGGCCTTGTACGTTTCCTAATATCTGGCTTATCAGGCTCATTTTCGTTACACTGCTAGCATTCGATAATCGCTTAATTTTTTTGGAGAGTTAAGTGATATTGAGCATGAAAAGAAATTATCGCTTAAGTTTGTGTCGTAAAATGCCAATATAAAAAAGTAAATAAAGACATCACTTACTGCGAACTAATACAGATGAAGAATAAAATAAATACAAAGTTGTTTCGAAAATTATGGAGGAATTCAGAATTTAGTTTATTTATAATTGTATTTGTAAAATGTGTTCACAACACTTACTTAGCATCGTCTTATTTCCGTTACTTACCATAGTTTTGCTAAAATTTTGCCCTCGACTGCTGCCACACATATTACAATTTACCAACATAAACCTGGGCAAGCCCTTACCAGTGGTCATCTTTTCTGTTGTTACTACAGCCCCTGTCGTTGTAGCTGTTACTCTGCACCATTTGTCTCCACACTTTACTTTCGCTAAACATGAAAAATGGCTTTCATCCACACATGGATGGACACATGGCCACTACCTTCAATGACTTTAATTTAACCTAAATTTCCGTCGAAGAGCGCCAAATGATTAGTTTAATTATGTTTAACAGTGAAAAGAAACCACAACAACTTTAATAGTCTTTAACAGGATAATAAAGCAGAGCGAAGGAGTTGTACATCCGGTTAGAAATCCTTTTGGCTTTTTTTTTCGTTTGCTTTTACCGTATAGCGTGAGAACGGCGCATTATACCGAAGAACAACAATAAAACATATTTTAGTGAAACCGACCCTTAAATTGTGGTTTTACTGGCAAAGACGTGGCAGAAATAAAGGAAAAACGATTATGAACAGCAGAAGATATTCTTCAAAAAGACGAAAATTCGGTTGGGCCGGTGTTTGCTTTAAGGAGAGTGTGTTTTCGGGAGGTGTAATAAATTTGGTTAAATAGATTCATACAAGTGTAGGTGTATTTATAAAATACATTAGAAACTGGAGTTAAACTCCAAGCCTTACCCATTTTAAATCGTAATCGTGTACTTCGTATGAGCGATTCAGCTAGTTTTGCCACGATTGTTGAATATATATATATATATAACTCGTAACAGATCGAATGCTTCCGTTACCACAATTTTAAGTGTAACAATAATATTTTATGATTTTATCAAGGCTAATCTGTCAACGCGTACCTGCTTTTTAAGGGACATTCAAGTTAGTTATCAGTTAATGGCTGTGGAAGACAGATTTATAACACTGTGCGACAGCCACAATCGGTTTGGGATGAAACCACCGGGGAAAGTTATATCGGTCAAAAAAAGGTCATACGTGTCCCAGCGTTTCGTTGGGTCTCATCTAGGAATCGAGATATATCGATTTGAAGTTAGTAAGTATCGTATAGGGGAATTTGTCACGTTTTTGGCTCTTTTGTTTGACATAACTTGAGAACCACTCGTCCGATTTAGCTGAAATAAATTTTAAAAAACCAAGAATTACAATTCCCTTAATCTGTTCATATATTATTTTCCTTTACAAGTAATAGTTTCCATGTTAAAAATAAGCGCATGAAGAAAAAAAAATTTTTTTTTTTTTATTTTTTTTTTTAAATACATTTATTTACATTTTAATAGGACTTGACACTTTTTACCGTTTTGGATTTTTTATGAATTAAAAAAAAAAAAATTTTAATTTTTAGGCAAAAATAATTTTTTTTTTTCATACATTTATTTATAATTGCGAAACTGTTGCTTAAGTAGGAAAACGGTTTAAGAAACGGTTTTCTAAATTTGTTTCAGCTAAATCGGACGAGTGGTTCTCGAGTTATGTCAAACAAAAGAGCCTAAAACGTGACAAATTCCCCTTTACGATACTTACTAACTTCAAATCGATATATCTCGATTCCTAGATGAGACCCAGCGAAACGCTGGAACACGTATGACTTTTTTTTTACCAATATAACTTTCCCCGGTGGTTTCATTCCAAACCGATCATTGACCCTTACCATTTGTCGCAGAGTGTAATCAACGTCAAAGTTGAATTCCTCAATTCCGAATTACTGGACTTTTTCCAGGAATAGGCGCAGTGCAAATACAGTGAAAATTCCATAACTCGAACTTCCATAAGTCGAATTTTCTTTAACTGTATTTAAGTTTACCAGATCTAAATTATGAGTTTCCAACCATGATTTGTGACTATGGGGTTTTCCTGATTTATATTATACATACAAAATTTACTCCACGATAATTGCAGCCTAATGTATGGACATAAGCATACTGACACTGACATCACGGTAAGTAGACATTTAATATTCAATCAATTTCGGGCCGATTAACTGATCCGACTAATAGGTTCCAGCCTTAAACTGCTCTGCCTGTCAACAATTGGCATTCAGGATTAGTATAGGGTCGCCTTCTTCTTCTAAAGTATCCTCGGTTGAAAAGCTGTTCTGTCCATATTCAATTTCACCTTTCCAAAAGATGGTACTGATCTTACATAGATTCATGGTGTTCCTAGATACACAGAAAAAAATATTTTTTCGATTCAATGAAAATATTCACGAATTCAAACAAAAAATTCATTGAAAATCCTGTGATAAAACAATTTGTCAACTTAAAGAAAATATTCGTATACTGTTTATCAAAAATATCTTTGATGAAGAAAGTTTCATATATACAAAAAAAATTTACAATACATTTTTTCATCAACAATTATCAAATTTTGTTTTTTATCATATTTATGAAAATTTTTATTATATATTGAAAAAAAAATTAATAAAAAACATCGAAAAATATTATAATTTTTTAAATTTTGTTTAATATTTGGTAAATTGCTTATCATATTTACGAAAAAATGTATGTAATATTAAAAGAAATTTTATAAATTAGATAACCAAAATACAAATCATAAAAAATATAAAAATTTTTGTCAATTCAATTTATCAAATTTCTTTCAACATTTGATAACATTTTTCGTAAATATGCTAAAAATGTATCAAATATTAAAACGAAATTTGATAAATGGGATCAACAAAAAAATTCATTAAAAATATCCAAATATTTGATGAATTGTTTTGTTGATACATTTCATCAAACTTTGTTTCAATATTTGACAAATTTTTTAGCATATTAACGAAAAGTTTCATTGAGAAGTGATGAAATTCCTGTACAAATATTTTCATTGAAATTTTTTGGTTGTCTTTTTTTTCTGTGTATGTCAGATTTGCACTGATTAAAAATGCATCCTCCTGTGTCATCGCCATTTACTGCGGGAATGCCTTCTAAGTATTACATAGCAGGGTGGGAGAGACTTAATGAGTCTCAGTATCGTATATTCCTGTTTCTGCGATATTCGTAGCTCTATCGGTCTTTCGGGCTGGCTCCGCCGTCTGCAATCTCTGATGAACGCAAGTTATGAGTATTACGATTGTGTCTCAGGTATCTTCCCCACTCAACTATATTCTCCACGGTGAGGCTTCTAATGATGTGGTTCTCGTAGCTACCTAACATATCCTACTTTTTGTTTGACTGCGATTGACATTGTGATTTGCCTTCATGAAATGTCGAGGAGTTATCCTCGACATTGACTGGGAAATATAGTCCTATGATTGGGTCGGACATATCAGTATGTCTCATCGCGTTCATTGCCCTTAAATGCGCGGTGTATCCCATGTGATAAAACCATATTTCGACTTTGTCACACCATAAGCCCATAAAATGTTAATTTGAGTAAACAAATTGGGGAATTATGGAGACTTTTTTGGTTGGAACTCATAGCCTACTCTGCTCATTTAAGGGTTAAGAAAATTACATAAAATTAATATTGTGGTTTTTAAAAGAAATATTTTTGGTTACTATTTTTTTGCACATCAAGTGTTAATCACACTTCTGATACTTTTCGCTAGACAAGCTTATCACAACACCCTCGTTGGCCGCCACATTTCTGCCAATAAGGAATTTATTATTTTTTTTTCACTATTTTCCACAAATTATTTATGAGCACAAATATTTTCCAGTCATTTGATATGCTTATTGTTAAGGTTATTTTTATAATTCTGTTTATGATTATAGTTCGTACATCAGGCAGCACAAATTCCGTATTTTTCTCTATGCCAAACATTGTTCTGACAAGAAATTCCCTTCGGCCATACAGAGAAAGAAGAAAACATAACCTGGGATGGTCACGTGATGTCGGGCATATTAAAGTAACTTTATAACCCGGTACTTTTTATTTAACATTCTTGAAAATATTACCCACAACTCCGATTGAAGGTGAATGGGCGCTCACCCCGCCAGCTGTTGCTGCTGCGGCTACTGTTGGCTGAAGGCGGGGTAGTGAGTTTACGGCTACAAAATCCTTAACAGTGTCGTTATCGTTAAGGATCACTATTAGGTATGCCTTAAAAATAGGATTTACGGATATTTCGTACACAAAGTGTTAACATTACCACTAAAAGGTGTTAAATTAAAAATGTTTTTGGGTGCTGTGTGGGTTTTTGGGTGGAGCTAAAGGGCAAGAAATAAATACAAAAGCATAGTTCAACATGAAATGTAGAAACGTGAGGATAGGGTTCACTTGGAATTAGCAGTATTAAGTCATAAAATGGGTTTATAGTTTCAACCGTAACATTTACCTGACCTGTTGGCAAGAGAATGTCATCTTAAATTAGGATAGTTTTCCTAAATACCCCCCACCAAAGCTAAACACTGCGGATAAGGCTCTATGAAAAATGCCAAAAGAATACCTCAAAGGATGAAATCCCCAAAATAAATGAAAATTCCCCCAAAAAAGCCCAATATGAAAATGTCCCCAATAATTATGAAAAATCTCCCAAACAATTTATGAAAATTTACCCAATGAAAACTACCAAATAATAAAACGAACATTTTAAAAAATCGCGAAGTATGTATGATTGACTTCGGTTATGAAAATATCCCCAAACAGAAAAAAATTTGGAATTTTTCATTGTCCAAAACGAAAAATAAAATGTTACCTAAAAATTATGAAAAACTCCTATGTCAGTGTTAATTTTACAATTTCGTAAATTACATAAAGTCGAACCATTTAAAACTCCATTCTGCACTGAACCCTGACAGAGCAAAATTGAAGTTTACTCTAAAAAACTTAAGCGTTTTTTTTTCTTTCATAAACCAACAATTTTTACATTTCATTGACACACGATTATTGGGAAACTCAAACAAATGTATTTGAATAAACAAATAAATGATTTAGTATTCAAATTAAATAATTACGTGATATAAACAACTAATTTTTTGTTTAACAATTCACTATTACTGCAAATACGCCGACTGCTATCAGGCACTAAATAATTAAAACTAATATCAGAAAAATTTGCATATATTTCGACAAATAAAAAAGGGTTTTTTCTTTATGCGAAAGAAGGGAAAAAACATATTTTCATGAAACATATTTTGTAAACATAGGTAAGCCATCACTAATGCAGTATCTGGTGTTACTCTTTATTTGGTAGAACAAATATCTCTATCCAAAACTATTCCAAAAAAATTAGTCCTAGGGGTCTTCATCTATTCTATAGATAAAATTAGCTCTAGAGTTCATTATCTATTTTATGGATCATCATCTGTTCTATTGAAAGATGATATCATCATCTATTCTATTAGAGAAAGATGAGATCATCATCTAGTCTATAGGCAAATGAGGCCCTAGGCCTGAGGCTCCACCTAAGGCTCATCATCTATTCTACATCCCCTGAACCTTAATAAACCTTCGCATCGTCTGAGTCTTCCCCGTAGAAAAATCCTCGCAAACAAATGTGTTTATTACATTTTTATGAACCAACCGCATTACATACATATGGCAAAAAAAATTTCAATACCCGTAAAATAGTACACAAAAACCCAATGCTCAACAAACAGAAAACAACTCAAAGTTTCAATAGAAAAAAATAACAACAAAAATCAATGCAGACAAAATCTAATATTAACACGTCATAAAAAACGACAACAACAGCAACAACGAATCAAATACAATTACACACGTGAATTGACAGAGTGTGTGCAGAAAAACGAAGTGAATGTCACAGATTTCATATTTGTCATAATTTTAATTTTAATGGAGCCAAAACAACGGCGTTTGTTGCAAACAAATTAGCATTTGGTATCCGTAAAAATGATAAAACAACGAGAATAAGTTGAATTTGTTCCAGCAACTTTTAGCAATCGGAAAAACTTTTTCACACATGTTCGGTGGGTACTTTTAGAACGTGCTGCAAATCATGCACCCCTATGTGCCTGCCTGTCTGCATTTTCATACCCTACACCAAACTATAACATTACTAGGGAAATATCGACAAATATGCCAGCATCATCTTGGGGCTTGTTGAAAATATATTTTATTTTGTGGATTTCTCGGATTTGCGTGTCATTAAGTCGACCGCAACCGACTTAAAATCGCTACTCTCTATCGAATACTTTAGGAAAAAAACGTCATCTAGTTGTTGGTCGGGAAAAACGTTTTAAAATTGCGACAAAAAAAAAATCCCACATAGGATTTTGCTGTTGTATTTTTTTGTTTATGTGCAAAACAATAAATGAAATTATAAAAGTTTTTTAATGGCAATTTTTTTTATTTTTTTTTAGTTTGTTTGTTTTTGTAGGAAATCAAAAATTGTGTGTGCTGTTTTTGTTCCGTTGTCATTTGTTGTTTTTTTCTGTCTGTGCTGCTGATGGTGTGAACATAAAAATACAGTATAATCTTTAAATCTTGTTTAACAAATCGAATTTGTTGGTTGCTTTATAAATTTTATTTACAGTACACCACCAATTTGAAGACAACAGCTTTATTTTCAAGTGCTGTATTGGCGTCATTTTCTTTTTGCTTTTGAAAAGCGAACGTGGGGCACATGGAAGGGCTCAGGGTTTTTTTTTCTGTTTTTTAAAACCGTTTGTCATGCACTACAAACAGAAGAACATAACAATCGGAATGTGCATGAAACTTGCAGGGAGCATTTGATGAAATTTTCAACAAAAAAAAAACGGCTTCACGCATTCTGTTTTGTTTACACATAACGGTTCTCTTTTAGTTTACGAAATATTTTTTTTTTTGATAAATGTTCAGATAAATGTCAAATGTGAACAGGGCTTAGGAATTGGTGCGATCTTTTTCACCCGTTTGTGCAATATTTTTTATTCAATGCCCAGACACTATATGCAGCCTGGTTTTAGATTTGTCGTACGATACCTCACAAATTCATTATGCCTCCCTCTTGCCCTAAGAGGATCGTATACTTTTCTTCTATTATACTGGACTTCATCTCATTTGGCACACCTTAATGAACTGGACCACTGCAATAGTATTGACGTTATAGATTGGAACAAACAAAACAATAGCCCATTGAATTTCATTATTTGTAGTTCAAAATCGATTTGCTGTACTCCATTTAATCCGTCGACGATAGATGGAATTTCTGTTCTTCTTTTGTAAACCAATTTGCCAATTAACTCACTTTACAGCGCCCACCTCTTCTCACAATTGTTTTTTCTGACCATAAACGTATTACTTTGATCTCTACCATACGTTTGCCAGTTACTAATTGTTCTTTTCTTCTTTCTCTCCCCCACCCGCTCTCCTCTTTTCAATTACAGGTAAATAAACATGAAGCAAAAATCATCAACATCAACGTCATCGCCAGCACCTTTACAATTCGTAGCCATCATCAACAGGGCCACCATCAACGAAACACACTTTGCCTTGACACTGTGACTCGGCTCCATTGTTACTGGAGGCTAAGGATTTGGAACGTGTTGGGCTTAAAAGTCATTTAATAGATTGTGTTTATAAAAAAAAAAAAATACTTGTGTATGTGTAAAAGTAAATGCATGTTATGAAGTGGGAGTAGAAGTGTATGCATTGGTATGTGAGTACAACAACACAAGACCATGAAGGGCATTTGCCTAATGTTTCCTTTGCAAAGCCAGTTCAAGAAAACATCATACAGGCAAGAGTTTCTCCATCCAAGTCCACTTTCATAAGCATACACCTCCACTCCAGCGTGCATACCATTCACACGACTTAGCAGTCACTTTACAGAATTCTGAAAGGGAGGGGCAATACCAGAAGTAAAGGAGAAATATTGAAATAATAACAGAAGTGGAAACTTCAAAAGAATTTCAAGAGAAAACGGACGAACTCGTAGATGTATTTATTTAAGTAAGTGGCAAGCGTGTGAGAACAGGAACGCAAAAAAAAAACAGAGCAGAATGCAAGTTAAATAAAAGGGAATATAAGAAACAAATGAAATTATATATTTCCTAGAACAAGAAGTAAAACATATACCAAAGTTGTGTAAAGACCATGTGATACCCTAAAATATATTTTTGAAACCTCTGCATTAAGAATCTTTTTAAACGAAATGATGTTTGAAAGTAGTGAGTTCGACGATCAAAACGCTTTCTATTGTCTTTGTTATTACTCAATTTGGAAATAATATTTTATTATTTCTCACTCAGAAACAAAATGTCGTGGTTGAACAATTTGATTAAACAAATACTGTCGGTTTCCGTAAATTTCCGTAATTCGTTCGTTCGTTCCAAATTGTCAAAATTGAAGTCGCAATAGAATGAATTTTTCCTAGGAATGAGAAGTCATTCTTTTGGATGTGTGTTCCATATGTCGATTTTTATAATATATCTGAAAAGCAGAATTGAATGAAGTCTGAAACAGATTCTATAGCGCTTCGAATATAGACGAATTATAACGAACGAACGAATTCGTTTTAATGAAACTTTCGTTAACTACAATCCTCATCAGCATTATTATTTTTAAGTTTTGCTTAAGAATGTAAGGTGATTCTTAATTAACCCATTTTTTCCCCATTTTTGTATCCCAGACAGAACAGCAGAGGGTAACAATTTAGATGATTGCTCCGGTGACAATAGTAAATTCTACTTTAACTTCTGAAGTATTAAAAAGGTCGAGGTGAATGTTTTCACAAATAGCCCAGTGATATCTAGCAATCGCGTCATCGATCATATGTCTGGAAAATGCAGTTGAGTTATGGCACTTTATAAGAGACCATTTTTATATTTAAAGTCACATATGTCTAGTTCTGTTAACCTCCTAATTTAGACCATCCAAAAATACTCCCTCGGCATTCGAAAAAAACTAACCAACCCACTATCAATTCGACATACAACATACAGCGCATACAACGTTGCACTACTCTTCTGTTGGGGGCATTGACCAAAACAATAGACGACGGGTTCAAGAAAGCCACGCTGTATATTTGCAATACGTCATGCTATGTCAACATAATTAAGGCAATCACGAATGACTTCAAGTAGAAAGTTAGCCTTTAGACAAATTGGTCTTTAACAATAGACCACACCACACACATATACATATACACATACTCGTGTACTTGACGACAAACACCATATGAATACATACAAACATTTAGCATAAGAAATCTTAGGATGGCGGGTCTTTGCTGTTTTCGGTGTGGCAGACGGAGCATGAGATTGCGTGGTTTTAAAGCAACTGCCATATACCAGCCGGCAAAAATGTCTAACACTTCAATGTCTTTCTCTGTCAGATTTTGAGTTGCACGAGCGCCAGTTGTTTTTTTATTATGCAAAAAAATTACGGCGAAAAAAGTCGAGCGGCACAAGTTCCTTAACTTTAACTTAACGTTTGTGAATTTCAATTGTAGTTGTTGTTTTTTTCTTCTTCTTTCTTCAAGTATAATCAAAATGCTAAACGATTTTGTTTTGTTTAAGTGGGTGTAAGAGGAGTGTGTGCGTGGCGTTGTTTTTTTCGTCCTTCGTCTTCTGGTGCCTTATTTAGCGAACCCTTAAAATATTATAAACTTGAAAACAAAAATTTAAATTTTTTTCCATTCATTACTTTTGAACTCAGTCCAATGGGTTTTTCTTCTGCCTCATCAAAGAAATTCAAAATTCTTCTAGTAAAATGAGAACAAGAACAAAATAATGAGCAGAGGGAAAGGAAAAAAATAGTAAAGAGGGGGTAATTTGAAATTGGCGAGCCTCATAAATATATATCAGAATTTTGTTTAAAGTTTGAACCGATTAAATGGTCGGCAGGGAAGCAATATTTATTTATATATTTCTACATAAAAAAAACAGAATTCAAATACAAAATTAACAGAGAACTGCATACAAAATAAATTGATGGTGGGAGGTGTGAAAGTGTTATTTCAGAATTTAATATTCCTGACTGCTTGTCATAGTAAATGTAACATTTCCGGTGGGGTTGGTGCTTTTGAAGGACTTACATCCAGTGACTTCTACGTGTAAAAGAAAACAATCTCAAGAAGTGTTAAAAAGATATATTTGTCGTCGTCCAAAATACAATCGCTTCATAAAGTAGCCTCTATACCAGGTGCCAGAGGTTTAATGTCATACCTTATCATTTCGGCGATCGTGTCCACTACACCCAATCAGCTTGACCAGTTGTCTAATGGCTAAATGAAGTTAAAGAAGTTGTAAATGATTGAGAACGCTCGTTGAGGTAGCACGGTCGATGGAAAATGGTTTATTGCCTCTGTTTGTTGTGTGATGGTTACACAAATACCCAATTACACCACATAGCAGAAAGATAAAGCACTTTGAACCGAAAATAAAAATGTTGAAACATTTCGGAGTGATGGGGAGACATTCCACATAGCTCCATGAGACAGCAAATAGTCAATCTTCATGCTGAAGGACAAATCAGATTCTCCTAATACTATAGGACGATCCAAATGGAATTTTCATAATTATATTATTTTTTATTAATTACAATACAAAGTAAATTTATATTCTAATTTTTGGGTCCAAGGGTAAACCGGGTGACATAGACCATATGTTTAGATTTTTGCAGCGACAGACCAAAGCCTCTGTTGGGAATCGAACCCACAACCCCCACGCTGATAGGCAAGCACGCTACCAACTCGCCTATCGGGGCGCTTAACTGGTCATTTTATTTTATAATTTTTGTTTTGGGCATTTTGCATTCGATGTAAATTGGTCGGATTGCAGTTTTTTTCTTCTCCTTTACATCCTTAATAAGAGTATTACCGTTTATTAGAAATGTGTTAGTATTTCCTGTGCGGAGTCACGTTTTAAACTGTACCCTCCACTAGTGAGTATAGGAATTATATAAATAAAACTGCAAAAACTTCTATTTGTCCATTAACCCATTCGTGCCCAAGACATTTTTTAAAAAAGTTTTATATTTTATAAACAGGGGTTCTGAGTTCGAATTTATTGATATTTTCAACTTTACGAAATCCTTTTCTCTGTGCCATGGTATCGCTGGCTATGAATGGGTTAAAGACATCCTGAGGAAAAGAGTTAATTTTCATGGAAAATTGTGTCGATATGAAGCAGACGAGTGGACAAACAATTAATCATACTACCGTAAAGGTAGGGTATCCTAGGTTAGTATGATCCTCATCCTCGACCAAAGTCTTTTGGGGTTAATTTTTAATTCACACAATAGTTGGGATTCTATTGTGGAATACCTTACCAGTATTGCTCAACGTTGCTTTGGAAATTATAAATTTTTAAATACAATAATTTTTTTTAAAATTATATTTAATATAGTGGTTCCTTCGTATAACCCAATCCCTAACAAAACTGACACTAACTCCACCATATTCGTTGCACTTAGTTCAGAACTGTTTGGTTTGAGTAATCCCCGGCATTATACCCTAACATTAAAAAAAAAGAATGATTCAAAATTATATGTATATTGGGCATATTCTCAACTAATAATCCTTAGCTAACTGCATGGGGTGAACTTGTATTTGCTTTGCATTGCAAATAAAATTACTAAAACCGCCGGCAATTTGAATCGTAACACTTGGCCCCCTCGGCAAATCGCAACCCTTTACCACATAAATTACACAAAACACTTCGCATACATTACAAATGCAATGGGGGGGAAAAATCCTCTTACACCATAATTACCAACATCAAAGTGGTTGAAGAAGCCAAGGCAAAAAAAAATCCATTAAAATATTTATTGTTTTTATGCCAGCAGAGGGTATTCTCTGTCATGCAATGGGAATCAAGTGATATTTCAACACAACTTCATGGATATAAATACCAGATAGATAGATATGTACCTGATAATAGATGGAATACATGTACTGATAGACACAGGCAATTCAGTGACTATACACATCATCAGACACAAACCTACTTCTCCTTCCTCAACTTGATTTTCTGGCGTAATAAAACGCATTGTCACTTGACTCTATGGCGTACTCCACGCATTCAACGTTTAACCGCATTTGACTGCAGCAGCAAACACATAACCCCTTTAGGCAATTCAACGGTGGCTCATATTACGTTTACCACTTTCAACTACGACGGCCCATTGTCAATATTACTGCCACCACCCAACTGGGTGGAACTGGCAAATTTTCGGTTGCTCGATATGACGCGGAAAAGCTACAAAATCCAAATGAAAAGAGCCCTTAAATATGAAACCGCATCTACTGTTTCACAGTTTGGGGAGTGAAATCGTTGAACTGGAAGGACGTGCGTACATATGTGTGATTTATAAACTATTAAACAAATTATGGGTTTAATAATAACAAATTGCAATTGGCAAATATTCATTTTGGGTGTCTACACAACAAAAACCGGCAAAGCACAAAAAAGGGAAAAACATATTTTCAATATATTGTAATAAAAACAACAACGACAAGAAAAACAGTCGGCAAGCGGTGGAATAGTCACGCTAACGTAAAGCGGAAAAATCCAACATAATTGAAAATT
Organism: Hydrotaea cyrtoneurina; assembly: GCA_958296145.1. Classification (NCBI taxonomy): domain Eukaryota; kingdom Metazoa; phylum Arthropoda; class Insecta; order Diptera; family Muscidae; genus Hydrotaea; species Hydrotaea cyrtoneurina. Next base: position 43,115,287 of record OY282514.1, on the reverse strand, counting down.
ATTTGATTGCATATTGGATTGGATTGGCATCACACATCAGTAGACATTATGTTGCGGGCTACACTCGAAGAAAAATGCTGCACTTCATGAAACTATTGAATAGAAAGTGAAGATTTTGGGGGAACATTTAGGCAGGCTTTTTCATTATTTCTTTCATACAATGCCTATGGAAAAAACATAATCCACATGATGCCAACAGAAAATCTTAAAAAAATAATAAGAAAAATAATAAGAAAAAGAATTTTTAGGTCTATTTTTGACTACAAAATTTCTATTCCAGCATTTGGATTACATTTTCTAGAAACACTCTAAAAGATTTTTATGAAACTTTTTCATGTCTGGAAGATGGTCCCTTGGGACTAATAGGAGCATAGCTGCTACCATCCTGTCCTCGCTTGTGTCACGTCATTGTATAAGAACGTACCTCGTCTTCATCGATTCTTGAATTCTACGCTTACTAGTGAGTTATTCATATTCAAGAATCGATGGAGAAGAGTCACGTTCTTATACAATGACGTGAAACATGCGAGGACTGGATGGTAGCAGCTATGCTCTTATTAGTCCCAATGGACCAACTATACAAATTAAACTAATGAGAATTATATTTTGAGAGTATTTATTTTGTCCATGAAATACAACCTGACCTGGATTGGTGTTCATTTTCATGGGAAATTGTAGATTTATGTTCCAACATGATTGAAATAGAAAATTCGAGTGACCGGTAGAAATGACATGTATTATGAATAAATTTATAAAAATTTAAATCTTAATTAAAGCCTTACGGTGTGGATCGTAAACTCGACGTAGCGGTATTTTTTCGTTTTTAAAAGCCGCACAGATGCACTTGTTATATATTGTATCTAAGGCACGATTAAATGTCTTGAATTCATGACTAGGATCTCTAAGTGAAATTCATGTGTATTAGATAGATATTTATACTCTGCACAATATTTCATATTTATCTGTTATTTATCTTCTATTTCACTTCTATTTCATATTATATCAGTCTTCACCCGGAATCGACAGACACTTTTCCACGAGTGTACGGCAATGGGGGTGTTATTCACCGAATGGAAACTCCTTTCTTTTAATACAACACAAAAAAAAGAAACAAAATATTTATTTTATGTGCGTGCATGCTGTTATGCCAACGCATTATGATTACGATTTCCATCCAAAGATGGATATCAATTTTATTGCAAATAACACATTTTGCACTTTGCCAAAAAAAAAAAACAAAGAAATCATGAAAATGAAAAGTGGAAGATAAAAAAAATACAAATTATGCGTTTGCGTTGAAAGCATCAAAACCATTGAAACCATTCATTGTCATAGATCGATTCATAGCAAATCTCTAGAGTGAAATTTATTTGTTTGACGCCCTGTCCTCCACCCGCAATGCTGGCTGCGTCTGGTGGGTTCGGTTCAGTTCGGTGCGGGTTTTCCTTATGCATTTATGCGTACTTTTGCTTTCATCCATACATTAAAAACCGGCAATTGTATCTGTGGTATCTGCCGCAAAACGTGCAGCCATTTGAGCGAATGTTTCTATTTTCATGTCTGTATCGAAGTGCTGCCTGTCGGTTGGTTTCATGTTCCCGCAGCTCTCGATACATTTTACGGAAGCCGTCTATATTTTGGCACATGCTTTTATGAATTGTTTTTATATTTCCCCCCCCCCCTTACTTTGTTGGTGTAGTAATTTCAGCTGTAATACGAGTTGTATTCATAATTTATAGCATTGCAAATTTTTTTTCTCCATATTTTATTTTTCTGCTTCAATTTTTAAATCATAAATGTTGGGAGGAAAAAAAAACCTCGTCGATGGTGGAAAAAGTGAAGTGTGCTGTTATTGGTTTTCACTTTTCGTTGCTGCTTCTGTATTTGAATTCTAAAAGCAAGAATGCAGAACAATGGCTGTGGAAATTATGTTTAATTTTCAGCTAAAGTACGTGATTATTATAACACTTGAATGGATTCCTTTGATTTCGGCAATTCTCACCACCCACCTCACGTCAATTGCACAATTTCACCAATTGCTATCAAATTATAAAATTTAAGTTGAATTTCCGTTTTGCTTCTGAATGAAAATTGAAGCGTATAAAAGAAACAATTCAAATAAAAAAGTTATGGGATTTTATTGAAAAACCCTTTTGAACGAAAATTGATGCGAATAAAAGAAACAATTCAAGTTAAAAGTTGTAGGATTTTATTGAAACACCCTGGCACGTTTTAATTCATAAGTGGTAGATGATTTTCTTCATTATTTTGAGAATAATATTTGGGTGTCATTAATATTATGTCCATATCAATGGGAAGCCGGAATGTCAAAGCAATTGCTCTCACTTCTTAGGAACTCTTTAACCGAAATGGTAGAGTCACCTAAAAATGTTTGTATATGTGAATTATTCTACGTTATCAATAGAATCTTTCGAAAAAATACGCCATTAAATCCAAAAAAAAAGAATCTTGGGATGGATTTTATATTAAGTTCGTCATTCTATGTGTACCACCTTGGAAAATGTATTCATGTATTCGCAGACATGCCTGCATGTCTGAATGTTGAAAACCTGACGAAGTTTCCCTTTACGGGACTAAAACAGACGTCGGGAAAAATTAAACTTCTTAATATTTCGAAACTTAACTTATATTTTTTCGAATTGTTGCCAGTGGTAGAATCAGCCATCTTTCATTGATATTTTTCTTTCTGATTGCCGATCAAAGTTTTCCTCGACTTCAAGTGAGTGTAATACCTCTGGACATTCCAGAATTCTGCTCCAAAATCAATTTAAATTTTGTTGACTGTCATCTGTCTTTAAGTCTCGTTGAATCTTTTAAATATCCAAATATCCCATTATGCCCATAATCCCACTAACACACGGAATATTATTTTTCATGATCTCTAGCGAACGGAGACACACTTGGTCTGCGCCAAGATAAACATTTAATAAAACTAACGCCCACCCGTGCACAGAGCTCACATTGAGACAACAAACTAAGTGGCAGAGGTGCTGGTCCTTGCGAGGCACAACGCCAGAGACTCTACCGAAAGTAAACACAAAACGTTTAGCATAAACACACACACAAACTCACTCACAGAAACGATAACTTAGACGTTCGCCATGACTGTGCTGTTGCAACAAGATTTAACCGTTTTGCAACACACAAGCAATCGCATGCAACTTAAAAGTCATGACTTTGATCTTAACTTCTTAAGAGGCCCGTAAACTGTGTTGCCAAAGCCATGAGCCATGTGCCATGTGCCACATGCTCCATGCTCTGTGCCACATAATTGGGCATACAAACGCCTAAACACAAAATCAAATACTAACAATAACATCAATAGCAAAACAGTGACCGGGTATTGGGATTGCAAATGAAAGTCTGCAGATCCAGCTGGTGTTTAAGAAATGCAATTTCTTGTGCGGGTGGCTAATTGGGCGCCCACCTGCTTGGACTTAGCTATCGTGAAATTATTAATGATTAATGCACTTGTGGAAAGAATTTAATTAATGCTTCAGAGCAGCCTTGCATCTACATCAACTAAATACAGTTCAAGAAAAGAGAAGGAAGTGCTGAATACTGAAATTATACTCCCTGGCTTCTGATTCCCTTAATTTATTGCAAATTAATATTGTTCTAGTTTTTTGTTTTACTTTTGTCAAGACAAACTGTCTTGCTATGATTTTTGTTTTTATTCAAAACAACAGAATTTATTACGCGTATGAGAGATTGACGACATATTAATATGTCTATGAAGAGATTTACGTATTTGTTGTCTATAAGTAAACAATTCCTGCAACCATTTATCTCTTGCTGCCACTATATAGAATTGCGGTTGTATGAATAATGGCAAATAAAAATCTCAGCAAAGTATTTCGATTAATTGTCTAATAATAATAAAAAAAATATGACGAATTAGACACGATTCATAAGATATATGGCACCCCAATTATAGTATACTTTGTTTGTGATTAGAAGAGATTTATTAAAATTATTGATTGAAAATAAATATTTAATTAATAGTATCACAGAAAAAATATGAAAACATACCGCTGATCCCAAATTGAGAGATATTCATATGAATATGAAACACTTGAATTCTATTTTATAATACAGAAGGCAAACTTTATGTATTTTTGTATTTTAGTTTTTCGCACAGAGAAAGATAGGACCAAACTTGAACCTGAATACGTTATTTGACAATTAAAATACTTCCTATAATCTGATGGCCCAAAAGATGAGCATACCATAAAGACAACGAATAAATAAGTTAGACCAATGGAAACTTACAGTAAAATTTTAAGTTGTCACAATCATCCCACTGTTGGAGGAATTCGAACATAGTTTGGAAATAAATCTCTCAATTGGCTTGTCTGATTTGATCGAAATTTCACACAGTCCTAGCTAAAGTGTTTTCCAATGTAAGTCTAAGATGGACCAGGTGGTTTTAACCAGATACGAGCTAAATGGTTCAGAGTTGGAAACCTTTAATTTCAAAAACAATTAAAACTTCCGCCGAATTTTTATTTTATTTTTACAATATGCGTAATATTTTACATGAATAAAGTTGAGATTAGGAATTATCAGAATTTACTTTAGGGTTGTCTCTCAATGTACAAGAGATATACGCATTTCAAATGAAAAAATATCGCTTTTTTTCACCCCGGTTCAGTTTACTACTTATAACTATACTGACTAAAGTCAAGTAATCTTGCCTAGTTTGAAATCATTGAAATTATTAAAAAAAAAATCAGCTAAAGACATCAGAACAATATCTTAATGAGAAAATAGTTATGGGCGAATTTTTGCGATTATTTCCCTAAAAAAATATCAATAAATTTAGTTTATCATTTTTTTATGAGCATAAAGAACAATTTAATTTTCTTAAACAAATCTAAACGAAGATAAATTTAAAAAAGAAAATCTAGGCAAATTCTGACTTTAAACAACAATTTCTTATCCAAAAACTCGTAAATTTAGTTTAAAAAATATAAATTTTAAGAATTAGCCCCACACGCATTTTTCAGGTGATTCCTTGCGTTGAATTCCTATTCTTCTTTTATTCATCGATATATTTATATTTATTTACAATAGAGCCAGTGATTATTTTTTAATTTCCCCGGGTTGTACAATCGGGGGTCTATTGTCTGTGTATGTATTTGCATAGGCATAGGCAACGCCCGAACCTGAAGGAGCATATTATCCTTACCGAATGGATTCCCACATGTGGAAGGCCGTGGTGTTGTTGGTAGTATATGCGACTATCACACAGCAAAACCCAAGGTTTGCATCCTGGTAGGGTCATCAAACATTTTCAGCAGCTGTTTTTCCACCTCGTAATTGCTGGCAACTTAACGAATGAGAGAGAGAGAGTAATCTCTAAGCCATGTTAAACTTCAGTTGAGAATCCTTCGCCGGATTTAAAGAGTAGGTCGCGGTCAGTGAGTATACACAATTATATTGCGCACATCTCACTGATTCGAGGGAAGTTCCCATTCTGTTCCTTCTTGGAACATCAAGGGAAATAAATAAGTAGAGTGCCTGTAATAAACTAAGAGACATATCCACTGTTTAATCAGGATTCATAGAAATTGTATTCAGATAAACTGCCTATGGAGTACACAAGGAAATTATTTTTTTTAAATTGTGTCCATACAAATTTCTTGGACTACATTATTTTCAAATATAGCTTCGCTCATAAGCCAACGTTTTTGTCTTCTCAACTTTTGCAACGTCATTCATAAAAGAAGCCTATTGATACATATGCTTTTTGTAAACAGACATTAACATACCTTTCCCTCCATATTAATATTTTTTTATACATTTGTCCCAAAATGGAGATGCTATGTGTGTGCATTTGAATATGTCTTACAGTACCCACTATTGCTGCAACTGGCGGTTGTTGCTATCGCTGGTGTCGTTTTGACTTTCTGCAGGGACATAATCCAAACCCTAGAGACATAATTACGAATAGGCCTCCAACAATTTTACCTAACTGAGGCCAATTGCCTAATGATTAATTCGTCACCGGGCATATCCACACATGTATATAGATATTCAATAATATTTTCGTACAAAACCCCCATACATATCATACATTCCTCCTGCCACGGATACCCCCCCACCAATCCAACTCACACCACACATTGCAGCTGAAAATAAAAATGCCATGAAAATCAATCAATTAATGTTCGTTGACATTTGGTTTGTTTACCGCTGTGATGGCCTGTCATTGGCAGATTGATATTGACGCCGTTCTATTACAAAAGCATTGCAATTCCTCCCGGGGTATGGCAGGAAAACGAATGATATTTTCCATACATCTACACAACATACTTGGCATATCATAGCTTCAATCATTCAGATATATTAACATACACATATGCATATATGTAGGTTTATATTATGTGTTCTTAGGTAATTTATATGACAATCCAAATGAAATTATATGTAATATTAATATTTCCGCAATGGGAGATTTCCAACGCTCAAACACATTCAATCATGTGCTGTGTATGCAACATTTGATGTTCCATTTTTTTCCTCACTGCCTCAAACTGTTTCCTTATCATTTATTATCAAAGAAGGAATGAAATTAAACGAAGGAGCAAACGTTTTATTTTTGGAAAATTTTGCCCATAATTTATAGAAACATTTTTCCACTTCATTAATTTTTGCTTTGCTTTAAATCGGTTTAAGAGACACTTGTGTCGAGTTAAATAGCAGTATTATGGCATTCGCAAGAAATATGTATGTGAACAAAAGATACAACTTGAGAGAAAATGTCGAACAGCGTCATGGTGACACTCATATTGTAAAATTCTGCATAACTCGAATGTAAGAAAGTGAAGCAATTATAACCTAAGTATAACAAAAATGTTAACTTAAATAATTTGGCTATATGTTGCTGGTCTTGGGCTGCTAAGGAAATTATTTCAAAGATGTCATGTGGGCGAGAGAAAAATACTCTTTTTCGAAAATACAAAAATCTATATTTGTATTTTTCATAATATTTTGCATTGGGTAATTTTTCATAAATTGTTTGGAAGATTTTTCAGAATTTTTGGGGAAATTTTCATATTGGATGGATTTTTGATTTACTTTGGGGAATTCTTATTTTTTTTTTGGCATTTTCCATTTAGGGTATTTTTCATATAACCTTAAATCCTTTTCATAAATTTTGGATAATATTTCACATTTCGTCTTAGGTCAACCGTAAAATTTTTAACGCAAAAAAGTATTCGTGGAATCCCCCAATTCAGCTGTGGAAATAGTAGAAGATTTTATTCGGAAAATATTTAGAATCCAAAAATTTTACCAAAAATACAGCAAATCTGAAATTTTTCTTTAAAGCTCTCATTTCTCCTAACAACTTCGGCTTGAGCCATTTTCGTTGTTTCGATTTTTTTTATTAATTAATTTCCATAAATAATTTGTGGAATTTTTCAGAAGTTTTTGGGGACATTTACATATTAAAATGTTGAAATCATTTTTTTTTCTAGATTTTTTGGCCTCTTATTCAAAATCGCCGCTATTTTATGCTTCATAAATGCCAGATGTTGTGTGTATGTGTGCTTGCAAATATACAGAACAAAAATGTGTTCTTTCATTTCTTCTTACTTCACTTGTTTTTCAGGGTTTTCTGAATATGTTTACACAAACGATTTGCGTCCATAAATATTTGTCTATGATGAAAATAATAAACGTTTAAATTCAAATTACATATTCGGTTTTGTTGTCTCCACCACCGTTCGTCAGAGCCAGCAAAGTGTCGGAGACAAACAAGAATTACGTTGGCAGCAGATACATTTCAAGGACAAAAGTAAAAGAGTACCAAATCCCAAATAGCAGTCTTGCGTACCACTGCAAGGCTGTACAATAATGTTTGTTTTTATATTTAGATTTTTTTCTTTGAGAAAAAATCCAACCGTTCCCTCAAATAATCTCAAGATTTATGAGTTACATGAAGTGTGTGTGTAGTACATACCTACATCTGTACTTGTATTCATACGGGTTACGAGTGGGTTTATACGTATGGAATTGTACGGTGCCGGTTGGAAAACGGATGAGTTTCAAGAGATGATATATATACTGTACGACTTCAGGTTTAAGAAGGTGTGAATTAAATGTAAATAATGGATTTAGGTTAAGTAATGCCACGATTGTCTGCAATAGTTTAAGATGAGCTGAATAATTTTGTACGAGCTACAGTTAAAATTTATATTATTTTTTGTTCACACTTTTTAGGGACATATCTTTCGCTCTGCTTCATGACTTAAAATGAAAAACATAATACAGTGTACAAGCTTCTAACGGACAACTCTCTTAAGCGGACACCTTCCATAAACGGACACTTTTGTAGAACCAGTCTACTTATGTATTTCTCTCATAAGCGGAAAAATGTCTCAGTCGTTTAGGTGTCCGGTAAAGAGAGAGGGATATAGAGAGTATACTGTAAATATACGTGCTGAAGTATTAAAATAGAAAGCTTTGGATCCACGAATAATTCTAGTGTCAAATGCCACATATTTTGTGCAACATCCGTCCATGTTCCCTAAGCTATGTGTTGAGCTTAGTAAGCAATTAAAATATTCGTTGAACCTTTGCTCCACAATTATGTCTTCGGTTACAACAATATTATTAATTAATTAATTATAAATAATAACAGTAAATGAAATAAATATATAGGAAAACATTTTTGATAATTGTGTATACAGACCGGGACCTAGAGCCAGATCCAAACGGCTAATGCTTTTTTCCAGAGAAGCTTTACATGGCTTAGAGATTACTCTCTTACTCCCAAACTCGCCAGCATTTACAAGGTGGAAAACAGCTGCTGAAACTATTTGATGAGGTTATTGGGTTTCGAACCTGGGTTTATTGTGTGTTAGTCCAACTCATTACCCCACACCACGGTCGTCCACTAAAATACTAATGCCGATATTAAATCCATTTCAGCTGCTCTCACCCAAACATGATCTCGACGCCGTTTAAACCCTAATCGGCTTTAAACTCTGGCCATGGTATTTTGTCATTCCTCTCTCTCTCTCTCTCTCTCACTGTGTCTAACAAGATTTCATGGTAGTTTTTAATTAAAAAAAAATAATCCCAGTTATATGTGCATACAAATTAAAGCGCCACTAGCCATGTGACTAAGGCGGGCAACAATGAAAATGGTTAATATATGCAAAATAGTATATGTACACATGATAAGCAGGCGTCAACATGACAATAAATGTTTAGTCCTCAAAGGCTCGAAAACAAAAGAACAATAAAGCGGTCTTCTTGTTCCCCAAACGAAGACTACAAAGCAGAAACGTGTCATCAGTGCCACACCTTTATGAACTATGAATGAGTGAATAAATGGCTGAATGAAATACACAGAACGTGCGACTGTTTGACTGACGAACGGACTGACAGACTTGTAAATGATGGTTTACATAACTCGCAAGGCAAACATGCCAGCACATCGTTCGCAGTTGGAAAATTATGAAAATAAGCCATGCAAAACTAGGTGCAACCTTATTAATGACAAGAATAAACCTTAAAGTGGAGTCAACAGCGACCAACACCAATCCACCACTACCACCGACCCCCGCCATTATCGCCAAGCCGCCCGTTCGTTGCCAACATGGCAAAGGTGCAACTTTAATTAAAACTTATCCATCACAGAAACAGAAACAGGTCTTAGTTTCTACACCCCAGTATTAACTAAAGCAAAACAATAAATGTATAAAAAAAAAATTCCCGATAATGATAAAGGCGACGATGGTGATGATGATGGTGTTCCTCACAATCATCATCGCTGGCATCCTGTAGTCATTTTCATTCTCCCTTTTGTTTATAAATCACCGGTGGAGAAGTTGTGTGTTATCTGTTGCTGTTGCCTTTGTTGGGCGTTAGTTTTGCTCCTGTTCAGTGTTCCCATCCGTTGGGTGATGTTGATGAATTAACCTTTTTCTTGCTGCTGCTGCTGGTGCTGCCGGCGCCGTTGATATTTCTTCTTTTGCGTACGAAATGTTTATTTTATGGATATGAACACAATATTCTTTTTTATGGTTTTCTTTTTGTTTTTTGCAATATTCTTGTATAAACTATAAGTTTATTTACTAATCAAAGAAAAGTATTTACACATTTATAATAAAAGAAATTTATTTATACAACTATAATAAAAGAATGACCGATCGTTTGAACGTCTGCGCAACAACTACCGCCAGTGTCGTTTCCTCTCATCGTCCTCCACCACCTTCGCTGTGGGAGAAAAAGGGTTGCCAGAATTTTGCAATCTTACAGTCGGCCGTCCTGTCGAATTAATCGACCTCGATTACGTGTAGTGTTTGGTTCGTCTTCGCTGGTTTCGTCGTCTTCATCGCTGCTATGTACGTCGTCAAATGGCGGTAAAGTACACCACGGCTTAATTTTGTCTGATGCGTAGATTGACGAGTAATGTCGTTGTTTTCGGCTGGTGCCTGGTACGTCTTCGATGACATACCTATCTTTGTCGAGAACCTGCGTTATGATGAATGGACCTTTATACAGGGGTTCCAATTTTCGTGAAGTACCAGTTGCTGTTGGTTCATTTTCGGCTAACACCAAGTCGCCTATGTTGTAACGTGTAGGTCGAGCATGATGATCGTCGTAGCGTCGTTTAGCTGTTTCTCGTTGAGCGTTGATTCTATCAGCTGATTCGTTTCGTATTTGTTGTAGGCTATCGTCGTCGATTGCTTCGCTGTTATGTAGAGCTAAGACTAGCTTATTTTGAAGAATATCTCTCGGTTGGAATCCATACAACAATTCTTGAGGTGTTCGGCCTGTCGTTTTATTATTCATCGTGTTGATAGACCACTGCACTCGTCGTAATTGTTCGTCCCATCGTTTGTCTTCTTTAGTTGACGGTAGAAGCATACCTAAGATTGTACGGTTGGTACGTTCTGCGTGTCCGTTAGCGCGCGGTGTTCTAACTGCATTTAGAATGTGTTTTACGTCGTTAGATTGGCAAAATCTTTTAAATTCGTGAGACGTAAACGCTGTTCCGCGATCCGTCACTATTCGCGTCGGCATACCAAAATATTCGCTGATGTCGTTTAAAACACTGATGACGTGCTTTGTCGCTGTGCTCTTTACTGCCCTGATGACGGTAAATTTTGTAAAAGCGTCCACAATGACTAAAATATGTTCGTTACGTTTAGAGCTTTTCGGGAATGGTCCCAGATGGTCCATATGAATGGTATGAAACGGTACTGGATTGATATCGTCGTAATGATATACTCCTTCGTGTTTTCCACCTGGTGCCTTGTTAAATGCGCAGTCAGTACATGATTTGATGTATGATTTTACGAAGTTTCTCATTCGGGGAAACCAAAAATTATTTTGAAGACCATTGAGCGTTTTTTCGAGGCCTAAGTGTCCCGCGTTATCGTGTTGACCTTGGACAACTCGCCATCGTATCGCCTTTGGTACCACCCAAAGAAGTTTGTCGTTGACTTTCCGAAATAGTCTGCCTGTTTCGATCACGTATTCGTCGCAAGTCGTCTTATCACCTGAATTGACTTTTTCGATGATTTCGCAGATTTTGTCGTCTTGAAGCTGCATAGAGAACAACCAGTCACCTTCGCTAACCACAGTCTTGGCAATTCGTAGAGATGCTGCTTCTGGTTCGCGTGCCTCCTCGTATGGTGCTCGGCTTAGCGCGTCCACATGCTCCATTCGTTGGCCTGCTCGATGCTCAATCTTTACTTCGTAGTCTTGGACACGTAGCCACCATCTTGCGATGCGTGGAATAAGTTCTTTCTTCTGCATTGTCGTTTTAATTGCGCTGCAATCCGTTACCACGGTGACTTCTTTTCCATAAACGTAATACCGGAAACGTTCCAACGTTTCTACTACAGCTAGGGTTTCCAATTCGTAGCTATGATAGTTACGTTCATCGTTCGTAGTCGATCGGCTATAGAATGCCACGGGTTTCCATGCGTCTTTCTCTTTCTGTAATAATACGCCGGCAATTCCGATAGAACTGGCGTCGGTATGTATTTGATGTTCTTCGTTGGTTTTGTAAGCTGTTAGTACAGGACTCGTTGTTAGGGACGTTTTCAGCTTCTCGAAAGCTTCGTTCTGGGCATCGTTCCACGTGAATTGGCAATCTTTCTTCAATAGTCCTCGTAATGGTTCGGAAATTAAAGCATATCCGGGTACAAATTTTCGAAAATAGCTGCTTAATCCAAGAAAGCGTCGTACTTCAGTCGTGTTCGTTGGCGTTGGGAATTCCATAATTGCCGCTGTTTTTACGTTACCTGGACTTAAACCTGCGGGATGTAGTTTATGACCAAGAAATTCGATGGTTTGCTTCAAGAATTCGCACTTTTTGAAGTTTAGAGTTAAGTTAAGTTCGCGTAATACGTTAAAGACACGTCGTAGTTTGTCGAACATTTCGTTACCATCGTTACTACCCACTACAATGTCGTCCATATAGTGGAACATATCACCATCTAACGTTTTCTCTCTAACGAGCGCCATGAGTCGTTGAAAAACTGCCGGTGCGTTTTTGAGACCAAACGGCATACGCTTGAACTCATAGAGGCCATCGGGAGTTACGAATGCTGTATATTTTCGGCAATTTTCTTCGATCGGGACCTGGTAGTATCCGCTGTTCATATCGAGAATCGTGAAATAGGTAAATTGTTTTATGTTTTGTAGCCGTTCTTCGATGTGTGGAGTTGGAAAAATCTCTTTGACCATGTGTTGATTCAGTCGGCGATAATCAATACATAATCGATCGTTACCGTTCTTTTTCTTCACGAGTACTATAGGGCTGGCGTACTCTGACCTTGATTTCGTTATGATGTCGTTCGTTAAAAGCTCGTTAATCATTTCGCTGACCGCTGCTTTCTTCGGTTCCGGAAGTCTATACGGTTTAGATACAATAGGCTCGTTGGTCGACAGTTTGAGTTCCATTTGTACCGCATCAGTCAATCCGATTTCGTGTAGACCCTTACCAAAAACATCTCGGTACTCGTTGAGAAGATTAACTAAAGTAGATTTAGTCGGATCGTCTACCATTCCACACTGGATTTCTGCTAAATCTATTGGGTTTCGTTCGATGATTTTCGTTGTGGATACGTTTGCGCCTTCAAATCGTTGTTCGTTATCGTTTACTATCAATCGAATGTTGTTGTCTTTGAAAATGTCGTTTCCGAGTAATAAGTCAGACGAGAAAATGTCATCATCCACGATATACAGATCTACGGTAATCTGGATATTATCGATAACCAAATTGGACTTCATTACCTCGTCCAAGATACGTGTACCTCCACAGACTCCACTAATTCGTAAAATACATTTCCTTCTTTCGTTAGAAATATTCGCTGCAACTGATTTGCGTATCATGCTACATTGGCTGCCTGTGTCGATTAATGCAAAATATTCTACGTCGTTGATAGATACTCGTTTGTCGTTAAAATCTTTTCGTACGCTATTCGTTGTTCGGACGTTTTGTTTGCCACAATGTTCTGGAGTGCCTTTCGGATGAACTTTCTGACAATCTCGACATCTCGGTCGACGTGGTGGCTTAGGACAAGCACTCGATACGTGGCCCGCTTCAGAACAGTTGTAACATACAATAGGTTTTCTCGTTGTATACGTTTTATTTGAGGTATCGTTCGTCTTATTTACGTTGTCGTTTGATCTATTCCCGTTCTTATTTCCGTTGTTGCCATATTCGCGTTTCGTTGTTGAATGTATTTTATTGCCTGATGAACAACTAGCCATGTTCGATAAATAATCTTCCAAGGATTCACGCATTTCTTTCATCGACTTGAAGCGTAGCGCGGCGATTGCTAATTGTAGATCACGGTGTTTTAGACCCTCACGAGTGTATTTAATTATAGCGGATTCACTCAAGCGATATCGTCTACCTAAAGCACTCATACGGAAGCAATATTCGTTGGCCGATTCGTTGTGTCGTCGTACGGCGTTTGTCATTTTAAAATGTACATCGGCTTCATCTGGTATCGTACTAAACTCAGTTTTCAGTGCGTCGGCAAGTTCACTCCACGTTGCGAAAAAGTCTGATGATGCGTCAAGCCACATCTTAGCTGGACCCTTCTGTTTGCCGTACACTGCCAATAAAACGCATTTCTCATCCCAGTCGTAGGCTCGCTTTGACTTTTCAACTCTGTCGATGAACTGCTCAATACTAAATAAGGAGTCTTTCGTAGGGTCGTATTCGGGTAAAGTATCTGCTATATCTTTCACGTTATGTACGTTTCGTGACTGATACTCTCGACTAGATAAAGAGGATACTGATTCACTTACCCTTCCGTTGTTGCGTTGCTCAAGTACGTTTTGAGTATTCGTAGTCGTTTGTTGTATGACAGTTAACATACCTTCCATCATGCTTCGTAAGTTGTCAATTTGAGCTTGGATTGAAGATCCGGCTTCCCTCTCACCGTCACTTTCGCAATCAACTTCGTCACTATTTGTCGCGGACGTTAGGCGTTCGACCAATTCGACCTTGTTACCAGTTGTTGCCAAATTGCGTTCGCGTAGCAACCGTTTTAGTGTTTCCACTTTCAATGATAATATTTTCGGCATCTTGAAAATCTTGTACGTTAATTTCGTTAATTTTTAATAAAATATCGTTGTTCTCGTTAAATCGTTAATTGAATTTCCGTTAAATCTCGTTGTGTTATCGTTAATCGTTATTCTGTCTCGTTATCGTTATCGTAAATCTGTATCATTATTTGAAAAATCTTCGATAGGATTTTCCCGTTATTAATTAATTACATTAATTAATCGTTGACCGTTATCGTTAATATTTATCGTTGACCGTTATCGTAAATCGTTTGGAAATTTAATAGAAAGTCGTTACTAATTAATTTCCCGTTCGTTACATTCAGTTTACACCGTTGCGTCACACTTACGTTAAGTCTGAATTTCGTTCAAATAAGTTTCGTTACGTTATCGTTTGAAAATATTATCCAAACTAATAAGTTAGTTTGTTTCCGTTGATAATATTTATTTCGTTAAATTTAGTCGTACCGTTGCTTCACAGTGACGATTTTCGTTAATTATATTTTAAAATACGTTGGGTTTGCGTTAAAAATAATTTGTTTGCGTTCAAATTTATACGTTAGAATTTCCCAATCATATTACGTTAGCACTTTTCGTTACGTTAGCTTTCGTTCCGTCAGGGTATAATTATGTTATTCGTTCCTTTCATAATTCGTTTTCTTTTAACACATCGTTTGTACGTTATCCACATTTGTTTTTATACGCCCATTTATCCTTCATACATGAACTTTCTTCCCATTTCGTTTATTCTCTCACCGTCGGTCAGATTATCTTACGCTCGTTATTTTATTTTCTTTCGTTTTGTTATTGGTTTTGTTTTCCTTCACTGCCCTTTTTTGTCAAACATTTGCGTTTCAAAACCACTACGTTTTCGTTTCACAACCGACACGTTCCGATCACTCTCTTATGGGCAGGATAAACATATAATACAAACAACCACCTTTTGTGAACATTTTCCTATTGGATTTTTATTCGTTTTGTTCCGCATGCACTCTCTCTTTGACGGTAGCAACAGCGCTCTCTCTTCACATGGAGACATACATAAAATAAATGATCTTTCTTTTTTTTTTTTTTTTTGCGTTGTCTGTTTTCGCATGCTAAACTATTTCATCATATTTTCGTAACCGTCGTTTCAAAAGAACATTTTTTTCACTCGCGTTTACATACAAACATTTTCTATGGGCACTATTCGATTCCTCTATTCACGTTGTTGCATGTTATGTATGTTTGGATGTACGTTTGCTAATGCGTTTAGAAAACACTCGTATGGACATATGTTTGCATAGACGTTAAATTCATTTGTTGTTGCTGCGTTTGTGTGGGCACGTTAAATAAAAGAACAATTTCTTTTGGTTTCGTTTCCTTGTCTTTTCTATTTTATTCATATGCACTTTTGTTAACACATTTTCGTTTTACGTTAAGGATGGATCTTTTATCGCACTTCTGATCTATAAACTATAAGTTTATTTACTAATCAAAGAAAAGTATTTACACATTTATAATAAAAGAAATTTATTTATACAACTATAATAAAAGAATGACCGATCGTTTGAACGTCTGCGCAACAACTACCGCCAGTGTCGTTTCCTCTCATCGTCCTCCACCACCTTCGCTGTGGGAGAAAAAGGGTTGCCAGAATTTTGCAATCTTACACTTGTAACGCTTTTTCTTTTGGCGGCGTAGTCTTTAAAGCTGTTCGGTTAATTAATTATGCAAAAGAGGTTAACAAGACAGGCACAGTGGTAACGAAGTGATAAAGGCAAGGACGAATCGTACATGAGTTCATTACAGAATTACATTTTCGGTTGATGATATCTCCAACATTTTTTTTTTAATTTGTGGGATTAACTGAAAAAATGGAAAATTTTAAATTCTAACAAATTATACAGATTTCTCCAAAAGAGGTGTTATTTTGCTATCAAAGAAAAATTAAATTTTTTGAGATAAATGATCGGATGTTTATTTCATAATAAAGTGGTAGGTATGCCGTTAATAATGAAAAACAACATCAGACAAATGGCCACCGCTACCGCGCTTACAGGACCATATCCTTTTCATGAAATTTTCCATAACCAAATCGCAAAGTGACTGCCCTATGTCCTCGATGTCCTCAACGCTGGGCTGTTGGGGTGGACCTTATCTTTAACGTGGCCCCAAAAGAAGAAGTCGCAAGGTGTTAAATCACAAGATCTCGGTGTCCAATTGTGATCAGCTCTTCGATAGATAACACGGTCCGGAAACTTTTCCTGGCACGTAGCGCCGTCTTGTTGAAAGTAAACGTTGTCCAGATCAATATCATCCAACTCCGACCATCAAAAATCATTAATCATCTCCCGAAAGCTCAATTCATTCACCGTAACTGTTGATCCAACCTCGTTTTAGAAAAAGTAAGGTCCAATGATCCCGCCGGAACATAAACCGCACCAAACAGTCACACTTTGAGGATGGAGAGGCTTCTCAAACAATAACATTTGGCTTTTCCAAGCCACATATGCGACAATTTTGTTTGTTGGCGTAGCCACCGAGGTGGAAATGGGCCTCATCAGTCAAGATAATTTTTCGATGGAATTCCGGATCATTTTCATGCATTTCAAGGACCCAATCAGCAAAGACACGACGTTGTTGATGATCGGCCGGCTTGAGTTCTTGTGTTAACTGTACTTTATAAGCCTTAAGACCCAAGTCTTTATGCAAAATACTGTGTAACGTCGTTTGTGGAATACCCAATTCCAAAGAACGAACAGGAATGGAAAAGCCTGGGTTTTCTGCAACACTTTGGTCTACAGCAGCAATATTGCCAGTTGTTCTTGAGCGACGTGCACGGATTTTATTCTTCACATCACTCAACTTGTCCCAACAGCACGATTTTTCGCACCAATTTCTGTATTGCTTTAGTTTTGCGAACTGTGACTGCAAGATTTTCACCATTTTTGTAGTGAATTTTAATAATTTCAATGCCTTGTTGAAGCGTGTATCATTTCATTTTTAGTAATGGCGTTGTTTTTACTTGTCAAATCTCAATGAATAAAAGCTTCAAAAGTGACAGCTACCGAAATACCGGGTAATCCAAAGTGACATCTCTTGTTGGAAAATCCTTTATATTTTTAGGATTTCAATGTTTACTTTCTTTTGATTTTTTTTAATTATCATTTGTATTTTATATAAAACGTATTTAATTTATATACTTATTATTATTGTATATGTTGTATTATTATTGTTTACCATTCTAACATATATTTTCTTTTTTGTCTATTTACAGGTATGTTGTTTATAAAACCCTTTTACATTTTTAAAAAGTGAGTAAATGACAGCTATTGAAAACGATTTAAATTTTGGTTTAAGATTTTCAAACATATTTAAATCACTCCACTGTTCAAGGTCGATAAAACAAAAAGAAACCGTAAACTTCTATAATGAATTCCATGCTGTATCCCTTCCCCCGACTGACATTTTTCCCCTCCCCCAAGAAAAGAATAAATAAAAAACTAAAATGAAGGCAAACTATGATCAAAATATACATATACATAAATCAGGATAAAGAAAAATAGCAGTCCAGCATAAAAGCTTATGGTGTCAAAAGAGTAATTGCATAATTTTTATAATATTGAACAGAAACAAAAAAAAAACCAAACAGTATTCAATGATGCAATATCGATTGGATGGAGTTAATGAAGGCAAAAATTAATTCCGTAATCAATGGACAAATAGTGTTCCGAAAAAAGGAGAAACCGTGGATTTTTTGTCAGAACTGATGGCGCCCCAGCAATATCAATCACAAATACTTGTAAGCCGTTGTTGTTTGGAATTTTTGGAAAAATTTTCATAATGTAACCTTGTTAGATATTTTACGGTTGTCGCCATTAGATGAAGTTTACATTCCGTTGGCGATTGCAAAGACTATGGTCTCTTAAATATAAATGATGATATAAATGATTGCTGATCCATATATAATTGTGAATATCCTAATACTAGTCGAATGAGTGTGGTACAGCCTTTTAAATTAAAAATGAATACCCATTATTATGGTCACTTTTTGTTAAATGGAGGGAAATGTTGGTTACAGCAGTAGGTCTACGTTGACCTTTGCTGTCGTTTGTACTCCAAACTGTACATTTTTTTATCTCTTACCGCAATTATGTGAATACACTTTTTTTTCAAGATCTATGAAAATACTGTAATAAATGGCGACAGTAGATTCATGTTTTTATAAACTTTTGCAACGCCGGCACACGCATGGCCCTAGTTGATAGGTAACAGCATGCAATGCCATGACAATTGTTGGTCTCGTAATCTTTTATAATTATCTTAAAATACAAATTAGCAAAGAAAACTATTTCCACTCGGGTTGAATATGAGAGTTTCCATATGGGAAATCGGGAAATAAAACAGTTTTTTGGTCTTTATTAGGGCATTTCTACAATCTAATCATCAAATTCCCATTTTGTTCACAGCAATAGCAGACGGTTAGCTCTAAGCCAGAGATTGTGGATTTTTTGGTACAAGGATGGATACTCAAACTATTGAACTAATTATCCTTCTTGCGCTGTGGAAAATATTAGGCCGGAATAAAATATAGTGGAACTCTATGTCAATACAGGGTGAAATACAAGGTCAAAGTTAACAAACTTGATTGTGACAAATCATTCGGAGGTGGCCTCTTTAAGTGTCAATTGTCATAAATCACTTGCATACGCCAATTGGGTTAAACCAACAGCAGAAAATATCCCTCACATAAGATTTCGTCTTTCACCATCGGCCGTGAAAAATTAATTGCTTGGACTAGCCCATCACGGAAACACCCATATTCTGGTATTGTTATTACATTTGTGTGCTATGTGTTTTTGTGATTGTGTGTCTGTTGGAGTTGGTCTGTCTGTATAATGAAATAAATGTTAAGTCTATATAATTCTTATTTATGTATGTTTCCTTGAGATGAAGGCAACATAGCAGAGCAAACCCCCCCTCTCTCTCTCCCTCTGTGCACTCACTCAATGAAAACTTTAACTTTAATAATTTCGCTTGCACGCCGTCGACTCTTAAGAAAACTGACAAAGGCTACAGCAACAAAAAACCAAACATGCTTCTGTAAACAAAACATATTAACAAACAAATGATTGTGGAAATGGCGGAGAAGAAGAAAATCATATACAACAGACATACTAAATAGTAGCGCACACATACAATCATAGGAAGAGAATAAAATAAAGAAGTTTAAGCAACACTTTCAGATGTGCAAAAAAAAATGTGCACAAAAAGAAAAATCAACAGTCACTTATCAACTGAAGGAGAAGTAGGCCTTAGTAATAGAGGAATAGTTAATGGGGCTGTCTGAGGATATTTCTCCAGGCGGTCGAAATTTGTTGATACTTCCTTTTGCCTGTCGAAATCAAAGACAAACCAGAGAGGATCATATGCGGACGTTAAAGAAAGGAACACATTTTTTGACTGAAATATAAAGAAAACTTAATTTTTTATTTGCATTTTTTTTACTAACTCTCAGGGGATGCCCCCTATGAATGCAATGCACTGTGTTAGCAATAGGAAATGAGTGTATTGAAAGGAGGAAAAAGGGAATAGTGTTTGTTGACCCTTGAATTTGCTAATGTCGTAGCAGGCAGTAAAAACACTTTTTGGAAGATTATTTCACATGCGAACAGTACGGGCGAAGAACGAATTTTCTCTATAGTGTGTCGTCCGATCAACCGGCCATTTCACAATGAACAATAAAAAGTATATATACTCTAATTGTCGGTCAATGGGTAAACCGGATGACACAGACCATAGGGCTAGATTTGTACACCGACAGACAAAAGCCTCTGGTGGGAATCGAAACCACAACCAGCCTGGTCTTAGACAAGTCATACTATACGAATGGAGAGGGGCAGGCTTTCCCCTCAAGACATTACGACTTTTTGTCTTTTGTCTTCAAATACACAAAAAATTACACGTACAACACAAAGTTGTTAAAATTTTTTTGGGTAAAATTTTTATTATAAAATTTGCAATTGCAATGTGTTCGGTTCTCAAATTATCGAACGAACGTTCGTTATCAAAATAATTGAAATTGAAGCAATACGTTTTGACAAATTAGGAACATCGTTGACGTTTTAGTCACATTCGTGTAATGATAGACTTTCATGCCCGTTATCAGTTCATGCACGTTTGGTCATACTTTTTCTATGAGTGTATGCTGTGATTTTCTAGTTGCGCTTTTTATATTTGAAGTACTGCCTTTTAATTCAAGTGTTACTGTGTCTAACAGTTTATATTTGGAAAACATTGTATGTGGCACCTTTTCATCACTAAAGAATAGAGCATTTGTTCTAACAAAATCCGATCCAAAGACAAAACGTCTAAGAACAAGGCCAGCCCTTAAAATTAAAACAAAATGCCGGGGTCAGGCCTATCTCTAATCTTCACCCGCTGCTGGTTTCTGGCGTACGTTTTAATGCCAACAAAGATTGTTTTTGTATGTGTAAGTACATGTGAAAAGTGTTATTTTTACAATGTATGCGTGTATGCGTACATGTGTGTTAATTTGTGTCTTTAGCAAAATTTGAACGGAAGTAGTTACGAAGTAAGTGGAAATGTTTTCTGTATTTTTGCTTCAGCTTTCTTTTGAGAGGGAGGCTAAGAAAATACAAAGACATGCCGTCAGTTCTTATTGTTTCACAGCAAGATAAAGGGTAGTGTTTAAGGCGTGATTCAATCAATATTGTATGATTATAAGAATAGTTATCTAGTGATATAGTGAAGAATTACAGATCATTGAATACAAATTTTTATTGGGTGAGTATTTACAGAACTGACAGAGTGAGAAGGCTTTTCGCCGAGAGAAAAATGTTAAGGGCTAGAGACAAAATGTTCCCACCTGAAATGACCCAGAATCAAGACAAAGTCATCTTTAATCTTCTTATCTCTGGTTATTTTCAAAATTTCCATCACCTCACCAATAAGCCCACCCTTTTGCCAAGCATATTCACATTTGTTAAGTGTTGTTTAAGAGCATTTTGTGTAGATTTTCATAACCAAAACATACCCGAAAATTACAGTAAATTCTTACAAAAACAGTTGTTTTCATATTATTTCGTATGGGGTTTACTTTCTTCTGCATTCATATCTTCCATTGTTCTTTTCATCTGCTTTGCGTTGAGATTTCTATAATTTGTTTTCCATTGTGGGGTTTTCCTTTTTTTGCTTTCTGAAAGTGTTGCTTTGTCGGGATTTTCGTAAACAATTTTCGGTGTTCGGTGTAAGGAAGTGTGAAAAATTGGTTAATTACATTACAGAAGTTCATGAAATTACATTTTTGGTAGGTGTATAACAAACTACTAATGCTCGTAGGGAAATGGGTGGACAATACTTGTTAAAGTTCTGGGTGGTTTTACTTTTGTTTTTAAAAACAGTTATTGTCAATTTTGGTTTGTGTGATACGGATGCCATGTGTTACAAAAGATTGAAAAATAAATTGCAACCAATACTTAATTTTGTCAACTGTCGTCATTTTCGATAGTTTCTAACGCATTCGTTTAAAAAAAACAGGCAGTGGCCAAAAATACGAAATGGTTTCCCGGGCCAGTATTGTGTTAACGCAATCCACCTTATTTAGTAAAAAAAAGTTTAGTTTATTTTTCAATTAAAATTGAGGTTTAAGAATGGATCTTGGCGGAAGATTTAATCACATTAAATATCTTCTATTTTAATTTTTCTTTTTTGGCTTTTAAAGAGCAGCAACATTGCTTATGATCTAATACCAAATGGAATGTCGTGACTATTAGAAGGGAATTTCGGCCAATGTCTCTTGTGGAATTTAATTAAAAACCAAATCTGTAATAACATTTCATTTGCGAATTAGCTGCTAACTCGTAACGCAATTTTATGGTACTCCTTTATTAAAGGTGTGTTTACAACCGTTAGTTTTTTTGTACTTGCGTTTACTCTTCTTTATTTTGTCCTCATTTTATTTCGGGGTTGTGTTCATAATTTGTTCTTTTTTTTGCAAAGATAATTAATTATTTTTTATAGAACCTTTGATATTCTGTGAATCTCACTATCTACAAACGTTGATAATGGCTTTCGTGTTATGTTCTCTAAAATTATATCAATTGTGCAAATCTTTTTTATTTCTTTGCCAGAATAATTTAAAAATTTAAGTGGTACATAGACCACATATGATGCTAGAAAAATACCGGGTATCGTAAAGAAATGTGTCACGCTTTATTTTTATTTAAACTGATTGGGACAATGACTTTGGGATTTATGTATTAGACTCATACCGCTTTTAAAAACTAAAAGTTGTGGTTTGGCGGCGCAATACAAATTTCTGCTTACAGCCGATCTTTGTATAAATCAACCCTTTGCGATTTTGAATCACCCGATATTTCGGTAGCTGTCACTTTTGAAGCTTTTATTCTTTGACATTTGACAAGTAGAAACTACTAAAAATCGAATGATTCACGCATTGAATGAAATTTAAATTCACTAAAAAAAAATGGTGAAAATCTTGCAGTCACAGCTCGCAACACTAAAATATTTTTGGGTCGTCGTGAAGCACCTTGTCGGACCGCAATACAGAAATTGGTGGACAAATTCGAGCTTTTGGGACAATTTTGTGATGTGAAGAATAAAATCCGTGCACGTCGCTCAAGAACAACTGAGAATATTACTGCTGTAGCCCACAGTGATTAAGAAAACACAGGTTGTCCATTACTCGTCGTTCTTTGGCATTCCACATAAAGACTTGGGTCTTAAGACTTATAAAGTTCAGTTAACACAAGAACTCAAGCCGGCCGATCATCAACAACGTCGTGTCTTTGCTGATTTGGTCCTTGAAATGCATGACAATTATCCGAAATACCACCGAAAAATCATCATTTCCACCTTGGTGGCTATGTCAACAAGCAAAATTGTTGCGGAAAACCCAAGAGTTATTGTGGAGAAGCCTCTCCATCTTCAGCGTGTGACTGTTCGGAGCGGTTTATGGTCCGGCGGGGTTATTGGACCTTATTTTTTCGAAAATGAGGTTTGATCAACTGTTACGATGAATGGATTGATTTTTAATAGTCGGAGTTAGACGATATTGATCTGGACAACGTTTACTTTCAACAAGACGGCGCTACGTGCCACACAAGCAACGAAACCATTGCTCTTTTACGGGAAAAGTGTTTATCTCTCGAAGAGGTCGCTTTGAGGCCACGGAAAAGATAAGGTCTACGCCAACAGCCCAGCGTCGATTCAAGACCTTAAAGATAGAATTCGTAAGGCTATCGAGGACAGCCACTTAGCGATTTGGTTATGAAAAATTTCATGAAAAGGATATGGTCCCCTTTACTATGGAATATGAAACTTGTATGTTTTACTGAGGTTGATTTTATATGTAAGTCAGTTTATCCGACTAAAATTTACTCACTAGTTTTTCTTCAGAGAAGCCAGAACAGTCGATGGGAATCTTTATCGGCGGATGTTGGCTCCTTTGTCTGCTCGTAAATGGTTTGGACGGTTAGTGGTGTTTCTATACAGAAAATCCGTTGAAATAAAAATCTGAAATTGATTAGGTTTGTGGATTTATTTTAAAAGCCATTATGGCGAACTGTTTGTATTCCTAATAGGTGATAATGTATGCATTTTTGTTTTAATTAAATCAAGTACCTAACCTAGGATATAATTTCCAACATAATATATAATGGAGAATAATGATGTCCGCTAAAGAATTTTTCACGTGAAACGTTTTGTTTTCCACTTACATCAAAACCATTCTCAGATAATTTCAATTACACAATGTGGAAGCAAATATATTTTTACAATTATTTATGACGAATGATAACAACAAATATATCAGCGTTTCGTTCAATACGACTCCGCTCGCCAGTCTGTACATACATAGTTGAATATACAAATAATCATATCTGCGGTTAAGTATTACATAAATACGTATATAGCGATATATATACTCCCACTGCTTGTGAAAGTATGCTAGTTTGAATATAGCTGGAGTAGGCCATCAACTGATATAAATACACACAATAATATTTATATGTATGTAATAAGTATGTCTTACTGACACACAGAGTGCAATAGTAAATATTTTTGTATACACACCTCACATGCTGTGCTGTCATATAAATATAGTAATCTCCATATTAATTGTTGTTTTTGCGGTTAATAGTTTTTTTTTGTGTATGTGTGTGCTTCGTTATAATTTTCTGAAATGGATATTAGCAGAAAAAAAAAACTAAAGAAAAAAAGAAATAGTGTAGAGATAACACAATAAATCTAGGCATGTGTTTTATACTCGTAATCGAATGTATGTAGGTGTGTAATAGGGTGTAATGAACATCGATTTATCGTGGTTCACGTTATTACAATTAAATGCTAAACACTTAGTGAGCATCAACTGGGTGATACTTTTTGTTAAAATTTAGTCAGGACGAGCTATTCGTCATTTGATTTAATCAAAAAGTTGCCAGTATGGCCATTTCTTGTGCTTGTTTCATTGTCGATTTAATTCATCACATCACTTTTTTCCGCCTCTGGCTTTAATGGCGATATTATTTTTTATTGTTCATAATTTATGACGGTTCATATGGGTTCACAATACATAAAATATGTATGGATGTATGATTGTCTGGCAACAACAAGAGAGCATTATTCGACAGTTAAAAAAAACAAGAAATTACAATATGCATTTTTATTTTGACTCTCATAACTATTTATTAAACGGATACTTTGGTTGATAGCATTGCACATATGCAATAATTAGATTTTGATTGGAAAACAACATGTTCGAAAAAAAAACGAGGACTATGTACTGATAACACTTAAATAATTTCACAGGGCGGGAAATAAATTTCAAAGCATTCATTCTACTGTGGAAAAGTGTAAAAACTCATTATAGCTGTCCATAGTATAGAAGAAACAAAAACGAAAATCAAAATCAATTATCGACAATTGCAAAATACATTGAATCAATTAGAAATATCATTAGGACAGCTGCAATAAACAACATTGTAAGTTTAATTATCGTAAACTGTAAACTGTAATTTGATAATTGATTAGAAGCTTGAATTTCATTGACTTTTTAAAATTATGCTTTGTTGATAATTCCATATGACGTATTCAAAAATTGGTCACTCAAAAAATATATGTATGTAATTTTTAAATATTTGTATTATACAGTTAACTGGAAATTCATTCAATTTTAAAATAATGCTTTATATAATTTATGTAAATTACGCTTGTAATGTTTAGGTTTTATACGATACTTGGTTTTTGTTGATAATTCAATATGGCGTATTCAAAAAATTCAATATGGCGTATTTTTAACTATTTTTTTACAGACTATTTTTCCCGCCTTTTTGTAATACCAAACATGTTCGTGTCTTTTTCCTTTTGGTCCTTACACCGGAGTCTCTGTCTTCCCTGACTGCCGCTTCCGTGTTTAGATTCATTAGACCGACATGGCCCAGTCTGCTCAATCACAGTATTTTGACCCCCTTAACTACTACCGGGATATATGTAGCTAACACAATATACGGTTCTGTCGACGTCTATACTCCTAGTTATCACAGATCAGGACATAGATTTTGGGAAAGATAAAATAACCCATAAAACACCCAGAACCCCTTCATCTGATTTCACATCAGATTGTTAGTTTGTCTAGAGAGGGCTCTGTCGTTAAGTTGTTAGCTTATAATTTATTCCATGATGTCAGGTCCGATTGCAAGAGCTCCCTGTTAGATGATCCAAATACAGAATGGGGGGCAACGCAAGAAATGACAAATGACCCCAATTTTGGGGTAATTTTAATAACGAAAAATCTCTTCACTGTAAAATATGAAATTTAAAGGCGAAAGCCCTACCAATAAATAAATAAAATTTAGTCACAATCCCAAATGTAAAATTGGCCCCAAAACATAGAAATATTTTTTATAAACTGTCGAACGTATCATATCAAAAAATTACCGCGAATAACCCATTTTGGTTAATTTTTTAGAGAGAAATTATTTTTTGAGAAATTATCCCAAAAAAGAGTCCAATTTTTCACAACTTTGGGGAAGGAAAAATTAACACAATTGAACTGGAAAAATTGCCTGACATTTTCGTATTGTTGTCGTAAATGATTAAATTTTGCATTTTCACTTTGGGGCTATCTGGTAGTGGGGTCATTTTACAAGAAGTCCTGGAAGGGCTCTGAATCAATTTTATGACGAGAAATTATCTTAATAAGGAGTTAGTTCAATGTCTTGCAAAAGGAACTGGATCTTTACGGCAGACAAGATGAACATTCGATACACAGAAAGAAAAAATGACATTCTAACTTCACAGAGTTTTCCAACAAGAGGTGTTATTTTAATAAAGTGTTAAAAACTGTTAAAGTAGCTCCCTATTATTTAGTTAATTAGTACTCAAGAAAACAAACATGTTCTTAAAAGTAATTTTAAATGCGATCCATTAAATGCGAATTGTATACACTCACGAAGACAGTTCAGTAAGGAGGACATAAACCGAAGTTATGGTCGGACCAAAGTTATCACTATACTTACTGCCCATTAACCATCAAAGCAAAACCGCTCCGCTGTATTTCTTCACATTATGCTCCACACAACTGAGCCAACGTCCTCGTGTTGCCTGCCATTCATGAACTCGACTTTTTATTTGTCATCATTTGCAATATTTTGTCCTTGAGTGGCCGTTTGACAACAACATTTCCCCGCATGCCGAAGCAATGCCCACAAAATATTTGTGTTATTCACAAAAGCCTTTTTGAAATATTTTCCCTCTCAACAATTCAAAACAAGTTTATTTACTTTATATTAAAATTGTCTGTTTCTGTTTTTCTAGTTTGTTTTGGTCCTTTGGACGAACTTTCTAAAATGTTCTCTAATCTATTCCACTTTTTAATAATTCATTCGCTCTTTTTTAAATACCCTGGAAAAAATACACACACACACACAAACAACGAGCAAATAAGTCCACATGAAATATAAAAAAACAAAAAACAGAAATTCTACTTTATAATAAAGAAGCTTTTAGCAAAACTTGAACGAAAGGGGGGTACAGCAACGAAACCAAGTGGCAATTCAGGCCAATATGCAGGCAATGGAGGAAAAGCAAAGGCAAAGACCAACTTAGACAAACGGTCAGAGTTGCAGCGACTCTGGCAATGGTAACGGCAGCCAAATAGGCAGGCATCATGCACGACGATGAGATACATGTGGCATACATACAATATGCAACATGCTACATACAAACCCAGATCTGGCTACAGGCTATCGAAGAAGCCGAAGCAGTGGCAGAAGAAGAAACCGAAAATAGAAACTGCTGACACATTGGTCATTCTGCACTTTGCAGGTCATCAAAAGTTACTACGTGCTAATGCACTGAATAATGCATACTCGTAACACCAACTTAGAGGAAAAAAAAACACAGAAATGCCACTTGCATCTACAGCCAGACATACTTACATGCAACAAATACTGGCTAGGCTGGCAATGCTGATGTTTGTCTCGTCGACCCTCTCTCACCGCATTTCCATACCACCATCCCATGAAGATCCCGAAGAAATAGTGTTGGAGAATGGATTTGGAAAATGGACAATGCAATGTTTTATGGAAATTTCATGCATAACTATTGTAGATTTCATATAACTCTGACTTTATATTTACAAACACAGCCAAAGACAAATACATGCACATGCATGCGTTGAAATTTGCTAGGCCTTCCCAAAAAAATATAGAAAAATCTAGTGAATAATTCGTCAGTAACAGGAAAGTAATAGGAATCTAGCATCCCCGAATGTTGATAGCTCTAGAAAGAAATGTGCAAATGGGTTCCTGAGAGCATTTCATTCATGGGCCCGGGTTCAAAATAAAATACATTTTATATTTATTTTTAAAATGTCCAGCTTCTTGGCATGGTGCGATCTGAACCACCGTATTAATGAAATGCAATGTTTGATATCCTTACCCTTTATGTATGTTTTGCGCTATGAAGGCCCCACTAATCCCCTGTTACACCACTGGTCATACCCCTTTGTCTACTAGTTATATACATATACTTTAAAGACTATATGAATGCACATATAGTTAGTTATAAGTAGCCTGTAATATGTTGATGAATAAAGTTTTCCCAGAAAAAAAAAACGGGGAAAATGCAATTGGATAAGTGTTCAAAAAGTTTCGTTAGTGTTTTTGACAACTTTATACGAGTAAGTGGAATAACGTTTAAGTTACGGTCATTTGCTCTGAGAACAAACAATGCGTTAAACAATAAGTGAGGTTGAATACGAATGAGTTTTGACATAGTTAGTTCCCTGGTGAGCCATGTAGGTAAATTATGAAATGCATTGTAAGTCTTTGAATGCTATACACAGAAAAAAAATGGCGTTCTACATTTAAGACGAATATTCTTAATTTTTACTAAGATCGTACTTGAAAAAATAAGTAAGATTTTTAGTTTGTTATTTTTAAAGCACGTATAAATGGGATTGTTTTAAAAGTCAAGTGCGAAAATTATTATATTGGTTTAGTGCTTGCCGTTTTTGGGCTATATTAGCTACTAAACAGTAATTCTCGTTTAATTATGGATTAGAGATATAATTAAGATGAAGAAGTGTGGTAGCCCAAATACGTATTCTATTTCTTTATTTATATGAAGTAAGAAATTCTTATTAGGAAAAGTCAGTACAATTCCTAAAGCTATCTTTGAATGGGAGATAAATGGGAGCGGATAAAAAAAGACATAGTCTGCAAAACTAAAAAGTTTCCGGACCGTGTTATCTCTCGAAGAGGTGCTCACAATTTGCCACCGAGATCTTGTGATTTAACACCTTCCTTTGGGGCCACGTCAAAGATAAGACCTACCAGTCTTACCAGATTTCGAACCTCGGTTTACTAGTGTGATAGTCATACACACTACCTACCACACCACGGACGTCCGTAATGGGTTTATAAATGTCCAATATTCTCAATTAGATAAAAGTGCGCCATCCCTATATAATTTTCTGTGTACAGCATGTATTTGATTTGACCTAGCCGCATTTAAAGAGTCATCTATTACACTAGACAACAAAATAAATCATTTTTTGAAATGAATAAACACAATACAATTTTGATATACTATACTCCCCTGAGAACAAAAATGGTGAAATTTTCTATTCTATTCTAATTCAATATTTTTTTCTATTTTATTAAAATAAATTTAAAAAAAAAACTGTATCACTCAGCTTTTACTGACTTTTATCCTGAATGACAGGTTCGAAGTTAGAAACATATTGAAAGCAAACACTTGTTTTTAGTTATAAAAATGATAAAAAAAAAAAGTGGGCATTTTCAATAATTTATCATAAAGTCACATATCATTCAATTAACAAAACATCTAGATCATTAAAATCGATGATATATATTCGCTTCACAATTGAATGCCCTTCTAGCCTCTCCCTTACAAATGTTACACAATTATAAACAATATATTTTTTTAATAATTACCAATAACTTGCAATGTGAATTATTTAAAACCCCATTATAATAATAAAATATATTTTTTTGTATTATTTTCAGGTAAGATCTACTGGCTATGACCGTATTTTATCCACTACTTTTGGTAAGAGGTGATAAGTTAAGTTTAAATCATTAATATAAACTAGCCCGCAAAGAAACAAATGAATCTAACAATAAATTTTAACAAACGTATCCATGCAACATCCTTACAAACGCAGACAGAATATTTTCTTTTCCTGAAATAAACAAGATTCTGTGACAAAAGTAAAAAAAATCTATTCAACATCCGATTCCATTGTTGTACTGAAAACATCACATTTCACATAAATCGTTAATGCCAATGTCGAATTAAACATCGAAGAATGCCAGAGATTTTCAGTTTAATTATAAAACTGCTTTCAACTGGCATTCATTAATTTTCTCCCCTTCCCCCAACAACCGAAGAACATCAAATACACAACGAATTCATTAAAACAATTGAAGTCTTACGAAACAAGGGGGCAAAAACGAATGCTGACAACAACAATGAACTAGAACAACATTAGCACCAGGCATCATCATCGTCGTCAGGGCCATCAGGATCAGTGGAGGAACATAAGAATTTCTGTTGAACTTGGATGTAAAACTCATAATTCAAATCTAATAATAGATGAAAAACATCAATTACAATATTTGAACAACATATATATGTGTGTGCATAACTACCACCGGCCAACTAAGGGGTATTCACAATCAGCTGTAAAATGGTCTTGTAAATTGTGTATTTGGAAAAGGATCAATTAATTTTATATTGAGTTTTTGAAAATATCGCACAACATGCATACCCGCATTATAACTTTACATTCAACTACTCAGACACACATTCACCCATCGAATCACCGTTTTGCAAAACTATTGTGACGTTTGGAGGATCCAGTCATTTTTAACCACGTTTTTGACAAATCTGACAAAAGAAAAACAATTTCCAGGGATTTTTACCATTTTCTGCAAAGTCATTTACAAAATAACGATTACAAACAGGCACACAGCCATACCTATGTACATTTGTATATATGAGAGTGTAGCTGGTGATGGTCTGCAAATATTCACAAATAAATAGATTTCCATTTTGTGTTGCTTTTGTACATGACTGCAGCGATTCGCAGCATCATTAGTTAGTGTCAAACGTATTTGGATTTGGGGAAATTGGTCGACGGAATATTCAATTGAATTCACTCTGCCATCTATGCGAGTGTATTCAATGTTAAACGATGTTGTAGTTTTCGTGTGCTAATGCAAAAATGCTCTAACGGAACATGGTAATAATAATACCAGCAGTAATGAAATGAAAAATTTGATGAATGTGTTTGTGAAGGAAAAGTGGAATGAGAAATAAATCGAACACAAGTTCGACAGTACTTAGTGTTTAGGATGGACGGTATTTTGGACCGGAAATCCAATTTTGAGTTTTGAACTTCACATGGTCCTCTTGCCACAGTTTCTGCATTAACCACCAACAAAGATCCTTAGTCCTCATAGAAATATTGATCCTTAATGTGAATACTAAAAAGGCGAATGTGTGTAGAATTCGAACACCACACATCCATAATTGATTGGCCACTTTGATGTTGCATACTTTTTGGAGTACAATTGAATTCGGATAAGTGCATGCCTTTTAATTGAAAAAAATCTCTTAATTGAAAATAAATATAAGTAACTATTTTTTTGGATGATTTTTCCGTGCACTGTACTTTACTTAAACGAAAATTCGCTTTATTGAAAAATCGTTTATGTGAAATACATTTTGAAAGCAAAGACACAATCTTATACGATACGAACACCGCTTAAGAGAAATATTATGAATGTGACGGTGACAAAAATTTCAATACTATTTACTTTAAACAACTGATTGAAGTATCATAGAGGAGAATTGGTGGACCAAGAGGAAGAGGTGACACCTGGTGACATATATGGCCAATGGAAACGTTGAAAATGCTGTAGCAGATCCAATAGAATTTATTATGAGATCATCATAATGAATTCTATTAAATCTAAACTTTATACAATTTCTGTTATGAAAAATTGTCAGGGATGGTAATATTGAGTATTTGATTTCTAGTGGGTTTCTTGTCACCCCTCCCTAACAACACCCTCTACGGTTTTATAAAATTGATGCTCAATAGTAAATACATCTATCTTTTAAACTTCAATAAACATTTTGAACAAATCTTGTCTAGTTAATAATTTAACAATTTTCGAACAGAAATCTTTCATAAATTGACACAAGAACGAACATTTCTCATTTCTCATTCATGATTCATTAGGGACAAGAGCAACATTTCCAACGCTTGTACCTTCTTGAGTTTATTCTCGAGTAGCCAACAAATCGTCGACAGTAAAGTATTGCCAACAGATGTTGCGACATCCACTAATTGTTGTCCTTGTTTTAACCTCCTAAAAATGCTTCTGGTCTTACGGAAGATTATACAACGATTTTCAATGTTAAACTTTGACTGTTAACATTATGCTGGCGTTGTAATTAATTATTGCCCGAATGGATAATTTGGGAAAAGTATTCTGATTGAACGTTGTTTGAATATGTAAACAGTGCTGCATCATAAACTGAAGTGGTGTGAAAATTTGCATTACGTTGATGATATAAAGAATGAAGGGTGGTTAATGTGACAACTCAAATGTTCACCTAAACAATCTATGATGAAATGGTACAGGATTTGATTAATAAATGATATTGCAATGTTTGTGAGAGATAGCAGAGGTGCGATTGGATTAAGGAATTTTTATAGAATAAAAAACAGAGTTTTTGAGAAAACATATGGAATCCTATAATTAATCTAAAACTTATTAATCTAAGCTTTCAAGACATTACAAAATATTTATCATTTGACGAAATATGGACAGCCTAAGCCACAATGTAGAAGGATAAAGTTCGCATGATTTTTACGAGACAAAGAGCTGATTTCAAAGCCACTAATCAGCTGTTTCTCGCTTAGAATGCATGTGAACGTTGTAGTTCGAAATCTTGGCTTCGGCTGTAAATATTTCGTCAAATGATATTCATTCTGCCGTGTTGTCGTACGGCCCAAACAATGGACAATAAAAATTCCCCAATGTTTTGATTTTTTTTTTGGGATATTTTCAGAAGTTAACAGAAGTCAATGTGGTTTTTTGGGGTATTTTTCTTAATATGAGGGGTAGGGTTTGCATTGGGTAATTTTTCAAAAATTGTTTGAGGGATTTTTAAGAATTGTTGGGGAAATTTTCATACTGGACATTTGGGAGATTTTTTTCATTTATTTTGGGGAATTCTTAATTTTTTTGGGGTATTGTTTGTGGGACTTTTCTGACTTGCTGGGGAAATTTTCATACTGGACTTTTGGGAGATTTTTCATTTATTTTGGGGAATTCTTCATTTGGGGCATTCTTCATTTTTTTTGGGGTATTTTTCATAGAGCCTTATAAAACTTCTTTTAAGGAGAGCGGAATAACGTTACATTTTGTTTAAGCTTTTATCAATGAAAATCTCATCGAAAAAATAGCCTAAGTGCTAAATTGTGAATAAAATCGAAAATATCCCATCGATCCATACCTCATTTGATTTGAAGGACAGGCGGCATTAATCCTTAAAGTACACGTTTTTGTAATTACTATTTTATGATTTTTTTAAAAAAAAAAAAAAAAAAAAAACGTTTTCCGACTTTTCTTTGCTAGTAACTCCGAAACTGCTAAAATAAAAAAACTGGATTGCACTGCTTAAAGTAAATTGGTGATGAATTTTTTTTAATGAAATCAACAAATTTTCTTTAAAAAAAAACGAAAAAAATGTCTTTCTTTTTTGTGTAATTATGGAACCACAGTACAGTAGATTTAAAAAATTACAGATAATTTAAAAAAAAAATTCAAATAAATCGGACCGTTCGTTTTCGACTTATGTCAACTTGAGTCAAAAAAAGAACTAAATTTTTTAAAAAAGAAAGTACATAAAAATTGCATACTGGTTATTCATTGGAATAACCATTTCTGTATTTTTTGTTGCATAGTGTTATTGATGCTGTCGGCTTATGCCAGCAGGTCTAAATTTGAGGTAGACAAACATTATATAACTTAAGTAAGACTTAAGTAAAAATTAATTTAAAAAAAAATATTTTTTTTTTTTTTTTTTTTTTAATTAAGGGACCACAGTACATCAGTATTATGTACTGGTATTAGAAACACTTTTGTATTTGTTAGTGGCATAGTGTTATTGATGCTGTCGGCTTATGCCAGCATTTGAGGTAGGAAAAATATATACTCCCCTACTAATCTCTGGTCAGAAGGCTCCGATAAGTGAATGTATCCTAACTTTCAAAGAGCTTTCGGCACGCATAATTGTCTAAGGTGACTTGGCTGAGTTTATATCTGCTGGCCTCACAGTTGCCTTCCCAATCCTTGTGACATTTCCATTTACCTCGACAATGGTTCAATTTTCGTTCTAACGTATTTCACTCCCAGCCAAATATCTGAAGTCTTTTTGTTGATCAAACGACGCTCTATAGCGAATATTCTTTCTGCGACCGAACTTTTCTGTGACATTCTCAAATTCAAGACCTTAAATTCAAGACGTCAACACACAACTCCCTCTTTTCCCCTTCCAATACCACAATTTACCATCGTAAACACAGTACATTGCATTTATAAGGAGCATTCCCAGAGTGTTGGATAAATTAAAAAAAAAATGTATCAAGATTCTATCAATGGAAATAATGGAACAAAATAATAACACCCAAAGAGGGTATAAACCCATTACAATATCTACTGATAATTTGGTGACCATAAAATTGTTTCCCACTGGGCATACCATAAATACGTATTGAACCAAATTCTAATTACAAAAAATTTTGATTAACTTAAAATTGCTCCAAAATCAAATATTATTCCATGTCTCCCATCGTCCTTACAACCGTCAGCCACTGTTCCGCCATGTACCAGCTCCCAATGCACATGACCATAAACATTTTCAACACTTTCCGATCCCCAGAAACTCATATAAACTTTCCAATTTGCTCGAGCTTGTTATACGGCAATCACCGTAAGTGTTTGGGACATTCCTGACAATGGCGTTACGTAATCTAACAACTAATTACATTTTAATGGGCTGGGTTTTTCGTACTCCACCCTAGCAAGCGGTCCATAAGCGCTCGCTGAATATTACATTGTATGGCATCCATTGAGATGAAATTTTACTCAATAATTGAAACACAACTATTAGGAAATGGTTTTCTGTTCAAATATGGAGAACGAATGTTCGTTCGTTGTCCCTCTTGACAATTCGCTGGAGAGCGAAGAAACCAAAAAAAAACGGAGGTAAAAAGGATGAAATCTCTATGGTTTCAACGAAGTGAATTATCTTAGCATTTGAAGTGGAAAGGCAAGAACAAGAGACATTCCCCACAATGTGATGCTATTGTTGTTGATGACGATGGCGATGATGATGCTGTTGCTGCCATTGATTGTGGCAAAAATAAAAGAAACGCAACGAATGTGGCAGCAACAGCCACAAATTGACAAAATTTGCACGTTCATCTGTACATATTTGAACACCTTCAAATCTGATTGTACTGATTCTCACATACTCGTATGGAGTTGGGTAAGGTTTGGTTGCCATGATTGTATCCTACATTAAATGTGTGAGTGTGTGTGTGTACATATTTGGCAGATTTGTTAGGAAAACATATAGTACACCACATCCTCATTGTATATTCCATGAAGCTTAACTTCACATTGGTAACACATCTATTTACTATCATGCACAGTACATGAACAGATACATGTGCATGTACATGTACATGTACATGTACATGTACAAGTACAAGTACCTGTGTATGTGTATTTCCATTTATCTATAGCTTTGTATCCGTATCCGTATCCTGTGATTCGGTTTGTGTCCCGTAATTTGTGTTGTAAAATACATATTTTCCACACACACACACACTCAGAGACAGCAAAATTCTTCTTCGTCTGTTTGGCATTGTAATAAAATGTATTAAATAAGATTTTCAATTTAGTTCGGTTTTTTCCATCATTCTTTCGGTTGGAAACTCGAAAATGTTTCTCTGTGCTTTACTATTTCCTTCGGAGTTATTTCCCAAATGATAGAGTATTGTTTGGCATAATCAAAGTAAATTTAATATTTGTAACAGAAAATCGAAAAATGTCAACAAATTTCTGGGTAAACATGTACCATGTATGGACAGTAAAATTGCAATTGATGTTCATTCGAGAACAAAAGTAATAGAATTATTTATGTTGAAAACAATTCTTGGGCAAATTAAAAACAAATTTTAAAGAAAATAAGTTTAAGACTTTAACATTTTTGCGTAGCAGTTTGAGAGACCGTTTGCATACAGAGTACATAAGGTTGACTTTGGCTGGATTTCAATATCTGAGGGACAGAGCATGAAATTCGTTCGAATCGGGTGCAAATTTATATTTTGTTGGATATAAAGACAAGGCTAACATAATCCATTTTTAAAAGTTACATTAAGCTAACGGCTTGGTGATATTGGAGAATTTTAAAATAGAGAGGTGAGGTGGCGATTATGACGTTTAAATTTTATTTCTATTTTGTAATTTAAAGCCTGTCGGCCAATTAGAGAAAATTACAATATGCAACAGTTTAAATAGAACCCTCGTGCTGGCCCGAGGGTTGCTTTAGGCCGTTAAACCCATTCTGATGTAATGGCCTCAGCCTTATGTATATCCCTATATCGATAGACTATATTCAACTACCTAAGTGCTTGCATCCCGATGTTATGCTTACATTTGGAATATTTCATTTTTGCGTGTAGATTTGGGGTTTATTATACTTCTGTGTCATCCCTTTAAGGTATGTGCGGTAATTTTGGGCTGTTTTCCAATTGAAGAATACAGATTTCAGAGATTCCATCACGGACAGACTATCAGAGTGGTTGTTTAAGCGGATATAGGTTATTGTGCTAAGTCGATGCCAACTGTCCACATTTACAGTCGTCCGGAGTTCTGGCAGCAATAAAAGCGATGCGGCATATTCCGGCTAACTATAATCGATTTTTAAATCCACTCTTCCCTCTATGTTAAAATGCACATCATGGCTGGATAAGTACTTCTGAACATTCCCAGTGGACCTAATAGTTGCTGTATACATCTCAAGGGATTCACATTAATTATTTTTAACTATTCTAATTGCGAAGACGAGCCAACGAATTTGTCAAATTTTCCACTAACGTCAAATTTGGGACATAAATCCGGGATAGAGACCGTCAAAGTGATCCGGCGGTATTATTACACCCTAGCAAATGTTGGTCATGATAATGGTAAACTGAAAATTCCGTAGATGTTAATTCAGACCCAATAACCAGGAAAATACTTGCTTACTTATTTCCCCTAACATTACTCGAAGGAACAGACTGGTATACTCTCTGATCGAGATCTACTGTTTAAAGCCGGCTTCAAACGGCTAATAATTTTGTAAAAAAAAAGATTTACATGGATTAGAGACTCGTAAAGTCGCCAGCATTTGCGAGGTGGACAACAGCCGCTGAAAAATGTTTAATCTTCTTACCTGGTACGATTTTACTTGTGTGATAGTCGCACCTTCATTAAATGCAATGTATTCTTTTAGCGATAGGAAATTAGGGCATCGGAAGGTACCCTAATATCGGAAGTAGTGTTTCTTGACATTTGTCGTGAATTTGAGAATGTCGCAGTTGGCAGGAATAACACTCGCTGGAAGAGTTTTCGTCCACATACAAATAGTTCGGCTGAGGTTGGTGCGTCGCACTGTGGCGCCTTTTCCCTAAAAGCGTTGCAAAAATCAAAAATTTGACAGAAGAATATGATAAAATGAATAATTACATCTGATAGAGAACTTCTCACTGATTAAGAATCCAAAAAATTTTTTGAAATCGGATAAAAATTATGAATTCTAGCGTCAATCAAAGTTGAAAATTTTTCGGACTTACAAAAAATGTTTAAATAAAAAAAAAAATATCATCTTTTGAATTGAATTTCAGGCAAACTATGCAACCGATCATTAATTTTTTGGTGTCGGATGAAAGGTATGTTAATTCCAATGAGACGATGTAGAAAAAGGGTTATTCGGTCCAATATTTTTTTTCAGGCGCAATTTTGCAAACACATGATATTTGGGTCATTTTTCACACTTAATAGAATAGAACAAAAAAAGTGACGGTTTGTGACGGGAACTATTAAACAGAGGTTGTTAAGTATTTAATACTCTAACTTATTTTCTTGAAATTGGGTGCCCATACTTGCCCGTGTACATGAAAAAACAATAAAACTGTAACAAATTTTACTACAAAAAGATACATTTAATTGTAGTGCCATCTCTGATGACACGCAACCCTGCAATAACTGTCCACTAATTATCTACTACTATTATTTAAAACTGTAAGAAAGTCTTGTTAAGTATTAAGTAAAGAGAAATGACAATTTAAATGACAAAATTTTTTTTTAAATTGTGAGCAATATTTTACAAAAAATTTAAAAATAATTTAAAAAAAAACATTTTTTTGTAAATCTTTTCTGGAATAATTTTAAATTATAAAAGCCTTTAAAAAGAAACATAAAACATTTAAAATGTTAAAAAACATTTTATTATACTTCCCATAACATTGATTTTTCCACAAATTTCAACTTTGCTAACCCATAAGTAGGCCCCTACAAAGCGTAGCACCCTTTCCAAACGCTCATTTCATAGGCTGAATAGGAATCATAGGAATCTATCATATGCTGTTTAAAGTGTTCAATTATCTTATTCGGTTCAAAAGATATGATTTTTGCAACGAAAAAACTCAAATGGCGCCACTGTGCGTCGTCCGATCTGTTCGCCATTCGAGTCACTGAAAGTCCTAAACCAGAGAGCAGATATTGATAAAATACCTAGAGACATACTAGCTGCCAATAGAGTTTGATATCCCAATATCCTCCTCTGTGCGCGTTCCAGCAACTGTCAAGATGTCTTTGGAGCCCCTGACAGTATATGGGAGTTATAATCCATTTTTAACCGGATGAACGAATAATTTTTTTAATTTTAATTTTTATGTCGGCGATGAAAATGTGTCACTAAGGCGTTCCGTAAAATTGTGCATTACAATTCCTAAAATATCTTCAGTCAGTTTTTTGAGATATGCTAGACCAGTTAATATATTCCTGCAATGAAGCTATCATCATACAAGTTGGCTGGTGAAGTCTGGTCAGTGAAAAGTGATAATCTTTTCACCATAATTTGTATATCCCGTCTGCACGCTACGATTATTTCGCATTTGATAGCCGAGTTAGAGGTTTGCCGCTGAATTTCCAAGTCGGAGTTTTCTCCATTTAGTTAAGTGGTTTAGTCACACGGTATGCTTCTTAGTATCTCAGCTTTGTAGCTTATGTTACCCAGAAGGACTTTCATAAATGCAGCTGTCGATCTTTAGAGTTCTGCTTGCCAATGACTTTCATGACAACATTCGTCACTACGGTTCTGTCACATTCATGTATGAATCGCCCTTCATATCAAATACGTAAACGCTTTAGATAACCCAAGATGTAAGAAATGTTTCAACAAGAAACATTCAGTCTTGAACTAAGTGTTTCGAAACTCACTATAAAATTAAAATATTCCAGCTAATCAATTTGTTAATTATCAATTTATTATAATTATCCACAGTCTTAGTTAAACTCATACTCCATTGTTGTCCTACAAACGAAATATATTTTCCATAGAATTTATTTAGCAACAGATCTCTGTTTATACAAATATTTAATAGTGAAACTCCCAAAAAACCCAGACAGCTGCCGAATACACAATTTACAATAATTTCCAAAAACTCAGCAAACTCAACACAAAAGGATTTAAGGCACTTCCATATATCTATGAACATGTGAAATGTAAGTGTAACTCTACGTTTTGCCATTGGACTGACAAAGCAAAATATGCAATTTGAACTGTAACATATTGTGGCAAATCATGCTATCTGTAATTAGTAGATAAAAATCACTGAACGATGTGATTACAGGAAATAAGAAATTTGACTAAAGTCGAGATTATCTCTTACCCTCTGTGTGCACTTTTGTTGGGTTGATCTCATTTGAGCGATAACAACCCCGTGTGCCCGAACAATCTCTGTTCGACATACATATGCATAGATTTTGTATTAAATCCTTGATTTGATGAGGAAATCGGGGTGTTGCTACACATGGTTACCCACCCATTGACTCATTGTATTGTGTGTGATTGTAAAGGGAACACGAGACACATAAATGCATTAAGGTCTGTCCATCCATCCGTCTGTATGTTTGCTTAGGGCTTTATTTGTACATTCACACACGTTCTACGGCCACTTGGTCGATAAAAATCATAGACGTAATTTTTTAGTTCCGCCATCGAAACGGCTTTCTACTTTGCTGTTCTGTGTAATAACTCAATTACGCACATATTTGAATTCATTAACATCACAATAATGTAATTGTAGGTATGTTCATATACATGTGTGTGTGTGTGTTTGTAGTTGTGGCATGAATGCCAGGATTTCATTGTGCAACGTGCTGAATGTCATGTTG
Source organism: Hydrotaea cyrtoneurina (assembly GCA_958296145.1). Lineage (NCBI taxonomy): Eukaryota > Metazoa > Arthropoda > Insecta > Diptera > Muscidae > Hydrotaea > Hydrotaea cyrtoneurina. The sequence continues at coordinate 43,074,638 of OY282514.1, read as the reverse complement.
CCACCGAGAACAGGGGCAGTAAACGAATAAATCAAATTTTCGTTACAAATGTTTTAAAATAATCACAAGGGTCCAACCCACTTTTCACCCCTGCTTGATTTCTTGTTCAGTTGTTACTTTTCATTCCCTTTCTCATCGTCGGAACTTAATTCCATTTTAAAGTTGAACATTGCTCAACTGTGGATTCGTTATCCAATCCACAGGGGTTTCTTATTACAAGCAATCTTTCTGTGTTACATTTTTTTTCTCCTTTTTTTTGTTTTTGCGGGGCACAGTGTTTCGAAAATAAACTCTTAACGAGTGGATAACTTTTCAAATGTGGAAGGGGGGGGTGGGGGGATAATGTTTTAAATCAATGGCAGCAGGCTATTTTATGCACCATAGTTCTAGTTTCGGAAATTCATAAAAAAAAATAAGAATATAAAATATAAAAAAATAAAAAAGTAAGCGTAAATTTCACTTCCCAGTAAAACAAATAATATTTGTTTAATTGCATTGGTTTACAAAAAAAAAATACTCAGAACCTTAATCGAATTTTTCCAACTTTTGGCTTTAGATATTAATTTATTCATATATTAAACTATATAAATAATATATATTAAAATTATTGTATATTAAAATTTTTTTAATTTTCCCAATTTCGGCCCATTTTTCTACTTTTTACAATTGATATTGTTTTCAAACAGTTATTTCCTTCTAGCCCTTTATGATTATTTTTTAATTTTTTTCCTTCATCCTCTCTATTTTACCCATCTTGGACCATTTTTGTCCCCATTTCAGTATTCTAATACTTTTTGCTTCCCAAATTTTAAATTATTTTTCATTTATATATTTCAGCGGTTTTGGACCGCTTTTGTTTCCTTTTTTCCATCTTGATCAAAAATGTAATCATTCGCGTCGATTAAAATTTTGTTCACACATTTTTGTTTTCCCCCCTTTGGTACCTTTTTAACCCATTTTGGTACATTTTGGGCCCTTTTTCGTCCATTGCCTAACTATTATCCACTTGTTGTTGCCAAAAATTTGTTTCGCCTTTTTTTATTTTTTCCCCTTTTTGTCCCTTTTTATCCCATCTCATTTTCACCTTTTGTTTAGCCTTCAGCTTCACACATTTCCGTACACTAGGGATGATGGTGCATGACAATCATAGAGACTTCTTCCTGTTCCATGTGAAACTAATGCTGGTCTCCGCATACTTTGAAAGCATGATATTCTTGACGAGTCTGAACTGGTCGAGTTCAACCAAATTGGCCAAGATTGTCAAATAAATTAAAAAGTACTAAAAAATCAATGGATCCCATCCGACGAAAAAAGTCGCTATTCTGCGTGGCAGGCACTCTTATCGAACCGCACACTCTTCTACTGTACCAAAGGCCCAGTCAAATAAATCGTTTTCCTATGGGTTCAGTATTTTGTACAAAACATAATTCTATACACATTCTTAACGTTCCGAAACACGGTATGCTGTGTGCCGGGAGTGATTGTTTGCTGTTTGGTGTCGGGGCTGGTGATGAATGGATAGTGTATCTCTCTCTCTCCCCTCCTCTACCGTTTTGTATGCGTGTCCTTTGTTGGATTTGTTCGTTGTGCATAAAAATAATATTAGCAATGGATTTAAGTGCAGTCAGTTAAAACCAAAAAAAAAAAAAGTAGAAATACACTGTTCTTGCTCCTGCTGCAGCAGTGGCTATTCTCAAGTATCTGAAGGGTTGTTACCTTATCGCCGGCATTTGCTATTTGGGTTTTGTCATCCCTAAATCCTTGCTATGCAACCTTTTGTTGTTGCTGTCCTCCTCCTGGCGTCCCGTTGTTTCCCGTTCCTCTAAAACTAATAATGATGTCAGCTCTACTGGTGTCTGTGCTCGCATTTAATTTAAATAAATCAAGTACCATGTCAAGGATTAGAGTCACAGCGACAGAGAGTGAAAAGCGAAAGGAATGCAATGCCAAATCATAAATCCTGGAAAAATATGCACCATGTCCCTGCTGTATCTCTTTAATATGGGTTGTTCTTTCGCCCTAAACTCTATTGTTTAATTCCGTCATGAAACGTTTTTGCCATTAAGATGTGGTAATTTTACTTTTTGTTTTTTTGTGTGTGTGTGTGTGTAAAATTTACATATGATTGTTTTTCATTTTGGGACTTTTAACATACCAATTATTAATTATTACATGAAATTGTGACATTTTTTTTCTCTAGACATTAAAGGGGAGAAATGATTTAATGCTCAGAAAATGTTAAAAAATTAAATTAATTAAAGTCTATAAGGGAAGTTTGTAGATTTTAAAGGACCGTTGCAATATAGCATAGATGGAAAATATTCAGAAATCCTTTTGTAATTCATTTACTGAAATGGGAGTTAAAATAAATTAATTGAATAATTGTGAAACTAACACCCATCCAGAACCCATCTGAGACGATTTAGTGAGCTTTTAACCATAATTAAAAAGTTTCACTTTGCAATTAAACTACAGAAAATGAAAAAAACTAAATTAAATACATTGGTTCGGTTTGATCAGTTATAACTAATCAGTAAATATATATTCCCGGATTTTTTTTTGGTCTAATTTAATCAGTTTTTAAATGTTCGAGAATCAACGGCTAGGCTATGGATTTGCAGAGGCATACCTGACAACATGTGTGTGTACGTTCATGCATGGCTCAACTAATAAAAATGCAAGTATCGGATGGAGTAATATAATGTTAGCTCTCATGCCACATAGAGACTGAATTATATAATATAGTTGAAACTCAACATGAGACTGGACCAATGAAAGCCAATCAGGTTTAGTGTGTCACTTCTATTGAGCCTTTTTGGCCTTCCGTGAGAGCCTATTTCTACGCCTAGAACACGAGGGTCAGGGAAAAGGGTGTTTTTATTTCTTATGTGGCTATTTACAACCTTAGTAGGTTCGTAGCCGCAATTAAAGATTTGTTCACAGATCTTCTTGGATTCGGTCCTTCCACCGAAGTCTGAATCTAAGATTCATATAGCTTTGGCCTTCAGATGTCAATTCAATAAACAAAAATGACTGCGCCCGTAGATTCCTCAATCCGGTATCTGCCAGTCTAACTAATTATCTTCTTTCCTTGGAAGATTCCGCCAGTCACATTAATTATATACTGCAATATGCAGTATCTTCTTAGATCAGAAGTCCACTCACTATTCTCGGGACAAGAATATCGTTATCGAGTAACTGTAAAATCCCTATACCTTCAGTGCTCTCCATTGGGTTTCTCCACTGTTATCTTTAAAAATCCATCCCTGCAGGCCTCAAATTCTATTGCTGATACTCCCGAGAATACATTTCCTACTCTCCATAACTTGTATAAAATCACAGTGATTGACGCCTCCTAATAATTCGCCAACAACACCAAGAAAAATCTCTTACACAAATTAAGGTCAGCCCTTAAACACCGAAACTTTCCTAATCTCTACTCTATTCTGAATGTGCCGATTATGAATAAAGTTTCCTATGGCACTAAGTTGAGCTTATGTTAATTCGTTAATTTGAGATTGCGGGTGCCAAAGCAATTAAAGTATTAAAAACTTTAATTTTAAATCCATAATTACAACATACTTACGGATGCGTAAGTATGGGTACTCGCACTTTATGCGTTTCCGGTTCCTTCATCATTAACCATTTAAAAGGAATCGTCGTAATCGTTGTTTAATCCTCAAATTATCTTCAAAATGATGACAATGCATACGAAGAAGAAGAAGCAAAGGATATTCACATCACACACAAGGACACACCGACATTTCCTTACCCACAAAACCAGGCACTAACACATGTACATGCACACAATGTACGAATTAGCACAAAAAGGAAATACTCACACAGACACACTTTGGCCGCCATTATATGCCAATAAAAGTGCACTTGAAGACTTTTGTTTACATCTGTGAATTGTCACAATTCGGAACACACGTGTCGGTGTAGACAAGGAGCACAGCATCATTGAATGTGGATGACGAGGACATAACGGAGGCAAGTGTCAAGCTGTGCACACAAGTGTTCCATTTGGCAGGAACAGATTTGAGAACCGACCAAACAAAAAAAAACAAACACACTCACTCACACACACAGTGTAAAGTGACAGACAAACAAAAGAACAGAGAAGCCGTAAAAACCCCTAATTATTACCTAAAAAAGTGGTGTCAAAGTCAAACCAAAGAAAATGAAACAGAAAACGAAAGCAAACGGAAAGAGAATGTGTTTACAACAGACGACTCAGTTGGTTGTTGAGGTTGTTTGGATAAATAAACAACATCCCACCCTTCGAAAAATGAGGCTCCGCACTAAATTCATCATTTGCGACTGCGAAATTTCGAAGAAATCCTGCAGGCAGGCAGGCAAATAAAATGAAGACCGACAAAAAGGAAAGCAGGCAACGTTCAAATGACTGACAAACAACATAGAACATTTTAAATTCTCTTTATTTGATTTATTTCATTGCAAAGCACTCACTACTACTTCGCACTCACTTTTGAATTTCTTAGTCACTCATTCACTAGCCGTGCACGTTACAAAGGCATGTAATTATAAAAAGATTTTTTGAGGAATGAGAAAACTTGCTCCCTTTCTTGCCGGCATTAGCATTGTCCTTTAATCAGGGAAAGTGTAGAAACGCAGCAGGCGTCGAAAAAACCTTAAACAGTTACACAGGACCAAAGTAAATTAAGTCATTGGGAGATAAATTATTTTTGCTTACAAATCCGAACAACTGTCAGGCTGGGACAGAAAACCCTAAATGAAGTAACATTTCGGCATCAAGTACGGCTTGACTTCTTCCCAGCAAAACGAATTGATGTAATGTGTAACTAATGGAAACTCCATTAATGACATTATTATAAGGGAGAACTTGATTAAGGTTAAGGGTCACGACAAAAACTGAAGACAAAAGGGAAAAGCATTAAGCTTGACTGGGTCACGGTTAGAAATCTCATTTCGTTATTGTGGCCTTTTGTGTTTTCCAACGATGAACGAACTTTGGGAACGACAATTTGAAGTCTCTTCTATACCCTTCAATGAGTGTAACTTTTTATTTTATATGAAAAGTGAAGGGTTTAAAAATCTGTTGAATCAGTTCAACGTCAAAAATGTACCTACAAACTTAGGCCGCCCTAACAAATGTTCAACATTAGCTAGGTGAATTCTTGTACCTCACACACAAATGATCCACTTAACATCTTTGTTTTTTTCCCCAGTTGTGTTTCGAACAAGCTTTATATAATAAAATTTCTTTCACATTTCTAAATCGGCTTTACTTGTTTTATTACGTTTGAATTTCTCTTGTGGAATATGTTGTTACGTGTAAGGTCCTTTCTTGATAACCGTAGCATATTATGAAACCAAGATTGGTCCTTTTATTTTCGATCCATAAAAGGAACTAACCTGTTTTTAGTTTTCAAGATTATTTTACCTCCAAATGTCATTTTGGTTACCGCTTTTAGTTCCGCTACGATTTTGTAAACATACCAAACTATATTGAAAAAAAAGAGTGTATGATAGGCCTTTTATCCTTACTTATGCAAAATAAAATAGAAAACTGATCAAAATATAATTTTATAAAAATTATGATCAACAACTGATGAAAATCAATCAATGAAAATTCCATCATAGGAATTACCCTCTCATGAATTCCCTGTTCCTTCTTCTGTAAATGACCCAGTAAGTGACACTATTTTGGCTGCAGCGACTATTAACAGAGCCAATTGTGATTTAGTTGTTATCCGCCCTCGGAAAACTGTGTTTGTCTCCAGGGTATCCTCCGATACCTCAGTGTATAAGATAACCGCGTATGTCAAATCTAGATATTTTTAAGTTCTATTATTCTCAGCCTAGGGATATAGCGTCGTTTAAACTTGTTGTTCCGTCCAAAATATTTGAAATTATTGTTTTCAAATCCTTTTGGCCGCCTGGTACTCTGGTGAAGGAATTTGTTCCTAGAAGTAGGGACTAAGACGTAACAATGGAGCAGTTCAAGAATCTGATCCAAAAAAAAATAGTATCTTTATTGTATCGAAATGTTCGTGGCTTAAATTCTAAATTGTGTAATTTATATATGGATAGTTTCTTAAGATTATAGTTTTTTGTTTACACACAAGTAAAACGCGTGTTTGGTCTTTGTAGCAAGTAAAGCTAATTTCGTTCTACACAAAGTTTATTTGGATGTAAATATAACTCGTTTGCTATTAGTATTACATATTTGTGTATAAGCAATAGCGTGTTGGGGAAAAACAGACAACGAACTTGTTAAATTCAACAAAGTACAACATTTGAGTGCGAATATGTGTGTATTTGCAACTGTTTTCGATTTTTTTTTTTTTTTTTTGCATTTTCGCTCTTTGAAATAATAGCAATACCGAGAGAATGAGATGGATTGTTATATAGAAATTCACAAATTGAAAAAAAATAAAAAATGACACAAAACTGCATACGTATATATTCGATATTTATCACCTTCAAACAAGTTAATGTTTGTGGCACGGAAAAATATATATATGTTTGATGCGAACTTGTTTGCTGAAATTTGTTAAAATGGCCATTTTTTTTTTCAGCGTGTAGAAATGATCGGTTGGTTCGTAGGGGTAGTGGTGTGCTAAATGCCGTTCATTTGCTATACAGCGTGTTCTCTAATTCCATAGCTGATTTTGGAGATTTCTCGAGTACTTTCTAAGTTAAAAACTGTAAGCCTCGCGGCGAAATATTATTTCAAAATAATGAAAAAATGTTTGGGATATTTTTCATTATGACATTTGCCCCACTTTCGAATGGGATTTCTTGGGGCCATCTTTACATTTGATGGAATAGAACGATTGTATACTCCCAAAATATATGATTGAAAATAAAAAAAATATGAAAAAATACATACAGCCTTAGATGTTATTAACTCTGGTTTCTTTAATAAAAGTCTATAAAAAAGGAGATACAAGCACACGAAGAAAAATACATAGTTAAAAAAAAGTCAACATCAGACATTTCGCCAACATGAAAAACCTTTCACTTAATCTAAGCGCCTCCTTAAATTTACCACCCAATATTTTATCTATCCTCTATGGCTTTCTCTTTTTCGCCTTTCTTTGTTACAGTTTCTTTTTCTTGGTTCCTTTCATCTGTGATGTGCCTTCACTTCAATTTTTATACATTATGTCCACCAATAATGATGACAACATTTCCAGCTATCCAGCTAAACTCATTTGTATAATATCCGTTCCTGTTTCCTCCCATTCCCGTTGTCTGACCATGAAGCTGGAATTAACTTAAGCTTTCATTTTTGTTCACCTATCTGCTGTCGGTTTTTTCCTGCTGCGTTGGCCTACACTGACTTGAAGCCACAAGTAAAATATAAAGACAAAGATGGACGCTGGAGTCAGTGTTAAAGTAAATTTACATTTCACTTTATATGAGACAATTTCAGACATCTGAGCTTTTTGCCTCCTGTGTCTGTTCTGTTCATGCACCACCAAGTGCTTCTCCTGGTTTCCATGGCCACTCGCGCATTTTGTGCCAGTCGTCTTCCGTTGGTTTTACCTGTCATGAAGTGTTATGTACATATTTAAATAGTTGTTTGAGTAATTAATATTGGAGATTAGTGCTGGCTGGGATGAAAATTAATTAGAAATGGGTGGGGAGGCCACTGCCCCAGTAAGCAGCTGTTGAGCTGTGGAAGGAAAGCCAATATGTAAAAGAGAGAGAGAGAGAGAAAGGCAAATTGCGGGAGACATTAAATGTCAAATAGTTATAAAACTGTCAACACTTTTTAAATACATAATCCTATTTGTGTGTTGTTCAAAAATTTATATAGATTAAGCAATTAATTGCACGTATATATTTTGACAGTCCACGAAGAAATAGTGATACTTACTGTTCCGAACCTGGTGTTTTCTTTCTTTAAAGGTGGCTCCGTATGGTAAATTCCTTTTCTGTAGAAGTTTTACATGTATTAGAGACCAGTGCTTAGAGAAATGGTTTCGTTCAAGGGGTTTCGAGAAACTTAATAGGAATTGGTATAGGAATTTGGCAGCTAGACTAGGGTTATATAGTTAAGACCAAAAGTCGACTTTTCGACTTTTCGACTATTACAATAAAATCAAAAGTCGACTTTTAGACTTTTCGACTTCTTAGTATAAAAAAGTCGATTAAAGTCGACTTTTCGAATTTTTTCTTTAGATAAAAAAAAAGCAATATTTTGGAATAAAAACAAGTTTTCTTTGTATTAAAAACTTTTATATAAAAAAAAAGTGTTTATAAAGGTAATAACATCAGGTAATTCATGTAGTTTTTAATTTATATATATTCAAGTTTTTAAAAACTTTTAAAAAAAGTTTTATTTAAAATAGTTGATCAATATTCCTGGAACCACATGTCCGCATCTATTGATCTCAAAAAGATAATCATATTTAAATTTTTTGGGGAAATTTGGCTCCGAATTTGGGTAGCAATAAGTCCTGCATGCGAAAATAATCTCTCACACGGGACAGAAGTGGCAACGATTGACAACATTTTTTTCGCAACTTTTGCAATAAGTGGGTACTCGCTTTCTATTGTTCTCCAAACAAGTAGTGGATTAGGGTTTGTTTTACGACAAACTGGCGGTGTCTTTAAATATTCCTTTAATTGTATTGGAACACCATTGCCATCATTATGGCCTTTTTCGCGCCTTGTGCTTACACTCTTGTCAAGGAACCCCCATATGCAATCCTCTTCGTTGGCCTTGGAACCCTTTGTTTGGATGACAAGTAAAAATACATACATATGGTTATATTTGAAGATAAAATAAAAAGTCGAAAAAGTCGACATGAAAAAGTCGACTTTTAGACTTTTTTAAAAACAAAAAGTCGACTTACCGACTTTGACTTTTTTGTACCCAAAAGTCGATTAATCGATTAGTCGAAAGTCGACTTATAGAACCCTAAGCTAGACTGATTAGTAGTGCGTGTTACTATTGCACAGTAAACCCAGGTTCGCACCGTGAAAAAAACATCAACTAAATGCTGGCGACTTTACGGATAGGACAGTAGTCTCTTAGCCATGTAGACTATCGGAGCCGGCTTTTCACTATAGATCCAAATTTAAATGTGCACAGCCCACTGCTTGGACATAACTTTCCCGTCTGTCTCCTCAAGTGATGTTAAGGGAAACAAATTAGTGTATTTCCTAATCACTTGTATCTTTCCTGTTTTTTTTGCATTTGAATTACCTTCTCTTCACATCTTTCCTAACCGACTACCTAATAATCACCTCATATCAAATTGTCTCATAAATATGAAAGTAACCCAACGTAAGATAAATCTAAGCAATTAATTATATCAAATGTTCATTCAATCATATGTTTGTACATTTAATCATATTGAACTTTCCAATTTCACTTTATGTCCACATTATCGTTCACCGTAAGCTAAGGATGTTTTTTTTTCCAGCTTCACTTTTCGCCAAACGTCTCATTCCGTTCCATTGTTGTTTTCTGTGTGTTCTTTTTTTTTTTTTGGTTTCTTTGCCATCATTTTGCCTCGAATTAATTTCTTTACGACCATTGCCAATTGGCAATTTCGTTTTTATGAAATATAATAAAATCGTTAGCAACCAGCAAACCGAGCACACACCATTTTCGAGGAAAATTGAACCTCGAAACCAAAAGAAAACCAAAGGAGTGAGTCGCATCGGAGTCGTACGTGTTGTACCCGAATAAAAAAAGTACAACCAAAACAGCTACATGGAGAAAATGCATATGAAAAAATGAGTGACCAAGAAACAATCTGAAAGGAAACAATTAATTAGTGCGGGTGAAAAGCAACTCTGGTCGTAGAAGAGATGTATTTTCGTTGTGAATATGAAATAGAACTCTGTTTTCATTGATTTTGAATTTAAACATGGATCTGTCGGTAGGATCTAATCAACGATGAACCGAATTAGTTCTTAATTACGTATGCTATGCATTTTAATTGGTCATTGGTAGACATATGGATTCTGCAAAATCTCTCCTTAGTATTTAAGTATTCACTAAAAGCAGAAGAAGTAACTTTTTAAATTTAATTCCTATTGCCATTCCAGCACAAGACCTCAGCTAATGAATCATATCATACTTTCGTAACTCAGTTGTTTCCATTCTAAAACACCTTTTAATTGACTCAACCAAAAATATATATTTTTTTGAAGATATTTAAAGGCAAGTTGACTTTACAACTTTGTTTTCTTTCGGTGTACAAACTGCTCAACTATACAAAATATTCTGTCGGCATAGGGACATATGTTCTGGCTGTTTGAATGGAGACTTTCAGTTGTTGTTTTGGATTTGTTGTCCAATAGTTTAAAGTGTTGGTGAATTGTACGACTAGTAAGTTTTTTTTTTGTAGTTTCGTTAGTTTTAGTTCATGCACACATAGCCGCTCTTGGGTGCTTTTCGGAAAGAGTACTTCGCAGTAATAGTGACTTTATATGGCTGGCCAGCCACTTAGTGACTAAAAACATGCTCCTCCACATATAGATGCTTGGAGGCACATACATATGTGGCATATATGAGTGTGGCACACACGTTGGCAGTTGGAGCTGCAACTCTACTGGAGAGTCGTAGTAAAAGTTTGGCAACAACATCAGAAATTTACTGCAAAGCGCTAAATTTTTCTTATTTTTGGTGATGTATGCGCGAAAGGTGGACAGTGGTTTAAATACACTTTCAATATTGAACCATGAAACTAACCTTGGATTGCTGATTCTCAAAAAGAGCAAAATGGGTAGGAACTCGAAAATTAGTTTAAAATCTTTAAGAAGGATTTGAGGACATTTTAAAAGTGGAACAATCAGGAAGTCTGAAAACAGGAAAGTCGTATTAAAAAAGCAAAAAGAAAAATTTTAAAAAGAATTATAGTTCAAGTGGACAAGACTTCAAGTTGGACCAGTGTCACCTAGTACAAATCCTTGAATAACTCTTAGCCGATGTTTTAATAAATTTTCTGTGTATTCCATACTCAGGCCCTGTACATGTTCAAGAATTTCGTAAAAGATTCTGAAACGATAAGGAAAGAACAGATAATTTGGATATCTCTCACATGGCAAGAGTTTTTGGGCTCCAGAGCTTAAAAATATCGCCCTGAGCGACCGGTCAGGACAAGCTCTGGCATTATCCTTATTTTTAGTCCCATCATGACGGACACACCAAAGGAGACATCGGATCTCGATGGCAACAGCATTGTATTAGAACGTTCCTCATCCAAGCGATTCCTCTTCTGTCTGATTTAAAGGCAGCTTTGGATAGACGTCCACCTTTCTTTGGTTTCCCTTGAGTATGTCATTGGATATAGGTGTATCTACGGATTCCAGAAAGTGCAAAGTCTTGCGGGATCGTCTGAAATGAGGAACCGCTGAGTCATGTCATTTAGAGATTTCAGGCATCGGCCTATGTCGTACAACTTGGGTTCATTTCAATTACCATCGAAAGTGTCATTGAATGTTATAAACATGACCAAGGGGCTCGTTAGAATTATTTTTAAATGTTTGTCACTCAATATTTTTTTTTTCTCTGTTCAATAACTAACAGATATAAGAACTTCTCTTATAAGAAAGGAAATTGTAGTTTTTTGTAAACTATTTTTATATCCTTTATCTACTGCATTCAAATATTTTTTTTGGAATTTCTAAATAGAAAATCAGTTCTAAAACCACTGTGTCCTAGTTTGTGTCCGGGGCAACACTTGTGCCAGCGCCATCCTAAAGTTTACGTTCAACTGTAGATGCTGCTGCTGCTGTTAGTGTTGTTGACCCAAATAAAACTGTACTGCAGTCAGTAATCGAATCGCAGAAACAACAACTGCCACACCGAAGGTAATGGTAGCAGTGGCAGTGGAAACTTAGAAAAAAAACCGTTTTCATGCAGTTAATACACACGTGTGGCGGTGTGGTAGAGTGAGCCACATTTCGTGGACTTTTATTGAACCTGAACTTTTCAATATGTCTTCTCATTCACGTTGAGTTCGATTCGGTTATTTGTGTTATTGGCCCGTGCGCTTGTGGTCGCTTGGTTGGTCTTTGAAGCTGATGTTAACGTCGATTGTCGTCGATTCCATTGCGATATATCTACAACAAGTCTCCGTTTGGGCGATTGTTCATACAACTTTTCCAGTTGTTGTTTTTTTTCCTCTCTTCTGTATTTATTTTTGGCAACCATTGGTTAGTCCAGCTCGAGGGAAAAAAGAAGGTTATGCGGTTATAAACTGACTGTACTGTGAGGATTGGTACGTTGACCGTGTAAACGTTTTGATTTTCATTTCATAAATTTTCGGTTTCAAAACGTATTCACAACAACAACAACAAGAGGAAAATCTAACAGCGCAAAATAACCAATCGAAAGACAATATTTTCTTTTTGGGGTTACATGTACATAAACGCAAGAAGCGAGCATTTGTTTTTATAGTTTTTCAACGTTTAGTTTTTGTTTTCCTAATTTCTGGGGTGTAGAGCTTTAATTTCAATTGTGGAAATTTAAGTTGCATTTAATCAAAGCATTCATGCTCAATTATTTAGAGGGAGGAGTAGGAGCGATATCGTGTGGTTAAAAAAACAAATGCTCTTAAAGTGTTGTTGGCAATGATTTTGACCCGAACGGAGACCTTTAAACATATCCATTGGCGAGTGTGGCCATAATCTTGATACTGCCAGCTAATGAAAGCGAACATTGCGGTTTTGTGGTGGCCACCACACGTTTCGCCATAATCGTGAAATTGTTCGTTTACCATGGCCATTTGATTGGAAAATTACAATTTAATAAGAAGAGAAAATGTGGGTTTGTTACAACAGACAGCCACTAATTTATTTTTTGGGTAATTTCACATGTTTGTGTTAGAAGTAGGCCGAGTATTTTGTCCATTAAAATAAGGCGAATAAAATATCGTAGAAGTTGTAGAATATCAGGATAATGACATTATTGAAGTTTTGCTGACTTTCGAACGTTCACGTAAAGATAATGGTTGAGATGAGTCTGGTTTTAACGTAATTGCCGCTTCTATCATCAATTTTGCCTTCCAGCAGTATCCGCCAATGAAGGTGACAGAGAAGGTGCATCATTTTTCTCTTTTCGATTGTAAAACTCACTCATTTATTTATCATATTCTGGGTGATGTCAACCAGGATGGGAGAGATTTCGGCAACGAGTGAAACTTCATTCCATAGTGTGTTAAGTCTAAAAAGTAAATTTTCCAGGAGACGCATTTAAAGTTTATTTTGAATTTCTCAAAGGACGTATGAGATATTAACTCAATTTTTTGGTATTTATATCATATATTTATATTTTAAGTTTTTTATTTATAAAGAATAAATATTATTTTCACAAGTCTTGAATTGTGTAAGAATTTCTAACAATTTTCTTTATTTTTCTCATTTCAGGTATTTTTTGCTGAACAATTTTAATCAAAAATATTGTGTGTGTGTTTGAGTGGTAAGCTTATAATTTAAGAAAAATAACCACTGGAGCCAATCGTGTCGGACTTTTTTTTCACAGGATCTTGAAGGCCACGCCACAGGCCCACGTGATTGGTTTCTGAAAATCGGGATTATTTTCATTAGGTTCGGTTAGGTTGTGAAGAGTAGGCAGATTTCACATCCTTGGACATGAACATAAGCCAGCATTCGGCCTGTAAAGCTAAAGTTGCATGAAATTGGGCCCTAGGAATATCTACTCCAAAAATTGCATAATTATGGCCTTGTATGGCCATAATTCAAGTAAAGAAAAATCATAATAAAACAAGTGGACAAATAGTAAGTTCGGCCGGGCCGAATCTTATATACCCTCCATCATGGATTCGTTGCATTTCGATACCCAGGAACCCGATCACAAATTTTATCCAAATCATGAAAATAAATGCATATTTGGGTTCGCGAGAAAATTTCGTTGCATTTCGATACCCATGTGTCCATGTTTGTCAAGGGACGGTTTTTGGGCCGCTGGTGACCCGATAGTCCCAGAAACCGGATCAAAAAATGTAGGCAAATCATGAAAATAAAGGCATATTTGGGTTCGTGAGTAAATTTCGTTATCATGGGCCCTTTTTTGGGCCCCAAGGGTCCACGGAACCCATGAGCACGCCCATTTTTGGGATTTTTTTCCCCATCTATAAATTATATAAACTTAGAACAATTTTACCAAAAAAAATCAGATGTAGTGAAAAAAAATATTTGAAAAATTTGATTATGGCCGGGATATATTTAGTCCCGTAAAGGGGAACTTTTTCCCCTTTGGTCCGATATTGCCCATTCTCGAACTTAACCTGCTTATGGGCAAAAAACATCTTCCTACAAAATTTCAACGCTTCTTAGCGTTGGTCGTTCGCACTCTATCGTGATTTCAACAGACAACAGACGGACGGACAGACGGACATCGCTAGAATGTCTTAGAATGTTACACTGACCGATAATATATATACTTTATAGGGTCGCAGATCACTCTTTCGAGGTGTTGCAAACGGACTGACAAACTTAGTATATACTCCATCCTATGATGGAGTGTATAATAAGTATGTGTGTAGCTGATGTCCACATACATTATCCAGTAGAGAAATTCGTTTTTTAGCCGAATATTTGATGCGCTTACCAAGTTTTGAACCCGGATCCTGCTGTGTGGTAGTCGCTCACACTACCTACCACATCAGAAGCCGTCTATGGCGAATAACCCATTCAATCTAACCTAAAAAGAACAGGTGGGGTGTACGTATCACTATGTCCATAGTAATAAAGTAATAACGTATTACCAAAAAAAAAATATTTCAACTGGTAGCAATGCTAAATATTATCCTAATATCCTTCATTAGCTGAATCCATTTAACAATAACTGAGTGGCCGCCCATCTGCTGCCCACGAAAACCTCTCAATCAAAACACAAGTACATATGTTCAAATTTATGTCATCAATCAGTTGTTGAATGACAATAAATTGTCAATGATATTTAATTTATTTGACATAACAAAAACAACACAAACTATTTTGTTATGAAGAACACCAAGTGACAGCGAGTCTACTTGTATTATTTACCCTAAATAAAGTTAGCAATTTGTAAAATTCACACCTTAAGCCTTTCCGTAAAATTAATAAAATATGGTGAACACTGCGCATTTCTGAATATATGAAGAGCTCCTCCCTTTCGAACACCAGACGACAAATTGTGTCTGATATAATCAGAATTTTGAAAATTCCTTACATTGTTTATTTATTGTAGTACTAAGTAGGTACTGACTTGTAATTTCAAATTCAAAGAAATTGCGGATACTCAAGAAACTCGTCTCAAGTACTTCGACAACAAGTGCTGGCTGACTATTGCCATGACTGTCCGCCCTTTCGCCAAGGAAGGAAGGTCGGCCTGTCTGCCAGCCTTGACTTTTAACATTATTAGTAATGACAACAACGACGACGGCGGCTTTTGGCAAACAAGTAATAGTTTTCCATTTAAATTTAATTGGTTTTCACACCGAAATCTCTTATCAGACATAACCAAAAATGATAGAGTAACAGATACAGCGTTGCCGGTGCCAATTAAGAGTGTTAATTAAGTTAAAATAGTAAAATGCCGTAGTCCAGGCCCCACGGTATTCAGCGCATGCCGCTCACACAAGGTATGCACTTAATTAGTTTTATGTGAGATATTTAAAAGGAAATTATATTTGCTGAACAATAGACAAAACGAAATCAATGCCGAAACGAATTGATAATTGAATCAGGAACTGGAAAAAGGACACAGAGTATCATTGTTATGCGAAGTGGGAATTGCATAAGAGTCATTTCTTGGGTTAAATTTACATTCTACATATTTCGCAAACCTTCTACACTTGGAGAGATGATTTTATTCTAGCATTTCACTGAAATTCTCTAAATTTGTTATTCGTTTTTTCGTTATCCCTCCGATTTTTTGATCTCTTACCCGCGTTTAATTTCTTCTTCACTTTAAACTCAATTACATGCCCAGCAACAAAACAGAAATCAAAACATAAGCCGTTGCCCTTTAAAATAATTTGCAGTAACACAAGTACAAATGTTAGGCTATTATTTTTAATATCAATTAGATTATATAGCTATTAGCCAAATTGCCAATTTAATTAAAATATCCTATCCAGCACCAGAGTTTGCTGACATTATTTATGTCCTGCATATAAATGCCGGAACAAGGCACTATCGTCCGAAGTAATAACCAATTTCGGTGGTAAATAATTATGACTTTCCACGCAGGGAAAAAGTAGAAATTTTAATTTTTTTGGGTATTTAAATATTACTAGGTGAGATAAAGGCTGTACCGGTGGGGGGTGATGGAAATGACTACGAGTATTTTAAGGAAATACAAATAAATTTCGTTATGTCTTTACAAAAGTTTGGAATTTGTAACGCCAAGAAAGCATATAAGAGGAGATTGTAACAATAAAAAAAATTTAAGAGAAAGTTAAAGCGAATCACTTATTTTATTTATAACAAAAATATCGTCAAAGTGCCACACGCCTGGTCGGCGAAAGCGAAAAAAACCACGTGACATAGGACTAAGCTCAAAAAAATGTTCAATGATCTGCTGTTGTTTGCAAATATTTTTAAACATTTTCCTCCAGAAAAATGTGACGAGAAACTTTGATAATCTTTCTTCCGGATTCACCAGACTAAAAATAACACTGGCCAACATGTTTTGCATGGGAGGTACGGGAAGGTGCTTTCACTAATCAATCAACTAAATCAATTTATGTAAACATTTTTTTTTTGGGAACTATTCTAAATTATGTGTCGACCAGATTCAAGACAACTCAACGAAATAAAAATAACATTAAATTTAAATTTGCCACAAGTTTCTATCTTTGTTTCACAGCACAATTTCATAAGTAAATACTCAGTTCTTTTAAATAAAAATAGGTTCAATTATCCGAAGTCCTTTTTTTTTAAAGTCCCGCATAAGTGAAAACAAGTTCTTGATTTTTTTTAATTAAGTCTCACAGTAACGATTTTTGTAAAATAAAAATTTAAAAAAAAAAATCTACCAAAGAAATTTCGACCGTTCTTGTATTCAGGGGACCATAGTCATAGCACCCGGTTGAGATCGCAGTGACAAACTGCGATTTAGATGGTAATTCTAGAGGCTCTATGAAAAATGTCCCAAAAAAATTAAGAATTGACCAACAAAATTTTACAGTTTTTCATAATTTTTGAGTAACATTTAATTTTTTTTTTTTGTCGCATTTTTAATATGAACAATAGCCCAAAAAATTAACAAAAAAAAATTTCGCATTTTTTTATTTTTGGGAAATTTGTTGTTGTTTTTTTTGTGCAAATTGTTATAACAGAAGTCAATACTATATCGCGCAAGACTTTTTTTAATAATGATGTTTTTTTTGGGGTATTTTTCATAATATTTAGGGGATTTTTCATTGATTAAGTTTTCAGAATTTTTGGGGAAATTTTCATATTAGGCTTTTGGGAAAATTTTTCATTTTATTTGGGCGAATGCATTCTTAATTTTTTTGGGGACATTTTTTAGATCCAATCCAAGATATACAGCCCTCAAACTACCCGAAGGTCCGTTTCCAGTTGCTCGGGTTAGGTCAAATATCCTAGGGGCTCCTGACCACAAGATTGCGATCGTCGGTGAGACTGTGTGGCATAACTACTTCCAGTTCCAGACCAGCTGGTAGCACAATGTATACACATATCATTGTGTATATCATCTGCAAGACCATATATCATTTAATAAGCTGAATCACATACATATCGAGGTCTAACCGCAAAAAAGACGTAAGCGCCAAAAATAAAATTTTACAGACAGGGTCATTTTGTGGTAAAGCATGTGGTGCTTACGATAAATGTGACTTTGACACATCTTTGTACACATATAAATTTCTAATTTTATATTAAGAGCGTTAAATAATTTTATATCATTAAAAAGCGAGTTTCTCAAGAAATTACGCTTAAATATTTTCGCAGTAAGGGCTATGTACGTATTGGTTTCAATTGTTGCTTAACGATCGATACAAAAATTACATTCGGACGTCCTTCCGATCTATGCACCCATACAGCCTTCAATTGTAAAATACCGCATAATATCTGTCATGCCTTAAAATTCCCCCATGTGATCGCCTAAACACCACATGCTTTCAAACAAACTGTCAACAGCATTCAGGCCAAAGGTCTGAAATAGTCAAATCTGCTATTAACAAATAAAACTGATGATGACGAAAGTAAGAATGAGGACAATGTAATTAGCAGAAACAAAAAAATGGTAAATTAATATAAACTAGTAAGTTGTAATGCGCCTATGGCGCCCGTTGAAATATGGACAACAAATTTTGTGGAAAAAAAAAAAATTCTGTGGAAAAAAAAAATTTTGTTGAAAAAAAAAAGTTTTAGTTTAAAAAAAAATGTTTGTTGAAAAAAAAAAATTTGGTTGAAAAAAAAATTCGGTTGAAAAAAAAAAATTTGGTTGAAAAAAAAAATTTTGTTGAAAAAAAAATTTTTGTGGAAAAAAAAAATTTGTTGAAAAAAAATTTTTGTTGAAAAAAAATTTTCGTTGAAAAAAAAAATTTTTGTTGAAAAAAAAAATTTTGTTGAAAAAAAAAATTTTGTGGAAAAAAAATTTTTCTTGAAAAAAAAAATTTTTATGAAAAAAAAAATTTTTTGAAAAAAAAAATTTTAAGAAAAAAAAATTTGGAAAAAAAAAATTGTTGGTAAAAAAAAAATTCGGGGAAAACACAATTTCTGTACAAAAAATTGTTTATTTTTTTTATTATTATTATTTATAGAATTATTATGGAATGCCTATTTAAATTCCTACGTACTGCGTGACAGAGTCAGTGAATCAGTGAATCAGGGAATCAGTGAATCAGTGAATCAGAGTCGAGGGTAAATATATATTAAGATAACTGTATGCACATCTGATTCAGCTTTGACCGCCTTACTGTTGTAGCAAATCTAAAGTTTAACTTAGTTTAGCAACATTTAAATCGGCCCAATTATGTGCTGATGCCGTGAAAGGAGTTACAACTGCAAACAAAATGTATAGCAGCATTTCCATGTAACGCTAATGAACCGAGCAATCACGTGAAGGCTTTTAAAATTTAATTTTGTTTCTCCTGTTTTCTTGTAGTTTTCGACGACGACCAGGCAGATTTTGCGGCCGACACTTTTTGTTTGGCCTGATCTGTTGTTGGCAAAGAATTTTGAATCGAAAAAATTTAATAAAATATTTATAAGGACATTTTCGACCACATGACAGGTCAATTTGAACCAAATTGTGCCAGATTGTTGTTTGCGGCCTGCCTATCCTCCTATCGGTAACAAAACCGAGCAAGACTGACTCAGAGGTAGTGCTGGAAACTTTAGCGTTGGAAACGGTTGCCAACCACTAATTTTCATAATGTCATTTGTTAAATTGTTTAGAGTTCAATTTGATTTTGTTCGTTTAGCAATACCACTGCCATGGATGGAGTTTTGCCGCCTGTAGCAATTTCTGGAATTCCAAATTTCAATATATACATACACACAAACAATACAAATTGTAATCCTTATGAAAATGATAAATAATCAAAGTTTATTGAGTTCGTTTGGCGCGCTTTGCGTTGCGGAATTTCATGTCTGCTGGAAAAACAAAAATTAAAAGAGCAAATAATGCTTAAGCTGAAAAACTAATAACAGTCAAATCGTTTTGTTCTGTCATAAGATTTATTATCAACAACTTTAAATTACAATTGCTTTGAAATATTTTGTCGTTTGTTTGCTGTTCGAGCTCTACATATTATATTTACTTTTGGAATGAACGATGGAACAGACAGTGGTCTGTGTATTCGATGGGGATGCTTGTTAGGGATAGGGCGAAACAGAGCTTGATTGATAGTCATAAATTTGAAAACAATTTATGAATAATGTTTCAAATTTATATTTTGGAAGTTTCGAAAGAAAGAATCATATGTTACGGGGTATGGAGGCTGTTTTTATTAAACATAGTAGCAACATATCGCACTCTAAATACAAAAGGGTCACAACTCAAAATTCTAACGCATTAATGCAACTAAAAATAATTTTCTTTAGTTCATCGTGCAACACAATTAACATAAAAATCGAATCGAATAACTGTATTTTTCCAGAAATTTTTGCATTAGTTGGAGATGTGTTCTCTTAATTAATTTGTGGACATTTTGAGTTGTGACCGTTTTGTATTTAGTATGCGTTATGCCCGTTCGGGAATGTCAAAAGTTGATTTGTTATATAATCCGTAAGTCTAATCTCTGTATTACATCACATTTAGCCCAGAACTAAGTTATTTGGCCTATCGACATTTTTTTAAAGTCCTGAGAGAGGTCTTTGTCCTACACTTGTTTGCTAGCTCGATTTGGTATATATTTCCCAGCACTATTCGTCGCTTTATTTCGAGGCGGGCATTATTCTTTTGATATACCTTGAGGTAGACAAATTCTTTCAATACCTTTTGAAAAGAGCCCGCCAAGCTCTTTTCAAAAGGTATTTGTTTTAAGTTGTATTCATTTGTGGCATTTGTTTTGTGTTGTATTTGTTTTCCATTAGACCCATCTTCGTCAAAACTGTCTTGATCTGGAAAAAGCTCCACTGTCCGATGATGTCAATGTCATCCACTAGTAGCGCACCCTACTTCTTCTTTTTTCAATATTTTCATCAGGATGTGGTCTAAAATGCACGATCTGAGACTTCTCGTAAAATGAATGGCTCGGAGAGGTATCTTCCTATTTATAACGAATACTTAAAATAACGAATGTCACTCAGTGTCATTCTACAAAGACTATACTTTTGGCTGTGATTTTATACGCAGACATGGTCTTAAATAATTTTTATTTTATCGGCGTGTCGAAAGCTGCTTTATAGTATGCATCGCTTTGCCTTTAATGGGACTTTTTCAGGATTTGGCGTAGTGAAAAGATTTGGTCGATTGTTGATCTATTCAGCCTGGAGCCACACTGATAGGACTGAATCAGTTCATTGAGTTTGGGCTTCAATCGCACAATATACATGATAAGATATTATAGGAGAGTTATTAGGCGATAGTTGGCGCTAAAGGGTTTGTCTCCCTTCTTACGAAACGGACTTAGTACGCTGACGTTCGAATCATCAAACAGGCTTTCATTCTCCCAGATGGTGCAGCCTCATCTATGATTGGTCGTGGGATGTTTTCTTCGCAGGATTCTTCGGCTGCTAACAAACTGAAGAAGTGTTGCTTTCAAATCCTCAGCGCACTCGACATCTCTCTCACCATATCCCTATTTAAAAGTCCACACGATGATTTGCCAGTAGACGTGTCTCGACTTTGATTTTTTAGTCGTTGGTAGAACTTTCTGGCATCATTTCCAATTCCATGGAACTCAATCTCCTCACATTGACGTCTTTTCATCTCTTTCTTCGGAATAGACCATTTTCATTCATCGTCAACTCTCTGTATCGCTCCAAAACAGCTCGCGTCGAATGTCGCCCTGTATGCAACGTTATTAACCACAACATACCATTGTTTGTGTTCTTGTCGATTTCGGTAACCAAGGAGTTGTGTTTGTGTTGTCATTGTTCGCTGATATCATCGGGAGGAGGAGGGTTTCATTAGAGAAGATACGAAAACTTCGTGGAGTAGGCTTGGACTGTCAGTTACGATTGCGATTTTTCGACGTCGAGCTTTCTCTTGGTGTTGTTACATACGCGTTTTGCTTCATTGAACGAAGTATGTACCTTGGCTGCTACAAGGTAGGGGTCCGAACACCCACCACATAGTGGACGATTAGTTTTCTTATTATCCGATCGGATGACCTGGTATTGCGAAAAGATGTCCTCCCTTGTCATGACCGTCAGATGTCTCGTAAAACATATATTTGTCCTTCTCTTCAGGCTGATAACAAAAAATTTGAACTTGATGCGGAATGTGGCCAGCCGATCGTCCATTTGGTGTGAAACCGGTGACTAGATGTCGAACACACCTGGTCACAACAAATTTTTAAGTATTCGTTATTTTCCCATTCAAAACTCACCGGACTTGTCAACCAAAACATAATCCTTATCATCGACAAACGGTTATTTATCATCAGGCAAAGGTTAACTTGGGAAATGATAAAACAAATATATTTCACAAAAACCCAAAAACAAAAGCGAATGTAAAAAAAGTAAAGGAAATGCGGAATTTCTGACAAATTGTCATAAAAACCATAATGTTTCCTGTTTCCATTTCCCTAACAACAACGACGACTAGGAAACCCTAAATCCTTAATCTATCCTTAGTCTATATACAAATTCCCCCTCCAAATAAGTTTGAGAACAACCGTTAGAACAGGCGTTTTCCTTCACAGATGCCACGGAGCAAATTATTTATGTGAATTGACTTATATTTTGTTGCCCTCAAGGTGGTGAGCCAGCAACAGGAAAGGGCTAAAAGCCGGAGCGTTTCTATGTTCTGTTGTATTCATTGATTACTTCAAAACACAACGAAAATCAACTTTAGCATTGCTTACGTTCTCTTGTTCTTAGCTTTACTTTCTGTATGATTTGGAACCACACAAAATTGTTTCCTCGTTGTGTTTCATGCTCTCTTTAAGCTTTTTTTGCAGTATGTTTCCCTTCTTCCATTTAGTTATCGGTTTTGGTTTTATTTTGTTTATATTTGTTTTGTTGATTAGAAACGATAAAACTTTACACAGCTCCGAGTGGCATTGAATTATGAACAGACGGACAGATTCACTTCTCATTTTCTAGTGGCCCATATAAAGTTCCCCTTTTTTTAGTGTGTTAGTCGCTGTGATTGTCTTCGAATATTGATAAATTATGACCATTTATTTACAGTGAACCAATATAAAGATCAAATTAATCACACAAATTCGGATGATAAATGTAATGAGGGTATTCACAGTAAAAATAAGTAGACAAGAATTATTTCGTATGATGGACTTTTGTTTTCCCATATTACCAAATACTTGTAGTTTTCAGAACTAATGCAAATAAGATACCGGGACATTTCAGCACTTGTCTTTCCATTTGGGAAAATGAAAAGTCTTTCCCTAATATCTCATCCCGAGTAAATGCCTGCATGGGCCTTTGTATGACTTCGAGTTCGTTTAGAAGAAAATAAAGGATTATTTTGAAATGTTAATACCCGTACAGAATTGGAGTTGTGGTCTTTTCCTTTCATTTTCCAGGTCCATTCGTTGTATCCTTCGTTCCTTTCTATTGTGATTCAATTTAATCTTTTCTTATATACAATTGCAAATTTTAAACACTGCTGTGTTAGAATCGAAAAAAAAAACCTGCAATCCTCTGAATACCATAAGCATTTGCTCTTCTGTTTTGTTTTACAAACTGCTGTTGTGTTGTATGTACATCACAAACTAAGTCCTTGTCAAATACAAATTATTTATTGAACATTTGGGGTCATGATCCAATGTGGGTGCCAGGCACACAGACTCACCTACGTGTTTACACATACATGTATTTCCAGTATATAAAATGGACTGTCCTAAACAAAACTTATATATATTTTTAAAGTTTTTAAACTGAATTTATATTAAAGTTGTTCCTTTTATTTTTCTTAAATCCTTTGCAAATGCATAAGTCTTCCTTAGATTGCGTGTTTCTGGTGAAGCCAGACATTCGTTTTAATAGCAGTGCGTGTTTGTCCATTACCAAACTCCAGACCGGAAACTGCACCGAACTGACTAAAGCAGTACAATTTGGTTGCAATTACATTTTAAGACCAGTAATAGAACCTGGTCAACATGGAAACGCAATGGCAAATAAATTCAGCTACAACAAAACCACAACATTCATCCATATGTAACCAGGGATGATGCACACGTATCTCCGGTTACGTCCTTACATGTACACACTCGTGGAAATTGTAATGAGGCTTCTGAAATAAGGATGCTCCCTAAAAAAATACAAATAAAATAAGAATTGGATAAAAACCAACATTAGAAGACTGGAGGCTACAACACAGTTGTTAACGACTTCAACATTTAACAAACTACTTGTATTTTCTTTTTTTGAAATATGTTTTCTTTTAGTTCTGTTTTAATATTTGCTTGAGATGTTTCTATCTAACAAGAATTACTTCTACATGAACCAAATTTGTTCGTCCTTCGTTCAGTAATAGCTTTGAAATGAATTAGGAAAATCGAATAAAAATTGCCACAATTTGTTCCTGTAATACACGTAGTAGTCGGACTGGTGCAGTATAATTTTTCCACTCTTAAAGTTCTGCAAAAAAAAAAAATGTTGGGCTCCTAAAACGCAAATATACAAACAAATTAACGAGAGTTGTTGTTTGATGTTGATTAATTTCCACGATGACCAACTTTAAAATGAAAGTTGTGCTGATTTTTGCAGTAAATGGTTCACTTAGATATTTCGAAAATAAGCTACTTTGTATTTCTGAAAAAAAAAACGAAGTTGCTGACAGTAAGAAAAATCAACACCCATCCCAAAAAAAAATTAAGAATACAACAAATAAAGAATCCCCAAAAATAGATGAAAAATTCGTAACAATTCTGAAAAAAGGAAGAATAAAGTATCCCCAAAAATAGATGAAAAATTCCCCACAATTCTGAAAAATCTCCAAAATAATTTAGAAAGAAATCATTCGGCGGCACCACGATCGACACGTGATTTTTTTTTGTTTTTGAAAAAATCACAGCACCTCTATTTTGATGTGCAATTTACGAACAAATTGTTAAAAAATCCAGTTTGACACTTTTTTTAATATACGAAATCGAAAACCCAAAATTTAGCAAAGGAACCCAACAAATTGAGCTTTTATAATACATAAATGAGAAAAATAAAATATTTAATTTTGGTGATTTTCGAAAATCGTTATATAGGATTTTCCAATAAGAGGTGTTATTTGGAATCACCCGGTATATCGGTACCTGTCACTTTTGATGCTTTTATTCTTTGACATTTGAATACGCCATTACTAAAAATGGAACGAAATTGATAAAATTCACAAAAATGGTGAAAATCTTGCAGTCACATTTCGCAAAACTGTAAAGTTTCCGGACCGTGTTATCTCTCGAAGAGGTGATCACAATTGGCCATCGTGATCTTGTGATTTAACACCTTGCGACTCCTTCCGTTGGGGCCACGAGAAAGATAAGGTCTTCGCCAACAGCCCAGGGTCGATTCAAGACCTCAAAGATAGAATTCGTGAGGCTATCGAGGACATTGGGTAGCCACTTTGCGATTTGGTCATGGAAAATTTAAGAATATGGTCCTGTTAGCGTGGTCGTTGTGGTTGATGTTGTTTTTCATTATTAACGGCATACCTTCCTTTTTGTTATGAAACAAACATTCGATCATTTATCTCAAAAAATTTCATTTTTCTTTGAATACCAAAATAACAGCTTGAGTTTTTTGAAATTGGTGGCAAACTTTTTGGGGTATTTTATAAAAAAAAAACTATAACTTTGCGAAAACGAAAAACTCCTTAACTTCAGAATCTGAAAACTGTGCCGAGTTTTGCTAGCCGAGCATACATTTTTCCGCAATACATCGAAAAACGCAAAGTTTCATAATAGTTTTGCAAATAATCGATGTTTTTTTTCATGGCATTATTTCCGTATAAGAGTAACTGGTCACAGTCTATTAATTATGCCACCCCTTACAAGCTCTCTAGAATACCTTCAATAATGCTCTTTCACCACTGATATACAAATTTATACCCTTCTGTCGAAATCGTTTACATAGGAAAACTTCTGTAAAGGCTTTAATTTATCGAACATACCATTGTACAGACTTCTCGTTTCATTGTAATTTCAGCTAGCATTTGCGTCTTCAAATTTCACTTTATTTCGATTTCTTCGAAACCACCTGCAGATGTGTGCTTCATCGACTAACTGACCACATTTGAATTGTATTTTGCTTTGTTTACATTTTTGCTAATAAACAATGTAACATTTCCACAGAATTTGTAATGAAACCATAGCCTTCAGCTGTCGTAAGAAAAACAACCAAGAAACGGTCCAGATAAGAGAGCAGCTATGTGCCAATATCCTCCAAAAGCATCGTGTTAAGCAAATATTAAAGATCTGCACTTTAATATGAGTTGCTCTCCACCAACTGGAATTCACAAGAAATTAAAGTTGTTTTTTTCTCCCCACTTCAGCTGCAAACGGCAATGGTGAAACATGAACAGAAGAAAAACACTGGACAAGTTGTGGAGTGAAGAAACGCATGAAGAAAAAGCAAATCAAAATGAAAAACTTCAAAGCACGGAAATGAAAACGTGATACTTGCAATTAATGCCATAAGCATTATCGTCATCAGATGGCGAATAGATGAATGTGTTTGGCTGTGTGTGTGGGTCGGTGCATTTGAAGCTCCAGGAACATCAGAGTACGGAGCAGTGCATTCACTCGCTTCGTATCACATCACCGATGGTCAAATATGAGGTACGACGCATGAAACAGATGAAAGCATAACAACAACAAAAAAACATGTGTGCCGGTTTGTTTGCACACGCCCACAATCGTCCACGTTCCCTACACCCCAGTATGGCTAATACGGAATATCAGAAGGCATTGGTCTGTGGCCAGTATAGACTTATTAATTCTGTAAATCGTCTCTGTCTGTTGGTCTTTCAGACCTTACATACTTACTTGTGTCCCTTAACATTCCATGAAGGAACAGACGGGGAACTTTGTATACTCACTGAACGGGACCTACTGTTTGAAGTCGGCTCCGAACGTCTAATGCTGTGTACCTACATGTACCAATGGTGAACTCATTTTTTTTAAAGATGTGATAGGTTCCGGACACAATTTTGGTTTATTAATTTTGTTCGAACCAATCGAGATTATATTGAACAAATACGATATAAGGTCAATCTAATGAACTAGCTTCAAGTTTTGGTGATGATATGAAATAGTTACAGTCAAATATTGCCACACATAGACTTTCATGCAAAAGGCTATCCGAATATTTTTCCATTCATATGTAGGATATCAGCCAGTCAACCGTACTTGCCTCAAAACTTTTCAATATTTTATTTTTCCCTCATATTTCTTTATCTGGATATTAAACCCACAGTACTCTTCCGACGTTGGCAGACATATTAGTCGGCTCATCCGTTAATCAAAAACCTACTCTTATTTAATCATAATATGAATATTTGTTTATACATGTCTTCAATTACTTTCATCACTCGAGTACCAGTTTTGCTGTTTTTGGTCATCATATCAATGATGACGAACTGTCATTTGTTTTCCCTGAAATGGAATCTTCAACCGAAAACAATAAAACTGAAATGAGAGATGAAAACTATTTATGCTATGTTTGCATAACTAAATGGATGTTCCTTTTGTTCCATCTCCAGCTGCTATAACTTGTCCAGCTGAATTTCTGGCGAATATAGAATTTGTTGTTGTTGGGCATCATATTATTATGCTGTGCAGTTAAAATCAATCATAACAACATAATGTTGACCCATTTTCATAAGAAAACAAATTTTTCCTCCATTACGTAGTAGCATACCAAGCCTTTCATAACCAACTTCTTTTTGAACGGAAAGGGGCACAGTGGTTTTGGTTAGAATAGAATATGTACTGAAAGTTTTTATTTTGTGTTGCATATAACAGTAGAGTCCGAAGGGGTTTTTCAAACTAAAGTCAAGAGGCGGTATTCTTTGGCAATCGTCTGTTTGTTGATGAAAATTGGATGGGCTTCCATGTTTATGGTTAAGGGCAGAGGGCAGTCGTCCCAAGTCAATTTTTTTAGTTCGGCTACACACTCTAGATGCCAGTAATTGGCTTGGCAATATTTGATGGGTTTTCAAAGCTAATATTGATTTTTATAAAACAACTGCCTATATGTACATATATAGAATATGTACTGAAAGTTCTTGTTTTGTGTAGAGTCCAAAGGGTTTTTCAAAATAGAGTCAAGAGGCGGTATTCTTTGGCAATCGTCTGTTTGTAGATGAAAATTGGATGGCCTTCCATGTTTATGGTTAAGGGCAGAGGGCAGAGGGCAGTCGTCCCAAGTCAATTTTTTTTAGTTCGGATGACAGTAATTGGCTTGGCAATATTTGAAGGGATTTCAAAGCTAATATTGAATTTTATAAAACAACTGCCTACTTTTTAAAAACAAATACTGCTTAAATACACGTACTCCCTCTCTTGGAAATGTTCAGCAAACGTCTTGGAACATATGTCCTCTGTATATTCTTCGGTTAAAAATATTATTTACAGATCAAACCCTTAAGCTATATTTCATTGAAGCCAAAACAATACTGAGATTGTTTTCTTTTAGACGAGACCTTGGGTCTTTAAACCAGGAGTGTGAGTCTAAAGTCTGTCGTACTGAATTTATTGCTGTTGGCCAGATTTGACATTAAAATTGAGTTCAGACTACCATATTTGGTGTAGAAGAAAGTCATCTCCAGAGATGGCGTCGTATTGGCATTGTACTGATCCGGGATTTTATCCGGATACATTTCCCATTGCTTCATCACAGAAGTCGAAGAGTTCACAATAGGAACTATCACCTATTTTAAGTACCTTTGAAAAAAGGACTACATAAAAATTTAAGATTTCTGAACTGTTTCTGCTTTTGCCTTCTGAGAGAAGACAGTATGAGGGCTCTGCTTGTTATCGATTAGCAACCATTTTCTCTGGATATATTTCCAATGCTTCATCACAGAATTTTGAGTCCCTTGATAAAGTTAATTTGTCTGCTTCAACTGTTTCAGCTTTTTCCTTCTGAGACAATCGAGAGTATTAAGGCTCTGGTGGTCATAGATTAAATTTGAGAAATGATTTTGGACAGGTACACGCTCTCCCGCATACAGAGCATGGACCTACGGAGGATGTTATTATGTATGGATAGTTCATAAGTGCTGTACAGCCTCTTATTGGTCTTGGCCTTATAAGTGACTTTGCAGGCACGTAATAAATTCTGCTAAGGAGGAGCCTAGTTAATGAAATCAATATTATCCTCTAATTTTAGTGATGAAATATAATTGATGGATTTTTCTCCATATAATCAAATCACTCTGATATAATAGCGTAACAGCAACTGTCTTGAGTTTTATCATACATTTCCCCTGTACCCAGTGTCCAACGGCAGAAATCCAGTGAATTAATTTCAGCAGTTTCCACCAACAGTTTTTATCGTTCCTTCCATAATATGCTGTATTCTTTTCTAATTAATACGACCTTATTTCCTAATGTTTTATGCTGCTGTGGATATATTTCTGCACTCCCATACCCAACATCCGTGAGGAGCATTACCATTTTTCAACATCACTTGCCCTCAATTAATGAACATTTCAATATGTACACTTTTCCAAAAATGGCAGAAAACAAAAAGGAACAGCAGACAAAAAAAAAACAAACGCAAAAAGACAGAAAACGTTTAATGGATTTTAGCATGTTTTTTTTTTTTTGGGGGGAACGTGGATGGAGGGGGTTAGGATTGTATGGAACTTGTTTTGTTTCATAACTATAGTTATGATAAGCAAATCTAGTAATAGGGCAATTTCTGGTTCATTGATTGGATTTCATTGATTTCTGCTTTAAAATCGGTGTAAAGAAAACAATACAGAAAATATCCACTTAGCCTCAACATCAGCTTAAGCTTGTCAGTCAATGTTCTGCGGATATCCATCAAATTCAAATTGCAATGTTTGTTCGCCGTCGAACTTAGTCAAATAATTTAATCAAATATCTATTGTTGGTGGAATAGAGTCCGGCGAGTGGGAGGAGGAGGACGATGAAATGGGCCAAGTTAACAGCAGCTCTTTGGAATACATGCCGCACTTTGGAAAGTTCATTCATTAATCTTCATCAGAAAACATTTTACCAGGTGTTGGTATACTTGAGCGCGATTTTCCAACAGCGTTCTATGATACTCGAAGCATCTTGTGCCTCAGCATTGCCAGCATGAATATGGTGTTCATCGTAATAGTCTGTCCTGCCATTATATCTCTGTAGCACCGGTTTTGCATTTTCAATAGTTTCCACAACATTTGATTGTGTTATGATGCACTATTGGGGAAATACTTTTTTTCTTTGGGAAAATCCATTTAACACTTCTCTTCGTATACCCATCATGACGAGATGTCATGAGTATCCATCGCCATGTCATGGTGTGAAGTCTAATGCATTTTTGTTAAATGATACTTAATAGAGTCATGACATTTTCGAAGAACTGCAGAATAGCAAAAGACAGGTATTTCGGCAACGAACGATTTTTCTTTCATTTATTTACTTTTTTTTTTGCACATAAAGAGACAATTACCGAAGACAGCGTGAAAGGTTAGACATAATGATTGATTGATTTTCCATTTTAATATAAGACGGTCTATTAGGAATTTGTGTCAGCGACATGAGAGAAGAAAAATTAAACCGAACTTTTTTTTAAGCGAAGACAACTCTGATACTTATGAAATTTTTTTCAAAGCTTTTGCTTTAATATTTCCGTAAACATGTGTGGACCATGTAGAGCATATAGGGCTCGATTTAATCTTACACATCCAGTCCTACCCACTCTCGTATTAATTGTCGATAGTGGGAAGATTGTGACGAGAAACTCGAAGTCTCTAGACTTCTTTCATTCTTTACAGCTCAGGTTTGTGGAGGGCCAAAAAGAATAACTGTCTACGTTTTAGACAAGTGTATAAAATACTGTAATCCTAATAAAATATAATTGTAAAAGAGTCTCAAATTCAAGTGGATTATTTGCGGTTATTTAGGTCTCGAGTTGTTATGGTTCAGGCTCTGGAGGTCTAAAGGTCTCAATGAATTGTCAACAATAGGTATGACAGAGATTTGATGGTATTTAAATCTACTTCAAAAAAAATATAGTAGGAGATGCTCAAGTCGAAGTGGAGATAAGTCTGAGATCCCATCATTATCGACAAAGTAAAGCAAACAAGGTCTCAAGTAGGTAAGAGCTGGTCGAGGTAACAAATCTTCATTAAAGAGGCTTCGAAGGTCTTATGAAACCTTGAAAGTTCCGAGTCTTAATGGTCTCATGTTAGAGTTGACAAAAGATTATAGTCGAGAAGGTAAAGGAATTGGATTGCAATATGCCAAGATCTAAAGTACACCCATCTGAAGTTTGTGTCATTATTTACATTTACTGCAAGAAATATGTTTGAAGTCATCTGCAATAAGATTACGATGAGTTCCGATCTTTAGAGTGTAGGGTTTGAGGGAAACCTTGTCTACTTGTTTCACTACAAGAAATCTAAAATTCCGGTTGATAATCTTATTCTCATACAAAAGAGATACTAAACAACTAGAGAATTTATATTCCTTAGTCTTTTTTTCTTCCAGTCCCTCAATGAATATTTATAGACAAAGTTTAAAATATGCAAAACTGTCTATTAGATCCAACGATACTAAAAACAGATAAAAAATACGCCCTATGACGTTTGATAAATATTTCCAAAAGAGGGCGCATGTGTGAATGTTGTCAGCATAAAACCAGTATTTTCTCTGATCATCTTTGTAAAACTTTTGAAATAGTGCATTACGTATTACTGACATCTACAGTGAACTTCCGAACTAATGCGACTTGCGACGTCTGCCCTCTTTAATATCAAATGAGGACACAGGGGGAAGACATATCTGTGTCGGTGCCTTACAACACCTGGAATTATATGTTGGCAATTTCTTTCACATAACCTTCTATTACTTGTCTCTCCAGTTTTCAAAGGATTCGCAAAAAGGTCAAATGCGATACCTCTCCTATTTTGCCTGAGAAATTGGTAATTTAACCGTTGTACTTTAAAATTGAACACCGCCATGTCTGTGTTTGTCTTGTACATCAGACTTTAATTGAAAGCAAACTCAATAGATTCGCAATCATTACATTTCCAATATACTCAAATTTACCCCCACAGCTAAAATAAACACATTGATTGTTATGCCTTCGAACAACAAATTAATTGAACTTACCTCGCAGGCAAACAAAAGAAGAAAACTCATGTGGCAACAGTAAGCAGGCACCTTGCTGCAGTCAACATCGAATACTAGCCAGCATGCAACATTGGGTTGCTGCAAATGCGATGGCAAAAGTTTAACAACACACATAGAAGCACACACATACACATAGAAATATTCAAACTAAAAACATTTCCAGACATTTGCAGCTACAAATACTTTTGTAAAACTAATTTTTCAATTTCCTTTTTCTAATTTGTTTTCTGTTGTTTCGTTTTCCCCATAGATTCAGTGGCACGTGCTCAGGTCAATGTTGAGCCCAATACGGCCGTTCTGAACGAAGGTGACCCCACCGAACTGTTGTGCCGCTATGCCCATCACTCCATCACATACTGTCGAATTGAGATACCCGGGGAGCCGAAAGTATTCAATTTATCGCCCGAATGGAATAAAACTCCCGGCTTTACATACTTTGGCAAAGGTCTACAGAGTGGCGAGTGCGGCGTCAGCATACAGCGCGTGAAGGCTGTCAACAACGGTCAGGTCAAGTGTAATTTGGGTGTCGAGGGCGAGGAGTTATCCAACACCATTGATTTGGTAGTGGCATGTAAGTACACACATTTTCCAATTTATTTTCTTGGGTTTTCACGACACTAAATATTTTTTTTATTTTGTTGCAGTGCGTCCCAAACAACCCCTGGTTGAATTGATCACAAAACCCGACAGTGAGGGCTACTTCAGTGAGGGAAGCACATTCCAGGCCCGTTGCATTGTACCCGATGGTCGTCCTTCTGCTAATATTACCTGGTTACTCGACAATGAACCCGCCAACAAGAGAACTGGTGAAATGGAATTTGTGGCCTCAAATCCAGCCGGAAGTACCCTGGAATTGTCCACCACCATTCAAGGCATTCAATGGCATTTGACGCCAGAAGATAACAATCGCAAATTGATCTGCCGTTCTCATCATCAGACCGATCGTGAAAACTTGCCACCTCAAGAAGGATCTTACTTGCTATTAGTGCGTTGTAAGTATGCGGAAGTGATTGTTTCGATAACCATATCAAACAAATAATAATTGTCGACGACAATATTTTCTATAGAAGAAAATAATTGTCGACGACCATATTTTCTATAGAAGAAAATAATTGTCGACGACCATATTTTCTATAGAAGAAAATAATTGTCGACGACAATAGTTTCTATGAAGAAAATAATTGTCGACGACAATAGTTTCTATGAAGAAAATAATTGTCGACGACAATAGTTTCTATGAAGAAAATAATTGTCGACGACAATAGTTTCTATAGAAGAAAATATTTTCTATAGAAGAAAATAATTGTCGACGACCATATTTTCTATAGAAGAAAATAATTGTCGACGACCATATTTTCTATAGAAGAAAATAATTGTCGACGACCATATTTTCTATAGAAGAAAATAATTGTCGACGACCATATTTTCTATAGAAGAAAATAATTGTCGACGACCATATTTTCTATAGAAGAAAATAATTGTCGACGACAATATTTTCTATAGAATATTTCCTATATTCTCCCCCCTTTTACGATTTACCCTCTAATATATTTTCCATTGTCCTTGGTTTCAGATGCTCCTATCAACCGTGAAGACATCTCAGTTTATGGTCTATATTTGGAACAAACCGTTAAAGTAAACATAACCATCCGTGCCAATCCCGCTCCAATTGTTGAATGGACCATCGACGGTGAGGTGATACGTCAAGGAGAAAGACACGATCGTTTCTCTGCCTCCGAACCTGAATACCTGGGTCAAGATTTGTACAATGTCACCCTGACCATTGCCGGTCTAACCTTGGAGGACACGACGAAAACATACAATCTGAGAGCATCGAATGCTTTGGGTACAACCGATTACACCTTGCGTATTAGTTCATCGGCTACGCCACCATCAACCGGCTTGGAAATTGGTGCCATTGTGGGCATTGTTGTGGCCGTTGCTGTGCTCGTGCTGATTGTTCTCTTGGTTTTGTTTGCCCGTGCCACTGGCAGATGGTGTTTTGGAGGTGAGTCAAACAATTTATTTAGCATTTTTCGCTACATTAATTACAAATAGTCTAACATAGTGTGATAGTTGCATGCCATTTAAAAGCTTGTTTGTTCCCTCTAAAAAGTATTCGATTAAGAGGATGTACTAAAACTTGGTTTTGTTTATGAATTATAAATGGAACTAGCAATATTTATCCAGTGGTTGACACCCCTTAACGACATTTCATCCAGAGTTTTAAATACACTTACCTTTTTGTCTATAGATGGGCATTTCAAACTTTTCTATGGTTTAAGAATCAAGCCAATGAGATCTTATGGCCATCGTTTATTCAGTCTAATGTGCTGTGTATAATTAGTCCTAAAGCAAGTTCATCAATAGATTGTCGATCTATATGTTTACGACACAATATTCTATTGATATTCTTTGACCGGACATAGGACATATAAGTCATTCGACTTATTTTAACATAGCTCTAGGGTCGTCCACGATGATTTCTGTAGTGCGGATGACTCTTGGCATTTCAAAATAAATCCAAATGCTGCTCAGATAAGTTGAAATTCGAGTAATAGATTAATCCCTGAAAGTCATTACAGAAGTACATAGCTCCATTTCATTCTCAATATCGGCTCTGTGAAGAATACCACAAAAAAAGTAAATAAATGAAAAGTCCAATATGAAAATTTCCCCAAACAATTCATTTTATAAGGAAGAAATATTTGTCTAGAGTTTGCAGAAGTACAACTGATTCTGCAAATATTCTTAGGTTGTCTGCCCTATAGATTGTTTTACGTTCCCAATCAGTTAGACCATATCCTTGAGAAAATAAGTCTTAGATGCTTAGGGGATGTCTCTTGTAAATGCACTGTGCTCGAGATAGGAAATAAGCCTATTTGATGTATGAAAAAAGTAGTTGTTTGTCTGAATTTGAGAATGTCTCAGCTGAACGGAAAGGCAATTGCTGGGAGAGTAAACTATATCCTATATATTTATTTTTATTTATTTATTATTAATTACAATACAAAATAAATTTATATTATAAGTTTGGGTCCAAGGATAAACCGGGTGACACAGACTATATGGCTAGATTTTTGCTGAGACAGACCAAAGCCTCTGGTGGGAATCGAACCCACAAGCCCCACGCTGATAGTCCAGCTCGCTACCAACTCGCCTACCTGGGCGCTTTATATCCTATATATATCTTCGTTGATTAGGGGATGCCCCTATAATTGCCATGCACTGTGCTCGAGATAGGAAATGAGAATGTCTCAGTTGTCAGGAAAGACAATTGCCGACAGTGTGTGGTGTACATTCGACGATGAGCGAATGAAAGACGTAGGACTTTCCTAATTTTGGTCACGGGGCACTACTATAATGTAGGATATGAAAACACCAAATATTGTTTTAATAAACAGTTTAAACTCCCAAATCAATAGACTAGAACAGTGGAATGCCTTTTTTGGCCATCAAACTATTAAAGCTGAACTGATGTAAAAGAGTATAATCTAATTCTTCTTCCACATTATATCTCCTAATATTCTTATCAACTCAAACATAAAGTTTATATGTCAAAGTATTATGTTTAATTCAGCGCATAGTTGCAATCTCGACTTTTCTTTTCTGCAGTAAGTTTGTCCTTCAAACGTAGCCGGTTTCGCAGAACATTCCTTCAACATCCTCAGTTGAAGACTGGCTAAGGTAGTGTACTCACTTCTTAGCTTCATTTTTGTAAAACCTAACGTGCATTTCTATAAATCTGAAGCCTAAAAGCTTAAGATTTTAATACAGTTCCACCATATGCATGCACCCTCTTGAATATAAATTTCACCTGTCTGCCACCAGAGGATTAATTTCACTTCGAGAAGTATTCACTATATTCAAAGATTAATAAATAAATTTTAAAATCAAAAGTATATTTTTATTATGGTTTCTTTTAGCTTTTTTCCCCTTTTTGTCATATAACCCTCGTCTATATTAAATTCACGCATAATTAGGTTTTTTTCTGGTTTCCGTTAGTCTTACCACATAATGTTCCTTAGTGAAGCGTTTAATTTTCCGGTGAGCATTTGGTTTATAAGATTATAAAGAAAGTGTACAGGGATTTTCAAATGATGGTTTTTTACGAAGGGTTAACGAAAATTTTTTTCTTTAAAATTCAGGAATTGAATGAATAAAAAAAGGAAGTTAACTCAAACTTGAGTTTCGTATTTTATGTGGTTAATATCGATAACATTTAAAACTTCGACATAAATGTCTGTGCGAGGAAATAACAAAGTTGTTTTAATAAAAAATAGTTCAAGCAAATAAAGGGATTCATACAGTAGCTATTCTGTTAAATACTTCTCACCACCCACGAAACTCATTTATCAAAGGAATTTTTCGTATTGGCTTCCCTGACCATATTTCTACCATATACTGATTCCATTACCTTAAATTCAGTGGATTCACATTAACTTTAGATAATTTTGTGAAATCTCTATATTAGTGTTATAAAATGTATGTCGAAAAATCTTAGAACTGTAACTGACATGAGATTTTGAGGGTCGGCCTGATTCCTATTCTTTGAATAATCTGTTCGAATATACTTGTTGTCTTCACATTTCTTGAATTATCTATTCGAAGATTTGTGTTGTCGTGTGCCTTCGTTTTGGTAACCTGCCTAGGGGAAAGTCTTTTTCGCTGACTTTTCTTCAAATTATATCAAAGTTACCAGAGTTACTACAGGTATTATTTTGTAGTTTTAGAAAACTATAGTTCGCGACCTTAGAACAATAGAACCTTGTTGACAATCGTTTTCTAAAACTACCAGTTGGAACCTTGCTGTTCGAAGGCCGCGAATTGTTGCCATTTTCACTCTCTAATCTGCACTGTGTGACTTTCTATTACCTCTTTCCACGATTCTTAATTTCTTTCACCCCAAAATATTGTCACTACGAAACATGATGCTATTGCAGTCTCAGAATCTTATACGACAGACAACCTCCACTCTGCAGATGTGGTGCACCTGCTGGGAAGAAATAAACATAGTAACTAGGAATGCCTGTGTAGTTTCCTCATATTATGAATTTCCTTTGCCACCCTCCCAAGAGTTCCTTAATATGCAGAAATAAGCATATGTGTATATATATGTATAAATATATGTGTGTATTATATATCCTGTAATCTGATAATTCTTAGACTACATGCAACATTTTCCTTTGCTCATACAAACTCATTTACACAAAAAAGATTTTTTTTTTTGATTCCTACATATGTATGCGTACGAACACACATCCTGGCTGTGTACCGACATACAGGAACCGGATATATCTGCATACCGATGTGTGCATATGTGTTTCTCAGAGTGGGTATGGCTATGCCACTTGTTACTTTCATCATCATTTCTCCTGCAAGTTTAAAATCTCTTCTTTCCCCTTGCGTGCATATGTCTTGAAATAAGTATAAAGAAATATCGGGTTTTAATTATTTTTTTAATTAAATGCTGCTGTGTAATTCATTACAAACAAAGAAGGAATAACGACCGTTAACAACAGCATCTTGTTTGGTGTTCTTTGGGATTTTAGTTTCTTCATAATTGTATGACACATAAATGAAAAGATTTGCACAATCGCTTCCTTGCCTTATGGAATTATAGAACTGTAACACAACACATAATAAACATCCTATGTCGACTTTAGTGCTTTCTTTTTTTAAGAACCGGTGCACTTTAAAATTAATATTTTATAATAAATATTAATTAACATTTTATTCAGATGTCTCTTGGGTTTTTGTATCAAAACGTATGTTCATCTGAACCGATATAAGCGATTTTTAGCCTAGCGGATTTCAACTGCTACTAATTTCCAAAGGAGAAATTTCAGTAAATTCAACCTAGCAGCCAGTCCTTTTTTTTTGTAAATTATATTTTTAATAAATAAATAATAATCATAATAATAGTAGATTTAAAAGACATTAAGAAATTGACATTATCAGCATTTGCCTGTATCTAACAACTGTTATTTACAACATAAGGCTTTTCAGTGCAAAACCACCGATATTAATGTGCATGAGGGCGGGTAGATGTTGATTGGTTCACATTTCAACTTTAAAGAAAAACTTTGGAAGTACACAAAATTTTTCTCTCTTACAAATGTTTTGTTGTAAACAAAATGTCATACCCTTTTAAGAGCTTCAAAACTCGAGAATGTTTCCCACAAACTTGTCGTTGTATGACCCAACTTAATGTACATATCTACATACTGGCTAAATACATGCACTCACTCTAAAATAACCAAGTTAGTGGATAATTCAAAAATAATCTTATCTTTTGTTTGTTAATTTTTTGACATACGAAGCATACGGTTCTTCTCTACACCACTATAACCCCTTTTAAGTGGATTTAATGTACCAAATAATATCACCTAGTTGATGAAGCCATCAGAAAAGCAGTACTATGACCCAAAACACCTGCTTTCACCACAGAGTTGTTAATGGGGTTAAAATAAAATGGTGGGTTAATTCAACCTACATGAGGTTCTTGCTCTTGAAAGGGTAGGAAATGAAGTCTATAGAGAAACATACGATAGTTGAGCGTCTACCCTAGGCTGCATTGAATCTAGACAGATTGAATCTAGATAGATAGGGCCCCGCAGTTCGGGAACATCCTCGCAATTCACTGTCTGGTTGGAGTCCATATAAGAAAACTAGTGACTCCTATAGAAAGTGTGAGGAGCACAAGGAGGAGGAAGCCATAAAAACATCTCTGCACTTGTCCTGTCCTGTCCTGTTGAATATGCGGCAATCCACACAGGGTTCTTATTTCAGTTGGAATTCAGACGATCTGTCTTAGATTGGTATTGACCAACTCATGAACTTGTTAGGGACTCAACACTGGGTTTGATATTGGCATTGACCAACGCGGGAGCTTTTTAGGGCCCTTAGGATGATTCAGAGGGGGCTAGGCATACTTTTTTTAACCCTATGGACTGCAGAGTTTAAGTGAGGCTTCCTTTATAGTCGGACACTTCACTAGAGAACTGCTGTGCCAAAACAGTTTTAATAATCCCTTTAAGGTTGATTGACAAAATGTATTTATTGCCAAATCGCAAAGTCAAAAACGTTGAAAATGTAATTGAATAAGTTTGTTAAAAAATTTATTTGTATTTTTTTACAATTGCAACAATTACTTTTTGTAATTGGACTCAAAGCATGAAAACCTTTTAATGTGCATATCGCACCCTAAATACAAAAGGGTCACAACTCATATTTTCCACAAACTGATTTTTTCCCACAAATTAATTCTGAGTTCACATCTCTAACTAGTGCAAAAATTTCTTTCACATCACTATCTTCATTAAGTGGAAACAAACAATTATGTGTTTTTTTATGTTGTACGATGAACTAAAGTCAATTATTTGTTGTTACTGCGTTAGAATTTTGAGTTGTGTCCCTTTTGTATTTAAGGTGCGATATACACAACCGATCCTCTAAATTTCTATAAAAAGTAAACAGATGTTTATTACATATAATTTGAGCTTGACATAAGATCTTAATGATACTAAAAGTTTAAGTCGCTGTTTGTATAAACTCCATGTTTTAAGTCTATACTACAGATAATCGCCAACTTCAATATTTCCAAGCAATTCCTTTAAAACAAATATCTTAATCAAACAACTCCTTTTAATACACATACTTACTTTTATGTACATTCACACACCCACACACTCACACATCATAAAATTCATTTAAGCCTTAAGTTATTTTGCATGTAACCCACAAAACACCTTAAAATCTTTGTGAAATTTAAAAAAAAAATAAACAACATTTCAGTGAATATTTATTTGCAAAAAAAAAAAAAAATATGTGTGTGATATATAAATAAACAAAGCGAAAAAGATAAAAATCCAAATGTTCCAAAGGCAACAACAATTGAAAGAATTTAAGAAAAACAAGAGCTAACATGGTAGTTTAGTAGGACAACTGTTTTAGGAAAAAAAACCCTTTAATGACTTGGACAGTCAAGAAAATTTCCTAACAATCCCGGGCATTTATAAATACTGACTAAGACCGCGTTTCTCAGAGACTTCGTTCGTTTATAAGTTTAGCCAAGAAAAGAAATTGGTTGGTTTCGGGTCTTACTAACAAAATTCCAGTCTGCCAGAAAGAAACGTAAACGGCTTCAGGTTCTTTGGCTACATTTTAACATTAGTTAGTTAAACGCATTATTGGGTGTGTTTCCTCTTTGCTTTTAAGTTTCATGTTCCATCTCTATTTAATTCTATGCTTTCTATGCTAATTTCTTTCTATTATTTGGTTGGTATCGCTCTTCTATTCTTTTTTTTTTGTTCCTGTTTTTGTTCACCCCCATCTCCCAGAGAAAACAGAAGCTAAATGTTAGTTCTTGTTCTTTTTCTTTTTGTTGTTGTTGCAGGAGCCACCCTAAACACTGACATTGGTCCCGATTCCGAAGCCCAAATCAATCCCCAGCTCAATGAAGATTTCGATGGCAGAGATTTTAACAACGGCGAAGAGCACATCGATACCACCCATCAGACCGAAGAGCCTACACCTCCCGTCACCGACAAATTGGACTCGCAAAAGAAAGCCGATTTGAAGAACAACGGCTCGAAATCGACTGCGACGGCCACTAATGGCAATGGCCATCCTGCAAGTACTGCGGAAAATAAAACCAATACATCCGTTTAATAAGTCCGGGAATAAGAGATTCACTCAAAAAACAAATCGAACACAAAATTCCTTGTAACAGACAGGCAGACAGACAACGAACGACTTTTAGAAATTTTGAAAAAAAAAAAAACAAACCGATTCTTCCAATATTATTTTTAATTATTTATGCAATTGGCCAACATGACATTTGTTTCGAATAGATCTATAGATTTTAACTGAGTTTCATCCACACCAGTTTCGAATCCTTTAAGGATTTGTGTATTTCCTGTTTTTTTATTAAATATTTTTTTTTTTTTGGTATGTTTCAAATTAGTTTTTTAAGTTAGAGAAAAGTTAAATTTCCAATCGAAATCAGTTCATAAGATAAGAAAAAGCACATTTTGAACAGAGCACAAATTTTCGATTTAGTTAAAGTTGTAACAGGAATAACGAAAACGGATATTTAGATACGGCTAAGATTTAGAAGAAGAGAAAGCAGCACAAGCGGATATAGTTATACAAAAAAAGAAAGAAAGAAAAGAAAAACAAAACAATATCGACATTTAAGACAAAGTTATATATTTTTCATTATCTCTACTAATTTTTTCACTTCCATAAACTAACTATATATTTTGTTTTTTATTAATTTTTTTTTTTGTGAATGCCGTAATATTTAATAATTATATACTATACTATAAATATATTCCCATCTTTTTGTGTATTTATTAAGCCAAGTATTTTGTATGTAAGTCAGTCAGTTTTTTTTCCATTCGCTTTCAACTCGAATATGACTCGAATATTCAAAATAGAATCTCAAAATGAAAAACTCAAATATATATTTTTTTTTGTTTTGTTTTGTATAAACTCAAACTCAAACACCAACCGTATATCGTTTAACCGTCCTCGTTTCTCATAAGTACATACAAACATAATGTCTTCTGTTTTTTACG
This sequence comes from Hydrotaea cyrtoneurina, assembly GCA_958296145.1. Classification (NCBI taxonomy): domain Eukaryota; kingdom Metazoa; phylum Arthropoda; class Insecta; order Diptera; family Muscidae; genus Hydrotaea; species Hydrotaea cyrtoneurina. Next base: position 43,033,126 of record OY282514.1, on the reverse strand, counting down.
CATTTTTTTTTTATTGAACATAAATTTGTACTTAATTATAAAATATTTGATAATATGCAATTTTTTTTATACATATATATATGTGAAGAAACCTTTGTAATCTTTTTTACTTACAATATTCTGTAGTATGTGTATGAAAATATATTACTTTTTTTATATTTGTATACAACAAAATATAGTATAAAATCACTTAAGCTTATAATAAACGATATATTTTTAATCTTTACGAAATAAAAGAACAAAAAAAAAACGAAAACACATTGCTTTGTTTTAGGTTTTTAAGTTTTTGCACTCTACACTGAGTTCAGGAGCATCTGTAAAAGGCATAGGAGCGAATCTGAAACAGACGGACAATTTCGAGTTGGTAGCGTGCTTGTCTATCAGCGTGGGGGTTGTGGGTTCGATTCCCACCAGAGGCTTTGGTCTGTCGCTGCAAAAATCAAGCCAAATGGTCTTTGTCACCCGGTTTACCCTTGGACCCAAAATTAGAATATAAATTTTCTTTGTATTGTAATTAATAAATAAATAAAAACCAGTGCTAAGTAGAGAGAGTGGAAGACTCTCTTGTCTTGTCGAAGTGTAAAGGATTAGATCGATCAAGTGGACAATGTGTCGCCAATTGACCACTTGTTCGGTCAAAAGAGTTTGAGCTTAAGTTATTCCTGTATGAAAGTTATATGCCAAATATGTACGCCGTATAACAATACAAACCAATAATTAGGCGAATTTTTTCTATTTACAAGTTTTTTCTAATTTTTTGTTATAAAATTCGGTTTTATGGGACATAAATAGTGATAACGGATTGTCCGATTTCTTTGAACTACATTTTAAAAAATTAACAACATAATTATTGTAAGCCCCGCGTTCAGGAACATTTATAAATCTGTTAGACATTTTTATGAACAAGGGGGTAAATCGTCAGTGTATTTGAAACTGAAAGAAAGTTTCGGAGTTATTAACAGACTGATGTTTCATAATTTTTTGTTTTTTTTTGTCTGTGGTTAATCATAAAACAACCTATTCTACAAATAAAATGATGTATTGATAATTAAAATCAATGAAATATTTTCGAATTTATTTACAATTTAATGAAGGACCCTTCTGGAATTTCTGACTCAACTTTGTTAATAACTTTGAAACTGTCACTTGAATATAAAATTGATATATTTTTTAAAATTTGTTTCAAAGAAATTGTACAATTCATTTGCAAGTTATGACAACTGATGCCTCAGAAAAAAACTATCCATAGATAAAAGTACATCACGCTTCAGTTAAGTTTCAAGTTACCCACTTGAGCACCAGATTTATGATTGATTCCATAAATGAAACATTAGTAAAAAAAATAACAAACAATTTCCCCTTTCCCAAAAATTTGTAATGGATGTATATTGTTATATATTGTTGGAAAGCTTTTTCCATTTTGTTGTCCAGATTGGGTGATAAATATTTTAAATAAATAAATATTTATATTCATAAGGAATGCTATTTCTCCAACTCGTTAACAAATGTCTATTTGAATTCCTGAGAAAATTCCAACTAATTTCAATGAGCATTTACATGAGACCGGAATTTCGGCTACTAGAGTAATGGAAAACTTTCATAAAACCGGAGTTTGGGCAACTAGAGTAATGGAAAAGTGATAATACAGGGTTCTCCAACAAGAGGTGTTATTGAATCCACCGGTATTTCGGTTGCTGTCTCTTTTAAAGATTTTATTTTTTGACATTTGACATGTAGAAACTACATCATTACTAACAAGTGGACAAATAGTAAGTTCGGCCGGGCCGAATCTTATATACCCTCCATCATGGATCCTTAAAAAGTCAATAACTAAGAAAACCAGTGAAAAAGTTGCAGTCGGGTAAACCGACTTATATATACCCTCACCCTCATTAAAAACATACAAGTCTCATATTTCAAAGTATCGGAAAGTTAAATGTGTGAGTAGCTACCATCATTTGATGTAACATCTGATGAAAAGTCATAATAGCAACTTAGAATACCGAATGTTTTAGAAAAATATTGTATTACATGATTTTACAAAAAGGACGGAATATAAAGCAGAGTTTTTACTAGAAAATTGTATGTAGTTAAAGCTTTACTAAATATAGAGTTTCGGAAAGAATCGTTGATCGAGTTTATATAATTACACGATTTCTAAAGTGGGTGCAATGGTACATTTGTATGGGAGGTACCAGAAAAGGAGTTGCCAGACTGCCAAGTTTTTGTCCAAAACTTAGTCCAGTTATACCATTACTAAATACGGAATTTGGGCAGATCGCGTTGGTCGTATTGAAAGTATTACACGGTTTATAATGGGTGGAATGGTAAATTTGTATGACAGGTACCAGAAGGGGAGTTGCCAGACTTCCAAGTTTTTGTCTAAAAATTTGTCTAGCTATACTTTTACTAAATACAAAATTTGGGCAAAATGTCGTTGGGCATATTGGTGTTATTACACGATTTCTAAGGCAGGCGGGATGGTACATTCGTATGGGAGGTACCAGAAGAGGAGTTGCCAGACTGCCAACTTTTTGTCCAAAACTTAGTCTAACTCTACTTTTACTAAATACAAAATTTGGGCAAGATCGCGTTGGGCATATTGGTGTTATTACACGATTTCTAAGGTAGGCGGGATGGCACATTTGTATGGCATGTACCAGAAGGGGAGTTGCCAGACTGCCAACTTTTTGTCCAAAACTTAGTCTAACTCTACTTTTACTAAATACAAAATTTGGGGAAGATCCAACTAGGCGTGTTGATATTATTACACGATTTCTAAAGTGGGCGAAATAGCAGATTTGTATGGGAGGTACCCGAAGGGGTGTGGCCATATAGCCCATTTGCTATCCCATAAGCAGTTTTGGGAAAATATTAAGCCAAATTTCAGAGTGATTGCTTAACTCTTTCGAAAGTTATCGTGCGTACCAACGGACAGACGGACAGACGGACATGGCTCAAACGATTCAGAAAGTCATAAAACGAATTTGGTTCAAAAACACCTGGGTTCTAATGTGGATATTTCTATGTGTTACACTTTTGAGCCGTATCAAATGATATATACCCTCCCACCGTAGGGTGAGGGTATAACTAACTGAGTTTTTGGGCCGCTCGTGACCCGATAGTCCCAGGAACCCGATCACAAATTTTATCCAAATCATGAAAATAAATGCATATTTGGGTTCGCGAGAAAATTTCGTTGCATTTCGATACCCATATGTCCATGTTTGTCAAGGGACGGTTTTTGGGCCGCTGGTGACCCGATAGTCCCAGAAACCAGATCAAAAAATTTAGTAAAATCGTGAAAATAAAGGCATATTTGGGTTCGTGAGTAAATTTCGTTGCACTTCGATACCCATATGCGCATGTTTATCATGGGCCCTTTTTTGGGCCCCAAGGGTCCACGGAACCCATGAGCACGCCCATTTTCGGGATTTTTTTCCCATCTATAAATTATATAAACTTAGAACTTAGATGTAGTGAAAAAAAATATTTGAAAAATTTGATTATGGCCGGAATATATTTAGTCCCGTAAAGGGGAACTTTTTCCCCTTTGGTCCGATATGGCCCATTCTCGAACTTAACCTGCTTATGGGCAAAAAACATCTTCCGACAAAATTTCAGCTTTTTAGCGTTGGTCGTTCGCACTCTATCGTGATTTCAACAGACAACAGACGGACGGACGGACAGACAGACGGACATCGCTAGAATGTCTTAGAATGTTACACTGACCAATAATATATATACTTTATAGGGTCGCAGATCACTCTTTCGAGGTGTTGCAAACGGAATGACAAACTTAGTATATACTCCATCCTATGATGGAGTGTATAATAAAAATGGAGCAATACACGCTTCAACAACGCTTTGAAGATATTAAAATTCCCTAAAAATTGATGAAAATCTTGATATCTCTCGAAGATGTTACCGAGATCATGTGATCTAACACCTGGCGACTTCTTCCTTTGGGGCTACGTGAAAGATAAGGTATATGCCCACAGCCCAGGGTCGATTCAAGACCTCAAAGATAGAATTTTTGAGGCTATCGAGGACATAGGGCAGAAACTTTGAGATTTGGTTATGGCAAATTTTATGAAAAGTATATGGTCCTGTAAGCATTAACGGCATACCTTCCTCTTTATTATGAAATAAACATCCGATCATTTATCTCAAAAAATTTAATTTTTTTGTATACCAAAATAACACCTCTTTTTTGAGAACCCTGTATTAAAAATTACATTATTTACTACGCCTTCTGATCTAGTGAATGTCAATTTCTACTCTTGTATGAGATCATCCACATAACTTAGTAAAATTACGATATATTAAGAAAATGCATAGGTATGTTTTTGGTGAATTAGCTTACAAAAATATTCTAAATAAAATACTTGAGTTTTAGAATATATATCCGAATCAAATTCGTGAACAATATATTAAATATAATAAAAACAAAATTTGTAAAATTGAATACCGATTTTTTTTCGTCAAAACTTAAAATCGGGAAAAAATAGAAACCTTAAAAAATGTGGGTTTGGGCTACAGTAATTGCAAGGACGGTTCGAAAATAGTAACAGCTCAGTTCTGCATATTTTCTTATGCCTACATGGTATATGAAGAGCACTTTGATATTCGAAAAAAGTTCAAAAAGTGACTAATGTGTATTTTTATATATATGGGATCATTGTGGAAATTTTTTTAATTTAAGTCCCATAAGTCGTCATTTATTAGGGAGGAGCCAATATACCATTTTATGGTTGATAAATACATTTACTGTCATATCTTGCTAACAAAGCTAATTGTATCCATAAAGAATGATACGTTAGATACGAACAATCATTTCTCATCAAATATCGTCTACCCGCTGAAAAGTCGTTCTTTCTTAAATGTTTACACACAAGTAACTCGGGTGTTTGAAACTTGTATCAAGTAAAGCTTATTAGCTTCTAAACAAAGTTTATTTGGTGGCAAATATAACTCATTTGCTATCATTGTTACGTGTTTAAACAGAAGCATTAGTGTGTTTTTGTTAAACCCAGCATTAAACTTCTTAAACTCAACAAAGTACAACATTTGAGGGCGAATAAGTGTGTATTTGCAACTGTAATTTGTTTGCCTCTACACTCTGTAACAATAACCGAGAGAATAAGATGAATTGATATAGATATATTCACAAATTGAAAAAAAAAATTAAAAGGTAAAACAAAAGTGATATTTATAACCTAAAAAGAGGTTATTGTTTGTGGTCGGGAAAATATATATATATTTGCTGAAATATGTTAAAATTACCATTTTTGTTGAGCGTATAAAGTCCATATTAACTTTTTTTAATTTGAAAAAAAAAATAAATCATTATTATTTTTTCGACAGAACAATCAATTTTATAATTTGAATACGATTTCATTCATGTGACCGCCTTAACAAGCCTTTTAACTAGTATATAGTATAAGAAAATAAACCACTTCATGGACCATCTGTTAATTTTTTGGTAATCCGTGTTCTGTGGATTTATATGCTGGTGTTTCTGTTGAAATGGTCGGATAATGACATTAATTTAATTACAATGTAAAAGGCTTAAATACCTTTTATACCACGTTTATTTAAGTCTGTAGAAATTTAAATTGTAAAAATAACATTTTAAACAAAATTGCCTTTGTATTCGAAAGATCAATATATGGGATTAACATTTGAAAATGATTTTGGGGCATGGCCAGCGCAGCTGTTCATGACGGAGCGCAAATAGCGAAGCGAAATAGGGTCCTATTACGCCAAAAGGGAATTATTCTGGTCTATGTGCTCAATTGATCACACTGTATATGCGGCAGTTTTTTTTAACAAACCACTTAAGCCAAAAATGAGCTCCATCGCTGAACACAATGTTGAGCGCCATAAAAATCACGAAGTCGTCTACAAGTTGCTCGAATCAATTTGCAAATCATATTTGGTTAATTATTAGATAATGGTAGCGTTCTTCAAGTTTGAATCTATTCATAATGATTTGCCAGAGCTTACTGACCGCAAATGTCTCCCACCGTATAGAACCTATACTATGTTTCCTATCGAGTGACGCAATACTGAAGTTGTTCGGCTCAATGCTGAGGCGAGGCACTGTTATTCGTTTTTGCGTGAATTCCCTTTTTTGTTACATCTTTGGGGATTAATTTATAAGTGGAGTACAAACAAATACTTAAAATAGTGCAATATAAACAACAGACGATGCTAGTCACACAACACTATTTTAAGAATTTTAAGTTTGTAATTGAAAGAATTGCGAAATATTGGGAAAGTAAATATACAAAATTAAAAAAATAAACATCATTCTTAACATTTACCAAAATATTTGATGTAGAGTGCAAAATCTCTATTAGGCTTTGTTGTGCACAAATCCAAGAGTATGTTATTTCTTCTTCTCCATTTGTTTCTATTTATTTATTTTATCAGATTGTAGTACAACTGTTTTAAACTATTACAGTAATTCGCAAAATTTTCTCTGCTCTGGCCGACAATAAAATATTTTTTTTTATTATTTCTTTCGATTTTGTTGGCAATGATTTCCCAGTTGTTGTGTAAATGATTTGAAACTATTTTGTTGTGTAGAGATTTTTGTTGGTTTTGACCGACATCGGTTTATTGGAAAGCAAATACAAATAGGAGTTTACTTTAATAAAAACCATTTTTCCTTGTTTCCTCTAAATGAATGAAAACATTTAGTTTTTCTGACCTAGATAAAGATTAACCGTTATTTAATTCAATACGAATCGTTCTAAATTGCAACATAAAGGGTGTGTTTTATTGAGGTATAGAACTTCGAATTGAAATAAAACACAAGAAAATCGTTTTAATGTCCATCAATTTGGCTTTATTGGAAGGATAATTTTATGCCATTAATGTTTAAATATGATTTCGGGCATGTGGCCGCCGCGGCTGGCTCGAATAAAGCCAATTCTACAGGTCCAATTTTCCAATTGTGATGAAAATCAGCATCGAGATGAATCTCATTTTCGGCCCATACACCAAAATCACGACGCATTGCATGGTCTCGCGGCTTTAATTCTTGCACAAGCTGGATCTTGTAAGGTCGCAAGCCAGTAAAAAAAGTTGCAGTCGGGTAAACCGACTTATATATACCCTCACCCTCAGTAAAAACACAAAAAAATACCGCATGTTATAGAAAAATAGTGTAGAGTTGTACCAGAAGGGGAGTTGCCAGACTTCCATGTTTTTGTCCAAAACTTTGTCTAGCTATAGATTTACCAAATAGAAAATTTGGACAAGATCGCGTTGACCGTATTGATATTATTACACTATTTCTAAAGTGGGTGGAATGGCACATTTGTATGGGAGGTACCCGAAGGTGTGTGGCCATATAGCCCATATGCAATCCCATAAGCAGTTTTGTGAAAATATTAACCCATGTGCGTACCAGCAGAACTGACAGACGTACAGACGGACATGGCTCAAACGATTTACAAAGTCAAAGACACTTGGGTTCTAATGTGAATATTTGTAGGTGTTACACTTTTGGGTCGTATCAAATGATATATACCCTCCTACCCGTAGGGTGAGGGTATAAAAACTATTATAGACATTAAAGAGAACAAATGGTCACGATTTTAGTTTGTGACAAATTTGGGAGCTGGAAGTGTATTTGATTCTTTTTTTTTGTAAATATTATCTAGTCCTTGAATCGTGAAACCACTTTAAACCAACCCATTAACGATTCAGGTCCTTAAGGCTATTGAGCTACAGCTAGAAAACGTCAGCAAGGTCTTGGAAAATAATGTACAAGATTCGCTTCTTCGAATCTAGCCGAATCAGCCACATAAACTATATCGAGATCCATAAATACATTAAGGGATGTTTGCTCTTTGTTTATTTTTAAAATTTCTAATAAAAACTTGCATTTGGACCAGCCTTTACTAAAATGAATACCTGTCGTTTTTTTTTATAAAAGCGTATTTCGTATACTTCATGCAATTTTTGTTGTTCTGATGTTGCTTTTCATATGAAAATATTTATTAAACTCCAAATTTCTTTGTTTTTGCTATTTTTCAGGAAAATCTGTAAAGATGTCGACAAATGAAACGTAAGTACTGACAACCAAATCAAATAAAACATATATTCCACAATTCAAGACAACATTGTACTAATACTCATGAACAAATTGGTGAAAGATATCCTAACAAATTCCACCCATTAACAATTAACCCAACAAATAAACAGAACTGGTAATTTTTGATACGACTACATTTACATTTAGTATTCATATTTACTTATATAGCAAAAGCATGGATCTGAGTAGCATGTATGTGTGAAATAGTTAAACTTCGTTTAAACGCATGTCAATGTTAGTTTTAGTTTTAGTTAACCCACAAAAATCCCACCAGAAACCTCATTCCCACGCCCACATTCATACATACACACATATGGCATCGTGAGAGGCCATCTTCCACCATCACCACCTTCCACCATCCTACACAACAACCAACTCTTCTTCATCAGCTCTCATTAATCGAATGTGCTAAATAAACTTAAGAAACGTGATAACCATGCAAAGATAATCTTTCGTTGAGATTACTTGATTTTAGAATATAAACCATTGTCTACGTTCAAAATTTGTTTGTCTACTCTGTATGTCTTTATAAATAGTCCTTGAAATAGAAAATCAGCTGTCTGTCTATCCTTTCAAAATTAAAAAAAAAAACCACTCCACACCCACTTCATGCTCTGTTAAACCCAAAAGAACCCCAAAAAGCTTACATTCAACTAAAAATAATAATAAAAAAAAAATAAACAAAAATTGTCTCACTTGTGTCACATATGCTCAGAACAATCAAAAATCGCATAATCATCAAAAAATTTCCAACCACTAAAAGTGGCGAGAAAACATCACAATCACTGTTTTAGTCTCAAAAGATCAGTTTACTAAAACGCATCCTGTCACAGGATCAATTCTATCCAAAATGGACCTTAGCTAAGCTAAGCTTATTTTCTATCTTTTTTCCATTATGCTCTCAATCGACCTGAACGGCGATGATGATGATGATGACGATGATGTTCAAATACACATACATATGTGCGAAAACATAAATGAATTGAATAATCACACCCATGAATACTGTGGCCACACCAATGTCTGGCATCACAACGCAGTGGCAACACTCAGCAACATGGCCAAAGTGTCGCCCTCCTCGAAACGCCCAACGGTGTTACCATAATACCCAATAATGCTGCCGAAAGAAATGGCAATGCGTCCACTCAAAATGGCCACAGCAATGATCACGATCTCTCGGATGTACAAAGACGCCGTCTTACCACCGACCCGGAAGACGATTCCTTCGAATATGCCACTGATCGCGAAAGCAGTGTCTACAATCCCACCACTATTCCATTGCGTTCGGTCATGGCTTCAGCTGGTGGCCGCAATGCACGTAAATCCATTGATAATGAAAATGCCCCCGATCAAGCGGATCTGCTGACTAAGGGCAATCAACTGGGCATACCAGAATCGAGATTTTCACGTTGGATACCCAAGGACCAGAGGGAAATTCTGGAGAAACAGGCTCGTTTGCTGGCGAATCGTGGTCAACCGACCAAAACTCCCGAAGCCGAACGCAGTGTACGACAAAAAGCACCGACGCCACCACCAGCAGCGGCACCAGCGTCGACCATGGGCATTGTTCCAACGGAAACGGAAATCTAATGCTGCACAACATTTAACGAACAACAATGCGAAATTATAGATAACTTGTGAATTTAAATTCTTTTCGAGAGAAAGACTACCAATGGAAATATGCATATGGAGTTTATTAGAACTTAAGGGTAGGGCTTAATCAAAATTAAAGTAAAAAACAGAAAAAAAATATGTCAATAACAGTTGTGTGACAGCTGGCGAGCTTTGAGCAACCCCTTACTGTCAGTGGTCATGCTGCCTTTTTATTCCAAAACTACACATTACCGCAAAATTTAAATCTGCCGCAAAAACTTTCTAGTGACTTCAATATTTTTTCAATGTCATTATTTCAAATTGCTTCGGATTTAAAATGTCAGGTTTTAATAGATTTCCAAGTATTAGTAAATTTGAAAAAAGGATCTAAATAAACATTCATAAAACATTCAAATAACTTGACAAGTTTTTATATTTTCATTGGAAATTTAAAAAAAATTAAATTATTGTCATTGAAGATATAAAAAAAAATTGTTTTTATATTTTCATTGAAAATTTAAAAAAAAAATTGTTCTTATATTTTCATTGAAAATTTAAAAAAAAAAAATATTTTCATTGAAAATATAAAAAAGTTGTTGGTCATTGGAAATGTAAAAAATAAAAAAATGTTTTTACAGTTTCATTGAAAATATGAAAAATAGTTTTTATATTTTCATTGGAAATATAAAAAAGTGTTTTTATATTTTCATTAGAAATATAAAAAATTGTTTTTATATTTTCATACATTTAACATTTGTATGTAAGAATTTACGGGGGTACACCCGTAGTAATAGATAATTATTAGGCTTTTTATTTTTCATTATCTTCAGTATTTCAAAATAAAATATCTTAGAAATTAAAACGCTCTGTTAAATATTTTACCATCCGCATTTGTTGTATTCCCTATCGCACAATCGAAACTGTTTTTAAATACGTTTTAATTATTGGTAAATGTTAATTCTTTGAATTGCGTTTTAATTACTTTAAAGTTCTAATTTTCAATATTTTTAAAACTCCACGATGATTAACTTACTCCCGTCCGCCTCCCACTCTTTCTATTTCGGTCACGATGTCTACAGGGAATCGAGTATTAAAACGAATTATATCCTAACAAAAACTCTGATCACTGGTCCAAGAGTAATCAACTTACAAACCAAACTTTGTAATTTTCTTTTGATATATTAGGGAAAGATTTTATTTCAAAATAAAACCATACCAACTCAGCGCCAGTCCTTCTTCAATAATTCTGATCATAATAAAGACATGGTGAACAACAATACTATAATTTTTTGGTTACCATACTTTTGTTTTGTCCCTCAAATTAAGTCCCACGGGCTGTGTTAATTTCGTTTTACACATATTCGAGTTTTAGGGTAGTTTTAGATCCTAGGGCCCAATTGCATCCAGCTGTAGAGTTATTTAATAGAATTACTCCCCAATTTCAGTAACGATTTTGTGCCCCTCACCATTTGGAACGAAAATATAAACGCTCCTCATTACAATTTCCATTATGCGACAAATAAGGAAAAATAAAATGAAATTTCAAATAAAAATGCTTCAACCGCGACTCTTTTCACGCTCTGAGACAAATACAATCCTCAGTTTCATTTTTCTTTTGGGTAAAAATAAAGAAATTAAAAATGAAAAAATGTGTATAAAAATCTTCAATAAAAGTCTATCACACATTTTTGGGGCTTCTTTTCGTGGACTGTTATTTTCTTCATAAAAAAATGTTATGTACGGAAGTTGCACCCCAAACCTCAATACGAAAATGGGTCCCAATTTCATGCAGAAAACATCAACACGAAATTTTTGCTGCACATTTCCATTTGTTCGGTGATGAATTTTCATTTATATTAAAAATCGCCACGAAATTGATTTATTCTCTAATTTGGATACTGGTGTTGCCATCTATATTATTGACAGTTTGTTGAACCTTTATGGAGAGGTTTCAAACGTGTTCACTCTTTTATCAGGAATTAAATATGATTTCTTAGAAAAGCTTAGATTTTTCGCAGCGCGCTGGAGCGTAGGACTGTAGACCAATCTCAGCGAAATATCAGAGGGCTTTCCTCAGATAAACAAAAAGATATGACTAAGTCATCTGACAACATAAAATTTCTCCACCCTCTAACGTGTACTCTAAGATGATAAGTATTTGCTATATATGGGGGATCTGATCCGTATTTCAATTAATTGAAGGCCGATTTTATATATGAAGTCGTTCGACTTTTTTCTCTAGGTAACGTCCAACCCTAGCTGTAAAAAGTAAATAATTTGTGTTTAGTCGATCATCGGCAGCACTACTCCAGCACCAACAACTCCTAATGACTCTTTCGGGTTTATCTCTTATTTTTTTAAGGCACAGCCTTGAGTTTAATTTACTCTCCGATTGTAATGCCTGAGCTTTTTTTTGCTAATATATCTCTCTCGTTTCATACTCCACCGTTTATATCACCGTTTTTTTAAGGCCTAACATTAGGGTTAATTGACTTTCCAATTTTAATTTCTGAACCATTTTTCCTAATTTATGTCTCTTGTTCCATACGCCAATTGCAACATCTGCATTTTCTAATATTATAGACGACTTTTTTCTCTAAAAACTGTATCTTTTTTTGAAATTTGTCTTATTGTTATAATTCAGTTAGAGTATTTTTCTTTTATCTCCGCTATTTATATTCACACTACATAATTATCCATCTAAACATATACATTCTGACATATAATTCGATCCAGTGTTATAATGTAAACCCTACTTTGGAAAACGTTTCGGATTTAATAAATATTTTATCAATTATTTATTGTAATTTAATATGTTAAAGAGTTCATCTAAATTCGACATTTTGCAAAATTGGTAGTCTTTCTCCAGACAGATAGTGTTAGTTTCATTAACATCATACAGATGGCGTCGTTAAGACTGCTATTTCAAACGGTTTAATGCCACATCAATTAAAAAATGCCTTACATTAAATGAATATTAATATTTTATAAAAACAATAAAACGTTTCGTTGGAAATGACTAATAAACGAATGGAAAATAAATATAAATAATAAATAAAAATTAAAAAATAAATAGTAATGAGCTCGGAACAAAGGGAGTACTGCATAGTTTTTTTTTTTTAATTGTCTTCCAAAGTAGTTAAGATTGTGCTCGTTTTGTTCCATTACCAACACATGAGATTAAAATGTAATCTGAAATGTACACATTCCATTCGGTTGTGATTGTTTCCACAGACAATATACATATTTATGCTTAATAGCTTTTAATTCAAAGTGCCTTATAAAACTGAAAACTATGAATAGCATTTAGCGATACACGAACATGGATTATTTAATTCAATAATGACATATCAAACAATTGCCTAATTATTTATAATTCTCGACTTCGCTTTACATTATTGTTATTATTATCACTACGTATTATGACATTTTTTTCTCGATAGTTTTAAACGAATGCACCATTATATAATCACATACATATAAATATTTAATATTATGTTTTCCACGGACAATCAATTTAACTTTTATTGTTGAACAAACATGCTTTTTGTCATTAGTGCGTATGCAACGTTTAGTAAACTCTTACTCCTATAATATATTTTTATACGTTTTTTTTTATAATAATGTTTAACTCCTAATATTTATAATTAAAAATCAGTTTTTATAAAATATTTTAATTTTTGTATGTTCTCTATTTTTTTTTTAATTATTGTTGGCAACTTTCTTACTATTTTTAATAAATATTAATAAAAGTCATAATATTTATTTGTCACTCTCGTTATAAGCAGTCCAAATACTAAAAGTTTTTAATGTAATTTGTACTGAAAGTTAAATGTTTAAGAAGAATAATTAATAATAAAAAAAAATAATTTGCTTGTAAATAAAACAAAAAGGTGAATCGAACCAATAACAAGGTGTTCTTATGTCTTAGGTTCCACAGTGGGGTTGATCAAGGCATTCCATGGCATCACCATGGTCCTTCATGGACTACGTTTTTCAATGCATGACCGACACATTAAGCTAACTTAACAAATGGTTTGTTACCAAACATTATATAGAGAAAACATTCCACACAGTGGATTGGAATGATGTACTTTTTCAAATGACATAGTTCTGTATTTCCAATTAGTACATAAGGTTCTATTCTGCAGACCATAAAATACATGCTTCGAAATTGGTTCTTGTTCAGTTTGATGATAAGGAGTTTGTCTTTTTTCAAAATGTAGTTCCGCTTACAGTGCCAGATAGAAAACACACCTGATTTTACAAAATCATGGGATTTAGAAATGGAGAAGATATTGCAAATTTATTAAAAAATACCAATTTTACTCAATTTTACAAAAATCTTCATATCCGGTTCAAAAACCGGTTTTGTGTACCTTTGTACACTTAAAAGCCTGTAACAAGTTAATTACCAACCCATATTTGGTGTTTTACCGGAGAGACGCTAGCCTTTCGAGTAATATAAAATTTATTGAAGAAAGCTTGAAACCTGTATTAGCATTTATCCCAAAACATTTTTTTTTAAAAATTTTCTTCGATGTTTGATAACTTTAGCGATCTTTTTACACATTATTTTGAGAAATGACCGTACAACCTTAGAGTTGATTTAAAAACCTCGTCTACATGGGATTAAAACGCAACCTACTTTTGTAAAATGGCGAAGGAAATTAAAAAAAAACATTTGATAACGTGTAAAATTATTATGGTCCCAAGAATCTGATTACTGTTTTGAATTCTATGTCAGACTTATGCGTAAATTTGAAAAAAAAATAAGATTTTAAAAAACATACAAATTATTTTAATAAAGATATTGTAGGCCCTAGTGTTCTCATTCATAGGGCCCAAAATCGCACAATTCGGTAAATCCTTCCCAGAACTGCAAGATTTAAAAAAAAAATGATAAATACATTTTTTGGTCATTTTAAAATTTTTAAACCCCAAAAAAAAAAAAATTAATATGTATATACGCACATAGTTTTTTTCAATTGGAATTCAAATTGGAGAAAACAAAACATAAGAGATTGAAAAATAAATCAAAATGTTGGAACTCAATTAAAAGAATCCCGGTTGAAAGTTCCCAAAATTGGGATTTTTTTTTACTAAATTTGCTATAGTTTGCACAGAATCGAACCTGTTAGACAAACATTGTTACGAACACCTAGATAATCGAGTTATACTTTGGAAAGATTTATGAAGTTGTGGTTCAAAGTGGGAATTTGCTTAAATAATTTTCAGTTTTGCAGGAGATTGGGTTAAAAAGTATAGTTGTGGCACTAGTTATTTTTAAATTTATCTACATTTACATATATTTAAGATAAAGCTAATTATTTTTGAAGTTAAAAAAAAAACAAAAGAAATTGTCTTAAGCAAAAAATCGATTTTTTTATTAAATTTTCATGTTCCAACGACTTTAACTTCTTCTCTCATTCCGAAGTCTTTTACTAATTTGTCAACACTGTTTCCAATCTAACGATCTTTACACGACTGTAATCAACTAGTGTAGTTATATCCAATAGGGGTAGACAAAAAAATAACTTTTTTTCGTTTAAAAGTTTTATATATTGTAAATTTTCATCACCAAATTATTCAAGTAAAATATTAGGCATATTGGTCAACAAATAGAAATTTTGTCGGAAGTTTACATTTGTCTGAGAACTGAGGATTTCGGCTTTCGACCCGTATAGTTCATATCTGGCTACACCCACTGGGTCTATCTTCCAGCTTGGTTTGTGAGCGCAAACGAAGAACCTATTGTTTAGGTTGGGATGCATTAAGTGTTACACCTAATATAAATTCCACATTATTTTGAAAATTCGGATTTGAAGAAATTGTTAACACTTTTTAAAGTGTGGATGGTTTCTCTTCCTCCATGAATCGTATGATGTTTTTATATGTCAACCCGTTGGTGTGAATAACTTTTACTAAGGCATGCAAATAACATAGTTTTTTTCTGTTATTTAAAAGAAGAAGCTTAAAGCCATTTTCCTATACATTTGCTCGTTTTTGTGCTATATTGTGGAACATTGTTTACGATGCGCTGCTGAAAATACCGGCATTATTAAAGTGTTAGTGTCAGAAAACATATTTGTAAGTTGCGTTGGGAGTGTATTCTTTATGGAGACAAAACAGATTTAGAAAAAGTTGTTAGTCGCGCAGTATTTTGGTCCACCGAAACCACTTACTTATTACCAACTGGAAAATAGGGTTTACACCTAAAATCATGCAATGAAAAACTACGAACTAAAAACAAAAATATCATGAGAAATATTTGTAATTCCTTTTTATGAAAGGAACATTTGGAATTCCCTAACCCTTAAAATTCGGAACGAAATCCTCTCGATTGGTGGGTAGTTCTGGGAATTCCATTATGTGTAACTATGCGTACAAAAATGGGTTTCAAAGCACTTAAGTCTTGTGTATGCTTTCTTCAGTTTGTGATAACACGGATTTGCAAAAGTTCTTCCGCTTGGTGCATCCAGCGGAATCTAAGTCTTTGCTGTCTGTGTCATCCGTGGAAGTTGTCGTCCAACGCATTTTTGGCTGGAGCTAAAAATACATTCGATTGATATTTGCCTTATCAAGTCCTTGTTTTGTATTTTCGTACATCAGACACTTTGATTCTTTTGGCAATTTTTCATTAGCTAAATCTTTTTTAGTGATAGATAAAATCTCTAAAATCATTTGCTAATGGGAAATAATAATTTCTGTATTGCAATTGAAACTGAACAACTCTTTTCCAAAATAAACTTTTGGTCTATGAGACTGTTCTATTCAATTTATTTGAATATACGAGTTCCTAACTATCGCCAGGTTCTGTGTGTTTAACAACAATGAACAATGAACAACGAAAAGCTTACAGCTAATCCTAATGGTGCAATAACTTTAAATTCCTTTCAATATTTGTATGATATTATGGTTCATAAAAACTTTAACAATAAAAACATATGTAAAAGTTCTATTCAATCGTTGTGTGGTCAATACACAAAACGAAGCCATCTGTGTTGGAAAAAGATGCGACATGCACACACTTAATAACACCCTTTCCCGAGGGGGTAGGACATGCATATTGGTACGGTCAAGGAGGGTCAACGTATTGTATGTACGACATTTGAGCCATGATAACTCTTGAAAAAGCTTTGAAATTTATAGGGAAATATTTTTACAAAATCACATAAGTGAGGGAAATTGAATCATCGTGATACGCCTTCAATGATGCCGCCGACATAAAAGCGATCCTTGGAATTCGTCATCTGATACTACTAGTATCACATACATTTGACGACAGAGACCTAGAACCACAGGGTCTACTGATATCTGTAGTACAAATATCTTTCAATACGTCAACAACAATCAAACAGACTTTTATGAAAATGTAAACAGACGACCAAAGTCGTTTCCTGAACATTTTCAACAGAGGGTGTATGTGTGTTTTCCAACTAAATAACCAGTATTATCTTTGCAAACCATTCAAGTGTTGCCATGCCAATTACTGACATCTAGAGTTTGCAGCCGAAGTGTCTGTATCTGCTAACGACTTGGGACATCTGCTATCTGTATGCCAAACCACAAACCAATCCTGTGCATCTCACAAAAGTTATATCCCAAACAAACGTTTTCCATCGCTCTTGGATTAGGGTATATATAAGTCGAATTACCCCGCAGAACGGCTTTTATTTGTTATGGCTTTTATCGTGTCTGGATTAAAGCGAAACATTTTTGTCACAAAGTTTAGTGTTTGTTGTTGCACTTGTCATTATTTATGACAGCTTTAATTTTTAATACACTCTAGGTTTTTTTGTTGTTGTATTTTTGAGATATTTGCTGTTGCTATCGCTTTAGTTACGAAATCAAACGTATAATATTTCAGGACAAGAATAACGAAAAAGTGCAGAGAGTTGTGTTAAATGTTGTTAAATAAAGTACCAGGGGACACATGGTGGCACAAGGTGCAATTAAAGCGAAAAACGACAACACCAACTACAATATGTACACAAAAACTCGTACACATACATATGTGTATGTGTATATAAAGCAACACCTAAAGAAAAAAACTTTATACATAAAGGACAAATTATTGTCAATGTTCGTGGACGTATGTGTGTGCCTGCATATGGTACTGGTACAGTGGTTTGGTTTTGGAAAACATTTGAATATAAATTGGTCTCTGTGAGAGAAATTCTGCACTAACAAAAAATATTCCGAGTGAGTTGTTCATAGTTTAATTTTGTACTTGCTATCAGCAACATTATAGCATTTACTTAAATTGCGAGTAATTGAGTTATATGAGTTTTTGTACTGGAAAAAATATCCCATAAGCGCAGGTTTACCTCTCAGCTACAATTATAATGTTCCTGTTAAGCACCTATCCTCCAAGACCCTTTAATACACCAAAAATATTTCTAAATATTTCCAGTTAGCATAAAACCAATAATTTCTCTCATATCCTTTGTAAAACTGGCATACGTATTTCCTTAGCTTTGTCCTTGTTAAAAAAAGCATCCAGAAAACCGAACTAAAATAAAAAAAATTTTCAATAGTTCTAAAACTGTGTTGCCTAGTTCATTGTATTCGCCTCTCCGTTTTTCAGTTACTACTTTTTTTAATGTTCTAAAATTACCAGACCCATTTTTAACTAATTAAAATAAACTGTATGAATGGGAGTAGATTTAAAATTCCGTATGATAAATATACTAAATGGACATACACATAATATTAAGGCATCCTAGTAATATATGTGGCTCCATATAAATGCTAATTCTATTTTATTTGGAAGATTCGGTTTCTCCCTTTCCAGGAAATGTGTGATGCCTTTACATGTCGAATTCGTTCTAGCGAATAACTTTCACTAAAGCACACACACATAATGTTTAGTACAATAGCTAAAATTCGTCCAGCGGAAAAACTTATTTATTAAGAAAGCTCCCCTGTAGGCGAAATGCTTGTCTATCAGCGTGGGAGTTGTGGATTCGATTCCCACCAAATGCTTTATAATTTTAGATTTGCTTATAACGTGCCACCAATGGGATCTATAAAAACGTCCCAAATTCCCCAATTTGTCCATAATAAATAAAAAATCCCCCAAAAATTCTGAAGAATCCCCCAAACAATTTATAAAGTATTAACCAATGAGATCTCCAACAAGAGGTGTTTTTTTGGTATTCAAAGAAAAAAATTAGTTTTTGAATGATTGAATGTTTATTTCATAATAAGGAGGAAGGCATGCCGTTAATAATAAAAAACAACATCAGCCAAATGGCCACCACGACCACGTTTATTTTCCATAACCAAATCGCAAAGTCCTCGATAGCCTCACGAATTCTATCTTTGAGGTCTTGAATCGACACTGGGCTGTTGGCGTAGACTTATCTTTCACGTGGCCCCAAAGCAAGAAGTCGGAAGGTGTTAAATCACAAGATCTCGCTGGCCATATGTGATCACCTCTTCGAGAGATAACAAGGTCCGGAAATTTTTTAGTTTTGCTAACTGTGACTGCAAGATTTGCACCATTTTTGTAGTGAATTTGAATAATTTCAATGCATTGTTGAATCGTTCCAATGTTAAAGAAGCTTCAAATCAAATCTGCTACCGAAATACCGGGTGATTCAAATCAACACCACTTGTTGGAGAACCCTTTATTATGAAAAAATACTCTGTTATGAAAATATCCACAATACGGAAAATTCCATAAAAAATAAAAAAATTAAAAATAAATAAAAAAAAAAAAACTGAGAGCGAGATGAGAGCAGATCAAGTGAAATTGTTTTTATTTACTATGGCTCTTCTGCATTTTTGTTTTTGCTAAAATTCTGTGTTTGTTTGGACGTGTACTCAATGTTCTTCTGTTCAATACAGAATTTTAGCAAAAACAAAAATGCAGAAGAGCCATAGTAAATAAAAACAATTTCACTTCATCTGCTCTCATCTCGCTATCAGTTTTCAGCTCCCGCTATGGCTACGCAGAGCACATCATGACGCGACATAACTACAAGCAGAGCAGAGCATATACTTTTTCATTTTTCGGCTATGGCTCTGCTACGGCTCTGTTCAAGGTGGGAGCGGTAGCGAGAGCATAGCAATATTTGTTAAGCTCTTGCTGCTACGGAGTAGTAAATGGAATCACTGGTTATAACGCTAATTGAGCTGAAATGATGGCTTGGATGACAAACTTCCTCTTGATAACAGTTTCATTCATATAAATAACTTTATTTATATGTATACGAGTATATTTTTTTTTATTTTCTGCAGTAGGTGAAATTCACTTGTTATTATTATTATTGTTAAACGTACTTTGACTCAAAACAAAACTCATATCACTCGGCAATCTGGAACACTAGAGAAAATAACGCGAATGTCGCCAGAAAATTCAGAATTCGAGTTCGTTGGTTCAATGGTTTAAAGGTGGTCTGAACAACCGGTTCTGGTTTCAAACTGTTTTTAGGTGCTCTTAAACAGTGGTTCCAGTTCGGTTCAAAACTATTCATAGGAACAAACATATTTTTTGATGTAAATTA
This sequence comes from Hydrotaea cyrtoneurina, assembly GCA_958296145.1. Lineage (NCBI taxonomy): Eukaryota > Metazoa > Arthropoda > Insecta > Diptera > Muscidae > Hydrotaea > Hydrotaea cyrtoneurina. The sequence goes on along the minus strand of OY282514.1, from coordinate 43,012,909 downwards.
TTTTTATTAATTTTATTTTTAAAAATTAAGTTATGCCCGTTCAACAGAAACTGGTGTCGAAAGAACAGAAAAAGGAAATTTTGTTATACATCATTGTGATGTTTTTCCCCGAAGTGAACACATTTTTCTCAGGTGAACCGAACCACTTTTACAAAGGAGATCAGAGAAAATACTGCTGACAATATACACATACGCACTCTTTTGGAAATATTTAGCAAACGACTTAGGGCGCCTCTGTATTAAATGGTATTTATACCAAACCAAAAAATAATAATGTAAAGAATTATTTGAGTGTATACCACAGAAACTTTACTCTTGACCCCAGAAATTGTAATTCTAAAAAGATTTCTGGTGAGTCCACATTCTGGTTCTTGTTATTCCAAAATTGATGTGTACCCAATTCCATCCGGGAACCAACAGTGAAATTCTTTCAAATCTGTGAACTATGCAATTTATTTCATAAAATGTACCGTTTCCTAAAGTTTTAATAATATCGAACAACAATGATTTTTTTCTGTTTTATTAAAACTTTTTACCGACAACACGACCTGTGGAACAATCACTTGTTATCCAAAAATTTGTAAATTCAACTTTTTGTCGTGTATTTAAATTTAAATTAAAAATAAGTTAGTTTTGTGCGAAATACGACATTTGTACTCATTGATTTTTTAGGGTAACATAACTTGCGTGAATAGTTTGTACAAATCTTGTTCTACGTATTTTTTTTTTTCATTGAATTATAGATATTTTTTTTAACCTTTTACAATTCCACTCTTATATTGTATCTACTAACATACATTAAGTGTCCATAATTACGGTATTCATTTAAAAGATATCGAACAGTGAGATGGTAGACATTTTTGGTGGTAAAAGGAAAAACGTGAAGATATGTTTAATTCTTGGTAATGAAAGGCTGTTCTAAATTTGTAAGTGATCAATCTCTTTTTATACCGGTACACCTCACTTCAATCCCATAGTTTAATGAGATTATCTGTATAAGTTTTGTCATAAATTATAGACAGCTCAGGATTCACTTCGAAATAGGTATGTCTGCAATTGTAGATGGAGTTTACTCCTCGTAAATACGTAACCACTTACACATTTTACTGCAGATGCAAAAGTTTAAGACCACTTTACACGACTTGCTTCTGAAGGTTGTTTTGAATCCTTGTAATAATTTAGACAGTCGAAACAATTTCCGTCTTCAAAACTGAGAGTGTGGTGGACGAACACAATTACAATCCCTGTTTGCCTTCTAAAGTGTTTTGAATGTTTTTTTTTTTTTTTTTGAGTTTAGCACATTGCGTATGATTGACGTTCATTCTAGGGCTATGAGGCAGATATATGTGTGTAAATAGATAGATATGTATAAGTACATGTATGTTTTTACCAGCAAAAAATAACTATTGTTCTTTACTTATATTTTGATTCCCCCCTTTTTTTTGTAATATAAAACTTTTGTAAACGACATAAAAACTCTAACACTTAAACACCATTGATCATTAAACACCTGAATCATCATCTTGATTTTCTAATAACCTTCCTCCCCCTCCTCACTTTTGATAATCACCGATACCATCACCACCACGACTACCTTGACCACCACCGTCATTTCATTTGCAACAACATAACGAAAAACAAAAAAACCAAAAACATCAATTGTATCGACCGTCTTTGGTAACTTCCCAACGCACCACACGAACAGTAGCGACACTGAAAGTGCTGATGTGAAAGCCACGTCGACGGCAACAACTGCCACCACAGCCGCAGCGTCGGAAGTCGATGGAAATGCCCCAGTGAATGTGGATAACTGCAGCAAGAAGTCAAAACGTTTGCCCTCATTCGCCGCCCTATTCAAGCGTATGAACGAACGCGATGCATCTGGAAAACGGAAGAACAACGAACAGGATACCACCGGCAACAATGACAACGAAGTTGGTGCCACACCTACACCGGCAGCATCTGCAACTGGAGCTAATGAACAATTGTCACCCGATGGTGCGACTGATGGCAATGACAATCAACCCAAGGTATTGTAGTCATTATTTCGTTTTTTTTTTAAAATATTTTTCTTTTATTATCTGTTGCCCACTTCCCCCTTTTCATTTGATTATTGGTTTAAATAAAATCGAGCAAATGTATTATTACAAATTGCTGCAGATTCAGGATCTGGGTGGGAAAAACTAACAATTATTATAATTTCGATTAGCATTTAATCTCCTAAGAGGGAATGTGAATGTTCTATATATGGAAATAGTGTAATTTATTTTGATTTTTTCTTATTTCAATTCCAATATTTATACGTAGAGTTTGCCTTGTTTGTTTAGTTTAAAGAGAATCATTTCTTCATTTCTTCATTTCGAAGATTCCTTTTTGAATAAGAATCTTAGAAACAAAAAAAAAATACTCTGTTTGTCTTTTGATTGGTTTCTTAATTGAATATTTCTCTCTCTCTATTTCTCTGTTACGAATTGTGTAAATGCATGTATTTTGTACTTTATACCTAAAGGTAATAATATGGCAAACATCTTCGCCCGAATGGACTTTCAAATAGAACAATGAAACTCTCAAAGGTATTCAAGAACCCTAAAACATATAACCAAATAGTCGATTAAGACATAAGTCAACCCATACTCAGATTTATACATAGTTGCAAGATTATGCACATATACATACATACGAGTATATAGTGAAATGGATTAAATGTGTTTATTAAAATTATTAAATGAAATACTTTCTATTACATTATGAATGAAGCTTTGAAATTGTTGATTGGTGTGCCGAAAATCGTTGTTTCTTGCTTAGACGATCGGGTTTGAAAATGGAAATTATTGGTGAGGAGAATGAGTTTTATTTTTTAAAAAATTATGTATTATTTTTTGTAAAATCGAAGATAATTATGTTGAATGTGATATCTATTTTGGATTCAGATTTTCGTTGAAGAATCATCATAGTCTAAATTTTAGTCAAATTATGGTGTATGGCTTTCATTTTGACGGGAGAAAGGTAATTTTAATGACAATACATGAAGTGAATTGTTCGCTCTTATTTCCTAGCCAATAATTCAAAATCAGTAAGTCGCAAGACATTACACGAATTCTAAAAGAAAGAGAATCTATGCAGTTATTCATATAATTCTATTTTATTCTTAAATTGAAACTTACAAAATGTTAAATAAAAACATATTGTTACAGCCATAAATCTCCTGCTATACCTTCCACAATGAGATTTAGTCATTTCGTTTGTAAGACCTTGAAATATTATTGATCGAGGTATTATTAATTCTAAATAATAAATTATTTTAAAAAATAAGTATAGAAATTAAAGCCCAACGCTCACTGGCTAATATCTGCACTAAATACGGGACGTTTAAAGTCGATTTCCCAAATGGACGATAACTTCTACTAGACTTCAGCAAATTATATGATTAAAGGCAAATTATATGAGTTTCGGCTCGAACGTGTGAGGTCTTTCATTGAAAAATCGGACCGAAGACTACGAAAAGCCATATATGACTTTGTTTTTTGGCTAATAGACATAACACGCACACGTTAAGCTTCCTGATTAAAATATCAGTACCCTCCATATCATTGATACTGTGATGCCATTTAAAAAAAAATTAAACGAAGATCTTTTTTAACGTAAAATGGTATTTTAGTTACAAATTTATATACAGTACATGGCTCGTAATTGAAAATATTTTTGGAATTTGAACAGCCCGAAATACGTTTAATCGTTTGGCAATTTCTAAAGGATGACGCCTTCAATGACATTGACATAAAATTGAATTGTCGAACAATACCAGGTCAATATCGAGCACTAGCAGAGGGAAATGGTTTTCTGGAGCTGCAGTCAATAAATAAGGGAATAAATCTGGTCTGAATCGATTTTTTTAGGTTATAATGTGGGAGATCTTTGCTAGGCAGTGTCTGTGCCCATTACACTAATGCCCTGTTTCTGGACGTCAAACGTTTGCGACTTGTCGTTATCGACAGAACGAACAGAATTCGTTCGATTTGTCGTTCTACAACGACATCCAGCAACAGGGCATATGGTTCGTATCCTGGCTAGAAGGTCAACACATTGATCAGCGTTAATTTTGTACCTAATAAATGTCGGCTAATTTAGGAGTAAGTGAATAATTTCTCTCTCTCACGCTGAGCTGCGATTGCATGCAAAAGATTCTTCGTAAAACGAATCCAAAATATTTCAAATTTAAAAAAAAAATATTTTGAATTTATTTTTTCTTATTTGTGGAAAATATAAGTAAAAAAAAAACTCACTGCCGGAGTAGAGCAAATTTATCAACACCAGACTCCGAATCGGGCAAATTTGTCAGAATCCGACTCCACAGCTCTGGTTCTGACCACTTGTCAGCAAGTCGAAAGATGGTCTATGACCTTCTAATTGATCTGAATTTGACGGTGACGAGCTCCTTACTAAACACAAAGACCAACATGGGGAAAAATCGCACGATCCTGAAATCATATTCGGTCTATTTATGAGGTTTTAGATATATGTATAAATCTCAATTTCAGTGACATGGTAGAGAAAAAAAAATGTGTTACATCCTCCAAAACATGTATTATCTTTTCCATTTTATGCTCTTCACTGATATGACATTAATACAAAATTTTACTTAAGTCGCATTTCCAAAAATGCAGACGCAGAATCAGTGGGTAAAATGAAAATTGTTGTGATATCCACATGTTCGACGTAAAAATTAACAATAAAAAAGTGTTTAAAAGTGGGTTTTGGTAAAAATAAACACTTCGGTAATGTTTGTTTTTTTCATATAATAATACTAAAACTGCAGATCCGACATTTTAAGAGTCAACTAAATAATTCAACAATTTTCAACAAACAAAGGTTCGCAATGTATTCAATTTCAAGTATTTTGATTTTTCATCGTACACATCGTATCCATTTCACTATAAATTGTATATGTGCGAGTTTAAAATACTTTCTTTCTACATAGCCCAGAATGCGGACGATATCCCCATGACAATAAATATGTTTCTTTAACATACACATGAATACTAATGAAAAATCAATTCTTCTTTCTTTTCCAAATGTATATTACAGGAAGACAACCAACTCGTCTATGCAGAACTTGTATTAAAACCCGCTGAAAACAATGAGCCACTGCCACCCAAAAGTTCAACCGAGTATGCGGAAATTGTTTATGTGAAAAAGGATGATAAAAAGTAAAACGACTCCCATACACACACACAGACAAAAAATCTACACATACATACACACAACTCAAAGTGGCATTCAATTCATTCAATTTAAAATAAACAACATAAAAAAATTAAGTGTTAATTAAGAAACAAAAACAAACAAAACGAAACAAAAAAAAAAAAAAGGTTTTCTAAAAACTAAATGTAAACTAAAAACTAAATCATATTCACTGCTCCCTCTCCAATGTTTTACTGTTGTTTCACCAATAGCCGTGAGGGCGAGAGCAAAGGGAATCTCGCAAAAGTTGCATAAATTAAATAATTATTATTTTTAAATATTCATAACAACACAGAAAGAAGAACAAATGCACAACAACATAAATATATAGGATACACAAATATATTAAAAATAAAATAAAAACACAACAGCAGCAGCAGCGTCTATTATCATCACATCATAATAAAATTAATAATAATAAAATATTTTCCCTGTTCCAACAACACCTGAAAGAAAAAAAATGCCATAAAATTCAAAAATAAAAATAGCCAAGGGAAAAATGTGGTTAACAAAATTGTTATCATTACAAACGAAAACGTGTTGGATATACAGTCAGGCACAAAATTGAACGGATAATTACGGTTGTTTCGAAAACTGATAGAAAAAATTACTGAATATTTCAAGGGCAAATTTTTATAAATAAAAAAATTATTAAAAACCCATAACTTACAGTGGACACTGGCAAGAGATTTAACCAATTTGGAAATTTCTATATTGCGAAGGCAATGTATAATATAAAAATTCAAAATTTAGTAAATGATCGAATAATTTAGAAATATTTGACTGGTGTTTAAACCACTCACGATCAAGACATTTTTTAAAAAAAGTTTTGTTTTTCATAAAAAGGGGTCCTGAGTTCGAATCCATTGATTTTTTTGACTTTAACAAATCCTTTTCTCTGTCCATATGGCATCGCTGGCTATGAGTGGGTTAAAGTTGGAAGTAACAATTCATTGTAAGTGTAAATCTGGGCTGAGCCGGCAGTCCTCTGAATCTAACTATAGGATGCTGATTTTGATATGCAATTAAGTAAACTAAACTATACTTTTTATTTGTACAGCCCTTTCGATCGGAGATCGAGCCCTGTCACTGATACATGATGTCCGTTTCCGTCGAATTCCACTACCAACCGACTTGATATCACTTCAAGACATTTTCGTATTTCTGAAGAGACGAATAGATTTATTTTTATTTTATTTAATTACAATACAAAGTAAATTTATATTCTAATTTTGGGTCCAAGGATAAACCGAGTGACAAAGACTATTTGGCTTGATTTTTTGCAGCGACAGACCAAAGCCTCTGGTGGGAATCGAACCCACAACCCCCACGCTGATAGGCAAGCACGCTACCAACTCGCCTACCGGGGCGCTTAGACGAATAGATATTTTCAATAATGTTTTGAATCACCGCAACAAGTCTTGTCTATCGGGTGTGTTGTGGTTGTCACCGTGTATGTTTTTCACTTTTCACATTCACTTCACCTAAGAAAAAGTGAGTTATCCATTAATTAACAGAAATTAACATAAACTTTAGATTTTTTGAAACAAATTTCAGGAACGTCTTATTTTATTTATATACAATTTTCTAACAATTAAAAAAAAATTCCGACAAGCAGTTATCCGAAAAACTGTCGTGTGTTGGACCACACTCTGGTACTGTAATGTATTTTGGCCTAATGAGGCGGTCAAAATGTCTAGTATTCTTGTTTGGACATTTGGCTACACACTCCATACATATACAATAATTTTTATTTTTTTATACTTTTTATATGAGTATTTTAAAACCACACTTTGAAAGTCGTTGTCAACATTTTTTTTTTAAAAAAAAGTGAAAATTATTAAAAAATATTTTTTTGTTTGGTGATAAACTTTAATATAAACCACCATGAATTTAACTAATTACATTTATCTATTTTTTATATTTTTTCAAAGTCGAGAAATGCTAATCGTGAGTTCAAACACACTACGGTAGTCCATTCAAAAATTATTTTCCTCAATTAAAAATTTTCAGCGACTAATTTAACATGTTTATTATATTAATTGATATTGTTACGCGTTCATTGAATTTATTTAACAAATACAATAACTATATGATCCGTTTTTTCTGTGTAGACTTTAACGTTCTGATGACAACAGCTAGCTAATATTGGGTCTTTTTCTGGATGAGAAAGGGTACGGCAGACGCTATTGGGCGATAATTTTTAAGCAAGAAAATATTGACTAAATACAGTTGTCCAAGATAATACGCTGTGCCAAATATTTTGAAAATCGATTCATATTTAAATTTATATGAACAGATAGAAGAAAAGGCGGATATTTGTTAAAAAAAAATTTATTCTCACGTTCAACATTCGTTGGACATTGTATTATAAGATTTGGCTCTACAATTTGACCCAAAATTGTTCATTATCAAGAGAATTTTCTGAACATTTACAGATGGTAATACAAATTGAATACCAGCATCACATTTTATAGATCCATCGGAGCATATCTGGAGTTTATATTGTAAATTCTATAAAATCTAATCCAACAAAGCGGTTTGTTAGAGGAGTCGGTTTGCTCAAACAGCATTTATGGCAAAAATTCGATTAGATCAAGAAGAAAAAGGAAGAGTTTACCAGAATACCATATACAGTACGACTGCCGTTTTCTGTAACTGTTAACTATTGAAACCATTTTTTACACCATGGCGTTACCTTAAAAAGGTCTAGAACCTTATAAAAAAAAATCAAATCTTTTTTAGAAAAGTCATCCGCCCTTCGTTTCCGGCACAGACCCGATTTACACAATGACTTTCCACCCAGGTTGAACAGGCACGATGTTTGACACTTCTTGTCGAATTGGTTAGAGAAGCAAGTGGGGTAGCAAAACAGTCACGAAATATAAATTGGGGGAAATTTTTCTTTTTAATAGAAAATTTTGCAAAAAAAAAAATATAAAAATGAATAGAATACACAGAAACAGGCATATGTGTTAATTTTCAAACAGTCATTGTGTAAATGCTCAGGACTTTACAAAGGGATTTCAAAAGAAAATGCCATGAAAAATCCCGGGAGTAGGGAGTAGCCATGTAAATTGGGACATATGCTCATGAAATGCTTATGACTTTATGAAGGGATTTCAAAAAAAAATATCAAGCAAAAACCAGGGAGAAAAAGTTGTACTACCGGTTCCAAAATTATATTTTTCATCTTTGAAACAACATGGGAAACAAAATATTGAATTCCGAAACTTCAACTCTGAGGATCTGAAGTGGAAGCGTAATATTTTCCAGCACGAAGTATAATATTTCGCTTCCTCCGATATAAGTTGCAATTATCGGCCTTAGCTATATCATGTGCCTACACGCTGTAGGTGTTAGATCGTTGTTAATTACCTCTCTGACCAGAAGAAAATAAATAAATAACATAAAATGAATGGGTTGGCAACCTATCATTAAGAATGTTTCATAATAATATTAATAATCGTTATAATGTTTAATAATTTCCAATAAGAAAAAATAACAGACTAACAGGTACTTTTGTTGACGTCAGCCCAGTTTCTGAGGATGCATCGAAACGCAATACTCGTATTGAACATTCATAAAAGTGCAACAACATCGAAGAAATTTGCGAATACCTTAATTTTGTTTAAATTTCCTTGACCCCAAGGATTCTTCTCATATCAGCCACAGTTTCTTCTCATATCAGCCAGCAATTATCCCTCAGTTTTGTTCGCCACTGTACCACGAAATTACATATATCTGCAAACACATTTTTCCTCACCGACATACATACCACACACGCAGACAAACATTTGTGACTGACTGTGGAGTAAAAATGAAAAAGAAAATATTTATTATCACATATTTTGTATTGTTCGGCAAATAAATATAACAAAAAAAAAAAAAATCTAATATAATTTTATATTTTTTAATTAGACTACAAAATGAATCTATAATTTTAAGCAAATCAATTTTGAAATATACACAAACGTTTTTTACGATTTAGCTTAAAATATACATATGTATGTATGTATACCATTGGCGTACATATGCATTTACCGGCGTAAGTAACATTTGACAGCTGAGCTATTGAGCTGTTAGACATTTTTGCAGATGCATAGATATGTGTGTATTTACCATTTCATTTCCATCCATTTTTTGTACGTGAAATATTACAATTACAGACGTTTATTTGCGAACATGTATTATTATTATAATAATTATTATTTTATACTATTCTTATTCATAATTATTAAATATGATTACTATTTTTATTGTATTGTGTAAGTTTAAGAGTTTTGTAAATTATACTTTGTACAAAACAGGTTTTTAAACATACAAAAACAAAAGAAAACAATGAGAACAAATCAACATAAAACATTTTGTAATAAATAAAATTGAAATTTTAAATTATAAACCTCAACGGATTGTTTTCTTTAAATGTGACGAATAAGCGGGTAAGATATGTAAGAGGTTAAACGTTAAAAGTGTGAGAATAAATATTAAAATTTTCAAAATTCAAAACAAAAAAGCGGCTCTGGATGTTCTGTAGACGTTATTAGATGACATAGAGATTTCTGTATAATTCTAACAGTCACGTTGAATCTAATATGCAGTTCACCGAATACGTGGCAAGATGTAATAGGAGTGATCAGAACTATTTTGACAACTTGAAACTCTCTGCAGGGTAGATTTGTTGGAGGGATAAAGAGGATTTGGTAAAGGGTGTTTTTTATTGAGGTATAGAACTTCGAATTGAAATAAAACACAAGAAAATCGTTTTAATGTCCATCAATTTGGCTTTATTGGAAGGATAATTTTATGCCATTAATGTTTAAATATTGGATGTTCATGCCATCCAATTCGGGAACAAAATATTCGGTTATCATGGCTCTATACCGGTCTCCATTAACGGTAACTGACTCTCCAGCATTATTTCGGAAGAAGTATGGCCCAATGACTCCACCAGCCCATAGAGCACACCAAACAGTCAGTTTTTGTGGATGTAATGGCATAAAATGGACGGAGCTTGCGGTAACCTTCGCGAACTGAACCATTACTTTCGAAATAAATTTGCACGATTTGTTGTTGTTCTTTTGTCAACCTGTTCATGATGAAATGGCAAACCAAACTAAATATTAATCACTTGACAGCTGACAAAATGGCCACCAGTTAAAAAAGTGATGCCAACTTAAAGTTCTATACCCCAATAAAAAACACCCTTTACAATAAAAGTGTTGATAAGTTAAGTTTGGAAGATAGTTGTCTTGGTACCAATGAGAACGGAGCTGTTATGGTCCCTGGCATAAGCTTGGTTATGATCGGAATTTCGACAGTAGTTGTTTAATTTCAGTTAATTTTGCCTCGTATCCATCCAATACAAAGCTTCTCCAGATATAGTTATTGGCAGTCACAGGTAAAATCCAGTACCCACTTTGCTACAGAGGGCACAATATGAATTATCACCGACATTTGGGGAACAAGAAATAGGTTTTTCAATTTCCAAAATCTGACATTTTTATTAAGTCGAAGACATAGATCAGGCTTCCCAATTGATTCGTCGATACATACTTGGCTTATGGTCAAATGGGTATGTATGACAAATGTGGCTGTAGTTTGGGTTCAAAGTCTGACCAACAAAAGTTTTCAATGAAAATAGAAAAGGAAAGAGAACAGAACCTTGAGGCACTCCTGCGGTCAACCTAGGCTCGTTGTACAACACCCCATCTATAACAACTCGTATAGAGCAATCTCTGAGAGAACTCGATATGAATCGATAGAATCTATTGCCGATATTAAATGCAATAAGTTTTGATATGAGTGCACAGTGCCAGACCCTATCGAACGCCTTGGAAATATCCAGAGCCACGGTCTTGTTTTCCAAAGTCGGTAAATGGATAGACTCTATCGCTCCGAAAGGAACACTAACAGGTCTCCAGTGTATCGATTTCTAAGGAACCCAACCCATAATCTCGATCAATAAGAAGGCCGTTAGATAGGAGATCTCGACTATCTATATCTTATGGATTCGAGCGTGAATATACCATATTAATCAAAGATCTAATCACACATCTGTTACAAGATGAAGAATGTCTCATGTTCTTGACAATTATTAATTTAAATGGTCCGCCATCTAACGTTTTTTTTTCAACTAGTGCTTATTTCGTTTTCGTTATTTTAGTTATCGGGCCATGTTGAACGAATTTGGGTTTACAAAAATTGAAGAGGAGGATATTGGCAACATTGGGTTTCAACAGGACGGCGCTACGTGCCACACAGCCAAAGCTACACCTGTTTTTGAAGATCGCATTATAAGGATTGTACTTTCAAATAAAAAAAAAATTTGAGAAAATATACAGTAGTTTTTTTTTATAGAATTTTCCAAAAAAAAAAGTATTTGACGGGCCGTGTTTAATTTTCATATTTTTCGAAAACCACTGCTGTCATATTTGCATTTGGCAACTCTAAGAGATCACTTTCCGCTGTCAAAACATCAGCCTAAAAGTATGCTTTAGAAACTTAATGTCGAAAAGGTTAACCCATTATTAACCTTCTTACTGTTATATCGTCGGTGTGCCGCGAAACATCTTAAGTCAATTTTTTTTGTGAAATGGACTTAATGATGCAAAAGTGTCCCAAAAGTCGAATGTAATTATTGTGCCAAATCAATTTATTCTATGCCCAAAACACCCTTATACTTTAAATCTTCAATAACTCAGAAACACAATTATGTGACTTGAGTTGGTTTCCCTGCATACCGACGATAGCTCACTTGTTTACTTTAAAGATACAATTTTCCTTTAGAATACTACCAGTGCCAATGCTCACCAATATTACTAGTGAATTGCCTCCTACGATTATTTGAGTCGACTCACAAAAGGTCGATTCCTACAGAAATGTTGAAAAATGAAGTCGACTTTTGAATAGGAAATTGAATCCGTATACCTGGCATGCTCTCAAACAAACACAATGCTTGAAGTCTTTTTCAAAACATTTCTGTTGTGGCAAAAAAAAGATATAAAGCAAAGATCTCGAACTAGAACAACAGAAACAAAACTGGTAAGTTTTAAACATAAAATTGCATTGTATTTTGTCGATAAAGTTAAACAGTAATTATTTTGTTTTTATGTTCAAATAAAAAGTCGACTTAAATCGACATGTAAATCCAAAAAAGTCAAAAAAATACTGTTTAACTTTATCTATAATATACATATGTATATCGATACACAGCTGATAGGGTATTTCCGAGTCATCGCTGTTAATACAATTAATTGACTATCGGCTAATTTGTACAAACACTAATTGGCCTTGAGCGCACTTGTATTTTTGATAACAAACTTGATGGACATATCTCATCACGTAATAGAAATCGTATGCCAGATAAATGGGTGGCCACTGAAAATAACAGTACGTGTATGTTTTATACCGACTTCCCGTTAGTCCTGCGATCATTGTCATTTGAAGACATTTTATTAGTTTAGAATTCCATTTAAGAAAGAGCCTAGTGTCACGTTCGCTTTTAATAACATCTTGGCCTGGAATAAATTCATTTCTTTTTTCCTATGACGACAACATTGTACCTAAATTGAGGTGAGCTTGCACTCCATTCATATTGTAAGTGTGTGTATGTGTTCACCTCTGGTCATGTCCTGAAGGACAACAAAGTACATTCTATTTCTGTTGTACAACTATAAAGACATTCATTGTTGTTGATGTTTGCTGTTGATAATTTTTAACAGCCGCCATAAAAGCAAATACTGGGACAACTTAACACAGATGAGAATTTGTCTTAAATCATTTGAGATCCTGAGGCAGAGCAAGGCCTTTGAAAAAGTGCCATGACAGCGTATATAGTTATTGCCATACATATTCTATTCACATTTGACATTAATACAGAATGAAGAGAAGAACTTGATAGGGACTGCATTTGGCGGAAGGATTGAATTACGACTACTATAAAAGGCGATTGAAGATCTGCCGGAGGGATTGTATTCAAGAGTCTATACAATATAAGGGTGAATAATCTGAAATGACTCCTTTTCTTTGCGAAAAAGGGGACAGTCTCCGACCACTCCGACGAAAATAATTCGCAAACTAAAATAGAAGTAGAGTTTCTTCGAGAACCTTCGAAGAGAACAATACTTCAGCGCGAGAGAAACACTACAAATTAAACGTAACGGCCGTTACCTTTTTTTTAAGCAGAAAACCACACCAGGCACGGGACTGAGAGAAAATGTTCCGGACAAAAGTCAATGATTTTTATAATTTCTATCAAAAAAATTAATTAATTATATCAAAAAAAGAGTATATGTGACTTGAAGTGATAGTGCATAAATTCATTTGAATGCAATTACAGATTTTTAATATTTACATACATAATAAGTACGGTTTATTTTGCTGCGTCGGTTTTGGACACGCCACGGGACTGAGACTACATGTACTGTTTTTTTTTTCGATATTAACAAATTAAAAATTTTAAAAACTAATACGTGGGTTATTTTAACAAATATAATAAGCTGCTTAGAACATATTTATAAAAAAAATTAGTTAATACAACACAATTTTAAACAGCCGGACACAGAAAGGAGTCATTTAAGATTATTCACCCATAAACAGAAATTCCTCAATCATGCCTTCTCGAACCATCTGGAATATAGTTCAATACCTTCTTCACTATGTCTAATAGGAGGCCTTTTTAAAGAATTCCTGAGCAATTCCTCCACTGTAGTTCCATGGATGTAATTCTATGTATGGGTACATATATGTGAATGTCTGGGCTGCATTTCATTGGCAACAAAGTGTTGGGAAAACTGTCTCACCAAAGTGTTATGAAGAGACAAGCGCTGCATTATTTCTATTAGGGAATAAGCAGTCTTTTATAACCATCGTCCTACAGGGAATAGACAAGATTAGTCAAAGGAAAATGTTGACACTAAAATACGGCCACTTCTGTTGGGTTTATGGTTACAGTGCCTCCTCTACTTTTAAAGTAAATTTCAGACAATTTTTTTTTCAATATTTTATTTTTTGAATAAGGATCAGTTATTATGAACAGTTCTTCATTCCGTTTTAAATAAATTGTGAATAATAGAGTAAAAGTTTGCCTCTTCGAAAACTGGTGGATGATAAACTCACATAAAACATTATACCGACTGAGCTTAATGAAGTGTGCGAATCAGTCGCCATCCGAGCAACTCAATAACTCGCACACCAGCCTGATGCGAATTTTGCTCAAAGATCTCGCATTATTCGCTGGAAAGGTCAAATTGACTCAACAATTGAAGGCCCGCGATCATCCGCATCATTATAGCTAGACATTCGGGGCCAGTTCGAAGCCAGATTTAAACCGTAGTATCCGGACAGTCAGTACACCAACCACACCTTACACAGCTCACTGATTCATGAGAAATCCCTTGAGTGTTAACAAATACTTATATTTGACTCTCACTTATTACTAAACATACAAAAAAGTTGGTCACCTAGAGACTCTGGAAAGGAAGGCAAGAGCATGAAGACAGTCTATAGCCTGGTGGAAGAAAACGTTAAATGATTTGTCTCAACTTTCAACTGTTCCCAATAAACATGAGATGATGCATAACGGAGCGGAGAAATTTATCCTCGGCAACGAAAACAAAAGTTTCGGTTGTTTGCTTCCTTTGGTGAACTGTTCGTTCTTTTATTTTGTTGGCACAGCCGGTCCCTTCAATGGCCCAGAGGTGATTTGTGTATGAGAATGAATGAATGAGACACGGCGAAAATAAATCATCGATGAACCGCAAAAACTCCAACAAAAGCATAGACAACGCTAAAGGCCTTCTTAAAGAAATAGCACAAATGTACACACACTCACTCACTCCCAATGAGGCAGACTC
The DNA here is from genome assembly GCA_958296145.1 of Hydrotaea cyrtoneurina. Lineage (NCBI taxonomy): Eukaryota > Metazoa > Arthropoda > Insecta > Diptera > Muscidae > Hydrotaea > Hydrotaea cyrtoneurina. The sequence goes on along the minus strand of OY282514.1, from coordinate 42,997,811 downwards.
GATAATTACGTGTGTATGTTTGTATGTGTGTAAGACATAACTCTGTACAACAAAAATCATTTAGATTTAAATTTTTCTTTGTTAAATTGAAAGCCTTCATAAGTCTGCAGTAATGAAAAATTTAATAATAATTTTTTCTCTAAAATTTAATTTTTCTTTTGAAAACTAAAGTTTATATCTTTCTTTACAACTCCTTTCATAAATATCGTAGAACGAAAAAGATCGGTGATGTTTTTTTTAAAGAAAAAAAAAATAATTTCCTTTCGCAAAATGTAAATCTTTTTAAATCGAAGGAGAATCACTTTCATAGAAAAAAAATGGAATTATTTTCGCGACCTTAAGGTGAAGACCACCAAGATCCATACACCATAGATATCACAACCGATCATAATAATTAGAATAATGCCCTGGATCTGCAAGTAGTTCAAAAAGGCCAACATGAACATATTCCCAAAAATTAAAAAACCCTCCCCAATAAAAAGAATTACAAAACGAAAAATCGGCGCTACGATGATGGCTGCACCTCGGGTCGAACATATTTTCAAATCGAAGTATTCAACATAAACGACTACAATTAGAAATGCACTGGAATATTCACTTGTATCATATCAGCAATGAACTCTGAATAAAATATACAAAACGAGAAGTCCTTTGTAGAAATGGATGTTATTGTTTTTGTATTTTTAAAAATTCCCAATATTTCGGTTGCCTTCATAAACCAGCATCAGGGGGTAATAAATTTTAAATACTTTTACTTACTTTTACTTTTCCGTTCGCAAGTCAATGTCTAAAAATATCGTGTAATGAAATACTTCTTAACTATTATAACAATTCTAAACAAAGCTTTGTTTTTCTATTGGACGCATAGTTTCGCCAGAAATAATTGATAATTTTATTATACAATCGAATTAATTCTGTAAAAACTCTAAGGAGTATTTGCATCAGGGTAAACAACTGTCTATTTTTTTCGACAAAGAAATGTATTTGAATGTGGAAGTAAGAGAGTGTTTACCATTTAATATCGGAAATATGGAAATTGTCCGCCTTCAGTTTGTGATGTAATGTCAGCCTTTAATTGCTCGCTATGGGAAATAACAAACATACGATTCACTCATATGACAACAACTATTTACATTCCTTGTCAAGCCTTAAGCTTAGTTAGATGACTTGTACATGTGACTTGCACTAAATTCACATAATAAAATAGTTGTAGACGAATTCTTGTCTGTTAATTTTTAATAATGGGGTACTTACTTCATGTCACTGTTTAACAGATTTTTTTACTGCTTAATATCGTATATGATTTCCTTGAACTTCCGTTTTGTGTGTGGCCAAGTATTATATTATCCATGGTCTTCCCAACCTGCACCTGCGGTTTCATTTATTCGAGAGACATAGCTGAACTAAGTTCATGTCGGCATTTAGCTCATACAACTCACGGCGTCCCATAAGCCCTAGATTTTACGAAGGCTTCATCTCGAAAATATACAGCACCACTTCACTTTTTTGTTTACACACAAGTAAAACGCGTGTTTGTAGCAAGTAAAGCTTATTTCCTTCTACACAAAGCTTATTTGGATGTAAATATAACTCGTTTGCTATTAGTATTACATATTTGTGTATAAGCAATAGCGTGTTTGGGAAAACAGACAACGAACTTAATAAATTCAACAAAGTACAACATTTGGGTGCAAATACACACTTAGTATTTGCAACTGTTTTCGTAATTTTTTTTCTGCATTTACGCTCTTTAAAATAAAAGCAATACCGAGAGAATGAGATGGATTGCTATATAGAAATTCACAAATTGAAAAAAAATAAAAAGTAAGCCAAAAATGCATACATCTACATTTGATATTTATCACCTACAAACAAGTTTATATTTGCGGTATGGAAAAATATATATATGTTTGATGCAAACTTGTTTGCTGAAATTTGTTAAAATGGCCATTTTTTTTCAGCGTGTAGTGGCTATTTGGCTGATGTTGTTTTTCATTATACCCTCACCCTAAGGGTAGGAGGGTATATATCATTTTATACGGCTCAAAAGCGTAACACCTAGAAATATTCAAATTAGAACCCAAGTGTCTTTGAACCAAATTCGATTCATGACTTTCTAAATAGTTTGAGCCAAATCCTTCTGTCCGTATGCCTGTCCTGCTGGTACGCACGATAACTTTTGAAAGAGTTAAACAATCGCTTTGAAATTTGGCATGAGTTATATATTCCCAAACTGCTTATATTCCCAAAACTGCTTGAATATGGGCTATATGGCCACACCCCTTCTGGTATCTCCCATACAAATGTGCCATCCCGCCTATCTTAGAAATCGTGTAATAATATCAATATGACCAACGCGATCTTGCCCAAATTCTGTATTTTGTAAAACTATAGCTAGAAAAAGTTTTGGACAAAAACATGAAAGTTTGGCAACTCCCCTTCTGGTACTTATATACAATTTTCGAGAAAAACCTCTACAATATATTTCTATAACATACGGTAATTTGAGGTTGCCATTATGAAATATGACTTGTATGTTTTTACTGAGGGTGAGGGTATATCAAAGAAATGATTTTTTTTTAATACCAGAATAACACCTCCTATTGGAGAACCCTGTATATATTGATGTATCTTTTCTACCTTTTCTACTACCTCCGATCACGAAATTTCTGTTACTTTCGGCCGGCTATATTGAGTCAGGATTGGAAAAAAGGGGCGTGGCACCGCCCCGCAACCTTAATGCTTGAAAGTGTCATATCTCATCCTGAAAAAATTGGCGCTAATTCATATAAAAATCAATATAAATGTCGTAAATATGTATGAAATTTCCAAAGATTATTACCGGAAAATTGTCACAGGCTAGATCATGAACGGCTGAAGAGATATTGGAGGTATGCCTATGATATTGGGATTGCCTAAATAATATAAAAGATACACAAATATTTTTGTTAATCGTCGTCTGTATTAACTTATTTTTATTTATTTAGATTGTGATCATTGTTTTCAAAGTAGGAGTGGCCAGATCTTCTTACTTACTATTACGAACATGCGGAAAAATTCCCAAATTGGTTAGCCGTTTTTAATATGCGCTTACTAACGAACATTCATTTGATATTTCTTTATATAGATAGAAGATATATACTCAATATTATAGTAGGTAGAACGAAGTCTGCCAGTCCAGCTAGTGAGATATAAATATCAAATGATAATATAAGATGTAGTAACAGTGTTTTCACTGGATCCATTGATACTTATGTAGTTTAAAACATCTACAAGACAACTGCCGCTTTAGTCAGATAGGAATGTTAGTCTAAACCCATACGTCAAACACAGTCTTAACAATGTTATAGATTGTACCGAATCGAAATGCATTTCAGAAGATTTTAAATGCTTTTTGAGTAAAAATATCATCTGTATGGGCTAAATCTACTGAAGTGTACAGTTCAACAGTCCCGAGTTCCAAATATGTCAAATGGATATTTTATGAAAGCAACTGTAACAAATGTTGCAATATTGATTAAACCAAAATTCTATCCCAAAGCATAGTGGCAAGTTTGACAGTTTGTTGGACAAACAATATGAAAAAAAACCACCAAAACTGCATCTAAACAAACTATTCACTCCTCGCCAGCGGGTGAGAGGGGAATAAATGTTATTTATGCATTGTTTAATCTGACAACTTAACAAACATGCAACCAGAAAAAAGTGAATTATCACAAACTTTAGAAAACATATCAACAAGAAGAACAACACAACTTTATTTGCACCCCCGATGCGCTGAAGCAAATGCAACAAAGTATGAGAAGGTAGTGTAGGCGAGAAAGACGGTGAGGGTAGAGATAAAAGTTGTTTCCTTGCTGTTTTTTTTTTTTTGGCACTGTCTGTTATCACAAGTTTTTCTTTCCGATGATGATAATCCATGGCACAAACATGAAATATGTGTTTGTGTGTTTCACCCATATTTATTTGCACTCATTCTCATTTACGAGCGTAGAACAATGGGGGATTTTGGAAAATATGTTAGCCAAAATTTGACAGCAATTGGCGCTCTCTATTAAAAAAGACCCTAAATGCAAAATCTCCCAAAAAAAAAACAATAATAAAGAATGCCTAAATAAAGAATTTCGAAAAGGCCAGTATGAGAATTTCTCCAAAATTCTGAAAAATCACGCAAGTAATTTATGAAAAATCGGCACTGCCAGGATTGAAGGATTCCACCATTTTCAGCTGATTTTGACGATTTAAATATTGATTTTTTCATTGTTAATTTTTTTGGTTACACAGTGCAACACAAAAATATATAACCATATACAGTACATGATAAAATACCAAAGAAAAGACCCGTGTCTCCTGGCTTTGCCAAAAATGTATGCACTTTTGGGCCCCCAAAGATTAATGAAAAAACGCTGATGTGGTCAAACGAACATATATGGAATTGCAGTGCATAGGTGTCTACATGCGTTTTAATATAAACCACTTAAATTATAGAAGTACAAACTATCTTACCTCTCCGAACCATTCATCGCTACAAGAGTCGACAGCTAATAAAATTCCAATTCGATTTTACTTGGTTTAAGCTACAGCGGAACTTCCATAACTCGAACTTTCTTAAGTAGAATCTTCTTTAAGTCGAAGCACTTCTAGTGGGATTTAAGGAGACAAATTCCCTTAAACAATTTTATTAAGTAACTAGCTGACCCGGTAGGCTTGGAAACATCAAACATATTGACTTAGCTGTATATCTAAAGCTGTAACTGTGGATATATCGTTATACAGGATTGGCCATGCGATTTATTAGTCGTCATTGCGAATTCAAGGCGAACTGTAAACTGGACACGCTTGAATTGAAACCTAAGTCGGTTGAAATCATTGAAATCATCAGATTTTTAACAGCTAGTCTTGTTCCAGTACAATTTCTTGGTTGGTTCAGGTTACGTAACATGACTATAACCGATCCTACTTTGAACTGCAAATTGTGCGGCGGCATTCCTGGGAATTGCCGTGAGTTAAGAAATTCAGTTGGATAGTTGACGATTTCATTTTGATCTCTAATAGATGACCATTTTGTTAGTTTCTTGACGTTTATGCAATTATATATTCAATGCACGTCTTCCAACCAGACAGTGTCCCGTTATAACTTAAATAACCCATGAGATGTCGGGTATTAATAGCGAAATCATTGTGCACACGTTTCTTATAAAGGGTGTTTTTTATTGAGGTAAAGAACTTCGAATTGAAATAAAACACAAGAAGATCGTTTTAATGTCCATCAATTTGGCTTTATTGGAAGGATAATTTTATGCCATTAATGTTTAAATATGATTTCGGGCATGTGGCCGCCGCGGCTGGCTCGAATAAAGCCAATTCTACAGGTCCAATTTCACTGAACAAAATGTTGTGATGAAAATCAGCATTGAGATGAATCTCATTTTCGGCCCATACACCAAAATCACGTAGCATTGCATGGTCTCGCGGCTTTAATTCTTGCACAAGCTGGATCTTGTAAGGTCGCAAGCCAAGATCTTTGCGCAAAATCTTCCATAAAGTTGATGGACAAAGCTCCAATTGCTGTGCACGGTGGCGAATCGATTCATTAGGACGGAGCTTGCGGTGAACTTCGCGAACTGAACCATTACTTTCGAAATAAATTTGCACGATTTGCAAGCGTTGTTCTTTGGTCAACCTGTTCATGATGAAATGGCAAACCAAACTAAATATTAATCACTTGACAGCTGACAAAATGGCCGCCAGTTAAAAAAGTGATGCTAACTTAAAGTTCTATACCCCAATAAAAAACACCCTTTATAAGCGCGGTCACATCTGTCTGGATTCAATGCAGTCTCTAACAGACACTCACCTATCTAGTGTTTCTGAGTAGGATCTATCAGGCAGTAGAAGCCTAGTTGTGTGAAAAAAATACCTACGGATTCCAGTTCGACAGGAATCTGTAAGGTAATACCGACCCAGGTAAGGTGAATGCTAAACTGCTTAATCCTCCGTTTAAAAATCTCCGACCATCGAGGGCTGGTTTTTATTCCAGAAAGACTGAATCTAGCGATTTAATGGCAGCATGACTCTAAGAGAATACATATGTTTATCCTCCCTATGGCGGGGACGTTATATCTCAGTAAGTTTGCCACTTTATTAATTTCCTTAATCTTAGCCCGGGCTATATGTAGATATTTGGAGATGCCTACATTATTATTTAATTTGGAGCAGTCAGTATGGAAGTCGATATGTAGTCTTGTACCTGGTGTTCTGCATTTCCAGCAATCCCCACCAGGCTGAAGTCTATAAATTGGTTCGAACAGTCGTTCAGCCAGTTGGTGGGTTATAATAGCTGATAAGGCAGGCGTCATGTTGAGGATCACACACTGACCATAACCAGTGTATTACAACATTATCTACAAAGGCATATATGCAGACATGATTTCCAACAATCTTTTTGGTCGTAGCGATGGCGGCTTTTTAGTCGCTTTGCTTTTCCAGGATTTGACGATTGATTTGGTCGTTGATATTCGGCCAGAGGCAACGGCTTTTTTCTCACCAATATTTCCAAAATCTCCCCCACAGTGATGTCGTTCGGCAGTGAGTGAGTAACCGGAATGTACATATCCTTCGAATGGGTTTACATCAATTGCACCTGTACCATCATCATAGTCGGTCGGCAACTTGTTTGTCGGTTTGTTTCTATATTCATGTCGAAATTTTTTGGAAACTAAATCTCATCCAGTCACTGAATGAATGACTGACTTAATGTACAAATTCAGGTTGTTGTTTTTTCTATCTCTCTTTAGTCCCCCTTTCTTCATCGCCATGTTCATCTCCCGTAATGTTGTAATTCCTACCATTGTTTTTTTCTCCAATTTGTTGTGATGTCACTTCTAGTTGGCAATACATATTTATAAAGTTGGATATAGATTCTGTTGGAAAAACACCAGCGAAGGCATCGAGGAATGTGCTGGGTTTTATTCACATGGACGTAAATGTTACATGAAAATGGAACGGAGACCGACCGAATCAGAGCCAGACACAAACATACGGGGAAGCCAAAAAAAGAAAGAAACGGCAGAAGCAGCAACAACAACGAAAATAATTGCCATAAAGTATAAGTTTTATTTTAACTGACAACATTTCTGTTTGATCAACTTATTTTTTCCTGTTAAAACGTAAAAGTTTATGTTATTTCATCCACTCACTGATTTTGCAGCTGTATGCAGTCGTATGACTCCGTTACTACGTGGGATTAGTTGAAAGTTTTCTAGAATAAAAAGATCCTACAGCGATGTAAGCTAGGTTATGTAGAGAACATGGTTCCAATATTAATCAAATTGAACTTGTCGTAAATGTTGAAAACAAATAATATTTTTTAAAGTATTAAATAAACAACATCATCCAAATGGCCACCACGACCAGGCTTACAGGACCATATCCTTTCATGAAATTGTCCATAACCAAATCGCAAAGTGTCTGCCATATGTCCTCGATAGCCTCACGAAAACTCGTTGCTTGTGTGGCACGTAGCGCCGTCATGTTGAAAGTAAACGTTGTCCAGATCAATATCATCATTCTCCGACTATAAGAAATCATTAATCAGTAAGGTCCAATTACTCCGTCGGACCATAAACCGCATCAAACAGTCACATGTTGAGGATGGGGAGGCTTCTCCACAATAACTCTTGGGGTTTCCGAGCCCCAGATGCGACAATTTGGCTTGTTGACGTAGCCACCGAGGTGGAAATGTGCCTCATCAGTCAAGATGATTTTTCGACTGAATTACGGATCATTTTCATGCATTTCAAGGACCCAATCAGCAAAGACACGACGTTATTGATGATCGGCCAGCTTGAGTTCTTGTGTTAACTAAACTTTATAAGCCTTAAGTCGTTATGAAAAATACGGTGTAATGAGGCTTGTGGAATGCCCAATTCCAAATCCTGGGTTTTCTTCCACACTTTGGGCCACAGCAGCAATATTCTCAATTGTTCTTGAGCAACGTGCACGGGTTTTATTCTTCATATCACTAACTTGTTCCAACATTGTATTGCGGTCCGACAAGGAGCTTCATGACGACCCAAAAATGCTTTAGTTTTGCGAACTGTGACTGCAAGATTTTCACCATTTTTATAGCGAATTTTCAATAATTTCAACGCGTTGTTGAAGCGTGTATCATTTCATTTTTAGTAATGGCGTAGTTTCTACTTGTCAAATGTCAAAGAATAAAAGCTTTAAAAGTGACAGCTACCGAAATACCGTGTAATTCAAAATAACACTTCGTGTGGTAAAACCCTTTATAAAAAATAATACTAAATCAACTAATTTTTGTGCATTCTGTAGTTGTCTAAGTCATTTTTATCCATGTTCGGATAAAAACATTTTTAAAAGAAATTCAACAATTCTCGAGTTCCTATCTCATACAACCTTCGAGAAAAACCAAATAAACTGCTGTAAAATTAATTTTTTAGACCTAACATGATATTAAATGAAGCCATCGATATACTAATAATATTTTTAATAATATTGTATTGTTAATTCAATATTTTTAAAAAAATTATTTCGAGGGGTTGACTATGGTGTGAACGGATTTTATAAACTACCCTTCATTTATTTTTTATAATTTGTTTAGCACTCTAATGTCCATGGTCTAGAGAAAGAAGAAACGCAGAAATAGAAAGTTAAGTATAAGCATTTCTATTAATTTAACGTAGAATAGCAAATTTCTGAAAAATCCAACGAGTTTCAATAACATATTTGGCTTCTGTAGCTTCTAATCTAATGGCGGTTCACCCCTTGATTAACTTTCTGAAATAATAGCCCTCTACAATTAAATAACTGGGAAACTTATGTAAACTTTTTACGAATTTATTTCAAGTACATGTATGGCGAAACAAAAATACAATATTGTAATCATTTGCCAGTCAGCCTCCTTCCAAGTGGCAAAAACTCAATTTTAGTTTTCAGTGGTCTGAACATTTTTGACCTTGCGTCCACGACCCTTAATAGCATCGCGAGCTAGATGACGTCTCTTGTTTCTTTTGCCGGCTCCGAAGCTGGGGCGTCTAAAGCGTTTTGGTATTTTAACGGCACCGGTATTGTCGCCAGCAACTTCGTTTCCAGTTTCCTCAGCTACAGGAAGATCAGTATTCTCTACGGCTTGAGCGTCTTCGGAAGCAAGCTCTAGGGTCATAGGTTTGTTTTTCTGCAATTTGATGGCTTCACGTATTTCCTTGGTGAGTTTACGTCCACGACCTTTAATAGCATCGCGAGTTAATTGACGCCTGAGGGATTTTTTGCCAGCTCCAAAGATGGGACGTCTAAAGCGTTTTGGTATTTTAACAGCATCGGTATTCTCCACAGGAACTTCGTTTTCCTTTTCCTCTGCTACAGGAACATCACTATTCTCTACGAGTTCAACATCTTTGGGAGCAAGATCTAGAGTGACGGCTTCATGGACAACGTCATCTACATTTTGGCCAACTGCCAGAGCTACAAAGCCGAATAAAGCGAGCAAAATGAAAGAACGCATTTTCTTGAAATGTTTTCGATTAGAAGACTGATGGTGATTTGCCGTAATGTTTCGCCTTTTATAGTTAACATTTTGCACTCGGTTTTTGTATGCAAATATTTAAACTGTGACAAACATAAATACTTCGCATGGGTTTGATTATTTGAGTTTGATTGCTCGTTATTGTCACAAGTGTCTCCTGGAGTGGGTAACATTTCATGGTTCTCTACTTTCATCAACTTGTTTGATTGTTTGTATGATATATTTATTTATTTGCTCTCCAGACACGTTTCAAGGTACTTTCAATAAGGTAGTGGCAAATGTGTAACAAATAAAAAAGCAAACATTGAAAATGTCAAATTTTGTGTCTGTTTTTGCGTTCTTTACTTTACCTAAACTAATGACAGCCCCTTTTATGTCCACGGAAATTATTCCATTGACGCAATTATGTTACCTTAGTTGATAAGTCAATATGAGTGTTCATGTGAGCTGACATTTGACAATTAGTGCGAGTACATTTGGCAAAAGTATTGTTGGTATTGTTCGTAAATGTCTTTGATTAACTTGCAGACAATAAAATCCATTTGTCTTTATGAATGAGTACCAGGAGTTTATTACCCATTAACTAACAAATTAAGATAATTGTCAAAACTTTAATTTTGCAAAAAAAAAATAATGAATATGAAAAAAAATGTTGGCTTATTTTAAGATTGGTACATTATACTGGCTAAATCGTTAAGGTGTTACTTACAAATATTATTTGGGACGTGCCCTTTACAGTAGAGAGAAATATCAAAAATATGTAATCTAAACAAGTGTAAAATTCTCCAATGCGAGCCAGAACCATCAGATGCAATAAGCAGCCATAATTAATAAGTAGTGAATTTCTTATTGATTTGATTTATTTGGCCAGTAGTTTCTACACGCTGAAAAAAAATGGCCATTTTAACAAATTTCAGCAAACAAGTTCGCATCAAACATATACAGTGCTGTCTGGGTAGAGTGAACACCCGATGCAATGAACACCGCGTTAGAGTGAACACCATAATTTTTACATTGACTACTCTGTAGAGTGAACAGTCATGGACCTGAATAGAGTGAACATACTTTATAGTAAGTTTTTAGGTTTGCCGAAAGAGAGAAATAATAAAAAAGATTACAAAAATTAAAGAGAACATAAAATAACGGTAAATAACGATTTGCTCTCACAAATACAGTATACCCTCGATCAATACAACTGATAGAAATCCAGAAAGTTGCAGAAACCGTGGAGCTGCAGTAACAAAGAAAAAATATCTTGAGTGGTGTTAGGGCATTACTTCGATCAATGCACATATTAAAATGTCGTATTTATGGAAAAATTGCGTCGATGGTGTGCCATGTAAATAATTTGGCTATTTTAATAATTGCGCTCATTGAGGTTTGTGTTGGTACAGAATGATGAGGACAATGGCGAAACATCAGAATACAGAAATCCGATATCAGCTGATGAAGCCATTAAGGTGTTTGATAAGGGTATCGAATGGGCTGAAGCTAATACTAAAAATTTCGCGAATATACAAGCTCTACATTGCCTTCGCGATCAAGCAGTGCAAATATCGTTAAACAAACCGAAGAAAAAAACAACTATTACACATTTTTTTTTTCAGTCTTAAATTTAAACATCAGTATTTTATCGAAATAAATAAAATGTATAATATATAAATGCATTTAAAATAAATAAAAAATTCATTTTAAATACAAAAAAATCAACCTCGATTTAATGAACAACCTGGGTATTATGAAATTGCCCGGCAAAAATTAGTTCACTCTACCCAGACAGCACTGTATATATATTTCCATACCACAAATATAAACTTGTTTGTAGGTGATAAATATCGAATATATATGTATGCAGTTTTGAGTAATTTTTTATTTTTTTTTTTTAATTTGTGAATTTTTATATAACAATCCATCTCATTCTCTCGGTATTGCTTTTATTTTAAAGAGCGAAAATGCAAAAAGAAAATTTTCGAAATCAGTTGCAAATACACACTTATTCGCACTCAAATGTTGTACTTCGTTGAATTTAATAAGTTCGTTGACTGTTTTTCCCAAACACGATATTGGTTATACACAAATACGTAATATTAGTAGCAAATGAGTTATATTTATATCTAAATAAGCTTTATGTATATGAAAATAAGCTTTACTTGCTACAAACACGCGTTTTACTTGTGTGTAAACAAAAAAAAAGACATATTTTTTTGCGTGTATGATAAGTACTGTAGAGGGTCCCCTTAGCCCATCCTAGTATTAAAAGAGGTCTATTTCCTCTTGGCCCACTTTACCATTGAAGAAGTATTGCCTATATTTCGAATAAGAAGTAGTTCCCCATCTGTTTCTTCATGGAATGTTAAGGAAAACAAGTAAGCAAGTGCATCCCCTTCAGAGAGCAAGGTCCCTCTTTAAGTTTGATTAAACCAGCAGTATCTCCTCTTCTGAAAAGTATTGTGTAGGGCCATGGGTAATCGGTTTATTTAGAAAAGAGTCTCCCATTTTATAATTAAAACTCACTTTTGTTAACAAAATCTTAATATACGCATTGGATTTAAATTAGTCTTTAAGATTAGAATGTTGTTTGGTTTTCAAAGATCAAATCTAATACATATCTTACATACACTTCCCTATGAAGTCTGTTCTAGTAGATCATTTGCAGCATACTGACGTTTTGTTGTAAGAGGGGCATGGTTCCAACTCGTAATCTTCTTACACTTGATTTCCCTCAAACAGGATATCGAATCCGTGCCGCAAAGGTTGCCAAGTTTAATTATGAGAGGTACCAGAATAGACATGGCTTTGAGTTCCACTTTTTTCTAGTAAACTGTAAATAGATAAAGCATTACTAAATACGTAATTTCGATATGAATATATTTGGAGTAGTAATATTATCAGATTTTCACAGTGGGCGGAATGATTTCGTGAGTGAATTTCATGCCATTTTGTTATATTTCCTTATATGTTCGAAGTAAGTGAATGTGAATGTGCCTGAGCCAAGAATGTTGTCAAGTCATAGAGATCATGGAGAAGATTTAATTTTATTTCCATAGCCAGGGGCAGTGAAAAAATACATTTCAATTTGAGCCCATGATTTAGTTTTTGATCCTCAATGAGCTACTGGCCAATAGACAATTTAAGGTAATACAAATTTTTACATTCAATTATATTTACTAAAAAAAAAGCCCATGAATTAGTTTTTGAACCTCAATGAGCTACGAATCAATAGACAATTTAAGGTAATACAAATTTGTACACGTTTTGATGGGATTTCATACAATTTTTTTAGCGGCGTTTTAAAGGGGGCGTAATAGACGCTTTCATGGATTTTTTTGCCAGGATCTGCCGATTAGTGAAGATTTGGTCGACGTTGATCTATTCGGCTGGTTCAGTTCGTAGAGTTAGGGCTTCAATCTTTCACACAATATGGATGATTATATCTTATATGGAATGGAAAGGAGACTTTTCCGTCGTAATTGGAAGGCCGTGGTGGGGTAGGTAGTGTGTGCGACTATCACACAGAAGAACCCGAGTTTGAAACCGGGAAAGACCATCAAACATTTTTCGGCGGCTGTTTCCACCTCGTAAATGTTGGCGACTTTACGAGTAAGAGAGCAATCTCTAAGCCATGTAAAACTTCTCTAGAAAAGCATTAGCCGTTCGGAGCCGGCTTGAAAAAGTAGGTCCCGGTCAGGGAGTATAACTACAAGTTATATCGTACACAGCTCACTGATTCGAGAGAAGTTCACCGTCTGTTCCTTCATGGAATGTTAAGGGAAATAAGTAAGGAAGTAAGTTGGCTCAACCGGGTTTATCTAATTTCTTATGAATTGGACATTGCATGCAAAGCTCCCAGTCATCAGGCATGCTTTGATACTTCTTCAATGCTCATTGTGAATTACAAAACCGCAGTTACCCAAACTACTCCATTCTAGTTGCTTACCCATGTCGTACCTCCTGCCCAAACCCACGCTTAGTTTCCCAAAAAAAAAAAACAATCTACAATGTTTGCATCAGAATTTGCCACAATTTCTAGTTGAATGGCAAACCAATGCGGTTTGTGTTCTTCTTATCTGTTGACATGGATGATGTTTTCGAGGATACAAATGATTGTACGTTAACTTCATCGGTGGCAATTCTTCGGTTTCTAGACTCAAAATTTCCAAAAAAAAATGAATATTCAGCGCAACAGTTGTGCCTGCAAAGAAAACCCAAAATAAAAGTATTTAAATTACTTACAATCTTTTTCTAGAATAAATTTGACATAAATCACAGGCAACAACGAGTACTGCAAAATGAAACTCACCAAAATTGCAGAAAAGTATTCAATTACAACAGCGAAGAAAGCCAGACAAAGCGGAAGAGCATGAAAACAAACTTATTAAAACAAAAGTTTATGAGGGGAAAATAAGAGGTTTTTTTTCTTATTTTGTTTGGTACTTATTTTCAATATTCAGGGGTATGATTTTCTATACACTCAAACAAATATATCGATGATGTTATTTATATTGGAGTAGCTCGCCCAAACTGAATTAATTAAATTGTTTACACATTTTTTTAAAATGTTTTATTTAAAAAACTTTAATTTAAAAAATTAAATTTTAATTTAATTTAATTTTTTTTAAATTTTTAAAAAAAATTGGAGAGTATTATATAATTTTTATTAATATTTCAGTTTATTTCGCGTCGCAACTCCAACACATTATCAAAGAAATTAATTTTTCACTTTTGTTTGGGGTTGTTTTTCATTTTTATTTAGGGTGTTTTTTCACATTGAAAGATTGCTCCAAATTTGGGGCGATTAATCAGACTTTTGTTTTTTTTTTGTTGTTGTTGTATTTTTATGTATGGTTGTATTTTTCAAAATATTTCGAGGATTTCATAAATGGTTTGGGGGATTTTTTAGAATTTTTGGGGAAATTTTCATACTGACCTTGGGGGGGATTTCTCATTTATTTTGGGGAATACTTCGTTTGGGGCATTATTCAGTTTTTTATTTCCATATGTTGCACCCTGCTTCAACTACGATATAATTCTATTTACACAAAACTAACATCTATCAAATATCATATGTACATAGTTTCGTTCATGGTTGACAACCGATTTTAAAGGTCTTACCGAAATTAAAAAAACCTAAACAATCCTCACGATATATTTTTTTATGTAAGAATCCGCACGATATTTTTTTTATGTAAAAATACATGACAATTGTCCAGCAATTGCCATTATTTTTTGCCATTATTGGCTTTATATCCTTTTTCTTTGAGTGTATTTACCTTCACAAAGAAAATGAATTCGTTATTTCATGCGATAAACTTTAAGAAAATCTTCTTAAAGTTTTATGCTCATAATTAAAGGGGAAAATCATTAAAATTCTATTCAAGGGGTTTTGTGTCGCAGAGTTGTGGAAGACGGCGTGCTCGCACACAGTGACTGCGATGCATACGAATCGCGTAGCAATCAGGCTGGAATTGCTTATTTATCTGGGCCAGTTTATCATTACGAGAATAACAACAATTCATTTATCATTTTCGTACTGACACTTGGCTGAGCCATCTTCAGATTGTAAACTTCCGCCAGCAGTGCTATTGTATGACAGGGCCTACAAACCAACTGTGATGTGTATGTCGGTGTGTGTAATGCTTTTTGTCCGCTCATATCTGTGTATCTTTGCATCAGCAGATCGAGTACAACGTGGTCCATGCCGGCGTATACGTTGGCGAAAGCTTGCTGTCAGCCTAAATATTTTGTATACATAATAATAATATCTTTGGACATTGAATAGATATGTTATTATTTATTAGATGCTGTTGGCAGACAGACAACTGACCATTACTCTGCCGGCCGAAAGGACGCAGGAAGGAGTAACAAAGGTCCAAACAAAAGAATGTTAAGAGAAAGAAGCCAAGGGAAGCCATTCAGTATGGCAGGCACACAATCTTTAAACGTCACTAAACGCCAAACCAAACTCATCATCATCATAATCATCTTTTCGCCATCGTCCTCATCCACTTAGCCATTCATCGCCTTTGTCAGCGTTTGCGCGCGAGTGTGTGTCTGTGTAGTCTGGGCTTGTCAGCTTTAGTTTCACCAGGATTCACATCATCAACCGGCCAACTCCTTCTCGTCTCCTCGAGATAAAACAAAGAATGAAAAACAACCAAAGCGACGAATTGCCATAGACAAATGCAAATGTGTCCAGAATTTTCAATTATGACTTGAAACTATGATTATAATTTTTCACTTTCAAAATTATTTTCCATCGTTTGTTGTTTCTCGTTTTTCTTTTTTTTTGCATTTTCTTACCAACGTGAAGGATGAGCGCTCTATGACGTGTGAGTGTATTTGCCGCACAGAGGCGTTGCATTTGCAGGGATGGAGGGATTATTAAATCATTTCTATAGCATTACTCTACGATTGGGGCTGGAGCTTGTAACACTTAGCTTTCGAAAATATTACTTTAAAGTAAAATAGAAGGCCTTTATTCCATTGCCAATATTTTTCAAATGAAAACAAATAATTCAATATTTCAGTGTTGACTTTAATTTTGTAAAATATTTCCCATATTAGCATGTAATGTTCGAACATGGTAGCAATAAAGTAAGGCCAAGCAATCAGCTGATTTACAATTTTTTCTCGCAGCGCTCTAAATTGTCAAAGTTGACAGTCGATGTTTTTGTTTACATTCAGGCAACTGTTGAAATTTCAAAAAACGTTTATTCAAATTATTGAAATTATTTTAATAAATTCAAAACAATTCAATTCAATAACAAAAATTAACTGTCAGTAACTTTATTTTATATTCTTGACATATACAACTTTGACAATATAGAGCACCAGAGTTGTATCTGTTTACCTTGTTTATTGTACCATGTGTTCGAAGTAGATTTTTTATTTTTTTTTTATTAAATTTAAATTAAATGAAAACAATCATTAAAATGTGAACCTGTCATATTTTAAAGAACTTTTGGAAAAACTAACACCAAGGGTTTGTAAACTATTAACGCAAGGTACAGTGTTGTCGATAGGCCCCACTCACAAATCGCGGTTATGTGAGTCATTCATCGTTTGCCTTTTGTCCTCGATCTCCACAAGCCGATGGTCAAATGAATATGAATGATAGAGGTTGCTACAGTCTAACCCAATAGGACATCACTGAAAATAAGTAATAGAATGGGAAAAGAAGATGGAAAAAGGGCGGAACCTTGTGACACTCTTGTTGTCAACCTATACTCGTTGGACGAGACCCCATCTATAACATTGGCAACTTTCCAATGTAAAGGGTGAATACAAGCACAGTTCAACTTATTAAAAAGATTGAGCTAGCCTCGAAGATCACTTACATAGGACAAGTGCTGAAATACCATCCGGAGGCCTGGAGTTTTGTTCGAAAAAATATCTGAGACATCGAACTATATACGCTTTTGATCATGGAGAGCGGTTGACTGCTTTTAGGCAAAGGTGAATTCTTTGCAAATACTTCAGCCATAAGGTTAGCTTTGTCAACCGGGACAGTGCATATCTGGTCATTGTTAACAAGAGTTGGTTAACCCCTTTAGCGAATGTAGAAAAGCTCTTACTTCCCCTGGGATAATTAAGAACTTTAGCACTAAGAAGTTTTTTGCACCTAAATACTCTGACACACGATGATCTTTGCTGCTTTCGTAGCAGCTAAGTAGTGGCAATTTTATTTGAATTGAATTTGAATTGAATTTTTTTCCATTTTGTAACTTAAAGCCTGACGGCCAATTAGAACAAATTACAATATGCAACATATTAAATAGAACTACCAACATTATTTCAACGCCAATTTCTGAACAGCTTCCAGTCTGACTAAAATAAATGTGGTTATTCCAGGAAGAACTATTTTGTCCACCACTACAGTAGCAGTATCGATATTATTGTCTAGGAAACATTAAATTACTGATTGTAATTCTTGAGCTCGATACGTGAATTTTCATATAAATACATTGTCCGCTGTGTGACTGGTTTAGAAGTGGATCGAAGATCGGAGAACGAAAAGGATGCTGAAATTGTGCAATGAGACACAATGGTGTCTTATTTTCAACATGTATAAGTCCAGACCTCGTAATATTCTTTCTACTACTGCATTTGAATACGGTAATTCTTATGCCCTGCCAAAGCTGGAATGCATCTTGTCCAATGGATTTTTTGAAATTTTTTGAGGGAATGAGCCTCACTGTCAAAAAAACATATGATTCAAAATAAAAATCGGGCATATATCGAAACTTCAGAATCGTGATTAAACACAATATCGTGAAAAGATGCCGAAGCATTTAGACGGCATAGAAAAATCAGATTTGCATACATACTACCAGTTTGAGTGTAATTTTTTATTAAAGATGTGAAATCCAGGAGTGTCAGACTCCAACCACACTAAAACTCCTCGATACACTATTCTACTTATCCTATGGAACTATTGCCTATTGCATGGTGGCACATAGTAATGATTATGATTGATTATTCAATCTGCAATCTTATTGAAATACGTTGAACAATTGGGTTTAGGTTATCTTTAACATTTATCATGAAACCTTTACCGATGACAGGTTTTCGTTTTCAATCACAATTTAGTGAAGGTATGTCTTTCTAACCAGAATTGGTTTATAACTCAAAAAATCCTGACCAGAGAAACAAAGTTTGACAATTTTTTATACTCAGCGAATCATCAGAATTGTATAGTCGTTATTCTATATACATTTTTTGTTATTTGGTTTTTCAGTAATTGTTCCAAAGTCCTTCCACAATATCGCAACAATACGGATTACTGTCACGGTTAAATCGATACACTAACAGCCTGTTTTTATAAATTTTAAATTGGATTCGTTGGAGTTATAGAAACACAATTCAGTTTCTTTTCGGCTACAGACGTTTCTGTTCGTCTCCGACGTATACGTTTTATAAAAACTGGCTGTAAATACTTGTGCCACACAATAGTTCAAGCCATCATGTTCACGTTCCACCCAATGGTTCAGGTCTCCGCAGTAATTGTTGTGTTTCCTAAGCAAATAGGTTGAGTGACAGTCACGTCGTTACTTAAATTTTTACGCTCAAGGACTCATCGGAGATCTAGTTTATTAAAAAATTAGTTATTTTATTGTCTCTGCTAAATTCGAAACTGTCCCGAGCTGATAGCGGTAGCTTGGCTACCACCGACGAACTGAAAGGTGTCTACTACGCTTACGACGTCTCTGCTAACAAGCCACAATTGTAATTGTAGACCCGTATGCATCGTTCTTTTCTACTTAGTTTTTGGCCAAATGTAACTGGGGAAGAATTTATCATTTTAGACCATGTTTTATATTTTTTATACTTGTACTTCCTACACGTCCTGCTACATATTCGCTTTGTCCTTCTTTTCGTTTTTGGAGGGTTTGTGTGTTTTTTTTTTGGAAACTCATCAACGTTGTTATCGCCGCTACCACTACCGCAGCATTGCTCGATTTTAGCTCTAAAACGATGTTTGCCATTATTTTCGAAGAGAACAACTGACAACACAAATTGCATTCAAAACACACAGACACACGGAAAATTATATTTACAGTGGAACCAGTCAACATCATAATGTGTCACCAAACTGTGACCACATTGAGATCAAATTGTCTATTACAAACATTACTTACTTACTTATCTCCCTTAACATTATATGAAGCAACAGATGGGGAACTTCTCTCGAATCAGTGATCTGTGCCCGATATAATTTGTGTACACACTGACCTGCTGTTTAAAGCCGGCTGCGACCGGCTAATGCTTTTCTAGAGAAGATTTACATGGCTCAGAGATTACTCTCTTACTGGTAAAGTCACCAAAATTTACGAGATAGAAGCAGCCGCTGAACAATGTTTTGATGGTCTTTCGAACCTGGTTTATTCTGTGTGATATTCGCACACACAACCTACCACGGCCTTTCACTGTTACAGGCATTAGAAAGCTTAAATCGACGTTAATTTCTGAATTTTAAAGATCAGACCACACCGATACAAGGCCAAAATATATTTGAAGGGCCAATGTAATCTTTTTAAAATGCTGTCGGTCTGATGTGAAACACAGTTGGTATAGGTGGGGTCTCATTCAATGAGCAGAAGCTGACCATAGGAGTGCCACAAGGTTCTGTTCTCTCTTCTTCTTTATTTCTTATTGTCATTGACGATCTGCTGGGTTTGACTGTGAAGCCGATCTACTGCGTGCAAAGTACTATATCCGTCCGCACACTCAGTCCTTATGCAACCTTATGTTTTGGACACAAATGAACTCCTCGGCGAATGAGCTCCTCGGTCGTATCCTTGTAAGTTCTTGATCTACTGCTACTTTGATCTTGCCACCAGTTTAGTACCCGATTCGGTGTCCTCTCCAACGGATGAAGAAACAGCTCCGTGGTCACAGTTCTTGGCGTTGATGTTAACCGCAGCTTGAGGCTTCTTCATGTTGTCACCCTTGTAGACACGGAGGAAGGTAGTTCGAAAGCCATAAAACACCTTCTTCTATGGCCCGTCAAGTGGTGGTAAAGGGTGACTCTTTAATATTATTTGGTAAGCTAATTCTTTTCTTTGGTTCTTGATGAACTTGATTGACAAATTCGGATAAAATCTCTTGAATTCAGTTCAATGCCTTTTGTGCAATCATAGACATTTTAAAAATGCCACCCTAATATATATTGGAACCAAGTTTCCATGTGCACATTTTACCGCCAAATATTAACAAATAGGTCTTTGCAGCAAAGTCATTCCACTATTGATAGGTTTCACTGTTCCCACACCCGGCCATATTCATTTTATTTTTTGAATTAAGTTTGGAATGTGTTACACACACAGACAACTACTGCTTCTAGTCGTAGGATAAACGAACTAAAGGTTCATATTAGGGGATTTTTGGCTTAAACTTAAAGGCGTTACATGAACACACACACCAGCCAGCAACACATGGCTATGTTCATAGACATACATGTATTTGTAGTATATACATAAGTGTCTAGCTGGTGAATTCACACTACATCTACAAGGATATTCATGTTCATATTCATAATCATTTCATTCATATTCATATCGTTGATGTATTTATATCTTTTAAAATTGGTTTAGCAATTTATCTTGTTGTACAGACGGGAAAGTTATTGCAACTTAATTTTTATTGCCAAATAAATTATATCTTTTGCTGGCGTTCAGTGGTTGAATGGGAGAAGAGTTTTACTTTTACTGTGTGTTAATCTATTGGATTAGATAATTGAATGATATGATCAAAGTTCTAGGTACATTTATTATGGGAAACATTTACTCATAGTAGCCCATTTAATGAAGAGCTACAGAACTGTTCTACCTTTCGACCCTCTAAAGTTTTTTTTTTTTGCGAGAGCAATAGAAGACTGTGTTAGCCTACCAGAAAAATTAGCCCAATTCAAAATGATCCGAAAGAAATATACTTCAGAGAATCTGTGGTCTTATCTGTGTTAACGAGCAGTATAGGAACCGTAATCTGTTTGAGATATATCTCGATATTATTGTAATTGCGCACAAAAATACAGCGATTGCGCTGGCTATTCCATGTCGATCAGATGAAATCAAACGCTCCAGACAGAAAGGTGTTCGACGACAATTACCAAGGCAGGCGAAGACTGGAAGGATCACGAGATTGGTGGATGGATCTACTGGGCAAAGTGCCCTGAAATAATTTATTATTATTAATTACATTAATTACAATACAAAAAAATGTATATTTTAGTTTTGGGTCCAAGGGTAAACCGGGTGACGCAGACCATATGGCTAGATTTTTGCAGCGAATGACCCAAGAGTCTTTGGGGGACTCGAACTCACAACGCCCACGCTACCAACTCGCCTATCGGGGCGCTAGTAAATAATTTATAAAACAGGCCAAGTGAGTAATTTTCAATATTTTATTCGCAAATTTATTAGTAGGATTTGCAGAAGAGTGATAAAAATATGAAACTAATTAAAAATGGACAGAAGTGGCAATTTGTATGGAAGGTAGTAGTAAACTCTATTTGAAAAATTGCAATTCAATTCATAATTTCTTCGAGATTTATCATCTTAATATGAATGAAATATGACACCTCAAATGCACAATGTCCTAAAAAATTAAATGAAAAATTCATGGAATTAAGAATTCCCAAAAATAAATGAAAAAATACCCAAAAAAAAAAAACACACACACTGCGTCAGTAATAAACCATTTGATTGGATATTTTCGTCAACATTGGTCTGTGAGAACCCTTTATGGTGCCGAAAGAACACCTACCGTACACACTGGTCAAAATATTGAACTTGTACCGGAGATCGTGCAAGGAGGCGTTCGGCACAACTTAGCCTCACACGGCTGTCGCTGCAGAGAGCACGTATGTGCGAATCAGAAAATGGACATCACTTACAAGATCATCACTTTCAAAGTTAATTGCAAAAAAATCCCCAAAAATATACTGTAATTTTTTAAAAAAATAAAAATAATATAAAAATATAATAAACGCATAAATATAAAAGTTATAAAGCATTTAATCCATATAGCTTATTCTGCGCCAGCCTGTGTAAGTACACTGCGGTCCATTACTTTTCGACATTCTCTTGTATTCATTTAATCTCTTACAAAAAGAAACACCGAAAAGAATGTTGCAGCGTTAAATGTTCTTCGAAATATGAATCCCTTATCCCTACATGTTACCAGATCATAAACTTTGCATAGTATATGATGCCCTGACAGCACCTTAACTATCGCTCACCTCGCGAAGATTATTTCGGGACAAAATCATACCATTCCGTTTTCGGTTATATGACAAAACGCGCTAAGCTTGAAACCCTAATTGCATTTCGGCTGGCATTGTGAGGTCTACGACAAAGTGGAAAAAAAAGTTTAGAACTAACCAACACCAACAGCGACAACAATAAAAATAACAATAGCAAAAAAAAACCTTTTTAGTCCAATTATTTGTGAAATTATCTCACCCATCCAACTTAATCCAGTCACTGTCATTGTTTGAGAACAACTCTATTCCGTTTTCGTTTTGGCTTTTTTTGTTGTTTGCTGTTGTTACTGCTGCTATTGCCGTTGGTCTGAGTGGGGATTTGTTGTTCCCCATTTTGCAGCCAAACATTTTACTGGTTTGCTTATTTTCTCCATCCGATCCCCCATCCCTTCGTATTGGCTGGATTTTTTCCGTTTTTTTGTGAGTTTTCAATAATTTTTGGCGTCGGTAACGCTGTCAACAATACTCCGGATTTGGCAAACAAAACCAAATATTGAAACTCACATATTTTGAGAATTTCTTTAGCAAACGTCTATTCAGCTCAACACCATTTCAAATTGGAATTTGAAAAATTGCAATTGGAATCAAAACCAGTATAAACTGAAGCGGACTAGGAGTATTCCTGGACAGATCAAAGCATCTTTGAAACGAACCAACAACCCCCACGCTGATATGCAAGCACGCTACCAATTCGCCTACCGGAGCCCTTGACCGAGAAAATAAGACGAATTGTTATATAGAGATTAACAAATTGAAAATAATAAAAAGTAATTTAATATATATAAACAAGTTACTGTTTGTAGTATGGGAAAACATGAATATTTTTGATAATTTGTTAAAATGACCATTTTGTTCAGCGTGTATGTGACCAAAAGTCAGAGACTTAGGAACTCCACGCTGCTGTGCCGGCACAAGTCAAATGTATGATTGCATACACGAAGACCAAAAAAAATGTTAAAAATTATTTTGCATCCGGTCATATACACTGTGGTATTTGCACAACATCGTACGTGTAAGCATATTATGTTTGGACACAACCATAAATATATTCGGGGTAGAATAATAGGAAATTGTAAAACCATATGCTTATGTACTAACATATGGAGGGAATTTTGTAAAATGTATATGTTAGAACATATATATGTTTGGGAACATTGCTGCAATATATTTTACAATGGCTGTTTTTTTCTCCGGGTAGGTAAGACAGATGAACATACTGAAGAACGGACTGTCTGTATGCTATAGTAAATATTTTATGATTGTACAAGGATCCATATTGAATAACGAACTTAATGTAATGAATAACGGACCTTAATCACCGGAAATACCCTCCAGAACTATTGAACCGGCGGCAAAAAGCATTGGTGTTATTTGCTTTTCCCCGTGGATGAATGTACCATGAGTCCCATCATTTTCAGAGATGTCTGGATATCATTAGACAATTGTATAGACTTTGATGTCCATCTGGTTGTCCTTCCAGTATGTACTGTGTGTGACTATCACAGAGTAAACATTTTTTAGGGGCTGGTGCCACCTCGCCAAGTAAACTCTCTTTTCTACAAAATGTATTAGCAGTTCGGAGCCGGCTTTAAACACTGGGGCACATCTCACTGTTTCGAGAGAAGTTTTCCCTCCAAGTAAATAATATTGTCCCTTGTGAAGGGACCAATGTTATGTTGTGTAGGTAACTTGCGTATTTCCCTTGACATTCTATGAAGGAACAGACGGGGAACTTCTCTCGAATCGGTGAGCTGTGAGTGGTATAATTGTGTATGTAATGAGAATTTGAACTTAGCCTAGCAATTTACTAAAACCTCAATATTTTTGTAAGAATTTATTTTCTACATTAATTTGAGTCCAATACCACAACCCCCTATTTTAAATGGAAACTCACAATTTGAATTGTTTTCTCCTGAGTTCTGCACTTAGATCTTTGTCCAACTTCAATTGGAAATGGTGTATGTTTGGACATGTGTGTGTGTGTGTGTTGTTATGAAAAGCAATTGCTGACACCAAAAATCGACTCAAACCAACCACAACCAACGAAAACTATCCATGTTCTCAAGCATGTGTGTGTGTTTGAATGTTTGTGCATTCGAAATTTGGAAGAAGAAATATACGATTTCAGTTTTCGATGCCAAATAGGTTACTTACTATAGAACAACACCAATAGTAGCAACAACAGCGCCAACAGTTCATTTGTTAGTATGTTTAGACCACCTATTACTAATACTTCTGTATGAACAGCTCATACCACAGCAGACTCTTAACCCAATCCCCTTCGAAGAAAAAAAATGTGGAGAAAAGCGAAACTATAACTTTTGGACTCCTCTAACTATGAAGTGTAGTGAAATTTTGTGGTCTACTCCGTAAAGGAAATTGGATACCATGTATACATATATAGTACTCGTACACAATGAATTTAAAAGTAAAGCTTCTACCAGAACTGCCATATATGGCCAAACTGGCAGGCATAATTACACTCCAGCAAAAGAAATAGTTGATATTATAAAAAAAAAAACGTGAACTGACAAAAGTAACATTGACTGACTGATTTATCACTGTCCTGACCAAACGTCTGAGGCAAGACTCATGAACTTTGGGGAGTATGTAGCCTTTGCGTCCTAGACATTCGTTAGGAAATTAGGATTGGAAGGGGATAAAAAATGGGTGAAAACGGGTAAAATGTGTCCCCAAAATCCTCCGAAATACGAAAAAATACAACATAATCAAATATTATGATTTCTGTTGAAAACTTGGTCCACGACTACGATTGGTAACAACTGTTGCAAATGAGTTAGAGATGGGACGCAAAAGGGGGGCAAGATGGGATAAAAATGGGACAAAAGGACAAAAATTCTGAAAAAGTTGTCACAACAACAGATTTTCATAATTTGAAAGAAAAAAATTTCATATAAAAAATGTTCCAAAAATTAAGAATGAAATATTACCTAAAATTATGAAAAACTCTCCAATTTTGTATGAGATTTTTTTTTGGGGAATTCTTCATTTCTTTTTGCTGTTGAAACCACCAATTGCGTCCCGTATTAGCAAGCCAAACCGGCAGAATATCGTACCACCAGTCTCATTATTTTAAAGAGAATTGCAGTCTTGAGTACGTTTAAACTGGGAAATTGAAATCCTACGCCGCAATTGGGTATTCTAGAAAAGTGTCCCCAAATATCAATATGCAGCTTAGCAGAGCTCAGGCCTCAGTCTGATGTTTAGATATTTGATTATTTTTCTCCATCTTTTTTAATCTTTTTTTTTTCAAAATAGTCGGAAGAGGAAATTCATATTTTTCATACTCATACGTCTTTAGTTGCTACACCGCATCGTTGCGTTACGGGCAGCATTCTCACATTATTAGCATGTTTCCACTCTCAGTAGATGTGAAAACTAACAGGGTTTACCCTACATGTATCCCGAAAAGGCATACTCCATGAACAAATTCCAAAAATGGTGGGTCTTAGGCCCAATAAATGAGTCAAGGTTGATCTTCGTTTTTCGAACTGAAGTTAAATTTCAACTTTATTTTTTCAGTCAAAGTTTAAATGTAATTTAATCGTCCCGAAAGAACGAAAGAAGAAGAAGAACACAATTATTTTGGTTCACCAAATTCCACAAATAAAATCAATTACATAAATAAAGCTGCGTGTAATATCGTTTTAATTAGTTTAATATCGTTTCAATTATGTATGCATATGTATTCTGAGAAAAGTGTGAGTGTTGCCACATCAACAGCCGAAAATGGGGATTATTTTGACTGATCACTCAAAAACGTATTTGAAGTTTAAACATAGTTTTATTAGACACTGAATTTTACATAATCGTCGTTTAACTACGATCTCATTTATTGACCCTTATAGTGTTTGCTCATTTTTAAATGTCCCCGTTGGGCTACATTGAAAAAGTATTTTCAAATCATACAGTCGGGTTATAAAGAAGCAGGGCATATATTCATCCACAGCGAAAGAACTTTAAAATTAATTATGTTAGTTCTCGAACAGAGGGTTTGACTGTCACCATATTCGCAAGTTTGACTTCACCATAGTCGCAATTCTTTTTGCGGTGGCTGAATTTTCCTACTTGATTTCAGTGAGGATTTTTGTTGCTCGGAATTTTTAATTTTATCAATAGTTGAGCCCGAATGCTCTTGATTTTTAGGATAGACTTAAGTTCGTAATAGAATAGACATAAGTTCGAAATAAATACTTGAAATTACCGGAAACTGTGATTTATTTAAGGAACATTTAGATTAAATTTATATCACAATATCCTTGTTCTAAGACAATTAAATTCATTATAGGATGAGTTCGAAATTGATTTAAAGAGAGTTCACCGTTATCTGGTCTCTCTCAAAAATAGTTCTACGATTTGTTTCTTACCTCACTTTAAATTGGA
Source organism: Hydrotaea cyrtoneurina (assembly GCA_958296145.1). NCBI lineage: Eukaryota > Metazoa > Arthropoda > Insecta > Diptera > Muscidae > Hydrotaea > Hydrotaea cyrtoneurina. The sequence goes on along the minus strand of OY282514.1, from coordinate 42,971,097 downwards.
CTTACTTTTCCTAATAAATATTTAATTACACTTAAATACATCGGCACCCATTTTCAATGACTTCTTTTCCAAACGTTGGTTTATTATGTGATAGAGTCTTCCGTAATTAACTACTACTATTTACTATCACATATTCCGAAAAACGACAAGCAATAAAGCAAACAAATAAATCAAGTATTTTATTCTTAATATAAGAATTTTCTTACTGGGTTTTAAAACTATCCCATTTATATTTGTTTTAAGAATAAATAACTACGAATCCTACTTATTTTATAAAGACGATTTTAGTTCAAATTAAGAACATTTAGCTTGATTTTAGAATGTCATTTTTCTATCTGTGTATATGTCGACGTGCATGTTCATTTGAAAAATGCTGTTGCAAGAGTAACATCTCCCAAGAATTGTTGCCGTCCGCCGCTGTAAACAAAAACACAATGTTGCCCTGCACCACGAAATTGTCAAAGAATTTGGAGGAAAGTACGGACAAGCAAATTTAATTTCATAAATACTTCCACATTAGTTTTTTGTACTTCAAACACGCCGCAGAATTCTTTATTGACAATAATGCACAAAATTTAACTTTTTTTAATACGACAAAACGGTCAAACACAATTACACAATAAAATTATCTCATAAATGGACACAAAAAAAATGTGTTGGAGAACTTTAACATTCGCATGTGAAAATTTCACTGCCAAAATGTGGGTGTATTGGTAAAAAAAAGTGTGAGTGTATTAAGTTTTTCGAACAATCACTGCTCAGTGTAATGACTGGGTTAATTTCTTACAATATAATTTATTATAACAATCAAAATGGGCCGCCTTCAACATAAGTACAATTTTAAAACAAATTTAATCGTAATCGAATTTATTGTGTGGGAAACAAGGGTTTGCCAGTAACAAGGTTTAACCGAAGCAATGTGAAGTGGTAAATTGTATTCAATTCTACTACATTCAACCAAAGACTATACAGAGGGCATATGTCCCAAGTTGTTTTTTGACACATTAGTTCGGGAACACACTCTAGATATCAGCAATTGGCATGGCAATATTTTAAAAATAATGTTTTGTTTTAAACAAACACCTACTTTTTTAAACAAATATTGTTTAAATACCCTCTTGGAAATGTAGTAGTCTTTGATTCTACATTTCTCCTATCAATATTATTTTGTATTTCATTACATTTCGATAGAGATTTTTTTCCGAGTGCAATGTTTGTAAGCATTCTTCGAGCATTTGAAGCATCGTGCCACAGCCAATGACCTGGAATTGTGTACAACATTTTATTGTTCAATCACCATTCTGAAAACAGCTTCAATAAGTTTCAATTTTTTGGTATTTTTTGCCCTCCATTTCAAAGAGATTTAGATTTGCTCATCGTTTGGTATGGTATTTTATGGGTCCGTATGTCAAGCAGTGCATTTCCCCCAGTATGTGTTGGTTTGTTGCTTTTTGCATCGTACATATGAGATATTGAAGGAGTGGTGTCCACCAGAACATATGGTGTCTGATAGTAAATTAGGTAAACCAAAATCGGGGACACATTTGATTGAAAGCTATACACAATTTGAACGCGACTATCTACAAAATGAAACAAAAGCTTTTTCATTTCTATCTTGGATGTTCTTGATCTGACGAAAAAATGAGAAATTGTAATGGGATTGTAGTTTGTTGCGAATGTATTTCACACGAGTTTTGAAAAGTCTTTACCTGAAAAATCTTTTTGTTGACGAGCAAAACTGCCGCATCTGTGGACCAAAGAATCCGCATGTAACTGACGAGAACCCAGTGCAACCGCAGAGGGTGAGTGTTAGCATCATTGACCCCATTTTTTTTTTTTTTTGAATTTGCGCTACAAACTTATTTTCCTTAACAAAAATATTCTTAACAAATCTTAAAAACTTCAAAAACAAATCGCATAGAATGTCTCATATATGACTGAATGTAAATTGTTTATCCTTTGGTATATGTACTGCGAGCGACTGTCGCGAAGATGAGCATGTGTTCCGTATGGTGTTGGATATTTAACTTTATGTAGTTCCAGTGTAGTCGGAGTAGTTGAAATTGTTGATATTCCCTCGCCTGCCGATGCCAAGCCTGTCCGGTCCACCCAGAGGCAGCAGACATTTGCAAATAATGTTTTCGTTTTTCTCGGTAAATATTTGTATTTATCCTGCGAAAATTTATGACTATCAAAACCTTAATGTTTTTGTTTTGATTTTTGTATACGAGTGAGCATTGGACGCGCACACACAAAACAAACTTTTCATCTGTCTGTTTCACTGCCTCCGCTGACATATAATATATTTGTTTAAGTGAATCTGTGTGTGTGTGTGTGTGTGAGTAACTGTGTGTATTTTTATATGTGTAAGTAGGTGAATAAACCCGAGCATTTCCATGTCTGAACAATTATTTTTAATAGTTTAACATTTAAAACTATTCAAGTGAATCCCCAGTTTCGGAGAATCCAAATAAAACACAAGCACAAATGAATAGAAAATATTTTCGTGTGAAAACAATTCAATTGAAGTGAGATGTGGATATGCGAAATAGAGTTAGAGCCACAGTTGTGTGAAGCAAGTGATCATCAAAACAAAACAAAAAAAAAACCATTGCTACACCATTTAACCCTACAATTTCCAAAATTACAGTGGTTTTTGGAGTATTTGAAACTTTGTACATTGTTATACATTCTTTACCCGGTATAGGAACAGTTCGGCCGAATAACGAACTTAATCTATAAGTTAATGCGTCATCCGATCATTCGGCGATTTTACAATGTAGGAACGAGCCTCGTATCCCAGCTAAATGACCTTATTTGAAGGCAGACAATAGTATTGGATTGAAAATAGACCGAGGCGCTGGTTAATTACCCTACCCTACTGCTCGGACTCTATAGACGACAAGTCCATTTTCGATTTTATTTTTACTAACACTTGAGGGTGCCCCTATAAATACAATGCACTGTGTTAGCGATGAGAAATAAGGGAAGGAGGAAAAAAGGGAGTAGTGTTTTTTGGCCTTGAATTTGGTAATGTCATAGCAGACAGGAAAACACTTGCAAGAAGATTATTCCACATACGAACAACCCGGCTGAAGAAGGAATTTTCAACATTTGATATTTGTTCCTCGTGCCAGACCCTCTTGGAAATATCTAGAGACACGACCAGACTTTTACTAAAGCCGTGACTCGGTCGACTCCTGCGTTCCGAAAGGAAAGACGGACATGGCTCAAACGATTCAGAAAGTCATGAATCGAATTTGGTTCAAAGACACCTGGGGTCTAATGTGGATATTTCTATGTGTTACACTTATGAGCCGTATCAAATGATATATACCCTCCTACCCGTAGGGTGATGATATAACAAATTGGTTTAACAACATATCAAAAAGTAAACAAGGATTTTCTATAACTGTTCACCTATTCATGTGTTCAAAAAACATAATTAGTAAAGGTCAAATTCATCAGTTTGGATTGAGTCATACTAATTGAGTATTAACAATTTGATTTATATTCCTTCATTTGGGAATTTTATGTATTTAGATTTCTTAGACTGAAAATATAAGACAGATAGGTAATACAATGTAAAAAATATTTTTATTTTATTGATTTTTTTTTTACTATTTTTTATTTAATTACAATACAAAGTAAATGTATCGTATATTAAAATTTTTGGTTCCAAGGATAAACCGGGTGACACAGACCATATCGATAGATTTTTGCAACGACAGATCAAAGCCTATGGTGGGAATCGAACCCACTACCCTTACGATGATACGCTAGCAAGCCAAAAATGAATGAATAATAGCTATATGCTGCTGGCTACCTGAGTACAGAAAAGGTTAACATTTTTTCAATTTTTTTTACATGCAACTTTTCGAGACCTAATTGTCATAACCCGAACTAGTCCGGTAAAATCAATGGAGTATTTAATAAAAGCAAAAATACTCGATTTATGTTAATGATCTATACTTCATTTTAATTGTAATATATGGGTTTTTGATAAAAATATTAAACATTTATGTCACTTGTAAATTTTATGATTTAAAAAAAATTTACAAATTCATTTTTTTCTATTTAAAATTGCTTATAACTCTGAGACTGTCAGTTAGAAATCGAAATAGGATACATTTTCGATTAATAACAATTTAAGACTTTCCATTGAAATAAAATTTCGGCAATTATTGTACTCAGGGGGACTGCAGAATAATAAGTAGTATGTAACAAAAAAATGTTTTGTTGCATAGTGTAATGTACAATAATAACATAATTTATTTATTTTTATTTAATTACAATACCAACTAAATTCATATTCTAATTTTGCGTCATAGGGAAAACCGGGTGACACAGACCATATGGTTAAATGTTTAGTAAGGTACAATGACTCTGCCTAACCATAACCCGCACCAAACAGTCACACGTTGAGGATGGAGAGGATTCTCAACAATAACTCATGGGTTTTCCGAGCACCAGATGATTTTCCTTGTTGACGTAGCCACCGAGGTGGAAATGGGCCTCATCAGTCAAAATGATTTTTCGATGGAATTCCGAATCATTTTCATGCCAAGGTCCCAATCAGCAAAGACACGACGTTGTTGATGATCGGCCGGCTTGAGTTCTTGTGTTAACTGAACTTTATAAGCCTTAAGACCCAAGTCTTTGCGCAAAATATGGTGTAATGACGTTTGTGGAATGCCAAATTTCAAAGAACGACGAGGAATGGACAAACCTGGGTTTTCTTCAATACTTTGGGCTACAGCAGCAGCATTCTCAGTTGTTCGTGAGCGACGTGCAGGGGTTTTATTCTTCATATCACTTTCTACCACCAATTTCTGTATTGCGGTCCGACAATGTGCTTCAGGACGACCCAAAGATACTTTAGTTTTGCGAACTGTGACTGCAAGATTTTCACCATTTTTGTAGTGAATTTTAATAATTTCATTGCGTTATTGAAGCGTGTATCGTTCCATTTTTAGTAATGGCGTAGTTTCTACTTGTAAAATGTCAAAAATTAAATTCGACTGCACTAGCAGCAGTCGCCAGTATTGCCATTGCTTTATACTTCCTACACCACAGACTTTATGAATCCAACGGTGTAGCTTTCTATGCAGGTAACAGCGCGTCATGCCAAAGTATCCAATGCTATAGTAAAAAGTATAAAAATTCAGTTTCTTCAGCAGACAAATATTTTAAAAATTGGTGGGGAAAAAGTCAATGAAGTCAAATCTCAATCAATAATATTTCCCCATAATAAATCCCCAAATAGAGTTCTTATTCAAAAGGCTAAGGTTCAAGGCAGAGTAATCAAGTTTTCGAAGAACTAGCTATTGATCAAAACCTTTAAACACCATTTTCCATAATATATGTTAAAATACTGTAAAATGCGGCAGTGCACCTTCGGTTATATGAAATATGTACTAGATGAATTTCCACCTACGGTTGTCTGATTTTGGAAAGGCCATGCCAAACCTCAGAAAAAACGGTTATAGACACCAAAAACATGAAATGAGATTACTCACTAACATATACATATCTGTGTACGTCAGATATATCTGTATATGTCACATATATTTGTAAAATGAAAATATGTACATTTGTATATGGGCATTTCCGCCGATCCGTACGTTCGCGACCACATGTTTATTGCTATTATTATGAAAACTAAAACTCGATGAAAGCCATCTTTTGTACTAAATATAGAGCTACCAAAATGTTATCGAATCACAAAAAAAATCGAGAAAAAAGATGTGTTCTATATTTTTTGTACATCAAAAGCGTACGAACGTAGGTTCGCGACCCACGGAAATCACCATATACTAAACTGTGTATCATTGATAGCGAATATAACTCGTAACATTAGACTGGAATTTGGTTCTATTCATCAGTAATATTAAACAGCAATTTTGACTGTTTCATGGCGTGTAGTTTTCAAAATTTAGACATCTCAAATTTATAGGGCTTATGTGTTTTTTTTAACGTTTTCCTTTTAAAGAACTTTAATCAATAAAGTAAAAATGCCGAAACTAAAGGTAGAAATACCTTTAAATAGCTTTTTCATTTGTCCACCCCCACTTAGAGTTTAATAACCGACCTACCTCACAAAAACTCCCATTCAACGCCGGCAGGTCTAATAATTTTTATTGTAATAATTTCTGCGTGCAGAAGAAAAAACATTATAAAAATTATATTCACATATATACACATAAATGTATCAAACAATTTCACATCTGACCGTGTGGCATCGTGAGCAATAAATCTAATTTGTTGGCGCAAAAAAAGCGCATGCCAGCAACAACACCAACAACAGCGGCGACGACAACAAAACGTACAAACCAAATTTGAGATGTCTTTATTTCATTAAGGCCAACTAAGCTTTAAATACCAAAAACAAAATCAAATCAAATTAAAGTGAATTCTAAAGGACCAAGAGAACCGGCACAATATTGTGGCTAAAACTTTGAAAGTCCTTTGCCTAAACTTGCGCTCTTAAGTAAAAAAACACATATTCAGCCAAATAAAGAGAATATGTCATACAAAAAAGCTTTTGTCAAAAGAGAAATCAAGCACAAAAGCTAAAGGCTAAGAGAAAGTACCAAACAAAAGAGCATTCAGCTGCTCTTATGCCAAACATAAGTTTGTGATACTTTATGGACGGCTGGGTCGTAGTCTTTTACTCACTCAGCGCTTTCTCCCGCTCTCTCTCTCTTCTCAAAGTCCTTTAAGGGTTTGAGCGCCTTTTTTTGTTGCCACTTCTAACACATAAAATATAAATTCTCCCATCAAGGTCAATTTCTCACACATCACATGGCCACCTCATCCATTCACACATCCCACTCATCGAAGCATTCATCCGTCGTCTGCTGCGTACAAACGAATGTGTGTGTTTTTGGGAGTAGGAACACTCGTATGTTACACATTTGCCGTGTTACTTTGATTGCTCCACAACTTGTTTTGTGTAGTCGGTGAAATTGAGTTTTCCTATTGTGGCACACAAAAAAAGCTTTTAAATTTGAAAAAAAAGGAAAAAATGTGTACGGCTTTTAAAGGTTCCCTTCTTCTTGGGCTTTCTATCACTTATCACATTTGGGATTATCGACGCAGACTGATTCTCGCTTAAATTACTGCACCCCAGGGTGTCACCAAATGATAACATGACATTAAAATCGGCTTTAATGTTTGTTCGTTTTTTTTTAATGCGTGGCGTTTGGGTACATGTTTGCCAGCCAATGTCTGATACTTGATATCTTACGACAAAAAAATGGGTTTACTCAGAGGTTGAACATAGTGGATTAGAAGGTGAAATAAAACTTTTTATATATCTTACATATGAACATTACAGATAGTTACAGATTAATTCTCCAATAACATAAAACTTAAGATGATTGATTTGGCAAATCGGTTTTCAGGGTAGACCCTGATAGTCAAAAGTAAAGCAATTACAATGACGTCTGTGAACCAATTTCCATGAAATCTTTAATACTGAAATATTTACCAAAAATGCACTGAGACTGTGTGTGTTTTAATTATGGAAATGTGTATATCACACATTAATAACATAAGCTATGACAGATCCAATATTGAGCTCAGAATACTTAACGATAATGGTGCAACCTTCAGACAAATTTCCCTGGACCCGTCTGGAAATATGAAGTTATCCAAAAAAATCAATTTTTCTTTGAATACCAACATAACACATCTGGTTGGGAAACCCTATGTTAAACAATTGTATTTCTTATTAATACCCTACACCATACTGTGGTACAGAAATATTATATCTCTGTGCATTTCTGTAACAAACATTTATGTAGGGAAGAATGAGTATTGGGGTGGAGTGAAAACAAATATTTTTTTAATTTGAAAATTTCACACTCGGGAGAAATAATGAAAAAAAAATTTAACAAAAAAACATACGATAGAACTAGAAAATATGACAGGGTATTAAGTAGTAGCAATTGTTTTGAGCAGGCCGAAATACATGTTTCTTCAATTCCGGGAAGATAACACCAAATTATTTTTTCAAGCATGGCATATTAACGATTATTTCTTCATAAAGTATAAAACTATTATTAAAGTAGTATCACCTCGATTAATTTCAAAGCAGTGGTAGTTGCAAATGTTTTGAGCAGCACTGTCTGTTAAAAAAACATCCCTAGAAAAACGTTAGCCATTCGGAGCCGGCTTTAAACAGCACATCACTGTAAGTGGGTATTCAAATTATATCGCGCATAGCTCACTGAATTGAGAGAAGTTTCCCGTATATTTCTTCATGGAATCTTATGGGAAATAAATTAGTAAGTAAACCCTAATCTTAAGGCAAAAACTTCCACGAGGTTGGAATTTTATGGTAAACAACAGACTTCGACATATTTTTTTTTAAGTTCGGATTGGTTTTTCAAATATCATAACTTATAGAAATATAATATTATACCCAGTAGTAGTCGATTACGATTATGTAGTCTAATATGAAATTGAACAAGTAAAAATTTAGAAAGATGTGGACCGGGACGAATTAGTTACACAGAGTTTCATTACAATTACTTGGTATTCAGGTCGAAATATGAAAATTTCATAGAAAAAGCATTGTATGTGATGCCAGGATTATTTTTTCCAAAAAAGTTGTTACTGAAAAATAAAGTAAATTAAATGTCTCAATTTTAAAAAGGAATGTTTTTTTACGATAAAAATCAGTTCTGATGTACTCTGCTCCCCTGTGTGCAAAACTTGCCTTAATTTTTTTTATGTACGTTTTTTTTACTTGATCTTGAAAATAAATTGTCTGATATCTTTGAAATACATTTTAAAAAATCATCAATTTATCACTAAAGATAAGCCGAAAAAAGAAAAAAGTTCAGAAAAAGTCTGTCATTTTGGAGTGTCCGTTTTGAGAAGTTTTTACTAAAGCCAAAGAACTTGCATTTAAATCGATGGAGTATTTCAGATTTATGTACAATTTAGTGAATCTCCCATCAAATCCTTTTATTTATTATTAATTATAATACAAAGTTAATTTCGAGTCCAAGGGTAAACCGGGTTACATAGATTTTTGCAGACCGAAGCCTCTGGTGGGAATCGAAACCACAATTCTCGCGCTGATAGGCAAGCAGTCTACTTACTCGACTGCCGGGGCGCTTTAAATAAAAATATACACCAATACCTCACTTTGCATTGTGGTTATGTTCCGAAAAAACGACGCAAAGTGACTTATGATTTGTATAGCAAAGCATGTGAAGATCAAAGATCGACAAAGTAAACATTTAAAAAACAAAACTAATATAACTCTGCCAAAAAATTAATTGGAGAAATATTTACCTATTTTTTAAATGTTTTGTTCTCTTAAACAAAAAACAGTAATAGACACTCCATAGCCTCGTAAGTTAGTCAATAGTAGTATTTTTCGCACCTACACGATCGGCAAAGCTTTTCGAAGCATCACAATTCTGTGTGAGACAGCACATTGCGTTGATTTTCAAATAGAAAGGCAATCCCCGCGTATTGATGGCATGGCGCAATTAGAAACAATAGAAAATTAAAAAAAAATATATAGACTCGAGACTTCTCATTGAAAATTAGAGCTATTTCAGCAGCGACGCAACTTCGAAATAACGCAGAACGAAACGACACATAGCGAGGTATTGGTGTATTCAACGGAGCTCAGTGCGTATGAGTAATGTGTAAATATAGAGAGAATGAGATCGTACAATAGCCTGTTGAGAGGCACCAGAAGTTATCTTGACTAAATTGTGAATAAAATTCAGAGTACTCTATCAATATAATGAACAGTGTATCTTTTATGATAAACTAACATTTTCAATATTTTTCACCCAAAAAATTTACGAAAAAATGAAATCGACTTAAAATTGCTTTAAAATGAGATTATAAATTATTTGGTGTTTAATTTTTTAAAATTTATTTCGTCCAAATCGGAAAAGTTGTTTTCGAATTATAACAGTTTATGTCTCGACCAATGGCATCCTTAATAAAACAGAAAACAAATGTATAACAATTTATTGCATAGAGTGTCGATTATCAGCGCCGAATAATATGATTGCGAATTTTTATGGTTACTACAATTGACTACAAAAATTCGTCTTTGTCTCTGCAGAAAAGCGGTAGTTGCAGGATGTGTGTTTATGATAAACGGGTCAGTTTTCGATACAGAGACGCTAACAACCAAAGAAATTACAGTAATAGTTTGACATACATAAATGACATGTGTTCCAAACATAATAACAAAATCTGTTGCTAACCGAATAACATGTTTGAGGACGTATAAATTTAGATAGTCCCTCCATGAGTCCTCATATTGGAGCGCTCTCCCTTCCTAACACCCACACCGAATACTCTTTCTCAAATTCGTTTGTCATTGATCGTTTGGATTATCCCACAGCTTTTGGTTTAAAATGTTTTTATGTGATTGAAATCATAATGTCATCGTGACAAACATGAAATTCTATGTATTTAAAAGCCGATTTTAAACTGGACAAAACGAATCATTCACTTTTTAATTATCACACATATGCGTATGTAGTGAAATTCTGACAGACTGACTACATATCAACAGTTATGAAATGCACTCCTATGGCCAAAATGTTAATTAACACATTATTTATGGTTTTAAAATATTCGCTCGCATAAACCGCATTTGTTGTTGCTAAACAATTTTTCGGAGAATTTCACTGCAGCACAAAAAAAGTAATCATTTTTCCAAATAAATGCAATATTAAAGAAATTTTATGAGTTTGTTGAAAATGTCGTCACAGTTTGGCGTGATGATATAAGGAAATTATAATGGATCATTGGTGTTGGACAAGTTGCTGGCCAAAAGCCGCCCGTTTTATTGACGGTTATAGACGGTGCCGGAATCACCATTTTTGTAGTAGGTTTTAATAATTTTTACGCGTTGTGTGATAGTTAAGCGATCCATTTTCGTCAATTTCAGACTTCCAACTGAAATGGAAAAAAATTGGTTTACAAAAATAGTTTGACAGATGTCGAATTCCAGCCCTATACTTTTGAAATCACGAAATGGTTAACCCAATGGATCCCAATGAAAATAATAGTTTGATTTTGTCTAAGGGTCTGGGCAGAGGGGGGACATGCCAAAGTCTGGACAATAGCTGCCAGCACAAAAAGGAGTTATTGTGAATTGCGATCAACATGTCAAAGTAATATATTAATTTTAGGTTAGGTTAGGTTGAATGGAGGATCGGTCATGCACCATGACCGTCTCATGTCATTGACATACACCTAGGCCAGCAATTCGGTCTGTTGTGCGCTCCTGATTTCGTCTACGAATTCCCTTCCCCTTTATCCTACGTTAGGAATTCGGTCCCCTCTATAAAGTTACTTAAATTCCTTATGTCTATTGCTTTGACGGCAGATAGGTCATCTAAATTTTAAATAAAAAAAATCAGAGATCTACGACTTGATAGCTCTTGAATAGTCTTTGGAATAAAGTTCTGTTTTCGCTAAAGAAAATTTTTCGAAAAAAAAAAAATTTGCAGGGCGTTTATTTTAGTATTAAAACTTAATGATTTGGAATGTCTACTTATTAGATATATGAATGGGGGGATATATAAAATACATAAACGTAGTTTGATATGCTTTTGAAAGTATTCACATTTATATATGTTGACAAAACATCATGTCTGTCATTCCAAAAGTCTTCACGCCTTTGCTGAACAGCATGCATACGATTATAGACATCAATGGATTTGCGCTTATTCCGAACGCTCACTTAGACACACGCACTTGCTCATTTCCTGTTGCTCGGAAATTTGAAACCATTACACGCCTAATTAATTTTCTACATTCGTATGGAGTTCATTTCACTAAACGTTGCGTTTAATTCAATTTATACTATTTTCGTTTTTTTTTCTATGTTGGTTCTAAAACCATAGAAATTATTTTTAATTGACCGCAAAACTTTAGCATACAGACAAATATTCGTAGGTAACCACAGCCATATGGATGTATGTACCAAACCTATGCAACAGAGGGAAGCAAAACTCATTGACAAGTTATACGTGGGTTTTTCTGAGAATTTTGGAAAATTGTATTTTGATCTCCATGTCACAACATTTCACAAGGTTGCAGCTGTGAATTGGGAATTTATCAAAACCTCTCTGAGTTTAGCGTCACCCTGTAATAACATCCAAATGTACTCCATACGTATACTTTTATGAACAAGTTAATCAGAGTTAATCATGCTGAACATTCGTTTTCTCATCAAGATAAGATATCTTATAATGAATTTGAAAGATAAGAGCGTTACTAACGCTATAGAAAACTGGTACAATGCAAGTGAATTTCAGGAATATGATTATAAAACTGATGTGTTATATATTTGGATCACTAAGCTCTTCTTTTGCTCTAGAAAGTTCTGCATCGGTTTTCGTATAAAGTAGTAAGTTATTGACTCCCTAGAGATATTTCACACGAGTTCTTTCCATTTGAATCTGAGTGCTGTTAATAAAATCTGTATTCAAAAGTTTTGCATTATATAGAAATACTTAAGGAATATTAACAATTTTGAATATGTTAACAAAAGTAGAAGATGTTGACTACCAACGTTGAAATGGTCGGCAAATTAATTTTTCCCTCGAAGAATACTTGGATTAAACCTTCAAAGAATTGTTGGTTTAATCACACATGCAAAAAGACAGTCAGATCCCAAGAAGAAAGGTTTAGAAAATTACGTTTAAATAAGAATGTCACCACTGACCTGCAACGAAAGCAGGCAAGATCATCGTGTGCCAAAGTACTTAGTAGCGAAAAACTTCTTCACGAACGGCAGTTTTTTCTCCTCCCAGGGAGACAAAAGGGCTTTTCTTCTTTCTTCTAAAAAATTTAAAACAGAATTCTCCATCTTCTATGCCTACTCTCGTTAACGAAGGCCAGATATTCACTGACCCGGTTGACAAAGCTAAACTTCTGGCTGAAATATTTGTAAATAATTATTTTTTTTATTTTCCCCGTAATCGGAAACGTATCTAGTTCAATGCCTCTCATAATTTTTTGAGCACGTGACAAAGTATCTAGTGTCTAACCGTCTTTTGAATGGTCATAACTGATCTACTGTAGATCTGATGGCGTTCCTTTCGCCTTCACCGCCTTGGTGAAAGCATGGTCGTGGCTCTGGCTATTTCCCAGGCATTCGATAGAGTCTGGTACGAAACACTGATATCAAAACTTATTGCATTTGGTGTCGCTCTAGTTTGCACAGAGATCGCTCTATACGAGTTGTTATAGAAGTCTATCCAACGCTATTGTCTCCCTCCGCATGGCCGGTTGATCGGAACTACAAAAATTTACCTAAGATCTTAATAAACAACTTTCTACAACATATGAACCTCTTAGGAATGATTCTTAATAGTGTATCAATTCACAGTTGCCTTTTCGAATAGCATTAGCCAATTTTTGGAGCGTATGAGTAATATTGTTTTGAAAAGAAAAGATACGCCGAAACGCCAATTCTTTAATTGCTTCAGTCGAATTTATTTTCAAGCAACGGAATGTGAAAAAATAATTTCTTAAGCTTGATGGCTTGGTGGTCGACATTTTTATTATTTTGTCTTAATATTTGTATTAGATTTATTTGCTTTCCCTCTTTTATATATCTAAAACTGGCAATGTCAATTCAAATTTGTATCGGATGTAATTAACAGATTTTTTTTGTAAAGCCTTTAATAGCAATTTTCTCAAAAGAGAAAATTTTGACATTGGCCCTTTTAGAACCAAGCCACAGAATTATAAACCATAAAACTCAAGAATAACATTATTTCTTTTTGTCACAGGGTGATATTGCCGTTATAAGTAAGATAAGTTGAGATAAAAAGACTTAGACCATGAGATTTCAGGCAAAAACATTGGGTCTCTGAAGGACGACAGAATTTGCATGGTTTTTTTCCTCCAGTTTTTGGAAACCAAATAGGAAAGTGGTCATAGAGATACAAACGAACATCGTCAACGGGATGTGCTGCTCTTTTGACAGCAATATCTATTACTAGGGGTTGCATATGTAAATGAACTTGGCCGACATTTTTATTTAAATGTGACGAGAACCGCAGCAAGAGTCTCACAGAACTCCGGTGGTTCTAAATGCGTTTGACTATTAGCTGTCAGATTGTGTAAGATTGTATTTTTCTAAATTCGACGACCAGGCCAGATAACTAAAAGTTGGACCCGAACTCTATTTCTTGCCTTCGATCAGCTTGCTGCAGTGGAAGGAGATGGGCTTCGCGATTTTGCTTCCTATATTCGAAGTTGTATATTTGTTATGATCCGATTGTTTCTTTACTAAATTCATAACCTTATTGTCGTCAAACTTTCTGCCCCTTTTGTAGATCATTCTTAAGAAACGAACAGAACACAAACAATAGAATATTTTTTCGGGCAAGTCCGCCTTGATATGAACTTTGCGTTTTTGCTTCTAAAGCTCGATGTAATATTTTCTATGATCAGATTATTTCGTGTTAAATGGATCGTCATATTTTCATGAAATTTCTATGGTTAGTTCAAAAAATGCTATTTTCACTTTACAAATGCATATGTACTTACTGCCTGTTTCCATAAAACGAATTTGTTCGTTCGTTACAAATTGTCAAAGGTGAAAGCGCAATAAATTGAATGTTTGACAGTAGTGAGAGCTCATTCTTTTGAGATTGTGTTCCAGATGTCCATATCTTACATATATCCGAAAACCAGAATAGAATAATGCCTGAAGCCCATTTTATAACGCTTCCAATATTGACGATTTGTAAGGAACGAACAAAATCGTTTTATGGAAACAGACAGTTAATTTCACACCATGATTTTTATAGGTTTGTTGCTCGCTTTGACCATAAAACTGACAAAAAAAAAAACAAAAATCGTTGAAGAAAAAAATCATTAATTGCAACCTGATTGCTAATTGCCATTAGCAACCTGTTTTTTTTTCGTTTTGAAAGTTATTTATTCGAAATAGCGAAACTATTTGCCTTGACTGTGTCAAAAACAAATTTATATTACGAATGATGAAAATGTTCCCAATTCACAAAAAAAAAATGCCTTTCAAAACTTAAAAATAAATCGCTTTTTCGTAATTTCCGTTCCCGCCCCCCATTAAACTCCTCAAGACTTATTCCACGCCATTAATTTCTCGCCAGAAATAACAACGTTTCACAATAACATAACACATATACAGACCCGAAAAAAAAACAAACATGACACTCATAGTCGCAGTTGTTTCTCCTCTGACCCTGACACTTGTATACCAACACCTCTCAATCATAAGCAAATTTAATTCCTACTGACATCATTCATTCATTCAATGTCGAGCCATCCTAGCTCCATCTTACTGCTCTGCAACACATACTCACGTATTCGCCGTGAACTGTTTGGTTCATCATTATGATAAATGATACAAAAATACATCTTTTTTTTATGACTTTCGAGTAATAGCATTAGATAAATTCTAGTGTTGGTGCGAATGTGGGTCGGTGTGTGTCCGTTCTCTAATGAAGAAACGTCTCGTGGGCCTTTCAATTTGGGCATAACTGGGTCTGGCGCTTGTCTTACATCCTGAAGTCACTCAATTTTAGAAAATAAATTATAATCTATATCAGTCAATTGACTAGGTTGGAGGATTGTAAATATGTGTTACGCTTAATTGCTTCAGTTATTTATTGGCACTGCTATAAACTCATATATCAAATGTTGTGACTGGTTCAACTGAGTAGCCTTAAGAGATGCTAACTAACTGTGCTCAACTCTAAAGACCACCCCTCTGGAATGGCCCCATGTATCTCCATCTAAATTGGGGAAAGTACTTGAAGAAGATACCGCTGATCATTCATATCCAGATATTAATGTGAAACCCCAACAAGTAGAACAGTCTTGATGAAAACATGAAAAATAAAGACGTTGGTTTCACAAAACAAAAAAATATCCTACTCATTACCCCAGTGCTGATATTTAAAAAATGAAAAGATTAAATTAAAACCGAAATCTGGCCATAACGCGTGCTTCAGGTTTAGTGATTATATTTTACCAATGCCATAGCAATCCAGCACCAATAAGATAAAATTAAGCTGATCGTCCTCTTTCCACAACACACTTCCATGGAATGCTCACAGTATTCGTAGAACATCGATTAATCTGCTTCATACGATTCAAATAAATCATGTCTTATCATTCCGCAAAACATCAATTTCTTACT
Organism: Hydrotaea cyrtoneurina; assembly: GCA_958296145.1. Taxonomy (NCBI): domain Eukaryota; kingdom Metazoa; phylum Arthropoda; class Insecta; order Diptera; family Muscidae; genus Hydrotaea; species Hydrotaea cyrtoneurina. Next base: position 42,954,899 of record OY282514.1, on the reverse strand, counting down.
TTATTCCGTCGAACAAACGTTTCACACAAATTTGAAAATCTTTCCTCGTAATTATGAATATTTTGCTTTGTGTGGTAAAATAAAAGACCATGCGTGATTTTGACGTCGGTATATTTATCTCTAGAATGAAACCAAGAAGGCCTGTTTGGAGGCCATCTTCCCTCTGAGTGCGCACCTGAAAATTATATCTATCTATTGTCAATATGTCAGAACGTTTTAGCATACGAGAAGTAGTACGAGCACAAGCGAAAGAAATGTTTATATCTTGTCCTGCATCGCATCCTTAGTTGACATTAACCCTCACACCCTCTCATCGCCACGGTGATGTGTCGCCCTCTCCACCATCAAGCGAAAGTATAATTTGTCATTTATTTGTTAGTTACATCCCACGATGTGACGGCATCAGTCGTTCGACGTTGCCCGGACAAAATGTCGTCGCCTGACATCCAGTAGAGATGGGGAATTGTCACACCACTGACCCCATTATGGGTAATGCATTTGTGTTTTTATTGTCAGAATATGATTTGGGAGTGGGTGGGTGGGTTCATGGGCATGGGCAAAGGCAAATGGATGACATGGGATAAAACAATTATGAAATATGGAATTTCTAATGCATCTCTTATGAATAATTGATAATCATTATGAGAACGATGATGATCAGAATATAAAAATGATGTACACATACATAATTATGACTGTATGATTTTGCTGAATTTGAAATTAATAACATTTCCATGGTGTTTCCCGACATCAAGGCCATGAATGACAATAGTGGGATATACACGAAAAGGAAAGAAAACATAATATGTAAAATCAATAGCTGTTTTCTGATGGGACTACTGCACACGTTTCTTTATTGGCTTTTTTTTAATTCTAATGGAAGCTTTAAAAACATTTCAACACCAGCAGAATTGTGTACATGTATATATACACATATAATAACTTGAGGACACTCTATAGAATACATAATCAAACCTCGCATAGTCCTGTAAATATATTAACTCACCGTGCCGAGAAGTTATTTTGTGAACTCTGACTGTTCACATAATCCTTATTTTTTTTCCAGTTTGTTAAAGAATCATTTCCCAAGAAACAGGATTTATTGTTTGCGAACGCTGGACAATGGCAGAGGAAATGATCCAATGTTTCGTCATCCTCTCCGCATGCCCGACATTTGCTGCTGTCTACTACTCCTATTTTGTGTAGATGTAGGGATACCTATGATCAAACTAGTTTCTGTTTTACTCGGTTTCAGCGGTTTCGTTCACCCCACAAGATTCTTGTCGTTTTCACTATACCCTAGCGTGATATGGGTGTCTGTCGCCCATCTTTTTAGCTCACAATGCGTAGCTCCGAAAGGTTTCGCATTCTCTAGGATTATTATTTGCAAGTTCCTGCCGCTTAGGGAAAATGCATTGGCTTTCTCGTTTCCTCTTACTCCGCGAGACCAGGCACCCATATGATGCGTATTGTGTCACATCTAGAGTAAGAGTTAATCACCATTTTAAAAACTCATTCTAAAACTCTCCTTGTTTTTACCCTTCTATACGTTATAGCCTTAGTAGCCAATTGGCTATCTGTAGAGATATTTACATGTGTTGGTCTTGTGTTGGTCATAAGCCAGCTCACACGCTCGAGTCAGTTTTGGCTGAAATAAATTTCGAAAAATAAAGAATAACATTTCCTTTAAGGCATTCATATACCGCTTTTATTTATAATGCATTTATAATAGTTTTGCAGTTATAAATAAGCTCATACAAAAATATATTTTTTTCCTAAAAAATCCAACTTTTTATAAAAATCTTTAAAAAGTTAAAACGGAAATAAGGAATAAAGTTTTATTTCTTTCACATGAAGTTACATATTAAAATTAAATGTAGATCATAAAATTTGATGAGTTTTTAAAATTACGAATTACATTTCCTTTAATCTATTCATATACAGTTTCTTTAAATGTATGAAGAAAAAAAAATTGTTGCCAAAAAATTATATTTAATTAAATTTTTCTGAGCATGTACAATGAAATGCCAAATTTTTATTTATTTTATGAAAAATGTAAGTAAAGGGTGTTTTTTATTGGGGTATATAACTTTAAGTTGGCATCACTTTTTTAACTGGCGGCCATTTTGTCAGCTGTCAAGTGATTAATATTTAGTTTGGTTTGCCATTTCATCATGAACACGTTGACAAAAGAACAACGCTTGCAAATCGTGCAAATTTATTTCGAAAGTAATGATTCAGGTCGCGAAGTTCACCGCAAGCTCCGTCCATTTTATGCCATTACATCCACAAAAACTGACTGTTTGGTGTGCTCTATGGGCTGGTGGAGTCATTGGGCCATACTTCTTCCGAAATAATGCTGGAGAGTCAGTTACCGTTAATGGAGACCGGTATAGAGCCATGATAACCGACTATTTTGTTCCCGAATTGGATGGCATGAATGTGGATGAGTTGTGGTTCCAACAAGTGGTTGAAAATTGGACCTGTAGAATTGGCTTTATTCGAGCCAGCCGCGGCGGCCACATGCCCGAAATCATATTTAAACATTAATGGCATAAAATTATCCTTCCAATAAAGCCAAATTGATGGACATTAAAATGATTTTCTTGTGTTTTATTTCAATTTGAAGTTCTATACCTCAATAAAAAACACCCTTTAAATAGAACTCAGAGTCGAACAAATTTTTCGACTCCAGGCTCCGACCAAATTTGTCAGACTCCGATTCCACCCTTGTTTTAACAGTAATATCAAAGCAATGCGTTTCGAGAAATAACTGTTTACAATGAAAAAGTTGCAGTCGGGTAAACCGACTTATATATACCCTCACCCTCAGTAAAAACATACAAGTCTCTTATTCCAAAGTAAGTATTATTACTATTATTACACGATTTCTAAAGTGGATGGAATTGTGCGTTTGTGTGGGAGGTACCAGAAAGAGAGTGGCCAGACTACCAAGTTTTTGTTGAAATCTTTGTCCAGTTATACCTCTACTAAATACAAAATTTGGGCAAGATCTCGTAGGGCATATTGATATTGTTATAGGATTTCTAAGATAGGCGTTATGGTACATTTGTATGGAAGGTACCAGAAGGGGAGTTGCCAGACTTCCAAGTTTTTGTCCAAAACTTTCTCTATCTATAGATTTACTAAATACAGAATTTGGGCAAGAGAAAAATGTTCATACCCGAGATAACAAACTTAGGGGCCTCGAAGACCAGCCCAGCAGATGAACTTGGCAATGGCTGACTAGGTATATCCGACCGAAGTTCCAGACTTATTTTATAATATTTTGTAAGTTGTCCCTATCTGTGTCAACCTACAGACGTCGAACGAACTATAAGCTGTATGTACCAATATCCCGACATGAACGTTGTAAAACACATCCAAATACAGCGCTCCATTTTGTCACATTTACAAGAAAATTATACCGTACGCAGTATAATTTGCTATCTCCTACATAATCAAGACATTTTTCTGCTGCTATGTGCGATATCCATAAGTGTATACCCAAATAGCTTATTTTGCAATGTATTAATGATATTTCCCATTTTATGATACTTCAAAGCAACCGCATCGAATATTGTTAATGTTTCCATTGATCTGGAAAATGTGAACACATGTTGCTTGTAACCGAACCACTGTAATAATCATGTTCGTCCTCGACTCTTTATGGCATGCATTTGGAAGTCTTAATGAACGAATATTAGCGTTAATATGCGCGTATAAGACGTCTACCATTCGGAAACTGAACAAGTGAAAGCGCGGTGCGAATGAAGGCGATATTATCGACATGAAATCTCATTGAAATTGTATTAGACACGTAATTCAATTCACATGGAGGGCAACAGAAAAAAAAAATGCTTTTGCATTTCAATTTTACAATCAATTTGATTGCAGCTTAACTAACATACACACATCTCGTACATATGTAGAGATAAGCACTCCTCCAAATATGAGTACATATATATTTATAAATATGTATGTACATTCATGTGTATGTATTTGTAATCTATATGTATGAGGATTCCGTTCGCATCGAAACGCGCAAAAAGGGGTACACAGTGCTAGTAATTGCATCGAATTGAACACCGTCTACGGGAGTCAAGCACTTATCCGCTTACTGTGATATTGATGTTAGTATTGGTATGAGTAATCCAAAGTTCACGAACCTGTGGAACAGAGTACAGGAATACCTCGAATAGTACTGCTTCGATCAGTACGATTTTGAAATTTTCCAAAAAAAATTTTTCTAAAAAAATTAAATTTTCACTTTTTTTTTTTTTTTATAAAATTTCTGTGATTTTCATTTACAAAGAAACCATGAAGTCTTCGTTATTTTATATGTAACAAATCAATATATATTGACTTCTATTATAGGGACATTTTCATTTTGGGATTTTGGGGGTATTTTTTAGATTTGGGGATTTTATTTTAGCAATGAAACATATTATCTCCTAATAAAGTTGAACACAACCGTCGATTCCGGTCTTGGACATAATTGTTATTCCTGTGAACAAAGTATGTCATTACATATTGTACACCGTAGGGCCAGGACGTAAAAAACATCTTCCTGCAATTGTTGTCATTGCCCATTCGTCATTCTGTGTCCTTCGATCATAAAACCTGAAACTAGTTGCAAAAAAAAACAACATAAAATTGGTCGTAAAGAGATTATTATATATCATCCAATTGACAGAAAGCACATTAGGGTCGTTACAGCTCTCACTCAGAAACACATTAAAATATCCATACAAATATTTATGTACGTACGTCTGCATGTTTCACAGCCGCCTGTAAGCCTCTGTTCAAATGTATGTTTGTATGTCTGTATGAGACGATTTGGGAAGGCAATAAATGGTAATTGGGCCAAGATATTAAACTAATAAAACTGTCAATCGAAATAAATCCCTCAGAAATGACATTGATCGAAGGTATTCGTCGTCTGCAATTGTACATATTTCAACAAGTGATGTGGGAAGTAGGGGAGGTCACCAAATATTAGGGTCTTTTAAATTCTAGAATATTTTAAATGAATGACAACAGGTACATTTTTCGTTTTTTTTTTATTATTGGGAAACACATATTTTATTGATGACTGAGGATGAATATCGAAACAACTTAAATGGGATTAAAGCATAAATATGTCGTTGAATAGCATTTACGTTTTCGATTCGATTATAAAGGGTGTTTCATTAAGAGCTTCATATCTTTAAAATTAAATAAAAGAAAGTGTAAGTGAGGTATTATCGACATTTTTTTAAATGCCTTTATGTGTGGAAGACAACATCGTGCAAATCATCGACCTATAGCGCCCGCCGCACAGTGGTCAATTTCGCGAGATAGCGGTCAAAACTGTATAACTTTTGGCCGGATTGGTATTTTTTTACGCAATTTGTTTTGTTCAATAGGAGGGACTTTAAGCTTCAATTTGCGTGTTCAAACGTAAAAATCGACTGATAGGAACGTAAGTAATGTGGAGTTAAAAATACATTTTAATTTTTTGTTGAGTTTCCATGACATTTAAAATAAGTATATTTTTTATAATTTCTTATTTTCTTCAATCGTATTTTACAACCAATACTTATTTATTATTCCTAAACTTAATTTTGGTCAGAAAATGCCAACATTTGGCCCCTGACATTTATTTAGTCTCAATATTCACAGGGGCCAAAGGTTGGTTTTTGTGGAAGAAAGCTAATTCTTGTGAGGATTAAACTGAAAAATAACACTGAAATTCCCAACAATATCAATACCATTTGGATATATTATATACAGAACACAATATCGATAAAATTTTAAGTAAACTTTTACTATTGATTTAAAGTGCACATATATTTTATTTAAATGTATTAATAAAAATTTATACTAAAATTAGAAACAAATTATAATCTTTAAACTAGTGTTAATTAAACAATATTAGTAAAAATTTGTTCCAAATAGCCTTGATTTTAATTTTGCAGTAGTTGTTTAGCTTCTTCATCTAACTCTAATGAGGTTGATTTCCATTTTTGTCGAATACTGGACATATATGGGTCTGATGTGCACAACAAAATATTAATAAGATCTTCATTAGTACAATATCTGGAAATTTTTCTTGTATTGTGCTCGCGAAAGAATCTGTAGTCTTAGTTCCTTTTTTCTTGCGCTTCTTCTGAGAGATCTCCAATTGGAAGCATATTGTGCTGAATTATTTGTTCCCCATGAAACAAAAAAGGAGTTTTGGCCGCTATTTCAAAATATTGACCACAGTGCGCCGTTTATGAAACATACACGAATTTCAAAAGCGCATGTGGCCAATATTTTCGGAATTTAGTTTTGGCAAAATGTCATAATAATTTTAGAGAATTTATGTAATTACACCATTTTCAAAGCGGGCGGATTTGTGTGGCAGGTACACGTTTTAAAAAGATGGCGGAATTGTACATTAGTATCGGAGCTACCAAAAGAGTCCTGGCTATCCATTATTTTCTCGACAACTTTATCTGTTTACAGCTTTACTTCTGTAGGAAAACGGAAAAATGTGGCCTAAAATCGAAAATAATACACTGGATGTCGATGGCGATCGCCAAATCCATACTCACCCTGGTATGGTGTGCTGCAGTGAATAGTAAATCACATCTCTCCAAACTAACCAAAGTCCAAAGGCTCTCCTGCGTTAGCATTACAGATCCTTAAGTAAAATGTCCATCAATGGACGTGATATCGATTATTGTTTATCAACGCCTGTTCGCCTGGGCGCAGTCTCCTCCTCCACTTCCTCCCCACAGTTAGTTTCATTGTATGTCTTGTTGGATGTTAATCTTGAAATTCCGGATCTTGTTCAATATAACACTGAGATATTTCGCACAATCGACAAAAGGAATTTCAGTGCACCCAAGTGGATAGGTTCCACGGATGGGATCTTGTGCAGTTCACTTTGCCATAGTAAGAAGGGTTCTTTGAAGGATGTCTCTAAGTGTACTCAGAAAACATACCCCTCACTGTTATTGGCAGATCGTCTGCATATGCGACAACCTTGACACCAGCCTCCTCTAGGGAGAACAGTATTCCATTCAGAGTGAGGTTCCTCAGTAGAGGTGATAGAAAACCTCTTTGGGTGATCCGCGTAAATCGTGTGATCTATACAAGCTAACTTGGAATATCTTTTGATAGGTCGCCAGTAATACATCCATTAAATAATTATTTGCTATTTATGAACATACAGCTCTTTGAAATATTAGCCCAAAAATTTTATTCAAATTCCACGCGAGAAATGTCAATAAAATGTGCGTTGTTCTCCACAACTAAAATCGATTTTTTTTAAATCCAGAGTACACACAGGATTGGGAATAACAATCGCTATATAAATCAATACGATATAATACATTTATAAACGTACACTATAAAATATATATGTACGAGTATAAACCCTTCAAGCCCAACCACAATGCGATTCGAAAAATGATAATTTTCAAAATCAATTATAAATAAATCATACTAACTAATGAAAACTAATTGTGTTTATGATCTAAATTATTTATTTATGGTCGCATGTATGTGTGAGCGTAATGCATATGAATATTCATTCGATTTGCATGGGAAATGTATACAGTAGTGTGCAAAAGAAAAGCAAAGCAAATTATACTTGGCAGCAAATTGAGACAAGTCAGGAGAGTTCGAGAATCTCCTCCTCAACCTAATTCCCTTTTTTTCAAGTCAACTTTTTGAGATATCCCCTATTGAAATTTGGTAAATAAAAAAGGAAAACATACATAATTTTTGTTACTTAATATAATTAATATTGTTAGTGCCGCATCAACAAAAACAAAGTATTGCTTATTTTTGTTAGGATTTCTGAAATAGAAGTCATCGATTACAACCAAGCAATATTTTAGAAATCTGTAGATATGAATGGGAGTTAAATAAAAGCGCGCGGTAGGGCCAAAATTAAAAAAAAAAAGAAACAATTAACTTTGATCGACAATGGACTGTTACCCCTTGGCTCATTATTCTCTCTGAAATAGCGGCCTTCCAATTAAACAGGGGTTTCCAACAAGAGGTGTTATTTTGGTATTTAAAGAAAAAAGGAATTTTTGGAGATAAATGATCGGATGTTTATTTAATAGTAAAGAGGAAGGTATGCCGTTAACAATGAACAACAACATCAGTCAAATGGCCACCACGACCAAGCTTACAGGACCATATCCTTTTCATGAAATGTTCCATAACCAAATCGCAAAGTGGCTGCCCTATGTCCACGATAGAATCAATAATTCTATCTTTAATGTATTGAATCGGCGCTGGGCTTTTGGCGTATACCTTATCTTTCACGTGGCCCCAAAGGAAGAAGTCGCAAGGTGTTATATCACAAGATCTCGGTGGCCAATTGTGGTCACCTCTTCGAGAGATAACGCGGTCCGGACACTTTTCCCGTAAAAGGGCAATGGTTTAGTTGCTTGTGTGGCACGTACCACCGTCTTGTTGAAAGTAAACGTTGTCCAGATCAATATTATCCAACTTCGACGTTAAAAAATCATTAATCATCTCTCGATAGCGCAATCCATTCACAGTAACTGTAACTGTTGATCCAACAAAGGTCAATGACCCCGCTGGACCATGAACCACACCGAAAAGTCGCACGTTGAGGATGGAGAGGCTTCTCAACAATAACTCTTGGGTTTACTGAGTCCTTGATGTGACAATTTTGCTTGTCATAATGACGTAGCCACCGAGATGGAAATGGGCCTCATCGGTCAAGATGATCTTTCGATGGAAATCCGGATCATTTTCATGCATTTCAAGGACCCAAGCAGCAAAGACACGACGTTGGCCGGCTCGAGTTCTTGCGTTAACTGAACTTTTTAAGCCTTAAGACCCAAGTCTTTATGCAAAATACGATGTAATGACGTTTGTGAAATGCCCAATTCCAAATCCTGGGATTTCTTCCACACTTTGGGCTACTGCAGCAATATTCTCAGTTGTTCTTGAGCGCGAGTGCACGGGTTTTATTCTTCACATCACTAACTTGTCGCAACAGCTCGAATTTTTCCACCAATTTCTGTATTGCGGTCGGACAAGGTGCTTCTACTTGTCAAATGTCAAAGAATAAAATCTTCAAAAGTAACAACTTCCGAAATACCGGGTTATTCAAATAAAATGGGGGAAAATCATGGAAAACTACCAAATTTTTGTAAGAGATTTTAATTTTTAAGAGGAATTTTTAATGTGGAATGCCCAATTCCAAATCCTGGGTTTTCTTCCACACTTTGGGCTACTGCATTAAAAAAAAAATGAATTTTTCTCATAATGGTACAAAAAGAGGATTGGTGATTTTTTGTATACTAAAATATTTGTTGGTTCAATTTTTTCATAATTTTTTCATAATTTCACCAAAAACATTAGTAACATCCTGAAGTGGGGTTTTTGTAAAGTCTCTGCTTCTATTTTCTAAAAGAATTGGGAGGACCAATCAATCACCCGTCCATAACTACTTGATCCGGTTCAGAATGTAGAAAGTAGCACTGAATAATGTTGATGCGGTTTTTTTTTTGAAGACGTCATTAGAAGCGGCTTTGAGGCATTTTTCCAGACGGCGGAGGCGTGGAATAAACAACATTTGTAGACCCTAACTGTTGCTGACAAACTTTATCTTTCTTGTTTTCCCGCACCCTTTACATACCACCGGTGTGGCAACAAATACACACACACTACCGGCAGATATTGGGCATTAAATTTCTCATGGGTGCATTTCCTTTGTTTTTGAATTTCGTGTGAGGCACGTTTACACTATTTTAGTAATTTTATAAAGTTAATATTTCATTTGAGATCTCCGCAATAACAAACGCTCCAGTTGTTGTCAATGTTGCTGCTATTGTTTTGGCCACCTCTGTTTACTTAAGTACACTGTATGAACTCACGTGTTGTAAGGTGCCCAGACACATTTATGATTTTCAAACCAAGTGTCAATTATTAAAATTATTTCAATGCATTTCATTTCAGTTAAAAAAAGTAATTATTTTTGAATTAATTTAGTATGAAATATATACAAAAGCGAATTAACTATTTACCTCTGTTATCCCAAGCAAAGTGTTAAGCTTTATTATCGAAGAAGAACTATTCCTCATCCAATTATCAAGTTATCCTTTAAACCAGCCAGTTAATCCATTAAACTGGCCTCTCTAGTTGTTGGCAATATAAAATATGAATTTGCTATAAATTTTGATTAGAAAATACTCCACCGCATGTCGGTAAATTACATTTAGTTAATATTTAATTAATTGTCTTATTTCTTTGCATTTGTGTGTTTACAAGTATGTGAACATGCATAATCAGGCATAAATTCAATATTTACAAAAATAGTATTATTGACTTTTATTGACATTGGCAAATATCAATATGCCATAAAATTGTAAATCATTTGAAATAAACGGACAAATTTTCACCGACTTTTTTTATTAAATTCTTAAATGACATTTGTCGTCAAACTCGTGATCGACAAAGAAATCCTGCTTAGCATTCAGAAAGGAATTTAACAAGAAATGTAAGCGCCCCGGTAGGCGAGTTGGTAGCGTGCTTGCCTATCAGCGTGGGGGTTGTGGGTTCGATTCCCACCAGAGGCTTTGGTCTGTCGCTGCAAAAAATCAAGCCAAATAGTCTTTGTCACTCGGTTTATCCTTGGACCCAAAATTAGAATATAAATTTACTTTGTATTGTAATTAAATAAAATAAAATAAAAATAAAAATAAAAATAAAAATAAAAATAAAAATAAAATAAAATAAAATAAAATAAAAATAAATAAAATAAAATAACAAGAAATGTTCCAATGTTATACCAAACAAGGTTCCAATACACTGTACAACAGCCAATTTGGTGGGTGGGTAATTCCAAGTCAGGATGAAAGTATTAGGTCATTATAGTAAAACCCTCAAAGGGTTCGACGATCTCAGGACAAATTATTTTTTATGACCTTTTAAGTTTTTCTTTAATCGAGAAGGGCTAGTCCGTTTTTTATGAAATAAATTTAGGAAAATTAAGAATTACATTTCCTCTAATCCATTCATATAAAGTTTCTCTACGTTATCAACAGTTTTGCAGTTATAAATAAATTTATAAAGAAAAAAAATATTATTTTTCCAAAAAAAAATTAAATTTAAAAAAAAAATATTGAAAAATTGAAAACGGAAAAATTTTCAGTAGTTTTTACTTTTACGTTAATTTGCATAGCCTGTGATTAAAATTATATTGATCATGAAAATCGATGAATGCATTTCCATTTTATTCACAATTAAGTGCAGGTACCTCAATGTGAAGTGAAGGAATATCTTTTGAAAAAAAAGTTGATGAATTCTTAAAATTAAGAATTACTGATTATTTCTATTTCTATTTTTTTTTTTATACCCTCACCCTACGGGTAGGAGGGTATATATCATTTGATACGACCCAAAAGTGTAACACCTAGAAATATTCACATTAGACCTCAGGTGTCTTTGAACCAAATTCGATTCATGACTTTCTGAAACGTTTGAGCCATGTCCGTCTGTCCGTCTGTCCGTCTGTCCGTCTGTCCGTCCGTCCGTCTGTCTGTCCTGCTGGTACGCACGATAACTTTCGAAAGAGTTAAACGATCACTCTGAAATTTGGCATGGCTTAATATTTTCCCAAAACTGCTTATGGGATTGCATATGGGCTATATGGCCACACCCCTTCGGGTACCTCCCATACAAATCTGCTATTTCGCCCACTTTAGTAAACGTGTAATAATATCAATATGCCCACTCCGATCTTGGCAAAAATCCGTATTTAGTAAAAGTATAACTGAACAAAGTTTCTGACAAAAACTTGGAAGTCTGGCAACTCCCCTTCTGGTACCTCCCATACAAATGTACCATCCCGCCTACCTTAGAAATCGTGTAGTAACACCAATATGACCAACGCGATCTTGCCCAAATTCTGTATTTAGTAAACCTATAGCTAGACAAAGTTTTGGACAAAAAGTTGGAAGTCTGGCAACTCCCCTTCTGGTACCTCCCATACAAATGTACCATCCCGCCCCTGATAAACCGTCTAATACTATCAGTATGACCAACGCTATCTTGCCCAAATTTTGTACTCAGTAAACCTATAACTATACAAAGTTTTGGACAAAAACTTGGAAGTATGGCAACTCCCCTTCTGGTACCTCCCATACAAATGTACCATCCCGCCCCTGATAAACCGTCTAATACTATCAGTATGAAAAACGCTATCTTGCCCAAATTTTGTACTTAGTAAACCTATAGCTATTCAAAGTTTTGGACAAAAACTTGGAAGTCTGGCAACTCCCCTTCTGCTACCTCCCATACAAATGTACCATCCCGCCCTTGATAAACCGTCTAATACTATCAGTATAACCAACGCTATCTTGCCCACATTTTGTATTTAGTACAGTTATAGCTAGACAAAGTTTTGGACAAAAACTTGGAAGTCTGGCAACTCCCCTTCTGGTACCTCCCATACAAATGTATCATCTCGCCCCTGATAAACCGTCTAATACTATCAGTATGACCAAAGATATCTTGCCCAAATTTTGTATTTAGTAAATCTATAGCTAGACAAAGTTTTGGACAAAAACTTGGAAGTCTGGCAACTCCCCTTCTGGTACCTCCCATACAAATGTACCGTCCCGCCTACCTTAGAAATCGTGTAGTAACACCAATATGACCAACGCGATCTTGACCAAATTCTGTATTTAGTAAACCTATAGCTAGACAAAGTTTTGGACAAAAACTTGGAAGTCTGGCAACTCCCCTTCTGGTACCTCCCATACAAATGTACCGTCCCGCCTACCTTAGAAATCGTGTAGTAACACCAATAGGACCAACGCGATCTTGACCAAATTCTGTATTTAGTAAACCTATTGCTAGACAAAGTTTTGGACAAAAACTTGGAAGTCTGGCAACTCCCCTTCTGGTACCTCCCATACAAATGTACCGTCCCGCCTACCTTAGAAATCGTGTAGTAACACCAATATGACCAACGCGATCTTGACCAAATTCTGTATTTAGTAAACCTATAGCTAGACAAAGTTTTGGACAAAAACTTGGAAGTCTGGCAACTCCCCTTCTGGTACCTCCCATACAAATGTACCATCCAATATTTTTCTATAGCATTCGGTATTTTAGGTTGCTATTCTGACTTTTCATCAGATGTTACATCAAATGATGGTAGCTACGGTCACTTTTGACTTTCCGATACTTATGAGTATGAGACTTGTATGTTTTTACTGAGGGTGAGGGTATATATAAGTCGGTTTACCCGACTGCAACTTTTCCACTGGTTTTTTTTGCAAAAATAGAAATTTTTAAAATGCAAGATTTATGGATACGATTAGAAAGCTGCCACACTTCTTCATCGGTGCCCATTTGCAATGATTTCTTCTGCAAATTATTGGTCTAATGTACGCATAATCAATGATCTCGAACTAGGGTTATATAGTTGCAACCAAAAGCCGACTTTTTGACCTTTTGAGTTTTTTAGAAATTTAAAAAATCGATTTTTCGAGTTTTTGTGAATTACAACTCGCTTTAAGTCGACTTTTCGTCACAGTGATGGACAACAATTGATGGTGTCAAATTTGTATCGGCTACATACAATTGTGCCAAGTTAGTTGATCTCAAATCGTCCTTTTTCAGATTTTGTAACAATTTATCATACCAACCACTTCGGGGCTATGTTTAGGTATAGTACCAGACTAAAGTGGGTATATTGTTTCCAACACTTCTGTATATTGTTGACGTGTAGGGTATCATTTATTAGTATAAATGTAGCATTCCAGTTATACTTATAAATATATTTTTTTAAATTATGCTGTGAGACATATGAGGATAAATTTAAATATAGACCACAGAATTACACCTGTATAATTCCATGTTGGTTTGAGATAACAATTCCAACATCCACTTCATATCGCCATCAATACACACACCGAACGTTTCCGCAATATTGCTATTAATTTCTCAATGACGAGCAGACTAAAATGTTCCCAAAATCTGTCTGGAGAAAATCATCCCTATCGACCCTCTAATTACTCCTTAATCTCTAACCGCATAAATACTCGTATATTAATGCAATTGCATACTTCTACTTATCCGAACTATCAAAATTTATGTATGTAACAAAATCTACATATTGTACCGTTCTACATAACTACAAATTACGAATATAATGGAATTTTATAGTTGTTAGTCAATCAAATCACAATGACAGTTATAAATTGAGTTTAATGGGCCGACAGAACCGCACAATAATTAAAGTGTGCAGATAGACAACGCTGAACCGCATCGAATTTGAATAAAACGAAAAAGAATTGTTGTCTAACAAATCCATTAATAAATGTTTGTCGTATTGTTTGCCATCCAGTCTGAGATAACCGTAAAGGGACCTTAAGTTATTATCCTTTTGCCGATGTTAACAAAACATAACAATTTGGAACCGCCACATGACCGCATGTTCAGTTTTCACATATGTGGCCCTGTGGTTCTGAAAAGACCATTAAACAGAAGGCGATCCCATACAAAGTATTTGAATAGGCAATTCCTGGTGGTGTCATCTATTCGACCAAAACACCAAAACAGTTTTAAATGGTAATACCCTATTTTAGTAATTCGCAATTTCCAGAAGGGGAGGGAGTATTTTGGAATTAATTTTAAAATATTTTGGATGGCCACATTGAATTTTCTTTAAGTGTTATTAATTAATGGCGATATTTTAAATGAACTCCAAGTATTTTTATATTGATGTTGGATCAACTTTTTATTATGTAATGCTTCTTAGAGAAGGGCGTTCACCGTGAAGATTCGTCTTATAATGCACAAAAAATCCGCCAAAGTACCACAGTAAAGCCAGAAATACGACGAATATATCGGTATCACATCTCGAAAGGTCACCATAATTATCTAGTTCTAGAAGAATGTGTAGCATAATTTGTTCACCAATCATCTATATATATATATATATAACTCTTGCTTGACTGACCACTGTCCTGACCAACCGGATGAAGCTAGAATCATGATATTTGGGAAGGATGTAGACATCTGCTAGGATTTTTGTAAATTCAGATCGAAATACGCAAAAAAACAACAAATATTTGGATTTTTGTTGGAAAATTGGTCCACAACTACCCTTGGCAATAAGTGGAGGAAATGCGTTTCAAACGTAGCTGTTAAATTTCGCTTACAATTACTAATCAATTATATTACTTTTAAAAAGAATGTGTAGAGCATCCCTTGTTAAGGATAACTTCACAGATTTGGGAATGGAATCATACAATGATTTAATGTAATCAAGTGAAATTGAGGACCGGGCTAACGTGATCGCTTCAATAAGTTCGTCTTTGTTGCTGTACTGCTTGCCAGAAGCGTACACTTTCTATCACCTTCGGGTGAATATAAAGGCCAATCAAGAACATTGATATTTTGATCCCGAATAAACAGCTTTACCACACGGGCGGTAAGAATTGGAGCATTGTCATGTTGAAAGGTCCACTGCAAGTCTCTAAATAAGTTTGTGAAGTGAGGAGAAGCTCGTTGAAGTACGAAATTGTAGCAATTTGCCTTCATTGTGGTTGACAAAAATTGCAAATCGCCGGTACCATGATAGGATATGGCCCCCCACACCATAACACCAGCCACTCAGCTCTGTAAATGATCTAGTTGCTGCTCTTCTTTGCGAATATCGTGGAAGTAATAATTAAATCCATACGGTCCCTAGAAATTATTATTTTTTTTCATCTGAAAGAACGAACCGATGCCACTCTTTATTTCACGTCATATGAGCAAAGACTATACAGAGGGCAGATGTCCTAAGTTGTTTTTTTTTGACACGTTATTTCAGCTACACACTCTTGACGTCAGTAATTGACATGGCAATATTTGAAACAATTCTGAAAGGTATAACAAATAATGTTTTTTTTTAAAAAACACATACCTACTTTTTTAAAACAAATACTGTTTAAATATCCCCTTGGAAATGTTCGACAAACGACTTGGGACGTCTGTCCACTGTATGCTCTTCGATATGAGTGCAACTAAATTGCAAGCGTATCTTTTTACGGGCAGCATTTGGGGTGGTTTTTTCTTCAGTTTTGTCGCTTTAAATATTCGTCTTTAGAAAAAAATTCCTTGAATCGTTCTGACACTCACTGCAACACCCGTTTTAGCCTTAATTTGTGCTGATGAATCGTGAGAATTGGATGCTGATCTTCATATTGCGCGTTCATCAGCCGCCGAAATCACACTTTTTGAATAACCTTTCATGTTTTTCCCGTAGGTTGATTCATTTCGTAAAAAATGGACACCAGGTTACGGCTTCTACCGATTTTATCAGCCATACTGTGTATGGAATGACCGGATTCCTTAAAAATTTTAATTTTCCCTCGTCGGATAAAGATTTTCCTCGATACATTTTTAACGAATTGCAATTGAAATTGCTTAAATTATGTAAAAAAAATACGACTTCCATAAGAAAACGTAAGTTTATGGTGGGGGGTCTTATCCAAGTGTCGCAAAGAAAATGCATTAGTTTTGATGACAAAACAAAATAGATAAAACTTATAACATTACATTTCCAGTACACAAAATGTATCTTAGCAAAAGTGATAAACAAACAAATAAAATGCGACACTGTTCACAAATATTTGACCACTTCACAGTTAAATAAAAGAAATGTAGGGGGTCATGATGCGGGGAGTGTACTGTCACTGCCACTGTTACTATCACTCACAATCACAAGCAAGTGCATAAAGCATACGCACCAATGTACCATCAAAAAGACCAAATAAATCATTCGCCCCGTGGTACAGTTAAAAACAACGAAAAACAGTTGAACAGTTGATTATCCGGCTAGCGTTTAAAATAACTTTTATTATTTTTTAATTATTGTAGAATATGCTATTTTAACCCACGAACTTTTAAACGATCGTTTATGTTAATTACATTTGAAGCTTCAAATGTGGTCCATAGTTTGAATCACAAGGATAAGTAATTCGATGAAAAGTATTTTACATTTTCATGTATCATTGCATTTTATATCCGGGTGAGCAGGGCAGTTGTCTAGTATCAAGAGAATTTTTACAATTATTTCGAAGTAATTCCTCGTAAAAATTTTTTTAAAAAAAATGTTAAGAGTTATACAGACAAAAAAGGTGTTATTTTGAGTCACCCGGTATTTCGGTAGCTGTAAAATTTGAAGCTATTATTCATTGACATTTGACAAGTAGAAACAACGCCATTACTGAAACTGGAACGATACACGCCTCAACTACGCATTGGAATTATTAAAATTCACTACAATAATGGCGAAAATCTTGCAGTCAAAGTTCGCAAAACTAAAAATTGATCTTGTGATTTAACACCTTGGGACTTCTTATTTTGGGGCCACGTGAAAGATAAGGTCTATGCCAATAGCCCACCGTCAATTCAAGACCCAGCGTCAATTCAAAGACCCCTATCGAGGACATAGGGCAGCAACTTTTCGATTTGCTTATGGAAACTTTCATGAAAAGGTTATGGTCCTGTATGCGTGGTCGTGGTTGCCATTTGGCTGATGTTGTTTTTCATTATGAACGGATTTCTTTCCTCTTTATTATGAAATAAACACCCGATCATTTATCTCAAAAAATTTAATTTTTCTTTCAAACCAATTTAATACCCCTTGTTGGATAACCCTGTATAAAAAAAAATTTAAAATAAATGTTTTGTCAATAAAGATTTCTTATTTAAAAAAAAAAAGTTAAAAAAAGTTTAGCTCGGATAATTACCTTAAATGTATTGTCTTTCAAAATTGTAGTCAAAATAGTAGAGATAGTGGAGAGGAAATAGGTATTTGAAAGAAATCGCAAAAAAAAAAACAAAAATGTAAACATACAATTTTTTTTAAAATTCTTTTCGATTTTTGAACGCCAAAATACATGTAAATATTATCAACATCCCGTGGACAAAATGGCTGTTCTATTACGTAATCAGCAGAAATTCAATGGCTGTATTATGTCACGTCGTGGCGATGTAAATTGGCCGCCACGAAACAATCACATGACTTTTCTTTCTTTGATTTGAATATTTGAAAGATAAAGTGTACATCAATAAGCCAAGAACAATTCACGAGCAAAACGATAAGACAATTCGGCCACATTTACGACATTGAACCACAATTATTCCTCAGAGTCGTTGAAAATGTGGACCATCGGATAAAGGTATGCCAAAAATATTACGATAATTCTATAAAACCTTTATGTTGTATTTACAAATAAAATCATGCGTTTGTATTTTTTCGGACCCCTTGACATGTGCTTACAAACGACGTTCAATAGTTTTCTTTACTTCAGCCCTATTTCCTGTTTCCCACTGACAATTCCAACCACTATGTGTCAGATAATCAGTACACCTACAAAGTATTCACCTGACATATTTGATTACCCTCAAAAATCACAACGTCCAATGTAATGTCAGAAATCTGATATACCAGTAAAACTGATAATATGAAACTAATTTAAATTTAAATGATTTTTAATGATTCCTTTTGTCGTGTTAGATTGTGTGAACACTCTCCATCCATTCAGTGTTTTTTTTTTTCAACAACCCTCCTCTCCGAAAAGGGACAACGTTGATGCAACAGTGACTTTTGCTGTTTGTTTTTCCCACCGTTTTTTTTTTATCTCCATTATTGTAATTGTTATGTGCCGTCACTTTACGATGCACTTCTGTCTTTGCAGGAAAATGCAGCAATTTCACCGTCACAAACGCCGAGTAGGAGCAGCAGTAGCGACAGTAAAAATGAGCGCTCCGAGTTTTTATCGCTGTTACAAAGCATTTACCATTAACTTCATTACACATCATCTCACAATTCCTGTTTTATTTTACTTTGATAACATTCTTCTTTCCTATGGCCTCCGCATGGAATGTGTATTATATTCGTCATTCCATGGAATGCAGCAGAAAAGTGATCGAAGACCTGGTCGTTACCGCCTCACAGAAAAACACGGTGCTATAGTGGCGAATAATCGGAAAATTTATAAAATTTGTAGTCGTAAGTGATACTGTTTGTGGATGGAATAGGTTAACCGCTTAAATGGCCCTGGGCCGACCGACATCCATGGTGAGTGGTAAATTTATTTCGGCCAGGCCGAATTACATGACTTTGTTTTTTGCCGGAAGACAGTGTGTTTTCTTTATTTTAACACTTGACAGTGTTTAGAGAGACTTGTATATGAGACCAAAAACTAGATTTATCCATTATAATCCATTTGCTACCTCTAAGTATGAATCCAAAGCTTTCCTATTACCGATGACAGATTCAACCACTCTCCTTCAGTCAAAGCCTTACTGAAAGCGAAATACAGCATCAAAATATATTTATTCAACTGCGAACGGATTTTCTGAGACTTTGACGGTGAACCACCTAAATCGTAGAAAGAGTTGTGCTCAGAATGATTTTGTGATCTGTAAAAGGTGCTGCGTTACATAGTGGAGTTGAGCTGTTAGGAAGAAGTCCGTGGGTTAGCCACACGTCCACCCACGGACTTGTTCAATTGAAGTATTCAAAGCCACGACCTTGCTTTCACAAGGGCGGCTAGGCTAAGTTGGCTAACAAATCGATACATTCGGCATCTTTAATAATTAAGGAGCCCAGTGAGTATTTCCTATTTAAAAACCTAAAGAAACGGCTCGGCGGAAAGACATTTAGCTCCAATGATGAAATTATTGATCAAACAAATTTCTATTTATGGACCACGACAATCCTATTTTTTGGAAGGGGTAAAAAAATTGAAGAAACGTTAGACAAAGTGTACTGTGCTAAAAGGAGATTATGTTGAAAAATATATTTTTTTTCCACAAAAAACTGTGTTTTATTCGAAAATTATAAAGGAGATTATGTTGAAAATTATATTTTTTTTTTTCCAAAAAAAATACAGTTTTATTCGAAAATTATATGCCCTCGTAATATAAGAAAATGCTATATTTGAATACACATATCTCAACCACAAAAATTATGATTATTTATGGCGATATCGCTTTACCATCTGGCTTCAGCTCAATGACTTTCAGATGAGGTTACAGTCTGTGATTAAGGACATTCGTCAAGGAAACAACTTCATACAGGGTTTTCCTACAAGAGGTGTTATTTTGGTTTTCAAAGAAAAATTTTATTGTTTGAGATAAATGATCGGATGTTTATTTCATAATAAAGAGGAAGGTATGCCGTTAATAATGAAAAACAACCTGCCACCACGACCACGCTTAAAGGACCATATCCTTTTCATGAAATTTTCCATAACCACATCGCAAAGTGGCTGCCCTATGTCCTCGATAGCCTAACGAATTCTATCTTTGAGTCTTGAATCGACGCTGGGCTATTTTCGTAGAACTTATCTTTCACGTGGCCCCAAAGGAAGAAGTCGCAAGGTGGTAAATCATAAGATCTCGATGGCCAATTGTGATCACCTCTTCGAGAGATAACACGGTCCGGAAACTTTTCCGTATAAGAGCAATTGTTTCGTAGCTTGTGTGGCACGTAGCGGCGTCTTGCAGAAAGTAAACTTTGTCCAGATCAATCATTTTCATGCATTTCAAGGACCCAATCAGCAAAGACACATGGTTGTTGATGATCGACCGGCTTGAGATCTTGTGTTAACTGTAATTTATAAGCCTTAATACCCAAGTCTTTATGAAAAATACGGTGTAATGACGTTTATGGAATGACCAATTCCAAAGAACGACGAGGAATGGACAAACCTGCGGTCCTTCAACACTTTGGGCTACAGCTGCAATATTCTCAGTTGTTCTTGAGCGACGTGCGCGGGTTTTATTCTTCACATCACTACCTTGTTCCAACAGTTCGATTTCTTCCACCAACATCTGTATTGCGGTTCGACAAGGTGCATCACGACGACCCAAAAATGCATTAGTTTTGCGAACTGTGACTATTATTGTAGTGAATTTTAATACTTTCAATGCGTTGTTGAAGCGTGTATCGTTCCATTTTTACTTGTCAAATGTCAAAGAATAAATGTTTCAAAAGTGACACCTACCGAAATACCGGGTGATTCACAATAACACCTCTAGCTGAAAAACCGTTTAAATATAACACGGTGTTACACACATTCTGTCCTATGAACGAAATTTACTTTTTCGGAAAGGGGATAAAAAATAAAAATACACGTGTATCGGCGATTTTCATGTACACGTCAGATTTTTTTTTTTTTTTAAGTTTGAAGTATGAAGCTTGTAGTGGCCTGTGTGAAAGTCTTTGGACCGATTTTTAACCCTTTTTCAGTGATCCAATCGATTTTTTGCAGGCAGACTCGTGGAAATGTCTGTATCATGTCAGTTTTTTTAAAAAATAGATTTTTATCAATTCTCAGATTTTCCTACATTTTTTTTTTTTTTTAAATGGTTATCATTTTTTTAAGGTTTCAGTTCAAAAAGCATTTTTTTTTCGTAACGCTTAAGTAGTTTAAAACTTTGGAGTCTCTTCATGTTATGCTAAGAAAAGTGAAAAATATATTTTTTTTTCAAAAATAATAGAAGTTGGGGACAATCTGAGAATTGATAAAAATTATTTTTAAAAAAAGGCTTTCACACAGGCCACTACGAGATTTATACTTAAAACTTAAAAAAAAAATTCTGATGTGTACATGAAAATCTCCGACACACGTGTATTTTTATTTTTTCCCCTCTTTCCGAATATGTGCATTTGGTTCATAGGACAGAAAAAAAACTATTTTTTGTAACACGGTGTAATTATTTGTTCATGCTTATTTACTGAAATACTCGATTCTATTTATTTCTCTCCCGTGCTGCTTTCATTACTATACCCTGCTGAGTTGTGTTGTGGGCAAAGTATTACATTCTGTAGCTTTTAACCTATTTTTGATCTGCATATTGTAGACATTGAGTGGTTCAGCTTCGCAAAGTCTAGCCTTTTATCGTAATCTACAACATAGTAACATGATCGATTTTATTTCGTTCATCGTGATCAGGCAATAACCATTTATGCAATAGTTTATGTCTAATGACGTGTATGTCGAGTCTCGACAAACGTCATTACCTGACTATTTCCTAAATGTTTAATATTGATTCGAAGTGTGCTCGACTTGCCCAATAACCTACACTGGAACCGATTGAAACTTCTTTCCAAGAATGTTTTCATTTTGCCACGGTGACTACAACAATTAGTTCCCTGTAAGGTGAACATTTTTACATTGATTTTGGTTTCCATTTCATTTCGTCACACTGTAAATTCTTGTAATTTGCACCAGCATTTCAGATACCCTCCCCCCCACCACTCATGCTGCTGTCATATTCCTGCAGTGGCATTGTCCTCTTGCACTTTATTGCCGGCATTTTTCCCTTGATTTTCTTTTAAGAAATTTGGAATTCTTTGATTTCTTGTAACGTGTTGGGTGTTCTCCACTTTTTTGTCGCTCTCTATTCTCCGTTATCGTCCTTTAATGTATTTTTCATTGTGTGGTGTCCCTGTGAATCTTATCGAACATGTTGTAATATCGTAAAATTCAAGTACTTCATTTGGTGTTTGTTGATGTTCACATCTATTTTTATGTGGCTTTCCCTCATGCATCTCATGCACTCTGTGGCTGGGTTGTGCCGTTGAAAGAAACGAAATACAATTAAATGCCAGCGGAAGTTATGATTTGCTGGGTGGTGGTTTGTTAATGAAGTGTCAATCTGCGTTGTGTTATTTATGATAGCCACAAGCTAACTATCATATAAAAATACCAGCAGTTGGAACGAAAAAAAATGATAATATAAAATGTATTATTATTTCATTAAAACTAGAAAGTTGCATTATCAACACTGAACGATGGCAACCATATTTAACCACACTTCATATGCTGAAATCGATAGCATTATAAAGATTGGCCGAGAAAATCGAAATTCTATAGCTAATTTTATTTAGAATCTAATAAAACATCTCGAGCATCATATTCCTTACTTATTTCCCTTAAAATTCCATGAAATAACAGACGGGAAACTTCTCTCGAATCATTGAGCTGTGTACGATATAATTTGTATACTCACTGACCGGCACCTACAGTTTAAAGCCGGCTCCGAACGGCTAATGCTTTTCTAGAGAAGTTTTACATGGCTTAGAGATGGTTCTCTTACTCGTAAAGTCGCCAACATTTACGAGGTGGAAACAGCCGCTGAAAAATGTTTGATGGTCTTACCCGATTTCGAACTCATAGTCGCACACACTACTTAAAAAAAGAAATAAGTGTATAAAATGAAATTTATCAAATTAATCATGTTGTGAACGATTCGATACGCAAACATCAATTCGATAAAGGAACCTATGAAACGATAAGGAACGTCTAGTTGCCACTCAAGCTAAGAATGCAGCATACAAGGCGACACTCGAGCCAAGGCGACACTATGAGTCTAATGTTGAACGAGGACCAGTCGCGACCCCAAAAAGGCTACCTAGGAAAGGCTGGCTACTTAGTGAAGGCGAGGCAGTGCTAGAATTTATGTACCTCAGTTCCGCCATTAATAGTATGAATGATGTCAGCATCGAAATAAAGACAAGAATCGTGCTTCAAGAACATACCCCTCTCTATTCGAACTGAAATAACACTGTACAGTGTACACTTATTCTACCTGTGCTTCTTTATGGCGCCCAAACATGGGGATTTACGAACTCAGATGGAGATAAGCTGGGTGTATTTGAGAGAAAAATCATTCGTAAAATCTAAGGCCCGATCTGTGTTAAACCAAAACGAAGAGATCCACTACTTATTGAACAGTTCGGGTGTTGAACAAGTTAATACGTTTCTCAGATAAAGAAATTCTCTAGTTCTTTTCTATCAACCGAATAAATTGGGAATTTGTCTTAAAAATTCAACTCAGGTCGAATTAACGCTGACCCGGTGATTTTACATTAGATTGGAAAAGAATACTATTTTCTAATTTAATTTTGTGCAATGTCAGTTATTAAGTGTTGACCAATGCCCATGTACTGCTCGCCGAGCCGTATTTAACCTTTCTACTATTATTTATCGTATATGCATGTCCCTGATATGAAGGCGATGCTCCACAAAGATGTGGTGTTAAGCCATGTGTGATTCAGGCACGCCTTTTCTTTGGAAAGTTGTCAACATATTTAAAAACTAACTTTTCAAAAACAAGAAATTTATATGACTATGCCTACCTTGACAGGATATTTCTTGGATATCTGCCACTTTCTGCGATAAAAAAAATAACGACCGAAATGGCACAAACACAACAATTCCTATCAATGAAACCAACATATGTACACAGAAAAGAAATATTTTTCGATACAATTAAAGAATTCAAACAGAAAATTAATTGGGAATTCGATGATCAAATATTTCATCTAACGTTTTTTTTTCAACTAGTGCTTATTTCGTTTTCGTTATTTTCGTTACCGGGCCATGTTGAACGAATTTTTGTTTAAAAAAATTGAAGAGGAGGATATTGGCAACATTTGGTTTCAACAGGACGGCGCTATGTGCCACACAGCCTAAGCTACACTCGATGTTTTGCGCCCTGTTTTTGAAGATCGCATTATCAGCCGCAGAGCTGATGTCGTTAGGCTACTGCATGACCTGCCGAGGCAGCCATTTGAATGAAATTATTTTCCATTATTAACCGAAAAGATTGTACTTTCAAATAAAAAAAGAAATTTCAGAAAATATCCAGTAGTTTTTTTATAGAATTTTCAAAAAATTAAAAAAGTGATTTGGCAAACCCTGTATTACCTGAAATATTTGTAGGTTGTTTATTGAAAATATTTTGAAGTGAAAAAGAAATTCATATATATTCTCGATTTGAAGTGCTAAAGAAATTCACAAATTTATTAGTAACCCGTTTATCGAAAATATTTTCGTTTTAAAGAAGGAAAGGAAATTCACATATTAAAAATTGGTAAACCGTTTATCAAAAACTCTCTGTAACGGCACATTTTATAGTGAGTAATAGACCGGTCGTTAAAAATAAATTTTGAAGTGCCGGGCAGATTCTGTTTCCTTTTGGTCTAAAACCATTAAATTTAAAATTTGGGGCTGATCGGATAATATTTAGTGGCCGCGCCCATCAACCAAAAATTTAAACACATGAAATATATGGAAAAAATATATGAATGAAAATAAAGAATAAAGACTCAAAATACTTATATTTTGTGTACTGAGCTATTCGCAACGGTACTTTTTTGTTTTGCTTTGCAACAGCAAGAAAAATATTTCAAAACGATATATATAGCCTTTTCATAAGTGTTTACAATAAATAATTATGTTACTTGCTTCAACTTTCTTATTAACCAATTTTGGAAATAGATGACTTATTAGAAAGATAATTTCATTGCTAATCGTAATCAATTAGATTTTGTAGAAAATATTCTCTTTTGTGCACTTAATTTGAAGAATATTGGGTAAATATAAATTTTTTCCATATAAATGTATTTAAATTTCATGTATTTAAATTTTTGGTTGATGGGCGCGGCCACTAAATATTATCCGATCAGCCCCAAATTTAAAATTTAATGGTTTTAGACCAAAAGGAAATAAAATCTGCCCGGCACTTCAAAATCAGACACTTTTTTGGAAAATAACGACCGGTCTAGTGAGTAAGTATACATATTTCGTAGTACGCTGCTTCGCCGGTTTTTGGCAGTGCTCAATACTCTAATATACGCTACAATTTTAGTCCTTTAAAGGATAAGAGCTCATTTGAAAGATGAAATGTATGCAGTGATGCCAACAAAGTACCACAGTTTAATTTGAATGTGTTGTTGAATTATAAAATTTTAGAAACCAAGAGAAATGTGGTCAAATATTGCGATATTTCTCATGAACAGTTTATTTAATTGTGTGGTTATAATTTTGGCACAAAATAAAAAATGTCCACCAAAAAAAATAAAAATTGAAATCTCTTACAAAATTCGGTAGTTTTTCATGATTTTCAACCATTTTATTTGAATCACCCGGTATTTCGGAAGTTGTTACTTTTGAAGATTCTATTCTTTGACATTTGACAAGTAAAAATGGAACGATACACGCTTCAACAACGCATAGAAATTATTAAAAATCACTACAAAAATGGTGAACATTTTGCCGTCACAGTTGGAAGAAGAAATCGAGCTGTTGGAACAAGTTAGTGATGTGAAGAATAAAACCCATGCACTCGCGCTCAAGAACAACTGAGAATATTGCTGCTGTAGCCCCAAGTGTTGAAGAAAACCCAGGTTTGTCCATTCCTCGTCGTTCTTTGGAATTGGGCATTCCACAAACGTCATTGCACCGTATTTTGCATAAAGACTTGGGTCTTAGGGCTTATAAAGTTCAGTTAACACAAGAACTCAAGCAGGCCGATCTTCAACAACGTCGTGTCTTTGCTGCTTGGGTCCTTTAAATGCATGAAAATGATCCAGAATTCCATCGAAAAATCATCATGACTTATGAGGCCTATTTCCACCTCGGTGGCTACGTCAACAAGGAAAATTGTTGCATCTGGGTCTCGGAAAATCCAAGAGTTATTGTTGAGAAGCATCTTCATCCTCAACGTGTGACTGTTTGGTGCGGTTTATGGTCCGGTGGCGTCATTGGACCTTACATTGTCGAAAATGAGGTTGATCAACAGTTACGATGAATGGATTGCGATATCGAGAGATGATTAATGATTTTTCTTATGGTCGGAGTTGGATGACATTGATCTGGACAACGTTTACTTTCCGCAAGACGGCGCTACGTGCCACACAAGCAACGAAACAATTGCTCTTTTACGGGAAAAGTTTCCGGACCGTTTTATCTCTCGAAGAGGTGATCACAATTGGCCACCGAGATCTTGTGATTTACCACCTTGCGACTTATTCCTTTGGGGCCAACAGCCCAGCGCCGATTCAAGACCTCAAAGATAAAATTCGTGAGGCTATCGAGGACATAGGGCAGCTACTTAACGATTTGGTTACCGAAAATTTCATGAAAACCATATGGTCCTGTAAGCGTGGTCGTGGTGGCTGATGTTGTTTTTCATTATTAACGGCATACCTTTCCCTTTATTATGAAATAAACATCCGATCATTTATCTCAAAAAATTCTAATTTTCTTTGAATACCAAAATAATACCTCTTGTTGGAAACCCCTCTGGCAATATTTCTGTTTTCGTTTTTCTTATAAAAATGTTTCCAAAAATTGGACAATTAAAAATTTCCCAATTTTTTAATTTTGGGGAATTTCTCGTTTTGTTTTGGGATATTTTCAAAACAATTGTGAATCATATCACCTAAATTTGGCGAGATTCTTCATAGTTTTGTTTTTCAAATACACTTTTTCCAAATTACGAAAATCTGTGATTTGTTTTTTTTGGGGTTATTTTCCACAGGGTAATTTTTCATAAATTGTTTGGGTTTTTAAAAACACTTTAGGAAAATTTCATATTAGGCTTTTGGTGGGGGATTTTTCATTTATTTTGGGGTATTCTTCATTTTCTTTAGAGACATTTTTCATTTGTGGTATTTTTCATAGAGCTGATGATTTTCACATACCAAAATTGTTGTTGAATTTTAAGGTGTGTCTTTTTTTTCAGTGTAGGTACGTATGTGCGTATATCTCAATCCGACGAACAATATTCGCGATATATCGTAGTATCAGTTATGATGTCACATACGACTGTTGACTTGATTTATGGCAAATAAAATTGAAATTTATTGACTTTGGCCAACAACGACAATAAGACTAACGTGGACAAAATAAATGGAGTGATAGGCGGAATAACAGCCGACATTCGTTTCCATGCAATGAGCGGCTCCGTGAAATGATAAAATGTCAGCAGTATGGTAGCATATGATTCAAAGGTGAGGTCGGGGGGCATGTGTTGTAACTAGACATGTGTGTGTGTGTGGCATTTAAAATTCGTTAGAATGATTGTAGATCAGAGGAGGTACGAACAAGTTCTTATAAGTTAGAGGGTGTGAAAGTTACAGGGTGCGAGCAGAGCAAACCCAAACTATACAATTTTCAGTTTAGGCTTTTTAATGCTGTGCAAGAAATACTTCACCCTATCTGATCTCGTAAATATTTACACCACCTACATCCGGAATTTGGTGCCTCGTACACAGTTTCCCTTATGAAATGTTAAGCAAAATAGGTAGGTACTGAATTTAAAGATCTTTGTAGAAAAAAACAGAAGAAACTAAAAATCAAGCAAGTTGTTAACTTCGGTCTTTTTTAAAATAAATTCCAATATTGATTTCCATCAAAGGGTTATGCCACGGCTCCATATTTTATTGGAGTGTACAAGGTAGTGGTAGGCCGTGGCGTGGCAGGTAGTGTGTGCGACTATCACACAGAAGAACCCGAGTTCGAAACATTTTTCAGCGGCTGTTTCCACCTCGTAAATGTTGGCGGCTTTACGAGTAAGAGAGCAATCTCTAAGCCATGTAAAACTTCTCTAGAAAAGCATTAGCCGTTCGGAGCCGGCTTGAGGTCCCGGTCAGTGAGTATACAAATTATATCGTACACAGCTCACTGATTCGAACGAAGTTCACCGTCTGTTCCTTCGTGGAATGTTAAGGAAATAAGTAAGTACACGGTAACTCAACTTTCGATGCAAATAGTTTGATAAATCCGAAATATTGCCAAACATTATGAAGATTCTTTATGACAGTTCAAGCATTTCTTAGAATAGAACACAACTATTTTTTCTTCAAATCCCCCACTGTTCATCATTTTGACCTGTTGCCCTGGCACCTACCTAATGATTACAATCAAATATGCATCTGGCTTTTATTGGCAAACTCTTTCATCATTAAGCAACTTTCAATGTTTTTGGGAAAACAAGAGCAACAACAATCAGCTCATTTTCCCAAATGCTTTATAAATCATTGGCATATTTTTGCCCAGCTAGAGCCGAAACTTAATTTGCCCAAAAACATAAAGCCGAAAATCCCCCAAAATTAGTTATGCGTAACAGTTGGCAGACGTGAAATGCACTCATAAATTATGGAAATCACTCGCTTTGCGACAAATAATTTACGCGATTGTTTACGCAAAATCGTAACGTATCGTAAATAAGCGACAACGTTGTTGGATTTCGCAATAAAAATTGCTCGGATTACGAATGATAAGGTTCGACTGGTGGGGAAGCCATTACAGGAATGTTCAAAGCTCGTTAATGGCTCTTGTACAAATGCTCCCCGGGGAGAAATTTTGTCATACGCCAGAACATAAAACAACAACAACAAATATATGCCATAAAACATCCATTGAATTTGGATGTAGTGGTGGAGGTTTAGACGCGGAAATTAAGCGCTACAATATTGAGAGACAGAGAGTGAAAAACAAAGCACAATGGCATTAGCGGAAGTTGTCACGACAAATCGATTTTTAGTGACTGCGAGTGTAATGGGTTTTCAAATGTAACTTAAATAGATTTGAATATTTATTAATGTGATCGGAATAAAAACGTGAGCAGAATACACGAAGCGGACTACTCGTGAAATGATACAATTCCATTGGTTATCTCTTACATATACATTCGATAATTATTGTACAGAGTAGGCGTGTGTGTAGTGTCAGACATAATGAAGAATGGATCATTAGTTCGGTTTAAGGCTTGTAAACCGTCACAATTCTAAAACACGTTCCGTTACTTTTATTTTTAAAATGAACCTTTTTTCCAGCAGCAGTGAGAAGTACCATTCTCAGTAAATATAACATAAACATGAATTTAATTGAATGGGCTGCGAACAATTGCAAATAAAAGTCGACATTATCCATAACAAAACCTTTAAGGGTTTTTTTAGTTCAGTGCGTTATTTTTTTTTTACACTTATTTGAAGTTGGTGATTTTGGAAAGCTGTCTAACATAAAAAGATCATCATCATTGAAAATTTGATTAAAAAAAAATGGCTTATTTATTTTTATTTTTCTGAAAAGATGTGGTCGATGAATTAATTTTTGATATTTATTTTTATCTTTTTCTTGTAGATTTTCATAGAAAAAATAGTGTATTTACTTTTTTTTAGCTGAAAAATGCACTGTAATATTTTTACAAGATGTCAATTTTTAAAAACTATCGTTGCGTTTCCACCAGATTCTCTGTTTTCCATTAGGCAGACCTTCTAACAACCTCGACACATAAGTAGCGGTCTCTATTGTTGAGGGTTTATATGCGAGCTCTATGAGAAATGTAGCAAACATTTTATACAGAATTGACATTTTTTCATAATTTTTTGATAATATTTAATTTTTGGATTATATAAAATTCACAAATATTTTTAAGAGACCTTTCTGCAACCTTTTAGGCGGCGAAAATATTTGGAAGCGTTTTGGATACATCACATCAGAGACATTTCCTTAAAGTTGTCGATTCTGTAAACGACTTCTTGTTTTGTATATTTTATTTTGAGGCAGCGTTGCGACCACCCCTAGCGATTGCCTTAATTGTAAGGCCAATGGAAATTGGAGAATTTATCTTAAACTATTTAGAGGACTTTTCAGAATTTTTGGAGAAATTTTAGGGTCCTTAATTGTATTTAATATTCAGAAACAACATTTGAAATTCCGAACAAATCAATTGAAATATAGATAATACAGTTAAATTTGAAAACATATTTGACTTCAAAGTTCAGCAATTTAATTTGAAATTCAGAATACATCAATTGCAATTCAAAAACTGACACTTTATATTTAGACAATTCTGTCAGATTGCTTGAAAAATTACATAAAAACCATATTTAACAACATTTTGTTTCAATCCAGTCTCAAAATTCATAGGCTTTTCCTTACGTCTTGTGCGAAATACCTACGGAACTCCCCTAAATATTTTTTACACGCATTAACTTCCATTGTCTACAAATGTTTGCAATTAGAGCAAACGAACTCTAGTCGGTTTCATTGAATCTATTTAAACTTTACCGCATTGCTCATGAACGCCTGAAACAGTTTTAATGATGAACGTGTTCGAAAAAGTTTTTCTCGTTTCAACGATTAATTCAAAATGATTGAATAGTTGATTTTTAAAGTGTTAGTGTCACTGAAAACTTTTCATATATACATACAGTAGGTACAGCAGAATTTGCCAAGTACTTATGTAGAAGTATGTACAAAATGTGTAATCGTTTTTTTAACACGATTTCCAAAATATCATTTGATAGATGATGTTAAGTTTAACATGAATTAATAGTCACTTACAAAAAAGATGTGTACAACCTAAAACAAAGTTTTTTAGTTGATTTGGCAGAGGTCGGCTTAGTAGATTAGATTTTAATAGATGGCCTTCGTTTCTATGAGTCACAGCAATATCTTTAAATTCATTTATTCATTAGGCCTTAAATCGAATTTTGTGTTCTAATTTTGTTTCTTATGGATTAAATCGCATTTAAATTCGCTATTTTACTAAATTCGTAATACATCGTAGCTGATGCACCATGGTTCAAGCCTTCACGTTAAGTAGTACCGAGATGGAACAT
This sequence comes from Hydrotaea cyrtoneurina, assembly GCA_958296145.1. NCBI lineage: Eukaryota > Metazoa > Arthropoda > Insecta > Diptera > Muscidae > Hydrotaea > Hydrotaea cyrtoneurina. Next base: position 42,923,440 of record OY282514.1, on the reverse strand, counting down.
AGGGCCTTAACAAAATCGTCAATGCTTATGTTTCTTTCCAAGTATGTCCTGCTTTAAGATCCTCGGATTCTACAAGTATTCGCCATGTAATAATTCGCCATCTGGACGGCTTCACTTCGGTTTCCTTCTATTGCTCTATTGGCGATGCCGTTCTCTGGTTTTCTTAGAGTATGGCCGAAACAATTCCGCTGTCGGCGTTTTATCTAGCATTATTGCCGTTAGAAATGCTTGCTAGCCAGAAGATTCGTAAGATCTTCCTCACAAAAACGTATTTCAGGTTTGAGTTGAACAGTGTAATCATTGTGTTTCTGGATATTTGGAGGTTGTCCTTATCTAGGGAGTCAAACTCTGATCGTCCTTTCCTAATTTTGTGATTTCCGTGGAGGCTCTATGAAAAATTCCCCAAACATAAAGTGACAAATTCCCCAGATGAAGAATCGCAAAAATAATTTAAAAAATTACCCAAAAATGCCAATATGAAAATTTCCCCAAAAAATCTGAAAAATCCCCCAAATAATTTGTGAAAATTTGCATTGGTCCTACAATTAATGCTGTCTTTCTTTTTTTATTTTTGGGAAATTTTTCATAGAGCCTTCACGAATAAGCTTTGAGCTAAATACAAATTAATCAAATTTCAAATCAAATTCAGAAACAAAAAATTTAATATTATCTAAATTTTAACAAAAATCCCCGTTTTTTTGGGGGGTATTTTTTTATAGTGAATGCAATTTTTTTTTTTGACCATCTTTCGTTTTTATTCTTGTGGCATTTTTTATAGAGCCTTCTGTCGCAGATTTTGCTGTATAGATAGCAAAACTGTTGATAGATTTCAATGGCTTGTCCGTTGGTCTCGAACAGACCCAAGAAATACTTCACCCCATCTGATCTCGTAAATATTTACACAACCTACACCTACAGGTCAAAAACACCTACAGGTCAAATGACAGCTTTACAGCATCTAGACCGTGTACAGAGGACGCTATTTTCTCCCTTCAGCATCGGTGGAATCTGAGATGTATATCGATATTCTATAGATATTTTAACGGTATCTGCTCCTAAGATATCCTTCGTCTGGTCCCTGATGTTAGAACATTTAGCCGGAACACGCGGCTTTCCAGGGACTCTCATCCGTTCGTTGATCGGACGACGCACTATAGAGAAAATTCTCAGTATATTTTGTTTAATTCTTTTAAAAAAAATTCATTGAATGACTCGAAATAGCATTATAATTAATTTAGGCGCCCCGGTAGGCGAGTTGGTAGCGTGCTTGTCTATCAGCGTGGGGGTTGTGGGTTCGATTCCCACCAGAGGCTTTGGTCTGTCGCTGCAAAATTTTAGCCAAATGGTCTGTGACACCCGGTTTACCCATGGACCCAAAATTAGAATATAAATTTACTTTGTATTGTAATTAATAAATAAATAAAAAAAAATAGCATTATAATTAATTAATATATTAATTGAGCTGGAAATAAATTCATTATTACTTGATATAACTAACATTTTCATCGGTTTACGTATTTCATCACTTGGTATCACTTTTCTGTTTGCTTTGGTCATCTCTATCGTCACTTCTTTCTATATCCTGAGTACTACAGGACGTTGTTGCGATCCTTCAACTGGTCTCTTATCTTAGCCTACTTAAGTGCTGCCATCTTGTAAGCACTAATGAGTATTCAATGAACCTTTAACAAAACATAGCATGTCCATGATTTGCCAAAAAAAAACGATAACGGAAATAAAAAAGAAACTGCAAAACCTACTATTGGTGTGTTGTGCAAAATAGTGTGTTTGATAAACTGAAGTAAGAAAGAGAAATGAAAAAACGAGATGTGAATATTGAAATAAGTAACTTTGGCATTTATTCTGTTGCTTGAACAGCTGCGGACATTAACTACGTAAATATTTATGTATGTATATAAATTTCATGAATGTAAATGTAAAAGTATGTTAATATCAGTTGTTGGGTGAATTTCGTTTTGTGTATTCAAGTATTTAAATTGTTTTTCAGTACCCAACTGTAATATATAATTAATAACTGCACTATAACCTAAGGTCCTTTAAAGTATTTTTTTTTTATAAAATCTATGGCATTTGAGTCGACATTACAGTCATTAACTAACAGTACCATTGGTATTAAGCCACAGCTACGTCAATCTAGCATACATCTTGGCTGGATATTTTACAATTAACCTCAGCAAATTGTATTGCGGATAACGCAATATTCGGGTAAAGTACAGATTCAGGTCAGGTGGAATAATTTCATACTCGTATGCTAATAATAAATTATAATCAGTTTCAGTTGCTGTATATTAATGGAAATAACTAAAACGTCAACAGCAACAAATTGTTTAGGGATCGACAGTATACAGGAAATGTTATGAAACGAATTTGTAGGCAACAACAGAAAATCAAGACATGTAATTTATGGTTATATCCGTTGAGACATGCTTGGACTAGGAAAATGTCACTATAGTTGTTACATAAATCGTATTATCGCCAGAGTACCTTAAATATATTTTAAAACTGTTTGTTGATACCGAGTAATAGTTGCTAGGACCAGTTGAACTATTTGTTTAACAAGAATAGTGCACGCGACACCAAGAAATTACTACAATGCACATTAGGTCAAATGAGCGTTTTTCTGTGCAAAAGTGATAAGAATCAAAGTGCCGTTTTACTTTTGTTGTTGTTGTTTTTTAATTGGCAATACTCCAAAACAAAGACGCGTGATTTTTGTTTGTGCGAAATATAGAGTACCGTTACACACGTGTGCGTCAAAGTCAATCGATGCAAGTCTTTCAACAAATGTGATTGCAAGTTCAGTAGTGGTTGGTCATCTTTAAGAGTGTGTTTATCGAATTGTGTTGATAATAATTCATTAGTGGAAAATGGAAAATAAAGCTACAAGTAAGAATATATGTATTTAATTAACACTGGCTTATATGTATGTCGCTATACTTGATAATAATTCATTAGTCTACATCACCTTAAAACTGTAGAATTTATCTAAAACTTTGACTTCTGTAAGCCTTTAAAAATTTTGACCCCATTTGACCCCTTTCAAATTGATAATATAAATAAAGTAATAAATAATGAGTTATTTGCATTTTGTTTAAACTGCTATTCTTTGCGTTTAACGAGTATTATCTATTTTTGTTTAGGAAACCTCTGCATAAAAAAAGCTGATTTGTTTGATATATGGCGAAAAGAATGCACAAAAAAAGGAAAGTTTGATGCTGTTTTAAAATATGTAGTTGGCAAAATTGAAGTTAATATACTTTCGGATGAAATTGAGAAACATATATCGCAAATATTACATTTTTTTTTCGTAAAATTGGCAAAAAAGTGGGAAAAATCTCACAGAAACATAAATACCTTTAAAAAACAAAATGAAGCGTGGCTTAATACTGAAACATAGATAGATTACATCACGCTCGTAGAAACAACCGCACCAATAACCTATTAGACATATTTAATAGGGCTATCGATACATCAGATCCATTAATTTCCACAATTTTTTTAAGTAAACGCATTCAAAAGAGGAAACGTATCACACTTCCTCCTGAAGTCATTGAACTATTATGTTGCAGCGAACCCATAGAAGATTTTCAACTTAACAACCAAGATGATGAAATTAATGAAACTGAAGAGGAACTTTTTAATTTAAATTTACAAAATGAATTAGATTTATGTGATTAATTAATTGTTTCAGTACAAATAAAATTAATAAATGAAACAATGTATTGTTTTCATTAATGGCTGCAAAAGAAGTAATTTTAAATTCTGGTCGTTAGAGGGTTAAATTCCACTTTTTATAATACAGTTACACCTGCTTCTGAAATCCTTACAGGTTTTGGTTTGAATAGCATAATTTTGTAATCGTTATTAATTTTGCACAGAAAAAGTGGTCAATTGACCTATAGTGCAATGTCCTGTAGTAATCCGGACATATAATGAAGTGACGATACAGAAATTAAACCTAGAAGTGATAAAAATTTTCAATCAAAAGTTTAATTATTTCAACGAATTGATTTCCAGCTCAATCAATATATTAATTAATTAAAGTGCTGTTTCATTCAATGTTTGTTTTTAATTTAAACAAAATACACGTGTTTACAAGAAAAATATAACTATTTTGAAAATAATTCTGTAATGTTCTCTGTTCTCTGTTGTGTAGTCGGATTTTTGTTACTGGGTTTTTCGAGAACTGGGTGATTACTCACCTTTAGACGGTGAGGCAAACGAGTTTTTGCTACAGTTGCAAGCTGACATACATTTACATTCCGACAGAGGAAAGTAAATATTAAGACGCTTATTTTTATATCATCGGCATGTGGCGGAGCGTGCCAAAACTAATTACGACGTAAAGAGAGAACAATCGGAATGGTTACAGTACTAACCTTACCACAATTGAATAGCCTACGATAATGGGGACAAGGCGACTAAACGTTTCTGGGACACTCATTAGCGTCGAAAAATCATCCTGGCTGATGAGGCCCATTTCCACCGCGGTCGCTACATCAACAAGCAAAATTGTCGCGTTGAGAAGCCTCTCTATCCTCAAAGTCTGACTATTTGTTGCGTTTTATGGTCCGGCGGGGTCATTGGACTAGGGTTGTATAAGTCAACTCGCAAAAAGTCGATTAATAGACTTTTTTGCTACAAAAATGGTGAAAAATTAAGTCGACTTTTAATTACGATAAAGTCAAGCAAATCGACTTTTTGTTGTCCACTTTTTTAGTCTAATTGAAAATAAGTTTTGTCGGTCAGTGGAGCTAATATTATGGCTGCAATAAGCAAACAATTTGCTCAGTGTAATCACATTTCATATTTCTGGCACACCATTTACAAAATTGTTGAAATAGAAACAAAATAAATACCAGACACTGCAGCTGGACACGATTTGCTGACGAAAAGAATGGTTGTAATAAGTAAGCAGACAATATTGACCATTGTCTGTAACTGCTTCTGAAGGTAAAAAATATGGTTCGCAGTGAGGTGCCTACCAAATAATCCCAACACCTTCATAGACAATTAGCGATAAACGGCCGTTATATCTTAAATGAAAGAAGTCCAGACCAGGTGTAATTGCTGTTACGAAATATTAACCAGGCTTCGTCTCCCAGTGCGTAATGATATAAGTTCACGATCTGAAGCACCAAATATGAAATTGAGTAAAAAACATTTTGAAAACTTGAAAATAATGTAACTCTCAGCAAATGTATTCGGATGGTAAATGTATGTTCCATCATGGAACGTTCGTTTTGCTTCGATCTATTGAACAGGATATGTGGTTCAAATCAAAGTAGACTTTTTGTTTTACATACCATAAAGTGGAACTGAATTCATCTCTTGTTTTCTTTTTTATCATTTGTTACGTTTAAAACTTGAATTTGTATAAGTTGGAATACAATTGTATTATTTTCTATTAAAAAGTCGACTTAAATCGACTTGTAATTCACAAAAACTCGAAAAGTCGAAAAATTTACTTTTTAAATTTTGGAAAAAGTCAAAAGGTCGAAAAGTCTTTTTCGAAAATAAGGTTATGGTGAATGGATTGCGCAATCGTGAAACGATTAATGATTTGTTTATGGTCGGAGTTGGATGATGTTGATCTGGACAACGATTACTTTCAACAAGACGGCGCTAAGTGCCACACAAGTAACGATACCATTGCTATTTTTCGGGAAAAGTTTCCGGACCGTGTTATCTCTCGAAGAGGTGATCACAATTCGCCACCGAGATCTTGTGATTTAACACCTTGCTACTTCTTCCTTTGGGGCCACGTGAAAGATAAGGTCTACGCCAACAGCCCAGCGTCGATTCAAGACATCAAAGTTAGAACTTGTGAGGCTATCGAAGACATAGGGCAGCCACTTTGCGATTTGGTTATGGAAAATTCCATGAAAAGGATATGGTACCAATAATTGCTCCATAAATCATTGCAAATGGCTACCGCTGAAGAAGTGTTACAGCTTGCCTGCAATCAAAGGAAAATTACTAATAATATTAACAATTTCATTGTTAACTTAAACATGTATTGTTGTAATAAATTAACAATAAAATTTCATTATTAACAATTTTCATGGTTAAAAAATGCAACCATGGAATAGTTAAACTAATTATTATTATTGTTAAAAACGAGTCAAAAAGAAAATGTTTAAATTAACCTTACATAACGTAGACTTCAAATCATGTTTATTTATGGTTAAGTTAACCTTATAATTATAACCTTACAAGGTTAATTTTTTTCTCTGTCCCCCTAAGGGACTAAACCTTCCTCTGGAATAATTTTGCTTACTTCTACTGTATTATTTTAAAATTTGTGGGTTCGATTCCCACCAAAGGCTTTTGGTCTGTAGCAAAATTTACCATTAGACACAAAATTACCATATAAATTTACTTTTATTGTAATTAATAATAAATAAATAAGTATTTTCATATTTCTGGAGAAAACTAGCGTGAATGCAATTATTTGCCAAATATTGTTTTTTTTTTAATTCTGGTTACATATTGGGCAAGGTCACAATTGACTGGAAAAAGATTCATTCCAAACACGGTCATATAAGTATCGAAATTCAATGCATTTTACACAAGATTCCAAATATGCATTTAACCAAAATTTTCTGTTTGGATAAAAATGCATCTCTTTGCAAAATTTTGTTTTGAACCTAAAGGCTACAAAGTCGAAACCCGGTACTCGAAAAAAACACTATCCCCACTAACACTAGGTCACAAATAACAAAATTTTCTCTGTTATTTGTTTCTAGCATACTTTTTCCCATTGATTTTGACCTACTAAACACGAAAATGAGTTTTAAAAATTTTTCTGTCGATTGGTTTTCGAGATAAAAATTTTTGAACTTTTTTTTTTACATTTTTGGAGGTACACTTACAATTTTGAGCATATCTTTCGTCTTCTTTGACCTATTTGATCCTACTACTACTCAAATTAAAGAAAATTGAGCCGTCTACAACTCATTCTCATAAATTAACCAAATCAACGCCCAAAAAAAATGAGTAGAAACAAAGATATAACTGTACATTTTATGCCATGTGGAAAAACAGCTGACTTCTTCTTTGTTTTTTGTATTCGCTGCAATTGGTCTCACGTATTAGGGTCCAAATGTAGTCACCCATCATAGCCGTGTCATAGATGCCCGGATAGCGTCGTTCCATAGCCTTCAATTCTTGATGAAAGCGCTCGCCGTGTTCGTAGCTCACGTCTACTAAATTCTCAGGGAAAAAATCCAAATGAGAATGCAGAAAGTGTATTTTAAGTGACATGTGCACTCCTACCCAAAAATGAAAAAAAAACGAGAATTAAAACGCTATTTAAATTAACATTTGTTTAAAAAAAAACCTACCCATTGCTTCATAGTTCTTTACCAGATCCTCAACTATGTCCTTATAATGTCCAAATAATGACCACTCATAAATGTGGGGGGAATTTCTGTAAAAAAATCCGATACAGGTAGCCATCGGGAAAACACACATCAATAAAAAAGTGTAAAGTAAAGTGCTGTGACATTTAAAAAAAAAAGTAACAAATTTTGTTTTCTCTGTGTAAGCTGTGCAAAATAATGAAAATCAAAATATCGTGAAATAGCGGAATTTCGGTCTTTTACCAAAAAAATTATAAGTCCGCCATTTGTTGTCAGATTTTGTTAAGTAAGGGCTTATTTTCTTTGTAAAAATGCCAGCTATACGTAAAAAAACCAAAACTGCTGTTAACATCATGTTTTATATTTTATATGAATTTTTATATGGTTTTTTCTGCCACACAATTGTAAGTGTACCTCCAAAAATTTAAAAAAAAAAGTTCAAAAATTTTTATCTCGAAAACCAATCGACAGAAAAATTTTTAAAACTCATTTTCGTGTTTAGTGGGTCAAAATCAATGAGAAAAATTATGCTAGAACCAAATAACAAAACGACTGTTGGCTAGTGTAATCTACACATAGCATAGGGTTTGACAACATTTCGGAATTTACAGGTTTTACGGCCAAGTAAATTCCTTGACAATTATGGTTGGGAAATCCACCCTTGAATCACATTCTCCTGTGCTGCACTCTTTGTAATTGATTCACTGCATGTACGATGATAACAACATTTCAACTTCACATATGTTTTCCTATAACATTTTCTTACCTAAACTTCTTTAACCAACTGCCACTGGCGTGTGATCACTGGACCATGTGTTTATTTGCTGATGCTATCGTTGTGTTTTTTTTCTATGCATTAACAGTTACTTTAAACGATACCATGTGACGTTTGATTTATGATGAAATTTTCCTTAAACAAATTTCAATTCTCTTTTAACATGTTCAGGATCTGGAAACTCGTATGCATTTGTGTTAGTGAACCTTCATCATCGCCGTCATAACATTTTTAAAAATCATTCCATTACAAGGTGTTCGTTTTGCCCACCTCGACAGCATCCATCTGTGCGTATACGTAACGTAATATGGGAATGTATTAGGCTGTAGTACTAAAAGAAAAAAATAAATAAAAATGGTTGGAGTCCTTCGGTAAAGAAGAAGTTTTTACATACTTTGAAAAGATCATAAAGATTTGATTATATAGTTATTCCATTTTCTCGAGAAGTAAATAAATAACCTGCATTTGAATATTTATATTTTTGTTATTTATATCTAATTGATCAATGTAAAAATTATTGTCGAAAAATCCTTATTGTGCGAGACGAACAACACTTTTCAAATATTTATCCCTTTGGCCATATTTTACGTTACGCCCTAGTGTTTAGTCTGCCAATGCCATATACACTTATATCGGTTACTTTATCCACGTGTGTGAGTGTGTGTGTTGAATATATTTGTACATAATATTCTGGTACGTTTATTTTCTCATACTTCACATTACAATTTTCTGCAGTTCGAGTACACATGGAGTCGTACGTACGTATTTACGTTACGTTGATTTCAGTAACTACGGTACACTTTTGTAGAGTTGTTATGCTTCACAAAGCATGAAAATGTTTTGAGAAACACAAGTGCAGTTTTTTTCCCCACCCTCCATCCACTTGTCCACAGAAGTTGACCTTATACCGACAGCGTTCTATTGTTAAATGTAGTCCGTTTGTTATGCTCTACAATTACAGGATGAAAGGTGCTTTACGTTTGTTATGCCGTTTGCATATATGGGCAGGAGCTTCCGGACCATGTACAGAGGAGAGCGGTGGAGATGATAGGGGATAGTGGGGTATTCAACTGAATTGTCTCCCTTCACCATAGCCGGATCGAGGGTGGTACAGTCAAATTTCCAGAACTCGAACCACCATTATGAATTGTGGATTTCCTTTTAAAATTAAGGAATTTTAAGGGAACTGCAACTAGAAGTGCTTCGCCTTAAGGAAAATTCAACTGATGCAACCTCGAGTTATGGAAGTTCCACTGTACATCGTTGTTCTTAACATATTTTAGGGGTATATTCTGCTCAGATATCCGTCGTCTTGTTCCTGATGTTAGAACATTTAGTCGAAATACGCGGCTTTCCAAGGACTCTCATCCGTTCATTTTCAATTGTCCTGTAGATCGGACGCCGCACTATAGGGAAAACTCCTTATTCAGCCCAACTGTTTGTATGTGAAATAGTCTGGCAGCAAGTGTGTTTCCAGTCCGCTGTGACATTCTCAAATTCAAGAAAAATTTTAACAAACATTACTTCCTATTTCCTCCGTCAGATACTTACATTTCCTATCTCACCGTGCGTCTCTTACCGCTGAAATATTTCGCTTATTTTGGAAATACAAAAGAGTACCTGGAGGCTAAATTCGGAGAATATGAAATATGAGGTAACACTTCGTAGTGTAATTTATGAATTTTCCCAATGATTGGATTCATAGAATATATGTATGTTTCATGTTTCATAATTAAGAGTGCGAATGTCTGATTTAAACTACTTTTGGGCTACACATTTAAGAGCCCTCAGGAACTTGGTCGCAGGTTTAGTGACCTAGAAAAACCTTTTCGAATGGAAGAACTAAAATAAAATCAATATAAGTATGTCCTTTTTAATTATTCGCATTTTCAGATGGTCCTTGTCTAACTTCATTGCACAAGTTGTTTTGACTGTTTAGAGCTATTGACTAACATTCGCAGCTAACATTCGCAGCGTATTTACAATTCGGCTCAGTTCATCCAAACATCACATTTACTCGTCTCTATTCATTCACTGCATGATTTAAACGTTTTTTGTAGAGAGGGCTGCGTTCAAGATGTATATAAGTAGATATACGAGTATGTTGCGTAAAGTAGATCAATTGTTGATTATGTTATGTAAATATACGCTACGCTTAAATCACGTCATTCATGTCTATTCAAATACTGAGCATGTGACCTTAATTAACATAAAATACCACTTGTTGGCATTAGGGTTTCTACACTGACAGAAAAAACGGTTGTTGTATGAACGAACGCCATTCGTTGAAAACCATACATCATTTTGTGAAAATAAGAGCAATTAAGGAAAAAATCAGTGAAAAAGTTGCAGTTCGGTAAACCGACTTTCGAAAATTATCGTGCGTTCCAGCAGGACAGACAGACGGACGGACGGACAGACGGACATGGCTCCAACGATTCAGAAAGACATGAATCGAATTTGGTTCAAAGACACCTGGGGTCTAATGTGGATATTTCTATGTGTTACACTTTTGAGCCGTATCAAATGAGCCGTGTGTTTATATCTTGTTGTTTTATACAACATTTAAAGTTAACGAAACACATGCGGTGATGCAACCACCGATTCGTATATGCAACTACTCATTAATTTTACTGCTACATATTTTTGGGGATTTACGCTACTAAAAAGTAGTTCTCATTTACTTGCGAGAACTATGCTCATATTAGACCAGAAATTTGCCGTAGAAATCATTGCAAATGGGTACCGATGAAGAAAACGGATCTGTATACCTTGCCTGCAATTAAAGCAAATGCTTAAAACGTTTTTTTGAACACTTGAAAACTTTATTTTAGAAAAAGCTGAAAATTATACTTTTTTTAATAAAAGCCCAACGTTTGTTCACATTTAACGACAGATTTCGTTAACACAACGTACAAATTCGTTCATGCTACGAAACTTTTTCTTTCAGTGTAGGAGAGAACTTTCACGTTATTTTCATGTTCTGCCACAATATCAAGTTATCCAATGCTTCAATGTTATATTGTCTTGCTTTGCTTGGTGTCAACTGATCCCAGGTGTTGTGCCGAAACATTCATCATGGAATCCGTAATCTCAATCTCGCACAGTCAGTATAATTGTTAAGGAAATTGTCCCGTAGCTCTCAGAACCCTTTCAAGGTTCGAAAAGGAAAGAAATATCTGTTGGTGAACGAGAAGAGGGCGAGACATTTGAAAGAAAGGCGACATAGTTAAGGGTGACATCTGCAGGGGCGATGTAGTCTCAGTCCGCCTCATTACTACGAAGAATGTTAGAGGATTAAAAATGTATTGTGCTAGCACTCCACAAAAAAGTAATTAGCACAACACGCTTATGGGCCGCATGCTTCTTTACGTCTCTAAAACATTGACGATTGTGAAACCAGTTCAGGCGATGATAGGCGCATTCAAAGACGCTTTATAGAATTTAACTTAATACACCTGGTAGGTCGTATTCGAGAAAAAAAAACTAAGGACCGAGCATAAGGAAATCTGTACTCCACATCGTACGAAATTATTACTCATCGACTAAAAAATAAAACCGTAGGCTATGCGAAGAGGGGAGAGTGAAGTATGATGCGCCCAGCTAGAACCACTTGGTGCTTTTGATTACATTCGCTAGGGAAGTCAGAGGTGCACCAGCCAGCAGGTAATGCTAGTTGAGGGACCTGATCAGTGGCACTTGTTCTACTTATTCTTCCTCGTCGGCGTCGGCTTTACAGTTGTCATCCCGAGGCTCTATGAAAAATGCCCCCAAAAAATCGAATACAAATTTTTTTAAAAAAAAAGAAGAAATTTCTTTAAAAAAAAAATCCCCAAAATTAAAAAATTTTGGGTTTTTGTGTGAATTTGAACAATGCAAAATTCACCAATTTTTTAATTCTGGTGAATTTTTTCGTTTTATCAATATATATCAACTAGTAAGTTGTAATGCGCCTATGGCGCCCGTTAATTTGATTGAGAAAGTACTTGTTACTTAATTTTAAAAATTTTGTAAAAAATATTTTGAGAAAACTATTTTGTAAAAAAAAATTTAGAAAAAAAATAAAATTTGTGGAAAAAAAATTTTTGCTGAAAAAAAAATTTTTTTAAAAAAAAATTTTTGTGGAAAAAAAAAAATTTTGTTGAAAAAAAAAATTTGGTGAAAAAAAAAAATTTTGTGAAAAAAAAAATTTCTTGAAAAAAAAATTTCGAAAAAAACATTTCTTGAAAAAAAAAATTTGGAAAAAAAAAAATTTTGTAAAAAAAAATTTGTAAGAAAAAAATTTTGGAAAAAAAAAAATTTGGGGAAAACACAATTTCTGTACAAAAAAATATTATTTTTTTTATTATTATTATTTATAGAATTATTATAGAATGCCTATTTAAATTCCTACGTACTGCGTGACAGAGTCAGTGAATCAGTGTATCAGTGTATCAGTGTATCAGTGTATCAGTGTATCAGTGAATCAGTGAATCAGTGTCGAGGGTAAATATATATTATAAGATAAGATAATGGGTAAATGCTACTAATTTTTTCTGTTTTGGCAAAACAAAAGCCCGTCACTCACATTTTCATCGACGACCTGTTTGGTCATGACTGCGGATGACCATCGGCCAAGACCTCTGGAAATAGGGGACAAAAGGCGGACGAATGTTTAAGATCTCCAAATAGAGTTAGATAATCTTCACAATTGGTGTTTAGTTAATTGCCTCCAACTTAATCTGTATTCAAGTTCTCTTTCCCCTTCACGAAATCTAATTCAATCGAGCTTTAAAATTGGCTCTTATAATCTAAAAACTGACAACTCAACAATTCATTTAGGCGTTGTGTTTGATTCAACAATGTTTTTTGTACCACACATAAATTATATGGTGTACTTGGCATGAAGATACAGGGTGATGCTCGTTGAGCGAGCCATATATTCGAAGTGTCGAAAGAAGCACTCAACTGTTTGGGCTTTTTAAAGCAGTGCAAGAAATGTTTTACCACATCTAATCTCGTAAATAATTACACGATCTACATCAGGCCAAAAATTGAGTATAACCACCATAAGTGGGTGGGTGGACATCTTTGCAGCCCTTCACCAGATACAGAGGATAGCGATGGTCATGATAGGATACAGTAGGAAAACCTAAAACCGCTATTCTATAGGTATTTCAAAGGTATCTGATCGTCAGATATCCATCGTCTAGTCCCTGACGTTAGAACATCCAGAGATTCTCATCCGTTTTATTGGATTTATACTAGAGGTAGATGTAATGGCGGAATGAAGTATATTTTACGAGTATTTTCACGATTTTTATTATTTTTAATTAGGTAGCACACCAGTTGGGTTAAATATTGTTAGAAGCTGGTTTTACTCAGCAGCGACTTAAGGGGAAAATCTTAATATATATTTACCCTCGACACTGATTCACTGATTCACTGATTCACTGATTCCCTGATTCACTGATTCCCTGATTCACTGATTCACTGACTCTGTCACGCAGTACGTAGGAATTTAAATAGGCATTCTATAATTCTATAATAAATAATAAAAAAAATAATATTTTTTTTTTGTACAGAAATTCTGTTTTCCCCAAATTTTTTTTACCAATATTTTTTTTTTTACAAATTTTTTTTTTACAAATTTTTTTTTTACAAATTTTTTTTTTACAAAATTTTTTTTTCCAATTTTTTTTTTTTCAACAAAATTTTTTTTTTCCACAATATTTTTTTTTCACCAAAAATTTTTTTTTTCCACAATATTTTTTTTTTTCCAACAAAATTTTTTTTTTCAACAAAATTTTTTTTTTTTAAGAGAAATTTTTTTTTTCCACAAAAATTTTTTTTTCAACAAAATTTTTTTTTTTAAGAAAATTTTTTTTTTTTCAACAAAATTTTTTTTTCCACAAAATTTTTTTTTTCAACAAAATTTTTTTTTTTCAACAAAAATTTTTTTTTTCAACAAAAATTTGTTTTTTCAGCAGAAATTTTTTTTCCACAAATTTTATTTTTTTTCGAAATTTTTTTTTACAAAATAGTTTTCTCAAAATATTTTTTACAAAATTTTTAAAATTAAGTAACAAATACTTTCTCAAGCAAATTACCGGGCGCCATAGGCGCATTACAACTTACTAGTATAAATATAGAGATTCATTCACGTTAAAAAACTAAATCTCCATAACGCTATGAAATATCATTAACACTGGTTCCGAAACAAGAATTCGTAAAATTAAATAAATATAACCTGTAAATAAATATACTATATATATAATATACTGTCCAACGTATGACCTACTCAGACATGTCTACATTTATAAATGAAAGTACTCATAATCGTGCGTCCAATTACAGCGAATTTTCATCGAATATTACAATATTTCACTAAACTTTATATCAATCGTTCTCTCGTTACACTTTGTCCTATCCCAACGAAGTGTTACCAACTCGAAACTTAAACTTTTTAACTGGTTCGCTATAATTCCATTAACGCTAGACCACAATTCATGTGTATGTGTGTGTTAGTACTTACAAATCGAATAAAAACTATAATTTTAATTGAAACAAAATTGTTTAAGTAGAAAGTTTTTAATCTTTTTTTCCCACCACTATTTACATCAACTATTAGAGGTTTAGTTTAATTGAAACCCTTTCCCTTGGATTGTTTGCAGTTTTCAGTGTTTTTTTTTTATTTTTCTTGTTGTTGTATATTTGCAGTGAGCCATTAGTGGACGATGACGGTAAAGAGCTTAATTAAATGTCCAACACAAACATATTTGAAATATTTTTATTTTGCATCAGAAAGTGTTCATGTGCAAAATGCAAACAACAACAACAAAAAAGTAGTGACACGTTAAATGTTGTACTACAAAATAAAATATTCCATCAACAATTGCTGTGTAATTGAAAAATAATATGAATTAAATTTATATCCAGGCTAGAGAAAAATTACGAGGTTAAATGCGATTAAGTTGTGGTGAATAAAATTAATATTGTTAGGTTAAGAGCCCGTTTTTTTTGTTTTTTTTTTTTTGGGTGGGGGGAGTTATGTGCTGATATAAATATGAATGTACAAGTGATTATGAACGGTGGAGGTCATACACTCATACATTGGGATTTAGTTAGAAAAAGGCCTTGTATGAACAATACTTTGATGAGGCTTTAGAGGAGTTCTGTTTTAGTTATGTTACACGATACTGAGAGATAACCCTTCTCAAAACACCATAGGCAAGCTATAGTTTTTGTAATATAATAAATCTCCTAAAAGATGATCAAATTAAAAAAAAAACCAGTGAAAAAGTTGCAGTTGGGTAAGCCGACTTATATATACCTCAACCCTCAGTAAAGACATACAAGTCTCATATTCCATAATAGCAACCTCAAAATACCGAATGTTATAGAAAACCACAAGGGGAGTTGCCAGACTTTCAAGTTTTTGTCCAAAACTTTGTACAGTTATAGGATTACTAAATACAGAATTTGGGCAAGATCGCGTTGGTCTTATTGATAATATTACACGATGTGTAAGGGGCGGGATGGTACATTTGTATGGGAGGTACCAGAAGGGGAGTTGCCAGACTTCCAACTTTTGGTCTAAAACTTTGTCAAGCTATAGCTTTACTAAATACAGAATTTGGGCAAGATCTAACTGTGCGTATTTATATTATTACACGATTTCTAAAGAGGGCGAAATAGCAGATTTGTATCTAAGGTGCCCGAAGGGTTGTGGCCATATAGCCCATATCCATAAGTATTTTTGGAAAAATATTCAGAGTGATTGTTTAACTCATTTCGTTAACTTTCGTGCGTACCAGCAGGACAGACAGACGGACATGGCTCAAACGATTTAGAAAGTCATGAATCGAATTTGGTTCAAAGACACCTGGCGTATAATGTGAATATTTCTATGTGTTACACTTTTGAGCCGTATCAAATGATATATACCCTCCTACCCGTAGGGTGAGAGTATAACAAGTTACACGTTTATTACTCCAGTGGATGGCCCCTATGAATGCAACACACTGAGATAGCGATAGAAAATTAGGGAATTGAAGGGAGGAATAAGGGGGTAGTGTTAGTTGACGTTTGTTTTGAATTTGAGAATGTCATACCTGGCAGGAACAAACACTTGCTGGGAGATAATTCCACATAAAAATGATGAGAGTCCGTGAACGGATGAGGAGACCGACATCTTCGGAACCGATAGCTAGAGATAGCGGGGATGTTCAAGGGAGACAATAGAATTGGATACCCTACTATCCCTTAGTTTGCTACATGACACACCACACAGTTTGTTCACATGACCCCACTGACAAATTGCTGTCAAATTGCGGTTCTGTGAATCATTAATGTTCGCCTTTTGTCCTCGACCTTCAGGGGACTTGGTCGATGTTCAAATAAGTACGAATGACATAGGTTGCTGTCCTCCGCAAAAGAGTAGATTATTTTCACAGTCTGACCCAACAGTTCGTCAATGAAAATAAGGAATAGAGAAGGAGAGAGAACAGAACCTTGTGGCACCCCTGCGGCCAACCTATGCTCGTTCAATGAAACCACTTTTATAACAGCACGTAGATCGAAATTTGTATGGCCTTACTTTTGCATTTCAAGGGTCTTTTTCCGGATTTGGTCGAAGATTTTGTCGATAGTTCATTTATTTGGCCTGAAGCCCCAATGGTCGTCAATCGTTCACACAGTATGTATAATCAGATCTTATATGTCATAAATAGGAGGCTGATTTTGTGAGTTGTCCCCTTTCTTGTGAATTGGACATAGTACGCTGTGGTTCCAATATTCAGACATCCTGCTGTTACTTGCACCTAACAGATTTCGATGTTCCGTCGGCATCTGGTACATTCTGGCCTTGAAGGTATTAACACTCAAATGAGCAGAGTAAACTATGAGTTCTCACCAAAAAAAAAAACCCTCCATAATACCCCAATGTCTTATAAAGGGTCCGCCATCTAACTTTTTTTTCAACTAGTGCTTATTTCGTTTTCGTTACTTTCGGGCCATGTTGAACGAATTTTGAATTACAAAAATTGAAGAGGAGGATATTGGCAACATTTGGTTTCAACAGGACGGCGCTACGTGCCACATAGCCGAAGCTACACTCGACGTTTTGCGCCCTATTTTTGAAGATCGCAGAACTGATGTCGTTAGGCTACTGCATGACCAGCCGAGGCAGCCATGAAATTATTTTCCATTATTAACCGAAAAGATTGTACTTTCAAATAAAAAAAAAAATATTCAGTACTTTTTTTATAGAATTTTCAAAAAAAAAAAACAAGGGCAGAACAATCGCTTCAAGGACGATTTAATAACGTTTTTTAGGAAAAAAATTAAAAAGTCTCAGTCGGGTAAACCAGACTACCAAGGAAAATATTAACCCATGCCAAATTTCAAAGCGATTGTTTAACTCTTTCGAAAGTTATCGTGCGTACCCGCAGGACAGACGGACATGGATCGTATCAAATAATATATACCCTCCTACCCCTAGGGTGAGGGTATAAAAAAGTTATTTGGCGGACCCTGTAGATGTACAAATTAAAATATTACAAGCTATTATGGCTTGGGACTGTACTATTCGCCAAATATGAAAGCTTCCCTATTATAAAAATTTGCCCGGTAGACGACAAAGTCAAAATTTGGTTGTATCCTAAAGGATACACCACGCATGTAAGGGTTAAGCCAGCCTATTGATACTTTGATCTCGTACGGCTTAAGAAGTGGACATACAACACCAGCGTCTTTGCATGTTGCTACCATCGGTCTTGGGCAGCTAACAAGCTGTGGAAATGTTGCTTCTACATACTCAGCACAATCTATATGTCCGTCTCCAGATTTCCATTTTTATTTCTACACGATGTTATGTCTGTAAACGAGTCTTTACTTTGGCGTTTTAAAAAAATCTCAACACATAAAATGTGTGACTGCACTTATTCTCTGAAAATTTATTTCTTCAACAAACCCCATGGAATTCAATATATACTATATTACATTTTTAACTGATTTAATAAATCCAAAAATTAATTTCCTTTTTACGATTTGTAATGAAACAAACGAGTAACATTCACACGAATATACACATGTACGGGGATAATTCCGCTGTGACGAAACCCGGGAATCACACACACACACTCACGTATATATTCCAACAGGAGTGTAAATCATGATAAAGCAACAGAATAAGCGGTCCATGCTGCTCCATGGAGCACTGGCAAAATATGGATGCTATTGTTGCAACAAACAACAGAGGCAACAGCAGTGGCATCAACATGTGTATATTGTAAGCTGAGTTGTAAGTAGATTAATCGTAAATGCATTAAGGAGCTATAAAAACACTTATTTTCTTTGATACACCCCAACCCCCACCCCTCACCCCCCCAAGACGATTCTCAGCCTCTCGTGCTCTTGTGCAGTCAGAGTGCACTTGTTGTTTGCGATTCAAGAACGATTCAAATGAAGAAAACGACCAGAATGTGAATAGGAAGAAAATGGGATTCAAACTTAAATGACTGTTGCGACTGCCAGCGCTAGCACTAGTGCCACTAGCATTGTTGCTATTACTGTTATTTACTTAATTTGAAGGAATAAAAAACGCGTTAAAGTTTTTCGTTTCTTTTTCGCCTGAGACGGGGAAAGAAATCACAATAAAATTGGACTTTTTATTATCGTGTAAAAGCAGAAACTGAGTTGTTAATGGTTGGCATTTGAAATTCAGAGACGCGAAACTCCCGTCGTGGGTGGTAGCAAAAGTTTGCCGCAATGGAGGAGAGATCAATCACACGAAGACACACGACCGCTGAAAAAAGACTGATATTATTATTAGGATTTGAATATCGGTTTTTTGTACAACGTATCGTATTTATTAGAAAATAAAAATTTTACCCCACCACTAGGTTAAATTACGTTAATTAGGCAGCCTTTCAAAGTGTATCTTGGAACCATCAGTAGATCCCGTTGTGATATCCAAAACATATCCTAGATTTCTTGGTTGCCGTCTGCCAGCCGCCGAAATGAGGAATAACACACTCCCTTTGAACTTTGGAGTGACTGGTTTACAGCCTGTTTTTATAATAACGAACCGAAATTCCGTTTCGTCCGTTTTGGATTTTGTAACACGATGGTCGCTGGTAAAATTCTAGTTGACATTTTTTTCTAATGTGTGTTCTTTTTCGACTCCAGGTAAACAAATTCCATTACGATTGAACCCCGATGAACGGATTCAACTTTATCTGTGTGCCTCCGGGCCACTCCACTAAATCCTGGAAAATAATAGGAACAGACCTCTATTCATCGACTAGAAAGTAGCTTTTTTCCTGCCGTAAGAAAGCGAAAACAAAAGTTTAAGCCATACCTGAGATCTGCGAGATGGATATCATAGGAAGAAGCGATCTAATGATTGTTTCCAGAATCAAAAGAGAATCGGCAAGGATTGTTAAAGATCCTTAAAAGAGGTTGTTTACGGTCATGTATTCGATTCTGTATTCCAGTCATCTTAATATATATTTACCCTCGACACTGATTCACTGATTCACTGATACACTGATACACTGATACACTGATACACTGATACACTGATACACTGATACACTGATACACTGATACACTGATACACTGATTCACTGACTCTGTCACGCAGTACGTAGGAATTTAAATAGGCATTCTATAATCTATAATTCTATAAATAATAATAATAAAAAAAATAATATTTTTTTTGTACAGAAATTGTGTTTTCCCCAAATTGTTTTTTTTTCCAAATTTTTTTTTTCTTAAAAATTTTTTTTTTACAAATTTTTTTTTTTTTCAAATTTTTTTTTTCAAAAAAAATTTTTTTTTCCACAAAATTTTTTTTTTCAAGAAAATTTTTTTTTTCCACAAAATTTTTTTTTTTCAACAAAATTTTATTTTTCGACAAAAATTTTTTTTTTCAGCAAAAATTTTTTTTTCAACAAAAATTTTTTTTTCAACAAAATTTTTTTTTTTCCACAAACATTTTTTTTTTCAACAAAAATTTTTTTTTTCAACAAAAATTTTTTTTTTCAACAAAAATTTTTTTTTTCAGCAAAAATTTTTTTTCCACAAATTTTATTTTTTTTCGAAATTTTTTTTTACAAAATAGTTTTTACAAAATTTTTAAAATTAAGTAACAAATACTTTCTCAAGCAAATTAACGGGCGCCATAGGCGCATTACAACTTACTAGTTTGCCAATATAAGTGAATATATTTGTTACTTCACCTTGAACGATATCCAAATCGGATTGATTAATCAGCCAATTGATAATTGATAACCTGCTACCAACGACAATCAAGTCCATCCAGTATCATATCATGTTCCTGTTGGAAATAAAATGTTCTTTACATCGTTTTTAAAATCTTTCAGCTGGGATGTGGGATTTTTGTGTACAGATGACCTGAAACTTCCCATCTGCAAATAATCTCCCTACCACATCAGCCCTTGTCGCTTCATCTCATGGCTATAGAGCCTCCATCAGTTATATCCCCTTGGTATCCTCCCGAAATGTTGTCCTGCATTCAAATTTGAAACACTTGACATATTTAATGGCGTTCAGATAGTGCCAACACAAAATGCCAAATATATAACAACCTTATCGTACAAAATACATGTTCTTATATATTTATAAGTATGTAATGTAATGTATCGTTTTGTTCCTTTTGAATATATCATCATCATCAGTGTGTTGCAAAAGTTATGAATAAAATGTGGACACACACACACAGAAACACATCGAAAACATACCGCGCAACATAAGATGCCGCCACATGGATGGTGTGGCGCATATTTTGAATTCAATTAATGTCAGCGCCATAGCCGACCACCATCATCGGCGACGCCATTGTCTGGAAATGTTGAAATATGGACGTTAATGAGTCTGCTTGTTCCACAGACACCCGCACACATGTAACATCGATAAACACAGTTACATGTGTACTTATTTGTGGTTATTTGGCCGTAAGGCAAACACGGTGTTGCCACACTCACCCCACACAACGGCACGATATTTATTAACTTAAAGGTATCGCAGAGACAGACAGTCGTATGGACGAGTAGACAGTTTTCAAGGTGTTAATATTTCATACCAAGTTTTTGCTTACAAATGTGGTATATATTTCTCTGCTGTTCAGTTGCAAATTCTTAAGCGGTACCAGTTCTCTGATAGTTTTGGTAAAAATGTTGGTATTCTACTGGCGGCGATTAATCGAAAAAGGCTCCATATGGCTGAAATGATTTAGGATCCCGTATATGTTCGAATTTTAGTTTAAGGTTCTGGGCTTCTATTTAAATGTTTCCAGTTATTTTTATCATTCTCGTACTACTTTCTAAATTTAACTGGCAAGAAGTAATCTCATTTTTTTGGTTAGCCTCAACGGAATTTAAGATAGTTGTAAATATAAAAAAATACACATATCCAAAACACTGAAGGGAAAGATTCAAGTTCAAACTCGATGAACGGATACAGTCCTATCTGTGTGGCTTCAGTCCGAACAAATGGAGGCGTCTCACACAAATGCAAATGACTTTAGACTAAACAGCATGTCACTCCGAAAAAAAAAGCACGGATTCCTAGTCGGAGAAACAGCACGCCTATATGAAAGGCACGTCTATCGAATGACATCCGCCTTCCTGGGGAAGTCATCCAGATAGTTAATGATGGCTCAAAATCTTTTAGAGGAGTCTTCTCGGATCAGCGGAGTTTAACACCCCACCCTTAAACGACCGGAATACTGCAGGCCGAAATAATAGAAATATAAACTGCAACACGACAAGTTCAGTATCATGAGAGGAATATCTTCATGCTTACTGACAGCAGAGTGGCCATTAAGTCACTGGATAATTATTACATCTATTCAAAAAAATTAGAAGAATGCCGGGTGTCTCTGGAGGAGATAGCGAGACATTCGTCGGTTATCCTCGTATGTGTTCCTGGACATAGGGACATAGTTGTTAACTGTACGGTCAGAACTGACGCTATCCTAAACTCATGTTAGTGTAAATCTGCAAAAGTCAGGCAGAGAAATATTATCTCTTGACGGCAGTGATATTACTCACATGGAATCTTGGCAGATTAATCGCGGTCTGCCTCATCCCCACATTCCCTTAAGGTGAGACTTGTCCGGTTTCTTTTGTCCACCATTCTTCCAAAGTTTCTTAGTTATCTGCTGGAATCTCGGCATATTAATCGTGGTGTGCATCCTCCCCGCATTCTCTTCAGGGCAGATTTGTCTGGTTTTCTTTCTCCACCTTTCTTCCAAAGTTTCCGAGATATTTATTAGAGGGATGCCAATGTCAGTCCATCTCATTAAGATTAAACAACTAATATCTTTCCATATTCTATGCGAGTAACGTAACTGAGGTCACTCACTTTTCTGCCACGGCCTGAAATTTGAAGAAAAAAGGGGCCGGAAATGGGCGACTAATCACAAGGGGACCTCATGATGATTTCCTGCCAGCTGCGACATACTCAAATTCAAGACTAATGTCAAAAAAAATCAACTACAACTTCTGAATGTGTTTTCATTGAGTTTCCATAAAAATTTAAGAAACCCCCATAAGGTCGAAGAACTGAAAATTATAATGCCATTGTGGTTCAAGGACTCCGAAATTTAAAAATATCCTTAAGACTTTGATCTCTTGTAAATCTATCATAGCCCAATATATTCTTTGCACGGTATCAAAATTATTGAATGCGATTATTTTAATTAAAATTCAAGGGGCAAATAATTGGTCATCTTTCAGTATTTCATCTGTACTGACCCTATGTACAGACAGACATACTATTTGCATGCATATTAAAGACTCCATGCTGCTATGTAAAATTATTTTACATTACTTTGTGAATTCTCAATTAATTTACTCTCACCCACATGAAAATGTATTTACATATATTTCACAACAAGGGCAGAACAATCGCTTCAAGGACGATTTAAAAACTTTTTTAGGAAAAAAAAAATAAAATAAAAAAAAATAAAATAAAAGGGACTGAAATTCTCGAATTTCGCCTCCCCGAACTTCAAGCTCATGCATCAAACAATTATGATTTGATAGATTGGACAAAGGAAAGGATTACAGAACCTCCAATGACTGTGAAATATACAGACAGAGAAATTACAAGCTTGATTTCATCAGGAACTAATTGGCTTGATTTCATCAGGAACTAATTTGAGAAGTTTCCTTGTCACACTCATGCTGTTGAGAGATGTGTCAAGCTGGTGACGGAAGCTTCAATGTCTGTATATGGACCAGAAGCTAGGGATGATTTCATTCGTACCAGGATAAAATCAAGGCAGGAAATACCATTTTTCGACACCAAATCTCAGATTTTTTTTTCTCAACAAAAAATTAAATTGTGAAAATTGAACAAATTTGTTGTTTTTTGGTTTAATTTAATATATATTCCATTATTTTGTATTTTATGTAATGAATATTAAACATATATAACATTTAAACTAAACGTATGCCAGTAGTGGTAACATTATAACTTAAAAAAAAAACTTCAAAAGCCACCATAGAAATCTAAAATTTTACACTAACAATTTTGATCGAAAAGCAAAATTCGCTCCACCCTAACATACATATGTATGTACATAATTTGAATTAAATAGTATTGTGAGTCTTTCCATTGTTCCATTCAAAAAAATTTACAAACATTTGTATATGTTGATAAACTCACACTATACTTTTAGTTTGAAAGAGACAAAAGTATTACTTTGTTCGTTGGTTAGATACAGGGTTCTCCCACAAGTGGTGTTATTTCGGTAGCTGCCACTTTCGAACCTTTTATTCTTTGACATTTGACAAGAAGAAACTAAGCCATTACTAATAATGGAACGACACACGCTTCAACAATGCATTGAAATTATTCAAATTCAGTGCAAAAATTGTGAAAATCTTGCAGTCACAGTTCGCAAAACTAAAAAGTTTCCGGTCCGTGTTATCTCTCGAAGAGGTGATCACAATTGGCCACCGATATCTTGTAATTTAACACCTTGCGACTTCGTACGTTGTAACGCCATAGCCTACACTTGCAAAAAATAATGGAGACAAACAATATCATTTGTATGAACTAAAAATATATTTACGAATTTATTTTTACAGCAATGTTTATTTAAATAGATTATTAAAGTGCTCTGCTATAAACAAGATTTTTTGTTTTTCTATTTGGAGCAAAAATATATAAATTAGTTGGTTTTTGAACCCGAGAACAGGCGACATAAAGTTGGCCAAGAGAGAAGCATGGGTTTGCCAAATTTAAGCCGCATACTTCTAGCGACTGGCCTTGGGCTTTATTTATGGTCATTGCGAATGCTAGGCGAACTCCGTTTAAATTTAAACGGTAAGTCGGGTATACGGGGAGTAAAACATCGGTCCCCTTACATTTTCTAATTATTATGGTGGCTTCTATTAGATTCGTGAACATTTTCTTGGCTGCTAGCCGAGTTCCATTGTAAAGCGTAGGTGGGTGAATATTTCTTAATAAAATAATAATTTTGACATCAAGTACGTGCGGCGGAAAGCCTGGACGATCAAGTGAATTTCAAAATGCAACAGAATAACTCACAGCATCTTCATCTTTTGTTACGTTTTTGACTGATTTGTATATTTTTGAAGTTTCAACGATTCTATTTAAAATGACACTGTTAATAGAATTAGTGCAAAGTAAAAGTTTGGTCAGTCTCGGTTCCTGCAGTCTTGTTTTTTTTTTGTCTAGACTGGGTGGCTGACTGTCTAGTCCGTCGTCAATGATTGTTAAGTCTTCTACAACATCGGGTGCCACATCGGGTACTTGGAAAAACGTTTTTTTTTCTTATTCTCAGTCAGCGTAGTCTACAGGAATTGACCATTACAATTCTGTCTTTTCTTTAGGGAAAATAAACATTCATCTTAATTTTTTGGATAGCTGTTTTTCATGTAATTTGTATAAATTACATTTTGTTCTGGAATAAAATAATTCCAACAACATGGAAAAAAAAATAAACTGACAAATTCAGGCGAATCCAGGGCAACTGGCAACCCTAGCTAGCGGTAATCGATTACCCTTTTCCAGGTAGACTCTCTAGGTAGTATATTGTGATATGAAGGATCGAAAAACACATCGCAAGAGCTTAACTCCTCCTACTCATCATCAACATAACTTCTTCAGTGTTCGGTATTGCTTGTCTTCTAATCAGACACTGTCCTGTCGTAATGGACTAGTCTATCTGTGTAGGAGTATACAAGTGGCTAGAGTCAGACTAACGAGTTCCAGTGCGAAGCTGTAAGGTAGTCCCGTGTCTAGCTTGATCGTCGATTCTATAGTTCCCTGATGTGTCTCTGTGGCCCGGCACCACAGTAAGAGGAGTCTATCTTGAAATGATGCCCACTTGCCAGCCCTACAATAATACACCGTGAACTCTGATATACCAAAAATCATGTGGCATCTCAAATACAACTATCCGCTTGATAACACGACTACCAACCAACAAATTTTTTCCATAGGAAATCAGTCAGACAACTGATTGATATTAAACCAAAAAAAAACGGTAATAATCACCTCATAGTCATCAACTCCATTGTTTAAATGTGAAATTTAGTTTCCAACGCCATTGGGGCGTATGATGATTATTATTCACACCATTAAAACGCCTCACCTTCAACCGCAATAATCTAATATAGAATGTTTAATTAAATGCGGCATATTTTTGTTGTTGTTGCTGTTGATGTGTTAATCTGTGCTTGTGTGTGTGTTTTCAATTTCCTTAAAGCGTTATTGGATAAAGCGGAAGTGAAAATCAAACAACGGAAATTAAATTAATAATGAAAAACATAAAAAAAACGATACAAAATCAATAATCACTGACATCATTCGCCTCATCGAACGTGCATCTCTCACTCAGCGCTTGGGTTGTGTGTGTGTGTGTGTGTGAGAGCTGACTGTTATTGCTGTTATGGCGCCTACCGCGCGTTTGGCGTTGAAATTTGTTAATGTTGCGGAATGGAAATAAATGAAACGTGCAACTTGTGGCCATGTCGGTATTGACTCAGTTTCTGACCAAGCCGTCTCGGAATTGCATGTAAAACGTATTAAATTTCTACGGGCAATTTAATTTTTCCGTTCTACTTTCTTAAGGATGCCAAGGAAACTGTAACTGTAATCCTGGGCTTGCAACAGTTTGTTGGTATCGTCCAGACTAAAGAATTCCTGCCAGTGAAACCTAAGACGTGAAAAACCCCTTTAAAAATTCATTCGTCGTATTAAATTGAGAGAGAGAGAGAGAGAGGCGGGTGATAAAATATAATTATGAAATAATATTGAATTCCATTTCAAGGTAGCAAATTTGGGCGTATTGGATGTCATATATAATTGGTGATACAGTATTGTTAACAGATTTTCCGCCAGTCAGCTGCACTTGGGATATCGATGAATATTTTTTCTTCTTGTTGTACAATGCATCCTTTTTCTTTTGTCGTATATTTTTGAATGTCCATTAATTAAAGGTACACATCACATTGACGAATAAATTATTGTTTGAATTCCTGATAAAAATATGTGTAATTTGAGTATACATGCATATGTTCATTAGAGTGAGTTTATTTAAAGTAATGTAAAAACAACAATTGTGTTTATGCTTGCAATGATTTTGCATATGAAACTAGCAATAATACACGGACAATGTTGTTTTAAAAAAAATTACATACGTACGTCTGGTTGAAAGAAAAACATTTCAAATGCAAACCAAAAATCGTTCTCTATTGAAAAAAGCTGTAAAATCCCACCAAAATAAAATGTATCATAAAGTCATTTAAGGTGAAAGAACGGAATTAAACAGGGGAAAAAATCAAGGTTTATAAGAAATTTATTATTACATTCGAATATTTAGGCCTTTCTTGACGGATCGGAGAAATCGGAATCGTCTACCAATACAACCAGTTTATTTGACAGCAGCTTTATTGATTTTCTAGAGACCCAGGGTGTATGATATAATTTTATACAAATCGAAATGGAAACTTGTATTTATACTTCAGCCTTTAAAAGAGATTATGATTGAAGGATTATTCATGTGCTGCCATTGTATTAGGCTAATATGGAAAATACCTAGCCACAATATGGTAGTCTTATGAGAGACAATTTTATGTGCAATTCTGAAGCTAGACACTTCAGGCCTCACATCCAATTAACCCATTGATCACAATAGATATCGTACTCAAAAACCTAATGCAATTAAAAACCAGTGAAAAAGTTGCAGTCGGGTAAACCGACTTATATATACCCTCACCCTCAGTAAAAACTTACAAGTGTCATACTCATAAGTATCGGAAAGTCAAATGTGACCGTGGCTACCATTATTTGATGTAACATCTCATGGAATGTCATAACAGCAACCTAAAATACTATAGAAATGCTATAGAAAAAAATATTGGATGGTACACTTGTATGGGAGGTACTAGAAGGGGAGTTGCCAGACTTCCAAGTTTTTTCCCAAAATTTTTTTCAGCCATATCTAAATACAGAATTTGGGCAAGATCGCGTTGGGCATATTGATATTATTAGACGATTTCTAAGGTAGGCTGGATGGTACATTTGTATGGGAGGTGCCAGAAGGGGAGTTACCAGACTTCCAAGTTTTTGTCCACATTTTTTCCAGCCATATATTTACTAAATACAGAATTTGGGCAAGATCGCGTTGGGCATATTGATATTATTAGACGATTTCTAAGGTAGGCGGGATGGTACATTTGTATGGGAGGTACCAGAAGGGGAGTTGCCAGACTTCCAAGTTTTTATTCAAAGCGTTGTCTTGCTATATTTTTACTACATACAAAATTTGGGCAAAATCGCGTTGGGCATATTGGTATTAGTACACGATTTTTAATGGGCGGGATGGTACATTTGTATGGGAGGTGCCAGAAGGGGAGTTACCAGACATCCAAGTTTTTGTCCACATTTTTTTCCAGCCATATATTTACTAAATACAGAATTTGGGCAAGATCGCGTTGGGCATATTGATATTATTAGACGATTTCTAAGGTGGGCGGGATGGTGCATTTGAATGGGAGGTGCCAGAAGGGGAGTTACCAGACTTCCAAGTTTCTGTCCACATTTTTTTCCAGCCATATATTTACTAAATACAGAATTTGGGCAAGATCGCGTTGGGCATATTGATATTATTAGACGATTTCTAAGGTAGGCGGGATGGTACATTTGTATGGGAGGTACCAGAAGGGGAGTTGCCAGACTTCCAAGTTTTTATTCAAAGCGTTGTCTTGCTATATTTTTACTAAATACAAAATTTGGGCAAAATCGCGTTGGGCATATTGGTATTAGTACACGATTTTTAATGGGCGGGATGGTACATTTGTATGGGAGGTACCAGAAGGGGAGTTGCCAGACTTCCAAGTTTTTGTATAAAACTTCATCTTGCTATATTTTTACTAAATACAAAATTTGGGCAAGATCCCGGGGGTCATATTGATATTATTACAGGATTTCTAAAGTGGGCGAAATAGACGATTTGTATGGGAGGTACCCGAAGGGGTGTGGCCATATAGCCCATATGCAATCCCATAAGCAGTTTTGGGAAAATATTAAGCCATGCCAAATTTCAGAATGATTGCTTAACTCTTTCGAAAGTTATCGTGCGTAAAAGCAGGACAGACGGACGGACAGACGGACATGGCTCAAACGATTCAGAAAGTCATGAAACGAATTTGGTTCAATGACACCTGGGGTCTAATGTGGATATTTGTATGTGTTACACTTTTGGGTCGTATCAAATGATATATACCCTCCTACCCGTAGGGTGAGGGTATAAGAATTCTCTTTAGTTCATCGTGCAGAAGCAACGCAATTAACATAAAAATATGTGTGAAAGAATGTGAAAGAAATTGTTGCAGTACATAGAGATGTTTACTCTGAATTTATGTTTACTCTGAACAGTCAGTTTTGGAAAATTTATAAATTATATTACAATAAAATGGTATATGAACCATTTTCGAAAAAGGTCACACGAAAACTTTTGGAACTTACGTCCTACGCTATTTTCATAATCTTTTCAACAATACCCAAGAAAAAGAACAACAAATTGGTGTGCATTTTTTTGAACAAGAAGAGCATATTTGAACGCATCAAGACATTACCTTTCATTTAAATAGCGTTAGGTCCACATAGGTGGCCGTGGTCGTTTGATGTCACAAATTTAATGTTCGTCCTTAATTTTGCTTGAAGTCTAACTGAACTGGAATCCGAAAGAGAAAGACAAAGAAAAGATAACAATTGGCTCCTGTCCGAAGCTGCAATCAATCTAGGCAGATATGGTCAGGTATGGTTAGAAGTAAAACGTTAATACACAATGATGTCGCTGATATTGGTACAGGTGGACGCAAAAGCTTTTTGGATGATCAATATGGTTTAATGGAAGGACAAGATATGTGATTTTGCTAGTTTCCGTACTATAATGCATCGTCATGCAATGGATCGTCTTACAATCTGACATAACTTATGAACAGAAAAACAATACTGAGATATTAACATAGACAAATGCATATGCGTATTTAGAAAAAAAATCCAAAGATTGCCTTTATTATTTTTGAATTCCTGTATTATTTTAAATGCTTTGGAGTAAAGGCCATATCAAAAAAAAAAAACAATAGCAAATATTGTCCACCTATAGTATAACTCAAAAAATCGTCTGGTTTCTAACTTATTATACATTATTAACAATGTCACAAATCACGAAATACTACGACTCTGCTCATATTTGTCCCCGTTTTATGTGTGCAATCACCAACAACTCGGGAATCATAGCTCCAAACAACAAAAAACTCGTTGGTCGGGCACACAATTGGGTCAAAGTGAAATTACCAAAATGTTTTAAGGAAATTAAACGAGAAGACATTTATAAAAAGTGGACAAACAAAGTGGAAGCAAAGGCAAAACTCGAGCATGACCGACTACATAATGCTATGCTATTAAACAGGTGTATGTTTGGAATCTACAGATTCGTGTTATTGGGAATCAAGTCCGCTTTTGTAAGTAAGGGAATCAAGTTCGCACATAAGTTGCTATCTAGTTTGATAAAGGATACAATTAGGGGTTAAAGAGTCTTACAGAGTCTTTCTTTATGTGAATCTATGAAATCCTTTTTGCTCGAGATGTTCTTCATTGTTGTTTTTTTTCCTTTTTTTACGCTTTCAAAATTTATAAAATGAGCAAAAATGGAATGACCGATTTTTACGAAACTTCTAACATATGAAAGAAAACATTATAAGCCATGTAATTTGATTCATTTCCAGGCACAGGATACCTACTTGCTATGTCAATGTAAAACTGTATAAATGAAGTGGTAAGCTCCAGAAGACATAAGAGCAGCTTTTATTAATAAAACATTACGTGGAAGGAATTTTTAAAAAGTATAAGCTTTGCCTTTCCTCTCATAGATATACAGTAGATCTAAAAATATCTTCATAGACGTGGTCGGCTTATGAGCAGAGTAATCCAAAACATTCGCGTTCTTTTCTACTGACTTCTTAATCAGAAATCATCGAAAGTTCTAATATTATTTTCCAACTCCCATAAGAGTATCTGTTCTCTCCTCGGTTCTAGCCACATTTTCTGATTTCCTCACCTTTTTATACACTCCATCATAGGATGGAGTATATACTAAGTTTGTCATTCCGTTTGCAACACCTCGAAAGAGTGATCTGCGACCCTATAAAGTATATATATTATCGGTCAGTGTAACATTCTAAGACATTCTAGCGATGTCCGTCTGTCCGTCCGTCCGTCTGTTGTCTGTTGAAATCACGATAGAGTGCGAACGACCAACGCTAAAAAGTAAAAGTAATTTTGTAGGAAGATGTTTTTTGCCCATAAGCAGGTTAAGTTCGAGAATGGGCCATATCGGACCAAAGGGGAAAAAGTTCCCCTTTACGGTACTAAATATATTCCGACCATAATCAAATTTTTCAAATATTTTTTTTCACTACATCTAAGTTCTAAGTTTATATAATTTATAGATAGGGAAAAAAATCCCAAAAATGGGCGTGCTCATGGGTTCCGTGGACCCTTGGGGCCCAAAAAAAGGGCCCATGATAAACATGCGCATATGGGTATCGAAGTGCAACGAAATTTACTCACGAACCCAAATATGCCTTTATTTTCACGATTTTCCTAAATTTTTTGATCCGGTTTCTGGGACTATCGGGTCACCAGCGGCCCAAAATCCGTCCCTTGACAAACATGGACATATGGGTATCGAAATGCAACGAAATTTTCTCGCGAACCCAAATATGCATTTATTTTCATGATTTGGATAAAATTTGTGATCGGCTTCCTGGGACTATCGGGTCACGAGCGGCCCAAAAACTCAGTTAGTTTTCTTATTTATTGACTTTTTAAGGATCCATGATGGAGGGTATATAAGATTCGGCCCGGCCGAACTTACTATTTGTCCACTTGTTTTCTTGTAAGTGTATCTGAAACATATTTTTCTCTGAGTGATCCGCATTCGCTCAATGATGGCAAGCCAAATTCACAAGTCACTGAATGCCTACATGAAAATGAGGTCAGTGAAAAAATTCTTTCACATTTTATAAGCACCCCTGATCCTTATTCCCTATCATTTTAATGTAAAGTTGTTCTTAATCCTCACGACATTCCAAACTCACTGAAACATTTCATTTCAACTCATATTCACATTGTCTGACGTCTTCTTTTCATTAAAGGGTGCTTCAGTCTGGAACCTACAAAGGTGTTAATACAACTCTGCTAAAGAGACGGAAAATTCGCATCACTTCTGGCCACTTGTACGACGTCGAATCCTCGAAATGAATATAGTTCACTCATCTGTGTGTTTGACAAATAATTCCAGCGTTCACCCACTCTTCTAATTTCATTTAATTCCAATTAGTGTCTGCTTAGTTATGATCCACTTATAAATTCCCTGAGAAACGTCATATAATTTGTCTACTCAATGCACACTGTAGGGTGATGGAATAATTACGTTTAAGATGTGACAGACGGTTTTTCATAAATTAGAAACTCAATAAGGATACTGCTAACCATATTAAGCCTTCCTTGTTCAATTTTGTTTAACGAAGCCTACACTAAAATCGATGTCACTGCCGTTGCCGGAAAAGCACTGGCTACCAGTAGGCTGAGTTGTTGTGCGAGTCTGGCCAACAGCGTTGTTTTTTTTTTTTTGGTTCTGTTGCTGTGTCGCCTCTTGTTGCACGTTTTGTTTTTGGCGTTGGGCAGAATATTTTATGAGGCCGTTAAATGAATATGGAACTTAATTGCTTGAAGGACATGTGCTTAAAATGTTGCATTTGTTGCAACATTGTCAGCACCGCCACGTCGAAAAGCCACTTACAATATTAAACGTTTCCAAAATGGTATTACTCGAGGATATTCCACAGCGTACGGTGGACATCATATACAGACAGATATAGTCAATAGCATTACACAATATAGGATACACTTACTTGTGTATATATGTACCAACATACATTTGCACATAGTTACCTATATATTTACGCGTATATACGCGCTTACTGACACATTCATTCCGACATTTTCCATCTATGTGGCACATATTTACAAAGGAGTAGCATTGCGGCTCCATTCAGTTCCAGCTGTTCCAGTTCCTATAGGCAACCAAATACGATGGAAAAGACGCACAGTGGGCCTGAGAGGCCATAATGAGCGAAGGATACTAATTGTGATGTGTAATTTGGTTACAAGCATTACAGACATCGGCAAATCAAATCGTCAGCTGATCTGTATATCAGGCTGCGCCAGTTCTTGAAAGCGAACGCCAAAAGCAATTTGGTAAACACTCGTGATCATAAAGACGCGAAAGACAGTTAGCTGCCATCAAAGCGTTTGATGCCGAGACAGCAACGTATTGAACCCAATAAAATATCCTAGAAAAAAGTAGTATGAAGTAAGAGAATAGATACTCATGAGGCAAGGGCCCGAGTTCGAGAAGTTCTTCACTTCATTGCAGTTGCAACACACGGTGTCGTATCGCACGGCCCTCAACCACTACAATGTAAAACACAGATACTTTTATGCCATCCCAATAGACACGCCACCCATTACAACTGCTGTTCACGTTACAAATTAAAGCTGTTGCTGTTGTCGCCGTTCATCCCATTTTCCATGCATCCATCCACGTAACTGCGACAGCAATTTGCTATTCATAGTGTTGCTGTCCATGCCTCCCCCCCCCCCCCCACCATTCCCCTGACATCCAGCATAGCTGCTTGGCCTGGCCAATTCAGTCATTCTGTCATTTGCGTTCGCCCTCCCATGTAAATAGTCGATGCAGCTCACAAACAAACAAGCACAAACAAAGAGAAAAAGAAATCATCACAACAAAAACAACAATGGCTCAAAAAAAATAAGGGACTAAGGAAACAACAGCAACAACAATGATAACAAACAACACGCAAAACACCAGTGCCTTTTGGCTTGATTTAAAATGTTGTCGCTTCCCCGGGAAGCAGAGAGCGCGCGCAAAAAAAACATCGCATAAAAGCCGTAAAGAAATGAAATAGATAAAAAAAGAAACACAGAAAGCAACTAAATGAAAAATTTAAACGTTTTGCAAAATAGGATTTTCTAGCATTTCCTATGCCTCGTTTTGTTGTTCGCCCAAGATTTAATTTGGAATAAAGTAAAACCGGCACCAAACACGTTTGCGACAGCAGGAGCAACACCACTAGCAGCAGCAGCAGCAGTCAAGGTTGCAACAACCCCACAGAAACATGCGGATAATATCCAGATCCAGTGGAGAATGCTGTGAGAACACAACGAGGCAATTTTTAAATAAAATAAACCACAATTTAGAAAACGGCAACAATAAAAAAAAATGGGGATTCTCATGGTGGACTACGGCGGTGGTGTGAAAACGTCGGAAAGGCCACGATCTTATGGTAGTGAACTTGTAGTTCTTTGGCATCATTGAATAATGTGATTTTCCAATTAAGAAAAAAATTTACCCGTAGGCACGATCTGCGAAACATTTTGACAGAAACAAATATTTCATAGACCAAATAATAATAACACCGTGTTACAAAAAATACATTTTTTTCTGTCCTATGAACCAAATGCACATATTCGGAAAGAGGGGAAAAAATAAAAATACACGTGTATCGGCGATTTTCATGAACACGTCAGAATTTTTTTTTTTTTTAAGTTTGAAGTATAAAGCTCGTAGTGGCCTGTGTGAAAGCCTCTCGGCCGATTTTTAACCCTTTTCCAGTGATCCAATCGAGCTGATTTTTGGCAGGCAGATTCGTACTTAAGCGTTACGAAAAAAAACTGAAACCTTAAAAAAAACGATAACCATTTAAAAAAAAATAGGAAAATCTCAGAATTGATATATTTTTTAAAAAATTTGACGTGATACAGACAATTCCACGAGTCTGCCTGCCAAAAATCAGCTTGATTGGATCACTGAAAAAGGGTTAAAAATTGGTCGAGAGGCTTTCACACAGGCCCCTTTCAAAGAGGCCCCGCGAAAGTAAACCCTTAAAATTAAAATAAAAAAACAAAAATGGACCCCGGGAAATGCTAAGAATATAAATTGAGCCATGAAAATAATCCCCAAAAACAGGCAATGATTCTTGTAGTATAAAATTGGGGACTATTTTCAATTTAGAGTTTGAGGTATAATTTTCGAATAGATAACACAATTCTTATGTAATAACAAGGACTTCGGATAAGTGAACCTTCTTCCATTTATACGAAATAAGTATCTAATTTTGAAATTGTAGACGATAGAAACTAGCGGCACAGCTATTAAACTACATGTATGTTAAATTTAAATTCAATATTAATGAGCTTAGATGAAAATAGTCACGAATTTCCATTTGGTTGAGTTGTCTTAAATGTGGTTGACACATAATTTTTTGAGAGCATTTGTTTTGCCAACGAATTCAGAATGGTCTCCAAAAAATGTTTTCATAAATTAAATTTATGTCTCCTTCGTAGTAGGGTTAATGGAATTTATTATCACGATTTCATTGAACCTACTACAGCATTTTCAAGGTGACCTCCTCCATTATCTCTTGGTTGGTCAATTAACCTGTATTTGTATGTATGTACTTTAATGATTCCCATGATGTAGTTTTGAAATAAGACGGCACAATATTATTTTTTGTCGCCGTTAAATTCATCACATTTCTCTTAAACGGTGTTCGTATCATAGAAATACGATGAATGTAAGTTTGTGTCTTTGCATTAAAAATGTGTTGCACATAAACGATTTTTTACTAAAGCGGATTTTCGTTTAAGCAAAGTACAGAGCATGGAAACTCACCCAGAACAATCGTTTTTAATATTTAATTTCAATTAAGCGATTTTTTTTTAATTAAAAGGCGTGAACTTATCCGAATTCGACTGTGTATATTAATTTCTCAAATCAAGTCAGGCTGTACATAGTTTTACTACGACATTTCGAAACTTATCTCATTATCCTCCTAAAGGAATAAAATATAGAAATGACTTTGCGACACCACTTCTATCAGAACATTCAACTGGGTCAAGGATATCGGAATGTACAACACCAATTTAACTGCACTAAGTAATCTGCAGCTTCTTTAACTTTATTTCGTCCTCTTTTGTTTTTGTACTTTTTCATCATGACCGTTGTCATTGTTGTTATGGCTGCTGTTAGATGTTGCTGCTGCCTTGAATGCCTTACTTTTAGTCTATGGTGTCCTTTTGGTAAATAGACATACAACACAACACCAGGACACGTTGGTCTCTAGTGCGGTTGTTGTTGTACCGTGTTTGCCTTATTGCGATGATAAATTAATAAAATTCTCATTTAAAATGTTGCTGAGACAAAAACAACAAAACCAACGCAAACAACCGCCGCAAAAAAAGTGTAAAAACAAATAAAAATGGCAGCGAAAAAAAAAGTTTGTTTGGCATAACTTTTAGTTTCCTTTGTTACTCGGGGTATGGATACCACCGACAGGCATTTGCCGGATAGTGTATGTTTTGGTTTGGTTTAAATTCCGCACCACAAACCAAAGGTACTTGTATTTATTTGTTCTGTTTCTTTGGAGGAAAGCGCTTACTTTTTCACTTTTGTTTTCACACTTTCAGATCTACTCGAGATGTGTCATACTGCCATTGTCCTGTGGTATGTGACAATCATAATGCTGTTTCTATCTCATCGATAAGGTATTTGAGTTCAGTAAACGGAATTTGTACGTCCAAGGTCGCGATTTCTGATACCCAGTTGAGCGTAATTTCGTGCTCCTGTCTTTGGTTTATGGGCGTGATTTCACTGTTCTTGTGTCCGAAGCCTTAAGATTTGGCCTACAGTCGGCGTTGACCTTCAATATTGCTGGAGGTAATTTCTGTTTCAAAACTTATTTTGGGGCAATGATAATGGCATAGATCTCTGCAAGGAAAATCGTAAATTCGTCTGAGAGTCTGGAGGAGATTCAGGGGTTCAGAGTATATTCCGGATCCCATACCCGTCTCCATTTTTGACAAGTCTGTGAAAATTAAGATTGAGATTACTCTAAAAATGTTCTTGCGAATTGTTTTTGATGCCATGTAGTCTCTGTTGCCCTATTGATTCGTCTGTTGTGGCTCTGTTTTCCAGGATTGAGCCATGTTCATGTTTAGTGTTTAGAGTGACATTCCATTCAAATTGTGCAAGAATTTAAGCCAGCAACCATTCGAATCATCAGGATGTGGAGTCTTCAGAAACATAATCAAAATCTCTATTTATCAAGAACAACCCGAAGCGGTTTAAGAGCTGTCATAACATTAAGAGAACTCAACCTTTTATGGGCAGTTGTAATCATATTCAAAAAAAGGGAGTTGACAAAATCAACACTGCCTGACATTTTCGTTGATACGATATTCGATGAACTTTGGAACGGTGTATCGTGTCATATCACATATCTCATATCACTCACCGACTTTTCCTTTTGGAGCTTCTTAAAATCCAATACCAAAGTGAATAACATTGAGGATTTAGAAGTCTACGCACTCGCATTATTGGCCAAATACCACTAAAAAAGCTCCAACACATCATCGAAAAGGGAACATAATGTGTTGGTCGCAGTTAACATTTGAATGAAATCGTATTTAAAAAATAAACTTAAAGAAATGTTATTTTGTATGATAACTTTAATGTCTCTATTTATCAAGAATAATATAAATAATAAACTTAAAGAAATGTTATTTTGTATGATAACTTTAATGTTTGTTCAATATTTCGTGGTTGAATTGATCTTTTTGTTCAATCTTAGTCCATTGTCGAAGAATAAAACGTTGCAAGAATCCTCCTTTTCAAAAATATCATGCCGATAACCGATTTCAAAAGGAAATCGTATATCTCAACATTTAAAAATACTGTACATCTTGATTATTTGTGAATTATTGACGAAATCATATTCCCTTTTCTTTTGGCGTACTCTGGCGAATTATCGCACCGATCGGCTCATGAAGTGTCCACTCGATTCGTCATCACAAACTCCGTGTCACTTTCACTCGTGCTTTGGGCCCAGTTGACAATTTTGTATTCCATTTTATTATTCTTCTTTTGTCACACAACCAGATTGTTAATTTGGTCTCATTTTTTTTCCTTTCCGGTTATCATCAGTGTTACTTTTCAAAGTTTTCATTTGATGTTTTTTTCTCCTGTTTGTTTTCTTTTCCTTTCAATTGGATGTGGAAACGTTGCCAAAGCCACATAACCATTTCTTTCTTTTATGTTGAGGTGAAATTTGGGTAAAAGTTTTTCATAACGTTATTCTTAATTAAACTCAATTTATTTTAACCCCAATACGGATGTGTCGTGTGTATAATCGAAAATTGTTTAATAGCAGATGGCAATGAATTGGAGGATATTGGGATACGAAACTTGCCAACGGTGGCGCATAAGCAATTGCAATAACTGAATGAATGTTATGAATTCATTGGGACATGTTATGGGATAACGGAAGGCAGAGGCCAGATAGACAATTGAATAATTTTGAACGGTATTCGAAATATTTGTACGATATTACCGATCTCAAGAAGCAATAGGGCTTTTGTAGTTTAGGCTGGCAGGATGTCGTTGGGAGAGGATTGTAGCATGACCCCAAGACATAATTCTCGTGAAATACACTGGGTTATCCAAATTTTCATGAAAGTGGAGTGTGTCTAATTGGATTCGATAGTGGATCCAGATCAAAATGTGGTCTAATCTTAAAAAAAAAGTGCATGTTAGGATACGTGACAAAATTTATTTTTTTTTCATTTTGATACCCATATTAGGGTGGTGTGAAATTCAAAAAAAAAAAGTTAACCTCGGAAAGAGATGTAGTCTGGGGTCCTAATGAGGGGAAAAAAAAAGAAAAAAAATTTAAAAAAATTTTAGGGGTCGCGCCACTCCCTCGAAATTTGGAAATTGTCGCTATTTTGGCGTTGATTTTAGAAAAATCCTAAAAAGTTTTTTGTCAATAAATGTTTGCAATAGCGTAAACAATGAAATAAGGGCATGAAAAATTTTAAAAAAATTTTCTCATTGTTCAAAAATTTCAAAAAGAAAATTCTTCAGAAAATTGACTGAACAATGAAATCGCCACCAAAGCTACAAATATTAGTCGATTATCCTCATATTTGCCTCAAATACTTTTGTTTGGGCAGTGAACAAGCTCAAACTTTTAAATTTCGAATAAGTTAAGTCGTTAATTTTTAGGATTTTTCTAAAATCAACGCCAAAATAGCGATAATTTCCAAATTACGAGGGAGTGGCGCGACCCCTAAAAATTTTTTAAATTTTTTTTCTTTATTTTTCCCCTCATTAGGACCCCAGACTACATCTCTTTCCGTGGTTAACTTTTTCAAATTAAAAAAAAAGCATGTTTTCACTCCACCCTAACCCATATGCCTGTGTGTTCAGGTGAAATGCCAGAATCGGGAGATATGGAATGATCGACTGATGTATAGAGAAACAAAATCTCTCTCAGCCAAAGCAAAATGTTTTATCAATACTGAAAACAATAAATATGTGGTAGTTGGATATAATTTATTGGAAACTTAAGTCTTACCAAAACGTTGGATGAAATCTAAGTAGATCTTTTATTATTTATTTTTAGCAGGAAGAAAAATTTGACGAAGAAAAATGTGACACCAGTTAAACGGTTACTTTTTACCCAAATGCCAGAATAGTAACTTTGTATAAGGGAATTTTTTGCTTATTTTTGGGAATTTACAATTCAATTAGTCAAGTAAAGTTTTTAAGTAAACATCGTGTTAACTAAATGATTTGTTTTCCAAGCGCTTATTTGGATTTCTGAAGAATTTCGTTTCCTTGTTTATCTTTCGAAACTTAATTCTAAAAATTGTGGTTATGGTTCACTCTAATAAAACTTAATATTAATCATACGCACACTGTTCCAATTTGGATTGTATTTATTAAAAACTGGCCGACCTGATAGACTTCACCCAATCAACAAAATTTTGACTTAGCGGACCCGGCCCGCGTTGCTGATCCTCGCGTAGCTGTACATTTAAACATCTGGCTGTGGATATATCCTTACACATGTTTACGTACGATAGTTGTGTGCATTGAATCGATAACTAAATTTCTTGAAAAGAAACAAATTGGAATTACTTATTTGAGAAAAAAAAATCCTTATGACTTAAATGCAATCATCACAAAGCTAGCTAATAAACCACATTTTTTGTCTTTGCTGATTTGCCGACGGTCGAGCATGTCAATGTGAAAAACAGGGAAAATCGAGGTTTACTCCACAGACTTTATTAGTCGACATTGCGAATTCAAGGCGAACT
The DNA here is from genome assembly GCA_958296145.1 of Hydrotaea cyrtoneurina. Lineage (NCBI taxonomy): Eukaryota > Metazoa > Arthropoda > Insecta > Diptera > Muscidae > Hydrotaea > Hydrotaea cyrtoneurina. Next base: position 42,883,483 of record OY282514.1, on the reverse strand, counting down.
GTAAACTGGACACGCTTGAATTGGAACGTCAAGTCATTTGAAATCATTGGTATCCTTAATATCAGGTGATTCATCAGATTTTTAACAGCTAGTGTTGTTCCATTAGAAATTCTTGGTTGGTTCAGGTTGCTTAACATGACTATTGCCGATTCTACTTTGGAATGCAAATTGTGCGGCGGCAGTCCTGAAAAATGTCGTGAATTAAGGAATTCAGTTGGATAGTTGACGACCTCATTTGAATCTGTAATAGAATCTATCGACTGCAATAAATACAATTGGCCACCGATTTGAATTAAGATTTTTTTATAATTTACTTCAATACACGGGAAATCTCGCTTTTAAATCTTCTTTTGATGTTGTGAATTGAATCAACTGAAATTTCCCCATTGTGGAAATTGTGGCAATTCGACCGTTCCATCAGCACAGCTCAGCTGGAGCATTTTGTGTCGAAATTTTAAGGCATTGCACTGTAGATTCTTTGTTCTGTAGTCATAATGGATCGTGCTGGAAAAATTTGCATACGATTTTCCTCCAAAAGCTGACATCGTCAGTTTCATGTGATTTTCGATTATGTCGTTGGATGCTCATTGGTGACATTTTTCCAATATAAAAATTCCCGAAATTAAGTCACGTTCTGAGCAAAATATCGCGTTTAAAACAATTATTTTTGACAAAATGTTGTGTTGTTATCATATAAAGTTCCCACAAACTATGAAACTCGAAGTCACACATTGTCATACGTTCATGTCAAGACTAAAATTTTTGTGATGGAAATTTCTCAAAAACCGCTTAAAGTTTACGATGTTTATTCACGTTCGTTAAACATGATTCGTTTTTTGAATTGTCTGAGTTTTTCACAGCGATTTTCCCATTTTTCTCTTTGAAACGTCATTCAGAAATGAAATTCAATACCAATATAACATAAAAAATCATATTTTGAATTTTTGAATTTATCGCGCTTCTCCGATGGGGTTTGTCAAAATTTTATTTCATGCAAACCGTGTCCTGGAAATTACGAATACTACAGCAAAGAAATTAGCCAAATATATCCAGGCGTTCTCGAGTTATTAAGTAACATGCAGGCATACATTCATTTTTATAAAGGGTGGTTAAATTTGAATAAAACTCAAATTATTTAGTTTGTATTGCCATTTCTTTTTATTATGATAATATTGGTATGGTTCAATTATGTTAGGAACAAAATATCGGCCAAATGGCGAAATGCAGAAAAAAATTTACGTTTAGGTGTGGTTCACATTCAACATCGGCCCTTACAATTTCAACACCCTTTGTACAATTGTTGATTTGTAGAGCCTCTGGAGAGGTCTTGTAGTCAACGCAGCTATTCCCTGGAAGATGTTGATGGAATCCAAACCGTTTGTACTGTCCATCCGCTGAATGATAGTAAAGTTTGTTTGATTTTTATTTTTATTTTTAAATATTTTAAACATTTTCGTAAACTAAACTAATCTTAAAGAAGGAAAGAGAACGCGATAGACGCATGCGTGGGATTGTTTTGTCAACACACACAAGCGTAACAACTTATGGAAAATTCCACTCATTATCATTATGCTCGTTCCTTTCCCTAAAAATACCACGCCACAAATCCAAGTCATAAAAGACACATGATTAAATACATTGAAGAGTACAGTTTTATACTTTCAACAAAAAAGGACAAAACACAAAGTGAGGATTTACAGAAATCTGAACATGCTCCCTGTTAATTTCATTGTTTTATTCGAAATTCCGTTATTAGTTACGACGGTGTTCTACTGTTTTTAAATGCGGGGTTATTTAAAGCGAAGGTCCGGTTTATTAATTTTTTTTTTTTTGCTGAATTTTTTGAATTTTCTTCACCATTTCCGGCTCACCTTCAGCGCTCTTATGACCACAGCTGTCAGCCAATTTTTAATGTTTGTTGAATTTTTGACTATTTGATTACCGACAGAATTTATAATATTTCACTATATGAAGTTAACATTTTATATAGGAAAAATCCAAAACGATTTAATTTCGAAACCTAATCAGTTCTAATTATATTACATATCTATTAAAAATAAATAATTACAATAACTGATAGACCAACATGACAATTTTCCGGAATCTTTAATATTCCACCTCATTAGTTGCTGTCGCTGTCTACGAACTCACCAAATATCCAATAAATGATATCTGGCAATTTGTAAATGCCTTCGTGACCAGACCAGCTGCCACTGGTACTGGTACTGGCCCAGGCCTACCCTCAGTTGGTTTGGTAACACATACAAATGACTCTGGACTCAAAGCTTATCGTCGACACCTCTATTGCCCTTTTGACCTCCACCCATTAAAATTGACAAATTAGAGAAAATTAACGGTATTTATTATATCTCGTAATGGGAAAGCAGAAAAAAAAATATGGGCTTTAACATGACCATGACGAGAGAACCGAAATGAAAATCTATGGCCGGGAAAAAGTGAAAAAGACCAACGGAACAAATGAATTGATGGACCATCATCATGAGGGGAAAACATTTATTGTGGATGATTCAGCTAAAAAAAAAAATTGTGTCCTGTAAACACAAAACAAAATCAAACCAAACAAGGACGTCAAGTACGACACAAAAAGAAAACAACAACGTAACAGAACGTAAAGTATGAGCAAACAAAAAGGTAAAACAGCGAGGGCAGAAACGGGAACAACAATGAAAACTGAACGTCATCATGATCCAACACTGTCCACCCCATTCCCCGGAGTATAGTAAAAAAAATCTAGTGCGAGTATCAATCTTGCTTGTCCTCTTCCTGTTTCTCCTCCACGTTCTTTTGTATATTTTTTCGGTGTTCGGTCACTAGGTATAGACAACACGACATACGGTCCTTGGAAAATATATGGTTGTGGAGCGAATTTTAATGGTTAGAGATGTGAGGGGGAGCCCAATGGCTGTACCCAATTGAAAAATATGTACAAAATACGGATGTACATGTCCTGGCGTTGGCATTAGATACGTGAGGCCAGTTAACAAATTATCACATCGTTTGTTTAAAGATTCCAAACACATTCGCACAATTATATTTAGTTTAACAACAATTTTTGGTGACTTTAACAATATTTAGGTGTGTGTTAGGTTTAGTGGTGTGTGTGTGTGTGTATATGTGAGGCCATCAATTGGCGTCATTCTGTGAGTGCACTTCTGTGGACATGCAATGTATGTGGAGTAGGGTGGAGTGAAAACATGCTTTTTTCTTAATTTGAAAAAGTTAACCTCGGAAAGAGATGTAGTCTGGGGTCCTAATGAGGGGAAAAATAAAGAAAAAAAATTTAAAAAAAATTTTAGGGGTCGCGCCACTCTCTCGAAATTGGGAAATTATCGCTATTTTGGCGTTGATTTTAGAAAAATCCTAAAAATTAACGACTTAACTTATTCGAAATTTAAAAGTTTGAGCTTGTTCAGTGCCCAAACAAAAGTATTTGAGGCAAATATGAGGATAATCGACTAATATTTGTAGCTTTGGTGGCGATTTCATTGTTCAGTCAATTTTCTGAAGAAGGGACGATTTGACTTATTTTACTTTTTGAAATTTTTGAACAATGAGAAAATTTTTTTTAAATTTTTTCATGCCCTTATTTCATTGTTTACGCTATTGCAAACATTTATTGACATAAAACTTTTTAGGATTTTTCTAAAATCAACGCCAAAATAGCGATAATTTCCAAATTTCGAGGGAGTGGCGCGACCCCTAAAAATTTTTTAAAATTTTTTTCTTTATTTTTCCCCTCATTAGGACCCCAGACTACATCTCTTTCCGAGGTTAACTTTTTTTTTTGAATTTCACTCCACCCTAATGTGGAGGCAGACGGAATTAACAAATGGCTACCGAATTTTTATATGATGAGGTTATATTGCAAAAGTGGAGGGTAAAACACTTGTATTCATATTCGGACTTATATGGACATTTCTACGAAATATCCAGTATTTTCTAGGAATAATAGTATTTTTAGAAAACGTTTCAAATCATGCGATTGTAATTACTGAAATCTATAGTTTTTAGCCGACATGCTCCTGTACATGTCCGTCAGCAACCTAAATGGTCTTTGGTTCCATCCTACAACTATGCATACTGCGTGAAGTCGACTACTTTCCCCTTACTGGCGCAGTAGCATTACTGATCCTTGTTAAACAGACCAAGGGTACTCTCCGACATCGTGAACAGAATATAAAGCTGTTCCAAGATCCCAGAGGAATTGTTTAATCAACTGATAATTTTTTTTTTTTTAAGGGAAACACATAGTGAAGGAATTTTGGGTATCGGAAGGAGGAATGGGGGAGTAGTGTTTGTTGATATTTGTTTTGAATTTCTGAATGTCACAACTGGCAGGAAACACATTTGCGGGAAGATTATTCCACATACGAACGGTTCGGCTAAAGAACGAATTTTCTCATTTCACAATGAACGGATGAGACTCCCTGGATAGCTGAGTATTCCGGCTAAATGTTCTAACTTCAGGGACCAGCCCACGGATATCTGACGAACAGATACCGTGAACATATCTATAGAATAAAGCGCCCCGGTAGGCGAGTTGGTAGCGTGCTTGCCTATCAGCGTGGGGGTTGTGGGTTCAATTCCCACCAGAGGCTTTGGTCTGTCGCTGCAAAAATCAAGCCAAATGGTCTTTGTCACCCGGTTTACCCTTGGACCCAAAATTAGAATATAAATTTACTTTGTATTGTAATTAATTAATAAATAAATAAATCTATAGAATAGCGATACACAACCCACATTCCGGCGATGCTGTAGGGAGACAATAGAGTTGGATACCCTACCATCCCCAATCATCACCACTGATCTCCTCTGTACACGGTCCAAAAGCTGCAAAGATGTCATTGAAGCCCTGCCCATATATGGGAGTTATATTCCATTTTAGGCCGGATGTAGGTGGTGTAAATATTTGCGAGATCAGATGGAGTGAAGTATGTCTTGCACCGCTTTAAAAAGCCTAAACACTTGAATGCTTCTTTCGACACTTCGCAAATATGGCTTGCCCAACGAGCATCACCCTGTATCTTCATGTCTAGAACATCAAGAGTGTCTGATACGTCGATTTCCACACCACCCATAGATATTGACGACGGTGCTGGATCAGTGGTACGTTTGTGTGACAACAAACAGCACTGGGTCTTTTGCACATTAAAATCTACTCTGTTCATTTGGCCCCACTCACAAATCATCGCCAAATCGCGGTTAAGTGAGTCTTTCATCGTTCGCCTTTTGTCCTCGACCTCCAGAGGACCGGGCCGATGATCATATGAGTATGAATGACAGAGGTTGCTGTCATCCGCAAAGGAGTAGATCGGGTTCACAGTCTGACCCAATAGGTCGTGAATGAAAATAAGAAATAGAGAAGGAGAGAGGACAGAACCCTGTGGCACTCCTGCGGTCAACCTATTCTCGTTGGATGAAATGATACTCTAAACATAACATGAAACTGCTCTAATAGAACAAAAGAAACCTCTCTCCTTTGATTCCAAGATCAGCAGTTTGATTAGCTGATCATGGCTCGGGCCCAAAATAAATAATTCTCCTAAAAAAAAGCCAAAATTTGACTTGGTGAAAGAGAAATTGTCAAATAAATCCTCATGGCTTAACATAATGCTGTCCTCAAATATAAGCTCGCTCCCATAATCCAAAGATCTGAGACGAGCCGTTTTCGGACTCTAAAAGTTATTAACACTCCGACTAAAAAAATAATGCAGACGAAAGTAATTCTTATAAATGAAAATTATAATTATTATAAAAACGCCAACCAGTCATTTTCTCAATTCAATGTATTTCATTATCGTAACGAACATATTTATTGACTTATCTCTGAAAATTTAAATGTAAAGTAAAAAAGTCATCACAAATAAGATCGATGATTTGCCAAAGCATGAATATGCTACGTATAATTGGAATCATTGAAATATCTTGATAGCAAACAATTTTCGGCTCGGAATTAGCCAATCAAAATTGTGGCTTCGATAATGTCTTTCATCAATTGATTTATACCAAAAACGCAGATAGTGTTGACCAAAACTCCGATGGAAATACCAAGTTCAAGACGACATGAATATCATTACTGGATAGAGCACCTAATAGGCCGGACCGCAAGGAAAACATTTTGTAAGTAAACTAAAACCAACATGGGATTGTAGAGCTAACTTAAATGAGCCAATAATTATGATGACCAACATTTGCAGATCCCTTTAAGGATTTTTAAAAACAAAATTTCCATACCAACCCGCCAATCGGTATTAACAAACACATCCTTGGGGAGTTCTGAAGCCTTGGCCAGACCTCCAGTACCTATTACTTTAATACCACAATTACTTTATTCGTCTGATTTTAAATGGCAGTTCTTGTTGTTGTGCCTGGTTTTCACATGCCATTTATCAATCTCTCGTGTGTACGATTACATCTTTATCCGGTTGTAATAACCCACTCCAAATCACAGTATGTGGATGCGAGTATCCTTTAACATCAGCCATGTAATATTCCTGTTCCTTTCAGTTCATGTATGCTTACTTTGACATTTTCATTACGGGATCCAAGAAGAAGAAAAAAAACAAGCCGGAATGTTGGATGTGTAAGCAGAAGTTCCGTCGTATTCCACTTTCTTTGCAAATGCATCCAGCCAGCCAACCAACAGTCAAGCCAACAAATCTTATTATTTCTGATCTGCGACATTATCCCAGGAACATGGTTGAGAATTCAATTTTTGTCCCATTCTTTTTGTTCCCCCCCTCATTCTTGCTACTGGCTGACATGCAATCAGACTTGGAGTTTTTCAACTTATCCCCACGACTGCTGCAGAGTGAGTTCAGTGCTCACTGAGAAGGATGATGGGCATGTGTGGGTAAGTTGCTGCCGAGAAAATGATGGAGTTTATTTTTCTTTTTTCTTTTTTGGCGGTATAAAAATTATCTCTTAAAGTTGTCCTTGTCTATTTCTTGGTCTTGTTACATCTGCTTGTCGTCGTAAGTACTTGCCTTCCATGAAAACAACAACAACAACAATGTCGTTAGTAACCATGTGCAGCCGAAGAAAACGGAAAACAAGGCTGGGGCACTGTGGCAAGTGCATACGTTCGTCCCCATCATGTTGTTTGATGCATGTCTTCGTCGTCAACATATCCGGTTAAAGAGGGAACATCAAAAACAACAACGTCCTCAGCTTTGCCACGAATAACAAACAAAGTTGTACTTCTTATTACAATTTAAAAACGGAGAATATGTCTTACTGCATGTTAGTGTTCACATACAGTGCCCGATTTCAGATGGTTGTTGGACTTGGACTTTGCTATGGAAAATAGTTTTAGATAATCGCAATTCCTTTTCTCATATCTTCTTCCTTTTGATAAGCTTTACTCACATGACTTATTTCACTTACCTACAGCCCGTAGTTCAAATAATTTTCAATCACATCGATTTTGTGGATGTATATTTTTTTTCCACTCAGTTTTTGCCTCACGACTTTTTAACTGTAGAATTTTTGCCCACCATCTTGCACTGGCAAACTTCACCCAGTTTCTCCGGTAGTGGGCAGCATATGTTTGGTCTTGTCGTGTCATACCCGAGATAGACAAAAAAACGGAGTAAGATTCATTGAGAGGAGATTTATTTTTTGCCTCTACTGTCCTTTGACTACCACTTCGCATGCAGTCTTCAACATGAATCGGTTTTAATAAGGATTTTGTTAGCGAGTTCATATAAAAAAAAAATATATGTCTATTGTCTAGTTCAAAAAATTTAAAAAGTTTAATCACAGAATATAATGAGATTTCTATGCAAATCAAAAGATTCGGTTTTACCAATTCAGCAGTCTAGATGATATGTTTGCAGTTTTTAAAAATGTATTTTCAAGCTGTGATAAGTAGATATTAAAAAAGAAAAACAAAGAACCAGAAAAATGAATAGAAACAATTAAACCATAAGGATTTTTACGTTTATTAAGATCACGATGAATTTCCTGAATAAATTACTCGATGTATTGACGGGCATATAAAATAACTTTACAAGTACCGGGTGTCCGCCGGGAAGTTTGTTTTGCCGCCATTTTGGTAAACATTAGTCTTGACAATTCAAATTTGGCAGTCGTGAAGTTGAGCCCTGGCAGATTTATTATGGAAAAACCAACGTGATAAACCAACGTGTTTTAATCGTTAAAATATTCTAGCCATATAAATCCCATGACAGCCCCGATTTTCATGAAAAAAAAATAATGAGTGACGAGGCACATTGTCATTTAAATGGTTCTGGGCAATGGAAAACCCTCAAATTATTCATCAGCCATCTTTGCATCCATTAAAAGTGACAGTCTCAATTTGGTCAGAAAGAATCATTGGACCTTACTTCTATGAAAAAGAAAACGGCGCAACGGTATCTGTGAATGGGCAGCGATATCGTGATATGTTTGAAAACTTTTTAAAGCCAGAACTGAATGCTTTGGGCTTGATTGACATGTGGTATCAACAAGACGGTGCCACATCGCATACAGCATAAAGAATTACAATGGAATTACTGCAAGACCTCTTTCCACAACAAGTTATTTCAAGAAATGGTGATGTTCTTTTTGTGGGGATATCTGAAAAGCAAGGTTTATGCAAACAAACCAGAAACGCATTTTTAGTAAAGACTAAATTAAATTTGTTGGTATTCTTAATTAGTATACGATTCTTCAAATATCCTGAACCGAATGTACAAAATGTGGGGTCATTTTTCAGGGAACCCAAACCCCTTGGAAACCCATGAACTTGACCATTGAACCGTTGTTCTGTTACTGGTATAACGAAAGCGATAGAGTTCTCAAAGTTTTAAAATGAGGTGTGTTACACTTTTGTCAACTAATATATAAAGATGAAACACAAACATTTTACAAGTGAATGAAATTTTGGAAGGATTTTTACGATAACATTTGTAGAATCGGATGGGCCTTGCTAAAAGTAATGTTTGTACGGATTGGAAACCCTTCAATATACTGAGTCGAAAGATACCGATACTGAAAGTAATAAATAATATATTGGTGTTCTAAATACATCAATATGTAATAGAGAATAGAAATAAAAAAAAAATGATATCCTTGAGAAATATGGCGTCTTTGGCGTCAATAACTCAAAATTCCCAAAAATGAACTTAGGCGATTACACAGAGCAGCACTAAAATCTTATACCAATTGAGACTCCCAATCTGAAAGCTTATGATGGTTTCGCCCACTTTAGAAATCATGTAATAATACCAATATGACCCAAGCGATCTTGCCCAAATTCTGTATTTAGTAAAGCTATTGCTAGACAAAGTTTCGGACAAAAACTCGGAAGTCTGGCAACTCCGTTTCTGTTACCTCCCATACAAATGTACCATCCCGCCCTATTAGAAATCGTGTAATAATATCAATACGGCCAACGCGAACTTGCTCAAACTCTGTATTTAGTAAAGCTACAGCTAGTCAAAGTTTCGGACAAAAACATGGAAGTCTGGCCACCTAGCATCTGGTACCTTCCATACAAGTGTACCATTCCACCCACTTTAGAAATCGTGTAATAATATCAATACGGCCAACGCGATCTTACCCAAATTCTGTATGTGGTAAAGCTATTGCTTGATAAAGTTTCGGTCAAAAATTTGGAAGTCTGGAAACTCCCTTTCTGGTACCTCCCACACAAGTGTACCATTCCACCCACTTTAGAAATCGTGTAATATTATCAATACGACCAACGCGATCTTGCCCAAATTTTGCATTTGGTAAAGCTATTGCTAGATAAAGTTTTGGACAAAAACTTGAAAGTCTGGCAACTCCCCTTGTGGTTTTCTATAACATTCGGTATTTTGAGGTTGCTATTATGGAATATGAGACTTGTATGTTTTTACTGAGGGTGAGGGTATATATAAGTCGGTATACCCGACTGCAACTTTTTCACTTGTTATTAAGTCCGTTAGTAATTTGCTGAGTTATAAAGATTTCATTAAAACTGAATGTTTGTTACCTCTATTTAAAGAAACAAAATGCGTCGGGGATGAATAAAATAATGTTACCCCAACGTGAAATGAAAAACAATAAATTATTTTTTTCAAATTTAAATTTTCGGTCCACCACACGTTTTTAGGGGTTTTTGAAGATATTGTGAAGTTTTCAGAAATGTCAAAGACCTATTCTTTTGACAAAACCTACAACAAAAGTAATATGAAGTGACTTTCACCTCCATATTTTATTTTTTTCACTCTGCTATACATTTTGTAATATCAGATACACGAAAAGTTTAAACATATATTTGGAACATCAGTGACTGTATCATATATTCAATCGGAATATTTACAAATATTCCATAGAGAATTCACAAATCAAATGACATTTACACATACACAGAAAATATATGTATGTACATTCAAACACGTACTCACCAATGTAATTCCAAAGAATTTCGCTATTACAATCTTCAGTCATTTCAGCAAATAGCAGAAAAATCTAATAAATCTCTATCCAATTGTCTGGGAGCATCGGTTAATACGATGGATGCCAATAATATTTAAACCGATTCCACCGAAGGCAGAAAGTCACGTCAGTGAACGGCAGGATTTGAGACAATTGCCAGAAGGTAAACGAGTGTCATCGCACCTGTACACGATTACACACTTGAACCCTGGAATGACACATCGAGAATGGTGACCTTGTGTTCGGGAGAACAAAGACGAAAGGATGTGAATGAATAGACAGATTTACTGCCAACAGAAATATTGCTTTAATTCATAGGAATTCAGTTTCATTTTTACACAGACTACCACCGTAGAAGGTATTGTGTAAAGGTTAGGTCGAAAGTTGGGCCAGTTTTAATTTCGGTTGCAATTCCCTAGGGGTCTATGTTCGATGGCAAGTTTTGTCTATTATTAATAGGGGATGAGCTTGGAAATTTTATAGTTAAATACGAGCACATTTGAATAATATTTAGTATTTAATAATATTTAATTTTCCCACTTATCCATATGCATAAATAAAATTTACTTTCGACATCATTCCTGAAATTGTTTAGTTTTTCTTCAGTCCTAAAATACTTTATAATTTAGACTACCAAAGTGATGAAGTCCCGATGATATTAGCACTATGTATGTTTTACACGTTGCAAAATAGTTACAGCATAATGTAGCAGCCAACTGGAAAAACAAAAAATAGAAACACATAGTAATAAAACAATACAAACTGACGATGTTGATGATAATGTTATTATGTATTTGTTTTATGATTATGATGAGAAAAGTCGTAAATTTAAAATGGATGCATTAAAAAAGGTGGACACCATGCCACCCACCATTTGAAAATTGCGAATAAATGCTGGCATTATCCACGCGTATGCATTACGGGGATACGGAAAAAGAAGGCACTTTCACACAAAAGAAACGAAGGAGTTGGACGAGTTGGGGTGAATTGTGCTGAAATGCACAACTAGAATTATTATGAATGAACTGAAACAATAAAGTGTTGGCAGAAAATAATAAATTATGAATATCTGTTGTGCCAAAAACAAAACATTTTGTATGCTTTGCCTTGGCAAAGTGTGGCTGGCAAAATGTTTTACTACTTACTATGTCGGGTAATTACTCTCGAAATTAACTCGTAAACGAGTAGGAAGCTTATAATGATGATAATCATTTTAACTGGCCATTTTACGAGAGTTTTCAGTTAAAGGCTATTCTGGGAAAAAAAAATGTTTATGAATTTAACGTGTGAGAAACAAGTTAAATTCACATTCGTTTTAACACAGAAGAAGAACGGCCATGGGAGGAGCAATCAACCACACTATTTGCTTGACCTACTAAAAGTTAGAATAGGTAGCAAAGCTAATTCCGCTAACATAATTAGGGAAGAATTAATTGATATCAACCGGCAAAAACTAAATCCTCTGAGGAGTAGAAGCATATTGGACCTATTTCGAAGTTCGCCACTCCTGTTACTTTACTCTGACGTCCTGTTGTGCTGTATGGCACACAGTAAATTCTTTTGTTTAACATCTGTGCATTTTTATGTGAAATGTGAATTTGTTTACTCAGATCGAGGCTTGCATGACGTTGGAATACACCATTACAACTGTCAATGTCAGCGGAGGTTATATTTTGGAGTAGGGCTTGTCTTCTCATGTCACATACGGGGCATCATGGAAGCTTCAAATTGTATTGAAATTCTTCGAAACAGTAATCTAATGATAATATGCAACTTAGAACAAGATAATGATCTCAAATACACGACAAAGTAAATATAACCCAGTTATAAGAATAATAACACCGATGTGTTATGGTAGTCGCCACAGTTCCCAGAAATAAGTCCAATCAAGAGAGGCGTCCTGGTAGGCGAGTTGGTAGCATGCTTGCCTATCAGGTTGAATGTACGTTTCCCAACAGAGGCTTTGGTCTGTCACTGCAAAAATCTAGCCAAATGCTCTGTGTCACCCGGTTTACCCTTGGGCCCAAAATTAGAATACAAACTGACTTTGTATTGTAATTAAATAAAAAAAATCCAATCATTAATTTGTGAAATGTCGTCCACTTCCCACGAGTTTTGCAACTTTTTGAAGATGTTTGCAACTTTTAAAGATTTGTTTAATGTCTGCCGGATAGGAGTCGGCTCCCAGCCTACGACTAACAATTTTAAACATTAAATGATTTTAAAGAAATTATTAAACAAGTATAATAATACTATTATTTTTCACATAACTGTACATTGTCCAACTATTTTGGTCTATGGATGATTTTTTTCTTCTTTCTGACTAACACTCCTATAAATGCAATGGCACGGTGTTAGCGATATGAAACAAGGGTATTTATGTTTGCCTTGAATTTGATAATGTCATATCAGGCAGAAAACACACTTACTGAAAAAATCTTCCACATACGAGTTCGGCTGAAAAACGAATTTTCTCTTTATTGCGTCGTCCGGTCAACCGACCATTTGAAAATGAAGGGATGAAGGGGTGTGCAGCTAAAGTTTTTCGCAATTTCGGAAAACCAAAATTCGATGGTTTTATTCCATAGTATGGCTAAGTCTGAAAAGTCAATTATACGGTAGTCGCATTCAAAGTTTATTTGGAATTCTTCAAAAGCCGTCTGAGATAAGAACACCATATTTATTGGTTTTATATCAGAATTTATAGTGTGATTACCCGAACATTGGTAAAAAAATTAAGAATTCCTTAAAAAAAATATCATTATGATAAAAATCCCCAACAAATTGTGGAGTTTTTCATAATTTTATAGTTTTTTATTTTTCGTTTTTAGAGAATTTTTCATATGTAAAATGAACAATGAAAAATTACCCAACTTTTGGGGAATTGTTCGTTTTTTTGGGGATATTTTCAAAACAAATGTGAATCGTATATCGATTTTTTTTATAGTGCGTTGGGGTTATGGCGCCCCGAAATGTTACATTGACCACAACAACACGTAAATTTGGCGGTAATTTTTTCACATTTTGCAGGGAAAATTTTTCAAAATTTGATAATTACTGTCGTTACCCCATATAATGAATTTTTTACTATTGTTTGGGTTTGCTTTGAAGTTTTATTTGGGTTTTTTTCCAAATTTTAGTTTGGGGTGATATTTCATAATTTAAAATCACTTTTACCAAATTACGAAAATCTATTGTGGTATTTTTAGGGTAGATAGGGTCCATTATATTTGGGAGATGTCATATTGGGTATTTTTCATAAATTGTTTCGATAATTTTGCAGAATTTTTGGGGGGATTTTTCATTTATTATAGGGAATTCTTCATTTGGTGCATTCTTTATTGCTCTTAGAGCCTATACAGTGCACAAACATGTTTGCGTTATTCCTCTAAGTTGAATAACGCAGTTGTATTCCTATACCCATTTATTTATTCGGAGAACAACATGCCCAGTACATTTAATTAACCAGCACTTCTTCAGTATTTCCTTAAAGAAAGTGGCTGTGATAGTATCGTCACCATTTTCGAAGTTCAAAAAAATAAAAGTTGCAAGATTTGTGTTGATTTGTGCAGCAAAAAATTTATCAGAATTTCAAAATTTGATAGTACAAATTACAATAATACAAGAAAATTTCTGCAAATTCCGATAGACTGTTTGCTGCACAAATCAGAATAACTTTGATTTTGTTCGAATTTCGAAAATGACTTTGTATTATCTTCGACATCTTTGGAACGTCATGATATTTGGAATTGTCCCCTTTTCAGACCATCGATGTTGATTAAGTTTGCTGTCTCCCAATTTTTATTGTTAAAATATCATTTTTGTTTTTTCTTTAAATTTAAACTAATCTTAAACTTATCTTAAATTATTACAGTTCGGTTTTAAGGTGTTTACTTTTTAATGTATTTTTGAATATCTATATTTCAGCCGACAAATATCGGAGTATATAAACAAATATAAATGTATGGGACCGTCTATATATGACCCGGTTGACAAAGCTAACCTTTTGGCTGAAATATTTCCAAAGAATTTATCTTTGCCAGAAAGCAGTCAACCACTCCCCGTAATCGAAAACGTATCTAGTTCGATGCGCCAGATATTTTTTCGAACACGTGGTGTTAAAAGGGTTCTTGCAGATCTTAACGTAAATAAAACTGCGGGCCCGGATGACATTTCAGTACTTGTCCTATGTAAGTGCTTTTCGACGCTAGCTCGTCCATTGCGCAATCTTTTCAACATTTCGTACCGTGTTGGTATTTACCCTTCACGTTGGCAAGGTGCCAATTTACTGCCGATCCCCAAGAAAGGTGAGGCCACAAATCCTGTGAATTACCGCCCAATAGCAATATGTTCTGCGCTCTCAAAGGTTATGGAGAGCATGTTTAACCACCAGCTTGTTAAGTATTTAGAGTCTTACGGCGTTAATAATGATCGACAGTATGGCTTCCGTAGAAATCGTAGAAATCAAAACTTATTGCATTTGGTGTCGGTAATACCTTCTCTCGATTTATATCGAGTTTTCTCAGAGATCGCTCTATACGAGTTGTTATAGATGGGGTCTCATCCAACGAGCATAGACTGACTGCAGGAGTGCCACAAGGATCAATCCTCTCTCCTTCTGGACCGTGTACAGAGGAGAGCGGTGGTAATGATAGAGGATGGTAGGGTATCCAACTCTATTGTCTCCCTACAGCATCGGGTTGTATATCGCTGTTCTATAGACATTTTAACGGTATCTGTGCACAAGATATCCGTCGTCTGGTCCCTGACGTTAGAACATTCAGCCGGAATACACGGCTATCCAGGGAGTCTTATCCGTTCATTGTCAAATAGACGGTTGGCCGGACGACGAACTATAGAGAAAATTCGTTTTTCAGCCGAACTGTTCGTATGTGGAATATTCTTCCTTCAAGTGTTTTTCCTGCCTGCTATGACATTATAAAATTCAAGGCCAACGTCAACAAACACTACTCCCTCTTCCCCCCCTCCAATAACCGTCCTTCCTATTGCTAACACAGTGCATTGCATTCATAGGGGGCATCCCTGAGTGTTAGTCAAAAAAAAAATTGTGAACACCTCATCGAGAGATAGCACGGTACGGAAACTTTTTAGTTTTACGAACTGTGACTGCAAGATTTTCACCATTTTTGTAGTGAATTTTAATAATTTCAATGCGTTGTTGAAGCGTGTAGTGCTGCATATTTAGTAATGGCGTAGTTTCTACTTGTCAAATGTCAAAGAATAAAAGCTTTAAAAGTGACAGCTACCGAAATACCGGGTGATTTAAAATAACATCTCTTGTTGAAGAGAGACCGGTATAAGCATTTCTATTAATTCAAAATCTTATATACAATTTTTTAAAAATCCAACAGGCTTTAATAGCAAATTTGGCTTCTGCAGCTCCAAATCTAATAAGAGTGTAAGCCTTGGTTAGCATTCTACATTTTCACAGCGCAACTAAACAATTAACTTTTGTAAAATTTTTACGAATTTATTTCAAGTACATGTATTGCGACACTAAAATCAGACTCCTTCAAAAATACAAAAGACAATAAGTCAATTTTAGTTTTCAGTGGTCTGAACATTTTGGACCTTGCGTCCACGACCCTTAATAGCATCGCGAGCTAGATGACGTCTCTTGTTTCTTTTGCCGGCTCCGAAGCTGGGGCGTCTAAAGCGTTTTGGTATTTTAACGGCACCGGTATTGTCGCCAGCAACTTCGTTTCCAGTTTCCTCAGCTACAGGAAGATCAGTATTATCTACGGCTTGAGCGTCTTCGGAAGCAAGCTCTAGGGTCATAGGTTTATTTTTCTGCAATTTGATGGCTTCACGTATTTCCTTGGTGAGTTTACGTCCACGACCCTTAATAGCATCGCGAGTTAATTGACGCCTGAGGGATTTTTTGCCAGCTCCAAAGATGGGACGTCTAAAGCGTTTTGGTATTTTAACGGCATCGGTATTCTCAACAGGAACTTCGTTTTCAGTTTCCTCAGCTACAGGAACATCACTATTCTCTACGGCTTGAGCGTCTTCGGAAGCAAGCTCTAGGGTCATAGGTTTGTTTTTCTGCAATTTGATGGCTTCACGTATTTCCTTGGTGAGTTTACGTCCACGACCCTTAATAGCATCGCGAGTTAATTGACGTCTGAGGGATTTTTTGCCAGCTCCAAAGATGGGACGTCTAAAGCGTTTTGGTATTTTAACGGCATCGGTATTCTCCACAGGAACTTCGTTTTCCTTTTCCTCTGCTACAGGAACATCACTATTCTCTACGAGTTCAACATCTTTGGGAGCAAGATCTAGAGTGACGGCTTCATGGACAACGTCATCTACATTTTGGCCAACTGCCAGAGCTACAAAGCCGAATAAAGCGAGCAAAATGAAACAACGCATTTTCTTGAAATGTTTTCGATTAGAAGACTGCTGGTGATTTGCAGAAATGTTTCGCCTTTTATAGTTGACATTTTGCACTCGGTTTTGTGCCAATCCGTATTTGTAGGCAAATATGTATTTAAAATGTGCCAAAAATAAGGTTTGATTATTTGATTTTGATTGCTCCTTATTGTCACAAGTGTCTTCATGATTTTCTACTTTCATCAACTTGATCAATTGTTTGGACGATATACATATTTATTTATTTGCTTTCCAGACACGTTCCAAGGCATATTCAATAAAGTAGTGTCAATTATACAGGGTGTTTTTAAGAGCCTGAGAACTTACAATGATTACAAGACAGTAGTGTTGTTGGACTGAAATTGTTTATTACAGTCTGGAAGGCAATTTCATGGCATTTATTTTTTGAACATGATTTCCGGCATATATCCGCTGCGGCTACTAGTTTCATGTTCCATTCGATCAGTTCAATTTGTATCTAGTTTTTCCAATTAGTCTGGCAATATGGCGTCAATGGCTGGCATGAATTATCACAGCCCCATAAAAAGTAATCCAGAGACGTTAAATCGCACGATCGAGCGGACCAATGATGAGGACGAAAACTGTCACCAAATTGATTTTCCAATCAATCGATTTTTAGGCAAGTTGTGACATTTGTTGTCTTTTTGGAACAAAATGTTACTTCTGTTTCGCTGATTAATTTGTGGGAAACAAAAATGCAGCTCCTTTCTCATTTCGAAAGAAATAAGAACCGATGATGCCGCCAGCGTGTGAGCCGGGCCAACCAGTCAATTTTAATGGATGGTGATTCGTTAACGGCTTGAGGAGTGCCTTCGCTCCATATACGGCAATTTTACTTATTGACATAGCTTACTTAGTTGCTCACTAGGCCGATTATGTACACCGTAAAAAAAAAAACATCAGACACGCTTACAGGACCATATCCTTTTCATGAAATTTTCCATAACCATATCGCAAAGTGGCTGACCTATGTCCTCAATAGCCTCACGAATTCTATCTTTGAGGTCTTGAATCAACGCTGGGCTGTTGGCGTAGACATTATCTTACACGTGGCCCCAAAGGAAGAAGTCGCAAGGTGTTAAATCACAAGATCTCGGTGGCCAATTGTAATCACCTCTCCGAGAGATAACACGGTCCGGAAACTTTTCCCGAAAAGTGAAAGTAAACGTTGTCCAGATCAATATCATCCAACTCCGACCATAGAACATCATTAATCATCTCTCGATAGCGCAATCCATTCACCGTAACTGTTGAACCAGCCACATTTTCGAAAAAGTAAGGTCCAATGAGCCTGCCGGACCATAAACAGCACCAAACACTCGTACATTGAGGATGGAGAGGCTTCCCAACAATAACTCTTGGTTTTTCCGAGCCCCAGATGCGACGTTTTTTCATGTTGACCTAGCCACCGAGATGGAAATGGGCCTCATCAGTCAAGATGATTTTTCGAAGGTGCTTTACGACAACCCAGAAATGCTTAAGTTATGCAAACTGTGACTGCAAGATTTTCACTTCGATTTGCCCAGTTATTGATATCAAATGTCTGCATGTCTTCTTCCACTTGGTCCTGGGGCCTCCGTCTTCCCAAAAAAAAAAACATAATTTGTTCAAATTTCTCAATTAGAAAAATTACAATATTTTTAAAACGAATGGTCAAAAAGAGTAAAATTCGTGACACAATAATATAAGGTAGAGCCAGCTGATTAGAATGTGTTCATTTTGACGGAATTTTGCTTGTCAAACTCATTGTTTACATTCCAATTGTTTGCTTAGATTTGTTTTTTCAAATGTCGAATACATTTTCGTATTAAACATTTAAATCAAAGAATTAAAATACAACCCTATTAGAAGTAATGATATACAGTAGGGTGGAGTGAAAACATGCTTTTTTTTAATTTGAAAAAGTTAACCTCGGAAAGAGATGTAGTCTGGGGCCCTAATGAGGGGAAAAATAAAGAAAAAAATTTTAAAAAAAATTTAGGGTCGCGCCACTCCCTCGAAATTTGGAAATTATCGCTATTTTGGCGTTGAGCTTGTTCACTGCCCAAACAAAAGTATTTGAGGCAAATATGAGGATAATCGACTAATATTTGTAGCTTTGGTGGCGATTTCATTGTTCAGTCAATTTTCTGAAGAAGGGGCGATTTGACTTATTTTACTTTTTGCAATTTTTGAACAATGAGAAAATTTGTTTATGCTATTGCAAACATTTATTGACACAAAACTTTTTAGGATTTTTCTAAAATTAACGCTAAAATAGCGATAATTTCCAAATTTCGAGGGAGTGGCGCGACCCCTAAAAATTTTTTAAAATTTTTTTCTTTATTTTTCCCCTCATTAGGACCACAGACTACATCTCTTTCCGAGGTTAACTTTTTTTTTTTGAATTTCACTCCACCCTAATATACAGGCATGTCACAGAAGTTTTACGAAATCGATTTATTTCACCTTTTCCAAATCGTTACGATTTGCTTTTGCTTCTTCAGCACTCGTACGTTTTGACTAATCCGGAAAAAAAATCATTTCACATTTTTGAAACAAAAATATGGTAAATACATGAAAAAAAACAGCTGATTACAAATTTATGTAAATAAGGGAAAGAAATAAACAAATTGTTGACAATTAAAAAAGGAGTTTAAATTGTTTTTTATAATATAAACACCAAAAGTAAAAATGCCAGGGGCTTCAATACTTGCTGTAATGGATGAAGAAATAAATCAGCGGTCTACTGAAAAAATTCGTCGCCGGACATTGAGGAACGCATCAGATCCTTTATCTCACTCAAATGCAGAGTAAGTATCCACCTGCAATGAGTTATTTTCAAATTTATTTTAATAATAATTTATTTCTACAGATTTATATCTTATTATCGGCTAAATAAAGAAGCTTTTGTTTTAGTTTTGGAAAAAATTTCTCCCCACCTCAAACGTTCCAATATACCGGCTATTATCCAGCTTGCAACAACGCTTAGGTTTTTTGTACTTTTGTACTTTTTTTTGAAAATTATGAAATTCCAGGAATTATAGGATGCATTGACGGAACTCACGTTAGAATGGTTAAACCTTCCGAAGACGAATCCCTTTTTTATAATAGAAAAGGGACATTTAGCATGAATGCAATGATTGTAAGTAAACCAACACCATTTTCATTGTATAATTTTTATTATACCCATACTTTAAAAATTGTTCTTCATTTTTCAGATATGCGATTACAAAATGAAAATAAGAGCCGTAGATGCTTGCAGGCCCGGTTCTTGCCATGATGCCTTTATTTGGAATTTAAGTGGGGCAAGACAATTTTTTTTAAATCAATATGAAGATGGTGACAGAAATTCTTGGTTATTGGGGGATTCTGGTTATGGATTGGAACCATTCCTAATGACCCCATATAGGGATGTTAGTGTAGGAACAAAGGAGCACAAATTTAACAAAAAACATACCCTAGCGCGTAACATAATAGAACGTACAATTGGTGTAATTAAAAGCCGTTTTAGGTGTTTGCAAGGAATTCTTGTTTATACACCAAAGAAAACAATAAAAATTATAAATGTTAGCTGTGCTTTACATAACATTTGTAGGGAATATAACATAGAAATCGAAGAAGACGAGATACCTGTTACAAATGAGGAAAATTCTGAAAACGACCAAAATATTGTGGAAATCTACCCTGAAATAAATATGTACAACGTAGCCAAACGTATTAGAAATAATATTGCTAGTCAAATGAACTAATACATTTTTTATTTCAATTTATTTAAATAATAAAAAAAAACATTTTATAAAACGAAAAACAGATTGTGTTCAGTCCATTGTGTAAAATAATGTAAAGTTAAGAACGAGTCGTATTTGCTATTTCCTGTTCTACAGCATATTTAAGAGTTTCAAGTTCAACTATTTTGAGTTTCATTTCATTCCGTTCACGCATTCTCTTTTGCATTTCAGTATTATGTAACTGCTCTTCCACATACTTTTTTTCCAGGATGTTACAAAGTTTGTCCAACTTTTCAGTTTGTTTTTTCATTTCCTTACTGTTATCTTCTAGAATTTTACAAATTTTTTCCAAGTTTTGTAAATGAGAATTTTCCTCAACTAAAAGCGCATTTAGATCTTGCTTTGAGGGAGTACTTGCCCGGGGTCTTTTTACTGCAGGCGTTGGTTTTGCTTTTGTTAGGCTGCCCGACACTTGTCTTATTGGTGTAGATGGCGGAGAACACGATAAGCTTTTATTTCTAAGACGTTTTTGAATAGGTATTCGCGAACGGTTTTCTTCCAATGTTGGTGTTCTTGGATCAATTGCCAATGTAGAAACATTTTTAAAAGCAGCTGGAATGCATGATCTTGGTCTATCTTTTTTATTTAAAATCGAAGTGGTCTGCTTTGAAGTTGAGGGTGAAAAATTAAGCTCTTCGTTTTCAGATTCACTTAAAACTAATTGACTTGATTTTCGAGTTCTTGGAATATGTGTAGAAGATGACGAATCAAAGTTTTCTTTTTCAGAACAACTGAGGTCTAATTCACTTACAAAATCCCCAAAGCTTACTGCACCACCAACTCCATCGACACTTTTATACAATCCGCAAATTCTGATTAAACTGTTCTCGTGTTCACTGAAAACATATTGATTGATTTCACCACCACCAGTTCCTCGCAAGTCCTTTTTATTATGGCACATCTTCGCCTTAACATTTCCTTTCCAATCTGACCAAACTTTCTTCCATTCTTTACAGGTTTTACTTGGTGGACCTGAACTATTCAGCAAAGCTGTCAATTCCGTCCATAGAGAATCAACAACAACCTTATCACCTTTTACATAGCCCCTGGCAATATCGTGATGTTTATCCATAAAATTGATAAAAATTTTGTCCTGTTTAACGTTTCGGTGTTTGCCCCTAAAGTATAAAATAAATTAAATAAACAGTTTTTGACGAAAATTTAGAAATATGTATGTAAATACTTACATTTTTGCCCGATTGACTGAAGCGCTCTGTCTCAAACCAAACAATTAATTGTTTTTTTGTTTTTCCCCTTTCTTGCTTTTTCGTCTGTCAGTTGTACATTTCTACACCTTTTTCTTCAACACATATGGCAATAATTCAACAATACAAGTCTGCCTAAAGAAAAACGTTCATTTCTGCATATTTTTTTGCGTTTTCATCATGGATTAGAAAAATAATAGATTTTTTGTAAAATAAGTTCTAAAAACATGTTCACTCTAAGAGAATTTGGTTAATACAATATTTTCTGTTACATGTACATATGTGTCTTCTGTTTATTTTTTACGTTAAAATCACTAAACATTTCAATTTCACCCTGCTTTTTGAAAGTGATATCAAAACGCAAAATTTTTGCGTTTTCCGTTTTTTAGAGAAGCTAAAACCGTTTTCGTTTTCACTTTTGAACGATTTTACATTCTGTGACATACCTGATAGTTCTATAAAAATTAATATCATAATAGTTTTACAAAATTACTTTATTGTACTATTAATTGTCGGTCATTTATCTATCAGCTGAATTTGACAATCGAAATACCCAGAGTTGTATCTGAATTTTTGTTGTTAGGAATTGCCACTAACTGCTATTATTGTGCCATGAGAAAATCCCAAAGAAAAAGACAGAATTCTCAGTTTTCTTTGAAATCGAAGAAATAGTCAACATTGGATGTTGGAAATATCTTAAAATTGCATGCTATTTGAAATTTGAGTGTGAACCACTGTTTTGCCAGAGAATTGCAGTACTTGCAACACCACTGTTATCTTGATTAACAACCTAATCATCATCCAAAATACAACGTACAAAATGTTTTTAGAATTAAATGGCAACAAAAATTTAAAGTGTTACCAGATAAAGCCCCTTTTGACGATTAGCCTGAAGAGTGTAGTGAACGCTTTTCTAGGAGATGATAAAAGATAACATTTGTATTTATATGTGGTGGTGTAGGAAGACAAGAGTACTGACTTTACACCGGGTGCATACCACATAAATCTCTTTGATTGATATCAAAAATCTCCACTATGTTCTTTTCAAACGAAACCCATATTCGATTATACAAAACAAAATACATTATGTGCTTTTTATACCCAATCTTAGTTAAATTCTTCGAATCGTTTATGTCCGCCATGAACAACCTGAATAGGTTGTCCAAAGCAGCCACTAAAAAAACAACTTACGAACACATGTCATCATTTTCAGTCACTTCAGGTTTCATTTCGAAAAAGTTTTCAAATAAATTTAATACATGGATTTTGAAATGATTTAATTTTAGTTTACCCAAAAAGAAGATTTAAAGCTTAAAGTTGCTCAAATATTTATGAACGATTAACACCAAAGTCCTCTCATGTATGCCAGAGGGTCTCATAAAACTTGAGAATACACACACTCTCCCTCACTCCTACACATATAGGCTAATGTTTCCCTGGAAAGTTTAGAGTGACCTTTAATTTGTGTATGTATGCACGAACACTCATACATACTCGTACTGCTTCTTTTTGAAGTCTTAATAGAAAGTACAAGGATATTTGTGTGTATGTGTGTGTGTGTGTGCCGGTGTGTCTGAGTGACGCAATATGTGTTCGGAGAGACATCAAGATTTGAAGGGTTTTTGTTATTCGCATGCAAATTATAACTAATGTCCTGTCACTTTTTCATAGCCCAAAATCAACCATAACATAGACAAACACATCACTCAAATTGCGTTTCTTTTGGGTTTCGACTCTCACGCAGATGGTGAGATGGCAGAGGAAGATTGCTGGTGCAAGACGCTCTACAGTCAAGTTAAAGGTGTTAGCTACACTCTGTGGCAAATGTAATAGGGAAAGGTTATGTGTGAGCATTGTCATCCATTGAGTTGAGTCAGATGGCACCACGTTTCTACTGAAATTGGGACTTGCCATTTATGAGTAGATCAAATCCCTTATTTTATTTTGTAGAGGAAACTTACTAACGACAGCAATTCGGAGAAAATTACAGTAAATTGTACGAAGGATGCGTATCTGATGGAACGCAATCGGTCCAAGTCAAAAACATTGTCCCCGTTAGCCAAGCTTCCTTAGAAATTACTTTCCAACATTCTGCTCTCATTTAACAGAAATCTGTATATATTTGGCTACGTCTGTTCCAACCAACACATCCTTCTCACCGCTGTTGCAAGGTCTAATGAATGTGTCAGTGATACATAATTAATGGAGACTTCCCCTCCGTTAAGAGGAAATTCTCAAATATTTGCCATTCCATTTCGTTGTCATTTAATGCCGAAAACACAAATGAGAAATTTAATAATGACAACGATGTTTCATCGGCCAAAAGTTTTCACAACTTTAAGGATTCCCAAGTTCAAATCCAAGTTTTCAATTTGTTTGAATGGTCTTTAATGTGATCCATTGTGACCAGCGCCCGAGTCATGGCGGGGGTGGGGTGCCGGTGGTTCTGTTTTGTGTCCATCATAAGTGCCTTTTCATTCATACTTAATCCGGTCTCCCAGGAAAGGACATCCACTAACAATGAGTGAAGAATGTGTGAATGTACGAATATGTTGGTATAACAGATTTTATGATTTATTAGTGGGCTTAAGCATTGGAGATGCACAAATATATGGACTGGGTATGTGTGTGTGTGTGTCTGTATGTGTGAAACTATTATAACTTTCGGGTGATTAAAACGTGGATGCCATGTTCTGTTCACAAATGTTTTTCAATGCTTTTGAATAGCAGTTGTGTCAAATTATGAAGCATTATGAGCCAAGTTATGGCGAGACAATTTCAGCTTTGCCGCAATGGCTTTGTTGCGCCCCCCGAGTGTTGTATGTCAGGGACTACACAAAAGCGGTGTTTAGGTGGAACAATCTCTAGGTGTGGGTAAGTGGAAATCTTGTCGACTATACTGTAAATATTTGATTGGATGGCTGTCTGTCTGTCATGTGGAAGAACGATGCATTTTGGAGGAATCTTCTCTTATATGAGCAGTTGGAGTTTTCTATCCTTTAAAGCATTGTCATTGTTACTGAAAATACAGGGTTTTCCAACAAGAGGTGTATTTTTGGTATTCAAAGAAAACTTGCATTTTTTGATCGGATATTTATTTCATAATAAAGAGAAAGGTATGGCGATAATAATGAAAAACAACATGAGCCAAATGGCTACCACGACCACGCTTACAGGACCATATCCTTTTCATGAAATTTTCCATTGCCAAATCGCAAAGTGGCTGCCCTATGAGGTCTTGAATCGACGCTGGGCTGTATCTTTCACGTGGCCCCAATGGAAGAAGTCGCAAGGAGTTAAATCACAAGATCTCGGTGGCCAATTGTCATCACCTCTTCGAGAGATAACACGGTCCGAAAACTTTTCCCGAAAAATAGCAATGGTTTCGTTGCCTGTGTGTCACGTAGCGCCTTCTTGTTAAAAGTAAACGTTGTCCCGATCAATATCATTCAACTCCGACCATAGAAAATCATTAATCATCTCTCGATAGCGCAATCCATTCACCGCAACTGTTGATCCAGCCTCATTTTCGAAAAAGTAAGGTCCAATGACCCTGCCGGACACTCACACATTGAGGATGGAGAGGCTTCCCAACAATAACCCAGATGCAACAATTTTCCTTGTTGACGTAGCCACCGCGGTGGAAATGAGCCTCATAAGTCATGGTGATTTTTCGATGGAATTCTGGATCTTTTTTATGCATTTCAAGAACCCAATTAGCAAAGACATGACTTTGTTAATGATCAGCCGGCTTGAGTTCTTGTGTTAACTGAACTTTATAAGCTTTAGAACCCAAGTCTTCATGGAAAATGCGGTGTAATGACGTTTGTGGAATGCCAAAGACTAAAAGCTTCAAAAGTGACAGCTACCGAAATACCGGGTGATTAAAAAAAAAACACCTCTTGTTAGAGAACCCTGTTGAATCGGGACTTGCAATTGTCAATACAAGAAAATTGTAAACGGTATATACATGTTTCGGTAAGCATATTCGTTATACATGCGTTCTGACCGTATGACTGAATGAAACCACAATTGTTTCGCTTCATATGCGTGTGTATTTATTACTGTATTCAGGTTGCCTGGATGTTTTGTAATGCACCCAGTGAATACTTGGAATATACTATCTGTATGAACCGTTGAATAATACTAAAGAACATTGGAATTGGTATGGACTATTTCTACATATGTACTACATTATAAATTCTATTGATATTCTAGTGTATGAGTGTGCGGTTGCGCGCCGTGTCTCTTATCGCAGACCCTTTTCTTCATGTGACTGTGTTCAGTGCGCGCTGCATGTGACCTTTTCTTCTTATCGATGTTTGCTCGCGACCATGTGCGTACATTTCTTATCGGTGAGAGTGTACACACTCCGAAATGTAGATACTACAACAGCACAATCCCTCCACACCACAAGAAACGTGTTCATCTTTGAACAATGACTATCCCTCGATAAACAACAACATTATGGGTTGGTAAGGTTCCAGCTAAATTATGAATGTATTTAAGTTACAACTAATACCGAAAAACATTTGCAAGTCTTACGGTTCAAATGTATTTGCTCATTGGAGCAATAGCGCTAATTACATTCAATATAGTTCCTCTAGAAAACATTTCAAAGGTTATTAAGTCAGCGCTGGTTTACGCTTACAGATTAATTCATATATTGGCCATTGAAATCGAACCACGAATTGCCCGATTCCCCCTCTTACCAACACCGTCGCCATTTTCCAGCCGAACTTAACCATGGGAATTCTCTTTAGCATATGTCTCGGTCTGGTCTAGCAACCCACAGAAATTCATTAAACCACATACCTACACCGAACATTATACATTTCTCCTAGTTCACTGTTTGTTCGCTCGAATATGTTTGCACACACACATAGATACAGTTTTCAAAATTATTTTTTTGGCCATAAACTAGAAATGAAATAAATTTAAAACCGCAAAAAAGAATTGATTTCACCAAGTGCTATAAATAGCATTTGGCAAAGGATGTATTGTGGACAACACGACTGGGTGTCATCGGAGAATATCAGGATAGTTTTAGTGAACCTCCCATTGAAGGGCTGGTGGTTGTTATTTGCTCATACCGGCACTTGTAACATTACAAAGGACGAGAAACTGGACTGGACTATAGTTGCAGGCTCTACACTATAGAGTGGTGCAGTATCAGTGCGTGGTAAGGTTTGTTACTACTGAACTGAAAAAAAAGATGTGTTAAATGCACTCTTCGCTCAACTCACGGAGAACTTCTTATACTCCAATTCCTTAACCGTTGAGTATTCCGTTTCCAATTTTCCCTACTCCCTGTAAGTTAACTTAAAGTCTACGTTACCATTTAAAATTACCCAGGTCGATTATGTACGAGTACGTCTATCTGCACATGTTCTTTTTCACAAAATTCATTTTCATTCTCTGTCGATTTGAATTATTGTTCAAAAGTTAGCAAAAGCTAAAGTTGTACACAAATCATTGAATGCATTCTTTATTCATTTCTTGTCCTTTTTCAGTTTTTTTTTAGTTTTTTTTTTGTGGGAAGCTTGAATAAATATATCACAAAAGCATTTGTTGTGGAATACGACAAACAAAAGCCAATACTCAGTCGTATCTGCCAAACACTCATTCCACCTACACTCTGTCCCAGAAGAATATTTGCCTTGGCCATTCCCACCTCCTCACACTTGCACTTTTTTCGTTCGATTTGTGAAGTAGAGAAGAAAATTTGGATTTGTGTGCCTTCCTCCGGCAGTGGTTTACATTTTTTCTAGGTTTGTTTTTTTTTTTTTTGGTATTTGAAAATTCCAGCAGAACATGAAAAAAAACTGAAGATGCAAAACTGGTTCTCGATAATGAGCTGTGCTTTGCTGCTATCACTTGTTTCATTCTCGACTGGTGGTAATACCTGGTAAGTATGAAAAGTTAGGTAATTTTTTGGTAAGAAATTATTACAGTGGGGGTTGTCTTGAGATCTACGCTCTAGGTAGAACACCACTGGTCAGGCATTCTTTGGCATAGCAGGGAACTAAGGTTTAACTGTATGGTTTGAAATCGTTATAAATTTTGATTTAATATTTCATTCAAAGGTGACAGCTAACGCGTGTGCGGCGAACATTCCCTACGATTAAGAGGTTGAAATTGGTCTCCTCAGCTACAATGAAAAGCGAAATGAGAAAAAAGAATGTGGACGACTACCTTAAACTCTTATAGGACTATGATTTACGGAAATGCACTTGGAATGTACGAATACTTCTTAGACCAGGTTCCTCTGTCCAACTAAGAACACAGAGCTGACACCACATCCATCCAAAAAAATAATATGGAAAGGGCACAGCGTAACTAAAATGAGATATTTATTACAGCTGTCATGAAAGGAAGTCCCCGTTCGGATGGGGATTTGTTATGAACAAAAGGGTACGTCGTTTTCTATCACCCTAGTATGCACTCACGCGCCGACTGAAGATTAATACGGATAGACCAAAGATAAGTTTTACGAGCGCCTAGAACAGATTTTAGTGGCAAATTCTTTTAATGGGGATTTTAATGGCAAACGAGGTTAGAAATTTAGCCTCCACGATGATACGGAATGAGGCTGAACCCATACGGTAACCTAATGTAAAAACACCAAATCATCCTCTGTTCTTCGAGCCACTTCTAAACAGGTCACGAATTAGACAATGTACACACACGAAAAGACACGTTGTTCTGAACTCAACAATTTTATCTGCTCATTAACTGGAAATAATGTTTTCTTAACAATAATGTTGGTGCTGAAATGGTCTTCTTGGATTAATACGTTCTTTTCCTCGAAAAATCGTTCGATTAAACCCACACAGAATTTTTGATGTTATATCCTAGGAGGAAGCGTTCAGAAAAACTTCTCCATGAACACCATTTTCATGCTAAAGTTCTTTCTTCTCCCAGTGGAAGTAAGAGCTTTTGGTCATTTGTAAAAAGGTAAGGAACAATTCTACATATTCTATACCAACTCTCGTTAACGATGACCAGATATTCACTGACCCGGTTGACAAAGCTTACCTTCTGGCTGAAATATTTGCCAAGAATTAATTTTTACCAGAAATCAGTCAACCCCTTCCCGTAATTGAAAACGTATCTAATTTGATGCCTCAGATATTTCTTCAAACACGTGGAGTAAAAAGTTTTCTTGCAGATCTCAACATAAATAAAACTCTGTGACCGGATGGCACTTGTCCTATGTAAGTGCTGTTCGACGCTAGCTCGTCCCATGCACAATCTCTTCTACTTGTCACACCGTGCTGGCATTTTCCCTTAACGCTGACACGTTGTCAATGTTCCGTCAATACCCAAGAAAGGTGAAACTACAAATCCTGCCGATTACCGCCCAAGTGCAATATGTTCTGCACTTTCAAAGGTTTTGGAGAGCATGTTGAACCTCCATCTGGTTAAGTATCTAGACTCTAAAGGCCTTCTGAATGATCGACAGTCTGACTTTATTGGAAACCGATCAACTGGAGACAATGAAGTCGATCTATTCACCACCTTGGTGAAAGCAAGGTCGTGGCTTTAGCTATTTCCAAGGCTTTGGATAGGGTATGGCAATACCATCGATGGGGTCCAACGAACATAGCGAGCCCTTAGCGCTATTTCATCGTAAGCGACATTTTCTCAAAAAAGTTTTTATTGTGGAATTTAAAATGTTGTTTGGGGACACATGGACGGAAATTTTCAAAAAATAAAAATTTTCAATATTTTTCAAAAAAAAATGGGGGGTAACATTTTATCGCAACGACTTTTCCAGGAAAGGAACTTTATCGTAAGCGACATTATTACACACAGAAATAAAATCAAGTTAAAGTAAAAATTCGCAAAATAATATACTAACTAATGCAGCTGAAATGCAGCTGGGTTGAATCTTATCGAGCCATTAATGCCGATTCATTGCTCCGAAAATTATTATTCTTAATTATTAAATGTACTTTGAAGAAAAGGAATGCATTTTCTCAAGTATTTCTGCCCTCAAGGATAAAAATTAAATTTAATACATTGAGATTAGTGCATTTCGACAAAAATAGTTTTCGTGCACAATTTAAATATGGCTATTTTGAAGATAGTAAAATCGATGAGTTGGATATGAATTCAATAGTTCGTTCCACAAAGAATTCACTGATCATCGCCAATGGGCCCAAACTGATTTACTCAGAAGAGTTGCCAATATCTGTTAAAAAATATAAAGACCTAAGAAGCTTGTGTGAAAAAGGAATAATCCCTCAAATATACCACCATGAGTATTTAAATATGAAAAGTGACGATAACGTTATCGATGCATTGGCAGAAAGTGACAACGAGGGCTCCTGTTGAATTTTCGTTAACTAAATTTTGAATTACCTTAAAATTTCTTTAATTTGTTATTTTTGAATAAATGTATAAGATATTATATGAATTTTTTTCAATTCAGAGTTTAAAAAGAAAAAAAAATATCGTAAGCGACACAGTTTTAACAAATTAAGTAGACTAACGCCAGAAATTTCTGTCGTAAGCGACATAACTAAAACGGAAAAAATCTTCATTTCATCATAATCATTTATTCACAATGGAGATTTTATAACCTTTTGCATTTAAACATTTTTAGTTTTGCGCAAATTTGGCAAAATAATTAATGAAAACCTTCTCCTGTAAAAAATGTGTATTGTCGCCTACGATGAAATAGCGCTAAGGGCTCGATAGGTTGATCGCAGGAGTGCCACAAGTTGCAGTCCTGTCCCTTTCTCTAGTTCTTATTTCTATTGAAGACCGGTTATGGTAGACTTTGAAGCCGATCAACTCTTTTGCGGATGACAGCAACCTCATGAAGATACAGAGTGATGATCGCTGAAGTGTCGAATGAAGCATTGAAGGGTTAAGGATTTTTAAAGCTCTGCTGGAAATACTTCACCTCATCTGGTCTAAATATTTAAATGACCTACATCCGGACAAACAAGAATATAACTCTCATATATGGACGCGGGATTTAAGGAGATCTTTGCTGCTCCCGGACCAAATACAGAGCAGAGCGGTAGTGGTGATAGGGGATATTAGGGTATTTAGATATCATCATCATCACGGGCACGTGGGTTGTATATCGCTGCTCTATAGATATATTAACGATATCTTCTCCTCAGATATCCGTCGTTTGGTCCCTGATGTTAGAACATTTAGCCGAAACATGCGGCTTTCTAGTGACTCTGATTTAAAAAAATCTCTATAATTACATACTCTTTCAAACAATATACATACATATGTACTCACTGAAACTGCCCTTATCACACCTACCTCCTATCGGCCCACCACAATTTGTGTGGAAACATTTTTGAGTATAATAAGTCAGTTTTGCTCCAAATATTTGTGTAGATTCTGTTTGCGAAAGAAAACCATATCATTGGCTAATGATGAATTTTTCCACTCGTACTATGAATGCCAAAGTAGAAAACTGAACCTGCCCGCCCACGGTCATTTCCCTTAGATTTGCTTTGTCTCTGTGTTTGTGTGTATGGAATTCTTTATGTTTTCTTCAATATCCATTCGAGTTTATGGTTTGACAATTTCAAACAAAAAAAAAAAACACATTCACACATTCCATCTCATACACATACACACATATGTGGTTATCCTTCACAGTAGAACAACTGGAGTGAATGTGCTCATTGTAATTTTCCACATTGCAGTTAAAAGTGTGTGAAAGTAAAAAAATTCCGATTGGTTGCCAAGAAATAGTTTTGCGCTGCAATTAATGTCCTTGTAACAGTTTAATGCGAGACTGGAGAAAGGAAGGATTTCTGTAACCAACAACTACATTCATCTAAAGCCTTAAGATATGATATGATCGCGGTGGGTATAACCAAATTCCCAAATGGTCAGACTGGCTGACTACGGGTATGAATTTAAATGTGTGTAATATGCATTTGGGTGGCGTGCGGGATATTGAGAAGCGAGCTGCGGTTTAAACTTGGCACAACTTATCTTGGTCATCCCTCATTTCAAGTGTATGGCGTCCCCGAGATGGGTTCAGGTTGCACCAGGGCAGCTTAAACACCTCTTGGGCTAGTGGATGCTGGGTTAGGCTACGTAGCAGTGGTCGTCATGCATTGTCCATGAGGGTCATTGTGTTAGCACGAGATACCCTGAGGCAGCTCCTTGTTGATCCTTCTAGTTAAGCCATGTGTTCCTCCTTGTGGTATTCCGAAGCAAGAAGTTTCCTACGTAGTTTTTTGTAGAACCAACCTGTGTGCATAACTCTTCAAATTATTGTATTATCTGAATGATTTCCTTAACATTTGAATCTACTCCATCTGGATTGAAGCCTATGAAAAATGTCAAAGTTATTCAGAGTTTAAATACCGACATAAATTTATAGATTGCGCCATTTTTAAAATTTTATATATTGTATATAATAAAATTCATATTAAATGCTTTCCACATTTAAAATAAATTGAAATTTGAAATAATTTTCTTTTATGGCTCCATTTTCTACTTTCTCGTTTTTCTACGTACGCATTAAACATATTCAAATCCTTGAGGACAAATTTGTATCCACTTCCAATTTCGTTTATTGTGGCCTCCAGTTAAATATTCACACATCATTGGTTGTAGCCACGATTAATCATTCATTCATTCATTCAACACACAATACAGCCAAAAATTAAATTGTATTTGAATTTTAATTTCTTATACTCAAGACAGTATAAGTAGGTCGATATAGACATGTGCACACACGTACATATGCGTATGTACAGACATAGGAGTCGTATGACGATATTTTAGAATCCTAAGTGGATTATTGGCAAACATACAATTGGAGCATTATCGAATTAATGGAACATCTTCGCTCGCTGTTTCTTCGCCACAAAAAAAAAAACAAAGCATAAAACGAAATTGTGAATTTAAATAAATTACTGCATCCATTCGAACTTATGTAATTCTTCGGTTTGAGCATACAAAAATCGCACTAAAAGAAAACCAATTAAAAGGGAAAATTACAAAACAAAAAATTTAATTAGTCTGGTTTGCGCCAGACCATACATATAATTTACACTACCATTTACCTGGGGGTATAGTCTGAATTAAACATAATGTGTAATAGCGAAATTGCAGATGGAATGGTTTCTTCAAAAATGAAGCCGTCCATAATGTTACAGACAATGGTTCTATACAGCCAACGAAACAACCACTTTGTTGAAGGAAACTTTTTGCTGGGTCATTATCTAGCAGTGTGCGATCCTGCCCCTTTACTAGAGTTTCTTCCGGCCGGGAAATCCCGGTCATTTTACATTCCCAGTTTCCAGGGAAATTCATCCGGGATTCTCGGGACATTATTTTTTCTCTTTCTGCATTTATGATATCAGTTAAAGGTTTAGTCAGTTGAATTGATATCGTAGCGAATGACCAGAATATTCCCTTTGTAAGTGTTTCGTCACCGATTCCCTTTTCACTAATTGAGAGTTAATACTTATAGAGATTTTTGATAATTAATAACTAACAACCATAGAGTGATTTGGCATTCTCCTCCCGCCAATATCTTGTTATTCAACAGCTGATTGTTTGTTGACATTTGTGTCTTGATTTTTCTATAGAACCATCAAGCATTTCTTGCTTGATTTTAGCTTCTTATGGTAAATATATCAAACATAATTGAATGTAAAATAATATAAGAAGTTTCAATTTTTTGTTATCAGATGAAAAATTCTTTTCATCTATGTTCACTATGTTCTACAACTCTGAGCTGCAAAGGGCAATCATCAAGTGGCCTTCTCAGACTCTTGCAATCCGTGCATAAACAAGGAGTCATCCACAACGGCAGAGCAGCCTCCACACAATAAAATTCGAAAAATGCAGTCCACAATGGATCAATATAAAAATGTGAAAATTTGGAATGTTTGGTTTCAAAGCTGGCCACCTTTACAGGAATTACCAGAAGCGTATTCATACAAGAGTTGATGAAACTTCGAGGTTACATTTTGCAGAAAAATGAATCGCACTTTATTGAGCAATACAATATGATAAAATGGGATATAATCAACGTAATAAAACAGAAGTTTCAGGCAAACTGCCGATTTTCCTTGGTGATGGACGAATGGACAGGTAAAGGGTGTTTTTTATTGGGGTATAGAACTTTAAGTTGGCACCACTAACTGGCGGCCATTTTGTCAGCTGTCAAGTGATTAATATTTAGTTTGGTTTGCCATTTCATCATGAACAGGTTGACAAAAGAACAACGCTTGCAAATCGTCCAAATTTATTTCGAAAGTAATGGTTCAGTTCGCGAAGTTCACCGCAAGCTCCGTCCGAATGAATCGATTCTCCACCGTGCACAGCAATTGGAGCTTTGTCCATCAACTTTATGGAAGATTTTGGGCAAAGATCTTGGCTTGCGACCTTACAAGATCCAGCTTGTGCAAGAATTAAAGCCGCGAGACCATGCAATGCGTCGTGATTTTGGTGTATGGGCCGAAAATGAGATTCATCTCGATGCTGATTTTCATCACAATTGGAAAATTGGACCTGTAGAATTGGCTTTATTCGAGCCAGCCGCGGCGGCCACATGCCCGAAATCATATTTAAACATTAATGGCATAAAATTATCCTTCCAATAAAGCCAAATTGATGGACATTAAAACGATTTTCTTGTGTTTTATTTCAATTCGAAGTTCTATACCTCAATAAAACACACCCTTTATAAAAAATAGGAGATACCGGAATATATGTTTACACGGAGATAAAAATGTTTTTTTATAATCTGGGTATGGTTTATATACCTGGCAAAAGTGGTGCTATAGAAGTTAGAGCATTAGGGAGTCTCGTTTGAAATACTACAACATTTGTTTTGAAAAGCATATCATTAGCACAACTACAGACGGACTCAACGTCATGAAAAAAAGTTGCCAGGGAAAGTCCCGTTGAAGGTATATTTTGTATGAGTCACGCCATCCATTTAGCAGTCGTCGAAATTTTCTATAAAAAAACTACAAAAGTATCAGTTGATGATCAATTAGAACTCTCAGATGGAGACGACTACGAAGATGTGGTCGCTGGTGATGACGATGAAACCTTAGTGATCAACAACAATTATAAAGTAGTGTTGGCCACAACCCGCCAAATAATAAAAAAAATAAGAAAAAGACCTGCGAAAACTTGAATTCTACAAAAATATATTGTTGCAGAACACAATAAAGAAATATCTCTTGAATTGGATATTGTAACCAGGTGGAATTCGATGGTGCCAACAATCGAAAAGTTTCTACGCTTAGAAAATTCTATAGAAAAAGCTCTTATTGATTTGGAACAAATTGAGCTTTGGATTGAAGATAATATAAACTTACTAAGAGATTTATGAAATATTTTAAAACCAATTCAATTAGCTGTGGAAGCACTTTGCCGGCGAAATATGAATTTAGTTCATTGTCAAATGACCGGTTGACCGGACGACATACTATAGATAAAATTCGTTCTTCAGCCGAACTGTTCGTATGTGGAATATTCTTCCAGCAAGTGTTCTTCTGCCTGCTATGACATTCTCAAATTCAAGTCAAACCTCAACAAACACTACTCCATCTTTTCTCCCTCCAATACCCTCCGCTAGCACAGTGCATTGTATCCCCTGAGTGTTAGTTTATAAAACTAATATTGCGGAATTGGATGATATTCCTATTAATCAGTTTACTACCGATAGATATTGCGGATATTTTAAGCGATGCCATAACGAATGCAAATGATAATGTTTAACCAAATAAAAAATCGATACAAATCATTTAATAAAAAAAAGATTTAAAGTTTTATGAAGCAACAGAAAACGTCACCAATTTATTTAATGCTCTTCTGACAATGAGGCCTACATTAGTCGAAAGCGAAAGAATATTCTCTATGACGGGAGAGTTTGTAAATAAAATTAGAAAGAGACTCTCTGATGAAGCCATTAATGCTCCTTCAGTTGTAAACACATATTATAAAAATGGCTTTATTTAATTTTTAATATGCTATTTAAGTATTTATACTTTGAAACGTATAATTTTTTGTTATGTTTTTGTTTCAGCTGCAGTAGTACAAACTATATTTGATCTCATGAATTTAAATAAATACCTATATTTATATGTATATAAACTCATACTGCAAAATAAACTTTGTTCGGTTGAGCGAATTCCCGGGAAATTCTATTATTTTTCCCGGTTTTCAATTACGGCTGGGTCGACCATATTCGAAATATTCCATGCCGACATCGGCTACACTACTCTTATGTACTCTTATGCCGGCACCGCGATTAACAACGCCCCAAGAGAATTTATCCATGCCGGTGGTTTGCAGATGCCCCTGAATACGACGTGCATTGTCCTTACGCCATATAGGGTTAACACTTTAAAATTAATATTAATATTTTTTTATTATGCGCGATTCACAACACCGTTTGTTTTTTGTGATTTTCACAGTTTGTTTTAAGATGCTACTCAGTTTTTTCGATGAACTTGAAATTGACAGGTTCTCTTAGAGTAAATAGAGCAACACATTTCGGAGAAATATAAAAAGGTGTAATGTTTTCATATCACATTATAAAGAATTAATATCAATTTCACAATTTTCTTATCAATTTCGATGTGAAATTAATCAATTACATTTTTAAATGTAAAATTGATATATGTTCTTTTAGAAGTGATATTGACATTAATTTGATATTACGAATTGATATGACAATGTAAAACATTATAATATCAATTTGATATTTTAACTATCAATCTAACGTTAAAAATATCAATCGAACATTAAAACACGTTAATTTAACATTTTTCACGTTAGATTGATATTTTTCTTATCAAATCTTAATATATATTTACCCTCGACACTGATTCACTGATACACTGATACACTGATTCCCTGATTCACTGATTCACTGACTCTGTCACGCAGTACGTAGGAATTTAAATAGGCATTCTATAATAATTTTATAAATAATAATAATAAAAAAAATAATATATTTTTTTTGTACAGAAATTGTGTTTTCCCCAAATTTTTTTTTTACCAATTTTTTTTTCCAAAATTTTTTTTAAAAAATTTTTTTTTTTACAAAATTTTTTTTTTTTCACAAAATTTTTTTTTTCACCAAATTTTTTTCTTTTTCCACAAAAATTTTTTTTTCAACAAAAATTTTTTTTTTCAGCAAACATTTTTTTTTCAACAAAAATTTTTTTTTTCTACAAACATTTTGTTTTTCAACAAAATATTTTTTTTTTCCACAAAAATTTTTTTTTTCAACAAAATTTTTTTTTTTTCAATTTTATTTTTTTTTCAGCAAAAATTTTTTTTCCACAATTTTTTTTTTACAATTTTATTTTTCCCGAAATTTTTTTTTACAAAATAGTTTTCTCAAAATATTTTTTACAAAATTTTTAAAATTAAGTAACAAATACTTTCTCAAGCAAATTAACGGGCGCCATAGGCGCATTACAACTTACTAGTTTCAAATATTTTACTAAATGTGGATTTGATAAGAAAAAAATTTCAAATTGATATGCGGTTTTTTTGGGTGTATGTGATCGTAGACCCATTGACATTCATGTCCTTCCATGAGAAATCCGGCGCCATTTCACGATCGAAGGTAATATCAACACCAAATTCTGCACCAATACGTTGCACCATGTGACGTCAGATCCACCGATACCAAGACTGGGACATTCTTGGAATTCCAATTGAAAAGGCATTGGTGCATCAATTGAATTGGTATGGGTATCAACTAAATCACAAGCATACACGGACTAGGAAGACGGATTACCATTGGAGGGCCCACCGTAGAGGAGGCCATCAATATCCAACAAGGTGTATTCTTCTTCAATACCAAAGCAGGGGCTTTAGTTTGGATCGAACTGGGGAGAGGGCTAACCGATGGAGGGCCAGTCGTATAGCAAGGCTACTTTTGTTCCATACCAAACCAAGGCTTTTAGGTTGTTACTTTCTCATTGGCAGCATGGAGCGAGGCCCTGTTGGAAGATGTTGCCTAGTCAAAATAAATAATAAAGAAATGCCAAAAGGTATTAACTATTGAGATCCAGTCGCAGCATTATTAACATTACTCTGAGTAATGAAATAAATGACAAAAATATTCCAACACTAACACTAGTTAACAAATTTTCTGAAAGCAAATCTTTATGACCAACGAGGCCCCACAGTTCTTGGTCGGAGTTAATAGCTAATTGATTTTTTTTATATCGAATCAAAATTCTCCTGTCTATTTTGCTTATTCCAGCTATAAACTCGGAGTGGTAAACCTGTTGTTTTCCTGACCGGCGTTTTTTTACCTGTATGTCGATGGCTTAATTTAGAAAGCGCGTATCCTGCATTTTCGTAACTTTACAGGCGAAGCTAACCACTTTATAACATTTGAAAAACTTCAGACATAAACAATTTTAAAGGCAATTTTAAATATAAATGAGCAGAAATTTAATTCTGAAACTAATTCTTTTTTTTTTGGAATTTTGGTTACGCCCTTTTGCAAAAGGGCAATAAATTCGATATTTTTGATCACAAAGCCCTGGAATTTTTGTCGGATGTGTAGTTGACAAGGGTCTACCAATATATGTAACAAACGCGAGTTTAAAAAAAAAACGAGTTACGCCCATTCTAAATGCAGCCATCGATGTAAAGAAGCGGGGATTTTACTCACTTTAAATAGCAAATAGTTTTTCATGTTAGTTTAAAATAAACATATCTTAAAATATATATATATATATTATATATCTTTTCCTATAGCCTTTGCCATAGGTTAGGAAATTCTCAGTGGTAAAGGCCTTTTACAAGGAACTCTATGACTCCATTATCAACACTGGACATATGGAGCATACCCAGATGTTTTTCGTACACGTAATTTCATATAGGGCACATAAAACGACATACGATCACAGTGCTGGTGATGAGCGATTATGGCCGAAATAAACGAAAACGAAAAACAACAACAACACATCAGTTAAAGTTACAACAATGCGTTGTTGCCTTTCGTTGCTGTTATTGCTTTTTTTTTTTTTGAGGCTGCAGTTTGTAAGAGCTTAGATTGGAATACATAAAAAACGACATTCGTGTTGAAAAGCCATTCAATCGGAATGGATAAACTAAATTCACATGTTCAAAAAAACCACATAAATTTGACTGGAAAGTGGATGCAGTTTGGAGTGATGCGGTAGGTATGTCGATACATGTCGGTGTTGTGGAAGAAAATTAATGCAGAAGTCAAGTTGCAAGGGTAAAGTTCTGGAAGAAAGGACGAGTTTCACAAAATTGTTATACATGAAATTTTACATAATTCAGTGGGAAATGACAAAATTAAACTTTCGTTTTAGGATTTCCATAGTTCAATTGAATCGATTTCATTTGGAAGATTTTGTTGGTTAGACATTCTTTGTTTTTATATGATTATGATTAAACTATAAATAAACAACCAGATATAATATATATTTGTGATTCTACACTATCCCATATTCAGGTTCTCTAGTACATTGGTTAGACTTTGTTTAGTATTATTTTTCTTGCTGTCATCAAGTCTAACCTTGGCCGAATTTACCAATTTAAATATTTGTTTGTTATTTTGAATCACCTGGTATTTCGGTAGCTGTCACTTTTGAAGCTTTTATTCTTTGACATTTGACAAGTAGAAACTACGCCATTACTAAAAATGGAACGATACACGATTCAAAAACGCATTGATATTATTAAAATTCACTACACAAATGGTGAAAATCTTGCAGTCATAGTTCGCAAAACTAAAGCATTTTTGGGTGGTGAATTCGAGCTGTTGGGAGAAGTTAGTTATGTGAAGAATAAAACCCAGGCACGTCGCTTAAGAACAACTGCTGCTGTAGCCCAAAGTGTTGAAGAAATCCCAGGTTTGTCAATTCTTCGTCGTTCTTTGGAATTGGGCATTCCACAAACGTCATTACACCGTATTTTGCATAAAGACTTGGGTCTTAAGGCTTATAAAGTTAAGTTAACACAAGAACTCAAGCAGGCCGATCATCAACAACGTCGTGTCTTTGCTGATTGAGTCCTTGAAAATCCATGGTCCTGTAAGCGTGGTCGTGGTTGCCATTTGTCTCATGTTGTTTTTCATTATTAACGCCATACCTTCCCCTTTATCTTAATATATATTTACCCTCGACACTGATACATTGATACACTGATACACTGATTCACTGACTCTGTCACGCAGTACGTAGGAATTTAAATAGGCATTCTATATTCTATATAAATTCTATAAATAATAATAATAAAAAAATAATATTTTTTTTTGTACAGAAATTGTGTTTTCCCCAAATTTTTTTTTCCAAATTTTTTGTTTTCCAAATTTTTTTTTTTTCAACCAAATTTTTTTTTAAACAAAATTTTTTTTTTCCACAAAAATTTTTTTTTCAACAAAATTTTTTTTTTTCAACAAACATTTTTTTTTTTAACAAAAATTTTTTTTTCAACAAAATTTTTTTTTCAACAAAATGTTTTTTCCATATTTCAACGGGCGCCATAGGCGCATTACAACTTACTAGTTATGAAATAAACATCCGATCATTTATCTCAAAAAATTCATTTTTTCTTTGATTACCAAAATAACACCTCTTGTTGGAAATCCTTTACTATTTTTTAACGGTCTTGGCATCGCCTATTTTTTCATATGTACCAACTTTATTATTTTATTCTGAAAATCGTATCACACTTCGCCTAACACCCTGTCCTTTAGGTGCAGTCATATATCTTCATTTGTACATCTCTGTGTGGTAGTTTAATATAAAGTCTATTAATCCTTTTTCCCAGCACAAATATTTATTGTTTTTTCAATTTTAGTGCAACAAAACTGGTTGGGACCATATGTTACCAAAAACAAATCAGAAACAAAAAAATTGAAATAAAACCAAATTTGTTATTGATTACACACGACTTACAATAGTGCAGCGAGTGCTACCAGAAATCTGGTGACACATATATATTCTTGTCATTTGTGGTAGAGTTTTATTAGTGTTTCTATGCAGCAATTGCAAAATGAACAATTTAAATGTTTGGCAATATTCGGAAAATCTCAGTGAAATCTCTTTAGAAGACAATATCTTGAATTTGAATTCGTTTTTTACTTCTGAATTTCATAATGAATTTCTGTCTTTAAAATTGAATTTCTGAATTTAAAACGGACTTTTTAATCTTGAAAATTACGTCCATCTGGCAACGTGTCTTGAACACATGTCAGAACATTCATAATTGTAAAATGTAAAAATATCGTCATCTGGAATCCAAAATCGTGTTTTTAATAGATTCTTGTGAACGGACCTAAAACATATGTCTCTGCAAAATTATACACAACAATATCAGAAATTGACAATTTTATGGGCGAATTCCAGAACGACATAACAAGGAGAGTGTTTAGATTTGACATAGGTTTTTGCTTCTCCTGTAGAGTTATGAAAATGCTTGTTAGGTCATTTCGGATTTCTGGTGTTAATTCTTGGTCATATCTTAGGTGTGCTGCAAAAAGAGCTCCACTACACTTTTTTTGTGAAATGGACTTAATAATGCAAAAGTATCCTAAAAGTCATTGTCTAGGGCCTTTAAAAAATGCTCATGTCTATTTAAAGTAGTTGTATAGTTATTCATTCACCCAGAAGTAAAAAAGACACATTCAGAAAAGTTTCGAGAAAAAAAACATTTGAAATAAATATCAAAATTTTCCATATTAACTGGTAGTTTCCATAAAACAAATTTGTTCGTTAGTTACAAATCATCAATGTCGGAAGCGTCGGAAAAATCAATTTTATAGCGCCTTCAATTTTGACAAATTGTATCGAACGAACAATATCCTTTTATGGAAACTGGCAGTTAATATGGAAAATTTTGATATTTATTTCAAACTAGCTGACCCGGCAGACTTCGTCCTGCCTACAAAAGTATTGCCTGTAACTGTATTGGATACCAATACTTTTGGTGACCGCCTTGATCAATCATATCAATTGTTCTTTTTGCCTGTATTTTTCAAAGATTTTCAAACTAAACTCTCGAAATTTTGCTGTTGATTTTAATTTTTTTTTAACAATTTTAATACTAACAAAACGAGGTAATGGAAAATTAAAAAAAAAATTACGGTGGAAAAATTGCAAGAAGTAAAATAATAATAAAATAATAATAGTCTTTAAAAAATTAAACTAACGTTTAAACCGATAACAAAGCTACGGATATTAGTCGCTTATGCTCTTCTTTGACTCAAATTCTTTTATTTGTTTACCGAACAACCTCAAACTTGTACATTTTTTTTTCATCCATTTTTAGGATTTTTTTTAAAAATCCAAACACTAAAATAGAAGGAAATTTAGTTTATTTAATAGAATATACATGTTAATATTTTTGTTTCCTTATTTTTTGAAATTTTTAAATTAAAAAAAAAACTATGTTTGTACTTCACCCTAAACCACACACTCTACATCTTCAATAACTCATGAACGTAATTAGGTGACTTGAGAGTTTTTTTTCAATGCATATCGACGAGATATTGTCCGTATCGCTCATTAACTTCAACAATGTCATAACTCAAAACACAATTTTTTCAAGACAGTCGTTTAAAGTTCCCAATTGCGTCTTAGTTAGCAAATATAAGAAACAACCATAGGATTCCCGACATATATTTGAATAAATCGCTGCAGAACAAAAGTCAACATAAATTAGAGATTTACAGTTTTTTTTTTTAAGCAAAAAAATAACAAATGAATTTTGAATTGTGACACCATTGAAGTAAATGAGCGATGTGTTTATTATTTTCAACCCTAAATTTTCTGCAGATTGCTAACGAAAATTATTTCACACATATTATGGTTTGTTTGAATATTTACAATGACGTTCATAACAGCGCAACGTGTTGTGAATGCAGATTTGGATTCAACAATTCC
The DNA here is from genome assembly GCA_958296145.1 of Hydrotaea cyrtoneurina. Classification (NCBI taxonomy): domain Eukaryota; kingdom Metazoa; phylum Arthropoda; class Insecta; order Diptera; family Muscidae; genus Hydrotaea; species Hydrotaea cyrtoneurina. Next base: position 42,840,742 of record OY282514.1, on the reverse strand, counting down.
AAATCTAATGGTGACATAATCCTTGGTAAGCAATCAAAATAGGTAGCCCAATAAAAATAAACATTTGAATTTTGTAAACATTACATAAATTTATTTCAAGTACAAATATAGCAAATCAAAAAACACATTCACCCCTATTCTGCACTACAATTACGTTCCCGCATTACGTTACGCATCGATCGAAAATTTGGATTCCAACATAAAACGTAATCGAAAGAATAAGAAGAAGATATGTGGGTATTTACAGTAAGCTCTTTGTCTGTGGAATGTGTGAGATCGAAACAGAAAACCAAACAATTTTGTAAACATTGTGTGAAAAAGTTGAATGTTGATTGAAAAAGTTGAAAAGTTGTAGTGATTAATAAAACAAAAAATATTTAGTGTTAACAAAATAAAGATAAACGTAGTGAAGGAAAAAAAGCAGAACATATACGTAGTAAAAAAAAAACAGAACGTAAGTGAGAGGACCTGTAATAAATGAAATATAACTCACAAAATAATAGAAAATATTAATCTCTACTCCATTTTATACTTACATTTTTATTATTTTAATTTTACTTTTTATTTTTTATTTTATTCACAAATTTGATCTCTTTCCGCCACATATTTCTTAACGTACAAAAACGTAGCTACGATTGTAGTGCAGAATACCTACAATCGTAAAAATTACGCAAACGGAACGCAACGGAATGGAACGCGCAATACCAAAACGGAGAAAATCCAATCGCGATTGTAGTGCAGAGTACCTAATTTGCCAAAACGGAGAAAATCCAATCGTGATTGTAGTGCAGAATAGGGGTGACTGTAACTATTTGCTAGTCCCTCTCCCGCGCAGTGACAAAATATAAAAACTCATTTTTAATTTTGTGTGGTCTTGACATTTTTGAGGTTCTTCAAGTTCATCGCCTCAAGGATCTTTTTAACATTTTCCTTGGATATCTTACGTCCACGGCCCTTAATAGCGTCGCGAGTTACTCGACGGAAGACGGGGCGTCTATAGTGTTCGGGGATTTTAACGGCAACGGTATTGTCGCCAGTTTCCTCTTCTACAGGAAGATCTAGAGTGACGGCTTTATTTTTGATGTTCTTCAATTTCATAGCCTCAAGCATGTCCTTGGTTACCTTACGTCCACGACCCTTAATAGCGTCGCGTGTTAGTTTAGGTCTCATTGGCAGTGTTTGTTTGACATCTCTGAAGATGGGACGTCTATAGTGTTCCGGGATTTTAACGGCAATGGTATTGTCGCCAGTCTCTGCAACAGAGTCTTCGGCAACGTCTTCTACATTTTGGCCAAATGCCAGAGCTACAATGCCCAATAAAGCGATCACAAGTAAAGTACGCATTTTGATGAAGTGTTTTCGAATTGATGACTGATGCTGATTTGGACAAATGTTTCAGCTTTTATAGTTAAAATTGTGCACGCAATTTTTACTAATCCGTATTCGTAGGTAAATATTTAAATTCTGCCAAAACTAAATATGTCGCATGATGTTTGGTTTTTTTGATTTTGATTGCTCTTTGTTGGCACACTTGTTTCCACAAGACGTGTATCATTTTGGAATGGATATCATTGCATGCATCTCTATTTTCGACAATTGGTTTGTTTATTGAAATTTCTTTCTAGCTGATTTCTTTTGATTTTGTAGTTTGCAATCGACCAACAGAAAGAATCTCAAGATGCAATATCTCCAAAATTAAGTACACTTGTATCAGCAGTTTGGTCTTTTTACACACCAACAGTGTCCACCTCCATTTTTTATACATCTTGCTAATCTTATATCGGGGTAGATTCCCTTACATGCTAACCTATATTTGTTCCCAGACATTTGGGGACAATTTGATTTTTTTTTCAGCTTTTCGAAATTTCAATGACACATGTGTTAGTAAATACATATTTTATTAGTTTATTTGTTTATCCTAAAATAAAAATCAATGAAATATTTTCCATTGAAAAAAACGTGGCTGTCATTATTTCCGCCGGAGTATAACAACAGAAGAACATGTTGACATTTCCAATGACTGAAACAAAAACCAAATGTCTGTTGTTCTTTTAATCGAGACTTACTTTGGAGAGCGCCTTGAGAGAACGTGGCTTGGGAGCAAATAAATATAATAAAGACAAACAAATAAACAACCTGTCGAAAGTGATAGTCATTTCCATATCTAAATCATGTTCGTCTTATGGAAAACACTTGTGCCAATAATGAGCAATCAAATAACCAAACTTCATGCGACTTATTTAGTTTTGGCAGAATTTCAATATTTACCTACGAATACGGATCAGCAAAAGTTGTGTGCATAATTTTAACTATAAAAAGTGAAGCATTTCTCCAAATCAACATCAGTCTTCAAATCGAAAACATTTCAACAAAATGCGTACTTTATTTGCGATCGCTTTATTGGGCTTTGTAGCTCTGGCATTTGGCCAAAATGTAGAAGACGTTGCCGAAGACTCTGTAGTGGAGACTGGCGACAATACCGTTGCCCTTAAAATACCCGAACACTATAGACGTCCCATCTTCAGAGATGTCAAACAAACACTTCCAATGAGACCTCATCTAACACGCGACGCTATTAAGGGTCGTGGACGTAAGGTAACCAAGGACATGCTTGAGGCGATGAAATTGAAGAACATCAAAAATAAAGCCGTCACTCTAGATCTTCCTGTAGAAGAGGAAACTGGCGACAACACCATTGCCGTTAAAATACCCGAACACTATAGACGCCCCGTCTTCCGTCGAGTAACTCGCGACGCTGTTGTGGGCCGTGGAGGGTAAAATATCCAAGGAAAATGTTAAAAAGATCCTTGAGGCGATGAACTTGAAGAACCTCAAAAATGTCAAGACCACACAAAATTAAAAATAAGTTTTTATATTTTGTCACTGCGAAGGAGAGGAACTAGCAAATAATTACAATATAATTTTTTTTTGATTTCCTAAATTTGTACTTGAAATAAATTTACAAAATATTTACAAAATGTTCCCAATTGTTTAATTGTATTTAGAGATTCGAGATTTCCCGAAATAACGAAAATTTCAATTCTCGAGATTCGGAATGGAAAAATCTGGAAAAAAAAAAAAAGACCAACTCTAATTGTATTGGACTAACGACTTCATACTAAATAACTAAGGACCACCTATTTAGAGAAATAACCTAAGTTTGAACCACCATTCAATTTTAAAGGCCGTAGCATTTTTGTGAAAGTCTGATGGCGACAACAAAACAATTCCAGTTCTCAACGTTTTCAAAAGAGGTATTCGATGAGCCCGCTGTTAACCGGTGTCATCATTTGATCAGTTGCGATAGCTTCGTGGAGTAGTCTGGCGATGTCTGTTGTGCGGTTTCGTACATAGCTGCTAAGTAATGATTACTAATCGTAATAATTACTAATTAAATTACATTTTTTGTAGAGATGCAGTAATGATTCAGTTAGGATTATATTTAGTTCTTCAAGACTGAATTGATCGAGGAAATGTTTCAATTTGTATAGTTTATGTTTTGTGCAAAAACAAACATAATTTACTTACTAAAGATAATATTTAAATTACGCTACAACTAAATATTCGACGAGGGGAAGTTTTGTTTAATGCTGACGTCTCATTATTGTAACAAGTGTTTTCCATGGAGATGTGTATCTTCGTTTTCATGAATCACTTCTTAATTGTTTATATGTTTGTTTGCTTGAGCTCATGACATTATCTTTACATTGACTGAGTCAGCCAAGTATATTTTAATTTGGAATACATGTTTAAAGTTTCGAAAAGTAAACAATAATCAGTTTCCTACTTTATGCCATTTTACTACTTTTGGCTAGTTTTACAACAACAGGAAACCACCGAAACCACCTGTCGCTGAAATTTAGAATTTTTGCTATATTTTGCACTTGAACTTCAAGCCATGATCTGTTAACACATACACATGGATACACCGTTTTTCTAAGGATTTAAAACAAAGAATTTTAAATGCTATTCGCTTTTTTCTCCACAATGTTTCAGTTAATCGATCTGCTTGAAAAGGGGGAAATGGTACTTAACCAAAAATGGGAAATGTATACCCCAATTCTGAATAACAATTCCCCGGATTTGTTTCCCTATTCCCCTATTCTATCCGTTTTCATCCGTTTTCTAAACGAACGTCGAAAATGGAATTGTAGGAATTGTACAGTTCTGTATTCATTGTAAGATTGCTCTATCTATGTTTCAAAAAATATGTCCACTATATGATTATTACCGTGTGGTTGTTTTATTGTTCCTCTCCCTGGTCTCTACAGGCATTATGAATGTTAGTAAAAGGGAGAATAATTCCGCAAATAAATTGTAAGGAGCTCTGTTTCTTTTTATACCCTCACCCTACGGGTAGGAGGGTATATATCATTTGATACGGCTCAAAAGTGTAACACCTAGAAATATTCACATTAGAACCCAAGTGTCTTTGAACGAAATTCGATTCATGACTTTCTAAATCGTTTGAGCCATGTCCGTCTGTCCGTCCGTCTGTCCGTCTGTCTGTCCTGCTGGTTCGCACGATAACTTTCGAAAGAGTTAAACAATCGCTCTGAAATTTGACATGGGTTAATATTTTCCCAAAACTGCTTATGGGATTGCATATGGGCAATATGGCCACACCCCTTCGGGTACCTCCCATACATATCTGCTATTTCGCCCACTTTAGTAAACGTGTAATAATATCAATATGCCCACTCCGATCTTGGCAAAAATCCGTATTTGGTAAAAGTACAACTGAATAAAGTTTTGGACAAAAACTTGGAAGTCTGGCAACTCCCCTTCTGGTACCTCCCATACAAATGTACCATATCGCCTACATTAGAAATAGTGTATCAATATCAATATGCCCAACACGATCATGCCCAAATTTTGTACTTAGTAAACCTATAGCTAGACAAAGTCTTGGACAAAAACTTGGAAGTCTGGCAACTCCCCTTCTGGTACCTCCCATACAAATGTACCATCCAATATTTTTCTATAGCATTCGGTATTTTAGGTTGCTATTATGACTTTTCATCAGATGTTACATCAAATGATGGTAGCTACTCACACATTTAACTTTCCGATACTTTGAAATATGAGACTTGTATGTTTTTACTGAGGGTGAGGGTATATATAAGTCGGTTTACCCGACTGCAACTTTTTCACTGGTTTTTTTTTGGATTAATATATTTTTATACACTCCATCATAGGATGGAGTATATACTAAGTTTGTCATTCCGTTTGCAACACCTCGAAAGAGTGATCTGCGACCCTATAAAGTATATATATTATCGGTCAGTGTAACATTCTAAGACATTCTAGCGATGTCCGTCTGTCCGTCCGTCCGTCCGTCTGTTGTCTGTTGAAATCACGATAGAGTGCGAACGACCAACGCTAAGAAGCTGCAATTTTGTAGGAAGATGTTTTTTGCCCATAAGTTCGAGAATGGGCAATATCGGACCAAAGGGGAAAAAGTTCCCCTTTACGGGACTAAATATATCCCGGCCATAATCAAATTTTTCAAATAATTTTTTTCACTACGTCTGATTTTTTTTTGGTAAAATTGTTCTAAGTTTATATAATTTATAGATGGGGGAAAAAAACAAAAAATGGGCGTACTCATGGGTTCCGTGGACCCTTGGGGCCCAAAAAAGGGCCCATGATAAACATGCGCATATGGGTATCGAAGTGCAACGAAATTTACTCACGAACCCAAATATGCCTTTATTTTCATGATTTGCCTAAATTGTTTGATCTGGTTTCTGGGACTATCGGGTCACCAGCGGCCCAAAAACCGTCCCTTGACAAACATGGACATATGGGTATCGAAATGCAACGAAATTTTTTCGCGAACCCAAATATGCATTTATTTTCATGATTTGGATAAAATTTGTGATCGGGTTCCTGGGACTATCGGGTCACGAGCGGCCCAAAAACTCAGTTAGTTTTCTTATTTATTGACTTTTTAAGGATCCATGATGGAGGGTATATAAGATTCGGCCCGGCCGAACTTACTATTTGTCCACTTGTTTTTTAATAAAATATATGGATATAGAGAAAAGGTTTAATCTGAAATTTATGACATGTTCCAATAGTATTCCAAATATTTTGACAAATACTGCGGAGAGGACAAAGACACTGCATCAGAAAATATAAATAAAGCGCGCATGCGTCTCGTTAAAACATCATATAACGCTATTAATGCCAAGTTTGACGTCCAACTATACGTAATTTGTCTTCCTTGTTCCTTCTGCAGAAAGCAATCTACCTTGGACATATATGCTCTTCAAACATTGACTTCTGACAGAATTTTGCAATCTTTGCACATACCCGTTTGATATCCACCTTCGGCAAAGGAAGACGCAGTGATTTTTACGAATGTGGATACTTCGAACGACTTAAACTTTGGAGAATATGAGAAGTTAACTCTTCCCATAGTATTTTAACGGTCTAAAAATAAAATACCCACTGTACCTTCATAATTGTACTTACATACAGAGTTTGCGGCAACTCAAGTGGATTGCTTGCATACCGCAACCTCCTCCTTACTACACATTGCTCCCCCTTCTCCTGCTACTCTGCTCCGGCAACCATAGGAAACGCCGCACAAAATCTTTTTGTTAAAATTTTTATGAAATAAAAATATTTGGAAATTGCATCTACTAGCAAATACCCTCAGCTTCATATGCGTAAATTCACTTTTTACAATAAAACTCAAAAATTCGTTTAATTGCACTAGTTTCAAAAAAAAACCTTTATATCGACTCAGAATCTTTATCACATTTTTGGCGGTAGATTATTATTAATTTATTTGATCACACTTTTTCAATTTTCTACTTTTTGCAACTGCTGCTGTCAAACCCGAGACAATTCTCAAACAGTTACTTTATTTTCTACATCAGGCCCTTAATGATTATTTAAAAAAAAATCCCACATCATCTATATTTTACCCGCCTTGGACCATTTTTGTCGACTTTTCAATATCCTCGAATTGTCAGCTGATTTTATATCGTTATCGCACGCAGCGGACCTTTTTGGCTCTTTCTTCAACCTATTATATTTTACCTGTCTTGTAAGCGCCCCGGTAGGTGAGTTGGTAGCGTACTTGCCTATCAGTGTGGGGGTTGTGGGTTCGATTCCCACCAGAGGCTTTGGTCTGTCGCTGCAAAAATCACGCCAAATGGTCTTTGTCACCCGGTTTACCCTTGGACCCAAAATTAGAATATAAATTTACTTTGTATTGTAATTAATAAATAAATAAAAAAATAAAATACCTGTCTTGGCTCCTTCTTTGGGGATAAAGCCCCTTATTTTGTTTGTTGTTGTTCGTTTATACTCCTTTCTATCTCGTTTGCAGCCCAATTAGTACGTTCTAACTCTTGTCCGTCCCAAATCTAACTTATTTCCACCTGTTGCTGCCAAAAAATGTATTCCAACCTTTTTTATTCCTTTTTTAACCCGTTGAAATCCGCTTCTGACCTTTTTCTGCAACTTTTTATATTTTACCTGACTTGGCTCCTTCTTTGTCTCTTTATCCCCTTCTTCCATTTTTGGCCCCTAGTGTTAATTTGATTTTTTTTCTATTCTGGTCCCATTCTGTACTTTTTTACGCATATTTCCCAGTTACAATCAAATTCTAACAACAGTTGCCATATGATTTTTAAATTATATTGTTATTTCTATATTTCACCACTTTTGGACACTTTCGCGTCAGAACAATTGATCGTAAGTAAGAGCTTTTGGTTATTTGTAAGAAGGGTAAAACACAATTCTTCATCATCTGTCCACAGGCACTCTTGATGTTCTGAGAATGAACATGTGGGCTAGCCACATTTTCAAGGTGTCGCAAGAGACATTCAAGGGTTTAGGTTTTTTTGAAGCGGTGCACGAAATACTTCACCCTAATCATGTGATTTATTGCACCAATAAGTCCAGGGCCCATCAGCTACAATGAAATGCAGTTGAGTTCAATTCAGGAACAGTCTAAGCATTTAACATTTCAAATAAACCATAAAACCTATAAACGCATACCACATTTCATTTAACTTATGACTAATGATGCACTAATATTTCAATTAAATTGTCATTTCAAACGAAAAAAAAAAGGCCCATGATTTTCAACAGTAATCACGGACTATTATGTGAGTTATCTATGCGTTCACATAATCATTGATGTATTCCCTCATTTATCTGCGGGATTTATGAGGCTTCCGTTTCATAAAACCGCCCAACATGGCGATCCTCTCAACCGCGCCAACTACTAAACGGATTTAATAGAATTTATGTGATTTTCATTTCATTTCACGTGCAAAAGCCACGAATTTAATTATAAATTGAAAACTTGCATTAATCGTGTAGTTGTTGCCCGGCCATTTCGAATGAACTGCCGTAGTACGAGTACGGGACTACACATCGCCAATCATCTGTTGCACAGTTTCAATTTCTAATTGAGTCTTGTTTGGTGTTTAGAAATCATTGAATGTGCATGACTGTGGAGATATTGTATTGTACCCTACAGCTGGCCATTGCAAAATAATATTTACAAGAATTTAAATAAAGACATACGGGGATAGTACATACATCCAACATTGAAAATATTAAGTCAATTACAACTAGGATTACAACCACAAATTGTATTCCCTAATGGCAAGCTGTGAAATCGAATGGTTTGGGAGGCGCTGCTCTCATGAACATATTGCCTTTTCACCATATTGTCTTCGATGGTTTTCAGAAGGAATGATTGCCGCAAGTGTCATAAAATCGTATGCAAAATTTGGCTAATGGCTTGCGATAAATTCCCATCCCTATTGTAATACAGCGGGGAAAAGGTCGTCCAATGTCATAGCTTTGATATGGGAAAAACAGGATCTTACTACCTGTTTCTGGATACTTGTTGCAGTTCTATCGTGCAGACTGAAGATCGTGTAATCGCTAATGACACTTTAAATACTCATTTTAAATATAAGAGCAGTTTTTTTGGCAAACAAATCATAACTTTTTAAGAACCGCATTAATATTAAACACCAAAAAACCCCTACCATTCCATCTTCCAGAAATCTCATAAACAGGAAATGGAATAATGGGTCATTTAGAAAATGCTTTTTGTGCTGGTGTTAGAGATTCTGTGTGAGTCTACTTGAGTAACTCTCTGTGTGTGTGTGTGTGTGTGAATATTTAATGGGGTGTGTGTTTGCATTACATATTCATGCATTCTCTACACTTCTATGCTATTTTAGTGTAACATGTGAATATACTTTCCCTTTTCATGAAAGGGAGAAGACGATGACGAACAAGATGATGATGTTGAACAAACACAGGAAAAAGTGTCTTTTCAAATATCTCCAAACTGGCTTCTGAATGGTCCATAAATGTTAAAAACTATATGCATGCCAAGACTACATATACGAGATACGAGGATGGTATAATGCGTTTGGGAATTGCCAACAATTGGTGCTAATGGAATAAAAAGGTCAAGCCATATAAAAAGGCTATGAGGGAATAAAGGCAAAAACAAAAAAAAATGTATTTAACAATTTCAAATACAATTATAGATCTGGTAAACTTTTTCTAAAAGCCACTCCATCATTCTCCAACACCAGACATTTCAAATTGTCTTTTTGGCAAATACATCCAGTTTCTTTTCTCCACCAGTAGGGAATATCCTGAAACCACACTCATCATGCCAATCTCCTCTACACACTTAGAAAGTACATGTCTGTCACATTGTACGGCCATACCACATGATAGTGTATCTCATTCATATGCCCATGAATGGATTTCAGTGCATGAATCATTTTTAAAGCAAAATGATTTTGTTTGAGGTCTTCTCCGTTTGGCTCAGATGTCGATGGTGATAGCGAACTTTTAACAAAAATGTTTAACGAAATCCTGTCGATGATAATAAAAACACTCATTTCGATAGGAAAATAAAGGGGGCGACAAGTTAATAAAACACAAACAGAATGCAGAATGTGAAAACGTTTCCAAACTCTTCTTCGTCTATTTTCCCCCTATGGGAAGGATGTGGCGCGTTACTGAAAAACGGGCTTTAATATCCTTTTTTTTTTGCAAAGGAAATTACAAATAAATTTTGTTGTAAACCTTTAAATGTGGCCGTATTCAGTTGAAGTGACTGATTTGATGAAATCCCATTCGAACGGATAGCATTTTCTGCAGAATTGTGGAGAAATGGAAAGTTTGTGTACATAAATGTGTGTATATTTTTCATACACTTTCCATTGCTATTGCAGTGGTTGTGAAATCCTTAAAGATAGGTTAAATCTTACTAGAAAAATATAGAAATTAGGTAACTTTTTAATTGTCTCTTGATGAGTACAAAAAAAACATTTGTCAATCAAAGGAATTTAATATCTAATAAAAAATTAATAGTTTTGCTTCGAATTTCAATTAAACGGAGTTGATTAAAATTAAAATTCATGAAATCACTGTATCGATGTTTAGGTTAGGTTGTTGAGGTTCACATGGAGACCATAAGTTGGCCCATTGTGATACTCTACGTAGGAGAAGGAGGGAAGAAAGTTAGACGATAACGTGCAGTTAGAACCACTCTGTACTTTGAATGGATTTCGCTAGGGAAGTCAAATGTGCACAGTGTGAGTGTGTCGACGTTTCTGATTCTTCCTTGCCGTTGTACTGATTCTTCCTCTTCGGCGTTATTGTCTATCGTGATCTCAACAGAAGGTTCAAAAATGACAATTGAAACGGGATCGGGAGTTTTCTCAGAATCTCTGGGAATAGAGACAACATGTCTCTAATAACAGAGATTCTGAAAAAAAAATCAGGACCCCTTTCCAGTCTCTGTTTTTGAACCATCTGTAATGGTTGAGACCTGATTTTCGTCCATGATTGAGATTCCGACCCATTTCTCTCTAGACAGAATTAACAGAGTCTCTGAAAAAAATCCTGATCCCGTTTCAGTGTCTGTTTTTGAACCGTGTGTAAAGGTAGAGATCAGATTCTCCTAAATGATTGAGATTCTTGACCATTCCTCTCTGGACAGAATGGAAACCTTGAAGTTCGTCATGCATGACATGTAATCAGTTTTCTGTTTTAATTTGCCAAAATAAAGAAGAATATCCAGTTCTCTTCGAAATGACCCCAGAATTAGTTACCTAAGTTGGATTTACAACCTGTTGTTGGTCTTGGCCTGATTAATAAGTGATTTCCAAGCTCTTCGGTCTTCTCCTTGGCTTCTCCAGTTCGTGATCTTCATTTTCCACTTGGTCCATCCACCGGAGTCTCGGTCTTCCCTGTCTGCGTCTTCCGTGGTAGTTGTCGTCCAAAGCCTTTCTGGCTGGAGCGTTTGGATTCATTTGGCCAACATAGCCCAGCCAGCGCAATCGCTGCATTTTGATGCGCTTAACTACGTTCATGTCGGGATACAGCTCATACAGCTCACGGTTTGTTCGACGCCTATACTCCACGTTAACGCAGACAGAGCCATAGGTTTTGCGAACGATTTTTCACTCAAATGGACCCCAGAATTACGAAAATTAAAATGAAATTTAGGGCTGGGACCCAGGGGCGTGGCAGCTTTGATATGAACAAGCCCACTTTTTTTGATAATACGGTACTCAAATGAAAGGTAATGTCCTCATTAGTTGGTTTGTGGTATTTTCATAAGTTTTCAATAATACACAAAAAAAATCAACAAAAAATTTGGCATATGTCGCTGAAGTGCAGATGTTCCATGACCTTACCCTGCAAACAAGATGGGCATTATTATCTGATACGACCCAAAAGAGCAACACATGAAAGGCGTCATCTTAACTAAATTATGTATTTAGTAACGATTTAGCTAGCCACGTCCCTTTTGGATACTGTAAAATATGAAACCTGCGTGTTGTTACTGACGATGAGGGTATATAAAAGTCAAATTACTTGTCTAAACTTTCTTACATGTTTATTAATGAAACAATGGTTTTTACACATCCTTGCTAGGCGGGGAATTGTATGTACTGATATAAAAGTTTCGGTCCTGGCCGTCCAAAAATAATATTGCTTTTACTTGTTATATATACATGTATGTAAACAGCGATTATGTTTATACGTATGTGAACATGTGAATACCAAGTAATATACATATGTATGTGTTTCAGCACACATTCACACACACTTGGATTCAATGCATCTATCAACTCAAATAATACAATAAAAGGCGGATATAAGATATTTCACTCTATTGACTGCATTACAACATCCGGCAGTTAATCGCAATTCACACATACATTCACAAATTCTCGCATGAACATATCATATGCTCACGCACACATACACTCTCTCTCTCTCTCCTTTATTATTGCATTCAATACAATTTCGTTTTTACCTTATCGAAAAAAAGAAAAGAAAAACGTTGTACCACCAGCGAAATTTCAATTGAAATTGTGCATTTAACGGCATTTCGCGAATCACTCCCGTTTAAATCCAATCGCGTAAAGGCATTTATTGTTGCGTATACTGTGGGTTGACAAAAGAGTATACGCGTCATAGTCCGTAGCCGCTGCTATCGAATTACCACGGCGTTCATATATTATGGAATTTTAATAAATGGAATTTTTACTGATTAACTGAAATACTGGGAAATTCAGGTAGCGTTCCTGGTTGTATGAGTGGGTTTCGGTGTGTCGATTCCCTTGAAGGGCTCAGGATCCGAATAAATTATCACCCCATAATCCATGGACTCAAAATGGGATTATAAATGTATTTGTTATTGTATATTCAAACAAATTTACAAAAATATATTTTGTCCCTATATTCGTATACTCGGAAAAGCAAAAATTCCCATAATTTATGAAATACGATTTCATTTCCGCGACTATCTTGGCTGGCTTCGCAGTAACGCATCCTGCCATCCTAATGTCCGAAGACCTCTCACAACATCGGTCAACTTTTAACAGCTCAGAGGTGGCCAATTGACATCAATAACACCATTACCGAAATTCGTGTGAAAATTGTAGATTGTGGCCTCGACCGTGCTCGTTTTCCGATCATCATATGCGGTAGTTTTGTTTGTTAAGATGACCTCCCAGATGAAAATGAGCTTCGTTGAGCAAAAGTCCCAAATAAATCTATATAAATAACAATGAATTGATGCATTTATGCCACTTCATCACTTGAGAACGGCTAGACCGATTCGGCTAATATATTTTCTGTTGTATTAGAAGTACAAGGTTTGTATGAAAAAAAATTTGACAAAACCCATCGGAAAAGCGTTTTTTTATGATATTTTTGTATTGAATTTCATTTATGAATGACGTTTCAAATTGAAAAATTAGAAAATCGTAGTGAAAAACTCAGACAATTCAAAAAACGAATCGTGTTTAACAAACGCGAATAAACTTCGTAAGCTTTCTATTGATTTTCCGATGGTTTTGTCGAATCGATCCAGCCGTTCTCAAGTGATGAAGTGACATACATGAGTCAATTCATTTTTATTAGAAGATTTGTGAGTGGACACACATCACAAATACCTCGTGCAAATCCACATCTAGGATTTATAACGTTTACGAAATAATTTCTACCTTCGAGAATAATGTTCCATAATTTGTTATTAAATTTACAAATGCAAGGACAAATTCACCATCGTGCAGGAACATTTCTGCCACCAGTGAATGCTGATCACAAGTTTCTTGAGATTTCTTTCCTTGAAAAATCCAATGATAAAATCAATCAGTGTCGTCATCAATATATACGTAAAGGAAACTAACAAAAAATATCATCTATATGAATTTGTATGCCTATCGTTTGATGATTCGTCAAAACGAGGACAATCATATGTCGAAATGTTGCAAATTATTTCATCTATTCGCTATTCGGAAAGTCGAAAAAAATGCGTTCTGCAGGAGAAAATACTTTGAAGTCTCCGGTAATGGAAGATTTACGCCATAATCGGAACTACTTTTTAGGAAATAAATAAATGCGTGCTGAAAGTCATCGAATTTGTAGAGATATGCGTAAAAGCTCAAGTTAAAAATGGATATACTGGATCGACTAACTAAATTGTCAATCAGCGGATGTGTTTTCGTAGCAATTGTTAGACATTGAGAATGGGGAAATTTCAGTTGTCGCTTCCACCTACTTTTTTTCTGCAATTCACAACGTCAAAAGAAGATTTAATAGCGAGGTTTCTCCTGTATTGGAGCAAATTAATAAAAAAAAATATATCAATTCAAATTCAAGTCGGTGGTTAATTGTATTAATTTCAGTCGATCGACGATTCTATTACAGATTCAACTGAATTCTTTAACTCACGGGATTTTCCAGGAATGCCGCAGTACAATTTGCAGTTCAAAGAAGGGTCGGTTATAGTCATGTTACGCAATCTGAACCAACCAAGAATTTGTAATGGAAAAGACTAGCATGGCATTCAAATCCAAGCACGTCCAGTTTACAGTTCGCCTTGAATTCGTAATGACGATTAATAAATCGCAAGGACAATCATTGAAAGCCTGTGGAATAAACCTAGAACTTCCCTGTTTTTCCCATGGACATGCTTGACAGCCGGTAAATCATCGGCGCTTTTCACGTTGCTCCGGCAGTAGAGGCAAAAGAGTTTGATTATCAGCAATCTTTGCGAGGAGTACATTTAAATCATATGCAATTTTTTTTTCAAAATTAGAAATTCCAATTTGTTTCCATTTATTTTTTCGTATGCAAACATGTATAAGGATTTATCCACAGCTACAGGTCTAAAAGTACAGCTACGCGAGGATCAGCTCTCCGGGCCGTGTCAGCTAAGTCAACATTTTTCTAGGTAGGACGAACTCTACCGGGTCAGCTAGTAATTGAATAAAGATGAATATTGATAACACTAAATTTGAACAGATCATATTTCAAGGGCACATAATTACCATTACCATCCAAATAGTAATGGCCTTGTTTGACCATAAGCAAACGTAATAAAAGCAAAATCTGCAAAAATCGAGTACAGTTAATATGGAAATTCTCCATACTATATTAATCTTTGTTACCTTTAAATACACGATTCTCACACCAAGTCACCGGGGTTTAGAAATCTCGGGGACTGACCAAAACATTGGCACCGATGAGCAACGAAAGCCAATAAACATTTAATTCATTCTGTCTATAACATAAATAAGGGAATTTTTCCTTGTGGGTCCTGAAACATTGTCGGAATGACACATATTTTATTGGGAACCATTTTATTTTTTTTTCGAATTTAGTGGTTGTTTTCAAAACACCTTTTTAGGGGAATGAAAATAAATAGAAAAGGAAGAACAGTTATAAAGGCATTATAAAAAAGTCATATGGTGCGTATGATTAACATATGAACAGACATACTGAATATAGTACTCATACGTCCCAGCCGTCGTAGTTGTCTGACGGGGCCTGGGTAGATTGGTAAGGGCAGACTGTAGAGGATGGGGAATGGATCCAATATGACTTTTTCGTGGAACTGTTGTAACATCTAGACGTATCAACACTTTGGCAAATACACTTCCATCTCAATCTGTGTTTAGATTACCTTTGGTAACGGCTGTGGTGAGTGTGAGTGTTTCCCGCGAGTTAAACTCTCAGAGATGTCACTTAGAGACAACCCCGTATCAGATACAGGGAGTCACCACCAGCATTGTCAATTAATTTAAGTGCGAGGCCTTCATTTGTTAATGGACAGAAGGTCCCACCTAGATCAATAGCCAACCTTGCTGAAATGAAACTCTACCAGGCTTTGCATTTATTTTCAGATCCAAGGAATCTTAAACTGTTATGAATGCCAACTATCGCCGATTTGACTAGTCGGCTGTGTACTCTGTGGTAAATTTCCGTCTCATTTCCATTTCCATTCCATTTTTTTCTTCACTGATTTGTGGCATCAGGCAAAGTATTCCATTATTGCGAATAACGAATAAAATGCATTGCAACGCTTTTATGGCTTCTTGTATGGTTGTATGGGTGTATGCGTGCGTCGCAATGTGAGACAGATAAATATGATTTTTATGCGCTAAAATGTTTTATAAACGAGTTTTTTTTCGCTATTTGTGTAGAAACGATAAGTGCAAAAAGTATAGTGAAACTAGAAAGAAGTCTTGTTGCAATCATTTTTTTTAAATTGAAATGTGTTGGCTTTAGTTGAGGCAGAGCTCATATGTTTAATTTTTCCGGTATTATTGGAACGATCATAGGTGGCTATGTTAAGCTGAAAAGAGATAAGTTTTGTCAGATGAGAATTATTTAACTTGTTGTTATTGGTTTATCCATATATTATTGATGGTCCAAAGAATTTTTGAGAATTTTTTCAAACCGGTTTAATGAAAATAATTGGGTTATCATGTGGTTATCATTGGGTCCTCAACCAGATGTTCATGAGCGAGAGAGGGAGAGAGATAGGTCATGTTCACTGAACAGTGTTAACGCATTGCTGCAACTTCGTAATCGGCACAAAAAGTAACGTATTTTCAATGGTATGACGGCCATAACTTTAAAACGATAAAAGTTAAATCAATATATTTTTTTTTAATTACTTACTTTCGAACTGCATTATTACTTTTTTACACTTTCATGGAATTTTAAAAAGTTATAAAATGTTTTTTTACAGAGTACGTAAAATTTTCCAAAGAATTTAATATATTACAGCCAAACGACGAAAAAGACAGAGAAAAAGTTGCAGTCGGGTAAACCAGTAAAATAATGTAATGAAATTCAGTCCAGATAATGATAAATAATTTTTTAAAAAAGAATTGTAGATGCCCTTTAGATACTGAATTGTGAATTCAATATTGAGATGAGTTGTGCATTAGAGGTTGTTATCTAAAAATTATAAAGTAGTTACTATATTAATAGGCAAAGTAATTAATTGCATTTGGAAATTCAAAACAGTCGAAGGTGGGTAAATTTCATCCAATTTAAGCCAATGACAATGGTGGCGGCGTAAAATTGCATACATACGGTTAGGAGCGGGGCATTGTGAAAAAACTGGTGATGACCGAAATTTGATCAAGCTGGGCGATTGTCTAATAAGCAACGATGTACTGGACGTTGTAAAATTAATGTGTATTAGCATATTTATGTTAATGCATTTGTATCGTACATTTTTCAATATTTTCATTTAAACTAAAAAAAGTCGACAACAAAAAGTCGATTTTCTCGACTTTTTCGTAACCAAAAATCGACGTAATTTTTCACTATTTTTTAGGAAAAAGTCGATTAACCGACTTTTTGTGAGTCGACATATACAACCCTATAATGAGAGATGTTTTGTATTATTCTAGTCTCAAATCGGGGTAGTTGTGATCCATGCTTGACATGACCACCCACATTGAATGAGTGGTTACCTCATAAACATAAACCCGGCATTTGTGATTGTAGAATGACAGTTAGCCCAATTTCGTTTAGAAATAGTAATTCCTAGATGGTTCAAGTATCCGATACTCTTTGGCGAATGTTGTAAATATGTTCAGGAGTTTTAATTCCAACCAGATCTTATTTTTAAAAACCTGAATGGTCATCCATCGGTGGTTTAAAAAAGGATACTTGAATTTCTGATTGAACACTAACGTTATAGCTTGAATCGATCATATTTTATACCATATTAGCGATACTAAGTTGTTATTTTGGTATTCAAAGAAAAATGGAATTTTTTGAGATAAATGATCGGATGACTTTTCTCGCTTGCGTGGCATGCAGCGCCGACCATAAAAAATCGTCAATCATCTTTCGATAACGCAATCCATTCACCGTAACTGTTTTTCGAAAAATTAAGTTCCAATGACCCCGTCGGACCATAAACCGCACCAAACAGTCACACGTTGAGGATGGAGAGGCTTCTCAAACAATAACTCTTGGGTTTTCCGAGCCACAGATGCGATAATTTTGCATGTTGATGTAGCCACCGAGGTGGAAATGGGACTCAGCAGTCATGAAGATTTTTCGATGAAATTCCGGATCATTTTCATGCATTTCAAGGACCCAATCAGCAAAGACATGACTTTGTTGATGATCGGCCTGCTTGAGTTCTTGTGTTAACTGAACTGTATAAGCCTTAAGTCTTTATGCAAAGTACGGTGTAATGACGTTTGTGGAACGCCCAAAAATCCTTTAGTTTTGCGAACTGTGACTGCAGGATGTTCACCATTTTTTAGTGAATTTTAACAATTTCAGTGCGTTGTAGAAACGTGTATCGTTCCATTTTTAGTAATGGCGAAGTTTCTACTTGTCAAATTTCAGTGAATAAAAGCTTCAAAAGTGACAGCTACCGAAATACCCGGTGATTCAAAATAACACCTCTTGTTGGAAAGCCCTTTTCAGCCGATGGTATCTATGCAAAATATTTTTTTTACAGTAGGCGGTTCCTCGTCAATTTTTAACGAAACCACGTAACCAAAGTCCAATCGTCCAGAAATGTGGCATAGAGATATCCACAGGTGCGTGGAAATTTGTTGAAAAGTCAGATCTTAATTAAAGTACACAGATAATGAATAATGTAAAAAAGTAATGAATATAATTATCAATAAAAATGCCAAAAACTGAACTGGATCGCAAAACCGGCCAAAACTGAATCAAATCCACCCAGATTTGGGCGGAAACGCCCAAAACGGCAAAACTGCTCATAATTGGTTTTGATCAGTGATTCCATTTACTACTCCGTAGCAGCAAGAGCTTAACAAATATTGCTATGCTCTCGCTACCGCTCCCACTTTGAACAGAGCCGTAGCAGAGCCATAGCCGAAAAATGAAAAAGTATATGCTCTGCTCTGCTTGTAGTTATGTCGCGTCATAAACTATAGCAATAGAAACAGGCAAAAATCAAATGATGTGCTCTGCGTAGCCATAGCGGGAGCTGAAAACTGATAGCGAGATGAGAGCAGATGAAGTGAAATTGTTTTTATTTACTATGGCTCTTCTGTGTTTTTGTTTTTGCTAAAATTCTCTGTTTGTTTGGACGTTTTTGTTTTTGCTACAATTCTGTGATTCTGTGTCAATTTGTTTCGTGTACTCAATGTTCTTCTGTTCAATACAGAATTTTAGCAAAAACAAAAATGCAGAAGAGCCATAGTAAATAAAAACAATTTCACTTCATCTGCTCTCATCTCGCTATCAGTTTTCAGCTCCCGCTATGGCTACGCAGAGCACATCATTTGATATTTGCCTGTTTCTATTGCTATAGTTTATGACGCGACATAACTACAAGCAGAGCAGAGCATATACTTTTTCATTTTTCGGCTATGGCTCTGCTACGGCTCTGTTCAAAGTGGGAGCGGTAGCGAGAGCAAAACAAAATACTACGAAGTAGCGTAGCATTTTCAATCGCTGGTTCTGATCTTGCTTTTTCATTTCTCTCAAAAAATGTCCAATTGCAAATTTCGCATTTAAATATAATTTCAAAATTCTCCCAAAATAATATTTCCCAGAAACTATTCACACTTCTAATCGCAGACGGAGTTTTTTCAACCGAAAAAATACTTTCGAAGTTGATGGAATCTCTTTCAGTATATATACTCTTTGTTTCAAATCATGCCACGACAATAACTGACATCTACATTTTGCAGTCGAACTAATCCGACGGCAATAGACTTGGATGTGTGCCCTATGTACGGTTTTTTGGTAGACGCTGTAAGTAACATTTCCATCAGAGGGCACCTATCATTTTTTACGAACGAGATACAGATTTGGAATGTGGGACCAATGGTGCCAGACGTGACGATTTTTTTTGGCAACTCTAGTGCAAATACATTTGCATGCAAACCGTTAAAACCGATGCCACCGATTCATTTCCAGAATTGAAATTTTTTGATAACATTTTCAGGCACATCTTATTTGATCCAAACAAAATTTCCAGACAAATAGAAAGAACATTTTTGGGAGGGTGGTATTTCTGTTTGGATATTTGGCAACACACACCAACAGATATACAAAGATTTTTACTTTTTTTAAATAATAAATATCAAAAACTTTCTATTTTTGGACACCTAAATAGGTATGTATGCATTTTATATACCGGAAACAGCTGACGACGTCGCGATTATTTAGTTTGGACGCTTCTAAGACGTACAGCTGATTTGTTTTCAATACTGTGTCAAAAAAGAAGTTATCATTTATCGAGAATATCAAAGTGGGCCTTGTATAAATATTGATATGAAGGTACTCGAACACAAGGAATATCCTGAACGATCCATAGATGTATGTATTTGATATTTACGGTTCGGCACATTTTCAGCGTAGATTATAAGGAATATGGAGGACTTTAGGTGTCACTTCGTCCCACACAATATTTTGGAAAACATCGTCAAATTTAGAAAAAAGATCGTCATTATAGTCAAAACTTAAAAAAAAAACGTCATCATATATTCAAAAAGACGTATTTTTTCGTTTAAAACAGTAATTATTATTAAACAGTAGTTTGATTGATTTCGTTTGATTTTTCCCAACAATCAAGTAATTTACTTCCTAATGTTTACCCTATCGTGCAGTGTTACTTCGACGAGACTGTCAAAAAATTGCGTGGAACAATGGAAACAATAAACTGTACAAAGAGAAAATCGAAAAAACAAACATATTAAATGAAATATTAAAAATTGTTTTTACGTTTAAAACCTTTGTCGGGAAAATTTGTTTTTAGTGGCAACGCTGTTAGGTTGTCAACACTGGAACACAGATTGACCAATCACGAAACGATACGTCTGTTCAAAGAGCGACAATTTCATAAAGAGAATCCACGCAATTTTTTGACAGTCCTCAAAGTAACATTGTAAGGTAAACATTAAGAAGTTAATTATTACTTGGTGCGAAATTTATATTCCAAACGAAATCAATAAAATTACTGTTAGTAATTAGTTGTTGGCGGAATGTAAACTATAAATACACGTCATGTTTTCCCACTAATTGTTCACACAATTTTCATCTATTTACAGATTAAACAGAAAAGTGTCAACGTCACCGGCATTTCTTGGTGGAATACTACACGTCTTCTGGAACAAAGAGTAAAATGACAATAAAAGGTCAGTGCCGATAAAAACCGGCCATGCAAGCATGAAAGTATATAATGATTTAATATGGATATTTGCTTTAGGGTTTCTGTTTTTGTCGGTGGTGGTATCCAGTGTTTGGGCATTCTATTCGCCCGGCGATGGTGTCACTGAACTGACATCCACCAACTTCGACCGTCTTGTAGTCCAGGATGATGCAATTTGGGTGGTGGAGTTCTATGCAAACTGGTGCGGACATTGCCAGAGTTTGGCGCCTGAATATAAGAAATTGGCCAAAGCATTGAAGGGTGTCATCAAAGTTGGCGCTGTAGATGCTGATGAGCATAAATCATTGGGTGGTCAATATGGTGTTCGTGGTTTTCCCACTATCAAAATCTTCGGTGCTGACAAGCGTACGCCCACAGATTACAATGGCCAACGTACAGCTAAGGCAATTGCAGAGGCGGCATTAGTCGAAGCTAAGAAAAAAGTTCAAGCTGCTTTTGGTGGTGGTAGCAGCTCTTCTGGAAGCGACAGCGGTAGCGGTGACGTCATTGTATTGACTGATGATAACTTCGATAAATTGGTGTTGCAATCGGAAGACGATTGGTTAGTTGAATTCTACGCCCCCTGGTGTGGTCATTGCAAGAACTTGGCTCCCGAATGGGCCAGGGCCGCCACACAGCTAAAGGGAAAAGTTAAATTGGGTGCCTTGGATGCCACAGTTCATCAAAGCAAAGCTGCTGAATACGGCATCAGAGGTTATCCCACCATTAAATATTTCCCTGCTGGTCAGAAACGTTCTTCAGATGCTAAAGAGTATGATGGCGGTCGTACCTCCTCTGACATTGTCACCTGGGCTTTGGATAAGCATGTGGCTAATGTACCACCACCAGAGTTGATGGAGATTGTTGATGAATCTTCGTTCGACTATGCCTGTGAAGCTAAATCTTTGTGTATCATCTCCGTGCTGCCCCATATTCTCGACTGCGACGCGAAATGCCGCAACAAGTTCTTGAGCACCCTCCGTGACATGGGTGATAAATTCAAACAGAAAGGTTGGGGTTGGGCTTGGTCAGAAGCAGTTGCACAGCCCGAACTGGAGTCATCATTGGAAATTGGCGGCTTCGGTTATCCTGCCATGGCTGTTGTTAATTTCAAGAAAATGAAATTCTCCGTGTTGAAGGGTTCCTTCTCCAAAGATGGCATCAACGAATTCTTGCGTGATATTTCCTTTGGTAGAGGTCAAACTGCCCCAGTTAAAGGAGCCAAGAAACCCTCCATCAACTCTATAAGCGCTTGGGATGGCAAAGACGGTCAATTGCCCGCTGAAGAAGAAATTGATTTGTCCGATGTAGATTTAGACGACATCAAAGATGAGTTGTAAAGAAGTGAAACCACCTAGCAACGTAAACAAAATACCACCACCTCTTCCTCATTTCATTATGTAATCTACTTATCGCTTAATTATCCATAAGACTGTCATTAATTTCATAGTTTTTTTTATAAAAGTATCGTATAATAACAACAAAGCATTTGTAAAGCCAAGATGAAGAAAGGCGTTATTTTGGATTTTTGGTAATTCATAAATATTAACCGAAACTGATTTTATCGTTTTATTTTTCAATTCGTTTTTATAATATTGTGTCCTTAAATGGAAAAAAATATACATACATACATACAGAAAAAAAAAAATACAAACTAACTAACTTATTTTTTTGGCTTCAGTGATTTATCAATATTTGTTTACGTGTCCACTGATAAACGCCCCGTTTTTTCTTTTAATTTAAAAGAAATGATATTAGTTATCGCTTTAATGTCTGATAACGATGGAGTTTATGTCAGTGTTCTTCTAGTGATCCACCACTCGTGTTATCCACATCAATAATATAAAATAGAATTGTATTTTCAGCGCAGTGTTGGCGGCCATAGTTACATATTTTAAATCAATTCATCACAATTTATTTTACTAATCAAACAACCATGCGAAATAAATATTCTCCGATTGATGACATCGTTAGTTTGTGTTTGAACATAATTGCTTAAATTTCATGATTTAAATCAACGTGGCTGCGAACATGCATCATGTGACCTTACAGTATGGCTTAAAACTGGTGTCCCAAAGAAACTATGAGAAAATGTTTGAGCAAAAAGATATTTTTTGTTTAAAACACTCGTAGAAAAATACAGATATTGACATACTCTAAGTAAATAAATGAGTCACAGTTCTGGCCTACCATCGTAGGGGTCGTTGGTTCCATTTTCAACCAGAGGCTGTGTTGCTGTGAAATGGTCTCATTCAATAGGTTTTTCCTTTGATCCCAAATTTACCTTGCAATGTAATTCATAAATAAATAAACGAGTCGTTCGATCAACTGGCGGATAGGCCTCATGCCTGTGAAAAGGTTTCTCCCATCCTATAGGCTATATATTTCAACCGAAAAGTATTTCGGAAATCACAACGTTTTGAGCATTGAGTTTTCCAAATTTATTTTCCTAAACGACACAAGCTACTTCTCCCGCTTCTGCCTAGTCCTAAAATAACATGTTTTAAAATTTTACATATTCGCTATGAGGGGTTTATGGTCGTATTAGTTTTTAAAATTATAATAACTCAAATCTCGCAAAATTCAAATTTAATTCCCTAGAGCTAATTTGGCAAGTTTCACTCAAATAATTTGTATGTGCATTAGCCTTGAGAGAATTAATTAAAACATTCAGTGTCGTGAAAAAAATCATTGTGTCATGTTTTCTGAGATATAAACTCCTCACAATCGTACGTTTAGTTGTTACCGTCTCACTCTTTAGATTATGACATTGAAGTTGGCCCATGATTTGTTTTAAATTAGTTTGTCCAGTTATGGCTTCAATCTTTTACAAAATGGTGCTTAGTACGCTGATTTCTCAATCAATGGACATGATTTTATTCCTTTAGATTGTGCAGACTAGTAAGATACGGGTAGTTTGCAGATCCTTAGCATCCGTATCAATTACCAGATTTTCATCTCTATGGATCCTATTGCAGTCTTTTGTTCGGTGTTCAACTCATTGGTACAATATTCTTTCTTTCCTACTTCGGAATATTTCTACTACGAATTATTGATCCATAGGGACATACGTTGGGTTAGGTTGAGAAGAGGAGGCGGATTTTCTCCGCCTCATGTCCTTGGACATACACATAAGCCAGTATTCGGCTTTTTGTGCGCTCTAACTGGTACATGGAAAGGTCTTGAGAAGTTATTTTAGGAACTCTGTACTGTTGACATAATCCTAAATTGTTTTCCAGTCTGCGCCCCTGAGATGGGTCAAGTCTGTTAAAGAGTCGCCAAGAAACGGGATCTATTGTTTGCGAACGCTGGGCAATGACAGAGGAAATGCTCCAATGTTTCGTCATCATCTCCGCATGCCCTACATACGCTATTGTCTACTACTCCTATTTTGTGTAGATGCGATTGTAAGCCTATGTGCCCTGTAAGGATGCCCATGATCTCACTAGTTTCTGTTTTGCTCAGTTTCAGCAAGGTTTTGGTTTTCTTCTCGTTTGGTTCACCCCACAAGATTCTTGTCGTTTTCCCAATGGTTTCACTATTCCATAGTGTGATATGGGCGTCTGTCGCCCATCTTTTTAGCTAAGAACGCGTAGCTCCGAACGGTTTCGCATTCTCTAAGTTTATTGTTTGCAAGTCACTGGCTCGTTGAGCCAAGGCATTGGCTTTCTCGTTTCTTCCTATCCCGTGATGACCAGGCACCCATATGATGCGTATTGTGCCATATCTAGAGTAAGAGAGCCCACAATCTAAAACTGTCCTTGATTTAACCGTTTTAGACGTTATTGCCTTAATGTGAAGATATTTACATTTGTTGGTCTTGTGTTAGAGCTAAACCAGCTCACACTCTCTGAATTTCCGCCCGTAGGACCGTTCGATAACGACATGATTTGTTTTAAATTAGTTCGACCAGTTATGGCTCGAATCTCTTAAAAATATACTCTCTCCATGGTGCAAACTGTCGTGTCTTCTCTTTGTTGAAGTAGACGTAGTACGCTGATTTCTCAATCAACAGGCATGCTTTTATTCGTCTAGATTGTGCAGTCTAGTAAGATACATGTAGTTGGCAGATCTTTAGCATACGTATCAGTTGGCAGAATTTTATTTTCATCTCTATGGGAAGCTGTTGCAGTAGCAGAGTCTTCTGTTCGGTGTTCAACTAATTGGTAGAATATTCTGGTGTCTTTCCTACTTCGGAATATTTCTACTACGAATTATTGATCGATAAGGTCATGATTTGTTTTAAATAAGTTCGTCCAGTTATGGCTTCAATCTTTCACAAAATATAATCCATGGTGCAAACTGTTTTGTCTTCTCTTTGTTTAAGTAGACGCTGATTTCTCAATCAATAAGCATGATTTTACTCTTCCGGGTTGTGCAGACTATTTAGATAAGTGAAGTTTGCAGATCCTTAGCATCCGTATCAGTTACCTGATTTTCATCTCTATGGATCCAATTGCAGTCATGAGTCTTTTGGGCTACAGCAGCAATATTCTCAGTTGTTCATGAGCGACGTGCACGGGTTTTATTCTTTACATCACTAACTTGTCCCAACAGCCCGAATTATTCCATCAATTTATTGTTTGCGGACAGACAAAGTGCTTTAATACGACCCAAAAATGCTTTAGTTTTGCGAACTGTGACTACAAGATTTTCACCATTTTTGTAGTGAATTTTAATAATTTGAATGTGTTGTTAAAGCGTGTATCGTTCCATTTTTAATATGAATAAAAGAATAAAAGCTTCAAAAGTGACAGCTACCGAAAAGAACACCTCCTGTTGGAAAACCCTTTACATGCACTGTCGTTTCCTTTATCCTACTTCCAGCATAGACCAAGGAAACGATCTATGTATTCGATAGAAGTTTTCTGATTTATGACACATCATTAAATAGATTCAGTTAGACATACAATTTGATACTTGGATAATATCCCAAGTGTTCATTGCATAAAACAAATACAAGTAGTAACGACAAACATTATTTTTTAGTATACGATTTATACTTAGTTTTTTGTTTCTATTTTAAGGATAAGTTCAAGTAGACCTACCCGTCTACCCTTCACTGCAAGTGTATCGCTCTTTTAAATTATTCTTAAGTAATCTGAAAAGGTCTTACAAAAAAAAAGAATGAATCTTAAATTGAAAAAAATTGAAACATTGTAATTGTGAAGTAAAATGGTTCTACTTCCTGTCAATGGATATTATTATTTTATAGTCAATCCTAATCTCTAATAATAAAGGGGACACAAAATATATTTCTGGAATTTACTATAAAATTTATTATAAAAGTAGTCATTTAATTATTTTGTAAATATGTATATGGTAAAAATTCTATAAAAAGAATACAGTATAAAAAGGCTGTCACATTAAAACTAATATACATACGTATATGTACTACTAATGGTAAATAATAGCTAAACATTTGTATATTTTCAGAAAATTTTGTCAAATTATTTTCACAAAACCAAATCTTATTTTTCGTCGTATAATAAATTCTTTCCATGAAATGTAAATACATATAATTCGTTCAGATTATAATTATTTAAATGTCTATATTATATTTAAGTACAAACTACAATGTAGTTCCTTTTTGTATACAACCTACTAGGGGAAAATGTGAAAGTATAATCTCTATTTTTTCTATTTTGTGATGTTAATATGTATGCATGTAAAACGTTAGAGTATTGAATCACAAGAGGTATCTAGTAATTTATGTATTCTTGAGAATAGCTTCCCTTAACAGAGATTCAGAATTTAGCCATACATTGTCCTTACATTTGGAATGATAAAAAAATGTTCAATTGGAATATAATAATAGGCCCAATGATTGTGACCGTTTCAAACAGGTCATTATATTGGTTGTGGATGGAAAATGATAGTGCACAGAGTGTTCACAATGTCTCTTAATCCTATAGTTACAGCTAGCTAACAGTTTGTATGGAATTTGAAATTCGGTTAGTATTAACAAAACATGGTTAAAATAAGCGTACGATGAAGGGTTGTTCTAAGTGTTGTATTCTAAACCAAAATATGCAATGAGACAAATCTTCCACCGAACTTTGGATAACCCCGTAAATTATAAAGAAATGTTTTGATATAAACAATAGGTACGGTTGTCAGTTTGTAATTTAAATAACTGCAACATGTTTTAAATTGGCGTTATTATTCGAAATTAAAGTATTTAGACTTTCTGCGAAATATCTCCCGGGTCTGTCACAATAACATTCACAAGGAATTATATATATATTAACCAATAGTGTTGCATGGATGGAACTAACAGATAGGAACATAACGTTAAAGAAAAACTACATATAACTTGAACAAAACTAGAATAGTAAGGGGAGAGAACGTAATTGATCTGTAGAAATATCAGTGGTCACAAACCATAACGTCACAAACTCGCGTTTTTAGAACCATAGTATTCCAAGAAATTCATTTTAAAAAAATATAAATAGAAGAATACTTTTTCTTAGAAACAGTAATACCAAAACACAAACTGAATTGTGATATTCAGCGGGGATATGTAACTTTAATCGGCTGTTATGACTTCTGACCACATATATGAAAATGGAGTTATTCAATGCTGTATGTAGTATATGAGGGAAGAGGACAAATTAGTAATGTAAACCTTTAAATGTACAGCTAGTCAATGGTACTATTAAAAGTATTGGATTGTTATCACACTCACATACAGAATAATCTGAAAATGGAAACAATTTTTGAAATCTTTGTCCCTCTTGGTCCCTCAATTATCCTGATGTAGAGCTTGTAATGTGAATACAGTTTAATGTCCATATATCGGAATTCAAAGACGCCTCCTGCTATTTTAATGGGTTTCCGGGGTTTATCCATCTAAGGGTACAAATATGTAATCTGAAGATCTCAATAAAAATTAATATTAATATATTAATGGGTGAATTGGATACAGCGAACAAAAAACGGAAACGCATAAAAACATCACTAAATTCTTTCTAACCAGAGAAAAACGCAAATAATTAGATTTGAAAAAAGGATGTAAACCTTTCAATAAAAAAAGTTTAGATTTTCCCAGTCGATTTTAAACATCAGGACCCGATCAGTGAGAATACAAATGACATCGTTCACATATGTAAAAGGAAAACTAAAAGAAAATGGTTATTAAAAAAGTGATCATTTTGCGTTGGCACACTAATCTAGAAGTTATGTCTAATGGCAATTTCGGTTCAGGTAAAATGTGTAAACAAAATATCTTGTAAATAGTAAATAGTCTTCCAGGCTAACTTAAAAAATCCTAAAATATAAAATTCCTTAAGTTAAATTCCACATCATTAGTTTAAACATAAACGAAATATTACAAATCGTATCACTCATCAACCATTTCCTGCTAAAACTGGCGGTTGACCAAAGAAAACCGACATGGCATGAATCATTTCTTGTTTGTTCATCTTGTTGATATAACAACAACAATTTACGGAATTTAGACAGACAACCCAAGAGTTAGTACCTTTTCTGATACCTGCGCCGATGATAAATCGAAGACGAGTAATGAAAAAAAACCAAAAGGTAAAATACACAAAAAACAATACGACTTACAGTAAGAAAAACAAAAGCAAACAGCCGACAACTAGATCGACGAGAGGGAGGTGTTTGTGAACCACGTTTACACACAAAACAAAGATAAACTCAAAACTACAACAACATCACTCCGACCGACGACGGCTACAGATGAAAACATACAAAACAAAGTAATAGCTGTAAGGTTAAAACAGTGATTTCGATTCAGAGAAGTGATACAAGACTGAAGTGTGCATGTTGGGAAATTGTTATGACTTTAGTTGCTGTACGTAAAGGCAGCATCATTCGGTTGCCTTTAGATTTTCAATGGAACTCCATAGAAAATAGGGGTAATTTTTGTCATTACAATGGAAACGTTTTTGAAACAATTATGGCCACTACAAAAGAGTTTTAATTTCTCCTGTTTGCTTTAGAGCATTTCAGGACAACATGCGTTACAACATTTGTAGGAATTTCTTAAATTAAACTTAAGAGTTAATTATAATAAACTGTGTATAAAATCTTACTTTACTCAAGAAAAATGTTGGCATACATTTTTCCATTTCCTTTTGCTGGCCTTCTGCTAACTATCCGCTGTGAGGACTTTTATTTAAATCTATGCTCATCAGCGTGCTGGCCATGTTTTTGGTCGTCTGGATAGTTTTCTATCGATTGTATGGAGCGGGATGTGGCGGCTGTGATGGTAGAGGATACATCCATAAAACGGTACTTCTTTTCATCTCGACAAAGGAACGGATAACACATGATGCCATAGTAGAAGCCCAGACAACTCACAATGACCACAAATATTATGGCGATAATGCCAAACGTGGAGAAGCCAGAGTTCTTTTGCAAATACTCTTTGGGTGTAAGGGCCGGAGCTGTGGTGGGTTGCGACTGCTGTGGACTCTGTGAGCCATAGTAAGTGCGTCGGGAGTTGTAATTACTGCCGGAACGACTTCCTCTGCCTGCATTGCCCGCTTGACAGTAATTGAGACTCAAGGTAACTGCAACAACAACAACGAACGAGTCACGTAGCAATTTAGTAATTAAATCTGTTAATTGCGGTGAAGGCAAATTCTGGTGCTACTTACCTACTACCAATATTATCACAATATTTTTCATCATGTTGTCTACGCTTTCCACTTGGATTTCTTCAGAAAGGCTTCCTTTTGCACGCTTGAACTTGTGGAATTTGTCCGGGCTCTTATTATTGAATTCTCATGAATGCACTTGATGTTTTTTGTTTCTTGTGGTGTTACTGTTGCTCAATTTCCCTTCTATGTTTGTTCCTTTAATGTGTGTGTGTTGTACTCAGTTGCATTTACGAAAATGAGACAAGATAAAGGACAAACCAGAACGCCCACAGTTGTATTAGTGCACAGTTGTTTTTTTGAGGCATCTTATTTTACGAACTCTGATCTGTATAGATACACAAGAAAAAATGTTTCTGAAACTATCACAGGAAACTTTCGAACATTTACTTTAATAATGTCATAACTCAATAAAGGATTTTTTCAGGAAAGTTATTTAAGTTTAAGTTATCAATTGCGTCTTACTTAGCAAACAAAACTATAGGGTTTCCCTGACATATGCAGAACAAAAGTCTATATAAATTAGAGATTTACAGCTTTTTCTAGAGCACAAAAAACTAGAAAGTTAATTTTGAATTGTTACCCTATTCACAACAAATGTAGAGTAAAGAATTAGTATTGGGCATAATTTTCATGGGAGTTAATTTTTGATGGGTTTGTATCTCTCAATACCAAAAAAGGGTTTGGTGAACTTCCACACAAATTGTAGAAGATTTCTCGTCGAAATCTCATCAAGTTTACAGTTAATTGGCAGCGCAGCATATACAACATGCGAAGAGAAAAACAAACGTATTCCAAGTATTGTTTTTATACAATAGGGGAATTTGCGATATATTTAGAACTTAGTGAATTAGAGGTTTTTTGCAAACAAAATTTTAATTTTTTTTTTGCTATAAATATTTATTTATTAATTACAATACAAAGTAAATTTATATTCTAATTTTGGGTCCAAGGGTAAACCGGGTGACAAAGACCATTTGGCTTGATTTTTGCAGCGACAGACCAAAGCCTCTGGTGGTAATCGAACCCACAACCCCCACGCTGATAGACAAGCACGCTACCAACTCGCCTACCGGGGCGCCTATTGCTATAAATATATAAAGTCCCTACATCTGAGTTTAAAAGGTACTTTCATAACGATGTATGTCCTCATTCTGTAAAACGAATCGTAAACAATGTTTAAAAAATATCAACTTTGATATTTTGTATTTCTATGTAGCACATTCTATAAAACAATACCAGCAGATTCAATGAAAATAAGAACAAATACAGAATAAGAGATATATCAAATATATCAAACAAATCAATTCGACAATATAAAAAAAATCTCACAGAAATTAATATTTACAATTCGATTTAAATTTAGAAAATATGTAAACTTGTATTTAATTTAAATAAATATAAGTTATGATTTCTATATAACCTTCTTGTGTTGGGAACTTTAAAATTAAATAAATAAATCAAATAATAACAATAACGATATACAGAAAACATGGCGATTTCGATTGCGGAGCCTATTCGACAGTACCAATACATACAAATTGTAATATAATAGGAAAACGGTGATATTTCTTGCAAAAGGTGTCATTTACCGATTCTTCTATAATTCCTAATTCATACCAGATACTTGAATTGTTGTCTACTGTTTAAAAGAAAGGCTCTTCGGTTTTTTGTTGCTCGAAAATAAACTAAGTAATCAGGTATTACTACTATACAATGGGAGTATTCAAGTTATTTTTAAACTGCTTTAGACGAACATGTCACTATTGTGATTGTAACAGATTTTAAACAAAATTCGTAAATAAAGCACGCGTACAGCCCTAGAAGGCTTATATATACATATACATATGTTTTTTTGTTTATGATAGAGAGCGCATTGTAATTTATAAGATGAATTCATCTTGTATCACTCTTGGTCGAAATGACAGGTATATATTCCGACAAAATCAATCTCTTTCGGATTTTTTCAGAATTAGCTAATGTAACCCAATCGAAATAGATTTAAGCACACCCGAACCCGAATCAGATGTTTTCTACTTTAAGATATTGTTTTCCAAGAAACCGATATTCCCTCCAAGCTGAATTTCAGAATGAAATTTTTATCATCCATTTTTTGTATAGCAAAATCTTCCTAACCGGTTACACATACAGATTATTTTATTCAGTAATGAATTTGCAATCTATGTATGTATATTCTTCCAAACACTTATTACAAAATAAAATGCTTCGAACATTTTTTTTTAAAGGTTTTTGTAGAATACTTCTGGATACCCTTTTTGATATGGGATAAATATTGTGACCACCATATCATATCATCATACGTCACCAAAAATGCCTGAAGGCCCAGAAGGATCGAATGTCTCTCTTTGATTCCAATAACTTTTCTTGAACTATAAAACCTCATGCGTAATGTTTGCCGATATTACAAATTTGGATGTAATACATGTTTGTATATTCGGTTTTTTCATTTGTTGGTAACTACACTTTTCTTTGCCTAAGAAATTCCCAAAAAGATAACATCAAACTTCCTATCTATGTTCTTTCATATACTTGTCTGCTATTCCCCTCACAAGATTTCGAGTCTATTACAATGTCTCTGAAACTGAACTAAATTTCGGTGGATTTCAATTTACTTTTTGTTTCAGTTGCGTAGACAATTTCAGTATAAAAAACCTAAATACAACACTGTTGCCCAAATGCATCCCTGCGATTGCGGATATGAAGAAAGGCAACTACGAGAGAGGTGAATTCAGCACACCTCAAAGCGAGCCAAAGATAAAGTATGGAAGAAAAAACGAGCGTCAAACCGAAGATACGATTAAAAATGTTGATACGTGCTCTGTTAAATTTAATCAAATTCAATAAAATTATAGTAAATTAAAAGAAAAAGCCCATATAAACTACATCATCATAAACTATTGCATAAGAAGTGCATGAAATTGAGGCAAATCCGATGAAGTATACACACAAAAATAGAGAAAAGCGACAAAACCTTAAGCAGTAAGCAGTGACAAAGACCAACCAAGCCAAAGCAACTGAAAAATTAAACGAGTTGTCGAGTTGTGTGTGTGAAAAAAGTATATTGGAAACCATTTTCTAAAAATGAGACAATACTGATTCAAGCGAAAAAAATAGAATGAACATTTCAGTTAATGAAAAGACCATTGTGAAAGACAATAATTGGTGTTGTACATTATTATTATTTTATTTTGCGAACAATTTCCAAGTTTGACAAAGTAGAAAAACAAAAACAAGCTGCGATAGGAGAATAGTGAAAGAAGAAACTTGGCGATAAAGTTTGGGGCCAAAGACAACCGTGAACAAGAAATCACACATTTAATTTAATAAACTTGTAATTGGTGTATGTGTACCGACGTAGAGAAGTAAAATTGCTTACAAATAACACGAAAATTACAAAGAATTTCGTACTGTGTATGTGTACGCGAAATCTACTGAAAGTGTTAAATTTAAAATAACAACAACAGCGACGGGACGAGTAGCAGCGAACAGCGTTTGTGTGTGGGGACTTTCTTTTTGTTTGAATTGAGCTTTGTTGTTGTTGCATTGCGGCGGTGTGGTGTTGTTATTCCATCTTCCTCTTCGGTCCTCATTTTGCCCCCTACGACAAATGTATGTGGTGAGTGCTAGTGTGAGTTTCACAAGAAAATGTCACATTTGCCATTGGATGCACGCGCCATTTTGCATTATTTAAATGAATTGGGCTACCGAAATATATCGGCCGAACAACTCAAAGAATTTTTAAAAGGTAAAAAAACTCAAAATTCATTATTTAATGTATGTATTTGCTTGTTTTTCACATTTACTAGTTAACGGTAATAAGTAGAGAACATATGAGAGAGTATAGTATCGGTGGAGAGAGAGAGAACGTGAAAATATCAGAGTGCGTTTGACAGAGAGAGAGAATAAGGAGATTAGTCGGATTTTAATTGTAAACAAAAACATTCATTTTGTTGAGTTTTGTATTTGTTTGTTTTCGGTTTTTCAATAATATATTAACCTCATTCTGCTAAACATTTGAAATTTGCTTGGGTACGAAGTTTATTTAAAACAAAACACGTTCGTCTTTTCAACTTTATCAAAAATAAAACCCATCGCTGATGTGGCTGTGTTCAACGAAATGCTTGTTCTTTTTTTTACAAAACTTTTTAATACGAAAATAACTTCTGGTTCGTTGTGTATTTCTCGTATTCAGTTGAAAAACAGCATTTTTTTTCTAAACGAACAACACAAATACATTCAATTTTGTTCTTTGCTGCGCTCTGTATTTGGATGTTTGCTATAGTTGCTGTCTGTCGGTCGGTCTGTTGTTTTGTGTTATGCCGGTGTGTAGTTTTTTTTCTTTGTAGTGTGGTAGTCAAGGTATAAAACACACGCACACATGCACCATCGAGGCACACCATACCCAATTATTGCCACAGCATTTAAAGCAAAGTACACAGTTTGTTTTTTTTGGATTTTAACTTTGATAGTAACATACAGACCAATGTGTGTTTCTGTCTATCTGTCCGTCCCGGTCGTGTAGACTAAGCAACCAACCAGTCAGCCAGACAACGAACCAACCGTCCTCAAAAAGTAAAGCACATACAAAACATCATCATATTTTTACTTGTGTTTACTTCGTGTATGTTTCTTTCCACTGCCTGCCTACTGCTACAACCAACCTTACATAAATCGACAAAATACACAAGCACATTTCACGTTATTCCTCAAGTATTTTTCTCAGTAGTTTGCTTTTATTTCTCTTCCACTGACAACGTCAACAGAAATTTGTATTTTCTTCAAAATAAGAAGCTCACACTGAAATTCCAACCACAGACCTCACTCACATGAATGGGTCAGAGATATGTGTAATTGTCGTCTGCCTATGATTGTGTTCTTTCTTAAATTGCAATTTTTTGGTTTTCGCTAATTTTTGACATTTATATACTTCTATCTTTAGTATGTTTGTATGTATTACTTATTCCATTTTTTTTTCTTTTTTTTTTGTTGTCGTTTGTTTTTTTTTTTCATTTTGACAGTGATTTTTTCATATTCTGGTATGTCTTCTGTTACTCCGTTTCTTTTATTGTTTCTTCTACTGATCCGGTTTTGAAGTTCACCAATTTTTGTTTTGTTTTTGCGTTTAAGCAGCGTTGCAATTTTATTTACATTTTAATTTTACTTCATTCATATAGTTTATACAACTCTGTGTGTGGTCAGTGAACGAAAAATAATGGCAATGCAGCGTTTTTTTTTGAGCCGACTTCGAATTTTGCACACTCGTGTCGGAATATAATCAAGTATTTTCGTGTCGAAATCTACACTTTACCGACATTGACCCATTTATTTTTGTCTTTTTAGGGTGTACGGTAGCCATAACTTCTGAAATTTGTTTGAAAAAAAAAATCGCTTGATCACTGGCGTCAACATGTTTTTTTTTTATTAGTAAATAACCGATTTTTAACTTTTACAATTCAATTCCAACATTCCATCCATAATATCTCCGTCATTTAATGGGTTAATGGTCCATGTGTTATACCGAATTACTGCTAGAGATCTTGGATTTAAGGTTAAAGCAAGAAATACCCAGCCGTAAAAGTAAATTTAAGCCAAATCACCAAAGTAATAACTACTGCTTTATCAGCCGGCCGAGAGTCAAATATAATGTTAGGTTACTTTAACTGATAATAAAAATGTGTAATTTTTCAGATAAAAGTCCATGATCCACAAGTACAAGATCTTACGGATTAAATATCAAAAACAGTTTTTTGAATTAATCGTCACAAGTTTCACATCACACTGAGACATCAGTACTAAGCAACAAATTGTTTCAAACATGGATAGTCGAAAAAACGCCAAATTTTCAATTGGTTTTGGCAGCACTTCATATTGACCACCATTAAATACAGTGTTGTATTTCTGTGGATGAGTTTTGAAGATCGGAACATACGAAAGATTATTTTTAAAATCGAAGACATGACAATGAACGTAGTTGTTAACAGATATTGGTTACACATTTCGTTGTGCAGAGTAACTAAGAACTTGGTAGATATTTTGTGCTGAATATATGCAGTGGCCATATATTCGTCGATATATAAATATAATATATAATACATTTAGACTTTGCACTGCTAGATGTGTCCCTATGTTCCATGGGATGAAGGAACTGCATATCTGTATCTTTAAATTTATAACGCGAATGAATGTATTTATATTTAAGGCAAACTAGAGAATATATAAAACGACTACCAGTATACAAATATAGTTCCAATATGAGTCAAACGAGAAATAAAAATAAAAAGAATAAAAACAGAAAACATACACACAATGTTGCCGCTGTTAGCGAACGCATATTTCGCTAAACAATATCGTTTTATTCTCATTTTATTTCGTTTTCTACGTACCGTACAAAGCAACATACATACATGAGTATATACAACGTACATAAATACAATCTACACCAAGAGAATATAGAAAACTTGAACAAGGCACTGAAGCAATCGGACGGACGAATGGACAGACTTGCTCGCTGTCTGTCCACAACAGTGTATCAGTGAACACAACACAAATTATTGGGCATCCATCCGTCCGTAGTATTACTACGTATGTTTATATCTACACCGCAAAATATCAGCCACCATACAAAATCCACTACATTGCCACTATACATACATATGTATATGTACGTAGTACAACCATTTCCCATACTCGTACATGGCGGTGGTGCTGGCTGAGCTGTGTGGAACCTTCCATTTTTACAAAAACTCACTGCTGTAGCAAAAGCAAAAAAACATTTTTTATTGAAAAACATCACAAAACAACTTTAAAAATTCTGGAAAATTTTAATAACGAATAGGTTTCTTTAAAATGGGACACTAAGAAAGCCATACTAATTAAATGTATTCCATTAAAACAACGCACACAATTTCTATGAAGATATATGACAAAAATGCATACGAAAAGATATGAATACAGGGCATGAAGTAGAGGCTCTTCATGCCGTCTGGTAAATGCTTATCTTATATTGGGTGAACTGTTTGGAGTATTTAAGTGCCTGCATGTGTGCCTTCCAAGCTTCCGTACTGGCTTCTACTCTCTAAGCCGGTCAACAGTTGACATATCTGAATCTTCATTTAAATGTACTGAAATTGAAAATAGTCAAAAGGTTCACCATTTTTGTACCAAAACTAAATCAGAAAAAAACATTAATTCGTTCTAATAAAAGACTTCTTCGAAATGTAGAATGAAATTTTGTAGTCTTCCAACAATTTGACAACATAGCTAAGAACCCAAATGTACTTTCAATCGAAAGTGAATTGAAGAACACCATGTAATCTGTCTGTCTGAATATTTTGTTATGCCAGTCAGGTCTTCCTATTCGCTTTCATACTTTCTATGATTTTCCCTTTTTCTTGCGTATGATTTTCTTTTCTTTCACTACACTTTGTTGTTGTCCACATTGCATTCGAAACATTACTATTTCAATATAATGCCTGTTGTTTTTCTATTTTCTACATTTCTATTTTCGTTTGCTTATCTAATCGAATGTGCATTTTTCGCAATGTTTGTGACTTTTTGCTTTAATTTTATTTCCTCACACAGTTTGTTAATTTTATGGGCTGTTTTTGTATAAATTGTTGACATAAGCATCAATTTGGTGCACACAACGGATGAGCAAAAATTCAAATGTCTAGAAGTAGGCATCCGGTTGGTACCGGCATGTGTTGATACCCGTACACAAATACTAACGTTGAAAATAACTCAAATGAATTATCTGATTACCTTTCTTGGTTACATTTTGAATGAAAATGTGCCCGGAATTGATCATATCCTTCATATATGTATGTATGTATAAGTCTCAATAAATCGTTAGTTTTCAAATAAATACCACCATACATGACAAAAAATATATGTCAGTCGAATATTACTGAGTATCTCGATGGAATGTTTATAATGACATTATTACATTATATAATATATCTTTTTTAGCAAGGAAGATAGTCCGATAGAAATGTTCGTGGACATACAGGTCTCTGAAAAAACAGAGACGAACCAACCGTTCGAAATCATCTTTTTATGTAAAATCCCCGAACACTAGACATTTTAGGCAGCAGTCAGCTTCAATCGAGAACAGAATTTTGTCTTTTTTTTTTGTTGATTAGATGTTTTTAACTACTGAAAAATTACTACAAAAACAGACTAGGTTCTTTGATCGGTTGGTCAGACGTAAACCTGGGCTGAATTGTTATTGTCCGTACGATAGCGTAGCAAAATCGTCTTGCTAGGCATCCAAGATCAGCCGGTTTATGGGATGAGTGAACTGTAATGGGAGGTCCGGACTTATTTCGCATATGCAACCTAATCACGGCATCCATTATTGACAGTTGTCGATCGTAAACTTCGCATTTTGGATCACGGCAGTCGTTTTCCACAAATTATTTTCGAGAAACCTGTCGACAACTCCGACGTAACATGATAACAATCTAAGAATAGTGTCGATCGGAAACCGTGATCTAAAGAAATCTAAGCATCTACAATTATGTTGACACGAAAATGTGGTCGATTTCGGATGCCGTAATTTGACCCTGTCCTTCTATAACATATTGAATTTTCCTCTTGCAAAATATCTTTTGACTTTATGGTTTGCTTCTTAATCCATGTAATATGTTTAATATTGATGCACATTTTGCAGTATAATCCAAAACAGGGCATACATTGTTTTCGATGCTGCACGTTTTCGTCCTAGTAACATTTCATGAACGAACTAAAATCTGTGAACTGTGCACAATAGAATTTGTATAATAATTGACTGGCATAAGTTGTGTACTCACAGGTCCAAAGCGATTACTCTCTAACTTGTTAACTCGAATTTACAAGGTGGGCACGTGTCGGCTGTTACAAATTATATACTTATTTATACAAACTCGGATATTTATTTGAGAATGGGTTGTACCAATTGCTTGGTTTGAAATATGAAATAAAGAAATACACTATTTCGACCCTTTATTCTAGCATTGTGTACATTATTCGGGCTTGCCGAATTATAGTAATATCTTGTGGGAAAGGAATCTGGTTGTCTTGTCCCTAGTTTAATACAATTAGTTCTCATTCTCTAGTCAGAAAACCAAAAACGCTTTTTTGAGTTTGCCCCATCATGTGCCTATTCTATACTATTGTGTATTCTATACATGTACCGAATTGTTTAAGGCTTTGGCTTCTAATATCCAAAGTTTTACTTTTCTTTTAAGAAAATAAATGTTTTGTTTAAGTTCTATATTTATTTTCCATCGACAATGAGCTGCAGTATACATTTATTTTTGCACTCATAATCTTTTTGTCCCTTTCCTCGATTTTATTCTCAACTCCCAATTGTTTAACCTGGTAACTAAAAATCGATATTTAATAACATAAAAATCATAAAATAAATATGTGTATACAAATTAAAATATTTGCAGTCCATATATACTCACACGAAATGTACACATAAATATATATGAATGTGCAGTAGACCGCCTCACAACCCAATTATTGTGTGACATAGTTGATTGTTATCCTGGCGTAGTCTGCAGGAAAGAGATCGCAATGGAACAATCTTCCTTCATTTAGATCATAGTAACGTCTAATATAATTCTTAATTTTCTTTCAAGAATGCCTTTTTTTTTTTTTTTGCAGTTAACTGATCTATTTAAAAGAACATTTGAAGATTTATTTTTTGTTTGAAGAATTTGTGGATTATCTTCATTTTATTGTCCTTAACTGGAAGAGATTTGTTGACAAGGTCTTTGTCAAGCAAAGCGAAAATTGTGTTCTCCAAAGTGATTCACGGTTGACATTCGATTTGTTAAAGTATAGAGGAACCCTATTTTTTTTTTATTATTTCATCAATTTCATCTTTCAAAGCGAAAGATCGTGTTTCGTATGTAACGTTTCGTATGTAACGCTTCGTATGTAACGCTTTTTCTATGCAACTGTTTTCCGAATTGAAGATTTATGGAATCCACGTTACAGAATCCCTTCGTCTACGGGACCAAATATTGATTTTTATTTACCAAGTTACATAATTAGCAGTTGGCAACAAGGATTTAGAGACTCTAACTTAAATTCATGCACAATCTCTCACTTAAATGTGAGACTGACGGATGGAACTTCGAAAGCGAAAAAACAATAAAGTGCGTAAAATTATATTAATAATACTGATTTGTTTTAAGATTGTTCAGTCATTGCCTTGTTTTCGTTTTTTACACAATCAGACCCATTTAACTCCATTGATGTAGACTGCGTTTCCCAGAGCCTAATTTTTCTTAGTCGAGGCCTATATAGATCCACAGATCAAAAAATCGAGACGTCACAAACTGAATGAGAGAATCCATCCAAGTCATGCCTTTAAGGTGTTGTTACTCTAATGTACATTCGTACTATGTACAAATGTGGATAACATTTCTGTATTTCATATGACTATTATTTATATACACACATAGGTAAATATATATACATACATACATACGTATGTATATGAGTATACTAGCAGTATGTTGTTTATAACTATACATACTGGAAATATATATAAATACCATGTACATAATGTAAACTATTCACTTGCATGCGTTAGCTAACGAAAATATACTTCTATACATACATAGATAATTGCAACAAAAAAAAAAACACAAACAAACACCACTACAAATTATCTATATATTCAATTTGTGAAAAGGGAAGGAAGCCACCTCTTTGGTGTGATTTTATCACCTCACTTATGAATTCCATCATTGAGAGCAAATGCAACACTGCAACGTTAACACAGAGTTGTATTGTATGGTAAAGTTTATCCTTTTGGGTTCTTGCCAAAAGGGGATGATGTGATTGATCTTACCATTGAACATCTGTCTGCGCCAGATTTTTTTTTCGTTTCGTTTTAGTCCTTTTTAGTTATTGTGTTTGTTAAGAAAGGTTAGGATATTTTTTGGCGGTTTTTTTTCCTTATTTCATTTGCACAAAATGTACAAAAATACATATTTAAGAACATATTTTGAAATTTTCTTTAATACTGACTTGGTATTTTTCTGCTTTTCTCTTTTTCGATCGAAACAAAAACAAACAATCACCGTGCCACCTCAAATCCTTCCACTGTCAAATGTTAAACTACAAACGACAACAAAATGTTTATACCTGTGTATTCGTTAAAAAATAATTGTAGCCATATTGGGCCTAAAGGTATGCAACCGCAATCGGAAATCATCAAAAAAAGTAAATTTAAAACACAGCAGCAGCAGCGGCAAACACTACAATTGCCAACAACACCCACTACAAGAAATCTATCAACAGCAGCAGGAGCAAGCACAACAACAGCAGCTGGCGCAGCAGGAGCTATTGTTTCAGCCTCACCAATTGCACATGAATCGTATAAACGCGGTCCATCTGTCAAAGTAATCAAATGTAAAAAGCCACTTTGCCATTTTAAATTTTACTTGGATATATGTGATCATCAGCTCACAAAGCGTATAGAGGATCAGATCAAACAACTGGGAGGGTCGTTGGAATTCTTCTTAACGCCAAGTGTTACGCATTTTGTGACCGACAAATCCGTTGCCGCCCCTGCGGTTAATTTTAATAACAACACAAGCTGTCCGGGAACTCCACAAACGCCCCAGACACCTCAGACGCCACAGACACCATATTCATTGGAAAACTTTGAGGGCTCTAGAGCAAATAATGGCCTTGCGACAGTTCCATCAAAGAAGCCCATACGAAATTCTAGAGCCGATGCCATATTAAATCGTGCCAGACGTCTGAGTACGGCTACAACTACACCCACAACCGGTTGCAATACTAGAGGTTCGACAACAGATCAAGTAACAGCAATAACAGCCGCAACCACTCCGTTAAAATCTAGAGATAATGTTGCACCACCTCCTGCGTATGTTGTGTGGCAATGTGAAAATGCTTTAAGATTTTTTAAAAAAGTCCATCACGAACTCAAGGAGTATTTGGGAGATTCGACGAAGGGGTCACAAAAATCCTACACTGTTGAACCCATAAGTCTCAAAGGTGGTTTTATCAAACTCGAGGCTCTAAAGATTAATTATCGACCCTATTATCACCTCTTTAAAAAACCCACAAGTGAGTGGCCAAAAATAGAATTGACACGAGAAGACGGAGCTTTTCGTTTATCGCCCAAAAAGGATACGCCCAAAGAAGACAAACAAAAGGTCTGTGACACTAATCAGTTGAAAGATATCAATATGACACGTAAATCTAGATCTAGGTCAACTCAAAATATTAAGAAGCCTCAAGAAAACGAACTAATCAAATCTCCTGCCAATTCACAGAAAAATAGTGTTTGTAAAAATCAAGCACAACAAAAGGACTCATCCGATAAGCAATGCGGCGTATGTGAGATATGTAAAATAGAATATGATGCCCTGACCATCCACTTGAAAACTAAGGATCATGAGTATTTTGCGAAAAACTCGCAAAATTTCATAGCATTGGATTCTTTGATAACATCTTCGGCGGACGTTAACCAATTCTTGGATGAGAATCGTAAAGCGAAAACCGAGTTGGAAGAAATGGAAGTTGACCAGGAAGAGCTAGTCGACAATGAAGTTGACCCACTGGAAGACGATGATGGGGAGGATGCTGCCGAAGAAGAATCACAAAAGTCTTGCTCCTTCAACAAGCCGAGATTGCATGAGCATAAGGTCGTCTCTCCCAATCTGCGAGAAAAATCGAAGAGGTCTACAAAGGGTAAACATTCATCGGAGAAATTTCAAAATGCCGTTACCACCATCGCCGCCACAACAACCAAATCACCAAAGACACCTAGTCCACAGAAACTTTCGCTTCCACCTTTGGATGTTAAAACACCTTCTACAATACGTAAAAAACACTCGGGGTCCGCTTCAAATGCAGCCTTATCACCACCCATACGTGCCATGCTCCCACCAAATTCTCTGTACAAAGTGGTGGAAACGCATACGGAAGTCCAGTGTACTCCAACCAAAAATAGGCTGGGAACAGCTAACGACAGCACTGTGGTAGCCTCACCATCTATAATTGTGAAGTTTAAGAAGGTGCGCCATACAGAATTGCAGGTGCTAAATGGCGAAGCTGAGAATTTTATGTTTCCTAAAAAACGAAGTGACTCGAGCGATTTGCCCACAGATATCGATCGACACACTAGTTCTGAACGTGTGCAAAAAACTGCTTCGATCTGTTCGTCATCAGCCACATCCACCTCATCACCACCGGAATCACCGTCAGCTTCAGAAGACGAAATAGAAGAAGATTCTGAAGAATGCTCAAAATATTCTGTAATAAATGGCAAGAAAGCAATTGCCAAAGCCAAAAGAAAAATTCCACCTAAATGTATTGTTACAACACCTGTAAACACAATGGAAGTCGATAGACTTATCTATCCTAAAACCCCAATTCCAAAAGTGACTACCACTTCAAGAAAGGATAGTGGTAGGCAGAGCTTTCCAAAAGCCCCCATCCAGCCATTTGAACAACTGAAGAAGAATTCTGACGCCCGACGGAATTCCGTAGCAGCTCCAAGCTCTGCTGAAATTCTAGCGGAGTCAGCTAAGATAATGTTTCCTGAGGCAACTCGTAAAAGTTCCCGAACTGCTACAGCCATTGTGACGGCAGCTACAACCAGTACTCGTTTGTTACAGGCCGCCGTGGACGCAGCGAAGAATAAAAGTAAGCAACAGAT
Organism: Hydrotaea cyrtoneurina; assembly: GCA_958296145.1. Taxonomy (NCBI): domain Eukaryota; kingdom Metazoa; phylum Arthropoda; class Insecta; order Diptera; family Muscidae; genus Hydrotaea; species Hydrotaea cyrtoneurina. The sequence goes on along the minus strand of OY282514.1, from coordinate 42,797,424 downwards.
CTCCAATACAATAACTACTGCACCGGTACCGGCAGCAAAAATCAAGTCACAAACATCTAAAAAAATTCAAAAACAAGACTTGAAATCGGAAGCGACGGCAGGACAACACTTGTCGCCGCAAGAACCCAAACAGAAGGAGTCACCAGTCAGTGGAACAGGATCTAGAAAATTACGTTTTAGTCGTCAGCAATCAGTTGTTTGTCATCTGGAGGATAGGATGGGGGAGAAAAGGAAACCAAAACCAATACAGAAATTGAACAATAGCAGCAACCTTAGTAGAATACGAGCAAATGCGTTCATTTACAAAGACGAACTTGAGGAGGATGAGGACGAAGATGATGTTACCGTAGATAATGACGATGAAAATGATGTAGACTACTATGTAAGGGAGAATAAAGCGAAGCCGGCCTCCAGGAAATCCTCAACCTCTCAGACACAAGTTCAAGAACAAGTGCCGCCAAAAAGTTCCACACCATTGCTAAATGTATCTTCTACGAGGGAACGAAGATTGACCCTAAGACAAAGTCGTGTAATAGCTCAAATAAAATCAGAAGTACAATCAGACTTGGAACAGGATCAGGATGAACCGCAAGCGGTAACCATACATGAACCAGAATATGTGCATGAAAAAATGTTTGTTGGGCCTAAAAAAACTGCAAAAGTTACGACAACGCCAAAGTCAACGCCTAAATCAACACCCAAGAAGTCTCCTCCAAAATCATCTCCGGTTAAACCAGAACTATCTTCGCCTGCTCGATTTTTCGACTTCACGAAAAGCGAGCGTTTGAAACAGTTGCGATATGCCTTTGAGCGACTACCCGATTACGATCTGTGGTATCGTGTCTATAAACGCCAAGATAACTGTCAAGAGAAATACTTTGAATATTTTGGTTCTACAAAATATCGGAAACTTCCCTATGAGTTGGGTCCTATTCCGTTTGAAATGTCATTACAGGGTTCTCTTGGATCTAAAATCTGTTGTAAGCTATGTCAGAACAAGGTTATTAATAAACAAGAGACTGAAGTTAAGCAGAAGGCAGCAAGGAGGGATCTTCATCTCGATTTGAAATCTGAAAAGGTTAACGAACTCCTAAACAGCAATAACCACAGAGAAGAAACAAACTGCTCTTCTAACTCTGCCGTTCCCACACAACAACAACATTCCAAATTATCAAACTCCACGACAGATTCCACAATGCAATATACGCACAAACATAAGAAACTACATTTGCTGCAACGATATCGTCAGGAACAGGAACAACAGGAGATATTGCAACGTCAAAAGCTAGAAGAACAAGTACAAAATAGTAATGCCCATAGGCTTTCCAATCAAGCCGAAGTAAAGACGGAGGATGTGACACGTAATCGACGGGAGAGAGCTGGTTCTATACATAGCAATGCCAGCAGTGGCGCCAGTAGTACAGCTACCTTCAGTAAATCGAAAAGAATGCATAAAAAACTTCTGAATAAAGCTGTATTTATGGCGCAACTGGAAATACCGCCTCGAAAATCTCCGCGAGAACATGCCTCCACCTTGGCTTTGGTCAGTTGTATTATAAAACAGCACAAGGATTCGTTGAGTAAGCCAAATTCCGAAATTGATGAACCAACAACACCTACGGAGTCAAAACCTATAATTTTACCTGTAGAAGATACTGAGAAATTAGCGGATTTGGCAAAAGCGTCCACACGTCTAAGAACACCTCCACCCGCTGTAGTGCAGTCACAAAAATCTGCCAGTGAATCTCCTTTGCCTCAAGGCGCGGTTATAAGTTCTCCGCGCACTCGCTCCCAGGCCGCCACACCCGTAGAGGAGCTACGTTTTGCTACTGAAATATCAGAAAATGTTAAGCGTATGCGAAGAGGACGTAATAAATATGACTATTCTCCACCATTCGTTGCTCGATCAGGGAGTTCTCGTAGAGCGGCAGCGAATAATGTTGCTTTGAATTTGTTTGGTAGACATTCAACAGGAAACTCCTCATACACATTATCCAGGCAAAGATCACGAACTCCAAATGTCAAAGTAAATAAATCCATTGCCCCGAACGGTAGTAAAACAAACAATGCCAGACAAAGAGTTGGAAGCTACCGAAATTCCACGAAAAAGAATGCGAAAACTATAACATCCTTTGTACGCAAGACGGGCACTAAGAGAGGAGTTCTTGAATTCGAAGCCGACTCCTCGGCATTGGACTCTTTAAAGAAGGCTACTACAGAGTACAAAAATCCTAAACTTTTGGAGTGGCAAATAGATAAATTTTTAACCTTAACTGGTCAAGATTACGATAACGAAGAGGAAGAAGACTTTGTCAAAGCAGAAACTGCGGCCGAAATTCCACCCGAAGAAGAACAAGATGAAGAGGAACTAGAAACGAACGAAGTTCTGTCGCATAATCTTCCCCCAGCACCGACACTGAATCCAATTATGCTGAACACGCCACCCGCCACAGATTACTTTTCTAGCGATTTCGATCTATACGACTTAATACATCAAGATGCACATGAGGAACACAAGAGCAATCATGGGCATAAAGCGCCCCATGATCGTCATTCTAAGAAGTTTAGCATATTCAATACAGCTCACATGCAAGGCTATTATCGCAAACGCAAATATCTGAAGGCAAATCGAACGGGATGGCCAAAAGTTACTCGAAAGAAGGCTGTTACCCGTCAGGAATCAAAGCAAAATAAAATTTATTTCCTCCAAAATGGCTCAATAAATGCAGATAATTCCGAAAAGAAAACAGCCGTAAAAGAGGAACAGGATGATGCCTGTCCAGTCGATGGTGTGGAAGATGTCGACAATGATCAAACAAGAGAAACTGTCGTAATGACACCGCCCGATTCAGAAGCAGAAATAGCGGAGAATGGAAATATTGGTGAACATCATAAGCCAGATGAGGAAGACAGTATAATAATGGAGGAGGATGAATCACAAATAGGTCTCAATGAAGATTCACAAACTGCTAATGAAGATGACGAGGATGACGAGGTAGACGAAGACCCTGAAGATGATAATGAAACTATGGCAGATTCTATAGAGGAAGAAGACAATCAACCTAAAGCCGATTCAGACGTTGAACTCGACGCTTACATGGAAGAAGCCGACGAAGATGACGATGAAGACAAAGAACGTGAAGACGACGACGACGACGATGAGGCTGAAGACGTTCAGGAGGCAGAATGCAAAAGGATTCTAAAGAAATCGAAAAGGTCTACAACGAAACCGTTTCTAAACAACGAAGATGATGAAGATTCTTACGGACCACAAGAGAAGCGTCTTCGATGCTTGGATGAAGCCTCCAACTTAAGTCCCATGGACAAATCACGATCGAATAATTTATGCTTACATACAGTGACAGCTTCCACACCTACCGCACCATTTATGCGAGCTTTGCGTCGTACTCCTCTATTGAATGGTAGCCTGGGAAGTTGCATAAGTCCCAGCGAAAAGGCCGGAGACAATTCCGATATTTTTACCGTTTCCTCCGATGGTTTGGAGACTGATCTCGATCTTAGCAACTCACATTCACAGCTAAGAAACACGGCTGATGATGAACACAACCATCACCATCAACTTCATCACGATCATTCAACCAATTCAGCAATAAACAATAGTACTACAACACCGAAAAGAAAATTTGATTTATCCAAATATGCACCCACAAACGCGGCCTCGTGTGCTGCCGAAGCGGCCACAGCAGCCGTAAAGTCTTTAGCCATCTCACAATTCTTGAAGAAGGAAGTACGTGTTACATGTCGTCGTTTGCGAGCACCGTTTAGACGGTTTCGTTATCGTAGATAGGGTCAGGGTTATCTTTTAATACCCATATTTGACTGAAAACAATATGAGAAGTAATAACAGCCAAAATAGTGAAATGAAGTGCTCTCTCATCGAGGGAGGCTAACATATAAATATGTGATACAATCGTTAGACATTTTCAAACTGATCTCGGGATGACTGTGTGTAACCTTGTCGTAAATAAATCTGTTAAAAAGTTTGATTATTGTGAAATATTAAAACGCTATTAAACTATACCTTAAATTATATCTAATCCGAAATTCTTCTAATCGGCGGTAAAGCGGTCCAATTTAATTAAGATCCTACTTTCTTGCAATGTCCTGGAGGCAATGTATAAAAAATAATTTAAATCGCCCAAATTTCATTGTGTTTCAATCTCTATTTTTTTCAAATAGCAAACGCTGCCATCATCCCGCAGATCTCACTTTTAGTAAATTACTGTCTTTTATCACATACAATAATTCAATAAAGTCGCCACCCTCTCGGGTAAATCATGGAAGAGCCTTCAAGTTTTATACAGAAATTCAAGAAAACAATGTATTCGTGCAAAAGTTGAAACAAAATTTTAAATATTTTTTGTATCATAATTTATATGGAATTAAAATAAATTTAAAGTAAATTGTTGTAAAAAGCTAAAAACAGCACTACTACAGACCCGAAAGTATACTACATATTTTTTTTTGTTATCTTTGTCTGCAAAATCCCTCCATTTATTGAGTTCGCGACCCCTTAATTATTAATTGTAATTATCTCTTTATATTTCTGTAATTCATTTTTTGTAATTTTGTTTGTGAAGTATTAAGTTTTTTCCATGTAATTTAAATAAACTGAAAAAGAATTCCCGTATAGGTGTTAAGAAGACAACTAACTAATATCCCGCTAAATGCCTATCCCTCTGCCGTTTGTTCTTCTTGTAAATCGATTTGTTTAGTTAAAATACCCAACCACAAATCAATATAATACAATTACCGTAAGTTAAGATAAGACTTAGTATTTAATTTTAAATAAAATTCTATTAAACTAATAAAACATAAATAGTAAATGGTCATTATTAATTATTAAATTTCTTTGTTATTATTAATTTATGTTTATATTTTTACAATACCCCAAATATACAACACATATATAGAGAGTAGTTAATGAAAAAGAAAAGAGAAAATACAAAAGCCGTGTGTAATCAATCTAAACTGATCGATCGTTCGTTCTATTTTATTTCAATTTTCATTTTGGTATTTGTAATGTTGCAAAACTACAGCCCTTCAATCATTCACACAACTTTCCCCACCACACCCCCCAAAACAACCAACCATCTCTACTACCCCATAACTCTGCAACATACATCTTGTAAACAATTAAATGTAAATGTAAAAATAAAACTATGGATTAATTGAATTTTTAATGTAATTTATAATAATCGTATTAAAAAATGAGTGGTAATATTTTCTTTTATTTTTTTTTCCTTTTTGAAAAAACAAAAATAAGTAAAAAAAAAGATTGTATTTAAAAAAATTAGGTTGTAACAATTTTATGTTGCAATAAAATAAAGAAAAAATAATGATTTAAAAAATTATGACGTATTATTTCCTTGATGAATTTAGGTTTTTCGAAGATTAGGACTAATGTAAATGTGGCCTATTTTGTCACTGTTCCTTTTTGCGACCATTTCCTTTACATTTTCGAATGCCCTTCAGAAATTTCAGAAATGTATCGAGTAATTTTTATTTTTTATTCATTTTATTTCATTTTTTAACTTGTAATTCAAAGCCGATTAAATTGAATTTACAATATGCACCAAAATGTTAAATATAACATCACAAACTACTCAGTTATTAAATCGATGGTTTAGGTTAGTTTAGGAAGGGTGGTACATCCTAAGATGCACCTCCACTCGGAGACCCATGGGGTCCATTGTGAATCCCTTCTATTTACAGCATAGAAAATATATGGAAAACAGAAACGTGTGAGAGTCCATGGTGTAATGTTAATGTAAGTCTGTTAGTCCATCGAGTACCCGCATCCCCCGTCGTTCAACCATCTAATGCCCCTTATATAACTAATAATGTTTTCAACACCATCGATGGTTTAGGGATGAAACATTTTCAGATATTTATGAAAAAAAAAAAAAATTATCAACGTTTGATGCAGGCATGCATACCATTTCAGAATTCTATTTGGTTCGGTTCAGTGGTTCACGAACGGTTATTCACTCTGACCTCACAATGGTGGTCACAAAAAGCGTTCGATTGTCGGACTGTATACTCAATTCCTAACTCCTCTCGCCGCAAAAGTACATATTTAGCGAATCTATTCTGGGATCTAGATCTAGATCTATCCAATGAAACGGATCATTATCCAAATAATGCTATTTTGTATAATAAAACTAGCTGACTCGTCAGACTTCGTCCTACCCATAAAAGTGTTGCCTTAGATATCTTTCTAAACGATTTTAAAGAAATAAATAGATGTAGCATATTTTATATGATTTTTTTTTATATTTTACTGCTCATTCTCCAAGTCATTTTTTTCCAGGAAGTCCAAATCTCATTCTCACACCTTCATAATATATGGTCGCTTAAAGTCTTGATAGATATGGACTGTGTAACGCCCCTTTGCTTACAAGGACTAAATATATGTTCATGACGATCTTTGCATCATTACGGCAGATATAGTGTTTTTTAGGGCGTTGCACCGCCTACTTTTTTTAGGACGAGTTTAATAGTTCAAGATATAACAATTATAAGATGTATTGTCTGTGCAACAACCCTTCGTCCGATGTCGACTTACGACAGTAATATATTGTGAAAATTATATTACATAATTATGGCAGATATAACTTTGCTTTAATAAAGAGCGTGGCACCGCCTACTTTTTTCAGGAACAATTGATTTCTTTGCTAATAGCATATGTACCACTTCCAGGAACCATCTGCCTACACATTGTATTGATTACTAAGCAATTTCCATTTCCATTTTAGATCTACGAAAATTGATCAAATATGAAGAACGCATGGGCGTCAATACTCACCAGGATGATTACTTTGAAAGTCTATTCCGTAGAACTACAGCTAGTTTTCGAGCCAAACTTGATAAGGAAAATGTGCCCAAAGGGCCGGTACAGAAACGTCGTTCAAACGACGACAACATACCAACAACAAGCAAACAAGCTCAGGGGAGACAACGAGTTCTACAAGACCGTAATCGCCAGCGAGAACTTTCAACAACAACAACCACAACAACTGATACTAGTTTTGTGGTCAGACCATCAAAATCACCAACAAAACAATCACAAAATCAGGAACAGAAAGGTCATGCTACTAACATCACCAATACTTCCTTGAAATCCATTGTTGAAGATCTTGTGGCACAGATTTTACGGGAAAAGTTTTCAAAATCTCCCGGGAAATATACGCATAAAGGGGTGTTAGAGGAAAGTCTAAGATGTGCCCACATGGATTCAGCTGCAATGAAATCCGTGGTACAAGATCTTGTTAATAAGATTTTGAAAGATAAAGTTTCCGGGCAACGTGACGTGCATGATGGTGGTTCGGGACCTCTTAAATCCACTATCGAAGATATAGTAAATGAAAAACTGAAAGAACAACTGTCTAAGTTACCACAAACTGCCGACGTACACAATTTGAACCGAGAGTTAACGCAGAAATTGAATATATCTAAAGAGAGGGCACAATCCGCCAACTCAAGCAAGACAATGGACTCTCAAGCTTTGATGGCAGAATTGTTGTCAAAGGATGATCCAAAATCTCAGAGTAAACCATATTCAGCCGCCAATCAACGTCCATATAAGGGCCGTTGTCCAACACCAGAGTGGGAACAATTAGGCGAAGCTACTAACATAAAACGTTTACCCAGGACTAGAGCCAAAGCACCAGAATGGAACCAGCCGCCGAATGGGAAAAATAAACAGCGTTCGACAAGTGCTCAAAGGGTTGTGCGATCAGCCAGCCCCCCAGTGTCCTCGAATGGACGCAGTTCCAGATCCCATGCCACAAGAGGAAATGGCGTCTTGAGTAAGTGTGCCTTTGATTTAACATTCTAGAATATTTATTTAATATTATGTGTTGTCGTTTCTTAAGTTCGCCGTTCAGATTCTCAAGGCCGCCCGCGTAAGCCCACTAACTCGGACCCGGTGGCTTTGTATCAGTATTATAAAAGTGAATGGGATCACTTCCGCAAGCAGATTCCCGGAGAGACTAATCACAATCGTTTGCGTTGGCATGTGCGACAACGCTTATTGGACCCAGAATGATTAGAGCCCGACTTAAAATGCATTTATTTCTCTATATGAAATTTGATTTGTTCTGTAATATAAGTTAAGCTTTTGAAAGAAATACAAATTTAATAAATAAAAACGCAATGTTGTTGTACAACTTTTAGAGGGACAGATATATACGAGTTACATACGGATTTTATAGGTGTGCAAGGCAATAACAGAAGTGTGATTGCTGGCGTTGTGCTGTGTGTAAAGACTGGTCGCCAGAAAAGGCTAAAAACTCATATTAATAGAATTGTTTTCCTGAGTTTTTACGAATATGTAATACAAACAAATTTAAATGAATAACCACTATAAAATTCTAATCCCCTGAGAACCGAAATAGTCCAAATTATTGTTTATATGGATAGGTTCCTTTTTAATATTTTGTAAGTGCCATAAATTGTCGTATCACGAAAACGTCCGATTTTGTTGAAATAGATTTTAAAAAATTTCAAATTGTTCTCGAAATTATTTAATAATCTGCTTTAAGTGCCTTTTAATCTGAATGACAGTTGCAGAGTTATAAACATGTAAAGTCAAAAATGTTTTTATTATTTTTTTAAATCGGAGGAATTCGAAAAATACTAAAAGTTTTCATTTTCAATAGTTTATCATAAACACCATATCTTACAAAGAAAAATAGGTGGTATGGATCATTAAAATAGCGATTTGTTATTTAGATAACACATCAGTTTGGAAATTATAAACAAATTTAAAACTATTTTATGGTTGTTCGGTTGTTCTCCAAGCAAGACGGCGTGGAATTCGAATTTGGATATAAATCTGCCATTAGGAATTGGATTATACGATTTCATTGAAATTTCACACAGACCTAGCTGAAGTGTGTTCGACTAACCATCCGGAAAATTTTGTATTTATAGTCCAATATGCCTAATGGATACGATTGTGGTTAACTCTCTGTTTTGACGATGTCGATCGAATGTGTTTTTCGATTGACTTGTCGTTTCGGAACGATAATCTACTATTATTCCATGAATTAGGAATTTTTTTTAAAAAAAACGTATATATTTTGTTGAGACGTATGACCTGTTTCTGGATGTCGAACGATTGCGACTCGGCGTTTTGGAAACCAAAATTTTTATTTTTTAAAAATGTATGTTTTGTCAAGTACAGCCACAAATTATGCTCTGTGAGATTGGTATTGTAATGTTATAATAGACAACATCCACCAGCTCATTTCAATTATAAATTGCTTATTATAGTTTATGAAATATCGGCATACTTGTCAGAGGTATAGGCATACGGATTTTTTGTTTTCTATCTAATTTTTTAGAAAAAAATACTCCAATGTTGTTCATTTTCAACCGATTTCCACAGACAAGGTTTTATTTTTTTCCAAACCAAATGATATTAAATCCACTTGCATGGAATATTGTAGAGGAAAATGAAAAATCTGTATACACTTTTGGAGAATTTTCAGCAAATTTATGCAACGGAGATAAAATGTTATACTCAGTTCGAAAGTCCAAACCTCGGTCTTTCCAAAAGTGATTGGCATTTCAAAGCGGTTTTAAATGGCTGTTTAAGAGCACATAGTCAGCTGTTTAAGAGCACCGCTGTGATCATAATTCTGTTTTCTGAAGAGCTTGAAACTGTTTTGTTAACATCTCGACTAGGCTTATAAGACTTTTGACCACGATTCAATACATGTTAAGATAATACAAAATTTTTAAACTTACTAGACCGAGTGATTCAAAAAAAAAAACAAGAATAAAAAGACAGAAAAAACACGTTTTTTGGTTGAAAATTTGAATCATCCTCACATATGAACTTAGACCTCCAAGAATACCATTTTAACACCGATAAGGTGCCTGCATCCGTTCGTCTGCACCATTTGGGAGAATGAATGCATGCATCATGATTAGAGTTGGGTATTTCTCGAAAAAATCCCAATCTCGATATTCGGGATTTCCCGAAATAACGAAAATTTCAATTCTCGAGATACGGGATTTCCCGAATAACGAAAATTTCAATTCTCGAGAATTCTCGAAATATCGGGAAAATTCTAAAAAAAACTAAAATCAATGAATTTTATAAAATATTCTTTTTATTTATTTGTATTACTTACTTCAATAGCGTGACAACTCAAAATACGATTTTTGAGGAGAACCGTTAACAGATCTTACTTAGCAAGTATAGGAAAACCTCATGGGTTTCCCGAATAAAGTGCAGCCCTGAGATATGTTTGTATAACACACGCAGAATAAAAGTCAACTTAAAGAAGAGATTTACAGCTTTTTCTTGAGCAGAACAATAAAAAGTGAGTTTTTAATTTTGACACTATTGAATTAAGTGTGTATTCTCTGATCGGACTGGATAGAGGAAGTCTAAGAAATGCAAAAGGAGTCATCACAGATCACTGCTCAGTTAGGGCTATGACCAGCAGATGGGATAGCAGATCTCCAGACTTCTGCAGGATGTGCGAGGATGACGACGAATTAGAGACAATAGAACACATCATTTGTCATTGCAAGATTGAAGCCAAAACTCGACGAACTGATTCCGCCCTATCAGTGGGTCTTTAGGCCGAATAAATCCACCGTCGACCAAATCTTCACACTTCGCCAGATCCTGGAAAAGACCCATGATATGCAAAGCGATACATACCATCTATCCATCGACTATAAAGCCGCCTTCAACACGCCGATAAGAGAAAAATTGTTTGAAACCACGTCTGCGTATGAGATCCCATTGAACTTGTACGCCCCTGTAGAATGACTCTGAGTGACACTAGTTCCTCAGTAAAAATAGGAAGCGACCTATCCGAACCATTCACTACAACAAGAGGTCTTCGACAAGGTGACAGCTTATCGTGCAACTTCTTCAATATATTAACGGAGAAAATATTGGAAAAAGCCGAAGTTAACAAAACAGGCACAGTGAACACCAAAGGCCACATACTACTCGCATATGCAGACGACATTGAGATCGTCGGTAAGATAGAGCGAGATGTAACTGGTGCTTTTTCCAGAATTGAGAAGGAATCAGCGAAGATGGGGCTAATGCTGAACGAGGACAAAACAAAATTTATGCTTGCCACTGCTAGGCAAACGTCGCGACGAAAGAAAGGCGACATAGTGAAGGCCGGCAATTGCAACGTAGACCTTATCATTCACGTGGCCCCTAAGGAAGAAGACGCAAGGTGTCAAATCACAAGATCTCGGTGGCCAATTGTGATCACCTCTTCGAGAGATAACACGGTCCGGAAACTTTTTAGTTTTGCGAACTGTGACTGCAAGATTTCCCACCATTTTTGTAGTGAATTTTAATAATTTCGATGCGTTGTTGAAGCGTTTATCGTTCCATTTTTGCCAAATGTGAAAGAATAAAAGCTTCGAAAGTGACAGCTACCGAAATGCCGGGTGATTCAAAATGACACCTCTTGTTGGAGAACCCTGTATAACAATCAAAGACCATACAGAGGGCAGATGTGTATTAAATGGAATAAAACCAATATTTTCTCTGATCTCCTTTGTAAAACTGGTGCTGACATCTGGAGTGAGCTCCGAACAAATGCATCGGAAAACGACTTGCGACGTCTGCCCTCTGTATACTCTTTGGGTATTACAATAAATACTGAAACCATTTTTCATATATAGATGTCGCTGTCGCATTGGTTCTTGTCTGCAATTTTTAGACAAATTACCACAATTAATACGTGTGTTTTAAAAATTGTTGGTAGATGGCATTAAATGTCATGTTGTTTCCATAAAACGAATTATTTTTATAAACAACGTCAAGTTAGGTTTTTGTAAGTGTATATTAAATGCTGTTCCTTAGTAAGCGAATCACAACTGGGGCAAATTGTCTGAATAACGTTTAAATGGAAAGAAAAATAAGAAAAAATGTTTGGAAAATTCGGGAAAACCTGTTCGTTACAACGTTTGGACACACTAGCAAAGGAAACTCAAAAATGTGGTAAAATATCGTATAACTGTGGACGACACATGGATTCAGACGAACTTAACAACATTTATTTCGTGCAAATATAAACGTTTATGACAAACATTTGAGAAATGTGTGTTTTGTACTTGGCCAAAGGCATATTACCAGAAGGCATAGCTTTGGAGCCGCCGTAAGTGAGATTCGGGCCGGTACTTGTTATGATTGTAAAATCGGTGAGTTGTTAGAATATCTCAAAGTGGAATATATCAAAACAACCAAAAATGTATCAAATATAGCATCTTGGACATTCCATACAAATGATAGAATGTTTAATAATTTTGGAATAATGAAATAATAAGTTACATAGGATACAAATTCATAATATGAAATGTTTCAAAATAAATCTACGAGGGAATTTATATATTTAGACAGACACTCTTGATGCTGATTATGAGGTTGACAATGTTCACTTGACCCCCTACAGAATACCGCCCAATTACAATACGTTCTCGAGTTTATCTAGAGTTTAAGGTCCTTCAGAATGATGTCAAGTACGGCTTTCACAGAAACCGAATGCTGTGGTCGAACTCTTTACCGAATTATTCACGCGAAAGCAATTTCGTGACGCTGAATGTTTCTAACCCACTTAGGGCCAATTAATGAGTCAAGGTTGATGTTCGTTTTTAAACTGAAGTTAAACTTAAAATTCATTTTTTCAGTCTACGTTTAAACGCAGTTTAATCGTTCAATTTTGAGCGTTTAAACTACAGTTTAATAGCCATATGATTGTGACAGCACTCAACGAAAAATAAAAGAAGCATCAAAATTATTTTGGTTCAACAAATTCCACAAATAAAATAAATTACATAAATAAAGCTGCTGTGTAATTTTGTTGGTGCTGGAATTGGTTTGCGACTATCATCAGTTCCATACATGTGTCTTTTGCCCGTGCCAGACACATTTGGCAGACTTTTTAATGCTCATATTTTTTCTAAAATTCTTGTGTGACCAAAATCCACAACAAAAGTTGAATATCATTTTAATTATTCACATCACCAGTCCCATACATGTGTCTTTTGCCCGTGCCAGACTCATTTAGCAGACTTTTTTTAATGCTCATATTTTTTCTAAAATTCTTGTGTGACCAAAATCCACAACAAAAGTTTAATATCATTTTAACTATTCACCCGAAAAATTTGGTTTCTGATAAAAGTGTATCATCAGCCGAAAACGTGGATTATTTTGACTGTCCACTCAAAAACGTATTTGATAATTAAACTCAGTTTTATTGGAAACTAAGTTTTACCAAATCTGGTTTAACTACGATCTCTCTGGATCACAACTGCCAATTTAGTTGCAACAACCCACTGAGCCGACGATCTTGAATTGGTTTAGGTTTAAACCACATCTATTCAGGCCAGAGCTTGTAACGTGGATCAGACCTATCCAGCTGTGTTACCGGATGTATGTCTCCGGCCACATCGCGTAAACAAAAAGCGAATAACCTACTCCTAGTGTTTACTCTTACTGGTCACTCACACTGTCTACTGTCTACGCCTAGACATGCTCTACCTGCAATACAAACTATCGAAGGCCCGTTCCCGTTTGAATGGAGAATGGAACAAAAGTCCAAGATCGCCCCGGACAATTTTTTATTTATGGTCCATTTGCAAACTTTTTAATTGAATAAGATAAGTAAGTCTGAACTTATTCACGTACAAAAAGAGGGCAACAAATATTTTATTAAATATTTTCCATTTTTAACAAAAATATGTTTTTCAATCCCGGCTGAACTTTTTCCATTCCAATTTAGGTCAAGTGAAGATGCACAATTATAAAAAATAATAATATCAAGCGTAATGTTTATGTTTATGAAAATATTTCGTCACACAGTTGGGGGGAAGAAAAGTCGTACATAAAAAGTCGCAAACCATAAAGTCGATAAGCACAGGTCGCATAACACTCTCTAAGTTATGGGCTTTAATTTTGGTATAACCAGTACTGTACGGGGAACCTCAATTTTAATTTAAATATGCACATTCATAGTAAGTCTTTGATGCAGCAATTACACCTCTTCCCATCTTAACCTCTCATTGTGGTACGCTGACTTCTATCACTTTCAAGACAAACGATTCATATCTACAGTCTACTAAGTTTAAGTTGTGTTCCTCCAACAATAGTATTTCGTTATGATTATGTAATTAATTATTGCCCTGCCAGTCGCTCCGGCGTTACCAATTAAGAACTGCTCTCCGGCTTTGCCAGTTAAGAGGACCAAACATAATAAATTTCAATAATTAATAATGTGCTAACAAAACGGATGTTTGCCAGTGTTATAATAGTTTTATTGTTACTCCTCTTGGTTGTTCTTACAAATAGTTAGAGCGTATTCTAATAAATCTAGAAAATTATCTGTAAATCGACACCATTTAGTTACTCTGGCCTGGTGTTGGTGTGGCTTGTGGCAGACAGAAGTCAGCAGGCAGGCAGACACCATACAGCAGGGAGAGAAGATTACATTGTTGTATCCATAATGAGCTCGCAGTGTAATGGATGTGCTCCCAAACAACTTAAGCAAGTGCGTACTTGTGCCACAATGATGCACTTTGGAGAACTTTTTCGGGTATTGTTTACGGCTTCCATGGAAAGATAATGTTGGCCAGAAATTTATGTGTTTACCTTGCGGAGTGCTTAAGCAAAAGTTAATAAACAGCAAATGTTTGCGACAGCAGTCGACAGTCTCGGTTCTCGGTCGGGCCCAATGAAAACTTAGCTGGCAAGTGGTGGTGATTGGTTGCCTAGATTTCATTTGTGCTTGTACTTGTGTCATGTTCCTACTGTGTGCTGTCTTCGTCCCAAATGAAAGTAAAGTAGGTTATGCCTAAGTAAAGATATTCATAGATAAATATCTGTATGTATACATATATGTACATACATATGCTCCAAAGTGCTACGACAAAATAGAAGGCCCAGAATATGTTTGGTTATATTTGCAATTTATATGGGAACGAGTTCACTGGATTGTACGGTCCAACATGTGTCCATGTGTGTTACGGTCAAAGAGTGTTTATTAATTTTAAACCAAAGAAAATAGAAAGAAATACTGTCATGGGATTGTGTATGAAAGATTTCAAATGGTACGAGCTCATACAATCTACGAAGCAACAATTACACGTCTTTTAATTGGAGTTTTGACAATAAAAATGAGGTTTTTGATAAGAAATCGCGAATATATACCAAACTACTAAATTACAAAAACAAAATTCCAACATAATATCCTTTAGCAATACACTTAGTCTAATGTTTCTCCAATTTTTGTATCCACTCAAAAAATAAGATTTTTCGAGGATCATAAAATAGGCATTTGTTTGATCAATAATTTCATCCTTGGAGCTGAATCTCTTTCCACCGAGTCATTTCTTTATGTTTGGAAATAGAAAATAGTCACTGGGATAATATGGCGGATGAGGTACCAAATCGTAACCCAATTCATGAAATTTTGCCATAAGGACTGTACACGTGTGGTCCCGTACATTATCTTGATGAAAAAGAACTTGGTGATATGGCGTCGTTTTTTTTTTAAATCCTCGTTACATCGCTCCAATAATATTTTTTTTCCTGTTTTCGCTTATTTTCTGAACCCAATTTCAATTTCATCGAAATCTATTTTTTCAAAAAAATCGAAAATTTCGAAGGGTTAACCCCATTGCTAAATTTTTGGTCAACAATTTTTTTTCCGAATTTCCAAATCTTTTGCTCTGGGATGTATTCTGCCATCGAAATGAGGTAATTATATGGTGTATAAAACATTAGTAATTACAGATTATTGGGCAAAAAATACATTTTAACAGCGCACCATCGGATTCACAATAAATCCTATGAAATTTATTGTATCATACAACTCTCAGTGGATTAAAAATAGTCCTAAAGGGCAGCTTTAATTTGGTACTAATCTTGTGGCGATATCTTATTCCTCTGCTGAAAAAATGTCCAAACAGTTTCAGGGGACTTTCGAATCTCTCGAATTTTGAGAAACCTAATTTTCTGAACCCAATTTCTCCCAAACTATTTGTTCAATGTAAAAAATACAGTCTGGTTTAGATTAAGGTCCGCTATGCATGAGCAAAATTTCATCGAAATCTATTTTTTCAAAAAAATCGAAAATTTTTGGGAAAGACGTTGAACAAACAGCAACGCTTGTAAACAATTATAATGTGTTGGTTTCTCAAATTATCTGTGAACGCTCGTTATCAAAATAAAGGGAATTCAAGCAATCCGTGTTGACAAATTTGGAATATCGTTGACTATTTGGCCACATCCTATGTTATCAGTTCATGCACGTTTGGTCATACTTTTTCTATGAGTGAAGATAATCTATACGGATTATCCCGCGTGCAGCCCAAAGTCACCTAGGCCTTCTTCATACACCCGGAGAAATGCATTGTTTAGACTGCTGCTTGGTCTCCGGAGTGTTGTAATGGATCCATGTTTCATCCACAGTTACAAAACGCCGCAAAAACTCGAATTGGTGTTAAACAACTTCAAACGATCCTTTGACGATATCACACGAATACGTTTACGGTCAGTTGAGAGCAAACGCGGCACCCATATTGTTTTCCCCCACAGCTTTCTTAAACCCAACTGATCATGTAAAATCAAAACCACACTGCTATATGAAATGCGTATATCATCAAAAATCTCCCGCTCTTTTACTCTTCGATCGGCCAACATCGTGGATTTTTTTACATTTTCAGATGTATTAACTTCAATTGGCCGTCCAGAACGTTCAGCGTCATTTGTACTTGTGCTACCACAGCGAAAGACAGTAAACCAATATGTTACCATTGAAATCGGCGGTGCAGAGTCTCACTAATACGCTCAACGCAATCTTGATCAACGTCATCCTGTCTTGAAGAGTTTTAAGAATGCTACAAAAAGCGCTTATTCGTCGTGCGCCAAAAATCCATGACTGACAGCTCGGTATGATAAATATCAAATTATTTTGATATGTGGGCATGGCATCATACCATCATGCTCGTGTAACAGATCTGTTGACATGCAAAGTACAAAATTTCATTTCAAGTTAACATTCGAAGTGTTAAGAATGCGAGTTTTTGCGGGGATTTATTGGAAAGAAGTTGAAATAGAAGCGACAATCGATTCTGTGAAAGGTCAGGTGCTGCAACCAACTCGCGGGTTTATAAATAGACTACTGTCAAATTTTTAGAGAGTTCCGTCATATAGTGTGTGTTTAACTATTAACCCATGCCAATTGTCAAAGCAATTCGTTAATTCTTTCGAACGTCATCGTGCGAACCAGCCAAAGAGGCTCAAACGACATAAAAAGCCATGAATCGAATTCTATCTTTGAGGTCTTGAATCGACGTTGGGCTGTTGGGGTAGACCTTATCATTCACGTGGCCCGAAAGGAAGAAGTCGCAAGGAGTTAAATAACAAGGTCTCGGTGGCCAATTGTGATCACCTTTTCGAGAAACTTTTCCCGTAAAAGAGCAATGGTTTCATTGCTTGTGCGCCATCTTGTTGAAAGTAAACGTTGTCCAGATCAATATCATCCAATTCCGACCATAAAAAATCATAAATCATCTCTCGATAGCGCACAACTGTTGATCCAACCTTATTTTCGAAAAAGTAAGGTCCAATGATTCCGCCGGACCATAAATGGATGGAAAGGCTTCTCAACAATAACTCTTAGGTTTTCCGAGCCGCAGATACGACAATTTTGCTTGTTGACGTAGCCACCAAGGTGGAAATAGGCCTCATCAGTCAAGATGATTTTTCGATAGAATTCCGGATATAAAAGGTTCCCGAAGGGGTGTTTGGGAAAATATTAACCCATGCCAAGTTTCAAAGAAATTCGTAAATTCTTCGAAAATGAATGTGCGAACCATCCGGAAAGATATACATTCATGGTTCAAACGAATTAAACCGTCATTAATCGAAATTGGTTCAAAGACACCTAGGGTCAAATGTGAATTGTTCTGTATGTAAAACTTTTGGGTCGTATAAAATAATGTATACCCTCCTACCCGTAGGGTGAGGATATGAATAATGCTCGAAAATTTTCGAAACAGGAAGAAAACAATAAAATTTTGGTAAAAACCGTTAAACATGTCACAACATTTTGGCAAAAAACTATTGCGAACTCTTAGGTCGTTTTCAGTAGATCGCTGAGGGTATAAAAACCAATCTACTTTTCATGTTTTTATTAAAAAATATATTGTTTACTCTAGACTGCGTTCCACAAATACACAGATCTCTCTAAGAGCTATTGGAATTCCTTTTTCGTTTGTATATCTTGGCGCAGTTTCACAATGTCGCTCTGGTTTGATACGTAAACTGTAGCGTTATTAGTTCTTACAACACCCCAGCTGGAGTTAACATACCTCTCCTGCACTGTAATCAAAATAATACAACACATTAAGGTGGTAAATGCAAAGGTTTCCCATTTTACAAAATATAAAAACAATAATGCTTTGAGATTGCTGCTGCACTGAACAAATGTAGTATTGTTGTACTCGATGTTGTTGTAGGTATGAACATCCAGTACAATAAAATCGCCCACTTAAATATTTGAAAACGCATCCAGGGCGCGCTGCACTTCACCAAAAAAAAAAAAAAGGTAACAATAACAACAATCATTAAAAGTTGTTAACAAAACTTCAAGTGCATAATTTTATTATTCTATCTTTGTTTCGTAGTTAGTTTTACTTTGGTTCGTACACAATGGCGAAGAGAAACAAAAGGTAATAAATATTATAACAATAACCATTAGGGAACAGGGAGGATAACAATGGCCAAGCTGGAAATGTTAACTATTGCGTTCAGGTTTTTTGTTGTTGTTTTGGGATGATGTAATCACATTACCAGAGGGGGGGATCCGTATTTTTCGTATAAGTAGGATGCAGAGTACGTATATTTATTTTATTACAAATTTAATCTTTAGCAGCTTTTAAATATAAATATGGGAACATTCGGTATATGACCCGAACCACACCAGAAACCCAGTGCATTCATTTGGAATAGGGTGGAAAAGGGAAAAGCCTGGACAATCACTGGGATATAGACACTGTGCCAGTGTATCGGTGTCTCGCAGATCAGGAAAATCGAATTAGAAGAGGATATCTTAGATGACCTTATGGTCGTCACAGGAATGGACATAAGGATTTGAAGAATTCCTAACGTTAAAAAAGGGGTCGGGTATCTGAAGAAGAAATCAGGAGCTCACAACAGGTCTAATTGCTGGCCCAGGTGTATGTCAACAACATGAGACCGTTCTTCCGTTTCAACCTAACCTAACCTACTCGTTGGTAGAATTTTCACATTTCTTCGGAATAGACGATTTTTAACACTCTATATAAAACCATGTAACCATTACAAATGGCTGCTAGTGATGACCGTCTGTGGACAGGGTTAGCTTCAGTGGCGGCTTTCGTCATGGAGTTCTGTATGCGTTGCCATTGTTCGCTGATATAATTGGCAGTAGGATGATATAACAGGAGAAGGTGAAATTTCGTGAAGTGAGCGGTAGGTTGCAATTGCAGCTTTTCAACGTATATCTTTCGCTTAGTGTCGTGTCGTTTTGCTGCTTGCATGTCGCTTGTGGCGGCGAAATCGGTCAGACTTATTTCCGTGTCAGAGGTATCTTCGTTGAGGTTACATTTTTCAGCGATATAACCAAAGACGTCCTCCCTGATTACTTTGGCATTAAAATACCCTAGAACGATTGTAATGTCATGGCCAGGCGCTCACAGAACGTGTCTTTAGTCGTCACAATGGCGGGATAAGCAGTAAGATGAATTGTAACAAATATCGTCATCTACTGGCAACAAGGTCATCATATTCGTCTGTTCTCGACTTAGGATGGTTCTTACATTTCCAATGCATATCATCTTTGTCTAAAATTGGTACATCTTTCGAAGACTAACACTCACAAAACTATCACTCATAAACTCCAAAACGTGTGTACACATTTCTTAAATTTCATTTCTTTTACTTTTTTCTATACTTTTCGGTCAATTAACGGAAATGACAAATGCTTATACAGCATTTGACACAAAATTGGGCGAGAGTCAGATTTCGAGATTTCAAGTTATGATGAAATTGTTCTCCGACTATACAAAAGCGAACAAGAATCACGTTTAAACGCCTTTCCCAAAACCCGTTCAGAGTCAAATGTGTTATTATGCAACAATAAATTCACATTTATCCATTGGGTGGACGACAGTGCTTAAAGCAAATATCTTATCACAGGAACTAAATGAATATTACTATATACCCTTACAATGGGAAACAGTTAAATGAAACTGTGAAACACGCGTAAAACCGGACTGTCGTATAATATCAGCCCGATTCTGATTACTCCCGGAGAATTTACTTTTTTTCGAGAACAATATCCTCCTTTTCTCATCAAACCAAGTGAAAAAAATAAGGGACATATAATTTCGATTATTCGGAGTCAGATGATTTGTTTGTTTCCTGGTCTGTTTAAACTAGGAAGATTTTCTTCTCGGAAAAATTGAAATTCGCCGGGAATTATCTCCCCGGGAGTATTCAGAATCGGGCTGTATATCTCCGATGTGATGGAGGACAATACTTTTCAGTTTGTTTCGTTTGTCACAAAACCTAATTTATTTTTGAACCACAACAAAAACATGTTTCCGTTATTAAAGCTACAAATAAACTTAATATTTTCATATTTAACCAAACAAGAGTTTCTATATTGAATTCTGGCGAAAAAAAACGAAAACAGTGGTCCAGAAACCAATTTCATGGATGACTTTTTTGTTTTAAGTTTTTGTTTACACATTTTAATGTAAAAATTCATTAAACATTTTTTTATTTCATATTAAAAATTTTCACTTTTTCATATTTGTAAGTGATATTTAAAAAAAAAAATTAAGTTCTCCACAATTTTTTCATATTAAAAATGTTCATTTTTTTCCTATTCTATGAATTTTCCCTATTTTTCGTTTTTGATATACGCTTTGTTGATTTTTTCCTCCCATACAAATTGATACACCCTAATGTCCAGCATTTTTATTGTCAGTTAGGTGACCCTTGTTATTTTCGAAATTCGTCAGTTGGACAGGGACATCTTCCCAATTAGGTGTTTGAACATTTCAACTTCGAGTCAATATTGTAACACTTCCTTAAATTGTTCTTTTTCCGTGCATTATAGAGCCGACACTACTACTATTTGCGAAAATTCTCTCCTTCAACTGGTAGAGGACATGGCTAAACATGCGATACTAAGCTAATCTAGAAGATCCATGTTGTGGGTGAGGGTATGAACAATCGACATTTCAAAGCCTTCAATATCGTGGAGCCATTAAGTTTAGCCAATTTTTATTTTCAGGTCAACATGAACTCGTTCGTGCACAATTTGTGCTACTATTTTGAACGTCAAGTCAGTTCATACCATTTTTATTTGTATTCCTGTAAAATGTTCCGTATTTTCCTTGATATCGCAACTAAGAAGACGACACTTGTCAACTAAAAATATTCCATTTTTTATTGTGTCATTCACTTTTTTTTTCCCCATCCGCTATAGTTTGTGCATACGAGGAGTTCCATATTGCCAGTCATTGGGCCAACAATAACAACACCATAAACATGAAAAATAACACCAACTCGGTGAGATGAGAAAAAAAAATTGAATTTCGATTGATTGCTTTCGAAGTTGACGACATCATCGATAAATCAAGCTATGACTTGCACTTGCAGCAGCAACAATATTCGAACCCAAATGTTAAACGAGGTACGTCTGATTTTCACAACCCAACATTACACCTGTGAATTTCATTTCATTTATTAAGTCAATGGACAAATTTACCAAAATATCCCCTCCTTTGTACAAAGTGTCAGCTGAGAAAAAAGCATATCTGAGGTGTAAGGATCTGTTGGAGGCAGGAAAATATTATATATATATTTCTTAATCAATACAGCCTATTGTAAATTCGTTTAAACTCACAACGTTGCGCGTTAAAAAAGAGTAAAGGTTTTTTAATTCTTCAATTATTAAACAATTGAATCTCATGGGAATTCAGGCGGTTTAAAAAAATTCGAATGGTACTCCGAATTTGTTTACATGACTTTCCATGCTTTGAATTCCCATACTTATTGCATACACCTCGCAGACTTTTAGTACATCCGCATTTGTGCAATTCATGTACGACAGAATGTACAGATCAAATGAGTTGAAATGTTGCAGTGTGGCATAGAGTATATCCCGACATAACAATGTAACGAAATATCAAATATTGATCTGAATTTCTCTTCTATATTTTTTTTCTATATTAGGGAATACCTAAATATTACACCCTGAGGCATAAAAAAAATACTTCAAGCATTGTGGGAAGGACAACAGGAGCCGAGTGGTGGAAAAGAACTCAACAGAGTTCTATTTCCGGCAGTTTAATTTCGAATTCTTCATAAAGGTACAAATTTAGAAATTGGTGTGATTCTCGAGCTGACCAAGAAAAAAAAATGTTGTAGAGCAGAATTAATTCTAATGAAGGCTATAACATTCTAGAGGAACTTTGAATGTGTTTTTACTAAAATTGGATATACCCGCAGACAGTGGAGGTAAGACGATCTTGAAAGGAACAACAAATGTATAGAGGGCAGACACTCTGAATACCACATGGGCAATCTAGTGTGTTTTTGAATCATGTGTTGTATGTTATTTTGACCGTCATGGCACATTGACCACAATATTTCACCCGCTAGCCTGATACGAATTTTGCACACAGATTTCGAATTTGAACGGCTATGATAACATGTAAGACTGACGCATCTGGGAATTGGAAAAAACGCACGTGCTCGCAGAGAAGCCAATGCATCCTCAGGAACAAAGCATCATTGTACATTTTTGTTGGAAAAAGCCATTTGTGGATGAAATGGGCTTCACCAGTCAAGATGATTTTTCGATGAAATTCCGGACCATTTTCATGCATTTCAAGGAACCAATCAGCAAAGACGACGTTGTTGATGATCGGCCTTATAGAGTTCTTGTGTTAACTGAACTTTATAAGCCTAAAGTCCCAAGTCTTTATGCAAAATACGGTGTATTGACATTTGTGGAATGCCCAATTCAAAGAACGATCAGGAATGGGTTTTCTTCAACACTTTGGGATACAGCATAAATATTCTCAGTTGTTCTTGAGCCACCTGCACGGGTTTATTCTTCCCATCACTAACTTGTGCCAACAGCTCGATTTTTTCCACCAATTTCTTTATTGCGGTCCGACAAGGTGCTTCACGACTACCTAAAAATGCTTTAGTTTTGCGAACTGTGAGTGCAAGATTTTCACCATTTTTGTACTAAATTTTAATAATTCCAGTGCGTTGTTGAAGCGTGTGTAATGGCGTAGTTTGTACTTGTCAAATGTCAAAGAATGAAAGCTTCAAAAATGACAGCTACCGAAATACGGGGTGATTCCAAATAAACCCCTCTTGTTGGAAAACCCTTTTAGTTTGCGATCCTTAATAGAGAAAGTGTAAGGAAAATTTTTCGTAATATTTTTAAATAATTCTTTTTTAATTTTTAGAGTTTCTGGATAAAAAAATATTCACGATTTCAAAACCAACCAGAAAGCATTTTTTCTTAAAAAAAAAAGATTGTCGAAATATTGCAAAAAACATTTAAATCGATACCAACGCTACGAAATTTACTTTTATTTGGGTACTGAACAAGCTTAAACTTGTAAATTTTAACAGAATTGATTCATTAATTTTTAGAATTTTTTTTTAATCAGCACCAAAATATCAAAAATTTCAAAAATTGAAGGGTTTGGCGCGACCTAAAATTTTTTAAATTTATGTTTTCGCATACATATTAAGGTTCTTTCCGAATGTGAAATTTTCAAATTTAAAAAAGTGTGTCCTCACCCCTCCCTACTACACAGCTCTTGCCACAGATCTTTTGCGCTGCGTGTTCGGTAATTGAGAGAAGTTCCCCGTCTGTTCCTTCATGGAATGTTAAGGAAAATAAGTATGTAAGTTCGGTAATCGTGCTATCAGCCGTTATCAACTGGCTAGCTTGATAGCGGCTTGAAGCTGAAAGACCGATGTTATGGGAATTCTCTATTAACGATTCAGGTCCTTACGGCGAATATCGAGCAGTCAATTCGTGAGATAGAGCTAGGAACCGACAAGATGAGCGAGTGCGAGGTAGCCACCTGAATTAAATCGTGTTCCATAAATAACGGGTATATCTAAATCCAATCATAATATTGATTTTCATTTGTTTTTTTATTTTATTTTCCATCTAAATTAGCCCCATATGTTTGAATGGGATCCAAGTTCCTATACTTTTTATGTTCATATTATCCAAGATTTGAGATTTAAGATTTTAATTTATAGAGCCTTTCCAAATCATGTATTTTAAAAGAGAACTTAAGACTATAATGTAACATCTTAATTAGATTAATTCATGCTATCCTATAGAAAATTGTATAGGAAATTTCAAAATGTCAATATTTTGAATATCATTCACATAAAACATATGTATTTCGATTTGACATTTGTTTTCGTACTTTCCCGTACAATTAAATTCATTCGACACAACCACGCATGTGACGTCACACAATCCATTCGATTCTTAATCCCTGTCTTACTTTAGTATTTCCTTTTTAAATTGATTTTCTTAACATCCTTAATGCCAGCTCCGGTATAAATTGCAATTTAGCAAATCTTCCCGGCGAATTACATGTTCTAGCCATAATCCACATATTGTTATTTTTATATTGAACGTTGACTTAAAGGCATAAACTAGCTGGTCGCTGACTCAGCTTTACTTTTTCACAATTACAAACGATTGACTTTGAAGTGAAATAGAAAATGGGTTGTCATTGGAAATCTATGAAAGAAATTGAAAAAAGAAATGCCAAACCCTTCAACCGATAGCCAAAAGGTGCTGGGCTGCTGCTCTTGGCGAAGAAGAACTTCAGCTTGCAGCAGATTCACATGGTCTCGTGGCAGATGATGATAGTATTACAACAACAACAAATACTACACCGTCAATTGTATATGAACGCATTTAGTGCCACTGGTTCCCTTCCACGCTGTTACCTACAGAATGGATCAAAATGTGGATGTTTGTGATGTGCAGCAAATGTATGAGGGCGGATCAATAAATCGGTGTCCTAGTGGAATGAGAGACTGTTGAAAACAAATACATGAGTTGATCTTAGTTAAACTGCTACTTCAGTCGCCCGATTCCGTGGATTTTCCCAGAGATCGATCATGCAATGCTCATATGTTGACCGATTTCGACGCCTTTACACAAAATTAGAAATTACTAAACGAAATCATATTTAAACATTAATGGCATAAAATTATCCTTCCAATAAAGCCAAATTGATGGACATTAAAACGATTTTCTTGTGTTTTATTTCAATTCGAAGTTCTATACCTCAATAAAAAACACCCTTTATTAGAGTAGCCAGTGATTATTTGAGGACTTTCGTCAGGTACTCTACTCCCGGTTGTCAAATTGTTTGCATATCAACATGGAAATCCTGTAAATTCCCAATGCCTTTATTGACGTGGTATCAGCCACCTAGCCAGATGCAAATTGCGGTAGTGCAACCTCAACCCGCAGTCCATGTATTCGACCCGTCGCTCTGGGGTGCTCTATGAACTGCCGGTTAAAATAGCATGTACACTGCTTCGGATCAGTCACTACACTTTCACTTACAGCCAAAGCCACGATGTCGAACGACAATGGAACGACAGCGTTCGCATGGTTCTTTAGATACAATCAGCTGATTTCAATGCCACTAAACAGCTGTTGTAGTTTCGTTGTCGTTCAATATCGTCGATCAGGCTGTAAATGAGACTGCAATCCGATCATTACTTTCTTCAACATGCTAATGCCGCTTGTATTGGTCGGTCAATCTATTGATTCAGTTCTTTGATTCTGGGACGTCACACACATGTACGCGTCACGATGTATTTGATTGAAAGTTTGGTTCGGCTATTCGACCAGAAGGAATGATTCTCGCGGCTGCTGTTTTGACGATGATTTGGAAATTCTTATCTGCTACTCTTGCGTCGACTGGAATTGGCAGATCATTGAAGTGGTGATTGCTGAAATCTCATCCTCCCGCCTTCTTCTAATTGAGAAAGGTTCGCTGTTCAAAGATGATGAATTCGCATGATCGGTCGATGGATATGATTATGGGAAGGTGGTGTGATCCCAATATAATTTGTCAGACCTGCAGACTTGTGTTATATCTGGCGAGCTTCTGCAATCACCCAAAATCCTAATAAATCACTGTCTACAACGTTGAGCTATCGAATTGTTCCATTATCGCTGTGACCCTCTGGTCATTACCGGTGAGAGAATGACATAACTTGTGCTAGTATTGAAGACTCCTAACACTATGTGTGTTTCGCCCTGCAATAGCTTGCTGATGTCATGATGATAATGACTAGCAGAGCTGGCATATTTCTATCTACGTGGTTCCAGACTTTACCCCTACTCCCATAGAGTACATACATATGTGCGACCTATACTACCCAAAATGATGTCTCGCTAACTCGCCAATCCCCCAGCTCCACTCGTGAGGAGTTTACTCAACAGTTTGTTGCCATTATAACTGTGGAGCCTACAGATGTCATTCAACGTTGTCTCCTTATTAAATCGGTTATCTCGTTGACGATTTGATGCAATTGCTACAGCATATACTTTGAAGCTTCCAGTATTCGCTTTTGACAAGGCGACCAGATCGAGACGGACAACGATGAAAAAATAGACAAACATCATGAAACAAATAAAGATGAGCGATACAGACGCATCATGAACAATTTGTTGTGGCCGGAGATTGAAGGTATGGACATGGACAATCATTGGTTTCAACAGGATGGAGCGCCATGCCACAGAACCTACATCACAATCCAACTTTTGCACAGCAAGTTCGGTAATGGTGTTATGATGGCAACTCAGCGACGTCTGTTGGCCCCCTCGGACTTGTTAGACTTTTTTTGTGGTTACTCTAAGGGAGCGATGTTATGTTATAAATCTATTAATGAATATCGAGTAATTGAGTTTACAGAATGAACGAAGTCAGCCGAGGCAGCCACATGGGTATTTTTTTTAATAAAAAAAAAATGGATTTATGGATTTATAAGTAAACGTAAATAAAACACATATAAAATATTTTTTTCCTGATATTTCTTTTTTATTATAAAGTTTGAACGTTGATATTATGTGTGAAACACTACATCATTTAAATGACCACCACGCGAAGTGTTGCAAGCATTGATTCTTTTGAGGTAATTTTGGACCACTTTTTGGCACATATTGAGCGGTACCTCAGCCATAACTTGACGAATGTTGGTTCTTAAGTGCTCAAGAGTAAAGAGTTGCATAAACACGGTCTTTCACGTAGCCCCACAAAAAAAGGTCTAATGGTGTCAAATCGCATGATCTTGGTGGCCAGTTGATGTCGCCACGAGGAGAAATTACGCGGCCAGGAAATGTCTCTTGCAATAAAGCCATATTCGCTCGAGTTGTGTGGCATGTGGCACCGTCTTTTTGAAACCACATATTCTCCAAATCGTATTCTTCAATAGCAGGCAAAAAAAGTCGGTTATCGTACGACCATAACGCTCCGAATTGACGGTGGCAGTCGTTCCCTCGACGTTTTCGAAGATGTAAGGTCCAATCACACCTTCGGACCAAAGAGCGCACCAAACAGTGACTTTTTGTAGATGTAGTGGCCTCTCTTCAATTACTTGAGGATTCTCAGAACCCCAAATACGACAATTTTGCTTATTAACATGCCCACCGAGTCAGAAATGAGCTTCATAACCATAAACCATAATCTCCTCGATATGTGGCTGTGCCAGAATCACCATTTTTGTAGTAGGTTTGAATAATTTTTACGAGTTGTGTAATAGTTAAGCGATCCATTTTCGTCAATGTCAGACTTCCAACTGAAAAGAAAAAAAATTGCTTTAACAACTTAGTTTGACAGATGTCGAATTCCAGGCCTATACTTTTGAAACCACGAAATGGATAACCCTATATATATATATAGATAAAACACAATATTTTTTTTAAGCGATATTATTTTTAAAAATCCCATTAGTTAGTCTCACGTTGGCCTTAAAGTTTGTACAACAAAAAGGGTTAAATACGCATTTATACAAAAAGTCACGGCGTTGTCCAACTGCCCTCGTATGAGTGCAGCTTATGTTAGGAAATTGAATGTAGTGTCTCCGAAGTGCTTATTGTTCATGTTTCCACATTTCTTCTCTTGTCATTATTATTGCTGGTACATTGCGAACAAGGACACTCGGTTTTTCCCAATAATGTTATCGAGTGATTTGGAGGAGAGCTCTTGGTGTTTTATAGCATTAGCTGAACGGGTGCGAAACCTTATTTCACTGATGGAAGTACTATTGAGGAAAAAATGTCTGTTAAATAAATTTGGAAAATATAGATGTACAGTGGAACATCGTTATGATTAATTGCCTAATTAAAAATTAGAAAATTTCATTCGTTTTTATTTCCTCCACCAAAGGGTGGAGCGTATTGCATGTCTAATACTTTGAAATATAAATCATCGACAGAGATTCGAAAAATACTAGCAATGTCCCTCTGACTATTCAGAGCAGAATAGTTTCATAGTTGTAGAAAGATTGGTACAGAAATAAATCTAAATCGGGGCAGACTGGGAAAAACAACCACTGTAGAAATTCATTTCACATTTCCAACAAAATTTTATTTTATTTTTGGAGAAATTAAGTTTTGCTTAGAAGTTCTGGTATTGGCCTATAGGGCAACAATAACACCGTGTTACACACATTCTGTCCTATGAACCAAATTCACTTTTTCGGAAAGGGGATAAAAATACATTTTCATGTACACGTCCGATTTTTTTTCCTGTGTGAAAGTAGTGTCCTGTGTGAAAGCCTTTGGACCGATTTTTAACCCTTTTTCAGTGATCCAATCGAGCTGATTTTTTGCAGGCAGACTCGTGGAAATGTCTGTATCACGTCAAATTTAGATTAATTTATTATTGAATTTGTATTCTAATTTTAATTAATTTATTAATTTATTATTGAATTTGTATTCTAATTTTAAGTCCAAGGGTAATCCGGGTGACACAGACCGTAGGGCTAAATTTTTGGGGAGCGATAGACCAATGCCTCTGATTGCAATCGAACCCACAACCCCCACGCTGATAGGTAAGCACGCTACCAACTCGCCTACCGGGGCACTTAGAGAGTTTTTTTTTTTTTATTTTATCTTAAATTATATAAAACCCATTATTTATTTCACAATTTTCTCACAGTATGTTCGAGGACGGTAATTAAATGTCGGTTTACTGGACTAGATTTGGTTTATTCGGTTTCAAAAACACATTTTTTTTTTACTTTTGAATTCGTGTTTCATACTTTTCGCTCTGAGCTCTCCTGATGGATACGTCTGCCTTTATTTCACACGCTCCAGAGACTAATTAGAAATTACACAATTTTATAATTATCTTTCATTTTGTTTCTTATTTTTTTTTTGCATTTCGCCTTAATTGCTTAAAGACGGTTATTTGCGTTTTAATGGCTAAATGGGATTTTTGAACAGACGGCAAATAAAATGCAGACCAAGGGAAAAAGGAACAATATCATGAAGGAAGCCATAAAACACATAAAGGAAACATTATACAAAATCAACTGCCTGTAAAGGTTACACAGAACTTGTACGGGGGGGATGCCTTCACCCGCGCAAACAGCCAAGCGAAATTAAAAGATTTTATTGTCATTTGTTTTTTTGTTGTTGTGGAAAGTTGTAAAATTCATACAAATAAAATTGTCATAACGTCAAATGAAATTAACAAAACAAAATTTGAAAAAAATTCCAAAATTATCACAAAATTTCCTTTTCTAATGTAATTGAGTGTGCAAAAATCTGTTGGTTGATTCCATCAAAATGAGCTGTGTTTCCTCTAAATACAGAGATTTGAAAATACCCGATGATATATCGGTGAACCGGAGTCCGTTACAAAGTGAGAGGTAAGCGATTTTCAGGGTAACACATACAATACAACTAAAGATTTTTTTCTGTTTACTTCCAGGCATTCCACAACTATTAATGCCCATGCCACACCGGATATAACACAAGGTTATTCAAGGCCATGTTCTCCCCCTTTGTCATCCAGAAGAAAACATCAACTAAGGATTGAATCAAGAGATGTCCCTAAAGGCCAGACAAAGCTGTGTAAGTTTAGACATGTAACCAAACATTTAGGCTAAGGCACTTTTGGTGATCTTAATAATTGGGGGCAGTATTTGAAATAAAAAAATACAAACAAAGGAATATTCCAGGTTAAAACTTTGTTGATATACAATTATTTGCTAATGCCTGGAAAGGAATTGTTGGCGCGTCTCTACATCAATAAGTTTGACCAATGGGGAAATATTTAAATATGTTAAAAACACATTCTACTACTAAGATATGACCTTGACCACGATGCTCCATAGTATTCTGTTTTATACAACTATGTAGTTTTATATTCATTATTTAGTATTGCTTGAAAGTATTTGCTTCCTAGATTCTACATAATGGGTGAATGTTTAAGCAAAATCGAGTTTTCGGCGGCTGGCGATTTACGATTAAGAGAGTAATCTCTAAGCCATGTAAAACTTCTCTAGAGAAAACATTAGCCATTCGGAGCCGTCTTTAAAAAAGTGTAGATTCCGGTCAGTGAGTATACAAAATATATCGCACAAAGCTCACTGATTTGAGAGAAGTTCCACTTCTGTTCCATAAGCGGAAGAATATCTATTCGATTTCCGGCATGTCATCAAACGTGTTTTCATTCCCGCATTAGCCCACTGTACACGACATCAAAGACGTCCACTCACTGGTCGAGCAGTTTTGCTTAAAGACTTAATTAAATGAAATTGAAATTGGGATATAAATTTGGTTTGAAATGTAACACTAGTCAACAGTCAAAATGTACTCGGGATGCGATAATTTTTTCTGTGTAGATAACCTTGACATGAGCTCGAAAAACGCAATAAAAAAATTTTTTTTCGTTTGGGTTTTGTTTTATTTTTTTTTTTTTAAATTTTAAAAAAATTTTTTGGTTAATTTGTTTCGTCCGGCATAACTCGGGAACCACTAGCCCGATTTAATTGAATTAAATTTTAAAAAATTTAAAATTGCAATTCCCTTAATCTGTTCATATATTGTTTTCCTATACAAGCAACAGTTTCCAAGTTAAAAATGAATATATAAAGGAAAAAACTTATTTTGTGCCTAAAGATTTAAATTTTTTTTTTTAAAAAATCCATAAAAAATCCAAAATGAAAAAAAATGTCAAATCTTATTACTTTTACGTAAAGTCACATAACCTATGAGCAAAATGAGACAAAGATCATGAAAATCGATGCACGCGTTTCGCTTTTATTCGCAATTGAGTAAAGGTATGAATTTCAAAAATTTGCTAGACATATGCACAACTTTGTCTATGGTAAGGTTTTTTCTTTTTTATTACAAAAAAAATTAAAATTTGTTGGGTGACAAAAATATATGAAAATTTGAAATTTTTGAAATTCATACCTTTACTCAATTGCGAATAAAAGCGAAACGCGTGCATCAATTAAATCGGGCTAGTTGTTCCCGAGTTATGCCGGACGAAACAAATTAACCAAAAAAATTTTTTTAAAATTTAAAAAAAAAAAAACAATACAAAAACCAAACGAAAAAAAAAAATTTTATTGCGTTTTTCGAGCTCATGTCAAGGTTATCTACACAGAAAAAATTATCGCATCCGGAGTACATGAAATTTTTTTCATTTTGTTGAGTAGTGTAATTAATAACACCGTGTTACAAAAAATAGATTTTTTTCTGTCCTATGAACCAAATGCACATATTCGGAAAGAGGGGAAAAAATAAAAATACACGTGTATCGGCGATTTTCATGTACACGTCAGAATTTTTTTTTTTAAGTTTGAAGTATGAAGTTCGTTGTCGCCTGTGTGAAAGCCTTTCGACCGATTTTTAACCATTTTTCAGTGATCCTATCGAGCTGATTTTTTCCAGGCAGACTCGTGGAAATGTCTGTATCACGTCAAATTTTTTATCTTTTTTTTTATCAATTCTCAGGTTTTCCTAATTACCTGGTTATCGTTTTTTTTAAGGTTTCAGTTCAAAAACATTTTTTTTTCGTAACGCTTAAGTAGTTTAAAAATTCAAGTTATGCTAAGAAAAGTGAAAAAAATATTTTTTTTTCAAAAATAATAAAAATTGTGGAATATCTGAGAATTGATAAAAATTGTTTTTAAAAAAATTGACGTGATACAGACATATTGAAAAAGGGTTAAAAATCGGTCCAAAGGCTTTCACACAGGCCACTACGAGCTTCATACTTCAAACTTAAAAAAAAAAAATTCTGACGTGTACATGAAAATCACCGATACACCTGTATTTTTATTTTTTCCCCTCTTTCCGAATATGTGCATTTGGTTCATAGGACAGAATGTGTAATAAATAAATAACAAATATCAATCGTTTAGTGGTTCGAATCGATGTTAGCAGTTCGATACGTTCGTCTATCGCAACGTGATCGATTGACGAACGTTGTTTGTCATTAGGTGATGGCTATTTTGTTTTATGGGTTTCACCATGTGTGAACCAGACGCTGCTTACTTCCACATTATTTGCGTCGTACAGTGGTCCAGAATGCAAAAGTCTAACTTTCCACATAGTAAACATGTTTGATTTCTGTAAAAAAGAAAATAGGTTATTGACAAGCAGTGAGGAATAATTCCCCTATAACCACATTTTATTCTCTGAAGATGACATGGACGGGACAGTAGACGTAGGTCTCTTCAGTCGACGCACGAGCACAAATCCGGCTGATGAAAAGAAGTTGGCCTTTATGCGGATTGTGGTCAGACATTTATAGGTGTAAAACGAGAGCCTTTATGAAGTATTATCTTTTTATATGACAGCTGTGGCCTTTTCATTGTATTTCCTGGATTGCGGTAATGTCAGCCCTGTATCTTCGCGAAAACCTGGTATTTTGATTGGCTTTTTCGATTTTTTGGAGCAAAACCTTTTAATTTGAGGAAAGCCTTTGCACGTGTTTCGCTGCTTTGGCTGATGCCAAAACAACTTTGCCACTATTAGATTTAAGACGAACAAGCCAGAAATATATTTCAAAATCGGTCAAATATGGAAATATTTTTTGTGAGATTCTGATAATTCGAATGCTGGAGCCTTGACGAGAAAGAGTCCTGTACAAGATTCCTACAAAAAAAAAACAGTAGACATTCGGTGCTCACTTTAAACAGTACGTCCCGATCTGTGAGTATCCAAATTATATAGAGCACAGCCCACTGACTTGAGGGAAGTGCCCCGCATATTCCGTCATTGAAATGCCATATGGAGAATTTCTGCCTGCGAAGAAGCAGGCACTTCCTAGGAATGCAATTCAAATTTTATCATCTATATTAATCCAAATAACGATCAGACGTCATAAAAGAGGTCCCAGTCGGTATTTTCAAAATTCAATTTTTTTGAAATTGCCAATATTATATTTTTTATACAAAACAAGAATACACTTCAGAAACAGGCACGTACATATGTTTGTTTTTAATCAATCATCGTGTAAATGCATATGACTTTACGGAGGGATTTTAAAAGAAAATGTCAACAGAAACTCTGGGGAAAAAGTCATCGTGTAAATTGGAACAATATATTTGAAATTGCTCCGATATTAATCAATTCGAGTTCAAGGAATCTTATTTAATTTTGCATATCATATTTATTTATTTTCAATCTATGATTTGTAAATGTTACACTGGTTAGGAGGCAGGAATAAATGGAAGTTATTTACAAACAAATGAATCATATTCACTTTAATTTCAGTGATTCAATTCAATTTCACACATACACAATTTTACTGTAGAACAAGATAATACTAATGGAAACACATATTTACAAATCGGAGCTGGACCTTGTTAATGTTCTACTTTTTTTGCAATTTCAAAGCTGCATTCAGGCGTTTCTTCTCCCTCTGGCGATACATTTTGTTCTCATCGGCACATTTGGTGGTGATGGCGTTGCGCACCTCCTTGGCGGTGAGATTTGTGTGCTCCATCGCCAAATGAATGATGTCGGCCACCTTGAGGGGGTCCAATTGATTTTTCATGGGCTTATCGCAGTCCATAAAGGCCGGCGAAGGTTTGCCCGTCAGCGTGTGGAAGGCCAACGTTTCACGATCAAAGACTTCCATAAGAATTTTACGCGTTAGTGCGGCCCCCGCCAGAGACCAATTGATGGCTGTTAGTGCGCTTTTCGAGATCATGGTACCGTTGGGTCCGATCACCACCATGCCATCCTCATTGGCTACGAATTTTTCGGTCACTTCGACCTTTTCCGCTTTGCGCGTAATCGGCGTGGAGGTGGCGGATATTTTAGCACGTTTTGTTTGCTGTTCGTCTCTTTTGGGCGTTTGTGGCAGAATGTCTTGCAGCAGATCCAGGGGTTCCATAAGGGGATGTTCCTCCAGATATTTCTGATAGGATGCCTCATATTCGTCTTCGTCTATTTCGATATTTTTCTCCTCCAGTAAATCCTCTAGTTTATCAACTTCGTCCTCCAATTCCTGGAGTTTTTCAACGTCCTTGACCATTTTCTCAATGCAATTGCGTTTGCTGATTTCCCAGTTTTCCAATACATTCATTTTCATATCGAGTATTTTCGATTCGTCTTTGTCGGTGGAGACCAATTTCGTTTTGATTTCGGGTGGGGTGGGTGACTCTTCGCGGGGCGTCGATAAATCTAAACACTGCAAAATATTGGCAAAGTCTTGGGCTTCTTCAGCGGAATCTTCTTTGAAAGCTTCCAGGATGCGCCTCTTACGAATGTTCTAAAGGGACAACGAAATGTACAGAATTACTAAGTTTGTTCTGTTCGAAACGTTTATATGGAAACTTACCACCGGGTGTTGTGCGGCTTCGGCCATGATTGCGTTCAGTTCCTCCTGGTGATTCATAGGATCTTTAAAGCGAAATATACAAATGCTAAGATAATTTTTGGCCAACTTCAAATGGAATAGTTCACGTACTGCTCCTTGCGGTGTTCGGTGGTATAATGTGCTCTGTCACCCTTTGCTGTGGAAATATATACTCTTAATTTCATTTCAGTGCACTTCGGACAGGTGCGCAATTTAGTAGCTCATTTTTGTGTGCAGGTAACACATGCATGCGCCAATGCCTTGTGCGTTAAACGTTCAGATTGATTCTACCTGTTCTAATCCGAATCGTGTGGGTTGGGTTTCTTTCGTACATATTGCGCCTTCTTCAAATTATTATGGGAAATTCCCATGATTAGATTTCTATACGTAGCACGTCCCTCAAATTGTGCATTGCTTAGGTTGTTAAGGGCATTTAATCTGTGGCGATCTATTTTAATTCAACTGCTGTGCTTAGCTGAGAATTTTTTTTATTGGAACAAATAATTTAAGTTGTAGGAGTGTGTTTTGCGATACGATGAGGATGAAGAAGACGCGAATGTGGTTTCGAATTGAAGTATTGAGATTAAAGAAGACTGGGATTAAAAATCACGAGCAAACATTCAGTCAATAGTTACTCATGTCCGTGGATTATAAGGCTGGCAGGTACTGGAAAAAAAATATGTTCACATTAAACGTTTTAAGCTCGAAAATTATCTATTTATTTATTAATAAATTACAATACAAAGTAAACTTAGATTCTAATGTTGAGCGCAAGTGTAAACCGGGTGAGGTTTGGCTAGATTTTTGCAGCGACAGACCAAAGCCTCTGGTGGGAATCGAACCCACTACCCCCACGCTGATGGGCAAGTACGATATCAACTCGCCTACCGGGCGCTTGCTCGAAAATTATTTGTTCTGGAATTGAATAAATCAAATATTTTCTTATGTTATGTTTTTTAACATTTCTTTTATAACTTACATACAAATTTAAATAATGGAAGATAATATACTAAATTTGATAGACTACATGGAAGATAAAATATTCAGTAAATATAAAATAAATAATACTTTTTTTACTTTTAAAGTAAAAACACGATTGATCTTCGTTTTTCGTTTAAACTGAAGTGAAACTTCGAATTCATTTTTCAGCCAAAGTTTAAACGCAGTTTAATCGTTCAATATTTAAAATGATTGTGACAGCACTCAACAAAAGTAGAAGAATCTGAATTTTTTACTTCACCAAATTCCACAAATAAAATAAATAAAGCTGCTGTGTATTTTTTTTGATGCTGGAATTGGTTTCCGACCGCCAACAGTTCCATACCCGAGTCTTTTGTCCGCTCCAAAGTTCATTTAGCAGAGTTCTTTAATTATCATCTTTTTTTAATATCTTGTGTGACCAAAATCCACCTCAAAAGTTTAATATTATTTTGATGATTCATCGGAAATGTTTTCTGCTAAAAGTGTGAGTGTTGCCACATCAACAGCCGAAAATGTGGATTATACTGACTGACCACTCCAAAAACGCATTTGTAGTTTAAACTTAGTTTTATCGGAAACGGAGTTTTACATAATCGTGGTTTAACTACGATCTCATTGATTGATCCTAAGTTATTATGTTCTTTTTGTGTACAGTTGACCTTTTAAATTTTCACAAAGAATATTGCATGTTAAACAAAGAAGAGAAACGAACTATCACGTAACTCATGATATTTATACCCGATTTGCTTGATGACTTTCCACGCAGGGTGGCGAAGATAATTGTTAGCGCAACAGCGCTAGCACAACGGTCACGAAATGGAAATTGATAATTTTATATTGTTAGAACCGATTTAAGCGATGACTTTTCGCTGGGTTTTAAAATCATGATTTTCAAGGTGTAGATGAAAGGGTAGAGAAAAAGCCACAAATTTTAGTTTTTTTTTAAATTTCTTTTTTATTTCACACATTTTACACGACGATTTTTTGGCTTGACCTTTTTTTAAATTCTCTTTTGGATTTGCTCACAAAAGTCTTAAGAATTTATACGTTGACTTTTTACTTGCGACTCGGTTTGATTTTTTGACGTGTATTCTTGAATTCTTGTGGAAGGCCGTGGTGTGGTAGGTAGTGTCTGCGACTATCACACAGAAGACCCGAGTTCGAAACCGGGTAAACATTTCAAATATTTTTCAGCAGCTTTTTCCACCTCGTACATGTTGGCGACTTTACGAGTAAGAGAGCAATCTCTAAGCCATGTAAAACTTCTCTAGAAAAGCATTAGCCGTTCGGAGCCGGTTTTAAACAGTAGGTTCCGGTCAGTGAGTATACAAATTATATCGTACACAGCTCACTGATTCGAGAGAAGTTCCCCGTCTGTATCGTCATGGAATGTAAAGGGAAATAAGTAAGTAAGTATTCTTGAATCTTGTTGATTCGTAAAATTATCGAAAAGCAAAATGTGTGAAGTCTAAAAGAAGTTAAAAAATACTCACATTTGTGATTTGTGAATTTTTTCCTACCCCTCAATCTTCTCTTACGCCTACAAACGTGAAAATTGTGATTTTAAAATCAAGCAAAAAACGTTTTTATGAAAATATATTTTTTTTTAATTTTATACACGTTGATCAAGTTGTACAAGCAGTGGTAAAGTGTGAGGGGTTGTTGGTCTTAGGTTGGATGAAAATCCAAATATTTTGATTTCAGCTCAAGTTGGCCAACTTCGTTGGTATGTGTGAAGGCTTGTTAATTCAACGTCTTTACTTCATTGATGTCATTGGTGAAGTAAAATATTTGTTTTGAAAAAATAATAAAAAATGTATGGAAAAAATTAATGATTTTTTTGGGAAATATAAAAATATGCCTCAGTTGTGGAATTCAATGTATAAAAACCAAATAATTGAAAATTGTTTTTTTAAGGAAACTTGATGTCTCCATGGTCACGGGAAAAAAAACATTTCAGTTTCCAGACAATTTGTAGGGTGTACGTCCCAATTTACACGTAGACTTTTCCTTGACATTTTCTTTTGAAACACCTTCGTAAAGTCATTTTACGGTGACAAAAATACGTGCCTGTTTCTGAAGTGAATTCTTCATTTGTATAAACAATATAAAATTGATAATGTCAAAAAAATGATTTGCTTTTTGAAATTTCCCACCAATTTTCATTTCGTGACTGTTTTGCTACGTCTCTTGCTTCTCAACAGCTTTCGCCAATAATCGTTGCTTGTTCAACCTGGGTCGAAACTCATCGTGTATCTCCTATGGTAGCTGCTTTCTTCCGCTAAGATTTGGACAAGTGCGACACGTGGCGCTTTTATTCTAATTATAGCCGATCGATAACTTTTTCATCGGACTTAATTCAGTCTTGAATTAAGAATTAATTAATTCTTTAATTCAGTTTTGTACAAGCTGCCATTTATCCGTACATTGAATTACGGTTTTGTTGTCGTATTATTATTTTGTATAGCTAGATGCACATTTTCCTCGTCATAAATATTTTAATTGTACAACCATTGAATGTTGTTAATGGTTTATAAATTTGTTTCCACTTTTCTCGTCTTTTTTGTAAGTATGTTCCGATCAACAGGATGACGTGTTTTTTTTACATTTTGTTTGGGAAATCCTTCGTAAAGTTGTGAGCGTTTACACTCTGTTCAAATCTACCCCACTCAAAAATCGTCGCCAAATCGCGGTTAATTAAGTCATTCAACGTTCGCCTTTTGCCCTCGACCTTTAGAGGACCTGACCGATGATCAAATGAGTATGAATGACATAGGTTGTTGTCATCCGCAAAAAAGTATAGATCGGGTTGACAGTCTGACCCAACAGGACGTAAATGAAAATAAGAAATAGAGAAGGAGAGAGGACAGAACCTTCTGGCACGATATGCTCGTTGGATGAGACCCCATCTATACCGAGTCGTATAAAGCGATCTCTGAGAAAACTCGATATGAATCGAGAACAGATGTTATCGATACCAAATGCAATAAGTCTTGATATGAGTGCTCAGTGCCAGACCCCATCGAACGCCTTGGAAATATTTAGAGCCACGACCTTGCAGTCACCGAGCCGGTGAATGGATTGACTCCATCAAGTCTCCAGTAGATCTATTTTTACGGAAGCCATAATGCCGTTAGACTCTAGATAATTTACCAGTAACCTTCGAGAACGCAGAACATGTTGCTATTGAGCGGAAATTTACAGAATTTGTAGCCTCGCCTTTCTTGGTGATCGGCTGAACATTGGCAACTTTCTACCGTTGAGGATAATACCAGCACGGTACGACATGTTGAAAAGATTGCGCAATGGACGAGCTGGCATCGAAGTGCACTTACATAGGACAAGTGCTGAAATAATTGATAAAAATATATTAGATATTTATTTGATTCTATAAATAATTGGGGATCATTGCCGTTTGGTTAAAATACCGTGGAGAAGAAAATATTTATGGAAAATCGTTTTTCATATTTAGCGTCTGAAACGAGTAACAGAGACAGTTTGTTGTGAAATTAGAAAATTTGGATCTAAAGAAACATCGCATGATCAGCGTTGCGAAGCTGGAAGCACTCATTGACTGATTGATCGTAATATGTTCTGCCAAAGTTGATGAATATTGAAGTTATTGTGTTGGTTGAAAGCTATGTGAGCTATATTGAAATATGCACCGATATTTCACAATTTCAGTTTCGGTGATTGCCCAGCCAGATTAGCGTGTCGGCTTGGTATTAAAATTGCAAACAATTTTTTAAAAGGAAATAGAAAAATTAAAAACCCAATCAACACCAAAATTGCGAAAATTTTAACGGCACGAACTCTAAAATTTTTAAAAAAAAGTTTTCCCTTTTTTTGCTTTATAAATGATCGCAAACTACACTTCTTTTCGATTATGATTTTTTTTATTTCAATCCACCCTAATGTATGCCCTAATAGCGGGGTAAGCATTGACTCAGTATGATGTTGCATCGAAATTTGATGCTGTGCTGGATTTATCAGCAGGGGTGTATGATAGACCCCCTTACCAAGGGGATTGTTATGACATGCTTTTAGCACCATCGAAATTGACCCAGGGCTATTCCAAAGGGTCGTTGGAGACAGCATGGTACCTGGTTCCGTGCACCTTTAAAAATATAATAGCCAGGATCATCAAAATCTCACATAAGCTTCTAACTTCGACATTATAAGATTTCGTGCTACGTTTTTTTTTATTATGTATTTTATTCCCATATAAAGTAGATTTATATTCTAATTTGGCTCCAAGGTTAAACCGGGTGACACAGACCATATGTCTAGATTTTATATTGGCTTAAGACCGGTTTTCGTTTGTTGTTTTGTTATCTGGAAGAATTCTTTTCAGGCCATTTATACCATACATTACAACACCGAGCAAAAGGTATTCTAATTTCCAGCTTGATTCTCAGTCAGTTGCCGTTTATCTCGCATTCCTCTGCGGGTTTTCCACTGGTCCGACTTAAACGCCGTGTTTCGAATTTTCATTATTAAGAGTGTGGACTAGTCCTCCCAAATTGGAAGAGGATCCTATAAAGGCGATTTGCTTTCTTCTTTTACATTCTCATGATTTCGGAAGCAGCTAGGGAAACCCAGTGCCTTCTTCTATTAGCACCTCTCATTGATCTCAAGGGCCCTACGTTGTTGCGAAAACTACCCGATTGTTTCCGGCCAGATCTCTTTCCAGAGGGGGACCTTTCTCCCTGTAGGGTGGAAAATGTATTCCCAGCGATGTGTGATCGCATTTTTGGCGACAGTATTATAAAATAGTTTCAGACTCATGACTCTGCTCGTCAAAGTCGATGGGTACAATGTAGATAAATTGCCCACGCATTGAGAACTTGCCCATTACACAGAAAATCCAAATACACATGTAAGTGATTTGTTTAAATTTTGCCGTGACTCATAGCTCCATTCAACCATTTAAGTGATTTGGTTAATCTAATTAAAAAATTAAATTAAATTAATAAAACTATCAATTGGTTTAATGCGATTATATCGTCACCTAAAATCCAAAATGGCCAATCATCAAAAAATCAAGATCGTGTTTTTGATTTATTCTTGTAAAATGGCCTAAAATTCACGTCTCTGCAAAGTTTTACACTTCAATATCCAAAATTTACATAACACGAAGAATGTTTATATTCTGTATTTGTGTTTGGATTCTCCAGTGAAGTCATGAAAATGTTTGTTAAGTCTTTTCGGGTTTCTGGTGACGATATATATATTAATTCCGACTTTATTGGCTGGAGTACATTTTAATTGAAACACGGTTTGTCTAGAAGTAACAACTGGTACTCTGTGCGAGTGAGTGTGGCCGTCTTATGTGGTAACCCTACCCCACAACAACGGCCCGTGAATCTCCGTATGTGGGTTGATTAAGCTAAATATGTGTTAATAAGATTTCTTCTGAATTTTGTTGTTCTATTTTTATACATTTTTCTTAACTAAAGTTTGTAGAGCTGTTTTAATTTTTTTTGAATACGGGGAATAGTCTTCATAGACATTTAAAACAGTTTTGTTAAGAAAAATATTTGAAAATTGTTTTTGTATTTTCATATATTTTTCTTAAATTTTTATGAATACGGGGGTTTGTGTTAACGATATTTGATTTTTGGTCAATATTTAATTTCCCTCTTGGTTTTTTCAATCGGCTGACCGAAACCACGCTCTGTTATTAGAACAATACGGAAAACGTTAAAATTTCTCAAAATGGCGAAATCACTGACATTTTCTATAAGGGCGTCAGGGAAAATCTAATCTGTATCTACATTGTTTAATAAGATTCCCAAATGGCAACCTTTTTTTGCGCTCGGCCAATAGCAATGCACACTCAATGTGTGTACACTAAGGAGAGATTCCTTAAACATTTCCAGGAAACATCTAAAATCCAAGTGAAATTTGCTGTGGGAAATTCCCCACACTAAACTATAGTTAAAGCAAGACTTAATACAGAATCTAACAAGCAGCGTTTTGTTTTCAAATGCCCTCTGCGCTGTTCAAACATGTGGGACAAAAACCAATTGACTTTGGCCGAGGAACGATCGTAAAACAGTTTCTGGGAAAACGTCATAAAAATGCAAAACGAATATTAAGTGAACATTTGCAGGTAGGTAGAATTTGAATGCGGTCGCGCGTTATGCGAAAACGCTCACTGCGCGTTGTGTGCCTGGTCTTATATATAAAGAAAACGTCGAAGAGCGGCGGCAACAGTTTTAAATTGTCAGTCAAACTGAACAAAACAATTTTTTTTAAGTGATTACACTGTAACACGATGACGTACTATAAAACTACAAACAAGTCACAGGAAATTGCCTGTCGCATGTCCTGGTTTCTCATCGAAATGGACGAAGGCCAGTCGAAGGGTGGCAAAGCCAATGGCAAAAATGTCTATGGCGTTATACATTCCATCGATTTGGTGGACAGTGATCCCACCAATATGTACATAAATCGCCGCGTGCGCTTCAATTGGAATCATGCCATCATCGAGGGCCGCGTCAAGTTGGCCTCCGACGATCGCTACTTTATCGAGCAACAATTCAAGATATTGACCAAAAATAACGACGAAGTGATTTTGAAACAGAAACTATCCAAAAGATATCTGGTGCAATATAATAAGGGGCCGACTACACTTGTCCATGCAATAGTTCATCAGAAGGAGATTGTCTGGCCGCAGGAAGATGTTCAGAATTCCTCCATACGCGAGGTATTGATACGAGATGACAAAATCCAACGAATGGCCACAGTGTTGCATGTGAACGTGTCCGATGATTTGATACAAAAGGAATTGGATATATTGAAGACAAGATGTTTCGATGGGGTAAGTAGTAATAGAAGTAATGGTAGTGTGGAGAATGACTTACTTTCGGTTGGGAGGATTTTTAGTATAGCTATGAAATAATTTTAAAAAAGAAATATTCACACAATGAAACTTTTTGAAAAATATTAAACAGGAAGATAGATTTGACAAATGGAAATGTTAATGAAATAAATAGTGAATTGAAACGGAAACTGTAATCACAGTTGATTAAAATCTAATATTATCGAGGGTTCAATATTCGAAATTTGTTTTTGGTATTTATTTCACATATCAGTTCAAAGGAAAAATCACCGAGTTGAATTCTAACCCGCGCATTCATAAAAATTGTAAAAATCTATGAAAATCCAAAAACTTTTTCCGCACATTTTTCTTAACAAAGGCTTTTGAATACGGGGGTAAGCCATTAATGTAACGTTGGTCGCCACTTTGGTTATATTATTAGCCAATGAAAGATTTTAATAAGTCGATCATTGTCATTTCGTAAAATATCTCCTATATCCACCATTCGTTTTCCTATAATTATTAGAATTATTTTTAGTGATGCTCTACGTTGGGCGCTATTAATTGTGTTATGTAATTAGTTTCACGTTGGCTGCCGATAATAGTAATAATTGTTTAAATGTGAGAAATAGGAACAACATTGGGTGCCATAAAAAGTAATAATTGTTCAACATATGTGGTTGGGCGCCATTAATTGTAATAATTGTTTAGTGAAGCAGATATGAACAACTATGAACTATATTCACGTTGGGCGCCATTAACTGTAGTAATTGTTTAGAGAAGCAGATATGAAAAACGATGAACTATATTCACGTTGGGCGCCATTAATTGTATTAATTATTGCCATAAAGCAAATATGTAAATGAAGTTCCCCGTTGGACGCCATTAATTATAAGAATAGTGCTAATCAAGCATATTTGGGAATTAGTTTGACGTTGGGCGCCATTATTTTTGTTGTTGCTATTATTGGAAGCTATTATGTGAATTCATTTTTTAACCTTTGTCCAGCAGAAGAATTCTACAATGTTATAGACACTTTGGGTACAAGTTTGCCTTATTTACGTAACTATGACATTAGATGTGATTGCTCTCATTAATATATATAAATTATTCGTTTCTTATACAAATGAAATGATAAAAAAGCGTTTTCTACGTACACGCATATTTATTTATTTGTCATTCCAATCAGAAAAGCACCACGCTGGCCGACATAAATTGTAATAACTGTTTCAATTGAGCTTGTGCAAAAATATA
Organism: Hydrotaea cyrtoneurina; assembly: GCA_958296145.1. NCBI lineage: Eukaryota > Metazoa > Arthropoda > Insecta > Diptera > Muscidae > Hydrotaea > Hydrotaea cyrtoneurina. Next base: position 42,753,383 of record OY282514.1, on the reverse strand, counting down.
ACAACGTTGGGCGCCATTAATTGTAGTTTCACTTCTGGCGGTTCAATTAGATTGGAAATTAAATTGAATCTTAGTCCGTTTTGTTAAAGAGAGAAACTCAGATTAGCTTGTGCGATTCAGTGCTTATTGAGCTTTAAGATTCTACTAATAAGCGGGTTAGTTTTCAAAGACATGAAAATTTTCTCAAATGCAAAATTACACAAAAAAAATGAAGACTGACCCAAAAATAGATTAAAAATTCCCCAAAAAGGGAAAAATGAAAATTTAGCAAATAATTTATGAAAAATTTTCCGATAAAAATAGGGTACAATGGCGGCGGCGATGTTATTAATTTTTTAAAATGTGTGGTAATACAATTAATGAATTTAAAGAGTTTGACTGTGCCTACTGTGAATATTTTTCTATTAAAATCTCTTAAGGTTTGATTTTTTCTCTTAGTGATTGAGAAAACTGCGATAATTGTTATCGGTATGTCATCGCATTTTTGGCATCAAAAATGAATATTCAACCATAGTAAAGTTCTAAATCGTGTACTGTATAAATTATATCATCCGCAGCTCACTGATTTGGGAGATGTTTCCCATTTGTTCTTAAAAGTAAAATTAAATTTAATTTTACTGAAACACTTAAAACAGAAAGGTTTTTAATTCACATCGTAGAAAAAGGCCAATAATAAATATGAAATATAGCCGGCCAAATACATTTTTAGTTTGATCAATAATTACAACACACAAATTCTCCCAACCGTAGTTTTTTCCCCTTTTTACATCCATTTTATTTTCTAGTTATTAACCGACAAACTTCCTTTTAGGCCTTCAAAGAACCCAGCGACAATGTCGAACTAGAGGAGACACCCTGGCTTTTTGTTCAGCACAGCAGTGGCCCCAGCAATGTTTCCTACTCCGTGGTCAATGTCAAGGATACCGTTTGGCATGCCGAAAATCTCTACCGCAATGTGGTGGCCTACATAAGGGAGGGCGAAGCCGTATTTCAATCCATTATTATACGCAAATCAAAGGATCGCAATGAGCTGGACGGAGAATTGCGCGCCATGAAAGACTCCTGCTTAGCTGCTGATTTCCCGATCAGTGGAACAACTTGTGTAAGTAATGAAATAAATTGAGAATATATTACGCCATTATGAAAGTTTTTAAAGGAACTTAACTGGTTAGGTTGGAATTTATTGATTACATTTTTATGTTTTGCCTTTTTTCCAGATTAAAGTGTCTCTGCCGCCTTTGGATCATCAGGGACTGTGTGCCAAGCCAGACTCGATGTTGACTCTGAAGCGAAAGGAACTGCAGATTATAAGGCATTGAAAGTGTTAAGTGGTGTGGAGTCTATTTAGTTTAAGAATTGTATGACAATTGTAAAAAAAAAAATATTAATAAAGGTCTAAAAGATTGTAAAATTAAACGGTTGTTCTTTTTATAACGGGTGATACTATAAGACAGAAATATTGTTGTAATGAAATTTTTTTATTACAATCTGGAAGAAAATTTCGTGGCATTTATTTTTTGAATCCAGCATACGACTTTTTTTCCAATAAATCGATAAAAATTATATCAGAGGCTTTAAATCGCACGAATGAGGAACATTTTGCCAAAAACTGATTTGCATCATTTAGATAGGAGTTACCAGTATGGGCGTACCTAATGTATACATTTTCCGTCGTCCACTTTTCCTGATGCTGTTAAAAAAAAGTTGAAACAAAACGGAAAGGATCACATCAAAATCGGAGTAGAAAGTCCTTTCTAAAGGAGTTTTCGACTTTTACAGCAAAAATAGTACATGTGACATTTTCCAACTAGCAAACTATAAATATGATCACAAATTATGATACATATGGATTATTACTTGAAAATATAAACGATTCCGTTCAGGTTCGAAATTTATTAAGCGATCTTATAAGAAAAATATATATATTATAAGGATATCCTTTTTGGGCGAACACAATCCAATTAAAGACCAGTTGCAACGTTACATTATGTGGGAAAAGTTGTCTAAGAATATTCAGGGCATATCGTACGATATCCAAAAAGACGACATAAAGGCAAACGAAATCTTGGATATAGACATAGGAATAGGACTGACCGAGAGAGAACGGGATCGTTACAAGATTCAGTAGTTGGAAAGAATCTCTCAAAGGCAGATACACGTACAATCTCCAAAGTAGGAAAGGGGGTAAGAAGAATCCACGGCCATCGGGGTTATAGAGTTTATATACGACGACTCTCCAGCATGTACAAGATGTCCCTAGGGACATCTCACGAAAAGTCGACTTAATCGACTTTTTCGTAAAAAAACAAATGGTATAAAATGAATTTGTTCGTTCGTAACAAATCGTCAATATTGCAAGCGTTATAAAATGAGTTTCAGACATTATTCCATATCTGGTTTTCAGATATATGCTAAATATCGAGATACGGAAGGCAAACCCAAACAAAAAAAAGGGTTCATTACTGATAAAAATCCATTCTAATGCGCCTTCAATTTTGACAATTTTTAACTAACAAACAAATTCGTTTTGATTACGAAAAGTTCGAGAAAGTCGACATTTTGGTTTGACTTTTTTAGTTTAAATGAAAATATTGCAAAATGTATGATTGATAATCATTCAAATAAATATGTTAATACACATTAATTCTACTACGTCCAGTGCATAGTTGATTTTTAGACAATCGTCCCGCTTGACAAAATGTCGGTGATCACCGATTTCATCACAATGCCCCGCTCTTAAACAAATCTTTTTTATACCCTCACCCTACGGGTAGGAGGGTATATATCATTTGATACGGCTCAAAAGTGTAACACATAGAAATATTCACATTACACCCCAGGTGTCTTTGAACCAAATTCGATTTATGTCTTTCTGAATCGTTTGAGCCATGTCTGTCTGTCCTGCTGGTACGCACGATAACTTTCGAAAGAGTTAAACAATCACTCTGAAATTTGGCATGGCTTAATATTTTCCCAAAACTGCATATGGGATAGCATATGGGCTATATGGCCACACCCCTTCGGGTACCTCCCATACAAATCTGCTATTTCGCCCACTTTAGTAATCGTGTAATAATATCCAATACGCCCACTTCGATCATGGCCAAATTCTCTATTTAGTACAGGTATAACTCGACAAAGTTTCGGACAAAAACTTGGATGTCTGGCCACGCCCTTTCTGGTACCTTCCATACAAATGTACCATCCCGCCCTCTTATGAACCGTGTAATATTACCAATATGACCAATTAGCCGCCGAAGACTGTTTTGAATTTCCAAAGGCAATTATTTACTTTGCCAATTAATATGTAAACTACTTTTATAATTAGTGGACAACACCATTCTTCACAGAATTAAATACAAAAAAAGAAGATGGACTCAATATGCGAAAGAAAGTTTTAAATGGCTCACCCTGTACAATTCTTTCTTAGAAAGTACTTATCAAAATCAAGACTGAAATATTAAGATTCGATTTTTTTGCGTCATATCGCCAATCTCCGATTAAAGGCAGATTAGGAAGTCGAATAATTGATTTAAATCGACTTGTAAATTTGAAAATGTTCGGAAATTGACTGTTTAACTTTATGGAAACCCTAGAGAATCACAACATTTCTGAGGTATTTTAAACTCATTGTGTAAACTATAAATTGTCGTATTTGGGGTTCTGAGAATCGTCAAGTAATTGAAGAGAGGCCATTACATTTACAAAAAGTCACTGTTTGGTGCGCTCTTTGGTCCGAAAGTGTGATTGGACCTTACTTCTTCGAAAACTACTGTCAATTCGGGGCGTTATGGTCGTACGATAACCGACTTTTTTTGCCTGCTATTGTAGAATACGATTTGGAGAATATGTGTTTTAAAAATGACGGTGCCACATGCTACACAACTCGAGCGAATATGCCTTTAGTGCAAGAGACATTTCCTGCCCGCGTAATTTCTCATCGTGGCGACATCAACTGGCCACCAACATCATGCGATTTCACACCATTGGACTTTTTTTTTGTGGATAAACCTTTAACTCTTGAGCACTTAAGAACCAACATTCGTCAAGTTATGGCTGAGATACCGCCCAATATGTGCCAAAAAGTGATCCAAAATTACCTCAAAAAAATCAATGCTGGCAACACTTCGCGTGGTGGTCATTTAAATGATGTAGTGTTATGTTTAAATGATGTAGTGTAATGTCAAAGTTCAAACTTTATTATAAAAAAGAAATATCATGAAAAAAAATATTTTATATGTGTTTTATTTACATTTACTTTTGAAAACGCAAAGTGGATAACCCTTTACAACCTACAATTAATACAGGACCAATGCAGACCATTAGTACGATCGACAATTTCATCAAAATGCTTGCACTGTGTTAGCAATTGAGGGTATCGGAAGGATGAAAGAGGGGTTAGTGTGTGTTGATGACTGGAAAGAATATTTATTTCTCAGTCGGCGGCTTTCAAATCTGGTATGCAATGGTGATATTTCGAGTAGTTGAACAAATTTAAAATGTTTTTTGTTAATGAACATCTAGAATACCTCTATATGAACAATATATTTGATTTTTCAAAATAAAATCTTTATGATGTGTAAAAAAAAAAACCAATTTATATGTGCAAAAAGTGTGAGCAAATTAACAGCGTATATCCACTTAAGATGTTTTTTGTAGAAATAAATATTGTCATTGAGAACACATATGATGATTTATGTTGTTTTTACCAGCACACACTTCTTTTTAAGCGGTTACTAAAAGAAACAAATCGAATTATAATTCAATTTGTTTTTTCGCCATTAACAACTTATGTGCAAATATATGCTTTTAGTTGTGAAATAATTGAACTGTGTATGTCTACTTATGTCGTTAGCGATAAGACAATCTTTAGAAACATTCAAGTATAGTTGTTTTTTTTTTTTGCTAAAACTGTAACTGTACATAATTTTCAATAAAAGTTTAGGTAAATCGAATCAGCATTAAAAATGTAGTTTTTTGATGTCAATACCTCGAAATCGACAAAAATGCACTTAAGCGATTGCTTGTGAAAACCACAGAATTATGATATCCTTTATTCCAGTGCTGTGTGGGGCTAACCAAAGGGAACTTTCCCCAGAATGTGTCAAAGTTTTCTATGATTTTTAACAGTTTTATGGGCTGCTAGACTTTTAATGGATATAATAAAATTCCCAATGATATTCATCAAACAATTTTCCTATATAGATCCAATGCGTCCAATGTCAATACAAGAAATGACAACAATTGATGAACAACCGCAATTTATCAACATCGGACTAAATAAGGAAACCTATGAAATGAAACTATCGAAAGACACAAATGACAGAAAACGTTTATGCGCTGGATGTCTGGGGGGAACAAAAGAAACAAAGAAAAGCGATTCAAACGAGTCTGTGGATTTTCTCCAACGTCCAAGAGAACCACAACAATCGCCGTAAGTAGTGATCTGACTTTTTGTACGATCGTGATTTCTAAACTATGAAATGAAACAAAATCGTTTTAGTTTAGCAACTTCCGCACTTGAAGAAGAAATGAGCCTTCAGCTGACTAAGAGAAAGTCGAGTAGAAATGCAGAAACTCCACATAATGTGGATGTGAGAATAAAATATTTGGAGAATGAAATTGCCAAAATGCACAGAGATTTGATCTACATACGAAGAAATATGTTACCACCGGAGAATACTGACAGATTTCGTATCCTATTGGATCGTCTAAATGAGATTAATGGACTCTTGATGGAACTGAAATTGAACTGCTTACGATTGCAAGAAGCCTCTCCCGAAGACGAATGCCCTTCGTATGGACGGTATGATGAATGTTATCGACAGTTATTGGCCAAAGATAATCATCTTTTGAAAAAGCTCCATGCTTATGATGGTCGCTTATATTCTGAACCTCCACGTAAAAAATGTATTCGAATAATCGAAGCTCAATGCAATGCTGAACAGTACGAACCGCATACTAGGTATAAGCCTGGTGACCTTAATCAGGGAAATGAACATGCAGCATCGCCGTCATCTGGCAGTGCCAGTGATCAAGATAAGTATTCGGAAATATTGGAATGTGGACGACTGGAACTGTCTCCGCCTATTACAGGCGAGTGGCCAAATTGTTCTTCAGAAAACTCAGAACGGGCCCCACGACTGGAGTATTGTCCGGGTACACACTACGAGGAACGAATGCCATCGCAACAATGCCACATAAACCCGTTGAGCCGGCATGAACGATCTAAAAACCGGGGCGAAAAACAGAGGATGAGCATGCCCTTAGACAATACCAACTTTGGCAGATACACTTCAAATTCAACAACTCCTTCCCGGCGAGAGCCACAAGGAATATGGAACACTAGAAGCTCTATACGCTGCATATCAGAGCCACACGAAACCTTTAAGAGCCACCAGCCCATCCTAAGAAACTCTGCTGGCAACGACATCAAAATGTCCCCCAAGCGCAATTTATCGCCCTTTGCAATGGCGTCAACTACCGCCGATTCGGAAGAAACCATATCCCACATTCACTTAGAGATTCCGGTGATAACGAAAAAGTTGTCCGAAGCTCTACTAAACATAATTCAAACAATTGACCATGCCAGAATAGCTTTAACCGTTATGTTGGAATCAAATGATCTCTATCACATCAATATATCTGTGACCGATACCGGTCAATCATTGGCAGACGTCTACACTACGGAAAAGGCTTTAAAGGAGGCAGAGGGGCAACAATTGTTCGAACGCTTTTTGACTTTCTTCGTTATGAATTCGAATAACAGTCTGGAGCAGAAGAATAGGATTTTGGGACATTCTTTTGCATTCGTCGATATGGGTGAGTGGTTATGGAGTGGTATTTCAATTGGAATAGAATAAAAGTTGGGCCACGAATTCCTGTTAATATGCATGCATATGGAAGTACGTAGTCCTTGAAAATACCCACCTTCTTTAAATAGAAAACTTCAGTTGACGACACTAAAACCAATTTAAACATGGCGTATTGCATTCTTTCAGTAAGGTTGGGTTAGGGTGGCAGAGCCACTTATACCTTGTTCCTCTCGTTGAATCATCCTCATCTCTTAAAAAACTTCCTGTGTTGGTCAATGTCAGTCTCAGCTATATCGTGTATTGTCCTTAAAGAAATAATAACCGAGTTTTTGTTCCCCGCCTGTTCGCCATTAGTACCCTGAGAGGTTGTCCCGAGTTTTGCTAGCTTTTCTGCTCTGCTGTTCCCCGGTATGTGGCCCGGAAACCCACATATTGTGAACTGTTCAGCCATCTCATTGAGATATTTGAGGCAGTCCATATTGATGTTTTTGGTTTCCCCAAACTTTTGGACGTTTTTATTCCGTTTTGGTAAGCTTCGGACATGTTTGGCCCTTTCTATGACTTTTTATATTTTGCCTGTCTTGACCCTTACATCGTCCGTTTATTCCCTTCATCCCGTTTTTTGAAATAGATTTCACACATTACAACCCAATTGTAACTGCCGTTGTCATGCATATTTCTACTCCGCGAACTTTTCTGATTATTACTAAATTATTTTTAATTTCTATAGTTCACCAGATTTTGACCCTTGTTCCATTTCTTCCAAAAATTTAATCATTCCTGTCCATTGCAATTTTTTTCACACATGTTTTTGCAATATTTCAATCGGCGATTTACTACGGAGCTCCTTTGTGGGCCTCCAGTGCTAACTGTCACTTGAAGAAATTGCAGGTTGCCCAAAACAAAGTTTTGAAACTTATATTTAACCTTCCTTTTCACTATTCTACTAAACGTCTCCACGAGCGTGCTAAAGTAGAATTGGTTATCGACAAGATTGAAATATTGACTGAAAATTTTAATACGAGATGTACATTATCACGTTATTCTCATATTAATGAATTAGTGCATTCATAGTTAGTCTGTAAGTAGAGTTAAGTTTTATCATCATAAAAAAAAAATATTCATATAGGTTTTTTGTAAATTTTTACCTTCATTTTTCACTATCACTTGTAAATACCCAATTTTGTAAATCATTATTAATTACAAAGTAGAAAAAGAGATAACTCTTAAACTCTAAAGTATTTGTATAGCTAAGTAAAAGAAATATGTAAATATTACGAAACTAATAAATAAATAATTGAATTGAATTGAATGTTTTTGCAAAAAATTTGTTGCTCCCTTTTTTTATACACTCCATCATAGGATGGAGTATATACTAAGTTTGTCATTCCGTTTGCAACACCTCGAAAGAGTGATCTGCGACCCTATAAAGTATATATATTATCGGTCAGTGTAACATTCTAAGCGATGTCCGTCTGTCCGTCCGTCCGTCCGTCTGTTGTCTGTTGAAATCACGATAGATCAACGCGAACGACCAACGCTAAAAAGCTGAAATTTTGCAGGTTAAGTTCGAGAATGGGCCATATCGGACCAAAGGGGAAAAAGTTCCCCTTTACGGGACTAAATATATTCCGGCCATAATCAAATTTTTCAAATATTTTTTTTCACTACATCTAAGTTCTAAGTTTATATAATTTATAGATGGGAAAAAAATCCCAAAAATGGGCGTGCTCATGGGTTCCGTGGACCCTTGGGGCCCAAAAAAGGGCCCATGATAAACATGCGCATATGGGTATCGAAGTGCAACGAAATTTACTCACGAACCCAAATATGCCTTTATTTTCATGATTTGCTTAAATTTTTTGATCCGGTTTCTGGGACTATCGGGTCACCAGCGGCCCAAAAACCGTCCCTTGACAAACATGGACATATGGGTATCGAAATGCAACGAAATTTTCTCGCGAACCCAAATATGCATTTATTTTCATGATTTGGATAAAATTTGTGATCGGGTTCCTGGGACTATCGGGTCACGAGCGGCCCAAAACTCAGTTAGTTTTCTTATATATTGACTTTTTAAGGATCCATGATGGAGGGTATATAAGATTCGGCCCGGCCGAACTTACTATTTGTCCACTTGTTTTTACTATTTTTCCCTTTTTCTAACTTTTTTATCCCATATTGGTCCATTTTTCGTCCCATCTCTATGTCATTTCCACCTGTTGTAGATTATATCTCATTTATATTGTACAAGTGTTGGACCCTTTTTGGACTCTTTAGTCCCTCTTTGCCTCTTATCCTTCCCATCTCTAAGTCATTTCCACCTGTTGTAGATTATTTCTCATTTATATTGTAGAAGTGTTGGACCCCTTTTGGACTCTTTCCATTTTATGGCCTATTCCAGTCGATTAAAATTGTTTTCTTTTTGTTTTTTCCCCTTTTGTATTTTTTTTTATCCCATTTTTCGTCCCTTCTCTAACTATTGTCCACATGTTTAGGCAATTTTTTTTTTATTTTTTTTTATCCCGTTTTGGTCCCTTTTTCGTCCCAGCTCTAACTCATTTCCAACTGTTGTTGCCAATCGTCATCGTGGACCAATTTTCCAACATAAATCATGTTTTTTTTCGTATTTCCACCATTTTTATCCCCTTCCCCAAATTATGATTCTAGCCTCAGCGGTTTGGTCAGGACAGTGTTAAATCAGTCGGCCAGTCTGTCACGCAAGAGTTTTATATACATAGATTAAACTGTGACCATAACTATTAGTCGACCATAACTATTAGTCTCTTAATCGCACTGCCGCAGCAGCAGCCACCGATGGTAGTTCACCCGGAGATATCATAGTTGGTCCGGGTAATTTGTATTGTTTGAAGCTTTTAATATCTCTGGCAACAGCCGAAGGTTGACTGAAGGACGTACTGTCAAGGGAAGTCCCATTAGTCCCAACTCCAAAGGTTTTTATTGGATGTGTTCCACTCACCCTATGGTTTATTGCGATAACCCACCGTGCATTGTGTAGAGGCCAGTATTTTCATTAACCTTTTGGCTTCGACAGTGTCTTCAATTGCAGTATAGGATTCACTCCAGAATTTATTCTGAGCCTTCCTATATACACGCTGGTTTTTTTTTTCGAAGTTTTTCCTTCAATCTGTGATGCTCCTGTCAAAGGACTATCTACTCAATCGATTGTTGCTTACCCCTAGCTTTGCCTTTGGAATATGAGGCTTGCACCGAATCATGTTTCGCGCATTCATATCAAGTGTCCTTGAAATGATCCTGAATTTAAATGTCTCCCTTTATTTTCTCCACTCTGCTTTCCGAACGTTTGGGGGGAAAAACAGTATTTGGAAAACTTTCTATTGGTCTGTGCTAAAATTGGCTACTGAATTAAAATATCAATTTAATTAAGGATTAATAAAATTGAACATCGTTACCATTTGCAAATGAATTAATTCTTTACTGAGGTATTTACTATTTTAATTAAAACTCAGTTTTCGTTTTTTCTCGGCTCTAGATTACATTTTGTCGTTGTGTTCCAATATGGACAGATAGAGTCATATTGTTTTTTTATTCCATAAAAAGTAATTTCCATTTACTATTATTAGCTTTTAAAGTCAAATGAGGAAATTTAATTTAATCATTATCATGATTAGAATAATAGAATAATGAACACAATAAACATTAGAATAATGCAATGGGAACTTTAAATATTATAACTGTTGTAAATATTCCATCAGGACTGGTTCACATACTACAGAATTTAAAGGATATTTGATTTAAACCTCGTGAGGTTTAGCCAGATATTAATAGTTAATGGTTATTTTTATTTTTTTATTTTATTTTAATTACAATACAAAGTAAATTTATATTCTAATTTTGGGTCCAAGGATAAACCGAGTGACAAAGACTATTTGGCTTGATTTTTTTGCAGCGACAGACCAAAGCCTCTGGTGGGAATCGAACCCACAACCCCCACGCTGATAGGCAAGCACGCTACCAACTCGCCTACCGGGGCGCTTAGTTAATGGTTATATACTACATATATAGACAATATTTAAATAATAGAGAATTTTCAACAAAATTTAGTTAAAAAATTTAGGCAGTGACATCCACCAACTGATATATTCACTTTAGAAACCATGGTGTTCATTTGTCCAACGTCTTGAAGCGCTTGATGTTCCAAATCACAAATTTGAATTTTTTTAAATTTTTTTTTGACTTCACAGATTTTGAGGTTTTTTTTAAGTTTCTTTGTGATATCGAAGAAATTTAAAAAAAAATCTTAAATTTGAGGTTAACTAAATTTGAGGATTTTGAGGTTTTTTTCAAGTTTCTTTTTTATATCGAAGAAATTTAAAAAAAAAAATTAAATTCGTGATATTTTTTCTAACCGGCAATCTTCTCTACATCCTTCGCCTACAAACTTGAAAATTATGATTTGAAAGTCAAGCAAAAAGTCGTCGTGTAAATCGGGTCTTAGGGTTCGTCCATAGATACGGATTCGTCTTGGAGGAGAAACCATAAGTCATGGCAAGTAGTAACTGAAAAATTTTATTTTTCACTACCTTTAATTATACAGAAGTCTACTGAGTTAGATTTTTTGTTAATATCCGAAGACAAGTATATTGGTTGGTTAGGTGATATAATTTCTAATCCACTCTGATGCTGCGTTAGACATTTAAATTAGGTTTGCCCGTCCGGCGGGAGCACCAGTGCGTATGTTTCGCACTGCAGCAAAAAATGTCTGTCCGAGGGCAATAAAGATGTCAGTATGTCAATCAATACGAACTGACGCCGCTCGTAGATAGTTAGCGAAACCCCTTTAACTATGAAGCTGGCATTAAATCTCTGGGGTCTGCCTCCCTGAGGATGCCTCAGCATTCCCCTTACCTGGATATCGGACCACAGGGAAATACCAGGGCAGACGAGCTAGCAAGACTGGAAACTACCCGTCCGATTTTGACCTGTAGTCCGTAGGTATTGCAGTAGGAACTTGCATATGGCCTACAGAGAAACAAACTTTTGGTGGACGTCTGTCCGAAGTTACATTCAATGCAGACAGATAAGGCCGATCGCACACAATGCTGTCGCTATCCAGAGCCGTTTTCTGATTGGTTGTGTCCGTCTGGTTGCACAGAAAAAAATACGGGCCAAAAATTTTCAATTACTGTCGTCATTGAAATTATGCTTGGAAATCAATTAATGTTGTAATTGATCTTAGAAATTCCTGGCGAAATCAATGTAAAAAATAGTAAAAAATGCAATTACTTATTTAAAATTTGAGTAATTGAATTCACAACTTTTGTAATTGGAAGAAAACCAATTAAAAAAGTAATTGAATTGACGAATTCCATACAAACTTCGTATTTGATTTCAAAAATATGTTTTTTCTGTGTGGAATGCATACAATGCCAATGAAGTTTGCGCCTAGCGACTACTTCAGAAGCTGTGGGGATGAAGAGGAGCAAGCGCCCATTAAACAAGGCAGGGGGAGCCTTAGAGGTCTGGCCGATATTTGTATTTTTTAGATTAGGAACTTTGTGGGTCGCTTAGGTTCCTTTAATGGGAAGACTAGGGATACTTTTTTCTCGTTTTCATGGTATCACAATGGACTACAGAGTCTAAGTGAGTCTGCCACTCGAATCAAACCTATCCCTATTCACATGTTTTAACCGAACCCTGCGGATGAATGTTTTCCGAACATGTTCTTAAATTTACTGCAGGTTTAAAGAAAATGAATTTGTTTCGTTTTTAGGCGTCTTCAAAATCGGATTAAAAAAAATTATTTAATTCTGGTTAGGAACTATTGGTCTTAAAGTATGATCTGGCCTGAGTTAAACAAATCATTTTATGGCGATTTTTTATGGACATATTTCTTTTTATTTTAATCAAGGACAATCTAGAGGACAGATGACCCAAGTCACATGTGGGTACATTGTGACCTCAGGAGTTTAAAACCAATTTTGGTTTTAACATGAAGACATTTGTTTTCACTAAAAGAAAAAAAAAACGCACAAATGTCTTCTCTGTCAAAATTTAGCCTAACACGGGCCTTAGAATAAATGTTGTCAAAAAAAAGTCACCACTCAAACTTCCCAATTTGACTCTGTGCTAAAAACATTGACCAATCCGCCCATGCGCTGAGTTTCTGCAGGCTATGAAATACGATATTTATAAAAATTTGTACTTTTAATTGTTTATAGAAAATTCTCAAAGGTCGTCTAACGTCTGGATGAATAAAAAGCCAATTGCACGGAAGCATTCGTATCGTCTGAAACATATCTCACCCTTAAATTCGTTAAAAGACAATCTGGAGGAAGAAGATGCGAGAGCAACCCACCTGACTCAAGAAACAAAATATTTCCCACACGATATCGATAATCACGACGATAGCACTAACCGTTTAAAAGCCGGCAAAGGTGGAGAGAACGGCCAACTGTTCCCAAATATCATAAGGCAATGGGCAAACACTTCAGCTCTAGCGGAAAATCAAAATCAGAATGAAATTGAACGCATGCAAAGTTTGGGGCAACGAGTGCAGATATTGCAAGAGGAATTAAATCAAATACGAGAAAATAAAATGTTTCAATTTAGAAAAGAAAATCAAGTAAAATTTAATAGACTCGTTGAAAGGCTGAAGGAATTTATGGTATTGTTGGATATTGTATGGAATAACTATAAACGTTTGTCCAGATCGAGAAGAGATCTCAGATCAAATGTATCTAGACATGATCACTGGGAACTCCCCTCAACCTCGAAGAATGACAGCCAAAATCATGTCGCAGAGTCAGGTTCCGCAGAGTGTGAAAACTTTTCAAATGAAATCAATAATCAACCGACTATATTGGAAAAACATTTACTGATGATGAAAGATTTTCGTACGGATGCCGAGTTACGTAGACAGAGGCTGAAAAAGAAAAGCCAAGAGAAACTTCTGCAGAAACAAAGAAACTCCTTAGGCAATAAAGAGGCAGAGTACAATGAGCTGAAAGAGGATGTGGGAGAAAGTGAACATTCTGTCGATGATGGTGACACTAAAGCAACTGGGGAAAATCCGATTCAAAATCAGAATTATTTGAAAAACCACTCGCAGAGAAGTCAATTTGAACCTCAACAAGGCCAAGGTTCAACATTTAAATGGGCTACGACACCCATAACAATTAAACCTGCGGAAAGTGTTAAACAACAACAATCAACGGAAACGTTGATCCAATCCTCCAAGTATGGGTTGTCAAACCACGAAAATACAATTCCCTCTATGACCAAAGACACACAAACAGTTCCAGTTCACCACCTAGCCTCCGCTATCAAAGTTCTTCCAAACAATACCGAAGACTCCTTAGCAAACAAAACCTCACTTGAATCCCCATCAAATACGAAATTTGCTACAACGGTGGAAATTTCAAATCCACCTGCAAATGTACCCTTAATTCGTTCAAATCTACGCCATACAATTCAAGATATTATTCGCCATATGGACCCTACGTCGGTTGCCTTGACGGTAGTTTTAGAAACGGATCAACTCTATCACATCAACATATCCACAATAGATTCCGGCCAATCATTGGGCAACCTCTATGCCACCGAGGAGGCTGTTCAACAAGCCCAGGTCCAGCATTTATTTTCCCACTTATTGACATTTTTCATTGTGAATGCGGAAAATTCTTGGGCGCATAAGTTTCGCCAGTTGGGTCATTCATTTGAAATTATCAAAGAGTAGAACTAAATCCCTACTCAAATTCAATTTCCAATTATGTGTTTTATTTTAAATTTGTAAACATTCTCTAGTAAATGATAAATATATTTTCCCCACCACCCCCCGTGATCAAAATATGCATCAACTCATTTAGTATCAGGGGAGAAATTGGCCAGATGACATTACACACCAACTAGTTGAAATACAGCGGCGGTAAAAACAATAGCACTGCAGCAATAGTTCGTTTTTAAACACGGATTCTATTTAGTGCAGCAAGTAACGGATGTAAGAACATTTCTTAGAAGAAAAAACATAACATATCACAAGTGCTTGGCAGGCATCTGGAAGAAACTAGAGCCTCATTATTTTTCTGATGCACTCCCGACGATGAGCTTTGTGAGTCATTGGGCCACAATATTTAATCAATTGTATGGTAAGGTAAAGCGGTAGCCGTTATTTGTGGAAAAATAATTACGTGGGTCAATCGTCCTTTGTATATTTCAAGATGCCATATGGCGGAAACCAATTTCCAGGTCAGCCACACTATTCAACTTAAGTCGGCCGAAGGACTTTCTTCATACGCGTCAAAGAGCTGGACAGTAGGGTGTCCAAAAAAATTTTGTTTAGGCTTATAATGTAAAGTATTTTTAAATTTTTTCAGATTTTTTGAGAAATGTTTAGAGGTGACGCAAACCGGGTTTTTGCGAAAAATTCCAGTTTTCTGAGTTTATTGTATTTCAAGAACAAATTGGTCATTAAAAAGCATTTTCAAAGTCGTTGAGACATCATTTCAAAAGAAAATTTGGTAATTAAAAAAATTTGGTAATTAAAGTGGAATGCCGTGGTGTGGTAGGTAGTGTGTGCGACCATCACACAGAAGAACCCGAGTTCGAAACCGGTTAAGACCATCAAACATTTTTCAGCGGCTGTTTCCACCTCGTAAATGTTGGCGACTTTACGAGTAAGAGAGCAATCTCTGAGCCATGTAAAACTTCTCTAGAAAAACATTAGCCGTTTGGAGCCGGCTTTAAACAGTAGGTCCCGGTCACTTTGTATACAAATTATATCGTACACAGCTCACTGATTCGAGAGAAGTTCCCCGTCTGTTCCTTTATGGAATGTCAAGGGAAATAAGTAAGTCAGTAAGTAAATAATTTTTAATTTTTTGCTCGGAAAATACCGGATTGTGGTACTTCTGAACCTTTTCCAAAAAATCTGAAAAATTAAAAAAAAAAATTAACCCCATATGCTTCCAAAAAACGGATGAGCCCCTATGGAATTGAAAAAAAATATTTTTTTGGACAACCTACTGGGTAGTTGCACTGCAAATTTTGAGGGCTTTCCCTCCTCCTATTTATTAAAAGATGCTTACATTTATTTATTTTATATTGTAAAATGGGCACTACATTTTCTTATTGTTTTTACACACCATTATTGCGAAATATATATTATTTTAAGTGGATATCCATGTTTGTATTCTTCAAAAAATATCCTCAAAACTTTTATAAAAATGTGAAAATTACAATGATGTTGAATAATGAAGTCGGAGCTGAAAATATTGGCAAATTCAGAAGATTTCAGGGAGCTCTCGATTAAGACAAAACTCGACAGTCCTGAGACAAATTAATGTAAAGAATCGGCTATAAATCATATACGAATGTGGACGACATGTGCGTAACGGATAAAACGATTGAGTACCTAATGAAGAACATTTCCGGAAAACTTACAGCTTTACAAAATGCAAATAAATCTATTTTTGAAAAGAATTAGAACACTTTTTTGTTTCATTAAAAAATTGATGTTGACCACTTTTTTTTCGTGCTCAGTCCTTAGCTGAGAGCAGTGCTATTTTGTATGACGGCCCTGTTCATCATCGATTTAGCCAGCTGGCGCAGTACTTAAAAAAAAAAACTTGTTGGACAATGAAAATGTCACTCAATCTGTAAATCACTCATTCAACCGCATTTCACATAGCAAAACTTTTTGTTTTTGAAAACTTTAAACAACAACAAAAATACACACAAAAGGCTACATAGAAACCATAGATACATATCTGCGATTGTATCATGGCCTATTTGCTATTGTTATAAGGGCGACGTGGAACATTTATATTGAAGTTGATGGAGGGATTTGTAGCGAATGGTGTAAACTAAATGTGATTCAGACAAAACGAAATATGTATACCCAACAGAGGTAATTATCTGCAACAGCTTATGGATTTGTGATACGTGATCTCTTGATCTTCCGGTCAGTGAGTATACACAATTCTCTCGAGCAGAGCTCACTGATGCGAGAGAAGTTCCCCGTCTGTTCCTTCATGGAATGTTAAGGGAAATAAGTAAGTAATTATGTAAGATACGTGATCTCCTGATATTACGACTATCGGGAATTGATTCAACGTTCGTTTGCGATATTCGCTAATATTACGATTATTCTTCAAGTATTCGCGCCAATGGAAAAACGAGCTGTGTGGGTGCTATAGCGATAGTTGAGGAGGGAGGACAACCGTATATTCCGAAGAAAGAAAAGGACGGGAATTCTTCCAATGTCTAAAATATCAATCTATAGACTAGCCTTCTGCATTAGAGCATTCGGACTCTTATTTGGAGTAGCTCTGTTCATTGTGGTCAATCGAACCAGGTTGTATTTAATCCTACCAGACTTTGGGAATGCTATAAAAAAGTGAAAGTGTTTTAAAAAAAAAATAATAGGATTTTCATTGAAAAAATGTTTGGTACAAAACTTGACTCACCAAAAATTATCGCTGATGGCGTTGACGATGGGAATTTCAACATACCAAAGCTGAGTGAATTATAATGAAATTTAAGAAGAAAAAAGCTGAACGGTAGGTTTTGAGGTTGTCGTTCAAGGTGCAAGCTGACATGGGTGAGTCGAATAAGACAGCCAACAGTTGTGAAAATTGTGCTACGTGGGTAATTGAAAGCCTGGGTCTGATTAGACGGAACAATATTCGCGGAACCAGACTCACCCGCAGTAAAAACATAGAAGTCTCATATTCCATTTCTATAAACCGAATTTTATAGAAAAAATATTGCGCGGAATATAAAGCAGAGTTTTTATGTAGTTGAAGCTTACTAAATATCGAATTTCGGGAAAATTCGTTGAGCGAATTTATATAATTATACGATTTCTAAAGTGGGTGGAATGGTACATTTGTATGGGAGGTACCGGAAGGGGAGTTGTCAGACTTCAAAGTTTTTGTCCGAAACGTTGTCTCAGATACCATGCTCTAATTAAAAGGTTAGTTAACTCAATTAGTATTTAGTTAACATTCAGCCAGTAATGATCGTCAAATTTTAATGCTTTGAATTAATTTTTCCATTAATAAAACCAAAAAATTAATCGGTAGATTCAGAGTTCCTGCTTAACAATCTCTCTGTGACCAATGACATATGAGACGTTGTAGGGTATTTGGAATTCGGCCCATTCAACTTAAATCTGTTTTTGAACAACGAATTGTCTACATGCTTTATCTGACCCTAATAACGAATATGTACTCGTAATGTGTTGTCTACACATATGCAGTTGTTGTAGGGTACCGACAATGCGGGGGGGGAGCCAACGCATGTTATGGTGCCACACATTTTTGTTGATGATGCGGATTTTGTGGTAGAACGAGAACGAGTAAATAATGCATTCAATAGCAATAAAATGAAAGTTTTACACTAAACTAAACATTCGACTAAAATATGTGGTTTTTGTAAACTAACAACATGAACGCACACACACACACATTCATCTATCTGAACATTGGATGTATGTGTGTGTCTGTGTGAGTACAATGTTTTAATATTTTCCATGTGAGGCATCCATGGGATATGCATCGTAAAATTGTGTTTTTATTTAGATCGTCCATAACACGCCCCCCCCCCCCGTTTTAGTATGATGGAGTACTTATTTATGTGTACATGCATTGATGAGCAAAAGTTCCAAATGCTTGGATGGATAATATTTGGAATTTTTCAACGCTTTCATTATTGAAAAGTTAGACCCGGAAGTTGAATGTTATTGCCGGATGATGCCGCTCTCTTATCTACGGCATGGAGACAGAATACTGGTTGGATAATGTTTCCACATAAACATTAAATATTTCTCGACCTAACAGTGAAAAAGTGCAATGTATTTTTTGAAGAAGACCGCAAAAGAAATTCAAAATTCATCGTATAAAACTCGCGAAAATAAATATTTCTTGAAAAAAAATGCAACTATCGAACTTAGCGCCTTTACACCCCCATAGGTCGCGATTTTGGGATATATTTGACAAATATGTACACGCTGAAATATCTGTCTTTTTTTAATGTTTGCTCACAAGTAAATCGCGTTTTTGGAGGTTGTATCAAGTAAAGCTTATTTGCTTTGAAACAATCTTTTTTGGCTGCAAGTATAACTCATTTCCTATTATTGTTAACTATTTTAGCAGAAACATTAGCGTGTTTGGGGAAAACACGCAATAAAATTATTAAATTCAACAAAGCAAAACATTTGAGTGCGTAATTTTTTGGGTTGCCTCTAAAAAATACAACACGTTTTTATGGTTTTTTGGGTCTTAATTTCATATTTTTATTGGGGTAAATTTTCATAATGCAATTAGACTCCAAATGTTTGTGTGACAATAGATCCTTAAGTTTATAAAAACAAAAATGTTGGGGCCTATTTGCGCATTTTGGGGTCCAATTTCCATTCAATATATTTTAGGGTCGTACTTCATACGATTGGGATAGAATTTTCAAAAAAAAAAAGATATTTGGCGGACCCTGTAGATGGAGTCTCATTGAACGAGCATAGGCTCGCCGCAGGAGTGCCACATGACTCTGTCCTCTCTTCTTCTCTGTTTCTTATTTTCATTGGCAACCTGTTTAGGGGAGACTGTTAACCCGATTTACTCCTTTGCGGATGACGGCAACATATGTCATTTATATTCATTTGACCATCGGCCAAGTCCTGAGTAGGTCGAGGACTAAAGGAAAACGACGAACGACTCACTTAACCGCGATTTGGCGACGATTTGTGAGTGGGGCCAAATGAATAGAGTAGATTTTAATGCACAAAAGACCCAGTGCTGTTTGTTGTCACACAAACGTTCACCAGATCCAGCATCGTCGTCAATTTCTATGGGTGGTGTGGATATCGACGAATCAGACACTCTTGATGTTCTGGGCATGTAGATACAGGGTGATGCTCGCTGGGCTAGCCATATATTCGAAGTGTCGAAAGAAGCATTCAAGTGTTTAGGCTTTTTAAAGGGGAACAAGAATCTGACCTCGTAAATATTTACACCACTTACATCCAGCCTAAAATGGAATACAACTCCCATATATGGGCAGGGGCTCCAATGTCATCTTTGCTGCTTCTGGACCGTGTACAGAGGAGAGCGGTGGTGATGATAGGGGATTGTAGGGTATCCAACTCTATTGTCTACCTGCAGCACCGCCGGAATGTGGGTTGTGTATCGCTATTCTATAGATATACTATAGAGAAGATTCGTGCATTAAAATCTACTCAGTTGATTTGGACCCACTCACAAATCTTCACCAAATCGCGGTTAAGTGAGTCGTTCTTCGTTCGCCTTTTGTCCTCGACCTCCAGGGGACTTGGCCGATGTTCAAATGAGTACGAATGACAGAGGTTGCTGTCATCCGCAAAGGAGTAGATTGGGTTCACAGTCTGCCCCAACAGTTCGTCAATGAGACCAATTCAATATATATTCTGGTATACGAAACAAAAAGAGTTTCCTAGTTCTCAAAAATATCGAGTCCTATCGCAAAGAAATTTGTTCCAACGTTCTTAATGCCAAAATATTACAAAATTAAATATGCAAAGATATAGCAAATTGAATTGTATCACAAGCACGAGTTTTTGCTCTACCACAAAAAAAAAACACTCACAGTACAATTTTCTTTTTGGCGTTTACGTCTTTATCGCGATAAGGGCTCGATATCCTTTTCAATCGATCAAAGAAACCAGCATATTTGCTATGTTTAGTTTCATAAAAGTAGAGATTTTTGTATGGCCAGTAAAATAATGTTATGAAATTCAGTCCAGATTTTGATAAATACTATTTAAAAACGAATTGTAGATGCCTTTTAGATACTGCATTTTAAATTCGATATCGAGTTTAGTTTTGTTTTTTTTTAGGAAAAAATCGATTAACCGACTTTTCGTGAGTCGACTTATACAACCCTAGTTCAGTACCCAAATAAAATTATTTGAGGTAGAAAAGATTTAAATGTTAAGTTTTTTGGGTTAATTACTTTTTGCAATTTTTCGACCATCAATTTTTTGTTAAGTTTCCACTAGCAGTTGGGATTGGCATTAAAATTGTGAACATTTATTGACAAGAAACTCCAAAAATAAAAGAAACAAATTTGAAACCAAACCAAATTTTGCGAAAATTTAATAAAAAATCAATCTCTCTGCAACAGTGTTTTTTTTTATTTCACTCCAACCTAGTGTGGTCATAACCCATATGCAATTCCATAAGTGGTTTCGAGAAAATATTAAGCCTTGCCAAGTTTTAAAACAGTTCTTTCCATTTATGGAACCTTAGTTCACCATAGGTAAGAGTGATATTTTCTTGTTAATCTCAACGTGTGTGGACTATTATCCGTAGTGACGTCAATAATTATATCCGTCAATAAGTATATTTTTCGTGGAAAATTTCTCTATGCACATTTAAAGTAAATCCATGTTTGTCCTTCCATTCGATATTGTAGAGACACTTAAAAAATCGCTTAAACATTACAATTTCTTCCTCCATCAAACATTCTTAGATGTCACTTTCGGTTGAAATGAAGTTTATATCGCATTCCTTCCATAGCCAGTTAACTTTATATTTCTTTGTTTGGAAATTTCCCAAATATGTTTTTGTCCTTTGTACCTCGAACGATTCAATTGAAAATCACTCACCAAATAAAAATGCAATTAAAATGTGAATTGTTCAAATCAAATGCTCATTTGCTTTATTCAAAGTTTTTTTTTCATTGTTTTTTTTTATTCATCTTTTGTTTTATAAATTTCAAAGCAATATTTTTATTATATTTATAAATTATTGTTACAAGTATGTATGTGTTATTTGATTTTTTTTGAGGGTTGTTTTTTTTTCATGTAAAGTCAATTAAATTTATATAAAATTTTTAACATGTATTTAATTCAATTTATTTGGTTTTAGAGAATTTACTCGTATGTTCGCTTTTTTGTTTTTGGTTTTTCGTTTTTATTTTGTTATGTAAATTTTGACACATATATTTAAGTTCATATAGTTTGTTATGGCTTATGGTTATTTTAAAATTATTTTTAAAGTATTTGTTGTTGTAGGCTTTTCGGTTTGGTTTGTTGTATTGTTGTTGGTTGGTTCTTTGCTTTGCTTAGTTACAGATTTTTATAAAAATAACATTTAATGTCTGTGTGTAAATGTGTGGGTTCTAAGATTTGTCGGAGAATTGTGATTATACGCAAAGATTTTTAACATAGAAATGTAATTGCACGAAATTGTCCATTATCGAATGTCATGGTATGTTTTTCTTCCGTGCAGAAGGTTCATACAACTTTTTATTAGTGTATGAAGAAGTTCAAAGCAATGTGGTAATATTTGTATTGGAAATATTATGAGTTGTCAAAAGTAATGTAATCCAAAAGAAGAAATGACCACAACAATTATCAAAAAACCGATAATATAGTTTTGAAAGATCACCCGGTAAAACTGTATAACTAAATATATTTAGGGTGAACATTACCGTATGACAAAGCTGTCATCAATATGGGTGCCACGTTTGCTGACAACCGATCCAAAATCAATTCCCCATACTACATGACTTCAAAGAAACTTAACGAGTTGGCATCGAGTTGCTGCTGAATCCGCCATACTTGCTAGACATCATATTAAAACAACAGGATCAATGTAATTTTTTCGCTCTAGGAGATTTATTTCAACAGTTATGCAGATCATATAATGAAAATAACAGTTGAGGTTTCATAGCCGATCTGAATCAACTTATTGAAAACTTATAGTACGAAAATATCACTTATAAGAAAAAAGCGGGAAACCGAAAGAACATTGGATTTGCGTCACTGCCTTACTGGAAATATATGAAAACAGGACTTTGAAGTGTTTTGATCGCTTAAGTGAAAATATTTCTTGTATAAAAATATATGTATTATAGAGAAATGTCATATATAAGAAAATTCTGTTCATGTGAAAATAATCGTATAAGAAAATATTCTTCTCATAAAAATATCCCTTTTTGTAAATATCGCTTGTATGGAAATATCGTTAATATGATAATATCGCTTAGATGGAATTATCGCTTATAAGAAATTTTGTTGATTAGAAAATTTTGTTCATATTAAAATAATATCCCTTACAAGAAAATAGGAAATATTTTCATATACTTATACAAAATGCCGTTCATATGAAAATAAGGCTTATAAGACAATATCGCTTAGAAGAAAATATTGTACTCAAACAATTATTCCTTTTTGAAAATATCGCTTATAAGCAAATATATGAATTAATATGAAAATAACGTATATATCAAAATATCGAATAGAAAATTACAAAATTTTGTTCTTATGAAAATAAGATTCATAATATCGCTTAAAAGAAAATATTTTCTTATACGAAAAAACATCACATATAAGAAAATTTCGTTTATATCAAAATAAAACTTATAAGATAATTCCGCTTATAAGAAATTAATCGCATATAAGAAAATATTTTCCTCAAATAATATCGCTTTTTTGAAAATATCGCTTATATGTAAGTAATCCTTATAAAAAAATTTCATATAAGTAAATAAAATTCATAACATCGCCTACAAGAAAATATCGCCTATAGGAAATATTTTCTTATAAGATATGTCGCTTATATGAAAATAAGGATTATAGAAATATGTCACATATTATAAAATTCCGTCCATATGAATATGACTTACAACAATTTCGCTTATGGAAAAATAATCGCTTATAAGAAAATATTCTTCTCAAAAAATATCCCTTTTTTTGAAAATATCGCTTGTATGAAATTATATCGTATAAGATACATCGTACAATTAGAAAATTTCGTTAATTTTGAAAAAAAAATCATGATATTGTTTACAAGAAAATATCGCATATAGGGAAATAATCGCTTATTAGAAAATATTGTCCTCAAAAAATATCCCTTTTTGAAAATATCGCTCATAAGAAAATATTGTTAAAATGAAAATAATGCATTTATGAAAATATCGAATAGAAAGTACTAAACGTTGTTCGTATGAAAATAAGATTCATATTATCACTTACAAGAAACATCGCTTATAAAAACATATGTTATTAAAGGAAAAAATGAAAATATCGATTTTAAAGAAAATATCCCATATCAGAAACTTCAGTTCATATGCAAACAAGATTACAAGACAATATTTGTTATGGAAAAATTATCGTTTATGCAAATTAATGCGCTTATGAGAAAATATTCTCCAGAACAAAATATTGCTTATTTTAATTATCACATATATGTAAAATGTCTTATATGAGAATAACGCTGCTAAAAAATATTGTTTGTTCTAAAATATCTCTTGAATGAAAATATAGCTTATAAGAATTTTTCGCTTTAAAGAAAATATATCTTATAAGAAAATATGTCTTATATGAAATATTTTTCATGGATTTCAGTTGTTGAATATATAAGACATTTATGGTTCATGGGAGCTACTTATCTGACATGCCAGAGGATACGAATACGGAGCTTCGAAGATCCAAAGTGTGGATATGCTGAACTCGGAAGTCAACGAAGTCCACTTTCAATTATTTCCATACAGTAAATATTTTCAAGTAATGTCAAAAGTCAGTTTATGATTGAAGTAAACACAACAAATTATAAACCCGACTTGATGTGAGGGACATGTAACAATGTTTAGACTCACCAGGCTGACCCAGAAAACCAATATAATAGAGTAGAGTGCTGCTCCATAGAAAATATACCCCGGTACATTTAATAATATTACCGCCGGTAATGAATGTTTGCTAGTACATCACTTTCTCAAAATGACAAAACAAACAAAATCTGATCCTGTATATTTAACAATATTAAATTATTTTTCTGCTAATCGTATAATAATACATAAAAACTATTGAATTTTCAGTGTTTGTTTTTCTCTCTATGTGGTTTCAATTGCATTTGGCAAAATATCGTTCTCTAGAGTTCATGCGAAAAAATGCAATGAAATTTCAAACAATGTTAATTGGAATTATTTGTTAATATGAATTATGTTTTTAGTTTGTATTTAAAGATGTATGTGTGTGTATGTTATGTTATGTATATATTTAATATTTAATATCGTCTAAGTATAATGGAATACACAATTCTATATAAATATTTGATTTAATTTATTTATGATAATAAAGCACTTTGACAAATTCATATTTGAACAAATTAGAAAGTAAAAGTACACTTAGGATGTCTAATGTATATAAATCGTATATATGTGTATGTTCAAGTATATTTGAGAGATTGATTTGTAAAAAAAAACAGAAATAAAAATTGGAATGTATATTTTGTCTTAAGCAACATAAACGAAACTTTTAATGACTTCTCTTTTTTTTATATGTTTTGAGGTTTTTTAAGAATTTTGTTTTTTTTTTATCTATAACTGCAGTGATATTTTGAATATTTATTAAATTTAAAAATTTAATATGGACAGCAGGACAATGCGAATGGAGAGACTTAGTCTGTAGATTAATTCATCAACAATAAGTAATTTAATAAAATGTATGTTCACAGCGTTCAATTATTCGGTATTGAACTTGACTTCCCTCTTTTATTAATTTGTATTCACAGCTGAACTTTAGAAAATATGTAAAATTCTCTTGTTGCTTGAAATGACAATAATACCGTAGCTACGCCATAGCAATACCGGATGACGCTGTCGACGGTTTTTGCTGGTGGCTCCAAAAATTGGCTGCCCAATAAGGTCTTTGAGATTATGGGACCTAGTTGGACATATTATTTTTTGAAGACTATACGAAAGCCCAAAACTGAGTACATTTACTTTTATTGAGTAATAATAAGCTGACTTGAATTTAAATATTTGAATAGTAAAAGTTTCATACAAAATTGTACATAATCTTGGTTCAAGTTCTGATTATTGTTGTCCGAATATAATAGCGTTGTCATTATTAACCCCCTAACGTCTGAATTTTTCCAACCTATAAACGAATGTGCCTCTAAAGGAGTACCTTAAGGCACTCTTGCGTGTTAGAGGGTTAAACACAGTTAAGGCGTTGAACAAATTTAATAACAGTTCGTATGACAAAATACTATTAGGATTTTGTATTATTATTACAGTAGATAACGGATATAAGAAAGTGAACAAATTCCACAAATGTCTTATATGTGATTTTTTCTTGCAAGCAGTTATTGTTTATGAGAAAGAAAAGACACGGTTTTTTTTTTGGAAACTTTTTTATATACGTTATGTTCTTATAGGGGACGTTCTTATATCGATTAACCCTGGAAAACAGTGCCTCAGTTCCAAAATCGATTCTGGGTCTTTGAGGATGTTCGAGGATTTTTTTGTAGACATCGTAATGTACACAGAAATGCGAGATATCCACATTTGCTCGGTGAGTTTACACTTTGGTAAGATTAGGGAGCTAAACCTCTCAATCTAGTCTTTGAACGTTGCAAGACAGACGTTTGTGGACATTGATAAGATTGGGAAGCTGGCATCAGGGCTTGCGGTGCTTCCAAACCCAATTTAGTCGGTGATCTTTCGTAAGATAAGAGAAATGTTGACTTGGGTGAGAATGGGAAGCTGAGCTCTATGCTCCTGTTACAGGCAATACTTCTTGCTTTCCCCATTCCGACTGTGAATGGGCAATTGGACAATTTTAGAACTGTATCTACTCTCCATCTTCTGTTGACTCAACAATTCGCATTGCCGACCATCTTTGTAAAATTCTTATTTCGTTTGCTACTAAAATTTCAAACAACATATAAATTCTTCTTAACTTAAAAAAAATAAAAATATTGTATATTAAATATTTTCCTTTGACCATTTATTTGTGTGTACAAAAAAAAGGAACCGAAAACTATAACA
The DNA here is from genome assembly GCA_958296145.1 of Hydrotaea cyrtoneurina. Classification (NCBI taxonomy): domain Eukaryota; kingdom Metazoa; phylum Arthropoda; class Insecta; order Diptera; family Muscidae; genus Hydrotaea; species Hydrotaea cyrtoneurina. Next base: position 42,726,774 of record OY282514.1, on the reverse strand, counting down.
AAAAATAAAAAAAACGAAATACAAAATCAAGATGTTAGACAACTGAAAACATGATGTCTTTACCGACCATCCACCCCGCCACCATTACGCTCAACAAAAGAGTTTCCACCATGGAAAAAATCGGAAAATAAAGTATAAAACTTAAAGCAAACTATACACGACGAAAAGTTGACGAAAAAAAAGAGGAAAAGAAAACGAAACAAAAACTACAGTGACAGAGCAAAGACAAAAACTAAGCATTTTTTTTTTGTTCGCTTAAAATTAAAAGTAAACACCATCAGACGAGTGATGAACTCACAAACGACCGACACGGTTTAGGCCACCACGTTGGCCGAGACCGTTGACCAGAATGTTGGCGGTGCTGGTGGATGCGGCAAAGTTGGCAAATGTTAGATCATGACTTAAAATTAGGGCCACCAAAATAAAACACAAAATGTGTGTGAAGGACGAACAGGCACTGGACGATGCACCGCTGGTCTGATTGAACTGCGTGCGTAGTTTCTGAACTTTGGTCCAGTCGCTCAGGCCGGCAATGTTGCGTGAGGCGGCACGTACCAGATAAGTGGTGTTCTCCTCCAGGTTGTTGAGTAAGAAGGTGGCACCTGTGTGAGATAGAGGATTATGGTCGGATATAATGAAAATGTGACATTGTCGGTCGTCCGTAATCCACTTACCGCTGGCATAGGCATAATCTTTGTGCTTGGCATTGGTCCATCGGCCGGCATCCGTTTTGAATTGCAGCTCCGTTATGTACTCGATGCGATAGCCGTTCACACCCATCATGGGCTTTTTGTTGGCGGGCTTTGTGTAGGTCAACTCAATATCGAATGTGTGCGAGTTGAGGCCGCGCAACGTCAAATCATGTGGTGTCGGTGGCTTCTCGCCCCGTTTCAATGTGACCGAACGTTCGATGGAGCCCAAGTGATTTTTGGCCTTGCACTTGTATGTACTGAATACGCCGTCATCGTGTGCCTTGATGTGCAGTATGGAAATGTAGTTGTCGTGTTCGATGTGAAAATGTTTATCGTTGTGGATGAGCTTTTTGTTTCGATACCAGGTGAAGTTGGCGGGTGGTTCGGCCACAGCTTCGCATTTGAACTCTGTCGTGCCGTTGATGTAGGCGTAGTGTTCCTTTGGCGGTTCTGTGTGGGTCCACATGGGCTTGTCTGCAAATGAAAGGTTATGCGTGTGTGAGTGTGGGTTTATTGTATTTGATATAATTAAAAGTTTGCTTAAATTAACGCAGTACTTGCGGGTATGAATCAACGACAGAAGATATTGAACAATTACAAAAGCGTTGGCGGCTTTGTATATGTTTGTAATCAGCACCCACTATTGAGCTTGGCTGTTCAGAAAGTTGCGGAAAAATGTAATTAAATGATTTTCAGTAAAAAAAAACTACCAGTCTATATGTTCACAAGCAGAATTTCTATACTCCGGGTGCAAGTTAAGGTTAATTCCAAAGCAAATGCACAACCAACAACGGACGAAATATGATAAATATTTCAAATATCATAAATATTACAAAATGGTTCAGAATTTGAGGAGATCAATGGAAATTTGCCATATTCTGAGAATATAAAGTTAATGGAATAATATACAAAACTACTTGTAGGCAACATCGTCATTTGCAGATGTGCTGATCATACGACGCAGTTGTTGTAGTTGTTGAACCAGCGAAAAGTAAAGAGATGGAAGAAATTATACGAAAATGACGATTCTATAGAATCTCTGCGAAATATTTCAAAAAACATTCAAAATATGAAAACAATATTCGATAATTAGCGCTAGATTTCATTTGCGGACAAGGTTGAAATTATTAGCTTATCTAAATAAAGTAGAAACATTCGTATGGAAAATGTTTGCTACAAATCTTATATTTCGCCCACTTTGGAAATCATATAATAATATCAATACTCCTGGCTGGATCTTGTACAAATTCTTGATTAACTGCCTGTTTCCATAAAACGATTTTGTTCGTTCGTTACAAATGGTCAATATTGGAAGCGTTATAAAATGAGCTTCAGACATTATTCAATTCTGGTTTTCAGATATATGTTAAATATGGACATTTGGAACTCAATCTCAAAAGAATGAGTTCTCACTACTGACAAACATCCATTTTATTGCGCCTTCAATTTTGACAATTTGTTACGAACGAACAAATTCGTTTTATGGAAACAGGCAGTTAGTAAAGCTATAACTTGAAAATATTCAAAATATGATAAAAACATGGTAGTCTGGCAATGCCTCTTTTGGTACCTCCCATACAAATGTACCATCCCGTCTCTATATCCCGCCCCCTTTGTATTTTGAGGTTGCTCTTATGGCACTTCATCAGATGTTATATCCAATGACTTTCCAATACTTTAACACGATAAAGGCGACGTTCCGGAAAACAAAATTTTATACATTTTTTTTAAGTCACATTAATAAAATATACAAAAAATATTTGATATTAAGATTAACGAGTTGATTGTCCATTAAAATACATTTATTAAAGAAAAATAAGTCGAAGTCGAAATTGGAACGCCTTCGGAAAGTGCATATCGGAAAGTTCTAATAAACTGAAGACGAGACCGAAACTCATAAAATAATGGTTATGATCCTTAAAAGGAATGATCACCTCTTCGAGAGATAACAGGGCCCGAAAACTTTTCCCGTAAAAGAGCAATGGTTTCCTTACTTGTGTGGCACGTAGCTACGTCTTGATGAAAGTAAACGTTGTCCAGATCGATATTATTCAACTCCGACCATTAAAAATCATTAATCATCTCTCGATGGCCCAATCCATTCACCATAACTGTTGATCCAACCTCATTTTTCAAAAACTAAGGTCCAATGACCCCGCTGGACCATAAATCACACCAAACACACGTTGAGGATGGGAGGCTTCTAAATAATAACTCTTGGGTTTTGCGAGCCCCAGATGCGACAATTTTGCTTGTTGACGTAGCCACCATGGTGGAAATGGTCCTCATCAGTCAAGATGATTTTTCGTGTATCGTTCCATTTTTAGTAATGGCGTAGTTTCTACTTATCAAAAGTCAACGAATAACAGCTTCAAAGTGACAGCTACCAAAATACCGGATGATTGAAAATAACACCTCTTACTTTTATACATTTTGAATTCTTTTAGTTATTTTAATTTTGTAAATTATAGAAACAAGTAAGCATTTTTAGGAAAATCAGTTTAGTTTATTTTTTAGTTATAACTAAGGCAACCAAAAAAAAGCTCTAAAACATATATTTTAAGCTCTTAAAAAAGCTTGAAAAACCATTAAAATAAGCCTTTAAAAAAGAAAAAAATAGCAATTAAAAATATACTTCGACATTTATCAGGAACCTTTTTTTAGAAATCTCTTCATCCACATGTAGTATTCCCACCACTACATTTGTCACATGTCTAGCTAAGGCGTCTGTGGTTTCGTCTATGGAAACCCAGAGAAAATGGTTTTGTATAGTCTCTTTAATTTTGCTGACTGTTGTTTCATACAAAGTTTTCACATACTTGTTTCGAAGGGACGACTCTGAAGGTATTTGATAAGATGTGTACTTTTTCAGATAATTTTCAATTTTCGGGTGTCGAATTTTGTATAAAGGGATATTTGCTGAAACAAACGCTTCACAGAGATCCATACAATGTTGATCAGCAGCCGATAAAGCGGCAGAAGTACCAATGAATGCTTGCTGCAATTTTCTGGTAGACTCTCTTTCTTTTAGTTCCTTATGTTTTGTTGTGTCCAAGTGTTGTTTTATGTTGAACGCTTTTTCGGAACAAATTGTTTTTGAGCATACGTTGCAGATTAAAACATGGCCATCAGTTCTCAGGTCCGTATATTCGTTCGACAGTCTTTTCAACTGAACTGATTTTTTTTCTTTACATTTAGGCATTTTCTAAAAGAAATAGAACTTTTTAGAATAAAATTGAACAACTTACATGAATAATACATACTCACAGAAATATCAAACTCAATAAACACCCTTTTTTGTTACAAACGTTGTTTTGTCTATTACTTCGCTAACTTTGCTTAAAAAACAGTTAGCGTCCTTACATAAATTTAACAATTCAATATTTACAAGTTCTTGACAGAAAATTCCAACCCAGAGTTGTTATATTATTCCCAATATTAAGTGGTATTCATACAACGATGCAAAAAGAAAAGTGCACACTGTCAGACAGTCGATTACTTTCGAAAAAAAAAAACAATCGGTTGTTGAACTTATTCGTATATGAAGCAGGGAAATATGTTAAAATAGGTACAAAAATAATAAATTTATTCAATTAAAATGCATTTATGGGCAAAATATGATAAAACCAGCTCTCATGGATAAAATATGCAAAAAAAAGCTCCAACAAATATAGCTTAAAATCACGTATTCTTCAAGATCGGTATTTGTATTTAATCCATATTGATTTATCTTCAAAAATAAAAAATATGATTTTACTTTTTTTTGGTTGCCCTAGTTATAACTATAATTAAAATTAATAAAAAGTAAAAATGATAATAATATTAATATAATATTTTTGATATCTTGGAACGGAAACTTTTTTTGTACTGGTTTCTTGTTTCGTATAACAAGGTTTCACTTAATACGGTTCTATATGGAGACGAAACCACCGTATTAAGCGAGGTCTACCTGTACGTCATTTGGATTTTTCCCAGTCATGTATTTAGATATAATTTAAAAACTCGAAATTGTAGAGATTTTTTTTCAAAGTCTCAAATAAACAAATAGGTAAATTGACTAATTTAGTTTTAGTTTAGTTTCAATGTCATATGTACCAAATCTCATCCTCACACCATTAAATCTTCATAATAACACGAAGGTCATCTTGTTAAGTGTTTAGAGTCTAACGGCCATCTAAATGATCGACAGTATGGCTACCGTAGAAATCGATATATTGACGACCTGATGGGTCAGACAGTGACAGTCGTCATCGTTGGGAGGGAAAAATTCATAGACGAAATACAAATTGTGCCCTTTTGACAACATTTTGTACCCATTTTTATGCAATCTTTCTTAAGGCCTTTGATACCCAAAACCTGGGCACTCACCCAGAAAGAGGTTTCCTTAAGAATCCAAATATGCAATTGCCTCGCATTGGCGTAGTAGGAATTTGTAGGCCATAGTGGACCAAAACCGAGAACTGTACGATTATATATTCGATACTGAAATCCATTTATAGGTATTTACTTTTTGGATAAGAATAATATTGAAAATCAAATCGAAAATCTCCAATACTGCAACTCTTTCGTGAAATATGTATATGACTTCTAAACCTAACCGCCAAACGTCAGCCTGGCCACCAAAAAAAAAAAAAGAAAACCGACAATAAATCAAATAAAAAGAAATCAAAAACAACCATAGCTGAATATTGTATAAATTCCTCATGAAATTTCAATTTTAAAACTATTATGCTGCGATAACAAAAATCCATGATTTCTGTTCACTTCACGTGCTGATGCCACCACTTCTTCGGTGCTCATCATACATACCGACATATGTACATTTACTCTGATCCATGGGTTTGATTCCCATCACAACGCAGACAGCAGCTATAAAAAGGACTTCCAATTGAACACGGATATATTCGTGAGGAGAGAGGGGAAAAAAAACGCATGCACTCACTTACACAGGAATACGGCGAAAAAAGCTCAAACATGTTGGGATTCCAAAATAAAAAGAGAAAAAACTAGGAAAGAATGAACAAGAGACAAAAAAAAAAAACAACATTCAATAACAATTCCATTATGAAATGCCATGTGTTGCAGCCAAATTGTAAAAGTACACCCGGAGTGATGCATTCGAAAAACATTCTCGAATCCCCACCAAAATGCACTTGTTTTCCTGGCTACAGGAAAAAAAAAACACAGCACCAAAGTAAATTGTCCTCCCCCCCCCCCCCAAAAAAAAACCAAACATATGTGTGTGTGCGTGGTTGAAGGGATGATACGGGGCGGGTGGGAGAAATCAAAATCAAAGTGTTACATAAACGAGCAAGTACTGCGTAGTCCTATGTATGTGTGTATTTTTATGTGTATATGTATATATAGTAAATCACACTCACGTTCGATTTTCATCAGGATGGTACGTTCCTGCATATCGGATGCGATTTTGCTGACTTGATAAGCACGACACGTATATTCGCCCGTTTCATTCTGTGTTACTGTGCTGACACTTAATCCGTCACCCAAATATCTAAATTTGGTTGCATTCTCTGAAAAGATACAAAAAATACAAATAAAAAGAAGAACAAGAGAAGTGTAAAAACATGAGAAATCAATTGAAATAAATGACATGAACTTTTTCAAATGAAGGTAATTTTGTTTGAACGTAAGTGTGTGTGTGTGTGTGCTGCAGGTAGTAGAGTAGAGTAGTAGAAACTCTAATTGCAATTGAATTCGTGGAACGACATCCGCCAATTACGCCATTGACACTCTGTCAATGTGAAGCCAGTTGGCTTGACAACAAATTTTGAATATTGAACTACGGTTCATTTCCTAAAGTTCGCGAGAGGAACATGGCCTAATAGTAATTTTTGGTAAAACATGAACCAAAACAACTGAGTCATACAGTTCGCCCAGGATAAAGAATCAGACTGTTGGAATTCATTAATCAGAAATCGTCGCTAAATCATGGTTAAATGAGTCATCATGAGTTAAATGAGTTCATCATATGCCTTTTGTCCTCGACCACCTGTGGACTTGGCAGATGGTCAAATGAATATGAATGACCGAGATTGCTGTCGTACGCAAATGAGGAGATTGGGTTCACAATCTGACCCAACAGATCGTTAATGAAAATAACTCCTGCGGTCAAGATGCTGCTCATAGGATGAGACCCTATCTGTAACAATTCGTATAGAGCGCTGTCTGAACAGAATCGATATCAATCGAGAACAGATATTGCCGACACCAAATGCAATAAGTTTTGATATGAGCGCTCCGTGCCGTGCCAGACCCTATCGAATGCCTTGGAAATATCCACAGCCACGACCTTGCTTCCAAAGGAACGCCATCAGGTCTTTAGTGGATCGTTTTCTACGGCAGCCATACTGTCGATCATTCAGAAGGCTGTCAGACTCTAAATACTTAACAAGATGGTGGTTGTCAATGCTCTTCATGATCTTCGAGAGAGCAGAACATTTTGCAATTGGACGGAAATTTGCAGGATTTGTAGCCTCACCTTTCTTGGGGATCGGATGAACATGGGAAACTTTCTAATGTGAAGGGTAAATACCAGCACGGTACGACATGTTGAAATGATTAGACGAGCTAGCGTCGAAGTGCACTTACATCGAACAAGTGCTGAAATGCCATCCGGGCCCGGAGTTTTATTTATATTGAGATCTGCAAGAACCTTTTGTTCGAAAAAATATCTGTGGCATCGAACTAGATTGTCTGGCAAAGATGAGTTCTTTGCAAATATTTCAGACCGAAGGTTAGCTTTGTCAACCGGGTCAGTGAATATTTGGTCATTATTAACGAGAGTTGGTATAGAAGATGAAAAATTGTCCCTTACCCCTTCTACGAATGACCAAAAGCTCTTACTTCCCCTTGGAGAAGAAAGAACTTTACCACGAAGACGCTGTTCGCAATGAAGTTTTTCGCGCCTAAGTACTCTGGCACACCTTGATCTTGCCTGTTTGCGTAGCAGCTCAGTATTGGAATTTTTATTTAAACGCCAATTTCTCAACGCTTCCTTGGATCTGGCAGCTTCTATACATGACTGATTAAACTAACAAATCTTTGAAGGTTTGATCGAAGTAGTCCTTGAGTGATTAAACAAGTTTATTTCAAGAATAATAATATTCTCGAGCATTGACATTTTAGTCCAAAAAACATAATTTCCAGTTAAATTGCTGATAAATTGTTGAACTTAGACCAAAGTGCCTTTTCGTATAGTTTGGTACATTGTCCGCTTCGGGGCTGGTTTAGAAGTGGCCCAAAGATCCGACAACAAAAAGTATGCTGACATGTTCCAATGATCCGAATTACCAAGAGATGCTACAATGTTGAATTTATACTTTTCAGGGAGTGAGGTTAGGAAACGATCCAAAATATTATATCGTTGCCTTTCAGCACGCGGAATGCATGTCGTTTCAGTCATTGTCGTACTAGTACCAGATTGCTTTTTGGGTCGTTGTGTTAGCACCTTGTCGGACCGCAATACAGAAATTGGTGGAAAAATTCGAGCTGTTGGGACAAGTTAGTGATGTGAAGAATAAAACCCGTGCATGTCGCTCAAGAACAACTGAGAATATTGCTGCTGTAGCCCAAAGTGTTGAAGAAAACCCAGGATTTTCCATTCCTCGTCGTTCTTTGGAATGGGGCATTGCTCAAACGTCATTACACCATATTTTGCATAAAGACTTGGGTCTAAAGGCTTATAAAGTTCAGTTAACACAAGAACTCAAGCCGGTCCAGCATCAACAAGGTCATGTCCTTCTTGATTAGGTCCTTGAAATGCATGAAAATAATACGGAATTCCATCGAAAAATCATCTTGACTGATGAGGCCCATTTCCACCTCGGTGGCCATGTTAACAATCAAAATTGTCGCATCTGGGGCTCGGAAAACCCAATAGTTATTATTGAGAAGCCTCCCCATCCTCAACGTGTGTTTGGTGTGATTTATGGTCCAGCGGGGTCATTGGACCTTACTTTTTCGAAAATGAGGTTGGATAAACAGTTACGGTGAATGGATTGCGCTATCGAGAGATGATTAATGATTTTTAATGGTCGGAGTTGAATGATATCGATCTGGACAACGTTTACTTTCAACAAGACGGAGCTGCGAGCCACACAAGTAACGAAACCATTGCTTTTTTACGGGAAAAGTTTTCGGACCGTCTTATTTCTCGAAGAAGTGATCACAATTGGTCACCGAGATCATGTGATTTAACACCTTGCGACTTATTTCTTTGGGGCCACGTGAAAGATAAAGTCTACGCGTCTATTCAAGACCTCAAATATAGATTTCCTGAGGATATCGAGGACATAGGGCCACCACTTGGCGATTTTGTTATGGAAAATTTCATCAACGGGATATGGTCCTGTAAGCGTGGTCGTGGTGGCCATTTGGCTGATGTTGTTTTTCATTATTAACGGCATACCGTCCTTTTTATTACGAAATAAACATCCGATCATTTATCTCAAAAAATTCCATTTTTTCTTTGAATACCAAAATAACACCTCTTGTTGGAGAACCCTGTATTTCATTTATTGAATCTTGCCATTACTTTAATCTTCCCATCGAGAACTGTAACAATTAGCTATTTTTCCATTCGCATCATACCAGAATACACACCGGAAATACACACATTCTTTGTACGCCACAGCCTGCGATAGCACATAAAAAAAGACTAAATGGCCATGAATTTAAATGAAATCATTACTTACCAATGTTCGGTATGAATTCTCCATTGAAATACCAGGTAATGTTGGGCTGTGGCTCTCCAGTCACTTCGCACCAGATGGTGGAGTTTTCACCCTCCTTCACCGTTAAAACGTTGGTACTTTCCGCAAAGGTAATTTTCTCTATGTAGACGAAATGAAACAGAAACAAAAAAATGAAATTTCTTAACACAATCCTGGCCATTGTTTCGATGTTCGTTTTTATTGTTGGCTTTTTTTTCGTTTACTTTATGGTTTTTCTTTTTTTTTTGTTGTATGCCGTCCGTCTCTGTTTTGGCTTAACGATCAATTAGTTTTCTATTGTTTGTGAGATATTTCTGGGCGTCTTTTTTTGCATTTCAATACTTACGTTGGACTTGTAAATCAAACATTTTTTCAGCTTTGCCACCTTCAGCATCGACACAGGACCAATTACCCTTATCGTCCAGGGCGAGATGCAAGAAAACCAATATCAGCTCCTCTGCTCAAGAATGGCACGAAGACAGGCATGGACGGCATGAAAGAGAAGATGAGAAGATCAAATAAAAAATAAGAAAAAAAATGGTCGTTGCTATTGCTGGGCATAAGGACACTAGATTAAGAGGACGTACGGAACAGTGGGTTGGTACACAATGTTTTACAACGTGTTAACAACACCATTAAATACGCATTAAAACGCCCGCCTTTGGCTGTCTCCACGAACACACTGGCATGCATACAAACATTCACACCCATACAATCACTCAGCGACACGTTTAAGGACATAGATAAGGTGGCAGGAGGATGCGGCCAGCAAGCGAAAGGAAGCAGTAAAGTTCATTGTACCTGTTTTTGAACTCTGTTCGATGTGGATGCGTCCTTTGTGCTCTTTGATAATTTCACCTTTTGGCGACTTCCAGTATAGTTTGACATCCGGTGTGGGACTGCGACACAGCACCATGAACGATTCATTTATGTTGCGCACCATTTGCGGTTCATACGGTGTGAGCGTTAGGCCACCATTATCAGCATTGGCCGTAGCATCATTCTCATGATGACTGCCCGAGACGAACACTGCAAAGCAAACACCAGCAGCAGCAGCAGCAGAAGCAACAGCAACAGCATCGGCATTGAACAAAAGCACCAATGCGACAATGGAGAAGAAACATGAAACGAAATGAAGAAGAGAAAGCAACACAGATAATTAGTTGAGCATGTTGGTTTTAAAACAAAAGAGATTACATTTTTATATTGTTACTTAAGTTAACTGCTAATGACACTTGTAGATAGATTAAAATCAATTTTGCCATCTCGTTTCTGCTTTCATATTCCGGCTTCTCTTTTGTTTCCAATTGTCCTGGCGCTATTGACATTTTATGGAAGACAAGGGATTTCCATCCCAAAATACTGCAAATGTAGTGACATTTTTCCGAATGTGTCATGTTTTGATGCCGGTAGTTTCCTGACCGAAAGGTAAATGTGCGCTGGTGACAGCGGAATCGTTGTCATAGCGATGGCTGTTCATTGGAATGAAACGGAGCGTATGAGTTATGCGGTGGCGCATTCAAATATAACTCTTATTCGCCCAGTGAGTTTGATTTAAGATTTTAAATCATTCAATATACGAAAAGACAAACGAAAATGACGACAGGTTTGCTGTGAGTTGGTTTATTTTCGATGTGGATAAATTACACCCACTGCCATTAAAACAATGTTTTGTGTTAATTCAATTCCATAATTCTTAGTTTTTCCCAAGCCTTCCGACCTCATTAGATTTTTGTTGTTGTTGTTTGGATTGATTTGTATTTTGTCGGTGGTTCACTTGGAGTTTGATAATGGAAGTCTACATCATAAGAATCTTTAGAAATTATGAAAGCTTTAACAAGCGAAATATTCTGTTCTCGAAATCAACGAAAAGGCAAGTTATGGATTTCAAAGCCTTAACACCTGTTTGCATAAAGTCGCGAAAAGACTTTCAAAATATATAGATTTTATCTGCAAAAGAAGTAAAATGCACCAACAACAGGGGCTAGAGCCCCACCCCCCTCCGCTGACAAATTGTCTAGGGTAATGTGTGAACTTCCCTGCACGCCCATCATTTTTCTCTTAAGCGGCGTTCGTATCATATGAGTTTGTATCTGTACATTAAAAATGTGTTTCACATAAATTACTTTTCAATAAAGCGAATTTTCGTTTAAGCGAAATACATTGTGCATGACAGATCGTACAGAACAATCGTTAATAATATTTATTTTCAATTAAGCGATTTTTTTTAATTAAAAGGCATGCGCTTATCGGTCAAAAACCTTGGCCTCATAAAGCGAAAATAGTGAATTCTGTGATGTCCATGCAAAAATTCAATATTTCTATGAATATTTAAAACCTCACTCAATGATCCTCCTAGATCTAACATAAGTTAATCCTGTGATCCATGGAAAAATTCCATATTTCCTCCGAAAACTTTAATTCCTCATAACAAAAATTGCATAAAATCGATTGGTTTTTGAATTTATGTTAATGCTAGAACATAATGTTAGAATCTAAAAGAAACTTTTAAGGGCATATCTTTAACTGTCCTAGTAATGAGTGCATCTCATTTGTGTGCTAGAACAATAATATCGCTAGATGGAATACATTTTAATGAGAACTCATCGACAATGGAAAAACAAAACAAAACGCCTGGATTGAAATGTGATTGATCAAAGTTTGGAACTAATACAAACTAGCAACATCGACAACAAATAAAATGTAAATTATTGAATTTTATAAAATGTCATTAACTGCAAGACAATTGCTGTTAATGGCTCAAAAGTCGAAATACTGCCCAATTGTTGGCTGTGAAGATTATTACTTTCGCGATACATATGATTTTGTCTTGTGCCAGTTATTGATGTGAGGATCTCTGTTTTACGTTTGGAATGAGTACAAAAATTATAACAACAATTCGTTTTCATAAATACTGCAAGTTTGAAGTATAAATAGGATTAAGATCTTTTCAGTGTTTTGGCTGCCTCTGACATTTTCGCTAAGATATGTGTCAATAAATTTCCAATGTACGTATAACCAGTAACAAATGCAGTGGCCGTTCTTTCCTGTTTAGCAGATTCTAGCATAAATTTATTAAAGAGGTATAGAGGGAGTCACTTTTCTGGATGTGTTTGTCAAAAACACTGATCTTTAATTTTTTTTAAATTTCTCAGTTTAGAAGATAGATTACTTTAAACTTGGGGGTCAGTGGCATGTTTGTGTGACAACAAATAGCACTGGGTCTTGTGTTCATTAAAATCTACTCTGTTTATTTCTCCCCACACCCCACAGAAATCGTCTCTAAATCACGGCTGAGTGAGTCATTAATCGTAAGCCATTTGTACCCGAACTCAAGAGGCCGCGGCCGACCCAACAGGTGAAAATAAGAAAAATAGAAAAAAAACCTAGTGATACTCCTGCCACATATCGACGCCTCCGAACCATAGTATGCTAAGTCGACTTAGCATGTTTTAAAGTTCTTTACGTTTTTAGATTCTACGGTCCTTAATTTAAATTCTCTGAAATTTTGGTAATCATCGGCCAATCCAAACAAAAGTTATAAGCAAAAATGTACTTAGCATGCGACTTAAGATTTAAGAAACTTCCATACCATTATGTGGTAAGTACACTTAGCATATTTCGGCTTGGAACTTTTTGAATTATTTCGGATGCTAAGTAGACTTAGCATACTACAGCACGGACTTTTTTTTATGACGTGTTCGCTATGTATACTTGGCATTGTCGTTATTTTATTTTTAGTGTTTCTAAGTTCACTTAGCATGCTTTTCCCCGAACTTCAAAAAGTAGTTTGTGTGTGTAAGTATACATAGCATACTATAGTTTGGAAAAAATAGTCGACTGATAAAGAACGAAAATTTTCACATTTTTACAAATGATATGAGTTCGATTGCGCGGAAAAAGCTGAAATTGGCACAAAATATGTCAAAAGGTAATATTTATTTATATTTAGTTTTATATTATGTTATTAATCTGATTTCGCTTCTAAAAAGGAGAAGTAATAACTACAGAGACCATGCTAAGTAACAAAGAGGAAAATAAAGGTAAGCAATTTAAGAAGACATTAGTTCTCGCGTTTATAAAATATCATTATTATTATTTCAATTGGTTTATTGCAATAGAAAATGCACTGAAAGATATTCTTGTAGACGATTTGGTGACACCTCAGTTGGTAAATGATATATCACATGGAATATCGACCGATGAAGAAGGTCAGAATAGTGATCACAGTTCACTAGGTATGTATTATTGTTTGTTATTTAAAATAAATTATAATAAAAATGAATTACATTTTTAGAACCATTCCCCGGTATATATATTTTTTTTTACAAACATCAATTCGATGATGATTTTAAAGAAATCAAAGTATATGATGAAAACAAAAAGTGCAGAAAAGGGGAAATGTCCCTCAAGACATACCGAAGGTATATACGTCTACATTTGGTATAACGGAAGAAAAACATAAAGATCTCCTATATATGTGCGACCAAAACTTAGTTCCAAAAGTTCACCAACGCTTCTACAGAGAACTAAATAGCGCTGTTGGAAAGGAATATGTAGTCACGTCAGACAATGACGATTAAATATAATAAAAATAAATTCAATTTTAAGTGAATTGAATTATTTTTTATTTAATTTTAATTTTTTTATAAATTAAAATACATATGTGTTTATGTTTTATGGAACTTTCATTTTAACATATCTTTGAATGGCCATTACTTAACTCATTTTCATTTGTTTAATGTACTTATAAATGGATGTTATTAAACTTGAACTGAATATATATGTATTATTTTACCCTTTGTCTTATCAATAAAAATTTAAAAAACTATTATAAATTGTTTGTTTTTTTTTAAATTATATATTATAATCTTAGTTCGTCTAAGTATAATGACAATAAAATGTATCACCATTTTGTTCCAAACCAGAACATGCTATGTATACTTAGACGACTAATCAGAGTAGAAAGGTCCGTAACAAAACATGCTAAGTTGACTTAGCCGACTACTTATGAAATGTTTGTCCATGCTAAAGTATTCTAAGTCGTTTTTAGCTATAATCTGCTAGAAAAATGTTAAATTTAGAAGTGCCACCAAAGTTATATTTAAATTTCGTTAAAATCAGTAAAACACTCAATGTTCTATCTCACACCACTCCCGAGATAACGCCTGTAAACTTTGAGAGCTTCTCCTGAAAAACTCACTTTTCAGACTTAGCATACTATTCTTCGGAGGCGTCGATATGTTCATTGGAGGAGACCCTATCCAATCCGTTGGTTTCACTGCCACAGATTGCCAAATTCAAATACAGCAAGCCGTTCCAACCGAATCTACCGAAGTTTTTGTTAACACAAAAATGTTATTTATGACCAGTCAAGCCTTAAGCCTTGTCCTATTCAACTATTGTTGTCAACAACTGAGATATGTTGTCATAGTCTCTATAAAAGTAACAATTTATTGCAATATCCGACAACTGCGATTAAAAACTGATACATTTTGGGAATGACAAAAGTCCGATGTGTTTATGCAACGAAACGAAGGGCCTTTCTGCATAACTGCACAAAAACTCCAACTTTCATTTGTCCAAACAACTTTTCGGTTTAGATGTTTTAATTCATGCACTCTTTTTTACGGTGTTGTGCACTTTTTTTGTTTCTATTTTGTTTCCCGCCCCAGCCAATATCCTTCTTATCAGCTTTTATTTTTCAGTCACTCTAGGGGGGGCCTGACCAACATGAAAACATAACCAGCAGAGCCCAAAAGTTACGTTTAGTTTGCATTGCTGTTGCTCGTAGGTGGAAAATTGTTATCGGCACTCCATTCCATTTAATTCTATTTTTGTTCCTTCGTCCTGCGTAACGAAATGCATTCGGTGGGGAACTGAATTTACATTTGCAATGGCCAGCAGTGGCGGGACTATATCATCATGCCCCCCCCCCTGATGTTTTTGTTGTTTTTGTTTCTGTAGAATTTTTACGACTTTCAAAAGGATTTGCCGAGTTAAGCTGTTTGAAAAGAGATTGTTTTTTATGCTCGCTCTCTCACTCTGTCTTTCTCTCGTTTGTTCTCTCTCTCTTGCTGTGGCCATATCCCCTCGTTTAGCTTTAGTTTTAAGTGAAAGGCACTCTCGGACAAAATACTTTGAAGCGATAACGATTCTAATAGGTTTATCAATTTAAAAACATTCAAATAAGATTAGAGCAAAAAGATTGTTTTGCA
Source organism: Hydrotaea cyrtoneurina (assembly GCA_958296145.1). Classification (NCBI taxonomy): domain Eukaryota; kingdom Metazoa; phylum Arthropoda; class Insecta; order Diptera; family Muscidae; genus Hydrotaea; species Hydrotaea cyrtoneurina. The sequence goes on along the minus strand of OY282514.1, from coordinate 42,711,132 downwards.
AATGGTTGAGAAGGGATTTATAAAGTTGAGACTTCACTGCTGTATATGGAATAGCTTGAAAATGGATAGTTGTGTAATGGAATAGGGTCTTAGCTGGGATAACTATTTTTTATTTAGTGAATTGGTGGGGGGTCAATTTCTATAAATTTATTTGTGTGTAGTTTATATAAAAAAAATACTGAACAAAATGGTATATATTTGGAAATGAAATCCTGCGAAGCAGTCAGCGAATAATTTGTGACAGTGAACGGATGAGAGTCCCTGGATAGCAGCTTAACCCGGCTGAGAGTCCTAATATCAGCTACTCAACGACGGATATTTGAAGAGCAGATACTGTTAAAATACTAATAGAGCAGCAATATAAAACTTAGGTTCCGTCGATGCTGGAGGGAGACAATAGATTTGGATATCCTACTATCCCCTCAAGAACCTTTGAGACCGCAGAACACTTTGCTGGTGAACCCTTCTTGGTCATCGGCTGACCATTGGCAACTTTCCATAATGAGCGGTACGGCAAGTTGAAGAGATTACTCAATGAACGAACTAGTGCCGAAGAATCCTTACATAGGAAATGTGCTGAAAACCATCCGGGCCCGGATTCTTAGTTAAGTTGAGTTCAACAAGATCCCTTCAAAATTCACGTATTCAAACAAATATCTGAGGCATCGAACTGGATACGTTCTCGATCACCCGTGGTGTTTGGCTGATTTTAGGCGAAGACGAATTTCAGCTTTAACGACGGCGTCAGTGTATACGAGGACATCGCTAACAACCATACGGGAAATTGGACCGGTACAGAACCAGTCACGTGGTAGGTCGCTCATGGATAGGGACTGGTCCCAGTATCGACCCAAATAAAGGGTGTTTTTTATTGGGGTATAGAACTTTAAGTTGGCATCACTTTTTTAACTGGCTGCCATTTTGTCAGCTGTCAAGTGATTAATATTTAGTTTGGTTTGCCATTTCATCATGAACAGGTTGACAAAAGAACAACGCTTGCAAATCGTGCAAATTTATTTCGAAAGTAATGGTTCAGTTCGCGAAGTTCACCGCAAGCTCCGTCCATTTTATGGTCGACATAATCGTCCATCAGAGCAATTAATTCGGTTAACCATGGATCTTGGCTTGCGACCTTACAAGATCCAGCTTGTGCAAGAATTAAAGCCGCGAGACCATGCAATGCGTCGTGATTTTGGTGTATGGGCCGAAAATGAGATTCATCTCGATGCTGATTTTCATCACAAAATTTTGTTCAGTGATGAGGCTCATTTTTGGTTGAATGGCTACGTCAACAAGCAAACGGCGGCCACATGCCCGAAATCATATTTAAACATTAATGGCATACAATTATCCTTCCAATAAAGCCAAATTAATGGACATTAAAACGATTTTCTTGTGTTTTATTTCAATTCGAAGTTCTATACCTCAATAAAAAACACCCTTTATATGAAAAGAACCGGGAACATTTACACGGCTTTGTCATTGGAGGGAGTCCATTGGGACTGATCAAAAAGGACATGCCGCAACCATTAGCGAATATAAAAAATATTATTTGTGACATAAATTATGAGAAATATCTGTGTTATTTACCTTGTCGCTTTTCCTGTAAAACGACTTTATAACAAAAGCAGCGGGCGCGTATCAATTCAATTGAACAATCTGATCGTTTGGAAAACTTGATCTTACGTAGCGTTTGGATTTATGTCAATAAATATTTGGAATAATTGGCACCGTCCTATCCATACGAAACCATTTCTGTGATAGGCTATGTTTTCACCCGTCCTCGGATCCGTACATTCAGTTAAATTGACTCTGCATTTCCCGTAGGGAAGAGTTGGCAGAGAAAATTGACATTTTTATTATTAACAAGTGGACAAATAGTAAGTTCGGCCGAGCCGAATCTTATATACCCTCCATCATGGATCCTTAAAAAGTCAATAAATAAGAAAACTAACTGAGTTTTTGGGCCGCTCGTGACCCGATAGTCCCAGGAACCCGATCACAAATTTTATCCAAATCATGAAAATAAATGCATATTTGGGTTCGCGAGAAAATTTCGTTGCATTTCGATACCCATATGTCCATGTTTGTCAAGGGACGGTTTTTGGGCCGCTGGTGACCCGATAGTCCCAGAAACCGGATCAAAAAATTTAGGCAAATCATGAAAATAAAGGCATATTTGGGTTCGTGAGTAAATTTCGTTGCACTTCGATTCCCATATGCGCATGTTTATCATGGGCCCTTTTTTGGGCCCCAAGGGTCCACGGAACCCATGAGCACGCCCATTTTTGGTTTTTTTTCCCTATCTATAAATTATATAAACTTAGAACAATTTTACCAAAAAAAAATCAGATGTAGTGAAAAAAAATATTTGAAAAATTTGATTATGGCCGGGATATATTTAGTCCCGTAAAGGGGAACTTTTTCCCCTTTGGTCCGATATTGCCCATTCTCGAACTTAACCTGCTTATGCCTCTTCCTACAAAATTTCAGCTTCTTAGCGTTGGTCGTTCGCACTCTATCGTGATTTCAACAGACAACAGACGGATGGACGGGGATCGCTAGAATGTCTTAGAATGTTACACTGACCACAGATCACTCTTTCGAGGTGTTGCAAACGGAATGACAAACTTAGTATATACTCCACCTATGATGGAGTGTATAAAAATGGAGCGCTTGACGAAAGAAAACATATTACAAAAATTTGAAAAGTTATGCAGAGACCGCTCGCAATCTTCGAAGAATTTTCAGACGAGAGAGTGCACGGAATATGTCAACAATTCGAAGAGTTGTCAACAGATTTGAAGAAACTAGATCGATTATGGACGTCAACGTTCCCAGTCGATTCTGGACAGTAGGACTCCCATACGTCAATGTACTGGCCGGTCTTTTGAAAACATTGCTGGTGCAAACGCGAGTGTCGGCGAAAAACGGAAAACATCAATTCGACATCGTTGTCAACAACTTTCGATTGCACGATGCATTATGCAGCGAATTTTGAGACAAGTCGTCCACCCTCAATAGGATGGCATGAATCTCGACGACATTTGGTTTCAGTAACAGGAACGTGATAACGGAACGATTGTGGCTCAACAGGATGACATGAATCTCGTCGACGATTTTTGGATTCAGTAAGACGGCTCCACCGGCCACACCGCAAACGAAACAATAGATTCATGGCAGAAAAGTCTTCCAGAGCAGATTGTCTCAAGAAATTCTGATGTCAACTGGCCACCAACCACATGCCAATGAAACAATCGATTTCTAAAACATATTATCTCAAGAAATTCGCACAAGCGATTCAACGCCGTGAGATTTCTTTCTGTGGGGTTTTAGGAAATCCCTGGTTTATGCTCGCCATCGGTGAGATACTCGTACAACCACATCTCTATGAAAAAGTCATGGAAATTTTTAATAAAAACAAAAAGTAATGGCCTGTCAGCAGAGATGGAGGCAATTTGACTTATATTTTAGTCCATACTTACAGGGGACATGTCTTCTTTACAAATCCAATAACAAAAAATCACAACTATCTAAACAAATACACGTTTAAAGCGCCCCGGTAGGCAAATCGATAGCATGCTTGCCTATCAGCGTGGGGTTTTTGGGTTCAATTCTCACCAGAGGCTTTAGTCTGTGGCTGCAAAAATCGAGCCCTATGATCTGTGTCACCCTGTTTACCCTTGAAACCATAACTATAATATAAATTTACTTTTTATTGTATTTAAATAATAAAACAAAATGTTGAAGATTGACAATTATGTATTATTATGATGTATCTATAAGTTTTGCTTAATATTTTACTGAGACACCCTTTATTGAATTATTCTGCCTTCTGATTATGGCGTACGAAGACAATTTATTCTGTGTACCTCCTAAAGATGTGACAAACTTCTACCAGTTTAAAGATTCTGAAGCTTGATAAAAATATATGACCCCCACCATTAAGCAACTATCTAATGTTACTTTTTTTTCTTTCTAGTAAAACACATATATCATTCGCACTTCGTAATAGTATTCACATTAACTAAAAAAAAAACATTAGAAAACTTTAAGTTTTTCATATATTTCAGCGTTTGCTTTGCAAAGTACTGCAACATCATTAAGGTTTCCGGCCAAGGCATTTTCCGCTCTCAGTTGAAAAGTGTATAATATTTTCTTTTGTTGTTGCCTTCACTTTGGCAATTGTGTGTTTGCCAAAGTTTTTCTGTATTTCAAATTAATCACCAGAGACAGTTATCAAAACCAAGTGTTTGTGGCCTTAAGGATTTCAGAGGCAATTTCAAAACTTGTCGAATAGTGATTTATTTTACATGTAAGTTTAAATATGCCACGAGCATATTTGAACTTGTGTCGAAAGTTTTTGTTGCACATCAAAACCGACTGTAAGTTGTGCCAACACAGAAAGGATTGTTTTACGTGGGCATGCCTGAGATTACGAACTATGAAAGGCAAGGAGTTTCCTGTTGTAATGGACGAATTGTTTGCATTGTAAAAATGTTGGACTTTGAAGGGAAAACCAAATTGTTTTTAACACTTCATGAAAGCGATATCATTTGACAAAATCATTTCTAGTTCTTGGGAAAGATAACTCATTTCTATAAAAGAAGCGGCCAAATATCCATATAACCTTTGGTGATACGCTGACGAAAGTCTGAAACACACAAACGATTGGTGTTCCGGCCATGGCATACAAATCATTTATGGGGAAATTTCAAGAGCAAAAAAGGCTGAGTTTGTATTGTAGGTCCATCAGTCGAAAAGTTAAGTCTCCATGAGCATAAACATATGGGCTCATCGATTTTGTCGGTTCCAGGAATATGGTTGTTAGTAGCGCCAGTTTCGAAATGGGAGCTTAAGCAATGTCTCCTGGGAACTGTAGGGTGGTTTATTGTTCAAATAAAATGTTTTGAGCCTACTCAGTGGATATTTTCGTAAAATTTTGCGGAATAGGACCAACTCTGTATGCCACTTTTTATATGTATAACAGAACCTCAAAGTCCCTCAAAATGCCAAGCAGTTCTCGTTCCTTCAACCGGCAGAGTTACATCCTTGGCAGTATTTTTCGTTTGTGTGGCATCGAAAAAATTACACCGCCCAACATGAAATGTCTTCAAGAGTTCAAATATACCCTTCTTGTTCGGATATATTTAGAGCGATAAGCGCCCCGTTAGGCGAGTTAGTAGCGTGCTTGCCTTTCAGCGTGGTGGTTGTGGGTTCGATTCTCACCAGAGGATTTGGTCTGTCGCTGCAAAAAAAATCTAGCCATATGGTCTGTGTCACCCGGTTTACCCTTGGACCGAAAATTAAAAAATAATTTTATTTTGTATTGAAATTAAATAAAAATAAAAATATTTAGGGCGGTGCAAGGTAAGGTCATGGAACAACTGAACTACAGAGACACATGTCAAATTATTTATTGACTTTGTTTTGTGGTGTTGTTGGAAAGCTTATGAAAATACCATAAGCAAGCATTAACCGTTTGGTAAATTTGTTCGTGTGACCTTTTTGGAAACATGGTTCACATATCGAGTTTTTTAATATTGTAATTATTTTTTCTATAATTTGGGATGTATGTAATCAATCACATGTGTGGTGCTCAAGGGGTTAACTGGGTGTAAAGTTTGAAGTTTTTTGCTGCAGAATTACACATCAAATTTACTTTCATTAGATTACCATATTGTCAAAAAAGTGGACGGATGGTTTTTTTCCAATGACACGCCCATTATTGATGGAAGAAAGTGCATATTTCAACTCGTGAGAACATTACCTTTCATTTGAGTACCATATTGTCAAATAAAAAAAGTGGGCGAGTCCATTTGTTCGCTGTCACGCCTCCTCTAGGCCCCAGCCCAAAATTAATTTTTCGTAATTTTCTGGTTTTTCCGAAGTGAATTGCAGTTTTTTTTAGTTTTGAGATAGGTTCCATAATAGTCAATTTTGCCAAAAAAATAATTTTGTTTAAAATTATTTTTCTAAAGTATTTTCGTATTGATAACACATGATTATGTGAAAAAGTTTAAATTTGTTTTGGATAAACTTCAATCATTAAAATATATATATTTTTAATTTTCTAAATATTTTTTTGTGCCGTTTTAATGTGTAATTTTCATGCTGCTGATGTCTGATAATGAAATATGTTAATTTTTTTTTTCAAATTGGTCTCCAAATTCCCTTGTTATGGCGATGCCTTCCCCGATATGCTTTATAAAAGACAGCCTCAATATTAGGATAAATGTAACTCCTTTCACCCTACTGTCACATTTCTCTTTTTATTTCCGACATCTCCTTACGTTGACCCCTGAATGGCCGGTCATTTGAAATGTTCACAAACAACTGCAATATTGACCAAATGGGTTTCTTGTCGTCCCTTTTGGCCATCATCATTAAATGCACCTGCTGCTATTAATTTTTCCTTTGCTTGAAGTGTGTGCAACTTTTGTGGTTATAAAATAAAATTTTATTATTTTATTTAACAATAAATGTTGTGAAAAGCATCTACTGTTGCATTTTCTTTTTTTTTCTTTTTTGCCCCCAGATCCCATGTGCTGCTAAACATTGCCAGAACATTTGTTTATTTTAAAGATGTTTTCCCCTCAATTCCTTTTAAATGATTTCAATTTTTAAATCTCTTTAGCAAACATTTACACAAGTATTACGAGAAAGAAAATTCATATTTTAAAAAACAAATAAACAGTTTGTTTATCCTTTTTTCTTCTTCTTTTTGCTAGGTATAATGTTTTAAAAATATACTCCTTTCCATTCTTCGGAATGGAAACTTCGTCGTCGTTCTCTACAGGAATATGTTAATAAAAGTTGTACTACTTTTCTTTTGGGGTTGGCAAAGAAGTTGCCGTACTTGCCGACAAAGTTTAAAGTGCCAACAGCCATATTTTCACTTTGATATTGTGTCGTTGTTTTTCTCTGTAAATATTTGTACGAACACTTTCTGTTGGAAATGCCAAGAAAATGTCTGGCCTGCTGTAAGGTATGCGAATTAAATTAATAAAAATCAATTTGACAGGAAAGGCTTTCGAGTTTTGGGCGCCAGCAAAGGGAAATGTGTGAACATTTTATATGGGAAGAATCTGGATGAATGGAGTTACAACTGATGCTTTGCAGTGAGTGGTTGGGAATTCATATAATTTAAGAGATATTCAAAGTACGTTGTCATTGTTGTAGTCCTGGCCAGACATATATCATAGCCAGACTTGATAATATCTCTTAGCTTCTACAAATCATGAGGAACTGTCATTTGCCTTCTGATCAATCATACGATAATGGCGAGGATCCCTTTTCGACAATCTCTATTATACATTGTGGCTGTATGGAGGTGTATTCGGTCATACGATGGAGATTTTTTACTATCGACAGCCAATATATTGGGATCTAAATACAACATAAAAATTGTTAAGATATTAAAAAATCAGAATGCCATAAATGTTTGAACTGGGATTATCGATTATTATTTTAGAAAAAATAACCCACATGTTGAAGCTAAGACTTCAAAGCAGAAGCACGAATTAATGAAATCAGCTCAGAAGAATGACCACAAAAGATTACTTGTCCAAAGCCGGATGTCGGGGACAGTAATGCAAGTATTACTGCTAGGCGGGTGTTAGAAGAAGTTTTCCCTGCAAGAGAGGCTCACGAAGCAAAAAATGCAAAGCATTTCGATTGCGGCATTCAAGAAAGTGCGACAGAAATAAAAATAAAAATGCTTATGATTTATTTCATGTCTGTTCGTTGTTTTCGAAAAGTAATATCCCGCCTTAAATATATATTTTTGAAATTTTAATAATAACCACACCAATAAAATAATTAATAAAGAAACCAGTGAAAAAGAAATGTCATAATGCAACCGAAAATACCGAATGCTATAGAAAAAAATATTGGATGGTACATTTGTATGGGAGGTACCAGAAGGGGAGTTGACAGACTTCCAAGTTGTTGTCCATTTTTTTTTTCCAGCCATATATTTACTAAATACAGAATTTGGGCAAGATCGCGTTGGCCATACTGATATTATTAGACGGTTTATAAGGGGCGGGATGGTACATTTGTATGGGAGGTACCAGAAGCGGAGTTGCCAGACTTCCAAGTTTTTGTCCAAAACTTTGTCTAGCAATAGCTTTACAAAATACAGAATTTGGGCAAGATCGCGTTGGGCATATTGATATTATTACAGAATTCGTAAAGTGGGCAAAATAGACGATTTGTATGGGAGGTACCGGAAGGGGTGTGGCCATATAGTCCATATGCAATCCCATAAGCAGTTTTGAGAAAATTAATGCCAAATTTCAAAGCGATTGTTTAACTCGTTCGAAAGTTATCGTGCGTACCAGCAGGACAGACGGACAGATGGCTCAAACGATCCAGAAAGTCATGAATCGAATTTGGTTCAACGACACTTGGGGTCTAATGTATTTCTATGTGTTACACTTTTGGGTCGCATCAAATGATATATACCCTCCTCCGTAGGGTGAGGGTAAAAAAAGGATAACCCGTTCAGTTTTGCTTTGCATGTGCCACAGTCGCGTATGTGCACATCGTGCAGGAAACGTCAGTCTCACAAACTTAACATCGAAAAAAATACTCCATCCATTTTATAGATATCTAACTCATTTTATTTGAAAGATATGTGGAAGATATGGAAAGATGTAAACTTCTGTAAATGGACCCTATTTGTCTTTAGCGATTCTTTTATGGATTTTTTTCAACAAACATGTCTCCAGGTGTAGCTTTGTTAATAACTCTAAAACTGAACTTTGGATTCAAATGCTCTACAGGCAAAGATATAGATATAAAATGTTGAGTTATACATTTTTTAAAATTTATTTCAAAGAAATCTGACAAGTAATGACAATATACAATGTAACTCTCACCTTCATTGGTCCCAGTCAAAAACAAAATCTGACAATTCAGTTTTTGGACAAAATTTCGGCAATTTTTCCTAGTCCTCATTTTATTAGTCACAGTCGGAAACCAAAACCTAGCATTGTTGTTGTCCTCTAATTTCACAATTTTCAATTCTAATTTGGGACCATTATCTGTTCATAAAAATTAACTCAAATTATTAAATTTTGAGATTTTTTCAGCGAAATGAAATTGGGGTGCTTTTTTCAAATTCAAAAACGAAAGTTGGTCCTAAAAAATATACGTGGACTTCATTTCATATTTTTGATACGGCTTATTTTCATTATTAAATCGGATCCGAAATGCTGCGTGAAATTAAGCCCGATTTAATGTTTTGGTTTTATTTTAAGGTTTTTACATACGAATTGCGATATCCATTTGGGAATTGAATCCCAAACTCTAAAATGAAACTAGGTCCCAATTTTTGAAGTGTATTTTCATACTTTTAATAAACATTAATGACATTAGGCCCCTAACTGCACATTTTTGGGGGAAATTTTCAATTTACGTTCTCAGCAATTTGGGTTGTAATTTCCTCGGATTTATTTTCACAAATAAATCCAAAATTTGGAGTCTAATTTCACTTTCGGCTGTATTGAGTCTAATTTCTCTGTGCAATTTATTGTTTTTGATTTTCGAGCCTTTTTCCAGAATGAAAAAATACCCCAAATTCGGAGTAGTAAAAAAGTAATTTTATATTTTTTTAGGACCATTTTTCGTATAGGTGAGAAAAAAAAAATCTTTTATAGTGGGGTGATATTTCATACAGCAAATACAACAGTTGTGAAGCCATATATGTAAAGGGTTTTCCAACAAGAGGTGTTATTTTGAATTACCCGGTATTTCGGTAGCTGTTTTGAAGTTTTATTGACATTACTAAAAATCATTAAAATTCACTTTAAAAATGGTGAACATCTTGCAGTCACAGTTCACATTTTTGGGTCGTCGTGAAGCACCTTGTCGGACGGCAATACAGAAATTGATGGACAAATTCGAGCTGTTAGGACAAGTTAATGATGTGAAGAATAAATCCCGTGCACGTCGCTCAAGAACAACTGAGAATATTGCTGATGTAGCTCAAAGTGTTGAAGAAAGCCCAGGTTTGTCCATTCCTCGTCGTTCATTACCTCGTACTTTGCATAAAGACTTGGGTCTTAAGACTAACAAAATTCAGTTAACACAAGAACTCAAGGCGGCCGATCATCAACAACGTCGTGTTTTTGCTGATTGGGTCCTTGAAATGCATGACAATGATCCGTAATTCCATCGAAAAATCATCTTGACTGATGAGTCCCATTTCCTCCTCGGTGGCTACGTCAACAAGCAAAAAAAAATCTGGGGCTCGGAAAATCCAAATGTTTTTGTTAAGAAACCTCTCCATCCTCAACGTGTGACTGTTTGGTGCGGTTTATGATCCGTGACACACATGCAACGAAACTATTGCTCCTTAAGGGAAAAGTTTCCGGACCGTGTTATAGAATTCGTGAGGCTATCGAGGACATAGGGCAGCCACTTTGCGAATTGGTTATGGACAATTTCATGAAAAAGGTTGTGTTTTTCATTATTAACAGCATACCTTTCTCTTTATTATAAAATAAACATCCGATAATTTTTCTTTGAATACTAAAATAACACCTCTTGTTGGAAAACCCTTTATATCTGATTTTTATATTTTTTTATTTTCATGTTTTCACCTTGGATTGGACGATTTTTCATTATCAAAATTAAACCAAAATTATGGTACAAAAAAAACAAAAGATAAATTTGGTTTACCCTGTTCAGACACCCGGAAACTTGAACATAATTTGTTTTGTAGAGAGATTTCAATTGTTTTGTAGTAAACCGCTAATAACTGCAAACGAATGTAAAAAAAAAATTTAAAAACTTAATGAAAATGTGTAACCAGAAAACAATTGAAGTCGATTTCAAATATTTAGCAAATTTCCGAAATCTGAAATGATATCAAAATAATTTCCAAATTACTTATTCGTTTTCATGAGGCATAGTACCGATCGCATCGATATACGGAGTAACGATCCAGTTCGTATACACCAACTGCACTTTGGTTACAAAAATGTTGGACAGACGAACGTTACCAGTAGTGAGTCGATGAATACGATTTGTACTGGACCTCTCAACAAATGGAGGACCTACGAACAAATGCACAAAGTCATAATGGCCTTGAACACTAGGGTGGTGTTGTGTATATACATACATATATAAAAGTTTGCCATTTCCTAAAGAGATGTTTTCAAAACGGCACAACTCTAATTAATTAAAATCTGTAGTTTTACAAACCGAATGCTAATTTCATTGTAAACTTCCTCCCCATGGTGAGAGTATAAAATGTCAAATTATTAATTTGCCATATTGGATATAAATTCACCCCAACTGTTCCCCCACTTTGTGACAACATGTTCAATTGACCCACTGGCTCACATGCATGTGGATAACTCCATTTTAAAATATAAAAATGAATATTAAAATGTAATTGCATTAGGCACATCAATGTGCACATATACATTTAAACCAAATTATGGCATAGAATTTAATGTGTTGCTGTTTTTTTCTTCTTTGGTTTGCGTGACACTAATAACATTAAAATGAAATGATTTGGAGTTAGACCTAATGGAAGTGGGAGTGGTGCGAAATGTGAATGTGCATGGCTGCATGGAAATGCGTGTGGGGTACTGTAAATAGTTATGACCTATTTCAACTTTGTGGTTTAAATAACCATATCTGGTGGTTGCATTTATGCAATCTCATTGGAAATTATCTGCAGAAGTTTCATCTTAACTCACACTCGTATGTAAATATTGCACTTAATGTATTCGTGGAATGCATTATGAAATAATGTTGCGACTGAATATTGTGCGGGATCTGCCAGCAGTTGCGCAGGCATTATCAGTGCCGCTGACTTCATTTATAGTTTTTGTTTAAGCCATGTAATGTTTGGCATTGACGGTCTGCTATTTTTTTTTTTTAGAGAATATACATTATTTTTACCCAGAGGAAAATGTTTCAGATTCTTTTTTTTTTTATTTAAGAATTTTCTTTGCCCTTTGATAGAGGTCGACCTTCTACGTTCTATTACCTTTTCTTGGTAACCTTTGTTGGAGTAAAAGACAAACTTGTAGCTCGCAATGTGCAGTGATTTGAAATCCCCATTCTGTATCGATTTGACATAAAAAATGGACGGTATCGGTATTTTTTTTGGTATTTTTTCTAACTAACTATTGCTAGTTCATTTAACATTTCAACACTGTAGGCATATTATTTTGCATCAATTGAAACGGAATAAATGGGAGAAACCGGGCAAATTTTGGTCATAAAAAGGTGCGAAACGTACGAATGCGGTACAAAAAAAGTGATACAAAAATTTTTAATTAAGATAAACGGCCTTAAAGTTCAAAAGGGGGATAAACAAAAAAGTATAAAAACGTTTCCATAGTAATGACCAAAAAAATTTACAGAAGGACATGAGAAGGTACAGACCAGGACAAAACGTTTGAAATTTGTTCTATTTACAGCTATGGACATATAAATGGCACAAACATAAATTGCGCACACATATTAGTATTTTCCAAATAAAAATTTATAAGAATGTATAATGTATACTTATATTTTTTTTTATTTATTTTTTTTATTTACAGTAATTAATTTTGGGCCCAAAGGGTAAACCCGGTAACATATTATTTTTGTTTTAAAAAAAATGAAATTTTTTGAGATCAATGATCGGATGTTTATTTCATAATACAGAGGAAGGTATGCCGTTAATAATGAAAAACATTATCAGCCAAATGGCCACCATGACCACGCTTGCAGGACCATATCCTTTTCATGAAATTGTCCATAACCAAATCGCAAAGTGGCTGCCCTATGTCCTCGATAGCCTCATGAATTCTAACTTGGAGGTCTTGAATCGACTGTTAAATCACAATATCTCGGTGTCCAATTGTAATCACCTCTCCGAGAGATAACACGGTCCGCAAACTTTTTAGTTTTGCGAACTGTGACTGCAAGATTTTCACCATATTTATAGGGAATTTTAAAAATTTCAATGCTTTGTGCTTTGTATCGTTCCATTTTTAGTAATGGCGTAGTCTCTACTTGTCAAATGTCAAAGAATAAAAGCTTCAAAAGTAACAGCTCCTAAAATACCGTGTGATTCAAAATAATACTTCTTGTTGGAGAATCCTGTATAAAATTATATTTCGGAATATATATTTCGTATTTAGAATTCATTCCAAATAAAGACGGTCAAATAAATACCAAACATTCAAATGATTCAAAAAGAAATTTAAATTAATTATCATTCGAATTGGTTTATTAGTTGGTGTGACAGATGAACGATGGGAAATTGTATTAATTATCTCTATTTAATTACAATACAAAGTAAATTTATAAACTAATTTTGGGTTCAGGAATAAAACGGTTGAAAGACGTCTTCTAAGGAAAAAAAACGTATATTTCTTTTAAAACATCCATTAGTAATTGACAAAACGTTTAGGGTTATCCATTTCGTGGTTTCAAAAGTATAGGGCTGAAATTCGACATCTGTCAAACTAATTTTGTTAAACCATTTTTTTTTCTTTTCATTTCGAAGTCTGACATTGACGAAAATGCATCGCTTAACTATCACACAACGCGGACAAATTATTAAAACCTACTACAAAAATGGTGATTCTGGCACAGCCACATATCGAGGAGATTATGGTTTATGGTTATGAAGCACATTTCTCACTCGGTGGGTATGTTAATAAACAAAATTGTCGTATTTGGGGTTCTGAAAATCGTCAAGTAATTGAAGAGATGCCATTACATCCACAAAAAGTCACTGTTTGGTGCGCTCTTTGGTCCGAAGGTGTGATTGGACCTTACTTCTTCGAAAAAGACGAGGGAACGACTGTCACCGTCAATTCGGAGCGTTATGGTCGTATGATAACCGACTTTTTGTTGCCTGCTATTGAAGAATACGACTTGGAGAATATGTGGTTTCAACAAGACGGTGCCACATGCCACACAACTCGAGCGAATATGGCTTTATTGCAAGAGACATTTCCTGGCCGCGTAATTTCTCCTCGTGGCGACATCAACTGGCCTCCAAGATAATGCGATTTTTTTGGTGGGCCTACGCGAAAGATCGTGTTTATGCAGATAAATCTTTAACTCTTGAGCACTTAAGAACCAACATTCGTCAATATGTGAAAAAAGGTGGTCCAAAATTACCTCAAAAGAATCAATGCTTCCAACACTTCACGTGGTGGTCATTTAAATGATGTAGTGTTTCACACACAATATCAACATTCAAACTTCATTATAAAAAAGAAATATCATGAAAAAAAAATATTTTATATGTGTTTTATTGACGTTTACTTTTAAAAAGCAAAATGGATAACCCTTTATAATCGACATTTTATCTAATATATTTTTTTAGTTTTTATTTTTAATTCAATTTTTTGAGACTTACATTTTCATAAGTGAAAAACAAGTCGTGTGATTTGTTTGAGATCAATTTTAAAAAATTTATAACTCAATTATTTCAAATCTGCGCTTCAGGACATCTGAATACGAATGCCAGTTTCAGAGTTAGTTACTCTGTCGAAAATCGAATTTGTTCGTTCGTTACAAATCGTCAATGTTGGAAGCGTTATAAAATGGGTTTCAGACGTTATTGAATTGTGATTTTCAGATATATTTTAGATATGGACATATGGAACACCATCCCAATAGAATAAGCTCCCATCATTGATATAAATCCATTTTATTGGGCATTTAGTTTTGACAATTTGCAACGAACGAACAAATTCGTTTTATGGAAACCGTTAATAACAAAGTGAAGACAACATGTTTTTTTTCTTAAAAAAATTTTCTTTTGTCTTTAGTCTTTACAAAGAAATAGAAATAATCCATGATCTCAAAAACGTCTAACAGGAACAAAATTGTAAAAAAGTAAAAAAATGTATGCCATTTTTCTTCTCAGGAGACTACAGTACATCAGCAGTTATTTATTAAATTTTGTTGTTGTTGTAATAGTGTCGATATTGTTCATTATTAGAAACTGAAATGCTTTTATTGATTTATTTTTACACAAGTCTTCACCGAACGGAACTAATTCTGTAAACTTCTTTGTTTTATTGCTCATTTCAATTGAAAGTTTGTCTCTCACATGCTGAGTATGACTTGAGGTGATATCTTCCAGAATTTTCCAAAATCGACTTCAAATCACAAAGGGTATTTTTTTTATTCTATGATAATGTGGCGTATGTCTCCTGTGGCGTATAATTAATACATTCCACCTTTCACAAACAGTGAAATATTAATCATACGCCCCCACCCCCTTAACCACATTTAAAAAAAATAGTTGGAATGAACTTTCTGCCAAAACCCCCCTTTCACCACATAATAGATTCATTCTCCACATTACTTGGGGAAACTTAATGTTTGTTGTGTAAAGAACTTCTATGAAATGTTTTTTTTTGTATTTAAACATTTTGTTGTCCCTTTTGTTGCTGGAACTTTCTATGGAATTTAACAAAGTGCATTTTGTTTATTTGTATGGCAGCCACCTCCACCGCCACCATTACAACCACCTCTGTGTTCATGTCCATTTTACAATATTAATTTAAAGTTGTTGTTTGGCGTGTTTTTTTTTTTTTTTTGCATTTTTTGGCATTTTTTGTTTTGTTCAATTCCAAATAACTTTAGTTCCGATATTGTTGCTGACATGAAAATTAAACCCCAAAGCATATTTTTCAAATAAAGTTTTCACTTTGGTTAAGTTTATTCTGTATGCGTATGTATGTGTGTGTGTGTGTTGGTCTGCGCTTCCTGTATTATTTCGGTGAATAAAAACCTTTCATACAAGTAAAAAATTTTGGTGAAATACTGAAAAAAAGAAAAAAAAATGGAAATGCAAGCATTCACGTGTTAAGGTTGTATCGTTCTATAAGAAATATATTTGGTGAACCGTGTCGTTGGTAACATAACAATTGAGGAAGGGCTTTTGAAGAGGTACTACTAGAGGATTCAAATGTGTGGGATTGTCGGCTTAACAAAATAACAATAAATGTTTTTTAAAATATTTTTGTATCTGCTTATTTGTCTATTTTCCGACATTACATTTAAAACTTACAGACAAAACATTTACATCAAATCGAATAATCATTACCGGGGCCACATCTAATTCAAAGTCTGCCCAGTAAACTTGGATATGCTACATTGCCACCCTAATGTACTACTTTTCGGAGGAAATTTTCGTTATAACAATTGCTCAGAAAGCTAAAAGTCTAAAGGTGTCTGTTCACAATCCTCTGCACTCGGTTAAATGTAACTTGTACATTTTTTTTTATTTTCTTTGGCATTTAACTTCCGTTTGCAGGGTATTAAGCGTCCTGACATTGCCGACAAGCGATTATTATTGAGTAGCAGTTTTTGTATTTCATACAAGTAGGTGGATTTACGTGTTTTGTTTGGGTTCTGTGCTCTTAAACGGCAAAAATGTTGCCAACAAAATAACTAAACATATGTAATATACTTTTCCATTTTAGCTTTATGTGGTTGTGCCACTTTTAACAAATGCACAGTGTGTTGAAACTGCAACAAAAAGGCGGGTCTTATATTGGCCAGATTACAATGTAACATAACTAAGCATCTTCAGCAGAGATTCCAAAAATCATGAAATTTGATTAATCGAGTTGATATTAAATGATTTTAAAGAAGACTTATCAATCCAATCTGTCAAACGCCCATGTCCTGACAATCGCATTTTGTTATTGTTATTTGAAATCGCAAAATTGGCGTCACAGAGATCGCAATCTCATAATATTTGGCGATTGTCTATCACATGCTTTCTACCTGGTGAACTCATTATTTTTGCTTTAAATTTATTTTAAAAACATTATACAATTTAATATGTTTTCTCCCTATATGATGGCAAAAAAAATATAATTGTCTAAACAAGTTTTATTAAAAACGTGTATTTAAAAATGTTTAATGTTTCTGGCGCTAAAGCTCTTCTTTTTTTACCACAATTTTTTAAAAGGATAAAACTTGTGGAGTGCATGACAGCTAGACAATTTATTGGCGATTCGTAAATATCGAATAGTTTAGTTTCTTCTATTAATAACACTACTCAACAAAATGAAAAAAATTTCATGTACTCCGGATGCGATAATTTTTTCTGTGTAGATAACCTTGACATGAGCTCGAAAAACGCAATAATTCGTTTGGTTTTTGTTTTATTTTTTTTTTTTAAATTTTAAAAAAAATTTTTTGGTTAATTTGTTTCGTCCGGCATAACTCGGGAACCACTAGCCCGATTTAATTGAATTAAATTTTAAAAAATTTAAAATTACAATTCCCTTAATCTGTTCATATATTGTTTTCCTATACAAGCAACAGTTTCCAAGTTAAAAATGAATATATAAAGGAAAAAACTTATTTTTTGCCTAAAGATTTAAATTTTTTTTTTTTCACATAACCTATGAGCAAAATGAGACAAAGATCATGAAAATCGATGCACGCGTTTCGCTTTTATTCGCAATTGAGTAAAGGTATGAATTTCAAAAATTTGCTCGACATATGCACAACTTTGTCTATGGTAAGGTTTTTTCTTTTTTATTACAAAAAAAATTTAAATTTGTTGGGTGACAAAAATATATGAAAATTTGAAATTCATACCTTTACTCAATTGCGAATAAAAGCGAAACGTAAAACGTACGTAAAAGTAATAAGATTTGACATTTTTTTTCATTTTGGATTTTTTATGGATTTTTTTAAAAAAAAAAATTTAAATCTTTAGGCAAAAAATAAGTTTTTTCCTTTATATATTCATTTTTAACTTGGAAACTGTTGCTTGTATAGGAAAACAATATATGAACAGATTAAGGGAATTGTAATTTTAAATTTTTTTTTAAAATTTAATTCAATTAAATCGGGCTAGTGGTTCCCGAGTTATGCCGGACGAAACAAATTAACCAAAAAAAATTTTTTAAAATTTAAAAAAAAAAAAATAAAACAAAAACCAAACGAAAACAAAAATTTTTTATTGCGTTTTTCGAGCTCATGTCAAGGTTATCTACACAGAAAAAATTATCGCATCCCGAGTACATTTTGACTGTTGACTAGTGTAATAGATTAATTATATTTAGTTTTTTTTATTGAAATTTTTTAAATTCAAATCCATTGCCAAAAAAGTAAAAACGAGAAAAAAATTACAAATCATGTTTTATGGACTGAAGAAACAAAACTGCTTCGCTTCATAGCAATAAGTAATTATCATCCACACCACAAGAAACGTGTTCATCTTTGAACTGGTCATCAAATAAAAGCTCGAACATTTTTCTTTTGAAATGATGACTCAAAGACTTTGAAAATGCTTTTTATTGACCAAGTTGTGCTTGAAATACGAAAACCTCAGAAAACCCGAATTATTCGCAAAAAAAAACCGGTTTGTGGCACAACAAAAACACCATAATCTACCAAAGCAGGTCGACCTTAATCGACAGTCATTCAAGTCGTATAAATCCGCCGGACCAGAAGGCATATTCTCGGCATTGCTATAAGAATCTTTAGAGACCATTATGCCATGGCCTCGAAATATATTTTCCTTTAGTCTGGCCTGGGGCAGAAAAATGGAATAAATTCTTTTCACGAACAAGTATACGACACCGACCTTCACACTTCTAACACTTAATAGCGCTGGGAATAATTCTCGACACTAAACTATTCTGGAAACGGAATACCGAAAAGAAAGAATGGGGAAATTCTTATATGTTTCTAATAACTACAGAAAGACATTCGGTATGATATGGGACATACAGACGAAAATAACACACTGGATGTATATGGCGATCATCAAACCGTATCTACATATGGTGGCCCGGGTGCAGTGAATACGAAATGTGAATTTTTCCAATATAACCAAAGTCCAAATCAGTCGTGGGAGTCATATGATTGCTATTGTGTTCCAGTATTAAATGACAAAGTACAACCTTTCCAAGAAAACCAGAAATTTGAAAAAATGTTCAGTATTTTTTTTTTGTGTAGCCTATTCAAATTTAAAATGATAGCCTACCCTGTAAATGGCGATCATGTGGTGGGGCCATCTTCTCATAAACAACAGTGGATGTTAATCCACCCCTTATTTCATTGTTATAAATTCCTTAGAGGCATTCAAACACCAGGGGGATTCTTATACAATTTTCGACATTTACCAGCCATGTTCAAGATTTTTTGGCCCTTGGCAGTAAAAGTTATTTCCTGTATTGTGGCAATGCAAGTGAATTAACATCATTCTCACTTTTAGCTTCTTTTGTATTAGAATTTAATATTTTATTTTCCAGAAATCGCTTCTGAAAATTACTGAATTTAATTCAGTAGATTTTCGAAATAGAAAAGATCCAGAATTTCTGTTTCTTTTTATAAATTCTTTGAAATCCACGTAAGGAGTAATATCCAAAATTGTATTCATTAATGCAGAATAATGCGAAAAAAATAAAACGAATTTGTTGCCAAAAATCATACACATACCACTGTGGAATGTTTCTGGATGTGTATGAGTGTGAGGGCAATACAAAATTCCATGAACAAACGTTTGTGGCATATCAAATGCAATACACATACATGTACACAAGCATCCTGTATATGTGTGTACCCAGCTATGTAAATAAGGACCTAGAATGCCTTGCAGATGGCCTTCCAAACCAGTTAGTAGGGCTTCCCGCATTGGGTGTCGTTGAGAATCAAGGCCTTTTCACTCTTTCGTAGATCTCTGGAAGACCTTTACAACTGAGGAGAGGTCAGTAACTCCATAAGTTTTTTTGAAATCAATCACCCACGCAAATGCTACTCAAACAACGATGGACATTATGAAAACCTTACCTAACCCCAAGCGGACTACCAGATCATCTCTAAGAAGGGATATGGAAAAGTCTGTCGCATATTTTCTAAGGTGTAAACGGTGTATCAGGCAGGGCTGTAGTGTCTAGCCCAAAATTGCTGGACTCAGACTCCAGCATTTTTAACAAAATTTCGAAAATTGTAGCTCCGTTCACTATTCCTATACTCTCTATCAAACTGAGGTTCATTTGTATCTTAATTAGAAAACAAGTTTGTAGAATTGAAAATATTTAAATTTTTTAAAAAATATTAACAGATTAACTTGTTCTCAATAGATTTTATTTATTTTATGGGAAATGTAAATTAAAAAAAAAATCGGAGTCGAGCAAAATTTCCGACTCCGACTCCGGCCAAATTTGTCAGACTCCAAGGCCTCAAATCAGTTCCGCCGCTGGCTTCATCTCCACGGGTTTAAATGAATGTCTGCATGTTGGGGCGTTTGGTGTTATTCCATATGTTTAAAATGGCAGGAAACAAAAGGCACCCGCTCTGAATACCACATGAAATTTACAATTTTCGCAAAAATATCTCGAAAAAGATACAAACACCAATGACAAACAACATCAGCTATCAGCCAACAACAGGAATAACAGAACATCATATACTGCATCCACTCCACTCCACTTCATTCCACTCTAAATTTCTATAAACACGATTTTGTTTTCGGTACATGGAGATATACAAATGCGTACTGGAGCGCCAGCACGAGTACGAGCACTTGTTACCAAATTGTGCCAGTATTTAAATATTTTAAAAACAAAATGAAAACGGTAGGGATTTACCATTTGGAGTGACGGGGCTTTGGCATGGGATTAGCTAGATTTGCTAGAATATTTACTTTAGGCTTTATTTTCAGATATTTAAGAAATGAAAACAAAAAAATTATAATTCTATATTTATATGCAAGGTATTTGTAAATAGACAGTTGCCGACGTCATCAAAAAATCCGTATTTGTTGTAAACTTTGTGTGTGCTAACTTCTGAACGTACTATAGTCCAATAGATTAATTAGAAGCCAAGACAGACGCTTATGACGTTTGATCAGCGGAAAAGTAGTACGAAAATTGGCAGCTGTAGGTCCTAATGGGATATTAATACCGATAAACTTCTATCGTGTAGAAAATCACATAATAATCGCATAATTTTTTTTAAGCCCCCGGTAGATGAATTGCGTGCTTGCTTGCCTATCAGCTTGGGGCTTGTGGATTCGATTCACAAGTGAGGCTTTGGTCTGTCGCTGAAAAAAAATCTAGCCATACGGTCTGTGTCATCCGAGTTTCCCGTGGACCGTAAATTAGAATATAAATTTACTTTGTATTGTAATTAAATAAAAATAATAAAAAAAAAAAAAATCAATTTTAATTTTTTTTAAATGTTTTAATAGTTTTTTTATTATGTCATCATTCGTCAGCCTAACACCGTGTTACACACATTCTGTCCTATGAACCAAATTTACTTTTTCGGAAAGGGGATAAAAAATAAAAATACACGTATATCGGCGATTTTCATGTACACGTCAGAATTTTTTTTTTTAAATTGAAGTATGAATCTCCTAGTGGCCTTTCGACCGATTTTTAACCCATTTTCAGTGATCCAATCGAGCAGATTTTTTGCAGGCAGACTCGTGGAAATGTCTGTATCACGTCAAATTTTGTAAAAAATAGATTTTAATCAATTAAGTATTTTGGATTTTTTTTCAGATTTTTTGGATAAATTTTAGATGTGGCACAAACCGGTTTTATGCCAAAATTTGGCTTTTCGGAGTTTATCATATTTTCAGCACAAGTTGGTCAATAAAAAGCATTTTCAAAGTCGTTGAGTCATCATTTCAAAAGAAAAATGTTCGTGCTTTAATTTGATGTATATAAATCATGACAAACACCTATGGAAATCGAAAAAAAAAAAGTTTTTTTCGTTATGCGAAAAGCATTGATGGTGTTCGCAATAGAATGTTAGAAGAACCGTCAAACTCTGCCCCCCTTCGTGGCCAACAACAATCACCACTCTTACATGGTTCAATTGAGTCAAGAGCTGAAGACTACTGACCACTTTCAGCGTCATCAATACGCCGAATGGTTGGTTGAACAGACAGAGTGATGGTGACATTAGAAAGAAAAATCATCGTCATCGACGAGGCACACTTTCACCCTAAGAGGATTTGTTAACAAGCCGAATTGCCGCATTTGGGCAAATAATAATCCAAATATAATCGGCATTAAAAATGTAGAAATTTTGTGACAAAATCAACAAAAAACGTACTTAAGCGATTTTTTTTTATGTAAAAAACGCTGATTTGTTACATATAATTTGCTTTTCTGCTTTTCAATAAAAAAAACGTACATATGTATTTAAAACATATATTTATTTAAAATGAGTAAATCAAAAAAACAAATTATTTTAAAACAAAAGAAAAAAAAATCATTTTTAAACCAAAACAATTCATTTTTATTATAAAGGGAAAAACCAAAAAAAACTTAATTCAAAAGAAAAAAAATATTTTGAAAATTTCATTTTATTTTTTTTTAAAAAAATTTTTCCAAGTATTTTTTTTGGAAAATTTAAAAAAAAAATGTTTTCCAGGAATATTTTTTTTTTGGAAAATTTTAAAACCGTGTCTCTAGACGCACCTTGCTTTCTGGAGCGGCCACGTAAACCTGTATATATCGAAGCAGTTCTTAATTATTTCCCTTAACATTCCATGGAGGAACAGACGGGGAAC
This sequence comes from Hydrotaea cyrtoneurina, assembly GCA_958296145.1. Classification (NCBI taxonomy): domain Eukaryota; kingdom Metazoa; phylum Arthropoda; class Insecta; order Diptera; family Muscidae; genus Hydrotaea; species Hydrotaea cyrtoneurina. The sequence continues at coordinate 42,688,595 of OY282514.1, read as the reverse complement.
TTCTCTCGAATCAGTGCACTGTGGTCGATATAATTTGTATACAAACTGACCGGGACCTACTGTTTAAAGCCGACTCCGACCGGCTAGTGCTTTTCTAGAGAAGTTTTACATGGCTTAGAGATTGCTCTCTTACTCGTAAAGTCGCCAACCTTTACGAGGTGGAAACTGCCGCGGAAAATTTGTTGATGGTCTTACCCGGTTTCGAAGTCGGGTTCTTCTGTGTGATAGTTGCACACACTACTTACCACACCACGACCGTCCACAGTAATATGTGAAATATATGCGAGGTATTCCTGTACTCATAATTTACAAGCGTCGTCATATTAAGGAAACTGTTCCGAAGCCAAGATTTATTTACTCTTAAAAAATAATTTTTTTAAACTCAATTTTAGTAGGTAATTTTCATCGAATTTCATATTGTGATCATGCTAGTGTCTCAAAAACCAATGAACCCTTTGTTGAGTGCCGAAAAATATCATTTGTTGTTTATTGTAAAACTTCAAAATCATATAAATTCAATACATTTTTTTTGCCATGTTTACAAAGTTGTAAAGTGCACTTGATTTCCATGGAAATTTGTACAAACGTATAGAAGCACACCTATGTACACATGTATGTACCATGTAACATGTTCATGAACAGTAGTAGTCGGTATTTAGAAGAACAACAACTCAAACCCCTAACGAAACAAAAACAAAACAGCAGTCAAAAACAAAATGTAATGGAATATATATAATGTGAAATTCTTGCAAACACAGCGAACACGAACACAAGTACTTGGACTATCTTTGATTCTGTTATCGAACACATATAGTACATACGTTGTGTTCTTGCAAAGATTTTAATTATTTCATTGTTTATACCCTCACCCTACGGGTAGGAGGGTATATATCATTTGATACGACCCAAAAGTGTAACACCTAGAAATATTCACATTAGAACCCAGGTGTCTTTGAAACAAATTCGATTTATGACTTTCTGAATCGTTTGAGCCATGTCCGTCTGTCCGTCTGTCCGTCTGTCCGTCTGTCCGTCCGTCCGTCTGTCCTGCTGGTACGCACGATAACTTTCGAAAGAGTTAAGCAATCACTCTGAAATTTGGCATGGCTGAATATTTTCCGAAAACTGCTTATGGGATTGCATATGGGCTATATGGCCACACCCCTTCGGGTACCTCCCATACAAATCTGATATTTCGCCCACTTTATAAATCGTGTAATAATATCAACACGCGCATGTTCGATCTTCGCCAAATTCCGTATTTAGTAATGGTATAACTGGACAAAGTTTCGGACAAAAACTTGGCAGTCTGGCAACTCCCCTTCTGGTACCTCCCATACAAATGTACCATCCCGCCTACCTTAGAAATCGTGTAATAACACCAATACGCCCAATGCGATCTTGCCCAAATTTTGTATTTAATAAACGTATAGTTAGACTAAGTTTTGGACAAAAACTTGTCAGTCTGGCAACTCCCCTTCTGGTACCGCCCATACAAAAGTACCATTCCGCCTACCTTAGTAATCGTGTAATATATCCAATATGCCCAACGCGATCTTGTTCAAATTTTGTATTTAGTAAACGTATAGTTGGACTAAGTTTTGGACAAAAACTTGGAAGTCTGGCAACTCCGCTTCTGGTACCTCCCATACAAATGTACCATCCCGCCCCTTATAAACCGTCTAACACTATCAGTATGACCAACTCTATATTACACAAATTTTGTATTTAGTAAAGCTATAGCTAGACAAAGTTTTGGACAAAAACATGGAAGTCTGGCAACTCCCCTTCTGGTACCTCCCATACAAATGTACCATCCCGCCCATTATAAACCGTGTAGTATTATAAATATGACCAATTAGATCTTGCCCAAATTCTGTATTTAGTAAAGCTATAGCTAGACACAGTTTTGGACAAAAACTTGGAAGTCTGGCAACTCCGCTTCTGGTACCTCCCATACAAATGTACCATCCCGCCCCTTATAAACCGTCTAACACTATCAGTATGACCAACTCTATATTACACAAATTTTGTATTTAGTAAAGCTATAGCTAGACAAAGTTTTGGACAAAAACATGGAAGTCTGGCAACTCCCCTTCTGGTACCTCCCATACAAATGTACCATCCCGCCCATTATAAACCGTGTAGTATTATAAATATGACCAATTAGATCTTGCCCAAATTCTGTATTTAGTAAAGCTATAGCTAGACACAGTTTCGGACAAAAACTTGGAAGTCTGGCAACTCCCCTTCTGGTACCTCCCATACAAATGTAACATCCCGCCTACCTTAGAAATCGTGTAATAACACCAATATGACCAACGCGATCTTGACCAAATTCTGTATTTAGTAAAGCTATAACTGGACAAAGTTTCGGACAAAAACTTGGAAGTCTGGCAACTCCACTTCTGGTACCTGTCATACAAATGTACCATCCCACCACTTAAAAACCCTGTAATACTATCAATATGACCAACACGATCTTGCCCAAATTCCGTATTTAGTAAAGGTATAAGTGGACAAAGTTTCGGACAAAAACTTGGAAGTCTGGCAACTCCGCTTCTGGTACCTCCCATACAAATGTACCATCCCGCCTACCTTAGAAATCGTGTAATAACACCAAAATGCCCAACGCGATCTTTCCCAAATTTTGAATTAAGTAAGGCTATAGTTGGACTAAGTATTGGACAAAAACTTGGATGTCTGGCAACTCCCCTTCTGGTACCTCCCATACAAATGTACCATCCCGCCTACCTTAGAAATCGTGTAATAACACCAAAATGCCCAACGCGACCTTGCCCAAATTTTGTATTAAGTAAGGCTATAGTTGGACTAAGTTTTGGACAAAAACTTGGATGTCTGGCAACTTCCCTTCTGGTACCTCCCATACAAATGAACCATCCCGCCTACCTTAGAAATCGTGTAATAACACCAAAATGCCCAACGCGATCTTTCCCAAATTTTGAATTAAGTAAGGCTATAGTTGGACTAAGTTTTGGACAAAAACTTGGATGTCTGGCAACTCCCCTTCTGGTACCTCCCATACAAATGAACCATCCCGCCTACCTTAGAAATCGTGTAATAACACCAAAATGCCCAACGCGACTTTGCCCAAATTTTGTATTAAGTAAAGCTATAGTTGGTATAAGTTTTGGACAAAATCATGGACGTCTGGCAACTCCTCTTCTGGTACATACATACAATTTTCGAGAAAAAACTCTACAATATTTTTTTATACCCTCACCCTACGGGTAGGAGGGTATATATCATTTGATACGACCCAAAAGTGTAACACCTAGAAATATTCACATTAGACCCCAGGTGTCTTTGAACCAAATTCGATTCATGACTTTCTAAATCGTTTGAGCCATGTCCGTCTGTCCGTCTGTCCGTCCGTCTGTCCGTCCGTCTGTCCGTCTGTCTGTCCTGCTGGTACGCACGATAACTTTCGAAAGAGTTAAACAATCGCTCTGAAATTTGCCATGGGTTAATATTTTCCCAAAACTGCTTATGGGATTGCATATGGGCTATATGGCCACACCCCTTCGGGTACCTCCCATACAAATCTGCTATTTCGCCCACTTTATTAATCGTGTAATAATATCAATATGCCCACTCCGATCTTGGCAAAAATCCGTATTTAGTAAAAGTATAACTGATCAAAGTTTCTGACAAAAACTTGGAAGTCTGGCAACTCCCCTTCTGGTACCTCCCATACAAATGTACCATCCAATATTTTTCTATAGCATTCGGTATTTTAGGTTGCTATTATGACATTCCATGAGATGTTACATCAAATGATGGTAGCCACGGTCACATTTGACTTTCCGATACTTATGAGTATGACACTTGTAATTTTTTACTGAGGGTGAGGGTATATATAAGTCGGTTTACCCGACTGGAACTTTTTCATTTTCTATAACATTCGGTATTTTGAGGTTGCTATTATGGTATATGAGACTTATATTTTTTTACTGAGGGTGAGGGTATATATAAGTCGGTTTACCCGACTGCAACTTTTCCACTGGTTTTCTATAACATTCGGTATTTTGAGGTTGCTATTATGGTATATGAGACTTATATTTTTTTACTGAGGGTGAGGGTATATATAAGTCGGTTTACCCGACTGCAACTTTTCCACTGGTTTTCTATAACATTCGGTATTTTGAGGTTGCTATTATGGTATATGAGACTTATATTTTTTTACTGAGGGTGAGGGTATATATAAGTCGGTTTACCCGACTGCAACTTTTCCACTGGTTTTAAACATAATTAATTGCCATAAATTATACATGAAATGATGAACTTATCAGTGTTGAGTGTAATCCTATTATGTGTTGTTGGACAATTAAATAAATCATATTTTTGTTTTGTTTTTGATACATATTTCGATGAATATCGATGAACTGTTTTTTTTGTTTTTTTTTGTAGTTTTACTGTTAGAAAATAATACTCTGAGCGTGTTGTTCACAATTTATGAGATAATTGGTGTTATCGCATTATGGACAAAAATCAAAGCACTTGCTGGCATTCTCGTCGTCATAGTCAAGCGAATTACGAGTATACCCTACACCACCCGGTGAAAAATATTATGACTTTGTGCACTGCTCTGTAATATCCGTAATGAACATGTAAGGCCGAGTTGCAATGGAACTCTCTATGTGGAGTTTTCTATTTTTTTATAGGAGTCTAGCACGAAATAGATCACATTATTCCTTGCTTTGTTATTGGCGCTTATAAAAGTAAACCTACTAAGATCTAACCGTGATAGAGAAAGGTGACAACAACACTCCAGCTAGAAAAGTGTCTGACAAGAAAAACGCAGACAGGGTGGACGGAGGTCATTTATGAAATTTTCTTAAGACCAAAAAAGGTTGTAGTGCCAACCTAAGTAAGTAAGTCTGTTGCACGAAAAATCCCTTTACTATACAGGCGCTTTAGGTGAATATCTAACATGTCATTCGTGTGATAGAGCCACAAGGAGGCAATAAGGTCTTGAAAATTACATTGACCGGATGCTCCAAAGTAGCCAAAAGTGAAAGAGTTATTCTACAGTCCAATTTAGATAAGCGCCCACGTTTTAATTGAAAAATTCGCTTAATTGAAAATAAAAATTTGTAATGATTGTTCTGTATGATCTGCAAGGGACATTTCCTGGCCGCTTAATTTCTCGTCGTGGCGACATCAACTGGCCACAAAGATCATGCGATTTGACACAAATATTTTATATGTGTTTTATTTACGTTTACTTTTAAAAAGCAAAATGGATAACCCTTTATTAGGCGTTCGGACAAAATTTAGGCAAGATCCCGTTGGATTAATATCAAGTGATTAATATTTAGGTTGGTTTGCCATTTCATCATGAACAGGTTGACAAAAGAACTACGCTTGCAAATCGTGCAAATTTATTTCGAAAGTAATGGTTCAGTTCGCGAAGTTCACCGCAAGCTCCGTCCGAATGAATCGATTCGCCACCGTGCACAGCAATTGGAGCTTTGTCCATCAACTTTATGGAAGATTTTGCGCAAAGATCTTGGCTTGCGACCTTACAAGATCCAGCTTGTGCAAGAATTAAAGCCGCGAGACCATGCAATGCGTCGTGATTTTGGTGTATGGGCCGAAAATGAGATTCATCTCGATGCTGATTTTCATCACAAAATTGAAATTGGACCTGTAGAATTGGCTTTATTCGAGCCAGCCGCGGCGGCCACATGCCCGAAATCATATTTAAACATTAATGGCATAAAATTATCCTTCCAATAAAGCCAAATTGATGGACATTAAAACGATTTTCTTGTGTTTTATTTCAATTCGAAGTTCTATACCTCAATAAAAAACACCCTTTACATTTGTATGAGAGGCACCAGAAGGGGAGTTGCCAGACTTCAAAGATTTTGTTTGAAACTTTGTCTATCTACCATTACTAAATACAGAATTTGGCCGAGATCGTACCCGAAGGGATGTGACCATATAGTCCATATGCTGTCCCGTAAGCAGTTTTGGGAAAATATTAAGCCATACCAAATTTCAGAGTGATTGCTTAACCTCGGTGGCTTCGCACCGTTGAGAAGCCCCTCCAACCTTAACTTGTGACTGTTTGCGCGGTTTATGGTCCGGCGAGGTCATTGACCTTACTTTTTCGAAAATATGGTTGAATCAATAGTTACGATGGTGGGACTTGGATGGTATTGATCTGGACAACGTTGACTTTCATCAAGAGGGCGCTACGTGCCACACAAGCAACAAAACCATTTATCTTTTACGGGAACAGTTTCCGGACCATGTTATCTCTCGAAGAGGAGATCACAATTGACCACAGAGATCATGTGAGTTAAGACCGTGCGACTTCTTCTTTTGGGTCTATGCCAACAGCCTAGTGTCGATTGAAGACCTCAAAGGTAAAAAAAAAAAATGCAATTTGTATAATTTGTTTATTCTCCTTTAATGCACTTGTCAACAAAATCAACAAAGACATTTGTTTTTATGTTGTTTTCATGATACCGAAAATATAAAAGAAAATTTAGTTTTTTGTCGTATTCAACAGAAGCACTGCGATTTTTAAACAATTCATCGCTTGCAAGACGACAACGACAATCGTAACAAGGCCAATTATTGCAGTTATTAAAGAAATTTTGATCAGGTTTTGTTATTTGTTCAAAGGGAAGAGAAATCACATTTTTCTAGCACAGATGCCTTTCAGAGCTTCCATACAAACCGAGGCCTACATTCTTGTTCATGTGGGCATCAATTTCACTCCATCACAGTTCTAAGAATTCAGTTCCCACTTTGAGTCGACAAAATTCATCGCTTCAACGACCACAAGTGAATTTCCCTCGTTTTTTTTTAGAAATCTTACTGAACACAATACCATGTGGTCGTCGTGAAAAAAATTCGTAGGCTGTGCATTGTCTTATCAACAGTTCCACCAAAAACTCATCACAAACGCATCTAAACGGAATGGCCGACCGTCTCTTTGTTCGACATCCCGTCAATTTAACTTGTCCATTTTTGGCTTACAAACCAAACACACGAACGAAAACATTGGCCCAACAACAGCAAACTGATGAAAAGCATCCTTCGACATTTTTAACGATATGTTTGCTGTTTGTTCCGCACTCTGTTGTTGTTTTTGTTGCTGTTGGTGGTATTGTCGTTTTACGTTTCTGACTGTTTGGAGTGTAGAGACGGCATTCACCGAAATGACCATTGCCACAGGCGGCTGAATGCACAACAACAAACCGTCACCGTTTGCTGGCAACAGATAAAACGGTACTGCGTAAAGTTACTATCACCGCCGTCGCCGTTGGTGGCCCATTGTAGTTATCAAAGTAAACACACACAGACACCCATACACGCACCAATCGCAGTTGTTGTTACAGTATGTGTGAGCGTGTGATCCGGACTAAAGTATTCGGTTTAGCTCCGGTAGTTGCATGTTTTTCCGTTTACTAACAAATGCGTAAAATTTCCAAATCCTTTGAAATATTGTTGTTTGGTAAAGTGGTCCGACGCGTTGGTCTCTGATCTGAAGGGGTCGGGTTGCTTGGTTGCCCTGTTTGACGCACAGTGGACAATATCGTTGACGAAATCCACCAAATTTGTGTGTTTTTACTTTTGCCGACAGCGAAATATTTTCATGAGGTATGTCAGTCAGAGTGATCGACGCAGAATTACTTTCAGTGACGGTTGAGCGATATCCAGTATTTTAATAAATCAGTTTCGAATAGAATGGTGCAGATTTACACAGTTCATGTTGGTTATGCTTTGTTAAATTTCCTTTCTTGTAAATATAGGGTGTTTTTTATTGAGGTATAGAACTTCGAATTGAAATAAAACACAAGAAAATCGTTTTAATGTCCATCAATTTGGCTTTATTGGAAGGATAATTTTATGCCATTAATGTTTAAATATGATTTCGGGCATGTGGCCGCCGCGGCTGGCTCGAATAAAGCCAATTCTACAGGTCCAATTTCACTGAACAAAATTTTGTGATGAAAATCAGCATCGAGATGAATCTCATTTTCGGCCCATATACCAAAATCACGACGCATTGCATGGTCTCGCGGCTTTAATTCTTGCACAAGCTGGATCTTGTAAGGTCGCAAGCCATGATCCATGGTTAACCGAATTAATTGCTCTGATGGACGATTATGTCGACCATAAAATGGACGGAGCTTGCGGTGAACTTCGCGAACTGAACCATTACTTTCGAAATAAATTTGCACGATTTGCAAGCGTTGTTCTTTTGTCAACCTGTTCATGATGAAATGGCAAACCAAACTAAATATTAATCACTTGACAGCTGACAAAATGGCCGCCAGTTAAAAAAGTGATGCCAACTTAAAGTTCTATACCCCAATAAAAAACACCCTTTATAATTCATTTGCTATTAGTATTACATATTTGTGTATAAGCAAATAACGTGTTTGGCAAAAACAGACAACGAACTTATGAAATTCAACAAAATAAAACATTTGAGTGCGAATAAGTGTGTATTAAATGGCAATTTTTGTTCAGCGTGTATGGGATTACAGACTGCGATTGTTCAGTGAATAGCGGTAACTGCGCCATTCCATCACCCCTTTAGAAAAACCGAGGGTGCCAATTCAAAGCATATGGACACAAATTTACCCTTGACAAGCGGTGGAGAACTATCTAAAACTCGTACTGTTCTAGCGAATACAGCACGTGCTTTCAATGTCACTTCATACAGAGTTGAAGCTCAGTTGGATAGTTGACGACTTCATTTGGATCTGTAATAGAATCGACCGACTGAAATAAATACAATTGGGCATAGATTTGACTTTGAATCGATATTTTTTTATACTTTGCTTCAAGACGCGGGAACTATTGCTAATAAATCGACTTTTGACCTTGTGAATTGATTTGGTGAAAGCGAAATGAGACCAGCGGAAGCGTCAACTGGAATTTCCTCATTGTCAATGTCTAACAAATTCGATGACTAAGCACGTGATGAAATACAAATTCATACAGATGACCTTGTTGCTAGTTTCTTGACCTTTACGTAAATATTGAACTTAAGGTCCAATTAGTCTTGACGGTTGACGGTAGGCTCAATACTCTGCGATTAGTTATGACGGTAGACGACGGTAAGACAAAACAAAACAAAAACAGCTAATTGAAGAGCATTTGGACAAAATATAACTTGACTTCGAATTTTAGTTGTCTCTCTCTAACACATGCAAAATGCAACCCCAACTCAAACAGCTGATCGTCTACCGTCAACCGTCAAGACTAATTGGGCCTTTAGGAATTGAAATGAAATACGATGCCGGACAATGGATTAATCATTTTAATTAGACATTGATACCCATATTCTCTTTTGCAAAGTAGCTGCGGGTATTGTAATGCATCATACGAACGATGGCTTTTGCAGTTTATTAGTTTACTCTGAAGGTTGTCACCATCACACAGTCGAATTGGTTGCGCAATAATCGCTCGCTTCACTGCTCGATTGATGACGCAACGCTAATTGATTTTATCATTTGAATGTCCAAGGAAATACAATCGTTTTTTGTCAACGTGGACAGCGCCACCACAAATGAAACAAAATGTACTTCTTCATTGATCGTTAACAGATGGCGTTAAGTTGCGTGTCTATCTGACAGTTCGATTGTGATACGATATGTTACATTAAAATTTGATTCTTGTTTTGGTTGTTGCCAAAACAAATAAACACAAAATAAAAAAAAAAAAATTGAAAAAATTCGAGAAAAAAGAACATGCTTGGTGATCAAAATAAGGTATTTTGAAGTTTTGATATTGAGAAAATGCCAATTCCAACAAAGTACAAATCATCAGAATCGGTTCGGCCAATCTCGAGATATTGGGTTACATCGATTCGGACACTTTCTTCTATATAAAGGGTCCACCATCTAACGTTTTTTTTCGACTAGTGCTTATTTCGTTTTCGTTATATTCGTTATCGGGCCATGTTGAACGAATTTTTGAGTACAAAAATTGAAGAGGAATATTGGCAACATGGTACGTGCCACACAGCCGAAGCTAAACTCGATGTTTTGCGCCCTGTTTTTGAAGATCGCATTATCAGCCGCAGAGCTGATGTCGACAGGAAAACTGCATGGCCAGCCGAAATTGCCATTTGAATGAAATTATTTTCGATTACACTGTGCGACAGCCACAATCGGTTTGGGATGGAACCACCGGGGAAAGTTATATCGGTCAAAAAAAGGTCATACGTGTCCCAGCGTTTCGTTGGGTCTCATCTAGGAATCGAGATATATCGATTTGAAGTTAGTAGGTATCGTATAGGGGAATTTGTCACGTTTTAGGCTCTTTTGTTTGACATAACTCGAGAACCACTCGTCCGATTTAGCTGAAAAAAATTTAGAAAAATTAAGAATTTTTTTACCGTTTTGGATTTTCTATGAATTAAAAAAAAAAAAATTTTAATTTTTAGGCAAAAATAATTTGTTTTTTTCATACATTTATTTATAATGGTTCATACATTTATTTGGGTCCAAGGGTAAACCGGGTGACACAGACCATATGGCTAGATTTTTGCAGCGACAGACCAAAGACTCTGGCGCGATTCGAACAATTCCTACGCTGATAGTCAAGCACGACTCGCCTACCGTGGCGACTTGTTCTGTTTTGTCCAACTTTTTATACACTCCATCATAGGATGGAGTATATACTAAGTTTGTCATTCCGTTTGCAACACCTCGAAAGAGTGATCTGCAACCCTATAAAGTATATATATTATCGGTCAGTGTAACATTCTAAGACATTCTAGCGATGTCCGTCTGTCCGTCCGTCCGTCTGTTGTCTGTTGAAATCACGATAGAGTGCGAACGACCAACGCTAAGAAGCTGAAATTTTGTAGGAAGATGTTTTTTGCCCATAAGCAGGTTAAGTTCGAGAATGGCCAATATCGGACCAAAGGGGAAAAAGTTCCCCTTTACGGGACTAAATATATCCCGGCCATAATCAAATTTTTCAAATATTTTTTTTCACTACATCTGATTTTTTTTGGTAAAATAGTTCTAAGTTTATATAATTTATAGATGGGGAAAAAAATCCCAAAAATGGGTGTGCTCATGGGTTCCGTGGACCCTTGGGGCCCAAAAAAGGGCCCATGATAAATATAAATATGAAATTTGAATATATATGAAATTCATACCTTTACTCAATTGCGAATAAAAGCGAAACGCGTGCATCGATTTTCATGATCTTTGTCTCATTTTGCTCATAGGTTATGTGACTTTACGTAAAAGTAATAAGATTTGACATTTTTTTTTTAATTTTGGATTTTTTATGGATTTTTTAAAAAAAAAAATTTAAATCTTTAGGCAAAAAATAAGTTTTTTCCTTTATATATTCATTTTTAACTTGGAAACTGTTGCTTGTATAGGAAAACAATATATGAACAGATTAAGGGAATTGTAATTTTAAATTCTTTAAAATTGAATTCAATTAAATCGGGCTAGTGGTTCCCGAGTTATGCCGGACGAAACAAATTAACCAAAAAAATTTTTGTAAAATTTAAAAAAAAAAAAAATAAAACAAAAACCAAACGAAAAAAAATTTTTTCTTTGCGTTTTTCGAGCTCATTCAAGGTTATCTACACAGAAAAAATTATCGCATCCCGAGTACATTTTGACTGTTGACTAGTGTAATTTGAGTTATTTCAAAATTTATTGACGAAACTTTTGTCCGATAAAGAAATGCCAAAGTAGGGGGTATGAAAATTCACAAAAAAAAAAAAAAAAAATAGAAAAATAGAAGTGCTCCTAAAAATAGATGAAAAATTCCCCAGAAAGGCTAATATGAATATTTCCCCAAAAATTCTGAAAAATCCAACAAGTTTGTTTATGTATTGTTAATCTATATTCTTCATACAGTTTTGTTTCTGTTAGTCGAGTTTGAGATCATTGATTGTTTCTATTTCTTCATCGATACCCATTTGCAATGATTTCTGCCACAAATAATTTATGACAAATTCCACAGTGAAAAATCGGAGCTACGACGTCGGATTCTATGACCAAAATATACCCCATAGTTATGTGTTTTTAGCGACAAAAACTCGGAATAATTCGAAGTTGGCAGAATTTTCCTGTATACAAGGTAGAACTGGAAAATGTCCTCCGATTTCCACAAACAATAAAGGTAATATTTTTTATATTTGGGGGAAAAGAATGGGGGGGGGGGTTATATTAAAGGATTAATGTATTATTTTGGCCATGGCATCGTTAAATGAACTCCAGTTTGGATACAATTTGGCAAATAATTAATACTCATTTTGGGACTAAACAAATCTTCAAAGTGTACTATTTCGGGCGGTCAAATTTTATTTATTTATTGAATAAGCAATGGAAAACAAATCCTTACAGTCATGCTAACATCTAAAAGTAATATAAATCTAAAATTTCAATTAATTTATTAATAGGAAAAGATGGATATAAATTAAATTTAATATTAATTAGATTAAATTATCTTAATGGTCGTACAATTGGTTCATTACAAGATTGATTGTTTCAGTGTACTGGAGAATTAAATATTTTAAAAAAGCGCGGTGATCACAAAAAAAGGGTGAACCTTCCACCTTCCAAATCAGTGTTGGTTTCTTTAAAATCTCTTAACTGTAACATTTTTTCAAAGAGCGACTTTTTTTATGATGAATTTCCGTTAGAATTTTATTTTTAACAGAAATTTATCAAAAAAAAAAAAAATGTTGTCGAAATAATTTAGCTTACAATTTTATTCGCAAGAATGCTTCAAATTATGAAAAGTGCAGAAACTAAGTTTCAAAAAATAAAACTAGTTTATAAAGTGTACATAAAAATATGGTTTAACCATGCTGATAAAATGCGACTTTTTTTTAGAAAACGAACATTGTGCGACTTTTTCAAAATTTTTCAAATTTTTGCTACAGAATTATTGACGCCATAAGACAACACAGAAATAACAAAATTCAAAAGCTCTTCAAACAAAAAAAAAAGTTTCCTACAGTTTGCCAATGTCGAAAACTCAAATTAAATTTATTCAAAATTTTAAAAAAGTTCAAATTTTCTTAAATTAAAAAAAAGGATATTATTAACAAAATTTCGGGCGGTCAAATTTTATTTAATTATTGAATAAGCAATGGAAAACAAATCCTTACAGTCTTGCTAACATCTAAAAGTAATATAAATCTAAAATTTCAATTAATTTATTAATAGGAAAAGATAAATTATAAATTAAATTTAATATTAATTAGATTAAATTATCTTAATGGTCGTACAATTGGTTCATTACAAGATTGATTGTTCCAGTGTAATGGAGAATTAAATATTTTAAAAAAGCGCGGTGATCATAAAAAAGGGTGAACCTTCTACTTTCCAAATCAGTGTTGCTTTCTTTAAAATCTCTTAACTGTAACATTTTTTCAAAGAGCGACTTTAAGTGCGACTTTTTTTGTGATGAATTTCCGTTAGAATTTTATTTGTAACAGAAATTTATCAAAAAAAAAAAATGTTGTCGAAATAATTTAGCTTAAAATGCAGAAACTAAGCTTCAAAAAATAAAACTAGTTTATAAAGTGTACATAAAAATATGGTTTAACCATGCTGATAAAATGCGACTTTTTTTTTAGAAAACGAATATTGTGCGAGTTTTTCAAAATTTTTAAAAATTTTGCTACAGCATTGTTGACGCCAGAAGACAACACAGAAATAACAAAATTCAATAGCTCTTCAAACAAAAAAAAAGTTTCCTACAGTTTGCCAATGTCGAAAACTCAAATTAAATTTATTCAAAATTCGAAAAAAGTGAAAATTTCCTTAAATTGAAAAAAGGACATTATTAACAAAAAACAGTGAAAAAGTTGCAGTCGGGTAAACCGACTTATATATACCCTCACCCTCAGTAAAAACATACAAGTCTCATATTCCATAATAGAAAAATATTGTTTTTAAATTTTTATGAATACGGGGGTATGTCTCCATTTGTTCTTAATCAGGGTGATATTAATTTTAATATTCTGAATATGATGTATCCATTTTTACAAGCTCTATTTTTGAAAACTGAGCGAATTAGCTTCAATGGTCTGTCTGTATGCACCTTAGAAAAGTATTTTTGTACGTTTCGTTTTAATCCGCTTAAGAGATTTGCCAAAAATATAATTATTGAAACCTTTTGTGTGTTGGTCCCACTGTGAGGGGCGGTTTGTGGCATTTCTGGACAATATGTTTCCATTGTATTGTTGTTGTTGCTGCTGCTGCTGTGTGTGTAATGTTGTTTGTATCCGTTCAATGATTTAAGCTTAAGTTACTATTGTGGTTTTATGCGTAAACTATGTTCGACATGTGTACAATGCGTATGTGCTCGCGTATATTACGGTGTACATTAGACTGGTGCGGACGCCATATTTTAGCACTTGTCTTTAGGATACTGTCGTTGCTCTATATTTTTAGCATTTCTAAAAATATTTTGGTTTTATTTTTTAAATGAGTTTCTGTGGCGAAGGCTCAGAATAAATTCTCATTATCACCCGATGCTAAGGAAATTACTGGCCTCGGTACAAAGCTTTGTAGGGTATCTGAAGAAACCGTAAAGAGACTGGACAACATCCAGTGATGCGATACTGGAGTTGCTGTCTGTTTTATGGGAAATTTGTGTAAATCCAAACAATGCCGCACTGATGGTGTTTACAAGAATGACTATCATCTTAATATATATTTACCCTCGACACTGATACACTGATTCACTGACTCTGTCACGCAGTACGTAGGAATTTAAATAGGCATTCTATAATTTTCTATAAATAATAATAATAAAAAAAATAATATTTTTTTTTGTACAGAAATTATGTTTTCCCCAAATTTTTTTTTCCAAATTTTTTTTTTTTACAAAAATTTTTTTTGTACAAAATTTTTTTTTTTACAAAATTTTTGTTTCCAAATTATTTTTTTTCAACAAAATTTTTTTTTTCCACAAAAATTTTTTTTTCAACAAAATTTTTTTTTTCAGGGAAAAATTTTTTTTTCAACAAAATTTATTTTTTCAACAAAATTTTTTTTTGAACGAAAATTTTTTTTTTTGAAGAAAAACTTTTTTTTTCAACAAAATTTTTTTTTCCACAAAAATTTTTTTTTTTTCAAAAAATTTTTTTTCCATACAACTTACTAGTATAAATATATTCTCTGAAAGTCATGAAAACCCAAGTTTCTGTCTTCTTGAACTCAACATCAACACTAAACAGAAATATCAAATAGATGGATCTGCAGTTCAGCATTAACTTTATCTCGGTGCTGGGCAGCAGGGATGTAACCGCGAACTGCAGAGTAGACGAGCTGGCGAGACTCGGGACGATCTTGCAGATTCCGTTCGAACTGATATGGATATATAATAGAATTTCATGCGATTAATAGAGACCAGTCTAATATACACACATGCACATGTACATCTGTAATTGTGAACAAACACGCAAAGGGCCATGTATGTGTATGCGTACACTCGCACACATCCCGACATAGGCGGGAGCAAACACAAATTCGCAGATCCTTCGTTTTGTGGTATTCAAACGGAAATGTACAGCATGATTTGTAGTTATTCGAAATTTTCGAAAAGTAAACTACACAAATAGCGATATTAACAATAGATACCACAGTAAGTTCCAATGAAAAGCGTTTAAAAACGATGTGGATTTAAAAGAATTTACGTGAATGTGCATTGAAAAACGTTAAGTGGAGAATAAATCGAATCTGGTAGTTAATCAAAAAAACAGATATAAAAAAAAGAGACCGAAATAGAATAAACTGAATCTGGTACATATTCAAAAAGAAATTAATGAAACCAGAGTGATCCTTATTAAAAGCATTCGCCAAGACAATGAAAGGCTATATAACTGAAATAGAACGAACCCCGCCTACTAATAACTTGAAATGAATAAAAGCTTCTTAGGTCATATCTAATGAGCCTGACTCATTTAAATCTTATTCACCAACAAATTCACTTTGTCGTTAGAGGGAGATCAATAAGTAGACTATCTATATTTTGGAATGGAAAATCACGAAAGAAACAAATAACAATAGATGAGACAGCCCGTAAATGATCAGAGAATTTAGTAACCTTGTTTTAAAAGGTTATCGATTAAAAGTTAATCATTGGTTGCCGCTTTGGTGGACAACCGATGAATAACGCTTCTTGAGTTCACTTCAAAGCATCATTTGATAACCGTTGATCCGCTGACCACCACACTCCTGTAACCAAAGATCAATAATTTGATGGGTGAGGCTCGTTAAAAGATGAAGACACAACGGAAAAGGTTACCTATTCACTATCTTAATAGAAAAACAAGAGTACATTCTTCTTTGGCATTACCGTATTTATTCACATTTGTTTTGTAAGGTTTGAGCATTGAGCCAATTTGTAAAGTCTTCACATAAACCAACTTCATATATGCGAAATTTGTCAATGTGTGGGTGTATATTGTGAATGTGTTTGCTACAGTATCACATGGCACGTACAGTTTTTGTTGCTGAAACGGCAATGATTGATGAATTGACACAAAGTCATGTCACGGATGGCAAAATGTTACAATTGCCAGATGTTTTGTTTTTCGTAATTGCCCTGGCACCGTGCAAGGTGTCAGAAACATCATGTATGCGTTGCCCTTCGTTTACTATATCTGTTATTTTATTCCGACTGGGGTAATACTCAAGTGAAAATCTGGTCAATACCATCAAACTTTGTTGATCGAAAGTAAATATTTTATAGAAATGTATGTTTTATTTATATGATTTGTTTTGGTGCGGCTAAAGAAAATCTCTCGAATTGAAACCAAATTGTGGAAAAATACTTTATTATACATTCGAATAGATTTTGTTTTGGACATATATAAGTATATTGGAGGACACATTTAGCCAGCTTCGCCAATAAAAATGGTGACGTTTTCAAATAAATCAATTCATAGTGTCATTCCCCTAAAAATATGCATGATACTACTAATATACAGCACCAACTATAACGGATAATTTGTTTATTTATAATCCATTACGAAAGAAAAGATAATAGAATGTTTGCCCCTTTTGCGCATTTTTATGATGAACTGGCATAGGGTGTCTAAAGCAATTTTTTTTAGCTTACAACGGGAATCATTTTGACAGAACATTTTAACACCTGATTTTGAAATCTTATAAGTGAAGTATTTTTGTGAATATTTTTGGAAAACGTTTAGAGGTGCCACACACCAGTTTTATTTTAAAAAAAACCATAAATTGAAACAAAATATTAAAATCAGTTAATTCTCGCAATTTTTCATATGAGTAATCGTTTGATTGGAATCACAATTACTCGCAAAATATCGCAATGCAACGATATTAACACGTTTTGAAATTGATATAATTTAATTAATCATTGTAAAAAATCTTTGCTTTCGGCTTTAGGCAATGGCTAATTTCACTTTGAAACAATTTGAATTTAAAATACTTCAATTATCCTGTCTTCGCATCATTGAAAAACTTTGGATAAATGAGACAAATGCATGGAAGTTAAAGTTTTCAATTAAACGCATTAATGACCAACGTTTTTTTTTCTTTCGTGTTGCTAGCGTATTATGCTCGATTTATGGAACGCTGGGTGAAGATGGGTTAATGCGCATTAATGCTGTGGTGTGTCTAGGCTAATACGTACTCAAACAGAAGTCAGTTTCTTGTACATAGATTCATCTTAGAAATATGATGGGACGGAATACTTAAGAAAACAATAGACATATATCACTCACTTTTAGAAAACGTTTAAGGTTTCCATTCCAAAAAGTGATGAAATGAACTAAAAAGTTATGGATATACGATTTTATTCTTCACGGACAGGACAGGACAGGAGTTTTCTCTGGAACTCTTGACATGTCTGTATACAGATTACTAGCTACAGTCTGAGATATTTTCAAATGATAAAGGAGCAATGTTTAAATTCCGAGCGCAATTAAATTCCTTCGAAGATAAAAATATTTGTGTACAGTCTTGACGTTGACAAAAGGGTTACATTTGAAGACGACTAAGTTCACTTTCAAACGTATGCGCCGAACGAAAACGTCAGTGACGAAACGGACAAAAATTGGGTTTTTAAAACTCACACGAATTTCATTGCCATAAATACTTCAAAAGTCAATTTGAATTTTGTCCCAGGCATTTGTGATACAAAATCCCAAATAGACGAATATTAATTTCCTTTTGTTGTTTGAACGTAATGAAGAAGCCATTACTAAACCTGGTTACCTAGGTCCTAGGTGCGATAATTTTGCTTGTTGACGTAGTCACCGAGGTGGAAATGGGCCTCAGCAGTCAAGATGATTTTTCGATGGAATTCCGTATCATTTTTATGCATTTCCAGGACCCAATCAGCAAAGACACGACGTTGTTGATGATCGGCCGACTTACGTTCTTGTGTTAACTGAACTTTATAAGATTGATTTTTCGATGGAATTCCGTATAATTTTTATATATTTCCAGGACCCAATCAGCAAAGACACGACGTTGTTGATGATCGGCCGACTTAAGTTCTTGTGTTAACTGAACTTTATAAGCCTTAAGACCCAAGTCTTTATGCAGAATACGGTGTAATGACGTTTTTGGATTGCCCAATTCCATAGAACGATGAGGATTGGATAATCCTGGGTTTTCTTCAACACTTTTCTACCAATTTTTCTACTGCGGTCCAACAAGGTGCTTCACGTAATGGCGTAGTTTCTGCTTGTAAAATTTCAAAGAATAAAAGCTTCACTGGCGACAGCTACCGAAATACCGGGTGATTCAAAATAACATCTCTTGTTGGAAAATTCTTAACCTAAGCGGCAAAAGGAAACTGTAGAACATCTTCTAACTAAGCCGCAAAATTGGTTTATTGTAAAAACAGATACACGTTCCGCACAGGAGTCATACTTTGTTATTTATTTCGCTTGAAATTACATGAAGGACCAGACGAGGAACTTCTCTCGAATCAGTGAACTGTGTGCGATATAATTGTGTATATAAAGGCTAATGCTTTTCTATAGAAGTTTCATATGGTTTACAGATTACACTCTTATTCGTATAGTAGTCAATATTTACCGCTGAAATATGTTTGATAGTCTTACCCGGATGTAAACCTGGGTTTACTTGTGTGATAGTCGGAAACAATTTTGTTCAAAAAAATTCATAAAAAATCGAGAATGGAAAAAAAATTGCCCATTTTCAGTAGTTTATTATAAAGTTTCAGATCACTGAGTGTAATTTTTTAAGTCATGGACATATAACACTACGCGATAAAAGACCAAAGAAAAAGAGACACAGTTCTAGCATTTGTCATAAAGAATAAAAATCGTGTACTATTTTTACCCCATCTTTAGATAGCAAACCAATCAAGAAACTTAAGTTCTCAATAAACAACTTTTTATCAATTGACATTTGTTTTTTAGCCAATTTGAAAGCCTAACACTAATACGAACAGGTGAATAATTAAATTAACTAATGCTATTCTGCTAAGCATGATAAAAAAATGTGTTCTTTATGACAAGAGCTACAACTTTGTCTCAGAGACTAAATCAATACCACATACGGCTTGTGAGATATGAGACCGAGAAAATGATAATTTTTTTTGCAAAAATGACACCGAGGCCCGAAATCGTTGGGGGCCCATAAAAAATTGCATGACTTTGGGAAAAACTATGAAACACAGGTCTTTTTTTTATCTTTTATCCGTATGCTGTGTATCTTATAAATAAAATGAGGTATAGCGAATTAAAATGAATTGAGTATTATCCATTTTAATCAGGGCCTTTAATTCGTAAAGGGCCCTTCTATATAATGATTATTCCTTACAAACACTTTTCTTGTTGTCTAGTGTTATAAATCAGTACAACAACTTGATAGCACGTTCCTTGATGACCCGGCTTCCTTATCAAAATTAAAGCATTTAGGCACCGTATGGTCCGAATTGATCTCTTCAGCCCATCTCGCTCCTCTATCCAGTCCTCCCCTATTCCTGCTTTATCCTCTCTCCTCCCTGATCATACATCTTTTTTCCTTTAAGTGTAACACCACTCGAATACTACTGGATTCTAAGTGAATCCAATCTCACGAGCACGCGAACCATTCAACCTAATGAAAATATTTTTATTTCCAATCCATTAGGCGACACTACATTCCGACTCACATGTATGTTTACGCTTGTTTATTATCTGATTGATTTTATTTATTTTGTTTTGTTTTATTTGTATAATATAACAACATCATTTAAGCAATAAGATATACAAACTGATTAAAACTATAGAAAACGACGTGTTTTCAGTGCCTCTCCGAAGTTTTTAATCTCTTCAATATGAAAACTCATTATTTCTTCATTAGTTGTCCCTCATGTTGACTGCAATATTGCTCATACGTTCCGATGTCGTTACAAGAATTTTCCCATATTTATTAAATTTGTTTCTTGCATTTTCTCCGACTTCCGATTTCAATTAAATAAAGTTCACTTCGCCTCTAGAAGTAAAACAAAAAGTTTCTCGCCAACACGCATTCGCTCACAAGTATGGCCCCGCATGACATGCCTCGGACGCATGCAACGTCCATCCACTTGAAACTCTGGACCAAACAAAGACTACATGAATGACCGACCACAACAACCTAAACAAAAGTTCCAACTTTTCTTTTAGAAAATCCAATCATTCATTTTTCAGGGAAATCTGTATAGTTTAATATTTCTGAAAATGGAAACCAGAGATTTGTTGCAGATATTAATACTTCAAAGTATTGAACTTTTTGGCAAATATAATCAGAATAAAAACTTTTTTTTTAAACATCTTTGAAATAGAATTTGAACACTCAAACAATGCCAAAGTAAAGACGAGAACGAAAATAGAAACAGAAACTGGCAAAATAAAGTAATTACAATATTTTACAACAATGCCAGAGAAAATCCCACTTGAAGTGTATGGGGTTTTCCCCCTACTTTCCAGATGTCTGTGTGGATACTTTGCAAAATTTAATTTAAGGGACGACTTTGTGTTTTAAATGGGCAGCGTAGAGGACACAATTTTATCAATTCTCTGGATGACGTTTATCATTTTATATTCTGTTTTAATTAAAAACTCTGTTATAACAAATGCACGGTGTGCTACGGTGTGTGAACTTACGATGTGGGTATGATAAGTTAATTCATGTATGTATGCCAGAGGAGCAAATTAAACTGCATAATAGTCTATTCTACTGCTATTCAGGAAGTTTATAAAGTTTTTATGAAAACGAGAATCGTTGTAGTGGAATAGATGCTTCAAGTGCCAGCTTTGCCATGTAGGGTCTCGTTTTTCTTTTGCCACTCATTACAGACTGTCCTCATATTGTTGCATTAGTGCTTCCCTCGACATTGTGTAATTAAGGCCAACAAAGAGACTATAGTCGACTTTTGTCTTAATCTTCCGCTGGCTTCACGTTTTCTTCTCTCAATTGTTTTATATCTGTTGTTATGTTTAAATAATGATTAAACATAGCCACGTATATACACGATGTTATCTACACATTGAAACATATGTATGTCCATACAGTGGCTCAAAGTAATACTTGCAAAAGTTTTTTGGTAATACCGATTAAAAAATATAAATAAAAAGCCACACAGTAACATGGGAGGAGTGATATATGTCTCAACACATTCGAATGTCTAATACGGTACATTTTTCCTTTACTTGTCCATTTAAATGAAAATGAGTTCTATGAGCAAAAATATCCTGTTTTTCTATAATGAATGTAATGATGGCCTTTAATTCTTACACCAACTAAGGCACATTTATAAGATGACTTTTTACCCAGATGAGCAGGCAAGACTTTCGACAATTGTTGGCGAAGGCGGTAGAGAAGCAAGAGAGGTAGTAAAACCGCACAGAAATGGAAATTGGGGGAAAATTTGACTTTTTTTGACATTGTCAATTGTAATTTGTTAATATAAAAGAAGAATACACCTCAGAAACAGGCACGCATGTTTTTTTTTAAATAGTCATCGTGTAAATACTTATGACTTTTCGAAGGGGATTCAAAAGAAAATGTCAAGAAAAACTCTGAGGCAAAAATTCATCAAAAAAATGTCCATTTTAACAAATTCATCAAATAGACAATAAAATTGACTTTACCAGACACAACAACGTAAAACTTGCCTTTTTACTTTTACAGTAGAGAAATTAAGAGATGAGTTAGTGTTTATTACAAGAAAATAAACTTACCCTATTTACTATATATACATATATATGTATATATATATATATATACATTATAAACGAAATGTATTCTCTAATATACATACAATTTGAAAATATTCCAAGAAAAACTTGACTTTTTATTTTTCTTCTAATTATGTGTTTTATTACACATCCAGTTGCCATTTGTGTAGGGAATTAAGAGACGAGACAATCAAATGGATAATTAAATGGCATAAGGAGGATAAAATGTGTCAACTAAGGCAAATACTCTGTGAAGTTGACTTTGATGAAACATTTTGCTCTCAGGAAAAAAAAAAAATGAATGAAACAAAGTCAACACAGATTGCCACTGAATTTTTGTTTAATGTTGAAACACATACATATAAAGGGTCCGCCATCTAACGTTTTTTTCTTCAACTAGTGTTTATTTCGTTTTCGTTATTATCGTTATCGGGCCATGCTGAACGAATTTTTGTTAACAAAAGTTGAAGAGGAGGATATTGGCAACATGGTACGTGCCACACAGCCGAAGCTACACCCGATGTTTTGCGCCCTGTTTTTGAAGATCGCATTATCAGCCGCAGAGCCGATGTCGTTAGGCTACTGCATGGCCAGCCGAGGCAGCCATTTGAATGAAATTATTTTCCATTATTAACCAGAAGGATTTTACTTTCAAATAAAAAAGAAACATGACAAAATATCCAGCAGTTTTTTTTTATAGAATTTTCAAAAAAAAAGTTATTTGGCGGACCCTGTATATGTATGTACATTAGGGTTTTTGTTCGAATTTCATAGTTTCCGTTTTTTGGGATAAAGTATTTTAAAATTTTTAAATTTTGCGAAAAATTCGGGTTTTTTTGTATTTCAACCACTAGTTGATCAATAAAAAGCATTTTTTAAGTCTTTAAGTCATCATTTCAAAAGAAAATTGTTCGAGCTTGAATTTGATGTATAAAAATCATAAGTTTTGTAATTTTGTTTGTTTGTTTAGCTGACACATATACATTTTTTTGAGAAATTTCACATAAACTCTAAAAAACATTTCATAACTTTTAACAAATTTCATGAAAGTGTAAAATACTAATGATGACATTTGAAAGATGGTAAAATTTTAAGTAATTTGAAATTTTTTTTTATCGATTCTAAAGTGGACAGAATGGTACATTTGTGGGGAGGTACCAGAAGGGGTGTGACTACGGGAAGGACCTTTTCATTGTTCTTCCCATTTCATTTAATGATATTCCAAAGATAGCCAAGCCTTTGGTGGGAATATCTGAGCTTTTGGAGTATGTTCAAACATCTTTGACAATATCTCCATAATAGAAATGGTTGTATAATCTTCAACTTGTGGAAGGGGAATAATTTTTCCAATTTAACTTTAGTACGATACCTACAACACTTTACAACACTGTCATTTAAATAGGTTTTGTACGAAAGATCGCTTGGGGATTGGCGATACATATTTGCGGCAGTTTTCCATCAATATTCATAATTTAAAAAAAAAAACACATGAGCGCTTCCTATCTGAACATCTTGTGTATTGTGTTTTTTTTTCGTATGGTTATTTGGAAAGTAAAGTATCAACCAGCGCGCCACAGATCATTGATCATAACATTCGTGCCGAAATCATTGCTATACCGCTCGAAATTATCGAAAAAATGGTGGAAAACATACCACAAAGGACGATAAACAGTGAAAAAGTTGCAGTCGAGTAAACCGACTTATATATACCCTCACCCTCAGTAAAAACATACTCATAAAAAAAGTCCCATATTCCAAAGTATCGGAAAGTCAAAAGTGAGCGTGGCTGCTACCATTGGATGTAACATATGATGAAATGTCATAATAGCACTAAAATACGGAATGTTATAGAAAAATATTGTATTACACGTTTTACAAAAAGGACGGAATATAAAGAAGAGTTTTTTTTTTGAAAATTTTATGTAGTTAAAGCTTTACTAAATATTGAATTTCGGAAAGATTCGATTAGCGAATTTATATAATTTCACGATTTCTAATGGGGCGTGATGGTACATTTGTATGGGAGATATCAGAAGGGGAGTTGCCAGACTTCCAAGATTTTGTCCAAATCTTTGCCTGGCTATAGATTTACCAATTATAAAATTTGGACAAGAACTCGTTGGGCATATTATTAATATTACACGGCTAATAAGGGGCGGGATGGTACATTTGTATGGGAGGTACCAGAAGAGGAGTTGCCAGACTTCCAAGTTTTTTTCCAATACTTTTTCTAGCTATAGATTTACTAAATACAAAATTTAAGCAAGATCGCGTTGGGCATATTGATATTATTAGATTTCTAAGGTAGGCGGGATGTTACATTTGTATGGGAGGTACCAGAAGGGGTGTTGCTAGACTTCCAACTTTTTGCTGAAACTTTGTCTACCTATAACTTTACTAAATGCAGAATTTGGGCAAGATCGCGTGGGTCATATTGATATTATTACAGGATTTCTAAGGTGGGCGAAATAGACGATTTGTATGGGAGGTACCCGAAGGGGTGTGGCCATATAGCCCATATGCAATCCCATAAGCAGTTTTGGGAAAATATTAACCCATGCAGACGGACGGACAGACGGACATGGCTCAAACGATTCAGAAAGTCATGAATTGAATTTGGTTCAAAGACACCTGGGTTCTAATCTGAATATTTCTATATTTCTACGTTTATAAAGAAAATTATTTCTAAATGTTACACTTTTGAGCCGTATCAAATGATATATACCCTCCTAACCGTAGGGTGAGGGTATAAAAATGGCATATAAATTGATCACAAACAATTACAATATCATGTCGGTATCATTGCGGAACATATGTCTTTGTGAAGGGTATATATATACAGGGTTCGTCAACAAGAGGTGTTAGTTTGAATCACCCGGTATTTTGGTAGCTGTCACTTCTGAAGCTTTTATTCTTTGGCATTTGACAAGTAGACTCTACGCCATTACTACACACTCATCAACAACGCATTGAAATTATTAAAATTCACTACAAAAATGGTGAAAATCATGCAGTCACAGTTCGCAAAACTAAAAAGTTTCCGGACCGTGTTTTCTGTCACAATTGGTCACCGAGATCTTGTTATTTAAAACCTTGCGACTTCTTCTTTTGGGGCCACATAAAAGATAAGGTAAACACCATCAGACCAGCGTCGATTCAAGACCTCAAAGTTGTTGTCGGTTTTAACCGGGAAATTATACGATTTTTTAGTTCTTGATTAGGATTTTTAATTGTCTAGGATTTTTAATTAAAGTTTTATTCAATGTTTAGTTTTGGCAAAAAAAAAAAACATAAAATAATTTTTATTTTGAAAATTTTTTTCATTACATTTATAAAGAGAATCAAGTCGCGGGAAGACGTCGAGTTCCCTGGAATTGAAAAAGGTCAGAAAATTAAAAACCCTACACTGATAGAAAAAGTGTGATCAAACGTCCATGAACTGATAATATACGTTCCCGAAAGTCTATCATTACACGGAATCGTAAACGATGTTCCGAATTTGCAGACCAGATTATCTTGAATTTCCTTACAATCTTGTACAATTATTCACAAGCGTTCATGCTTCTTCAACGTCATTTTGCGTTAAGTGTAGAAAAACATAATTTTGTTTTCATTTTAAATGAGATGTACTCGCGTTCCATGAGAGACCAAATATATTTTGTCTTGGGCATAATTGATTGTAAATTAAAATAAACTTCTTTAAAATTGTCAGCATTAACACTGCTTCACATAACGAAAGGACACAAAGCTGTGAGCACATGGCCGGAATTAGTAAAGTAACCGGTCCATAGAGACCACCGCAAGAAAACAGGATTGACAATTGAATAAATTTAAAAATATTAAAACATTGATATTTTCCAACCCATCATTTATCAATTTCGCTCCACTATTACCTCAATGACTAGCCCTTGTCCTATTAAACAGCTTGCCGCTTATTCGCCACCATTTTGCCATTACGTCCGTTCGACGTCGTCGTCAATTTGTTAACATTGATTGTTTTGCATATCTGGAAATAGTAAAAATAATAAGAAAATTGTCCACCCAGAAATAGTCAGCTGTTTGCTGATGCACCTACACACTTCTTGTCGCCGCATATCAACTCCAGCGAATAGAGAAGGCAAGGCAAGCCACTGCCGACATCAATGAAGGCGAGAAAAAGTTATAAACAACTACAATTACCGCAATATGTATAAACATGCTCGGAGGAAACTTGCCAAGCGGAACCAACTGTAAATGAGTCTAATGTGACGCTTCCTCTTCAGCAATTGTGTCATCGTGTCTGCCTAAACTGTATTTCCAAAGCGGATGTTTGCAATTTTATCCACCTCCCTAAGCAAGAAACCTTAAATCTCCACCTCCTTATCAGACCACACCACACGTCGTATGTGTTGCGGTGCAATCTGTTGGCCGAGGCCGACAGTCAAGCCAAGAAGTCTTCGCCACGCAGTTGATGGGTTGGGACATTTGGTGACAATGTTAATAGAAGTGTTGGCGCAGAGTAGTTGTTGTTTTTTTGGTAAACAATGCAACAACAAGAACTTTACTTTGATTTAGTTTCTGGAGGGTGACAGCATGTGACAGTGTGAGTGCAAGTTGCGACAGTTACTGCACATATGCTGTAAGGAAGTTTTTCATTTCGTCCTTTTTGCGAGGAGCAACAGCTTGTGATATGTGTTGCAACTAACAAAAAAAAAAAAAACCAACACACACACAACAACAAAACTGTATAAACAAAACAAAACAATTTGTAGAGACTCTGCAAACTATTTGGAGCAGTTGAACTCGGTGAGTGGCGGAGAGTGAGTGTGTGTTACTAAAGAGACCCTTGACGACGACTGCTGCTTTGTGGCAAGTCAGCAAATAATGCAAGTCGAAGGGAAATTAAGGATATATGCGTATGTATTTTTAGTTATGCAAATATAAGTGTTGGAATTAAGTGTCCCCTTTGGTAAAATAAACGCAGAAAAGATACGAGCGTAGAATTGCTGGGCGTTGTGGGGACACAAAAATATTAAACTTTGTTTTTTTTTATCTGGAATTATGAAGCCGATATGTTGGTTAGTTTATGTTAGTTATTTCTTCTTCATCCAGGTGATTACTGGAAACAAACAGATGAAAAACATTTTCAATATGTTATGAAAAAGCCTTTGCTTTAGCGTTAGCTCACCTTGTCAAATGGAAACACGTCGCTAAACTGGGTAATGGAAAAGCACCAGGATATGATTAAATAGACTCGAGGCTTGCCCAAAGTCTGCCAAAAAAGTATTACATAATAATACTGTAGTCAATGTTTTGTGATCTAAAAGGAACGAATTCTCTTTTCAGGGATTTAGCTCGGGCCTGTACATAATCTAAAATATAATATAAAATCTATAATCTAAAAAAACTCAGTTTTCTAGGGTTCAACTAGAATTGATTCACTGAAGTCTGACAATAAACGAGAGCATATAATGAAAATCTGTTTTCTAGGGTTAACCCAGAGTCAAAACTGGAGTCCACGGATACCAATGTGTTATACGTTGACGAGGAAACACAAATAGACTCTTGACGATGATGTTAACCCAAAACCTTACATAAGTTGGCTCTACAACCTGTTGTTAGCCTTGGCCTGCTTAATAAATGATTTCCAAGCAATTCGGTCTTCTGCTTGGCTTCTCCAGTTTGTGAAACGAAGGATTTTCATGTTTTCTTCCACTAGGTCCCTCGGTCTTTCCTGTCTGCGCCTTCCCTGGTAGTTGCCTTTCTGGCTGGAGCGTTTGTATTCATTCAACCGACATGTGCCAGCCAACGCAATCGCTGTATTTCGATGCGCTTAACTACGTTCATGTCGGGATACAGCTCATACAGTTCACGGTTCGTTCGACGTCTATACTCCTCGTTAACACAGATCGGACCATAGATTTTTCGAAGGATTTTTCTCTCAACAACACCCAGCACAGCTTCATATCCTTTCGCAAGTACCCATGCTTCGGCGCCATAAGAGTTTTCTTCAGTGTTATTTTAGTTCGACGAGAAGGGGCTCTGTTCTTGAATTGTTTGTTGAACCCGAAGTAACATCTATTTGCCAGCACGTTACTTCGCTTTATTTCGACATTATTATTTCGATTAATAGCGGAGCCGAAGTTGCAATTGCCGGCTCCCTTCTTTCGTCGCGACGTTTGCCTAGCAAGTGGCAAGCCTAGATTTTGTTTTGTCCTCGTTCACCATTACACCTCGCTCTATCTTACCGACGATGTCAATGTCGTCCGCATATGCGAGTAGGATGTTGCCTTTGGTTTAATGGTCTAACGGGAAAATATAAACAAACTCTATTTTCTCGGTTTAACCACAAGTATGTTAAGAGTTGTTCAGCTATCTTGAAGTTTTAATAAAACGAACTTCTAGATCTTAACAGAAAAAATGTTACCATACGGTTACTTTGTTTTGTCATTCAGGGAATTTACCCGTTATTAGTATTATTTATTAACAAAACCCCCATTTTATTTCGAATTTCTTGTCTCTGACAGTTACAATAATCAATTTAATGGCATTTTCCATTCAATTTTAATGACATTGGCTTTACTGTCATTTACCGACCGACAGCTTCAGATTGATCAGTTCGATCTTCAATACAATCAGATTTTTTTTTTTTTTAAATATATGAAGTTAAAATATTTCTTGGGTCCGGGTGATGTTCAGCTCTTGTACTATTTTTCTGTTCACTCTTACTATCCCACTATTCCTCTGCATTTGTTATTTTTGTTGGCGACCTGTAGGGTCAGACTGTGAACACTTTTCCGGATGATACCAACTTTTCTCATTCACATTCATTTGATCGTCAGCCAAGTCCTCTGAGGACGGGGGGCAAAAGGTGAACGATAAATGACATACTCCTCCGGGATTTGGAGACGATTTTTGATGTTTATCACACAAACGAATCACCGTCAATCTCTACGGATGGTGTTAATATCGATGAATCCGAAAAAAAAAAATGAAATTGTTCATTAACTGAACATTGTATTCAGATAAGCTAGAGATATTCTAACATATTCCAAGCGTAGGACTCCAGCCACTTGCAAACTCCTACTGAGTGATAGACTGACAAACCATAAGTCGGTTGAATTCAATCCCACCCGATTAGATAACAAATGTTCTCACACATTGTTGTGTCCGTCATGATAGGCAGGCCCATAATAGTTTAGGGGACTATTTCATATATTCGATATTCTGAAAGAAAATGTGACACTGAAATTGTATTAGGACGACTCTGTTCTTGTCGTCGCGGTTTCTGGCAATGACTTGGAAATATTTGTCAGTATTTCAAAGTAAAAAAAAAAAAAAATATAGAAAATGAAAGAAACACATGCGAATCAATTTGTCCCAATTTCCACGATGACCATTTCCCCAGAGTTTTTCCTTGCATTTTCTATTGAGACCCCTTCGTAAAGTCAAAAGCATTTACACAATGACTATTTAACCCTCGAACTGGCACATGGTTCTGACCAGACATATTTCATTTTCATGCTTCAATTTAGCATACTTCTATTTTAGGTACATGGCTGTAATTTCAGGTAATCTCCCAAAATATTGTTGGCTTTCGATGTATAAATTAATAATTGAAAAAAAGTCCTTGGAACAGGACAAAAAGCCAAATAAAAAACCAATAATCCGCACATTGTGGCTCAACCAACAACTCGTATAGCATTTGAAGAGTACTTTGGGAGACCTCTCAATATAGCAGACCTTAATGTGGCTTCACGCAGTGGTCCAGACACATTAGCTGCAAAAAAAGATTGCAGAATTTGCCTGCAGCAAGGTGACAAAATACGCCGTAAGACACGCTTATTTGCTGCAAATGCAACAATCCTGTTTGTCAGCAACATTCAAAAGTAGATTATTTATGTTTTTGTTGCCTTCCGCAAAATTCTGAATAAAAAAATTCAATGTATTCTTCATAATAATTTTCTATTTTGTCATAAACATTTATTACTTTACCCATAGTACAGAGAAATATATATAGAACAAAAAAATTTTTGCCCTTTTCATTCCAAAGATTTTTTCAGGTCTATTTTTTCTTCCTCAGGCAGTTAATAACATAGTAAAAAGAAATAGAAACACAAAATATAACAAATATTTTCCTATCTTAGTAGAAAATTTAACGGCAAACAGCCCTTATTTCCATACAAATGCATGTAAATGTATAGGGGTCTGGCCAGACTCCATGTGCCAGAACTAAGGGCTCAAAATATGTGCCTGACGAAGGGTTAAAAACAAACATGCCTGCCTGTTTCTGATGTTTATTCTTCTTTTGTGTAAACAAGATAAAATTGACAATGTCAAAAAAATATATTTGTTTGTGAAATTTTCAATCAAAAAGTAATATTCCCACCCAAATTTCCATTTCGTGATAGTTTTGCTACAGCTCTTGCTTCACCCTGGGCGGAAAGTCATCGTGTAAATCTGGTCTTCGAAAAACTTGTAGAAGACTTGAAAAATTTTAAGTTAATTTAACAAATTGGTAACAAATTGTACTTTTTACTGGCTGTGACCGTTTCAAGTTTCCAACATTCAGTTGGTACGATCCCTGTATTTCAATTTAGGTCTTATTGTTTCCATTTAAAGAAATTAAAAATATGCACGTCCTAAAAACAACAGACTTTTATTTTGCCACTCAAGTTTCATCGGGTAATTTACAGATAACGAGCTCCTGTCTCGGTAGTTTTCTTTGCAATTTTAGATTTTGTTTATTTTCTACATCACTCAAAGTAAAACACATTTGCCCACAAATTGCAAATCTCTTTTCAGTTGTCTAACTATGCATGTATCAATCAATAGTAATCGTTTTTCTGTTGAATATTGCCAAACAATGTTCATTCATTTAGTGTAAATGACTATAAATTAATTACGAAATGTAAAAGAAAATTTATATATATTTTGGTCCGCGATTTTCTTTTTCTTTTCACAGAATTTTAGTTTCTGTTTTCAGGTTCTCGACCATTTATTATTAAAATAGAAATGATTTGGACTTTAGACCCAGTGGGGTCTTTGCTGACTAAAACCTATTGATGTTCTACAAATATTTCCACTCATAAAAGCATTATTTGCAAAGTTTTCAGAATTTAATGTCTGAATTACATCAAAAACAATTCTATGCAATTTCCCATCATTCACCCTACACACCAATTGTTAAACCAATTCAAATGATAATTAATTTCAATTTCTTTTTGAATCATTTGATTTAAATATTTGGTATTTACAGTCTTTGTTTGACTATCCTTATTGTATCAATTCCAAATACCAAATAGATATTCGGAAATTTCATTTACTCGAATTGCAAGAAATCATGACTTTAATATCAATATCTGTTTGCTTTCAGTCATTCTGAGAAATTGTTGATATTTTCCGACTTTGTTGTTTTGTTATTTTTGCAATGCTCGTTGGTCGAAGAAAAATCATATTTAAATTCAAATTACATTCGACTTCATTGTGTATGCATGACCTATGAATTATTATCATTATTTTCTTTGTTGTGCTCTCTGGTCTATTTTCTATGCATACATTATTCTTTTCTTTTTGTTCTAAGGAAATTTGCGTTTCTTCTTTTTTTTTTGTATTGCAAAGTTTTAAGCAATATTTTGTCGATTCTCTTTAATGTTTCCGAAGAGAGTGAATGTAAACCAATCGGGACAACATATTCGTAAGAATATTTCAAACTAATAATATTATTTTTTTTAATTAATTATATCCTATACACTTTAAAATATAAGCACAATCTTTTGTGTGCACATAGAACTTGTGTGATCATTTATTGTCCTAAAAACATAAAACTTCTCCGAACGAGATACGGCAAAGACCATATCGATTATCAGAGGTAATAGTATTTTGTTTGTGGCCTGCTGCGGACAATCTTCAGCATCACATTATCTCGTATCTCGCCACACTATCTGCGTAGAAGGATAATTGAAAAAAATTCCATGAATAACTCACATTTCCTATTCAATGCGTACTAATGTCCCGACACTGTTGTATTCACCCTCTACGGTGTCTTCATATTTCATTGTCCTGCCACTTGGTCATGATGTTGCTCCATCTAAGTCAATTCCTATGTGCTGTGATTATAAAGAAAAACATCTTCGATTGCCTTCATTTTTCATGCCGAGTTTTGAAATGTCTTGTGTTGGGAAAAACCTATTTCTGAATGCTCATCACCGTCTTCATTATGAGGTTCTTGTTGTGGTTTAGTACTGCATACCATTTGTTTTGAGAGGAAATAAATAAATAATTTTCTAATTCGTTTTTATTCGAAGAGAGTTGTGGCTTCTCTGCGGCTTTGGCAAATATCTGTCATTTGCATATTATGTGCTGAGCATGCCAAATATTATTAATATGAGGAATATCTGTTGTTGTAAATGTTGCAAAGAAAAAAAATTGATAAGATAAGACAATATTATTTTGCAAGTTTTAAAAGTACAATATTATTCCATTGGATGTGGGATAACTGCGAAAAATGAAGTGGGAGAATCCGGAGCTGATGTTTAAAATCTTAAAGATTTGACCAAGAATTTAATGAAGTTGATGAGAAACCAAAACCTAAGGTAAGGGCACCGCAGCCAGACAGCAACTATTTGAAAATGAAGAAAATTGGAAAAAGGATTAACTGAAAAATGTGTAAATCTAAAAAAATTAATATCCCATGAAGGAACAGACTGCGCAATTCTCTTAAATGTGTGAACTAAAGGATTTTCCAGCAAGAGGTGTTATTTTGAATCACCCGATATTTCGGTAGCTGTCACTTTTGAAGCTCTTTCGATCGCGCGAAACAATTGGATCTGTGTCTATCCACTTTATGGAAGATTTTGCGGAAGGACTTTTTCTTTGTGGTTTACAAAATGCAACTTGTGCAATAATTGAAGCCGAAGCCCAGAACGATCCCGATTTTCACAAGAACATTTTTTTTGGCGATAAAGCTCATTTTTGGTGTAATGGGAACGTTAATAAACAAAATTGTCGAATTTGGAGTAATAAAAATTCAATAGCCATTGTTGAGATGCCGTTTAATCCTCAAAAAGTCTCTGTTTGGTGTGCTCTATGGGCAGAGGGAATAACTGGTCCATAGTTTTTCAAAAATGAAGTCGGCCATAATAAAGGGTCCGCCATCTAATGTTTTTTTCAACTAGTGTTTGTTTCGTTTTCGCTATTTTCGTTATCAGCCCATGTTGAACGAATTTTTGTTTACAAAAATTGAAGAGGAGGATATTGGCAACATTTGGTTTCAACAACAGGCGATGTTTTGCGCCCTGTTTTTGAAGATCGCATTATCAGCCGCAGAGCTGATGTCCTTAGACTACTGCATGGCCAGCAAAGGCACCCATTTGATTGAAATTATTTTCCATTATTAACCGGGAGGATTGCACTTTCAAATAAAAAAAGAAATTTGAGAAAATATTCAGGTGTTTTTTTTTATAGAATTTTCCAAAAAAAAAATGTAATTTGGCGGACCCTGTATTACAGTCAGTAGGGAACGCTATAAAGCCATGATTAATGACTTTTTCGCAGCTGAATTGGGGAATGTTGATGTGGATGGCCTTTGGTTCCAACAAGACGGCGCTACATGTCATACAGCCAACGAAACCATCAATTTATTGAAGAAAACTTTTGGTGAGCGCCTGTGGCATGGCCTCCAAGAACGTGAGATTTAAAACCGCTGGACTATTTTTTGTGGAGGTATGTTGAGTCGCTTGTCTACGCAAATAAGCCCAACACGATTGACCCCTTGGATAAGAATATTCGGCGTGTTATTGCTGACATACGGCCCCAAATGCTGCAACAAGTGGTCGATAATTAGGCCTCTCGGCTGGAATTTATTCGAGCCAGCCGCGGCGTCCTCTTGACCGAAATCAGTTTTAACACATAATGAATAATAAAGATAAAATCTTGGTCATACCATGAAATTACACCGTGTTACAAAAAATAGATTTTTTTCTGTTCTATGAACCATATGCACATATTCGGAAAGAGGGAAAAAAATAAAAATACACGTGTATCGGCGATTTTCATGTACACGACAGAATTTGATAAAAATTGTTGTGATACAGACATTTCGGCGAGTCTGCCTGCAAAAAATCAGCTGGATTGGATCACTGAAAAAGGGTTAAAAATCGGTTGAAAGGCTTTCACACAGGCCACTACGAGCTTCATACTTCAAACTTAAAAAAAAAAAAATTCTGACGTGTACATGAAAATCGCCGATACACGTGTATTTTTATTTTTTATCGCCTTTCCGAAAAAGTAAATTTGGTTCATAGGACAGAATGTGTGTAACACGGTGTCATCTTCTTAAAAACCACACGTCTAAAAAACACCCATTATTTCCAAGGTTGATTACTTTTTGTATTTTTTGACTTTATAGGGGAAACGTTTTTTTTTTATTTATTTATAACAATACAAATTTATATTAATTTTTTTTGCCACAGACCGTGTAGCTAGATGTTCAAGCGAAGACCTAAGCCTGTGGTGGGAATCGAACCCACAACCCCCACGCTGAGAGCCAGCACGCTACCAACTCGCCTAACGGGGTGCTTAAAATTTTGTTTATATTTTTAGTTTTTTTTTTGTTTTTAGTTTTATACATTTTGATGTATTCATTTTGAATAGAAAATCAAAAAATGTGTTCAACTAAAATAAAAAAAGAAACATTTTACGATGTATAAGAACATACTATTTTCAGTCTTTACTTGGTCTTTTCAATTTCTGTTTATTGAAAGATTTAAGTGTTTGCATCAAATTCTCCAAGTCCTTGACAAATTTCGCATTAGAACCAAATCTACTAAATAAAACATGCGGAAATCAGGAAATTTTTCGACTACATGAGTACCAGAATCTGCTTAACTCCTTATCTCTCAGTTACTACCAACAAGAGATCTTTTATACAACAAATTCTCCTTATCCTGTCGTCAGTTGACTACAATTTACAAGTAATTCCATGTGTACACACACATGTTTTGTATTACCAATTCGTGTTCATACACCAGCACAATTTGTGTTTGTTTATGGGACGATTAAGCCGCATCTCAGGACATTTGGTGCCTTCAATGTTTCCTTTATAAATCGTTAATGTCATTGACTTTACCACCCTTTATGAGTACTTCATTTACAATTTCAGTATTTGGCTCTTCCCTTCTCCTATTCTGTAAAACCTCAAATGATGTTTACCATAAAAATTAGTACAAACATAATATTTTCTTTTATGATTTAACTTTCACCATTCAGAAGTTATGAGCCAACATGTGGTCCCCTTCCCAGACTCTGGGCAATTTCTCACTTTTATATCTGTGTTTACGTAACGACATTTCATATAATTTCATAGAAAAAATATTAAAAATGCCACTTTTAAACATCCATAACCATCGTCAAAATCCACAACGACACCAGAGTCATTGCACAGTGGTTTTGGATGTCGCTAAAGATGTGAATAGAAAGTAATGGTGATGTCGTTTGTACAACAAACATGATACTCACACATGGTGTGACCTTTTAAAAGTGTTTGCATCAACACCCTGGGATTTTTTTTGGGGGTATTTTTCCTTGAGCCTTTGAATGCGTTTACACTGTTCGTTTGTTACCACAAATGTGCGACATATTTGTGCTAACAAACGAACAGTGTAAAGGCATTAAAAGGCTCATTGGAGGCAAGACTTTGACAAAACCTGGTAAGACCATCAATGATTTTTTAGCAGCTGTTACCACCTCGTAAATACTGGTGACTTTAGTAGTAAGAGAGTAATCCATAACCATTAATTAACCAGCACAATGTTTGGAAAGAAGTTCCTCGTCTGTGCCTTCAAGGTTTGTTTGTTTCCGTAAAATGAATTTGCTCGTTCGTTACATATCGTCAATATTGGAAGCGTTATAAAATGGGTTTCAGATATTATTCAATTCTGGTTTTCAGATATATTAAACGATTAAGCTCTACTCACTGATAAAAATCAATTTTATTGGGATTTCAATTTTGACAATTTGCAACGAAATTCGTTTTATGGAAACAGACAGTAAGTAAGCAAATAAGTGGACAAATGGTATTCGTTGTCTCTCAAATGGTACGATTTCTGACTTGGAGAACCTGAAAGGTGTAGACTGAAAGATTCTTAAAAAGTTGGTGGATAACAAAGACCTAATAAATTAACAGCTTCCGCCAGGGAAACATTTCTGTAAATATTGAAGCGCAAATGGCCGAATCACTGAACTAGGCCTTTTCCCGGATTTGGGGACATAAGTCAAGTTTTTGGCGACCCCAATATTCCAATATTCCTCAATCATGTATCTAGATTTGGTTGAAAAAATCCCTTTTTTCTCTGCCTATCAATGATAATTTTGATTACAACTAGGATATTTAATTTTCCAGCTTTTTCAACTCCCGGTAATCGGGAATTGTTTCGACGTCTTTCCGGGAATTACCGAAACTTGTTTTTTCTTAATAAAAAAAAATAACGGCTTTCCAAAAAAAAAAAATTATTATTTTTTTTAACCAAAACTTAATCATAAATAAAACTTAAAATGGTTAATACAACTTTAATTGAAAAAATATCATCTACAATTTAAACGTAATGAGATCTACTAGTTTAGGGCAGTTTCAGGTAGTTCATGTAAACAATCGTACAGTTTCCGTTTAAAAGGCCGTAAAATCGTACATAGTTTAATTTGTTTGGTAGTATTTTATTCCAGGGAATACCGACCCATAATCCCGGAAATCAAGAAGTAAAAGAACGACAAAATTTCCCGGGAAATATGTCCCAGGAATTCTGGGGTTAAATCCCCTAATAACAATCCATTTTTCGCAAGTCACATTTGTTTAGAGTTGGATATATTTATGGGTGCTTTTCTATTCCATTGCGATTAATGAGTTGAA
Source organism: Hydrotaea cyrtoneurina (assembly GCA_958296145.1). Lineage (NCBI taxonomy): Eukaryota > Metazoa > Arthropoda > Insecta > Diptera > Muscidae > Hydrotaea > Hydrotaea cyrtoneurina. The sequence goes on along the minus strand of OY282514.1, from coordinate 42,651,507 downwards.
CTAATTTTCTTCCATCCCCTTGATTTAGCCATGTAGTTGATTTACGTTTATCTACACGTGTCGTAGAGTTGTAACCAATGAGCTGCTGTGCAGAGCAGTACAAGGATGCTAGTCGCCGTCGTCATAATCATCGGCAGCAACATCAGCGTCAGCGTCATCATCACCATCTCATCAACATCTTGAGTAGAACATTATGTATGTATGTGGGTTAAGTGGATTTTTATTTAACATAATTTTATTCATACTTTTTTCTCCTTCCGTACACTCGTACGGCGACTCTTGTGTATCCTTGCCACAGCGCGTGGTGTTTCCAACTGTACGTGTGAGTATGAGTGTAAGTGCTTTTCGTGTACTTATATTCATATACACCTACACACACACATACTTTTTGAAGTGTGTGAAGGAGTAATAAATCTTTTGTAAAATGTTGGGTTCAAATGCTTCGTAACACCTTTATGTGCGTTATTTATGTATGAATTGTCGTCGTCGTCGTCGACGTCGTCTTGTCTTTAATATCGCGCATTATGAGTGCGCTCTGAGACCGGGTGCGTGAGGATGGTGTTGGTGTAAGGTGCGAGTGATGTCTTCTGTGTATTTGGAAATTGTCAAATTTTGCTGAGGAAGTATGAACGCGTGTTCAGGCTTGGATATTTGCGTCTTACAGACACATTTGTATTGACTTAATTTATTGGGATCGTACATGTTTCGTACAACAACAATAGTAAATTGCCAATATGGCTGTAAATATTCCGCAAACATTGTTGGCATCGAAATGATGAGAATGTTTTTATACGAATTTATGATATGCCTGCTTGGGTCTGTACTGCAAATGTTTCCATTAACTCCAGACTTAGGTGATTTAACAACAATATAAATGGTTAAAGAAGAAATCTGTAAAAATGGCTTTAGGCTCTGCGTTGTGGGTGAATTCCTGTATCAGCAGGTGTTTTGGCATAAGGCACTGACAGTGTAGGTTCGTAGATTACAGATCTTCATAATAAATTTGTATTTGAATTCTTGAGAATATCGTTTATAGTAGTTATTTGTTCTAACATTACATAAAGGTACAGACTGGGAACTTCTTTCAACTCAGTGAGCTGTGTAAGATATAACTTTTTATACCCACTGACCGGGATCATCTGTTTAAAGTCGGCACCAAATGGCTAAGGCGTTTTCTAGCGAAGGTTGCACATTAGGGTGGAGTGAAAACATGCTTTTTTTTAATTTGAAAAAGTTAAACTCGGAAAGAGATATAGTCTGGGGTCCTAATGAGGGGAAAAATAAAGAAAAAAAATTTAAAAAATTTTTAGGGGTCGCGTCACTCCCTCGAAATTTGGAAATTATCGCTATTTTTGCGTTGATTTTAGAAAAATCCTAAAAATTAACGACTTAACTTATTCGAAATTTAAAAGTTTGAGCTTATTCAGTGCCCAAACAAAAGTATTTGAGGCAAATGTGAGGATAATCGACTAATATTTGTAGCTTTGGTGGCGATTTCATTGTTCAGTCAATTTTCTGAAGAAGGGACGATTTGACTTATTTTACTTTTTGAAATTTTTGAACAATGAGAAATTTTTTTTTTAAATTTTTTCATGCCCTTATTTCATTGTTTACGATATTGCAAACATTTATTGACATAAAACTTTTTAGGATTTTTCTAAAATCAACGCCAAAATAGCGATAATCTCCAAATTTCGAGGGAGTGGCGCGACCCCTAAAATTTTTTTCTTTATTTTTCCCCTCATTAGGACCCCAGACTACATCTCTTTCCGAGGTTAACTTTTTTTTTTTAATTTCACTCCACCCTATTGTACATGGTTCTCTCTTACTTGTATGTCGCGCGCATTTACAAGATGGAAACGGCCGCTGGAAAAATGGTTTTTATGGTCTTGCCAGAATTATGAAATTTTATGATTTTTTGGAGCTTAATTTCATATTTTTACTGGAGCTTATTTTCACTATAAATTGATAAATTAAAGCCCATTTAAAGTTTCGGGATTATATATTTGGAAATCACACAACCCAAACTCTAAAATGAATGTAGGCCCCAATTTAACACAGGCAACCACTACTGGAAACATTAGGGCCTATTTGCCCGTCTTTGCCCATACCTTAAATAAATATTAAAACCCCACTGTAAAATAGTTGACGACTATTTTCAATTTACGTTCTTAGCATTTTGGGGTGTAATTTTCTGGGTTCTATTTTTATAATGTTGGGCTTAATTTCATTTAATTTCATAATAAAAAATGTATTTTCGTGGCGCCCTACAGTAGCTTGGCTATTGAAGAGGGAAAGTGTCCAGAAAACAACTTCTTGCTCTTGCCTCCCCTCCCAAGTCAAAAGTGTATTTGTATGTCGGTGAAGACCTAGTTATATGATCTGGCCAATTTAGGTCGGGGTGCACTAGGGATCGGAGTTTTGCCAATATCCATGGTATCACAAAGGCGTAAAGAGTCTATGACCCGATGACTTTCCACCCAGATTGAACAGGCAAGACATTCGATGATTGTTAGCGAAGCGGTAGAGAACCAAGAGGGCTAGCAAAATACTCACGAAATGAACATTTGGAAGGAAATTTTACTTTTTAATTGATAATTCCCAAAAAAAAACATTTTTTTTGACATTATACAGAAGAAGAATACACTTCAGAAATAGGCACATAATAAGCAGTCATCGTGTAAATGCTCATGACTTTACGTAGGGGTCCCAAAGGAAAATGTCAAGAAAACTCGAGAAAAAAAGTCTAAACCTCCTTGAATTCAAATTCTAAGTGTGGTGTATGTTATATGCTGAACGAAACGTCATCAATTCTATTTCGAATGTCAATATGAGCTGTTTTATTTATTTCGACTCCATTCACAAAATATCCATTTGAAATTGTACCAATTCCGTCATAACATTTAAATTTAATTTAATTTTTACAATCACTTCCTTCGCTCTGGAGCCAAGCCAATCATATAAAAATTTCAGTTTGTTTGTAATTTCACATCTATAACAACCAGTTAGATCTTAATCGGAGACAGGAATAATGGCCGTTAATGTTCATGTTTGTGTTCGTTCACGAAAATATTAGTCAAACAATTGAAATAATACGCAACGATTCAGAAGAATCCGTCGACATAAATATTTTTGCGATATAAATATAGTTTTACACACCGTACCCATTAGCATCGAATTAAGGGAGTTTCGTTGGAAACGATGTGGTCATATTTCAAAGTTTAGTTTGAATTTGAGTACTTACTCTATTGAAAGGAAACACTGTTGTAAATCGCCAGTAATTCGACACACATACCTGAAAATTAAAAAAAACCGCTGTTTAAGTATTTTAAAATAAAATAATAAAAAGGAAATATAAATTAAAGATCATTTTAAAAAGGAAATATAAATTAAAGTTCACTTTAAAAGACTTTGCTGTTTGACGATTCTCAATACCGAACCAAACCGATACTGTCTGAAGATGTATTGTCTTCTCTACCATCACGATCTCGAATATGCCATGGAAGTTCTCGAGCTGCTCTAAGGCCCAAACTGAGAAGCGATGTAGCGGGTCATCAATTGCTAAGATAATTCGAACATATAAACAAATAATGCGATGGAAAATTCAATTTCCCAAAAAGTGAGGGAAAATACCCAAAATTGGGATTTTTTTTTAGTAAAATTGGTGTAATTTCCACAATTCTGAAGGGACACTGGACTGATAAGTGAGAATTGTTAAGAAAATCGGGTTACCCTTTGGAAAGTTTTGCTTTGCGATTCGATAAATTGTGGTCCGAAGTGGGAAACTTCGGGGGGATTTTTGGAGAAAAAAATAATAAAAAGTTTTCTTTTTGATAAAGAAAATCCGAAAATATCTTCTTTTAGCCAAAAATCGTTTAGTTTTCTTTCAGAAAATCAATAGTTATTCTATGTTTAGGAACAAAAAAATCAAAAAAGAAATATAAAGGGTGTTTTTTATTGAGGTATAGAACTTCGAATTGAAATAAAACACAAGAAAATCGTTTTAATGTCCATCAATTTGGCTTTATTGGAAGGATAATTTTATGCCATTAATGTTTAAATATGATTTCGGGCATGTGGCCGCCGCGGCTGGCTCGAATAAAGTCAATTCTACAGGTCTAATTTCACTGAACAAAATTTTGTGATGAAAATCAGCATCGAGATGAATCTCATTTTCGGCCCATACACCAAAATCACGACGCATTGCATGGTCTCGTGGCTTTAATTCTTGCACAAGCTGGATCTTGTAAGGTCGCAAGCCAAGATCTTTGCGCAAAATCTTCCATAAAGTTGATGGACAAAGCACCAATTGCTGTGCACGGTGGCGAATCGATTCATTCGGACGGAGCTTGCGGTGAACTTCGCGAACTGAACCATTACTTTCGAAATAAATTTGTACGATTTGCAAGCGTTGTTCTTTTGTCAACCTGTTCATGATGAAATGGCAAACCAAACTAAATATTGATCACTTGACAGCTGACAAAATGGCCGCCAGTTAAAAAAGTGATGCCAACTTAAAGTTATATACCCCAATAAAAAACACCCTTTACAGGATTTTCCAACAAGAGGTGTTATTTTGGTATTCAAAGAAAAATGGAATTTTTTGAGATAAATGATCGGATGTTTATTTTATAATAAAGAGGAGGGCATGCCGTTAATAATGAAAGACGACATTAGCCAAATGGACACCATGACCACGCTTACAGGACCATATCCTTTTCATGAAATTTTCCATAACCAAATTGCAAAGTGACTGCCCTATGTCCTCGATAGCCTCACGAATTCTATTTTTGAGGTCTTTAATCGAAGCTGGGCTGTTGGCGTAGACTTTATCTTTCACGTTGCTCCAAAGGAAGAAGTCTCAAGGTGTTAAATCACAAGATCTCGGTGGCCAATTGTGATCAACTCTTCGAGAGATAACACGGCCCGGAAATTTTCCCGTAAAAGAGCAATGGTTTCGTTGCTTGTGTGGCACGTAGTCCCTTCTTGTTGACTGAACTTGGATCAATATACATACACTGTCTTCACCACCACCATAAAACATTAAGCATAAATATGGCGGAAGATTAAGTGTTGTGGAGAACCGTGGATTTTAAGTTTGGACGCTTGTAGCTCATCTCAGGGCAGACTCACTGTGTCCAACTCCGGACTCGAAGCTCAATCACACTTCAGACAGGTCCAATCGGATAAACCAATTCCAAATAGCAAATGTGTTTCAAAAAAATTTACGAATTCCCCCACTTTCCAACATTCGGTTGCACCGCTGAAATACTCATTATTCGGCAACAACACATGACATTTTTTGGACGAATCTAAATAATTATTTCTTTTTCAGATATTCCACAAATTATATTTTCGTATAATGAATCTGAAAACATGATGATGATCATAAAACTGCCTCTCCTGTAATGACTTGGATTCGAATAAATTGACAATTTTACCTATTTCCCCTTAATATTCCATGAAGGAATATACGGGGACTTCTTTCGAATCAGTGAGCTGTGTTTTTACTCACTGACCGGGCGGATACTATTTAAAGCCAGCTCCGAAGGGCTTTTGTTTTTCTATAGATGTTTTACATGGCTTACAGATCACTCTCTTACCCGTAAAGTCGCCAACATTTACGAGGTGGAAACAGCCGTTGAAAAATGTTTGATGGTCTAACCCGGTTTCAAATCTGTGTTCTTCTGTGTGATAGTCGCACACACTACCCACCACACCACGGCCGTCCACATAAATGGACAATAAAAATTGCAAATAGTTTCACCAATGCCATATGCTTCCTTAGAATTAGGGATTTTATTCGAGGCATACGCAAAACATCGATTAGATTGAAATGTGGTGCTAGAAATTTCAATCCTAATCTAACATCTGTAAGGTTGGTACATTAAAAGGCAGACCGTTTGCACCACTGTTCCCCAATATCCCCCCAATGCCAGTTTGTATTCAACTCATACCATAACTGAGACTCATCGCAATCTGTGTAGTTTTGTAAAATTTGTGGCATCACAAACATCCATGACTAAATCCTAACTTCCTTTACCGCAAACATTTGCTGTGGCATCACCGATTATCCCAACAAATTCAAAAACTTATCTCAAAATTCTAAAACGCAATGATTTACACTCCACTGGCAACGATAATATGAAATATGACTATTCCTCAATTAAAACTTAATAAAAATATAATACAATAAATTACGGCTTTATCATTATCAATCATAACGATGTAGAACGACTCAAACTTCAATTATGAACTTTTCCCTAAATGCCCACTGCGTTAACTTGGCTTGCTTTGCCCTCAACGCTGAGCAGCAGAGCCGAACGAACGGAAATAAAGTTTTTTTTTTTTTTTATTTGGCAAATTTTAGCAATCACTGCAGACGAGACGGCGTCGTCGAAACAAACATCACATCGTGATGTGTCATTTTTCATGTTTCCCAATGTACTTTGTGCGGCATTTAATTGTTGGCAAACACAAACTAAGTTCGGAAACGGGGAAGACATAACCGCGGCACGTGCCCGGCAAATACGGCATTAAGGAGTTCTCTGTGATGACAAGGAATCAACAACCATTTTTAGCATCCAGCTGTCTTAATCTGTGTTTTTATTAAGATTTAATTTTTCACCAGGTATAGTCGTCCTTTCCCTCCCACTCGAAACCTGCCATCAAGGTTGTGATGCAATGGTGGCTTTTCCCCCCAACAAATTATTAACCACGGTCACAATAACTTTTGGGGCGGGCACGAATGTCTGTGCGTTGACTTTTAAAATAGTTACAATATTTCATGGCAGCTGACGCTAAATAAACTGTTTGGCAGTGGCAGCCACCAGAAGCCATCCACGCAGCAGCGCTCGTGGCTCGTGCTTCACTCCACTCCGGGTTTCTCCATTTGCGGCGAGTCTTTCGAGTACGTACCGTTTGCATGAGTTGGGGATTTGGTGATGAAAAACCTGATGTAAATATTTGCTTTGGGTATTTAAGTTTTATTTATGTTTGAATTTAACTCACACCGACACAACGTCACACACACACACATACCCAAAATGAATGAGCAAATAAAAATATTTACGAGGCCATACCGGAAAAATATTATATGTTTCACTGTTGCATAGCTGGCAGGTTTAAACTATTTGAGTTTGGAATTTATCCATTTTTTGTTTTGTGCACAAACGAGCACATAATTTAAGGTAGATATAAATTAAATTAAAAAAAGAGCTAAAAGGATTACACTTTATGGCATGTGCCTTCGAATATCAATGCAGGTGCCAGCACATCGAATGAGTGGATATGTGAAGCAACAAAATGGCCAAATGATCTTGACTTATTTCCCGTTAATACCCGGAATAAATAGTTTGGAAAAAACTTTATTTTTGGTGAATGACAAGAATTAATCAACATTAAGGTTAGGGCGTTGTAAATTGTTTTGGGTGGTCCACCATGGAACATAACCGATAGGGGATTTGGAATTGTCTTTTATAAAGATGATGTACCACAGATGATGTAACAATAGGCTTTTGAAATATACTACAAAAGACTCAGTCAAGATATATCCAACAAACCCGAAGATGATGAATTCTCATGTACAATAAGGATCGCTTGAAAGAGACAACAGTTAAGACTGAAGTATCTTGAATAAGACCTGAAAAACTGAGATGAGAAATTCCACAGAGTCTTTTTCCATACAATTTAGATGCGGACTAACACCAGAGATGTTTTAGGATATTCAGCCGGGTCAGATGTGGTCCAGTTTAACGTGAGAACCTGACTCGCCGGTTTAAACTCACGTTGGTCTTGGCACTGGGTCAATAAAATGCGTCTAACAACGCCCCCACATACAGCAGAGCTGTACTTTCATGTGTCCAAAAAAAATATTTTTTTCGGATTCCATAGGGCGATCATCCGTTTTTTTGATAGCATATGGGGTTAATATTTAAAGCATAAGTTGGTCAATAAAAACCATTTTTAAAGCTTTCTAGATTTAATTTGATGTATATAAATCATACGTGTTGTAATTTTTATACACTCCATCATAGGATGGAGTATATACTAAGTTTGTCATTCCGTTTGCAACACCTCGAAAGAGTGATCTGCGACCCTATAAAGTATATATATTATTGGTCAGTGTAACATTCTAAGACATTCTAGCGATGTCCGTCTGTCCGTCTGTTGTCTGTTGAAATCACGATAGAGTGCAAACGACCAACGCTAAAAAGCTGAAATTTTGTAGGAAGATGTTTTTTGCCCATAAGCAGGTTAAGTTCGAGAATGGGCCAAATCGGACAAAAGGGGAAAAAGTTCCCCTTTACGGGACTAAATATATTCCGGCATAATCAAATTTTTCAAATATTTTTTTTCACTACATCTAAGTTCTAAGTTTATATAATTTATAGATGGGGAAAAAATCCCAAAAATGGGCGTGCTCATGGGTTCCGTGGACCCTTGGGGCCCAAAAAAGGGCCCATGATAAACATGCGCATATGGGTATCGAAGTGCAACGAAATTTACTCACGAACCCAAATATGCCTTTATTTTCTCGATTTTACTAAATTTTTTGATCTGGTTTCTGGGACTATCGGGTCACCAGCGGCCCAAAAACCGTCCCTTGACAAACATGGACATATGGGTATCGAAATGCAACGAAATTTTCTCGCGAACCCAAATATGCATTTATTTTCATGATTTGGATAAAATTTGTGATCGGGTTCCTGGGACTATCGGGTCACGAGCGGCCCAAAAACTCAGTTAGTTATACCCTCACCCTACGGTGGGAGGGTATATATCATTTGATACGGCTCAAAAGTGTAACACATAGAAATATCCACATTAGACCCCAGGTGTCTTTGAACCAAATTCGTTTTATGACTTTCTGAATCGTTTGAGCCATGTCCGTCTGTCCGTCCGTCTGTCCTGCTGGTACGCACGATAACTTTCGAAAGAGTTAAGCAATCACTCTGAAATTTGGCATGGCTTAATATTTTCCCAAAACTGCTTATGGGATAGCAAATGGGCTATATGGCCACACCCCTTCGGGTACCTCCCATACAAATCTGCTATTTCGCCCACTTTAGAAATCGTGTAATAATATCAACACGCCTAGTTGGATCTTCCCCAAATTTTGTATTTAGTAAAAGTAGAGTTAGACTAAGTTTTGGACAAAAAGTTGGCAGTCTGGCAACTCCCCTTCTGGTACATGCCATACAAATGTGCCATCCCGCCTACCTTAGAAATCGTGTAATAACACCAATATGCCCAACGCGATCTTGCCCAAATTTTATATTTAGTAAAAGTAGAGTTAGACTACGTTTTGGACAAAAAGTTGGCAGTCTGGCAACTCCCCTTCTGGTACATGCCATACAAATGTGCCATCGCACCCACTTTAGAAATCGTGTAATTATATAAACTCGATCAACGATTCTTTCCGAAACTCTATATTTAGTAAAGCTTTAACTACATACAATTTTCTAGTAAAAACTCTGCTTTATATTCCGTCCTTTTTGTAAAATCATGTAATACAATATTTTTCTAAAACATTCGGTATTCTAGGTTGCTATTAAGACTTTTCATCAGATGTTACATCAAATGATGGTAGCTACTCACACATTTAACTTTCCGATACTTTGAAATATGAGACTTGTATGTTTTTAATGAGGGTGAGGGTATATATAAGTCGGTTTACACGACTGCAATTTTTCACTGGTTTTCTTATTTATTGACTTTTTAAGGATCCATGATGGAGGGTATATAAGATTCGGCCCGGCCGAACTTACTATTTGTCCACTTGTTGTTTCCTTGTTTAGCTGTCACATATACATTTTCTTTTGGTGAAATTATACATTAACTAAAAAAGAAATATTACATTTATTTTGAACCTAATGATGATGTTTGAAAAGTAATCTAAGTAATTTTAAAAAAGGAAATTGTTAATTTTACTCTTGTCGCTTCCAAGTTATCAGTGTGAAACCACTGATTCCTTCTTTGCATTATCGGTTAATTCGTTACTTTTTGTATCGATTACGAAGTTTGTGCATTACGTTAAAAACCAATCAACGAATCACTTGTTACAATGTTTTGACACTCATAACTTTGAAACGACAAGAGTAAAATTAACAATTTCTTTTTTTTAATTTACTTAGAATTTTAACGCCTTTCAAACGGCTTCATTAGTTTCTTACACTTTTATGAAATTTTTAAAAGTTATGAATTGTTTTTAAAAAACTGCATCGAATCCGTGACTACAAAGTTTAGAAGACCATAACTGTGAAACGCCAAACTGAAATTTTTTTATTGAAATTACTTGGAACTTTTCCTGCTTTAAAACAGCATCATTCATTTTTTACTTTTTGCACTTTTTAAAAGTTATGTAATTTATAGTTTATGTTAAATTTTCTAAAGAATTGACAGCTAAAGGAGCAAAAAAAAATTACAAAACTGATGATTTATGTACATCTAATTAAATATAAAACGTTTCTTTTGAAATGATGACTCAACGACTTTGAAAGTGCTTTTTATTGATCAACTTGTGCTTGAAACACGATAAACTCACAAAACCCGAATTTTCACAAAAAACCATTTTGTGGTACTTTTAAAGCTTTTCAAAAAAATTGGAAAAAAGTTCTCAAAAAAGTGTTTACACCATAAGCTTTCAAATCTGGTTGAGCCAAAAAAATATTTTTTTTTGGACACCCCACTGTACATGAGTATCAATTTGAAATCATGTATTTGGCATGGGATCCCCCTTGGTTTCTAAAATCTTGGCCTATCTAAAACTCCTACCATTGTATTGGTCGCGGCATCCTGTTGAAAATGCAACTCCACACCAAGGTAAATCTACCGTCACTAATTAGCATCGTCATTCTGGTTTGGACAGCACGATATGGAAGCTCCAGTCCAATTGTATTAATAAGATGGTATAGATATTATTTATGTCGGCGATTAAATGCTTCTTTCGGCATTTGAACTTCGGCAGTGCTGTTGATATTACACTGCATTTTCATGTCAAGAACATCAGGATTGTGCGTTCTCTCTAAATATACCCTAGAGAGAAGGGTAAATATCAGACCTTATGGTAATACTTCGGCTATCGACATGATAACAGATTCTTGCCCAGATAGTTTCGATCGTTTCGAACTATTGCATAGGCCAGCATTACACGATTACAAGGCGGTAAAGCTTTGATATGAGTGCGCGAATATAATTTCATGATATCTAAAGCCACAATCTTACTCTGACCTCCACAGTTCCACCGGGAAAGCCATAGATAGATTTTTACGGAAACCACACTACCGATCGATGGGAAGTCCGTTTGACTCTCGATGATGATTATCAAAGCTCGCGATGATCTTCGAGAATGCACTCCTGAAGAAATAATCAATAGCTTAAAATTGTACAATGGTTATATATTTTTTAAACTATTTATCGGATGGACATTTTCCCGACAAGTTTTTTTCTTCAAATAAACCTTCAAATGGTTGAAGGTTTACAGACAGAAAACTGTTTTTTTTTTAAATATCTCTAATATGTAAGCGTTCCGGTAGGCGAGTTGGTAGCGTGCTTGCCTATCAGCGTGGGGATTGTGGGTTCGATTCCCACCAGAGGCTTTGGTCTGTCGCTGCAAAAAAATCAAGCCAAATGGTCTTTGCCACGCGGTTTACCCTTGGACCCAACAATTAGAATATAAATTTACTTTGTATTGTAATTAATAAATAAATAAATCTCTAATATGTATAATAGAACAATGAAAACGAATAGACTACCCTCTGGGTAGTTAAGAACCTGGCGATCAATTGCCAAATAGTCAACCAAATAGATAATTCACTTTCGCTTCAAAACAAATTTCCTCCATTTTGCCTGTCTGCGGTATAGCAACATGAAATCTAATGTTACGACGTCCTCAGTCGTAGCACAACAACAACAACCACTGAAGCGAAGTTCAAGGAGCATTTGTTGCAATTTTACAATTACATAAAATAAATGTTGCATGCTGGCTGGCACATGTAAATGCAAGTGTTGAGAATATATGGTTAATTATGGTAAATTGCTGTGAGATTTATGTGCAACAATAAGGCATCCAAACACCCGCACACACTCACACACACACACGTGATATCATACAGCTCCTGCTGCAACATTTAAGTGTATGTGTTCACAAACAATTTGCTTATTACTCACACATACACACATTTACAATTTCATGAGTATATCCTTCCCATTCAAAGTGCCATCCGCCCTGGCAAGTTGCAATGCAACAACAACCATACATTTCCTGCCATAACAAATTGTAGGCGATGGTAGACTGTGCGTGTGTATTCGTAGATTTGTTTGCTTGTCGTTGTGTGTGTCTGTGTGTTTGCTCCATTAAAAATAATTATTGTAAATTTTTAATTATCAAATGTGGTTTAACAACATTTCACATTAAAGTTGCATATTAATTAAAATAAGAGCTTTTTTTTTCCCGGTTAGAATTCATGTGCGAGAGGATCACTGCAAGTTAAGCATTTTAATTTCTATACGCACTCATACACTTGCATACATATTGTCTTAATTGATAGTGAGTGAACTCAATCGTTGTGAATTGGCATCACAACACAATTGACGCAACGAAGGGGGATGGGAAATGTTAAGTCATATTCTATAAGCGATTGTATACAATTCATACCTGATTGACTATGGAACCAACGGCTAATGGTAGAATCATGAAATTCAGGGAGTATGTAGCCCTTAAAGAGTAGCATTTATGAAAATTGGTATTACAAGAAGAGGAAACACAGTCAGAAGAGTTCAGTAGGACCAACCGAAGATTTCCTGCAGCATGCGTCGAAAAATTACAAAGTGTCACATAGCGTCCATGTGTTTTACATGATTCCTGCAGTGAAAGTTTTAACCATGGTGCACCGTTCCATAGGGGGCCAGTACACTAGATGACGCCCAGCGACACTCTGGAATAATTCCAAGTCTTTCAGCCGGTGTCAATAAAAAGTATGTTGTAGAGGAACAACACTCCACCATGAATCAAAGCTCTCCGGAACAAGTTCCGTCATACTTGACTTAAGCCCGGTCTATCACTAAAGCCGTAAAGATATCATAACATCTCCCCACTATGGATAATATCTATACTAGCTCAGTCCTAATGCCATTGCAGTAGATACTTTCCGTGAGAAGATGCCTCCATTCCTCAGGTTCTCTTCCATACCCACATTTCTAAGTGTCGGACATGACTCTCTATATGGAAAAATGTCTTTAGCACTCCATATCCCGTCAGTAAGAAGTCCGGAGTGAGTCCAAAGACAAAATCTGGATGTCCACGTATGGAGTCCGCGTCATTTATGATTCCATAGTTCAGCCGCCCTTTTGCCACAGTCTGTCCATTGCAGTCTTTAATACAAGACACTCATCTAAGACTGCCATGTTTTGCCTACTCTTCTCATTTATCAAATCAGAAGCGTAAATCCAATCATACGAGGGAAGCGATAGTCCTTTCTTGCTTTTGAAAGTCAAGGTCAAGGCAAGTCCTGCTGTTGCGTCCATCGATACCGTCATTAATTTAGGCATTCAAGCCAGCAAAGCGATCCAATGACGTAGCAAGGCCTTCTTTCTTCGTGGAACAGACATGGGTGTCTCGGATCATACCAGCGCAGCAGATAGACCTCCGCACATGGTATTGACCCAGTCATTTCTAAGGATATGCCTGGCTTTGCCAACAACGACAGCTTTTCTAGAAGACCTTCTTTCTTCCTGGAACAGACCTGAGTGTCTCGGATCATACCAGCTCTACGGATAGACCTCCGCATATGGTATTGACCCAGCCTGGCTTTGCGAACAACGACAGTAAGCTTTTCTAGAATGTAAGTGAGATGAACTAAGAAGTTTGCCAACTCCTATTTAGTCACAGGTACTTGAACTCATTCGCATACCGTCGTGTGACAATCTTCTCTTGAGCAAAATTGACACAGACATGTCCATTGCTATTCCCAGGCCGACATGCTCTCCTCACGAACAAAGGCCACGCATCACTAGCTCACCCTGAGCATCTAAAGCAGTCCGGCCAAGACGAGCAAGTCGTCGAAGCCCGACCAAGATGAGCAAGCACAAACTTTGTATGAATGACCAAGCTGCCTCAAAAGGAGATTCCAAATTATTGGACCACACATAGATTCCTGCAGACAACCAGACACAATGTCCATCCATAGCGTGCCACAAGCGCTTACCACACAAGCCTTTCAGCCAGTGAAGTCCATTGGCGGAGTGTCACCTATGGACAACCCAGAACTATGTCCCACTAAAGGTGAAGTCCACAAATCTGTCAAGAAAATATTTGAAAGTCGCCACTGCCACAGTATGACGAACATGCAGCCAAGTATTTTCCCAACTTCTGCCTTCCATGAAAGCAAAAAATGCCCCCGGTGTCGTTCTTCTTCAGCGGATCAACCATAAGCGCCTTCGCGAGCGAGGATGGCTCTTTTCTCCATCAGGCGACTGAAGTAGAAAAACAAAGACGACACATTTCCAAACTCCCAGAAAGTAGCCCCCACTAACATACCTCGCAAACCTCGACTGTGAGGCAACATAAGTGGTTTATTAAAATATGAGTGAGGCAGGCAAGAAATCTCAAGTTCATGACGAGTGAGTGATCCTGCAATTTAGTCGTTCGGAAACTGTTTTCGAACGGGGAACTCTTTTAGAAGTTCATAAGCAGGTTGAATGCCGCTTTATTAGGTTTTTTTTTAAGTTGTTATGAATATGTAGAAGCGATCGGTTTATTATCGTGTTTGAGTTTGTTGCAGTAAATGTAGTAAATGTACTGATCAAATATTTCAAAGGAAAAAATGGCACTCTTGGTCAAGCCAGTAATATAATAACAGGCACAATCAGCTCTTTTGAAAAAAATAGGTATCAGTTTGGTGGTATTTGGAAGGAAGAAGAATTTGGGGGAGCATGGAATCTCTCTTGAACCTAGTCGAATCAGTAAAAGGAAATGACGGCAACCAGAAAGGACAAATGATTTTGTTATTCAGTCCACCCTAGGCAAAAGTAGCTTCATGTATTTGCCATCCGATGCCAATGCATACGAATATTGGAAAAACAATATTTATAATTAAGTAATGGACAATACTATCGGTAATTGGAGAAAGAGATTTGATAACTTGCCCTTGACACAACCTTAAAGTTGGATCTACAAAACGGAGAAGCTTTCATCAACAATTTCAAAGACATCCTAAAAATCGACACAACTTCATGACAAGCTGAATCTTTACTAATTAAAATTATGATGGAAATTTGAAGACGGAGGTGTAGAAAGTCTTCTGCCCAAATTTGTAATTCGGATTATTGCAAGCGGCTATAGTTCTTCCGGTAAGATCGGCTGGCTGTGAGCGAAGATTTTCCTGGAAGAAAAACTTAAAATGTTTTTGCTGTGTGAGTGTCGTAATTTTTCCTTTGTTTGTAAGCGCCCCGCTAGGAGAGTTGGTAGCGTGCTTGCTTATCAGCGTGGGGGTTGTGGGTTCGATTCCCACCAGAGGCTTTGGTCTGTCGCTGCAAAAATCAAGCCAAATGGTCTTTGTCACCCGGTTTACCTTTGGACCCAAAATTAGAATATAAATTTACTTTGTATTGTAATTCTATATTTATAAAAGAGAATGCCGTCCGTGTGAACACGCATAACTTTATAACGGATCGTCCGATTTTCACGATTTTGGGCTTGATGAATTAGTGTTGGCCCAAGGAAGGACATAGGATGTTGGACAATTTCCAGAAAAATATAAAATCCTGGAAGCATAATTTCGACATGTTTTCCATCGAATCCTAAAGATTTGTGGAATAAATACAAGAATGATATGACCGACGATATTTTGCATCGAATTCGCTCTGTGACATCGGATAATCAACTGGAGATGTCAGATGAAATGCGCAACGAAAGTTTGATTTTGATCGAGGATATGTGTCTGCTCATGAGTGGCAATTTGTTGTGCAAATTGGGAATGCCATCGCCGAATCGTTCAATGCATGACGCATTTAATCGAGAATTGGAGCGAGAAATGGATTTCGATCGAAACGCATTGAGTCAAGCAGTCCAAATAAATGTGCCACTGTTGAATCCAGAACAAAATCAAGTGTATGATGAAATTATGCAAGCAGTCGATAACGGAAATGGCGGATTTTTCTTCCTTGATGCGCCGGGTGGAACTGGAAAAACATTCCTGATTTCACTGATTTTGGCTACAATTCGATCAAGATCTGAGATTGCTTTGGCACTCGCCTCTTCTGGGATAGCGGCTACGTTGTTAGAAGGCGGTCGAACAGCTCATTCTGCATTGAAATTACCATTGAATATGCAAGTGGATGAAGAACCGATATGCAACATTTCAAAGAACTCTGCGATGGCAAAAGTATTGCAACAATGCAAGATTATTGTGTGGGACGAGTGTACAATGGCTCACAAACGCGCATTGGAAGCTTTAAATCGCACATTGAAAGATTTACGGAATGACACACGACATTTCGGTGGCGCATTGATTTTGTTGTCAGGCGATTTTCGTCAAACGCTGGGTGTCATTCCAAGATCAACTCCAGCAGATGAATTGAACGCTTGCCTGAAGGCGTCGGATTTATGGCAATACGTGATGAAATTGCAGTTGAAAACGAACATGCGAGTTGCTTTACGAAGTGACCAGTCCGCTGAGGAGTTCTCTAGGCAATTGTTGGCGATGGGTAATGGCGTGATTCCAGTCGAATTAGTTACCGGCTTAATTGAATTTCCACAGAATTTTTGCAGCATTACAACTACGCCGGAAGAGCTGATTATGAAGGTTTTTCCGAATATCGCGCAGAATTATGTTGACCATGATTGGCTGAGTGCACGAGCGATTTTGGCTGCGAAAAACAAGGATGTCGATCATTTGAATTTCGTCATTCAAAATGATATCTCCGGTGAGTTGCATTCATACAAATCCGTCGACTCCGTGATGGATGAAAACGAAGTCACGAACTATCCGACAGAATTTTTGAATTCTCTGGATGTCCCGGGCATGCCGCCACACTTTTTGAAATTGAAAGTCGGCTCAATTATAATTTTGTTGCGTAATCTCAATGCACCAAAACTTTGTAACGGTACGCGTTTGATTGTGAAGACACTCAAATCATATGTCATTCAAGCGACGATTTTGAGGGGAAAATTCAAGGGCGAAGATGTTCTCATTCCGCGGATTCCTCTTATTGCGAACGATTTGCCATTCGTATTTAAGCGTCTTCAATTTCCGGTGCGTCTCGCCTTCGCTATGACAATTAATAAGGCGCAAGGACAATCGCTGGATGTTTGTGGAATCAATCTTGAGTTCCCATGTTTTTCACATGGTCAATTGTATGTGGCGTGCTCACGTGTCGGCAAACCTTCCGCTTTGTACGTGTACGCGCCAGAGAACAAAACGAAAAACGTTGTGTACCATAAAGCACTTCAGTGAAAAAGCGGAAGGTTGGCTGATAACTCAATCATTGCGGTTTGATTAAAGCACATCGTTATTCTTTTACTTTAGTTATTTCCATTGTATTTAACACAACTTTTTAATAAAGAATTTGAATTGACTGACTTATATAAAGCAGCAAGTGTATGCTCGGAATTATTTTTTTCGTTGCATTAACGAATTTAAGCGGAACGAAGTTCGCCGGGTCAGCTAGTTAATTAATAAATAAATAAATAAAATTCTTGTGTTTGTTATTTTTTACTGGTTTTAATAAATAGTTGTTTGAAATCTTTGAAGGAAACATAAAACCATTTTTTTAGTGTGGTAATTTCTCTGTCAATATATATGTGTATGTAGCATAATATGTATGAACTTTTGTTTTGGGTATTGTAAAACCTTTATCAAGAAAACAATTTACTATTTCTTCTGTACAATATTCAATTAAATTGAATTTTTCCAAGGACAACTTTGCATGGAAAATTCTCCTTTGAGCGAATTGGTCTACTTCTTTTCATAACAAACTGCTTAAATGATGTATTTCATACAATTTGATTGAATTTTTAAATAAATGAAAAGGTATCAGATAAACCATTTCCCTTAGCATTCTGCGAATAAAGATGCAATGAACTTCTCGAAAATCATTGATCTGTGCACCGGCTGTTTTTAAACTTGAAAACATTTTAATGTTCTTGCAGGGAATCCAATAGTCGACCAAGTCACATTTTAAGCATTCCTTTGTTGGTCCCACTCGTTGCCATTGCGTTCTGTAACAACACAAAACATCACAAAAACAAACAAAACAGAAAAAAAAACTACTTGTAACAACTCATTCGTAATTGTGTATTTCGTGGATATTTCTTAACAACGTTTGTCCTCCTCCTTACCAACACACACACACATACACTAAATTATTACACTGCACATTCTGTTTGTACGAGCACCGTACGAGTGATACAAGTGTAGTGGTAGGAAGGATTTAAAATATGTTTCACAATTAGTTGCAAAATTTATATGTTGGCAAATTGCTTTCTTCAGACTTGCATGCTTGAATGATGGTCGCTCGCATGCTTGCCATGCCGGAGACAAATGTATTATGGAATGCAATAAAACAATATAAATAATTTCCTTTGTAGCGAAAGGCATAATTTGGAAGGCAAATGTTGTGGCAAATTATTCCCAGCAATGCAATTTATTGGCATGGCAGGAATGCAAACGAATTTAAGGAATTAAAGAATAATTTCTATATCGTCAGCTAGTCCATAAGTAAATGTTATACAGTAAAACCAATATAGACAAGTGTTTTCATCGCTTTGGACAATTATTAAGGCTGGTTGTCCGGTAATGAGATTAAATATTGATATCAACAATAATAATCAATCAGCCCAGTCAGATACGACTAAAATGAATAATAATAAAATGTATTTAAATAAAATAACCAACTTTCCCCAGCCGACATGCTTGTTTACAGATTATGTGGTTATATGCTTATTTGTAGTGTTGGAAATAAAACAATTTTAACTTACTGGCAGCATTAAAAAAATGTTGCGCCGTCTCGGCGTCCCCTCCGCCTGCCCTAAATTCGTCGTTCTCGAACATCCTATCCTAAATAGGTGTGCCCTTAGACAAGTGTGTCCTGTGATGACCCCAACTAGCTTACTCAGCTCATTTTTGTTAAACCCCAGTATTTCCCTTGTTTTTTTGTAATCGAAATTTTCCCCAGGTTTCCTTTGTGGTTCTTCCCACCTGTTCCTCTTGTCACCTGAAGCCATGGGTCGTCTTCATCCATTCCCTCAACTCCTTTTTGTCGCCAGAAAAGGTTTAGTCAGTTGCAGAGTATTTTGGTCGGATTCCCTTCCCATTTTAGCCAGTTCGTGGGCCCTAACATTGCCTGGAAACCCTTCAACGTAATATGAACTATTGCTTAAAAGCATGTCTGTCGATTTTTGAAATTAATAATTGTTTTGCTCGCTTTTCAGCAGATTTATTCACTGAACCAAACAAGTGAGGTGTGTCAGACAACCTAGTTTATAAAATCGATGTTGGAATAAATTAACGCTTGCTATTTATCTTCGGTTTTACAATCGTGTCAAATTCTGCAAGAAAAATTACTTGTGTGAAAGCACATAGCTAAATATAATGACAGGTATACAAACAGATTCTGAATAAATTGCAGACCCTGCAAAATACAGAAAAAATCCCTTGCGAAATGATCAGACTGTAACAGTAGTCCTCTGGTTTCCTAAGATTTCCCACGGCATACATCATTTGATACAACTAAAAAGTGTTACACTTTAGTGCCTAGGCACATATTGACCAAATTTGATTAATGACTTAATTAAGTTATTTGTGCCATATCCGCCGGTGGCGGAAAAGGTGAGAAAAAAAAATTTTACCCCAAAAAAATATTTCTGTTCGTAATTTTGCTCATCTACAGAGGATGTAAATCTCAAACTGATGCTGTGATAATTTGTGTAATTTGTACGAATTTTCGGATTTAGTGGAGTTTTAAAAAATAAATAATTCTACCTTGTCACTCTTTGGTCATATTCCAAGGTGTTTTCACAAATTATGTAAGTCATTTCAAGTAACAGTTTGGAATTTGTGGGCGGCTGTTTTGTGTGGTAGGTAGTGTGTGCAACTATCACACAGAAAAACCCGACTTCTGGTAAGACCATCAAACATTTTTTCGGCGGCTGTTTCCACCTCGTAAATGTTGGCGACTTTGCGAGTAAGACAGCAATCTCTAAACCATGTAAAACATCTCTAGCGAAGCATTAGCCGGCTTCAAATAGTTGGTCCCGGTTAGTGAGTACACAAATTATATCTTTTGTATTTTCTTGCAACAGACCCCTCCCGTAATAGTCTCCTGCTGCAGGCCCCTCTGTTTCTTGTAGTCTCCTGCAACAGGCCCCTCTTTCATTATAAGTGTCCTGCAACAGACCCCTCTTTCTTTAGAAGTCTCATGCAACAGGTCCCTCTTTCTTTAGTAGACTCCTGCAACAGGCCCCACTATCTTTTGTAGTCTCCTGCGACAGGCCCCGCTTTCATTAGAAGTCTCCTGCAACAGGCCCCACTTTCTTTTGTAGTCTCCTGCTGCAGGCCTCTATTTTGTAGTCTCGGATTCGAGTCACTGATTCGAGAGAAGTTCTCCGTCTGTTCCTTCATGGAATTTTAAGGGACTTAAGTATATTTGTAATTTGACAATTTCGATTTGGCTTGACTTAAAATATTTGGAAAATCCAGTCCATTCCAGCCCGTTTGGCAACCCCACGACAGGATCACGCCCTAAAGGAAAACACTTCACACGTAGTGTATCCGATGACAATTTCGGAACACCAAACCTTTTTTTGATCCGTGCACCCTATCACACCGCGAAATAGTATTTATTATTCTGTGTCGTCACGATCGAAACAGCACGTATATTGGGCTATATTTCATTGATTGCCAATTTTTTACTCCGAAGTCAAATATATGTTTATATTTTTTGTTGACTTAAATGCCCATCTCTGTTTTTGAAATATTACATTTTATTCGTCTCTAAAAAGTTATAGTATAGAGGCCACCCTACAGATCATCGCAGGATTAGATTAAGCGGAAATGAAAAAATATCAATAAATTTATTTTACTTATGCGTGATTTTAAATAAAAATAACTTCGGATAATTGAATCTTCTTTCAACTTAACGAAGTTATTCTATGAAACGAAGATAGAAACTTGTGGCGATTCGGAGCCTTATGGTCGACTTTTTGTTGCCTGCTATTGAAGAATATGACTTGGAGAATATGAGGGCAAACGTCACAAGTCGTTTTCTGATGCATTAGTTCGGAAGCACACTCCTGATGTCACTAAATGGCAATATTTGAAAGATTTTCAAAGCAAATAATGGTTTTTTTAAAACAAATACTGTTTAAATACCCTCTTGGAAATACACTTTTTTTTTGTGGGGGTACGCGAAAGACCGTGTTTATGCAGATAAACCTTTAACTCTTGAGCATTTAAGAACCCACATTCGTCAAGTTATGGCTGAGATACCGCCCTCTGTGTGCCAAAAAGTGGTCAAAAATTACCTCAAAAGCATCAATGCTGGCAACACTTCGCGTGGTGGTCATTTAAATGATGTAGTGTTTCACACATAATGTCAACGTTCAAACTTTATAATAAAAAGAAATATCATGAAAAAAAATATTTTATATGCGTTTTATTTACGTTTACTTTTGAAAACGCAAAATGGATATCCCTTTATATTCACCATTCCTGAAACCACATTTCGCTGACATGTACTGTGCTACGACCCATCGGTGCGTCTACTACATTTTTTTTATTTTAAATTTAAATTGTTTTAAAATTGGAGAATCTCATCAAGAACGTTTGCACGGACCTTCCCAATTAGAAAAATGTGCCGAAAACTGTTCCAATTGGAAAAGAAAAGACGTAAAATGGAGCCTTGACAATGTTTTCGACTTCTAATGGACGGTCGTGGTGTTATAAGTAATGTGTGCGACTATTATACAACTAAACCCATGTTCGAAACCTGGTGAGACTATCAAACATTTTCGGTAGCTGTTTTCCACCTCGTAAATGCTGACGACTTAACGAGTACGAGATTAATCTCTAAGCCATACTAAACCTCTCTGGAAAAACATTAACCATTCGGAGTCGGCTTTAAAACGGCAGAACCCGGTCAGTGGATATACAAATTATACCGTGCACAGCTCACTTATTCGAGAGAAATTTCCCGTCTGTTTCTCGTCTGTTAAGGGTAAAAAAAGTACGGAAATATTCCAAAATCAAATAAAATATTCAAGCCTAAACCAATAAAACAAAATTATAAATGTGACTTGAACACAGTAAACATCTTTTGTTGAATCATATAGCGATTTGTAATCGCTGAGCCGCAACATAAAATTGTCTGATAAACCACTGTGAGACGTTTAATAAAACCGTATTTTTTACAATTCACTGAACGTCGCCGAACTCCTGTGGCATTGTGAATGATCACCTTCGTCTACCTGGCATCAACCAACGTCTCCACGACCATTTTTTTGTAACAGCAAAAGTATGAAGGATATATGTACATTAGGGTGACTCCCACCAACATTTTTCTACGTCTATTTTACAGAATGTAACTCGTGGATTTTGTTAAAGTAGGAAAAGAGTGAACCGTCAATCAAACCAAGGAAAAGCTTGATAAATTATATGGGGACTCTGCACCATCGATTTCAATGGTAAAAATAGTGGTTTACTGACTTTTGTTGTGGTCGCACAAGTACAAATGACGCAGAACATTCTGGACGGCCAATTGTAACTGTGGATGAAACATGGATCCATCACATGTGTGCAGTCTCAGTGTACCTCATCCGCCATATTCCCGCGATTTAGCCCCCAGTGACTATTTCTTATTTCCAAACCTAAAGAAATTGCTCGGTGGAAAGAGACTCCAACGATGTAATTATTTATCAATCAAATGCTTGTTTTATGGATCTCGAAAAAATCCTATTTCTGTATTGAGCTAAAAGGAGATTATGTTGAAAAATATTTTTTTTTTTTTTTGCAAAAAAAAAACTCACGCTGCAGTTGCTATTTTTTTCAAATAAGAAGCACCCGAATGTACATTTGTATGCATATAAAAATAAAAGAAATGTACACACTTGTATTGCAAGAAAATGATGTGACATTTTTGCGAAAATGAACATCGAACAACAACAACGACAGCGAAATGAAAAAAAGGAATATCAGAAGATGTTCCTTACTGCCGAAAACGCTTCAGTTATTTGGGTACTCTTGTCACGCATTTGTATGACATTCCTGTCAAGACTTTTCTTCGTCTGTTTTGTTTGTTTGTCCTCTCAAGGAACACAACTCGTGCAAGGATTACTACAAGTGCTGGTGATGCTGGTGCCAACTGTTTCTCCTGCCATGGGATAGGGATGAATTGGAAAAAAGTAGAACCCGTGTGTGTCTGAAGGGAGTGATATTTATTAAAGATTCGTTATTTGTTTGTTAATATGCAAGGGAGACAAGGTTTTAAACAGCACAAAGTCCTTGAAATGTACAAATGGCAGCAATTTCAGTTGATTGTGTCTGTTTTGTCTGTTGGTGCTTTAACGTTGATTGCTGGCGATGGTGACAAATGTGTCAAAATATTTACTTCATTCAAATAATATTAGACATCACATATGACATTTGCTTACTTGTATATTTTTCAGAACATGTGCCTATTAGCGTTACATTAGAGTAGAGCGATTAGGCCGAACTATTGATTCAGAAGGCGTCCATTATTTCCGAATAATTCCCAAAACCCAAATATGGTCAATAAAGTACCGAAAAACGTAGCCAATAAAAATGTTAGTAGTTGATTTGAATGGAGTTTTAGTGAAGGATAAGGCTTATTATGCAACTTCTTCGACATTGATATAGAGTCAATATTAAGAATGTTAATAAAACAGGCACTGAGAACTTCGAAGGATTCATTCGGGATCAATGCAAGGACTGTGCTGATATAAAGGTGGGCCTTTACCAACAACAGTTCCGGTAACAAACATTAGTAAGGCATTAGATTGAAAATCTCATAAATTTGAATAAGACCGATCCGTATTTATAAACCCTGCTTTGATAAGAAAATAAATGGACATCACGAAGTCGAGAAAGAAACTGAGAAACTGATTTTTAGGCGAATGCTATATCTCGCATTGTACAGTTTTGAATTTTTTTTAATAAATATTGTTGAGTAAGTAATTACACCGTGTTACAAAAAATAGATTTTTTTCTGTCCTATGAACCAAATTTACTTTTTCGGTAAGAGGGAAAAAATAAAAATACACGTGTATCGGCGATTTTCATGTACACGTCAGAATTTTTTTTTTAAGTTTGAAGTATAAAGCTCGTTGTGGCCTGTGTGAAAGCCTTTGGACCGATTTTTAACCCTTTTTCAGTGATCCAATCGAGCTGATTTTTGGCAGGTTGTAATAGTTGCCTCGATTACGTTGCGCATAATCGTTTTTATTACCAATCTGGTACCATTGCATAAGCGAGGAGCGTTAAGATTTCTTAATAAAATAATTGGTGAACCAATTTTTAAATGCAGTATATGTGGCGGTAGTCCAGGTTTTTATTGATGGCATAATGGATCAGTATAAGTATATATCGATTCTGAAGGACAACTTGGCAGCTAGCGTGGAAAAATTGGGCATTTCGGACTGTTTTCAATTTTACCAAGACAATGACCCGAAGCACAAGGCGTATAATACACGTATGTGGTTATTATATAATTGCCCCCACGTTATGGAAACGCCTCCAAAGTCCCCAGATATGAACGTTATAGAGAATTTGTGGTCTTATCTGGAAAATAAATTGAAGTCTCGACAAATATCTAACATCGCAGAATTGAAAATTGGCTTGAAAGAGGAATGGGAAAAAATTGATCCTGCTTACTGCAAAAAATTGGTAGAATCAGTTCCAAATAGATTAAAAGCCATTCGTAAAAACAAAGGAATGCCAACAAAATATTAAAAGTTAACCAAAGTACGAATTTCCAAATATATATTGAAGTGTCCGATTATTAATTTGATCTAATTTTTCGTCTTATTTTAAAGTTGTCATTGTAAAGCTTTGCTAATGGATTTTTTGTGTTCAATGTTTATGTTTTTTTATCAAACTAATGTAAATAAATAAAATACTGAATAAGTTGTTTAAATGCGTTTCAAAAATATTACATATTTTGTCAGAAACTGTGTAAAACGTAACTGTCCGGTTATTAAATTGAGCCACTGTAGGTCCAATGAATTTAAAAACTCCGTTGGGTAATTGATGCTTTCATTTTCGTCACTGACTGTATCGACCGATTTAAAAGTATACGTTTCAGATTGAAGTGTGTTCTGGATTTGTACGTTGATTGCATCGACATCTACATTTTTGGCGGCCAATATTGCTCTTTCGCTAAGCCAGTCATGGTTGGTGTAATTGTCTTGTAAATTAGGAAAAATTTTAGCAATCAAATCGTCTCTCGATGTTACATGGATCCCGAAATCATCTGGAAGTTTCAGTGTTTGACTTAATATACTTGCGTTCATAGTTCCGTTGCCAATTTCCAATAGTTGAGCAGAAAATTGGGATGCTGATGGATCGTTCAAAATTTGGACTCTCATGTTTGTTGTCAATCTTAATTTATGAACGCTTTGCCATAGAAACGATGATTTCAAGCAAGCATTAATTTCATCAGCGTAAGTGGATCGTGGAATTACTGGTAATGTTTGTCTAAAGTCACCTGACAACAAAACCATAGCACCGCCGAATAGCCTGTCATTTCCTTTAAGATCTTTTAGCGTACGGTTTAGAGCTTCCAAAGAATATTTATGCGCCATGGTGCATTCATCCCAAATAATTATTCGACTTTTTTTTAGGACTTTTGCCATCCCCGAATGAGGTTTAATGTTACAAACAGCATTTTCATTACTTTGAATGTTTAACGGTAACTTTAGCGCTGAATGTGCCGTTCTACCGCCATCCAATAGAGTCGCAGCTATGCCTGATGATGCGATAGCTAATACGACGTTTCCTTGCGAACGCATTTTAGCCAAAATTAGTGATATTAAAAACGTTTTTCCAGTTCCTCCAGGCGCATCCAAGAAAAAGAAACCACCTTCTGGAGCAGCAACACCAAGCATCACAGCATCAAAAATGGATTTTTGTTCTGGAGTCATTTTTGGTTCATTGCTTTGTACAAACTCATTTAAAATTATATGAAATGACAATAAATAAAATTCCAAAAATCATAGACAACGTACATCTGATATGAACAAATATCAGTAAATGTAGTTTTTCGTAAATATCTCGACTCCACCGCCACTTAGCAGGTCCAAATTTTATCAGCAGTCTTATATTTATTTAAGAAATGTATTTTGCGAATTTGAGCCAAAACGTTCCACAAATACGAAAAATTTAAATATCGCGACTTATGCGCCACCCATAGGGACCATACTGAAGAGAAACCTTCCCGCGGACTAAACAAACATATTGTCCAAGTTTGGTAACAATCGGTCCAGCGGTTCTTGAGTTTTAGGCGCTCTTACCCGGAACGAACGTTTTTATATATTAAGATATATTAGGCCGGGTCGAATTTTTTTCTCATAAAGCGGATAGCAAAATCGAAAACTACAGAAAATTCTAAGAAAGTTTTGCCAAGAAACCATGGGTCTAAAATTAATTCCCAGTTCGCGCAGAGCGACTTTAGATTTTGAGGTCATACTTATTAAATTGTAGTCAAAAACCTATAGTTTTAAAAATAACAGCATGCCATGCAATAATAGCAGGCTTTTGTAACTTATTTGTTTTTTCACGTGGCTGAGCAAAAAACAACAAAAAAAAGCAATCTCTTACCACACAAGTGGTCTGCGTTGAATAAACAATAGTGTGTTCTGAATATTTTTTTTCAAGTTTTAAATAGTTTAATACGGCATTCTCTTGTTTTTTAAATTTATACAATCCACGCTATATTTACCACCAACGCTGCGAGAAATTGTTAACACTGTAATCCGAAATAATTCATACTTCGCTCATCCTGAAAATATCTTACTGGCAATGCTTTAGGATAAGAGAAAATATGTTCGCGAAAGAGCCATAAAAAAGATACTACATTATCGTGATAAAGTTTGTGATCCTAATCTAAGGGTTTATGATAAAAAGCACGCAATAAATTTTGAAAGCTCAGACTACTTTGATCTGGTTGACCTAGATGATGAGAGTGTTTTGTCTGAGCCTCCATTCTCAGCAAACATTCCATACGAACACTTGTTGCAGTTTATTGAGTCTGATGATCCGCCGCTTCCTGACCCAGGGATTCCATGGCATACCCAAGCAACTGAGCGTTGTGTACAGCTTCTGGCAATAGTTTCCCGACGCGCTATCGCAAAGAATAGAGACGATATCATGGCCGTAACTATAGAAAGTCGTACTACAACACCACGCATGGAATCCAAAAAAGACTTTAAAACCTAAAAAAACTAAAACTAGAAAAGATTCCCAGTCATCAGCAAAAAAAACCAATGTCTGTAACTTGCACCACAAAAACATTTCATTTTTTGAAAACTTAATTACAATAATAAAATTTTATTTTCGATCCACCGTATTTTCCACAATTTTAGCATTTTTTTTAAAAATATGGAAATATCTGTATGCTGCATACATAGATGCACAAACTTTCGTTATAATCGAAGAAACCAAGCACAATTTTCCGGATCGCTTCTTCTGAAAGTATAGGGTTTTGAGTACAATTTAATAAGTATGACCTCAAAATCTAAAGTCGCTCTGCGCGAACTGGGAATTAATATTAGACCCATGGTTTCTTGGCAAAACTTTCTTAGAATTTTCTGTAGTTTTCGCTTTTGCTATCCGCTTTGTTGGTTTTTTTACACCCATACAAATCGACCCGCCCTAATATATATATATATATGGCCGTAACCCCAACACATTAAAAAAAAAATTATTTATATTTAATATTTGAATTTTTCACTTTTGTTAAGGGTTGTTTTTCATTTTTATTTGGGGTTTTTTTCACATTGGGGTGATATTGCATAATGAAAAATCACCCAAAATTTGGGGTGATTCTTTGAATTTTGGCGATTTCTCATAGGGCGTCTGTCCATTGCAGCCAATATGGATAAAAATAAAATGTCCATATTTCAGGGAAGACGATGAAGATATTTTGACACTTTATGAAAGCAAGGTACATATAATTACTATTCATGTATGTACAATTAATTACTTTTTTTTGTTAACAAATACACTTTTTCCAAATTCCATAAACCTATTTTTGTTTTTTTTTAGGTATTTTTCATAATATTTGATAGATTTAGCATGGGTTGATTTTTCATAAATAGTTTGGGGGATTTATTGGTCTTTTGGGGGGATTTTTAATTTATTATGGAAGGGAATTCTTCATTCGAATTTTGCATTTGTGTTATTTTTCTATTCAATGTGCTTTCCACTCTGAAGGATTTTTCAGAAGTTACCCATTAATTAAAGTGCACATAACGAACGTTATGATTTATTTGATGAACAACTTTTTTTTCTCGGGTTTTATTTAACGCTGACATTTAACAAAATTTGGATTACCGTTTGAAAATATGTACACATTATGTTGTGAAGACAATATCTTTCAAATGGTGCTTATTGTTTTTTCCAGAGCATTTTCCATAAGTTTTCTTAGCATTTCAGTTCCATTTAACAGCTTCTCAACTGTTAAATGGTTCGTGGCAGTATGGCTTTCGTATAAATCAATCAGCTGGAGACCTGATGGCGTACATTTCGGAACGATGGAATCGATCCATTCACCGCCTTGGTGAAAGCAAGGTCGTGACTTTTGATATTTCCAAGGCGTTCGATAGGGTCTGGCACGGAACACTCATATCAGAACTTATTGCATTTGGTGTCGGTAATACCTTCTTTTGATTCATATCGAGTTTTCTCAGGGATCTCTCTATACGAATTGTTATAGATGGGGTTCTCATCCAACGAGCAAAGTTTGACCGTAGGAGTGCCACAAGGTTCTGTTCTCTCTCCGTCTCTATTTCTTATTTTCATTGATGACCTGTTGAGCTCCAAAGACATCTGTGCAGTTTCTGGACCGTGTACAGAAGAGAGCGGTGCTGATGATAGGGGATAGTAGGGTATCCAACTTTATTGTCTCCCTGTTCTGTGGATATTTCAATGGTATCTGTTCGTCCGATATCCGCCGTCTGGTCCCTGACTGAATACTCGGCTATCCAGGACCGGTTGACCGAACGACGCACTATAGAGATAATTCGTTCTTCAGCCGGACTGTTCGTATATGGAATAATAAAATATAAAACTTATTGAACTGTGCTCTATAGAAATAATAACCTGCTGCCCACTGTGATGCACGCTGTATAGGAAAAACATTTCTTACTTCTAAATATCTAATTAAAATTATGCTAAAATAGTGCAAACTATGCAGAATAGTAAATTTAACCGTCGCTGTTTTCATTATTGCACGAAAAACATTTTCCCATCTCAATTGATTTGACCCATTGAATGAGAA
The DNA here is from genome assembly GCA_958296145.1 of Hydrotaea cyrtoneurina. Taxonomy (NCBI): domain Eukaryota; kingdom Metazoa; phylum Arthropoda; class Insecta; order Diptera; family Muscidae; genus Hydrotaea; species Hydrotaea cyrtoneurina. The sequence continues at coordinate 42,621,996 of OY282514.1, read as the reverse complement.
AATGAATTTACAATCATCCCAGGGTGGAGGGAATTAAAATAATTTTTGCCGCTTTGCGAAATAAACGATTTAAATAATGACTCCACTCATTTGATTTTACATTTCATTAAAATTTTGTTAATTTTAGTTGCCAGTCTCAACGACAACAGAGAAAACCGCCTGCAATTTTGTTGCAAACAAAACATTTGTGGCCGGCAACAACAACACAACACCGAACCGTTTTTATTTCGCCAACAACACTCACAATATTTATTTCGACCATAAAAATTTAGCTGTTGTTGGGGTTGGCCAAACTGACCGCGATGCGATAACATGTGCAGTTAATTACACGACACCAACAAAAAGCGTAAATGCCACACACGATGTGGGCGAACATTTGCCATGCGGTGGCCGCTTCGGTTGGGGGGCTGGCTGCAACGCAGCTACGCAAACAAAACTTGCGAATGCGTATGTAAATGGCCAATATTGTTTTGGCAAATATTGGCCAATCGCAAACACTTGTCCAACGACACTCACTTACCCGCCACCGTCCTCCACTCACCGCGGCACCTGATGTGCGACACCTTCAACAAAGTTTCTCGTGCAATTTCAATTTCTGTTCCCAACATTTAATGAAGTATACAGCAACACTTAAATTTTGCTGCACCAGAAAAGAAAAGTTCGTCCTAACAAATTGTTGTTGATAAAACAAATTTACGAATTCGTTTTATGTTCTGTTTTCGCAGAAGAGTGGATGGTACTGACCCACTTCAAATGGCTCGTGGTTCGTTGCAGAAAAACGGCCTGCCATAACTTGAAACAACACAGATTCATTGAAAATGCGCAGAGAAAACAGAAATCTGAACTAGAGTTCATGAAAGACATTTCCGGCCGTTTTGAAGCCGGTTTCGATTGAGATTCGTTGTTGATGGTTGTGTTGAGTTGCCAAGAGCAAACTAATAGAAATATTTCATGAACCTGTTCGTTTAGTTTTTGTTTCGCAAACTACGGAACGCTAAAGACGCAGAAAGGTATATTTTGTTTGTTGTTTGATTTGTTAAATTGGTATTGCGTCAAATGCATGTTCAAATGTCAGAACTTTTGTCAAACTCCTGGTAGAAACAACTTTTAAAATTCCATAAGGAAAACATTAGTACAAGTTGAATCGGGGACCGTTGTAGCTATTTGACAGAAAACTTACACAGGCTGAATTGTATTGAGACATTTTCTGTTTAGGACAACTTCACTTTCACCACCAAATTTTAACTAGGCGCTGCACAATGTAAATAAAAGTCATGTTTTGTATTTTCCCTGAATGTACACTTAAGCAACACGCATTTCAATACAGTTCGAAAAAGTAAGAGCATTTGATGACGGAAGATTCTCGAGAATTCATCTAGCAAACCTTATCTAAAAAAGTAACAAATTGTCACTAATAAACCAGATGTAATATGAAATTTGTTGTTGCCCTAAAATGACGGCTAAATTCTTCTGTCTTGACTATTTTCCCATTATTTTATAATAACCCAGAATGCTTCCAGTATGTGGTAAAAGTAATGGATGTAAAAGCTGGCATTACGAACGAACGTGGCAGTCTGAAAAACAGAAGTTCATTGTGATACCACGGAAGCACCATTCCGAGTCCTTGCGTCGGCCAATATCAATATCGGCTAGGTCCCCAAAGAAATAAGAGCCCAGTATTGATTCCAGTATACAGTTCGTAAAACTAAACCATTTGTGGGTCGTCATGAAGCACATTGTTGGACCGCAACACAGAAATTGGTGGAACAACTTAGTGATGTGATGAATACAAATTTGATGCATGTCGCTCAAGAACAACTGAGAATATTGCTGCTGCAGCCCAAAGTGTTGAAGAAAACCCAGGTCTGTTCATTCCTCGTTATTCTTTGAATTTGTCCATTCTTTGGAATTGGGCATTCCAAAAACGTCATTACACCGTATTTTGCATAAAGACTTGGATCTTAAGGCTTATAAAGTTTAGTTAACACAAGAACTCAAGACGTCCGACTATCAACAGTGTCGTGTCTTTGCTGATTGCGTCCTTGAAATGTTTGAAAATGATCCGGAATTCCATAGAAAAATCATCTTGACTGATAAGGCCCATTTCCGCCTCGGTGGCGGTGTTGAGAACACTCTCCATCCTCAACGTGTCACTGTTTGGTGCTGTTTATGGTTCGGCGGGGCCATTGGACCTTCATTTTTCGAAAATGAGGTTGGATCAACATTTACGGTGAGTGGATTGCTCTATCGAGAGATGATTAATAATTTTTTATGGTCGAAATGGGATAATATTTATCTGGACAACGTTTACTTTCAACAAGTGCATACTCGGGAATGAAGCCGTCAACATATTCGGCATGTGACTATGACTTTATGAGTAATAACTTCATTAAATTGAAGTACACTAATGTTCTCTTTCTCTTTTGGATTTAATAGAAGGGTTTAACCGTTTTATTTTTTATGTTCTGGTTCTGGTTGAATTTTAAAACCGATTTTATTCAAAGTTAGCGTAGAACGATACACAGAAAGTTACAGTTCGATTTGTGGTTCTGCCAGTCTAGATGATAAATATGTATTACGATCTTCTGGTAAGTATACTGGGCAGCTGGAAGATATTGTTATTCAACTTTTTGCATGCGGTAGATCGGTTAAAAAAGCAACCTACAACGTTGCTGAAATGGCAAATATGGAGGTTATAAATTCTATGAAAAATGCAAATAAAGAAAAGAATTTCTCCAAACAATTCAGGAATTTTTCATTACGAAAAATGCTCCAAAAATTTAACAATGAAAAATTCCCCAATTTTTTAATTTTGGCGAATTTTTCGTTTTTTGTGGAAAAGTGAATCATATGCTGGAGTTATTACTCGAATTATCACATTTGAATAATGGTTCGAATTCAAAAATGAAAAATCGCCCCAAAATGTTGACCACAACAACACATAAATTTGGGGTGATTTTTCATATTTTGCTGAGGCCATTGTTCATTTTGAAATGGGGGTCATTTTTCAAAGGTGATAATTAAGGCCGTTCCCCCAAATCATTTCAAAAAAAATATTTATATTTAATATTTGAACTTTTCACTTTTGTTTGGGATTGTTTTTCAAATTTGGGGCGATTCTTCATATTTCACTTTTTCCAAATTACGAAAATCAATTGTTGATTTTTTTTTCAAGTATTTGGGGGATTTTGCATTGGGTAATTCATAATTTCATAAATTATTTGGGCGACTTTTACAAATTTGGGAAATGTTCATATTGGACTTTTGGGGGTATTCTTCACTTTTTTTTTGGGCCTTTTTCATTTATAGAGCCCTTGATAATTAAGAAAAGTACCTCTGACCATTTAAAACATAATATTATTAATAAAGTATTTTTAAAAGTCGGAAGCAATACAATTTTGGCGATGTGTCATTAACTTAATTTCGATATTTTTTTAGCTTGGTACGCCCATTATGAAAAAAATGCCCATGGTTATCACAAAGTGGACGGAGCCATCACACGTTAGCACAAAAGCCATACTGACGCTCTGTAGCCCATAATTGTAATGTGTTTAAGCCCAATCAAAGGGTATGTTGGCATCGATCATACCACACCAACCTCTAATATTCTATCCATTCCAATATGCACACACAAAAAAAGGGGTACACGTAAAAGTCGTTCCATCGGTGGAGTCAGCGAATGTGGAAATTATTGTTGGCTTCATTCAACAATTCACGGAAGCCGACAAGAACGGCGAAAAAACAATCAACAACAAACATAATATTGCGCCCGGAAACGGATGCTGGCGTTCACTGCCGTCGTAGGATTTCATGATAGAAAAATTTTCCTATTTTCACAGTACTTATGGGTGCGTTGTTTTGTCTTCGCACTGCAATCGGCAATATTGTATGTAGTTTGTTTTTCGTTTTTTTTTCTCTCTGTCCTTTCGTTTTATCAGTTCGCAATTGCTTTGTTATTCTTCTCTGCACACACAGTTACAGACATTCGTGCGTACATTCCCCGAATGCTCTGCTGTTGGTTGTTTTTATCTTTATCGTGGCATTTAAGTCGGCCATTGAAGTGCAATTTGATAGCATTAATTTGGAAGGAATGCACAACATTTTTGGTTTTTCAAATTCAAATATGGTCTGTGGACAAGAAAGCAAACACGCTGATTGTTGTTTTGGGGCTTCGAGCCACCACATTAAAGTCCAGGAAAAGTTTATATCGCAAATTCGGGAAAAATTCAGTAATTAAAGGACCAATTGGAGGAAGAGATCCTTGGTGTCATGAACTGAAGATATTCCGTAAAAGTGCATAATAATTTATTAAGTATATAATTTAAATGTAATAAGAAGTTTTATATTTACATTTTCAAGGACACTCAACATACAGGCGTTTCCAAAAAGAGGTGTTATTTTGGTATTCAAAGGAAAGTGGTATTTTTTGAGATAAATGATCGGATGTTTGTTTCATAATAAAGAGGAGGGCATGCCGTTAATAATGAAAAACAACATCAGCCAAATGGTCACGCTTACAGGACCATATCCTTTTCATGAAATTTTCCATAACCAAATCGCAAAGTGGCTTCCCCATGTCCTCGAAAGCCTCACGAATTCTATCTTGGAGGTCTTGAATCGACACTGGGCTGTTGGCGTAGACCTTATCTTTCACGTGACTCCAAAGAAAGAAGTCGCAAGGTGTTAAATCACAAGATCTCGATTGTGATTACCTCCTGGAGCGATAACACGGTTCGGAAACTTTTCCCGTAAAAAGGCAATGGTTTCGTTGCCTGTGTGGCACCTGGTGCCGTCTTGTTGAAAGCAAACGTTGTCCAGATCAATATCATCCAACTCCGAACATAAAAAACATTAATCATCTCTCGATAGCGCAATCCACTCATCGTACATGTTGATCCAACCTCATTTTCGAAAAAGTAAGGTACAATGACCCAACCGGACCATAAATGGATGGAGAGGCTTCTCAACAATAACTCTTAGATTTTCCGAGCCCCAGATGCGACAATTTTGCTTGTTGACGTAGTCACCTAGGCGGAAATGGGCCTCATCAGTCAAGATGATTTTTCGATGGAATTCCGGATCATTTTCATGCATTTCAAGGACCCAATCAGCAAAGACACGACGTTGTTGATGATCGGCTGGCTTGAGTTCTTGTGTAAACTGAACTTTATATGCCTTGAGACCCAAGACTTTATGCAAAATAATTGTGTAATTCTGTTTGAGGAATGCCCGTTTCCAAAGAACAACGAGGAATGGACAAATTCAAAGAACGACGAGATATGGACAAACCTGGGTTTTCTTCAACACTTTGGGCTATAGCAGAAATATTCTCAGTTGTATTTGAACGACGTGCACGGGTTTTATTCTTCACATCACTAATTGTGCCAACAGCTCGAATTTATGTATTGCGGTCCGACAACGTGCTTCACGACGACCCAAAAATGCTTTAGTTTTTCGAACTGTGACTGCGAAATTTTCACCATTTTTCAAGTGAATTTTAATAATTTCAATGCGTTCTTGAAGCGTGTATCGTTCCATTTTTGGTGATGACGTAGTTTCTACTTGTCAAATGTCAAAGAATAAATGCTTCAAAAGTGACACCTCTTGTTGGAAAACCCTTTACTTCCGATTTTTTTTTTGTTAAAAAATATCGTTTTTCAAATTTCGATTTTTTTTTTTTTTTTTTTTGGTGTTTTTCAAAATATTTGGGGGATTTTGCATTGGCTAATTTTTCATAAATTGCTTGGAGGATTTTTCAGAATTGTGGGGGAAATTTTCATATTGGCCTTTTGGGGGGATTTTTCATTTATTTTATCTCCAAAAATTTCATTTTTTATTGAGTACCAAAATAACACCCTGTAGCTTCAAATATTTAAATCCTATGAATACACTTTGAAAATATTCTTATTAATGTTAATGTGAAAAAAATACTAGGTTCGAAAATTCCCAACATTATAAAAATGAAAACTCCTTAAGTAAAGACATTTTATTCTCAGAATTGAAGAATATACATTTTAATGCTGCCAAACACACATCTCTTTACTGCCAACTACAATCTGAAAGGCTATAAGAAATGAAAAAGTTCTCCACTAATTATCTCTTAAATACAGTTAATGAGTAACATTCCCATTGTCGGTGTCTACTTTCAGCCTATGTGTGATATCAGCTATATGAATATCACGGCTGTCGTCCTTTATTGTCATTTAAGAGTATTCTTTTATTTTTTTCCGTCCTCATTCCCACATTGCCTTTACGATGTTGTGAAAGGTATGCACGACGCAGACAAATTCCAAGCAATAAATGTTTTATTGCAGTTTCCAGTGTACAACGTCTGCTGGTGTGGATATCGGTGGTGTCCCTTTGGCCGTGTATGCTTAACCACTCACACTGTTGTCATGGATATGTGGACAAAGGGAGGCGTCATGGACTTTAAGTTATTTCCATAAAACATTTAAGGCCGTATAAAGAACATTTCTGTATGTTGTCTATATGTACTATAGGGGCATAAGGGTATTTATGCCCTTATCTTTTGTCGTTCCCAGTGGCTGGTGATGATGATTAAGTTCATTGGCGTCTTTTTAACGCGGTGTCATCGGTTATTGTCTTTCCGCTGGAAAATGAGTCTTTAAGGTGTTAATATATTTCGAAATACATATTGTCATTGTTTCTTGAAAGAGAACGGGAGACATTAAACTGTGCGGCAATTATTAACTTTATGGACATTGGTGTTGTATAACATCAAACACTCTATGGAATAGAAATAGTTTGCGACAAGTGTGGAAATAAATCTGATTTTCGATGTGAAAATGGATTCAACAACATTTAATCCTACACCAAATTATAGTCCAATATGCCCAATATCTTATATATAAATAAAAATGAATTGACGCATGTATGTTACTTCATCACTTGAGAACGGCTGGACCGATTCGGCTAATATCTTTTCTGTTGTATTAGAAATTTTCAGGACAAGGTTTGTATGAAATACAATTTGACAAAAGATGATTTTCTATGTTATTTTTGTATTGAATTTCATTTATGAATGACGTTTCAAATTGAAAAAATTAGAAAATCATAGTGAAAAACTCAGACAATTCAAAAAACGAATCATGTTTAACAAACGCGAATAAACTTCGTAAGCTTTCTATTTACTATTTCTGCCACTCACACACACATCACAAACACCTGGTACAAATCCACATCTAGGATTCATAACGTTTCACCGCTACGAAATAATGTCTCCCTTCGAGAATACTGTTCCAGAATTTGTTATTAAATTTACAGATGCAAGGACAAATTCACCATCTTGCAGGAAAATTGCTGCCACCAGTGAATGCTGATCAGAAGTTTCTTGAGATTTCTTTCCTTGAAAACTCCAATGATAAAATCAATCAGTGTCGTCATCAATATATACGTAAAGGAAACTAACAAAAATGTCATCTATATGAATTTTTATGCCTATCGTTTGATGATTCGTCAAAACGAGGACAATCATATGTCGAAATGTTGCAAATTATTTCATCTATTCGCTATTCGAAAGTCGAAAAAAATGCGTCCTGCAGCAGGAAATGCAAACAATGTCGGCCGACTTGGAAGCCCTAGGTAATGGAAGGTTTACGCCATAAGCGGAACTACTTTTTAGGAAATAAATAAATGCGTGCTGAAAGTCATCGAATTTGTAGAGATATGCGTAAACGCTCAAGTTAACAACGAATATAATTGTCAATCAACAATGGGGAAATTTCCGTGGACGCTTCCAATGGTCTCATTTTGCATCCACCTATTTTTTTTTTGTCAATTCACAACGTCTAAAGAATATTTTATAGCATGATTACCCGTGAATTGAAGCAAATTATTAAAAAAAAAAGTATCAATTTAAATTCAAATCGGTGGTCAATTGTATTTATTTCAGTCGACCGATTCTATAACAGAACCAAATGAAGTCGTCAACTATCCAACTGAATTACTTAACCCACCGGATTTTCTGGAAATGCCGCCGTACATGTTGCTGTTCAAAGTAGGTAGGTAGTAGAATTTGTAATTGAACAAGACTAGCTGTTAAAAATCTGATGAAGCACCTGATTCCAAGCATAACAATGATTTCAACCGACTTGACATTCCAATTCAAGCGTGTCGCATTGAATTCGCAATGACAATTAACAAATCGCGAGGCCAATCATTGAAAGTGTGTGGAATAAACCGGGATTTTCCCTGTTTTTCCTATGGACATGCTCGGCAGACGGTAAATCATCGTCGCTTTTCACTTTGCTCCGGCAGAAGAGAAAAAAGTTGCATTTAAATCATAGACAATTTTTTTTTATAAAATAGGAAGTTCCAGTTTTATTCTTTCCAGAAAAAAATATTATCCATTCAATGCACGTTACTATTTTTGTATGTAAACATGTATAAGGATTTATCCACAGCTACAGGTTTAGCTAAGTCAAAATTTTTCTAGGTAGGACGAAGTCTACCTGGTCAGCTAGTTCTATATAACTAAGTGTATAATACTTGTCGTGGTTGTCTCTCACAGAAAGCGAGATGTGCGCATTTTAAACGAAAAAAAACAAATGTTTTTTTTCGACTCCGTATCAGTTTAATTCTTATAATTAAACTATTTAAAGTCGTCTATCAGTTAAGTGAAGATAGTTAATTTAAAAACAGAAGTTATGACAAATTATGTCTCATAATATCGATGCAAAAAATATCAATAAAAACCTGACAACAGAAAGTCAGGCGACATAAGAGTTGTATATAAATTATTTATTACAAAAACTTTTTGATCTATAGTTTTAGGAGCATTATGGGCTAAATGTCCCTCATTTGGCTAACAACATCGGTGTAAGATGACATACGCAGTATGTTTTTTCCAATCCCAATTTCTCCAAATTTTGAACATAAATTTAGTGGCGGGCAATGTTTCGCTTGGATTTTTATGTTGATCAGCGTTATTCAACAAATATTTGTTTAATCAAAATTCCTTAAATTTTCAAAAGGCCGTTGAAATAGAAATAAACTAAGACCATGCATTGGGCAGACGACCCAAGTCGTTTGCTGAACATTTTCACGAGACGGCGTATGTGTGTTTTTCTAGGAAGTAAGCGAGATTTTCTTTGAACTAAACAGTTGCCTCTTAGGAAAACCATGCTACTTGCTGACATCTGGAGTTTATGGCCGAGCTAATGAGTCTGCAAACGAGTTGCGATGTCTGCTCTCGATATGGTCTTTCCATCAAATCTCGAAATATTGAAAAACATATTCATCGATTTTCCAGGTGTAATAGAAAATGACACAAGAACTGCAAATTATTTTGTTTTATGTTTTCTCACATGAAAATCATTTCATTTATTCTTAATTTGTCCTCCAGCCAAGCGAAATAAGTTTCCTGTGCACAGCTGCGACAGCCACGGTTGTTTTCAAAATAAAAACGACAAAAACAATGCCGGAAATAAAGCAAAAAGCTGACAAACAAGAACAGCTCTAAGAAGTTTTTAAAAAATCGTAGACATTTCTCTTCCGGCTTTGTTGCATTCAAACAGATGCACATTTGACGCATACAAATATAGCAAATGCACACACACATGCACACAATCAAATAAATAATGAAACAAAACAAAAGGGAACGGAATGGAACGGAAAAAACAACCAAAGAAAGGGAGGGATTGAGTTAAAGTTGTGAAATTAACGTAATTGAAAAGTTTTCTTCACATTTTTGCACTGCCCTGCCACCCTGAAGCGCTTTTCTCAAGCTCTCCTTCAGATTGTACGTAATCTTGTTTCCTCATGCTCTCTGTGGGTCGTTGTTGATTTCTATCCGTTTTTTCTTCTTCCAAGTTCTTTTGCCCAATTGCAACATGGTTCAGGTCGATTATTGAACATGTACGACGACGTATACTTTTGTGCATGTGTGTAATTCTGTCTGCCTCATGGATCTGAGCTAAAGAACAGTTTTGAAATGTTATTGTCAGGGCGGGTGGAATGCATCGCCAAGCAGACGAGACGGAGGCAGTCAAGAAAAACTACGTTGCACTAATGAAAAATGTTCTACGTGATCTTAACAGTGACCATTATTTATCAAACAAATAACCAGACATGTACGAGCACAAGCACAAATGTATTGAGCGACATGAACACCAACGTCTGCAACATCAGTTGCATGGATGCCGGAACAGTGGGGTACCATTAACTGGTACACACACTCATGAGAGTTGTAACGTAGACGTGGGTAGCACAAAAACAAATTTGTCAAAAACATGTTCTAAAATCCCAATAAGACAAAATATTAATCGTACGTAGCAAGAGGAACATTTGTATGGGGATATATAAAAGGCGAAATACGGTTGCAAGCACACCTACATACATGTTTGTTCGACATGGGTGTTGGGCGAACATATCGGCCAGTGTAAGATGTGGTGTTGGTCGAAAAAGTTTTTGTAATTTTCATGTTGTTTTGTCACAGGAGAAGTTGAGCCGACATGTGTTTATTTCGAAAGTGACTTCAAAGTGGAAACATCAAAATGTCATTTCTTTTTAATTCTGTGAATCACAACGAAACAAGTTATGGTTAGATTTTTTTAAAATTAAACAAGTTTCTTCTCATGATGTACCCAATACGCACTCAGGAGGTTATCAATTGAAGGGCTCGAAAGTTGTTTTTAGCAGAACAGTGCTTTTAAAATGTTCACAAAATGTAGCAACTTTGGAGACGAATCTCAATACGGACAAAATAGATTTAAAACAGTGAATTCAAAGTTTCTCAACGTAAAGAAAAACGGGCACGAATGGTACTTCAGCACTTGTCCTATGTAAGTGGGCTGGGACGCTTGTTCCTTCACTGCGCAATAGTTTCAACATGTCGTAGCGTTCTGGTATTTACCCTTCACGTTGGAAAGTTGCCAATGTCAGGCGATTCTCAAATAACAATGGCGTTTCTTTCGGCACGAAAAAGTCGATCTATGCAGGCCCTTGGTGAAAGCATTGTCATGTCTCTGGATATTTTCGAGGCGTTCGATAGGGTCTTACACGGAACACATCCTATCTCCTATCACAACTTATTGCATTTGTTGTAATACCTTCTCTCGATTAATATCGAGTTTTCTCAGAGATCGCTCTATACTAGTTGTTATATAAAGGGTCCGCCATCTAACGTTTTTTTTTCAACTAGTGCTTATTGCGTTTTCGTTATCGGGCCATGTTGAACGAATGTTTGTTTACAAAAATTGAAGAGGAGGATATTGGCAACATTTGGTTTCAACAGGACGGCGCTACGTGCCACACAGCCGAAGCTACACTCGATGATTTGCGCCCTGTTTTTGAAGATCGCCAATTCTACAGGTCCAATTTTCAACCACTTGTTGGAACCACAACTCATCCACATTCATGCCAATTCGGGAACAAAATAGTCGGTTATCATGGCTCTATACCGGTCTCCATTAACGGTAACTGACTCTCCAGCATTATTTCGGAAGAAGTATGGCCCAATGACTCCACCAGCCCATAGAGCACACCAAACAGTCAGTTCTTGTGGATGTAATGGCATAAAATGGACGGAACTTGCGGTGAACTTAAATAATTTGCACGATTTGCAAGCGTTGTTCTTTTGTCAACCTGTTCATGATGAAATGGCAAACCAAACTAAATATTAATCACTTGACAGCTGACAAAATGGCCGCCAGTTAAAAAAGTGATGCCAACTTAAAGTTCTATACCCCAATAAAAAACACCCTTTAGAATTTTTAAAAAAAAAAGCGAGTTGGTAGCATGCTACCTCTCAGCGTGGAGGTTGTGGATTCCATTCCCACCAGAGGCTTTGGCTTTATCACTGCCAAAATCACGGATGATCTGTGTCACCCGGTTTACCCTAAGACCCATAATATAATATAAATTTACTTTCTATTGTAATTAAATAAATAAATAATAAAATATTCAACACACTCGACGACAAGGTGTTCGGAATACCCATAAGGCACAATTTGAATACCATCAATTCAATATTTACTTTCAGACATTTATAACCCACTTGATTAGAGTAGTGACTGTCAAACAACCTGAGCTGTGTAGGAAACCTCTCGCATATTGTGATCTTCAGTATTCCTGTGTTGTATTCCACACAGTAAACCCAGATTCGAAACCTGGCAATACCATCAGACATTTCTCAGTGGCTGTTTCACTCGTAAATGCTGGCGACTTTACGAGTAAGAGCCATATAAAGACTATAAAAAGCCTGAGGCGGAGCCGGCTTTAAAAAGATGGTCCCAGTCAGTGGGTAAACAAATTATATCGGGTACAGCTCACTGATTCGAGAGAGGTTTCTTGTCTGCTCCATCACTCCACCACTTCCACTTCTCGTGTCGATTGTTCCATAGCCAATTGAACTTTTGGACTAGCGCGACGATTGCAGACGCTCTCGCCCAGTTTATCAAGCAGTATCGGCCCACATGGAATATCTCATATGCACATTTTTGTATATACGTGTAGATCCATGCAGTGCACGTAAATAAGTGTCATGACCTCGCTTGGTGTTGCCATGAACGCTCATATGACTGACAAACTGACTGACAGACAACGTTGCATGCTGATATGAATCAAAAAAAAAAAAGAAAAAAAAGTGCACACAAAACACCAACAAAATTAAAATGCATTTATGCATTAAGGACATTATGTAAAATGGATGTGTGGCGGACTGAATGCACCCTCCACCAAATGTTGTGGGTAAATACTGCAATAAAGGGATACGTTTGCACTCGTTACTTACGCACTTGATGTTTGCACCATCCAGAGATGATGAGAAGTCGACAAACTATTACTGCGTTTCAATGGGACCTCGAAAAATAGCAACAGCGAACATTTATAGTAACTGCATTATTTGACAGTGATTAATGTTTCATATACCAGACCAGGGCAAGTAGTTACTGCTGTTAACCAAAGGCAAACGAACCACACCAAACCAAACCGGACCGGACCGCACCATAACCTAACCACTTAGCCAATCAACCAATCCTGCAAGCCAACTCAACGGGCCATCCGTCCAAAGGTCCACCCATATACGTATATACGCTTTTATATATTTTTTGGCTTCTGGTGAGTCTGGTAAGAGGTGTTTGTATTATGTGAAATCTTAGTTGATTTCATTTAAATACAGCAGACATGTCAATGTTCACGTAAAGTTTGAGGGACCTGCCTCCAGAAGGATGTGATACAGAACAAAAAAATAGTACTCAAATTAAAATATTTTGTTAAATTAATTTTTTGACTCTTAATTCAGAATGTTGCATGAATTTATAAAACTATTAGTTTCATTTATTCTCGAATTACATCCTTGTTTTTTGCAGTTAAAAAAGTTCAGCGCAACAAAAACTATAGAATGATTGAATAAAATTAAGAAAAGGGGTTTCCAATAAGAGGTGTTATTTTGAATCACCCGGTATTTCGGTAGCTGCCACTTTTGAAACTTTCATTCTCTAACATTTGACAAGTAGAAACTACGTCATTACCAAAAATGGAACGATACACGCTTCAACAAAGCATTGAAATTATTAAAATTCACAAGCGCCCCGGTAGGCGAGTTGGTAGCGTGCTTGCCTATCAGCGTGGGGGTTGTGGGTTCGATTGCCACCAGAGGCTTTGGTATGTCTCTGCAAAAATCAAGCCAAATGGTCTTTGTCACCCGGTTTACCCTTGGACCCAAAAATTATAATATAAATTTACTTTGTATTGTAATAAATAAATAAATAAATAAATAAATAAATAAATAAATAAATAAATAAATAAATAAATAAATAAATAAATAAATAAATAAATAAATAAATAAATAAATAAATAAATAAATAAATAAATAAATAAATAAATAAATAAATAAATAAATAAATAAATAAATAAATAAATAAATAAATAAATAAATAAATAAATAAATAAATAAATAAATAAATAAATAAATAAATAAATAAATAAATAAATAAATAAATAAATAAATAAATAAATAAATAAATAAATAAATAAATAAATAAATAAATAAATAAATAAATAAATAAATAAATAAATAAATAAATAAATAAATAAATAAATAAATAAATAAATAAATAAATAAATAAATAAATAAATAAATAAATAAATAAATAAATAAATAAATAAATAAATAAATAAATAAATAAATAAATAAATAAATAAATAAATAAATAAATAAATAAATAAATAAATAAATAAATAAATAAATAAATAAATAAATAAATAAATAAATAAATAAATAAATAAATAAATAAATAAATAAATAAATAAATAAATAAATAAATAAATAAATAAATAAATAAATAAATAAATAAATAAATAAATAAATAAATAAATAAATAAATTAAAATTCACTACAAAAATTGTGAAATTCTTACAGTCACATTTCGGAAAACTAAAGCATTTTTGGGTGGTCGAGAAGTACCTTGTCGGATCGCAATACAGAAATTCGAGCTGTTGGCACAATTAGTGATGTGAAGAATAAAACCCGTGCACTCGCGCTGAAATTGGTCATTTCACTAACGTCATTCCACCGTATTTTGCATAAAGACTTGGATCTTAAGGCTTATAAAGTTCAGCTAACACAAGAACTGAAGCCGGCCTATCATCAACAATGTCGTGTCTTTGCTGATTGGATCCTTGAAATACATGAAAATGATCCGGAATTCCATCGAACAATCATTTTGACTGATAAGGCCCATTTCCACCTCGGTGACTACGTCAACAAGTAAAATTGTCGCATCTGGGGCTCGGAAAACCCAAGAGTTATTGCAGAAAAGCCTCTTCATCCTCAACGTGTGACTGTTTGGTGCGGTTTATGGTCCGGCGGGGTCATTGGACCTTACTTTTATCTAGTTGGATTAACAGTTGCGTTTTAAGGTAACAACTAATTTGTTGGCAGTGATGCATTGGGCAATTTAATGGCTTGTGTATCGAGGAGGTATCTGAGTCAATTTTCACCACAAACTGAAATGAACAAATATAGTCCAGTATGGACTGAAATACGAATGAATATACTACACGCTGAAAAAAATGGCCATTTTAACAAATTTCAGCAAACAATTTCGCATCAAACATATATATATTTTTCCATACCACAAACATTAACTTGTTTCTAGGTGATAAATATCGAATATAAATGCATGCAGTTTTGTGTCATTTTTTTATTTTTTTTCAATTTGTGAATTTCTATATAACAATCCATCTCATTCTCTCAGTGTTGCGTTTATTTTAAAAAGCGAAAACGCAAAAAAAAATTTCGAAAACAGTTGCAAATACACACTTATTCGCACTTAAATGTTGTACTTTGTTGAATTTAATAAGTTCGTTGTCTGTTTTTCTCAAACACGTTATTGCTTATACACAAATACGTAATATTAATAGCAAATGAGTTATATTTATATCCAAATAAGCTTTATGTACATGGAAATAAGCTTTACTTGCTACAAACACGCATTTTACTTGTGTGTAAACAAAAAAAAAAGACGTATTTTTTAGCGTGTAGGGATCTTGATATATCCAGTCATATGAGAAATGAGTCGAAATCGATGCAAAGTCGAGTTTTTGTTTTACGATTTTCTCTTATTCTTCCTTTATTAGAATTTATTAGAAGGAAATATTGTGAAATCCTTCCACATATAGTGTATCTTGTGTTCCTATTAATCATTCTTTGTGCGTTACTTTGTTTTCTTTGTTGTCGGAATATGGTGAGAGATTCGCAGCTTTACATGAATATGTAATTAAAATTTCACATAAATACTACGGCAAAACATTGTTACTTGCAACTACTTAAATATCACACTAGCGCATTACTCTGTCCAGTGGCGGAACAAGGGGCTGCGGAGGCCTACTAAAGCCAGCGTCTCCTCTTTCAAAATGATTGCTAAGAAAGTTTTGTGCGTTGAAATGGTTATACAGCTGCCTGTGTGTAGGTTCGAGAAATATCTTCTAATCTGCTTTCATGATGATTATGTAATGGGTCAAGTATTTTACTCCTTGGCAGGCCTGTTTAGCGAAGGCCACCCGAATTCCGCCTCGGGTTATATATGTGTGTATGTGTAATAAAATAGTTGTATGCATAACAAAACAAATTGCATTCTGCAAGTGTGGAAGATACTCCATCATAAAATAGTATAAAAGTTAGAAACAAACGACTTTCACCATGACTACAGAGCCCGACCTCAATGCAATCATAAATAACTTAACTTAGCAACAAGTCTTTTGTCGTAACACTCTGCGCCTCCTTCATGCGCTTCTCCTGTTCGCTCTTCCTGTTCGGGCCATTGTTGAATATTTCATTAAACTGCAAAAGGATTGCTTAAGAAAAAGGAGTGCTGCAACAATGCGATATAAAGTGAGTCGTAAACATGATTGTTCGTTAAAGAAGTGCAATTTACAACTAAGTTAGATACTATTGGGTTGTGTAGGGGATAGCGTAAAAAAAAAACCCGGTAGCTGTATAATGGAGTTTTGACGCGGTAAAAACTAGTAATTATCTGGGCCATTAGGCTTCTTCAGTCACTTGGTCAACACAAAAATCGACTACGGTGAATACAAGGATACTAAATGACAGCCGGGCACTCCTGAATGTCGACGACCCGGCGTATTGTTTATGGGGTATGACTATGACTATGTGGATATAAATCCTTGAAGGCAGGATTATTACTGGGGTGACATTACGGCCAAAGGTTGCGCCATAGGAGTAATGACTGTGTCATCAGTGTAATGGAGCCATTGGAATAATGGCGGTGTCATAAGAGAAATGACTGGGACAGAGGATTAAGTCAAAATTAGTTTTAGAATTGTTACAAATTCTATGCCACACAGTGTTACCATTGTGCGATTAAAGTGGCAATTTGCAATTTTTTGACGTTCTACGACATGAACATTTAAAAAAATTATAATTTTGGTTAACTGAATACCAATGTATATTTTAGTTATAAGACAGGGTTGGAAAACAAAATAGTTTTTTTTTGTTAAAAATACGCATATCCCGCTCTGTATGAGAGACAACTTCATAGTAAAAACATTTTCGCATTAGGGTTATATAGTTGCAAAAATTAAAATGTTGATTTTTCGAGTTTTTGTGAATTACAAGTCGACTTTTTAATTAAAAATAATACAATTTTATTCCAACTTATACAAATACAAGTTTAAAATGTAACAATCAATTCAGTTCCACTTTATGGTATATAAAACATAATGTCTACTTCAATGTGAATCACATATTCTGTTCAAAAGATCGAATAAAAACGAACGTTCCACAAAGGAAGAGACATTTACCATCGGAATACATTTGCTAAACTTCTTTCAGTATAGAAGTTTTCAAAATGTCCGTTACTCAATTTCATCTCCTGTAAGCATATTTGGTGGAATTACAGCAATGGTGTAGCCTCAATACTGTCTGCTTACTCGTTACAACAATTATCTTCGTCAGAATCATCTGGTAGCTGTAGAAACTCATGTCCAGCGGCAGTTTCTGGTATATTTTATTTCTATTTGGACAATTTTGTAAATGGTGTGATCGAAATATGAAATGTGATTACACTGCAGCCATACTTTTAGCTCCACTGACTAAACTTATTTTTAATCAAACGAAAAAAGTCGACACCAAAAAGTCAATTTTCTCGACATTTTTTGAAATCGTAAGTCGACTTCATTTTTCACCATTTCACCATAGCAAAAAGATTTTTGTGAATCGACGTATACAACCACAATTCGGATAAGTCTTAATCTTAATCACCCATAAATTCAAAGTGAATACTGGTGAGCCTATGTTATCAGCACTAAACTAGCTTGATATACTCAATAATGTTCTTGTCGAGAAGGTCGGGAACGAAGCTTCAACTAAATTGAATGATAACCGACTTTATTTTAATAAAACGACTTTTTGTGCGACTATTTCCAAATTATTAGTGGTAACACTGAAGCCAAATAAGACAGTAAGAAAGTTGCCAAAAAAAAAAGAATATACCAAACGTTGCCAAACAATCTGACCACTTATTCCATTGCCGGATAGTTGCCTTCAAAAGGCTGCTATGATCTGATATAGGATTTTGTAGTTAAAGGAGGTGTAACTCATACGACAAAGTATCTGATGGGTTAAAGAGGTTGAACTCGGTACGATCCTGATCGATTGTTACGTAAGTCGGCTCACAGAACTCCACGCTATAACTGCTGGGCAACAGTTTTTTTTTTGGAATTGTTTAAAGGGTAAATCCTTCATCAGGATAAAGTGTAGACCCGGGCTCCGACTTCAGCATTTCTAAATCGCTCGTTTCCGATTTCAGCCGTTCAATAAAATTCCTTTAACGAAACAATCAGTTTATTGAATGAAAATTTTGGTGAACCCATTATCTCGTAGGTAGATGCGATTTAACATCGATTTAAAAATGAAATATTTTTTCTGGGGTTATATGAAGTCGCTTGTCTACGCATATACGCCCTAAAAATTGACGCATTGAAAGAGAATATTCGGCACGTTATTGCCGTCAATAAAATTCCTTCAACGAAACAATCAGTTTATTAAAGAAAACTTTTATTGAGCTGCAAAAAGTCTTCGGCTGGGATTTAGTTGAGCCAACCGCGGCGGCCAATTGCCCGTAATAGTTTTTTAAAAATAATGGCAAATCCCTATCTTCATTAGAAAGATAATTTCTTGGCCATAACATTAAACACTAAAAAAAAACCCTTTATATTGGTTTCCTATACTTCAAGAGTTGCTGGTTTGTCGGCATAACGCAATGACTTAAAATTGCGTTAAATAAAAATAAATCCAGAGGCGTTAAATCACACAAACGAGGATGCCAGTGAACAGGACCACTTTTGGAAATTCTGTTTGTCACCCAATTGGTTTTGCAATAAATCGATTGTTATGCTCAAGTTTCTCCGTCTTGCTGGAAATAAATACCGTTGATGTCCAATCAGCATGATGTCCAGCCAGCTCCTTTCTCATTTCAAAAGAAATAAATTCGAAATAAATCAATTTCAAAGGATTTAATTGACTTTAAGATTGTCTTCGCTCCAAATATGGAAATTTGGTTTATTGGCGTAGCTTGCTTGATTGCTCATTAGATTGATTATATTGACCGTAAAATGTACGAAGTGCTCTATGAACTTTGCGACAATATTTTTTTTTTCAAAGAAATTGCCTCAAGTTGGAATCTTTATAATGGCTTTAAACAATTCATGACGACTTGCCAAACTGCACTGAACAGAAATTCAAAACAGCTGACAACAATAGTTATCGATAGTGATAGTTTTCGAGCAGCTTAAAAACACCCTATATTTTGAGACCTAAAGGCGAAAAAGAAGTAACAAGAAGAACATTTTACAGGAGGTGGTTTTTTGTGAGACGTGTGACGCTTTTCAATTTCCTATATCTTTATAAATAATTTTTTTTTTATATTTTTGAATTAAGAGCGATTTTAAATGACAGTTAGAAGTGTCCAATCTAACTGTCATTTAAAATCGAGTTTCGAAAAAATGACACTTATGTCTTTTCGCGGTAAGGGCTCGATTTGTAACGCGAAATCCATAAAGCAACTGGTCGGTAACCTGACGGTGAAACGAAATCGATCATATTGTGGTAAACGAATGGAATTCATTCAGCATGAATATTCTACAAATATATACTGGCTTAGGAAGTGATAAAATTGAGAACCTGGAATCTGATTCGTCAAATATTCTGAGGAAATGACACATAAAGAGTCTGGATGAACAAAACAAATCATAGCCAGTGGTTGATAGTTGTGTTACATATCCACATCCTACGATAAGATCAAACCTAAAGAATAGATCCCTATCGAAAGAAGTGAAGTGTTTGGAAATAGATTTCCAATGCAGGCTCAGTTTACTGAGTTTGTTCTTCAATTTTTCGAAACTCCTTTCTTGTGATTCGAACTCAGTACGCTTAGCTCCTATCCATCTAACATGCTTTCATTCTCCTAGATGATCCAAACTAACTGCTGTTATTCCGACTGCACAGACAGCCTTGTTGTTTTTAAGCCAGGCAACTGCTGGGCTTTCCCCTCAATATGAGAAGATTCTTCAGTCGCCAATAAGTGACAAAAGGTTGTTTGAAATGTACGGCATAACTAATTATTTCCGTTGGCCATTTTAATCGTATCATCAATGGCCTCCGAATAAAATATACAAAATGAGATTTCGTTTGCAGAACTGGCAGCTTTAATGAAATGTTGCGTATGTGCTGCATTTATGGTCAATCCATAACTCTACCAAATAATGGACGAAAAAAGAAAAAATTAAGATTGTCTAAAAATTGTGAAAAATTCCTACATTTTGTATAGGATTTTTTTGGGTCGTCTTTATTTTTTTTTTGGGGGGTGACATTTTTCGTAGTTCCGTATTTGTCAATATATTTATATCTCTATAAATATATATATATATATTGTCATCTCTATATAAAGTTATGCCAGTAGAAGAGACTTCAGGTTCATGTTTTACTCGTTGGGAGAATGTTCTGTTCTATTTGCCGGCTTCACAAATCTCTTCTTGATTTTCCACACTCTCCAATGCTCGGTATCACTCTAATGTAGTGCGAAGTACGAAATTAAATTGTCTTCATAATATTTTAACCTTTTTTTACATTTTCCTATTTTTGCAAATGTTCTGACAATCATTTCATACATTCCATTTCTGTCCTTCTCTCCCCCTTCTCGAATTTCTGTAATTGTATTTCTTTTTAAATTGATTCGTAGTTAATGAAATAAACTGTAAAATGTATTACACAAATTGTGGGTCAGTAATTGATATTTTGTTTTTAAATGAAATTTCTTCGAAATATAATTAATATTTGAAATGGTTTTCCGATAAACGAGTAGTCAGTTGGGTTTTTTTACTGTCTCTTGCGAGCATAATTGCTATTTCCATAAACATATGTAGGAGGTCTAAGAAACATAATTTGGTTCATATCTTGGCTGTGCGGTGTTACAAACAAAATAACCAAGTTTTTTTTTATTACAAGCAATCTGTTGGACATGAGCTTGTGAAAATCTTAAAGGTATTATATATAAATGGGAATAGTATAAACTATCTAGTGGACGATATTTATCTAGTGGACGATATTGTCATGACCCTATATTTTTCTGGTATCGGATTTTTGAGTATGTATCTACTGGTTCTTATGAACTGAAGTAGCATTTACCCATTACAATTATTTGAATACGGTTTTAACAAATCTTAGGATAAACAGTTTGTAATTCATTCACAATAGGAAGGACAATATAGTACTTTTTGGCATTCCATTAAAAGCATCTTATTAAACGAAGACCTAAACAGAATCCTAAGACGATCTTCCCCTGTATATCAGCCCGTTCGTCTTAGAAAATCCCCGTCATCTTTGAAACTGCAAAACCCATTAATTGTAATGGGGAAATACCGAACTATAGACTGCAACTTATTCGCTAACAGCCAACCAATGTATTTCCCCATTATTGTCATTTTCTTGCAGTGCAACTACTTCTTAAAGATCATACACATACAAAGTAATACCAGTGCTGGATCTTCATCCTGCTGTAGAAATTTCCGTACTTTTCGTTGGAAAAAGTTAAACAAAAAGAAAAAAACTTTGTAGAAAATTAATTTCTTGCAAGTTGCTGCTTGAAAAAAAAGGAGTTGAAGCATAAATTTAATTTCCATTTCACACCTTCCTCGCACACAATCGCACACAGAAGGCAGCAGTGTCTGTGTACAATAATTTAAGTCATTTGTGCAGATAAGTGGTTCTTACTGAGCACTCAGACCTACCAATGTCGAAACGTGAAACGCGAAACGCGAAAATGCCACCCACTTCCACACCCGCGTCAGCTGAAATCCGTAAAGTTGGTTTCTGCTGCTAAAGCAGTTTTCGTGATTTTTTTTAAATTAAGTTTTTTGTTGTTGTTGTTTTGTTTTCCAGCACACACATACGACAACGGAGCACGTAAGACTCAAGAGTTGAGTTCAATTTAAGGATTCTCCATCTTACGAGCAACATTTAAATTAATCTTTATAAAATTAAAAGTAATCCATATTGGAAACAAGCACATTAATGGTGTTCAGGCCAAGAGCTGTGAATATGGCCAACAACCAGAGAACGGAAATGCGATAAACACGCGGACGCACATATGTACGTACATTTGGCAGGGATTTACTAGAAAACGGGATTTGTCGATGTCATTAAAAGCTGTTGGATATAAGTGTACTTATATTTTAATACAGTGGGAAATTGCGAGGGCAGGTACTTGGGTGAAACTAGAGGATTTGGCACTGGTCTGATCGAGCGTATAAAGCAAGAATCGTGAAACACTTGGGATTTACTTCATCTTTGCTGGTTCAAAAAAAACAAAAGAGGAGCTGAGAATTCTTTAAAAATAAAATTTCCAGTAAGGACAACAAATATTTCTTTGGATATGTCACGAAAACCTCAAGCGAGAGACATAAAATACAAGTATTCCCCTGTAGATCACCAAGACAAGTTTACATATGTAGATCGATTTTCAAGATCGGGGATTTTCAACTGCAGAAACAATAACGAAAACTACTCTTAAGCTGACACCATCACCATCATCCAGTATACCCAATGGAAAAGACACAACATTAACAGGATGAAAAACTTCCCCGGTAATAAGCACCACTGCAAATGTAGATTTACTGTGAACAAGCGACTACATCATTGTCTCACGGGCTGCAGCCCAGTAGAGGAAAATCTGTTAAAAGAAACGAATGGTAAGCTGTCGACTCTAGGCTAACAGTGCTCTTCTTGAATCGGTAACAAGCTTATTTGATGTGATATCGGGAGAAGGGAGGACAATTGTATATTTCGATGCGAGAATTGAAATGGAAATACATCAACTAGGTATTATAGTGAATGATGACGTTGTGCAACAATATGGCGAGATTTTTGGAGAGACAGATCAAAGCTACCAACTTAATTTTGGGTTGTTTTTTTTTCCAATTTTGCTTTGGCCATTGTTATTTTTTTTTAAATTGGTGCCATTTTTCATTTGTCATAAACGGGCGTTTTTTTTTCAAAAACTAGAAGAATGAAATATAAAGTGCAGTATTGCAAGGTCATAGGTAATAAAGCCATTTCGTTTTATTTCACTTCTTATTGAGAAATTATGCCATTAGGCTATACTTCTAGAGAATATGCGAAAAGAAGCCATTATGGCTTTATTGCACCTTTAAAAATTAGTTGTGTAAACTTTTAGTTACCCAATGATATGTTTATATGTAGATTATACATTGTTTTCGTGGGACTTTTCTAGAAATTCTCCATATCGCACCCGAAATACAAAAGGGTCACAACTGAAAATTCTACCGCATTAACGCAACTAAAAATTATTATCTTTAGTTCATCGTGCTGAAGCAACGCAGTTAACATAGAAATAGACATAAGTGTATTTTTCCAGTTAAAGAAGATAGTGATGTGAAAGACATTTTTGCAGTAGTTAGAGATGTGTACTCAATAAATGAAGAAAAAAGTCAGTTTTCAGTCAGGGTGCGATGTATCCATATTTTTTATAATGTTCTCTGGTCACGACCGTTTTTGTTTATTTATAAATGGGGCATACTCCCCAAAACATTATAAAAGAAATAATATGGGCTATATGTAGTATAGATTTTTGGGGGCAATTTTTCAATTTCATTTAGTAAATGTTATATGAAAAAGAACCCGAGTAAGACCATCAAACATTTTTCGGCGGCTGTTTCCACCTCGTAAATGTTGGCGACTTTACGAGTAAGAGAGTAATCTTTTCTCTAAAAAAGCATTAGCCGGCTTTAAACAGTAGGTCAGTGAGTATACAAATATCGTACAGCTCACTGTTTCGAGAGAAGTTCCCCGTCTGTTCCTTCATGGAATGTTAAGGGAAAATAAGTATGTATGTGAAAAACAAAACTTTTGGGGAATTTTGCACTTTCGGTTTGGAATTGTTTTTCATTTTTATATTGGTTGTTTTTTCACATTTAAAGTTGGGGTGATATGTCATAATGAAAAATTCCCCAAATTTGGGGCAATTTTTCATTTTTGAACGGTGGCCACTATTCACGAGTCAAAGGACACCGAGTGAAATAAACACCAATGCGACACTTTGACGCTGGATTTAGACCAATAAATGAAGGACCGGCCACCGCATCAAGGCCATTTTTAATTTCATTTGCCCAATCTGTGCTCACGCCTCGACGAAATATAAAGATGATGAGACTAAATTCACGTTCTATGAGCGCATAGAATAGGCATACGGCAGCACCTGGCCATGACATTAAAATCGTTTAGGCAGGGAGGATGTCTTTGGTCCTATAGTTGGGAAATTCAGAAGATACCTCTGACAACGGAATGAGGTTCTATCAACGTGTAAAACATCAGTCAAAAGACTCGCACTCTGTGTAACTGTAACTGACACGTGGAGTTTGGTGGTGTTTCTGAAGCCACCTTACTAAATCTTATGTCTTTACCAACTGATTCAACACAATCAGTGTGGCTTCAGGGCGAATCAGCCAGAGTTCTTCGACATGCTGATGGAGAAAATATTGGAAAAGCAGAAGTTAATAAAACAGGCACAGTAAACACCAAAGGATAGAGCGAAATGTAACAGGTGCTTTCTCCAGAATCGACAGAGAATCGTCGAAGATGGGAGAGATGTTGAATGAGAATAAGACAAAATGTAACATTTTCTGTTCTCTAGAACATACTGTCAATCTAAAGCAACATTTTTTTTTAAATTTTCTCGTGTGTCTTTGTCAAAAATGGGGCTAACCAAAGAATGGAAATGGAATAATACACCACATCATTCCCCAAAATTAACATGGGTACTTGCGATGAAGCAGATGAAGCTGTGCTGGGTGTGTTCGAGAGACAAATAAAAGCGTAAGTTTAGTCATGTCACTCCATTGTTATTGATGGACGCCGGGCTTTTGATCCCCAGGAGTATTAAAGGCATTAGGCGACACCTACACAACTTCAAAATATCCGATTAAACTAAAAACAAATGCCATAGTACACTATTTATTACATAAATCACTGGCATTACAATCTGTTTATTGTTCCTACTGTACCCAGATCGCCATACTGGTATATGGATATCGGCTCTATGGCAGTTGTCCGTCGCTGTTGCAGCAAAGTGACAATGCCGCAGAATGATTTCAACAATTTGAATACATATCCACACATACCACACATTTACGTCTGACCAACAATCCGGGCAAAACATTTGTTGTTGCAGCCATCATTTATTCCTACATCCACATACCAATGCCGAGTTGTGTTGTGTTGAGTCCAATGCATGGCATTTGGATGCGGATGTGGATACGGATTCATTTCATATTCGAATCTCAAATAACATCCACTCAGCCATTCAGTGGAGCAACAGCGACACATGGAACAACAAAAACAAAAAACGTACAAAGACCAGAAACGGGTATCGGGTATGTAATGGAATTTTAACTATTTACAGACATCTGTAAGTACACACACACACATATATATATATTTATATATATATACGCCCGATACCTTCATGCTATCGATATATGTGTGCACCAACAACATGTGTGTGCATACATTTTTTTTTGTATGCATTACAGAATGTCACAGAATTGTTTATTGAAATTTCTACATATCGTCGTACGCAAACGAAGCGTAATAACTTCGAGGATGAAGGATGCAAGAAAAAAAAAAAAAAAACACCCACACAAAACCAAATAAAACTTTCATTTATAATTGAATTCTTTTTTTGCACTATAAATATACATATAAAATGTAAAAGATGAAAAAAGAAATAAATGAAAATAACACAAAATTGACAGTGGCAACATTTTATGGTTAGACATTGGGGTGTCCTGAAAAAAAGTTTGGTGTGGATGTGCAAATCAGAGTCGGGAAATCTCAGACTTTGCAGTTTTGGCTGGGTAAAAAGTCTGCCACATCATTTATTTTACAGAAGATCAAAAAGTCGGCTTAACAATGTTTTTGCAAACGTCAATTTTTATTTATTGTATTCTGCCGTAGAGTCATAATTGTTTTCATTCTCAATGTTGATGTAATATTTTAACATAAAGTCAATAAAACTAAAATGTTATTGACAAGTTTTCTAGAAAATATATTCGAGAAAATATAAAATGCTGTTTCATAAAATTCAGGACTATTTCATAAAATTGATCTTGTGTTACGATAAAACTGTTGAGAAGGCTCTATGAACAATGACCCAAATGCATAATGCCCATGCACAATGGGGAATTGCCAAAAAATATAAATGTAAAATTTCCCAAAAAGACCAACATAAAAATTATCTCAACAATTCTGAAAAATCACTCAAATAAATTAAGAAAAATTCCCCAATGTAACTAAGACAGCTTTCAATATTTGTGTGAACAATTATAGGGAGTGCTCGTAGAGTGAGACACCGAGAACATTATTAACGCTGTTAAGAAAAATATACATGTACATCAAAATCGCCACGATCAAAAAATAGCGCCCATGTATCTGAAAACGATTTTTTCAAACGAAATGTTTTCTTTTGATCGGAATGTATTGAAATTACTCGTAAAGTCGCCAACATTTACGTGGTGAAAACAGCCGCCGAAAAATGTTTGATGGTCTTAGCCGGTTTCGAACTCGGGTTCTTCTGTGTGATAGTCGCACACACTACCTAGCACAACACGGCCGCCAACTCTAGACAAGTCCAACTAAAATTACAGATCCAAATGTTTGGAGATATAACGGATTATAAGTTCATAAAAAAAAAAAACTTAAGTCTCTGCCGAGTTCATTTTTTCTATTATGTTGACAATCAAACTATTTTCCCCAGAGGTCGCGCCGTCGCAAAGAGAACGTTTTCTCTAATTTCGCTGGAGAAAATTAATAACATTCAAAGACTGTAACAATTGAGAAAAAAATGGAACCCCTCTTAGAATGAGCCAGAAATTACGAAAGTCGGTATGAAAAAGGCGGGCAAGGTCGCTGGAGGACGCTAGGATCTCCGAAAAATGGGCCGTAAAACATAAACTATTGTGTCGGTACTCAAACTGTAAACAAGTTTCAACAGAATGAAGAATATGAAAGCAGTGTCTGCGGCCAGAGTATCGGCTCCAGGACCTCCCTTAAAATTCGTCTAGGTACTCAAACTTCAGCAATTTGCTGAAAAAGAGTGTTAAAATATTTCCTACAAAAAAAAAGAGAGCTATCCACGTTTACCGTTACACCCTAGTATTTGCCAATACATACATATATCATTTCGTGTAAAACGAATGCATGACCTGTCTTTGCATAACCAAATATGCCTCATTTCTTGCCCCAGAGGGCAGTAAGTAAATCGTTGGGTTACATACAGAAAAATAGTGATTGGAAAAGAAATTTTTTAACTTTTTTTATACAGATCAGGCACAAATTTGGATTCTGCATATCTACAGGATGCGTATAACTTTTTTTTCTGAATAAGAAGAGGTAGTTGTTGGGGAAATATCCTCAGAGTTATATATCGAGGACGTTTTTGTGAAGTGTACCCCATTTAACTATTATCATGGCCGTAGTGCGGCAAGCAATATGTTACATTTAATTTCCATAAAAGGCAATTGGATCATCAATTTGAATCAAGTTCTTATATGGAACAGCCATGCGAAATTGGCTAAAAATCAACCATTCTCTAAAAATAGGGTAAAACAAATTTATGGTGTAAACGAATTAGCGGCATTAATGCCAGAGTTGGATATCTTGTATATTTATACGTTAAAAAATAAATTATTTCACTAACAAAATATCTTAAGATTTAAATTTCCACAATATAATTGGAAATATTCACCAACACATTGATAACTTACATTTTGTTCTCAACTTTCTGCTCCGGGCCTCGTATATAATTTGTTCTTTAAAATATAGTGGATGTCGGTCGAACACACCGCATATTTTATACCACTTTTCATCATTTTTTTTTTTTTGGCAATTCCAATTTTAGCCATTGGCATTTCAGTAAGGAAGTGGGAAAGCAGTCGGTGTGGGAGTTAAGAGCTATTTACTTTGACGTAATGGTTTTAATGCAGGTTGACACATTTAAAATACTTTTTTTTTCATAAGAGATAAGCAAATAATTGCAGTCTGTATGTGAGACGTAGACAATGATTGCATGATAAAAATATGAAATTTCAAAGGGTGGAAAAAAGAAAAATTAAATGGGAATGAAAATGTCTGCACAGTTGTGATGACATTCATTATTATCATTTGATCCTTAAACATATGTAATAATTTACATACATATGTTTTAGTGCTGACAAGCGAAAAAAACGTATGTGTAATTTCTTTATTTTTTTATTTAATCTTAAGACCATAATATGTATATCTCTAAGCGACTCGGTGTGGGTTCGATTTCCACCAGAGGCTTTGGTGTGTCGTTGGAAAAAAAATCTAGCCATATGGTCTGTGTCACCAGGTTTACCAAAATTAGAATATATGAGTTTGTATTGTAATCTATATAAATCATCACTTGAGAACGGCTAGACCGATTCGGCTAATATCTTTTCTGTTGTATGAAATAAAATTTGACAAAGCCCATCGGAAAAGCGCTATAAATCAAAAAATTCAAAAAATGATTTTTTATGTTATTTTTGTATTGAATTTCATTTATGAATGACGTTACATTTAGTCGGAATGCACGGCTATCCAGGGTCTCTCATCCGTTCATTGTGAAATGGCCGGTTGACCGGGCGACGCACCATAGAGAAAATTCGTTCTTTAGCGGAACCGTTCGTATGTGGAATAATCTTCCAGCAAATGTGTTTCCTGCCAGTTGTGACATTCAGAAATTCAAAACAAATGTCAACAAACACTACTCCCTCTCTCCTCCTTCCGATACCCTAATTTCCTTCCGCTAACACAATGCATTGATTTTGTAGGGGACATCCCCTGAGTGTTGGTCATCAAAAAAAAAAAAAAAAAAAAAAACATCTAGGATTCATAACGTTTCACCGCTGCGAAATAATGTCTACCTTCGAGAATACTGTTCCAGAATTTGTTATTAAATTTACAGATGCAAGGACAAATTCACCATCTTGCAGGAAAATTGCTGCCACCAGTGAATGCTGATCAGAAGTTTCTTGAGATTTCTTTCCTTGAAAACTCTAATGATAAAATCAATCAGTGTCGTCATCAATATATACGTAAAGGAAACTAACAAAAAATGTCATCTATATGAATTTGTATGCCTATCGTTTGATGATTCGTCAAAACGAGGACAATCATATGTTGAAATGTCGCAAATTGTTTCATCTATTCGCTATTCGGAAAGTCGAAAAAATGCGTCCTGCAGCAGGAAATGCAAACAATGTCGGCCGACTTGGAAGCCCTAGGTAATGGAAGGTTTACGCCATAATCGGAACTACTTTTTAGGAAATAAATAAATGCGTGCTGAAAGTCATCGAATTTGTAGAGATATGCGTAAACGCTCAAGTTAACTAGGAATATACTGGTTCGAGTAACTAAATTGTCAATCAGCGGATGTGTTTTCGAAGCAATTGCTAGACATTGAGAAGGCGGAAATTTCAGTTGTCGCTTCCACCTACTTTTTTTTCTGCAATTCACAACGTAAAAAGAAGATTTAATAGCGAGATTTCTCCTGTATTGAAGCAATTTGTTAAAAAAATATCAATTCAAATTCAAATCGGTGGTTAATTTTATTTATTTCAGTCGATCAACGATTCTATTACAGATTCAACTGAATTCTTTAACTCACGGGATTTGCCAGGAATGCCGCAGTACAATTTGCAGTTCAAAGTAGGGTCGGTCGTAGTCATGTTACCCAATCTGAACCATCCAAGAATTTGTAATGGAAAAGACTAGCTTGGCATTCCAATCCAAGCATGTCCAGTTTACAGTTCGCCTTGAATTCATAATGACGATTAATAAATCGCAAGGACAATCATTGATAGTCTGTGGAATAAACCTAGAATTTCCCTGTTTTTCCCATGGACATGCTCGACAGCCGCTAAATCATCGGCGCTTTTCACGTTGCTCCGGCAGAAGAGTCAAAAAAAGTTGGTTTATCAGCAATCTTTTGCGATGAGTACATTTAAATCATATGCAAATTTTTTTTTTAAAAATTTGAAATTCCAATTTGTTTCGATTTAATGCATATATTGCTATGCTCAGTTAGCCAAAAGTTTTGTTATTAAACGAAGAAAAACTTCGAGTTTCTTTTGAAATTCTGTTTCATTTCTATTGACCGATTTTTTCATTGTTTTTTTTCCCGTCAGGCGGAGTAGAAAGTAGGGTCGCATAAGTCGACTCACTTCTTTTTGCTACAAAAAATGTGAAAAAATTAAGTCGAATTTGATAACGAAAAAGTTAAGAAAAATCGACATTTTGTTAGTTTAATTGTGGGTTCGTTGGGCTAATATTAAGGCAGCATTTGTTCGCGTATCAACTGACGTATGTATACCTTGCAAAGCCTTTTTGAAGAAGCTGGAAAAATCATACCTAACATTGTCATACAAGAATATTATTTGTTCCCATTTCATTTGGATTTAGAAGAGCATTCAACAGAATTACATTCAGCAAAATATGATTTCTTATTTTTAGTAATCCCCTTATTCATGAGACAACGATTTCGTACTTATAATTTTCCATGGGTGTATTTGCATAATTTGTATGTTTGACAGTGCTATGCAATGCGTGATTTTTTCAAAATTCCTGGGATTACCATACAAAATTTTTTGTTTGTTAAACATGAACATAAAATGGGGTTCAATTTTATACATATTTCGTTTCGATTGTGGTGGGTCTTCTCTCCAAGTGCTATAATTTTAAAAAGGAGTAAAGAAAGTACTGTAAAACAAAGTAATTTGTTGATTACATATGTCTGCATTTGCAACAACCATATCTGGTTAGAATATTAAAGATTTCTTGATAGTTTCATCACGATGACGTAGAAAATATAATACTTGTTTTGAAGAGTCGCCGACCGTGGAGTGTTTTTTTTAAACTGCATGAGAACTATCAATATCGATAGCTATGGGATGACAGCTGATATTTGTCAAATTGTATTGACATTTCTGTTTAGTCAGGTTTAGCAAGTGATTCGGAAACGTTTAACGCCAGAACAACAAAACCAAATTGTGAAAATTTACTTTAAAAAAATAAAACTGTTCGTAGAGCACTTCGTCCAATTAACGGTGAGCAAGAAAGCAACGTCAAGTAGCAAAATTGCCGTATTTGGAGCGAAGACAATCCTGAAGCCGAATAACCATTCAATCCTTTGAAATTGACTGTTGAGTGCGGTATACAAGTTGGCGGCATCGTTGGACCTAAATTCATACGGTGAAGGGGGAGCGCTGAATTGTTGTTTCCAAGAATGTATCAGCTAAACATCAACGACTTTTGGTTCCAACAAGACGGCGCACTTAACAATGGATTTATTGGAAAATCAATTTAGTGACAACAATTTTTTTCTCCAGAAGTGTTCCATTTCTCGATCACTTTCTATGGGGCTATGTTAGGTCATTGGTGAAGGTATAAATGAAACTGCAGTTTATTTCAAATATTCTAATAACTACAATTTACATGGTTGTGAATTTGGATAATGAAATATGTGTTGGAGTTCAAAGTATTTTGTAAGATTAAATACTATTTACAAACTTAAGAATTATTCAGTGCAATCAAGATATATTTCAATTGGTTTATGTCGACAGCAATGGAAGCCATTATTCAAGCCACCATGGATTGTAAGAAGTGATCTAATGGACCATGTAACTTGTAGCCGCGACCTACAAATGGAGGTAATCATATTTAAAAAAAGAATGCCAGATTGTAGTAACTAAAATTTGCATTCCACCAATATTTCTGTCTGTATCATTTCAAGTTCTCAAGCTCTTAAACAAACTGCCTATAGATAGAGCTTGCGAATATCGTACAGAAAAAAAATTGGTTCAAATGCGAGAGGATGTTTGTGAGATGGATATTCATTTCTAAAGCTACGGAAAACGCCTCTAGGATAAGCCGAATTTAAACACTGTATGTAATTTTCTAAGTCCTGAAAATATAACTACATTAGGACACGACAAAGTGATAAAAGACTAAAAAAAACCCATGTCTCCCAGTTTTGCCCAACTGGGCACCCATTTTGAGGCTCATTTCTTGCAAATTTTTACAAAGTTGTAGCTCTTGTCATAAAGAACCGAAATTATGAACATATAAAATCAAAAACGATTCTTCTGGTCCATTGGTAGCAAACCGTTCAAAATTCAAGGAAACAATCAACAACAACAATGTACCTAGGCTCTCAATAAACAACTTTCTAGAACATATGAACTTGCTAGTAATGATTCTTTAAAGTGCATCAATTCACATTTGCTTTCTAGAATAGCATTAGCCACTGCTTGGAGCGTATGAGTAATATTAATTTGAAAGCCTAGCACTCATACGTCCAGGCGGTAAATTAAATTGATATTCTGCCCAGGCTGTTATCAACTACAGTATCTATCGAAAAGTCTACAGTCCACTCGATACAAACAAACTAGGAGAATTACCGGAGAATTAAGAATGTTCAAAGATGAACACGGTTCCTGTGGTGTGTTTGGATTTGTGCTGTTGCTGTATCTACATTTCGGAGTGTGTGTAATCAAATGACACTCTCACCTATAACAAATTCAAGAGCAAACAGATCGATAAGGAGAAAAGGGGCATGTGATAGCAGCAGCGGCGTCAGAATGAACCCATAGGAAGAAAAGAACAACGGCGCGCAAATGCACGCACAGGGAATATTAATAGAATGTAGATTGTAGTACACATGTAATCCAATTGATACAATTTCTTGTATAAATAGTCCATAGTATTATTCAAATACTCAAGGAGTATTACTAAAATTCAACTACTCCCGCTTTTCAATAGTAATCATAAAAATGCTGATGCGGTCTAATGTACATATATGGAATTGCAGTGCTTAGGGTTTCAATATGAGTTTCAATAGAAAATACTTTAATTATAAGAAACTCTCCGAACCATTCGCCACTACAAGAGGTATTCGACAAGGTGACAGCTAATAAAATTCCAGCTCGTTTTTATATGACTTGAGATATTTTAAAAAAAATTACCACTTCTTTGTAAAAATGAGTGGTTCCTTTATGGAATGTTATGGAAAATAATTTAGTAAGTGGAAGTGGTCTAAAGACTAGGATTAATTCTCCAAAAAACTCAACAAATTTGAATTCTACTTGTTCTTGAAGATAGATTTAATATAAAGTTGCCTATCAGACCAAATATTCGTTTTGAGGTAAGGCTTTTCTCAAAAAGTCCCACCCGAGTTGAAGAAATGATAAAAAAAAATCATAAAGTTTTTTGTATGTTAATTTCGTCAGGACTAAATTAATGAAATGTTACCATCTCTATTTTACATTGATATGTTTTAAAGATATTCCAAGTCTCATGTCTAATAGAGTGGTGCGAACAAGTTTTATTTATTTCCTTTATTCAAGATCAAAACACAGAAAGTCTATAAGGCAGTTTGATTTTGTCCATCCATCCGTCCATCCAGAATGTCTTTCAGTCTTGTTTTGAAGGATGGATGTCTAGGCAGATCAGTTTACTGGCGCTTCTGTAGGAAAATACAAATTCCACAATCTACATAATAACAGGTGGCGCAAAACTAAACTTCCGATGTTTTTTTGGCTGTAATTAAAAAAAAAAAATGAAAAACTTTGATTCTTCTTGTGGATTATTTTTATTTGGTCTTTTAATTTTTTTTTACATCAGGTCGAGAATATGATGTCATGTAAATGGCCGCCGCCAGAGTTGCCACTGAAATTAGGGGCCAATCGCAAAATTTATAGCATTTTCTGATAGGAGGATTACTTTTGCGCCACCCTGTACATCTCATGGTGGGCTCATAAATATTGCCTACGTAAATCGAATCTGCTATTCTGAATGTGACTTCAGATCTCCACTTGTTATCCTCGGATTTTAACAGATTATTAAAACTTGGTTGATTTTGCATATTTTACACTATTTCGTAAACAAATGTCGACCTTTTGAGCTAAATAAGTTAGAAAAGCATTGATTTTACTACTCTTCTATTTACCATTCCATAATAATCTCTTGCTGGATATCCTCGGCATTCTGAGCCCATTGCTCTTTATCGGTTCCACAATATTTTGATTTGAAAGCATTGATTCAATGCCTCTCTAATGTCCTCAACTCAATATTTATATTTTTTCTGGTTGTTTGTTTTGCCAATGGAAGGTAGTGAGCACGATCACGTTAAGACAATTCAAATAATAAAAGCTTTGAATCTAGAATGTGGCATTTGAGTGAAATAAAAATGAACTACAATGTCTTCGCTCGGCTGAGGATGTTGGCTGCTCCGCCTTTAACGGGGTCTGTAAAACGAATACCCTTTTCGAAAAAAATAGGGAATATAAATAAATAATATATCACAGGATAACAGCGAAATGTTAATGTAACCTTTCCGGTAGTGATATTATGGGGAGAGTGATTCAACACTCGCTCGTTTTACACAACACATTCTCTGGTAGCCAATTTTTTGGGAGTTTTAGATGAGTTGTCTTCTTCTAAAATAACATATTTACCAGACTTTGTAAAGGCTTCCATTTACAAATTCAAAGGAAACCGCCAGACAGTCTCAATGGATCGTAATAGCAAACGGACTTGGCGAATATTTTAGACCGTCTCACCCAACGCTCACATAGTTAACTTAATACATTTTCCATATGGCTGTTCCGAATTTAAGTAAGATTAACATTAAACAATAATAATTAAATCTAACTTATACGTAATATTTGATCATATTAATCATACGCACCAACACACACACGCCAAAATTTAAATTTAACTTGAATGGAATAAATTGTTTTTAATTGCATATTTTCAGTTTCCGTTCTCACTGCGTTCTCCTCCATCTCTTCCATTTTGTGCACTTTGTAACAGTCTGCGTATGTGCGTGTGTATCTGTTTTGGCGGCTATGCTTACTTTCAGTTTACAATTGAAATTGTATTTTCCAGCAGAATCTCAGAACTATTCTGCACAAGCGGAATCGTTGTTATTTGCGATGTTCTGCATTTTTCATTCTTTTCTTAATTCATTCGCCTTCCCCCCCGCCACCCGATTGTTATGAAGAGATTTGTTAGCTCATGTGTAAGTGAATATAAAATATCTCAACTGAGCTTTAGTGTATACAGTGGCTGCAGTAAGGAAGTTCACTATACGAATAGTCGAGAACTGGCGGTACTGGCGACCGGTAGTAGACAGTACTGAAGGAGCACAATTAGAGGACTTTTAAAGATCTGTAGTTATAAAATGTGGGAGAGATTTGACCATACTACCCATTTTCAATTACATAACAACTTATGTAAGTATATTACTTAATAGGTTTTGTTATTCAATTTGTGGTTATTTTTTAAATGTACGTCTCTAAAATAAGTGGACAGTGGACCAAATCCCGGTATACTAAGAGACCCAGGTGTGTAGTAATTCTCATCTACAGGACTTTACCACACCTGGTTGTCAGGCCCTATCACATATCATTTCTCATAGGGATCATGTAGTGTTTATACCTAGGACCAAGTTATGAATTGAATAGAACACATTACACTGCGGGTTCCATTTCAGGAGTCCAAATTTCGAAAAGGGTGGCTACCCTAAATGGTTTCGACGCCTTTTCGGCTCTTTTACGAAAAAGTATTAGAAAAAAGTATTAGTGAAAAATGAGTTAGTATTGTCCGTAATCATTCATGGCTTTCTCATTCGACTCACACATCTTCATAGGATCAGTAGACAGAAATTTTAGCCGCGCATAGTGAATGAACCAAAACACACTACGTGTGATGAAGGGCAACATCAAAATATTGATTTTTTTCTTAACCTCACACCCTGAAAAGTACAAGGTTTACATTCTTGCACCCCTTGGTAACTCAGATCATTGCACTGAAACAATTATTTTAAGAACGTTCATTTCTAATGAAAATGTATTCATTTCGATATCTTCTCGATGCAGTTTTTCAAAAGTCACTTACAATGAAAAGTTGCCAAAGACAACTTTAACAAATAATTGATTTTTTTAAAACTCAAGTAAGCCTAAGTAGAAAATACTATAGTAGTTCAGCTACAGCACCATTTCAGCATCCTTTTGGTTCTGCGATCTTCGAGCCGCTACTAAACCAGTCACAAAGCTGAACAGTTTTTATTAGCACTTTAATGGGGTTTTATGTTAATAATGGATAATAATGGCGAGGATACTTTCCTTTTGATAAGCGACTTTGTGCAAATGTCGGGGAATTAAAAGCTTTTTGTCATTCGAAAAAGGGTAAGCAACGATTCAAAATCTTCTAAAGGGTGTTTTTTATTGAGGTATAGAACTTCGAATTGAAATAAAACACAAGAAAATCGTTTTAATGTCCATCAATTTGCCTTTATTGGCAGGATAATTTTATGCCATTAATGTTTAAATATGATTTCGGGCATGTGGCCGCCGCGGCTTGCTCGAATAAAGCCAATTCTACAGGTGCAATTTTCAACCACTTGTTGGAACCACATTCCACATTCATGCCATCCAATTCGGGAACAAAATAGTCGGTTATCATGCCTCTATACCGGTCTCCATTAACGGTAACTGACTCTCCAGCATTATTTCGGAAGAAGTATGGCCCAATGACTCCACCAGCCCATAGAGCACACCAAACAGTCAGTTTTTGTGGATGTAATGGCATAAAATGGACGGAGCTTGCGGTGAACTTCGCGAACTGAACCATTACTTTCGAAATAAATTTGCACGATTTGCAAGCGTTGTTCTTTTGTAAACCTGTTCATGATGAAATGGCAAACCAAACTAAATATTAATCACTTGACAGCTGACAAAATGGCCGCCAGTTAAAAAAGTGATGCCAACTTAAAGTTCTATACCCCAATAAAAAACACCCTTTATATCAACTCTCATTAACGATGGCCAAATATTCACTGGCCTTATTCGGCCGATCCCCAAGAAAGGTGAAGCTACAAATCCTGCAAAGGACTTCAATAGTCATTTACTTCAATAGTGTCATAACTTAAAACACTCTATGCTTTCCCTTCAATATCGCCGGAATGTGGGCTATATGTCGCTGTTTTATAGGTACTTAATGGTATTGGTTCTTCGGATATCCGTCGTCCAACATTCAGCCGCGATATGCGGCTAGCCAAGGACTCTCATCCGTTCATTGTCGAAAAAACGAACTTCTTGTATACGTGTGTTCCCAGCTGCTGTGAATATTCTTACTGGTACTGTATAGATCAAGCGGGTTCCGCATAAAATAATCATGATTGTACCTTGTGTATATTAATCTCCCCTGAGATTTCATGGGTCTAAGATTTAATATTGATATGTCTGGGGTTTTCCTCTTGATTTTTAGCACTATACATTGTTTTGTAAAATGAAATGATGCTCTAAAAAAAAAACCAAATCTGTTATTTCTACACAATCAAAGTGCCCACAAATCCATATAACTTCATGCACAATTCACTGCAATGAAGTAGGGTACACAAAAAACGGCACATAAAAACTATTTCTCCTCGATTTTTATCATGAATGTATGTTTCCTACGAATTGAGTTCTAATTTCCTCTTTTTTTTTTCGTATACCAACGACAACAACAAAGAAGCGGACTATAAACGACTTTTACCTCATGGAGCCATGCCACAGATCTGGAGTGCAGCAAAATAAAGAAAAAAGGAACGCAATCCGTTGGATCGGTAACAAGAACGCCACATTGCAATCCGCATTGCATACATGCGTGAATGCATGTGTGTGTGTTTGTGTGTGTAAGTAAATACATACGGATGCATGTGCGCGTATGTGTGCATTTGTTCATCCTGTGTTGCATCAATGTCAGTGGAGTAATGCTAAAAATGCGAATTGCGTGGCATTTTAAAAGCAATTGATTTAGTTTGTTACGAGTACGTTTAGCTTACAAAGCTTTTTATTTGTGTGTATTTCACTTGTACAGCAGTAACAAAACAACAACAACAACAACAGCAACAACAACAGAAGCCAACAACAATCAAAGCAACGAAATCATTGAGTTTTCCAATTCAAACCCAAACTGAGCACAGGAATTTAGTCTTTTGTTTCGTCCTTTCAGTGCCTGAAGTGTGTTCGTGTGCTCCGGTGTTTGTGTGTGTAGGAATCTGAAAAGGAACCAAACGAGTTTACTTTGAGCACTCGTATCACTATAACAAAGCGAAATAAAGCTCTATGTGTGGAATTGTACTTATGTGTCTGCGCCACTGTGAGCGAGAGCGTTTCTGCTGCTTCTCGAAAAAGGAAATTTGCTTGTTTAATATCCCTTTTTTTGTTGTTGTTTATTGTTACCGCTGTTGTTGCGCGGATGCTAGAAATAAAATAAATCGCAATATAAACAGAATTATTTCAGTTTTGCATCAATACCCTTTCAGCGTCAAATGCACCGAACTGTGCCACACAATGTGTGTTAATGCAATTCAGACTAAAAGTTCTTTAGTTTAGACAACAACAACAACAGCAAAAAAAGCGTAGTTCAACGTCCATGGGAGTTGGGAAGTGCTTGTTAGGAAATGGCTTTTCACAAAAGGCAAACAAACATACACTTCACTTTATTTAGCAGTTTGAAAATATCTGAAAACAAGTCAAAATGGCTTAGCGCAGAGGGGATGCACATATGATAACTTAGTGGAGAAATTTGGTCCAAGCCGACTGTGAGTTCCTTTGGCTGATGAAAATAACAAAGCTATTGTTAAACCATCTTGTTACGAACCGCAGATGAACGGTCTCCGAGTCGATTGTTTTAATAAAAAGAGTGCCTGACACAAATACATCTGGATGTTGTAAACATAACCCATGAAGCGGACAAACATCATAAACAAACAGAAAACACAATGAATGTGACTGCGCTTTGCCATGGAATATATCGCTGGTATATTAATATTTTGAGCTCATGTCAAATATGCACTGGATTGGTTTGAACTTTGGACTGAGGTGAGTAAGCTAAGAATGTGGCATACGGGAAGCGACACTCGCGCCAATGGTAACGGGAGATCTGTTGGAGCGATACCGAGAGTTGTGGAGGGAGGAGAATCGTCTTTCCGAAGAAAGAAAAGAAGATTGAGTTTTGATTGATTTGAGTTTTGAGAATTGACGCCAAAAAGTAAACAACAAAACTCGCCTACTGGCATAACTTTTTATCGAAATGGAAATGGGAATCTGGTGACAGACAAGTCGATTATCCTGAGAATTTGGACAGCTTGTTAGCGGCCGAAGAATCCTATGAAGAAAGTAACCGCCAACCAATCCAAGATGATATTGTTGAATATCCACCCCCTAACGAATTAATTTAAGTTGCCGCTTGCCTCTAAAATGCCTCTATGGCGCTGGGGCCTAATATTAATA
The DNA here is from genome assembly GCA_958296145.1 of Hydrotaea cyrtoneurina. Classification (NCBI taxonomy): domain Eukaryota; kingdom Metazoa; phylum Arthropoda; class Insecta; order Diptera; family Muscidae; genus Hydrotaea; species Hydrotaea cyrtoneurina. The sequence goes on along the minus strand of OY282514.1, from coordinate 42,582,600 downwards.
AATGTAAATAATGTATGTACAAATAAAAAAAAAAAAAAATCAGATGAAGTGAAAGCAGCAATAGTTCGGCTTAAGACGGAATACCGGCTGAGCTGTCTGAGACTGGACGAGAAGAGCATGCCTCAGGTAGTCTGTAATATTTAGAAGTATGAAAGCATGCCTGATGATTGGAACATCAGCGTACAATGTTCAGTTCAGGGGATAAACCCATTGCGCGACCTACCGCGGAATAAGTCCCCAAAACCTTCACCTATATTATATTAACAAGCATATTGTGCGGACAGCCATGGTGGGGTAGGCAATGTGTGCGACTATCATACAGGTTCAAAAACGGGTAAAACCAAATCAAACATTTTTTAGCGGCTTTTTCCACCACGTAAATGCTGCCGCCTTTACGAGTAAGATAGTAACCTCTAAGATATGGAAAACTTCTCTAGAAAAGCACTAGCCGTTCGGAGCCGGCTTTAAACAGTCGGTCCCGGTCAGTGATAATATACAATGATATCGCGCACAGCTCACTGATTCGAAAGATGTTCCGCATCTTTTTCTTTCATGGAATGTTAAGGGAAATAAGTAATTACTGTGTGAAAGATTGAAGCCCAAACTCGACGAACTGGTTCAGCCTTATCAATGTCGGCTTCAGGTCGAATAAATCAACAATCGACCAAATCATCTCAGTACGCAAAATCCTGGAAAAAAGCCATGAAAAGCAATACGATATATGTATATCATCTTTTCATCGACTGTGAAGCTGCCAGCGACATACATCATGAAATCATGTCATGTAAAATTCCAGCAAAACTTTCCCTTTGTAGAATGACTCAGAGTGGCACTAGATCCTCAGTAAAAATATAAAACGACCTCTCCGAACCATTCATCACTATAAGAAGTCATAGAGAGTGGGAGAGCTCATCGTACTGATGGAGAAAATATTGGACACAAAAGGAGTTATTAAAACAGGCACACCAAAGGAGACATTCTTCTCACATATGCGGACGACATTGAGATTGTTCGAAAGAAGGGAAGTGATATAACTAGGGCATTTTTCAGATAGTGAACGATGGCAAGGTGAACCAGAACAAGACCAAAATTGTACTTGCAACTGCTAGGTGAACATCGTGACGATAGAAAGACGACCTAGTGATGGTCGGCGTTTGCAACATAGAGGTAGTGGATGAATTTATATACCTCAGCACCGCCAACAATAGAAATATTAATGTCAGCATCGAAATACTGAGCATCGAACAATTTCGGGCTAAGCATTCACTTCAAGAACATAGCCCTCTATCGTCTATATATGACTGGTGTTTTTTCCAGAATCGAAAAGCAAAGATGGGCTGAAGGAGGCCATGCTCGATCAAATTGAATTCCATTGTAATTGGGTCCAAGTGGTTCATGTTCTAAAAGGCCACCCATACCAAAGATGGGCACTAATTGAATTATCTGAAGAATATTTCTGAGAGTGTTGTGGAGCAACATATATTCCATAATGTCATATGTTAGTCATTCCTTATGTCTCCTTAAAACGAGGTTATTTTCCAATAAGGACTGACAAAGACCGTGGTGTGTTAGGTGGTGTGTGCGACTATCACACAGAAGAACCCGAGTTCGAAACCGGGTAAGACCATCAAATATTTTTCGGCGGCTGTTTCCACCTCGAAAATGTTGGCGACTTTACGAGTACGAGAGTAACCTCTAACCGTTCGGAGCCGGCTTTACACAGTCGGTCCCGGTCAGTGAGTATACACAATTATATCGCGCACAGCTCACTGATTCGAGAGAAGTTCCCCCGCTGGTCCTTCATGGAATGTTACGGGAAATAAGTAAGTAGGACTAACAAAATATCTATAGGATATCCGGAAAATATCACGGCTCGAATGCAATTCTTATGCGAGGATCTGATTCGACACATTTTGCACAAGTACCAAGAATTAACATTTTTGAAAATATAAAAATCAAAATCTCTCAAGTGACCATTGTTGCGATTTATAACGGGTGGCGCAAAAGTAATCCTGCTATCAGAAAATGCTATAAATTTTGCGATTGGCCCCTAATGTCAGTGGCAACTCTGGCGGCGGCCATTTACATGAAATCATATTCTCGACTTGATGTAAAAAAAAACTAAAAGACCAAATAAAAATAATCCACAAGAAGAATCAAAGTTTTTCATTTTTTTTTTTAATTACATCCAAAAAACATCGGAAGTTTACTTTTGCACCACCTGTTATAAGGAAATGTAGAGTTTATCCTTAAATCTGGCATTTTCTTAAATGTCAAACAAATGAACATTTCCCCCAATTTAATTCATGAATAATTTCCAAATCAATCCCAATAGGGGAAATCGGAAAACTGTGTATCCATCAAAATCTTGTTTATCTTTGCCCCTTTTCATATACATTTGTATATTTCAGTGTTTCTGTAATGCAGGCAATCTGCCAAATTTTCTTTCATATGTTCAAACGCATCTCTGATGTGCGACCATAATTGAAAATTTTCAAAACTACTGGGCATCGTTAATTAAAACGACTTCAGGAATCACTTCTCAATGTATAATAATCACCTTCCTGTGGGAACACATTTATAATTGGCAATTTGATATCCTTAATTCAGCGCACAACACAATTCCCACGAATTTCATCGAACACGCTATCAAGAGAGTATTCCTCAATACCAAAACGCGATATTGTATTGGCTGCAATACATACGTACATACATACATACATCAATAGCCATGGATTTATTTGCTAAAATTTGTGCAGATATGGGCAAAGCCATAAAATATCAACGAAATGATTTTGCTGGCCTTCAACAGATTTAGTGGCAATGGTGGTGTATTTCTTTATTTATTAATATATTTATTATAATAAAAAAATTGTAATAAACTAAAATATATCTTTCGTCATGTGGTAATGGCAGAAATACATATGTATGTGGTATCTAATGATATCCGTAATCTGTATGGTTTTCCTGTCGTACTAACACCATCTGTTCAGTGTATACCCAGAAGAAACAGTCCATTGAGATTCCCGACGTGCTATAAAGTCAAATAGGAAATTTTCTAAAAAGAATAAAAAAAACTACGAACAATTCTCTCAATCTCAATTGAAATTTGAGCCGCCTGTAGTCGTCTGCACTTGTGGTTCTCACGATATCGTTTTTAAAACTCTAAGTTTACAAATAACGAAATGGACTTGCTAGATCTCATGCGCTTAGATTCAACATACTGAATTTACCTGGTGTCTAAATATTTTTTTTGTTTCGTTAAAATAGTTTCTTAATGATTTCCATACGATAGCCTCAATGGTTTGAAAAGCTAAAATTAAGAAAGGCAAACCAGCTACCATACCCACATCATATGTTGGATACCCGTCTTACTTCCTGTGATGCTTCGCATTATTGCACTGCAATATTTTTGACCTTTCTGATACGGGAACACAGCAAGCGGTGCATCGTCGAATGGATTTAATGAAATTAATTACACCAACATTGCTGTTTCAATATGCAGCATAAATATTTGTGAACGCATCGTATCGATCGTTCTGTATTAACGTGTGTCTGTATGAGGGCTATGGACGTTTCTGCATATACCGGCGTAGGTGGAAACATAATTGGGTCGCGTTTTGCATAAACAAAAATATTGTGTTGGTTCGTGCAACTGCTAGCGCTCCTGACTAAAATCAAAATTACAGTATAAGTGTCTGAAGGAAAGTTAACTCCCATCAACCGTTTGGAATGTCCATAAACTCAAAGAAACTTCTGTTAATTTGCAGACTTGTCTATGTTTAGGAACGGTTCGAAAAGGTTGCAGTAATTGTATGTAAAAAACATTATCAATATCATCAAAATATTTCTTGGACGAGACATATCGGGCCCTGGCATACATGGAATTGAGGTGATTACTTACTTAATTCCCCTAATATTCCCTGAAGGAACTGGTGGGGAAATCACTGAGTTCTGCTCGATTTTATTTGTATACTCAGTGATCGGCATCTACTTTTTAGACCGGCTCCAAACGGCTAAGGATTTTTTTATAGAGAAAGCTTTATATGGTTTAGAGATAACTCTCTCACTCGTAAAGTCGCCAGCATTTACGAGGTGAAAGCAGATCTACTTTACGGATGGATCTGAGAAGCGGAAAAAAAATTAATCTAAAAAGTTTGTACCAAATAAATACAAGGTTCAATTTTGAGATAAATGATCGTATCTTTATTTCATAATAAAGAGGAAGGTATGCCATTAATAACACCGTGTTACACACATTCTGTCCTATGAACCAAATTTACTTTTTCGGAAAGAGGGGAAATAATAAAAATACACGTGTATCGGCGATTTTCATGTACACTTCAGAATTTTTTTTTTTCAAGTTTGATGCTCGTAGTGGCCTGTGTGAAAGCCTTTGGACCGATTTTTAACCCTTTTTCAGTGATCCAATCGAGCTGATTTTTGGCAGGCAGACTCGTGGAAATGTCTGCATCACGTCAAATTTTTTAAAAAATAGATTTTTATCAATTCTCAGATTTTCTTAAATTTTTTTTTAAATGGTTATCGTTTTTTTTAATATTTCAGTCAAAAAACATTTTTTTTCGTAAGGCTTAAGTAGTTTAAAAATTTGGAGTCTCTTCAAGTTATGCTAAGAAAAGTGAAAAAAATATTTTTTTTTTCAAAAATAATAAAAATTGGGGAAAATCTGAGATTTGATAAAAATTGTTTTTAAAAAATTTGACGTGATACAGACATTTCCACGAGTCTGCCTGCCAAAAATCAGCTCGATTGGATCACTGAAAAGGGGTTAAAAATCGGTCGAAAGGCTTTCACACAGGCCACTACGAGCTTTATACTTCAAAATTCTGACGTGTACTTGAAAATCGCCGATACACGTATCTTTTTATTTTTTCCCCTCTTTCCGAATATGTGCATTTGGTTCATAGGACAGAAAAAAAATCTATTTTTTGTAACACGGTGTAATGAAAAACAGCATCAGCCGAATGGCCACAACGGCCATTAAATAGTCCATAACCAAATCGCAAAATGGCTGCCCTTTGTCCTCGATAGCCTCACGAATTCTATCTTCGAGGTCTTGAATCGACGCTGGGCTGTTGGCGTTGACCTTATTCTTTACGAGGCCCCAAAGGAAGAAGTCGCAAGGAGTTAAATCACAAGATCTCGGTGTCCAATTGCGATCAACTCTTCGGTCCGGAAACTGTTCCCATAAAAGAACAATGGTTTCGTTGTGTTCCGACAAGGTGCTTCAAGACAACCCAAAAATGCTTTAGTTTTACGAACTGTAACTGCAAGATTTCCACGATTTTTGTGGTGAATTTTAATAATTTCAATGCGTTGTTGAAGCGTTTATCGTTCCATTTTTAATAATGGCGCAGTTTCTACTTGTCAAAGAATAATAACACCAAAATAACACCTCTTGTTGAAGAACCCTGTACATCGATGATGAATATAATCTTTCTGTACTACTCACAGAAAGAATGTGTGGCATGGAATCGCGGGAACACATAAGGGCTTACTAATCTTAATCTCAACAGCGTTATTCACATTAAACTGGACAAGGAACAACATGAAGAATATGAATTAATTTTATAATTCTCACAAACCAAATGTAAACAAAGAATAGGTCTTAATAGTACCAAATCGGAGACCTATAACGAAATCGATAGGTAATATATTTAATAACTTCCGACCTAAGAGTGAAAAGTCGCTAAGTCCACTTTTTGGCTAGAATTCGAGATAGGTTTAAAATACCTCGCTTTGAATACAAAAAACCAAGCCCAAATCCTGTTCTGTTGCTGAAACGTAAAAGCGCTAAGCCCATATCCAGTCTATAAAACACGCAAAAATAAACATATACTGAAAACATTCTCCCTCTCCTGTAAAATTTCACAATTTTTAATTCGACCCACTTTAATGTACATGTTCACCGATATGTTCATGTGTCTACGCATCGATTTCACTATCGGTATACAAAATTAAATTTTTAATGCTTGTAATTAAGGAGTTGTTATTTGTATGTACCCGAAATTATGATGGTGTGGCTGGAGGTGCTGCTGTTATTGCTGATGATAATGCAGATGAAGATGTCGATGTTGGCCCTATTAATATGAATGCAGTGGCGTTGAACAAATACAAGTTTTATTAATTTGTTTTTAATCGCAGTTATAATTATCGTTTTATCAATAATAACTCAGAGTATTCTTACGATATCCAAAAGCGATGTGAAAAAGAGAACTCTCCACCTTCAAACATATGGATTCACTTCTTGAGAATATCAGAATAACACAATAGTTTTATTAAAGTACTTATTATATTAAATACAAATTGTAGATATCTACAATGTGAATGTTAACCTTATGCATGTTTACTTTATAAACCTACTTAGTTTACGTAGAAGAACGAAGTGGGTTCAAAAAGAACAGTGAATAAATTGTTATAAAAAACTAACCCAGCCATAACACTGGACAATGATTGCTCGAAAAACTCAACACACTCACACTTTTTCTTTACCAATACACACATATTTTTGCTACGTCTGAACAATATCTGATCTCTTCCGACAATTCTTACCGATTTCACATACGAATTCCATGAGGAATCAGAATTCGGTCAGAATTCTGAACGACATTTCAAATTTCCCTTCAGGATTTCCCAAGATATTAATTCAGACTTAGGTTCGAAGTCTGTACGACGTGTCGGCAAAAACATCCCCTTTGACCGCTCCATATATTTTCCCTACCGATTTTGGTCAGAATTCAGATCCAATATCGGAAGTATTTGCCGAATTTCGTACCGATTTCTGATCGAACTCTGACAGTTTGGTTTGCTGGGCGGCCGACTGCCAATAATTTATGGTGTATGGCAACAGTGTGTTTTTTGTTTACTACTGCGGATGGCAAAAAACCTTGAGAGAAGTTGCTTATGCGACGACATTTTTCAAATGAACATGCAAGTGCCCATGTAGACCCTCAGTTTTTTTTTTCAGATGATTTTCGTTATTTTTCTTTTGTTTCGAAGACAATACATATGTGTACTTAACTGGCAACAAATTAATTGTACGTACAGGGAAACTTTGGCAGCTCCTTGGCCTTTTAAATAAAATATATTTTGTTCTGTTTCCATTAAGAGGTTTTCTGAATATCCTCAAAATAGACATTTAGACAAATTTATGAATGTTTGTCAAGGAGATTATACATCTGTGGGCTGATGCGTTGTCATGGTGGGTGAACAGTTTTTATTCGCCAAATGCAGTCGTTTTTGCTTCAAATCAGTATAAAATGACTAATTCAACTCGTTGGTCATCATTTCATACTATTGAAGGTAATCGATGTATTAGCATTGACAGTCGTTTGCTGTCTGTTAGCCCAGGAGTGCCGACTGCTTTGGCTGTCCCTTGGTATCTGATGAATCATGATTCCTCCTAACTGTTAAAAAACTCACAAAATTATCAAACGATCCTCGTATGTTCTGTCATATCAACCAACTCAAGTCCCATATTTAGCGATAAAGTCAATTTTCTCTTCGTGCCACACTTTAAGGCAATTCAACTTAAGGGCTGATAAGAAACGGAAAAGTATAAAAGACGTGACGTTGGCTGGAAAACGTTCGTTCGTGTACGAACGAGGAAAAAAGGTTGCTTGCCACGTAATGTCAAAATTCGAATTTCTTCCTGCAGTGGCGGAAATGCGATTGGTCGAACACGACAAGAGGAAGTGTTTGTTTACCAAAATGCTGTGTTTACATGGGAAATTGCTATAAAAGTAAAATGAATTTAACGGGAGCGTGCAAGAAATGTTCAGGCACAGCTTTTAAATTTGTTTAAGTCAATATAGGTTTGTAAAATTCTGCATAAGAATCTCTCTGTAGTGGGTCCAGGTGTGTTGTACAAATTGTCTACTTTGGGTGCCTCAAGTGTTTCCAGACTGACAGTACGAGCTACACAAAAAGAAGGTGTGCCATCTGCAATCTGCCAGTACGAGTTAACCACAAGAACGTGAGTTCTCTACACTTTTATGGAGTCTTAACATCAACACTCTGCTTAAAGTCATGGAGAAAGCGTTCTTCATTTTCCAAGTTGTCCAGCCAAATTATCAAAGACATTTGTTTTGATGCAAACTGCAATATTTTGTCAACATTTGGCTATCTACGCAATTGCAGATATTGTGCTGTTTTAAAATCTGCAGTTGTATAGCCACATCTCTAGGTTTTACCGTACGTATAGTTTGTATAATCTCTGATTATTTTAATATTTCGGAATTAATAAAGAATTGTTGGTCAAATTACATTATTATCACGAATTAGTCTCATAGGACCGGTTTTCAAATGTAGGCAACTCCTCAAAATTGGTATAGATTTTTTTTTTAATAAATTTCCCAAATTCCTCAATTTGCTATATTTTCTACAATTTCAAATAGACGCTGAGCTTATTGTTCACCTGTCAGATTTGAGAAATTTAGTTCAAAGTGGGATTTTGAATTGTCAACTTCGGAGGTGACTGGGGAGGGGAAAACGTATAGGGTTAATCCGTCGCTTTGAATTCTAGATAATTCGACTGTGTATTTTATAACATACTAAAATTCCATACCATACCATAGAAATATTTTCCATTTGTTCATAACATCTGATATATGATTAAATGGATATACCTGAAAAGAAAAAAAGAAAAGATAACATTAGTAATTTAAAACGGAGATACATACAAGTCGACTGCCATATAAATTATTCCTAGTGATTATTGTGGTTGCAATGTTAAAAATAACGCCTGTATTTTACAAGTGTGTTAGGATGGGATCTATGACAGGAAGACGAATGGAGCGTTGCAAAAAAAATAACAATTAACTATTTTCTCAAGTCTTGTATTTAACGATCTTTTAAAAGCTAAAAGTTATCCTAAAGTAGGAAAATTAAATAAAAAAATAAATAAATATTAATTTCGAATGAAAACACAACGAAGGCAAACTATTAAATAAGGATTTGAATTTTAGTTTTTGTTAAATTTTTTATCTTGGTTTTTGCGCTGGTAAATGCCAGATTAAGATTGGATTACTTACTGTCATTTTCATTAAAGAATAATTCAGTAAATACAATCAAGTTAAAAAAAATCAGTCAGTTCGACTTCTTCGGATCAGGGCTTCCGATCGACCCATCTTTCGCTGACCCATCATTTCACTCCATTTGAAAACAAAAAACCACTTGCATTCGACTATAACACGCAATAACAAAAACACATGATCATAACAAAAACTAGCAATTTTTCTTAGTTTGTGATCATTTTACGTTGGATGGCAAATGTGAATGCGCCCCGGTAGGCGAGTTGGTAGCGTGCTTGCCTATCAGCGTGGGGGTTGTGGGTTCGATTCCCACCAGAGGCTTTGGTCTGTCGCTGCAAAAATCAAGCCAAATAGTCTTTGTCACTCGGTTTATCCTTGGACCCAAAATTAGAATATAAAATTTACTTTGTATTGTAATTAATAAATAAAAAATAATAATAAAAAAATAAACAAGTTGTGATTTGCAGCGGAAAATAAAATCAGATTGATTAAAGGAATATATTTTCGAACAAATAAAATAACAAAATTTAAAGTATTCGAAGTTATTTTTTTACTATTCATCTTCGGATTCAGAGGTTGAGTGTAAAGTGTAAATAGGCATTTGTTTTTTTCGGTTCTTTGCCAAATGAAATCCGAAAACCAAATTCTGCTCTCCATTAGTCATATTCATATAACTCCTACAACATTTAATATCAAACACAATGAGCTTACATTTTGATTGTCAAACTTGTACAAAGAAAAAAAGAAAATTTAGTTTTCGAAGCTAGCGGAGCTATCGACAGAATTCGCAAAACAATTTGTAGACTGCAGTAATAGAAAAAGTGAAGTTAACAATGGAAAACTGTCTATGACGGATGACGTGATTAGGTCCCACGTCATATCGTTTGGCCTTGTTTGTTGTTGCGAATGTCAATCTTGTAGGAAATTGAATGCGTTTGAATTCAAAATTGTAGTTTCAAAAATTTGCATTGCACCAATTACAAGCGGCGTTCTACCTCGATTTCCACTGATACTATGTCTACATTTTATGAAAACGAAATAATACATTTCTTAATACAGCCCTTACATGGTTTTCGAGGTTGATCCGTCTAGTGTTATGGCAAACTGTAAAATAACGTCTATCACCAAATCATGTTCACACAAAGAAGACCTAATGAAAATTCCAATATCAGTACAAAATCACTGCCACAACACTCTCAGTAGTCTCTTAATGTACACAAATCCTACTGGAAACTTGTACCACATCAATTCATTGAGGGGGGGGTCAATGATTTGCATAAACAGAGTCTCTGTTGAAATCGATGAACCACAAAATCCAATAGAGATTAACACACAACTGTTTGGTCGGTTTTCAAATGCTAGCCAAACTAAAGATGTCAACCCAGCTGCATCATATGTGCTGGCGATGGAGCAATTAACATTTTGTAACCGACCGACAATTATCTTCTCAAATGACTTTGCACGGACACCCAAGCCCAAGAAGAAATTGAAATTGTCGACAAATATTGGGTGTTGCTTCAACAGGAGGAAGACACTGCAAATTGTTATATCAAGATTGACATAATTACTCTGGCAAGTGTTGGCCTGATGTATGGCCCAAACATACAATTTTCAACTGTGACAATTTAAGAGAGACGGAAATAATTCTAACAGAATTTATAGCGTCACTTTAATCGTATTTTCTATAGGAAACCCAAAATACTATAGTATGTAATTCATTTTATCATCGGTTCACTGCTACGTATGAGTGTTGTGTAATTTCTAATCGAACATTCACAAATCACTCATACGCCACCCTCATGCCTCTCTGACCGGGCCACTTTCAATCAAATGCCTTCAACGCCATGTTTGCCAACATCAAATGGCGGTAGTACAATATTTGAAAATGAAAGAACATTTATTTCAATCACTTCAAAGAATGACAAGTATTATCCATTTAAAAAAAAAACAAAAATAATGTGGAAGCTGCAGATGTTTAACATCAATTGTTGTACTGCTACAACAACGCGATACCCAAGCAGATCCCTTCAAGTCAGTCTCTGGCTGCGATGATAAATTGCAATATAATATTGAAAGAAAGCAAACCAATAAAGTTGGAGGAGTAGAAAAAAAAACCGACACTCTAACAAACGACTGCTAGCCGAAAAAGGGGCAAACTGGCAATAGAGCAGAATGAAAATATATGGAAGCATTGACATACTTGGTCATCGGGGAGGGTTGCCAGGTGGACAGCATACAAGTAAGTGGATGGGAAATAACACTTGACTGGTGTCAAAATTCGAGAAACATTAACAGAAGTTAACAGAAGAAAGTAACAAGAAAACAAATTAAATGGAGCGAAAGTCAAACAAAATGGTATTTCTATACCTCTGCTCTTCCTAAAGAAACAAATATTGATTGAATGTTAGTTATATTATGATGGGGGCAGTATGATAACTGCCCGCCCCTTGGAACATCACTTATAGTTGATTAAAAATCAACCAATTACGCCAACGTCATGATTTAGATTGACAATCTCGTACATTTCTGGGAAAATTGAAAGCTCGTCAGCTAATCAAGTATTAGTAATTGCAAAAAAAAAAACAGAAACTATCGCCGAAAGACTGAACTCTCAATTTCAGTGGTAACAAAGAGCTTTACCCGATTCCGTTGCCGAATATTCGGGTCAAAGAGATCGCACCAAAAATTTGAGATGTTAAACAATTTTTTGAATATAAGTGCCGCCGAATATTCGCGCCAACCAAAAGAGATTGCAGCGAAGAAAATCATCAATAAAATCCATGGAACATATTGGCCGATCTGATGACTATTGAGCTTGAGGTGGTTGAGACTTCAGACATCTTACCCGCGTACAGGTCACATTTTAAATGAATAGTTGGACATGAAAATCCATCCGTGTGCTAGGTACAGCGATTTGCCACTGTCGACCATATATGCATCCATTGGATTGATTCAAATCAAATGGAGATATTCAACCGAAGGTATTTTTAAGTCGTTTCTTAACCGTAGACGAAACTTTGACCCCGCACAACAACCAAAGAAGACCAAGGTGAAACAGTCTGTCGACAAAGTCATGGTGCGATTTTTTTTTTTAAAAAAAGAATAGAAAACGCTGTCATTCACTGTATAATATTATTCACATAAAAGTAAGTGGTTGATAGTGCAGTCTTTGGGTAAAATCGCTCTTTATTTAAAACAAATACAACTACATGTTTGAGAAGAAGAAATATATCATACACATTTCCCATATCATTCTATGAAGCAACAGACTGGATCTTCTCTCAAGTCAGTGAACTGTGTGCTATATACCTAATTTATATACCTACCGACAGGGACCTACGACTAATGTTTTTCTAAAAACGTTTTACATGTGCTAGAGATTACTCGTTTTCTTGTAAAGACGCCAGCATTTACGACGTGTAGGTGGCAGAGAAATCGGTTCGACGCACAGTAGTCCAGAATCCATTGCCATCGGTCAAAAGTCTGTAACTTTTGATCTAGTAAATATTTTTGAGTTCTGTAACAAACTTGTTGCGAGCGGGGACTAAGCAATTATTTATTAAAATTTATTAAATTTAAAAATCGTATAATTGAATATATTTTAAAAATATTTTCCAAATCGACTACTTCTTGTATTTTTCGATTTTAGAGGAGAGAACATGCTTTTATTTTTATTTTTTGTTATTAATTTGTTTATACATTTTAATTATTGTTCATGCATTTTAAAAAATTTCCATTTTTTCATATTAAAATTGTTCACCTTTTTGAGATTTTGAAATTTGATTAAAATGTAATATAATTTCTACGCATTCGAAAAACTATTGTACTCATTTTTTTATTACCTAATATGTTTTCAAATGTGAGAAAAATGAACGGACGTTTATTTCGTAATAAAGAGGAAGGTAAGCCGTTAAAATAAAAAATAACATAATCCAAACGGACCTCATACAGGAACATATTCTTTTTATGAAATTTTCCATAACCAAACCTCAAAGTGGCTGCCCTATGTCCTCGATAGCTTCAGAAATTCTATCTTTGAGGTTGAGGTTGATGAAAGGCCGGCTTGAGTTCTTGTGTTAACGGAACTTTATAAGCCTTAAGACCCAAGTCTTTATGCAAAATACGGTGTAATGACGTTTGTGGAATGCCCAATTTCAAAGAACGACGAGGAATGGACAAATCTGGATTTTCTTCAACACTTTGGGCCACCTTAGTAAAATTCTCAGTTGTTCTTGAGAGACGTACATGGGTTTTATTCTTCACATCACTATCTTGTCCCAACAGCTCGAATTTGTCCACCAATTTCTGTATTGCCGTCCGACAAGGCGCTGCACGACGACCCAAAAATGCTTTAGTTTTGCGAACTGTGACTTCAGGATTCTCACCATTTTTGTAGTGAATTTTAATAATTTCAATGCGTTGTTGAAGAGTGTGTCGTTACATTTTTAGTAATGGCGAAGTTTCTACTTGTCAAATGTCAAAGAATTAAACCTTGAAATATCGCATCTCTTGAATATGGAAATCTCTTTATTTTAAAAATATCGATTTTGAAAAAAAAAACACATTTAAATTTGGACCACCACAAATAATAATGATTTGGAATGGTGGAAATGTCCCTCATTTTAACTCACAGGCCCGCCCATTATTGCACACTTTGAAGACAGGGTACATTTAGTACAAAGGTTCAATTTTAATCCCCAAAAACCGAATTAATCAGTTTTTCTCAATAACTCAGCGAATTTCATTTCTTTAAATGCCAGATTTTATTGCAATATGTGTTGATTGGCCGGAGCTATGGGCAAAATATTCCCGCATCGGCGAATTTAAGGGAGAAATCCCCATGCTTTTAACCCAAAACGTTAGTCACTAAATTTGTTTACAAACAACAAATGACAGTTAAAAGTATAGGAATATTACTGTCAATCGAAAGTGTTTGACCAGTTCTTTGGCCGATAAATACCTCGCTCACTCCCTAGAACCAATTTTTTGCAGAACTCAAAAATACTCAAATGATTAGAGACTTTGAATCGATAGTATAAGGTTCTGGACCACTGTGCGTCGGTAAGAGGTTTGTTTCCCGTGAAGATGTCATCACTAAAGCCAATGTCTATATGAGGACATTAATCAGAATGAATGAAAAATTTTGGAATAAATCATTTGTTTTTGTGAAAAATATCTTTTCTGCAAAAAGTAATGAGAATGTCGAATTCTTTTAATGTACAATACTCACCGTAATTTGGGTGGGCAATATCATTAAAATAAAATATTTATTTACCCCCGCATTCATACAAATTTATAAAAAAAATTATAAATGTGTCAAAATTGTTTTTGTATTTTCACACATTATCCTTTAAGTTGGCTCTATAGTTGATGAACGGGCCATCAGTCCATTAAACTACTTATTGTTTGTGATCATTTGATAACTTTTTTGTTATCACATTTGCTATAGTTCATACGAGAACTTTTGGTGATGGAGAACCTATCAATCTTGTCGGAAATTCTCTTTCAACGAATAGTTCAAATTCTGGAAAAGAAAGTAATGTCGGGAATATTTACATTGTGGCACATGACCGGAAAATGCAAATCCACAAACGGTTCCTTCAAAGTGACTACTGTATCTTGAGCTGTTTCAGCTGAATCCATGTCTCCTGCGGTTCCATTTCAAAAATCGTTCACTATGGTTCTCTATCATTCACCACTTCCCAGCCTCGAAAAAAACCCGTTGACATCAAGCTTTAACGTGAAATAAGTAGCAGGTGTTCAAAATCGTCCAGGATCGTGGAGAGGACTTTTTTTCTTTCTTTCCAAACCCTATTCAATAACACCAATACAATTTGAAACACCTAGAGAAACAAAAGAATGAATACCAGAGATAGTAAACTGAAGTAAATACTACGACAGGAAAAGAAACGCAATAAATAATTGCACACAGACATGCAAATGCAGACACGTACACAGACAAACTGTGCCATATAAATCATCTTACTCCTGGAATGAACATCAATTTTCATTAAATATTCACTCGATTTATTTCTTAACACATTTACTCTTCTATTGCCAACATTCCACACACACTTGCCTATACCTTCATATGACATAACATGGTTTATGGTTATTTTGCATCACCAACACATACACATACTCACCACACACACTCACCATCTACACACACTCACACGGCGACATGTGGCTGAGTAGTTTCCCCCCCCAAATGAATGCAATTTCTTAGCTTTTCATTTCATCTTTTATTATTTTTGCTCGTCTTTTTGCTTGCTGGGTTGGGTGGTATCCCACATAAAAAATGCATAAATATTTAAATTGCATTTCTCTTTTCATTGGTAAATGGTAACAGTAATACAGAAATAGAAAAAGTTTTTTATTATTCCAATAAAACAGGAATGGAACGATGATGATGGAGAAGAAGAAAAACAGCAGACTGCCAGTTGCCCCCGGTGATGCATTTGAATGGATATGCAAAGGGTGTTCCATTATCGACTGAATACGTTTCGATTAAGTTAGCAAAATGTAAGATCTGATGGAACTATACATAAAGGAAGTCTAATAACTGAGTATAAAATCCTGTTGCTAAGATTTTCCTTTTTCCACACCAATTGCAACACCAAAATCCAGTGACTGGGGACCCTATGCTTGCAAATATTACAGACAGTACCTGTTAGCTTTATCTGGTCAAAAATTGGGATAAAAGAAGAATTTTCCCATACCCAAATCCTGGAAAAGATACATGACAAAGAAACATATTACATATGAAGGTAAGTTCATATTTCTAAACGTTGCAATTGGTTAAGAGGTTGGGGTAAGGGGTCAAGACGTCAGAACCAGCTTGTCCCGCCGCTTTAATGGAAGGGACGTTGTTTAAGAATTTTTGGGAAAAATCATGTTGGCCTTTTTGGGGAATTGTAAATATATTTTTGAGAATTCTTCATTTGGTGTATTTGTCAATTTATTTTTGGGGGCATTTTTCATAGAGCTACAACACAGCGGGGTGTCCCTTTCAGGAGCGACCCTACAGCACACGAAGGCGAATATCACGAATGAGTTGGGCACCCACACAAACAAATGTAAAACAGGATGATCTTAAAAACAGAGTGCAACATCGTTCATGTCGGTATGCGAAGATTGCAAATCTCGGCTGCTTTGTTGGATTTGCTGGTTGGAAGTTAAATACCGTCGTAAGTCAACATTCACTTAAATCGAATCCCTTTTTATTATCAGTGGGCAGGGTGGTGAATAGCCCTATTAGCGTTTTGTGAGCAGCAACCTACCAAAACCTGGATCTCGTGTGGATTCTCTGTTTCTGAATACTGACATTTTTGGTGATCAAAAAGTAATCAAAGACTTCACTGATTTGCGCTCTGGCACGCTTATTTAGTGAGCTATAAGAGTTTTAAGTAACAAATCACATACATCACTCCTCATTGCGGGTGTTTAGGGAGTTGTAAAGGGCTATATGAAAAATACAAAAAATGAAAAATGCCCGAAAAAAATGAAGAATGTCCCAAATGAAGTATGAAAAATCCCCCAAAATAAGTTTTTTTAGAATGGCTACGTCTTATTGTTACAAACAGAAAAATTGCTCTGAAAAATCCCCCTCAAAAGCCCAATATGAAAATGTCCAAAAACATTCTGCCAAATCCTCCAAATATTATGAAAATAATTGGAAAATTAAAATTAAATTTTAAAAAAAAGTCAAAAATACGAAGAATCGCCCCAAAATTAAAAACGAAAAATGAAATAAACGGTTTTCCAACAAGATGTGTTAATTTGAATCACCCGGTATTTCGGTAGCTGTCATTTTTGAAGTTTTTATTCTTTGACATTTGTCTACACCATTACTAAAATTGGAACGATACACTCTTCAACAAACACACTGAAATTATTAAAATTCACTACAAAAATGGTGAAAATCTTGAAGTCACAGTTCGTAAACCTAAAGCATTTTTGAGTGGCCGTAAAACACCTTGTCGGACCACAATACAGAAATTCGAGCTGTTGGGACAATTAGTGATGTGAAGAATAAAACCCGTGCACGTCGTTCAAATACAACTGAGAATATTGCTGCCATAGACCAAAGTGTTGATGAAAACCCAGGTTTTTTTGATCTCCACGTCTTTCTTTGGAATTGGGCATTCCACAAACGGCATTACACCATATTTTGCATAAAGACTTGGGTCTTAGGGCTGATAAAGTTCAGTTAGCACAATAACTCAAGCCAGCCGATCATCAACAACATCGTGTCTTTGCTCATTTGGGTCCTTGAAATGCATGAAAATGATCCGGAATTCCATCGAAATAGTATTATCTTGACTGATAAGGCCCATTTCCACCTCGGTGGCTACGTCAACAAGCAAAATTATCGGATCTGGGGCAAGGGGCCAAGAGTTATTGTTGATAAGCCTCTCCATCCTCAACGTATGACTGCTTGGTGCGGTTTATGGTCGGTTTATGGCGGGGTCATTGGACCTTACTTTTTCAAAAATGAGGTTGAAGCAACGTTACGATGAATGGATTGGGCTATCGGACGATATGGATATTGATTGACGTTGGTTGATATTGATCGGGACAACGTTTACTTTCAAAAACGTTTACTTTCCGGACCATGTTATCTCTCGAAGATGTGATCACGAGAACTTGTGATTTAATACCTTGCGACTTCTTCCTTTGGGCCACGTGAAGGATGAAGTCTACGCCAACAGCCCAGCGTCATTTCAAGACCTCAAAGATAGAGTTTGTGAAGCTATCGAGAATATAGGGCAACCGATTTGGTTATGGAAAATTTAATGAAAAGGATATGGTCCAGTAAGCGTGGTCGTGGTGGCCATTTGGCTGATGTTGTTTTTTTTATTATTAACGGCAGACCTTCCTCTTTATTATGAAATAAACATCCGATCATTAATCTCAAAAAATTTAATTTTTATTTGAATACCAAAATAACACATCTTGTTGGAAATATTTTGGCGATCACGGGTATGAAAACACTTTAAAAGCTCGCCAAAACTAACGTTGTGATCCGATTGGAATGATCGTGGACTTTTTAAAAATGGAACATCAATACCTACATCAATATGCTGAGATGTGTAGGATATCTATTACACGACCAGAGTTATAAACAATCTTAAAATTCTTCCAAATTCAGCCGATCATGGTTTAGTATTTTTAATCTGGCTTCAAACTGTTTATCTATCTAGGAATATTCTAGATAATATAGATATAAACTAGGAGTCATAATAATAATGCAGTCAATGCTTTACCCCAGACTTTTTACGGTAGTGTGTTATATAATCTCTAGGACATATAATCCTTTAAGATGCCCTAACCATAAGGCCTAGTTTATTTCCTTTGACAACTCCTTTTTTTATTTTGCCATTTAAAGTTCAGTCATGCCAGTCTAACGGAGAAATTGTACAAAGTATCTCCATAACCATTACTACATGTACCTGCATATGTTTTGAATGTATGTGTGATCTCGAGTGAGCGTGAGTGAATCGTAGGTCTCCTGTAAAAGAAAATTTGCATACGTTTGCCTTATTATCTTAGGAGCCATCAAAGGTTAAATGCACAGGGAGAACTTAAGCACACACACACACATCTATGTATGAGGACAACTGCATTTTAAACACTCACACACCGGCAAATGTAAATTGATGTTGGTGAGGGCGCAATTTAAAAAGGATTTATTTGCATATTGATGACATGAGAGCATCAGCAACAACAACCACAACGAAAATGGAAGGAATCTCATCGAAAACTTTATCACAATTGCAATTACACTTTGTTGGTGTCTAAAACAAACCAAGCAATGTCATCATCACTGCTCTGTTGGGTCTTGCATTTCAAATACTCTTAAATTCTGATTGAACAATTGAATTAAATTTAACATTTCTTTAATTTAATTGTAAATTTAAAAAAAACATTTCCCAACTATAAAATTCCCTTTTTTGTCATTTTGCCTTTTTAACGAACAGAATTCAGGTCACATTACAACTTTTTAACATGAGCACTGCAACTCGTATTAAATACTCCATCCAAAGTGTCGCCTTAATGTCCTTTTCATGTTTGTGTATGTGTGAGATGGCGCTTGTAAGTGCTTCTCTCTCTCTATGTGTTTGTTTGTTTGTGAGCAACCATAAGTATTACTTTTTATGAGTTTTTAATGTCGGTTAAATGCTGTTTCAAGGTATGCCGGAGCAGGGGCAAGAGCAGGAACCTGAGCTTTTAAGCATTTTCGTTTTTGTGACGTTGTAATATTTTTTATGGACTATCTTGCAGAACATTAAAGGTATTTGTGGAATGTAATTTTTTAAAATATATATCATTAAAAAATGAATGGAAGCAAATGAACAAGTATAAGGCAATATTTATATCTACAATGTGAAAAGAAATTAATTTCCAGAGATAAAAATAAAAATAAATTTGAAACTGACCGCATTAAAATGTTTTCCTGGTCACTGGCTAAATTGAATTCAATTACTCAGTTTTTCCTTGAACTTCAAACCAAATGATTTTTGACGAGCCGGATTGTTTGGCGACTTATCGATGGAAAAGTTAACTGAATATTCAAGTAGAAAAATAAAGATTTTATGACAATTAGGCAAAAAGTAATTTGACAAAAAAAAAAAATGTTGTATTAAAAAGTTATTCTTTCTTAAGAGCCCTTAGATGGTCAACAGTTTACGATAGTACCAGGTGGTTTTTTTCAGACGTGTTTTTTTCAATCTGACCACATTTTTTTCGGAGTTGGTCAATGGGGACATGATTAATGACTTTTTCGTGCCTGAATTGGAGGATGTTGATGTGGACGATCTTCTGTTCCCATATGACGGCACTACATGCCATACATCCAACGAAACAATCAAGTTATTGAAGGAAACTTTTGATGAGCGCATTATCTCGCGTCGTGGGCCTATTGCGTGGCCTCCAAGATCGTGCGATTTAAGACCGCTGGACTATTTTTTGTGGGGTTATGTGAAGTCGCTTGTCTATGCAGATAACTCCGACACGATTCGCCTTTTTGGAGGCGAACCGGTAATTCTCTCTGCTCTTGTAAGTGAGACGGATGATCCTCCAAGCCTAAAAACGCAATAGTGAAAGCTTTAACAGTTTGGCATCAGGGAAGTACAGAAGGTGCTTGGTTGTGGATGACTTCATTTTCTTAGTCATAGGTTAGTTATTTTTTAGTTCATCTCACTTACGTCCGGGAAAATCCTGTCATGTTCAGACCCATCTTTAAAAGTTACTGGGGCCTTGGCAGACAAGCTGTCGGTACCATATACGGCCTTCTTCATGATCGACAGTATGGCTTTCGTATACATCAATCTACAGGAGATCTGATGGCGTTCCTTTCGGAGCGATGTGGTCGATCCATTCACTGCCTTGGTGAAAGTAAGGGCGTGGCTCCGGATATTTCCAAGCCGTTCGATAGGGTCTGGCACTGAGCACTCATATCAAAACTTACTGAATTTGGTGTCGATAATATCTTCTCTCGATTCACATCGAGTTTTCTCAGGGATCGCTCTATAAGAGTTGTTATAGATGGGAGATCAGGGGCTCCAAAGACATCATTGCAGCTTCTGGTATCTGTTCGTCAGATATCCTTCGTCTGGTCCCTGAAGTTAGAACATTTAGCCGGAATATTTGACTATCCAGGGTCTCTCATCCCTTCATTGTGAAATGGCCGGTTGACCGGACGACGCACTACAGAGAAAATTCGTTCTTCAGCCGGACTGTTCGTATGTGGAATAATCTTGCTGCAAGTGTCTCTTTCCGCGACTGAAATGGTTCTCATATGGTAGATGTGGAGGGTATGACAAACAATGTATCTAAGAGTAGTGTGTAGTAAGAGTGTCTTGTTTCCAAATTCCTACAACATTTCGAACAAAACAATTTCTTACGTAGATATTGAATATTTTGAAGTCAATTTTATAATATTTTAATAAAAATATTCATATCTCAGCTTTGCAAGCATATCGGATTTATTTCGTTATCCTCGTTTACTCGCTATTTGTTATCGGTGCAGATAACCGCACCGTGTGCAACTCAAGCGTCACTAGTGCCCAAGTCCAACATAGTTGATGTGTTGAAAATTGTTGTTGATCGGGAAAGTGGACCAAAAGGAAAAAGTTACCAAAAGTTAGTTAAAAGAAAATTTAAATTTTCTCTTGAATTGAAATTGCAACTTATTGTAAGAGTTTGACGACATTGTGGTTCAGGACTTATGGGATATGGGTAGTCATGGGCTCGGACCCAGGTTCAAACCAGGGTGAGACTGTCGGGTTCTTCTTGTAGAATGTTTTCGCCTGAGAGAAGTTTTACTTCATTTCCCTCTTATACATGCAATAATTTCGGCGCGAGAGGAATATAAAGGTTTCGCAATACATTAGCAGTGATTGTCAAATATTTGGTAGTTGTCACTTTCTTGCCTATTAAAATGTAAATGAGTTTTTTTCATTCAAAACATGCGGTGTCAATGTCGCTGATGTTCGTTTGACTTCCGTGTGGTGGTTGCTATGAACGCCTTCCAATTGTCCAATTTTAGTTCGGCAACATTTTTATATCATGTTTAGGGTTTTTAATTTCCCGACCATTTCCATCTACCGGGATTTAGGAATTTGTTCGACGTCTTCAAGGGAATTCCCATGACTTGATTTTCTTTATAAAATTGAATAACAAAATTACCATTTTCCAAACAAAAAAAAAAGATTTTAGAATGTTACTGTGTTTTTTTCAACCAATCCTAAAACATGTAAATAAAAACTTGAAATTAAATTCAAAAATCCTAAACAATTTGTATTTATAAAAAAAATCCCAGACAATTTAAGTATAAGCAGATCAACTACTTCAGGAATGTTTCAGGATGAACAAAATCGTATAATTTACCGGTTTAGAACCAGAATCACAGTTGTAGAAAGCGCGTAAATTCGTACATATGTAGTTGAACTTATTGGCATTATTTTATTCCCGGAAATCCTGACCAATAATCCTGGGAAGTAAACAATTTTCAAATTTCCGGGCAAATACGTCCAGGAATTCACGTGTTTAAAAACTCTAATCATGTACCAATCCAGTCAACTCTAATATTAAAAAGGATCCGCCATCTACCGTTTTGTTGAACGAATTTTTGTTTACAAAAATTGAAGAGCAGGATATTGGCAACATTTGGTTTCAACAGGACGGCGCTACGTGCCACACAACCGAAGCTGCACTCGATGTTTTGCGCCCTGTTTTTGAAGATCGCATTATCAGCCGCAGAGCTTATGTCGTTAGGCTACTGCATGGCAAGCCGAGGCAGCCATTTAAATTAAATTATTTTCCATTATTAACCGGAAGGATTGTACATTCAAATAAAAACAAAAATTTGAGAAAATATCCAGTAGTTTTTTTATAGACTTTTCAAAAAAAAAAGTTATTTGGCGGACCCTATACAATTAAGTGTCCTATTTCAGCCCATTGTAGGCCTTTGTAAAGACCAAAAATACACAAAGTTTTCTGAATAATGGTTTTTACAGATCCACCATTTTCGTAGTAGATTAAGAGTGTACGATTGTCGAGTGATATGGAACAGATTTTTCTACCAAATTAACAGTTTATTTGTGTGGGCCCTGTATGAAAATCTATCCCGACGCATTTCCTTTCTTAGTGATCTGTACAACAAAACAAACTCCATACAAGGAATTTTGTTCATGAATGATGATTTCGAAATATTATTTTTTTTTATCGCAACTCGCTATTTAATGAAATTCCATAGAAAATTTTACAACTTTCTTAACAAAAAACAAGTGGACAAATAGTAAGTTCGGCCGGGCCGAATCTTATATACCCTCCATCATGAATCCTTAAAAAGTCAATAAATAAGAAAACCAGTGAAAAAGTTGCAGTCGGGTAAACCGACTTATATATACCCTCACCCTCATTAAAAACATACAAGTCTCATATTTCAAAGTATCGGAAAGTTAAATGTGTGAGTAGCTACCATCATTTGATGTAACATCTGATGAAAAGTCATAATAGCAACCTAGAATACCGAATGTTTTAGAAAAATATAGTATTACATGATTTTACAAAAAGGACGGAATATAAAGCAGAGTTTTTACTAGAAAATTGTATGTAGTTAAAGCTTTACTAAATATAGAGTTTCGGAAAGAATCGTTGATCGAGTTTATATATTTATAATTTCTAAAGTGGGTGCAATGGTACATTTGTATGGGAGGTACCAGAAAAGGAGTTGCCAGACTGCCAAGTTTTTGTCCAAAACGTAGTCCAGTTATACCATTACTAAATACGGAATTTGGGCAGATCGCGTTGGTCGTATTGAAAGTATTACACGGTTTACAATGGGTGGAATGGTAAATTTGTATGACAGGTACCAGAAGGGGAGTTGCCAGACTTCCAAGTTTTTGTCTAAAAATTTGTCTAGCTATACTTTTACTAAATACAAAATTTGGGCAAAATGTCGTTGGGCATATTGGTGTTATTACACGATTTCTAAGGCAGGCGGGATGGTACATTCGTATGGGAGGTACCAGAAGAGGAGTTGCCAGACAGCCAAGATTTTGTCGGAAACTTTGCCCGGTTATACCTTCACTAACTACGGATTTTGGACAAGATCGAACTTGCAAGTGTTGATATTATTACACGATTTATAAAGTGGGCGAAATAGCAGATTTGTATGGGAGGTACCCGAAGGAGAGTTGCCAGACTGCCAACTTTTTGTCCACGACTTAGTCTTACTATACGTTTACTAAATACAAAATTTGGGCAAGATCGCGTTGGGCATATTGGTGTAATTACACGATTTCTAAGGTAGGCGGGATGACACATTTGTATGGCATGTACCAGAAGGGGAGTTGCCAGACTGCCAACTTTTTGTCCAAAACTTAGTCTAACTCTACTTTTACTAAATACAATATTTGGGGAAGATCCAACTAGGCGTGTTGATATTATTACACGATTTCTAAAGTGGGCGAAATAGCAGATTTGTATGGGAGGTACCCGAAGGGGTGTGGCCATATAGCCCATTTGCTATCCCATAAGCAGTTTTGGGAAAATATTAAGCCATGCCAAATTTCAGAGTGATTGCTTAACTCTTTCGAAAGTTATCGTGCGTACCAGCAGGACAGACGGACATGGCTCAAACGATTCAGGAAGTCATAAAACGAATTTGGTTCAAAGACACCTGGGGTCTAATGTGGATATTTCTATGTGTTACACTTTTGAGCCGTATCAAATGATATATACCCTCCCACTGTAGGGTGAGGGTATAACTAACTGAGTTTTTGGGCCGCTCGTGACCCGATAGTCCCAGGAACCCGATCACAAATTTTATCCAAATCATGAAAATAAATGCATATTTGGGTTCGCGAGAAAATTTCGTTGCATTTCGATACCCATATGTCCATGTTTGTCAAGGGACGGTTTTTGGGCCGCTGGTGACCCGATAGTCCCAGAAACCAGATCAAAAAATTTAGTAAAATCGTGAAAATAAAGGCATATTTGGGTTCGTGAGTAAATTTCGTTGCACTTCGATACCCATATGCGCATGTTTATCATGGGCCCTTTTTTGGGCCCCAAGGGTCCACGGAACCCATGAGCACGCCCATTTTTGGGATTTTTTCCCCATCTATAAATTATATAAACTTAGAACTTAGATGTAGTGAAAAAAAATATTTGAAAAATTTGATTATGGCCGGAATATATTTAGTCCCGTAAAGGAGAACTTTTCCCCCTTTGGTCCGATATGGCCCATTCTCGAACTTAAACAAAAGCAAACTAAAGCAAAAAACATCTTCCTACAAAATTTCAGCTTTTTAGGGTTAGTCGTTCGCGCTCTATCGTGATTTCAACAGACAACAGACGGACGGACGGACAGACGGACAGACGGACATCGCTAGAATGTCTTAGAATGTTACACTGACCAATAATATATATACTTTATAGGGTCGCAGATCACTCTTTCGAGGTGTTGCAAACGGAATGACAAACTTAGTATATACTCCATCCTATGATGGAGTGTATAAAAAAAGATATATAGCCAATTCAATTGTATGGCACACGCACACGCTTTTATGCTTGATCACACTAAAAAAATCATATCCTAAAAATTTTCTTTTTGGCGCTTACGTCTTTTTCGCCGTTAAGGCTCGATATGTTAATTACGCCCAAATATTCAAGATTATCGAAATCGACTGAAAAACGATTTAAAACATTCTGATTTCTCGTTTGCGTATGTTTCGTATTTTCATCAACGTTTTGTTTTTTTCCTGTCTGTCGCATTTATCTTTGCTTCCCCTTTAAATGCCCTTCTAATTGACATTCCTCATTGTTCCACCACAGTCTGAAAAGAAGAGAAATCACATACTTTGCTTATTCTTTGGAAAAGCGATGTACACTGACATAAGTTCGGATAAGTACTTTATCAATTTCTATGGCGAAACTCCATCGATGTGTGCAAATATGACCTACATTTACACAGGAAAAAATAATGTTTCCAGATTCACTGCCTGTTTCCATCAAACAAATTTGTTCGTTCGTTACAAATCGTCAATATTGGAAGCGTTATAAAATGGGCTTCAGACATTATTCTATTCTGGTTTTCGGATATATGTAAGATATGAACATCTGACACACAACCTCAAAAGAATGAGCTCTCACTACTGTCAAACATCCAATTTATTGCGCCTTCACTTTTGACAATTTGTAACGAACGAACAAATTCGTTTTATGGAAACCGGCAATCAATTAAAATATTCAAACCAAAAATTATTTATACAATTTTCGAAAACAACAAAAAATCTCATCAAACTTGGAGATATTTCATATGAATTTTTTTGTTTTGTCATTCATTAAATTATATTCCAACAGTTGATGAATTTTTGTATTGAAAAATTGAAATGTTGAATTTTAAGGGTTGTCTGTTGTTCTGTATAGCAAATGCTTGGGATTTGGTATTAGTTAGGGATTTTACATCTATTAGTTGCCATTGATCTTTCACATGATAAGGCAGCACTTTTAATTATAAACAATTTTTTAAATTATGAATTGTTTCGGCATTTTAGAGTTCCAAGTCCGGTTTCCTATTCAAGTGATGCTCAGTGTTTTATGTTTTCCTTTCTCTCTCTCTCTCTCTCTCTATCTCTCTGACTGCAAGAAAACAACTGCTGAATGACAAGTCACGAGTCCTACATCACCACCTTCCGGGCATATGTTCCTCTGTGTGGTGCCAGACAATAACATCCAGCGGGGCATGAATGAATGCCACAAACAAGTGTTGTTAAAGTTGAGCCACAACCACACAAACATTTCTTGTCCAGAATTCATGCACAGCAAATATGCAGTTACTCTCCATGATGGAAGGCATTTATGGTCCTTTACTCCACCAAATTGTCAGTTAGCATTCATCCTTCGACTACTCTGACTGTTGTCGCTCGTGCATCAGCTCGTACCTCCACACTCCACATAGGGCAACATTAGCTCAAGATTCCGTTTCCATTACAGTGCTGACTATTCCAACAGGCGATTTGAGTTGCAGTCGATTTCGTTTTTTTTTTTTTTTTTTGTTCTCACACTTTTTGCCAAAGGAGTCGTGCAAGGAACACATTATAAATCAACGTTGAATGTGGGAAGTATCAGTCGGTTTGACATAAATGCAGTTAAATGCTGCCTGCTGAGTTAAGTGCGAATATTGCCTTCATTTCAGGCAACTTCTGCTGCAGACTATTTCCGCTGCATGAGATGGATGCAGCCCAGTTGAATAGCTGTGCCAGAGAGATGTCTTACATCAAAGAGGATCAAATGTAAATTCCATCTTTTTGCATACTCCTGTGTGTGATGGTGTATGAAATACAGGATGTGTCTTCACTGCAACTGCTGGGAAAAGGAACTTTGCTTATTTTCAGAAGTTTATGAGGTTGCATTGATGTGTAAGTAGTATGAAGTAAGTCATGAGTAGGCTTTAAGTTGTTGCCACCAAGATTACTCTGCAGCGAATAAATTTATGAATGGAAAGACAAACTTGGAATTGTGAGAAAAGACCCTATGGCATATATTTTGTTCTTTAACAGAATGTACACTAGAATGTATTTTTAGGAAGGGTCAACATAATGCTGTCTAACAACATCCCCGAATATTAGCAAACAATTTGGTGTGCAGTTGTAAACCCACACATCTTCCATTTTAGAGGGCACTGTGGACATACCAATTATCTGTTGGACGTAATATTTCTCAGATATATTTCTGATAATCATAACTCCGGAGCTCAAGATCTAATGCCTCGTTTGTAATAACTTAGCAAATTTCGAGAATTTAAAACTAGCATCAAATTATGAATTGTCTTGTATGTGTCAAACCTATATCCCAGAGAGGAAATTATATGGGACCGGAAGAAGGCCTGCAATAATAATTGGAAAAATTTAACACATTTTGTTATAGAGTGTGATTTTGATTATACTTATTGTCTCCTTTCTGAATTGATTAACACTGGACTGATACAGAAGTTACTACGTCTACGAGTGAAATCTGTCTATGAGAAATACAATGGACCTATTGTCATAATTAACCGCTTCTTTTCGGGTTTTTAATGAAATTAGATAGAAAATTGTCCAACAAAATGATCAAATTTAATAGTCATATTCATAAAAACTTACAAAATGTTTAAAGTTAAAATTTCCTTTATAAAATATAAATACCTAAATATAATTTCCTTTATAAATGTTTCTGAAGCAAATTCAATTGTATCTCCAAAAGCCTTTATTCTTGGATACACAAAAAACCGTCTCTTGTAATTTTTTGTTTGTTTTTTGTCGTTTTTCTTAGTACTAAATCCTAATAGTTTCCCCCATCTTAAATATGGGATTACTAATATTTAAAAAAATAGGATCGATTGACGACGTCTTTTGGCATGAAAAAAGCAAATGAGAATTGGAACATGGAATATACAGACACTCTTAGAAAAATTCAGCTCGGCAATGAATTTCTAAACTACAATTTACTCAGTAAAATCCGGTGGTCAGAATCTGCCAAAGTTAAAATTTAAAACAGGACTCACTTTCCTATACTCTGGCAAAAAAACATCTCAACCAAGGTCAAGAGAAGTCGGTAACAGCCTATCAAGGGAAGTATCGGACGCCTCTTCTAGAGGCAGATTTGAATGGTAAATTTGAATGGGAGGCACCAGAAGGCGCTTTCACTAATTTGTGAATAAAATGAAAACTAATGTGTCGATCTTAACGATATATACCTCATTTTAATTGAAAGATGTGTGTCTTAATGACATTTTTTTTAATTTTCGTTTTTTAAAGAATTTTTTCCAAAAAAAGTTTTCCTTTAAATTTGTTAGAAACTCTAAAATTGTACTTCGGCAAATATTTAGTATAATTAATTGATAAATATTAATTTATTTCAAAGAAATCTAACTTTTGGTTTTCAATTTAGGAAAATTTATGTCGCAAAAATGTGCAGTGGAGAAACACAATTGCAGGATCATTACTGCGGAATGGTAGTTTTGAATGGGAGGCACCAGAAGGCGCCTTCACCAAATTGGGAATGAAATGAAAACTAATATATCGATCTTAACGATATATACCTCATTTTAATAGAAATTAATGTGGATTTATGTTAAACTTTTGAAAATCGATTTTTTATGAATTTTTCAACAATAAAATCGTCTTAACTTTGTTAAGAACTCTGAAACTGTGCCTCGAATTCAATTGCAACAATTGTATATCGAATAAATCGGAATTAATGTTAGGACAATTCAACTCGCAAAAATGTGAATTTTTCAAAAAAAAAAAAATATATATAAAAAAAAAATTTAGGGAAAAATCACCGTTCTTGGACATTCCACAAAAAAAAAGACTTCCGACGTAACCTTGATAATAACTCTGACTCTGTAGTTCGGTTTCATATGCCCTAAAGGCGAAGATTTAGAATAATTAAGTGATCATTTTTTTTTAAAATTTATTTCAAAGAAAGCGGAATTGATTTTCAAGTTATCACAATATATGTCGCGAAAACGTGAACTTTAATTTTTTTTTAACCCTTCGTCAGGCACATATTTTGAGCCCTTAGTTCTGGCACATGATGTCTGGCCAGACCCCTATACATTTACATGCATTTGAATGGAAATAAGGGCGGTTTGCCGTTAAATGTTTTACTAAGATAGGAAAATATTTGTTATATTTTGTGTTTCTATTTCTTTTTACTATGTTATTAACTAGCTGAGGAAGAAAAAATAGACCTTAAAAAATCTTTGGAAAGAAAAGGGCAACAATTTTTTTGTTCTATATATATTTCTCTTTATTATGGGTAAGGTAATAAATGTTTATGACAAAATAGAAAATTGTTATGAAGAATACATTGAATTTTTTTATTAAGAATTTTGCGGAAGGCAACAAAAACATAAATAATCTACTTTTGAATGTTGCTGACAAACAGGATTGTTGCATTTGCAGCGTATTTTGTCACCTTGCTGCAGGCAAATTCTGCAATATTTTTTGGCAGCTAATGTGTCTGGACCACTGCGTGAAGCCACATTAACCCTTTCAGTGGCTTTGTCAAATATATTCGACACTTCATATTATGTTTAGCACGTAAAAAAAAATTAATTGCCACGGAAAGGGTTAAGGTTTACTATATTGAGAGGTCTCCCAAAGTACGCTTCAAATGCTATACGAGTTGTTGGTTGAGTCACAATGTGCGGATTATTGGTGCGATTTTCAACGTCGTCCTGTTCCAAGGACTTTTTTACAAATATTAATTTATAAATCGAAAGCCAACAATATTTCAGGAGATTACCTGAAATTACAGCCATGTACCTAAAATAGAAGTATGCTAAATTGAAGCATGAAAATGAAATATGTCTTGCCAGAACCATGTGCCAGTTCGAGGGTTAATTAAAAAAAAAAATAGGCGAATTTTTGGCCATTTCACAAAAAAAAATTGTCCTTCTTAAGTGATGACTTTTCTTAAATTTATTTCAATGAAATCGGATTATTGGTTTTCCATTGATAACATAAGTCGCTAAAATGTGCATTTAAAAAAAAATTGGAAAAAATTTTAAAACAAAATTCGGTAATTTTTGTACCCAATGGAATTATATAGTGGTTATTCATAACAAAAGAAAATGACTTCCTTACTCCATGCAAATGAGTCAAATGCGATAACCTCAAATTAATGAAACCTTTAATTTTCTATCTTTCACTAAATTAACTAAATTTGAATTAAAATTGTTAACTATATTTTAATAGAGAGTAGTGTACAAAATATAT
Organism: Hydrotaea cyrtoneurina; assembly: GCA_958296145.1. Classification (NCBI taxonomy): domain Eukaryota; kingdom Metazoa; phylum Arthropoda; class Insecta; order Diptera; family Muscidae; genus Hydrotaea; species Hydrotaea cyrtoneurina. The sequence goes on along the minus strand of OY282514.1, from coordinate 42,552,269 downwards.
CGTACACAGCTCAGTGAATTGAAAGAAGTCTTGCTTCTTCATAGAATGTAATTGTAAATACATACACGCTGAAAAATAATAATCAGTTTAACAAATTTCAGCAAACATATATATATATCTTTCCATGCCACAAACATTAACTTGTTTGTATGTTATAAATATCAAATATACATATATGTATACATTTTTGTGTTATTTTTAATTTTTTTTTTTTTAATTTGTGATTCTGTATATATTAATTCATCTTATTCTCTCAGTTATTGCATTTATTTTAAACAGCTTAGAGGCAAACAAAATATTACGAAAACTGCTGCAAATATACACATATTTGCACTCGAATGTTATACTTTTCTGAATTTAATAAGTTGTCTGTTTTTTCCAAACACGCTACACATACGTAATATTAATAGCAAATAACTTATATTTACATTTAAATTAGCTTTGTGTAGAAGAAAATCCACTTTACTTGCTACCAAAGTCCAAACACAGTTCTACTTGTGTTGAAACATTTAAAAAAAAGACAGATTTTGCAGCGTGTAGTAGTGAAACCATTTTTACTATGAATAATATTTTCTAAACACTCAAGTATTAGGGATGGTTCATAGTTCGCGATGGGCATTCATTGCACTGGAACTATACACAGGGTCCTTTATTTGCGCATTACTGTAAGTATGTGTATGCCAGAAGAAAAACAAAAACTGTTCACCTTCAATCGAAATAGCAAAGCATCTGTGTTATTTCATATATTTTCACAACAATGGTTTCTTTGGGAAAACAAAAAGTATTATTTCAAGTTTTGCCAGAAATAAACCGCCAACAGAAATACAGGGTGCAGCATAAGTAACCATTTGATTGATAACAATAAATCCGGTATTTGTAAATAGAAAGCTTTCAGAACATCCAAAGTGAAATATAAAATTAGTCTTCCAAAACAAAAATTGAATGAGAAGACAATTTGAATGTACCTACATCTTTGTTATCGAACTATTCTCTGAAGACTAAATCGGCTTTATATTTAAACAAATGGGTTTTTCATTTGATATTTAATTATTTTTTATTTTATTCAATTGCAATAAAAAGTAAACTCATATTCTAATTTTGGGTGACTAGCTAGATTTTTGCAGCGACGGACCAAGGCACCTGATGGGAATCAAATCCACAAACCATACCCTGATAGGCAAGCACACTACACAGCTGCCTTTTTTTTATAGGATTTGTGAATGAGTTGATGACGAGTAGAAGTTAGAAAATAGTTTGGTATTCTAAAATGTTTGATAACCATGCCCGACTGGCCACTATTGCAACATATTTACATTATCTATCTAAAAAATACAGTTTTGTTTCAGTTAATTAATTAATTAGTTTTTTTTTTTTTAAAAAAATGTATACAATTCATAACAATCACAAAAATATATGAATTAAAAATTATAGAAGTGTTGCTATCCAATCTAAAAGGTATTTCTTTAATCGATATTTATATGTAGAAATAACCGGTATGTTCCTTAAATGCTCAGGCAAGTTATAGAACTCACTTGTTTCGTTAAATCTTGCCGAGAGCTCGCTTCTAACATATTATTAGCTTGTGTAGTATTTCCTTCAGTTCTCATTCCAGCTTTAAACATGTTTATTAGAATTTGGGTTGTTTATAAACCTCTACATTTTATAAAGTTCTCCAGAAAAAAATTGAACCCGTAGTCACACCCCTTTTGGTACTTCCTATACAAATGTAAAGGGTAAATAACACATATATAATAAAGTAAAAAATGACCACCACGCGAAGTGTTGCAAGCATTGATTCTTTTGATGTAATTTGAGGACCACTTTTTGGCACATATTGGGCGGTATCTCAGCCATAACGTGACGAATGTTGGTTCTTCCAAGTGCTCAAGAGTTAAAGGTTTATCTGCATAAAGACGGTCTTTCACGAAGCCCCGTAAAAAAAGTCTAATGGTGTCAAATCGCATGATCTTGGTGGTCAGTTGATGTCGACACGACGATAAATTACGCGGCCAGGAAATGGCATGTGGCACCGTCTTGTTAAAACCACATATTCTCCAAGTCGTATTCTTCAATAGCAGGCAAAAAATTCGGTTATCATACGACCATAACGCTCCGAATTGACAGTCGTTCCCTCGTCGTTTTTGAAGAAGTAAGGTCCAATCACACCTTCAAACCAAAGAGCGCCTCATAACATAAACAATAATCACCTCTAAAAGCACGATATGTGGCTGTGCCAGAATCACCATTTTTGTAGTAGTTTTTAATAATTTTTACGCGTTGCGTGATATTGGCGATCCATTTTCGACAATATCAGACTTCCAACTGAAAACAAAATTGGTTTAACAACTTAGTTTGACAGATGTCGAATTCCAGCCCTATACTTTTGAAACCACGAAATGGATAACCCTATACCATTCTGCCTACTCTAGAAATCGTGTAAAAATATTAATACGCCCAACGCAATATTGACCAAATACTGCATTGAGATTTGCCATAACTAAAGGGTGTTTTTTATTGAGGTATAGAACTTCGAATTGAAATAAAACACAAGAAAATCGTTTTAATGTCCATCAATTTGGCTTTATTGGAAGGATAATTTTATGCCATTAATGTTTAAATATGATTTCGGGCATGTGGCCGCCGTTTGCTTGTTGACGTAGCCATTCAACCAAAAATGAGCCTCATCACTGAACAAAATTTTGTGATGAAAATCAGCATAGAGATGAATCTCATTTTCGGCCCATACACCAAAATCACGACGCATTGCATGGTCTCGCGGCTTTAATTCTTGCACAAGCTGGATCTTGTATGGTCGCAAGCCATGATCCATGGTTAACCGAATTAATTGCTCTGTGGACGATTATGTCGACCATAAAATGGACGGAGCTTGCGGTGAACTTCGCGAACTGAACCATTACTTTCGAAATAAATTTGCACGATTTGGAAGAGTTGTTCTTTTGTCAACCTGTTCATGATGAAATGGCAAACCAAACTAAATATTAATCACTTGACAGCTGACAAAATGGCCGCCAGTTCAAAAAGTGATGCCAACTTAAAGTTCTATACCCCAATAAAAAACACCCTTTAGATACCCTTTTTGCGAAAACAAATTTGGAGCTCTAGCCACGCTCATTCTGGTATGTCCTATACAAATGAATACTCCGTCCACATTTTAAAAATATTTTTCTGTAAAATTCGGTATTTTGAGGTTGCTATAATAACATTTCGGCAGATAGCGGGATCCACTTTTGACTTTCGGATATTTTGAAATATGAGTCTTGAGTGTTTTTACTGAGGGTATAAGTCGGGTTACCCGACTGAAACTTTCTTAGTTGTTTTGAAGTAAAGTATTTTATAGAAGAAACGTAGACGTATTGGAGTGACTAATGAAAAATAACATACATATACAAGTATTAATTTCAATAGTGACCCGAAGTCAGTTAGCTTAAGCGGGATATTGAATTCATTAAAAAGGGAATGTTACAATACAGATGTAAAAACATATCTAACTTAATTGTAACCCATTCATAGACAGCGATGCCATATGACACAGCGAGAAGGATTAAAGTTAAAAATATCAATATATTCGAACTCAGGACATCTTTTTATAAAATATAAAGTTTTTTTAAAAAATGTATTGGTCAGGAAAAAGAACAGCAACAAAATGTGGAATGCAGTTTCAATAACATTTAATATTTAAATGGGGAATATGTGTATTCCTCGGGTATCGGTGATGAATTTAGATACACATACAAACCGCAAATGTTTTGTTTCGCCTATATGAATATAAAGTTTTTTTTATAAAAATGTCTTGGTCATGAATGGGTTAATGTAGACAGGGAAAAGTTTTTCCTGATGTTCCTCCAAACCCGCCAGATTACCTGTAAATAAATAAAAACATTCAATTGTGCTGTTTTCTTTGTTTATATTGAAAATCTGCAATTGACCATTTTATTTTCTCCTGACAATTGTTCTTGGTCCATAACAAACGAAAGGCAGAAATATTTTGCATAATTATCGTAAATGGTCTCATGTTCATTCAAGAATCCCATAGAAAAAATCACATCATGTTATTCCATATTTTGCAATTTGATGAATATTTTTTTTCTTTGCGAATCAAATATACTTGTATGTGATGTTTTAATAATATTTTTATACAGCACATAACAATTCGTAATGTCAAAGAGCCAAACGGTTTTCACAAATTCCATGGGTTTTTGATAATAACGATTTTTCGATTTAGCGAGATTAAAGTTAGACAAATACGAATTTAAGGGTTTCTTTCAATTGTTTAATAGAACGAAAAAACCAAAACAATTATTTATGTACATTTAAATGTGTACAAAAACTAAAACTCCCTTAATAGTTTATTGTAAATGTTGATGCTTTGCATTGCGATTTATAAGAGGTTGTCTAATTACGATTAATAAGAGTTTAACAGATTGTGTATTGCAAAATGATATGAATTAGTGAGGTGTTCAAAATGTATGGAATTTTTATGAATTAACGTGTGACCAAGGATGTGTTCAAAAGTATTAAGGTTTGCCTACCGATGGCGTACAATTATTGGGATTTTACTATATATTTTTTATCGGACAATTGATAGTACGGACTCTGGCAAACATAGTAATGGAGCGATACCACTAAGAACAACAATAATGACCCAAACGTTTTATAAAAAATAAGGGAAGAGTAGCATCGAAAAGGAAGAGATGCGAGAATCACCTTCTGTCCATCCATCCGTTCCACTCCTAGTATATCTGTTCTGTTAATCGAAGTACAGTTCGCAAATATGAACTAATTTCAAAGAAAATGTTCTTACATCACCCAAATAAAATTGTTTCAAACACATTTTGAGAGATACATATTTTAATGCAGCTCAAACAAAAAAGTTGTTTATAATTTGAAATCATGCATTTTCTTTCGACGCAGCCTGTATTTTTCGAAGTTCCCTGCAAACACAATATTTCAATTTCTTATAGAAAATGCTTTATACCATTGCATCACCCCAACCAAACAGATGTTGTGCATGTGTGTGTGTGTGAGTGTGAGTGTGTCTGTATTTGCATAACAATTGAATGAAGCAGCCAGGGCAAGAACAAAATGTGGAACATCATTTTAATACTTTTATTTTTAAAAATTGTCTTCATCCTCGCCAGCAGCCAAGCCTGCCTCCTTATAAACGAGTACGATTGCAACATGGCATGCATCCTGGAATATTTCGGTGAATACGTTTGTGATTACAAAGTTCTTTCGGCGAGTATGTCTCTTGTTTTTTTTTGTCGCTTCGGTATTTCTTCACAGTATGCCTGCAACATGCCAAGACATGCATAGTTTGGTTTTGCCGTAGGACCGAAAGGGGGGGAGGCTAAAAGTGTTTTGACTGCCTGTGTGACTGCCTGGAAGTGATATTATTTTCGTATGGATGTGAGCCTGAGCTCAACATATGGGATATGTTTAAGCAAAAATGAAAGAGAACAAAAAAAAAAATACGAACATTTTTCAATTACACATTTGTATGCGGAATGTGTTGTTGCAACATGGTAGGGAGGAATATGAAAACGCTCGTACTTCTTGCTTGTTGCTGGTTGGAAAAATCTTGAAAATTGCATTTCCATTTTAATAAATTTGTTGTAGATTTGTTGCCACATAGGGGCAGATGTTGGACACTTAACTATCAGTTAAGGATGGATGTGTTATTTGTAGGCATTAAGAATCGGATTTTCTATTTTTTTTTTTTTATTGAATATGCAAATTTAGGAAAAAGAACAAAAAAAAAAGTGCAATGCAGTTTCAATAACATTTAATATTTGAATGGGGAATACGTGTATTCCTCGGGTATCAGTGATGAATTTAGATACACATACATTAGGGTGGAGTGAAAACATGCTTTTTTTTTAATTTGAAAAAGTTAACCTCGGAAAGAGATGTAGTCTGGGGTCCTAATGAGGGGAAAAATAAAGAAAAAAATTTTAAAAAATTTTAGGGGTCGCGCCACTCCCTCGAAATTTGGAAATTATCGCTATTTTGGCGTTGATTTTAGAAAAATCCTAAAAATTAACGACTTAACTTATTCGAAATTTAAAAGTTTGAGCTTGTTCAGTGCCCAAACAAAAGTATTTGAGGCAAATATGAGGATAATCGACTAATATTTGTAGCTTTGGTGGCGATTTCATTGTTCAGTCAATTTTCTGAAGAAGGGACGATTTGACTTATTTTACTTTTTGAAATTTTTGAACAATGAGAAAATTTTTTTTAAATTTTTTCATGCCCTTATTGCATTGTTTACGCTATTGCAAACATTTATTGACATAAAACTTTTTAGGATTTTTCTAAAATCAACGCCAAAATAGCGATAATTTCCAAATTTCGAGGGAGTGGCGCGACCCCTAAAAATGTTTTAAAATTTTTTTCTTTATTTTTCCCCTCATTAGGACCCCAGACTACATCTCTTTCCGAGGTTAACTTTTTTTTTTATGGAGCCTATGGTAAAATCTATGGTGGTGAAATCAATAAAAAAAATAGTTTAACACACGAAAATACTTTTTTAAATTAACCACACAAGGACTCACACTCACACAAGAAGCCTCCTCTGAAAGAATAACTTCGGTTATGGAATGCAGCCCGAAGGGAGACAATGGTACGATGTGGAATGCGAAGTTGTCACAAAAGCTTAGCCTGTGGAAACAGGGCGACACTCTCGCCTATGACAATGTCAGCTGTGTTGAAGCGATACCCAGAGTTGAGGAGGCAGGAAAATCATCGTTTCCGAAGAAAGAAAATACAAATGGAATGGAGACAATGTCGGGAGATTGAGGTCTACGGAAGATGAAATGACGCCAGAAAAATCTTCAACCGAGTAAAACATCAATCAAAAGACTTGTCAACAGGCATAACTTCCTGTTAAAGATGAAAATGGAACTGCGATGACAGACAAGTCGAAGGTGCTGAGGATTTGGAAGTAACCTCTATCCAGCTTGTTAGCTGCCGTAGAATCCTGTGAAGAAACACCAATCATAGATGCTGGTCCACTCACTAACACAGACGAGATCAAACCTGCAATAGTCCGACTTAAGAACAACAAGGCCGCAGGTAAAGACAGAATGCCGACAATTCAGAATGTAAGGCAAGTCAGATGATTCGAATCTGAGCGTACTAAAGGGTGTTTTTTATTGAGGTATAGAACTTCGAATTGAAATAAAACACAAGAAAATCGTTTTAATGTCCATCAATTTGGATTTATTGGAAGGATAATTTTATGCCAATGTTTAAATATGATTTCGGGCATGTGGCCGCCGCGGCTGGCTCGAATAAAGCCAATTCTACATGTCCAATATTCCAATTGATGGACAAAGCTCTAATTGCTGTGCACGGTGGCGAATCGATTCATTCGGGTTCTCTTCAACACTTTGCTCTACAGCGGCAATTGTTTCTTCGGTGCGCACTGTTCGACGTCTCTGCGGATGCGTATTATCACATAGAGTAAACGTAGTGCGAAAACGATCCATGGTTAACCGAATTAATTGCTCTGATGGACGATTATGTCGACTAAAACGGACGGAGCTTGCGGTGAACTTCGCGAACTGAACCATTACTTTCGAAATAAATTTGCACGATTTGCAAGCGTTGTTCTTTTGTCAACCTGTACATGATGAAATGGCAAACCAAACTAAATATTAATCACTTGACAGCTGACAAAATGGCCGCCAGTTAAAAAAGTGATGCCAACTTAAAGTTCTATACCCCAATAAAAAACACCCTTTATGTAAAATTCTAAAAAAAGAGACAAGAACCTTTGTGCTTACAATCGCGCACTAGTCTTTTATCCATCGCTTGTAAGATACTTTCAAGTATAGAGTTTCCAACAAGATGTCATATTTTGGTATTCAAAGAAAAATTAAATTATTTGAGATAAATTAGCGGATGTTGATTTGATAATAAAGAGGAAGGCATGGCGTTAATAATGAAAAACAACATCAGCCAAATGACCACCACGATGACGCTGGCAGGTCCATATCCTTTGCATGAAATTTTCCATAAACAAATCGCAAAGTGGCTTCCCCATGTCCTTGAAAGACTCACGAATTCTATGTTTGAAGTCTTGAATCGACGCTGGGCTGTTGGCCACAACACGTGGCCACAAAGGTAGAAGTCGTTAAAACACAAGATTTTGGTGGCCAATTGTGATCACCTCTTTGAGAGATAACACGGCCCGGAAACTTTTCCCGTAAAAGAGCAATGGTTTCGTTGCTTGTGTGGCACGAAGCGCCATCTTGTTGAATGTAAACATTGTCCAGATCAATATCATCCAACTCCGACCATAAAAAAGCATTAATCATCTTTCGATTGGGCAATCCATTCACCGTAACTGTTGATCCAACCTCATTTTCGAAAAAGAAAGGTCCAATGACCCAACCGGACCATAAACCGAACCAAACAGTCACACATTGAGGATGGAGACGCTTCTCAACAACAACTCTTGGGTTTTCCGAGCCCCAGATACGACCTCGTAGCCACCGAGGTGCAAATGGGCCTCTTCAGTCAAGATGATTTTTCGATGGAACTCCGGATTATTTTCATGCATTTCAAGGACCCAATCAGCAAAGACACGACGTTGTTGATGATCGGCCGGTTGAGTTCTTGTATTAACTGAACTTTATAAGCCCTAAGACCCAAGTCTTTATGAAAATACGGTGTAATGACGTTTGTGGAATGTCCAATTCCAAAGAACGACGAGGAATGAACAAAACTGGGGTTTCTTCAACAGTTGTTCTTCATCGACATGCACGAGTTTTATTCTCCACATCACTAACTTGTCCAAAACAGCTCGAATTTTTCCACCAATTTCTGTATTGCTTCAAGGTGCTTCACGACAACACAAGAATGCTTTTGTATTGCGAACTGTGACTGCAAGATTTCAACCATTTTTGTATTGAATTTTAATAATTCCAATGCGTTGTTGAAGCGTGTATCATACCATTTTTAGTAATGGCGTAATTTCTACTTGTCAAATGTTAAAGAATAAAAGCTTTAAAAGTGACAGCTACCGAAATACTGGGTAATTCAAAATTACACCTCTCGTTGGAAAAAACTTGAATGTTTTCGAGATTGAAGCCAAAACTCGACGAACTGATTCAACTCTATCACTGTGTCTTCAGGCCGAATAAATGAACAACTGATCAAATCTTCTCACTTTGCCAAATCCAGAACAATGCCCATGAAAAACAGATCGATGCATACCACCCTTTTATCCATCCTGAAAAATCATGTCTTTTAAAAATTCCATGAAAGTGTGAAACACAAAAAATCGTTCACTACAAATATTTAAAATTTACACTGCAATGATCGAGGTATTTAGTAAACAATTAGACCTCTGGCATATACCAATCAATCAATATTGCCGTGCAATATCTTATCATCGGTTTCTTTTTTGTTGTAACAAACGCTGCTGGCACACTGAAATATAATTTATATGCCCGCTAATAAATTGTTGAAAATGCCTTTTAAAATGTTTCACAATATTTCAATATGAAAACTGTCCGATGGACGTTTTTTCACGTTGTCTTCATATTGTTTGTGTGTTTTTCGCCTCAATGGTCGTCCTTTGTATTTCGTTTATTTGTAACGGATACGGGCTTTTAAAACGTATTACGTATTACTTACGGCAGTAACGCGGACATGCTGTTGTTGTACTGCACACAGCTCGGCTGGGTTTCGCTCTCATCGTTCTTCGGTGTTTGTATCGGAAAGGCAAAAATAATGATTTATAATGGAATTGTAAGGACAGGCGGCATTCGGAATACAAAATGTTAACCTTGCTCTATGTCCCGCACCGTGTTGCTATTTTGCATTTTCTGGCGTTTAACGTTTTCTTTTTTTTTTTTTTACCCCGCCATCGATAAGATTTATGGCTCTCGAGGAAGTAACATTGCAATACGTGCATAACGTGAGGCAAACTTGAAATTTAATTTTATTACGAGTACTTACATACAACATTTTCACAAAAACTGGCAAAAAAGTGCAACCGAAGCAACAAAAAATAAAATAATCCAACAAAATGAGAAGCGATTCGTAGTAATCAAATTTTAAGTGCACACAAAAACGAATTGCTGTGTGTGTGTGTGTCTTTGCACTTTTCTGTTTTTGCTAGCCTTGACTTCGGGCGGTATTTATACAAATGATTTCCCAGAGCCAAGTTTTTAATTAACATCGTTTTATGTTCGCAGCGAACGGGTGCTGTGAACTCTTGCGCCAATAAATGATGGCATTCATTTGTCGCATGTGTGGAGACGATTTCTTCTCTGGTGATGGGGTCATCATGCAGACATTTGCATTCATGTTGTACGTGTTGCTTGCTGATGACAGAGTAAATTAAACAGCTCGATAAGGGACTTAGGGTTGTAAGTTTTTAAACCATAATTGTAAGCTACAGGATTAAACTGTGAGCAAGTTTCAGCACATGTGAGCAATGATTTTGTAATTGTCGATCCTGGAGACGTAGTCCTTCTTATAAAAAAATTAAGGGAAATACAAGCGAACGTAAATTTGTAGATCATGAACAAGAGAAAAATTCAATATCGTGGGTTGAACCTGTGTCCCATATTTGTTCTACGCGGCTGTAAATGTATTTTGTTTTGTACCATTGACTTTATTTTCTGTGCAGGCCTGTGACATATAAGGATTGTGGCCAGTCGCTGATCTACCAGAGACAAAATGTCTTAGCCTCTTGTTTGCTAGTTACTAATACACATTCGAACGCGTGTTTGTGGAGTATGTTGTCCTTGCTGCGTAAACATCCACAAGTGACAAAATAGATGGAAATTAGTTTAAAAACGTACGAAAACGGGATAAAAAAACGTACCAAATAAAGGCATAAAAAGGGGAAAAATAAAAAAAGATTGGATCAAATTTTTGGCAACTGCAGGTGGAAATGAGTCAGAGATGGGACAAAAAAGGGGATACAACGTACAGAAACGAATCAAAAAGGGGGGGAGGAAATAAAAAAAAGGTGAGACAAAGTAATAACAACATAATATTACCAAAACGGGATAAAAAAAGGTACAAAAAGAGGAAAAAAATGTGGAATTGAGTTAGAGATGGAACAAAAATGGGGCCAAATAAAATATAAAAAACGTGAAACCAAGTTCCGCAACAACAAGTCGTTGTTCGTAAGTTATAGTGTTCTATAACGCAAAATAGGAAAAATTGAGATAAGACTGATTTTTGGGTCAATTTATCGAGATCTGTCGATCTGTGTAATCAGTTTGCTTTTATTCTTATAGTTTCCGAAATATTATACATCGACTTTGTGCTGTACAATACTTTACTGACTTTTTGCAATAAAGAACTAAACTTTAACATGGATTTCCCAAAAAAACATTTTTGTCATATAGAACACAATAACTTGCGAACGACGAAGTGGAGAATATTTAGAGAAGGGACTGAAAAGTTGGCAAATCATATAACAAAGCAATAAAAAAAGGTACAAAAGGAGAAACAAACAAAAATGTGTGAAAACTATTTTAGCCCACAGGAATGATTTTTGGAAGAATGGAAAAGTTGACAAAAATATATAAATGTAAAATAATTTAGAAAATAATCACAAAACGGCGGGAAGTAGAAGTATGCATGGCAACGGCAATTACAATTGGGTTGTAAAGAAGATAAAAATTAGAAAAAAGTGGGCAAAACTACATTAAATAAAAATGAGGGGCAAACAACTGGAAGAAGGGCATAAAGGGAAAAAGACAGGTCAGGTCAAATATAAAAAAGTTATAGAAAGGCCCAAAAAGGTCCAAAGCGTAGCAAGAGGGACTAAAAAGGTACAAAAGATGGGGGAAACCAAAAACGTTTAGTAAAAATGAGCTAACAAATCGAGGAAACTGAAAATACTACAAAAGACTCCAAGACGGGTAAAATATAGAGAAAGTGAGAAATCGTTCTCAAAATAAATATAATGGGCGGGAAGTGGAAAAGGAAATAAATGTTTGAAAATTGTTCTGGGAAAAGTGGGTCATAATGGAAAAAATTTAAATTCATATTGTGTTTATCGCCAAAAAAATTTAAAAAAATAGGATAAAGGTTTTGAGTCCGAAATATGTTTTTGTAAAACAATTAAACAAAAAGTGTTTTACTGGAAAAGGGAAATTTACGCTTACGAAGTAGCAGGTATATGTTAGTACTATAATAAAACCAATCTGACCGTTATTTGGTACAGAACATTCCCCATATCACTCTCGACAATTCGAGGATGTTGAAAAGATGGTCCAAGACGAGAGAAATACAGAGGATGTGGAAAAACGTTTTTAAAAAATTCGTAAAGGGCAATAAGTAGGTATTTGGTACAGAACATTCCCTATATCAATAATTTAAATGAAAAAATCTACAATTCGTTACACGGAAAATATACAACCTGAAGCTATCGGCTACTTTTATATAAATGAGCATGAGATCTGCCCCTTAGATAAATTACCTAATTCCTGCATAATTTAATAACATTTGCTGATTTGTCCAATTAAAATCGATTCCCATCTTATGCTCTTTAATATAATTAACCCATTGAATCCCAAGAGCATTCCGCCTAACACATACATATGTACTTCATGCAAATGTGTAGATGAACTTTATCATACTGCGACATAAAACACCCTTTAGCATAAATTAGTCCCCTATTCCCATAGCCAACCTTATACTATCTTGTTTTTATCATTATTCCATTTATGTATCATCACATGCAGAAGAGCAAAAACTACTTGCCACAAATTCCATTTCCCCAGCTCGCAACATTTTTAGTGTATGTGTGTGTGCTGTTATAAGTGCAAATGTGTGTATATGTGTATGAGATTGGCTCGTATCCAGTACAAGTACAATAAGGAGATTTCACAAGAGTTTCCTAAATGATTTAGTTTACAATATGATTTATGATGAATTGAAATATTTCTGAGATTCAACAACAAGAAAACTAAAGTAAACTTAAAAACTAAAAATTTGTTTGATTACATTTTTGTCTTGCATTTCTGTGTCTGTTGGCACCCAGTCTAATGTACATATACATATGTCGTTATTACACATACATAAGCGCATCTAATATATTCGCTTAGTGAAGTATAAAATGTAATTCGTGTGCACACTATAGACGATGACAAAAAATTAATATGTGATAATTTGGGAATAGTGACTGCGAATTATGGTATTAATACAAATTAATTTAATTGACATTCCAATTTTGTGCACATGAATTGAATACGCTTGAAATAGTTATAGAAACTAATTTTTAAAATTAAATTAACAGCAGTGATTTCTTGCTTTTTCTTTTCCCAGTTGTGGGTTTTTCATGAATTACAATACAGAATTAATTTATAGTTTTTGCATTATTCATGCAGGCATAGATGGCGCAGTCTTACACACATACATATATGGTAGATTCGATACCTGGGTATATGTGTATCTCACAATGAAGTATTTTCAAATGTTACAGAATTTCATAAATTAAAGTATACTTTATTGTATTTTTATTTTGTAATGATAATGATAAAATAATAATTTCTTTAAATTCACTTCATCATTTATTGAATTAAAAATTAAATTAAATGGTTAGTCCAGGCTTAGATTTGTTATACCCTCACCCTACGGGTAGGAGGGTATATATCATTTGATACGACCCAAAAGTGTAACACATAGAAATATTCACATTACACCCCAGGTGTCTTTGTACCAAATTCGATTCATGTCTTTCTAAATCGTTTGAGCCATGTCCGTCTGTCCTGCTGGTACGCACGATAACTTTCGAAAGAGTTAAGCAATCACTCTGAAATTTGGCATGGGTTAATATTTTCCCAAACCTGCTTATGGCTTTACATATGAGCTATATGGCCACACCCCTTCGGGTACCTCCCATATAAGTCTGCTATTTCGACCACTTTAGAAATCGTATAATAATATTAATCTTGGCCAAATTCTGTATTTAGTAAAGCTATTGCTAGACAAAGTTTCGGACCAAAACTTGGAAGTCATCCCGCCTACCTTTGAAATCCTGTAATATTATCAATATGACCAACTTGCCCAAATTCTGTATTTGATAAAGCTATAGATTGAAAAAAACGTTGGCAGAAGATTATACCGGAGGGGAATTACTTTGAAGATGACAAAATAGATATTCATGAGTAAATAAATATTTTTTTAAAAAATACAAAATTCGGGATATTTTTATACACTCCATCATAGGATGGAGTATATACTAAGTTTGTCATTCCGTTTGCAACACCTCGAAAGAGTGATCTGCGACCCTTTAAAGTATCAGTGTAACATTCTAAGACCATCTAGCGATGTCCGTCTGTCCGTCCGTCTGTTGTCTGTTGAAATCACGATAGAGTGCGAACGACCAACGCTAAGAAGCTGAAATTTTGTAGGAAGATGTTTTTTGCCCATAAGCAGGTTAAGTTCGAGAATGGGCAATATCGGACCAAAGGGGAAAAAGTTCCCCTTTACGGGACTAAATATATTCCGGCCATAATCAAATTTTTCAAATATTTTTTTTCACTACATCTAAGTTCTAAGTTTATATAATTTATAGATGGGGAAAAAATCCCAAAAATGGGCGTGCTCATGGGTTCCGTGGACCCTTGGGGCCCAAAAAAGGGCCCATGATAAACATGCGCATATGGGTATCGAACGCGCCAAGATCTCAGAACACCTTGAGATTAAAAGGAATTTGAATGCACTGCGATGACCTGGACTAGCATAGGGGGTTTTTTTTATTGCAATGCAGTCTCTCCAATTTTATTAAGTAAATATTGCGTAGTCTAAAATATGTTTTTCTTATTAAGCCTTTTGGCATTAAGAGGAGAACACCTCCCCCACCCAAGTGAAACAAGTGTTCAAAGGCTCCCGCAGTCCTACTTACGCCATAGAAAAATTCCTGAAACACAGCGTCATACCATCTGCAAAACATTTATTTATCTTTTTATTGACAAGAACATCGTCAAACAAATTTTGTGTTCCAGAACACATACAGGATAAATGTACAGGATGTTCATTACACTGGGTAGACGCGTATTCCGGCTAAATCTTCTAACGTCAGGCACCAGACGACGTATAGCCGAAGAGCAGTTACCGTTAAATTATCTTTAGAATAGCGATACACAGCCCACGATCTAAACATGATGAAGGCAGACAATATAGTTGGATACCCTAATACCCCCTCTCATCACCACCGCTCTTCTCAGTACCCGGTCCAGCAGCTGCAAAGCTGCCCATTTATGGGAGTTATATTCTATTTTGGGCTGTGAAATGTAATTATTTAGTGGAGTACTTTTTACTCAACTAAAGTGAAATGTTTTGTTCGGTTTTTGTTATGATTTATGTGTTTTTTTTTGTACACCATACACAACCATAGGTAGACGCGTTTCGTCGTTGGTTAAGTGTTCCAACACATGGTTTTTTTTTAAATTCCTAAAAAAAATTGGAAGAATTTAAATTTTCATTGGTTCATTGGAAATGCCAAACATTCCCATTATTTATAAAACACGAATTCATTCATTCAATTTAAGCTTGACCATTTTTCTTTTGAAATTATGACTCAACGATCTTGAAAATGTTTTCTACTGACCAACTTGTGCTTCGCTCAAATCTTACAAACTGTTTGGAATTTTGATGCAAAGTTGACAGCTAATAAAATTCCTATTCGAATTTTCATGGTTCCAGGTGTTTTAAAAACAATTACAGGCAATGTCCGTTTAACGCGTTTATTTCGTTCCTCAAGAATATCGTGTAAAGTGAAACCGCGTTAATCAAAATTATCTTTTTATGTGTAAAAAAGTAAACAAACAAACATCAAGCAAGACATCAGAAGAGAAACCAAAAGTCTCCCGCAAAAACAAAAGGGAAAAATATTGAAACCGCTTTATAACGAAATCGCGCTGGGCGGACATTGTCTGTACATTAGGGTGGAGTGAAAACATGCTTTTTTTTAATTTGAAAAAGTTAACCTCGGAAAGAGATGTAGTCTGGGGTCCTAATGAGGGGAAAAATAAAGAAAAAAATTTTAAAAAAATTTTAGGGGTCGCGCCACTCCCTCGAAATTTGGAAATTATCGCTATTTTGGAGTTGATTTTAGAAAAATAATAAAAATTAACGACTTAACTTATTCAAAATTTAAAAATTTGAGCTTGTTCAGTGCCCAAACAAAAGTATTTGAGGCAAATATGAGGATAATCGACTAATATTTTGGTGGCGATTTCATTGTTCAGTCAATTTTCTGAAGAAGGGACGATTTGACTTATTTTACTTTTTGCAATTTTTGAACAATGAGAAAATTTTTTTTAAATTTGTTCATGCCCTTATTTCATTGTTTACGCTATTGCAAACATTTATTGACATAAAACTTTTTAGAATTTTTCTAAAATCAACGCCAAAATAGCGATAATTTCCAAATTTCGAGGGAGTGGCGCGACCCCTAAAATTTTTTTAAAATTTTTTTCTTTATTTTTCCCCTCATAAGGACCCCAGACGACATCTCTTTCCGAGGTTAACTTTTTTTTTTGAATTTCACTCCACCCTGCTGTACATCAATTCAAGGTCTTTAAAGTAATATTACTCATACGCTCCAAAAATTTACTAATGCTGTTCTAGAAAGCAAATGTGAATTGATACACTTTTAAGAATCATTCCTAGGAGGTTCATCTGAAGTAGAAAGTTGTTTATAGAGATTGTTTCCTATATATGGAACTAAACAGGGGAAAAAAGGTTACAAAATCGATTTTTTTTAAATTGTTCATAGTATTTCTATTCAGTTGTTTTTTCCATGTAATACGATGTTTGGCCTTGAAGGCTTTAGTATTACAATATAAATGAATAAATAAGATGAAGCTTTTTTGATTGTATATGTTCACAATTTTTGTTCTTTATGACAAGAGCTACAACTTAGCCCCAGAGAGTAAAATTCCAAACGGTTTGCAAGATATGAGCCTGAGAAAATGATAACTTTTTTGCTAAAATTACTCCGAATTTTTTGGGGGTCCATACAAATAAAAGTTCATGACTTGGGGCAAAGCTGGGAGACACGGGTCTATTTTTTTGTGGGGAGTTGTCCCAGCTGCCGGAAAATAACCAAGTAGGCTGCCCCATATTTTATTGTACAGTCTGTTTAAAGTTATACACTTAGTTTAAAATAATAATTGTGTAACAAAATTTCCCGAAATATTAAATATAAAATCACGTTTCCCATCTATTTTCTCTATGGGTCATCCTTGGTACCCACGGACTCCTGTCCCAGCTTAGAGTGAAAGCATCCCGTCTTTAAATTTTTATTTAGTTACACTCGCGAATTTAGCAACATAAATCCTTATATGCTTTATACAATTTTCAAGTATTCAAATATTTATTTATTTATTTATTTATTTATTTATTTATTTATTTATTTATTTATTTATTTATTTATTTATTTATTTATTTATTTATTTATTTATTTATTTATTTATTTATTTATTTATTTATTTATTTATTTATTTATTTATTTATTTATTTATTTATTTATTTATTTATTTATTTATTTATTTATTTATTTATTTATTTATTTATTTATTTATTTATTTATTTATTTATTTATTTATTTATTTATTTATTTATTTATTTATTTATTTATTTATTTATTTATTTATTTATTTATTTATTTATTTATTTATTTATTTATTTATTTATTTATTTATTTATTTATTTATTTATTTATTTATTTATTTATTTATTTATTTATTTATTTATTTATTTATTTATTTATTTATTTATTTATTTATTTATTTATTTATTTATGTATTTATTTATTTATTTATTTATTTATTTATTTATTTATTTATTTATTTATTTATTTATTTATTTATTTATTTATTTATTTATTTATTTATTTATTTATTTATTTATTTATTTATTTATTTATTTATTTATTTATTTATTTATTTATTTATTTATTTATTTATTTATTTATTTATTTATTTATTTATTTATTTATTTATTTATTTATTTATTTATTTATTTATTTATTTATTTATTTATTTATTTATTTATTTATTTATTTATTTATTTATTTATTTATTTATTTATTTATTTATTTATTTATTTATTTATTTATTTATTTATTTATTTATTTATTTATTTATTTATTTATTTATTTATTTATTTATTTATTTATTTATTTATTTATTTATTTATTTATTTATTTATTTATTTATTTATTTATTTATTTATTTATTTATTTATTTATTTATTTATTTATTTATTTATTTATTTATTTATTTATTTATTTATTTATTTATTTATTTATTTATTTATTTATTTATTTATTTATTTATTTATTTATTTATTTATTTATTTATTTATTTATTTATTTATTTATTTATTTATTTATTTATTTATTTATTTATTTATTTATTTATTTATTATTAATTACAATACAAAGTAAATTTATATTCTAATTTTTGGGTCCAAGGGTAAACCGGGTGACATAGACCATATGTTTAAATTTTATTTATATTTATTTATTTATTTATTTATATTTATTTACATTTATTTATTTTCAGCAAATTAGTTTGGTTTGCGAATAGAATAACGAAAATGGTTTCGGTATGTTCGTTAATTTTTCATAGTTAAAATCAACATTGACAAGCAATTGTGCCACATTCAAATATCCCCCCCAGCACAAATCAAATCGAAAAACGAAACAATAGCGTAAATCAACAAAGCGTTGCCTGACACACTTGCCCACCAGAGAGTGATCAGAAACAATGCGGTCATTTAATCCAATCAAATTGACACCTTTTCGCCAGAGCTCATGATTACAGGCACAAATTATATTGTGATGCCACAAATATATCAAACCAAATTATTTATTTTTAAACACAACGAAAAAAAAAACCCCATAGAAAACCAAATAACACATACAACAACAACACCAACAGCACAACAACTCTCTAATGAGTTAATTTTACGCTTTAGTTCCGTTCACTCTATCCCGGTAGCGGTGCATGGGTTGTTTGATAAATTTCGCGGATTCATCGTCAAACCCACATGTATCGAAACTATTCGCGACTTTAGTTAACAACCCATGGGCTGTAATGGATGGCTGGGGACACATCGTTGACGAAACCAAACAAAACTGGCTCTACCGAAAGTCACTTGTATTAGATAAGAGAGTACTAGAGTACTGGAGAAGTGTTTTCGAATGTTCGAGTACCAAATATACTGAAAAAAAATATTCAAATATTCAGACTCCCAAATGTAGTACGATTATATGCATTAGCCACAAATTCTACCCGATTATTGAGGGCAAAATGATTTATCCCTTGCGGGTTATAAAATCGCGAGTCGCAAACTCAGGAAACCACCCCGGCACATCCTTGCGCTCTACTGGATTCGCATTTGTAGTGGCACGATTTTGCGGCAACATAACCACAACATGCAAATTGCACGTTCAACAGTCTGGGCGAACCGAATGTATTTTTCTGGCAGCGCCAGCCACTTCAGCCAATAACACAGAAAACACCAACACAGAGAACAAAACGGAAAAAAAAAACGTGAACGAAAGGAGAACAAAATGCTTGAAATCACGATGGCAAATTGACTCTGAAACTAATTTTAATTAAAAGCTTAAGTGGTGTAATTATAACAGGCTTTAAATTGCATATTGCCTGCATATAAAACTAATAAAACTCCTGCCCTCATCACACCATCTCCGGCCGCACGCCTCCAATGCCGCAGTCCCGCAAAATTAATGCAGTTGCAGTGGATGACTGGCAAACGACTCTGTTGCTTCTGCAACATGAGCTGAAAGTCATCATAATTTTTTCCAACGTCGTTCTCTGAAATGCTCGAAGTCTTAGAAACTCATCTCGAAGGATTCTGTGCTAGTTTTGGTTGTTTCCGGCTTTTTTTTTTGGTCGTTTTGTGTTTGCCAGGACTTGTTCATAATTTCTTTTTCTCATTCTCCATTTTATTCTATTCTGTTCCGCGTTCGTGAGTTGCAGCATCAATGGGTTAGTGCGGAAGCCTTGCTACTGTCACTATTTAATGAAGGTAAAGGAGTAAATGTTGCTTGCAACGTACTTCAATATTTATTTGTCTTGAGGGCTCAAAAATGGTTCAATTTCGTTGGCAGAGCTCTTCGCTGAGATTGTGATGTGGCTGAGACTATGTAATCTCTAATTCCTCGTACTATTGTTCATAATCCGCATTATATTGCGGGATGAGATGTGGGGATTTATGCAATGTAATTAAAACAATTTTATTGTACTTGCATCATCGATTTCTATGTATTATGAAAAGGTTTCGGATTTCTTTTACCCAACGGCTGTAGACAGTTTGGGATTTTAAATTGAAATAAAATTAAATTAAAATGGCTACTTCGAAGTTTAATCAAAATACGTTTTATCACTGAGCAGCTTCAATATTTAAAAAAAAAAACTGGGAATTCATGAGATGATTTGCGTAAAAAAGGAGAATGTGTTTTTCCGGTTATTATGTATAATATGATAATCTTCTGATATTGGTAAAATTGAAACATCGGCAAGGAGCTAAAAAAATAATTAGAGTTATCTGCTAAATTGGCTCTAGGCTTCAATTTAATTACTCTGATCTACAGACAAACAGACAGGACATGTCTATTATTTTTTGAGAACTGCAAGAGTAAAATTAAGAATTTGTTGTTAAATTACTAAGAATTTTACGAGCTTTAATCATTAGCATCATTCGTTTTTTTACACTTTCTTGAAATTTTTAAAGAATTTTTATGTTTTGTTTCTTTTGTGGTTTATGTAAAATTTCAGGGTTCGGACAAAAACTTGTAAGTCTGGCAACTTCCCTTCTGGTACCTCCCATACAAATCTGCAATTTCGCCCACTTTAGAAATCGTGTAATAATATCAATACGCCCAACGCAATCTTGCCGAAATTCTGTATTTAGTAAAGCCATAGCTAGACAAAGTTTAAGACAAAAACTTGGAAGTCTGGCAACTCCGCTTCTGGTACCTCCCATACAAATGTACCATTCCACCCACTTTAGAAATCGTGTAATTATATACATTCGCTCATCAAATCTTTCCGGAATTCTATATTTAGTAAAGCTTTAACTACATACAATTTTCGAGAAAAAACTCTGCTTTATATTCCGCCCTTTTTGTAAAAACGTGTAATACAATATTTTTCTAACACATTTGGTATTTTGAGGTTGCTATTATGGAATATGAGACTTGTATGTTTTTACTGAGGGTGAGGGTATATGTAAGTCGGTTTACCCGACTGCAAGTTTTTCACTGGTTTTGTGGCACCTACCAAACCTTTTCCAAAAAATCTGAAAAAATTCTCAAAAATACATTACACCATAAGCTATCAAAATCAGGTTGAGCCAAAAAACACCCTATTATCTATACAGTGTTCTCTTTTCTTGCGGTCACCTCTCAGTACCAATCCGCTTCAGTCTTCATCTGTATTTCTCTCATAAGCGGACAAAATTCTCAGTTCCTTAAGTCTCCGCTTATGAGAGATTACACTGTATATATATATATGAATTTTATTTTCAAAGAGTTTTTCAAACAGAATGATAACGTCCATATACGCCCTTAAATACCAGCTATAGAAAAATTAATAAAAATCCATTTTTTTTTTTC
The DNA here is from genome assembly GCA_958296145.1 of Hydrotaea cyrtoneurina. Lineage (NCBI taxonomy): Eukaryota > Metazoa > Arthropoda > Insecta > Diptera > Muscidae > Hydrotaea > Hydrotaea cyrtoneurina. Next base: position 42,530,620 of record OY282514.1, on the reverse strand, counting down.
GATATTGTTGTGCCGATTTACACGATGACTTTTTTCTCAGGATTTTTCTAGACATTTTCTATTGAAAGTCTTTTACATTGACTATATGAATTTTTAAATACAATCATGCCTGCCTCTTTCTTATCATATAAAAGTCCCAATTTATATGTTGACTTTTTGCTTGTGACTACGTCTGTTTGTTTTTTTTTTTTAAATTTATACTTGAATCTTCTTTTTTTCTCAACCGCCATTTTTTCGACATCATTCGTCTACAAACTTGAAAATCTCAATTTTAAAATCAACCAAAAAGTCATCGTGTAAATCGGATCTAACAAATAAAACTTCACAATATCAAAAACATTTTTTTTTTGACTGTTTTGCTACATATCTTGCTTATTTATCTCTTTTGCTAGCAATCGTCATCCCAGCTCACCCTAGGTGAAAAGTCAACGTTAAAATCCAGTATTGTTTTCGTCGAATAATAAAACAATCTCATTATTTATGGAATGTCTCGGCTGGCTTCGCATCCAATTCAAATACCTTAGTGAGGGTTTCCTGCTCTGTCTCACGAATGGTTTAATAATCGCCTTGAGAGTCTGAATCCATAACTTGGTGCGCAGAAGATTGATTGAAACCAGAAAACGTTTCCAAGTCCAAATTGTCAATTTCTTGTTTATCATGTCCATATATCTCTCACCGTTAACGTTTCACAGATACATTTTGACACAGTTTGTTTCATTGTCCAACGAACAAATATATGACTCTGTGCGATACCTTAAAATAATTCGTCACACCTTGCAAAATGGAATGGATGGAATTGGATTCTGTACAACTGTGCGACATCGTTACTTGTTCTAACATTGACTTATATTATATAGATTAATTTTTGTTGGCGGCAGAAAAAAAATCGCAATTAAAAAAGAAACAAGCAAGAAACACTACTCCACAATGCATTGCATTTATAGGGGGCATCCCCTGAGTGTTGGCCTTCAAAAAAAAAAAAATATCTGCGAACGCTCGTTATCGCTTATACTTACTGCTGTGGAAGGATAATTCAATTTATTTAACCACACATACCTGGAAATAATAAAAGAATAGAAAACGTATTACGAATTAATAAAAAAAAATACTACAGATTTATTAAAAAACAAATTTTTATTTCTCATTAATAAAAAATGAAATTTCGAGAAATACAATTCGAATATCTTGTTGTTGTTGTTTTATATTTGAAGGACTGACAGTAAATTTTATGATCATTTGATTTACTGCCATCACATTTTCCCAAATCGAGACCTTAGAACAACAAGGTTCTAACTGACAATTTATGGAAAATTCTCCTATATATCATATCCAAAATGGTCCAAAACACTACGGTTTGCATTGGAGAATTTTTCATAAATTGTTTGGGGGATTTTTCAGAATTTTTGCGATAATTTCATATTGGGATTTTTCTTCATTTTTCATTAATTTTTTTCATTTCGCGGAATTCTTTTATTTTTTGGGACATTTTTCATTTGGGTTATTTTTCATAGAGCCACGAAGACATGCAAATCCCTAGTATGCCGAACTGGAGAAAGCACACAGAAGACCGAAGTCCTCGGAAATCATTTATGAAGCACGCCAAGATCAACAACAACTTAAGTAAGTAAGTACAGATATTCGTCCATGTCCCAAAATAAATACACTTCAACGACTTCAACTGGACTGACGAATAAAATCTGAACCAGGTTCAAATCTATTTCTTTGGCACATTCATAATTCAAATGCAGACATCAATTGTAAACTGCCCTTTCGAAAGACATACATACATACACTTCTATTTGAATTTTCTCTAGTACATTATCATCATCATCCTGAAGACAATTCCTTATGCCTTTTAATGTTCCACACAATACTTGTTACAACTTTGAACTACTGATAACTCCAATTGCCCAGTATTCACCAAAAATCGCACTAACTTCAACTTCATTTAGTGCGATGGTCATGTTTTCCAACCAAATGATGGTCCATAAAAAATAACCTCTAACCCAAGTGTTTGGTTTATCTCCTCGAACACATACGAAAAAAGAAACACACACACAATTTTAAGCCACAACTCAAACAGGACCAAATGAAAAAGTTTTGCAATATTTTGCTTTGTTGCGGGAACCGAGTCGGGGGCAGAGGAAAAAGCAAATATTAAATTTGATTTATTGCAATGCAATCAATAACATTCACAAAACTTTGCTAATAAAATGTTTACACAAACATTCAGTCATAGAAATGAAAATGGGAAATACTTCGATGGTGAAAAAAGGACCCAGCGCCATTTGCTGTGTTCTCACACACACCCACACAAACATACACACATATTGACATGTATCCTGTGGTGATTTTAGCCCAACTCGTGGGTGGCATTTTTAACCCGGTCGGTCGACACAGACATCGACTACAACTACAGAAGAGAAAACAAAAAACGTAACTGAAATAACTGAAAATCCGCTGAGTTGGAGACGAGAAAACAAACATCAACAATCCGGGGTGACATATTGCGTGTGACACAGATAAATGTGTTTGTTTATATACGAGTCCGTATATTTGTACATATATACGGAACAATATGTACGTATAGGTGTTGTGCTTACGTATGGGTGCTGTGGGAATTTGTCCGTATATCCGATTTTGTGATGGCAAATGGACTTGTGTGACTGAGACTTGTGCAAGGTATAAAGTTTGAAATTTATTTTATGATTTTTTATGAATCATTTAAAAGGTAACTTAAATTTCCCTTGTCGTACTAAGAGCAATGATGGATAGATTGTGCCAGATCTAGAGCGGAAGTTTAGCGATATGAAAAGATAAACTGATGTAGTAAATTTTATTTCAACTCATTCGGGGCGAAATTTAAATACTTTATAACTCATAGATTGGAATATTTATAGGAGACTATATAAATATAGTTTGGTGACCAGTCCCATGTTGTATGGAACAAAAACTGGTAGTAACTTCTTGCTTATTAGCATTTAGTTACGAGGTCTGACCGGAGACTTTAATCTGGTACCACGGGTGGTCAAGAGCCCCCGGAACTTGTTCCGGCTTGAGCAGCAGGTACGGCCCCTCGGGAAGTATCGTAGTGGCTGTGGTTTATACCCAAATCTAGGGGAGAGTTTTGGCTCGGCTCGGGTTGCATTGTAACCGGGTGCTGTGACTCATAGATCAGCAGAGATGTTGGATAGACATCGACCCCAAACCAAGAGGGAAGTTATAACCCATATATATTATGCTTCGAATTGGTACCGGCGGGCTGGGCTTGTTGGTCTTCATCTCGTTTAGCCGAAAGGGGCGTGGACTGTCGCAGTCCTTGTACGGTAGCATTCCATGGTTCAGGCCTTTACGGTGATAATCATGCAAAACTCACGACTTTATGTCAAGCCCGAAACAATTTCCAAACATTTATTTCTCGCCCTTTATGATTATTTTTAAAGCGTTTTCCACATCCTCTAAATTTTCTCAGTCTTGAGCCATTTTTGTCGTCTTTTCAGTGCCCTCCAATTGTTAGCTTATGTTATTAAAGTTTTTGGTTTCCTCCACCTTTAATACCTTTTTATCCCGTTTAGGTAAGCTTCGGTAATTTTTGGCTCTTTCTAACGTAATCCTCCTATCAGAAAATGCTATAAATTTTGCGATTGGCCACTAATGTCAGTGGCAAACACTGGCGGCGGCCATTTACATGACATCATATTCTCGACTTGATGTAAAAAAAAAATTAAAATACCAAAAAAAAAATAATCCACAAGAAAATCAACGTTTTTCATTTTTTTTTAATTACAGCCAAAAAACATCGGAAGTTTACTTTTGCGCCAACTTGTATAACTTGTTACGTTTTACCTGTCTTGACTCCTTCTTTGTCCGTTTATTTGATAATTCGGCAATTTGAAATAGATTTCGCACTTTACAACGCAATTCTAACTGCAGTTGTCATGCATATTCCCACTTCACGCCATTTTGTGATTGTTTAAATTAGATTTCACATATATTTCACCAGTTTTAGATCCATGTTCCATTTTTTTATTTCTTCCAAAACTTTAATCATGCCTGGCGATTGCAATTTTTGTTCTTATCCATGTAGTACATTTTTAATCCCATTTTGGCCCCTTTTTCACCCGTTCTCTAAGTATTAACCAACAAATTGCGTTAGCTTCTTTTTTCCCCCATTTTTGTCTTTTTTTATCCCGTTTTGGGCCTATTTTCGCCACATCTCTAACTCATTTCCACTTGTTTTTTCCAACAAATTGTTAACATTGTGTTCCATTTTTATCCCGTTTTGATACGTTTAGGGATTTTTTCGTCCCCCTTCTAACTATTATCCACATGTTTGTGCAAAAAATTGTTTTACCCAATTTTTTTAGTTTTCCCCCTTTTTGTAACTTCTTTATCCTGTCTTGGCCCCCTTTTCGTCCCACCTGTTGTAGATTATTTTTCAGTTATATTATACCAGTTTTGGACCCTTTTAGTCCCCATTTCCATTACATCCACTTTGTGACCCATTACAATTGTTTTCACACATTTTTGCATTTTCCCCTCTTGTACCTTTTTTATCCCATTTTTTGAAGTTTTGGCCACTTTTTCGTCCCTTCTCGAATTTTTTTTTTTTATTTTTAAGTGCAATACAAAGTTAATTTATATTCTAATTTTGGGTCCAAGGGAAAACCGGGTGACACAGACCATATGTTTAGATTTTTACAGCGACAGACCAAAGCCTCTGGTGGGAATCGAATCCACAACCCCCACGCTGATAGGCAAACACGCTACCGGGTCGCCTACCGGGGCGCTTCCTTCTCGAACTATTATCCACATGTTTATACACATTTTTATAGTTTTTATCCCTTTTTGTCCATTTTTTATCCACATGTTTTTACCAAATATTTTCCCCCCTTTTTTTATTCCGTCTTTGCCCCTTTTTCATCCTATCTCTAACTTATTTCCAACTATTGTTGGACCAATTTCCCAACAAAAATCATAATATTTGATTATATTGTATATCGACGGGTTTTAGGAAAACATTTTCCTGTTTCCACCCATTTTTATTCTCCTCCAATTCTACTCGGATGTTTAAGATTCAAGGGCAACATACTGCCCAAATTTCATGATTCTAGCTTCAGCCGTTTGGCCAGGACAGTGATAAATCTGACAGTCACGCAAGAGTTTTACATACATAGATACGTGTCATTAAATTATATGAATTTTAAATTTTAGGTAATTGATCCAACATTTGAAGCATTACTGCAAACAATGTTCAAAATCCGTAAAAAAATGTTTTAAAAGTAGCACCACTTACAATATTCTTCCACTTTCGAATTGAAATTTGGTGTTTAAGCAATGCGAGTAAAAGTAATCTGCAAAAAAAACAGGATTTGCAAAAAATGGCTTTCGATGCGGTATTCGCAGTTATGCTTCAATGAATCTTTCATTTAATATCACTAGGATTATTTCGAATTTAACATTTATTAAATCCACTTTTTTTTTTGTCCTACATACCCACTTTTTCATACGTTCGTAGAATTATTAAATAACTTATTAAATAATACCACCGACTGTGTCTGTGTAACATCGATTAAATTAAATTGTTAAACATTTTCCACCAACTGAAAAACGGAAATTAAATTAATCTAATACACTTTTCCTATCATCGCAACAAAAAGAAAAAAAAAATGGCATTGTTGTCAGTTCTTCTTTCCATCCATTGGCTGTTGTTTGTTTATTTCAATTTTATTTTGCAAAAGTTCTTAATTATACCTTTAGGATATGCTTTTTCCCAATGTTATTTACATGCGACTGCCTTTTATTGTATTGAATTGTGTTTTATCAAAAGAAGCGTAAGTCGTTTTCACAAATACAAGCACGCAAGCACACCGACGATTCCAAAGTGAAAGAGGGTGTTCGGTGACGGGAGTGATACTACGTCAGTAGAATTAAAGAAATGGAATTATGTATTCTGTTAACTGATTCGGTAGGGTTCCCTTTGTCAGTCTATAGCATTGGCTGAGAAAGTAGTCATAATTTATTCTGGTCGATCTATTTTTCTTGCTGGCAGCCATGTTAAACCAAAAATTTGCAATGCCAACACAAGAATCCTCCCCGGAAAAATAATAACCGTGCCTTATAGATTATATATCAAATTCGGTCTTCGAGATGTTACATTTTTCTCAATTGAAAATTAAAACCCAATCGTTTCAATTGATTTATATATTTTTGTCGAGGATATATCGAGCTCACACCGCGAAAGAGACGTTGTGCCAATAGGCAATTTTACAAGAGAGGGTTTTTTTGTAGTCAAGCAAAATGTCGTGTGACGATTACGATGTTTTATGTTTGTAAATATACATTTGAATTTCTAATATTTTGGGATTAAGAGCGAGAAACAATTTTCTATTGAATTTCATTAAAATGCGGGGTTTGAAAAAAATGTAAGTATTTTGACGACGGCTTTATAGTAATCAAGTTGGACATGTACACTTCTCTGGGGCATTCAGGTTGACAAACTGTTGACCACATTTATTTGTTAGATTCATTTACTCGTCTGAACAAATAAATAATCTCGCACCAATTACTTACTTCCATTAGTTCCAATAGAGTATTTGCTCTATTTTTTTAAATTACATACGACTTTATTGTCTTTTATGTCTAATTTTAGAAAACAAATTGAATATATGACAGCGAAACGAACAAGAAAAATGATAAAACCAATAATTTTTATATGTTAAATTAAAGCTAGAACATTTGTCTTTAGAACTGATGACTCAAAGACTTAGAAAATGCTTTGTATTGAACAACTTGTAATTGAAATATGAAAAACCTCCGGAAACCCCAATTTTTCGCCTAAACATAAAACGGTTTGTGGTAACTCTAAACCTTCTCCAAAAAATCGGAAATTTTTTTTCAAAAATACTTTACATTACACCGTGTTACACACATTCTATCCTATGAACAAAATTTACTTTTTCGGAAAGGGGATAAAAAATAAATATACACGTGTATCGGCGATTTTCATGTTCACACGGCCTGTGTGAAAGCCTTTGGACCGATTTTTAACCCTTTTTCAGTGATCCAATCGAGCTGATTTTTTGCAGGCAGACTCGTGGAAATGTCTGTATCACGTTAAATTTTTTAAAAAATATGCTCACTGGATGAGACCCCATCTATAGCAACTCGTATAGAGCGGTATCTGAGAAAACCCTTTAGGAATAGAGAGCACTTATTACAATCTCCAAATGCAATAAGTTTCGCTATGAGTGCACCCTGTCAGACCGCAACGAATGCCTTGTAAATATTAAATTGACAAGACAGACTGGCTATTTCATTTTCGTAGTCCGAATTTTCGTATTGAAAAAACAATTGTATATACAAATAGTTCAATAACCCATATAGACAAGACAAGGAATCAAATTAAAGATGTCCAGTATCAGTATGCATATTATATCCATATTATCTCCACAATTAACCATTTCATGTCCATCCTACCACTCCAGCGTTCCACGTGGACAACACCCTTTTCTCTTTAGCATATACTTACATATCGCTATAATGATTAAGTAGTTTGTATTTGTATTAACTGCAATATAAATAGCTTTGGGCCATGAAATGAATGGTTTCATTTCGTTCAAAGCCTCTGGCAACATATCAACCCACCATCATGAATGCTGATACCCAGTCCCCCACCGTCCCGATCCAAAAGGCCCCACCTATATTCATATTTACTATACATACACGTACGTATATTTGTGCATGTATGTGTAATGGGAGTACACCGACAAGTGTGTATGTTTACAAATACACTCGTAGACGAATAAATGTTCAACTAATGTTCATATGTACATTAGAGTGGTGGCGATTTTTTTCTCAGCAGACAGGATGACATAGCCAGATTCTAGAATGTTTATTGGCGATGAATTTTAGAAATTCGTGAAATGGTCTTTTTTAAAAAACAAAATCCAGTTGTCAGCTTTGTTGAACTGTCAAATGGAAGTGATTGTGTAGAAAAATATTTTCAATCCTCTAAATGAATGATGAGTTGACCACTGACCAGAGTATGAAGCCGTTTCGGCTGTAACAAACGACTTGGCTTGGTGTAACTGACGCACAGTGGTGACGCAGAATGGTTTTTACTGGCCAAAACTTTGTATCTTTTCAACCGATAATTTATTTAGTAATTTATTTTCGACAGATAGCTCCTTAAGTTTTTATTTCAATAAAATCGGTTACACTTTTCAACGTAGAGTCGCCTACCATAGAAAAATGTTTGATGGTGTTGCCAAGATACGAAACTTGGGGTTTGGCTGTGTGATGAAAATAACACATTTTTCCGTGCCATCTTGATTGATGTCGTTCGGTGACCAAAATGGACAAAATTAAGATTGAAATCGCTGGTAATCTTAATATATATTTACCCTCGACACTGATTCACTGATACACTGATTCCCTGATTCACTGATTCACTGACTCTGTCACGCAGTACGTAGGAATTTAAATAGGCATTCTATAATAATTCTATAAATAATAATAATAAAAAAAATAATATTTTTTTTGTACAGAAATTGTGTTTTCCCCAAATTTTTTTTTTTTCCAAATTTTTTTTTTTCCAAATTGTTTTTTTCAAAAAAATTTTTTTTTTCCACAAAATTTGTTTTTTCAAGAAAAATTTTTTTTTCCAGAAAAATTTTTTTTTTCAACAAAATTTTTTTTTCAGCAAAAATTTTTTTTTCAACAAAATTTTTTTTTTCAACAAAAATTTTATTTACAAAATAGTTTTCTCAAAATATTTTTTACAAAATTTTTTAAATTAAGTAACAAATACTTTCTCAAGGAAATTAACGGGCGCCATAGGCGCATTACAACTTACTAGTATTTAAATAATACAATATTCACATACCGACATTTGAGATGCAGCACCCTGTAGTATATTTAATTGGAGGATGTTTTCCATCATGCAGATGTGGTTGTGTGAGCAATTCCTATACTGAAATTATATTCTGCTAAAATGTCTGGACATAAAGAAGACCTGACAAACAATTAAATATTTGATTAAAACCCTACCAAGTATTAACAGAAAGTAGTTCACTCTAATGTCTAAACGTCGATATATGTTAATACATGTGTGTGTGTGTGTGTGTATGTATACATTTGTTTACATTTATGCACACGTATTAAACTGGTGTTCGTATGAGCGGTTGATGGCTGCTAATGGAATTTTGTTTGTATTTGCTTATGTAGCATAAAATATTTGCTAATTATAAAGCACCGACCGACCGACCAGCCGCCTAATGCCATGAAACCTCTCTCCTAGCTCAGCTACGCCTACGATATTAACAAAAGATATACACTGCAATTTGGTGGATTAGATGAATTCATGTGATTACAGTTCTCACTCTCCTCCCCACACACACACACGCACACTCAAAACTTGTCATTTGTACTCGTATGAGGCCGTTTTTAAATGTAATCTACATGAAATCGTGTATGAATACTCTCTGTTATGTAAAAAGTATTCACAAATGAAGAATTAATATCAATGGCACATTTGCTTTAAAAGAAAATGAGTTCGTGTCGATAAAATCTGAAAGTGAACAATTTCTATTGAATTGGAGTCAAAGAGATAAACCAAATATTTGCCTTTGGCAATGAGCATATACGATTTAAGCTTTTAAAATGAAATATTTTCGAGGACATCATTATCTCTGGCAAGTCTTTCTAAAACGGTTTTGTTATTTAATGAGAAATGAGAATATAATTCAAATACGATTAGAGGTAATTATTACAAAAGATGCTTTGGAATTAGAAGAGTGTGGGTGAAACAAAAAGTGGATCATGTACTAGCATTTTCCACAAACGAAAACAATTCTTTCTATATTCAGTCTTTGTTCTATAAAATGGCAAGACACAATTCACAAAAGACCTGTTCTAATTTCTTCCACCTACCATATTAGTAGAGTTGAAGCCACACAGTTCAACGAACTGACTCAAACCAATCTGTATCGGTTAATTTAATTTAGGCAAATATTCACAAAAGATAATGAAGAAAATCATTACATATCGCCCTTTCATGGTTGAAAAAGTAGCCTTCGATGCTCCGATAAGAAAAAAAAACAGATAAAAACCATATGAGCATGTGAGATCTCTGCAAAAAATAGACCATTTGTAGAATGACATTGATGGACACTGGATCCGGAGAACTCTCCGACAAATTCACTACTACAGGTCTTAGGTCTTAGGCAATTTCAATTTGCAATTTCTGGAGAACTTTTTTTAAAAGCGAAGAAGTTTATTTATTTATTATTAATTACAATACAAAGTAAATTTATATTCTAATTTTTGGGTAAACCGGGTGACACAGACCATATGTTTAGAATTTTGCAGCGACAGACCAAAGCCTCTGGTGGGAATCGAACCCACAACCCCCACGCTGATAGGCAAGCACGTTACCAACTCTCCTACCGGGGCAAGCGGAGAAGTTATTAAGTTATATTGCGGACGACGTCGTGACAAAAATTTGGCAAGAATTAATGGGAGGTTTTTCAAGAATCGAAAAGAAATTCATCTCGGATGAGTCTATGATGAACTAGGAGAAGATATAACTTATGCTTGAAACGGAATGAAAATTGTCAGGGCGACAAAGAACCAAATCTTCGACGGTTGTAGGTGGGGGGGTAGTAGATGAATTTGTCTACTACAAGAAGGATGTCAGCAATGTAGAACAGTGCTGGCACACCGATCTTACCAAATATAAAAATTGAGGACACTTAATTTTTTCCATTTTCAATAATTGTAAATAATTCACTTCTCTATTTCGCCGGCCCTCTTAAGCCTTACAAACAGCGTACACTTTGTAATTCATCTTAATTCAAATAACTTTTCCCTTTGACCATTCACGAAATCTCCAACAATTTGTTGAAATCTTTCATTTATTATGGCCACAGGAGTCGGGTGTTCTTTTTTTTTTCTTCCACCGACAACAAATTACCAGAAGAAACCTTCATCGTGTTGAATGAGGTTGGAACTTTCCCTTGCAGCTAATTTGCATTTCTATAAATTAAATTATTTTCAAGTAGATCTTGTTGTCTTTTTATGTTTGCACAATGTCATTTGCAATTTACTTTTCTTTTTCATATTCCCCTTTTCGTTTGGGTATTTAAGGCCACTTGAAGAGTTTTGAAATTTCCACCACCACTTTGTGTTACTGTTGTCCTGTTTGTTGGCGCTATTTACTTTGCCAGAGTTCTCTGAGATTGTCCTGCAGCCGTAAAACGAGACGTTTGTAGGATTGCAGGTATTTTTTGTACAATTTATCTTGCTTTACATAAACATTCTTTTTTCATCTGGCATCCGTGAATGGGATAAGGTGTCCTTTATGTGTATACCCTACAATGAGCCCCGATTTTAGTTGATAATCTTTTCATCGACCAATTTGTTAAGACCGACTGACTTTGTGTGTACAAATTGTAGCGTATCTCAGAGTACTGTTAAGTCCAACGCTTTAATTGCTTTTGCTCGATTTCAAGTCTTGCAAAAGTTTTTTTTTTATCTTTGTCTGGACATTTTGTTTGACAGAATCCTTAACGGTGTTGGTTCCTTACAAATGCCTTTTATTTTGTTCTTCCCTGCTTTGCTTCGTTCGACTGAAATGAAATCATATAACTTTGAAGGCTTTCTTTGGGCGGATAAGACTGCTTGACAACTGGTTGGATGAATAAAAGTTACCTTGGCCAAGCAGCAGATGAAGAAAAGTAATTTTTACTATTTAGTATTAGTTTTTCTCGCTATCCTTTCCCACCCCATCGGGGGGACAGACAATTCGAAGCAGGTGATATCCATTTAGAGCATAATGTCACGTTAAAGTTTCGTTCTTCTTCGTCTTGTTTGTGCCATTTAAAATAATATCTTAGAACAATGAGTTGAGATAACTTTGCCGTGTTTGTTGTCGTAGCTTCTTGTGAAGAGCATCGAAGTTTTTAATATGTTTTTTTTTTCTGGGGGAAATTGTATTTCGAAATAAATAATTTCCCAACAACTTTGGTTTCCCCCTTTTGCGCTTCGGTAAATTCGGCAGAAATGAAGTTTGTCAAAGAAAAGTAAACCTTTGAATTCGAAATATTTCCTTTTTGTGGGTGTGTGTGTGTGTGTGTGGTTTTGGTACAGAAATAACTTAATTATTATTGTAAAGTGAAATATTTTCTATTAATTTCGTCTGAGGACAATTGCAGCATATCTGTGTGAAACAACTGAAAAATAATTCGAAATTCTTATAACTTCAGAGGGTAGAGTGAGTGGTTGAAGAAATAAAAACTGCTTCGCTTCATAGCAATGAGTAATCATTCTAGTAGTCAGGTTGCCTGGATGTTTTGTAATGCACCCACATACTATCTGTATGAACCTTTGAATAATACTAAAGAACAATGGAATTGGTATGAACTATACAACATTATAAATTCTATTGATAGTTGCATTGTGTGTGTGTGGTTGCGAGCCGTTTCTCATATCGCAGACCCTTTTCTTCATGGGGCTGCGTTCAGTGCGACCTTTTCTCCTTATCGATGTTTGCTCTCGACCATGTGCGTACATTACTTATCGGTGAGAGTATACACAGTCCGAAATGTAGATACTGCAGCAGCACAATCCAACCACACCACAAGAAACATGTTCAACTTTGAAGAGTGGTATACAAGATTTGGTAAGACAAAAAATCAAATGTCTACTTTTTTTTAGACATTTGATATGTGTCCGTCATTCTCGATACCCTAATACATATATTGATCTAGAAGTTATTTCAGCCTCACTTTCACAGGGGATTTGTTTCATCGACACGGGACTGATTGGATGTTTGTAAATTTGGGTTTTGAATCTTCTTTCTAAAAATCAATTTCTCTTCACAAACATAGAGTATCTTAAGACACAGATAACTTGTGAAGCCAATTTTACGCTAAACTCGATGAATTCAATCATCTGTGAAAGTCACTGTGGGAAATTGAAACCGTGAACGAGATTGAAGAAGCAAAAAAAAAAATTGTGAGTTGCAGAAAATATAATTTTAGATTGAAGAAAGAAGTAGATATTTTAAAACAAATAATATAAAATAAAATTAATGAAAACCCGTGACAAATTTTAAAGCGTACCAACCGGACAGACGGGCATGACTCAAATAGAATTTTGTTCATATATAAAGGCTGTTTTTTATTGGGGTATAGAACTTTAAGTTGGCATCACTTTTTCACTGGCGGCCATTTTGTCAGCTGTCAAGTGATTTATATTTAGTTTGGTTTGCCATTTCATCATGAACAGGTTGACAAAAGAACAACGCTTGCAAATCGTGCAAATTTATTTCGAAAGTAATGGTTCAGTTCGCGAAGTTCACCGCAAGCTCCGTCCATTTTATGCCATTACATCCACAAAAACTGACTGTTTGGTGTGCTCTATGGGCTGGTGGAGTCATTGGGCCATACTTCTTCCGAAATAATGCTGGAGAGTCAGTTACCGTTAATGGAGACCGGTATAGAGCCATGATAACCGACTATTTTGTTCCCGAATTGGATGGCATGAATGTGGATGAGTTGTGGTTCCAACAAGTGGTTGAAAATTGGACCTGTAGAATTGGCTTTATTCGAGCCAGCCAATTCATATTTAAACATTAATGGCATAAAATTATCCTTCCAATAAAGCCAAATTGATGGACATTAAAACGATTTTCTTGTGTTTTATTTCAATTCGAAGTTCTATACCTCAATAAAAAACACCCTTTACCTAAGGTCTAAAGTGACTCCCTTTTTGTGTTACACTTTTGTGTGGTTTCCAATGATATAAACCCTTCTACCCGAAGGGTCAGGGTACAATTAATGAAACTTAGCTTATAACGAGAATAAGAAGAAGAAAGCACTAGATACACTATGCTTAGGTCACTTACTAAAATCCAGCGTCGATAATGTAGTTCACATTTTGTTTTTCTGGTTACAAACACCGAAACTTGAACGGAGATAAAGAAAAATGTTGTATTCGATGACAACTGAGTGATGTTTACCATGAAAAACTGATTAGGCCCCTGTTTGCAACTGGCCCAACTTGGACTTCTGTTACCCGGACTGTACCCTAGTCTCTGGCGCATTAAATCACAATTACAGGAATGAACTTCTTCTGTCCAGGAAACAACTTCTTTTTTCACAATTTAAATTGATGGTGCCCAGACCCCATCGTACTAATAGAGCCTTTCATTGGTAATTTTACTTTTCTGTTCGAGTTCATGAGGTTTTCCACTTTCCACGACTGTTAAACAAAAATTCGAAGTGTGGAGAAACAAATCACTTTTAAAGATGGTTTAAATATGGTTGAATGATTTTGGAAAAATCTAAATAGCTGCATTTGAAGCGGGTACAAACGTATTTACTCGGAATTTAGAATTTCAACATTAAAGTATTTACTACGTATCAATGGGAGAAGTGTACTCTCTATTTGATATGGTTTTTCGTCTGCCGGCCCAATTGAGCCTTTTGAACGACATAGGTGATTATCAATGGCGCCATAGTTAATAACAGAGTGTTGAATGAAATGGATTGAGGCTACATAAGATTCTTACCAATGGGGCGTCACATTGGAGTTGTTGAAAGAAAACTTCCCAAAAGGGGGTTTATACCGCAAAGGTGATCTGGAATGGAGGCCCATATAGACTTTCTTCTGTTAGACTACATTAAGTCACTAATTTATGGAAGACAGAGCTGATAGCCATTGCTGCTAGTGCTCTATACTCATTTTAATCTTAGAAAATTTTTTTTCATATGATTAAATAAATAAATGGAAGACAACATCACTTACACCACCGATGAGATCCCAAACGACTTCTGATACCGAGTCATACAAATTTAGTCCACTGCACATGAATCGCATCAGCTAAGTCGAATAGGCCATTTGAATGGTGTAGTTTTACAGATGTATTGTTTTTAAATATACTCTGTCATGTTTTTCACACATCTCATGTTTTATTTGGCTGTACCTTTCATACCGTGGTCATCGTAGGCCTGAAATATTTAAAATATGAGACGCATCCTTTTGGCTCCTTCTTTTCAGTTCAGCTTGGAAAAGTTTTTATCAGGAATCCAAAGTTTTGCTGCCGTTGTCTGATAATATTTATAGAAGGGCAAGTTCTACTGGAAGCACTCAGGACGTCTGTAAATCACAACAGTCGCCAATGAATTTAAAGGATATCAGATAAATTTGTAATAAAAAAAAACCAAACCAAGGTTTTTGTTCATTACAAATTTATCTGTTTTATCTATAACCCAACGGTTGGAACTGCCCATAATAAACAATTTTCATAAACTTTGAAATAACTGGTTTCTGATATTCAAAAAAAAAAAAAAAAAAATGCCATACGAAACCACAACATTTACCTTAATGATTTTTCGCTTCGCAGTACTTTTTAATAAATTTACCTGAAACGACAAAAAAAAAAGAAAATAAAATAAAATATATTATTATTGTAGTGGTGTGAGTTTTTATTTTTATTTTATTTTTATAAACACATTTATGAGAAAATCTAAAACACATTTAAAATGCTATAAATCATAAACAGTACTTATTTCTCAATAAATCAGAAGCAGAAATAAACATTAACAATGCGAGTGTGTACAGTAGTGCGCGTGTGTGTGTGTGAATGTAAATACAAGCACAGCAGCTGAAAAAAAAACAGGAAAATAAGGGTTCATGATCAATGAACAACGGCCTGAATAGATGTTGTTTGGAGGGCCTTAAGAACATTCAAATCTTCACTCATAGTGAATCAAGGTCCTGTCTCATGCAAAGACAAAATCCACAGGGTCTGAATTTAAGGTAAACAGGAAGTCATATGGTTCAGAGGGTATGGAAACAAATAATTATAAAATTTAATGGCTGGGCCTAGTATATATGACCGCTGTCCAATGGAGTAGAACATAACCATATTTTGAAAAAATAGTCATTGCATATCGACACAATTATTTTAAATAAACTTGTTTCGACTATTTCAGAATAGCAACTCAGCAGGTCTATTTCTTTACTGTGCCACAAAACGTTATTCACCTTTCATTTTCGGGTCTTAGTTCAGCAGAACCCCAAACTGGCAAATACAAAGGAAAACGTAAACTAGAAAGACTCCAGCGGACGGCCTAGTAAGTGTAAATATTTAACAAAAAAAAAGTAATGTAAATGAAATTTAAATTGTCGAGCAGAACTTGAGGAGAACTTTTATTTTCTATCCTTATTAACAATAAAAAATTGTGAACATAATTTTTGCATTTTCATAAATTTTTCTCAGCAAAGGTTTATTAAGTTCATATCTTATAGTAAAGAGAACAATTGTTACACAATGTTCCAACTTAATAATTACAGTTTAACTAATAATACGTGTACAGTAGGGTGGAGTAAAATCAACACCAAAATAGCGATAATTTCCAAATTTCGAGGGAGTGGCGCGATCCCTTAAAATGTTTTAAAATTTTTTTCTTTATTTTTCCCCTCATTAGGACCCCAGACTACATCTCTTTCCGAGGTTAACTTTTTTTTTTTGAATTTCACTCCACCCTAGTGTACAGCCTTTAATATACCCTGGGAAACAATGTAAAGAAAATCACAATGAACATGACTCCTATTTCTCCTATGAGGCCTCCACCGGCCTGGCCGAGAAAGCTGCGCAATTATATGCTGTATATTTATAAATATAAGCGACTTTAAATCTCTTTCAGATTTTTCACTTTTGCGTTTTCATTTTGCAAATATATTTCTGTTGTGACAAAGAATAATAATAAATATTCGTCACAAAGAGAGAGAAAAAAACAGAGTGTTTTTTTCATTTTAATAGAAATGTTTTGAAATGACATTGAAAATAAACCAAACCAAAATAAATATCATCAATTTATCAATACCGAATGAAAGCAACATAAATGAGATTTATGTTAAAAAAAAACCAACGTACACATAAACACAACACGAAAAAAAAAAATTGTCCTGCACATAATAAATGTCGAACGGGGATTCGAAATATATACGTAATAGCATTTTTAAATCTCTGTTTGTATGAGTGGTTAAATACATATTCATGACACTGTGCGACAAATATGACAACGAGAGTCGAGAGGAAAGTGTGAGGATTTTAGTCTTGCTCTGGACCCTTTGCGACCTTTATCAGCAATAGAAATATTTGGATTGAGTGTCAGTTAACCTTTTACAGGCGAAACAAGTTAGTGAACTCGTTTTTGCCGACATAATTTGAATTTGTAATTTTTTTTTTTGGATAAAAAAAACGGGATAAAAAAATATGAATAAATTTTTTTGCCAACAACAGGTAGAAATGAGTTATAGATGGGACGAAAATGGAACCAAAACGTACCAAAACTGAATAAAAAGGGACAAAAAAAGGGGAAAAAAGTACAATAAAATTGTTGGCAACAGCATGTGGCAATGAGTTCGAGATGGGACGAAAATGGGACCAAAACTGAATAAGAAAGGGATAAAAAGGGGGAAAAACAAAAAATGGCGAAACAAATTTTTGGCAACAACAAGTGAATAATAGTTGGGAAAGGAACGAAAAGGAGTTCAGACATATCAAAACGGGATAAAAAAAAGGTACAAAAGAGGGAAAAACAACAATGTGTTACAAAAAATGTAATCGAATGGAATGTTTGAATTTTTGGAAGATATGGGGTCCAAAACTGGATAAAAATATAAAGACGATAAGACGGACTATGCATGGCAACTGTTGTTAGACTTTGGCTGTAAAGGGGATAAAAAGGATTAAAGAAGTACACAATGGACCTGA
Organism: Hydrotaea cyrtoneurina; assembly: GCA_958296145.1. Classification (NCBI taxonomy): domain Eukaryota; kingdom Metazoa; phylum Arthropoda; class Insecta; order Diptera; family Muscidae; genus Hydrotaea; species Hydrotaea cyrtoneurina. The sequence continues at coordinate 42,512,832 of OY282514.1, read as the reverse complement.
ATAGAGAAAATTAGCAAAAGTGCGAAAAACTATTTCAAATTAACTATTTCAAAATCTGGAAAAAGGTTAATCGGAAAAGGAAGGAGCCAAGACAGGTAAAATATAAAAAGTCATAGAAAGGGTCAAAAAGGTCCGAAGCGTATCAAAACGGGATTAAAATGTACAAAAGGTGGGGGAAACTAAAAAGCTGAAGAAAAAAACAGTTCGAAAAATGGTCTGAGACGGGTAAAATAAGGAGGATTTGGGAAACATTTTTAAGAATCATAAAGGGCGAGAAGTAGAAAAGGGAATAGGTGTTTGGAAATTATTCCGGACTGGACAACAGCAATTTTATTTTTCAATTTATAACATCATCTTTATACACATTCACGTATTTAAGTGTTTGAGGTATTATACGTTATATTTCCACAAACGAGATCAGTTATTAAGTTTTGTCATTTTTTGAACTGTTTGAACATTTATAAGGTCAAATAGGTAAAACCCTGTGAACTAATATTACAAAGTAATATCTGCCGCCAACAATTGGAAAAATGCAATAAAGATTTGAGTCGGTATAAAGTATTTTTTTGTAAACCAATGCAATTAAACAAATATTTCTTGTTTTACTGGAAAAGAAAAATTTACGCGCACGAAGTATTTGCTAACATATAGGGTGTATTTAAGAGCTTAAGAAATTAAAATTATAGAAAAAATTTTGTTTTGCAGATAATTGCATGGCATTTTTTTTTTAAATATGATTTTCGGCATATGTCCGACGGGTCAAACCAAACACTCAATTGTAATGTATGTGATGTCAGCGCTCCAAATACGACAATTTAGCTTATTAAAGTAGCTTGCTTGCTCACTAGGCCGAGTATGCTGACCGTAAAGTGTACCGAGTGCGCTATGAATTCCGCGAACAGATTTTTTTAAGTATATTTCCGCAATTTGGATGCTTTGCGTGGCGTTAAACGATTCATGCTGACTTGTCAAACCTTATTGAACATAAATGCCAACACAGTTGTCAAATTACAGTTACTGAACATGATCAACATGAAAAATAACAAAAAAAAATGTAGGACCTCTCATTGTGAGGATGACGGTCTTACCGGTTAGAGGGTTAAATAATAATAAAGGGTTAGATGAAGATATACTCGTACTAATTTGAACATCGGCCAAGTCCACCCGGAGGTCGAGGCCAAAAGATAAACGTTGAACGACTCACTGATCCGTGATTTGGCGACGATTTGTGAGTGGATACTCTTGATGTTCTGGGCATGAAGATACAGGGCTAGCCATAGATTTGAATAATGTTCTAGTAAGTGTTTTTCCTACCTGCTATGACATTATTAAATTCAAGGCCAACGCTATCAAACACTACACGCTTTTTCTTCCTTCCAACACCCTCATTTTCCACCGCTAACAGTTACCGTTGGTCTTCACAAAACAAATGAAAATGTTTCCCAGACATACGTCTACAGTAGAATCCGCATAGCACTGGTTTTAATTAAACTAAGCTATGTGCAATCCCGAGTATTTCAACGATTAGATTTTTTTTAAAATGATTTTATTCATGAGCTCTTTTGTTTTCAATTAATCAATCAAAGTCGACTAAGTCAAACCATTACAATCTGAAATTGTGAAAACTTAATAAAACATTTCATGTAGCACATTGTAATTGATTTTAAAAAAAAGTGCTGATAAACAGTAGCCACAAATGTATCATATTCATATTTCGTTATTATTTGTCTCAATTGAGTGGGTTATTTGTTAGTGGCCACAGCAAAAACTCTATGAAATCAGATGCAACATCCCAAATGAATGTCGTTGTATATGAAAATAAACATAATCATGTTTTGTTATTGAATGGGGGAAAAAATTGGTTCATTTGAAATGAAACAAGAGAGTACATTTAAATTAAAAGATGTCATGTTATGGTAGCAGAGCAATGCCCCGAAATAGAGAGGTACGTTTGTAGGATTGCAATAAAGTTAATAATAACTTTTTAATAATAACTTAATAAGTAACTGCTTTCAGAATATCCTTGGGGGGTTTTCTTTATAGAGTTTTGTTTTCACAAAATGATAGAAGTTTTGTTTGTTTTCAGATTTGCCAAATGTGTGAGTGTAAAGTCCTGAGAGATCGCTGACAGAGAGATCGCCACATACATGACCCTAATTGGCCTAAAAAATTCATGCAGCATGATTTTATTTATTAACATTTCTTTCCCAAAAAACATATTATTTGAAAAGTATATTTAGCCATACATGTGTGTGTGTGTCGAAAATTTGTTTTCCCCAGTTGTTGCTGTTGTTGAAAAGGTCATCAATTCATTGGACATTTGTACAATATGTTGTATGCGAACATTGCAAACTCCTGCCTATGGCCGTCGCCTTTCCGGTTCTCCACTGGCGGGGACATCCTGTGGCAATCCTTTGAAACCATAAATTTCACACATTTCACATGCGATTGACCCTTTGGGAACAGCACAAAACAACAATGGCATCACATAAAGAAGAAATTGCTAAGAAATATTCCCCAAAAACTTTGTATATGTAATTCAAACAACAATTGCCATCGTATCCGTATTCACAGCAATATGTGGTCACTCCAATACACAATTCACAGTCCTCCTCCGGCTCCTCCCTCTCTTCGGGCCGTGCCACTTCAGAGCACTTTATGCAATCCCGGCCAAAACAAAAATTTATGGCGTCACATACAGAACAAGAAGCAGCACAATACAGAGTAGAACTGTTAACAGTACTCAAAACATTATTGTCACTTCACCTATTTTTCCGTAACAAAAACCCCGGACCGGACAAGGAGCAAAGCCAGCAGCACACACAGACACACACTCACACATACACTGCAGGCAGTTGGTAGAGCAAACATTGGCTAAAACAAGGAAACTATTCGATAGCCATATTAGGTGCATGTGATTGTGAATGCTTGGTTTGTTGGTTTTCTCAATGAGAAAATGAGAATTTCGTCCCCAAAAATTACTTTCAACAAAGTATGTACGGATGCGGAAATGTATACACACATCCAGGCGAAAGTGTTTCAGGGACGGCTTGCAAGAGCCCCATGCAATAGGAATTTTGAGATACCCAATAGACATTCCCGTATATACTCTCCGAGAGGGCTTAGCAGAAGACTTTATTTTCAAATATTATTTTCAATAAATAAATTTACAGGCAAAAAGTGGATATTCATCTCTAATATACATGAAAGCAAAGGGCTGTTATGTCCCTATAAAGATCAAACACAACTTTTTCTCAATTTTCCAGTATTTGGTTTGATAAGACAATTTCCTTTCCTTATACGGGACCAACAGAGTTTAGACCTGCCAGCATCGTTACTTTTGAAAACACTGGAAAGACTCACTGACCGGGACCTACTGTTTAAAGCCGGCTCCGAACGGCTAATGCTTTTCTATAGAACTTTTACGTAAAGTCGCCAACATTTACGAGGTGGAAATAGCCGCGGAAAATTTGTTGGTGGTCTTACCCGGTTTTGAAATCGGGTTCTTCTGTGTGATAGTCGCACACACTACCTACCACACCACGGTCGTCCACATGAGAAATAATCTACATACGAGTATCTATATATATATAATATATATCTTGCCGACATTTATATTGTCCGACTCTGGAGTTTTTTGAGTTTTCGAGGCTCTCAGTTTGGTTTACAGGGAGGAACAAATGTTATGATTTTCCCTAACTTCCCTGGTACCACAATGGGCATCATAGTCTAAGTGAGTCTGCTTTTTAGGCTGCCACGCGAACCTAAACTAACCAACGACAGAATGATACCGAGCCAGTAAGGGCTCTGAGTCACTGGCTGAACCAGAAATTGTTTGCATAGAAACGCCTTTAATTAAATTACTAAACTGCATTTTCAAAATAGCAAACAAGGTAATGAGACAGCTGTGCTCTAGATTTTCGTGAGTAACTGCATAGCCGGACTCAACTCACGGGTGAATACAAAGCTGTAAGGGAATACCAATTCGAAACCTTGGTTAGGGGCAGAGCCTATCTAAAACTTCTACCGATCTATGGGGAACTGCACTCATTTGAAAATGCAACTGCACTCCGAAGTCGAAGCTCTCCCGGGGATTTGGGTTTAAACCACAGCCATTACGAAGCTCCACAATGAGGCCACAACATTGTCAGATTGGACTAACTCCAGAGTTTACCGACTCTCTTGATACCAGAGTTAAGTCTCCGATCAGACTTCGTAGCCGAAACTACGAGACAATGGTAAGAGAAAAATAACTGGCCAGATGGTGACCAACAACTATTAATTCACTATTATTTTTAGCTAAGCGATATTAAGCGTGATTGGCAATTGTCGCTTAAGGTTGTCTCTTATGTAGGCACGGTATTGTCAGCTTAAAAAATAACACAATTCCAATCCCAACAAGTGATCGGAGATTTCATTGACACAGCGATTATTCTCTTACTCGTAAAGACGTGAGCATTTTCGAGGTGAACAAGGACCGCTGAATAATGTTTTCAGATGTACTTACCGGGATATCAACCTGGGTTTCAAAATATAGTAGTCTACCACAATTATCCCCAGACCACGGCTGAAAACGTTTAAATCTAAAATCTAAATATTACACAGCCAGTGATTGTTCAAAAAACTCAACACACTCAAACTTTGCTATAGGCAAAGAAAATGGCAGATGCAGCAGAGACGAATGTTAGAGTTCCCCAATATTTTTTTTTTGTGTCAGTCTATGGGATAATTTTATGGTGTAATTGTGTTTTGTGCAAAATTGTCAATAAGGAATTTGGCGGACATGTTGGAAGTACAAAAAACAAAATGTATGACGTATTTATGAAAACAAATTTGCTTGTCGATACTTTTTCCCCAAATGCTTTGACTATTTGTGGTGTATGGCAACATTGTGTTTTTGTAACAAATTTTGAGAAAAGTTACCCGTGCGAAGACATCTTTCAAATGAACATGCAAGTGCACATGTAGACCCTTTTTCAGATGATTTTCGATTATTTTCTTTTGTTCCGAAGACAACAACAAATTAATTGTACTTGTAATGGCAGGGTAATACGATCGCACCTAATGACTTGTGTCAAAGCGTTTAACCCATTCTTGACCAAGACATTTTTTTCAAAAAAAAAAAATTATATTTCATAAACAGGTGTCCTGAGTTCGAATCCATTGATATTTTTAACTATTCGTAATACTTTTCTCTGTGCCATATGACATCGCCGGCTATGAAAGGGTTAAAGTACTTAATGATTTTCGAGAAGGCCAAATGACAGACGTTCTTTCCCTAGGACAATATACATATACTATAATGAAATGCGAGTTGGGTATGGAGACAAGAACTTTAAACTGTTATGGCAGGCCCACCACAACCTTCCGTCCGCCTGTGCAGGAATGTCCCTTCTTAAGAAGAATCGGATATGTGTGTGTGTTTTAAGCCAAATATAAAAATGCATAAAAATGGTACGTTTCGATCCAAACCACTCAAAACTTTTAAAGCCACAAATAACTTCCAAGTGACAATAACAATTTCCCATGGATTTGATAAAATGTCCGTGTGTAAGTAGTGAAAAATGTGGTTGGGTTCAATTGTTGTTAAAATGTTGAACAATCGAAGAACATTGTGAAAAGTTTTATATGAACTTTCGTGTAAAACTAGAAAGGTGGAAATTTGAAATATAACCAGTCGTCAATAATAACAAAATAACCCAAGTATAGAAAAAATCCATAAATCGAATATAGAGTAAAAACGGGAATATAAAAAGTTAAGGGAAATAGTTTTCCAAAAAACCATTCAAACTCTTTGTATGTTTAAGCCTTCCATCGACTAGTGTACATTTGACTAAATCGCATCATGTCATATGCATCCACTTAAACACTCATCGCACCAAAGGATTTGTATACGGAAACCTTCACTTTTAATTACTTGTAAAGGCACACGGCTGCTTGAGAAAAAAAAAATGCCAAACAACTGAATCAACATTCATTGTGATGGCACGGCAGCCGGAAATGAATGAAACACCAAACGCGATCGAAACAAAGACTAGTAGAAACTTTAATTAAAAGTGATTTAAGCGTTTTCTCTCACCCACGCATTTTCGATATCAATTTCCCGCTTGCAACACTTACAGCTGTAAAATGCCAAAACAACACAGAGCTGCGGCACAACAAACCCAACTACTCGTACGTATTCACTTTAAAGTTGTTCCAAAAACTTCAAAAAGTAGTTAAACTTAACAAAGCAACGAAACGGAAATCAACACGAAAAAAGAGAGAAAACTGTGAGCACATGCACGACCAAGAATGATTGTTAACATCGAACACAACACACACGACAAAAACTACTTTCAACTTTTCTCTTTAAGTTTTTACTTCCTTGCTTTTGGTTTTTGGAAGTTACTGCACTGCTGCACAGTGTGGGAAATTCTATTTGATTTTTTTTGACATAGTGATGGACCTGATGGATATTGGCACTAGACGGAACAAACAGTTAAAATACAGATAAGAATGATAGACTGCTACGATTCCAAACTGAAGAGATGGCATCTGGTCCACAGACTGACATATCCTAGGTAATTAATTTAGGGTCTCATTATATATTCTTGTCATAGACTCGATGAATTTTCTCATCTGTTTGCTATCTATAGAGCTTCGTTTTGACAGCATTGAAGAGTTTCCCGCCGCATGCAACTCATATTCAATGACAACTCTGGGAAACACATTTCAGAACAGGCATCTAGGTAGAAATGAATCTTTCTTTGTCGTCAGACTGTTTTTGTCAGACTGTTCTGCACATCTTCCAGATTTCCGATATAAATTGGATGTTAAAACAGCTTTACGTCTTTCCAAGGAAGTTGGACTGGAGTTATGGAATTAACTTCGATCAGGTAAGAACAGGTATGTCACTCTGGTTGTAACTTATAGAGTGCAGTCCCTGAGCTTAGGCGGACTCTATGATTCCTACAGAGATTCAACAGGAGAACAACTTACTTATATGTAAATGACAGTTGATTGGGTGATTTATTCATATTTCTTATTGTATTCTGTAAACATTACCAATTTAGTTATTTCCCTTAACATTCCATAAAGGAACTGATGGGGAACTTCTCTCGAATCACAATAGATTAAATATAAATTCTGTATGAGGACCTGGACAGAGTAGGGTTATATAGATGCAACCAAAAGTCGAGGTTTCGACCTTTTCAATTTTTCCAAAATTTAAAAAGTTTAAAATATAACAAATGATAAAAAAAAACAGTGATCAACTCATTTCCACTTTATGGTATAAAAAACCATGAAGGAACAGACATTTACCATCGAAATAGATTTTCATGGCAGGCATAATATTAGCTCCACTTATCAACAAAACATATTTTCAATTAAACTAAAAAGTCGACACAGAAAAGTCGATTTTCTCGACTCTTTCGCAATCAAAAGTCGACCTTATTTTTCACCAACTTTGTTGCAAAAAGTCGACTTTTCGTGAGTCGACTTATACAACCCTACTTCCAACTTGACGTCGAATATGCGTTTCGAGTCCGGAATACAGTACTCTGCCACCGATGTTCCTATTGCGATAAGTCTAAATTAGCATTCAAGGGCCTCGCACCTTGGGAAAAGGGACTTGGTGTAGGGAGTTGTGAAATAAGTTTATAGAAAATACAAAATTCTTGAGAAAACTAATTTTCGAAATGAAAAAAGTACAACATTCAACAAATGGATTTGTTTCCGGATTGTTTATTAAGTGCGAGTTTCCATAAAACGAATTTGTTCGTTCGTTGCAAATTGTGAAAATCTAAGGCACAATAAAATGGATTCTTATCAGTAATGAGAGCTGATTCTTTTGGAATTGTGTTCCATATGTCGATAACTAACATATATCTGAAAACCAGAATTGAATATTGTCTGAAACCCATTTTACAACACTTCCAATACTGAGGATTTGTAACGAACGAACTAATTCGTTTTATGGAAACAGGCAGTTAATTTTTTTTTTTTTAATAAAAAATGTAATATTTTATGAGAGACAACCTAAAAGTAAAAACATATTTTGATCTGAACCAGTCTTTACCATCTTCTTCTATAAATAACAATTTGAAGGAAGTTTACATTGTGCTGAGTACCAAGGTTCCAACTTTGTACCCTCATAGCTCATCTCTGGTTAGAACGACTAGATTCATCTTCCGGGATAAAACGAAAACCAAGACGTTCGGAGAAAAACCAAACGTTCTGTAGAAATCTGGCACCGTAAATAATGATTTTTGTACTTTTTAAAAACACTTACAAAAAAAACTTACATACAAAAAAAAATAATTGAATAAATGAATGTTTTTCGACAATCTTTGCTTTTCCGTCATGATTTTAGAACTTAGATTTTTAAAGTTTTCATCATCATTACAAAATTCAGTCCATAATCATTATTTTCGAGGAACAAATAGCATTCAAAAATAATAATTATTTATGATTTTTAGTTTTTTCTCTTAAATAAAACTCACATAGTTAAACCAAAATTGGTGAGTTTGCGCCGCAAAAATCTAGCCCTATGGTATATGTCACCCGGTTTACCCTTGGTCACAAAATTGAAATATGAATTTACTATGTATTGCAATTGGTAAATAAATATTTCACCCCACTGTGAATTTTTGCTGTTCTTTTTGATTTTCGAAAAAGAATCCTTATTAAAATTGTGTATGTTTTCACTTACTAATTACTAAAAAAATTTATTCTTTTGTTCTTTAAAGAAAAAACAACGACCCTCAAGATGGAGATGAAGAATAATCAGTTGCATAAACTTATACAACAATAAAAGTTTTTCTAAAAATTTTGAGTTTTCTGAGGGGAGTTTTATATTAATTTTTCGTTACTTGGAACTTTGTTAAGTGCCGGTCACACGTGGATGACAGCCAAAATGAAATATCGATTTAGAAGAAGTCAATTTTGGAAAGTTTCAGTTACAATTCTAATTGAACCCATTTCATTTAAATAAATGTACAACGAGATATTTTTTGCGAAAAGTTCGCATTGTCTGGTGTTGAAAGGATGGAGAGTAAAGTGAGGATTTCTTATTTTGTTTGGCACAGTGAATGTTTTTAGTTTAACAGATTTTCTAGACTGGAATTCCGTTTATTTATTTGAGATGTTTGTCTATAGTAAATTATGTTGATTTGAATGTTTTTTTTTTTTCATTTAACTGATGTATCATAGCCCACATGAATCCACCGTACTTTTAAAAGTACGGGAAACGGTGAACAATACAGGGGAAAATCAGTAACAGAATTTGATCAGACATACATTTTCATTTTAAATAAAAAAAAATATATAAAAGAAATGTAAAAAAAAAAATATAAAAAAAAATCCGGCGCTAAGTGGGTTAAACTCATTAAGAGTTGTCACCCCTTGAACGAACTTAAACAATATAAATTCTAACACTTTTATTTTTCTCGGTAGATAAGTTAAATATTAAATAATATATAAACCGATAATGAAAATATTCTCATATAGTAACCCGCTTTTTCCCATGCCATCACAATGATGGAGCAGAAACTTTGCCGGACCGTTTGCCAATTCTATGCAAGATGCAGTGGAAAGCGATATTCATCGCATACATACAATGACGTCAGCAAAATTCAATATGCACTTAACTCACTGAACTTTTTTACACACACACACACACAAATTGAAGGAGTATTTTTCGTCTGTTTTCATAGATTAATGATCATTAGTTCCAGTTGTCTTACAATTAATTTCAGAAGTTCGTATTCATATCGTATTAAGGTGGTAATGAACGACAGACTATTACAGGGTCTGGTCATCACACGGTGATGGTGGTTTCATACCGGGTGATATTATGGTCATATTCGGCGTTAAAGCAAAATTGTAACAAATCCTTACAGGTCCTTTAACAAGATGTACTAAAAAGCTTATAACGACAAAGTTTTCTTATATAACAAATCCTTAAAGGTCCTTTAACACGATGTAGTACAAAACAATGACAAGGTGTTCTTATACCTACAATATTATGTTTGCTGAACAAGTGTGGATACAATTATTACACATTTTTGTAGTAAGGCAAATATGTCCGTAGGGCTTTGTTTGAGATTACCACCTTCTTCGGTGAACACAATTTTCAAACACGAATCAAATAAATCGAAAATGGTTATTTTCAAATACCTTTATCAATCATGATAATATAAATGAGATATTCCGATTCATTTGTGTTTTATTTGTGGTGAATTTATTCAAATAAGAAGAAAATAATTATTTAAATAATTGCTTACTCTGATTTTCCTTCAAACATCGAATTTTTTATAAAAAAAAACTTTTAGTAAATTCAATGATTCTACTTAATCGATCAACAATTCGAAAACCGTTACAAAATCGGATAAAAATTGCGTTTTTAGGGCCCCTCAAAGTTGATTATTTTCTTCAGTGTACAAGAAAAAAGGAAAAGTGAAAGAAATTATCTTACCCTGAATTTACTTCAACGGCGTCTGTAGTACCTCCAGGAATTCAAATGTCAGAAAATTCCATGGATTCCAGTGAATTGCTTAGCAAATAATTCTGGATAGAATTTGTTTAACCTAACACTCTAAAAAGTACAAGGTTAACATTGTAGCCCCTTTTTGGTTATTCAGATCATACTTTGTTATCCGATCGGGCCACTTCTAAACCAATCGCGAAGCGAACAATGTATGGGGTTCTCCAACAAGATGTGTTATTTTGGTATACAAAGAATAATGCAATTTTTTTAGATAAATGATCGGAAGTTTTGTTTCATAATAAAGAGCATGCCATTAATAATGAAAGACATCAGCCAAATGGCCACCACGACCACACTTACAGGGCCATATCCTTTTGATGAAATTTTCCATAACCAAATCGAAAAGTGGCTGCGGTATGTCCTCGATAGCCTCACGAATTCTATCCTTGATGTCTTGAATCGACGCTGGGCTGTTGGTGTAGACCTTATATTTCACGTGATCCCAAAGTAAGAAGTCGCAAGGTGTCAAATCACAAGATCTCGGTGGCCAATTGTGATCACCTGTTCGAGAGATAAAACGGTCCGGAGACTTTTTAGTTTTGCGAACTGTGACTGCAAGATTTTCACCATTTTTGTAGTGATTTTTAATAATTTCAATGCGTTGTTGACGTTTTTTTTAGTCAAAGAATAACAACTTCAAAAGTGACAGCTACCGAAATACCGGGTAATTCAAAATAACAACACTTGTTGGAGAACCCTGTATATATACGAAAAGGCACTTTGGGCCGAGATCAACAATTTCCATCAGCAATTTAATAGGAAATTATGTCTCATAGACAATTATGTCGATGCTGCAGCTAAAATTGTCGAGAAAATCATTCTTCTTGGAAAAAGCAAGTTTATTCCCTCGAAGACTACTTCGATCAAACCCCCAACGAATTGTTGGTTCAATCAGGCATGCAAAGAAGCTGTCAGATCTAAAGAGGAAGCGTTCAGAAATTGGCATTTAAATAAAAATATCACCACTGAGCTGCAAGTTCATCATGTGTCAGAGTACTTCGGTGTGAAAAACTTCTTGCTAAAGTTCTTTCATCTCCCAGGGGAAGGAAGTTTTTCGTTAAAAGGGTAAGAGGCAATTCTTCATCTTCTATCCCAACTCTCGATGATCAGATATTCACTGATCCGCTTGACAAAGCTAACCTTCTGGTTGAAATATTTACAAAGAATTCATCTTTGCCAGAAAGCAGTCAACCACTCTCCGTGATCGAGAACGTATCAAGTTCGATGCCTCAGATATTTTTTCGAACACGTGGAGTTAAAAGGTTTTTTCTTAGATCTCAATGTAAACATAACTCCGGGCCCGGCTGGTGTTTCAGCACTTGTCCTCAACGTAAGTGCTCATCGACGCTAGCTCGTCCATTGCGAATTCTTTTCCACATGTCGAACTGTGCTGATATAGACGATTGACATTGAACAATTTTTGAACATTATCTCCTTACACTCATAGAAAAAGTATGAGCAAAGGTGCATGAACTGATCGTCAACGATGTTGCAAATTTGTCAACACGGTTTGATGGAACTTCCCTTATTTTGATAACGAGGGTTCACACATAATTTAAAACCCCAATATATTACAATTGATGATTTTACAACGTATTTTTTCCTTCAGGGTAGATATCCGTCATTTAGCCTGAGATGTTTTCAGCCACGCTACACGACTATCCAGTGACTCTCATCCGTTCATTGTTAAAACAGGAGGGTTGTTCAAACAATGCACTGTAGAGAATATTTGTTCTTGTGAAATAGTCTTTCACCAAGTATGTTTCCTGCCAGCTGTGACATTCTGAAATTCAGGAAAAATGTCAACAAACTCTACTCCCTCTTTCCGATAGCCTAATTTCCTATCGCTAACTCAGTACATTGTAGCGACAGTGGGGAATCCACTGAGTGCTGGTCAAAGAAAACCAGTCAGTGGGTTTTGGACCATATGTGAATAGATAGTCAGGGTAGTCGCAGGTTTTATACCAATATACCTCATGGTCAGCGAGCCAAAAAGGATACATGACAGGGAATCGTAGAATAGACTTCAACGATCACAAATTGTTAGAGAAGAGCGTTTAACTACACTTGTCGTCTGTCAGTCGGAAGAGGAAGATGAAACCATCTCCTTATACCAGACATTGCAGGCTGGTTGCAGAGAACATACCATACACAGTTCTTAATTGGTCAGGGATGTTCTCGGAATTGTCTACACAGATTTGGATATGATAGCGCGCCTATGTGCCCACACAGAAGACAATGTTTGATCTTAATACTCCAATAACTAATTTCATAGCAAAAATTCTTCAATGTTTGTCGTTTTTACTACCAACACCCGAACTTTTTATATGGTGTGCAGGAATAAAGTCGTTAAAGTCGACAAAAAAAAAAGCAGATCTGGCAAACTCCGGACATACGATCGGACAATAATTCGTCATAAACCTGTCGACCCAATATATTTTACAAAACCAAAACTGTTAAAACATTTTATTTATTTTATTAATTGGGCAATGATCGGGAATATATTTTTCCACTCAGCCACACTAGCTCTTTCTGAATTCCGTTGGCGCCTGCCGAAGCCATCTACCAGCTGAAGGTTTGACATTCGGCGTCATCTTCATTAATTGCGTGTTCTTATACACATCTCAATCTACTCTGGCAATTCGCCATGGAAAATATTGCCTGTAATTCCTTAGCAGACAGAATTATAATTAAATTGTCTCCTCCCTTCAAAAAAAAAACTACAAAAGCGATTCCTTACGAAAATGTTTGGTGGATTTTTTCTAGTCTTATGATAATGAAATTAATTAAGATTTCCATTATACACATATGAACGATTTCGGGAAAATATTCATAAAGGCTATTATGTCCATTATGATGAACTGTATCAAAATCTACTTATGGTTTCCTATGCCTCTGCTTCTTCCATTTACTTCGTGCTACTTATCGTTACTTTTATGCCGCACTCTCTCAAAAGGAAAGACGAAAAAAACTTGTTAACAAATTACTCATAATCAAATGACTTATGTAACAGCAACAACAGTAATAATATAATTTAGCATTATGAATTGTTGTTGTTGTTGCATTAGTGAGTATAACACATTTTTTTGGAATGATGGCCACCAACAGCAGCCAATGTAATAAAATCTTAGAAAATATCATGCAAAAAGGGCGGTCAAAAGTATTAAAGGTATTACTGGCACACTCCAGACACACATTTAGCGGCTTAGAGTCACTTACGGCCAGTAAATAATGCCACAAGGCGTCGGTGGTGGGGAGTGAGATGTGAGCGAATGTAGAAAAGTATAAATTATGTTAAATTGCATTTGAGTGCGATTCACGAGATAAGAAGATTTAATCGAAATGAATGTTGAAGATTAACTTAACTTCAGATTATTCGAATGAGCGACGAAGAATTTGCTTGGGAAAGCGTTAAACAAAATGGCCACTTGACAGTTGAGATAAGTGGCAATGGAAAACATTTACACTTACCGTTTATGAAAATCTCATTGAGATGTTTTTTTTCTTATGTGGAGTTCTTCGTAATGTAACCTGATGACCTGATGATGACGAGCGCTGGGTCATGACCATTTAAATGTGTGGTGGAACTAGGGGAGTATTTTTAACAGATAACATTATGCAACACAAAAAAAGTTTATTAATAATCACTGTAAAATTCTAATGTTCTGTGGTGCAATGATGGAATTTCGTTTTTCCATGGATACATAATTTTAAAAAACTTAAACTTTTTTTTATATTTTTTTTTTTTTAAAAAAAATATATTTTTAAAATTAAATTAAATTTTTTTAAAATTAAATTTTTTTTCATCATACCTCGAAAAGGACTTGTATGATTTTGGTTGGACTGAACTTTAAACACTGACTGCTAAATTAGTCAATAGTTTATCATAAAGACCAACACTAAGGGGGTGCCTTCTATAAATTCAGTGCATTGTGTTAGCGGAAGGAAAGCCGGGTATTGGAGGGAGGAAGACGGGTATTGGAGGGAGGAAGACGGGTATTGGAGGGAGGAAAAGGGGAGTAGTGTTTGAGTCTGAGCCATTCATCGTTCGCATTTTGTATCCGCACATCAAAGGACTTGTCACAAGCAACGAAACCTTTGCTCTATTGCGGGAAAAGTTTCCGGATCGTGTAATCTCTCGAAGAGGTGATCACAATTGCCTACCGAGATCTTGTGATTTAACACCTTGTGACTGATTCCTTTGGAGCCACGACATCAAAGATAGAATTGGTGAGGCTATTGAGGACATAGGGCAGCGCCTTTGCGATTTGGTTATGGAAATTTTCATGAAAAGGATGTGGTCGTGGCTGATGTTTTTTATGAAACAAACATCTGATCATTTATCTCAACAAATTTCATTTTTCTTTGAATACCAAAGGGAAAGAGCTTTTTTTTCTTTTGGGGGGAATAAAACAGTCGGTGAAATCGAAATCGGTGGATGTTGCTTCTGCCCGAGAATACGTAAAAAAGTCTGGACAGTTACTGGTTTCAATAAAATAGTGCGTCATGCCACACTGCAAATCTAAGAAAATTCCCCGAAGTTTCTCTAAACGTGTAATGTAAGCCTAGGACAACACTGACTGGCTATTGGCCAACCAGATCTCCAGATTTGATCCCACTGTCCTTAATTTTGTACTGTTAATTGAAAAAGCAAAGTGTACGTCAAGACAAAAATCATCCCGAACTTCTCGAACATGTGATCAAAAACTCAGGATAAATAGCTCTACTGTTGTGGAAATATCTTTTGGAAATATCTATGACTGATGTGATTTAAAAAGGTCCGCTGTACCAAATGGAATAACGTTTGCACAACCTTGTGCTAGTAGACCCAACGCTGAATGAAAAATATTCATAACCACAGCGAATAGAAGAAAATGTTCATTATACCCTCACCCTACGGGTAGGAGGGTATTTATCATTTTATACGACCCAAAAGTGTAACACCTAGAAATATTCACATTAGACCCCAGGTGTCTTTGAACCAAATTCGATTCATGACTTTCTGAATCGTTTGAGCCATGTCCGTCTGTCCGTCCGTCTGTCCTGCTGGTACGCTCGATAACTTTCGAAAGAGTTAAGCAATCACACTGAAATTTGGCATGGCTTAATATTTTCCCAAAACTGCTTATGGATTTGCATATGGGCTATATGGCCACACCCCTTCGGGTACCTCCCATACAAATCTGCTATTTCGCCCACTTTATAAATCGTGTAATAATATCAACACGCGCAAGTTCGATCTTGGCCAAATTCCGTATTTGGTAAAAGTACAACTGCACAAAGTTTCGGGCAAAAACTTGGAAGTCTGGCAACTCCCCTTCTGGTACCTCCCATACAAATGTACCATATCGCCTACATTAGAAATCGTATAATTATATCAATATGCCCAACGCGATCTTGCCCAAATTCTGTATTTAGTAAATCTGTAGCTAGATAAAGTTTTGGACAAAAACTTGGAAGTCTGGCAACTCCCCTTCTGGTACCTCCCATACAAATGTACCATCCCGCCTACATTAGAAATCGTATAATTATATCAATATGCCCAACGCGATCCTGCCCAAATTTTGTATTTAGTAAAGCTATAGCTACACAAAGTTTTGGACAAAAACTTGGAAGTCTGGCAACTCCGCTTCTGGTACCTCCCATACAAATGTACCATCCCGCCCCTTATAAACCGTCTAACACTATCAGTATGACCAACTCTATATTGCCCAAATTTTGTATTTAGTAAAGCTATAGCTAGACAAAGTTTTGGACAAAAACTTGGAAGTCTGGCAACTCACCTTCTGGTACCTCCCATACAAATGTACCATTCCGCCCATTATAAACCGTGTAGTATTATAAATATGACCAATTAGATCTTGCCCAAATTCTGTATTTAGTAAAGCTATAGCTAGACACAGTTTCGGACAAAAACTTGGAAGTCTGGCAACTCCCCTTCTGGTACCTCCCATACAAATGTACCATCCCGTCTACTTTAGAAATCGTCTAACAATATCAATATGCCCAACGCGATCCTGCCCAAATTCTGTATTTAGTAAAGGTATAACTGAACAAAGTTTCGGACAAAAACTTGGAAGTCTGGCAACTCCCCTTCTGGCACCTATCATACAAATGTACCATCCAATATTTTTTTCTATAGCATTCGGTATTTGAGGTTATTATGACTTTTCATTGGGTGTTACATCAAATGATGGTAGCCACGGTCAATTTTGACTTTCCAAAGCTTTGGAATATGAGACTTGTATGTTTTTACTGTTTAAGTCGGTTTACCCGACTGCAACTTTTTCACTGGTTTTTATATTTCAATTGGGTCAATCCAAATTAAGGCATTGATAATTTGTTGCCTTTGTCCCAATAGAAACAATTTTACCGTCCTTCCTTTTGTACATCGCTGTTTGCAGCAATTCCAAATTATTTTATAATTCACGAAAACGATGACTATCAGCTACAAACTGACGACAAACCATTACGACAAAATTGCCACACAAACAAAGACAGGTAATGGTAATAGAAAAATCCACTTCAAATGATAAGCAATCCAAAGAATTTCTTTTAATTTGGCAAATATTTTCGGTTCAAAATAAACATTACCGAACGAACATTAACATTTATTTATTTATTTAGACAGCACCGGCAGGGAGGGGAAGAGCACAAGGGACAAATCTTAAATATTTTTCTAACACATAAACATTTACATTAATGTTAATGATTTGCAAAATGTTTGCGCGCTGTTGACTTTCGTGTCGCTTTACTTTGGCAGTTGTGACAGAGATGGAGTTGATGACGTTGAAGGCGGCACGATGACACCGACGATGTTGACGAACGCGTTGGCGATGATGGCCACATTAGCGTAATTTGTGTTTTCTAATGTTCGCTTTACTTAACAACTTTAAGTGGGAAAAGTCACACAAAAGAATTTTCAAGATGAAAACAATAACAAGAAACCCGCAACCCTTGTAAAATGCCAGTAACCACAGCACAAACGTTGATGTCTGGTCTACAAAATATGTAAATCATTTGCGAAGCATGAGAAATTCATGTTTGTGTGTGTGACATCTGTAATTGATGCAAAGTCTCTAACGTGTTGGCAATGTCCTCAAAGAGCACGTCATGATCGACTGTACCTTCGATGGATCGAGCATCCGGCTTCCTCTGGCATATGTATGGGCATGGCATGCAGTGTAGCGGTCGTACTATGCTGTTTATAGAAACCCACGTTGATGGCTTGCAATTTGGCAAGGTCCATTGAAATGCGACATTTTTCATATGAACATGCACGTGCACTTGTAGACCCTCAGTTTTTTTTAGATGATTTTTTTTTTCTTTCGAAGTCATTATTTGTACTCATTTGTAAGTGCAGGGATAATTCGGGTATTCAACCAGCAGGAATGAATCTCGCGGCTGCTGCGTTGACCATGACTTGAAAATTATTCTCCGCTATCCGTACGTCCCGACGGAAATGTATCCACAGAAAATGTTGACCCCGAAAGTCCATAAAATATTGGCACATGGCAAAGATATAATTGAATACCATTCTTTGCCAATTACAGAGCATTCTGAAGACCAATCGCTTAAAAGATCTTAATATATATTTTTCAACAAAATTTTTTTTTTTCAAGAAAAAAATTTTTTTTCAACAAAATTTTTTTTTTCAACAAAAATTTTTTTTTTCAAGATAAAAATTTTTTTTCAACAAAATTTTTTTTTTCCACAACAATTTTTTTTTTCGACAATATTTTTTTTCCATATTTCAACGGGCGCCATATGCGCGTTACAACTTACTAGTTTTATAATAAATATAGATTGCAGAACACGTGCAAGGGTGAGGCAAAATGAGGACCTCTTCAACATGTTGGCATAATCTTCCCATCCACTTTCTTAAGAAGTCATGAATGTCGAGTTAGAGAATAATTTAGTCGAGTTTTAGGTATACCTTCTCTTTTGAATTAAGATGAATATTTTACAAAAAATTTAAAAAATGTCCACTATATTTGTTATTCAATATATAAAAAAAAATATTAATAATCATTTCCATCATCTGAATCATTTCCATCAGAAGCAGTGGTTGTTTTGTATTTGTCATTTGAAGTAATTTGACAAAGCAAATCCAGCTTCGTTTTGAGGTATGTGTACTTCAAATTACATTTGACGGTCAGAATCGCCTTCAATGTTTGCACATCTAATCGGTTTTGTCTGACGTCCAAGTTATGTTCACTGCAGAGAAGATTCGTTCCACTGATGCTGAAGTTGCTGACAAAAGTAAAATATATTCAACGATCGTGGCCATGTCTTTGAATTCGCAATCGGCTTTATTGAGATGAATAAATATCTCCAACCACCGATCCACAATCGAAACATTGCCATCTCTTCATTGCATAATTTTGAAGTAAATAAAATTATTTTTATTATGTATCGAAAAAGAGTATATTGAGGGAGAAAAGCAGTACGTAGTTTTTGATGTCGAAAAACAGTATAGATATGAGCCTTAATCATACGCAATTTAAATTAAACTCAAATAGCGCCACTGTGCGGCGATTGGTGTAATCTCTAAAACCCTCTGAATCCGTCTTCATCTAATTGAGAAAGGTTCGCTGATGAAATCGATCGATGAAGACAATAATGGAAGGGTGCTCCGATCAAAATGATATGACGGATCGCCAATTTTCTCCATTCATCTAGTGGAAGCGTCCCCATTCACTGTGCAAAACGTAGAGCTATCGATCTGTTCAGGCAATCGATGTGTTTGGTCTAATGTATATATAAAAAAACTCTTGCGTGACTGACTGAATGTTTAATCACCGTCCTTACCAAACGGCTGAATCTAGAATTTGGGGACTATATAGCCCTTGCAACCTAAATATCCGCAATGAAGGGAATTTTTGGAAATACAGATTGGAAGGGAATAAAAATGGGAGAAACCCCGAATATAAAAATAGGGTGAAACAATATGTGGATGATAGTTAAAGAAGGAACGAACAAGTGGCCAAAACGTATCAAAACGGGATAAAAAAGATACAAAAAAGTAAAAACCAAATATGTGTGAAAAAAAAAGAAAAATAATATAAAAACAAGTGGACAAATAGTAAGTTCGGCCGGGCCGAATCTTATATAATTTTAAATTGTTTATACATTTACAGTTTATACATTTATTTATTAAAAACAGTTTATACATTTATTTATTGTAAAAAAAGTTGCATTAATATGTGGGTTCGAGAGAAAATTTCGTTGCATTTCGATACCCATATGTCTATATTTGTCAAGGGACGGTTTTTGGGCCGCTGCTGACCAAATCATGAAAATAAAGGCATATGTGGGTTCGTGAGTAAATTTCGTTGCACTTCGATACCCATATGCGCATGTTTATCATGGGCCCTTTTTTGGGCCCCAAGGGTCCACGGAACCCATGAGCACGCCCATTTTTGGGATTTTTTTCCCATCTATAAATTATATAAACTTAGAACAATTTTACCAAAAAAAATCAGATGTAGTGATATATTTAGTCCCGTAAAGGGGAACTTTTTCCCCTTTGGTCCGATATTGTCCATTCTCGAACTTAACCTGCTTATGGGCAAAAAACATCTTCCTACAAAATTTCAGCTTCTTAGCGTTGGTCGTTCGCACTCTATCGTGATTTCAACAGACAAAAGACGGACGGACGGACGGACAGACGGACATCGCTAGAATGTCTTAGAATGTTACACTTACCGATAATATATATACTTTATAGGGTCGCAGATCACTCTTTCGAGGTGTTGCAAACGGAATGACAAACTTAGTATATACTCCATCCTATGATGGAGTGTATAATAATCGCCAATGGCGAGAAGTAAAAATATGCCTTGAAACTGCAGTTAAAATTGTATTGTAAAGGAGTAAAAAAAGTGCAGAATAGGGCCAAAAGAAAAAAATTGAAGAAGTGGAGAAAGGGACAAAGCATCCAAGACAGGTAAAATATAGAAAGTTATAGAAAGGCGTAACAAAAGTTGGAGAAATCAAAAACTAAACTAAAAGTAGCTAACATTTCGAGGATACTGAAAAGACAAAAAAAGGATCAAAGTCGGATCAAATATAGAGGATGCGGTAAAACGTTGTAAAAATAATAATAAAGGGCGAGAAACATAAAATAAACAAATATTTGGTAATTGTTGCGGGCTTGATATAAACAGTTGCAAAAATTTAGAAAAGGGGGCCAAAATGGTGAAATTAAAAATATTTCGAATTAATTTCTATCACAAAAAAAATTAAAAATGGATTTTGAGTCCGTATGAAGTAGTTTTTCGTAAACTAATACAAATATTTTTTTGTATTACTGGAAAAGGGAAAATTACGCATACAAAGTAGCGTGATATTATTGTATAAGTTCCCGTTATTTGAGTTTTTAGAGAACTTTAAAAAAGAGTGGATATTTAATAATGCGTAAAATTTTTAACACAGAAACAATTCGCCCAGCCTTAGATACCTAAGATTTTGGCAGGTAGTTGTGTAGGGTATTTCATATTCGGATCAACTTTAGTTGTTCCCCAATGAAACAATACGATCAACCTAATTGGAAAATCATCACCTTTTTATGAAGGTCGGGGCCCTATTAACAAAAACTTAGTTTTCACTTTGATGGCCAATATATTTTTTGTAGCAGATATGGCAGAATATGATTTGAGTAAAATCTTTCCATATGCACTGTATTCCAAATTACACAGCTAGAGTAAATCTTCCATGGCAACTTGTTCTAGATAAGTTAAAAAATTTAATTTAAATTTTTCAAAAGCAAAAAAATAATTCGCATTAAAAATGTACAAACAATATCTCATTATTTCAACAAAGTTAATTGCACCATCCTCAACAACATACTGACTGGGAGTGCATATCCGTCTGTATATATACACTATTATGTGTATTAATGTGTGAGTATAATTCCACTAGCACCGTTTTAATTAATCAATTCTGTACTGAAAACTCCATCATTGCGTTTGCGGCCACTGACAAATGACACTTTTATTCGAATTAATAAACGTATCGCAGCGCCAGCGCCTATCATTTATTTCACTTTTAAATGCCCTAGGCAAATATTGTTTTTTTTTTCTCTCTCCGGTTTTCCATTCGCTTGTTTTTAATCGCAAACAGCTATAATGCATAATATAATGTACGTTTAATTATTATCGCCAGATAAAAGCGTATGGTCATACAATTCTGTGTGGATGTCAATGGATTATTTTAATGCAAATTATCCATAACAGTTGCCGGGTTAATGAGTTAACCTAACTGAGGCTTCAGGTAGATGTTTAAAGCCAAACACAGCCGAAAGTATTCCAATAAATTGAAAGTATTAAAATGTAACCCCGGCAAGAATGCAGTAAATCGAATTTAAATTTTCGTATTATCCTTTTAATTCCAACAAATTACAATTACACCATTAAACGTTATCCAATTGTAATTTATTCCGGACATTTGCCATAGAGCATTCCAAGTACATAGTCAACCAAAACAAAAAAAACAAGAGAATAGAGAGAGAGAGAGAGAGAGGGAGAGAAAACAAAAATTGCGCTCCGGCAATTCATTTCCACACAAAGAGGAAATATATAACAATTTGACTTTTGGCTACATTTTTATAGTTCCAACAAAGATGAAATAAATTCTCATAGTGCCAAAAACAAGCACCCAAAGGGGGATTACACAATTTGTTAGACAAAAGGCTTTGAACTCAAATGGCCAAGAAAAAACAACCAGAATGAGTAAAAAATTAGATACAAAAAAAACGTGATTCATTTGCTTTGATAAAGGTTGAAAAAAAAATATGGGCATGAAAAATGTGGCCAAAGGAATCATGAAAAAAGTTTAAATTAGGAACCGTTTAATTAAATTGTAGACAAAGCTTATAATTAATATTAATTAAATACCCATAGTACATTTAGGCGTATTAAATACTGTGCCAAGTTGACCCATTTCAGTCAATACTATAATGAGCGTATGATTAATATTAATTATTTAATATTACCGCAATTTAAATTAATCGATTTCCATGGCACACAGTGGTCCAGAATCCTTTGCCATCGGCCAAAAGCTTGTAAATTTTGATCTAGTACACATTTTTGTGTTCTGTAGAAAAGTGGTTGTGGACAAAGCAGTAGGAGATGATTTTAAGATATTATATGGACAAACCGGAAATAATTCCAAAGTCGACTACTTTACGTATTTTTCCATTTTTTTAATTTCAAAATCTAAAAAATTTTGAGAAAAAAATTTCAAATGATGAATAGTCACTTTTTTAAAATTTCCTATAATTTTTTTTTTTTTTTATAATTTTAAATCCTAAACAATTTGCCAGTTTATTAGAATTTTTAGATGTGATGTATTTATTACATTTAAATTTTTTTTTTAAATTTCAAAATCTTAAAAATTATAAAAAAATATTATGAACAATTACATCACAATATGTAAAAAAAACTACAACTAACATCTTACTTACTTATTTCCCTTAACATTCCATGAAGGAACAGACGGGGAACTTCTCTCAAATCAGTGAGCTGTGTATGATATAATTGTGTATACTCACTGACCGGGACCTACTGTTTAAAGCTGGCTCCGAACGGCTAATGCTTTTCCAGAGAATTTTTGATGGTCTTACCCGGTTTCGAACTCGGGTTCTTCTGTGTAATAGTCGCACACACTACCTACCACACAACGACCGCCAGCAACTAAAAACTAATAATTTGACTACTTTTCGTATTTTCTGATTTTAGGGGGAAAACATTTTTCGAATTTTTAGTTGTTAGAATTTTTTACACATTGTGACGTACTTGGTAATATTACATTTTTTTTTCGAAAAAATTTTAAATGAAAAAACATTTTTTTTAAATTTCATAATTTAAAAAATGTTAAAACCTTTAAAATTAATAAAAGTTAGATTTTTAAAAATTAGGATTACGTTCACAATGTGTAAAAGAGAAAATAACCCCTAAAATCGAAAAATGCGAAAAGTCGGAAACTTGGGAAATATTTCTAAAATATATTTGACTGTCCGATTTTAAATGTTAATACCTGAACCACTGTGCGGCAATTGCTAAGTAGTGTTGGAAAATAATTCAGAGAGCGCTGAGGCCAAATTTAAAATGATTGTAATGTTGATAATTGCAAATAAATAAAAAAAAAAATACTGAAAAAAAAGAGTTGGTGAAATTTATTACGAAAAATCCCTATCGGTGGCAAGAATATGTTACTCATTACAACAAAGTGGCAGAGGAACTTCAAGGAAGTTTAAGTTATATGTTGTCAATATCTTGGAAAAAGAATTTATCGTTTTTAAAATTCAAGCTGTTTTTTTTGGATTTTATTTTTATATTTTCTTTTCTCTCCTTATGTCAACACTACATAATATATAGTTTTGTTTCATTTAATATTTTCTTTCTATTTCTATAAAATTAAATATTGAACATATTCCAAATGCCAAAAACTTCTATTTCAATCTCCCCAATTTAGCAGAAAATTCAAAAAAAAAATGTATGTATTCCCGTAATTAGTCATTCATTATTTAGATACCATTTGACATAATGGACATCAGATTTGCTGGCCCAACTTCAAATCAACCCACATAAATTCGAAACAAAAATTGCCATCGATCCGGTTGACAATGAATGAGAAATTTCAAATGCTGTGCCACAATTTTGTTTAACGTTATTCATTTTTGTTTCTTTTTTTTGTCGTCTTTTTCTCTCTGTCAAATCACAATCTCCTTCATTTTGTGGGAAAATATGCATAAATTACAGTTGTCGATTTAAATCTTGTTGGAATAATTTCCAGTTATGACTGTTGCCCATTGATGTATATCGTGAGGGCCACCATTAGAATTTGCAACACTAAAACAACAACAACGACAATATCGGCTATGACAACAACATCAATGTGAAAATCATACAGAAAAGCAAATATTTTCCAATGGATTGTTAAACATTCAGTGCTACGAAATGTGGCAAATGGCATTTGTTGCCTTTGCCTCGGCCTCAGCCTGGGCCTGGGCGTTGCATGTGAACGTTTGCTGCAGCCAGATTCAATGTAGTTCCAGTAAATATTGGCAACATCCATTGTTAGCAAAATATTGTTGTTAGAAATGGCAAGAGCGGTTAAAAAAAGAAAATATAAATTTCAACACAAATATAGAGCGTCGGATACAAATTGCTACTGTGGATTGCACAAAATTCATTCTACTCGTTCCCATATCGGCTTTGATCGAAGTTGAGTTTTCGGTAGTTTTTATCGTGGAACAGCATTGGAGGGGTCTCAGTGGAATATCGGCATAACTCAGTTGAATTCTATTCGAAGTCAAAGACATTATCTTTGAAATATTAGCGATAAATAACTTCCAATGATTGCTAACTGAAATGGCATAGAAATTTGTTGGTTTTATGCCGCGTTGGTCTAAATCTGATGTAGAAAAAAACAACAAAAAAACTATAAACAGAATAAACAAATTATTGGCAAACAAAAC
Organism: Hydrotaea cyrtoneurina; assembly: GCA_958296145.1. Lineage (NCBI taxonomy): Eukaryota > Metazoa > Arthropoda > Insecta > Diptera > Muscidae > Hydrotaea > Hydrotaea cyrtoneurina. The sequence continues at coordinate 42,487,819 of OY282514.1, read as the reverse complement.
GCATTAATCGACTTTCTCAAAACTGTTGAATTTTGGAAAGCTTTAAGAAAGAGCTGACATATTTTGAAAATCGGAACAATTGCGAATATGATAGTCAGTTTAGATAGTAAACACGGTCATATCTAGAAACACTTAGGCCATTAAGGTCCATTCTGTTACTACGCGATGCTGTGTTGTATCCCTACAGTAGAACGATAAAGTCCAACTAAACCCCTAGTTATTAACGCCTTGGGTTTGATTAGGCCACTGGGTGGTCAGATGTAGCGCGTATTCGTGCAAACATGCAAAACATGCAAAAATCTACCATTTTTCAAAATGGTCCAGCTCATGAGAGGTCAAAATATTTTAGATGTCATCTTAAAAATACCAAAGTTCATTTTGAGGGGGGTACACCTTGGATACAACTTGAGTCGCTCTAATGTATATTTATTAAATGTTTGAATATTTTCTTGCTCAAATAAAGCAATCGTTTTGGGAAAACTGCTACAATTTCAGAACCCATTGTCATTCCATTCCAAATTTAATACATCGTCAAGGATATGTTAGGCTGTAATATAACAAAAACTTTAGATACAATTTATTAAGAATATTTTTAATTTTTGGAGTCCTTGAACCACAATGACATTATATTTTCGGTTCACATTCGTAAAGAGGAGGTCAAGACCATTCAGTCAAGACCAACAATATTTCAACCTGAATTCGCATTCCAAAGTTATTCTACCGCGAAAGAAGCTACCTCTTCAAAAAAAAAAATGACCGAGGCGGCTCTATCTCGGAGTCTTTAGAAGATCTCCATTCTGAGGGTATTTCTGATTAGCTGGTTGCCCAGCCTGTTACAGTTTCAAAGCAGCCTAGAAAAAGGAGAATAATATTATCTACTTAAATTTCTACGATTTCTAATCATAATATGTATCTCTCTTTTATTCCCTTCCATTTTATTCGTTTTTATCAGCAAACGCCGAACAGTGGCTGACAATGCGTTAATAACATCGCGAAATTCTTTTCTGTCTTTTATTTTTGAAAATATCGATAGTTGTTTATGTCTATCAAAGACAACCTTAAGGCTTTAATCGAAAAACGGCAATTTAGCCTACTAAGGGTCAATAAATGAGATCATAGTTAAACCACGATTGTGTAAAACTCAGTTTCCAAAAAAACTAAGTTTAAAATTCAAATACGCTTTTGAGTGGTCAGTCAAAATAATCCACATTTTCCGCGGTTGATGTGGCAACACTCAAATTTTTCTCCGAAACCATATGTTTTCGGCGAATAATTAAAATGATATTAAACTTTTGTTGTTTTGTTATTATGAGAACTAGTAAGTTGTAATGCGCCTATGGCGCCCGTTAATTTGCCTGAGAAAGCATTTGTTACTTAATTTTAAAAATTTTGTAAAAAATATTTTGAGAAAACTATATTGTAAAAAAAAATTTTTGCTGAAAAAAAAAGTTTTTGCTGAAAAAAAAAATGTTTGTTGAAAAAAAAAAATTTTGTTGAAAAAAAAATTTTGTTGAAAAAAAAAAATTTTTCCTGAAAAAAAAAAAATTTTGTGGAAAAAAAAAATTTTTTGAAAAAAAAAATTTCTTGAAAAAAAAATTTGGAAAAAAAAAATTTTGGAAAAAAAAAATTTGGGGAAAAAAAAATTTGGGGGAAACACAATTTCTGTACAAAAAAAATATTATTTTTTTTATTATTATTATTTATAGAATTATTTATAGAATTATTATAGAATGCCTATTTAAATTCCTACGTACTGCGTGACAGAGTCAGTGAATCAGGGAATCAGTGTATCAGTGTATCAGTGAATCAGTGAATCAGTGAATCAGTGTCGAGGGTAAATATATATTAAGATTGAAAAAACTCGGCTAAATAAACTTTGGCACTGGCATGTAGAAATTAAGTGGTGGTCGGAAACCAATTACAGCATCAACAAAATTATGTAATTTTTTTTTGTGGAATTTGTTGAAAAAAAAATAATTTTGATTCTTCTTCTTCTTTTGTTGAGTGATGTCACAATCATATGACTAATAAACTGTGGTTGAAATGCCCAAAATTGAATCCATTTCCATTACATCCAATTTTTGGGTAAGTTCTGCCGATAACAACTTTATCACAGACATTTAGTTTTTTTTCGTTTTGTACTTGTTTTATACCCTTTTAGTCCGTGTTGGTCATTTTTCGTCCGTTCTCTAACTATTATCCACATGTTTTTGCCAAAAAATCTGTTTCACTCGTTTTTAATTTTTTCCCCTTTTTGGTCCCTTTTTTTATCCAATCTTGACCCCTTTTTCGTCTCACCGCTAACTCATTTCCACCTGCTGTAGATTATTTCTCATTTATAATATACCAGTTTTAGGCCCGTTTTGGACCCTCTTCCAGTACATCCAATTGTGAGCGCATTCCTCTTTATTAAAATTATTTTTCACACATTTTTGTTTTTCCTCTTTTGTAAATTTTTATCCCGTTTTGGTACGTTTTGGCCACTTTTTCTTCTCTTCTCTAACTATTATCCACATGATGTTGCCAAACATTTATTTAAAAAAGTCCCCTTTTTATCCCGTCGTGGTTCCTTTGTCGTCCCATCTCTAACTCATTTCCAAATGTTTTTGCCAATTGTAATCATGTACCAATTTTCGATTATTTTGTTTTTTTTTGGCGTATTTCGATGGGTTTTGGGGGACAAATTTTACCCGTTGTCCCCCATCCAATCCGAATCTCGAAAAATACGTTCATGATTCAGCCGTTTGGTCAGGACAGTGATAATCAGTCAGTCAGTCACGCAAGAGTTTTATATATATATATATATATAGATTACGTCCAATTAAGATTCTATGTGGACAGTTTCGATACAAAAAACTATGTGGTCTTTTTTCATATGAACTCGGAAGGATATTACACTTATTTTATATCCCTCTCATCCCACCCACCCGTTACCCGTCATGTTACAAAACTCAATTGGTGTATGAGATTTTTGACTTAGTTTCACTTTAAGGGCCTCGAACTCCTCAAAAGTACTGGAGTTAACACCGTTTTTATTTTTTGTACGAATATTCACAACTAGTCTGATTCTCCAAAATATAGCAAACTTCTGTCGATCCCCTCTCGCGCCAAATTGTCCTTTACGCTGCTGTTGTTACAGTTGTCGGGCTTTGGTCTTTATTTAATTGGTAACTGGTCAGACTTAGTCAGTTATGTTTTAGTAACAAAAATAAACTCCCCTTCCCACCCAATGGCGCTGCCTACTGCCGAAATATAGAAACTTTTTTTGTTTTGTTCAGCGTGTGTGTGTGTGTGTGTGATACCCTAACAGAGCAGAGTGATGATAATGCCTTTTTATAGAGATTGTAAATTTTGTTAGTCGCCTTGTTGTTCGTTTTTGGCAGATTGGAACGAAAATGCAGATACAATTTTTTTGTTGCAATACTCGCAATATCCAGAGGATGGTGTGGTTGGTTGATTGGGTGGAGTCCCGAAATGTTTTCATTCATTCCAAGCCGGACTGGCAACCGGGGGAGGGCAGTAATGGGGGAGTGGGCGCCTAATAGTCATTGGTATCCGTACAAATTGTTACAACATTGTGAAACTGGAGAATACCCCCGTTCGCTCTAACGTTATTAAAAGTAAACAAAGGCGGCATGTTTATGTATTTAAGTGTCCATGCCTATGTTTTGTTCATGTCCATGCCGTCTACCATTCACGGCCTCCATGAACGGCCTGGGAGTGTTTAGGTCTGGTGCAGTGTGCTGTGGCTGTTGGTATTTTCCAAAAGCTACAACAACATCAGAAAAAAAAAAACTGTTTCTGTGTTTTTAGCCATGTTTGTTGGTCCCGGGCCAAATGTTGTGCTTAGTTATACTTTCTGTGGGTTTTAACATTTGGCTTTAAATTTCTAAAGTCAAAGTACACCGTATTTTGTTTTTTTTTTTTTGTTCTTTTCAGAGGAGTTACGAGTTTACAACATTCGCATATGGAATATTTATGCTTTCATTGTACATAACAATTATTGGCCTTATGTTTGTTTGGTGCTGGAATTTTAAAGTAAGGTTGGTTTTTTGAAATGTGTTACGTATATGCGAATTTACGATACCATGGCATGGAATACCAATGGAATGCATTACGCGTGGATTACAAGTGCGTATGAACTGAATAGAGGGATTCCCTAGAATATAAACAAAACCAATGTGTTCTCTGTTCATAATAAGCCATAGTTCACATTATCTAGCGGTGCGTGTATTACATTTGTTGTCCAATTAAATTAAAATACGCCAGGCATCAGCAGAGTTATTGAAAAAGGAAAGTCGACCAGAGTGAGTTGATAAATTCCATACTTATTATGAAGGGTGTTTCTTTTTTTTGAAACGCGGGGTATTCAAGAACAAATAAAACGCATATAATTTAGTGTTATGGCCAAGAATTTATCTTTATTATAAAGATAAGGGTTGGCCATTATGTTTAAATAACGATTTCGGACAAGAGGACGTCGAGGCTGGCTCGAATAAATTCCTGGCTCGAGAGGACCAATTTTCAACCACTTTTTGCAGCATTTGGGGCCGTATGTCAGCAATAACGCCCCATAAAAAATAGTCCATCAATGTTAAATCGCACACTCTTGGTGGCCCCGACCACTTTTTATTTTGATAATATGCTACTCAAATGAAACGTAATGTCCAAACAAAGTCGATTTTACCGTGAGGGGTCTCTACAGGGCGTCCCATATGTCTCCTTCTCTGGAATTTAGTTTCAAATCAAATACTGACGAGAATGGCACCCAGGTGGTAGCCTATGCCGAAGACGTTGTGCTTCTGATAGCAGTACAACTTTCGCGGCATCATGGAACGGTCAATTCTAGCCTAGGGGTCAACACTACTAAAAGTAAATTTGTCTACACGCTGAAAAATGCGTCTTTTTTTTTGTTTACACACAAGTAAAACGCGTGTTTGGTGTTTGTAGCAAGTTAAGCTTATTTCCTTCTACACAAAGCTTATTTGGATGTAAATATTACTCGTTTGCTATTAGTATTACATATTTGTGTATAAGCAATAGCGTGTTTGGGAAAAACAGACAACGAACTTATTAAATTCAAGAAAGTACAACATTTGGGTGCGAATAACTGTGTATTTGCAATTGTTTTCGTAATTTTTTTCCCTGCATTTACGCTCTTTAAAATAAAAGCAATACCGAGAGAATGAGATGGATTGTTATGTAGAAATTCACAAAATGAAACAAAAAAGTAAGTCAAAAATTCATACATCTACAATTGATATTTCTGTGGTCACAACCCATAACAGCCTAAGTCTGTTTTTCAATATTTTCAGTACAGGAGTTTAAAGTTTTGAATCTTCACTGAAAATCAGGAGAAGGTGTTTTTTGGAAAACTTTGCTACAGATTCCAAGGAAACGAATTTCTTTACTTAGTTGTTAACAAAAAATAGTTGTTTATTCTCGCAGTCAAAATATATTATCGAAAAAGACACTTAGGCTCTTATGAATTGTTGAACGAAAGAAAGTCAAAAAGTTCAAGTTGAGTTAGGCTATTATTCCAGATTAAATAAAAAACTTTTTATTTGGAGAAAGACCTTAACTCAATTTATGTTTATCAAAAAACGAAATTGTAATTCGGAATAAGAGCTTAACTCAAGTTAGGAAAATAAAATTGTTTCTTTGTTTTTTTGGATTAACGACTTAAGTTGATTTAGGCAATAATGAAAAAATAATGTTTATATTTGTTGTAATCCTAAATTGACTTAGGCAGTTATGCCAAAACAGTAATTTAGAAAAATAACTTAAGCTATTTGGTTTTTTAGGATTAATTGCCTTCCTAGAAGAGATACAAACATGAAAAATTTAGAGCAAATAAATTTAGATACGCTGAATACGATGGTGCTAATAGCTCAATTGTGTCCTAACTCGAGTTAGGCTGTTAAGGGTTGTGACCACAGATTTATCAACTACAAGCAAGTTAATATTTGCGGTATGGAAAAATATATATATGTTTGATGTGAACTTGTTTGCTGAAATTTGTTAAAATGGCCATTTTTTTTCAGCGTGTACGAACAACTATAAGATAACGGTAATCACACTGCCAAGACTAAATGGTTGTGTCCCGGCAGTTGTCAAAAGAGGCGAAGTACCTGGGTAACATTTTAGAAAACCATATGAGTCTTTCATACATATCGCACCCCAAATACGAAAGGGTCACAACTCTGAAGCTAAAGTTGCTCTCCGTCTATTTCTTCGAACCCAGTAGTGTGAAAAGGGTTCTTGTTGATCTCAATGTAAACAAAACTCCAGGCACCGTCGACGCTCGTCCATTGCGCAATCTTTTCAATATGTCGTACCGTGCTGGTATTTACCCTTCACGTTGGAAAATTGCCAATGTTCAGCCGATCCCCAAGAGAGGTGAGGCTACAAATCCTGCCAATTACCGTCCAATAGCAATATGTTCTGCGCTCTCGAAGGTCATGGAGAGCATGGTTAACCACCATCTTGTTAAGTATTTAGAGTCTAACGGCCTTCTAAATGATCGACAGTATGGCTTCCGTAGAAATCGATCTACTGGAGACCTGATGGCGTTCGATGGAGTCGATCCAATGCAAGGTCGTGGCTCTGGAACGGAGCACTCGTATCAAAAGTTATTGCATTTGGTATCGGTAATACCTTCTCTCGATTCATATCGAATTTTCTCAGAGATCACACTATACGAGTTGTTATAGATGGGGTCTCATTCAACGAGCTTAGGCTGACCGCAGGAGTGCCACAAGGCTCTGTCCTCCTCCTTCTCTATTTCTTATTTTTCATTGACGACCTGTTGGGGCAGACTGTGATCTCTATCACTCCTTTGCGCATGATAGCAACCTCTATCATTCGTACTCATTTGAACATCGGCCAAGTCCCTCGGAGGTCGAGGACAAAAGGCAAACGAAGAACGACTCACTTAACCGCGATTTGGCGAAGATTTATTAGTTGGGGCCAAATGAACAGAATAGAGGAGTCGGCTTGAGCCGGTAAACTCTTACGCATGCTATTTGGTGAATTATTAAGTTATATTGACCAAATGACAAATATGGCGACGATACGACGGTGGGATTATTAACAAACTTGTATGATAAGTCGCTATCTATGGTCAGACATATACCCGAAAGGACCAAGTAGCTGCTGGCTATTGGCAATAAGAGAGTTATCATATGGAGATCATATGGTGTTTTATGATGAGCAAGATTGCAGATCGCAGGAGTATATCTTAAATGGCGCCGAAGAAAATAATCAGTAGAACATTTGTTATGCCACTTGACCTTGACTTACCTAGCGAAATTCAGTTAACGTATTAAATGTTGCTAGCTTGTAGCTCTAACTTCTCCATTTCCCCTCCACCAATGATCTACCCCTCTCCACCAAAAAAAAGGGTATCACAATGGACCAAATTATGGCTTCCGATTGAACCACCTAACCTAACCTCAGATACCATGAGACGCCCCTCATCAGAGAACTGCTCCAAAAGTGCTCAAAATAATATATTTTTGGCTCTTCTGCAAAATTTGATTTTGCAACTTAGGCGGTTGCTTGTGAAAACCACCGTAATTACGTATGTTTTTCCAAGCATAAATTAAATTAAAAATAATATAACTTCTTTCAGATTGATAGATTTCCACAATGTCAAGTTAGAGCTAACCAGCCACTAAATCCCCTACAAACTAACGACGTTTTACTGTTGCTTAGGTCCAAATTTAAGTTAATCAGACATTATGAAATTTTTGGTTAAGCACATAAACGAAACCCCTTGTATGAAAGCATTCATTGCAAATTACATTCAAATCATTCGTTTATAAAAATATTTGTTCAGGCTCAGGGGTATTTCTAGCATCTGTGCGAATGGCCCCCATTGATAAATGTGAGGTCTAAGCGACAATTTAATATTCAACACTCACTTCGATATAATTCAATATTAATTCTCATATCATTTGAAAATTTGTGGCAGCTTAATATTATTTTTTTCTACGCTCTGCAAATTCGTACAACTGCCAATGCGTTAATTGCCAATTGCGGTTTATGGTCTAAAGTGCAATTGTGTGCGTGTGTTAATGTCGTATGCAACTGCAAAAATGCCCATCAATATACACGGACACACATAGTTGTGTCAACACTATCACAAATCACAAAAACAATGGCCGACTACGTATGTGTGCGGTACACAGCAGTTAGACGGAAACGGACAAATCGAATAATTGAGGAAGTGGCCAACAAATTCGTATATACGCCGCCAATGTGCATTGTCCGAATGCCAGTCTAATCGCATGCACTGCGACCGTGAATGTATTTTAGTATTCATGACCGCAAATCACAAAATCCTTCCATTACTTTTTTTTTGCAGTTGTATACGCGTACGAGTATAATGCAATTGCAATAAAATCTAATTAATTTCATTAATTATGCGCTCAGGTATTTGGTGTTGCCGTTGCCGTCGCCGTTGTTGTTTAGGTCACAGCTCTTCGGCTATTTATTTCTAAATAATTGCAATATTGCATTGCACAAAAGGGATATATATTTGCATTTTTTTTTTTGTCGCTCGACCATAATAAGTAATAATATTATTAATTATGACCTGGTAATGCGGCTGAACGATTTTCAAATTATGTGTATTATTTGCAATTGCATACCACTCCACATACATACATACATATGTTGTAAATGGCATTAAATTGATTTGATTTTGTATGATTGCATTATGATATTATACAGAATTATAAACCATTTGGCTTACATGCAACATAAGTTTAATTCGAACAAAAAATATAAACCGGCTTTGTAGTTTGGCAGTGATTTAAATAAATTACACTAAAGTGGAGCTGAGCTGAAACAATGAGGTCAGACGACTGAATGTGATGCAAATCTAATAAATTAAGTATTGTTGATATTTGGAATAAACAATGTTTTATTTTGGGATCAATCAGCAACCGGGAAGATGATAGATGACAGCTGCTATGAAGGGGGGTGGACAGGGAATCATTGGTGTGACAATCACTGGTATCGCGTGCTGGGTCAAGCAGTGGACTCCCTCTCAGTGGACTCTCTCTCTCTCTCTCTCTCTGAGAAATGTGGCCGCTAGTGCGAGAAGTACAGTCGTATTCGGTTAAGCGCACGCCTTTTAATTGACAAGAATCGCTTAATTGAAAATAAATATTAGTAACGATTGTTTTGGGTGATTTTCCATTCACTGTACTTCGCTTAAACGCAAATTCGCTTTATTGACAAATCTTTTATGTGAAACACATTCTGAATGCAAAGACACAAACTTATACGATACGAACACCGCTTATGAGAAATATGATGAAAAAAAAGTATTCTGTGACCTCTTATTTCAATACTACTTTATGCAACTCATTGCAGTACATACACAACAATAGAGGCGGACCAAGAGCTAAAAGGGGAGGGAGAAAATGCTGCAGTAGTTTCAGTTATTACGAGATCATCATAATGAGAACTATTAAACCTACTACGAAGGACCCATTAGAATCAATTTATGCTATGAAAACATTTTTTGAAGACAATTCTGAAGCCGTGGTCAAAACAACTGATCTCAAAACCAGTGAAAAAGTTGCAGTCGGGTGAACCGACTTATAAAGGGTGTTTTTTATTGAGGTATAGAACTTCGAATTGAAATAAAACACAAGAAAATCGTTTTAATGTCCATCAATTTGCCTTTATTGGAAGGATAATTTTATGCCATTAATGTTTAAATATGATTTCGGGCATGTGGCCGCCGCGGCTGGCTCGAATAAAGCCAATTCTACAGGTCCAATTTTCAACCACTTGTTGGAACCACAACTCATCCACATTCATGCCATCCAATTCGGGAACAAAATAGTCGGTTATCATGGCTCTATACCGGTCTCCATTAACGGTAACTGACTCTCCAGCATTATTTCGGAAGAAGTATGGCCCAATGACTCCACCAGCCCATAGAGCACACCAAACAGTCAGTTTTTGTGGATGTAATGGCATAAAATGGACGGAGCTTGCGGTGAACTTCGCGAACTGAACCATTACTTTCGAAATAAATTTTCACGATTTGCAAGCGTTGTTCTTTTGTCAACCTGTTCATGATGAAATAGCAAACCAAACTAAATATTAATCACTTGACAGCTGACAAAATGGCCGCCAGTTAAAAAAGTGATGCCAACTTAAAGTTCTATACCCCAATAAAAAAACACCCTTTATATACCCTCACATTTGTGTGGGAGGTACCAGAAGGGGAGTGGCCAGACTTTCACGTTTTTGTCCGAAAGTTTTTCTCCATATAGCTTTACTAAATACAGAATTTGGGCAAGATCGCGTTGGTCATATTGATAATATTACACGGTTTATAAGGGGCGGGATGTTCCATTTGTGTGGGTGATACCAGAAGGGGTGTGGATATATAGCGCATATGCAATCCCATAAGTAGTTTTGGGAAAATATTAACCCATGCCAAATTTCAGAGTGATTGCTTAACTCTTTCGCAGTTAAACAACATAAAATTTTCAAGACTAAACTCGGCTTTATATTCCTTTTTCTAAAAACTTGTAGTACAATATTTTTCTATAACATTCGGTATTTTGAGGTTGCTCTTATGACATTTCATCAGATGTTTCATCCAATGGTGGTAGCCACGCTTACTTTTGACTCTCCGATACTTTGGAATATGAGACTTGTATATTAGGGTGGAGTGAAAACATGCTTTTTTTTAATTTGAAAAAGTTAACCTCGGAAAGAGATGTAGTCTGGGGTCCTAATGAGGGGAAAAATAAAGAAAACAATTTTAAAAAAATTTTTGCGGTCGCGCCACTCCCTCGAAATTTGGAAATTATCGCTATTTTGGCGTTGATTTTAGAAAAATCCTAAAAATTAACGACTTAACTTATTCGAAATTTAAAAGTTTGAGCTTGTTCAGTGCCCAAACAAAAGTATTTGAGGCAAATATGAGGATAATCGACTAATATTTGTAGCTTTGGTGGCGATTTCATTGTTCAGTCAATTTTCTGAAGAAGGGGCGATTTGACTTATTTTACTTTTTGCAATTTTTGAACAATGAGAAAAATTTTTTTAAATTTTTTCATGCCCTTATTTCATTGTTTACGCTATTGCAAACATTTATTGACATAAAACTTTTTAGGATTTTTCTAAAATCAACGCCAAAATAGCGATAATTTCCAAATTTCGAGGGAGTGGCGCGACCCCTAAAATTTGTTTAAAATTTTTTTCTTTATTTTTCCCCTCATTAGGACCCCAGGCTACATCTCTTTCCGAGGTTAACTTTTTTTTTTTAATTTCACTCCACCCTATTGTATATTGTTACTGAGGGTGAGGGTATATACAAGTCGGTTTACCCTTTTTCACTGGGTTTTCATTTCGTTTGGGATTTATTTCATTGAAATCTGTTTCAAAGTTTCATAGTGGAAGTTATTTCGCTTATGTTGGGACTTTTTTCATTGGGAGATATTTAATTTTATTTAGGAAAAAAAGTCGTTAAGAAGTAAGTGCCAAATTTTGGGATTTATTTCAATTTCTCTCTTTGGTGGTTGATTAATTTTTTAAAGTTGGGACGTGTTTCACTCTTATTCGGAGTTATTTCATTTCGGAGTTGTTTCACGCTATCTGCCAACTCACCTAACGGGGCGCTTTTGGTTTACAATATCTCCCACGGTAATGGGAAAAAATAGAAATTTTCGAAAGAACATTTTTGCATTGAGGAACATTTTCCGGCAAACTCGGAACAATTTTCATATAAATGCATATATGAGAAAGCTTTCTTAATACCTATGTCAGATTCAGCATTATGTTTTATGGGGAAAAAAAAGTATGAAAAAGTTGCAAAACTCGTACAATTTGGCAAACAGTAACTATATTTCAGCAATTTTTAATTCTAAAAGAAGATATTTCTACACTGTCTGGACGAAACTTTTATTCGCTCACTTCTCCCGACATTCACAGAGGGTGATATTTCATTTTATTATTATTTATTTCTTTTTATTTATTTAGTTTAGATTTAAGAATAATTTTATATACATACAACACTACTAAGATTAAGATTTTTTTTTTTTGAAAATTGAGTAATATTTGAATAATATGCACTTACGGTCATGGGAAAAGAGTCATTTGTTAACGCACACATACCTGAAAAATTAAAGAATTTTTGGAGTTTTAATATAAAAATAATTTTAATTTAGAAAAACACATGTTAAGTTTAATTCAGTAAAAGTAAAAGCGGTCCAATAAACGGACATTGCGAAATGCCGACAATAAAATCTACGGCGATTCTTGAAATAACAAAACAAATATTCACCCACTCCAATTGTGTTGAATTGTCTCTTCTCATTCCTTTTAACTTCTATGCTTTCACTAGAAACATAGGAAACATCTTCCTAAGTCTCAGTATGACAACAAAGAAAAACAAATTGGCCACTTCAGTTGGGCCACGCACAACCCCAACAAGACTTTTAAAATTCATTGGCCATATGTTGTCCAAAAAGGAGCGACTTAACCCAAATTGTAAATATCATTCCTATCATCGTCATCGTTTACTTCTTCTTTATTCTGGTTTGACACTAAGGAGCGATGAAAGTTCCATGTTTTTTTTGTTGTTGTTTATAAACTTTCATAATTAACTTTCAACTGAAAGAGTATTAAGTGACTTCCTTCGAGAATTTTGGCGGTAGTCGCTGCTTTCCTGTTGGATGGTAGCCATACAGGGAGTATTAAAATCATTAAATTATGACCCTTAACTATATAATTATATAACACTATTAGCAAAAAAAAAAACAAAAAATTAAGAGAGACAAATGCGTAGACAAAAAATAGAAACTCGGAAAAAAACAAACTGTAGTCGTAAACCAAAAGATTTTATGAGTTTGTATGCGAACATGTTAAACCAGTTAAACCAATGAACGTTTCACTTTGTGTACCCTGCATCAGAGAGTTTGTCATACCAGAACTGTTAAAAACCATGACACCGCTAAATAAAACATAGTTACAGTAATCTGGACATAAACCTAAATTAGGATTTCCTACGCTGAGGAAAATCAACAGCAGAAGCATCCTAAACATTCTAACCTTTTCATAGCCTTCCAGTCATTTCTGTCCCTCTGAGTGTCTATGAAAAGCTTGGCGGCGGCCCAGCCAAATAAAGTTGGACCCCCAAACTTGGCATGATGGTGGCTTCTGGTTATACACTGAATGCTCATCGACCCATGGGTGAAGATTTTTTTTATTTCTGGGCAAAAATGTTTAACTCTGGGTCACCGAGTATATAATAAAACCAATTTTAACCCCCGTATTTATTAAAATTCTTAACAGCTTTATAAACTTTTGTTAAAGAAATGTGTGAAACAATTTTTATAGATGTTTCTGTTATAAATTGAAAGAATACAGGGATGGAAGAATCAACAGATCCAAGAGCTCGCAAAATAGGCTCACCCAAACAGTTCTGCTCAATGAAAGGACCGAAGAAAATGATACTGAATCACTCAGTGTCTGAACAGCAACAGCAAAAAAGCTTGTCGGTTGAGCGAAGAGCAGGCCGAATGTTTTTCGCTGCAGTTTCGCGACGAGCTGTTTTTTTTGACAACCAGCACGAAAAAACCATAAATTTGCGAGCTCTAAACTTCAGACAAGCCGTCAGCAATCTATCGGAATAAGGGATAATCGAAAGGTTGATAAGGTGTTCCCAAGTAGTGGGAACTTTTACTCATGATCGACTCAATTATGAAATATTTTTTGACTTCACGATGTAATGTCCAAGGCCGCCTTTAGATGGGCTACACTAAAAGTACTCTCAAAACAACAAAACCTATAAAAATCAAAATAAAATTATTCAAAACTGTACACGAAGATTTAAAGCAAGTGCTGTTTTTTGCCGGATCGTTTTTTCTTGTTTTGTTTTACAGCTATTCTATTCGACAGTCCATTTCAATTGAGTTCAAGCATAAATAAATAGATGTGTTTTTTGTTTTGGTGAATGTGTTTTCGATTTTAAAAGTTTATAAAAGTCATAAATATATGATTAAGTGAATATTTTGGGGTTTACTTTGGTCTCATAGTCAAGACATTGTTTTCAAAATTAACTGACCAAGAGATATTATCAATGATTCATTCAATTACATCCGACGAAGATAATACCGAAGACGAGGAATAATTGAATAGTGATGAGTATGACAAAACTACAGATTGCTGACCTATTTCAGATGATTTCACCGACCAATATATCAATTCGACAGAGGTTCTTATTAATTCAATCGACTAGAGCAGCCTGGATGTCTTCGAGCCATTGCACATTCTGTCGTATGAACCAAATTTACTTTTTCGGAAAGGGGATAAAAAATAAAAATACAAGTGTATCGGCGATTTTCATGTACACGTCAGAAATTTTTTTTAAGTTTGAAGCTCGTAGTGGCCTGTGTGAAAGCCTTTGGACCGATTTTTAACCCTTTTTTTTTTTTTAAAATGTTATCGTTTTTTTCGTCGTAACGCTTAAGTAGTTTAAAAATTTGGAGTCTCTTCAAGTTATGCTGAGAAAAGTGAAAAAAATATTTTTTTTTCAAAAATAATAAAAATTGGGGAAAATCTGAGAATTGATAAAAATTGTTTTTAAAAAATTTGACGTGATACAGACATTTCCACGAGTCTGCCTGCCAAAAATCAGCTCGATTGGATCACTGAAAAAGGGTTAAAAATCGGTCCAAAGGCTTTTTCAGTGATCAAACTTAAAAAAAAAAATCTGACGTGTACATGAAAATCGCCGATACACGTGTATTTTTATTTTTATTTTGCATTTAGTTCATAGGATTGAAAAATCTATTTTTTGTAACACGGTGTTATAAAAGGATATGGATCTTCTCATTCATTTATCTACTAAAAAAGAAACGAAAAACACATGTTTTATTGAAAACAAAAATTTATTAATTATGTTTTTTTGTTTGAACGTAAGACTGGCATACAATTTATAAATAGGAGTAAGGGAATTTGATTATTTCAGCTGGGTATACTTTTGAAATTTAATATAAAAATAAAAATAATAAGAATTGATTGTGTTTTGGGACTTAAGTGGGCAATTTCGGCTGGCGAAAGATACGCGCCAGACATGGAGATCCCATCCACCTTTCGAAATTGATATTGCATTCTTTAATTCTGAATATTTTTTTTTTTTTTTGGTAGCGTGTAGTCAATTATCATATAAATAAGGATAAACATTCACATGGAACGACAGTATTTTCTTTTCCAATTAACTCGTTTCCTACGAACATATTCGCTTTTCGAAAATGGGCTGTAAAAAAAATGGTTTCCATTTCTTAAACTTCGAAAATATTCAGATTTTAGGGTGCCTA
The DNA here is from genome assembly GCA_958296145.1 of Hydrotaea cyrtoneurina. Lineage (NCBI taxonomy): Eukaryota > Metazoa > Arthropoda > Insecta > Diptera > Muscidae > Hydrotaea > Hydrotaea cyrtoneurina. The sequence goes on along the minus strand of OY282514.1, from coordinate 42,472,463 downwards.
CGAGTAAAACGTATTTATTGTATCGATTTTTTTAAGATGGATCTAGCAAGAAGACATTAGACAAAGTTATTTAACTCAAGCTACTCTAAACCTAGAAGTGGTCATTGTAAATTGGAAAATACATATTAATATGCGAGGATTAATGTAAAATACAGACTATATTGTTGAAAGCAAATTACATATGATTGTGAATTGTATAGTTCCCTATCTCCTGCGTTCGAGAACTGAATAACTTGTACGACAGCAACGCTAGTGAGAAATGATCTCTACCTTGAAGGGTGTATGAAATTCGTCTTCGCTGCAATTCAACGCTCCATTCACTTGTTTTTCCAACCGTTCTTTTTCTTATTTTTTTTGCACTCCTTTTGACCGCGTCGTTATGGCAGTGGTGGCGTGGAAGGAAATCGGACATGTTTTGCAACCGAAAAGATAACAGTTTTAATTAAGTTTATGCGGCAAATGTCACACAGTGTTACATGCACAAATTAAACATTTAAAACAAAACTTTGTGGCAACTGTGGATAAAGGACGCATAAAAAAAGGAGGAACATCCTTGGGAGGAGCAATTTTTATCTCTCTTGTGTTTCTAGGGGGGAGAGCAGCGTTGTGCGCTTAAGGAAACATGGTTGAAGTGTTGCGAATGTGACCTTAAAAGAAAATTTTGTCAAAGCCAAATTGACCAGAAACGGACAAGCACACATACATTTACTTGTATTTTTTTTTGTTAAATTCTTTATGTTTCGGCAATTTTGCGTTTGCTGTTTCTCGGGCACGAGTAATAATTGAAAGTGAAACTCAGCTGGTGACGAGTTAATGAAATCTGACCCATAAAATAAAACAGAAATGACGAGAGCAATTTTATAATTTACCAAGTCCGTTTATTTTTATTTTTAGAAATTTCATTTGGAAATTTACAGAATTAATTATTTATCTCACATAACAAATGGACCATTTGGTAAAAATGGATTTGGGTTGAAAAAAGTCAATGTTGGGTTGTGCTAATCTGTCATAGAAAACCCTTTTTTTTTTGGTTGGTTGGAAATAAATTGTTTTGTTAGGTGTTGAGACAGATAATTTTGAGGCAAATATCAAACAGGTAACATAAAGGTATAAAGAAAAACGTGTTTTTTTTTAGCAAATACAATAGTGATATGAAAATGAAGCGCCAGAGTTGGTCAATCGTACCGCAGCACAGTGGTCCAGAATACAACACCATCGGCCAAAAGTCTGTAGCTTTGAATGTATTAAACATTTTTGAGTTGTGTAAAAAATACCTTAAAATTAAATTAAATATTTTTAAAAATTTCTAAATCTTGAAAAGGTAAAATCTTTAATATGAAAACAGGACATTTGAAAAATTGCCTATATAAAATGGATCTATGAAAAATGGCCCAAAAAAGTAAAGGAAGGACGCCCAAATGAAGAATTCCCTAAAATAAATGAGAAATCCCCTTAAAAGCTGAATATGAAAATTTCTCCAAAAATTCCGAAAACTCCCCAAACACTTTATGAAAAATTACCCAATGCAAAATCCCCCAAATATTTTGAAAAATGTCTGAAAAAAAATTTAATCTTATAAAAATATCCGCAAATAAACAAAAAAATCCCCAAAAATAAACAATTGAGGAATTTTTCATATTCAAAATATCATTTAATAATGTCCCAAAAACAAAAAATGATATGTTACCTAAAAATTATGAAAAACTCACCAATTTTTTTGGGGAATTCTTCATTGTTATTTGGGGCCTTTATCATAGAGCCTTATAAAATAACACCCAAATAAAATAAATCCCAAATACAAAATTAAATAACCCCCAAATACAAAATTAAATAACCCCCAACAACAAATAAAATATCTTCGTGGACAACGTTTACTTTCAGCAAGACGGCGCTACGTGCCACACAAGCAACGAAACCATTGCTCTTTTACGGGAAAAGTTTCCGCACCGTGTTTTCTCTCGAAGAGGAGATCACAATTGGCCACCGAGATCTTCTGATTTACCGCCTTGTGTCTTCCTTCTTTGGGACCACGTGAATGATAAGGTCTACGCCAACAGCCTAGCGTCAATTGAAGTCCTCAAAGTTATAATTCGTGAGGCTATCGAGGACATAGGGCAGCCAGTTTTGGTAATTGAGAGTTTCATGAAAAGAATATGGTCCTGTGAGCGTGGTCGTGGTACCCATTTTGGTTGATGTTGTTTTTCATTATTAACTGCATACATTCCTCTTTATTATGAAATAAACATCCAATCATTTATCTCAAAAAATACAGCTTATTTTGAATACAAAAATAATACCTCTTGTTAGAAAACTCTGTATATGAAATAATTGATTTGGGTATTATTTTATTTTTTCGTCTGGGTTTATTTTATTTGGGGGTTATTTCACAGCGCCTAAAAATTTACTACAAAATGTGTAAAAAACTGAGAATTATAAATGAATTTGTTTGCATCTTAAAAGCAAAAAATACAAGAAGAAATGTTTTCTTCAGCCAAAAGTCTGTAACTTGTGATCAATTAAAATGTTTTGGGTTCTATAAAAAACTAACCGTAGGCAAGGAGAGAGCTATTTTTTTATGGTCTCGAAATACCTTAGTTGGCAATTGCATATATTTTAGAAACATTTCTAAAGTTGACTACTTTTTGTATTTTTATATTTTAGGGGGGAAATTCATTTTTGTAATTTTTGTTATTAGGTTTTTTTTACACAATCAGGCGTTATTGATCATAGAGCATTTTAAAAAAATTACTTTTTTCAAATTGCAAAATTTCAACCTTTTAAGTTTTGAAATTTAAAAAAATGTAATTTGATTTTTTGCCTTTAGCGAACCGTACATATATATTTTTATTATAAAGTGTGCTTTCTTATTTTGATTTTGACCTCAACCGTTGTTTTATGCAGAATACAGTTCGGTTGTAGCAACTATTTTAAAAATATCGACTTAAAAAAAATATTGATCTACCACAAAATGTTACCGTTAAGAGATGTTAATGAAAGCAATACCGATTTGGGAAGTCATGCTGATGTGGATTGGCGAAAGAGTTCCCAATTTTAGAGAATACATTTTGCCAGCCCAAAATTGCAGACTTCGAAGATAGGGTAGATTTAGTGCAGAAAGTAAATTTTTTTTAGTCCCAAATTGGGAATTAATCGGCTGAAAAGATCAGCAAATTGTCTTTCTTTGAAAGTTGTACCATTGAATCTCTCGTTCTAGCTATTCAATGGAAAATGGATGTTAATGAATATTAAGGGAAATTTATAGATTTGAATGATCTATCTGTTTAAATAAGGTTATAGAAAATTAACAATATTTAACTGATATTAATAAGTAAATAGCAATTTTACTTTGATTTAAATCGCATTTATGCCTGTGTATTATTTGATCAACTAATTCTAATACTTTTGAAAAAAACTGCACTCAATTGGTATAAATTCGTAAGAAAGATTTTACTATTTTGCCACTACCCACTACGAATATACAAACTATTTCCAGTATAATATTTAGTACAACTTTCAAAGGTTAAAATCTCTCTTTAACTTCAACTACCTTTGTTAAACATTTCAAATATCTACAAACATTAAAATGTAAATTTAAATTTACCCATTTCCGGCTGTTGTGAAACAACGTTTCTGTCGACAACAAAGTCATCACAACTCCAAAGGTGTGCATACACACATTGTCACATCATCGTTGGAGTCGAGTATCTGACACTGGATTGACACATACTGTTGAAAAAATAAACATTTATCTTTTAAGACTATTAAAAGAAGTTTACTTTGTTTTCATTGAAAATGTATGCTTAATTTCAAAAAGCAAACACAATAGACTTTAAAATGTCGGTGAAACAAATTGTTCTACTATGGAATTACATCCTTGGTGTTGTTCTTTGCAAAATACTTAAATTTAAATATATTTAATTTTATGAACATAAGTACTCCATTACATTGAATGTCTTTCTGGCCATACTGACAAGCGAACACCGAATGTTTCTGTTTGTTGAAGATTTTGTTATGCGTCACTGATGTCATTTACAAAATTTTAACAATTCAGTGATTTTCAAAACAGATATGGGCTTAACAGGATGTCTGTTGACAGTTTTTGCAATATTTTCCCAAAGACAACATCATCCACCCACACTCCCCGCTAGGATATCTGTGTACATACATACATATATGTGTATTTGTCTTCAGGCCTCAGCACACAATCACCATTTCCATTGGCGTATCCACCTCCAACTCCACGTGACAAAAGAATATCTTAAGTATGTTGTTAACAGTAAAACTAAAGTTATTTCGACAAGACATTAGACAGAATAGATGTGTACATTCACGCATGCAAATGCGCTCGAAGAATATCCTCTGTTGGATTGTATTCAAATTTAGAACACGTTAAGGATGGAGACGCTTCTCAACAATAATTCTTGGGTTTTCCGAGATGAGTTTTCGATGGAATTCCGGATCATGTTCATGCATTTCAAGGACCCAATCAGCAAAGACACGACGTTGTTGATGATCGGCCGGCATGAGTTCTTGTGTTAACTTTATAAGTCTTAAGACCCAAGTTTTTGTGCAAAATACGGTGTAATGCCCCATTCCAAAGACCGACGAGGAATGTACAAACCTGGGTTTTCTTCAACACTTTGGGCTACAGCAGCAATATTCTCAGTTGTTTTTGAGCGACGTGCACGGATTTTATTCACATATGACATTTAATGAAAATGGCAGTGATCGTTTGAGGTAATCATTCCATGTTGGTTCTTGTAAATCTATGTAACACACATAATTTGTCTTTCTTCGCAACCCATTAACAGCTGTCGGTGGGGATTTAACACAGATTGAATTTATTTTTGGTCTGAGTGCAAGGACTTACACAATCACACACACGCACACATGTTTATGTTAATGTAAATGTGAATATGTATAAATATTGTAGTCAAATGAAAAAGAGAAGAAGAACAAGAGAAAAAAAAAATAACTAAAACCAATATGCCATACAGAACACTTATACATGAGTATTTGGAATTATATTGAGACTAAAAAGGCATTAGTATGCGTATGAGATTTGTTTCCAATGACAAAAAGTATCTACGTTTACCTAACACAACTACAACGACATAGATAGGATAACGTGTGTGTGTGTATGTGTGTGGGTGCCTATATTTACAATAACAATATGCATATACATATACATGCACATTGAGGATTTGCTGGTTCCTTTGCCACTCTCCATCATTTCGATAATTGACAATTTTTGTGGTATTTACGCTTCACTTACTCCTGTATTGGCACGTTACGATTCACTTCGATTTGTGCTGGATTTGGTTCGGTTTCGTTTCTGCCGATGCCATTTCCCCCATGTGTGTGGCTGATTTGAGTTTGCAAAAGTAGGTCCTGTGTATATGTGTTGAAACACGGAAACATTATGTTTGCATGGTGAGCTGGTGTGAGAAGGAGTATGTGGATGTGGATGTGGTGGGTGGACGTTCGGTTGATCGGAAAGCATGTTATGAAGCAGAAAATTGCTTTACAATCAGTAACAACAAATTGGGGGAAAACGCTCATACAATAGACATAAATATTTATTTAAAATAAAAGAAATGCATGAAAGACTACACAATACCGATGTCTAGGGTGTACATTAGGTTGAGATTTTATTGTTGTCTCAAATTTCGGAAGCGACTCATCGCTGTGTACTAGAATAGACAATGCAAACAAAAATCATGAAGACTGCTGGCTTTGATTTGTCCAATGGATATCAGTGCTATTTTTAAAACTTCATTTTTGGATTCTAGAATGTTTCTAGGTCTTTAATTTGAAGCTTTATAAATCAATGTTAATTTCGATTCATAAATTTATAAATTCTACAAATTGATGATGGTTTGTGCCAGAATCAGACATTGGGTATAAAAAAGATATATTTGACTAGTGTTGGAGTTGTGGCATAGCGGACGACAATACCGCAGTTTCCTAAACATGCGATGGAGTTACATAAGGGGGTGTTCTCTCAAATCGTTGAGCTGTTTTTCTACTTTTTTTTTTATTAAAAAAGCCATAATTTTTTTTTTTTTTTTAATATCACTCAATTTTTCATTCTATTTAAAGAAAAATTTCCAACATATTTTTTCTTTTTTTTAATAGAAAATTTGAAAATTTCACAAAATTTTTCTTGTTTTGAATAGAACAATGTTGCCAAAATTTTTCTTGTTTTGAATAGAAAAATGTTGCCAAAAATTTTCTTGTTTTGAATAGAAAAATTGCCCCAATTTTTATTTTCTGAAAAAGAAGAATTGCCACAATTTTTATTTTTTGAAGAAGAAGAATTGCCGCAATTTTTCTGTTTTTTTAATAGAAAAATTGTCACAATTTGTCTTTTTTTTAAGAAAAATTTTCACAATTTGTCTTTTTTTTAAAAGAAAATTTGTCAAAAATTTTTCTTCTTTTTTTTTAATAGAAAAATTGTCAAAATTTTTCTTTTTTTTTAATAGAAAAATTGTCAACGTTTTTCTTTTTTATTTAATAGAAAAATTGTCACAATTTTTCTTTTTTTTAATAGAAAAATTGTCACAATTTTTCTTTTTTTTTTAATAGAAAAATTGTCACAATTTTTCTTTTTTTTTTAATAGAAAAATTGTCACAATTTTTCTTTTTTTTTTAATAGAAAAATTGTCACAATTTTTCTTTTTTTTTTAATAGAAAAATTGTCACAATTTTTCTTTTTTTTTTAATAGAAAAATTGTCACAATTTTTCTTTTTTTTTTAATAGAAAAATTGTCACAATTTTTCTTTTTTTTTAATAGAAAAATTGTCACAATTTTTCATTTTTTTTAATAGAAAAATTGTCACAATTTTTCATTTTTTTTAATAGAAAAATTGTCACAATTTTTCATTTTTTTTAATAGAAAAATTGTCACAATTTTTTTAATAGAAAAATTGTCACAATTTTTTTAATAGAAAAATTGTCACAATTTTTTTAATAGAAAAATTGTCACAATTTTTTTAATACAAAAATTGTCACAATTTTTTTAATACAAAAATTTTCAAAATTTTTTTATTACAAAAATTGTCAAATTTTTTTTAATACAAAAATTGTCAAATTTTTTTTAATACAAAAATTGTCAAATTTTTTTTAATACAAAAATTGTCACATTTTATTACAAATAATAGAAAAATTTTGAAAATTTTTCAGTTAAAAAAAAAAAGTGGAGAAAAATTGTTTCAATTTTTCTATTCAAAAAAAGAGAAAAATTGTGACATTTTTTTAATACAAAAATGTCACAATTTTTCTTTTTTTTAATAGAAATTGGCACAATTTTTCTCTTTTTTTTTTTTAATAGAAAAATTGTCACAATTTATCTCTTTTTTGAATAGAAAAATTTTCTTTTTTTTTAATGGAAAAATTGTCACAATTTATCTCTTTTTGTTTAATAGAAAAATTGTCACAATTTTTTTTTTAATAGATTCTCAAAAAATTTTTTTAATAGAAAAATTGTCACAATTTATCTCTGTTTATTTAATAGAACAATTGTTACAATTCTTCTCTTTTTTTATATAGAAAAATTTAAACAATTTTTCTCCACTTTTTTTTAATAGAAAAATTTTCAAAATTTTTCTATTATTTTTAATAAAAAAATTCTCACAAATGTTTCTTTTTTTCGCATAGAAAATGCCACAATTTTTCTTTTTTTTTTAATAGACAAATTGCCACAATTTTTCTCTTTTAATTATAAATATAAATATATATGGGGATTATGCTATAGCTAAAATATTTTAAATGGGACGAGATGTGCTCATTTCAGTTTAGGATTTCGAAATGTTCACATTAAGTTTTCGACTATATTTATTATTATAACGAAAGAGGTACACAATAGACCTTAATGTAAAAGATGATATTAGCTCCCATTAAAACGAAAAACTCACCCTAATATACGATGTATATGCCTTTTAGTACTATACGAAAATTGTCATATAACATTTAACGATCTGTGTGAATGAATGTGCGCGGCAGGGCGTGAGACATTACAATAATTTATATAATGGCAAATAATACAATTTCCTGTGATTAATAGAGGTTCATAAAATGGTTAGCAAAGAACAGCCAGTCAAAAACGGGACCGGGGAAACCTGGATTACAATAAAACAAAGAGAATACTCGGGTTTAACGAAAATGAACTAAGTAAGCTAGTTGGGGTCATCACAGAACACACGAGCCTAAGGGCACACCTATTTAGAATAGGATGTTCCCAGAGCGACGCAGTTCAGGAAAGTCCAGTTAGGAGAGGACATCTAAGATGACCTATGAAATATTTTGAAATATCGGATTAGACTGACATTCATGAAACTTTTTAATAAGAAAAAATAAAACATTTATATTTACAAGGAGCTGCAAGAATGTCTTTGGCGCCCCTGTCCATATATCGGAGTTATATTCCATTTTAGGCTATATGTAGGTAGTGTATATATTGGCGAGATCACATGGGGTCAAGTATTTCTTTAAAAAGCCTAAACACTTGAATGCTCGAGACTTCCAAAATATGGTTAGACCACCGAGCATCACCCTCTATATACCCATACCCAGAACATCAAGAGTATCTGATTCGTCGATATACACCAAAAACCTACAGAGACTGACGACAATGCTGGTTCAGTGGAACGTTTGAGAGACAACACTGCGTGCATCAGTTTGGGCTGCATTTTCCTTGTGTACTAAAAAATAAGGGCCTCATTTTCATTGCGATCATTTCAACGGATTGACGTTCAATTTCCTGTGGATCATTTTCATTACGCAACGGGACCTCAAATTTTCGGCTCCAATCGCTTCGATTAACTTTTCAGTTTTTTTTTCGTGGGTTCCCCTAATCAAGGGGGATCCCATGCCAAGCACATTGTTTCAAATTGGTACTCACGCACAGCTTTGCTGCATGTGGGCGCGTTGGTAGACGCATTGTATTCACCCGGTGCTAAGACCATCGTGAGGTAAGGCCATCGTGGCAGGTACTCACGTAAAACTCGGAGACTCTGTTCTTACGGCCCCAAAAACACGTAAGTTGATGTTTACGTTCCTTGAAGGGTTAGAGTTTTCCTTCCTAACACTACATTGGAACTGTTCCGGAATTCAATCCACACATATGTTTACTTTACTACGTTATTGCTGGATATCTTATGCAGCATTACTCTATTTCCCATTGCATTTATCGTAACACAAATCCAATCATCCGAAGAAGAACTGTTGATTTCATTCAAAAAATCATTAAGGATTTCAGAAAAGTCACGCATCCTTCCACACTTAGGATTCATTGGAATTCATAACTCATTTCCAACAATGCATACTTTGCTACAAAATATTTACAACTGCATTATGTATGTGCTTGTTGTTCTTCTTTTACCTAAAGATATGTATGAATGTACAATTTGTATTGAATTCACTGCGTAAGTCCTCATTTAAATTCCATTTAAATACGCAAAATTTTCATTTCATTTTCGCAACCATTCAAATGGCTGAAGTGAAACGTTTTTAGCATATATGCGTTCACTATATGCGTTTTTAACCCATTTCACGTTAATGAACTCTATACAGAAATTGCATAAAAGATGCTACCCTCCCTTCTCCAAAAACAACAACAACAACAACAAAAAGATGTTCGTTCGCTGCATCATAATTTGCCATAATGAGAAGCCATGGAAAGTTTTTATATCCTTCTGATATTTTCTCAACCATTTCCTAAATAAAAACAAAGTTATGAGTGCGTATGTGTGTGTGTGTGTTGATATGAGTGAGCGCCGAGGATGATGATGAGGATGTGGTTGTGGATGAGGTGGAGGAACTTCCTGTCAAATATGTATGTCGGTATCTTTGGTTTTCACATTTTCAAAATGTATGTTTAATAAACTTTACTCGTCGAGTTGAGATGAGGGAGTGGGTTAACAAGAAGCCCCTATGTTATAGGGGTATGAGGATGGTCTAAAGAGTCTAGTGAAATGTGTTCGATTGGGGAATGGTCAAGATCTACGTCGGACATTTTCATTCCAATTAAAATACAAATATGCATTTTTATATTATTTTTTATTGTATTTTCTCATATTTTAGTCCAAATCACATAGAACAGATTTATGTCAAAGAAAATCTAAACAAAGTCACGTGCGAATTTTTCCAATAAAAGTTAGATACACAGTTTTTTAAATTTATTTAAGGAAACAAAATTCCCTTTTCTTCAAAGTAAAACAGATGAATCGGAAAGTTGTCGTAGAAATTCAAACGTTGAAAGCCAACAATAGTCAAAAATCCCTAGAGAATTTTTTCGATTTTTATTGTCCTGCTTGCGGGAAAAAAAACATAATGAGAATGCCCAAATTGAATAGAGTTCCAATCATTCTGCAATTTTTAAAAGATTGTCTTTTTTAAAATCATTAAGTTGAAGAAATAGAAATTCTTTTTAAAGCAGGACATGCTGTTCAAAATTTCCAGCACTTAAAGTGGCTGAAATATGTCTTAGATTTGTAATTCACCTAATTCAAGACTTGTAGCAGCACCCTCGTATGGAATGTTTAGTAAAAATAGAGAGTCACAACCGTACAGCCACAAAATGTCTTAAGTTATGATGTAAAACTGTTTAAGGTGTGAAATATAAAATTAAATTTGCCTTCATTCTCTCCAGCCGTAAACAAACTTAAGTACTAACAAAGACTTTATATGTGGTTGGCTACATGCAAACATATTTTACACTATGTAGCAATGTATGTATGCAGGTGTAGCAATTTACACATATAAATGAAAAACAGTGCTGTATTAAAGGTGTCGTGGCGCCTGTGGTAAACAAATTATTAAAAACCCGAAAAATCTCTGTCCCAACCATCACATTATATAAATGACCAATGATGATGCTAGAGTAGGAATGTAAATATTAGTAAACTACAAAAAAATCTTATAAATGCTCTAACGTTAAAAGACTTCTTACAATTTGCGTTTTATAAAACACGACGAGTAATAGACGGACATTTAAGCATCAAAATTATCTTAAAACTGATAGAAAAGTCTGCATATAAACACCAAGCTGGACATTGTCTATCATTATCTCTGCTGTTCGATGCTGGTAAACGGCAAGTTTATTTCTTTTAAGCCCGAGCAACCCTAAAGCAATGAACCTAACGCATGTAATGTCAACTTATGGGATGGGAAACTTATTTCGATTCAGTGAGCTATGCTCGATATAATTGGCACAGAAAAAAAACTGACATGTAATTTTTCCTATAAATAAAAAAATGTGTAATTTTTCCTATAAACGAAAAATATGTAATTTTTCCTATAAACGAAAAATATGTAATTTTTCCTATAAACGAAAAATCTGTAATTTTTCCTATAAACGAAAAATATGTAATTTTTCATATAAACGTAAAATATGTAATTTTTCCTATAAACGAAAAATCTGTAATTTTTCATATAAACGAAAAATGTAATTTTTCATATAAACGACAATGTGTAATTTTTCCTATAAACGAAAAATGTGTAATTTTTCCTATAAACGAAAATGTGTAATTTTTCCTATAAATGAAAAATGTGTAATTTTTCCTATAAATGAAAAATGTGTAATTTTTCCTATAAATGAAAAATGTGTAATTTTTCCTATAAACGAAAATGTGTAATTTTTCATATAAACGAAAATGTGTAATTTTTCCTATAAATGAAAAATGTGTAATTTTTCCTATAAATGAAAAATGTGTAATTTTTCCGATAAACGAAAAATGAGTAATTTTTCCTATAAAGACAAAATATGTAACTTTTCCTAAATGCAAAAATATGCAATTTTTCCTATAAAGACCTAACCGAATCGATCCCACAAACCCCACGCTGATAGTCAAGCACGCCACCAACATCCCTACCGGGGCGCTTCACCCTACATATAACTTTTCTAGGTATTAGGAGTTAGTAGACCGCTTTATAGCTGTAGATCGTGTACAGATTACCAACCGTCAAGCAACAGACTTGGTGGAATATTGAGGGAAATACGTACTACGTTCATGAATGAGAATAATATGCCGAAATGTATTATCTTCCTCTTCATGAATTTACGAAACCTTAAGTTAAGAAATACTTGAGGGTGGATAAAGTATTACAAGAGAAAAATTCACTCCATTGATGTGATGTATTTGGCTGAGACACCGGAAACTACATCAACATTTTCGCTTCCGTCTATTTTTGTTCAGTCCTCGGCCATATCTTAGAGCCGTCCCTGTACACGTATGCAATAATAAAAAAAGAGTACAAGAAATTATGATGCACTCCATATGATCTTAGCAAGCATGTGTTGGTGTGTACCTGCATATGTCTTCATGACTCGTATACTCGTGTATGTATGTGTGTGTGTCCCATAATGTTTATGGTAGGAAAATGCCACAAAGTGCAGGTATTTCAGTCTTCACATGGCAAACATGCGTACATACACATGTTTAGGTTTATAAATTTTATTTGCATGTACGGTCGGTAACTTAATTTAAACATTGTAAAGAGAGAACACAAAAAAAAGAACTACACTATTCTTTATGGAGAAAATTTTTTTTTTTTATTTCACAACAAAGTCTTATGGCTCACTCATGTACGGCTGTCGGGACGACTGCCAGTGCACGTCTAACTTATAGTCGATGCCAAGGTACACAGGGATGTTCCGGTCTATTCACCATCTACTGTTGTACCTCGTTGCATCGTTTATTTAATGTTTATTAAAGAATATTGTTTGTGTTTTGAGAAAATTACATACTTAATAATGAGTGAACGAATGAACCAACGAATATTGGATGGGATGCATTATGAGTGTTGCACGATGAATTTGTTTTAAACATGCAACATCACTTTACAATGGCTTCTGAGGGCCGGATAGTTAGAGAAGCGAAGATATCATGCTTCTCGTTTGGCAATTAATTAATTTATGAGTTGCATGAAACTAATAAATTGGATACTCGCCTAAGAGAACTTGGAAGAATATTGCTTTTGCTTTAAGCATTTTAATTTAATATCGTAAATTGTGTCGGGTTGTTTGTTCAAATTTTTAACCAGAGACTACAAGTTTATTAATTTCAGTTCTTTTATATATGGCCAGAATTGTTGGAGATTCCTTATGAAATATATTCTTATAATCATCAGCAAAATTAATAGTCAACTCCCGAGTCCACATCTGTTTTTAAATATTAGTCAGGGCACGTGCATCCTACAACATTCCATGAAGGAAAACAATTTACATGCATTTTACACTATTATTTTATTTAAAAATAATTTTTTTCGTATCTGAAATTGATTTGAGCAGTTAAAAACAGTGAAACCCCACATCACTCAGCGATGACAACGTTCTAGAAATAAAAAGTATAAAAGGTATAAAACAAAACCCTCTCTTACTAAAGGGTGTTTTTTATTGAGGTATAGAACTTCGAATTGAAATAAAACACAAGAAAATCGTTTTAATGTCCATCAATTTGGCTTTATTGGAAGGATAATTTTATGCCATTAATGTTTAAATATGATTTCGGGCATGTGGCCTCCGCGGCTGGCTCGAATAAAGCCAATTCTACAGGTCCAATTTTCAACCACTTGTTGGAACCACAACTCATCCACATTCATGCCATCCAATTCGGGAACAAAATAGTCGGTTATCATGGCTCTATACCGGTCTCCATTAACGGTAACTGACTCTCCAGCATTATTTCGGAAGAAGTATGGCCCAATGACTCCACCAGCCCATAGAGCACACCAAACAGTCAGTTTTTGTGGATGTAATGGCATAAAATGGACGGAGCTTGCGGTGAACTTCGCGAACTGAACCATTACTTTCGAAATAAATTTGTACGATTTGCAAGCGTTGTTCTTTTGTCAACCTGTTCATGATGAAATGGCAAACCAAACTAAATATTAATCACTTGACAGCTGACAAAATGGCCGCCAGTTAAAAAAGTGATGCCAACTTAAAGTTCTATACCCCAATAAAAAACACCCTTTATTATTCCCAACACTTTAAAATTTGCGATGGGAACCCAAATTCATTTTTTTTTTTTTATTAAAATTATTGGAATATGAATATAGGAATTAATGAGATTAATGAGTGTGGAAAGAAGAATTCAAGTGTTTGGGCTTTTTGAAGCGGTGCCAAAAATCCTTAACATCATCTGATGTTGTAAATATTACATCACCTACATCCAACCTAAAATGGAATGTAACTCCCATATATGGACAGAAGCTCCAAAGACATTTTTGTAGCGCTGAGGACTTTGAAAAAGTCGCACAAACTTCGTCTTAGCACTTTTCCACAAGATCATTACTTGTTCTGGTGATCTGGCGAATAACGATTTTTTGATGATTTCCTGTTAGAAGAGCTTTTAATTATTTATTTTAGAAAAAAATCGTTTGCCACACGCGCTTCTGTGAAGTAAAGTAGGGGAATTTGATAACAATTTTAAAACTCCATCTGCAATTTTCAATTGTCTTTCCGATTTGATTGAAATTTCACCGACGCCAAACTGAAGTGTATTCTAGTTAAACACTGGAAGAAGAATCTAGTCGGCCTAACCAGAGAGGTCCAAAGTTGCAAACCTCCTTTCTCAGAAAAGTTTAAACTCCCGCCAAAATTTTTATTTTTAGACTTATTACTTTGGGGTTGTCTCTATTAGAAAACGAGACATACTCAAAAAAACATATTTTTTCAATCGCGGTTCAGTTTACTGCCTACAACCTGATTTAAGTTAGTTTGAAAAATTATTAAAAAAAAACTCGCTAAAGACATCAAAACAATATATTCACTGAGAAAAAGTTGTAGTCGTTGGAACTTAAAAATTTAAAAAATCTTTCTTTGCTAAGAGTACTTTTTATTGCACATAAAAAAAAATTTACTTAAATATGTGTATCGAAATGTTTATATTTGACAATATTTCGTCACATAAAGGGTGTTTTTTATTGGGGTATAGAAATTTAAGTTGGCATCACTTTTTTAACTGGCGGCCATTTTGTCAGCTGTCAAGTGATTAATATTTAGTTTGGTTTGCCATTTCATCATGAACAGGTTGACAAAAGACCAACGCTTGCAAATCGTGCAAATTTATTTCGAAAGTAATGGTTCAGTTCGCGAAGTTCACCGCAAGCTCCGTCCATTTTATGCCATTACATCCACAAAAACTGACTGTTTGGTGTGCTCTATGGGCTGGTGGAGTCATTGGGCCATACTTCTTCCGAAATAATGCTGGAGAGTCAGTTACCGTTAATGGAGACCGGTATAGAGCCATGATAACCGACTATTTTGTTCACGAATTGGATGGCATGAATGTGGATGAGTTGTGGTTCCAACAAGTGGTTGAAAATTGGACCTGTAGAATTGGCTTTATTCGAGCCAGCCGCGGCGGCCACATGCCCGAAATCATATTTTAACATTAATGGCATAAAATTATCCTTCCAATAAAGCCAAATTGATGGACACTAAAACGATTTTCTTGTGTTTTATTTCAATTCGAAGTTCTATACCTCAATAAAAAACGCCCTTTAGTTTTTGCTAAAGTCGCAGGCCGTCAAAGAAGTTACAAATTGCGACTTTAGTGGCACAACGGTAACACTGGTGATGATCGGTGAAGATGAGAGGGGATGGTAGGGTTTCCAACTCTATTGTCTTCTTTCAACATGGGGTGTACATCTCTGTTCTATAGGTGTTTCAAGGGTTTTGGTTTGCCAGATATCCGTCGTCTGGTTCATGATGTTAGGACTTTAGGACGCGGCTATTTAGAGGCCTTCATCCGGTCATCTCAATTATACTGACAACATTTGGGGCAATCCCTTGTTTCCAAGTGCTGTCCATATTGCGCGGCATCTGATCGAGTCAAATGCCTTTTGGAAATCTATAAAAACTAAGTAGAGGGGAGAGATCCATTCAAAGGAGTGTTCAATTATTGTTCGTTTTTTTCTGTGAATGAGAGACACATTTGCTACAAGACACGATGTGGCATCTAGACTATACAGTCGCACTGACACTTCTGCAGATAGACGCAGGTCGTCGGCCCTCTAGATTTTCAATGAAATTCTTAGCAGCTTCTTAATGCTGTCAAATACTTGGGTTGTCTGGAACATTCTGCAGCCTAGATTTACATTATCAGCAGTTAAGCTAAGGTCTTCTTTAGCTTTTGTGTTTGAATTATTTTTTCTTCAGAATTGTTAGATATTAGATTTTTGGTAGCTTTTAAAACTGAAGAAAACTTTTATTATCGGTCAATATTTCGAGAATGATAAGGACTTTGTCCCCAAGTGATATGTTACTTCAAATTCGTTTTGCAATCATCGACATTGGAATGAATTCTGACTGTAGATTACTTTTTTCCGCAGGTAATAAATAATACTACGTTTTGTCTGCATTTCCAATAGACAGCCGTTTCACGATCCTTCATGGATAAAGAGAGAAACGTCATGTGATCTTCCCACTGCTAACATAGAACTCGCAAAACTAATATCTGTTTATCGTTTAAACAATAACCTTGTGACATTTCTGTTAAAAAAATCATGTGACCTCCATTGTTTTTCTTTAACCTCTGAATGTTTGTTGTGGAAGAGGCAAATTTTACAGGCGACAAATATCGACTAACAAATTGTAACCCATGGTTGCCAAAAATCGTGGTCTTCGTTCAGAACATATCCTCAATACTTTTCTCACATTTCACATTTTGTCCATGAAGCTGTCAAGGATTTACAAAACGATGTTATCTCTCGCATGGCCAAACACAATGAATGTGATCGACCAAACATAAATTTCATCTTCGTGATTTGCATAAACATCTTTGTGGCAAATTTGCATATGACAATACGGTTCTCATACATCAGTACGTTCCGCCAGGGAACAGACAAAACTACAAAGGCATACGTATCTAACAAAATTACCAACATCCCCTGCGGACGCTTCCCGCACTTGTTGCTCCATGAAATGTATGCAGACAAAGTAAAATAATTCATACCTTTTTCATCTGATTTTGTCATTGTTGGCTGTTGCTGTTGTGATTTCCTAGGATTCGTTTCATTTGCTGGTGTTTCTTGTCTGTTTTTTTTCCCCCCCTCTGTTGCTCATGCCCAGCGTTATTCGTTGTTCCTGGGAATAAGAGACCAAACCGCAGTGAATTGTTTTGCCACATAGTTTTTCTGGTTTGTTTGTGATGCTGTGCTGCGACGCGACACTATGCTGCTCTTCAAATATTCTTGGAGAATTTATGAGGGCGACAGTTAGAGTGTCAACCCCATTGTGACGTGGTAGCACTTTTTTTTGTGTGTGTGTGTGTGACCATAGTTTGTGGCAACTTGGGAGGTTTGTTTTCATGTTGCTGTGCAAACGGCAGCAAAAGTAATTTTTGCCAAGCCGCCCACTGCTGAGAAATGTGCCAGTGTCTGGTAGTTTTGTTTATTTGCTGCACGGGAGAGGGGGGGTCCTGGGAACGCAACGCGATCATTTGGATTTTTTGAAAGAAAAACACCGACGAAATGAACTTTGCCGCAAGTGTTTGTGGCGAAAGGGTTCTTCTTCATTTTCTTTTGCATGTTTCCTTCCCTTGCCGTTCCGCTGTGGAGCTCTTATTAAGGGATACGTGACAAACACTTGGTGGGAAATAACTAGATGTAAAACTTTAAAGTTATCTCTAGTTGTCTTCTCTGGTATCTATGGACAGTCGTCGCATCGCACAGTGTTTCCAAAATCGAAAAATTGCTAATAAAAAAAAAGTATTCCCATTTTCGGATTCAAATTCGAACTCATATGAATTTAATTGTTTCGTTGTTAGCAATTATAAAGGGTGTTTTTTATTGGGGTATAGAACTTTAAGTTGGCATCACTTTTTTAACTGGCGGCCATTTTGTCAGCTGTCAAGTGATTAATATTTAGTTTGGTTTGCCATTTCATCATGAACAGGTTGACAAAAGAACAACGCTTGCAAATCGTGCAAATTTATTTCGAAAGTAATGGTTCAGTTCGCGAAGTTCACCGCAAGCTCCGTCCATTTTATGCCATTACATCCACAAAAACTGACTGTTTGGTGTGCTCTATGGGCTGGTGGAGTCATTGGGCCATACTTCTTCCGAAATAATGCTGGAGAGTCAGTTACCGTGAATGGAGACCGGTATAGAGCCATGATAACCGACTATTTTGTTCCCGAATTGGATGGCATGAATGTGGATGTGGAATGTGGTTCCAACAAGTGGTTGAAAATTGGACCTGTAGAATTGGCTTTATTCGAGCCAGCCGCGGCGGCCACATGCCCGAAATCATATTTAAACATTAATGGCATAAAATTATCCTTCCAATAAAGCCAAATTGATGGACATTAAAACGATTTTCTTGTGTTTTATTTCAATTCGAAGTTCTATACCTCAATAAAAAAACACCCTTTAGTTTGTCAATAGAGCAGAAGATCCAGAAGATGACTAGCACTAGAATAGCCATACACAATTCACATTCCAGCGATGCTGAAGGGGGACATTATAGTTGGATACCCTACCATCCTCTATCCTCACCGCCTCTCTTCTCTGTAGACGGTGCAAAAGCTGAAAATATGTCTTTGGAGCTCCTGCCCATATACAGGAGTTATATTCCATTATATTCCAAACGCAGCTAGACCCTGAACGTCAGTCCATGAATATAAAGACAATGTGAGGAGAGATTTTCCTGAGAAGTTCATACAATATGAAATTAGCCCCACAATCATAGGCGAAGGTACTGATTGTCCACTCCATTCATTGGCTATAACACATTTCATTACGTCGACAATCAATTCCGTTTCGAACTACTGTAGCTGTGCTACTCCAAATGTCCTATTACAAAGTTGTGTTGTGTTGTTTTTATGGTCATGTGACTTTTGCAGTTCGAAACGCGTTTTTCCGACCAAACACTAATACACTTTACACGCTTGCCCACACGCACGCACACACACACACACACATTGAAACGGATGCCGGAAAACTGCACGGACTAGCGCATTTATTTGTGGCTTCGATTTTGCAACATTGGTGCTGGTTTGATTGTGGCTTTGTGCTGTTCAGTTCGTGACAGAGGCGGTTCGAGTGTATGTGTGTGCCAATGCGTGTTGCTTCGATTACAGTGCGATCGAGAAGAACGTAAGTTGTCGGAACTCCATTCATCTGCAACCAGGTGGTTAATTCAGCCACCCACTTATGGTCCAGTCTGTGTACTCTGTCACTTGGCCAGAAGGTGGGCATTTGAGTGTCTCTCCTCCCAAATCCCTTTAATTTACACACCTTCATGTATTCACAGGAGACCTACATGGCAACAAATATGAAAATTAAACCGTAAAAAAAGAACGAAAATAAATCGCTAAAGATGTTGTTGCAAATTCGCTATGGGAACATTTTGTGGAAACTTTAAAGTTGATCTAGTTTTTGTGGCGGTGACTGGTGGTTAACTTCGTTACAGCACAACAACCACCAACGTCAACCACCCTCAACACAATCAAGTTCCATTCATGCAGGGATTTGAGAAGTAAGAGAAATATTAAAAATGCATATTCTATTTTCATTTTGATTTGGTCAAAACGTACAGAAAAGAAATCGAAAATCTTGAAGTAATTTTTTGCAATAAGGAAAAAAATATCTCTTATATATATTCCCCCAGCAATTTGAACTATTTGATTTTGTATGCAGCTTTGCGACGTCTACAATTGTGACAAAAGTAATCAAACTATTTTATTGATTGAAGAAGTGACTAAAAAGTTAACCTATGAAGTAGATTTTTGCCTCTTATTAAGTTATACAAATTTCAGCACAGACTTTGTCTTTAATGTACATATATCGAAAACATTCTCCACTCTGATCTACAACTGTTTGGTTGGTAATTGGTAGGATTTCTTCTTCAAATTCCCTTCCTCTTTTTCCTACGTTAGGAATTCGGTCCCCTCTATAAAGTTCGTCTATTGCTTTGACGGCCGATAGGTCATCTAAAGTGTCCTCTCCTAATTGGACTTTCCTGAACCAGGAGCGCACAACAGGCCGAATTGCTGGCCTAGGTGTATGTCAACGACATGAGACGGTCATGGTACATGACCGATCCTCCATTCAACCTAACCTAATTGGTAGGATTCGATTTTTCCACACCGACCTTTGAATGTCTTCGTTAAATTGACGTGTTTTCTGTATCTCCCAAATTATTGTAATAGTTTGTGTGTTCGAGGTTTAAGCTAATATTTGATTTAAGGTAAACCTATGTATATCTTGTTCCGAGTTTCTGAAGCTATTTGGCTTCTAGAGCGGCAGGTCGTCGGTATATGAGTTTTCGTGAACAGTAGTATCTCATATCGATTTGGTCCGTTTATGTGCGGCCCATATGGTTTTCTTTATTTAGGTTTCGTTGCTAGTCCGTACTTTGTATAGTCGCAGATCATTTATTCGAATTGTCCAATTGTTGTGGTGGTTATAAAAAGTACACTTTCCTAGTGATTTTTTGGTTGTTAAGAAATCTAGACAGAAACTCAGTATAATGGAATGAATCGCTTTACCTTTGAACGATGGGATAGAACGAGATAAATATATTCAGAAAATAGCCACAGGAAAGAAATTTCGATTTTTGGCCATACACTTAACACTTTTAAACAAAAAGATTGAAGCTTAGCAAAAATAAAAAAACAAATAGTAATAATAAGGGTTTTTGGAAAAAGTTATTTTGTCTGCTACAAGATTTCAATAACAAAAAGAATACCCGAGAATGTTGTAAAATTGAGTTTTAGCCCAAGAAATGTCATTTGTACGAAAGATTAAACAAAAACTTCGTGAGTGTGGCATGATACTGGACAAAACTAATCGTTCACGTCATCGTCCACGGGCGAGAATGTGGCTGACGTAGCGGATAATGTTCGACTCAGTGCTAGAACATCGACTTGCCATCGATCTCAACCACACAGAGCTGAAAATATCCATGTCGGAGTTTCAAAAGTATAGGGTTGGAATTCGACATCTGTCAAACTAAGTTGTTAAAACAATTTCTTTTCCTTTTCAGTTGGAAGTCTGACATTGACGAAAATGGATCGATTAACAATCACACAATGCGTAAAAATTATTAAAACCTACTACAACCAGTGAAAAAGTTGCAGTCGGGTAAACCGACTTATATATACCCTCACCCTCAGTAAAAACATACAAGTCTCATACTCATAAGTATCGGAAAGTTAAAAGTGACCGTTGCTACCATCATTTGATGTAACATCTGATGAAAAGTCATAATAGCAACCTAAAATACCGAATGCTATAGAAAAATATTGGATGGTACATTTATATGGGAGGTACCAGAAGGGGAGTTGCCAGACTTCCAAGTTTTTGTCCGATACTTTGTCTAGCTATAACTTTACTAAATACAAAATTTGGGCAATATAGCGTTGGTCATACTGATAGTATTAGACGGTTTATCAGGGGCGGGATGGTACATTTGTATGGGAGGTACCAGAAAGGGAGTTGCCAGACTGCCAAGTTTTTGTCCAAAACTTTGTCTAGCTATAACTTTACTAAATACAAAATTTGGGCAATATAGCGTTGGTCATACTGATAGTATTAGACGGTTTATCAGGGGCGGGATGGTACATTTGTATGGGAGGTACCAGAAAGGGAGTTGCCAGACTGCCAAGTTTTTGTCCAAAACTTTGTCTAGCTATAACTTTACTAAATACAAAATTTGGGCAATATAGCGTTGGTCATACTGATAGTATTAGACGGTTTATCAGGGGCGGGATGGTACATTTGTATGGGAGGTACCAGAAGGGGAGTTGCCAGACTTCCAAGTTTTTGTCCAAATCTTTGTATAGCTATAGGTTTACTAAGTACAAAATTTGGGCAGGATCACGTTGGGCATATTGCTATTAATACACGATTTCTAATGTAGGCGATATGGTACATTTGTATGGGAGGTACCAGAAGGGGAGTTGCCAGACTTCCAAGTTTTTGTCCGAAACTTTCTACAGTTGTACTTTTACCAAATACGTAATTTTGCCAAGATCGGTGTGGGCGTATTGATATTATTACGCGATTACTAAAGTGGGCGAAATAGCAGATTTGTATGGGAGGTACCCGAAGGGGTGTGGCCATATAGCCCATATGCAATCCCATAAGCAGTTTTGGGAAAATATTAACCCATGCCAAATTTCAGAGCGATTGTTTAACTCTTTCGAAAGTTATCGTGCGTACCAGCAGGACAGACAGACGGACGGACAGACGGGCAGACGGACGGACGGACAGACGGACATGGCTCAAACGATTCAGAAAGTCATGAATCGAATTTTGTTCAAAGACACCTGGGTTCTAATCTGAATATTTCTATGTGTTACACTTTTGAGCCGTATCAAATGATATATGCCCTCCTACCCGTAGGGTGAGGGCATACAAATGGTGATTCTGGCACAGCCACATATCGTGCTTTATGAGGAGATTACGGTTTACATAATCGCCCAACTACGCAAGCAATTGGCAAAATTGTGAAGAAATTTGAAGAGACTGAAGCGGTTACAGATATTGTAAGGCCTGTGCAACATCGTTTCGCTCGTTCCGCTGAAAATATCGCTGCTGTAAGTGAAATTTTTCAAACAATTTTTTTTTTTCGGCGATGAAACATTTTGGTGTTCTGAGAATCCTCAAGTAATTGAAGAGAGGCCATTACATCCACAAAAAGTCACTGTTTGGTTCGCTCTTTGGTTCGAAGGTGTGATTGGACCTTACTTCTTCGAAAACGATGAGGGAACGACTGTCACCGTCAATTCGGAGCGTTATGGTCGTATGATAACCGAATTTTTGTTGCCTACTATTGAAGAATACGTCTTGGAGAATATGTGATTTCAACAAGACGGTGTCACATGCCACACAACTCAAGCGAATATGGCTTTATTGCAAGAGACATTTTCTGGCCGCGTAATTTCTCGTCGTGGCGACATCAACTGGCCACCAAGATCATGCGATTTGACATCATTACACTTTTTTTACGGGGCGAAAGACCGTCTTGCAGATAAACCTTTAACTCTTGAGCCCTTAAGAACCAACATTCGTCACGTTATGGCTGAGATACCGCCCAATATGTGCAAAAAGTGGGCCAAAATGACCTCAAAAGAATCAATGCTTGCAACACTTCGCGTGGTCGTCATTTAAATGATGTAGTGTTTCACACATAATATCAACGTTCAAACTTAATAATAAAAAAGGAATATCATAAAAAAATATGTTTTAAAAAGCAAAATGGATAACCCTTTATAAGTCCAAATTTACATGAAAAATTGTTGAGTTGGGTTCTCCAACAAGAGATGTTATTTTGAATCGACCAGTATTTCGTAGCTGTCACTTATGAAACTTTTATTCTTTGACATTTGACAGGTAGAAACTACGACATCACTAAAAATGGAACGGTACACGCTTTAACAACGCACTGAAATTAATTAAACTCACTACAAAAGTAGTGAACATCAGTTACAGTTCGCAAAACTAAAAAGTTTCCGGACCGTGTCATCTCTCGAAGAGGTGAGCACAATTTGGCACCGAGATGTGATTTAACTTCCCTTTGAATGGACAATTCATGAAAAGGATATGGTCCTCAATATTGTGACGATGTAGCAGTTCGAATGACATGTTGCCAGCATTCAAACAAGCTTCTTTTCACGTTTTATCCGTTATCCGTCGGTTGTACACCCATCACCCACACATCATCTCCCGATTCATCACTCTCAAATTCAAAATGTTCCATAGTCAAGTCTGTACATGAAATTAAATGCAAAAAAATATGCACTAAGTGTCCCTTTTCCCTTCATATTTTTCTTTTAGACGTTTTTCATCGTCCTTAAAATGTTTTCTTTATTTGTGAGATTCTGATCGACGCAGGCCATGATACCACACGCCCATTTTCTTGTTGCTTCGTTAAGAAGGTACCACCATCCTGTATTCTTATAAGCCTGACAGCGGCAACGTGTGACAAAGTAATTTTCTTTCTGTTTTTCGATGACTCGGGAACATACTTTTTTGGGCCACATGTTCTTTGATCTGCTTTCTTCCATAACTGCAATCTTGCGCTTTCTTTAACTAATGTCCATGTAATAAATGATGTTCTAATTTATTGTAGCTTTATTTATAGAACAGTCGAATTCGATTAAGCGTAAATTATTTTTTTTTTTACACTTATGCGGGATTTTGTATAAAAAGGACTTCAGGTAATTAAACATTGTTTCAGTCAAAAAAAAAAATGAACTCGCTTTTTAATGAAATTCGATAGAAAATTGTCCAAAATATTATATAAATGTAGCAAATTCAATTGTATCGTAAGTGCCACGCCTTTCCGATAGACCAAAAAAAAACCTCTCCAAAAAAAAACGTTGTTAATTTCAACATATTAAAAATTAACAAAATTATATATACAAAGATATAGCAAATTCAATTGTATCGTAGTTGTATATCGTAGGCCATGACAGACCAAAGAAAACCCAATCGAAAAAAAATATGTTCTTTTTGACGCTTCTGTCTTTTTCACGGTTAGGGCTCGATATGCTCTGCTAATCATTACTGGATTTTCGACCAATGAAACGTTGAAGGGGTGAATGTTGATTTCATCTATGTAGACAATGTGATGATACGAGTAGAGTTGGGTATTTCCCGAAAAAATCCCAATCTCGAGATGCGGGATTTCCCCAAATAACGAATATTCTAATTCTCGAGAATTTTCGAAATATCGTGAAAAATTAAAAAAAGTCTTAAAAAAATCTGAAGTCAGTGTAAAAGCAATGAATTTCATAAAATATTCTTTTTATTTATTTTTATTTAAGTACTATTTTAATAATTTAAAAAAAATAGTTTAACAAAAATAATTACAAAAAAAGCAAAACAAAAATAATTCAAAATTATACTTATTAAAATAGGGGGAAAAATGATTAAAAACATTATTTACCAAAATGGTGTTTTAGAAAACATAGACTGTTAATGGCTTCGTCTGACAATCGCGTACAAATGGAAAAGTTATACTGTTGTCGCTTCTCGCATAGCAATTGAAACACTGGTGTGAATTGGTCAGTGATTCTGCTTAACAGCATGGAAAAATCTGGAAAATTTCTTGAGAATTTCCCAACTCTAGATACAAGCATAGTCGAGACTTTTAGGACTCAGAAGGAACCGAATCGCCATATGCCGTTTTATTTTAAATATCGGTTTTTCACTGAACTGTTTCTCTTAAAACAACCCGTACTTTCTTCACTGATGTTGTTTAATTGCAAGAATGCAAATTCAATTCATTCGTATTGAATACAATTTACCCTTAGACTTCAACATATGTCAACATACAATCAAAATGATGCCAATTTAGTGATTTTGGCAAAGATTAAGAAAATAATAAACCAAACCAAATACTGTCACGAAAAACTCTCATACTCATCATTTAGTCTGGTGATATAATAAAGAGTTTATATTAAAGATGGCATGCGTGTGTTTTTGACTCTGATTCCATGGACCAAGGAGCATTATATTGTCATATCACCAATATGTGGTAGTCTTTATTTTCAAAGATTTGTTACGAATGGGAAATCACTACAAGGCCGTCATCTACGATGGATCTTCGAGGATGCCGATTTCCAGGTTGTCGCATATGTAAACGATTTTCCAATACAGATACACCCAGATACACCCTTCAAACAAACTAGACCCGGTGTCGCATTGGTTGTGTCCTTCATGACACTGTTCAACTGGAAGGTTGCGACTAGTAATTACTGCTAAAGCTGTGGGAATTGAGAGTAGGATGAGTCCATAAAACTACATCTCTGCACTAGGGTTATATAGTTGCAAGCAAAGGTCGACTTTTCGACCTTTCGATTTAAACAGTCAATTAATCAAGTTTTCGTGAGTCGACTTATACAACCCTACCCTGCACTTGGCCAGCCTTTTTGGGGCGCTTTAGGCGGATCAGCTAGGGGACTCAGCAGACTTTTTTTTTGCTAGTTTCCGTGGCACATAAACAAGGTGAGTCGGCTAATGAAGACTGCCACGCGAAACTAATCTAACCTATGACGATTTTTGTGAAATACCAAATATCCCTGACATTTTCTGATTTCTTTTTTTAAGAGCCCACAAAAATCGTCTAATCAATACTACAACAAATGTTTGGATTTAACGAAATCTGTACTTGATTGAATTGTCATTTACGCATTTGTCATTCTAGAAGTTGGCATCACTGCTGCTGTGTACACAGTTTGCAACGAGTTAGTTAACTAAATCACACACACGCACACACGCTTATATCCACATTGCCGCAGCCACACATACAGGAATGCATATTAATCATTCTCGTATGCAACAAAAGTGGCACACTCAACTCATTCTTGCTACTCGTACTTCCAAGTGTTCACAGTTTGTATTTGTTTCTTCATGCCTGTATACCAAGTGTGTATGTGTGCCTGTGGGTGTATGTGAGTGGCCACATGTCTAAGTTGAGAGACAGAAAGTCTTTTCGTCCAGAAAAGAATTGTGTGTGTGTGTGCGTAAGGAGGGGGATGTGCAAATGTTGATTCACGCAAAGTACTTCATTACTATGCCATTTGTTAACCATAAATGTGCATTCATTCAATCGTTCGACAACATATGATTCATGTATTTGTGTTAGTGCATATTTGTTGGTTTTGTATACGCATACAAACGCTTTTGTATGTATATGTGTATTTGCACATAGGGATGTGCGCGTATAGCAATTGGCATAATTATGAGGTTACAACTAAGAGTTGAAGTCGGTCGAGTTGGAGTTTTTGGGGGAAGTGGGACAATTACCTGACCGCAGCCAAGGTGATGCGCAATGGAAACCTCAAGGACTTGATGGCAGTGATGGTAAATTAATGCACATTGTGACATTTGCAATAATAGTTTCACACGTTCCTGACATTGTATCTTAATATCTTAATATATATTTACCCTCGACACTGATTCACTGACTCTGTCACGCAGTACGTAGGAATTTAAATAGGCATTCTATAATAATTCTATAAATAATAATAATAAAAAAATAATATTTTTTTTTTGTACAGAAATTGTGTTTTCCCCAAATTTTTTTTTTTACCAAAATTTTTGTTTTCCAAAATTTTTTTTTTACAAATTTTTTTTTTTCAACAATTTTTTTTTTCAACAAAATTTTTTTTTCCACAAAATTTTTTTTTTCAACAAAGTTTTTTTTTCCACAAAATTTTTTTTTTCAACAAAAATTTTTTTTTTCAGCAAACATTTTTTTTTTCAACAAAAATTTTTTTTTTGCACAAATTTTTTTCTTCCAATTTTATTTTTTTCGAAATTTTTTTTACAAAATAGTTTTCTCAAAATATTTTTTACAAAATTTTTAAAAATTAAGTAACAAATACTTTCTCAAGCAAATTAACGGGCGCCATAGGCGCATTACAACTTACTAGTACTTATATAATTCGTGAAGATATCATTTAATTTAGTTACATAAAACAAGGTACCTTTAAGTTGTATCTCTTAATTACTTAATCCTCCTTACGTTCTACAAAGCAAAGCAACGGGGAACTTCTATCAACTGTTGTTTAAACCCGAAGAAGTTTTGCATGACTTAGAGATTTCTCCCTTGCGTAAAGTCGCCGGCCTTTACTAGTGGGAAACGGTCGCTGAGAAATGTCTTTTCTAATGTGGTACCAGGTTGTGAACATGGGTTTGCTGAGTTCCAGTCCTACACACAACAATGGTCTACCATATCTCTAAAAAAAAGGAAGTTTTCGTTTCTGAATTCTACCACCTCTATCGTCAGTAGATTAGGTTGCTGTGGCAGCTCCTGTAACGCCAGCTTTTTGTATTGTTCGCCTGAAAAATATCCCAGGTTTATTGATTCTGGTCGCCGAAATGAAGAAGTGAATTCTGTCCACATCAATGGCAAAAAAAAGTGATCAGTCATTTCCTCTTCCTCTATGAAAAACATCACGAATGAAAATGGCATGAAGAATGCCCCAAATGAAGAATTCCCCAAAGCAAATGAGAAAATACCTCCAAAAGCCCAATATGAAAGTTTCGCATAAAATTCTGAAAAATCCCCCAAACAATTTATGAAACATTATTAATGCAAAAATATCCAAAAAAAAAACACAAAAATAGATTTTGGTAATTTGGAAGAAGTGTATTTTTAACAAAAAAAATCAATAGTATGAAGAATCGCTCCAAAATTTGAGGTGATTTTTCATTATTCAATATCAGCCCAATTTATAATATGAAAAATCCCAAATAAAAATGAAAAACAATCTCAAATGATTTACATTTGTTTTAAAAATATTAAAAAAAAAAATCCCCAAAATTTAAAAATTTGAGAATTTTTCACTGTTTAATTTTTGCATTTTCCATATAAAAAATACGAAGTCTGTTAGCGTGTGAGTCCAGACCAGTAATGACCGCAATAAGGTCTCTCAGCAGGAATCTGGGCAGAATAATCGCGGTCCGCGTCCTATGCTCATCCATGACAGGTCAGATTTTTCTGATTCCCAGGCAGGTTGGTTGTTTTCTCCATCTATCTTCTTCAATGAAATGATGTCATCCTTTTACTCTTAGTGAGAGGGATATATAGTATGTATATATATTTATAATTATTCCAGTTGCTCCGATGAACATACATAACAGGTGAGTGGGATTCCGATATCATAACGACACTCACTTATATTCAGGGTAACGTCAGCTCTCGCAATTGTATCAGCCGTATTGTTACCATTTATTTTCCTATTCCCCGATAAGGATAACCGTTGCAAGTCTCAATATCTTCTGCAGATACACCCGGCATTTCTCTAAGTGGACTTAATTTCCCAAGGACTTAATGGCCGCCTTGATGTCAGTAAATATCAAGATATCCCTGCATGATATTGAATGATATTGAACTTGTCCTGCGGCAGTTTCTAAAGCCATTATTTAGGCTTGCAATATACTAAGAACAATGGTCCGGTAGTTTGAGGGACAGATTCAAATTCAGCGGATCCGAGTAGATTCCACAACCAACTCCTCTAAATGATTTTGATCCGTCTGCAAATATGTTTATGGCAGCTCCAGGTTTTTACCCAAGCACGTCCACAATCTCTGTATTTCCCTGCTTTTATGGCGCTAAGCTGCAGAGCGATGTTCACAACCTTGCCAGAACATCCGGCGGTAACCAGTTGATTACGGCTATTGAAAAGTGTCTTAAGTTTTGTATTGCTAAGCGCACCCTTTGTCATAGCCCGCACAGTTCCTATGAAAAAGAATCAAAAAGTCATCACTCTTATCTATACACTCCCTACAAAAAATTTGAAAAAAAATCTGAATACATTACTTGCGACCTTAGTCTGAATCACAACACTACTACGCATTAAGATTAATAAATAATTCTGAGCTGCACTATAACTATTAATATTTATCAGATTAGAGAGAAATACACACTTATCGGTCAATAAAGTTCAATCAAAATAACCAAAACGTTAACCAAGTCAACAAAACACGACAACGGTAGACACCTTTAATACCAGTTTTTTTTTCTAAAAAAAAAAAAAAACAAAAAAAAATTAATACATTCCTAAACTCACTAGAACATATTTTCGTTTTATAACCCGAACACGTTCCACTTGGCGGTGTCTCGAAATTGCATCGAAAGTCATGGAAACATCTTGGGAAACTTTGACAGTAAAAGATTAAATTTCTTAAGGTTAACTTTACTACCTGTGATGCTGTGTGGGAAGGATGTGTTCAATTTCTTTTGGCTGTTTGTGCCTTATGGCACATGAATTTAAGATTTACTTACATACCTGAAAAGATACAAAACGATACGTGTTAAAGGGTTTTATTTAAAAATGTAGATATGTGTTGTTAATAAATAAGAAATAAATAATATTGGGGAAATAGCTACAGGAATAACTGGAAAATTTAATTGCGATATGCCGTACATTGTTTAAATATTACTGAAGTAGAACATAAAGAAGAAGAAAATGCAGATCTAGATACATTGAAGGCCGCCGTGATTGTCAACCGTAACAGTCACTGTAATTTGTTGTGACCTTTTAGATAATACATAAGAGGTGTTATTTTATAATCACCCGCTATTTCGGTAGCTGTCATCTTTGAAGCTTATATTCTTTAACATTTAACAAGTTGACACTACGCCATGGTCAAAAATGGAACGATACACGTTTCAACAACGCATTGAAATTATTAAAATTCACTACAAAAATGGTGAAAATCTTCGAGTCACAGTTTGCATTTTTGGGTCGTTGTGAAGCACCTTGTCGCAATACAGAAAATGGCGGAAAAATTCTAGCTGTTTTGGAAAAGTTAGTGATGTGAAGAATCAAACACATGCATGTCGCACAAAAACAACTGAGAATATTTCTGTTGTATCCCAAAGTATTGAAGAAAACCCAGGTTGGTCCAATCCTAGTCGTTCTTTGGAATTGGGCATACCACAAACGTCATTGCACAATATTTTGTATAAAGACTTGGGTCTTATGGCTTATAAAGTTCTGTTAACACAAGAACTCAAGACGGCCGATCATCTACAACATCGTGTCTTCGCTGATTGAGTCCTTGAAATGCATGAAAATTATCCGGAATTCCATTGAAAAATCATCATGACTGATGAGGCCCATTTGCCACGTCAACAAGCAAAAATTGTCGCATCTGGGGCTCGGAAAACCCCAGAGTTACTGTTAAGAAGCCTCTCTATCCTCAACGTGTGACTGTTTGGTGCGGTTTATGGTCCGGCGGGGTCATTGGACCTTATTTTTTCGAAAATGAGGTTGGATCAACAGTTATAGTTGGAGTTGAATGATATTGATGTGGACAACGTTTACTTTCACCAAGACGGCGCTACGTGCTACACAAGCAAGGAAACCATTGCTCTTTAACGGGAAAAGTTTCCGGACCGTGTTATTTCTCGAAGAGGTAATTTCAGTTGGGCACCGAGATCTTGTGATTTAACACCTTGCGACATCTTCCTTTGGGGCCACCTAAAAGATAATGTCTACGCCTGTTGGCCCAGCGTCGACTCAAGACCTCAAAAATAGAATTCGTGAGGCTATCGAGAACATAGGGCAGCTACTTTGGGATTTGGTTATGGAAAATTTCATGAAAAGGATATGGTCCTGTGAGCATGGTCGTGTTGGCCATTTGGCTAATAATGTTTTTCATTACACTCTGCGACAAATGGTAAGGGTCAGTGATCGGTTTGGAATGAAACCACCGGGGAAAGTTATATTGGTAAAAAAAAAGTCATATGTGTTCCAGCGTTTCGCTGGGTCTCATCTAGGAATCGAGATATATCGATTTGAAGTTAGTAAGTATCGTATAGGGGAATTTGTCACGTTTTAGGCTCTTTTGTTTGACATAACTCGAGAACCACTCGTCCGATTTAGCTGAAACAAATTTAGAAAAATTAAGAATTACAATTCTTAAACCGTTTTCCTACTTAAGCAACAGTTTCGCAATTATAAATAAATGTATGAAAAAAAAAAATTATTTTTGCCTAAAAATTAATTTTTTTTTTTTTTAATTCATAAAAAATCCAAAACGGTAAAAAGTGTCAAGTGTCATTCTTGGTTTTTTAAAATTTATTTCAGCTAAATCGGACGAGTGGTTCTCAAGTTATGTCAAACAAAATAGCCAAAAACGTGACAAATTCCCCTATACGATACTTACTAACTTCAAATCGATATATCTCGATTCCTAGATGAGACCCAACGAAACGCTGGGACACGTATGACCTTTTTTTGACCGATATAACTTTCCCCGGTGGTTTCATCCCAAACCGATTGTGGCTGTCGCACAGTGTTATCAATAAATAAACATCCGATCATTTATATCAAAAAATCCCTTTGCTTTGAATATCAAAATAACACCTCTTGTTGCAAAACCCTGTACATGGAAAATGATAATATTAATTACTCCGTGTTACAAAAAATATATTTTTTTCTGTCCTATGAACCAAATTTACTTTTTCGGAAAGGGGATAAAAAAAAATACACGTGTATCGGCGATTTTCATGTACACGCAGACTCGTGGAAATGTCTGTATCACGTCAAATTTTTTAAAAACAATTTTTATCAATTCTCAGATTTTGCAAAATTTTTTTTTTTAAAATGGTTATCGTTTTTTTTAAGGTTTCAGTTGAAAAAACATTTTTTTTCTTAACGCTTAAGCAGTTTAAAAATTTGGAGTCTCTTCAAGTTATGCTAAGAAAAGTGAAAAAAATATTTTTTTTTCAAAAATAATAAAAATTGGGGAAAATCTGAGAATTGATAAAAATTGTTTGTAAAAAATTTGACGTGATACAGATATTTCCACGAGTCTGCCTGCCAAAAATCAGCTCGATTGGATCACTGAAAAAGGGTTAAAAATCGGTCGAAAGGCTTTTACACAGGCCACTACACTGAAAAAAAAAATTGCAGTTATGACAAATACTTTTTGCAGTTGAGAAATATTTACAAATTTGTATTTGTCGCAAATAGAAAGTAGTTAATTCAAATGGTATTCTATTTACCACAGAGAATTGCGGCGAATGCGCTGAATTTAACGTTACAGCAAAATTGTAGTTGACAAATATCAAGAGCAAAATAATTTGACCCAAATGCGATTTTAATGTTGTTTTTATTTTTTGGTTATTTGGAGAGCGGAGCTGAGAAATGTGCGAGATATGCGAAAATTCAAACAGCCTTCGGCTCTGTTGTGATCGAATTTTTGAACAACTTTGTGTTATACGAAATTAAGTATTAAGTTACACGATGTTGCAACGAACGCGACTGTCTTGTCCCCCCGCCCCCTCTTATACTTTACTATCATCCCTTGCTCTGAACTTGTGTGCACTTCTCGCTCTTTCAAAAAAATAACACCACAAAATGCTAACATCTCTGCTTGTTGAGCTGTCAAGAAGCTTTAGTTTGTGTTAAATCGTCTATGGGAGTAGTGCTCGATCGGATAGAAGCTGATAGTTTGTAATAAGGGTAAGTAAGAAATATTGTTACTACATACACACACGCACATACCAATGCTTGCCAAAGCATACATTGTTTTTGGTTGCGGTTTATTTACCGTTAATGAGACAACGTGTATATATTGTTTTCAATTGTATTCTCAGAGTTACACAGCTTCATTGGCTCAATCACTAAATAACAAAAAATAATATTAATTTTACTGTACCACTTTATTATACAGGCACAAACAATTTTTACTAATAATAATAATTTTTATGTTGTGGGTGCTTGCAGTTTTTCGTAGAATGGGAGGCAACAACAATGCAGATTTGCCAAGTGATTCAGAAGAATCAGAGGACAAAGAGTTATTTAGTTTATTGGAAACGTGGGAGCTATCATCGGATGCCATAAAGATGGTCCTAGGCTGTGGTGTCAACACTTTGCAGAGGTTGGAAATGTTGAATTCAGACGATGTTGGAGAAATATTCAATATAAGAAGCTTGAATCAGAATTTTACTAAGCCTACGAAATCAAATGTGTTAAATAATGGAGAAAAAGTTCTAAGGTGAATACATTAAATATGTTATAATTAATTTCTTTTTGAAATTATTTTTATGTACACTGTAAAATAATGTATATTCCTTCCCAAATTCATATTTTCATATGGAATTACAAATTTTTTTTCCGATACTGTATTTACATCAAAATGAAATATTATAATTTTTTTTTATTATTATACTATAAAATAAATTAAAAAACATAAATTGCGTTTTTATTTTTTTGTAGCTGGGAGAAACAACAATTGATGCATTTGGTTCAAATGCGATTGCATTTGGAACAACAGCAGTTTTAGTTACTAATTATAATCTTGGGCCAAATGCAATTGCATTTAAGCCAACAGCAGTTACATTTACTATTTTTGCTCTTGGGTCAAATGCAATTGCTTAAGATCAACAGCAGTGACATTTACTAACTCTGCATTTAGGCCAAATGCAATTGCATGTGGGCCAACAGCAGTTACATTGACTTTTTTTCGCAGTTGGAACAAATGCAATCGTTATTTGAATTAACAGAAATTGCAGTTGAGAACGATTTGAATGCAAATTCTATTTGAGTCAAATTGAAAATCATTTGTAATTACTATTAGGGAATTCACAAGGTGTACTAATGTTGTAAGTTGTAACAAAGTACGAGACCTACAATAGTACGTATGTGAACAACCTGTCGTATGTGTATGTACTGACATCTAAGAAACGTACATTTTCAAACGTCAAATGTAAAAATAATAAATAATAAAAAAATTAGTTGAATAGAAATGCCTTTCGAAAGCGAAAAAAAAAAAATATTAACCGCTTTATGCGAAAATTTTGCATTTGACATACTTATGGTTGAGTCAAGTAAGTGCTGGGTACTTTCTTTGGCTTGTTACAAAAAAAAAAAAAATTTCCAGGTGATGAAGATGAGGAGGATGAAATTCATGAAAATTTCAGAATGAATATGATTTATGTTCGAAGAAGTGTTCACCTGGGACTACCTAAATCAGCGGCTTGGCAGCAGAAAGTTTTGGCTTCTTTCGACAACAACAGATTTAACCAAATGGTCCGGGTATCTCCAGCAGAATTTTCCTATATATAAAATATACAACAGTTGTACAGCTTTAGTACTTCGACACTTACAACACTTAGGACACCCTTGTGAACACCCTATACGTTTTTTTTTCAGTGTACAAGCTTTATACTTCAAAATTAAAAAAAAAAACATTCTGACGTGTACATGAAAATCGCCGATACACGTGTATTTTTATTTGTTATCCCCTTTCTGAAAAACTAAATTTGGTTCATAGGACAGAATGTGTGTAACACGGTGTTATAATAAAACTGATCATTAGTACATTTTTTTTGGTGTATTTGTGAACCTATACATCGATTTAATGATTTTGAACATCATTCTGCAACCTCCTCCCATTTTTCTTCTTGACTAAACCTAAATTGTGTCATCTGTGACAGATGTCCTTTATTTCCTACAGAACCGATAATTGACTTTTTGATACAATTCGTAGGTCTGGTCCTCATTTAATTGCACATAACTTCCATTGTTTTGATTCTTTTTCTGACTTTAGCCTCGGGATAGCAAAACACCGTTCTGCAAGAGTTTTGACGCGTAGACCGTGCCAGGTTCATCACAAAGTTGAACCTTTTAGTAGCTTTACTTTCGCACAACATTTCATGAAGGAACTGGAACAGAGTCAGTAAGCAGCCGGCTCCGAACGGCTAATACTTTTCTAGAGAAGTTTTACTTATGATATACACCGACATGAACTAATGTAGGAGGGACTAGACGGCCGAAACTGGTAAAGCCTGACACACCCCTTGTGATATCTCCAATATAAAAATACTTCCCACAATGTGTTTTCCGACTGGAACCTTTTACAGGTTTTCCAATATTCTATAGTTGAATCTCTTTGGAAATTTCGACTCACTGCTTCAGCGTTTGCTGAATTGACTCCCTATTAGACATTTGAGCTAATCTAGGTCAGTCACCATTTGAGATAAACGATGGCAAAACCGTTTAAACCGTTGCTTGATGTCCAACATTTATCCTGCATCAGCGTCCAAGCAAATAGTCCCTAAACATGGAAAGTGAGTTGCTGATATGCAAATCCATACGTGATAAACATACAAAACGATTAAGAGAAAAATCGTTTTTCCAAATAAACTTGGTCCAAAAAAAAAAAAATTAAATGCGAAACAGGTGTTTCCGTATTTGCGATTATCATCATCGTTCTTAAGACATTTTAGGAATTCCTTTTGATATTCACATATATTTGTTAACAAATAAACATTATACAAATGATTTCAGCACAAACGTGTTCCGGCACAGAGAATACCGAGAATCCAAAAAAACAAACAAACAAAAAAACAGACCAAACGAGATAACTTTGGTATATAAATAAGAAGAGTTTATTTATGGTGTTGGAAAAGTTCATTTAAACTACAAAGTATGGCGAAGAATACAAAAATCACAAAGTAAGAAAAAGGATGATTGAGACATTTGTTGAATTGGTGAAAGACAAGATAAAAAAAAAGATGAGGACAGCATCTGAATTGGACTCCATCATGAAATTTATTTCAAAGTGCCATCGGATTTACCGATTTGCAAATACTTCTAACCGATGGCCATCAGGGCGGTATGCCACTAAACCCCACGACCATACACTACATATGGAAAACAACACGAAATATTTCTTTTTGGGGCCTAATTTCATATTTTTATTGGGGTTTATTTTCATAGAAAGACCTCAACATAATTGTGGGACATAATTTCATAAACATTTTGGGGTCAAATTTCATTTCGATATATTTTTTGGGTCTAATTTGATTCGGCGAAGAAGAAAAAACCTTGGTTTTATATAGTTTAGTGGCAAATTCCCACTACTCGTAAGCGTAAATTCCCCTTCCCCAGTTAAACGCAAAATATTTATTTAATTGCATCGATTTGTAATAAATTGTTTATACCGACTTAGAGCCTTTATCTTTTTATTCCAATTTTTGGTGATTGAAATTAATCTGAAATACATGTTCACACTTTTTTTAATTTACCCCATTTTGGTCCCTTTTTCTACTTATTGCAACTGCTGTTGTTAATCCCGGAACAATTTCCAAACGTTTATTTCCCTTCTACTTCTCGCCATTTATGATTTGTTTAACCCTTTCACTACCGAATTAAAATGGATGTGGCTAAAATTTTTTTTTTTGGTTTTTTTAATTAATATGGTAAAGACAAACATCCCGAAAAAAAAAAAATTTCCTACCTATGTGGGTGTGGCTGCTTTGTGATGTCCACCTGAGTGGACATGGGTAGTAATGGTAGTCAAATTGACTAAGATTTACAATAGTAAAAATATAACGTTGACTACGATATAGGCACGATATCTCTTTTTTTTGTTTTATTATTTTATTTTTGAATCAAAATAAGTACTGTACATGAAAATTTCTAATTATTATTTTAGATGGTAGTTGTAGAAACAGTCCGATTTTCGGCGAATACATAGGTGTGCCTTACTTTTTTCGCAATAAATGAATGTCTTCTGGTTGCATCCTTCAAATTTGCATCGCATTGCGTTTTGTGATTGGTCAAACTTCGGCAAATGACCAATTCCATCTAATCTAACATCGGTAGGTGGCTGAGCAAAATATTTGAACCTCTTTGATGTTTTGACGAACTGCACACAATCTACATTCTCGTGAGGAGTGGAGTCTTGAAGAGGAGACTCAGGCCCACGTGAAGGACGACCTCGCTTGTTCCTATTTATGGCACTTGGTGAAATTATCAGTAGTGTGTTGCCGATGATTTTTTTGAAGGCTAGGAGGTCTAGCTGATTTTTGAGTGGTACTCCATTTTTTTCATTATCAGCTCGGTACTCGAGCCATACCGCCATATCAAAAAAAAGCATTACCACGCGAAGTGTCCACTTCTTCGATTTGATGAATATGCGATAATACTGAATAATTTGATCTAAAAGATCGACGCCTCCCATTCCTTTGTTATATAGTTTGACAACTTCTGGCCTCTCAACTTCAACAAACTGTTTGTCCTTTTTGTCATAGCGTTGAACCTTATCAGATATGCCTATACCAACAAAGTTTGAGGCTAAATATACCGATTTGTTGTCGAACCTTTTGGTCACTATTATTTTTTCGTCTCGGCTTATGACTTGTTCGGCATATCCACGCCCCTTTTTGCCCATGTCGGAATCTGCCGATAGTGGTGGATTTTCCAAACGGCTTACACGAATTGTGCCTGCCGCTAAAATTTTCCGTGATTGTAGAACTTCCAATAAATAATATGTAGTAAACAAATTGTCCGTAAACAATTTGTGACCAATTGCGTCTCGTGGAACACGTTTCATCAGTTGTAGAACAACAGCAGCACTAAAGCCAAATTTTTCCATTAGATTTGGCTCTATTTCAGTGGTTGATCCTTGGTAAGCGATGAAATCATAAGGCGTGTCTATCAAATGTAGATGAGATCGAATAGCGTAAAACCGATTACGTGTCATGGTATCTGAAAACATTGGTAGAGCAAGACCTTTTTCCCAGAACATTGATATACGTGGAAATTTTAAAATACCCATCATACACTGCAAACCAAAAAACGCACGGATTTCTGCAGGATTGGTTGGCTGGAACTTTGACTGTTGTTGCGTACTATAAAGGTTAGTAAAATGAGCGACGTCTTGAAAAAATTGTGCCGGAAAATATGTTTCCAAGTACTGAAACGGAGTTCTGACCTCCTCAATCGAATCTTCAGATCTCTCAAATGCTAGGTTGAATATTCTGTCATTATTACGAGCTCGTCGCCACTTGATGGAGTTCTTGTCAGTTATATTATATTCTTCATGGGACTCATCCATTTCTTCATGTGTTTCGGATGAGGTCTTTGCTGAGCCGGACGATCTTAGGACTCGCACCGGAAATAAGGTTCTTAAAGGGACATCGTCTTCGTCCAATCCGAATAATGTTTCACTTTCAGCATCCTTTCGAGTTGAATGTGGGCTAAATATTCTGCTGGAAGTGCTATTATTTTGACCTAACGGTTCTCCGGAATCATCCTCAATGACATCGGATTCTCCGTCATCAGAATCTCCCCCAACTCGTTTAGTTATAGAATTTCCAAATAATTCAACTTCAACGTCGTCAACTCATCTTCAATTTCAGATAAGTTATCCAAAAAGTCGCACAACTCTTGGTTAGTAAGTGTTTTACGCTTTGCCATTGTAACCTGTACAAGCAAAAATTATAAAAAATTTTACAACGTATGGCTACTGATGTCCATTACACGGGACATGCACATTTCCTATGCTGCTGCACTTACTTTTGGCTAAATCAATCTTATTTTTATTTTAATATATGAAAGAACTCTCGATTATGTTGGAAAAAAATCACCGATATTGTACTATGAACAGATCTTAAAAATTAAGCACTGTCAATTATATTAGAACGAAATTGTGTGATAGAAGCGTACCTTCTTCACAGAAATCAGCAAACAACTGCCTAGTTTCACACTGTTGAGTACGAATTATGCGTGGTAGCGATGCAAAAGTACCGTTTAACATATTTCAACAAAAAAAAAACATTTTTGTTGTTAGTAACAATGTTTAGTGGAGTCGCGAAGTTACGTCCACTACAGTGGACATCAGTAGTGAAAGGGTTAAAACGTTTTCTCACATATTCTATATTTGACCCGTCTTGGTAGTCTTTTCAGTATCCTAAAACTTTTTGATTTCTCCAAATTATAAATTATTTATATATTTCACCAGTTTCGGACCCATTTCTTGTTCACTTTTCCCATTCGTTCCTGTCGATTACATTTTTTCGCACATTTTTCTGTGCCCCCTTTTTTTTATCCCGTTTTGGACCCTTTTTAGTCCCCTTTTCTATTACATCCATTTCTTTGGGTCATTCGTGTCGATTACAATTTTTTTCCACACATTTTCGGTTTTTCCCTTTTGTACTTTTTTTATCCCGTTTTGATACGTTTTTTCCACTTTTTCATCCCTTCTCTAACTATTATCCACATGTTTTTACAAAAATTTGTTTCACCTTTTTTTTTTTAATTTTTCCCCATTTTTTATCCCGTTTTGGCCCTATTTTCGTCCCATCTCTAACTCATTTCCACCTATTGTTGACAATCGTAGTCGTGGACCGATTTTCAAAAAAAAAAAAAACCCTATTTGATTTTTTTTTGTATTTTGGGGAATTTTGAAGTGTTTTGGGGACACATTTTACCCGTTCTCCCCCCATTGAATCCCCATCCAATCCGTCTTGGACGATTGTGTAGTCTTTTCGGTATCCTACATTTTTTTCGGATTTTTATATTTCACCAATTTTTCCTCTTTTCCAGTCCTCTTTTCCATTACCATCCATTTTTTGGGCTTTTCCTGTAGATTACAATTTTTTTTCACACATTTTAGTTTTTTCCCCTTTTGTACTTTTTTTTATCCCGTTTTAGTACGTTTTTGACACTTTTTCATCCCTTCTCTAACTAATATTTTTACAAAAATTTGTTTCACCCTTTTTTTTTAATTTTCCCCCTTTTTTATCCCGTTTACATTTTACCCGTTTTCGCCCATTTGTATCCCCATCCAATCCGTTACTCCACAAATTTCAAGATTCTAGTCTCTACCTTTAGGTCAGAACAGTGATGAATCAGTCAATCAATCACGCAAGAGTTTTATATATAGATTACCTCTGAACAGCCAACAAAATAAATTCATTGATCTAATTTTGTTTAAAAAAATTCGTGAGAGCAGCAAACACCCTAAATTAAAACAAAATAACACATTTAAAAAAAAAATCGATATATGGCCCAAGAAAAAAATTGGGCGGTATGTCGGCAACTTCATTTGGCGTTAAGTCCGTGAGTAAAATAAATGATTTGCCGAGTGATCCTAAATTATAACATTCCAAAGTTACAGTAATGACCTCAAAGTACAAATTCAGTTTTTTCTCCGCAGAAAAAATCGCCTATAAAAATTCTTCATTACGGCTTTTAATGTTTTGCTATCCTTTTGCTTTTTATACATTAAAAAAAAATCTATGTAATTATCATTGGTGTGGGGCAACATTAAACATTATTTTTTATTGTGCCCTTGAGACAATATTTAAATGCATTTTATTGTGTTAAATAATTCTTAGTCTTTTTACATCTTTATTTATTGTAACTCTTTTGCATTTCGTTCTACGATGAAAGAAAGAATTGTCATTTGGAGGCATTTAAATATTTAGTGCCGCACAACACTGGTTTACATTTTTAATTACATTCTTAGCTTCTGGCAAATGTTGTCTATCCGTACAGCCGGAGAAAAATATCTTACTTATGTTGGTTCAATAGGTGATTGTTGTCCTTGCGTACGAGGTTATACAGTTAGAGTCAGAGTGAGGGAATTTTGGTCGACGTCAAAGTGATTCTTATCGACTAGGACTTAAGTTGTCGACAAGTAAGCCAAAACATAGGCCAACGGTATTTTGGCATTCGCCAAGTCAGTGGTGAAGCATTGCTCAGGCTAAAGAGGTAAGACGAGCCGTAACACATGTAGCTGATAATATAGGCGTCGATACATCGTCTGAAAATCATCCGCTTTTTGTATTTTTAGGTTTTATTTTATTTTGTTGCACATAAAATTCATTAATGCAAATTTTGTGAGAAATAAATCTGGATCATGACCAGGGGCCTAATCACGTCATCCGTCATGGACAACATTTTCGTGTAGACATAATTAAATCACAGCTTCCGATCGAATTTGTTCATAGTTTGTTATCTTTTTAGGTCGGATAGCAGCTGCGTTACCGACAGAATCTTAATATATATTTACCCTCGACACTGATTCACTGACTCTGTCACGCAGTACGTAGGAATTTAAATAGGCATTCTATAATTCTATAAATAATAATAATAAAAAAAATAATATTTTTTTTTTTGTACAGAAATTGTGTTTTCCCCAAATTTTTTTTTTTCCAAAATT
Source organism: Hydrotaea cyrtoneurina (assembly GCA_958296145.1). NCBI lineage: Eukaryota > Metazoa > Arthropoda > Insecta > Diptera > Muscidae > Hydrotaea > Hydrotaea cyrtoneurina. The sequence goes on along the minus strand of OY282514.1, from coordinate 42,431,026 downwards.
TTTTTTTTAAAATTTTTTTTTTTTACAAATTTTTTTTTTCAACAAAATTTTTTTTTCCACAAAATTTTTTTTTTTCCACAAAATTTTTTTTTTCGACAAAATTTTTTTTTTCAACAAAAATTTTTTTTTTAACATATATCTGCCCTGGCTTCGAGTTACATGGTCCATTCCATATTTTTAAAGCAATTTAATCTCCGCTAGGAGGACATATCCCGTGGACTGCAAAACCACTGCGAACGTCGGTGTCCGCCCATGGGAGCTCTCACTGTATGTACAGTTGAAAAAAATTGCTTGTGGAATTCATTGAGTTTTTACCTTTATTCGAGATGGCATCGTCTGTAGTATTTTGCTCACGTTCGTACACGCCCCCGTGACAAGAGCGACCACTTACTATCGACCATGTCTTAAAACGTCTTATTTTATAGTAATTTGAAGTAATCTTGATTACTTGTAGATTATATTTAATTGTAAACAAATTTTTATTACGAATTGTTTAATGGAAAATATGATTTTTCCAGAATTTTTTTTGTCCATTTCGAGCTGCTCTCAGGCCCAAGCTGAGAAGCAACAACAAGGCGGATGGTCGTTAGCCATCAATTAGGGCGTCAACTGGATCTTTGTAAGCCAATAATGCGTGGTCTTTTTGCAAAACTCGAATTACTGAAAAAAACTGAAATGTTCAGCGGTTGATATCGATGGTAAGTCGATATTTCAGGACTGTTTCGCTCACTCTCGGCTACGGTAGCCACATTGGCATCACTGCACACCGAATGTCAGTGAGTAGGCTATTTTTTTTTATTATTTTGTTTTATCAATAAACCTCACTGTTTTATTGTAATGAGTTTGAAAATAAATTATGTCTAACACCAATTTATGTCTAACACGAATCTACAAATTTTGGCGGGCTAAAGGTTTTTTTCTTTCATTTCATTTCCACCATCGACAACTTATAAGAAAGACGTCCTGGATTTTTACATCTTGTGTTTACGTTGGCTCTATGAAAAATGACCCCAAAAAAATGAACAATGCCCCAAATGAAGAAATCCGAAAAAACAGATGAAAAATTCGTCAACATGAAAATTTCTCCAAAAATTCTGAAAAATCACCCAAATGAATTATGAAAAGTTCCCACAAATTTTAAAAAAAATCCTTAAGTAATTTATGAAAATTTCACTAAGTCAAAAACGGATTCCTTAATGAAAAATCAGACACACGATGTGAAAATACTAGAAGAGTTTTGTACGACTTGTTGATGGGCGGATAGACCGGCCCCTATCAAAAGTTTCCACAGCTGATTTCTGAATTTTGTTTACTGTTTCGGGTTATTTTTCATCTGATAAATGGCCCAAACACAGCAAATAGCATCTGAAAATAGAGTTTTTGTTTCTGTCAATCGATCATTTATTTTTGCGCAAAATAAAAATATTTTTAAAAAGTATTGTATATGGTCCCTTTCGGAAGCTAACTGCACACTTCTTCATCGGTACCCATTTACTATGACTTCTAATCCTATTATTGTTATATGTAGGCGCCCTGGTAGTCGATTTGTTAGCTTGATTGCCCATCAGCGTGGGGGTTGTGGGCTCGATTCTCAGCTGTGGCTTTGGTCTGACGCTGCAAAAATTGAGCTATAAGGTCTGTTTGACCCCCTCCCCCCAAAAAAAGGTAAATCTAACAAAATCCTGAAAAATCAAAAATTTTGTATGAAATTTATTGGGTAATCCTCTCATTCATTGTCATACCCAGCTGGAAGTCCTACCTACCCTAGCAAGAGTGTTACTCCCTTTCTGGTAGCCTAGTGGTTAGTTTAATTAAACCCCATCATATCTGGAGAGTGAACATGCTGATCTAAATAGCGATAGTTATTTGTACTTAATTTCGGGTTAATCTGCCTACAACCCGCCCATATAATGAAACCCTTTGAAACTCGGTATAGTAAACTCCTCCGCCATATATTAACATTGAGGGATTCACAATTTCTCAGTTAATTATATCCTCGTTCTAGTTTGCATTTCACGTTTGCTCGGTGACATTTTTCTTTGAGTGTCTCAGCATTTCTTGCAACATCCAAAACTCATTCATTGCATACGGCTTGTAAATGCTTTGTGGCCGTTGATGTCTAATTGTATTTACTTTGGACTGAAGCTGTTTCTGTGCTAGTTCTTCCTTCATAGGACGGTTCTCTCATTCGGTTTTCTTTTTTTTTTCTATGGAATCCATAAAAAATTCACTTTGCAAAGGATGGCTGCAAGGAACAAAATAAAACGCTTGATTGTAGTTGAAGAATTTTGCATTTTTGTTTTCGCTTTAACAAAATATCCGTTGTTTTGTTCGTTTTTCATGTTGTGTTTTGTGTGTTTTCAATTTGGGGCTGTTTTTTTTCTCCAGGCTCTTCTGCCTCCAGACTTTTGTACGTTTTCTAGGTTGGGGGTAATTTCGTAGCCTCAAAAATACAAAATAAGTGCGGTTAGTCTTTGTCAGTGTGTGTGGGATTTTTTCTGCCCGGTTTCTTTTGAGCTTTTTGTATCGGTCAGTAAGCGAGGGTCTGCGGTAACTCCTTCCCAAAAACCCAAAAAAGCCGTTTGTATTTTATGCTGTTGCTGCTTCTTGTACGGTGTTTAAATTTAAATCAAATATTGCCTGAATACTCCTTGCGTTTGCGAGAAAATACATGCCATAGGGCATCCTGGGCATTATGTCAAAGCACATTATTGAGGTCATTTGAGCTCGGAACATCTCTAATAGTTTTAGGGTTTCTAATAGTTTTGAGTGAAGCCGTTGCCGTTCGTGATGCCAAAAATAATGAAGCTGATGCTGGGGCTGATGCTGTCGTTGTTTTGCTCTGTGTGTCAATTCTTATGGCTTAAAGATGCAAACGACTGAAATTTCGTCCACTTCCTTCCTCTGGTTTTTGGGGCCAATTGTGTTACAACACAACTGGCCAATGTGTAACATTTTCACAAATGCAATCGCCTTAAAGCACAAAAGGAATCTTCTGATTTTTCCAACACATATACATAATGCTGTCTGACGAATCTCTGACTTTTTTTTTTGTATTCCTACTTCTCATCAACATTGGCTTTGAGAGTTTACCCTAAAAATGCAGTGATGTGAAAAGTGAACAATCATTGTTTGATGGAGAGGGGGGCGTTGTTTGATGATACGTAATGTTCTTACGTCGTCATCGTAGGGTGGAGCATTTTCCTCTTGGTTACAAATACTTTTAAAATAATTTGGAAAGGAGAACATATTGAATCTTCTTGTAGTCATTCAGTTGGTTTTTAAATGAATTTGCATATGGCAGAAAAGTCCCAGTGCAGTGGTTGGCATTCAGTTTCAGATGTTATGACGTGGAAGATGAGTGAGAACGGTCGGTTAATATTTCACAAGGGGCAATCACAATTGTTTCACTTAAGCCAGGCCAAACAACGCCTCCTGCATATATTGCTTACAATGAAAAAGGGACTCAGGTGATATTTCGCTACCAGTTAGGAGAACATTGTAATAGATTTAAAATATTTTCAAAAAAAAAAATCATATATGAAGAGTCTTCAGTTGGACCAAAAGATTACATTGTTGCATCGTTAGAAGTAATTGAATACAATGGCTCTTAAAATGTGTGAGATAGAGTTCGACAAAGACGAAAAATCAAATTAAATTTTTTCAAATTTAAAAATCTGAAAAGACTGGAAATTTTCAATAGGACAAAAAATTAATTATAAACAATTATGTAAAAAAGTAAAAAAAAAATTTAAAAAAATAATACAAAAAAAAGTGTCCCTACTAAAATTGAAAAATACAAGAAGTAGTCAACTTTGGAAATATTTCTAAAATATATGCAATTGTCCGATGTTCAATGTTAATATCTTAAAATAATCGTTCACTCTTGTTCTACAACCAACAATTTGTATACTAGATCAAAAGTTACAGACTTTTGCACGATGCAATTGGATTGAGTACCACGGAGGCCAATTGAAGGCTCATGGATATTCATTTAATTATCTCTCTATTTATCACTTACATCGATCATTTGCTCACCAAGTTCTCCAATCATCCGTCTCGGCGATGTCAAGGTGCCTCTTCGGAGCTGCGATTTTATGCCGCTGGACTTTTTTTTGTGGGTTGAATGATTGACCTGATTCTTATAGCGAAAATCGAGCAAGCCATGAGATGCTCTATGAAAAATTCCCCACAAATAAAATGAAAATTTCCCAAATGAAGGACTCCTCAAAATAACGAGTGCGACAAAAAAAAACCATATACGGACAAGACTACGTGATGAAGGACCAAAAAAAAAAGACCCGTGTCTCCCAGCTTTGCCCAAAGTCATGCACTTTTTTTTATGAACCCCCAAAGATCGACGGCTTGCAAAAAAAATACAATTCCAATACGATTGTACATGCTTTGTGGTATTTTAAAAAAAAATACATCAAATTCCATTTAATTAACCACCTGTACGTATGATTTCGTATTATTATTATTATACTCATAATTATTATTACTCATACGATCCAAAAATTGGCTAATACAATTCTAGAAAGCAAATGAGGATTGATACACGTTTAAGAATCATTCCCAGGAAGTTCATATGTTCTTATTGAGATTTGTAGCTACATTTTTGTAGTTTATTGTTTCCTTGAATTTTGAACCGTTTTGCTACCTATAGATCAGAACAGGGGGAAAAAAAACGAATTTCTTAAAGTTTTTTTTGATTTCATGTGTAGACAATTTTTGTTTTTTATGTCAAGAGCTAAAAGAGTTCAGAGAGTAAATCAAAATTCCAAACGGTTTCCAAGATGAGCCTGAGAAAATGATCACTTTTTTGAAAGTGAAAAAAAAGTTCATGACTTAGGCAAAACTGTGAGAAAGGGGACTTTTTTTGGATCTTTTATCACGTAGTGTTATATATGACTTTAAAAAATTACACACAGTGTAATTGAAAACTTGGCCAAAAAGGCCAACATGAAAATTTCACCAAAAATTCTGAAAAGTCACCCAAATAATTTATGAAAAATTCCCCAATTTTAATTAGCCCCGCAATTAAGGTAGTCGCAGGATGGAAGCACCGCCGCCGTAGTCCCAACGTCGCTAAATCCACAACGCTTTGAATGTTTTCACTGATAAAAAGTTCTCTCTCTTTAAAAAGTTGAGGAATTTTTCATTATACACATTTTGGGTTAGTTTTCATATAAAAACTTGCACAAAAACAAAAATTAGATAATATCTACAAATTATGGAAAAAACCCCATTATTTTTGGGGAATTTTTAATAATTTTATATGAGATTTTGTTGGGCAATCTTTGGTTTTTATTTTTGGGGAATTTTTCATACAGCCTTCGTGAGATATACATACATATACAGAAATGGTCGCCAAGATCTTGGAGAATTGAATTGGCAGAATGCGCCACTTCCAAGTCGATCGAGCCATCAACATGAATGAAATCGTCTTACATTCGTAGTGGGGAAAAACTATGACGTATTTGGGAGCTCTACTCTTGATGGAAGTTAATATCAGTTGAGCTTGGCAAGCCCAGATCATTAACAAGTGATTGCATCTAAAGTTTTCTCACAGACATCTGTGTAGCACATCCAAGAAAATGGGATTCTGGAATATGACAGGAGCTAATCCTGCGATTGGTGAATTCAACCTAAGATCAATCAAAATGTCTGAATTACGAATGTGTAATTCGAATGTCTCCTATAAAAATAGCCGGCCGACTTTTATTAAATTCAAAGTAAAGGACACGGTGTAAATCGAATGAACAACTGCGAGATACCAATTTCAAATAGAACCATGATTTTCAAAATAAATTTGCACAATCTGGAAGAGTAGTTCAGGCGTCAGTCTAATCATGTCAAACTTAATATGATCACTTGACAACTGACAAAATGGCCGCCAGTTGAAAAGGTATTGCCAACATAAAGTTCTATAAAACAAACACCCTGTACATGATTATTTGAGACGACCAATTATTTTTTGCAATCGCTTTGTGGAGGGCACAAATGTTCCAATTAATAAGCAATACTTTTGTGAAAGAGGCCAAAGCTTAGTAAAACCCGATATAATTTCTTGCCCTGAGTTAACCACAATGCGTTTTACTTCGAGAACTGGAGTATTGGAGTATTAATTTATGGTGAGCCCATAACTCAAATATAACATCACCATTGGAACCAATCTATCGAAATTGCAGACAAAATACAATGTAAAGATTCTGTACAAGAAATATTACACAGTCGGAGTTGGTAGGAAATTTATACCGTCCTCTCCGTGGAGAACAACTTTGAACAGATAATCAGATAAAATAATATTCTGAGATTAGTGTTGTGCTGAAACATTTGGATGACTATGAGGGTTTGTAATCTTTTGGAGTTCAAGAAAAATAAACCGATTTTAAATGGCCAGCTTAGCCGCTTAAACCTACCAATAGCATTTTCCTTTTTTTTAAACTGTATGAGCTCAATTTTTTTTTAAATCTACAACTTTCTACTCGTTTAAAGAATAATTGAAAATTAATAGTACTTAACACTTTATGTATGATTTCGATATAAAATAACCGCTTAAATGTAGAGTACTCTTTTTCTGTGTTCGATTATTGCACATCAAAACCCGGGTTCTATCAACGGTTTTGACAATGATGAAGGAGCGTTCCCGAGTTCCGGCCACTACTGCTCTAAACGCTTCATATACATGTCCCAGTATCTTTTCAAATTAGTTTATCTCACTGTAATGTTCGTATTTGCATAAACTCATTTACTATATTGTCATATTTATGCAGTCCCACCTCTGTGATCTATTCCAATGGAATATTTCATGTTCGTCCATAATGAATGCATCTCATAATGCCAGCACTTATTTGCATTATTATGAGTTTTTGTGGGCTTTGCAATTGTTTTACTTTCGGTTGATGTCCCACATTGATTGTATTTGAACAACAAATGCTTATGAAATATAATAAATTTTATATATGTATTACAAAATTTCTCTATTAAGCCAACAAATTTATTGTCATTTCATAATACAAACCATGTCATTGGTGATACTCATATTAATATGTGCATATGGAAAATGAATTTGCACAAATACAATTGATATTGATATTGGGAACATTTAAATTTTTGGATTTGGAAGTGTTGAAAGTGTAATACGGTTTGGCGAGAAAATAAACAAATTGTACCATGCCAAAATGTTAGACTGTGTTTTATAATCAAAAATAAAATAATCGGCAGAGATAAACATTTTTCGAACTCCATGGTAAAGTATTTTTAATAACCACCACGACCACGCTTACAGGACCATATCATTTTCAGGAAATTTTCCATAACCAAATAGCAAAGTAACTGCCGTATTTCCTCGATACTCTCACGAATTTTATCTTTGAGGTCTTGAATCGACGCTGGGCTGTTGGCGTCGAACTTATCTTTCATGTGGCCATTAAAGGAAGGTGTTAAATCACAGAATCTCGGTGGCCAATTGTGGTCACCTCTTCGAGGGATTACACGGTCCAGAAACTTTTCCAGTAAAAGAGCAATGGTGTCGTTGCTTGTGTGGCAAATTTGTTGAATGTAAACGTTGTCCAGATTAATATCATCCCACTCCGACCATGAAAAATCATTAATCATCTCTCGATAGCGCAATCCATTCACCGCAACTATTGATCCAACCTTATTTTCGAAAAGGTAACCCCTTTTAATAAATTTGTTTTTTACTCGTATTTCTGTAGGTAATTCGTACAATTACCTATGTGAGGTAATTAAGCGTGCCCTTTTAATTACCTTACCCGGATAATTACCCAAAAAATCTTGAGATTTTTTACTAGGTAATTAAGCGTGATTTACTGCAACACAATTCACTAACCAAATAGAAATAGAAATTCATGTTTCCCATTCAGTCAATTTCCTGATAACATAAATCTTCTGCGTTCAAGAGTAGAAAGATCATTTAAAGGTGATTTTTATATGATGATAAGTTCTGAGGATAATTCAAGGCCTCTTAAATCAAAAATGGAATGGATCCTTTCTAAAATACACACACCTTTCTATAATCTTTCGCTTGCATTACAGATGCTCGATGATAAAGGACTTCGTCTGGCCAGAAATTGAGGATATGTAACTGGACGATATGTGGTTCCACACAGCCAACGAAACAATGGCTCTTTTCCGCAAGAAATTCAATGGCCGTGTTATTTCACATCGTGGCGACATGAATTAGCCGCCAAGATCATGTGACTTGACACCGTTAGACTTCATTATTTTGGGGATATTTAGAAGATAAACTGTACATTAGGGTGGAGTGAAAACATGCTTTTTTTTAATTTGAAAAAGTTAACCTCGGAAAGAGATGTAGTCTGGGGTCCTAATGAGGGGAAAAATAAAGAAAAAAACTTTAAAAAAATTTTAGGGGTCGCGCCACTCCCTCGAAATTTGGAAATTATCGCTATTTTGGCGTTGATTTTAGAAAAATCCTAAAAATTAACGACTTAACTTATTCGAAATTTAAAAGTTTGAGCTTGTTCAGTGCCCAAACAAAAGTATTTGAGGCAAATATGAGGATAATCGACTAATATTTGTAGCTTTGGTGGCGATTTCATTGTTCAGTCAATTTTCTGAAGAAGGGACGATTTGACTTATTTTACTTTTTGAAATTTTTGAACAATGAGAAAATTTTTTTTAAATTTTTTTTAATGCCCTTATTTCATTGTTTACGCTATTGCAAACATTTATTGACATAAAACTTTTTTAGGATTTTTCTAAAATCAACGCCAAAATAGCGATTATTTCCAAATTTCGACGGAGTGGCGCGACCCCTAAAATTTTTTTAAAAATTGTTTCTTTATTTTTCCCCTCATTAGGACCCCAGACTACATCTCTTTCCGAGGTTAACTTTTTTTTTTGAATTTCACTCCACCCTACTGTACATCGATAAGACAAGAACAATTCCAGAGCTGAAGGATTACATAATTCGGCACATTAACGACAGTGATCCTCAATTATGCCATAGATCCTTCTATCATAATAAAAAATGTTTTTCAATTTGTCGGGTAGTCTATTCAAGGGATTTGTCATGCTTATAAATTTTCATAGTCCCGTCCAAGGATAATGTTAATATGTAGGGTGGGTCCAATCAAAACGCACAATGTTAATTGTAAATGAAACAAGAAGTGGATGTGCGTCTTGGTTTGACCATCCTACATATTAAGATTATCCTTGGACGGGACTTTGAAAATTTAAAAGCATTACAAATCCCTTGAATAGACTATCCGACAAAAAAAACACTTTGCTTATTTCAGTTAAGTAATAAATCCAGTTCTTATTTATCATATACGTCAATGTGTAATTTAACCTTAGGCCCTCTTGGCGTCAATACATATGACTGCCTGTCAAGTATACTCAAATACTATACCAAGTTGGCCAAAAAAGATACGTTTTCAATAGCACCACGCTATTGACACCAATTTTCATATCTTTAACATAATAAATTACTGCATTATTCACTACTCGTATCTCTTCGTTCGCATAAATTATCCACCTGTCTTTAAGTAATCAGATAAAGTTGTCACAATTTATGACATTTCTCACTAGCTTAAGACTTAATTTTAATTTCCCCATCAAAACAAAAACAAAAAACAAAAATAAGGTCTTTGCTCGGCATCCATGTCAATGTCTCTGATAAGACTCGCTTCTCTACTCGGTCGTTTGAATAATTGACAACGAACTAACAATAAAACCTGAATATAAATACATACGTTAGGGTTGCTTGATGTCCCCCAGTTTTTCTTCATACAAAACATATTTTTGTCAACGTTTTTTTCCTCCTGCTCGTTGGAAAGTAAATAACTCTCGAGGAAAACCAGAGGTTGTTACATTTGCTTGGTTTTCTGTTTCTTTTTCTGGTTTTCTTTTATTTTTTTTTGGGGGGGAGGAATGTGAACGACGAACAATATGTCGGTGTAAAAGAATGTAAATATATTATGAGATGACATGAATTTTATAACGTAACAAAACGAAACTGTTCTCTGGGTTTTTCTGAACGTTTTTTTTTCTCTGTTTTCATACTGATGAATATATTCACACCAAAAACACTCACCCAACAACTGGAGGGAGATTTAAAACACCGACCGCTGTTTCCTGTTGGTGTCCCATATTATTTACATTGTGTGTAGTTCAGTGTAACATATGAGTAGCAGCCGGCCGAACAACTGGTCACGGTGAACGTGATTCCGGCGACAATCGTTCGATCGAAGTTGAAACATAACTGATAAACGGATTTACCTCAATGCACCAGCACCGAGTACAAACAAATACATCTCCACTCTGTAGATGGACACTTTTAAAAAACGGCATTGCTGAATGATCTGGTCTTAAACAGCTTTCAAATGGCAAAAAAGGAATATCTGTTGTCACATTTTTTTATGGCGATATATTGCGAAATGGCTGAATGTTCGGGCATTGCTGAACAACACTCAGTGACTGGTGAAGAACTTTCAAAACTTGTGGGCTTGGAAATGGTAAGTCTGCCTCTTCAGTTACGATGAAAATAGCGAAGATGTCAAAAAAACGTGAGACAAGAGACAAGGTGACGCTGACCGCTATTGCCTATAAGAAATAACACCCAATAGAAATTAATCTATGGAAAATGCCCCCAAAAAAAAGTAAGGACTTCCCAAAGAAATCTTATACGAAGTTGGGGAATATTTCAAATATGAAAAAGTCACCTATTTTTTTTGGGAATTTTTCATAATTTTAAGGTAATATTTAATTTTGCGTTGAACAATAACACATTCCACAATTTTTTAAGTTTGGGTAATTTTAAATATTTTTGGGGATATTTTCAAAACAAAAGTAAATCATGTATAGCTTTTTTATAATGTGTTGGGTTACCACCCTAATTATCACATCATATTTTGATGGGGTCATTTTCCAAATGCGATAATTAGGGTCTTAACCCCACATCATAAAACAAAAAATCGATATATGAATTTTTCACATTTGTTTGGGGTTCTTCTTAATTTTTATTTGGGTATTTTTTTCACATTTTTGTTTGGAAAAAACACCCCAAAATTTGAAGTGATTCTTCATTTTTGAATTGGGACCAATTTTTCACCGTTCACGAAGCCAATATGGATTAAATGAAATGGCCATATTGCCGGGAAGACGTTGGAAATATATTGACACTTTAGGCGAGAAAGCAAAGTACATATAATTACTATTAATGTATAAATGAAAAAATTAATACGATTCTCATTTTATGTTAAAAAAAACACACTTTTTCCAAATTACGAAATCTTATTGTTGTTTTTTTTTTTTGGCGTATTTTTCATAATATTGGGGGATTTTGCATTGGATTGGACACACTCTGCGGAGGACAAACAATGACATTACGAAAAACGCCATAGGTTGGAATCCACAAGGAAGCCGTAGAAGCCGACGTCCCGCCCACACATGGAGGAGGCAGATACAGGCTGAAATAAAAACATCGGGAAAAGTTGGAGCGAAGTAAATGCGTTAACATAAAACCGGAATATGTTCTATCAATATATTAAGGCCCCATGCTGCCTATAGGAACGACGGGAACATATATAACAGGTGGCGCAAAAGTAAACTTCCGATGTTTTTTGGCTGTAATTAAAAAAAAATAAAAAACTTTGATTCTTGTTGTGGATTATTTTTATTTGGTCTTTTAATTTTTTTTTACATCAAGTCGAGAATATGATGTCATGTAAATGGCCGCCGCCAGAGTTGCCACTGACATTAGGGGCTAATCCCAAAATTTATAGCATTTTCTGATAGGAGGATTACTTTTGCGCCACCCGTTATATATAATTTTTCATAAATTCTTTGGGGAATTCAGAATTTTTGGGGAAAATATCATATTGGGCTTTTGAGGGGGGAAATAACCAAGCTGAAAGGAAGGAATAAACTCGATCGCAAATTACACCTTTGCGTTCAATACAAAGGAGCCAGGCGACTCCCAACCTTAATTTTTTCGCCCTCCCTTCAGGAGCGCGTTATTTATTTATTTTATTTATTTATTTATTAATTACAATACAAAGTAAATTTATATTCTAATTTTGGGTCCAAGGGTAAACCGGGTGACACAGACCATTTGGCTAAATTTTTGCAGCGACAGACCAAAGCCTCTGGTGGGAATCGAACCCACAACCCCCACGCTGATAGACAAGCACGCTACCAACTCGACTACCGGGGCGCCTAGGAGCGCTTTAAATTATATATTTACCCTCGACACTGATTCACTGAGTCTGTCACGCAGTACGTAGGAATTTAAATAGGCATTCTATAATTTTAATTTTCTATAAATAATAATAATAAAAAAAAAAATATTTTTTTTTTGTACAGAAACTGTGTTTTCCCCTAATTTTTTTTTACAATTTTTTTTTTTTACAAAATTTTTTTTTCAACAAAATTTTTTTTTTTACAAATTTTTTTTTCCTTTTTTTTTTCAACAATTTTTTTTTTTTTCAACAAAAATTTTTTTTTTGAAGAAAAAATTTCTTTTTTCAACAAATTTTTTTTTTCAACAACATTTCTTTTTTTTTCACAAAATTTTTTTTTTTCAACAAAATTTTGTTTCCATATTTCAACGGGCGCCATAGGCGCATTACAACTTACTGTTATGAAAAATAACCAAAATACACCGCAAAGAAATCTATCTCAAATGAAGAAATCACCCAAAAGACCAACGCGAATATTTTAAAAAATCTCTTAACTAATTTACGAAAAATTCTCCAATGTAAAATCGGCGATTTATAATTTATTTTTTAAAAGAAGGTCATACGTTGATAAGAAAACAAATTTTCGTCAAAATATTAAAAAAAAAACATTTGCAACTTTTTCAATGTTAATTTTTTTAAACAAAAATTATTTTTTTAAATTATTATTTTTTTCCCAGGCGCCCTGATTTGCGATTTGGTAGCATGCTTGGTGTTTATGAGTTCGATTCCCACCAGAGGTTTTGTTCTGTCGCAGCAATACTCAAGCCATATGGTCGGTGTCACCCGGTTTATCCTTCGACCCAAAATTGGAATACAAATTTACTTTGCGTTGTAATCAAATAAAAATAAAAAATAAATCGTTCGATGAAAAACCAGCCTGCAAATAACATTTCTGCTCTTTCATCTAAGCTCCGATGTTCCACTTTCCATTTATTTCGAATGCTAGAGATGAGCGGGTCTGATGTGGCCAACAAAATATTAAATAGATCTTCGTTTGTACAATTTCATGATATTTCTCTGGTATTGTGCTCTCTATAAAAACTGTAATCCTTATTTATTTTTCCTGGGCTTTCTCTGATAGATCTCCGCTTGCCTCTAAATGATTCTTAATGACATCTCCTCCATTATACAGAATTTGTTCCTCTAAAATTCCAATTTGACCAGTGGAAACATAGAATAACACACCACATGTAAACAGTACAGTAATACAGTATATCATTTCTTAAAGACGACTATCCTAACTAGCTAACACGCTAATTAACCCATTATCGACAATAGGCAATTTTGATCTACACAAATTTACAAAAAATTAAGCTGTTTTCTGAAATAACATAAAACATTTGTTTTTTTGAAGCCAGGCTCTTGCCAAACAATTTAATTTGCAATAACTTTGTAAAAATAAAGTTTGAATTTGTAATATTTTGCGATTAAGAGCGTTGGACAATTCTCTATCGAATTACGTTAAAAAGCGACTTTCAACAAAATGGCACTTACGTCTTTTTCGCGGTAAGGGCGCGATATGTGATTTTAACCAATATTTTGTCCACAGTATCTGTGATTAATGCTTTATTCAAAAAAAACTATTAACTGTAAGTCATTTCTTTTGAAAGTATTTTGTTGTAAACGGCAGTTGATTAAGTTTTCTATGGACTTATTAACTTCTTATATTGAGAGTTATTTCATTTGGAGATTTTTATGTCACTTACTGTACATTTAATGTTTCAATAAATTGGAAATATTCGATGCCCAGTATAAAATATATGACTTTTCATTGTCTCAGCAAGACAATGTGGTCTACACATGGAGGCAATACAATGGCAAACAAACGGCAAAGACGTAGCGATACCACTTGTTGTTTGTCAAAGTTCCCAAATGAAATAACGAATGTGGCTCAGCATATTTCACATCTCGGACATGGTTTACTCTTAAGCCTGGTACTCTGTACGGCCTTTTATTATGAAAATCCCAACATTTTTATTTTTCCAAAAAATAAATGGAGTAAAAGGAATGTTTTGGAAAATCGAATATGAGTGTCTAGCAGAAGTTTTTCGTTTTGTTTGGTCTTCTTCCGTTTCTGCAACGATTTATGTATCACACGCACACACACTCAAGTGAGTATATGTGTTATCAGAATGAAAAAAATGTTAAATTTTATTTCAGCCTTTCTCCTTTTTCAAGCTTATGTATATTTGTGTGTGAGTGTGTATGTGAAAAGTGTTATTTAAATAAATATTCATATCAAAGTGTGTCACAGATAACAAAAAAAATATGAAATCCTCGCCGTTTTTCTGGCGTATTTAAAATTCTTTACAGCAACCAAACACACACACACATATGAAGATTCGTATGTGAATGAGTTTTTACATTGAAGCATCATGTTTTTCATTTTCGCCTACTTTTTATTCTGCCCTGGCGTTTTTCTTTACGCTCAGTAGTTGTTGCTGTTGTCATTGTAAAATATGTGTGTCACTGTGCATAACTTAAGCACCCATAGACACGCTGACTCAGACACACACACACACATCTATATATAGTGGGCAGCGACGGGACTTGACAGGCCTGTGCTCAAGGGCCTTCGCGTATTCTCTGTGAATTCAACGAACGGTCACAACTGACCTCTTAAAGCAATGGCCCAGCTTTTTGATGGGGATTTAGGGTGGCTCTATGAAAAATGCCCCAATAGAAAAGGAAGAAATCTCCCCAAAAGCCCAATATGAAAATTTCCACAAAAATTGTGAAAAACCCCGCCAAACAATTTATAATTTTCACCATTTTTGAAGTGACTTTTAATAATTTCCATGCGTTGTTGAAACGTGTATCGTTAAATTTTTAGTAATAGCGTAGTTTCTACTTGTCAATTGTCAATGGAAAAAAGCTTCAAAAGTGACAGCTACCGAAATAGCGCATGATTTAAAATAACACCTTATATTGGAAAACCCTTTACAATTTTATGCATACATTTTCAGAATTTAAGTTGAAATTATCAAAATCTCGCTATCTCTGACTTAGCATACTCTGGAATGATGTTATCGATAAATCAGTAGCTAAGATCAGAGGTCACTGATCGAAGACTACAGTGAGATCTGTCCAGATATCGTGGAATATCACAACGTGGCAAAGATTTGGCTTAATGTCTCATGACTTTACAGAGTGATTCCACTGTTTATAACGTGTCTTCCAATGCGGACTTCCGAAATTTTACAGTTGCAGATAGACGAATTTTACGACGAGTATTGAGAAGACTATGAGAAACACCCTCCATGGCCTCCTGCTAGGCCCTCATATCCTTACTCTTCTCCACAGTCAGATAGACAGATAAACTCATACGCTCTCATAGTTGCACTGGGTTACATCCCGGAAGAATGCAGCAATTTTCATAAATATTTGTTGGAACATTATTCTCTCAAACATTTTGTAAAACTTAACATGGGTGAGTGTGTGTCTGTGTGCGGTAGAGAATTTTGTCGCCATTTAGACGCGTCACGAGGTCGCACATGAAAATTGGTACATATTTATGCAAAGCACAATCGCCGCACAGCTGCTGCTGGGGACTGGCTGGGGAAAATAGGAATAAATTTAACTATGAACTAATATATATCATTAAATGTGAAGATGTGAGTAATTTCCACCAGTCTCACTTCAGATGCTCGAAGCAAAGGAAATTTTTCCTCAAACGAAATCCTTGAAAACTTTCTCTTGTGTTAAAATGAAATTTTGAACTTTAATTTGATGTGCATTTTCCCTTATTTTCCCTCATTTCCACAATTTCTTCGTTTTCTTCTTTATATTGTGTTCCCTTTTTATTTTAAATTTCCTTCAGTATTTCGACATTACAGTGAATTTCGCATGTCGTCCTCCAGAGTCTCCAAAATTCAACAACTCGTAAAATTGTTCAGAGTTTGGGTGGGTGTGTGCTTTTGAGCCAGCGAAAACCAGGCATAAACAAACAAAAAAGTGCCGAAAAAAAATTAATAGAAAAAACCTCATTTTGTCGCTACAATGTTGTTTAATTATTGTTCGCCAACACTTTGTGGCCGGAAAATTGTGGCCACACAAAGCCGGCAACACCAGCCCTAACAGCGGCAGCGGCAGCAGCAGCGGCAACATCGGCATTAGAGTAGGAACAATACCACCAACAACGTTGATAAACATCAAAGTAATTTAAATTAGTTGGCATAACAAAATCAAGACTCTCCATTTAGTTGTTGTTTTTATGTGGTTTAATTGTTTTAGTTTAAGAGTAAACTTTGCGTCGGAATAGAAGAAAGAAATCTGTGGCAGAAGCAGCAATTGAGCCGTTTCAAGCGAGGAGCAAAACTGACCCCGTGGAAGGCTACGGTGCCGTCCTAATAAAGAAAGTCACAAGCGGCAAAAATTTCATAATTGAGATAAGCGTATCAAACCCATTTCCAACTGAACTATATTTCAAAATCATTTACTAAAAATGTTTCCAAAAACTAATTTTAAGGCGCAAACGATGTTTGAAATAGTAGTTAGTAATAGTTTTGAAATATTTAGCTTCAACGTTTCATTTGAACCTAAATATTTCAAAACTACCAAAATGGACAAAACGGAGATGTGACTTTCTTTCTTGGGAGGTGGGCAGTACGAGTGTCAGCATGTTTTCACATTGTTGTTGAAACGTTAAGAATTTAAATGAAAATGATCGTAGAGTAAACCAAATTTCGGAAAGTATTTTTGTAAAATTTTGCAGACGGCAAAAAAGAAAAGAAAAAATCACAATATACAAGGATGATATTCGGGACGATATCATGTATTATTAGAATTAGAAGAGAAACTGGAGCGGGCAAGAACTACTTAACCCCATCTGATCTCGTAAATATTTACACCACCTACATCCGGCGAAAAATGGAATATAACTCCCATATATGGGCAGGGGCTCCCATGACATCTTGGCAGCTTCTGGCCCGTGTACAGAGGAGAGCGGTGGTGTTGATTGGGTATAGTAGGGTATCCAACTCTATTGTCTACCTACAGCATCTCCGGAATGTGTGGTTGTTGCGTTACTCCTTCTGTTCTCCTTATGTCTTACAGGGTGGTGGGGGACATCCCCTGAGTTTTGTCCAAAGCGAAAAAGTGAGCAATTACAGGATGACAAAGAACCGCACAATCTAAGCTTTCCATAATCTACAGTAAATGTCGAACCAAACTTCAGATATGGCTCCTTTAAATATGCTTAAAGTCAGAATACCAGATAGATGTGGCCGGTATTTTCACCCCAACTGTGGAACGGAAATGAGTTCATCAAAAAATAATTTCCCTATTTGAATTTTACGTTTTTTTTTCACTTCTCCAATCTGTGCAGAGGAAAAACTAAATATTTGCTTGCACTGGCAATAAATTTGCTGCTGTTGGTTTTTCTAATAAAAATTTCGTTTTGGTGTTTATAACACTCACACATACACTCATTCATGTGAATAGAAATTATTAAAAAATCATTACAAAAATGTATTCAGCCTGAATAAATTGTTTATCTTACTACTTTTTTTTTTTTTGGGCGTATTTTTATTTCTGGTAGTACTTTCCCTGTTTGTGTGCCTGTTTTATTTTATTTTGTAAAAAAAAAAGTGGCCAAAATTGTTTAATTTTATTTCCACTAAAAACATTCAACAGTTGAATGCAGTGATTTTATAAAAAATAACAAAAAAGAGAAATGAAAAAAGAAAATAATTTTCGATTGTTTATTTAACAATTTTTAGATTCTTTTTTTTTTTTAACGTGTCAGAGTAATGTTATGTAATTGAATTCGGCATTTTGTTGGATTGCCACTGAAATTTGTGCTTATTTACTGTCTGGTAGGTGGACTGGAAAAATACGATAGCTATAAAATTATGATTCTAAAGGGTTTAGCTTTTATAAGGATTTGAAACGGCACAATCAGTGAAATCAGTGCAAATGACCTGCATTTTAATGCTGGCCAGTGCCAGGTAATCCACGGAACTCAAGTTTAGTTCGAAGTTTTTATTAGCATAGTGATTACTGGGATTTCATTACGCCCACCTGCCATGCCATCTTATGGACTCCAGCTCTAACCCCCCTGAGAAAGGAAGAGTTTCTAAAAATAAAAGGCCAACATGAAAATGTCCCCAAATAATTTATTAAAAATTCCCTAGTGAAAATAGGCGCTTCGACTACGACGGCAAAAATCACAACTTGGAAGGCCAGAGAAAATATTTCAAGAATGTGGTTTAAGTCTGAAAAACGAAAAATTCGAGAACTCATGAATAAATCGTCAGAAGAACTATTCATTGCAACGGAAGAGAAGCTAAGACACGAAGGTAAACGTTCTATGGCAGAAGTCATAAAAAAAGTTGTTGGCAGTTCAAAGCAAAGTAAGGGTAACACTGCCCGAGGACCCTGCAAAAACAGCTAATATAATTGGAATTGATTATGAACTCGTTCAACGATTTTCCATAGTTCTGGTTACTCTTTCATCCGGACTGAAAATTGTCATAACCAAATTCCGAAAGTATTGTTTAGATACAGCCAAACTATTTGTCAGCAAATATAGTTGGTAGAAAATGCCTGTGAGCGTTCATAAAATACTTATTCATGGTGCTGACGTTATTGAAAACTTTGCTGTTGCCATTCGTCAAAAAAAAACTACAAGCCATATCGCGTATATCGGGGAATTTTTCATAATGCAAAATTCACCAATTACGTATGGAGTTTTTGAGACATATTTAATTGAGCCTCCAACAAGTGGCTGAAGTTCTCTCCGGACAATTTCTGTGGAATTTTATGAAAACCAAGTACGCTCAGACCATTGGCCGAACTCAAGTTAAATATTCGTCACGAAGTCATCATTAGAACGACCAAGATTTTTAAAAGAGTTGTGACAAATGTGGCAAAACTTTGTGGCCACGCACTTTTGGAAAAATTACCTTTCCGATTTTTACGAAAATTTGCATAAATGTTGTCCTAGTTGCTGTCCGTTATAAGGCGTTCAATTGTTTGTAGATATTGCGTGGTTTAAATCTTAGAGCATCTCTAAGTTGGTCTAAACGACCATTTTTTTTGTGTTAGGAACGCAGTATCAGAAATAAACAAATTAGGTACCGCCTGAAAGTTATTCAGCCCTATTCTGAATACTCCCGGGGAGATAATTCCCGGGGAATTTAAATTTTTCTGAGAATAAAATCCTCCCATTCTGAACAAACCGAGCGAATAATAATAAGGGACATACAATTTCGATTATTCGCAGTCAGATGATTTGTTTGTTTCCCGGTTTGTTTACAATAGAAGGATTTTATTCTCAGAAAAATGTAAATTCCCCGGGAATTATCTCCCCGGGAGTATTCAGAATTGGGCTGATTGATTTCCTCTTTGGGATAATGTAAAAAAACTGGAATGTCCCTGTTCGATATAACTCTATAAATAAAGGATATATACTGGATTCTTATATATTTCGTTTATGTTATATGAGTTTTATTTACGTTTACTTTTGAACACGCAAAATGAATAACATTTATTTGGATTGGTACTGAGAACGTTCCCATGAGGGACCTGTCACATGACTGGTTCTGTACCGGTCCAATTTCCCGTAGGGCCATTTTTGAGCTCATTTTTGTGGGTTGTTTTGTTCTCGTTTAATTACAGAAGACTTTGGCACATAATAAACCAATTACTGGAGAACAAATCCTTCAAAATGTCGATGCTGATGTATTTATGTTGTTAAATATTTATGAGGAGAAGTAAGTCCAATTTGAAGTGAGGTAAGAGAAAAGAAGTCATAGAATTATTTTTGAAAGAGAAAACTGTGACCGGACAAAAGTGTACTCTCTTTAAAACCATTTCGAACTCATTGTATTATGAATTTATTATTCTTAGAACAACAATTTTGTGGTATCAATTTAATCTATATTTTCCTCAAATCAATCCCAGTTTCTGATAATTTCAAGTATTTAGTCGGGCTTAAATTAATCCAAGCGGTCTACACATAAGTCCATTTCGAACATATTTCTATCCTATTATGAACATAAATCTATCCTAAGAATCAAGCCCATTCGGGCTTAACTATGGATAAAATTAAGAATTTCGAGCTACAAAAATCCGTACTTAAATCTAGTTTTTTACTTGGTTTAAGGAAAATCGTGCCTACCATTCTTTTGACACCGCTACGGCTTAATTCAAGTACGGATTCTTTATTTTTTTATCAATGTAGATATTGTTATGTGAGCTGGCTTTTATTTTCTTAATTCAACTGTTCAATATAGTTTTTTTTTTAAAAAAATTTGATGATTCTTACGTTGACTTTCAAACGAAGTAGTCATTTTTTTTTTTATTGTCGGAAAAAATATTCTGTCTTGAAAATAAATCTCATTGTTGGAAAAAAATTTAATTTTTAAATAATTAACTTTTTGTTGTTCTGTGATGGATGATTCTAATTTAATGGAGGGAACTAATCCTTCCAAAAATATACCGCCCGATAAATTTGAGGACAATTTGAAAACGATAGATTTTCCTGGGAATTCGTTTCCGGAACAACGTTTGGGCAATGGCAGTTTTAATGAAGGAACTCCTATATCCATGACAAAGTCAAAATCCAATGGAACAAAGCCGAAAGATAAATTCAGGAATATTGACAATAGAAGGTTTACTCAAAAAAAAATACAAGAAGGGAAAATGGTTCAAGGTCCGAATGCCTCAAACGAAGAAACTGTTGCTGACGCTGCCGCTTATAAAAACCAGGTTCGTGATATGGATTTGCAAATGTTGATTTTGCAAGAAGATCAATTAGGACAAAGTCGAAGCAAACGTCCAAGGATGAATGATTCAGCGACAACTCTAAAATCAGGTAGTCAGAGACTATTACCTGAAAACAGGAACATGCAGAACCGTTTTGCTCTGCTAGGTGAGATCGAAATTTCCACTGATTCTGACACCGCCACTGCACAGAAACCAGTCACGGGTAATACCAATAATATGAACGTATTCAGTCCCAATGCAAAGAAACCAGTCAAGGATAATACCAAAGCAATTGGGTTCTGCCCACCAATATTTCTTTTTAATGTAGATGTCTCTAATTTAATTCAACAATTGAACGCTAAGAAAATTTGTTTTAAGATTGTAAACAAGGGTCAACGAAAATGCAAATTGTATCTGCAGGATCCATTAGTCCATACAGAAATGATGGATCTCTTAAGGAAAAAAGAAATACCTTCCTATTCATACACTCCCAAGGAGTTTAGACGTACCAGGTTTATTTTGAGAGGCCTGCACTATAAGACAGATTTAAAGATTCTTAAGGACGATCTAGACTTTTTAGTACCCAATACGGTAGACACAGTTTCCAAATTTTCAACCGATTATTCCAAGAAAGAAAACATAGATACAGGATTGTTCCTGGTTACCCTACTTCCCGGTAAGTCTGGGAAAGAACTTAAAGTTGTGAGGTTTACATGCTCTCAGAAGGTCTCCTGGGAATCACCAAAGGCGAATTCGAATGTGGTTCAGTGTTGGCGTTGTCAGCAATGGGGTCATATTTCAAAGAACTGTAGTAGATCGTACGTTTGTGTCAAGTGTGATAAAAGCCATGCTCCGGGTGACTGCCAATTTATCCGGAGTGATGAAAATCGTCCATATTGTGCTAATTGCGGGGAAAAGGGCCATCCGTCCAACTTCAAGGGCTGTTCAGAATACAAGAAGTATGTGAAGAAAATAAAGGATTTGAAAGATGCAGCTAGAGAGAGGAAGCTTTTGGCCTCCCAAAATGCAAAATGTTTTTAGGGCTGTTAATACTTCCAGTTTTGTTGATCCGGGAAGAACATATTCTAGCTTTTTCTCTGGCCCTACGCAGTTATCTGCTGGTAGACAGAACAGACCAGTAATAGTAGAGGAATTTTTAAAAATCGCTCATCTGATTTGTCAACCCGAGACTCCTGCTTTGGAGGTTAGAATAGAAAATTTCATTCGACGGTACAGATCGCTTTCGAAAGAACAGGCCAAGGGCCAGTGCATAGAACTTTTAGAGGAAATTAAACGACAATATGGTCCGTAATTCCCTAAATTTTTTGTCTTTTAATGTTAGGTCACTTATTGAAGTGAGCCGGAGGATCGAGTTACGGAATATATTGAAGACTAATAGAGTCGATTTCGCGTTTATTCAGGAGACGCACTTAAGAACTGCCCACAAAGTTTCTTTGGAGGATTTTACTTTTGTTAGAGATAATAGTTCTCAAGGAGTAGGTATTGTTTTGCGAAAATCTTACAAATTTCATAGGGTTCAGGTTTCTGATTTTAATTTTCCCAGCATATTTTTGAGCATTCGCCTCTATGTGGATGGGGAAGAAAGGAACTTTCTTATAGGGTCGATATATATTCTATGTAATTCGGACCGCGCACAATTTTTTAATGGTCTATCAGCCATATATAGGTGTTCACAAGATTATGATGGCGTAATTTTAGGTGGTGATCTAAATTCTAGACATACTTCGTGGGGTGATACTATGGATAATGTAAATGGGAACATACTGTTTTCGTGGCTTCAGCAATCTTCTGTAGATTTCCTTAGGATTGCTGACTCAGTTCCGTCCTATCCTAATGGTTCATCATTTCTTGATCATTTCATTGTTAGTTCGAATTTAGTTGATCTCGCTTCTCCGAATTTCCAAATATCTAGTTTGCCCACCTTTTCAGACCATTTTCCAATTAAACTGCATATACAACTTCCAGAATTTGATATACTATTAAATTCTCCTAGATGCTATGTGTCCTATCGGAATACAAATTGGGACAATTACAGGAGTGATTTAGTAGAGGGACTGTTGAATCATTTTCCAGATTCTGCAGTGAATTTGTCCAACGCCGAAATTGACTATTATGTGAGGGAAATTACGGCGACGTTAAATCGTGTTGATAGTATACATTCCGAGAATATTGAATTGAGAAACAGGAAATTCGTTGTCTCAGACAACATCAGGAACCTTTATCGAATTAAATATGGCTGGCAGAAGGATTTGAAGAGGCTTTTTCATAGGACCTGGAGTCGGTCGACTACAGAGTACTTGCGACTGTCAAAACAGATACAGTTACTGAATATCATCATTAAGAGGCAAGTGGAACTGGAGCAGTCTCGAATTTTTTCAGAGAAAGTTAAAATGATTAAGCCTGGCCCCAAGGCTCACAGACAGGTATATGACATATTAGGCTACAGGAAGAAATCAAAAGTTGATAAATTGTCCGAGGGCGGGGTAATGATAGATGATGAGTCGCTTAAACTAGAGAGGTTAAAAGGATATTTTGCTAATATTTACCGTCATTCAATTCCGAATACGGAAATGTCCGATATGGCAGCTGTAGTTGAACGGACTGTTTCATCTGTTCCTAGTTATTGTACTTTTGACATACAGTATACATCCCTTAACTCAAGAGATGATTCAAGACTTGTTACAATGGATGAGGTTCTGTATCACATGAGGGAAATTAACAACAAAAGGTCTTGTGGTTTAGACGGCATTTCAAACTATTTGATGAGAAAACTTCCGGTGAAGGCTATTTCATGTTTCATAACTTCTTCTCGAATAGAAGTTTCTGCGTCCAATTCAATAATGTCTTCTCTTCATATGGGAATGTTAACAGTGGGGTACCACAAGGTTCCATTTTGGGCCCGCACTTATACAGCATTTTTATGCATGATTTTCCGCACATTGGTTCTGGCTCATGTGGTATTTTGTATGCTGATGACTCCCTGCTCTATGCACACGATGAATCTCCCATGGGTGCATTACGCAAAGTGAAGGACCACTTAGACCAAGTGAAACGTTTTTACGATGATTGGGGTATTAAGATCAATCCATCAAAATGTGAGGCTATCTGCCTCAGAAACGCCTCTGGGAAATGTAGGAGGTTTGTGGTTCCGGAGAGCAGGGAGCTGTCCTTAGTACTTGATGGAATAGACATTCCATTCAAGAATACCATTAAATATTTGGGTATTAATTTCGATAATCTTATGAAGTTTAATAAGCACGCCAGACTTGTATTGGGGAAGTCATACAAAATATTGGGATCATTTTCAAGATTACTCTGTAATAAGAATCTTCCAAAAAAGACGAAACTGATGTTGTATAAAACAAGCATAAGACCAATATTTATGTATGGCTTTCCAATTTGGTTTAGCGTGTCTCCTGTAATAATCGGTGAAATGGAAATTTTGGAACGAAAGATACTGCGTCATTGTATTGGCAAATACTATGAATCTAATACTAAAAGGTATTCCAACAGAGTAATATATGGTGAATCCAAGGTTACACCTGTTGGTTTATATGTTTGCGATCTACTTTCCAGATTTGTCACTAGATTAACTAATCACACTAATGAATTTATAACACATGTCTTTAACAGCCAAAAGAACTTTGGCTGGTCTGACATGAATTATCTGTCACCAATTGGATATATAAACGAAGTCCCTCTGAATTTTGACATTTCGGTCAACATTCGTCATGGATTCTATTATAAGGCATTATCTGGTTCGCACAGAGGATAATTCCAATTGCATTATTTTATTTCTCAGACCTGCATTTTCGTTGGTTCGGTTTTGTTTTTATTTCCTGTATTTTTAGATTTAGTTTGTTTATTTAATTTTACTTAGTTTTAAGCTTAAATTAGATATTTTTACTCTCATGTGATTGTAGTCCCGGGAGCAAGGACGTTTTAGCATTCATATAATAAGTTTTGACTTAACTATTCAAACGTACTAATTACTTTGAAAGCATGGTGCTGTACGATACAATTTTCTCTATAGTAAATTAAGATATTACATTATAGTCTTAAGTTTCCTTTCAAATATGTAGCTTTAATTCTTAAATAACATCATTTCTAAAGGCTCAATAAATATAAACCTTAAACCTTTAAAAAAAATTAAAATTTTCATAGATAAGTTTTTTTTTGTGAAAGGAATACCGTCATCTGTAAAACACGTCTAATAAATCAGTTCTCTTTGAGGGTTTCTTGTAAAAGTGATATCGTTTATGAAATTTTCCTTCCTTAATGTTTAGATTTCCAAAAAAAACCTTTAATCATCAGAAAAAACACGTCATCTATCTTTTCGCTTTACTATTTGAGTTTACCATAAAAACGGCAAACAAACAAAAAATGTTTAGTGTATGTAAAAATATCAAAACAAAGAAAGGTAGGTTTTTTTTTAAAAAAAAAAAAAACATTACTTTTTATGCAAATGATATTAACATCCGTTGTTGTTCTTTTCTGCTGTCCATGTACGGATGTGTATTTATAGTTAGCATTTGTGTTTGAGCCCTAGTGAGCGTATGTCAGAGCATGGCCACATACTCATAATGCGCTCCCATGTATCTGATTATGTATGGCAATGTTTAATCCTTTTCTGTTTTTTTTTTTACTAAAATATAATATTTAAAAACGTAAGCTGCTTTAGACGGTTTATGTGTTATTTTAACATGAACTTCCTTTTTTGTGTGCTATAGGAATTTCAGAATTACTATTACATCGCTTGACCATTGCAGGTGGTCGGCCATATTTATACACTCGCCTGTTATAGGTTTAAAGGTGGAGGGCTCACATTTCATCAGGG
The DNA here is from genome assembly GCA_958296145.1 of Hydrotaea cyrtoneurina. NCBI lineage: Eukaryota > Metazoa > Arthropoda > Insecta > Diptera > Muscidae > Hydrotaea > Hydrotaea cyrtoneurina. The sequence goes on along the minus strand of OY282514.1, from coordinate 42,405,229 downwards.
ATAATGCCGACATGGACGTTCTTCCGGCAGGGTAGGAAATGAAAGAATTGCTTATGGGATTCGAAGCGGTTTCTTATACAACAGCATAAAATACAATCTACAATTTCGATTTTGAAAATGGGAAATGAAATAAAAATGTTAAAAAAGAAAAATTTTATTAAAGCTGGAGACACTCTCCGATTATTGGCTTACACAATGCAGGATTTAACCACAGTGAACCGCAATTGGCTGCAAAATAAGTTATCAGGCACTTTTATTTTATATATTCAATGAGAACAAAGGTATTCGTTATTGACCAGAATATTTAATTTCTTATAAGTATGTTTAAAAAATAAAGAATGAAATATCATTTTGGAAAAAAAAACAATAGAAAAGGTTAAATAATGGGCGAGACATTCGGCAGAGCGCACATAATAAGAATGAGAAAAAGGTAATCTCAAAAAATGCCAAGTAAATATTGTGGGAACGCCTGGTCTAGGCTATAATTTTTTATTTTACCTAATTTACTGGTGCGAAATTTAAAAAAAAATATATTTTTGTCAGTAATTTTTGTGCATCGATATACGTTGTGAATTTAAAGCTGTCGCTGTGATCCTTTTTTTTGTGAAGCAAGTATTCGGAGTTAGTGGTTTTTCAAAAATTATACACATTGACCTTGTCTTTGTTTGCTCGTAATTCCGGAACGAGACAAGTTATCAAAGATCTATTGCCATGAAATGAAAGCATGAAAAGATGCCGCTGCGATACTTTTTGTCTGACTACAAAATATTAACAATTCTGTCTACTATTTTCAACGACATGGGGCTTGGAAAAACACTTTGAGAAGGGAAGAAAAATCGTATTTTAAAGTCAAAACGGTCAAATGCTGTTGAAATAGCCAAAAAAATAGAAAGGGCATATATAACATTAAATTAATTTAAAAAAAATGAAAAACTTTGATTCTTCTTGTGGATTATTTTTATTTGGTCTTTTAATTTTTTTTTTTTACATCAAGTCGAGAATATGATGTCATGTAAATGGCCGCGGCCAGAGTTGCCACTGACATTAGGGGCCAATCGCAAAATTTATAGCATTTTCTGATAGGAGGATTAATTTTGCGCCACCCGTTACAATTACGGTATACAATTACATCAACAACATCGATAAGTATGGACAAAATATGAAAAGGCGCACTAAAACGTCAACTACGAAATGAGATCGCGAATTGCTTCAAATTCCACGATGTCCGCCTCAAAAATACGGCAAGAAAGTGCTGTTGATGTCAGTGTAAGCACAGTTTGTCATATTTTGAAGTCAAGTGAGTTCATTGTTTGCAAAAAAACCCTGCCACTTAATGAAAATCGGAAGCGCTTACAATTTGCCACAAAAAACAATGACGTGGTCCGATTAATGGTTTAAAGTGTTTTTTCCGACGAAAAACATTTTAATATCGATGGACCTGATGGATACAATTTCTATTTCCATGATTTGAGAAAAGATGAACCATTTCTACTGAGAAGACATTGCCGAGAAGGTGGAGTTATGGTACCATTGATTTAGTTTTTGAATCTAGCATTTCCACAGATTAACGATTTGTTTGAACCCATTGAATGAACGTACCAACATGACAACGCTCCAATTCACACCGTCAACGCTGTAACGGAGTATAAACGTGTATCTTTTGAATTCCCCCGCCATATTCCCCAGATTTTACCTAATTTACTGGTGCGAAATTTAAAAAAAAATATATTTTTGTCAGTAATTTTTGTGCATCGATATACGTTGTGAATTTAAAGCTGTCGCTGTGATCCTTTTTTTTGTGAAGCAAGTATTCGGAGTTAGTGGTTTTTCAAAAATTATACACATTGACCTTGTCTTTGTTTGCTCGTAATTCCGGAACGAGACAAGTTATCAAAGATCTATTGCCATGAAATGAAAGCATGAAAAGATGCCGCTGCGATACTTTTTGTCTGACTACAAAATATTAACAATTCTGTCTACTATTTTCAACGACATGGGGCTTGGAAAAACACTTTGAGAAGGGAAGAAAAATCGTATTTTAAAGTCAAAACGGTCAAATGCTGTTGAAATAGCCAAAAAAATAGAAAGGGCATATATAACATTAAATTAATTTAAAAAAAATGAAAAACTTTGATTCTTCTTGTGGATTATTTTTATTTGGTCTTTTAATTTTTTTTTTTTACATCAAGTCGAGAATATGATGTCATGTAAATGGCCGCGGCCAGAGTTGCCACTGACATTAGGGGCCAATCGCAAAATTTATAGCATTTTCTGATAGGAGGATTAATTTTGCGCCACCCGTTACAATTACGGTATACAATTACATCAACAACATCGATAAGTATGGACAAAATATGAAAAGGCGCACTAAAACGTCAACTACGAAATGAGATCGCGAATTGCTTCAAATTCCACGATGTCCGCCTCAAAAATACGGCAAGAAAGTGCTGTTGATGTCAGTGTAAGCACAGTTTGTCATATTTTGAAGTCAAGTGAGTTCATTGTTTGCAAAAAAACCCTGCCACTTAATGAAAATCGGAAGCGCTTACAATTTGCCACAAAAAACAATGACGTGGTCCGATTAATGGTTTAAAGTGTTTTTTCCGACGAAAAACATTTTAATATCGATGGACCTGATGGATACAATTTCTATTTCCATGATTTGAGAAAAGATGAACCATTTCTACTGAGAAGACATTGCCGAGAAGGTGGAGTTATGGTACCATTGATTTAGTTTTTGAATCTAGCATTTCCACAGATTAACGATTTGTTTGAACCCATTGAATGAACGTACCAACATGACAACGCTCCAATTCACACCGTCAACGCTGTAACGGAGTATAAACGTGTATCTTTTGAATTCCCCCGCCATATTCCCCAGATCTAAATATAATTGAAAATGTATTGGGGTGGCTGACTAGAAAAGTGTACTAAGGTGGTTAACAGTATCAGACAAAAGAAAGCTGCTGTAGAGGAGGCTTGGAGATCAATAATCATAAATTATTTGGAATCTCTATACCGATCAATGCCTAACCGAATTTTTTATGTAATTTCCAATAAAGCTGGGAGTACCCACTACTGTTCAATTACACCGTGTTACAAAAAATTGATTTTTTTCTGTCCTATGAACCAAATGCACATATTCGGAAAGAGGGGGAAAAATAAAAATACACGTGTATCGGCGATTTTCATGTACACGTCAGATTTTTGTTTTTTTTAAGTTTGAAGTATAAAGCTCGTAGTGGCCTGTGTGAAAGCCTTTGGACCGATTTTTAACCCTTTTTCAGTGATCCAATCGAGCTGATTTTTGGCAGGCAGACTCGTGGAAATGTCTGTATCACGTCAAATTTTTAAAAAAAAAAAATAGATTTTTATCAATTCTCAGATGGGCAGTTTTTTTTCTAGAGAAATTTAAGTAATATGTAAAGAGATCATAAAATACTTTGGCAAATGAGGACAGAAACTCACAGGCGCACTTTATCATTTTCTTCGGGACTTATTTGTATTTTATGTTAGATTAACTGACATTTTCAGCCAATCATCCGGATTTATCAGAAAGTGAACGTTGTGACGTTGGTTGTCGTCGAATGGGTTTCTTGTATGACGGCATGTGGCGTAAAATATGAAATTAATCAATTGATATCGAATATTTGAGGCAGAACTGTGAATTCCAGTGGAATGACCCATATAAAAGACTAATGGAATACCATCAAAACAAAAGAGACGTATGTTTAGTTCAAACTAAGCGCCCCGGTAGGCGAGTTGGTAGCGTGCTTGCCTATCAGCGTGGGGGTTGTAGGTTCGATTCCCACCAGAGGCTTTGGTCGGTCGCTGCAAAAATCAAGCCAAATGGTCTTTGTCACCCGGTTTACCCTTGGACCCAAAATTATAATATAAATTTACTTTGTATTGTAATTAATAAATAAATAAATAAATAAATAAAGTTCAAACTTGGGTTATCTGCCTCTTCATGAAATGGAGGAGCCGACACCATTTAAATCATATATTTCTAAGTCTGCGTATTTATAAACAAATATGTCGATATTGTTTTACTAATGTAGCAGTCTTTCTTTGTATATCTAATTCTACTATATAAGCAACATCTTAATATATATTTACCCTTGTCAAGCGCCCCGGTAGGCGAGTTGGTAGCGTGCTTGCCTATCAGCGTGGGGGTTGTGGGTTCGATTCCCACCAGAGGCTTTGGTCTGTCGCTGCAAAAATCTAAACATATGGTCTGTGTCACCCGGTTTACCCTTGGACCCAAAAATTATAATATAAATTTACTTTGTATTGTAATTAATAATAAATAAAATAAAAATATTTACCCTTGACACTGATTCACTGATACACTGATTCCCTGATTCACTGACTCTGTCACGCAGTACGTAGGAATTTAAATAGGCATTCTATAATAATTCTATAAATAATAATAATAAAAAAAATAATATTTTTTTTTGTACAGAAATTGTGTTTTCCCCAAATTTTTTTTTTACCAAAATTTTTTTTTCCAAAATTTTTTTTTTACAATTTTTTTTTTTTTACAAAAATTTTTTTTTTCCACAAATTTTTTTTTTCAACAAAATTTTTTTTTTCCACAAAAATTTTTTTTTTGAACAAAATTTTTTTTTTCAACAAAAATTTTTTTTTTCAACAAAATTTTTTTTTTTTCAACAAACATTTTTTTTTCAACAAAATTTTTTTTTTCAGCAAAAATTTTGTTTCCACAAATGTTTTTTTTCCCAATTTTATTTTTTTTCGAAATTTTTTTTTACAAAATAGTTTTCTCAAAATATTTTTTACAAAATTTTTAAAATTAAGTAACAAATACATTACATTACGCATTACAACTTACTAGTTTTAAATAAATCTAAAACATTTTTATTAACACAATATCTGTCCATAATGGCGATCTATGAGATCTCTTAAAACTATATGCACCATCTAACCTTGTAAATTAATACCTGTACTTATAAATTAGCGAACATGTATGTAAATGTAAGTTATTCTCACTTCCTTAATTCAATCAAAAGTTTCTAATTTATTTAGAAAGTTTCTGCAGTTAATTTTTTTCTTTTTGTTTCGTGCAGCCGTAATTAAATAAAAGTCAAATCCTTGTGGAAATGGAAACTTTTTTTTTCCTCAGGAAAAGATACACTTCCTAATTAGTTATATAAACTAACAATTATCACTAGCAGAAAGTACATACAGACAGACACATGGACATGTACTCGTAGTATGTGCGGACTAGCTATAGTCACTCAATGGAACATCATGTCCAAGTTCAAATGCGTTGAAAGTTTGTGCGGAACATGAACACGGACACAGTGGCTGAACGTGTGTAAGGGGACAAGTTGATTGTGACACCGAAGAGATTCTAAATTTATGTGATAATGGAAGGTAATTAAAATAAAGTATTTGCTGTACATTTAGAGCGGCATATGCCGGTATGTCCAAACACTGAGCAGGGATGGTCGGGTACCACATGGGCAAGAATACAGGAGAAATATATAAAATGATTAGACCGATAGAAATGTAAATGTTAGACCTTTCGATCAGGTAATGTTAATATGAGAAATCAAATGAAAATCTAGGGGCAGCTATCAATATTATTAAAATATGTCACAGGAAAAAGTAACCCGGAAACCAATCATAGAAGATGGTGTTGGGTAATAAGTGCTCTGGGGAACACTGGTGTAATCGACGAGTGTAATAGATGACAACTTTCCATATTGTTGTTGGCAGAAAATCGGATTGGCGATGATGGCTCCTATTACATAGCCCAGACAAGCCCAAGTAACACGCAGCCTTGGCGGCTGCAATAAGGTTTAAAATAACGAATTTGCTTATGCCGATTAGCGTAATGTGCTGAGTTACTCAGTGTTACCGTTGTGCGACTAATGTTTCAATTTGAGACTTTTTGACGGACCATATTTACTGGACTGAAAGCGGACTTCAAAGAGTTTAGTTATAGGAAATAAACTAAAAATACTCATATCTCGCGTTGCATGGGAGACAATCTCAAAGTAAAAACATCTTTTGATAAGCTTTAGTCAGTATTAAATAAAACCCAGTTTCCCCACTAAAGCTAGACGTCTGTAAAATTTGAATCAAATTGGGCAAGCCATGCAATCAACATGCAAATGTCAGTGGTGTTTTCAAAATTTTTTTGAATGTTTATAAAAGGTGGCGCAAAAGTAAACTTCCGATGTTTTTTGGCAGTACTTAAAAAAAAAAATTAAAAACTTTGATTCTTCTTGTGGATTATTTTTATTTGGTCTTTTAATTTTTTTTACAAGTCGAGAATATAATGTCATGTAAATGGCCAAATGTCAAAAAGGAACTGACATTAGGGGCCAATCGCAAAATGTATATCATTTTCTGATAGAAGGATTACTTTTGCGCCACAAATTGGATTCTGAAAACACTGTGTGGGTCATAACGGTGAAGGATTTTTACAATAGCTAGATATTACCACTGTACGTTGTTTTATTGTACAGGAGGTTCCAACAAGAGGTGTTTTTTTGGGATTCAAAGAAAAATGGAAAAATGAGGTAAATGATCGGATGTTTATTTCATAATCAAGAGGATGGTATGCCGTGAATAATGAAAAACAACATCAGCCAAATGGCCACCACGACCACGCTTACAGGACCATATCCTTTTAATGAAATTTTCCATAAGCAAATAGCAAAGTGCGTGCCCTATGTCCTCGCTAGCCACACGAATTCTATATTCGCTGGGCTGTTGGCGTAGACCTTATCTTTCACGTGGCCCCAAAGGAAGAAGTGATCACCTCCTCGAGAGATAAGACGATCCGGAAACTTTTTCCGTAAAAGAGAAATGGCTTCGTTGCTTGTGTGGCACGTAGCGCCGTTTTGTTTAAAGTAAACGTAGTCTAGATTAATAGCATCCCACTTCGATCATAAAAAATCATTAATCATCTCTCGATAGTGCAATTCATTCACCGTAACTGTTGATCCAACCTCATTTTGGAAAAAGTAAGGACCATAAACAGCACCAAACAGTCACACGTTCAAGATGGGGTTTCCAAGGCCCAGATGTGATAATTTTGCTTGTTGACGTAGCCACCAAGGTGGAAATGGGCCTCACAGTCAAGTTGATGTTTCAATGGAATTCCGGATGATTTTCATGAATTTCAAGGACCCAATCGGCAAAGACATGACGTTGTTGATGATCGGCTGGCTTGAGTTCTTGTGTTAACTGAACTTTAAAGTCTTAAGATCCAAGTCTTTATGCAAAAATACGGTGTAATAACATTTGTGGAATGCCCAATTCCAATGAACGACGAGGAATGGACAAACCTGGGTTTTCTTCAACACTTTGGGCTACAGCAGCCATATTCTCAGATGTTCTTCAGCGACGTGCACTGGTTATATTCTTCACATCACTATCTTGTCCCAAAATGTTGAATTTTTCCACCAATTTCTGTATTGCGGTCCGACAAGGTGCTTCACGACGACCCAAAAATGCTTTAGTTTTCCGAACTGTGACTGCAAAGATTTTCACCATTTTTCTAGTGAATTTTAATAATTTCAATGCGTTGTTGATGGGTGTATGGTTCCTTTTTTTTGAGTAATGGCGTAGTTTTAAAATAACACTTCTTGTTGGAAAACCCTTTAAGAAAATAACATTGGACAATTTTTGGTTACAGGTCTGATGTATCAACTTTACTTCACAGAAGTGCATGTGCAGAATGATTTTTTTCGAAAATAGGATTAATGACTAACAGATTAAAAGTTAAACTTCTATTTTATCTGTACTAACTTTTGTAGATAGCAAAATAAAAGAGTGAATACAAAATGAAGCGTTATTGGCTAACGTTGTAACAGACAGTTTTTTTTTGAAAAATTTCTTTTAGACTTAAAAATGTAAATGTCGTTTACAACGTTATTCATGAGAACAGTTCCAACAGTGATCTTGTGGAAAAGAACCGAGACGAAGTTTCATTAAAATAAAATTAGTTTATAAAGTGTATTTAAAGAGATTTATTATTATTAGTTTGTTTATATTTTTGAATTGATAATATGTAAATAAATCATTAAAAAACAGTGAGCGACTTTTTTTGTGACAAAATGCAAATTTTCGTGCAACTTTTTTTTAAAAAAAAAAACACTTTTTGTGCGTCTTTTTTGGAAATTCTCCCAATTTCAACAAAATAGTCAAATCAAATCTCACTTGAAAAAATATCAATGCCGAAATCAGAATTTAGTTTCGTATCTAAATATTTGGGGAAGGACATTTTTCTTTTTTCCGGAATTTCGTTTTTGGAATGCAGATTTTAGAGATTTTATTTCAGCCTGGCTGTATGTAGCGGTTATGACGTTTCTTCCCAGCCACTGCGCAACATCTCCGGACATTTTTCCAAGGGCAGACATTTTTGGAGGCAAAATTTAATTTTAAGAATGCAGATTTTACAGATTTTATGCCATGCTGACTCTCAAAGTAGAGTTTTAACCCGCAGCGATTATGACGTTTCGTCTCAGCCACCGAGCAACTTCTCAGCTTGCCATGATTTCTGTTGCCGAACGGTACAATGATCTGTTAGCTTAATCGATTGGTATAACGCTAGATCTTTTAAATGGGACGCAAGCCATTCAGTCCGGCCGGTGTGGTGAAGTTTTTCACAAAACTTGCAGTCTCAGATAAGTGATAATGGCCACCAAAATCATGAAAATGCGATTGCTCTCGGTTCACCGGATAAAGTTCTTTATCTTTCTGTATAGGAATTCACATACAAACCATATTTCGCATTAACATCAGACATTCTATGATGATTTCCACCTCCCAGAGTTCCCCGAGTTTATTCAACCGAAAAAACAAAGTTTAAATCCAAACTGCATTCCAGCTACTGCCGCCACATCAGCTAATCACTCACCACACTCACTGGCCGACCGAATGGCTGCCTTTTGCCGCTGATACGTTCGCAGTCGTATTTAAAATGCAACTCATATTTCATTTGGTTGCTGTGAGCATAGTTAAGCCTTAATTAAAAATGAAGTTTGCACTTTTTTGCACGTCCTCATCCCCACGTGCTGCTACGGCTCTTCCATTTCCACCACTTTACCATTTGCTGCAATTTGTTTGTTCCAGCAATGTTTTGTTGTGGTTGTTGCCGGTATGTTTTTTTTTTACGTCTTTACTTTTTTATGCTTTTTAAAAACTTTGAATGACAGCTGTCGGAAGGTCTGTATATTTGAAAAGGGAAAAAAAAACCAGCTAGAAACTGGCAAAGTGTCGGCAACACTTTTCAACGGCGTCTGGGGCTAATTTAAGTGCAATGCTCGTATGAAATTAAAAAATTAAAAGGAAGGGGGTTAACCATGACAAGAATGAAGAAATTGAAAAAAAAATAAGGAGTTGAAGGAGGTGCCATTTATTATACACAAAAAAAAAAAGTAAAACATTAATTGGAAAGCCGATGAAAAGTTCTAATAAACTCTATTAAACCAAAAAAAGGAGTGATATTTCTAAATGAACGAATGTTAGGAAACACAGTTACCAAATCAGAAAAACTGAAACTGTATCGACATTTTTAAGAATGTTGTTTATAGAAAACGCTGCCGCTGTTGTAGCGGATCACAGATACAGCTGAGACATTAACGTCATATTTACCTTGTGCAGAAAGACAATCACAAAATTGATGACAAAATCATTTGAGTTCCTTGATATATGAAGTAAAAATTAGTTCGAAGGATTATCATCACATGAATGCCTTAAGAGAAAAAAATATTTTTTTAGTGCCCAGCGATTGGAAATTCCAAGTTACCCAAAAAAAAAAAATCATCCTGCAAAAGCATTTTCGAATGAAAATACCAGTCTCATGGTATCAGTTGTTATCGCTGAATTATGCATTGAGATGCGTTCCAAAAACAGTCAAATGTTTATCAAAACAGCGTTGTTTAATTTACTTTAAAATGACAAACAGTACATACGATATAAATCTGGAATCTTCTTAAAAAATCGAAAAACTATGACCCATTTTAAATTCGCTGCCAGATCAACCAATAAAGGCTGCTTCCAATCGTAATTACTATTGACGGTGATGGATTTGAAATTACCAATTGAGGTATTTTACCAATATGTATAAGTTTTAAAGTATTAAAGTAAATTTACATTCTAATTTTGGGTCCAATGGTAAACCGGATGCCGCAGACCATTTGGTTAGATTTATGCATCGACAGACCAAAGCCTTTGGTGGGAATCGAACCCACAACCCCCACCCTGATGGGTATGCATGCTTTCAACTCGCCTACTGGGGCGCCTACCAATTGAAATAAAAATCCTTGGCACAGTGACGAATATGCTCAAATCTAAAGTTGAAAAGATCCTTTTTGGGTGGGGTAAAAGAGAGGAATGTTGGTTGCCAGAAGAGAGTCTGAATGACTTCAACTTCGCAAGAGTCCATACATATCGATCATTTCCTTCAATAGTGTCACAAATCAAAATGCACTTTTTATTTTTTTTTTTTTCAATAAATAGCTGAAAATCTCTCATTTATGTCAGGGATCTAGTTTATTTGGGAAACCTATGAGCTTTTTCTATATTTGTTAAGTACCACTGTGTCACTGTGTCTGTGTCAAAAGGCCAAAACTACGAGATAAAATTCCCCTGTCTCCTTTTGTTTGCAAAGTCATGGGACCCCAAAGCTTTGGGGACTCGGTGTAATTTGTTGCACAAAAAAATTTATCATTTTCTCAGGCTTATATCTTACAAACTGTTTGGAATTTGGATCTACTCTCTGAGGCAAAAACTTGCAACTTGGTCAATTTCGTAGAGGACTGGGGGAAAAAGTATAGAGATAAACCTACTTCTTTTTTTTTAAATTCATCTACTTCTACTTACACCGTGTTACACACATTCTGTCCTATGAACCAAATTTACTTTTTCGGAAAGGGGATACAAAATAAAAGTACACGTGTATCGGCGATTTTCATGTACACGTCAGAATTTTTTTTTTTTAAGTTTGAAGTATGAAGCTCGTAGTGGCCTGTGTGAAAGCCTTTGGACCGATTTTTAACCCTTTTTCAGTGATCCAATCGAGCTGATTTTTTGCAAGCAGACTCGTGGAAATGTCTGTATCACGTCAAATTTTTTAAAAACAATTTTTATCAATTCTCAGATTTTCCCCAATTTTTATTATTTTTGAAAAAAAAATATTATTTTCACTTTTCTTAGCATAGCTTGAAGATACTCCACATTTTTAAACTACTTAAGCGTTACGAAAAAAAATGTTTTTTTAACTGAAAACATAAAAAAACGATAACCATTTAAAAAAAAAAATTTAGGAAAATCTGAGAATTGATAAAAATCTATTTTTTAAAAAATTTGACGTGATACAGACATTTCCACGAGTCTGCCTGCCAAAAATCAGCTCGATTGGATCACTGAAAAAGGGTTAAAAATCGGTCCAAAGGCTTTCACACAGGCGAGCTTTATACTTCAAATTTAAAAAAAAAAAATTTGACATGAAAATCGCCGATACACGTGTATTTTTTCTTTTTTCCCCTCTTTCCGAATATGTGCATTTGGTTCATAGGACAGAAAAAAATCTATTTTTTGTAATTATGTTTCAGAAAATTATATTTCTTTTATGTTCAGAAAAAAAAATGATTTTACGAACAAATTCCAACGACTATAAACTGTTTCTTATGTTTCCTAAAAATTATGTTTTTAAACTAGGTTAGGTTAGGTTGAATGGAGGATCGGTCATGTACCATGACCGTCTCATGTCGCTGACATACACCTAGGCCAGCAATTCGGCCTGTTCTGTTTTCAAACTAACCTACATAATTTTAGTTAAAAGATATAAACTCAACCGTGATAACAAAGAATATGGTATTTTTTCTATAAAATCCTCACATCTCGCATTCTAGAAGCCATCCACAAAATAAAAACATATTTTGAAAAGTGATAACCACCGATTTATTTATATAAAATATTAGGCTTATTGGACTATAATAAGTTTTAAGTTTTTAGAACCGAGGTCATCTCTGGGTGGACTGAGTCCATTTTCCGCACTTAATTTCAATCAAATTGGATAAGACAGATTTATATAAGGCAGATTTATTTCCAACGAATTGTTCGAATTCTCCCACTGTGGATTACTGGATTAGGGCCTTTCGCTGATGCCGCGTAGTATTACTACAGTCAGTTGGAGCCCAGCTCCCGTTGACCATCCCGCTCTTAACGTTGTACCGTTCTATTGGCAGGAGTAGAAGATACAGAAACATAAATGATGATCGGAAATTCGACCAAAAAGTCAAATATCAAACATATCAACCGAACTGTGCGATAAGCTCTTAAAGATACGACGAATTGAATACTTTTTCACACGTGTTCATTATACGGAGAGAACAGTTTAATAACATGTTGAAAATACTAATGGATAAGACAACGGATGAAGGTCCATTGCCCCAGACCAGTCGAAGTGATGACTGCAATCTCACACATTATCATTAACTAGTAAGTTGTAATGCGCCTATGGCGCCCGTTAATTTGCTTGAGAAAGTATTTGTTACTTAATTTTAAAAATTTTGTAAAAAATATTTTGAGAAAACTATTTTGTAAAAAAAAATTTCGGAAAAAAATAAAATTGGAAAAAAAAATTTTTGTGGAAAAAAAAAATATTTTGTTGAAAAAAAAAATATTTGTTGAAAAAAAAAAAAATTTTAAAAAAAAATTTTTGTGAAAAAAAAAAATTTTGTTGAAAAAAAAAATTTTGCTGAAAAAAAAAATTTTGTGGAAAAAAAAAATTTTGTAAAAAAAAAATTTTTGTAAAAAAAAAAAATTGTAAAAAAAAATTTTGGAAAAAAAAATTTTGGTAAAAAAAAATTTGGGGAAAACACAATTTCTGTACAAAAAAAAATATTATTTTTTTTATTATTATTATTTATAGAATTATTATAGAATGGCTATTTAAATTCCTACGTACTGCGTGACAGAGTCAGTGAATCAGTGTATCAGTGAATCAGTGTCGAGGGTAAATATATATTAAGATAAGTCGGCATAGGCTGGCAGCCGTATACACTTGGTATGGACCCACTTATCGGTCGAATTTTGTTGGAAGGCATGATGAATAGACGGGCGATAGTACATTTTATCCAATCGGAATTCACTTGACATCGTGTGTTCAAACTTCCAAATCAATGGTTATTGTCTGACGATTACGAAACTGTGCGATTAATTTTGAACGATTTACCTAATTAATAACATTCGAACGATTGTACCAATCCCTAGCTAATAATTTTTTTCGTTGTCAACAAAGACTTGTTTATCATTTATCGACACATGAATCTGTGAACTGCTGTTCCAAACATGCCACCTGATCCCTAGATATTTCGCGGACTTGATTCTCTAACATTTGTGATATTCTTCCATCAATTGATTTTACTGGCTTTCCTTACTCCAGCTCTTATAGTATCGGTATACAGCAAAAACACCTCAAGTCACATAATTGTGTTTCTTAGTTATTGACCTGATCCCTAGATATTTCGCGGACTTGATTCTTATTCTTCCATCAATTGATTTTACTGGCCTTCCTTACTCTAGCTCTTATATTGCCGGTATACAGCAAAAACATTCATTTAAAATGAATGTTTTGGACATAAAATTAATTGTTTTGATGACAAAATACTACAAAACTACAAAATACTACAAAACTACTTTCAATAGACATGCGATTTATTTACAGGACATAGATTATCACTTTTGGCACACTTTTGCATCATTAAGTCCATTTCGCAAAAAAGTGGACGTAAGCTCTTTTTGCAGCACACCGACGACATCTAGAGCAGAGGTTTCCAAAGTGTGTTCCGCGGAACCCTGACGCTCGACAAACAAATTTGGATAATCCACGTACAATTTCTTTTTTTTTATTGAAAAATGAAATTAATCGCCCCGATAGGCAAGTTGGTAGAGTGCTTGCCCATCATCTTGGGGGGTTTCCACCAGAGGCTTTGGTGTGTGTCACCCGTTCAATTAATTTAAAATTAATTCAAATTTACTTTGTATTGTAATTAAATGCATGAGCTATTTTTAAAAGAAGCGTATGTTGCGACAAAACCAGAATATCGTAAAATACTTTATGCTGCCAAATATCTGTGGTCACAACCCATAACAGCCTAAATCTGTTTTTCAATATTTTCAGTACAGGAGTTTAAAGTTTTTAATCTTCACTGAAAATCAGGAGAAGGTGTTTTTTGGAAAACTTTGCTACAGATTCCAAGGAAACGAATTTCTTTACTTAGTTGTTAACAAAAAATAGTTGTTTATTCTCGCAGTTAAAAGATATTATCGAAAAAGACACTTAGGATCTTATGAATTGTTGAACGAAAGAAAGTCAAAAAGTTCAAGTTGAGTTAGGCTATTATTCCAGATTAAATAAAAAACTTTTTGTTTGGAGAAAGACCTTAACTCAATTCATGTTTATCAAAAAACGAAATTGTAATTCGGAATAAGAGCTTAACTCAAGTTAGGAAAATAAAATTGTTTCTTTGTTTTTTTGGATTAACGACTTAAGTTGATTTAGGCAATAATGAAAAAATAATGTTTATATTTGTTGTAATCCTAAATTGACTTAGGCAGTTATGCCAAAACAGTAATTTAGAAAAATAACTTAAGCTATTAGGTTTTTTAGGATTAATTGCCTTCCTAGAAGAGATACAAACATGAAAAATTTAGAGCAAATAAATTTAGATACGCTGAATACGATGGTGCTAATAACTCAATTGTGTCCTAACTCGAGTTAGGCTGTTAAGGGTTGTGACCACAGATATATGAGAGTTCAGTTTGTCTCATTCCAAAAAATCGGAAATACAAAAATGTTGGGGGTTACACGATCAAAATAGTTTGGCAACCACTGATCTGGACTAATATCACTCACAATTTAGATGGTTTTCCGGTTTCGCCGTTTTCCAAAGCGTTGCCTTTTTACACACGTAATCCAATTCAGGTCTTAATTGATATGCAACTCCATTGACTGCAATTTTTTAAAAATATTAAATTTCAAAATATTTCTTATATTTTAGCAACTACTTCTAGTGCTGCCGATTCGCAAAAACTTGCAAAGCAACCTTAGCATTAATTGCACATAAAACTACATATCAGAATAAAGAATATGTTTTGTTTTTAAGTAAAACCCGCCGCTTTAATTTGCCATTTCTTTGCCATGTTGATGTATTTTAACTTGATTTGTGGCTGTTACATTTCGTTGAGTTGCTCCGCTTTCACGTACATATTTATACGATGCTCTTAATTTTCCAGTTTCCCTCCTCCATTGTCCGCTCCGCCCACCATTTCCACTTCATTCCCATTCATTCGTTAAACAAATCCCTGTGTAATGTTTACTTACTTTTACCGCGTGATGCGGTTCCACGCTTTGCACAGAATTATATGCGTTAATTGCGGTGCCAAAAGTTATTCGCTACGCTGTGAATGCAGTCGGGGGGCAAAAAAAAAAATAAATGAGAAACGAGCAAATTGGAAAAACCTCTAAATGAACTCTATTCAATTGAAGTCAATTGTGAAAGGCGAAGGGAAACAACAGCAACAACCAAAATACAAATCAAATTAGTTTTAATTAAATTTGAAAAATAGGCAACTTTGGTGATTTTCAGAAGTGAGTGGTCCATGGCTTATTTATAATGCGATTGTATTATAGGTTTTTATTGAATTGAAGGCAGTTTTAGTTAAAGTGGATGGTTGCATCGGGACAAAGATAGTCGAAATCCGCCCAGCAAAGCTGTTTCAAATTAACCTGTGCAATCATATTCGATACCATAGAGTTTCAACCGAGAATCAAATTACATACAAGGGGATAATGAGTGAAATGTTACCCAAAGGTGAAAACTACAGGATTTTCTAGGGAATTTTTCATGGCACTGTTGTGATTATGAAAAATGCCAGTCTTATATCATTTGATTTGGAATTGGCCATCTATCTCACCCTTTTGAATTTTATGTTGTAAGATTTTTTTTCTTTTATTCCACCAAATACTATATGTGTTTTTATACATTCCATCATAGGATGGAGTATATACTAAGTTTGTCATTCCGTTTGCAACACCTCGAAAGAGTGATCTGCGACCACATAAAGTATCTTAATATATATTTACCCTCGACACTGATTCACTGATACACTGATTCACTGATACACTGATTCACTGACTCTGTCACGCAGTACGTAGGAATTTAAATAGGCATTCTATAATTTTCTATAAATAATAATAATAAAAAAAATAATATTTTTTTTTTTACAGAAATTGTGTTTTCCCTAAATTTTTTTTTTCAAAAAATTTTTTTTTTACTAAAATTTTTTTTTTACAAAATTTTTTTTCAACAAAAATTCCCCAACTTTTTTTTTTTCAAAATTTTTTTTTTTCAACAAATTTTTTTTTTTCAACAAAATTCTTTTTTTCCACAAAATTTTTTTTTTCAACAAAAATTTTTTTTTTCCACAAAAATTTTTTTTTTCAAAATTTTTTTTTGTTTTTTCAACGAAAATTTGTTTCCATGTTTCAACGGGCGCCATAGGCGCATTACAACTTACTAGTATATATTATTGGTCAGTGTAACATTCTAAGACATTCTAGCGATGTCCGTCTGTCCGTCTGTTGTCTGTTGAAATCACGATAGAGTGCGAAGTAGGAAGATGTTTTTTGCCCATAAGCAGGTTAAGTTCGAGAATGGGCAATATCGGACCAAAGGGGAAAAAGTTCCCCTTTACGGGACTAAATATATCCCGGCCATAATCAAATTTTTCAAATATTTTTTTCACTACATCTGATTTTTTTTGGTAAAATTGTTCTAAGTTTATATAATTTATAGATGGGGAAAAAATCCCAAAAATGGGCGTTCTCATGGGTTCCGTGGACCCTTGGGGCCCAAAAAAGGGCCAATGATAAACATGCGCATATGGGTATCGAAGTGCAACGAAATTTACTCACGAACCCAAATATGCCTTTATTTTCATGATTTGCCTAAACTTTTTGATCCGGTTTCTGGGACTATCGGGTCACCAGCGGCCCAAAAACCGTCCCTTGACAAACATGGACATATGGGTATCGAAATGCAACGAAATTTTCTCGCGAATTTCGTATTAATTTCGAATTAAATGTATAAACTGTAAATGTATAAACAATTTAAAATTATGTTAAATTTAAATAAATGTTAACACTTTCAAAGCACTTACTTTCTTCATAGTTTTCTTATTTATTGACTTTTAAAGGATCCATGATGGAGGGTATATAAGATTCGGCCCGGCCGAACTTACTATTTGTCCACTTGTTTTTAGATAACTTTGATAAGTTTTGCTGCTTCCCAAAACGCCTGGAAGCTAATCAATTTCAAAATCCCAAAAATAATAATTGATTTCCCGCTTACACTGTTCGGGGGATGTACTAGAATATGCCAAGTTCAAGAGAGTTCTTGCTCTAGTTTTTCATAGATTCGTATAGTTTTTTAATAATCGTTCTCCATCCAGCTGCTCCAATATGGTATTACATTGCCATATTATTATGGTTAAAGTCTTGTTTCTGGCAAGACATCCTAGTTCTTTGAACGATTCACCAGTTATGGAGACATGACTTTCTACTCACTTTGTTGCTAAAACTTTTCTGATATATAAATTTTCCAAAAAAATGATTAATATGTTGTATACGATTTTTTGTTCCCTCATAATCTCTACTCCATTATTTTCTTTAAACACTTTACAAAGAAGCAAATACTCTGTTTCAGACTAGCCATCAGTCCAAATAACTTTTAACATTTCATATTTTGCAAACCTTTCAAATGCGAAGAACTTTCAAAGAGATACCTAAATTTCTTCCATAATCACATAACCGAGTTTTGCCATGAAAGCCAACAACAACAAAAAAAACACATAAAAATAAAAAGTTGCATTTTCTTTGCCACAATCTCAGTCACTCATTGTGTTTCCATTCTTTGTGGAGGAGAAGAAAAAAACAACTTCTCCACTTTGGTGCCACTTAATTTCCATACACAAAAAAAGGTAATCTCATCAATTACAAAGCACGCAACAGTAGCAGCTGGAGCTGGAGCTGGGGCAGGAAAACTCATTTACCTTGAAATGGAATACAAAGGGACACAACCAGCAGCAGGTCTGAGTACAACAACGGAACCGGTGAGTGAGGGTAATGTATGACTCTGGTTAACAAATTACTACACTTATACAATATTTTTTTTTTTGTGGCGGGTATTCTTTGGAAAAAAACATAAATGAAGAGGATATGGAAGAAGACCTTTTACGCCATTCTAAACTAACGCATATGTATACAAATATACATTAGGGTGTCCAAAAAAAAAATATATTTTTTTGTTCTCTACCTGATTTTGATTTTCAGATTTTTGGAAAAAGTTTTTTGTGAAAAAAATCGGGGTTTCTGAGATTTTTGTATTTCAGTTGGTCTATAAAAAGCATTTTCAAAATCGTTGGGTCATCATTTCAAAAGAAAAGTGTTCGAGCTTTAATTTGATGTACAGTAAAAGCTCTCTTAAGCGGACACTGACGGTCGCAGCGATTTTGTCCGTCAACGGGAGATGTCCGCCAAGCGGAGGTTAATTTGCTCCAAAAATACCGCATGGGACCGAGAAATTTGTCCGCTTAAGAGAGCTGTCCGGCTATAAGAGCTGTCCGCAAGGTGAGCTTTCACTGTATATAAATCATAAGTTTTGTAATATTTTTTGCTCCTTTAGCTGTCACATTTAAAAATTTTTGGGAAATTTTACATAAATAAATAAAAGAAATGTTACATAATTTTTAAAAATTTCATGAAAGTGTAATAAACTAATGATGAAGTTTTAAAGCTGGAAAAATTCTAAGTAATTTGAAAAAAAAAATTGTTAATTTTACTCTGGTCGTTTCAAAGTTATGAGTGTGAAACTCAGAAAACTCGGTTTATCCAACTCTAAACATTTTCCAATAAAATTTAAAAAAAACTTAACCCCATATGCTTCCAAAAAAGGATGAGACCCTATGGAATGCGAAACAAATGTTGAACACCCTAATACACATGTGTGGGTTTATGAAATACACCAGCACTAAGGTGAGCATGAATGGCTGCGTGTGTGGGTATGCAAATAAACAACAAAATATGTTTACCATGTGAGTAAATACACACACACACACATACTCAGAGCTGGGCTCTTTTCAACACTATTGTGTATTCATGGTAAGAAAAGTTGTACTCGGATGAATATCTTGATTTTTTTTCGTAACTACACACATGTACACCTTGTATAGAATAGATAGAGGAATATATCACAAAAATTAACATCTTTATACACAGACAAATGTAAAATCTTTTTGTGGGTCCACCAACGACAACATCTACATCAACATCGGCAAACATGAGCCACAGCCAACTACCACCAACCAGTGTTTGAAGATAAAAAAAAACTACACACCGAAATTCGGTCCCAGAAGTACCTGTTTGTAAATGGAATGGAATAGCAACAGCACAAAATGTGATCATTATATATGGATTTACTTTCGTAAGCAAAGTGTGTTCCATTTTGAAGGGATACAATTTCGTTGAAAATCTCCTCGTCATTACCACATACTTGGGATATATATAGACTTATTTTCCTTAACATTCCTTGAAGGAACAGACGGGGAACTTGTCTCGAATAAGTGAACTGTGTACGATATAATTTGTATACTCACTGACCGGGACCTACTGTTTAAAGCCGGCTCCGAACGGCTAATGTTTTTCTAGAGAAGTTTTACATGGCTTAGAGATTGCTCTCTTACTCGTAAAGTCGCCAACATTTACGAGGTGGAAACAGCCGCTGAAAACTGTTTGATGATCTTACCCGGTTTCGAACTCGGGTTCTTCTGTGTGATAGTCGCACACACTACCTAACACACCACGGCCTTCCTTGGGATATACATAGACTTTTTTTCCTTTACATTCTATGAACCGATGGAAATTCCCTTGAATCCCAAAGCTTTGACTCTAGAAAAATCACTACTTGGTGCGTTCTATGAATCGGTGCCATCATTGACCAGTACATCTTCAAAGACTATGATGAAAACTACCGTTTGATGATCAGCGATTTGTTGTTTCCAAAAATGGAATAATTGGTCTTCGTCAGGCCAGGTTTTCCTTGAGATTCGACATGAACTTAGAGCTCTAAATCTGGATTTGGTTTAAAATTACTTACTGTGTTAAGTCCGAGTTCATCAGTCCTTCATTACCATGGTTGTTAAATTTCGACTACGATTACACCGTGTTACAAAAAATAGATTTTTTTTTGTCCTATGAACCAAATGCACATATTCGGAAAGAGGGGAAAAAATAAAAATACACGTGTATCGGCGATTTTCATGTACACTTCCGAATTTTTTTAAGTTAAGTTTGAAGTATAAAGCTCGTAGTGGATTTTTATCAATTCTCAGATTTTCCTAAATTTTTTTTAAAATGGTTATCGTTTTTTTTTTATGTTTTCAGTTCAAAAAACATTTTTTTTCGTAACGCTTAAGTAGTTTAAAAATTTGGAGTCTCTTCAAGTTATGCTAAGAAAAGTGAAAAAAAATTTTTGTTTCAAAAATAATAAAAATTGGGGAAAATCTGGGAATGGATAAAAATTGTTTTTAAAAAATTTGACGTGATACAGACATTTCCACGAGTCTGCCTGCCAAAAATCAGCTCGATTGGATCACTGAAAAAGGGTTAAAAATCGGTCGAAAGGCTTTCACACAAGCCACTACGAGCTTCATACTTCAAAATTAAAAAAAAAAACAAACTGACGTCTATGTGAAAATCGCCGATACACGTGTATTTTTATTTTGTATCCCCTTTCCGAAAAAGTAAATTTGGTTCATAGGTCAAAATGTGTGTAACACGGTGTTAGTAATCAATTAAAAGTACCTTTAAAAATAATTGTATTGAGAATATAATCCTCTATTAAGCAATTTAGTGATAAATAATTAAATAAAATTACAAATAATCTAAAACTATAGTTTCAACTATAGTTCAAATTACTATGAAATAATCAAAAATAATCACTGCTCTCGCGATTAGCACGAATCAGGCAGGATCACACGTTACTAGACATGATCGTTAGTAATTGATAATAAAATCAATGAAATTGTTTTAAACTGCATATACAAGAAATCACGAAGAATGCTAGCAATTTTTAAAAATGACAAACAATTTATACCGGAAAAGAACAGGTTGTAAAACTCAAACCAAATGCAGGTTGAATTTTATGTGGCAAAAAATATGCATCACAATATTTTTCAATGACATCACAGAAGTTTTCACAATAGTTTTCAAAATAATCAGTAAGAATCAAAGGTAATCTCTGAAATTAGTAGGATTATGTTCTGATTCTTTTTGATTATTTATAGTAATCATAAATAATATTGATTACTTTCAGTTTATTTGTAATTGTAATCAATTATAAGTCTTAAAAAAACTGAATGTAATCGCAATTTAATAATCATGCACCACCTAAAACAATATAATTCAATTAGTAATTATTGCGATTAGTAACACTACTCAACAAAATGAAAAAAATTTCATGTACTCCGGATGCGATAATTTTTTCTGTGTAGATAACCTTGACATGAGCTCGAAAAACGCAATAAAAATTTTTTTTTTCGTTTGGTTTTTGTTTTATTTTTTTTTTTTAAATTTTAAAAAAAATTTTTTGGTTAATTTGTTTCGTCCGGCATAACTCGGGAACCACTAGCCCGATTTAATTGAATTAAATTTTAAAAAATTTAAAATTACAATTCCCTTAATCTGTTCATATATTGTTTTCCTATACAAGCAACAGTTTCCAAGTTAAAAATTAATATATAAAGGAAAAAACTTATTTTTTGCCTAAAGATTTAAATTTTTTTTTTTTTAAAAAATCCATAAAAAATCCAAAATGAAAAAAATGTCAAATCTTATTACTTTTACGTAAAGTCACATAACATATGAGCAAAATGAGACAAAGATCATGAAAATCGATGCACGCGTTTCGCTTTTATTCGCAATTGAGTAAAGGTATGAATTTCAAAAATTTGCTCGACATATGCACAACTTTGTCTATGGTAAGGATTTTTCTTTTTTATTACAAAAAAAATTAAAATTTGTTGGGTGACAAAAATATATGACTTTTTTTGATTTTTGATTGCGTTTTTCGAGCTCATGTCAAGGTTATCTATACAGAAAAAATTATCGCATCCCGAGTACATTTTGACTGTTGACTAGTGTAATCATTACTTAACAGCTATGCCTTGGCCAGGTATCCACATCAAGGTTACCACTGACGAGAGACTTAGAGTCGCCAAGAGCACCTTACATTCTTATAAAGCAGAATATGTCACACAGGATTTTATAGAGAGTAATTCCGATTGGCAATTCGGGTGACGGTGGTGTGCTGAATGCACATGTGACCATATGTGTTATCATTCCACATGTCTGTTGAGCATACTGCTACAAAATAGTCTAGTAAAGACTTCAACAACGAAGGCTCTGTGGTGCGTGGCATATGAAGCGGATACCAAAGCCATAGAACACTTTTTCTACTATAGATCAGCTTTCGAAAAAATGAGACTACAGTACGTTTTGTAAAAAAATAACTCTATGATACGATGGGTCGTGCTGGCAAATAGCTGCTACTTCGAGCCAGGCCAACAATTCAGGAACAGAACTCTCTCTTTCCGAACTAAAGCAAACCTGTAACCCACGCTTATTGTCTCCCTGCCTCCTAATGAAGCTGGAACATGAGTGCAGTGTACTCTCTCCTTGCGGACACCTCTCTTAAGCGGACACCTCTCATGAACGGACACTTTTTCCACTACCAATCCACTTCAGTCCTGTTGTGTGCATCTATCATAAGCGGACAAAATTCTCAGTGCCTTAGGTGTCCGCTTATGAGAGAGTACACTGTACTTACAAATGCTGATAAAGAGAAAGTTCACTCAAAACCGAAGTATTTGGAAATATTTTATTATTATCAATGAAAGTGGATTCTAATGTGATTCTGCTGGAGAAAATATACTTTTTTTGCATTCCAAAAATGAGTCACACCGAAAACAATGACACCCTTTTCACTTGTGTACTCACCAAATAACATAACTACAAGATACTTGAAATATCTCCCTCTTGGTATCTAAATAATGCATATTCGCATAGCCTTAATAGACTACAATGTTTTCCTTTCACCGACAACAATTCTGCATACACACACACACAAAAACAATGGAAAAATCCAGAAAGGAAACCTCACAAAAAAAACGTAAAAAAAAGCAAAACTTAAAAATGTTTTCATAATTCAATCCAATCATTGTTTCTGATGTAACAAATACCTGAACACGCACACAGACACACACACGCAGAAAAACATACATATGTACCCATTTAAATACACACACATGTTTGAATACATATGCGTACTCCTACGTATCCTTAATCTTCTTTTCTTTGTTTTCCCAAGGATAAGTACTCCGAAAAAAACAAACTGAATGAATTATTTGGGAATTCGTTTAGTTTGAGGTATCAACTCATTTGTTGAGAATATCCTCTCCAGAGTGGATTTATTGCAAAAATTTAATACATTTTCGTTGTTGTTGTATTTCTACGCAATATTGTATTATTGTCATATATTTTGTATAATAACTTTGTGTGTATTTGTTTGTTATGTCTGTAAAATTTACTTGTTTGTTATTTATGTAATATTTTTGTTTTTCAATTGACTTTCCGGTACAGAAAATTTTCAAATGTTTTGAAGTTCTTGTAGCAAATTAAATTATTTCAATGATTTTTATTTTTTTTCGTATACAAGGTTGCATCGTGATGGGGATTTTTCAAATATATGTGTTACGAAGTGTTTTATGAACATTATGTGAGAGACAGTAGTGGACAAAAATTATCCAATTTCTATACCGGGTACAGGTAGCCAGCATAACGACATTTCATACACCATCATGTACAGGGTTCTCCAACAAGAGGTGTTGTTTGGAATCATCCGGTATTTCGGTAGATGACACTTTATTTATTATTATTTATTCTTTGACATTTGACTACGCCATTACTAAAAATGGAACGATACACGCTTCAACAACGCAATGAAATTATTAAAATTCAGTCACAGTTCGCAAATCTAAAGCATTTTGGAGCGCAATACAGAAATTGGTTGACACATTCAAAATTGTTGTCGGTGTTTAGACAAGTTAGTGATGTGAAGAATAAAATCCGTGCACTTCGCTCAAGCATAACTGAGAATATTGGTGTTGTAGCCCAAAGTGTTGAAGAAAATCTAGGTTTGTCCATTAGGGTGGAGTGAAATTCAAAAAAAAAAAGTTAACCTCGGAAAGAGATGTAGTCTGGGGTCCTAATGAGGGGAAAAATAAAGAAAAAAAATTTAAAAAATTTTTAGGGGTCGCGCCACTCCCTCGAAATTTGGAAATTATCGCTATTTTGGCGTTGATTTTAGAAAAATCCTAAAAAGTTTTATGTCAATAAATGTTTGCAATAGCGTAAACAATGAAATAAGGGCATGAAAAAATTTAAAAAATTTTTTCTCATTGTTCAAAAATTTCAAACGGTAAAATAAGTCAAATCGTCCCTTCTTCAGAAAATTGACTGAACAATGAAATCGCCACCAAAGCTACAAATATTAGTCGATTATCCTCATATTTGCCTCAAATACTTTTGTTTGGGCACTGAACAAGCTCAAACTTTTAAATTTCGAATAAGTTAAGTCGTTAATTTTTAGGATTTTTCTAAAATCAACGCCAAAATAGCGATAATTTCCAAATTTCGAGGGAGTGGCGCGACCCCTAAAATGTTTTTAAAATTTTTTTCTTTATTTTTCCCCTCATTAGGACCCCAGACTACATCTCTTTCCGAGGTTAACTTTTTCAAATTAAAAAAAAAGCATGTTTTCACTCCACCCTATTGTCCATTCCTCGTCGTTCTTTGGAATTGGACATTCCACAAAAGTCATTACACCGTATTTTGCATAAAGGCACTTATAAAGTTCTGTTAACACAAGAACTCAAGTCGGCCGATCATCAACAACGTCGTGTCTTTGCTGATTGGATCCTTGAAATGCATGAAAATGATCCGAAATTCCATCGAAAAATCATCTTGACTGATGAGGCCCATTTCCACCTCGGTGGCTACGTCAACAAGCAAAATTGTCCCATCTGGGGATCGGAAAACACCAGAGTTATTGTTGAGAAGCCTCTCCATACGCAACGTGTGAGTGTTTGGTCCTGTTTATGGTCCGGCGGTATCATTGGACCTCACTTTTTCAAAAATGAAGTTGGATCAATAGTTACGGTGAATGGATTGTGCTATCGTGAGATGATTAATGATTTTGAAAATGAATAGATGCGAAAATGGAAAATCTGGTTTTGTTTGAATAAATTGAGAATTTATGTAAAGGTGGTCTCTTAAATGCTCTTCTCCCGTCCAAACAAGGATTCGGGGCCCGTTTTTTTATTGCTGATTCTTAAAGCAAAAATTATGCGGAATCCAAAAAAAAAAAAAATTAGCCAGGAGCTTCTGTGGAAAATCGGAAAATTTAATTTTTAATTTTTTTATTAAAGCCTGATTCAATAGCTTTTCATCGAGCTATCACTCGTTGCGATCAGTTTAGTATTTTTTTTTTAAAACAACTTTGAATGAGGTCCCTTATGAAGAATTCTTCAATTTTGTCACATGACAGTGGTTTACACCACCACTAAAGCAGTCACTATCAACACTAAAGAAAATATGTACGTACATTATTTTTTTGATGGGCAATCGATTCAGACTATTTATTTTAAAATCGGAGAGGGGTCGTCCAAAAATTTGCCAATTTTGATCGTTTTCATATGGAAGTGCTCGATTAATGATTTTTTATGGTTGGAGTTGGATGATATTGATCTGGACAACGTTTACTTTCAACAAGACGGCGCTACGTGCCTATCGAGGACATAGGGCAGCCACTTTGCGATTTGCTTATGGACAATTTTATGAAAAGCATATGGTCCTGTAAGCATGGCCGTGTTGGCCATTTGGCTGATGTGGTTTTTCATTATTAACGGCATACCTTCCTCTTTTTTATGAAATAAACATCCGATCATTTATCTTAAAAAAATTACATTTTCTTTGAATACCAAAATAACACCACTTGTTGGAAAGCCATGTACAAACAAAATCTGATTGAGAATTAAGGCTTCACCAAAAGTCTTCTAATATATGACCCAGGATTCCAAAATAATAAAAAAACATCCACAAACAGGGAGGACCCCCAAAATATATGATACCTGCGGAGGACAATTTACAATTTGAAATGGTCGATTTTGTTTTGATTTTTGTGAATTAAACAGAATTCATGTCGTGGAATGCTACACTCCTCAAGGACAAGGAACTATCGTGAATAGTCATGTATAATTGCATCGCACGTTTATCGGTCGACATTTTTCTCACCCCAGCCAATCTCGTTATTATATTCTACCATTGTACCTTCGGTCATTGGATTGTGCAGCTCTGGAAGCCAAAACGTAAACACGATCAGGATCATATTTGTTATTTCAAACGATTCATAAGCACCCGCCAATAAATTGGACGATAGGTGCATACTTTGTTTGACTAGCTGCCAATTATAGTTCAAAGCGGGATTGGGGACCAAATTGCTCAATGTTTCGATGTCCTTCACTAAACTCGCTACATTTTTTCCAAGAGTTCTGTAGACAATTGTGGGCCGTCTTTATTTGCTTCAGTTTTTTTTTTTTATTAAGAAAAACCTACAAATATTATCCTGGCAATTAATACTCCCTAAAGCTGTAAGTCGTAATTACTTTAAATCGTTATACGAATAATGTTATAATTCCTCCTCATTTCATTTCTTGTTCGTTTATCTTTTTCTCTTTGTTTATTTACAAATCGCATGTTTATTATTAAGCTTTTATGAATTATGGAGTGTCATATCCAGGAATTTCAATTGAATGTCAATTTAATTTTTTTTGTTCTTTCTCTCTCTCTCACTCTCCCACCCATTCTTTCAACTGTGACATCGCTGGGGGTTTTGGTTTGTCACATTTTGATTTGGTTACAATGTAGTCAAAATCATATTAATTTTAAATCAGCTTTCAATTAAAATGCCTTTGTTAGACGTTAATAGAGTTTCAATGACAGTGTCTGTGCGTGTGTCTGCTTGTGTTTGTGTGAGTGAGTGCCAATGTGTCAGGATCATTGTTAAAATACATACTCACACTGCGACACATACATATACAAATACACCTGCAGACACAAAGGAACTCTTGTCCCTGCGAATAGACTTCCTCACACACACACATACATACCTACTTACATAAGGCAACATGAAATTGATGTTTACATAAGATGAGGAATAATTGAATAGGTTTATGTACCTGCAAAGAGAAACAAAGTAGAGAGAAAAAAAAACGCATTAATTTAATGATATTAATTATTTAATAAAAATAAGAAGAAGAAGAAGCATTAGTAGTATTAGACTTAAGTCATTATTCCTTCAATGAAGCAAAGAGATGAGATGAACTGGCAAATAACATGGATTAATTCTAATAACATTTACACACATGCATATATTTAAATAAGCTTAAATACCTTTTTAAGGGAAAAAAATCATTGGTTCATTGCTCCGTGTCTGATGTAAGTTTTGTATACGCTACGAAATCAATTGCCAGGATTGGCTGTGCCTCGGACAACTAATAAGTTAGTCAATGACTTTACTGTGTGGGGGTTTCTTTCTGGCAGAAGAGTATTATTTAGTTGATGAAATTAAAATATCGTATATTAAAATACACCAAGGCAAAGCTAACATTGGGAGGAGACTACCATATAATATTCACGTATCTAAAGATAACTTACTTATTTCCCTTAACATTCCATGAAGGAACAGACCGGGGAACTTCTCTCGAATCAGTGAGCTGTGTACGATATAATTTGTATACTCACAGACCGGAACCCACTGTTTAAAGCCGAACGGTTAATGTTTTTCTGGAGAAGTTTGACATGGCTTAGAGATTCTTTTGTTACTCGTAAAGTCGCCAGCATTTAAGAGGTGGAAGCAGCCGCTGAAAAATGCTTCATGGTCTTACCGGATGGGGATTAATCGTTTATAAGGCCACTATATTATTTTCACCACACCGAGCCAAAAGTACAACGATTTTTTTAACCATGTGTCTGGTTAATTTTTTCATGGTAAATATTTGATTACAAAGTCAAAATAACGTTATATAAGGTCAAATTTACATGAAAAATAGTTGAGTTAACATTATATAAGGTTGATTTTTTCGAGAGAGAGGCTGACAAATGTGCGAAATAAAAAAACAATTCACAGATCATTCGGCTCTGTTGTGTCGAAGTTCTTGTACTGCTTTGTGTTTGACGAAGTTCAGTATTATGTTACACGAAGTTTCAACAAATGCGATTATTTCCCCCACTCTTTTTCCACTCTTCCTTTTCTCTCAAAATGTGAGCACTTAATCTCGCTCTTTCAAAAAAACCACCACCAAATGCTATCTTCACTGCTTGTTGAGCTGTTTCTTTGTAATGCACGTGTTTGCTTTAGTGCTTGATTTTTTTTGGATATGCGCTACTAAACAGTAGTTCTCGTTCACTCGCATAGAGTTAGGACTCTTATTATACCAAAAATTGCTGCAGAAATAATTGCAAATGGGTAACGATTAAGAACTGTAACAGCTTCCGAAACCTTGCCTGCAATCAAAGCAAAACATTTTTTTGGAAAATTTATATTTCAGCAAAGAAATATAAAATTGTTAAATTGAGCATGCATTGTTTCAATAAATTAACAATGAAATTTTTATATTAACAATTTTCATGGTTAAAAAATTGAACAATGCATTGTTAAAACAACAATAATTATTTTTATATCAACAAGTTTCATGGTTAAAAAATTCAACCAGGGAGTAGTTAAAGTAACTATTATTATCTTAATATATATTTACCCTCGACACTGATTCACTGATACACTGATACACTGATACACTGATACACTGATACACTGATACACTGATACACTGATACACTGATTCCCTGATTCACTGATTCACTGATTCACTGACTCTGTCACGCAGGAATTTAAATAGGCATTCTATAATAATTCTATAAATAATAATAATAAAAAAAATAATATTTTTTTTGTACAGAAATTGTGTTTTCCCCAAATTTTTTTTTACCAAATTTTTTTTTTTCCAAAATTTTTTTTTCTTACAAATTTTTTTTTTACAAAAATTTTTTTTTCCAAATTTTTTTTTTTCAAGAAATTTTTTTTTTCCAAATTTTTTTTTTCAAGAAATTTTTTTTTTCCACATAATTTTTTTTTTCATGAAAAATTTTTTTTTCAACAAAATTTTTTTTTTCAACAATTTTTTTTTTTTTCCACAAAATTTTTTTTTTCAACAAAATTTTTTTTTTTCAACAAAAATTTTTTTTCCACAAATTTTATTTTTTTTCGAAATTTTTTTTTACAAAATAGTTTTCTCAAAATATTTTTTACAAAATTTTTAAAATTAAGTAACAAATACTTTCTCAAGCAAAGTGCTGTTAGCTAACTTTTCTTTTCACCGAAAACGTATTACGAAAAACTTACTGGTAATAGGGATACATAAGGAATTTTAATATTAAATATCCATTTGACAATGAACGGATAAGAGACCCTGGATAGACGTGTACTCCGGCTAATTGTTCTAACATCAGGGAGAAGACGACGGATATCTGAGGAACAGCGATATACAAACCACATTTCGGCGATGCGGAAGGGAGACAATAGATTTGGATACCCTACTATCCCCTATAATCACCACCGCTCTCCTCTGTACACGGTCCAGAAGCTGCAAAGATGTCCCATATATGGGAGTTGTATTCCATTTTAGGTCGGATGTAGGTGGTGTATTTTTTATTGTATTTTTTGCACCGCTTTAAAAATCCTAAACACTTGAATGCTTCTTTCGACACTTCGAATATGTGGCTAGCCCAGCGAGCATCACCCTGTATCTTCATGCCCAGAACATCAAGAGTGTCTTATTCGTCGATATCCACACCACCCATAGATATTGACGGCGATGCTGGATCAGTGGAACGTTTGTGTGACAACAAACAGAACCTTGTGGCACTCCTGCGGTCAAATTATGCTCGTTCGATAAGATCCCATCTATAAGAACTCATATAGAGCGATCTCTGAGAAAACTCGATATGAGTCGAGAGAAGGTATTACCGACACCAAATGCAGTAAGTTTTAATATGAGTGCTCCGTGCCAGACCCTATCAAACGCTTTGGAAATGTCAAAAGCCACGACCTTGCTTTCACCAAGGGCGTGAATAGATCGACTCCATCTCTTCGTAAGGAACGCCATCAGGTCTCCAGTAGATCGATTTCTACGGAAGCCATACTGTCGATCATTGAGAAGGCCGTTAGACTCTAAATACTTAACAATATGGTGATTAACCATGCTCTCCATAACCTTCGAGAGCGCAGAACATATTGCAATTGAGTGGTAGTTTGAAGGATTTGTAGTCTCTCCTCTCTCGGGGATCGGCTGAACATTGGCAACCTTCCAACGTGACGGGTAAATACCAGCACGGTACGACAAGTATGAAGAGATTACTCAATGGACGAGCTAGCGTCGATAAGACATTAGTGGGTATAGAAGATGAAAACTTGTCCCTTATCCTTTTTGCGAATGCCTTCCCCTGGGAGAATAAAGAACTTTGGCACAAATAAGCTTTTCGTGAAGAAACTTTTCCAGCACAATTGGATCTGGCCTGCTTACATAGCAGCTCACTGGTGGCATTTTTATTTAAATGACAATTTCTGAACGCTTACTCTTTGGATCTGACTTCATTGCGTGTCTGATTAAACTAACAGTTATTTAAAGGTTTAATCGAAGTAGTCTTCGATGGAATAACTTGTGGATGGAAAATGTTTGGTCTACAAATACTAAAAGACAAAATCGTTTTCTCAAATGATGATGTAGGCATTGTGTCAACGGGTTGGCTGAAGAAAGACGACCGGAATCAGAAAACCTAGCACAATTTTTGGGCGACGAAGACACGGAGCTGCGGCGGGACCTTAGGTCTATAAACCAATTGGAATATGTTTCGGCCATCTTCGAAATCGAAAATATTTGTCTGAGCAAACGACGCCATTCACTCACTGCCAAATCAGTTGCAGTATGAATTTGTGCTGATACTTCGAGGGAATTTCACAGTGGTTTATCATCAAATCCATTGCACTCTTATACAAAGTCGAAAGTTTACTGTTTGTATGGACTTTCCATAGATTGATTCGTTTCATTAAAAAAATAGGCAGTACGATTACTAACGAATTGATTGTCAATTTTTTTAAATGAATTTTTAAATTTACCTTGATTACAATGGAAATTATTTCTGTTTTCGACAATGCCATCCATTCCGATGCATCGGCCACCAATGATACAAAAAAACATATTTCTGATTTTTTGCAGATGATTTGATTTTCCGTTCAACTAAATTTGAAATATTTAATTATCAAACTGTTTCGCCCAGTTCATATAATAATGGGCCAGCAATTTTTTTTTTTGCCATAGGCTGACAAATCTCACCGAAAATCTCCACGGGCATTTACGCTGCTCCTTCTAATGGACACCCGTATATTAACACCGCTGGCAATTTTTATATAAATATTTGTGTGTGTATGTGTGGGTGGGTCCTCCCCCCCAAAAAAGAAAAAGGTCGCCTTATTATATTCACATTAATTTCATTTTCAATTATCTCGCCCAGTTTTTCGCGTTATTTGTTAATAAACTTTTTCTTGCTTAATTTACTCTCGCAGCCTTTTCCTGTATGCGGATATCGGACTTCACGCGCAGAAATATTTAACTGCCATTAACAATGAAACACATTTCGTTATTGCTGAGATTAAAATAAAATCAAAGGAAAAAACGAACCAACAAACGAGGGAACAATCAATTCATTACCCCTCCACGGGGCCAACAACGAAAAAAAAGGTCCAATTTAATTTGTCACAAACACTGCAATCACGGACAGTTGTTTATGAGGGGGGAAAACAGTTTTTATAGACGTTTTTTTCTCCCAGTATTTGGAGTCGGGTATACGGTTTTTGTTTTTTCGTTCATTGTTAACATAATTTTTTTCATTTTGTGTGTGTGTGTGCACCACTACAGATGTCATGCACACATACACGCCCACATGCAACCACTACATCCACATTTAGTTGTAGCCAGCATTGTGTGGTTTAGGGTATTGCGGATTAAATAAATTCTAGTGCGAAAAAAATCGTATGACGAGGTGTGAACGTTCGGGTCGACTCTGGAGTACTTTTTTTTAACTCTGGTGTACTTTTCTTACTTTACAGAAGAGTTCGAATCCTAAGAATTTTCTTACACTGATGTACTT
The DNA here is from genome assembly GCA_958296145.1 of Hydrotaea cyrtoneurina. Taxonomy (NCBI): domain Eukaryota; kingdom Metazoa; phylum Arthropoda; class Insecta; order Diptera; family Muscidae; genus Hydrotaea; species Hydrotaea cyrtoneurina. The sequence continues at coordinate 42,372,801 of OY282514.1, read as the reverse complement.
TACTTACTCTGGAGAAGAGTTCGAATCGTAAGAAGTAATTGGTAAATCGATTTTAAGTTTTATTGAAAATTGATTAGAAATTAGTTTGGATTTTCAAATATCTTTTTCAAAATGTATTTAACATTAAATTGCAAAATGCTCTTTTGGTGTACTCGAAAATAAGGGTGTCAAAAGTTTTCTTCATCGTCCATTAAGTGAGGGCCGACTTGTAAAGACAAACAAACTGTAGTCAAGCCGAATTTACTGTCTATGAGTAATAGAATAATAATAACTCGTATAAATACCAAAAATTCTGCAATAACGCTGTATCGTAAGCATCAGACGATTCTCTTCTGTAAAATTGACTTTTTGGCGCTTACGTCTTTTTCGCGATTCGGGCTCGATAGGCTTATCATGAAAATGGCGATGGTAAAAAAACTACAGACACATACAATTTTAAAATATGTTGTTTAATATACTTTGCTACAAGTCTGGGAAAAGGTCTTCGTATTTTAAGGAAATTCCAGGCTTTTACACTCCGTATAATTATTTCGATACCTGTATGTTACCCAGTTAATTTCAGGGGTATTCGGGTATTCTTGGATCTTTTTTGATTTCAATGTCCAGAATGGATCAAAATACCAAATTGTCAAAAAGAAGATCGTCATTTTTTAAATTTAAAAATCACACTTAAAGAGACTGTCACAATTATTTTTGTTACAATACTGGCCTCTACTGACTCCGAGATCTATGCGCAAATTGCCCTTTTCTAGTGAAACACAAAATATTTGTTTAATTACGTTGGTTTATAAAAAAAAACTACTTTGTGCGGAGTCAAAACCCATTTTAAAAATTTTTGGCAATAGATATTCATTTAAAATATTTATTCACACTTTTTAATCTTCCCAATTTCGGCTAAATTTTCTTCTTTTTTGCAACAATTTCCAAACATTTATTTCCTTGTCTACTGATTGTGTTTAAAACGTTTTCCCACCCCTTTTATAGTCTCCTCAATATTCTCGAATTGTTTGCTCTTTTTATTAAACTGCCTGTTTTGCTACGATTCGATAACTTTTTATATTTTACCACTTTTTCCTCCCGTTTCCACCTGTTATTGGCAGTCGTGTGGACCAAGTTTCCAAAAAAATCACGATATTTGATTATTTTGTATTTTGGGGACACGTTTTTCCCGTTTTCCACAAATTTTTGTGATTCGAGATTTAGCCGTTTTCCCTTTTTGGCCCTTTCTATAACTTTTTAAATTTTACCTGTCTTAACCTGTCCCTTTTTACCCTTCTTTCAGTTTTGTCCGCCCCTTGCGTTGATTTGATTTAGTTTTTCCCACTTTTTTTTATATTCTTTACAACCCAATTCTAACTGCAGTTGCCATGCATATTTATACTAGTGATTATTTTGTAAATTATTTATCATTTATATATTTCACCAGCTTTAGACACTTTTGGCAACTTTTCCATATATTCCAAAAACGTAATCGTTCCTGTCCACTAAAATGTTTTTCAGATATTTAGGGTTTCTCTCCATTTGTACCTTTTTTATGGCGTTTTTCCTCTTTTTCGTGACATCTCTAACTCATTTCCACCTGTTGTTGGCAAAAAATTGTTTAACCCCTTTTATCCCGTTTCGTGGACCAATTTTCCAAGATCAGAAAAAATCACAATAATTGCTTATTTTGAATTTCTGTGTATTTCGAAGAGTTTTGTGGACACATTTTCCCATTTTCATCCTCTTACAATACGAATTTACAAAAATTCCTTCAGCCGTTTGCTGAACACACAACGAATCAGTCAGTCACGCAAGCATTTTATATACTCGTATGTAGATTATTTCCCATTTAAAGTATAGCAGTTTTGACCATTTTAGTCCCCCTTTTCCATCACTCGATTAAAATTTATTTCAGACACATTTTTGTTTTTTCCCCTTATGTACCTTTTTTATACCGTTTTGGTATTTTTTGGACAGTTTTCGTCTCTTCTCAAACTATCTCAAAACCACATCTTTTTTTGGCAAAAATTTATTTCCCGTTTTTCTATTTTTGAACCCATCTTGGCCCCTTTTTTATCCCATCTCTAACTCATTTCCAACTGTTGTTGCCAATCGTAGTCGTGGACCAATTTTCCAACAAAAGGTTATGGGGACACGTTTTACCCATTATTAATCCCTTCCAATCTGAATTTCCAAAAATCCGTTCTTAGCGAATGTCTAGGGTGCAATGTCGTGGTTCTAGTTTCAGCCGTTTGGTCAGGACAGCGATGAATCACTTAGTCATAAATAAAACTCGGAATCGAGATAATTTTCCGACTCCAGTCTCTGGCTCTGGGCAAATTTGTCAGACTTCGACTCCACAGTCTTGTCTGATTGTATGCAAACATATTTATGATTCTATGCAATTTGATTACATAAAATAATATATATTTGTAAGTAAACATATATATGTTTATGTCCAAATTCAATTCAATTTATTTTTTATTTAATATTATAAGTGCTTAATTCTAATATACATTGTAAAGAGTTCAAAAATATTTCTTTTCCTCCTTAATCTTAATATATATTTACCCTCGACACTGATTCACTGATTCACTGATTCCCTGATTCACTGATTCCCTGATTCACTGATTCACTGACTCTGTCACGCAGTACGTAGGAATTTAAATAGGCATTCTATAATTCTATAATAAACTAGTAAGTTGTAATGCGCCTATGGCGCCCGTTAATTTGCTTGAGAAAGTATTTGTTACTTAATTTTAAAAAATTTTTAAAAAATATTTTGAGAAAACTATTTTGTAAAAAAAAAATTTCGGAAAAAAATAAAATTGGAAAAAAAAAATTTGTGGAAAAAAATTTTTGCTGAAAAAAAAATGTTTGTTGAAAAAAAAAAATTTTGTTGAAAAAAATAATTTTTGTGAAAAAAAAAAAATATTTTGTTGAAAAAAAAAAATTTTGTCGAAAAAAAAAATTTTTGTTGGAAAAAAAAAATGTTTGCTGAAAAAAAAAATTTTTGTTGAAAAAAAAAAATTTTGCTGAAAAAAAAATTTTTGTGGAAAAAAAAAATTTTGTTGAAAAAAAAAAATTTGGGGAAAAAAAAAATTGTAAAAAAAAATTTTGGTAAAAAAAAATTTGGGGAAAACACAATTTCTGTACAAAAAAAAAATATTATTTTTTTTATTATTATTATTTATAGAAAATTATAGAATGCCTATTTAAATTCCTACGTACTGCGTGACAGAGTCAGTGAATCAGGGAATCAGGGAATCAGTGTATCAGTGTATCAGTGAATCAGTGAATCAGTGTCGAGGGTAAATATATTCTATAATAATAATAATAATAATAAATAATAAATAATAAAAAAAATAATATTTTTTTTTTGTACAGAAATTCTGTTTTCCCCAAATTTTTTTTTACCAATATTTTTTTTTTCCAAAATTTTTTTTTTCAAAATTTTTTTTTTTACAAATTTTTTTTTTTACAAATTTTTTTTTTTACAAAATTTTTTTTTCCAATTTTTTTTTTTTCAACAAAATTTTTTTTTTCCACAATATTTTTTTTTCAACAAAATTTTTTTTTTTTCCACAAAAGTTTTTTTTTTCAAGAAATTTTTTTTTTTCAAGAAAAAATTTTTTTTTAAACAAATTTTTTTTTTTCAACAAATTTTTTTTTTTTAAGAAAAATTTTTTTTTTCAACAAATTTTTTTTTCCACAAAAATTTTTTTTTTAAAAAAAATTTTTTTTTTCAACAAAATTTTTTTTTTCAACAAAATTTTTTTTTCCACAACATTTTTTTTTTTCAACAAAATGTTTTTTCCATATTTCAACGGGCGCCATAGGCGCATTACAACTTACTAGTTATTAATAATTTAGTGTATAAAATATTTATGTTTTAAATATTTACAAAATGGAGGCAAAAAATTCCAAAAACCTATTTGAATATATTTTTTATGTCCAAATATATATATATTTGTCTACATACATTTATTTACAATCATATTTTTATGTCTGCTAATGCTCTTTCAAAGAGGCTCCATCTATAACAACACATACGATGGAGTCCGGCTATGGTGGAGTCCGTGAACAGAAAACATTATTACTCCAATCGAACCGAAGCGACAAGGGGATATGAGGGGAGCCCTGGCGTTAAAAGTATTCACACAGAAAAATGGGTCAAAAGTGGAGATAAAATGAATGGTGACAATCAAATATTTCTTTCTGATATTTTCCGCTCATTTTACGAATTCAAATATTCATTTTATATTTTTGTTACAGCGGAAATATTTTCCCCTAAAAAATGAATACAAACAGATCTGCCATTGTCTCCAATGCACAAGGCAAACTGTCAACGATTCTCTTCCCAGTCGGTAACACTCCGACATGACCTGTCTTTTTTTTTTTTAAATAAATGCGTAGTTTGAATATTTCAAGGTAAAGGCAAACGGCTTGATAAACTCAAAACACACACATCTCCTTTTATAGAGGAGTTTATGGAAGGACACAAACATCAAATCCCGACCAAACCAACAAACCGAAGCAATAAAAAAATTTACAAATTACATAAAAATGAATGAACATATAAAATAATATGAATGTACGTACATAATACAAACATGCATTGCTTTCGTACGTATACATTTCATGGTCCTCTTTGTGCTACTGTTTCGGGTCGAAGCAAAAACAACCCACAACAACAACAACAACAAAAAGAAGCACGCAAAAAGCAAAGCCAACGAATAACGCGTCCATAAGAGGGAATCATGGCTTACAATGGCTAACGACATCATGGTTTATTACAACATACAATTCATTTGTAGTCTTTGTCTGTGCGAGTATTTGTGTCTGTGTGTTTTAGTGCAAAAGTACATGAGTATGAGTGGCTGTAGTCCTTGCTGCCATGTCACCAATCATCCCAACTCTATTCTGCCAAAGAGTAAAATTCCACATTTCTTTGTGTAACGTTTTTTTTTTGTTGTTGCACAATGGACATACAGTTGCTGGCAAATCTGAAGTTGTTTCCGTTTCCTTTTCTACTTCATAGTTTTTTGTGACAAATTACTGGCATAAATACGTCTGAAAAGCTTAAAATATCACATTGACATAGAACACACACAGGGCTGTCATCTTTGGCCCAATGATTTGTTGACATCCATGCAGACGTCCATAAATATGCGAACAGACGAAAATGTGTCATATTCAAATTGTTCAAATCAATTAGGACAGCTTAATTGGCCATGGTGACATTTATTTGAAGGTTCTAATGAAACACTGAAGTAATTTATTAGCATCTCTAGACTCGGGAAGACAAGAAAGAAAGTAATAAGGAATGAAGGAGATAAATCGTGATTTTTTTTTATGGCAATTTATGAACTCTTATATGTTTGGCCTAAAAGTGAACATTGGCCTCTGGAGAGCCTTAGTATATTTAAACCAAATCATTTCAAGACTTCTGCTGCGAATGGTTTGAATCGAAGCTAAAGATAATCTAGAAGGCAGACGACCTAAGTCTCTTGTGATTTTTTCTCTCAGAGTGAAGCATTTTTGATCTGACCTCAGTTGTCTACATCCTTGTTTCCACCCTTCGAAAATATGACAAGACCAACAAGCAGCAACCTGCATCGTTTCAGTTTATGTCCAGAACATCGAAAGTGTATTTTGCCTCGATATCTCGATTACAAGAAAACTCACCAATTGCCGGAATTAGACCGTCGTAAATATTTTTTTTAAAAAAGGTCTAATTTATCGGAAATTTCCGATAAATTAGACCTTTTTTAAAAAAAATATTTAAATTGTTCTGAAAACAGTAGAGCTACAATTTTTTCTACCAGTGATAGGAAATAAGTTAAGTTACAACACAAAATTTATTTCGTCCAAAAATCTTGAAAAAACAGTTATGATCATTTCAACTTTTAAAAATTAACTAAAAATATCATAATTACTAAATTCTGAAAAATCCCATTTTGGACCACCCTGTTCTCAGTGAAATAGTTAAAATAGAGTTCTAATTTTTTGGCTCCCGAGGTTTACTACTGTCTACTTTCATATGAGTCTAATAACTTTAAAATCGGAGAACAAAAACCAAAAGGAGTTTTGGCCGCTATCTCAAAATATTGACCACAGTGCGTCGTTTTTTTTTTATTATGTTTTATATCTGCTACTGTGAATTTATGTTTGCAAACACTTTATTTTGATTTTAATTGATTTAATCTCGAATAATCGGAATAGATTTTTAAGATACACACACTTGCCACAACATGTGATAATCGTATCATAAATGTATAACCACAGAATCATTTCACCAAAACATAAACAATCTCGCAATAGAACGAATATTTTAAAGATGAAGAAAAATGTCGAGAGTGAAAACTGCACTCAAAAGAATATTTCGAAAATGGGTTTCCTTTGCAGCAATCACACACATACTACCAAGCATATGTATTTCGTATATATATGTATGTGTGTATGCGGTATAGCAGGGATGGAATTGTTATAAGGCCTTTCAATAATTGGATGGACTATATGAAATGTCATATATAGTCTCGTTCAAAAAATCGTACTTTGTCGGAGAAGGCATGACTGCAGGCATAATAGTTTAGGGCGGGGCAAGTATAGTAAAAACGAAAACGATAACTACGGGAACTTCTAAGAATATTCTACAAATAAACTTAATATTTATGTGACCTTTTACCAAAAAAAAAAACCGTTTCAGTATTGAATTCTGGCGAAAAACCTAATAAATACCCATGCACAGTGGCCCAAAAACCAATTTCATCGGCCAAAAGTTAGTAATTTTTGGTCTAGAAAATATTTTTGAGTTTTGTAAAAAACTGGTTGTAGCCAAGGAGTAAGGGATTATTTTAAGCTATTAATATTAAAAACCGAACAATGGGTTACATTTTAGAAAAATATCCAGAGTTGACCACTTTTCATATTTTTCAATTTTGAAGGGGGAAAATTTGTATTCTTTTTTTTTTAAATTTCGAATGTAAATATTTCTATTGCGCATTAAAAAATTGTTTATTTCATGTTACAAATGTTCACTATTTTCAGATTTTTATTATTTAAATTAATTTGATTTCTCCACTTTGACGAAATGTAACTTATATCCTTTAGCAGTTATGGTACTCGATTTTAATTGTATTATAAAGTATGTTTTCTTAGCTTTATTATGATGTTAACCTTCCAGTTGTACCAAATGTAGTGTGGTTGTAGCACATATTTTAAAAAATATCGATTTGCGCGACCTGGGTTTTTTTTTGAACAATAGTTTCTTGATATACATTTTTTTTATTTTTCTGTATTTTTCGTTTTTGCCAAACGCTTTGTTGATTTTTTTTCCTCCCAAACAAATTGACCCACCCTATTGTACTTAACATACGGTCTAATCGGAGCTGCATTCATATCAAAACATTGACCGTTTCGCGAAATGTTTGACAAGGCTCATGGAAAGTGACCATAAAAACCTAAACAAACCGATTTCATTGAAATTGCCATAGAAGTTTTCGGTCTTAATTGGATAAATCGGTAGGTATATTTCTGTGGTTTCCCAGTGTATATTTGTCGATTTTGAAGTTTTTAAGCCAAATTGCTAAATTTTTAATGCAGATTCAATTTGCCTAATCTTTGTGGGCGACTATAACACAGAAGAATCCGAGTTCGAAACCGGGTAAGACAATTAAACATTTTTTCGGCGACTGTTTCCACCTCGTAAATGTTGGCGACTTTACGAGTAAGAGAGCAATCTCTAAGCCACGTAAAAGTTCTCTAGAAAAGCATTAGCCGTTCGGAGCCGGCTGTAAACAGTAGGTCCCGTTCAGTGAGTATACAAATTATATCGTACATTCGAGAGAAGTTCCCCGACTGTTCCTTCATGGAATCTTTAGGGAAAAAGGAAGTAAGTAATTAACGGTTACTGATTTTTTTTTAGCAGAAAACAACTTTAGTGGAATTTTTCTAAAAATTGTTTTCATCATTAGCGACATAAGTCAACATAATTCTCACAGTTCGATTCCTTTCGCAAATAATAGCTTATATGCACATAAGTTGTTATTTGCGAAAAAAAAATTAAATTATGATTCGATTTCTTTCTTTTAATAACCGCTTAAAAAGAATTGTGTGCTTCTTTTTTGTGCTGGTGAAAACAACATAAATCATTATGTGTGTTCTCAGGGACAATATTCATTTTGAAAGAGAGATCTTTGACTACTTCCATTCGCAACTACAGAAAATAATTAGGCGGTAATGGGTAAATGAGAACAACGGGCAATGGCAACATCAACATCACCGCGGGATACCTTTGCAGGCTCAGAATCGAATAATCTACGACAGATATTTCCATAGACTATGCGAAAGGGGCGACTTATGGTTTGGAACTATTGCCAGTCCATCTCACAACCACTTGCTAGAGCACTACTGCCAAAGGGCTCTAAGAAAAGTGACCCAAAAAAAAAATTGGAACAAATGCTGATTTTCTTTTCATAATGTATTGGGGTTACAACTCTAATTATTAATTACTAGTAAGTTGTAATGCGCCTATGGCGCCCGTTAATTTGCTTGAGAAAGTATTTGTTACTTAATTTTAAAAATTTTGTAAAAAATATTTTGAGAAAACTATTTTGTAAAAAAAAATTTCGTAAAAAAATAAAATCTGTGGAAAAAAAATTTTTGCTGAAAAAAAAAATTTTTGTTGAAAAAAAAAATTTTTGTGGAAAAAAAAAATTTTTTTTTGAAAAAAAAATTTTTGTTGAAAAAAAATTTTTGCTGAAAAAAAAAATTTTTGTTGAAAAAAAAAATTTTGTTAAAAAAAAAATTTTTTTTGAAAAAAAAATTTCTTGAAAAAAAAAATTTGGAAAAAAAAAATTTCTTGAAAAAAAAAATTTTGTTGAAAAAAAAAATTTTTGTAAAAAAAAAAATTTGTAAAAAAAAAAATTTTGGAAAAAAAAAATTTTGGTAAAAAAAAAATTTGGGGAAAACACAATTTCTCTACAAAAAAAATATTATTTTTTTTATTATTATTATTTATAGAATTATTATAGAATGCCTATTTAAATTCCTACGTACTGCGTGACAGAGTCAGTGAATCAGTGAATCAGTGTATCAGTGAATCAGTGAATCAGTGTCGAGGGTAAATATATATTAAGATTATTATTATTGGGCATTTCCATGGAAAACGACCACTCGCATAAAAGAAAAAATTTACATATTTTTAATAAAAAAAAACGGTCAATCCATGTCAACAAGAAAATGACAATTATGAAAAAAAATAATTTATTTTTCATTTTTATCGATTTGACAACACTTTGATGTGAGCTTGGAACGTTCGGCGTTTATTTTGCGATTTTTTTTTAAACTCTTTCTTACAATTTATAAAAAGTGTTGTCTCTAGCAAGAATATACTCTTGCTTACTTTTGGTTGAAGTTTCGACTTTGTATGTTTCACAATACAAGTTTTGTGGATTAATTTAAAAATTAAAATTTTCGTTCACACCCGTCACGGTAAAAGTTGAAAAAGATTAATAAATTTGTTATTTTACATATAAAAATAATAACCAATAATAATAACAATAATAACCAACAATAACCAAGTCCGTTCTAGTAATAATATAAAGATGTTTTGTGGACGACATTCTTAATTTTCGAGTATTTAGTTGTGGGAAATATTTGGTCACACCCGTCACACCATGGATAACTCCAACGTTTTCAATGGAAGCCAAAAATAGTCAATAGATGCAGGGGAAGAAATTAAAAGAAATTACAGAAAAATATGGACAAAATATGAAAGAGGATATCCTAAGACAAATATGATGAAATCATTGGAAGTAAAAAGAAAAAGTTATCGAGAAAAAAAAACAAAAAAACAGACAACGGAAAAAGGATGAAAGACAAATTTTAAACAACATCAATATGGGCAGCGATAAAGCCAGGGATTATTTCAAAAATCTAGTAGAAAACAAAATAAAGTTAAACCCTCGTTTTTGACGCTTCTAAAGATGAAATAGTTGATGAATAGTAATTTTTTTCACAAGAGGAGGGAAGACGTCAAAACAATATTCAAAATTTCAAATAATGCATAAAAAAGAGCAGGTGTAGTGTTTGTTTGCTGTACATATTTAGCTGAATTTAAAATAATTACTTTAAAAAGTAATCGACTGGACTAGTCTTCACTCTACGATAGTACGGATAGCGAATAAATATGTCATAACATTGTGCTTGTGGGCTTATTTTTACATTTATTACATAAATTAATTCAATAAAAAGCTTTTGTACATTTAAACTTTTCGAGATTTCACACGAGGTCACAGCCGTCACAAAAGGAAGTCACACCCGTCACAATTTGAAAAAAGCATTTCTTTAGGAACAATTATTTTTTCAAAACAGTAAATATAGAATGCAATCAAAAAATGTTGAACGATCAACTTAAACAAAATGTTTGTGTAGAACATATTTACGAAAACTGTCCTAAAAGCAAAAACTCACCAAAAACTGAGTTTTGTAAGGTCACACCCGTCCAAATTACGAAAACCATTGTGGTTATTCTCATAATATTTGGGGAACTTTGCAGTGGGTAATTTTTCATGAATTGTTAGGGGGATTTTTTTTAGAATTTTTGTTGACATTTTCATATGGGGCTTTTGGTGGGATTTTTTATACACTCCATCATAGGATGGAGTATATACTAAGTTTGTCATTCCGTTTGCAACACCTCGAAAGAGTGATATATATAAAGTATATATATTATCGGTCAGTGTAACATTCTAAGACATTCTAGCGATGTCCGTCCGTCCGTCTGTTGTCTGTTGAAATCACGATAGAGTGCGAACGAACGCTAAGAAGCTGAAATTTTGTAGGAAGATGTTTTTTGCCCATAAGCAGGTTAAGTTCGAGAATGGGCAATATCGGACCAAAGGGGAAAAAGTTCCTCTTTACGGGACTAAATATATCCCGGCCATAATCAAATTTTTCAAATATTTGTTTGGTAAAATTGTTCTAAGTTTATATAATTTATAGATGGGGAAAAAAATCCCAAAAATGGGCGTGCTCATGGGTTCCGTGAACCCTTGGGGCCCAAAAAAGGGCCCATGATAAACATGCGCATATGGGTATCGAAGTGCAACGAAATTTACTCACGAACCCAAATATGCCTTTATTTTCATGATTTGCCTAATTTTTTTGATCCGGTTTCTGGGACTATCGGGTCACCAGCGGCCCAAAAACCGTCCCTTGACAAACACGGACATTTGGGTATCGAAATGCAACGAAATTTTCTCGCGAACCCAAATATGCATTTATTTTCATGATTTGGATAAAATTTGGGATCGGGTTCCTGGGACCATCGGGTCACCTGCGGCCCCTGACAAACATGGACATATGGGTATCGAAATGCAACGAAATTTTCTCACGAATCCGAATATGCGCCCATTTTCATGATGTGGATAAAATTTCGGATCGGGTTCCTGGGACCATCGGGTCACCTGCGGCCCAAAAAGCGGCCCCTGACAAACATGGACATATGGGTATCGAAATGCAACGAAATTTTCTCACGAATCCAAATATGCGGCTATTTTCATGATTTGGATAAAATTTGTGATCGGATTCCTGGGACCATAGGGTCACCAGCGGCCCAAAAACCGGCCCCTGACAAACATATGGGTATCGAAATGTAATGAAATTTACTCAGGAACTCAGAACTACATTCAGTTTAATGATTTTGGTAAAAGTGGGTCTCGACCGACGGGACTCGTAGGTCGCTAGCGGCCCAAAAATCGGTCCCTAATAAACATGGACATATGGGCATCGAAATACAATGACATTTTCTCACGAACCATAATATGCGTATATACTTATGATTTGGCTGAAATTGGAGATCGGTCCCATGGAACTGAAGGGTCAATAGTGCCCAAACCCGGCCCCTGATTAATACATCGACATTTACTCAGGAACTCAAAAAAAATTAATTTAAGTTAAGTAAATTTAATTTAATGATTAGGCCAAAAGAGTGTCCTATCTACGATACCAATGGTAAACATATGGGTATTCCATCAAAACTAAAGTTTCTCCCGATACCAAATCTATGTATATTGCATTTGGAAATAACATATTTTTTTTTTGCCTGAAGAAGTAAGAAGCATTTTGTTGCTTTTTATCCGTACTTCACTTTTTATGTACAAAATCTTGCTGAATGTTCCAATATCAAATTACCTACTGTTTCAATCTCAATGAGTTATTTCAAAGTTTCATCTATATCTGTATGTAGGTAAAGGCCCAGGTAGTTCTTGCAGACAGTAAGGTGCCCGAAAAAGGAAATGGGTTTCTACGTACCATTACTTTGTAAATGTATAAACAATTTAAAAATATGTTAAATTTAAATAAATGTTAACACTTTTAAAGCACTTACTTTCTTCATAGTTTTCTTATTTATTGACTTTTTAAGGATCCATGATGGAGGGTATATAAGATTCGGCCCGGCCGAACTTACTATTTGTCCACTTGTTTTTTATTTATTTTGGGAAATTCCTCATTTTTGGGGGGCATTTTTAATTAATAATATGGTGACGATTCGTCCAGGCCAACTCTTCATGTGTTACTTCAATTGCAAGGTAACACTAGCCAATACGAGCTAAATATCATTTGAAGCGGCTGCAGACTACCACACCAAACAACAATTAAAGGCCTTCTACAAGGCCTTCTCATGCCCACGTTATTATATTTTACGAAGTGCATAGCACATATGTTTGGTTGTGGTTACACATTGCACAGTCTTAAACATTTAATAGAAAGGAGACCACAAATATGAGCAATATTCATATGATTACCATAACTTTGCTTTCGCTTCTCTCCACCGAATTGCATGTGAGCAGATTTCATTTTTGGCAAATCGTTTTGCCCTAAAATATTCATGTGCATCTTTATGTGAATTAAACATTCCTGTGTTTAATTTCCCAAATAGTTTTTTGCTGGAAACCATTTGAGTTTTCACAACTGGAGAAAATCTAAACTTTAGTTATGCTTCAATTATTAGTGTTGCGGTTGAGGCTTTAGGTTTTCTTTTTTTTGTTGGGTGTTACCCGAATCGCATGCACTTCTTTCACTTTGTGTGTCCTCTTGCAGCGGCAACAGCATCTTTCATTTTGTTCTCGAATAGAAATTTTGGTAATGTCATAATATTCCGATTGCCAGGCAGGAGCGTACGAAATGTTCAAATCATAATAAACTTTATGGAATTTAAGGCATGTTACGACTGCTCAAAGATTTTCAAATATTACATTCTTTGGGTTTTTGTGGGCAAACTGAATAGAAATAAATTGTTGTCCATTTGGCTGCCGACAACAACTAAGGCAACACAGGGACGGTAATTGAATGAAATTCTGTGCAGGACGAATAAATTGAAAAAAAAAACATTACAAAACATGTAAATCATTTTTATAGGGATCAAAGTGAGACAACAGACATTTTGGGAACAAAGGGTAAAAAGTAATTATTTTGTTCAAACTGTCCCAGAGAAAAACGCCACTAATTGATTTTCCAATAACTGAGCCAAAATTATATGAAAAGGTTTATTTAAATGACCTGAGGGTCGAATCTGCTTCTGGGAAACTGTAAAATAGCAAAAAAGTCACCAACATAAATTTTAGTGAGAATTTTATGTCAAAACTTATTAAACCGCACCATACCGCAAAGTATGTGGGCAGAGGTTGTTCACTTTCTTTCAAAGTGTGGGAGTTTTATTAATTAATGGCATAAAATTATGGAACAAGTATCTAAATTTGTTTGTTTGCAGCTTTGAAATGCTGAAATCAGCGGTTATGGCTGTAAATAAGTAAGAAATCTTGACTATTAGTTAGTCAGCGATCAACTATGAGGTTTCGAACTCTACTCAAATTTCAAAATGGAAATCAACCAGGGCACTATGATATCGAGGCCATCCAAAAGCCTGACATAGGGTTATATTGTTGCCACCAAAATTCGACTTTAGCAACGTCATAACATTCCATTTGTTTGACTTTTTCGTAATTAAAATTTGTTTTTATTATTTATCATTTTTTTTAGAATTTTCGTAAGTCAACTTAGAGAATCCTCAACCAAATTTGTCGGTGCGGTCTCCTCACTGAAAAGCCCGAAAAAATTAAACACAATCGCTTAGTGTCTGAACAGCAACCGTCTTGTGTTCTTGGTCTCAGGTTGAGCATAACACATGAATCGGTCGATGCCGCTAGCCACGGACAGAACCCTTCGGCGTTGAACAAAACAAGCGCAAAAAAGGTATTTTTTGTTGTTGTTGCCTTTGCCTAAGATATTTCGTCACAGAAGATGACAGAGCGCTCATTTGTGAGCCTATCCACACGCGCCACTCATAGTCATTCTCTGAAGACCGTTTGCCAAATGTTTTCGAAGTAAAAATCTGCAAAAAAATTAGCCACATGGTCTGTGTCACCAGGACCCGAAAATTCGAATATAAATTTACATTGTATTGTAATTAAATAAAAAAAAAAAAATAATTTTCTAGTTTGAATGTATTTTTTGTTATATCAACCGATTCCAATTTCAGCATAGAGTTGAGGTATTGATTGAATCGAATCGATCTTTCAAATTGTCCGGATATTTAAAGTTTTCGGGTACACGATCATTCCTACTTGGAGACCCGTCGGCAAGGCCGACTCAGGCCAAAGCTGATACCTCTCAGACAGACAACTAGAAAAACTATTGTTATATCTCTTATGTCAGGTAAATTGACAGATTTTTGAAGAATTGCGGATAAAAATTACTTTATTTTATATTGTTTTTTTCAAATCACATATCGTTCAGCTTTCAGTACAACTTTGCTCACACTACATTTCTCCAGGCGATGATTTATGTCCAGTTTGTATAAAAATAATTCGTACCCAAATAGTTCAAATTAGAAGAGTTATAAAGCCGACTTCATTCTATTCTGTTTGTCAGATATATTCGAGATATCGGCATATGAAATACAAATGAGTTATCATTCCTGGGAAAAATTCTTTTTTTGCGACTTAAATTTTTACAATTCAGATGTAATTAGAGATACGTGTAAAGTAGACCGATTTCTATGCCACTGTATCTTGTACAACTTTTTGTGATGGGTCGCTGTCTAAATAAAGACAGAAAGAATTGATAAGTGGCTAATCCCACACAAGCATGTGTATAGACATGACCCAGCAAACATATGGAAGATTCTGAGGCGTACAATTCCCTGAATTCCCGCCATGTGTAGGCGAATCCCCATGGCAATGATCTCCAAGGCGAATGATTGGCTATCGTAAAAATACACACATCCTGACATAATTTGGAAGTTTGCCCAACAACAAAATTATTTCTTTCGTAAATAAAAAAAAATAAATGGACGGCTATCACACAGCAGAACACAGATTCAAAACCGGATGAGACCATACACATTTTTCAGTAGAAATTGGAAAAGATTGTAAAACTTGTCTAGAAAAAAGCCATTAACCATTCGGAGCGGGCTTTAACAGCAGGTTCAGGTCAGTTAGTACACAAATTATATCGTAAAAAACAACTAACAGATTCAACGTCTGTTAAGGGAAATAATTAAGTAGAGAATTAACAATTTGCATTTTAAATCTTTTTTTTTAATACCACGATACCATTCAAGAGTTTCGTCGTCATACTTTTTATTAAACATCGAAACATAAGCCGCGAAGAATTGTATTCCAAACACTTTGGCGAATCTTCATGACGAATCGCCGAACAGTTCCAACTTTTCACATCGGTGATTTACCAATGATTCTCAGATGACAATCGCCGTGTTTTGTAAACTCGCAGATGATCCAAAAAGGTTTTTTTTGGGGAGTGGTGTGAAACCACATTCAAGCGATGTGATAATTAGGCTTTGTGGCTGTCACAGATGAGCCCTTAAATCTCCCCTCTCCCGAGTACCGGAGTGGAAGATGACGAAATTAAATATACAGCTGCTGCTGGGTCATACATGTGTACGTTTGTCTTCTTAAGTTAGATTAAGTAGCTACTTAAGAAAATATTTAAAAATAAAATCAGTGTTACAGCATTTAGAATTCTCCGTACACATTCGGGTTAGTCACTTTTTATGCGGCCATTGCTCCTTCCACCAGTGTATGAGTGCAGTTGAACTGATTACAAAAATCATAATGTTTTTAGTAATTTGCGTTTTTGATTTGATTTTTTTTGATTAAATTTTTTAATTTAATAAAAAAAATACATAAGTTTTTTACCATATTTTCTTATGCCCTACATTGTCTTTAGTATTCGAAAAAAATTCAAAAAGTGGGCTAATCACATATTTTCAAATTTAAAAAATCTAAAAATTAAAAATACGAAATATAAAAAAAATGTTTGCCCCTTCAACTGCAAAACGAAATCCACTTTGGAAATATTTGTCCGATTTCATCTTAAAATAATTCGCAACTCCTTGCCTACAACATATTTTTAAATTAAAAATATTTTTAAAAAATACTTATGTTTTGCAAATTCTAACAAACATCTAGAAAACCATGAGACTAATTAAATTGCAAATTCGTAATCAGCGTATCAAAATTAATAAAAAACAAGTGGACAAATAGTAAGTTCGGCCGGGCCGAATCTTATATACCCTCCATCATGGATCCTTAAAAAGTCAATAAATAAGAAAACCAGTGAAAAAGTTGCAGTCGGGTAAACCGACTTATATATACCCTCACCCTCATTAAAAACATACAAGTCTCATATTTCAAAGTATCGGAAAGTTAAATGTGTGAGTAGCTACCATCATTTGATGTAACATCTGATGAAAAGTCATAATAGCAACCTAGAATACCGAATGTTTTAGAAAAATATTGTATTACATGATTTTACAAAAAGGACGGAATATAAAGCAGAGTTTTTACTAGAAAATTGTATGTAGTTAAAGCTTTACTAAATATAGAGTTTCGGAAAGAATCGTTGATCGAGTTTATATAATTACACGATTTCTAAAGTGGGTGCAATGGTACATTTGTATGGGAGGTACCAGAAAAGGAGTTGCCAGACTGCCAAGTTTTTGTCCAAAACTTAGTCCAGTTATACCATTACTAAATACGGAATTTGGGCAGATCGCGTTGGTCGTATTGAAAGTATTACACGGTTTATAATGGGTGGAATGGTAAATTTGTATGACAGGTACCAGAAGGGGAGTTGCCAGACTTCCAAGTTTTTGTCTAAAAATTTGTCTAGCTATACTTTTACTAAATACAAAATTTGGGCAAGATCGCGTTGGGCATATTGGTGTTATTACACGATTTCTAAGGTAGGCGGGATGGCACATTTGTATGGCATGTACCAGAAGGGGAGTTGCCAGACTGCCAACTTTTTGTCCAAAACTTAGTCTAACTCTACTTTTACTAAATACAAAATTTGGGCAAGATCGCGTTGGGCATATTGGTGTTATTACACGATTTCTAAGGTAGGCGGGATGGCAGATTTGTATGGCATGTACCAGAAGGGGAGTTGCCAGACTGCCAACTTTTTGTCCAAAACTTAGTCTAACTCTACTTTTACTAAATACAAAATTTGGGGAAGATCCAACTAGGCGTATTGATATTATTACACGATTTCTAAAGTGGGCGAAATAGCAGATTTGTATGGGAGGTACCCGAAGGAGAGTTGCCAGACTGCCAACTTTTTGTCCACGACTTAGTCCTACTATACGTTTACTAAATACTAAATTTGGGCAAGATCGCGTTGGGCATATTGGTGTTATTACACGATTTCTAAGGTAGGCGGGATGGCACATTTGTATGGCATGTACCAGAAGGGGAGTTGCCAGACTGCCAACTTTTTGTCCAAAACTTAGTCTAACTCTACTCTGTCTATGTGTTACACTTTTGAGCCGTATCAAATGATATATACCCTCCCACCGTAGGGTGAGTGTATAAATAACTGAGTTTTTGGGCCGCTCGTGACCCGATAGTCCCAGGAACCCGATCACAAATTTTATCCAAATCATGAAAATAAATGCATATTTGGGTTCGCGAGAAAATTTCGTTGCATTTCGATACCCATATGTCCATGTTTGTCAAGGGACGGTTTTTGGGCCGCTGGTGACCCGATATTCCCAGAAACTGGATCAAAAAATTTAGGAAAATCGTGAAAATAAAGGCATATTTGGGTTCGTGAGTAAATTTCGTTGCACTTAGATACCCATATGCGCATGTTTATCATGGGCCCTTTTTTGGGCCCCAAGGGTCCACGGAACCCATGAGCACGCCCATTTTTGGGATTTTTTTCCCCATCTATAAATTATATAAACTTAGAACTTAGATGTAGTGAAAAAAAATATTTGAAAAATTTGATTATGGCCGGAATATATTTAGTCCCGTAAAGGGGAACTTTTTCCCCTTTGGTCCGATATTGCCCATTCTCGGGCTTAACCTGCTTATGGGCAAAAAACATCTTCCTACAAAATTTCAGCTTCTTAGCGTTGGTCGTTCGCACTCAATCGTGATTTCAACAGACAACAGACGGACATCACTAGAATGTCTTAGAATGTTACACTGACCGATAATATATATACTTTATAGGGTCGCAGATCACTCTTTCGAGGTGTTGCAAACGGAATGACAAACTTAGTATATACTCCATCCTATGATGGAGTGTATAAAAATTTGTTTGTAAAATGAATTAATGCAAATATTTTAAAATTAAGTAAAAATAAAAACTAAAGAATATGGGTTTGGGCTACAGTAATTGCATTTGGTGCGAAAGGTTTTTTAACGATTCGTAGAAAGTAAAAACGCAATTCTGCATACTTTCTTATGACCTACATTCTCTTTAATATTCGAAAAAAATTAAAAAAGTGGGCTAACCAGTTATTTTCAAATTTAAAAATCTGAAAAAGGTGAACATTTTGAATATGAAAAAAGGTTTTTTTTTCTAAAAATTAAAAATATAAAAAAAATGTTTGCCCCTTCAACTGCAAAACAAAGTCCACTTTGCAAATATGTGTCCGATTTCATCTTAAAATAATTCGCCACTCCTTGCCTACAGCATATTTCTAACATAACTCAAAGTTACAGACTTTTGGCCGATGGAATTGTATTCGGAACCACTGTGCGGTGTTATAAGTATTTTTTATAAACGGAAACATACCTGTAATGTTGAACAAATTTTGTATTTGGCCATTATCGCATTTTAAATTACCTGTAATTAGAAGATAAAAATAAAATTTCATTATGTTGTTCGAAAGATACAAATTTATAATGAATGCGTTTTCTTTGGATACCAATAAATTTGGCGGGGCAATTACGCCCAAGAATCCAGAGACAACAATTAAAATTAAATGGACATTTGGCTGGCTCTGCAATAAATGTCCCAAATGCCCAAAAAAAAACGAAAATCTCAAACAAAATTTGGTGTTTTTCATAATAAAAAAACTGACGGCGCGACTTTTTAATAGAGGGACCGATTTTCAATTCATTAATTTTCATATTTTGGCCTCTTTGGTTAATTTTTCATTTATTTTTGGAAAATTTTCCTTTTATTTTTGGGGCATTTTTCATAGAGCCCATTTGGATTAGTGAGATACATTCATTTCTTTTGTTCACGGGCACTGTTTTTTGGTGCCAATATCGCAACAAATAAAATAATTTTCTTTTAATTTGAATATGTTAACAGTGATTTATACGGATGAGCTCTTCAAAAACCCGCTTGCATACAACGTGGAACTTCTCTCAAAACTGTGAGCTGTGTACAAAATCATGTTTTGTATACTCAATGATCGAGACTTCCACTACACGTCCGAACGGAAGTAACGCCGGCTTTCACAGGGTGGAATCGGTCGTCGATAAATGTTTCCTGCTCTTAGCAGGCTGCCAAACCTGCGTTTGCTGTGTGACATCTGCAAACACTACCTACATCCAATAAATACTTGTGCATACATTCACTTGGAAGTCAGAGTCAGAGCAAATGCATAACAAGTCCCATTTTATTTGCAATGACACTTTGGCAATTGTTATATCTGTTTGAAATTCTTGTCAACATATTCCAGATGCCTTTGAAGTACTTGCAATTGTTTGTCGAACTCGAATTCAATTGGATTGTAATTAATTGTTGAAAACAATTAATCAAATGTCCTTAACAACTAGAAATATCTCTTAAAGTTTGGTTGAAATTCTTGAACTGACATTTAAATGGAAACTTTCGTCGAAAAACACAATTTAATTGGTCTGCTGATGTTGGACTTGTGATCAAGGGGCAATCAGTTGGGAGTACAGCACAAAGGCAGTCCAGGAAAGTTCAACTTCATATCATTCACATCATAATGGACCAACATAATGATATGATGCTATTGTTGTTGTTGTTATTGTTGTTGCTGTTACAGTTGCTGATGTTGCTATTGCAGTTGTAATGTTTACATGACCAACTTGTGCTGACATGTCTTTTCAAAGTCCATTGTATCAAGGATGCCCCAAACAATGATGTTGCTGTTGAAGCCTGCATGGCTGGCTGGCTGGCTGGCTGGCTGGCTTGTTGCCGGCTTGCATGCATGGGTGTTGTACAAGTGTAAGGACGAAGATTTGCTCTGTGGCTGTGTGTGTGTGTGTGTACATGAGAGCATGTGTCCATGTGTGATAATAGTAAACAAAAACATAAACTATGATACACCACCGCTACCACCTCAAACAATTGTCTGCTGCTCTTGTCCTCTGCCATTCGTTTGGAGTACGCAAAAGTCCTTGGCACAAGAGCAACACGAACTGCACAGGACGAGAAGAGCAACAACAACACCAACAAAATATAAAGGATACACTTGAAGATACGTGACAAGTGCAAGTACAGAAAGCGCTCACGTCATACACTTCAATGTTGTTGTCTTCTTCTTACTTCGTTTCTTGTTTTGTTTTCATGTGCTCAGAATAGGCAACTAGGCGCTGCTACAACACATCGTATTAAATTTTTTGTTGTTGTTGTCTTCGTAAGAAAGGAAAAAGAGATTTTTTTTATTAAATTTATCCAAAAAAAAAAATCATTTTTGTCTAAGAAATTCTTTGCACGTAATTGAAATGTTTGATAAACTTACTTTTAAATGAATAGACTTTATTTATAGGAGTAGCGGTGGTAGAACATCCAGACGCAGTCGTCGGTGTTTCCATTGGAAAACAATTCATTACATAACGTAGATAATACTTCAATATGCACAACTGGCGAACAAGATTTTAACAATTGGGAGAATAATGACTGTGATTTTTTTGTACTAAACTCTCTAGGTAAGGTAAATTTAAATATATATATGGTTCTGTTGGCCGAAACATGACTGGACTGATAAAAAATTGCAAAGCAAAAACATTTTTTCAGTTGTATAAAAGAGAGTCGGGCAAATATGGATCTTAACTGTTCCAAAATATACGTAAGATGCTGCTCAATTGTGGTAAGTGGAGAATACGTTTATTAGCCGTCGACTATACATGACTTCAATATTGACTATTTGAAAGCTTTTAACATTTTAAATCGGATTGGTTTTACTGTTTTTTTTTTTTTGTCGGAAACACTATTTAATTTATTTTTATTTTCATTTTTACTTTTTTATTATTTATTTTTTTATTTTTTATTTTTACTGTTTTATTTTTTATTAATATTTTTTTATTTTTTTTTTATATTTTATTTTTAATTAATATTTTTTTATTTTTGTTTTATATTTTTTTTATATTTTTTATATTTTATTTTTAATTAATATTTTTTATATTTTATTTTTAATTAATATAATTAATATTTTTTATATTTATTTTTTATTATTTATTTTTTATTTTTTATTTTTTATTTTTTATTTTTTATTTTTTATTTTTTATTTTTTATTTTTTATTTTTTATTTTTTATTTTTTATTTTTTATTTTTTATTTTTTATTTTTTATTTTTTATTTTTTATTTTTTATTTTTTATTTTTTATTTTTTATTTTTTATTTTTTATTTTTTATTTTTTATTTTTTATTTTTTATTTTTTATTTTTTATTTTTTATTTTTTATTTTTTATTTTTTATTTTTTATTTTTTATTTTTTATTTTTTATTTTTTATTTTTTATTTTTTATTTTTTATTTTTTATTTTTTATTTTTTATTTTTTATTTTTTATTTTTTATTTTTTATTTTTTATTTTTTATTTTTTATTTTTTATTTTTTATTTTTTTATTTTACTAGCTGACCCGGTCCGCTAGTAGAGTTAGAGTTGTATTACACATATTTATATAGGAAAGGGGAGTTTTTATCCCTTTTGCCATTTTCACCCCCTAAATGTAGATAAATCCAAACAATGTGTAGCCTATGTTACTCGCGGGGTTATTCGGAAGATTCCCTGAAAATTTCATCAAAATCGGTCTAGCCGTTTTCGAGTCCATACGTTACATACATACACAGATCCATTTTTATATATATAGATAGATAGATAGATAGATTTTATTTTGTATTTTTTATTTTTATTTTTTATATTTTATTTTTTATTCTCTATTTTCTATTTTTTTTTATTTATTAATAATTTTCATTAATCACAATACAAAGTAAATTTATATTTTGGGTCCAAGGGTAAACCAAGACCATGTGGCTAGGCTTTTGCAGCGACAGACCAAAGCCTCTGGTGGGAATCGAATCCACTGATAGGCAAGCACGCTACCAACTCGCCTACGCTTGAAACATTATTTGTTAACGGTTAACATGACGTCAACCATACTCTGCAGTCAAAAATCGTCCAACTCCATGTTCAAAATCTCCCTCCACAAATAATTATTTTTTACGTCACTGAAGCCCTCACCGTTAACCGAAACGGTGCTTCCAGCATCATACAGGGTTTTCCAACAACAAGAGTTATTTTGGTATTCAAAGAAAAATGACATTTTATGAGAAAATGATCGGATGTTTATTTGATAATATAGAGGCATACAAAAGAAATGATTGAAAAACAACATCAGCCAAATGGCAAACACGACCACGCTTACAGGACCATATCCTTTTCATGAAATTTTCCATAACCAAATCGCAAAGTGGCTGCCCTATGTCTTCGATAGCCTCACGAGTTCTATGTTTGAGGTCTTGAATCGACGCTGGGCTATTGGCGTAGACCTTATCTTTCATGTGGCCCCAAAGGACGTCGCAAGGTGTGAAATCACAAGATCTCGGTGGCCAATTGTGATCACCACGTCGAGAGATAACACGGTCCGGAAACTGTTGCCGTAAAAGAGCAATGGTTTCCTTGCTTGTGTGGCAGGTTGCTCCGTCTTGTTGAAAGTAACCGTTGTCCAGATCAATATCATCCACCTACGACCATACAAAATTATGAATCATCTCTCGATAGTGCAATCTAGTCACCGTAACTTCATTTTTGAAAAATTGAGGTCCAATGACCCTGCCGGACCATAAACCGCACCAGACAGTCTCATGTTGAGGATTGAGAGGCTTGTAACAATAACGCTTTGGTTTTCCGAGCCCCAGATGCGACAATTTTGCTTGTTGACGCAGCCACCGAGGTGAAAATAGGTCTCATCAGTCAAGATGATTTTTCGATGGAATTCGGGATCATTTTCATGCATTTCAAGGACCCAATCAGCAAAGACACGACGTTGCTGATGATCGGCCGGCTTGAGTTGTTCTGTTAACTGAACTTTATAAGCCTGAAGACCCAAGTCTTTATTCTGAATATGGTGTAATGATGTTTGTGGAATGCCCAATTCCAAAGAATGACGAGGAATGGACAAACCTGGATTTTCTTCCACACTTTGGGCTACAGCATCAATATTCTCAGTTGTTTTTGAGCGACGTGCACGGGTTTCATTCTTCACATCACTAACTTGTCCCAACAGCTTGAATTTTTCCACCAATTTCTGTATTGTGGTCCGACAATGTGCTTCACGGCAACCCAAAAATGCTTTAGTTTTGCGAACTGTGACTGGAAGATTTTCACCATTTTCGTAGTGAATTTTAATAATTTCCATGCGTTGTTGAATCGTGTATCGTTCCATTTTTAGTAATGGCGTAATTTCTACTTGTCAAATGTCAAAGTATAAAAGCTTTACAAGTGACAGCTGCCGAAATACCGGATGATTCACATTAACACTTCTTGTTGAAAACCTCATCTAACAAAAAAAAAAAGATCTCAATTGTTACTCTCTGAGGTTGAGGTTCCTGTCTCCAGATGCAACAGTATTGCTTGGTAACATAGCCACCGAGATCAGAATTCTTTTCGTAGGAAATAAATGATATTTCCAGAAAATCGTTGTCTATTACGGGCAGTCCCAACTGAGAAGCGATAACGTAACGGATTGTACTTGTTGAGCCAATTGGACCTTTTGAAAGATTAATGTGAGGTCTTTATGGAACATTTCCATCAGGCTGCTGCGTGAAATGTGGAGTTGTTCAGATCGATTTTTTTTATGACTCACAGCTGCAGCATTAGGGGAAGAATTTCTCCACATTGCAGTCTCTCTGTGAATCTCGAATACTATTTTCCGAAAAGGATGAGTTGATTATGCGATTTGCCAAGCATCTGGTTAAATCAAATGGTACAATTAAATCCTTCACAGACTCTTCCATCTCTCTCGTTACCACATATAGACTTATCTAATACATCTAAAATAGCTGCATAATCATTCAATATCAAACTTTGCCGTAGTAATATTTTAGAACACATTTGTAATTGAAGAAAAATTACACACTCCGATGTAGTTCTCGTGATTGTTTTAGCAGGATTTCATTCTGCGGGTAACAGAAAGTTTTTAAGCCACCCTAGCTTTTAAGTTGCCTCTTGGCAAATCTAAGAAATTAATGTTAACATTAACGACTTAAAATCTCAGTGGTTTCCACGTAATTCCTCCAATACACGTGGATAAATAAACTACATATACTAGCTTATCTTACAACTATGAGTAACTTTAAAAGTACATTAGGGTAGGCCACTAAATGAAACAAAGCCCAAACCTAGTAAAGAAAAAAAATCTTCGTCTGTTTCAAATAAAAATTTCTTTTCCAATTCGAATTGGATGTTAAAAACAACTCGTTTTTCTTTTACCTTAGATACAATTCAGGGAAATACATTTCCAATAAAGCGCACACTGACCCTAATGTCGGCCTTTACACATATTCTGAGGAAAATGATTGCTACATTGCGTTGCCATCGAACAAATCACTTAAGAGAATTTCTACATGTCAACACAAATAAGATGTGACATGAAATACAATAAAAACACAAATACGTCTGAACAATCCATACACCCACGCAGATCTTCAACACAACCAATCACTTCAATTCCCAAAAACTTTATCAAAAATTCCCCCCACCTTATGCCACAACGTGAGGGAAACAATTTCTCTGACAAGAAATAAATAAAAACAGAAAATTAAAATGAAAACATGTTTTTCAAAATTAAATCGAACTTGGTGACAGGACCAGCAGATGAGTATGAGTATCGAAATAAAACGTTTAAGTTCTTCGGAATTGACATGTATAGAAGAAGAAGAATAAGACGACGATTTTCAAACGAAAATATATGTCGAGCTTGTTGTTGGGTGAGTGCGTGTCTTCCTTTTGTTTGCTAAATGGAATAGAGTACACATGTGTGTTCACTTAATTTTCCTTAATATCCCAACCCCCAGTCGTACTCGTGTCTTTGTTATTTGGATGAAAGACACATGTACGCAAACAATTCGATGACAACTTCTGTACTTTAAAATTACATCAAATAAAAGTCGAACAATAGATAAGTGTACCTACAAACATACACACGTATACACACGGTCTTCGTTGTATTTTACTGTTTGTTCTCGAGTCTTTGGACAAATATGGGATACGGTCAATAAACAAAAGGAAAAACAAAGTACCGGCGTAAACATATGATTCTAGAGAACAAAAAAAAAATAATCCGAAATGGTCAATAGCTTTAATATTATGAAGGCCTATATTGTGTTCGTTTGGAATATTAAATTTCTTGGGACATGGTGGCGTATGATTTTGGTAATATTAACATGTCCACATTACTTATACGTGGGAGTGCGCAGAGGTGGGAAAGCTCAAATTAGACGATGTGATTTAAATACAATTTTACAGAGGTATAGGGGAAGGATCATAAGTCTAACACATGGAAACCGTCGCCAGAACGTGAGATCGCTCAAATGGTTGACTTTTTTTGCCCCGAAATATGTCTAATTTTACTTGATCTCCTTGTTTGTAAATTTAAATTATTATTACTTCTACAAAGTGGTGAAAAGAGGAGTGATCAGCTGATTCGAGAGAAGTTCCCCGTCTGTTCCTTCATGGAATGTTAAGGGAAATAAGTAAGTTATCTGTCGAAGAGGTGATCACAATTGGCCACCAAGATCTTGTGATTTAACACCTTGCGATTTTTTCCTTTGGGGCCACGAAAAAGATAAGGTCTTCGCCAACAGCCCAACTCAGCGCTTCAAGACCTCAAAGATGGAATTCGTGAGGCTATCGTGGACACAGGGCAGCAACTTTGCTATGAACAAGTTGATGAAATGGATATGGTCCTGTAAGCGTGGTCGTGGTGGCCTTTTGGCTGATGTTGTTTTTCATTATTAACGGCATACTTTACTCTTTATTATGAAATAAACATCCGATCATTTGTCTTAAAAAATTACATTTTTCCATGAATACCAAAATAACACCTCTTGTTGGAAAACCATGTATTATCATTAATTGAATGACCTTCAAAATCGACCTACTAACTAGGCTATTTAAGCCATTGTGACCACCTGTAGTCGTAGAGTGTGAAACAACGATAAAAATTACATTCGTACAATATTTATGTTTAGTATTATCGATTAAGTTCTCTAGCTCTTAAAGAACACCCAATATTAGGGAGAACAAATAAAAGTAATAAAATAAAAATTAAAAATAAATAAAAAACGTCATACTAGGATAGAGATGCAGTTTGCGATCCCTAATCCGCAATAACTAAGGGAAAAAATTTAAAAATAATTTTAAAGGTCAATCCGACACCTTGAAATTTGAAAGTATTCGCAATTTTTAGAGTGAAAAAATTAAAAAAAAAAATGTATGTGGAACAGATTCCCAAAAGTAAAATAACAAATAGTCCGATTTTCAAAATAAATTAACTTAACATTTCATAGCAACGAATATTGCTCGATCATCTTCTTCTTTGCCTAAAATATTTTTCTTGCAGATAAATTCAGTACAATCTACTTTGGAACATTATCATTCAGTTACCGACTATTCGAAACCGTATCCATAATATAAAAAGGCCCCAACTCATGAAAACAATTTTCTATAGAAAGAGAAAACAATTTGTAATATTAGAAAGCTCTAATGTACACACACATTGTCAATGAATTTTTTTTAATAAAAATGTGTTCCGTACAAGTTACTTTGGAACAATATTATTTAGTTTCCGACTATTGGAAACCATACCATATACCATTACATAAAAAGGCCCTAACTCAAGAAAAACAATTTTTGCAGGAAAACTAATAAAGGGAATGGTTCAAAAACATTGTCAATGCATTTTTTTTATTAAAATTTATACGATGAATTCAGATTTATAAAATCCTATAAAATGTTTGTGCATAAAATTAAGAATTAGGGTTTTTTATCTTTCAAAAAATCACACACGTATTAGAGCCATTGTTTTTTTTTTCTTATGCTTACTTGACAAGTGTACGAAAATCAATCAAAGAATTAATTTCAAAAAATAATGAATGGGGACCATTTCATATTACTACTTCGTAAGCGTACATTTTCCTTCCGAGTAAAACTCAAAATATCTGTTAAATTGCAGTTGTTTACAAAAAAAAAATTATCATAACTTTTATCGGATTTTTCCGATTTTTGGCGGTTGGTATTAATTTAAAATACACGTTCACACTTTTTTAATTTTCCCCATATTGGTGCCTTTTTCTACTTTTTGCAACTGCTGTTGTCAATACTGGAATAATTTCCAAACATTAATATCCTTTCTGCTTCTCGCCCTTTATGATTACTTTTAAAACATTTTCCCACATCCTCTATATTTCGGCCGTCTTGTAGCATTTTTTGTCGTCTTTATATATTTATATATTTTACCAGTTTCGGACCCATTTCTTGTCCACTTTTTCCATTTATTCCTATCGATTAAAATGTTTTTCACACATTTTTGTTTTCCGCCTTTGTAACTTTTTTTTAAAAATTCGTTTCAACCTTTTTTTAATTTGTTGCCCTTTCTTTGTCCCTTCTTCATAACATCATGGCCCATTTTTTTGTCCCTGTAGCTCATTTCCACCTGTTGTTACCAATCGTAATCGTGGACTAATTTTTCAACAAAAATCATAATATTTGATTATTTTGTATGTTTATTAACAATGGAACGATTTTCATATAGCGACAAAGAGCGAAATTATATTCAGATTCCAAAAATCTCCAATAAATAAAAGTTTCCATTTTTTTTTAAGATTTTTTTATTTTAATTATCTAGCAAGAGATGCCTTCTCCTCTCCTCGCTAAGGAAATACAATTTATTAAATTAATACACACGCGTTGAAGTATCTCCATCGCATCTTAATTGATAACATTTCATAAGTGTATTGTTCTTGAAATATTGATCAATGACGGCCCTCATCTAAATGTTTATACGGATAATTATAAATGACAAGGACACATGTCCTAACACAATATATTACTGTATTATTTATTAACTAACATTTCGATTAATCTAGTGCAGCTCTCTGTCTGCCAGAATTTTATGGAATTTTATGATGAATATACTCGGTCTCCCACACACACAGGCTAAAGTCAACATGTCTGAGAGTAACCGTTTTCAGGCCTGACATATTCATAAAAGATAAATGACTCAATATGGGTCTATGACAAATTATAGTGGGCTCGATATAAATATATGACACTTTGTGCCAAAACGAGAAAAAGCAACAGAAAAATAGAAATTCACATTCCAAACAACAGATGGGCTGTCCCAAAAAAAACTAATTCATAAGAATACAAGGATGAAAGACAAAAACAAACAACAAAAGTAATTTCGATAATACATCGAAAAGTCTATCGACAGTTTAACAGTCTTACTTACAGCGGTGATATATCATTTGTTGCAAAAACAAAAAAAGCAGAATTTGTGTTATTCCCCCATGTGCCCCAATGACGTCTCGGCAAAATGTCCCATCGAGCGGGACAAAGTGCTTGGCCGGCATGTATGAGTGATCCAGTAACACGTATTGGATATGCGTGTGCTTTATTAAGTTTTACGTTCTTACACAGTTCGTTTTGGTGCTATTGTTGTTGTTGTTGTTTATTAGTGGCGTCTAATAACAGTGGCGCCATTCCGCAGTATCTGTGTCCAAATATTGCCCGTCCATTAATGCACACACAGTGGTTTTCAACAGAAATGGAATGAAACGTAGTTTACAGAGATTTAAATTTATTAGTCACCCTGTTAAAATTAAAAGGAATGGCTTCGCTAGAGTGACTTGAGTCCATATAAATAAGCATATGAACATCCACCCTGCTGGGGAAAAACGACGTGAGTCCGAGCGCGCCATGGGAAGAACGTCTTCAGTCCTTTTATTCCATTTTCATTTTGTGTGAACTACAGCATCCATTGCATCACCCACCCTGTTCTTCGATAGCATGACCCAATCTGTGCATTTATCAACAATCTCCGTTGTTTGCGAAAAGCACATCAAGAAAGTTAAAGACAAACACAGCTGTGATGTTGACCAAATTGTACCCTGACCAGATAAAATTTAAATTATTGTCGAAAATGTCATCTGAAACTTATTTTGCTTTGTACGAGTTGTAATAAATATATTTCTGATCAATTGCTGATTTTTGAATATTTTTTTCTTGAGTCTGAAGTACTTTTTTTATTTGGGAAACTTTAAATTTGATTTTTCTCAAATTCCGTTTGGCGTGACTTAGGTCGTTCTTCCCCAGCACCCCTCAATTAGGATCGTACCCCTATACAACTAAAAATACAGTCAGACTTTCACAACACGAACAATCATTAACTCCCGTATTTATAAAAATTTAAAAAACTTTGTTAAGAACAATTTATGAAAATACCAAAACATTTTCACACATTCGTCTTGAAAAAGGTTTTCTAAATTGCTTGTGAAATTGTGTAAGGGAATTTGTCTACTTAACTGTCACTAGAAGTTCTTCGACTTATGGAAGTTCCAATGTATATGCATTTTTCACTTTAGTTTGGGGGTTATTTTTCATTTTTATTTGGCGTGTTTTTCACATTTTAGGTTGTGTTGATATTTCGTCACAAAATCACCCTAAAATTTAAGGAATGTTTTTAATTTTTTGTAATTGGGGCCATTTTTCATTGAGTCGTTTTTGCATTTGTCAACTGATGTTTTTGCCATTTACATCGAAATCGAGATAAATTAGAAATAGTGATTAGCAGCGATGATTCAATTGACGCAAGAGCTGACTGGCCATGATTCGTGGAACAGACAGAAGTAAATTGTGACTTGACAAAGAAAATCTTCTTCATCGATGAGGCATATTTTCACCTCAGTTGCAGTTGCATCCACACAGAGTGACTGGATCGGTTTACGCGGCTGACGGCATCATCGGGCCGTTCTTCTTCGAAAATGAGGTCGGCCAAGCAGTTATCGTGTATGTATCGCTATCGCCATATGATAATGGACTTATGTTGGCCAGAAATTGAGGACATGGACCTGGACGATATGTGGTTCCAACAGGATGGTGCCACTTGCCACATAGCCAACGAAGCAATGGGTCTTTTGCGTGAGAAAAACCAATGGCCGTGTTATCTCACGTTATCTCAAGCCAGGAACAATTCAGTAGATAAAGGATGCGATAATTCGGCACATTAACGACAGTGGACCTCAATTATGTCATATAGTAAAATAAAAAGATCCGACGTTTTTTCAATAAGATCTTTATTATTCGAGTTCAAGATAAAAACTGAATCTTTTAAAAATACAGAAGTACAAAGTGTTGGATATTTGCATTCGGTGGTGTCGAATGTCTGTGTTGCAGCAGAGTGGTTGAAGACACAAAAAATGTGTTTGCTTCGTTGAGTTGCTGA
Source organism: Hydrotaea cyrtoneurina (assembly GCA_958296145.1). Lineage (NCBI taxonomy): Eukaryota > Metazoa > Arthropoda > Insecta > Diptera > Muscidae > Hydrotaea > Hydrotaea cyrtoneurina. The sequence continues at coordinate 42,341,795 of OY282514.1, read as the reverse complement.
CTTTGCTGGATGTTTCTGTTGTAGGTTTCAAATTTATTTAGTGAAGCGCGTGTATTGAAAAATACGAGGGTAAACGTATAATTACGTTCCTATATAGCCTTCTTCTATTGTAATAAAAAAATATGAAGATAATTTTCTAAAAAATCATATTCCATTCCAATATTAAATTTTGATATTTTTTTTTTGAATTTTTTTTTTTGGGGAAGGAGATTGTGCGGAGTACGAAATTAATATAAGTTGAGGCAGAAAAATAATGAATATTAAAAAAAAAATATCATAAAAAAGAAGGAAAGAAACATTTAAGAAAGTCCAAAAAAAAAACATTTAATAATTAGAACCAATGAAGAAGAATGGTAGCTTCGGAAACGGATCCGTATACCTTGCCTGCAATCAAAGCAAACACATAGCAAGTAATTCTTTTTAAACATGTATCGCATACTGTGAAATCGTCTACGGGAATGCGATTATATTTTCGATATTTTCTTCATAAATATCTACTTTTGTTATATGTATTTATATTTTGTATCCCCTTTCCGAAAAAGTAAATTTGGTTCATAGGACAGAAAAAAAATCTATTTTTTGTAACACGGTGTAATTATTAAATTTATTTAAAAAAATTGGGTTTACAACTTAGTTTAACAGATGTCGAATTCCAACTCGAACTCAACCACTCTTCCCCACCTGTCGAAATTCATCAATTTCAGCACCATGATTCTATGTAGGACCGTGATCATAATACTCGGTGGCATACGTCGACCGTTGTACAATTCCCGATATTCAGAATTCGAATCTGGCGATTTTTGCTTAGACACACACATGTTGGACCGCAAAAACTCAATTTCAGAAAGCCTTACTCCTCTCGAAATACTTATCAACTTATGACAAAACACTTTTTACCTAAAAAAACCACTGTACCTCTATCTGGATGCCCGTATTTATGTGAGAAACGTTACCAAAAGTGTGTGTGTGAGAGAGAGAGAAAGTCTCTGTGGGTTTCAGATAAAAAAAAATCCCGATACACATGCATACAACAATAAACTAAAATATTTCTTATTACAATGCTCCACCGTTTCCGGTTCCCTTTGTTGGTCCGCTGACTCAGTAGGGGTATCTGTGCATACATGTGTGTGTGTGTGTGTGTGGCCATATGAATGGCACAAAGAAAGTAAATAAGAAGTAAACATCTCCTTTTTGTCGGTAATAGAGCAATAAATTTAACGAAAATGAAGGATAACAAGGACACATCTTGTAACAGTTTAACTTTTTTGCCATGTTAACCAACCAAACAAAGCGTCCAGCATCCAGCAACCGAGCACCCAGCGGCCTCTGCGAAAATGGGGCACAATGAAAAGGACTTGGCTTTATTACCATGAATATTTATGTGCTGCAAAAGGACATCGACAACGCCAACAAATAAACAACAGGAACGTCTTCGCACGATATTTTTATAATTTGTATACAAAATTAAGTCCAAGAAGGAGAGATGAACGACAACAAAAAAAAAAAAAAAGAAGAATTGCGTGCTAAAAATGGAACGATTTATAACTTTGTTAGGGAAATAATTTTTTTCGTTTCGTTTCGTTTATTTTATTTATTTTTCTTCTTGCAAGCAACACAGTTTAACCGCAGATTCAACACCATCAACCTATTTATGTAATGACAGATTAGATTAAAGTTTTCTTTTTCTGGAGCTAACACACACACACAAAGAAAAACTAATTACGAAAGCTATTACATAAAATTATAAACACATATTTCAAAGTGGAAATAAATATATGAAGCTAGGGAAACTGAAACGAAGGCTGTCCGAAAATCATGAGGTCATCTGAGAATGCTGATTCGGGTGAATAGGCTCATTACAATGAAAATTAAGATAAATGGTTTAAGTTCTCCATTTCCGAGTGAATTCGAGCTGTTGCGACAAGTTAGTGATGTGAAGAATAAAACCCGTGCACGTCGCTCAAGATCAATAAGAGAGTAAAAACACATTCAGAATGCTTTGAATGCTTTGTCAAGAGCCAGGCTTGGTATTCTACAGCTGTTCGGCATTCCGTTGGCCCAACATTTCTTCTGTAATTGTCTTATACTAAAATTCTAATATAACACCGTGTTCCGAAATGCACATATTCGGAAAGAGGGGAAAAAATAAAAATACACAAGCCTGTATGAAAGCCTTTCGACCGATTTTTAACCCTTTTTCAGTGATCCAATCGAGCTGATTTATGGCAGGCAGAGGAAATGTCTGTATCACGTCAAATTTTTTAAAAACAATTTTTATCAATTCTCAGATTTTCCCCAATTTTTATTATTTTTGAAAAAAAAATATTTTTTTCACTTTTCTTAGCATAACTTGAAGAGACTCCAAATTTTTAAACTACTTAAGCGTTACGAAAAAAAAAATGTTTTTTGGACTGAAACCTTAAAAAAAACGATAAACATTTAAAAAAAAAAAAAAAAAATTAGGAAAATCTGAGAATTGATAAAAAATCTGTTTTTCAAAAATTTTACGCGATACAGAAATTTCGAAGAGTCTGCCTTAAAAAAAAAAAAATCTGACGTGTACATGAAAATCGCCGATACACGTGTATTTTTATTTTTGATCCCCTTTCCGAAAAAGTAAATTTGGTTCATAGGACAGAATGTGTGTAACACGGTGTAATCAGAACTAAGAAGTTCCCTAAGGACTTTTTTCTTAAATATCCCACTGTTCATCAGTAGGAACGCTGGTGCGTAACTTCTAAATGGGCAACACCTCAGTCCAAACAGAGATTACTTCAAGAATGATATGTAACTGATTTATTGTGAATAGATTTGAATTCAGGAGTTCAAAGTCTAAAAACTTCTAAATTTAAATCAGGATGAGCAAGTATTTTTTCTGACTTTGCTTCAGGAAAAATAAGAAATTCCATCAAAGTATTTGAGAAATTAAACATCTCTCAGTTTTTCATTCAATATTTCGCTCAGCTCCTAAAAATGTCTGTTTACGTTGGGCTCGAATAAAAGCCAAGCATCGAATTTTAGTTGAAGTGAAACCGGAAAAAATCCTTACATTGAATATTCAAATTTCCACGGAACCAATATGTGTATAAAACACAATAATAATAATAAGAATATACGGTCCGGTCTGACTTTAACCCAACTCTCTGGTTTTGTTAATAACATTTCATGTTACAAAAGATCCTGTCATTACCAGCATGTTTTCTAACCACAACAAAACAAAAACGTTCCCGGTTGTTTTGCTGTTCCCTTTCTAACATTTAAACGCAAATTGTTCTTTTGTGTTCAGGTTTTCTGTGTTTTTTTTGAGTAAGAACAAACCCGTAAAAACATACACACAATAACCTGTTCAGGTTTAAGCCATTATCTAGTGAATACAATAACAACTTTTTAGCTTTAAGCCAAATAAAAACTCTGAGTGTGTGTGTGGGTGGGTGCCATCATCTGAAGTATTTCCCCAACGCAAATTGTGCTCGTAGATGTTGTTGTTCCTGTAATTATGTACGTTGTCGTATGCGCTACATGTGGTAGCATTGCCACACGTTGTCATTGGTGGCTGGATATGTTGTATGTTAGTTTTATACATTTTTCGTTTTCTTTTTTTTTTCGCCCCAGCTTTGCCCCATTGCCAGACCCTCCAGTTGTTTACATTAGTCGAGAGGAATCGTGTCTTAATACCAACGTGAGAGCGAATGTACGTGTGTACTTTGGAGTGTGTGCGTGTTTATGTGAATCTGTGTGTGTGCATGTGTGTGTGTTAAAGTGAATCTTCCACAGTCCTGCTGTGAAATCTTTAAGTATTTGTCACGTCGGAACGTGTTCTTCGTTTGTGTCAGCTTCTGGTTAAATCCCTCCAAGAAATGCAGTTTCATGTGGGACCCCATCACACACATATACGGGCGACACTGCAGGGAGTGGGGATGGGGATGGGGATGGGTATGGGGTATTGTGAGTAAGGACACGACCATCCACCATGTTTGTATAACATTTCGCCTATACTATTATGGCTATTTTCTGACTATTTCCCAAATTAGAGTCTTAACATGTTTAGCCACAAAACGATTTTCCGGCACAAACGTATAAACAAAATTGTATTGTGAGTGAAGGGGTGAGTCCTGTAGGAGATGAGTGATGGCTACTGATGAGAATAGAGTCATGTCGCTATAAAGACAGCACACACACAAAACAAAAAATACGTAAGAGCGTTTTAAGTATTCCATAATGTTTCTCACGTATCCAAGGATGTCAATGCATAGACGTGGTGTTAAAGCCAACTTACGCCCCCGTATAAGCCTCAATATTTCATTAAGAAATGACGGAGAAACTTCTATAAAATATGTAGGCAATGTATGCTTTTAAATACCCACTAATCGGGAGCTGGTGGTTGTAAACGGCTCCTGTTAATGTTCGAGAGACAATTAAAAGTTTACAGAAAGAATGCACTAAACTGTTCCTTTTTGATGCCTTTCTTTTCGGATCGTGTAGTCTCAATTATTAAGCGTATGCCAGATGTTTTACAGCTTTTTTTTATGAGACCATGCCCTCAAATATATAGGATCCATTGAAAAAGATTTATTCCCACAACATTTGAACTAAGTTAATGTAAAAGATGGTCCAACCATAACGCACGATGTTGGCGGTAAATAAAACAAGAAGTTCTCGGAGAATTATCTTAATTTTTTTTTTAAAATTATGTGTGAAACAAAATATCGGCCACTCTCCACTTCTGGTAGCTCACATACAAATGTACCATCCCGCCTACTTTAGAAATCGTGTAATAATATCAATATGCCCTAAGCGATCTTGACCAAATATTGTAGTTAGTAAACGTATAGTTAGACAAAGTTTTGTACAAAAACATGGAAGTCTGGCAACTCCCCTTCTGGTACCTCCCATACAAATGTGCCATCCCGCCTATCTTAGAAATCGTGTAATAACACCAATATGACCAACGCGATCTGGCCCAAATATAACTAGACAAAGTTTCGGACAAAAACTTGAAAGTCTGGCAACTACCCTTGTGGTTTTCTAGAACATTCGGTATTTTGAGGTTGCTATTATGTAATATGAGCAGTGCTACCACGTTGAGGCGAAGAAAATGTAGCAAATCTGCTACATTTTTTTGTTAAAATGTAGCAGATTTTCAAACACTGGGAAATAGTGTATTGTGGAAAACTGTGCCTTGGAAGGATACATTATGTTTAAAAAAAATCAAATCAGATTCAATTAGTTGATTTTTTAAATAAAAAATAATTTATTTTATTTAAATCGATTGGGACACTTTTATGAAATTCATAAACTGAAAAATACCGGCGGCAACCCGCCGCACAAAATATATCGACAACGGCAGCAATTCGGTCTGTGCTATGCAATCTTCTTCGGCGCTGGTGTTTGTTTTGTGGTTGTCAAATATTTCCAGCCTGTTGTCAAAAATTTACCTAGCCCTAATTCATAACGGGTTTTTCTTTGTTATTTCACGAATGTACACAAAATGTAGCAAAATCAAAATGTACGTACATAAATTTAAGGATGAAGAAAAAGTAGTATATCTACTACAATTGCAGTAAAGTGGTAGCGCTGAATATGAGACTTGTATTTGTTTTTGTTTTACTGAGGGTGAGGGTATATATAAGTCGGATTACCAGACTGCAACTTTTTCACTAGGTTTTCAATATTTTGAGTATTTTTCCTCAGTTTGGTGCGGTTTATGAATAGGCAGTATAATTGGACAGCACTACTTCTGGTCTTTTGGCCTTCCCAAGAACGGACGGAAAGCCAATTGGCAAAATGTGTCTTCTCTTTTTTTTCTTTCTTTTTTTTTCAATAAACAAATAACAAAAAAAATATTAGAATTTCAAAAAAAAAAATATTATAAAGTAAAAAAATTAATTGATTGATCAAATCTTAAAGGCTGGAAAATTCTAAATAATTTGAAAAGAAAATATCGATTTTACTGTTAGCGTTTCAAAGTTATGGCCTTAAACTTTGCAGCAACAGTTTTTATAAGCCCGTATGGAATTCGAAAAAATGCCCAATACCTCTAATACTGGTAATTCTGAAAGGATTTTCATTTCAAAGGATATCACAGAGGTCCGTGGCCTAAAAATCGCCATAAGGTCAGAGATGAGAACTCGCTGATCATTGTTAAATATTTGCATTAAAAATTGTCCCTTTCATAAATAATCACAAATGACAAAAAAAAACGTTTAATTGTTAATCTAGGGGCCATCCGCCTAGGAAATATGTCTTCAGCATAATTAGCTACTGCTGGATTCACATGCAGCACCAGCGATCTTTTTAAACTCATTCATGATCTTCTTCAATTGTACTCGATATTTTTCCTTTAGCGCGGCTGATATGAATCGCTATAGCTATTAAAGAAAATATTTTATCTACGAGGTGTTGATTTTATGGTCTGTGGTTAACTGAGGGTCTATGTCCGTAGCCTTTACTGGGCCAATACCTCTAAGATTCAATGTGGGGTTTCGATGCGACCTAATTCGAATGAATTACTTAGTTTCGAAGTTATTTTTCCATACAAAATGGAATGCAATTGAGGGGATCTTCTTTCTAGCTTTGACGTCAAAGTCTACATGGATGACTCCAATATTTTTTGCGGAATTGGTTCGGGAATATTCTCAAGGGAAGCCAATCCGTCTCCCGAAAGGCGGAAGTTTTTGCCATTAAGGAAGCCTGCTTGCTATTAATAAATCTACACATTACTGGACACATCTGTATCTGAGTTTACAGCCAAGCTGCCTTACTTTCTGTAAAACCTTGGGTGACCTCCTCGGCTTTTGTTCTGAGTGGTGTGGTAACAAAATTCAAAACGGTGTCACTAGACGCTCCTTTGTAACTGGAGCGGCCACGCAACCTTTCCAGGGTCTTCTTAAGTATAAATGCCAGACAGCAAACATAATTACATCTGGTCACCGGTATAAATCCTTCAGGATACCACTGCAGCATTGAATTACCATTATATGATTTACAATACGGCTAGTCATTCTGCCTTACAATTTCCCATAGTTCTTACAAGGGGCACAGAGTCCTTCATTGGCAATTCTTGTTTCTGTAATCTTCTAATTTTAATTGAGTCTTCTAATTTAAATTGAGTTAATAGTGTATCTGCCGGCTACGCCTCTAGGCGATCGCTTGAAATTATTTAATCACTTTCTTAGTTCCGGTGACAGAGCCTCTTCTGTTATCGGGAGGATGGAGGTGAGGTTTGAGTATTACAGGCTGAATTGATTCTAAGTCTTCCCTAATATCATTGTTCATTTCGATTTCCTAATTTCTAATGAGAAAATAATATCTAGTGCATTAACGCAGCAAGACTTTAGGTACACAAAGTCATTGACCTACCGGACAGCGGACACAATGTGCTCCCCGTCGGTCTCGATGACAGTCTTACCGACCACGTCTGACGTTTTTGCGGAAAAGTATTCATTCAAACCATCAGCAGCTGTTACATCTAATGATGGACATGTATTGTCCTTGAATACATTTCATACACCATTAAATATCCATAGCCGGGACACCCTCGATTTGGAAATGCGACAAACGTATCTGCCGGTTCGTGAGTTTTATTTGATAGCTCTCATTGAATTTCTCTGCCATTAATGTCTTTCATGCTTTGGTTCGTATGACATCTAATGTTCCCTTTGGTTTAACAATAAAAGAGTCCTTCAATACAGTTTGCCGAGAACTTGATATTGTTTTCCATTTCGTGTGCGATTATATTGTTTTGAGTGGGTCATTTCTTGTGTGGCTGCCAACTGGTTAAAGTGCTCGACGACGACAGAGCTGGTGGTGGGCGTTATTTGTTTATTGGGGGGTGGTACAAAGTGAATGGCCGCTTTTCTCTCCTTAAAAAAAAACTCTGTACCCTTGACAGAGGCTGTCACCTTGGCTTACCCCTCATAAGCAAATAATTCGTCGACTTAAAAGACAACAAATATTATATTTGTGTTTATTTTCTTTTCTTTTTTTGTACATGTTTTCAATTGAAGTGTCATTTTTAGCTATTCTTTCTGTGTGTTTTGTTCGTTTCTTTCATTATTTTACTTGTTCTCAACCCTGGCAGGAGACCACAGCCAAAGAAGGTTAACGAAATGCACGCGCCAACAGTTACAGTCTAGACGGCGCCATCGCCAAAATAAAGTGGAAGACAGAGAAAATCATTTCATTTCGAGGAGACCAGGGAGCAGAGACCGAAAACTAGTGACGCTGATGCTTGCCTTGGCATAATGTTATTTGATATTGATAGTTGCTGCTGTTGTGTGCTTTCTGTTCTCTATGGCTTTAGAACTTTTCCGGGGTGGGGTTGGAGGGGGTTTTTTTTGTTTGGCTATTACAGCCAGAACTCTGCTGTCATCAGTTGGTCTGTTGTTTTTGGCAAACATAAAAGTGCGGAAAAATCAATAGTTTCAAATGTTGTGAACTAAACTTGAATTTAAGGAATCTGGGCTGGTCTTAAATGTCGTCATAAAATATTCTTTTAAAAATGCCTTTGATTATAAATCATCGGCCAAAGAAACCCGCCCCCGCCCCCCAACCAAATCGGCAGTTTTACTTGTTGGCCCTTAAAATACATAAAGCATATTTTATGCATTCTCCTCGGCATTATTGTTATTATTAATGTAAGAAAGAGACAGAGAATGAGAATGAGGTGCGTTGCATCCGCTTGCACATTAGCATCGTCATCATCATCATCACCATGACTAGCACGACCATCGTTGCCGTCCTCTCGTTATGCTCTGTCTCTGGAGTCCATTAGCCAAAAGGTTGCTGGTTGCATAAATCAAATGCAAGAAGAAGAAGCGAAAGGAATACCTGAGTGAAGTACTTAAATTCCTCGTTAGACCCTTACTCGAATGCTGTTCAATTTTACATGACCGTTAGGGAAACTAAACGGATGCATTCGAGTGAGTGTGTGTGTGTGTGTGTGTCTCGAGGGAAGATGGGGTTAATGGTTATGCCGCATAGCTGGTCAACAAATATAACTTTTTTTAGTTTTGTTAAATGGGTTATTTATTTTATGGCGAAGACTTTTAAATGGATTTTGCCCTGCCGGCTGATAAGCAGTATGGAGAGAGACAACATTGGACATACTTCTGAGTATTATTTGCAAATCCTTTACTTGCAATGGGTACACACAAAAAATATAAATTCGATGATACTTTAGATTGACGATCTGGTATCAGATATAACATTTAAATTAGGGGGGGAGGGGTCGGGGTGGTGCAAAGATGGTACCTACTTAATACAGATAGCTCTTGTAACAACTTTAGTTTTCGTAAAAAAGGCTGTTAACCTTGAAGCAGTCCTTGGACAGAATTCTCCACCGAGAAAGCTGATTTACTTAAAATGTTAAACCTTGAAGCAGTTCTTGGACAGAATTCTCCACCGAGAAAGCTGATTTACTTAAAACGTTGGCAAAACTGCTAATCAGTCGTACCCTACCAAAAAGAAGTATTATCCTCTTAGTTGGTTTGTAATCGGAGGCTCCGTGAATAGTGACCCCAATTAAAAATTAACAATACGTAAATTTGAGGTGATTTTTCATATTTTTCTGGGGCCATCGTTCGTTTTGGAAATTGATTAGAAAAAAACGGCCAAAAATCAGAAATGACCCAAATAAAGAAATATAAGGTGGGCAAAGCCATGTGGTTTTACTTCACTTTATATTGAGAAATTAGTCCATTTGGCTATATTTCCAGAGAATAGGCGAAATGAAGACATTATGTCATTACTTAAATTTTGGAGCAAATTACAAAATTTTTTTTTGAACTTTTAGAACACTCTCCTTATGAGGGGAAAAATAAAGAAAAAAATTTTAAAAAAATTTTAGGGGTCGCGCCACTCCCTCGAAATTTGGAAATTATCGCTATTTTGGCGTTGATTTTAGAAAAATCCTAAAAATTAACGACTTAACTTATTCGAAATTTAAAAGTTTTAGCTTGTTCAGTGCCCAAACAAAAGTATTTGAGGCAAATATGAGGATAATCGACTAATATTTGTAGCTTTGGTGGCGATTTCATTGTTCAGTCAATTTTCTGAAGAAGGGACGATTTGACTTATTTTACTTTTTGAAATTTTTGAACAATGAGAAAATTTTTTTTAAATTTTTTCATGACCTTATTTCATTGTTTACGCTATTGCAAACATTTATTGACATAAAACTTTTTAGGATTTTTCTAAAATCAAGGCCAAAATAGCGATAATTTCCAAATTTCGAGGGAGTGGCGCGACCCCTAAAAATTTTTTAAAATTTTTTTCTTTATTTTTCCCCTCATTAGGACCCCAGACTACATCTCTTTCCGAGGTTAACTTTTTTTTTTGAATTTCACTCCACCCTATTATATATATAAGCTTTTATTTACGCAAGAAATTTGTCCATTTGGCTATATTTCCAGAGAATAGGCGAAATGAAGACATTATGTCATTACTGAAATTTTGGAGCAAATTTAAAAAAAAAAATTTGAACATTTAGAACACAACAAAAAAAACAAGCAACAAATGTGAACAAAATAATAACGTATCTCCACTTAAGATGTTTTTTGTGGAAATAAAAATTGTCACTGAGAACACACATAATGATTTATGTTGTTTTTACCAGCAAAAAAGAAGCAGACAATTCTTTTTAAGCGGTTATTAAAAGAAAGAAATCGAATCATAATTTATTTTTTTTTCGCAAGTAACAACTTATGTGCATATAAGCTATTATTTGCGCAAGGAATCGAACTGTGACATGAATTATGTCGACTTATGTCGCTAATGATGAAAAAATTTTTTAGAAAAATTCCATTAAAATTGTTTTCTGCTAAAAAAAAAAAAAAAAAAATCGTAACGGTACATTACTTACTTATTTCCATTCCATGAAGGGAACTTCTCTCGAATCAGTGAAATGTGCGCGATATTATTGTGTATACTCACTGATCGGGACCCACTGTTTAAAGCCGGCTCCAAACGAAGTTTTCCATGGCTTAGAGATTGCTCTCTTACTCGTCAAGACGAAAACACTATTTTCAATGAAAGTTTGGTGTCCATAACTCAAAATTTATAAAAAAAAAAATGCACTTAAGCGGTTGCTTGTAAAAACCACAGATATACATGCGTTTCCAACAAGAGGCGTTATTTTTGTCTTCAAAGAAAAAAATAGAATTTTTGAGATAACTGATCAGACGTTGATTTCATAATAAAGAGGAAGGGTATGCCGTTAAATGGCCACCATGGCCAAGCTTACAGAAACATATCCTTTTCATGAAATTCTCCATAACCAAATCGCTAAGGGCTGCCCTATGTCATTGATAGCCTTACGAATTCTATCTTTGAGATCTTGAATCGACGTTGGGCTGTTGGCGTAGACCTTATTTTTCATGTGGCCCCAAATGAAGAAGTCGCAAGGTATTAAATCACAAGATCTCGGTGGACAATTGTGATGACCTCTTCGAGAGATAACACGGTCCGGAGACTTTTGCCGTAAAAGAGCAATGGTGTCATTGTTTGTGTGGCACGTAGCGACGTATTGTTGAAAGTCCAGATCAATATCATCCAACACCGACCATAAAAAAAATCATTAATTGTCTCTCGATAGCGCAGTCCATTGCCTGTCACTGTTGATCCAATGTCATTTTCGAAAAAGTACGGTCCAACGACACCGCCGGACCATAAACCGCACCAAACAGTCACTCTTGAGTTTTCCGAGCCCCAGATGCGACATTTTTTCTTGTTGACGTAGCCACCGAGGTGGAAATGGCCAAGATCATCAGTCAAGATGATTTTTCGATGGAATTCCGGATCATTTTCATGCATTTCAAGGACCCAATCAGCAAAGACACGACGTTTTTGATGATCGGCCCGCTTGGGTTCATGTGTTAACTGAACTTTATAAGCCTTAAGACCCAAGTCTTTAGGAAAAATGCGGTGTAATGATGTTTGTGGAATGTCCAATTCCAAAGAACGACGAGGAATGACCAAACCTGGTTTTTCTTCAACACTTTGGGCTACAGGAGCAATATTCTCAGTTGTTCTTGGACGACGTGCAAGGGTTTTATTGTTCACATCACTAACTTGTCCCAACCGCTCGAATTTGTCCACCAATTTCTGTATTGCGGTCCGACAAGTTGCTTCACGACGACCCAAAAATGCTTTAGTTTTGCAAACTGTGACTGCAAGATTTTCACCATTTCTGTAGTGAATTTTAATAATTTCAATGCGTTGTTGAAGCGTGTATCGTTCCATTTTTTTTGGAAATAACGTAGTGTCTACTTGTCAAATGTCAAAGAATAAAAGCTTCAAAAGTGACAGCTACCGAAATATCGGGTGATTCAAAATAACACCTCTTGTTGGAGAACTCTGTATTTACAAAATCTTCAGAAACCGAATGTCGATTATAACTCATTTGTACTTGTGCGACCACAACGAAAGTCAGTAAACCACGTTTTCATCATTGAAATCAATGGTGCAGAGTCCCCATAGTATTTTTCAAGCTTTTCCTTGCTTAATGAACACTCAAAATTCATTTTTGTGTCGAAATATTTTGGAATCACAAATAAATGGGCAAATTGTCGTCTTCAGGTGCTTCATTTGTTGATACCACGAACGATTTCCTTGAACTGTTGAGACATCCTTCGTTTCCTCTTCATCAATATCTTCTCCTTTAAAATGTTTAAATCTAAACAGTTGCGTTTTACAAGGATTCAGGAAATGCTCGTTGATTCAAAAATGAAATTCGGAATTCCTGAATTGCATATTCGACTTCACAGGATTTGTTTTCAAATTATGTACAATTTCCTTATTATCTCACAATAGATTGCAAATGAATAAATAAGAAAAATTATAAAAAAAAAACAAAATATGTTCCACTCGTATCTTCATTTCTGGTAACGTTAACACATTAAGGGGCTCCAAATTTAACCTTCACTCTTTGAAAATTTCGACTTCTTAGGGACCTCCGATATTTTTTAACACACAATAAAATATAACACTTTTAATACACTTACCACAACATCAATCAATAATCGTGTTGGAATCAATTTCAAACGTATATTTGCGAAAGTCCTTCACCTGGGATAATTTTATTTCATCTGTGGTGGATGATGGTTTGCGAAGACAACCCAAAAGCCTTGGGAGAATCATGGAACGTAATTGATTTCATTTGACCCAAAATTAAATGTTAATAATTTGAAAAAAATTAGACACAGCATACTTAGGAATATTATCCTATATTTTCGACAGATAATCATCTCGCAGCAGATATTTAAATTGTCATGTTATTTAAATATCTTGTTAAATTTTATTGAAATCGTTATGAAGACACTTCCAGTCAGTCTAACAGAATACATACAACAACTTTCCCAGCAAAATCTCAAAATCGTGAGCCACAGCCAAGAAGCTGCAGCCTTCATCTGCTTAATGAACTACATCCGGAAAATCGCTTCGTTGCCATTTCAACACAACAACAACAAAAAAACAATCAAAACAATTTCCACAGCATTAAAGACTTGCAGCCATAACTAAACTAAATACTTTGTGTTTTTATGCAAGAAGAAGAGAAGGAACGGAACAATAAGAAATGCTGTTCACTAAATGTTCAACACGCCATTTTTTTTTTAAATTTTTTTATTTTGAAAGTATAAAACTATCAAAACTTTATAGTTTTTTCGGTTACAAAGTATTATTGTGTTTCTTTTACTTGTATTGTTATTATTTTTTTAAATTCTTTAAAACTTTTACTGGACTGTTTGTGGGTGGCTGGTGGAAAGTTGAAAGTATTTCCGTTCAGTTGTTATCAACTTTTTTCCTTTTTGAACTACAAGCAAAGTTTTCCCCAAAACTGTTATTCTGTATTTGATAACTTTTAGTGTGCTCGACGTATGTATACGAAAATTAAAAGGAATGCATTGCGTACAGGTAGCAGTCACTAAATGCGGAAAATATATTATTTCGTTCACAGTCCACGTTTCGTTCACGTTATAAATAGAAAATTGCACTCGTATCTGTAAATAAGCGGATTATTCGTAAATGTTGTCCGTTTTTTTTTTTTTTTTGTTAATGTCCTTACATGTCGCTAGTATGATCAGCCGAGTATGTGTCTATGCATTTCGTGACATCGAGTGGTAAATAGACTAGCCCAGCACACGTTCTTGTCAAGTTTCATGGAACTCTTGCACTGACATGTCAACATCAGTGATGCTATTTTAACTTTTCCGAGTATGAGCGCCAATCAATATTTATAAAGCCATGTGTGTATATTTGAATATGAATTCAGTATAAATGCTATGCGGCCCTCACACGTTACAACTGGTTGTACAATTTGATGAAGTTGTGCAGCCAGTTGTAACGTGTGAGGGCTTGTTGGTCTCAGGTTGGTAGTCGGTTGGATGAAAATCAAAATATTTTGATTGAAGTGGGCCAACTTGGTTGTTGTCAACTTCTTTACTTCATTCGGATTTTGTCATTGATGAAGTAAACACATGTTTGTACCGGTGTTTTGAAAAAATAATAACAAATTAAAGAATGTGTGGAAAAAGTGACTGATTTTATTGGGGAATATAAAAACCAGTGGAAAAGTTGCAGTCGGGTAAACCGACCCTCAGTAAAACATACAAGTCTCATATTCCAAAGTATCGGAGAGTCAAAAGTAAGCGTGGCTACCACCATTGGATGAAACATCTGATGAAATGTATGTATGTATATAAAATATTGTACCACAAGTTTATACACAAAGGACGGAATATAAAGCCTAGTTTAGTCTTGAAAATGGTATGTATTTAGTTAGTAAACTATAGAATTTTGGAAATATTCGTTGAGCAAATTTATATAATTACAAGATTTCTAAAGTAGACGGGATGGTACATTTGTATGGGAGGTACCAGAAGTGAAGTTGCCAGACTTCCAAGTTTTTGTCCAAATTTTTTTTCAGCCATATCTTTACTAAATACAGAATTTGGGCAAGATCGCGTTGGGCATATTGATATTAGTAGACGATTTCTAAGGTAGGCGGGATGGTACATTTGTATGGGAGGTACCAGAAGTGAAGTTGCCAGACTTCCAAGTTTTTGTCCATAACTTTGTCTAGCTATAAATTTACTATATACAAAATTTGGGTAAGATCGCATTGACCGTATTGATATTATTGCACGATTTCTAAAGTTGGTGGAATGGTACATTTGTATGGGAGGTACCAGCAGCGGAGTTGCCAGACTTCCAAGATCCAGTCGAAAACTTTGTCAAGCTATAGCTTTACTAAATACAGAATTTGGACATATTGATAATATTACTCTGTTTATATGGAGCCGGATGGTACATTTATATGGGAGGTACCAGAAGGGGAGTTGCCGGACTTCCAACTTTTTGTCCGAAACTTTGTTTACTTATACCTTTATACCTTTACTAAATACGGAATTTGGCCAAGATCGAACTTGCGCGTGCTGATATTATTACACGGTTTCTAAAGTGGGCGAAATAGCAGATTTGTATGGGAGGTACCCGAAGGGGTGTGGCCATATAGCCCATACGCAATCCCATAAGCAGTTTTGGGAAAATATTAACCCATGCCAAATTTCAGAGCGATTGTTTAACTCATTCGAAAGTTATCGTGCGTACCAGCAGGACAGACGTACAGACGGACAGACGGACATGGCTCAAACGATTTAGAAAATCATGAATCGAATTTGGTTCAAAGACACTTGGGTTCTAATGTGAATGTTTCTAGGTGTTACACTTTTGAGCTAATGATATATATCCTCCTACCCGTAGGGTGAGCGTATAAATATGCCTCAGTTGAGGAATTCAAAGTATAAAAAACAAATAATAGAAACAAAAATATATAAATTAATAAATACATGCGTTCATGTTGACGCTACGGAAAATATTTGCAAATGAAATTGGATAAGAAATTGGTTGACAAGTTGTAGCGTGTAAGGAGAACGACCAATTGGGTTGTGCAACTCAGACTTAGGTCTTAAGGCTTATAAAGTTCAGTTAACACAAGAACTCAAGCCGGTCAATCATCAAAAACGTCGTGTCTTTGCTGATTGGGTCCATTAAATACATAAAAATTAACCGGAATTCCATCGAAAAATCACCATGACTGATGATCTTGACCATTTCCACATCGGATACTACGTCAACAAGCAAAATTGTCTCATCTAGGTCTCGGAAAACCCAAGAGTTATTGTTGAGAAGCCTCTCCATCCTCAACGTGTGACTGTTTGGGGCCACGTGAAAGATAAGGTCTACGCCAATAGCCCAGAGTCGATTCAAGACCTCAAAGATAGAATTAGTAAGGCTATCGAGGATATAGGGCAGGCACTTTGAGATTTGCTTATGGAAAATTGCATTAAAAGGATATGGTCCCGTAAGCGTGATCGTGGTGGCTGTTTGGCTGATGTTGTTTTTCATTATTACCGCGATACCTTAGTCTTTATTATATACAAAACATTTTATATATCCAATCATTTATCTTAAAAAATTTCATTTTTCTTTGAATATTAAAATAACACCTCTTGTTTGGGAAAAACCTGTTGCTCAGTTTGTTGTCTGTAAGCATGGTCGTGGTGGCCATTTAACGGCATATCTTCCTCTATATTATGAAACAATCATCCAATCATTTATCTCAAAAAATGTAATTTTTCTTTGAATACCACAATAACACCTCTTATTGGCGAACCCTGTATTATTTAAATAGGAAATAAATAAATACCCGAAAAACTTCATTATCGGTGTAATATTAATGACGACCACTGATTTATTTCATATCAAAGTTGTGATAATCATTTGGATCCTCTTGTCAATCGTTGTAGTTTTCTGCTCTTCACTCTTTGGATTTAAGACTCTGTTCGTTCTTTCCCTTATACGCTGAGCGAATGAGAGCGAAGAGATCACAGATACTGAAATAATGTTTTCTTTCTTTCAAATTGAGAGAAAAAGAGCTAGAATATTATCTTATAAAGATAATAATCAAATCGAAAATCCACATCCATCAATTTCTTTCAATCGCCAGACCTCACTATTGTACGTTGGCCATGCATTATCATACCACCTCTTTAACAATGTAGATATTTAGATATGTACATTGCTACCGAAATATCTTTGAAATGTTATGAAATCTTTTATGAATCTATACGTTTTACATTACACACAAAAGTAAAGTTTCTACAGATGTTGCAATACACACGAACCCAACTACCTAGGGCAACACATACATTTATGGCTTTTTGTGCAAATCACATGTACAAGAGCAATATTGAATAGTAACGCCGAAAATCAAATGCCCTATGACCACTATGACTATTGAAATACCATTCACACTTTCTAAGTTTGATAGTTATCTGTATCAATATGTCTGTATGTCCATCAAGTAAAATATTGATGACATTTTGTAGGAAAATTATTGAAAGGTGGAGTTTTAAGAGAATGATGCAAATCTTCTACGAGATTGATTTAAAAATAATATGTTAATACACTTCAATTGTGGTGGAGTATTTAACAATCGTAAGATTTCCGAGATATATTAAACATTAAGTTCATTGATAATTTCATCCACATCATCCATTTCACAGTCTGTCTATTCCGAGGAATTATCTCACCGGTCGCCATTATCTTCGAATTATGTTACCAACACCATAACTATGCAAATGGTATATTTTACGGAGTAGTTTAAAAATGTGTAAAAAAAAAACTACACAGTTATGCAGATAGAGAATATTCTAGATATGAGAATACATAGATGCATGCATTTCCCCAGTGAGGGGAGAAAAAGTTCATGCTTTATTGCAGTCGAAATATTTTGTAACGGAAATTGAAAGTTTCAGTTTCTTTTTTTGCTGTGTAGCTTTTTTCAAAAGCAGATCAATTACAACAACATGTGGCTAAAGTTAAAGTCAAAGTAAGAGTAATCTAAATTTTTCGAAATAGATAAAATTTCAAAGTTTTTTTTTGTAACATTGAGGGTAAAATTGTGGCAAGGGAAATGATTTTCTTTTTGATGTGCGTAAAAGTTCATAACTTTTCAGAAGTTTTATGATATTTTATTACAGATTTATCGTTAATTTAACAAACTAAAAAAAAATGGATTCGATCAATAAAAGTAGATAAATAAATAAAAACAAAACAATAGACAGCTTATCAAGGGACAATTTGCTATTTTTTGTAAAGAGTGTGTCTCTGTCGTGTCCCTGGCATTGTTTGGGGCATACAATTTAACAAAGAGCAACATAACCAGTAGAGATATAAACTGAGACAGATAATGAAAATTAACAAATGTGTTAATGGAAACGAAATTCGTAGTTCGAGTTTCGTAATTTATTGTTTTGAGCTTATTTTTTAAGATCACATTATTTTAGAACCCGTAGAACTATAAATATTGGCATGCATAAGATGTGTATTTAAAAAAGTAGTAGTTTGGTGCGGATTATTCAGCTGTGCCATTGTTGGCCCATTTTTTCCTGGAAAACGCTGATGGAAACGTCATATGGACTAACTGTGAGCGCTACTAAGGCTTGATATATAATTTTTAATGGCCGTATATTGAAGACATCGACTTGGAGGATTTCTGGTACAGGAGGTTGGTGCGCCATACCAGGGTAATATAGTTGCAACCATAAGTTGACTTTTCGAACTTTTTTCCACTTTTCCATAAAGTTAAACAGTCGGTTTTTCGACTTTTCCCACTTTTTTGGATTTACAAGTCGACTTTGTATTTGAAAACACCGTGTTACAAAAAATAGATTTTTTTTCTGTCCTATGAACCAAATGCACATATTCGGAAAGAGGGGAAAAAACAAAAATACACGTGTATCGGCGATTTTCATGTACACGTCAGAATTTTTTATACCCTCACCCTACGGGTAGGAGGTAGCATACAAATCTGCTATTTCGCCACTTTATAAATCGTGTAATAATATCAACACGCGCACGTTCGATCTTGGCCAAATTCCGTAGTTAGTAATGGTATAACTGGACAAAGTTTCGGACAAAGACTTGGCAGTCTGGCAACTCCCCTTCGGGTACCTCCCATACAAATATACCATCCCGCCTACCTTAGAAATCGTGTAGTAACACCAATATGACCAACGCGATCTTGCCCAAATTCTGTATTTAGTAAAGTTATAGCTAGACAAAGTTTCGGACAAAAACTTGGAAGTCTGGCAACTCCCCTTCTGGTACCTCCCATACAAATGTACCATCCCGCCCCTGATAAACCGTCTAATACTATCAGTATGACCAACGCTATCTTGCCCAAATTTTGTATTTAGTAAAGTTATAGCTAGACAAAGTTTTGGACAAAAACTTGGAAGTCTGGCAACTCCCCTTCTGGTACCTCCCATACAAATGTACCATCCAATATTTTTCTATAGCATTCGGTATTTTAGGTTGCTATTATGACTTTTCATCAGATGTTACATCAAATGATGGTAGCTACGGTCACTTTTGACTTTCCGATACTTTTAAGTTTGAAGTATGAAGCTCGTAGTGGCCTGTGTGATAGCCTTTGGACCGATTTTTAACCCTTTTTCAGTGATCCAATCGAGCTGATTTTTGGCAGGCAGACTCGTGGAAAAAATGTCTGTATCACGTCAACTTTTTTAAAAACAATTTATATCAATTCTCAGATTTTCCTAAATTTTTTAAAATGATTATCGTTTTTTTTAGGTTTCAGTTCAAAAAACATTTTTTTTTCGTAACGCTTAAGTAGTTTAAAAATGTGGAGTCTCTTCAAGTTATGCTAAGAAAAGTGAAAAAAATTTTTTTTTCCAAAAATAATAAATATTGCGGATAATCTGAGAATTGATAAAAATTGTTTTTAAAAAATTTGACGTGATACAGACATTTTTTCCACGAGTCTGCCTGCCAAAAATCAGCTCGATTGGATCACTGAAAAAGGGATAAAAATCGGTCCAAAGGCTTTCACACAGGCCACTACGAGCTTTATACTTCAAACTTAAAAAAAAAAAATTCTGACGTGTACATGAAAATCGCCGATACACGTGTATTTTTATTTTTTATCCCCTTTCCGAAAAAGTAAATTTGGTTCATACGACAGAATGTGTGTAACACGGTGAAATAAAACCAAAATAAGTTAAAAAAAAATCGATAATCGGCCCACTTTTGCGATCCTTCTCCAATTACACTAGTCAACAGTCAAAATGTACTCGGGATGCGATAATTTTTTCTGTGTAGATAACCTTGACATGAGCTCGAAAAACGCAATAAAAAATTTTTTTTTCGTTTGGTTTTTGTTTTATTTTTTTTTTTTTAAATTTTAAAAAAAATTTTTTGGTTAATTTGTTTCGTCCGGCATAACTCGGGAACCACTAGCCCGATTTAATTGAATTAAATTTTAAAAAATTTAAAATTACAATTCCCTTAATCTGTTCATATATTCCTATACAAGCAACAGTTTCCAAGTTAAAAGTCAAATTAACCAAAAAATTTTTTTTAAAATTTAAAAAAAAAAAATAAAACAAAAACCAAACGAAAAAAAAAATTTTTATTGCGTTTTTCGAGCTCATGTCAAGGTTATCTACACAGAAAAAATTATCGCATCCGGAGTACATGAAATTTTTTTCATTTTGTTGAGTAGTGTTATTATCCAGTTGTTTTTGCCAAAAATCTATTTCACTCTTGGCCCATTTTTCGTCCCACCTCTAACTCATTTCCATCTGTTGTAGATTATTTCTCATTTATAGAATACCAGTTTTTGGCCCATTTTCCATTACATCCAATTTTGGGCTCATTCCTGTCGATAAATTTTTTTTTTCATACATTTTTGTTTTTCCTCTCTTTTTTTTACCCCGTTTTCATCCCTTCTCTAACTATTATCCACAAGTTATTACAACAATTTGTATCAACCTTTTTTCATTTCCACCTAATGTTGTAAATTTTGGCGAATTTCCACTTTTGGAGACACAGTTTACCCGTTTTATCGATCTTAGTGGATGTCTAGGATGCAAGGGCTATATACTTCCCAAATTTAATGATTCTAGCTTCAGCCGTTTGGCCAGAACAGTGATGAATCAGTCAGTCACGCAAGAGTTTTATATCATTTGTGATTATGTTTTGTTGATCTATATTCTTTATTCAGTTTTGTTTCTGTTTGTCGAGTTCGAGATCATTTATTATATCTATTTCTTTGCAAAAATAGAAATGTTTAAAAAGGTTTTAAGCTTGTGTTTGCTTTTATTGCAGGCAAGGTATACGGATTCGTTTCGAATGTTACCACACTTCTCCATCGCTAACCATTTGCAATGATTTCTGCTACAAATTATTGATCTAATATACGCATAGTTCTCACTTAGTTCTTAAGTGAATGAGAACTACTGCTTAGTAGCGCATATCCCCAAAAAAAAAATTAGCAGTAAACCTAACCAAATAACAATGCGGACTTTGACCTCTTTTCAACACTTTTCACCACTAATGAGGCACATTGACAGCTGTCAGAAAAAAAATTTATAAATTAAGTTCAATTTCTTTCAATCTCCAAGTTGGTTCTCTTGATGCTCTTTTGCAAGTCAAATGCAACGTGGATTGGGCTTGTATCGATTTCTTAAAATTTTTGAAAAATCTCCTCAGAACACAAAAATGATTTCAAAAAACCAAAGAAAGTGCATGATAGTCACATGTCAGATCAATTTGATGAACTTGTTATTTTCACTTTTTCGAAAAACCATTAAATTTCACTTATACGACACGGCGTATAAGTATCACAATTTCAGATAATAATTTATATATTTTCATACGCCCCATGGAACAGCTGCAACAAGCAATTTTATAAATTCAGGGTTCTCCAACAAGAGATGTTATTTTGAATCACCCGGTATTTCGGTAGCTGTCACTTTTGAAGCTTTTATTCCTTAACATTTGACCCGAAACTACGCCATTTCCGAAAAATGGAACGATACACGCTTCAACAACGCATTGAAATTAGTAGAATTCACTACAAAAACTAAAAACAAACAAAAAAGTTTCCGGACCGTGTTATCTCTCGAAGAGGTGATCACAATTGGCCACCGAGATCTTGTGATTTAACACTTGGCGACTTCTTCCTTTGGGGCCATGTGAAAGACAAGGTTATACGCCAACAGCCCAGCGTCGATTCGAGACCTCAAAGATAGAATAGAGGAAATAGGGCAGCCACTTTGCGATTAGGTTATGGAAAATTTCATGAAATGGTTATGTATGTTGTTTTTCATTACAAACGGCAGAAATTCCTCTTTATTATGAAATCAACATCCGATCATTTATCTAAAAAAAATTTCATATTTTCTTGTTGCAGAACCCTGTAGTAGGGGCCATGAAAATCCATGGCATCAAGAACTGGAAAATAGACGAAGAAGAACGAAGTACTTCCAAGTTAGTTCTTAAGCCAACTTAAGTAAGTAAGAGCTGGACACACTAGTGTTCGTTAGTCTGGTATTTAGCTGTTACCGTTAGGGCTTACAAGGGTCTAAAGTGGACTTTGCCAGAATCCAGTTTCGGATTCAAGACTTACTACAAACAAATAACTTTTTCAACCGGTTACCTTAAATTTCTACAGCCAATACGGCCATAACGAATATAGAGCAGATGTTCTATAACCATATGATTCCGTCCAGCCACACTTGAATTCATATGTGTATGTAGGCTTGTTTATTATGATAATGTCTGTTTTATTGACCTCTTAATCCTCCATTGTAACAGTATCATCGTTGTCATCATCATGCCGGACATACTACAGACCCCCTACACTCATGCTCCATTTTAATGCTGTCATAATTTATGAAGTTTGTATCTTTGTTTGTTTATCGTATTCCTTTTGTTAATTTCATATTAAAATTAAAAAGAATTCCATAAATAAAATATTCACACACACTCACACTTTGTGCATTTATGTGAATACAATTTATGGTAACGCACACACACACACGCAGAGAGAAATTGCCACAAACACATCAACACATGTAGCAAGAAAACACCACAACCTATATACACACACACGTCTGCATTGTACCGACAGACACATATACAAACTGACAACTCCGTTTGCCATAAATCATGTCAGACAATAAGTAATGAAAACTTGTAATGCACACACACATACACACAACATTTGCAGGTCTTCTCTCACACTGACTGGCTCACACGCATACCAACACATATTTGAATATGCAATGCAATGCAACGTACAGTAGCTACCGAACAATGCAAGTCAGAAACTCATTCTCCGAAAGACACACACAAGTACAAATTCTACTACGACAACTTATGCGGACGTGCATGTACGTGAGAGAGACCGACAGCCGGAGAGAAAGAGAGATCATGGACTCTGTACTATGCTGAATGACTGCTGGTGTCTGCAAGTATTTGTTCTGTGTATGTGTGTGTGTTGAGTGATGTGAATACACATGTACGAGAGTCCTGTGTTTAATACCTATGTAAGCGAAAGTAATGCCGAAATTAACAGGATAATAAAAAACAGAATCATAAAATTTCATTTATAATCATTTAATTTTTCTTTTTTTGTGTTTGATTTGGCCCCCCCTCACCCTCCATCTGTTGTTATCACATTTCAAGTGTTATTTGATGCTGACAGAGCGGATTTTTCCCAACAGCATTTTCATGGGTCGTGTGAGGGTTTATTGGTACGGTTGGGTGAAGATGGGGGATCTTAAAATTACACATTTACCCACGGAACTGTGAATACTTGAGTCCAAAGATAAATAACGGGTGGCGCAAAAGTAATCCTCCTATCAGAAAATGCTATAAATTTTGCGATTGGCCCCTAATGTCAGTGGCAGCTATTGCGGCGGCCATTTACATGACATCATATTCTCGACTTGATGTAAAAAAAATTAAAAGACCAAATAAATATAATCCACAAGAAGAATCAAAGTTTTTAATTTTTTTTTAATTACAGCCAAAAAACATCGGAAGTTTACTTTTGCGCCATCTTCTTTTATATTCATTCTAGAGTTTCCGAAAAGAAGTAGCTTGGTAGTGTCTAGGAGGGGGGCAAGTAGGATCACATATACATTTCGTCTCCCGACAATGAAATTAGCTTGCCTAATTAGGGAATTCATGTCCTAAGGTTCAGTTCAACTTAGTGAATCCAGTGCGATTAGACTGCACCTCAAGTATTCGCACTGAGCTACAGTGGCAACCCTAGACTTTACTCAGTTTAAGAGGTTGTAGCTGTGTTTATAATTCGCTTTCAAAAAAAAAACACACACAATGACAACGGAAGTACATGTTGATGACCACCTAATCTCACTAGTCTGACTTTTGAAAACTGCCAGAAGTCAATGGTAGTGTTTTTTTTTTCTAAAATGTGTTGCATAGAATTTCGTGGTGCCTTCCTTGAACATATCGTCTATGTAGAACAAAAACTCATCATCTACATTTTCATAGTTTTGAGTTATAAGGTGTTTTATATAAAAGTTATCATTAAAAATCCAATATTTCGATAACAAATATTTTGAATACCACAATTTGTTAATTATTAAATACAACATTTTATCCACCAAAAATTTCTGCATGAGTTGTATACTGTTATATCGACAAAAACCTTAGGTAGATAATGATATTTTTTTCACAAATTTTATCGCAAACAAAAAAATCTTAGTAAATAAAATAAACAATGGAAAATTATGAAATAAAATGCAATAAACTCATTTCCGCAAAAGTGTAGTTGATGACTTTTTCTTCTACATAGACGATATGTTAGTCGAAGTATTCAAAATCAAAAATATTTATTTTGAAGTTATTATTTTATTAAATATTTCTAACTAGTAAGTTGTAATGCGCCTATGGCGCCCGTTAATTTGCTTGAGAAAGTATTTGTTACTTAATTTTAAAAATTTTGTAAAAAATATTTTGAGAAAACTATTTTGTAAAAAAAAATTTCGAAAAAAAATAAAATTGGAAAAAAAAAATTTGTGGAAAAAAAATTCTTGCTGAAAAAAAAAATTTTTGTTGAAAAAAAAAATTTTTGTTGAAAAAAAAATTTTTGTTGGAAAAAAAATGTTTGCTGAAAAAAAAAAATTTTTTTGAAAAAAAAAATTTGTAAAAAAAAAAATTTTGTGGAAAAAAAAATTTTGTACAAAAAAAAAATTTTGGAAAAAAAAAATTTTTGTAAAAAAAAAATTTTGTAAAAAAAAAATTTAGGAAAAAAAAATTTTGGTAAAAAAAAAATTTGGGGGAAAACACAATTTCTGTACAAAAAAAAAATATTATTTTTTTTATTATTATTATTTATAGAATTATTATAGAATGCCTATTTAAATTCCTACGTACTGCGTGACAGAGTCAGTGAATCAGGGAATCAGTGAATCAGTGTCGAGGGTAAACATATTATAAATACGCGGATTCCCAGGGAATCTCATCCGTTCGTCGACACACTGTAGAGAAAATTCGTTCATCAGCCGAACCGTTCGTACGTGGAATATTCTTCCAAAAAGTGTGTTTCCTGCCAGTTGTGACATTCTGAAATTCTCCCACCACTCCCTCTTTCCACCGTCCGATACTCTAATTCTGTATCGCTAACAGAGTGGTTTAAAAAAAAAACAAAAACCCCAAATTCCTTTCGGTTCACATTTTGAACGAACCCGTTTTATTTGGTGTGGATATTTCGGAAATGATAACACAGTTGCCAACAGCTGTTTTACGGTTGCGCACAAAATTTTAAGGGTGTAACATTCTCCACTTTTTAACAACAAAAAAACACAAAAATACCAGCTGAGTGCAGCATGATGAAAAATGGAGCATTTTCTTGTACAACCGACATCACCATAAGAAATGAATCTTATTGTCCTGATGATATAGCAAAATGCACATCCTACACATTTTACGCAGCCAGTACTAAATTTTTCGTTACGTAATAAAACTTAAAGTAACATACCTGATATGCTTGTAATAGTTCTCCAAATACAACACACACACACACACAACTGAAATAATACAATCCAAACCGAACCGAACTGCCTCAATTCACAGGTAAACATTTGCTGTAATAAATCTGATTACGTTACTTTGGTTTCCTTGAATTTCTGCCAAAGTGTTTCAACGTCTTTTGTTCACACAATAATTCATTCATTACAAACTTCGCCGGTCCTTTTTACGCTGTTTTAATGACCATCCAATGATAATAAACTTTGTTTTCGCTATTTTATGTTATTTTCGGAAACGAAGAAAAACACACAAAAAAAAATAAATAAAGCTCCAAAAAAAAACCAAATGAACGAACGAAGGGGAACTACTTATGAAAGTATGTTGTTCATATAATATAATTTCCTTTTATTTTGCGTTGAAATGCGGAGGAACATGAAAAAAACAAGCAGAAGATGAGAATCCGTTCTTTTCCACGGAGACTGGCACACTGAAAGAAAAAAGTCTACATACGGTTATATAAAAACAATAATTACTATTTTATTACCGGAAAACATAAAAACCCTGAAAGTTTTTCAAATATATAAAAATATCAAATAAACGAAGTAGATACAAAACTCTGTTAAGTTTGATCTGACAACATTTTATATACACATTATCACATTATCTCAAATGAAAGAAATATGTACAGTAAAACAGTACAGGCAGAAAATACCAACGCAGAAATTGCAGACGCTTTGAAATAAAGAGCAATAGGAAAAACACCGAGTTCCCTCAGACACATCAAAAATAAAAACAGGCAAATTGCAGACTTGCCTTTCTGTTTTGACGACCCCTTAGACCCAATAAATGAGATCGTAGTTAAAACGATTATGTAAAACTGAGTTTAAAATAAATCTAAGTTTAAACTTCAAATACGTTTTTGAGTGGTCAGTAAAAATAACTCACACTTTCGGCTGTTGATGTGGCAACACTAATAATTTTATCAGAAAACACATAGGGTTATCCATTCTGTGGTTTCAAAAGAATAGGGTTGGAATTCGACATCTGTCAAACTAAGTTGTTAAGCCAATTTGTATGCCCTCACCCTACGGGTAGGAGGATATATATCATTTGATATGGCTCAAAAGTGTAACACATAGAAATATTCAGATTAGAACCCAGGTGTCTTTGAACCAAATTCGATTCATGACTTTCTGAATCGTTTGAGCCACGCCCGTCTGTCCTGCTGGTACGCACGATAACTTTCAAAAGAGTTAAGCAATCACTCTGACATTTGGCATGGCTTAATATTTTCCCAAAACTGCTTATGGGATTGCATATGGGCTATATGGCCACACCCTTTCGGGTACCTCCCATACAAATCTGCTATTTCGCCCACTTTAGTAATCGTGTAATAATATCAATACGCCTACTCCGATCTTGGCAAAAATCCATATTTAGTAAAGGTATAGCTAGGCCAAATTTTGGAAAAAAAAACTTGGAAGTCTGGCAACTCCCCTTCTGGTACCTCCCATACAAATGAACCATCACGCCTACCTTAGAAATCGTCTAATAATATCAATATGCCCAACGCGATTTTGCCCAAATTTTTTTAGTAGAGCTAGACAAAGTTTTAGAGAAAAACTTGGAAGTCTGGCAACTCCCCTTCTCCCATTCAAATGAACAATCCAATATTTTTTCCATAGCATTCGGTTTTTAAGGTTGCTATTATGACATTTCATCCAATGATGGTAGCCACGGTCACTTTTGACTTTCCGATACTTTGGAATATGAGACTTGTATGTTTTTACTGAGGGTGAGGGTATATACATATAAGTCGGTTTACCCGACTGCAACTTTTTCACTGGTTTTCTTTTCAGTTGGAAGTCTGACATTGATGAAAATGGATCGCTTAACTATCACACAACTCGTAAATATTACACCGTGTTACAAAAAA
Organism: Hydrotaea cyrtoneurina; assembly: GCA_958296145.1. Lineage (NCBI taxonomy): Eukaryota > Metazoa > Arthropoda > Insecta > Diptera > Muscidae > Hydrotaea > Hydrotaea cyrtoneurina. The sequence goes on along the minus strand of OY282514.1, from coordinate 42,313,990 downwards.
TAGATTTTTTTCTGTCCTATGAACCAAATGCACATATTCGGAAAGAGGGGAAAAAATAAAAATACACGTGTATCGGCGATTTTCATGTACACGTCAGAATTTTTTTTTTAAGTTTGAAGTATAAAGCTCGTAGTGGCCTGTGTGAAAGCCTTTGGACCGATTTTTAACCCTTTTTCAGTGATCCAATCGATCTGATTTTTTGCAGGCAGACTCGTGGAAATGTCTGTATCACGTCAAATTTTTTAAAAAATAGATTTTTATCAATTCTCAGATTTTCCTACATTTAACTATCTTATCTTAACTTAACTATCACACAACTCGTAAATATTATTAAAACCTACTACAAAAATGGTGATTCTGGCACAGCCACATATCGTGCTTTAAGAATAGATTATGGTTTATCGTTATGAAGCACATTTCTCACTCGGTGGGTATGTTAATAAACAAAATTGTCGTATTTGGGGTTCTGAGAATCCTCACGTAATTGAAGAGAGGCCACTACATCCACAAAAAGTCACTATTTGGTGCGCTCTTTGATCCGAAGCTGTGATTGGACCTTACTTCTTCGAAAACGACGAGGGAACAACTGTCACCGTCAATTCGGAGCGTTATGGTCTAATAACCGACTTTTTTTGCCTGCTATTGAAGAATACGACTTGGAGAATATGTGGTTTCAACAAGACGGTGCCACACAATTCGAGCGAATATGGCTTTATTGCAAGAGACATTTCCTGGCCGCGTAGTTTCTCTTCGTGGCGACTGGCCACCAAGGTCATGCGATTTGACACCATTAGACTTTTTTTTGTGGGGCTACGTATTTTGGAGATAAACCGTTAACTCTTGAGCACTGAAGAACCAACATTCGTCACGTTATGGCTGAGATACCGCCCAATATGTGCCAAAAAGTGGTCCAAAATGACCTCAAAAGAATCAATGCTTGCAACACTTCGCGTGGTGGTCATTTAAATGATGTAGTGTTACAAACATAATGTCAACGTTCAAACTTTATAATAAAAAAGAAATGTCATGAAAACAAATATTTTATATGTGTTTTATTTACGTTTACTTTTAAAAAGCAAAATGGATAACCCTATACTTTCCAGTAACTTTTCGTACCGATACACGTGTATTTTTATTTTGTATCCCCTTTCTGAAAAAGTAAATTTGGTTCATAGGACAGAATGTGTGTAACACGGTGTAATTAAAACTATCCGGTCCCACGAAATTAATTTTTTTTTATCTGAAAAAACGAACCGATTCCACTCTCTCAATTCCCAGCATATCTATTTACGGGCATCATTGAGAGGTGGTTGTTGTCGCTTTAAAAATGTTCGGCTTTAGAAATAACTCGTGGAACCGTTCTGACACACGCTGCAACTCCAGTTGTCGCCCTAATTTTTGCTCTTTTGAGTTCATTTTTGTGTTTATTACCAATTCAACAAAAGCAAATTACATAAAATCATCAGTCTGGTGCGAGCAGACTTTTGTCATTGAGTGTATTTGGGGGGGGGGGGGGGGGGAGGGGGTTGGTTGTTCATATTTTATATCGGGTTATCTTTACATGCAATTAATTTAACATTTTCAGCGAACTTTTAACAGTTTATTCACGATTTATGCTTCAGATACCAAACTGGTAGTAACGAAAACTCGCAGGACACACAAGCCAGCATATACACACATGGATGTGCATATACGAGGGTGGTATGGTAGATATGGTAAATGGTTACAGCAAGAAATTCCGATCAGATTGATATACAAAATTCTTACTATTAGTGTCTATTAAATGAAATTATTAGTTAGGAGTTACAATCAAATGAGTTTGGAAACTGGGAAGGTAGTTCCCCAATAAACCCATTTTGTGTAACTGACAAAAACTAAATTTCATAACGTTTTACAATTTTTTACACAATTTAAATTTAATCTAAAGAATAAAAACCCGCAGTAAGTGTGTGGAGCCTGTCAAAAACATTTGTGATGACGCGCTCTGACTCAACATTCTGCTCTCACCTCCTTACAAACATTTTGTAAGTGTGCAGTGAAACGAGTTCTCATTTATAAACTGCAATTCATGTGCCATTTTTGAATTCCGGTAAGTGCGACTATAACTACGAACAAGGCGTTTGTATGTGAATGGACTTGTAGCAGCAGATAAAGTCTGTATGTCTGGACACACACATACACTGAGCGAAAATGTGTAAGTAATATGGAATCTTTCATTAATTATCCATCATATGATTAATTATCATATTTGATTAAAAATATTAAATTTTTTCATAAAATATATGAAACATTTTATATTCCTTATGAAATTGTTGTATTAACAAATACTTTTTTTCAGTGTAGCTACATTTGTACTACGCTTTACCAGCCTGCTCACAGGTTATCGGTTTCATTATTTGTTTGTTCTTTTCCTGTCGGCGGACATCACGTTCATCACGTTTTTACGATAACACGCTTATGATTTTATACATTCAATTATATCGAAAAAGGTAGATACGAACGAATGTATGGGCTGCATGATGGTATCTGCAGTAGCTGCAACTGATCCAATCCAATCCTTGTTCTGGTTCTTGTTTCATCGTTCACCATTTCGGAGAATCTGTGCTCGCGTGGATTTTAGACAAATGAATTGCAGCATTAGTTTCATTAGTGGAAAACATTTCAGTTTCCATAGCCACGTATACGTGTGCCTCTTGTACGCTTCATTGGCAAAAAAAAAACCCATAAAAGTATTTTAGAGTTTACGATAAATTGGCAAATAATTGAATGCTCGAGGTGAAATGTTTGCAGATCCGGCAATGATTTAACAAAAATTCATTGGTCGATAGACAAACTGAAACATTAAAGATGAGTTGATGCTTTTCCATACACGTGACGGAATTTAAGAATAGCCAGAGGAATATGCACATATTCACAATGTGGCATGTCGATACTTCTATTTCACTTGGATTATAGTTCATGAATTAAATACGGATTGGTTTTAGAATGGTTATTATCCAAATTTAAGAGCTCTCTATGACGTACGAGTTAAATTATTGAACTTGCTTAACCCAACAGTTACATATGAATGTGATTGTTCGAAAAACTCAACACACACACACAGATTTGCTACTGGCAGGCCGATTGTCAACGAAAATTCCTTGGCAGTGAAATTTTGACACATGCAGGCAGAAACGAATATTCGAGTTCCCTAAATCATTGTTTTTTTTTTTTTTTGGTGTGTCAATTTATGGAATGATTTTATTGCATAATTGTGTTGTTGTTTTTTCAAACGCCAATTTTGTAAATAAAGAATTCGTCGGACCTTTTTGGAGTTCAAAAAACTGAAGTTTGAGGTATTTATGAAAAAAAAATATTGGCTTGTCATAGGGCAGGAGTGAGGAATTATTTTAAGAAATTATTATTAAAAACAGGTTAGTTGAGAATATTTTAGAAAATTTTGAAATAAATGCAGAAAATAGGGATTTGATGAAATCATGAAATAGTTTTTTTGTATTTAGTGTTTAAAGAACCATTTCCAAAAAAAAGTTGTGGTAATTGCATAAGTTTTATTTCAATTGTTTTTTTTATTTTGAATATCAAAAGTATTGTTATTGTTTATCACATAACAGTCCCTGTATACTCGGAAAACTTCCGAAATGGTTATTTTCAAAAACAAAAAAAAGTTGTGACTTATCCAGTAATTTCATAAATTTTATATTTTAAGCGCCCGGTAGGCGTGTTGGTATCATCGTGCGGGTTGTGGGTTCGAGTCAAAAATCTAGCCATATAGTCTGAGTCACCCGGTTTACCCTTGGACCCAAAATTAGAGTATACATTTACTTTACGTATTTATTTATTTATGTCTTTGGAATACATGTCCCCTACAGACTACTGCTTAATAATAAATTATATCTACACGCTAAAAAAAAATGGCCATTTTAACAAATTTCAGCAAACAAGTTCGCATCAAACATATATATATTTTTCCATACCACAAACATTAACTTGTTTGTAGGTGATAAATATCGAATTTATATGTATGCAGATTTGGGTCATTTTTTATTTTTTTTCAATTTGTGAATTTTTATATAACAATTCATCTAATTCTCTCGGTATTGATATTATTTTAATGAGCGTAAATGCAAAAAAAAAAATTTACGAAACCAGTTGCAAATACACACTTATTCGCACCCAAATGTTGTGCTTTGTTGAATTTAATAAGTTCGTTGTCTGTTTTTCCCAAACACGCTATTGCTTATACACAAATACGTAATATTAATATCAAATGACTTATATTTATATCCAAATAAGCTTTGTGTAGATGAAAATAAGCTTTACTTGCTACAAACACCAAACACGCGTTTTACTTATGTGTAAACAAAAAAAAAGACGTATTTTTTAGCGTGTAATAATCATTTAAACTGATTTATGTTACATGAAAAATCAATATCATACAATTCATAAATTCTATTGAATTCTCTGAGAGATTTACCAATTGGTTCATTCATACCATAGTGAGTTCTATGAAAAGGTATCCTAAAAAATTCCAACTTTCTTAGTGCTCTCATAGGAACATTAAATCCAACTAGGCTTAAAATATATGGGAAGTCCGTAAATCCACAAATTACTTTATAAAGAAACATCATACACTGAATATGTCATACACGATTTATTAGAGACTAGTTGAAAAGCCCGTCAAACAACGGTCGAAAAAAAACATGTCTTTCTGCTTTTTACACACATGTGTAAACAACACACAGCCACACACACTGCGACTGTGAAAAGAGAATGATGACGTGTTAAAAAATGAGCGAGCAAGAGAGAGAGTAATGAAAGAGAGTAAAGAAATGCTTCACCGCAGGCAGTGAGGTGCACAAATTATTATATTTATAGGATATAGGATATAGGATATAGGATATAGGATATAGGATATAGGATATAGGATATAGGATATAGGATATAGGATATAGGATATAGGATATAGGATATAGGATATAGGATATAGGATATAGGATATAGGATATAGGATATAGGATATAGGATATAGGATATAGGATATAGGATATAGGATATAGGATATAGGATATAGGATATAGGATATAGGATATAGGATATAGGATATAGGATATAGGATATAGGATATAGGATATAGGATATAGGATATAGGATATAGGATATAGGATATAGGATATAGGATATAGGATATAGGATATAGGATATAGGATATAGGATATAGGATATAGGATATAGGATATAGGATATAGGATATAGGATATAGGATATAGGATATAGGATATAGGATATAGGATATAGGATATAGGATATAGGATATAGGATATAGGATATAGGATATAGGATATAGGATATAGGATATAGGATATAGGATATAGGATATAGGATATAGGATATAGGATATAGGATATAGGATATAGGATATAGGATATAGGATATAGGATATAGGATATAGGATATAGGATATAGGATATAGGATATAGGATATAGGATATAGGATATAGGATATAGGATATAGGATATAGGATATAGGATATAGGATATAGGATATAGGATATAGGATATAGGATATAGGATATAGGATATAGGATATAGGATATAGGATATAGGATATAGGATATAGGATATAGGATATAGGATATAGGATATAGGATATAGGATATAGGATATAGGATATAGGATATAGGATATAGGATATAGGATATAGGATATAGGATATAGGATATAGGATATAGGATATAGTATATAGGATATAGGATATAGGATATAGGATATAGGATATAGGATATAGGATATAGGATATAGGATATAGGATATAGGATATAGGATATAGGATAGGATAGGATATAGGATATAGGATATAGGATAGGATGGTAAACATATCAATTTACGGCGTGCCTCGTAAGTTGCGATTGGCTCAGTAAAATGTAATGACGATAGAGCAAATTTTAGGAATTTCTTTTGCACCCATTCAATTCTATTAACATGTAGAGTAGGGTTAGTCATTTTTTCATTTTTTTTCGAATATCAAAAATCTGTGGAAATGGCATGTAGGGCAGACAAAAATAATAAGAATTGCGTTTTTACTTTTTCGAAATTGTGAAAAAACCTTCCGTACAAAACGCAATTACTTTAGCTAAAAACAAACTTTTTTAGTTTACTTTTTTTTTAAATTTTTAAATTTGAGAAATTTTTTTCTGCAATAGTTGTTCTTGGAAATAATTTTTTTTAGTTGGTTTTAGTGCATCGATTTCAAATATGTAATTTGATCCAAAATATGTCATTTATTTTTCGAGATATATCGATTGTAAAATATGCAATATGAAATGAAACCGAGTTGCAAATTTTAAAATCGATGTAGCTTAAAAACGAATGACAGATTTTTGATCAAATTGCATATTTGAAATCGATGCACTAAAACCAACTAAAAAAATTATTTCCTATACTATTGCAGAAAAAAATTTCTCAAATTTAAAAATTTAAAAAAAAAGTAAACTAAAAAAGTTTGTTTTTAGCTAAAGTAATTGCATTTTGTGCGGAAGGTTTTTTCACAATTTCGAAAAAGTAAAAACGCAATTCTTATTATTTTTGCCTGCCCTACATGCCATTTCCACAGATTTTGAATCTAAAAAAAATGACTAACCCTAATGTAGAGCTGTTGACGGATTCCATACATTATATGCATATTCTAATATAGGTGTCAGACGATGTATACAATAGGTTTCGTAGATATGGATCTGCAAAATCAGAACAGTTACGTTTGATAAATGCTAAGACTGAATACACTTTTGGAATGATATAGTCAATATGTGAATTGAAATTTAATTTAGGATCTGTTTTGTAAATCATGAGATCCCAGTTTCCAAAACTGGTGAGTTCTTCTACAATTTTGTTCGCAACTACAAGTGATCCTAGTTTGGGTGCTTCGAACGTTTTTGGACAAAAATACTCATCGCCAGGGTTACGCTTTCTTTTTTTTTTAAACCGGTCATACCTATCTTCATTTCGTACTCTCCAGCGAAATGCGATATTATTCTCACGCGATTTGTTTTCGATTTGCAACATATAATTTTCCTGAATAACAAATACATTAAAAGCCATAAAAATGAAAAAAATAAATTTATTTTAGACCATGTTTCGTTTTTGCTATACGCTTTGCTGATTTGTTTTCTTCTCTATAGAGATGAGAGCCCCTGGATACTCGCGTACTCCGGCTGAAATCCCATCATCAGGGACAAGACAATAAATATCCGAAGAGCAGATACCATTGAAATATGTTTAGGACAGCGATAACACAAACCACATTTTTTGTTTACGCGACATCGAAATGACTACACACGGTTGTTTGCACCTCGTAAATGCCGACGATTTCTGATGGTCTTATCAGGTTTCTGATAGTCACACACACTACCCAACACACCTCACCCGATCACCTTCTTTTACAATTCCATTATCATTCAAGTTTCCATCTGCTGTCCATGAATATGGCACAATCCCAAAACCAAAAGTAATTCATTGCCCCAATGCTGCTCATGTTCTGATAGAGATCATATCGCTGACGTCATCGTCATCACCAACTCATCTCAGTAAGACAAAAATCCCCGGTCGGTCGTTAACGTTACCTTACTTTCGGCAAGTACATAATGCCACCATAAAGTGAAATTATATTAACATGAGTACCAATGAAAATCCCGCCAGGATGTTGGCATCACTCAGCAGCAGACAATCGGAAGAAGACCCACCGACTCTACACTGCAAGGACAACGAAATGCAATTACAATTTTGGGGGTGGGGGGGGAAGCATGACTGAAGTCGAAACAGGAATTCACAGAAATTCTAATTGAAGTTTTAGTTAATAATTGCATGGAAAACAACGAGTTCCTAATTAACTTTTGGGCGGAGCCGGATGAATGTGAATGACCAACGCACCGACCAGAGATAAGACGAGTGAAAAAAGAAATTTGAATAGGACAGTGTTTCGAAATGAATATATCGATGCAACACTGTAGTCCAATGAAATGAATGTTTGTAAGAACTGGCATATAGGAAGATATAGGTGGTCTTCAAGGATTTGCCATATTAAATAGAAACGAAAATTGTAGACAGAAGCTTAATACCGTCGAGGAACTCATATTTAACCAGATTTGGAAACTCGGATCTCATGATCTGCAGCTAACTCATGTTGGGAAAAACTATGATGTCCTATAAAAAGAAAACTAACGGACAGCAGTCTAGATGAAAATTGTCAACTCGTTTTGATGAAACTGGCGATGCCCATCTTAAAATTAGCAAAAGAGAGATCAGAATTCAAGAGGAAGACTTAAGAATATTATAAAAATTAAAAAACTACGGTGCTGTTGTTTTCTAAAACCGATGGTAGATGTAAGCTTGCAAGTAGACCGAACAGTCGTGAGTCGTGAACACATTGATTCGGTAAGAAATCATATAAATATGAATAGCAAAATACCAGGAGTCATTACAGCAGATAATAAATAATACAATTTTATTTAAAACGTATACAAATTCAAGTTTAAAACGTAACGTATCAATAAAACAAAATATTTACTTTGATTTGGACGATATGTAGTTAAATCGATCGAAGAAAAATTCTGTTATTTGTTAGGACGGTGTTCTAACGACATTAACAAATTCCGCTAGGATACATCAGGGAATATATCTAAATGCGTGATCCAATTTAATTGACCTGGTCCGGATTTCTTAAATTTAAGCTGATTGTCTCTGAAGATCTTTGAGTTCATTGGTAGGCACCACACTGTTAGTAAAGAAGCGAACCGCATTTATTATCGTCTTAATCACTACAGCAATTCGTTGAAGTCATCAGGTAGCTGTAAAAACGCATGTCCAGCAGCAGTTTCTGTTATATTTTATGTCTATTGCAACAATTGGGTAAATGTTGTGCCCGAAATATCAAAGACCAGTCATAATATTAGCTCCACTGGCCGACAAAACATATTTTCCATTAAACTAAAATGTCGAAAAAAGTCGACACTAAAAAGTAGATTTTCTCGACATTTTCCTAATCAAAAGTCATCTTAATGTTTCACCATTCTGTATACAACCCTAGGGTGACACCGACCATATGGCTAGATTTTTGCAGCGATAGACCAAAGCCACAACACCAAGCTGATAGGCAAGCACGCTATCAACTCTCAAAATTATTTGGGAAAATTGTGATTTCCGAATTTTCCTGGGTATACAGCGACTGGCATATGATAGAAGTCTGCCTTATTAATTTAATAGAAGTAACTATTTCATGATTGCATCAAATTCCTATTTTCTGTATTTATTTCAAACTTCTAGACGATTTTCTTAGTATTTCGAATTTGTGAATTTTTTTTTTTATAAACTAACACTCAGGGGTTGCCCCCTATGAATGCAATGCACTGTGTTAGCGATAGGAAGTAAGGGTATTGGAGGGAGGAAAGATGGAGTAGTGTTTGTTGACGTTTGACGGATCGTTCCCTTCAATTCTAAACACAATCACAGAAGCCATGACAATCTGATCAAGTCGTTTGGTAAGAAATATTCTCGCCCAGTTTTAATGGTATTTGGTTGTTAATTCTTTTTATTCTGAAAATGGATTGTTTTAAGTCTGACACATAGAATTTTCGAAAATTAAGACTTTAGAGGAACATGTCGATTTCTTTAAGTAAGCGCACATCATTTTAATGGTTGACACCATGTTCATGTAGGAAAGTACTGCTGTCCTAAGAAAAAAAAAGGCACAAGCGCCAAAATTTCAAAATATAGATGAGCTCAGATTCGGAACTGTGAATGAGATTTTCAATACATATGTAATATATTTCAAAATAATATTTGTAATTTTTTTAAAAATTGTTGAAACATGAATAGTATTTCATTCCTCTGTGTGCCATACGTCGCGGACTGAGAGACGGTCTGGGTTGGTCGCACAAGAAGTAAAGAGTTTTCCAACAAGAGGTGTTATTTTGAATCACCCGGTATTTTGGTAGCTGTCACTTCTGAAGCTTTTATTCTTTGACATTTGACAAGTAGACTCTACGCCATTACTACACACTCATCAACAACGCATTTAAACTATTAAAATTCCCTACAAAATGGTGAAAATCTTGCAGTCACAGTTCGCAAAACTAAAGCATTTTTGGGTCGTCGTGAAGCACTTTGTCGGACCGCAATACAGAAATTGGTGGAAAAATTCGAGCTGTTGGGACAAGTTAGTGATGTGAAGAATAAAACCTGTGCACGTCGCTCGAGACCATCGGAGAATATTGCTGCTGTAGCCCAAAGTATTGAAGAAAACTCAGGTTTGGCCATTTCTCGTCGCTCTTTGGAATCGGGCAGTCCACAAAAGTTGGATTATATTGATCTGGACAACGTTTACTTTCAACAAGACGTCGCTACGTGCCACACAAGCAACGAAACCATTGATCCTTTATTAAAATAATATCTCTTGTTGGAAAAATCTGTACTAGAACTTCTGTTGCTCAGTTTGTTGTCGAGAAACCAGCCTTTTCATTTTGTATAGATTTTTGATATTTGTGCCCGTGCACGTGTGTTAAGTACCAAGGGAGCATTTCATCGTGGTAAGAACGCATCCGCAGAAAATTATGTTTTCCATATCATAAATACCAACAAATTTACGATTTAAAGTGAATTCTATATCAAACTTCTCTTTGAAAAGGCATTAGAGCTGGTTTAACATGGAACCTGCTGTGAGTATTTTTTAATTTTGTCGATAGGAAATTAGCACATTGAAGGGAGAAAAGTGAGAGTAGTTGACATTTCTCTTGAGTTTGAGAATGTCATTGTTAACAGGCAAAAACACAGTTGAAAAACGAATTCATTAAGTAGCCACTAATTTTCTCCAAAAGACCTTTTTTTTTTTTGGAAAAATTCCATAAAACCAGCACATGTTTTCACAATTTATACTCGCAGTACAACCACTGGAATGCACTGTTCATCGGAAGGAAGGACATACATGGGTGGAAAACAAATTAATATGAATTCCTGGAAATTAAACAGTACTCATACAGAACGAAGACTAGCCTATAGCAGAGGTCAGGAAATATAGTGCTTGCACCATACGTATCCTTTAAAAATCCTCACACACACACGCGTCTCATGTAGATGCACAACGGCCACAATGCATGCATAACTAATTGAGGGGCCGTATTGTTTTTATGTACGACATATTGACCCCATTACGAGCCATAGCAGCAGCAGCAACAACAACAACAACAACAGCAGCAGTAGCAGAAGCAACAATAATATCAAAGGTAACATTAGCACAACAACAGCTAAAGCAACTATTTCAACGAGAGAGAGCGTGCCACCACAATGGATGGGAAAACAATAATATTTAAGAACGAAATACTCAAAGGCTTCACGAGTAGGTGGAACAATTTGTATCATGTGCCATGCATTAAGTCGTACATATGTAAACCACAATATTTCATGAAAATGCTAAGGATGCCATACGACGTTGGTGTAATAAGTGTAGAAACAAATAGTTGGTAAGGAAACAGCGACCTTTCATGTCTACGACATCTTAGATAAAGAATAATTGCAATCTAATTAAATAACAGTTGCATAGTGGAAAATAATCAGTTTTTATTATTTTTTATTTAATTACAATACAAAGTACATTTATAAACTAATTTTGGGTCCAAGGGTGCACCGGGTGATGCATCGAAAGACCAAAGCCTCTGGTGAGAATCGAACCCACAACGCCAAGCTGATAGGCAAGTACGCTACCAATTTGTCTACCGGGGCCCTTTACATTTTCTTTTCATAATTGTTTTCCCCTTGAAGATAACCTCAACTGGATGGAATAGCAACACCCCTTCATACCGATATCATAGTCGGCAAATTATGTTAAGAAGATTTTATTGTAATTTTTGGTCTTGCCTAAGCCAACTGGTGTGAGGAAAACCAATAGCAGCTGCCACAGTACAGCTTTCGCAAGAATAAGTCTCCAATACAATTCCAGGCTTAAGAAACCTAACCAATTTTGTCAACCTAACCGAACGTAACCACTAACCCACGTATTCATAAACAAAATTTAACAGCTTTATAAACCTTTGATAAGAAAAATGAAGGAAAATACTAAAAATAAAATTTTCACACATTTTTCTTATCAAAGTTTTATAAAGCAAAAACAAATTTTCCACATATTTCTTATCAAAGGCTTATAAAGCCCGTATAACCTTTTCTGAACAGGGTCATAAGGGTTTTCCGGTTTTCCAAAGAAATAATGAATTGAATAGAAAAAAAGGTGATCACAACTTTTCAATTAATTAGAAGTCACCACTGAGATGCATAGACATCACCCTCTTCTTAATCACCCTTTAATCACAACTCAAACGCGTCATACCACCCCTCGTATCACCTTTGCTAATATAAACAGAGCCACATCATAAAACATATTTATAGTGAAAGATAAACAGGGTTCAATTCTATGGATTCACCAGCCCGTACCTTTATGAGAGTTGAGCATATTGTTTGTATGATCATATGCCCCGACAACACCTCCAACCGATGCTGCCACCGACCTCCAACCTCCAACCTCGTGCTCTATGATAAACCAACAATAATGGAATATGAATACCTGCACTTATTCACATTAGCAAAGGAGGGAAAAAAACACACACGCACAGAATATTTCTCAATTCTGTACCCAAAGTACAAAGGATGTCCGAACCGTGGGACAAAAAAGGGCATAGGGATTTTTGTATTATCATCGATTCTGTAGTGACTAATAGTGATAAATTTCACAAAATAATTTCATAGAAGACAACGTAATCAGTTTATAAGAACCAAGAATTGAAAGATTTTTCAAAAACATATTATCTTGAAACTCTTAGAATCTTCAAGAATTACATTGTCTATGAACTCTGAGATTCTTCTAGGATTAAATTATCTAAGAACACTGTGTATGAACTCGGAGATTCTTCAAGGACTGCATTATCTAAGAACTCTAAAACTCTTCAACGACTACATTGTCTATGACCTCCGAGGATCTTCTAAGATTAAATTATCTAAGAACTCTGAGATTCTTCAAGGACTAGATTGTCCAAGAACTCTAAAACTCTTCCAGGACTACGTTGTCTGTGGTCTCTGAGGATCTTCAAGGATTAACTTATCTAAGAACTCTACATTGTCTATGAACTCTCAGATTATTCAAGGACTGCTCTATCTAAGAACTCTTATAATCGTCAAGGACCACATTGACTATGAACTCTGAATATGTTCACGGATTTTATTAACTAAGAACTCTAAAACTTTTTAAGGACTGCATTATCTAAGAACTCTAGAACTCTTCAAGGACTACATTGTGTATGAACTCTGAGGATCTTCAAAGATTAAATTATCTAAGAACTCTGAGATTCTTCAAGGACTACATTCTCCATGAACTCTTAGACTCTTCTAGGATTAAATTATCTGAGAACTCTAAGATTCTGTAAGGACTACATTGTCTATGAACTCTGAGATTATTCAAGGACTGCACTATCTAAGAACTCTTATATTCTTCAAGGACCACATTGTCTATGAACTCTGAGGATCTTCAAGGATTACAATATCTGAGAACTCTGAGATTCCTCAACGACTACAATGTCTATGAACTCTGAGTATGTTCAAGGATTTTATTAACTAAGAACTCTAAAACTTTTTTAGGACTGCATTATCTAAGAACTCTAAAACTCTTCAAGGACTACATTGTCTAGGAACTCTGAGGATTTTCAAATATTAAATTTTCTGAGAACTCTGAGATTCTTCAAGGACTAGATTGTCTAAGAACTCTTACACTCACGAAGCACTAAAAACTCTGTGACTCATTAAGTACTACATTGTCTAAGAATTCTCATATCCTTCAGCTATCCCTCCATCGGTATTATAATGAGTGCAGCCTATGAGATCTTGACAATTCATTCTCGCAGCAGAAAATTTCCAATTTCAACAACGAAATCAAGAACCAAAACGATGAAGCAAAACCCCAATTAGCGGAGTTGTTTTATTCCTAAAATTTCAAAGAGCCCTCTCATTGGCCCACTGTTAAAGAATTCACACAACAGCACCAAAAAAAAAAAATCCTTGCCATGGACTCATCGCCAACGGTTTCACACAAACACAATTTACGCGTTTGCACTTCCATTTCATTGTATCGAATTCGCTTTTTGCATGCATTGTTCCCCGAGCCTTTCATGGCATCCTTCAAAGGAATAAAACGGCAGCCTCAAGAGAGAGCGAGCGAGCGAGATGGGGAGAGGGGAGACAACAATTTTCCCTAAGTTGGCATTCGTATTCTTGAGCATGTTTTCTGGATGTCAGGGTATGCGAGGGGGGGCTCCGTCTGAACGAATACCGAGGATATTGCATATTTCTGATGTCTGAATTTGCACACATGGATATGTGTGCAGGGGCAGCTATGTTGTACGTATATGTTAGGTGGAAATTTACCTGCGTGTCTGCATGTGCCGGTGGATTCATAAGTATCCTTTATGTCGAGGGATTTTTTTTATGTGTGTTTTCGGTGCGTACATTTTCTTGCCACGTCTTGTCTTTTCACTTCAGTTTCAGCTTCAGTTCAGATGGATGTACTCGTGCTTTGCACTTCATAATGAGCGATAAGCGAAATGTGCCAAATACTCAACATTAAATGTCAGTGTGCAAAATTTAAAGAGCATATAGCATTTCTTTGACAGCTTTTGCCACCACCCCCACAAAATATATTCTCTCCATCACGCACACACACACATGCCCACACGTGATGGGGGGAATGTGAGCGATTGTTTGTGTGCGAGAAAAAAAACTTAACAGCTTTTTGGAATGTCAAGAACTTATCACACATGTCATATATTTTGGCTGACTTAACAACTGTTGGATGTGTGATGGCGTCGGAGTGCTACGGCACCGCTACTAAATATCGTTTCAAATGATTCGTTACCTTTAATAGGGACCTACAAATCCGTAAGGGGTAGGCTTACCTGGAACGAGAAAAGCAAAACAAAATATTTAATAAATAACGACTCATAAAGTGTGTAAGATGATGCAAGTAGAGTAAGTATTGTACTTTAAATGGAAATCTTAGATAAATGCACTGAAAGAAAACACCAACATGTTTTATTGAAAAGTTTACTGGAGAGCTTTAGATGTTTATAGAATTAGAAAATATGGAATTTGGGTAGGATCGCATAGAGGGAAGTAGATACTATTATTACACGATTTTTAAAGTGGGTGGAATGGTACATTTGTATGGGAGGTACCAGAAGGGGAGTTGCCAGACTTCCAAGTTTTTGGGCGAAACTTTGTCAAGCTACAGATTTACTAAATACAGAATTTGGGTAAGATCACGTTGGGCATATTCATAATATTACACGGTTTATAAGGTAAGCGGGATGGTACATTTGTATGGGAGGTACCAGAAGGGGAGTTGCCAGACTTCCAAGTTTTTGCGCGAAACTTTGTCTAGCTATAGCATTACTAAATACAGAATTTGGGCAGGATCGCGTTGGGCATATTGATAATATTACACGATTTCTAAGGTAGGCGGGATGGTAAATTTGTATGGGAGGTACCAGAAGCGGAGTTGCCAGACTTCCAAGTTTTTGCGCGAAACTTTGTCTAGCTATAGCATTACTAAATACAGAATTTGGGCAGGATCGCGTTGGGCATATTGATAATATTACACGATTTCTAAGGTAGGCGGGATGGTAAATTTGTATGGGAGGTACCAGAAGCGGAGTTGCCAGACTTCCAAGTTTTTGTCCAAAACTTTGTAAGAATTTGGGTAAGATCGCTTTGGGCATATTTATATTATTACACGATTTCCAAGGTAGGCGGGATGGTACATTTGTATGGGAGGTACCAGAAGGGGAGTTGCCAGACTTCCAAGTTTTTGGGAGAAACTTTGTCTAGTTATACCTTTACTAAATACAAAATTTGGCCAAGATCGAACTGGGCGTACTGATATTATTACACGATTACTAAATTGGGCGAAATATCAGATTTGTTTGAGAGGTACCAGAAAGGGTGTGGCCACATAGCCCATATGCAATCCCATAAGCAGTTTTGGGAAAATATTAACCCATGCCAAATTTCAAAGTGATTGCTTAACTCTTTCGAAAGTTATCGTGCGTACCAGCAGGACAGACAGACGGACATGGCTCCAACGATTCAGAAAGTCATGAATCGAATTTGATTCAAAGACACCTGGGGTGTAATGTGTATATTTCTATGCGTACACTTTTGAGCCGTAGGGTGAGGGTGTAATAATTGTTCGCTTCGACACAATCGTCCAGCAGAGTCGGTAATTCGGGCTACCATGGATCGGCTTCGCACCACGTTTACTCTAGTTGATAATGCGTATCCACCGTACAGTGCCCACCGAAGACGCTATTGCTGCTGTGGAGCAGAGTATCGAAGAAGACCCGAATGAGTCCATCCGACATCGCAAATTGAATTTGTGTCCATCCACTTTATGGACGATTTTGCGGAAGGATCTTGATTTGCGAGTTTACAAAATGCAACTCGTGCTAGAACTTAGCCGAACGACCATCAAGCGCGTCGCATGTTCGGTGAATGAACCCAAAACAAAATGGCCACCTATCCCGATTTTCACAAGAAAATTTTGTTCAGCAATGAAGCTCACTTTTTTGGTTGAATGGGTGCGTTAATAAACAAAATTGTCGCTTTTAGAGTACGGAAAATCGACAAGCCATTGTTGAGATGCCGTTACATCCTTAAAAAGACAATGCACTGTTTGGTGTGCTCTGTGGCCAAAGGGAAACATTAGTCCATATTTCTTTCAAAAATGAAGCCGGCCACAATGTTACAGTCAACTGGGAACGCTATAGAACCATGATTAATGACATTTTCGTGCCTGAATTGGAGGATGTTGATGTTGGCGCCATTTGGTTTCAACAAAACAGCACTACATGCCATACAGCCAATGAAACAATCAATTTATTGAAGGCAATTTTTGGTGGGCGCATTATCTCGCTCGGGGGCCTGTGACGTTGCCTCCAAGATCATTTAACACCGCTGGACTATTTTTTGCGGGTTATTGCAGACATACGGCCCCAAATGCTGGAAAAAATGGTTAAAAATTGGGCCTCTTGGCTAAGCCACGGCGGCCACTTGCCCAAAATCACGATTAAACATAATGGCAAACCCTTTTCTTAACAATAACGATAAATTCTTGGGCATAACATTAAATTATGTGCGTTTTATGTCTTCTTGAAAACCATATGTCTGTTCTCCTCGTTGCTGTCTGTCATATTACACATCGATAGTCTCTTGATATTGTCTCGTTCAGATTTTACAGCATCTCAAAATTTACCTTGATGAGCATTTTTTAAATATTTTGGATCGTCCTCTTTACAATAATATCATCTTTACAAGAATGTAAACATCCAGACTGAGTAGACATTTTTTGGAATTACCCTATAGACGTAACGTGAGCCGTATAAGTTATGTCCCGACATGAAAGTAGCCTTAGAGGGTAGCGATTGAGCCGGCCGGCCCTTTCTGTCGTCAACATCCAAACGCATCACCAAGAAAGGCTGTAAACAACCACCATCACGAATGTGAGCGATCGAGACGCCATTGAAAAACCCAAGTGGAAAAATATGTACATGATCATCAGTGATACGGCAAACTGCCGACATCTCAAACAAAACCGAAGAGCTGGGAAATCATTTATTAATGAGCATATGACGCACGGCATCTTAATATATATTTACCCTCGACACTGATTCACTGACTCTGTCACGCAGTACGTAGGAATTTAAATAGACATTCTATAATATTCTTTTTAAATAATAATAATAAAAAAAATAATATTTTTTTTTTGTACAGAAATTGTGTTTTCCCCAAATTTTGTTTTTCCAAAAATTTTTTTTACAATTTTTTTTTTTACAAAATTTTTTTTCAACAAAATTTTTTTTTTCCAATTTTTTTTTTTCAACAAAATTTTTTTTTTCAACAAATTTTTTTTTTTCCACAAAATTTTTTTTTTTCAACATTTTTTTTTTTTCAAGAAAAATTTTTTTTTTCTACAAAATTTTTTTTTTAAAACAAAATTTTTTTTTTTCAAGAAAACATTTTTTTTTCAACAAAATTTTTTTTTTTCCACAGAATTTTTTTTTTTTCAACAAAATTTTTTTTCCATATTTCAACGGGCGCCATAGGCGCATTACAACTTACTAGTTATAAGATAAGATATGAAAATATAGCGATTTCTGGGAGATATCGGTCCACTGAACAGTAAGAAAGCGTTGGAAGAATATTACCGCGGAGGCACAGACAGCGAAAACCAAGGCTGCAAAGGAAATAACAAATGGAGGGTATCAAAAACTGGAGACCGTGCTTTCAAAATCGAATTCCCTGGAATGGATTTATTGAAGTGTCATCTCCTTATTAGAATTGTATTTTATAGTAAAGACTTGGATTCGATTACTTGTAACATATAGAGATCCTTGGTGACGGCAAATATCCATAAACAAGCTCCTTTAAAGTCCACTATAATATACGAAACAACTACATTCGAATAGGAGTAGATTACCTCACTGATTCCTTAACATTAGGATAGTAACGAAGTTCGTTTTTGCAAATGCGAATGATGCGACTCATTCATTGGCATTCGCTGTTGCCAAATAACAGGTGGCGCAAAAGTAAACTTCCGCTGTTTTTTTTTTGTAATTAAAAAAAAAATGAAAAACTTTGATTCTTCTTGTGGATTATTTTTATTTGGTCTTTTAATTTTTTTTTTACATC
The DNA here is from genome assembly GCA_958296145.1 of Hydrotaea cyrtoneurina. Taxonomy (NCBI): domain Eukaryota; kingdom Metazoa; phylum Arthropoda; class Insecta; order Diptera; family Muscidae; genus Hydrotaea; species Hydrotaea cyrtoneurina. The sequence continues at coordinate 42,295,222 of OY282514.1, read as the reverse complement.
AAGTCGAGAATATGATGTCATGTAAATGGCCGCCGCCACAGTTGATTGTCACATTAGGGGCCAATCGCAAAATGTATAGCATTTTCTGATAGGAGGATTACTTTTGCGCCACCTTGTACATTTCTGAAATATTCGCTATGGCAAACAAAACTATTTCAGTATTCGCTTTCTCATTCGAAAAAAAAATAAGACTTCATAAGTTATGAATTTTCGCTTTCGGATAAGTGAATTATTCGCATCATCGCAAAACCTACATTCGCTACATCGCCTCTTTAAATCAACTGCACATCAATGTTGAGCATTTAAGTCATGACCACCTTAGAACTTTGCATACATTATCTGTTCGATCTAAACAATAGTCACTAATCACCGAAATAGTTTCTTTCACCACATGTCAGTTAATAAATCAAACAACAATTCTCGCATCTATCATCGCCTCGTCAATCACATTAACCGAACCCTTTTACATTTTCACTGAGTTAACCATCTGCTAGCAAACTTTTCCTTTCCCAAACTTTTCTGTGCGGAAAACTTTCCATTTTTTTGGGAATATTTTTTTGTTCGGCATTTGTCCTTAAGTTCAACAGACTAAAAATTATGCAAATTTTCAATGTAAAGTACAATTTAATGATGCGTTCAGTTGCCTAGTCTGACGTTGACGCTGTCGCTGTCGCTGCCTTGGCCGCGGCCGTTGATGGCCATATTAGCATTATCGTCATCACCTTCTGTTCCTGTCGGCCACGGATCTGTACTTACTTCCTTTAATACGACACCAGCTTTTCTGCTGAGTCATTGTCAGCAGCAACACCAAAGCCAGTTGAGTCCTTTTTAAAGTATAGTGTCTCCTTTGCATTGACTGGCTTTTTTGCCTGCTTCTTATTACTTATCTGCCTCTTCTCCCTTTTAGGACGTTGCCCGGGAGCTTTAAAGCCATCCAACTATGTATGATGACTGAGACAAATGCCACATTAACACAAATTGCAACAAATTGACGCTGTGTTTTGATACTGTGTGTGTGTGTGTGTGTGTACATGAAGTTGCAGTGGCTTCCATAGATGCGACATCGGCACACGCACACGCACACATACACATACACAGCCAGAGCAAGTGGCTTGAACTGCTGCTGCACTTTCCAAAGTTGATAAGAAAAATGACTCTAAGCGAAAAGCCATTGGTAAGCAGCGTCAGTGGCGCTATCGTACGAACGTCTGTAGCCATTTGTATTCTTAAGTCCAAAACTTTAAACTCATCTGCATACAAATTGCTCAAGTTTGTCACAGGGAAAAGGAAATATCTAACAAATGCATGAACCACAATGAAGAAGATGGCAACAACGAAAGCCATGAAGAGTCTGTTGTGACCAGCAATAGGCCCTGCGGATGGAAAGCACTGCTTCTGAAATACATGTGCGAGTGAAGACAATTTTAGGATCTCCTCGAAACGGCTCCCATTGAGGGTGATACAACCAAAGCTCCAGCCAGAAGCCAAATAGCAAAGTGTAATCCTGGTTCAGAGACTAAATTGGCAAAAAAAACATCAGGGATTAATGATAACATGAAAGGAAAAACAACAAACTGGCTTGTGAGACAGCGTTTGATTTTATACCACACTCTTAAAAGATTTAAAAATAACTGTATTAGCATGAAATATTTCGACATAGAGCTGTAAGTTCAACCAGTGGGAAGGGATCATGGCATGAAAGAAATGAACCGATTTTAGGCAATTTCGAAACAGTTTTTTTTTTATTTCTTTATTACAATATCAATTATTCCATCAAGACTGGTCATATCTACTGCAATGAAATGATCAGAAAACAGTTGTCGTTGTAGGAAACGCCCTTCTGCAGTCACATACCGTTACCGTAATATAAAAGGCCCAAACTCTTACAAAAAAACTTTTTACAGCAGATGGGAAAACAATTAATAAAACTAGAAATTCTATTACTACACACATATTGTCATTATTTTATTTAAAAAAAAAAAATTCCGATTTATAAACCTTTTTTTTTTTTTGTAATCAAGAAAACAATCTGTTTGGGTTTTTTTCAAAAAATTTCGTTAGTTAATGCTTTTTTGGATTTGCTTATGACTTAATGTATTAATTAGGTAACGATAAAAATTAAGGTAAGGATAAAAACCGATGACATGTGGCGCCTCTAATGATCAATAGGCTGATAATGCCCCACAAAGAAGAATTACCCAATAAAAATTTTATACAAAATTAAAAAATTAATTCATTATGAAAAATTCCCCAATTCGTTTTTGGGGTATTTTCCATATGAAATATGTTCCCAATTTTTTTTTGTTATTTTTTTGAGGAGAAGAATTGAATTATATTTCGCTTATGAAACGTGGCCCCAATTCCCAAATTTGGTGTGATTTTTCATTATGCAATATCAACCCAAACCAAACTGTGAAAAAAACCCCGAAACATTTTTGATAGAGCCATTTGTCTCCATTGTTCTTTGTTCGGACATGTGTCAGAGTTTTGACGTCAAGGTTGACTTATTGCCTATATCGTATGATGTGTTTCCATTCATTGACTGTTAAGGGATTATAAGATTCTGAAGTGACTATCGCACTTCCGAATAATCATTATTCATTCTTGGGATATGTGATCATATTGTGTCATCCCGATATATTTTCTGCAATCTGAAAGAGTAATAAAAGCAAATTTCCACTATTGTAAGGAAAGGAACAGGTCAATATGTAAAATACACCGCAGACTGCGACTGAGGTGAGCTTCAAAGAATCCTTAAACTTAAACTATTACATACAGGACTATTACATATCAGGACGAGTAAATGTCATTCTCAACCGTCTGTCATAACATACCTAATCGCCAGTTGTGGACATATACGATTGGTCACCAACATGACCATCAATGAAATATTCAACTTTGTATCCGAATGAATTTCTTCCATCGCTAGTATTCACCACATGGCGCTGTAAGATTTTTTTTCATTTGTTGGCATTCTTAGTTTCGAAGACACGTCTCTGTATTACAACGATAGGTTAGGTCAATATATACAACTAGCAAATGCCCGCTACTTCATTATTATCCACATGTTTTTACAAAAATGTGTTTCAACCTTTTTTCCATTTCCCTCCCCTCCCTTTTTTATACCGTTTTGGCCCCTTTTTCGTCCCATCTCTAACTCGTTTTCACCTATTGTTGCCTATCGTAGTCGTGGACCAATTTTCCAAAAAAAAAAACACAATATTTGAATTTTTGGATTTTTCTGAATTTTGAATTTCCTAAAATCCGTTCATAGCGGATGTCTGGGAACGCCAGGGCTACATACTTTCCAAATTTCATGATTCAAGCTTCAGCCGTTTGGTCAGGACAGTGATTAAATATCTTAATATATATTTACCCTCGACACTGATTCACTGATACAATGATTCCCTGATTCACTGATTCACTGACTCTGTCACGCAGTACGTAGGAATTTAAATAGGCATTCTATAATAATTCTATAAATAATAATAATAAAAAAAATAAAATTTTTTTTGTACAGAAATTGTGTTTTCCCCAAATTTTTTTTTACCAAATTTTTTTTTTCTAAAATATTTTTTTTTAAAATTTTTTTTTTTTTTTTACAAAAATTTTTTTTTTTCCACAAAATTTTTTTTTCAACAATAATTTTTTTTTTCAGCAAACTTTTCTTTTCAACAAAATTTTTTTTTTTCAACAAACGTTTTTTTTTCAACTAAATTTTTTTTTTTCCACAAAAATTATTTTTCCAACAGAATTTTTTTTTTCAACAAAAATTTTTTTTTCAGCAAGAATTTTTTTTCCACAAATGTTTTTTTCCCAATTTTATTTTTTTTCGAAATTTTTTTTTACAAAATAGTTTTCTCAAAATATTTTTTACAAAATTTTTAAAATTACGTAACAAATACTTTCTCAAGCAAATTAACGGGCGCCATAGGCGCATTACAACTTACTAGTTTCTAATATTTCATAGAAAATTTTAGCAAATACACTCGTTTATTAATAATGAAATGACTCCTTTTCTTTGCGAAAAAGGGGACAGTCTCCGACCACTCCGACGAAAATAATTCGCAAACTAAAATAGAAGTAGAGTTTCTTCGAGAACCTTCGAAGAGAACAATACTTCAGCGCGAGAGAAACACTACAAATTGAACGTTACCTTTTTTTAAGCAGAAAACCACACCAGGCACGGGACTGAGAGAAAATGTTCCGGACAAAAGTCAATGATTTTTATAATTTCTTAAAATTAATTTAATTAAATCAAAAAAAGAGTATATGTGACTTGAAGTGATAGTGCATAAATTCATTTGAATGCAATTACAGATTTTTAATATTTACATACGTAATAAGTACGGTTTATTTTGCTGCGTCGGTTTTGGACACGCCACGGGACTGAGACTACATGTACTGTTTTCTTTTTTTCGATATTAACAAATTAAAAATTTTAAAAACTAATACGTGGGTTATTTTAACAAATATAATAAGCTGCTTAGAACATATTTATAAAAAAAATTAGTTAATACAACACAATTTTAAACAGCCGGACACAGAAAGGAGTCATTTAAGATTATTCACCCATATGTATCTATAACAGATATTAATTGGTACTTTCTGGAGAGAGTCATCCACTCTTGATTTTGCTCAACCGTCAGTCATAACCATACCATACTCCTTTTCATGATATTTTCCATAACCAAATCGCAAAGTGGCTAACCTATGTCCTCGATAGCCTCACGAACTGTATCTTTGGGGTCTTGAATTGACGGGTTGTTGCAGTAGACCGTATCTTTCACGTCGCCCCAAATGGAGAAGTCGCAAGGTGTTAAATCACAAGATCTCGGTAGCCACTTGTGATCACCTCTTCGAGAGATAACACGGTCGGGAAACTTTTTAATTTTGCGACTTTCACCATTTTTGTAGTGCATTTTATTTATTTCAATGGGTTGTTCAAGCGTGTATCATTCCATTTTTAGTAATGGCGTAGTTTCTACTTGTCAAATGTCAAAGAATAACAGCTTCAAAATTGACAGCTACCGAAATTCCGGGTGATTCAAAACAACACGTCTTGTTGAAAACCCCTGTTGAGAACATACTAAGTGACGCAGTTGTTTTGTAAAATATCCTTCGTTTGTATTTGACAGTGAATAGTTAACAGGAGCCCAGTTGATATTTTATTAACCATCAGGAAAGTACAAAGAAGTTGAGAGTTAACAAACTATTCCCGTAGCAGACATCGGTTCAAATGCTACTCGGCAATACTGACGACATCAATTTAAATCAGAAAAATCGTCTCAGTTAATTTGTTTGATATTAACGATGTGAAAGGGAGAATGCGACTTTTGGTGTTTAACGTACCGGTGTTATTAAATATCCTTTTGCACAACTGCATCACTCTCCCCCTCTGGAAGAAGTCACCCAGCAATATTGTCGCCATGTCTAAGATATTGTCTGATACACTGGAGCACATGAAAAGTTTACACACTTACGATGTGCGAAACTGCCAAACTCAGATTTGAGTTTTCAAAGAATTTTCTCATCTCAGCTTCGGACGTTCGTGGGCTATTGGCGTGCGTACGTGTGTGTGTGCGCAAAAGTTAGACAGCTGCACCGGAAATATGTTTGGACAATAATGTCTTTTAATAAAACAACAAGCCCTAAAGCTGTTCCGAGTACAACACGTTAAAGGTCATACGAATATTTGGTGCTTTGCCATTGTGTGTGTGTGTGGACGTGGACGGGGAGTCTGTGCAAGCATCAGTGTTAAAGACACTGCTAATGATGCACTCCAGACAAGCCAGAGTTGTATGCGGAATCCAGGCAACACTTTAAACAAACACACACAAGCACAAATATTTCTATATGTAAAATGTACACACATGTACGTGTGTATATGTGTATTTCATGGGATATTCATATACATACGTAAAAGATTCGAGATTCCTCAGTGGAGTATAAGTTAGAGTGATGTACTTCAAGTAAATACTCGTTCTCGGTTCAAAAAGGACATATAAGACTATAAACACAAAGACGAATACATCAGCATAGTGGCACAGATACAATCACCCGTACCCGCTTACCACAAAACCGTTTAGCATAGAAGAAGATTTACGTACAATCTTTTGGTCTTTGACAATTTCTCTGGCTTTTTCCAAGTACGGACATATATCGGTTGTTCCACGCCCGTTTCAGCAGGAAGACTTCAGGTCACATTTAAAATTTTCCAAATGCTTGGAGTCTTACTGTTGTCTGAATAGATGGGTTTACACTAAATGTACGATTTGGTTGTCGATTGTTTTCTTGGTTCAGTGCAAGAGACCCACTTTAGTCGGATCACTTGAAATAAGACACATATTTCAATCGATCTGAGTAGTAAGAGAAAAACTTGGCCAGATGGGAAATACGTCCTGAATTTGTATTATATTAGAATGGATGGAATATCAAATCCAGGTATAGGGTTTAATATGGTTCGTTCTTGGGTCTCATAGAAATTTGATCTGTGTTTAAATCTCACGAATAAATGGATGATTCTACTCTAAGCCACAAATCGATGGGTCCTTCCTCCCTTTGTCTATATCTGGTATTCATCTGCCTTTCAATATCTCGAATTTGCCACCTTTACTGTAGTCTCAACCGCGGAGTGACCCATATATTTATGCATGCACGTCTGTATGTGTGCATACTCACCACCAGCGATAGGGATCTATGGCATTTCGTGCCACACAATATGTGAGTGCTTGTGGTTATTTAGAATGTATGGGTTTATGGATGTCTCTGTGGTGTGTGTGTGTGTGTGTGTGTGTGTGAGTGGCTCTGTACTTAAGTATCTGTGGTAGTGAAGGTTCCTTCTGTTTGTGCTAACAGCACTGCCGCCGCCGCCGCCACATCGCCACTACTCAGCTGAGCTGTAATTTTCTATGGTGACTGTTGTAAGTGATCCTTTAGACTTTGTGACAACTATGTGACAACAAAATACTTAAAACACTCACTCACACTCTTGCCTCTATTCTCTATAGACACACATATACATGTGTAGGTGTATGTGTATGTATTCTCATATCGGCAAAAATTGACTTAAAGGCAAAATTGCAGTTAATAACCGAAGGGAATGGACAATTTACTAATACCGGCACAACATTAAAGCGAAATGGAAGAGATGTTTGAAATTGCGATAGAGAAAAAAAATAAGACACCTATGTATGTGTACAAGACATAATTGGAAAGTAATTCAAGGGGTTATTAAAGCGTTGCCCCATAGTTAGGGTTGCTGGAAAGAAAATCCATTTAACATTAGGCCTTAATGGCTTTAAGGAATAGGTGTAAATTATAATGCAATATTAAACAAAATGTAAGCAATTTCCAAACTAAAATTGGCTTCGTAAATATTGTATCTGTGAGGTAAGGTATGGAGAAATTTTGAGGGAAATGCGTACATAGATGGAGCATGAAAGGGCAAGCTGTGAAGGACAAAGTCTTATTTGGATTACAAATGATGGGGCGATGTGTGCAAACAATAAACGTGAAGTGACGCCACGCTCCATTTTATATACCGGCTACGCCATATCTTATGTCGATGTGTGAATATTGAAGAACTTACAAAACAACACAAGCCATTTTCACACCGCAAAAATTTTCTTACAGACAAAAGTCCCTGGTGGAAATCGAATCCACAACGAGGCAAAAATTAATAATCGGTTAATTGAAATGATTATTAGTAGCAAGTAATTGAAAACGGCCGTGGTGTGGTAGGTAGTGTGTGCGACTATTATACAGAAGAACCCGAGTTCGAAACCGGGTAAGACCATCAAACATTTTTTCGGCAGCTGTTTCCACATCGTAAATGTTGGCGACTTTACGAGTAAGAGAGCAATCTCTAAGCCATGTAAAACTTCTCTAGAAAAGCATTAGCCTTTCGGAGCCGGCTTTAAACAGCGGGTTCCGGTCAGCGAGTATACACAATTATATCGTACACAGCTCACTGATTCGAGAGAAGTTCCCCGTCTTTTCCATCCTGGACTGTTAAGGGAAATAAGTATGTAATTGAAAATAATTAACCGATTAATCGATGCTTTCAACTAAAATTATCAGAAAAAAAAATATATTTTTTACTAAATTATAATATTTTCTCTAATTGAAAATAAAAAAAATCTATGAAAAATGCCCCAAAATAAAGAATGCCCCAAAATAAATGAAGAACTACGCCAAAAGATCAATATGAAAATTTCTCCCAAAACTTCTGAAAAATACCCCAAACAATTTATGAAATTTAAAAAAAAAACGAAAAATTTCCCAAAAATTAAAAATGGGCAATTTTTCATTGCCTATTTAAAAAAAAAAAATAAAACGACAACAATTTATGAAATTTAAAAAAAAAACGGAAAAATTCCCCAAAAATTAAAAATGGGTAATTTTTCATTGTCTATTTAAAAAAAAAAACCAAAATAGAATATTACCTAGAAATTATGAAAAACCCCCCAATTTTTTGTTTGTGATTTTTTGGAATTTTTGATGGGAGCTTTTTTAATCGAAAGAGTATATTCGATAAAATGAAATCGTTAATAGACGAATAATAACCGATTAAATATAACTTTTCGATAGAGCGTGTCATCACTTCCTACCGAGCAGCCTTTACATGAGGTATTTTTATTTATTTTAGTCCTTTAGAATTTACAGAGTTTTCCAACAAATGGTGTTATTTTGATATTCAAAGAAAAATGGAACTTTTTGGGATAAATGATCGGATGTTTATTTCATAATAAAGAGGAAGGTATGGCGTTAATAATGAAAAACAATATCAGACAAATGGCCACCACGACCACGCTTACGGGACCATATCTTTTTCATGAACTTTTCCATAACCAAATCGCAAAGTGGCTGCCCTATGTCATCGATAGCCTCACGAATTGTATCTTTGGGGTCTTGAATCGACGCTGGGCTATAGGCGTAGACTTTATCTTTGACGTGGCCTCAAAGGAAAAAGTCGCATGGTGTTAAATCACAGGATCTCGGTGGGCAATTGTGATCACCTCTTCGAGAGATAACACGGTCCGGAAACTTTTCCCGTAAAAGGGAAATGGTTTCGTTGCTGGTGTGGCACGTAGCGCCGTCTTGCTGAAAGTAGACGTCAATATCATCCAACTCCGACTATAAAAATTCATTAATAATCTCTCGATAACGCAAGCGTAACTGTTGATCCAATCTCATTTTCGAAAAAGTAAGGTCCAATGACGCCGCCGGACCACAAACCGCACCAAACAGTCACACGCTGAGGATGGAGAGGCTTCTCAACACTAACTCTTGGGTTTTCCGAGCCTCAGCTGCTAAATATTCTTCTTGTCAAATGTCACAGAATAAAAGCTTTAAAAGTGCCAGCTACCGAAATACCGGGTGATTCAAAATACCACCGCTTGTTGGATAACCCTTTAGTAAATACAAAACGTTTTACCATGAATTGATTTTTCATCAGTGTGTCCAAAAAAATTTATAAAACTCCTAAACTTTTATTTACACAGTTTATTTAAAATTCTCCGAAAAAAAAAACATATAATTTATATATGTACAATAAATAAATCTCGAATATTTTTCTTTATAAATGATAACAAACTTTATTGACAAACTGGTGGCGAAATACGAAAAATGTAATTTTTCAAGAAAACCCGATTTTTTTCACATTTACAAAAAATCTGAAAAATTTCCAAAAAAAACTTTCCACTATAAGGATTGAAAAATAGTTTTAGCAAAAAAAAAAAAATTACAAGCTTCACACTGTTTATGAAATACCGCGCCTCTGGGCGTCTATGAACTGCTTCGCTTACATAGCAGGCCGTCCTGACCGCTGGGAGTCGACAAATTGGCATTTGGAGACTTGCAATAATTTGTAATCCATTCTTTTTGCTTTTGTTGCATACTTGACCACCACTGTTGGTGTTCATTTAACCATTTGTGTAAGATTTCCTTTTTCAGAAAATTACATTTTAATTAAGCCGAAAATGTAAGCAAACCATTTTTATCGTATTGATTTCTCCTGATGTATTCAATGCAATATTATTTACAGTCAACCAAGCCAACACATTTGGTATAGAAATAATTTGTATTTTGTTGTTGTTGTTCTTTTAAATTGTCAGAATTGCCGAGTCATTGGATTAGTATGCATTTATTAATTTGTGTGTATGTGTTGTGTGTTTGGGTCGGCAGGGTGGCTGTGTGTTATCGACTGTAAACTGAACGGATTGAAATGTTTATATTTGTATTGAAAATACCGGCAACAACAAAAAAAAGAAAACATTTTCATTCAATTCCCTTTCTATTCATATCCAAATCATATGTATGAAATTTGTAAACATATGGGTTACTCCATGTGAAACCTAAAGATTATCCGATTTCATTTGTTCAGTTAAAATAAAAACGTAAAATTTTGTTTAAGATAGATAATCGCTAGCTTAGTAAATCGCTTAATTTGCATGGAGAGTTAAGCGATATTAAGCGGCATTTGAAGGTATCGCCTAAGTTTCTGTCTTAAGGTGGCACGGCATTGCCAGCATACAAAAAATACAAAAAGCCAATATTAAATGGTGTGAAGGGAACAAAAATATATCATTCATTGCGAACTAATAGAGACGAAGCAGAAAATAAATACAAAGTTGTGGCGAAAATGATGGACAACTGGTAAGAACGTAATATTTTTTTTACAACACCCACTTATTATGAATATTTTTTCCGATTTTTATGAAAATATATTTAAACATTTTTCACAGCATTCTCAGAGTGCTGCCTAGTTTTGTGTCAAATGACAACATCGCTGGCTTGGCGCTTTATTTCCAATTAAGCAAGCGATAATAGCTGGCTCGTAACGAAAACACGCCTATTATTTTCTCAGGGTTAGGTTTTCTCTCTTAAAATACTTATGATAATGGAGCCGGGTTCAGAAATTTAAACTAAAGTGATAATGTGGAACACCAAGACTATTACTAGAAAGCCATACAACGATCTATAGGTCATAATGATATAATCGAGTCAAGGACTTATCATCTGAGCCTACGATAGCTAAATATTCAACAAATGCCTTTTACTTACAACAAACAATTTATGAAATTATTTTCGTATGTCAGGCTTTCTTAGGTATGTTTATACCACATAAAAAAGTTATCTGACTATGTTATAACACTCTGCGACAAATGGTAAGGGTCAGTGATCGGTTTGGAATGAAACCACCGGGGAAAGTTATATTGGTAAAAAAAAGTCATACGTGTTCCAGCGTTTCGCTGGGTCTCATCTAGGAATCGAGATATATCGATTTGAAGTTAGTAAGTATCGTATAGGGGAATTTGTCACGTTTTAGGCTCTTTTGTTTGACATAACTCGAGAACCACTCGTCCGATTTAGCTGAAACAAATTTAGAAAAATTAATAATTACAATTCCTCTAATCTGTTCTTAAACCGTTTTCCTACTTACTTACTTTCAATGAGAAAAGCTAAGTAAAATAATCTAATAATAAAAAAATAAGTAAATAAATAATTGTACACTTTAACCTTATAAGACGTACAGACCCTTTTGGCACTCCTGCAGTCAAACTATGCTCGTTGGATGAGGACTCGGTAAATATCTAGACTCAACTGCTCCGAAAGGATCGCCAGAAGGTCCGACGCGTCGCATTTCAGCTCAGGCATTGGTTGTGGTTTATAAACACCAGATTTCATAAAACCCCTAAGAAAGAAATTGCACGGCGTTAAAATGCATGATCTTGGTGGCCAGTTGACATCATAATTTCTTGAGACGATTTTGTCTTGCGGAAACCACATTTCCAGATCCATGCCGTCCATTTGAGGCCACCAGCACTCCGTTATCATGTTCCCGTCACTGCAATATCGGCCTAATCTTCAAAAAAGTAAGTTCCAATGGCGCCAGCTGACCAAGATCAGCACCAGGAAGTTGCTGTGGGTTCCTTTGTTGCTCATGATTTAACGCCAAATTGGACAATTTTGTGCATTCACGAAGTCTTTTAGATAGAAATGCACTTCATCGGAGAAGATGAATTTTTTTCTTTTTCAAAAATTGACTATGATTTCACTTTGGTCACTTTGCTCCATTTGCTGAGCCCCAAACTGGACAATTTTGGGTATTCACGAAGCCAATCAAGTGGAAACACATTTCATCGAAGCAGATGATTTTTTTTTTTTGTTTTGAAAAAAATATTTGGCATTGACTTCTCTTTGCTCCATTCTACATGGGACTAGTTGCCAACGCTTTCCATGGTCTGCTGGTGTGAACTCCTGAGTAAGGTTAATGTCGTACAAATGAAGTTGGAGGTGTTTTTTTTCAAAATACCCAGCAAAGCGCTTCGTGAAAATTTTGAAGTTGTTGAATGATGTTTTCGTGGTTTCCGCGACATTCTCGCTTACGGCAGCAATGTTTTCAAGAGACTGACTGAAACGTTGAGGTACAGGAGTCTTACTTTCCATAAACGACACAGGTTATTCAAATATTTTCACCACTCTTCGAATGGATGATACATTAGATGCCATTTTCTCGACTGACCATGCTCAAAAAAAAAAAAAAATTTCGCTAAATTTAAAAAGTGCAGTCTTACTGAGAACACTGTGCACATTTCTCAAGTGATTGTTATACTTCTGACCGTTCTCATTCTGTAAAGGTTCCTTGATTTTAATTGAGTAAAAGTGTCTCTTCAGTTTGACATGATATTCACTTGGAGAGCCAAATAGAGACTACTCCTTGTATACGAATCTTGTTAGGGATTGGCGCCTACCTAACACTTCTGCTACGCTTTGGATCCAAGCCGGTTGGATCCTCAAAACTCCTCGGAGGGTCGTTCCCAGTTGATCACTCTACAACAAAATATAAGGAAAGATGCCCTTTTCAACTCGAACATCTAAGAAAATTATCCGGCTATTGAAATTCTGGCCTTTCCCATTTCAGCCACACTATCCGCGCAGGACAGACAGACGTACAGACGGACATGGCTCAAACGATTCAGAAAGTTATGAATCGAATTTGGTTCAAAGACACCTGGGTTCTAATGTGAATATTTGTAGGTGTTACACTTTTAGGTCGTATCAAATGATATATACCCTCCTACCCGTAGGTAGAGGGTATAAAAAGCTATAAAGTTGAACAACATGCCCTCACACGTACCAACCAGGTTGGCCAACTTGAACAGAAATCAAAATATTTTATATATTAAATAACCAACCGACGACCAACTAGCCCTTACACGTTACAACTTGCTCTTCAACTTAGTCAAGTTGAACGAAAATTTGTAACGTGTGAGGGCCGCATAAGGCGCGAAAACATTCTTCACCAACAGCCTCTTCGCCCCTAGACTTCATTCTTCTCTCAGGGGAAGTAAGAACTTTTGGTCATTTGTACAAAGATTCTTCGTCGTTTATTTCAACTCTCGTCGACGATTACCATATATTTACTGACCCGTTTAATAAAGCTACGCTAAAATATTTGCAAACAATTCGTCTTTGCCTGATAAGAGCAAATAAATTCGCATCAAACATACACATAATTTTCCATACCACAAACATTAACTCTCGGATATTGCATCTATTTTAAAGATCGTAGATGAAAAAAAAAAATTAAAACAGCTGCAAATACACACCTTTTCGCACCCAAATATTGTACTTTGTTGAATTTAATAAGTTCGTTGTCTGTTTTTACCCAAACACGCTATTGCGTTCAAATAACAGAAACGCAAACATATTTGTTAGTGATTCACTATTAACTGGAAATTGTAGTGTTTTTTGTATTTTTTTTTTTGTTCTGTTTACATTTAAAATTACGGGTTTTATTTGATATATAAAAAATAGCAAGATCCAAGCTTTTTTTAAATTGAATTTTACAAACATGCACCTATAAGTGCCTCTCTATTTGTGACAGAGACGCCCACATGGAGAGCATGGTTAACTGTCATCTGGTTAAGTATCTAGGGTCTAATGGCCTTCTGAACGGCTTCCGTCGCGACGTCCAACGTGTCATCGGTGCCATACAGCCACATCTCTGTGAAAACGTTTGTACTGAGAACTTACATTTCATTACAGAAATAATGAAATCAACCAATCAGAAGTTTATTCAGAAATGTAAGAAATTTTGTTTCGATGTGTGGTATTATTTAACAGAACTGGTGAGTAGTTCATATAACTCAGATCAAAAATTACAACACTGAATTTGGAAGACTTTTAAACAAATATAAACTTACATTTACATTTATCGCAACAATATTTCAGGGTGTTACAAACAGAAGGACACACGGAACATTCGACCACATGGTAGCTGTATTCATTTTAAGCATGGAGTGACTCATATGCCATCACCACTAACAACAACTATATTGATTGTATATTCCACATGTGAAATATCTGTCCATTGTTGTTTTGTTGTTGTTCGAGTAGCTTACACCACGAGTAACAATTAAAAATACATGAATGCTTTTGTTGTTGGCATTGCCTAGTTAGTCCATAGTGTCAGTCCTAATGGGGTAGATGTGTCGATGGCTTTGAATCCCTAGTTTCAAACAATATCCATGGCTGTCGGTGATTGTATGAGTAGGGAAAACGGACAATAAAGGGAAAAAAAAGTGTTACATTAAGTATTTTTTTTTTTTATTTTGAAAATGTCTATATGTGGACTAAATTACAGGTATTAGATGGGTTCGATTATTCGCTGAGATAGCAATATTTATCAAAATATTTGAGAAAAATATGAAAAGTTAAGAAACGCAATACACTTGTGCATTTACTTTTACAAAGGAAAGATTTGCCACCATATCAAAACGTTGCTTGGTAAAATAAATGAAAATATAAAAAAAAATTTCACACATTTTCCTTAACAGTGGTTTAAATTTTATAAATTTTTATGAAGACGGGTGTTACTTTTTCGTATCTCTTAATCGTTGTCTAAGGAACATATTGTATTATTACTGTATTTATCGAAGTATGACAACTGTTTCAAGTATAAGTTTTTTTTTGGGGGAAACAAGTCGGGTATCACCTCGGTTGATAACTTGTGTGTAGTGTGTAATTTTCTAAATCATGGAATAGAAACATTTACAGTGAACACAACGTGATAAATGACAAAAAAAAGACCCGAGTCTCCCAGTTTTGCCCAAAATCGTGTACTTTTTTTATGGACCCAACGATTTGGGGCCTCGGAGTAATTTTTGCAAAAATGTAATCACTTTTTTTTGGTTCATATCTTGCAAATTGTTTGGTTTACTCTCCGAGGCAATGTTGTAGCTCTTGTCATAAAGAATAGAAATTGTGAATATATAAAATCAAAAAACTTCATCTTCAAGGTTGAAATCGCAAAAAAAAAAAAAAAAAAAAAAAAAAAAAAATATCGATTTTTTCCAACTTTTTGGCAGCAGAAGACACAGCCGAAGAAATTCATGCTCTCACCCCAACCACGAAGACGATGGCAGAGCTGTGTATTATGTGACAAATCAATGGCGAACTAATTGAACTCTATCCTCCAAACTATTGCCATATGAAATGGTCGGAAAGACATGTTAATCGAGAAGAAATCGGAAGGAGTAATCGTAATCGTAACCAAAATTGTTAACATATAAAAATAACACTTTATCTTCAAGGTCAAAATCACAAAAATCTTAAAAATAAATCAATTTTTTAACCTTATCAAAATTCAAGGAAACAAAAATGTGCCTAAGATTTCAATAAACAACTTTCTAGAGCATATGGAACTTCCTAGGAATGTTTCTTAAAGGTGTATCAATTCACTTTTGATTTCTAGAATAGCATTAGTCAATTTTTGGAGCGTATGAGTAATATTAATTTGAAAGCCTAGCCTCCTAAGTACAGGTGGGAAATTAAATTGAATTGATGTCATTTTTATTTAAAATAGCTCGAACTATATAAAAAAATATAGCTCGAAAAATTGGAATTTTATTCCTTAGTTTTAGAGCCAGTTCGTCAGCCCTGACATTGCCTGGAAACCCTTGGTGGCCCGGTATCCAGTTTATAATAATGTCGTTATCTGAGGAGACTAAGCAAATAACTTTCATACAAATTTTAGTTTAGTCAAACGGACCTATTATCTCTATTTAATATTCTATTGTTTTGTTTCTCAGTTAATGTGACATTGGCTGGATGAATATTATCGTTGATTGCGCCCGTTTCCCATTTCATTCGCCGTAACCTCATTCTGGTGGTAAACTTAGCGACAAGCTGACATGAATAGCATTTCTTCTACTTATATTACAATAATTTTCTGCTAATTATTGGAGGTAGGGCAATATGTAATAAACAGGTTGTAGCCTGTTCCACTTCGTAGGATTCCCAGGTCTTTGTCAAATTTTGAAATTAATTAAATAATTGATATCAGGTTCGTTGTCGCTAAGATATTGTGTTGCCAACTGAATGAACAAAACTATTCATACATCGTACGTAAAATAGTTTTAAAGCACGGAATAACTCGATATGTCTAGAGATACCAACTGGTGGGGATACCGAAAGGCAACCCAGGGTTCTGCAAATCGTAATTTTACTTATTGATGGGAAACGAGAGTTATTATGGGAAACGAGAGTGTGTCGAAGGTCTTGTGGCCTAGGTTAGATATAGAGAGAACAAGTGCAATGATGGGACTGTATAGAAGAAGTCTCAGAATTGCAATAGGAGTCATCACAGGTCACTGCTCAGTTAGGGATAGGACCAGCAGATGGGATAGCAGATCTCCAGACGTCTGCAGGTTGTGCGAGGATGAGAACGAATTGGAGGCAATAGTACACATCCTTTGTCATTGTCCAAGTCTGCAACGCCATAGACAAAAATGTCTAGAGGATAGATTTTTGGCTGAACTAGGGGACATCTTGAGGACAAGTGTAGAAAACCTAATTAGTTATATAAGGGTTATTAGACGGATGAACGACAGGGGATGCGGGTAGCCGATAGACTGAAAATACAGCTTACTTAACAACAACAAAAACCCTACTCAGTGACTATCACAAATTTTTCAACTTATAGTCTTTACATATCTTCAATCAACCTTTCTAATTGTCTTCATCTACACAGAAGGGATTCACAATGGACCCTATGGGTCTCCGAGTGGAGGTGCATCTTAGGATGTACCACCCTGTCCTAACCTAACCTAACCTGAGAGGTGTCCGCGTATGAGATAAGTACACAAGAGGCCTAAAGCGGTTTGGCACTGAAAAAAGTTTCCGTCTATGGGAGGAGTCCGCAAGGAGAGAGTAAACTGTAATTGCCAGTAATTATACTAGTGTTCGCCCCGATTTTTTTTTTATTCCAAAAGGGTCCTCTCCTAAATGGTAAATAAATCCGAAAATTCCAAATCAACTTTAATGATCTATTCCTCATTTTAATTGTAAGACGATAAACAACTGAAAACGGAAATTTTCTGTGATTTTCGATTTTTAATGAACTTTTTCAACCAAAAAAAAATTAAAAAAAAAAACTTAAATTTTTTTTTAATTTTAAGGCTATTATTCATATTCAAAAGCACTAAACTAGAAGATTAAACATCATATAGTGAACTTTTTTTAAAATTTATTTTTTCTTAATTTATTTTTTTAATTTTTTGCTCTTTATTTGTTATACAGTTTTGTTTCTGCGGTTCGAGATCATTGATTTATTTCTATTTTTTATGTCTCAAAAAGTTTTATTTTAAAAAATTAAAAATAAAAATTATTGAAAAAATCGACCATTTTTGTACTCAGGTGACTTACTTCAGTTGTTGTTGGTCTTGGCCTGCCTAATAAATGATATCCATGCTCTTCGGTCTTGTGCGTTCTTTCTCCAATTCGTCATAACAAGGATATGCATGATCTATGAAAAATACCCCAAAATAAATGAAAAATCCCCCAAAAGCCCGATATGAAAATTTCCCCAAAAATTCTGAAAAATCCAGCAAACAATTTTTGAAAAATCTTCTTAATATAAAAAAAGTGACGCAAATTTGGGGTGATTTTTTATTGTGCAATATCAGCTCAAAATAAAAACGAAAAACAACCACAAACAAAAGTGAAAAATTTATATTTTTATTTTGGGGTTACGAACCTAATTAACACATTTGAAAAAAGACTTCAATATCAAAATGAACGATGGCCGCAGCAAAATGGTAAAATCATCCCATATTTATTTGTTGGTGGGTCGATTCTTCATTTTTGAATAGGAGCCATTTTTCAAATGTGATTATTAGTAACCCCTACAAATTATAAAAAGAAAAACGAAATATGATTGAGAGTTGTTTTGAAAATTCCCCATTTTTTTTAAAAAGTTAAATATTACCTAAAAATTATGAAAAAATACACAGTTTTTATTATATTTTGTTGCTTAGCATTGCACAATTTCTAATTGGTTCTTATATTTCATGCAATAAATTTCGCATAATTTGAGTTTTCAAAGTTTCTGAATCCTCAAAATATCACATCAAAAGCAACGGTTACCTAATGATCACATGACCGAGGTGTCTGGTCATCCAACTTTCCACATCACTCACGGGCTGATGTGCTATCTATCATGTATTCAATTTCCAACTTCATTCACAATTAAAATCGATCATCCTAATCTGTAGGAAGTCATTATTCGTCTACTGGAATAATCCTACATAAAATATGTGAATAATGTTTCAAATTCTCCTTTACGACAGAGAACTTCTGCTATGGATTCTTTCATAGTTGCATGTCCTAAATCTTAACTGCAATTTCTCATTGTTGGCCAAAAAAAATAAAATTCTATTTTTCTTTCTACTTCCATTCCCCCCCGAGAAAAAATAAAGAACAGCAAATAAATCTTTTAAAGTTTTCTCTTTTTTTTTTTTTTGTTCGCATTTACTGTGAATTGTTGATTTATTCATGAGTCATTTCGGCTATTTCGTTAGAGTTGTCGATGCCGTTGTCGTCGGTATTGCTGTCGTTGACGCTGACGTCGCCTTTGTGCCATATATTTGCAGTACGTAGTCGTTTGCAGAGATATTCATTCCATTGAAAAAGTACAGTTCAAACTATCATCAATGGATTATTGAGAAGTTTTGTTGCTTTTTAGTTATTTTTCTAAAAGTAAAAAAACAGATTCTTGGCTTATTTTTTGTTGTTGTTTTCTTTTAGTTTTTTTGGGCCAATCTTCAATTTTCATAGGATTTAATGGTTTTTTTTCTCGTTCAATTGGAATGTCTTGCTCACTTAAGTATGTTTACTTTTCATTTATTTGTATTTTATTTTGATCGGATTTAAAAGGATTTCTCAGTAACGATTTACTACATTTCAATATGGATGGCGAATAGTTTTTCAAAAGTCTTGTAAACTGAGTAAGATCTCTGGAAATCTCTTGAAAAGTTTTGATGCACCAGCTGGGATAAGGGCAAAAACAAAATTCTAAACATTATTGTTGCATTAAAAGTGGGATATTTTTAGTATCTTGAAGGGATGGCACAGGAAAAACATACAAAAATAGGAATTTTCATTTTTAATAGATTTTGGAAAAGTTTAAAGTCAAGGGAGACAACTGACGATGGGGTGGAACACATGACAAATTTGGATTCTAAGTGAAAAGTATTAAAATTCAGCAATTGTGCTGGTCGAATCAATTCAAACGCTGTACAAAATAACTCCCAAGTGAAATAATCCCAAAAAAAATGCGAAAAATAATTTGGGCGTTATTTCATTAAACATTTGATTTTTTGCAAAAAAAATATAGAAATAATAAATGATCTCGAACTCGACTAACAGAAACAAAATTGAATTGAGGAATATTTCATAAAAAAAACATTGATATTTTATTGGCTCTATGAAAAATGCTCCAAACAAATTGGGGAATTTTATATTAAGAAAAATTCCCCAAATGAATTGTGGTGTTTTTCATAATTTTTAGGTGATATTTCATTTTTGGGACATTTTTCATATGAAAAAATTCAACAATGATAATTTCCCAAATTTTGTTTTTTTGGGAAATGCAGATTCAAACCAAATATGAATCATTGTTGTATTTCTGTTGTATTTCACATAATTTTTCCGGGATTTGGCATTGGGAAATTTTTCATAAATTGTTTGGGCGATTTTTCAGAATTTTTGGGAAAATGTTCATGTTAGGCTTTTGGGGGGGATTTTTCATTTAGAATGGGGAATTCTTGGGCAGCTCTATGGACAAGGCAAAATTATGAAAAAAAAATTCCTAATTTTTTTGGGGGATTTTTTGGTAAATTCTTCTTTTTTATTTGAGGGGGGATTTTTCATTTAGTATGGGGAATTCTTGGGCAGCTCTATGGACAAGGCAAAATTATGAAAAAAAATTCCTAATTTTTTTGGGGGATTTTTTGATAAATTCTTCTTTTTTATTTGAGGCCATCTTCATGGAGCCTATTTTATTTGGTTTTGCGATTTAATTCAAATTTTATTGGGAAATTATTTCACTAAACTAAAAATTTGGGTCTTATTTCATGTTTTGCACTTTATTTCATTGTGAAATCACAAGATCTGGGTGGCCAACTTTTTAGTTTTGCAAACTGTGACTGAAAAAAAATTCCTAATTTTTTTGGGGGATTTTTTGGTAAATTCTTCTTTTTTATTTGAGGGGGGATTTTTCATTTAGTATGGGGAATTCTTGGGCAGCTCTATGGACAAGGCAAAATTATGAAAAAAAATTCCTAATTTTTTTGGGGGATTTTTTGGTAAATTCTTCTTTTTTATTTGAGGCCATCTTCATGGAGCCTATTTTTTTTTGGTTTTGCGATTTAATTCAAATTTTATTGGGGAATTATTTCACTAAACTAAAAATTTGGGTCTTATTTCATGTTTTGCGCTTTATTTCATTGTGAAATCACAAGATCTGGGTGGCCAAGTGCGATCAACTCTTGCAGAGATAACACGGTCCGGAAACTTTTTAGTTTTGCGAACTGTGACTGCAAGTTATCACCATTTTTGTTGTAAACTTTATTAATGTCAAAGAATAAAAGCTTCAAAAGTGACCGGGTGATTCAAAATAAAACTCCTTTAGTTAAGGCTATCAATTAGTTTCAAGTTCTTATCTATTATTATATTTTGGAGGATTTTCTTACGTTTTGAATTTTTGATCCTCTCTTTTGATCCTGCCTGTCACTCTGTGTTGTCATATTTTCTTGGTTTTTGTAAACACAAAACATCTGGCCTAATAGTTCTTTGTGAATATTTCCAGTAAAAAGAAGATTTGCGGGGCAACAAAATTTACAAAAGTTATGAACCAAAATTAGAAAATAATGAAAAAGTTTAACAATTTTACAACTAATGAATTATAAAATTTTAATTCAAAATAAATTTTTTGTTTCGTCATTTCGTCCACACAATAGCTTTCAAATTCGCCAGATACAAATCCGATGGACTATTCCACTTGGACCATTTTTGTAGAGCCACCCTAAAGAAAGCCACGAAAGTACGAATATGGGCCAAAATAATATCTACTCTCGACTTTTCTCAGAGATCGCTATATACGAGTTCTTATAGATGGGGTCTCATCCAACGAGCATAGGTTGACCGCAGGAGTGTCACAGGGTTCTGTCCTCTCTCCTTCTCTATTTCATATTTTCATTGACGACCTGTTGGGTAAGACGGTGAACCCAATCTACTCCAAAGCAACCTCTGTCATTCGTCCCCCGGAGTTCGAAGATAAAATGCAAACGACGAACGACTCACATAACCGCGATTTGGCGAAGATTTCTGAGTGGGGTCATATGAACAGAGTAGGAACGAACAAATTCGTTTGATGAGAACCCACAATTAATGCTGTTTTTGCTTAGACGTTACATTACTTCACGCTGTGCAAATACTTCGATTGTCAATGAGACAATAATTACAAAATACATTTCCTGCTTCTTTACAGTAAATAGTCCAATGTAAATTATTTCCATAAGCCTCCCTTTTATTTACGTACACAATTTAAAAAGATAATATTATTCTGCTCCGGTTAAATTCAATTTAATTAAACATTTCAAAAGCCCTTGGGATTTCTACGAACACACACGCGCCTACATTCGCCTGAATTTACATGTGCATACACACGCACAGACACACAGTCAATCAGCCATCCGCCCACTTCAGTGGTGTGAATATGGTGAACGAGAGGCGGCCACAAGTGAGAACACTTTATTTTAATATCATGTCTTCATAAATCAAATGTAATCTAATCACAAACACTTTAGACAATGTCGACTTTAATTGTATTAAGGAAAAGTGCACATCTTCCGGCTCCGCAATAACCCTTCCATTTTATCCGGCTGGTCGTCTATGCTTCGCAATTCATCACAATCAATTTTCTTGTTGCATTCCACTACTTATGATGTGTGTCTGTGGGTCTGTAGGAATCTCTCACTCTCCCCTGATTCGAGTCCATTCAATCATTCATTCATGCCTGCCTTCGGTGTGGTCGAGTGTGGGTGAGCGTGTGTGTGATTATTAATTGCTGCAAAAAGGTCAATGGACCACAGTGTCCCATTGCCAGACCACCAACACAAATCCACTGTCAGATGGGGGTTATGAGTTTGAGTTTAAAAACATTGAAATAAAGCGGTGTGATCGGTGGGGTCGACTCTTGTATACCCTGCAAAGTTAGTGATTGGTCTACAGATTACTCTCGTGTTCATAAGGTAGCCGGCATATAGGGGGTGGGTGTAAACGGCCCACCTAAGGTGTGGTTAGCATGGCTGTCTGAAAAACACACTCAACTAGACTATGAATATCAGTGTCGGCTAGGTCGCCTATGTCCCTAAAGAAAGAAGAGTCTAGTACTGATCACCGCCTGTTGGGCAGAGCAGAGCAAGTGTAGAAAAGGTGTTTTATCCTTTTCATCTCCACAGCTTGAAATAATCAAAAAAAAAATTAAATTTATAAACTAGGCGACGTTTATAAATTTAAAATCAAACCATATAAAATAAATAAATCAGGCACCGTAAATAATGATTATTTTTATTTTTTTAAATCAAGAAATCAGATCAGAAATTAGAACATACATAAAAAAAAAATTTCATCATAATGAAGGTTTTTGGACAATATTTGCACTTCCGCCATGATTTTTAAATTTTAGATTTTTCTTGAAAATTGTATGTAGTTAAAGCTTTACTAAATATAGAATTTCGGAAAGATTCGATGAGCGAATTTATATAATTACACGATTTCTAAAGTGGGTGGAATGGTACATTTGTATGGGAGATACCAGAAGGGGAGTTGCCAGACTTCCAAGTTTTTGTCCGAAACTTTTACCAGCCATAGCTTTACTAAATACAAAATTTGGACAAGATCGCGTTGGTCATATTGATAATATGAAACGGTTAATAAGGGGCGGGATGGTACATATGTATGGGAAGTACCAGAAGAGGAGTTGCCAGACTTCCATGTTTTTGTCCAAAACTTTGTCTAGCTATAGCTTTACTAAATACAGAATTTGGACAAGATCACGTTGGTCATATTGATATTAATACACGTTTTAAGTGGGCGAAACAGCAGATTTGTATGAGAGGTACCCGAAGGGGTGTGGCCATATAGCCCATATTATATTTTTAGAAAAAATGTACCTTTTCAATTGATTTTTCCAATTTTATTGAAATTACCCCTTGATACTTTTCTGTAGCCATAAATTGTTTTTTTTTCAAATTTTCAAGTTCCAACGATTCCATATGGAATTTTTCTCATTAGGCGTATTATCGTTACACCGCTAGCTTAGATAATCACTTAATTTTGTCTGGAGAGTTAAGCGATATTAAGCGTGGATAGAAATTACCGCTTAAGTTTATGTCTTAATTTGGCAAAGCATTGCCAGCATAAAAAATAACAAAATGCCAAGTCTAAGAAGATATCATTCATTGTGATTTAAAACAGAAGAAGAAGACACTTAATACAAAATTATATCAGAACAGTCGGGCGAATGGTAGTAGTGTTGTTAATTTATAATTGAATTTCATATATATTCGTCCACAACACTTACTCATCATGACAATTTTTTCAGATTTTCATGAAAATGTTTTAAACAATTTTCACAGCGTTCGCAGAAAGCTGCCTAGAGTGTGTCAAATGACAATATCGCTTTTGCGTTTTCTTTACAATTAAAACACGCCTATTATATATAATTTCAGACAACCATCTTTCATTAACTGAAAACCGGTACGAAAAAAAAGTTCTTTTTTTGTTTAAAATGATTTATTTTGTTGTTGTTGAAAGACAGCCCACAGAATAAAAACATATTTTATTAACTGCCTGTTTCCATAAAACGAATTTGTTCGTTCGTCAAAATTTAGGGCGCAATAAACTGTTTTTATCACTAGTAAGAGTTTATTCTTCTGGTATATATATCTGAAAACCAGAATCGTTCGTTAACGATTTGTAACGAACGAACAAATTCGTTTTATGAAAACAGGCAGTAAGTCTTTATTCACTTTACGTGAATATTGGACTATAAATAACAATTTGGCGTAGTTAAAATTATTCTAAGTGCCAAGATTTTCAACTTTGAAACCTTATAGCTCCTCTCTGGCTAGACCCACTCGATGCATCTTAAGCTCAAACACACTTCAATTAGGACTTCATGAAATTTCAATAAAATCGTAGACAATTTTTTAATTATGCGCTGTTCTAGGACATTCTTTGAGGACATTGTAAAAAAGGAGTAGTGAGAAATTTATATGAGAAATACCGGACTAGATTATCAACTGACCAGCAGTCCAATGGAATGGATATATATTTTTTTTTATGTCCACTACATCGTTGATCTTTAGAAAACAGATAAGCCCTACTGGATAAAATTTCGGTCATCGCCAATCAGTTTTTTCTTTGCAATCCTACTCCACGGCCGTTGGCTTAAATCGGATGGAAATTAGCCGCTGACGACTGTTGTGAATTACTAAAGAGAATTAATTACTTATTCAATTAATATATTAACTACTTATAACATTAGTAGAAATAAATGAATAAAATAGCAAAGTTAAAATTCAAATATCTTAAGTCCATCTACAATTCTATCGTAAAAAGTATTTATCAATATCTGAAGCTTCAGCTAGTTTACGTCGTATCGCCGTAAGTTCGAAAAGTCGACTTTTAGTTGCAGCTATATAACCCTACCTTCGACTATGTGACGAAATATTGTCAATGATAAACATTACGCTAGATATATGTAAGAAAATTAAAATTTTTTCTTTACGTGCATAACAGATTTTTTATAAATCGGATATGTTAATCTGTCCATTTATTTATCAATACAGCCGTACTTAAATGAGTAATGGGCAACGCATTTTAAAACACCTTTGAGCCACATTTGATCTGAACGAAAACATGCAGAAATTACAAGAGTTTATTTTTTGGTGGTATCTCCTAAACTAATTATGTCCCACAAAAACAAAACTACACCGGCTCTGAGGTCTACAGGTCCACAATATAAACAATTGGCTTTGTTTTTATTTCGTTAATTAAAAATGTTGCAAACGGTATGACAAAATGTGTAGACCCTACATGATGGAGGGTATGCAGAAACAGTGACAACAACAGAAAAACATCCCCCCACCCAACATTAGATGTTTTACACGATGTGGTGACGTTGACAGTTTGCACTTCATACATAGTCACCCACACATACATATGTACACACATGCAATATTTTGTTGGGGCTTTTTGTTTTATTTTGTGTGTGTGTTTAAAATTAGTGTTCTTTTGTTGTTGATTGAATGAAGAATAATTGGAGATACGGCGAGATGTGGCGACTACCGCGTTGCTGGTTTTGCTGTTACAGACGATGATGTGTGGAAAATTCGTGTGAAGAGTGATCAAATCTGTCAAAGTTCATGCCACGTTGAACTGTTTTTTCTGGGTGCGTGTGTGTGTGTAGTGTATGTAAATTTCAAGAAAAGTTTCCAAAGAAATAAATCTGGTGGCATTTAATCTAGAGCGTATAACTAAATTAAAACTTATAGCCAGGCTAAACTCCTACCCACAAACAAGACCGGAATATAAATTGGGCAAAATCAATTTGGCCTAGTGCTCGTGAGTTATATTATATATATATATATATCTAGTGCCCGGAATATGGTAGGTTGTATGAAGATGAGGAGGCGATTGAAACAATGGACCACCTGTTGTGTAGCCATCGCTTCAAAAATGACTACCATGAAATTTGGGTGAATACTTTGTGGAGGGCTAGGATTAATTCTTATCCTAGAGTGATAAGAGGTCAATCCGGAAGCTGTTGAATGGTGGCTATATCGAAAACATTCCATTCAATGATGTTGTCTTCGGCAAAATCACGGGATATGTCAGCAGGGCCGGATTATCCACACACACCTAGTTAAAAATTACTTTTTAGGAAAAACAAATCCACAGCAAACATTTTAATGCAGTTTGAAAGTTTTGTAGCGCACTCAGAAAACCCGCGATTTTTTAAAAAAAAATCGACGGTAGAATTTTTTTTTACACTGGCCTACAATGTTTCTCAAGTCAAGTCAACCACTACAGTGTGCTCTGTCTCCTTACGGACACCTTTCTTAAGCGGACACTTCTCTTAAGCGGACAACTCTCTTAAGCGGACACCTCTCTTAAGCGGACAACTCTCTTAAGCGGACACTTTTTTCAGTACCAATCCGCTTCAGTCCTCTTGTGTACTTCTCTCTTATGCGGACACCTCTCTTAAGCGTACACTTTTTTCCGTACCAATCCGCTTCAGTCCTCTTGTGTACTTCTCTCTTAAGCGGACACGTTGCCCAGAAGTATCTGAGGCTGATAATGAGGAAGTGCAGCAGACTTTTCTACGAATGCCGATATTGCCAATCATTGTTCCTCCGAATCAATTAGTTCCCAGAAATCGCAATAAATGCCGATGAGGAGAAGGAGATTTGTTATACATCCTTCCAGACAACTGATGAGAATTGGAGAAATTGGAGTTACTCTTTATTCACAACAAAAAAATTCCACAGTTTTTAAAGTAATCACAATTGTGTACATTAAATAAAAATGAATAAACTCGAATAATTGTACTATTTTCCCAAATGGGATACAATTTTATGCATAATTCCATAAGTCAAAGTCTCCGTAAGTCGAACTTGACTGTTTCAATCTTCGTTTCTTAGAACAATTTCAAAAATACACACTGATTTCGTTTAAATGAAAGAGTGCTTAATTATCCGAAGTCCCTTATATTGAAAATCTTGCATAAATGAAAAAAATGTCATGATTTTTTTCATTTCCGCTTAAGCGAATTCGACTGTATTATAAAGATAAGGGTTTGCCATTATGTTTTAAAAATGATTTCGGGCAAGTGCGGCTGGCTCGAATATATTCCAGCCTAGAGGCACAATTGTTGACCACTTTTTGCAGTATTTGGGGCCGTATGTCAGCAATAACGCGCCGAATATTCTCTTCCAAGGCGTCAATTGCGTCGGTGTTATCTGCGTAGACAAGCGACTTCACATAACCCGACAAAAAAAGTCCAGCGGTGTTAAATCGCACGATCTTGGAGGCCACGCCCCAAGCACACGAGTGAGAGTTTCCTTCAATAAATTGAATTTGTTCGTTGGCTGTATGTCATGTAGAGCTCAAGAAGTGTTCCGCCGTCTCGGCGTCCTCTCCGCATGCCCGATATTCGTCGTTCTCGGAACATCCTATCCTAAATAGGTGTGCCCTTAGGCTAGTGTGTCCTGTGATGACCCCAACTAGCTTAATCCGCTCATTTTTGTTAAACCCGAGTATTCTCCTTGTTTTATTGTAATCGACATTTCCCCAGATTTCCTTTGTGGTTCTTCCAACCTGTTCCTCTTGCCATCTGGAGGCATGGGTCGTCTTCATCCATTCCCTTAACACTTTTTTTGCCTCCAGAAAAGGCTTAGACAATTGCAGAGTATTTTTGTCGGATGCCCTTCCCATTTTAGCCAGTTCGTCGGCCCTAACATTGCCTGGCCCGGTATCCAGTTTACAAATATGTCGTTATTTCTCGATACGTCATTTATCGTTTTCTTACAGTACACGAGTGTCCTTGATTTGACATTATCATCTCTGAGGGATCTAATAGCGTTTTGACTGTCTGTGAAAATACAGATAGTTTTTCCTGTGGCCCCATTCCGCAGCCATTTTAGGCATTCTGTGATGGCCTGGATCTCTGCTTGTAGAATCGTTGAGTACTTTGGTAACTGGTATACCAATTCAGTCCTCGGATTATGGATGTAGATCCCTATGCCTACTCCTAACTCGGATTTGGATGCGTCTGTGTAGCACTCCACTATTCCCCCATCTGGGGTGTATGCGTCGTGTTCTTGTCCGCGTCTATCTCCTATTCTTGTCGTGCAATTCGCAACCACGTGTGTTTCTGGAATGCGATCCGTCTGACGGTTTGTTGTCCGCAACCCTCCTAGGTGTTCCAATATTCTCTGATGTTGTGTTTGAGGTGCATCCTCAATCCACTCATTCAATGCCCTTAGTCTCCTTTCTGAGATCGCTGCCTCAGATTTGATTTGGATATCTATTGGGTGGATATATAGCAATATTTCGTGAGCGCTCGTCGGAGCCATTCTCATTGCTCCGCATATTCATACGCAACAAATTCTTTGAATCTCTTGCGGTTTCTTCACGTTTCCATGTGCCTTAAGGACAAATGTTTCTGTTTAAAAAATAATCTTTGTATGTAGGATTATTATTTTGACTAAAACTTTGGAAGGACATGTCCGTTGAATCAATACAATATATCAAATTAGAGTTAATTAAGCGATCTAAAAATGTTGTAAACATGGTTTCTATACAATAGAGACAATGGGCAAAAAATTAAATATTGAAAAAATCGTTTTTTTAGGCTTAAAAAAAATTTACAAAAAAAGTTCTAAGCTTTTTGTATAGAAACAATGGGCAAACAATTAAATGTTGAAAAAATCGTTTTTTTAGGCTCAAAAAAATTAAAAAAAAATATCTAAGCTTTTTTTTATTTCCAAATATACTACTTCCAAATATTCAACTACCTCTATACAACTTCATCATTTTCTATACAATTGCGTTTTTCCGGTGAACTTGTTATTCTTCTATTTTCTATTGAAAAGTGGCAGAGATACTTCAACCATCCACAACATTTTTTGGATTCCATTTGTTACATTTCATTATTCCTGCATATTTTCCGATACTAAGTTCGTAATTCAAATGGTAGCTGTTTTTTTGAAACCGTTTCCCGCAGAAAAATCGATGTCAAATTGATGTCTGTGTGTGGCCTAAAGTGATCAACAAGTTTCGCCCCTTTACTTTTCAGCAGATTTAAACAGTTACTAAATTGGCCTACGACCTCTAACAAACCTGACAGACTTTTGAAATACCCAAATACTCGAATAATTGAGTTTTTGAAGACATGCGTACATGAATATTACGACTTAGTTTATCCCATCTGTATGAACCCACATACTGTTTTCACATCAATTCACTATAATTGCATATAGGGCCATAAACAACAAACGAATTATTTCATTAATTCATATGTCGACATATACATATAATTTTAATATGTCACAGCAAGCTCAGCACGTACTAACAACGCCTATTTCTTCTGAAACTAAACAAACAATTTAAATTCTTAAAATAGCACCATAATCAATTTCACATAAGTGAAAGACACAATCAACTTCGCCCTGCAGAAGGAATGAAATCAAAAAGGAAACCGACATCAAATCCAAACAGGGCACAATCATGAATGCCCGCCCATCCAGCCAGGCATTTGCCTCTGTACTCGGCACTCTTCAAATAGTTTCGCGCTGTTTAAGAGGAAATAATGAAAGTCGATGTTGTTTTGCCGTTTTAAACCGCAAACTTTTAAATACTTTTTTCGAAATGTTC
Organism: Hydrotaea cyrtoneurina; assembly: GCA_958296145.1. Lineage (NCBI taxonomy): Eukaryota > Metazoa > Arthropoda > Insecta > Diptera > Muscidae > Hydrotaea > Hydrotaea cyrtoneurina. The sequence goes on along the minus strand of OY282514.1, from coordinate 42,265,429 downwards.
GCAGAAAAAAAAAATAGAAAACCAATTACAAAATGAGTGTGAGGGTGTGTGTAGGGGCGCCCACTGACAAGGCCTTCCAGGCGGCCGGGGAGGATATGAAACGCAATGTTTGCCCAGGTTTGTCCCAGGTCGCCTGACCTCTAGATTGCCTTTGTTCTAGATCCGCAACGGACTTTCGTAGGGGAACTGTATCAAAATAGTTGAAACGTATTGAATTTCACAGGATTCATCGATGAGCAATGATAATTAACTGTGCCAAAATTGTTTGGAATTAATAAAAGGATTTCTTTTTTATAAAATTCTCAGGAATGCCCCTATGAATGCAATGCACGGGGTGGGAGGGTGGAAAGAGGGAGTAGTGTTTGTTGACGTTGGCCTTGAATATAATAAATGTCATATCGGGCAGGAAAAACCCTTGCAGGAAGATTATTCTCCATACGAAGAGTCCGGCAGAAGAAATAATTTTGTGTATTGTGCATCGTCCGATTAACCGGCGACAATGAACTGATTTGTGATCCTGGATAGCCCATAGAGACCAGACAACAGCTACCATTAAAATATCTATAGAATAGCGATACATAACCGACATTCAGGCGAATACCCTACTATCCCCTATCATCACCACCCCTCTCCAGTGTACACGTTGCAGAAGCTGCAAAGATGTCTTTGGAGCCTCTGCCCCTGTATGGGATTTATATTCCATTTATATGGGAAAACATGTGCGGTACGTTACGGTCTAATTTCTCAACAAAGAAGCGGTCGTTCTGCGAAAAAATTTGGTGTGTAATATGTGTCCTCTAGATCGAAAGGACCTGAACCGGGACTTACATGTATATGACAGATATGTGCAAGTATGAACCGATATTTTTTAACATTGCAAAGATGTAAGTGATCGAACCAAAAAAATCTCCACATCCAAATTTTATTTAGATGGGTCAGCAATTGTGACTGTTATTTTCGATCTTGCTTTGGGTGGGATGGATGGATTAGGAGGTGATTCTGGGTCGATCAATAAACATACATAAAGGTAGCTGCAATAACTATCTTGTATTACCCTGTTCTACAGAGTGGTATCACGTGATGCAGACCAATCGTATTCATCTCTCTATTACCACATGGCACAAAAAGGTGCTGTTTAAGGACAAGACGTTCTCACATGTCTTCTTACCACTAGGTAATGGAATTCTTTTTCGAAGGGCCTTACAGAATGCATTGTGGATCTTAAAATATTGTCTTGTAGAAGGTGTTTCCTGAGAAGTTCTTGCCAATTTTGTCTACTTCAAAACCAAAATCACTGAGACGAATATCATCTGTGCTGTTTTTTGAAAGCCCCTTTGGGAGATCTTTCATGAGAAGACCTTCCAGAAGGTATTTCAGGAAAAGATTCTTCTGTAGGTAATTTTGTAAGAAGTTCTTCCAAAAGCATGTTTTGTGAGATGGCCTACTAGAATAGTCCTGCAGACTGTTTTGTATGAGAAGGACTTCGTGAAAGGTATTTTATAAGAACACCGTCTGGAGCCACTTTTATCAGTAGGCTTTTTTGAAAGCCCCTTTGATATTTCATGTGAAGACCTTCCAGAAGGCATTTCAGGAAAAGATTCTTCTGTAGGTAATTTTGTAAGAAGTTTCTTCAAGACGTTTTAGGGGAAGACCTTCCGCAATTTCTTTTGTGAGAAAGTCTTCCGCAAGGTCTTTCATTAAAAGTCTTCTACAACCTATTTCATAACAAAGTCTTAGGGAAGTGATTTCAAAGAAGATCTTCTGTAAAATATTTTTATTAGAAGATCGTCCGGTAGGTATTTTGTTACCAGATCATTCGTAAGGTGTTCGAAGATAACACTTTCGTGATATTCTTTTATAGAAAGATCTTTGAACACCCTGTCATGGGAAGGTCTTCTGTTATGAGAAGACCCGTGGTGCAAGGCATTTTATGAGAATAACTCTATGGCTTTCTGCTGTATCTTTCGTGAGAAAGTCTTCTGTAACAGATATTATGAAAGCACGTTTTGGAGAGCCTCTTATGAGAAGTCCTCAAGGATGACCTCTCCTCAGAAGAACTTCTAGATGAGCCTCTATGAGAACACCTACTCCATGTTGTTCTTTTAAAAGTCCCGCGGAAATATTTTTTTTTTAAGAAGAAATTCTGTAGTCGTTTATGAGATGCGCTTCCAAAAGTTCATCGCCGAGAAGGCCTTGCCAACTGGCTCGCTGAGCGGAACCTAGAAAGTGTGTTTCTGTTAGCTGCGTTATTGTGTGAGACTATTTCCGTTTGCAGTGTGTGTGTTCGGATGTGCGTGGGTGCTGTGTGGTAAAGGAGTGTCATGTTTGACATACACGCACCCGTACACACACACACTTTCTCATTTACGTCTCGTTGCCTATTGCTGGTGGTTGGTTGTTTGTTTGTTTGCTTGTTTGTACATTTCAAATTTCCGCGCTAAATACGTTCAAAAAGCAAACAGACGGACGGACGAACGAACAGAGAGACCGACGCGTACCATGCATCAATGCGAATTCCCCAAGTGAAACGACATTAAAAGGGCTCCTCTCTTTGTTTTTCCAATTCCTCCTTTATCATGTAAACGTTCATTAGATACAAAATGTGTACATGTGTACGCGTCTGTGTGTGGCTTTACATTTGTGATTCCTCATACATGTATGCGTGCTTGTGTTAATTGCATGTATGCGTACATGTGTGTGTGTGCGTGTGTATGGGAAAATCACCACATCATTTAGGCGCAGAGTTTTGTGATCGTTGTTAACAATCTTTGTGTGGTTTATAGTGAATTTCCATTCCTTCTGATATCGTCAACGGCGACGTCAATGGATGAATGAGTACGCACAGAGACAGACACACAAACAGATACTGCGAGATAATGCAACAGACGCACAACCGATGTTATGAAATTTTTGAAAATTCTCAATGGCCAACTAAAATCTAAGAACACTATCAAAACGTGTACGTGACAATGCATAAATTTCCCAAAGTGTGGCATAAATTTTATGTCCGTAGGACAAACTTATGTATGCTTAAGGATATCACATTCAAATGAGAGATTGTTTTTCCAATATATGTATATCCTTCACCATGCCTTCACCATAGCAGGGAGAGTCTATTGGGTTTGCCATTCTGTGTGTAACACCACGATCTGGAACGAAGTGTTAGTTGTTCTCCACTCACAAGATTTTGTCTTTGTGGTTGTAGATGGGTTGCTATTGCAACGAAATTGCCTGACATGTCCAAATACACATATGTTGTTCTGATTTGTTAAATTTCCGATTCGTGGTCCCTAGGACCAAAAACCCTACATCCTGTCCATAGGGTGAATATTTATATCAAAATGAAATGGAAATTTCATACGAATCTAATATGGATTTGTTTTTAAGACTTTATTGGCTATATCTTGGTCTCGAAACCATACAAAATAGGAGCCGATAAACAAGGAGTCTTGTTTAAGGCTAGATTTGGTTTCAGTTGCAGTCTCCAGCAAAATCTCAGCCTGATTTGTGATTAGGAAGTCTCCAAGCATTATTTGACTCCATTTTGGGTGTATGTGTCGTGTTCTTGAATAGTAGAGTGCTACACAGACGCATCCAAATCCCAGTTAGGAGTAGGCATGGGGATCTACATCCATAATCCGAGGACTGAATTGGTATACCAGTTACCAAAGTACTCAACAATTCTACAAGCAGAGATCCAGGCCATCACGGAATGCCCAAAATGGCCGCGGAATAGGGTCACAGACAAAACTATCTGTATTTTCACAGACAGTCAAAACGCAATTAGATCCCTCAGAGATGATAATGTCAAATCAAGGACACTCATGGACTGTAAGGAAACGATAAATGACGTATCGAGAAATAACGACATAGTTATAAACTGGATACCGGGCCACCAAGGGTTTCCAGGCAATGTTATGGCCGACGAACTGGCTCAAATGGGAAGTGAATCCGATCAAAATACTCTGCAATTGTCCAAAACTTTTCTGGAGACAAAAGAGGAGTTGAGGGAATGGATGAGGATGGCAAGAGGATGGCAAGAGGATCAGGTGGAAAGAACCACAAAGAAAACCTGGGGAAATCTCGATTACAATAAAACAAGGAGAATACTCGGGTTTAACAAAAATGAGCTGAGTAAGCTAGTTGGGGTCATCACAGGACACACTAGCCTGAGGGAACACCTATTTAGGAGAGGATGTTCCGAGAACGACGAATGTATGGCATGCGGAGAGGACGCCGAGACGGCGCAACACTTCCTGTGCCAGTGCCCAGCTTCCTCTCAGATCAGAAAAAATCCAATTACGAGACCTATGACCTATCGGTCGTCAAAGCAATGGACATAAGGAATTTAAGAAACTTCATAGAGGGGAATGAATTCCTAACGTAAAAAAGGGGCAGGGAATCTAAAGAAGTAATCAGGAGCGCACAACAGGCCGAATTACTGGCCTAGGTGTATGTCAACGACATGAGACAGTCATTCGTATATTATCGATCATCCGTGTCAACCTCACCTAATCTAACCTACCACGAAATTAAGCTACACTGAAAAAAGGGCTCATCCAATTGATGAATTTGAAAATAATTTGCCAATCTAATACAATTTTCTTCATTCATTTTTCTTCAAATCCGTTATCAATTATAATTTCTATAAAAAAAAAAACAAAATTTCGATTTTGCAAAAATTTCAGAAAATAATAAAACGTTTCTATATTGCTAATAAAAATGTTAGCCACATTGTTTTCGTTGTTGGTCTTTTTGATAGCTGTCACTTGATTTATGATCCGTTTGGTTTGCCATTTCACAATGAATAGACTTACTCAGGACCTAAGTTTGCACAACGGGCGTTCTGCGACCAATATGCGGTCGTCCAGCAGAGTCGGTGATTTGAGCAACCATTGATCGTTTCGCACCACATTTACTCTAGTGAATAATTCACATTCACAGAGACGCAGTACAGTGCGCTATTGCTGCTGTGGAGCAGAGTATCGAAGAAGGCCCGAATGAGTCCATACCCCACCGCGCGCATGCGTTGGAGCTGATCCTGGATTGCGGGCTTACAAAATCCAACGCGTGCACTAATTGAGGACGAACGACCATCAAGTCCGTCGCACGATTTCGATTTTCATAAGAAATTTATTTTCAGCGATGACACTCTCTTTTTTGTTTGAGTGGGTACGTTAATAAAAAATTGTCGGATAATGAAAATCTACAAGCCTTTGTTGAGATGCCATTAAATCCTCAACAAGTCACTTTTTGGTGTGCTCTATGGGCAGAGGGAATCATTTGACCATATTTCTTCACAAATTAAGGCACCTAAAATATTACAGTCAATGGGGAACGCAATGGAGCCATGATTAATGACTTGTTCGTACCTGAATTGGAGGATGTTGATGTGGTTCCAACAAAATGGTTCCAAACTACATGAAATCTTGAGCAGTATCATGGACCAATATGGTCCAGTTTCAACTTAGGTTTGGATTTTTTGCCACCTTTTTGAAATAGAAACGAAGTATTTATATTTTACTTTGGCGGACAAATCTGTAAAGACTATATCTTCTGTAAATCCGCAAAATGTGAAAAAAAATATTTCCAAATTTATTGCATTTAAACCGTTACAGAAGTCGCTATAAAACGATTTTCCTCAACTTATGTGACCACTTGCAAACGTAATTGTCTTGCAAATAGTATTTGTCGCATAATCCGCAAAACAGCAGCAAGAATACATGTTTCACATAGTTATCATTCTCCCCTTCCCACCGTCATGTCCATTTAGTTTTCTTTTTTTTTTGGAAACCAGCATTAAATCCTTCTTTCGAAAACTCAAATGGTCTTCAACATGTGTGGAGAGCGGGCAGGGATATGATCTCATCTGTTATGACATATCTCCAATTATATCTTTGTAGTCATGTAACAAATGGTCATTTCAGAAATGTGTGTGTGTGTTTGTCTGTTACACAATCGCAAAATCTTTATTTCACATACATCCACACAAAGTACACGCACACCCAAACACACACACACAGACAAAAGTGTATGTAAAGCCAAAGCATTTGTGAAATGTGATGACTTTAAGATGTCACGCGACAAAATGGCGTCAACTCTGCCATGGCAGTGTCTGAGAATGAGGAGTATTATCCAAGTCTAAAATCCCATATTTATGTGATGCATGTTCTCACATGCCCGGCATGTGAAAGATGCCATCCAAAGGATGTCAAACATTTGTGTGTGTGTGCGTGTTCTTAGATATGTGTCCTCCAGGACAACTGAAAATTATGCTTTAAATTTGAGGTTATGCGCAAATTGGTGGAGAATGTATGGCCGTGTCCATAAATATAAACATTTACGCCATCACAGTTACATATGTCAGTATGTATGTACTTATGTACTATAGAAATATCACAACACTTTAGGAGACGATTCATTCATTCTCCAATCATCGAATATTATTTCATGGATGTTACAGATGACTTCTGGCATAAATTTGACTTTTAGGCGACCGGAACGTCGGGCATCACTTGTGCCGGTAAAATCCCAGTAATCTGTAGTGCTAGGGACACACTGAACCAGAGTTCGGACCGCAGTTAGTTATGTCAAATGGAACTCCTCTCCAACATTAATACAATAGACCGCAGTGGCAAGGTAGCGAATCGTAAAGTCTGAAAGTGCTAAGTCCATTTCTAAACGCAATGTTTTTTTTTTATTCAAAACGAAAGCGAAGATGATGATGAAAATGAAAATACGGCAGAAACGCGGACACCATATTGTCTAGACACAGGTCTCCAATAAAAGATAACTGACTTTTTTAAATATAGTCGGATATAATTTGCAACATTTTCCTCATTAGAAAACGAATTTGAGTTATTTTTAACAAAAAAAAAATTGTAATCAGTATAACATTGTTTTTGAGAAATTTCAGTAAATTTATTTCGGTGATGAAACTGTCTCGTTCAAAATTAGAGGATTCGAAAACGTGAACTAAATCGTAAATGTGAATACCTTCAACAATATTGAGCTCACATTTCCGCGAGATGACTGTAAATAGAAAATAAAAAAGTTGAGTTACTTTATTTTTCCTGTTTACGGAGCAACAACCAAAACATTCTAGTCCATGAGTTATTCTATCATATAAAATCAGAAAAATTAGACTTAGCACTTTTGTACTCTAAGTCAGTGATATCCAGAAAATAGTTTAGCCTCTAGTTGAAATGTAATTTAAAAACCCAGCATTTCTGTTTGACTACATCGAATATGCGGGAAACACAATCACTCTCACTTGGTATTTATCTATTTTTTTTCCTGAGTTTCCTGAGTATTTTTAGCCGAAAAAGTAACGCTTGATGAGCTCTTGAGTTTCACTTCTATCCATTTTGATAGAAAGTCACAAGGTTGACGGCTTTCAATGGCAGTCAAATGCAAACTAAATGACTATGCTTGCTTAAAAAATATAACACTAGTCTCTTAACGGATGGCAGTTGACAGAAGCAATGTTGGTTTTTAATTAACTACGAGGGGTGTTCAAAAAAGTCTGGGAAATAAAAAAAGTGAAGATTAATAATAAAGGGTTACCCAACATGAGGGGTTATTTTAAATCACCCGGTACTTCAGTAGCTGTTACTTTTGAAGCTGTTATTCTTCGACATTTGACAAGTAGAAACTACTCATCAACAACGCATTGAAATTATTAAAATTCACTACAAAAATGATGAAAATCTTGCAGTCACAGTTCGCAATACTAACGATTCTTTAGGTCGTCGTGGAGCACCTCGTCGGACTGCAATACAGAAATTGGTTGTTTGGACAAGTTAGTGATGTGAAGAATAAAACCCGTGCACGTCGCTCAAGACAACTGAGAATATTGCTGCTGTAGACCAAAGTGTTGAAGAAAACCGAGGTTTGTCCATTCCTCGTCGTTCTTTGTAATTGGGCATTCCACAAACCTCATTACAGCTCATTTTTGGCAGGCAGACTCGTGGAAATGTCTGTATCACGTCACATTTTTTAAAAAATAGATTTTTATCAATTCTCAGATTTTCCAAAATTTTTTTTTTAAATGGTTATCGTTTTTTTTAAGGTTTCAGTTCAAAAAACATTTTTTTTTTCGTAACGCTTAAGTAGTTTAAAAATTTGGAGTATCTTCAAGTTATGCTAAGAAAAGTGAAAAAAATATTTTTTTTTCAAAAATAATAAAAATTGGGGAAAATCTGAGAATTGATAAAAATTGTTTTTAAAAAATTTGACGTGATACAGACATTTCCACGAGTCTGCCTGCAAAAAATCAACTCGATTGGATCACTGAAAAAGGGTTAAAAATCGGTCCAAAGGCTTTCACACAGGCCACTACGAGCATCAAACTTAAAAAAAAAAATTCTGAAGTGTACATGAAAATCGCCGATACACGTGTATTTTTATTTTTTCCCCTCTTTCCGAAAAAGTAAATTTGGTTCATAGGACAGAATGTGTGTAACAGGGTGTAATGACGTTAGGTGTTCCCTATTTGTATGCCAACATTTTCCATCAATCCTCTGCTCAATTCCAGATTCTTTGAATTCCTTTAGTTAAATTAATACCTTACATATTGGCATGCTCTCTTCAGAGTATTTCGAAACTTGCACACTGTCTTAACTTTAGTATAATCTCCAAGTCACAACGTGCACACACAGATGTGCCACATTTGATTGCACTTCAACGTGATGCCCCTTTTATCACTTTCCACTCACAGGATATTTTCAAAAAGTAACAGCCACGAAAAATCACACAAAAGATGATTATTTTCAGCTACTTAAGTATGTGATGGCCTATTTTCTGTGAATGATGGCTTCGGTGGGTAGGGGAGGCGAGGGGAAGAAATCACCGGTATCACGGGATGCACCGGCACATTTGCATACTCAACATATTGCAAGAGTATGACACACCCATACATTTACAAATGAGCACAGTGGTTTCATAGACAATGGCTATTGTGAATTAAAAAAAATAGTTTCATAATTTCTATGTACATTTTGGAGTAAATCGAGTTTAAGGCAAACTCCAAAGTCCATTTTAATGAAATAGCTGGCCAAACATCGGCCAACTAGGATTATATAGTGCCAACCAAAAGTCTACTGTTCGAACTTTCGACTTTTCCACAGTCTATTTTTCGCCTACCGATTTTTTTTTTTTGGATTTTCAAGTCGACTTTTCATTTCAAAATAAAAACAAAATAATTACTATGTTTTTATGGATAACGTAGAATACAATACAAGTTTAAAACTAAAAAAAAAAAAGTTAAAACGAAATTAATTCAAAACAATTTCACCGTGTTACAAAAAATAGATTTTTTTCTGTCCTATGAACCAAATGCACATATTCGGAAAAAGGGGAAAAAATAAAAATACACGTGTATCGGCGATTTTCATGTACACGTCAAAATTTTTTTTTAAGTTTGAAGTATAAAGCTCGTATTGGCCTGTGTGAAAGCCTTTCGACCGATTTTTAACCCTTTTTCAGTGATCCAATCGAGCTGATTTTTGGCAGGCAGACTCGTGGAAATGTCTGTATCACGTCAAATTTTTAATCAGCTTAATTGGATCCCAGAAAAAGGGTTAAAAATCGGTCCAATGGCTTTCACACAGGCTTTCCACTACGAGCTTTATACTTCAAACTTAAAAAAAAAAAAAATTCTGACGTGTACATGAAAATCGCCGATACACGTGTATTTTTATTTTTTATCCCCTTTCCAAAAAAGTAAATTTGTTTCATAGGACAGAATGTGTGTAACACGGTGTTTTTTTGAAATTGGTGATGACCGAAACTTTATCAAGCATTGCGATGTTCTGCTCTTAGTAAAACTATTGTGTTTTAACATGATTATGCTAAATATTGCAAATATTTCATTTAAACTAGAAAATGCCTCGACTTTTCCGTAATCAAAAATTGACTTAATTTTTCACCATTTTTTTTAGAAAAAAGTCGATTAGTCGACTTTACGTGAGTCGACTTATACAACCCTACTTCGTTGTGCTAGTGTTTTCATACCAGTGTCCATTGTCTCACTGTCGCACAGTGTAATCTTGCTGGGTTTACCAGTCCCCCACAAAAAAGTATATCGAAGTTATCTAAACAAAGGTTACAGTGGTAATGGACACTGAGCACATTAGTTTGGAATCTGTAACACACAATCAAGAGCATTCAATTTCCAAATCCTATTTAAGGGTTTGTTATGATGTGCCTCTTTTTCCAGTGCCCTGGTATGTTTCGGGTTTCGACTTGGATTTTTGTGTCTACTTGGCAATAGATTTCTCTCTAAACTGCAATCGGTAACCGGCAAGTTTAGACTTGAAACATTTTGGAATCCGGTTCACTGTCGATCACAGTTTTTTAGAGGTGTGGTCTTCAAGAAGAAATCAAACGTATTTAGTGTTAAGGCCAAGACTTTATCTTTATTATAAAGATAAGAGTTTGCCATTATGTTTTAAAAATAATTTCGGGAAAGTGGCCGACGCGGTTCGCTCGAATAAATTCCAGTCAAGAGACCCAATCGGGCTTATCAGCGTATACAAGCGACTTCAAGTAAATCCACAAAAAATAGTCCAGCGGTGTTAAATCGTACGATCTTGGAGGTCACGCCACATACCCAAAATGGGAGATTTTCCTTCAATAAATTTATTGTTTCGTTGGCTGTATGGAATGTAACGCCATCTTGTTAGCACCAAGCATCGTCCACATCAACATCCACCAGTTCAGGTACGAAGAAATATGGTCCAATGATTCCATCTGACCGATTTGACGGTATCATCAATAAGTCGACGATTTTGTGTGGATATACATATGCTTCTGGATGACCAAATACCGGGAGCAGTGACCCATAGATCAATAGATGTCTCGACCAATGCGATACCTTCTTCTCCCATCTTCGGTTTTGAACCGTGAACATTTAACTGATTGATGTTATTTTGAATCTTTTTTATGAACGCGCATCTTGGCACCATCGAACCGAACGCAATTTCGCCACTGTGCCACAGATGGAACCGGAAGTACGTATAAGCACAATTAAACATTGAGTGCAATGGCTGCTTAGAAGAGGCATTTGCCAAACGACAAAAACAAATGTCAGAAAACAATTATACAAACACTGGCACAGGCTCACATTCGCGACACTCGCATTCACAGACATACTTCACACTCACCATAGAAGAGTGTGTGTATGTGTCACACTAAGTACACAGATTTACAGATAGGCGTGTGTGTATATCTGTGCTACGAAATGAGAGTAAATGCACTCAACAAAACATCGCACACAAATGAAAGACCGAATAGAGAAAAAAAAAACAGAATTCGCCGCCTAGTTTCAATTCAAAAATTCACACGCACACATTTGCCTTTCAATGAGTGTAAGTGAATTGCTTTTGTAGTGGTGGTGTTGGTGATGGTAATGGCGATGCCATTCGGGGTGAATACAATAATAAAAACAACACACACACACACACAGCATGAAAGAAAGATGCAAATGTGTCATAGAGCAATGACATTCGATTTTGATTTTTCGTTTGCAGTTCTCATTTTGTTTCTGTTTTGTGTACATTGCCAGAGTCGCAAAGCAAAGCTTAAATATTTGTGACCGGTTTTTGTCGTTGCCTGTTTGCTCAAAGATTAACGACGACGAACAGCAGTGAACAAAAAAACACAATAAAAAGAGGTGAAACATTTTTTTTTTTTGGCGCCTCTTTGAGTGACTGCTTTGCCAGTCAGAGTGCACTGATTAAAGGGTTTCACTCAAGCATGATGGGATTTAAAACAGATATGCATATGGAAAAGGGGGGCGAAATCCTTTGACAAATGTTTGGCTTTCAAGATATGACAATGACAAATGTCGGATATAACAATGACAAATGTCGGATTGGACTTTTTGTATCGCGAAGTTTGAAAATAGATCTGCTGAAAAGTCTGTTAAATTAGAGAAACATCAGAGAAATCAGGGGAAATCACAAGAGCAGCGGGCAGGGAAAAATGGTTTAGGATAAAGCTAAACAGAACTAATCCTTTTCACAAACAACTATAAGATAAAGATTTTCCACTCCCGGGACTAAATGGCACGTCCCTACAGCTTCCAAAGGAGGCGAAATACCTTGGCAACAATCTGGGCTCTAAACTTTCCTGGAAACGGAATACTGGGGAACGAATATAGAAAGCCATATTTATATTATTTTACCTGTCCGAAGACGTTCGGAAGATATTGAGAGATTGAGAAATATGTCCGCTTATGAGCGAGGTATGTAAGCGGACTGAAGCGGACTGGAACTGAGAAAAAATGTCAATTTATGTGGGGTGCCCGCTTAAGAGAGGTATTCGTCAGAAGCGGATTGGGCCTACAACCGAAAATGGTACATTAGATGTACAGTGTACTCTCTCTTAAGAGGACACATAAGAGACAGTATATGACCGCTTATGAGAGACGTACATAAAGGACTCAGCCCGTTTAAGTACTGAAAAAAAGTGGGAATTTATGTGAGATGCCCGCGTAAGTGAGGTGTCCGTTAGGAGAGATGTACATGGCGATCGTCAGACCCATACTCACACATGGCATCCTGGTATGTTGCAGTTCAGTGAGTACTAAATCACATCTCTCCCATCTAATGAAAGTCCAAAGCCTAGCCTGCACTTAGATCAGCTCCCCAAGCTGGTCTGGAAACAATACTCAATACTCCCGCCCATAGATGTACACTGGGGATTTATGAATAATGACCAAAAAAAATAAAGAATTCCCCAAGAAAATCGCATACAAAATTGTGGAGTTTTTCATAATTTCATATGAAAAATGCCCCAAAAAAAATGACAATGAAAAATGTCGTAATTTTTGTTTTTTTCTGGGGATTTTATTTATTTATTAATTACAATAAAAAGTAAATTTATATTATAATTTTGGGTCCAAGGGTAAACCGGGTGACAAAGACCATTTGGCTTGATTTTTGCAGCGACAGACCAAAGCCTCTGGTGGGAATCTAACCCACAACCCCCACGCTGATAGACAAGCACGCTACCAACTCGACTACCGGGGCGCCTTTTTTCTGGGGATATTTTCATAAAATAAGTCAATCATATATCACGGGCGTCCGTGAGCCTTTTTTTAAAATGTTGTTGTTTTTTTTTTTTGATTATTTTTCAAAATATTTGCGGGATTTTGCTTTGGGTAATTTTTCATGAATAGTATGGGAGATTTTACAGAATTTTTGGGGAAATTTTCATATTGGACCTTCGGGACCTTCATTTAGGGCATTCTTAATTTTTTTCTTGGGGCATTTTTCATACAGCTTGTTCATCTTAGGACCTGTACAGCTAAATCTGCTTCCGTTTAAGAGAAACGAATATTCTCAAACAAAACTCCATTCTAGATGCAGGATTGGATGGAAAATTGAAACAAATGACTGACAACAATAACGAACTTCAAGAAAACCTTCAAAGCCTCAATATCATCTAGAGAGGAATGGGCCAGGTCTCCGTCATGGAAGAGGATCATATCTCACACTTTTCAGACGTTTGCAAAATGATGACTGGAACGGGCTGCTGAGTTTTCTAAAATGAACTCTTGGAATAGAGATATCGGGCAGACAACCTAACTTCTGTAAGTTGTTCCAGGCAGAGATAGTCGCAAGTGACTTGGCAGCCAAACAGATTTTCGAGCGGTAGATAATAATCCATATGGACAACCATGCGACACTCAAATGTGGTAAAATACAGATATACGTTATAATGTATTAAATTCCTCACCCTAATTCAACAGCACAAGGTTACACTTACCAAAGTTACACTAACGAGATGGCAGACCTAAGTATGTGCCCGGAAGTTGTGGATGGGTGAGTCGGTAATCCCTTCGTTGAATTATTAAGTTAAATGAACCAAAAGACAAATATCATATTGCGACGAGGGTGGTATTCTATACAAACTTGTAAGATCCGCCGTCTATTATGGTCAGACATAAAGGACTAAAAGGAAGGGAAAGGACTAAAGAGACAAAATGAGACTCAGCATTCTCATAGGAGTCATCACAGGGCACTGTACAAGAAAATCGCTTCTGCTATATCTGGGGATGACAACTCTAGAGCCTGCAATGACGGCGAGAGGAAAGCATCAGTAGACAACTTGTTATGCCACTGTCCTGGTCTAAAGGGAAGTCGACGCATTCACCTTGGAAGCAGGTTTCTTGACAACCTCGACTCTGACTTCTCAAGTGAAGTTAATTAGCTTGTAAGCAGCATATTTCACCTTCCCCTCCACCAATCCTCTACCTCTCCGCCCCATTCCAATGGGCCAACATAAGGACTCCAAGTGAATCCGATCTCGCGAGCGGGAAACCCATTCAACCTAACCAACCATAGAATAGGAGTCATGTAAGTAAAATTAGATTCGACTTTAATCATTACACCGTGTTACACACATTCTGTCACATTCTGTTCAAGAACCAAATTTACTTTTTCGGAAAGGGGATACAAAATAAAAATACACGTGTATCGGCAATTTTCATGTACACGTCAGAAGTTTTTTTTGTGCCTGTGTGAAAGCCTTTGGATTTTTAACCCTTTTTCAGTGATCCAATCGAGCTGATTTTTTAAAAAATAAAATCTAATTTTTTAAAAAATATATTCTTATCAATTCTCAGATTTTCCAATTTTTTTTTTTTTTTTTTTTTTTTAAGGTTTCAGTTCAAAAAAAATTTTTTTTTTCGTAACGCTTAAGTAGTTTAAAAATTTGGAGTCTCTTCAAGTTATGCTAAGAAAAGTGAAAAAAAAATATTTTTTTTCAAAAATATAAAAAATTGGGGAAAACCTGAGAATTGATAAAAATTGTTTTGACGTGATACAGACATTTCCACGAGTCTGCCTGCCAAAAATCAGCTCGATTGGATCACTGAAAAAGGGTTAAAAATCGGTGGAAAGGCTTTCAAACTTAAAAAAAAAAAAATTCTGACGTGTACATGAAAATCGCCGATACACGACTATTTTTATTTTTTCCCCTCTTTTGGTTCATAGGTTCATAAGACAGAAAAAAATCTATTTTTTGTAACACGGAGTTATTATCTGAGATGGGGTTCTCAGTATGGAAACCTTGCCCTTAGGTTATATACTAGCAACCAAAAGTCGCCTTTTCGACCTTTTAATTTTTCAAAAATTTAAAAAGTCGATTTTGCAACTTTTCGTGTTGTTGTGAATTACCAGTCAATTCAAGTCGACTTTTGAATTGAAAATAATACGATTTTATTTAAACTTATACAAATACAAGTTTAAAACGTGACAAATGAAACGAAAAAACAAGTGATCACTGTATGGAATATAAAACAAAATGTCTACTTCAATTTGAATCACATATACTGTTCAATAGATCGAAGAAAAACGAACGTTCCATGAAGGAAGAGACATTTACCATCGGAATACATTATTTTCAGTATTAAAGTTTTCAGAATGTCTGTTACTCAATTTCATCTCCTGTAAGCATATTTGGTGCTTCAACATGTGAACTTGTATTATTACGCACTTGGAGAAGAACCCTGGTTAACATTTGGTAACAGCAATTACACATGGTCCGGACTTCATTAATTTAAGATATAACACTTGTTTATTGCTGATGGTCCTTGAACCGTGCAATTAAAGGCGATATTTATAATTCACAAAAACCAATTACCTTTACCTCCGCTGTTCTGATAAGACCATGAAAATAACAAGACTTGATGTCACGTACATACCTGTAAAGAAAATTAGCAATTATTTTTATTAATAGATGAAAAAAGTATTATATATAGAAAATGTTTTGTTGTAAATAATTGTTTTGTTCGTAAATAATTGTACACTGAAATTTCATATCGATAGCAACACTATGGGCTATTTGGCGACTACATGACGTATTAGTCTGATCCGAACGAAATTTTGCATTAGAGAAATTTACTTAGAGAGCTATAATCGATCCAAGTTTTGGTCAGATAGATCATATGCCAAATAAATTTTGCAAATAAATTTGCCATTTGGAATTGGCTTATCCGATTTAATTGAAATTTCACACAGGCATAGCTGAAGTGATTGTGTGTGTGGTTTGGCTCCTCAAAAATATTAAAACTTGCTCCAAATTATTATTTATACTGCAATATGCCAATATACCTTTACCTGAATAAGATGACGATTAGGACGTATTAAAATATGCCTTTAATTTGGGGCTGACACGCAAAGAAGGCGACATATACGAATTGTAAACATAAACTAAATTCATTTATCTTTCAATCCCGGTTCAGTTTATTGCTTACATAAAGTCACATAAACATGGTTAGTTTGGAAAAAGAATTCTTACAAAAAAAACTGCTAATGTGAAAATTGTATAGGTTTGGAACTTGAATTTTTAAAAAATAAATTTGGCAATTTTTTTCTAAAAAAAAAACATTTCAAAATTGAATTTTAGGGGACCCATCTTTAAATTAAAAAAAAAGTATTCAGTGGTCTTCGAAATGACCCGAAAATGTCAAAAATTTAAATGAAATTTAGGGCTGGGGCACAGAAAAAGCGTGACCCGTCCCCGCCCACATACGTGGACCATATGGTAGTCAAATGAAAGGAAATGTATTCACGAGTTCGAATATGGTCTTCTTGTTCGGATTTATTTAGTGGGACGCAAGTTAAGGTCGTGGAACAACTTCAGCGACATATTATGCCAAATTTTTTGTTGAGTTTTTTTGATTATTGTTGGCAAGCTTGTTGAAATACCTTAAGTATCCATTAACTCGTTATGTGTAAGTTTCAAACTTTTTCCTTTTTAAAAATGAAATCTTTTTTTTATTACTATTTTATCCCGGGTGTTCAAGGGGTTAACTGGGTTTGAAGTCAATTTAGCCAAAAAAAAAAAAAGGCGGGGTGAAATAAAGCCCCAAAATGGCAATGAAAAAAGGTCCCAAACATCAGTACAGGGAAAAACAACAACGATGATTGGGACGTTTTTTCATTTTTGGGGCTTTATTTCATTTCGTAAGTTGGGGAGTTATTTCGTATAAAATAACTACCCAAACCTCTGAATAAAAAAAAAGATGCGGCTTAAATTCACTTTACCGGCATAGCTCCGATTTGTGGCAATACTAAAATAATACAAAATCGCGCGCATCCGCTTAATTTTAATTTTGATTTCGGATGTGGTTTCATTTCGTTGGGGTTTTGTTTCATATTCAAATTAATTTCATTAGGGCATTTATTCATAATGAAATAAACCCCCATTTTGGGGACCTTACTTCTTTCTATTTCACCCCGCCAACAGGTACTTTTGTATAGATTTTTTTTCCTTTTTTCTGTACATAAAAACTTTTGTTTAAAGTTTTAACTTAACGTAAATAAATTTAAAAAAATAGGGTCGTAAATGTCCACTTTTTAAGCAACATCCCAAAACGCGTCCCACCCAAAAATGTGGAAAGTACAGCAAATGTACTTAAAAAAAATTCAAATTTTGGAGATTTGTCTCCCCTATTTTAGGAATTCTGGGATTGTTTATATTGAAATCATACATTTTGTGCCACTTTCTAATAACAAACCCAAAATATGTGCACAATGTCAATTGACAAATTTGTCATTGGATGTGGAGTTGTTATCATTTTCAGGAAAACACAGAATATCATATAAAAGAGTTTAAAACATTTCATAACTTTTAAAAATTCAATGAAGGTGTAAAAAAAACAAATGATGCAGTTTGAATGGTGGCAAAATTCTAACTGCCATATTTATTAAAATTTAAAAAACCTTTTTAAGAAAAATGTGTGAAAAATGTGCAAAGAAGGCGACATATACGAATTGTAAACATAAACTAAATTCATTTATCTTTCAATCCCGGTTCAGTTTATTGCTTACATAAAGTCACATAAACATGGTTAGTTTGGAAAAAGAATTCTTACAAAAAAAACTGCTAATGTGAAAATTGTATAGGTTTGGAACTTGAATTTTTAAAAAATAAATTTGGCAATTTTTTTCTAAAAAAAAAACATTTCAAAATTGAATTTTAGGGGACCCATCTTTAAATTAAAAAAAAAGTATTCAGTGGTCTTCGAAATGACCCGAAAATGTCAAAAATTTAAATGAAATTTAGGGCTGGGGCACAGAAAAAGCGTGACCCGTCCCCGCCCACATACGTGGACCATATGGTAGTCAAATGAAAGGAAATGTATTCACGAGTTCGAATATGGTCTTCTTGTTCGGATTTATTTAGTGGGACGCAAGTTAAGGTCGTGGAACAACTTCAGCGACATATTATGCCAAATTTTTTGTTGAGTTTTTTTGATTATTGTTGGCAAGCTTGTTGAAATACCTTAAGTATCCATTAACTCGTTATGTGTAAGTTTCAAACTTTTTCCTTTTTAAAAATGAAATCTTTTTTTTATTACTATTTTATCCCGGGTGTTCAAGGGGTTAACTGGGTTTGAAGTCAATTTAGCCAAAAAAAAAAAAAGGCGGGGTGAAATAAAGCCCCAAAATGGCAATGAAAAAAGGTCCCAAACATCAGTACAGGGAAAAACAACAACGATGATTGGGACGTTTTTTCATTTTTGGGGCTTTATTTCATTTCGTAAGTTGGGGAGTTATTTCGTATAAAATAACTACCCAAACCTCTGAATAAAAAAAAAGATGCGGCTTAAATTCACTTTACCGGCATAGCTCCGATTTGTGGCAATACTAAAATAATACAAAATCGCGCGCATCCGCTTAATTTTAATTTTGATTTCGGATGTGGTTTCATTTCGTTGGGGTTTTGTTTCATATTCAAATTAATTTCATTAGGGCATTTATTCATAATGAAATAAACCCCCATTTTGGGGACCTTACTTCTTTCTATTTCACCCCGCCAACAGGTACTTTTGTATAGATTTTTTTTCCTTTTTTCTGTACATAAAAACTTTTGTTTAAAGTTTTAACTTAACGTAAATAAATTTAAAAAAATAGGGTCGTAAATGTCCACTTTTTAAGCAACATCCCAAAACGCGTCCCACCCAAAAATGTGGAAAGTACAGCAAATGTACTTAAAAAAAATTCAAATTTTGGAGATTTGTCTCCCCTATTTTAGGAATTCTGGGATTGTTTATATTGAAATCATACATTTTGTGCCACTTTCTAATAACAAACCCAAAATATGTGCACAATGTCAATTGACAAATTTGTCATTGGATGTGGAGTTGTTATCATTTTCAGGAAAACACAGAATATCATATAAAAGAGTTTAAAACATTTCATAACTTTTAAAAATTCAATGAAGGTGTAAAAAAAACAAATGATGCAGTTTGAATGGTGGCAAAATTCTAACTGCCATATTTATTAAAATTTAAAAAACCTTTTTAAGAAAAATGTGTGAAAATAGTTTTTGTTCATACATTTTTCTTTACAAAAGTTTTTTGAATTTTCATGAATGTGGGGGTAAGTATTAAAAAAATGGCTTTTTAAATTTATGGCCATCCAACTAAGGCAACAATTGATTTGTTGGTATCCGTGTACACGGGATATCTGGGTCCATCTTCACGATTACACTTCAGCTAAGTCTGTGTGCAATTTCACTCAAATCGGATAAGGCAATTCCAAATGGCAGATTTATTTCCAAACATTTTTTGAATTCTCCCACAGGAATTATATCTCGCATATCTGATTTGGAAGAAACCGGGTTTCGTTTTTTTTTTTTAATTTAAAAAATTCAGCCGTATAATTTTTCCCTCTTAAATTTAATTAACAAATTTATCAATTAGTATATTAATTGTGTTGAATTCAACAGCTTGATCATGGGGATACTTCCCATTCAACCAGCCCATCAGAAATGCTCACGGAGAGCTCATATGTTTAATTTCCTTTTAGTTTCTTTTAGTTTATATGCTGACGAAGAGCACGAACGAACTCGTTCTATTTATTTGCCCATTCTTTTAGTTGCTATGCACTTACGGCTCATAAAGAGCAACCTTATGTTCCATCTCTTTCTATTTTTCTGTTATATACATATGTTTAATACATATTACTTATACTTATTTCCCTTAATATTCCATGAAGGAATAGACGGGGAACTTCTATCAAATCAGTGAGCTGTGTACGAAGTTACTGAAGTAACAAATTCGAAATTTCGCTTTCGGTGTGTTTTCATCAGCTAGATTGTATTCTACGAGCAGTTGTGATTCGATAAATAAAATATTGGCTAGGGAAAAGCATCATCTTTCAATAAAAATTGTTTTGTTGTTCTGTTTAGATAATTTTTTTTATTTTTGTGCGATTTTTTTTAGAATATTTGCTACAACCAAACTACATTTGGTACAAATAAAATGTCGACATCATAATAAAGCTAACAAAACATACTTTCTAATAAAAGTACATTTAATCATTATCGCGTTTGATCATTTCCCATCAACCAGAGTACCTATCAGCCCAATTGCTCAAACCTATAGTCGTACAGTTTCGTGACCTGTGTCTGTCACTTGTTTGTCAATCGCGCATTTGCTTTGAGCAAACGAACACAATTGACCTTTGTCCAAAATGACGTGCTGCATAAGCCACATGGATATTTTAAGAGACACAAAATCAAAACCTTCTTTGAAAACATAACGAATGATATTTTTAGTGATACATGTATCGCCCATACACGGCGACTACAAGCGCGATTAAAATGTCGACAGCTTTTATATGAAAAATGGCATGTCCAAGGTTGTTTATTTTGCATTTAATCGTATATTTAAAAATAAGCTTTCTCTGAAATAAAGAATCAATTACAGTGTTTTATTTTCAGAATTTAAAAATAAGCTGTCATCGACAACGAATTTGTGTATGAGTTTAAAATGGTTTCTGTTACTAAAATTGTTTCTGTTATCAAAATTAAATGTAAAAATATGTATAGGTGAAAAGAAATTGGTATTGGATGGTGGAAAATGCTGGAGCAATGTCAAATTGTTTTGAATAATGTCAAAACAGGCCACTCTTTCATTAGTAGTCTCCTGCCATATCTCTTTCATTAGAAGCCTCCTGCAACAGGCCCCTATTTCATTAGAAGCCTCCTGCAACAGGCCCCTCTTTCATTAGTAGAGTCCAGTAACAGGCTCAAATTTCATTAATAGTCTCCTGCAAAAGGCCCCTCTTTCATTAATAGTCTCCTGCAACATTCCCCTCTTTCATTAATAGTCTCCTGCAACAGGCCCCGCTTTCATTAGAAGTCTCCTGCAAAAGGCCCCTATTTCATTAGAAGCCTCCTGCAACAGGCCCCTCTTTCATTAGTAGAGTCCAGTAACAGGCTCAAATTTCATTAATAGTCTCCTGCAAAAGGCCCCTCTTTCATTAATAGTCTCCTGCAACAGGGCCCCCATTCATTAACAGTCTCCTGCAACAGGCCCCTCTTTCATTAATAGTCTCCTGCAACAGGGCCCCCATTCATTAACAGTCTCCTGCAACAGGCCCCTCTTTCATTAATAGTCTCCTGCAACAGGGCCCTCTTTCATTAATAGTCTCCTGCAACAGGCCCCTCTTTCATTAATAGTCTCCTGCAACAGGCCCCGCTTTCATTTGAAGTCTCCTGCAAAAGGCCCATTTTTCATTAGTAGCCTCCAGCAACAGGACCCTCTTTCATTAGTAGAGTTCAGTAACAGGCCAAATTTCATTAATAGTCTCCTGCAACAGACCCCTCTTTCATTAATAGTCTCCTGCAAAAGGCCCCGCTTTCATTAGAAGTCTCCTGCAAAAGCCTATTTTCTTTAGGCGGCGTCATCGGACCTTACTTTTTCGAAAATGATGTTGGATCAACAGTTGCGCTATCGAGAAATGATTACTGATTTTTTATGGAGAGCTGATTAATGATTTCTGGCTCGGGGTCTCAGTGGAATATCCTTGGCGGGGATCAGCACCAGGCTTAGCCCGTTGAATGCATCACGAAGCTTCGTGATACACCCGTCAAGGAATTTAATAACCCTGTAACCCTTGTGTATCTCACTAGAGTCGAAGCGTGGAACTGGAGAGCCCTTATTGGAGAGTACGTGTTCCATCACTAACTCCGCCCAGGCGATTGAGACCCTGATCTGTCATTTGCAAGGGCCACACACAGATCGTCCTTAACGACCCCGTTGAATGACCTTTTTGCAGAAGAAGAAGGCAGTGTGTTGTCTGTTTTTCTTTTGTTGGGCTTGTCATCCTCCACCAGGGAGCGATTGATGAACCTGAAGACGGGTCCGAACCTGACGATGATCTCCAAGCAACAACGTTAAATGAGAATGATGATTTGTGGACAGAAGTTCAACTCAATCATTGTTTTGTGTTAGCGATAGGAAAGAAGGGAAATGGAGGGAGAAAAGAGGGAGGAGTGTTTGTTGACATTTGCCTTGAATTTGACACTTTTTTGTGAAAATCAAAAAAATAGTTGAAAAAGGACTTTTATGGATAGCAAATATTACACAAAATGTTTGCCGGAAAATTTTGTAAATAAAGCTCTTTACTAAATGTGACTGAGACTCACAGAAACCCCCTGCTTCTGATCGAAGTGAAGCCTTTCGACTAAGTTTTGTCTACGTAACTGATTCGCACAATAATGCGACATACCAAAGTATATAATTAAACATGCCCACAATCATAAATTCCATCACTTTTAAATCAACACAACCCCAACTGCTCTGCATTATTCAGCCAACATAACAAATAACTTCACATAATTGTAATAAATTTCACAAAGCTTAATTTGTTATTTATTTATATTTCTATGTATGTCAACGAATGTATGCATATCAATGTATGTAGTTCGAGAACAACGCATGGAATGGAATGGAAAAGGATTCATCTTCCGTTTTTACGGAACAGAGCAAAACTGCTACTTTCTGCAAAACTAAACGAAACCAAGGAATTCGGAATGGGGAAAAATACAAAACAAAAATAAAACTTAAATCCCACTGAAAACTAACACATGCGATTTATTTCCATCTTGCCTCTGTTTCTTGTTAGTGGGTTGCATGCTTCAATAGTTGCTGCCTCGGTGGCTGTGGTTTGTATGCGATCTGTAACTACTCCACCAACGGCACCGCCAACCTACCCCACCTCCAACAACTCCTCATCCGTTTCCGCCAGCCTCTTCGTAACAGTGGCATCATTTCGAGGAAAAGTCTAAGCATAAATCTTAAGTGTTATAAATTCTCCACTAGGGGAATGTACATATGTATGTATAAGTGTGCAAGAGTGTGTGTGTGTGTGTGTCTTATTGGTGCTATATGCACTACAAGTACTTCACATAAAACATTCAAAGGATTTATAAACCGTTTAAAATATTTTACGCACTAAGTAGCAACAATTAACAGAACGTATTATGAACACATGCTACGGCGAGCAGAAACAACGGAAACGGAACCTCATCCCATTGTGGTGTAAAGTAATGAGTGGTTTAGTTCGAGAGGTCTAGGGGCAGGTTGGGCGAGGTATGTGGTCTTAGCATCAACACTTTATTTAACCAGGCCATAATTGACACACCAACGACAACGTCAACGGTGACACCATAGTTGATCTAAATGTTGTATATACCTGAAAACATGTCTTGAAATTTATTGACGTATCGAAATACTGAAGTATGAACGGATTTCGGTATATAAACATTAATTACACCGTGTTACAAAAATTAGATTTTTTTCTGTCCTATGAACCAAATGCACATATTCGGAAATAGGGGAAAAAATAAAAATACACGTGTATCGGCGAATTTTTTAAAAACAATTTTTATTAATTCTCAGATTTTCCCCAATTTTTATTATTTTTGAAAAAAAAATATTTTTTCACTTTTCTTAGCATAACTTGAAGAGACTCCAAATTTTTAAACTACTTAAGCGTTACGAAAAAAAAATGTTTTTTGACTGAAACCTTAAAAAAACGATAACCTTAAAAAAAAAAAAAAAAAAATTAGGAAAACCTGAGAATTGATAAAAAAAATCTATTTTTTAAACATTTTTATGTGATACAGACATTTCCACGAGTCTGCCAGCAAAAAATCAGCTCGATTGGATCACTGAAAAAGGGTTAAAAATCGGTCCAAAGGCTTTCACACAGGCCTCTACGAGCTTCATACTTCAAATTTAAAAAAAAAATTCTGACGTGTACATGAAAATCGCCGATACACGTGTATTTTTATTTTTTATCCCCTTTCCGAAAAAGTAAATTTGGTTCATAGGACAGAATGTGTGTAACACGGTGTTATTCAGCAATAATAAGTGACAATGTTATCGGGATATGTGGGGGTTCCAAAATTGGTCTCCTCAAATAGGGCTAATATTGTGCGGTCCTTTTAAATACGGTGAGGTAGACACAGGAACTACTGAATAGAAGAAAAAATTACTTAATATCAATGACCCACGCGCAGTGATTTAGTGTATCTCCTCCCTCTTAAAGTCCGGTAGCCTGACTTCTATTTGTCTATTGCAACGAAAATTCATCTTTAATTGACCTGCACATTCTGTTCCCAGGATTAGAAGGCATTTTGGCCTTCCTGAACCGGAATTTTTGCCCAATAGAATTATTTAATTTTTCGTCGAATGCAGTTAAGCATTATGAATTGAACTGAAATAATAGGCATGTTTTATTATCAAAGAATTTTGTACATGTCTGCCAAATGGAACATTTGAATGTTTATTAACGTAATAATGTAACTAATAATAGGCACACGAACGAATAAGGTAGGTTGGACCTACCCCTCTAAGGGTATTGAAAAATCGCTTCACCTAACTGTTGTTGACCAGCACCTACTATTTCCCTATCAGTTCCTCTCAACAAAAAAACCGATCAATTAGTAAAGGCAATTTAGAGGGCAGAAGACCTAAGTCACATGCCGAAAGCTGATACATATGTTTCTACGAAAAAGGCTTATATTTGCTAAGAAAGACTTAAAGGTATCCAGGTATTTGCGAACTTACTCTTCCACTTCTGCAAATAGGATTGTGTCATCTGTCATCTACAAACAAAGTCTTAACAAAACACAATACAAAAATTGATCAATTCAATATAAAGATGTTTCACAAAAGAGATGTCTTACTAAAGCTCAGATAAAAAATTAAGCATATTTTCAGATCACATAATAGAAAAACTGATCAATTCAATATAAAGATGTTTTACTAAAGATCTAAGGTCAGATAAAAAATCGAGCACCCTTGATATGGTCAAAAAAAAATAAAAATTCCATTAAAAACGGCTTAACCCTTTGCCGACTGACGTTATTTAAAAGTACCATTACAATTATCAGCTCATCAATACATACAAGAAAATTATTTGTCTACTTTTTCCACTAGATTGTTTCTAATACAATTTGTTTTACAATTGTGGGTTGTGTTTCGTTTTCTTTGCGAAAACGTGGCACTAATTTAGATTATTGAAAAACAGTTGTCTTGCAGAAAGATTGCTTTTATCAATGTCTAAAAACTGGTTTTTGAAATACCATTGCATAAATTAATTGATAAAATATAAAAATATTAATATTTCATTCATTCTTTTCGATTCACCCCGGGCCCAACTTTCCAGTCATTAATAATATCCTTGAAGGTCCTAGAAAATGTTTAAACTTTGAATTTATCTTTAAAATATTATAGCAATTCAAATTTCATGCAGAACATATTCATTTGATTTTTCAATCCCCTCGAGTCTTGCTCCACAAGGGCTTAATCGATTTTTTTTTGTACGTGTTCGTAATAGTTGGTGTAATGGTTTTAGGGAAAGAAGATCTACCCATGGCCATTTTGGAATAAATAATTAAAATCTAAATAAATAAAATAAATTAATACACAGAACGATTACAACACAATTATTTGTGTCTCTTTCTTAATTGTTTTATAGCAAACACGAAAACTAGGGTAACTTCTAAAAATAGTTCACAAATAAATCATGTATTTATGTCACATATGACCAAAATATACAGCGGGGTCAACGTTTATTTAGCGAATAGTACCGCCAAAATTACTCATAATTGGGTAATTTGTATTAAAAATAGTAAAATAGTAAAAAAATGGTTGAAACTGGTAGTATACTCTGCGCACTTAACGGTGAAAATCTGCCGAAAAAACGTAGAAACACTGCGCACATGGTCATCGGCCAAAAGTTTGTAACTTTTGATCTACTAAACATTTTGGAGATGTGTAAAAAATTGATTGTTGGAAACGAGTGTGGGAGTATTTTAAGGTATTAATACTGATAACTGTACTGTTAGATATAAAGTGTCCGCCATCTAAAGTTTTTTTCCAACTAGTGCTTATTTCCTTTTCGTTCGGACCATGTTGAACGAATTTTTGTTCACAACAATTGAAGAGGAGGATATTGACAACATTTGGTTTCAACAGGACGGCGCTACCTGCCACACAACCGAAGCTACACTCGATGATTTGCGCCCTGTTTTTGAAGATCGCATTATCAGCCGCAGAGCTGATGTTGTTAGGCTATTGCATGGCCAGCCGAGGCAGCCATTTGAATGAAATTATTTTCCATTTAATAACCAAAAGGATTGTACTTTAAAATAAAAAAAGAAATTTGAGAAAATATCCATCAGTTTTTTTCTTATAGAATTTTCAAAAAAAAAATTATTTGGCGGACCCTTTATTTTGCATTTATCGATTTTAAGGGGAGACATTTTTTTATAATTCTCGTTTTATGTTTTTTTTAAAAAAAAAATTTCAAAAAAAAAATTCATTTGGCGGACCCTGTATATTGCATTTATCGATTTTAAGGGGAGACATTTTTTTATAATTTTCGTATAGTTTTTTTTTTTAAAAAATTTTTAAAAAGAAGTTATTTGGCGGACCCTGTATTTTGCATTTATCGATTTTAAGGGGAGACATTTTTTTATAATTCTCGTTGTTTTTTTCAAAATTTCAAAAAAAAAAGTTATTTGGCGGACCCTGTATTTTGCATTTATCGATTTTTTATAATTTTCGATTTATGTTTTTTTTTAAAAAAATTTCAAAAAAAAAAAATTATTTTGCATTTATCGATTTTTTTTTATAATTTTCGTGTTATGTTTTTTTTGTAAAAAATTTTTGTTAATATTTATCGAATTTAATGGGTGACATTTTTGTGTAATTTTTGTTTTATGTTGTTTTTTTTCTAATTTTGTTCATATGTATTTCCCTTAATATTCCATGAAGAAACAGACGGGGAACTTCACTCGAATCAGTGAATGTAGTTTGATTGTAGACACGTTTTTAAAAAATATCCATTCTTAAAAAACCAGTCAATTTGCACGAGCTAGGGATTAATTTTATACCGATGATCTCTTGGTGAAATATTCTTAGAATTTTTGGTGGTTTTCGTTTTAGCTTTACGCTTGGTTTATTTTTTTCCACCCATACTTCTTCACCCCCAATTGCAATATCTTTGAAAA
The DNA here is from genome assembly GCA_958296145.1 of Hydrotaea cyrtoneurina. NCBI lineage: Eukaryota > Metazoa > Arthropoda > Insecta > Diptera > Muscidae > Hydrotaea > Hydrotaea cyrtoneurina. The sequence continues at coordinate 42,238,099 of OY282514.1, read as the reverse complement.
TACACATTTTTAATATTTTGGAATTAAAGGCGTTTGATAATTTTCTTTCGAATTTCATTAAAAACCGAATATCCTACCTAAAATTGCCTATCATTTGAGTACCCATACGTTTATGCTTATAATGGCGATGGATTCGTTGGGAAATAACTTTTCATACCAATCTTAATATATATTTACCCTCGACACTGATTCACTGATTCACTGATACACTGATTCCCTGATTCACTGACTCTGTCACGCAGTACGTAGGAATTTAAATAGGCATTCTATAATAATTCTATAAATAATAATAATAAAAAAAATAATATTTTTTTTTTTGTACAGAAATTGTGTTTTCCCCAAATTTTTTTTTCCAAATTTTTTTTTTCCAAAAAATTTTTTTTCCAAATTTTTTTTTTTTCAACAATTTTTTTTTTCAACAAAATTTTTTTTTCCATAAAAATTTTTTTTTTCAACAAAAATTTTTTTTTCAGCAAACATTTTTTTTCTCACAAAAATTTTTTTTCCACAAAAAATTTTTTTTTTCAGCAAAATTTTTTTTTTCAACAAAAATTTTTTTTTCAACAAAAATTTGTTTTCACAAATTTTTTTTTTCCAATTTTATTTTTTTTCGAAGTTTTTTTTACAAAATAGTTTTCTCATTAACAAGTTAAGTAACAAATACTTTCTCAAGCAAATTAACGGGCGCCATAGGCGCATTACAACTTACTAGTTACACTATAGCAAGACTACGAAATTTGTTTCTTGGGTCCAACGATAAACTTCTTTGAATACCAATTATTATTTGTAGAATCTAAGCTGGATTTCATCGATAAAACGCACAAAATATTTTCAGTGTATGCAATTTATGAACATATTTTAAACAAATTTAATTTCTACCACCTGACAAATTATGCTTTCAACAGATGGACAGACGGACAAGGTCATAGCATAGCAAACCTGGTCGCCCACCAAAGACATATGGTATGGTACTGCAAAGGCTGTGGCAAATATCTCTTAGAATATAACAAAACTTCTCTGCTACATTCTACAATTATAATCGCCTTATAAACTTCCGGATGCGCTTCATGTAAATTGTCCCGAAATTAAATACGATTATTATATAAATGTAAATATTTAATAATCACCATATCCCTGGCACTTGAATATAACTAAAACTAATTGCCAACCCGTGGGACAATCATATCGCATTAAAAGTTCCCAGAAATCTAATTTCTTCGACTACCAAGCAAATATTTAACACAAATATAATTTAAGAACAAATAAATTTCAATAATATCAACATAAAAATAAATCATTGAAGTGATAATAACAGTTCCCAGATAAATTTCAAACGCAAGGCGATAGATAGACAGTCTGTCAGACAGACGGACCATTTGTGGCACAGTGCGATAGAAGAACAGACGGACTGAATGTTTTGTGAAATTATTTCTCATTAATAGCTTTAATTATTGTTCAAAATTCTTGAAATTCCGGAGAAATTTATTGTTTACGCATTTTTTCATGTCTAAACCAACAAAACTAATTACCATGAAATTTGCACAAAGCAATGACGAACAGTGGGACAAATTAGGTTGGTTGTAAGATTTCAGTAACTGAATGGAATGAAAAAATTAATTTATTGCAAAGGAAATTGCGGAATTGAATAACTTTACGAAATTCTGCAGCACTTTGGCGGTTCTATGAAATACAGTCCCAATGAAATAACCCAAAATGAAAATTAAATGAAACATATGTATAGAAAAAAAACAACAATGATATTTGTGAAATAAGGCCCCAATGTATCACAATTTTTAAAAAATGAAATAATATTATTTCATCTTTTTAATAATTAGGATTCTTAAAAATAACATGCAATAAAGAAAAACACAGCATTATTTTTGATTTCATGTTTTCACATTATGTTTCGTTGTATTTTAAAAATGCTGCTTTATTGTAATTTTGGAATTGGGAGCCCTATTTCATTACGAAATAAATCCCCAAAATAAAATCCCCTAGGAATCATGTGAAAAAAACATCACGCAACTAATCATAGATGATGGAGTTAAATGTATGTATCCCTATTTTGAATTACCCGGTATTACGGTAGTTATCACTTTTGAAACTTTTATTCTTTGACATTTGACAAGTAGAATTTACGGCATTACTAAAAATGGACCGATACAAGCTTCAACAACGCATTGAAATTATTAAAATTCACTAGAAAAATGGTGAAAATCTTGCAGAAACAGTTCGCAAAACAAAAGCATTTTTGGGTCGTCGTGAAGCACCTTGTCGGACCGCAATACAGAAATTGGTGGAGAAATTCGAGCTGTTGGGATAAGTTAGTGTTGTGAAGAATAAAACCCGTGCATCCAACTGAGAATATTGCTGCTGTAGCCCAAACTGTTGAAGAAAACCCAGGCTTTTCCATTCCTCGTCGTTCTTTGGAATTGGGCATTCCACAAACTTCATTACACCGTTATTTTGCATAACGACTTGGGTCTGAAGGCTTACAAACGTTCAGTTAACACAAGAACTCAAGCCGGCCGATCATCCACAACGTTGTGTCTTTGCTGATTGGGTCCTTGAAATGCTTAAAAATTATTCGGAATTCCATCGAAAAATCATCTTGACTGATGATGCCCATTTCCACCACGGTGACTACGTGAACAAGCTAAAGTGTCGCATCTGAGGCTCAGAAAACCAAAGTGTTATTCTTAAGAAGCCACTCCATCCTCAACGTGTGACTGTTTGGTGCGGTTTATGGTCCGGCGGGGTCATTGGACCTTACTTTTTCGAAAATGAATATGGATCAACAGTTACTGTGAATGTATTGCGCTATCGAGAGATGATTAATGATTTTTTATGGTCGGAGTTGGATGATATTGATTGGGACAACGTGTACTTTCAACCAGATGGCTCTATGTGCCACGCAAGCATCAAAACTCTGCTCTTTTACGGCAAAAGTTTCCGGACCGTGTTGTCTCCCGAAGACGTGATCACAATTGGCCAACGAGATCTTGTGATTTAACACCTTGCGACTTCTTCCAGGCCAGCGTCGATTCAAGACCTCAAAGATAGAGGCTATTGAGGACATAGGGCAGTCACATTGTGATTTGGTTATTCAATATTTCATGAAAAGGATATGGTCCTGGTAGCCATTTGGCTGATATTGTTTTTCATTATTATTACTTTCCTCTTTATTATGAAACAAACATCCGATCATTTATCGCAAAAAATTGAATACCAAAATAACACCTCGTGTTGGAAACCCCTGTACTTGCCAAATCTCACAAAAATTTAGAAGCTACGATACATGTCACAACATGGTGAAATGAGTAACGGTCGGACGAATATAGAACCCATTGGATTTCATTAGATCGAAAAATAGATTCAGACACCCTAAAAAATAAAGAATTATATTCCCGCTATACCACAAAAACCTTCAAGCATGGAAAAGATAATATAACGGTTTGGCAATGTTTTTCTTGGTATAACGTGGGGCTTGTGTCTGTGGTTTCCACAAGCAACCGCGTAAGTCTTAAAATCAACATTTTCACGCGAACCAAAATATATAATTTTTCGGCAGTTTTTGATCAGTTGAACAAATTTAAAAAAAAATGTTGTTAATGAACATGTGCAACGTAATATATCTGATGTTTGGATTAAACTGTGATCGTAATAAAAAAAAAAAAACATAAGTTTGAATGTGCAGCGTATCTTAACTTAACTGCCTGTATCCATAAAACGATTTTGTTCGTTCGTTTCAAATCGACAATATTGGAAGCGTTATAAAATGGGCTTTAGACATTATTCAACTCTGGTTTTCGGATATATGTTAGATAGGATGGACATCTGGAACACAATCTCCTTAACCTCCCACTTCTCTCGAACCAATGAGGTGTGCTCGACTATATTTGTATACCCACTGACCGGGTCCTCGTAAAGTCGCCCATACTTACATGGTACATACAGACTCTGCATGTTGTTCTTAAAAAGGATGCTAACCTGTATTACTGTATAATAGTAACGCAGACAACCAATCACAACACGGCCGTTCAGTATATGACACACAGACAGATAAAATTCATGAAATACTAATGAATTTCCAATAAGTAGAAATGCTCATTCAATTAATAAATTAATTCAATTAACTTTAATTGAGTTGCATAATATCCACTACTCGCTATCAGTTTCCTATTTTTTTTCCTCTGTATTCATTCTTCCTTCCGTCGATAACATAGAAAGGCCTTTCCGCCCACTGTATTATGGACTGATAATGAAATCAAATCATTTGCCAGCTCTAAGAAAATATTCAAATGAAGGCATTGTTGTTATTAATGCATTTGAATAAATTTCATTACATTATGTTTCATTATCTATATCGTCTTCTGTTTCCTTCTCTTCTTATTCTTCTTCGGTGTTTTTTTTTGTTTAAACATTATCATCGTCATGATTAATTTCATTCCATTTGATACTTCATTATCGTCATCAGCCCCACCTCAATCATTTATTACACGGGCCTGAACGGACCCGAACGGGTGCGTAGGAGTTGTACTACAGAAAGAGTTAAATGCTGATAAATATTTGTCGTAATACCATACACATCTGATTAAGGCTGACAAAGTTACATACACACATACATAAATATTTATGACAATCAATGATAAATGTCTGACAGATGCAGAGAAAATATTTTCATAAATTATTTCACAATAATTGAGTGGAAAATTTAATTTGTTGTAAATAAATCATTGAAGCCAACATATCTTTCATCTATCTACAATGTATTCAATGGATTTAAACGAACTATAGGATTATAATAAATTCTGCTCGGTAGAAGTGTTTAATGCGGGGGGGGGAATGCTCTATCAGTTGGAGAATTTTTAGTGGTGCCAAAAAACCAAAAGTAACTTTGTAATCACTAACTGACTGGTTTTCATTGACTTCCCCCGAATATCATCTGATTTTTAAACTCAAGCTTAACGGATGGGCGAAATGGAGCTAACCGTAGATGCGCAGTAGGGCTAGCCAAAATTAGAAACATCAGTTTTAAAAAAATATTACTTAGATTTTGCTAAAATGTAAAGGAGGCAAGACACAATCAAATATCTACGAGGTTTTTTATGGTTATGCCAAAAATCGACGATGGGAAAATCGACCAAAAAAAAAAAGAAAAACCAGTGAAAAAGTTGCAGTCGGGTAAACCGACTTATATATACCCTCACCCTCAGTAAAAATATACAAGTCTCATATTTCAAAGTTTCGGAGAGTCAAAAGTAAGCGTGGCTACCACCATTGGATGAAATATCATAATAGTAATCTCAAAATACCGAATGTTATAGAAAATAAATATTGTATTACATGTTTTTACAAAAAGGACGAAATATAAAGCCGAGTTTAGTTTTCAAAATTGTATGTAGTTAAAGCTTTACTAAATATAGGATTGGGAGGTACCAGAAAGGGAGTTGCCAGACTTCCAAGTTTTTGTTCAAAACTTTGTCTAGCTATAGATTTACTAAATACAAAATTTGGGCAAGATCGCGGTGGGCATATTGGTATTACTACACGATTTCTTATGGGGCGGGATGGTACATTTGTACCATTTTTTGCCGAACAGGGTTAATTTTTGCCGAACAGGGTTATACGATTAATGTCCTTTTTTTAATATAGGTTTTATCTAGAGACATGTTTTCCATTGAATATATGTATATACATTAGGGTGGAGTGAAAACATGCTTTTTTTTTAATTTGAAAAAGTTAACCTCGGAAAGAGATGTAGTCTGGGGTCCTAATGAGGGGAAAAATAAAGAAAAAAAATTTAAAACATTTTTAGGGGTCGCGCCACTCCCTCGAAATTTGGAAATTATCGCTATTTTGGCGTTGATTTTAGAAAAATCCTAAAAATTAACGACTTAACTTATTCGAAATTTAAAAGTTTGAGCTTGTTCAGTGCCCAAACAAAAGTATTTGAGGTAAATATGAGGATAATCGACTAATATTTGCTTTGGTGGCGATTTCATTGTTCAGTCAATTTTCTGAAGAAGGGACGATTTGACTTATTTTACTTTTTGAAATTTTTGAACAATGAGAAAAATTTTTTTAAATTTTTTCATGACCTTATTTCATTGTTTATGCTATTGCAAACATTTATTGACATAAAACTTTTTTAGGATTTTTCTAAAATCAACGCCAAAATAGCGATAATTTCCAAATTTCGAGGGAGTGGCGCGACCCCTAAAATTTGTTTAAAATTTTTTTCTTTATTTTTCCCCTCATTAGGACCCCAGACTACATCTCTTTCCGAGGTTAACTTTTTTTTTTGAATTTCACTCCACCCTAATATACATGTATAAAGTTTCTCTTGGTAACATCTACAAAATATATATTTTTTTTTTTTGATTGTACTTTATTTACCACCCCCTGTTTGTTTGCAACGAAAACTTATCACGGTTTGCATTCATTACTCAGACGTTAATAAAGAGCTTTTAGAATGTTTTCTTCTTGTTTAATTATTCAATATGGTAACATCAGTATTGAAGTTTTCATGTACACAGATCGATTACTGAAATGCATATGGATGGCCTTAGTCAATTTGAAAATGTTCTCATTTTCATGATAATAAGGCCTTTGTTTACAATTTCCACTTTACGCACGTAAGGACTTTGATGGATACTTCGTTATTGCATATTCAATATATGTACGTTGTAGAAACAAAAGTAGCACACCTAAGAAAAACAACGATTTGATTACTCACACACTTATGCATGTTGTGTTGTTTCGGCGAGTGCCCCGTGACGTATGAGTGATATTTAATTATATGTTCAATTAACATCAATCATACCACCACCCGTCTGCCTGCCTGACTGCCTGCCTGCCTACCGTCCTGACAGACTGACTACCTATTACCTGAATTGCTACAACGTTTGCATATGTCTGTACCCGAGTGCGTGCCGATGCTTGCTCTTGGCAAAATAAAAATATATATTTGTATCAATATCTGTATTTCAATAGCCTTGTGTATTCCTCCCTCATAACAGCGTGTATATCAGAAAAAACAACCAAATTGTGGATACACCAATGAAGTCATATCAGAAGACATACAGACGTTCGTCATGGAGTATTGTAACTACAATGAATTCCTGGAATAGTTGGGACAAGATTTCCTTTTTTAAAGACTACAACATGTAACTGATGATTTTTTTGGGATACAGTAATTGTAGTTGATTTAAAATGAAACTTACTTACTGATTTCCCTGAACATTCCATGAAGGAATGGACGGGGAACTTCTGTCGAGTCAGTGAAAATGATTTGAAACCATGTCAACGTGTGAGATCCCATCAAAACTGTAACGTCTATATCGAATGACTCTCAGTGACACTAGATCTTCAGTTAAAATAGGAAACAACTATTTGCCTAGACTTCGGTGGGAGAACCTAGTGAACGAAGACATGCAAATCCTTGGTATAGCGAACTGGGAAAAGCACGCACCAGACCGCAGTGATTGGAAAAATTCAATTAAGCAAGCCAAGGTTTTAGGGCCAAGTGAAGTAAGCGGTCATATTTTTCAGTCTATTAGGTCTCCGGCAAGAAAGACTACACTGTAATAACACGTATTGTTGTTTGAGGTGTTCATTTCATGATGTACCTGTTACGGTTCACGATTCTTTGGTAGAGCAGCTGGTCCCATAACTTTTTCCGAAGGAACTTTATCTCAAATTGGTAAATGTTTCGGAGACTATCACCCGGTATTAATTTCTCTCAAACTATTTGTTCAATCTACAAAATTCAAACATGGTATATTTCAGGTGGGCTTCAGATGACCAAAATATCAAAGATTTTTTTTTTTGAAAAAACCAAAAAAAAAATTTAAAAAAAATCCCTTTTTTTTGACCAAAATATTTTTTTTTTTTTTTTTTTTTTTTTAAAAACAGCTTAGTTAATAAATGGGTAATTTTTTTGCTCTAAAAGTTTATAAAAATTTTCTTAATAATGGTGTAAATGGCTAATATGATTTTTTTTGTGGTAGGGGTTGATCATTTGAAAAACGGATGGTTTTTTCACCCTACAGCATCGCCGGAATGTGGGTTGTATATCGCTGTTCTATAGATATTTCAACGGTATCTGTTCGTCAGATATCCGCGTCTGGTCCCTGAAGTTAGAACATTTAGTCGGAAATCGCGGCTATCCAGGGAGTCTCATCCGCTCATTGTCAAATGGCCGGATGACCGGACGACGCACTACAGAGAATATTCGATCTTCAGCCGGACTGTTCGTATGTGGAATAATCTTCCTGCAAGTGTTTTTCCTGCCTGCTATGACATTATCAAATTCAAGCCAAATATCAACAATACCCCCCAATACCCTTATTTCCTATCACTAACACAGTGCATGGCATTTATGCGGGGCATCCCCTGAGTGTTAGCCCTATTGGAAAAAAAATAGATACATTTTTCTTGGTTTGGAAAGACAGAGTGCATATTAGCGTTTCCAACATAGTTATACTCTCACCCTAGAGGTAGGAGGCCGAATATCATTTGATTCGGCTCAAAAGTGTAACACCTAGAAATCTTCAGATTAGACCCCAGGTGTCTTTCAACCAAATTCGATTCACGACTTTCTGAATCGTTTGAGCCATGTCCTGCCGGTACGCACGGTAACTTTCGAAAGAGTTAAGCACTCACTCTGAAATTTGGCATGGCTTAATATTTTCCCTAAACTGCTTATGGGATTTTATATGGGCTATATGGCCACACCCCTTCCGGTACCTCCCATACAAATCGGCTATTTCGTCCACTTTAAAAATCGTGTAATAATATCAACATGCGCAGGTTCGATCTTGGCCAAATTTGGTATTTACTAAAGGTATAACTGGACAAAGTTTCGAACAAAAACTTGGAAGTCTGGCAACTCCCCTTCTGGTACCTCCCACACAAATGTAACACCCCGCCCCTTATAAACCGTGTACTATTATCAATATGACTAACGCGATCTTGCCCAAATTCTGTATTTAGTAAAGCTATATGGAGAAAAACTTTCGGACAAAAACGTGGAAGTCTGGCAACTCCCCTTCTGGTACCTCCCATACAAATGTACCATCCAGTCCTATTATAAATCGCGTACTAATACCAATATGCCCAACGGGATCTTGCCCAAATTTTGTATGTAGTAAAGATAAAGCTAGTCAAATTTTCGGACAAAAACTTGGAAGTCTGGCAACTCCCCTTCTAGTACCTCCCACAGAAATGTACCATTCCACCCACTTTAGAAATCGTGTAATTATATAAATTCGCTCAAGGAATTTTTCCGAAATTCTATTTTTAGTAAAGTTTTAACTACATAAAATTTTCGAGAAAAAACTCTGCTTTATATTTCGTCCTTTTTGTAAAACATGTAATACAATATTTTTCTATAAAATGCGGTATTTTAGGTTGCTATTATGTCATTTCATCATATTTTACATCCAATGGTATCAGCCACGCTCGCTTTTGACTTTCCGATACTTTGGAATAAGAGACATGTATGTTTTTACTGAGAGTGAGGGTATATGTCGGTTTACCCGACTGCAACTTTTTCAAAAGAGGCTATACAATTATTTTTTTAGGTAATTTTCAAGTAGATAAAATAATTTAACAAATATAATAACGTAATAAGTAGAGTTTTTTAGTTTTTCTCGCCTAAATTGTAAATTTCACAGCAACGTTACCAACTGTTTTCAAAACGCAAAATTTTTTCGTTTTCTGTAGAAGGACAACACGAAATTGATTTCACTTTCGAACAAAATTGTGCCCTGTCACAGAGATGCCTCTTTATGTAAGAAAACTTGAGAACTGTTGAGAACATTAATTCAACAAACCCATTTCTTTCAAATTTCTTTGCTATTTTTTTAATTTAGCGATATTTGTACACATAATTTTGTGAAAGAACCGCACAACCTTAGGATTTATTTGCGATTAGAACGTAACCTTGTTTGTTTTTCAATTTCGAGGACATTAAAAACTCCTTTCTTGCCTTTCTACCATCGACCGATTAAACCGGAAAAAATCATTTAATTTGTATATGAATCGAAGGAGAATTAAAAGGTAGATTTTCCTTCGATTAATTTAAATCGTTAATTGATAGAAAATAATCAATGATTCCTATCTTTTCTGGCTATCCTGCCTTCACCACACACTCACAATTATAGACAACCTGGAGAGCATAATGTTCACTATTCTCCAAAAAGCTTAAATTCTACATTAAATACAAACTCCATTCAATACCATTCAAAACACTTCCATTCAACTGCAAATTTGTTCCCTAACTTAACGAGAGCCCGCCCCAGTATTTGTTTTAATAATTTGCGAGAACAAACACGAAGATGTGTCATTGATAATAAATAAAACAAAATTGTTATATTGCAATATTTTAATTGACATTTGCCAACACTAAATAAATATATTTCTATATACTTTTGTGTGTATAGACATTGGACAGTGTCCATAAATTGTACGTGTACCTATAACATTTAGATTTCAATTTGAAGTGCATTCATTTGCCCCGGGAAATTTTCAAAAATACATGCATTTGTCACTTGCAATATGAGTCCGTACTCAATGTTGCGATGACATACAGCGGGCACAGCAACCGCCACAGTGACAGAGTTCATGTAATAATTGACACCTAGAGTAATTCAATTCAATGTGGATTTGTTGTGAGCAGGCAATGATATCATGGCAGGCGGCTCTTGTTGAAATTGTATTCAATTACAAGTCATTCAAATGTCATTGTCTTTGATTTTGATGTTGTCTGCGGCCCGAACGTTCGTTTGTCATCAAAATGTCAGCAATGCAAAAGCCATAGTCTATGTTGTGTTTAAATGCATCCGTGTGGTCACTGGTGTTATTTGAAATCACCAAAGGTTGTGTTTTAATTACACTGATGATGATATCATAAAATATTAAAACTGTCTCAATTTGAACAGGAGGTCAACGTTTCAAATTGTCACCCTTTAAAACAAAAGAATGCTTGGCATAAAACAACTTTGATAGGATTTAATGACACATACAAACTGTCAATTTGTTTTGAATTTGAAACAATGAAATTGTCTGACGTGATTGCAATAGTCCAATATCTAACTCAATATACTGAAGAAAAGATGAGGAAAAAGCTAGCATAAAGAGAAGCTTTATTCACATCCCCAAAAAAATAAAACTTAGATGACTTCCTATACTTCGAAGGAGCTATTTCTGTGTAGGTAAAACAATAGTTGTCGTAACAAACATACATACGGGGTCAGACTTGGGTCTTAAGGCTTATAAAGTTCAGTTAACACAAGAACTCAAGCCGGCCGATCATCAACAACGTCGTGTCCTTGCTGATTGGGTCCTTGAAATGCATGAAAATGATCCGGAATTCCATCAAAAATTATCATGACTGATGAGGACCATTTCCACCACGGTGGCTACGTCAACAAGCAAAATTGTCGCATCCGGTGCTCGGAAAACCCAAGAGTTATTGTTGAGAAGCCTGTCCATCCTCAACGTGTGAGTATTTGGTGCGGTTTGTGGTCCGACGGGGTCATTGGACCTTACTTTTTCGAAAATGAGGTTCGAGCAAGTTTCTGTGAATGTATTGCGCTATCGAGAGATGATTAATGATTTTTTTATGGTCGCAGTTGGATGACATTGATCTGGACAACGTTTACTTTCAACAAGACGTCGCTACGTGCCACACAAACAACGAAACCATTGCTCTTTTACGGGAAAAGTTTCCGTAAAAGGTGATCACAATTGGTCACACTTGCATGAAAATGATCCGGAATTCCATCAAAAATTATCATGACTGATGAGGACCATTTCCACCACGGTGGCTACGTCAACAAGCAAAATTGTCGCATCCGGTGCTCGGAAAACCCAAGAGTTATTGTTGAGAAGCCTGTCCATCCTCAACGTGTGAGTATTTGGTGCGGTTTGTGGTCCGACGGGGTCATTGGACCTTACTTTTTCGAAAATGAGGTTCGAGCAAGTTTCTGTGAATGTATTGCGCTATCGAGAGATGATTAATGATTTTTTTATGGTCGCAGTTGGATGACATTGATCTGGACAACGTTTACTTTCAACAAGACGTCGCTATGTGCCACACAAACAACGAAACCATTGCTCTTTTACGGCAAAAGTTTCCGTAAAAGGTGATCACAATTGGCCACCGAGATCTTGTGATTCCACATCTGGCGACTTCTTCCTTTGGGGCCACGTGAAAGATAAGATCTACGCCAACAGCCCAGCATCGTTTGAAGATCTCAAAGATAAAATTCGTGAGGCACTTGGCGGTTTGGTTATGGAAAAGTTCATGAAAAGGATATGGTCCTGTAAGCGTGGTCGTGGTGGCCACTTGGCTGATGTTGTTTTTCATTATTAATGGGATACCTTCCTCTTTATTATGAACTAAACATGCGATCATTTATCTCAATAAATGCCATTTTTCTTTGAATACCAAAATAACACCGCTTGTTGCAGAACCCTGTATATGCAGCAGGCTCGTTATGTTATTGCCACTACGAATAGGGAAAAATAACGACCATTTGCAGGTTTTTGGTTTCATCTTCTTCGGCAATAGGTGCAACGGAGGAGGTTGTGCCAATGGTGTCAGCGGTGCTGGAGCCTTGAATTTCTCAGCTGCAGCATCTTGAGCTTTGTTGGAACAAATCTTCAATCTTGGCTTCGCCGAATACAATGTAGGTATCACTGTGGGGATTCTTGACTGGTGACACGGTTAACGGCTTGGATTTGTTTCAAGCCCAACTTAAGCATAATCTTACGGGCCGTCTTCTCACTGCATGACTGCTTGGCCTTGGAGAAAAGGTCGTTGGGCAAACCGGTAGCACCACCACCCAGCTGGACAGAGTTGCTGTCACTACTCATCCTCTATGCGGATATCCTGCACGTACGAGGTAGTTACTGTTATACTTTGAAGAAACTCCCTGCACAAAGAATTCATAAATTTGTTTTAAAAAAAAAAAAAACAATATAATGATTAAATTCGATGGCATTTCAATTACGATGAGAACTACAAATCATAAAAAATATATCTTCAGCCTTTTCAACATGGTTTCTCAACATAAATAGAGATTCAAAAGCATGATTAACGGGCGGAAAATAGATAAATCAAGATTGAAGGATATGTGGTTCTAGCAGTGGCAGACCTAGATATTGCGACGCTGAATATTTTGAAGGTTATGGTCGCCTAATGACTCGTCGATTGTTAGTTGTTCACAAGATTCATAGGTTCTATGTGGACAAGATACAGACTGTGAAACCCCTCATTGGACAAACATTTCAGACTTTTTGTTCGAAGTTCACACCCGAACGATTAACACTGAAATGCTCAACATAGCCGGATGACTTTGGTTCAGAATCCAATTCTGTCGGCCAAAAGTTTGTAAGCGATCTAGAAAACAAATGCTAATAACTCAAAAGTGTATCAAAAACAATATTTAATTGGACCTTTTGCACAAAATTTACCCTATCTTCCAGGTGTGCAATTTCGGGTGGGCAAAGTTACCAATAATGGGTAACTTTTTCAAACTAATATCCAAATTAATTGATACACTGGAACCAAAAATCAGCAAATCTGTTTAACATAATTTGGTGTCTCAAAAAACTGCCCAAAAAAGTAAACCGGTTAGAACTGTTTATATGGCAACACTGTGTATGTGTGTGTGGGTGGCTCAACAATAATCTCATAATAAAAATCGAAAAATTGTAAACACATCATTTAAGCTGCCATTGAAACTCAACCTATTGTACAATTTACAACACACACGTGTATAGAAATCAAATACACACGCACATGGAAGCATCTGCCAGGGAATGTAGTTATGCCGCCCTCTCACGATATACTCACACACACACACACCGATGTAAATTTCCATTCCAACCATCCGAATCGTTATAGTCGCAGGCAGACAGATACCACCAAAAAAAACATGGTTGAATTACACAAGAAAAAAATGGAAAATCCATAATAGTGACTCGCTATTGTTGTTTTGTGGAAGAAAGAAAACACGCATAGTGACTTAAAACCAAAACAAGTATATACAGTTGAACTTCCATATATCGGGGACTATTTCAAGGGGACTATTTCGTTATATAGAAATTGTTTAAAGAAAAATTATTTTTATGTTGAGTTTTAGTTAAAATAATTAAATACAACGAGGTTGTGCCGTACATTGCAACCCAACTAAATATTTATCTGGCTTAAAGAAAGTACAAATGTGAATCTCACACACTAACACATTGTGGTTGCATGAATGAACTTTTAGCTAACAAATGGTTCATTAAAGTTGACTTACAGGTGACTCAAAAGCTAACTCATTTCCCATGTTAAAACGTATTCAGTTTTTACATGTGTTGTCATCAGAGTGAGTCAGTACTCACTCACTTCAACCACAACTTAACTCACTACGATTTAGCAATGAACTGACTAACTAAAAATTAGCTGACTAATTAGCTAGTCCAGTTAGTAAAAGTATAATTAGAAAATTAGAAAAACTTTTTTCTTACATTGGTATATTTTTTTAATATTACCAGTTGAGTTGAAGTAAAATTTAAAAAAAAAAAAAAATAAAAATATTTCAGTCAGTTTTAAATTCAAATTAAAAGTACAGAATTATATAACACTAGCAAATATCCGGTACTTCGTAAATTGTCCTTCCCAGTAAAACTCAAAATATTTGTTTAATTGCATTGGTTTACAAAACATGCTTAGAACCTTCATCACATTTATCAAATTTTTGGCGGTAGATATTATTTTGAAAAGATGTGAACTTTTTTTATTTTCCCCATTTTGCTCCCATTTCCAATTATTGCAATTGCTGTTGTCAATGCCGGAACAATTTCCAAGTCCTTTCGACTTCTCGCCCTTTATGATTATTTTTGAAACGTTTTCCCACATCCCCTATATTGCACCGTTTTTGTAGTCTTTTCAGTATCCTAAAACTTTTTGGTCTCCCCAAATTATTTTTCATTTATCCGAATTTCGAAAAATCATGGTTCTAGCTTTAGCCATTGGCGAGGACAGGATGAATCAGCCAGTCAGTCACGGCAATATTTTATATTTATACATATATAGACCTCGTATGTAGATTATTTCTCATGTGGACGGCCGTGGTGTGGTAGATAGTGTGTGCGACTATCACACAGAAGAACCCGAGTTCGAAACCGGGTGAGACCCTCAAATATTTTTCAGCAGCTGTTTCCACCCTGTAAATGTTGGCGACTTTACGAATAAGAGAGAAATGTAAAACTTCTCTAGAAAAAGCATTAGCCGTTCGGCTTTAAACAGTAGGTCCCGGTCAGTGAGTATACAAATTATATCGTACACAGCTCACTGATTCGAGAGAAGTTCCTATCTGTTCCTTCATGGAATGTTAAGGGAATGTTACTAAAGTAGGTAAGATAATTTCTCATTTATATTATATCATTTTTGGGCCCGTTTTGGACGCTTTTAATTACCTTTTTACATTACTTTAAATTTTTGGCTCATTTCTGCCGATAATAATTTTTTTCCCCTTTTGTACCTCTTGATACGTTTTGGCCACTTTTTTGTCTTTTCTCTAACTAGTATCCACATGTTGTTGCCAAAAATCTGTTTTGGTCCTTTTTATCCCGTCTGGGCCACTTTTTCGTCCCACCTCTAACTCATTTCCACCTGTTCTTGATTATTTTTCATTTATATTATTTGGGCCCTTTGCCATTACATCCAATTTTGGGACCAATCCTGTCGATTAAAATTTTTCAACCTTTGAAATTTTTTTATCCCGTGATTTTGGAAAAAATATATTTCACTGGTTTTTAATTTCCCCCCTTTTTATTATGCCGTCTTGGCCACTTTTTCGTCCCACGTCTAACTCATTTCCACCTGTTGTTGATTATTTTTCATTTATATTATTTGGGGCCTTTTCCATTACATCCAATTTTGGGCCCAATCCTGTCGATTACAATTTGTTCACACATTTTTGTTTTTCCACCTTTGAAATTTTTTTATCCCGTATTGGTAAATTTTGCCAATTTTTCGACTTTTTCACTTGATTTTGGCAAAAATATATTTCACTCGTTTTTAATTTTCCCCCCTTTTCATTATGACGACTTGGACCGTTTTCGTCCCAACCCTAACTCATTTCCACCTCTTGTAGATTATTTCTCATTAATATTTATATATCAGTTTAGGCCCGTTTTGGAAGATTTTAATTCTCTTTTCCATTACTTTACATTTTTGGCTCATTTCTGCCGATAACAACTTTTTCACATAGATTTTTATTTTTTCCCCTTTTGTACCTTTTTTTATCCCATTTTGGCCACTATACCAGTTTCAGGACCGTTTTGGACCATTTTCAATTATATAACCATTTTGGGCCCAATCCTGTCGATTACAATTTTTTTTCACACATTTTTGTTTTTCCACTTTTGTACTTTTTTTATTCCGTTTTGGTACGTTTTGGCCACTTTTTCGTCCCTTCTCAAACCATTGCCTACATGTTTTTGCCAATTATTATCTTCGTCCCATTTCTAAAGTGTTGTTGCCAATCATAGTCGTGGACCAATTTTCCAACAAAAATCATAAAACAGTAAAACCTCATTTTATTCTCTTTTCGTTCTTTGACTTTTTTTCATATGGCTTAATCTTTGCTTACATCTGCTTACATCTTCACTATTTATGGAGAAGAAGTTTGATTGATAAAAAAAAACAAAGGACTAAAGTCTGCATAATTATTGGGTCATCTTGATGTCAGTTGAAAATGAGTTAGCAAATAGTTAACTTGATTTTGAGTGAGGCTAAATACATTTTTATCTTTGTGTTGGTAAGAAACAAAAATCGATATAATTTTTACAAAAAATCAAAAGAATGTTTTAAAAGGACATTTAAAAATGTCCAATAATTTGAAACAGTCAACATTGATATGTAGTCTTTAAAAATGGTGTCAGTTTTTCCATTTTTCTTTTATTTTTCATTTGGGGCCACTGTGCGACGCCATCCACAACAACAACAAAAATCGCAAATAATTTTATGTGGCGAAATGTTAGCGCCAACACATACAGGCGTACAACAAAATCTCGCACACCCACACACATAGAAAAATGTCAACAAAATCGTTGTTTTTTTGTACGATTTTTGAGCTGAAATAAATTGCCAAGATTTATCAGATCCCCGAGCGTATCGCTGGATGAGGTCTGGGGAGAAATTGCCAGCGGTGACCAACAAACACACAAGATGAAATAAATTGGAAAATATGCTCTTGTTATGAATGGCCGGCAAAAAACTCGCACGCACGCACAAACAATCTCACATTTTCTCATCTTTTGCCGGTTTTTTTGTTTCGTTTGTTTTTCAACGGCTTTGCCATAAAAAGGTTAACAATGCTGGTGACTGATGTCATCGGCGGTATCTGTACAAAACAAAAATAAACACTCAATTAGAGAGATGGAGGTGGCGAAGTGTTTGTGCTTATGTGTGTGTGTGTATTTTTGGAGCTGAAAATTTACATTCCTGGACACTGATGTGTCTGTGTGTTGTGAGTGTATCTGTTTGGGTTATCTCAAACGGAAATAAATTTTCTTTTTATGTTAATAAAAACAATATTAAATTCAAAAAGATTGAATGCGTGATAGGAAATACCAACAAATAAAATATCATACATATGTATGTACGTACAATTTGTGATACGTATGCATGGGTGAAATCAATTCCATTGTCTGAACCACAAAAAATTGTATAATATAAATGTTGCCGATTCTTCAGATGATACAGACCCGTCGACATTGCTCTACCAAATACGCATTTAAGACACAACGAGTTCTGACTGTTTTTGAATCATATTTGAAATCTGCCCAAGAGAAAGCCAACAAAATTGCGTATTACAAGAAACCATTTATATAATGTGGCCTATATTATCAGGCCATCGGCCTAAACTTGGGCATAAACCCTTAAAAGCGTATACTGGTTACATGACTTTGTCGGCAAACCGATTATGTTCTAGGGATGGTTGTTGGTTGGCGCTGGAAAAGAAGAATAACCCGGGAAGTTTGAATCTGGTGGATGGCGCTGTAAAAGAAGAATCACCCGGGGATGTTTGAATGAATCATGAGAAGGGTGGTGATCATGGCAATGGATCGCTTGAGCTAACTGTGTCTAAGGCACTGTTCAATATACTTAACTGGCTACCGCCGGACATACTGACAAAGCAAGTGACTGTAAACAACGCGATGCAACTTAGCGCCCTTAAGCATGTAAATACAGGAATTAAGGACATGCTCAAATCTCGATTAAAATCAACATAAACGTTTCTGTTGACTATGTAACTCCCGAGCCCTCTTTCGATCCCGGTTTTGTGACGAGAATACCACATGTATCAGTTATATTATTGGCATCTCTTTCACTGAGAGTAAAAAGCTGATATCACGGAACCTACGTCTCAGGTGGAGAAAACCAACCTGCCTGCACACCAGAAATATCTGACCTGTCATGAACTATCGGATGACGTGGACCGCAATTAATCTGCTAAAATCCTGGTCACTGGCTCTCAGCCTTAGAGATGTGTATCCCATATAACGTCTTCTGTAGAACCTGCAAACAATGAAAAGAAGGAGAAGAGAAACGAATATCTCCTCTGCCATTGACAGGCTTTTGTGGACTTGTGAGTACGGAAGATGTCTGGTCTACAAAACATATCTCTCCAAACTTGATATGGGCTGAATCCTCTTCTTTATTTCGGCGACAGATACCTGGGATATACAGGGTTTTCCAACAAGATGTTTTATTTTTAATCACCCGGTAATTCCGTAGCTGTCACTTTTGAAGCTTTTATTCTTTGACATTTGACAATTTGACATTTAACATCTTGCGACTTCTTCCTTTGGGGCGACTTCTTCCTTGAGAATGCGAACTATATTTTACCTAAAGAGAATTATTTCGGCTATTTATTTATGTATTTGGAATTTTTCTTCTGTCTAGTACGCACAGAGTAATGTTGTGCCAATGTTTTTATTTTCTGTTGTAGAAAAACCCCAGTTTTGCAAAACAATCGGTTTAATGTTCCTTACATACTGGAACAGCTGGGAAACCTATATCGAATCAGTGAGCTGTGCACAATATAATTCGTATACTCATTGGCCGGGATCTACTATTTAAAGCCGACTCAGACTAATGTTTTAACTAGGGAGGTGTTTTTGCTGCTAAAATGTTTAATCTTCTTACAAGGATACGTAACTGGATTTGCTGTGTGGTAGTCGCCAACACTGGTGGTCACAAAAACTCATTCAAGTACTTGAATTAATTATAATTATTTCACCCAACCTCTCATAAAACCATTATGATGTGTGTTG
This sequence comes from Hydrotaea cyrtoneurina, assembly GCA_958296145.1. NCBI lineage: Eukaryota > Metazoa > Arthropoda > Insecta > Diptera > Muscidae > Hydrotaea > Hydrotaea cyrtoneurina. Next base: position 42,218,755 of record OY282514.1, on the reverse strand, counting down.
GGATCACCACCCGGCCATCCAAATAAATTATACACAGTAGACTTTTCTTTACTAATCCCCACTGGCAAAGTCTGGCCATTAAACGGGCAAGTGACTGTGACCCACGTCCATTGTTACAAAGTAATGACTTCAAAAATTTACAAAACATTATAAATTCCATAAAAAATTACATTATTTTTTTTGGTCATATACATATATTTAATAAATATCTCATTTAAATATTTGCCCGGACATTAAACCCCCATCGATCATTATTACCACTGTGTGTGTACATTGTCTCCCGCACACACACAGACAAACACACAGAATGTACACTGAATGAGGTCGTCACTTATTAAAAGTAATTAAATAAAAATGTTATGATATTTCAGGCCTTAGACTTTTAAATACGGCACGAATTGAATGGAATATAATTAAAAAACTTTGCTTGAACTTTAACCCTTTAATGGGCCTTTTATTATGAGAGACGTCACATGAAACCATTCGAAGAGATGCCATGCAATGAGTTCCGTACCAAACGAAATGGGCAAACATGGAAAATGTGAAATGTTTGCATAAAAACGGAGAAACAAAAACAACACCCAGCAAACAGACAGAAATGAAAGGGCAGACAAATGGACGGACGGACACACATACTGAAAGAACTAGAATATGTAATGTTTTATTTGTTTTAAAAGAATGACAATAACAAAAAAAAAGATGAAATTGTTGAGAAAGATAGAGAGCAAGAGAGAGAAAAAAATAACTAAAAAATTAAAGACAAACAGAGAAGTAGACATGGACGTTCATATCAAATTACAGCACTATTATATTACAATATTAGACGAAGGAACTATAGTTGTGGGAATGTCAAATAGCAGACCGTCAGCGGTGGTGGATATCTTGTACACATATCTTTGGAAATCATAGGGAATAACCGCTGTCGGATTATGTTAATAACTCAAATGTAAAACTAGAAAAGGCGAGTTTTGTTCGACCGAGCTGATATCCTGCACCAAAGTACAGAATTGATCAGACAATTCAAGGACAGAGCCCTCCACCAAGACACTGCACTCATCAATAGAAAAATAAAGAATTCCCCAAAAAAAAAAACTCATACAAAATTAGGGAGTTTTGCATTATGAAAAAATCCCCATAACAATTGGGGAGTTTTTCATAATTTTTATGTAATATTTTATTTTTCGTTTTTGAACAATCAAAAATTCCCGAAATTGTTGGTGAATTTTTCGTGTTTTTTAGGGTTATTTTCAAAAAAATTCAAATCATATACCTTTTGTTAATGAGCTGGGATTACGACCCTAATTATCACATTTGAAAAATTAGCCCAATTTAAAAATGAACGCGACACATGTTTTTTTGACTTTTTTGAGGTTGTTTTTATTGAATAATGAAAAATTCCCCCAAAATTGGGGCGATTCTTCATGCAGTTGATATTTTTATACACTCCATCATAGGATGGAGTATATACTAAGTTTGTCATTCCGTTTGCAACACCTCGAAAGAGTGATCTGCGACCCTATAAAGTATATATATTATTGGTCAGTGTAACATTCTAAGACATTCTAGCGATGTCCGTCTGTCCGTCCGTCCGTCTGTCCGTCTGTTGTCTGTTGAAATCACGATAGAGTGCGAACGACCAACGCTAAGAAGCTGAAATTTTGTAGGAAGATGCAGGTTAAGTTCGAGAATGGGCAATATCGGACAAAAGGGGAAAAAGTTCCCCTTTACGGGACTAAATATATCCTGGCCATAATCAAATTTTTCAAATATTTTTTTTCACTACATCTACACTAAGTTTATATAATTTATAGATGGGGAAAAAAATCCCAAAAATGGGCGTGCTCATGGGTTCCGTGGACCCTTGGGGCCCAAAAAAGGGCCCATGATAAACATGCGCATATGGGTATCGAAGTGCACCGAAATTTACTCACGAACCCCAATATGCCTTTATTTTCATGATTTGCCTAAATTTTTTGATCCGGTTTCTGGGACTATCGGGTCACCAGCGGCCCAAAAACCGTCCCTTGACAAACATGGACATATGGGTATCGAAATGCAACGAAATTTTCTCGCGAACCCAAATATGAATTTATTTTCATGATTTGGATAAAATTTGTGATCGGGTTCCTGGGACTATCGGGTCACGAGCGGCCCAAAAACTCAGTTAGTTTTCTTATTTATTGACTTTTTAAGGATCCATGATGGAGGGTATATAAGATTCGGCCCGGCCGAACTTACTATTTGTCCACTTGTTTTTTCTTAAAAAATCCACTTTTTCCACATTACGAAAACCTATTGTTGTATTTTTGGGGGATTTTGCATTGGGTAATTTTTCATAAATTGTTTGGTGGATTTTCCAGAATTTTTGGAGAAATTTTCATATTAGGAATTCTTCTCTTGGGGCATTCTTAATTTTTTTTTTGTTTTACATTCATCATATTTCTCTTAAGCGCTGTTCGTATCATATAAGTTTGTGTTTTTGTATTAAAAATATGTATCTCTTAAACGATTTTTCAATAAAACGGATTTTCGTTTAAGCAAAGTACAGTGCATGGGAAATCACTTAGAACAATAGTTACTAATATTAATTTTTAGTTAAGCTTGTGTTAAGTTTGTGTCTTTGTATTAAAAATATGCGTCACTTAAACGATTTTTCCATAAAACGGATTTTCGTTTAAGTGAAGTACAGTGCTTGGGAAATCACTTAGAACAATAGTTACTAATATTCATTTTTAGTTAAGCGATTTTTTCAATTAAAAATCGTGCGCTTATCCGAATTCGACTGTACCAACACAAAGCTCAGCAATTCTACAGCAATTTCGGCGACTGAGGCATATGCCGATACAATGAACCCCCAGCCAAAAATATGTTAGACGAAAACTGCCACGGAATGTACAGACTGGGACAACCGAGACTACCAAGTAAACAAAGTCATCAACTCATCAACATTCTTGGTATCGCTAACTGGTGAGAGCACACTGAAAGCCGAAATGCTTTCATTTATACAACAGGCAAAGACCAACCAACAGCTTGGAAAAGGATGTTTGAGACATTTGTACTCATTTAAATTTTTTCTAATTTTGTTTTTTAATTTTTTCGTCGTTCGTGGTCCATCGGTCTCTATGTAAAGCGCCCCACAAATAAAAATCTCATACAAAATTGGGGCATTTTTCAATATTTCATTTTCTTTTTGGCCAACTATCAAGGGATGCCCCCTATGCATGCACTCTGTTATCGATGGGAAGTAAGGATATTGGAAGGAGGAAAGAGGGAGTAGTTTTTTATTGATGTTTGTCTTGAATTTGATAATGACAGGAAAACCACTTGCTGGAAGAGTATTCCAGAAGCGATGAACGGATGAGAGACCCTGGATAGCCGCGTATTCCGGCTAAATGTTCTAACGTCAGGGACGAGACAACGGATACCGGACGAACAGAAACCGTTAAAATATCTATGGAATAGCGATACACAACCTACATTTCGGCGATGATGTAGGTAGACAATAGAGTTGGATATCCATCTCTCCAGAAGTTGCAAAGAAATCTTTGCAGCTCGTGCCTATATATGAGAGTTATATTCCATTTTATATTTAAAATAACCCAAAATTTGAACAATGAAAATTTCCCCAATTTTCATTTATTTATTTTTTCATTTATTTGCACAGATTTTGTAATTTAAAGCCACGGCCAATTATAATAAATTACAATAAAAATTACTCCAAGCTATTATTTTGCTCAAAAGCCTACAGCAATTGGTAAAATAAACAACATCAGCTGGGAGTAGTGGAATCAATTGGGTAGCCTTATGGATTGACCAAAAACGCAAAATATTTTATTATATTTTGTTTGTACTTTCTGATCGAGGGAAGAAATATTTAATTCACCCTAATTGCCACATTTAAAAAATGAGCCCAATTTCAAAAGGCACGATGGCCCCAGCAACATGTTAAAGAACGCACCAAATATACGTGCTGTTGTGTCTAGTAAAACATTATGGGCGATTTTTCAAATTTTAAAAATATCAAAAAAAACGAAAAATTCTCCAAAATTAAAAAAATGGGGAATTTTTCATTGTCCTAAAAGGAAATATAAAATTTTACCTAAAAATTACAAAAAAAATCAAAAGGCACGATGGCCCCGGCAACATGTTAAAGCACGCACCAAATGTACGTGCTGTTGTGTCTAATAAAATATTATGGGCGATTTTTTAAATTTTAAAAATATCCAAAAAAATTAAAAAAAAAAACTCCGGATTTTTTTTTGGGGGAATTTTTCATTATGGGATTTCTTGGGTGAATTCTTCATTTAATTTTTGTGAGTGTTTCATTTGGGGCATTTGTGTCCCTTCTATTTTTTGTTTTTTTTGTAATTAAAATAATTTTTTTTTTTCTATTCATTTCGTTACTGACATCCACTTTTGAGATGATCTTTTACTCCATCATCACGATCAGAGTAAGCCGAAGGATAATGCTTATTACCTTTCACTCCTACTTTAATAGAGAAAGTGAAATTCACCCCAGATCTGACACAAAGACCATCGCCAATCGGATGGATCTTAATAAGAGACTGTGGCTAGTTGTGTATGTGCTCAACTGGGGAACCAGGCCCTTAATTAAAGTCACCAACAATCAGCAGCCTAACCCAAGGAAGAACCTTCAAGTGCTTACTTAGGAACATCGACATAGAAGGGTAAGGCCAAGAGCCAAGAAGATGTCATGGATACTGTCGCCACAGTCAGACCACACATAACCGTAAAGTCATCCAAATCTGGTGGAAAGCTACAGAGATGCAGTGAGACACCGGCTTCTGTTATCAAACAGGTGTTTCCATAAAACGAATTTGTTCGTTCGTTACAAATCGTCAATATTGGAAGCATTAAAGTGGGTTTTTGGACATTATTGAATTGTGATTTTCAGAATAAGCCCTCATCACTGATAAAAATTCATTTTATTGGGCATTCAATTTTGACGTTTTGCAACTGTCGAACAAATTCGTTTTATGGAAACAGGCAGTAAACATTAATTAAATCAAAGTCATTCGATCATCGATGAATTGCTACTGTGATCACCACTGGCAGCGCCAAGCGCAGTGAGGCTAACTCCTACACTGAGCCAGACGTTTTCACATGGCAAAATAGTCTTTGGATATTTGCGCTACTGATCGAGTCGAAATGTAGATTGCTGGAACATAAGTGGAAATAAAACCATTAAAGATCAAGAGTTGTAATACGGAGTTTTTTAAAAAAAACATTAAATTACAACGAAATATTGAGACGTTACTCCGTTATCGATAGTATACCGTCGATATGATGCCTCTTTATTATTTTTTTTTTTTCCTTAATAAAATGGCAGAAAATGTTCCAGGAAATCCCCTGTAAAGGGTTTCCTCATTGAAGCTGAACATATCTTCGCATTCGAATCAAGAACCGACTCTCTAACTGATTTCACATAAAAAAAAAACTATAATCTCCACAGTACTGCTGCCCCTTTCCAGTAGTAAACGTTGGCATGCTTCCATACAAGTTACCAAAAAAAAATCTCCCATCCGTAAGAGAACCCCTGTCATCCGGTGTGATTCTATAAGACGAGGCATATTAAGAAGCTCTTTCAAACAATTTACATTAAAAAGTGACTTAATCTATGTTGTTGGGGTAATTCTTCCAGTTTTGACTGTGCTCTCCAAACTCATCACCACTGTTGGCAAACTGCAGCCTGGTGAAACCCTGAAAATACATATGAGATGGAAAAAAGGGCGCTGCCAGGATGTAGTTTACAATAAAAAAAAAAACACTCCAACATTAGAGGATGAAAAGAAAAACTGAAACCTAACCACACACACACACAGTCATAGACAGACGTTCCGTGGAAAGGCAGTAAAAACAAAAGCATACATATGGTCATCACGATGAGTGGCTAGTAGGGTGAAAAAGTAAAAAATGAGTATTACAGCAGAGAAAAAAAACAAATGCAACCAAAACCGCAAAACAATTGTTGTCAACCAGACAAACATGGCCGCAGACTACTCGTGTAAGTATCTCTCCGCAAACTGACCCCAGGGGAAGGGGGGTTTGAGCATAAACTACTATTGTCCTAAAGTTCATTTTTTTCTTACTTGTACTCCTTTCATTTCGTTTTCAGTTCCAGTTAATGCCATAACGGAAATAGTTTCACAAAAAAGTGCAACTCCACAGACAGAGTATGGGCAATTAAGTATTAAAACCGCTAATTAAAACTTAACAAAAAAAAAAACAGACTCTCACACAAACTTACATACATATGTGGACATTGAATTTGCAATTTGAATTTGTTATTTATGGGAATGTTGAAATATATTAACAGATTAATGGCTTTAATTGTACTGGAGCATATTAATCATTTGAACTGCAGTCGAGGACTCTCAAAGAATGGAGAATAATGGTGGCACATAAAGCAACCGGCGCCAAAAAAAAAAAAAAGAATGGAGTATAGAAAGTCTGTCATAAATTTCCAAAAATGTACCACTTATTTATTTTCATTGTTCATTTATTTATTATTAATTTGAATACAAAGTGAATTTATATTCTAATATTGGGTCCAAGGGTAAACCGGGACAGACCAAAGCCACGACAGACAAAAGCCGCTGGTGGGAATCGAATCCACAGCCTCCACGCTGATAAGCACGCTAACAACTTTTTTATACCCTCACCCTACGGTTAGGATATATCATTTGATACGGCTCAAAAGTGTAACACATAGAAATATTCAGATTAGACCCAAGGTGTCTTTCAACCAAATTCGATTCACGGCTTTCTGAATCGTTACGTATTGCAGATTAAGCTGATAATGAGCAGCCTAAAAAAGAAAAATCAAAAAAACTTGATTTTTATGTTAGTGGTAACGGTGGTAAAACATACTATGACAATTCAGAAACATTTGTTAAGGGTATACAAGAAATAGGAAGAAGAATTCTTACTTTAGCTAAAAGCCGTTATGGTTTTTTTGTAGACATAGTAGGAGACGATAACTTTCGAAAGAGTTAAGCAATCACTCTGAAATTTGGCATGGCTTAATATTTTCCCAAAACTGCTTATGGGATTTTATATGGGCTATATGGCCACACCCTTTCGGGAACCTCCCATACAAATCTGCTATTTCGCCCACTTTATAAATCGTGTAATAATATCAACATGTGCAGGTTCGATCTTGGCCAAATTCCGTAGTTAGTAAAGGTATAACTGGACAGAGTTTCGGACAAAAACTTGGAAGTCTGGCAACTCCCCTCCTGGTACCTCCCATACAAATCTGCTATTTCGCCCACTTTATAAATCGTGTAATAATATCAACACGCGCAGGTTCGATCTTGCCCAAATTTTGTATTTAGTAAACGTATAGTTAGACTAAGTTTTGGACAAAAACTTGGAAGTCTGGCAACTCCCTTTCTGGTACCTCCCATACAAAAGTACCATTGCACCCACTTTAGAAATCGTGTAATTATATAAACTCGCTCATCGAATCTTTCCGAAATTCTATATTTAGTAAAGCTTTAACTACATACAATTTTCAAAAAAAAAAACTCTTCTTTATATTCCGTCCTTTTTGTAAAACCATGTAATACAATATTTTTCTATGACATTCGGTATTTTGAGGTTGCTATTATGACATTTCATCACTTTTGACTTTCCGAAACTTTGGAATATGAGACTTGTATGTTTTTACTGAGGGTGAGGCTAAATATAAGTCGGTTTACCCGACTGCAACTTTTTCACAGGTTTTTTTAGTAGTAAGAACAATTTAATGAGTAAGAGAGTACGCTCTTATTCAAGCAAAAATTCTCTGACTGATGTCTGGAAACGTCCCCGTTTGCTACGTCATGAAAAGTTACGAATGATCGTAATATCAGAAAAGTTTGTGCTCTACTGAGTCTTCAAGAGGACTCAGAGCAGGTCATTATTTAAGGCAGAAAATAATCAGGTGACTTATTAGTGGCTCACACTAATAAGGCATCGTTGTCTTACGAAGGTACGAAGAATCGCCTTTTTTCTTTTAGGAGACCAAAATCAACTTCTGATGAAGAGGAAACATGTACGTTCTATTGCATGTGTTTCATTTATTTCTTATTGTTGTTGCTCTCTCTCTCTTTGATGATGTTCTTCAAAGAGGAACGAAATATTGGAAAAATAAATTTAATTTAAAAAAAAATGTATTAAAACCCTTGACCTGGACTCACTAAAAAAATAATCTAAATTCAAGATAATTGAAAAGGTTTGAAGTTGTGAAACATCCTGTAGCAGATGAAATGTTATTTTGTTGAGAGCTGTGAGTTGAAAATATTCCCAAATGAAGCTGGGGAATATTTCTAACAAGATCTTTCGCCGAAAAGAAGTTGAATTAGGAAAATTCGAATTAAAATGGATTATTTCTTTTCTTTATTGAAATGGAACAATATTGCTGGAGTCATATCAGGACAGTTAGAATTTTAAATAACAAGTGCCGTTTAAATAACAATATTGGTAAAGTGAGGGAGAGAGTACACGGTAGTTTAGTTGGACCCTTTTAGTGCCCTTTTCCATTACATCCATTTGTTGGTCCATTCTTGTCGATTAAAATTGTTTTTACACATTTTTGTTTTCCCCTTTTGTACTTTTTGTCCACATGCTTTGTTTATGTATTGTCGATCTATATTTATTTTTTGTTTCTGTTAGTCGAGTTTGAAATCATTGATCCACATGGTTTTGCAAAAATGTGTTTCACCCCACCCTTTCGGCCTCTTTTTCGTCCCATCTCATTTCTACTTGCTGTTACCAATCGTAGTAAATTTCTCAATTCTCTTTATTCATCCATATACATCGTAGTCATGGACCAATATTCCAACAACAATTACAACATTTGATTACATTGTATTTCGATGGGTTTGGGGGATACATTTTACCCGTTTTCCCCCATTTGTTCTTAGCAGATGTCTAAGCTACATAAATACTTCCTTAATTTCATGATTCTAGCTTCAGACATTTGGTCAGGACAGTGATGAATCAGTCAGTAAGTCAGTCAGTCACTCAAGAGTTTTATATTGAAAGGTTCCACTATTCCCAGGTGATTTTGGAAGCTTCACGAATACCCTACGAGCTAAATATTGTACGAATCGTGGGAAAAAAATTGGGGAATTTTTCAATGTTAAAATTTTGGGTTATTTTTTACAATGAAAATCTAAAAAATCCCTAATTTGTTCATAATAACAAATGACCCAATTTTGTATCAGATTTGTTTGGCGCCATCTTACGCTTTTATTTTTGGGGCATTTTGGATTTGGTGCATTTTTCGTAGACCCAGCGAAGGATATCTTTTAGAGCTCTGGGAAAAATTACACATTTGTTGACAAATTTAGAAATTCCTCAAAAAATAGTTCCATAAACAGATGGAAAATTCTTCTTTTTTTTGTCATTTTCCATAGAGACTTCTGTAATTTGTTTTTTAGTGACCGAACGAATACGATCCTGAAGGAAAGGTTATACAGTATAATCCCGATAATTCGTACCCCGCTAATTCGTAAACTCCGCTTATTCGTAACAAAATCCCGGTCCCTTGAAAAAATCGCGATAATTCGTAAAAATCCCATACATTTCGGTCCCCTCGATAAATCGTAAAATTTTTCCAGCGAAATGCCTAAAAACCTCTTATAATTCGTAATTTTTCGTTGAAAATCTAGATAATTTTATTAAGTGGTGATTTTACTCCGTAAAAATGTGTGCTGTTTGTCCGAAGGCCATTAAAATGTCACAAAAACGGTCGCTTTAAGTACTTTATGAATTAAGTTTTTGTTTTTTTGTTGAAAATGAATTGATTCTAAGTTGCTTTGTTTTTAAAAAATAAAACTTTATACATATGTACATACCTATAAATATTTATGTATGTACATATATTGATTATTGAATAAAAACCTCGGTAATTCGTATTTTTTCTTTCTCCCCCCCCCGGCTAATTCGTAGAAAACGGTCGGTCCGTTGACATTACGAATTATCGGGATTTTACTGTATTGAGAAAAATACGGTCCGACCGAAGATATTGTGTGCAAATATCATTCTACAAACAGAGTCCTAATTCGAATACATAACACCATCATATTTTTTGTCTAGAAAATCATTATCCCTTTCAAGCCAGTTTTAAATTGTCCTGATCCTGATCGTGACTGCAAATATATTTCTCTGCTTTCAGGGCTGACCCCCTCCGTTGTTTAATAGAATGCTGTTGAAAATACGTACATGTTTAGAAACAGGGAAGTCTCTCAAATATATAAGAGTGTCAGGCTTTTAAATATAGTCCCAGACACAAATATAGTATCTTTACCGTCAAGAACTTAGTTGTTTATTTAAACTTGTTGTACGGGTATCTCTGAGGGCGCTAATGGATAGGACGCTCAAAAACCAGCCCTTAATAATTAGTGGCATATGGTTGTTCAAATGCCAGATCCTAAAATGCATTCGTTTAAGGATTTCACTACATTTCAAATCATATCCTAAGTAAACACACACATCCGGCCATCCGAATGAAAGAAAATGTTCCGAAGAATTCAAATATCAATTTGCTGTTAAGATTTCGTTAAACCATCAATATTTCGATACTCGAATTTCACAAAAATTTCTCACAAATCCAAATATCATTTGATTTCTTAATTTGTGATAAGGGAAAGAGCTGGGGTAAAAAATAGACATCCGGTCACCCAAATGATAGGAAATAAGTTCAAGAATCAACTATAGGGTTATTTTTATGATTGTACTAAATTTATGTAAATTTCTTGCCAAGAGATGACAGGCCAACTGCCTATCTTGGTTTTCGTAGTAATAAAATCAACGTGAAATCCCTTAAAACATAAAATCTCTCCTTATATCTCTCGAACCGTTAATGCTGGAGCGGTTAATGCAGAGTGCCTCTGTAAGATAACTAGTTAGTTCGGAGTGATCACAGATCTCTCGAAACGTTAATGCTATGAGCGGGTAATGTTGAGATTCTCTGTAAGATACCTTGTCGGTTCGGAGTGAGAGTTATGCATAGTGTCTTTGCAAGATTTCTTACCCGATGAATGTGATCGTAATTTGGAGTGTGTTCGGTAGAACCAAGAGTATGCGAAATGTAGATTTTTTAATCAAAATCTATCTTTCGTGTCTGAGTTCGCATTAAGATCTCTCCTCCATCCCGTCACTGTACGTGTAATTCACAGTGTCATCGCCAAATCTCTCGTCAGTTCATAGTACGCGATATTTACAGTCTAAAGGCCCAATTAGTCAACCAATAAAGTAGGTAACGTAAACTAGTGTTATCATCGAACGCAGACGTATTACTTGATTTTGATATTTACCCACAGATCGCTTTGTACAATGTTGTATTAATGTCTTTGAACAGTTTTGTTTTGGTTGACAATCCCTGTATTTCCCTGTAGTTTTTGAAATAAATCCAACGTTGTCAATAGTTTTTATTCTCCCGTTCTCTTTGACGTTGCTCCCTACTTCAAAATCTAATTTCTGCAGGTCTGTACGTTTTCACGTAAAAATCATAGCTCACACTAACCATCATAAGCTTGGTTGTATCAGCTGAATACTGGCTACGTTTACTGGTTGACTACTTGGGGCTTAAGCCACGATGTCGAACGACAACGATCGCATGCTTTTCAGAAAATTATTTTGGCAAACTAGCTATAATTTCAACAAATTATATCAAAAATGAGTGTTATATTGGAGATTTTTATTTTTAAATTGGGTCTTTCATATGAAATCTTACTGGCAACACCGGTTTATCGTGAGTGCGAGAATTCATATAACGCATACAATCGCAAAGTGCATTAGTATAGGTTGCCGACCACTGTTTCAAAGGGACAAACAAAGATGCCACTAATGAGCTGTTTGTCGCTTAGAAAGCATGCGATCGTGGTCATTCGACTTTGTGGCTTAGGCTGTTAGAATGTCAGCACAAAATCTCTTCTTTGGACAATGCTCCACGCTCAGACTGTTTTCTTCAGATGTAGTGTCAGTTGCTGCCGTTGAATATGTATGTCATTGCCATATCTCTTGTCCTTCAGTACATGTAAAGGGGTTTCCAACATGAGGGGTTATTTTGAATCACCCGGTATTTCAGTAGCTGTCACTTTTCAAGCTTATATTCTTTGACATTTGACAAGTAGAAACTACGCCATTACTAAAAATGGAACGATACACGCTTCAACAACGCATTGACATTATTGAACCCTGTACATCGTTTAAAGTATTTTCAAATCGATTTCACTTATATTTGGAATCTCCTGGGAAAACCTCCATAAAACGTACACCTTTGATGCCGGCTTAAAACCATAAGCGGGCTTTAAACCGATACCGATAACATGTTGTTGTTATATTGTAGAGAATTTGAATGTTTGGCCATTCTTTCAAAAAAAAAAAAACCAAAAGATACGAAACACACATTGTTTTTGTCTAAACCAAAATAATCGATAGTGAGTCGACGACGACGACACACTAGAAATTATCGAAACCTTAATTAAACGTGGCAAAATTGCAAAGTACCTCGTATTGGAAACAACAAATTATTGAACGGCAAACAATGTTCGAAAACAATGCAAGGGGACAGATAGACGACAATAAAGACAACAATTGTATACATAAAATATGCATGTTTCCGTGCGAAGAAAGTAGAAGTAAAACAAACAAAACAAAAAAAACCCCCGTGAAGAAAACAATAACGACAACAATTATAAAAATGAACACTTCTTACCTGTTATGGCAGCCAAATTTAGTAATAATCCAATTAGTTTCATTATGAATGATGATGATGACGATGTTGGCGACGATGATGATGAGCCTAAGACCATCATTGGGGGGAAGTGTTCCGTTGCGGTGGGTGGTTTGGATTGGTTTGTTTTTTGTATTGTCTGTGAATGAGGCAACCGGTCACCTTTTATTCCGTTAGAAGCTCAAACAAAGCGCTTTTTTGTTTAGGTCTATAAATAGTTGCCACAAGAATCGATGAAACGGCAAATGTTTGCGAGATAATAGGAGGAGCACCACTTAATAGGAGGATAAGGACATTGAACAAACGCCTTGAACAAATATTATTATTGCATAGTTATGGGGTTAATTTATTTAATTTTCTTTTTGTTTTGTTATTGGCACAATTTGTTGTTGTTGTCTTTCAATAATTTGGTGGAAATTTTCTTTTTTTTCGTTTAATTGGCACTCAAGGCAGTTTGACTACATACACACACATACAGACACTTTTCACACTCATTCATTCATTCATTCAGACACTGTGTATATTGTGCCGTGTGTCTCTCCAACAAACTACAGTTATTTTAATGTTATGTCTTGGTTTCAGACACAATTCACAGTTTTCTCGTTGGGGGCTTTCGTGTCGTGAGTCTGTCTGTCTGGCAATTAACTTAATTGACCCTTTGCTGCGTTGTGTTTTGTTTTAATTTTTACAAAAATGTGTGCACAATCTTAAATTGAATACTACAAAACCGACAATTTTCCGATTGTTATAAATGATTTTCTAACGGTATGTTAATATTTTCGTTTCTTTTCTATTCTAGTCTCAGCTGTGTTAACCGTTCAGCTTATAAAGTATCACTAAGATTTCAGTTCCAACGAATGAAATCTCACCAAAAGTTGCCTTATTTTTTTTTTTTTGTGTTTGCTTATTTTAATTATGTTGTTTTTGTACAAGTTTTCTTGTGGCACATCTACGCTGTTGTGCTTTCCTGCTCTTCTCAGATATTTTTCTTGGCAATGATGACGTAAATTTTTGATGTCATCAACACGATTTTTTCCCAATATTTGCAAAACGATGTTTGGTGGCGGATTTTTTGTGGATGTTGAACGATACTGGAATACGCCAATATTTACTAATCTGCACCAATATTAGCGCACTACTGAGTTGTTGATATGTTGCAAAGATGCGCTCTACCCTCGTTTAACATTGTTCTCGTTCGCAAACACACTCATTCCGCACTCAGTGATAACATACTCACGCTCGCTCTCTGATTGTCTCTTTCGCATTTGCAACATTTTTAAATTTACAACCGGCATTTTGACCCCCCCACCCCACACACAGACACATCGAGTGAGAGAGCATGTGCTCGAGTCTCGTATCATGATGTTGTGATACTTTATGCTGCGTGTTGCGTATGTGCGCTGGGCAACATGTTTATGGGGTCATGGAACGGCAACAAGTGTTTGTTGCTGGCAGCATTGTTGAACATGACATTAAAGGATATTTCCGTTGGTGTATCTGGTATAACAGTTATCAGGGATATTATCTACTATAATGACTCGTGACCCCTGGCGGCACTTCAAGAACAATGCAATTGTATTCTCTCGACGACTTCAACCACCCAAAAAAAAGGGTATGTGTTTTTAATATTAACATTCTTTAATAAATAATGGTATCAATATAGTTCCTTGGAATGTTTTTTGAAAACGATATTTCTATAAAAAGGGATTTTCATTATTTTTTCCACTATTTAAATCCCTGTATTAATGCAATATTATAAAGGTGAAATTATTGGGATTTTATAAGCAACAAATATTTGTGTGATTATAACAGGGTGTCGGTAGATGTCACTACCACATGTGCCCTATACAGGAGTAACTCGCATGTGGCTTATGAAGTCTGCCCTCTAAATTGACTTTGCCCAAGTTCCCAATTGTGTGTTACTCAAAATGCTTAACCAATGAATCGGTGGCAATAGATATTCTTTTTTTTTAAATTTGCTTGAACTTATTGAAATCAAAGTTCATGTCAACAAAAGCGTTGACGTTTTCGAATGCAAACAATTCTTCCATAAAAGGTTATGGAATGTCCATAAAAGGTTATTTTTCTGGTGTGAATTCTGTTCTTTGTTAGGAAACACATTCCTCTTTTAGTTTACATTCTATTTGTTAAAACTCGCAAATGTTTTTCCAAAAATAAAGTAATAATTTTATATTATTTTTGTGAATTCCTGGTCTCAAGTCAGGTTCTAGTACAAACGAAATACATCCCAAAACTATAGAAATGTTTTTTTAATTGTGTTTTCATCACAATTGATATTTGAAACAACAATTTAAAAATTCCTTATAATCACCAGTCTGGCAACATTTGTTGTATAAATATTTCAGTTACTTTTTGTTGGTAGTTTTATACTGAAACTTGGCAGCACCCTGCCGTCGTTGCTATTAATAACATATGGGGAACTAAACAGCTGTTTAGTCATAGCACCCGAACATTTTTCATCTCGATTTTGTGCGTGCGCTTCCGGAAAATCCAGCACATGAAAATACGACAAACGTCTGCTGATTTTACGTAAACGATAAATAAAACTCATCTCGCAACAACGAATACAATATGGTAATACCAAAGGAAATACTCACCGACTACAAGGAAATCTACGAGAAGGCCTTCAAACTGGTAAACGAGGAAAGTAAAAATGATCCACCCACAAATCCCTTCCGCTCACATTATGCCGCAAGGGATTTGCTGTTGCAACTGAAAGATAATCTCAAGAATTCCATCGTGTCCGTTCAGGCCGAAGAGGCAGACGATGGTAAAGATGATTTTACGTATCAGGTTTTACAGGCCTTTGTGTGCCGTGATTTGGGACGTATTCATGTATTTTGCGAAGATCCCGCCACGGGGGAAAATTACCTGAAGGAGTGCTTGGATCTGGTTAGGGATCGTAAAATGGAACCGAAAGCCATTGTGCCCTATGTTGGAGCAATGAATGAAATGGGCATTGTCTATGCCAATCGTGCAGAGTATAAGAAGTCGTTTGACATTTTAATAGAAGCCGAGAAGGCCTACAAAGAGTTTAAGGAGACCAAACAAAATGCCTTGGCCATAACTGACGTATTCGGTACAGCCGAAGAAATCGAGGAGGGCAAAGGTCTGAAAGAGCTCGAAAGCCTATATACTCTGTGTTCGTTTTACATGGCTCAAGTGTACGGGCACTTGGGTGAATTGGAAAAATCCGCCCAATACTGTCATATGACATTGAGACGGCAGATTGAGGCCAAGTCTTATGAACCCATAGATTTTGCCCTGAACTCGGCCACTCTGTCGCAGTACTTCATTGGGCAAAATATGTTCAAACAGGGACGTCATCATTTGGCCGCCGCCACATTAGTTATGTCAGAGCATGAGTCGACTATGTTGGCACCGGCAAACTTGACTGAGGAACAAAAAGTGGAAATTCAGGAAACATTTAAGCACCGCTTTGCTGATGTGGCTCGTTGTTGGGCCAAATATGGGTTGGCTTTATTGGCAGCATCGAAGGAGCGGTTGTTCAATGATGACGACTTGAAGCTAGCAGAGGGTAAGTTTTTATTATGAGAAACAGATAAACTCTTTAATAAACAATTAGTTGCAAATATTATTTTGTACAGCGAACGTAATGTGAACCACAATAATTCCTGGTGGCAGTCCAATAATGACTCGTTGCAGTCTTATTTCGTACAAAAATTATATCAGATTCAATTTAAAAAAATGCATAGCACATCCAGCAATCCGTACGAATTTGCAAATACTATGTGAGTGTAAAAGCATAGTAGAGTGACTACATTCAAACTGGCACTATAGCAACAGTGGAGAGATTTCAGCTTTCATAAAAAAAGAATGGATTACACCACACCCTAGCATGTGCATAACATTAAATTGTTGTACAACCTAAATAACATTGTTACCAATTCAGAAATAGTTACAAGAAATTTATGGATTGTCGGAGCTGCTAAATGCAAATCTGCGAAATTTATTAAACATTATTGGTGTCAAAATCGCCATTTGTGTGGCATTTCAAAGTCCAATAGTTAATTGTGGTATCGTTTCTAAATACAATTAAAGTTAATGAGCAATATCAGAACAAATAACGCAAAGCAAAAGGTAAAGAAATCAAATTAGTTCATTTGTCATAAAAAATAATTTTCGGTTTCAAAAGATTTCACAAAGGTGATTAAATTTGATTTGTAATATTAATATTTTTATACTTTTTCTGGATGTCTTGCATATTCCAAAAACATAGTTGTATTAAAGAACTCGGATCTGTGAGGATCATTTTGGCGGTGATATTGAAAATTTATCCTTGTGTTCCCCGTATTCCAAGCGTATTCTATACCTGCATTAAATTGTCTAGGTTTTAAATTACTTCCGGAAATATGGACAATAATGTGCAGTCAGGTTATTCATGAACACTCGTAAGTCAAGGTATATGCTGCGTATATATTTTTTGTATACTAGTTCTCGAACACAAATATGTGCTGCAGTTTGATATATAGTATTTACGTAGATACTCAATTTTCAATTGCTTTACCAACAATTTATAGAACTTTTCATTAAACCAGAACCCCCATTTTTGCCGAAATTTGGTTGAATTTTTGAAACAAAGATTAGTTTTTAATGTTCACGACCTCTCAGAATGTGAACACCCGAAAAAGTATATATTAGTACACAGTTTATCTATCAGATCAATCAACATTATTGCACATTTTATTGATAGTAGTAACGTTAGGGCGTAACAAGTTAGAAACGCTGAGAAAGCTGGACAATTTGTCGGACAAAAGCTTAAACAGTTCGTTAAAAATTATGTCAAGGAATATTTCACTCCTTGTATGTGGTAGATGATTCCAGAATTGATTCTCATTCAAATCACAAAATCACTTTGTAAATATATTTGCGAAAGATGTCCCTCACCTCCAACCACTCCCTCAACAGCTCTTTAAAGTAGATTTAAAATCATGTTTCGAAGTTCGAAATGGCTACGAAATGAATGGCATTTGTTTAGTTGTTGACTCCGCAACAAAAATGGTGCAGATTTCCGATACAATGCAGAGCTGATGTTGGGAGAGATTTCCTTACGACAATATATCACACATTTTTTGGGACATGGGGATTTCCAACAGTATTCATTTAGTTTTTATGCTGTATTATTTTTTGTTTATTTAGGATCATTATAACTATGAGTTTTGTGTGGTACACGGGTATACTTTGCGATCAATTTTAATAGTCAGATATACATATTCTTAAGGGACTGCACTTACCTGAATGAAGATTCTGCTAATATTTTTATATGCGTGCGTCAAGCTCATTCACGGATACAAATATCATGATTGGGTCCGGTGCAGTTTTCCAATTTTTTAAATGGTTCAAACATTCCATTGTTTTCAAACAAATTGTTTTTTTTTCACATTAATACATTCAGTTACATTTACAAAACAGTCACCAAGATAAATTACATTGACAGAGCTTTTCAAGGAACATTCTGGATTGTTTATAAAAAATATTTTTTTTTTTTTTTTTTTTGATGTTTATCGTTTTGACTCCTTGCGACGAATTATTTGGCTGAGATAATAATCAAAACGCCGTCACAAACCGTATTGTGAATTCAGTAAGAGTTCGATTTGCGCAACAGATTGGAAATCATGCCTATTGCATTTACTGAGATTGTTGCACTTACCGTATATGTTGCAATACTGAAATAAAAGAAAATGAGATGAAACATGTGCTTCAAATTGTTCTTCAATGTTCAATATTTGACAGCGTGAGTATTTTTATCGTTGAAATCGAATTGTATTATTTTTTTAACGAAATGACTCCGCACTAGAAACCTACAGTGTCCTGCTTGTTATCGAATTTGTGTATGTGAAAATGTAATCCTTTTTTACCATTTTCAAAGCAAAGGTTTAATTTGCTTTGAAAATGGCGAATTGTTGTGTACAAAAATTGAAGAAGAGGATATTGGCAACATTTGTTTTCAACAGGACGGCGCTACGTGCCACACAGCCGGAGCTACACTCCATGTTTTGCGCCCTGTTTTTGAAGAACGCTTTATCAGTAGCAGAGCTGATGTCGTTAGGCTACTGCATGGCCAGCCGAGGCAGCCATTTGAATGCAGTTATTTTCCATTAGTATCCGGAAGGAATGTACTTTCAAATTAAAAAACGAAATTTGATAAAATATCCAGTAGTTTTTTTTTATAGAATTCTCATTAAAAAAAAAATGTATTTGGCGGATCCGTTATTTAGGCAAAGAAAACATTATAATGAATTCTTAAAACTATTATTGTATTATTTTAATTACAAATGCAAGGGTAACAACTCGTGTTTTAAAATAAAGCATGTATAAATAATTTTCTGAATTAATTTGATCATAATTTAAATAATTGCTATGTTCCAAATATTTTTTGAAATCGAAACATAATACAACTGTGTATATTTATAAACGAAATTAATGACGTGCCAACTTTTTGATACAGCCCTCCATACAAATTCACCTTTCGTTTTGAGGTCTCGGTCACGGGACATTTGATCAGAATTTAATGAGATTAGTTTTGAGCACATAGCTGAGTGAATTAATAAATAATTTTAATTTGTTGTTTTTTAAAAATTATGTAATTTAAGTTGTATCCCCCCTATTCATAATAAATGTAAAACGGCTTTACATATCAATATATATTTAGTTGATATGTCCATTGAAAGTAAATTGTTTTTAGTAATAATTTTGAAAAAAAAAATACGTTAAATATAATTAAGTTTTGCCCCGGTAGGCGAGTTGGTAGCGTGCTTGCCTATCAGCGTGGGGGTTGTGGGTTCGATTCCCACCAGAGGCTTTGGTCTGTCACTGCAAAAATCAAGCCAAATTGTCTTTGTCACCCGGTTTACCCTTGGACCCAGAATTATAAAATAAATTTACTTTGTATTGTAATTAATAATTAGTTGATGTTAGGGGCTTCTATTAACAGTTGAGACATCACTAACCTAACAATTTATATTGTGAAACATTGCCGTAATTATTTTTAAATCCCTGAAAAAGTAACTCTGTAATGTGATAATAACATGACTGTTTGGTGATTGAGTACGCTGAAGTCTTTCACACCATCAATTTTTAAAAGGTTTGTTGGTAGGATTAGTTTTCACCAAAGTGGGATAAGTTTTCACCAAAGTAATAAAAAGCCAACATCAGTCTACACTACTACAGCAAAATTGGATGTAGGGTTTCATATAATATGCTTGAGTTTATACTTACTTGCTTAAAAAGCTCCATTTCTTTGCGTTGACTAAGTTTTAATAAGCATCGGCTCATCGAACATTTTTATATACAATTTTACCAAATTGGACTTTTTCACAGTTAGTCGTAGAGCCACAAATTAATGGGCTTTGTTTTATTAATGATTTTATATGATATAATAACAACACTCCTTTTCTCTGTTTGTTTTTAGATGCCAAACGTCTAAAACTAGATGCAAACTCGTATCTATTTCCCTCGGATCTGCAATTGGATGCCTATGAGAAGCGTATAACCTGTGATTATTGTCTAACATTTGATGATGCCAAAGAAGTTTATCATTTTGTTACCAAATGGCTTGATATTGCCAAAGAGCATTATAAGCCCGATACGGACGCAACCGAATATGCTAAAATCATCAAAGATTTTGCTGAACTGTATCAGCATATTGCATTCTTCGAAGAGGATCCCATGAATCAATCGAAAATGCAAAAACGTCGCGCCAAATACTACGAGGAGCTGATCGAATTGCTCAATCCTGCCTTTTATATGTCGATATGTCGTGAATGTTGGTATGGAGCTGGTCTCGCCTATTGTGCTATTTTAGATATTAAATTGGATTGCCTTAAAGCCAACCGCTCGCCCAATCCCCAGGAATTGAACAAAATCAATCAGGTCTGCCAACAGGCCATTAAAAACTTTAAAAGTTACATTGAGTCGTATACGGACAAGGATGGTTCGTGGAAAACCAACATGGATGTCGAAGAACAGAGAACGCTGTTATATGCTCACTTTCATTTAGGTAGACTGCATTATAAAATGATAACGCCCGATCAGAATCTGCAATTGGAAAATCTCTCAAATAGTCTTAAGTATTACAAAACATTCACCGATGAATGTGCCAAGCTAGAAGAGCCAGCCAAAGCTTTACAAGCCGAAATCGGCGTTTGCCGAGAAATGGTTAATTTGCTACCCATGAAGATAGCAACGGTTAAAAAACGTTTGGGTAAATAGGCTAGCAATTTTATATAGAGTAAAATATATATAAAACATATTGTGCATTTTTCCCCCCCAAAAAGGACAAAGGAAATAAATGCCGTTTCTTTGCTTTATCTTCTTTAAAATACCTCCCGATTCTTGTCAGTGTCTAGTTAATTTATGCTTTTAAAATGACTTTTAGCTCTAAAATATAGATATTGAAATTTATTTTAAGTTTCTGTTTTTGCATACCCTACATTTGTGCTTCTTACTGTTGAAAAAGCTAATCAATTTGTTCTCAATAAATTAAAAAATACAACTCTAAATAGTCAAAGTTAATGATCGAACTCAAGTTAAGGGGCTTTGAATGGAACAATTAGTTTATTGATTTTTATTTTCTTATTCGATTGTTTGGTTTTTGATACTATTCACTCAAGGTCCCTGAGATGGACCCTTAGATTTCACCGACACACTTTGTACGGAGCCAATGGAATATCTCACATTTAATGCATTCTGCGGCCTTCGTTTGGAATATTCTTTCTGCACCCTTACCGCCAAATTGCGTATGGGAATGGCGGTTATAGCATCCAATAGATTTGATTTAGCATATTCCACAACTTTCTCAACCAAAAGTTCAACATTAATACAGCGACTGTCAAAGTACGGCTCCTTCTCCAAATTGTCCACCACAAAGTGGACAGTATCATCGCTTTGAAACTCTTCCAAGGGCAGAACTTCAATCAATTCCTTAAACATGTGGGTCAATATAAACTGCATCTTATTCAGTACACCTGTAGTTTCATTCAAAGCTTCTTTAGCATTATCATAAATACCAGACACTACATCTTCGGTATTAACGTCGGACCGTTCATAGTCAAAGACCGCCAGTATTTCATTGAACATTCTCTCCAGTTGATCGCGTGTCACAACGACCAAATACTTTTTCGGTATCAATGTTTGAAGATTCTCTATAATACAATTCATTATATCATCGGTTACCGTCCCTTCAAAGCTGTAAGCGGCTTGTCCCAAATAGCGAGTCACCTTGTAGGCATAACGTCGGACATTTTCCTTAGAGGTCATTTTACCGAAATGTTGCATGAACAGTTTCAGCACTACTTTCTGGCAACGCTCCATTATAAAGTCATCGGGCATGAGGCGAGCATGAAAGGCATTTGCTTGGAATATTTCAGGGCAAGTGCGAGCCTCATCAGTGGGTATAAGTTCTTGATTGATGGCCACGTCAGTTTCGCCTTCTCCAGCGATTTGCAAAGGTTTGGCTTTCATGCGTAGCGTGCAAATTTCTCTTTCTAAGCACTGTATATTCGAAAGGGAAAAGGATTATTTTGTATGAATGATAATAAGAAGAAGGAAGCTTACCTTGATTTGTTCTTTCTGTTCCATTTCCATGGACGTAAGTTTCTCAATGTCTTTGTCCAAACTTAGGCTAGGTGGTTTCAACCATTTGTGATAGTTTTTCTCTTGACAAAGCAGTAAACGTTCCAGAAAAGTCTTTTCCTCAGTCAAAATCGCCAATATATTCAGTTTGTCGCAATGCGTTTGGGTCTCCCTGATAAGTTCCTCTTGGGCCAGCGCCAGTTCGGTCTAGGGTTAATGGTACATATATAAAATAATGCCTGATGTAAAACATTCAATTAGGAACAGGTCTGAAATCCTAAGGATTAATGACGAACATTTTTTCTAATGGATAGATGATGTCTCCTGAGTACAGGAGACATGGACAACATGGACAGTCGACATCGATTGTTTGAGACTTATTGACGGTTTCCATAAAACCAATTTGTTCGTTCGTTACAAATCGTCAATTTTGAAAGAGTTATAAACTATGTTTCACACCTCATTCAATTCTGGTTTTTATATGTATGTTAGATATAGACATATAGAACACAAGCCCAAAAGAATGGGCTATGATTAGTAATAAATATCCGTTTTATTGTGCCTGCAATTTTGACAAATTTCAAACGAACAAATGAATTCGTTTTACTGAAATCGGCAGATAATTTGTCGTAAATAGAAAACGACTCATCTGATTTGGTTACATTTTGAAAAATTGAAATCCAGATTACACTGTACAACAACATAACATTGTAATGCATACCACAGTACCATTCCGATGTACAATGGTCCTCTGAGTACAAAAATTACGAAATATTTTTTTTAATGCATCGGCCTTCGCTAAATTTTGAATAAAAGCGAAAATCCTCAATCTATTTTAATGATGTATAGCTCATTTTAATTGTAAGATATGTGGTTTTATAAAGTAATACCAAAAAGGATGCATAGTGTTATATTTTAATCCAAACCTCTTCCTATTTTGGTATGAACCAATTTTATACCTACTGTCTACAATTTCTAGCCCAGAATAAGGTTTCTTGGTATTTCGTTTACCTCAAATTTAAATCATATTTCTCACCCTCTTCTTTTTCATTTCCAATTCCAGTAAACGCAATTCCTCTTCGGCAGTTGTTTCCAATTCGAATACGTATTTCCTCAATACCTCCTCTTCGAGCTCATCCAAGTCTATGACCATACCGAATTTCTTCATCATTTCCTGCCGTATCAATTCCTCCAAATGTGTAATCTCCGAACGCATAAATTTCAAATCAGTATTCATGCGTCTCAAATGGACAATATTAATGCGATGCAAACGTTTGGTTTCCAATGTTTCCACTTTCAACTGGTCCACTCGACCCTGCAGATCCATTAGCAGCGTTGAATCGAAGAGAACCGCTTTGCTTAAATCACGATAATCTTCGCCCTCTCGGAAATGTTGTAATTGATGCATGTGGAGTATAACGGCCACGTAGACTTTATTCAATTCCTGTTGACGTTTGCGCTGAAAATGGGACGGACAATGAACAAAAATATCACCCGAACTCCCACAAAATATAACTTAGACCGGAATACACAATTTTTCAGTAATGTTGTCATTGTCTAGCCGCGAGAAATCGTGTAGGCATACAATTTTTGGGAAAATCTTGTTTGAAAAAACCTGATTTATTTATTTTGTCGATGTGAAAATAGAGTTCAAGTAAGTATATGATACTTTTCCCTAAAGAATTTATGGAAAAAGTCGGAGAGCGGCACACAACTAAATGGGTAGGCCCCATAAAAACTGTATTGTCCATTGTAATTTTACTGTCGACTGTTAAATTGGCGTGTACCATGCAAAGGAATATTTTGATATCAGAGACAAAAAACTCGCATTCTGGTTGAAGAATCTGAAAAATTGTTTTTCTTTTCGGGACTAATGTAATTTTTTGTTGTGGTTTCAGCCAAAGAAAATCTAGAGGGCAGGAACAAGTCACTTGATAAGAGGGCAGCAGTAGCTTTCTTCTACCTACGAGACACACACATTTGCTATGAGAGGCATAGTAGCATCTAGAGATTGGAGACGTACTCCGCAAATAGACTTAGGTCTTCTACCCTCTAAATTTTCTTTGGTTTCGGCTTGAATTATACCCTAAAATCCAGCAATGTTTTGTTTTCTTGATTATATATATCCTCGTGATATTTCATTTTCTTTTCTGCTTCTTTAACTTCTTCCTTTTTTATTTCGATGTGCTTAAGAGTCTCACTTAATGTCCTCTCCAACTCGTGCCTATCCGAACGCAATTTGAAGGCCAATTCATACATGAGTCTCTCCAAACCGGCGGGACAATGAAACTCATCCAATCGTATCGCTGTTATATCTGTCGAATCGATGCTCTTCGTGTCATCCTCGTCTTCAGTGGAGGATTCATCCTCAGATGAAGATTCCGATGATTCTGAAACAAAGAAAAAGTTTCACATAAATAAAAAGTACTGAATGAATTCTTTGAGTTTAAGTCGTGAACCGGCTCCGTTTTTGAACCGGCTCGTTTGCAACGTGCGGTCATGCTGCAAGTTTTCGCGGCAGAGTCAGATCGATTTAACTAACTGTGCAAGTACAGTTATCAAGTTGTATTTAACGTACGTGCTGTCTTGTACGACAACCTCTTCAAAATCCTGGTTGTTTGTACGAAGAATATTCGCCAAGAAATCGAACAAAAAAAATTGTGAACCGAGGGGCGGAGATGTGATGAGCCAAATCCGAAAACATTTTGATTTGTGCTCCAATATGGCTCAGCAATGGTTTAAATGTCCAATTCATATGATACTAGTGTTCCTAGCCACTAAAATGGTGAAGTGAAAATAATATACGAAATTATTAGTTATATTGTAAACTAGCGCAACGTTAATCTTCCCGCTTATCTACAAATTACTGCCACTATGGCCATTCAATAGCGCTGGAGTTGAATAAAAAACTCCTAAAAAACTGACAGCGATGAATGCCATTGCGCTATTTTCAGATATGTTTATGTGGTATAGTCAGGGTTGTATTCCAATATATTCTCAGCTGGTGACATCTGACGGATGATAGGTCAACCCAAAAAGAGCTGCCAATGCAACATGTATTCCTTAAATCTATGAAATGTTAATATCAGATTTTCCCGATTTACTTGTTAAACAATATATATTCACTTTGCTACCCCGTTTGCTATACAAGGATAGTAAATATTTTTCTTGAAATTTTCAGAAGTCATTAATGAACAAAAAAACGAAACACTTATTTTGACAAAAATACATATCAAGTCATATAGTTCTCCCTTTCATACTACGAGTCCTTCCTTTTTTCACGATTTTTTTTCTTTATTTAAATTTTAGTTATGTGTCTATCTACTAAGTTTGTTTGTAGGAAAATGTTCGCTGAATCCGTACTCAATTTTACAAAATGTATACGCATTCATCAGCCAGCCTGTATTTGAAGAATGTTTAATATGTATAAAATAATAATATTGACATATAGTCGACTAAAAAAATGGCTCTTTTATGATTTAAAATGTCCTCGACTCCATAAACAGTTTAGGAATTCACCAAGCCTGGCAGCCCTTTTCTCCCTAAATATCTATCAGACGATAGATGTCACCACCAGTGCTCCATGTAGAATACTACCAAAAAGACATGTTCAGTGAACATCTACCAACCGAACACACCCCTATTTCTTCGTTGCATATAATTCTCACATGTATTTTCCTCGAAAGTTCCGTATATATACAACATGAAACAGAGGACACAACGGAAGTGTGTGTCTTCTGTTTGTGATGGCACGTAGCTGGACATTGATCGCTAGACCGTTATTAGTGTTTGCAGATCTGCTCAGTGGCATCCGTCACACTATTGTTCTCCCAACATAAATTTGCTTTGGCCAGATGTTTGGTACTGAAATTCTAGTGCCGGTCTTCTGTTGCATCGACGACGGGTCGATACGCACAGTCATGCATTGTCCCGTCGGGTTTCTGGCGATGATGGTGGCTCCAACGCCACCATTCAACCCAAGACCTCGACGGTATACAATTGCTGTGAGACCAGCATCGAATTTCCCAGTCTGCCGTTTTCAAAATTTCTTAGTTAAGTAACTTGTAGCTTAGCTTCGGATTTTCGTAAATTTGCAGTTCAGAACACTTCCATATCAGTGGCATTGCCGAGCAATTTGCCCATTATTTTGCGGATTTGTATTTAAAAATCCAATTTTTTTCTCATGAATGTTTTTTGTATTTCTTCAGTTATTTGTTCGAGGATGTTGTTTTTGTTGAATGAAAGGTCGGAAAGGTATGACAAATTACGACTTTTTGATTGGCACAGAACAGCGACACTATAATTCCGAAAGGGCATGTTGGGTATATCACATATAGTCCAGCTGGTCCGAGTTTTGTTCTACAATGAGTCAAAGTTATTACTTTTTGGTCGAAGGGATAATGTAGAAGCATGAAAAAAATGTTGTAAGTTAATGTCTGATTGAATTCTTATTGTCAAAGTAAAATTGTGGAATTTTATGTGGATCATTTTTGTGAAAGATCTTAACCCTCGCGCTAGTCTCTGTATGGGTCAATTTGACCCTTTTTTTGAAAACATCAAAAAAAATCTTTCAAAAAGCACATTTAAGTATAAAAATATTCCACAAAAATGCTTGCCGCAAATTTTTAGTGCGGGTTACCAAAGACGCCAAAGTTGTAAATAAAGCTCTTTACGTTCAATTCGAAAATTACACCCTAACTTAAACAAAACTATACTACTAATGTAAATTAAAACCCGTGATACATTAAAAAAATGTATGTCACGAAGTCGGATTGCTAAAAGTTTTGTTAAGTAATGACGAGAAATATTTGGAGCATAATTGAGGTGAGACTAAATAGGCAAAAATCAAGCATACTTGAGTTCAGATTAAGCATGGTGTAGTCTGTATGCAAATTCAGAGATTGGTTCTGTTTTGTTTGTGGACATTTAACGCACAATCAAAGCAGAAGACAGATATTCCCTACAATTGAAGAATCGCTTCGACTAAAAAATAATAACTTTGACCAATTGGACTAACAAGTTTAGTCTACAAAAACGATCAACTCAACATGCATTTTTGAAATTATAGGATCGATATTCTGTTCCAATAAAACTGTTGCACAGTGATTTTTTTTAAAAAAAAAAAATTTTCAATGGATGCCAAAATAGCAAATCAATTGTCTGCAATAGGGCACCAAGTTGTGTTAATGGCACAAAAGAAAAACTCTGAGATCTAAATTTGTTTATACCAGCACTTCTTTTTTTTATCGGCCAAAAACCTATGATCATCTTCATCGTCGAACAACATTAATTTAAAGGGTGTTTTTTATTGAGGTATAGAACTTCGAATTGAAATAAAACACAAGAAAATCATTTTAATGTCCATCAATTTGGCTTTATTGGAAGGATAATTTTATGCCATTAATGTTTAAATATGATTTCGGGCATGTGGCCGCCGCGGCTGGCTCGAATAAAGCCAATTCTACAGGTCCAATTTCACTGAACACTGAAAATCAGCATCGAGATGAATCTCATTTTCGGCCCATACACCAAAATCACGACGCATTGCATGGTCTCGCGGCTTTAACTCTTGTACAAGCTGGATCTTTGCGCAAAATCTTCCATAAAGTTGATGGACAAAGCTCCAATTGCTGTGCACGGTGGCGAATCGATTCATTCGGACGGAGCTTGCGGTGAACTTCGCGAACTGAACCATTAGGTTAGGTTAGGTTAGGTTGAATGGAGGATCGGTCATGCACCATGACCGTCTCATGTCATTGACATACACCTAGGCCAGCAATTCGGCCTGTTGTGCGCTCCTGATTTCGTCTACGAATTCCCTTCCCCTTTATCCTACGTTAGGAATTCAGTCCCCTCTATAAAGTTACTTAAATTCCTTATGTCTATTGCTTTGACGGCCGATAGGCCATCTAAAGTGTCCTCTCCTAAATGGACTTTCCTGACCTGCGAGAAAGCAGGGCAATGGCACAGGAAGTGTTCCGCCGTCTCGGCGTCCTCTCCGCATGCCCTGCATTCGTCGCTCTGGGAACATCCTATTCTAAATAGGTGTGCCCTTAGACTAGTGTGCCCTGTGATGACCCCAACTAGCTTACTTAGTTCATTTTTGTTAAACCCGAGTATTCTGAACTGAACCATTACTTTCGAAATAAATTTGCACGATTTGCAAGCGTTGTTCTTTTGTCAACCTGTTCATGATGAAATGGCAAACAAAACTAAATATTAATCACTTGACAGCTGACAAAATGGCCGCCAGTTAAAAAAGTGATGCCAACTTAAAGTTCTATACCCCAATAAAAAACACCCTTTAGTTAGTCGTGAGAGATCAAATTTTTGTATTGTTTCTTTAAAAAAAATTTCGACAATACGTCAATTCGAAGAAGTGGTGGATGAATTCACAATTGCCAGACAACTGATTCCATCATTCATTTAAAATTTTGTTCGCAGGTTCGCAAATTTTCTGCTGACAATAATTTACCACCAAACCCATTGTTGCTGATTTATGTACATACGGCAATTGACATGCTACAGCCTGATGATGAAAACTAACCTGCACTGGATCCTGCACAATTTGTCCAATTAAAGGCCTAATTGCAATTGATACCATTGAGCGGGAATTGTAGGGACTCCAGTGGTTGGAATCTGAAGAACTGTTCATAAGGCTTAAACCAAAGTTTTACGTATTTGCCTCAATAGTCTATTAGAGATTACACAGCTAAATTCTCCTTAATCAATAAACTGTAAACGAAATAATTTATGTACTCATTGATCAGGACCTTCTGTAGTGTGGGCTTTTTTTAAGAAATTATGAGTATTTTCATTGCGATATTACTTCAACATCACAACCAATTTGATTTATTCAAATTGCAACTATCGCGTAATTTTGAAATTGAATTTCGAACAGTATAAGCTGTATCCATAACGACAAAAACATGATAATAAATTATATAGCTTAGTGCAGAAACATGACTAACCAAACTTGTTAAAAAACTGAATTTTTGTGGTCATTTTGTTTCTAAATACCCTGGCAACACATACAGCTATTATTCACTATGCTGACCAAACGATATTGACGATTTTTGAAAAGGGTTCTATGACAGTGTTATAGTCAAACAGTTTTCGCCAATGGTGGTTACACTTCTTGCAGAAACAAGAGAGATATGGAAGTCATTTCTTGTAAAAAAAAATAGTTCTAAAAAGTACAGGACGAAAATAACATAATCCTAAGACAAAGACATTCAACAACAAGTGAACAATGCGAAGCAAATGTTCTGTGCCATTGAATTTAAAAATTCCTTTACAAAATCAACCAAAATCTCTCCACTATACAAAATTAACACCAAAGGGCCCACGGCGCCCTCCATGCGATATTTTGTAAATTTATTTATAAAATATATTCAAAATAAATCATGTTTTTCATGTTCCTGGAAATTCTGATATATTACCAAAAACTAAATCGCTTGAGAATATTCTCAAATTGTATTATATAATCCGGGAAATAATTGCAAACGATGAACTAGTCAAAGAAGAAATTAAGAATACTCCGTTTGTGACAGTTATGAAACAATCAGATATTTTTAATTACGGGCATATTTCATAAAAAAATCAATTTCCATCGATAATCACATAAAGGATTTCTCTGGTGTATGCACATTTTCTTTCTAATGCTTAAACAACTGAATTTCTTCTAAGTAACCTAGAACCTTCAAACAGTGAAAACGATGCGGAAATTTCAGAAATTATTTAATAAGTAACGTTTTAGTCGTAATCTTTTTTCATCGAGAAAAATTAGGGATAATAAAATGTATGCAACTATATGATAAGCCACTTTATTTCAAATAATTACACAGAAAACGTAATTTTTGGTTTTCTTGACTTCATCAAGGTTACTCATCAAGGGATATGTTAATATGGTCTTCTTTACACAATTACTACAAGTATTAATAGGAATTTTCGCAAAAAGCTCACTTTTATAGACTTTATTTAAACCTTCAAAGCCGATAATTTCAATATTTTTCTTTTGCGGCTTATCATGTTTCTGCACAAAACTCATCAATTGTAACATAAAATGAAAAAATCGCAGCTTTTGGTGCCAGATATAAAGGAAAAGTTGATTTGGAATCCACCATGTTTAGTTTGAAAATTTAAATGGTTAATCAAATCGTTTTAATGCTCATTTCAAATGAATTACTGCGCTTAGATGAAATTACTCTTACTTTAATTTCTCATTCAAATATCTCTGTATATCTGAAAAGACTCAACGATTTATTCTGCTTATCGTAATGAACGAAGGCTTTGTATTTGATGACGATATGCTTGATACTCAACTTTTGAAAATTCGATCTATTATATACTGTTACAAAGTCTGTATATACGCACATAACATGTGCGAAATAATTTGGAATTATCCTTTAGGTAAATTTTTAGGTACAATCCAAAGCAGTACTTACCATCTGCCGCTCTAGGTGATTTCTGCGGACGCCATTTCTTCTTGAAAATTCTTCGCAAAAAATCGAAAAACTTATGACCCTTGGTAGTGCTCATGAATTTCGACTGAATCATGATGATTTGTTCAGATAAACGGTCGCAACTTTTTCGCAGCTCCTCAATTTGACGATTGACAACATTTATGTGGGACTGTGCGGCATTGCGAGTCTTCATGGCCGCATCGGCATTGTTTAGCAATTGATTTTCAATCTGTTCACTATCGCGCAATATGTACAGTTCTTGGTTGAGAGCAATCAAATAGCTTTGTATGAATTCAGCTTCGAATTTCGTATGCAGACGGGTGTCCTCCAATTCGCGGAGGTATCCATCGAACATGTGTACTTTTTGATGG
The DNA here is from genome assembly GCA_958296145.1 of Hydrotaea cyrtoneurina. Lineage (NCBI taxonomy): Eukaryota > Metazoa > Arthropoda > Insecta > Diptera > Muscidae > Hydrotaea > Hydrotaea cyrtoneurina. Next base: position 42,187,556 of record OY282514.1, on the reverse strand, counting down.
ATCAAATTGAGGATGCCATCCTGTTCAATCAACAGATCCATTAACCAACGGTAGCGTATTTCAATTAGCCACGGTGATGGGCCGTTTTCGGGTGTCGCATAGTATTCCGTATCGGATTGATGGGGCAACTGCTGCAGTTCGGCGATCAGATCGGGACCAGCGGGAAACTGCACAACCTCTTTGACTTGCAACGCCAAATATTTTTCCAATTCGTGTAGCGCTTCTTCGGACATAGCTACTTTGACTTCAGGTGGCGGCGGTTTTGGTCTTAGATTATCCACATTCTTCTCCAGATATAAAATATCTGTAATGTCAATGTTACAACCGGGCGTTGCATGTTCAATCAAGTTCAACTCTGGCCATTCTTCGTCTAAATTGAGTGCAGGTATATCTATAAGATATTTGCGATTTTTCTCAGGCAGATACCGATGAATTTCCTCCAAACGTTGGCGCTTATCTTCGATGAGTTTGTATAATTCTTTCTTGGCATCCCTTAATTGAAAGACCCGTTGATTGAATTTGCTTATCAGTGCATGTAGTGTCTCTCTAAGATTTACAATTTCCTTGTATTTATAGGTCAATGTCTCATGCGGCTGAGGTTCATACTGTGTCCCGGTCTTGAGCTTATAATCACCAATATTTCTTTCAGCTTCTTGGATTTTTCGGTCATCATCGGGATGATTCTTATTTGGATCGGGTTTCTGTTTAACCATCTTCTCCCATGTGAAAGTCCGCTCCACTTGGTACAATTGCCGCGAACGATAGCGCCTTAAAAGTCTTAACATTTTACGACTGAAGCGTGGTAATATTGAATTGGGATTGCGACCGAAGAAAAAAGATTCATCCGGTGGTTCGGGATTACTGTCATCTTTGTCCTCGGCCATTGTCATGTGCGTGCATCTAAGGTAATGGAAATATGATTAGAACATGCGAATACAACTGGAAAATCAATCAATAGGTGAATGTAAATGTGATAGGTTTCTTACGCTACAGTATTATCTGTGGACTCCACAATAGTGGTTTCTCTGGAATGCGGCAGTAGGTGTGTGAAATGTGAAGAATTATTGGTAACTTTAAAGAATTGTTGATGGTCTTAAATTGTTTTGGTCGTGTGTTTGTTTTTTCACTTACATTCTTTTCAGTGCCTCCAATTTCAAACGTTCTTCGATATCGTCTTTAATTATCTCGAAATTGTCATCTAATCGTTCCAATCGAAATGAATATAAAACCACATTCGTTCTAGAAAAACAAATAAAATTCTCTAAATTAAGCACAGCACTGAGTTTTCAAGAACAGTTTTCTCGTATAAACAGTTCGGATCAATTTTCCGGAGACCAATATTCTGATCGCAACATAGTTTCACAAAGTCTAAAGGCGGCCTTTAAACGGTCAAATAGTGTAAATGATACAAACCGGACTCCCCAAATGTTGACTACCACCGCAGACGTTTCAAGGACCACGATTTACGGATATACACATGGAATTTAAAAACACTCCTACGGGAAATACGATGGAAGGGGAGTGACGAAAATTGAAGATTGCGATACTTTCTAATGTGGATTTGCCGCGAACAAGCGAATACGCCTCATTGTAGTAACTGATACGACGAGTATGTTGAGAGTCCGGAAACAACATGTATCATAATTACTAGCGGCCGATTATCTTGTGGGTGGAATAAATCAACAATCTACAAAATCTTTTCCTGAGAAGATTTATGAAATATAGGTCGATACATACTATCCATATTACTTAAGAACCATGTCAGCTTATATATCCCAGCAAAACATACACAACCTGGTAGAATGACACTAGGTCATCAGCAAATAAAGGAAGTTACCTCTCCGACACGGCGATAGTTTATCGTTATCAAGTGGAAGAAGACATTCACGCACAAGACCGAAGTGCTTGGAAAACAATAGGCTTTACGTTATACATTGAGGTATAGTTATTCATGGAGGTATAGATAACAGCGTTATTTCAAGCATAATTGGAAGATTTTGGAAATCTCAATTTTATAGTTTTTTTTAAAAAGTTCAAAGTCGTCCAATTCTGAACTGAGCTTTTCAATTGTTTACACAAACTTACCCTATGCTGGATATCTTAATCGGTATATGATCTAATTTTTTAATGAAATAATCATGCAGTTTCCGTTTTCCTACTTGTGCAACCTCCAGATCGTAGGCCAAGTCATCGCGTACATCATCCAGTTCCGCTTGCAATTCATTCCGTATCTGATTTGTGATACGGTCATCTAACAACAATTCTCGATGTCCTAAACGTATATTCTCATTTATATCTGAATTTTGTTTTATTAAACCATCGAATTTTTGCTGGAGAATAGAGATGTCATTCAAAACTTTGCGATCGTGAGCGGCAGCGGACTCTTGTTGGCGCTTTATTTCGGCATAAATTTTTTCCTGTTCCAATGAAGGATGTTCAGGATCCACAATATCATCCGAAGGTATGATTTTTCGAGGCATTAGTAGTAATGACTTCTTTTGAACTTCCACCTTGGGTCCCAACCAATGATAGACAAATACATTACCGTCAAAACCGATGCTGAAGAGATATTTGCCATCGTGACTCAAAATTAGGCTTGGCATTTGGCCATTCCAGGGATCATGCATGGGGACCAGACGATAGTTTTCCAAATCAGTGAAGTCAGAGGCATTTATGTATTGGATACGAATTTTGCCATTTATAAGGCCAAACAGCAGGTATTGTTCACTGACAGAATTATAAGACGGTGTGGAGGTTTTAACAATAAGATTAAGAATATTTGCTCTCGTGACTTACATATCTAAAATTGAGTGTATTTCTATATCATCCGCATCTTTTATAATAGTCGATCGAACTGGTTGTGTAGCTCCAATGGCCAACTCATAAATGAAGCCAGCATCGTAGCCCCCCATAGACACCCATATGGTATCATGTGGTGTAGATCGCAGCCACAGGACTGGATTGGGCACAGCGGGAATGTGTAAGGGTTCCTCCTCTTCTTCTGGTTCAGAATCAGCTGGAATTTATGTGAGTTTAAAGTATGAAACGTAACAGGTTATAAATTAATTCGAACAAAAATATAAATGAAAAATTTCCCATATATATTTATGCAAAATTTCCTTAGAAATGTTTCGCAAAAAATTCATTCATATTTCTTTTTTTTCACAATTTTTCTTTTTTTATGAAAAATCCCTCAAAACCCAATTGCCGCTGTTATTCTTATGCAAAATTCATCAACTTTTTTATAGAGCGATAATTCGTACAAACTGTTGCGCTGTCTCTCCCCTTTCCATTCAGATTATGGGTAGGCGAGTTGGGGGTTGTGGGTTCATTTCCCACCAGAGGCTTTGGTCTGTCGCTGCAAAAAACTAGCCAAATGGTCTGCGTCACTTGGTTTACCTTGGACCCAAAATTAGAATATAAATTTACTTTGTATTGTAATTAATAATTAATAAATAAAATAAAACTTTTTAATGGAAATAACATAAAAAGCGCGAGGTGCCTTCAGCCCTTTAACATTAATTTTTATAATCACGAGTATTTTCTGAATAGGCTCACTTCGTATAAAATAGTAAACTTTGAATAGATCTGTATGTGTATATGATTTTTTTAATACAACAACAACGAGTAATGAAAAATACTCTAAACTCTAACTGCCTGTTTCCATAAAACGAATTTGTTCGTTCGTTACAAATCGTCAATGTTCGAAGAGTTATAAAATAGATTTTAGACATGATTCAATTCGGGGTTTCAGATATACGTTAGATATGGACAAATGGAACACAATTCCAAAAACAATAAGCTCTCATTACTGATAAGAATCTATTTTATTGCGCCTTCAATTTTGACAATTTGTAATAAACGAACAAATTCGTTTTCTGGAAACAGACATTAAAACTCAGCGAGGTTTGCACTAGCATTTTTCATGACGACGGATTCCTTACCCAATGCTGCTTCCAGGTCGATCTGCAATCCCGGGTTGGCCGATTTCACCCGTTCAATCTCCTCCATTTTACCCAGTTTCTTTTTCTCTTTGCGCCTTCTGATTTCCTCTCGGCGCAACTGCCTTCGTATCGTGCTCTTGACCGAAACAAATTTCGTGCTTTTCATGGCACTACTATCAGTCAAATTGTAACTCAAGAACGTCTGTTCCTCGGTCACCGTTGTAGGCAATTGATACTCATAGACCTCACCGCTTCTGCTGCCAACAAGTATCGTATGTTTGACATCTTTCCAATAAAAGCAATTGGGTATAGCATTAAATTGAATGAAACCCAAAGGATGTAGCAATATGTAGGCATCTTTTTTCTCTGTCAGGCTGTATAAAAATATTGTACGATCGACACTGCCCGTAACTAACAATGTATTCAATGGGTTTATAGTTATGCGAGTAACTGCAGCGGTATGGGCTTTTATTGGACGTATGAGGTAAATATTTGGTTTGAGTGGATGCGTTAAATCCAAGTAGATTTGACGTATGATGCCATCTTCGAAACTTGCCACCAATTCCATACAGGAATCCGAAACATTCGGACCAAACCACAAGAGATCAGTACCCACGGAGTGGTATTGTTTTTCCAATATGATCTTTTCGTTTTCATAGTCATACACCAGAATGCGCCCATCCTGGCCCAAGGTCATCAGATGTGGCGACACCGGACTGGTTTGGGCAGCTATGACCCGGCCGCCATGGCAGGAGTACAGTTTATATGATTCGTTAGGTATATCTTTGGTGTTAAGATCACAATACCAAATACCGCCACCTCCATCCTGGAAAATTCGCAATTGAAATAATTTATCTCCTACAGTTTTCAGTTCGGTATTTTAGAAACTGTTCCAAAACTCACCAACGCATAGTAGCCAAAATCTTCCCGATCGAACAGTTTTATCTTCTGGATCATTCGTATTTCACAGTCTGCTATATGAAACTCGAATATCGGTTCTAATTCCACAAAACGATCGTCATCCGGTGGGTCAGCCAAGTCCACAGTTTCCCAAAACCATATACGAACATAGCCATCCATACCTACCGATGTCACTTCACCATTTTCCATAGTAATCCTAACAATGGGCTTACTATGGCATGGTCGACGGCCTTTGCGGCATATCTCGAACTTAATCAATCCCGCCTCCCAAAGCAACATGTTACCCCACTCGCAGCCCGAGATTACAGTCTCATCGGCCAACATGCAAGCGGAGTAGATGTCGCTAAAATCCGTCTTGCCAAAACGGCCTAGTTCGCCCTGCAACTTGAGACCCGTAAAAGTATTTGCCATTTTCCAAAACTTGATGTGACTAAGGCCACACGACACCAGTAGTATGGGATTAAACCGGGAGAAATGTATATGCAAGACATCATTTTGAAAGGCTTTCGACCGTAAAATAATTTCAGCCTTTTCCCATCTCCAGATGGTCAACATAAAATCGGGAAAACCGGCCTGTGAAGCAAAAAGCTCTCCCGTGTAATTATAAGAACCGCATGTGTATTGTTGTCTAGCGCCACCCTGCAGTGTGACGAGTGCCTCAACTTTGGGGTACTCATAAATAAAGACGGTAGCATCGGGGCCATTTTCGCCAATAGTCAGAAGACCCTGATAATCCGGGTGATAGTTTTTCTAGATATTGGAGGATTGTTTATATTGCTTTGTCTTCTCATCTCTTTCTTATGATCGAAAACTTACCGTTATGAAACCTATACCACAACCAAACACCGATTCACGAATAGTCACCTCTTTCCGTGATATGCTATAGTAGTGTAGGTACGTTCCGGAAGCAAAGACCAATGTATCCTCGTCGATCAGGACCATATTAAACAGACGTTTGCAATCATAGCCAAATGAGTGTCTGCATAATTAATTAAGATTCTTTCAAAACTACATTAAATCGATAAAACTCACTTTAATTTTACAACATCTTTTGCATCAAATGATGGCACATATTCCTGCTCTTCGCTGGATTCTCTAAACAGCAGATCCATATCTTGCGATTCTTCAGTCATTTTTCGGTATAAATTTTAGTTTACAAATGACAGTCGGTTTAAAAAACGTTTACTTTTAAACAGGAGAGTCTTTATTGCTATTCATGTATGTATGTACATACTCATTGTCGATGTTTGGTTTCCCGGGTGAAGTTTGTTTTTGTAACACTATAAAACAGCAATTTTGCCCAAGGGATGTTTATAATATCATATGGTGTATTTTAGCGCCCAGAACTTGAAAATATTTCTTTAGTTTCCAAACCATTTTCTGGTTATTTTTGTATTGCATGGTGTAATCATTGATTCAGTCGGTATCCTGCTCGAAGTGTGAGTCCCGATTTTTTCGTTAGATTAACTGTTTTATTCTGTACACTCACCTTATGTTTGTTGTCATTTCGCACTGAATATGAATGTGTTTCATATAAATTTATAATGTTGCCTATTACTGTGCTGGGTCTAACTGGCTAATGTATTGTCAGTGTGTGTCCCAGTTGCCAGTCCCAATGTTGATTCCATGGACGTTCTGCACATTGGCCAATATAAATAAAATAAATAAAAAAAATAAAAATAAATGTAGTGAAAAACATATTTCTGTTCTATAAAATACTGTAGTACATAAAATTGTGTAGTAGTTACATTTGAATTACTTTCTCCATATTTGTACGGTCCAGCGGGATTGACGGAATCAAATATTTCGAAATAAAATATACTAGTTTCCTCAAGCGAATTTATTTTCAAACGCAGTTGCTCTAAATAAATATTAAATGAATTATTATAACTGATGAGTGAGATAGTACAGACGAAATTCGGTTGGCTACATTGAAACTACTTGCAATTACTCGTTCCCGATTTAAAATAAAAAAAACTAATTGCGTAAAAAACATTTATTTATAACAATCTACGAGAAAAATAGATAATTTTAACATACAAAATCTTTGAAGGCATCATCATCATCCTGAAAGAAATCTTCAATATTTTCAATTTCTTTACTTATATTTAAATTGTCCGTTGGCTTCTTGCAACCAGACTTTGTACTTGCATTATTAAGGTGTGTAGATGGACTAACATTTTGAGGGGCAACCGGCGGTTTGGTCGGTGAGAAATAGGAATCAATTTTGTTAGACTGAAAAATAAACAGAAATAAAATATTTAAACATCATCTCTTTAACTATGTATAAACATGCTATTAAAAAAATACACACCGTTGTTGGGGCTGACGTATGTGTGGCATCCTGAAGATCGTCGCAAAATATACCTGCTTTGTTGAGAACATCTTGCTTCGCTTTTAGCATATTCCAGATATGATCATCAGCAGTTTTGGTGGCCATCAAATACCGGCATGTTACTGGATTTTGTTGCCCAATGCGATGGGCACGACTTTCGGCCTGAGCTAAGGTCTACAAACATAGATTATTAGAAATTATATGCTTATAAAAATGTTAGATTCATGGAGCTTACACTTGGATTCCATGTTAGCTCAGCAAATATTATTAATTCTGCTGCCGTCAGTGTTATACCCGAATTGCAAGCTCCCAGTGATAACACTGCCACTTTACAAGATGGTTTCTTTTGGAATGTGTCTATGAATTCTCCGCGATCTTGTTTCCTTGTCGTACCGTCTATTCGTATATACTTTACTTTAAGTTTCTGAAGACAGTCAGTAATGGCATCCATCATGGTCCGATGGTGAGCGAAGACAATGAATTTCTTTGGATCCTTAACTAGTTGTTTCAGATAAGCGCTAAAATAGATACAAAACACAATCAAAAATGGATGTCAAACAAATCAAAATTATGTTTGCTCTAAAAATTGGACTTTCCATTTATCAAGTTAATACTAATGTTTACAAAGCACTTTTTGAAACCCTTACTGTGGCCTTTTAAATATCTAATCTTCTCTCATGGTTATATACTATCAGAGAACAAAGCCGCCAAAGAAGAAATTGGTTACTGAAAGCGGCAAGAAAGGAACCAATGGTACCATGAGACGTGTAATGCCACCACTGAAGTTAAGAACGTCACATATAGGGCGAAACTCGCGCCGAGGCCAACGCAAACTGTGTTGTAGCGATTTGTTTATTCCGAAGAAAGAAAAAAAGAGATGGAAAGACGGAAATGTGAGGAGATTGTGTTATATGGAAACAGAAATAATGACAGGAAATTCTACCTCGAGTGTGCTAATGTTTTGAAAGTGGCGGAAAAAGTCACCAATTTATGGCCTATAAAATCCTATCAAGCATATTGTGTCAACGATTGAAGCCCAAACTCGACGAACTGATACACCCCTATGTCTGCGTATGACATCCCATCAAAACTTGTACGACTTTGTAGAATGACTGTGAGCGATACTAGATCCTCAGTAATAATAGGAAGCGACCTCTCCGGACCATACACTATTACAAGAGGTCTTCGACAAGGTGGCGGCTTATCGTGCAACTTCTTCAACATATTAATGCAGAAAATATTGGAAAAAGCTGATATTTATAGAACAGGACAGCGAACACCAAAGATCGCATCTTAATAGTAATGTCAGAATCGAAATAAAGGGAAGGATCCTCAACAAACAATTCAAGAACTGAGCCCTCTTGTCAACTAAAATTACACTGTACAAGACGCTTATTGTAACTGCTATTCTTTATGGCGTCGAAGCATGGGTACTTGCGAAAGCAGATGAAACTGAGCTAGGTGTTTTTGTGAGAAAATCGATCTCAAAATCTACGGCCCAATCGTGAACTATATCCCGACTGGATAGGCCATGTCGGTCGAATACAAAATTTCCAGCCAGAAAGGCGTTGGATGACAACTACCACGGAAAGCGTAGACTGGAAAAGCGAGACACCGTTGGAAGGACCAAGTGGAAGAATATGACGAACTTATGACGAACTTATGAAAGCACTCACAAGACGGAAGTGCTTGGAAATCTAAGTAAGTATTTTAAATAGCTCAAATGTTATTATAACTCTTAGCACAAGTACCTAGTACAGTTCAATCACATACGAATAATGTTATTGGGATGAGGCCAAAAACAATTCAAATCAAACCGACATCTTCCGAAAGTTAGCAACCAAAATTTCGTTGTTGACATCATATTTGCAAATATACAAGTTAGTAGATTGGAAGTTGCATATTTGAGAATTTTTTATAAATTACGGAATACGTCTGTACATTTTATATTGACTTTAATAAAATATTTTCAACTTACCACACAGCTTTCGCTTTCACTTCTGCTGTTTGGGCATAAAAGCGTAAAAGAATTTGTTCCCGTTCGTGTCCCTTGCTGCATTGTAAAGTTTTTGCCACGGAGGTCAACGATTCTTTGACTTCGTCGCTTGGCCAAACCAGAGCTGGATCTAACACAACAGTCTCTCTAACAACATGTACTAATAGTTATATAGATTTTCATTATTTCAATTAAACTACACACCTGAATTTCTCTGCTAAGTCGCTTAGAACCTCAGATTTAGTTCTTCTTATCATATACTTTAGCTTTAGAACAACATTTAACTCCTTGAGATTTGACTGGCCATTGGCATCCCAACCAAAGTTATTCTGTTTGCCATCACAATAACGGGTAGCTACACAGAGAATACAATAAAGATCAAGAATATTGCAAAAAAAAAACATTGTCAACTTACTAAAATCTATATAACTCATAAACTTCTTATCGACCATTTGCAGCTGGCTAAATAACTCCACCGGTCTGGATAGAGCTGGAGTGCCAGATAACAGAATTACACGTTTAGCTTGTTGGCATAAACGATCTGCAACCATTGTACATTTGGCCTTAGAATTTTTCAAACTGTGAGATTCATCGAAGATTAGAAACCCAAATTTACGTTCCATGATGAGCTGTATATTCCGTTCCATCATACTGTAACTGGTTATAAGGACTTTACAGTCACCTATATACTGTTGATTCGAATTAAGGACTTGTATGTAATGCAAAGGTATGTACGGCAATAGCTGTCGTATGTGATTGGCCCAAGAATCACGAGTAGATGCGGTGGTACAGATAAAAAGTGGCCAATCTTCTTTGTAGAAGTCAGCGACGGCAATAGATTGATAGGTTTTACCCAATCCCATCTCATCACAGATCATGCAGCGACCATTTTGGGATATTGCAAAGCTGGAAAGCGGATAAGGTTTTGGCTATGGATAAGTGGAAAACAATTGTCTATGGACCATTTTTGTGATTTCAGACAATTGAGTATATAACATTATTATAATGTCAGCGATAACATACCTTACCCCGTCCCGTTGGAAAGGCATCAGTTTTATTGCCAACGTGGGTTCCAAAGATTCCAAACAGGACTTGTCTACCTCTACAGGTGGCTTCAAACATAAGTTCATTACACTTTTTGGTATAACTCCCATTACAATATCAGGCTTTAGATTGTTAACATGCTCCTGTAACAACTTGTAGTCCGACAAAGCAAAATTCCAAAACCGGGTGGTCGGGTCTGTAGAGTGAAGGTCTCACTATTTGCTTCAAACGTTGTATGTATCATAGACTTACCGTAAGATTTGGAGGGTATAGTCTTAAACAGTTCTACTAGTTTATTGTGATAAGTGGAGGGCTGCACTTCAAACCTGGTCGCACTAATCATAGTCACTTTACAACTGACCGAATTGAGAAACACAGGTGCAACTGATTTTTGAGGGAGTGATTGTGCTGAGGAAAGTTGTTGCCCACTTTGTTTATTATCAGTGACATCAATGGATTTCTTTTTATAAAAGTTCCCCGAATCCCCCAACGATGGCCGTTTATACGGATGGGCTGCGTCTCGTGGAGAATGCTGCGGTTCTTGTCGTTGTTTGAATATGTTGCTGCCCTTCAAATCATTTAAAAAGGACGAAGCTTTGTTTTCCAAACGAACGGCAGGTACAGTTGGTGTAACCTTAACTGCTGACAACCTTGGTATCGTAGGTGGTTTATCGGGATTATTGTTTGTGGTTAGTTGTGCCTGCTTCCTGGCTTTCAACTTTTCCAGAGCGATTCTTTTCTTCTCTGCTATTTCAGTTGTGGAACACGACGACATTTTTAAACATCAGAAATTTGCAAATTTGAACCGGACTCTGGTGCTTAGTAGTTGTGAAATTTTTAAAAAACATTAATCAGCTGTTTGTTATAGCGGGAGCAGATGAAATGTAGGGTTGTATTCTGTTGAGTGAATAGGGATTCACATTTCAATATGACGGGGATATGAACGATATTAGGGTGATTACAGTGAATTTCTACAGTAAAGGCCGCGAGCAAGCCTTATTCTATTTTATGTTATGTTACATTTTCTCATGTATATACCTACTATCTCAGTAAGCATGTCGCATGTACTCACAATTCACCATGTATTAGAACAAGACGAATATAGTTCTAAGTTTTAAATGTTAAACGTTCGCTATGTACATTGTTTATGTTACCGAAAAGAAAGAAAGTCTCAATAAATTTACTTACTTACTTTCAGTGAATTTCTTAAAGAAAACTAAAGTTCTCATTTATTAACCTTTAACTGTGGAGGTGAATTCTAAAAATGTGTAAAATGTAGCACCACCTCCACAGCTAAAGTTTAATTAATATAATTTCCAAACAAGAGACGCATTTTTTTTTAAAAAAAAAAGTAATAATAAACACATTTCTAACGGTCCCGGACCGAGAGCCTTTAATAATGTTTTCCACGATATTCTCGGGCCATTTTAATAGTGTGCATATGTGTATGTTTTCTATCCTTATCGGTGATTGTGTCCTGGGATTACATAACAATGACACAAATCAGAATAACAAGTGTCCGTAAACGGTGTAAGGGCCCATAATGCCCTTAATCAAGTCGATTTTCGTGTTTTTCAGCTAATTAAAATTGTTAGGCTGCGGAGGTCACCCCCTCTAAACTGCACTTTTCCCGGATACCAAAATAGACGTATCAAACTTGCAACAATTTTTTTATTAATGATTTCAATGTCATTAAATTTTTTTTGGTAGTCCGGCGACAGCCATAACCGCCGTCCTTCAAACTTTGCTTCGGCTCAAACAAGGTTAACGCTGTTATACATTTTTGGTCGACTCGTATATTTCATTATTGTAAACAAACAAAAATTTAAAAAATAAATAATTTATAGTTGATAAAAGTCCGAAATTGCTAAATAGGATAATTAAGCATCAAGGAAAGAGGAAAGTGATTTTCCAAAGAACGAGGAAACAAAGAAAATTTATCGTCGTAGAATTTCAAGGCCATTTATTGGAAAACAAGTGTTCCGTTATAATGACTGCATTAGCCAACGAAGACAAACATTTAGCAGAAATGGCAACAGACCTCCTTAATGATGTTACGCTCTTCGATCTTAGCTGGGACGATGTCATAATACCTAAAATATTCTCTACTCTCACGCTGAAAGAACTTTTCACGTTTCGCTGCTGCGGAATTCAAGCTAAAAAGCTGGCAGAGGCTGCTCTTGAAAAGCTTGTGGAAATCAATTTTTCCGGTAATAACAGCTACAATGTCCAACTTACGTTTATGGTTTTGGGCGAGCATTGCAAACGTTTGGAAAATCTTCATTTGGCCCGATGTCATTGGATGACTGATGAGCTCCTACTGCCAATTTTGGCCAAAAACAAACGTCTCAAAATTGTCAACTTAAATGAATGTGTAAATATTACACCACTCGCACTGCAGCCCATAATTATTGAATGCAAGGATTTAAGAGTTCTGAAACTATCAAAATGCCAGTGGCTGACCACGGGAGCGGTAGATGCACTCACTCTGCACCAAAGCAAACTAGAGGAATTTGATATTTCACATTGTGCTGCTATCGGCGAACGGTGCTTGATAATATTCTTTAGAAAATTAAACAAATTGACGGTGTTGTCGCTGTCCAATACATTGAGTGTTACCGATCAAGTGTTGATACAAATCGCTAATTATTGTCGTGCACTGGAACATATTAATTTGGTGGGTTGTGCTGCTATATCGGATTATGGAATACAGTAAGTATGGGAAGACTAAAAACAAAGGTAGTGAAGACTAAAAATAAAGAGCTAGATTCTGACAAGGTTGAATTCGAGAGATGGTGCATAATCGAGGTCCAAAGTTCTTCTGCCGCAAAACCCGCTTTAGGGCATATCTTGAATAATGTTGTTTATTTACAGAACCTTCGATACAAATTTCAAATATCGTTAACAATTTGTGCGAATCACCGACCGACTTCGACGTTTGTGTTTGACATCTTCAATTTTATATCATTTAAGAATCAAAATTTCGAAGACAGTGTGAATATCATTCTTAAAAACCAAGGTTAGGTTAGGATAAGAAGGGTGGTACATGGGCCAACCCTAGGCGACCCATAGGGTACATTGTGAATCCCTTCTATATAGTTGAAGAAATTAGAGCTGTAAAAATTACTTGTAAAGACTAAAAGTTGAAAAAGGTTGTGAGTGTCACTTGAGTATTGTTTTGTGTTAAGTCCCCTGTTGTTCATCCATCGAATGTCCCTTATACAACTAATTATGTTTTCAACACTTAAACTTCAGATGTCGTCTAGTTCAGCCAAAAATCTATTCCCCAGACATTTTATCCTGTGGCGTTGCAGACTTGGACAACGACAAAGGATGTGTTGTCTCCAATATCTCATCATCCTTGCACATCCTGCAGAAATCTGGAGATCTGCTATTGCAATTCTGAGACTTCTTCTATCCAGTCCTATCAGTGCACTTGTTCTCGCTATAACCTAGGACACAAGACTAACCTAGGGCACAAGACCTTCGATATATTGCAATCCACTCTCGCTTCCCAATTGGTAAGTGTTTAGGATATGATCCTTCTGCTTCTTGAAAAAGTAGCTGATTGGCGGTTTAACTGATCTATCCGCTTGCTCAATATGCATAGCCAGCTCATCCGCGATTCCATTCCCTTCAATGTCACAGTGCCCTGACAACCAGCCCTCAATGCGACCTGTCTGTCAACGTAGAAAGTAATGTTGTCTCCTTTCGGTATTATGGTACCGAAAATTTTCTCCACAGCCCGCAATTCCGCTAGAATTTATGATTGGAAGACACTGCGTTCATCCGGTTGTAGTTCTTAAAAACCAAAGTATCATCACATTTGATGAATTTCGTCAGAAATGATGTTTTCTTCAGTGACTAAAGTTGCAAACCGCATGGAAGAAGACACATCTAAATAATTTTAATTATAATATTCCAAATAATGAAACAAATATTATCCCTTACTAAAAATCGCCGATATGTCTTCAGGCAATCTGTTGCATTATCTAACAATGCTGGTGTTTTTGTTTTGTTTTTTATTTTATTAGTTAGAACGATTATTGTCGGGGTATATTAGATTTACCATTTCTTCGAGTTTTTTGTGTTTTGAAGTTTATGCTATCCGATATTCTCTCAACATTCCATGAACGAACGGATAATAATTATACGGAAGTGATTAATGTTGTAGATATGACACTCATTCTCGTCAGTCAATCAGGATATAAACCTGGATCTGTTGTGTTGCTACTCTACACAACAGATCCAGGTTTATACCCAGCATTTAGAACACCACGGATTGGTATATTTTTTCGAAGTATTTTTCTTTCGACCCCCACCGGTATTCACATTTAGTACTATGCCAAAGTCCATACGGGACGCACTAGCTACAATTTGGTATGCATTCACATACATTTCAGATGATAACGTTCTAAATTTCTGCTAAAATCAACCTTTTGTAGGCGTAAATCACATTTGGTACTAAAAATTACATATTTTTTATATCAATAGAAATGTCATCGATCAATCATATCGACAACAATTGAATTATATGTAGAATATTTAATAGGCAACATAATTCATGGTTTTCCAACCAATACACAATCTCATCTCTGACATTCTTTCCCTACGTACGCTATAAAAGAGTATAAGTACGTTCATATTTCACGCTATCAATATTCCTATCGAATATGTATGTTTCACTTGTAATTTTCTTCAAAAATCCTATTATCAATGCATTTTGTTCGTTTTTCTTTGGCAGTTGCTCTATCAATGAATGACTCCGTTATTTTCTTTCTGTTCTTCTATTGCAGTGCTTTGACCAATCACTGTCATCGCCTACAGTCTCTACTAATTCAACGTTGTCCACGAGTCACCGAACGTTCATTAGGTCCTTTGCGAAAACGCGTTTTTATTGATAGGCCAAATCAATTAGATTTCAATCAAAATGATTTCTATCCAAGTGATTTTCTCATCTATTAGCCGTGGCATTATTAAACCAAACCATCATTAGATATATCTAAACAAAACAAATTTGCTTTGCAGAGCCTTAACGAAAAATTGTACACAATTGAAATCCTTGATGATCCAAAGATGCGATTTGGTAACGGAGAGGTCTCTGGCTCCCCTGAGGGGTAAACTGCACATAGATCGACCGGCGGAAATGCAATTACAACTGTACGATTTTAGGCAGCACGCTAATCATTTATATCTACAAGTTTGATTTAGACAGGAAGGCTGATGGTGTGGTTTTGTAAATATGCTATTGATTTTGAGCTTCATGCATAAAACGTTTTTCAATTAATATGCTTTGTTTCTGCCTTTCTAGTGTTAAAGTACGTTTGGACAGCGTTCTATCTTTATTATTAAATACTAAAATACATACATACATTAGGCTTACTTATGATCTAAACATACACATGTAAAACTTCAAAATAAAACGTATTCTGAATAATTAAAAAAATCTTTAAAAAAGAATAGTACGTGTTTATCATTGCGCTTTAATTAAAGGCGAGGTAATCGTAGCCGCTGTTTCATCGTCCACAGCAATTTTTGTCTCGTATATCTGCTGACTCAACGCCTCCATAAATGCTATGTGGTCTTCGTCCACATTTTGTGTTTGCCATTTTTTGTGCAATTTCTCGAGCTTGTCATAAGCGCTCATGGACATATTAAGACTGGGCATCACCTCCAGAATACCTGATTCGCCGGTGAACGATAGACCACATAGGCCCAAATATGTGTGGAATGGATCGGCGGTGGAATGTGGCCATTTAGCGAAGCCACCAACAATATTATCTTGTGTCTCTAAAATATAGGAACGATTTGCCGGATAGTCGGTGAGTTCAAATGCCCCTAAGATCTTTAGGGAGGCTCCAATCCAAAATGAATAGCATGTGTCGACTGGTTTATTGGGCCGCCCCTGGAAACCGTCCACCTGACGGAATATACACCAACGTTTAATGCCCTCTAACGTTTGTGGATCAACCTTATCCAGCTGGCCACTCAATTGTAAAGCGGCCAAAGCACAGAATGTGGTGCCACCATGACCCTCACCTTCTAAATGCTGGCTAAAACCATAATCGTAACGCTGAAAACAACACAACATATCATCTCATTGCTTAATATTTTTTTAATTACTACCCACAATACTGTTCAATATGAATTCGAACATCTTTTCCTTGTTCACATCACCCCAATAGTCCAAGATATGACAGATGGCCGCAGCACAGAAAACAAAACGCATATCATTTTCGCTTCCGTCGAAACAGGCACTGAAACTACCATCAGGTCGTTGAACAGCAGCAACACCTAATCGTAAGAGACAAACGTAAATCAGTAAAGATGCGAAATTTTGTTTTTTTAAGGTGCTTTCACTTACCATCTACTATTGATTTCCGATCGAGGCGTGATAAATCATCTCCCAATGTTACCAGAACACCCAGGCTGGTGTATGTCATTGCCAAATGACCCCATTGATAGCATTTGGCGTTGCGTAAAAGTTCTTCATCGTCCGTTTTGATTGATACCGAACGAGAACCCTAATAATTAAATTATAAATTACTAAATGTGAAGTTTTTTTATTTAATTTAATTTGTCCATTTCAATGATTTATTTCAGTAATCCTTTGCATATTATTCTAGTTTTCCATTCTTATTTGTTTTAATAGACATTTATTTAAACTAGCTAGTCCGGCAAATGTGGTTTTGTCTCATTTGCCCAAACGTCACCTACCGGACAAATATATTTACGAACATTTTTATATATTAAGAAGATATTTAAATATATGTACATGTAAATGAAAATATAACTAATAATTTTACCTTGTTATCATTGGAGGGAACTTGTTGAAGTCTATGCTCCATACTTAACGCTCGTATATTTTTTTGGACCAAAAACAGTACATTTCACTGAAGTTTTTTTTTTAAAAAAGCAGTAAATCGATTTGAAAAAGTAGTACTTTTCAAAAAATATTAATAATCATTTCCATCATCGGAATCAGCTTCTGTGGTTGTTTTGTATTTGTCGTTTGAAGAAATTTGACGAAGCAATTCCGACTTCGTTTTGAGGTCTGTGTAGAAATCAACGCATTTGTACTTCAAATTACATTTGACGGTCAGAATCGCCCTAAATGTTTGCACATCTAATCGGGTTTTGTCTGACGTCCATGTTTTGTTCACTGCAGAGATGATTCGTTTCACTGATGCTGAAGTTCCTGGCAAACATAAAATTTATTCAATGATCGTGGCCGTTTCTTTGAATTCGCACTCGGCTTTATTGAGATGAATAAATATCTCCGATCTCCACCGATCCACAATCGAAACATTGCCTTATCTCCGTTGCATAATTTTGTCACGAATGCTTATTTTTGAAGTATATTGAGGGAGAAAAGCAGTACGCAGTATTTGATGTCGAAACACAGTATAGTACTGCGAAAAACAGTACAGATACGAGCCTTATCCATACTAGATCAGTGTAAACCAATAACTTATTGAGTTACGTGTATGAGTCATGACGGTACGAACACAAATCAAAAAACTACCGAAATATGTCTATGCGAGATTTACCTTTACTAGCATTCAAGCTAAGTGGCGTTTTATTTCTTATTGGCGAAGTAAAAAGGATAATAAATCACTGTCAGCGGTGCAAGGTCTTTAAATCATACGTATGGATGATCTAGAACGACGTTCTTCATAGCTTCTGTCTTTGTTTTGCATTACTTTTTATGATTTACATAAATTATCATAAACAACGAAAGTGTGCCATCCTAAAAATGATGATACCATGATCTCATATAAATTGATGCTGAGTAAATACATTTAATTTCAACATTACTGCAGTAGCTCACGGCCAAGAAGAAGAAACAAAAAAAAACCCAATGTACGGAGTCACGTAAAGATAAGACACTGACAAAGGTGAACATAACAACAACAACAATACAGGAAAAATAAATACAAATAAAAAAAATTAAAGTATCTGAAAATTTACAACGATACGCGACAGTCAACCAAGATAGTCAATGAAGATAACATGATGCCCCATGAAACTCACCTGAAAACCCGAACAATTACGTTCACCCGGCTTTGGTATCACCAGACTGCCATACGTCCAATCAATGATGTTTTTGCGCATTTCCGGGGTTAAAAGGTGAAGGGAATTTAAAACATCTAACCCACAAACGGCAAAGAAGGCAATAGTACCTCTGGAACAAAAAGGAAAACAAACCAATAAAAATGAAAGTAGAATTAGTTTTGTGGTTTTCAATGCCATGTCATGTCATTCCTACCTGGTTGAATCATGCGATGCCAAGCGAGCGGGTAGCAGGTTTAGAAATCTTACAAAGTATTTGGCATGTTTGGAAAGCAGAACCGGAGCTATTTCCGTGGGCCCTTCCATGTTTAAAGTATCGTAGGACATGCTGACTAGTCGATTAAAATAAGTTTTCCACAAAAAGAAACTGGATTGCTGCGGTTTACGACGTTGCCGTTAATACGGTATAGTACAAAATGAAAGCGGTTTTTATAACAGCTTCGGCTACTGTTTTTATCTACTTCAGCACTGCGTGTTTATTCTACGACAATATTTTCTAAAGATATTACAAAAAGTATAAAATCTTGATAAAAAAAAACACCTCAATCAACAGAAATTACTAACATATGACTCAAAAAAGTCACTACAGCTGTTCGCCAGCCAACAGCTGTAAAACCACTGATATGTCTAAAATGAAAGACATTGGATACAGCTGAGAGCACAGAGATGCTTCATAAACACATATGTTTTAAGTATAGGGTGTGTCGTGTAGAATAGAATCGCCTTTTTAACCTCTGCCGCCTTTCATTTCAGTTGGCTTTGACTCGGTTCTCTCCTTCGTACGGAAGTTTCATAAGCATTCACCCACATTTGTTGTTAAATTTCTCAAGTTTTGGTTTTCACTAAATTAATTGAATAAAATGCGTATAACACAATTCCTCAGAACGAAACTGAAGGATTTCTCCAACTTTCCAAAGGAATATATTGAGAGAAGTAAAAAACAGGTAAATGAATAAACATGAACCATGTGATACAAAGTCAGATTGATTTGACCGGTTTTGTTTGGATTATGGGATGTGGAGGAGTGGGAGCGAATGTCATCACTGAGATAACAGTTTAAATGTGTCTATTGTATTCCAGGTCTTCTTTGAAACTCCCAAAGGTGCTCCACAATACTTAAATCGTACTGTGGAACGTAAACGTTATCGGTATACCATGAACCGATCGTGGACTGGACATTTTCGTCAGCAAAATATGCCTGGTACTATGCGGAAGAAGGTCTTTGTCACACCTATAGGTATTGTATTAACAACTGTCACTTTTTCTCCCGACGACATTACCACAATAATTGATACTATCACAATTCTTACTTCCAGAGGAATGGAGCTACTTCCGAGGTGATCGCATTGAAGTTCTAGTTGGAAAAGATAAAGGCAAACAGGGTTTGGTGTCACAAGTGATACGTGAACGTAACTGGGTTGTTGTTGATGGTATAAATTGGCATTATCGCATAGTGGGTGGTGAAGGTTCCTTCCCCGGAGTAGTGATCAGATCAGAAGCACCACTGGATGTATGTTGTGTATAGAATTCCCTAACACGAAACACTTTATTTATATTCCATATACCTGATGTATAGGTTACCAAAGATATACGATTGGTTGATCCATCGGATTTGCAGGGCTGTGAATTTGAGTGGCGCTACACGGAAGACGGCGAAAAAGTTCGTGTCTCAATACGTTCCGGACGTTTAATACCCATTCCGGAATCTAACAATCAGTGTCACGATTACAAGACGAAAGGCGCTTACATCGAAAGAGAAAAGGACACTCCAGGTAAAGACTATACACGAACATCACTACAAATAACTGAAATTTATGGAGAGCCTCTCGAATTTTGTTAGAGCAACAATATTTACGATAGAAGAGAATCAGGTTAAATTTGTCGGTAAATAAGGAAGTGATCTACCGCAACATAGCCAATAGGGCTACCGAGTGTAATAAGACTAGCACGCAAGCTGACTATGTGTCGTTATTATTGTCTAATAATCGCCTTAGAAAACAATTCCAGTCGTCCTTTCATGGATAATTTTTTGTTACATTTCAATATTCAGATATCAGAGTTTTCACTACACCGTAGTTAGCAATAAATGAAATCCGTTCAGCGATAACATTGCTATAGTCCTTTCCATGTTTTCTTATTTTCGAACGAAATCGGAACTTTAACTACGAAAAAGAGCAGAGGGCATCCCACAAATACATGTCACAACAACATTTTCTTTAAAACTTGCCTTCAATACGATATATTCCGTTATGTAGATACTGAAACGAATCGTTTAAATAATCTGTTTTATTTATGAATATTATCAACCCATTCATGGGAAGCTTTTTAGAATTGTAAATAATCAAATTCAATGTGGAGATAAACAGTTTGTGAAGGGCATAATTATTAAAACATCACACAGAATGGAAATGTTTCACAATAAGATTGTATTATTTGCGTCCTTACAGCATGTTGATATAATGGTATTTTAAGAAACCTCCCGCTTGGTCATTGTGCGACTATCACACAAACAACCTAGGTTCATATCAATACGTGTCTTTAAATTGTACACCCTGTAGGCGATTACACCAATTATATCGTACACAGCCCAATGATTTAAGATAAGTCCTCCATATGTTCCTATTGGAATGTTGAGTGGAATTCAACTTCAATTTGTTTGGCATATCGCACCTGTTCAACAAAAGGGTAGTAACTCAAAATTTTCTATTTTTCAGTAGAGACAAAAAACTGTTTATGTTAATGTTAAAGGTACATTATACAAAAAAAACTATGCCATCGTAAAGATATCTTGTTAACTACATTAAACCACTTTATTTCGTTAAGTATTTGTAGAAATATAACCAATTTTCGAGTTACTACCATTTTGTTGAAAATACTACTCTGAAACCACGGTCTAAATGTCTGAAACACATGGGCGCAACTAAAAATAAATCTCTTTTGTTAATACATAAGTAGTTACTCTGAAGACATGAAGTGTGACAAACGTTATTTTTTTTGACGAAAGAGTAGACAAACTAATGGGAGATTTTTACAATGGATGGATCATTATGTATCGTTTTTTAATAAAATGTGAACATTTAAAAATTTTGAGTCTATTGTTGAACAGGTGCGATATATATTACATTTATCTCGCTAATGCCAGTAGTAGACGTTGTGGTATTGTTCAATTTAGAATCATAATCTATATCGGTGGGTTATGACTTCTCGGAGGAGCATTTTTAACATTAACTAATATTATACTTAAACATTTTAAAATTTCAATATATTTCTCTTGTTCTTTGCAGCAACTGTTCTTCAGGAAATCACATTTCAGCCTAAACTCTGCACCTTTGAAATGGATATTATGGAAGAAATGGGTATAAAGGAGGATCGTATACCTCAAAAGACCTATTGGTATTAAATAACATCATATAATAGTAATAAAAATCACCGTTATTGTTATATAAAAATGTTAATTAAATTAACCGCATTTCTTATTAAAATTCAAACAAGAATAATACAAAAGAAGACAAAAACCAAAAAACAACAGATGCTATTTTCTCGCCATTGTAAAGATTTCCTCTCGATGATCCCTTAAAGTTTTGGCCAAGTTTTTCACCGTCTCTTCCGCTCTATCGAAGTCCTTTCTCAACGATTTATTAAAAGTCTCATAAAGCCATGCCAATGCTTTGGATATATTCGATTCGTAGGATACAAACACCTTTGACGTATGTTCGTAACGAGCCAGGTTCGCGATGTCGGTGATCATGTATGTGTTACAATGCTTCACCGCCAGAATTTGACGATTACTGGTGTACTTGATCTCAACGTGAGGCAACGAGAGTTGTGCACATTCTAGTGAGACCAATGACGCTTGTAGATCTTTGCGACAGGCTAATGCAGTTTCTATTTTATCTTTTGGATTTCTAAAAATAAGGAAAAATGGAGAGGGGTATGAATAATTTATGCGTTGCGTATGGAAGTGTTATTCGTCTTACATAATTGTTTTAAGTTTTCGCCAGTGTTTAAGGCTTTGTGTCGCCGAATTGGCGCAGGCTCGAAGCAAAAGGCCACATATACGCCACTGCTCCAAAGTACTGCCCAATTTATCTCTCACATCACGGGCAACCTCCAATTGTGAGTCCAGACTTTCCTCTAAACGGCTCATGTAAGTGCCGCCACTAATGAATGCTGAAAGAAACCAATTAAGGTCGTATATATTTTATCTATGCTGCAAATGTCAGAAGTATTTGCAAAAAATTGTCGAATCCCGAATAATGAATGCTGAAAGAAACCAATTAAGGTCGTATATATTTTATATATGCAGCAACTGTCAGAAGTATTTGCAAAAAATTGTTGAATCCCCCACTGTGTGTGTGACCACAATCAATTCCATGCATATGCTTTTCGCCGCGGCAATGTTTTTTTTTGCTTCCTTTATTTGTTCTGTGTTGGACTTAGTGATGATTTGCAACAGCTGTTCATGTTCGAATCAGATCAGCTGTTCCGAAGTGACAAATCGATCGGATCACATTTTCAATACCAAATTGCAGTTCGTTGGAATACTACTTTTTTAGGTGTTCGCTATGTAACTGCGATAAGAGATGGTGTGGTAGGTGGTACGTGCGACTATCACGCAGAAGAACCAAGGTTCGAAATCGGGTAAGACCATCAAACATTTTTCGGCCATGTAAAACTTCTTTAGAAAAACATTAGCCGTTCGGAGCCGGCTTTAAACAGTAGGTCCGGGTCAGTGAGTATATAAATTATATCGTGCACAGCTCACTTATTCGAGAAAAGTACCCCGTCTGTTGCTTCATTGAATGTTAAGGTAAATAAGTAAGTAAGAGATTCTTATATCATGGAAAGCATCATCAGCAACAATAAAAAATAACACTTTTAGCAGATTTATAACTTTACATTAGTTTCAACTTCCAAACGAACTTTCATGAGTAATATAAACGCCATATTCAAGGTCTTACCTATAATTCCATCATGATTTACATAGAGCTCATTCAATTCTGCATATCCCTCCATTAGCGTTTTCAGTCTTACTTTCGTGTGCTCCAATATTTCCGTATAACATCGAAGTGTAATCAAATGCAACGCGGACTCACTCAGCTGCGCAAAGAAATCCTCGTGCGTGGAAGCCTTTTGTACATCAACAATTACGCCTAAATTTAAAGCTAACTGTGAAATGAAAACAAAAACAAATAACGGTAAATAGCATTAATTAACTCTAATTAAAATAATAAAAACAAATAACTAATGCTCTGTAGGGTGGTGGGGTGGCCAGCAGTTGTTTTGTTCTCGATGGCAATCTCGAAAGAAGTCAGAGCTGGGGGTCAGGCACAGGAAGGAGGAAAAAGAATTACATATGGTTTCATGTCGCATTGAATTATTATTGGTGGCACCATAATCCGTGTCTGCCGTTTGTCATGTCATTAAATAACACCGAACAACACACAAATTGCTGCTTTATGATCACGCATCGAAAGTCCACAATTACTTATGGGAAAATTGTGTAAGCCACAATTTGAAGAAAATTAATATTTATTTGGTCCTACGATTTGGGCAGTGGCATCTACTTATCACACGCATTACCTATTGTGACAACTCATGGCCCATTGTCATGCTAATTATCAACATCTAGAGTTTGTAGCTGAGCTAATGCGTCCGAAAATGACTAGGGACGTCAGCATCTCCCCCTTGAAATCTTGACAGAATGTCAGTATCATATCTCCGTGGAACGGTATGAATCGCTTTGCGCTTAAAGAAAGTTGGGAAAAAATTAAATATTTTGGACAATCACTGCACCTGCTGTACACCAGTTTGTTCACAAAGTTCGTGGGATTGGAATGCCAACGGTCAACACTCACGGTGGCCGTCATCGTACGGTGCGCACTGTAGAAAACTCCGCTGCTGTAGCCGAGAGGATTATCTACTTGTCATCGCTATAAACAAACCAACATTTCACGCGTCATTCTATGGGGCAATTTCCTTTGAATCAAAAAAGTTCTGTTTCGACAAAGTCGAAATTTAAAAATCTGTTAAAGATAAACATTTTCAATATGATAAAAATAATTTTTTCAAGTGCAAATATGTCAAGAAACATAAAAACAAAAAATATGAAAATGTTGTTCCCACCTAAAATTGACAAATACGAAAAGTGTCGGCTCTGGAAATATTTCTAAAATATATCTAAACAAACTTTGGGAGGCTTTATCTCCTGAACCTTATCCCGTTGACAGTAAACTGTTAGAATTTGTACCTTGAAACCTACTATAAGGTGAAGATTTAAGTGAAATATAAAATACATTGGCTTAAATTTGATATTTCCACCAAAAATATTCGTTATGGTTTCTATTTAAATTCTGCATAAATTATCCTCCTTAAACTGACCTCAAACAGAATACGCTTTCGAGTTGGAGTAACGTTAAACCTTTATTTAAATTAACTACAGCGGATGGTGTTCGACAATGAGTTCCAGAAAAGACATGGAGATTGACAACCGAGAGTAAATTAGCCAATCAAATCACTGTGTGAGTTAAAATACTTAATACCGACCTAAGAAATGTTTTTCGCTCGAAAAGTTTATTAATCGATTCTAACTAATCGTAGGAATGATACAGAAAACTATTTTGTTCCATCGTATTTATTTTTCATATTAAGATAAATATTAAAGAGAACATAACAAGCTAAGTAATTTTTATTATTATTTTTTTTTTAATTATTAATTTAAAACAAAATTTTTATTTTTCTTTTAAAAACTCCGATTTAAAAAACAATTTCTGTATCCGTTTTTTAAAATCATAATTGTTGGGATCTCAATAACTGTGAAAGTTATGGACGAAAAACTGACGTAGATCAGTACACACCGCACAATTTTCCATAACAGAATGTAGGCGAAATACCAGGGAAGTCGTACTATTTTTCTTGTAGGTCTAGTCGAGTACAACAAGAATCTGTCAGTGAAAATTCCCAATTCAAATTAAAAGGCATAATTTAAACCGCTAACTAACTGTAGAAGTACAATTTCGACCATTTTCCTATTCAGTGGACATCATCTTTATGTTGTTGTCCAGTGTTATTGGTCACAGCGTAATGATTTCCACTGAAATGGTACATTTTTTGGATTTCTGTTTTGTCGGCCGGTGTAATCGGTTCCATAACACAAAAAACATGTTGCATGTCCAATAATTAAATGTGTTTATGAATATAAAATACAAAGTGGATATGCGAAGGGTTCGAACGGAGAGGAAACGCATGTGTAATAGCCTTAAAATATTAAAGTACGTAATACAGACAACTAATTTGATCTATCCACGAAATTAAATTGCACGACAGGAATCTGTTGAAATATTAAACAATTTAATTAATAATCAAATGCGTTATATAAACTAGGTATATACATATATAACAGACTACATATTTAAAGGTTGAAGTTTTAATTTGAAACTATACGCTTTATGACGAGGTTCGTTATAATTTAGTTTCAGCTAAAATTGGAAAGTTTTTATTACGCTTCTTCGGATAAATGTTTGAGGATAGGTAAATAGAAAAACATACATAGATGAACACGGGAATCGAAAACTTACATAGGCAAGTGAAGCATCGGAAATAGTTATTTTTAAAAGGACGTGAAACGTATTTGAATACTTGAGATCTCCAACTGTAACGATCAACTTTAAACATTTTTTAAAGCAATTCCTTTACCCTTATGCGACCAACAATCAAAAATTATTTTGAAATAATATTTTTTTGTTACTATAAATTAGAAGTCTGAATCTGTTTATTATAATAGAAGTTAGAGCTAAGTTAGATCTTAATAATAGAAGTTAGAGCTATACAAGAACGCATTAAAACTACCGATTTGATGGGTCGAGCTTAAGTCCGAAAGATGAAAACACCACTATGCAACGCTGCGAAATAATCGTCGGGGTCAGCGCCCACATCTTTGATGATTATAACTTTAGCCCGTTGTTTTGAGGAATTGGGTTGAGTAGTCGACCATCCTGGAAGTGGTGTCCATCGAAATATTGTATTGTGTTGCAAATGATCCATCTGTCTCCAGAATTACCTTGCAAAGAACTTAACAGTGAGATCTTAAGATGTCCCCATAAAAAATTTTCAATTGCACAACTATTGCAAGAACTGAAAGAACTTAGACCCTACGTCACTTGGTCTTATTTGGCGAGTACCAAATGCACGCAGGGTGTGCATTCCAGATCGATCTAGACCAATATCGTCGAAGTTGAATTTATTACCCGAGAATAGTTTCAATCAATTTACTTGTGTGTTTGTTAGGATTTTGAAAAATTGTGTATTTCACAATAAAATGTAAAAAAATACATAAGATATAAATAATTTATTTTCAGTTACGATTATTTCCAACAACTTATTGAAGATCTCAGAGCCGTACCCAAAAATAGACAAACTATTGTTATTGGAATATGAAAGTCAAGGTTTCAAACAATACATTTAAGAAAGGATGGGAAACTTCTCTCAAATCGGTTAGATAATCATATTACGTCAAGAGCCATAACGTATTTTAGCAATGTCATCAAGTTGATTAACCGATACACCATGGATTTCCCTGTTTGTATGGGCAAAATTATCGATGGGTTCTAAAAATAATTTCAATTTATATAATTGAAATCTAACTATATTAACTTTACACGCGAACCAGTTTACCTTCGATTCTTCCCTAATGTAATGTAAACAAATAATTGACACGGCCGGTACATAAATAACGCTCACAATTGAAATAATATAAATATTGGAATAATTACCTACTCGTTATTCATTTCAACACGAATGTTGGTTGCAGTTTTACAACAAATATGGCAATCGTGGCCAGTTAATATCCTTAGGGAATATTCAGTAAATAACGAGTACTAAGAGTTACATTTCTTTCGATTACCTTGTTGTTTTTTTATTACTAATTACAGCCAATAATAACTGAAAATATTCGAAAAGTCTTTAGCTTTAATCGGTAAAGGTAAAGAACAGGCGCACTGTGGTTCAGAAGAGATTTTCAATAAAACTTGGCCTAGGTAAAATGTTTGAGTTCTGTAAACAAATCCGACTTTAGGTAGTAAGATTTTCAGTTTTTTAAACAACGATTTACTTTTGGAATTTATTGAACTGTTTTCTACACAATTTTGAAGATATTGCAGTAAGGTTTTTTGGTAGTATGAGTGGTTTTTAGGATTTAATGCGAGTCAACCTTATGCATGTGCCAAATACACATTGGTGGGAATAAGTTTGAATTTTTCAAAACAAACTTATTTTAAACAAATGTTTGAAATTATTTAATACTCTAGTAGATTGAAAAGAGAGATGTTTCCGTCTAATTTCTATCTAGAATATTGTTCTTTTTGCAAGATATAATTCACGACAAACCTTTGAAAACTACTTTGTTGAAAAGAATGAACAAATTCGATGTCTCCTGTTCAATGAATTCCTTATTATTTATTGTATAAAAATATTCAATTTGCTCCTTTTTCAGTGAAGAAACACACGTATTTTTTTTTATAATCAGGAGAGATAATTAGAATACACACCGACTTGAAGAGTAAGAGAGATTTCTATTTTAATCGTACGAGAGCTTTCTATGAAGTCACCGGCATATAAAGGCAAAAATTCGAGCTGTTGGGACAAGATAGTGATGTGAACGTCATTCAAGAATAACTGAGATCAACTACTAACTACAAACTCGTGTCTTTGCTGATTGGGTCCTTGAAATGCATGAAAATGATTCGGAATTCCATCGAAAAACCATCTTGACTGATGAGGCCCATTTCCACCTCGGTGGCTATGTCAACAAGCTAATTGTCGCATCTGGGGCTCGGAAAACCCAAGAGTTATTGTTGAGAAGCCTGTTAATCCTCAACGTGTGATCGTTTGGTGCGGTTTATGGTCCGACGGGGTCATTGTAGCGTCGATTCAAGACCTCAATGATAAATTGCGGACATAGGGCAGCCACTTTGCGATTTGGTTATGGACAATTTCATGAAGAGGATATGTTCCTGTAAGCGATGTCGTGGTGGCCATTTGGCTGAAGTTGTTTTTCATTATTAACGGCATACCTTCCTCTTTATTATGAAATAAACATCCGATCATTTACCTAAACAAATTACATTTTTCTTTTAATTCTTTAATAATTTTTGATGGTCTTACCAAAACACGAACCTGAATTTGCCGTATAATAGACACACACTCTACCTATAACACCACGACTGTCCACTTTTCAATATTCATATCTCTCTTACAGAACTCAAAAGAACTCGGAAGTAATTAAAATTTAGCCAGTGGAATGAGCTTCTGGGACACTGTGCGACACTTACTCATTAGAGTTTTTAGGTGAAATAAATAAAACAATTTTTGGGAACAATGACTTCATAAAGATGAATGTAATATAATTAGAATGGAAATAGGGGTCAGGCTAGGCTATGCTAATTAGAAAATTGATAGAAGGTATAGGGTGACAACATGTAACTAATAAAACGAAATTATGAAAAATTGCTGAAAAAAATTAAACTTCAAAAGAGAAAATAACATTTGTTTTCGAATTTGCATTTCATTTATTTAGATATTTTTTTTCAAATATTTTTACTATTAAGAAATGAAGTAAAGCCGAAGAAAAACTGAAGAAAATGTATTGTTTTAGGGAAATACGAAATTTGTGCATATTTACTGAAAGTCAATATTCTAATCTTCATCCGTTTTTAACGTGCTTTCAACACATAAATAATTTGCTGGCTGTTTCCATAAAACAAATTGGTTCATTCGTTACAAATTGTCAAAATTGAAGGCGCAATAAATTGGATTCTTATCAGTAATGAGAGTTTATTTTTTTTTGGAATTGTGTTCCATTTGCCGATATCTAACATATATCTGAAAACCAGAATTGAATAATGTCTGAAATCCATTTTATAACGCTTTGAATATTGACGATTTGTAACGAACGAACAAATTCGTTTTATGGAAACAGGCAGTTGATTCGACAAATGAAAGAACGACATCGATATGCAAACCGAAGTATGTATGTGAAACAAAAAATGTTCATACAGTTAAAAGTCATTTGAACTGCTATTTGTATACGGATTGGACATTTTACCAGCGTATTTTCTTGGAGGGATATGTTGATTGATATCGATTTCGCTATAAATAACCACATTATCTCCGAGAAACCATTTGGGTTCAAAAAAGAACACAGCACGGTTCAGCAAATCGGTCGGATTAAAAATATAATGTTAACAAATAAACGCTTAGGAAAGATTTTATGTGATTTTGCTTTGCAAAAGGTTTGGCACCGTCTTGGACAAATATCTAATAACTGTTAACCTTTTTCTGTGTGAAGCCTTCAAAACTTGTATTATACTAATATATACTTAAAATGCAACCCTCTTGCAGGTTAGCGCCCCAAAGGCACCCGTCCAATGTGGAACGGCCGTCCCTGAAATGAAGTTAAGTGGAAATTACCCATGTCCCTACTACATCCAAGAAATTGTTTAACAACACACACAATGCAATGTAATTACTCATAAACACCAAGTCATTCACACTCTACAGAATAATTCGATTATGAGTTATGATAAGTGAAACAAAATGTGTGTGCAAAACTATGTGCTCCATGTTTGATTGAGTGACGTCAAAGAAGTCTTTGACACACATTTCCTAGAAGTGTATGAGAACAAATTAAGCGAGTTCAGCCCTGGACGCCAATGTCGCAGCATGTGGTGTCGCATGGTGTTAATATTTGGTGTTAATTTAGGAACGTATCTCTCGATGTATTGTTTACACAATCCTGTCTAGAGATTGTTTATTTCATATTAGCAACCTTTGGAATAAATTATTTATTATACATTAGGTAACAAAATGACAGTCATTGCCATAGGGGTGGATGATTTCTTTGCCAAATGATCTTTTTAGGTCATGATACAAAAACATAAAAACTAGCCAAGGGTAGAACCTGTGAGGTCTACATGTATTTGTACCCCCCTACACCACATTGTTGTCTACATTTTTATTAGTGTGAATTTGTCGTTAAATTGTTTAAAACCTTAAAACCTTGTTTAAAACCTTCTTTAAAAGTGTGACTCAGAAAAATGTACTTCACTGCTTGAACAGATTTTTATTAAATTTGGCGATTGTTGGTTTTGGTTATGCTTCGATCAACTGTTATAATAATTTATCTCATTTGTCCATGTTTGTATATAGCCCCAAAACAAACTTAGAAAATGGGGTTTAGTAGATATGAGAGCGGAAAATGTTATCAAATTTAAATTAACATTTTCTGTATGAAGATTTAAATATGAACTAGGGTTATTTTTAAAAATGGCCGATATGGAAATTTTTCATATTGTTTTTAAATTTTTTTTTATTTATTGCTGATCATTATTCTCTATACAGTTTTTGTTTCTGTTGTTTGAGTTCGATGTCATTAGTTCATTTGCAGACGGCAAAAAATGCACGTATTTGGTTTTGTTGTTATTTTTTATATGTATAGTTCAAATACATAATATATCGTCGCCTTAATAAAACAATAGTGTATAATTTTTTTGCCGTTTCGAGATAATAGAGTTTAAAGTTTTTGTGCTATTAGACATCTGGGAAACCAGTAATTTTTGAGAAAATAATCGATGTTTGCAAGTTGTGATCATTTCAATATGTGGAGGAATAATCAGGCTACTAGTAGATGATATTCGATTAATCTAAAAGTGCTTTATTAGGCTATTTTATTTGTTTTATAATATGTATGAAAATCATTATACACTATTTTATTTGAATCCTTTACACCATTTATCACGAAATACATTTAAATTGTCTGACGAATGTTCATGCAGTAAAACAAAGCATTCGTGCTTAACAATCCATTTTATTCATAATTCACAGTAATTTTTTGGTATTGCAATGACACGTTGTTAATTGTTTTGCAATAAAATTTTTACAGTTTTAATTAATTAAAAAATACATGAATAAAAGGCAATATTCATCTACGGAAATATCCTCCTCCTCATCAGGCTCATCCAAGCAATTTTTATTTCCACTGTGTTGTAGATTAATATAAAAATAATGAAATTCTTTGGGAATGACATTTTTGGTACACAGCCCCTTAAGATCCTTGTACTTTAAGGAAGATATAGTAAGCTGTTGCTTACATTTAGAGCACAAATTTCGGGTATCACAGCTATTAGTGGTTGATTTCTTCCTCTTACGTTGCATAATGTCAATTGTTTGCCACTCGGAGTCCCAATTCTCTTTGTAGAGCAGCAAATTAGGATTAACTTTCTCCACTTTAATTTGCTTAATCTTCAACCAATTCACTGAGCTGTTTTCGTTATTAGTTTTCAAATTGTGCCCCAATCTGCTGAACCATTCCTTGAGATCATAAATGTCGTACCAGGAAATTCTTTTCACAATGTATGGTTGTTTTCTTCGGGCCAATCGCAAAATCGTTGGCCATTCCTCGGGAGAGTAAATGGATATATTTCGTTTGGCCCATTCAATTGTCGACTCCATTTGTGTGTGGCCGCTCTCTAAATACTTTAACGTGAAATACTTCAACTTACGAATTACATAAAATAGCAGTGCTGCAATATAACGATTCCTATTCTGCCCACCACAACAATCAGAATACAAAATTACATCCGTTACATTTTCGTCAAATGAGCTCAACATTTTGATAATTGAGGTCCCAATCTCGTCCGAACCTCTTTGTCCCCGCGTTTCATCCCACAAGAAACAGTAGCCTTCCTTCGACGCAATATCGAAAAAAGTATTATTGAAGCTAGCAAACTTCCTTGAATAATACAATGAGCTTACATTGCTGCATGGGGTTGTCAAAACAGATTGTAAGTCAAAAGTAAATACTCTCAATTTGTTATTAATTTTTGCCTCTTCTTTATCGGCCTCCTTTTCTTCCCTAGCCATCTTCTTATTTTTATTGTACGCTTCCTGCAAAATCTCCTTGTCATCAGAGTTACGATATCGTTCGCATGTGTAGCATTTATCCTTCTTCGGCTTATGAAAAATATAATTATATTCGTTGCAGAAAATACGCCTGTACATACTTTCCTTAATGGAATTGCCTTCATGCTTTTCATTAAAGAGTTGAAACATTTTTGAAATGTTTAAATTAGAAGCAAGATATAACCGTTTTGATGGCGAGCGAGTGTAGTGGCTCTCCACGGCCGGAAAGGATTCAATATGCTCTTTAATGATTCTTTTAGTTTCTTCATCCTTTTTTTGATGACAACCATGGTGTCCACGTTTATCTATAACTTCATGACATTCACTTTTCTTTATGAAAACCGAAATAGCTCCATCAGATATATTCAGTGTTTTCATAAAGAACTGCTTGCATACTTGCTTAGACCTCAGAGTGTATGTTAGAGTCTTGTCTCTTCGGGAGCCGGCAACAATAGCCCTCTTGCATTTCTTTATTTGTATGCACTGGCTTAAGTACAACTGTTGTTTTGTGTAGTCAGAAAGTTCCCAAAACTCGGCGTTGATCGCAATACGTTCTTCATTGTTAATTTGCTCAAAGTATTTACATATTATGTAACTAGTCTATGTCTTCCCTCAGAAAATTCTACAATATATCAAAAAGTTGACAATAACAGTGTAAACTGATTTTAAGGTATTATTTACGTCAACCATAGAACACACAGAGAAATGTTGTGTGATATATAAAATAGTGTATAAGTGTCATACGGATTGACTCGAAATAATATATTGTTAAAAAATAGTGTATATCAATATACGTCGTTTTTCGTTTTTATTTGGTTGTGAAAATGGATTGTTTTGAATAATAAAAATAGTGTATGCTTTTTATACACTATTTTTCTTTGAAATTATATTTAGAGTAACAACTAAATAAAACACCATACCAGCACTTATTATGCAATAAAAAAATAATGGTGTACATGCGTATACACTATTGTTTTATTAAGGCGACGATATTATTATTTTGTTTTATTGGTCTTTCAAGGATTATCCAATCCAAATCTCATGGATTTTCTAACTTTAAACATCTGCTTTAAAGCCCCCTCTCACGCAGCTAATGCCCTATCACACAGGAACAACACTTGCAGGAAGATTATTCCATCATCGATCCGCCCCATCGATCGCCTTGGAAATATCCAGAGCCACGACCTTGCTTTCACCAAGGCGTTGAATGGATCTATCATACCGAAAGGAACGCCATCAGGTATCCAATACATCGATTTTTACGGAAGCCCTACGGTCGATCATTCAGAAGGCCGTTAGACTCTAGATACTTTACCAGCTCTCCATAACCTTCGAGAGGGCAGAACATATTAAAATTGGGAGGTAATTTGCAAGATTTGTAGCTTCACTTTTCTTGGGGATCGGCTGAACATTGGCAAACTTTTCAACGGGAAGAGTAACTACCAGCAGGGTACGCAATGATCAATGGACGAGCTAGTGTCGAAGAGCATATAGGATAAGAGCTGAAATACCATGCGGCCCCGGAGTTTTATTTTCGTTGAGATCTGACGTTGCGTAAGTTGATAGAAACGTATTAAGACCCGTGGCTACAACCAAATCAATGTCTATCGTCGTGTGGCAGTCTGGCCATTGCCTGTCTTCTGGATCACCCTAACGATATTTCCTTTGTATATTTATTATTTATCTATCTATCTTCTATCTATCTATCTATCTATATATATAAAAATGGATGTGTGTATGTATGTAACGTATGGACTCGAAAACGGCTAGACCGATTTTGATGAAATTTTCAGGGAATCTTCCGAATAACCCCGCGAATAACATAGGCTACACATTGTATGGATTTATCTACATTTAGGGGGTGAAAATGGCAAAAGGGATAAAAACTCCCCTTTCCTATATAAATATGTGTAATACAACACTAATGTTTGCTTAGGGCCAGCAACGCGGACCGGGTCAGCTAGTTTATTATACATCATTTAAATTTTGTCTGTTCGTAAATGAATATGTCAACTCTATTCAACTCTATTTAGTGGATCTTCTGAGGTTAAGACTATCCGATTTTCCTCCGGAGTTCAAAATATCGTCAATCAAGGAGATGTAGCCATGAAGCGTATATTAAATGTCGTATTTCTTTTTCTCCCACTGTGGATGCTTTACCAGTCCAATTGCCAATTAGTGATAATATTATGATTGATGAAGTGTCCCCTGCCAATGTATCTGAGCCCACGACAAAATACGAATCCGCCTGAAGTCTCTACTTGATGGCATAAACTGTGTCTACCTCTGTGATTGTACTGGTGGATGCCCCAAGTTTTGGAAAACAGTAGAATTGCCGTGCCCCTCAAAAACGCGGTGCTGGATCATCCGAAAACGTTAGATAATCGATTTCCCCGGGTAACGCTGGGAGGGATTTTCGAAATTAAATTTTTTTGCTTTTTCGGAACACGTTGAATTGAAAAACGTGAATTTTGCGGCTCATGAAAAAATAAAATCGGCTAATTTGTTATTGTAAAATAAAAATATTAAAGGTGTTAAATCACAAGATCTCGGTGGCCAATTCGAGAGATAACACGGCAACTCGGAAACTTTTTAGTTTGGCGAACTGTGGGAAATGTTCACCATTTTTGTAGGGAATTTTAATTATTTCAGTGCGTTGTTGAAGCGAGTATGGCGTAGTTTCTACTTGGCAAATGTCAAAGAATAATGGCTTCAAAAGTGGCAGCTACCGAAATATCGGGTAATTCAAAATAACACCTCTTGTTAGAGAACCCTGTATTTCCCCTCAACGTTCCATGGTAGAACATATGGGCGATATAATTTGTAGACCCGCTTACACGGACCTACTGTTAAGGACGAACGTCTAATGTAATTTCTAGAGAAATTTCATATGACGCAGGGAGTACTCTTTTGCTCTAAAACTTGCCGGCATTTCAGTCTGAATTTGTTGTGTGTTAGTCGCCCCTGTTCTTATGGTTCTTTTAAAAGTATGCCCATACAAAAAAGTGTGTAGCCTTAAACGCAGTAAGGTATCCTCAATTTTTTCGTAGGCACGGAAATATTCAGACGTCAAGTATATTGTGACCAAATGTTTATTACTTTTGGCTAAATCCGTCTGCCGTCGAAAGGAGTGACCCATTGATTTGAAATTATAAAAACCCTAACTGAGTTTATATTTAAAAAACTTCAAAATTACCACTACGCAATAACTTAATTAGGGATGTTCACCGTTGACGTGCAGATATACTTTAAAACATTACAAGTTATATTTTTTATTGTTTAGCAAGTCTGGCATTAACGTGTACAACGTACAATGTAAACATTGGCTACACCCCTAATTGTACTTCCCACACAAATAAACCACTTCGCTGCTTTGTAATTTTCTTGAGGAATGTCCGGAGCAAGTATATTTGTGCACCCGACTGAAACCGTTTTACAGGTTTTTCCCTGAAAATTCCTTCTATTCTTCCTTTAAATAATCAAAGTAACGTTGAAAACAATCGCTGAGGATACACAATAATATTTGACAAATTGCCTTCATAAGGACAGGTTGTTCAACAAGGTAAGACATGTTAAAACAGAAATTATGAATAATTTTCCTGTTCGTTACTTACATTAACTAAATCCTGCGAAGGCGTTTTCGCCACCATATTATTAGAGGGTAATAAACGTGGCGCACCGAAGCCCATTCCACCACCACCATTTGCCGATACAGAATTTGTCGGGAGCGGAAGAAAGGCACTTTGTTGGCCACTCCATTTAGCACCTCCACTGCCACGAATTGCCACGGCATTGTTGTTGTTGTACGGCAATGCTTGTTCAGACGTGAAGCCATCAATGTACATTTCATTGCCATCCATAACATGTGAAGGCAACAAAGGCTGTTCTTGGTCGAAAGATGTTACCGGGGCTGAGACAGTGGCCTGATTGAGCAAAGGCTGTCCCACTCGAGCTGAATCTTTGAGAAGCCTTGCATCGAATCCTAGCAACTCGTTGCGCTGACTTTGAAGATGTTCTATCCAGGCCTGGCAGGTGGCCAGTCGGGGACCCGGACAGGTGCCCTCCAATTTACTGATTTTCTCATCCAAACGCACAAATTCCCGCACAACATCCGAGTGGTTCTAAAAATGGCACAAAAGGGGAATTTCATCATACACACACACACACACTCACGAATCGCAATCATATTCACGTGTCCCAAAAACCAAGTTCACCGTTTTCTTTGTCAACAAACAGAAATGAAATTAATGTGCTTTTAATTACCGCTTGCGACAAAGGCCACTGCGAGGGAGGCAGGGCCATTCCGCCAACGCCGCCAGCGGCTCCACCACCGAGCGGTTCATCTAAGACACTATTCGTATCCATTGAAGAGTTACAGCCCATCATTTAGATCACTTGCGCGATTAAAATGAATTTCTATGAAATCATGCTTTTTGCGCAATTTCATCAATTATTTCCGTTTTTTAAAATTTACTCAGGAAAATTCACCAAAAAATTCCACTCCTTTCTTTTTGACGACGGAAAACGTTTTCGCTTGACTACCGTTACTTTGGGTCACGTTTGTCCGATTTCACGTTTACTCCTCGAATGAACTTAATAAACATGGAACAACCTACAGTAAATAATAAATTACATTTCCATACATGCACGTTTGTTGTTATTTTTTTTTACCCCCAATATACGAGGGTGGTGTGATTAATTGAACAATCTTTTTAATAAGCCAAATGGTTTATAATTTTTAGTGGCAGCAAGATTTCCTAGACTTTAGTTTCTACACGCTGAAAATATGTTTATTTAAATGTTGGCACACAAGTATATCGGGTGTTTGGAGCTTGTATTAAGTAAAGCTTATTTGCCTCTAAACAAAGTTTATTTGGCTGCAAATGTAACTCATTTGCTATTATTATTATGTATCTGGCCAGAAGTAATAGCGTGTTTGATAAAAAAAATACACAATAAACTTATTAATAATTAAACTGGGTGGTCCATCTGGTGGACACTATCATATATTATTTTGATAGTGATAGCTTGAACAACTTTGGGAAATAATTATTATTTCCAAAGTCAATCCAGTGTGGCATTTATTAAGAGCATCCGTATTTTTTATCTCGGGGTCTATGTTAACAACCAATGTGAGGATAGTAAAAACCAGAAGCCAATGCATCCTATGATAGTGACGAGATTTTGGAGCGGTGGCATTATTACTATATTTTCCTTCTAAAATGCAGTAGGAATCGCCATTTCGGTTAACGGTGTGCGTAACAGACGCAAGATAAATAATTATTTGTGGTCGGACATGGAAAACACTGTGTTGGAAAAGGTTTGGTTTCAGCAGTCTGGGGAGTAATGCCACAGAGTCCGCTCGATAATCGATCTTTTGCCCACCAAGTTCAGTAATTGCCTCGGCGATGTAAATTTTCCACCTCGTATTTGACATTTTTTGTATGGTATCGCGAAGGACCGATGTAATGCGAATAATTCATTAACCTAAACCGTCACCCAGAGCCAAAAACCACATGACTTAAATCCTGTTCCAAAAATAATGGGAAAATGTACTCATTGCATTAAACGAAAAGAAAGAGTGATGTTCTAGTTCACATTTTTTAATTACAAAAAAGTTGTAATTGGACCTCTCTCTATATCCATTGATCTCATGGGTCACTAGTGCCCATAGACAAGCCGATTTATGAAACCTGTATTGCGTCCATGATCACAAGTTATGATAAAAGCTGATACAATAAAGTCTTGTAAGACTAAATTTTAAAATCTTTTGAACCAGTCTGGATTTTATTTTTCGTAAGTTCTAATGCAAATTATAACATATGGCTGACGGTCTTTTCGACTTCCTGCACCTGCTCTCATGACAATGAGTTCACCAATGTTCATGTTGCCACCCTCGTTTACTAAACTTTCCTATGAGTTGAAGTGCGCTTTACTTTATGTGACTTCATAGCTCAGACATATAACACAGAGAACTTTTCTAACGCATATACAGACACACACACCGTTAAACTAACAACAGTATTGCCAACACGATGTCCCACGATGTTTTAGAAATCTCTCCAACAAGAAAAAAAAAAGAAATTGTGTTCGTCTTTTGAATTACAAAATTTGGTAATCAATAAGTTATTATAAAACCAAAACCACTATGGTATTTATAATATGATGTACCCCAATGACAGCACCGTGGTTTTGCGTCCAGGCTGTACTGCATACCATTAGTGAATGTATCTGTTAAGCTTATTGGACCAATGTAGTTCCAACTTACTTATTTATGTCTCTTAACAATCCATGAAGGAACTGAGGGGGAAATTCTCCCGAATCATTGAGTTCGGCACGATATAGTTTGTATACTCCCTGGCCGGGATCCACTAAGGGGGGCTCGAAATGGCTAATGCTTTTCTAAAGATTACTCTCTTACTCGTAAAGTTACCAGCATTTACGATATGGAAAACAGCCGCTGAAAAATGTTTGATGGTCTTACATTTCTTACCCAACGATATTTCCGACGAATTGTCCATAATTTGTATCTGGCAAAAAGTGTCAGGTTTTTAACTGACACACAGCGGATGACACCAATAAATGCAAGGCACCATGTTAGCCATCGGAAATAATGGTATTGGAAGGAGAGAAGTTGTGGGGAGTCGTGTTTGTTGGCGTTTGACTTAAGTTTGAAAATGTCACAATGTCACAACTTTCATGTACAGTTCGGCTGAAGAACGAATTTTCTCCATAGTCTGTCGTTCGGTCAACCGACCAACGATAGCCGCGTAACCCGACTGAAAGTCCTAATAGTTATCAGGTACTAAGCGACGGAATATACAGTGATATACAACCCACGTTCCCACAATATAGTTGAATACCCTACCATTCCCAGTAGATTGCGTCTTTGCTCACGACATCCACAAGAATATGTGTTTCTTCAAAATAATGAAGTTTTTCTTTGGATCTATTGGAAAATGTTGTATTTGTTTAAATATTGTTTTAGTCTGTTAAATGGACAATATTTCTCTTCTGAGTAATTTGGTCTATTTTCAATTCTAATCGATCTATACCTACAAGACACATACCATTGAAGTTGGACTATGACACTTGTTCGGTCAATAGAAAACATTCCATATCGATTTGAAATTTTTACTGGTTTATTATTATTTTAGAAAACTTTCCAAAGATGAATCATACATTTGGGGAGCTATTCTACTCATTTTTATACACTCCATCATAGGATGGAGTATATACTAAGTTTGTCATTCCGTTTGCAACACCTCGAAAGAGTGATCTGCGACCCTATAAAGTATATATATTATCGGTCAGTGTAACATTCTAAGACATTCTAGCGATGTCCGTCTGTTGTCTGTTGAAATCACGATAGAGTGCGAACGACCAACGCTAGGAAGATGTTTTTTGCCCATAAGCAGGTTAAGTTCGAGAATGGGCAATATCGGACCAAAGGGGAAAAAGTTCCCCTTTACGGGACTAAATATATCTCGGCCATAATCAAATTTTTCAAATATTTTTTTTCACTACATCTGATTTTTTTTGGTAAAATTGTTCTAAGTTTATATAATTTATAGATGGGGAAAAAAATCCCAAAAATGGGCGTGCTCATGGGTTCCGTGGACCCTTGGGGCCCAAAAAAGGGCCCATGATAAACATGCGCATATGGGTATCGAAGTGCAACGAAATTTACTCACGAACCCAAATATGCCTATATTTTCATGATTTGCCTAAATTTTTTGATCCGGTTTCTCGGACTATCGGGTCACCAGCGGCCCAATGTCCATGTTTGTCCCTTGACAAACATGGACATATGCGTATCGAAATGCAACGAAATTTTCTCGCGAACCCAAATATGCATTTTTTTTCATGATTTGGATAAAATTTGTGATCGGGTTCCTGGGACTATCGGGTCACGAGCGGCCCAAAAACCGGCCCCTGACAAACATGGACATATGGGTATCGAAATGCAACGAAATTTTCTCACGAATCCGAATATGCGCCCATTTTCATGATTTGGATAAAATTTCGGTTCGGGTTCCTGGGACCATCGGGTCACCAGCGGCCCAAACACCGGCCCCTGACAACACTTTCAATGCACTTACTTTCTTCATAGTTTTCTTATTTATTGACTTTTTAAGGATCCATGATGGAGGGTATATAAGATTCGGCCCGGCCGAACTTACTATTTGTCCACTTGTTATTGTTAAGTATGTTTTCTTGTCGTTATTGTGAAGCCAACGTTTTGTTTCTAGCAAATAAAGTAGCAACTATTTTTAAAAATATCGATTTTGACTTTTGACTTTGGACCACCACAAATTGTTACACTCAAGAGATGTTAAAGAAAGCGATACTGATTTGGAAAGGAGGAAGGGTTCTTCGTTTTTGTGGGTAACTTTAGCCCCTTCAGAAATTGTACACTTCGAAGATAGGGTACATTTGGTGCACTAATTCCACATTGTTAGTTCGAAATCCAGAATTCATTATTTTTTTTTGGCGAATTTTATATTATTAATGGCGAATTTTATTTCGATCGGACTTCATTTACCGGTGTTATGGCCAAAAAATTCGGTCATCGGAGAATTTAATGTACAAAACCCTATTTTTTTAACCTAAAAAACCCTTCAGGTATAAGGTGTAGTTGGTACCACATAAAATAGCCATGTTTGTATCAGAAACGAAAACACAATTACAAAGCCCCTCTGCAAAAATTGCCCAAAACTATCAACACAAACACTTTTTCCAGTGACAATCCCACAAAAGGATTTTCCTCCCTCGGGTTGGCAATACTACTTTACGGTGAGTTCGCTCTATTGGCATGTACATAAGTTTGTTTTGTTGACCGCCAATACAAATAGAAACAACACACAAACTCACTCACACGCATTCACTCACACTCCCTGCGCCACCATACAAATGAATAAATATTTACTTACACATGAACAACATGCGAAGAGTGACAAAAACTAAAAACAACTCTTGTGCTCGTTGGCTCGCTCAATCGGTGAAAGTGTAGTTTCATTTTTCATGAGTGTGTAACAATGAAAAGTGCATGTTTCGTTTATTTGTCGAAATACATACACACACACGTGCACGTAATTATTGATGTCGGTATGGCCCTCGTAGTTTGTATTGGTGTTTCGTTTAGAGTTATGCTCACATACAGGTGTTCATATTTGTAAGAATGAGTGGCAGAGGAGGGCAAATTTACATTCCTATTTGGGCCGTAAGGATGCGAATTACTCATTTGTATGAGGGACCTAGTCAGAGGACAATTGATTTAACTCCAGTTATTGGAAATGCTGTGCTGTAACCTTGTTTCGACAACAGTATTTAAATACAGAGATATTTACTCTTCAGTTGTTTATAAACAATGGCTTAAGGTTCGTACCCTCAAGGCAACAGGCAGCCCAAAGAGGCATCTGTCGCTTACTTTGAGACAAGGAAATTAAGAAAAGCCCAGGATATTACCGGATATTGTCGGGGTAGCATTTCCCACAACGAAAGGCAAGGGTTGCCCTCTCAACGATATATCCAAATCAGGTCGAAAGCAACATATGTGCTGTGAGACATAGGCTACTGAGCTCAAACGGGGCAAAATATCGGTCAGTTTAGCCAGCGATCTGGAGTTTGATAACAATTTTATTATTTTATTAAAAAAAAAATATCTAGCACAGCTCAGTGATTCTTTGTGTTTGGCAGATTTTCTGCACTTTTTCTTTTGTGGAGTTAGATAAGTTGGCCATTGATTAGCTAATATACGCATTGGAACACTTAAATGGGACCGAGTATTTAGAAGAGAGGGCCAAGTAGATGTTCCAGATTTACAAGGACTCCATATCTGGAGGGCCATTGATCTCACGTCATTGCATTATGGCCATATTTGTTTAGGCGATATTACTAAGTCATGAAAGAAGTTTCAGTGGTTGATTATAACTAGACAAATATATCATATGCGTATGTATGTTGACACGTATCTATGTGTGGGTATTAGGGTAGAACGGTTTTTTTTTCAATAATGCCAAACTTTCCCAAAGCAACTCGGATAATTAGCCTGATTTAATGGCCCAAAAATGTTAATTAGTGACAATTTTGAAGTTTCTGCTTCATCTCAATGTCTATAAAAAGTGAAAATTTCGGAGTTATCCTTTATTGTTTATAATTTCAACTATGTAATGTTTCCGACATTGATGATGACTTCCGTTGCACATATCAGTCAGTTTTCCACAATCGTTCCACACTAATGTACCACAATATATGTAAATTAACTTATTAAGAATAATAGGTGTGCATGTAGATTTTATGTATTGGGTGGGTTTAGTGTTTGTTACAATTAAACGTTTTTGTGTGCCACATTGTTTCAACCGATGATTTATTATTTCAAAATGTTGATCAATTAATTGTTACTATACGACACTTTTGTATAAAGACCGACTAGACTCAAAAAGCTGATGAATTAATTGTAACTATCCAAAATTTCTTTTCATTTCGTCAATATACGTTTTAGACGAATTTCTTTTGTAAAAAGCCGAAACTGAGCAGGTGTTAAAGAACGTATAGCAAGAACGGTCGCAATTTAAAGAAGTGGGAAAATGCTTACAAATGTATGGACGCATATTCTAAGCGGAGGCGTGGAAAACAATTGAATGTTACTAGTTCTGTTTAATATGATGCCCACTGTAATTTTCTAAGGCTTTTAATTACAAAA
Source organism: Hydrotaea cyrtoneurina (assembly GCA_958296145.1). Lineage (NCBI taxonomy): Eukaryota > Metazoa > Arthropoda > Insecta > Diptera > Muscidae > Hydrotaea > Hydrotaea cyrtoneurina. Next base: position 42,144,582 of record OY282514.1, on the reverse strand, counting down.
TAGAAATAAAATTGAAATGCAAATAGGACATTTAGAAAATCTATCACAAATGAACCGAACAAATTTTAAATTAATTGGAACCTACAGATAAAATATTTGGATATATTTGGGGAATGTAAAATATTAAGAGAACCAACTTTTAATCCATAGAAACATAATATAGGGTATTCCAACAAGAGGTGTTATTTTGGTATTCAAAGAAAAAAAAAATGTTTTGAGATAAATGATCGGATGCCGTTAATAATGAAAAACAACACGGCCACGCTCAGAGGACCATATCCTTTTCATGAAATTTTCCATAACCTTTAAAAGTGAAAGTGTGACACGCCGTCTTGTTGAAAGTAAATGTTGTCCAGATCAATATTATCCAACTTCGACCACAAAAACTCATTAATCATCTCTCGATAGTGCAATCCATTCACCGTAACTGTTGATCCAACCAGATTTTCGAAAAAGTAAGGTCCAATGACCAAGCCGCAACAAACAGTCACACAAACTCTTGGATTTTCCGAGCCCCACATGCGACAATGTTGCTTGTTGACGTAGCCACCGTGGTGGAAATGGGCCTTATCAGACAAGATGGTTTTTCGATGGAATTCCGGATTATTTTCATGCATTTCAAGGACCCAATGAGCAAAGACACGACATTGTTGATGATCGGCCGGCTTGAGTTCTTGTGTTAACAGAACTTTATAAGACTTGAGACCCAAGTCTTTATGCAAAATATGTGGAATCCCCAATTCCAAAGAACGACGGGGAATGGACGATCCTGAGTTTTCTTCAACACTTTGGGCTAAGTTCAGTTAAGTTGGCTCACCAACCAGTTGCTGGCCTTGGCCTGCTTAATAAATGGTTTCCAAGCACTTCGGCCCTGTGCGTGATCTCTTCAGTTCGTTATATCAAGGATTTGCATGTCTTTTTACACTGGGTCCATCCACCTGAGTCTCGGTTTTCCCAGTCTGCGCTATACATGGTAGTTATCATCTCATTATTTACGCCAAGTTCTTGTCATCTTATTTCCTGAATGATGTCAGCACTACATTCTTCGAGGACATTCGCCAGTTGGATGCAGGCAATTGGTCTCAATGTCTGTGAGACATGTCTGTGAGACATGAATTTCATGTTAAAAAAATATTTAATTTAAATTTTTTAATTAAGGAATTCTGTGTGGAAAATATGTCTTGAAATTTATCGAAATTTTGATTTATATTATTTGTAGACATAAGTTGTTCTGTAAAGATTTGTTATTGACTATTGAACTATTGAACAAATAAATAAATGGATGTATATACATTAGGGCGGTTCAAATTTTTTTCGCGTAAAGCGTATATCATTAAAATAATCTACAGGTAATTCTAAGGATATTTCACCAAGAAATAACAGATCTAAAATAAATCTCTAGCTCGAGCAAATGGATTTGGTCCTTTTCTATGGAAGAAAAAAAATCAACAAAGCATATAGTTAAAACGAAAACTACGGGAACTTCTAAGAATATTTTACAAACAATTAGGGTGTTCACAAGGGTGTCCTAAGTGTTGTAAGTGTCGTACGTACTAAAGCTGTACAACTATTGTATATTTAAGCGCCCCGGTAGGCGAGTTGGTAGCGTGCTTGCCTATCAGCGTGGGGGTTGTGGGTTCGATTCCCACCAGAGGCTTTGGTCTGTCGCTGCAAAAATCTAAACATATGGTCTGTGTCACCCGGTTTACCCTTGGACCCAAAAATTAGAATATAAATTTACTTTGTATTGTAATTAATAATAAATAAATAAATAAAATAAATATTGTATATTTTTTGTTGATATTTTCCATATAAAAGAATTGTACGACAGTACAACGTTTGGATATATGTTTTGAAATCGTACTAAGGGACAGTGATGGAAGAAATGGTACATTTGTATAATTTTTGGTACAATTGAAATTATTTGGTATTTATTTATTTTTTATTATTTATTATTTTTACATTTGACGTTTGAAAATGTACGTTTCTTAGATGTCAGTACATACACATACGACAGGTTGTTCACATACGTACTATTGTAGGTCTCGTACTTTGTTACAACTTACAACATTAGTACACCTTGTGAATTCCCTAAATATTTCATATTTTAGGTCACATGTTACCAAAAAAGAAACAAAATTTCAATACTAAATTCTGACATAAAACCACCAGAAACATAATTAGACCAGAAACCAATTTCATCGGAAAAAAGTTTGTAACTGTTGATCTAGTAAACATTTTTGAGGCAAAGTTGTAGGCAAGGAGAAGAGGATCATTTTATGGTGTTAATATTAAAAAACCAGACAATTTGTTATATTTTCGAAATATATCCAAAGATGACTACATTTCGAATTTTTATATTTAAAGGGAGGAAGGTTTTTTCATAATTTTGTTTTAGATTTTTTTTTTTAAAAAACTTGACTTATTTTTAACTGCCTGTTTCCGTAAAACTAATTTGCTCGTTCGTTACACATCGTCAATATTGGAATCGTTATAAAATGGGTTTCAGACATTATTCAATTCTGGTTTTCAGATATTTTTTAGTTATCGCCATAAGGCACACAATCCCAAACGATTAAGCTCTCCTCACTGCAACGAACGAACAAATTCGTTTTATGGAAACAGGCAGTTAATATTCACAAATTTCATATTAAATAATTTCCACTAGCTCACATAATGCATTTAATTTTAAAGGTTGGTCTTTACGAAAAATTCAACAATATTTCGCAGAACTCCTTAGCCCTGATCTTTCTACCGGAGTCTTGGTCGTCCCATTTTGCGTCTGGGATTTCGACTGGTTTAAGCGCCAACTCCCGACTACATCAGATCACTGTTGTTTAGTAATCCATAAACGATATTCAAATGTCTGCACTACCTCAAAGTTGCAAATAAAAGCCTCTAATCTGTCTCTCAACGTATCTGTCACATGTCATAACTGAAAATAACTGCTTAACTGAAAATAATGGATAAGTGAGTATTAAATGACTTGATTGTCCGATTTTCGTAGTTTTAACAAGAAAATAAATTAAATAAATTGAACACAAAATAAAATTCTCGATGAAATTAAAGTGCTCTCCAGTAAACGTCATTCCAGAAATCGGTGTAGATTCATATCTCTTTGTAAAATGTTTGTAAAATCAGAAAATAACATTCCTTCAATTACACCCTGGACATTGTCACCGCTGACAACTAACACAAGAACTTTCACTTTCAAAAGAAATATTACATTGCTGTCTCGGTTAAACATACTCAAGTGGTCTACACTAAAAAATCGAGGCAGCAATCAGTTTAACTAAAATAAATTTAACAATTGTTAAATTGTCAGTGTTTTTTTTCTATCAACCGGTCAAAATCGCTGCAGCCTTTAAATCAGCTCATATCAGCAATCCGGTTAGCTAAAATAAATTTAACAATTATAGCTAATGCCAATTGTTAAATTTTTCAGCTGGTTAGTGTTTTTTTATCACCTGGTCAATATAAAAGGCATTAGCTTTCTTTTGCTAATGCACATTTATTTACGTACAATACTTACCGACAATCCTTGGTTGATACATGTACGATGAAATATTTATAGAACCAACTTCTAAAGTCCCAAATACCCAGTTTTTGTTAAGTCTTAAATAGTATTCAATTAGAAGCATCAACATTTCTATATAAATCCATGATTTCAACTTTCTGACATCGTGCCAAAATTGTCATCATAAGATTTCTCGCACATCTAAAAGCACAATACATTCTTAGGTATGTATTTGGCAGACAGTAGAGTGGCTTGGAAAAGGCGAACGTGCTTCACGGCGTATGATATATATTTCAATGCAACATTTTAAAATTACTCATACGCACGGCAAACGCACTTATGGTGTTTCCTCCTCCCCCCACAAGGAGAACACTTTTATTGCGAACATTATTTTAATCCCCCGCCCAGAAATGCAAATTTAATGGATTTCTTTTGTTATGTGTCGCCAAAAGAAAACTACTAGATATAGAAACAGGGGGTGTGGATAACAGAGAAAAATAAAAAACGCTTATCACGTCGATGTGTATGGCCAAAATTGAAAGAAAGCTCGGTTAACGACAACACGTAAATAACACTTGTTGCCACAACAATGAGTGCACACACGAAATTGTACAAAGAAAATACGAAATAAGTTTAAAACCAAAAAAAAGAAAGAAATCCCAACCGGAAGTAAAATCACAGAGCTTGCTTGCAAGACAAGTATATGAGACGTAGATCATAGTAGAGACACGTACACATGTGTGTTTTTTGTGTTCCTTAGTCCTTTGGCAGTTAACCTTCCATCGTGATTTCATAGTTTATCACGTTTGTGTTGAATGCACGACTTTCAGCTTGAGAAAAATGGGACAAATGGCAAAGGACTCAGTTGAAGGGCCATTATTCAACAAAAGATTAGAAAGACGGCAATGGTTGTGAAAAAGACCACACAGGGAACACATATGAAATGTTTAAAAAGAATGAGAGGCGTAATTGAAAATTGAACCAAAGAAACTATGGTGACAAGCGGCTCAAAAGTGTAACACATAGAAATATTCACATTACACCCCAAGTGTCTTTGAACGAAATTCGATTCATGACTTTCTAAATCATTTGAGCCATATCCCTCTGTACGTCTGTCTGTCCTGCTGGTACGCACGATACCTTTCGAAAGAGTTAAACAATCACTCTGAAATTTGGTATGGCTTAATATTTTCCCAAAACTGCTTACGGGATTGCATATGGGCTATATGGCCACACCCCTTCGGGTACCTCCCATACAAATCTGTTATTTCGCCCACTTTAGAAATCGTGAAATAATATCAGGACGACCAGTTCGATCTTGGCCAAATTTTGTATATAGTAAAACTGTAGTTAGACAAAGTTTTGGAAAAAAACTTGGAAGTCTGGCAACTCCCCGTCTGGTATATCCCACACAAACGTACCATCCCGCCCCTTATAAACCGTGTAATAATATCAATATGCCCTACGCGATCTTGCCGAAATTCTGTATTTAGTAAAGCTATGGCTAGACAACGTTTTGGACCAAAACTTGGAAGTCTGGCAACTCCCCTTCTGGTTTTCTATTGCTCACTTTTGACTTTCCGATACTTTGGAATATGAGACGTGTATGTTTTTACTGAGGGTGAGAGTATATATAAGTCGGTTTACCCGACTGCAACCTTTTCACTGGTTTGTAATACTATTTGTATTTCCCTTTCATACATTGCAACTTAATAATTTTTTATAAATTGCAATTACTTAAGTAAACAGTAACTGGTCATCCTCGCAGTTCTTGTTTGTTAACGTCAGATCTTTTCGATTTTTTAAAGCTGTTGAAATTTAAGAGTCGAGATTTATATTTGTGTGGGAGTTAATTTCTGCTTAAATCTAGTTTTAAATTCCATGGACTTGTGAGTTTTAAGTTATCATCCAATACAATTGACACATGTTTGATCACAGTGTCCATTTCAATGTTGCCCACAATTTGGTTGTAATTGTCATTCAATCGTAATAAAATGTAAGACATGTGATTTAGATCAGGGACCGTAATCATTATGAGTTTTATTATAAAAATTACTATTAATGATTAAATTATGACTTTTGCAATTTTCTTCAAAGAATTCCAATTTTCTTCAAAGTAAGACTAAGTTTGAGTAATATTGGAAAATTTAGCCCATAATCATTATTTTTGAGGAAAAAATAAAACTCAAAAATATTGATTATTTTTATTTTTTTCGCTCAAAATAAAATTCACTGTTTTTTTTTGCCAATATCGTTGTGTATCCTCATAAATCAAATCAAGAGAAACCAACCACGTTAAAAAAATATTAAAAATTATTTCATAAGTTTTTTTTTTATTAATTTTATCTGCATACCCGGCAAGCAAAGCCAATGTTAAGATTATTCGACTTCTGTCCAAATGATAAATTGTTTGTCTATAGCTGTGTGCTTTTTTAGTCTTACCCTCTCATGTTCACTTCGTCATAATTATTTATTGTTAGACTACAAAAATTCTCGGTTTGACAGCGCATTCGCCTAGGTTCTTCGACCTAAATAATCATTATTTTTGTTTTATATTATTTTTTCCTAAAAAATAATTATAATATTTTTTATTATTACTCAAAATTAATCATTACCACTGAAGAAAACTGCATAAATCTAAAATTTAAATGTCGTGCCGAAAACGCAAGGATTGTCCAAAAACATTCATTATGATGAAACTAGCTGACCCGGCGAACTTCGTTCCGCTTAAATTCGTTAATGCAACGAAAAAAATAATTCCGAGCATGCACTTGCTGCTTTATATAACTCAGTCAATTCAAATTCTTTATTAAAAAGTTGTGTTAAATACAATGGAAATAACTAAAGTAAAAGAATAACGATGTGCTTTAATCAAACCGCAATGATTGAGTTATCAGCCAACCTTCCGCTTTTTCACTGAAGTGCTTTATGGTACACAACGTTTTTCGTTTTGTTCTCTGGCGCGTACACGTACAAAGCGGAAGGTTTGCCGACACGTGAGCACGCCACATACAATTGACCATGTGAAAAACATGGGAACTCAAGATTGATTCCACAAACATCCAGCGATTGTCCTTGCGCCTTATTAATTGTCATAGCGAAGGCGAGACGCACCGGAAATTGAAGACGCTTAAATACGAATGGCAAATCGTTCGCAATAAGAGGAATCCGCGGAATGAGAACATCTTCGCCCTTGAATTTTCCCCTTAAAATCGTCGCTTGAATGACATTTGTTTTGAGTGTCTTCACAATCAAACGCGTACCGTTACAAAGTTTTGGTGCATTGAGCCGACTTTCAATTTCAAAAAGTGTGGCGGTAAGCCCGGGACATCCAGAGAATTCAAAAATTCTGTCGGATAGTTCGTGACTTCGTTTTCATCCATCACGGAGTCGACGGATTTGTATGAATGCAACTCACCGGAGATATCATTTTGAATGACGAAATTCAAATGATCGACATCCTTGTTTTTCGCAGCCAAAATCGCTCGTGCACTCAGCCAATCATGGTCAACATAATTCTGCGCGATATTCGGAAAAACCTTCATAATCAGCTCTTCCGGCGTAGTTGTAATGCTGCAAAAATTCTGTGAAAATTCAATTAAGCCGGTAACTAATTCGACTGGAATCACGCCATTACCCATCGCCAACAATTGCATAGAGAACTCCTCAGCGGACTGGTCACTTCGTAAAGCAACTCGCATGTTCGCGAGGTCCCTCACAATAATCTTGCATTGTTGCAATACTTTTGCCATCGCAGAGTTCTTTGAAATGTTGCATATCGGTTCTTCATCCACTTGCATATTCAATGGTAATTTCAATGCAGAATGAGCTGTTCGACCGCCTTCTAACAACGTAGCCGCTATCCCAGAAGAGGCGAGTGCCAAAGCAATCTCAGATCTTGATCGAATTGTAGCCAAAATCAGTGAAATCAGGAATGTTTTTCCAGTTCCACCCGGCGCATCAAGGAAGAAAAATCCGCCATTTCCGTTATCGACTGCTTGCATAATTTCATCATACACTTGATTTTGTTCTGGATTCAACAGTGGCACATTTATTTGAACTGCTTGACTCAATGCGTTTCGATCGAAATCCATTTCTCGCTCCAATTCTCGATTAAATGCGTCATGCATTGAACGATTCGGCGATGGCATTCCCAATTTGCACAACAAATTGCCACTCATGAGCAGACACATATCCTCGATCAAAATCAAACTTTCGTTGCGCATTTCATCTGACATCTCCAGTTGATTATCCGATGTCACAGTGCGAATTCGATGCAAAATATCGTCGGTCATATCATTCTTGTATTTATTCCACAAATCTTTAGGATTCGATGGAAAACATGTCGAAATTATGCTTCCAGGATTTTATATTTTTCTGGAAATTGTCCAACATCCTATGTCCTTCCTTGGGCCAACACGAATTCATCAAGCCCAAAATCGTGAAAATCGGACGATCCGTTATAAAGTTATGCGTGTTCACACGGACGGCATTCTCTTTTATAAATATAGATTATTTTTCTTCTATGTATGTTCTAAGTGATTGATTTTTTGATTTAAAAAAATAAAATTAATCAGACCCTGATTTAAATATAAATGTACATTAGTTTAGCAAAACATCAACTTGTTCTACTTTATTTGCAAGTTCGTTTTTTGAATGTTAGAAAAGCTAATTCAGTTTTGTTTTACAATTTAGTAATTTTAAATCTAAAAGTTAAAAGAAATTAAATGATTTCCCAGATGTTCCACGTCAAGTGTGCAGGCAAAAAAATCATTTTACTCTTCGAAAATAAAAAAATAGTTAGATAAGCTAAATGGACATGACCTCACTGGAATATTATCAAATCATTAGCGAAGAGGAGACTAATTCGTCTCCGTGAATAAATGGTAGAGAAATGTCCATGCTGAACCAAACATTTCTTCAGCAAAAACTTTTACACTAACATGTTTTCCCTTTGTTTTATTCTACAGGATCGTGTCCTGGTTAAACCACGAAGTCCCGATCAGTAAAGCGAAATATATCGTGCACAAAGAGCTTTCCCGCCAGTTCCATCATGAAATGTTAAGGGAAATAAGTAAGTAAAAGCGCCCCGGTAGGCGAGTTGGTAGCGTGCTTGCCTATCAGCGTGGGGGTTGTGGGTTCGATTCCCACCAGAGGCTTTGGTCTGTCGCTGCAAAAATCAAGCCAAATGGTCTTTGTCACCCGGTTTACCCTTGGACCCAAAATTAGAATATAAATTTACTTTGTATTGTAATTAATAATAAATAAATAAAAAAATAAAAAGTAAGTAAATAAGTTTTTCGTATATTAATTTTTAGAACATAGAGCCAAAACGGGAAAAGACGTAAGCGCTAAAAAGAAAATTTTACAAGAGAGGGTTTTTCGTGTGGTCAAGCATAAAGGCGTGTGCTTCATACGATAAAATTGAATTTGCTATATCTTTGTAAATATAAATTTTGGATTTTTAACATTTGACATTTTTCTATCGATTTTCATTAAGAAACGAGTTTCGAAAAAATGGCTCTTACGTCTTTTTCGTGTTAATGCCTCCATATGCATTGCTGTACATACTTTGTGACTCTGGTCTGGAGATCTTGAGGAAATGGCTATGAACGTTATTTTGAGTGGATATTGTCCCGTACTATACATAAGAGGTTGCCCGACTGCTACAACGACTTAACTCATTTTCTGTTGGTATTTGTTATACCCTCATCCTATGGGTAGGAGGGTGTACGTATATCATTTGAGACGACCCAAATGTGTAACATATAGAAAAATTCATGTGTCCGTCTGTCTGTCCTGTTTGTACACATGATAACTTTCGAAATCGCTTTGAAATTGTACATACTTTCCCAAAACTACTTATGGGATTGCATATGGGCCACACCCCTTCTGGTATCTTAGACCCAAATTTGGAATGACAATTTCGTAGTGGTTATTTGAAGTTATGCAAATACAGGATGGCTGATGAATATTGCTACAGTTGTATTGTTACGGCCAATAGAAATTTGTTTTGTACAGATCCCTGCCGAAAGGGAATCCCTTTCAATAGCGTGTGCCGTGAGGCATGTGGTTTCAGCAAGATGGTGCAACTTCAAGTCAAAAGAAAGAAACTTGCCATTGCGTTGGCCCCAAGGTATCCTGACCTAACTGCACCTGACTTTTCCATGTGCGGTTATTGCAAACAGGAAGTTTACTAAACAAACCCAAAGAATGTGAATGATTTAAAGCAATGTATTCGAACAACAATAGAGACAATTCCCGCTGCAACTCTCCAGGGTGTAATATATATTTTATTTTTTAAATAAGATGTAGTTTTTCAATGAAAAAAGTTCAAATAATTTATATGAGTTAAAAAAAAGTTGTTTGAATTTCTTAATGTACATAAATTAATCAGCCACCCTGTACAATGCAAAGGCAAATATACCACAAAATAGTTCCTCAAACCATTAATAAAATCCTTGGCTTTACATCTTGTAAATCCCCGAACTGCAGCAACGCCCAGTGGGCCTTCTGACCCGTTTTTATGCGGACATAAGGACCAATTTTCTTGTTGGTGTTACGACCGTCCCTAATAAAGTTTCGAACATACCGCCAAACTTTTTTTTAATGTTTTATTTTATTTTAATTTAGGATGTTTAGAGCTCGCCCGATTTTTTTTAAAATAGATTTGATCTATGAATTTGTTTTCAATAAAAAACCAAGGCTTTTTTTCATCGCCTAAGGAAATTAGACCCCAAAAATCGTTTGTGTAACCTTAAAACATATCGAAATGTAAATGGACCTCAAAATGCAAAAATTGGTGAACTTTTTTAGGGTTTATTATCACAAAAACATTTGAAGTCTAATTGCATTATGAAAATATACTACAATGAAAATATCAAATTAGGTCCCAAAGAACCATAACATTTCGTTGTTGTTGTTTTCCATATATTTTTTGGGGGCCTAATTTTATTGTCACTGTGAGATGTATTTTTCTGGGGCCGAATGGCACACAGCCATTCTGTATTTTTTCATCCATACAATTCAATTTTTTTCTAATTTGTTTCTTATTTCTTTTGTATTCCTTTAGATTTAATATCGTTTTTTCGCACTTGTAGATGTTTTTTTAGTCACTTCTTCCGTTTTTTTTCAATAAACATTTTTGTTATTATTCCTTTGTATTTCATTTTTATTCCCTTTTAATTGTTTTGTCATTTCTTTTCATTCTTTTCAGTTGTCGATTTGAATTTAATGTCCTCACTTTTCACCTCTTTGGCATTACACAGAGAATGATAGAAGAGCTTACTGATATCTAGTACATATGTACCTACCATCATATGAGTTTTAAAGACAGCTGTCAACACTAATTTCCGACACCTATCACCAGAGTAGGGTACAGCTACGACAACAAATGACTTAAAATTATTATCAAACGGTTACGCCAATCATTTTCTTCCTGCTGTTGTTATCATCTCGCCACGGTGGTGATTATGACGGTCCCAAAAACCGCGGTGAAAAGGCAAAGCGGAAAAGTATCACATGGCTTAAAACGCCAACAAAAAAACAATACCACATATATACACAAATACATGCACAAAGAATACACAAAGCACATTTTCCGTTAACCAAACACTCACAAAACCGTATGCACACACCTACACACAAGCAAAGTGTTGCGAAAGTCAAGGTGAGTAATAAAACGAAATAAACAAAACAAACGAAAATAGAAGAAAAAACAAATGAGACCTCAATGCTGGCATTTGTTTGTAAACAGAGAATAAACGTGCTGGGACATGTGCTCTCATCCAATAGTCCTTTGTGTGTGACAACTGAGAGAAGGGAAGGAAACTGAGATAACCGTTAACTTTCCAGTGTTTGTTATATAGGTTAAATAGTGAGAGCATACATGGGTCACACAGAGAGAGAGAGCGGCAGCTTGAGAAATTTTGTAAAGCACAAGTGTCTATAAGGGTATGGGTGTCGTTGGCGTTTTGCCGATGTATGTGTGGTGGAAATGAATGCCATTCCTATGGTGAGATAATTCAGAACAACACTGTTGAATATCACACAGACAGACTCCTCCAAAATCATACACCAGCCGAACGTTTGTTCAGTCGCTTTGGATACGTTCAATGATGAAAACGTTTTTGTTAATGACTAAAACGGCGGTTGGCAATTTTGAGTGATTATCAAAAAAAGATTTAAAAGAATATATAGTTAAAAAAAAATATACATATATACATAGAAAGAAAACTAAAACGACAATAGTGGAAAAACATGTGTTTATAACAAATTCTAGTGCAGTTTGAGAAATAAGTATGCAAATTTGCTAAAACAAAACAAAAAAAAAAGACAACAAAATGGGCTTACACGACAAGTTGCGTAAATTCAAACGCAGCAGCCCTAATAGTGGCATGGAATTACAAAGACGACGCTCCAGTCAAAATCTTGTCGTACCACCGGGTCAAGTGACCGCAAACTCTCTACAGGTATGGCGAGCTCTGCCGCCGCAAATTCGACATGATCCCAGTATGGTTTCATTCCAAATGGAAAATGAACGTCTGCATGGTGAGTACAATGAAAAGGGCAAGAACAAGCCAAAGAAACCCATTAAAAAAGGGGAGATAACTGACATGACAAGGAGTGGGTGATGGAGGAATGGTATCTAGGATGATGGCGAAACGACGGTAGAGATGATTATGATGATATTGTAGATGTTGAGTGGTGGCATGACGAGCAAGAGAACAGAAAAAAAAAACATTTTTTGGTAGAATGATTATGGCCCGGATGCTCATGATGTTCAGCATCTAATGGCATTTGTTGTTGTTTGTGTTATTTTTGCCAGCATTTGTAATGTTAATGACTACTCGTAAGGCCGTTGCGCCAAGGGTTGAATTCCTTATTGCTGAGGTCAATTATAAATATAAACCAACAGTCCCCTCATCTGGAGGTCAACACCTACTCTTGGTTTTTGTTTTTATTCAAACTTTAGATAGACTAAATTGCTGTAATAATTTATCAAAACGACTGCAAGAAGGTTTTAAATATGTTTTTTTGTACAATTTCTTGTCAAAAAACATATTTTTTTGTCTGTTGGATATTTGCCAAAAAAACAAAAAAAAAATAAGCACAGAAACTGTTGATGTATTTATGGCCAAAACAAAACCAAAAATACATCAAACCATCTCATGGAATACAAATATGTACTAAGTATAGATAATACACAAACAGATACAAGTCGTTCAGACAGCACATTCAACATGTGGATGCTGACTGGCAACGTCATCCATTAATATTTAATACACAACACAGACGGCAGGAATGTGTGGAAGTCATGGTTAAGTTGTTAATAATAGCAATTAAATAGAAAGCCATGATGAACGCTAAGTCTAACCTTTGTATGTGGTACGAAGTACAAACTTAAAAGAGTAAACGAGTCACCTTATCCCGCGAGCAACAACATTGTAAATACTAAGTCAATTGTTTTTACAAAACGGCTAAGATTTTTCGCAGTAACGCCTCAAGCAATACATAAATTGTGTATGAAGAGAATAATTTAAAAAAATAGTTTTTGTGATCAGTTTATTCAGGACACCCGATATCTACTGAGACTTTGTACAATTTTTTTTTTTTTAAATATTTTTTCCTTAAATACTTATTTATTTTTTTGAATGAACCGAAGGGAACTCTTCTCTAATATTCTTATTGGACGGAAACTATTGTTGAACGCGAAAACTCTCTTTTTTTTACTAACACTCAGGGTGGCATCCCCTATGAATGCAATGCACTGTGTTAGCTATAGGAAAGAAGGGTATTGAAGGAAGGGAAGAGGGAGTAGTGTTTGCTTTAAATATGATAATGGATGTTTTTAATACGATACGAACCTTGGTTTTTTTGTGTTAATCACACACCGTACCTATCACAAAGCGGTGGTACATATTTTCAAGAGGAATACATCGAAATTTTTCTTAAGACCAGAATTAAAACTGACCAGAATTAGCCCAATAAAAATCAAACCAAAATAAACTTAAGTTGGAACGATTTCAGTGCTCACGATTTTAAAACACCACTAATACAAGGTGGTTATGTGAATGGTGAACAACTTCAAAACTGGGTGGTATATCTAGTGGTTTATTTTTGAATCAAATATTATTTTCGCAGTGACTGATCTTTCCCGCCTGAAATCATGACAGAAATTCCGTACCATATCTCTGAGGATCGAAACATATTGCTTTAAGCTTCAACAACGTTGGTAAATAATGCATATTCATTTTCAGAGTCAACGCTTTGTAGCGTAAAAAGTGCGTTTATTATAAAGAAGTTTTAACTGAAATGAGTTGTGCTACTCGGTCCTATAACATTGATTCGCCATCGATCTCAACAACTTAACTTTCACGCAACAGCCTGATGCTCATTTTGTCGCATTATTCGCTTACAAGATCCAATTAACTTAGCACTTTAATGTTAACGACCATACGCTTCGTCGAGGCTTCCCAGTGAGGCCCTTTGAAAAACTCGATATAGATAACGATTTTGCTCGAAAAATTATATTTTCTAACGAAGCTCATTTTGATCTCGGCGGTTAACAAACAAATCTGACGCATCTGAGAATTGGAACACCCGCATGTATTCATTCAGAATCCATTGCATTCTAAGACTGTAACAGTTTGGTGCGGATTTTAGAGGTGATAGCATCGTTGGTCCATTTCTATTTAAAGCGGTGAGCACTACAGAGTCATTAAATTTTGGCCGGAAAGACTAAAGTGTTGGCAAAATGTAAAAATTTTAACTCCTTCTATGAGAAAAATCATTCGTCGTCAAAGGTAAATATTCGGGAACAAATGGCTTAAATATTAAAAAGGATTTTTTCGATGCAATATGAAAACGCATATTTACATTGAAAAAAAAAAAAAAAAAACGATTCCAACTATCAGTTGCTGATCGTTTGTCCAATAATTTGTATCCAGTTTGATTAATAATGCATGCAATATAATATTTTTTATACGTAAAGAAGAGTTGAATGTGTTTTTTTTTGGGATGATTATATCAATTAGTATCCACAGATTCAGTTTATTGCCAAAGTTATGAATCTAGATCGTTTCGAAAAAATTCTTTTCAGCTTTAATTTTGTTAACAATGCTGAATAGCCAAGCAGTGACGACCCATCATACGATCGAGCCTTTAAAATTAGACCAGTATTAAATCATTTGAACTGAGAAATGGGAACAAATTGTAACCAAGGCAAATGCCAGTCTATAGACGAGCATATAGTGACATTTAAGGGGCGCAATATAATGAAGCAGTATATGAAAGTTGTATTTGCGTGCAGACATACTGACCCAACCGATCCACCGATTGATTTCATCTTTGAAGAAAAATTACAATTATAATAATGATTTTGCGGATACGTCACTTTTTGGCCGTGGATTGGATGGCAAGGATCTTGTTCGATTTAACCCCCCCCCCCAAATGTTGCAATTTAGCCAGTTAATATTTCTAGAGAGTGTAAGTTGAATAGGCAAGACTTTCGACGATTGTTTGCGAAGTGCGAAAAGAAGCAATAGGGGTTGCAAAATAGTCTGGGGAAAAAGTCATCATATAAATTGGAACATGGGCCGAATGGGACAAATTTTAGTTTTGAATTTCTTTATCATGAGTTTTTCTATAATTTCAATCCTTTTTATTTCATTTTGAAAATGGTTTTTGACTTTTTATTTATTCACCCACGACGTCAATTTGGATTTTTCTCCCCCAACCTAAATTGTGAAAAATCGCAAAATAAAAATGGAAGACAACTCCAAACAAAAGTGAACAATTCATAAATCGCGCGGGTGCGATTTGTTTTTAACACATTTACAATTTTTTAAAAAATGTAACCCACATTTTCATATTATTATGTTCAATGTGAAATTTTTGACCGATTAGTAATTTTTGAATTGAGGCCATTTTTCAATTGTGATAATTAAGATCGTTACCCCAACACATTATAAAGCAAAAATTTATTCACATATCGCTCATTTACTTGAATAGTGGCATAATTCAAAATTCACTTTATATATTTTTGGTCTTGGAAAAGCTGTAAATCTCTAATTTAAATTGGCTTTTGTTATACTGAGTATTATGGATTCATATGACAGGTCTCCATATTATTGAAATAGCCTGCAGTTCTTTTTCTATATTTGGAAAGTACGACGAAATAGACTATTTTAAACGGTTCTCCGGAAAAAATCCTATTTTGAGTTATGCCACTATTCAAGTAAATGAGCGATATGTTTTTTGAAAAGATCACATAAAAATCGAAAAATTTCCCAAAATTAAAAACTTTTATTGCCAAAAAATTTTTTATTGCCAAAAAAATGTACCCAATTTTTTTTGAAGATTTTTTCATAATGAAAAATTCCCTAATTTTGTAGGAGATTTTTTTGAGGAATTCTTCATTTTTTTTTTCATTCGGTTGACAACAAACTTTGAATTTTCTGTCGGTATGGCGGTTGTTCTTTGTAGGGGATTACATCGTAAGCTACACTATAATCATCAACAGCTATTAGTAATTCTCAGCCTATCTGTAACTTTGAATTGAACGGTTTTGTCTACTAGAATTGTAGACCGGACATCTTCCGTCTTAAGTCCACAAAAGCAGAGCAAAATCAAGAGAAAATGTTTGGTTGTCTCCTCCACCTCTTCATTAGCGTTTCCACTTCTACAGCAGTCATTGTATGGAATACGTAGTCTTGTAGTGTGAGCCCAGAGCCCAGAGGCCAGTGACAAGCGATAGCCTAATTGAGGCTTCTCAAATGAAATCTTGACAGATTATTCGCCAAATTTTTAAAAAAGTAGATTTTTATCAATTCTCAGATTTTCCTAATTTTTTTTTTAAAATGGTTATCTTTTTTTTAAGCTTTCAGTTCAAAAAACATTTTTTTTTGTAACGCTTAAGTAGTTTAAAAATTTGGAGTCTCTTCAAGTTATGCTAAGAAAAGTGAAAAAAATATTTTTTTTTTAAAAATAATAAAAATTGGGGAAAATCTGAGAATTGATAAAAATTGTTTTTAAAAAATTTGACGTGATACAGACATTTCCACGAGTCTGCCCGCCAAAAATCACAGGCCACTACAAGCTTCATACTTCAAACTTAAAAAAAAAAATTCTGACGTGTACATGAAAATCGCCGATACACGTGTATTTTTACTTTTTCCCCTCTTTCCGAATATGTGCATTTGGTTCATAGGACAGAAAAAAAATCTATTTTTTGTAACACGGTGTAATAGGCCAAATTTTTCTGGTTTTCGGGTAGGTTGGTTCTATTCTCCACCCTTTCTTCTGCAATGTGATAAAGTTTTCATGATATCGGCTGTTTAATATCCAATATCGAAATGCCAATATCGTAACTGCACTCAGTCTCTTCCAGAGACATCCTTTATTCATGAGCAATTCGTGCAATTATGTACACATTCTGCAGGAACTAAATGGTCGCCTAGCTGTCAGTAAGTATGAAGATATCCCTGAATGATATCGCATGATCCTGAACTTGTCGTGCGGCAGTTTAACAGTTTACTTCAATTTAATTTGAAACAGAAAAATAAACTTTTGGCCCATCCGTTCGTTTATGGGGCAGATTCAAATTCATCTGATCCCAGTAGATTTCACAATCAAATATGTGATTTTGATTCTTCAGTAAATCCTTGGAAAATGTTCTCACTATCCGTAACGTATTTCCTAGTCCGCTGAATCGATATTTTTGTAATTGCTCAAAGTATTGATATATTCCAAATAGTTTCTGAATCGACATTTTTCTAATTGCTCAAAGTATTTATGTATTGCAAGTAGTTTCTTTGTGTACTGATTCCTCACGTGTTTTCCACATGATTTGGTTTTCGTTTTTTTTTTTCGATAACCTACGTTTTTTTTCTACAACAAAAGCAAATTTATTGTCTGTGCTCTTTTTAATTATTTTTCGCATAATTTCTCACAATTTACGAATGTCATTCTAAGCTTTGAAATACAATTTAATTTGGAAGGGCCATTAAATTGTAACCAGAAACTTTTTTTTCATAACGAATGACTGTCAACGTTCTGAACTCACCCATAGTATTGTTTATATTTGGACTATAAATAAATGAGTATTAAGACAATTGTACGCTGGGTACGATGTAAACAATTCCCTAAAAACGTTTTTAAGCTGTGGGAGGTCGTTAGTCGATGTCGGTCTGTCTGTCAGACATCGATATCGTTCCATTCGATTGCAAAAGCGCTACTACCTCTTTTAACGTAATGTTTTCTTTTTATTCAGAACGAAATAAATCGATTAGAAAATAAATAATGCTACATTGTTTTTTTCTACTCTCTTTGGAGCGATGAGCAAAAGTGTGAAATTCATTGGTTGATACAGAAAAACGTGAGTAGCCAGAGGAATATTTGGGCCCTGGCGACTCAGTTTATTGTTATTAGTATTTTTTTTTTCTGTAAATACCTTATGGGATAGTTCCATGTATTTTGACGACCATAATAATGTTGGCAATAATGCCAATACCTTTGGAATTGGACACGGTGACGGTGTTATAGCTCAGTGTCTGTATTAGTCGTTCCTGGCCTTTACGAGGTGGAACGTGCCGTTGAAATTACTAAGTCGTATGACCCAAATCTATTCCCGAGGAGGGACCAATTCTTCTCCATGAATTTTGTTAGAGAAAGTCAGAGGTAATCTTCAACGATATCAAGGAATCTTCACCCCAGGTGTCTGGGTAGAAGTTTCGGTAGACTTGGACAATGGCATAGAAAATGTTCTAATGATTCGTCTAATGAATCTACATCACACCTCCTACACGATTTGATATCTTGCCCATCGCAATCCTGTGATAACGCTAAGACTCTTTTTGCCCGTTAATAATGAAATACAGCATCAGCCCAATGGCCACCACGACCACGCTTACAGGACCATATCCTTTTCATGAAATTTTCCATAACCAAATCGCAAAGTGGCTGCCGTATGTTCTCGATAGCCTCACGAATTCTATCTTTGAGGTCTTGAATCGATGCTAGGCTGTTGGCGTAGACCTTATCTTTCACGTGGGTGTTAAACCACAAGGTGCCAATTGCGATCACCTCTTCGAGAGATAACACGGTCCGCAAACTCTTCCCGTAAAAGAGCAATAGTTTCGTTGCTTGTGTGGCACGTAATCTTGTTTTCCAGATCAATATCATCCAACGCCGACCATAAAAAATCATTAATCATCTCTCGATAGCGCAATTCATTCACCGTAACTGTTGATTTAAACTCATTTTCTAAAAAGTAAGGTCCAATGAACCCACCGGACCATAAACCGCACCAAACAGTCACACGTTGAGGATGGAGAGGCTTCTCAACAATAACTCTTGGGTTTTCCGAGCCCCAGATGTGACAATTTTGCTAGTTGACATAGCCACCGAAGTGGAAATGGGCCTTACCAGTCAAGATGATTTTTTGATGGAATTCCGTATCATTTTCATGCATTTCAAAGACCCAATAATAATATTTCATTTTTAGTTTCTGGGGAATTTTTTATATGGAAAAAAATTAACAATGAAAAATTCACAAATTTTTTAATTTTGGGGAATTTTTCGTATTTTTTTTCGGGAAATTGTTATCACATTTGAAAAATGGCCCCAATTCAAAAATGAGAAATCGCCCCAAAATGTTCCATTGACCAAAACAACACGTACATTTTGCTGGGTTTATCGGTGAAAGTGGGGTCATTTTTCAAATGCGATAATTAGGGTCGTAACCCCAACACATAATAAAAACAAAAAATTTTGAGGTTTTCTCTTTTGTTTGGCGCTATTCTTAATACTTCTGTTTTGTTGTTATAAAATACACCTTTTTTTTGCAAATTACTAAAATCAATTGTTGTATTTTTGGAGTATTTATACCCTCACCCTACGGGTAGGAGGGTATATATCATTTGATACGACTCAAAAGTGTAACACCTAGAAATATGCATATTAGACCCCTGGTGTCTTTGAATTAAATTCGATTCATGACTTTCTGAATCGTTTGAGCCATGTCCGTCTGTCCGTCTGTCCTGCTGGTACGCACGATAACTTTCGAAAGAGTTAAGCAATCACTCTGAAATTTGGCATGGCTTAATATTTTCCCAAAACTGCTTATGGGATTGCATATGGGCTATATGGCCACACCCCTTCGGGTACCTCCCATACAACTCTACTATTTCGCCTACCTTAGAAATCGTGTAATAACACCAATATGACCAACGCGATCTTGCCCAAATTACGTATTTAGTAAAGGTATAAGTGGACAAAGTTTCGGACAAAAACTTGGAAGTCTGGCAACTCCCCTTCTGATACCTGTCATACAAATGTACCATCCCGCCTACCTTAGCAATCGTGTAATAACACCAATATGACCAATGTGATCTTGCCCAAATTCTGTATTTAGTAAATGTATAGCTAGACTAAGTTTTGGACAAAAACTTGGAAGTCTGGCAACTCCCCTTATGGTACCTGTCATACAAATGTACCATCCCACCCCTTAAAAACCCTGTAATACTATCAATATGACCAACGCGATCTTGCCCAAATTACGTATTTAGTAAAGGTATAAGTGGACAAAGCTTCGGACAAAAACTTGGAAGTCTGGCAACTCCCCTTGTGGTACCTGTCATACAAATGTACCATCCCGCCTACCTTAGAAATCGTGTAATAACACCAATATGACCAACGCGAACTTGCCCAAATTCTGTATTTACTAAATGTATAGCTAGACTAAGTTTTGGACAAAAACTTGGAAGTCTGGCAACTCCCCTTCTGGTACCTGTCATACATATGTACCATCCCGCCTACCTTAGAAATCGTGTAATAACACCAATATGACCAACGCGATCTTGCCCAAATTCTGTATTTACTAAATGTATAGCTAGACTAAGTTTTGGACAAAAACTTGGAAGTCTGGCAACTCCACTTCTGGTACCTGTCATACAAATGTACCATCCCACCGCTTAAAAACCCTGTAATACTATCAATATGACCAACGCGATCTTGCCCAAATTCCGTATTTAGTAAAGGTATAAGTGGACAAAGTTTCGGACAAAAACTTGGAAGTCTGGCAACTCCGTTTCTGCTACCTCCCATACAAATGTACCATCCCGCCTACCTTAGAAATCGTGTAATAATATCAATATACCAAACGCGATCTTGGCCACATTTTGTATTTAGTAAAGCTATAGCAAGACAAAGTTTTGGACAAAAACTTGGAAGTCTGGAAACTCCGCTTCTGGTACCT
Organism: Hydrotaea cyrtoneurina; assembly: GCA_958296145.1. NCBI lineage: Eukaryota > Metazoa > Arthropoda > Insecta > Diptera > Muscidae > Hydrotaea > Hydrotaea cyrtoneurina. The sequence goes on along the minus strand of OY282514.1, from coordinate 42,123,808 downwards.
CCCATACAAATGTACCATTCCACCCACTTTAGAAATCTAGTAATTATATAATTTCGCTCAACGAATCTTTCCGAAATTCTATATTTAGTAAAGCTTTAACTATATACAATTTTCTAGTAAAAACTCTGCTTTATATTCCGCCCGTTTTGTAAAAACGTGTAATACAATATTTTTCTATAACATTCGGTATTTTTAGGTTGCTATTATGGAATATGAGACTTGTATTTTTTTTACTGAGGGTGAGGGTATATATAAGTTGGTTTACCCGACTGCAACTTTTTTACTGGTTTTTATAATATTTCGGGGGATTTTGTGTTGGGTAATTTTTCATAAATACATTTTTCAGAATTTTTGGGGAAATTGTAATATTGACCTTTGGATGGAATTTTTTAATTTATGTTGGGGCATTCTTCATTTTTTGGGGGCATTTATCATTTGGGATATTTTTCATAAAATTCCCTTCAAATTCATATGTTTCCAACAATAGTGTTTATTCTTTACCCAACCTTTCAAGGGGTTGTAACAGAAATTATATGTATTTTCTACAACCAACACGGATATTATACTGACCACATTATCAGTTGTTTAGCTACACCTATGGCCATTCTGTTTAATGTAACGTCCCTAATTGATAGTTCCCGGTACCACCCACCGATGTTGCCGGATATACGTATTTTGATTCAATCATTAGTGCTTTCTGTCCGACAACAAAAATGGCTTTCATTGCCCATTAAACTGATGTCAAAAACGTGTTGTATTAATTAATGGTGGTGAAAATGAACTTCATTTCTATAGTGTCACATCAATGTCAAATATACCTCCCCCCTCCACAACATATCAAGTGGGGGCGTATGAGTTATACATGTTCCAAGTACAATGTTCCACATACGCCCTAAAGCACACACACACACACACACACACGTGTTTATTATACGGCAAACTATCCCAATGCAATTGACCTACATATCGATATGTAGTCATACATTTCAATACGCAAAGGACAACAAGTCCAAGTCAAAGGACGACTAATTTCTGGCCGTACTTACTCGCACCAGCAAATCGAGATGAATGATAGCCGTATCTATTCGTAATTACAGTCTGCGGCGAACTGGTAGAAAGCAGTGAGTGACAAACAATATTTGCTGTGTCCTTGTGACGGTCTGCGTGTGTGTGTATGTTATTAACATTGGTGGTTTGACTAAATAAATATTTTAAATAATTGGTTATTTTTGGTAAAAGTTTTTTTTTAATTGAATGATTATAAATCAAGGGTACCATTTCCTGAAATCGAATGAAAATTTGTCTTCTTACACATCGAAATAAATTATTATTGATTGCGAATCTGTAATTAACTCCTTTATCGAAACTTTTTGTGATATTATGTTATAATGGATTACAATCGAATTCGGTTAAGCGGAAATGAAAGACATTTTTTATTTCACTTATGCGTGATTTTCAATAAAAAGGACTTCGGATAATGTAACCTTCTTTCAGTTAAACGAATTGAGTATTTACTTTGGAATTTGTTCTACGAAACTTGTGGCACATCTATTAAACTACATGTATGTAAAATTTAAATTCAATATTAATGAGATTGAATGATAATAGGGAGTTATTTTCATTTGGTTGAACGATCTTTGGTTTCAGTCGCATGACACTTCCAGCCCACGTCTCAATCGATCTTTTGAAGGACCGATGTAAGCGAATATAGAAGCCATTCGTTACCAAGGTTTTGGAAAATTGTTATCTAGTCAAATAGCACACTGCCTGGATTAAAAAAAAGTTGCCAACACCTTATTTGTCGGCGAGACTGTCAATATTGTTGATGACAATTTTTTAATTGGAATTTTTAATCGTTATGGCGACAATTTTTGGCGATCATCCAGTTATTTGATTTCAATTAAATTACTTTATTTATTAAATTTACAGAACATTTGTATGGGTTTGTTCTCATCATTACTTTAATGGACACAAGGCGATTTTTCTGGAAATGAATCCTTTAAAGTATACATTGTCTGCGGAATTATTAGTCAGTTTGCGCCGTCCTATCACCCAGTAGACACTTAGCAATTTGCGTAATAAAAATGTTATTCAGATTATAATGAACTCAAAATAAGAATATCGTGATATATCGTTCTCCCAAATCAGTGAGCTGTGTACGATATAATTTTGTATACACTCTGACCGGAACCCACTATTTAAAACCGGCTCCGAACGGCTAATGCTTTTCTAGAGAAGTTTTACATGGCTTAGAGATTGCTCTCATATTCGTAAAGTCACCAGCATTTACGAGCTGGGAAACAGCCGCTGAAAAATGTTTGATGGTCTTACCCAGTTTCGAACTCGGGTTCTTATGTGTGATAGTCGCACACACAAACTTCCACACCACGGCCTTCCACAGTTAGTTTCTTTACAACTGTTAAATTTTTCTGTCGTTCACCAGCCGCTTTTGTCGATGACACCTTCGGAGTAAATGCTTTTTAGTAAATGATACATGCATTTTTAGAGTACCTGGAAAGTTTTTTTTGTGTAATCGTTCAAATGGAAACGGTCGCTCATTTTTAACTTGGTACGAAAATCCAAAGAAATTTATATTTATTGAGGAGAAAACATTGTATACATTGCCGACGTCTTTTCAGTAATTGTTTATTTCCTAAATATCATTGCCATTACAAAATTCATTTTGGGCAACCTGAAAACTAATCAGAAACGAATTTTGTATAGCGAAATACCGAAAATTCCAAAAACCTTGGCTCTTTAAAGCCAACAACAATTGGAAAGAACTCCATGATGGAGGGTGCCCAAGATTCGGACCGACCGAATGACGATTTGACGTACAAACTGTCTACTTGTTTTTGTTTTACAGAATAATAGATACATTTTCTATAATCGTTTCGGAGGTGTCATTTCCAAATATCAATTACAGTTCTCATTTGCATAAAAACATTTTGTTGCATATGCAATGTGGAAAAAAAAATTCCAAATTAATTGTTTTAATTTTGTTTAGATTATAAAACAACAGTTTTAATTTATGGAAAATCTCGAAGTCATGAAAATATGCAAATATGAAAAGCGGTGACAATACATTTTGCAACGATACGATTGTTTTGAAATTCATTGGAAAACAGTTTCAAGGGGCACAAAAACGGTTGTATTGTAAAAAAATCCATAGGTTAAATATCGAATGCGGATAAAACACAGAGAATATTCATGTACTTGGTTACAGTAGGGTTTTAAATTTCCAAAATACTGGGATAAGTGGGAAATAGACGAATACATAAATAGTTGTATAATAAAAATAATTAAATGCAGCTCAACATCTAAAAAATATCCACAATGGCCGCATTTTGGTTTACTTTTTGACAGACTGATTGGAAATCCAGCTGACATATTCACACTTTCTTTCCAGGAACCTCTATACCCACCGATGATGAGTCCATGGATCCCAACTGCGCGGAGTCCAGTCATGAAGATGATCGCAGCTATGCTGGCTCTGAATTTATACAAATGAAAAATGCACCACGACACAATCATGAAAACGATAGGAAAAGGTAAGCTTCTGCCCTATGCCCCCACATAACATTAAAATTATCATTTAGCTGTCGTCCTACAGCACCGATGATGAAGGTCATTCAGATCATGATACGAATTACCACAAAAATCCGACAGCTCAATGTATGAACAAAGTAGAGGCCAAAGAAAAAATGAAGAAGAGACGTTATCGCATCAAAATGGCCAAACGTGTGGGTCTATTGATCTTTTGGGTCTTTTCCGCAGCGGCTTTTATGATATTCGAAGAGAAACATTTGCTGCAGAAAACGTTGGAAGTGCCGGCTGACAGGGGAAAGGGTAATGATTGGACAACAATTTCGTAATTTGTAAATGGAAAACTGTATGTGGGGATTTAATTGCAGATTTCCTACTATACGACAAACCCACCGGAGACTTTAAATTGATCGTTGCCGGAACTTTCAATGAATCCATTTACAATTCAAATGAAACGGAAAATATTCTAACGATACAGACGCAATTGAAAGGAACAAATTTCACGGATTTCCAGGTAACTTAAGGAAAATACAAAAATAATGTAATTGATGGATTTAAATTATTCATTGGAATTATAATATTATTTTTGTATTTAATAAAGCAATTATTGAGAAATCTATACAGAAACATATATAAATTAAAATATTTGGAAAAAAAAATATTGTTGAAAAAAAAAATTTTGTTGAAAAAAAAAATTTTTCTTAAAAAAAAATTTTTTGTTGAAAAAAAAATTATTGTGGAAAAAAAAAATTTGTTGAAAAAAAAAAAATTTTTGTTTTAAAAAAAAATTTTGTTGAAAAAAAAAAATTGGAAAAAAAAATTTTGTAAAAAAAAAAATTGTAAAAAAAAAATTTTTGAAAAAAAAAAATTTTGGAAAAAAAAAATATTGGTAAAAAAAAATTTGGGGAAAACAGAATTTCTGTACAAAAAAAAATATTATTTTTTTTATTATTTATTATAGAATTATAGAATGCCTATTTAAATTCCTACGTACTGCGTGACAGAGTCAGTGAATCAGTGTCGAGGGTAAATATATATTAAGATTAAATGTTTGGAAATTTCATTTTTATCGGCGACTAACGACATTTTATTGAACCCAAGAATACTCAATTGAGTACCTTGGCACCACTGGCTAATCGATGGGAACTCAAAACTGAGTTTTGATTACCCGGTCGAGCTCTAAAATACTTTAATCAAATCAATGTGGGTATAGGGCGCACAGATACGTGGCAAAGCAATTTCGAGCAAAACCCAATTAGTTCTGTTGAAAACATTGCGGTTAAATAAGTGTGCCCCTGGTTTATGCGAAATGAAAATGAAAAGATCTACAAAGACTTAAATATTCCTCTAGTCTCAAAAGGCAATTCAACACATAAAGAAAAAATCATTAATCATCTCTCAACAGCGCAATATATTCACCAAAACTGTTGATCCAACCTCATTTTCGGAAAAGTAAGGTCCAATGATCCCGCCGTCCACTCAGACACAGATCAACTTTAGCAATACACATTGACCTGAAAATTGCTGTACAAGCATGACAAATAAGAAACAGTCGGTACCACGTCTTAACTTCCCCTCTCCCAGTTTGTTTTTCTCCTGAGTCTATTTACCGAAATAGGTGAATGTCTTCAACTCTAAATGTCACTACGTCTCTCATAGCAAATGTGGGCCTTGTTCGTAGAAAATGGTTTTGCTTACCCCATGTTGGAAGAATACGCATGTGACTTAGGTCGTCTGCCGCTTCTTTTGATTAAAGTAGCCCATAAATACAAGTTCATTACCGCAAAAAAAAATAATAAAAACCCCTCTTCTGCCAACACAATTTTCTAAAACTTTGTTGTTTGTTTTTGGCTCACAAATTGATCGCTGGATTGTTCACATGACTTCGGTGTTAGATCACTGAATCTGAGGAATATTTCCAATTGCTGGAAAGAACATTCAACGGTAATCGTCTTACCCCAAGCCAGATAAAACTTCTCTAGAAAAACATTCGTTCGGAGCCGGCTTTACACAACAGATCCAGTTCAGAGAGTATACAAAATTATATCGCGCAGAGCTCACTGCTTCGAGTGAAGATCCCTTTTAAGAAAAGTACCCGTCCAGCAGGAGAATACAACTGCCTCTCAAAGACTCTCACTCTCTGTAGGATACCTACAAGAGCCTAACGGGGGATGGACATCATAATAATGGACATTCATATTATGAATCATTAAACCTCCTACTAAATACTTACTTCCCAGGCAACACGACCGTTGACACACGGTCGGATATACCGAGACATTGTGAACAAAGAAACTCTATTCTGGGCGGTGGGGTGCTTCATACCTTTAAAATCTCCCTGTCCGGATAAAATAGCGCCCGCAGAGATTTAAAATCGATTAAACATATTTGTTCCTATTCTTCTAAAACAATACATTAGCTGAAACAAGCTATCATATCCGCTGTGGTTTTTATACCGAAAGCGGGAGAATCATTGCACACTTGTACCAAGGACTTCCGGCCTATTAGTCTCTCATTCTTCCTTCTACCCTGTAGAGAATGATAAACGTTTACTTGCTCACGACCATTGTGACCGGGTAGCTATCTGCATGCCAACATGCCGAAAAGGCACTACATGCTTTAGTCACAGAGGGAAATCTACGCATCAGAAGGACTAAACTCGCATTGTCTTTATAGACATAGAGGAAGTGCCTTCAATAACGTCCTACTAGGATCGATAAAAGCGACATTGCGCGCTCGATGTTAATAAAGGACCAATTGCATTAATTAATGTATAACTTACGCCAAAGCAAGTAACCTCCACCCTAGGTCACACGATCCATATATTCCACACTTTTTGGAATAAGCTTTGAACATATATTCCTATTAGAGCTGAAAAGTTTCACAAGACGACCTGGTGATTCTAATACCGGCAGAGTTGTACTCCAGCACTTGATCCAGACACTCATATCAAGGGCGTCAGAGAAAGGGCTGGGAGTGAACGGAACTCCTTGTCTTCACTAGGAACTACAGATGTTAAGTTTGACGTATAGAGAATATGGCCAAAATTATGGATGGGATCAGCAATTATGGATGGGATCTATGTATGTAAAAGGATCATTTTAAAGCGCTGGGGCCTATCCAGCCTATGGATACTACTTTACGGCAGTAAAGTGTCCGTGCAGCTAAAGGGTGTTTTTTTTAGAAGAGATAAACGCATATAATTTAATGTTATGCCAAAAATGTTTATAAGATATTTATTGTAATGATAAGCGTTTGTCATTATGTTTTAGAAATGATTTCGGCCAAGTGGCCGCCGCTTCAGGCTCGAATAAATTCCGGCCGGGACGTCCCCCATTTTCGACCACTTTTCGCAGCATTAATATTCTAATATTCACTTCTAAGGCGTCAATAGTGTCAGACTTATCTGCGTAGATAATGACTTGACCAAACATCTACAAAAAAGCCGGTATTAGCAATGTATTACGACGGCTCTATGAAGCAATTCTACTCTTTATCGATTTTAGAGGTTTTCGGCACAACTCACTTTTGTAAGGGTTAAGGAAATAGTAGCCTTGAAATTTTTTCTTGCATAAAACATAACTTCTTAACTAGTGTAGATGCAGGGGTTTCCAACAACAGATGTTATTTTGGTATTCAAAGAAAAATGAAATTTTTCGAGATAAATAATAGGATGTTTGTTCCATAATAAAGAGGAAGGTATGCCGTTAATAATGAAATATAGCATCAGCCAAACGGCCACCACGACCACGCTTACAGGACCATATCCTTTTCATGAATTTTTCCATAACCAAATCGCAAAGTGGCTGCCCAGTGTTGAATCGATGCTGGGCCGTTGGCGTATAACTTATCTTTCACGTGGCCCAAAGGAAGAATTAACAAGCTATTAAATCACAAGATCTCGGTGGCCAATTTATTTAATTTTTTTTTAATTGTGTTGTAAAGAAGTTATAATAAGATTATGAATGATAGCCGACATTTGTATTTAGGGCTTTTGGAAGCATTAATACCAGATGTCTCATATAGCTTTTCTTTATTTTAAAAAGACTTGGTTCTTCAACATACCGTTAATTCAAGTTTGCTTAACAAAATTAAGTATTTTTGACTTATTTTTAAATAACAAATATCCATAATAATTATTTTGATCCAAGTCCCTTCACAATTGCACATGTCTCAAACATAAAATTTGTGGATTGGAAGAAGCCGGCAACATTCAAATAACGAATCTCTGTAAAAGTATTCAATTAAAACAGTGATTGCTGTGATGAGATTATAAATTCTTGGCGGTTTCATACTTAAATTGATTTAAATTCTCAATACAAATGCCATTTATGATTAAAAGTTAATTGACAGTTAATTACTTTTTTTTTAATTTCCAGGATATTTCGGATCCCTGGTTCATACCTCTGGTTAATGAGGCCCTATTCGATTATGCTCCAGCGACGTCACGTAATTTAACTTTTAAAATCACCACCGATATGCTGGATCGCATTGCTGACGATGACACTGAAGTGCGACTGAGGATTTCCAGTAACGTAGAAAAGGATATTGCCATACAAATCACCTATAATCCTTTGATTATAAATGTAAAGATGGGAACGCTTTTGGCTGCTGCCATATTGTTGTTATTCTATGCCCTGTTGGTGTGGGAGGTAAGTTTGAAGAGTGCAGCTTGTGTCTGATACCAGAATCCAGAAACTCTATACGATTTAATGTGTTTGCAGGTTTTCGAAAGAACTTTTGTGGCCATTATATGCTCCACCCTTTCCATAGCCGTGTTGGCCTGCTTTAACGATCGCCCTAACATGGAGGAAATTGTCGAATGGATGGACATGGAGTTGTTGACACTTTTATTCTGCATGATGATCATAGTTGGCATCCTCACGGAGACCGGAGTTTTCGATTATATTGCTGTGGTGGCCTTTGAGGTGTCGCAGGGTAAAATATGGCCCATGATTTATAGTTTGTGCTTTATGACCTGTTTCGTTTCGAGTTTCCTGGATAATATGACGACGGTGATATTAATGACACCGGTGGCAATACGTCTCTGCGAGGTGATGAGCTTAGATCCGGTTCCGGTACTGCTGGGCATTATAGTCCACTCGAATATCGGCGGATCGTTGACACCCATCGGAGATCCCATAAGCATAATCATATGCTCCAATCATTATATAGCCGCTAATGTAGGTTAAAATGGATATTTTGTGCAATTACTTTAAATATCTACTAATATTCTTTGCTTTGTTTACAGGGTGTCACCTTTATGAAATTTGTCGCTCACACCATACCGGGTGTTATTTTGGCCGTCCTCCAGAGTTGCATTTATTTGCGGTTGGTTTTCCGTGACATCGAATCGTTACGTTTAAATGAACCCAAAGAGATTAAGGATCTGCGTCGTGAGATACGTGTTTGGCACAAGGCTGCCAATTCGATATCGTCGTTTTCCAAAGACGCCGATGTGGTGCGTGAGACGTTGCTCAAGAAAGTGCGCATCTTAAAACATTCGCTGAAGCGCAAACTGAGAGGTTTGGACAGCACCGATGCCTATGTTCACACTTTGGAAGATTTGAAAGTCAAGGTAGGTGACGGACGACTCTGCAGTTTAATTCTAAGATTTCCAGGAAAACGAGAGTACGATTATGTAAAAAAAAATCTATGGGTATAGAAAGTAAAAGAAATGTCGTAGGTTAAGCTGTCTACTTGAAAACTTTCTGAAAAATGTTCGAGCTTTGGGGTATTGTTTAAAAATTTGTTAATTTTTAGAAAAGAAGAGGATCGTCAGGTATGAGGAACACCTATTGAATCTCAGTAGTAAAAAAGTTTCTGTGCAACTCAATTGCATGTGTTTAATAATGCAGACAGTAATCCGAATCCAGCATTTTTAAATAGCTCGACTCCGGAGTCGATTCCGACTCCAGCTGATCAACAAACAAATTTTCAAAAATTACATTTCCATCCACTATTCCTATACTCTATATTACATTGAGGTACGTTTTTGTCTTAAAGATAAAAAAGTTCACATAATCAAAAATATTTCAAATTTTTAAAAATATTAACAGATTAACTTATTTTCAATACATTTTATTTATTTTTAATGGAAAATAAAAGTAAATACAACTCGGATTTTCGACTCCAGACTTTTATGTATTTTATGGGAAGAGTAATTAAATACAACTCAGAGTTGGAGTCGAGCAAATGTTTCGACTCCAGAAACCGACTCCGGGCTAATTTGTCAGACTCCGACTTTGACTCCACTTCCCGATCAGTACAATGGATTTATCGGAATAGCTTAATTTTTTGTGAATTTCATTCGCCGTACTATAAATCGTTAAGAATATTTTATTGAATAATTGAAGGCTTTTGAACTGCCATTTTTCATCATTGAGTCATTCATCGTTCTCCAGAGGACTTGGCCGATGATCAAATGACTACGAATGACAGAGGTTGAAGTCAGCCGTAAAGGAGTAGATTGGGTACACAGTCTGCCCCAAACAGGTCGTCAATGAATGTATCGACTCCATCGTTCCGAATAAACGCCATCAGGTCTATAGTAGATCGATTTCTACGGAAATCGAGTATTATCATTTTGAAGACCGCTAGACTCAATATATGTAACCAGTTGGTGATTAACCATGCTCTCCATGATCTTCAAGAGCCCAGAACATATTGCTATTGGGCGGTAATTTGCAGGGTTTGCAGTATCACCTTTCTTGGGTATTGGCAGAACATTGACAACTTTCCAATGTGAAGGATAAATACCAGCGCGGTACGACATGTTGAAAAGTTAAAGCAATAGACGAGCTAGCATCGTAGGAAACACATATAGCACAAGTGCTGAAATACCATACGGGCCCGGAGTTTGATTTACGTTGAGATCTGCATGAACCCTTTCAACTACAAGTGTTCGAAAAAAATGTCTGACGCACCGGTCTAGATACGTTTCGATCACAATGTGTGGTTTGTTGCTTTCAGTCAAAGACGAATTGTTTGCTACTAATTCAGCCAAAGGGTTAGCTTTATCAATTGGGTTAGTGAATATCTGTCGATTTGGGATAGACGTAGAGTGGTTCCCTACCCTATTTACATATGACCAAAAGCTCTTAATTGACCTGCGAGAATAACGAACTTTAGCTGGCAAACGCTGTTTGTGAAGAAGTTTGTCATCATGTAAGCAGCATAACGTTCTATGAATAGAACAAGATTTCTTATATTAAATTTATTGTATTGTTTCTCATGGAGATACTTTACTCGCCCTTATTTGTTGCTGCAACTATTTATTTTTTACATTTCTTCAAATAATTCTGGGAATTGAACTGGACAAGCCAAGCACTAGACAAAAGTGCTCATTTATTGAGCCGGCCATGACCAACAACAAGTTGTAGAGCCAACCAAAGTAAGATTCTTGATCGCTGCGAGTCATTTGGCCAAAATATATCCAGATCGAATGAAACCTCTTCAGACTATCACAGATACTTTTCCCAAAATGTGGCAATTTTGTCAAAAACTTTCATAACTTGAGAAAATATTTTTTTAAAAATAATTGCAATTCAAATATTGTCACCTGAAATCCAAAATGACCAAACATCTAAAAAACACCAAATCGTGTGAAATGGCCTAAAATACATGCCTGTGTACTGTACTGTTCAATATCTGAAATTTACAATTTTATTACATAACGACAAGAGTGTTTAGACACATAGTTGTTTCCTACTTCTGTAATATTTTAAAAATGCTTGTTACGTCATTTTGGATTTCACCTGACGATACCTAACTATTCATCTTAAACACCCTTTGCAATTAAACAAATTTTAATATAGTTTTGGTGATTTTTCCTACATTCCAGTACCCCATCAAAAATAAAACCCTGCTTGCTCAGGCCTGCTGCGCCCTTGTATTTGTCATCATCTGTTTCTTCATTCAATCCGTGCCGCAATGGCGCACGCTGCCCTTGGGCTGGGTGGCTCTGCTCGGTGTAATTGCTTTGCTAATTATACTCAACCGTGAGGATATGGAACATCTAATGCATCGCATCGAATGGACGACGCTACTCTTTTTTGCCGCCATGTTCGTGATGATGGAGTGCGTGGAACGTTTGGGCCTATTTGCATGGATTGGCGAGGTTACGGAAAATGTGATTCTGTGCGTGGACAAAAGGCATCGTTTGGCCATGGCGATATTCATCATTTTGTGGATGTCCGCCCTGGCATCGGCTATTTTGGATAGTATACCGGTGACGGCAATGATGGTGAAAGTGGTTGTTTCTCTGGTGGCCAAAGAGACGTTGGGGTTGCCATTGGAGCCGTTGGTATGGGCATTAGCCTTTGGGCCCTGTCTGGGAGGTGAGGGAAATTTATTTGCTTCTATAATAAGGATAATGTGAAACATTTTGTATGTCTTTCTTTTTTGATGCTGCTGTTTCTAGGCAACGGTACCCTGTATGGAGCCTCGGCGAATGTTCTCTCAGCCGGCATTGCTGAGCAACATGGATATAAAATTTCATTTACTCGCTACTTGAAGTAATTATTTATGTTTATAGTTGTCGTTAATGTTGATGTTGTTGGTGGTGGAGATTGACTTTCATGGGGATTTTAATTAATATATAAATTTATTTTTATTTTGTTTGTGTCATTTTCAGAATTGTATTCCCCATGATGTTGGGTCAAATTTCAATTATTACCGGTTATCTATTTGTGTCTCATATTCTCTTTGAGTGGCATTAGATTTCTGGGAATTTATAGGCGCCTACCCATGGATACGGCAGACACATACAGTGGGTGTGGAATTCAGACAGCATGCAACCATCATAAATGACTTATTTTTATTTTAAATGTACTTAAATGTTTGGAAAAGTTTAAATCAATTTCATTAAAATAAACAAAAGAAAAATAAACTAATTATACAAAAGTATAACATTATGTTTTTTGTTGTCTCATTAAGAGGAGAGTTTGATATGTGGAAAATTATGTTTCATTCACAGTGTCACATCAAAGTAGTTATATAAAAAAAAAACTCCCTTAACAAGTTCAGGTTAAATTTCGTAATTTATAAAAGACAGGGTTTTGATTGTCATGATTGGAATTCCGTCACGATGTTGAACTACTTCCAAAGAAAAACATAATATGCAGAAAAAAATTACTGCTTGACACCCTACTTATTTCGAACAAAAATCTACACTTTCGTATATAGAAAGCGACCCACTATTGTCTGTTCGTTAGCACAGTCTTAAGTTTTGTAGGTAGGTGAAAATTTTGCTAGATCAACAATTCCAAAAATAATCGCACATTTGCCAAGAAAAAGAAAAACGCCATATAAAACTAAGAGTTGACGTCAGTTTTTCTCACAGGCAGCCACAAGCAAACGGTGGGTAATGAAAATGTGTCCTCTATCGGCGCTAATGATTGAATTTGACTCATTTAGATTCGGAAGCCTAGCCCCGCAGACAAACGTCAAGTAATGGAGTATTTTTTTTGCGGGTGCGGGATTTCCGGATACAGTAGAATTTGTTGGTGTTACCACATCCGTATTAAGATACCAGGAGACGACCTCAAAAAAAAAAAAAAAAAAAAAAAAAAAAGACAAAACACAAGTGAGTGCTTTTGACATGACAGAAAGAAAGGAAGTTAATTGGCTCCTATTCATTTTGTCTAATGAATTCGTATTCACGTATTCATATGACAAAAATAAAAAAAAAAAAAAAAAATCGGATAAGGTCATTTACTGGGATACATTATATAGATCTATCGATGTGTTTACTCACCAGGTCCCTAACTCTTAAGGTTTCTGAAATATTATGGAGATATTTTCTTGTATATCCGAGTTATGTTACCGTATGAACAATTATTGTGGATAGGAAGGACAGACTCTCAATATATTTTTTTTTCTGGATTAACAATTGTCTTTGTTCTTATTGTAAGTTCTTTTTCAAACTTAGTTAGTGTTCCCCTTTTGGACTCATTTTGTACTTTTTTATACCCTCACCCTACGGATAGGAGGGTATATATCATTTGATACGGCTCAAAAGTGTAACAAATAGAAATATTCACATTAGAACCCAAGGTTCTTTGAACCAAATTCGATTCATGACTTTCTAAATCCGTCTGTCCGTCCGACTGTCTGTCCTGCTGGTACTTTCGAAAGAGTTTAACACTCACTCTGAAATTTGGCATGGGTTAATATTTTCCCAAAACTGCTTATGGGATTGCATATGGTCTATATGGCCACACCCCTTCGGGTACCTCCCAAATCGTCTATTTCGCCCACTTTAGAAATTGTGTAATAATATCAATATGCCCAACGCGACCTTGCTAATTTTTTTTATTTATTAGCTAGAAAAAATTGTGGACAACAACTTTGATGTCTGGCAACTCCCCTTCTGGTACCTCCAATACAAATGTACCATCCCGCATCTAATAAACCGTGTAATATTATCAATATGGGTTACTAGATCTTGCCCAAATTCTGTATTTAGTAAAGCTATAGCTAGGCAAAGTTTCGGACAAAAACTTGGAAGTCTGGCCACGCTTCATCTGGTATCTCCCATACAAATGTACCATTTCACCCACTTTTTTTGATTTTATGATTCTTGCTTCAGCCGTTTGGTCAGCACAGTGCATGAATCAGTCATTCAGTCACGAAAGAGTTTTATATATACAGATAGATTACATTTCAATTTATCAATATCAATAAAGAATTATAAAAAAAAACTACGTCGTAATTGAATATTAAATGTATAGTGGATATAAGTAAAGATAATTTCGGAGCAAAAAATTGATTGAGAGTTTTCAGCTTACAACAAAATGTAAAAATTTGTTTGGAGATAAAAATGACTATAACTCGAAATATTTTATCCAAGTCTGTGGATATTTTAACACTAATCGATGTAGAATTACAAGCACTTCGCCTGACAAAATTATGGGATCACTTTTTTCACACCACTTTTTGTTTTATATGAAGTGATGAAACTAAAAAGTTGATTTCCCCAAAAAAATTGTATGGAGATACGTGAAGATAACTTCGGAGCGAAAAAAATCTGGTTACTGATAGTATATCGCAAATCACCTTTTTTTGGCACAGAAATCAAGCAAACGTTCGACCTCGTGGGCAGTGTTGCCATATATATTTTTTTCAAAAATCTGTCAATTTCTAAACCAAAAACTGGTTTTAGGTTGAAAAAACTGTTTTTCTAAAAGTAAGGAAGCTATGGGAGCTATTGGACAGATTGGACAGTAGGGTGGAGTGAAATTCAAAAAAAAAAAGTTAACCTCGGAAAGAGATGTAGTCTGGGGTCCTAATGAGGGGAAAAATAAAGAAAAAAAATTTAAAAAATTTTTAGGGGTCGCGCCACTCCCTCGAAATTTGGAAATTATCGCTATTTTGGCGTTGATTTTAGAAAAATCCTAAAAAGTTTTATGTCAATAAATGTTTGCAATAGCGTAAACAATGAAATAAGGGCATGAAAAAATTTAAAAAAAATTTTCTCATTGTTCAAAAATTTCAAAAAGTAAAATAAGTCAAATCGTCCCTTCTTCAGAAAATTGACTGAACAATGAAATCGCCACCAAAGCTACAAAAATTTGTCGATTATCCTCATATTTGCCTCAAATACTTTTGTTTGGGCACTGAACAAGCTCAAACTTTTAAATTTCGAATAAGTTAAGTCGTTAATTTTTAGGATTTTTCTAAAATCAACGCCAAAATAGCGACAATTTCCAAATTTCGAGGAAGTGGCGCGACCCCTAAAAATTTTTTAAAATTTTTTTCTTTATTTTTCCCCTCATTAGGACCCCAGACTACATCACTTTCCGAGGTTAACTTTTTCAAATTAAAAAAAAACATGTTTTCACTCCACCCTATTGGACAGTTTGTATGAATTTATAACACCTGCAAGCCTCTTAGCAAATTTTTGCATTGCTATTTTTCTGCTTGTAAACACCAGAAACTACTTGGTTTGGTATCCGATAAGTAATTTAATACATACTAAGTATATTATATAAGTTGTGGCGTCAGGCGAACAAATATCCCGACAACTGCAAAACTGCACATATTTTCAAAAAATATATTTTATCGGCTGGAAATCTGTTTAGTGTCATTTAGAGCTTCAGAAAACTGCGAAAAACAGACAGGGAACGCTGACCGTGGGTCAGGCTGTACTGTTTTTTTTTTTAAGTATTTTGAAAACGATTTCTTTTTGTAACATCTATTCCGGATTCTCTTGTTTAACTCGTCCAAGTTAGAAATGTGTGAAATGTCTATCATCGGTTCTATTATAAATCTAGCAAAAAAAAACAGCTAATGTTTACAATGAGTATTTTTTAATTGTTGTTAAATGTATGCATTTTGTAATTTATTCTTAATTAAAAGTCAAGATGGAATAAGTGAAATGAATTGAAAATGATAACCAATAAATTATTTTCTTACATTTTTTTTTCCACGAGTCTGCCTGCCAAAAGTCAGCTCGATTGGATCACTGAGAAAGGGTTAAAAATCGGTCGAAAGGCTTTCACACAAGCCAATGCGAGCTTTATACTTCAAACTTAACCCTTCAATGCGCGATTTTTTATTTTTTGTTTTAAAAAATATTTTTGAATTCTACAGGTATTCTAAAACTAGAAAAAAATAACAAAAAAATTATTTTATTTATTTTTACATTTATTTTTTATAAAAAAATGCGTGATGATTCATATTTGAATCAACCAAGTTTTCCGATCTACAACTTGAGAATTTACACATTTTGCATTTTATTTTCCACTAATGTCACGCACACACACTACAGAATAAAAATAAAATTTATAAAACTTACCTTGATCACCAATCGCGAATTATTTTAATTTAAAATAGTTATAAATCGCAAAACTCCACTATAATGCAAAAATCGCAATGACAACTGACCAAATGGTTGTCAAAACATCCGTTACAAATCATCTATGGTTTTACAACAACAAATGTCATGCATTCGTGTTAGAATCAGCTGAAACTTAATCACTGTAATGTCTAATAAAAGAGTAACATGGAAAACAAGTGGTTGATTCAAATATGCATCACGGCGCACTGAAGGGTTAAAAAAAAAAAATCTGACGTGTACATGAAAATCGCCGATACACGTGTATTTTTATTTTTTCCCCTCTTTCCGAATATGTGCATTTAGGACAGAAAAAAATCTATTTTTTCTAACACGGTAATTAATAATTAATCACAGATGTTTAGTTGTTGCCTGAAGAGTGTTTGTAACTGAAGTGCTGCTCGCAAATAATGGATCCGACATTTAACGTTTTTTTTTTTATTTTTTTTTAACTAATTTTTGTTTACACAAATTGAAGAGGAGGATATTAACGACATTTGGTTTCAACATGACGGCGCTACGTGCCACACAGCCGAAGCTACACTCGATGTTTGGCGCCCCGTTTTTGAAGATCGCATTATCAGCCGCAGAGCTGAAGTCGTTTGGCCATCTCGGAGCTGCGATTTGACACCGTTGGACTATTATTTGTGGGGTGCCCTCAAAGATAAGTGTTACGCCGACAAGCCATAGACAATTGACGCTTTAAAGGACAATATTCGTGAATCCATTGGTGAAATACAGCTGCACACAATCGACAATGTGCTTAAACATTGGACCGATCGTGTAGGCTACTGCATGGCCAGCCGAGGCAGCCATTTGAATGAAATTATTTTCCATTATTAACCGGAAGGATTGTACTTTCAAATAAAAAAAGAAATGTGAGAAAATATACAGTAGTTTTTGATTTATAGAATATTCAAAAACAAAGTTATTTGGCGGACCCTGTATAAACATTTTAAAATGTTCAGTTAAAAGGTGGATGAATTCTATTGAAATTGTTTCATATCAAATTTGTATTCTGCTCTCGGAGGTTAATAAAAGACTGAAAGGTAAAGAGATGTGACGTTTGAACGAAGGAGCCAAAAGGAACGATGTTACGAAAGACTAAACAAGTGCCTTTATCGGAACGGAACGCAAAGGACCGGTCCGTTCAATGAACTATAACACTAATTACCCGGTAAGTCCTGGTCAATGAATATACAAAGTACTAGTAAGTTGTTATGCGCCTATGGCGCCCGTTGAAATATGGAAAAAAAATTTTGTTGAAAAAAAAAAATTTTTGTGGAAAAAAAAATTTTTTGTTCAAAAAAAAATTTTTGTTGAAAAAAAAAAATTTTGAAAAAAAAAATTTTGTTGAAAAAAAAAATTTTTGTGGAAAAAAAAATATTGTTGAAAAAAAAAAATTTTGTTGAAAAAAAAAAATTTTGAAAAAAAAAATTTTGTGTTGAAAAACAGTTTTGTAAAAAAAAAATTGTAAAAAAAATTTTGCTACAAAAAAAATTTGGGGAAAACACAATTTCTGTAAAAAAAAAATATTTTTTTTTTTTATTATTATTATTTATAGAAAATTATAGAATACCTATTTAAATTCCTACGTACTGCGTGACAGAGTCAGTGAATCAGTGAATCAGTGTCGAGGGTAAATATATATTAAGATAGCCTAAAAAGGCTCGCTGCTTCGAGTGAAATTCTACGTCTGCTCTTTTGTGAAATGTTATGTATTGCATATTTTTATAAAATTATCAATTTTGTTTCTCATAATTTTTGATATCGCATTCATTTTGCAGTGACATTATGAAATGTAATCTTCTAATGTAATATTTCGCACAAACTTTGCAGCACCGCATCTCAACTCCCCAGAACTTATAATCTAATGTTTGCCAATAGTTCAGGTACATGTCAGAGAATATTCCAATCTTATAAAATTCTGTGGTACATGTCAGAGAATATTCCCATCTTAAATGGATGGCTAATTCCAAATTTTTGTGGATGCTTAATACCAAAATTGTTGTTGCTCGCACGTTTATGAGAACTTTTCTGGACTATATTTACTAAGCGTATTTAAATGTGTTCTGTTTCTATGGGTGTGTTGGTTTTTTTTTCTTAACAAAATTCCTTCTCCCATCAGCATAATTTATTGGCATCTATTTTTAGACCACGCCGAGACTGTGTCAATGTCAAATTCGAAAGATTATGTAAAGAAGAAAATACTCCCAAATACACACCGAATATTCCCCACGGTTTGACGGATAATTTTAGTTCATCAACCTTCGCAATCTGGTCGCTAAAATAAATCAATATAAACAACAGCAAAAAAAAAAATACAATTTATAAAAATAACAACAAAGATGAGCAAATATAAAAAAAATTATACAATCGAGATAATAAACATGCTAACCCACCTACATAAATTGTGTGCAGCCGAATAACGTCAGAGTCAACCGTACCAAGTAAATGATGAACAATTACAATTTTGATTTTGATTTCTATACTTAGAAATCAAGAACATCTGTGTAATAATAATTGACGAAAATGATTAACATTCGGTGTACATTCGCAAAGTTAACAGGTGTTTAAAGTATAGGGTTATCCATTTTGTGGTTTCAAAAGTATAGGGCTGGAATTCGACATCTGTCAAACTAAGTTGTTAAACCAAGAAACCACAAGACAGACCAACCGTTCTATTCGAGATCATATAAATTAATTAAGGTGGATTTACAGTAGTTGACAAACAAGTCAATTCTATATATATAAATTATTTAAGATGAGATCACATAAACTGAGGGAGAAGAGTTTTGTTTTTTTCAGTTTTTTCTTAAGAATAATTAAAAGGGTTTACAGTGAATGGAAAAATAAGAAGATTACTAAATCACTGGCTAGACTTTCTGTATAATGTGCGTCCACCATTCTCATTTTTTCTAAAACATTTTCCAACTGTTTAAATTCCAAATCGTGGAATAAAATATTTTCTATCATCTCGAAAACGTTTTTAATTAAATAATTAAAAGAAGAAACGATAAAACAAAAAACGGTGTAAAGTTCGGTCAGAGCGACTTTTAAATACCCTCCGTTATGTGTTTACTCGCTCCATAGATCTGGATAATAATACTACACCTGCAGAACATGGACCGGCTAATTTTCCATAACAATCATTCTCGGTATGAAACAAAAAGATCATAAGAAATCATGAACTCTTCTAGGTGTTACAGGCGGATTGACAAAACGACTATAGTCCACCAAAAGCCCATGGTGGAGGAGAGAGTATGAAAACAAAATTGACGACACTGAGTCCGAACGAGTGTTTATGTCATGAATGTTACGTCGTCATATGGCACATGCCACACAGTCATGGTGCTGGTGATGATGATGATGTTGATGATCGACCATACACTTGGCATTGTATTGTGCTTTCAAACGCGGCGGCGGCGGTAGAACAATATTACAAAATTATATTTCTATCTGTACGATTGAGTACATCAGAGCAAAATATTCCAGAACGACCACAAACCGTAGAGCATAAAGAGTAAATGAGGAAATGGAAAATTGGAAATGTCCGCCGAAAGACGACCGCAAATGAAAATCGATGTTGACCAAAAGACACGCATGGACGACATGCGAGAATGCAAATCAAAGTCGGAAGAGCAGCAAGCAACAATTCTTCTGTTGCCGAATGTGAGCATCGCGGAAAAGACATAAAAAGAAACGTCGGATTTTTGGCCTCCGATTTTTGTCTTAATATTAAAAATATCTTTTTTTTTTGTTTTCGTACACTTTTAGTATAAAAACAAAACAGAGAAAGCAAACCGAATGTTGCTTGGAAAAAGAGATTTTTGGAATACTAAATGAAGAAAATCTGTTCGACGACACTCGCCGCGGTAAAGGCATGCTATGTGTGTGTGTGTGTATGTTGGAGAACAAAAATGGAAAATGAACATAACCCCGGCAACATTTTGGACAGTTGTATGTAAGTGTGTGTTATGCCGATTTATGATCTGACTCCCATTAGGAAATATTATTCGAAAAGCTAAAACCATGGAACTATTGGTACCGGATACCATAGTGTGAATTATTGTCATGATTTTGGATCGTTCATTGAGGACAGAGTACCCAGTCGGAGAACACGACACAATACTATGCGTAGAATGTCATTTACCTAATTTAGTCGAAGTCAAGTTGGTTAACCCCACGTTCTAGCGTATTTTAATCCAATTGTGATGCCTGTGGTCTAGCCAGAGATGAACTACAGGGTTCTCCAACAAGAGGTGTTATTTGGAATCACTTCGTTTTTCGGTAGCTGTCACTTCTGAAGATTTTATTCTTTGACATTTGTCAAGTAGAAACTACGCCATTACTAAAAATGGAACGACAAACACTTCAAAAACGCATTGAAGTTTTCAAAATTCACTACAAAAATGGTGAAAAACAGTTCGCAAAACTAAAAAGTTTCCGGACCGTGTTATCTCTCGATGAGGTGTTCACAATTGGCCACCGAGATCTTGTGATTTCACACTTTGCGACTTCTTTCTTTGGGGCCACGTGAAAGATAAGATCAACGCCAACAACCCAGCGTCGATTCAAGACCTCAAAGATAGAATTCGTGAGGCTATCGAGGACATAGGGCAGCCACTTTGCGATTTGGTTATGGGAAATTTCATGAAAATGATATGGTCCTGTAAACGTTGGCTGATATTGTTTTTCATATTTAACGCCATACGTTCTTCTTTATTATGAAATAAACATCCGATCATATATCTCAAAAACTCCATTTTTCTTTAAATACCAAAATAACACCTTTTGTTGGAAACCCCTGTATAAAGGCCCACAGGCCCGATTTTTGGGGGGGATTTTGCATTGGGTAATTTTTCATAATTTTTGTTTGGGGGATTTTGCATTGGGTAATTTTTCATAATTTTTTGGGGTTATTGTCATATTGGGGATATAACATTTTTTACTTTGGACTTTGGGGGAATTTTTCATTTATGTGGGCGAATTCTTCATTTTTTTGGGGGCATTCTTCATTTGGGGAATTTTTGATAGATCCGTGTTGATATCATACAAGTTTGTGTCTTTGCAGTAAAACTGTGTTTCACATAAACCGAATATTCGTTTAAGCGAAGTAGAGTGCATGGAAATTCACTCAGAATTATCGTTACTAATATTTATTTTCAATTAAGCGTTTTTTTTCAATTACAAGGCGGTCGCTTTACCGAATTCGATTGTATGTAGTCCAATAGCCCAATTTTTTTTAATAAGGGGATGGTTAAGACTTTTGAAAATATGTTTTTACTTTGTTGTCTCTCTTAGAACGCGAGATATGCTCATTTTAAAAGACAAGAAAATATATATTTTTTTGAACCCCGGTTTAGGTTATTATTAATAAATAAATTATTTGAAGTTCGATTTCAGGTAAAGATGGATAATTTGAAAATAGAATTATTCAAAAAACCTGCTGGAGACATCGGAACACGATCTTTAACCCTCTAACCGGCAAGACCACCACAAGCCGGTCTTTAATAATTGTGTTTAATTTCATAATAATATTTCTTAAAAAATATTATCCCCCTAACCGGACAAACAGAAATACTTGAAAATCCTTGCAACCTGTTTTTGTCCTTGCAACCAGTTATGCACGAACAAATTATTTTTTTTTCGAAATTAAACACAATTAATGAAGACATCCCTAGAGTGGTATTGCCGTTGGAACTTTGGAATTGGAAAATAATCGATTTTTTTTGCTAATAAAGGTACTAATATAATTTTGTTTAGTAGTCAACTTTTGGAATACTTCTAAAAAATGTATCCAAGTGTCCTCCCTTACACTTTGTCTACAACCAGTTTTTTACAAAACTCAAAAGTGTGTACTCAATCAAAAGTTACAGACTTTTGGTCGATGAAATTGGATTTTGGACCACTGTGCAAAACATGATGTTTTTTTCTGGTCCGATTTGGACCGTTTATTTAGTATTTGTTACACAGCCTATGGTGAAATCTGCGGTTTCAATTGATATGGAATTTGTTTCACTTTCAATTCGCTGACCAAATGTTTCGCTGGGTGGTATGTCCGACTGAGTACAAGAGTCTTTTTCCGTTGTTTTGTTTAATTTTATTTTTGTGTTTCAACGATATGTCTTTTGTGTTCATTTTGTATGCGTGTGTGTGTGTTGTGTGTTTTCCACGTTTAGGGTGGCATACGATTTTCTGTCTCTGGACGCTAATAGTTTTGGATACAAAGCGTTTTGAAACACATTTCATATTGAAACGGACGGCATTTTCGCTCGCCTTGGCAAAAAGGAATAACAAAACAAACCAAAAATATTGAATATTTTCCAAACACGAATTATAATAACGACAATAAATACCAAACAATATGCAAGGGGTCTGCAAAGAGCACATAATGCGGCCAGTAAATTAGCGATAACCATCAACAATTATTCAAAACAAGCACAACTACTGAGTGTCGAAAATAAAAAACAAAAGTATACAAGCAGTTAAAATTCAACTCATAAAAAAAAGTTACAGAATTAAAATATAATTATTTGTGATGAAAGTGATATAATCGAAATAAAGCAAATAAAAGCCATCCAATTAGTACAAATATAAACGATAAAAATGAAATCGTAGCAGACAAAGAAAACGTTCATTTCAATTAAATACGTACAAGGAAAATCCATCCCTCTCTATTAAGTTCCGCAAAACACACACATAGTTGCAATTTTCTCGCGTGGAAAATGTCTCAACGTATGCGAAAGCCAACATTTGTCATAACTGACGATGACGCCGATGATTATTACGATCAACAACGACAGCAGCAGCAGTATCTGTATTATCCCGACAATATTGATCAGAATCGTGGATATTACGATTCGTCAGCAGCCAATCAAGATGAAGCCGACGACGAGGACGAAGAGGAGCGACATTCAAAGATACAGGATATACTCCATTGGTTACATCAACGTCATCATGCTGATAATCGGTAAGTGTGCGTTCTCTTTTTGTTTGTTTATTTTCGGCCAGCGCTGTTTTGGGTGGCTACCATGCCGACATTAGCTGCCCACGCAACGCTTGTTTGGAATGAATGTTGTTGTCCCCATTAATCAACCGATTTTCCGTTCGTTTCGTTTATTTTCAAATCTAAAGTGTAACAATAAGGTGAATATATGTATATTTAAAACGTCCGCTAACAGAAATATACCTCGAGGACGGACAAGTTCATAAAATTAAACACGTGCGACGCGTATCAACCGGCGGAAAGAAGGGCCCGAAGGGCCTTCTTCAATACAGACGGGAAATAGTCAGAATTCTGTATTAACCTTTAACTGATGAGGTGAATTTTTTGGACATATACTATGTGGCCTAAAAAGGTGTACAATTTAGCACCACCTCATCAGTTAAAGGTGAAGCAGCTCACAGAATAGAGCCATTCTCGTCAGACAATCGTGTCGTCCATCACTTGTAGTGATTTTACATCTGTTTTTTTTTAACATTGAAATCGATGGTGCAGAGTCCCCATACTATTTATCAAGCATTTCCTTGGTTTGATTGACGGTTTCTTTTTCGCAAAAACTAATTTTTAATAAGCACTCGAAATTCATTGTTTTCCATTTTTAACCAAATCCACGAGGTTGTAGGTATTGAACAGCTATTAGACTTAAACTAAATGAAGGAACTCTCTCAAAATTTGATTTTATATAACTACGAGGGAAGTTGGAATAGTCAAGAAATTATTGATCTGCATACTGAAATATTTATAGTAGCGTATTATAGTATTGTCTCTCTTTATCATCGCCAGAACTTAGGTCGTATATCGCTGTTCTATAGATATTGTAATGATATCTGCACTTCGGATTGCCGTCGCCTACTCCCTGATGTTAGGACTTCCAGCCGGGATACGCGGTTATCGAGGGACTCTCATTCGCTCTTTGAGTTCAAGACACACCATAGAGATTAAGAGTTTTTCCCTGCCAGCTGTGAAGTTCTCAAATTCAACCCAAATATCAACAAACACTTCTCCCTCTTTCCTTCCTACAATGCCCTTATTTCCTATCGCTAACATAGGGGGCATTTATATGGGACATGCCCTGAGTGTTAGCTAAAGAAGAAAATTAGCCCCTACACTTGTTCCAGGTGGAGATGTTTGGGTAAATATATATTAAGAAGATTATGATCATTTCTTTTTTAAATCTGTCGTATATTTTTTTTACGTACGTGAAGATAACTTAATTTTTTTTTAATTCAAAAATGTCCTAGATTTGTTTTTGTATATCAACAGTAATTGTTCAAAAGCGGATATATATGAAAATGACTCCATAATATCTCAGAAACCTTAAGAGTTAGGGACCTGTGGTTACTCCACAGATTGATAGATCTTTAAAATGTATCCTAGGAAATTACCTTATCCTATTTTTTTTTGATTTTGACGATATCTCGCAACATTATGTGCTAAAGTTAGGGGGGGGGGGGGGCTATGCTCTCTTATAAGATTTCCGAAGCCCGTATCAATTCTAATACAAATAAAGGGTGTTTTTTATTGAGGTATAGAACTTCGAATTGAAATAAAACACAAGAAAATCGTTTTAATGTCCATCAATTTGGCTTTATTGGAAGGATAATTTTATGCCATTAATGTTTAAATATGATTTCGGGCATGTGGCCGCCGCGGTTGGCTCGAATAAAGCCAATTCTACAGGTCCAATTTTCAACCACTTGTTGGAACCACAACTCATCCACATTCATGCCATCCAATTCGGGAACAAAATAGTCGGCTATCATGGCTCTATACCGGTCTCCATTAACGGTAACTGACTCTCCAGCATTATTTCGGAAGAAGTATGGCACAATGAGCACACCAAACAGTCAGTTTTTGTGGATGTAATGGCATAAAATGGACGGAGCTTGCGGTGAACTTCGCGAACTGAACCATTACTTTCGAAATAAATTTGCACGATTTGCAAGCGTTGTTCTTTTGTCAACCTGTTCATGATGAAATGGCAAACCAAACTAAATATTAATCACTTGACAGCTGACAAAATGGCCGCCAGTTAAAAAAGTGATGCCAACTTAAAGTTCTATACCCCAATAAAAAACACGCTTTATATCAACAGTAATTGTTCAAAAGCGGATATATATGAAAATGGCTCCATAATATCTCAGAAACCTTAAGAGTTAGGGACCTGTGGACTAAACAGATTGATAGATCTTTAAAATGTATTCTAGGAAATTTTTTTGATTTTGACGATATCTCGCAACATTATGTGCTAAAGTTATCGGAGGGGCTATGCTCTCTTATAAGATTTCCGAAGACCGTATCAATTCTAATACAAATACCTTCACCCTGAAGTAAGATAATGTCCAATAACCACCACTCAGAGGTCCGCAACTTAAAGGTTTTTATTACCCCTAGCTTTCCCACTGGTAGAGTTTCTTTTTATCGTATCGATCTAAATGTAGTTTTATTTGACCTCCAGAATTCTTTAATTGAAAAAATCGGATATAGCCAATAAAAAGTTAACCCAAGTTTGTATTTCAAATTTTTTAAGTTGACTGCCTGACAACTGACAACTGTTAGACTTTTGAAGAACTTTTAACTTTAATACTAATTGTTTTTTTAAAGAAAAAACTGAACAAATGGAGCGAAGTTTAAATCTTGTGTACATTTGGGATTTCCCAGGGATTTCGTTCAATGTTTGTACTGTCATTTAGGCTTCTAACAGACCACATCGTTCTTATGCGACTGTCGCCTTGAATTGGACACAAAAACCGTCCTGGTCTGTGAGCAGCTTAAAACGAACAACAACAAAAAAGTGTTGCAAGAATCTTTGGCACTATCTGTACCAAAACAAAATTCGCAGAATCAATAATGTCTGACGTGGGCCAGTACGTTACAACCACAAAATACACTGATAAAGAGAGACGCAAATGTCATATCCACGACTTTGTTTGGAGGACGCATGGCGTTATGTGGTTATTCGAGGAATTACGTTGAGTGCCATAATGCTGGAATTAAAGGCAACGGGTAAAAGGAAATTCAAGGAACACCAGTTGTGCACATACGTACCAATATGGACAGAAAAACACAGACGCGAATAGAGATGAAAGGAGAAGGTGTACACTTGCGAAGTGTGGCTTTTCTGCAGGTGGTAGTGTCGCTCCATTATCATGTGAGAAAAATAATTCGGTAGAATACACCTATGCAGCGGACGTAGCTATTTGGTTATTGGCTCGCCTTTGACCTTGGGTCTTTATTCCAGGTCAATCTGTCTTATTAGACATTCAGGCATATGCTGGCGCACATCCGTTGAGTTCTTTTACATTTGCAGTTTGTTAATCCGTGAACAACCACCAATCTGTTTGCTTTGACACAATTTGTAATCACCCTAAGTGTTTTTTTTTTTTATAAGTAGCAATAAATACATTTAGTATCGATCACAGCCATGCAAATGATTGATAAATTTGAAGGCTAGACTTTTGACACACATAGTACATACACACGGTGGAACGTCGAGTTTCTTTAACCGAGACGAGTGTAAAATTTGCAATAAAACAGATTGATATAGTTATGGACTTTCTTAAGCGTTTATGCAAAATTCAATAACTAAAATACCTGTTTAGTCATTGAATTTTGCATAAACCCCATTTAAAGTAGAAGTTCACAAGTTTTGCTCATGTGCGCTTTATCTCCAGTTGGTTACAGCAAAATAATATCTTCTTGGTCTGGGCAGTTCTACCGTAGACTAGGTTGTCCCATATTACATGGGTCCTAAAAGTGTCAACATATATGTGCCTGGGGATGTGTAAATAGAATTATAAATAGAATTGACCACGGCAATTGACACAAACAGTACTTGGTCTAAACTTGTATTAACTGGAGATTCTTATCATCCGACACAGGTTAGGTTTGATTCGAGTGGCAGTCTCAGACTCACATAGACTCCTTAGACCATTGTGATACGAAGGAATTATCCCTAGTCCTTTCCGTTGAACCATCCGCATAAATCTCTCTGAGCCGGTCAATATCAAAATCGTTGAGAACCCAGTGTTGATCCCCGCCATTACACAGAGTAGGGAAAGTGCAGATAAGGTGTTTTATGGACTCATCCACCTGTGGATCCACACAGCTTCTGCAATAATCGTTAGTCGTAATCAGTGCTCTGGAGTCGAGCCAAAATTACTCGATTCCGAATGCAGATTTTTTAAATAGCTCGACTCCGACTTCAGTGTCGGCTCCGACTTCATCGTTCAATAGCAAAATTTCGAAAATTGTATGTTCGTCCATTATTTCTATACTATATATCACAATGAGCTGCATTTGTAGCTTACAGATAAAAAAAAGTTTTAATAATCGAAAATATTTAAATTTTTGTAAAAATTAACAGATTAACTTGTTTTTAATACATTGATTTTTTTTATGGCAAATATAAATAAATGAAACCCGACTTCGGGCAAATTTGTCAGACTCTGACACCAAGACACCAACTCCACCTCCACAGTCCTGGTCGCAACCATTATTGATTCTGTAAGTTTGTTTTTACAACAGAAAAGAGACATTTGATCTTGATAGCGACAGCATTGCGTGAGAATTTGTCTCCTGCAATCGTGGACATATTTGGGCAGACGCCCACCTAATAGTGTAGTACTCTACAGGATCTAACAAACAGTGGCTAAATGCATATCTGCGCATTCAGAGAGCGGCTAATACTGGATGTTTTCTCAACACTTATCTCGATTTAGGAAAAAAATTTAGGATAATCTGAGAATTGATAAAAAATCTATTTTTCAAAAAATTTGACGGGATACAGACATTTCCACGAGTCTGTCTGCAAAAAATCAGCTCGATTCGATCACCGAAAAAGGGTTAAAAATCGGTCCAAAGGCTTTCACACAGGCCACTACGAGCTTCATACTTCAAACTTAAAAAAAAAAAATTCTGACGTGTACATGAAAATCGCCGATACACGTGTATTTTTATTTTGTATCACCTTTCCGAAAAAGTAAGTTTGGTTCATAGGACAGAATTAAAAAAAATAAATAAATTATTTTTTTCATTTGAGAGAACTAAAAAAAGTCTAAAATTTGGAAAAAGAATTTTTCGTGGTCCTCAAATTTGAATTAATCGGTTCCAAAGATATGTTTTTTTGCAATGAAGAAAACCCAAATGGCGCCACTTTGCGTCACAGCACAATTGGGGCATTGAATTTATTTATTATTAGTTTTTCAATTAAAATCATTTATGCGTTTCTTCAACGAAAATTTGATAAATTCCCTAATCATGAGATAAGTTATTTTGTCACCAAACCACAGACATCAGATTGTTCCATACCAGCCCACATTGACATTTTGCCCAAATGTTCTTAGTCTAATCTTCTTATGATTATTTGGCAAAGATTTTTTGTTAATAACTATCGACGATTTATTGTCCTTTTAACAAATACTCAATATCCGTTTTCCGGTTAACTTAGCAGATGCTATGCTCATGTGCTTTCATGAGTGTTTCGCTATCACCGATGCCAACTGAAACAATTACATGCTACAACATCCACTTGTCAATGCATGAATGGGTCTTACGCACACCCTTCACTTTGGTTATACAAACCGACATATACCTGAATGTGTATGTACATACACACACGAACATGTTTACACATATCCACTTAGCCTTTGTTGAGATTATAGGGCGGACATTTTTAGAATACCGTCCATAAAGCGATTTAAAGCTTCATCGCCTTTTTTTTTGTTGGCTGGGTTTGAGGGAGTTTACCTTACTTATGTTTCCCTTCCTTTTCCATGGCGATGGATATTTTTCAATGGGCATGACAAAATAAATATTTAAGTACTTTTTTTTTGTAGAAAGAAGATGTAGCAATTCAAATTGAAATTGAGATTTTCAATTTGATTTTGCAAAACAAGAAATCCCCATAAAATGGATTAGATTATGTACATAAAAAGTTAAGAAATTAAAGACTGGTCCGATTGCCTATTGTGCTCTACAGGCAGTAATATTTATTCGTCAGTTGGATATACCACTATGATCCTTACATTTGTAGTTCAAATTGTTCGATATTGTGACACAAGATAAATGATGAGAGGAATTTCTCCTCATCAGAAAACGTACTCGTGAAACATTGAAATGCTACGAACTACTCGGTACATTCTATTGGCCGAAAGTCTGCAACTTTACATCTAGTAAACATTTCACCAGCCTGGAAAAAATATGCTATAGACAAGAAGTAAGGGATTAATTTAAGGGATTATTTTAAGGTATTCACATTATAACTCAGACAATTGCATATACAGTGGATTGTCAGGCCAGTTAGTTAAATTGTAAAATTCGTTAAATCTTTTATGAGTAACGAATTTTATTTACTAAACAAAAAATGTTTTTTCTTATAATTAACAAAAACGTATTTGATGGCGAAGAGCATTGCAAAATTTTCGTTTTTAAAAAAATTCTCGTATTGTACAGGGTTTTCCAACAAGAGATGTTATTTTGGAATTTAAAGAAAAATTACATTTTTTGAGATAAATGATCTGATTTTTATTTCATAATTAATAATAATAATAATTATAAATACATAATTAATAATAAAAAACAACATCAGCCAAAAATACCACATGGGACCGATAAACGAGAGCTTTTACTGTAGTTGACAATGCAATAACAGTTTTGTCACTTTTGTGTCACATCCAGAATTTTCAGTATTTCTTTTGTCCCTTTTTATTTCACAACTTCACCACAATACAACAATTCACATTAGCTATGTGTTGAAAATGTTTTTTTTTTAAATTTTAAAAATTTTATTTGGTGTTTTTGATGTTGTCGAACTGGATCTCATTTCTATGAAAGAAAGTCACATTTCCATTTTGGTAGTTTCGAGATAAAAGCATTCCATATCTTAAAAATTTCAAAAATTATTTTAAGATATGTTGCATTTATATGGATCTTTGTGAAAATACATTCAGGGTTCCGAATCTGTCCTTATCTTAAATTTGGTCCTTATCTTAATTTTTTGACTTTCTTTCATTATAAAGTGTGTGTTTTAATTTTAGCTTTGCTAAAATAGATTTTTTTTGGGTTTAAATTATTGAGGAAATTTCCCTTTTTCTTCCTTAAAGCAGACCGAAGCTGTTTAAAATGAAAAACACTTGTTGTTATAAAAAAAAAAACACTCGATTGGGACACAGAAAACAGACACACATGTTGTGCTGAAAACATGTTCGCTTCAACATAATATTAAGTGTGTTTCATTAAATATACTCGCACTTATTAAATTCTATTGTACTTTTCACTTGCATATAACTTTTTTCTTTAAACTGTTCCCATGTAGTTGCTGCTCTCGACATCAAAGCAAATCGACTCCAACAACAACAGTTGGTTGCTATAGTTGCAGTTGCTCACTTGACATTGACTAAATGGCAACAAGTAATGTCAGGAACGACGTAGACACTGCATTGGACGGACATACACACATGTGTCGTCGTTCGTTCGTTTGTTGGGAAAAGTGCCCATGGACACTTGGCTGGAGTGGATGCCGTGCTGGCACTTCAGTGGATTTTGTTTTTTAATGTTCTCACACCAACGAACCCATCGTCCAACACTCCTCGATCCGCAGCCATCAGCCGATTAAGAAGTAATTAATAATTCCGCAACAGATAGTTGCAGAAGTACACATTACGTCGGTGGCGGGTATGTGTACGCTTGAGACCAGAAAATTTGAAAGGAATGCTCATTAATGTAGACCACTTGTGTGTTGGAAGCAATGAAATGGTCGCTCGTTCAATGCCAATGACAAACAAGAATATTGCATACCAACGAGTATGGACTGCGTATGGTGACATGCCAAATGCCCTACAATGTACAGAGAAAAATTAATAAAAATCATAATTTTGATTTGAAAACAAAAGCTGTTAACGAAAACAATACAACTCCCATAACATTCGTTACTGGACCGAACAGCAAACATTTCAGTAACGCATATCGTTCTGTCGCTATTGAAAACACCAACGATACTCACTCATACCAGCAGGTTTCAGATAATGCAACCACTCTCGATTTGCTATTGAAGACGTGATTGAGTTGACTTTTAAATACGATTGAAACAAGTTCATTCTCAACCATTTCTTGTAGATTTGTTGAGTTTCAATAACCTACGGGTTTCACATCCATTCTGAAATGCTGGAATTTTGGCAATTTCCGAGTTCCAAACAATAGCCATGCAAATATTTTAGAAATGGCTAAATGGCATGACTGGACCTTTTCCCGTCCACACAACATCGCCATTTGGTTGTGGATGCAGTATGGCTTGCGGTGAAATCGATTTACTGGAGATCGGATGCCGTTTTTTTTTTCGGAACAATGGAGTCGAGCCATCTACCGCCTTGGTGAAAGCGAGGTCATGGCTCTGGATATTTCAGGCACGGTGCACTCATATCAAAACGTTGTTCATTTGGTGTCGGCAATAACTTCTGTCGATTCATATTTACATCCGACCAAAAATGGGTGTCATAGCGACAGGGGCTCCAAAGACATCTCTGCAGTTCCTGAACCGTGTACAGAGGAGAGCGTTGGTGCTTGTAAGGGATTGCCGGAATGTGGATTGTTTATCGCTGCTCTACAAATATTCGTTTCGTTAGATATCCGTCATCTGGTCTTTGATATTTGGACATTTAGCGGCTATCCAGGGACTCTCATTCGTTCATTATTAAATGGCTGATTGACCGGGCGAAACACTACAGTAGTTTCGCTTTAGCTGCTACTCACTTAAGTGTCAATTTAAGATAACTGCCAAAAATGCATCATTTTTGCAATTTAGTTCTGTTTTCTGTGCAAAAAACAACTTCTTTAAGTTCTACTTGTGCATGTAACCACATTTTTCATAACTGCCATCAATTTGTGGAATGTTCGCTTATCCTTCATTGTAAATCTTGCAACCACTTAAAAGAAAATACAGCAACGTTTCTGTGCTATTAAACTTCACGCCCATTTAGCCTTTGTAAAACTTTTAGGGAGGTTATACCGGAGCGATCTGTTAGTGGATATCTGAAATGCGATGACAGTTAAATGCATTAAGTGCCATTTTTGACTTATGTGACTTATAAAGTTGATGTGGGAGCTAAGTTAAAACTATTGTATAGAGAAAAATCCATGCTTCTGTCGAACTGTTCGTATGAGGAATACTCTTTCCTGCCAGCTGTGATATTCTTAAATTCAAGACAAACGTCAATTTCCATTTCCTCTTTCCTCCCTCCAATACCCTTTTTTCCTATTCTAACCCTTCATTGCAATAATGCGAATATTGTGCAATTTTGTTATTCATTTATTAGTTCCAATAAGGCACCGCATCATCCATGTGATCGCCGGGAAGCCAATGCATTCTCAGACAGTTAGTGCGTGAACTATAATAGCTAGAGGGTGTTAGAGTGACAACGGATTAAGTGAGACAGAGCATTTCTTTTAGTTTGTTCGTTTTTTTTTTACAAAACTCGTTTTCAGCAAGTCAACACAAAAGACGCAATCAATAGCAATACGAAAAACCCTGCGATAATAATGCATACAATCACAATAAAAAAAGCACAACGATAACAAAAACATAGCGTGTTCAGGCTACAAACCATTTTACAACCAGCTTTATCGCTTCAACCAGCTTTTCTGTTCGCTCTCACTCTGACATGTTTCGAGCGCTCACATGTATGAAAACACTAGCAATGGGCTTTCCTTCAACCGCTCAGCCTGACATCAGGCTAAAGCGCCCTTTACACGATCCAAATGCATGAAACAAAATCAAAACACTTTGATTTTTGTTCAGGCACCGTCAATGTCGGTGTAACGCATACTCACACACATCTGCACTAATACTATAGTTAATTGAGATTGATATTGTATTTGAAACACCGTTACTTATTCAAAGGATTTTCATTTGGCAATGACCGAGAGTGGGTCAAAGTCTTCGATTGTCTCCCAGAAAACCTGCATTTTAATTACTAAAATACATGTACAGCCGGGCATCGTTAGTTCGACTAAGAAATGGTCCTGAGTATTTTTTCTGTACTACATCTCCCGTGTGTTCTTTCAGTAAGTACGTATTTTCAACAAGCGGTCATTGTCTTTTACAGAAAACTTTAAACAAGTGACACAATGCTGAATTCTCAGTAAAACCTGCTACGACCCTGTCGTACATTCAGTTAACTTTCAATTAAATTAAAGCTAACTATTTCTCAAGTAGTGGTGGTTGACACTTGGATTGCTTTTATATGCAATTAACTAACTATTCTAACATGGCGATGTCCTAGGAAGTAGTCAATTGTCCGACTCTGCATTACTTTCAATTAACTTTAAAGTTAGTTACCTAGCCGTTAACTTAAAGTTAACTTATTGTAGCCAGCTGTAAGTAAGTCCAAAATAATATAAAATTTTTATTTATTTATTTAATTTTTTCATTATACTATCTATTCCATAAATTGTAATAATGGCCCTAAATAAATTAACTCTTTTGAGGGTTATGGAGCTGTCTGTTTGTCAATCGACTTGGTTCTCTCAATACTTCAAAATGTGATTTAAAACAATAATGCGAAGTGTTTGTATACACTTTGGTTAATGTAAATTCTGCATTGCGAAAACGTATTTAATCCAACGGTAGAGTGAGTCACTCCACTGTGCATGTAATAAGTGTACTTGACGCTTTGGCTCGCCATTGATCTTTGCCATAAAAAGGAACAAATTAATATTTAATATGCAAATTCATAAATAACTCTAGATGAGATTCGCGAAAAATTAAAAAAAAAACGCCAACAAAAAGTATATTTTTCAAAGTACCTTTTTAGTTGTTAAACAATAAAAATCAAATGTAAAAAAAATGTTTATCTTTGAATAATTTGCAACGAAAAGTCAAGAGACAAAAACAAAATAAATACACACAACAAACAACAAAACACTTGATTTGATTGTTGTCGCGGTTTGTTTGTTAAATTCATTTTAATTAAATCGAATTAACAAAGTCGTTGTTTTGGTTTTTTGTCTTGCCGTCCAAACGGCCAACCCGAACGTTTTTACATGGAAGTGATGCGACAGGAACTTGTAATTTGGAAATTAGTGACAATTAACAGAATACCAAAACGAAAAATATTTGAAAAAGTAAAAAAAAAAAAATCTACAAACACGTATACATAATTATATTGAATGCAATGCATTAATGTTCTCCAAGCGTTTTGACCGTAATTGAAATTGTATATCACTTCTGTTGCTTTCATAAGATTCGAATTTGCCACATGCCATAAAATGAAACAAAACAAAACGACGGAAAATAAAAGCAAAGCTAGAAAAATAAATATGCAAAATACGGGGAATCTTCATAAATTAAATGGAAAAATCGTGTAATGATTGTATCGTTAATAATCGTTGAAACTATATACTAATAGTTAATAAAACAGACACCGGACAGCCGAACAGTGTCCACAACTGAAAAAAAGTTTCAAACAAACTTAAAGTAATCGATGCAATTGAACCGGATACAGGTTTGTGAGATAAAGGCGACGATTTCTATCTGCGGGATCCATAAACTGATGGGAGCAACAACAAATAGAACTAATCCGGTGGAATATGTGAGATTGTGTCACAGCAGATCAGTCCAAACGTGATGTCGATTTGTGGGAGTGTCGCCATGTCCTGAATTCTTAATAAGATGGACATCGAAATGATCCACCATGTCGTTGAGAGATGACAATTGTGTCGGGAACTTAAAATTCAGAATAGGTGGTGTGAAAGGTAGGATGTGCGACTCAGGTTTTTTTTTTAGTTATCAGCAGGTTCTCTAAAGGAAGGTACAGGAAATAAGTTGACTAAAAGGCTGCCTATTCATGGTTAATGATGATCTCTTCGCAACGAGTTTAGCTTGAAACCGAACACGGTTATCTGGTAGCTTAAGTGATAGGTCTAATACTAGTTGCCAGGAGTGGATGCCCTCAGTCTAGTTTATAACTGGCCGTGTAAAATTGTTGAAAAATGTTCAATTATTGCATCTTTTCCAGTCCTGACTGTCATTAATGTGTGCTGTGAAGTTCTCATCAATCAAACCTGTAGTGGGTGTTATATAATCCATCGCCAGCACAGTTTTTTTTTTTTATTTCCCAAAGATCGTTGCATGTACATTAGGGCGTTTCACAAAAGACGTTGTTACTGATTTTTCGAAAAAAAGGAAGTGGTTGTTTTAATTAAAGAAACCGTATTTCAAGCAGCTGAAATGAAAACAATGTATATTAAATGTTTTTTTTTTACTTAACCAAGAACGAAACTTAATGAAATTCTTTTAATTTTTATAAAATTTGAAAAATAAAAAAAAAACTTCTCAAACTTAAATTTTTTTCTCATATTTCTCCCGCAAGTGAAAAGAAACCTATATACCGAATGAAAGGTAATTTAAAGACTTTTCTAACGCATTTTTCATCTTGAAAAAATGTTGAAAACTTTAAAAGTTATTGAAATCTATAAAAACATAATTTTGTACTTTTAAGACTATCAAAGTGGTCCTTAATATAATAATTTTTCACATTAATCATTTTTTTGTTGTGGGATCGGATCATTAAGAAGAGAATTGTTTAGTTTTATGAAGAAAAAGCACCAGCAAAAATTAATATTAAAAAATTTTCTCCATAACCTCATTTTTTTGATAAAATCGATTTCAGCGATTCAAAAAATTCAAAAAAAATTTCGAAATTCTCTTAAATCACAAACTTTAATATTCCGCTTCAGGAGTTGGAATTTTTTTTTTTTGAAACGCCCTAATGTACCTAGGTAAAAAAATAATGCTGAGGGTTGGACAAGAACTTAGATCACAATCACAAAGGCAGACTGCAGTCCTTATGGCTATTCGCCTGTCCTGTCATTGATGGTCTCCCAGCAATAAAAGGCGTCGTAGTGCCTTCAGGACCCGCAAGACACGTAAAAGGCACCGTTAAATTAAATATAGTTGCGTTAATAAACCACTTTCTTTCTGGATGGAGCTCAGAATAAATATTCAGAAATATTTCTTAGTCCCCCGGTACCAGGCCTAGAATGGTTGGATCTCTACAAAGGTCCGCGCGATTGCCAATCAAATCATTGTAACAGCAGGAAAATAGTAAATATAAAAAAAGCTTCTTAAGAACTGTAGATACCGGTTGATGACACATCCGGTTTTTGGAAGCTTACGCGGTAAAGTATTTTCGATTATATTTTTACAGATTCTTTCAAAAAGTTGTAGAGTTTACACAAATCGGTGGATTGCGAAAAATTGGAATTTTCGTATTTCAAGCAAAAGATTGTTATAAAAAACATTTTCTAAAAGTGCAAAACAGCGAACTGGTTGTACAATTTGATGAAAGTTGTACAACCGTCGGTTGAATGAAAATCAAAATATTTTGATTTCAGCTCAATTTGGCCTACTTGGTGTGAGGGTTTGTTAATTCAACTTCTTTACTTCTTTACTTCATTCGCAGTTTGTCATTGACAAAGTAAACACAATTTTGTACCGGTGTTTTGAAAAAATAATAAAAAAAAAAAATGAAAGAATGTGTGGAAAAAGTTGTGGAATTCAAGGTATGAAAACCAAATAATTGAAACAAAAATATTTGCAAATGAGATTGGATAAGAAATTGTTTGAGATGTTGTAGCGTGTGAGGAGATCAACTTGGCTGTTCAACGCAGTTGTATCGTGTGAGGGCGGCATTAGTTGTGAAGTTTTTTTTTTGGGAAACAGCAAAAACCAGTGAAAAAGTTCCAGTCGGGTAAACCGACTTATATATACCTTCACCCTCGGTAAAAATATACAAGTCTCATATTCCAAAGTATCGGAGAGTCAAAAGTAAGCGTCATTGGATGTAACGTCTTGAAATGTCATAATAGCAACCTCAAAATACCGAATGTTATAGAAAAATATTGTACTACAAGTTTTTACAAAAAGGACGGAATATAAAGCCGAGTTTAGTCTTGAAAATTGTATGTAGTTTAAACTTTACTAAATATAGAGTTTCGGAAAGATTCGTTGACCGAATTTATATAATTACAAGATTTCTAAGGCAGGCGGGATGTTACATTTGTGTGATAGGTACCAGAAGGGGAGTTGCCAGACTTCCAAGTTTTTGTCCGAATCGTTGTCCAGTTATACTTTTACTAAATACGGATTTCTGGCAAGATCGGAGTGGGCGTATTGATATTATTACACGATATTAAGCCAGGCCAAATTTCAAAGCGATTTTTAACTCTTTCGAAAGTTATTGTGCGTACCAGCAGGACAGACGGACATGGCTCAAACGATTTAGAAAGTCATGAATCGAATTTGGTTCAAAGACACCTGGGGTGTAATGAGAATATTTCTATATCGTATCAAATTATATATACCCTCCTACCCGTAGGGTGAGGGTATAAAATGGATCATAACTTTTAAAAATGAAATGAGAGTGTTAAAAAAAAACTAATGATGAGGTTTGAATGTTGTATGTAATTCAAATAAAATAAATACATTTTTTGTACACCCCAATAGGGTTATATACTGCCCTGCACAGATTTCGCACGAAAAGGAAGTGATTTCGAAGATGTCATTTCTTATCGTTTTGGTTTTGATTCTATGAATTCCGAACGTTCTGCTAAAAACGAAAATAATCTAATAATAACAATAAACATAAAATAAAGCCACAAAAAAAAAAAATAATATTGGACAATGACATTTCGGAGAAAGAAAAATACATTGTTAAAGTTTTCGAACAAATAAATTAAATTATTGTAAGAGCTTTCTTTCTTGTTCGTTCGTTACACATTGTCAAAATTTACTGCGCAATAAAATGCATTTTTGTCAGTTATCAAAGCTTAATCTTTTGGGATTATGTTCCGTATGTCGATATCTAACATATACAGGGTATTCCAACAGGAGGTGTTATTTTAGTATTCAAAGAAAATTTTTTTTTGAGATAAATGATCGCATGTTTATTACATAATAAAGAGGAAGGTATGTCGTTAATAATGAAAACCAACATCAGCCAAATGGCCAGCACGACCAAGCTTACAGGACCATATCCTTTTCATGAAATTTTCCATAACCAAATAGCAAAGTGGCTGCCCTATGTTCTCGATAGCCTCACGAATTCTATCTTTGAGGTCTTGAATCGACGCTGGGCTGTTGGCGTTGATCTTACCTTTCACGTGGTCCCAAAGGAAGTAGTCGCATGTTATTAAATCACAAGATCTCGGTGGCCAATTGTGATCACCTCTTCGAGAGATAACACGGTCCGGAGACTTTTTGTTTGCCAACTGTGACTGCAAGATTTTCACCATTTTTGTAGTGAATTTTAACAATTCCAATGCGATGTTGAAGAGAGTATCGTTCAAGTTTTAGTAATGGCGGAGTTTCTACTTGTCAAATGTCAAAGAATAAAAGCTTCAAAAGTGACAGCTACCGAAATACCGGGTGACTCAAAATAACACCTCTTCTTGGAAACCCCTTTATTATAATCATTGAGAGATACTGCGTTTTATCCCCCCATAGCCTTGTTTTTTTTTGTATGCAAACTATTTCTTTCGTGTAAATATGATGGCCACATCAAGTGTTTTTCAACTCTGGAACTGTTTAAAAAGCGATTAGATCCGATCTGGGAGTCAGTATTGTCATTGGGACCAACTGACGCCGATTAGTGAATTGAGAAACATTTCATTAGCAGTGATCGAAAAACAGAGTCATGCACCCCAAAAAAAATCAAGAATTTTGTTACCGCTATACTACAAAAACCTTCAAGTTCGGAGAACACAATATTATGGATTGGCGATGTCATTCTTGGTATAAAATGGGACCTATACATTGGACTAAAGCAACCACAGATATAAATCTGTACTCCCCCATACATAATATTATACTATATGAAGCGCCCCGGTAGGCGAGTTGGTAGCGTGCTTGCCTATCAGCGTGGGGGTTGTGGGTTCGATTCCCACCAGAGGCTTTGGTCTGTCGCTGCAAAAAATCAAGCCAAATAGTCTTTGTCACTCGGTTTATCCTTGGACCCAAAATTAGAATATAAATTTACTTTGTATTGTAATTAAATAAAAATAAAAAATAAAAAAATTATACTATATGAAGTGTGGCGACCTTACACCGAATGGGAAATGTCCCTCAAATGGGTGCATCAATAGTACAATTTTATTATAAACTAACACTCAGGCGATGCCCCCTATGAATGCAATGCACTGTGTTAGCGATAGGAAAAAAGGGTATTAGAGGGAGGAAAGAGGGAGTAGTGTTTGTTTATGTTTGACTTGAATTTGAGAATGTCATAACAGGCAGGAAAAACACTTGCTGGAGGATTATTCCACATACGGACAGTTCGGCTGAAGAACGAATTTTCTCTATAGTGCGTCGTCCGGTCAACCGGCCATGGATAGCCGAGTATTCCGGCTACATGTTCTAACTTCAGAGATCAGGCGACGGATATCTGACGAACAGATACCGTTAAAATATCTATAGAATAGCGATACACAGTTGGACCATAAACATTGAAAAATAAGAATGAATTAGGGACAAACGCTGAAGGGGCTTGGTATTCAATTTCAAAGAGAACGTGTCGGAAGTTGGTGGAGTCAATAGCACGGAGATGTAAGGCTGTACCACATAATATTAGCTCATAAGCCCTTTTCATTTAATTAATTCCCGTTAATTTCACTTATTTTTATACCCTCACCCTACGGGTAGGAGGGTATATATCATTTGATACGACCAAAAAGTGTAACACCTAGAAATATCCACATTAGACCCCAGGTGTCTTTGAACCAAATTCGATTCATGACTTTTTGAAGCGTTTGAGCCATGTCCATGACTTTCTGTACGTCTGGTACGCACGATAACTTTCGAAAGAGTTAAACAATCAAATTGAAATTTGGCATGGGTTAATATTTTCACAAAACTGCTTATGGGATTGGGCTATATAGCCACACCCCTTCGGGTACCTCCCATACAAATCTGCTATTTCGCCCACTTTAGAAATCGTGTAATAATATCAATATGTCCAACGCGATCTTACCCAAATTATGTATTTAGTAAAGCTATAGCTAGACAAAGTTTCTGACAAAAACTTGTAAGTCTGGCAACTCACCATCTGGTACCTCACATACAAATCTGCTATTTCGCCCACTTTAGAAATCGTGCAATAATATCAATACGGTCAATGCGATCTTTCCCAAATTCTGTATTTAGTAAAGCTATAGCTAGACAAAGTTTTGGACAAAAACTTGGTATTCTGGCAACTCCCCTTCTGGTACTTACATACAATTTTCGAGAAAAAACTACAATATTTTTCTATAAGACGCGGTATTTTGAGGTTGCTATTGGAATATGAGACTTGTATGTTTTTTCTGAGGGTGAGGGTATTTATAAGTCGGTTTACCCGACTGCAACTTTTTCACTGGTTTTACATTTTTTTCCGCATATTTCCATGCTGACCCTTTTCTTGTCCACTCTAAATTAATGGATGTGGCAACATTTTGTGATTTTTTGATTAAATCAAATAAACGATTTCGATTTATTTCTGTAAATAAGAGGCATATATGTGCTAATCAATAACAGAAAGTGCTTTGTATAACATTTGTCATTTTAAACAAGCGTTTTTGCAATTTTTTGGTGACCCTATTTTTTTGTCGCTGACTGTATGACAAAAGTATGCACAATGTTGGCTATTATGTTTATGTTATAAACTTTAAATTTAATTTTTTTTAAATACATTTTTCGACCTTTAATACAGAACATAAACCTTATGAGCCAGTATCGAATCAAACACTTCAGATTGCGACCAACATCACTGTATCGGTGGTTTTTTTTTTTAATGAAGTGATTCAACATCAATCATCGTTCGTATACACATGTTTTCACCAATTTTTTTCTAACAATGTTGTATAAACAATATTTACGACCTCCAATTACAATACATCTGTTATTGCACATTCCCACTACATACGTAAATATTTATATTGGATGCGAGCATATGGCAGGACGGACGGACACACACAACAGCTAATGAAGTTTATCAATTTCTCGTTTGCGCTTCTTAATTGTACAACAAATATTAGAAAATAATTGTGGGATCAGATTATAATAATTTTGTAGTCAGATGGTGTTGGGAAAACAAAAATTAAACATAGTTTTTTTTTTGCAGCAGACTCCACACGTTATTAACGGAATGACCTCCTGTGTACTGGGAATTGAGCAGGTCATGAATGTACACATTGAAAAGTGTCATTCTTCATTAATGCAATGAGGGTTTTCTTAAAATTCTGGACACACCTATTACAAAGCTACGAAGAGGATTAATGTAAACATTTCATTGAAAGCTTTTCCTTGAGATTTCATAACATTGTCTTTATTTCAGTAAAAAATTAATATTATGGCAAAAGCGCAGTTTAGAAATGGGCTGAAACCCATGAAAATCGACATGTTTGAGGGTGCTCGGGTACGGGGGGTCCTCAGGGCCCTAAAAAACGAATACGCCCACTTCCATATAGTTTGGGTACTCCAATGAAAGGAAATTACACCAGGATTTCAAATAAGCAAGAACAAGTATTGACTAAATATCTCAATTTTTTTTAAAAAAAAAAATAAAATTACGTTTTTTAAACCAACGAAATCATCAATGAATTTCAATGATGAAATTCTGCCTTAGCGTGGTAGGTTGTGTGTACGACTATCGCACGCTTAACACAGGTCCGCATTCTGGTAGGAACATCTGCAGTTTTTCAGCGGAAGTTTCCCACCCCCCTAGTTGAGTCAGATAGTAATCTGTAAATTTAACTTGGATTATTGTGCACATAAATCTAATCTTATCAAAACTGTGCAATTTCTACATAAAACTAGAATTCTCTTGAATTTACCTTCTGAAAAATGTAAACTTTTAAAAATGTTTACCTAGAATAAACCCAAAATAAAAATTGTTGCCCAATAAAAGTTTCAGTTCGTCGGAGTCATGTTATTATATTTGTTTTTATGTGCAAATTTAAATATACTCAGCAGTGTACATGGTCATATCTCTTGTGTAGTATGCATTCGAATAAATCTGTATTTATAGAATTGGGCAGACTTAACTGATAACAGGCGTTTATTAAATTTATAAACTCTTTGACAAATGAACAGTTTTATTAGAGTTAATCAACTGAGCCACATCATCGTTGTATCGTACAGAAGAAAAAAAACA
Organism: Hydrotaea cyrtoneurina; assembly: GCA_958296145.1. Classification (NCBI taxonomy): domain Eukaryota; kingdom Metazoa; phylum Arthropoda; class Insecta; order Diptera; family Muscidae; genus Hydrotaea; species Hydrotaea cyrtoneurina. The sequence continues at coordinate 42,081,237 of OY282514.1, read as the reverse complement.
GTGTGCGCCATTTCTTATCTGTCAATAGCATAGCGGGAGTAAAAGTGGTGCAATTTCTTGCAAATGCGAAATATGATGATTTTATGATTTTTTTTGTTGGGTTGAATGGAATATTTAAACCATAAAACAGTGAGTAATATTTATTAGAGATGTAGCGAATGTGGATTTGGCGAAAGCGAATATTGAAATAGATTTCTTGCGAAAGCGAATACTGAAATATAAAAAATAAATAAAAATTAAATAACCCGCAAAACCAAATAAAATATCTTTGTGGATGCAATGGCCTCTCTTCAATTACCTGAGGATTCTCAGAACCACAAATACGACAATTTTGTTTATTAACATACCCACCGAGTGTGAAATGTGCTTCATAACCATAAACCATAATCTCCTCTTAAAGCACGATATGTGGCTTTGCCAGAATCACCATTTTTGTAGTAGGTTTTCATAGTTTTTAGGCATTGTGTGATAGTTAAACGATCCAGTTTCGTCAATGTCAGACTTTCAACTGAAAAGAAAAAAATTGCTTTAACAACTTAGTTTGACAGATGTCAAATTCCAGCCCTATACTTTTGAAACCCCGAAATGGAAAACCCTATATAAAATATCAGCCAAATTATTTTTCGCTTTTTGTTTTTTTTGGAGATCATTTATTTATTATTTCCGTGTGTGGACTATTTCGCGGTTTTATTGCACAGTCCATATCGAGCCCTAACCACGAAAAAGACATAAGTGTCGTTTTTTCAAATGTTAGACACACACTGCAAATAAACTGAACTACTTTGAACTTTTATTTGTGGAATTTTATCTACTTTCATCCAGTACCAAATGCGGATGTGAAAGTTTAAGTGAATTTTTTGAATTAATCGCAACTTTTGTATAGATTTCAACCCTCTGTGCGTCGTCCAACATGGGATCTATTTAATAGGGACATCTCTATCTTCATGCCTGGCCAAAGAGGGTTAAAATCGTTGATGCAGGCTGAATGAATGTCCAGACACAGCCAATGACCTGGACTCCTTTCTGCCATTTGTCCCCGCAAACTTTGTGATGGAGCCTGTCCAAAATGGCCACTTGCGTTCAGATGTTGATGTCAAATTTATGCTTTTCTTCACCCGTATTTCACTAACTGCTGGTTCCCATAAAACGAATTCCTTCATTCGTTACAAATCGTCTGTATTGGACACGCTATAAAATGGTTTGCCGACTTCATTCAATTCTAGCTTTCAGATATATTCTACCGAGAGAATGAGATGGATTGTTATATAGAAACTAGTAAGTTGTAATGCGCCTATGGCGCCCGTTGAAATATGGAAAAAAAAATTTTTGTTGAAAAAAAAATTTTGTAAAAAAAAAATTTTTGAAAAAAAAAAATTTTGAAAAAAAAATGTTTGGAAAAAACAATTTTGGTAAAAAAAAAGTTTTGGAAAAAAAAAAATTTGGAAAAAACACAATTTCTGTACAAAAAAAAATATTATTTTTTTTATTATTATTATTTATAGAATTATAGAATGCCTATTTAAATTCCTACGTACTGCGTGACAGAGTCAGTGAATCAGTGTCGAGGGTAAATATATATTAAGATTGACAAATTGAAAAAAATAAACAGTTAATGTTTGTGGTATAGAAAAATATATATATGTTTGATGCGAACTTGTTTGCTGACCATTTTTTTTCAGCGTGTAGGTTAGCAAGTATTGCCGGTATTATTAATAGAATCGTTCTCTAGTTTGTCTCTTCGCTCATAATGATGGAGTTAAAAATGATGGTGTTAGATAAAACTGAATTTTATGAACCTCCAAATTTCTACGTCCAAACTATCTCCTTAGAAAAAATGCCCCCTAAACGCCCTAATAATATCAGCAGTCTAATTCCCTCAAACGTGTTTATCTGTAAAAGTCAGAATTAAATTGAAAATAAAAAATAAAAAAAACAGAAAAAATTGGCATATGAACACGTATTGTCGTTATTCATAAATCGTTGCATTATGGCAAATATTAAGATCTTCATTTAAATTTAAATCTCTTGCTGCCTCTCCATCCCCGTCCAATTATCCGCAAGTAAAATTCTTTTTTGTGGACGGATACACAGACAAAGAAATGTGGCCTACGCACGTCTACCTCGGTGCTAGCTCAAAGGAAAACCTGACCGTTCACACTCGTACTTGATGGTGTGCTCGCAATGACAAGCAGCGGACAAGTGTACCGTGTACCATTTGATTCTCCGGTAATCACAGACAAATTGAATAAAATGGACGACGTACGCACATCCCTCACATACACACAGCCAGAGATACGCACAAAGATTCAATTCAAGTGAAAGATGTTCTCGAATCTTTAATTGATGTTGTTGTAATTCAAATCAATTTGTTGTACTTAATCTGCAACAAATGAGCTTTTGACTGTTTTTCATATCTTAAGTTTATTTATGGAAATCTATTTTTATAAACTCGGCTTTCAATTTACTTTATTACGCTAAAACTTTGAGTGGTGGGGGAGTGGGGGGTGGCTGACTAACACTAATTGCATGAAATTCTCGGAAATTTGAATTAAGTACGATTTTAATTTGTGCTTATTATTTGGAGTGTTGTTTTGCTGTACGGATTATCGGCAACTGTTATGAGATAATAAATATTTAATGTGAATTAAAAATCAGAAAAACATAATAATTAATTGAAAATGTAATAAAATAAATGTGACTTAATTAGCACAAGTAGAACACGATTTGATGATTGCATTTAAAATCTTGAAGTGTTGTTTCGGTCGTAACATTCTAAGGCATGCAGGCTGGAGAATTCGATACTCATATGTGGTCAACTAGTAAAAACTCGTATGCATTCTTGGCGATATTTCGGGTGATCATGTGCTCATATGTTCTTATTTATTGGAGACGGCATAATGATTTCTTTGAAAAGAGGCGTGAAGATTCCCAGTCTATCTGAAACGAACGAAAAATATTTGAAGATGGTATCTTCGGATACGATCACAACTGCAATAGCTACACCTGATAAGCAAGTACGTTCGAGGGGATAGGAAGAAGCAGCAGCAGAAATGGGAGAAAAGCTACAAATGCTCATTGCGATTCTTAACCCATTATTGACCCAGCGTTCGATAAATCGAACATTATACGCTAACAAAAAAAAAAAAAAATCGCAAGGCATTAATGGGTTAAGCGAGATGGATGCTAAAGTCTCATCTTTCTTAACGACTCGCTATGCAAACACAAACTCTACGCCCGTAAGTACGCATCGAAGACAAATACTGCTGTCGTGTCGGTTGTAACTCGCCCCGCGAAGAAAGACAACATTTCAACCAACGAAGACGGTACAAAAACAAATACATACCTTATAGACGAACACAGACATCACGGACACAAAGGCCAAGGCTGAAGTACTAAGCTCTGTCAACAGCAGAATTGCTGCTCCTAAGTCTTTGTGATGACCCTGTCTCCAAAAGTAGACGAGACAACAAAGGGAGACTAACTACAGTAACTAAGGGTAAGGAATGTCCCCCATTGGCGAAAATGACTGAGGTTAAGTGAAACACAGGTGCCTGAAAGCAAACGAGTGAAGAAACGCACAAATATTACATCAACACCTGAGCAGGGGCAATCTTGACTAGAGTTTGGTATTTCCCGAAAAAATCCCAATCTCGAGATTCGGAATTTCCCGAAATAGCGAAAATTGGAATTATCGAGTGGCGGATTTCCCAAAATAGCTAAAATTTCAATTCTCGAGATGTTTAAAAGAAAATATATTTCTCGAGAAATCTTGAGATATTCTCGAGATTCGGCATTTCCCGAAATGTTAAAAATTTCAATTCTCGAGATTCGGGATGGAAAAATTTGGAAACTTTTGGAAAAGCCCAACTCTAATCATGATGCAAACTGAACACTGAAGACTTCTTAACAAAGTTTGCGGCCCAAATGGCAGAAGGAAGTCCAGGTCATTGGCTGCGTCAATAGGAAAGCTCTGAACTTTCGTTCAGCCTACATCAATGATTTTGACCCTCTTTGGCATGGCATGATGGTAGAGATTATCCCGATTGAAAATATCCCATGTTGGACGACGCACAGAGGGTTGAAATCTATTAAACTACTGGGGCAGTAAATACCAAATCTCTGTCCTATAACTAAAACTCTGTCACGAAAGGGTTAAAAAAAATGATGTTAAACTTTCACAACCGCATTTGGTACTGAATGAAAGTAGATACAATTCTACCAATAAAAGTTCAAAGTGGTTCAGTTTATTTGCAGCGTGAGTTTAACATTTAAACATTGGTGAACATTGGCAATTTTGATAATTCAAGTGATTAACTCTCTAACCGGTATGACCGCCATAAGGCGATCTTCAATATTTGTGTTTGATATTTGTGATATTTGAGCATATGATTTTGTTTTGAAAATATTGAGGAAAAAACATCAAATTTACATTTTAAATTATTTAATATTTTATTCTTATTTAATTGCAATACAAGGAATTTTATATTCCAATTTTGGGTCCAAGGGCAAACCGGCCGACACAGACCCTACGGCTAGATTTTTGCAGCGAACCCACAACCCCCACGTTGATAGGCAGAGCACGCTACCAACTCGTAAAAAACATTTTAAAAATTACGACTTCCATGATTTAATGGCCACTTTGCATAATTTTCAACCCATTGTACGACGGTTGGAGTATGGATTCTTCCCCCCAGTATTGGAGGAACGCCTATTTTCCGAAGGCCTTACATATTGAATTTCGGATGTGAAAAGATGGGAATTTTTTTGGGATGTCTTTGTTAATTTTGACTCTGGGCTATTATCACGTGACCTCAGGGCTGTTTAAATAAAGTCAACAGTCTACGGAATAAAACTAGTCTACAATCTACGAAATAAAAATAACAAAAATGAACATTGCCTCTTTTCGAAAATTCAGATTCGTTTACGATAAAATTCCAATAATAAAAGGATCAAATTCGGCGGAGAAATGAGAGAGATCAAAGTTTTTTGTAAATGAAATCAAGTTGTTAACAATTTGCTAATGAAAACCCATATTAAATATTTATTAATTTTTTATTTCTTAAAGAAAAACATTTATTTTTCTGTGATTTGCAATTTCATTTACTAATTTATCGTTTTTCTTTCCAAAGTTTCAGTGAAAATTGTAAAATAAGACCATTTTTCGCAAAATATAAAAAAGGCCATTAAAGGTTAAAAAAAACTTTTTTTTAAATGCGTTATTTATAAATATGCATCAATAAAAATTAACAATATTTTTTTAAAATTACGACTTCATGATTTAATGGCCACTTTGAATATCGTTCAACCCACTGTGCGTCGCACTGTGTGATTTTGGTGTCAATAAATCAATTTTTCAACTACTGAATTTCAAAAATTTAAAGATGCAGTTTTGTAGAGAACTGTTTAAATACGAAATGTGCATTTATGTTTTTTTCGAAAAATTGTATTCTATTTGTGAAAAATTGAGGGAAAGTCCCTGCAAGGGTGCTAAGCAAGAAATGACTTATACAGGTGTTTTCCGATTTAACGAACCATCGGTTTAACGAATTCGGTATTTAACGAACTGCTAAAAAATTTCCATTGAGTACCTTATATTACGAACAGTGTAACCAATTTTGTACTCGATTTAACGAACAAATGAAAAAATTAAAAAGAAACAGACGAAAATACAATGATTTCACACAAACAAGGTGTAAAAGCAATAGATATATGATATAGGGGATTCACCAGCAATGCTTTATTTTGTGTGTTTACTTTTTGATTTTTTACCATTCTTGTGCGTTCGTTTGTGGTGTAAACATTAAAAACATGGGAAACAGAAAAAAATTGTTATTAAAAGAAAAATTAAATATCGTAGATGATTTTAAAAAAGGTGAATGTGTTAGTGCATTGTGTGTTAAGTATGGGTTGGCCAAATCCACTATATCCACAATTTTAAAATCAAAGGAAAATCTGCTAAAAAAAAACGCGGAGATGACAAATTTCGGTTCGAAGAACAGAAAAGCAATTAAAGACGGAGAATTTCCAAAAATGGAAGCAAAGCTGTTTTTGTATCTAGACTATTTTCAAAGAATGAAGCTGATGTAGTATCCTTTTTGAAGAACTATAATTTATATGAAGCAATGTCATTGATAGCTTTATCGTGGAAATCTGTCTGGGAATGTGCACTAGCAAAATGTTGGAATAATCTTTTAAAACAAACCGAAAATTTTGACGAAGATGACGATCTTCCTTTGTCCATTTTATTACACCAAGATGAACAGCTGGTTGGTGTTTCTCATGGAGTGCAATTGCTCAATTCAGTGTTTCCAAATGTGAGTAAAATCAGTTTATGTCTGTAAGGTAGTGCATATCACTATAGACAGTAGGTTCAGTAACATAATGTTTCGTACTTTTCGTATAAATTTTAGAATGATCTTTCATACGATGATATGAATGGATGGGTTGATGAAACTGATTGTGTAATCCTGGACTATAAAGAAATTGACGATGTGGAGAGTGAGATTAATGGTGAAGATAACACTCCTTCGGAAGAAGAACCCAGAATAAAGCACGACGATGTTGTAAAACATTTTGAAATGTGTATAAAATGGGGACAACAAAACAACATCGATGCCACGAAATCACTAGTATTGAGGGAGCTCCAGGAAGAGGCGATACAAAAAAGAATAGACGTTCCCAAAATACAAACAACAATTAAAGATTTTTTCCGTTCAAGTCATTAAAAAATGATGTGTTTTAGTAGTACTCCAAAAAAAATTTAAGAAAAGTTCCAGTTTTGTTGTTAGATTCAAAGTATTTTTTTTGTTTAGTTATTGTTTGTAAGCACGATTCTCAAGCAAGATCTCAATACAAATTCATATGAATTGCATTTATTTTATTGAAAACTTTGCTTAAAATTATAATAAAGGCAGTGCCCAAAAAAATATTATAATGGTTATTTCCATAGTTTTAGAGCAAAAAAAACTTAGTCATAAATAGTACTCGTTTTAACGAATTTTTCGATTTAACGAACAGGGCTGACAATATATAGTTCGTTAAATCGAAAAACGACTGTATTTTCATGCATATATCCATATATGTTAAATTTTCTTGATAATACCATTTGACTTTAATATATTTTAAAAATATAGTATTTCTCTATAAATTAAAAAAAAAATCATGGGGATATCATAAACCGTTAGGAAGATATGTCCAAATCTGTAAGCCGCTAAAAAAATTTTTTTTTGGATTTTCAATGGACACAAAAAAATATAGCTCCACTCTCCTCCAAGCCGTTCTTTTAATAAAATGAAAGGTGGGAATGTCTTCTTTCGATTAAACCAAAAAATATTTTTAGGAAACTTCCGGAAGTGGAAGAAAACTAGAAATTTCTGGTAAAAGTCATGAAAATTTTCATTAAATTTTTGCAAAAAAAAAGTATTGCATAATTTTAGGTCAGCTATTTATTGAATATTGAATATAACAACAACAATTAACAATTCGGGCGAAACAGTGCATAGAGATAAATAAAAACAAAACCATATGATTTTTAGAATAAGCACATGATTATTTTATCATTTTGTAGTGAACAAAAGGAAGAACAACAACATTTGCGATTTTAGTTTTCAAAGTTTTTAAAATTTTTATATATAATTATCAAAATGATTTTGTTTTCGGTTTTATATGAAGAACTGTGTAAAGAAATAATAATAAGAATTGAAAGAAAACAACAAGCTTCGTATACAAAAAGCACTCAAGGAACGAATGAACATAAGAGTCGATTCAGTTCAACATGGCACAGGATCATCAAATAATGGGAACACGTCGCGACGTTTTTTCTTCAACCCGGCACTCGTTGCTGATATTACCGGAGTTGAGGAAGATCTGATAGATCGTTTCCGAATAATATTACAAATAATAACGTGTGGCCACAAAATCAATTCGGAAAAGTTCAAAAACTATACTTGGGATACGGCAAAACTGTTCGTTGAAAAATATGGTTGGTATATCATGCCGATCACCGTGCATAAAATACTTATACATGGAAAAGACATCATGGATGCAGCAATTCTTCCTATTGGTATGCTAAGTGAAGAAGCGGAAGAAGCAAGAAATAAGGACTACAGGAAGTATAGATTAATGTTTTCTAGGAAATGCAGTAGAGTTGCGACAAACACTGATATTTTTCATCGCTTACTGGTTTCATCAGACCCTTTTATAACCAGCCTAAGACATAAGCCATCCAAACAGGATTTGGAATGTGATGATGTAGTCAAAGAAATGATAGATGAAGAATACATAAAGTTTTTTGTGGAATAATAAACAAAATATTAAAAAAAAATCTTATCTAAAATCTGTATGGCCGGTGGGCGTGGCCGATTTTTCGAATTGAAATAAAACACAAGAAAATCGTTTTAATGTCCATCAATTTGGCTTTATTGGAAGTATAATTTTATGCCATTAATGTTTAAATATGATTTCGGGCATGTGGCCGCCGCGGCTGGCTCGAATAAAGCCATTTCTACAGGTCCAATTTTCAACCACTTGTTGGAACCACAACTCATCCACATTCATGCCATCCAATTCGGGAACAAAATAGTCGGTTATCATGGCTCTATACCGGTCTCCATTAACGGTAACTGACTCTCCAGCATTATTTCGGAAGAAGTATGGCCCAATGACTCCACCAGCCCATAGAGCACACCAAACAGTCAGTTTTTGTGGATGTAATGGCATAAAATGGACGGAGCTTGCGGTGAACTTCGCGAACTGAACCATTACTTTCGAAATAAATTTGCACGATTTGCAAGCGTTGTTCTTTTGTCAATCTGTTCATGATGAAATGGCAAACCAAACTAAATATTAATCACTTGACAGCTGACAAAATGGCCGCCAGTTAAAAAAGTGATGCCAACTTAAAGTTCTATACCCCAATAAAAAACACCCTTTACAAGCTGGATAGATAGCTGGGTAAACCCTACTTGGGAAACGCTGTAGCTTTGCCGCCAATTGTCAAATCGGTATTGCTATTTATAAAGTAAACAAACACAAAACACAAATCGACCAGCAACGAATCGGTTTACTCAGCAAGAAAGCAGAATAAATATGTCCATGTGTTAGGACATGAATTTCGTCGCAGTCGCATTTCCTGGCTGTGCGACACCAACAGGACAATCTCTGCGACATTTGAACACTCGCCTTAAAGAGACTGGGACAACAGGAGATGTTCCCATGGCTGGCCGGCCCTGGACCAGACGACGTGCCACATAATTGGGCTTTACCCGGCGGTCCCTACGTGTGAATGTGAATGTGCAAGATTTGGTAGACGTTCCCTTACAAAGTGTAGACATTGCAGCAGCTGTTACCTGTTGACCGTCAAATTACTTTTACTCGTGTACATCAAGATCTATTTACAGCATTTTCGATAAGAATCTAAACAGTTCAACTGAACGAAAGCGATTAATTGAAATTAAATAAAAAAAAAACTGAATTAAATAACAAAATAAGTGTATTGAAATTACATTCACGAGATAAACATTTTGTATTTCCGTTAAATATTTTTATCGAACGATAAGTGATTTATCCGGTTGAGTTGCGAGAACTGAGGCGAACATTTGGAAATTGGTCTATGAACTGAATGGAGTTATCGAATGTAACATTATTTTGGGTATATCAAAGTGTCTTAAACTAATTGTCATGCAAAAAAATATACGACATTTACGTCGATTCATGAGTACCCCATTTATGGTTGGCATTGCAATATCTCTAATTCCTGCCCTGCAATTAGTCAAGTGCTTCCTGTCATATGTCCGAGTTTACATTGTAGTATTGTTAGCAAATATTAAATCAGAAATGAGCAATGCTCCCTAGCGGGACAATTAAAAGGGAGAATTCCAAGAAACTTCTGACAGTTAATAGAAGACCTATTTGTATAGTACCTACGTATTACCCTCAACATTCAACTAAGGAAAAGAAAGGGATTTTTTTTCAATATCAGATAGGTTCCATGATGAACTAATGAAATAGTAGTGAATGAACTCTGCAAATACGAGATGATTGTAGCCGCTGAAAATTGTCAGACATACTTACTTGTGTGAAAATCGCACAGACATTCTCTCACACCACGGATGGAAGATTGTCCACCTAATATTTTTAGTGTAACTTATAAATTTTTTACCAACCAGTTGGCTGATACATCTGCCGTCTTCCCGTATTACCAGGCCCGGACTTACCATTAGGCTGACTAGACTGAAGCCTAGGGCCCCTCTTGCCTGTGGCCCCTTTTCCGCCGTTATTTTCTTGCACTTTTAGAAAAAAATGTTTCAATTATTTTGATCTAAAATATTTTTTTAGAAAACACAAAATATTTTTATGTTTAAAGATTTATTTTTTTATTTATTTAACACATTCATAGCGATGCCATATGGCACAGAAAAAAGGATTTCGTAAACGACTTTTATAAAATAAAAAAAACTTTTTTTAAAAAATGTCTTGGTCATGAATGGGTTAATGTAGTTCCTGTTTAGTACTAACTGAATTTATGGTACCTTCTTATTTTATATCTACAATAAGTATAAATTCAACATTAGTTTTTATTTTAATTGATAGCTTACCATAATTTTTATTTAAAAAACAACAAAGGGCCCCAAAATGTTTTACCTCAAGTGTAGGTCTAGCCCTGCGTATAACCGCTTAAATTATATTAGTATAATTTTCCCGGAAGCGAAAGCGAATTATTTTTCAAGTTTAGAGAAGCCACGTAAAAGGATTAACTTAAGTTGATATTACAAAAAACACTGAGTAATTGAGAATTTTTTTTTTTAAATTGGGTAGATGTATATCCCCTGAAATCTACTTAAGCAATTATTAGTGAGAATACAGAAATATGGCACAGAGTTTTACATATCCGAAATTTTATCTATAAATCCTAGACTAATACTTAGCTCGCTCTATATTGCTAAATTGACGTAGCATTGCCAGATTATACTTTTCACAAAGCCCTCGTTGGATTCCATTAACTCTCGTGACTAAAGACCTCTGTTTGTTGTTGGTGTGAAATATAATTAACGATATCTTGCATTGCATTTGTTCTTTATTTTGTTGCTGGTAAATAGTTACTCGCATTAGTTTCTGATTTTATAATTAATTCCACTTTATGGCAATAGTTTATTTTATTAAGCACATTTTACGCGTTGCAAAAGATTAGCATGCACAAAAAAAAAACTGCACCAATCGCGTTAAGAAAACTGAGAAGTAGCAAAGAGAGGCCAAGTATACAGCGATGAGTGAGTACGGAACGACTGTGATGTACCCCTTACGAGATTAGAGGTGATTTGATCATTATTGACGTATGACTCATTCTCAAAAATATATCAACAAAAATTAGGTAAAAACTGAGCCGAATCTTGAAAATATTCCTTCCTTCAACAAGAATTTTATTATATGGTAACGTGGTCGCCACAGTTAGCATATCTTCTGTCAAGGAGTGTGCCCAATTTTCAAGGTGCAAAATCAATTCCGGATAAAATGTTTTATAATGTATGGTGTTGCGTTTGAATATCCGAACCTCGGATCCATGTTTTTCTTTTCAAATTCGTTTTAATTTCTCAAATCGGTAGAAAGACGGGTTACTTCGCAAATCCCTAACACATTCTAAAAACTGACAGCGTAGGTGACTGCAAACGTTCTATTTTCTCTAGTACGGCTGCCAGAAGACCTTATAGGTTTTACTCACACCTGAGTGCATTCTGCGAGAAATCCTTGAGACGTACGTTTCTCCATAATTCTGGATGTCAATTCACAATACAGTCTGCCGTAGAGGGCAAGTCCGGCTTGTAAAGCCAGGATTCATATACCTGTCGGTGTAAATTATAAAAACCAAAAATAATCTGAACATAAGATGAAGTTTATTTTAATCACCTTGGGTTGTATGCCTCCTAAAGATTGTTTGCAAATGACGCAATTTTTGACTATATATGGAAGAAGTCCCCAAAAAAATTTCCCAATTTTTTAATTTTGTTTTTTTTTTTACATTTTAGGTTGGAGTGATATTGCATAATAAAAATCACTCCAAATTTGGGGCGATACCTTATTTTTTTTTTTTTTAAGTGTAAGTTGTAATGCGCCTATGGCGCCCGTTGAAAAATGGAAAAAAAATTTTGTTGAAAAAAAAAAAAATTGTGAAAAAAAAAAAATTGTTGAAAGAAAAAATTTTTCTTGAAAAAAAAATTATTTGTTCAAAAAAAAAATTTTTTTGAAAAAAAAATTATGTTGAAAAAAAAAATTGGAAAAAAAAATTTTGTAAAAAAAAAAAATTTTGTAAAAAAAAAAAATTATAGAATGCCTATTTAAATTCCTACGTACTGCGTGACAGAGTCAGTGAATCAGTGTATCAGTGTCGTGGGTAAATATATATTAAGATGCCCTAAATTCGAAAATGAAACAAGCCCCCAACGAAATGAATCCCAAATAAAAATAAAAAATAAGTAATATCGCTGTTTTAGATTCGATAATTCTCGATTTCGCTCGCGGTTGTTTTTCTTTGGTTTTTAGTATTGCCACAAATGTCGGACCAATGTCGGTAAAGTGAATTTAAGCCGCGTCTTTATTTCATTCAATTCGTGCTGTATGATAATGTGAAACAAAAAAGAAAGAAAAATATTTAACGTCCTGTTGGTCAATATTTCCAAAATAGTGCTGATTTTTTCTCTAAAATCATTCTTAACGATAATCGTAAAAATTTTCAATTAAAAATGTACACTGGAATAAAACTATGTACACCTATGCCTCGATAAGACAGCGGCAGACAAATTCGTTATATCTAAATGAAGAAAAGAATTTTGAATCAAGAATTTTTTATTGTTTTGTTTGACATATTGGGAATTTCCTTTAAGTGCGAGTGGGAGTTGCCAGACGAATCATAGTTAACATTAGTAAGTTATTGAAGGAAAAAATCTATGTATGTAAAATTAAAAAAATCATGTAAATCGAGGTTTTTTATAAATCCCTTAGTTTACACGAAACCCAAAAAAGTCGTGTCAAAGTTAAATCGGGCACATCGAGGGATTAGTGTATTGTATTTTATTGTAATCCACTGCATATTTCTGTGGGTTGACTTAATATTTGTAATATATTTATTTTCGTGCTCTCTTTCATAATTCAAAAACAGCCAATTTTACTTAATAAATGTAATTCTAATCCATTTTATAAATAAATGTATATTCTAATAAATGTAATTATAATCTAGTTTTCTCTCTGATGTTACTAAAAGAATTTGTGTAAAGCCTTCAATTGCAATTTTCTCACAAGGGAATATTGTGACATTGGCCCTTTTAGCATACAGCCACAGATTTCTGGACATTATTTATAAGAGCGGCGCCGCATTTACTTGAATATGTCCCGGCATTAATTTAAATGATTGTGTAGTGGAACAACCGAGTCTTGTAGATTCCTAAAAAGGTCTTCTAGAAGGTCTTGTTTAGAACTTTGTTTTAATGCCCAACACTAATTCTTTAATCGTAATTTAATCATATTTTGATAGAAACCCCTTTAGACTCACTAGATTATGTTTGGCATAAGGAAGACATAAGAATTTGCCACATCAGGTTGTCTTTAAAATTAAACTGAATTGATTTTTAAATCTTTTTTTGTTTACTAAATATTAAATAATTATTTATTTTTATTTTTTCTTTCAGGTAAGTGTGTCTAACGGAATGACCCTTAACAGGATTTCCTTACAGTACTGTAAGTTTTATTAAATATTTACGAAATATCTGTCAAAGACTATATCGCCCCCTCAATATAATAATAGTGTATAATACAGTATACACTATTGTTTTATTGAGGGGACGATGTAGAGGGCAGACAGCCAAAATTGTTTTGCTGTGATTCAAATGATGCCATGCTAATTACTGATTAAATTTCGAGATATTCACCCACTAATGGACAAACCTAAGATTGTCCGGAACCTACTACAGAGAACAGCGTAGTTTTGCGAAGTCAGCGTTGGACTAGGATTTAAAGAAAACAGTTCCTAAGACAGATCAAAATCCGGTTATGACCTTATCTGCTATTACAGACCTTATCTGCTCACATGCAGCATTTATTTCGCATTACAAATATGGAAGTTGTTGGTATCATTCACATCTGGTTAATTTTGGAAAATATTATATTACTAGTAAGTTGTAATGCGCCTATGGCGCCCGTTAATTTGCTTGAGAAAGTATTTGTTACTTAATTTTAAAAATTTTGTAAAAAATATTTTGAGAAAACTATTTTGTAAAAAAAAATTTCGAAAAAAAATAAAATTGGGAAAAAAACATTTGTGGAAAAAAAATTTTTGCTGAAAAAAAAAAAATTTTTTGTTGAAAAAAAAAATTTTGTTGAAAAAAAAAGTTTGCTGAAAAAAAAAATTTTTGTAAAAAAAAAAAAAAAATTGTAAAAAAAAAAATTTATTAAAAAAAAATTTGGAAAAAAAAAATTTGGGGAAAACACCATTTCTGTACAAAAAAAAATATTATTTTTTTTATTATTATTATTTATAGAATTATTATAGAATGCCTATTTAAATTCCTACGTACTGCGTGACAGAGTCAGTGAATCAGTGAATCAGGGAATCAGTGTATCAGTGAATCAGGGAATCAGTGAATCAGTGTCGAGGGTAAATATATATTAAGATGTGACACATTTGAAAGTGTAGACACTGCACATTTTGCTGTAACTCACTGTAAAGCATTCCTATTACCACACTTAGTTTTTGTTTGTTTATAATCAGAGACATATTAAACGATTTATTTAAAAAAATAAATTCACTTCTACTCAAAGTTAAAAAGCTCATCGTTGTGTATTTCTTTTTATTATAAAAAAATAAATCAAATTTCTCCAGCACAATATTGGAAGATTTATTTAAAAAAATAAATTCACTTTTACTCAAACTTAGAAAGCTCATCGTTGTGTATTTCTTTTTATTATAAAAAAAGAAGTCAAATTTCTCCAGCACAAAATACTTTTTATGGTTTTTGTAGGCTCTATTTGAAGGTCCCCGAATTTACACCAACTCTTAGTAAAGACAAACTTATCTCGAATGAATGTTAGTTTCTGACAACAAGTATTTGTTTTTCAACTTGTTTTCCATATGAACTCAGATAAAGTATGGTATCTATCATTTTTTAAGGGTCAACGAACTAAAAACAATTACTACTCTTAGTGTGGGTATCCAATGAGAATAAGAAACTCACTGAAAATACGATTTTCAAATAGATATTGCTATTTAAAATAGGCTCTATGAAATAAAGCTCCAAATGGAATAAGGCCCCAAAGCGAAAATGAAATAATGCCCCAAACATTTGTATACAAAAAACAACGATAATTGGGATTTTATTAAATTTTTGGGAGACTTTATTTCATTCTTCAAATTGCGGTCTTATTTCAATATTTTTTAAAAATTAAATAAGACCCGATTAACACGATGCATTTTTGCTTGATTTTATATCATGATTTTCTAGTTTGTAGGCGAAAGGTGTAGTGAAGATTGCGGGTTTGAAAAAAGTCTCAAATCATAAATATGAGTTTTTCTTTAAAATTTCTTTTTGTCGTCACACAATTTGAGGTTTTTTTTTTTAAATTTCTTTTTGACTACACACAATTTTACGAATCAACAAGACAAAATCCCATTTTACACGATGACTTTTTGGCTTGATGACATTTCATTTCACGGATATCCGATACTGACTTTCTGCCCAGATTTTAAGCGAAAAAGAGCTGGTACTGCCGAAAGAAAATACGATTACAAAATAAACCACTAGAGGGACAACTTGGTACATTGAAACGAATAGTGAAAGGTTTCTATACCCACTTATATTTTTTTGCGAATTCTATAAAAAATTACCACCGAACCAACTGGTTATGTTTTGCGCACCCTATACTGCATTTCGAAACAACTTTTTTTTAATCAAAACTGAAATTTAGCCGGTCGCGAAATATGTTGATAAAACTCACTTATAAATGTCATATAGCTTGGGGATCTAGCAGACCTTAACCTTATTTAAAGAACATAGTTATCTAGGAAACGGGCCTCTCCTCAAAAATACTATTTGGCATTAATGGGCTTTGATGCATGGCCCCTAAAACATATTTTTCAGTGTTTATACTGGGACAGGAACCCACAGAGCACAGAAGAGTGAGCACTTTATTTTATACCAAATCAGTACTCACTGTCGCCTAGGCGATGTAGCAGACCGCATGACAGACTTAATATACCACCCCAGTAAATGGATGAATGATATAAGAAAACCGTCTAACGTTGCCAATTGTGCATACGAATGATTGGACAATCAACATGTTGGCCTGTCTAACGTTGGCCAAGTGAAAAACCAGTTGTTGCTGCTGCAACACTTATGGTGCTTTGCTCGCTGCCGCTGCGACTGCCGCTGTTGTTATTGCGGCAAACAAACATTGCAAACTAAACAATTTTCACACATTGTTGACCATTAACGCTTTTCCATTGTGTGCCTGCTTTTCTTTTCAATTGTTTGGGTTTTCCTTGTTGTTTACTTTGAGCGGGCCAAGCAAGAGAGCCAAAGCCAACACCAAGTAACACACATACAAGGGTGAAAATTCCAACAAGAAAATGAATGTGTATTGGAAACGATTCTGGAAAGGCGAGAAAACCGGAGAAAAGCCTACAAAAATAACAACAGCAATTGCAGTAACAATATCAAGCTGGCGGCGACAATAACAGAGACAAAGACGGTGCCTGTGGTGCGGCAGGTACAGACGGACAGACGGATATGGGAGAAGAATTGTTTATGCGTGGGGTTTGTTTATCCGCAATAGCTTACTAGTGCAAAGAGTACACCGACCGCCGACCGACCCACCGCTCTCCTGGCATGCAATGAAAGTGTCCGGTTATTTGCTTGGAAAGAACTCTAAACTGTACTGTACACATGTGTGTTTGTTAATGGTATCTATGACTTGCTGTAGCTGTATCTATGAGCGGTTTGTCCGTCCCTCCGTTCGTCTGTCCGTGTGTAGCTGAGACTGGTGTTGCTGTATCTCTGAGCTGTGTGCTGATATTCCAGCAGCTTTCAGTGCGCAGCTTACCACACTCTACTCTCTGTGCCCCGGTGCTTGGTGCTGGTGTTGTGCTGCTGATTTCTGTTGTTCAGTGTAATCGTCGGTGTGCGTCAGTGTGTATTGTACTCACAGATACTCGTGCTCGTTGTTCGTTGGTGAGTGTGTCTGTGTTGGTTTTGTTGTATGGGAAAAACTTTAAAACGTTCGCCTGAGATTTATTTAGTTTGCAACTTTCATTGAAAACGGTAGTCTTGCTGGAATTCCTCGCCCGTCAACTTCATGTGGATACATATGCGCTTCTTCTTCTTCTTGGAGGAGTAAAAGAAAAATCGAACCTTAATAACAGAAAAAAATAGAAAAAAAAGGGAAAACAAAACCGTGTGTTAAAACATTCACACGTTCGAATCGCTCTTGTGGTTAACCAAGAAAAATAAAAAAAAAAAAGTTGGTGCTTTTTGAAAGTAATTAAAGAAATTGTCATACAATTCACAAAAAAAAAAAAATATATAATGTAATTTTGTAAATAAATCAACTAAAAGTGCACAAGAAAAAAAGCTGTCTTTGAAAAGGAAAACCTGTAAAGCCTTACAAAGGTTTAGTGAAAAATCATCACAGAGTGTTTGTTTCTTGTTTAGTTATTTCAACCTCATGCCCAATGGATAAAAGTCAACTAAGAAAATTACGTTAATCTTGAAGTTACTGTACGAGCATGACCAGTGACTCTTGAAGTTGCACAATTGGCCTGTCCATTGGTTTTATAAATTTAATATACCATAAAAATCTAGTGTTTCTTGGGTGAACTGAAAAAAAAAAACGAAATATAATTACAAAATATTCACAATTTAACAGAGTAGTAGTTAATATTCACAGAGTATCATGATTTGATTTATCTCAACAAGATAAATGGGTACATTTTCTAAAAAAAAATTGTATTTTAAGTATTAAATTGTATTTTAACTGATTATCAAAAAAAAAACAGTTGGAGTATTTGTATTTCGACCGAAAGTACGTACGTCCAAATTTCCCTTAACATTCCACAAAGAAGCAGATGAGGAACTTCTCTCAAATCAGTAGGCTGTTCAGGACAAATTTTTGTAAATTAATTCAATGAAATACCCCCATCTAAACATAAATTAATATCCAATGACAACTTCTTATATTGAATTCTTGTTATATGAAAAAAAAATAATATTTTTAAAATCAGGAATACACCTATTGTCTGAGTGTTGCAAAAATATTGTAAGTCCTAACAATAATTGTACTCAAAAAAAGGCTCAATAAAAAAAAAACTAAACTTCACTGTAAGAGGTTACAAATCGTTAAAATTGAAAGCAAAATGGATTTTTAACAGTAATGAGAGCTTGTGCTTTTGGGCTTGTGTTCCATATGTTGATATCTTTCATATATCGGACGATTAGTAACGAACAAACACATTCGTTTTATGGAAACCGCCAGACGGACCCTATCTGTGTCAGTGGGTCCGACACATTGTGGACGGACACATTTGCAAACTGTTTCTTTAGCCTTATCTACTAAGAATTATTGTGTTATATGCATTTTGTAATTTATTTTAAATTTGACTAAAGTCTTAAAAGAAAGGAAATGCAAATTTGTAGTCATGCATTTTATCACTCAAAGAAGATGATTTATTTTACCGATAGTTGAAATCAACACGTACTTTCTTAAACTCAGGTTTTGCAGTGAAATTTATTAGTTCTAAAATTTGTTAAAACTGTGAAGTATGGAAGACCCAGTCCAATGTGTACAATTTGTATACAATTTGAAAGTGCAATAAAAAGGATTTTTATCAGCAATGGGAGCTTATTCTTCTGTGCTTGTGTTCTAGATGTCGATATCTTACATAGACATATGACGATTTCGTTTTATGGAAACCGGCAGACAGAATATATCTGTGGTCCGACACATCATGGATGTGAAAATTTTCACTCTGTTTTTTTTAGCCTTTCTAAGAATTATTTTCGATTTGTATTTTATAATTTATGTACTTTAAATTGGTCATGAATTTTTGCCTTTGAGGGGACTAGATTCAAAAATTGCCAAGTTAATTTTTCACCTTTTTGACTAAAACCAAAAAAACCAATACACAGCAATTAATTATTCAAAATTCAAGAACAGAATAGTAGTTATGATTGTTGTCGAATGTTCAATTGTCATACCACTTTTTGGTGATTTTTTCTAATGAATTAGCGGGTTTGAAACTCAATATGGGGACTTGGAAACTTTTAAAACTAAAACCATTGGACATGACCA
This sequence comes from Hydrotaea cyrtoneurina, assembly GCA_958296145.1. Taxonomy (NCBI): domain Eukaryota; kingdom Metazoa; phylum Arthropoda; class Insecta; order Diptera; family Muscidae; genus Hydrotaea; species Hydrotaea cyrtoneurina. Next base: position 42,061,911 of record OY282514.1, on the reverse strand, counting down.
GTTTTGATTCAATAATGATGGACTTGGTCAAATTTGAGAATGACGAGTTTTGACAGTGAATAATTGTATTTGAACAGGGTTTTCTCACAACAAGAGGTGTTATTTTGCTATTCAAAGAAAAATTACATTTTTTGAGATAAATGATCGGATGATAATTTCAAAATAAAGACGTAAGGTATGCCCTATGTCCACAGATGTGACAATTTTGCTTGTTGACGTAGCCACCGAGTTGAAAATCGGCCTCATCAGTCAAGATGATTTTTCAATGGAATACCGTATCATTTTCATGCATTTCAAGGACCCAATCAGCAAAGACACGACGTTGTCGGATTGAGTTCTCTTGTTAACTGAACTTTTGTTAGCCTTAAGACCCATGTCTTTATGCAAAATACGGTGTAATGACTTGTGGAATGCCCAATTCCAAAGAACGACGAGGAATGGACAAACCTGAGTTTTCTTCAACACGCAGCAATTTTCTCAGTTGTTCTTGTGCGACGTGCACGGGTTTTATTCTTCACATCACTAACTTGTCCCAACAGCTCGAATGTTCCCACCAATTTCTGTATTGCTGTTCGACAAGGTGCTTCACGACGACCTAAAAATGTTTTAGTTTTGCGAACTGTGACCGCAAGATTTTCACCATTTTTGTAGTGAATTTGAATAATTTCAATGCGTTGTTGATGGGTGTATCGTTCCTTCTTGCCAAATGTCAAAGAATAAAAGCTTCGAAAGTTACAGCTACCGAAATACTGGATGATTCAAAATAACACCTCATGTTGGAGAACCCTGTAGTTATCTAGAATCTACCTAGTTCAATAGTACCTAAAAACCATTTTAAATATCGACCCGTGGTTCCGAAAGGCTTTGAACCGAACCAAGTCGAATTGTGAAATATTTTACATCCCTGCTGCCAACAACTATGTCTTGTGTTAGGATTTGGAGAATTCTATTGTTTAAATTGTCATTTACTTACACCCGAGTTTGAAAAAGCCTTTGTTAAGAAAAATGTATGAAAATACAAAAACAAATTTTCATAAATTTTTCATAACAAAAGGTATTTAAATTTTTATGAATGCCGGGATTAATGTATTGTATTTGAGCACGAGAGATATGATTGATTGCACACATTCTAAATTATACGAAAGTAAAACAGTATTGGAAAAAAAATCGGATATACTGCTCATTTTCTAGAAAAGTCCCTCGAAATAGTTTGGGACTGACATTCAACGGGTTAACGAATGCTTATGGTATTTTCATCAGATTTCTAACAACACCCCATTTATGCTAATTAGTTTTAAGTTTTCTGAGAACGAAAGTTTCAAAATGGATGGGCACAGTCCAAATCGAGTACTATTCAATGGCATATTTTACAGATTAAAGCTCAAAAATATCTCAGCTAGGCTTTAGTTCAATTTTGTTTAAATCGAACCGGCTATAGAGAAATAGTGAAAGGTATTTCAAATTATTCTGAGCAGCTGGGATTTCAAATTTTTCCATTTAGAACTCAGCTCCCCATGGCAGTTCCCAGCGTATCTTCTGTGCAATTTCGACCCGCTATGCTGAACTGTAAACCACCCAGACAAGACATCGGTTCATTTTGCTGAATTACTGCACTTCACATTGTAAATAAAGCAAAAATATGTCTGAAATAGAAAAATATTAAAATTGTCAGGAGGATATTTTCCAATTGCTACAGCGACTAATCTACAAAACAGTTTCTCTCTTATATTCACCTAAAATATAATAACTCCTCCTGCCAGAGGATGTGATGTGATTGCTTTCTTAATTAATATTGGTCACGTTTAAAATGAAATCTAACTATCGCTTGCCATCAAATGTGCTAACGTGTAAAACCCATTAAAACTGCCAAAGACGGGTTTGGTTAACCAGTGTCATCGTCAGTCGACATTTTATGCAAAATAACATATGGCAAAGTGGCGGGGAGCATCCATGAAAGTCATGGTTAACATAAATTGGCAGCGTCGTTCACACATTTGAGGATGTGTTAATGAACGCTCTAAACAAAAATGCGAAATAACTAATGACTTTGATGATAAGCTGTCTGTCTCAGGGACTGACTGACAGTCTGCCAGATGTTTGCCGGTCATGGTTTGACTGAACTTTTGACGAGCTGCCTGACTGACAGACAGGCATACTGACTGATAAACACACTCTATTTGGCTGATGTGAACGACATTCATGTTTTTCTCGTGCGACTGCCAGACACACTGACTGGAATTAAGAGTATTTTCCTCTAAGGAAAACCGGCTTTGTTTTCTTTCCAGCGTTCCTATTTTGTTGTTTCGTTTCGTCTCAAATGTCTTCAAGCGAAATTATTACTTTTTTAAATGTTTTCCATTTCTTTTTTTTTCATTTGCCATCACTACAAAAGTGGTTGAGGAGGGACATGCAAGGGGGTTGACTGTACCTTTACAACTGAAATAGCTCCGGGTAATAACGAAAATAAGAGGGACATTAAAAGACAATATAAGAAGACAAAAAAAAACGCTCGCTGGAACAAACAAGTTCAAGCCAGTATAACCCAAAAAGTAAATAAGGTTTATTGGCATTTTTAATGTCAATTCACTTCACCTGTGTTACTTGTTCGGTGGGCGTTGTTCGTGCTTCAGCACCCCACAAAGACGAATTCGCATAAAATGTGACGGATTGTTACGGTCGACAAAAATAAAAATATGCGAAACGACACGTTTTGCAAATCTGCATTGGTACTTCTGCTGTTATTTTTGTGGGTGTTCGTAAAACAAATAGATTAGTTTATACAAATGATCTGCCGGTATCTTTTAAAATTATTAATTGTCTACCCAAATACCGGCAGTTGCTCTATGTAATTTCAAAAATTATCTTCATTTTAATCGTAGATAATAATTCTATTTCGGGATAAGCAAATTGTGAGTTCATGAGTATATTTTTAGAACGCTGGTCTATTTCAGATGTTTTTTTTTTGCTTTTCTATCTGTTATTTATTCCTTCGATTTCAGTAGAAAAGGTATGAGGTCTCATGTTCATTCGTCGAAGAAAATGTAACTTAATGAAATGTTCCACAAATTATATTATCTGTTCTTACCACTTTTCAACATTCATGTCTCTTAGACCAGATTTAAACGATGACTTTTTTCTTGATTTTAAAATCACGATTTTCATGTTTGTTGGCGAAAGGTGTAGTGAAGATTGCGGGGTAGAAAAATAGTCACAAATTTGATTTTTTTTCAAACATCTTTTTGGCTTCGGTTTTTTTAAAATTCTATTTTGAATGTCCTCCCAAAAGTCGTATAAATTCATACGTTCACTCTTTGCTTACGACACCGTTTGGTTTATTAGTTTTTAAATTGATCGAACTATATTAACCCTATTCGAACCAGGCAGTGACTTCGGGTCACTACGGAAATTTATACTTGTATAAATATTTTATTTTACATTAGTCATTATCGTCCCATATGTCTAAATTTAGTTTAGACATATAGTTTACTTTTAAAAAATATCCATTCGAATTTTTGGAATTTTTGTTTTTATAAACCATTTTGCGTTTTTCTGGCGTCACTTTGCGTAACAAATTTAGCTTGGATTAAAAAAATAGTATATCAACTTAATTCACCACCTGTGCGTATGAGTGCTAGGCTTTCAATTTAATATTACTCATACGCTCCATAAATCGGCTAATGCTATTACGAAATGTAAACCAGGGTTCTTCTCTAAGTGCTTACCGTATTGTATTATTTTCAATAAAAAAGTTGACTTAATTTCAATAAAAATGATCGACCTTTTTAATTACTGAAAAAGTCAAAAGGTCGAGAAGTCGACTTTTGGTTACAACTATATAACCCTATGTGGAAGATTGCATCTAGTTTCCTACTTACTTATATCCCTTAATATTCGATAAAGCAACAGATTCTCTCGAATCAGTGAGCTGTGTTCGATATAATTACGTGTACCCACTAAACGGGACCAACTGTTTAAAGCCAGTTGTGAACATCTAATGCCTTTTTAGAGATTTTGTTTACATGGCTTTGATATTACTTTTACGTGTAAAGTCGCCGGCATTTATGAGGCGAAAAACAGCCGCTGATGGTGGACCTGGGTTTACCGTGTAATAGTCGCACACAGTACATATCACTGCGGTCGTCCATGAAATTTCATTAGCAATCCACATACATAATCAGGTTTTCGGAAACTATTTCTGGTTCGAAACCACCGTAGAACTCTACAGTCTGTCAGGGTCACAGACTGTGTTAATGCTGATAATTTTAAAATAGTCTCACAAAAATACGTGTTTTTTTTAAAAAAAAGAAGTCGCAGAACTTTTTTATTTAAAGAAACCACAACGACATTTTTTTTTTAAAAAAAATAACAATTCGAACAACATGAAAAAAATTAAAACTCATCCATGGTTAACCATCTTTTTATATACAGTTCTTAAAAAAATTTTGTCTTTTTTTTTAACTTGGTTTGTTGTTAGAGATATTTTTTGTCAACTGTTTTTTTGTTGTTGATGAATTCCTATAAGAAATATTAATTTTAATGGAAATTTTATTAAAAAAAAAATACTTCGTCACAGTCTTTCAAAAAAGTTGCAAATTGCAATTTTAGTCGCACAACGGTAACACCGGTCCTAGCTCGAAACATGAAACAGACTTTCAATTGTTTTCTTTAATTCTATTAAAAAATTAATTGACTGAACTAAATTATCTTTTTAATTGGATGTCTATTTTGGCTATGAAAATAAATCAATTTGTAATTGAGATGGCCTTCATTGCAAAGCGATTTCTGCATTTCAGTGTGGTTCCAACATAAATGATGTAACCAAATTAGAGTCTTACAATTCAGGGATTCAGTGACTTGAAACTGCTTTGATTTTCTAGGAGAAAATGTTGCTAAACTGTGCAATTTTATTTACCTGCCACCGCATCTTATGGTTTCATATATCAAAAAATCCCTTCTCTTGACGACCTCAGCTGTTAGTATTCCCAAGAAGATTACACCACCAACGACCTGCTAAATGGTACACGACCTAAATTATGTAAACGAATGTAAAATACAGAAACAATTATTGTCAAAATTTATACAAATATTTTAATAGATTCAATACATTTTAAAGTGAAGCTTTTAATGTCTAACCAGAACTGTTAACAACGCATTTCACATAAACCAAAGAAAATTTACACCCCCCCCCCCCCCCCCCCTCACCATCACCCTCTAAGCAAAACCATTTCCTCCATGGCGGTTGTCATGGTGCCGCGTTACCCGAAACCGCAACCGACATCAGTCATTTGTATTGGCTTCCATGCCATTTTGCCCATTATTTCAACATTATATTAATTTTTGTCAAGACATTGTCAAAGTGGTTTGTGTGGTTGTAATCAGATAACCGCAGTCGGTATGTCTGTCTCTCTCTCTCTCTCTCTCTCTCTTTGCTTTGATGTTTTACACTATTTTTTGTTTGTGTCTTAAAGAAAATCCTTTTTTAATTGAACGGAATTCTAGAAGAGAAAATATCGTAAATTTCACACAATAGCCGCAGAAAACGTTTATTGTTAATTATACGAGTATTTTGGCGGAATGAGTTGACAATTGACAACAATAATTGCTAACACGTACTAAAATAAAATGTTCCAATTGAAATATATTACAAATGTTGTAGTATTTTTGAAATCTTGACGTAGGCATTGGCAGACGTTGTGCAAATTGTAACATTTTCGAAAAATGTTTTCTTAGAATTTTTGAGAAAGTGTATTGGAGTGGGTCGGCTAAAATATTTTAAATTTTCACAATAAAATCTAACAAGTGAAAAGTTCGTCAGAAAAAAGTGTATTTAAGTTAGGTCGGGCCGAAGCTGGCATTCCTTCCATCGTGCCATATGATCCACCGGAACATACCTTCCAAAATGTTGTTTGTGGCCTGAAACAATGTGATTTTTATTATATCGTTTTGGAATTGAACTTGATTACCCAAAACATTTACAAAAATGAGTGAAAAACCTAGCGCTTACTTCTTTTTCGCGGTAAGGCCTAGATATGTGACAGACTTCCGGTCAAGATATCGAGCGGAAAGAGTTCTTACTGTCACGATGCGAACTGAAATCACTACATGGACCACCCGGTGTACATATATTCAAGATCTCTGGGTTCTTACAGTTTGTTGGTTGTCATACACTAACCAACTGGTAAATGCAACAAATTGACTGTTACCAAAGCTCTTGAGCTCTTGACAGGTCTGTCTGTATAACGACTCAAATGGTGTAGCTACGTTGAGTTTAAGATCGCCCAACAATTATGCCAAGCAAACCCATCAGCAGAACTCAATTTGATAATTCGCTGTTATTTCCCTCGTACGGAAATTTCACAGAATCATATAATACCGATACTATGTCTAACACGAGGAAGTGACGCCGTTTGTTGATTTTTGAAAAAGACGCAGCAGAAATGTTAGATCAGCTTTGCTATCTAATGTTATGACAAGTAAAAAAACACTGGTGTCTTTACTCGTGGCATTTTGTTTTATGATAAGAGTTTTTTTTTTTTTTAAATAAACAAGAAAAAATGATTACGGGTCGTGGGAAAAAGTCTATCTCCCGGTCTAAAAGTCGCCAGCGGAGAATTATTTTATTACGCCTAGTTGGTTGGTTTGTATGGTCAAATAGAAATATTTATTTGTTTATTTATTAATTACAATAGAAAGTAAATTTATATTCTAATTTTTCGGTCCAAGTGTAAACCGGGTGACACAGACCATTTGGCTAGATTTTTGCAGCGTCAGGCCAAAGGCCGCTGGTGGGAATCGAACCCACAACCCCCACACTGATAGGCAAGCACGCTGCCAACTCGCCTATCGGGGCGAATGTTGTGTAAACTTTGACTGAAGACCGTCTCCTCCTATGGGATAATCTTTAGTGTGGTTAATGTGAATAGGAATCGGGTCAAAAAACCCTTAGTAAGAAATACATTCAATTTAAGAATTAATAATCTGTAAATACTTACTTACTTATTTCCCTTAACATTCCATAAAGGAACAGACGGGGAACTTCTCTCGAATCAGTGAGCTGTGTACGATATAATTTGTATACTCACTGAAAGGGACCTACTGTTTTAAAGCCGGCTCCTAACGGCTAATGCTTTTCTAGAGAAGTTTTACATGGCTTAGAGATTGCTCTCTTACTCGTAAAGTCGCCAACATTTACGAGCTGGAAACAGCCGCTGAAAAATGTTGGATGGTCTTACCCGATTTCGAACTCGGGTTCTTCTGTGTGATAGTCGCACACACACCACGGCCTTCCATAATCTGTAAATACCAACCAAAAATTTTTAGTCCAAGAAACAGAAATTAATTAATAGGAAAATCAAAATGCAATGGGTGAAGCAACTATTACTGCCTGTTGTACGATGTCGTTCGTATGTGTCGCTCGTCGTCTTGTCGTTTTCGATATACAGAAACCAACATTTGTCTAGAAACAATTACATTTTCGTTCGTAATTCATTCGATCGACATCGTGAAGCAGCCAGTTAATTACACTGGTCTACACATTTGAGAAAAACAATTAACTGCTGAAACAAAGCATGTTTTTTTCTAATCTTGGTGAAATTATTTCGAATCTGACATAAAAACTGCGCTATCACGTCTGGTTCATTTTTTATCGCATGTCAATACCGACACTATAATTTCACAATTATCAATTTGACAGAAGCCCACATTAACAATAAATCATAAATCTAAAATTTCCTATGCTATGTTGGCCCTTAAATCAGGAAGCTATTGAATGATGACGATTTTTCAAAATATTTTTTTGGAGAAAGAATATGCAGACTGGAAATCTTTCAAGAGCATCGTAAACCGTTTTCTTGGAAACAATAAGAGTGAAAACTACAGCAAATTGTTGCTGAATTCTTGAGAATGTTTCACGAATGTCACGCAAAATGCATTTTCTTCATTCGCATTTAGATTTCATTTTCCACAAAACCTAGGTGCGATGAGCGAGCAACAAAGGGGATAATATTCGTCAAGATTTCATGAAAATTTCAAGAAATTATCCAGGATTTTTAGACAAAAAAAAAATGCTGGAAGACTATTGCTGGACTGTAATACGTAAAACCGAACCAACAAAATACAAACGACGTTCAAATAAGCATATTCACTTTTGAGAAGTCACCGATTTTTAAATAAACTAATGATTTTTTATATAAAAAACGAATAATAAAACGAATAATAACAATTACATATTCGTATTCAGCCCGCCAAATTAATCTGGGAAAGATATTTGATTGCTACAGTCTAAAATCTTGTTGGCTAGTGTTATGGTAAATGAGTTGGAAATCCCATTTATAACAATAAGATGTTTATAACCTACGGTAGGGTAGGATATATAATAGTTGATACCACACAAAAGGAGTCAATGTACACCCTAGGTGTTTTTAAACCAAAATCGATTCATAACCATTAGGGTGGAGTGAAATTCAAAAAAAAAAAGTTAACCTCGGAAAGAGATGTAATCTGGGGTCCTAATGAGGGGAAAAATAAAGAAAAAATTTTAGGGATCGCGCCACTCCCTCGAAATTTGGAAATTATCGCTATTTTGGCGTTGATTTTAGAAAAATCCTAAAAAAGTTATATGTCAATAAATGTTTGCAATAGCGTAAACAATGAAATAAGGTCATGAAAAAATTTAAAAAAAATTTTCTCATTGTTCAAAAATTTCAAAAAGTAAAATAAGTCAAATCGTCCCTTCTTCAGAAAATTGACTGAACAATGAAATCGCCACCAAAGCTACAAATATTAGTCGATTATCCTCATATTTGCCTCAAATACTTTTGTTTGGGCACTGAACAAGCTCAAAATTCGAATAAGTTAAGTCGTTAATTTTTAGAATTTTTCTAAAATCAACGCCAAAATAGCGATAATTTCCAAATTTCGACGGAGTGGCGCGACCCCTAAACATTTTTTAAAATTTTTTTCTTTATTTTCCCCCTCATTAGGACCCCAGACTACATCTCTTTCCGAGGTTAACTTTTTCAAATTAAAAAAAAAGCATGTTTTCACTCCACCCTAATGACCATGTCCCAAATGACTTGAATATCCATTGCTGTAACTACAATTGTGATAGTTGGTTTGGTTAGGAAGGGTGGTACATCCTAAGATGCACCTCGACTCGGAGACCCATAGGGCCCATTGGTTAGTTGGTTTACGCCACTGAAAAGTGAGATTTTATAGATCAAAAACTATTTCTAACTTCAGTTTCGTTCACTTTGTGATGACTTAAATTTGCCCTTCAAAACCCCAAAAAATAATCGTCATATTCCGCATTGTAAATCATGTGCAAGCAATTGCACCACTTCCACCTCGACTGTGCTATTGAAAGATAAGAAAAGACGCAGACTTTCGCCGTCTTTATTTTTAAGATACAGCGATGATATGTCGTAGTTGCTTAACCCTGCGATAAATGTTCATTTGCCAAAGAGTTTATAAATCTAATAAAAGTCTGTTATCATTACAGTCTCACCATGCCTATAAATAGAGATTTATTCGAATGCAAAACACACTAGTCGGTCCGTCCGTCCGTCCGTCCATCTAGAGATAGATATGTACTCTGCTAACTGTTTATGTATGTAAAGTATAACAAAGTCTTGTTTATTTGGGCCATATATAAATTTCTGTAGCTGGGCGGTGTCGGTGTTGGTTTCTGGTCACATTAACAAGAATATGGTGGGGGCGCGCGGGGGCGTACCCAATGGATCTGTATCTCACACGTTTACAGAAATATTCCAAAATAAATTAATAAAATATTCAACACCTTAACAATTACTAAAGCCGATGGCGTTGCAAGTTGCCGCATTCTGCTGCCCGTGTCTCGCAGGCAATAATTGCAACCATAAACTTATTATTTGCTGGCTGACTCGCCAACAATTGACGTCTGTCTGTGTCTGTGCCTGTTCATGTCCATGTTAATGTTAACAACCAGTTATGGTTTGTTTGTTTGTTGGCCGGTTTGTCTGTTCAAAATTCGTATTTGAATGGAATTGTTTGATTTCAGTGTGCATTTATAATGGAAGTCGGATTGGTCTCCAACTGACTGCACTTTTGTAACCAACTATTTGGATTGCAATGCAAGTCGTTAGTGTGGATTTATGGTGGCAGCAATTCTCAAGTTTAAAATACAATTAAGTGGTAACAAAAAAACGTACGTTTATTTTAAATGTCAAAGTTTCACTAAGATCTGAATGCAAATCATTTAATTAATATTAACTTTATTAATTCCCAAGAGGTGAATGTGTATATCAGGGTGAATGACGGTCCCTGAAGGCATTCGGATAAAAACAAAGCAAGATTTTGAAGAATCATTTTTTTTTTATTACGATTTACCGTGAACTCTGCATAAACAACAACCGGTGGGGCTAGAAATTGCACAAATACTATTAAACAACTAGTAAGTTGTAATGCGCCTATGGCGCCCGTTAATTTGCTTGAGAAAGTATTTGTTACTTAATTTTAAAAATTTTGTAAAAAATATTTTGAGAAAACTATTTTGTAAAAAAAAATTTCAAAAAAAAATAAAATTTGTGGAAAAAAAATTTTGTTGAAAAAAAAAATTTTTGTGGAAAAAAAAAAATTGTTGAAAAAAAAATTATTGTTGAAAAAAAAATTATTGCTTAAAAAAAATTTAGTGGAAAAAAAAAAATTTTGTGGAAAAAAAAAAATTTTTTTGAAAAAAAAAATTTCTTGAAAAAAAAAATTTCGAAAAAAAAATTTGTTGAAAAAAAAAAATTTGGAAAAAAAACCTATTTAAATTCCTACGTACTGCGTGACAGAGTCAGTGAATCAGGGAATCAGTGTATCAGTGAATCAGTGTCGAGGGTAAATATATATTAAGATGGAAATGTAAGACTGACGTCAGAGTAAGCGCCGCCAGCGTTGGTAGAATATGGCGCTGCAAAGCACTGCTGGTGTTTTCTTATGGGAACGCTCGAAATGTGTCAAAGTGAGAGTGAAGAGAGAAGCAAATTGAAGCGAAAAAGCAGATTTGTAGCGTGAACACGCTTCGTTTTTGTTTTTTGCCGTTGTGTTTTTTCCGTTACTGAGTTTGTTGTCATTAATTTCCACCGATTGTTTGCATTGAAATTCAGTGTGCCGTTTGTATTGACAAATTCTAACCGTGATAATTTGTAAAAAAAAGAATTTCACATTTTTCAGCAAAAAAATTCAATGAAAGTATTATTTGGCATAAAGAATTCCTAATCTGAATACATGTTGGTCCTGTAAAATTATGTTTTTTTTTTGGACTAATACTGGAGGGACCTCTATCCTCCATCCATATTAGTCCAGTTTTTACTGATGTTTGCCTTGAATTTTAAAATGTCATTAGCAGGCAGGAAGATTATTCCACATACGAACAGTTCGGCTGAAGAACGAATTATATTTATGGTGCATCGTCCGGCCATTTCAATAAACGGATGAGACTCTCTGGATAGCCGAGTAACATATACCATTGAAATATATAGCTTTCTGTAGAGCTTCTTGATTACTGCTATGAGCTTGGGGGGAATGTCCTTACACTTCAATACAGTCCATGGTATCGAGTCTTTTCAAAGTAAATGAACGTCCTTTTACAGACTTTTCCACTATTATGCGTAACATGTTTCCCTGTTCTATGCAAGATCGTTGGAGACGGAATCCAGCGTGTTCCATTCTCAGGTATGTGCATGATCTTATAACTGGTATTTATAAGAGTGATTGCACTCCAATATGGAAGCTTTATTATTGTTCCCTGTTTAACTACATGTTCTGTTTCCCGAGATCTGTTTATGAGACGTAGCTGTATCCAGGCTCTTCTGGCAGGATCTTTCATAAATAATTCTGGTAAGATGTCAGGCCCAGATGATTGTCTTATCTTGAGATCGTTAATGAGACCTATTATTTCTGCAAAATCTGGGCAGGCACTATAGATATCTTGCCATTATTACCTATTGAACTCCGTCCATACATTGATTTACTCATGCTGTGGCGAGGTTAGCCAGCCATCAGAATTGTTGATGGGTTTGGAAGCTACCGAGAATTTCTTTTGTTAGTCTTTTCACGGCATTATATTTTACCGTATCGCATGTAGCTTGAGCTTTCGTTGCTATAGTATCTGCACAGAAAAAAAAAGACAACCAAAAAATGTCAATGAAAATATTTGTACAAGAATTTCATCACTTCTCAATGAAACTTTTCGTTAATATGCTAAAAAATTTGTCAAATATTGAAATGAAGCTTGATGAAATGTTTCATCAAATATTTGGATATTTTTAATGAATTTTTTTGTTGATTCCATTTATCAAATTTCGTTTTAATATTTGATAAATTGAATCGACAAAAAATTTTATATTTTTTGTGATTTGTATTTTGGTTATCTAATTTATAAAATTTCTTTTAATAATACATACATTTTTTCGTAAATATAATAAGCAATTTACCAAATATTAAACAAAATTTAAGAAATCATAATATTTTTCGATCTATTTTATTCAATTTCGATTCAATATTTAATAATAATTTTTCATAAATATATGAATTTTTTCATCGAAAATATTTTCAATAAACGTCCTACAATTTTTTTTGTAGATTTGTGAATTTTTTCATCGCAAATATTTTTGATAAACAACCTACAAGTTATTTTGTTGAATGTGAATGTTTTCATCAAACATATTTTTAATGAACGACATACAATTTTTTTTTTGTATATATGAAACTTTCTTCATCAAAGATATTTTTGATAAACAGTATACGAATATTTTCTTTAAGTTGACAAATTGATTTATCACAGGAAAGTATGCCTGCTACGACCATGTTATTGTTCCCGCACCATTCCCTAAAGACCTCCCCATTTTCGGACATATTACCCTTGTTCTGACACAGCCCATTATATTTCCTAGTATGGTGTTGACGTTCCCATCTTGGGCATAAAGCAGCAATATCGCTCACAGCCTAAATGTCCTGTACAACACACGGCCATGAAGGGCCGGGAAATAAACATAAAGTTGCTGTGCAGCGGAACTTGTTTTCCGTTACGTGCACACCTGTTAATTTTGCCATGTGGCCGAGTATGTTAAACTCCTATTAGAATGTTGTATGCCATAATAACTCAATTATCCCCCCCAAGTTTCGGTACAACACTTGTGCCTCCACTACCATACATATGTGTTATTTCGGTGCTATGCGTTTTTATTTCCAAAAATAAAATTGGTTTCAATTCATTATTTATGTGTAGACCACATGTCAGCCTACACAATACAAATGGGTGTATTTGTGTTCTGGTAAAGGTTAGCAAAAAGTACGATAAACGAAAGGAAAGTTTTCAATCTCCAGGGAGTTGTAGAAGTATAGTGGCAAGAAAGTTCAAGGAATGGTATGAGGGACATGAGCACAAACGATAAAGAATAAGTCAGTGGATATTTTTGTTGTTTTCACTAATTTTTTTCGCTTCGAAATCGAAGGTCTAAATCGATATACTTGGTCTAGGAAAAGGAAAGGCATGGAGCTTTAAAAAATGTTTACAACTAAAAACGAATTACTTTTGTTTTATTTTCTATACAATTTGTGATTTCTACAAAAACTAAACTATTTTAATATGCAGGAATATAAGTAGGGAAGACTCTACCACTTGTCTATGAGCGAAGTGTTGCTGAATTTCCGTAGACTCTTTGTTTGTCGGTCGCTGGCAAATCTGACCATATCCTCATTATTACCAGTTTTGTTCTAGAATCCAAAATTTCAACATAAATTTACTTTCTAGTGTAATAAAAAAAAATGTATTAATACACTGTCACATTAATATGGTCCCACTTATTAATGTGCCTCTTGTATGTCTTTGAAGGATGAATATGGATGGTATGACAACGAATGTACGTCTTTCCCCCAACATTCCATGAAAATTCAAACGGATAACTTTTCTGAAGTCAGTGAGCTGTACACAGTAGAATTCTGTAACCGATTAGCGAGATTAACTGTTTCATATTCCGAATGGCAGCTTCTTTTTATGGATAAGTTTTACATGATCTCGAGATTATTCTCTTATTTGAAAAGTCGCTTGTATTCACTTGGTGGCAACGGTCGATTCAAAAATATATTTGATTATTTCACCAGGATATGAATCTGGGTTTGTTAGGTGACAGTCATATAGGACCCAGTGGATGGGGGGTTAATGACCTAGACTTTATTTGAATGGTTTCTTTTTGTGAAGAAAAAAAAATACGTTATTATTCCAGTCACTATATTAGGTAACGCTTTTACATCTGTCTCGATTTTTCACTTCTAATCTCAAACAATTGACCGGGACTTCCACCAATAATTCTCAGTTGACAATATTATTCAATCACATCTTATATACTTTTCAATATGTTATCAATAAGCAAATTAGCCGTATTTAGAGCGAAGAAAATTCTCATATCGTTAACGAATCGCCAATACATCCATTGAAATCGATTGTTGGGTGCAGTTTGCCCGCTGGCGCCATCATCGGTTGTTATTTCTTTCCAAATGAGGACAGAGCTGCCTTTACGGTGAATGGCGAGCGCTTTCGAGCAATGCTAACTGAATTTTTTTTTCTTCAAAAATTAATCAGCTAAACCTCAACGATATTTGGTGAACGATATTTGCCATACAGTGGCAGGAGGTCCTGTACAGTGGCTTCCCCGGTCGTTCGGTTTAACGCCTCTGGGGCTATGGGAAGCCATTGGTTTATGCTGACAAACCAGCAACTCTTAAAGCATTGGAAGCCAATATTCAAGCCACCATTGAAGCCATAGCCAGATTTGTTGGAAAAAATAGACAAAAATTTAACTAATCGTTGCCACGGCGGGCATTTATCAGAAATCATATTTTAAAAAATATTTTAAAATAAATGAAATGGAAGGATATTCTACATTGTTGGAGTGAATGTGGCGCCTCACTATCGACACTTTAAGGATACACTCTTTTGGGCAATACCTGAAGGTCAGAGTATTCAACCGAAGAACAGCAAGGAAGATAATACACACCCCCTAACGTACACCAGAGTTTATATTTATCTTGTTACTCAGTTGGTTTTCGTGAAGAATCCGACATGTAGCGTTTTTATACAGACCCTTGAGTCGTATTAGCTTGGCGGGTACAGGGCATTAACAGCCTTCTCAAAGTCTATGAACGTTAGGTACAAAGGTGATCTCCATTCTACAGACTGCTCTATGATCACTCTTAAGCTGTTAATATGGTCGACACAGGATTTGTGGGCACGGAAACCGGCTTGTTCCTTTCTAAGCTCAGGAAGACGAGATGTCGACAATCTTTTATTTAGTATGTGTACGATCACCTTATTGGCCATATTTAAAAGAGTAATGCCTCTCCAGTTTTTAAGGGCTGTTAAATCTCCCTTTTTTGGTAAATTAACGATAACCCCTTCAGCAATTTCCTCCCGGAGGAGTTCCGTACACCAGAATTGTTTTATGATTGGCGTGAGTAAATGGGCACTCGTTGTTGCTTCCATCCCCCGTGGAAAGCCTGCCTTATTCTGATAAATTTTTCGTCATATGCCCATTTTATTTCCCTTGAGATACGTATTTGTTTTTAAAAATGTCCTTAGAAATATGTATTAACTAATCTAATAACAAATATGAGATGAGTAACATTTACATTTAAAAATATTCCATAAATATTCAGTCCTTAAAGTTGCCGCTGTGTGGGTAGCGCTTCTCCGTATGTTTCGCTTGAACGCCAAGAGAACGTGTTTTGTGGCCTTCTGAAAAAATGCCACCCCCTCATCTTAAAATTATTTCTTACAAATAAAACGGTTGCGAGGTGCCACGTGATATTCCAAACTTTAGTTCCCCGAAGAGATCAAAACCGATTTTCCGCTGAATTTCATAATTTTCATATGAAATGAGAAAGTAATCTATATTATTTTAGGGTTTTTTTTTTCATAAAATGCAAGCCACAAAATACGATTGTTTGTTTTTAGGAACACATGCTTATTTGCCCTGGGTCACGTCTTACCGTACAGAATCTATGCGTTACTGTGGCAATCATTGTGCAAATATATTCACACATACGTATTTACCATGGCGCAGACATACATGCATATCAGATACGGCTAGGAGTACATCACAGATGCGGATGAGGATGAGTGGAGAAGTCGACTTAACAAAACAAACAAAATACTTTGCCAACAAACACATCCGTTTGGTCGTCCGTCCGCGAGAAACACTCATAACTTAGAGACGCCTGACATTGACTGCGAGAGAGTTAGTAAGCGTAAAGTCAGCGCATTGCACTGTGTTTCCAAGCAGTAATACTTTTACTGGCCTACAGTTTTTTTTTTTTAATTGGTTTTTTTATACTCAGTTTTTGACCGAATAATCTACACATAATGGATTTTTTTGAAATATGTTGTCACAAGTTTGCAACATCAAAGGATTTAATGTAAAGAGTAGCTCACAGAGGGGGGGGGGACGGCCGTGGTACGTGTGACTATCACACAGAAGAACCCATGTTCGAAACCTGGTAAGACCAGCGAACATTTTTCAGCGGCTGCTTCTACTTCGTAAATGTTGGCGACATTACCAAAAAAAATTATGGAAGTTTGCCTCTTTCGATTTATGATGTAAAATTTGTGCTCGGCTAGCAGAACTTAGCACAGTTTTCAGTTTGTCAAATCAAACACAAAGTTACAGTCATTTTTTTTAAATGGCAACGATTTTCAAAAATCGATTTATTTAAATAAAAGTCGGTTTTAGTGCAAAAAAGTGAGAGACGAGACGATGTCTAGCCATCAACGGCATTTCAGTTTTCGAGATACGAGGGCAGATCAATAAGTTGGCGACTTTTCCAACATCCCTCGTAGTTACATGAAATGCAATACTGCTCCTATTAAGTGCCATCTGTTAATCGACTACTGTCACATTTTGAGAGAGTTAGGTCATTTAGATTGTGTTTAACAGATGTTCAAAATGGATTTGATTAAAAAATTGAAAAATTTTACGAAAAGAATTTTTTGTGAAGAAATCATGTTCTCAACCAGCACAACATTTCGAAAATCGACTAAATTCAAAATTCAATTTGTAAAAGAGAGCACAATTTTCACTTTTTCAAAATATTGTGTTCTCGATAATATTGTGTTAAAAAAAAGTAGAAAAAAGAATTATGGTTTCAGGTTTTTTTTTCGTAATAGGCACAACAGTCTAGAACGAACTCATTCTGTTTTCCAAAGAAAATACCAAAATAACACTTTTTTTGAAATTGGCGATTTTTGCGTAATAGAATAGAATTTTTTTTTTAAATTGCACAATCATGTCCTCGAATAGAAAAAAAACTATTTTATTTAAAAAAAAAACAATGTGGCTGTGAGACACTTTTGTGATATTTTCGAAATATCTCGGTCAATTTTCACAGATTTTCAAAAAAGTCACGCTGTGCAAATCAGCACAAATCTAGAACAATTTAACACAACTTTCATCTTCACGAATTTCGAAAGTATCGTCATCCTCGACATAATACTATTTGGGAAATCAACCGGCACATTTTTTTAAAAGTTCTTGCGATGAGATAGGCCTTCAAAGTATTACAACATCGGGTGTTGTCCAATTTGCAATCGTGAATATGAAAAAAAATATGGTACCCATATTTCCAAATCTGAACTGAATGCAAGAGTTCAAAATATTAAAGGATTGGATAATCATGTTCCTGGGAGTATTTAAGGGTTGACCAGTGAAATTGCTTCACTGGATATAAAACAAAATTAATGACGAAATATCCACTTGCATTTTAATCTCCACTTATGAATAAGACTTTGGATAGGATTTGACATTTTTAACTGTCGGCTAGATTGTGAATATGACCGGTAGAGTTACAAATAATCACCTCTGAACGGAATTGAACTCACGACTCACACACTAATCGGCGAGCACTCCACCAAGTTGCCTACCAGACAGCTTACGTTCAGAAATATTTTCCAAAGCGATCTGTAATAATTTTCGATTGTTTCTAATTTGTCTGTTAAAAGATAAAATAGTGCCTTAACTTCTAAATTAACAAATCCAGAAGGATTTTTCAAAGACCATATAGAGGGCAAACTATCCAAGTCATTTGCAGACGCATTAGTTCGACTACAATATAGCATTACACCATTTGAAAGTTTATTGAAGAAAATACAGCTTTTGTCGTAAAAAAATTATGGTTATTTTGTAGAAAAACACATATGAGGCCTCGGTTGGAAATATTCAGCAAACGACTTGGAACGTCTGCCCTCTATATGGTCTTTGGATTTCTCTATTATTACAGTTTAAATTAAATGATTCAATTAAGTTTTAAAAATATCCAAGCAGGCTTCCTTCGTTCGGCTATGTTCATATTACTATTTCCGTTTCCTGTGAAGCTGGAAGTGATCAAATTACTTTGGGCAAAAGTAATTTTCCGAAAATATACGTCCATCCCTTCGGGTTTTGCTTCGAGCCACTATACATTGTTGGCAGCCTTGGCCAAAACGCGCTTTGACTCTGGCTAACATAACATCGCCCACGGTCCCCAGCCTTCTCGTCCTCAAGCTCAAGTAAAAAGTGTAAATTTAAATCTAAAAAGTTTCCAGGGAGCGTGTGCGTGTGTGTGCTCACTTTTGGCAGGAAATGGAAAAAGTTTTTTGCACGTTGCATAAATCCCCTAACTAATTGGAAAGCATTAAATATTTAAAGATACATTTTTCTGTGTGAAAAAGTCTTCTGTCCTCATGGCAACGCATGCATGATGAATAACAACAGGAGCCGGAGATGTGGACGGGAGTTAAATTTAATTATTGTTATTTTTGGCCAGTTAGAGGAAAATGCAAAAGAAGCTCGCGATATTATTTATATTCTTTCCGGGTGGTCCATTTTCCACTCACTCCGTCTACACACACACCCACACACTCACAAACGTTCGCCGCCTTTGTGCTGTGTTATTTTTTGCCAACATGAAACGGAAAGTGGGGTTATGTTGTCTATGGTTTTGGCCATTTTGCCATTCAGTACACCTGTAGAGTTGGCTTTTATGTTGCCATTCATGTAAATAACCATTGACCTTAATTTCCGTTGGTTGACGGTTTGTGTGCGATATTGACAGTGTCAGTGGTGGTGGTGGTGTTGCAGGAATGGAGGAACAAAGCATGACAGTGATTTGGTTTAGAAATTACATCTATAACGAAACTTGGCCTAGTACAATGGCTTGGCATACGTCTATGCCGGTGTATGAGCATGGACCGGAAGAAGATTGCCTTTGTCACAGCATAAGTTTCCTGTTATTAATAGCTGCCAACTGCGTGTGGAAATGAAGCTGAAAACGTTATCCGTAGTAAGGGGTCCGCAGGAAATCTATTAACAGGCAACGGAGTTGTGGTTTTTCAATGATAGTCTCATTCATGAGAGGATGTCACGATTTTCGGGATTAGTAGAGTTTTTCCTGTAGCGCGAAAAAAAAACGGAACGATTTGGCATGCCATTCATGGCATTGAAAGTCTGGAATAAGACTTGTCGGACGAAGGAGGCCATGGAGCCGAGATGGCGGTAGCTTAGTGGTGAAGCCACATTAATATTTTTTGTTGTTGATTTTGGGTAGACTATACGAGACTTACGGTCACTTTCCCAAGGCTCCATTTCAGAGCTGCCCAAAAGTATAGATGTTCGTTGGGGTAGATTGAATCTTATTTCCCTTAACGTTCCACGATATAATTTGTACACTCACTGAACATGGCCTACTGTTTAGAGCCGGCTTTGAACGGCTAATGCTTTTCTAGAGAAGTTTTACATGGCTTAGAGATTGCTCTCTTACTCTTAAAGTCGCCAACATTTACGATGAAAAAAAAAAAACACTGAAAAATGTTTAATGATCTTACCCGGTTTTGAACCTGGGTCACAAATACTACCTACCACAACCACTGTCGTCCACATATTTCTTTAAACTATTTGTTGAAATTAAAGGCGAAAGCCCTGGCAGCCAGTTCCTTTTTTTACTATTTCTTGTAAATTGTATTTGCAACAAATAAATATATAATTGTAATAATAAATAATAATTTGTTGAAAATCTTTAAGAAATATAATTTCACCTTACGATATTTCTTAACGTTTTGCGACAGAACTTTATAACATTTTCCAGTGACCGTGATTTGTATCTCATAAATCTCCTATAAAGCCTTTTAGAAAAGAAGCGACATGTTCTATAAAGCTGACTTTAAATAGAGTCTATTGTGCTTGGAGTAGAATATTGAGGGAAATACTTAGGATTTGTTTTTTAAATCATTCTTAATTTATTTAACTCCAACTAAAAAGAGTAGATTCTTTTTTTAAATCTTCTAAACTCCATGTCACCCAATAAAACAATACAATTTTTTTGATTGTTCTGTATGGAGTCAGGTCCTGTATCATACGACAGGTAAATAAGCTTAGATGTGGCGGATAATTTGTGCTAGGCTGGTATGACAAAAATGTTTGCTAGGCTAGCAATCGAAATGTTTTTGCAAAAAAAAAAATTTAAAAACGATTATTTTGGAAATAAGAGAGTACAAGTTTTTCCAAGAGGAGGTGTTATTTTGAATCACCTGGTATTTCGGTAGCTGTTACTTTTGAAGCTTTTATTCTTTGACATTTGACAAGTACGCTTCAACTACACATTGAAATTATTAAAATTCACTAGAAAAATATTGAAAATCTTGCAGTCACAGTTCTCAAAACTAAAGCATTTTTGGGTGTTCGTGAAACACCTTGTAGGACCTCAATACAGAAATTGATGGACAAATTCGAGCTGTTCGGAGTTAGGAAGTTAGCGGTATGAAGAATAAAACCCGTGCACGTCGCTCAAGAACAACCGAGAATATTGCTGCTGTAGCCCAAAGTGTTGAAGGAAACCGAGTTTTGTCCATTCCTCGACGTTCTTTGGAATTGGGCATTCCACAAACATCATTACACAGTATTTTGCAAAAATACTTGGCTCTTAAGGCTTTCAAAGTTCAGTTAACACAAGAACTCAAGCCGGCCGATCATCAACAACGTCGTGTCTTTGCTAATTGGGTCCTTGAAATGCATGCAAATAATCCGGAATTCCATTAAAAAGTCATCTTGAATGATGAGGCCAATTTCCACCTCGGTGGCTACATCAACAAGCAAAATTGTCGCATCTGGGGCTCGGAAAACCCAAGAGTTATTGTTGAGAAGCCTCTCCATCCTCAACGTGTGACTGTTTGGTGCGGTTTATTGTCCCGCGGGGTCATTGGACCTTACTTTTTCGAAAATGAGGTTGGAGCAACAGTTACGGTGAATGGATTGCTCTACCGCGAGATGATTAATGATTTTTTATGGTCGGAGTTGAATGATATTGATCTGGACAACGTTTACTTTCAACAAGACGGCGCTAAGTGCCACACACACTCAACGAAACCATTGCTCTTACGGGATATTGAGCACACACGCTGAAAAAAATGGCCAGTTAACAAATTTCAGCAAACAAGTTCGCATCAAACATATATATATTTTTCCATACCGCAAATGTAAACTTGTTTGTAGGTGATAAATATCAAATGTAGATGTATGCATTTTTGACTTACTTTTTATTTTTTTTCAATTTGTGAATTTCTATATAACAATTCATCTTATTCTCTCAGTTATTACACTTATTTTAAAGATCGTATGTGCAAAAAAACATTACGAAAACAGCTGCAAATACACACTTATTCGCACTCAAATGTTGTACTTGAATTTAATAAGTTCGTTGTCTGTTTTTTCCCAAACACGCTATTGCTTATACACAAATATGTAATACTAATAGCAAACGAGTTATATTTACATCCAAATAAGCTTTGTGTAGATGGAAATAAGCTTTACTTGCTACAAACACCAAACACGCGTTTTATTTGTGTGTAAAAAAAGACGTATTTTTCAGAGTGGATATAAAAATTTTAACTTTTGAAAAAAGCTGTGTTTTTGATTTTTTGTCTCAAAATGGTTTCAAATAGAAATAAGCAATTTTCCCTGCACTTTTTTTTTGGAAAAACGTCTCAGCCATCAGATTCTCTATTTAACACAATTTTCAGTTAAAAATAACACAAATTGTCTGGTGACATTTTTTTTTTCGAATGGATGGAACTTTTCCATAAACGGCAAAATCATGGAAATATTTTGTATCCCAAAGGTTGCTTAACCTATTGTATTTTCGTTAGTTTTACTCCTATCGATTTCAAATTTCCACTCAATATTAACCATTCAGAAAATCAAATAAAAACTAAATGCAAAAAAAAAGAATTAAATAAAATTTCGAACTTAACTTGGCACGGGACGTGAACTCCACCCACTTGTTGAGGGGTGAGACTTGAACATTTCCATAAGAAAAACTTGCCGTTACAAATAACGGACAACCTAGTTATACTAGTGAGTTACACGTTGCCAGTCGAACGCAGACGACTGCATGTGTATTAAAGTTTACCATTGTTGAAGGTTTAGTTTATCCATAATTACTAAGGATACAAGTGGCAGACTTAATTAATATTTTAATTGTAATTCCATCAAAATTCATATAAATAGTTAATTAATTTGGCAGTAATTTGTTCTCAATAGAATCAACGCCACACAGCAAAACTGCTGCATACTCAGAAACAGCTTTGCAAGGTAATGGTTATTTGTGGGTTATTTCATTATTAGTTCTGGAAAACTATGGCGAGATGGCCTAAATAAATCTTGGCGTGAACTGCTTTTTCAAACTAAACATAAGTACATGTTAGGCGATACCCTTAGCAAGGCGGCCCCCAATCACTGAGCAGATTATTCCTTTCATTGATAATCCTCAGTTCTTTGCAAGCGTAACTGTCTACCTTTACTTTGATATGTATTTTGTCTGTTTATGATTATCCCTGGAAATTCGACTATTTCAAAAGTGCCGGATGAACTGACACGCAAGTCAACGCATGTGGGATATGAGGTCACACTTGCTCCGGTGTTTTCATAGAATCTCTTGAACACCATTGACGCATGAAATGGATAATCGAAAAACTTTCTCTGTATATGGATTGTTGTTGTGGTCATTTGTTAGAATTTTTTATTTTTTTTTTTTTTGGCGAACTTCTCTGGCTATTATTTTTCTGTTGTGAGCGAACAATAGGGTGAACCTTTTGTTAAATATATTCGAATTAATGTACTCGTATACACTGTGACCAGTGGTACAATCTTGGGCTGAAGAGTTTTTGCTTTGGGGGTAGCTTGATCTGGAAAATGACCTCCTAAGATTGCAAATCAGACAGTTTCCAATTACACTACTCAACAAAATGAAAAAAATTTCATGTACTCCGGATGCGATAATTTTTTCTGTGTAGATAACCTTGACATCAGCTCGAAAAACGCAATAAAAATTTTTTTTTTCGTTTGGTTTTTGTTTTATTTTTATTTTTTTAAATTTTAAAAAAAATTTTTTGGTTAATTTGTTTCGTCCGGCATAACTCGGGAACCACTAGCCCGATTTAATTGAATTAAATTTTAAAAAATTTAAAATTACAATTCCCTTAATCTGTTCATATATTGTTTTCCTATACAAGCAACAGTTTCCAAGTTAAAAATGAATATATATAGGAAAAAACTTATTTTTTGCCTAAAGATTTAAATTTTTTTTTTTTAAAAAATCCATAAAAAATCCAAAATGAAAAAAAATGTCAAATCTTATTACTTTTACGTAAAGTCACATAACCTATGAGCAAAATGAGACAAAGATCATGAAAATCGATGCACGCGTTTCGCTTTTATTCGCAATTGAGTAAAGGTATGAATTTCAAAAATTTGCTCGACATATGCACAACTTTGTCTATGGTAAGGTTTTTTCTTTTTTATTACAAAAAAAATTAAAATTTGTTGGGTGACAAAAATATATGAAAATTTGAAATTTTTGAAATTCATACCTTTAAAAATTTAATTCAATTAAATCGGGCTAGTGGTCCCCGAGTTATGCCGGACGAAACAAATTAACCAAAAAAATAAAACAAAACCCAAACGAAAAAAAAATTTTTTATTGCGTTTTTCGAGCTCATGTCAAGGTTATCTACACAGAAAAAATTATCGCATCCCGAGTACATTTTGACTGTTGACTAGTGTTATTAAAGAAGATAAGAAAAAAAACATTAAATTACTGTTTTGGTTTCCGGGATTTATTAAAGACAGTTTGTCCTTGCCGCTTTCCATGTTGCTGCCAAAGTGCTTCAGGGATTTATTGCACTGATCATAAAACTATCCAATGTTTTAACTAGTTGTATCGCATATGATGTGAGTTTTTCTTTTACTATTTGATTTTCTGTTTTGTATATTTGGACCACCCTAATGTATATGTGTTTGATACATTTCATCAATCCAGCCCCTTTAGAAGTACTTTATCAAGAAGAGGGTGTATCCAAAACATTTTTCTTTGTCTTTCGCTCTTCAAAACGATCCGCCCAAAGAATGTTCTTTATATTGTACTGGGGAAAAGCTTTAGGCCTATAGAAATTATAATTAAATACAATTTACTTTGAACAAGTTGTGTTTCTTTTTGTCTATAATTTAAGAGCAGACATTGATTCGATTTGTATGTTGTTTCTTTTGTCAATCGAATGCTCTGTGTCTCTTTAAACATTTGAAAGTTTGTGTGTGTTTATTTCGGAAAACAACAGGACTGGAGTCGACAAGGCTGTTAGTGTCTCAGGAAACTTTTCACTGAAATCTATTTAATGCCGGTTTGTGTGCGTTGTATGTTTTTCTTTCTCTTCAATATTCGTATTTTATTTTATTATTTCTTAAATTGAATTGAATTGATTTTGTTGTTGTTTTATTTTTTGTTATTGTCGTTATCACCCGCCATTGTGGCTGTGCTTTTGCATCCCCCCAAAACATTTCAATAATGTTGTTAGTCTCTTGTCACTTTCACGAACACTCATGTCACCCGTCACCGGCTGACAGAAGAGCGGGGAAGCGGAAATGAATATGAGAATGTATTTATAACTGTAGCAAACATAGCAAACATATTCGATGTGCACGCATACACGATAACGCACGAAGGGACGGGAATTTTTAAGTAGATTTGATATAAATATCACATGTGATAGGCATGTACCGAAGACAATTGACGGGTACTTCTTGCACGTCTTTCGCTTTTTTGGGAAAAAGCATTAAAATGTCACAAAAGCGCGTAGTAAGTCAGTCACAAAGTATATTTCAAGAAGGTTTCGTTTCTTTACAAAATCAATTACGGTTAAACATTGCCGTAGTTGGTTTCTGGTATTTGGACATGAAAAGTCGTCACCATAATTAAAACTGACGTAAGAGTTGGTGGTGTAAGACATAATTTTCCCGGCCTAAATATACATACGTACGTATTGGGCATAATACATGTATGTTCTCTCCGGATGGAGGAGTAGGGATACCAGCCTAAGGTTTTGTTAATGTGGTTTCAGTAGAGTTGTGTCTTTCAAACTACGGAACCGACTACAGCAAAATGTGTTGAGCACGAGTTAGGGTTTGGGGAATAATATGACTTTGCTGACCATGTGGCTAGAGTCAATGGGGGTATAGGTGTAGTTTCACTTCCTACAGATGAATAGGGTTTTCATCCTTAAGTTTTGGTTTGAAAATACTGAACCGACTACAAGAATAAGTGTGGAGGAAGAAACTTTCAGAAAAAAGATATAAGGTTGCTAACAAGAGACAATGGGAGTGTCAAAAAGTGACCATCTGGTTCGAAAATTTGTGAAGAAATGAGAATTTTTAATGAAATGAGAATAGTTTTTTAATGTTTTTTAAGATAATTTTGTTTATGTTTTGTCGATCTATATTCTTCATTCAGTTTTGTTTCTAATAGTCGAGTTAAAGATTATTTATTATTTCTATTTCTTTGCAAAAATTGATATACGATACGTTTCGTAAGCTACCACAATGATTTCGCATAGTTCTGCTTATGCGTATATTAGACCAATAATTTGTCGCAGAAATATCTATAATAGTTTAAGATATCTATAGTGGGGTGCAGTGAAATAAAAGAAGCCACAACAGGAAAGAGATTTTAGGGAAAAAAACCCTTATTAAGGATCGCAAACTACATCTCTTTCCGATTGTGACTTTTATTTGTTTCCTTATTAAGGATCGTAAACTACATCTCTTTACGAGTATGACTTTTTCCTATTTCACTACACCCTACTGTAGATATCTTGGACAACATTAAAAAAATTAAATGTTCACAATTTTAACACAAACGGAAAATTCAAAAAAAAATATGGTAGAAAAATTGCAAACTTCCTTAAATTTTCGAAATTTTGGTGAAACTTTTTTTTTTAGTTTAAGTTCGGAGTCGACTCCGGAGTCGCAATTCATATGACTTCCCGGTAATCTGCTGTTAAAACTGCCAGCAAGTAATGCTTAACAGTGCTTTAAGCTATTCTAAATAATTGCTGATATGAGATCCATGAGCTTGCTGAATCCTGCTATATTCAAATATACTGCAAATTTTGGGACACCTGGTCCCATTGAAATAGCTTAGTGTTCATAGAAGTCGAATCGCCTGGAATAGTAAATATATGGAAACAACAAAGTTTTTTCAAAGGAGCGAAATTTCTTATCGGTCTTCTTACCATAACTATAGTGGCAACTGTCTCTTTTTTTTGATTATTGCAGACTCTTTCAATAGAAATATTCACATTACACCCCAGGTGTCTTCGAACAAAATTCGATTCATGACTTTCTAAATCGTTTGAGCCATGTCCGTCTGTCTGTCCCGCCTACCATAGAAATTGTGTAATAATATCAATATGACCAACGCGATCTTGCCCAAGTTCTGTATTTTGTAAAGCTGTAACTAGACAATGTTTTGGACAAAAACTTGGAAGTCTGGCAACTCCCCATCTGGTACCTCCCATACAAATGTACCATCCCGCATACCTTAGAAATCGTGTAATAACACCAATATGCCCAACGCGATCTTGCTCAAATTCCGTATTTAGTAAAACTATAACTGGACAAAGTTTTGGACAAAAACCTAGAAGTCTGGCAACTCCCCATCTGGTACCTGCCATACAAATGTACCATCCCGCCCCTTATGAACCGTGTAATACTATCAATATGACCAACGCTATCTTGCCCAAGTTCTGTATTTTGTAAAGCTGTAACTAGACAAAGTTTTGGACAAAAACTTGGCAGTCTGGCAACTCCCCATCTGGTACCATACAAATGTACCATTGCACCCACTTCAGAAATCGCGTAATTATCTATATAAACTCCCTCAACGAATCTTTCCGAAATTCTATATTTAGTAAAGCTTTAACTATATACAATTTTCGAGAAAAAACTCTGATTTATATTCCGTCTTTTTTGTAAAAACATGTAATACAATATTTTTTTCTATAACATTCGGTATTTTAGGTTGCTATTATGACATTTCATCAGATGTGTCATCCAATGGTGGTAGCCTTGCTTACTTTTGACTTTCCGATACTTTGGAATATGAGACTTGTATGTTTTTACTGAGGGTGAGGGTATATATAAGTCGGTTTACCCGACTGCAACTTTTTCACTGGTTTCTGTAACATTCGGTATTTTGAGGTTGCTATTATGAAATATGAGAGCTGTATATCTTTACTGAGGGTGAGGGTGCAACTTTTTCATTGGTTTTATTTGTATTTAACTACAATACAAAGTAAATTTCTAATTTTGTGTCCAAGGGTAAACCGGGTGACAAAGACCATTTGGCTTGATTTTTGCAGCGACAGACCAAAGCCTCTGGTGGGAATCGAACCCACAACCCCCGATTATAAGCAAGCACGCTACCAACTCGCCTACCGGGGCGCCAATGTAGTTGTTATAGTTGCTCTGTCATTTCCATGACATCTTTACAAATTTTAATGTTTCACAATATTTTGAATAAATGTCAGTTAACACTTTATGCTTAAGCGATAAATCTTATGGAATGGATCACAAGTCTCCCGCAACCTACAGCTGGGCCTTAATTAATGGAAGGAGTATAAATACTATGTTTACTATGACATTATGTCCATTTTGTCGCAAGGAAATTTAATTGATGGCACGATAAAAACACCATTAATTTGAGACTGATGTTAGATTGTAGAAAGTAATGTAATCAACATGCCCCGGCCATGTAAATGGATAAAGTCCCATTGCCCGCCAATTACAGAGAAAATAAACGTTACGGGCACATTTACCTACCGAAGACATCACACACAAAAAGTCCCCCCCATCAATGAAAAATTACTTGTTGGCTTTCGGGAAAAATATGTTTGTATGTAAGTTCCAATATGTAGAGACATAGAGAACTTTCAAAGGTATTCATTTGTTCTCGTTTTAATATTGTTGTGACAGTCACTCTGTGGCTGCTATTAATTATTTATTTATTGAGTCGACTTTTCTTTGTCTGCTGCCTGAGAGCAACTACACTATTTTACAAATAAACAAAGAAAATGTGAGACTTCTGACATGGTAAATATGCTTCACTTTTGAATTTCGGATATACAGTAGTTTGATTATTCAGAGTACATTATTGAGGACGATAAGGAAGTATTAATCTGACCAGAATCGTCATTAATATCAAAATACTGAACAGGACTACAATTAGTCCGAATAGAGCTTTCCATTCGGTTTCATAGAAAAGAAATCTGCAAGTCATCTATCTTTGAACATTTTAAAAAAAAAATATTAAAAATTAAATAGTTAAATAGTCTGTTGTAACTTATACTTTCTTTTTGTTTAAACAAATATTTTTTTATGAAATCCTATGGTTAAGTGTGAATCTTCTGTGTAGGCTTAAATTGGTCTCAGAAAAATACTAGCATCTACCATTTTGTCCAAAAATGTATATCTGTTGGCCACGCATGGTTGAAATGCGATGTGTTAGCGGAAGGAAATTAGGGTAACGGAAGGAGGAAAGAGGGAGTAGTGTTTGCCTTGAATTTGGCAATGTCATAGCAGACAGGAAACACATTTGCTGGAAGAATATTCCACATACGAACGGTTCGGCTGAAGGACGAATTTTCTCCGTAGTGCGTCGTCCGGTCAACCGGCCATTTCACAATGAACGGATGAGAGACCCTGGATAGCCGCGTATTCCGGCAAAATTGTTCTAACTTCAGACGACCAGACGACGGATATCTGACGAACAGATACCGATATAGAACCCACATTCCGACGATGCTGAAGGGAGACAATAGAAATGGATACCCTAATATACCCAATCATCAACACCGCTCTCCTCTGTACCGTTCTTATTAACCAAGTCGTCGACGGTGGAACTTTCTTGACCTTCCATAGTTTTCATGAGCTCAGTCTTTTTCAGTCCGTACAATTGCCGATATTGATAACAGTAAAATGAACATGCATCGACCGTTTCCTTCTACATATGTGTAACAACTAATCTATTATGGATATAAACCGAAAAATATTAAATGTGTAGTCACATTGTTCCACAAACAATTGCTTTCAGTTGCCACCTACCATTTTTTGTTAAACAAATTTCTTAATTTGCCAGCAAAAACCTAAGACAAATGCAAAATTAATCGCATGTTGACCTCAGTAACTAATACTATATAGATGCCCTCGATCAATCGAGTAAAACTTAATATGGCAACATTGAAATAAATCAATTTTGCCATATTACTACCTTAACCGATAAGTGATTAAGTAAGTGATTATTTTTACAACGATGCTGTATTGTGCTTCCATTAATCGCAGTTAAACAAATACTAATATATTATTTAAGAACAATTTCTATTGGGTTTTTAGATTTAAGCCAAAAAAATTGTTGTCATACTGCGTTCCCAATTTTATTTGTAGACTAATGTTATGAAGCCACAAACAGCGGAAGGATTTGTTAAGTCGCTTAAACCATTCATAAATGCTTAACGTGGTGGCATCACAAATTCCAATACCAATACCAATTACACTTGTCATTAGTATTCCCTCTTGCTCTCCACCTATGGACGGACCTAAACAAACGACACACAATTTCAATATCGGAGAAACCCATCCCAAAAAACGACCACAAATTATTTATTCAAAATGCTTTTGGAAAAACGTATACAAATATCGCTGTTCGATTAGTTTTGCCGGAGTTGTTTCGATTTTTGTGATGATGACATCAAACACTCTCTGGGGAGTTTGCACGTGTGTATCACAAACTGTTTCCGCAAGGATTTCTTGATGGGATTACCAAGTAATTATCACAAAAGCAAAAATAGCCAAAGTAGGAAATGTGCAAATAAATTAATGCAAATGTTGCTGTCGAGGCCAAAAACAAAGAGATATAGGGTGAAAATAAAGGGCAAAGTCATTAATCGAATGAGTGGAACCACTATAGCGCACCAGCACAGTGGGCCGGGACCGGTAGATTTTGGTCAAATTTTAATTCTAGGTAAATGTACAGGTGAAGGGGATTGGGAAGGGAGGGGAATGGACAAGTGCTTTAAAGTGTACACAATGCGATACAAATTAGATAAACCGAATTTGTCTAATTTTTTCATTCAGTTTGGTGTTGCCTACTTTCCGGAGTTTATTTATATTAATTTATTTTACATTAACTCAAAAAATTAACGGTTCTTTTGAAATTGACGTGTGGTTTTCATGAAGCAATAAGACACATTTAATTTAATGTTATGTTTATTATAAAGATAAGTGTTTTTGAAAAGTTATTTCGGACGACTGGCCCAAGTTTCGACCACTTTTTGCTGCATTTGGGGCCGTATGTCAGCAATAACGCGCCGAATATTCTCTTCCAATGCGTCAATCGTGTCGTGCCTATCTGCGTAGAAAAGCGACTTTATAGAACCCCACAAAAAACAGTCCAACGCTGTTAAATCGCACGATCTTGGAGACTACGACACATTCGCACGACGCGAGATAATGCGCTCACCAATAGTTTCCTTCAATAAATTGATCAACATCCTCCAACTCAGACACGAAAAAGTAATTAACCATGACTCTATAGCGTTCCCCATTGACTGTAACATCATAGTCGGATTCATTTTTGAAGATCCAATGACCAATGATTCCCGATTTGCAAACGTTGTCTAGAGTAAGTCTATTCATAATGAAATGGCAAATCAAACTGAGTATAAATCAAGTGACAGCTGTCAAAAAGATCAACGCCGAAAATAGAGTGGTCATATTGAAAACCACACGACTAAAAAAAAAACACCCGATAAAAGCGCTAGAGGGATTAATTTTAGGGATATCAAATTCACCACATGCAGTGGTGAAGTTTGTCTATGGAAGCCGTAGGAAGGTACGTTACACTCTGACAGCGGACTTAATTACAGCCAAGAGTATCAGCTAAAAAAAAGCTAAAATGACATTGGTCCTAGCTGATACTCTTGGCTACAATTTAGGCCTCTGTCACAGTGTAACGTACTTCCCTGAAATAATTTTCAGAATAGCAAATTCCCTCCAGAGGAGAACTAAGCGCGTTCATTTATGTCAACTCGATTTCTTGATAAAAAATTCCTTTTTGTCCTATCAAAATTATGGATTTTGATAGTTTTCTCCTTACCTTTCCGACAACACTATGCGTATATGCGAGGATGGTGTGGTTTGCTCAATTTCCAATATCGCACCCTATTTGTAGGAAGTTTGATAGGACGAATACATTGTAAGTTTAATTTCATTAACAGTTTTGAATTCCTGAACCCAATATTTATAAAGTCCATTTCTTCAGTTTCCAAATCCTGCGAATTTTTCCGAATTTCTTTCCTCTTGTATAAATGAATGTGAAGCCCGATGCGTCCGCTATAAATCTCCGAAATTCCTCGTTATTCCCACTCCCAGATGTTAATAACGATGACATTTCGGTTTATAATTAAACACACCACAACAAAAAGGCAATTTATTACAGTGAAACAAAAAAAAACGAAATAATTACATATTTAGGTGTATATTAGGATGGGCCATTACAAAAACTAATCTTGTTGCTGCAACCTAAAGAGAAATCACTTCAATTTATTACAAAGGGATTCCGCAATTAGCCCAATCTAATCAAGAAAGAAAACTATGTGTTTGAATGGTGATGGCACCCTTGGTGTTAAACAGGGTTGTATCGAGTCGTTAGGAAGAGATTTCCATGGGCCAAAAGTAAAAAAGATCATGTAAACATTTTGTGATTGCTACTGTCCTCAACAAAATCCCGTTCGTACCACGTTAAGCGACCCTGTTCCACATCGTTAATTCTGGCGACTTTGTGAGTAACAATGTAATCTCTAACCCCCACTATCATACCAATTTACAGCACCTTTATAAACCTTTGTTAAGAAAAATGTGTGAAAATAGTTTTTTCTTAAGAAAAAGCAGCTCGTATAAAGCTGTTTTAAAATTTGTATAGATACCGGGGATAAGTCATGTACAACTTCTCTAGACAAAAACAATCCTCGTTCGAAGCCTTCAAAGGGAATTATATCGTGCACAGCTTTCTGTTGCTTCATGGAAGTTCAAAGACAATACTCGAAGGGTAACAAATCTCAAAGTTTATTTTGATTATTTGCCATGTTTTTACTTACTTAAGTTGGCGTAACAAACTGTTGATTTCCCAGCACTTTGGTTTTTTGAGTGCCTTCTCGTCTTCGTGATACTAAGGATCGGTATGTCTTCGTCCACTTGGTCCTTCCACCGGAGTCTCGGTCTTCCCTGTCTGCGCTTTCCGCGGTAGTTGTCACCCAACGCCTTTTTGGCTGGAGCGTATGGAAGCCGTAGGAAGGTACGTTACACTCTGACAGCGGGCTTAATTACAGCCAAGAGTATCAGCTAAAAAAAGCTAAAAGGACATTTGTCCTAGCTGATACTCTTGGCTTTAATTTAGGCCTCTGTCACAGTGTAACGTACTTCCCTGAAATAATTTTCAGAATAGCAAATTCCCTCCAGAAGGGAACTAAGCGCGTCCTTGTACTCCAACTGGATTTCTTGCAGAAAAAAAATCCTTTTAATCCTATCAAAATTATAGTTTTTGATAGTTTTCTCCTTACCTTTCCGACAACACTATGCGTATATGCGAGGATGATGTGGTTTGCTCAATTTCCAATATCGCACCCTATTTGGAGGAAGTTTCACGATTAGCTGTCACCCTGTTTAAGACCTCTTGTCGTTGTAAATGGTTTCGAGAGGTTACTTTCTATTTTTACTGAGGATCTAGATCCTTTCAGAGTTATTCTACAAATGCGTAAAAGTTCTGCTGGGATCTCATACGCAGATATGACTTCAAACAGTTTTTCTATTATCGGCGTGTCGAAGACGGCTTTATAGTCGTTGCTTTTCATGGGTATTTTCCAGGATCTGGTGATGGGTGAACATTTGATGGATAGTTTTTTTTATTCAGCCTGAAGCCATACTGATAAGAGTCTCATATGTAGACATGGTATCAAACAAATGCTCTCTGATGGGAGTATGGAAGGCGACATGGGCACGAGAGTCGGGCCGTACGCCACTTTGTTAGTTTCACTCCTAATCGTAGATAGACCACCACTCCTACTTATGAGGAAACCGAAGGATTGAACTAGATGATCCCCATCTTGTTTAGCATAAATGTGGCGCTGGGCAAAGATTCGAAAACGCCAAGACTGAGAGTCATAGGTACAAAACCTGGTTGTGGTATTTCATTTTTGAAATAGCCGTGTGTTTATCTCCACTTTCAATCGACAAGTTAAACACATTTTCAAGTAATTAAAACTGCCCCCAAAAGTGGCACATCCCACATGTAATCCGTTAATGTATTCACCAGTTCAGTAGGCAAATGGGGAGCTGATATGCTAATCTTTCGAAAATCTTGCAGTTTATTAACCCAATTCCAATTTCATAAAAGAAAAATACTAGGTTTGAGACTGGTGTAGCTAAATATTTCTTTAATTAGAATACAAAAAAATTTTAAATAGTTTCGACCCAGTCCAGTCTAATAATGTAAACACACGCTCACGTGCATCGGTGTTTCAATAACAATTTAAGTATGTAGTGGCATGAAAAAGCCCGCCCAAAAAGAAAGGGAAATGCTCATAAAAACAAAAGAAATACTTACAAACGTAATCGGAGAATTCACCTCCTTCGGAAAGTCAACGAAAGCAAAAACGTTTCACCACACTCAACATTCCCCCCGCCCGCAAACCAAATCACAAACAATACAATAAAATAAACGGACAGACCGGCACAGCCAAAGATACGGGAGTTGAAAAGAACTTAACGAACGACGACCGAACGATATGTGAAATGTTATGTCTTGCTTCAAATGGAAAAGACATTTCCATTGAAACGCTTGTTCGAATAAGACCACCACAAAAAAAAACAACGAAACGGAATATAGAAAAAAAAAACAAAACACCGCACTCTCGGTCGCTTTTATTTTATGGCCAACAAACGAAAACTTATATGTCATTTGAGATTTCGATATGAAATGAGGAAAAGAACATTTTCCAAATCGGGCTTCAATCGCTGGGGAGGTGTTTTCCCAAGCGTATGAGTGACGTTAAATAAGAATTTTAAATGAAACGGAATTTGTTGACGTGAATAGAAAATAGAAAATGTTTTTGTTTTTCGGAAAAATGTTCATGTTTACACAGTGTTTAATAATGAAAATGGAAAACTGTTTCCAAAAGGAATAAAAAATGACAAAACAAACCGCAAAATTGGATAAAATGAAGTGAACACAACAAAAATAAAGTAATAGAACGCAGCCTCATTTACTATGCTAAATGTCTGGGATTATGAAGAGTCATGATTTATTTATTTTCTGATTTTAGCTATTTATTTATGCATTTTTTTTTTTTGTGAAGACCAACACTCAGGGGTGTTCCCTTTAAATACAATGCCTTGTCTTAGGGGAAGGAAATTAGGGTATCGGAAACGTTAACACATCGAATGCAGGCCAGAAGGTCCGAAGCGTTTGAGAAAAAAACAAATATCAGTCTTGTGTTCAGTGTAGGGCTAGGGAAAATGTTTCGATACTTCCATATTTCGTTGCTTTTCTATTGATACTGATATATTTTTTCTGGATATATGAAATCAAATATATCAATCAATATCAAATACAGCGATCTCTGTATCGACACCGGATTAATTCAAGACAATTTGGTTTTTCCACACATTTGCAATACACTTTTGCTGTCAACATTGAACAGATCTGATCAAATCAGTTAGATATGCAGAATGTAGTTTGCATACAGACCTAATGCTGAAAGTCGGTTCGGAGTGTCTATTTTCAATGGCTTAGAGGTAATTTCCTTGCTCGTAAATTTACCGAAAAATGTCTGATTTTCTTAACCGTCTTTTAACCTGTTTTTTTTTTATCACTTCACAACCGACAAGTCTTTGAAAATGTGGGCTGACTTTTGTATGCACAGAGTAGATTCTACAAATTCGTCATGAAAGTAGTAGACAATTTTCAATTAATAGTTATTTGTGCCGATACTAATGGGGTACCGATACTCTGTGATATGAAATTACCAAGGGTTAGGTAGTCCATTAATGACCATTCTGATACCATGAGATGCTGCATTGTTACTTACAGTAGAACCTCAGTGTTAGGTGACTATGGGCCTAGTTAATGGGCCTAGAATGTCCTTGAAAAGCCGCGTTTTCCGGCTAAATGTTCTAACTTCAGGAACCAGTTGGATACCCTACTATGCCCAATTATCACCACCGCTCTCCTCTGCACTCGGTCGAGAAACTGCAAAGATGTCATTGGAGCCCTTGCCCATATATGGGAGTTCTATTCTATTTTAGGTCGCATGTAGGTGATGTAAATAAAAATTATTAGATCAGGTCGTCAATGAAAATAAAAAATAGAGAAGGCACTCCTGCTGTCATCCTAGGCTGGTTGGATGAGACCCCATCTATAACAACTCGTATAGAGCGATCTCTGAGAAAACTCGATGTGAATCGAGAGAACGTAATGGTAATTGAAGAAAGTTAATAACCACGCAAGTTCTCTTAAAGTGGTAAGGTTACTTAAATTTTTCTGTTCGGGTAGAAGTCGAAAATATTCCCGATTCCCGGGAGTTGAAAAATGTCGGTAAATTAAAAACCATATATGTGATACTCTTTGAATATGTCAATAAAATAGGCTTGTTTTATTTGGTAATCTAGTTTAGAGATAGAGAAAAACTAAATCTGAAACAAATGGCAACACTTTATTTGCTGTGTGTCATTGAATAGATTAAATAAAAAGTAAATCTATTGTTTTTGGATAATTCAAACTATCCAATCAACAAATAAACAAAACATTTAACACTTAGATCCGAAAATTAAATTGTAATTAAACCACTCAGTTTTATTTTAAACTGAGTTTAAACTTCGAATACATTTTTAAGTGTTCGGTCAAAACAATCCACATTTTCGGCTGTTAATGTGGCAACACTAACACTTTTACCAGAAAAAACATATGTTTCCAGTGAATAATTAAAATAATATTAAACGAAAAAAAAAATATTTTACCAAAACGCGGAATATAATCGATTGGAATAGTTCTGAAAGAGAACAAGTGGCCTGAATAAAGTTTAGAACGAGTTCAACTACAGCACATACACTGATTTTGGTCAAACAAGATTATTAACAAAAATATTAGAATTAGAGAAGGCTGTGAAATAACCTTGGGAACGGGCAAAAGATACATGTATGGAACCGGTGTTGGTCGGAAACCAATTACAGCATCAACAATATTACACAGCTGCATCATTCATGTTATTTATATTATTTGTGAAAGTTGGTGAACCAAAATAATTTTGATTCTTCTTCTTATTTCAATGATTGCTGTCATATGGTTGATATGTGTATTACACTGTCGTTTAAACGCCCAATACTGGACGATTAAACTGAGTTTAATATTTGACTGAAAAAAAAAAGAATTTGAAGTGTAACTTCACTGTAAACGATAAACGAAGATCAACCTTGACTCATTTATTCGGCCTAAGGGATATAAATAAAATTGTAGTTAAACCACGGATTTGTTAAACTCAGTTTCAAATTAAACAGAGTTTTAGAAAGTCATGCGTTCGGCAATTGATATGGCAACACTAGCAAAATGACCGCGCATTGGCGTTAAAAAAACATGCAGAGTGTTCCAACAAGAGGTGTTATTTTGAATCACCCGGCATTTCGGTTGCTGTCACATTTGAAGGTTTTATTCTTTGACATTTGACAAGTAGAAACTACGCCATTACTAAAAATGGAATGATACACGCTTCAACAATGCATTGAAATTATTAAAATTCACCACAAATATGGTGAAAATCTTGCAGCCAGAGTTCGCAAAACTAAAAAGTTTCCTCTCGAAGCGGTGATCACAAGTGGCCACCGAGATCTTGTGAGTTAACACCTTGCGACTTCTTCCTTTGGGGCCACGTAAACGTGGTTATGGTGACCATTTGGCTAATATTGTTTTTCATTATTCCTCTTTATTATGAAACAAACATCCGATTATTTATCTCCAAATATTAAATTTTTCATTGAATACCAAAATAACACCTCTTGTTGGAGAACCCTGTATAACATGTGACCAGGATTAAACAAAAAAAAAGTGTGAAGCAAAAAAAATAAATAAAATGCAGAGTAAATTTGGGACACGAAAGATTACATGTGCAATTTTTTCTGCGCCCTCCTCTATCCCATATCATAAGAAAGTGATGGCTTAACTGAAAAAAAAATGTTAAACGATGATGAACATGATCTCACTTAGCGCTAAGAGAAAACCGGGTGACTCGTTAATGTATTTAATTTGATGAACAGATAAAGTATATATATATCGATCCCTTACTGCGAAAAGACCTAGGCGCAATTTTTCCCAAAACTCGTTTTTTAATGAAATTCGATAGCAAAGTGTCCAACGCTCTGAATACCAAAATATTTAAAATTAAAAATTCATATTTACAAAGATATAGCGAATTCAATTGTATCATAAGCGTAACACGCCTCTTTGCTCGACCACAAAAAAACCATCTACTATAAAATTTTCTTTTTGTCACTTACATCTTTTTCGCTTACATGACTCTGCTACTATGAACTTGGTACACAAATTTATAGATAGACTTTTACTTTTAGTGAATATAAACAACTTGCCAAATAAAACATTATGGTAATAAATAAAATAACAATTGTTTATTAAATTCAACATAGAAAATTGAGTACAAAATTCAAAAGTTAATTTAAAATTACATCTAATTTTTAAAAAGGTCCTCAATACCCTAAAGGAATCTAACGTCTAAAACCAACAAAAGACAATACAAA
The DNA here is from genome assembly GCA_958296145.1 of Hydrotaea cyrtoneurina. Classification (NCBI taxonomy): domain Eukaryota; kingdom Metazoa; phylum Arthropoda; class Insecta; order Diptera; family Muscidae; genus Hydrotaea; species Hydrotaea cyrtoneurina. The sequence continues at coordinate 42,023,683 of OY282514.1, read as the reverse complement.
GTGATAAGAACACAACATGAGAAGAAGAAGCTGTAAAAAAGTTACTAACTAAATACAAGAAACGACGACAACTAAAAAACAAAACGAAAATGTACAAAAGAAAGGCTTAAGTGAAGCATCAACGCCACAACAAAAACAGAACGAAAAATGAAATGAAAAAAAAAAAAATAAAACAAAAAACATAGGAAAAGAAAACATTTTCTGTTTTGAAACATACAAAGAAAACGGCTGGCAAACCCGTGTTCCATAAGAGGATTTCAAATATTTACTAATGCAAAACGAATATTTATACATACAGTACAAAATAATAACAGTAAATTGCCAAGAAAACAAAACAAACAAAAACCCGATTGACTCGTAAAAGAAACGTCAAATCAACAAAATTGTGCTGTCTAATTCAATGGAAATTAAGTACCTGCCAGTCATTATTCTCTGGATATGAATTCCGAATAAATATTTAAATATTTTTTTTTTCCCAAAACCGAAAACAAAACGACGCCAACGGAATAAAGTGAAAAAAAAAATGCAGTTTGCATACATACATAATTAATTGAGAATAGTTTGTGCTGCTGTCTGTTTGTCTATATACGGACTAAGTAAAAACAATACACCCGCCAGCACCGATGAATTTGAATTTCAATTAATTTTGAAAACAAATAACAACAAATCAGAATTAAACTTAAACAACAACCACTGCAACCGAAACGATAACAAATATTCTAAATTGCAACGAAGCATATCTCACAGTTCTCTGGAAAAACATTACAAAAATAAAACAAAATCAGAAATTAATAAACAAACAACAACAACGTCCATCTTAACATTCCATATTTAATTTAAAAAAAAAAAAACAAAAGCATCATTTTACATACATTGCAAAGTAATTGCCATCAAAAGTATTTTTATTTAAATCTGTGATTCGGTTTAAATTTCTTGATTGAAAACCCCAATCCCGTCGCAAGCAAATACTCTGTGTACCTTAAGGAGAGCGTGCGCCCGGTCGTAAGTGAAAGCGTGTGCACACACTTTTGCCTTCGAGTGTGTGTGTTCTATACCGGCTGTAAAGATAGCTCCCATAACCATAAATCACATAACCAAAAGTATCCCCTTCAAAATGCGAGTCAAAGTGGGCAAACGTATATGGCTGCGGAAGAGACGCTCGAAACGCACGGATAGTTATCCGAAACCAAGGTAAATGTTCTCTTAATGGAATTTATTAAATTTTTATTTCTAAGTAATAATAATTCAGTAATAAGAATTTTGTAAATCACATAAATTGTTCAACTCTATCGAGAATTACTTACTTATTTCTCTTAAGATTCCATGAAGGAACAGACGGGGAACCTCTCTCGAATCAGTGAGTTGTGCACGATATAATTTGTATACTCACGGACCAAAACCTACTGTTTATAGACGGCTTCGAACGGCTATACCTAAAACTATGGTGTATAATTTTAATGTTGGTAAAGAAAATACAGCATATTGCTTAGCATTATTGGGTAGAATAGTAAAATAATGGCTATATTTTTTAGATAAATGATCGGATGTTTATTTCATAATAAAGAGAAAGGTATGCCGTTAATAATGAAAAACTACTTCAGCAAAGTGACCAACACGACCTCGCTTACAGGATCATATCCTTTTCATGAAATTTTCCATAACCAAATCGAAAAGTGGCTGCCCTATGTCCTCGATAGCCTCACCAATTCTATCTTTGAGGTCTTGACTCGATGGTGGGCTGTTAACGTAGACCTTAACTTTCACGTGGCTCCAAAGGAAGAAGTCGCAAGGTGTTAAATCACAAGATCTCGGTTGCCAGTTGTGATCAACTCTTCGAGATATAACACGATCCGGAAACTTTTCCCATAATAGAGCAATGGTTTAGTTGCGTGTGTGGCAAGTAGAGCCGTCCAGTTGAAAGTAAAGGTTGTCCAGATCAATATCATGCAACTCCGACCATAAAAAATCATTAATCATCTCTCGATAGCGCAATCCCTTCGCCGTAACTGTTGCTCCAACCTCATTTTCGGTCCATAAACCGCACCAAACAGTCACACGTTGAGGATGGAGAGGCTTCTCAACAATAATTCTTGGGTTTTACGAGCCCCAGATGCGACAATTTTGCTTGTTGACATAGCCACCGAGGTGGAAATTGGCCTCATCAGTCAAAATGATTTTCCGGATCATTTTCACGCATTTCAAGGACCGAATCAGCAAAGACAGGACGTTATTGATGATCGGCCGGCTTGAGTTCTTGTGTTAACTGAACTTCGTAAGCCTTAAGACCCAAGTCTTTATGCAAAATACAGTGTAATGACTTTTGTGTAATGCCCAATTCGAAAAAACGACGAGGAATGGACAGACCTGGACTTTCTTCAATACTTTGGGCTACAGCTGCAAAATTCTCAGTTGTTCTTGAGCGACGTGCACGGGTTTTATTCTTCACATCAGTAACTTGTCCCAACAGCTCGAATTAGGCTACAAATTTCTGTATTGCGGTCTTTTAGGACAACCTAAAAATGCTTTCGTTTTGCGAACTGTGACTGCAAGATTTTCCCCATTTTTGTGGTGAATTTGAATAATTTCAATGCGTTGTTGAAGCTTGTATCGTTCGATTTTTAGTAATGGCGTATTTTCTGCTTGTCAAATGTCAAACGAGTAAAAGCTTCAAAAGTGACAGCTACCGAAATATCTGGTGATTCAAAATAACACCTCTTGTTGGACTCCCCTATACATGTGGTTCGTTATTGCTCCCGACACTTGCATAGCTTGAGAGAATGTTTCGTTTTGGAATCTTTCCCAAATAAAAATTTGTAATGGCAATTTATTATTTGTTTATATTCAAAAGAAAAGGAATACAAATCCGCTTTTTTTTCTATATATTATGTGTTTAAACAAGAATGGCAAACATTCCCATTATTTGTGGAGCACGGATTCATTCATGTGGCTGCAATAGAGCCTCCTGTATATCCAATTTTCCACGAACATTGTGAGTGTCTCTGGCTCTATCACACGATTGCCTTGAGGGTCTGAATCGTTAATGGATTGTTTGAACAATATGACTCCATCTAGTACTTGGCAAAAAAAAAGCCTAAGGAGAAATAAGCCAATTATGACAACTCCAAAATCCGCGACAAACTGCAACAGTCTCAGGATGCATTGGCTTCTCGATGATGACGTTCGATTTTCCCGGCCTCATTTCGGTGACTTTTTCAGTAAACGTAATGGTTGCTGACATTATGTCAGGAATTCAAGCGGGAAAGAGCTGGCAATTCCATATTAAGAATACAGGATTAAAATAGAAAACACTTAATGGACCAGCCGCTATTGACGATCGTTTAATTTCGAGTTCTTGTTTCAACTGAAAATTCGGCACACATTTGGAATGACCCAAAGTTAGGAAAATTAAATTTGGGGCTAAGGGCCAAACCCCGCCCACTTTTTTTTTAAAAATACGTTACTGTTGAAATAAGTCCTTACGGCCAGTTTTGAATTTATCACCGCAAAACTGTTAAAATACAAACGACAGCTTAAATTTGCTGGTTTGCTAAATGGTACTTCAGTTCGTGGTTGATGCTCGTCTCATGATTGCATTTCTGATAGAATTTCCCGTAATTTATACTCTAGATATTTCGACTTTGATGCATCTAAAATCGCCTCGAACTCTCCCAATAACATTTTCAATTCGTCTCTTTTGTAACCTTTGGATATCTGTCTCACCAGTGGAAAAGGTAAAGAGGACGCTGATTCACGGTCCTGTAAAATTTTGAGGAGGTCTTTGTATTTTAAGGGGTCAGTTTATTAATTCTCTGGAACGTCGAAGTGTAAGAGGCAATGTATGCGACTATCATACAGTAAAGCCAGGTTCATACCATGACGACTTTACGACTCTGCCCTGTAAAAATGCTCTTCAAATAGCAGTAGACATTCGGAACGGCTTTAAATAGTAGATGCCGGTCAGTGAGTATATTGTATAGATGGCTAACCAGATGACACTTGAGTTAATCTCTAGAAAATACTTGGTTTTATTATTTTGTTTCAGCATATCACATCATGACGCTTGACGTTTGGTCTTTCTTAATTGGTATTGGACCCATCTTAATGTAGTATTTGGAATCATTTTCAATACATGTATCTTCAACATGCGATTTATTGCTTTAACTAATTTTGCCGGTTGCACGCCACGATTTCTGTTAATAATAACAAATACCTTATGGTGCTTCACAGAACAGATAGATTTTCGTAAATTTAAAGGGTCAAAGGTACATAAAACATTTTATTTCTCAGCATGATTTTTGTTTCTTTTTCCTACGTTGTGTATATAACTTAGAGGTTAATGGGTTTGACCACTTGCATGGACATGAGACGCTACATCGAAATGAGATCATTGTGCCATTTGGCAGCACAATGCCAGGCTTATGATGAAAAATGTTCCTTCCTTCTTCTAATTTGTATACTTCTCATATAAGTTAAAGTTATAAATACATTTGCTATACTTTTCTATTTTCATGTTTATGGTCACACCTCGAGCATTCGCTTCTACATTTAGCAGGGCAATACTTGGCCGTTTTAATCTGGATTAATCTGATTAATCATTTGCACGGACAACACTCTTATGCAATATTTACTTTTGACGTCGTCCATGACGTCTTTGTGTGTTTTTTCAATCTTGTGTGCCTTCAATCATCCATGCGGACCCACTTAAGTGACAACCTCACAAATGGACACCAATGACACCCAGAATGATATTTGTATTTGTTGAGAGTGAGTGTCTGGTCTGAAATGAAAGTGAAAATGAAAACGAAAATGAGAAAATTAATGGCGATAAATCAATTTTACATGACGTTGTCTGTGAGATATGTGACATATGGATTAATTTGCCATTAAGGCCTTTCTGATACGAAAAGTTTTTGTAAATTGATTTTTATCACAAATAGCCGGGTTATTGTCAAACAAAAAACTGGACTAAATTCGATCCGAATATTGGATTGAAGCTTATATGCGAGAGAAGTGATTGAGAGTGGTTCCGAATTGATTTCCATTGTCCAAACTTCAATAACAATGGATTTGAGCGTACAGGAATATAATACCTATTCTAGACATGACCACAAAAATTACACTATGCAACATTTTTTTTTTTTGTTTAATGAATAATAGTGGCTTTGCTGTTGTTCGAAAATGGTCGAAATATTTTTTTCTATAGATGGCTACATTCTTTTTCAAAAAAGTTAATTTTTGTCATAACTTGTATATGTCTTAATAGATTTTGCTTAAATAAATTTTAAAAAAATGACCACTAGATTGTTTTTAACATCTGCATTTACTGACTTCTAATCTGAATAACAATTGCAGAGTTGTAAGCAATGTTCTCCGTGTATTTAAAAAAAATCATAAAATATCGAAAATTCAAAAAAAAATCCCTTTTCAATCAAATATCATCTACTTCGTATACGTAAATTTCCATTTTGCTGTACAACCCAAAATACAGGTAGGTCCAAAAGTCACCACAGGGTGACAATTTTTATTTTCATTCACTTTTTCATTATTAATTGTTTCAGATTAAATTAAAAGTTACTGCCTGTTTCCTTAAAACGAATTTGTTCGTTCGTAGGAAATTAGCAAAATTGAATGCCCAGTGATGAGGTCTTATTTGTTTGAGATTGTGTTCCACATGTCGATATCTAAAATATGTCTGAAAATTACAATTCAGTAATGTCTGAAATCCATTTTATAACGCTTCCAACATTGACGATTTGTAACGAACGAACAAATTCGTCTTATGGAAACAGGCAGTTAATCAATTTGACTTTTGGCCCACCCTGTACTTGTTTAATTCCATTGGTTGACAAAAAAAAATACTTTATACCAAACATCAGAACCTTTATCGCATTTTTCCAATGTTTGGCGATAGATATCTATTTAAAATATGTGTTCACACTTTTTGAGTTTTCCCCATTTTGGCCCTGTTTTTTTTTTTAATTTTTGCAACTGCTGTTGTCAAGCCCCGCACAATGTTCAAATATCTATTTCCTTTTCCTTTATGATTATTTTAAAACCATTATATTCTACCCGCCTAGCACCATTTGTGTCGTCGTTTCTTTTCTCGAATTGTCAGTTCATTTTATTAAACTATGTGATTTCCCCGCATTTTGTATTCCGTTTTGGTACTCTTCGGACCTTTTCGGCACTTTTGATAACTTGTTATATTTTACCTGTCTTGACTTCTTCTTTGTCCCTTTCTTTCAGTTTTTCATCCCTCTCGTTAATGTGAAGTACTTTTTTGCACTTTTTTTAATTGTCTCTCTTTTGGCCACATTCTTTACTTTGTTTACTCATTTTTATGCCCTTTACAATGCATATTCCTACTACTTGCACTTTTGTGATTTATTTTGAAATTATTTTTCATTTATATGTATAGTGGCCATATGCTACCGTTTCCATTAATTTCATTGTTTTTGGCTAATTCCTGTCGATTACAATTGTTTTCACACTTTTTTTGTTTTACCCCCCTTGCACCTTTATTATCCCGTTTTGGTACGGTTCGACCATTTTTTTTTGTCCCTTCTCTAACTATTACCCACGTGTTGTTGCCTAAAATTGGTTTCACCCTTTTTTTATTTTTCCCTTTTTGTCCCTTTTGCTATCCCGCTTGGCTCCATATCTAACTTATATATGGAAACGAACAAAATCTTTTCAACACAAATCACAATATTTGATTATTTTTGTATTTTTTGCGTATTTTTGTGTACAATTTGTTTTCCCGTTCCTCAAAAATCCTTTCGTAACAGATGTCTAGGCTCCCCAAATATCATGATTCTAGCTTCAGTGATGAATCAGTCAGTCACTCATGAGTTTCATATATACAGATTAAAAAAGGTATAGCTTATTAAAATATATTTTAGTTTTCGACTTAAATTAACGCTGATACTGTCATCTATATTAAAGGCACTAAAAGAAAAGATTACAAATATACAATTATAATTTGACAAATTAAAATTTATTAAATTAAAAAAAAAAATAAAGATAATATGTATTTTTTTTTTGGACCAAAAAAGCAAATTAGAAAATTGTAAACTTTTTTTATTTGACTTTTAAATACTTGGTACCCGAAGAGAACAAGACATGTTTGAAAGATAAATATAGAAGATATGGCCATGTTTTTTTTAATTTTTACCACCACGCTAAATTGCCTTACACTCGTATTTGCATTAACTTCTGAATCGCCTTTATTTCTTCACTCTTTTAAGACGAAAAAATGTGTATCCATCCGATGAATTGAATAGTAAGAAATTAATCTCTACACTTGCTGATCAGAAGCTCACTCACTGATTTCAGTAAACTTCCCCTATGTTGAGTTTTCGCATACACTAATCAAAAATGTATTCATTTATCTACAACATATTCCATAATTGAAGGGCAGGTATTTACAGGACAAGCCAGACAAGCAGTCTTCAAGGTATCCCAAGGTCCAGTCGGTTGTAACGTTTGACTGAGTTAAAAAATAACTTTCAAATAATATAGGGTAATCCATTTTGCTTTTTACAAGTAAGTAATAGTTAAGCGATCCATTTTCGTCAATGTCAGACTTGCAATTGAAAAGAAAAAAAATTGGTTTAACAACTTTGATTGACAGATGTCGAATTCCAGCCCTATACTTTTGAAACCACGAAATGGATAACCCTCTATAAGGAAATTACACACACGTCGGCTTTGTTATTGTGAAAACACATGGTCTAGCTGGCTCACGTACACAATCACAATTTAAGGATATTAAAAAACCGGGTCATATTTGTAAACAACGGAAAAACTAAGTAAATTCTTCTCTTGTATTCTTTTCATAAATGATGAGCAAAACGAATACAAAAGTATTTGTGAAATACAAAACCCACATATTAAGGGATAGTTAGATAAACATACAGATACAGATGTGGTTATAACAAATGTATTTAATAGAAAAATATATATGAATATACAAGTTTACATTGTTTGGCTAACGCGTACCACCATGTCTAGATGGCTGACCTTAGTTGGCCAATGTATGTAAGTGTGTGTGTGCGGATGTTTTGCACAAATTACTACATACATGATTGGAATATAAACACAATGCACGGTTATACATACAAACACATACTGACGAGCACATGCCCAGTTGGCAAAATCGTCGTACATGTCCAGTTTCATTAACTTCTACAAGTTTGCAATGAGGAGTGTATACTAGATAGGGTCACAAAAAGAAAAGTGAATGGCGACACTTATTTGTAGGTTATTCAACGACGATTACAGAGCACTAAACTTTTTTTTTGATCGGAGCACTCTACGACCCCACGAAATAGTATTTATTGGCTCTATGAAAATTGCCCCAAATAAAGAATTTCCCAATATATAAATGAAAAATCTCCCCAAAAGCCCAATATGAAAATTTCCCCGAAAATTCAAAACAATTTATGAAAAATTATCCAATTCAAAATCCCCCAAATATTATGAGATTTTATTGTATAGATTTTTTTTATAGAGCCGCTGTTTCTTCCTCTAAAAATTGGAAATATAACGAACATGTTCTAAGCCAATTTTATTTTATAATTTGTTGCGGATGTATGAGCTATGGCAAATTTTGAAAGCGAAATAGCATTTAAACGATATTTGTTGATGGCACGTGCCATCTCCATATATATGCAACTGCTGACCTATTTAAAATATCCCCTTGAAATGCGACTAAAGCGAATTGCTTTTTCAATATTCTTCCTGTCATCGCATGTTCGCACTGAGACTTTTCCCTGAACTGTACAAGCACACAATGGAGGAGCACGCGCACGCTGTGCTTTATGCATTTTCACAATTAATATTCACAAATAGGATTATTTACTTCAACGTTTGAATAGAGCTGTAGCGCTTTCAGAATTCATCAAATAATTCGATTGAACTCATGAATAGCATGTTCTGCATCAATGGTTTCGTATGGTACAAATGATATAAAGGACAAAAAGCTGACAATAAATGTTACGTGCCCAAGTTAAGCCGAGGCCATAGGCGGCAAATTAAAAATCAAGAAAAAAAAAAATATCATTTATTGTAAAAAAAAAGTGAAAAGATAATATTTGCAAATGGATTACTTAATTCGATGAGCTGTGGCTCTGTTATATGGAAACTGGGGACAATAAAAGAAATTATCTTTAATATCAATTAGTAAAGTTGCATTTTATTTTGAGACCAGAAACAATTCACTATAAAGTGAAATTCTAGGCACTACGAAATAAGTTTACTTAGGTTGGCTATACAACCTGTTGTTGGACTTAATGTGCTTATGAGGCTCTTTTCGTGAGACCCAGAGACTAGATGTCAATGTGGTATCGGTCTTCCCTGTCTGCGCCTTCCATGGTAGTGAATGTCAACATACTGGGGTTGGCGCATTTCTGCCTGAAAATAATCCCCAAGTAAAATAATCGCCAAACGAAAGAAATTAAATTAAAAACCTTGTAAAATAAACCCAAACGAAAAATAAAATAACCCAAATTTAATAAAATTCCGAAAGAAAAATAACGAATTAACACCCAAATTCAGTGAAATAATCCCCCCCCAAACAAATGAAATTAATCCCCAAATACCAAATAAAATATCTGTGGCATTTATTTCATTTAAGGGTTTGTGTCATTATAAAAGAATTCCCATTTGTTTAATAAAATAACCCCCAAAGTATATGAAATGATGCCCAATGGTTTTTTTCTTGCAATTTAGTTGGGGATTATTTAATTTTTTCGTTGGGCTGTTAATTCGTTTGGTGGATATTTCGCAGCGCCCACAACAATTATAAAAAATACATTTTGGGATTATTTTATTTAGGTGTTACTTCATTTATAATTTTTGTTGTTAATTTGTTTGAAGCAAGTTCGAGCAACATCCCAAGAGTCCAGTCGAAAACATGGCGCTTAATCACCGCAGCATCGTGATTCATGAGAAACGAAAACATTCACAAAGATTTGAATGTACCTCTAGTCAAGAATGAAATTCAACACATCAGAATAAAGCTCAAATGCAAACTTGAGCGTCATCAACATATTTTTGGTTAGACAAATATACGGTATACCAAGCACTTCAAGAATCTGGAGAAGTGAACGCCAGATTTTCTGAACTGGCTATATCAGGCTATAGAGGTTCCGCCTCCACTTCACGAGGTTTTAAACCAAATGTGGCTTAAAATTCTATAAACTGTGAACATTTTCTTTATTGTCTAAATAATTTAACGTCCAATATCTGGCTGTGGAGGCCCCGCCGCCACTTCAATAGGTTTAAACCAAATTTGGTTTAAAATTCTCTAATATGTGAACATTGTCAAGATATTCTATTCTATAACGTTTAACGAATAATAACAGTCTGTGGAGGTCGACTGCCTCCATATCACGATGCGAACAAAACTGTACCAACAAAGTTTTCATTCCTGCCAATACGATCCAGAGAACCGCTGAAAAAAAACAAACCCGGATTCACTACTGAATTTCATTTAAGGTCCATACACTTTTTGTTAGGCTCCTACGGAGCAGATCCCATAATATCAATTAATTACTAAAAAAAGAAGAAAAAATGTTTCAAGAATTTTTTTTTGGGATACATTTACGAGGCTGCATGAAAAAAAAGTAGAATTCCCAAAAATAAATGAAGAATTATAAAAAAAAAATCTCCAAATTTGTTGTGGTTTTTTTCATAATGAAAAATTCCCCGATGTTTTATCGAATTTGTTTGGACCATCTTCCGTTTTTATTTTTGTGGCATTTCTCATAGAGCCTCCATAACGCTACCAAATGTTTTCCCAGCCAAATGTTTTTTTGGTCCAGAAATGAAAAATGAAATATTCTCTATCTAATTGGGAACAATGCCAATATACTCTTAAACAAAATGAAATGTTGGAGCATTTTCCAAAATGAAAAATTCCCCAATTTTGTATTGGATTTATTTGGGTCATCTTTCATTTTTTCCAGATGTTTTTTTGCCCCGAACACGAAAAATGTAATATTATCTACAAATTATGAGAAAATCACCAATTTTGTATGGTTTTTTGGGCAATATATTTCGTATTTATTTTAGGGTTTATTTTAAATTTGGGAGATTTTTTCATACTTCTCCATTTTACTTTGTATTCTATTTTGAGGCTTGTGAAGATTATATGAATGAGGAGTACATATATTCAAGTATAAATAAATAAAAAATATTTTTTTTTTTTTTTGTAATTGTAATACTTTTACAAAAAAGGAACATAACTTCTACATTTATCTATAGATTTTCTTTAAATACGGCTTGTTTTCTTCAGTCTGTTCTTTTTTTTTTCAAAAAGCAGATAGTTTTTTTTTTTAATTTTTTTGCTCCGCTTTGGTTTTATATGAAGTTCATGTTCACAACAATCGTGTTCATAGCAAAAATATATGTGATATAGTATTGCCTGATCAGACGTCTCTTTTCAAGATTATACTTCAAATAATAGAGGTACATCCAAACAAAATGGCAATACAGTGTACTCTCGGCAATGTGAACTATCCACTAATGCGAACAATCATTTCTTTATTTGAACTCTCCAAATAGTGAGCAACATCTCTGGGATTTTTTTTGTTTATTTACTAATTTTCGGAATCCTAAATAAATCAATAGTTTTACTTTAATGGCAGTCAGTCAGTAATCACTTCTTTCGTCAGGCAAATGTAATGAATATACAGACTAGAGGAGAAGGGCTTTTAGCACATACAAATGAAGTTTAAGCCCTAAATAGAAAAACTCGATTTATCCAATGATTTTGGATATCATATAATGTTATTAATTTCTCCAATCGAAAATGTACACAAATTAAAAAAAAATATATAAAATAAACGAATATTTTTTCAAGTGTACGATGTAAAAATATCGCAGCATATATTATAGACATCCCTAGGAGAAAAAAAAAATTTGCTTTGTTATATAGCCGTCCAAAAATTTGCATCCGCAATTTTCCACAAACTTGCATTCGAAATAAAGTCGTTTAATTGCCAGATTGAATTGACTGCGTTATAATTTTTAGTAGTGCAAATTATTATAAACACAGCTTTTAAAATTTTTGGAATTTAGAGAGTGAACAAACATTCGTCTTTACCCAATCATAACGCACTGCGTGGAGATGAAATTAATAACTATTTTAACCGGTTGTAACAAGTTCAAGGGTGTGGCGCATTCTTTACAACTAACACGGCTATTTTATTGTTGCCAACAAGTTTTGCAAGTAAAATGTACAACTTTTTCCATAAAGTCGAAGGAAAACATGAATTTCACTTGAACTTGCCCGCGAAGAAGACGAAGGAAAACAACTATAGGAAATAGGAAGAATATTTGCACGTACAAAGCAACAATGATTTTATAAAGTCCTTGTCATACACGTGTATGTATGTATGTGTATCTATGAATGTATCCGTATATACATTACACGTGTTCCTAATTTGTTTTGTATCTATTTTAAGATTGGCCCGTGTCCTGTCCAAACATTAGCACAGCAAATATCCATAAATATACTGTGTGTCTTATTGTGTGAACTTAAAGTATGCTAATATTAATATGAATGTGTATATTAGGGTGGAGTGAAATTTTAAAAAAAAAAATCACACTAGGAGTGAAATGAAGTTTCCGATCCTTAAGGGGAAAGTAAAGAGTTTCTGGTCGATAAATATTCAATATTAAGCGCCCCAGTAGGCGATTTGGTCAGCGTGGGGGTTGTGGGTTCGATTCTCGCTGCAAATTTCTAGCCGTATGGTCTGTGTCACCCCGTGTATCCTTGGACCCAAAATTAAAATATAAATTAACTTATTGTACTAATAACAAATAAAAAAAATGTTCAATATTTGAATACCAATCGATCCTTAATAAGGGAAAATATAGAAAACAATTTTTAAAATTTTTTAGAAATTTGGAAATTGAAGCAATTTTTTTTCTTTTATATTTTTTTTTAAGTTTCTTGCCAAAAAATGTTCAATATTTGAATACCAAGCAGACCCGCTTAAAGATGAAAAGGTTTACGATCGAAAAATTACCAAAAATTAAATAATCTAAATAGTCCATTCTTCAAAAAATTAACTTAACCTCTTCTTTGCCTCAAATACTTGTATTTGGACACTAAACAAGCACAAACTTGTAAATTTGGAATGAGTTGAGTGGTTAATTTTTAAGATTTTTTTTGATATCAAAACCAAAAATTTTAAAAATGTGGGAAATACAATTTTTGATTTTTTTCCTTATTTTTCCCTTATTAAGGATCCCAAAATTAAAAATCCAAAAAGCGACGCATATGTCCGGTTTAAACGATACAACTTTTTAACAATTGTCTGGTCTTTTTTCTCTGTTCAGCTGTCTTCGACCAGAAATTACAATAGGTTAGATTTGGTCTTATATGACTTATAAGTGGAATTGCAATTGTTGATTAAATGTTTTATAATTTCGATATTCATAATGAAAGAGATATTTTGGTAACAATTAACTAAAATTAAAATTTGATTTAAATTGGTTTTGATATGTGCTTCTTTAAGTGTCCCTAAGCTCGCTATTATCTTTGAAATAAGTTTTATCTTTGAATAAAAATTCAACTTGATTTTTTTACAATATAAATATATTTGAACCCAATTTTCGAATTTACTATTCATTTAAATAAATTGTAAGGGCTGAATTTCTTATCCTGAATATAATTATTAATATTTCATATATTAAATAAATTTAATTCTGTTTTATTAATCGTATTAATTTCTCCTCTCTATCTTTGCAGGTACGTTTGTGTTGAAATTATAAAAGATAATTCCAGTTAAATTCGTAAGATTAGTAATTTCTTTGAAGTTTAATAAAATCATATTTTAATATAAATGATACATTAAAGGACGGCTCAATTATTCGTCACTAAAAACCAACACCGCCAGAATAAAAAATATGTCAAGACACACAAAAACAGTAGACATATAGGAAAGGTTTATCTAATGCAACGTGTGACAATAGGCGAAATCAGACTAAAGCGGTAAAACTACCCCAACCTCTGAAAAATTAAATGTTTCCAGACTAGGATTTTATTACTATTAAAGGAACATTTGACTTAGTTTTAAATCCACGGTTTAAAAATAATTCATTTTAAATTAAAAAAATCGGTATGATGTCCCACAATTTTCGGAAATTTTGACATAATTATCTTTTGTTCAACATTTTTCTAATTGAACGGTATTTTTTTGCTAATTTTTACCGTTCTATTGTAGAAATCATTTCATTTATTTTCTTCCATATTTGAAATTTTAGGACAGCGGACAAAATTATAGCAAATTAAAAATATCTCCTAGTACAGATTTTTGTATAATCTCGAAAAGATGAATCTAAGTAATACTTCCGGTTAATAATGGAAAAACAATTTCATTCAAATATGTTTAAGTAAATTTTATTTTCCCTGTTTATTTTCTTCACTGAGCACGAACATTATTTTCTCTACTATTGTTTCATTTTCTTTATTTTATTTAGTTTTATTATTTAAATGTACAAATGAAGTATTCATCTGAAAAAGTAAAGGGAACACCTGCGGTTACGCACACAGCCGGGTACATGTTTCGCATAGCCACCGATGAGATACCCTTGACAAGATTCCAAAATATGTAACCGGCTCCGAGGCTTTTTTTTCTATGGTGGGAAAACAAATTCTGGGTTGTTTTTACATAATACAAACATAGAGAATATCTATATCGACCAATAAAACAAAATAATAAATCAATATTACAAAATCCCGGCGAGCATTTTAATTTCGGAACACAGAAATTGTTTAGATTGTGGCTAGGGTTGCCAGCTCTAAAGGTAAAATTACTGGACACTCACCAAAAATACATTGAATTTAAAAAAAAAATACTGAAAAAATAAAAAATTGCATTCATGTTGGAATATTTTAATTTATTTAAGAAGTAAATGTTTTCCTGAAACCTGCCCATGATAAAAAAAAATGAAAAATTCAGGGCAACTGGCAACAAAATCAATTTTTTTTCCGATGCGGAATTATGAAGTCGAGTTCTTCATTTTAAATTACGAAATAAATATTTTAAAAATATCGAAAACCATGCACAACATTAAAAAATGCCTCAATGATAGCTGAAGGGTTGTGGTTCCTAGCGACCCAAAAAGAGATTCATGTAAAATTGGACTTACCACTTATATTCCAGTTAAGAAATTCCAGGGATTCCCAACAGGTCGACTCCAGGGCCCATTGAAAAGGCTTCATTGGCTAACCTGTGTAGAACAAGTCTAAGCCCGTCGCATACGACAAAAGAGTCAAAACACAGGAACTCTAACATTCGTTACTGTCTGTGTGTTTCAAATTTCATTGCCAAGGAATTTTCGTTGGCAGTCGGCCTGCTATTAGCAAAAAATATTTGTGTATTGATAAAAAAGAAAAGTGTGAGTGTGTTGAGTTTTTCGAAAAATCACTGTCCAGTGTAATGGTTGGGCAAGCGTCACACGCATCTGTGCTTTACCCCAAAAAAAATCGTATCGTGTACAATTTTATTTTATTTTTATTTTGTTTCTTGTTTTAAATTACAATACAAAGTGAATTTATATTCTAATTTTGGGTCCAAGGATAAACTGTGTGACACAGGCCATGTGGCTAGATTTTTGCAGCGACAGACCAACGCCTCTGGTCAGAATCGAACCCACAATCCCCACGCTAATAAGCAAGCTCGATACCAACTCTCCTGCCGAGGCGCCTTGTTAAATTTTATATTTGACGCTTACGTCTTTTTCTTCTTTGAGAGAAGTTTTAAGCCTGTTACTTTAGGGAATATTAAGGACTAGTAAGTTGTAATGCGCCTATGGCGCCCGTTAATTTGCTTGAGAAAGTATTTGTTACTTAATTTTAAAAATTTTGTAAAAAATATTTTGAGAAAACTATTTTGTAAAAAAAAATTTTGAAAAAAAATAAAATTTGTGGAAACAAAATTTTTGTTGAAAAAAAAAAATTTTGTTGAAAAAAAAAATTTTTGTGGAAAAAAAAAATTTTTATGAAAAAAAAATTTTTGTTGAAAAAAAAAATTTTGTTGGAAAAAAAAATTTTTGTGGAAAAAAAAAATTTCTTGAAAAAAAAAATTTTGTGGAAAAAAAAATTTTTTTTTAAAAAAAAAATTTCTTGAAAAAAAAAATTTGAAAAAAAAAATTTCTTGAAAAAAAAAATTTTTGTAAAAAAAAAAATTTGTAAGAAAAAAAAATTTTGGTAAAAAAAAAATTTGGGGAAAACACAATTTCTGTACAAAAAAAATATTATTTTTTTTATTATTATTATTTATAGAATTATTATAGAATGCCTATTTAAATTCCTACGTACTGCGTGACAGAGTCAGTGAATCAGGGAATCAGTGTATCAGTGAATCAGGGAATCAGTGTATCAGTGAATCAGGGAATCAGTGTATCAGTGAATCAGGGAATCAGTGTATCAGTGAATCAGTGTCGAGGGTAAATATATATTAAGATAATACGCCACGCCCATTTACGGGCACACTAATTCCTAAGAGAACCCATTTTCTCGCAAAATACTTGTGCTTTTGAGGTGTTTTTTTTTTAATAAAATTGATATTTGTTGTTATTGTTAATGCTATTGTGACACCTCTCCCTGTGCGCAAGACCCATACAGATGTTACATACGAGTATATATTTTGTTTTAACTTTTTGATTTTCATCCGATAGGGCGCTGTGAATACACAATCTTTATTCACGAAGACCACATGTGGCGTATAATAAATTTTTCGGTATCTAAAAGTGAAGCCAATGCAAACTACATTCGTTTAGCTTTTCAATTTATTATTTGTTGTTTTACAACTTTTTCATGATTCTTGGTATTTGACTCTCCCGCAATCCGGACCACTTTTTGTTCATCCGCTTCATTTCATGGTATCTCCTCATTTTTAATTTGTATTTTCATTATCTGCTGTGAAGGGCATTTACATAAATATAATTTGCAAGTACTTTTTATTATCCGACTGTTGCTGGTTTTCCAACGAATAAAAAAAAAATTGTAAATGAAAGGGTTGCCTGTGGTTTAATTTGCCAACATTATAAATGAAATGCGAGAGTACAGGAACGTGTATTTGAAATTATTACAGATCAGAGAGCTTAATGTAATAAATTAGTATTAAGTTGACAAAGTAAGCGGCAGATGAATATTGCATGCAGTATGTAGCCGCTTCGAGATCTACTCGTCATAGCAATAAAAACTTCAAAGATTGGTGGAAAAATTCCAGCTCTGAAAAGTGGCAACATTATTAAGCTCACATTTTAAGTCCGACATCAAACACGCCACTACTCTAACAAAGATGTCAGTATTCGGAGATTCCGGGAAATATAATCCCCCCCCCCAAAATGTTACTATTAGATGTAGCTATTTAGGATTATTTTCTCTTTCCAAGCTTGACTCGGTAGTAAAGTATTTGCAACAATGACGAGCTGGAATCTGTAGTGATGGACAAAATCTTAGAAGTTTTCTTCAGACGTTCGGACGAAAATGTTGGTCTAAAGACACAGAGTCGGTTGAGGCAATGTAGACCATGTTATATATGTTCTTGTGTGTAATCAGTCCAGCGGTGGAAATATTTCCCTTACAGCCAGAGTGGTTAACAGTCACCTTCTGACATATCGCATACAGATGTTCTACCTTGCAAGGAAGCTTTCTATAATTTGTATACCCACTGACCCGGATATCCACTCAACCAGTTGAAAAAACCTTAGTTGTTGTTTTACAACTAAACTTATTTGGAATTCTTCTGCAATCTTTCAAACATCATGTCTTGGCTATGTCTGAGATGGCCACTCTCTCTAGTACTTAAACAAAAAAAAACACAAGGATGTTATTTACGACCTAAAACAATAAAATATCATATTCATTCAAAACGACAAACAATGTAAGCCACATTTCAATCCTCCCATTTTCTCCTGTCATGGAGGACATTTTCCAACAGACAACAACGAAAAATATTCTATCAAAACAACAAACAAACACAAGTCGTATTTCAGCAATGGCCTTGTATGTATTTAATAAGCTCATACACATTTAATGGGAAATAAAACCTTTTCCCAAAAACTCAACTCAATTTAGCAGTTATCTTTAAAATGCAAAGCCATAAAGAAAAGTTTATCCAACAGCACTTAGGAAATTTATTTGCTCAAACCAACAGCAACAGCATAGGAGTCATAAGGACATTACATTGAAAACGACCGCAAAGAGAAATATAGACGGAAAAGGAAATGAAAAATGAAACAAGAAACAAGAAAAACAGAAGTAAATTTCAGCATGAAAATGTTGAAAGTTTTGCTTATAATACGATTTTATTGAAAACCTTTTCCGTCCAGTCCAAGACACACTAAAGATGTCCAATGTCTGCACAAATATACACATAGTTAAGTGTGTGTTTGTGTGTTATCCCTTACACATCAACAAGCAGACAGACCATCGCATGTACACATTCTGATACCCGGCTCATTCATACAAAACCTCACAATCATGCAGCAGAACTAATTAACTAAACCCGATTGTATGCCGGCAAAAACACACACACTCACACACCTTCACAAGCCGGAAGGACATGTTGGGAGGTTGACCCTCTAAATGGTTGGAGCACTCATCACTTTGAGAAGAGCGCGACGACTGAAGTGTGTTGGCATGAGAGTCATTACTTGTATCTGTACATTTGTATAACCTGCCCCCTCCAACCCTCTGGACGGAGTACACTATGACTATTTTGAAATTAAGTGCAAACACTATAACATCCTCTCAGAACACATGAACGTACGAGTACAAGCCACACACAGCGAATCTGTAAAACGGATGAAACCGAAAGTACTGCGAGGGAGAGGTGAAGGTGAAAGTGAAAGGAAAAACTTAAATGAAAATATTTGGGTCAATAGCTTTGACATCCGAGTAAGACGAGTAAGTAGTTTTGCTCGGTAACGCACAGTGGCTGGAAATAATTAAGCCATTCCCTTTAATCCTTTGGCTTGTAAGAAGCACCTCTCAGACATCAGGGGAAACAAAATGGAGAGTTGACAAAACGGGCTACAGTCGAATTCGGTTAAGCGAAAATGAAAAAAAAATCCAGAAATTTATTTCACATATGCGGGTTTTTCAATAAAAAGGACTTGGGATAATTAAAACTTCTAGAGAACAGCACATCAGAAAGTATCACAAAAAGGGTAATTCTTAAAAAAAAAAAGTGGCACAATATTTTTAAAAAAGTACCACACTTTTTTGGTTTTTATTTTCAAAAGAAAACAGCAAGAAAATAAAGAGTTAACAAAAAAGACAATTTTAGAAAATTCATGTGATTAATTTTTTAATTTAATTCTTTTTCTTCATAAAATTATTTATAACTACAAAACTGTTGATTATGTAGAGAAAGAGTATATGAATAGAGGAAAGGAAATGTAATTTTAAATTTTTCTAATTTTATCTCGAGTTACGCAAAAAAAACTAAGGTAAGTAAAAGTGGCATATTGAGTATCAAAATAAAAAAGTGGCACAAAAGTATCATAGCCCGAAAAAAGGGGCAAATGTGCCACTTTAGTGGCATAACGGTAAACTAGATTGTAGCACAATTGAATAGTGCCATAAATAATGGTGTATGCGGTAACCACAATGCGGCTACCAAAGCTCCCAAGCATACTAAGCAGAACAAGTTAATCAACCAAGTGAACCCCGGACGCACGAGAAGACAATTCACCGTGGGCGAATCATCCCTCTTTGTTAGGCGTTAAGGCCTAACCCTTTTCTGTGGTAAACCACAAACAATGTGTGGGTCATTCCCACTCGATCATTCGCACTCAAAATCCTAGCAGCTACTGGCCACCTGTCAGTTCATTTAGAAGCCAATAATAGACATCTTGTGAAACAATTGAAAGAAATAAATGAAAGTTTTTTTTTTTAATTTGGCCCACACTCAGAAAATGCCTCTAAAACTGCAAAGCCTTGTCTAAGCAATAGGAAATCCGGTTATTGGAAGAAGGAAATGTACCATAAGAGCGAATTACTGTGTGGATTCCAATTGAATCTCTTCTGTAACTCTTCAAATGGCAATTGTATGAAGGAGGTTTCCAGTTCTCCCATCAATTCAGATCAAAGATTTTGTCGAAATTAGTGATTGGAACATTATTAATTTATTAAGTTCCAAACACCTTAGAAATAGTTGTATCAATCAATTCTTGAAGTAGTGTAATTCTGCAGGAACTTGATGGCAACCTTGCTGTCATTAAATATGAAGATATCCCTGCTTGATACTCCTGATACTGAGCTTGTCGTGCGGCAATGATCTGGTAGACTAAGGGACAGATTCAAATTCAGCTGATCCGAGTAGATTCCGCAATCAACTCTTCTAAGGGATTTTAATCCGTCAGTAAGGTCGATAGCCATAAACTACTTAATACGTTTTTTATAATTTGAATTGTAACAAATGAAGAGATAATATTAATAGTATGTAATCCGTCAGTAAATATATGGATGTCATTTCCTGGCAAGAGGCGGATTCCATTCACGTAGTACGATTTATCTGGTATTTCCATCACAAAATCGATATCGAAAGAAGGCTCAGATGTTGCAGAGTCATCAGGAACATTTGCGTTGATTTTTTCCGATATTTGATTTTGTCCGCAATTCATATAATTTCATGCTTTAATAATTTGCCAGGATATCCGTCGGTAATCAGTTAAGTCTAGTGACCATGCCTTGACCATCGTCCTAAGCGCACCCGTTGTCATAATCGCCTCCGGTCCCATGATTTACTCGAACCTCCCCTGATGATTCTTCTTCTCCAACGCCAATCACCAGATCGCAGATCCGTAGAACAGCATTGGTTTGACGACCATGTCTACGGTTTTGGGGTTTATGAAGCAGTACAATACTCTGCACTATGGGATAGTGAGGAACCAATAAATGAGATCATAGTTAAACCACGGCTCCAACAAGGCTATCAGAACTCTACGCTGCCCAGAAATTGTCCAACTGCTTGTTAGCACCATTCGTCAGTTAAATTTGAGAAATCTGAGAAGTTCACTAAATGCAAAACTATCCTTGGAAAAATTGGGCACAAATGTATTTCCTAACTGACCCAACCCGTCATAAAAAGATCATATCGTCTTCAAACTCTGAACTGCCCATTGCGGGGAAATTGGCATTTCTGTGGATTTCAGGACCGCAATGCAAATGTATGTCGTGCACAATTCATTGAATTTGTTCCCTAATCAAATGTCGTTGGGAAAAGGTGGGAATTCTCACATCGGTATAAAAAAGTTGTTCTCTATTAAAATTTTTTTAATCATTTCAAAATCCCCCACTGTATATCGCCTTCTTTTGACGCTAAGTACCACAAAACGAGGTTTGTACGTATGTAAGTACATTTAGCAAATATGCATGTACATTAGGGTGTAATGGAAAATGTTTTTTGTATGGAATGTCAAATCATAAAAAGTACTTTACTAATTCGGCTAAATCAGTGCAATCAGCTGTTCAATTTTATTTGTCTGCTGTATGTATTTGTCTTCTCTGTTTTTTTTATACAAATATGGGTCTCATGACGAATATCCTTTGGAAAAATATTCATTATAGTTTTAACGTATGCTTTTACGGAGGCAATTTGAATTCTGTATAAAATCGACCTCTAACCGATAAAGGGTCTGCGATTTTTATAAGATACCATCAGGAGAAAAAATACTATATTATCTTTACATGTTTTGTTCAATTCTCCGAATTATCAGCCCTTGCCCATAATCGGTTCTATACAGAATTCACAAATTTTATTTTGTACAGCAAACTTTTTTTGAATTTTGACTGATGGAAATCGTTTCTTAAATACTTGTCACCGCTTTAAGGAAGAAAACAAATGTCATTCCCATAATCACCTGTATCCCTCTACAAATTCAGTCTCCAGTACACCCTAACGTATATTTGTAGGCGCGCCTACGGAAATGTGGCAGTAAAGTAATTACGTCGGCCTGTGCCTTTGAATAGCACCGAACCGAAGACGAAGCGAGCACTTTATTGCCAAAGCAACAACGTCATGAATCCCAAGTGTTGAAATATTTTACCGACACGAAAGTACACGCATTGTAAAAATTCACAATTAATATGAATAAAGTACTTAATGCCAAGGTCAGCAGCAAAGATGCGAAGATGACAAAGTTTAGGCGAAGGCAGTAATTATGGACGGCTTCTGTCATAAGATAAAGTCAAGTTTTTTTCATTTGGAAAGCAATGAAAATGAGACAAGGAAGAATTATTTTCTATACTTTCAAAAGACTAATTGTTTTTTATTCCTACAGTGACTTCAACTTGTGGTGCATCCTAGCTAGTTGGAATCATTACATTTCTTTCTATTTCATGTACAGACATCTATAGTTACACTGTCTTGTTCTGTCTATCATGCCAGTTGGATAAACTCTGAAGAAATGCATGATTTGAAAGACACTTGTGTGAAGCGTTCCAACAATGACACTACAAATTAATAAAATGATTGTTTGATTGAGTAATTAAATTATCGTTTCGCAAATCCCGAATTCTAAGAACAAACAAATGTATAATTGAATTTGTTGATTTTTTGGAATTACCCTTAAACTGAAGTAGTGCGTCTTCCTGAAATTTTAAGCTGAGATGGCCTTGTTCTAGAAATAACTATATGACCAAGGAATCTAAACAATTTAAAAAGAGAGTATCTTTGTGTGGAAATCCGAGAGAAGTTCCAAAAAAATAGTAAATAAGTCGCCAATTTTTGGAATCTTATTTCATTTGAAATAAATCCCCAATTTTGAAAATGAAATAAATCCCTAAAATAATGAAATAATGCCCCGGTAGGCGAGTTGGTAGCGTGCTTGACTATCAGCGTGGGGGTTGTGGGTTCGATTCCCACCAGAGGCTTTGGTCTGTCGCTGCAAAAATCTAAACATATGGTCTATGTCACCCGGTTTACCCTTGGACCCAAAAATTAGAATATAAATTTACTTTGTATTGTAATTAATAATAAATAAATAAAAATAAATAATGCCCAAAACAGAAATGAAATAATACCCTAATCTTTGGGGACTTTTTCCTGGTCCAACAGTTCCATTGGCCATGGAACGATTTTACGGAACTTACAACAATCCGCACGAGAAGTGTCCACTGCTAGTTTTCTGAAGAACTTCCCCACACATATTCCCGACCGACATCACTGGAAACGAAATGTCGAAGGTAAAAGAAATCATACTGGCATTTACACAGACTTTTCTGAAGTAGCTGGTAGAGTAGTCTTCGGAATCCACTCTTAAGCCGTCAGATCATTGCAGCGTCTTTCCGGCTGAAATCAAGGCGATCGGGGAAGTTTCTCAGTGGCTGCGACTTAACGAAATCACCGCTACAGGCTCTGAAAAATCTCTGAAATGTGTATTCCTGAATTCAAGAACAGCCCATAACTGCCGAGCATCTCTTCACGAGATGGCCAAGCAGTTTGATACTTAATTTGGATGCCGGGTCACAGAGACATCGCAGGGCATGACAGAACAGATGAGCTGGCCCAATTTGGGACAACATTGCAAGTTCCATGGGATTTGGAACACATAGGTATGTCCTTATCCACATGTAAAGACAATATCGGAATAGAAGCTCTCGCATAGGCGAACGTCAGTAGGTCTGGATCCAGTCTGGGTCCAGACAAATGGGGTCATGTTATGACCCAAATCGTTCGAAGTCCCTTATATCTAAATCAAGAACAATGTTCCTAATTGTGGAGATTTACCTGAAAAAAAAAATGTATATCTGTTGGCCAAGTTGAATGAGCACGTCGTCTGTTGTATGGTCAATATAATCGGCCTAGTAAGCAAGCAGGCAAACTACTTCGGTAAGCAAACTTACCGTATCGGAAGCAAAGACAATCCTCAAGCTGTTAACGAATCATCATTACATCCATTAAAATTGACTGTTTGGTGCGGTCTACACGCTGTCGGCATCATCGGTCCTTATCTCTTTCGAAATGGGAAGGAAAGAGAACAGAACCTTATGACATGCCTGCGGATAACCTATTCTCGTTTGAAGAGACCTCATCTATAACAAATCGTGCAGTGACGTTTGAAAAAAAAAGAGGTCTGCAAAAATCTAGCCTGGTCTGTGTCACCCGGTTTACACTTGGACCCAAAATTGTAATATAAATTTACTTTGTATTGTAATCTTCTTCTTAATATATATTTACCCTCGACACTGATTCACTGACTCTGTCACGCAGTACGTAGGAATTTAAATAGACATTCTATAAGATTCTATAAATAATAATAATAAAAAAAAAAATAATATTTTTTTTTTTGTACAGAAATTCTGTTTTCCCCAAATTTTTTTTTACCAAAGTTTTTTTTTTACAAAATTTTTTTTTTACAAATTTTTTTTTTCCACAAAATTTTTTTTTTCAACAAAAATTTTTTTTTTTCCACAAAAATTTTTTTTTTCAACAAATTTTTTTTTCCATATTTCAACGGGCGCCATAGGCGCATTACAACTTACTAGTTAATAATAAATAAAAAAAAAAAAAACCCGGGGTTTTACTTACGTTGAATTCTGAATAAACACGATCTCTTCATTAATCTTGCAGATGATGCCAAGATTAGGAATCGTAGTATGATTTTCAACTGTGGCCAATGTAACTCTCCTTGACCCTAATTAGGGAAGAGTTACTTGGGCGAGATAAGCTTTGCTGCCAGCTGGATATTCGATTTTCAACTGCATTTATTACGACACCATGTTGAGCCGACATGAACGGCGGCTTTTAGGAGCTTTTTTAGATATGATGCTGCTGCACTGAGTCAAAGCCGTGTATGACCAACACCTGACATCTGTCCGGATACATTTGCTGGTGAGAACTTCGGGAAGACAACATTACATGTCGGTTTCGTAGAATGCATGTTCACGAACAAGACGAGAAGAGTTAGTGTTTATTATTGTTGAGACCAGAAATTGCTCGACTCCGACTCCAGCATTTTTATATTGATCGACTAGACGCCGAAGTTGACTGCGACTTCAGCTGTTCAAAATTTCGAAAATTATATTTCCGTTCACTATTCCAACCCACTCCGTGTAGCTCAACCCATTCATGACCAAGACATTTTTTAAAAAGAATTCTAATATTTAATAAAAAAAAAGGGTCCTTTATGAAATCTTTTTCTCTTTGGCATATGGCATCGCTGGCTAAGAATGGGTTGAAGATAAAAATCTTCATTAAATCGAAAATATTTCAGATTTTAATTATTGCAATATTATTTGCAATATGGTCTCATTAGGCGGAATTTTTCTTTGTATTTTTCAAATTAAATTTTCAAGTAAATTCGATTTTTCATTTAATAATTTCGAAAATTATATTTCCGTTCACTATTCCACTGAGGTGCGTTTGTACCCATTCATGGCCAAGACATTTTTTAAAAAAAGTTTAATATTTAATAAAAAAAAGGATCCTGAGTTCGAATCCCTGGACATTTTTTAACTTTATGAAATCCTTTTCTCTTTGGCATATGGCATCGCTGGCTATGAATGGGTTAAAGTCTTCATTAAATCGAAAATATTTCAGATTTTATTTAATTAAATTCGATTTTTCATAAATAAATAAAATATTAACGGATTAACTTGTTTTCAATACATTTTATGGGAAATGTAAGTAAATACAATTCGGGGTCGAGTACATTTTTTGACTCCGGGCAAATTTGTCAGACTCCGACTCCCTGTTGTTGAGACCACAAATTTGGCTGCTATATGCTGGTATGAGTTTTTCATTTGACAATTTGCATGTACGATAATATGTTATTAGTTATATGTTTTTCTTACTGGCCCATGGACTTCCATCTTGCCCCTCCCATCCATGACAATGCCATATAATGTCTTTCTTCCCCACCAGTGTGGGGTAAGCAAGTGCCACAAGTGTGTCTAAGTCACTCACCCTGTCATAATTTTATATTTTAATAATTGCCAATTAAGATGCCAAAGATTCTCCCTTATTATTGTGCAACAGCCACGTACTATTTCATTTGTCTTCAAAGAATTTAAAGTATTTGACATGCAAACACAATTTAAATACAATTACCGCCCGTGTACATGTACAAATATTTCTATATCAATATGTATATTAGACTGGGTTATGGTCCTTACAATAAAAACTGGGAAAACTTATTTTCCGTAGCCTTCTATTTGGTGACCATTTCCATATCTTACTACGAAGGCGTATCATATTTGTTAGAATTATTTTCACAGATTAAATCATGCAGATTCCTAACAACTGATGTCATTCCAGATTCCTAACATCTGATGTTGTATACCATTTTTAAATATTATTCACATTCGAAGCTACCCACTCTACTGTATATACATCTCAATTATACAACTCTTGTGAATGAATGAACGATTGACTGAATGAGTTGTTATTCTGTTCGGTTAGTTTGTTTATTTATTTCTTGCTTGATTTTTCATTTATTTTTTCTTTCATATTTTACCAAAGAAATTCAATTCAATTCATTTTTTTTTATTATTATGAATTCATCAGATGTTCACTTGTTTATGTAAATCAAACACAAAAAAAACTCGTCGTTCGGCGTGCACACACTTATCAAGTGTTTTAGGCGCTGGGAGTATCACTGGGTCTGTTGAAGTGGAGGATGACGGCAAAGCAAATAAACACAAGAACCAGAGCTGCGATATCAATTCGCGAGAGTGAATTTATTATTATTTTCTCATTAAACGGAACGAACTTTTTTTTTATTAATCAGAAATCTTATGAAGAATTCAAATGTATAGCATTAAGTTTGTGTGTTTGCATTGACTGAGATTTCGCTTCCGCTTTCAATTAAAATGATATTAGATGGCACTCACATGTTGTTGGGTGTGTGTGTGTGTGACAAATACACCCAAAGAAATGTGTGAGTTTATTTAAAAAATATATTTTTTATCTATATCTGAGGAAGAGATAACGTTACAAATCTAGAATGGAGATACGTAATCCACATTCCGGCGATACTGAAAGGGGACAAAAGAGTTCTTCTCTGTACACGGTCCAGAGACTGCAAAGATGTCTTTGAAGCTCCTGCCCATTTTAGGCCGGATGTAGGTGGTGTAAATATCATACGAGATCAGATGGGGTGAAGTATTTCTAGCATCGCTTGAATGCTTCATTCAACACTTCGAATATATGGCTAGTCCAGCCAGCATCACCTTCATGTCCAGAACATCAATAATGTCTGATAAGTCGATATCAACACCACACTCAGAGATCGACGACAATGCTGGATCAGAGGAACACTTGTCTGACAACACACAGGACTGGGACTTGCATACATTAAAATCTACTCTGTTCAATTGACCCCACTCACAAATCGTCGCCAAATCACGGTTGAGTGAGTAGATTAGGTTCACAGTCTGATCCAATAGGTCGTAAATGAAAATAAGAAATAGAGAAGTACAGATGACAGAACACCTGCGGTCAACCTATGCTCGTTGGATAAGAACCCAACTCGTATATATCGATCTCTGAGAACACTCGACATCAATCGAGTTTTGCAATAACTTTGGATATGAGTGCTCCGTGCCAGACCCTAGCGAACACCTTGGAAATATCTAGAGCCTCGAAATTGATTTCACCAAGGCGGTGAATGGATCGACTCCATCGTTCCGAAATGAACGCCCTTAGGTATCCACTAGAAAGATTTCTACGGAAACCACACTGTCGATCATTCAGAAGGCTGTTCGACTTAATCACTTAATACTTAATCACATGAATTGTTGGCAAATATTTCCGCCAGAAGGTTAGCTTTGTCAACCGCGTCAGTGAATATCTGGTCATCGATAACGAGAGTTAGGAATGGCCAAAAGCTCTTACCTGGGAGAAGAAGGAACTTTTGCACGAAGACGCTGTTCGTGAAGAAGTGTTTCGATCAACAGAAGTATTACACGCTAAAAAATATAGGGTGTTTTTTATTGGGGTATAGAACTTTAAGTTGGCATCACTTTTTTAACTGGCGGCCATTTTGTCAGCTGTGAAGTGATTAATATTTGGTTTGGTTTGCCATTTCATCATGAACAGGTTGACAAAAGAACAACGCTTCCAAATCGTGCAAATTTATTTCGAAAGTAATGGTTCAGTTCGCGAAGTTCACCGCAAGCTCCGTCCGAATGAATCGATTCGCCACCGTGCACAGCAATTGGAGCTTTGTCCATCAACTTTATAGAAGATTTTGCGCAAAGATCTTGGCTTGCGACCTTACAAGATCCAGCTTGTGCAAGAATTAAAGCCGCGAGACCATGCAATGCGTCGTGATTTTGGTGTATGGGCCGAAAATGAGATTCATCTCGATGCTGATTTTCATCACAAAATTTTGTTCAGTGAAATTGGACCTGTAGAATTGGCTTTATTCGAGCCAGCCGCGGCGGCCACATGTCCGAAATCATATTTAAACATTAATGGCATAAAATTATCCTTCCAATAAAGCCAAATTGATGGACATTAAAACGATTTTCTTGTGTTTTATTTCAATTCGAAGTTCTATACCTCAATAAAAAACACCCTTTACGTCTTTTTTTTTTTTGTTTACACACAAGTAAAACGCGTGTTTGGTGTTTGTAGCAAGTAAAACTTATTTCCATCTACACAAAGCTTATTTGGATATAAATATAACTCATTTGCTATTAATATTACGTATTTGTATATAAGCAATAGCGTGTTTGGGAAAAACAGACAATGAACTTATTAAATTCAACAAAGCACAACATTTGGGTGCGATACAGCCGCCATACAAAGTTCCGTACCGATTAGACGTCCACTCGGCGTAATATTCATCTGAATATATTAAGGTGAAAGTAGGTAAATTCTGCTACTATCACACAAGCAAACCCATATTCAGCGGGTGTTTTCCATCTGCTCAATGCTGGCAACTTGACGGGTAAGAGAATAATCTCTAAGCCATGTAAAACATCTCTAGATATGCATTAGCCGTTCGGAGCCCGATTTACACAAAATGTTCCGGTCAGTGAGTATACAAATTATATCGCGCACAGCTCACGGGAATTTTAAGCGATATAGGCAATAGCCATGTGCGGAAACCTTAATTATGAAACAGTCTTCACATAAAGATCCGTGCTGTTTTGATGTTGTACCAAGCCACATATAATGTAAAATACACGAGATTGAGATTCTGCCACGCTAGAAGTCATAGATGATGTCCGATCTTCATCAAATCCCTTATAATGCAAAAATTGGACCATATCAAACCATACAAATATCCGTACCGAATTGAAGTCCTGCCACTCGTGCAGTCATAATCACCAGCCCAACTGTTCCCCAATCCATGCCGTTGATAAGACCCTCAGTCTGATGATTAATTTTTTATTGCATTATCTGTTGTCACTCTCCTCACATTCGCGTAATTGAATTTTGTTCTTCCATCGTAACAATGAGTATTCGACCTTTTTTCACCTTTTTATACCCTCACCCTACGGGTGGGAGAAAATATTCACATAGAAATATTCACATTAGAACCCAAGTGTCTTTGAACCAAATTCGATTTATGACTTTCTGAATCGTTTAAGCCATGTCCGTCTGTCCTGCTGGTACGCACGATAACTTTCGAAAGAGTTAAGCAATCACTCTGAAATTTGGCACGGCTTAATATATTCCCAAAACTGCTTATGGGATTGCATATGGGCTATATGGCCACACCCCTTCGGGTACCTCCCATACAAATCTGCTATTTCGCCCACTTTATAAATCGTGTAATAATATCAACACGCTCAAGTTCGATCTTGGCCAAATTCCGTATTTAGTAAAGGTGTAACTGGAAAAAGTTTCGGACAGAAAGTTGGAAGTCTGGCAACTCCGCTTCTGGTACCTCCCATACAAATGTACCATCCCCCCTACCTTAAAAATCGTGTAATAACACCAACATGACCAACGCGATCTTGCCCAAATTCTGTATTTAGTAAAGGTGTAACTGGAAAAAGTTTCTGACAGAAAGTTGGAAGTCTGGCAACTCCCCTTCGGGTACCTCCCATACAAATCTGTTTTTTCGCCCACTTTAGAAATCGTATAATAATATCAATACGACCAACGCGATCTTGCCCAAATTTTGTATTTAGTAAACGTATAGTTAGACTAAGTTTTGGAGAACAACTTGGAAGTCTGGCAACTCCCCTTCTGGTACCTCCCACACAAATGCACAATCCAGCCTACATTAGAAATCGTGTAATATATCAATACGACAAACGCGATCATGTCAAAATTTTGTATTTAGTAAACGTATAGTTAGACTAAGTCTTGGACAAAAACATGGAAGTCTGGCAACTCCCCTTCTGGTACCTCCCATACAAATGTACCATCCCGTCCCTTACAAACCGTGTACGACTATCAATATGACCAACGCGATCTTGCCTAAATTTTGTATTTAGTAAACGTATAGTTAGACTAAGTTTTGGACAAAAACTTGGAAGTCTGGCAACTCCCCTTCTGATACCTCCCATACAAATGTACCATTGCACCCACTTTAGAAATCGTGTAATTATCTAAACTCGCTCAACGAATCTTTCCGAATTTCTATATTTAGTAAAGCTTTAACTACATACAATTTTCTAGTAAAAACTCTGCTTTATATTCCGTCCTTTTTGTAAAAACATGTAATACAATATTTTTCTATAACATTCGGTATTTTGTTATGACATTTAATCGGACTAGTAAGTTGTAATGCGCCTATGGCGCCCGTTGAAATATGGAAACAAAATTTTGTTAAAAAAAAAATTTTTCTGGAAAAAAAAAATTTGGTTGAAAAAAAAAAATTCGTTGAAAAAAAAATTTTGTTGAAAAAAAAAATTTTGTTGAAAAAAAAAAATTTGTTAAAAAAAAAAATATTTTTGGAAAAAAAAATTTTGTAAAAAAAAAAATATTGTTGAAAAAAAAATTTGTAAAAAAACAATTTTGGAAAAAAAAAATTTGGGGAAAACACAATTTCTGTACAAAAAAAAAATATTATTTTTTTTATTATTATTATTTATAGAAAATATAAAATTATAGAATGCCTATCTAAATTCCTACGTACTGCGTGACAGAGTCAGTGAATCAGTGTCGAGGGTAAATATATATTAAGATGGTGGTAGCCACGCTCACTTTTGAATATGAGACTTCTATGTTTTTACTGTGGGTGAGGGTATATATAAGTCGGTTTACCCGACTGCAACTTTTTCACTAGTTTTCTTTTTACATATCTCTCTCCTTAAACATTGTGTTATGGGGGCATCAGTCATAGCTTTGATAGTATTTTTACAGCCGCTATCATAAACGAGAGATGGCATTTCTACAGTTTACGAAATTTCCCAACTCTCCTTCTGAAATTTTCCCGAAAATTGCGTTATGGGCAACATTCTTCCGAGGAATATCATTGCACTTCCCAAGTCCCTACCAGTTATACAGTCAATGTCATTACAGAGATTTTCGTGGAATGACCTTTTTAAGTCGTCATCAACCCAGTGGTTAATGGCGGCCGTGTCAAACCCAGGTTCGTATCCTAGTAACCATTTTTCAAAGGCCATTACCACACACAAGGTGAGTATGAAAATTATATCGTGCTCAGGAGTACCCCGTCTGTTTCTTCTTCGAATGTTAAGGGAACTATGTACGTGTCAACCTAGGGGTTATCGAGAGATCGATTTTTTTTATGATCGCTTTTAATTTAATTTAATTTTTAGTTATAAATATAAATGAATAAACAAATTAGTTGTAACAATTGCATTTTATTAATTACATTAATTTACGTCTTTTTTCTTTTCAGGTATGTTTTGTGTGCAAATAAAATGTAAAAAAAAAACAAAATATCAATGATAGCAAATTGAGAACTCTACTACATACATATATTGTAAGTTGTTGGAATTAAATTAACCCTAATCAACTAACATTGGCAGAGCTTAAAACGCTGCCCATTTATCTAAGTCAAATGTTATACATGTATTTTAAAAAACAAAATTCCAAATACTCCACAGCAATTCTATAAGTAAAGAGAAACTCACTAAGTGTGACCATAAAATAATCAAAGCTAGAGATACTGGCGACTGCATTTTCGTCCCTCGCATCATTTATCCTTGTAGTACAAGAGTTCCGGAAGCACTGTCAGAACCTTTTCTTTTTTTATTTTGACTGCATATATAAAGTGTTTATCTGACAGTTTTGTGTATTTTCTTGAAACTCTTTAAATGATTATTTTCTTTTTTTATTTTTTCTCTTATTTATTTCCGTTCATTGCTTACTGCCAATCCACGATTGCTCTGTCTGCTGTGTATTGAGTACGTCATATCTTTTTAGCACATTTTCCGACCTTGTTTGATAAGCGAGGCCACTGCTTCCAAGTATTTTTAAACGCCAACAACGCTCTGTCACCATGGCTGTGTTTTTGTCGCCTCAGCAACGATTGTTGACATCAGCCACAATCATAAATAACCCGTTTCTCTGCTGTTTTGTGTGCCCTGATTTGCCTTCTCCTTGTAAGGACACCGACAGGGGCAAAAGATCACAGCAGAAAAGTGATGCAAAGACAATGTAATCTATGATTTGCAGATTTGCTGTGGCAACGATGTCATTCATCTAGCGTATGTCTTCCTCAAAGGAACAGTTGTTCCAATAAATGTCGTTGGTATCCTTGTTGGGCTAAAAATATAAACTGACGGAATAAAACATGGTTATTTGCTGCTCAAGTGTTAAAGTCATAAACATGTAGTGACATTTTAAGGTCAGCTAAAAATCAAAACAAATTTAAAAGGAGCACAGTTTTAAAGGATTGTCTGCAATTCCCTTAAGTGGACTCTTCTCACTGTCGATGGGAAGTTACTTAATTCGAATTTATAAATAATTTCGATTTATTTTTTCATTTTTTATAATTTCGAGTTATTTTATTTTGTTTTTTCTTTTTTTTTTGAATTATTTAATTTTCTTTTTGTAAACCAAACTCCACTTTCTCTGAATTACAACATAGCCTTGATAGTCATCATCTGCTGTTAGAGTAACGCCAACTGAATTAATTAATATAAATCAGAATTAACATATAAAATATATGTAATTTATGCAAGCGTGTAGTATGTAAATGCATTACACTGAGCGTCTAAAATAAGTGCAGATTATGAATTTAAACGTTCAGCACATTTTTAAGGGGAAGGGAACAACAATGTTTTATAATTCATTCCGATTCTTAATTTGTATTTATTTATTTATTTATTTATGCTTTATTTTATAAAGTAAATTTATAAAATATAAACCGATTCTTAATTTATTCTGATCTCTATCAAAACTTTATTCTATGGAATTGCAAAACCTTGGAACGAGGACCTGTTAGACAAACTTCAAAAGAATTTTTGTTCATAAGAAGGCCCATGGTTATATGTTATTTTCGAAGGTCTTAATGGTGGTCTTGTAGAATGTATTTTACGAAAAATCTTGACATCATAGCTGAAAAATAGTGCTTACACAGGGAAGCGTCCTGAGAGAGAACTGTTTTTGGAAGAACATAAAAAATGTGTTTGCAAATTTGACCGCTGGGAATATTTGGAAAAGTGTTGACAGCATACATCCTGTCTAAAATGGAATATAACTTCCATGGGCAGGAGCTCCAAAGACATCTTTGCAGCTTTTGGACCGTGTACAGAGGAGGGCGGTGGTGATGATTGTGGATAGTAGGCTATCCAACTCTATTGTCTCCCTTCAGCATCGACGAAATGTGGGTTGTATATCGCTGTTCTATAGATATTTTAACGGTATCTGCTCCTCAGATATCCGTTGTCTTGTCCCTGATATTAGAACATTTGGCCGGAATACTCGGCTTTCCAGGGACTCTCATCCGTTCGTTGTAAACTGGCCTGTTGATCGGACGACGCACTATCGAGAAAATTCGTTCTTCGTTCCATTTAGCGTTTTAAAATTAAACGTAAATAAAACACATATCAAATATTTTTTTTTCATGATGACAAACAACTTGTCATCATGTAAATCGGATCTAAGAAGCGATCGGGTAAGTGAGTTTTCAAGCTGTCCAAAGCATATCTCATGAAGGTCCCGTTGTGATACCGTGAGTTCGTCCGTCGCCGAAATGTAGGAGTGAATTCAGCCTACGTCAACTTGGCAGGGACTGTTTTTTTCTACTAGAGTCCATAAAAGCCAGACAATGACAGATAAGATGTCCGGTAGCCTCCATTCCCTTCCCCATCTTTATCGTTGCAACTTCTAAAGAAGTCGTAGTCTCGGAGCATATGATTCTCGAGGCCAGTGAAAAGTGATCACCGCAATGCGGTTTGGAAGGATGGAAGAACCTTGGAAGATTAATCGCGATCCGCATCTTCCGCTCGTCCATGCCAGGACATATTTTACTTGTTTCTGGGTAGGTTGGCTCTTTTGTCCACCTATCTTCATCACTTGTAGTGTCCGTGATATCAACTGTTTACTCGCAGTGAAACGGACATAAATACCCATCAACCCATCACATAATTTAAACGAATGTATCGTTATCTCCTCCTATAACACCTGACTTTCACTAGCAATTCTTGAAGTGGTGTACACATTATCCAGGGATTTAAAGACCGTCCCTGTTGTCAGTAAATATGCAGATATCACTGCATGACATCACATGATACTCAACTTGTCGCGCGGCAATAATCCGGTAGATTAAGGGACAGATTCAAATGCAGTTAATCCGAGTAGATTCCAGAATTTACTTCTCTGAGCGTTTTTTAATCCGTCAGTAAGTATGCGGATGGCATCCCCAGGGAGACGGATGCCATTCACATAGTCCGATTCATCTGGCATTTCCCTCACAAAACGGGGATCGAAAGAAGGACTAGGTGTTACATAGAAATTGCAAGATAGTGGCGCGACATCTTATTTTTCCATTATTATGGATCGCGAACTACATCTCTTTCCGAGTGTGACTTTTTTTATTTCACCCTTATACAGGGTGGCGCAAAAGTAATCCTCCTAATGTCAGTGGCAATTCTGGCGGCGGCCATTTACATGACATCATATTCTCGACTTGATGTAAAAAAAAATTATAAGACCAAATAAAAATAATCCACAAGAAGAATCAAAGTTTTTCATTTTTTTTTAATTACAGCCAAAAAACATCGGAAGTTTACTTTTGCGCCACCTGTTATATCGGTTATTTCACCCTTATACATTCGACCAACATTTCATAGCGAGCTCAAACAATGTGTTTTAGTGGGTCACGGTTTTGTTAGTATTCGTTTGTCGAGAGAGGATCGTTTCTTTGGCTGTTCGATGAGTCCAAAACTGCATTTATTTCCCACCACAATCCTTCTATTGACTGCCATGCTGATATCATTCATTATTTTGTTTTGTTGTTGTTCGATATATTCTTCCCCTACCACGATACTGAAACTGCCGTTCTACACTACGTTGCATCAGTAGAAGTTTTGTAGATTTTGTCTTGTCCTCGTTCACCATAACAGGCCAGTTGCAAGATAAGCAGCTGCCAACCTGTCTAAAATTTCTTGTATTGATAAGTGATTCGTAGAGGTCCCCTCCTTTTTTGCTGGTGATCCATTGTCACTCATAGGGATCTCATACGCAGACATGATTTTAAACAATGTTTCTCTTATCGGAAGTTGTTTTATAATAGTTTTGGTTCTAATAGGTGTGTAGGTGAACTACTGTAGTATTTTCTACTTTGATTTATTTTAGTTTTTAAGAAAATCAATTTCTTTGTAAAAGTTGTCATTGGAAAATGTGGTCATTGGAGAGTGGTTTGAAAAACTTCATCGAGAAGACATCGAAATAAATAAATTTTTTATCAGAAACGAACGTTTTTAAAATAATCGTTTCAGGTGTTTTCCAGGCTTTGGCTAGATGTGAAAATTTGGCTGGTATTTGATTTGTTCGGCCTGAAGCGGTTGATTATTATTCTTGTTTTGCGACAGAAATTTCATTTAAATCCGACCATCATCCACGCATAAGTTCGACAATACATCAGCAACCCCTCTTTGAAATCTCATTCAAATTGGACAAGACAGTTATTACATTTAAACTAATTTCCAAACATTACCAACGTTGCGCGCAAAAATAAAAAAAATGGCACTGAAAGGGAATTGAGTTGCCTACAAAAGAATTTCAAGTTGTCATTATCCATTAGCGATGAGTACGATGTCAGGCTATTCTAACCCAATTGAAATCTATGCGTTAGAATATAACGCCCATACCCAAGACAATAAAAGCTCTCCTCTTAAGCAGTACACGAACATTGACAATCCACGCCATCAGCTCACGCATTTATGACCGTCTGGCTGTCTCTTTTTATAGAACACACCCGGTGTACACTTATTTTCTGGGAAAATTGTATGAATTCACACACGTGTGCCTTCAATTATTCACATGACAACGAAAAACAAAAAAAACAACACAACACCAAGTGAAACATTTCAAATGAACGTAACCAACAACAACAGGAAAATGTCAACCAGCCACCGACTCCAACAAACATGTGGGTTGAAATTATTGAAATTGAATATGAAATTAATTAATTCATCGCCGTCAAGCAATACAAAATATTAATCTACAAATGCATATGGACGGACACATATGTATCGAGATACATATGTATGTACAATTATTATCAGCTGTATTATGACTGCTCTGCTCTGGTTGGAGACGTCGTAAAACAACAGAGTTATAATCGCGCCAGTCCAGTGCAATGAAATCAATTTGCAACGCACTGCGTACGCCATTTGCGTAATACGTCACACGTAATGCAAAGTATTAAATGTCATGACATGTGCCAATCACATAGGGCACACACACATACACATTGGCAACATTCTAATTAAAAAAAAAACAACGTTGAATTGATGGCATTTGAGTTTAAAATCACACCACCATGCAAAAATCCTCTACAGACTTATCGAAATCCTTCCGAACTTGGATTTGAAATTTTTGAAACATTGGATTTTGATTATGTTGCTCTGATTATATCTCTGAGAAGGGATGTTAGGTTGAATGGGAGGAACAAAGGTGGAACTTTTCGCAAATCTGTGAGCTGTTAACCAAATAATTTCTATCAGTAAGTAGATGCGGACCTGTAGTATAAATTCAAGAATTCTTGGCCGTGCTGCTACACTAGTTTTGAATAAAAATAAATAAATAAATAACTTTGTACATATTTATGAAAATGTTATGGTAATTATTTCCCTTGCTTATCAAACCGCCAACTTATATTCAATTGTACATGCGAATTGTGCACGCTTCATTTCTATTTAATGTAATTCCGACTCTATTCCTATGGGTAAAAGACCCCCCTTACTGACCTCTGGGACTCAAGAGCCTATTACGAATCCTTCTGAGAGCGTGCACTGCAGTGATGCCAGAGGATTTTTTGGAAATTCCCTACGTTTATTTCAAAAATCCCTTTTTTTCCCTACGGCAGCTATTTTTTTCCCTACATTTTTCCCTACACTCCAATTAGTTAAAATTTAATAAATTCTAATAATTCTATTAATTATATTTTGTTAACTTCTTGTTTATTTTAAGTTTTATTATTGAAGTGTAAGCAATTAAACAAAAAATAACATAAAATAGTTCACGTTCACGTTATTTAAAAGAATTAACAAAAAAAAAAAAAACTTTAAATAATATAAAATAGTTCAGGCTCATGTAATTAAAAAGTATAATAAAAAAAAAAACTTAAATAGTTCAGGATCATGTAATTAAAAATAATTAATAAAAAAAAACTTAAAATAACATAAAATAGTTTAGGATCATGTAAAAAGAATTAACAGAAAAAAACTTAAGTTATTTGTACAAATCTTTAGAGTTCAGTCTTTTATAGTGAGAAGGTGTACATTTGAAACTTGTACAGTCCATTGAATTACTTTGCAAATACGACCGAATAATACAAATTGACTTGTTCTATTAAAATACTTATTAAATATTTGCAGAAATTGCGAATGTTAAGGAAATTTTGCATTGACGCTTCAAAACACCTGTCAAACAATGGAACAATTGTTTACATGTTTACTAACACCAATACAGTATAAGAAAATCATTAGTCGCCTCATTTAGTTGTCCCTGTGATGGTTTATATATATGTACATAATAAATTGTCTACGTAATTTTCCATTAAAATGAGTATCGTTTTTTTGAATATAACTCTTTTTGCATGGTTTTCTAGCAAATTATAAAAAATCCCTACGTTTCACGGGAATATAAAAAATCTGTCCGTTTTCCCCCACATCCGATATTTTTTTGGAAAAATCCCTACATGTAGGGATTTTTCCCTACTTCTGGCATCACTGGTGTACTGACGTCTTACTAGAGGTTTTCCCCATTTTTCCTTAAAAATGTTCAAATACTCCCTAAATGTCATTAGTTAATAACTAATCTCATTTGTTGAAATATCAGTTTAATATCTCAAACAATTAAATATGTAGAGGGTTTTTCAACAAGATGTGTTATTTTGGTATTAAACGAAAAATTGTATTTTTTGAGATAAATGATCGGATGGATCTCGGTGGCCAATTGCGTTCACCCCTTCCAGAGATAACACGGTCCGGAAACTTTTCCCGTAAACGAGCAATGGTTTCGTGGCTTGTGTGGCATGTAGCGCCGTCTTGTTGAAAGTAAACGTTGCCCAGATCAATATCATCCAACTCCGACCATAAAAAATCGTGAATCATCACTCGATAGCGCAATGCAGTCGCCGTACCTGTTGATCTAATCTCATTTTTGAAAAAGTAAGGTCCAATGGCCCCGCCGGACCATAAATCGCTCCAAACAGTCACATGTTGAGGATGGAGGGGCTTCTCAGCAATAACTCTTGGGTTTTCCGAGCCCCAGATGTGAAAATTTTGCTTGTTGACGTAGCCACCGAGGTGGAAATCGGCCTCATCAGTCAAGATGATTTTTCGATGGAATTCCAAAGGACCCAATCAGCAATGCCCAATTCCAAAGAACGTCGAGGAATGGACAAACCTGGGATTCCATCAACACATTGGGCTACAGCAGCAATATTCTCAGTTGCTCTTGAGCGACGTACACGGGTTTTATTCTTCACTGCTAACTTGTCCCAACAGCTCGAATTTGTCCACCAATTTCGGTATTGCGGTCCTACAAGGTGCTTCACGAAGACCCAAAAAAAAACTGTGACTGCAAGATTATCAATATTTTTCTAGTGAATTTTAAAAATTTCAATGCGTTTTTAAAGCGTTTGTTGTTCCATTTCTAGTAATTGCGTAGTTTCTACTTGTCAACTGTCAAAGGATAAAAGCTTCAAAAGTGACAGCTACCGAAATATCTGGTGATTCAAAATAACACCTCTTGTTGGAAAACCCTTTATATAAAAGAAATGTAAATAAAGATGATGTTATAAATTTTAATTGAAAAATTTAAAGCAAATACGTGAACATTTTATTTTTTGTTTACTCAAACACGTGTGAGGAATTCACAAAAACAATTGCCCCATAAAATAATCGGATAAATTGACAAAAAAAAAAATGTATGTGGGGGAACTCTAATATAATTTGACATTTACTAGCTGCAAGAGTCCAAAATTTAACTGCCGAGGAATTTTCTTTGCCAGTGCGCCTATTGTGTATGCTACCAACATCATTAATCTCTTGGAAAATTCACACCACATCCGGAATAACTACTGACCGATTTTCCTGAACAACTTTCGTTCAATGCATGTTCTTTAATGTTGTGTAACTTAAATAGGGGACAAAATCTCCACTCCTACCTTAAATTGTAGGGACATCTCTTCAACAATGTAACAGACGCCCTAGAAACCAATAACACAACGCTGACATCCAATAGCAACCGCAAAACACTAGGCCAAATTAACGCACCAGACACTAGACAAACACATGCCAACACAAAACGTGTGACATGTCCATGTAGATAAATGGATAACATCGGAAAATATCAGCACAGTGATTCACATCTCTGAAAGAGTAAGAATTGAAGAATTGCCTCAAGAATAATTGTTATCCATTTTATTAAAATAAATAGAGTTTCATAACCATCGGATCTGGTTAGCCTTGCTATCACACTACAAAGTTTTTCAGAGAGCTTCCTAACTTGCTGCCTACAAATAAGAGTTTCGAAATATAATTGTATTCCCTAAAATTCCTTAGTATTTGCATTACTAAATTTAAATATTTTCCTTATTTGGCCTGCATTTTTTCCCGGACCGAAAACCACTGTGCCCCGTCATGACACACTGACACTCGCCGTCAAACAAACGGAGGCGCACGCACACATTAGCGCAACACAAATGCAATTATAGCAAACGTGTGAATAATCATTAATTGGCCAATATCGAAGACATGAATGACGTTGGCAATGACAATGACAACGTCCAGTCAATCCAATTCCGTGATGAACACTGGTGAGAGCCATGTTACCATGTTGACGGAGTCACCGACACAATACATGGGTAAAATTCGCATGGAATAGAACCAGCACAGGCAGACATGTTGCAACAACGAAAACAAGCACAGTTTGTACAAACGTTTCGATGTAAATTGATATTAAGAAGAATTGCTCATATTTCAATTTATTGCAAAGACGACAACAAATCAACAACCCCAACCCAAAAGAAATGCTGCTGCTGGTTGGTGTTGTTGATGTAAGTGTTGTGTTGCGTTGTGGCTGCTGATGGTGTTGGTTATTCAATATATTGATTACGTTTCAGTAAAAAAAACAAAGGCAGGCCAGTAACCAAACAGTCACAGTGGTTCGCAGTGAAGTGATGAGGGAACGTTTTTTGCAATCAGGAAATCAAGGAGAACTTGAAGATAAATCACAAAGATTAATGAAGATAATCTATTTGGGAAGACAGATTAGTTATTAATAAAATTAAATGTCGGCAAACCATTCACTGATGACCTGTGTATTGGACCTACGAAATTCACTGATTTTCCCACTCAAGGGTTTCATTCTAAGCCCGAAAGTAATGGGTCATTTTAATGACCAACAAAAAGCATCTTTGAACTTGCACTATTAGGCGTGTTTTCTTTATAACGCTAGCTTAGAAAGTCGCTCAATTTGTATGCAGAGCTAAACGATGTTAAGCATGGATTAAGGTTATCGCTTAAGTTTGTGTCTTAAGTTGGCAAAGCGTTGCCAGAATAAAAAAAAATAACGGAATGCCAATATTAAATGCTGCCAAGTTCACAAAGATATTATTTATTGTGAACTAATACAGAAGAAGAAGAAAATAATTACTAAATTATTTCGAAAATTATGGAGATTTAATTAATGCTGGAGAGTGAGTTACCGTTAATGGAGACCGGTATAGAGCCATGATAACCGACTATTTTGTTCCCGAATTGGATGGCATGAATGTGGATGAGTTGTGGTTCCAACAACTAGAATTGGCTTTATTCGAGCCAGCCGCGGCGGCCACATGCCCGAAATCATATTTAAACATTAATGGCATAAAATTATCCTTCCAATAAAGCCAAATTGATGGACATTAAAACGATTTTCTTGTGTTTTATTTCAATTCGAAGTTCTATACCTCAATAAAAAACACCCTTTACATGACACACCATTCTACTATCTCTCTCAAACGTTAGACAAATCCAGGCTGATAGGAATGGACTTCTTAATACATAAAAAACAGTGTACAATTTCGGAAGAGACGTCCAGCCTCTATTAAATTCTGTTTTAATAGACCAATAACAAAGACCATTAAAACATAATGTTCCTAATTTCATCGAGGCTGGACGTCAGAAGTACTTGAATTGGGGATATACTCCGATAATATCCTATTTGAACCGGGTTGGATTGTAGTCCATTACATTGGAGGACTCCAGTTATTCTTTTTATTTTAACAATAAATAATGAATGAATTAAAATCTCAAATTAATAAATTTGTGAATTGGACATATCTTTTTCGCATCACACATTTGCACCACTTTTAAGGCCTCCGAGTGAACACGCCGTTCAACCCAACCTATCCTAGGTATTCCGCGTTCTACTGTACAGTGAAACCACAAAATTCCAGAAATCTTCGATTGTTGGTTACAGTTCCCAGCCAATGTATTGTGCAAAATTCAATTTAGATCGGCTCGGATATGTGACGTCTAGATACGTAGGATGTCAAATAAGGATTGTATCTCGAGTTTCGTTTATTCTATGGCTCGCAAGCATTAGGACCACAAATCGGATCGGATCTTTAAATGAACTTTGCTTATTGTCCAACCTGTTCCAAATTGATTACTGTTCCATTCCCAAGTATTGTGGAAATTCGATTAAGGTCGGTTTAAATTAGTGGCTTCTCAACGGAGTGGGCCTGTATATGGCGGTTGTATGAAAACATGAAAGACAACTAACCTCGTGGCTTGTTGCCTGACAGGGCGTCAAATAGAGTAGTTTGTATTAAAAAACACAGAATGATATATTCCTTTTCTTCAGAGCTTGTTATTGCTCCAGTCTTATACATTATACAGGGTTCTGCAAAGAAAAATTAAATTTTTTGAGATAAATGATCGGATGTTTATTTCATAATAAAGAGGAAGGATGGCCAAATGGCCATCTCGACCACGATTACAGGACCATATCCTTTTCATGATATTTTCCGTAACCAAATTGCAAAGTGTCTGCCCTAAGTCCTCGATAGTCTCACGAATTCTCTCTTTGGGGTCTTGAATCGACGCTTTCACGTGGCCCCAAATGAAGAAGAGGAAAGGTGTTAAATCACAAGATCTCGTTGGCCAATTGAGATCACCTCTTCGAGAGATAACACGGTCCGGAAACTTTTCCCGTAAAAGAGCAATGGTTTCGTTGTTTGTGTGGCATGTAGCGCCGTCTTGTTGAAAGTAAACGTTGTCCAGATCAACATCATCCAACTCCGACCATAAAAAACATTAATCATCTCTCGATAGCGCAATCCATTCACCGTAACTGTTGTCCAACCTCATTTTCGAAAAAGTAAGGTCCAATGACCCCGCGGGACAATAAACCGCTCCACACAGTCACATGTTGAGGATGAAGAGGCTTCTCAACAATAACTGTTGGGTTTTCCGAGGTGTAACCGAGGTGTAAATCGGCCTCATCAGTCCAGATGATTTTTCGATGGAATTCCGAAGGACCCAATTAGCAAAGAATAGAAGATTCAAAAGTGGCAGCTACCGAAATACCGGGTGATTCAAAATAACACCTCTTGTTGGAAACCCCTGTATTTATTTCATTCTATTTTTATGAAATAGAACAAAAATGGAAATAAAATGTATGCAATAACTGGATAATCCAATAAGTTTTTTTCCAAATGACATTCACTGAAATTTGGGGACGTAGTTAATGGCTCCCGCATTGACTGAAACAGTAATTTTCTGAAAATCGGATTTCCTGACGGAAATTCCCTGTCTCATGGATACCCATAGACGCGTACTGTTTAGTTGACCTATTGTTGGGCATCTTATTGTTCTAAAGATCGCGGTAAATGACTGCCCTTATAGAACAAGTGTATGGGAACTTTGTCCAGAATATTCAGGCAAAGCTAACGTTTCCCAAATAACGGTTTGTAATAGTCTGACAACTGTATATTTTCGCGAATAGAAAAGAATTAGTCCCTCAAAGATAAACTATATGCCCAATTTGAGGTTTGTACCTACTTTCGTTTTGTCCACCACCAAACTTTTAAAAAAAAAACTCATACCTGAAACCACCGTGCAACATGTGTGTTTTTTTTTTTTTGTATTGCTACTCTTCCTCCAATTTGCTTCCTTGTTGTCTTTCTAAACAAAACAAAGCAACTGCGGCACTTTCTGCAAAGAAAGAATCGATGATGATTGAAATTGAACCCCGACCACGGACGGCCAATGTCAATAACGTGCCACCACAGAATACGTTGTAGTGCCACAACATACACATGTATATGACTGCCGACTGCAGCACCTCCATTCACTAATCGTCCACAATTTCTCATGGTGTTTATATTGTTTTAGCGGGTTTTTGTGCGTGTCCGCCAGACGAACGTATTCAATTTCACATTTCCAGTCTTCCCCCGGCTTGGAATGGGTTATGGCTGGCGAATAATGAGAATAGAGTGGGCTCGTTCGTTGTCGATGTCTCTTTTGTCGCATTTGTTTTAAAAGTTTGTTTCATTGCGGAACTTGCGCAAAATATATATATTTGTACATGTGTGTGCCGGCAAATAGAGCATCTCAATCAATTGCAACAAGTGCAGTGCCACTAATGACATGTTTGGCAGCTGAGGCAGAGTTGCCAAAGAATGTATTCATGCTGTTTGAATGGTTGAGACTTATGGTGACCGTCTGTAATATCAGGTTTAAGTCCGG
The DNA here is from genome assembly GCA_958296145.1 of Hydrotaea cyrtoneurina. Lineage (NCBI taxonomy): Eukaryota > Metazoa > Arthropoda > Insecta > Diptera > Muscidae > Hydrotaea > Hydrotaea cyrtoneurina. The sequence continues at coordinate 41,979,366 of OY282514.1, read as the reverse complement.
TGATGATGTGGTGTTTTATTTTGTTCTCGACGAATGGTCTCTTGGAAACAACAGTGGAAAAATATATATAATAACCACATGCAAATAATTCCGACAACTGTCGAAACAATATACCTAAAGGAACATCGTCCGTGTATTTTCCAGAATTCTCGCTGTGATAGCTTTAACCATAGTGCCCCATTGTCATGCGTCACCTTGGAACAGACCGGCGATTTGGGTGCAAACCACAACCACTAGATTGTCCAGAAGCTGTTAGATCTAAAGAGGAACTGCTACGCAAGTAGGCAAGATCAATGGGTGCCAGAGTGCGTCGGCACGACAAACTTCTTCACAAACAGCGTCTTCATGCGAAAGTCCTTTCTTCTCCCATGGGAAGTAAGAGTATTTGGCCATTTGTTAAAAGATTAAGGGGCAATTCTGTGTCCTCTGTTCCAAATCTTGTTAACTCACCCGGTTGATAAAGCTAACCTTCTGGCTGAAATATTTGCAAAGAATTCATATTTGCCAGACAGCCGTCAATCACTCCCCGTGATCGATAACGTATCTATTTCGATGCCTCAGATATTTTTTTCGAACACGTGGAGGTTATGGAGAGCATGGTTAATCACCATCTTGTAAAGTATCTAGAGTCGAATGGCCTTTTGAATGATCGACAGTATGGCTTCCATAGAAACCGTTCTACTGGAGACCTGATGGCGGTCCTTACGGAGCGATGTAGTCGATCCATTCACCGTCGTGGTTCTGGATATTTTATAGGCGTTTGATAGGGTCTGGTACGGAGCACTCATATCAAAACTTATTGGATATGGTGTCGGTAATACATTCTCTCGATTTGTGAGTGGGGCTAAATGAACAGAGTAGATTTTAATGCTGTGCTGTTTGTTGTCACACAAACGTTCCATTGATCCAGCATCGTCGCCAATCTCTATGCGTGCTGTGGATATCGACGTATCAGACACCCTTCATATTCTGGGCATGAATTTACAGGGTGATGCTCGCTGGGCGAGCCATCTATTCGATGTGTCGAAAGAAGCATTCAAGTGTTTAGGCTTTTTAAAGCAGTGGAAGAAATACATGACCCCATCAGATCTCGTAAATATTTACACCACCTACATCCGGCCAAAAATGGAATATAACTCCCATATATGGGCAGGGCCTCCAAAGACATCTTTGCAGCCGCTGGTGTACAGAGGAGAGCGGTGGTGATGATAGGGGATAGTAGGGTATCCAACTCTATTGTCTCCCTTCAGAATCGCCGAAATGTGGGTTGTATATCACTGTACGACACGATTTTTCACCCATGATCAAACTGACCAGATTCTGAAAATATAGCTCAAAAAAAAATATACGTATCTCCCAGTTTTTCTAGATCAATTCATTTAAGTTTTTTACGAGCAATTCAATTTTTGGAGTAATCAGCCAGTATATACCTATATATGTTTAATGTCTTGGTAACCCTACATATTAAAAACATTGATGTTATCATTTTTGTGACAACTGTTTTGACAGTAGATAATTTTTTTGCAAAACTCAGTTTTAATGAAACAGTGCGTAAGTGTTCGTACCATGCGATGGGAGTCAATATGTCCCTCAAAATACATTTTCTTCACAACCATTTGAACTTTTTCCCGCCAAACTTAGGCGACTTCAGCGACGAGCATGGTGAAAGATTTCACCAAGATATCGCGGAAATTGAAAAGAGGTACAAAGGCAAAGACATGAGGTATATGCTGGCTCAATACTGCTAGTCACTTTGCCGTGAGACAAGAACCGATAGGTACAAACGTCAAAATAAGCGTATAAAATTTTCAAATTAATATAACTTTTAAGTTTTAGCTTTTAATTTACAACTATAAAATTTGCATTTTTAATTTTTAATGCTTAATTTTTTAACCTTAATTCTAGTTTTAATTTTTATATTTGTAATAAACTTGAACATCAATGTGTAGGGTTCCCAAGACATTAAACATATATAGGTATATACTGGCTGATTACTCCAAAAATTGAATTGCTCGTAAAAAACTTAAATGAATTGATCTAGAAAAACTGGGAGATACGTATATTTTTTTTTGAGCTATATTTTCAGAATCTGGTCAGTTTGATCGTGGGTGAGGCCAAAAGTTTAAATTTGTCTTACAGTGTATTATATAGATATTTAAACGGTATCTGTTCGTCAGATATCCGTCGCCTGATCCCTGACATTAGAACATTGAGCCAGAATACGCAGCTATCCAGGGAATCTCATCCGTACGTTGTCAAATGGCCAGTTGACCGGACGACGCACTATAGAGAAAATTCGTTCTTCAGCTGTACTGTTCGCATGTGGAATAATCTTCCAACAATGTTGTTTCCTGCCTGCCATGACATTATCAAATTCAAGGCCAACATCAGCAAACTTTACTCCCTCTTTCCTCCATCCAATACCCTAATTTCCTATCGCTGACACAAAGCATTGCAATCATAGAGTGTTAGACCAAAAAAAAAACAATAATAATAATACGATGTCATTATTCGGTCAAGTAAATGAAAGTTTGCTAAATTCAATTCGGCCAGCGATTCATTGTCTTCTTAATGCCCTGCCAGACATTTATTAGATAAACTGGCTCATTTGCGTAAATACACCCAAAAGAAGTAGATTAACACCTCGGTTTCCTGTTGCTACGGCTCGCACCACTTCCCGTTGTTATTTATTAACCGGATATCACATTACCTGCAGTTTTCCGTTTCTGTTTTACTTTTCTCTCGCTTGATGAAATTCAAATTTATTCGTCTACTTAAGATGTATGAACATTTTCCGTACATTGTTGAACATGCCCGATCATATAGTTTACTCGTCGTCGTCATCATCGTCATAGACTCGTATCGTAATAATAATAAATAAATCTAATCAAAGAAAATTGTTTGCACTGACTGATGCAATACAAAGACAACCCGAGCCGCCGTCGCGTCGGCCACACATTAACGTAGCGCATTCTGTTGATACTTCGGTGGTCGGACATACGGGCGTATGTTCTTTGCCCGTAAATAAATCGCATGTAAACAAATTTCAATTAATTTAATGACATCACATCAAACACACTCTGTATCAGTTAACAATCAGCCACTGATCGAATGGGAAACTTATAGGAATCGTAGCCAAACATAATCATAAAACAAACAGAAACTTAAATGAATGAAATCATTGTTCTCTTGGAGTGGTCTGTTGGACATGTCATGAACCTGACACACAGATAAAATAACCAAATTCTATCAGTTAAAAACTCAACCACTGAATTAGCATTGAAATGAAACAATTATTCGGGGACAGAATAATTGTACTCCCCATATTTATTTTGGACTACATAAGAGGTTTTGCCCACCTTGTCGTCAACGCTTAAATAAAAGGCAGTTCTGAAGTATTGCATGAATTCACACTTGTGGAAATGATTTGCAGCAGACAGCCGTGTTTAATGCGGATTCGGCTGAATACTGAGAGGTGCCGCGACACCAATAAATTCCATGACGGCTTCAAACTCTGTCAATCCATTAATTCAGTATGATCGTGCACGGGTCATGTATGATGTCTTGAAGACATAATCAATGGGGTTATACCGAAGAACACATTATATATTTTTGTATATGAATATATGTACATTAGGGTGGGTCAATTTGTATGGAAGGAAATAGAGCGTATAAAAAAACCGAAAACTATGGGAAATGCTACGAATATTTCACCAGGAAACCATGGGTCTAAAAAAATTCCTAGCTAGCGCAAATCGATTTTGTATTTTTTTAAAAATATTTTTTTTTAATATAAAGGGGTTTTCAACAAGAGGTGTAATTTTAAATCACCCGGTATATCGGTAGCTGTCACTTTTGAAGCTTTTTCGCTTCAACAACACATTGAAATTATTAAAATTCACTATAAACATGGTGAAAATCTTTCAGTCACAGTTCGCAAAACTAAAGCATTTTTGGGTCGTCGTGAAACACTTTGTCGGACAGCAATACAGAAATTGTTGGAAAAATTCGAGCTGTCGGGACAAGTTAGTGATGAGAAGAATAAAACCCGTGCACGTCGCTCAAGAACAACTGAGAATATTGCTGTTGTAGCCAAAGTGTTGAAGAAATCCCAGGTTTGTCCATTCCTCGTCGTTCTTTGGAATTGGACATTCCACAAACATCACACAGTATTTTCCATAAAGACTTGGGTCTTAAGGCAAAGTTCAGTTAACACAACAACTCAAGCCGGTCGATCATCAACAATGTCGTGTCTTTGCTGATTGGGTCCTTCGGAATTCCAACGAAAAATCATCTTGACTGAGCGATTTCCACCTCGGTGGCTACGTCAACAAGCAAAATTGTCGCATCTGGGGCTCGAAAACCCCAACAGTTATTGTTGAGAAGCCTCTTCATCCTCAACGTGTGACTGTTTGGTGCGGTTTATTGTCCCGCGGGGTCATTGGAGCTTACTTTTTCGAAAATGAGGTTGGATTAACATGTGGGTTGTGTATCGCTATTCTATAGATATTTTAATGGTATCTGTTCACAAGATATCCGTCGTCTGGTCCCTGACGTTAGAACATTTAGCCGGAATACTCAGCTATCCAGAGTCTCTCATCCGTTCATTGTCCAATGGCCGGTTGACCGGACGACGCACTATAGAGAAAATTCGTTCTTCAGCCGGACTGTTCCTTTGTGGAATAATCTTCCTGCAAGTGTTTTTCCTGCCTGCTATGACATTACCATATTCAAGGCCAACGTCAACAAACACTACTCCCTTTTCCCCCCTCCAATACCCTTTCTTCCTATCGCTAACACAGTGCATTGCATTTATAGGGGGCATCCCCTGAGTGTTAGTAAAAAAAAAAAACAATTGGCCAACGAGATCTTGTGATTTAACACCTTGCAACTTCTTCCTTTGGGGCCACGTGAAAGCGTCAATTCAAGACCCCAAAGATAGAATTCGTGAGGCTTTCGAGGACATAGGGCAGACGCTTTGCGATTTGTTTATGGAAAATATCATGAAAAGGATATGGTCCTGTAAGCGTGGTCGTGATGGCCATTTGGCTGATGTTGTTTTTTGTTATTAACGGCCTACCTTCTTCTTTATTATGAAATAATAATAAAATGAAATAAAATAATTCGATCATTTATCTCAAAAAAAATTTAATCTTCTTTCAATACCAAAATAACACCTCTGGTTGGAAACCCCTGAATATATTTCTCAAAAATAATATATTTTTATATTAGTACCTTAAAATAATCCCTCATCCCTTTCTACAATCAGTTTCTTACAGAACTCCAACATTTTTACTAGATCAAAAGATACAAACTTTTGACCGATGAAATTGGTTTCTGGATCACTGCACATTGGTGTTTATTTGACAAAATCGATATTGCGCCAGCTTGGGATTTATTTTAGACCCATGGTTTCTTGGTGAAATATTCTAAAGCTATACGCTTTGGGCGAAAAAATATTTACCCGCCCTAATGTACATCCCACTTGTACTTACATTTAATTTAAAACTAGGCAGCCAAAGTACAATGTTGCATGTGTCGCTGAGACATGCAACATTCTAAAAACACTGAATGAATAAAACCCGGGCCCGGTCAAAGATCACTAAAGAAAAAAAAAAACATTGTCATAGCATCGTCATAAATATATCAAATTTAATTCTTCAGATTACCACATGAATACGAACGAGTACAAGCAGAAACACAGAAACAGACTAAAGTTAAAGCGGAAAGACAGTAAATACAAAAATGTGATAATAAAAGTCCAAGGAAATTTAACATTCCCCGATCGTCAGCGACTTTTTGCCGACAAGACAATTTATAAGTATAATAAACTCGGAACAATAAACGGAGGATGGGACAAATGCGCGGTCTATTGAAAGTATACGAACAGGAAGGCTGGCGAGATCGACACACATGTGAACCATGAAATATGAAAAAAATGGCATGCAATAAATTTCTGGACAATGGTGGGACACTGAGATATTCATGAAGTATCGGGGCACCACTAGTAAATGGAATTTGATAAAAAAAAAATTGAATTTCCAAAAAAAATGTATTTGGACCACCCTGTGCTACCAGTGCATAGCTTAGTTTTTCAGCTTTGTATTGGATTAAATTAATCGATATTGTAGTAATTTCTAACTTACATACCTCTACCAAACGGGTAATTTTGCTTTGGTACAGAGTTTCCTAAGAAAGTGATCGACATTTATCTTCTCGTTAAATTTATATGTCTTAAGGCCACCATACACCAGCAAACATGTTTGACCAACACAATGTTTGACATGAAAACATAAAAATATCAACGTACAGTCCAACATTCATAACTGGAATCACCACATTGTCCTGTATAAAAGTTCGACTTCGAATGGAATTACGACTTATGGAATTACTTAAACAATTGTTTAAATTCCCTTAATTCTCCTTTAACTAATTAATTCTCCTAAACTTCTACAAGAAGTGCTAAAGAAAATTCCACTTATCGAAGTGCGAGTTGTGGAAGTTCCACTGCAGTCCAATATACACTCTCAAATATCAAACAGCTCATTACACTATCAAATATATTCGTCAAAAACCTATGTTTGACCAACATGTATGCAGTTGGTGGCTGGGCTCAAGTGTACCAAAAAAAGGGCGCCCATGTAATACATTATCCATCACTGCTTTATGTTCTTCGACACTCACTATATTCTTCGTAGCCGGTTTAGCACATGAACTAAACCGCAAAGTGATAACAATGAATGTCTGTAAAGTGATAATGTAAACAATGAAACAACAGCCGAAGAAGAGACGACTACTCACATTGCGGATAGACGGAAAAAAAAATAAGAAATGCCATAAATTAAGACATTTTCTTTCACATCTTGCTCCTCCTCGTCAACCGTCTCTCCGCAGCACCATGAGTGCACATGACATATTCTGTAAAACACATAAATTGAATTGAATGACGAGGGGAGATGAGCCGATCCGAACAGAGGCCAAACCGAAGCTAGTTAAGCTCAAATGACAACTAGAAGACCTGACTCAGCGACCTCCAGCCGGCTACAACCGGCGGACGGGCTGATTGTCTAACTGACTGATCGTGTGACAGTGTCAAATTATATTTTGACACTTGCTTTGAGAGAGACCATAAATTTGTCATATGCACAAGTGGAAGATGATCGTGACGGTCGGTCGAACATACATCAAGAGCAACTGAATAAAGGCCGGAGAGTGGTCATAAAATGACAGAAAGAAGAGATCAATTCAAATTAAGTTAATGAGAAATGTACATAAAACAAATGAAGAAATGACGATAACAGCGACAATAAAGACGAAGACGACAACGACAACGGAACGACGTTGATAATAAATAATAACAAGAACAGCAAACGGAAAATGATACCAGGAAATTTGTTCATCAACTGTCTTAATTTTCAATTATTGTGATTTTCATATTAAATTGACCACCAATTGGGAAATCTTGGGCACCAATGGCAACTGTCAGCAAATGAAGGGCGGACAAAAAAAGTCATATTGTGCGAAAAACATATTTGGAACAAATCATATATTTTGGGACAGTGCACTTTTCGATGTGATTTTAGAAAATTTAAGTCCTCATTTGCAGTGGTCAAATCAAAATGCAGTGGTCAACGGATATAAGAACATCTCTTATGAGAAACAATCGCATAGAGGAAACTTCCGAAAAACACAGTTTCTTAGGCTTAAATTTACTTTGTCTGAAATTTTCATCACAGAGTACACTTTTGATTTTAAGAAGATTAAAAGAAAATCCAAACTGTCCGTTACACCGAAAGTTCGGACTTATAATTAGCCCTTACTTCTTTATTATACGTCGATTCGGGATGTCATGGGTATCGTTGGAAAGCTAATCGAATATCCTGTATATATACCACCCATCCATTAACCCATTCGGAGGCGACATCGAATTAAAATTAAAAAATCTAAAACTCTGTTTTTGGTCCTAATATCTGCGGTATTTAATGGGTTGATGGTCTTCACCATATCTTGAGTTTGGACCATTTTCCATAAAATTTTTTTATTATTATTATTTATTTATTAATTACAATACAAAGTAAATTTATATTCAAATTTTTTTGACCAAGGGTAAACCGAGTGAAACAGACCATTTGGCTAGATTTTTGCAACGACATACCAAAGCCTCTGGTGGGAATCGAACCCACAACCCCCACGCCGATAGGCAAGCACGCTATCAACTCACGTACCGGGGCGCTTCATACACATTTTAATTTGATGTCGCCTAGGCTGGAAAGGTATTTCGATAAGCTTTCCAACGACACCCATTTTCTCCCTATCCGATATAAGGGCTAATTATATCTGCGGACTTTCGGGTCCCGTAACTCGGAATGTTTGGACTTAGGGGATTGATTTATTTTTATTTTGTGTCTTAATTAATTCGCTACCTTCAAAAAAAAAATGTTGGAGGGATGTCGGTAAAGTATATTTGTTCCATTTCTTATACACAATAATTGCTTATAAGAAAAATCCGTTATAAGAATTTTTTTGGAATTTGGTGACTTTCCTCGCAATCTATGGTGTAAGATTTGCAAAAAAAAAATCCTTAAATTAAAAAAATTTATTTGGCTTGTTGTTTTCGAAACTGCAAACAGTTTTATTGATGTAGCTGCCTTGGCACATTCTGCCTTAATGTCCAAATCGAACCGCCGAAGTGTCAAGTGGACATGAGATTCTGCTGAAACCGAAAATCGTCCGGTAACGAAGTCTTCAATTGCGGAATTTAAAGTGCATTTTAATTGATTTTGGTCGGCTACAAAGGATTTTGGTAGGTTTTTTGGAAATTTTTGGTAGGAAAAAATTTTTTTGTAATGGCAAAGCTGAACACGACGGGCTCCGATCAACCCAATTTTTCAGTACATTTTCGATTGTTTGGTGTCGAATCTCTGCAATGGGAACTTCGATTTCATGTTTCAACACTTCGATTGTCTCTGGATGCTTTGCATAACATTTATTCTTAATCACTCCCCAAAGAAAATAATCCAAAAGGGCTCAGAACAGACTTCCGGCCAATTGAACTGGAATTAGCGAATTTTTCACCAGCTCTTTATTCAAAGTTCGGAGTAGGCTGAGATCGATGGCTGGTCCATGATATAGAACTAAGTCGCAAACTCTCGTCTACCTTAGGTACATTCTCGTCCAATATAAACTAATTAAAAAAGAAGCAATATTAGATTTTTTTAAAATTTCAAGTTCCAGCGACTATAATACAGGGTCCGCAAAATAACTTTTTTTTCTGAAAATTCTATAAAAAAAAACTACTGGATATTTTCTCAAATTTTTTTTTTTTTATTTGAAAGTACAATGCTTCCAGTTATCGATTGTGTGCAGATGTATTTCACCAATGGCTTCACGAATATTGTCCTTTAAAGCGTCAATTGTCTCTGACTTGTCGGCGTAACACTTATCTTTGAGAGCACCCCACAAATAATAGTCCAACGGTGTCAAATCGCAGCTCGGAGATGGCCACACGACATCAGCTCTGCGGCTGATAATGCGATCTTCAAAAACAGGGCGCCAAACATCGAGTGTAGCTTCGGCTGTGTGGCACGTATAGCCGTCCTGTTAAAACCACATGTTGCCAATATCCTCCTCTTCAATTTTTGTAAACAAAAATTCATTCAACATGGCCCGATAACGAAACTAACGAAAACGAAATAAGCACTAGTTGAAACAAAAAACGTTAGATGGCGGACCCTTTATTTTTCTCATGTAAGATATTGCTATGATGTCTTTACGTTCTATGCATCCTGTTACGATCTACGCAACCTGCTCGGATTTCTGAGTCTTGGAACGATATACGGATCCTGCTACGATATATGTACTTGTGCTGTCAGATTCTAGGCGTTCTGTGACGATATTCGCGTCCTGTTACAATCTACGCATCCTGTGGCGCGTATACGCTTTCTGTTACGATCTATGCCTGCCGTTGCGATCTATGCGTTCTGTTACAATCTTCATGTCCTCTTACGGTCTATGATCAAAGCGATCTACCTACAATAAACATGTCCTGCTACGATCTAAGCATTCTATTACAATCTACGAATGATGTTGCTTTATACGTGTCCTATGCAATGCCCATGTCCTATTCCGATCTGTTTGGGACTATATGAGTTAGTGCCCCTAGATTTATGCTATATTTTCTATTCCATTACAGTGGCCCCCCCATTGCAGTTATTCTGTTGCCCACTCCTGGATGTGTTGAATTAAAGTGACGAAAATCAGAACTATCGTATCGTTGTCTTTCAAAAAAAAAATAAACGTTACAGTTTTTCTGCTACTACTGCTGTTGTTGTAGTTGTTGTTCGCCGCACCGTTTGCCAGTTAGCTACGATCAGCGTTAGTCGGTAGTCGTAGTACAACAGCAACTCAAACTGTCTGAATGGTAACGATGAGAGTAATCAAAAACGTGAGGGCGTCAAATACACACACACACACACATAGGCGGTCGTTCGTTCATACCGAAAGCGTCAATGGTGTTAACATGCAAAAGTACATACAGACATATGTACAAAATACCAGTACGTAGTACATATGTTTGTTTGAATGTACGAACAATTTTTCTGTACTGAAATTCTAGCGATTTTTGTTTGTATTTTGAGTTCAGTTTTCTACAAAAAAAAAAAAAAAAACAAAAAAAAATCATATAAGATTATGCGACCGTATACAGTTCATTTTTCGGTTGAGAGACTGCCGAGCGGTCGAACAGACGTACCGGGAGAGGGATGGACTTGCAGCGCTATTGTCAATAAGCTGTTGTTGTTTGTTGTTGTGCAGTGTATTACTCTTTCAAACGTTGTCTGCTCTGGACGTTGTCGCGTCTTCCGTAAGACATTTTTCGTGCATAGAAAAATCCAGTGTCTCTTGATTCTTTATCTTCAGTCGAATTGTTTCCATCAACGCCGTAAAAGTGTTTAGAACGTTGGTTTTCTTTAATTGTTGTGTCTTTTTTTCTTATACAAATATTTTGTTGTTCTTTTTTTTTGTGAGTGTAAAGTTCCTTGAAAGAAAAATGAACTAAGCAGACAAAGAGTAGAAGCAAAGAAAAGAGTGATTAATAAAAAAAAAAGGCGGCGTTTTCAAAAGTCGTTGTTTTCACATTTGCTATAAATAAATTAAAATATAGTTTTCTTTCCTCAGACACTTTACTATGTGATTAAGTTAATTAGTAGTTGTACATACCAACAACAAAAAAGACAGAATCATATAATTTACGGCATTTGAAGGCCTAGAAATCAACGACACGTCGAACTTTGACCGCCAAAAACGAAAAAGACAAAAATGACTCACCGTTTCAGTATCAGCAGCCCCATCAGTGGTCCCGAGGATTTAGACGATGAGTATGTAACACATTAAGGCCATAACAAATTATTTTATTTTTAATTTTATTAATTGAAAACAATTAAAAACAAACAAAAATTACTTACAACTTTTTTTTTTAATACAAAAAAAAGGAAACTTTATTTTTAAGGTTTAATTGCTGATCGGCTTTGAAATGTGTTTTTTCCCATATTTCAGTTTAGCCCTCTCTCGCTCCCTCCTTCTTTTCCCTAACAAGGTATTTCTTGAACGAAATAAAAATCGGTATGTTATTAATGAGAAACACGCTTTTAGCAAAAATGAAACAAAACAAAAAATCCATTAAATGTCACGTCCTGCTCTTGTTCGTATTCTAGGGGAAAATAGTTTGTGTTTGCAATAAAATCGGAAAAGAGATTGGAAACACGTGAATTCTGGGTGTTCGGCAAGAGTTCATAATGGAGACGCAAACGAAAAGAAGGCAGTTTAAGGGTCTTTTTCATAATATTCGGTTCAGTTTTTATTATGTTTATAATTTTATTTTAGAAACATCTTCATTTTCATTTGTGAAATTCTATCCATAGACATAAAATCTATAATTAAGGACAATGAGTATTTGTAATTCTTTAACTTTTCTATTAGGGGAAAATAAGAAGAACCCTATACAGAATGGGCCCTTTAAGGTTTAAAATGTGAATCGGCCATTCAAAAAAAAAAGTACAGGACATTTTTTAAAATTTCTGGTTTTATTAGAAACTTTGAACTTTATCATATAATTATGAAACACAATATCATTCATATGACTAGCACGACCAGTGTTGCCGTTTTGGGCTTTTTCTGCCAAATTTGGTCGGATGGGTTTAAGATTTGGTCGTGGGGTCGATCCAATTCGATTTTGGTAGATTTAGGACGTAATCGTAAATTGCACGTTCAAGTTCTATATTTTGTTATTAATTTTAAAACGTGTGTTATTAAATAGTACACATTTTAGCAAAAGAAACAAATATATGCTTAGTTTTGATTAATTATTGTTGGTTTGTCCTAAAAAAAGAACGATTATTCAATTCAATTATTGTTACAAGATCGTTAAAGTGCATTTTGATTTATTTTGGTCGGCTACAAGAGATTTTGGTAGGAAAAAATTGTTTCTAGTGGCAAAGCTGAACACGTCGGACTACGATCAACCCAATTTTTCAGTACATTTTCGATTGTTTGGGGTCGAATTTCTTCAATGGGAACTTCGATTTCATATTGCAACGCTTCTTAATCACTCCCCAAAGAAAATAATCCAAAGGGCTCAAAACAGAGTTCCGGCCAATTGAACTGGACTTTCGGCTGATTATTCCATTCTCAAAAACCGTGCGTAAAATATTGATGGTTGCGTTGGCAGTGTTGCCATATATATTTTTGAAAAATCTCTCAATTTCTACAAAAAAAAAAGTTTTGTTTGAAAAAAGTGTTTTTGTAAACTAATATTAATTAGAAGCTATTGCACCTAATCGAAAGGTATGATAAAGCTTGTATGAATTTTAAGACCTGCAAAAGACTTAACGGTATTATTTTTCTGGTTAATTAATTTTTCTTCTTCGTGGTGCATTGATAAAACTCTTAACCCATTCATAGCCAGCGATGCCATATGGCACAGAGAAAAGGATTTTTTTAAAAATCTCAACGAATTCGAACTCAAGACCCCGTATTTTTTTATAAAAATATAAAACTTTTTTAAAACAATGTCTTGGTCCTGAACGGGTTAAGGGTGATTTAATATATACTGAGTATGTATGCATAGAAATGACCCGGAAACTGCAAAATTGCCCATATTTTGAAAAATCTGTCAGCTGGAAATCTGTTTAGGCCCATTTAAGGCTTCAAAAAAATTAAAAAAAAAACAGATAAATCTGTATGTATATGACAACGCTGGATGTGTGAAATGTGGCCCCGTCTTGTTGAAACCAAATGTTGTGCATCTCATTCTCTTGAATTTTTGGGAAAAAAAGCAATACGTTGGTAACGGTGGCTCCTTGTTCATTTTTGAAGAGAAATGGCCCATTGATTTCGCCAGCCCAAAATCCACCCCAAACAGTGACTCGTTGTGGATGCCTGGGCATCTCAATAGTAACGTGTGGGTTCTCTGAATTGACATAGCCACCGATATGAAAATGAGCTTCAAGTGAAAACGCGATTGGTCAGTAAAATTCTTCACCTCCCGCCAAACAATCTTCAGCCCATTGGGCGAAGCGAAAACACTAATGACAAACATAAACCTGAAAATAAAAATTAATATTAGTCTACCTTTCAAAGTCAAACCGATTGGGTGGTTCAAAATTTAAAATTTTAAATGGCCCACCCTCTACTTACTTAAGTTGGCTCTACAACCAGTCGTTAGTCTTGACCTGCTTAATGAAGAATTCGCAAGCAGTTCGTTCTTGTGAGAGTTTTCTCCACTACGTGATATCTGGTATCTGGCATGTCTTGTTCCTTTTGGTCCTTTCACCGGATTTTTTGGTCTTCCCTCTCCACACACAAATATATGGCGTCCAACGCCTTACTAGCCGAAGCGTTTGGATTCATTACATTCAGGTCGTGATATAGCTTATCGTTCGCTAATACTCCTCATTAACACGGATCGGGTCACAGATTTTTTTTTCTGCTTTCGCTAGTACCCATGTTTCCGTGAAATATGGGTAGAATAAGCCTGGGAATAAGCCGAGATTGGGATCTGTTCTATTTGTCATCATGATCCTTTGCATTATTTCGATGCTCACATCATTCATTCTATTGTTGGCGGATCCAAAGTAGATAAATTAGTCCCAACCTCGACGCTGCAATTGCCGGCCTTCAGTATGTCGGTTTTTTGTTGCCACGAAATTTCTCTAGAAGTTGCAATCCTGTCTTGATCGTAAGTCATTCGTTTTGGATTATCTGAAGTTTTTTTTTTCTGGTGTGTTTTTACAGTCTCACACCAAATGGGACTTGTGTACATTAGGGTGTCAAAGGCAAACTATTTTTTTTGGTTCAACTTGATTTTTGATAGCTTATGGTGTACAGTATTTTTGAGATTTTTTGCAGGTGCCACATATCAGTTTTTTTTTTGCGAAAAATTCGGGTTTTGTGAGTTGTTCGTATTTCAAGCACAAGTTGATCCATAAAAAGCATTTTCCAAGTTTTTGAGACATCATTTCAAGAGAAAAGTGGACCAACATTTGAATGAAATTGTATTCAACAAATAAATAACATAAAATGTGCTTTCGAATGAAAAATAAAGATTCCTTGACTTGATTTGAAAAATAACTTTAGCGTGATTCCCAGATAAAAATACAATTTCGCTTCTTCGGTAATAATTGTTAATGGAGCCATGGTATCCCAGAGCGTTGAGAAAATGCAGCCAATATCATTATTTTGAGAATTTAAGCAATGATTTTCATTTGGAATGGAATATGCACCAGATCACCAGAAGGTGACTTGAATAAAATAATTTGTCTTTGCATTATGGAGAATAACCCCAACAAATGTATCCGTTCTATAACGACTGGAAATCATTACCATTTTCTTAGAGTTAAGTACATGTAGTCTATAAAATAAAGCACATGACCAATAAAATTGTCAAATACTACTTATGCACCCAATTACATCCATTTGGAATATGTTTTATCTCCGTTAACATAACATTGACATTGTGACCTACAGAGCCGGACAGCCCAGTCCGGTCGGTGTGTGTGTGTGTGGATGTACATAAATGTAAGTGGTTGTTTTTGTTACTTCAGTGACAATATGTATATAAGTACATATCTATATTTGTGTATGATACCAGGGGTTGTATTTGGAGGGCCTTAGCCTAAAAGGCCTTTCAAAAGATTCACCAGTTATTCCAACTTGCCTTCTTTAGTCAACTTTACGACGTTACCTTTTAAATGCCGGGAAAAAACTGCTTAAAATGTTTGGTTTTCTCCAAACTTCCCAAATCCTATTAGAGAGTACAAAATAATGAGATTCTCCAATGACTATTTTATTTTCTTAAAAAATCGGTTTCCAGGACTTATTCCCATACAAAACTATATCGAGCCTTACATTTTTTTCGAAACTCACTTTTTAAAAAAAATCGATAAAAAAAAACTGCCCAATCCGAAAATATTAAAAATATATAACAGGTGGCGCAAAAGTAATCCTCCTATCAGAAAATGCTATAAATTTTGCGATTGGCCCCTAATGTCAGTGGCAACTGTGGCGGCGGCCATTTACATGACATCATATTCTCGACTTGATGTAAAAAAAAATTAAAAGACCAAATAAAAATAATCCACAAGAAGAATCAAAGTTTTTCAATTTTTTCTTAAAATTTTTTAAAACATCGCCACCTTGTATTTATCAAAATATAGCAAATTCAATTGTATCGTAAGCTTCACATGTCTTTTGGCTTGACAACAACAAAAAGAAAACCCCTGTCCTGTAACATTTTCTTGTTGGCTCTTACAACTTTTTCGGGTATTTCAATTAAAAGTAGGAATCTCGTGCGAAGGCAGGAATCTCTTGTGACCGTTGCCAGACAATAGCTAACAGGCCGTTAAATACCTCGTTTCCGCCGCTGTGAACCTCATACATCATATGGTGCACAGCAGACCACAATCATCGTTATCACCAGCATCATCAACATAAACATGGACTGGCATCAACCAGAGTGGCCCGCTGAGTGTTTTTATGTTGACAATGATGTTGCTGATGATGCCGCCGCTGCTGCTGATTTTATTACTGTTGTTGATGATAATGTATGTAAATATGCGGTTTAATTAAATCATTTTGTAAAGTCACAATATCTATCCGTCGCCACAATACATACATACGTACGTATAGCACACAAATGATTTAAATGCCAACTAATCAAAATTTATGCAAAACGAAAAGATTCTAATAATAGTAGATAACATTGTCTCGAACAAAAGTACACAATGTAATGATTTGGCCTCTAGATAACATCACAGCATCAATGTAATGAACTCTGCCCTATACTAGGCCACGTACGAGGGATCATTGCGTGCATGATGCCGATGATATCACCAACTAACTAATCTGAGGTGCATGGAATTGCAAGGTATCAGTTCTTGCTACTGTTTCAATGTGACAACTCAAATTCATATCCAGGAAAGGAAATAGATTTAAAATTTAAAAATAAAATTTTATTTGTTGCAATGATTGCAAATGGCTGAGCCGAGTTTTGACCTAGGAATCTTTACGTACTTATTATCAATTCTCTTATCATTCTAAGAGGGAACAGATGGGGCACTTCTCCCCAATCAGAGAATAATTTCTATACTCATTGATCGTAACCCTGATCGTAACTCAAAGCGTCTAAATATGTTGTATGTGGCTTAGAGATGACTTTCTGTTCGTCGAGTCGCCGGCCACTAAATTTGGGAACCAGGTCAAAAATAAAAATCTTTGCTCTTGAAAAACCATTCCGTACACATTGCCATGGCGCATCTTTAGGTGTTGGATGACAACTGCCACGGAGAGGGAACACTCGCAGACAGGGAAGACCGAGACTCCGGTGGAAGGACCAAGTGATAGAAGACATGCAAATCCTTGGTATGACGAACTGGAGAAGTCATGCAGAAAACCGAAATGCTTGGAAATCATTTATTAAGCAGGCCAACAGGTTTTAGACCCAACTTAAGAAAGTATGTTAACGGAAAACAATCGGATAACTGCAACTGAATTTCCTTAATAATTCGGTTTAGTGTTCATTTCAAATAATTCACTTATAAAGGGTGTTTTTTATTGGGGTATAGAACTTTAAGTTGGCATCACTTTTTTAACTGGCGGCCATTTTGTCAGCTGTCAAGTGATTAATATTTAGTTTGGTTTGCCATTTCATCATGAACAGGTTGACAAAAGAACAACGCGTGCAAATCGTGCAAATTTATTTCGAAAGTAATGGTTCAGTTCGCGAAGTTCACCGCAAGCTCCGTCCGAATGAATAGATTCGCCACCGTGCACAGCAATTGGAGCTTTGTCCATCAACTTTATGGAAGATTTTGCGCAAAGATCTTGGCTTGCGACCTTACAATATCCAGCTTGTGCAAGAATTAAAGCCGCGAGACCATGCAATGCGTCGTGATTTTGGTGTATGGGCCGAAAATGAGATTCATCTCGATGCTGATTTTCATCACAAAATTTTGTTCAGTGAAATTGGACCTGTAGAATTGGCTTTATTCGAGCCAGCCGCGGCGGCCACATGCCCGAAATCATATTTAAACATTAATGGCATAAAATTATCCTTCCAATAAAGCCAAATTGATGGACATTAAAACGATTTTCTTGTGTTTTATTTCAATTCGAAGTTCTATACCTCAATAAAAAACACACTTTATATAAATAACGGGTGGCGAAAAAGTAATCCTCCTATCAGAAAATGCTATAAATTTTGCGATTGGCTCCTAATGTCAGTGGCAACTCTGGCGGCGGCCATTTACATGACCTCATATTCTCGACTTGATGTAAAAAAAACTTAAAAGACCAAATAAAAATAATCCACAAGAAGAATCAAAGTTTTTCTTTTTTTTTTTTTTTAATTACAGCCAAAAAACATCGGAAGTTTACTTTTGCGCCACCTGTTATTAGTTCCCTTTCCGCAGGTGCATGTTAGATATTTGAGTTTCTATTTGCCTTTTCCATGTGTGTGTGTGATGGTTTTCCCATACCTCGGCTTCCTTGCGGGTTCCATTCTATGGCTTGTTTGGCGATATCGTTGGGTTGTTTGCGCAAACTGTGTCCAATCCAATTCCATTTGCGTTTGTGGATTTCAATTTGGATGGATGTTGGCCAGTTTCTGCCTAGAGATGGTAATTTGAAATTGTTCTAGGCCAGAATACATGTAGTGTCTTTCCCAAGCATTTATTTATGAAAACTTGTATGGAATGTATATCACGTCTCGCATCCAACAGTGTGGATTTTACATTCGAGTTGAATATCCTAATCTTCGTCCTTCTTGATGTGCATGATGAAAATCGAAGACAAGTTAAACACACATACAAGCACAACAGCTGTCAAAAATTAACTAAACATTCAAAATGGCCGACCTTGTCAGCATAAGTAAGGGACATGAGTACCAACATAACACTACAAAAATATCAAAAATCAAATACACGTTGCCCGCGGAAATTATAAATTCGCGATATATCCTCCGATATGTATCCATTTGTTCTATAGCAATTGACTGTTCCAATGGAGATTGATTGTCAGGACGGGAGACGAAGATCGTCTTGGGAGTTAGTACTGTTAGTTAGTTGTCATTCTATTTGTGACTCGCACCCTGCTTTAATTGTCACTCATGTGTAGTGGTACTGTGTTTTTGGAGGAGTGTTATTGAGGAGCTCCCAGCCGATTAGGGTTTTGCCAATTCGTAGGCTGAGGGCAGGACAGGACTGGCTAACGATGCCTGGTCTAGAACGATATTAGGGGGTTTCATGTTCACCCTTTGGAAGTCAACCGTTCTCTTATATCCCCCTCTTAGTTAAGTTTGCCAATTATCTTGGAAATTGGGTCGAAATGCACCCTGAATCTGTCATGCTATAAATTGTCGATTAAAGCCATCAAAGAATAAAACCGGTAGCTGAGGATTTAGGTATGGGTGACGCCATTGCTCAGACTCGACCATAAACACAATCGTGTATCCATTTAACATTTGGATCTAATATATAAATAGGTTTGAATGAGTTTTAGATATAAAAATAACATTTTCGAAAGCCCTCACGGATTGGGTGCCGCCTATAACCATTTGAGAACTACTGCCCCAAATGATGAGTGAATGTAAATGACATTGCACTTAAGGCAAATAAAATCAAAAGAATAACGACAGAAACATTGTTGAAAATTTACAACATTTTATTTAATGTCAAGTGTGTGTTACTACTTGTGAGTTTAGTTTCTTTCTTTCTTTTTTTGATTTCGAGGATATTAAAATAAATTATGACTGCGATGACAGTCCCAAGCATTACACTCTACATTTGATTGTGCACGTAGACGATGACATGATGAGCTGTATTGAAAATGGAAAATGTTTTCAAACAAAAGCGAAAAAAAAACTAAAAACTATATGGTAATATTTGCAAATCTCAGTTCACCACCCGAAGATTGCTGCGGTGATGTCGTCTGAATGCCGGCCCATACAATGGATGCCAGCCATGTCATGCATTTTTGTCGTGACTGACACGGGATTGTGAATTGTGGCTGGAGGATGGATACATTTCATGGCAATGCCATCAGATACCGCTTACGAATCTCGGCGATTATAAATCATTTCATAATGAATGCTTTAATGATTTTGGTTTGTAATGTGATCTCTAACAAAAAACGGTTTGTTCGTGAATTAAGATTAGTGGCTTTTAATTTCCTCTGCTTATTTTTGTGGTTTACAGAGAACAACACAAAAAACTGTAGAATCTTTTGCACGTAATACGCCATCTGATGATGAGTTTAATTGAAATCAGTGCTTATTTGTTCTTAGATGGATTAGGGATTAATCATGCCCAGAGGAGTGGGGGGGCGGGCGTAGTGAATTATTTTTAAATTTGAACAACAAGTGTAGAGAGTGTGACAAACGTTCAGTATAATTAATTAGGCGACCTACGCAGTTATGTGTATGATAATGTGCATGTTGACAAAGTTCCTCATAAACATTGCGTATCTTTCAAATCCGTATTAATTATTCAGTTCAATAACACAATTCCCCCATATAAGAGTTTTTGTTTTTGTCGCTGATCTCAAACCCGATTTAAAACAGAAAACTTTTAATTCATTGTGCAAAGAAAGAAGTCGCAAGGTGTTAAATCACAAGATCTCGGTGGGCCATTGTGATCACCTCTTCGAGTGATAACACGGTACGGAAATTTTTAGTAATGGCGTAATTTCTACTTGTCAAATGTCAAAGAATAAAAGCTTTAAAAGTGAAAGAAGCATTCAAGTGTTTAGGCTTTTTGAAGCGGTGCAAGAAATAAAGAGTTTTCCAACAAGCTTTTATTCTTTGACATTTGACAAGTAGAAATTACGCCATTACTAAAAATGGAACGATTCACGCTTCAACAACGCATTGAAATGATTAAAATTCACTACAAAAATGAAAAAAAATTAAAATCTGGCAGTCACAGTTCGCAAAACTAAAGCATTTTTGGGTCGTCGTGAAGCACTTTGTCGGACCGCAATACAGAAATTGATGGAAACATTCGAGCTGTTGGGACAAGAAAGTGATGTGAAGAATAATACCCGTGCACGTCGCTCAAGAACAACTGAGAATATTGCTGCTGTAGCCCAAAGTGTTGAAGAAACCCCAGGTTTGTCCATTCCTCGTCGTTCATTGGAATTGGTCATTCCACAAACATCATTACACCGTATTTTGCATAAAGACTTGGGTCTTAAGGCTTATAAAGTTCAGTTAACACAAGAACTCAAGCCGGCCGATCATCAATAACGTCGTGTCTTTGCTGATTGGGTCCTTCGGAATTCCATCGAAAAATCATCTTGACTGTTGAGGCCGATTTCCACCTCGGTGGAAAGCAAAATTGTCACATCTGTGGCTCGGAAAACCCCACAGTTATTGTTGAGAAGCCTCTCCATCCTCAACGTGTGACTGTTTGGTGCGGTTTATGGTCGGGCGGGGTCATTGGACCTCAGTTTTTCGAAAATGAGGTTGGATCAACAGTTACGGTGAATGGATTGCGCTATCGAGATATGATTGATGGTTTTTTATGGTTGGAGTTGGATGATATGGATCTGGACAACGTTTACTTTCAACATGACGGCACTACATGCCACAAAAGCCACGAAACCATTTCTCTTTTACGAGAAAACTTTCCGGACCGTGTTATCTCTGGAAGAGGTGATCGCAATTTGCCACCGAGATCCATCCGGTCATTTATCTCAAAAAATAATTTTTTTCCTTATTTATTTTATACAAAAACACTTAACCCTTCGTCAGGCACATATTTTGAGCCCTTAGTTCTGGCACATGGTGTCTGGCCAGACCCCTATACATTTACATGCATTTGTATGGAAATAAGGGCTGTTTGCCGTTAAATTTTTTACTAAGATAGGAAAATATTTGTTATATTTTGTGTTTCTATTTGAAAAATTCTTTGGAATGAAAAGGGCAACCATTTTTTTGTTCTATATATATTTCTCTTTATTATGGGTAAAGTAATGACAAAATAGAAAATTATTATGAAGAATAAATTGAATTTTTTTATTCAGAATTTTGCGGAAGGCAACAAAAACATAAATAATCTACTTTTGATTGTTGCTGACAAACAGGATTGTTGCATTTGCAGCAAAAAAAAAAAGCGTATCTTACGGCGTATTTTGTCACCTTGCTGCAGGCAACTTCTGCAATCTTTTTTGGCAGCTAATGTATCTGGACCACTGCGTGAAGCCACATTAAGGTTTGCTATATTGAGAGGTCTCCCAGAGTACGCTTCAAATGCTATACGAGTTGTTGGTTGATCCACAATGTGCGAATTATTGGTGCGATTTTCAACGTTTATTTGGCTTTTTGTCCTTTTCCAAGGACTTTTTTTCAATTATTAATTTATACAATATTTTGGGAGATTACCTGAAATTACAGCCATGTACCTAAAATAGAAGTATGCTAAATTGAAGCATGAAAATGAAATATGTCTGTCCAGAACCATGTGCCAGTTAAATATACTGCAAATTCAAATTCCAGTTAAAAATTCCCTTATTTTAAATTTTCATAGTTTTGGCCAAGAATAGTGATACGTTTGTATGCCGGGTACCGAGGGTAAACATTGGAGAGTGATTGTTGGTCCGGAAAATTCTTCGCACCTCTAGAGGACCAATCACACAACTTCACACATTTAAATTGTGCTAATATGAAAATCTTCATTCAATAAATTTCCGCCACCATAAAATATGTCTTAACCCTTTTTTTTTCAAAATTTTATATGTTGTATTTTAGCACCCTTAACAACGTTTGTTCTACGACTTTTCACAATTTTGAGTTTTGGACATTTTAGGGGAGGTTTTGTGTGTTGGTTCTTTGAAGACTTTTACACGAAAAACACAAACAAACAAAATTTATATTGCTAAAAAGATACTTACATGGTTTGAATCTAGTGCACAAATAATATAAATGAATTTTATTTGGTTCTTTTGGAGCAAAAGTTTTGATTTCAATCAATTTGAAAAAGCACGATTTGTTCACTTTGAAGCTTTTGTGTGTTTTTCTGATAAACGTCAAAAATCAGGTGTTCAGCACCGAAAAGCATATGATTTTCTTTTCCGCTAGATGGCATACATTATAAAGAGAATATTTGCTGAATAAACATTGCGCAAAAAATGTAACAGTTTTGAAAAACAAGTCTCTAAAGTTGAGGTTCCTGAAGGGACCACCAGGCTATTAAGGGTTAAAAGCAGTTGCATAAACCCAAAACCCCAACACACACAATTCAATTAAATATTCATCAACTTGGAAATTTTAAAGAAAATTTGAAAAAAAAAAAATTTTTCACTTTACTCAGCAGAATTAAAAAAAAAACACTGCCAGGCAAATTTTTTGTCAACAGAAAAATACCAACAGAATTCAGGCAACATCCATTCAAAAGTTAACATTGAAACTTCTGGCAGCAGCCGCATCTCCATCGTCCAATAGTTTGCTGCTGCAGTTCATCATCACATAAAGGACCGTAATTTCATACAAAATATCACGTACTGCAAATACTAAAATTCACAAAAAGAGAAATAACTGCAAACGAATCCACTCCAACTATATGTTTGGTCGCTGCGGGTGTAGCGGCGGCATGAGCACAAATGTGGCTGACAATGGGTTGAAAAATGGCAAAAAATATTTTGTCATACCCTAAATAAATAGAATAAATTAAATATGGAATGGAAATAGTTTAAGTGACATTCAATGCATGGCCATAGATTTATTGATGCCAACAACAAAATAGGCCACAAATACTTGCACTGGGATTCCAAAATGATTTCGTAATCTTTGGAATTGTTGACCTGTTAAGATCTTACTTATTTATTTCCCTTAACATTCCATGAAGTAATAAACGGGGAATTTCTCTCGTAGCAGTGAGCGGTGCACGATATAATTTGTTTACACACACGTCCTTTCATGTTAGAGAGTCGCTTTGCTGGCGTGTATTCCAGTATGCAGGACAAAGGGCGGGTTACCTATGGCATACATACATGATGCTGACTTCGTACGGGAACGGCCAGACTTTGGCCTAGGTCTGGACTTCATACTGCCAGGACATGGCTCGGTCAATGCATTTTTGCATGAAAAATGTCTATTCGGCACTCCGGACTGTGGTGGTGGAGGGGGTCAAGAGGACTAGAGGCATAGAGTCGTAGGTACGGTAAAATATCATGAGTAAGGTTTTTACGGTCTTGCCCAGGTAATGCAGAATTCCAGCTAGATTTTTGGACTTCGGTCTATGGGAGGAGAGTTGTGACAAACTTTTTTAGAAATAGTATCTTAAAAAAGTTGTTAGGCTCTCATCCGTTCATTGGCACACTAGAGAGAAAAATCGTTCTTCAGCTGTACTGTGGAATAATCTTTCAGCAAGTGTTTGTCCTGCCTGCTTTGACATTATTAAATTCAAGACAGACATCATATATCCATATATATATCCATCTTCCAATACCCTTACCTCCCATCGCTAACACAGTGCATTGCATTTATAGGGGGATCCCCTGAGTGTTAGACAAATAAAAAAGGTCGTATTCGGAACCGTGATTGAGATTCTGGTTTTCGTGTTAAGCTTATAAAACCGTTTTTCAACTGTAATATATTTCAAAATCATTTTTGAAACTTTTCAAAAATATTTAATTGTAAGGCGCGAAAAAGCTAAATATCTCAAAACTACCAAAAGTCAGATGTGACTTTCTTCCTTAGGAGGGCAGTATCGGCGTTCCGAAATCAAAAAGATTTCCAAAGCATGTTAACTAAAATAGCGTTAATCTAAAATTAATAAATTATCATACGAATATGTTTACGTATGTTTACTTCGTGAATACCCCAAATAAATGTATTGTCAGTGTACAAGACTTGTATGTTCCGGTTACTATAGGAGTATGAATTTATACTCACTCCAACTTGAAAGTTCCACGGATTTGCATAAGTAATTATCATAAGATAACAAATAAACATAAAAGTACAGCGACTATTTCATCAACAACATTGTCGTTATCAGCGTCGCCGTCAATAGTGTCATAGTTGTGTTCAATAGAATTCATTCCAATCGAAAAGGAAATTTCCACAGACGACGACAACAAACAAACAAACAGCGGCAGTGATCATCGTTGGACAACAATGAAATCGGAAATGAAGGAAAGCGAAAATGTTATGAATGAATGAAAATTGGCGCTATTTCTGTGCACAATTGTCAACACATGACAGTGGAGCAAAATACGTTATTCGTTAGTCCACAGCAGCAGCAGCCGAATTTAATGATAGTCTAATGGGACGACGGCCAATTGTATTCAATAGGCAAACGCAGTCATCAACGCCACCAGCACCATTATCATCGGCAATGATGAATACTAGGCACCGTCACCGGCTTCAGTGTTCCCCGTCATTTTTTTCATTGTCGACATTTAATGGAACAGACGTGGACAGACCGACACACCGACAGACAGTCGCAGTTTATGGTGTTCCGTTGAATATTTCAAATAATGTTTTATTACTTAATATTTATGACGTCTTCCTTATCGTTTAATTGTCTCCAATAAAAGTTCGTGTGCCGAAATTTTGAATAGGTCTCTTTTTTTCACAGCACATTCACAGCAGCCGCAATTTATTTTTTTTTTTTCTCTTTGGCCATTCATGCCGTCGTTTGTACTTTTTACGAGCACAGTTGTTAAACACCGTTTAAATGACAACCCAATTGTGGCCTCCAATGTGTATACGATCTCTGGATGGTGTTGTGGCTTTACGGACCTGTCTGTCTGTCTGTCTATTCCCCTGGACCGAACAATAGTAATTAGCAAATTTATTTTTGTGGGTGTAACCGTTGGGTTAAGCCCCTCTCCGTTTTAAAGCCCAAAGTTGAATGTACAGAACGTTTAGATAATGTTTGCATTGTTTTTATGTATTGGCAGCCGGCAATAGAAATTCGAATGCATATATTCTTTCAAGAGTGAAATGATAATAATTGTGTTTTTCTATATGAGAATTTACAGGGCGGGGCTGGACGAGCAACGCACAGTGGTCGAATAGCTGAGGTGGTTTTTAGCTAAAGTCTGAATGATGGGAAAGAGCTGAGCAATGAGGCTCCAAATTAAGAAACAACAGAAGATCGCATTATCAGCCGCAGAGCTGATGTCGTTAGGCAGAGCTGATGTCGTTTGTATGAAATTATTTTCCATTAACCGGAAGGATTGTACTTTGAAATACAAAAAGAAATATGAGAAAATATCCAGTAGTTTTTCTTATAGAATTTTCAAAAAAAAAAAAAAGTTATTTGGCGGACCCTGTAGAATGCTTCAGCTAAGCAATCTTAAAATCGACAAACAAAAATCTTATAAAATTTATACCGATAAAGAAAAAATATAACTCAAATACTGGTTGAATTTGATGTGGACTAAAATTTGCATCACGATATTTGTTTAATGCCACTAATCAGGATTACTTCCGATTACCATGAACAATCAGAAAGAATCAATAGTAATCTCTGAAAGTGGTCGGATTATTTTCTAATTACTTTTGAGGGTTTTTGATTATTTATAGTAAGATTATGAGATTATTTGCAATAAGTCTTGAAAAACTGAATATAAACGTAGTTTAATAATTACTGCACCTCTACAAAAAATGGAATTTAATTAGTAATTATTACGATTGCTAATCATTACAGCTACGATTTGGACACCCGATAAATATCACAAGTTATCCTTTTTCCATAAAAAGTCTAGTTTTTATTGATTCCGGATTTAACAAAAATCCTTCTGGATTTTCGAATAAAAAACTGTTTTTCAAGCTCAATACACTTAGTACAACTTTTCTGCAATTTTTGTATCCCTTCCCAAAAATGGGATTTTTCGAGGTCCATAAAATTGGAATTTGTTTGATCATAATTTCATCGTTGGAGCTGAATCCACCGAGCCATTTCTTTAGGTATGGAAATAGAAAATACTCACTAAATCTGGAGAATATGGCCGATGATTTATGCAATTTTACCATTGAGACTGCAGACGTGCATTATCTTGATGAAAAATAACTTTTTTCTTGGCCATATGGGGTCGTTTTTTTAAATTCCCGTTAAATCGGTCCAACAAGTTATTGTCTTTCCCTTTAGAAGGTAATCAAAGAGGATTATCCTGCGTGCATCCCAAAAAAACGGTTGCCATCACCGAATTGGTCGACATTTTCGGGTGTATTGACCTCAATTGGCCGTCCAGAACGTTCAGCGTCATTTGTACTTGTACGACCACAAGGAATTATTTACCTTATATTCGTTTCATGGTGTTCCTTTTCGAAAATGTTACGCTCAACTGCCTCTGATGAATTCCACATTATCGTGAATATTTTGGCACAATGCAAATTCTTCTTGGTATAGGTCATGTTGATAATGGCATCATCGTATATTGAGAAAATGCTTTACTCGTGATTTATATGAATTTCAAGTCTTTACGTAATTTTCATTAATAATGTTACAGCAAAAGATGTTTTCCTTTTGCTATAATAAATAAAAATAAAATGTTACACACATTTGCTAATTAAATTCTTCGTTTTTTCTTTCTCTTTTATTTACAGTGAAGTTACAGAAGGTGCCTTACAAGTGTGGCGTGCATTACCGGAACGCATACGACAGGATCCAAGTTTAGCATCGTTTCGTCAGGAGCATGAACGTTTACATGGTAAGTGAAAAGTGACAAATAAAATTACTAAAACTGACAGAAGAATTTCTAAAATAGCTCCGGTTACATCAAAACTATTTTAATCAAAGGCAATATTTTTGGATTACTCACTTAATCTTCGAATATTTAACCCTCTACCCGGCAAGACCGCCCTGAGTTTTGTTTCATAAAAAATATTATCCCCCTAACCGGCCAAACAGAAATACTGGAAAAAAAATATTTTTTTGGAAATTAAACACAATTGATGAAGTCTCCTCAGAGCGGTTTTGCCTGTTAACGAGTTAAGGTTCTGATGGAACCAAATAAAGCTTCGCCTGCAACACAGTGTTTGTAAATTAGATTAGACTGGTGGAATAGAAGCGAATCTGTATCTTGATTCCACAAAAAAAAAACTCTGAATATTATAATGGAACATAAATACAAATTTGGTTTGCAACTTTGGACCAAACTTAAGCCAGAACACACTTCAGCTAGGCGTTTTTGAAATTTCAATCAAATCGGAAGGGCAATTGCAAATTCAGAATGCAACTTCCTTTGGGTTAAGTTCTAGATTGGATCGCACACCTTAGATTTCTGGGGTTTTTTTTTACAGAAGTCCAAACCTGAAAAGGGAGGCAACCCTGAATGGCTTCTACGCCCTTTCCGACTCCATTTCGAAAATATTAGAAGTTGACATTCTCAGCAACATCCTTATTATCCCCAGTATGATTGTCCTAGAAAAGCTACAATAGAGGCCGCACAAGTTTTGGGGGAGTTATTTTTTCATCGATCCTTTTTGAACATTTTTATAAGAACAAATTGCCCATACCGAATAACGGACACCCTAATGTTCACCATGAGATCCTCAGCACGACCACAGCCGATACAAAGAATGAAGTAGTGACAAAAATTATTGTAGAGAATCCTCTATTCATTATTTTACAAGTTTGCTGAGAATGTCAACTTATTTTGGCTTATGTTCTCAAATGTCGATAGTTGATATATCTGACAACCGGTAGTTAAGATTTTCAACTTGTACAAATATTTCCTTATATGATTTCTTCACAAAATTGATTTATTGAGACGTTGGATAAAATTGTAAAACAAAACTTGTTTTTTTTTTGCTCAAAAATTGATTTTCTACTTTTTTTTTAAATATGTGAGCCCACAAAGCGTCTTTTTCTGATGCCCAAGGACCATGTTGCTCTCACATACGGTTCTTTACAACCTTCAAAGTCGTTCGCTGCATTTAAGGCAGCATTCAAACCCCGGATGTCTTGCGCGACTTACGTCCGAAATTCTTCAAACCGACTGGGAGCCACAGCATTGTGATTCATTCGCTCAACATGTCCCTGCCAACCTCATCGTATTGTTCGTAGAATCATTAATTTACAATTTGCTGGAGTTTCCCACGAATTCAAACACATTCACATATCGAACCCATTAGCCTACACTCATGTAAGAGAAACTTTATTATTTCTGATTCTGGTCCGCGCTTTAGTATACAATACTTCGATGACCCTCAGAGGATGTTCGACTTTGTAAATACTGTAAATAATGTAAATCTGTAAATACTTGCCTAATTACAATTGCGCAGTACTTCTTTCACTGTTACACCCTACCGAGATGCGTTATGGGCAGCATTCTGCTCATTATGAAATCACTCAGGCCACGTTATCCAATGACAAAGTAATTTTTTTAACAGTTCGTTATTTGACCGCACTTGGACTGATATTTGACTTTTTAATAAAATTTTCCTCTATTCGCCCTACTCATGTAGAGGGTCCGCCAAATGACATTTTTTTTGAAAATTCTATAAAAAAAACTACTGGATATTTTCTCAAATAATGATGGAAATATCATTAGCTGTCCATTGCTTTGCGACGTCTATCATTTTCTGTGTATTTGTTTGTATTACAACCTAGTATTCATAGGCTATTATCCAGTTCCCCATCAGTCACCAAATCTATAAACATTAAAACCCAGTCTGTGTGTACTAGTGTCACACTATCTCCCACAAGTAGACTCTTATTTATGTCCCATTCCACGATGTTGTACAAACGTCAGGTTTTCTTAAAATCCCCCTCCTTTAATTTGTTCATCAATACTAACACTAATAATCTAGCATAATGCCGACATAACAAACATCTTATCAACACTTCCGGCTTTATAAGAAATTCAATATCCGGCCACAAATATTGGCTATTACTTTAAGAAGGATTCGCAACGAATGCGTCTATGGCAGAAGCCGCTGTCCATGTTAATTGTGCCACAGTAAAATAATAAAAGAAAATTGTTTAATAACTTTTTCAACGAACCACGAACATCAATTAAACTTAAATAAGACTTGCGCCTAAATAAACATACAGGAGGGCACGTGGCTAATTGGTCCCACCACTAAGCAACATGGCATGGCAAACTGGCTGGCAAACAAAAACACAAGTTGTGAACATTCTCAGAAACACCCAGTCCCAAGAGATACACAGTCCTTCCGGTCTAATGTAGGGTTTTCTAGGACAGACAAATATAAATCATGTATTAATTGCTATTTCATAAATTTGCATTCTTCTCGGACAGGCTATGAACTCCCCGATGTTGACCCATTGCCCAACGATGATATCGATGACCATGGCCACGACAATGGGAAAATTGTCGATGGTGGCGTTGGCATTATTTGTGGCACCGGACATGATAAAAATTCAAATGCTTTCTCGCAAATTGGCATTAATGTCACAAATGAAATGGGGCAAGTGCGTATTTTGGATGGACGTGATGTCGAGAATAATAATGAGGATCAACAGGACGAGACGGAACATCATGCCTATTCCAAGGTGAGTACGAAATTCGGATTTATCTTTTTTGTATGTGACTATAATGCTGATCCTTCGTTTTCCATTTAGATTAAACAATATTTGATATGGTTTAAGATAGCCGTACTGCTAGTGGTATGGGGCGTATTCACGGCATTCCTAATGTCCACCAACGAGCATGTGGACGAGTTGAAGCTGATAAGTATACCAAGGAACGGCACCGAACGAGGTAAGCGATTTATATTATTTTTAAATAACAAGATAAAACGATAACAGCGATTCGATCACAAGATTACCGATGTGGCACTTGAAGTTGGCTTTACAATTGATTTGCTCCTCAATTCAGATTATTTTGTTGAATTAATTAATTATTGTGATTATTTCTATTATTATGATTGTTTTTATTAATCGCTTATTTTGATTTATTAATTATTTTGATTATTGTCATTATTTTGCTTCTTTTGACTATTTTTAATATTTGATTAATTGGTCAAGGGATTATTTTGATAATCTCGTTTAATTATTTACTTTGATTATTTTTAATATTCTGATTATTTGAATATTTTCATTAAATGAGAATTTTATTATTATTCAAATAACTAAATTATTTTAATTAATCGCTTGATTCGAAAATTTTCTTTATTTGATTAATTAGTCATTTTCATAAATTATTACGATCATTTTCTATTAAGTTAATTATTAATTAATTAATTAGTTTGATTAGTTTTATAATTTTGATAAATTAAAGTAATCTTCTGATCATTAATTGATTATTTCTATTATTTCGATAATTTTGTTTAATTATTTATTTTGATTATTTTTCTTATTCTGATTAATGTATTTCGATTAGTTAAATTATTTGATTGACGAATTATTTTGATTAATTGGTAATATGACAATTTGATGATAAATTACTTTTTTTTTGGTAATTGATTACACTGTGCGACATCCACAATCGGTTTGGGATGAAACCACCGGGGAAAGTTATATCGGTCAAAAAAAGGTCATACGTGTCCCAGCGTTTCGTTGGGTCTCATCTAGGAATCGAGATATATCGATTTGAAGTTAGTAAGTATCGTATAGGGGAATTTGTCACGTTTTTGGCTCTTTTGTTTGACATAACTTGAGAACCACTAGTCCGATTTAGCTGAAATAAATTTTAAAAAACCAAGAATTACAATTCCCTTAATCTGTTCATATATTATTTTCTTTTACAAGTAATAGTTTCCAAGTTAAAAATAAGCGCATGAAGAACAAATTTTTTTTTTTTTTATTTTTTTTTTTTAAATACATGTATTTACATTTTAATAGGACTTGACACTTTTTACCGCTTTGGATTTTTTATGAATTAAAAAAAAAAAATTTAAATTTTTAGGCAAAAATAATTTTTTTTTTTCATACATTTATTTATAATTGCGAAACTGTTGCTTAAGTAGGAAAACGGTTTAAGAACAGATTAGAGGAATTGTAATTCTTAAATTTGTTTCAGCTAAATCGGACTAGTGGTTCTCGAGTTATGTCAAACAAAAGAGCCTAAACGTGACAAATTCCCCTATACGATACTTACTAACTTCAAATCGTTATATCTCGATTCCTAGATGAGACCCAGCGAAACGCTGGAACACGTATGACTTTTTTTTTACCAATATAACTTTCCCCGGTGGTTTCATTCCAAACCGATCACTGACCCTTACCATTTGTCGCAGAGTGTTATTTTCCACATTTCAACTATTTTTCCTGAGTTAAAAAATGGCCGATATTCTTTTTGATGAATTTTTTTTCTAATCGCAATTTTTCGAGCATAAATTAACCTAACTTGAAAACATATTGGACAATAAATTTTTAAAAATTTAATAATTATAAATCTTTGCGTGTGGCGTAATTGATTCCGAATTAGAGTTTCAGAGTTATTAATAAAACAAAGTTCGTAATTTTTTGTTTTGTCGAAAATGACAAAAAAAATTTCCATTTTCAGTAGTTTATAATAAAATCGATGGAGAGCATTCACAATTTAGTGAAGCCACCCATACTAAATTGGGTTATATCATATAACTTATATGATTCCAGAATGGTCCTTTACTATATTGTGAATAAAATGCGGTCCGACAAGGTGCTTCACGACGACCCAAAAATGCCTTAGTTTTGCGAATTTTAATAATTTCAAAGCGTGTATCGTTCCATTTTTAGTAACGGCGTAGTTTCTAGTTGTCAAATGTCAAAGAATAAAAGCTTCAAAAGTGACAGCTACTGAAATACAACTCTTGTTCGTGGTATTCAAAATAACACCTCTTGTTGGAAAACCCTGTATGAGAAATTATTGAAAACGGAGAACTATTTGTCACATTCGACGAAAACAAAAATTTAAAATAATTAATTTTTTTTTACTGAATTTTCTTCATCAAAAAAATTACAAAGAAACACTTTTTTTTGTTAATAAGTCTGAATCTGAATACCTCGGATTCCAGTGTACTAACGGCAAGGATTTAAAATACTTTAGTGATACATTTTTTTTAAATGTATTTCAAAAGAAGCGGATTTTTCTTTTTCCAGTTATGACAATTTATTATTCGAAAAATTTTAATTTTTTAAAAAAAAACATAAGAAAAAAAAAATATTGTCGACCATTTTTGTACTTAGGAGACCACGTTGCATCAGAATTGTATGGCGATTATTCATTACAGACACTTTTTGTCACATAGTGTTATTAATTGTTCTGGTAATTTTGATCATTTTGAATAATTCATCACCATGATTAGTTTTTACGATTTACTGATTATTTTGATTTATCAAAATACAGTCCAATTCGGTTAAGCGGAAATTAGAAAACTGAAGAAATTTGTTTCACTTATGCGGGATTTTTAATAAAAAAGGACTTCGGATAATTGAACCTTCTTCCATTTAAACGAATTGAGTATGTACTTTAAAAATTGTTCTATGAAACGAAGATAGAAACTTGTGGCATAACTATTAAAATACATGTACCAGTATGTTAAATTTAAATTCAATATTAATGAGTTTGTATGAAAATAGTCACTTATTTTCATTGCATGGTTGAGTTGTCTTAAATGTGATTGATCGATTACTTTGTTGAGGTCATTTGTATTGCCCAAGGCTTAATAATTGTCCCCAAAAAAATATTCTCATTATATAAATTTATTCTAATGTCTCCTTCTTAGTAGGTTTAATAGAACTTATTAGGATGATCTCATAATAAATTCTATTTAACCTACTACAGCATTTTCAAACGTTTCCATTGTCCATATACGACACCTCCTCAATTACTACTTGGTCTGTCAATTTTCCTCTCTTATTGTGTGTCGCTCCTTTTGCACCGAAACCGTTTCTGCCATGAATATTTCTTATCACAATACAGTCTAACCCGGTGACTTTAACTATAAGATCGGTTTAGCATATACCAAGGGATTGAAAATATTCCAGTGAATATTCAAATGTGTCCAGTATTTTAAGGACCAAATCCTATTGGTGACTGGTTGCTACGTGCCTCCTCAGTCGAGACACTCTTAATGATGATGGGATCAGTCTATTCTGATCCCATATACACTTCGCTTTGTTTTACTGTAAATGGAGTTTATCGCTTAGTACAAAATCGTAGTCACCGAAATTCTTCACTAGTCCCGCTGCCACCTGTTGTTCTTGAAATTCAAATTTCTGATTTAGGTTTTGGATGACAAATGGCTTTTCGCTACTGTTGCCATTTTTTGGGTCAGCACGAACCGCGGAATTCGAACATTCTAACAGAACATGAACAGAACCCCATCTTCCAGTTTAAGAATATGTTTCTAGCTTAAGAAGAATCTGGTAATATTTTTTTTATTTGACCAACACTCGGGAGATGACCCCTAGAAATGCAATGCACTATTTTATCGATAAGAAATATGACCATTGAAAGTAGGAATCCCCTCTTTCCTACTTTGTTGTTGACAGTTGACTTGAATTTGAGAATACACTTGCGGAAGAATCTTCCACAAACGAACAGTTCGGCTGAAGAACGACATTTTTATAGTGTGTCGTATTTGAAGCCCCTGCCCATGTATGAGAGTTATATTTGATTTGAGCTGATCTCGCTTATATTAGTAAGGTAAATTGGTTAGACGGAGACATTGGGTAAGGTCTTTTCCGATTTCCTTTTCCATTTCGATACATTGTCTCAACATGGACCCCTGATAAATCTGAGTAGCAGACTATCCCATGAAGTAAACCATGCTGGCCTTATCCCTATAACCCGCAAGAGTGCCTCAAGGCACTCCTTCAGAAGCACATTCGTTTATAGATTTCAAAAATTTGGGGCTTACAGGGTTTATCAACATTTGTAATCCAACAATCGAATCTAATTCCACTACTTATTCGAAGATAATTCGGTTGATCTAATTTTCATATTTATTGCCAACTTTCCAGTTTTCCCCATAACCACCGCCGAACTGACCCGAATAGGTCTAAGCCTAACCGGACCCTTCCGCCTGCAAGAATCGGACGCCGTCAAAGATGCCTTACAACGGGCTCCACCCCTTTTAGAGATCTTCGTGGAACGTAGTTATTTCAACGAGAGCGGTGAAAAAACCTATGACGAAATTGTATCGCAAATCTGGCGGCTGGACCTGGTCTATCCGGAATACATGGATACGACACGTGAGACCCACAAAGTCCATCAGTTCGAAGTTAAGCCGTTGGTGGGCGAATTCCTAAACAATACAAATCTTACCGAGCTGACGCTGCATTTTGTGTCGAGCATAGATGCGGAGCTGCCCGTGCAACTGAGCATAGATGAGTCGCCGATTTACAAGAAGGACGGTGTCATCTATGCCGCCGTCGTTCTGTGTGGCCTGTATGTGATGATTATCTGGGAAATTGTAAATCGTACCTTTGCTGCCATCATTGCATCGACCTTGTCGGTGGGCATTTTGGCTGCCCTGAATTCGCGTCCCTCGATGGTCACCATTATGGGTTGGATCGATGTGGAAACTCTGCTGCTGCTGTTCGGAATGATGATTTTGGTGGCCATCTTGTCGGAGACGGGTGTTTTTGACTATTTGGCAGTTTATGCTTATAAGGTAAGTTTATGCTTTGGTTAATACCGTAGAGTGTATGATAATGATGGAGGGTCCTTACAGATCACCAATGGTCATGTGTGGCCTCTGATCAACTGTCTGTGTCTGTTTACGGCGGTGCTATCGTCGTTCTTGGACAATGTCACCACCGTTCTGCTGATGACACCCGTTACTATACGCCTGTGCGAGGTTATGTCCCTGAATCCGGTTCCTATACTGATGTGCATGGTCATCTATTCGAATATCGGTGGTGCCTTGACGCCCGTGGGTGATCCGCCAAATGTCATTATTGCCTCGAATAATTTCATATCGAAAAATGTACGTTGAACCGTAAGTAATGAATATGCTGTCCACAATTATAGTCGACCATTTTTCCAGGGTGTCAATTTTGCCGTTTTCACACTGCACATGCTGCCCGGCGTGGCCATGGTCATGGTTCAAACGTATCTGCAGTTACGTTACAAGTTCCGCAATATCAGTGATTTGCAATTCAAAGACACGCCCGAAGTGGAGGAACTGCGGCATGAGATACACGTGTGGAAGAGAGCCGCCGCCAGTCTGTCATCGTACTCCAAGGATGAGGAGCTGGTGCGTCAGACGCTAATGAAGAAGGTGAATCGTTTGAAGAGATCGCTGAAGAAGAAAATGTCCACAGCTGTGGAGCCGGCCATCAACTACCAGCAAACCTTGGAAAATTTACAGGCTAAGGTATGGAATTACTTTCGCTGTCTCCGTCTCTCTCAGACAAACAGTTTTTCTTTATCAATCGTTTCTCTTCCCCCCCAGTATCCGATTCGCAATAAGCCTTTGCTGATCAAATGCTCCTGTGCCCTGGTGTTTGTGATCAGTCTCTTCTTTTTGCATTCTGTTCCTGAGCTGCAACGTCTTTCGCTGGGTTGGACCGCTCTGTTGGGCGCCATATTTCTGATCATTTTAGCCGACATCGAAGATATGGAAGCCATTTTGGCCCGTGTTGAATGGTCCACACTTCTGTTCTTTGCCGCTTTGTTTATTCTAATGGAGGCTCTGTCCGAATTGGGTCTAATCGAATGGATTGGCAATATGACGGAAAATATTATTCTGGGTGTGGGCGAGGAGTCACGTTTGATGGTGGCCGTCTTAATTATTCTATGGGTGAGTAGCGGTTGGCCTCGTTGTTTGTCCTATTTTTTTTAATTGCATTTCTTGTTTATCCTGCGGCAGGTTTCTGCCATAGCCTCAGCCTTTGTCGACAATATACCATTGACCACGATGATGGTCAAAATCACCATATCATTAGCTCAAAATAGTACGCTGAACTTGCCATTACAACCGTTGGTTTGGGCGCTGGCATTTGGAGCATGTTTGGGAGGTAAGTTTGCAGCTGATTTTATATATTCCATTGATAATGTCAGGTTATGTGCGATACAGTAATTAGATTAACAATTTATTATGCTAGAATCGATTAAAGCCCACTGGCTCTGAAATTAAGAAGAGAGGGCGAAAAGTGTGAAATTAGACTCTACGACGTTAGACTTCCATACAGAATGGAATCGGTGTGGTCTTCTCTCTGGCTCCTACGTGAAAGTCTTCACGGCTGGCTCTGAAATGATTTGCGAAGTTGGCGCGGGAATATTTTCAAGTGAAGCTGGAACACTACTACTACTCCAGAATGTCTACAGCGTCTTCCAGGCAGACGTGTTTTGCCACAATGGAAGCCTGTCTGCCATTACCGCATCAACGCACTACTGAGCACATCTGTACCACTCTGAGATATATGTCGGGGAGATCAGGAAGACACTCCTGGTATTATGAAATCTTTACAAGACTTCGGTCATGTACATTTAACTGAGCAAACTCCTACCATTACACTGAAATGGCAGCACTACTTCCGACTCCTCAGAGCACGAGCAGTGGGATGACAGCGACACAACTGACTAGAGATCTTGCGAAGACATGACGAACACTGGGGTGTGATTTTGCGAGACATCTTGCGGATACAATCTGAGTTACTCGGTATTGATGGCAATGATTCGGGTGATTTGAAAGACAATCCTCGTTTCATGAGGTCTGGCCAAGGTTCTAACCTTCCCATCGAAGAAAATATATCTTGCGAAGGCTTTCTGAGTTACACGCATATTGAAAGGAGGAGAAAACTTTCGAATACACTGGGTACTGCATTAACGGAGGAGAGTTTTTGCACTTAGATAAATCGTCGAACTGAAGAGAGATCTGGCGGAGACACTTTGGTTTTTACGCAAATAGAACGGAGGAGAGATCCTCTGAGACAGTGATTGGCTCCGTTTTAAGGGAACTGACGACAGATCTTTCATAGGCATTCGAAGATATGTGAAGAATGAGTCTGAGTTAGCGGAAGAAGGCACTGAGATTACACTCTAAATTAATATAATGCTCTGAGCTCTGGTGGGGACCAGCGTTTGAAAATGCTACGCTACTTCGTAGTATTTTGTTTTGCTCTCGCTACCACTCTTTCTTTGAACAGAGCCGTAGCAGAGCCATAGCCGAAAAATGAAAAAGTATATGCTCTGCTCTGCTTGTAGTTATGTCGCGTCATAAACTATAGCAATAGAAGCAGGCAAAAATCAAATGATGTGCTCTGCGTAGCCATAGCGTGAGCTGAAAACTGAGAGCGAGATGAGAGCAGATCAAGTGAAATTGTTTTTATTTACTATGGCTCTTCTGCATTTTTGTTTTTGCTAAAAGTCTGTGCTTGTTTGCATGTTTTTGTTTTCAATTTATTAACCTACACATGAATAAAATAAAGATCACAGAATTGTAGCAAAAACAAAAACATGCAAACAAGCACAGACTTTTAGCAAAAACAAAAATGCAGAAGAGCCATAGTAAATAAAAACAATTTCACTTGATCTGCTCTCATCTCGCTCTCAGTTTTCAGCTCTCGCTATGGCTACGCAGAGCACATCATTTGATTTTTGCCTGTTTCTATTGCTATAGTTTATGACGCGACAGAACTACAAGCAGAGCAGAGCAAATACTTTTTCATTTTTCGGCTATGGCTCTGCTAGGGCTCTGTTCAAAGTGGGAGCGGTAGCGAGAGCATAGCAATATTTGTTAAGCTCTTGCTGCTACGGAGTAGTAAATGGAATCACTGCTGAAATGTATGTTCGCAAGAAGTGTGGCGAGGACTCGCCCTATTACATTAACACTGACTTTTCGGTAACTATTCGAACAATCTGGAGATCTTTCACATGCCCTTCGATCGGGTCCGCATAAAGAGATTAGATTGGTCAAAAACAAAATTGTGAGACTGCTTTGAATTTACATACTTTCTTCAGTTGGTCTTGGGAACAATACCAGCTGGTTTCGGTTTTATATACATTATCTGTCGAAACCAGTGGTCTTCACGAAGAGAGCAGCCACATGGAAACATAAAGAACTTAATGACAACTGTTTGATTTTACTCAAGCCCTTTAGTGCGTATTTTAAACCATTGAGGCTGATTGCGGAGTTTTTTTTACAAAAAAAACGCATTTCTCTAAACAAAAGTAAAATTTCAATAACGTCTGTCGAACCATTAAGGCTGGTTGCTATAATTTAATTCTCTAAACCAGTGGTCTGCAAATAGAGAGCCGACAAAAGGAAAATATAAAACACGTATTTTGATATATTAAAGCTGGTTTCAGAACATTCATGATAAACCATTGACGTTCTAGACAAGGATATAAAGGACACTCAAAAAAAAAATATGAAAAAATTATGATACCTGTATATTTTTATTCATTACCTTACATTGGTGGTCAATTTGTGTCGCTAGGAAAACGCGGACAGAGTTTACTTTTTTTTTAACCTCAACTGATATTTCATATTTAAACGAGCACAGTTCTTTGAGAGTGTTCAAAATTGACTTTCTAAAGTTTGTGAATAATTATGTGGTATTTTAGCATTTACCTAGTATAGTTGAACAGGATCGACGAAGCTTTCTTATTTCAAACTTGAAGCAAACTTTAGGAGCACAATATTTAGTCTAAATCAAGGGACAATGGTAAATTTCTTTTTATCGTTGTTAAACGTTTCTCAATTGTTTCAATTTTCCGGGAATGTGAAGATTTTGAGTTACTTTATGGGATAGGGTCGTTGGTTTGTTTGAAAATAACGTAATATTAATGGAAAAACTTAGTGAAAAACCATGCCTATAGCAGGTGACAGCGGACGGAGTTTACATTTTACATGTTTAACCCTAGAAAGTCATCCTTATTTTTTGTACACTAACGTCATCCTTCGTCATTTTGACTACGGCCTATTTCAAGACGCTATAAATAGCATTGTGGGCAAAAATTGGAACCGATGTTAAGTCTATTTTTTTATTTAGTTTATTTTTAATCAATCTAGGCCCATCAACAGTTTGCAAACGACTAACGCTATACGAAAAATGAGGTCAAAACAAACGATAAAAACACATGTTAACTCGAAAATAAAATTGCGCGTCGTCATTTTGACGAAGGATGACGGTGCAGGGTTAAAAGCAACTTTCAAAAATGGTCACCGTTGGGTTTGCGAATGTATGGAAATGCTTGATAATTTATATGAAACAGAAAATAAAATATCATATTATAGATTTTTCATTTACGTATAAAATTATATAGCTGTGACCGTTGAGTGCAACATTGTTTATTTTCACCCATATCCTGTTTATTGTTACTTACCAACTGAATACACATTTTTGAACCATTGAGCCAGCCTGGTTATATGTGTGTCCTTATCGCGACATAACAGAGAGCAGCCTAAAATATTATACGAATGGGTTTACGTATTAAATTATTTCACAGCTTTTGTGGGATATTTAGTTTTCTAGCGAAAATAAAATGACGGTTAATAAATTTTAGTTTATTTCTCTCACGCCGTTGTGATTTTTGTCGACATGTAAAATACCAATTGTGTTTCTTCTTAGAGGATGATGAGCGACAACCACATTTCTACACTAAAAGAAAAATAATAAATTCAAGGAAAACGTACACATATTGAGTAAATTTGATCTTCATATGGCACCGAGTACCAAATTTACTCAATTTAACAACTAAATACACTACACTAGGTATCAATTAAAAAAATCCCTA
Source organism: Hydrotaea cyrtoneurina (assembly GCA_958296145.1). NCBI lineage: Eukaryota > Metazoa > Arthropoda > Insecta > Diptera > Muscidae > Hydrotaea > Hydrotaea cyrtoneurina. The sequence continues at coordinate 41,939,229 of OY282514.1, read as the reverse complement.
TATGGTTTATATTTAATGGAGAGCTTAACTGGGGTCTACACCAACAAATTATTTGAATTAACATAATAGTGCTGTTAACTGAGCATTTGTAATTTCACTGTGAACTAATTGTTCTTATTCTCTCTCTCTCTCTCTTTATATTTGTTACCTAGGCAATGGTACTCTCATCGGAGCTTCGGCGAATGTTGTCTGTGCTGGTGTTGCTGAGCAACACGGCTACAAATTCACATTCTTGCAGTTCTTCAAGTAAGTTCGGAGTAGGCTCAATAACATGTCGAAGGACCATATTTTTAATTTGTGCATTTCTCTCTTTATTACTTTTGAACAGAGTTGGTTTCCCCGTGATGATCGGTAGCATTATTATAGCCACCGGATATCTGTTAGTAAGTCATGTGCTCTTCTCATGGCATTGATGAACGGCCTAAAGGGAGAATTGTTAACGGTCAGTTCTTCTGTTTCATCTGTCGATCAACGACGCCAACAAAAATAATTGTAGTTGCAAATTTACCTCGTATAAATGTTAAACATTTTTTTAACATAACAAAAACAAAAAGTAACCATAATAATAATAATAGAAACAAGAAAATGATGATATTTAAGTGGACAAAACAAAAAACTGAATAACCAGAGTTACTAACAACGAGCTTCAACCAGAGCTTTGATGGCTGGCTGGCACATCCGAACAAATCGCCTCCAGAGGACTAGGTCATAGTCGAAAATTGTCCAAAAAAAAAAAACCGGAGTCCGAAAATAATATATCAATCACCACAAAATGCCACGATGTGAAAATTTAGTGTTAGAATGTGAGGAAGAATACAAAAGAAAAAACAAAAGCTAAACGAAATACAAAGAATTTCATAAGTAGGGAATATCAATTCATTAATTAAATCGAATTAATTAATTAGTTAATTAACAGAAAATGATTGTAAAACAAACTAAAAAAAAAAACAAAATATATCCATGTATATTTTTAAGATTAACAAACAAAATTCTAGAAGATGATTGAAGTAGAAAAAAAAAATACAAAAACAAATGTGAATGTGAACAAAAACCATAAAACAAAAAAATATTATGAAACTATTTTTACACTTGTTGTTATTATGTATTTTATTTTTAGAAAATAAGTCCCAAACAAACAATTGTAATGCCTCCACGTCCCGTTCAAAATGTTCAGCAGAAATACTTTCAGATTGTAACATAAATAGAAGACAAGATAATCATAACCAAGAGGGCTGTAGACATTTAAATTGACTAGCAAATGTTCAGAAACGAAATTTATATGCAAGTGATTTTTATAAATTTCATAAATTTTTTAAAGTTTGTGTTAAAAAAATTTCCAAATCTGTCAGAAATTACCAAAATATTCTGCGAAAATCTGGCGCTCTTATGTTAATATGGCCAAAATGATGCTCTGTTTGTTTTTTAGAAAATCTCTCATGCTAAGTTGTCAGGAAAATCTGCCCAAAAAGTCGTGTTTTTTTTTGGTAAATCCAACAAACAAATATTTCAAAAGTTAATGCCTGTTTCCATAAAAAGAAATTTGTTCGTTCGTTACAAATGGTCAAAAATGAACGCACAATAAAATGGATTTTTATCGGAAATAAATGCTTATTCTTTTGGGATTGTGTTCCGTATGGCGATATCTAACGTATATCTGAAAACCAGAATTGAATAATGTCTGAAACCCATTTTATAAAGCTTCCAATATTAACGATTTGTACCGAACGAACCAATTCGTTTAATGGAAACAGGCAGTAAATGGAAACACCTTGAATAAATAGCAATTTCCCAAAAAATATTTAACGAAACATTTGAAAATTTTAGTAAAAAAAAATTCCTTAAAAATTATATTATTTTGAGATTCATTCATCCATTGAAATTATAAAAAACAAATCATCAAAAATCGTAAAGAAAAATTTAAGTTCATTGAAATTTGAAACGATCGAATTATTAAGATTTTTCATTTGTAAAAAAACCATAAAAAAAAATTGGAATTGCTTTGAGTGAGATTTGTTTTTGTGGGCTGTGTGAAAAATATTGTGTCCGTTTTGAGTCCGTTTCAAATGTTCTCTAATTAAAATTTTTCCAGAAATTAATATTTTAGCTAAAATACAGTTTTGAAAATTATGAAATTACAATTTCAAATTGCAAATTTATTAAAATTGAATCCAAACTATCGAAATAAACTATTTGCTTATTAAAAAAAATATTTAAAATTTCAGAAATTGCAACGATCGAATTGTTAAAATTCGATGAAAAAAAATTTCAAGAAATTAATTTAAAATATGACTTTGTCGTTTCGTAACAAATGTAACTCTGATTTCGTTTCTGTAAAAAAATATTATCCCATTGGAGGGAAATATTTTCAATTTTTTTACTTTCAAATCTGATCAATTATTCCGTATAAGCCAAGAATATTTTCACACTTTCCATATCAGTATCGAAAATGGTAATTTCTATGCCAGAGGCTAAAGAAAATATTTGACTTTGTGACACTGAAAAAAAATCCCATTAACACAAATCTGAAATAGTAATACAAATATGGAAAATTAATAAAAAGCTATGAACAAATTGAAAAATAAACTAACAAATATCCATAAATTCAGTCTAAAAAGCAACAGGCAACAAATTTGATGCGGATTAAGAAATATTTTGAATCAGAAATTAAAAAAAAAAAATTGAAAAAGAGTATTTTTTTAGGTTAGTTTACGCTTTTGATTATCAGATGGCTTAAAATAGAAAAGGAAAAAGAAAATAAAGAAGATTTTTTTTAAATCTTCAGGTATTTGACATAAATTGTTGTTTATTGATGAACAAATTATAATTTTGAATACACGGATACATTTGAAATCACAAACTGATCTAATAATTCCACAAAGGAAACATAAAAATTTAAATTTATCTGGTCATCCAGACGTATAACATTTTCTCCTCGACTTCACTACAGACTTTTTAAAATCCTTAAATTTCAAATCTGAACTTGAATCCAAAAATAAAATAAAATCATAAATACTTTAACCAACCAATAAACAACCCTGGTAGGCTCATAAATAAATTTAAAAAAAACTACTACTCCCCATCTTGGTATTGATTATCATGTCTCCTCGGTTTTCTACTCAATAGATGTTAATAATATTTTTCTTTCTTTTTTTAATTCCACCTCTACTCTCCCTCCCACCTTTTCAATATTTTACTATAAATGTTTGTATAAAATCAAGAACCCAAAACAAAAAACTATCCTTAACGTAGATTCTGCATTTTTTTGTTTCGTTTTCCGTTTTTCGTTGTAAATTAAAGAAAGCATTTGTTTTGTTTTTTTTATAGATTTTACAATAAAATTGTAATTTTCTTTATAAGTAAAACATTTGTTTTGGTTTTATTTATGTTCATTGCAAAAATTAGTCCAAAACAAATCTGTATGTTATTTTTGTATATTTTTTGTTGTTGTTGTTTTTTTTTTCATTTATATTTTTTTAACTTTTTCATAGTTAAGAGAAAATTTACTTGAATGCTTTGTTATTTGTAAAATTTACTGTTTAGTTAAATTTATAGTGTGTAATGTTATTTATATATAAATAAATAAATGATCAATATATTGAAATAAAAAGAAACACGAAAAAAAACGAACTAAAAATCTTAGGGTTTCTTCATTTGTTTCCTCTGAGGGACCGTAAGTAATCAATATTTATATAATTTTTTACAACATCCTTACTTTGACATTTCATCCGAGCCGGTTACAAATGTGTTATTTTAATAAATTAAATAATTTTGATATCTAAGGGCTATCAGATTTTCATTAGCTCAAATCACGTTTCAAATTTGTAGCAAATTTCCGAAAACTTATACGTTCGTCTCGTGTGTCGTCTCTTGTGTTTCGGCATTGCCATTATCGATATTGACGGTTATCGATTACTTTATGCATATGTTCGATATTGCCAACCAATTATGATATTAATATTGTCGTCATGGTTTTTGGCACAATTGGACATTGTGGAATTGGACAATTTTTGGGTATTTGAAGGCAGAAAAAAATAGGCAACAGTTGGACACCCATTTGAGAAGAAATATGCTTCGCTTGCTCTGTTCCAAGTAATATTAAACAACAATCGGACGACATAGTTATGGCAGAAAATAAAGGAATTATGAATTGTACTGATGTATTATATTAATAAAGCATTTAATTAAATGTAATGGTGACACAAAAACTTGAAAAATGGTCGCCAACAATGCAGAATGTAATGCCACCGGTGGCGAATGATTCAAGCAATTTGATGGGGAATCTGCTGCCGTCTCAGAAACAATTATGCCCGATGGGAGACAAATTTACATTTCGAAGGCATCCAGAGTCTCAGACAGTATCTAGGAAACGGCTGTGACAGTACCAAGTTAATGTCGTTTTCAAAACGTTCAATGTGACTGCGAATCTTGGTCTAATTCCTTTTAACGCTTAAATGTACAATGTGGACATTTGGCACAGTAATTTATATGCAAATTATATCGTTAGAGAAGGGTTAATTAGATGTTATTGCTTCCAGCACACGTGTAAAGGCGACTTTATTCAGTCGGAAGTAAATCTAAAGAAATACAATACAATTTACATGTCTAGGAAACAATAGATTTTGATTCTGCCAGATGAAAAGTGAGCGATCTGGTAATTTGACGATATCGGACTCCTGTCACAGCTGTCATTTTCATAATACAGGGCTCGGCAACAAGAGGTATTATTTGGAATCACACGGTATTTCGGTAGCTGTCACTGTTTGAAGCTTTTATTCTTTGACATTTGACTACGTCATTACTAAAAATGGAACGATACAGGCTTTAACAACGCATTGAAATTATTAAAATTCACTACAAAAATGGTGAAAATCTTGTGATTTAAAACCTTCCGACGTCTTCCTTTGGGGCCACGTGAAAGCGTCCATTCAAGACCCCAACGATAGAATTGGTGATGCTATCGAGGACATAGGACAGCCACTTTGCGATTTGGTTATGGAAAATTTGGATAGGGATATGGTCCTGTAAGAATGGTCGTAGTGGCCATTTGGCTGATGTGGTTTTTCATTATTAACGGAATACCTGAAATAAACATCCGATCATTTATCTCAAAAGATGAAATTTTTCTTTAAATACCAATATCTTGTTGGTGAACCCTGTATTAGATTCTGTTTACTTTCTGCATTCCTCGAAGCCGAATTAGATCTCAGTGCAAATAAAACTCCGCGCCGGGATGGTATTTCAGCACTTTACAAGTGCCCTTCGACGCTAGCTCGTCCATTGCGCACGTTGGAAAGTTGCCAATGTTCAACCGATCCCCAAGAAAGGTGTGGCTACAAATCCTGCAAATTAACGTCCAATTGCAATATATTCTGCGCTCTCGAAGATTATGGAGTGCATGGTTAACCACCGTCTGGCAAAGTAGCTAGAGTCTAACGGCCTTCTGAATGATAGATCTACTGGAGACCTGATGGTGTTCCTTTCGGAACGATGAGTCAATCTATTCATGGTCTTTGTAAAAGCAAAGTTTTGGTTCTAGATATATCAAAGGCGATCGATAGGGTGTGGAACGGGGCACTCATATCGAAACATACAGCCTTTGGTTTCGGTAATACCGTCTCTCAATTTATATCGAGTTTTCTCAGAGTTCGCTCTATACGATTTGTGATAGATGGGGTCCCATCCACAAGGTTCTGTCCTTTCTCCCTCTCTATTCGTTATTTTCATTAACGACCTTTTGGGTCGGACTGTGAAGCCGATCTACTCTTTTGCGGATTACAGCAACATCTGTCATTCGTATTCATTTGAACATCGGCCAAGTCCCCCGGAGATCGAGGACAAAAGGCAAATGATGAACGACTCACTCAAACGCGATTTGTCGATGATTTGTGCGTGGGGCCAAATGAACAGAGTTGATTTTAATGCACAAAAGACCCAATGGTGTTTGTTGTCACACAAACGTTCCACTGATGCAGCATCGTCGTCAATCTGTATGGGTGGTGTGGATATCGACTTATCAGACATTATTAGTGTTCCGGACATGAAGGTACAGGGTGATGCTGACTGGACTAGCCGTATATTCGAAGTGTCAAATGAAGCCTTCAAGCGGTGTAAGAAGTACTTCACCCCATTTGATCCGGTAAATATTTACACCACATAAATCCCGCCTAAAATGGAATAATACTTTCAAACATGGGCAGGGCCTCCAAAGACATCTTTGCAGCTTGTGGGCCGTGTACAGAGGAGAGCGGTGGTGATGATAGGGAATAGTAGGGTATCCAACTCTATTGCCACCCTTCAGCATCGCCAGAATGTGGGTGGTATATCGCTATTCTATAGATATTTTTTGACGGTATTCGTCGTCTGGTCCATGCAGTTAGAACATTTAGCCATTTGGACGCAATTGAAAACTTTAAACGGCTCTTCTAAAAAAAATGGTATTTTGAGTTGTTACACTATTGAGGTAAATGAGCGATATTTATGTAAAGGGTGTTTTTATTGAGGTATAGAACTTCGAATTGAAATAAAACACAAGAAAATCGTTTTAATGTCCATCAATTTGGCTTTATTGGAAGGATAATTTTATGCCATTAATGTTTAAATATGATTTCGGGCATGTGGCCGCCGCGGCTGGCTCGAATAAAGCCAATTCTACAGGTCCAATTTTCAACCACTTGTTGGAACCACAACTCATCCACATTCATGCCATCCAATTCGGGAACAAAATAGTCGGTTATCATGGCTCTATACCGGTCTCCATTAACGGTAACTGACTCTCCAGCATTATTTCGGAAGAAGTATGGCCCAATGACTCCACCAGCCCATAGAGCACACCAAACAGTCAGTTTTTGTGGATGTAATGGCATAAAATGGACGGAGCTTGCGGTGAACTTCGCGAACTGAACCATTACTTTCGAAATAAATTTGCACGATTTGCAAGCGTTGTTCTTTTGTCAACCTGTTCATGATGAAATGGCAAACCAAACTAAATATTAATCACTTGACAGCTGACAAAATGGCCGCCAGTTAAAAAAGTGATGCCAACTTAAAGTTCTATACCCCAATAAAAAACACCCTTTACATAATACTAAGCAGATGATACAATGTCATTCAAAATGTGTGTTTAGTTTGCATTTGAAAAATAAACTCAAAACTAAAAAATATGCCGCCATATTGGTAGAAATTAAAAAAACCGAGGTTTACAAAAATTTGTGAAAATTATTTTTGTATTTTTCATACATTTTTCTTAACCCAGCTGTTATAAATACGGGGGTAGCAGTTTATTTGTATATCAGTTGAAAAATCACCTACGACACCTTCAACTATTCAAGTCGAAAAAATTGTGTTACACCTAAAAGTATGCCATAAAATAAAACTACCAATACATATTCCGAGCACACTTGGACAGCGCAGCCTAAAAGTAGACTCAATAAAAACGAACTATTCAAAACTTCTTATCAGCAGCAATGAAAGCGTTACACTTTTCACTTCCCACATCTTTCCAACGAGACTTAACGTACCACTTGAGTTAACGGCCAAGCGTTAAGTGACCACAAAAACAAATTTCAACAAATTTGCACCTTCAGTGATGTTCCCCCCCCACCACCCTGGGTTCGAGGCATAACCAAATTAAAGTTCAAGTACTTGTGCAGCAAAATTGTGGCAGCCACCACCCAAGCGGTCATTACCATAAATGAAAATCGTTGTTATTGTTTATTTTAGTGTCTTCTTTTTTGTTTTGATTGTTTGGTTTGGTGTTTTTAGAAAGAAAAATATTGGAAAATGTCTTATGTCGACTGGCGAGTGTCATCATCATTTGTTTGCTCCGGTGTCGTCGGTCTGTCAACGAAATTTGTGTTCAAGATTGAAGAAGAAGTGAAATTTCAAATGATGTTGGCTGATAATGAGGAAAAGTATAGTTTTTGTTTTCAGTTAGATGTTACAGTGAAATGCAGTTATGGTTCAGTAATTGAATGTATTTTTTTTTTGGTCGTTTGTTTTTATTTGCTATAAATTATGAAATATTTCCTTGCGTATGTGATGAAACGTCATGCTTGGATTCAATCCCCTGATAATGTTCACAGTGAACTCGGAAGATTACGAAAGACCACAAATGGAAATGAAGAGTCTTTGGAGGTTACATCAACAATAATTGGCAAATAATATAGCAAATCATAATGCTAGCAAGGTCCTGGGATTGTAAGCTGTCCTCAGCTCAGTCCTGAAAGCCACTGTGCAACATCTCGGGAACACCCTCGACGACCATATGCTGATGTTGCAAGATTTTTTTTAAAACACCCAAAAATCAAACATTCATTTGGCTGCCTTGGTTGGCTTCGCAGTAGAGCACACTGTCAATCAAATTTTCTTAGGGTTAATCGCTCCATGGCTTGCTCGATATTGGGCCTTAAGGGCCTGAATGGTTAACATCGAAAAAAAAATCGTTTTATAACGTTGTGAAATTATGTGAGACTTCAGTTGTTTTAATTGTTATTTTTTTTCTCTTTCCTACGATTCCAAAGGTCAATTATGGTTATGGAACTTTCATCTTTGTCAGGTGTTTTAGAACAAACACATCAAATGGTTCTCCAGATAAGTGTTGCAAAAATTGTTTAATTATTGTTTTCCAAATGGTTAACAATTTTCAGCATATAATGAATATATCGTCCGCTCAATATAATAATAGTGTATAATACACTATACACTATTGTTTTACTGAGAGGACGATATGTAGATTTTTAAAATAACACCGGTCAAAACCTTTCTCAGAAGTGTGTGAATCTATGAAATTGAATGTCTGAACTTTTAAAATCAACAAAAAACTATTGCGCGTTTTGTAGTCCAAATTAAGAATACTAACACTGGCTCAAGATTTTTTGTTTCGGCAAATATTATAAAATAATTATTGCTGTTGTCAAATCCCACAATCAAAAATAATTTAGACATATAACCGGATTCATAAAATACCAATACAAACCTGGATTATTAAATTAGATTATAAAATTTCGAAACTGCATTTAGAGATAATCAAAAGAAGGCATGCTATATTCGAAACACATTGAAAACTTCAGAGATTTTGCTCACAACACTGCCAGACATTTTATTGAGATTTGACCAAGGTAAAAAATTAACGCTGTTCTACCATTCGGTCAACTTCCAAAGGTGTCATAAATAGTCCGGAAATAGATTTTTAAAATGAAAGTAAACATTTTTCTTGCAAATGCATCAGAAATTAAACAAATTAGCATATTATAAACAGGTTTCTGCTGACCTCCGATCGGATTATTGTATCGAACCCCAAAAGAAAATAATTCGCATAAATGCAATAAAGGAAAATCCATTTTGCATTTTTTTCCAGAGTTTCCTATCCAAGTGCAGCAGCATAAAATATTCAAATTACCATATTTTAAACAGGTTTCTGCTGACCCCGATCGAGGAAAATCGAACAAGAATATTTAATGTAGTTTTTTTCAGAGTTTGGGGACTAAAAGGTTCCAAAACGGTCCCGAAACTGGTATAATATAAATGAGATATAATCTACAACAGGAGGAAATACCTTAGAGATTGGTCGAAAAAAGGGGACAAGGCGGGATAAAAAAGTTACAAAAATGGGAAAAAAAATAAAAAAGGGTGAATCCAATTTTTGCATATACATGTGGATAATAGTTAGAAAATGGTCGAAAAGTGGGAAAAAAAACGTAACAAAACAGGATAAATCGGGTGAAACGAATTTTGGGCAACAACAGGTGGAAATGAGTTAGAGATGGGTCGGAAAAGATGCCAAAACGGGATAAAAAATGGACAATCAGGGCAAAATAAAAAGGCTGAATCTAATTTTGACAACAATATATGAAAATGAGAAAACGAGATATTAAAGGTAAAAATAGGTGAAACAAATTTTTGGCAGCAAGTGGGTAATATTATCAAAACAGGTTAAAAAAATTAAACAAACGGTAAATAATTTTTTGCCAACAACTGGTGGAAATGAGTAAGAGATGGGGCATAAATGGGCTCAAAGTGGGATAGCAAACGACAAAAATGGAATACAAGTAAAAAAAGGTGAAACAAAAATGCTAAAGCTGGATAAAAAATGGACAATAAGGGGAAAAAAAAGTGGAACAGATTTTGGCAACAATAAGTGGATAATAGTTGGGAAAAGGGGGCCAAAATTCACTAAAACCAGTGAAAAAGTTGCAGTCGGGTAAACCGACTTGTATACCCTCACCCTCAGTAAAAACATACAAGTCTTATATTCCATAATAGCATCCTCAAAATACGGAATGTTATAGAAAACCACAAGGGGAGTTGCCAGACTTTCAAGTTTTTGTCTGAAACTTTGTCTAATTATAGCTTCACTAAATACAGAATTTGGTCAAGATCGCGTTGGTCATATTGATATTATTACACGATTTCTAATGGGGGATGGTACATTTGTATGGAAGGTATCAGAAGGGGAGTTGCCAGACTTCCAAATTTTTGAAATTTCTGAAATCTATTTCGAATCAAAAGGGAGGAAGGGAATAAAGGGACAAAGAAGGAGCCAAATATCCCTAGGCTTACCAAAAGGGATATCAAGGGACAAACGGTGCAATTCGAGGATACGAAAAAGATGAGAAAAACGGTTTAAGACGGGTAAAATATGGAGGATGTGGGAAAAGTTTTTAAAAATAAGGGCGACAAGTAGAAATGATATAAATGTTTAGAAATTGTTCCGGGATTGACAACAGCAGTTGCAAAAAGTAGATAAATAGGGAAAATTAAAAACGTATATTTCAAATCAAAATCTACCGCCAAGAATTGGAAAAATGCGATAAAGGTTCTGCGTCGGTTTAAAGCATTTTCTTTTTTTTTCTTTGTAAACCAATGCCCAATGGCAACATATATTTTGTGTGTTTTCTGGGAAGGAAAATTTACGCTTACGAAGTAGCGATTATTTGTAAGTACTATGACATTCTTTTTATAGACATTACAACGAAAACCCTTTTTTTCATTAAATTTATAAGATACAATTGAATCTTGTTAAACTATCAACTAGGAAGCGGATTATTCAACAATAATTGCATTACAAAATAATTTCAAAACTGATTGTTATTATTACACTTAATCGAAAATGTTAATTAAATGCTACTTGTTGGCTGCCCTGAATTTATCTCCATTTTGAGGGTCAAATACCCCAGTGTGCGTCATCTTTTCGGTGAATTGGTCGCACAGAAGCTGAAGAATTTCACCGTTTTGCTATCGAAATGTAGTCTTCAACGATGAGGCTCTTTTTTTTTGGCTCAATAGGTTTTTCAAAGCCCGAGCGGTTTAAAGACCGGCGGCATCTGTGAACCTTACTTCTTCAATGCAGCCAGGTATCGATCCATGATCGCGGATTTCTGCCGCCAGCTCGCTTTGTCCCGGAACCAAACAAAAAAATACAAATTTTCCGTCAAATAATTAATAATTTACTTTAAATCACGTATGAGTTATAGCACGACGACAACATGGGCATAATTGCCAATTTTTGTGACACAAAAACATACACAATTGTTTGTTATTTACCTGCGGGCAAATTGTAATAACGTCTTCAAATTGCTACTTTTAAAAGCTCCACCGGGCCATAACGTACCGATAATGTACCGCCAACAAACAACAAAGTGGTAATAAACCTTTAAACGCAATTGCGTCGAACTTCCAGTAGCGCCAAGTCAAGACCTTTCGCCGAAAATCTGAAATTAATACTCATCGTACAAGCCGCACTCATACAAAGTACACACAATGGAATTGCAAGCAATTAAGTGATTTCAAATTTAAGCCAATACAACGAGAGTAAGAGCGAGAGTGATAAAAAACAGAGAGAGGGAGAGAAAACAAACACAATGAGTTTGATAAAATTAAGCTAATTAAATGATTTCTGAAATGAAACACAGACTGGCCGAGAAAACTGCACACCATAATGGCGAGAGTCCCAGAGAGAGAGAGAGAGAGCGCTCGTTCGCTCGCTTATGCGATAACAGCCAGACCGCATTTGCTGTGTGTTGGACGGTGCCTATTGCGCATGCTCAACGTCAGTCATTACGTGATATTTTTGTTGGAATTGTTGTTTTTTCTGTTCGGTGTGGCTCGGTCTGTCTGCTGTGGAGTTTAAGGTTCGACTGACTACTGTCCGCCTGTAAACTCATTTATGAGTTGAGGCCATATTAACATCGTACACAGAGAATAGAGACTTGTGGATGGCCAGGTCGAATTGATACATGACCTACATGTATTTTCATATGGTATAATCATCATTTTCTACAAACAAAATAATGTTTTCTTTGGACACCTGTCAAATAGTGCCATGGAAATTATTGACATCTAGAGTTCGCAGCCGAACTCATGCGTCAGCAAACGGCAAATATATTAGGACTAGTAAGTTGTAATGCGCCTATGGCGCCCGTTAATTTGCTTGAGAAAGTATTTGTTACTTAATTTTAAAAATTTTGTAAAAAATATTTTGAGAAAACTATTTTGTAAAAAAAAATTTCGGAAAAAAATAAAATTGGAAAAAAAAAATTTTTGGTGAAAAAAAATATTTGTTAAAAAAAAAAATTTTGCTGAAAAAAAAAATTTTGTGGAAAAAAAAATTTTGTGGAAAAAAAAAAAAATTCTAAAAAAAAATTTTGAAAAAAAAAATTTTGGTAAAAAAAAATTTGGGGAAAACACAATTTCTGTACAAAAAAAAAATATTATTTTTTTTATTATTATTATTTATAGAATTATAGAATGCCTATTTAAATTCCTACGTACTGCGTGACAGAGTCAGTGAATTAGGGAATCAGTGTATCAGTGAATCAGTGTCGAGGGTAAATATATATTAAAATAAGAAATAGCTACAACGGCAATATAGGGTTATCCATTTCGTGGTTTCAAAAGTATAGGGCTGGAATTCGACATCTGTCCAAATAAGTTGTTAAACCGATTGTTTTTCCTTTCAGTTGGTAGTCTGACATTGACGAGAATGAATCTTAAAAATTATTAAAACCTACTACAAAAATGATGATTCTGGCACAGCCACATATCGTGCTTTAAGAGGAGATTATGCTTATGAAACACATTTCTCACACGGTGGGTATGTTAATAAACAAGTTAAGGCGGGTCTCGGGTATATGAGACAAAGTTAGTATCCATCACCAAGGTTGGATGTGATACTGCGAAGACAGCGAATCGGAATGTTTTACTGTATCGATTAAATAAAAAATAATAATATAATGTCCCACTAAGCGATTGTTTGGGCGGCAAATTGGCAATTCCGTTTTCAAAGGACGCAAGGTCTAACTATTTTCGAGCGGAGTCCTACGGGCACGGGTTTTATTCTTCACATCACATAAGGCAGTTAAACGTTGATTGAAAAAAAACAATTTATCTTGAGTTTAAAGATCAACGAAGATCATGCCTTACTCATTTAGTGAGCAAAATATTCTTGGAAAACCGAATCTTTGCAGTTCCAATCATTTCTTTTTTTTTTGGGACCTACGAGTATTTTCTTGATTTAAACGAGTATTCTTCAACACCGTAGTTGTTTAATACTTTAAATATTGAAATTCTTCTTTATATATTTATTACAATAAAAAACTATTAACTAAACCAAACGTGGCCAATATCCTCCTCTTCATTTTTTTTTTGTAAACAAAAATTCGTTCAACGTGGAAATAAGCACTAGTTGAAAAAAAAAGTTAGAAGGCGGTCCCTTTAGAATGGCACTAGTAACAAAGGCTATCGTCCTGTACCCAAGCATTATCATTCCCCGATCCTTCAATATCATTCCATGGATTTTATCGAATATTTCTGGGACGACAACGTCTTTGGTCTTTGGGGTTTCAACTGAATAAAGTGAGTCCCTTGTACCCACTGAAATCAATGGTATAACCTCTCCAAGGCCTCGGTGAGAAATAAGCTTGATTAGCACACGAAAATCACTTTTTCCACTTTCCTTGAGTTTCCTGATTTAAATTTTTTCAGACGGCAGTTGAAAGCATTAATGTTGCTTATTTGTATGTCTATAAGGAAAATTCAAAGTCTGTTGAACTGCCCTCGTAAAATTCAAAGTCATTTCGAAATGTAGTTTTCTGCAAAGCTTAGACGTCCTCAAATCACAAACAATTTACTCAAACTAAGGTTTATTATTACTTAAACATTTAGTTTAATCGATTTCAGTTAATTTTGAATTACAGCGAATGTCGTTGTGCATTCTACGTTACAAACCGGCCAATGCACTAAACGAACCGATCATTCGCCGCTCGTGCAGTAGAGCGAGACAATGAACACTCTACAAAACAACAGTTTGTACGGCGCTTAACTAAAATTGTTTAACATTTTTAACATTCAGTTAACGATTAAACGCGTAAGAGTAAAGTTTCAAAAATAAAGGCGAATTAAACCACAACAATAAATAGAAAAGCCAACGTGAGTGAAGGTGGATGTTGTGTAGGCAAAACACAAAGGTGTTTTAACGATATCGAAAAAAAAAAAATAAAAGAAATCCCAGCAATTTGAAAACAAAAAATTAGAAATTAAACCGAATCATTTTCTGGGGGGAAAAAAACCCCCACCACCAGTACGCGAATTAATGAGAATCGTGCGTGCCGGACGATGCTTAAATTAGCGCCAGCAATTTCAATATTTATTGTAGTACGAAAGTTGGCTAAAAAGGAATTTACAAAAACAACATTCATGTTTTTTTTAGATAATCAAAATAAAAAATTCAAAATTTGTGCCTAAAAATATAAACGAATTAGATTATTAAAAACAAATTTAAAATGAAATAAGAAAATAAATTTTAAACACAATTGGTCACAAGGCCATATACATTAAAGAAGACGAAGAAAACATAATTAACAACCAAATAAAAATTGTACAGAAATCGTTTAAAAATTACTTTTTTTTTTGTTTCTTCTTCCACGCACAAACATACATTAAATATTTATTATAAAAAAAAAAACGAGTCACATTTCTGTGTGTGTAAAAAAAAAGGCGTCACTGGAAAATATTATCAATATTAACAATATCGGGTATTTGTTAAAAAAAATTCAACAACCACCGAAAAAGACGACAACTCACACTTGCTCACACGTTGCATACTTGTGTACATTGTGGCCACTCAGGCCAAAAAGTGAGAGTGTTTGGCAATTGTTTAACCATCCACTTTTGGAGTATCAGACGCGATATTGAATGAATAACCACCACAACAACAATGAGAAAATATAAATAAAACAACGACAACAACAAAAAACTCGATTCATAAACTGACCAACCTCACGATGTGTGAATAAACGAAACCAACAGCACAAAAACCTCATGGATATTAACACTATACCAACCGATGGGGGTCTAAACAATGCCCGGGCGAAGAATGCACAGAGCGACAAAGAATAGTTTGTGTGAAACCGGGTAACAGAGATAAGCAAATGTCAGAAGATACCAACAGAATGGTAGTGGTCGAAGATACGCCACTTTACAATACGAATAGCTTTCGAAAAGTAATTCATTGCGGAATCAGGGTCTAGAGTAACTGGTGGATTATTAGATTTACTGGGCATGAAACTCGAAAATGTTGTTATTTATTTTTTTTTTGTCAACAAGACGACATTACCGTGTTTTCATTGTCTGGATTAGAAACCAGAGTTATATACGTGAATGAAACCACAATTGTTTCGCTTCATACGCGTGAGTATTTATTACTCGTATTCAGGTTCCCTGGATGTTTTGTAATGTACCCAGTGAATACTTGGAAAAAGGGAATTGGTATGAACTATTTATACATAAATTCTATTGATATTCTATATATACCACCTTGTTGGTGTAGCTTCACTCAATATTTCAAACCTCCGCAGTATCTCATTGCCGAGTGTGGCCTATCCAACTCCATTCCCATAATTTCCTACAGCTGGCAATTCACTTCGTGTTGCACTTTATAAATAAAGGGTGTTTTTTATTGAGGTATAGAACTTCGAATTGAAATAAAACACAAGAAAATCGTTTTAATGTCCATCAGTTTGGCTTTATTGGAAGGATAATTTTATGCCATTAATGTTTAAATATGATTTCGGGCATGTGGCCGCCGCGGCTGGCTCGAATAAAGCCAATTCTACAGGTCCAATTTTCAACCACTTGTTGGAACCACAACTCATCCACATTCATGCCATCCAATTCGGGAACAAAATAGTCGGTTATCATGGCTCTATACCGGTCTCCATTAACGGTAACTGACTCTCCAGCATTATTTCGGAAGAAGTATGGCCCAATGACTCCACCAGCCCATAGAGCACACCAAACAGTCAGTTTTTGTGGATGTAATGGCATAAAATGGACGGAGCTTGCGGTGAACTTCGCGAACTGAACCATTACTTTCGAAATAAATTTGCACGATTTGCAAGCGTTGTTCTTTTGTCAACCTGTTCATGATGAAATGGCAAACCAAACTAAATATTAATCACTTGACAGCTGACAAAATGGCCGCCAGTTAAAAAAGTGATGCCAACTTAAAGTTCTATACCCCAATAAAAAACACCCTTTATAAGACTTTTGTTTGCATAAATGCAATTTGGTTTGTGAATAGGTTGACATTTGGAAAACATATTAGATTTAGGAGGCTCTTCTCATTTGTGTTTTTGATTGCTAGAATAACTGCTTGGTCGTTCGTTAAAAATCGTCAGCAATGGAAGAGTTTTTAAATGGGTTTCAGACATTATTCAACTCAGGTTTGCAGAGATATATAAGATATCGACATATGGAACACAATCCCAAAAAGAATACGGTGACAAATCAATTTTATGGTGCCTTTTGACCACGTGTAACGAATGAATGAATTCGTTCTTGTAAATTGTTGTATTTTTGATTTTAACAGCCTCCATAAAACGAATTTGTTCGTTCGTTAAAAATTGTCAAAATTGGAAGCCTTTTAAACTTTATTCCATTCTGAATTTTAGATATATGTTCGATAATTATATATGAAACGTACGCCCAAAAGAACCAGGTTCCTTTACAGAGAATTTCTCGTTTGATGGAGCCTTCAACGATAGATAACGAACGATCGAATTCGTGTTACGGAAACCAGCCCAAAATTGAAAACATCAGGTTTCTACTCTAAAGAGAAACATTGTTTGTCATTTCCAAAGTTGGATCCTTCCTCACCTGAAATCCAACACCGGCTGCGCTAATACCGCCGTAAAGAGGCTGCATTTTTTGAGTTGGCATCTCATTAGAATACAGAATCCAAACATAGAATGTTTCTGGCGGAGTTTTTCCCAAAGCATTATTTATGTTTTTCGGCAATGAATATTGGCATTACTCAGCTTCCTAGTTCACGTTTACCGAATCAGCAAGAGATTTGCAAACATTTTTCCCAAGAACTGTAAAGTATTAAAAACGTATACCTACTTATTTCCCCTTGAGATTCCTTGAAGGAACAGATGGGGGAAGATCTCTCGAATCAGTGACCTGTGCGCGATATAATTGTGTATACTCACTGACCGGGACCTACTGTTTATTGAATGCTCCTGGAGCTCCTGCTATTCTGGAGAGATTACTCTCTCAATCATAAAGTCACCAGCATTCAAGAGCTGGGAAACAGCCGCTGAAAAATGTTTGATGGTCTTACCCGGTTTCAACCTGGGTTTACTTGTGTGATAGTCGCACACACTAACCTGCCACACCACGGCCGTCCACATTGAACATTGCACCGCATTTCTTGTATGTAATCGATTGCGGCAACTTATTATTCAGTAGATAATACTAAGTAGACTTTTTTTTTATGTCTCCACCTCCTTAACGCAAATCTACTTAGATTTAGTTTATGGAATTAGGTTTAGGCCTTGCCTAGCTAACATACCAGTTCTACCTACGGGAATATGAGATTGAGGTTCCGTGACCTAAGTCCGCGAAACTAGTTTGCCAGGGCTCCTGTACCACGACATTCTTACCTATGAAAGGCAGCAGATCGATGGCTGCTGCTTTAGAATTTCATTTGGTGCCGTAGGGAGAATCACTGTTTTTCACTAATCCGCGCGAGAGAACCCTTGGAGACACAGGGATTCTCATCCGACCCTGATCCGGAGATTCTTGCCTTTTCCCTCGTCCCTCGCACGTCGAAATTTATTATTTTGCCTCTTATCAGTTTGGGTATGCCCTCGGCCTCCAGAAGAAGGAGGAACCCGCACCCTCATCGCCGAGAAGCAAGGGCTGTGATCAATGGGGATGGTGTCTATGTTCATGTCAGCCAAGAGATTGCCTAGACTACGGATGTCCATATTAAGAAAGTCAAGAGCTTTCTATTACTGCATCTGACGAACTTAGGATCCTCTTTCTATGAGGTGCAAAAGTCATCCTCACGGTGATTGAGCGCTTCTGGCAGAGATCGCAGTATCTTTTCCTCGAGCCGAAGCCATCTGTCCTTTAGTTGGCTATTCATAATGTCCTTGTCCCCAAGTCTGAGGAAGTTTCCATTTAAGGCTGTCTATTCCCTTACTTGAGAACACGAAACTTTAAGTCACTGCTTAGTCGGCATGATCGATACCGATAAATTTTACCTTTTTCCATTAATTATGGATTTATTTCAATTAAAAAATAGTGAACTCACAAAGGTGCTGACGTTTTACTTCTATACCAGGCAGTGACTCCGGTCAAACTGTGTTGACATTTATGTTCATTAAGGTTTGGCTAGATATCATGAATCGTTTAACTCCCGAAAACTACTTTCAAATTGCGGAAATTTAATTTGAAAAAAAAAATTGTTCGCGATGTTCAAAGAGCACTTCGTTCATTTTATAGCCAACATAATCGGCAAAATTGCCGTCTTTGAAGCGAAGACAATCCTCAAGCCGTTAACGAATCACCATTACATCGATTTCAAATTGACTCTTTGACTGTCGTTTACACGCTGGCTTTACAGTTTACAACGCTTTTGCGTGCCAATAAAAGCTGTGTCATTGCAGATTTTTTCTAAACAAATTGAATGTTCATTTGAACATATTTCTTCTATCCAATTTCCAATGTAATGTGTGACCTTTATTGTTTTGCTGGTTTGGAAACGTATAAACGTTATCTCATTAGATGAAAACCTCTGCTGTATGGGATAATTTCAAGAAAGGTTCCTTAGGTACAGCCGTCTGCAATATTTGCTCTAAAATTATTTCTTATACGAGATTTGCAAGGAATTCATCCAACAGCGTGGGAAAATAAAGAAAGCAAAGGAACAGAGCCGCATAAAAAAGAAAAGTTCAAATGACGTTGGAAAAATGTTCAACTAAAATAGAAGATTTAAGTGCTATTGTTTCCAAACTGGCAACTGTTGATGGATTGCATATTCGAACCATAACAAGCAGTAACTAGAGAAGATAATCTATAACGCTTCGAGGTTTCAGCTACCAAAAACTGAAAGAGATGTGCACAAATTAATTATTCAACACTTTTCACAAGTCAAAGACAAAATTAAAGAAATTATGCGAAAGGACAGAAATAAATTGGACGAATACATTTATTTGACATGCTTTTTGAGAGTGAACGAATATTTTCTTTAACTGGACTCTTCGTAAATAAAATTAGAAATAGACTTTCAGATGAGTCTAACAAACGCACTTTCAGTATTAAAAAGTTTTTGTATGAATTATTTTTTTTCATTATTTTATATAGTTGAAAGAATGGACTGAACACTTACTTTTGATATCTGCTATGGTTTTTTTTAGTTTCAATATACAGTACGAACTCGGTAATCGCAACTAATAGAAATGCACTTGCACTTATTGAGGTTGTTGCACCCAGCGAGGAAAACTATATGACAAGAAATATGACAAATGAAAATCGTTTTATGATATACAAAGCTTATTTTTTTTTTTAAAAAAAATTTATTTTTTAAATATATTGGGTATTGTTGTCTGCACTTTCTTCTTATTAAGGGTTTTTATTGTAGCCCTTTCACGAAGCTCCTTCAGAAATATAATGTCTTTTATTGGAATATCGTTTTCCTCAGCCCACTGAATGCATGTGTTAAAAGATTGTATAGCAACTGATGCTTTTATTTTAGGAGGTGGAATAACATCCGCTTCGCTATCATCAGAATTTTCAATATCTACGGCTTCTTTATCCACTTCTTGATAAGCAACACTTTCGTGCATCCATTCATTTAGCTCTTCATGTGTGAACGAATCATTTGGTGCAAGTTCTTGGAGCATTGATGCAAGGATTGCGCGTTCATTTTCAATTTCTCTTTTTAGAATGCTTCACTTCACTCAACATCTGGTTTCATTAACATATTACAGCACTTGCGAATGGAGCTTGCTGACACTTTTTCCCATGAACTTGCAAGAAGACAGATAGCATGTCTTATGTTGAATTCCTTTACTTTTTCTTCCAGATGATTGATTTTATTCCCTATTAAATGCGCCAAAAGACTTTTTTTGTAATAGACTTTTGTTAAGTTAATAACGTTTTGGTCCATTGGTTGGAGAATCGCGGTACAATTAGGTGGAAGACACATAACGGTTATCACTCCATCATCACTTTTCATCTCATTGCTTTAGGATGACACGGGGCGTTATCCAAGACCAATAGGGCTTTTTTGGGAGGTCCTTGGATTCTAGAAATTCGCGTACCTATAACAATCCAAAAAATACAAATAAATTTTAAACAAAAATTCAATACATTTCGTATTTTCACCTCAGGAACAAATGTATGATGAAACCAGTCTTCGAAAAACAAATAAGTCATCCACGACAAAAAAAGAACTGAAGCAAAACATATTTAGATGGAAAGTTGCAGTTATTGAGGTCAATATTTTTGAGTAGTTTCACTTATAAAGGTTACAATGCTATGTTTTATAGTGTTGCAAGAATCGAGGAGTTGCGTGTATCGAGGGTTGCGATTACCGAGTTTATACTGTAGTTTGTTATTGTTTTTTTTTTTACTTTTAAAAAGTCTTATGAAGTTTTTTTTAATAAAAAATCGTTTAATCCGTATTTAGTGAGCGGGGAATTCCGGGGATTGAAAAAATCCGATTTCCCGGGAAAAGAAAAAACCCTACTGGGTAGTCAAGTGATGATTAACTTTACCAGATTTGGGTAACTTTTTACTTGTTTTTCAATTGAATTCTGCATTTAATTTCATGGAAAAAAAATCGAAATTAAATTGAGTAAAGAGAATTAAATTATTTGTATTTAATTGAAGTCATTTCTACTTTTGTATGTCTGAATTCTGAATATAATTCAGTAAAAAAAAGTTCAGTATCGTGGTGTCTAGTGAAGATTCGTTTTAATTTATTTCTGGATTATAAGCTCTGTTTCCCGGTTTTGTCTAATATGGGTGTGCTAGCCACTGTTGACCTCCATTGACCAACAACAAATAATCACAATTGTTGACGGTTCGTATAGTGTTAATCCGTTCAACTAACCACAACCACACGATAACAATACATACGCAGACGAGAGACGACAGAAACAAAACCAACCGAAACAGATAAAACTTGTTTTCTTTGTACGGCAACGAACCAACGAAGTATTTCATTACAAAACAACAAAACTGTATTACTTGGCCAATATTTCAACATGCCACATGTGGCACTCTCTCGGTGCAACAGCCATTTAACCTACTTTTGTTTGTTTTTGAAAATGTTAACAACCTCTACATTGTTTGCAAATTGCCCAACGTCGTCTACACATTCATACAATTTGGTTGCAACTTTCCATTTCAGGGCAGGTGAAGAATTCTCCCCCCACAACCCGATTCTTCATCAGGTGATGTAATTTTGTAAATCGTTTGAATTCCCCCCGCAACCACTTTTTCATAAATGTTTTATAATGCTGCAAAGTTCATGCTCAAGCCGCCAACCACATCATCGTCATCCCCACCAGTGTCAACATCAATCAAACAGTCATCAGTCTCAGTGCGTTTGCCGCCATCATTATGGTCTCAGCTGGATGGCTCTGTCGCTGCTCGTGGTGCTGCTGTTTCTAGACCAATGTAAGTATTGTTGTTGCGGTGGTGTTTTTATTTGTGAATTTACTATTAACTTTTTTTTAATTAGACATTAGAGTCATATGTTTATACATTTTTTTTTTTCATTCGTAAAGAAAAACTGGTTTTGCTTCTCCAATTTTGGACTTTTGAATATTGTAGCTTCAGCGCGTAGCGTAAATCTAATCAACGCCGGCAGACAACAACGTGTCAAGGTCGCCTCGTCTCGCATCACATAGCGTCGCGTTGTTATTATAGTATTCACGCAGGCGACTCATGTTTTAACACATAATCGTCGGACTTTGTATAAAAACATTTAGAACAGCAGACATCGCTTAGGAATATAAAAGTGAATTAATCGAAAGACAAACAGATACGATCATTAGATTATCATTGTCTTCACGAATGACCTCCAATTGGTTTGTAGAGGTCATGCGTTGTGTATTTAGATTTACTGGAGAATAAATTCAATAACTTTCGAATGTTTTATTACTTCATTACCATAGAATGCCAATGTAAAGGTCACTAGGATTTTTAGGTGGTGGTGATTCCGGTTTGATAAGGGTGAAAAGATTTAACTCCGATAGTCTAGATAGTCTAATACTATCCCATAGCAGATATCTCAGAAGATTAGATTGGTCACACAATCCAATCATTTTATTTTATAATCCAAACGGCTTAGTTGACCAAGTTGATTACGTGATTAAAGTAAATAAAAATAAATTTTAAACACAAGGGTAGAGACAACTTTTTGCTAAATGATGTTCAAAGCAGTTTGGCCTCATGTCTTTCTGATGGCTCTGTTTGGAGAACCCAAGGCGATCCTTATTGACTGCGTATAGGGTTTTTAAACTGGGACGTATTTCCCGCGAGATTACTTTACTTCCTGATTCCCGTTAATACGAGGACAGATCAATAATTCCGTGACTTTTCCAACTTCCCTCGTAGTTGTATGAAATGCTCCCATCAAGTGCAGTCTGTTAACAGACCACTGTCACATTTTGACAGAGTTCCGTCATTTAGTATTTGATTAAAGGCCCACTTAGTCTTGACGGTAGTCGATCAGCTGTTTGAGTTGGGGTTGCATTTTGCATCTGTTAGAGAGAGACAACTAAAATTGACGGTAGACTTCTGCAGGTTGCAGAATCAACCGTCAAGACCGATCAGCTGTTTATTGTTATTGATTTCACTTCGACATTTTGCGCGCGTTAATTATTTATAAGTTGTAAATTAAATTTTATAGTTTAAAGTTATGAATATTGTATTTATAAACGAAGTCAAGTCAAATGCTCTTCAATTAGCTGTTTTTGTTTTTCTTTTGTCTTACCGTCGTCTACCGTCATAACTAATCGCACAATATTGAGCCAACCGTCAACCGTCAAGACTAATTGGACCTTAACAGCTGTTCAAAACATACAACCTCGTGGATTTTTTAAAAAAAAAAATAGAAAAAAAATAATTTCGAGTGCTCATTAAACATTATATTTTGCGCAAAAAAAAACCCATCAATCAAAGCAAAGCTTGATAAATACTATGAGAGTCCAAGATCGATTTCAGTGGTAAAAAAACGTGGTTTACTGACTTTCGTTGTGGTCGCACAAGTTCAAATTATGCTGGACGTTCTGGACGGCCAGCTGAGGTCAGTACACGCGAAAATTTGGAGAGAAATAATCCAAGATCTAATGTTGGAGTCAAAGAGTAAAAGGGCGTGAGATTGTTGATGCCATACGGGCTCAGGATTTAAAAAAAACGACCCCATTTGGCCAAGAATGCACGGGTACCCACGTGTGCAGACTCAATGGGAAAATTGCATGAACTGGTTTGTGAATTGTTACCTCATCCGCAATATTCTCCTGATTCAGTCACCTGTGACTATTTCCAAACCTAAAGATACAGACCAACGCAGCTATAGTTTCAAACCTAAACATTCGCGATGTTGCTTGCGCTCACATTTTGAATGTACGCGTTTAATTTGGTGTGGGTGTTTTGGAAAGGCAAACAGTTGACATCAACTGTTTTTTCGGAATAATATTCTCCGCACTCTACTGGCGAAAGTTAAAGCCTAACCTAAACAATCGCGATGTCGCTTGAGCTCACATTTTGAATGTAAGCGTTTTATTTGGTGTGGGTGTGTGTTTCGGAAATGATAACACAGTTGACTTCAGCTGTTGTTTGGTGCAACAGAGAGTGGGAAATATGCGACATTTCTCCAATCACTGGAGGCAACACTTTGACAAACGAACTTAAAATTTCACTTTTCAAACAAAAGAACAAAAAGATACGGGTTAAGTGTTGAGCACTTTGCTTTTTAGCCTGTCCATTGGTTTATACTGGATGATGCATTATCATGTTTAATCAAAATCCGGGGATATTACGTTGTAGATTTTGAGGGATTCTTCAATGGAGGTAACCGCCTCATGTGGGACTATTTTCACTGACCTGCCCGGTATCGCCTTCATCGATTAATTAGAGAGTAATGCATTTTTATTGTTTATTTCTTTCTTCTTTTCCTTAACATTTCATGGAGGAATTGACGGAGAACTTCTCGGAAATCAGTGAGCAGTGTAAGATATAATTTTGTATACTCACTGACCGGGATCTACTGTTTTAAAGACGGCTCCGAACTGCACCTTCTTTTCTAAGATTTACATGGCTTCGAGATTGCTGTCTTGCTCGAAAATTTGGCCGCCCAAAATTGGACGATTGAACTGAACAGTTAACTGAAAAATTTAATTTGATGTTCAAAGTCGGTTTGAACGGAAAACGAAGACCATTGTTAACTTATTTATCGGGCCTAGGTCTGTTTGCCCACGTATTAGAGCCGCTGTAAAAACTATATGCCATTTATTATTTCACAGAATATCAAATGGACTTATGATGCATAAAGACTTAGGTCGTCTGACCTCTAGATTGTCTATGTCAAGATGATTCCTCCCTGAGGCTATCGCTCCTTAACAAACTCAATTTGCATCTATGAATGTATCACGATTCAATGCTCAGACGGAAATCAAATGCTTCATCGATTCCGGAAATCAATTTCCTTGATGCAATCAAAATGCCTCACTGTTACAAAAATTATCCAACGAAACATCATAAAAAGTCAAAGCAACATTCCATAGCATGGACGTAACATGGCATTGCATTCATGTAAACCCATTAATGAATAATTCATGCCACCCAAAACCGTTTCTTGTTTCAGTTTATAATTTGTGTGGAATCTCACATCATTTCTATCCGTTTTATTAGCCACATGTGACACTCCCAACAAATGTCAGCCTCATCAAATTATTTTGAAATCTTAAGTGCTGACTGAAATCACATCTCTTTCTGTAAACAATTAACTGAGTCTGAACATTTTGTTAAAAGCCGATTTCAATTCAGAGACTTTTTTTAAAACTCTTCAAAAGTAAACACTAACATGGCAGTCGGTCGTTCCCCGTGTTTACGCATTAATATCATCCGAATCCATCTGAAGTGATCCGTTTGTGGCCATTGCCAGATCAAATGAATTTACAGGTGATACGGAGGTTATGTAATACATACAGAGAAATACATGCCGAGAGATCAACAGATAAACTCAATAAAGAAACAAAAGATGAACACTTGAATCCGTCCAAAAAGTAGAGGTGCAAGCGCCCATACAGACGAGGAAGAAGATATGATTTTGTGTGGTTATGAATCATGAATTTGGTATTTCTTACAATTACGGCCATACAAAGACTTCAGTTTTTGGGTTGGTGTTAATTGATTTAGTTGATATTTACAAATATTTTAAAGGCATTTCTGCTGTTTTTCGATGGCAAAATAGTGAGCGAGGTCAGGCGTCGTCGTGTGCAGGTGGGTGTGTAGCAGGGCTGCTTTTACTTTGCTCGGCAAACAGAAGGTTATGAAATGCTCATGCTGTAGATAAATTTTAAAAGACATGACATCTGTGCCACAAGCCTAAAAAGTGCTTTAAAAGATTTCCAATCAAAACAAAAAAAAAATCAAAATCATCAATGAAAATGCTTTCCAAAGGGCAACAATTGCCAATATGTCAGAAATTGTCTTTAAATAAGAATTGTTTTCTCTATAGAAGAGGAAAATATTACGATTATGCGTCGGCAAGAATTTTCAATTCGTCAACAAACGATATTCTAATGAATATATTTATGAAAAGGCTGATGTGGTGCCTCTGCCTCTCTATGCACTTATTAGACTATCATCGTTTATTAACCGCCTGCCGTCGTGTACCAATCCCCTCATTAGTGATATGGTAGACAATCAGATTCCCTTCAGCTGGTCTAACACCTATAACCTCTCACCTTTAGGATTTAGTGAGTCGGATTTGGATGTGAATTCTCTTTCAGCAATCCCAAATTTTTTCACAAAGGCCATTCCTGGGTCCCATAGAGGTTAACATCTGTTATAGATTTTTTTTAATTCTTAATTTCGTTTCTTTGTAAAATAGTTGTAAGATTTAATTTTAAGGTTTCGTTTTTAAGATTATCTTGTTAAGAGAATATCTCTCTTCGTTCTGTCATCACCGGGAGCAAGTGTGTGGTCTCTTACTTAAATGTACTATCAGTTGTCGCTTCCTTTTAAAACACGAGTTGCAACCCTTGTAACTGTTACTAAAATAATACGAAATAGTATCCTTTATAACGTTTTCTATACCTAATTATTATTTAATAATTTTTTATGAAATTATTTCATAATTTTCCATGAAATTATTTCATAATTTTCTATGAAATTATTTCATAATTTTCTATGAAATTATTTCATAATTTTCTATGAAATTATTTCATAATTTTCTATGAAATTATTTCATAATTTTCTATGAAATTATTTCATAATTTTCTATGAAATTATTTCATAATTTTCTATGAAATTATTTCATAATTTTCTATGAAAGTATTTCATAATTTTCTATGAAATTATTTCATAATTTTCTATGAAATTATTTCATAATTTTCTATGAAATTATTTCATAATTTTCTATGAAATTATTTCATAATTTTCTATGAAATTATTTCATAATTTTCTATGAAATTATTTCATAATTTTCTATGAAAATATTTCATAATTTTCTATGAAATTATTTCATAATTTTCTATGAAATTATTTCATAATTTTCTATGAAATTATTTCATAATTTTCTATGAAAATATTTCATAATTTTCTATAAAAATATTTCATAATTTTCTATGAAAATATTTCATAAGTTTTATGAAATTATTTCATATATTTTATGAAAATATTTATTTATTTGCCTGGGCGGGGCAAGCGTAGAAAATGTGACCCAGCATTATCATCGATATCTATGGGTGGTGTGGATATCGTCGAAGCAAACACTCTTGATGTTTTGAACATGAAGACACAGGGTGACGCCCGCTGGCCTAGCCATATTTTTGAAGTGTCGAAAGAGGCATTTAAGTGTTTAGGTTTTTCGAAGCGGCGCAAAAAATACTTGAGTCCATTGGATCTCATCAATATTTAAATTGTGTTCTAAAATAAAATATAACTCCCATATATGGGCACGGACTTCAAAGACATCTTTGCAGCTTCTGGACAGTGTAAAGAGGAAAGCGGTGTTGTGTACCTTCAGCATTGCCGGAATGTAAGCTGTATATTGCCGTTCTATAAATATTTTAACGGTATCTGTTAGTCAGATATCCGTCGTCTGCTTCCTGATGTTAGAACAAATTGTCGGTAGATCGGACGACGAGAGAAAAAATGCCAAAACTGTTTGTATGTGGAATAATCTTCGCCAATTCAAGACAAATATCAGCAAACAATATTCCTTCTACCTTCCCTGCGATACTCTAATATTCTATTGTTAACACTGAGCAGGGCAACACTGAGAGTCACGGTTGACTAAGTACTTAACGAACCGATCAATAGGTTTCCAACGCAAAGAATAGCCTCCACATTACGCCCTACGACGCTAACATCTCTCAGGAGAAGCCCTGGTATCCCTCTTCCGGAATCACGTTCTCAAGTGCCTTAAAAAGAGGGCTGCAGAGTTTAGGGACGCCAGGAAAAATTCCTACCGATCTGTACGGTAAGTTGTCACCCTGTTTGAAAGATCTTGTGGTGGTGAATGGTTCGGGGAGGGTGACAGCTTTTTGTGGAGCGTCTTAAGCATCCTGATGGAAGAAAATATTAGAAAGAGTAGAAGTGAACATTAAAGGCCTTATGCCGATGACATTGACATCGTAGGAAAGATGGTGCGAGACTGGTGCCTTTTCCATAATCGAGAACACAAATGCTCCAGCCAGACGAAAACAACAACAAAAGGCTCATGCAGGGAATAACGAGACTCCCGTGAAAGGATCATGGTGGAAGAAGACTAATGAGGTCGCTTCCTATATTTGCTTAGTATATGTAATAGACTGTTAATACAATGGTCCTTCTACTAAAAACAAAAAGATTGTTTACAGGAATTAAGACACCAAACTTTTAAAAGAAATTCAACATAAATCTATTTTCATACACTTACAAATAAATCACAAAATAAAAGTATTTTATTTTTCTACTGTTTCCCAATGACACATATTTTGCTAATGAATTTCTCTCTCTCTCTCTCTCTCGTTACAGGTCCATCCTCTTCGTCGTTAGTTGTTCCCAATGAACTGCCCTCACTTCTGTCATTAGTGTACTCCAATATACCACCAATTAAAAAAGGTTAATCGCATCTCTTTCTCAAACTCACCATCACCAATAGAAACTAAATCTGTTTTTCCTTTCGTCCCACAGGCACTGATTCCCGTGTAGGTTTTGGCTTTCGTCTTGGAGAAAATGCCGATTTCCAGGTTCTGGTCGAATTGGGACCACAAAAAGAAACCCGACCCATCGGCAATCAAGACAATGCGGATGGTTCGTCGTTCAACAAGCGGCAGGTGAATAAATCCCAACAACGCGCAGTCCAACGAGAGGTGGCCAAAACCGCCCAAGAACGTCCGGCCAACACATGGCTGGAAAAGTGGGCCAATCAAGCCAACCCATCCACAACAACCACCAAGAGGAAAGCTACGCCCAAGGCCAAACCCACCAAGAAAGTACAACTGCAGCAACAAGTTCCTGTGCAGGGTATGCCAACGTTGCCATACCAGATGGCGCCACAAGCCATGCAGCAATTGCAAATGTTATATAAAATGGCCACTTCTACGACGACGGAGGAAAGTCTAGCCAAGATCAGTGTCGCAACAGCAACGTCAACAACAAGTTCACCCCTAGCTGTGGTTGCACCCTCGTATTTACAGGAAAGGCTACAACTGTTGCGAGCCCCTGCCAATGCGGAGCATTTGCAGACTTTAATGCAAAAACCTCCAGAGCAATCACGGGCGGAAATCACCAAGGAACTGATGGATGTCAATTTGGATGAGTGATTTCGCGAGGGTGCCGCGGTGAATTTCCACTTTTAGTATTTTTTGATGGTGATGATGTCGGAATGTACATTTCATATTTAGCTCAAAACATTTTTTGTATTATATTTTCTCATAATTGTTTGTAAATAAATTCCTTTTATAGAAATAAGTCTGAATGTTGAGAATCTGTTTCGACTATAATCCATAAATGATAAATTCGTTCAATGGGAACGTATATCTTAAATTGCTGACACAATTCGAAAGACTAAAAATTCGACTGAAGCTGCTGAAATTTTGAGTTGTTGTGATGGAATAATGGAATATAACTCCCATATGTGGGCAGGAGCTCGAACGACTTCCTGTCACGGTCACGGTCGCCTGCTTATGAGAGGAGTATAATTCGTACCAATGTTCTACCGAGTTCGTTTAAAACGGCATTACCTGTACTCGATGTTGACTAGGGACCCATTTTATGTCATACGATCGATACAAGAAAGATATACTGAGGCACCTCTCAGCGGGAAGTTCTCTAAAATCATCTCCAAAGGAGCTTTAAAGAGCAGGCTGCAGTGTTGCAACATACCAGACGGCATGATCTGCTAGATCTACTCAAAAACGTGATATGGATAATGGGCTGGTAACTTACACCGACAAAAGAGTTAGGAAATTCCAATTACACTAGCCAACAAGGTTTTTGGACTGGAGCAATTAAACATCTTTCCTAGGTGGCCTAAATTCAGGTCAGGTTTTCATTTGTTTTGTACTTAAAAAATCATTGGTTGGTAACTTATCCCCACAAAATTGTGTTGGGAAATTCCAATTACACTAGCCAACAAGGTTTTAGGACTGGAGCAATTAAACATCTTTCCTAGGTGGGCTGAATTCGAATCTGTAATTGGGTTTTCTCTACAACGTCTGGTTTTCGAGATACAAAAAATGTTTTTATTCGTTTTTCATCTAAAAAATTATTAGATTATTTAAAAATCAATGAATTATTTACAAGTGAATGTCGTTATTTGAACGTTGTCTGTATTTTGTTTTTTCGGTTTCACGTATTAGAGTCCAGCAATTGACTTCTAACATTCTCTTATCCCAAAATTCTGGATAATTTCTTTAATTGCTTGTTACCATAAAACGAATTTGTTCGATCGTTAATATTGGACTCTTTATAAAATGGGTTTCAGACATTATTGAATTGTGATTTTCAGATATATACGGAACACAATCCCAAACGGATAAAAATCCATTTTATTGGGCATTCAATTTTGAGAATTTTCAAAGAACGAATAAATTCGTTTTATGGAAACATGCAGTAAATGTTCATTCAGTCTTGTTTTTGTGGAAGAAAATGGATTTTGACTGACATTCGTGATAATTTTTCAATAATTCAGAAACAAATTGTCTGTGGTTTTACTCTTATTGTTTCCAAGAATACTCTTCACGACGCTCTTCACAGATTCTGATATTGCATATCCATTTTTTTCAACCAAATATTCACCACAACCAAAGCTACTGTTATGCAGATTTACTGTCAAATTAATAATTGTGAAATTGTAGTGTAGTGTATTAACTGTTGTACAGTATTGCCAGCATGCGATAACAAATAACCAAGACGTGATAGCCCCAATTTTTATGCCAGATTCGAATTCTGCGCACCCAGATTAGCTAAAAAAATCTCCTAACTATTTAAAACAAAAAATTATAAAAAAAAAGAATTGCTTTGATGAAAAAATCGCATATAAGAAAGAACTTTTATGGAATTTATGGACTTTCTTATATCCGTTATTGTTCTATCACATATGCGTTGATGTTCATTAGGCGTGTTTTCGTTACACTGCTAGCTTAGATAATCGCTTAATTTGTATGGAGAGCTAAGCGATATTAAGCGCGGATAGAAATTACCGCTTAAGTTTGTGTCTTAAGTAGGCACGGCATTGCCAGCATAAAAAATAACAAACATAATTCATTGTGAACTAATACAGAAGAAGAAGATAATAAATACAAAATTCTTTCAAAAACGACGGACGAATGGTAGTAGTACTGTTCATTTATAAGTGAATTTTGTCTGTTTGTCCACAACACAACATAGTCATGATGACTATTTCTTTTAGATTTTCATGAAAATGTATTAACATTTTTTTCACAGCATTCTTAGAATGCTGCCTAGTTTATGTGAAATGACAATATCGCTAGTTTGGCGTTTTCTTTACAACAAGCAAGCGTTAATAGCTAGCTTGTAACGAAAACACGACTGTTGTATATATTTCCAATAGCGACATCTAGCGGACAATAGCAGTCACATGTACACTGACACCACTTAAATTCCATTCAGGTTTGATGCCCACAGAGAATGTACAGAGTTGCCTAAAATAGTATTCCTTAGCAGAAGCGGACAATTTGAACCAGACTTCTGTCCGAAGAATGCCCAGAAATAATTAAGTAGATCTCCTTATTATAAATGACCAATACAACATGTGCGGACTGGATATTGAAACGTACGAACATTTCGAATTATGGCTGACAATTTCTCATTACAAATTAAAAGAAAAGCAATTAAAGTTACGACATTCGACACTGCTACTACACGAAATCGCATTGCTCTGCGAGAATCTGACTACAAGTTGTGGGCCAAACGCTATTCTACCCAGTATGGCCTCAAAAAAGGGATTTGAGATGTCTAGCCTTACATCGAAGTCTTCATTCCATAGTATGCTAAGTATAAAAAGTCAATTTTACAGTAGACGCATACAAAGTTTATTTGCAATTTCTCAAAGGCCGCATATCGCATACGTTACGAACTCGCTTTTTCGTTATTTATGTCAGAATTACGTTAGAATTGCTTTAATGTGTACGATTGTTTTTTTTTATCAGAAAAAATATAAAAAAAATACTTAGACCACTATAGAATGTAACAACCGGAACCTTTTTAATTCATTCTCTACATATTTCCAAATTATTGGCCCTTCGAACTCGATTTTTAGAGCCGGTACATTAGTATCTTATTACATTAGCTCTTAAGTGCTAAATGTCAACATCTATGGAAAAATACAAATAGCTCAAACCTTCGCTGACTTTAATTAATTGAACAGCTATTGAAAAAATTTATCTTTTTCTTAAAAAATTATCAAAGATGCGATATCAGAATTCTCGGAGTGGCATGCATACAAAACATCCGTAATATTTGGCCCAATCACTGAAGTCTTCATACATTTGATAATTTATTCTGTTCAGGAAAATTCTGTATTTTTTTTTGGCTTGGTTAGGTTCGTATGCCGTTAATAATGAAATCAGCCAAATGTCCACCACGACCATATCGTTTTGTGAAATTGTCCACATCCAAATCGCGAAGTGGCTGCCCCATGTCCTCGATAGCCTCACGATTTCTGTATTTGAGGTCTTGAATCTTGACCCGAAAATAAAGAAGTCTCAAGGTGTTAAATCACAAGATCTCGGTGGCCAATTGTGATCACCTCTTCGAGAGATAACACCAAACAGTCACAGGTTGAGGATGGAGAGGCTTTTCAACAATAACGCTTGGGGTTTCCCAGCCCCAAATGCGACAATTTTGCTTGTTGACGTAGCCACAGAGGTGGAAATGGGCCTCATCAGTCAAGATGATTTTTCCATGGAATTCCGGATCATTTTCTTGCATTTTTAGGACCCAATCAGCAAAGACACGACGTTATTGATGAACGGCCGGCTTGAGTTCTTGTGTTAACTGAACTTTTGTATGCCTTAAGAACCAAGTCTTTATTCAAAATACGGTGTAATGACGTTTGTGGAATGCCCAATTCCAAAGAACGACGAGGAATGGACAAACCTGGGTTTTCTTCAACACTTTGGGCGACAGCAGCAATATTCTCAGTTGTTCTTGGGCACGGGTTTTATTCTTCACATCACTAACTTGTCCCAACAGCTCGAATTTGTTCACCAATTTCTGTATTGCGGTCCGACAAAGTGCTTCACGACAACCTAAAAATGTTTTAGTTTTGCGAACTGTGACTGCAAGATTTTCACCATTTTTGTAGTGAATTTTAATAATTTCCATGCGTTGTTGAAGCGTGTATCGTTCCATTTTCAGTAATGGCACAGTTTCTACTTGTCAAATGTCAAAGAATAAAGGCTTCAAAAGTGACAGCTACCGAAATATCGGGTGATTAAAAATAACACCTCTTGTTGCAAAACACTTTACATATAAGAAATGTGAATAAAGATGATGTTATAAATTTTAATTGAAAAATTGAAAGCAAATATGTGAAAATTGTATATGCCCTTGTTGGAAAAAACTATTCACCACACAATTTCAAAATTATCAATTTCACAAACCGCCAGTAACCATTTGAACATTAATATGGTAACTTTGCTGTAATCGAGTGAGATGGCAACTACGCATAGAAGCAAAAGGGAATTGGATGTATGTGAGCAAAGGGGATTCGAAAAAGAAATTTAAACTTAGTCCGTTTTTAGCTGTCAAACTCGCCAGACATCGTCGTGAGCGCGTTAACTTCAGTACGTGAGTGTTGGTAATTTGTGCTTCTTGTTTTTTTTTTTTGCTTTCAAAAGAAAGAACACGGCTGCATAAATTTAATTAAATTAGAAAATCATACAACCAATGTTTGTGTAATCTAACAAGAAATTGTGGTAGAAAAAAAGCCGCTGATAAAGTGGCCGAAACAGAAAAAAAAATTATTGCCAAAAAAAAAAGAATAACAAAAAAAAGGCGAACGAGGAAAAATGTTTGGTTTTTTTTGTTTAAACAAAAATTGCGAGAGATAGAGAAAAAAGAGAGCAAAGAATTAAAGCAGTACAAGAAGCTGCGCTGCCGGCGTTGGAACATTCCCCCTTCCTGCGCCATTCTTCCTGCAATGGAAGTGTGTGAAGTGATTTTGTGAAGTGAAGTTTACTTTTTTTTTTGCCGTCTGTTTGAATAAACTTGGCCGTCATTTCGTTGGCTGGATGTTCTTAAGCGAAAAAGAAAAACGGCTAGTGAAAGAAAATATCTGTCAGAAGCACGTTTTATTTTGAAAAATACCGATTTATTCAACGAAAAGTATACGTACACCTGCTGCGCTTGTTTTGTGCAAAAAAGAAAAAAATCCACGTCCAGACTGACAACTGTCAGCTCATTAATTCCTCAATTCCTTTGCCAAAGTTTCATTTTGTGCCGTTCTTTTGAAACGAACAAAAAAAGCCAGCAACATAAAGTGAAGCACCACGACCCGGTATTTTTTTAACAACAACGTCAAATTAAGCAGACGTCTCTACCTCGGCGAGAAGTCACTCACAGCCAACAACAACTACCGACGCAGCCACAACGCGCTGTTTTTTTCTTATTGGAATTACAAAAACAACTCTCTGTGTTGGATTCTTTACATGCGAAAACCAAGCGGAGGGTTGCCAACATTACCTTTAGTGTTTGTTAAAATTTTTGGAAACGTTGTGAGTTTGTGAAAGAAAGAAATATCTCATGAAAGTTTTTTTTGTTGTGTTTTTTATTTAGTCATAGATTATTGTGCAAATTTATTTAAACAGTGCGTGTTATACCAATTAATTTGGTCTCGAGTGTCGTTTGTAATAATGAAAATCTAATTTGAATTTGTGAGTAGATTGTGTTTGAAGTACTCTCCGTTAATAAGTGGGAAATTCCTGCAGCCAAACAAACTATTTTATGGAGTCAAAATGTTAAAGGTTTGTATTTTTTTTATTTAAAAATAATAATCCATGTTTGTTTAAAGCACTGGTATCAGTGTTAAACTATTATGTATTTTCGAATGGCCAAAAAACATTTTAATTTGGGCAATTGAAAGGTCAAAAAATTAAAAAAAAAGGGGAGCAGAAACTTTCCAAACATGAAGTTGAGTGAAAACATTCAGATGCGCAAACATTTTGTTCCAAATAGGCAAATATGAAACAAACTAAAAAATCAAATAAAAAAATTGACAATAAAATCATTAAATAAAGGGTTTTTCAACAAGAGGAGTTACTTTGAATCACCCAGTATTTCAGTAGCTGTCACTTTTGAAGCTTTTATTCTTTGACATTTACAAGTAGAAACTGTGCCATTACTAAAAATGGAACGATACACGCTTCAAAAAAGCATTGAAATTTTTAAAATTCACTACAAAAATAATGAAAACCTTGCAGTCACGGTTCGCAAAACTAAATCATTTTTGGTCGTCGTGAAGCACCTTGTCAGACTGCAATACAGAAATTGGTGGACAAATTCGAGCCAGTGATTTGAAGAATAAAACCAGTGCCCAAGAACAACTGAGAATATTGCTCCTATATGTTGAAGAAAACCCAGGTTTGTCCATTCCTCGTCGTTCTTTGGAATTGGGCATTGGGACCGTATTTTCCATAAAAACTTGGGTCTTAAGGCTTATAAAGTTCAGTTAACACAAGAACTCAAGCCGTCCGATCATCAACAACGTCGTGTCTTTGCTGATTGGGTCCTTGAAATGCATGTAAATGATCCGGAATTCCATCGAAAAATCATATTGACTGATGAGGTCCATTTCCACCTCGGTAGCTACGAGATCTTGTGATTTAACACCTTGAGACTTCTTCCTTTGGGGCCACGTGAAAGATAAGGTCTACGCCAACAGCCCAGCGTTGACCTTCATGACCTCAAATAAAGAATTCATGAGGCTTTCGAGTACATAGGACAGCCACTTTGCGATTTGGTTATGGAAAATTGCATGAAAAGGATATGGTCCTGTAAGCGTGCTCGTAATGGCCATTTGGCTGATGTTGTTTTTAATTAATCTAAAAAAAATTCAATTTTTTTTTGAATATGTGAATTCTTGAATATAAATAAATTGTAAGCGGGCCATAGTTGCAATTCAGTACTTTCTCGATATTTCGTAGTACTGAAATATATATATTTTGCAGAACTGCGGCCTAATCACGGCATCCGTTGTCGACTGTTTTCGATCGTTAACCTCACTTTTTTTTGGATAACAGCAGTCGTTCTCTACAAACTATTTTCGAGAATTCTGTCGACAGCTCAGCTGATATCTAAACCGACATTTACTTTTCTTCTTTACACTAGTTCGGATTGATTGTAACAATACAAAAAGAAGGCTTATAGCTTCTGATATTAAATAGAAGATTGTATTGGTGGTGGGATTTTTGAGAGTTTGATTAATGTATAGCCGAAAAAATCTTTCTTATATCATTTGAAAAGAAACTACTAAACAATTGGCTACAGACGGTCACTTGTATTACACTCAACCTCGGAATCCGAAGATGAGGTGTCTGCTATCAGATGTAAAATTTTAGCAAACTAACGATGTCGAACGACAACGTTCGCATGCATTTTTAGAGATAAACAGCTGTTTTGAAGTCAGCTGTCTGTCAATTAGAAAGCATACATACGATGCCGTTCGACATCGTGGCTTAGGCTCTAAGAAAAATGTCGATCGGAAGCCGTGATTCTAATTCCATCATGAAGGATTCACTAACTTTTGAACTTGAAAATATTTTTAAGTTCTATAAAAAAAAAACTCTAGGTCTGGTGCGCTGAAAGCGATTATCATAGAAAATATGTTGTGATTTTGTACCCATTACAAACGGCGTTCTCATGGATAGCTTGCCGGCGATTCTGTTGACTTGTTCTTACAGCGTCTGCTGCAGGTCTAGTTTGTAGCGCTTGCAAATTCTTTTTCATTTTTAAAGAAAGGGTTGGACCTCTAGTGTTTATAGCAATCTTATTCGCTTTCAAACTGGGTTTCATTTCCTTTTTTTTTGTCAAACTTGGAGAACTCCGCAAACAGTTTTTAATGTTTCTTTGAAGTTCGGACAAAATGAATTGGCGGTCTGGGTATACTTCAAAATAAACAGAGTTATTAGTTAAGTTTCAAAGTAGAACAGACCAACTGTCATTTAAGGCTAGATCTGTTTTAATATTCTATCGAACTTCCATAACTCGAACCACCATTATCCCATAGAAAAGTTCGTCTTAC
The DNA here is from genome assembly GCA_958296145.1 of Hydrotaea cyrtoneurina. NCBI lineage: Eukaryota > Metazoa > Arthropoda > Insecta > Diptera > Muscidae > Hydrotaea > Hydrotaea cyrtoneurina. Next base: position 41,901,953 of record OY282514.1, on the reverse strand, counting down.
GGAGACCTTGAGTTATGGAATTACTTATAAAATTGTTTAACGGAATCTGTCCACTAGAATAATAAGGGCCACTAGAAGTGCTTCGACTTAATGGGTCTTCGACAAAAGTATAATCGTTTTCCATTGATGAGGTTGCAAAATTTTTAGATTTGTTTAATTTCGATTGTGATACGGACTTAGAAGAATACTTGGAGGCTGGTTTGGATAATGATAATAACTACGAGTCCTATCAACTATGGGTTTGAAGGCGTTTAATAAAGCGATTAACATGCCATATCGTATATCCAAGTGGAAGTTCCGAGTCTCCAATCTTCTACGACTGATGCAAATTCTAGAAATTAAAATATCCTGCTCAACATTCAATTAAAAGACAGTTTCATAAGCAAAACATGGGGTTTTCGGATTCAATTTCCGATGTAAATCCGAAATCTCAGAATTACAATACTTTTTTTTTCGACTGCGATTGCATTTTCTTAACACGTTTTCGGAGCAAATCTCGAAATCTGTTCTTCGAATACTTTTTGGATTATGGAATCATTGTCCAAATGGTTGAGCAAACGAATATACATATGTTCCACTCAAAAAATACCTATGGTGTCCCTTGGAAGCACGTCATTTGGTTATTATTTTACTTTTTCGGTACCCGGGCGTTCGTGTTCCACACAATTTTCCACACTCAGTGCTCCGTCCAGAAGTCAACCATATAACACATGTTTATTACTCAACTTTAAATTAATAAAAAATTAAATAAACTATAAATTGCAGATTAAACATGGAGTTATTTTCACTTTAATGATAACACTGCAAGTAACATTTCAACTTTTGAAATGACACCACACCAAAACGATCTTTCAAAAAGGAGTACGACCCAACATCAAGTTTACCTGTCTCGGCGTTTTGGCGTGTCAATTTCACAGACCTACTAGTGTTGTAGAGATAACTTTTCTGATATTTCAATAGAAATATGCAGGCCTTACCCATGACTACGTATATATGTGGATGATCAAATGAGCGCAACGAAGATTAAGACTTTCTGTCAGATGACTTTTGTTATAATATCGGGATTAGTATTGCAAAGCGCAGCGATCAAAGTTGTGCATTTGCAAACCTTGGAGCTTGGACCATTAGCAAACGTGGTCATTTGACTGTCTGGCTATATTTCACATTTAGAAAACCATGCATTGCAACTTTTGTATAGCTCAGATCTAGCGGAATTCATTTATTGCCAATCGAAGATGATCTCAAGAAAACAAGTTACTTGTTTTGTAACTGAAACTGAATTCTTATAATAAAAATGATTAACTGATTAACCCATGTAGCTCGAGTTTTATGCATTAATTGTTGAGTCTTTGTTGTAACTTGCATTGTATTGTACTGGGCCTCGTCAGGCCCTGGCGTCTGTTTGTGCCAAACAATTTGTGTACTCTTAAGGGTTAAATTGTATGTAGCAAATGTCTGTTGCTTATTTTTGAAGTAAATATTTCGTGTTTTCATTGGCTTCTTTTTTTTTTTTGTAAAAATGTTCTTTGTTTGTCTGGTACTTGTTTTTTAATATGCAAACAAAATGGTTCAGTATGTTCTAAGGTTTTAGCGTTAAACGAGGAATTAAGTAAATAATGCTGACAGTAACGATACGTCATTACCTGTCAATATATTTTTTTTGATACAGAAAAAATTCAGGCTTTTTCCTTCCGACAAAAAAACACAAAATCGCACACGGTTATCAGTAATAACAATATGATTTAATGAACTGTGATTTGTGTTTTCTGTGTCTAAATGAAACCTTTGCTAATTAATGTCACCAACGAACGTCCATAACCAACTTGATATCGAAAGAAAGGAAATGCATGCTAATCAATCGAAGATCTGAAATCTAAATTCTTTGTGGATTCATATGAATTAAATACTCTGCTAAATGTATCCATCTTAGTGGAGCATTTAATATATCGAAAACCTCTTAAATTCTTCGAATTTCTAAAAACAAAAATGTTCCCTACGCAAAATGTCAAGAGCACAATACTGTAATGAAGTACTGTAGGTTCTTTTCCTACATTCGTTTAATATTTAAAGACACAGTTGTTATGGCTTAGGCTTCTTAATATAAAGAAATGAGTAATTGTTCCAACGAGACTATAAAATACATAAAAAAAAAGTTTTTAAATATAGTAAAAGTCAATCCCTTGTGTTGTTTAATGAGTAATATATACTTTGCTACAGATTATCTTCAACGAAGAAGTCTTAAATGTAGATGGGCAGACTTGATTGTTGGTAGCTACGGATATTACCGAAAGGCAATGAGTCTGATGGTTTTTTTGTTTTGTTTTATATTAAATTTGTTCTGTTTTGCTTGTACGTTTCGTTCGTTGTCACTGGCCTGATACCACAAATTTTGGCAGTGATAACATGGATTACACGAAATATTATGTTGCTGTAGTCGAGTAAATAATCAAGCTATTGTGTTTGGGATTTAGTGTATTCTAACATACAGATCAATGTATTATTGTGTAAATGAGGAGTGACTTAAAGATAACAAATGTATAAACAAAATGATTAAGGTATTGATTTTAAGATTTGCTTTAATTTAAAATACATTTATAAGAACATTTTTTTTTGACAAGTTTATTTGAAAGTTTAATTAACCCTTAAATGAGCAGAGTGTACTATGAGTTTCAACCAAAAAAAAGTCTATATAATTTCCCAGCTTTTTATACAAATTAACAAATTACGACATGTTTTGCCACAGGCTTTTTTTGACGCGAATTTCTGCGATGACTAACATCATTTCTGTCAAAGACAAGTATTTTTTTAAATAAAAAAAGACTTACAAAAAATTCCATATTTATGGAACATTATTTCATTACTGTGTTTGACTCGGCTGGCTGCGGAGTAGCGCATCCTGTCAACCAGATATCCAAAACCTTGGCCATAGATCACCAAAATTAACTTATAACCGATTGTCGATACTTGAGTTGTTGAGACCGATGGCTAGTCAATGTCGAACATGGTACGCAAAAGGTCAATTGTGAGGTGGGCTGTCTGCGATTTTCAGCAAAATTTTTCAAAGTCAGCTCCAAGTCTGTTTTTTCGATCCTCAAATACGTTAGCTTGTTAACAGGCGGCCGATATGAAAATCTTCTTTCATAGAAAAATATTCTTTTCCTACCAAAAACGTTGTTCAATTCGAGCTGCTCAAACTGAAAATCTATAACGAAAAGATATTGCTGGAATCTTTGCGATAAAAACGCTTTAGGCTGCTGCATAAATACTTGAGTTATTGAGATCGATGGGTAGTCAATGTTCGAGGATTGAGTCGCACTGTCTCGACTACGTCAACCACATTCAGGTTGCATTTGTTTCTTATTGATTACATGTGAATTTTCAAATCGTGTACTTTTACTGGGACTTCCTAAATCGAAACTTACTATTTTACCTACTTGGGTTGGCCCAACAACCTATTGTTGTTCTTGGTCTGTTGTATAATTGATTTTCAAGCATTTTGATCTTTTACCTGGCTTCTCCAGCTCCTGATAATACGGATCTTCATATCTTCTTCCACTTGGTCTGTCCTCCGGAGTCTTGAGCTTCCTGTCTGCCCCCTCCGTGGAAGTTGTCGCCCAACGGCTTTCTGAAATATATTTGCAATGGCTCAACAACCTATTGTTGGTCTTGGTCTGTTGAATAATTGATTTTCAAGCATTTTGATTTTTACCTGGCTTCTCCAGCTCGTGATACCAAGAGTGTTGGGCTTAACTATCTTCGCCTTCCTTGGTAGTTGTCGCCCAACGGCTTTCTGGCTGGATCAGAAATATATTTGCAATGTATGTGGTATCCACTGAATTTTTTTGAGCTTTTATTTTCCAGTTCTTAAAACAATCAACATTTTGTAAATTAAGTATCCTTCAATGAAATGTTAACCACTTTTCAGCATCTTCCACATCGTTAAAAGGATCTCTTTTAAATATAAATCCATTCATTCACTGGCATTTTTGGGGTTGCAAGAAACACAACCACCGACATCCCTTTCTCTCTCTCTCCCCTCTATCTACGAACGTTTGGAAGACATTCCTTTAATACTCCAGAATCCTGTTGATGGTGACCAACATTTCTGTTTTTGTATGTATTCCTTTTCGTTCCTTATACATTGCCAGACTTTGCGTCGTACTATTTTATTATTGCTACGACATTCGGTCGGTCGGTCGGTTCACAAACAACCACTGGCTTTTTCGCTTTTGTTTATAGTTTTATTTGTCTGGTTTGGTTCATTTTTGTGTTTGGGGCGGTTGGGGGTTGCTAGAATGGGTGGCGGTGGGTGGTATAACTACAAAACAAGCGGAGGTGAGTGGTGGGGTGGTTTTTGGAATTTGCTTGGTTTTGTCGTTCATAACAAACACTCAGCCAGGGTTGTTGGTTCGTTCGTTCGCTCGCTGGTTATTGTAATGTAACGTTTTTTTTTTTTTTGTGAAGGCCGTCGCATATCTAATTTTGTTGCTCTTTGTCTTGTTGTTCTTCTTCGTCTTTGGCTTCTTACACCGCCTCGGTTTTCCTGCATCATCATTGTTGTTGCTGCGATTTTCCAAATGAGGCCCCCATGTGGTCTTTAAACTAATGGTTTTGTTGAAAAGACTGCCTTCTAATATGAGACGAGACGAGACGCGACACACGTACATGTGCCATGTTGCTGCCGAGTGCTGCTGCTACTGCTGTGCCATGGATGATGATGATGGTGTTGTTGGTGCTGCCACTAGCGCTGCTTGCTGCCGTTTGCTGTTTATTATTGCGGGTGCTGAAATCAATAATTCCGTCGTCCATTCAGTTCAGTTCGAATTTGATTTGATTTATTGACTGGTTCCGTTGCAGCAGCAGCAACAACAACATCAGTTTGCTGCACAGTGTATTTAGATGAGCGAGGGACAGACAAACTGCCAGCACTGAAGCGTATGGGCAAAAGTGTGTCAAATATGTTTGAGAAAACGGCTACAATTTTCTTTGAGTACTCGCTGCTGTAGTGGTTGTTAAGGGCATAATGAATGCGTAGCTCTCAGCATCCACATTTTGAAGATTAATGTATTTTTGTTTTTATTAAAGGATGCAGGAGGAGGAGGATCACGCACGCACATCGTGCATGATAACAAGTGCTAAAAACGGTTAGTTCGTCGAGGCAGAATCTTATATATACGATACGTGTTCCAATGTCTCTGAGGTAAGGGTAAGGATTTCTGCGGACACTTTTCTTGCGTTGTGCGTGTCCTCTTCTAAGGTTCCGGGGATTGGATAAGTTTCCTGTATTTTGTCCTTGAACTGAAATTTAATTTGTCATCAAAGCGTCTTCAGAGTCATAGTGTTTTTTTCTTAAAGAACAATTACATCGCCCGTTCCTAACGACCGAGGTGGTAACATTCTCGTGACAGCGTACACATTATGAAACGAATCACAATGGAAAGATGGCCTGTGTCTGTGTCGATCCAATTTTGGCCCAACTAACCATCGATCTCAACAACTTAACTTACATCACTGCGGATGACTTCGCAGTAGTGAATGATGAGCCAGATATACATATGTGTGATTCTCCTAAATATTCTTCTTCTGTATTTTGGCTTAAATCCTTGTGGATCATAAACATGAATAGCTCACTCCGAGACACGAAATGGAAGGATTTGCCAAATGTCGGAGATATATTAAGTCATTGTGATATATTCATGTTAATTTTTATAATTTCGCCAGGATGTCTCCAAAGACGAGTAGAGAAATAAAGCCTGACACTCCTTGTTCGACATTCCAGTAAATATTTCTCATTTTTACAAACAAAATATCAAACCGAATATACGCACTTCGTACGCTCGTGTGGAGGGCATAAAAAATGATATTGGTACGTCGTAATGGTTGAGTCGCAACTTAAAGGATAATACATATGCTCAACATGCTTTCAGCGAAATACGATACTTACATGAACAAAGATACGACCTTGAATTGTCAAAAATTCATGAAGAAATCGAGTATCTGTATGCATAACAGAGCGCGCCATCAATTTCAATGGGCGTACAGAATAATAATTAATTTCGAAATATTACAAATCATTAGATTACAACCAAAATAATAAATTTTTCTCAGTTCATAAGTAAAGGGAATACAAAATCGAGGTCACAAGTTAAATCAGACACAATTATTTAATCAAGATTGTTTATCACAACTTTAGCAGACCAATGATTTGTTGTCCAACTTCTTCAAAAATTCGATGATTTGCCAGCACGTGAATTTCACGGCAAGGGAGCATTCAGCATCTCATAGGTGACTATGCAATAGTCAAAATGAATATTAAATGTACTTATTACAACCGATCCTTCATAATTTAAATAATATCAGCAAATCAAACATATTTGGTATTCGTTTTCTGAGTCATGTTTGATTTGTTAATAATATTCAACAGTTTGTTAGCCTGTTCAAATGAAAATAAAATGCAAGTGATTTCTTCAACTGACATAGGTTAGGTTATGTTGTGAGGGATGCCCGTCCGCCGAAATATACAACTGACGAGTTCACACTGGGCCGACGATTCGGTCCATTGTGGTTCCCTTAAGTAGTAACGAAATTTTAAAAGGAAGGTAAAGAAGATATTGCTTTCTATCAAGTTATAGTTGGTTGTGGAATTGTTGAACCAAACATATTTTGACGATTGGTTGAATTGGAACGCCCTCTAGATAGTTAATGTCGTCAAAGATCCAGTGCCCTAAATGGGGCTAGACGATACTCTTGAACATAGCACGCGCTGCACTGACTCCTACTATTCTCCATCTATACAACTTCGGCAGAAGTCCTTGTATGGAAGCTTCATACGTGCAGCCATGTGGTCAATCACGCAGTGCTCCGCAATGACTGCTGTGTTCTTTCCGAGCTAAGTGTGTTCTTTCCGAGGGAAAGCCGTTCTCTGGTACGAATCACATTAATGTCTGGCCAAAGAGATCGTGCTATTCAACATTTTTGTCACTCGACCTGGTTCCGTAAACGGAATTTGCACTTCCATGGTCGCATTTCTTCTTGTGCGCCTGAACTTGTGTTAAGGATATAACACAGAATGCTTTGAAAGTTGTACTGAGAAGCATTTGCTAAATTGTAATTAAAATCAAAAATCCTCCATCTATTTCCATTATTCATTTAATTTAAATGTACGATGTGTGGGTTTCATGGCAGCGCATTCAAAATGAAAAGATGTTGTCGTTTTCGTTTTTTCATAACTATTTTAAAGAGTAATTTTAACGAAAACATATTTAAAGTTGTTTGGTTTTTGTTATGATCATGTGTTTTTGTTATTGCGTTATGTTAAGAGTGTGTTCTACTCGAATACAAGCTAAATGATCAGTGTTTTTTGTATTTTGTTTTCTTAAATTGGTTGATAGCTCCGAAACTGTCTATACGATTAAAAAACAATGAAAGACTAGTTAGTAGACAATCTTAATCTCAAATTCTTAAAATTTATTTTAATAATGAATTATGTGTGAAAAAAAATTTTTTTTCAAAAAGTATGCCAACCATAGAAAACCAATTTGGATTTTAAATTTAGCTGTTTTGATGTTTTAGTTCTAAATTAGTTGCTTCGCAATGAACGGCAGTTGAAAGTAAATTAAATGTAGATCACAGAAATATTTGTGCGGTGTTTTTTTTTCAAATTAAAGGACACTAATTACTTGGATTTAATGAAATTCTATCACTACATGAATAAGAAGATAATGAAAATAGAATAAAGATAAAGATAAATATTAGTGGAACCAATCCCTGGGATTTTCGAGAATTACAGTTTAAATGAAATTCAAGTTATTTTGAATGTCTTGTGTTTCTTTTCAGGTTTAACAAACCTTACAGGGTTCATAAAACCGCATTTACATGTCTTCAGAGGCCTACGTATGGTAGGTAGTATGTGCGACTATCACACAGCAGGACCCAGGTTCGAAAGCTGCTTCGACCTCGAAAATGCTGGCGACTTTACGTGTCTACCACAGGTTAAGAATATACTATGTGGTGGAGATGGCTCAGTCAACGTTCAGTAATGTCATCTCGGATTTCTTGAATACTTTAGAAGTTCCAACAGAAGCTCAGAAGAAGTGCCACAATTTGTTTGGCAAATTTCAAATACCGGATGTTTTACCCAAAGCAAAGAACACTAGTTGCCATTTGCTTCCACTTAAAGATATGCAACGAAATAAGTTTCGCTATCTTGATTACACTCATTCTGGATCCTGTCTAAAATAGAAAGCGACTCTTTCAGTTTCACCTCGTTGTTTCAGCTATCTGCTGCCGTTTTAAGAACAGACCGCATCCAATGAAAAATTTTGGTATTCTCATCTTTCTAAATCGATGCCACTACTTCTAATGAAATCCATCGATGTGGATTTGGAGTCTGTTAAATTCGCCCGAGGTCTGAGTCTGGAGTCCAAAAAATTTGGAGTCGTCCCCGAGTTTGATGTACTTACATTTCCTATAAAATAAATTAAAAACACGTTAATTGGATAATATTTTCCATTATATCAACAGTATATATATTCTGGATACAAACGCATCGCAGTATGGGATAGTGTATACGTCTAGTGGGTGAAAATACAATTTTCGAAATTGTGCTATTGAACATCTGAAGTCGTAGTCGACTCCGACACCGGTGGAGTCGAGCCATTTTTAAAAAGGCTGTAATCGAAGTCGACCAAAAAAACGTAATTTCAAAGAGAGAACACATTTCGTACGAAAATTGTGTTTGCGATAAGAGTTATTGATGATTTCCATTGTTCTTAAGTTAAGCTGTTGGATATTCATTAATGTGTGTCCACTTGTGCTAACTGTGACTGTTAGTCAGTCATTATTTATCTTTAACTGATCGATATTAATCATTGGCTAAAGTTGTTTATTGTGGATCGATATATACGGTATATTTGGCCTCAATGAATTTAATGTTTCCAGATTGGATTTTAACAAGTAAATTATCTGCAGTTTATCGTATTATTCATATTATTAAACACCAATATATCGTCACATGTCCTTTAGGTGGTTATTTTATCTATTGTTTCAAATGTTGTAATTGTGAAAGGATTACGGTTTTGAGTTTTTGTAATACTGATGGATTGGATTATGCCGTATTTTCTGACATTTTGCTTGGATTTGTGTGTAGGATATTATTAAACATCGAAATCGAAATTTTTTTATAAAACCAATCTCGGGCAAATTTTCGATCGACTGGAGCCGGAGTCGTGGAGTCGCAGTCGGAAAAATTTGCCCGGAGTCGAACAATTTGGTCGACTCCAAGTTTTCACAAAAAATAAATGTATTGAGAACAACTTCAGGTAGATTATTTTAAAAATTTGAAATATGTTCGGTTATATGATTTTTTTATCTCAAACTCACCTCGGTGATATATAGTATAGGAATACGGGATGGAAATACAATTTTCGAAATTTTGTTATAGAACAACTGAAGTCGTCGAAGTCGAGCTATTTAGAAATTTTAAAATGTAGTTCGACTTCACCGCCATGGTTGAGAGAATGTAAAGGGAAATACATACGTAAATTACTGAACTTTCAAAATATGTTTTTCTCAGTTCCGAATGGTATTTTGAAACTAAACCATCAACCCAACTTACATACATTAAGTACTCATGTGGACAGAAAAGTATGTGCATGTACATTTCTTTATTTAATGCAACAGAATCGGTTACAAAATGACTTCTAGAGAGAACACTATACAAGTTGACATCTTAAATCACTGTTTTAAAATGAAAAGAGGGACTCCCATTAAAATAAACGGTCATAGTAATACGTGCGGAACATTTTTCTACCTGTGTGGGGTGGACAGTAACATAGGTGTGCTATGTTCGAAGTTGTGAAAAATTAATTTTTTTTTTTTTGAAAATTTTACTGACACAAATTATAGTAGATATGTAAAACTGTTTTAAAAAACAAATAATATATATTCCGCTTAAGTTTTAAACTGAATTTGATGGGTCGTGGGCATCATTACAGTGAAGAAGAAAGGCAGGTGGTTTATCAACATCGATAACAAGGCAGGACCTACAAGTTTATTTCCAATTCATTATGAAGATCGCACAACAGTGTAACAAATGCATTAAAACCTAAAATAAAATATTAAAAGACGAGGAGCCATTAAGAAAACTTCGCCAGTTACCGATAATGGCGCAGCGATTTGGTGAGATCCTTCCAAGTCCCCCAGATCAATTTCAACTGAATTTAAGAATGCTGTTTCGTACCGAACCGTCCGACGAAGATTGGTGGTTGCAAAAGTACCACGTATAATACCCCGGAGAGTCTTCCTAACACAGAACAACTAATGTAGAGATAAGGAAACACTTTGCTTTAGCTCAAAAAATATGGTGCGGAACTGAAGTTGGAAAAAAGTGGTGAAATGTCCTCTGAACCGACGAAACTATGGTCAAATTGTTTGGTAATGATGCCGATAGTTCGACCAAAAGGGAAATAATATCAGATTTATCAAAAACTTCGTAAAATACGGTGGAAGAGATGTCATGGTGTTTATCTGTGTTTCATGAGTGCTGACCCAACACTTTGCATACAAGAATTATTAAATAAAACAAAGGGAAATATGAAAATCTAACATTCACACCTATTGTTCTGTCCATATGTGCATATGCAGAGAGTTCTACTTGTTGTGACATATCCCCAAAAAAAAATACATCAACTCTGCCCTGAAATTTAATAAAAATTATTTTAATTGATTTCCAAAAACGAAGAAGAAATGTACAAAACGTATTCAAAATATATAAAGAAAACATAAAATAAAAAAATATAACGAATAGAATCTCATTTATTTGTCTAGCGAAAACAATTGTTGGACCAAAAGTTTTCCTTTTTCGTAGACATGTATGTCTGGAGACAAATACAAATCTTGAAATAAACCGTAGCAAGATGAGGTTTTGACAAAAGCTCCATTGCAATCTATGGTACGACTTGGTGGGACAATGACAAGGTGAAGTTTTGTGATAAACGCCATTTGTTCCACTGAAATTTATAATCCCTTCTATTTATATGGCGTTTACAACGATTGGTGCCAACAGCTAACATTCTTTGTAAGGAATTTAAGGCGCAAGAAAATGTAAAAGGCGAAAAAATGTTGTCCTAAGGAAATCTTGAATACATCCTGGTCTATGTTGTATCTGTGCTGCGGTGAGGTTTTGAGAAATCCAGACAAGCTCGCGTTGACAACATTCATTGGTCCGTAAATATGGGTCGAGATAATTAAAATCATGATTCCCTCCTTATCCGCATATAACGCAAGCGGCGGTTTATATTTCTCTCGGTTGATGGTAGATGAAAATCCATGATATGATGAGTTTCTGATTGAAGCAACATAGACTTCAATGAAATTTGACTCGCGATCTCAATTATCTGGCCAATAGTTAAAAGTTTTTTTTTCCCGAAAATTCATCTTTTGCGACAATTCAACGACAAATTCTGCCGCACGATTTAAATCCTAAGATACACAACGACGAAATGAGTTAAATGAGTAAAACACCTTTGCATCCCAGTTTATGTTCCTCAGGACTGGTGGACCGGGATGAAATGCGCTATTATTTCCTGCTCCAGGTTCTAATCGGAAGGAAGTCAATTGCGATTTGTTATTTGCGATGAATTGGGTTATGGAATATCGATATTATACCATAGAGTCTGCTTTAAATTACCAGTAGTTCCAGTTCATCTAAGGTTGACGCTTAATCTTTATCATAAGCTCTATTTATATTTCAAGAAATTAATTGTTTTCTTATTCTTTTCAGGTAAATATCATTTTCTATTGTTATACTCGTTGCCATGAAGTGTGATAACCTAACCGGATTACTAAGTAAGTCAAAACCGAATTACCATGCCCACTTAATATTACATACCCATGTCAACGACGAATATATCCTCTGTTCAGAGGTCATATATCGTTTGTTGCTACGATGGTCGTCATGACTGCTCTAACTTAAATAAAATAAATTGTGATATTCCTCTAGAGTCCTCTGAGTGCTACTTTCACTTCCCAAACACATCAAAGGTCCATAATTTACATTAAACCACATAGGCATGCAGTCTTTGTTTAAATCCTTTCCATCACACCAAGAGGAGATTAAGACACCGAATAAAAAGGATGGCATAGGAAAACAATGTATGAAATGGTAGAAGTGGTTAAACCAAATCTTCTTCCTTTACAATACAAAGGGACAATATTTTTCATTTCCTTTTCATCCCAAAATGGTTTTCGAAGACGTCGTTTCAAAAACGCATATATCTTTCCGCTGTACTTTTGTTTTTTTTCTGTACTTATGCTTTTTGTTCTATTCTTTTTGTTGTTGTTGTTTTTATTTCTTACACATATATTTCTTAAGCCTCTAGGCAAACATATACATGCTTATATCGCACATAGATATCATTAAACTGATCAAATGTCATTATAAAGAATGAATAAAACAAAAGAAAAAGGCAAATTCTCTATAAAAGAATATCAGCTTTTACAAAGAGCTCTTAATTCAGGCAACAACAACAACAAATCGTAGAACAGCCACAACGACGTAAGTACGTAACTATAACTAAAGACCATAGATTAAGAGATGATGTGTCAACTCACTAAGTTTGTATAGACTTTGCCATAAAATCGCTTGATTTGTACAGTGAGCGTTTTATCCTTTTTGGAAAATTGAACATGGTTGGAGACCCTACGACAAGTTCGTGTAGGGTGAAAAGTTGTTCAGCCTAATTACGATTGGTGAAAATTTCAAAAAATTCAACTTTATTTTTTGTCGTTTTTGCCAACCGTAATACCATTTTATAAAAACGTCAACTTTATGACACGACTACGCCAACCGTAATCAGCTGGTCAATCTAAATCAATACTTGGCATTTCCCATCAAAATTTACTAAAACGTTTTTCTCAGTTAAGAATTGAAAACGGTAAAAACCAACTTATTTATTTATTTATTTATTTATTATTAATTACAATACAAAGTAAATTTATATTCTAATTTTTGGGTCCAAGGGTAAACCGGGTGACACAGACCATATGTTTAGATTTTTGCAGCGACAGACCAAAGCCTCTGGTGGGAATCGAACCCACAACCCCCACGCTGATAGGCAAGCACGCTACCAACTCGCCTACCGGGGCGCTTAAAAAAAAAACAACTTTTTTGTGGTACTTTTTTTTTTTAAAAAGAAAACTTTTTGTCCCAAGGCCCAATAGTATTACATTGTCCTAATATGTTCTTCGACAATTGTCAAAAGGTAACTTCTTTGATACCTTAGAATAGAATTATGGTCGCTGTCCAGGACATTATAGAAGTTCTTGGGTAGTAAGCAGTACCAAATATCAGAACATAAACGTATACAAGGCGTCACGTCCCAAGACACGACCCAGTAGTTCCCATCTAATTTTAATATTTCTGAATGCAAGCAGACTAATCTATTGTCTGAATACACCTATCGTTGTTTTTACAATGAGCGGATGTACATTTTGATAAAAAAATATAATGGAAAACTCATTTCTATCGATTTCGTTTATTTGCACTGATCTTGTAATTTAAAGCCCTACGGCCAATTCAAATAAACTACTCCATGTTGAATACTACTCCTCAGTTAAATTCAAAAACAATTACAATTACATATGATAGAATACAATAAAACAAAATAAAATAAATATTACAAAACAATTTTAAAACAATTCTCGTATTGTCAACATGTGAAATGGAAGTGATTGTATTGTAATTCGGACAATGAATGTTACTTTTTCTTTGACATTCATTTGAAAAATGTATGATCATCCAGTGACTTCAGTTGGTAAACGTGGTCAAATTGTGTTTTTCCTTGCACCGTTGTTGCTCTACTTTTGCAAATTTCTTTAAAACACACTACTGTTCCCTCTGGAATAAGACTCCCACGGACCTTAGCTGGTGGAATGTTAGTTGTGTATGAACCCATTCGATTTATCCATGCCAGTTTCTCTTCGATATTTTTTTGGAAACATTATCCTAAAACAATGGCCGTTTACCTGAGGAATACTTTCCCATTCTCGGCGAATGCAATCAATTCTGAATCGCAAGGAGGGGTACTTCCTACAGGTTTACCATCTCACCCAAAAGACGCATTACATTTAAGATTGCATATCATTGGGGGGTAAGCGATTGTTTGTCCCTGGATCACCTTCGAGTAGTGAGTAATTGACTACTTGAAGTGGGTACATAAACTAATTCGGAATGTTAATTTAACTTCTGATCACTTCAATCAGAAAGTAATGTAGTTTTTTCTGTCGTTTTTCCTTAACATTACTTCAAGGTGCACCTGCAGTTAGTGTCTTTGGTAATCAACGCCAATTTCGCTGCAGGGATTCAGCCTATTTTATTCTTGGAATTCAAATACTCTGTTATTTACTTATAAAAATCGATTTCCGTTTCACAAGAATTCACAGCGTAGATACAGTTTGCGCACACTTACTGCCTGTTTCCATAAAACGATTTTGTTCGTTCGTCACAAATCGTCCATATTGGAAGCGTTATAAAATGGGATTCAGACATTATTCAAATCTGGTTTTCAGGTATATGTTAGATATCGACATATGGAAGGCAATCTCAAGAGAAGGTCTCACTACTGATACAAATCTATTTAATTGCCCCTTCAATTTTGACATTTTATAAAAAACGAACATATTCGTTTTATGGAAACAGGCAGTTAATGAAAACACCGGACTTTCTATTTTATTTTTTTTTTTTCATTTATGAAATTAAGCAGCTTTATTTTACAAATACTGACAAGTTAAAAAATGGAAAATGGACGAGACATTTCTTTGAGTGCACTTAATTCTAAAGTGAAAAGCTATATAAAAACATGTTCAAGTAATTTTTTTATTGGTTAAATTAGACTTTTTTCTGAATGAGAGTAAAATGCAATTTGGAATTGGGTTTATCAAGTTTTGAATTGTTTTAGTCCGAGATGTGGAGTCCAATTTGGAGTCTGACAAAGTTGTCCAGTGTCGGAGTCTGGAGACGAAAAATTTGATTGACTCAGACTTTACTTACTTACATTTCCATTAAAATAAATAAAAAAATATTACAAACAATTTAATATGTTTGTCTTTAAGATACAACGCACCTCAGTCTGATATAGAGTGTAGGACTAGGGGACAGAAATAAAATTTTCGAGCATTTTGATGATGATTTTTGATCGAGCTATTTAAAATTACTGAAGTCGGAGTCTAGACATTTCGTCTCGACTTCATAGCCTTGTTTTGCAATTCTATTTTCATTGTTTGTTTTGCTCATTTCATACAAGCTAATAGACTTTTCAATTCGATTTCAATTGGGACTGCAAGTCGGCTATAGAAATAAATTATTTTAGTTTTCTTCGAATAAAAAACCAAGCCTTCGTTCTCTTTTAGGCATGAATTGAAGTTGTCTTGAAGAACAATTGTGCCCTCATCCAGATTTTTATAAAGATGTGGTAGAATATCATCCAGCAAATCTGTGTAAAAATCAGAAATCATTTTGGTTGAAAAAAAAAAAACAAAACAAATTGGAAGCATAAATTGGTGTGGGAATGCTTCCCATACCGTAAGGTCGTTGTTGGTCGTCGGTTGATTGGAAATCAAAATATTTTGATTTCAGCTTATGTCGGCCAACTTGGTTGGCTTGTCATCCAACTTCTTTACTTCATTTGCATTTTGTCATTGATGAAGTCAATACATTTTTGTACCGGTGTTTTGAAAAATAACATAAAAGGAAAGAATATGTGGAAATGGTGATTGATTCTATTGAGGAATATACAAAAATATGCCCAAGTTGTGGAATTTAAAATATAAAAATCAAATAATTGCGACAAAAATATATATTTAATGCCGACTGAACACGTTACAACTGGTTGTACAATTTGTACAACTAGTTATAACGTGTGAGCAAGGACCCTATGGGTCATCGAGTGCAGATGCATCTTTGGATGTATAGCGTGTGAGGGTTAGTTTATTTTAGATTGGTCGTCGGTTGAAATGAAATTCAAAATAGTTTGATTTCAGCTCAAGTTGGCCAACTTGGTTGGCTTGTGTGATGGCTTGTATTCAAATAAGATGGCATACGACATTGGTGAACAAATTATGGCGTTGGAGGAGAAGCACCAAGTTCTTTGTTAAACTCACTTGTAGAACCAGTGGTAACGTGTGAGGGCCGTATTGTGCGTTTGCATCTAGTCACATGCATTTTCCCTAAGTCATTTCAGTAATAAATATACAATAAACAGTCTGGATCGTTTAAATTAAGTTTTGTTCTCATCGGAAAGTATTACTTCTTCCCATTCATTTGTCTCTAAGCAAATTGTAATTTTTCTTTTATTTTGCTACAGTCGATTGTTGGTTGCTTCATGTCGAATTCTTCCCTTATCTCTTAGGGTTAGTTTTGTATAACTTTTTGTTGGCGGATTAACGAGACGGCAAAATGAGCTTAATATTTACAAGGGCAAGAGGTTTTCTTTTTAGTATTATTATACATTTTGTGTCTTCAATGTTGCCGTTTACAAAATAACTTCTAGCCAAATCATAAGAACCCCAATGGCAAGATGCGTTTTTGTTGTTTTTAGAGAAAATCTACCATTTCCATGACAATTATATCTCTTGTCTGGTTTTCGTTTCTAGATCAACATGACAAGAGAACTGTTAAAACCTCTCAAAAGCAGATAATCGAATGTTGTCCTTCTGTCCCTCTCTACCTTTGTCAGTAATACCAATTCAGTTTCCGTTGGCAGATTTTACCCATTTTACCCATTCATTTTTTTTAATGAGAAACCTAACCTGAAAACTATTTCATGATGATATCGCCACTGTTTCCGATTGTTTTTTTTTTGGAAAGGATTATGTTCTTTGGATATTTGATAAATTCTATAAATTACATGTTTTTCAGTATCCTATGATATCCGATGATAAGATAATGCAGAGAACCACCATGTTATTCAGTAATACTGTGGTTCTCTACATTCTCCTACCATAGAATAAGTTTCGACCACAGTATTACTGAAAAACATGTAATTTATCAATCTGCTAATATATATGTTTTATAATGGATTATTTTTTTAATAATATTTATTTTCAAATCATATTCGAATTGATATCTTGTAATCAAGTAATGTTTTTTTTTACCCTTTTAGCCTTTAAGATGAAATTCATTGTAAATTCTAGTCCAGGGTTATGTAGTTGCAAGCAAAGCAACTTTCCCATAAATTTACAGTCGATTTTTCGACTTTTTTTTGGATTTACAAGTCAATTAAAGTCAACTTTTCGACTATATATTTGAAAATGAAAACAATATAACTTAAATGAAAAAATTTAATTTAATTTAATTAATAGAAAAAATACAATACACAACTATGTTTAAAACGTAACAAAAAAAGTTAAAATTAGACCAATTCAATACCTTTTATGGAATACGAAAAAAAAGGGTTTTTTTCTTGGCGCTTTCGTCTTTTTCGGCGTTAGGGTTCGATATCCTATACACTCGATCGAAGAAACCAGCATATTTTCTATGTTTAGTTTCATAAAAGTACAGACTTTTGTAGGACCTGTAAAATGATGTAATGAAATTCAGTCCAGATTTTGATAAATACTTTTTAAAAAAGAATTGTAGATGGACTTTAGATACTAAATTTTAAATTCAGATACTAAATTTTAAATGGCAGCGTGAAATTGCAAAAAACAATGTTGTTAGTTTTGTAGCGGTGCATTGTGAACAAAAATTGGTGATGACCGACATTTTATCAAGCAGGGCGATTGTCTTAACAGTAACGATGTACTGGAAGCAGTAAAATTATTTATTTTATGCATTTGTCTCATACATTTTCCAATATTTTCATTTAAACTAAAAAAGTCGAAAAAAAGTCTACAACAAAAAGTCGATTTCCTCTACTTGTTGTGACATATCCCCAAAAAAAAATACATCAACTCTGCCCTGAAATTTAATAAAAATTATTTTAATTGATTTCCAAAAACGAAGAAGAAATGTACAAAACGTATTCAAAATATATAAAGAAAACATAAAATAAAAAAATATAACGAATAGAATCTCATTTATTTGTCTAGCGAAAACAATTGTTGGACCAAAAGTTTTCCTTTTTCGTAGACATGTATGTCTGGAGACAAATACAAATCTTGAAATAAACCGTAGCAAGATGAGGTTTTGACAAAAGCTCCATTGCAATCTATGGTACGACTTGGTGGGACAATGACAAGGTGAAGTTTTGTGATAAACGCCATTTGTTCCACTGAAATTTATAATCCCTTCTATTTATATGGCGTTTACAACGATTGGTGCCAACAGCTAACATTCTTTGTAAGGAATTTAAGGCGCAAGAAAATGTAAAAGGCGAAAAAATGTTGTCCTAAGGAAATCTTGAATACATCCTGGTCTATGTTGTATCTGTGCTGCGGTGAGGTTTTGAGAAATCCAGACAAGCTCGCGTTGACAACATTCATTGGTCCGTAAATATGGGTCGAGATAATTAAAATCATGATTCCCTCCTTATCCGCATATAACGCAAGCGGCGGTTTATATTTCTCTCGGTTGATGGTAGATGAAAATCCATGATATGATGAGTTTCTGATTGAAGCAACATAGACTTCAATGAAATTTGACTCGCGATCTCAATTATCTGGCCAATAGTTAAAAGTTTTTTTTTCCCGAAAATTCATCTTTTGCGACAATTCAACGACAAATTCTGCCGCACGATTTAAATCCTAAGATACACAACGACGAAATGAGTTAAATGAGTAAAACACCTTTGCATCCCAGTTTATGTTCCTCAGGACTGGTGGACCGGGATGAAATGCGCTATTATTTCCTGCTCCAGGTTCTAATCGGAAGGAAGTCAATTGCGATTTGTTATTTGCGATGAATTGGGTTATGGAATATCGATATTATACCATAGAGTCTGCTTTAAATTACCAGTAGTTCCAGTTCATCTAAGGTTGACGCTTAATCTTTATCATAAGCTCTATTTATATTTCAAGAAATTAATTGTTTTCTTATTCTTTTCAGGTAAATATCATTTTCTATTGTTATACTCGTTGCCATGAAGTGTGATAACCTAACCGGATTACTAAGTAAGTCAAAACCGAATTACCATGCCCACTTAATATTACATACCCATGTCAACGACGAATATATCCTCTGTTCAGAGGTCATATATCGTTTGTTGCTACGATGGTCGTCATGACTGCTCTAACTTAAATAAAATAAATTGTGATATTCCTCTAGAGTCCTCTGAGTGCTACTTTCACTTCCCAAACACATCAAAGGTCCATAATTTACATTAAACCACATAGGCATGCAGTCTTTGTTTAAATCCTTTCCATCACACCAAGAGGAGATTAAGACACCGAATAAAAAGGATGGCATAGGAAAACAATGTATGAAATGGTAGAAGTGGTTAAACCAAATCTTCTTCCTTTACAATACAAAGGGACAATATTTTTCATTTCCTTTTCATCCCAAAATGGTTTTCGAAGACGTCGTTTCAAAAACGCATATATCTTTCCGCTGTACTTTTGTTTTTTTTCTGTACTTATGCTTTTTGTTCTATTCTTTTTGTTGTTGTTGTTTTTATTTCTTACACATATATTTCTTAAGCCTCTAGGCAAACATATACATGCTTATATCGCACATAGATATCATTAAACTGATCAAATGTCATTATAAAGAATGAATAAAACAAAAGAAAAAGGCAAATTCTCTATAAAAGAATATCAGCTTTTACAAAGAGCTCTTAATTCAGGCAACAACAACAACAAATCGTAGAACAGCCACAACGACGTAAGTACGTAACTATAACTAAAGACCATAGATTAAGAGATGATGTGTCAACTCACTAAGTTTGTATAGACTTTGCCATAAAATCGCTTGATTTGTACAGTGAGCGTTTTATCCTTTTTGGAAAATTGAACATGGTTGGAGACCCTACGACAAGTTCGTGTAGGGTGAAAAGTTGTTCAGCCTAATTACGATTGGTGAAAATTTCAAAAAATTCAACTTTATTTTTTGTCGTTTTTGCCAACCGTAATACCATTTTATAAAAACGTCAACTTTATGACACGACTACGCCAACCGTAATCAGCTGGTCAATCTAAATCAATACTTGGCATTTCCCATCAAAATTTACTAAAACGTTTTTCTCAGTTAAGAATTGAAAACGGTAAAAACCAACTTATTTATTTATTTATTTATTTATTATTAATTACAATACAAAGTAAATTTATATTCTAATTTTTGGGTCCAAGGGTAAACCGGGTGACACAGACCATATGTTTAGATTTTTGCAGCGACAGACCAAAGCCTCTGGTGGGAATCGAACC
Organism: Hydrotaea cyrtoneurina; assembly: GCA_958296145.1. NCBI lineage: Eukaryota > Metazoa > Arthropoda > Insecta > Diptera > Muscidae > Hydrotaea > Hydrotaea cyrtoneurina. The sequence continues at coordinate 41,881,598 of OY282514.1, read as the reverse complement.
CACAACCCCCACGCTGATAGGCAAGCACGCTACCAACTCGCCTACCGGGGCGCTTAAAAAAAAAACAACTTTTTTGTGGTACTTTTTTTTTTTAAAAAGAAAACTTTTTGTCCCAAGGCCCAATAGTATTACATTGTCCTAATATGTTCTTCGACAATTGTCAAAAGGTAACTTCTTTGATACCTTAGAATAGAATTATGGTCGCTGTCCAGGACATTATAGAAGTTCTTGGGTAGTAAGCAGTACCAAATATCAGAACATAAACGTATACAAGGCGTCACGTCCCAAGACACGACCCAGTAGTTCCCATCTAATTTTAATATTTCTGAATGCAAGCAGACTAATCTATTGTCTGAATACACCTATCGTTGTTTTTACAATGAGCGGATGTACATTTTGATAAAAAAATATAATGGAAAACTCATTTCTATCGATTTCGTTTATTTGCACTGATCTTGTAATTTAAAGCCCTACGGCCAATTCAAATAAACTACTCCATGTTGAATACTACTCCTCAGTTAAATTCAAAAACAATTACAATTACATATGATAGAATACAATAAAACAAAATAAAATAAATATTACAAAACAATTTTAAAACAATTCTCGTATTGTCAACATGTGAAATGGAAGTGATTGTATTGTAATTCGGACAATGAATGTTACTTTTTCTTTGACATTCATTTGAAAAATGTATGATCATCCAGTGACTTCAGTTGGTAAACGTGGTCAAATTGTGTTTTTCCTTGCACCGTTGTTGCTCTACTTTTGCAAATTTCTTTAAAACACACTACTGTTCCCTCTGGAATAAGACTCCCACGGACCTTAGCTGGTGGAATGTTAGTTGTGTATGAACCCATTCGATTTATCCATGCCAGTTTCTCTTCGATATTTTTTTGGAAACATTATCCTAAAACAATGACCGTTTATCTGAGGAATACTTTCCCATTCTCGGCGAATGCAATCAATTCTGAATCGCAAGGAGGGGTACTTCCTACAGGATTACCATCTCACCCAAAAGACGCATTACATTTAAGATTGCATATCATTGGGGCGTAAGCGCTTGTTTGTCCCTGGATCACCTTCGAGTAGTGATAAATTGACTACTTGAAGTGGGTACATAAACTAGTTCGGAATGTTAATTTAACTTCTCATCACTTCAATCAGAAAGTAATGTAGTTTTTTCTATCGTTTTTCCTTAACATTACTTCGAGGTTCTCCTGGAGTTAGTGTCTTTGGTAATCAACGCAAATTTCGCCGTAGGGTTTCAACCTATTTTATTCTCAGAATTCAAATACTCTGTTATTTATTTATTAAATTTTTTTTAAAAAGTAGAGTAGATACAGTTTGAGCACACTTTATGAAAACATCGGATTTTCTATTTTTTTTTTCATTTATGAAATTAAGCAGCTAAATTTTACAAATACTGACGAGATAAAAAATGGGCGAGACATTTCTTTGAGTGCACTTAATTCTAAAGTGAAAAATTGTATAAAAACATGTTCAAGTAATTTTTTTATTGGTTAAAATAGAATTTTTTCGGAATTAGAGTAAAATGCAATTTGGAATTGGGTTTATCAAGTTTTTTTTTTTTTTCGTCAGAGATGTGGAGTCTAATTTGGAGTCTGACAAAGTTGTCCGGTGTCGGAGTCTGGAGTCGAAAAATTTGATTGACTCCGACTTTACTTACTTACATTTCCATTTCCATTAAAATAAATAAAAAAATATTACAATTTAATATGTTTGTCTTTAAGATACAACACACCTCAGTCTGATATAGAGTGTAGGATTAGTGGACAGAAATACAATTTTCGAACATTTTGATGATGATTTTTGATCGAGCTATTTAAAATTACTGAAGTCGGAGTCTAGACATTTCGTCTCGATTTCATAGCGTTGTTTGCAATTCTATTTTCAGGCCAACATTCCCTAATTTTTGTTTTGCTCATTTCATACAAGCTAATAGACTTTTCAATTCGATTTCAATTGGGACTGCAAGTCGGCTATAGAAATAAACTATTTTTCCAAGCTTTCGTTCTATTTTAGGCATTAATTGAAGCCTTGTCTTGCAGAACAAGTGTGCCCTCATCCAGATTTTTATAAAGATGTGGTAGAATATCATCCAGCAAATCTGTGTAAAAATCAGAAATCATTTTGGTTGAAAAAAAAAAACCAAAACAAAACAAATTGGAAGCATAAATTGGTGTGGGAATGCTCCCCATACCGTAATAATGATCAAAGTGTACAACCAGGGTCGTTGGTTGATTGAAAATCAAAATATTTTGATTTCAGCTTATGTTGGCCAACTTGGTTGGCTTGTCATCCAACTTCTTTACTTCATTTGCATTTTGTCTTTGATGAAGTAAACACATTTTTGTACCGGTGTTTTGAAAAATAACATAAAAGGAATGAATATGTGGAAATGGTGATGGATTGAGGAATATACAAAAATATGCCCCAGTTGTGGAATTTAAAGTATGAAAATCAAATAAATGCCGACTGAACACATTACAACTGGTTGTACAATTTGTACAACTAGTTGTAACGTGTGAGCAATGGACCCTATGGGTCATCGAGTGCAGGTGCATCTTTGGATGTATAGCGTGTAAGGGTTAGTTTATTTTAGGTTGGTCGTCGGTTGAAATGAAATTCAAAATATTTCAGCTCAAGTTGGCCAACTTGGTTGGTTTGTGTGAAGGCTTGTATTCAAATAATATGTTCAAATAAGATGGCATACGACATTGGTGAAGAAATTGTGGCGTTTGAGGAGAAGCACCAAGTTCTTTGTTAAACTCACTTGTAGAACCAGTGGTAACGTGTGAGGGCCGTATTGTGCGTTTGCATCTAGTCACATAGATTTTGCCTAAGTCATGTCAGTAATAAATATACAATAAGTTTAAGTTTAAGTTTTGTTCTCATCGGAAAGTATTACTTCTTCCCATTCATTTGTCTCTAAGCAAATTGTAATTTTTCTTTTATTTTGCTACAGTCGATTGTTGGTTGCTTCATGTCGAATTCTTCCCTTATCTCTTAGGGTTAGTTTTGTATAACTTTTTGTTGGCGGATTAACGAGACGGCAATGTGAGCTTAATATGTACAAGTGCAAGAGGTTTTCTTTTTTTTATTATTATATATTTTGTGTCTTCAATGTTGCCGTTTACAAAGAAACTTCTAGCCAAATCATAAGAACCCCAATGGCATGATGCGTTTTTGTTGTTAGAGAAAATATACTATTTCCATGACAATTACATCTCTTGTCTGGTTTTCGGTTGAAAATGAAAAATTTTAATTGAATTTAATTAATAGAAAAAATACAATACAAAATTATGTTTAAAACGTAACAAAAAAGTTAAAATTAGACCAATTCAATACCTTTTATGGAATACGAAACAAAAAGGGTTTCCTATTACTTGACCATACATCCCCTGTAAAATGTTTTTTTTTTGGTGCTTACGTCTTTTTCGCGGTTAGGGGTCGATATCCTATACACTCGATCGAAGAAACCAGCATATTTTCTATGTTTAGTTTCATAAAAGTACAGACTTTTGTAGGACCAGTAAAATGATGTAATGAAATTCAGTCGAGATTTTGATAAATACTTTTTAAAAAAGAATTGTAGATGGACTTTAGATACTAAATTTTAAATTCAGATACTAAATTTTAAATGGCAGCGTGAAATTGCAAAAAAAATGTTGTTAGTTTTGTAGCGGTGCATTGTGAACAAAAATTGGTGATGACCGACATTTTATCACGCAGGGCGATTGTCTTAACAGTAACGATGTACTGGAAGCAGTAAAATTATTTATTTTATGCATTTGTCTCATACATTTTCCAATATTTTCATTTAAACTAAAAAAGTCGAAAAAAAGTCTGCAACAAAAAGTCGATTTTCTCGACTTTTTCGTAATCAAAACTGAACTTCATTTTTCACAATTTTTTTTAAAAAAAGTCGACTTTTCGCGGTTCTATTTATACAAACCTATTCTAGTCAATCATATTAATCAAATAATCTTAAATGATTTCAATTATAAAATCCCAAAAAATTAATTGTATAAACTAAAGCTTTTTACTATTATCAGGATGAATAAAGACAAATTGAAGCAATTGGACATTTGATCCATATTTCTTTGGATTACGGAGTGAATCAATCGCGGCATACTTCTGGCCTATCGTAAATTGTTGGTTTCATTACATGCGGAAAATTTAATGGCAGAGTTAAGAGCATTTATACAAAATCTACTTAGTATCCTTGCATAGACAGTCAGCTGGTTAATTTATTTAAAAGGTTATGAAATTTATAAGGTCGAGGAATAACCAGAGGAATAGTGAAAGGTTAAGAAATGTATAGGGTTGAGGAATAACCAGACAGCCGTTTCTGGATGACATCAACACCATTTCCTTGTTTTGTCAACGATTATGTCAACTATGTCAATGCATTGGATGCCAATTTCATCGTATTATCGAGTGTTGACAAAAAAATTCAAAATTTTAATTGTACTAGTTTGGTTTTTCCATTATGAATCAAATCAATCAAAAATAAAAGGATTGTTCAGAAGGGGGATTTGTCAGAAGCTGGAGATTTTACTTTGGAGTTTAGCTTCATATTTCTTTTCTAGTATTTATCTTGAATGAGTTTAGGAAACCATTTTGTTACTCGGATAGTTAAGATGCTCCTAATGAAAACAATCGGTGAGACATTCTGGTCTCAACGACAACAATCAAATCAATCGAATTCGTTGTTAATTGGGAATTTACCTTTTTGGCCTGTCCAAATTGGTCGATCCCAAACATATTCAGAAGTACTTCTAAAATCGACAACGAATGGATTTGAATCAGTTTCATACTGCGATTTAGTAGACCATGATATGACAGGTATTGTGCGGGTTTATGATAAACCCAGGTTCTTATCCTCAAAAAGTTCATCTTAAATTCCGGCGACTTTAACCTATTACGGCCTGCCCAATACATCGGCTCATACGATTTTTATGATTCCTTGGGCCCATTAGGCTGCAATGGGTTAATAGACACCGCTGTGGGTCGGCGAATGATGTAGGAACGTCATAGCAATTGCTATGTCATCAGCTTTTTCCATATGTTCTCAATCGAAAATTTATTAAAAGAAAATAAAATACTTTGGCGTGAGATATAACACACCTTCTCAGTCTCTATAGTCTTTGGCTGTACAACGACAAAACGACAAACTCATCACAACAAAGGTGCGCATACCTACTGTTTGTTGGCTGTGCTGTATATGGAAACGTTTACAAAACGCTGACAGGTGAATAAGGCAATACCAGCCACAACAACCACCGGCTGATGGCTGGACGGACGACCGAATGGATAGACGTACTGCTGCCTTCGTGTGTATGCGTGTATTTTTGCTCGTGACGTTGATTATGACGTTCTTAGTTGTGATCTTTGGTTTTTTTTGTTCGGATTGTAATTTTTTGGTTCTAGAGTTTTTTTTTTAGTTTATATTTGCGGCTTTTTCTCTCTGTCTTTACCAGTTGTTTCTTCTTTATCTGCCTTTATTTTATTTTATTTGTTTTCTTTTTTTTTTATCAGCAACAGATTCATTGTGAGTTTTATTTTTTTGTTTTTTTTTTAAAGGTGGAAATGAAATTTTACGCTTATTTGTTTATTCAGATAACGTACAGTATTCGGCTGGAGTCAAAGACGGAAAATAGTATATTAGAGATTTACCTACTGCTTTCGATCTATTGAACCGAGTTATGCAGCAATTCGCTGTTGACCGTCGTAGGTGAATTTGAATTTGTAGGTGCAGAGCTGTCAATAGGAAATTAATTGCCCAAAGGGAGGGGTATCTCAGTGATTATACAAATATCCGTAATTAATCGGTGATATCGGTGAATGTGCCAAATTATATTGTGTACTGATCACTGTTTTGATGGAAGTTGCCTTCCTTAATGGAATGTTCAGGAAAAAAATGCCATCGGAAAAACCAAGCTTATTGCAAGAATTTCTGGGAGGCAGAAACACATACAACTCTTGGCAGCTTTCTACCCGCATCAATTTCGAAATCACATTAGTTGATGTTATTCTTTCCTCAGTATAATTCTTAGTGTCTGTCAGTCTGTCTGTGGATAGCTATTTAAGGTGGGAGGGCCGGTATTTCTCGGCTTGTATGTGTTGTACTACTCTGAAGCGTTTGGTATTGAAACTAAGCCGAATGGGTTAAGAGTTAATATCTATTCTCATACAAGGACTAGACCAAGGACTTTTAGGGTATTTTAGGGTACTTTCTAAACGATCATCCTGCAAATTTCACAGTAGGTTACATCTGGACATAGTAGATCATAATTGGGCAAAATACGTGGAAATGCTCATAGGGATGACATTTTGTATATACGTCACTGGACAGAGTAGTGAAGATTGTCATGTCCTTTAATGGTCGGATTGTCGTGTTATGGAAACTGTATGAACTGATCATTCACGAAAAGGTCCACACAAATCACAATAGTTGGGTCGACAATGGCACAATGAATGGAACATTATCCATGGTGAAGATCGTATACATTTGGTTGTGGTTGAACATAACTACGTTTTTGACATTCACTATTCGAAACTGACAACATCTACAAGAACAACATAATATTTCACGTTTGAAAAAATGTTAAAGAATAGTATCTGATTCGTAAAGTCGCGGGTGGAAATGGTCGCTGTAAAATATTATTGATGGTTTTATCAGGATACGAACATGGATTTGCTGACATATAGTCACATACACTGTCATTTACACTACGGTCGGCCATAAAATATGTACTGTGAAAAATAAAACTATAAAGCTGTTGTAAATATAATAATAACGGTTATTGAAGCTGTTTTAAACTTGTTTGAATACGGTTTAGTTTGTAAATCAATTCCAGCTGGGAATCGGTATAAATTCTCAGGATATAAAATAATTAAAAAAATTAATAATTAATTCAAAAAATTTGACTTGTTTACTTAATATCAATATAGATTTATTAAGTGGACGCTGAATGGATAAAGCCGACTCTTGTACTTGACAAGGAAAATTCATCGAAAGCTACAAATTGTTCTAAAAAACAAACACTTCTTGACGAACATCGTCTTCATTCTAAAATCCTTTATTCGATCAGGGGAAGTAAAAGCTTATCGTCATTTGTAAAAAGTGTAGGTGACAATTCTGCATCTTTTCTCCCAGCTTGTCGTTAACGATGACCTGATATTCACTAACCTCACTAACCTTCTAGCTGAAGTATATCAAGCGTCTTGGCTCTGGATGGCTTGCAATAGGGTCGGACACAGTGAACTCATCGAAACTTAAGGCATTTGATGTCGGTAATACATCTATCGAGTTTTCTCAGAGATCTTTCTATACTCATCCAGTATATTGACCGTAGGTCTGCCACAAGGTTTCGATTCTCTCCTTCTGTGATAGATCCGGTTCTTACGGATGACACTAAACTCTCTCATTCATATGTATGTGATCATCGGCCGAGTCCTTTGGAGGCCGGAGAGAGGAGGCCAACGATGAATAACTTACTTAACCGAGATTTGGCGACGATTTGTGAGTGGGGTCAAATAAACCGAGTAGATTTTAATGCCCGCAAGACACAATGCTGTTTGTTGTCACACAGTTTCTATGAGTGGTGTGTATATCGACGAATCGGACGAAAGCGAATATTGAAATATATTTTTTGGGACAGCGACAGCAAGTATTCAAATATAATCTTTTGCGAAAATCAATGGAAAATCAAATATTCCAAACTGATGTGAAAAATTCGTTGCATTCCGAGTTTAGATTATTTCAAACGATGTGAGAATTCTAGAATGTAGAATGTCATGTTGACACTTGTCAATTTGACAGATGTCACTTTGACAGTTGTCACTTTGACAGATGTCACATTGACAGATGTCACAGCGTTGCGAATATTTCCCCCATATTGTTCAGGGAAAATGTAATGATAATTTTAATTTAATCTCGGACAAGATCATTTGTAGGTGTGGTACGGGTTACCATGTTGCTGTCGTCGAGTCTATGTAATAGAGTGGTTCCTAATGTGTGTTCAGCAAAACCCTAGTTCCACGGAAAAATGTAGGGGTTCCCCGTGAAAAATTTTATTTAATAAAAAAAAAACCAAATTGTTTATTATATTCACATTTGCTCAAGATTCATGGGCTGGGTTTTCAAAATATATTGCCACAAAATCAAATATCACACCAGATATGCGATTTTAGTTTGTCTAATTCAGGAATATCGGAAATACTTGTTTCATTTAACATTTAATTAATTTTTGATAAGTGGTTGTTTAAAAAATATACTGGGTTTCGTGACCATTAGCAATAATTTCGGGGGTTCTACGGCCAAAATAGTTTGGGAAACATTGATGTAATACCTGCTTGTATTCTAAACCTCTTATTACGGATAGATTTTGTGGAAAGCGTATATTAGGTACAGGGCAGGCCCCCAGTCAGTGAACACTGTTTTTGGTTTTTATTATTAGAAACAACATTTGGGAGGTTCTGTAGCCGTGTATGCGATTGAGGAACGAGCAAAAAAGTTGTTAAATTATTTTGTTAGTCAACATTTTTCAAAAATATTATACTTTTCCTATAGTAAACAAAATTATTCAGTTTAAATAAAAAATAAATATATCAGCTTATAAAATGGGTAAAATGGTTATATTTATGGTATGTGCCCGAAAAGTCGTGGTAATATAGTGAATTTTTAATCCTTCATAATTTGATGAATAGAAAAGATGTCAGTTGGACAATTCCATTCAAAAATGACGGTTAAAATGCAACTGAGTTACGGGCACAAAAGTTCTCGAATGCACAGACACCTATTCCATTGTCGTAAATGCATTTGAAGCCAACAGAATTTATGTCCGTGAAGATAAATTTTAAAATTTAACTAGTCAAGACACAAACCGCCTTTTTAACAGAGCGGGTATAGGGAGTTAACAGAGCCATGTTAAGTGGTTAACAGTGAAAATGCTTATATATATTTACGATTTCTGACCGATCGGACGAAAAAAATAAAAAAAAAAACAAAATAATTTAAATAAAACAAGAGCATCCAACAGGGTATGTTTTGGAGTTGACCCTAAAATGAGCATTACTAAGAACATTTGTAACTGGACATAGAGTGACAAAAGAAGGCCCACTCTGGCTGACTGGAAATAGATGCTGGGTCCACAGTAGTACCATGGATAGCTCTTGTGATTAAAAATCGATCTGTATATCACACTTGTCCAAAAAGTGTTTCAGAACCGATTTATTCAGATTTTTAACTTAAATTTTAAATTTCATGTAAGGCCCACTGTGACGGACTGGAAATAGATGCTGGGTCCACAGTAGTACCATGGATAGCTCTTGTGATTCCAAATCGATCTGTATATCACACTTGTCCAAAAAGTGTTTCAGAACCGATTTATTCAGATTTTTAACTTAAATTTTAAATTTCATGTAAGGCCCACTGTGACGGACTGGAAATAGATGCTGGGTCCACAGTAGTACCATGGATAGCTCTTGTGATTCCAAATCGATCTGTATATCACACTTGTCCAAAAAGTGTTTCAGAACCGATTTATTCAGATTTTTAACTTAAATTTTAAATTTCATGTAAGGCCCACTGTGACGGACTGGAAATAGATGCTGGGTCCACAGTAGTACCATGGATAGCTCTTGTGATTCCAAATCGATCTGTATATCACACTTGTCCAAAAAGTGTTTCAGAACCGATTTATTCAGATTTTTAACTTAAATTTTAAATTTCATGTAAGGCCCACTGTGACGGACTGGAAATAGATGCTGGGTCCACAGTAGTACCATGGATAGCTCTTGTGATTCCAAATCGATCTGTATATCACACTTGTCCAAAAAGTGTTTCAGAACCGATTTATTCAGATTTTTAACTTAAATTTTAAATTTCATGTAAGGCCCACTGTGACGGACTGGAAATAGATGCTGGGTCCACAGTAGTACCATAGATAGCTCTTGTGATTCCAAATCGATCTGTATATCACACTTGTCCAAAAAGTGTTTCAGAACCGATTTATTCAGATTTTTAACTTAAATTTTAAATTTCATGTAAGGCCCACTGTGACGGACTGGAAATAGATGCTGGGTCCACAGTAGTACCATGGATAGCTCTTGTGATTTCAAATCGATCTGTATATCACACTTGTCCAAAAAGTGTTTCAGAACCGATTTATTCAGATTTTTAACTTAAATTTTAAATTTCATGTAAGGCCCACTGTGACGGACTGGAAATAGATGCTGGGTCCACAGTAGTACCATGGATAGCTCTTGTGATTCCAAATCGATCTGTATATCACACTTGTCCAAAAAGTGTTTCAGAACCGATTTATTCAGATTTTTAACTTAAATTTTAAATTTCATGTAAGGCCCACTGTGACGGACTGGAAATAGATGCTGGGTCCACAGTAGTACCATGGATAGCTCTTGTGATTCCAAATCGATCTGTATATCACACTTGTCCAAAAAGTGTTTCAGAACCGATTTATTCAGATTTTTAACTTAAATTTTAAATTTCATGTAAGGCCCACTGTGACGGACTGGAAATAGATGCTGGGTCCACAGTAGTACCATGGATAGCTCTTGTGATTCCAAATCGATCTGTATATCACACTTGTCCAAAAAGTGTTTCAGAACCGATTTATTCAGATTTTTAACTTAAATTTTAAATTTCATGTAAGGCCCACTGTGACGGACTGGAAATAGATGCTGGGTCCACAGTAGTACCATAGATAGCTCTTGTGATTCCAAATCGATCTGTATATCACACTTGTCCAAAAAGTGTTTCAGAACCGATTTATTCAGATTTTTAACTTAAATTTTAAATTTCATGTAAGGCCCACTGTGACGGACTGGAAATAGATGCTGGGTCCACAGTAGTACCATGGATAGCTCTTGTGATTCCAAATCGATCTGCATATCACACTTGTCCAAAAAGTGTTTCAGAACCGATTTATTCAGATTTTTAACTTAAATTTTAAATTTCATGTAAGGCCCACTGTGACGGACTGGAAATAGATGCTGGGTCCACAGTAGTACCATGGATAGCTCTTGTGATTCCAAATCGATCTGTATATCACACTTGTCCAAAAAGTGTTTCAGAACCGATTTATTCAGATTTTTAACTTAAATTTTAAATTTCATGTAAGGCCCACTGTGACGGACTGGAAATAGATGCTGGGTCCACAGTAGTACCATGGATAGCTCTTGTGATTCCAAATCGATCTGTATATCACACTTGTCCAAAAAGTGTTTCAGAACCGATTTATTCAGATTTTTAACTTAAATTTTAAATTTCATGTAAGGCCCACTGTGACGGACTGGAAATAGATGCTGGGTCCACAGTAGTACCATAGATAGCTCTTGTGATTCCAAATCGATCTGCATATCACACTTGTCCAAAAAGTGTTTCAGAACCGATTTATTCAGATTTTTAACTTAAATTTAAAATTTCATGTAAGGCCCACTGTGACGGACTGGAAATAGATGCTGGGTCCACAGTAGTACCATGGATAGCTCTTGTGATTCCAAATCGATCTGTATATCACACTTGTCCAAAAAGTGTTTCAGAACCGATTTATTCAGATTTTTAACTTAAATTTTAAATTTCATGTAAGGCCCACTGTGACGGACTGGAAATAGATGCTGGGTCCACAGTAGTACCATGGATAGCTCTTGTGATTCCAAATCGATCTGTATATCACACTTGTCCAAAAAGTGTTTCAGAACCGATTTATTCAGATTTTTAACTTAAATTTTAAATTTCATGTAAGGCCCACTGTGACGGACTGGAAATAGATGCTGGGTCCACAGTAGTACCATGGATAGCTCTTGTGATTCCAAATCGATCTGTATATCACACTTGTCCAAAAAGTGTTTCAGAACCGATTTATTCAGATTTTTAACTTAAATTTTAAATTTCATGTAAGGCCCACTGTGACGGACTGGAAATATATGCTGGGTCCACAGTAGTACCATGGATAGCTCTTGTGATTCCAAATCGATCTGTATATCACACTTGTCCAAAAAGTGTTTCAGAACCGATTTATTCAGATTTTTAACTTAAATTTTAAATTTCATGTAAGGCCCACTGTGACGGACTGGAAATAGATGCTGGGTCTACAGTAGTACCATAGATAGCTCTTGTGATTCCAAATCGATCTGCATATCACACTTGTCCAAAAAGTGTTTCAGAACCGATTTATTCAGATTTTTAACTTAAATTTTAAATTTCATGTAAGGCCCACTGTGACGGACTGGAAATAGATGCTGGGTCCACAGTAGTACCATAGATAGCTCTTGTGATTCCAAATCGATCTGCATATCACACTTGTCCAAAAAGTGTTTCAGAACCGATTTATTCAGATTTTTAACTTAAATTTTAAATTTCATGTAAGGCCCACTGTGACGGACTGGAAATAGATGCTGGGTCCACAGTAGTACCATAGATAGCTCTTGTGATTCCAAATCGATCTGCATATCACACTTGTCCAAAAAGTGTTTCAGAACCGATTTATTCAGATTTTTAACTTAAATTTTAAATTTCATGTAAGGCCCACTGTGACGGACTGGAAATAGATGCTGGGTCCACAGTAGTACCATAGATAGCTCTTGTGATTCCAAATCGATCTGTATATCACACTTGTCCAAAAAGTGTTTCAGAACCGATTTATTCAGATTTTTAACTTAAATTTTAAATTTCATGTAAGGCCCACTGTGACGGACTGGAAATAGATGCTGGGTCCACAGTAGTACCATAGATAGCTCTTGTGATTCCAAATCGATCTGTATATCACACTTGTCCAAAAAGTGTTTCAGAACCGATTTGTTCAGATTTTTAACTTAAATTTTAAATTTCATGTAAGGCCCACTGTGACGGACTGGAAATAGATGCTGGGTCCACAGTAGTACCATGGATAGCTCTTGTGATTCCAAATCGATCTGTATATCACACTTGTCCAAAAAGTGTTTCAGAACCGATTTATTCAGATTTTTAACTTAAATTTTAAATTTCATGTAAGGCCCACTGTGACGGACTGGAAATAGATGCTGGGTCCACAGTAGTACCATGGATAGCTCTTGTGATTCCAAATCGATCTGTATATCACACTTGTCCAAAAAGTGTTTCAGAACCGATTTATTCAGATTTTTAACTTAAATTTTAAATTTCATGTAAGGCCCACTGTGACGGACTGGAAATAGATGCTGGGTCCACAGTAGTACCATGGATAGCTCTTGTGATTCCAAATCGATCTGTATATCACACTTGTCCAAAAAGTGTTTCAGAACCGATTTATTCAGATTTTTAACTTAAATTTTAAATTTCATGTAAGGCCCACTGTGACGGACTGGAAATAGATGCTGGGTCCACAGTAGTACCATAGATAGCTCTTGTGATTCCAAATCGATCTGTATATCACACTTGTCCAAAAAGTGTTTCAGAACCGATTTATTCAGATTTTTAACTTAAATTTTAAATTTCATGTAAGGCCCACTGTGACGGACTGGAAATAGATGCTGGGTCCACAGTAGTACCATGGATAGCTCTTGTGATTCCAAATCGATCTGTATATCACACTTGTCCAAAAAGTGTTTCAGAACCGATTTATTCAGATTTTTAACTTAAATTTTAAATTTCATGTAAGGCCCACTGTGACGGACTGGAAATAGATGCTGGGTCTACAGTAGTACCATAGATAGCTCTTGTGATTCCAAATCGATCTGCATATCACACTTGTCCAAAAAGTGTTTCAGAACCGATTTATTCAGATTTTTAACTTAAATTTTAAATTTCATGTAAGGCCCACTGTGACGGACTGGAAATAGATGCTGGGTCCACAGTAGTACCATGGATAGCTCTTGTGATTCCAAATCGATCTGTATATCACACTTGTCCAAAAAGTGTTTCAGAACCGATTTATTCAGATTTTTAACTTAAATTTTAAATTTCATGTAAGGCCCACTGTGACGGACTGGAAATAGATGCTGGGTCCACAGTAGTACCATGGATAGCTCTTGTGATTCCAAATCGATCTGTATATCACACTTGTCCAAAAAGTGTTTCAGAACCGATTTATTCAGATTTTTAACTTAAATTTTAAATTTCATGTAAGGCCCACTGTGACGGACTGGAAATAGATGCTGGGTCCACAGTAGTTAAGTCTAAAATCTGAATAAATCGGTTCTGAAACACTTTTTGGACAAGTGTGATATACAGATCGATTTGGAATCACAAGAGCTATCCATGGTACTACTGTGGACCCAGCATCTATTTCCAGTCCGTCACAGTGGGCCTTACATGAAATTTAAAATTTAAGTTAAAAATCTGAATAAATCGGTTCTGAAACACTTTTTGGACAAGTGTGATATACAGATCGATTTGGAATCACAAGAGCTATCCATGGTACTACTGTGGACCCAGCATCTATTTCCAGTCCGTCACAGTGGGCCTTACATGAAATTTAAAATTTAAGTTAAAAATCTGAATAAATCGGTTCTGAAACACTTTTTGGACAAGTGTGATATACAGATCGATTTGAAATCACAAGAGCTATCCATGGTACTACTGTGGACCCAGCATCTATTTCCAGTCCGTCACAGTGGGCCTTACATGAAATTTAAAATTTAAGTTAAAAATCTGAATAAATCGGTTCTGAAACACTTTTTGGACAAGTGTGATATACAGATCGATTTGGAATCACAAGAGCTATCTATGGTACTACTGTGGACCCAGCATCTATTTCCAGTCCGTCACAGTGGGCCTTACATGAAATTTAAAATTTAAGTTAAAAATCTGAATAAATCGGTTCTGAAACACTTTTTGGACAAGTGTGATATACAGATCGATTTGGAATCACAAGAGCTATCCATGGTACTACTGTGGACCCAGCATCTATTTCCAGTCCGTCACAGTGGGCCTTACATGAAATTTAAAATTTAAGTTAAAAATCTGAATAAATCGGTTCTGAAACACTTTTTGGACAAGTGTGATATACAGATCGATTTGGAATCACAAGAGCTATCTATGGTACTACTGTGGACCCAGCATCTATTTCCAGTCGTCACAGTGGGCCTTACATGAAATTAAAAATTTAAGTTAAAAATCTGAATAAATCGGTTCTGAAACACTTTTTGGACAAGTGTGATATACAGATCGATTTGGAATCACAAGAGCTATCTATGGTACTACTGTGGACCCAGCATCTATTTCCAGTCCGTCACAGTGGGCCTTACATGAAATTTAAAATTTAAGTTAAAAATCTGAATAAATCGGTTCTGAAACACTTTTTGGACAAGTGTGATATACAGATCGATTTGGAATCACAAGAGCTATCCATGGTACTACTGTGGACCCAGCATCTATTTCCAGTCCGTCACAGTGGGCCTTACATGAAATTTAAAATTTAAGTTAAAAATCTGAATAAATCGGTTCTGAAACACTTTTTGGACAAGTGTGATATACAGATCGATTTGGAATCACAAGAGCTATCCATGGTACTACTGTGGACCCAGCATCTATTTCCAGTCCGTCACAGTGGGCCTTACATGAAATTTAAAATTTAAGTTAAAAATCTGAATAAATCGGTTCTGAAACACTTTTTGGACAAGTGTGATATACAGATCGATTTGGAATCACAAGAGCTATCCATGGTACTACTGTGGACCCAGCATCTATTTCCAGTCCGTCACAGTGGGCCTTACATGAAATTTAAAATTTAAGTTAAAAATCTGAATAAATCGGTTCTGAAACACTTTTTGGACAAGTGTGATATTCAGATCGATTTTTAATCACAAGAGCTATCCATGGTACTACTGTGGACCCAGCATCTATTTCCAGTCAGCCAGAGTGGGCCTTCTTTTGTCACTCTATGTCCAGTTACAAATGTTCTTAGTAATGCTCATTTTAGGGTCAACTCCAAAACATACCCTGTTGGATGCTCTTGTTTTATTTAAATTATTTTGTTTTTTTTTTTATTTTTTTCGTCCGATCGGTCAGAAATCGTAAATATATATAAGCATTTTCACTGTTAACCACTTAACATAGCTCTGTTAACTCCCTATACCCGCTCTGTTAAAAAGGCGGTTTGTGTCTTGACTAGTTAAATTTTAAAATTTATCTTCACGGACATACAGAATTTTGGCAATCATCTGTACTATTGGACTGTTCAGTTGTTGTAGCTAATAATCTGCGCTATCGCATTTTGCTTAATGTTATGTGATATACAATATCAATTCGATTCACCGTCAATGCCTTTAAATCGGAACCTTGATTTTCCCATTGAAACAAAAAACCGAATTCGAAAAAAAGTTATCATTTAACCAAATAATATAATGGCTGGCATCTCCAACTAATGTAGTTTAGTTAACAGCTGGTGCGGTCATTATTTCTGAGTTTTTACTTTTAAATGCGTTTTTTTTATATTTGGAGAGTAATCGGTTTTGAATTACATCCAGTTTATATTCCCAAAGGAATGTTTCCTTCGTAATTTGATGTGCGTGAAGATAAATACGAATATAACTAGCAAAGACACAAACCCAAACTGTTAACAGAGCTCTGTTAAGAACTTAACAGCATTCTGTTAAGGAGTTAACAGAGGTAAAAGATATATAAAAAAATGATTTCTGGCACAACGGCTACAAAAAAATTAATTAAAATCACCAATTAAGTATTAGTCAAATAGACATTTATGACATAGGCTTAGATTGGAAGTTTTTGGTATTAAAATACGGATGTTTTCACTGCAAAAAAAGGTTTAGTAAAAAGTTGGGCGAATGACATTTATAGTGAAAGTAGCCCTCGGCTTGGCCTTTCAGAATATGCCATCCATATATTTCAGAACAATTTCAGAATTGAGATATTTCAGATTTTGTGCCGGAGTACAGTGAAATTCCAAATAAATCTCCCCACAGCGGCCAAATGAAAAAAGTTGGGCGAATGACACTTATAGTGAAAGTAGCCCTGGGCTTGGCCTTTCAGAATATGCCATCCATATATTTCAGAACAATTTCAGAATTGAGATATTTCAGATTTTGTGCCGGATCCGGCTTCGTTTGGCCGCTGTGGGGAGATTTATTTGGAATTTCACTGTTCTCCGGCACAAAATCTGAAATATCTCAATTCTGAAATTGTTCTGAACTATATGGATGATATATTCTGAAAGGCCAAGTCCAGGGATACTTTCAGTATAAGTGTCATTCGCCCAACTTTTTTCGTTTGGCCGCTGTGGGGAGATTTATTTGGAATTTCACTGTACTCCGGCACAAAACCTAAAATATCTCAATTCTGAAATTGTTCTGAAATATATGGATGGCATATTCTGAAAGGCCAAGCCCAGGGCTACTTTCACTATAAGTGTCATTCGCCCAACTTTTTTCGTTTGGCCGCTGTGGGGAGATTTATTTGGAATTTCACTGTACTCCGGCACAAAATCTGAAATATCTCAATTCTGAAATTGTTCTGAACTATATGGATGATATATTCTGAAAGGCCAAGCCCAGGGCTACTTTCACTATATATATGTCATTCGCCCAACTTTTTTCGTTTGGCCGCTGTGGGGAGATTTATATGGAATTTCACTGTACTCCGGCACAAAATCTGAAATATCTCAATTCTGAAATTGTTCTGAAATATATGGATGGCATATTCTGAAAGGCCAAGCCCAGGGCTACTTTCACTATAAGTGTCATTCGCCCAACTTTTTTCGTTTGGCCGCTGTGGGGAGATTTATATGGAATTTCACTGTACTCCGGCACAAAATCTGAAATATCTCAATTCTGAAATTGTTCTGAACTATATGAATGATATATTCTGAAAGGCCAAGCCCAGGGCTGCTTTCACTATAAGTGTCATTCGCCCAACTTTTTTCGTTTGGCCGCTGTGGGGAGATTTATTTGGAATTTCACTGTACTCCGGCACAAAACCTAAAATATCTCAATTCTGAAATTGTTCTGAACTATATGGATGGCATATTCTGAAAGGCCAAGACCAGGGCTACTTTCACTATAAGTGTCATTCGCCCAACTTTTTTCGTTTGGCCGCTGTGGGGAGATTTATTTGGAATTTCACTGTACTCCGGCACAAAATCTGAAATATCTCAATTCTGAAATTGTTCTGAACTATATGGATGATATATTCTGAAAGGCCAAGCCCAGGGCTACTTTCACTATAAGTGTCATTCGCCCAACTTTTTTCGTTTGGCCGCTGTGGGGAGATTTATATGGAATTTCACTGTACTCCGGCAAAAAATCTGAAATATCTCAATTCTGAAATTGTTCTGAACTATATGGATGATATATTCTGAAAGGCCAAGCCCAGGGCTACTTTCACTATAAGTGTCATTCGCCCAACTTTTTCCTAAACCTTTCTTTGCAGTGAAAACATCCGTATTTTAATACCAAAAACTTCCAATCTAAGCCTATGTCATAAATGTCTATTTGACTAATACTTAATTGGTGATTTTAATTAATTTTTTTGTAGCCGTTGTGCCAGAAATCATTTTTTTATATATCTTTTACCTCTTTACAGAATTTTACAGAATGCTGTTAAGTTCTTAACAGAGCTCTGTTAACAGTTTGGGTTTGTGTCTTTGCTAGTTATATTCGTATTTATCTTCACGCACATCGTAATTTGGGGATGTTGAACGCAATTGCAGGCAAAAATAAACACCCATCCAAACATTAGGTTTTTCATTGCTATTGTCCGGCAACATACGGGAAATATAGTTTCTTTTTTTTGCCGAAGCTTATGAATTTATTCCGTCTAGGCATTTCCATCACTGGCTACGTATGGCTGTAAATACATTTAAAAAGAAGGTGAAGGCTTTTGGCGGATCAAGAGTTTTTTTCACTCTCTGTGCTGTACACGTCTGAAGTGTGCTGCTGCCACTATCGTTTCCTTTGTTTACTTTATGGCTTGAGAAAAACAAAATAATTGAATGTAGAAATTCTAGAAATCATAATTTTGGTGGTGTCTTTTTTGAAAATCAGTGTCGTATGATTTTATCGTTTATTTTTGCTGCAACCAATAATCGTTAGCTGCATTCAATTATTGGGCGCATAGTGTGATATTAGAGAGGCAATGCAATTATTGTCATCCAAGAAAGTGTCTTTTTTTTAAGATATCTTCTGATTTCCAATATGTTTCTGAAATGGCTAAGAAGTGTTGGTTTTTTTGATTTTTAAAATTTTTAATTTTAATTTTTTAAAATTTAAATTCTGATGCGCTTCGAGCTATTCCGGCTTATATTACTTATTTCCCTTAACATTCCATGAAGGAACAGACGGGGAACTTCTCTCGAATCAGTGAGCTGTGTACGATCTAATTTGTATACTCACTGACCGGGATCTACTATTTAAAGCCGGCTCCGAACGGCTAATGTTTTTCTAGAGAAGTTTTACATGGCTTAGAGATTGCTCTCTTACTCGTAAAGTCGCCAACATTTACGAGGTGGAAACAGCCGCTGGTCTTACCCGGTTTCGAACTCGGGTTCTTCTGTGTGATAGTCGCACACACTACCTATCACACCACGGCCGGAAAAGCTTATATTAGCATTCCAAAAAAACCCTTTTCGCCACATTCCATCAAAGTTTTTTTTTTTTTTTTTTTGTAATTTGTTATTTACTTCTGTTTCAGAGGACACTATTTAGTCGCTGTGTCTTATTTACCACGTAACTGCCAAACAAGTTGATATTCTGCAGTGTCTCAAACCAACTTCGGCTGATCGTTTGTGACGGCCAACACTTAATTACAGTCGGTGTATGCGAAACACTGCTGCTTGTTGATTGACTGACTGACTAGCTGGCCGGCGGGCTGTCTGGTTAATTGTGGTAAGCCAAGTGCAAACACTTTATTTTTTCATTCTCTTACTCTGTGTGACATTGTCCACATCACTGTGGAGGTTAGACAGATTGAAAAAAAATGAAACGACTACGACGATGCTAAACAACAACAACAACATGTTTTGAATGTCCAGAAACAACAAAATGCTATTAAGTTACAAACGAACTAAGGAACGGACGGACGTACGGACGTATGAACGGATAAATGCAAAACTTTTAAGTTTTCTATAGAGGGGTTTTTTTTTTGTACTATTTTTATTTATTTAATTTTTTCAAAAAATTCCGCTTGCCATTTTTGGTATGCGAATTGAAAAAAAAATAAATAAATATCGCATTTGTTATTTTAATGGAGCTTTCGTTGCATTCTAAATAAAGGAAATATTACAGAATGCTTTGACAAATACGCTCGAAGAAAGAAAAAAATTGAACTTAGCTTGAAAAAAAAAGCAATCAAGAAATATTTCCTATCTATGGATTGTAGGAAACTATTTCTAGTAGTTCGATCACAGAATGCCTAAAATGGCTGCGGAATAAGGTCACAAACAATAAATAATAAAAACGCTATAAGATCCTTCAGGGATGACAGTGAACAGTGACAGAGAACACTCATGGACTGTAAGGAAGCGATAAATGAAGTATCGAGAGATAGCGACATATTTATAATCTGGACACCTGGCCACCAAGGCTTTGTATGAATCCTACCAAATACTCTGAAATTGTCTCAACGTTTTCCGGAGACAATAAATGAGTTGAGGGAATGGATAAGGACGACCCAATATGGGAAGGGAATCCTACCAAATACTCTGAAATTGTCTCAACGTTTTCCGGAGACAATAAAGGAGGGAATGGATAAGGACGACCCAATATAGGAAGGGAATCCGACCAAAATACTCTGAAATTGTCTCAACCTTTTCCGGAGACAATAAATGAGTTGAAGGAATGGATAAGGACGACCCAATATAGGAAGGGAATCCGACCAAAATACTCTGAAATTGTCTCATCCTTTTCCGGAGACAATAAATGAGTTGAGGGAATGGATAAGGACGACCCAATATGGGAAGGGAATCCGACCAAAATACTCTTAAATTGTCTCAACCTTTTCCGGAGACAATAAATGAGTTGAGGGAATGGATAAGGACGACCCAATATGGGAAGGGAATCCGACCAAAATACTCTTAAATTGTCTCAACCTTTTCCGGAGACAATAAAGGAGTTGAGGGAATGGATAAGGACGACCCAATATGGGAAGGGAATCCGACCAAAATACTCTTAAATTGTCTCAACCTTTTCCGGAGACAATAAATGAGTTGAGGGAATGGATAAGTACGCTCCAATATAGAAAGGGAATCCGACCAAAATACTCTGAAATTGTCTCAACCTATTCCGGAGACACTAAAGGAGTTGAGGGAATGGATAAGGACGACCCAATATGGGAAGGGAATCCGACCAAAATACTCTTCAATTGTCTCAACCTTTTCCGGAGACAATAAAGGAGTTGAGGGAATGGATAAGGACGCCCAATATAGAAATAGAATCCGACCAAAATACTCTGAAATTGTCTCAACCTTTTCCGGAGACAATAAAGGAGTTGAGGGAATGGATAAGGATGACCCATGTCTCCAGATGACAAGAGGAACAGGTGGGAAGAACCACAAAGGCAACCTGGGGCAATCTTGAATACAAGAAAACTAGGAGAATACTCGGGTTTAACAAAAATGAGTTGAGCAAGCCTAGTTGGGATCATCACAGGACACTCTAGCCTAGGGTGTTCCCAAAGCCACGAATGTAGGGCATGCCGATCTGCCTCCTCGCAGATTAGGAAAATCCAATTAGTAGAGGATACCTTAGAGAGGACACCGAGACGGTGGAACACTTCCTGTCCCGGGGCCTCGCCTTCTCGCAGATCAGGAAAATCCAATTAGGTTCAAGGTTTCCATTAATCAAATGAATGGACAGAAGGAATTTAAGGAACTTTATAGAAGGAACCGAATTCCTAGCATAGGCAAGGGGCAGGGAATCTGAAGAATAACATCAGGAGCGCACAACAGGCCGAATTGCTGGCCTAGGTGTATGTCAACGACATGAGACGGTCTTTCGTACATGACCGATCCTCCGTTTCAACCTAATCCAACCTAATTCGATCGAATAATGAAAATGAGTTTTTTCTAAAAATCTATCAATATCTTCGTAATTTATATTAAATATTTCAAAATATCAAAATATTAATGCCTTCCTTCAAGCCATCCATCTAGTTAATCACAATCTGAGGATCTACCTGCTCTTGGGATGTCTAAAAAAAAAAAAATATTCAGATTATCCCTGGCTCCATTAATTTCTTCATTTCTTCGAGTGTATGCATCGTGCATTTCATATTCTAACAACACATTCACTCCCCTCACCACCCCATAAGAGCCTGTCACAGCACATTTGTTTTCCCAAACGAGAGAGAGCAACGAATGTTTAAATAATTCCTGTCTATTCAATGTCTGTCTTCCTGTTAACTCACTCTCTTTCCGTCTCTTGCTCGTTGGCTCCTTCTGGGCAAGTGGTATCTTCCTAACCAGCCTTCGGTTGCCATTGTCGAGTTCACAATATGGCTGATGCAGTGAAACTGAAATTCCTGGCCGCACACTTTATTTACTTGCAGTTTTCAAAATATTAAGTAGTTTCCTTTTTTGGATACTTGTTTTCTTTACATTGCTGCCAGACGACAATGGCGATAGCGACAGCGACAACGCCAGTCATGTTAGTTGTTATTGTCGTTTTTCTAGCATTCTTTGTTAGAACTTTTACTTTAGTTACATTCTTTATTCCACTTTTTCTCCTTGAAATTCATGGTTAAAGATTCCCTCAGGCTTTGAGTTTTCTCTATTTGAACAAAAACTCTGTCATCCCTTCCCTCCTTCGACTATCTGTCCGTCTTTTTAGCTGTCTCCTTTTACAAGGAACCGGAAACTGGAAAAGACCATACGTACATACGTTATTTATAACCGAGTACCTGGAAATGCTGCAGCAGAAAGTCATTGAATCATTTTGATGGCGCAGCATTATCCGTTTATTATATTTTAGATATAATTTCTTAAGCGGAAATATAAAACTGTTTGTTTGCTTGGTTATGAGACAACAAAGACCACGCCAAAAGTCAATTGCTGTTGAATCCTGGACAACACAGCAGGGCGGGGGGGAGTGTTGTATGTATTTTTGCTATGGAAAGGTAATTAATCAACGGTTCTATTGGAGTTATGTTTTCTTATCGATGCAGAAGAGAAAAAGGAAAAGGTACAGTCAGCGTCTAAAGTATGGACAGAAAAAATGTTCCAGAGAGATGCAGATATCTTAATATATATTTACCCTCGACACTGATTCACTGATACACTGATTCCCTGATTCCCTGATTCACTGACTCTGTCACGCAGTACGTAGGAATTTAAATAGGCATTCTATAATAATTCTATAAATAATAATAATAAAAAAAATAATATTTTTTTTGTACAGAAATTGTGTTTTCCCCAAATTTTTTTTTTACCAAAATTTTTTTTTTTCCAAAATTTTTTTTTCTTACAAAATTTTTTTTTCCAAATTTTTTTTTTCAAGAAAATTTTTTTTTTCAAGAAATTTTTTTTTTCCACAAAATTTTTTTTTTCAAGAAAATTTTTTTTTTTCAACAAATTTTTTTTTTTTTTAACAAAAATTTTTTTTTTCAGCAATAATTTTGTTTTCGACAAAATTTTTTTTTTTTCCACAAACATTTTTTTTTTCAACAAAATTTTTTTTTTCAACAAAAATTTTTTTTTTCAACAAAAATTTTTTTTTTCAGCAAAATTTTTTTTTCCGCAAATTTTATTTTTTTTCCAAATTTTTTTTTACAAAATAGTTTTCTCAAAATATTTTTTACAAAATTTTTAAAATTAAGTAACAAATACTTTCTCAAGCAAATTAACGGGCGCCATAGGCGCATTACAACTTACTAGTTTTCTATAAAATGTATTCTGAATCAGCAGAGGGTTCCCCACTCATTATTTTGGAAGACAATGACATATGTTTTCTTTTTACAGAAGACAAAACACTGCGGTTTGGCTTGGGAATGAAATAGATGCCATCTAGATCCCGCTGTAGGTTGTAGAGCACGAGTGCATTCTGCGAAACGACCTTTTCGAAATTCTTATCATAAACACTTCTGCTTCCTTTCTTGTGAATGGTGCTGTCTTGATCTGAGAGACATTTTTGAAGGTCTTATTATCACTTATTATCACGACTGAAACCCGAATAGAAAGTGTTCGCTAGTCTCTACCCCTTTTAGTCTTAAACGCCTGCAGTTGATTTCAAATTCTAACGGAGATAAAATTACAAAAATTAAATAAAATAAAATAAAATAAAATAAAATAAAATAAAATAAAATAAAATAAAATAAAATAAAATAAAATAAAATAAAATAAAATATAAAATAACCAGCAACGGTATTTGGCATAAAAACATTCTGAAAGATCTTCTTACAAAAGTATTTCCATTGACATTTCAAGAAGAAACAGACGGAAACCTCTCCCGTATCTTCAGAAGTTCGTCATCTACGATGTAGAAATGGCTGCAGGTGGTTCCAAATTCTAGAGGTGGCAAAATTAAAAAAAGATATATATGTATAACCAGCCACGGTATTTGGCAAGAAACATTCTGAAAGATCTTCTTACAAAAGTATTTCCATTGCAATTCCGAGAAAACACAGACGGGAACTTCTCCCATATCGGCAGATATGTGCGATATAGGCATACAGAGTGCTTGCTACAAGCGTTGCTATAAGGCGCTACATAGAATAACATGCGTTACGCCTTTCACAACACACTACGCCGAATAAGTAGATTTTTTAGAGTGATGACAGGATGTAATTCAAAGTGACTGTGGATGTGGCCGATACTGGACGACTGGTGGACCAACATTTGAGCAATTATAAGCATTCGTTCGTATTTTTCATAAAATTCCATATTGGAACAGAAAGGAGGAGACGTTTTTTCAAATCGGTGAGCTGTGTACGATATCATCTGTATACTCGTTGAACGTGACCAAAACAGCTAATGATGTTTCAATAGGTTACTCTCTTACATGGTGGAAAAGGACGCTGAAAAAATGTTTTAGAGGTTTTACCAGGATATGACTTTCGATTTGTCCGTTCTGCTCATCTTAACAAACACAGTGGTCCGAATGTAGAATTCTGCGGTCTAATTGAAAGTAAATATTGTCCATGGCCATCATTGAACTGGCATCGGCACCCTCGGGGACTTTCAAGGTTTATGTGCTCTAATAACACTCTGCGACAAATGGTAAGGGTCAGTGATCGGTTTGGAATGAAACTACCGGAGAAAGTTATATTGGTAAAAAAAAAGTCATACGTGTTCCAGCGTTTCGCTGGGTCTCATCTAGGAATCGAGATATATCGGTTTGAAGTTAGTAAGTATCGTATAGGGGAATTTGTCACGTTTTTGGCTCTTTTGTTTGACATAACTCGAGAACCACTCGTCCGATTTAGCTGAAACAAATTTAGAAAAATTAAGAATTACAATTCCTCTAATCTGTTCTTAAACCGTTTTCCTACTTAAGCAACAGTTTCGCAATTATAAATAAATGTATGAAAAAAAAAAATTATTTTTGCCTAAAAATTAAATTTTTTTTTTTAATTCATAAAAAATCCAAAACGGTAAAAAGTGTCAAGAAAGAAAAGGGAGCAAACAAACGAAAATAAATGTATTTAAAAAAAAAATAAAAAAAAAAATTTTTTCTTCATGCGCTTATTTTTATCTTGGAAACTATTACTTGTAAAGGAAAATAATATATGAACAGATTAAGGGAATTGTAATTCTTGGTTTTTTAAAATTTATTTCAGCTAAATCGGACGAGTGGTTCTCAAGTTATGTCAAACAAAAGAGCCAAAAACGTGACAAATTCCCCTATAGGATACTTACTAACTTCAAATCGATATATCTCGATTCCTAGATGAGACCCAGCGAAACGCTGGGACACGTATGACCTTTTTTTGACCGATATAACTTTCCCCGGTGGTTTCATCTTTGGTCGTCCAAAGGTGAGAACCATATGAACTACATAGGCAAACTATTCTCCGATAATTTGTATGGGTTGACTTTCGTTTAAGGGATTTTTGGCCTTTTTTCATTTTGGGTAATTTTTCGATAATTTTTCCTAATTTTTTGTGGGCCACTTTGTATTGGACCATCTTTAATGCAGCCAATTGGCACAGATCAATTGATTCTGAGAATTATCCTCAAACAATCGATATAAGATAAGTGGGGACTACCTTACCGTCAAATGGACATTCACAATTTCAGTCTTAATGGCGGCATTATCAAATGTTTTCCGTGATTGACAATAACTTTTCAGTCCAAGATCGATTATAAACTATTCAGCATTCTGTGCGGTCTTTCTTCATATTCAGTTGGTGTCGTTATTTCTTCTCATACTCGTATGAACAACAATTGATATGGTCACCTGAGCTTTCTCTTTATCATAAATTACGATTGATAGTTATTACCATTCGATGGGTTATCGATTTCAAAAGTCTCACAAGAATTCCTAAATCTTTGAAATTTAAGATGTGTGCGTCGCTCTGGCAATGAGTTCAATGATATATGGCTGCTGCAGTCTGTGAAAGTTTTTCCCCATTTTCCTCAGTCCTCGGAAAGACAAGACGGCGTTGGCTGGGCAACAGAGGAGTTGGAGGGGAGCACTGCAAAACACTTGTAACAAAAATGCTATTTCCATAATAATCATGATAAATAATGTCACCCAACAACAAAGCAACAAATGTTTAGATGCTGGAGCTGGCGATAAAACGAAAATGTATGCACGATGCGGACTGAAGACAAGTGTATCTTGCGTCGGATGCGGAACTTCAAACGGCGAAAACTGGATACTGGGAATCATGCCAAAAAGAAACTGTAGACGACTCTACCTACCCTCGCTGCTGCTTCTGCAGCTGTCAATGTCGGCTATGGATGGTGGTATTCTGCCGATGCCGCGTCTCATCGTCATTCATAAACAGATGGGTGGTGTTCACACCGAAGAAAATCTGAATTTCAAGACAAGAAGAAGACAGGCGAAAGAAAACAATGCTAATGCTAAGCAAATCTGTTGGCGAGATGGCGAGGCGAGAAAGAAATGCTTAGTGAAGGCGGTCCGGCGAGGGGAAAGAAAACTAATTAAATGGATGTATTTTTTTTGCCAGTTAGTTGTTGTTGTTGTTGCTATTGTTGGTGGCGTTATTTCTTTTTTGCCGTTGTGTCTACTCTGTCTTAAATCTGCCAAAGTAATTATTTCGCAGAAATAGAAGAAATGTAATTAAAATATTCCCACATATTTTAAGTGGTTCATATGAGATTTATGGACTGTGTAGTTATGTCTTAACCCTTTGGGAATCGCCGAGGTCCATGAGGTCCTTCAATAGACGATAGGGAATGTCAGGATCTATGGGTGCTCGAATGTGTGTGATGGCTTGATTAATGTCATGGAGTTCGGTCCAATCATTTGTGATTGCAGACTTTCGCCTGGTTAAGGTCGATGTCAGAGTGCACGCTACAAGCAAAGCGAAGCAGGAAACTATAATAGTTCGAGCTATATAAATGCATCGCTATGGCAAACAGATGTTATTTCGGGCTCAATAAACAAGTCAGGTACAGAGCCCTCTTTCGTCGAATTAAAATAAGTCTGTGCAACACGCTGGGTGTTTTTGAGAGAAAAATCCGTCGAAAAACCTATGGCCCGATCTGTGTGAACGAGGAGTATATAGACGTCGAACGAACCATGAGCTATGTCCCGACATGAACGTAGTTAAGTGCATCAAAATACAGCGATTGCGCTGGCTGGGACATGTCGGTCGAATGGACACAAACGCTCCAGCCAGGAAGGCGACGACTACCGCGGAAGCCGCAGACAGGGAAGACCGAGACTCCTGTGGAGAGACCAAGTGGAAAAAGACATGAAAGTCCTTGGTATCACGAACTGGAGAACCCAAGCAGAACACCGAAATCCATGGAAATCATTTATTAAGCAAGTAGAATCAACTTAAGTAAGTTAGTATATAAATGCCCAACAACAAAGCAACAAATGTTTAGATGCTGGAGCTGGCGATAAAACGAAAATGTATGCACGATGCGGACTGAAGACAAGTGTATCTTGCGTCGGATGCGGAACTTCAAACGGCGAAAACTGGATACTGGGAATCATGCCAAAAAGAAACTGTAGACGACTCTACCTACCCTCGCTGCTGCTTCTGCAGCTGTCAATGTCGGCTATGGATGGTGGTATTCTGCCGATGCCGCGTCTCATCGTCATTCATAAACAGATGGGTGGTGTTCACACCGAAGAAAATCTGAATTTCAAGACAAGAAGAAGACAGGCGAAAGAAAACAATGCTAATGCTAAGCAAATCTGTTGGCGAGATGGCGAGGCGAGAAAGAAATGCTTAGTGAAGGCGGTCCGGCGAGGGGAAAGAAAACTAATTAAATGGATGTATTTTTTTTGCCAGTTAGTTGTTGTTGTTGTTGCTATTGTTGGTGGCGTTATTTCTTTTTTGCCGTTGTGTCTACTCTGTCTTAAATCTGCCAAAGTAATTATTTCGCAGAAATAGAAGAAATGTAATTAAAATATTCCCACATATTTTAAGTGGTTCATATGAGATTTATGGACTGTGTAGTTATGTCTTAACCCTTTGGGAATCGCCGAGGTCCATGAGGTCCTTCAATAGACGATAGGGAATGTCAGGATCTATGGGTGCTCGAATGTGTGTGATGGCTTGATTAATGTCATGGAGTTCGGTCCAATCATTTGTGATTGCAGACTTTCGCCTGGTTAAGGTCGATGTCAGAGTGCACGCTACAAGCAAAGCGAAGCAGGAAACTATAATAGTTCGAGCTATATAAATGCATCGCTATGGCAAACAGATGTTATTTCGGGCTCAATAAACAAGTCAGGTACAGAGCCCTCTTTCGTCGAATTAAAATAAGTCTGTGCAACACGCTGGGTGTTTTTGAGAGAAAAATCCGTCGAAAAACCTATGGCCCGATCTGTGTGAACGAGGAGTATATAGACGTCGAACGAACCATGAGCTATGTCCCGACATGAACGTAGTTAAGTGCATCAAAATACAGCGATTGCGCTGGCTGGGACATGTCGGTCGAATGGACACAAACGCTCCAGCCAGGAAGGCGACGACTACCGCGGAAGCCGCAGACAGGGAAGACCGAGACTCCTGTGGAGAGACCAAGTGGAAAAAGACATGAAAGTCCTTGGTATCACGAACTGGAGAACCCAAGCAGAACACCGAAATCCATGGAAATCATTTATTAAGCAAGTAGAATCAACTTAAGTAAGTTAGTATATAAATGCAACAAAATTGCAAAGCTTTGCTTTGTAGTGCTATATAATAGCATAGCTATTATCGCGCTCTCTCTGATATCAGTTTAAGACTGAATTTGGGCTATATCCCAAACAATCCAGATTTTTTATATTTCAATATTCGCTTTGGCTAAACCCACATTCGATACATCCTGTATATTAAGTTTTAAATTAGAAAAAAAAAACTTCCGACAGTTGCACCGATCTGTGAGTATTTTAAATTATATCGGAATCTCATTAATTTTGTAAAAGTTGAGGGAGGAATAAATCAATTTCGAGATCGTCTGCTACAGTCAGCTGAGCTGAGATTGTCATGATTATGCACAGAAATTAATTACCAGCAACCCAGCGTGAAGACCTTCTCATGAAATACCTTTAGAGGGCCCTTCAGATCCCACAGAAATTCTTTAAGGTTTTCTGAAAAAGACTTATCGTAGCCGAAAATCTAATAGATATTCCCGGAATCTCTTTCTATGGAAATGTTGAATGGTAGTGAACGGGTCCTGGTAGGAACATCAACAGTTTTCAACCTATCAAATGTCAGCGACTCTACGAGCAAAAGGGCAATCTAAATCTTCTCCGTGTTGGGAAGTTATAGAAGCTTTTAGCTTCTATGATTTTGTATAAGTTCGTAAAATAGCGTCAAACCTATTTATATTTGTCCATACCCCAAACATTAACTTGTTTGTAGCTGATAAATATAAAATGTATGTGTATACATTTTTGTGTTAGTTGTTTTTTTTTTTATTTAAAGATCGTAGAGGCAAAAATATTACGAAAACAGCTGCAAATACACACTTATTTGCACTGAAATGTTGTACATTGTTGAATTTAATAAGTTTATTTTATGTTTTTCCCAAACATGCTTTTGCGTAATATTAAAAGCAAATAAGTAACAGTTTGTGTAGAAGGAAATAAGCTTTAATTGCTACAAAGTCCAAACACGCGATTTACTTGTGTGTAAACATTTAAAAAGATAGATTTTTGAGCGTGCAGTATTGCACTACAGAGTATTCTCTCCTTGTGTACTTCTCTCATAAACGGATACCACTCATAAGTGGACTGAATACTCTGTCCCCTAGGTGTTCGCTTATGAGAGAATACACTGTATATCCATAGAGCGGAGAGTATTCACTCTTTTTTCTCAGTATCAAAATGCCAACTGAGAACCACATTTTCTCTCTTTTAAAGAAACCTGTTATTTTTCTCGTGAAGGTAATTTGAAGTATGGCGAGAACAATTTTATTTCCGGTCATGAGATTTATATTTTGTGTACATTTATGCGGGAATTATATTCACTCATTGGAGAATATATAAAGTATTTACCCAAACTCCAAAAGAATCAGAACAAATTATAACTCGTTATGTAGCATAGTAAGTATGGAATCAATTATACAGTGTACTCTCTCATAATAGGACACCTAAGGGACTGAGAATTTTGTCCGCATATTAGAGGTGTCCTCATATGAGAGAAGTACACAAGAGGATTAAAGTGGATTGGTACTGAAAAAAGTGCCCGATTAAGGGAGGAGTCCGAAAGGAGAGAGTACACTGTAAATTGGTATTACACATCATTTTCTGCCATTAAATTGTTATTCAATATGACAATTATCTCCTTCGAAAACTTTTTTTGTGCTGAAATTGTTACAATTGTGGAGAGAACAATAAAACCTTTTTCCACAGAGGCCAGAGTTAATGGTTCTATTAACAGTTCTACTTTAGATGTATATTGAACTTGGTCTCGGTCTTCCCTGTCTGCACTTTCCGAGCTAGATACCGTCCAATGCTTTTCTGAGTGGTGCGTTTGGATTCATACGATCGACAAGGCCCAGCCAATACAGGCAGTATATTTTAACTACCTTCATGAGCTGCCGTCCTACGAATGGGTTCATTTCCTGGTTTGGTAAATTTAGTATTGACAGATAAAACGGCTTTTTTACAATTGTATGCGTTCTCATACTGGCGCCATCTCATGATACAGTGATAGCTCCGCTGGGCGGATACCGATGGTCGCAATGGTTTTGTCCGTCCACGGGAGATGTCCGCCCAGCAGAGATAAATTTACTCAGAAAATACCGTATGGCACCGAGAAATTAGTCCGTCTACGGGAGCTGTCCGCGCGTAGAGCTTTTACTGTATTACTTTTTTGTTGAAGATAAACGGTCATCTATTCTCTCTATTTTGTTCTGAATGCAAGGTTCCTGAACATAGCTCAGTGTTTTTTCTCAAATTTGTAAACGTCTCGAAGGACCATTCGCCGACTAACACTAGATGACTTTGTAAAAATTGTTATGTTGCTTTACAACCACAATTAAACGAAAAGTTTTCAAATGTAAAGCTCATTATTAATACGATGGAATCAAAACGAGAAGAAGAAGAAGAATATATGTTTCAGAGTTGTATTTTGAGGGACTAAATGAATTACATAACATATGCGCAACTCCAGAGGGTTAACCACTTAAAACAGCTGAAGTCGAGCGAGAAAAGTATGTAATCCATGCAAGAAAACAATGCAATACAATGCAAAACTAAATTTAACTGAATCACTTACAATGAAGTATTGAGAAATAATGCTCACTCACTCGTGGCAGAACTGAATGTGGGAGGTGATGGTAATTGTTGAGCATTTGAAAGTTATTGTTTTGAAACTCATTAAACACCATCATCATCTCATCATCGTCGTCATTATGAGCGGCGTCTTCATCGGCCCAACGATGTTCGTACGATGATGTTCTCTTATCAAAGTTGTTAGTGATGGTGGAGCTGCCGTTTCAGCCATTTGTTGTGTTGGAGTAACGCCTGGATTTACATGTTAATGAATCCGGCAACACGGCCACTGCAGAACGGGAGGCAACACCACCACCCAGGCAAGTTTTCATCTTGCCGTAGTGCCATGAGGCAAACAACAACAGAAAGTAGCAGAACTGGCGAAACATATGTTTCGGAAAATAAGAAATGGAAATGCACACGGCATACACACCCCGTATATATTACAGAAACACGTCTAAACATGTACAACAATGCCAGCAACAAACAGATTGAAATGCTTGACGAGTCAGCAAACACATACAAAAAAAAAAAAAAAAAAAAAAAAACAAGAAGAAAAATAGAAAGAAGAAAACGCGCTGAGATATGTTGATGATGAGGTAAACTAAAACCTGAATGAATGAATTGCGCCTGCCAGCTGAACTGGGATGTGCAGCAAGTGCGGCACAATAATCGCAACAAACAAAAGAAACGATTGCTGAGGTAAGGCTAGGCAAAAGAAATGCCAATGAGGCATGTGCAGCCGTAACCAAACAACACGCCACTAACACCAACTACTGCTGCATTTTGTTGAACAAACTCCTGAGGTCTGTATTGAGACAGGTGAAGCCGCAAAATGTGCTGCCGCCGACGACGGTGCTGCTGCTCGTGTGGCTACATAAGCGCCAAAGATACAGCAGCTGTTGTGTCCTGTTGTCTCTCAAGAGCATCAGGCCTTGTCGAAATGGAACGGCGGGAGGAGAGCTTTCAGGAAAGCAGACAAACGACATCAAACCATGAGCATCATTAAACAGTGACTACAACGACGACGACAACGGCGGCAACAAACAGCATTCCTGTGTGATAGTTGTTGCTGGCAAACAAGCAACACACATGCACGCAAAAAGTTGCCCCCTAACTTCCCAGCGACAATGACAACGACATTTCTTCTTCATTTCTGGAAAAACAAAGGAAGTGCAACCACTTCTGCCAGTAGTGGCAAGTGGCAGCCAACAAAGGCGCGACGACAACAACAGCATGTTTCAGACTAAGGAAGTATCTTCAGGTAGGAAATCATTAAAAGGAAAAAACAAAATCGATATCACTTGAATTAAATGACTTTATTGTATTAGAAAGAAAACAACAAATCAAATTAAAGTGAGAACGAAAGAGCCCAAAGGGAAGCATTTTGGAAATATTAAGATAGGGACAGTTTGCTGTCCACTATCAATAGGTGATACTGATTGAAAGGAGTAGACACTCTGGACTGTATGATCGTACTAGCGACCTCTGAAGAGTTTGGTTGGTTTACGTGGTCGCTCCAACGACAAAGGAGCGTCAAGTAGCCTCTAGTGACTCCGTTTTGTTACCACACCACTGTGAAACCGCCAGTTTGAGGAATTCAATAAGGCTGCTCAGATCGATACTTAGGAGATATCATCCAGCGTTCCAAGTCGGTGGTTCATCAGTGCGGGGCATCCGCAGGAGGAAGTGTTCAACCGTCTCTTCTTCGTCTGCATCGTCGGCAGTGGTCGTTATACTGTAGATTGTACTGGTTGTATTCAGGCCATGTTTTCCCTGAGATTCGACATGAATCTAAAACTCTGCATCTAGAGTTGGCCTGTGCCAGGTAATGCTAAAAAAAACGCTCCTATTAATGGACCCAATCGGTAAGGAGGTAGATCCGAACCTCAGCCCGTTCATTCACGTAGGAATTCCAGTGGCCAGTTATCCACAACAAGTTTACCACTGACAAGAGACTAAGTCTTGCCAAAACCTCCTTTCAATCCTTCACTAAAGCAGAGTAGGTCACCCAGGATTTTACAGAAAGTAAGGCAGCTTGACGCAGATACAGATGTGTCCAGTAATGTGTTGATTCCTTAATAGCAAGCAGGCTTCTTTTATGGCAAAAACTTCTGCCTGGCAGACGCTGGAGCCATTCGGCAGACGATAGTAGTGTTGCAGGTTGGCTTCCCTTGAGAATATTCCCGAGCCAACATCGGTGTAGACTTTCACATCGAAGCTAGAGAGAAGATGCCCACGGTTCCATTCCGCTCTGGATGGAAAAATCACTTCGAAGAGTCGGCCGAAGCTTAGATCAGGGGTCCTGTAGTCTGTGGATATCTTGAATACTCCGAACAGGTACTTCTCCCATTAACGTGTCAGATAATATATCATTGCCTTCTCAGTTGGATATCATTGCCATAGGCGTCATCTGTGGACGAAAGCGATGTCGAACAAATATCCCATGTGGTACTGGAGGAAATTATCACAGACCCCCACTTCTATTGTCACAACTTGACCAGCATTCAATGAACTATTATCCTAGGATAGGTTAATATGGCAGCTTCCCGAAGCATATCCCGCATGGGTCCATCAACAGGTCCCGCGGTGATACCGTGAATTCGTCGTCCAAAATATATCCGCGGTTTCTTGGTTTCGGTCGACTTTTTTTAGCCAACCCGTTGCCGAAATGAAGGAGTGGATTCTTCCTACATCAACGGTGGAGAGACAGTTGTTATCTACTAGAGGTTGTAGACTCGACATCCTTCGTCTTATTCCGCAAAAGCCAGGCAGTGTCAGAGAAGTACTTTGGTAGTCTCCTTCACATCGTTGCAGCTTTTACAAACGTCGTTGAATGGGATACGTAGTCTACGAGCTGTGTAAGCATGAATGCCACTGACCAGTGGTGACCGCAATGAGGTTTCTCAGATGAAATCTTGTCAGACAAATCACGGTCCGCGTCCTCCGCGCGTACATAGCAAGCCAATTTTTTTTAGTTTCCAGGTCGTTTGGTTCTTTTTTCCACCTATCTTCTCCGATGATGTGAGTATCACAAGTTGAACTCAATTGAATTCATGGTAGCGCCAGCTATCGCCAGTGCATTGGCCGTACAGTTACCATGTATGTCCCTATGGGTAACTGGCGAATGTCTCTCCTCCAGAGACATCCGGCACTCTCGAGCAATTCTTAAAGTGATGTATACATTCTCCGGGGTCTTGTAAATATGAAGATATCCCATCATAAAATCCCATACAGTTTTTTTAGCCATTATTTCCGTCTAAATACAATATAATACAATGGTCCCGTGGTCTAAGAGACGGATTCAAATTCCACAACCAACTTCTCTAAGCGATTTTTGATCCCTCAGTAAATATCTGGATGTCATCCGCAGGGATGACGAAGAGTTGAAGGCATGAAAGCGTCTAACCGCCTGTGAGGTGTGTTTCCCTGAGTACTTACTTATTTCCCTTAACATTCCATGAATCAACCGACGGGGGGAACTTCTCTCGAATCAGTGAGTGTAGGATAAAATGTGTATACTCACTGATTGGAGTCTACTTTAAAGCCGGCTTCGAACGGCTAAGGCTTTGCTAGAGAAGTTGTCATGAGTACCTCTAGGGTATGTCGACTGTTGGTGGTCCATGATCCATTAGGTTTTTGAATGTCGGATGGTATATTTGGACTAGTAAGCGAAATCCTACGTAGCCGACTAGTCACTAAGCAGCTTTTCAGTCTACTGCATAGTAGGGTTTTAAGACCTTTGAGAGAGGATTTATAAGCAGTTCAGTTACCCGTCCGTTTCGCCTCATTGAACAGATTCTTGCGCTTTGCTGCAATTTCTGCATTCGATTCGTCTAAATACAAAATTCTATCACTCCCTCTACCATCTCTCTTTCCTATTATTTCCTACAGTTCTATAATATTTTCCGCAGTGATTGCAGTATTTGGTCATGTCGAAGGACCATCATTAACTACGCCACTCTTCATCGCACTTGAACGTCATCCCTTTCAGTTTTGATGCAATGGCGAATAATCGATGATTGCAATGACAAATTTTCAAGTGTAGCCAGTAAGCAGTTATTGTTCGATTACTACAAAAATTAAAGATATTGAAGAGGAAATTGTATTTGTGCTGATGAGAACAGGGACTGGCCATGCTACTGGTGATCGATATGGCGACGCGCGTTAACCGAGTTCGTTCTGCCAAAAATCGGTGACAGCATCGACATGTTGTAAATGCCGTGAGAAATATGCCATCAAAGCCATCGAGATCGTGCCGTTTCTCATTACAGTATGTGGACTTCCGAAGACATCTGGTGGAAGACTAGCTTCACATAACATTATCGGTTTTACTGCGAGGCTCTAAGCCAGCCCCCATTGTTTCCCAAGTGCCGCTTTGACTGCCATTGTGGCCTTTTTCCTGTCTTGTGTAGGATTATTACGCCGAGGTATTTTGCACAGTTCGCAAAGGGAAATGGGCTATCTCTGGGCAAATATATTCAATTCGGCTTTATTTCGGTTCACTGATGTACATTTTCGCCCGTCTATTGCACTATAGGAAGAGCTCTTTCAATTGGGAAGACACGAGCGCTTTTTAGTCTCATTGGGGACTAAGTTTCTAGAAGGACCAATCTGTAGCGCAAGCTGGTTCTGCTTGGCGATATGAAGCATTTATAGAAGCATGAGAACATTAAAATAAATGTGTAAGATAAGATTGGTCAGTCTGGTGGACTTTGGTGTAAACTTTCATAATGTATCACAACGTTCTCAGGGCTACACAAAAATATTTTATATTTTTCAATTTTGATTCCCATCACCATGACTCGATTGTAGCAGCTGGTTTTCTTTCTGTTCACAGCCATCTGAATACACATAAATTTTTTCCAAAAAAAAAACACAAAATATATATTCCAGACAGATTGAAATTTATTGCACACGTTTTATTACCAGCAAGACTTACCACCAACCTGTGTCCAGACACAAAGAATGCAGTTTTTTTTGGAAAATCTTGTCCAGAGAAAAGGAATTTCGATCATTTTTTTGTTTGTTTTTTTTTTTGAATCGAGTACAACATGAAACAGCAGTGGCAAATGCACAATATTTCTGTTGAAGTCTGGCGAATGTATTCCAATTTTTTGTTTTTGTTTCATTCGTATTTCGAACATGAGGAATTCGTTGGTGTTTGCATTGCATATCCTTGTTGTCACTGCTATGACTGGGGTTACCAATTTACTAGTTACAAATCAAATATAAGTGCACTCAAAAATCAACAACAACAAAAAAAGAAACAAATCTCTCGGGCTATATGAATTTACAGCGATAGACTTAAGACAACAAGACGGACAGCCAGACAGACAGACAGACCAACTGATATTCAGACAGTCTTGTGGCAATTGCAAAAATACAGCGACACGAGAAAAAAATCTTAACAGATTTGAGTACTGCTGCAATTTTAGACATGTGTACGGGGAGGGGGAAATGAAATATAGACTACAACTAAAGCTAAGAGCAACATCGACACCGCCACCACCACTAGCCTGATTGCCACCAACTCCAACTCTACCGAGAGCCAAAACAACCAACATAACAATAGCAATTACCCGACAACGACATCCAAATCGGCAGCAACAGCAGCCGAAACAGCCACATTATCACAACTTGCAACAATGCTTGAGAAATACAGCATCGCACAGTGCGCAAGATTGTGCATATTTTTGGGGGGAACTTTTGGGATTTCATCGGAATTCACCAGTGACAAACATAATATTTCATAACCTGAATTAAATTATCCATGTCGTATTTCTCTGTATGTGTGAGGGTTGTCTGTTTTTCTCCTATATTTTCTTATTAAGAAAGAACACTTCGTGAAGGATTACGCAAAGAATTATGAGGGTTGAGGGGTGTCTAAAATCGATAGACTGGTTGAACTTGGTGGACCAAGAGCGTATCCGTATTGTGTCGCAAACCTTCGCCCAGTAATTCCTGCGAAAAGATGTCAGCATCCCCGAACGAAGCAACTAACGTTCGTGCTCCTCAAGCATTCCTAATGCGATCCTTATTAAATGGATCTCAAATTTACCGCCGATAGCTATTTTAAGGAATCGGTGTTTTGAGACACTCCAAGATGCAAAATCTTTCCTAAGTTCAACCCTAGATAACGAACTCTCCAACCCTAGACCACAAAGTCATATAAACTGATGCTATCGAAGCGGCTTTAACAGTCCAAACGCTGACGAAAAGGAACAAAAAGAACAAAAATATTTCATATTTATTTGAAATTTCATACTCATTTTGGAAAATGCATTGTCACTCACAGCGCAGCCCTCAGCTTAGTTTTAGAAGGCTCTACGTGCTTGTTCGGCACTTGCTCATCAGCTCTCGTCAGAGCTATTTGGAACAGCTTCGAGGCTTAAGCCTGAAAATATTTCAGCAAAAAAAAAATGGATAGGCATAATGTTGAATTAAAAATGTCCCTGTATTTTGTATGAAATATTTTTGGTTCATTTTTGTTTTTTTTTTCACCTCAGGATCAAAAACGTGGACAGAACCACGCACTTAATAATTATCAATTTTATTACATTGATTTTCTCCCTCGTTTAAAGCCTCGTTTAAATGTTTCTTTTTGGGGTATTTGTAAGCTTTTTTTTTTTAATTTTTAGTCTATATTTAAAAAAACTACAACTTTTAAGAGCAAACAAAATCTAGGAAGTTCCCCGTTCTCATGGATAGAGCTCGGTTTACATTTGGCAATTATTTGACCCAAAATGTTTTCCCGTGTTTGCGCAAAGAAAGACGTCAAATATTTTCATATTATGCGTATTTTTTTGACACGTTGTTTTCGCAAACATATTCCGTTCAGACTTAAGCAAATATTTGTCACGCACATTTATTTGACCAACCTGCCAAAAACCAAACACATATTTTGCGTCAATACATGCGAAAAACATACAAAAATTTGATGAACTTAAAAAAATCCAAAACAGAATTTATTTATATAGACATATCGAAAGGTAAAAAAATATTTTTGATATCTCGCCCCCTCGCCGATAACTCAAAAACAAGAGGGGATATAAAACAAATATTAAATTTTTTTTGTTCCTTTTTTGGGCTAATTTATAGAAAAATAGTGGCAAGATCGACGGTACAACGCCATGTGGCAGCTGTTTTTTTTTTACTTGTTATCTCTTACAAAAGTTGTGTAAGAGAATGTAAATATTTGCGCAAAAGAGAGGCAAATATTTGACGTTGAGTGGGACAATATGTTCACACTTTTCGAATTTGTATTTGCTGGCAAATAATTTTATTTGTCAAAAAGTAGCTGATTTCCGGCTTAGCACTAAAAAATATGTGGTATTCAGATAGAGATTGATATTTTTTGTCAAATATTTGTCAAATATGCAATCATATTTGTAGCAAATATTTTTAAGAGAAGCCTTACAGTAAAGGGTATGATTCAATTACAACAAAAAATACCCACAATATTATATTTAAATGTTTGTTTCATGTAGATCCCCTATAGATCGTGAGAATTAAAAAAAAAATGTTTTTCTGCAATTTAAATGTTTTTCATATCTTCAAAAAAAAAACTTCTATAGTCTGAATATTACACTCCCTAGATATTCCAATGTCCGCTTGATTTCTCTCCCAATATCGCTCAATATCGCCCACTGTGCACTATGGTCGTTATCATAGTTGCCACTAGACATTGGTTTAGCTTGACTGGACTTTTTTTTACAGCTGAGAGGCTTTTGCAAATATTTCGCTGCTGCTGTGGCTGCTGCAGTTGACTTTTTATAACCGCACGTTCACACATTTTGCTGTTTGTTGTCTTGGCGTTTTTTTTTTTGTTCCACTTCTTCTGCTTCTTGTACTTGCTACGTTTTGTCTTCAGATTCAGCTCTGGGCCGCCCGCCCACCGACCTGCTCCGCCAGCCATCAAATGATGCAAAAGTGTTTATATTTATAGCAGGCAGTAATGGAGCTTTGTCGTAAGAGAAGCCTTAAGGCTTTGTTGTTTTTTCCGTTGTTGCTGAGTGTGTCTGCCTTCATCTCCACTAAACCGAGTTGTGAAGGCTGGAATTTGGTACGGTCGGCGGTGGCGCGATGGTGGAGAAGGAGTCAGAGAGCTGCAGAGGAACAATAACAACAACAGAAACACTTGTATTTTATGACCCCGTTTGGCTTCAGGTGTAAAGTTGTTATTATTGAAGGCGGCAATAACCACTACAATGAGGAGGGATATGAAACTTTATTAGCTCGCAAAACCGCTTTAATGGAAAACTATATTTGACTTAGATGCTGAGTGGTGGGGATTTGCAGTTATTGGACAGACGATGAATGAGTAAAGGGTTGTTATGCCAAATAAACAAAAGAGGGAGACGTAAATGTAAAACAAAATATATCGGAGGCGATAAACTCGAAAAGTCTATGAGGCTAAAAAGGATTAGTTTTCATTAAATGTCGCTGATTATGAAGGCTGGGAGGAAGGACTGGACTAAATGAAGAGAATTCGATTTCGAAATTGGAATATGCGAAAAAGTCTATACGAAAAAATTTGGAAAATAGTAAAAGAGTGGATGTGGTCAGTTTAAACTCCCTGTGGGCACCTTACGTGGTAATTCTCGTCCAACGCCTATCTGCTGGTGACGTTGGGATTCATTCGACCGACCTGGCCCAGCATATAAACTTACTTTGTATTGTAATAAAAACAAATACAAATTATGTGAATTATGTCCAACACTTGTTTCATTAGCCGATCCGAGCCAGTGCTTTAAACAGTAGATGTCGGTCAGAGAGTATAAGAAGTATATTGGACATAAATGAAGCCCCAAAAATAAACTGAGTCTAACATTTGGCGTATAATTTCATAATGAAAACAAGCCCCAGTGAAAATATGAAATTTAGCCCCAAAAAAGCATAAAATCTCCTGTTGTTGTTCCGCGTACAATTTTTTGGGTCGAGACCTACTTCCATTCCGCCATTTTGGTATATTTTTGGTCTGGTGTCATTGACCCTGTCCTCTGTTAACCGAAAAACTCCATGCCGGTCGGCGATTGGCAATTGCCGGAATTCGTTAAAGATCTTTTTTCTCTGTTTAAATATTTTTCTTTGCATCTAAAAATGTAAACAATAGAATTATTGCTCCCACTCTTTATTAAAATATTTATTTCTTGTTTGGTCTTTCTAGGTATGTAAATAATTTCATCCAAAGGAACTATTTCGGAACTTGTGTAAGTACCTAAATTCTAACCATATTTTTAAAACAATCCTGAAATCTGACAGGAAGGCAAGTAGTAATACGCGTTTTAGGAAATTATTTTTGAAAAGTGGTTTTCAAAACAACAAAGTCCATAGAGGCAAAAATGCACTTTAACGGGCGTAAGCCTCACCCAAAAAACAGAATATTCCAATAATAACCCAGAAATCACGAAAATCTATATGAAAAGAGGGTGGGGAAAATATGAAAATGGAATATAACTGCCGTATATGGGAAGAGGCTCCAAAGAAATCTTTGCAACATCTGGACCGTGTGCAGAGCAGAGCGGAGGTGATGATTGGGGATTCAGGGCCAACGTCTAAAAACACTACTCCCTCTTTCCTCCTTCCAATATACTTATTTCCAATCACTAACATAGTGCTTTGCATTCATAGGGGGCATCCTCTGAGTGTTAGTAAAAACAAAAAAAAATATTTTTTTTTTAAAAAAAATATTAATTTAAAAACAAAAAATTTTTTTTGGACAATTTTTTTTTTAACAAAAGTATTGTTTTTTTTTGAAATTTTATTTAATTTGGAACAAATGCATCTCAAATATGATTTTTTCTGTAATAGTGTGTCATTATTATGCCTTTACCTAGGGATAAAAGAAATAAGTTTAAACAAAAACAGACATTTAATTTTTTTTTAGAAATTATTCTTTTTTAAAAATTATTTCTTTGTAAAAAAAAATTAATTAAACTTTGCAACAATTGCACTTTTGCGTCATGCAGACATCTCAGTTATGGATTTAATAAATTTAAAAAAAAAATACTTTTTTAAAAGAATTAAATTTATTTTTTTTTTAAATAAATAATCTTTTTAAAAGAATATTTTTTAAAAAAATTTAAATTTTTTAAATAATTATTTTTTTTTTAAAAGTTTAATTTAAATTTGGAACAATTTTACTTTTGATTCATGTTTCCATGCATCACAAATATTGATTTCCTTAACACTGTGTCATTATGAAGCAGTTGACAAGGGATTGGGGGAATATTTTTTCAATTTCGATGGCATCTTTTTTTTGTCTGCCTTCTCACATCGATTTTCGTAATCAGTGGGTAATTTTTAAGGAGGGTAAAAAAATCATTTTTATAAAAAAAAAATAATTTAAAAAAAAAAAATATTTTTTTTTAAAAAAATGATTTAAAAAAAATTAATTTTAAAAAAAATTAATTAAAAAAAAAAATTTAAAAAAAAATATTTTTTAACAAAAATTTAATTTCGAACATTTGCACTTTTGCGTCATGTTTCCATGTATCACAAATATCGATTTTTTTTAATACTGTCGTTATTATGGGGGAATCATTTCATACCCCTTATCATTTTTTTCTCTAATTTTTTGGGAGGAAAAAAAATATTTTTAAAAAAAATAACTAAAAAAAAATTTTTTTTAAAAAAAATAAATTTGCACTTTTGCGTCATGGTCAGAAATATTTTTAATACCTAGGGATTGGGGGCATTTTTTCGATGACATCTTTTCTTCCCCCTTCTCATATTTTTTTGGGAGGAAAAAAAACTAATTAAAAAAAACATAAACATATTTTTTTTAAAAAAAGTAATTAAAAAAAAATTATTTTAAAAAAATAATTTTTTTTAAAAATAAATTAATATTTAAAAAAAAAAAAAAATTAAAAAAAATTATTTTTTTTAAAAAACATTTAATTTGGAACATTTGCACTTTTGCGTTATGGTCGGAAATATTGATTTTTTTAATACTGTCTTTATTATGCAGTTATCTAGGGATTGGGGGAATTTTTTCGATGTCATCTTTTCTTCCTCCTTCTCATATTTTTCTCTAATTTTTTGGGAGGAAAAAAATATTTTTTTAAACAAAAAACTAATTAAAAAAAACATTTTTTTAAAAAAAAAGTTAAGCTTATGACACGAAATGAACGACATGCGTTTTTTTTATGAGTATTCTGTTTGGTTGTCGATGTTAATGACTGGCCAAGTGGACTCTATCGTGATGATAGTCAATCGAATTTCCATTCACTAGTGAGTATAGGGGCAAAAACTAACCGGCTTGAGTTCATATGGACTACTATTTCCTTGGGTTTGAATCATTGTCAGATGTTCTTACCCGGATTTAAACCGACGTTCATGTGAAAGTCGCACACATTCTGTATTATTTTTTCTAATTTCAACCAGAGACATGTATTTTCAATGACAATGTTTTGAAATAGACTCGTCTGTTGCGATTAGATCCTCTGTCATTGAGTTGGCTTTTTCAATATCCTTATATATCTAATTTGGTCTCTCTCTTTGTGTTAATATCAACAACCAAGTGATTTTAACAGTTCACTACAATTTTTTTTTATCCAATTCAATGTCGCCTTTGTCAAAATCTCCAACCAAATATGTGTGTGAAAATAATCACCGGACACACACAATTCCAAAACACTCACTTCACACACTAACCGTAGGCCAAGATCAAGTACGAATGTATTATTTCATGTAAGTCAAGCATTAAATCGACAATAAAACACAAATCGCAGCTACTGCCTGAGTAGCAGCTGTTCGTGTGTGTTTTTTTTGTGATTTGTCTAAAATGACATTGAAATGAAGTTAATTTAATTTTTTTTGCAATTATACAATTTCCTTAAAAAAAATAAACAATTACATTTAATCAGGCGTACACCGACAAATTGTAGTGGGTTTCTTTCTTAAGTTAGCCGCCGCCTGGTGTAACAACAAACAACACACAAGAAACTACCAATCAGCCTCAATGTCACACGTGAATTATTGAACAATTAATCAGTGGAAACTCATAAAACTGAAAAAAAAGAAGTGCAACATTAGGAAACAATTGTTATAATGAAATGACTGATGACTGAGTAAATCAATGCGGACAGAAATGGGTAAGCGGCAACGAAAAAATGTTGGTCACTAGTTCTGCCAGTTATTTGGTAACACACATTCTATCCAGGGTGACACAAAGAAATGGAAGTATTGCCCACGAAGCTCCAAATCACTGCAAATCCTTTACTTTCGTCGGAGATCGTAGATGGTCGGGGAAGGCGGCAAGAACTCGGGTTGTATAAATTGTCTAATAAGGTTGCCATTTAGTTCTTCGTACTGAATT
Source organism: Hydrotaea cyrtoneurina (assembly GCA_958296145.1). NCBI lineage: Eukaryota > Metazoa > Arthropoda > Insecta > Diptera > Muscidae > Hydrotaea > Hydrotaea cyrtoneurina. The sequence goes on along the minus strand of OY282514.1, from coordinate 41,837,470 downwards.
GGTGAGAGACTGGATCAGTCTTAGCAAACCAACAACTTCAATTCCTAGAATTCAATTTTAAGCCTATTGGAAAATTTTTGCTATCCCAATTCTGCAACAGATTTTAAGACGTCACCTCAACATTTTGACCCTTATTTATTTTATTCATTTGGCCGACATGGTTAATATTTTCCATGTTTGTGTTCACTTCTTTTATGTTTTACCCGTTTTATCACCTTCTTGTCCTGCATCTTATGGACATCTTTAGCCCACTAATAGGACATTGTTAAAACCACGAACTAATTTTTATATTTTTATGAAGCGCCGCGGTAGGCGAGTTGGTAGCGCGCTTGCCTATCAGCGTGCGGGTTGTGGGTTCGATTCCCACCAGAGGCTTTGGTCTGTCGCTGCAAAAATCTAGCCAAATGGTCTGTGTCATCCGGTTTACCCTTGGACCCAAAATAAATAAAAAATAGAATATAAATTTACTTTGTATTGTAATTAATAGTAGACAAATAAATGAAATATATTTTCATTAAATATTTTTTCTGTTTTCAAATTTTAATTCGCTTCTTCCACTTTGCAACTAATGCTTGGAGATTCGCTCTACGGCTATGACTCTATGGTATTATATTAAAATCGAAGATTTGACCGTAATATTTACAAACAAATAACAAATCTATAAAATATGACTTAACCCAGTGTTTTTTTTTGTCAAATTACCCTGTGGCCGTTTATTCGGTGGAATCCGCTCAGTCCAATTAACCTCATTCTGTTTTAGGTTAGTGATTTCATAAAGGTGGGAGTGATTTTTTACTTAAGCCAATGCTGTCTCTAATATCTTAAAGAAACCTCAACCGCAGAAGGCTGTCATAATAAAATCTCCAAACACTCGCAAATATTAATTACCACTCCCACATGTTCAGTATGGCCACTTCATCAACACCCCCTCTACACGCAGATTACACGATTTTTTTTCCTTGAGTGTATTTATTTATACTCCAGAGGTATATTACATACAAAATCAAATCACCTCGAAATGATAACAGTCATAACAGTATCTTCTAATTATTTAATAACAATTAAATGTTCAATAGCGAAAAAAATTAAAGCAAACTCAACAAACAAAAAAAATGCCTTAAACGAAAGTCAAACTAACAAAATTGTCTATTATGAAATTTTGTTTTTATTTATTTTTTTCTACAAAAAAAAAAAAAAAAAGAAACAGAAAAAAAAACAATGCACACAATTGAAAAAATAATATTTACTTTGGTTTTCGTACTAACAATAATGAATAACAACTACAACATCTCAACGAAATGAAATGAATTGAATTGAAGAGTCCGATAAATGAAAACCAAATGAAATTACGCAGCATTTCGCCTTTTCTTGTTACACATGCGGCAGTCGAGCGTGCACTGTGTCTATGGGGAGTAGTATTACCAACATGGGTTCCCCTCTGTGTACTAGACATGACTGTGGACGCACAGTGGTTTCAAACGAGGGGAATAGTTTTGTACGATGAGTATTAAACACTGTAGAGGATAACACACCGACCATTTTGAAATGGAGTCTCAGTGAAAGAATGTGATTTAGGCAAACTGTAGAGTTTTCATAAATTGTGACTCAGAGAGTAATCTCTAAGCCAGGTAAAACTTCTCTGGCAAAATAATTTGCGGTTCGGAGACAACTTTTGAAAGTGGGTCCTACTCGCATCTCACTGAGTTGCGAGAAGTTTTCCAAGTGTTCCTTCGAAATATTGCGGCAATTATATTAGAGAATTTTAATTGCCGCAATTCTTAGTTTGTTGGAGAGAAAGGGTAAGGGCAATGACGAGGGAAAAAACTTGCTCGCACTGATAACTCCTTTTGTGCTTTCGTAGTGTGAAGCATGAATGATAGAAACAAAGATTACGCCATCCCGCGCAGAAAATTGAAATGTTCTGCGCAGTTTGGGTGAATTACGTCACGCAAAGTGTTCCTATTGGCAATTAGTCAAAGTGATTTCAATTGCAGTGTTGCCAACAACAGTTCTTATGCTGTATTCCAATCTGAAACGTTTTACTCGCTGTAGATACACATAGAGTTGGCAGCCCCCTTACAAGGGACCAAATACACCATCTAACGGGAACTCATGCGCATGACGTAATCTTTCTTTCTGTCATTCTTGGTGTGAAGTTGGCCGCAGTTTAATATGACATTTTGAAAGGCATTTGCATATGAACAGAAATAGGAATAAAAAAATCCACAAGTAAAATTGCCTAGTGTGAATGGGAACTTCAAAAAACTCCGTGACTTTTTGATCAACTTTTAATAACTTTGGCTTTCTCAACATAGTCATCGTCTATTGCGTTACCTTTGGTCGACCGGATTTCATTTTTTTTTGGTTCTTGTCCTCAGTGATGATCTCATCGGTTTGGAAATACGAGACTACGAGACGGCCACCTGAAGCCGGAGTATAAGGTGGATGAGGTGAGAATTCGTGGTAAATTTTTTTCAATTTTTGCATTGGAGTGTGGTCACACTCTGCTTTGTCATGGTAAAACATCACTCGCCCGTCCGTTACTTTGGCTTCAAATCCATGTCAACTATGTGGATGATATTCGGATGATATTAACTTGGTCTTCTTTCGGAGAAGTCCTCAGCCTTGACTTGTACTTGGTCTGTGGTGTATTTTGAATGATCCTTCGTGGACGAAACGATGCAAAAATATCATTGGCTTGCAGTTGAACATGGCCAAAAACTCCTTTAAATTGAGCACATTGTTTTTTTTATTTAAGTCCGAGCAGTCGCGGCACCAATCACCGCACGGACTTTCATTCTCGGATCTTGCAATATAATTTCATGGGTTCTATTGACGAACCACTTTGTATAGTCGATTGAAATCGATGGCCCAGACTCTTCGAAACTTTCTTTCCTTCCACACACTCATCAATTTATCACTTTCTTTTCATTGGGAACACTGTGCGATGCGAGCGAGCGAGCGAATATTGAACGCTCTAAACTACACACACTCACATGCAGTGCCCGATAAATGAGGGTCACTTTTACACTAAAATGACCATGAGCTGGCCGTTGTAAGTGGACGCACATAAACGGCGTCCGTCGTCGGCTGCTGCCTCTATTCCTCCAAAATAACATTTTTGTTTGTGGCTTTCATTTTGCAAATAAGCAAAAAAAAACATTTTTTTTTATATGAATTTCATGTGCGCGCGAATAATTGACTACAGCTGCTGTTGTTGTTGTTGCTGTTGTCGAGCGATCCCAACTGTTGGGCATTCGGTCTGCGAGATAAGATAACTTATTTACGATTACCCCGCCAGTTGGCCAGTGCAAGTGCTGATGTCTGTCTGCAGTTGCCGGGGTTTGGAGGCCGGGTTTTTTTTTGTTTTGGTTTCGTTTATATGAAATTGCTAACCCTCCCCCCCCTCCAAAAGGAAAATAAACAAAAACCAATAGTAAACACATTGGTCAGGGGTACGATTCGGACTCTTCGATTGTCTGTGTCTGTTATGACTGACGATGTGGTATTGTGTTTTTATTTTTTTACATAAGCGCCGCCACTATTGTACATTTGCTGTTATTGATGTAATATTTTTGGTTGGTATCTTTTGCTTTTGTTATAATTTAATTTGGGTATTAAAGTCAATACAATTAAGCACTGCCAATAATAAAAGAAGATTGATGGTGTTAGTAGACTCTTGAGGTATTTTTTTTTATTGGATGTGGGTGTTATTTATATTCCCAAGGGGTAAAACCTCTCGGCGACCGGTGTTGCCACTTATTTATGTTTTGAAGGGGGTTTCTAACAGGAGGTGAGGCATGGCTCAAGACATTGGAAGGTGTCAGCCTCCGACGTGAAGATTAGTTGTAATTCTATATGAAAATCAAACGATTTTGGGTAAAATGGGATTCGTTTTCAGTCTGAGGTATACTACACTTCAAATAAATTCAAGTTTACAACGACTCTATGAAAAATAATCCAAATGAAAAAAGGCCCAAAAAAAAAATAAATGAAGAATTTCCAAAATTAAAAGAGAAATTCCCTCAAACAATTCTGAAAAATCCCTTAAACAATTTATGAAAAAAATTACCTAAAATCCACCAAAAAAAAAATAAATGAAGAATTTCCAAAATTAAAAGAGAAATCCCCTCATACAATTCTGAAAAATCCCTTAAACAATTTATGAAAAATTACCCAAAATCCACCAAATAAAAAATACCCCAAAAAAATGTTTTCCCAATTTGGAATAAATGTATTTTTTAACAAAAAAAAAAAAAAATCAAAAGTTGAGGAAAATATTAATTTTTCATTTAATAGTTAATAAATAAATTTTTAAATTATTATTTTTAATAAAAGGTTATCCATTTTGCTTTTTAAAAGTAAACGTAAATAAAACACATATAAAATATTTTTTTCATGATTTTTTTTTTTTTTTTTTAAAAGTTTAAACGTTGACATTATGTGTGAAACACTACATCATTCAAATGACCACCACTCGAAGTGTAACAAGCATTGATTCTTTTGAGGTAATTTGAGGACCACTTTTTGGCACATATTTGGCGCTATCTCAGCCACAACTTGACGAATGTTGGTTTCTAAGTGCTCAAGAGTTAAAGGTTTATCTGCATAAACACGGTCTATCACGTAGCCCCCACAAAAAAAAAGTCTAATGGTGTCAAATCGCATGATCTTGGTGGCCAGTTGATGTCGCCACAACGAGAAATTACTCGGCCAGGAAATGTCTCTTGCAGTAAAGCCATATTCGCTCGAGTTGTGTGGCATGAGGCACCATCTTGTTGAAACCACATATTCTCCAAGTCGTATTCTTCAATAGCAGGCAAAAAAGTCGTTTATCATACGACCATAACTCTCCGAATAGACGGTGACAGTCGTTTCCATGTCGTTTTCGAAGAAGTAAGGTCCAATCACACCTTCGGACCAAAGAGCGCACCAAACAGTGACTTTTTGTGGATGTAATGGCCTCTTCTCAATTACTTGAGGATTCTCAGAACCCCAAATACGACAATTTTGTTTATTAACATACCCACCGAGTGAGAAATGTGCTTCATCCCTGAAGAACATTTTGTTCGAATAATCCCCGTCCACTTTCACTTACAGCAGCGATATTTTCAGCGGAACGAGCGAAACGATGTTGCACAGGCCTTACAATATCTGTAACCGCTTCAGTCTCTTCAAATTTCTTCACAATTTTTCCATTTGCTTGTGTAGTTGGACGATTATGTAAACCGTAATCTCCTCTTAAAGCACGATATGTGGCTGTGCCATAATCACCATTTTTGTAGGTTTGTAGGTTTTAATAATTTTTTACGCGTTGTGTTATAGTTAAGCGATCCATTTTCGTCAATGTCTGACTTTCAACTGAAAAGAAAAAAAATTGGTTTAACAACTTAGTTTGACCTATACTTTTGAAACCACGAAATGGATAACCCTATATATATATATATATATCTTCCCGGCAATATGGGCCCAAAATGGCCCCAATTCAAAAATGAACCATCTCCCCAATTTCTCATGCGATTTTTCTTTAGGGAATTCTGGCTTCTAAAGGGTGTTTTTTATTGAGGTATAGAACTTCGAATTGAAATAAAACACAAGAAAATCGTTTTAATGTCCATCAATTTGGCTTTATTGGAAGGATAATTTTATGCCATTAATGTTTAAATATGATGTCGGGCATGTGGCCGCCGCGGCTGGCTCGAATAAAGCCAATTCTACAGGTCCAATTTTCAACCACTTGTTGGAACCACAACTCATCCACATTCATGCCATCCAATTCGGGAACAAAATAGTCGGTTATCATGGCTCTATACCGGTCTCCATTAACGGTAACTGACGCCCCAGCATTATTTCGGAAGAAGTATGGCCCAATGACTCCACCAGCCCATAGAGCACACCAAACAGTCAGTTTTTGTGGATGTAATGGCATAAAATGGACGGAGCTTGCGGTGAACTTCGCGAACTGAACCATTACTTTCGAAATAAATTTGCACGATTTGCAAGCGTTGTTCTTTTGTCAACCTGTTCATGATGAAATGGCAAACCAAACTAAATATTAATCACTTGACAGCTGACAAAATGGCCGCCAGTTAAAAAAGTGATGCCAACTTAAAGTTCTATACCCCAATAAAAAACACCCTTTACATTGCAGCGACAACAAAACAAAAACAAAGCGAGTCCATTTTACAAACTTGCTTTTCCCCTCGTCTCAACTTGCTTCTCGCTTTGCTCTAACTCTGAAGAAGAAATTACACGTACATTTCAGCGGCAACAAACATAAACAAACCGAGTCCATGCTTCAATCTTGCTTCTCCCCTCGTCTCAATTTGATTCTCGATTTGTTTTAACTCTGAAGACAAATGGAGTCCATGCTACAAACTTGCTACTCGCTTCAAACCAACCTGCTTCTCGCTTGGCTCTAACTCTGACATGTTTTGAGCTTTCACATAGGAAAACACAAGCATTGCTTAGTAGCGTCATATTATAGCAACGCTTTTAACGTGCACTCGGGCATCACCTGGACATGAATTTGTTTGCCACAACCTTTTCCCACTGACATGCAACATTTCATAATTTCTCATACGTTAGGATGATTCAATTGCGCTTTTGTTGATTTATTTATTTTTATAAAAAAAATGGACGGATGAATGCCTTTAGTCCCAATTTACACGATGACTTTTTTCACAGAGTTTTTCTTGGCATTTTCTTTTGAAACTCTTCCGTAGTCATTCGCTTTTATACCATGACTGTTCACAAGCAAACATGCGTGCCTGTTTCTGAAGTGTATTCTTGTTTCATATAATCAATATAAAATTGGAAAAATATTTTTTGTGTAAATTTCCAATAAAAAGACAATTTCCCTCAATTTCCATTTTGTGACTGTCTTGCTACCCTCTTACTTCTCGAACATCGTGCCTGTTCAACCTGTGTGAAAAGTCATCGGGTAAATCAGGTCAGAAATAAACATACAAATGTAAAAACATTGAAAACATATGGGAATGACAAAATCCAAAACATTACAGAAAATTCTAACTTCTGAATTTTTAACTTTTTTTAATTTGTCAACTTATTTCGCCTTTGGAAAAATGATCCCATGCCTTTTGACTTTCTATCCGGTCTTTATGAGTATTTTGTCACTTTTTTGTGGACATTTTGTCCACTCTCTTCAACTTTTCCAATCTGACTCACATTACGAAATGAGCAAATATGTCTGCACTACGCCTTATTCAGTGACACATGCGGCAGGAAATATTCAAATACTTTGGATTAGTGTCCCAACAGCGCCATACACATGAAACATGACGGCGATCATATACCAATCCATGTCACAGATGCCATGTGTATGGCCAGCTTATGGTCTTTTACTAGAGCACTACATGTTATTAATTCTGACATTCTAACATCTTTGACGACCAAATATTTTTCTAGTTTAAGAAGCCATGAAACACTTTTTGTTTTACATTTATTGCGGATATATGATACTTCCAACATCAACCGGTCAATCATCGACTATTTTTTAACCATGAATGAGGGAAACACCCACATGACAATTGCAGCTATCTCATCAACTGGCTTGCTATAAATCAATAACATTATTTTAGATTTACAATTTCGTATCAGCAACATGAAATCCAAACACCCCACCAGATCAAGGCCAAATTTCCCAATAATTGTATTTTACTAAAATGTAATTTAACCTTTAAATGCTCGAAACTTCAAAAATGTTTCACAGTTTTGCAATAACTCATCTTTGCCATTGTGGTGATTACACCCCACGAATAGACGATAGCTCAAGTCATACAACACGACAAATTGAATTAATTTAATTATTGTAATTTTAGAAATTATGTTTGATAGCCATAACAGCTGCAAGTTGTGTTATGTTATTCAGCGCTTCATACATACAATCAGTGTAAGTTACAAATGGATTACGTTTTATTAAACAGATTATCATTGTCTAATCGAATGTAACACACATATATTTCGGTTGTTTTTTTTTTCTCCTTCTGTTATTGTGCTGTAAACATTTCGGTCTTAATCTCGAGCATGGGAAGGAAGATCGACCGTATCGCATCACATCGCACGCGCAAAGAGCCAGCAAACAGCAGCAACAACAACAGCAAACAATCAAAAGCAATAACAGTCCATTGAACCTCAAAATGCTGCTTTACGAAAAGTCGGATATTTGTTGTTGGTGTACGGTATCGATGTACATTAGGGTGCACCGGATATGTTATAGAATTGAATATATTTTGAAAACTTCGAAACAAAACAAAAATCACCAGTGATGGTGACTGGAGACCTTCAGAGAGGTCTTCTCGTGGGTGGACTTTGGGCAGCAGCGACAGCCGAATATGTCCCAGATGTTTTTTCTTCCGCATAGAGCTTAAACAGAACAAACATTGGGACATGCGACTTTGCCGGCATCTCTGATTTATCTCTGAATATCGCAATGGATGAGTATTGAATCATTGTAATCATTGGATGGCAGAGGCAGCCATTTTTTATCTAAGTCCTTCTAGAAGGTGGACTCAGACATTAGTGTGGGAATGAACAGGACTTCTAACAGATGCGACAGGCGAATGTTTTTTCTTCCGCTTAGAGTTTAAACAGAACAAAGATCGTTTGCGATTGGTACTTGCGACATTGCCGACATCTCGTACGGACATTTCAAAAAGCCCAAGAACAAGAATATTTTCCTAAAGGCCTTCTCCAATATGAGCTGAGGCATGACTTTGTGAATGAGCAGGTTTTTATACACAAGCGACATGAGAATCTGTTGGGTATATTTTCCATGTTCTCGGAAGGCACGAAAAAATGCCAACAGAAAAACCTATGAGCATTTTTGTAATCGCCACGGCTGACAGAGCCATTTTGTATCAAAGTCCTTCTGGAAGATGGACTCAGACATTAGTATGGGAATGAACACGATTTTTAACAGATGCGACAGGGGAATGTGTTCGGTATGGCTTTCCCAAGTTCTCAGAGGGCCTTCCCGCATGGATATGATCAGAATGAGTTTTAAGAGATGGCCTTAAAAATTGCCAAAGCTTTTTGTTTATAATAGGAGCTTAGGATGAAATCTGAAAAAAGTTTGTTTTTCATTTAAAACAATGTTTCCTTAATGAACCAACTTCGTCGGATTTATGAAATATTTCATAACAAATATGACAAATTTCATAAAAACAATGACAAATTTCATAAAAATATGAAATATTCCGTAAAAAAAGAGAAAAATGTCATAAACAAATATGAAAAATATTAAAATTTTTAAAAATAATTATCATAAAAATATAAAAAATTTCATAAAAAAAAATATAAAAATTTGAATAAAAATAATTATGGAAACTTTCAGGAAAAGGTGAAAATGTTCATAAAAACATGAAAAATATTCATACTAAACATGAACAATTTCTTTAAAAATATGGGAAGAAAAACTTCATAAAAAATATGAAACATTTTATAAAAAAAGTATGAAAAAAATTATGGAAACCTTCACAAAACCTTAAAAAAATTCATAAAATATTAAGGTTTTGTGAAAGTTTCCATAATTGTTTTTATTAAAATGTTCATATTTTTATTCACTTAAAACAATGTTTTCTTCGAATTTATGAAATATTTCATAACAAATATGACAAATTTCATAAAAATATGAAATATTTCGTAAAAAAAGAAAAATGTCATAAACAAATATGAAAATTTTATAAAAATAATTATGGAAAATTTTATTAAAAATTTCATAAAAATATTAAAAATTTCATTAAAAATATAAAAATTTAAAAAAAAAATTCATACTAAACATGAGAAATTTCTTAAAAAATATGGGAACACAAAACTTCATAAAAAAAATGAAACATTTTATAAAAAAATATGAAAATTTTAATAAAAACAAATTGGAAACTTTCACAAAACCTTAAGAAAATTCATAAAAATCATTACGGTTTTGTGAAAGTTTCCATAATTGTTTTTATAAAATTTTCATATTTTTTTTTATAAAATATTTGATCCCATATTTTTTAAGAAATTTTTCATGTTTATTACGAATTTTTTCCCATATTTTTTTTTTAAAATGTTTCATAGTTTTTGTGAAAGTTTCCATAATTATATTTATTCAAATTTTCATATTTTTTGTACATTTTTATATTTTTGAAATTTTTCTTATTTTTTTATTTCATAAAAAATCATAAAAATATGACAAATTTTATCAAAAAATATGAAAAATTTCATTAAAAAGGATCAGAAAATATCCTACTAGCAAGTCTTTTTGGAGAAGCAAAGGCATTCTTAAGTGAATTTTTCGAGATTCTTAACACACGTGTCTTGTGCAAGGCTCATTTTCAAAAGAGCTTTTGGAAGCTATTTTTTTTGTAAATATCTTGCAAGTCCTTTTTTTTGGAAGCCTTCACGAATTCCTCTACATTCATTTTGTAAGGTCTTCTGAATTTTTGTATTTCTTTGCAAGGCTCATATATCATTAGAGCTTTTGGAAGGCATTTTTGATGAGATCTTGCATTGCCTTCAAGGCTTATTTTATTGGAGCCTTCACGACTGTATTGGTTCTAAAAATAAAACATTTTTAAAAGTCCCTTCATACCAATTTCAAAAATATTTTGAAATTCTTCCGGAACTTTCTTCGAGTTTGTTTTAAACAATTTTGCAACAATTCAACAATTTGAAAGCCTTCAGGAATGTACTTTGGAAAATGAGAACGGACAAATTGCGGTCCTTTTTCGGGAAGCGCCACCATTTTCAAATGCTTTTTCATCGAGGGTCTTATAAAAGTCCAGAACACAAGAGTTTTTTTACGAAATGGTTTTTATTTCCAAAAATAATTCAAATACCACCACTGTGAAGCGCTTTAGTTTATTTTCAAAGGCCTTTCCGTAATATAACTTCTGTTTTTGAATTATGACTAGAAGAGAAAACTTTTTTTATTATCCACCTAGGATATAAACGGAGCCTTTCAATGAACGCATTCAACGATGAAACTCTTCACATATAGAGGGCGCTACTGTGTCAAATCTAACGAGGAATGAACGACCAATTTTCCAAAGAATCTCTCAGGAATGCAAGTAAAAATTTCTTTAAAAAAATATGGAAACAGAAATTCCATAAAAAAATATGAAAACATTTCATAAAAATGTGAAAAAATTATAACTTTTACAAAAATATGAAAAATTCCAAATCTTGAAGACCTTGGCGACCTCATTTGTTGATATATGATCGATATTTTGGCATGAGGCCAACACGCTATCATGTCTACATTGCCTAAGGACACACAGCCTCACTAAGTCTTTATACATTTTTCTTTAAAAACCAAATTTTTTTCAGAACATTACACATTTTTAGTTTTCTTTTCTTTTAGAAACATTTAAATTCAATATTACATGAGGTCCACCCTATTACGCTACAAACTAACTAAACGTAACGACTTAAACCAAGAGATTTATTTTAAAACTCACTCCAACTCTCAGCTGTTTGGTCGGACGGGTAGGAACGGACGAACAGTTTGATAGACGGACGGACGGACAAACGAACAACTTCATTAAAAGCAAAAACAAACAAAACTCTCTGATGAATAAAAAAAAAAATACATAAAACAAAGACAAAGAGAATAATGACTTACACATGTATATTAAACACAAATACACTTGGAATCTCCTATAAATTACACAGAAACTATAAAAAGCCACGATAAAAATATACTCGTCTATAAAATAAAACAAAAACGAAATTAACATTAAAGCAATAGCAATAGCGCTTGGTTGGCCATTGCCAAAAAAATTCAGACATACACATCAGTCAGCATCAGATTGTCTTTGGCAACGCTGCGGAAGTAGAGTGAGAGTAGACAGTAACTAACGAGAATGCTAGAGCCAATGGAAAAATGAAACCCTCTAAAAGCTGGAAAGGGAATCTGCGTCAATAGTTTGGCACATATAGAATAGTTAGGGGAAGAATTTGGTACACATCCCTCAGGAATGCAAAGTAATACTTGTAAAGCTGGACTAAACTACAAGATATACGTTTTGTAATTAAACGATTTTCATAAATATAAGGCTTTGAAGTAATTTGTTGTCAAAAAACTATTGTTCCTCCTTTTCGACTTAAACTTCTATTTTTTTGGAAAATACAAACCCTGGCGGGACCGGGCAAATTTGAAAAAAGAAAAACAAATGGAGAGCAGGCAGCATAAATTATTCAGAGAAGTTTACTCAAAAGCTCTATTGGTATAGAGTAGTCTTTAACGCTAAAAGCTCTATCCAATCCATAAGAAACACACTTTCCGCTCTAGTGAGACTAGAGCTTTTTTACGGATCTTCACAGTATGATTTGAACGGTCTCACGTCACAGTAGTCGGAGGTTCTTCGTGTAGATCTGAGGATTTAAACGATACTCACGTCAGAGCCCTCAAATTATAGATAGAAAGCTCCAGACGAATATATCTAAGCAAAGTAGTCACAGCTCTAAAAAATATTGTTGAAAGTTCTATATTACTCGTAGGACACAGCTTGACTCTTTTGAGCATTTGACTGTATGTGAAACACTAGAGGACTGGAGGGCTTTAATGAAACTTCTCTCAACGCTTAACTTTTCTGATCTGACATGTTAGCTTTCGCTAGTGTACATATAAATATGTCAAATAACCAACAGAAAGTCTTAAAAAGCTTATGGGCGTATAAGTGATAACTAAATGCTAAAGCTCTAGAGATAATCTCGGGGGTGTTTGTTTAACTAATCTCGCACTTGGGACCTTCAAGGTCTTCCAATTGAATTCCCATGGACTTTTTTCATATAGTTTATATCAGTAAATTTAAAGCATACATTTAAAAGCTTTAAACGTTGTAGTTTAATTGCACTGAACTTAAAGTCGAAGACTCGTGGAGAACTTTATGAGGCCAGAGCTAGAGTGCTTTTGTCTTCTTGGCAATAGATCGAGAGCTTCTGTCTTCTGGGCCAACTTTAGAAGGCAAGAGATCGAGAGCTTTTTTTCTGGGACAACTTTAGAAGGCTAACGTTTTTTAACGGACTTTCTCTATCTGTTGAAACTTTCTAGTTTACAAGCGAAAATCATTTGCCCGACCATTTGATTAACATGGTCTCTTTGAAGCTTTAATTTATTTATTTAGGGAATGTCCAAGCTTTTTGGAAATTCTTTTATATTCATATAAAAAACTATTTCTAGAAAACTTTTACGGATGAGGACTTTTTATCGCAAAGTTTAAAGATTGCTTTCCCAGTGCTTCCGAATTGGCGGCCCGAGAACTCTTTAAAAATGGAAACTTCAGCTTTTGCTATACCATAAAAGCTCTTTCAAATATCGCGCATTTTTAACAGTTAACAAAAACTATGGCATTTCCTAAGGCCGTGGAAATATCTTCGATGATATGTATAGTGTACACTCCTCCCGGTGCTAATAGAGCGTGACAAACTTAAGGGAACAGACCGAAGATGGAAAATGTAATCACTTCACACGGAAACTTCTGTGCTTAGCCCACAATGTTGTAAATGGCAAAGAATGGAAATGCAAAAGAAACAAAAAAATGTTATTAACACGATTATTTATAGACAATCGATAGATGGCAGCGATGCCATACAACAACAGCAACAACACATTTATGCGGCAGCATTTTTCATACCACACCTTTCCAGCTGGAAGTTCTTCTGGTTCGCTGGCTGACTGGCTGGCCCAAGTGGTGATCCGAATCTACTGATGATGGCTGTTCCATTTCGCTTTAACGCTTCAGCTACTTTGTAGTTGTTGTGCGTTCGCGACGGACGGACTCATTTTTTGGCGAGTGCATAAATTTGTGTGTTCTCGCTGAAGTATTCAAAAAAACCCACAAAAAAAAAACTATTCGATTTCCGATTGTTTTGGTTTTGGTTCTGGTTTTCATTTTTGGCTTTCTGTTTTATCCCCCCGATGGTTGATTGAATTCTTGTGTTCTGTTCAATTTTATTTTGCGGTTCAATACGAAAATTACGACAACTTCTTGGGCTAACAAACACATTCTTTACGGTGTTGTTTTTTTGTGCTTATTTTCTAGCAATTTCGATGCCAAAACAACAATTACTCATTGTTTATTTATAAACAAATAAAAGAAATGAAATTGTGCGGAAAAAGCGAGTGGCGAGAGCGTCAGAGAGAGACATGAGGGAGAGAGGAGAGGTAGGGCCAAAACAAAGCGTTTTCTAATCACTAACGCTGGTGTCTTGTACCAACACGAAAACAGCAGAAAGAACAAAAAAAAAACAGGTCAAATACAAAACAATAAATCTTGAGAAGTTTTTGTTGTCGTGGTTTTCCCGCTACACAATCGACAATGCATTGAACTGAGACGATATTTGCAGGAAAACGTCAAGATAGGAAACGTTTTCAATGAAAATATGACCTAAACTGTCTTCAGAGCTTTTCAAAGAAATGTTTTTCTTCTTCAGTACAAAATGGTTTTTACACTACGAATGGTTGAAGGTTTAAAAACATGTCTTCTCAAGTCATTCGGTTTACAAGAGCATAAGTTGTTCCAAATAATATCAAAATATTCCATAAAAAATGCCCCAAATGCAAAATGTCCTAAGAAACGAAAGAGAATTGGAACATTTTTCATTTTGATAAAGTGAAATAAAATTGGGGATTTTTCATAGTCTTTGGATAATATTTCGACTCCCTGAAGAAATAACTGAATGCAAAGTGGCCCCAACACATGAAGTGACAAAGGGAGAATCTGTTCCATGTCTACGCTTGTCAAAAGTTCAGCGTCTTATGAAAGAATGTCACAAGCGCCAAACAAAATTGAGATAAGACCAGACTCGGAACTGTGAATGAGATTCAGATTCAGTATTGAATTTGCGCTCAGTATGCAAAGTGGCCCTAAAACAAAAAAAAAAAAACAAACAAAATGTTGGTCATTTTTATTACTGAATTAGAATAGAAAAATGATTTCATGTTGGCTTGTTTTGGTGAATTTGTTGAGAAACTTTTGCCTTTTAGGTGAAATTTTTCATCTTTTATTGGGAATTTTGCCATTGGGGCATTCTTTATTTTTTTGAGACACCGATTTTTAATTGGGGGAATTTTTCATAAATTGGGTAATTTTCAGAGATTTTAGTGAAATTTTCATTTTGCCCCACATTATTAATTTTTTCATTGGGGAATTTTTCATAAATTACTTGGGTAATTTTCAGAGTTTTTAGTGACTTTTTCGTTTCGGAGAATCTAGTTTTGGGAATTTATCATTTGGGGATTTCTGAATTTTAATTGAATCACCGATTTATAATAAATTATTTTGGTGGATTTTTTTTTGGAATTTGTGGGGAAATCTTCATTATGGCTTTTTGCGGAATTTTTCATATATTTTTAGGAATTCACGATTTGGGGCATTCTTAATTTTTATTGAGCCACCAATTTTTCATGTAAAGGGTGTTTTTTATTGGGGTATAGAACTTTAAGTTGGCATCACTTTTTTTGACTGGCTGCCATTTTGTCAGCTGTCAAGTGATTAATATTTAGTTTGGTTTGTCATTTCATCATGAACAGATTGACAAAAGAACAACGCTTGCAAATCGTGCAAATTTATTTCGAAAGTAATGGTTCAGTTCGCGAAGTTCACCGCAAGCTCCGTCCATTTTATGCCATTACATCCACAAAAACTGACTGTTTGGTGTGCTCTATGGGCTGGTGGAGTCATTGGGCCATACTTCTTCCGAAATAATGCTGGAGAGTCAGTTACCGTTAATGGAGACCGGTATAGAGCCATGATAACCGACTATTTTGTTCCCGAATTGGATGGCATGAATGTGGATGAGTTGTGGTTCCAACAAGTGGTTGAAAATTGGACCTGTAGAATTGGCTTTATTCGAGCCAGCCGCGGCGGCCACATGCCCGAAATCATATTTAAACATTAATGGCATAAAATTATCCTTCCAATAAAGCCAAATTGATGGACATTAAAACGATTTTCTTGTGTTTTATTTCAATTCGAAGTTCTATACCTCAATAAAAAACACCCTTTAGTAATTTTTCATAAATTATTTGGGGATTTTTCAGAATATTTTAGGGAAATTTTAATGTTGGCCTTTTTAGGGAATATCACTTATTTTTTATAGTCCGATACTAAAACATTTTTTCATTTATGACTAACAAAAACTACGGTTTAAACGCGGGGAAATGCTTTCGTTTGGACTCCAACATGATGTCAGCAGACATAAGGGCAGGCGATCTAGCAATGCCTGTATGTGGAAAACATGTTTGACACCGCAATAATGATAATAGAAAGCGGATATTAAATAAGTATGTGTTTTGTAGTCGTCAAATGGGTTAAATTAGAGGCTTACATAATCTTTAACAGGCCCCAGGGATTCCCTGGCTTTTACAAAATATTGATATACATATTTAAATATTGAAATAGAGATGTATTCGACGTACTCATAGAAAAAATATGACCAAACGTGCATGAACTGACAACATACGGTCACGAAAGTCTATCATTACACGTATGTGGCCAAATCGTCAACGATGTTCCCATTTTGTCAACACGGTATTGTCAACGATTTGTGTAAAAATTGGCCACAAGGTGATCACAATTGCGGTACTATACTGACAACGAGTTGTTGATGATATGTCAACTGTACGTTGTCATATTTCCACCATTTGTTCAAAATCCCATTCGATTTGTCACCCCAATAAATAAAAACGATTTAAATCACTTTAAAACAATTTATTTTATTATTGACAAAAAACATGACAAAAAAAAAGATTTTATGCGCTATAATGATGTTATTGTAATAAAAATTACCTTCGATACAATTCTGCAAGAAATGAAGTTTAATGTTGGCGGCAACGTAATTGCTTCAGTTGGGTCCACAACAGCCGATGTCTATGTTTGTGACGCATCTTCTATGTCGAGCTACAAAATCTAACATTATGGTTTGGACATTTAATTATCTTTATCTTAATATATATTTACCCTCGACACTGATTCACTGACTCTGTCACGCAGTACGTAGAAATTTAAATAGGCATTCTATAATTTTCTATAAATAATAATAATAAAAAAAAATAATATTTTTTTTTTGTACAGAAATTGTGTTTTTTTTTCCAAATTTTTTTTTTTACAAAATTTTTTTTTTTTAACAAAAATTTTTTTTTCAACAAAATTTTTTTTTTTACAAAATTTTTTTTTTTTAACAAAAATTTTTTTTTCAACAAAATTTTTTTTTAACAAAATTTTTTTTTTTCCACAAACATTTTTTCTTTCAAAAAATTTTTTTTTTGTTCAAGAAAATTTTTTTTTGTTCAAGAAAATTTTTTTTTGACAAAATTTTTTTTTTTTCAACAAAATTTGTTTTCCATATTTCAACGGGCGCCATAGGCGCATTACAACTTACTAGTAACATAATAGTACCGGAGAATTTTGCCAAGAAAAAAGTTTATTGCGAAACTCATCACGAAGGCTTAATGCAGCCACGGCTTCCTTAAAAATTTAAAAAATTTTCGTACACAGCTCACTGATTCGAGAGAAGTTCCCCGTCTGTTCCTTCATGGAATGTTAAGGGAAATAGGTTTTTTTTTTTTTATTATTTGTGATCACATTAATGTTATTGTGCTTTTTTTTTATCAGAACACTATCAAAACTTTACAAACTGAATGTCGGCGGCGTACAGCTTTCTAAAACTAGCGCCGTTATATGGAAATGTGGCGTTTTTAAGAACATTTGTGCTTGAATTGACACAATTGTGACAACGAGCGTTCACGTATAATTTGAGAAACCAACACGTTATAATTGTTCACAAACGTTGATGATGTTCCAAAGTGTTTTTTCCTTCAGTGAAGATCCTTACAAATAAATTTTTTTAAAATATTTTTTTTTTATTAAATTTTGGACCCGCATCCAAAACTTACTTCCAGCCCCAATGGACATATGGATATGAAATTTCACTGACATTTTCTCAAGAGTCGAAAAATACAATTCTTCTTCAGAATTGTACAAGTTTTAGGCCCGGTCTCATAAGACCTTGGTTACGAAAATCATAATTTGTCATTAATTCAAATCTGTACTGACTTTTAAAACATGACCAAACCAAACTGACCAGTGTTTTTTTTTTTGATATTTTTTTTTAATTTTGTTTTTTAATTACAATCAGGAATAGTTGCATTTTAGAACAAGGCAAACTGCATTTCAGGCATCTGGGCCGCATGGAATTTTTCGTTAATATTCGTATTTGTTTGTTTGGTTTTTTTTTGAAGGTGCGCCCACTACTCAGCATTCAGTCGGTCGATGGACGGACAGACAGACGAATGAACTCACATACGTGCATAAAGTGAGTTATTATTTCTCAGAAAATATGTCCATTATGTTGTTTAAACATAATATTGTTGTTGCTGTTGTTGTTTTTTTTTATTAGAATTTCATTTGTTGTGGGGGGTTGCTGGCTCACGCTGGAATGTCGTCCGCTAGCAGGGGGGAGTTGGTGAGCGACATATGTTCCTTGGCTACATCCGTGTGTAGGTGTGTTTGCCTTTTCTGGTTTAATGTTAGTTTAACACGCTTCAGGCCGTTGTTTCGTTTTATTTTTTTTGTGGTTGTAAACAATTTGTTGGGATTTGTTAACGTTGCCGTCACGTTTGCCGCTGACGTTGGGTTTTTGTTGTAGACAAAAAAAAAAACTCTCTGCTAGTTCGTCGAGGGAGGCCGACAGTGTTGAATATTCGCTCTTAAGGGTAGGCGGCCATCAGTCACCCAGTGTCAGTAGACACTGCTGCTCTCCCAGCAGAAAGCCAAACCACTCACGTGTCGAGTTCGGTTAATACCACAGACCTACAAGACTTGTGTGTAGACTTGTAAACAAAAATAACGCATAGATCAACAAAGTGCAATTATGTAAAAAAATATCAAATACAACAGCAACAGCAACAACATAAAGTATAACTGTCTACCGGCGTCCGTCTCATGCAGTGCAACCACACGGAAAGCCGGCAACAATGTGGGCAATTGGCCAAGTTTACTAGAGTAACAACTTCATGTGTGCTTTTGTAACAATAACAAAAAAAAAAAACGAAGAAAAGCGCCAAAGCGGAAATGGCCATAGCACAAGCAATTAAAAGTGTCAAAAGTGTGGTCTTTTTAAGGTGTCATAAAAATGTCCGATGGATATCAGACATGTAGCGGGCCCTGTTGCCGGAGAAAGTGAATAGGGCAACAATTCATTTGTGGAAATGCATACAGTTGTGTGCGTGTGCGATGATCATGCGCCCCCGGAGGAACTGAAAGTGAATGACCAATTTTATGGTCGTTACGCACGATATTTGCACTGGTGCCACAAGTCTCCAAGCTGCGATAAAGTATTTTTAATTATATGCATATGTAATGCAACTCCATCTGGTGTGCATTTGTCGTCAGGCAATGCCACCCCCGCCGACCAGTTTCCATCCAGGGAATAGTCAAAATGAATGCACATAATAGTCATGCAAGACAAAATGTAAAATCAGTCAAGATTTTTCGTATAGAGACTTTTCACTCGTCTTTAGTTTTGGGTGTTATCAGTGTTTTTGTTTTTTTTTATGGTAGGATTTCCTCCCTAAGTGTAGAACGGAAAACCCCACTATGTTATGTTTTTCATGGAAAATGCATAACTTCTGTTATTTGAAAATATATATTTAATAAATTTACTTATTGTCCTTGGATAGATTGCAAATAAAGAATGAATTAAAATATCTCAAAATTTGTGGCTCTCTTTTTAAATAAGAAATTGGTTTGCCATACAAAAATTTAAAAAAATATTAGCTAGCTTTGAAAAAATGTCGCATCACAATTGAAACTTGTTAGCTTTATAAACATTTGATGAGAATTTCCCATAAGATTTTCCGTAGTCCCCCTCACATGCATCACATAAAAAATAACCTCAGCTTTTGCATTGCATTTTACAAAAATCGGGTGATAATTTCAGCAATACTTCTCCTTATTGCATTCAATGCCGGCAATTAAATTAAATTAATTAAACAATTAAATTAATAAAAATAAAAATTAAATAAATAAAAATTAATTTTAAAAAAAACTGAAACGAATTAAATTAATAAAAATTTAATTAAATTAATTAAAATAAAAATAAAAATTTAATTGATAAAAACCACAATTAGATTTTTAATATATATTTACCCTCGACACTGATTCACTGATACACTGATTCCCTGATTCACTGATTCACTGACTCTGTCACGCAGTACGTAGGAATTTAAATAGGCATTCTATAATTCTATAATAAATAATAAAAAAAATAATATTTTTTTTTTGTACAGAAATTCTGTTTTCCCCAAATTTTTTCTAATTTTTTCAAATTCTATAATAATTCTATAAATAACTAGTAAGTTGTAATGCGCCTATGGCGCCCGTTAATTTGCTTGAGAAAGTATTAGTTACTTAATTTTAAAAATTTTGTAAAAAATATTTTGAGAAAACTATTTAGAAAAAAAAAATTTCGAAAAAAAATAAAATTGGGAAAAAAAAAATTGTGGAAAAAAAATTTTGTTGAAAAAAAAAATTTTGTGGAAAAAAAAAATGTTTGTAGAAAAAAAAAATGTTTGTTGAAAAAAAAAATGTTTGTTGAAAAAAAAAAAATTTTTGTAAAAAAAAAAAATATGTAAAAAAAAAAAATTTTGGAAAAAAAAATTTTTTGGTAAAAAAAAAATATGAAGAAAACACAATTTCTGTACAAAAAAAATATTATTTTTGTTATTATTATTATTTATAGAATTATTATAGAATGCCTATTTAAATTCCTACGTACTGCGTGACAGAGTCAGTGAATCAGTGTCGAGGGTAAATATATATTAAGAAGAGATAATAATAAAAAAAATAATATTTTTTTTGTACAGAAATTGTGTTAGCCCCAAATTTTTTTTTTACCAAAATTTTTTTTTCTTACAAATTTTTTTTTTACAAAATTTTTTTTCTTACAAATTTTTTTTTTACAAAAATTTTTTTTTCCAAATTTTTTTTTTCAGGAATTTTTTTTTTTCAAAAAAAATTTTTTTTTTCCACAAATTTTTTTTTTCAAGAAAAATTGTTTTTTCAACAAAATTTTTTTTTTTCAACAAAAATTTTTTTTTTCAACAAAATTTTTTTTCCACAAATTTTATTTTTTTTCGAAATTTTTTTTTACAAAATAGTTTTCTCAAAATATTTTTTACAAAATTTTTAAAATTAAGTAACAAATACTTTCTCAAGCAAATTAAAAGGCGCATTACAACTTACTAGTTAGATTAATATAAATAAAAATTAAATTAATAAAGGTAAAAAACAAATTAATAAAAATAAAATTAAATTAACAAAAATAAAAATTTAATTAATAAAATTAAAATTAAATTAATTAAAATTAAAGTGTTATTAATGAAAACAACAATTAAATTAATAAAAAGTAAATTAACAAAAATAAAAATTAAATTAATAAAAGTATAAATATACTAATGTACAATAATTATAAAAATTAAATATATAAAGATAAAAATTACATTAATATTTACAATAATTACATTACATAAAAAATAAAAATTAAATTAATAAAAATAAAAATAGAAATTAAATTAATAAAAATACAAATTTAATTAATGAAAACAACAACAAATTTATAAAAATACAAATTAAATTAATAAAAATAAAAACTAAATTAATAAAAAATAATAATTAAATTAATAAAAATTAAATTACTGAAAATAAAAATTAAATTAATAAAAAAATAAAAAATAAATTAATAAAAAAATTTAATTAATAAAAATAAAAATTACATTAATAAAAATAAAAATTAAATTAATAACAATAAAAATTCAATTAAATTAATAAAAATAAAAATTTAATTAATGACAACAACAATTAAATTAATAAAAATAAAAATTTAATTAATAAATATTTAAAAAAAATTAATTAATAAAAATAAAAATTAAATTATTGAAAAAACAATTAAATTAAAAAAAAAAAAAATTAAATTACTGAAAATAAAAATTAAATTAATAAAAATAAAAAATAAATTAATAAAAAAATTTAATTAATAAAAATTACATTAATAAAAATAAAAATTAAATTAATAAAATATTAAATTCAATTAAATTAATAAAAATAAAAATTTAATTAATGACAAATTAATAAAAATAAATAAATATTTAAAAAAATTTAATTAATAAAAATAAAAATTTAATTATTGAAAAAACAATTAAATTAATAAAAAAAATAAAATTTTATAAAAAAAAATTATAACAGCTTTATAAACCGTTGTTAAGCTGGTATCGGCGAATGTAGGGCATGCGGAGAGCACGGCCGATCCCTTCCTGTGCCAGTGCCCCGCTTTCTCACAGATCAGGAAAGTCCAATTAGGAGAGGATACCTTAGAAGAAATCAGGAGCGCACAACAGGCCAAATTGCTGGCCTAGGTGTACGTCAACGACGTGCATGACTGATCCTCCATTTCAACCAAACCTAAGTTGCTATACACCGAGCCAAAAGTACAACGATTTTTTTAACCATGTGTCTGGTTAATTTTTTCATGGTAAATATTTGATTACAAAGTCAAAATAACGTTATATAAGGTCAAATTTACATGAAAAATAGTTGAGTTAACATTATATAAGGTTGATTTTTTCGAGAGAGAGGCTGAAAAATGTGCGAAATAAAAAACAATTCAAAGATCATTCGGCTCTGTTGTGTCGAAGTTCTTGAACTGCTTTGTGTTAGACGAAGTTCAGTATTATGTTACACGAAGTTGCGACAAATGCGATTATGTCCCCCACTCTTTTTCCACTCTTCCTTTTCTCTCAAAATGTGAGCACTTAATCTCGATCTTTCAAAAAAACCACCACCAAATGCTATCTTCACTGCTTGTTGAGCTGTTGCTTTGTAATGCACGTGTTTGCTTTACTGCTTGATTTTTTGGGGATATGCGCTACTAAACATTAGTTCTCGTTCACTCGCATAGAGTTAGGACACTTATTATACCAAAAATTGCTGCAGAAATCATTGCAAATGGGTTGTACAATGCACTAATTAAAAATACACTTGCACGGCTGAATGTTTGTAAGACACTCTCACTCCTTGAGTACTTGTTAGATACTGATTTTATTTTCATAATATTTTCTTAATCTACCATACATTTTCTTAAACTAAACTAATCCTAAAGAATGAACGAGAACGCGATAGACGCATGCGTGGGGTTGTTTTGTCAACCCACGCACGCATAACATCTTGTGGAAAATTCCACTCGTTATCATGCTCGTCCCTTATTCTAAAAATAGCCCGCCGCTCTATACCACACACGCATGTTGTACTGCCTGCTTATCTTAAAAAACCCAAGCTACAACATACGCACATGCATTGAATATATCCAAATTACAATTGTATACATTATTTGAATACATACAAACTACAGTACAGTTATACACATTGTTTTGAATACATTCAATTACCGAATCCAACACAATTTCTATCTTCAGAAGAAAAGGAAAAAACACCATGTGAGGATTTACAGAAATCTGAACATTCTGCGGCCGGCGAACTACAATTATTTGTTTTACATATGTATATCAATATTTTATGACAACTTTAAATCTATTAATTCTAATTTATGTGGCCATTTGTCGACATCCTTCAGCCATTCAGGACCATTCCACTTATGCAGTTCCCTTGATATGAAACCATAAGGATTAGCCCTCACATGCCTCCACAGCAATACATCAGCTTCTTTGCATCCATTAGATAACTTCGGCTTTGCAGTTACAAAATTGCCAGGGGTTTCAGCAGTCACTGTTTCGTCTGTCACCAGCCTTTTCTTCAAAATCCCGTGGTATAAATCAGCTCCATCTCCAACCGCCGACTTAACCGCAGCCACCTGCAATCCACCGAAGTGTGGAGCTCCCGGGGAACCCACAGCCTTCACCATTGTGGTGATCGGCTCCAACCATTTAAGTGGGCTAGATATCTGCCCTTGAGTAGAAGCCGCCTTCGCTTTCTTCACTTGAAAATGTTCATCAATAACTGAATCACCGGCAGCATTATGGATTTCCAAGCCACTCGCTTGAAACTTCTGCTCGATTACATCAATCGGAACATGCGCGAGATCTTCCTTTGGATCAACACCAGTCCCTTCACCAGCTTTATTCTTACGCGGTAACCTCGATACCCACCGTTGATCATCATTACAGTGTGTGGATCTTCGGGTCACCCACAGCTCTTTGATGTCTTCCTCATCGATTTCAGTTTTCTTCTTTGACGGTAACCTGGATACCCACCGTTGATCGTCATTACAGCGTGTGGATATTCGGGTAACCCACAGCTCTTTGACGTTTTCTTCATCATCGGTTTCAGCTTTAAACCGGTCATCCTTCTTATTAGCGGGAGCTCGTCTGGGCCAAAGCTCACCATTTTGTGTTTCATCATCGGTTTCAGCTTTAAACCGGTCATCCTTCTTATTAGCGGGAGCTCGTCTGGGCCAAAGCTCACCATTTTGTGTTTCAGCATCAAACCGGTTATATGCCAGGCGTGCACTTACGGTTGCTTTAGAACACTCCATATCCCTCTTGACGTTTTCTGTTTGACTCGCGATTTCCAATCGCACTTCACGATACTGCCTCCGTATTTTCGTATACGCGTCATAAATATCGTCGTCGTCGAGATTTTTAGCGACAATCCTCCTATATGCCAAGTCAACTTCTTGAAACTGGTCCTCTACCAATTGTTGTTGTACCTGCAGCCGTTCGGAACTGAGACTCAGTATGGTATCTCTTGTCGTACTCATAATAGTCGCCAATTCCCGAACTTCTCTTCCAAACCTTTCAACCAATATACTTTGTGGTTGAGAAGGTTGTATGTCGCTTCTGTGGACTGTATTTTTTTGTTGATCTTCGCCAATTCTGCTTGGCTCTGCTTCCAGGACTTTCGTTAACGTCTTTTCCTCGAAATTGTCTGTCCCATATTTAGCAATCATTCCTTTTGCCCCTTCATACAAGGCCTCGGTGGATTTGTGTGTATCCATCAGTTCCGGTACCTCCTTGGATGTGGGCTGTATTTTATTTGTTCGACCTTTCATTATCCTCTTTGACACGTGCAAAGTTTCGTAGGATTAATGTTCAAAAGTTCGAATTATCAAATATCTCTGGTTCGAACGACCAAAATGTACGGACGAAAGATGTAAAGCCAACTCACTCACTTGAGTACTTGTTAGATACTGATTTTATTTTCATAATATTTTCTTAATCTACCATACATTTTCTTAAACTAAACTAATCCTAAAGAATGAACGAGAACGCGATAGACGCATGCGTGGGGTTGTTTTGTCAACCCACGCACGCATAACATCTTGTGGAAAATTCCACTCGTTATCATGCTCGTCCCTTATTCTAAAAATAGCCCGCCGCTCTATACCACACACGCATGTTGTACTGCCTGCTTATCTTAAAAAACCCAAGCTACAACATACGCACATGCATTGAATATATCCAAATTACAATTGTATACATTATTTGAATACATACAAACTACAGTACAGTTATACACATTGTTTTGAATACATTCAATTACCGAATCCAACACAATTTCTATCTTCAGAAGAAAAGGAAAAAACACCATGTGAGGATTTACAGAAATCTGAACAGGGTAACGATGAGGAACTGTAACAGCTTCCGAAACCTTGCCTGCAATCAAAGCAAAAACAGCTTTCTTGGAAAATTTATATTTCTGCAAAGAAATATAAAATTGTTAAATTGAGCATGCATTGTTTCAATAAATTAACCATGAAATTTTTATATTAACAATTTTCATGGTTAAAAAATTCAACAATGCATTGTCAAAACAACAATAATTATTTTTATATCAACAAGTTTCATGGTTAAAAAATTCAACCAGGGAGTAGTTAAAGTAACTATTATTATTGTTAAATACCAGTCAACAAGAAGATGTTCAAATTAACCATATATAACGTAGACTCCAAATCATGTTTATTTATGGTTAAGTTAACCTTATATAAGGTTAATTTTTCTCTCTGTGTACATTTTTAAAAAAAATCTTTTGCTCTGCTTTCCCTATTATATTAGAGAAAATCGATTTTATTCCTGAAAAAATATTAAAGCATTAGAGAAAAAAAATCTCCAAAAAAAATTTGTTCTTCTTCATTTCTGGAATAATCGTTGGCCTTGTACATATTTTGTCTTTAAGACAATATTCCACCTGTAGCTCAGCAATTTCTATTGGACTTGATAAACTCATCTCAAGTGGTCACCTAGTTTATTTGGCGCTACATCAAAGTGTTTGTGTGTGCTGCGAGTAGCAGTGTCATCAGCAAAGGTGAACGTGAGTATGGTTGGGCTGCTAATGCAATCGGCTGTGAATGGAAGAATGAGGGTAGGGTCCAGTACAACCTGGCGAACACCGGCAAGTATTTAACGGTCATACCTGAGGTGTCATCCACATTTGACTCTGCGTCTGGGATATTTTGTGTGTGACTCAAGGAGTTGAGTTGTAAATATTTACAAATTTCACTGTACAAGACGACGAGTCATTCGTTATCAAAAGCTTGGGAAATGTTTAGAAAAATGGCGCAGCAATTATTATAACGTTGTAAGGATTTTTCGACTTATTGAGTCGGAGGGGTAATGTGTTCTAACGTACTATGGCCCTGCCCGAAATCAACGCA
Organism: Hydrotaea cyrtoneurina; assembly: GCA_958296145.1. Classification (NCBI taxonomy): domain Eukaryota; kingdom Metazoa; phylum Arthropoda; class Insecta; order Diptera; family Muscidae; genus Hydrotaea; species Hydrotaea cyrtoneurina. Next base: position 41,810,800 of record OY282514.1, on the reverse strand, counting down.
CAATGCATTCGCATTCGCGAACTTCGTTGCATCCCGAGTATGCGAGACTAAAACATTCAGCAATACGACAATGCGTCCCATTATACGAAACTGACATTGAGACACGGAAAGTGACTATTATTGTGATTACCGCCTTCTCTGACATGAACAACGCTCTGGAATCTTTCACTAAAGCACATGATTTGGGCCCTTGTGTGTGGGCGTTACAATTTCAGCCTCTTTAAGCTTTTTGTCATTAAATGACAGACTGTACTCCATACAACACACGATTACATCGTTTAAATGACTCAACATTTAGACCATAATCATCGTTGAGCTTAATCCAAACGCTTATGTGTTCTTCGTGCCTTAACAAAAATTATGTTCCGTTTTTTCTGTGTCTTTGCTCTCTTCTCTTATAAAATCCATTAACAACGAACATTGTGTGTGAGTACTTCAATGAAAAATAAAAAAAAAAAACACACACACACATAATAATAGGCAAACAGCCTCTTGTGTACTTGTTTTAGCCATAAAAAGTAAATCACCGAATCATGAGAATTGTTTTGTGTTCTCAAAACATGGCCAAAAAGGTAGAATTTTCTAAAAAAAAAAAAAAACATCGGACAATTAACCGATCGTACAAATGTTTCATAATTGCTGTCCTCGTTGTTGTTATTGCTTTAGAACAACAACAACACTGGAAATAAATATTACAACTAAATGTATAGCAAATACCAACAACCAATCTGACCACAAAATAAATTAAAACAATTATTGATTTTTTTCTATACAGTCAATTTCGGATAAGCGCATGCCTTTTAATTGAAAAAATCGTTTAAATGAAAATACGTATTAGTAACGATTGTTCTGGACGATTTTCCATGCGCTTTACTTCGCTTAAACGAAAGTCCGCATTTTTGAAAAATCATTTATCTGAAATACACTTTTTAATGCAAAGCTTATCTGATAAGAATACTGCTTAAGAGAAATATGATAAATATAATAGCGAGGAGAACTGACAGACCAAGAAAAGGAGCCATTAGAATAACATTTTTTGGATAGAATTCTGAATTTTGAAAACAAATTATTTCAAAAAAACAACAAAAACTATTTGCCCAGTGTGTTGGTACCTTTAGCTAGGCGCAATCTTAGCATTTCCGTTGACACAACCGGAGCAGTTTAGAAAAAATTTTCGTTCAAGATTTTCTGTATTTCTATTGAACAATGAAGGAACTTTTTTTTTGTGTGTAAACTTTAGGCAGGTGCAATGTGTCAACCAAACGACCGGAGTAGTTTCAGTTCAGTAGCGGCGTGGAGTATTTAGTAATCGATCGAACTATGGAGTGAATTACAAAATCTCAAGCCAATTACTTGAGTCAATATTTAAATAAATTAACTTCCATGGCATCAGGGCTGACATCAACGTTGTCGTCATTTCAAATGACTTTCCCTACACAAATATTTGCTCTGAATAGAGTTTCGATATTCATTCTTCTTACTGAATGGACGAATGGTTGGTTGGTTATCTGGGCAAATCTCATTGCCCATTGAGAAGGCCAATTGTTGCCAACCACCAACCAAAGAAAGGCACACGAAGACAAAGAGCAGACTAAAGCCCGATTTAAAGCAAATGCAAATAGACATAAATCTTATAGTGGTCGGATTTCAGTTTTGATTGTTGTAAGGTGATGATTGATGGCCAGCCAGTCAGTCAGTTAGCCAATTGTCGAAGCGGTGGGATTTTGTTGCCCTAAAGCCAAAAAAGCGTTTGATTTGCTTGAATTATTATTTCGTCGCATTTGTGGCTGGCACGGTTGAATGAGCGTTTGTTTGACTGAATGACTGAGTGAATGAATATCTCAGGTATTGTATTTCTCATTTTGTGTCTTATCATCATCGTGTGCCGTTTTATTAAAGTTAATCTATTGGAATTTGTATTGCATTCCATATTAATTTGGCTTCTTTCTCTTGTTGTTTTCCTTTTTCTTACAGGTAAGTGGCTTCAATTCTTTGGGAATGTAATATATTGGATATACCGTTGAAGACTCGATTTGAATATGAAAGGTAACATTTGTTGGAAATTTATGTGGGGGATTAAGTGAATCGCTTGGCAAATTAAGGGTTATTTGCCATTCGTCGAAGTTATTTTTTTTTTAGGGGGAACTATTAACACAACCTGACGATTATTGTTGCGTCCTAGGCAGAGAAGGTACGAAAAAACGTACCAGAATGGTATAAAAAAGGGGCAAAAAGAAAAAAACATTTTGTTGGCAATAACAGGTGGAAATGAGAACGAACAGAAGTCTAAAACGGGATAAAAAAGGGGTGGGAAAAACTAAAACAAATTTTTGGCAACAACAAGTGGACAATCGTTAAGTAAGGGACAAAAAAAGGGGCAAAAATGAGATAAAAAAACTGAATTTGAAAAAACAAAAAAAAAAATTTTTTAAAAATTGCAATCGACAGGAATGATTATATTTTTGGAAGAAATGGAAAAATAGAACAAAAAGGGTCTAAAACTGGTGAAATATATAAATGAAACATAATAACAAAAGGGCGAGAAGTAGGAATATGCATGACAACTACATTTACAATTGGGTCGTAAAGTGGACAAAAAGGAGTAAAAAAAGCACAGAATGAGGCCAAAGGTGTGAAAAACTATTTCAAATTAACGATTTAAAAAAAGGGGGGGAAAAAGCAGCCAATACAAGTAAAATGTGAAAAGTTATAAAAAGTACCCAAAAGGTCAGAGGCGTACGAAAGTGGCAAAAAAAAAACGGAACTAAAGATGGGGGAAAACAAAAAGTTTAATAAAACGAGCTAGGCATTTGAGTATACTGAAATGACGACAAAACGGTTAAAATATAGAGGATGTGGCAAAAGTTTTAAAAATAAACGTAAAGGGCGGGAAGTGGAAATGAAATAAATGTTTGGAAATTGTTTGGGGCTTGACCACAGCAAAAAAACAGGGCAGAATGGGGAAAATTTAAAAGATTTCAAATTAATATCTACCGCCAAAAATTCGATTTATGTTCTGTGTCGGTGTAAAGTATTTTTTTTTTTTTTGTAAACCAATGCAATTAAACAAATGTTGTGTGTTTTACTGGAAGAGAGCCTACGAAGTAGCGGCAATTTGCTATTTAAAATATAAATCTCTCACACTTTTTTTTAATTAAAACTCGTCCAAGCCTATCTTAATATTTCTGGGAGAACTCATGTAGGTATCTCGAGTGTTTAACGGTTATCCAAAAGATTTTAGAGCAGCTCTTAACGATCCGGATATTTTTTATCAAATTTAATTACCATTGTTTTCTCTAGTATGTTAAAAAAAGCCTTCCTCTATTTCATTTTAAAATTGCTCCACTCAAAGGCAACCCCACCTTGACTTTATCATCGGTTGCTTTTTGAACCTCATTACAATTGTAACTTTGGGTAACTTTTGAAGTTTGTTTTTCCCCCGTCCCCTTTTTGGTTCTTGTCAACATCCTTCAGTTACCTTCAAATTCAACATTCGTGTGAATTTTAATTAGTTCGGTCAGTGATTATTTTCCCAAAGCATTTAATGTTTCGATAATGGAATTTAATTACTTTCATTTGAATGCCAGAGAACGAACGCATGCATGCCACCGGCCTCAAACTACGAATTAATTAAAAGAACAAAGTTCGTTGCCAAAATAAAATGTCAGGGATTGCACAGAAACGTAACAAGACCACCAGCGAATCAAATAACTTCTTAGGGTGATTTGCGAATAAATCAAACTCTTTAGGAGGCAATGGTGGGGGGGGGGGGTGGGGGGGCACACAAGCCCAAATTAGAATGCATTTAGTGAAATTAAACATGCACTTGAATCGACAAAAACCAAAAACACCAACCAGCCCTCACTGGCAACCTCACCCTTAAAAGCTCAAAGGACTAATTGAAAGTAATGGTTTCCTTGTTTGGCATCGGCCGTCACAATTGACTGAAATTACCGCGGAACTTGTCTTAAATCATCTTCTCGGCTTTGTTCGGATTGTGGATTTAGGTTAAGGCGCTTTTGTTTTATTATAATCCCTTATTTTTTTTGGGTGGGGAAAACCAACAAACTTCACTGGCTTCCGGGACCTCCCTGGCCTGATCATTCGAGTGGGTTTGTATGGGCAATTAGCCTTAATTTGTTTTCGACATGCTGCTGCCGTTAAGCTGCTTTTCAATAAAAGCTAATGGGGGGAAAAAGGCGATAAATATGAAGAAGAATATATATATTATAAATAACTTGGTCAAATCTAAATAAATCGTCTCTTCGTGTGTGCGTGTAGTTGCAGCATTCTCTGACACACTTTACATACATAAATACATGTTTCACAAGTTTGTAAGCACTTATGTGCAACGGCACAGTGTTCGAAAACCACACATGTAAAATGGTCCATGGGTATTTTTACTTCATACGAGAAACAAATTAAAGTTCAACATTTACTAAAGGCAAAAGTAACTTATCGAGACCTATGTAACACCTCTAAAAGCTTCATCAATCGATAGCAATGCCTCCTAACACAGAATCACAGATCAAGCCACTTTTTAAGTTTAAACTTCCCGAAGGTCCACAGCTACTGGCCAGACCATATTCCACTATGAACAAACAACGACTGATATCCTAATGGGACTGGTAGCGTAAAATATAACATCGACAGCATAGTCTAACGCCATCTATATTTCACAGACGAATTGTCTGTTATGTTAAAGCGTGGTCCCCATTGTTTTCTCTCCTTTCATTATCCCAGTGAATCCCTACGACAACGACTGATATCCTAATGGAACTGGTAGCGTAAAATATAACATCGACAGCATAGTCTAACGCCATCTATATTTCACAGTCGAATTGTCTGTTATGGTAAAGCGTGGTCCCCATTGTTTTCTCTCCTTTCATTATCCCAGTGAATCCCTACGACAACGACTGATATCCTAATGGGACGGATAGCATAAAATATAACACCGACAGCATAGTCTAACGCCATCTATATTTCACAGTCAAATTTTCTGTTATGGTTTTTTTTTCTCTCCTTTCATTATCCCACTGAATCCCTACGACAACGACTAATATCCTAATGGGACTGGTAGCGTAAAATATAACATCGACAGCATAGTCTAACGCCATCTATATTTCACAGACGAATTTTCTGTTATGTTAAAGCGTTGTCCACATTGTTTTCTCTCCTTTCATTATCCCAGTGAATCCCTACGACAACGACTGATATCCTAATGGGACTGGTAGCGTAAAATATAACACCGACAGAGTACTCCAACGCCACCTGTATTTCACAGTCGAATTGTCTGTTATGTTGAAGCGTGGTCCACATGGTTTTCTCTTCTTTCATTATCCCAGTGAATTCCTATGCAATCACCAGTGACAAGGGGAGGCAGTAAACTCGTTTGATTGACAAGCAGGATTTCACATAAAAAAAATGGGACGAGCAGCTGCAAACGACATAAAACTTCAACGCCCTCTATATGTCACACTTAATATGATATTTACTGAAGATTTTGCTGACACAACCTGAAGGAATGTCATTGCCAGACACAACTTCAACCCGTTCTTTTCGTATGGGGATTTTGAAGACAGATGCTAAATTTGTTTAGAGACAAACAAAAAATACTCTATTTTCGAAGTGTACAATGTCGGACGGGCAAAAGTTCCCCTCTCCAAAAACGGGGAACACTTTCTGGATGAAGGTGATTAGGTTTCCCGCCAGTTCACAATTGCATATTCCCGTAGAACATTTTGTGAATAATTTTCAAAGATGAACCATCTGGTTGCCAAGTACGGTCTCCGGTATCGGCCATTCAGCAACATGCCAATATGGCAAGACATAATCATTTATAAGAAATACAATACTGAGAGAGCGAAGACACCCAGCATTAGGCTCCATAACAATATAAATTACCACAACAATAGCAACATCATTATCGAAGCCGTCGTCAACATATATGTACATTAGAGCGACTCAAGTTATGTGGAAGCAAAATTCGTGCAAGGTGTACCCCCTCCAAAATGAACATTGGTATTTTTTAAGGTGACATCTAAAATATTTTGGCTCCAGCTTCAACCTCTCGTGAGCTGGACCATTTTGAAAAAGGGTCTATTTTTGCATGTTTTGTTAATTTGAGAGTCTGTTGCATTAACAACATATACAATATGGATATCATAAGAAAGGTTTTTTTAGGACGCGTCCAACTATATATACAATTTGTCAAATGACGATCACCCATGTCCTATTTTTAAGGATATTCTGCAAAAAAGTGGTTTTTGAATTTTTTGTTCGGAGTTGTTTGTAATAAAAATGGCAAATTAACATATTTTAATGTCTAGGCAATTTAAGTAAATACGGGTTTCACCTTTTTTTGAAATTCGTGCTAGTTCGCGTTTTGACAGAAATGCAATGGGGTGGTAACTCTACGTTTTAAATAGGGCAATATGGGTATACATTTTTTTCTTTTCTTTCTTTCTTTCTTCTTTTCTTTCTTTCTTTCTTCTTTTCTTTTTTTCTTTCCTATCTTTCTTTTCTTTTATAAGAAAAAAACACTTGTTTAAAAGAACATTTTTTTACAGATGATTCAAGACTCATTTATTGCGATTTTGAAAAACGTTACAAGGCGATTTTAAAAACCGTTACGACAAATCCTTGCGTGATTCTATTTTAGTATACTGCTTGCGCGACACGATCTGGTTCGCAATATAAGCCGGACGATTTTTATATAGTCCAAAGACACTAGCCAACAGTCGTTTTGTTATTTGGTTCTAGCATAATTTTTCTCATTGATTTTGACCTACTAAACACGAAAATGAGTTTTAAAAATTTTTCTGTCGATTGGTTTTCGAGATACAAATTTTTGAACATTTTTTTTTAAATTTTTGGAGGTACACTTACAATTTTGAGCATATCTTTCGTCTTCTTTGACCTATTTGATCCTACTACTACTCAAATTAAAGAAAAAGCTGTGCAAATAATGAAAATCAAAATATCGTGAAATAGCGGAATTTCGGTCTTTTACCAAAAAAATTATAAGTCCGCCATTTGTTGTCAGATTTTGTTAGGTAAGGGCTTATTTTCTTTGTAAAAATGCCAGCTATACGTAAAAAAAAAATTGCTGTTAGCATCGTGTTTTATATTTTATATGAATTTTTATATGTTTTTTTCTGCCACATTTTTACTAAAAAACGCCGTTTTTTAACCTTTTTAAGAATGAGTTGTAGATGGCTCAATTTTCTTTAATTTGAGTAGTAGTAGGATCAAATAGGTCAAAGAAGACGAAAGATATGCTCAAAGATGTAAGTGTACCTCCAAAAATTTAAAAAAAAAGTTCAAAAATTTGTATCTCGAAAACCAATCGACAGAAAAATTTTTAAAACTCATTTTCGTGTTTAGTAGGTCAAAATCAATGGGAAAAAGTATGCTAGAAACATATAACAGAGAAAATTTTGTTATTTGTGACCTAGTGAGATCAGTGCAGATAAATGGATTTTTCGCCCATCCGGAAAACATAATTTTGTCAATGATAACAGATGAGAGCAAGGACATACGACTTCAAGCCTACGAGATAATTTTAAAATCACGTGAACGTACCACCCAACAAATTCGACAATTTACTGTGCCTAAAATAAATTTTAATTGTGAATCGCTCAAAGCCATGATAAATTGGAATGAAATTGAAACTGGTATAGAACCACCTTGCACACAGTTCTACTCACAAGAATACTTGTTGAGTCTTCAAAATTCTGATGAAATTTTTAATATTCCAGGTGGATTATTAATATTCCAAGATAGGAAAGAAAGAAAGAAAAGAAGAAAGAAAGAAAGAAAAGAAGAAAGAAAGAAAGAAAAAAATTGATACCCATATTGCCCTATTTAATACGTAGAGTTACCACCCCATTGCATTTCTGTCAAAACGCGAACTAGCACGAATTTCAAAAAAAGGTGAAACCCGTATTTACTTAAATTGCCTAGACATTAAAATATGTTAATTTGCCATTTTTATTACAAACAACTCCGAACAAAAAATTCAAAAACCACTTTTTTTTGCAGAATATCCTTAAAAATAGGACATGGGTGATCGTCATTTGACAAATTATATATATAGTTGGACGCGTCCTAAAAAAACCTTTCTTATGATATCCATATTGTATATGTTGTTAATGCAACAGACTCTCAAATTAACAAAACATGCAAAAATAGACCCTTTTTCAAAATGGTCCAGCTCACGAGAGGTTGAAGCTGGAGCCAAAATATTTTAGATGTCATCTTAAAAATGTCCAAGGTTAATTTTTAGGAGGGAACATCGAACACTTTTTTTGGCGAGTCGCTCTAATGTACATGTGAGCTGAGTTGCTGAGCCTACAATTTTTGCAAAAATTATTAAACAAAAAAAAAGTACCACTGAAAAGAAAGAAAGCAGCCAGAAGCAAATAACCGGCCTCCATCGTCACACCGCCACATATCACATATCAGACAATCATCGCCATCACCACCGCCTCGAGAATATGAATGAGAATTAAGTGCTGCCTGCCTCCTCACCCAAATAAACAAACGAGAAAAAAACCCCGGCGTGTGGATACAAGAACTGGCCACAACCGTGGCGGCGGGCAACTCGTTGCTGCCACCAAGCGAATAATGAGCAGAAAAAAAAGAAAGTAGTTCTGCCTTGTACTTGCAACAAAATTGCTTTTCAAAACAACTCGCGCGCACCTTTTTTTCACATATGATTGGCGAATTTGTTGCAAAGTATTATTTTTATTGTAAATATTTGTCCAATACACCCGAAGATAAAAAACTGTTGGAGTCTATGGCGAGGGTGTTTTGTTTCCCCAAATGCTGTACCACAGATTATTACACGGTTACTATTTAGAATTGCTTGCCCACTTCTTGGGTTCACAATGTACTTCTGCTTTAGTGAAGGTGTTCGTCATAGAGAACACAATTGTATTTCCTGCTAAACTGTAAGATTATGGCGCTGAGGTGTTAGCCTCACATTAATTGTTAGATATTAGATAAGCCGGCTGGAAACTGTTGATTGTCGTAGACGATTTCGGAATGTATATCATACACAGCATACTGACAGCATACTCGGTGACTGAGATTGCTCTCTGTCTGGACAGAATTTTCTCTCAGTCTATGACTGAGATTACTCTCAGTCTATGACTGAGATTACTCTCAGTCGGCGACTGAGATTGCTCTCAGTCGATGACTTAGATTGCTCTCAGTCGGTGACTCAGATTGGTCTCAGTTGGTGACTGAGATTGCTCTCAGTCGGTGACTTAGATTGCTCTCAGTCGGTGACTTAGATTGCTCTCAGTCGGTGACTTAGATTGCTCTCAGTCGGTGACTGAGATTGCTCTCAGTCTGTAACTGAGATTGCTCTCAGTATGTGACTGAGATTGCTCTCAGTAAGTGATTTAGATTGCTCTTAGTCTGCGACAAAAATTGTTCTTAGTGTGCGACTAAAATTGCTCTTAGACTGCGACTAAAACTGCTCTTAGTCTGCGACTAAAATTGCTCTCAGTCTGGACTGAGTTTTCTCTCAGTCTGTGACTTAGATTGCTCTCAGTCGGTTACTGAGTTTACTCTCAGTATGTGACTGAGTTTGCTCTCAGTATGTGACTGAGTTTGCTCAGTATGTGACTAGGGTTGCTTTCAGTCTGTGACTAAAATTGCTCTCAGCCCGTGACTGAGGTTGTTTTAAGCCTGTGAATGAGATTGCTCTCAGTCGGTGACTGATATTGCTCTCAGTCTTTGACCAGGATTTCTCCCTGTCTTTGTTCTCAGTCTTTAAGATTGTTCTCAGTCTTCGACCGGTATTGCTGTCAACCTTTGACTAAGATGACTCTCAGTCTTTGGAATATTAAGGGAAAATTGTCTTAATATTCGTATCAATTAATCTCATTTTATTTTCAACTGAGTTTTCTTTCCTAGTGTGTTTTATAAACGCCTCTTTATAGTCAAAGACAAGACATAGTTCCCTCCAGAGCAATTACAGTATCATCTTCAACATCATCGTTGTTGTCGTTGTTTGCCATCAACGCCATCATCATCTTCATCTACATTATTTTGATTTCATTATTACTTGTGCATGTCCGTTTCTATAATGTTTACCTTTCAATTATCTTTCCATTTCACTGTCTCCTCTTTGCGTCTCGTCTCGTAATGTCTACGTCTTCTCCCCTAGTTTTTTACATTGAAAGTTTTAAACATTATTTTGTTTTGCAGTTCTGCCACATCATGCCACCATTTGCAATTCCCAGTGTCTAGTAGTTTTGCGACACAACGCACTTTTACCTCGACGAACTAAGCGGCATTGGTGAATGTCGTCTGTCGGTCGCTCGTTCGGTCGGTCGTTGACGACGAGTCCACAATTGGCGTTAATTGTACGTTTTACTGTTTTTAAGAGTTTTTTGTGTGTTTCGTTTGCCAATGTTTTTGTTTCACTCGCTTACTGTTTATCAACCTCATTATTATCGCGTTTTTCCGCATTTCATTTGGCGGCATGATAACAATGTCAACTGCAAGAAAAGTTTCTTATTTATTTACTTACTCGTTTACGACAATAAATTATTGATGAAACAATGACTTCATCAAGTCAACAAACAACAGCATTAAGAGAATTAAGGAAACGCGATAGTTTTCACAGAAAATATGTTTTGAGAGTTGTAGCAACTCGGACAGAAGTCTGAGAATGCGTGACTAACTTATGTAAGTTTCGAACTGACTGCATTATTAGTCCGTGGAATGTGACTATCTGTGTGGAAACCTGGGATAGGGATTGACTAAGCACAGCCGACTGCGGTTGCTCTTGGAACGATTTTCAACTCCAAGTAGCTTCCTATGCTATAAATGTGCCAAAGATAGAACATCGTCTATAATATCATTAGCCTGACTTTGTTAACGAAGGTCTTGTTGCCACAAGCTGAAAGACAAGTAATTTGTTTGAAAATTTTTAACCACAATCGTTTTTTTAATAATTTATTTACGAAGCTCTATTAAAAAGCTAGGGAGTGGTGTCATTGTCAGCTGGTTATCAAGTTCTGTCAGTCGTTAGCTGAATACCTATAGTACCTTGTTTTTTTTATAGTTCTCTGAGCTGCCTGCTAGATTCCCTGACTGAGAGATCGTTGGAATAATTCTTTGTTATATTTTTCTGATATTTCTCTTAGCTTCTTACAATGGATATACTTTGGCCGGTATTCGTAAACCGAAGTACTTTCCTTTGACATATATTCCTCAATGTCTTTGCTGATGATCGCGCCAAGCGTTAAACTAAATCTCTCCGACAGATAGTTTATTGAGCCTGCGATTATTCTCAGTCTCCAACTGATATTGAGCTCCGTATATCACTGATATTGTTCTAAGTCTGACAAACTAAGTCTAAGTCAAACTAAAAAATTTTCGCATGCTTTCTAAGAGAAAAACAGCTGATTAGTAGCTTCGAATTTAAGCATGCGAATGTCGTCGTTCCATTGTTGTTCGACATCGTGGCATAGGCTGCCAGTCTCTTACTGATATTACTCTTAGTCAATTGAACTCATTCCGTCTGACTGAGAATTGGGCTCTTAATGACTGAGATTGAAATCTTCTGAATAACTGAATGCCTGACAGCCTGTGTCCAGGATTTTTTTCTATATTCGACTAAGTTTGTATTTAGTCGGTGTCCTGGGCTGATCTAAGTCTGCCACTGAGATTGCTCTCTGCATGTGGCTGAAATTGTTCTCTCTCTCTAACAGTGATTTTTTCTCAGTCGGTGACTTGCGGTTATCCACTGTGTAGGTAAGAGATTGCTATCGGTCTTTAATTGAGATTGCTCTCAGTTTTCAATTGAGTTTGCGCTCAGTCGATGACTGTGGTTTTCTCTCTATGCATGATGTTGCTTTTAGTCAATGCTGAAATTTTTTTCAGTCTATGACTGAAATTCCCCGTCTGTCTACGCATGATATTGCTCTCGGCTTTTAATTGATATTGCTCTCAGTCGATGACTGTGAGTCTTTGTCTATGCAGGACATTGCTCTCAGTCTATACATGATATTGCTCTCAATCTTTGATAGAGACTGCCTGTGACTGAGATTGCTCTAACCTTGAAACTCCGATTGTTATCAGTCTGCAAAATTCTCTGATCTGACAATAACTTCGCTCGTCAAATTCTCAATGGAAAGTGGTCCAGAATCAGGATCGAATCTAAAGTTTAGTTTATTTGACTGAAAGTGTTTATGAAACCAAAGTTCCGCTTCGTCTCTTCTGCTAATTCGTCTGCCATTTTCATCTCAGACATGACTCACCCACAAAATTTTGAGCTCTATCTCTACCTCTGCCCATTTACAAAATGTTAACTAAAGTTCATGTCAGTTCAAAATGCAAATAATTAAATCCAAAAAAATATTTATTAATTTCAACACGAATATGTTGCTTCGTCGCGCTGTTCTTTGTCTTAATTGTCCATTTTCTTGTAATTTGCATTTAACATTTTAACAAGACCATTTACAATTTAAATATACACATTATTTAAGTCTCGCAAATATGACGCACCTTAAGTTTTGTCTTGTTTTTTTTTGTTTGATTGTGCGGAGTTTATTCTGACGACAGAAATAGAAAAACCAAAAGCGGGGAAAAAGATAACAAAGAAGATAATGCCAAACTAGTACTCCATGACATGGAAAATTTGACGCCAATATAAAATATTTTTCGTGAAGCACAAATCCCACCAGCCGCAATGATAAAGTTGGGCTGGGGGGGGTGTTTGAAAGCGAATTCAATAAAAAGCGTCCACGCTGTGGAGGATTCCCCCTTTTTTTTGGGTGGGTGGCCAGAATAACTCAAATTCCCGAAATGAATGCAACTTCATGCATTGTAAAGTCGCCCGACATTCACCAACGGAGTCAAAGGATGTGAGTGCATACATAATGCCACCCATTTGATGTCCCCGAGGAGTCGATCTTCCGTCGCATTTGGTGGCTTTTATTTTTGCCATTACTTCATTTACAATGCAGACACACGCACACACACACACACTGTTGTCGGCCAACGGCAGACGGCAACTAGGATATATGACAGCAGTTATCCTTTTTGTTACTTAAAATAATTGACATCGAAATAAAGGATAAGCGTAGACTGTGGGCGTTGATGGTTTAGTTTGATTGCATGCCTCGCACAAGGAGTGCTGATGTTTGCCGGCATCTGTTGGAGCCTGGTTTAGGGGCTGACATGGTGTAGGGTATCACTGAAACAAAAAAAAAACTTCAAATGTATGCAAGACAAAGAAAATCCCTTCAAGCGGACTCTCTTGAATACAGATTGTTCGGGAGTTTGTTGTTTGTTAAAAGCAAAAGTTTTGTGATGGGAAAAATGTGAGTGGTGAAGTGGAGTGCCCTGTAGGAAATGCAGTCAAATATTCAAGTGGGGGTATTTTGTTTTTAAAGTACAAAACTAATCTAATCAGGCATGTCACAGAAATGTTACGAAATCGATTTGAATTCGTGTTTCCAAACCCTAATATTTTAATTTTGCTTCTTCAAAAATTCCTGGGTTTGACGAAATCAAGAAAAAATGGAAATCGAATATTTCTATTAAAAATATGGTAGCATTGAAATTAGAAACAGCTGGTTTACCCACCGCCGTCAAAAATTTCGATACGTCTCCACACTTTGACTGTGATTTTAATTAAAAAAAGTTAACAAACAAACAAATAAAAAATATGCCTGGTGTTTCGATTGTTGCTGTGATGGAAGAAGAGAGAAAGGCACATTCTCAAATTAAATTAGATCGCCGACGTCTAAGGGATGCGGAGTTTCCTTCAGATAATTTTTTTTATTTATTATTTATTTATTTGTTAATTACAATACAAAGTAAATTTATATTCTAATTTTGGGTCCAAGGGTAAACCGGGTGACAAAGACCATTTGGCTTGATTTTTGCAGCGACAGACCAAAGCCTCTGGTGGGAATCGAACCCACAACCCCCACGCTGATAGGCAAGCACGCTACCAACTCGCCTACCGGGGCGCTTTAATTTTTTTTTTTTTTTTTTTTGGGTTTAAGTGTTTTTTTTGTTTAAGGCTGCCAATTTTATATGTGACAAGATCACACAATTGAGGCGATGGCAATTCTTTGACATGCCTGATACTTTATACGTTAAAAAAAATGTTAAAATGATCATACTCAACGTATTTAGTATATTTTTTAATAAAAGCAATATTCATAATTAATTTTGAACAGAATTTCATTTCAATTTGGAGTTTAAGTTGAAATTGATATCAATTTCACTTCAGATTTTGTCATGGGTTTCAAATCAATAATTTTTTTCGATTTCCTTTTTCTGGAGAAGCTAAAAACGTTTTGGTTTCAAAATTTGTCGATTTGAGTTTCTGTGACATGCCTGAATATTAGCACTTACTTGTTTATTAAATCAATTATTTAATAATTTGCAATCAATCGAAAAAGAATTATTATTTTTCATCCAATGATGCAGCTCCACTCGGCAACCCATAGAATTCCTTCATTACCTGAGAAAAAAAATTTGATATGTTTGGAAACGGGTCCAATCATATGTATGTTTGTGTGTAAATATATTATGTTTGTACATAATCATAATATGCTTGGAACACAATTCTAGTAATTGTGGCTTAACATATTTTTGGGCAAAATAATATTTTAGAACATATTTTTTTTAGCGTTTTAGAGAGTATTGCTCTAAGAGATCGTTATTATATGACTCTCAACGTTTTTTGCAAAGAAGGGAAATATATGGAAACAGCGTGTGTGAGGAGGAAGGGGACTATTGTGACTATTACAGAGGATGGCTAGTTCAACGATTTAAATACTCAAAAAAAATCGAGTCATTTATTTCTATAGGTGAAGTGTAGTGACAAGACCTCGGTTCATATTCTGGATTGATGTTGGTGTGGGTGTTTTGTTTGTTTTAGTAAAGACCCCTATTGTATTACTCACCTTCATCCACGACGATGAGATTCATCAATATATGAAAAATTTAAACATTTTGTTTCTTATATCTTCAAAGACTGTTTGTGATTCCTGTTCATGTTTAGGTTCAAAATCAGTTTTTTTTTCTATTTTTTGCTCAAAATTTAAATACCAAACACTAAATTTAACTTTGCTGAAACGATTGTAAAAGTACATTTTTCAAACTTCATTGTTTTAAGAGCGAGAGTCAAGTTAGAATATAACCCTGTTGAGATTTCTACTGGTGCCATCTATATGTGAAGTGAGACGCCTATTTATGAATATAACATTATTGAGATTTCTACTGGTGCCATCTATATGTGAAGCGAGACGCCTGCTTTTACTCAGACTTACTAAGACTACTGTGAGTGTTGATATCATAGTACGGAGAGTACTCAATTTTTATTCTCTTCACAAGAGAAAAATACCTTATGAGAAAAAAATTGTTCTCCTCAAAGATAAATATACATTTTTCTCAAGATAAATATTTTTTTCTCGTGAAAGTAATTTAACGAGATTTTCCGTACTATGGTTGATATTCAAACTTTTTATGAAGAGACAAGTTTCAGACGGGTTATAATAGTACTCGTACTGTGGCGCCCTCTCTACTTATGACGTTTTTTGCTGTCCTGCGTATAGCGAGGAGGTGTGTATGGTCTTATTTTCTTTGTCAGTCTGGCAAAGCCTTTCCCAATCATCTGGTGAGAGTAATAACATTTATTCTTCTTATACTCTTCACCATAGGTTGCTCTGTCTATTATGTTTGTTATTCCGTCTCTCAGTGATTGACCGAGATTTATCTCTATTTGTGAATGAGAATATTATTAGTCTTTGACTGAGTTTATTATCAGTCTTTGACTGAGATTATTATTAGTCTTTGACCGAGATTTATCTCAATCTTTGACTGAGATTATTACAATCGGTCTTTGACTGAGATTTATCTCAATCTTTGACTGAGATTATTACAAGTCGTTGACTCAGATTCTTTCGAGTATCTTCGAAATCTGTTGCTTTTATTCTCCGACTAAATTTCTCCAGCCTTTAATTGAGACTGCTCTTGACTAAGTTTTCTCTCGGTCAATGTATGAGTTAGGTCTGCTTTCAGTCTGTCAGGGGGTACTCTCAACCTTTGACTTAGTTCGCTCTCCCTCTTTAACTGAGGTCGCTCTCGCTCTCCCTCTCTGACTCTGATCGCTCTCCCTGTGTGACTGAGATCGCTCTCCCTCTCTGACTGAAATTGCTCTCCCTTTCTAACGTGATCCCTCTCAGATTTTTTATTTTTGATCCAAGTCACAAATTTTTTGCCCATAATCCTTCTCTGCTATTCTTACCTAGTTGGAGCTCTCTTCATAATGGATAAGGAGACTGTTTTGTAAAAACTGATATCGATTGCACTTCATGCTGTTAGAAGCCCTTCCCTTAGGGTTGTACTTTCATTTTCTGTTGAATAAATCTGTGTTTCGAAGAAATCCCAATACCCGACCAGAGATCCAAAAGAATGTACACCGGCTGAGGTGAAATTCGAACGGAAACTCTTGCCAATAGTGGTGGCCAAGTTTCGAGCGTTAGCGTTAACGGAAAAACCATCCGTATTATAGCCATGCATTCGGACTGTAGTAAGTCCGTACCTTGTAAATCACAGCAATATCGATGGAAAGTTGTTATAGACTGGTGATTTCTTTACGGGGACAAATAAAAAATTCACGTATTTCCTCGGGATCAAATGGAGAAAAGTTTTGGTCGTTTGGTTTCACCTCCTTATCTTAGTACGAAGGCAAGACTTCTCTAGCTGTTTGGAGCCACCTTAATAGTCTAGGTCAGGCTGTTGTAGAAACTTTACATTCCTCTTTTTATAATTCTTTGCCCTTCCTGGCATTTCTACTGGGCATGTACTTGCCCTGTCATATGTCAAGTGGTGCATATCGTTTTTATGTTTCGTTTTTTTAAAGCTTTTTTACCGTTTTTTTTACATTGTTGTCCTGTTTTTATGATTGTCTCCCATTTGTTTTTTACTCTACTTGCTGGTTAGTTGGAGTGTGAACTTTTTTTTAAGTACCCTATAGACAGACAAACTAAAGAGCACTTGCTGTAATGCTGAAAACCTTCGGCAGCTGAGGCAAATTGAGGTCACTACGTGGCTCTAGGGAGAGTCACAATCTTCAGAGAAAGATAGAATTTCAATATTTTCTGAAAAAAGTCTTGATATAGCAATTTATCAAAATAATAAAGTGGGACACGAATGCCAAACAGGATTAAGCTTGAATAGGACTCATGAGGTGTCTCGGTTGTACACCACTAAATGGAGTTTAAATTCTATATCTATATGTGAAGTGAGACGCCTACTTTTGCTCAGACATTATTTTTTGTCTACGGTACAAAACTAAACATAGATTTTTAACACTAACGCCATCTATATCTCACAATGAGTTTCTCTTAAAGTTGAGGTTGCAACGATCCAATATTTATTTATATTGGAATAAAGGACTAGAACTAAATAGGTGGGGTTGTACATAAATTCAACATTGCATTGTTGACGATACTGTCGATTATGTTTGTGACATCTAGAGGTCGCCCTCTGACTACAAAGACAGTTAGATTATTGAAATTATAGAATAAAAAAGGTGTTTTCTTCTCTTCACAGAAATAAAAATTGTTTTCGCCCCTCGGGATCTGTTCTCTCTTAGATTAGCAAATTATACTCCGTGACACATATCCTCTTACACTTTATGTAGTAGCACCACAAGTCGTTGCCTTTTAGCCCCAATTGCTTCTCACCCACATCGGTTGGGTGCGGTGGGCTGTTGCAAGACCGTCGGCCTGCATACATGAATAAAATCCAAACTGAATACAACAAACCAGAAGAAGTGGATGAGAAGGAGGAGGGGTGGAGTGAAAAATGTATTACGTCTATAAACAATAACATTGTTGCCAACAACAACAACATGCAAAAGGTTTTTAACCTCTGTCTCTCTATCTATTTTATTAACAATATTTGCTTTATGTTAGCAACAAAAAGCCACAGCGCTTGGTCTGGTGGAAAAAAATCATTCCCGGGGGGAGGTGAAGATAATCAATCCAAACCGTTTTGAAAAAAAAAACTCTGTGATAAAATGAAATTTAGAAAAAAAAAATAGTTAAATAGATTATTGTTTTCACTTTTGTTTTAATGTTAGCGTAAAGTCCAAAAGTCTTTAAATGTTTTAGATTTATTAAAGTCGTTCTGTTGTTGAAACAAATTAAATACAGTAATTATAGAATTGAATGAATGGACGACTTAGCAATAAGAGATTTTGAAAAATTCTTCTTGCCCATAATTAAGCCATTTCATAGTTCGATAGATTAGTCCGTATTTAGGACATATTTTCATGTCTAAAGTTTAGAGTGTGTGGAAGATCAGAATTGTTGTTAGAGCAGCCAAGTAGCTCAAAGTGGAGAAACTAGTCCATAGATCAAACGTAAGTAGGCCACACATTTCCGTTTATAGACAAGTACATTTAAATATGGAGCTGCTGTAATAGTTCAACATTTTTGGGTCATCTTCTTCAGAGTTGAAAAGATTTATGCATTTTAAAAAAACAAAAATATAGAAATTAAATTCCACTGTTGAACAATTACAAGAAATCCAAAAGTTTGGCACTCAGAAAAAAATGAACCCTAAAATCAGTTCAAATAATCTAAAATTAGGGAAATTATAAAGAAACTAAATTAGATTAATAAGCCGTAGCGGTGTCAACAGTATGGTAAGTACGGTTTCCCTAAACCAAGTTAAAAATACTTGATTTAAGTACCGATTTATGTATCTCGGAATTCTTAATTTTATCCATAGTTGAGCCTGATTAGTAGGTTTGATTTTTAGGACAGATTTAAGCTCATAATAGGATAGAAATAACTTCGAAATGGACTTATGTGTAGACCGCTTGGATTAATGGATTAATTTAAGAATAAATACTTGAAATTACCAGAAACTGGAATTGATTTAAGGAACATTTAGATTAAATTGATATCACTAAAATAAATAATAAAAATACAAAACTAATAATAGAGCAGAACAGGTATTTACATGTAACCTAAACTCTCGTTGAATAGCACAATTGTAATGTACTTTAATATTATGAAATAAAGAATGAATTGAATTGAATTGAATATCACTAAATGTAAGAATATTTAAGCGCCCCGGTAGGCGAGTTGGTAGCGTGCTTGCCTCCCAGCGTGGGGGTTGTGGGTTCGATTCCCACCAGAGGCTTTGGTCTGTCGCTGCAAAATCTAAAAAACATATGGTCTGTGTCACCCGGTTTACCCTTGGACCCAAAAATTAGAATATTTTTTTATTTATTTTATTTTATTTTAATTACAATACAAAGTAAATTTATATTCTAATTTTGGGTCCAATGATAAACCGAGTGACAAAGACTATTTGGCTTGATTTTTTTGCAGCGACAGACCAAAGCCTCTGGTGGGAATCGAACCCACAACCCCCACGCTGATAGGCAAGCACGCTACCAACTCGCCTACCGGGGCGCTTAAATTAGAATATAAATTTACTTTGTATTGTAATTATTAATAAATAAATAAATAAATGTAAGAATATTAAATTCATAACATAATGAGTTCGAAATGAATTTAAAGAGAGTACATTTTTATCCGGTCTCAGTTTTCTCTCTCAAAAATAGTTCTACGAATTTTTTTCTCTTATCTCTCGTTAATTTGAACTTACTTTTCATAATAAAAACTAAATAAACTATTTAGTAAATAATTTATATTTACTGATTTCTTCACCAATTATTGGTTTATTAGGTGCCATGGTCTTCCGTAATTAAGCAAATAATTCGTTGTTTAAATAAATCAAGTATTTTATTCTTACACGAATTTTCGTACTTGCCTTTAAAACTATCCCATTAATACTTGTTTTAAGAATATCTGACTAGTACAATTTTAGTTCAAATTGAATTTAGAATGTAATTTTTCTTTCTCTGTAGAGTTTCTTGAAATGATCTGAAATAAAGGAAATTTTTAGATGTTCCCTATAATTCGTTTTTTAAGAGAATTTTATTTTTGGAAATTCGGATTGGAAGGGGATACAAATGGGGGAAAACGGGTAAAATGTGTTCTTCAAAATTCGCAAAAATACAAAAAATTCAAATTATGTGATT
This sequence comes from Hydrotaea cyrtoneurina, assembly GCA_958296145.1. NCBI lineage: Eukaryota > Metazoa > Arthropoda > Insecta > Diptera > Muscidae > Hydrotaea > Hydrotaea cyrtoneurina. Next base: position 41,790,693 of record OY282514.1, on the reverse strand, counting down.
TTTCCGGTAAATTCGACTACGATTAACAAAAATAGGCGGAAATTAGTTAGAGATGGGACGAAAAAAGGGCCAAAACGGGATAAAAACCGGGGAAAATGAAAAAAAGGGTGAAACACATTTTTTTAAACACATGTGGATAATTGTTAGAGAAGGGACGAAAAAGTGGCAAAAACGTACCAAAACGGAATAAAAAAAGTACAAAAGGGAAAAAACAAAAATGTGTGGAAAAAAATTTTAATCGGCAGGAATGGGCAACAAATAAAATAATGTAATGGAAAAGGGGACTAATAGGGTCCAAAATGGTCCCAAACCTGGTATATCTATATATATAAAAGGCGTGACTTACTGACTGACTGATTCATCACTGTCCTGGCCAAACGGCTGAAGCTAAAATCATGAAATTTAGGGGATATGTAGCCCTTGCAGCCTAGACATCCGCTAAGAACGGATTTTTGCAAATTCGGATTGGAAAATGGGGGAAATCGGGTAAAATGTGTCCCAAAACCCTTCAAAGTTCTCAAAAATACAACAAAAATTCAGATATTGTGATTTTTTTCGGTAAATTGATCCACGACTAAGATTGACAAAAATAGGTGGAAATGAGTTAAAAATGGGACGAAAAAGGAGCCCAAAAGGGATAAAAAATTGTGAAAAATTAAAAAAAGGTGAAAAAGAAAAAACAAATTGTGAAACAAATTTTTGTAAAAAAAATGTGGATAATTGTTAGAGAAGGGAGGAAAAAGTGGTAAAAACGGAATAAAAAATTACAAAAGTCGAAAAAAAAATGTGTGAAAATAGTTTTATTCGACTGGAATGGGCCAAAAAAAAAAAATGGAAATAATGGAAAATGGGACTAAAACGGGTCCAAAACTGGTATAATATAAATGGGAAATAATCTACAACAGGAGGAAACGAAATAGAGATGCGACGAGCCAAGACGGGATAAAAAGGGGAACAACTAGGGCAAGCAATTAAAAGCGATTGAAACAGATTTTTTAGGCAAAAACAAGTGGATAATAGATAAAAAGGGTCGACAAAGTGTCAAAAACGTATCAAAACGGGAGAAAAAAAAGAAACGGGAGAAAAAGAAAACAAAAATGTGTGAAAAAAAATTGTAATCGGAATAGGCAATTTCTTACAACTACTTGGAAAAGGGCCCAACGCTGGTATAATATAAATGAGAAATAACCTTCAACAGGTGGAAATGAGTTAGAGGTGGGGCGAAAAAGGGGTGAAATAGGGGGGGGGATTATTTTATATTATTTTATTTTATTCGATATCGATAATTCTCATGCAACTTAAAAAAAACATTTTTTATATGTGAAAACGGGCTGATATATTTATTTATTTTTGTTATTTTGATATTTATTTATTTATTTATTTATTTTCAATCTATTTGGCTGAGCCCTTACAGATCAATTTCTTACAACTACATACTTAAATCTAACACAATATATTCGAAAAGCGCTTTTTTAAAAGCTGCACGATTCGAGAAAAAATCTAAATGATTGCATACATTGTTACACAAAAATAAACATCTTGTTACAACTTCATTTAAACAATAATTATATCTATGAAAGTATTCATAGAAAAGAGTATGTTCCCTCAAATTTCTCCTAGGAACATTAAATGGAATTAGTTGCAAAAGCTCCGGCGAGTCAATTTTGCTATCAATAATATCTTTAATAAATATAATATTATGTACTACTCTTCGTTGAGCTAAAGTATTTAAACCAAGTAACTGACAGCGAGTCTCATAGGCAGGCATACCATAAGAATCGTACACATTTCTTAATGCAAATTTTGAGAATCTTCTTTGAACTCTTTCAATCCGATACTTATGGATGTTGTAGTTCGGGTCCCATATTATATCACAGTATTCTAATTGTGATCGAACAAATGAAAAATATAATGTTCTTAATGTGTAAGGATCTATAAAATCTTTAGAATTTCGTTTTAAAAAACCTAACTGAGAGTTTGCTTTACTGACAACGTATTCCAAATGGTGACCAAATGAAAGTTTTGAGTCTATATAAACCCCAAGGTCTTTCATTACCATTTCTCTAACGAAAAGTTTATTACAAAAAGTATAATTATTGACCAATGGGAACATTTTATGGGATATGGTTAAAACTCTGCATTTTGAAAAGTTTAATCCCATGCCATTATATTCACACCATTGTAGGAACCTATCAATATCTTTCTGGAACAATATGCAATCATTTAGATTTCGAATAACGGAATATACTTTTAAATCATCAGCATACAGCAGGACTTTACAAAATGTGAATACAGAAGGAATATCATTAATAAATAGCAAAAATAACAGTGGACCAAGATGGCTACCTTGTGGTACGCCAGATTTAGCATTTATAGGTTTCGACACACAATTATCTATTTTAACATATAGTATTCTGTTCGACAGATAGGAATATACCCAGTTCAACATGTTAGAATGAAAACCTAACATTTTTAGTTTATAAATTAATATGTTATGATTTACGTTATCGAATGCTTTTATAAAATCCGTGTAAAGAACATCAGTTTGAAATCCATTTTCAATAGCATTTATGCAATAATTATAAAAAATTGCTAAATTTGAAGAAGTGGACCTGCCACTGTAAAAACCATGTTGGCATGTATTGATGTTATTTTTTACAATTGAAAATAATTTTGTATTAACTAACATATCTAATAATTTAGGTATAGCTGATAATTTTACAATTGGCCTATAACTAGTTATACAACCTTTTTGACCAGACTTGAATATGGGAGTAACGAATGACATTTTCCATTCCTGTAAAAAAATTCCAGTAGACATAGATTTGTTAAAGATTATTGTAAGAGGTATACAGATAGCCGACGCACATTCTTTTAAAAATAATGGCGGGAGTTTATCATAGCCCTCACTCTTAGATGAATCTAATGTTTGCAAGGCCCGATATACCTCACTTTCATCAAATTCTAAATGGCCAACGATAAACATTTCTTGCAGATGCGTAATATTCTCAATATTAAATTTAGGATTGCTGTTATATACAGTGGAAAAAAAATCGGCAAAAGCATTACAAATAGACTTAGTGTCACTGATGGATGTTCCATCATAATCCATGCAAGTTGGATACCCACTCGACTTCCGTTTCATGTTATAAAAACCCCAAAAGGCTCTACAATTTTGTTTAATTTTTGATTCAGTATTATATATGTAGTTTTTATATAAAAAATTTGAAAGAAAGTCAAACTCTCTGCTTCTTAAAGCAAATACCTCTCTATCACTAGATAAATTAGTTATTTTATATTTTTTATATGCTTTCGATCTAAGATTTTTTAAATGCATGAGTCTTCTGTTGTACCAAGGCAACTTATAATGACGACCTGATCTTTTTAAAGGAACATACATATAAATGACATAGTTTATTACTTGCTTAAAAATTTTAAAAGTTTCGAGTAAATCGTTAATTCCAAAGATTGTTCTCCAGTCAATGGAATTTAAAAATGAATTTATTGCATTAAAATTAGCATGTTTGTAATCATATTGGGTTTCAGGATTACGAAAAGTTTTATCATATTTATAAAACGAGAATTCTAATACAATAGCCTTATGATGTATTGATTCGGAAGTAAGTGACATATCACATTTTCTAAGATTGTATTTGAAATCATTTTTTATAAAAATCAAATCTAATATTCTATGAATGTCATTCTTTATATCATTCACTTGAAAAAGTTCTAATGAGTATAAATTATCACATACTAACGTTTCTATGTCGTTATTAACATTAAATGGAATGAGATATTGATCTGTAGAACTAAAATGCCATTCTATATTTCCCAAGTTGAAGTCTCCCAAAACGCAAGGTGTTTGGTGTGGTTTGAGAGAGTTTACTATATAGTTAATATTAGAAATATGACTAAAGTATATGTTGATATCACTTTTTGGAGGGATATAACTTAATAAAAATACTAATTCATTTTTTTCTTGGTTTAAGTTTTCACCAAAATTTACAGCAACGCAAATTTGTTCGATCAAAGTGTTGTTGATGGGCAAGCTTATTTCTCTACTCGCCAAATTACCAGCAATCGCGAATAAAACACCTCCACCTCTGGATACTCTGCAATTAAGAGAACGATCGTTCCGATAAACATTGTAGTAAGAGTCGAAAAGTTCAGAGCTGAGAAAGTGCGACGTCAACCATGTTTCAACGAGTGCAATTATGTTGAATTCATGTAAACCTGCGCGAGAGAACAACTCATTTGTTTTTGTCCGCAAACCACCAGCGTTGTGAAAGTAAAGGGAAATCGATGTATTGGTGTTGAAATGAGTAAGAGATGAAGCTATTGGTATCTCTTCATTTGGCGAATTCGTTGAGACTATTATGTCTAACGAAGAAGTGTCATTGTTATGATCATTTACTGTTGAAGAGCAGTTTGGTTCAATAATGAAGGTCTCAGTAAGCTGGATGTTGTTGGAGTTGGTGTCTTGGTTTCCACCACTGCTGTCGCTGTTGCCGTTGGAGAAAGCATGGGCGGCGTTAATACTTGTGAGGGGGGTAGTGTTACTACTCCATCTCCGATGTTTTTTGGCTTGGAAATAAATGGTTTTATTTTAATTGACATGGGCCACATTGTCTTATTGTACACTTTCTCATAAAGCGGAGAAGGTACTCCCAATTTAAAATTGACGAAATGTAGCTTCGATACGTCCGCATCACGTTTTATCAATTTCGTGCATTTCAGAATATTTGGTTCTACTCCTAAACCCTCTGCTACAAATTTTAGAACCGCCTCTGGTTCAGTGTGAGCATTAAATTTTGAAATGTGTACATATTTCATTGTATGCACAACTTCAAAATCATCACACACAGGTGCGGTGCCAACAACAGGCTTTGTTCTATTACGTTTGTTGTTGTTATACTTCTTCTTTCTATTCGATTCTTTTCGACGAACTGTAACCCAATTTTGCTCTCTGCTTTCCATCTGCATATTGGGATCATCAACCGCATCAACAAATTGTTCACAAGTATTGTCTTCACTTGTTGTGGACGATGAAGCAAGGGGACGAGAATCATGTTCGGGATGAAGATTTTTTGTTGCTGCGTGAGAACTAGAAGTTTGGGCATTTGTTTTCATTTGATCTCTGTTGTGAGCACGAAGATGAGTAGACTGCGCCTCACCCATCATTTTCTCTAATTGCATACACTTCGACTGCACTTCTCTCATTTGTCGCGAGAGTAAATCGATTTTACTTTGTGTGTCATTTGTCATAACAACACAGGAATTACATTGCCAAAGTAAATTTGGCGAATTTATTAAAAGTTTTAAACAATCTGCAGACAAATCTGTACAGTCGGAATGAAAGATACGACCACAAATTGAAGCACACTTAACTCCTTCAAGCGTCTTTAAATTAAACCCGTCGGTTTTAGCCACGATTTCGGCATTACACTTGCCACAACAATTTTTCATTTTTTATTAGAAAAGAAATAGACTTCACTCAACGAATGTCTGAGCTGAATATTTCCGCTAGGAATATTTTCCTAATTTTTAGTCAAAAAATTCAATATACGCCATTATTCATAATTTCTATGAACAAATTTCGTAAGATATTTGAAATATTTCACATATTTTAAGCAAATTTTTGCCCGAAAAAAAAGAAGAAAATGAAGCATTTCTAGCAAGGCAATTTTTGGCTATTTTCAAGAATGTATGCCGACAGAATGCAAAGAACATACAGTTTTTCGGACAGATTCATTTGATAAGCGAACTGCACGGGTTAGTCATAGTTTAACTATTAGACCTGATTGTCGGACGAACTTGTAGCGAACCTTTTCACATGTGCCAAATCGTTGTTGTACTTTTCCCGGCTTCAGTTCATAATCCGATTTCCTTGCATTTGAATCATTCCCAACAATTTCATACATTAGGAAATTGTATGGTGGTCACGCAGAGGACACTAATTTGTGTATCTGATATTAAAGCCAGTGCCTCCAAATCCGTCCATAGCTTATCAATATCACGCCACACTAGAGGATGCCAATCAGAATCGAATGAAATGACTTTTTGATTGTGAAAACTGAAGTCGTTGAACACCGGTGGTGTCAGATAGAAACACCACAATTAAACACCAGAGGTGGCCCCACTTCTCTCAGCATTTCAATTAAATTAATTGAAGTATTTTGTGATTGAAAGTGCCGGCTACAAATGATTGGACACGCAAAGCCAACACTTTTAATAAGCAGCGGCAGCGCTGTGCACAATTCAATTGATGGTTGCTCGCAATGAAATGAAACACACAAACAAACACCTGTATTAGAAAATATTTAGAATAATTTCATTAATTTATGGGAAAATGAAAATTCATATGAGATGAGGAGGTGGATTGTTGTGGGTATGCATTACATTTTCGATCCCATTCCAACATGTTTCTCTCTCATATTTTTGCATGTCTCGCCGCCAGTACTTTAACTGTACTCTGTGAAAATTCTTTTGAGTATCACTCCCATGTGATGGGAAAAAAGTGACTGTGGAATGAAAACGACGATGGCGATGATGATGAAGTCGTCTGTCTATCTGACTCTATTAAATATTGACACCTTTCCCTGAGATGCGTTTTTTTTTTCGTTTCGTTTGTCTGTTTGTAGTTCTTCTGTACCGTTGCAATGGCAAATGTTTGTAATTAAAACCGAGAGGTTGTTGTGTATGTACAACATGTGGTAGGCAGAGATTTGCCACTGCCACTGCCTCCGCATCGTCACATCTCTACATTTGCACATTTCTTTTGGGGCGGATGTGCAGTAGTTTCTGAGACAAACATGTGTGTCTCGTATTCCAGCATTTCAGTTCAGTTCAGTTCACTTCATTCTATTCCATGCACTTGCATATGATTTGTTTATGGCATTACCGTTATTTTTGTGTTATGAACACCGGAATCTATTCCCGCAGCCTACAGTTCGGCAAAGCAGCAACAAAAAAGAAATATGACTATCTTTGCCAACGCCAAGCGACGTTTTACGAGAATGGTGTGAAAAGTTGGTTTAAATTTAAATTAAATTAATGACTAATGACGTAAGGGAGCGTTAAAATGTTTCTTCGTTACTTAACAGAGTAGCTCTGTTACTTAACAGAGTAGCTCTGTTACTTAACAGAGTAGCTCTGTTACTTAACAGAGTAGCTCTGTTACTTAACAGAGTAGCTCTTAACAGAGTAGCTCTGTTACTTAACAGAGTAGCTCTGTTACTTAACACAGTAGCTCTTTTACTTAACAGAGTAGCTCTGTTACTTAACAGAGTAGCTCTGTTACTGAACAGAGTAACTCTGTTACCTAACAGAATGGATCTATTACTTAACAGAGTAGCTCTGTTACTTAACAGAGTTGCTCTGTTACTTAACAGAGTTGCTCTGTTACTTAACAGAGTTGCTCTGTTACTTAACAGAGTTGCTCTGTTACTTAACAGAGTTGCTCTGTTACTTAACAGAGTTGCTCTGTTACTTAACAGAGTTGCTCTGTTACTTAACATAATGGATCTGTTACTTAACAGAATGGATCTGTTACTTAACAGAATGGATCCGTTACTTAACAATTTACGTCGTTGCTTCAGTTTACTCGTACTTTTTATTCCACCGTTTTTTTTCATATTTCTGCATATTTCTGTATTGTTTTTCCGCTTGGAATTTCTTCTGTTCGCTTTGCCAATTGCAACTGCATTCCACTGGGATTTTTGTTTGTGTGAAAAATGCCAGCAGCAACAACGAAAAATGTCGTATTTGGCAAAAAGATGATCAGACGTGTTACAATTTCCGTTGTTTTTTTTTTGTTTGTTTGTGGCGTTTGTATTTTTCCCCCCATTTCCCAGCAAAGTCTCAATCTTCTAGGGACAGTACAGCAGCCTGTTTAGCTGCTGGTGTTGTGGAATCTGCATAATTTGTCTGCTTGTCTGTCCGTTTTTTTTTTGCAGCAAATCTGTTGTTCAGCTTTTTCTTTATTATCTTTTTTTGCTTTGTTGGAGCAAAATTTAGGTGTTTTTTTCCTATTTTAGTTTGTAAAGAACTTTTCGCACATGCTGTGGGGTGGAGAGAGGGCGGGAGGAGAAGCCAACAAAGCAAGACGTACCATATGAAGGTTATCACGTTAGTTGTTGAAATTAACGTTAATATGGATGTCTAAGGCAGCTATTGTGCCGGAGGCAAATGTATGCCGTTGGTTGGCTTTGTTACACGGAAAGAAGGCGGCGATATCGGTTACACAATTGACGTATGTATGAACTACTGGTCAGCAGCGTTTTTGTAAGCGGGGCTGACAGACTCTTGAGGGAGTCCAGTTTATTACACGATGCGCGCACTTGAGAACCGTTTTATCTCATCTGTACTCTAATCATTCGTTCTTTGCCGTATTGTGATGTTTTTTTCCCCGAAGACACAATTTTTAATTTTTAATTCCGATTAATCATTTCTTGGTCTTCTTTTATTTTCCTTTTTGTCTTATTTGATCCTTTTTCCTTGCTTTTATTGTCCATCAACTCAATTATGTGCAGACACCCTTCTTGTAAATCTGACCCATAACTACTTTTTTTTTGGTCATTTCCAATTACCTGACGCAGCCAACACAGATGGAAGCGAGTGCTTTTAATTTGTAATGACGTGTTGTTGCCGGCACAACTCATTACATGCCGTTACACCTAAATGACTTTCAGCAGAGAATTCAGATTTTCTGGCTGACAACATGTTCCGCATTTGTTTTGGCCTGGCCATTGAAACAACACGGTGGTGTTGTTTGTTTTAGCCACGACCAAGAAGTTCAAAAACGAAAAACTTGCAAAAATAAAAACGTGTTGTGCTTTGGCGTACAAAAGAAAAACACCGAAAACAAAATAAAATTTATGAAGTCTCAAAGTCTGTCTTTCGCTTTATAAACGATGATAACGAAAAAAAAAACCAAAACACAATGACATCAACAGCTGATGGCATTAAATAAAAAAAAAAAAATCACCAAAACGGAAAGACAGACGGAAGAAAGAAAACACACAGAAAGACTTGTTTGTTTTTCTGGTCAAAAAGTCAGTTACGTTGTTTTTTTTTGGCACCCAAAAGGTTTGTACGGATAAAATGCAAAATAAAAAAATTTCGGAGAGAAATGTTGTCATTATTTGCGCTCAGTTTAGTGGTAGGGTGGTGCGGTTGGGTTCTGTTGAAGTTCTGGGTGTTCGTTTATATGACACAAGCGGTGTTCACTCGGTGCTCTTTGGTTTTTAAAAGTTTTGATTTTTTTGTTTCCAATTTATTTTAAACTAGTAAGTTGTAATGCGCCTATGGCGCCCGTTAATTTGCTTGAGAAAGTATTTGTTACTTAATTTTAAAAATTTTGTGAAAAATATTTTGAGAAAACTATTTTGTAAAAAAAAATTTCGAAAAAAAATAAAATTGGAAAAAAAAAATTTTGTTGAAAAAAAAAATTAGTTAAAAAAAAAATTTTTGTAAAAAAAAAAATTTTAGGGAAAAATTTTTTTTTGAAAAATGTGGAAACAAAAAAATTTTGTAAAAAAAAAATATTTTGTAAAAAAAAAATTTTTGTTGAAAAAAAAATTTTGTAAAAATAAAAATTGTAAAAAAAAATTTTGGTAAAAAAAAATTTGGGGAAAACACAATTTCTGTACAAAAAAAAAATATTATTTTTTTTATTATTATTATTTATAGAATTATAGACTGCCTATTTAAATTCCTACGTACTGCGTGACAGAGTCAGTGAATCAGTGTCGAGGGTAAATATATATTAAGATCCCTAAATTTCTATAAAAATCAGACAATTGAAATCATCAATTGTTCGGTGTGAACACCGCTTTGCTATGTGGCTCTTTGCTGTTTGAATGCATTTTTGTTTTTCAGTAGAGCAAAGGTTTCCGTCATCATTTAACACACACACACAAATAGTTTGATTTTCTGAATTTGGCGACAGCCGATTTTTAAAACACATTTTTCTGTTTAAGCATTTTATTTTACAAATAAGAACTGTTTTGCTTATCTAATAAAATAAATTCTATATTCAGAAGTTATTGAGCTTTAAGATATTTCCTTAGTTTTGTGATATCAAAATAGTCTTGTCCCTGGGTGCTGGCATCCCTGGACATTACGTGTTGGATTTTTAAAGAAGTTATAAGCGCCATAGTTAAACGATCAAAGTATTTTGTAAGAAAGGGTCTAAGCAGGGTTACTTCCTACCTATCACAGTTGCTCTTTCACCTAACAGAGTTGTTCTATTTCATAAACGAGTTCATGAGTTTTCGAATTCCAGCCCTATAATTTTGAAACCACGAAATGAAAAAAAAAATTCCAGTACATTTGAAAAGACACCCTTTAAATATTTTTCTGGTAATTTTCCATCCGTTTATATTGGAACATCTTAATTTTGTACATAATTTATATTTATGGCCTTTATATGTGACAATTTGTAGTGTTTGAAGATTAAATTTGTGTCGAAGAGTCTTATCTATTGTTCGGGTAATAAATTTTGGTTTCTTTTCTTGTCTTTTTGCAGGTAAGACTACTCACACTGGATTCTATTGATAATTTTTGGAACGCCAAACGAGGTAACATCTTATTTTAATATATATTTACCCTCGACACTGATTCACTGACTCTGTCACGCAGTACGTAGGAATTTAAATAGGCATTCTATAATTTTCTATAAATAATAATAATAAAAAAAATAATATTTTTTTTTGTACAGAAATTTTTTTTTCAACAAAAATTTTTTTTTTTTCCAATATTTTTTTTTACAAATTTTTGTTTTACAAAATTTATTTTTTTACAAATTTTTTTTTTAAAAAATTTTTTTTTGCAAATTTTTTTTTTCAACAAAATTTTTTTTTTTAACAAAATTTTTTTTCAACAAAATTTTTTTTTTCAACAAAAATTTTTTTTGAACAAAAATTTTTTTTTTCAAAAAGAAATTTGTTTTTCAACAAAATTTTTTTTCCATATTTCAACGGGCGCCATAGGCGCATTACAACTTACTAGTATTAGAATAAGACAAACAACCGAATTATGCGAATAACATAAGGAATTGAGTTATTTATTTCGAGAGAATTTACTGAATTGAGTTTAAAAAAATAAAAATTACCAATAGAAAATATTCGCAAACTATTTATACCACCCACGCCCAACTAATTACTTACTCATATCCCTTAACATTCCACGAATACATAGATGGAGAAGTTATCTCGTTTCAGTGAACTGTGCTCGATATGATTTGTATATCCACTGACCGGGACCTCATGTTTAAAGCCGGCTCCGAACGACCAGTTTTTTGCATGGCTCTCGCACTTAAAGTTGCCAGCATTTGGCCGGTGGGAACAACCTCTCGAGAATGTTTGATGGTCGGACCTGGGTTGACTGTGATAGTCTCACACACATTACCTACCATACCACGACCGATTATTTCAGAAATGGGAAAAAAGTTTCCAATATCTCATTATTAATTTCTTCGAATTCATCCCAAGTGTAAGGTCATTATCGGGTAAGGCTAATGGTAATGGATTGTGCTTACCTGGCTTTTGCTAGGAATACACAAAGTATAACGATTTGGAAAGCGAGCCTGGAAATGTTTTGGAAAGCACAGAGGGTCAACAATTCTCCTCAACCGGATTTAATTCATTAGTTATTTCTGCGAATTCATCCCAAGGGTAAGGTCATTATCGGGTAAGGCTAATGGTAATGGGTTGTGCTTACCTGGCTTTTGCTAGGAATACACAAAAGTTTAACGATTTGGAAAACGTACCTGCTTCCTTCCGTAGTGGATCGAAAATTCTCCACAGCCGGATGACATAATACTTTAAAGCCAACAAACAAAACAATTGCTTTTGTTGTTGTTGTTTTTGAAGTCAAGCTTTTCTAAATATTTGCCTATTGTGCAAAAACGAAAGAAAAGCAAACCTAAAGCACACAGAAAACCAACCCGAAAGATACGCAATTTTTCTTACCACTTTTCGTTGTCGACATCGCAAATTCCTCTTCTTTTGTTTTGCTGCCGTTGGTTGGTGGTCGTTTCTTCACAGTCTCTTTTTTAAAAACAGACCTTTTTGTCGTTATTGTTGTTGTTGTTGTTGTTTGCATTTAATTGAGACTGAGGACAGAGGCTTTTCATTTCGTCGAAACAACGAATTGAGTCATACCGCACGTTTTTGCGCTTAAGTTTAGAGTTTTTCTTGTGCAAAAGTAATTTGTGTTAACAGAACCCCGAACACTGAGGCACAAAAGAAAAACCGAAACAAAACATATGAAATACGCTCAGGCAAAAACAAACAAACAAAAGGGCAGAAAGAAAAGAAAGAACACAATTAAAGTCAAGCTGGAATTGTTGGACGAGTGAAAGGAAGGCCTTCACATTTAATAGAAGGTTATGATGCGTGTAAAGTCTCCTCACACCGAGGCGGTTTGAAATAATATTTCGTCTCAGCCAAAAGTGTATCTCATTATCTTAATATTATTTATTTTTTGTATTTAATCAAATATTTTTGTAAAATGTGTGAAATATTTCAAATGTTTCGTATAAATTGTAGAAATCTGTTATTGACTGAAAAGTGTAAACATTTTGTGATTTTTACAAAGAAAGCTATTGCATACAAACATGACAGACTAGTCCTACGGGAATTCATGGTAATTTACTCTCCAATAACCCTCGCACTTGAAACATTTGTTAAAAAAAGTTCACTTTTTTTATTAAAGTAAACAGAACAAATTTGCCGGCCGATTCGTTTTTTCTATAAGACTTAAATTACACTGCCCGAATATTAAAACTCACCACACACGCGCTCTTCAAAACTTCTCCCTTTGCATATGTGGAAAATGGCACTTTAATGCAGGCTGTGTTGTTAGGTGAGATGGAGAAGAGAAATTTTAGAACCTCTCAGTCTCTTGTCTGTATTGATAAATTCTAAAAAAAAAACTTGTGGGTCCAACCCTTCATACATGTACGCTTAATCTCAGTTAAACCGCTTTTAGGCAGGCGAACACTCGATGGCTTCAAGTCGCAGCTTGCTGGAGCATCGGACAAAACTGTCGCCGTTACCACCAAAAACGTAGCAGTAACTTGCGTTGTTCTGTTCGGAATTTCTTCAAATCTCTGTTGCTTACATCCATCAAAATTCCAACCAGAGGTTATTCCCCCTCCATCGGTTACTGACATTTTTTTCTGAGTCTCACTTGTCGGTGTGTTTGCTTTTATTTAAAAGACACATTTTTTTCCTGCAGTTCTTGGCTTTTTTTTAAGTCATATTTTTATTTTAGTCATACTTTTATTTTATTCGCATTTTTTGTTATTTATTTTTTGTTTTATGCCAACCTCAGCTAAAGGTCTTTGAACCTCAACGCAACTCCAAAAAAAAAAAAAAAAAGTAAAGTCTTGCTCCAAACCTAATAAATAAAAAAAAATTTCAATAAAATTGACCTCATTAGTCGCTGAAAGAGAAACAAAAATAAACTGAAAACTTTGCCATTTTGGACACACCAACAAAATACGCCATCACATCACATCACAAACATTTTTAATGGAAACTTTGGCAAATAGCAAATTTTCGCCATTACACGCTCATTTAATTTTCAACACATCCTCCAAAAAAATAAAGTTTCTTCTTCCATGGAATATACAGGCATTCGTTATGCCTAATTGAGGCAGGAGCGCATATCGAAAGGAAGAATGCAGCAACTGTGGGGAAAGTTGTCTTTTCCCGGAAGGTGAACCGCTGGTACACCGAGAAAAATCGTATTTCGGACAGATATCTACTAGATTAGTATTTGGGTAAACATACATTTTGAATTGCAAATAAATCTGCCATCAATGTGGAACGCTTTTGAAAGAGAGAATTACAGCACCGTCTAATCAACGCTCTGAGATGGCCAACTGACATCTATAAAATGACTTATAACATGATTACCAAACTTGGTGTGTCAAATATCGATTGTGGCACGGGCTGTATGTCATGGTGAGCCATCCAAAGATCGTCCAAGTCCATTTCTTGAAACTCCGGCGGCAACCAATTGTTTGTCATTCTCCTGCAACATTCACTAATGAGGCACCGCTCAAAAATCTACACCAAACCGTCACTCTATGAGAATGTATTCGATTATCCACGGTTATACGATCCGCATAAGCCGCAGAGCTAACAAAGCGATTCGTTCTAAAAGATGATTTTTTCGAACAAAATCGTTATCCATTTTGAGCTGATCCAAAGCTGCAAAGCGAAGCTATAATAGTTCGTGCTATATCAATGCTATAAGGTGTCTGAGTGAGAGCAGATCGCGTAGTATCTGTGATAAAATTAGGCTCTGCAATGTGTGTGTAATAGGGTGGAGTGAAAACATGCTTTTTTTTAATTTGAAAAAGTTAACCTCGGAAAGAGATGTAGTCTGGGGTCCTCATGAGGGGAAAAATAAAGAAAAAAAATTTAAAAAAATTTTAGGGGTCGCGCCACTCCCTCGAAATTTGGAAATTATCGCTATTTTGGCGTTGATTTTAGTCTTGAATTTGAGTATGTCGCAGCTGGCAGAAAATACACTTGTTGGAAGATTATTCCACATACGAACGGTTCGGCTAAAGCACGAATTTTCTCTATAGTGTGTCGTCCGGATGAACGGATGAGATACCCTGGATAGCCGCGTATTCCGACTAAATTTTTTAACTTCAGGGACCAGACAACGGATATCTGACGAACAGATATCATTAAAATATCTATAGAATAGCGATACACAACCCACATTCCGGCGATGCTGTAGGGAGACAATAGAGCTGGATACCCTACCATCCCCTATCAACACCACCGCTCTCCTCTGTACACGGTCCAGGAGCTTCAAAGATGTTAATGGAGCCCCTGCCCATATATGCGAGTTGTATTCCATTTTAGGCCGGATGTAGGTGGTGTAAATATTTACGAGATCAGATGGAGTGAAGTATTTCTTGCACCGCTTAAAAAAGCCTAAACACTTGAATGCTTCTTTCGACACTTCGAATATATGGCTAGCCCAGCGAGCATCACCCGGTATCTTCATGTCCAGAACATCAAGAGTGTCTGATTCGTCGATATCCACACCACCCATAGAAATTGACGACGATGCTGGATCTGGTGAACGTTTGTGTGACAACAAACAGCACTGGGTCTTTTGCGCATTAAAATCTACTCTGTTCATTTGGCCCCACTCACAAATCGTCGCCAAATCGCGGTTAAGTGAGTCATTCATCGTTCGCCGTTTGTCCTCAACCACCAGAGGACCTGGCCGATGATCAATAGAGTATGAATGACAGAGGTCGCTGTCATCCGCAAAGGAGTAGATCGGGTTCACAGTCTGACCCAGCAGGTCGTCAATGAAAATAAGAAATAGAGTAGGAGAGAGGACAGAGGACAGAGCCTTGTGGCACTCCTGCGGTCAACCTATGCTCGTTGGATGAGACCCCATCTATAACAACTCGTATAGAGCGATCCCTGAGAAAACTCGATATGAATCGAGAGAAGGTATTACCGACACCAAATGCAATAAGTTTTGATATGAGTGCTCCGTGCCAGACCCTATCGAACGCCTTGGAAATATCCAGAGCCTCGACCTTGCTTTCACCAAAGCGGTGTATGGATCGACTCCATCGTTCCGAAAGGAACGCCATCAGGTCTCCAGTAGATCGATTTCTACGGAAGCCATACTGTCGATCATTGAGAAGGCCGTTAGACTCTAGATACTTAACCAGATGGTGGTTATCCATATTCTCCATAACCTTCGAGAGCGCAGAACATATTTCAATTGGACGGTAATTCGAAGGATTAGTAGCCTCACCTCTCTTGGGGATCGGCTGACAATTGACAATTTTCCAACGTGAAGGGTAAATACCAGCACGGTACGACATGTTGAAGAGATTGCGCAAGGGACGAGCTAGCGTCGAAGAGACCTTACATAGGACAAGTGCTGAAATACCATCCGGGCCCGGAGTTTTATTTACGTTGAGGTCCGCAAGAACCCTTTTAACGCCACGTGTTCGAAAAAATATCTGGGTCATCGAACTAGATACGTTTTCGATCACGGGGAGTGGTTGACTGCTTTCTGGCAAAGATGAATTCCTTGCAAATATTTCAGCCAGGAGATTAGCTTTGTCAACCGGGTCAGTGAATATCTGGTCATCGTTAACTAGGGTTGAAATAGAAGATGAAGACTTGTTCCTTACCCTTTTAACAAATGACCAAAAGCTCTTACTTCCCCTGGGAGTAGAAAGAACTTTAGACGCTGTTCGTGAAGAAGTTTTTCACGTCTAGGTACTCTGGCACACCTTGATCTTGCATGCTTGCGTAGCAGCTCAGTAGTGACATTTTTATTTAAACGCCAATTTCTGTACGCTTCCTCTTTGGATCTGACAGCTTCTTTGCATGTCTGATTAAACCAAAAATTATTTGGGGGTTTAATCGAAGTAGTCTTCGATGGAATAAACGTGTTAATTCCAAGAACAATTATTTTCTCGACCATTTCAGCAGCAGCATCGACGTTATTGTCTAGGAAACATAATTTGCAGTTAAAATGCTGAAAGAAATTGTTGAGCTCGGCCCAACGTGCCTTTCCGTATAAATACATTGTCCGCTTCGTGACTGTTTTAGAAGTGGACCGAAGATCGGAGAACAAAAAGGATGATGAGATGGTACAATGATCCGAATTACCAAGAGGTGATAAAATATTAACCTTGTACTTTTCAGGGGGTGAGGTTAAGAAAAGGTCAAGAATATTTTGGCGTTGCCCTTCAACACGCGGAATGTGTGTTGGTTCATTCACCAGTTGCGCCAAGTTGTTACGCGCGGCGAAAAGCTCAGCGTATTGGCCCTCCGGAGATGTACGGCTCGAATGGGAAAGCCAAGAATGATTATGGACATTGAAATCCCCAGCAACTACAATTTCACTGTCCGGATAGTCTTCTAACATTTTCGAAATAGAAATCTTTTTTTTTTATAGAATTCGAATATGTTTGCTAGATGTAAGTCACCGCAGTGTTTACCCCTCCGATTATCAATTGTTCTGGACGGTGGCATGTGACTCGTCTAAGCAGCACTTCTCTTTATTATATACCAAAATTTGTGTCGATGCCTGGGTAACCTAAAAAGATGAAGCCATATGTACACTAACACAAATCTATGTGGAAAATACAATGGTTAGCATTTCAAACTGTCTGGTTTTAATTTAAAGAAATTTGATTCCGATCCAGTTGAACTGTAAGGGCTCGTTTGTCTGGAAGGTGTTCCCCGTTGGAGCTAACATAAACTGAACTGTGAGAAACCTGATGTGTGTCACCGGATGTGTGAAGCATGGACTTCTCCAAAACTTTGAACTTCTGCCAAATAACTTAATCTTCCTTCGTTCACTGAATATCTGCAAATAAATCTCCTCTGTTATAGAGAATGTAGCAAAATTCCCATTTATCTTATGATTCCTCTCACTTTTTTTTTTTTTTATTTGGTTCAATGCAGTTTTGTTCACCTCCATGCCAGCCAACCTTCACCTGCTATCGGTAGCGTCTTTTATTTCAATACAATGCCCGTTTATTCAACATTATACGCTTCAAAAAAAGAAAACACACACAATTTCTTGGTTTACATTTCCGCATCCATTCGCATAATCAGTGCAACATTTCTACGTTGCCGTTTTTATTTTTTTTTTATTTTTTCCGATGAATTGAAAACTTTACCAAACCGAAAACTTGGTTGCTGCTCTGCCTTTTAAAATGCATCTAAAATATTGGTTTCTTTGTCCTCTATCAATACTTCAGGGCCACACCGAAAAGCGTTGGCAAAAAAAAGTAAAATGGACGGGAAATAGACAGAAGAAAAATGAAAATGCAATCCATTTCCACACCCTCATAAACGAAACTTTTACTTGTTCGCTAAGTTCGCTGTATGCAAATTGGCATAAAAATGCGAAAATGAAAATGTAGTTTTCATTTAAACGATTTTTTTTGTGCTGTCATTTTTTTCTGGCCTAGGAGAGGAAGAAGTGCCAGGGAGGTGGGTTGGAGAGACGTGATTTTGTTGATGACGAGGAAAGTGGTAGGCATTATCATGATGAGATGTTGCCTGAAATCTCACACCCGGGTTTGTTTGGGTTTCGCATTTACACGTTTGCATTTTCATTTAAGTTCTTCTATAGGTTCTCCCAATGTGGCTGTCTTTTTGACGGGTTGTATCCTTTCAGAATCACCTACTTTGCTTGGTTACTTAGCGAGCGCCAAAACTCGTCGTTGTTTACTTATTTAGTAATGATGTTGTCGGCAGGTCTTTTTGATTTATTCATTATGTAGATACAAACAAAATGTGTAAATCAACGAATGGAAATTGTTCAAATGACTTCGGCAGATAAATTCTTAATGGATTGCTTTCAACTAGAACGTGTAAACTCTTTACCAGTAAAAAAAAAGGTTATTGCGTTGGACCAAACATAATCTGGTATTCTTGTAAGTAATGGTGGGCGTTAGAAAATGTCATAGACTGGGACACACTGATTGTAGGGCTCCAGAACATAATTCCTTGGCAGTTGGACTATTAGATCGGTTTCGGCTGGACCCCCAGAGTTCCAAGGCTCCTTGTCCCCATGTTAGACCTTTAATAAGACTCACTCCCTTACCAATGCCACAGTTATACAATCTAGATGCAAAAGAACATCGATGGCTTAATTTAGAAAGGGCGTAACTCAATTTGTCCATTGTCATTCAGGGCTTTGTTTTTGATTACCGTATTTATTGCCCTTTTGCAAAAGGGCGTAGTTTCTGAATTAAATTTGTTGCGCATTTTTATTTAAAACTAGTAAGTTGTAATGCGCCTATGGCGCCCGTTAATTTGCTTGACAAAGTATTTGTTACTTAATTTTTAAATATTTTGTAAAAAATATTTAGAGAAAACTATTTTGTAAAAAAAAATTTCGAAAAAAAATAAAATTGGAAAAAAAAAATTTGTGGAAAACAAATTTTTGATGAAAAAAAAAATGTTTGTTTAAAAAAAAAATTTTGTTGAAAAATAAAATTTTTGTTGAAAAAAAAAATTTTTGCTGAAAAAAAAATTTTAGTGGAAAAAAAAAATTTGTTAAAAAAAAAAAAATTTTGGAAAAAAAAAATTGTAAAAAAAAAATTTTTGGAAAAAAAAAATTTTGGGAAAACACAATTTCTGTACAAAAAAAATATTATTTTTTTTATTATTATTTTTTATAGAAAGTTGTAAGTTGTAATGCGCCTATGGCGCCCGTTAATTTGCTTGAGAAAGTATTTGTTACTTAATTTTAAAAATTTTGTAAAAAATATTTTGAGAAAACTATTTTGTAAAAAAATTTCGAAAAAAAATAAAATTGGGAAAAAAACATTTGTGGAAAAAAAAATTTTGTAGGAAAAAAAAAAATTTTGTGGAAAAAAAAAATTTTTGTTGAAAAAAAAAAATTTTGTTGAAAAAAAAAATTTTTGTTGAAAAAAAAAAATGTTTGCTGAAAAAAAAAATTTTTGTAGAAAAAAAAAAATTTTGTTGAAAAAAAAAATTGTTGTGGAAAAAAAAAATTTTGTTGAAAAAAAAAATTTGTTGAAAAAAAAAATTTTTGGAAAAAAAAAATTTTTGGAAAAAAAAAATTTTTGGAAAAAAAAAATTTTGGTAAAAAAAAATTTGGGGAAAACACAATTTCTGTACAAAAAAAATATTATTTTTTTTATTATTATTATTTATAGAATTATTATAGAATGCCTATTTAAATTCCTACGTACTGCGTGACAGAGTCAGTGAATCAGGGAATCAGTGTATCAGTGAAGCAGTGAATCAGTGTCGAGGGTAAATATATATTAAGAAGAAGATTGCTTTTTAAATTTTTTTTATGTCGGTAGTTTTTCAAATGTTATAAAGTTTTTACCTTATCCTGCAAAGTTACGAAAATGCCAGTTACGCCCTTTCTAAATTAAGCCATCGACATACATGAAAATCGCCGATACACGTGTATTTTTATTTATATTTTATTATTTATTTATTTTTTTCCGAAAAAGTAAATTTGATTGTTAGGACATAATGTGTGTAACACGGTGTTAGGAAATGGCAAACCAAAGTGATCATAAATCAAGTGACACCTGTCAAAAAAACCGACTCTGAAAAAAGTGTGGCCAGATTGAAAACCACACGTCTAAAACAAACACCCGGTATATTCGGATGTGCGAGGAAATTGCATTTGATTTGATCGGTAATGAACAAAAGGTCATCCGATCTTTGAACGATATAATTTCATTTGGACCTTTACATTTTTTTTCCATCAAATATTTAAACGGATTATTATTTTTTTTGGTTTATAATTCATTCTGGCAAGAATATTGGACCATAAAATCCCGCTGATAGTGCTAGATTAATTTTGTGAACTGTCAGCGTCGGCGGCTTGTTCACATTAACAAGTGACATGGAAAACCCGAACAAAGAAATATTTCTAGTACCCGGGCTACAAAAAAAAACAAGATGTAGGACGACTTGAAATGAAATCCTTCAAAATGTCAGTAGTCCCTTGGACGGTGAAGGCCTTTGATCGACCCTGGTGGGCCCTTACTCATTACTTGAGGCATGACAAACCCATTCAATTCATTCGACTTCGAAAATGTCAAACTGGGACAAAAAAGTGATTAGGCTGTCCTTTGCCAGGCCATTTTGGTGTATAAACAATTGTTCACACTTCTTCTGCTTTTTCTTCAGGTCTACGTTGATAGGGTTACTGCTATTCGGGCTCTTAATCGGGTCCCAACTGACAGCCGTTTTTCATCTGATCATGTTTCTATATTTCGTGATCCCTTGGCATCTCGCAAGGTTAATGTGGGGTCGTAGAAGGAGTTACATTCAGCGTCAACATCCAAGAAGTTTGGCAGCCTGGCCAAGCTCTAGGAAATCTGAGGTTTTTGGTATTCTCTTTAAAATGGTCCCCTTCGAAGTATAATGGCAATAAAATGTTAATGTTTGTATTGCTAATCATGAAAATCCATTTTCATCGACAAATTTCAAACTTAATTAAAAATCTTTTTAGAATGAAACTTCCGACAACAATCTTTGCCTTACAACAGACAGTCTACAGCAACATTATTGGCCACATGGCTGTGTATGTGTGTGTGTGATATTTGGTAGCACTGGTGGTTGGTTATGGCCAATTTAAACATAACAATTTGCTAAAATGGACCTTAAGCAACATTCAGTTTGCCAAACAACATAACCGAATTTTCCAAACAAATATGCAAATATTTGTTGAACAACTTAACTTTTTCCCCATCATCATCATCATCACCATCGTCGTCATCATCATCATCTGGTATGTAAATTTGTTTATATAAAAACATGTAAAATTTTCTTCTTTTGTTGCATGTTTTGCACAAACAAGAAGTAAGAGCAAGAAAATGGCCCAAACTATTTTCCTGTATTGTGTTGCTGCTAAATGATTTATTGCAAACAATACAGAAGAAACGGACAAAAATGTATGAAAACAACAACAACAAAATCATAAAAAAATAGTTATGGCGAAAACTATAACACAGTTTGGCCAGGGGTGATTTAAGTTGTAGGCGAAAGTAATTTCAATTTACCATGAAATCGTTTTCTCGCTGTTGTTGTTGGTTTAAATGACATAACATTAGAAACATTTTAATGTTAATTAAACCGATTCGTGTTGAAGGAAAGACCACTCTAATTAATGGCGCCCAAACAGGGCATCGTTTTTCTTAATTGTTCTGGAGACAACAGAAGAAATTCGCAAATAACTGAGAATTATGTGCACAAAATATTAAACAAAGCAATTAACCTAATCAGTGTTAAAATGTTGTTGTTGTTGTTATAAGACCACCACAGAAATGGCGCCCGAACAGAGCATCGTTCCTTAATTGTCCCGGAAAGAACCAAAAAAAAAAGACACAAATAACTGATAATTCTGTGAAAAAAATAATAAACAACGCATTTAAAATAATCAGTGGTAAAATATTGTCGTTATAAGACCACCACAGAAATGGCGCCCGAACAGGGCATCGTTTCTTAAATGCTCTAAAATGCACAGCTTTAAATTCAAGGTTTCAGTAGTTGTTGGGTATTTATCGTGAGCTTGCAACAGTTTCCATCTTCCGGATGACCAATTAGTCAACGATATAACATCCTCAGAAATGGCGCCCGAACAAATCATAATTTCATTGCAGAAAGCCGGAATCGGTTCAAAAACCCCAACATCACCTAGGTTTGATTATTTGTTGGGGAATTCTCCTTCGGTTGTGCAGTATCGGCTTTGCGAACATTAATTTGTTGAATGGAAGACCACATCAGAAATGGCGCCCGACTATGACATTGTTGCACTGCAGCAATCTTGAATCGGTCACAAACTCATCATTACTCCTAATTTTTGATATTTGTTAAAGAATTTCGCCTCGGTTTTTTTTTGCAGCATTGATGGTCCCCAAGAGCGAGCAGTCGACGACAAGACCACCTCAGAAATGGCGCCCGAACAAAGCATCCTTTCTTAGTTGCATTGCAAAATGACTGAATCGGTCACCGTCACTCTCGTCACAACCACAACATCACATTGGTTTGATTGTTTATTGCGAAATTCTCCCTATTTCGTGTCTTTCAGAAGAGCAATTGATCAACGACAAGATCACTTTAGAAATGGCGCCCGCTGACATTATCGTTTTTTTAATAGCACTGCCAAAGGTCTGTATCGGTCACAAAAACACCGTCACTCTGGTTTATTAATTTCATAGGAAATTCCTACCACAGAAATGGCGGCATCGTTTCTTCATTGAATTGTAGTAAGGCTGAATCGGTTACGGCCACCATTCAAATTCACATTGGAATTCTGCCACATTTGTGTTAGTTGCTTAGAACTGACGCCCGTTTCGTAATTCAACTGCAGAAAACTCCGAATTGACCAGAAACTCAGAGTTAATCGGTTTTAATTCTTTGGAATTAATATTCAGAACCGACGCCCGATCAGGGTCACGTTTCCTAAATGAACTGAAGAAAACTCCGAATTGACCATAAACTCCGAGTCAATCTGCTTTAATTCTTTGGAATTAATATTCGGAACTGGCGCCCGATCAGGGTCACGTTTCATAATTGAACTGCAGAAAACTCCGAATTGACCAGAAACTCCGAGTCAATCTGTTTTAATTCTTTGGAATTAATATTCAGAAGAATTATCTGTTTTAATTCTGTTTTGATTCGTTGGAATTAATATTCAGAACTGGCGCCCGATCAGGGTCACGTTTCGTAATTGAACTGCAGAAAACTCCGAATTGACCAGAAACTCCGAGTCAATCTGTTTTGATTCTTTGGAATTAATATTCAGAAGAATTATCTGTTTTAATTCTGTTTTAATTCTTTGGAATTAATATTCAGAACTGGCGCCCGATTAGGGTCACGTTTCGTAATTGAACTGCAGAAAACTCCGAATTGACCAGAAACTCCGAGTCAATCTGTTTTGATTCTTTTGTGCGGAAGAACGATAGTGAATCGATGCCCCAATCGGGCGCCATTTTTTTAATTTATTTGGGAAACGCTGCTCCGGGGGATCAATTTGATGGGTTTTACATGATTCTCGTTGTAATGGCATCTATACTTTTTCTATGGGTCACAGCACCGAGTTGGGTTGCCACTCTTTACTGAGGCGACGATCATCCCACGACATATGCCGAAGAGTCAAGCCGGAATATGTTCTGAGGGCCGGAATTGGGACGTAGAGTGGAGTCCTCCTTGCTGCCCGATTCAAAAGCAAGCCTTAGACATAAATGGATGTGATTCAAGCATAATTTTTCTAATATATTTCAAACCCCATAACCGTCTCAGCTGCAGGTATCTTTGATTTCATTGAATTGCCTACCAAACATCTGAATAATCTCTCGACTGAATTGCTTGCATTTAAAGCCTCCCCCACCGATCGCAAATTCTCCCCTGGAAGTCTTAGTAAATCATTTCCTACCACTCCCCAGAACGATGTTAAACATTTTATGTGATCTCAACGAACTCATCAACACCAGCTGTCACTCTGCACAGTTCTATAACTTCCAAATTTGTTGAAGAACATAATCACGTATCCACTTTTAAAGCGATAAAAATCGCAATATCTCGTCAGTGAACATTTTTTCAGTTGTTGTCTTAGTAGTTTGGGCATAACAAACAAACGTACGTACAATGAAAACAAGGCACATAAAATGAATTTCCTTTTCCACAGCGGATATGAAGACACAATGTTTTGTATTCGTTCTTAGAGCAAAACATCATTAAAATTAAATTTCAGTTATTCACTCATACTTACTCGTCGGTCTGACGTTGCCATTGGTTCTGCCACATTTGTTTTCTTTGCTCAAGGACTGCTGACAGTCTTCTTATTCATCGTCGTCGTCGTCGTCGACATTATCATCGGTTTCTTTTTATGGTGTTCACTGTTTACACCCAAAAATCCATATGTGTGTCTGCTCCTTGCGGTGGCCCCTTTGGGAGGTTCTGGAATTCGATTGTTGTGAATTACTTTCCGTTTTGGCAGAGAGTCGTCGTCGTTGTCAAGCATCATTGATTTCTTAACCATTGGTTTTCGCATGATTGTCGTCGCCACCACCACAAACCATATGGCGACAATGGTTAGCCAATATGGTTCTCGTAATGATTCATTCATTTCATTCCATTCAATTCACCGCATGTGTAAGTAAGAACTGATTGGTGAAACAAAAAAACACAAAAAACAATTTCATATTGTCGTTGGTTTTTTTTTAGTGCTGGCGAATTGTTTCCCAATAAAAGAATTCAAAATTCTTAGTCAGTATTCAGATTCAATAGGAAGTTCATTCATTTATGGCGGATTGCGAATGGACATTTAGTATAGAAAAGTTGACAAATTAGTGGAGACACGTTTAATAGTGTACAGACGATACACACAGAAGTCACTTGTAATCACACAGAAGAAATATTTTATTCGGAAAAAGTTACTTCTGAAGTTGAGAAGAAGTTCTCTACCAATAATTGTCCCCTATACATTTACGATTGTACGAACACTTTAGGCTGCTTATAAGTTATTCTCTAGGTCTAATGCAGTTCATCTTTATTGAAAATGGAGTTACTCTACTTGAACTTTCCAATTATTTGAACAATAGCCAGGTTTCTACGCAGTTAAAACTCATTCGAAGGACCATCTTAAAAGCACGACATTTATGGTTTGAGTTGTCATATATATTTTTTAGAATGTTAAGGAAAGTTGCTGTTTGCAGTCGTGCTTAATTAATTACTTTAACGGTTAACGTTGGATTTTCGGAATTTCTTGTCGTCTCGAAGGACCATTTTTCTTATCGAAAGGATTCCGAATATCCAACGTATCATATCATGTGGAAGACTTTGCACTGATCGATTCCTCGTACCCAAAACCTTTCTCAATATATTTTGTCTCCCTTAATGCCGAGTTTACACAATGTTTTTCGCAGTGTTTATTCTTTAGGAAGAAAAATCTAAGTTTAGAATCATCACGTCATCACAATAAAGCATTGATATTTAAGAAGTCTGCAGTTCGCATTCTCAGCGGTAATCGCCGCGTGTATTTTTTTTTTTTTTTGACTAACACTCAGGGCGATGGGAAGAAGAAGGGTATTGGAGGGAGGAAAGAGGGAGTAGTTTTTGTTGACGTTGGCCTTGAATTTGATAATGTCATAGCAGGCAGGAAAAACACTTGTTGGAAGATTATTCTACATGCGAACAGTTCGGCTGAAGAACGAATTTTCTCTATAGTGCGTCGTTCGGTCAACCGGCTATTTGACAATGAACGGATGAGAGGGGTTGGGGTTCTTTACAGCGAAAACCTTTCTAAATATTTTGTAGTCTGTAGCGTTTTTATTGTCTGTGGCGTTTCTGTAGTCTCTGGCAGTTCTTTTGAAAGTCCATCTCGAAGGACCATTTTTAAGTGCTTGCACCACATGTGTACACTGGTCATATAAAGCAACACATTTACTAATGGAAGACATGGACGTGAAAACAAGTATTCCAACAAATATCAGTCATTAATCGTAACATGTAAATAATTGCCTTGTGGGTCACTAATGCTCCAACCGGGATAGTTCCACTTCCTATGGACTTGATGTTGACCCCAGACCCGTTTGATATCGACACTGTCTAACAGTCTGAGGTCCATGCAATAGAATTTGAAAATGCCTTAGCTTTTTTACTTGTAAAGTCGCCGGAATTTACGAGGTCGAAACTATGGCAAAAAAAAGATTTGATTTTCTTACCAGTAAACGAACCCGTATTTGCTGTGTGATAGCCGTACCACTCAACGGCCGCCTTTGGATATCACTGAAGTATTTTATGGACTATGAACAGTGGCAGAGAGATTGGGGGCCGATAAGGTCATCCGGCTCGAAGGACCATATTTAAGACATTCACCCATCACTTGGTAGGGCTAAGGGGCCTACGATTGCACTACTTGGGACGGGTTAGGACTGCTCTCTTGCTGGAGTGTGGACCTTTGGCTTGGTATGTAACCATAGGACACGAGAGGGGTAGGATTTCACTACTTTCCCTGGGAGAAGTTATCTCATTAAATCAGAATTCGAATTGGCATTGGTGAAAATGGCCAAGGACTCTTTCAGTGGGACACTGGCCGTCAGTGGTGCACCATGGAAGTTTGTTCGTCAGTTATAAATCATATTACGACCATGCTTTGAATTTACATATTGTTTTTTTTAATGATTAGAGCCTAGAAAGTATCTGTTTCCCCTTCACCCCAGCCATCGAGTACCTACTCTCACGCTTTCTTTCGTTTGCTACAAAATGGTACCAGTGTCGCCATCGCATAATTTCGAATCAAATCAAATAATTGAATCTAATTTTCAACGAAAACGTGTTTGTTTTTCTTTTGTATACATAATTGTCACAGCCTTCAGAATTCATAACCAGCACATGGGGAAAGTATCCCATTTCCCACACACAAACACACACAATTCATTGCAACGAATAACAATTGTAATTAATGTTTCTTCCTCGGCTGCCGTTATTGTATTAACACCACAATTCGCATATCATCGTGTGAAGTTTTGCGCAACAAACAAAAAAAAAACAGAACAGAAGGAAAGAAAGAAATTATTCATAAATCTGTTGCTGATAAGTCGAGACAGAGCCAGCCGAAGAAATGAGAAAACAAGAAAACGTAAAGAATTGTTGCCAGTATTTTAATAAGACATAATTTGTAATTTCAGTATGCGTGTGTGTGTGTGAAATTTTTAACCAGCCATCACACCACTCGTTTTGTATCCGTATCCGTATCTGCTGATCTGCTGGCAAGTATGTGTGGATGTGGTTAGCAATTATGCCATAAAAAAAATTATTTAAAAACCCTACATATTCTTGTGTACTTAAACCGGAAAGAAATGGTAACAAAACGGAAAATATAGAAATAAACTGCGACACGTAATGCATGAAAATACGTAAATAAGAAATGAGACGACTTTTTGGCTTCACTTCGCGATGGCCAACGTGGCTATCTGCGAATATTGAAGACATTTTACTTCAGGGGTGACAAGGTTGGAAGTTATCTTGTTCGGTTTGAATTAGGACCTATTTTAGTTTTAGAGTTTTGCTAGTAATTTTCACATAAAAATCGAAATTCGAAACAAAACCGCCAAAAATAAATTGGGTCCTATATTCACTCGATCATTTGGGGTCTAAGTTCATAATGAACATAAGCTCCAGGAAAAATATGACATTGAGCTGCAAAGAAATGGATAGAAATTCGTGTTGTTGTTCCACGTATAATTGTTGGGGCCATTTTTTTCAATTTGGTTTGTATTTTCGTGGAGCTTAATTTCATTCCGCCCTTTCCTCCTTGCAAATGCCGGTGACGGCTCTATGAAAACTACACCAAATGAAAAATGCCCCTAAAAAACTTAGGAATTCCCCATAAATGAAAAATCTCCCCAAAAGCCGAATATGAAAATTTCCCCAAAAATTCGGAAAAATCCCCCCGAACAATTTATGAAAAATTACCCAATTCAAAATCCCCCAAATATTATGGAAAATACCCCAAAAACAATAAATTTTTCAACAAAAAAAATTTTTTTTTATTATGAAAAATTTGTTTTTATATTTTTTAGGTGATATTTAATATTTGAAATTTTTTCATAATTTTTAAGTAATAATTCATTTTCTGTTTCCTCAATATTTTTCATTTTTTTTTTGTTTCCTGAAAATTAAAAATTTGGGCAATTTTTTCTTTGAATCCTGAATCATATTTTTATTTTATGATGTTTTGTTTTAACCACATTTGAAAAATGACCCCAAAATGTTATATTGACCACAACAAGACGGTGGGGTGATTTTTCATATTTTGCTGGGGCCCTGGTTCATTTTGAAACTAGAACGATAAGGGAAATGCATACGCTACATGCGTAGTGTACTAAAAATTGTTGATTCTTCTTCTTTCGTTAAGTGCTGTCACAATTGAACTGTGGTTTGAACGATTAAACTGCGTTTAAACTTGAATTTGATGTTTAACTTCAGTTTAAACGAAGTTCACATTTATTGGGCCCAAGACAGAAGATAGCGGCTACATTAAATACATTGAATATTTGGACTTGCGAAAGGTATTCAGGCCATGGAGGCCGCTGTGTGACCAATTCAAAGAAGAGTTGGCCAATAATCACCCGCAAGCCGTTGTCTCATCGTCAGTGAAACAAACGACTATTTTGAGGACCTTGCGAGAAAGTGTTGTTGTTGCAAGCATTGATTCTTTTGAGGTAATTTGAGGACCACTTTTTGGGACATATTGGGCGGTATCTCAGCCACAACTTGACGAATGTTGGTTCTTATGTGCTCAAGAGTTAAAGGTTTATCTGCATAAACACGGTCTTTCGCGTAGCCCTACAAAAAAAGTCTAATGGTGTCAAATCGCATGATCTGGGTGGCCAGTTGATGTCGCCACGAGGAGAAATTACGCAGCCAGGAAATGTCTCTTGCAATAAAGCCATGTTCGCTCGAGTTGTGTGGCATGTGGCACCGTCTGGTTGAAACCACATATTCTCCAAGTCGTATTCTTCAATAGAAGGCAAAAAAAATCGGTTATCATACGACCGTAACGCTCCGAATTGACGGTCGCAGTGTTTCCCTCGTCGTTTTCGAAGAAGTAAGGTCCAATCACACTTTCGGACCAAAGAGCGCACCAAACAGTGACTTTTTTGTGAATATAATGGCCTCTCTTCAATTACTTGAGGATTCTCAGAACCCTAAATACGACAATTTTGTTTATTAACATACTCACCGAGTGAGAAATGTGCTTCATCCCTGAAGAAAATTTTGTTCGAATAATCCCCGTCCACTTTCACTTACAGCAGCGATATTTTCAGCGGAACAAGCGAAACGGTGTTGCACAGGCCTTACAATATCTGTAACCGCTTCAGTCTCTTCAAATTTCTCCACAATTTTGCCAATTGCTTTCGTAGTTGGGCGATTATGTAAACCATAATCTCCTCTTAAAGCACGATATGTGGTTGTGCCAGAATCACCATTTTTGTAGTAGGTTTTAATAATTTTTTACGTGTTATAGTTAAGCGATCCATTTTCGTCAATGTCAGACTTCCAACTGGAAAGAAAAAAAAATTGGTGTAACAACTTATTTTGACAGATGTCGAATTTTTGGGGAATTTTTTATGAAATGGCCAATGAAAAATTCCCAATTTTTTTTATTTTCGGGGATATTTTCTTTTTTTTTGTAATGTTGTTTTTTCGGGGGTATTTTTTATAATATTAGGGGGATTTTGCATTGGGTAATTTTTCATCAATTGTTTGGGGGATTTTTCAGAATTTTTTGGGGGAAATTTTTCATATTGGGTTTTTGGGAGGATTTTCATTTATTTTGGAGAATTCTTCATTTAGGGAATTTTTTTTTTTGCGGGCATTTTTCAAATTGCCCTATTTTTTTTGAACTTTCTTATATCCATTATCAACTGTAGAATTTTCATGTTCTTTTTGGCTGTTTGTTACCAGGATTATGTGAGAAACTCCCTACTACACCATGACAGCGCTTATAGGCTAACTACACCCTCGTAAAATATCTATTTTATTCATAAAGTCATGTATGTCGTTATCCAAACGCCAGTAAGAGTTCTCCACTGAACGAAATAGATTGTCTTTCGCTTACCTGACCGATCGTTTTCCGTTTGGGAGATGTTCGACGGTACAGTTTCAAATCAAATTAATATCTCTGTTCTTAGATCCATCTAATGATTTTTGCGATATGATTGACTTTACAGCTACTTCCAGTCTTTGGCATTTTCCATAAATTTTTGTTTTTTGGGGTCTTGCGATTTTATCCATAACTTCTATTTATATAACTCAGATTTTGGAAAAACGAACCTTCCATAATTCTTTGGTTAATCCCCACTTAGTAAATCATCTTTCAGTAATTTATTTATTTTTTCTTTTTCCCCCTCAGAGCCTTGGTGTCCTTTAAAATATTAAAAAAAAAATTTCGGCTTGAACTGTGTCCTACATTCGTTTCCACCGATATGTGCCCAATGTCTATCGGTTCACTCTCATTTGCCATTCATTCCTACACATCATGACAGAAACATGAATATGCAACCAGAAAAAATAGGTAATCTAGTTAAGGTAGTCATACGTACGTGTATACGTACGTACGAACGTACGGCGACGTGTACATCAAAGAGGGAAAAACGAGAGATTAAAAACAGAACCAGTAAACAATAAACACAAGTGGGCAGGCATATTGCATATTATATAAAAGCAACAACAGCAACAAAATAAACAATGACAACGACAACGACAACAAAGCGGATGAACGAATGTGATGCCAGCGGCAAAAAAGAAGGGGTAAAGTAAGGCCTTCCAGGTGGTCCATCAGGAGACGAACATCTTACCTGGTGACTTCACTTGCCAGGCCTGCCTTAAAAAAGGAACTCTGTAATGTTTGTGGAATTTTTCTGAATAAAAACGGAATGGGAATTACTTACTTATTTCCCTTAACATTCCATGAAGGAACAGACGGAGAACTTCTCTCGAATCAGTGAGCTGTGTACGATACAATTTGTATACTCACTGACCGGGATCTACTGTTTAAAGGCGGCTCCGAACGGCGAATGGTTTTCTAGAGAAGTTTTACATGGCTTAGAGATTACTCTCTTACTCGTAAAGTCGCCAACATTTACGAGGTGGAAACAGCCGCTGAAAAATGTTTGATGGTCTTACCCGGTTTCGAACTTGGGTTCTCCTGTTTGATAGCCGCACACACTACCTACCGAAATAATTGGCTACAATATCGACAGACATGCCTTCTTTTGTCATATCCAGGGAAGTCCTTCTGGAATGTCTACTTTTAGAAAATGTTAACCCATTACTGCCTGTCCAATACATGGGCTCGTACGGTTTCTAGGAATTGGTGAAAGAGCGTGTTTTGTATCAGCATCCCCTGCTACAAACACTTGCACCTCTGGCTTTGCGAGTATGTTTTGTGAATCTGATTGGAGCGCCCTGTTCCTGGGCAAGGCCTTGTGAATTCTCCCGCTGACAATGTACACATACGGAAGAAATGCGAAATGCATGAAAAGAATTTTTCAAAACGCCTCTGGTTTAGATACACAAAAAGAACATGTTTTTGCAATTGGAGAAATTATTGTTTATTAAAGTACAAATATTTGTTTACACTCAAGAGAAATGGTACGTAGAAGATGGAGGGGAAAATGGCAGAATGTAAATTATAAGCACAGACCTTAGTTCCCTGAAGGAACACTATATAATTTGTATACTCAGTGACCGGGACCCATTGTTTTTAAAAGCAGTCGCCGACCGGCTTAGAGATTAGTCTCCAACTCGTAAAGTCGCCGGCATTCACGAGAGGGAAACACTGAAAAATGACCAGTGTTACCAGAACAATAACCTGGTTTTGCTTTGTGATAGTCGTATAAGAGACGTCCACAGTCTTCAATTATTATTAAATTTTCTCAGAATTATTATATATTAGGGTGGAGTGAAATTCAAAAAAAAAAACCTCGGAAAGAGATGTAGTCTGGGGTCCTAATGAGGGGAAAAATAAAGAAAAAAAATTTTAGGGGTCGCGCCACTCCCTCGAAATTTGGAAATTATCGCTATTTTGGCGTTGATTTTAGAAAAATCCTAAAAAGTTTTATGTCAATTAATGTTTGCAATAGCGTAAACAATGAAATAAGGGCATGAAAAAATTTGAAAACAATTTTCTCATTGTTCAAAAATTTCAAAAAGTAAAATAAGTCAAAATCGTCCCTTCTTCAGAAAATTGACTGAACAATGAAATCGCCACCAAAGCTACAAATATTAGTCGATTATCCTCATATTTGCCTCAAATACTTTTGTTTGGGCACTGAACAAGCTCAAACTTTTAAATTTCGAATAAGTTAAGTCGTTAATTTTTAGGATTTTTCTAAAATCAACGCCAAAATAGCGATAATTTCCAAATTTCGAGGGAGTGGCGCGACCTCTAAAAATTTTTTAAATTTTTTTTCTTTATTTTTCCCCTTATTAGGACACCGGACTCTTTCCGAGGTTAACTTTTTCAAATAAAAAAAAAAAGCATGTTTTCACTCCACCCTATTATATATTCCAACCTTAGCTGTTGGTATCTTGTTGATAATTAAACAGCTGTTGATTTCATGTACACGTCAGATTTTTTTTTTTTTGAAGTTTGAAGTATAAAGCTTGTAGTGGTCTGTGTGAAAGCATTTCGACCGATTTTTAACCCTTTTTCAGTGATCCAATCGAGCTGATTTTTGGCAGGCAGACTCGTGGAAATGTCTGTATCACGTCAAATTTTTTAAAAAATAGATTTTTATCAATTCTCAGTTTTTCCTAATTTTTTTTTAAATGGTTATCGTTTTTTTTAAGGTTTCAATTCAAAAAACATTTTTTTTTCGTAACGCTTAAGTAGTTTAAAAATTTGGGGTCTCTTCAAGTTATGCTAAGAAAAGTGAAAAAAATATTTTTTTTTTCAAAAATAATAAAAATTGGGTAAAATCTGAGAAGTGATAAAAATCTATTCTTTAAAAAATTTGACGTGATACAGACATTTCCACGAGTCTGCCGGCAAAAAATCAGCTCGATTGGATCACTGAAAAAGGGTTAAAAATCGGTCCAAAGGCTTTCACACAGGCCACAACGAGCTCCATACTTCAAACTTAAAAAAAAAAAAATCTGACGTGTACATGAAAATCGCCGATACACTTGTATTTTTATTTTTTCCCCCCTTTCCGAAAAAGTAAATTTGGTTCATAGGACAGAATGTGTGTAACACGGTGTTATGCTTCCACATCGGTCTTGAACTCTACCCACAATTGTTAACAACTATTTTCTTCGAGTGTCCATGTCAACAACATCTTGTTAAACTGTTGACTAACCTCTTCTTTTGTTTTTTTTTCTTCTTCTTAGTTATTCTACTTATTTTAGTTTTCTTCATTTTTTTCCCCTTTTGCTCTTGTACTTTAAAGACAATCCCAAAATAATCGGGTTGGTTTATTAGAATTAGAATCATAAGCCACATTTGGTTGTTTAAACTTTTGAAAATCATCCATCCGTCCATCCGTCCATTTACAAAACGGGGTCATAGCATTTTGCTAAGCAAATATTCTGTTGTTTGTTGTTGTTGTTGTTGTTGTTGTGCCCCTCCTAGCACTAAACCAATTTGGTTTTGATCATAAACCCATAAACGGCAAACAAGAACCATAAGCTCATCATAAATGGAATTTATTTCTTTGTTTCATGTTTGATGTTTCAATATTTCGTAATTAGGCAAATAAATTATAATTTAGGAGGTCTACTCAGTTTTATGGGCCCCAATGTGTGTTTATAACTTGTTAATGTCAGAGGAGAATGTGGACCACTGGCACATATGAGGAGTTTATGATATATTGTCATTGAATTATAAATTGTCTTTCATAGATTTTTAAAAGTTTTTGAGAGGGAAAGTGGAGCAGATTTTAAAATAATTGAGATTAACTGGAGGGGAAAATATTTAAAAAAAAAAAAACACGACTTTATAAACAAATTCATTAGGAATTAGAATCTTAATATATATTTACCCTCGACACTGATTCACTGACTCTGTCACGCAGTACGTAGGAATTTAAATAGGCATTCTATAATTTTCTATAAATAATAATAATAAAAAAAATAATATTTTTTTTTTGTACAGAAATTGTGTTTTCCCCAAATTTTTTTTTTACAAATTTTTTTTTACAATTTTTTTTACAAAATTTTTTTTTCAACAAAAATTGTTTTTCTTACAAAATTTTTTTTTACAAATAAATTTTTTTTTTTCAACAAAATTTTTTTTTTCCAGAAAATTTTTTTTCCTCCAAAAATTTTTTTTTTCAACAAAAATTTTTTTTTTAACAAAATTTTTTTTCCATATTTTTCCAAATTTTTTTTTCAACAAAAATTTTTTTTTTCAGAAAAATTTTTTTTTCCAACAACATTTTTTTTTGAACAAAATTTTTTTTCCATATTTCAACGGGCGCCATAGGCGCAGTAGAACTTACTAGTTTAAAAATATTTAGAAAGGTTTGGTTTGGATAACTGCTAGGCTTGCGAGAACTATGGGAAATCATTGCAAATGGGAACCGATAAAGAAGTGTGGCAGCTTCAGAAACGGATCCATATACCCTGTCTGCAATCAAACCATACACAATATTTTTGAAGCCTTTTTTAAAACATTTCTAGTTTTTCAAAAATATAAATAAATCCATGATGTCAAGCAAGTGACCTTAAGCATAAAAAAAAACATTTGTTGTGGGTCTTCTCGAATGAAAAGGTCTATGCATAGATGAGACCGGGGAAGCGCTAGCTCTCTAATCTAACTCTGTGAATGAGTTGAAAAAAAACCAAAATGAGTCTCTAGAGCAACAAGACTGAAGTCCTCCTAGCAAGTTCATGCTTTCTAGTTCATTTTTGCATCAATTCAATTGACTCATTGGATCCAACTTCTTTTCCACGGTTTTCTCACTTTTACCTTTCACTTCAGAACAATTTCGTGTCAATATCGCACACAATTACCATAAATTCAACTAAATGTCATAAATTATCTAATTCGATTTTGTTGTTCCTATTTTGTCGTTGCGATTTTATAGTTTAGTCGTTTTATGGTTAATTAAAACGCTTGGTTTAGCACGCGAAATGCGACAAGAAGTGTTGGATGTTTGGTGGGGTTTCCTTGGTGAGCGGCAAACAAAACAAAAATACACAAAAATTCCAAACGTGTTGAGAATGTCAATTTCGGTAATTGTCTTCCATACCAAACGCCCTAGAGTCTCCCTCCCCACCCTCGTAGTAAAAGTTCTTTGTTACACTTTGGTTTTGTCAGAGAAAATTATGCAACAACACAGCACAACTTTTTTGTGGTGACCAAAAAAGTGTACCTTGTTTTTGCCAATTAACCGTAAAGCTGAGAGGTGATTAAAGCACAACAGTAACTTCCAAGAGCGCGTGATGTACAGCCATCCAACTGATTGAGACATGTCAATCAATCAATAACCGATATGGTCTGCAATGGACACAATCAAAGTGTAAAGATAGTCAGTATCGTTATCCATACCGTCATCACAATCTCGGTAATCATTATCTCCATCATCGCCTCCATATCGCACGATCATTCTGCTTGTCATGTATCGATTCCCCCCCTTGTGGGATATCGCCAATGTTCATTACATCGTGTAACATTCAAAAGTGATTAAACTTTCATCAATCCAATTTACACATAATAAATAAATAAATAAATGATTACATCGATAAACAACAACAAACAGCAGCAACCGCAACCGGCAATCCAAAACTAAATTGATTAAACGATACACAATTACACCAACAAAGTGCACATCACCGGCCGTCATTAACAGCCACTTGGCCACCACCAGCCACCAGTCCAGTGCAATCGAATCGAAGCCCAGTGTTTCTTTGCTGCTGCCCGCTGCCCACACAGTTGAAGTTGTAAGCGAACGTTGGATGGACGGATGTGCCGGTACAATTGTACGTGAAAATAAAAATAAAACCAACAACAACTTTAAGTACATCACTTAAGCGAAGACATTAACAACAACCACTGATGATCTTGAGGCGGATCAGACACCCTACCCATGGAAACGTATAGAACTAAGCGAACAGAGAGAAGGAAATTGTTCAGGCCCCTGGAGGGACTTGAGAGATGGGATCGATTGAAACCACAGCAATGTATATCAAGATACGTTTTTTTTCAGGAGAGCCGTTTAA
This sequence comes from Hydrotaea cyrtoneurina, assembly GCA_958296145.1. NCBI lineage: Eukaryota > Metazoa > Arthropoda > Insecta > Diptera > Muscidae > Hydrotaea > Hydrotaea cyrtoneurina. The sequence continues at coordinate 41,754,436 of OY282514.1, read as the reverse complement.
AGTTTTCATTTGCATCTTATAGGGAACAGATCCCGAATAAACTGAAGCCCTGACATATGTATGTACAGGGATTTCCTACAAGAGTTGTTTTTTTTCAAAGAAAAGTGAAATTTTTGGAGACAAAATGATCGGATGTTTATTTCATAATAATAATGAAAAACAACATCAGTCAAATGGCCACCACGACCACAATTACAGGACCATATCCTTTTCATGAAAAGTTTCCATAACCAAATCGCAAAGTGGCTGTCCTCTGTCCTCGATAGCCTCACAAATTCTATCTTTGAGGTCTGGAATCGACGCTGGGCTGTTGGCGTAGATCTTATCTTTCACGTGGCCCCAAAGAAAGAAGTCGCACGGTGTTAAATCCGAAGATCTCGGTGGCCCATTGAGATCACCTCTTCGAGAGATTACACGGTCCGGAAACGTTTCCCTTCAAAAAGAGCAATGGTTTCGTTGCTTGCGTGACACGTAGCTCCGTCTTGTTGAAAGTAAACGTTGTCCAGATCAATATCGTCCAACTCCGACCATCAAAAATCATTAATCATCTCTCGATAGCGCAATCCATTCACCGTAACTGTTGATCCAACCTCATTTATGAAAAAGTAAGGTCCAATGATCGAACCTCACCATAAACCGCACCAAACAGTCACACATTGAGGATGGAGAGGCTTCTCTACAATAACTCTTGGCTTTTCCGATCCCCAGATGCGACAATTTTGCTTGTTGACGTAGCCACTGAAATGGAAATGGGCCTCATCAGTCAAAATGATTTCTCCATGGAATTCCGGATCATTTAATCAGTAAATGAGCGATATGGTTACTCCGCGAACGGACTCTCAGACATATATAAGGGGTAAATGGGTGAACACATCCAGTGGAAATATTTGCAAGTCCTGCTCACAAAAAATTACCTTCTTACAACTAGCAAGACCTCCATTTGCTCGTACTCCACAGGACCATCTTTGCACAAAGAAAAATGAACCCGCTCAAATTTTCGTATTACATCTCTATGTAGGGTCGTAAGGAAAGCTTCACCTTAATCCCTCACTGAAAAAAACAAAAAAAAAACCTACTCAAATTGATCTTCTACATTTGATCTTCATATTGCACCCGGTATAAATTTACTGAATTCAACAATTGCTTACTTATTTTAAGTCCGAAAAATGTTCAAGCTTACAAATGTAAAGGGTGTTTTTTATTGAGGTATAGAACTTCGAATTGAAATAAAACACAAGAAAATCGTTTTAATGGCCATCAATTTGGCTTTATTGGAAGGATAATTTTATGCCATTAATGTTTAAATATGATTTCGGGCATGTGGCCGCCGCGCCTGGCTCGAATAAAGCCAATTCTACAGGTCCAATTTCACTGAACAAAATTTTGTGATGAAAATCAGCATCGAGATGAATCTCATTTTCGGCCCATACACCAAAATCACGACGCATTGCATGGTCTCGCGGCTTTAATTCTTGCACAAGCTGGATCTTGTAAGGTCGCAAGCCAAGATCTTTGCGCAAAATCTTCCATAAAGTTGATGGACAAAGCTCCAATTGCTGTGCACGGTGGCGAATCGATTCATTCGGACGGAGCTTGCGGTGAACTTCGCGAACTGAACCATTACTTTCGAAATAAATTTGCACGATTTGCAAGCGTATTACTGTAACATGGCTGAGAGATTTCTTTCCCACTAACTATTTACTCCTCATAAGTCTTGATTTTAGTTTGTTTTAGAACTTGATTTTGTAAGAATTTTTTTTGGGCGGTCATTGTAAATTTTTGAGTGCCTTCTTCGAACGTTCCCTGTAAGTGGAAGTCCCTCTTATCAACAATCAGAAAAATTGCATTAAGAATTGTGATTCCCATTTAATCTTATATGAGGATATTTTTTGTTATCTGTGTAGCAATGCGAATAATCCGCACGTTTTTCCCTTAACATTTCATGAGGGACTAGACGTGGGCTACTTGTCTCAAAACAGTGAGCTGTGTACGATTTAATTTATCTACTCGCTCACCTAATCTATAATGATTTTCTAGAGAAGTTTTACATGGCAGAGCAATTATTCTCCCACTGGCAAAGTCGTGGGAACTGCTGGTAAACTTCCAATTATATGAACCTAGGTTTGCTGTGATGTATGTTACTACACCAAGGACGTCAATAATCCTACATTATTATAAAATTTTACCAGAATAATCACTGTTATATATTCCAACCAAGCGCCCCGGTAGGCGAGTTGGTAGCGTGCTTGCCTATCAGCGTGGGGGTTGTGGGTTCGATTCCCACCAGAGGCTTTGGTCTGTCGCTGCAAAAAATCAAGCCAAATAGTCTTTGTCACTCGGTTTATCCTTGGACCCAAAAATTAGAATATAAATTTACTTTGTATTGTAATTAAATAAAATAAAATAAAAATAAATAAATAAAATAATATTCCAACCATAACTGTTTGATATTTTTGAACAACCTGTTGATATTTCCAAACACTTGTGCTAAGCATATTTTCAAGACAAGTTATGTTCCGCAACAGCTCGCTAATTCAACAGGAATCGAGGAAGAAGAAATTACCAAATTCGTTTGAAATAATGATTTTTCCATGACTCTGACTACCTGTTGATATTTTCTCACAATTTTTGATGTTTTCGCCACTGATTGCAGCCGCTTGTTAATATTTTCATCCACCGGTTGATATATGCAAAGATTCTGGAATTCTGGTTTAAAATGCCAGCGGAGGCCACTACAAAACACAGACGATAATTTTAATCAAATCAAAGATCCAACACGCTACTCCAGACTTTAAGACGGTCAGTGCGACAGCTATGTGACTTCGAGAACCTTTCCTCTTTCCGATCGCCAAGAGTATGTGTTTACGACAGAAATCGTTTATAAAATATTTGGACTTGTATTGGACGAACTGTCCAAAAACTCTGCATTCTTAAGGCTTCCTATTGTGTTCGTACCACTACAATTAGCATCCAACTTGCAATTGACAACGATCTCTTTCCGATCTCCCAGAAGAACTGGTCGCTGTTGACTTATATTGGACATTCGGGAAACGAAATCTCGTAAAAGGGCTAAGACTGTAGCACTTATATTTTGAAATACTTTAAAGTTCCTTTTTCGCGACACTCTTGTCTTAACCAGTCACCACTTTGTGTGTTCATTACTCAGCCACTCCCTGTGGTCGTTGGACATTCAACTGAACGTGCGCTTCAAACGCTTTTCCATGTGATTGTCTAGCCATGGCCCATCAATATTTCTTTCCTTTCTCTAAGCAACACACACACATCCACTGTTTACCACCTGTGTCGTCTTTTAAAGGAGACCAGTTTCTGTTTTTATTCACCAAAAAAAAAAATTTATGCATTTTCACGGTCCATAAAAATGTGAATTTTTTTCTCTATCTCTCATCTTCTTATTAAAATGGAAACTGTCATTATGCCATATAATTTTCGGGCAAAAAAAGAAGAAGAAGAAAAAACCTGCATCATCATAATTTTATGTGTTTTATTCATTATTTTGGGGAAAACCAACCAAAAAAAACATTTGCAATTTAATCAAATAAATTGTTCAAATGGAAAAAAATGCACATTTCATTGGCGAAATGTATGGGAGACATACACTCGAAACAAAATGTGTGTTCAAATGAAGGAGTATTGGAAACCCAACGTTACATTTTCACTAGGGCGTACCTCAAAAAAAAAGTTCGCCGTACACCTTCGAATATGAAGTATTATTGAAAGGTAGTTTCAAAAAATATTTTTTATTTTTTTATGCCGAACGTAGGGGTCGCGCTTTTACATTTTTCTATATAACTTCTGCACGGATTTTAAAGTGTACATCGATGTTTTTGTCTCGACGAGGCCGATTTTTTTGTCTTTGAAGTCATTGAGCTCAAGCACCCCCTTCTGGTACTTACCCATCATATCTCAGTTGCTACTACCCTAATGTACCACTCTAATATCAGAAAATTAAAGCTCGCATAAAATCATGAAACTCTTCCCAAGGAAGTATGTCGATTTTCCCAGCAGAAAAAGTGTCGTCGAGACAAAAACATCGATGTATCACACTTTAAAATCCGTTTATAAATGCAGAAGTTATATAGAAAAATGTAAAAGCGCGACCCCTACGTTCGGCATAAAAAAATAAAAAAAAAAATTTTGAAACTACCTTTCAATAATACTTCATATTCGAAGGTGTACGGCGAACTTTTTTTTTTTACTTGTAACCTGGTACGCTCTAATTTTCACCCATGTTAAAGAAATCAATTAAGAAATAGAAAATCTACTTCAAACTTCTTATGATTCCGAGTCACTTTGGTATTTTGTAGCTCCAATGCATATATAAAACAGGTGGTTGGGAATGCTAAGAACCTAACCAATTCTACGGATCCACTTATAAATCACACTACCACTGGCACTCTCATCCAGGACATACTACATTGAATTTAATCAATGGACATAAATACAAAATTAAATGAAATCATCGTCATTGTTTGAAGACCAGAGAAAACTCCTTTTATGCAGTTAATTTCAACAGATGCAAAAAGAGCGCCATACTCTACCCAACATTTTACATATAGATGGCGCCAATGGAAATTAGGGTATTTTGTATAAACCACGGCTCTGCATTGGATATCACCAGATACAAGACTCTGTAAAAATAGATGATGTAACTCACGATCACACTCTTGTAAAATGTTCACAAATAGATGGCGCCACTCCAGAACAGGGAGGGCGACTCGCTGAATATGCATGTGCCTGAGCCACGACACTACATTGAATATTACCAGCTTCAATTAGAGCTTCAATAGACTTTCTGAAAATAGAAACGAAATACACTACTATCCTCAACCAACACTTTACATATAGATGGCGCCTCGGGAATACTCTGACCTCAGTTCCCTAAATATTCAATTGTAAAAGCCACGGCACTGTATTTATTATCACCAGCTGCAGGAATAGCTTCAACAAGCTGACACAAAAAAAAACGAGACAAAAAGTGACTCACTGTCATGTCCAGTCCAAGAATTCAAAAACGGGAACTGCTCACTGAATATTCATTTGGTTATTCAATAGGCAGAAAATTTAAAAATTTGCGTATAGGTGGCGCCACGGCAAAATTAATAGGAAGACTCGCTTTGTGACATCCAGGGCACCGCAGGGAGACTTTAAACCACATTTACGTTGTAAAAAAGGACAAGTTTATATTTTTACATGCAAATTCACTACTTAATATTGGATGTGCTAAAATGGGAAATCCATTAGAAAAAGAAATGTATTTTGAAAAACCCTAAAATCGATCTTCAACTGATATCTAAATCGATGTGCGGTTCGCTGCCTCACATTGTAAGAGTGTGATCAGCAGACTTACTAAAAACAGAATATGTAAAGTAAAGTGTTTAAAGGGTAAAGTAAAATGTATTGGTGACATATAGATGGCGCCACTTGAAATCTCTAAATATGCATTCGCTGAATATGCATTTCTGAAAGTCGCGTTATCAACTGCAAGAACAGTTTTAATTAACTTACCGTATAAATAAAACAGTCTATAAGTTAACACCTCTCGCTCGTATAGTATTGACATATTGATGGCTCTTAGGTCGACATTTGTTGACTTACCCTATATCCATATAAAGGGTGTTTTTTATTGGGGTATAGAACGTTAAGTTGGCATCACTTTTTTAACTGGCGGCCATTTTGTCAGCTGTCAAGTGATTAATATTTAGTTTGGTTTGCCATTTCATCATGAACAGGTTGACAAAAGAACAACGCTTGCAAATCGTGCAAATTTATTTCGAAAGTAATGGTTCAGTTCGCGAAGTTCACCGCAAGCTCCGTCCATTTTATGCCATTACATCCACAAAAACTGACTGTTTGGTGTGCTCTATGGTGCTCTATGGTCATTGGGCCATACTTCTTCCGAAATAATGCTGGAGAGTCAGTTACCGTTAATGGAGACCGGTATAGAGCCATGATAACCGACTATTTTGTTCCCGAATTGGATGGCATGAATGTGGATGAGTTGTGGTTCCAACAAGTGGTTGAAAATTGGACCTGTAGAATTGGCTTTATTCGAGCCAGCCGCAGCGGCCACATGTCCGAAATCATATTTAAACATTAATGGCATAAAATTATCCTTCCAATAAAGCCAAATTGATGGACATTAAAACGATTTTCTTGTGTTTTATTTCAATTCGAAGTTCTATACCTCAATAAAAAACACCCTTTATTAACACATTGCTTCAATTTAGTGTCCAAATATAGATGGTGCCACTTGAAATATCGGAGGTCGATTCGCTGAATATTCACTAACTGAAATAAAACTTTTATAGTAGTGACATATAGATGGCACCGCTTGAAAGCTCTAAGTTTGACATATCTAGAAGTTCTTGATTATTTGACATTTATAATTGACTTAATCTATAAATCAAACAATCTATAAGTTAACACCTCTCTCTCGTATAGTATTGACATATTGATGGCGTCTCTTGAAAGCTCTAAGGTCAACATTTCTTAACTTACCCTAGAAATACAAAAATCCATATATTAACACATTGCTCCAATTAAGTGTTCAAATATAGATGGCGCCTCGTCCCTATCCCCATACACACAGTCATCCAACGACTCAGCTTCATTCAAATTTTTCTTTGTGCGTTTGTTGTCAAACATTCTCCGCTTCTTTATGGGAACTTGGCAAATTTTTTATTAGCCATCAACGTTATCGTCATAACCATCATCATCATCCTCGTCTTTCTCATCACCAACATTATCATCACATTGTGTTTTATTGCTTTTCTTCAAGTTGGTGGTATATTTGAGCCAAGTGAATGAAGCAGACACATTACAAAGTCAGATAAACAGTGAGTAAAAGAAGAGGAAAGTGGTAACAACGTGTGGCAAGCGGGGCGGGGGGAGCTTCAAACTACTACAGCATAATTATTCAATGTCATTCAAGTACGCCGTTCGTTCATGTCACGACATGTGTATTTTGCTTCTTTCTTTATCGGCCTCTCGCCGCTTTTGCTAACATTTCGCGCGAATTCATTTCAATTTGATAGGAAATTTGCAATTTCAATTGTTTGACGCTGTGTGTTTGTTTTTTTTTCGTTTGCTGCCGTTTGTACTTTGTATTATTCCGTTGTTATTTTATTTTGGTTTGACGCTGCCTGCTGCCATTCATCCATCACTCGCTGACGGTGTTTTTATCTTTTGTTTGCCATTTTAGGTAGTTTATTATCTTTTGTTTATTAATTTAATTTATGTTTTCTCTCTCCTACTCTCTGTTTTTTATTTTTGAAATATAATTTTTTTTATTATGGTTTAATCTTCTTTTCTGAAATGAAATTGACGCCTTTAATTGCGGCCGTGATTATATTTTAATAGAGGGCATTATGCAGCTGAGCCGATAACGCCGCAGTACAGAAACGTTCGACAAAATAATGTCTGATAGCGACATTTAACCCCGTAAACATGCTGAGTGATATGTGCTGGGTTAAATGTGCAATTCTATCGGAAATTGTAACATTTTAAAAGCATTGAACATGTTTTAATATGGATTTCTCTAAGAGATAATAGATGTAGACTGTTGTGTTCGTTGGTCGAGATAGAGAGCTCTGTACTTAGCTGGGTGCTTTGATCAGACCCAGATTATTATTTCCATGATGTTCGCATTATTTCTATAGACCCATGCAAGACGAATGTGTCTTCTTAACACATGGCATTAGCAGGCCTCAGCAGACAATTAAAATATCATTAATTACACTAGTCAACAGTCAAAATGTACTCGGGATGCGATAATTTTTTCTGTGTAGATAACCTTGACATGAGCTCGAAAAACGCAATAAAAAAATTTTTTTTTCGTTTGGTTTTTGTTTTATTTTTTTTTTTTAAATTTTAAAAAAAATTTTTTGGTTAATTTGTTTTGTCCGGCATAACTCGGGAACCACTAGCCCGATTTAATTGAATTAAATTTTAAAAAATTTAAAATTACAATTCCCTTAATCTGTTCATATATTGTTTTCCTATACAAGCAACAGTTTCCAAGTTAAAAATGAATATATAAAGGAAAAAACTTATTTTTTGCCTAAAGATTTAAATTTTTTTTTTTTAAAAAGTCCATAAAAAATCCAAAATGAAAAAAAATGTCAAATCTTATTACTTTTACGTAAAGTCACATAAAGTCACAGACAAAGATCATGAAAATCGATGCACGCGTTTCAAATTTTCATATATTTTTGTCACCCAACAAATTTTAATTTTTTTTGTAATAAAAAAGAAAAAACCTTACCATAGACAAAGTTGTGCATATGTCGAGCAAATTTTTGAAATTCATACCTTTACTCAATTGCGAATAAAAGCGAAACGCGTGCATCGATTTTCATGATCTTTGTCTCATTTTGCTCATAGGTTATGTGACTTTACGTAAAAGTAATAAGATTTGACATTTTTTTTCATTTTGGATTTTTTATGGATTTTTTAAAAAAAAAAAATTTAAATCTTTAGGCAAAAAATAAGTTTTTTCCTTTATATATTCATTTTTAACTTGGAAACTGTTGCTTGTATAGGAAAACAATATATGAACAGATTAAGGGAATTGTAATTTTAAATTTTTTAAAATTTAATTCAATTAAATCGGGCTAGTGGTTCCCGAGTTATGCCGGATGAAACAAATTAACCAAAAAATTTTTTTTAAAATTTAAAAAAAAAAAAACCAAACGAAAAAATTTTTTTTATTGCGTTTTTCGAGCTCATGTCAAGGTTATCTACACAGAAAAAATTATCGCATCCGGAGTACATGAAATTTTTTTCATTTTGTTGAGTAGTGTTATCAGTCATGCTATTTTCCAACCGATACTCCTAATCCACCCATCTCCTTCAACATTAATCTGCTTAGCCCCATCAGATAGGATACTAACGCCATCTGTGTACAATGACTTGTAACGCCTTTGCTCCAAAGACACATTCCATAGAGGGCAGCTATCGATTTTCCTACAACCGAAATAGGAAAATTTCTATAAAATAATTAGTGACCTCTGAAGTTGCATCTGTAAACAAACTTAGAACTTTTGTCCACTAGATTCTCTTTGGCTGCACTTGGCCGGTTCGTCAACTGGGTCAATCGTTGAGAATTTCCTTCCACTTATCTTGCAGAATCTCCAGACATTTTGGCACTAAAGCCGAAGAGGTCACACAGAATTTTAGAGAGACTAACACCGCTTGGCTGTCAGTGCAGATACAGAATGAACATTACGCCCAGTAATGTTTGGATGAAGTAGTAACAAGCAGGCTTCCCTGATGGCAAAAACTTCTACCTAATAGACGCTGGCCACATTTGGGAGACGGGAGAGATAGTAGTGTTCCAGGTTGACTTGCCACGATAATATTCCGGAGCCAACTCCGCAATACATTTAAGAGCCATCCGTGTAAACTTTCACGTCGATGGCGAAGAGAAGACCTTCTTGGTCCCATTCCGTTCTGATTACCCATATAACTTCGAAGAGTCTTAATAAATAATTTCATATTCGCATCCGTATCCAGATCTTCTTCTCTTCATTTCGACAACAGTTCATTCCATTAGCAGCGGCCTCAGTCTAATGCTGGACTTTTTGATAGATTTTTTGGGTATCGTTATTCCAGCGTATCTTAATAATCGCACCTCCTCCTTTATCATTTGACGAAATTGTCGCTGTTTTGGAATGGTGACAGGGAGTATCTCTCCCTGCAAAATTGTGTTATGGACATCAGAATTTTTTTCAAAATAAATGAATCATTTTATATGAATGAATCATTTTTCCTTTGTATAAATAACGGCTGATCTTCTTTTCTCACCTGTGGATATCTCTCACATGAAGTGCTCCTTTATACACCCTGCAGCGTTGCGTTATGGGCAGCATGCTTGGTAATCTCACAATCACAGATTTTCCCCTTTCCTTTGTGGAAATATGAGTTGTTCTTTGTTTTTCACCTTGTGATATTCAGCCCACAAATTCAGCTTTCGTTTATACACCCAGCAGTGTGGCGTTATGGGCAGCATTCTTGGCTTTAAAGGGAAAAAAGTAGACATATTACATTTATATTTATCATGTTTTCTTTTTCAAAATAGTCGCTGTTCTTTAATTTTCGCCTTTACATGTCCCCCTCATGTAGTTGTCGTTCGTACACCCACAGCGTTGCGTTATGAGCAGCTTCAAAATGAGTGATTTGCTTGAAAATTAATAAAGCATTTATGTTCTTGTAAACTTTTCACAATCAAGCGTTTACTTTTTCAAGGCTGCTCTGTGTTTCTCGTCTTCCGGTATCTGAAACATATGGCTGTCGCTTATGCACCCTGCCGCGTAGTCCCATGGGCAGCATTCTTGTGAATGAGTTAGACTATTATTTTTTCCTGTATTGCTTTTCTCGTCATCTGATATCTCTTATGCCCTGTACTATTGTATAATGGGGAGCATTCTGTTGTGTTATGCAGCTGTAATAGCTGATTTTTTCCTATATTGCACATCAAAAATAAGCTTAATAGGTCTTCTTCAACAAATGTTTTTAGCTTCCGTCCTCTAGGTTTTCTATCGCTGCTCGCCACAAGCAAAGAGGTCATGTTTGTAGAGATTAATTATAAAAAAAAGAAGATCCTTTTGGTAAATAATGGAGTAGTTGTTTTGCTTTGTTGTTTAGCTGTTCATATTCGAATAGATTTGCATATTTACCGTTCGCCATCAAAGAGCAGACCCCAAAACGACCAACCAATGTTATTTCAATATGGCGATGGCCAGCACAGCTAAAAGTTAATAAATATTTCATGGCCGTTTTGGTGAGGAAGCTACCGAAAGGAAAAGAGCTTCCCAAGCCACGACACAATCCAACAACCTGCCCTCCACCCGTCCACACACTTTTTAGAATTTGGCAACTGTCCATGTGGAAATTGAAAATATCCTACGAAACCTCAATATTATTATCTATTCATTGTGAAACATGGAAATATTTTAGATTACAAACGAAATCGAAATACAATCAGCAATATACGAGATGGAATATCAAACAAGAAGAGCAAAACAAAATAAACCTTCAAATGACAAACAAATTATAGAAAGAAAAACAAAAAGTTGCATTGAAATCTATCCAGTGCTGGTGGGTGTGCAAATCCGCATTTGTAGGTCATGGATTTGCCCCTCGAGTAGTTGATGGGGGAGGGGCGGTGTCTTGGCTGTGATGTGATGACAAAACTGACCAACACAATGTTTGGGCGGGAAGATTTAAATGTGTACAGTAGTGTATGGTCTTTATAATTTTATTCAAATACTGACTCATATTCGACTGAAATTATCTTATCTTGAAGAGTTTTATTTTTTGCTATAGGCCTTCAGTCTTATCAAAATTTACACCGTTTAAGTGGTCAATACTGTTTGCAGTATTTGTGTTTTATTTTTCTTCATGAGTGTATCGACGGTGGAAGACAAAATAAAAGTTAATTTGGTTTTTTATAAATAGACAATTTTTCAAGAGGGATTTTGACAGGAGACAGACATGTGTGGGCTAATAGTTCAACTAGTGAAATGGGGGATCGTCCATGTGAGCCATTCTGTTAATGTGGAATAAATTGAAAAATCTGAAGGGGTCGAACTATATGACTTTCTTTGTAAAACTCAAGGGTGGTCCAATATCAAGTTTTTTAAACTTAAAACAAATTAACAAAAATCCATTTTTTTCGGCCTACTGTCACAAATGCAAAATACCACAAAAAAAAACGATAGAAGGTAAAACAAAATCCCATACGAAGTCTTTCTGAAACTCAAGGGTGGTTCAAAAAAAAGTTTTTTAACCCTTAACTGCCCCAAATGCAAAATGCGAAATAACGAAAGATGGTCAAGAAAAATCCCATCCAAAATGTTCCCATTTTTCATGTGCAAAGAATCCAAAATTTGCGGATCAGACATGCCGACTCTTGTAGTGTCGTGTTTTGATTGGAGAATTTTTCAAAAATTATTTGGAATATTTTAGCGCGATCTTTGGAAAAGTAGGCCTTTTTGGGAAATTTTTATCTGTTTTTGGGAAAAAAACAAAAATGAATGATTGCCAAAAAAATTCCATCAAAATTGGGCAATTTTTCATATGGAAAGAATCAACAATTTGGGGATCGGTCAAGCCGCCTCTCATAGCGTCGTATTTTGATGGGGAAGTTTTTCAAAAATTATTTGGAATATTTTAGCGCGATTTTCGAAGAAGTTGGCCTGTTTGCAAGAGGTGTTATTTTGGTATTCAAAGAAAAATAACACGTTTTCAGATAAATGATCGTATGTTTATTTTATAATAAAGAGGAAGGTATGCCGTTAATAAGGAAAAACAACATCAGGCAAATGGACACCACGACCACGCTTACAGGACCATCTGCTCTTCATGAAATTTTCCATAACCAAATCGCAAAGTGGCTGCCCTATGTCCTCGATAGCCTCCCGAATTCTATATTTGAGGTCTGGAATCGACGCTGGGCTGCTGGCGTAGATCTTATCTTTCACGTGGCCCCAAAGAAAGAAGTCGCACGGTGTTAAATCACAAGATCTCGGTGGCCAATTGTGATCACCTCTTCCAGAGATAACACGGTCCGGAAACTTTTCCCTTCAAAAAGAACAATGGTTTCGTTGCTTGTGTGGCACGTAGCGCCGTCTTGTTGAAAGTAAACGTTGTCCAGATCAATATCATCCAACTCAGACCATCAAAAATTATTAATCATCTCTCGATAGCGCAATTCATTTGCCGTAACTGTTGATCCAACCTCATTTTCGAAAAAGTAAGGTCCAAACAGTAACACGTTGAGGATGGAGAGGCTTCTCAACAATAACTCTGGGGTTTACCGAGCCCCAGATGCGACACCGATAATAAGTTCGTTGTCTGTTTTCCCAAGCACGCTATTGCTTATACACAACTATGTAATATTAATAGCAAACGAGTTAGTTTGTTTTGGATTTTGTTTGGATTTTATTATTAGGATTTTACCCTGAGTTTGTGGAGTTACAGTCGCATGCACTACCTGCCATATCACGGCCGACACCTTTTCATTAACTATCATCCTCCGTTTATATGATTTTACAATTTCTATAAAAAAAAAGAATATGAAATTGTTAAATGTGTTTCTTTATTAGTTACCGAGAACCTTTTTATTATTTATTTCTTTAATTTGTATTTTCTTTAATTTGGAATGGAATTTATGTCTTCTTTCCTTCTTCAGTAGAATCATATTTTATGACTCTGCCATTTGATGACACACCACCATCACCTTCTGAGCATTCCCTGAATTTGCCTTCCGTACTAATTCCCTGTTTAATATTTGTTGTCTTTACAGATTCCCTGCTGAATAAACAAACTGCGATTCTTTAGAAAAGACAAACTTATGCCAAGTTAGTCATCGCCGGCCACCGCCTCATCATCATTAGTTACAATCAAAGATCATCTCGGAGATCCACAATAACTGCCAACCAACTCCCACATCGCCCTCTTCCACAAAACAGGAATGCAACAACGAATCAATGAGGCCTATGCTTAAATTACAATAAACCCAACCGCAACTACCATCTACAACTACAACTACTACAGCTACTGAAACATATCACCACCATTGCGCGGCCTCGTCGTCGATCAACAAATTATTCGCATCTCGACAGCTCAGTCATCGCTTCCATCCAATCAAATTTACTTACATTCCATTTAGGCCAACGTTATTTGGAACGTATTGAACTCTACACAGGCTTCAGTCGAAACGAAATAGCTTAGCCTAATCAACAACCTTATGAACTCTACACGAATACCATCCAAATACCAATTCGCTTAGCTTAGACATGCATCTGTGGAACGCTGAAAGTAGCGTCGTTATAACCACTTCGTGGATCGTAAATCACTGACACGAACCGTGTGGGCAACAAAACGTAACGTAGTCGTTATTACGTTTCTACGGTGGACGTTTTGTGGACTTTATTTTAGAAATTCGTTTTATATGACGTAGAAGAGTCTTTGAGTTGCCTCAAAAGTCATCAACGGAGCGTGAGATCACAATGGATTCCAAAGATGGGATTGTACTGCGTACAACGATGAGGCGTAAACGCAACGACGAACAATTGGTTGATAGGGTAAGTACGATATTCAATTGTATTTATTTGGCATTCATTTATTTATTGCAAAGGGAACTCATGATAAGCAAGACCTCAATACGTAAAGACATAAAAAGGTACTGAGTCGATTACGAAAAATGAAGGTTGATGCCTTTAACAAATGTCACTTGGTGGCCATTCTCTCTCCTAACACAGGGTGTCACACTGAAGCGATTGCAATACAATAGGGTATGGGTTTTGTAAAGGAGAGTATATTCACTTGGTGTTATTTTCTTCCGGCACAGGGTGTCAAAGTTAACCACATCCAGTGGTGAAAAGACATCAACGAAACTACAAATGTTGAGCGGGTTTTTAAAGGAGTCGCAACTTTTCAAAAAAGTAGTATTGGTGGCACCCTGTATAAACTTTGTTGCAAACTACAGGGTGTCTACTGATCCGATTGCAGTATTGTGGCTTGATGGCTTTCACAAAAGACATTTGGTTGCCAATCGGCATCAACGCAGGGTGAAATAAATATAGTTCTCTGAAATTGCTAATCCGGTTGCAATTTCCATAATTCAAAAATGTCAACCTGTACAAACATTGGGTGGACTAAAGGGTGTCACACATACGGTATTCCGTGACGGTATCAACCAGAAAAAATTGGTTCTGTTCAACCTAAATGAAGTGGCTGGAGGAGCTCGGGGTAAATTAAATATACATCTCTTAAACTTTTACTGGGTTCAAGTACAACTATTCAAAAATTTAGCCTTTTAGTCACACTTAAATTTCTCTGCAGTGGTCCCAACCGGAGAAAAATGGTTATTCGAAACAAATGAACCGGTTACAGTATGTAGGGTTAAGGAGCAGCAGAACCTTTTAAAACAAAAACTTGAGTCTCATCCAACAACCTGATTAAAATAGCATGTAAAGTGGGTTTGTACAGCAGATGCTAGATTTTCATGATAGTAACCAACACAGGGTATCGATCGACTTTATAGTGTTTGAAAGCAGACAAAATTAGTAATAAATATTCGGATATTTGGAACTACTAAATAGTTTTAAATAAAATATATGCAATATTTAGAGAGAAGGATATAGGCAATTCGGAAAATTCATATGTGCGAATACCGGGTGACATACCAAAGAGTTTCATAGGAGAAAAAAGTGGCAGAAATAAAAGATTTCCGAAATTACTCCATCGATTGCCATAAACTGTTTGTTGAGAATTGTAGATTGAATCTCCGGATTGAAAATACACCATCAATTAACAGATTAAAACATTAACTTTAGCCAGGAGAAAAACCACACATATCCCTGTCCATCCGTACATGTTAGATGGCGCAGTTGTTATCCCCCAACGTTTCAAAGCGATTCTAATTCGCCATATCGTTGTTCAGAATAGTTTTCAGAATAGTTTTAATGGTTCTTCACTATAATGTTACCTATCCGCATTGCAATCCCAAATCAGCTGATGGGTGGTGTATTTAAAAATGATATAAGGTGTCTCAGACTAATGCCTCAATTGTTGGCTCTATGAAAAATGCACCCAAAAAAAAAGGAGGAATTCCCCCAAAAAAGAAACTTGCATACAAAATTGAAAAATTCCCTAAAATTAAAAAAAAAAATAAAAAAAAATTTAATTTTTCAGAAATTGTTTGGGTGAGTTTTCAGAATTTTTAGGTAAAATTTCATATTGGGCTTTTGTGGGGAATTTTTTTTTTTATTTATTTTGGGGAAAACTTCATTTGGGTTATTTTTCATAATATTTGGGGGATTTTTCATAAATTGTTTGGGTGATTTTTCAGAATTTTTAGAGAAATTTTCACATTGGGCTTTTGGGGGGATTTTTCATTTATTTTGGGGAATTCTTCATTTGGGATATTCTTCGTTTCGGATATTTTTTCATAATATTTGGGGGATTTTTCATAAATTGTTGGGGTGATTTTTCAGAATTTTTAGGGAAATTTTCACATTGGGCTTTTGGGGGGATTTTCCATTTATTTTGGGGAATCTTTCATTTTGGGGAATTTTTCATTTTTGGGAATTTTTCATTTTTGGGAATTTTTTCATTTGGGTTTTTTTCATACCTCCAATTATTACAATGGAATTCTATTAGTAAAGACTTTTTATTCACAATTTGTTCCAACACATTGAATCTTTCATTTTGGGGAATTTCTCATTTAGGTTATTTTTCATATCCCCAATTATTACAATGGAATTCTATTAGTAAATTTGTTCCAACACATTGAATCTTTCATTTTGGGGAATTTTTCATTTTGGGGAATTTTTCATTTGGGTTATTTTTCATTTGGGTTATTTTTCATATCCCCAATTGTTACAATTGAATTCTATTAGTAAAGACTTTTTATTCACAATTTGTTCCAATACATTGCACTTGTCAGTAATATTTTAATAGAACTGGTACATACAAACAGTTCATAGATCCGATACTATCCATGGCACAAACCCGCAAATGCTCACCATAGTACCTGGGATCAGTAATGGCTGTTAGCTGTTGCAGTTTTTAAACCAATCGTTCTAATTAAATACCACTAGAAAGATTCAAACGAGTCGTTGGACATTTTGTTCACAATTTGTTTCAAAACTTCAAGGCTATGAGACAATAGATCGTCTAAATCTTAATTATAACCCCATCAACACATTCATCATACAGCTGATAAGAACTCACCACCGAGTTTAGCCAGGTCACAAACCATTGTCTCCTCACCGCCGTAGCTGGGATAATGTGTCCCTGCTGGTTGGCGCAGTGGCTACCCCCACAATTACGATTATCTGCGATCAATCACGATCAAACACATTTAACGTCTTTCCATCAATAAGGAAACTCCTTTATTTGCCCACACGACACCCAAACATTCCACGGCAAATGTTTCCCCACAATTCACAGATTTGTCGCCTCTCCACGTCGTATCGACGAAATGTTAGCTTTCAACAACATTCTTAACGTTTCGTTTCGTTCATATCATTGAAAATAAATCTCAACAGCGCTTAGGAGGAGTTTTGCTTACGACGATCTCCATATAAACAATCTTTGTTGGCCGAAAGAAGTGGGTCAGATTGGAAGTCGTCGTGCCTACAAAACACCACCACCAACATGCAACGCCAGACCACTTTGTTGGGTTGGCATGCAACGCGATGCAATGCGATGCGTTGCGATATGATTGAGTTATTGCCAGACAAATACACTCGACATTAATAGAAAATGTGTGGTCGGTCGGACGGTCGTGTCTGTGGCTTGTTTTTTTTTTTTTTTTGTCAGACTTTTCTACATATGAACCACGAATCACGCCAGAATGCCAGCGGCCAAAAGGAAAGAGGCAGAAACCATAACATAAAGGCCATTAAGACAAACATTTTGTCAAAACAGTTAAAGAGTAAAACGCCAGAGCAGCTAAACCCAAGCAGCCAAGCCGCAGACCACAAAGACATCATCGACGAAGAACATTAGAGGAGAAGATGTCATTACCAAACACACCCGAGCAGATGTCAGTCGGCCAGTCAATGGCAATGCACGCTCGACGACCATGGAAAGAAAAAGTTAAATGAATGAATCAATGCATGGAACCGATGAGATGCGATGGCGCTGCAGACTCTGGTGCTGATGACGATTGATGATGGCTGGTTTTCTTTCTTCTTCTTCTCTCGCGCTCTTTCAGTATCACGGTGCGTTGCAATTTTAAATGCATTTACCAACCGCCCGACCGACCGACCGACAGACAAATACAAACGGATGTCATTGAACACCGCAAATGTTTGCCATTTGGGGGCCACAAATCAGCCAAAGTCATATCAATTACAATATCCAGCAACATATTCTTAGATTTCCATGATATGTATATTCTCTAGCCAATGGAGCGAGCTGGGAGCTGCCAGTTGCCAGCCTCATGTTGAGGTTACAACTTTTACTTGGCTAACGCTCCAAGACTTTCTAAACAATAAGAAAATTGATGACTGACTGACTGACTGACTGACGGAATGGTTGGTTGGTTGTTTGGCTAGATGGCATCAGTGCTTGATCTTTATTGGGAATTAAAATCAAATTAGTTCAATGAGTAAACTGAGAACGACTGAATGCTAACATTTCCAATGGGCAATTTGCTCGGAATCAACCACCACCATCATCAACATGCTCCACTTTTCACAACTCATCTCACGGTGAAAAATGTCAATTTTAATTTGAAAAAGTTCACCAGTAAAGACATTGTTCGCAAAAGTAGCAACAGTGGTGAGGGAGATGAAGAATAAATGCTTAGATATCTCACAGCACTTTTTCATAGAGAAAGTAACAACAACATCTCTGAGAACAATTATTATTTATAGAAATGTAGCTCAGTTTTCTCAAGGCACAGATTCTATTGACAATTGCTTAGACTTCTCTCCGGACACATTTTCCGATAGATTCTTGCTCCGACTTCTCTCCGACATACACATTTTCCTATAACAAATATTCTCTCAGCACACGTTTTGCTGCAGAAAATTGGCTGTGGCCTCTCTGAGAGCTCATTTTCTGGTAGATAATTTTTTTAATATACTCTGAGCACACATTTTCAGAAAGCAAATTGCTGAGACTTCACTGAGCTAATATTTTCCCATAGATATTACCTCAATCTTCTCCGAGCAAACATATTTTTTGGCCCAACATCTCTGAGCTCTCATTTTCTCATAGAAATATGATTTAATATTCTCTAAACACACATATTCTCAGCGAAAATTGCTGAGGGTTGACTGAGCAAACATTTTCCCAAAGAAAAAAAACTCAACTTTCTAACATTTTTCTTTAAAAAATATTCACTCTTCTCTGATCACAGATGTACTTATAGAAAATTTGTGCGACTTCTCATAGTAGGCATTTTCACAGAGAAAATTACTCTGTCATCTCTGAGCACATATTTTCTTATAGACTATTTTTGAATATTCTCTGAGGAAACATTTTCTCAGATAAAATTTCTGTGAGCACATATTTTCGTATAAACAAAATTACAGAGTCTGATTACATTTTATCGTATAGAAATTTTTTTAATATTCTCTGAGCAAATACTTTCTTATAGACAACTTGTGCGATTTCTCTCAGCACTTGTTTTCTCAGAGAAAATTGCTCCGTCATCTCTGAGCACATATTTTCTTATAGACAGTTTTTATTGATATTCTCTGAGGAAATATTTTCTCAGAGAACATTTATGAGACTTCAGCAAGCTAATATTTTCTAATAGAAATTACCTCAAACTACTCAGAGCACATATTTTCTTAAAAAAAAATTACTGAGACTTCTCTGATCACACTTTATCTTATAGATTTTTATACACTCCATCATAGAATGGAGTATATACTAAGTTTGTCATTCCGTTTGCAACACCTCGAAAGAGTGATCTGCGACCCTATAAAGTATATATATTATCGGTCAGTGTAACATTCTAAGACATTCTAGCGATGTCCGTCTGTCCGTCCGTCTGTTGTCTGTTGAAATCACGATAGAGTGCGAACGACCAACGCTAAGAAGCGGAAATTTTGTAGGAATATGTTTTTTGTCCATAAGCAGGTTAAGTTCGAGAATGGGCAATATCGGACCAAAGGGAAAAAGTTCCCCTTTACGGGACTAAATATATCCCGGCCATAATCAAATTTTTCAAAAAATTTTTTTCACTACATCTGATTTTTTTTGGTAAAATTGTTCTAAGTTTATATAATTTATAGATGGGGGAAAAAATCCCAAAAATGGGCGTGCTCATGGGTTCCGTGGACCCTTGGGGCCCAAAAATGGCCCATGATAAACATGCGCATATGGGTATCGAAGTGCAACGAAATTTACTCACGAACCCAAATATGCCTTTATTTTCATGATTTGCCTAAATTTTTTGATCCGGTTTCTGGGACTATGGGGTCACCAGCGGCCCAAAAACCGTCCCTTGACAAACATGGACATATGGGTATCGAAATGCAACGAAATTTTCTCGCGAACCCAAATATGCATTTATTTTCATGATTTGGATAAAATTTGTGATCGGGTTCCTGGGACTATCGGGTCACGAGCGGCCCAAAAACTAAGTTAGTTTTCTTATTTATTGACTTTTTAAGGATCCATGATGGAGGGTATATAAGATTCGGCCCGGCCGAACTTACTATTTGTCCACTTGTTTTTTAATATTCCCGAGCAAATTTTTTCTCATACAAATTATCTCAAAACTCTCCGTCTTAAGATTTTCTTAGAAAAATTTGATCCGTCATCATCTTATTAAAAACTAATCAGATTTCTCTGATGACATATTTTCTTACAGACAGTTGGTCCGATTTCTTTGAGCACAGATTGTATCAGAACAAAATTGTTCAGACTTATTTGACTATGCAGTTCCTGAGAGAAAATTGCTCCGATCAGCCATTTTGCCATTGCAAAATTTCTCACACTTCTTCGACTACACATTTTCTCAGAGCAAATAGCCACCTCTCTCTCTTTTCTCACAGAAAAAATGGCAGACTTCTCTGGGTACACATTTTCTTTTCTTAGTGAAACTTCTTCTGCCTTCTGTGAGCACACATTTTCCCAGAGAAAATGTCTTCTCCCACAGAGGCTTTATTTTGCTCAGAGAAAATTCCTTATAATTCTGCAAAAGTCGTGTAAATATCCTGTCCCACTGTGCTACATGATTAACAACTTAACAAGTTTAACATCAACACTCAAGTGAATTCATCGTGCAACAAAGTAATGTTACCATAAGCACTCAGACACCCGAGCTTTGTGTCACAACCATCACAACCCCTCTATGCCCCTCATAGCCAATAGAGTACAGGGGCAACATCTTGTTATACTTTTCGTCTGTTTGAAGAAGTCCAAAAAATATGAAAAGAATGGAGAGCATAAAGCACCAGCATATGCTCGTCATCAAAATCTCTCAGGGCATAATTAAATCCCAAAAAAAAAAAATCCATAAAAATATCCAACAAAATACGCCATGACAACAAATGACTTGATTGTCATCGTCATTGACGGCATTGTGTTGTTTTTGCTGTATTGCATTTGCTGTTAGTAGCAATTTTCATTTTCATTCTTGGCATATTTCTCTTTCATTTTCTTCTTCGTAAATTGCAGCACAGCATTTTAGAGCAGAGTCAACAGTGCCCCCTTCACAAGAGCCACCCACCATCTCCTTGCACCCGCCGCCCACAACCTGTGTTGCAAGTCAACACTTTTACTTTTCTCTATATGGTAATGGACGTCTGTCCATTCGTCCATTTGGGACCAGTTACACATACGATAATGTGTATGAAACAGACATTTATCAATATTTTAATTGGAGAATGTACATATGCTGAATGGACTGAACATGTCCATGGACAACAATATGAATTGATAAATGTTTTCATGAAAAACAATTCGAAATGATTTATGGATAAGCGGAGACGGAGACGGAGTAAGTCCTTTTGTTATGGGATAACGATCAATTGAGATTTGAAATAATTGCCAACGTCCTGCAAACTCGTCCAGTGCAACTTCCTCAAATGCAATGACTTGTGTCCTCAATGGATGGCCTTGTCCGAGGTCAGGGCCGACAGTTGCATTGATATTATGGCCGGCCCACACTTTCACAAATGTTGTCCAGCTCGGCCAGTTGTGTGGCATCGTAACGATGCCATGAACTGTATTAATGAGAAAGATAATTAAATTGCGATAAACATTAAAGAGGAAATAAAAAACCATTACAATACATTAAAGACAACAGTATTGCTCACATTTATAAACTATGGCAAATTTAAAGAAGTAATGCATTAGTACGATGGTGGTATGACAAGTGGGGGCCAATGAACAATAGGATTTTGGTGAAATGTGGATGTATGTTAATATTTATTCCATCTTCTGAGATCAATTGATTACCCTTTGCATTACATTGGAACATAAAATAATGATTGATAATGATGATTAGTTGTAATTATGGATGGAACTCCCAATATTCCAGAAATGTTCCACTGCAAAGAACTAGATAATGTAATTTTCTTGATACTTGCATTACCTAATAAGGACTAACTCATTGCTCTTTGCATTGATTTGATTTCTTCATAAAAACCTACGTATATCTGTATCTGAATCATTACACTTTGCATTATTATAAAATGTAAAATAATGGCTTAATGTCAGCCTGTAGCAAATCTCTACTTATCTGCATCATGTGCGACCATGATTGTATAGATAATGTGTTAGATAAACGGATAATTCTCTCCACTTGACACCTGCATTCCGAAATAATGACACACTCATTACTCACAGCATTTTCTTGGAACATTAAGTAAGGTGCTTATGATATTAGCTCAAAACTGTAGTTATCAGAGACATATGCGAGGGTAACTCACTTGACTGTCTACTACCGGCAAAAACTAGACAATACAATGCCTTTCCAAGTAATGATAAACCCATTACCCTTTGCATTACTACCCTTATACAGAAAGAAATTATTTTATCTACACTTTTCTGTGTGATATGCGACAGTAATTGGTTTAGTAATGTGTTGGAGCTGCCCGGGGAAGAAACAGATAATATCATCCACTTATTAGTTACCTTACATAATAATGATAACCCATTACGTTTTGCATTATTGTGAAACAACAAAGTAATGATTGATCATATGGGGCTGCAATTTAAACAAAAATAAAGCAGAAACCCAACCGAAACTTGATAATGTCATTTATTTAATAACCCATTGCCGTTTGCATTGTTTTAAAACATAAAAGATGATCTTCAATATTCACAGGGGACTTATTTGGTTTTGCCCCCCAACAAAATGAAGAATCCCCGAAAAATTCCCCCCAAACGCCCAATTTGTAAAATTCTGAACCAACCAATTTATGAAAAATTACCCAATGCAAAATCTCCCAAATATTATGAAAAATACCCCAAAAAACAAAAAATTAAATGTTACCTCAAAAAATGATGAGAAACCTCCCAATTTTTTTGGGGGATTTTTTATAATGAAAAATTCCCTAATTTTGTATGAGATTTTTTTTTTGAAAATTCTTCAATAAATCGGCTCTATGAAAAATGACCCAAAAATTAAAATGAAAACTGGCCAAAATAAATGTCATTCATAAGTAAAAAAGGCCCCGAAAAAATTGGGGTTTTTTCAATATTCAATTGTTCGTCTTTTGGCAAATTGTCATATTAAAAATAACCCAAAAAACGACATTATAAAAAAAAGTCCCCCCAAAACAAAATGAAATATTACCTCAAAATTATGAAAAACTCCCCAATTTTTGTGGGGGGATTTTTTATAATGAAAAATTCCCTAATTTTGTATGAGATTTTTTTTGGGGAATTCTTCAATAAATCGGCTCTATGAAAAATGCACTAAAAATTAAAACGAATGATGGCCCAACCAAATTTCATTAATAATGGAAAATGCCCCAAAAAAAATGACGGATTTTTCAGTATTAAATTTTTCGTCTTTGGTCAATTTTTATACCCTCACTCTACGGGTAGGAGGGTATATATCAGTTGATACGGCTCAAAAGTGTAACACATAGAAATATCCACATTAGACCCCAGGTGTCTTTGAACCAAATTCGATTCATGACTTTCTGAATCGTTTGAGCCATGTCCGTCTGTCTGTCCTGCTGGTACACGCGATAACTTTCGAAAGAGTTAAACAATCGCTTTGAAATTTGGCATGGCTTAATATTTTCCCAAAACTGCTTATGGGATTGCATATGGGCTATATGGCCACACCCCTTCGGGAACCTCCCATAGAAATCTGCTATTTTGCCCACTTTAGAAATCATGTAATAATACCAATATGACTAACGCGATCTTGCCAAAATTCTGTATTTAGTAAAACTATAACTAGACACAGTATTGGACAAAAACTTGGAAGTCTGGCAACTCCCCTTCTGGTACCTCCCATACAAATGTACCATCCAGTCCCATTATAAAGCGTGTACTAATACCAATATGCCCAACGCGATATTGCCCAAATTCTGTATTTAGTAATGATAAAGCTAGACAAAGTATTGGACAACAACATGGAAGTCTGGCAACTCCCTTTCTGGTACCTCCCATACAAATGTACCATCCAGTCCCATTATAAAGCGTGTACTAATACCAATATGCCCAACGCGATCTTGCCCAAATTCTGTATTTAGTAAAGATAAAGCTAGACAAAGTATTGGACAAAAACTTGGAAGTCTGGCAACTCCCTTTCTGGTACCTCCCATACAAATGTACCATCCAGTCCCATTATAAAGCGTGTACTAATACCAATATGCCCAACGCGATCTTGCCCAAATTCTGTATTTAGTAAAGATAAAGCTAGACAAAGTATTGGACAAAAACTTGGAAGTCTGGCAACTCCCTTTCTGGTACCTCCCATACAAATATACCATCCAGTCCCATTATAAAGCGTGTACTAATACCAATATGCCCAACGCGATCTTGCCCAAATTCTGTATTTAGTAAAGATAAAGCTAGACAAAGTATTGGACAAAAACTTGTAAGTCTGGCAACTCCCCTTCTGGTACCTCCCATACAAATGTACCATCCCGCCTACCTTTGAAATCGGGTAATATGATCAATATGACCAACGCGATCTTGCCCAAATTCTGTATTTAGTAAATCTATAAACATCTAAAGCTGTCCAGAGAAAATTGGACCCCTAGTCGGACTCCTTCTGGTACCTCCCATACAAATTTACCATTCCACCAACTTTAGAAATCGTGCAATTATATAAATTCGCTCAACGAATCTTCGCTCAACAAATTCTATATTTAGTAAAGCTCTAACAACATACAATTTTCGAGAAAAAACTCTGCTTTATATTCCGCCCTTTCTTGTATGTTGTATGTTTTTACTGAGGGTGACGGTTTACCCGACTGCAACTTTTTCACTGGTTTTCTCTTTCCATTCCCCTTACCTCTCTTTCCATCAACCTGAGAATTGCGTGTGTGAAACGGGACTATTCATAATTTTGGCCATTTTTTTTAAAAAAAATTTTAACCCAAAATTTTAAATATTCGAAATTTCACAATTTTTGTCATTGATGAATTTTTTTGTTTTTTTTTAAAGAATTTTTCCGTAAATTTAGATTTTTGTCTTTTGGGGAATTCTTCATTTTTTTGGATGGATTTTGCATAGAGTTAAATATTGGAGAAAATTATTTTTTTTTTTTCCAAAATTCTTCTTTTTTTTGTGGGGGTGGATAAGGTTTTCATAGGGCGTAGCAAACTGTGTGAGAGATCATCCATATTTTTCATACGTTTGATAGGCCAGAGCTATCGTTGCCGTTATGTATGGAATATAATCGCCGTGGCTTCGCTGGATGAGGGCATCGTCGTTCTGAAAGAAAAATGGACCGATGACGCCGCCAACTCGAAATCCACACCAAACTTAGACTTTTTCAGGATGCATTCATTGTACGCTCTCGGATCTCACGTATAAAGACATGTCCAAAATTTGAAGAAACAAAAAATTGTTGAGTCATCCTTCCGTCAGTTTTGTGCGATGTTCGTACAGAACACCCAGTTCGATAAAAGTAGGTCTAAGACCGTCTTAGTGGTTAAAGGGTTAAGAAATACTTCCACTCCTTTTAAGAAATCCAAAAAAAAATAGGAAATTTTAATTGTTTCCAGATTTAGTAGTCAAAAGGTATTTCGTTCCCGAGTCCTAATCAAAAAAAAAAAAAAAAAAAATAGTGGGACAGTGTTTTTTTCCATAATGGGAGCCTTGGAAAGAATTTGAGTCAAATCCGATTAAAGATTTTTTTTTTCCAAATTTAATTTTCACAATTCGTAAGCGTTAAACGCTTTGTAATGACTTGCCAAACCGCACTGAACAGAAATGTCAACACAGTTTGTCATCATTAGCTGCATATGCGTCAGTTTTAACCCTCTCACCCCCAGGAATCATCTCTGCCGCTTGCAAAAGATGGAAAATTGTCTAGTTACACCTATGATCAGCTATTAAACCGTAGTTACCGTCTTAAAAAACACTATACAAACAACGTAAACAATGCTGCTTAAAAAACACCTTATAGAACGTCAAACTATCAAGGGACATTCAATAGGGTAATTTCGCTTGTACAACACATACAACAGGTATTTTCTTTTTGTGGTTTTTTTCTTCTTTTTTTCCAATAATTTCGACAACAACAAACAAATCAACTGCCTGTCTGCCTTGGGTCTATTCTATTCTACCGTAGACCAATTCAATACACTATTTAAAAAAAGCTTTTTTTTTTGTTGTTGTTGCCTTGTCTACTCAAATGAGACGTTAATTGAAATTTCTCTTCGTGTGGAAAGAGAAGGAATTTCCCCAAAATTTCTACAACTCTCTAATCGCGTTTACAATGATATTTGCTCTCTCCAAATTGATGATCTAATGTTCTCCACCGCACTAGAGGTCTATTTGCTGCAGTCGTTTCTACATCGCTGTGTGTCTCTGTTTATTTTTTTGTGTTGGAGCTTTTTTTGTTGTTGTCTTTCTTTTGTGTATTTTTTTTCTGTAAAATTTTTAATAATTTTCATTTTTTATTTGTACATTTCATAGTTTACTGTACAAAACAGCAACTACAACAAACAAACTACACCAACAACAACTACAACGAACATTAAATGGACGTACATTGAACTTGAATTTAATATTTCCACTTAATTTTTTTTTTATTATTTGTTTTTCCTTCTCCTTCTGTGCTGCTTCTTCTTTGGTGGCAATATGCTGAATATTTCTGTGTCCGTTTGGAATGAACGGCTGACCGGCCCCAGAAAGACGTGTCATAACAAGAGGGGTCGGTTCTGTTGAAAATTCTATGAACAAATTTAATTACTGGGCTGGGACAAACCTAATGTGGGTTAATAAAACCGCCAAGCTCGATAGATAAAAATTAAAAAAACTTAATTTAAATCAAAACCATTTTTTTCTTTATAATTGGAAAACTGTGGCCATCGCGACTGTTCATGGCGATGCGCATTCTGGACGTCCAATTTTGGGTCACATTTTTGATCATATCTTGCCATATGTCACGAATAACACGAACAATTGTGGTCTCTATCGCTTAAATAAACTCTTGGGTTTTCCGAGCCCCAGATGCGACAATTTTGCTTGTTGACGTAGCTACCAAGGTGGAAATGCGCCTCATCAGTGAAGATGATTTTTCGATGGAATTCCGGATCATTTTCATGCATTTCAAGGACCCAATCAGCAAAGCACGACGTTGTTGATGTTCGGCCGGCTTGAGTTCTTGTGTTAACTGAACTTTATAAGACTTTATGCAAAATACGGTGTAATGACGTTTGCCGAATGCCCAATTCCAAAGAACGACCAGAAATGTACAAACCTGTGTTTTCTTCAACTCTTTGGGCTACAGCAGCAATATTCTCAGTTGTTCTTGAGCGACGTGCACGAACTGTAACTGCAAGATTTTCACCATTTTTTTAATGAATTTTAATAATTTCAATGCGTTGTTGAATGCGTCGTGTATCGTTCCATTTTCAGTAATGGTGTAGTTTCTACTTCTCAAATGTCAAAGAATAAACATTTCAAAAGTGACAGCTACCGAAATACCGGGTGACTCAAAATAACAAATGATTCCTCTGAACTGTAGAGTGCTATTCATTGACCGATCAGACAAGATCATCTTTAATTTTTTAATATTTTAGATTACTTTAGACTTTTCCAAAAACTGGGCTTTTAGAAATTTATTACAGCACCATCTGGTTTAAGTTTACTGGTGGTCCTTCGAGATGACCGCAAATATACACCCAAACAAAAAAGTCGTCTCAGAAAGTCAGCACAATTGCACTCACTCTTTTCCACTTAAAGTGCAGGCCGAAAAGCCGTTCATAAGAATAATATTCTTTATATTTAGATTTTATTTTGTTTGCAATTTAAAATTCAAACGTAAATTCACCTCGAAACCTCTTATTGTTATAAGTCTCTTTAAACCAACCAACCATCCGCAAATCTCTCCGCCTCTCTCTCCCTCTCTCTCTCTGCTGCTTGTGAGTTTTTAATTGTTTTTGTCTGTTAATTAGGATTGTTTTGTCAGTTGTTGTTGTTGTGCTTATATTTTGTTTAAACGTTACTTTTTGTTTTACAAGAAACATTATAAAACAAGTGTATGATGATGTAGCTGATGGGTCGCCGCGGACGGACTGTCTGATGACCCGACAATGTTGCGTCGCACTGGTGTTAATTAGCATTAGCAGTATGCACTGAGACAAGATGGTCGGGACGTGCTTTACAAAGAGCAGACCACGGCTTGGTGGGAAATTCTCCCCAACAGAATGAAATGAAAAAAAAAATATTCTGGCCAACACGAAAAATACTAAATAAAAGACAAAACTTAATCAAGTGTATCATTTAACGACGTCATGTTCTTTGGGGTATATGGCCCAGCAAATGTGTGATAATGGCAGGTACTTAGTCAAACTGGAACTTATAACACATTAGCTTTTGCTTTTAAATTAATAAATTATTGTTAAAAGCTCAAAAGCTCTGCGATTCAAATGGAGCACAGCTGCTTATCAATAGTCCTACATACTTATCACATGTATTATCCTGTAATGACCATCCGTTACCCTGTAAGGACCACCCATTACCCTGTAATGACCACCCATTACCCTGTAATGACCACGCATTACCCTGTAAGGACCACCCATTACCCTGTAAGGACCACCCATTACCCTGTAATGACCACCCATTACCCTGTAATGACCACGCATTACCCTGTAATGACCACACATTACCCTGTAATAACCACGCATTACCCTGTAATGACCACCCGTTACCCTGTAATGATCATACATTACCCTGTAATGAACAGACTTTACCCTGTAATGACCACCCATTACCCTGTAATGACCACACGTTACCCTGTAATGACCACACATTACCCTGTAATGACCACACGTTACCCTGTAATGACCACCCATTACCCTGTAATGACCACCCATTACCCTGTAATGACCGCACGTTACCCTGTAATGACCACCCATTACCATGCAATGACCACCCATTACCCTGTAATGACCACCCATTACCCTGTAATGACCACCCATTACCCTGTAATGACCACCCATTACCCTGTAATGACCACACGTTACCCTGTAATGACCATCCATTACCCTGTAATGACCACCCATTACCCTGTAATGACCACCCATTACCCTGTAATGACCACCCATTACCCTGTAATGACCACGCATTACCCTGTAATGACCACACATTACCCTGTAATAACCACGCATTACCCTGTAATGACCACCCGTTACCCTGTAATGACCACACATTACACTGTAATGACCACCCATTACCCTGTAATGACCACACTTTACCCTGTAATGACCACCCATTATCCTGTAATGACCACACATTACCCTGTAATGACCACACGTTACCCTGTAATGACCACCCATTACCCTGTAATGACCACCCATTACCCTGTAATGACCGCACGTTACCCTGTAATGACCACCCATTACCATGCAATGACCACCCATTACCCTGTAATGACCACCCATTACCCTGTAATGACCACCCATTACCCTGTAATGACCACCCATTACCCTGTAATGACCACACGTTACCCTGTAATGACCATCCATTACCCTGTAATGACCACCCATTACCCTGTAATGACCACACGTTACCCTGTAATGACCACGCATTACCCTGTAATGACCACACGTTACCCTGTAATGACCACACGTTACCCTGTAATGACCACGCATTACCCTGTAATGACCACACGTTACCCTGTAATGACCACCGATTTCCCTGTAATGACCACACATTACCCTGTAATGACCACACATTACCCCGTAATGACCACACATTACCCCGTAATGACCACACATTACCATGTAATGCTAATTGTACCAAAGGCACGCCTTCAATGTCAGTGAAGTTAAATTCTTCTTTCGCTGAATATATCCGGTCCTCATAGGCTTAATAGAGTTGGAATTGAACTTTCTTAACTAAAACTAAATTACGATACTTCAAAACTGTATTCAGAACATGACTTGAATTCGACGCCGGGATTTGTAAAACTGACAAACATTGTCCTAGAGATTGAAGGTTTTTGCTGAGGAAATTCGTGCATCCATGGAAGCTAAATTGAAATATTTTCCATTACGATACCGCCAGCTAACAACGCTAGAACGACACTTGTCCTTCTATTAAATTCCTTGCCTGGAAATGTGAAAAGGCAAGAAATTTCTTTGTCGAAGGAGATTTGTCTGCAATAATTTTCAAAATATCGAATTGGTTGACCTGGAAATGTTAACAAGGCAAATGGATGACAACAACTCCAGACTGATATTTGCTTGAAAATATTTTCAAAATATCTAATCCGTTTCCGGGAAATGTGAAAATGCCAAATATATGTTTTTTCAAACTTACTTCGGTAATTTTTCACTCTGGGAGAATTCTTCCGTTTTAGGAGCATTGGCTAGTTGGTCTTGCCAGCACGTAATTCTCAGCTGACTGGGTGGCTCATTTCTATCATGTTTACAAATAAAAACCTTTTTGTGTGTCGCTTTTTTTTATCTCCCCGAAATTGAATAAAAGCTTCCAATTGTGTGGCCTTAGTACAACAAAAAAGAGAGAGAGTCACCTCTTAAAGGTTCTCTTTTCTTTTTTTTCTTCTTTTGCCTCGGTTTCCTTCTCACAGCGTCTCTCAAACGACACTGTGGGCTCTCTGGGACGATCGTTTTCGTTTAGGAGGAGGCACACTGGTTGTTGGTCGTTGGGTTATGGAAAAACTTGTTGGGAAATTTTCGAGCCATAAACAGCGGCGTGTTGTGACTCCAAAAGCAACAACAACAACAACTAAGTTTTCCCCCATTTTTAGACAAATCCAGTTGTTGGCTGTTTATGTGTGCTGCGACGGCTGTTTGCTGTGCGGCCACCACCACGTTCGAGTGGAAACTTGTGGCCGTTGCTTTGGTTTGATATCATTTCGTTCAGTGCGGTTTAGACGTTTTCTGTGAAAACATTTCTGGCTTTTTAGTGTGAACGACAACGGCTCACTGGAGTCCATGAACAGCTAAGCGTTGTTCTTTGTGTGTGCGTGTGTATAGAGTGTTTCCCTCACTAGCTGTGTGCTGTTGAAATGAAATGACGGAGGGAATGCTTTTTGAGAAGAGTGTAAAAAATTGCATTCGCTTTGCTGTTGCTATTCTTTGTGTGCGATCTTTCTTTTGCGCCCCCTTTATTTTGATCATCATATTCGCATTCATCGCTTATGGGCAGCAACAACTACACACAGAAATGCCGCCGCTGCTGGCTGTGGCGGCGCTGCTGTTTCCCCGCCATTAGCTTGTGCTGGGGGTAAAGTGACTGCGCTGCACTGGGTGATGGTGGAACGAACGACGACGGTTTACCATCCGCTAAGTGGTGGCGCAGCGTTTAGTCTCGTTCGTAACATTCACAATAGACGATGGACGGGTTGTGCAACGCCAAGGCACCGTGAAAATGTGCAACATGAAAAATTAATAAAAGAAAAATATGAAGAAAATCCATACTCGTGCAAGAATTTCAATAACAAAATACGAAAAGCAACATTCGGATTTCGGCAAAAAAAAAAATGCAAGTGATCGTGCTGAAAGTGTTTCAAGTGTGTGCTTCTAATTCTCATTAAGATTTTGACCATCAAAGCAATTAAAGTCAGTTCCAGTGTCAAACCATCGTGATTTTTCCCTCAAGTTCGTGAGAACCCACACAGAATTCACCGTCTCTCTATCTGTCACCCCCTCTCTAGCTCGCCATCAATTAAATGAAATGTGTGAAAATTAGTGCAATTCTCAAAAGGGAGAGTGGGGAAAAAAAAACAACGAAATCGTTCAGAAATCATAAGAGAATACAACGAAATGAAAAAAATGATTACAAAATAATTCGCCAAATGGCAAAAAGTGTGATTTAATCAGGTTGTTGTTAGTGTTGTGTTTTTGGTAGACAATGTTCTATGACTTGTGTACTTTGTTGTTGTCGCCGTTCTCATTGTTGCTGTTTGCCCATTTATTGTACATAGGCTGTTGTTGTTGTTTGGTTTCTAAAGCGTATTTTTTTGTTGTTGTATATGGTACTGACCTCCATTCCGTAACACTCACTCAGTCATTCGCCACCGAAAAATTCGCTGCAAAACAATCAACAATTTTTTTTTTTTGAATAGTTTGTTGTTGTTTTTCTCTCGTTCTGTGTTTTTTTTTTTCTTCTTCTATTTGAGGTTAGTGTTGTTGTCGTCGTTTTCGCTGTAACACTCACTCACTCATTATTCAATTGTAAAATGGATTATTAAATTTTTGTCGGTTCGGTTTTATTCTTTGTCATGGCTTTGGTTTTCTGGAGCGGAAAAAAATGTGAAAAACACCACCACAAAATAGGAAAAAAAATAATTAAAAATTCATTAACATAAAGGGGGAACCAGAAAACAACCTAACAATAAAGAAAAACAAGTGACCAAAACAATTTAGAATTGAAAAAAAAAATAAAACAAAATAAATCTCAAGATAAACAAATTAATAAAATATACAACACAGAAAAAAAAATCTATTTTAGAATAAAAATTCGCATAAACTATTTTAAAATGAAAATAAAATAGCTAGTAGACAAGTTCGATTCTTCTAAAACATTCTACAAATATTGAAAGATATACAAAATGTAATGTTCAATATTTTGTATTGACCATTTTCAATTATATTGAATTTAGAATTTTTTAATGGGGTCATTAAAAAATTCTAAATTCGATATTCGAAATTGTCACAGTGTTTCTTATATTTTTACTTGAACCTTCAAATATCTTTGGATAAATATCAATGTTGTGCTAAATTCTGTTTGCTTATCAAACTTCTTCGATCGAAATTTATTTTATCGTTTCTAACTGAAATTAATGAATTTCACAGAGGTCCAGCTGAAGTCTTCTAGACTTGGGCTCAAGGCCAACGATTCTGGCTACGTTTTTTTCTCAATTTTTTTTCGCGTGATAAAAAACTCAAACGTGACAAAGTCATGTATATGCTAAGAGCTAGTTGGACTGCCTGAGGCCAGGCAATATTTACAAATTCAACAAAATTAAAGTTATTTTATTTGGGAGTCACTACAATGTAATCATACACTCAAGGAAATAAAAACAACAATTCTGCATAGTTAAAAGGAGTAAATTTTGGGAATTTTTATTTCCCCGTTTTAATAATTCACGAATTGTGTAAGCTCCTAATAATCCTGCTAAGTTGTTGATTCGCATTTTTCATTCCCCATTTTGGGAATTCGGCGATTCGGTAAATGAAATTGAGACTCATGACTGCTGTCTTAATGATCCTAGGCAGATTCTGTGCGGCGATAACAAAAATGTGAAACGTACATCAAAATAAATAAATTAAAAATCTCCATTTGGGATTTTTTCCGTAATTATGGGAATTTCTTCCCCCATTTTGGGAATTTGCATATACTTTGAATGGACATTGTTGCTTGCGCGTTCCCTTCTTTTCATTCCCCATTTTGGGAATTCTGGGATTCCGTGTCGTGATAACAAAAATGAGAATCGTACATCAAAATTAAATAATAAAAAATATTGGGATTTTTTTTCCCAGTTTTGGGAATGTTTTTTTTTTTAAATTTTGGGAATTTTTCCCCCATTTTGGGTTCTTTTCCCTCATTTTGGGAATTTGCATATGCGTTGAGTGGACATTGTTGCTTGTGTTCCCTTCTTTTCATTCCCCATTTTGGGAATTCGAGGGTTCCCCAAATGAAATTGAAACTCATGACTGCTGTCTTAATGATTCTAGACAGATTCTTTTTGTGAACCGTACATCAAAATAAATAAATTAAAAATCCCCATTTAGGACTTTTTCCCTAATTTTGTCAATTTTTCCCACATTTTGGGAATTTGCATATGAAGGGACATTGTTACTTGCGCGTTCCCTTCTTTTCATTCCCCATTTTGGGAATTTGAGGATTCCCCAAATGAAATTGATACTCTTGACTCCGTCTTAATAATCCTAGGCAGATTCTGTGTCGTGATAAATGTGAACGGTGCATCAAAATTAATAAATATTTTTTTTCCCCATTTTGGAAATTTTTTCTCCCCATTTTGGGAATTGTTTTCTCCCCATTTTTGGAAAATTGTCCCCCGTTTTCGAAATTAGCATATACATTGAATGAACAGAGTTACCGTTCTTAAAATCCTGTCATTATTCTCGGTCACAAGACCAAAAAATATGGAAATATGG
Source organism: Hydrotaea cyrtoneurina (assembly GCA_958296145.1). Taxonomy (NCBI): domain Eukaryota; kingdom Metazoa; phylum Arthropoda; class Insecta; order Diptera; family Muscidae; genus Hydrotaea; species Hydrotaea cyrtoneurina. The sequence continues at coordinate 41,720,147 of OY282514.1, read as the reverse complement.
ACGGACAATAAAATTAGTAAAAAATTCCCATTTTGAAAAAAAAACTTCCAATGTTTGAAGAATTCGCGGTGTGAAGTTTTCCACCACATTTAGGAATTCGTGTACAACCAACAAATTAGATTAATAAAAAAATGGTAAATTTTGGGAATTTTCTTTCCCAGTTTTAGGAATTTGAGGATTTTTTTAATACAAATTAACACGTCAAACTACAATGGAACGACATGCTTTTTTTAGAGACAAACAGCTGATTTCAAAGTCGGTTTGTCTCAAATAACACATGCGAACGTTGTCGTTCGACATCGTGGCTTAGGCTCTAAGACTCTTGTATGTGGTGTTCCTAATTTCTATGACGTAAGGACAAAAATGTGAACGGCACAGCGAAAAAAAAAAATTGTCAAACAATTATTCAGTTGGAATATTGTTTAAATTTATTTTCTTCGTTTCACGAGAGACCTCAAAATAATCTTGACCAATTTTAATATCGTTTAAACAAACACTTGGCTTAGTAGATTTTTCTTTTTAAATGTTAACCCCTTTATTTATAAAAAACTTAAAACAGCTTTGTGTGAAAATTGTTTTTGTATTTTCTTAACAGTTTTCTTAACAGAGCTGTTTTTAATTTTTTTATGAATAAAGAAAATTTCCATTTCCCTGTTTAACTATCATTCCCAGTTTCCATGTCGTCGTCGGGCCAAGTCCATTTTTTAATTTGTAGAAAAAATATTTAGAGTTTGGAAATTTTCTTTTACCGTTGTAGGAGATCTGGGATTGGCAGGACATATACGATTGATTGCTCTCATTTGATAATGCGCTATTACGTAGGAGAACAAATCAAAATGGATACAAGTAAAAAATCCAATTTTGGGCTTTTCTTTCCCCGTTTTAGAAATTATGATATTCGTTAAATGAAATCTGACACTCCTGGAATGTGTTTATATCATAGGGTCAAAACCTGGACAATGCTGTAATCTTTGGAAAGACAATTGAGAATTTCTTTTCACATTTCAGAAGTTCGGAAATTATTTTTTAGGACATTTCGCATTTTTTCTTAATATTCGTAATAAAAAATAAACGTTTTAAGCCTTTCGTTGAATTAGAGAATTGAGAAGTTATTGAATATTATTAACACTTTTGTTGTGTCACATTTCCTATAGAAATTGGGGAACTTGACAAAATATTGAAAATATTTTCATTAATTTTTAGTTCAAACTATTTCACATAAACAGGTATATGATATAAAAGCAATTATTACGGTCAAAACTCGTCATTATGGAGAATTCATTTTTAAATTTGTCCAAGTCCATCATTATTGAATCAAAACTGGCCAATTCCAACGGTTTTAGATACAAAAGTGGTCTAGTCCCATAAATTTTCAACGATAAAACCGTTAATTTATCAGAAAACCGTTAATTTATTCGACGATAATCATAAATACTATTTCTTTTTGAATTTTGAACACTTAATTTTTTTTTTTTTTTTAATTTTATTCAAAAAAGTAAAAAATAGACTGACAATTTTTAAATCAGGGCCACTCATTTATTAGTTTTGTTTGAATTTAAAATTCTCCCTAAACATCAATTTAATATTGTCTCAAATGAAAGTAAAAGTAAACTTTGGGGAACACTCGGGACCCTAAAAACTGTGGCACGCTATATATATATTGTCCCAAAAAAAAAAAGGCCAACATTTTCTACTCCATACTAGCTAATATTACAATTTTGAAAATTCTACATTTGTTTTTATTGTGCCAAGAACTGTATAGTAGGGTGGAGTGAAATTCAAAAAAAAAAGTTAACCTCGGAAAGAGATGTAGTCTGGGGTCCTAATGAGGGGAAAAATAAAGAAAAAAAATTTAAAAATTTTTTCTAAAATCAACGCCAAAATAGCGATAATTTCCAAATTTCGAGGGCGTGGCGCGACCCCTAAACATTTTTTCTTTATTTTTCCCCTCATTAGGACCCCAGACTACATCTCTTTCCGAGGTTAACTTTTTCAAATTAAAAAAAAACATGTTTTCACTCCACCCTACTGTATAGCCTGAAAAATAATTAATTCGGCTCTGTTTTCAATGGTCCTGGGGGTGAAGATTCAAACAATAAACAATAAAATAAGCCATGCAATTAATCTACAATTCGTTTGGCCACCGATTTACCTAATCTTATATATTACCAAAGCCTTGTAGGGTATTACATAGTCGTCCTCTGGCTACATTGTCGTTTTCTATTGTTTTTTTTCATATTCTTAAGACCGCATGTGCCACATTATGTACATACATATAGATGTGCATATAAATCAGACATAAAGTATAAAAATAGAATTTTTTGATACGTTGACAGAATTTTTCATATCATCGCCGTTTATCCATAAATACGCGCACAAGATTTGTATTAATGAACAGGAGAACTTGGTTGAATAATTGAGTTCAATTGTACACTCTCTGAGCGAGACCTACTGTTGAAAGCTGGCGCTCAAGGGCTAATGAAACCAGTAGATAGAACCAGGACATAATTAAATTATTTTTTAAAAATTTATTAAATGTATATTCTAATTGTGGGTGCAAGATTAAACCGGATGACACAGACCATTTGGCTAGATTTTTGCAGCGGCAGACCAAAGCCTGTGGTGGGAATCAAATGCACAACACCACACTGATAGACAGGCACTCTACCACTCGCATACCGGTATGTCTTTATATAATTTGTTTATCGTTCTAAAATGTCCAGCGAAAATTAATGACAAAATTTGGGCGCAATTTTTTATTTACTTCAATAATTGCTCCAGATCTTGTCCCTGTCGATTGTCACTTATTTCAATCCCCCACACATAACATAAGTGATCAGTACATTCGTACTGGAAGCGCTCGTTTCGTGTCTATTACATCTACATTTCTTCTATAAAATATTTGTCTAGAACACATAACTCCCCTTGGAGACCTTCGGTTTATGTGCCTAAAAAGGCCAATTTTTTTTTTTATCAGAAATTATATTCAAATTATCTCTTCCACCAACTGCACCCCTTCTCCATTAGCGAACGACCTTTGTCGGTTAATCAAAATTTGGTTAATTTCTATTTTCAACATTTATCACTTTTAATGGCAAAGCTAAATAAACTCCTATGTATGTAAGTGTGTGCATGTGTATCTTCTCTCAAATTGGTTGCAAATTGAATAAGTAAATAGAACGAAAACCGAATGAAACTGAAAACAAAATTTCCCTCTTTAAGGTGACGTTATTACGCTAACGATGTTATCGCGCACTACAGCGTTCACCCGATAAGACCAAAGGCCGGCCCTAACGTCATGTCAGCGGTATTAAAGACTTTGTCGGCGATTTCTCTAAATTCTCAAATTGAAACGTATTTTCTACTCTCTACTTGCAAACTACCGACAATTCAATAATTTTTTTTTTGCACAAACAAAACTGCGAAAAGATTTTACAAATTCTCAAAAAATAAAACTCAGATTCTCTTTGCTTCAAGCAAAAAAAAAAAAAAAATTGTGTGTGCCAATCTAACCCATAGAGTCGACGTCAACGACATCAGCGGCGCGCTGTCATCGCTGGCGTCGCCAGCGTTAGTTATCATCGTCGTCATTGAAAAAAAAAAGTTCTGTATAAAAATTATTTTTTTTTTCTCTGTATTCACTTGTTTTTTTGTTGTTATAATAAGAGGTGTCATTATCACGACAACAACAACATCAGCTACAACAAACACTTCATGAGTTTGTTTCGTTATTTTTTTTTCATTTTTGCAAAGCGTTTTTTCGTCGTTATTGCTGTTGCTGTCAAATGTTTGTTATAGAAGTCACTTCGGCCGCCTCCGTTTGCCGCTGCGGTGTTTTCTGTGTAAGAAATGAAAAAAAAGGTTCAAGTGAATTGGGGAGCACAAAAAAAAGGAATAAAACAAAGCGCTGCTGTTTGTTATTTTTAATGAAATTACCTCATTTCACTGAAGTCTAATATGCCGGTTTTATTTGCGTTGTTGTTACTGTTTTCTTTTTAATTCAAAAATAATTCATACACGAGTGTAGTGTAGTACGCAAACAGCCAAACGGGGCCGTCTCAGAGAAAGGGTGTTTGTGGGGAATAATGGCATGATCGTTAATAGTTTCGTAATCGTTATAATTTAACATCAGCTATGGCAAAGGGAGAGAAGGAGCCACGTATTGTATTGTAGAAATAATTTGAAATTATTTTATCTCCTTCGATTGTTGACAACTCAATTTCGCTTCGACTAGCACAAAAATATGACATTGTTTGGACGCCTAGAACTCAATTCTTTTTCAGCAAGTTGTATTGTGCAACAAGTTTAGATTATTTCATCGTCTACATATCATTTCAACAGCAGAAAGTTGTATTTTGAAAAAAAAAACTATAAATTATTTGACCACTTACAACTCAATTCCATTTCAGCAGGTTGTATTGCCCAACAAGTATATATTATTTGATTGCCTATACCTCAATACCACAGCAGCAAGTTGTATTTAGAAAACACAGAACATTATTCTTGCACTTACAACTCAATTCCATTTCAGCAGGTTGTATTGTCTAACAAGTTTCAGTTATTTGATGGCCTACTCTATACCAGTGCAGGAAATTGTATTTTGACAAAAGAAATATTTAATTATTTGCCTGTCTAAAACTCAATTCCCTTTCAGCACGTTGTATTTAAAAAAAAGTATATTAAAGTCCTTTAGAAATTCCAGAATTAATTTAATAAAAATTCAGGCTCATAATAATTTCGCAAAGTTTTTATATCAGAGAGCCAAAATTGGGGACGAAGCATTAAAATTCATAAAAGAAATCCCACTTTGGTAATTTCTTTCTGCCTTTTTGGCAATTTAGGAAGACGCGGAATGAAAGCTTATAGTCGTTGTGTGTGTCCTCTTAACAATACTGCAGTCTCTATAACCTAATGACATGTCGTTACTATGATTGTCGAAAAAAAGGAAAAACATTCTCATTCAAAGTCGAAAAATCGTATGTGTATTTCTCGCGATGACTACTGTAGAGCCTGCAATGGCGTCAATAAAATAATCAGTCAAACATTTGTTATGTCAGGGTCTAGATCTTCAGATGCGTCGACTCACTCACCTTGGGAGCAGGTTCCTTGAAAACCCTGAACAGCTTGCCAGTGCCACTCTCGAAATTCATCAACAATATCAAATGGTTGTAACTTTTATGAGTCATACCCCAACCCCTACATAAATCCTATAGATTTTGCAAATGATTATTCTCTCGAAACGTTTTACTTCATTGAGTGAGAGGCCTGTGCTCTTGCTTGGCCAGCACGACCCTTCGCTTTATTTCGATGCATTCATTGTTCTTTCTATTGCAATGGGGTTTTTTTGGACAGTAAATGATTTCAATTCAAGTGTTAAATATTTTAATAAATAAATAAATAATTTTAATTAATAAATTATTATATAATAATTATAAATTAATTATTTCAATTTATAAATAAATTAATTATTTTAATTAATACATTAATTATAATAATTAATAAATTAATTACTTTAGTTAATAAATTAATTATTTTAAATCATAAATTAAATTTTTTTTTTATAAATTAATAATTTTAATTAATTATTTTGGTTAATAAATTAATTATTTTAATTAATTCATTAGTTTAATTAATAAATTAAATATTTTAATTAGTAAATTAAATATTTTAATTAATAAATTAATTATTTTAATTAATAAATTAATTATTTTTGTTAATAAATTAATTATTTTAATTAATAAATTAATTGTTTCAATTAATAAATTAATTATTTTAATTAATAAATCAATTATTCTAATTAATAAATAAATTAATTATTCTAATTAATAAATAAATTATTTTAATTAATAAAGTAATTATTTTAATTACAAAATTAATTATTTAAATTAATAAATTAATTATTTAAATTAATAAATTAATTATTTTAATTAATAAATTAATTATTTCAATTTATAAATTAATTATTCTAGTTAATAAATTTATTATTATTATTTTAATTAATAAGTTAATTATTTCCAATTAAAAAAAAATATTATTATTATTTTATTAGTTCAAACAACGCATTAATTTTTCAATTAACATATTATCTGTTTCAAATAATTTAATAATTAATATAATTAATCTATTAATTGTATCAATTAATATTTTAATTAATTTAAAAACACAATTTGATTTATTTATACTTGAAAAAATACTTGTCTGTTTTTATTTCCTCTATTAATCAATTAATAAAATAATTATTTTAATTATTATCAATTAATAAAATAATTATTTTTATTATTTTCAATTAATAAAATAATTATTTTTATTATTTTCAATTAATAAAATAATTATTTTAATTATTTTCAATTAATAAAATAATTATTTTAATTATTTTCAATTAGTAAAATAATTATGTTATTAATTGTGGTAATTATAATATTAATTGTGTTAACATACTAATGCTTATTAGTTTTCTCATATCGTATCACCCTCATTTACACAACCGTTTAATAATAATTAGATTTTTATTAGTTTTGTTTTTATTATTTTTTTTTTTTTTAATTTAAAAAATATTTTAATTAACACAATTAATAAAAAAATTAAAATATTTTTGGAAATAAAGAAAATATTCGTTTCAATAATTAACTTAATTAATGTAATAATTAACACAATAAATAAAGTAATTATTTTATTATTATTTTTATAATTAAAATGACTATTTTATTAGCTGAAAATAATTAAAATAATTAAAAAAATAATTTTATTAATTGAAGATATTTCAATTATTTTAATTATTCAATTAATAAAAATAATTATTTTAATTACGTTATTATATTTTGTATATTAATTAATATTTTTATTATTTCAATTAATTTAAAAATTACTTCAGTTAATAACATAATTATTTTCAATTAGTAAAATACTGATTTTTATTAATTGTGTTATTATATTAGATGAGTTAATTATTATATTGTGATAATTATTTCAACTAATGTTTTAGTTATTTCAATTAATACTTTAATTATCTCAGTTGATATTTTAATCCATTGAAATTATTTTCATTTCTTAACTGGCTGATTTGTAATCCTCGTCGATTTATTTTACATTACCCACCACTCTCGTTTACCACACCCTTTAATACGAATTTGATTTTACAATTGCTCTGCCATTTATTTTTTGTCGATGCCGGCTTTGTACTCTATACGAAACAACAATAATACCGGTCTCATTATGTGAAATCATTTCCGTTTTATTTCGTATTTGGATGTTGTTGTGTATTGTTTTTTTTTATCAACCAACAACCCAAAAGCAAACTAGAGAAATATTCGACAACAACAATTTACAGCCACCATTATCTGCCATCAACTACCGACATTTACCACCCCCCAACCCAACCATAAAACACAAACCACAATCAGCCACCACCTACATATATTTGTTTTAAGGTCCAAGCTAAACTAAACCCAAAAAAAATGACTGTGAAAATGTAAAAGAAAATTAATTATGACAAATTTATGCAAAAAAAGAAAGTTCAAAACATAGCAAAAAAAAAATATAGGAAAACCACATTTCCATTGTAAAAGTAAATTCTCGGAATTCGGCGGGTGTGCTATGTTGTACTGAACCCACCCAGACCCAACGCCGCCGCCAGCATGTACACCAGCACCAATTCGACGGTGCGACGCATAACGCCTCTGACCACCCACCACGGTCCACAAAGATCAGCCTCAACATCGTCTTTGAATGCGGGTCCCTTCACCGCTCCCGCTCATCTGATGCAGTCGGCCTTCGACTTTCCTCCCATACCGGTGGTGCACAAAGTTTCCTCCAAATACCCGCTAAATTACGAAAGAACAGACAAAGTAAGTTTTGCCGTTGTCAGGTTTTCGACATTTATTTTGTTTGAAATTTGTATTCTCATTTTTCATTATGGAAATTTATTAACTTTTAATTGATGGCAACGAATTTCGTACAAGTAAAATGTTTGAAATTTCATAAAAACAAAGCAACAACTGTTTCAATTTTATGGTCTGCCGAATTAATTTTAGAAAAAGAAAAAAAAAAACAATAACTTTTCCTATTGAAAACTTTTACGACATTCATGCTGGGAAGTGACATCATACATTCAATTGTGTATTCTTTACACTTTGTTCAATTAGAAGTGATTTTTTAATTGAATGTCTGTCCGTCTGTCTGTCTGTCTGAACCAAGTGAAATAGGGAGATATGCGACGAAGCCTAAGTGCCCTTCATTGTGAGTTTAGTTTTACAACTACTTCTGGAGAGATTACAGAAAATTGTGGGCAAATATGTTTGATGTAATTTTTTTAAATTTAGTTTAAGGCCGGTCTAGTGAGGTCTGGGCCTATTATGACTATGGGCCTCATATATTTAAAAAATATATTTTTTATAAATTTAAAAACCCACAAAAGTCATCATTACTAATTTGTTGTCATCTTTCATTTCAGGTACGTATTCTATACAATTCGGGTTTCCTTTACAACGAAGTGTGAGTACAAAAGTAGTTTACGATTTAAATGTTTAGCACTGAAATATTTTGCTCAGGTTGAAACACAGCGATAGCTGTAACCACATCATATTATCCGGGCATAACCTTGGGCCAGTAATTAGGTCCTTTATGCCCTCTTTTTTTTAGCTTTCTTCAGTCAATACCTCCGGGGTTTCCGAGCAGGTTTAGTAGTTATTGTCAAACAGACAAATCAAGAAATTTTTCGATACGGCAATTTTCCCAGCAACGACGTGGTAATTTACCATTTACAGTAGTAAAGTAGAGTAGTAATGATAACTCATTACACTTTGCATTACAGTTGCTATATGTAACTAGTAAGTTGTAATGCGCCTATGGCGCCCGTTGAAATATGGAAAAAAATTTTGCTGAAAAAAAAAATTTTGTTGAAAAAAAAATTTTCTCTTAAAAAAAAAAAAATTTTGTTCAAAAAAAAAATTTTTCTTGTTGAAAAAAAAATTTTGTAGAAAAAAAAAAATTTTGTGGAAAAAAAAAATTTTGTTGAAAACAAAAATTTGGAAAAAAAAATTTTGTAAAACCAAAAATTTGGAAAAAAAAATTTTGTAAAACCAAAAATTTTTGTAAAAAAAAGAATTTTTGTTGAAAAAAAAATTTTGTAAAAAAAAAAAATTTGGGGAAAAAAAACTTTTGGTAAAAAAAAAATTTGGGGAAAACACAATTTCTGTACAAAAAAAAATATTATTTTTTTTATTATGTATTATTATTTATAGAAAATTATAGAATGCCTATTTAAATTCCTACGTACTGCGTGACAGAGTCAGTGTATCAGTGAATCAGTGTCGAGGGTAAATATATATTAAGATAATGACTTGCTCAGAATAACCTGTATTTCCTTTTTCCTTTTCTGACTATCATGTGGCCGAATTGTAAAGGCTCCGCCATTTAACGTTTTTTTTTCAACTAGTGCTCATTTCGTTTTCGTTATCAGGCCATGTTGAACGAATTTTTGTTTACAAAAATTTAAGAGGAGGATATTGGCAACATTTAGTTTCAACAGGACGGCGCTACGTGCCACACAGCCAAAGCTACACTCGATGTTTTGCCACCTGTTTTTGAAGATCGCATTATCAGCCGCAGAGCTCATGTCGTTAGGCTACTGCATGGCCAGCCGAGGCAGTCATTTGAATGAAATTATTTTCCACTATTAACCGGAAGGATTGTACTTTCAAATGAAAAAAGAAATTTGAGAAAATATCCAGTTGTTTTTTTTATAGAATTTTCAAAAAAAAAAAAGTTATTTGGCGGACCCTGTATATATGAGTATTCTGCTGACCCCTAATATTATTACGCAATGAGTGTGGTCGGCCGATTTATTCCTTGCATATTGAAGATATAGTTTTTCAAAAACTTTTTATGTTTTTTTTTGTGGTTTTCCAATCACAACTTGAATCTTAAAAAAAAAACGTTTCCCTGATAACAAGGAAGGAAATAAATTGTCAATTGCACTTGTTTTCTCTTGACCGCAACTATTCACTGATTGACTGAGGAGAGGACCGCCATGTTCGGTACGTAATCGGCTCAGGAAATTGATTTAAATCCAAATCAATTCCTATCGTTTTTCTGCATTTGTTAACCTCTACTTGTGTATCTGTCATTTCCAGCGCCTGCCAAAGCTTTTCAATAATTCATTATCTTTGAATTTTCCATTTTCGTGGGACCAATTTATTACAAGGCAATTAGTACATATTTTTAAAATCATTTTAATGTCGTCCAATTTCCAGTTGTTTTGTTCGGGTTTCATCACTTTTGATTGTGATCATTTATAATATCTTAATTTTCAAATACCGATTCGTTACGTTTTTACACCACTTCGAATACGCATTAAAGAGCGAAATGTTTTCACATTTTGTAGAGTGACTTGTAATATTTGCCGCTTTTTTTTTCTCTGACTCTTGTTGTTGCTATTTATTAGTGTTTCTATTACTGTTATTAAATGTTTGTTAGTTATCTGTGTTGATTTTATTAATGTTTTTCATGTTTCAGTTTTTTTTGTTTTGAATTTCGTGTTTTTTCTTCTTCGTCAGCTTCTCTCCTACCAATTCCAACCACATCGACTCAAAACAAAGTGTGTAGTTTTTTTTTTGCCTTTTGCCAAACGGCACCTTTCAAAGACATTCACTTTTAACGTTGCTTATTTCTTTAATGTAATTACATTACAAAAATATGTAAAGAAAAAAAAAAACGAAAACAAAAACAAAGACCAACAAAAATAGTTTGGTGCTGGTTTTCGCGCAGTTAGTGGCACGGCTGAAGCTTATCAAAACTGTTTTATCGACAGTTTTTAAAATGTTTATGATATTTTTGCCTCCTCATAAGAAATCGCCACATATCCATTCATTACAAATTGTTACGACTGATTATAATTTCCATGACACCGCGCACAGTGGTTCAGGCAAGGTGAAGTGATCGTTGTATGAAGAGCTCCATCTATATGTCATGCTAGAAAATGGTTAGCGCCATCTATATGCGAGTGCAATTGCTTGGATTGTCAATCTGGAAAATAAATGAACCGATTATAAATTGTAATGTTCTGCTATAGCAGGGTCAAATCCATGGGTCTGGTAGATTTAAGCCAACCTCCTGTCAGAGATTAAAGCCAATCTCTTACAAGAGTTTAAAATAATTTTCTTGTCTAGGATTCAAACAAATATTTTTTTAAAAATAAAAAATTATAAATTAAGAATTAAAAATTAATAATAAAACTACCAATAATGAAAATTTAAAAAATAAAAAATGAACAAATAAAATATAAAAATAACCAATAAAGAAAATTTAAAGAATAAAAAATAACCAATCAAAACTTTGGAAACGATTTTGCTTGAGCGGAGTAGAAATTTTTAATTAACAATTAAAAATAAAAAAATAAGAAAAAATAAAGAAAATTTAAAAAATAAAAAATTAACAAATGAATACTACGGAAACGATTTTGCTTGAGCGGAGGAGAAATTTTGAAAAAAAAAAAATAGAATTAGAAATAAAAAAATAAAACTACCAATAAAGAAAATTAAAAAAATAAAAAATTAACAAATAAAATATAAAAATAACCAATAAAGAAAATTTCAAAAATAAAAAATTCAAAATAACAAATAAAGAAAATTTAAAGAATAAAAAATAACTAATCAAAACTTTGGAAACGATTTTGCTTGAGCGGAGGAGAAATTTTTAATTAACTATTAAAAATAAAAAAATAAATAATAAAGAAAATTTATAAAATAAAAAATTATCAAATAAATACTACGGAAACGATTTTGCTTGAGCGGAGGAGAAATTTCATTTTCATTTCATTTATTTGCTCAGATTTTGTAATTTAAAGCCTCACGGCCAATTATAATAAATTACAATAAAAACTACTCCAGAAATTTTAGAAAATTTAAACAATAAAAAATAACCAATCAAAACTTCGGAAACGATTTTGCGTGAGCGGAGGAGAAATTTGTAACTAACTATTAAAAATAAAAAAATGAAGAAATGAAAAAATAAAAAAAAAAGTTAGAAAATTTAAAAAATAAAGAAAAAGTAGAAATAACCCATAAAGAAAATTTAAAAAATAACCGGTCAAAATTTTGGAACATTTTGCATGAGCGGAGTAAAAAGTTTTAATTAACTATTAAAAATAAAAAAAAAAATTAGAAAATTTTAAAAATAAAAAATTAACAAATAAATACTACCGAAACGATTTTGCTTGAGCGGAGGAGAAATTTTGAAAAAAAATAGAATTAGAAAAAAAAAGAAAAAAACTACCAATAAAGAAAATTTAAAAAATAAAAAATTAACAAATAAAATATAAAAATAACCAATAAAGAAAATTTAAAAAATAACCGGTCAAAATTTTGGAACATTTTGCATGAGCGGAGTAAAAAGTTTTAATTAACTATTAAAAATAAAAAAATGAAAAAATAAAAATAAAAATTTAGAAAATTTTAAAAATAAAAAATTAACAAATAAATACTACCGAAACGATTTTGCTTGAGCGGAGGAGAAATTTTGAAAAAAAAAAATAGAAATAGAAATAAAAAAATAATAAAAAATTAAAATAGCCAATAACGAAAATTTAAAAAAAAACTAGAAAAAAAATAAAAATGGAAATTGAAAAATAAAATAAATCTATCTTAAAACATATATTTGTTCTCTGTTGATCAATTTGAACACCCTGTTTTTGAAACTGTGTTGATACAGTGGGGGGAGGGTGAGTCATCAAAGACCTACAGAAATTCCTGAAGTCTATGTTTTTACCCTAGAATTGATCAATTATGACATCCTGTTGTTGAACATGCATTAAGACCGGGTATTCACTAAGTGACTTTTCTGAAAGTCGATGTTCTCCTGTACGAAGCCTTCACACCCTATACACCCTATGTCAAAATCTGTGGACACAAGGCAACGATACTTTTCTGAAAGTCCGTATGAGGACAAACCGTCCAGACGTGATATTTATTATTTCACGTAAGAACGATTAGAGTGTTGTAAATTTTTCACAACCTGTTTTGCATCCTGGGTTGACACAGGGTGGTATCCACTTTTGTGAATGTTGATATCCTCCTTTAAGAACTCTCCCAACATTTCGTTGCAATCGGTATAGTACAGTACTGGTATTTCTTTTTTCGTACTTTGGCACTTTGTTGGTCAACTTGTGTCGAAACAGGGTGTTCTGCCAGACACATTCTCCATAATATTAGACATAGTATTATTGTAATCGACATTGTATTTTCGAAGATGTATTTTACCAATATTTTCCCTCCTGGGAACCATTGTGGAGGTGGTAAACTTAGCCACATGCTGGTTACCAAACGAATTTTCCGAAAAGTCGACATCCACTTCTACAAACATCCTATAATTTCACAGCAGTCTGTATTTTTTTTTGTCAGAACCACAGACGAGGTGATCAATTGTATCACCCCGTTGGTCGACTTGTGCTGACGCAGTGTGGTCACTTTTCTCCAAATCGATCGGCATCTCTACAAGCTCTCGCTCTTGCAGTTATCAAGTTTTAATTTTGTTTTTTTCATTCCCTCACCTACAACACCATGTCTTTTATTGCTGCCACTTACTTTGTTTTTTTTCTTGTATTTTTTCCATTTATGAGTTTTTAATCGTATATGTGATCGTCGTTCAATCGCAATTGAAGTATTTATGCTGTTTTGTTTTTTCTTTCGTTTCTGGCTCACCTTCCCCACACGAAGTCGAACTTTACGTAATGCAATTTTATGATTACGAGTTTTTAATACTTTTAAATGGTCAACACAACAGTAAATGGCTTCCTGGATGTCGACTAAAGCCTGCGGCCGAGTGAAATGGCCATGTCTAATGGCTGGAAATCACAACATTTCTCCCGCCTTGACCATTTCACACACGAGCCGTTAGAACGAACCAATCACTCTGAAAGTAAAACTAAATTCCGTTTCAATCGTTTCCTTGATTGGGGGGGGGGAGACCCCGGTCATGACATCTAATGTAGCTGGTTTGGTTTTTTCTTCTTCTTGTTTCTCTCTTTTAATTACCGCCTTTTTTTCCTGAAATGTATCTCTGCAGTTTGTTGTGTTTTCTCGCTTCCTTTCTTTTCAATGGAAGCAGCAGCCATCAACAAATGGCAGCGAGCGCGGCTGCAACAATCCATTTGTGATGCGTGAAAGTAAAAAAAAAAATAACAGAAACGACAGAAACATCAGATGAAACTGTACAATTTCAGTTTTATTCATCTTTTTTCCTTTCTACTCAATTCAGAGCTTATCAAAAACAACATCCTTTCAATTCCAACAAATGACAATTTCCGTAAAAGTTTTATTTGTTTGGCGGTGAAACAAAAAAAAATAAAATAAAAAGAAAACCGGCTCTGAAAGTAGGAAAATGAAACTACAAAAGTCCCCCCCGAACAAAAACTCAAAGAGCAGAAAAGAAGACGCCAACAAAAACAAAAACTGGTGGAAAAATGATGAATATAAACGAAACAATGGGCAGAATTAATGATTCATAACCGAATAGGCAAAAAAAAAAATAAAATTTAAAAACAAACAAAAAAAAATGATGCCAGCCGCCAACTGGAAACGGTGGCAAATGTCTGAATTTGAAAGTGAAATGGAAATCGGGCTGGCTGAAAATTGATAAATATTCAAATACGAAAAAAAAGAAAATCTTTTGTCTACTTGGAAAAAAAAAAATTGCAAATGAATCCTTTCAAAAATAACGCTCAGACTTTTTTTTTTGGATGGACAATAATGTACGATTGGAAGCACATGAAAGGTCATCCATTTCCAGTTAAAGTGAGACAAAAAAAAATAAAAAAAAAGCGATGGTAAAAGCTCGCTATGTTAAAGTGTTTGGAAGACACTCCAAAAATGTCATTGGACAGCCAATAAAAGTCGATGCACTCGTTTTGGGGATTCCTAAGGTATTCCGAGTCCTAACACCAATTCAAGACGAATCCCTTGAATTTGAGCCCTAATTGTAGACGAATCTGAAATATAATTTTGTAATTAGATTGCAGAGGAAATAATCCTTCATGTGGGACAATTTTTGCAATTTACAATGACAATTTACGACAACAACGTGTTAATAAACCTGGATCAACAAAATCACAGAACCACATTGTCATCGCGTTGGTTCTGTCATAGGGTGGCCAGAAATGCATTTTTCTGAAAGCCTACCTCCCCCATTTTATTGCATCGGATCTGTAATTTCGGAGATCATTATTTATAATACTGTTTTTTTATTCGTTGGAATTATTATGAAGCTGATCAATTGTG
Source organism: Hydrotaea cyrtoneurina (assembly GCA_958296145.1). NCBI lineage: Eukaryota > Metazoa > Arthropoda > Insecta > Diptera > Muscidae > Hydrotaea > Hydrotaea cyrtoneurina. The sequence continues at coordinate 41,704,878 of OY282514.1, read as the reverse complement.
TCACCCTGTGTGAACACAAGGTGGTCACCCTCTGTACAAATCCACCAGATATTTTATTGCATTCGGTGCAGTTGTTTTGGAGGTCCTCGATTATTCGTCGAAGAAGAGCTTTCAGTACGAGCCAAAGCTCTCTTCCCACTGCGGTACTTTCCCCATTCATTGTTTCAACTTTTAGAAGATGTGAAATTTCGTTTTGTTTTTCCCAAATTACATAATAAAACAAAACACAGTAACATCTTCCCTTTTTGTTGTACATTGTTACAACTTACAAACAAAACATTGAAAATGTCGAATTTCGCCAAACAAAACTTGCAAGTTTTATAACAAACAATTGTTTTAAATAAAAGAGCAAAAAAAAAAAAAACATTAGACAAATCTGTTAATTATACGCGAAAGATTAACGGCATGAAATAACAAATTTATTTAACGATCTACACGATCGACGAAATTTTGCAAAAACAACAACAACAAAAAGAAGAAGAAGAAAAATACCAAAATGAATAAAATAAAACTCACATCATATGACTTTAATAAAAATAAAATGTTTAACAGAAGAAGATAATAAAAATGTTATTTAGAAAATTTACATTAAACATGTTTTTGTAGTTAAGTAAATATTTCCCCCACATTGTTGAGTTATTGTTTTTTTTTTTTTTTTGTTGTGTTAATAAAACACAAAATTAATTGAAACCGAAACGAAAGATTCGAAATGAAACCGACAATACAAAACATTTTTACAACCAGCAACCAACCATCCATTCATCCACAGGGCAATTATTCTAATCAGCGGCGTGTAAAGGCATGCAACTCTGTTGCAAAGTGTGCGATACACAAAAATGTATGTTGGCGAAATTGCAACAGTTTTTCTCTTCTTCTTATGTTGAACTTAATTATGAAAAGTAAAATACAATTTATAGCAAACATTCGAATTTCTAGTTGGGCTGTGGAAAAACTAGGGTGATTTCATAATTAGTTTTTTGAGAACTTAAATTTCCGAATTCTGATCGTACACAATATAAAGTAGAACGAGGCTGAACAATGTTTAGCCGCACAGACGATCTGGGTACTTTCTGTTTTCGTCTGTCCGTCTGATGAAAACACGATATACAGATCTTATTCAGCCAAATCACTCCTAATGAGTAATAGCTTAGGAAAACTTTAAATTCTGAGTACCAAAATTACTGAGATTGTAACAAACATTTTTTTTAAATAAAAATTACACATTTTATAACATTTTTTTGAACGATTGTCGGAAACTGTATCATCTTTTCCTAATCAAAAAAAGCTTAGATTCAAAGAATTTTTTTTAAACTGGACAATGTTGAACAATGCTTCTAATTAGAAAAAAGCTCAGCTGTTGAGAATTAAAAATCCTTCGAAGCATTTTTTAAATTAAACGAAAATTAAGAAACCTCTGATTCTCAATTGTTCCTTCTTCTATTGTTCCCTATAGGAAAGATCAGCTTTAAACAAACAGGACAAAGATAATTTTTTCCATTAAAAATGCTCATCACCCGGTATTTTGTTTTCAATTAAAAAAACCTCCATTTCCCAGCAACTAGTCCTCATGAGAATGATAAATTTTAAACTATAACAGAAATTCGCTGCTAGTGAGCTAATCTAAAGCTCAGCTTCTGGTCCCTTGCTGATGAGCCGGAAACGCCCAAGTTCGCAGCTATTTTTTTTATTTTTATTAAAAACAGTTTTAAGAAATTATAAAAATTAAATTAGTAAACCTCGGAATCCCTCGGAAACCTTCTCAGCAATTGCTTTTTTCTAAAAGAGAAAACGTGTGAAAATGTTTTTTATAATGAAAATTTTGATATTGTTAGTCAAGTAAAGAAGCTCTCATTCTCATTAAAGCTTGGATTTGCATTGATTACGAACAAGCTTTACACGTAATCGGCTACATTTTTCTAACAAAAAAAGATTTCCGACAAAACCTTACCAATATTCTGAAAGCTTGAGAAAGCTTTTTAGGATTTTTTTTTGGCAATGTTAGTGAAATTCGAACACTTTTTTTTTAAAAAAAGCCTTTAATATATTTTGAAATTCCCAATAATTGTGAAAGCTTTTTAGGCAAAGTATTTTTTTGAGAGTTTTTTAATTAAACTTTTTTGAGAATTCGAAAAGCAAGATTTCTTAAAAAAGCTCTTCAATATTAAGAATTTCCAAATAATTGAGAACAGCTTTTTAAGGAGTGTTTTTTTAGACCCCATTATAAAAGTTTTCTATCGAAAAAACAAGATTTTTTATAAAAGCTCTTCACTCTTCTATACTTCCACACAATAGCTTTTTAAGGCAACTGCCTTTTTTAGTGGAAGCTTTTTAAAGAAACGTTTTGTTGGATAAAATTATAACATTTTTCTACCAAAAAAAAAAATCTTTAAAAAAAGCCATCAATATTCAATTTCCACACAATTTAAAAAAAAGTATTTTTTGTTTTCAAAAAAACAGAAATCTTAAGTATTTATTTCTCAGCGTTGAAAATCGAAATAATTGTATTTCAAAAATGTTTAATTGGGAAACAACAATTACATTTATAAAACAACTTCCTAACGTTCTAAGTGGAAGATAAAATGCTCATCAGAAAGCTTTTCATTAAAAGTTCTTTAATAACCATCTGCAATGTTCTAGAAAATAAAATGGGGATTTAGCAAAGATTCTTAGCAAAATAAAAAAGCTCTGATTATAAGCAAGCTTTTTTAGGAAATTTTTTTTACATACATTTTAAAATTATTTGTTCTACAGAAAAATCATAAATTTTGAGAATTCTTTACTTGACGAAAACAATAACGTTGTTTCATAACTGAAATTTTAAATTTAGAAAGCTCATTAGTTTGTAATTAACTTTTCCGGGCAAAAGTTGATTATTACAGCTAAATACTAGACGGCGAGAACTCGCTGTTAACGAAAGCTCATGCATACATATTTCAATTACAGCGTTCTTTCTCTCTTACGCGGTTACATATGAGAGACTTAGAAGTTGTCCCCTTATTAGAGGTGTCAGCTTATGCGAGAAGTACATAAGCGGACTGACACTGGACAAAGTGTAAGTTAATGGAAGCTGTCCGCTTAAGAGACGTATCCATTAGAAGAGACTACACTGTAATATAATTTCTGTATATTTTTAACTCTAGTTTTTTTTAACAAAATAAATTTAATAGAAATTCTGCACAATGAAATTCCCTACAATTAAAATTCACACCGTATTCTCGCTTTCTGATGAAGAAATTACATTACATTCCTTCATTAAGCAAATTGCGTGTGAAAATGCAATTTCAGCTTCTTTTGCTCATCTAATTTATTCACCTTGAACTTTGTTAATTTCTTCTTCTTGGTCGTGTTGATACAGAAAAATGCGTTTGAAATGAAAAGTGTTGACTCTTACTTTTCATGTCTTCACATTTCAAAACACTGCGAGTTTTTTTTTTTCCTTCTGTCTTTATTACATTTCTGCTCGCATCGAGATTAGGCCTTAAACTTCATATTGCCGCTGCTGCTGATGTTTCGGCTGTTGTAGTTTTTGTTGGCCGTAATTAATTGTGTGTTAGACTTTGGTACGCTCGCCGTACTGAGGAGGAGATAAGACCACACACAACTTTTCACCGAGCATTTGAGCCATTAAGAAAGTTTTTGACGTGAGTGAGTTTTGTTTGTTATGCTGTTTTCATTCGTAATCCATGATCTTGACATTTGAAATGACGTTATATTGTTGTGGTATCCGTCCTAAACATGTGGTAAATGAAATCATTTTTGGTGTTTGATAAAATAATCAGATAATAAATTAAGTAAATGAGGTAATTTTAATTTCTGTTAATAATCTTTCGGCTAATAGGATTTGTCAGATGGGAAGTAAATGAGCGATTAGCACACAATTAAAGATTTATTGAATTAAGGCCGAAACTGAACTGAAACTGAACTGAACTGAAGCTGAACTGAAACTGAACTGAAACTGAACTGAAACTGAACTGAAACTGAACTGAAACTGAACTGAAACTGAACTGAAACTGAACTGAAACTGAACTGAAACTGAACTGAAACTGAACTGAAACTGAACTGAAACTGAACTGAAACTGAACTGAAACTGAACTGAAACTGAACTGAAACTGAACTGAAACTGAACTGAAACTGAACTGAAACTGAACTGAAACTGAACTGAAACTGAACTGAAACTGAACTGAAACTGAACTGAAACTGAACTGAAACTGAACTGAAACTGAACTGAAACTGAACTGAAACTGAACTGAAACTGAACTGAAACTGAACTGAAACTGAACTGAAACTGAACTGAAACTGAACTGAAACTGAACTGAAACTGAACTGAAACTGAACTGAAACTGAACTGAAACTGAACTGAAACTGAACTGAAACTGAACTGAAACTGAACTGAAACTGAACTGAAACTGAACTGAAACTGAACTGAAACTGAACTGAAACTGAACTGAAACTGAACTGAAACTGAACTGAAACTGAACTGAAGCTGAACTGAAACTGAACTGAAACTGAACTGAAACTGAAACTGAAACTGAACTGAAACTGAACTGAAACTGAACTGAAACTGAACTGAAACTGAACTGAAACTGAACTGAAACTGAACTGAAACTGAACTGAAACTGAACTGAACTGAAACTGAACTGAAGCTGAACTGAAACTGAACTGAAACTGAACTGAAACTGAAACTGAACTGAAACTGAACTGAAACTGAACTGAAACTGATACTGAACTGAAACTGAAACTGAAACTGAACTGAACTGAAACTTAACCGAAACTGAAACTGAAAAAGAACTGCAACTTTTTTAGCTTTTAATTCAATTGAACCAAACCCATTTCGGACCATATTCTGCATTCAGTTTTTGTTCCCAATCTCTTAAAAAATGTCATACTTTGTAATCAAAGCGTTAAGTATTTCTGTCCGTTTTTCCTCCCGCTTCGGTTGTTTGGTAAAAAAAAACGTGAACTGTTTTTGCCTTTTAGCCAATGTCGGCCGTTTTGTTGTAGACCAAATCATATTAAGCAGAAAATAGCGTAGTTGTGTTCAGACCTCTAACCAACACAAACTACAAAAAAAAAAACCGTTTGCATAGATGTCAGATCAAAGTTATACGATGTTTGTTCACTTGGTCTGTTTGTTGTTGTTCACATAAGATTTTCCACAGATTTTCGATTTCATTTTCGTCGAAAACGTTAGTGTCATGTCCCTGTCAGAGGGATGGTATGCGGTGAATGGTTAGATTGGACATTTTGGGACCTAAAGGTAAATTTATTAAAAGTAAACCAGCCATTTTGGGAACACCCATCGTCTGAGGATTTGAAAACAGTTCTAAATGAGTTGGTTTTTTTAATAACGTTTTCCTTTGAAGTATTTCTAATTTTTTTAAGTAAGAAGAAAATGTTCAGATTTTGAAATTTTTTGTAATAATCTCGATAAAAGCTTAATTTTTTTTTAAAAAAAATAAAGCTTTCACTTTTTTTTTCAAAGCATTTACTTGTCGTAAAAATAAAAACTTCCACAAAAAAAGCTTCCACTTTTTTCGTTTGAAAATCTTCCACAATTTTCGTTTGAAAATCTTCCACAATTTTCATTTTAAAATCTTCAATATTATTTGTTATAAAAGACATTCCACTTTTATCGTTAGTAGAAAGCTTTTTCGTTAGAAAAAGCTTCGAATGTTTTCGCCACAAAAAACCTTCACTTTTTTCAGAAAAAAGCATTCACATTCTTTTAGAAAAAAGCATTCACTTTTTGTCAGAAAAAAACATTCACTTTTTGTCAGAAAAAAACATTCATTTTTCACAAAAAAAAAATTCGCCTTTCTTCAGAAAAAAGCATTCATTTTTTTCAGAAAAAATTATTCACTTTTTCTTCAGAAAAAAGCATTCGCATTTTTTAAAAAAAAAAAACACTTTTTTTTCAAAAAAAAGCTTTAACTTTTTTTTAAAAAAAAAGCATAAACTTTTTTGAAAAAAAAAACTAAATTTTTTTTAAAAAAAAAAACTTTCACGTTTTTTAAAAAAAACTAACTTCTTTAAAAAAAACTTTCACTTTTTTTTTTAAAAAAAATTTCACTTTTTTTTTAAAAAAAACTTTCACTTTTTTTTTTAAATAACTCCCTTTTTTTTAAAAAAAAAACGTTCACTTTTTTTTTTAAAAAAAAGTTGTTTCACCAAAAAAAGCTTCTACTCTGTTTTTGTATTGTAATTTTTTTTCGTAATTTGACCGCTGGCTGACGATTTATTGAAACAACTTTTGAATATCTGGAACGAAGGATAATTGAGAGACAAATGCTTCAATCACTTCTGGCAAGCCCTTATGCATTTTTTAACCTACTTTCCATACCGTCCCCCTAACATATGTGTGCGAATATGGTTTTCACGTTCATGTAGTTGTTGTTGTTAAATGAATGAATGAATGAATGTCTCGTAGATTTTTGACTTGTTGAATGTTAAATGAACTCAAAGCTTTTCCCATTTTCATGACTCGTTTGTTGTTTTTGCCACGCTGGCGCTGCTTTGGTGGAAATTTATGCACTCCGGCCACTACTCAGCACTTGAGGTATTGTTTTTTGTGTTTTGCTTTTGGGTTTAAAGTCAAATGATTTGTTATGGAGTTCAGTTTTCCAATTGGAAACGTTGAAAACGAAAACGTTACTGTTGTTGTAGTTGGCTGCAATTTTCAGATCGTTCAATGTTGTTGTTCGGTTAAAACACCTTTACGTCACCTTTAACGACAGTATTAATTTATGGGTTCAAATCGTGATTGGTTTGTTGCTGTTTTTTTTTCTTCGGTGTTTACAGTTTTTTTTCCGCTAAAGCATAAACAATTTTCCCTGAAAATCGTTTTTCTAAATGGAAAATTGCATTTTCTTGTTGTGGTTGTTGTTGCCATGCATTTTTGCCCAACCCATGGAATGCTCGTGTAGAAAATTACAAATATTCACAGTTCCCTAGGACTAGTCTGGTCTGGCGGGTATGTTGTCGTCCGTCCAGTGGTCTGTCTATCTCTTGGCCAGCCTTTTTTGTTGCATTTGTTGGACCAAAGTCCATTTGATATCTTGAGTTTCTCCTTCTTTCGCTGTGGCTACATTGTTGCGTAGGTGTCTCTACTGGCATAAATTGTGCCTTTCAATGGGGCTCCGACCACAGACGCCATATTGAGTTTTAAATTTAGCCGTGAACATTTTATGTTTGCGCCACAATCTACATTTTTAATTACAAATTTTTGTATCCTGTTGACTGTCTCTCTGTTGGTGTAAAATCGAGCTAAGCCACTTTGTTGTTTCGACGGGGGACTGCTGATGTGGGTGCAGCGGAGAATACTTTTTTTGGCCACCACCACCATTGCTTTTTGCAGGCATTTAATTTCGCTGTGCTCCATCTGAAATGGCCTTGATACGAACGAAGTCAAACACAGCACAGCGCCTTGAAAAATATTTGATTTTAATTTCTTCTCTAGTGCAGAAGAAATACCAGGAGAAAGAAAATACTACAATGATTTCATTACACAGATACGGTTAAAAGGTGACCAAATAAAGAGAAACTTTCATTTCATTAAATTTCTCAGAAGTAGACAATTGTTACCCAAAATTTCAAATTTTAGTATTGGTCAAAATGACTCGCATTGCTAGATTTTTCTCAACTCAAACTTAATTTTCGAGATAAGGCTGAACATTTTTTATAGCAAAAAAATTCTTAAAAATTGGAATATTTGAAAACGTGCAAAAGAAAATGCTCAGAATTTGAGTTAATATTGGAAGAAAAGTTGTCCAGAATCGTAGCTTGAGCTTTTTCTTCATTTCGAAGTATTTCTTAAAGAATTTGATGTCTCAGTCAGATCATCCTTCAAGAAAAGGATTTTTCCTGTCATTTAGAAGAAATAAAAAAACCTACTGAACCTTTTTCTGCTTTTAAAATGAAACATCGTTTTCTTTCAGGAAAGGGAAAGTTTGTACTTAGAGAAAGTATAAAGCTTATATGCACTTTCCACGTATTACGTTCGGGAAAAATTCGATTTCCTGAGAAAAAGTAAACAAACCTTTTTAAATAGGAAATCCGTTTTTTCAGAAAAAAATATTTTCCTGCAGTAAAAGGCCCCTGTAGTAAAAAGACTTTTCCTGTAAAAATGAGAAAAGAGCTTTTCCTATAGAAAAAGAGCTTTTCCTATAGAAAAAGAGCTTTTCCTATAGAAAAAGAGCTTTTCCTATAGAAAAAGAGATTTTCCTATAAAAAAGAGCTTTTCCTATAGAAAAAGAGCTTTTCCCTGCAGAAAAATAGGATATCGTGTAGAAAAAAGGAATTTCCTGTAGGGAAAAGGGATTTTTCCTTTCTGTAGAAAAATAGCTTTTCATGCAGAAAAATAGCTTTTCATGTAGAAAAAGAGCTTTTTCTGTAGTAAAAGAGTTTTTCTGTAAAAATGAGCTTTTCCTGTAAAAAAGAGCTTTTCTGTAGAAGAGAGTTTTTCTGTAGAAAAGAGCTTTTATGTAGAAAAGAACTTTTTCTGTAAAAAAAATGGGCCTGTAGAAAACGAGCTTTTTATGTCAAAAATAGCGTATATGTGAAAAAAAACTTCTATGTAGAAAAACAACTTTTCCTGTAGAAAAAGAGCGTTTCCTGTAAAAAAGAAGAGCTTTTCTTTTTCAAAATACGTTGCCCTTAGAAAAATAGTTTTCTTGAAGAAAAAGATATTCCTTTATGAAGGGGAAATTTACTTTTTTGTATGGAAAAAATGGTAAAAGGACAAAAGGATTTTTATCCTTGTAGAGAGTATGATATGTAAATTGTGAAAGAGATTGTTATAAAAAAATATATAGTTTTCCTTGAGCAATTGGGTAGTGCATGTATTTATTTTTGGGAAAAGGAAACGGTTTACTTCCAGTAGGAAAATGCCTTTATTTAATGGGGAAGAAAATGTCTTCTATAATGAAGAAAATATCCAGTTCCTTTGGAAGATATTCGCAAAATTTTGGCTGTATAATCTGTGACTGCTCAGAATGCGAGTTTTTATTTCCGCTAAAGTAAATTCAATGCACAACAATAAAAACGTCAAGACAGCACGATTTTCAATTAATGAAGATAAAATAAGGCTTTCCTAACGAACAAATCCTTGAAATTTTAATATTGTGTTTTAGCAAAATTTGCTCTGAACTTGAGTTTCCTTTCAAACTCAAGAAACTTTCTAAAGATGCTTTTGTCCTTAGTAAATACTATCAAGAATCGAAACTTTAATGTTGGTAATGTGACATTGAAATTCTTGCATTTCTTTAGTGGAATACGGAAAAAAGTCCGTGAATCTGGTCACCCGCTCAAATGCTCGTCTGCCTCGGTTTTTTAAAGACTTTATCGTACAGATACCGCTATATCGTGGTTGTAGATTCCTTGTTGCCGTTGTTGTTGTTTTTTTGCTTGCAACATTTTTCCTTTTACTTTCAGCGCTTGATTTCGTTGTCGTTCGTCATTCGTTTGCAATGCTATTCATTATTCAGCATTATCGTCAACTACTCGTTGCTGTAGTCAAACATCACATGACGCTGATGATGAGGTTGTATTGTTTCCTTACATTTTCTTATTTTTTGTGTTTCTGCCTCCACTTCATCTTTAACAATGTGTCAGCATGAGTTTCCCCAATTTTTAGTTTAGCGTTTTTTTTGTGTTTTTCGTTTGTTTTTCTTTTTGGTTTATGCTGTTATGCTATTCGCTGTTGTTGCTGTTGCTGTTTTCTGGCGATGCATACATTACTTTTCGCCTACAAGTCGTTTTGAATATTGTATGGCCCCCATTTTTCGCGTTCAGTTTCTTTTTTCGACAAGTAGTTTCTTCGTCTTTTTTTTGTTTGTATGTGTGTGTGCGTGTATGTGTCTTTAACAATCAATTTCATTGTATTTTAAGAAAAGCGAATGAGACTACGGCCATGTCGAAAAAAAAACAAAGTCGAAGACCAAACAAAAAAATCCACTAGAGTCGTTTTCCTTTTGGTTTCGTTGTCTGTCTATTTTTAATGTTATAAATTAAAGACAATAACAACAAGTTTCCATTTGTCGACAAAATCTGCATTTTCTTACACTCAGAGAAATGTTTTTTTTTTTTTTTATTATTTTTGGATCAACATTATTATACAGGGTCCGCCAAATAACCTTTTTTTTTTTTAAAATTCTATAAAAAAAAAACTACCGGATATTTTCTCAAATTTCTTTTTTTATTTGAAAGTACAATCCTTCCGGTTAATAATGGAAAATAATTTCATTAAAATGGCTGCCCATGCAGTAGCCTAACGACATCAGCACTGCGGCTGATAATGCGATCTTCAAAAACAGGGCGCAAAACATCGAGTGTAGCTTTGGTTCCTGTTAAAAACAAATGTTGCCAATATCCTCCTCTTCAATTTTTGTAAACAAAAATTCGTTCAACATGGCCCGATAAGGAAAATAACGAAAACGAAATAAGCAGTAGTTGAAAAAAAGGATCCTTTACATTATAAATTACTCTCTGACTCGTAAAGTGGCCGTTTACGTTTCGGTCGCTGAAATATGTTTGATGTTGTTACCAGAATACGAACCTGGGTTTGCTGTGTAATAGAACCAATACCACACCACAACGACGACATAATTTTAGCTTCGCCAATTTTTCAATCACGGAATCCGATAGACCAAACCTAAACCAAACCTAAACCAAACCTAAGCGAAACCTAAACCAAACCTAAACCAAACCTAAACCTAAACCAAACCTAAACCAAACCTAAACCAAACCTAAACCAAACCTAAACCAAACCTAAACCAAACCTAAACCAAACCTAAACCAAACCTAAACCAAACCTAAACCAAACCTAAACCAAACCTAAACCAAACCTAAACCAAACCTAAACCAGACCTAAACCAAACCTAAACCTAAACCAAACCTAAACCTAAACCAAACCTAAACCAAATCTAAACCAAACCAAATCAAAATTAGACCAAAACCGATAACTATACCAAATAATTAAACCTACAGAATCTATTTAACGACATTTACCTATATTAAACTATTTGCTTTCTCTGAGTGTATTTTTTTGAATTTCTGACAAAAATTCAACATTTTTTGTTTGTTTGTTGTCCACATTTTTTCTTGCATTTAAATGCATTTTGCATATGATATTTTTTTTAGTCTGCCGCCTCTCCTACAGCTCGCTGATGTTGGAACAGCTGCTGTCGCCATTGTCGGCTGCCTTTGTTGCCTCTCCCTGCCTGAAAATTCCGACAAAATGTCTGTTTTCCTTTTGGGGTTTATCGTCATCAGCGAGGAGGCCCATTTCAGAGTTGCGGCTTTTTTTCTTCGTCTTACTGTTTTCTTTTATTATTTGTTTTTTTTTTGTGCAGCTCCTTACTTAAAGCTGTAGCTGTTTGTTTTTATCTTTAGATCGTAGTCGGATATCGCTGCTGTTGTACGAGTTTATTTTGCACTGTCTTCTGTGCTTTCGTTTCAGTTTTCTGATGTTTGTAAACATCCAGCAGATCCATGCAGTTTCCCTTTCATTTGTTTTAAATACAATTGAATCTTTGTTTTTCTTTTGTTGGATCTTTCATTTAGTTTTCTATTTTTACCAGAGACCAGGATAATTTTCAATTAATTTCTTGCTGCTTTTTATTGTACAAGTGCCTGGCTCATTATGTAAAGAATTTCTTATTAAAGCTTCATTAGAGACATTCAATTAACGTTTAATTGCGTTGCCGATCTGCCCCCGTCAAAGGCTTTTTGAAAGCATCAGAAGGAGTCTGTTCTAAAAATGTGTCAAAGGTTTTACCTTAATTTAAGAGATGGGTAAAAAATTGTAGAATAATTGACTTAATAAATAAAGTGAAAAGAGAGAGCAAAAAAATATATATAGAGAGTATATAAAGAGTGATTTGTTAAGAGCTTGATAACTTTTTTTTTTAAAAAAACGCATAAAATTTGCAAAATCTCATCGGTTCTTTATTTGAAACGTTAGATTGGTCCATGACATTTACTTTTTGAAGATAATTTCATTTAAATGTTGACCGCGGCTGCGGCTTAGGTGGTCCATTCGGAAAGTCCAATTTTGGGCAACTTTTTCGAGCATTTCGGCCGGAATAGCCCGAATTTCTTCGGAAATGTTGTCTTCCAAAGCTGGAATAGTTGCTGGCTTATTTCTGTAGACTTTAGACTTGACGTAGCCCCACAAAAAATAGTCTAAAGGCGTCAAATCGCATGATCTTGGTGGCCAACTTACCGGTCCATTTCTTGAGATGAATTGTTCTCCGAAGTTTTCCCTCAAAATGGCCATAGAATCGCGAGCTGTGTGGCATGTAGCGCCATCTTGTTGAAACCACATGTCAACCAAGTTCAGTTCTTCCATTTTTGGCAACAAAAAGTTTGTTAGCATCGAATGATAGCGATCGCCATTCACCGTAACGTTGCGTCCAACAGCATCTTTGAAAAAATACGGTCCAATGATTCCACCAGCGTACAAACCACACCAAACAGTGCATTTTTCGGGATGCATGGGCAGTTCTTGAACGGCTTCTGGTTGCTCTTCACTCCAAATGCGGCAATTTTGCTTATTTACGTAGCCATTCAACCAGAAATGAGCCTCATCGCTGAACAAAATTTGTCGATAAAAAAGCGGATTTTCTGCCAACTTTTCTAGGGCCCATTCACTGAAAATTCGACGTTGTGGCAGATCGTAAGTCTATTCATGATGAAATGTCAAAGCATACTGAGCATCTTTCTCTTTGACACCATGTCTGAAATCCCACGTGATCTGTCAAATACTAATGCATGAAAATCCTAACCTCAAAAAAATCACCCTTTATAAGAGTTCCGAATCAATTCTCACATTGAAACATTTTACACTTTTATTTCCTCTGAAATTGTGTAAAATTCTAGTCTTCGAAAACCCCTTTCCCTTAGAGAGGCAAAAAATCATGGTTATCCCGGAAATTGTCTCTGGTGAATCCAAAAATTAATCTGGCCACCTTAATTCTTGTTTGTTAACTCTACCACTGGATTTTTGTCGAAATGACTTTATTTATGACTTTGGTTTGACTGACACGTGACGTTCGTTTCTAGTTGTATTTTTTCTGTCTTTTTATCTGCTGCACTTTTTTTTTCATGGCTTCTGAAGAGTTGATGTGCTTGCGGAGCTGTGGTCGTCGGAATGCATCCATTCAACTCCAACTCCCGTCTCGTCCAAATGAGCATTTTGTTGTTTATGCGGTGTCATTTCAAAATGTTTCGTTAAAATATGTTTGGATGTGTTGTGTCGCTGGGTATGACATACCCATGTATGTTGCACCGCCGCATGAGAAATGATTATAATCTTGACAATCTTTGAATAATGTGAAATTTAAATAATAAACCAGGCCATTATTTTTAAAAGGTTTCAGTCATTAAGAAGTTTGTTGGGAGGGGAGGCAAACGCAAGGAGAGGGTTCAACGATCTTAAGAAAAATGAAAATTTAAGAAAATTCAAAGGCTGACTCTAATACACGATAGCCGCACACACTACCTGCGGTCTTTAAAAGCGACAGCCTAACATTGTAACCGTTGTCTCGCCACAGCAGGCCATGAGTCCAGTGAATAATTGTAAACGAAAAGGCAAGCAGTTGCCTTCGGTGAAGTTTAGATTTAAAGTAAGACAGCCAAAGCTGGGTCGATAAAGCGAATGCTAGAGATAGAGAGGAGTTTAGAACACAAATTACATTATCGTTGCAACACTGGAATTTGGGTTAATTAATTCATTTCTAAGCCACTAATAGAATAGGTTGACATCGAATTAGGGCATAAGATAAGGAGTTGGCCTTATTATGTAATGTAGTTGGTAAAATCATTCAGAAATTTGAGACGAATTAATTCCGTTGTTTATTTTAACATTGGGCTTAAGTTAATGACTTAACCTTATTAAGTAATGGAAGCGGTAAGGACTTGGCTCTAATAAGTAATGTGACTGGTAAGGAGCTTAAGAAATCTTTCAGTAACTCCATTTTAAAAATTTAAGAGTACATTATTTACTTTAAGCTAATTGTGAAGATTCTAACCTAGCCTTACTAAGTAATCTACTTGGTAAGGTGCTTATAGTTAGGAGAAATCTTTCCGAATTTTCTATGGAGCCCTCTGTGCAGCAACCATAATTAACTGTTGATTTGAATCATCAACAGGTGAATGAGTTCGTTTATTTCAAAATAATGCTTATGGTAATTAACATGCCTTTCTATGTAATGTGACTTGTAATGAGTTGAAGAAAGTTTCCAAGAGTTTCGAGGGAGATCTTCTTACAGACGACATTAATAATTATGCTTTTAAATCATTGTTAAAATGATGCTGAAGGTAATGAAATAGTCTTACAAATTAAGGTAAATGTCAATGAGATATGCAAGAGTTTCGAGTGAATCTTCTCATTGACGACATCAATAACTTTCGTTGTAAATCATTAGAAGAAGGTTGTGATTAATAATTTCCAAATAAGGCTTAAGGTAATGAACTAATCTCACAAAGTAATTTGAATGATAAGGAGCAGTCCCACGTCCAATACAGCTTTATGAAAAATGCCCTAAATGAAGAATTCCCCAAAATAAATGAAAAGTCCCCCTCTAAAAGCCCAATATGAAAATTTATTTCGCGCGCAAAAAAAGAAAAAAAAAATTGTGGAAATAATTTTTCATTCTCCATTTTTTTTCATTTGGGGAATGTTTCATAATGAAAAATTCCCCAATTTTGTATGAAATTTTTTTGGGCATTTGTCCTTTGGGGCATTTTCTATAGAACCGTCTCAGTCAACTAATCGGTCCCAGTTTCACTGCCATGTTTTATTTTACAATCTCGTTTTATAAAATCTCTTCCAATAGTGCTAATAATATGTTTTCTATTTTGTTTCTTTTTAGGTATGTATTCTCTTGACTAAAAATGTCTCTTTATAATCTGTAAGTGTAAAATGTTTATAAGTATCTTTTTTAAGTAATAAAGGGCAAACTGCACTCGCGGATATAGAATTATAGGCCAGCCTTTTTCGTTTTGGGAGAAGAGAATACAAATAGTTGAAAAAACATTTTTCGATTGTACGAAGAACAAATTATTTTTAAGAAAAGAAATTCTTGTCATACCGAAGACAATCTAGAGTTCAGGAGACTTACGTATATTTTCCGTAATACGTCTATAAATGGTCTCTCATAGTAAAAGAGTGTCTTATCTTAATATATATTTACCCTCGACACTGATTCACTGACTCTGTCCGCAGTACGTAGGAATTTAAATAGGCATTCTATAATTCTATATAAATTCTATAAATAATAATAATAAAAAAAATAATATTTTTTTTTTGTACAGAAATTGTGTTTTCCCCAAATTTTTTTTTACCAAAATTTTGTTTTCAACAAAAAATTTTTTTTAAAAAAAATTTTTTTCAACAAAATTTTTTTTTTTTTTCCACAAAATTTTTTTTTCAACAATATTTTTTTTTTCAACTGATTTTTTTTTAACAAAAATATTTTTGCAACTAAATTTTTTTTTTCAACAAAATTTTTTTTTTCACAAAAATTTTTTTTCCATATTTCAACGGGCGCCATAGGCGCATTACAACTTACTAGTTTGTAATAAATCTGTATCTTTGTTAAAAAAAAGACCTCAGAAATAAGTCTGACTTCTCTAATCCTACCTTAAATCCGTAATTTTGTAGTGGAAAGCTATAGCTGTCATCTATTGGGTACAATTTGTATCAAGATTGTGTTCTTTCTTTATTCCTTTATTTATTCCACTTGTGAAAGTGGGGTTTCTACAATAACTTGAACAAATTATTTATATTTAATCAAGAGATTTGTTTACTGTCTCAAGTTCCCTTTGTATTGTTCGGTGACCGGAGCGCCGACCTTCTAAAGCGATTCTCTTTACGATTTTAGCTGACCTATGGAAAACAAGGAAATAAATATAGCCCAAAATGGAATTTCAAAAAGTGATTAAACGCTTATTACACGGAACCCTCTTTCATGTCATCACTTCATGGAGGACTCAAAGCAGTTACTATCTGTCAGTGACAGATGAGGTCTAGGGTGGAGCATACCAATTCACACTGACAACATAAATGGCTGTCGTTAATTTTGACCATCATAAAGGCATAAAATAATAACAACAGTAATTCTCCACATTGCAAACACGCAAACGCATACACTTTTCCGACTACTCTCTTTGTGTCGACCACTCGTTTTCATTAACTCTTCAGACTGCTCTCTTTGTGTCGACCACTCGTTTTTATTAACTCTTCAGACTGCTCCCTTTGTGTCGACCACTCGTTTTTATTAACTCTTCAGACTGCTCTCTTTGTGTCGACCACTCGTTTTTATTAACTCTTCAGACCGGTCTCTTTGTGTCGACCACTCGTTTTCATTAACACTTCAGACTGCTCTCTTTGTGTCGACCACTCGCTTTCATTAACTCTTCAGACGGCTCTCTTTGTGTCGACCACTCGTTTTCATTAGCTCTTTAGACTACTCTCTTTGTGTCGACTACTCGTTTTCATTAACTCTTCAGACTGCTCTCCTAGTGTCGACCACTCGTTTTTATTAACTCTTCAGACTGCTCTCTTTGTGTCGACCACTCGTTTTCATTAACTCTTCAGACGGCTCTCTTTGTGTCGACCACTCGTTTTCATTAGCTCTTTAGACTGCTCTCTTTGTGTCGATCACTCGTTTTCATTAACTCTTCAGACTGCTCTCTTTGTGTCGACCACTCGTTTTTATTAACTCTTCAGACTACTTTGTGTCGACCACTCGTTTTTATTAACTCTTCAGACTGCTCTCTTTGTGTCGACCACTCGTTTTTATTAACTCTTCAGACTGCTCTCTTTGTGTCGACCACTCGTTTTCATTAACTCTTCAGACGGCTCTCTTTGTGTCGACCACTCGTTTTTATTAACTCTTCAGACAGCTTACTTTGTGTCGATCACTCGTTTTCATTAACTCTTCAGACTGCTCTCTTTGTGTCGACCACTCGTTTTTATTAACTCTTCAGACTACTTTGTGTCGACCACTCGTTTTTATTAACTCTTCAGACTGCTCTCTTTGTGTCAACCACTCGTTTTTATTAAATCTCTACATCTGCTCCATTCGTCTGTGGAAATATTTATGCCTTAATGATATCTTGATAGGGGTTTCAACTCTTTCCAGTTGTATTGGCAATCAAAATCAGTGGTCGCTACAAAGAGAACAGACAAAATAGTGAGCATGTGTATTGATTGGAACTCCGGTTGTTTATTTTTTCAAACTCTGCTGATGAAAAAAATTATTTCATCTTATTTGTGCCGAACATCAAATTCTGCTGCCTTATAGAAGACTTTCATAATAAGCTACAAGGCAGAATTAAAATTATGATGGAGGCCTAAGGTTCGATGGTATGGTCAGCATTCTGATTCTCACTTCTACCTATAAATATTCTAGAATTCTTTCCAGAATGTAGAAAAAACAAGATCTTCCAGAAATACTAAATAAGAAGGAGTATCACATACTTTATTGCTTTATTGTATACAAAGATAGCCTACTCCTTCTTGCCATAAAGGGCATAAGGTTGTTTCCCTACTTATCTTTTCCTTCACTTCTGGCCACCTTCTTTATTTGGTACCCAGAGGCTTCAAATTCCTTTTCCTCATGGCAAATGTCTGTTTTTTTCTGAATATGGACCACTTTAAAAATGCATTTTGTGTGTGTGTGTCGGTTTGCGTTATTTAAACATTTCATTTCCACGAATGTTTTCAACGGCAAAAGCAGCAAAAAGTTGTTGGTGCAGCTCTCAAGAATTATGACAAGCCAACAGACAGACAGCAAACCTGCAACGAAAGAAATACACACTCTTGCTGCATTTTAATTTGAAGTGAATCGAACAGAGCTGAGAAAAAAAAAACGGAAAACTTTCTAAAAACAACAGAGCTTTTTTTGAACAAAAAAAAAAATGGGAAATAATTTATAATTGATCTTGATCACAATCACAACAAAGTCAATAGCAATGACCTTACGGCAAACAGACACTCTGAAAGACAGACAGACAGGCAGAGCCACTTCAGTTCACTTGTATTACATTGCCAACAAAATGACTTAATAATAACCATCGTTTTTCAGCGTGAATGTTGAACAACAATTTCAATTGAAATTGTTGTCACCTTTCTTTTTGGTGGAACGGCAAACTTGGGAAAATTTGTTTGGTGTCATTTGTGGCTTTAATTTAAACGGAAATTCTATTTTAGTTTTAACGCGTTTCTTTTCTTGTACGCGCTCCATAAACAACAAACGACACATAAATGTAAACGTAACCATCCAGCCATGACATCCAACGGCAACGTGCTTGGTTGGCCAAAACACGACGACGACGACGACACCATGAGGTGGACAAATGTTTAGGGGCCCCATCGAGAGGAACTGGTGGGGAGCAAATGAGAAAACAACGGCTGTCTGACCCCTCTCTAAATGACAACTGTTGACAAATGGTTGAAGCAACAAACAACCGACAAATGCGACAATGAATTACAACATTAACATGCAGTCATTTAACGTGTCATAAAACCTGAATTGCTGCTGCTGCGGAGAAGGTGCTGGACGACCATAAATTGCCCTATAAACAAATGAATAATGTGACAGTGAGTATTAATTTAAACGTTTAGTGCAATACCAAATGTATTCTCAGGTGCCTTAAAGAACAGGCGGAGAGTTCTTGAACTCTCTTTGCCTTTGCTGAAATGACTCTCTCACAAGGCTCCGCTGTAACAGCTCTGTTGACAGAGAGAAACACGTTTCATCTCTGTGGAAAAACGGTACTCCTGAGTTAGATTACAAAACTGTCAGCATGGACGTTGGTCTGTCACGAAAAAAATCTTTGGCTAATTTTGTTTTCAAATCATACCAAAATTGAGTACAAAAAATATGCTTAATTCGAGTAAATTTTGAACTTTTTACGAGTAACGAGTATTTTTTTATTTATTTATTTATTATTAATTACAATACAAAGTAAATTTATATTCTAATTTTGGGTCCAAGGGTAAACCGGGTGACAAAGAACCATATGTTTAGATTTTTGCAGCGACAGACCAAAGCCTCTGGTGGGAATCGAACCCACAACCCCCACGCTGATAGGCAAGCACGCTACCAACTCGCCTACCGGGGCGCCTAGTAACGAGTAAGTTGAGCTCGAGTACTTACAAGTTTGCTTAGATAAATAACTGACCCACTGAATAATTGAAATTACTTCATTATGTACGGCAGTTATGTCTAAAATTCAGCTCACATATTATCTACTGCAGTCAAGTGTGCTGCCCATAACGCATGGAAGATGTGGCAAGCACTGAGAAAAAGTCTGGCGAATGAAAAAAAAAAGAAATCAAACTGTACCAGCTCTCGGTTGCGATATACGAAAGTGGCGAATGCTGCCCATAACGCATCACTGCAGGGTGTAATTGCGAGGGTTGTACGGAAGATATATCGAACAGTAAGGAAATGGAAAATTCCTTGACCTCCTTTAAGGATTTAAGAACCATTTTATAGAGGCATACTAAAATAAAGCCCATAACACAACGCTGCAGGGTGTAATGGTGAGGGCTGCATGCTAGAGATATCAAACTGTGAAAAAGGCCAGTTTCCCGGTTGTCTTATATGATTCTCTCTTTGATAGCTTTATTCATGGTGCACCACCGCAAAGGCAACCATACCTCTTGCCTACTAGTTCACAGACTTAAGTCTCCGGTCAGATGTCGTAGGCAGCGTTGCCGATGACTTTTTTCAAAAAGTATCACAAAAAGTATCATTTTCAAAAAAAAGTACCAAAAAAAAGGTATCATTTTTAAAAAAAAAAGGATACAAAGTTTTAAAACGATTTTTTTATTTAAAAAATTACTTCAAATTAGGTACAAAGTAAGCAGAACAATAAAACAAGGTAAAAAATACGAATTCATGTAAAGTAACAAAAAACAAAAATAATAATACAATAAAACATTAAATAAACATTAAAACTAAAAATTTGGTACTTATGTACTTGGTACTTATTTTTTTGTAATTTTTTTTCGGAATTTGTCAATTAATTTCTGGTTTGGCTTCCAATCTTCTAAATCAGTATCTACCAAATTAAGAGCTGATAGTCTCTCATTACAGGTCTAAACTTTGAGTCTATTTGTTAGCTTATTTTTCATAAGAGAAAGTTTTGAAAAAATACGCTCAGCGCAAGCACTGCTGTGTGGCAGCGTAAAAATATATGACACAAATTGATTTAATGTAGGGAACAAGGGCTCGTTGTAGGAATTTTTCATTTTTCCTACTTTCCCCCAAAACTCCTCAGCATTCCTAATTTGGAAAAGGCGCTCCCATGTTTTTTCTTTTGTTAAAGCCTCCAAAGATTGATATTCGCTCTCAAATTCATCAGCATCTTTAATTTTATAATTAAATTCAGATATTAAATCGAAATAATTTATATCAACATTTGATTTGATCATCGAGGGATCTAAAAACAAAAAGTATCAAAAAAGTGGCAAGACCAAAAAAAAGTATCATTTGGATACTTTAGTATCATCAACGGCAACGCTGGTCGTAGCGCCATCCATCGAGAGAGAGCATGTACGTTTTCTGTGTAAATCTCATGCTGCCAATACACTTCTCACCGATCAGGGCGATCTCTGTTCCTACCTCTTCCGAAAGAACATACTGTCAGTTTCGCTTAGACATACAACCACATCATGACTGGAAAAGGCTAGACAACCAAACTGCCCAAACCTGGTGTGGCGTGCCACTTGACAAATCGCTCAGAATCTGCACAACATTTCTTCTGACTCATATAGGGATTAGTTTCGTTGACGACCACAAACTGCCCGCATAATTACTTCTAGGGAATTATTCCATTCGGCAATACTCAAAAACCAGCTTGTAAACGTATTAACGGGTTTGCTACAAAATTCATGTTTTCCGACCGCATAAAATACACTGCAAACCGTTAGAAATGTACGTTGTTCTGGCTGAAAACTCCAACCAAAAAAAAAAAAAAAAAAAAAGCGACAAGAGCTGAATTGAATTGTTTGTGGTGTTGTTGTCACATTCGGCAACGTGTCATTGAACCCCCGGGTGGTGACTCCAAATTAAGGTTCATTAAAATATAAATTGTCGTTTAAAACAAAACCAGCAATAACCACCAACCAGTCAGCCAGTACAACAATTCCAGCATTAGCAACTTAAAATTCCAACAAAAACAATACTCTTATCAACAATTGTCGTAGTTTTAGCACTATTTTTTTCTTGTCTCTGGTGTGCCATTATTGTTGTTGTTGTTGGGGTTTCGTACCATTTTGCATAACATTTCGGTTAAAAAAAAAGTTTGTTTAAACCAATTTCTGTTTCTGTAGAAATAAAACGTGACTGGTTTTTAGTTCAGTTCTTTTCGTTTAAGCAGAAGGCAACTGGAGGGATCGGTTTCTTGACTCATATGAGTCGCGATTTAGTGGAAAATGTATTTACATCAGAAGACATTTGTCTTAATTGGTTTAAGATCATAAAACTATTGCTTATTGGGAAATTTATCAAATTAGATCAAGCCAAGTCCCAGCACGGACTGGACTCTTGTAAAATATAAAGGGCTCTAGCAGCAAAGGCTATCGGGGCCAATATGTGGTTTTTCTTAGATCATTTGTCATTTAAACAAATATCTTTCTCTGTCCAGAGCCCACTTCCCCTCTAGGTCGTTGCATCCCCTAAATTCTCTGGCCGCTTAAAAGAATTTGCTATTCTTTTATTTTCCGTTTTCTTTATTTGCTGCTGCTGTTGTTTGTTTGTTTATCTAATTAATGTTAATTGTTTTACGTTCTTATCTGACAAAAGATAATAACAAATAATGTTGTTATTTACTGAGTTACATCGAATGTCGCCATGCCGTCCGTTAATAAGCTTCGAACCCATTGAACATGTTGCGGTTCAATACATAGAATTTGCCTGGAGCCGAAGAAGGTGTGGTTACATTTAAAAATAAAAATGAGAATTTTGTTTGATTTGTATATCTAAGCGCCGGGATTTTGTTTATAAACCTCTTAAGGTTGTTTGCCATTCAATAAGTGACAGAGACTCTTGGAATAGGGTCTTATATTGGTAACCAAAAACCGTCAATAGTTTACACTGAAGAGACCTATGTAGATATTTTAAATTATTTTTGTTCTAGTTCGGCTTATACAAACGATTTTGTTGTTCTTCATTTATTTTAATTTTATTATTCAGTTTTTTCCAATATTTCGGTTGTCTTCGTGAAAAACATAAACGCGAACAGAAACAGTAATCCTAAAATTATTTAAAATGTAAGAATTATTGTTTGTTGACAAAAAAGTGTAAAATATTGTAATTTGTTATTCTGACGAAGACTACCGAAATATTTGGAGAAAAAAAATAATAATATAATTAAAATACATGAAGAACCAACAACATCGTTTTTATATGACCTCAAGCCGAACTAGAACAATAATGGTTAGTTTTAATAATTAAACAGTAAAATGGTAAAATAGTCAAAAAGTAAAATAGACAAAATGTAAAATAGTTAAATACTGAAATAGTAAGATAATCCAAAGTAAACTGGTATAATAGTGAATGGAGGGGGAGAGAGAAAGGGTGGCAATTATATAAGAGGTTAATTTTATGAATTAAACTATTTTACTGTTAGTGAGATAGTAAAATGACAAAATAGTCAAAAAGTAAGTTGGTGTAGTAGAATAGTTAATTAGTAAAACAGTAAATTGGGAAAATAGTAATAGTACAAATAGTAAAACAGTAAATTAGCAAGTTAAATAGTGAAAATCGTAATATAATGAAATAGTAAACAGTAAAATTGTGAAACGGTAAAATAATAAGAAGTAAAATGTTAAAATAGTAAAAATACTAAAAGTAAAGTAAAATGTTAAAATAGTAAAAATACTAAAAATAGTACAATAGTGAAGTAGTGAAATAGGAATAGTAAAACATTAAACTATTAAACTAGTAAATAAGCAAAGTAATTTATTTATTTATTTATATCTATTACAATTAAAATTATAATAAACTTAAAGAAAATAAGCACTAGCAACTAAGGATATCGGCTTAGCAAAGTAATAAAACGGTAAATAGTAAAATAGAAAAGTATTTAAATAGTACAAATAGTAATATAAAATATTAAAAGTGAAAAGAAAAATATGAAAAAAGTAAACAGTAAAAAAGTAAGAAGTAAAATGGTAAAATACAAAGACGGTAAAGTCGAAAAAACCGTTCATAGCCAATTTCATGATTCTAGCTTCAGCCATTGTCGAGGAAAGGATGTATCACTGAGTCCGGCAAGTATTTTATATATGTACATTAGGGTGTTTCATTTTTCCCAAAGATGCATTTTTCATATGACTTTGCTTTCGCCCTGAGTCTCGGTAATATAAAAGTTCTATATACCAAATTTTAAGGAGATTGGATAATATTTAGAGGTTGCACATAATGATCACTTTTTTTTCATAATATAGAAATTTCTAATATTAAAGTACTTTGTTCGATTTTAAAAAGGCGGCCGTTAGTTTATGTTTTGTTTTTGCTATTGCTTGCCCACACACATAACATAAGCATGAAAAACAAAAGTTGAATGAGTCATACTAATGCATGTAAATAATTTGGAGGGGGAATCAGTGAATCTAGTGAGGGAGAAGCGGAGTTTCTACTTCCAACAACGAAAAAGTCCCTTTCAAGTCGTAGATTGAAACCTCTTGATCAAACAGTCACATCTACTTGGGACAGAGAACAGCTTTCTATTCGGCAAGCAAGTTCTTCGTTTATAGCAACTGCAAAGAGCCTTGGCCACGATGTTTCAAAGATATGTGTATCTCCAGCTACTGTTTACCGAGCTCGGGCAAACAATAGGAGTAAAATGGCCAAAAAAATCGAAGATTCCATTTTTAAAAATCCTCCCCATTTGGTCTTGCATTGGGATAGTAAGCTGTTGCCTTCAGTTGTCCAAAGTAATGTCAAAACTTTGGAAGATAGAGTAGCAGTTTTGGTGACTGGAAAAGATTTTGAGCACATGCTTGGCGTACCTGTTGCCCTAAAAGCCACAGGTGAACAGATGGCTCAAGTAATTCTTCGGGAAGTGGACCGATTTGGGTTACGTGATAATATTATCGGCATATCTTTTGATACTACAGCATCTAATACAGGGTTGACACGAGGAGCATGTGCCAGAATTGAAACGGAGTTTGGTCGAAAATTGCTGTGGCTGGCTTGCCGTCATCACACCCATGAACTCATATTGAAAGGAGTGTTTGATGAGTGCAACATGCCATCACAAGGTCCAAATATTTCTATATTTCAAAAGTTCCAAAGCACGTGGACTACATTAGATAAGACCATTTATACGACAATGCTAGATGAAGAAAATATCGTTGAAAGCTATGTCGAAGAACACCGTGTACGTATGGTAAACTACATTCAGGATGTCCTAAGAGAGGGAAATCATCCAAGAGAAGACTACAAGGAGTTATTGCAACTATCTCTTCTATACCTAGGAGGTTGGTCCACAAACGCTTTTAGTTTCAGGATCCCAGGAGCTCTGCATCATGCCAGATGGATGGCAAAAGCAATATATGCACTTAAGATTGTACTCTTCAGTAAACAGTTTAATATTTCCCAACAAGAATTACAGGGAATGAAACGTGTTGCATATTTTGTAAGCCTTATATATGTTCGTTTTTGGCATGAGGCAACTGTAAGTAGATGGGCTCCAAAGAATTATTTAGATATGCTACAGCTTTTAAGCACTTATCCGGATTACGAAGTAAAAAAAAGAGCCCTCGCAGTTGCTAAAAGGCATCTCTGGTATCTGTCGGAAACAAACGTGGGTCTATCTTTTTTTGACGAACGTCTTTCTCAATCTGAGAAAGAAAATATGATAATAAATTTGGAAACAGAACATGGAAATAAAAATGAAACGAAACGTTTAGTGGGTAAAAACGTAGATTTTGAAGGAAAAAGCTTGATCTATTTCATAAACAATAAAACAAAGACCTTCTTCAAGATTTTTGGGATCCACGACGCCAAAGAATACTTCAGTGATACTCTTAGGACACATGTGAATTCTCTTCACGTTATCAATGATACAGCAGAAAGAGGAATTAATATGATAAAAAAGTTTAACGAATCGGTAAGGGACGAGCAACAAAAACAATTCTTGTTGAGGGTAGTCGAACACCACAGAAAAGCTGTCACCAAGCGAACAGAAGAGGAGATGGTGTCGTTTAAAGTTGATTAATGCATATGTACATAGGTATAATACATTTCTTTTGCCAAATTATTACTATTGATCTCATATTTTAGACGTGAAATTATTTTAAAATTGTTATTTCTCTTTGTTTTTCTAATAAAAGTAATTGATATTGAAAAATCGTATTTTTGGTTTATTTCCACAAATGTGGTCAAAGTGTGCAACCCCTAAATGTCATCAAATCTCCTTAAATTTTGGTGTATATAACTTTTATATTAAAGAGACTCTGGGCGAAAGCAAAGTCATATGAAAAATTCATCTTTGGGAAAAATGAAACACCCTAATGTACATAGATACTCGTATGTATATTATTTCTCATTTATACTATACCAGTTTCGGATGATTTTAATTCCCTTTTTCATTACTTTAAATTTTTGGCTCATTTCTCTCGACAAGTTTTTCGACCCTTCTCCAACAATTATCCACTTGTTTTTGCCAAAAAAACGATTTCACTCCTCCGCCCCCCCCCCCCCATCCTCACCCTTCCCTTTTTTGTCCCTTTTTGACCCATTTTTCGTCCACCTGTAACTCGTTTCCACTACATCCAATTTTGATGGATGTTTCCTGTCGATTACAATTTTTTTCCACCCATTTTTGTTTTTCCACTTTTGTGCTTTTTTTTATCCCATTTTGGTACGTTTTTGTCACTTTTCGACTCTTCTCTAAGTCTTATCCACTGTTTTTGCCAAAAAAAATTTCCCTTTCCTCCTGTTATAGATTATTTCTCATTTATATTATACCAGTTTTGGGCCCTTGTTAGTCCCATTTTCCACTATTTCCATTTTTGTTGGCACACTCCTGTCGAATAAAATTGTTTTCACACATTTTTGTTTTATCGCCTTTTGTACTTTCCCCCCCCCCCCCCCACTTTTTTTTTCGTAACGCTTAAGTAGTTTAAAAAATTTGGGGTCTCTTCAAGTTATGCTAAGAAAAGTGAAAAAAATATTTTTTTTTCAAAAATAATAAAAATTTGGGAAAATCTGAGAATTGGTTAAAATAGTTTTTAAAAAATTTGACGTGATACAGATATTTCCACGAGTCTGCCTGCAAAAAATCAGCTCGATTGGATCACTGAAAAAGGGTTAAAAATCGGTCGAAAGGCTTTCACACAGGCCACTACGAGCTTCATACTTCAAACTTAACAAAAAAAATCTGACGTGTACATAAAAATCGCCGATACACGTGTATTTTTATTTTTTATCCCCTTTCCGAAAAAGTAAATTTTTGTTCATAGGACAGAATGTGTGTAACACGGTGTTATGGCTTCGCTTAGCTAATAGCGCATACGGGTAAAAACATATGAAATCAACCGAAAATTTAACATTTCTGACCACATCATCTGCGAATTTGATAATATTGTTTATACATGATCTATGGAACAAAACAATAATACTTGCCAACTTTCAGACATATAGCCCTCGTACTTTCAGATTTCTGACCATTTCAATTTGAAAAAAATCAACAAAAATGCACTGAGGTAATTTAACATATTTGTAAATATCTCGAAAAGTATTTAATGTTTGTAAATAATCAAAGGCTCATTTTACAGATAAAAATATGAGCCATTAAAAACATTTTTTTAAAAAAAAAATCGATCAAGGATAATGTAAATAAAAAAGGACTAAAATTTCAAAAGGATATATCTCGAAAAGCGATATTTTTAAAAATTAAAAAAAACTGTATATTAATCCTTTTTCTGTTTTCTACACGTCTGCAAACTCTTGGTCGTGGATCGTCATCATGGAATGAGTTATAATTAAATTCCCAAGAAAAAGTTATGATATTTCATAAAATCTTTAATTTTGAATGTATTTTTTAATATATGCAATATAAAATATATTAAGAAAGTAGTCTATGAGAATATTGTCAGTTTGGTAATGCTGCATTTTTCATTTAATTGTGAATTCTTCGGGTGCGGTATTTTAAAAACTGTTTCAACAAACTCTGTGACCGTGAAAACATGCCATTCAATTCAAGATTTTGCTGTAATCCTTTTAATAAATCCGGACACACTACGCGCGATAAAAGTTTAATACGAGTTCAAGAATGGATGCTACGGTATATTACGGATAAAAACATCACGACCTCAAATAAAATTTGTGCGGCATGTAGAAAAAAGCTTTCCAATTTAAACAAATCTAGTTTAGACGAAGGTTCGGACATAAGCGGAAATTTAGATACTTTCGATGAAATTGCATCAGGCACGGAAGGTGTTGCTATTTCCAAATTAAACGAATCTTTACCATATCTGGAACAAACTCCAATCAAAAAGAAAAAATTACATCATAAACTGTACAGAGATACAAAATTCAAAAAAATAAGTGAGTCGATTAAAAATACAATTTTCCCTGGTTCAACACAATCACCTTATCATATATGCCCAGAATCCGAAATAATACAACAATTAAAAGAAAAGTTTAAAACAATACCAACAAATAGTGAGAAAATCCAACTGCTAACCATTTTACCAAAAAGCTGGTCAGTACATAAAATTGAGGAAGAATTCCAGGTAACAAACTATATGGCGCGAAAAGTTAAGCATTTGGTTGAAACGAAGGGTGTGATGAGTACGCCCAATCCAAAACTGGGATCGCCAATTTCACCAGAGACGAGTTTTTTAGTAAAATCCTTTTACGAATCCGATGATGTTAGCAGATGTATGCCCGGATACAAAGATTTCGTGTCAGTTGTTGAAAACGGTACAAAAGTCAGAAAAAATAAAAGACTGTTGCTGGGGAACTTAAGAGAAATGTATGCTTTATTCAAGGAACGACATGATACAACAAAAATAGGTATTTCCAAGTTTTGCCAGCTTCGTCCGCGGAATATAATTCTAGCAAATGCGAGTGGATCTCATAACGTATGTGTATGTACAAAGCATCAAAATGTAAAACTTATGATTGATGGTATAAATTTAAAAAAATTAAAAATTTAAAAGCGAGACTGCATCAATTACTAGAAGAAAATGATATTGATGAAATAACATATAAACAATGGATAAGTGTAGATAGAGATAATTTGGAGACTATGATTAGCCAAGCCGACGTTTTTGTGGATTCCCTGTGTGAAAAGCTTCAAATTCTATTACCTCATTCATTTATCGCAAAACAACAGCCAGCATATCTGAGCGAAAGAAAATCCAATTTGGAAGAAAATTAGTACATAGCAGTTAGTGATTTTTCAGAAAATGCTTCTTTTACAGTTCAGGATGCAGTCCAGGGATTTCACTGGAACAACTCTCAAGCCACGTTATACCCAATTGCTATTTATTTTAAATCGGACGGAAGAACACAACATACAAACTTTATAATAATATCTGATTGTCTTATACACGACTCTGTAGCTGTTCACCTGTTTCATCGCCACTTGAATGTATTTTTGAGGAACAAGTTTAAAACAATCCCGAAGAAAATTACGTATTTTTCAGACGGCAGTGCAGCCCAGTTTAAAAATAAAAAGAACTTTATCAATTTATGTTATCATATGGAAGATTTTGGATGTAATGCTGAATGGCATTTTTTTGAAACAAGTCATGGAAAAGGCCCCAGCGACGGTCTTGGAGGTACTGTAAAGAGAGAAGCACGACGAGCCAGTTTACAGCGTCCATTACAAGGTCAAATAACTACTCCAAGACATTTATATGACTGGTGCCTGGGTAATCTTTTGAACTGTAACTTCGAGTATTTAACAGTAAAAGATTACGATGAAGAAGTACGATTCCTCCAAATACGCTTTAAACAATTGCGTACTATTCCTGGGACGCAAAAACTGCATTCTTTTGTACCTGTGGGAAAAACTAACATTAAAGTAAAGCGTTACTCGGCAGATACCGATTTTGTAATTGAAAGTCTTTACAAATAAGTAAATATAATCTAGGTTTTTGATATTTTTTATTATTTACTAGTAGCTGAATGAATATAACTGTAATTCACTGGTATGATATGAAATATTATTTTAAAATACTAATTGAAATTGTTTAAAAAATACAAAAATTTATGAATACGTAAACCTTTGCGAACTATTTTCTTAATAACTCATTCCATTATAAAGATCCACGGCTAAAAGTTGAAAGACGTGTGCAAAACAGAATAGGGAATAACATATATTTTTTTGAAATTTTTAAAAATATCGCTTTTTGAGATATATCCTTCGGCAATTTTAGTCCTTTTTTATCCACGATATCCTTGTCCGAAAATTATCTATTTAATATTTCTATTTAACGGTGCATAATTTTAGCTTCAAAATAAGCCTTTGATCATTTATGTACGTATAATACTTTCAGAGATATTAAAAATTGTGTTAAAGCATCTCAGTACATTTCTAATCATTTTTTTCAAATTAAAGTCGTCATAAAATTGAAAGTAGAAAAGCTAGGAGACTGAAAGTTGACAGATGCTATTGTTATATTGAACACTCCCTTCGTACCAACTTTCAGCCAATTCGGAATTGGTGAGGGAAACTCATTGGTTGACTTCATATATTTTTACCCATACTCTGACATCAGCCAAAAGGTTGTCTCAATTTCCAATTTGTTCATAGATTTTTTGTTTTGCTCTACAAAGTGAACTTGAGTTCTCGCGAAGCCCAGTAAATATTAGAGACAAGAACTACTAAGAATCGAATTCATCAAATATTTAAAAAATACCGGCCAATTATTTAAAAAAAAATTTCGTTTTCGTTTATTCCAAAATTTTGATATTTCCTAAGAATATTGCGACACCCGGAGCAAATCCCATTGGCAGAATGATGTAAACTTAAATGCGATTAGCACAACAACTAAGAAAATATTATGAAACCCTAATTGCGCGGGTCAACAAAAAAAAACTTGTTTCAAAAATGTGCTAACAAACAACCGACAGACAGACAACCCCAAGAAGCTTTTAAGCCACAACACACGCTTTTCAGGCGGTTCTATTTTTAAGAACAAAGGCAACAAAAAAAACGAACACAGTAGTCATTGTTAACATGATCATGAAGCTGGCCAAGATCATTACGGACATCATCATCATCAGCATCATTTGCGAACTTTAAGCCGTTGTGAATGATAGCCAATGATGGGTGATTTACAAATATATTTGTTCAATCGAAATAAACAAAAAAAACGACACAAAATCTTTGTCATCAATAGTTGTTTTTTTGTTGTTGTTGGTGAAACATCAATAATTCATATTGGTCGCATGTACGTAAGTTCACATGAATGGGGCTTTAAACGGCTTAAGTTTGGATGGTATTTTCGAGCAAACGCAAATATCAATAGAGAGAGATATAGATAGAGAAAGGGGACGGTGTCCTAAGGATCATCTTGGAGAAATCTTAAACAAAATCAAATACTTTAAAGAGCAGACTAGAGGCCACAGAAATAAAGCGGTTGAAACTTTGAGCTGTTTGGCTGGTCTTCAATACTAAACTTAGGAAGGAAAATCTCTATTTTACAATTGATTTTTAAATTTATTTTCGTTTCCTATCAAAACTTATATCATCGCTGTGTCAAGGGAGGGCTTACATCCCCATCCCAGCTTATGTATCTGTCGGAATGTTTTGTAATGTAATTGCTTTACATTTGTCAAATTTGCTTTGTTACAGAAAACAAACAAACAAACAATTCTTTGTTCTCTTCTGCGCCTTTTCCAAGAGACTACAGACAGACAGACCGACTCAGCACCAGCAATGTAAGCGTTTTAACAACCGCCACTTGCCAAATTGTGTGCTTTGACGCTTTTATTGACTTTTTTTTTTTGGTGGGGTTCTGTTTCTTCTCCCCCCACCCCCAATACATCTGTGAAGCGTATTCCCATCAACCATTTGTATTATTTTCCTATCTTATGTGGAGGTGGGGTAGGGGGCTAAATGTCCCCCCTCCCACACACACACGCTTACTGCTGTTGTGGAGAATAAAAATTGCGAAATATATTCGATGCCGTCGTGGTTTTTCCATTGTTTGCACAATCGTCGTAATTACGCGAACAGAGATTTGGTTGAAATGTAACATTTTGAATTCAATTTACATTTTGGGTTGAGTTTCCTTTAAGGCAGCCGACTTGATGCTCATGATGATGTTGATTATAATGATAAGTGGGCTGGGGAGTGTGAAATTGAGTTCATAGTGCTGGCATTGAACAATAAAAATGAGATTTTATCTAGATGGGTCTCAGGGCTGGACAGGGTTATTTATCGGTTAACAAAAATAGGATATTATCTAGTGGTCATAATTTTTTACAGAATTACGCAATTATGGTGGAGACTTTATGTCGTTGGATTTTAAATGATTGTAATTGATAACAATTCAGGAATTTGCTGAGTGGTCGAATTCAACTAGTTTCTGCGGGGTGATAACTCACGGTTTATGCCGCAACTCCACGTGAAACCGCAATTTTTCCCGAGATTTCGATATTTAATCACAGCAAACCACGAAACGCCCCGAGGATCCTTTCCCAACTGGTCTAGATAAAACAAAATAATTAGCTAAGCCCAGCTCATTCTGACTGGAAGCACAACCGAAATAGCTCGACCCCGACTTCAGCTTCAAAATTTCAAAAATTTTATTTCCATCCACTATTTCTATATTCCATTTCCGTTTTTGAATGTGAAAGATAAAATATTTCAAATTTAAAACAAAATCTAAAATTATTTAATAGGAAATGTATTTAAATAAGTCGGAGTCGAGCAAATATTTTCACTCCGGCAAAATTTTCGTCTCCATGACTGCGACTCCGGGCAAATTTGTCTCCAAGACTCCGACTTCACAGCCCTGATTTTATCTAAAATCGGATGGTTGTGTGCCTTCAATTGGTCTCTGTAAACACATTTCAATTTCCCTAATACCTTTTCCCTTTGCTTTGACAATACTCCAAAGTGACCATGATTTAAAAAGATAAGTGAAAGGAGGTTTCCTACTTCTTTGCCTCAACGATGCCTCAATGTGAACGATTTTCAACTCTTCCAGTAAGTTGAGTATGATTCGCAATACGTCGCATAGGACCGAGCACTATAGTAACTGAGAGACAGTTTCCGTCGGTAATCGAGAAATTCACTCAATCGGCAACTGAGAGACGTTCTCATTCGTCAACGGAGAGACGTTGTGAGTCGCCAGCTGAGAGGCGTTGTCAGTCGCCAACTGAGACACGTTGTCAGTCGCCAAGAGGTAGACGTTCTCAGTCGGTAACTGAGAGACATTCTCAATGTGTAATCTTGAAATGCTCTCAATCGGCAACTGAGAGATGTTCTCAGTTGTTAACTGAGAGCCGTTCTCAGTCGTTAACTGAGAGACGTTTTCAGTCGTTAACTCAGAGATGTTCTCAGTTGTTAACTGAGAGACGTTCTCAGTCGGCAAATGAGAAATGTTCTCAGTCGTTAACTGAGAGACGTTCTCAGTCGTTAACTGAGAGCCGATCTTAGTCGTTAACTGAGAAACGTTCTCAGTCGTTAACTGAGAGCCGATCTTAGTCGTTAACTGAGAAACGTTCTCAGTGGTTCACTGAGAAAAACAAGTACGATTTGCAATATGTTATTCTTCAGACAAGTATAGGGTTATCCATTTCGTAGTTGCAAAAGTATAGGGCTGGAATTCGACATCTGTCAAACTAAAAAAACATTTAAAAGGCATAATCGATAACCCTTTATATGTGGGATAGTTTTAAAAAATCAAATGAGAAACCTATTATAATAAGAAAAAAATACTTGAGCAGTGGTTAACTGAGAGACGTTCTCAGTCGGTAACTGAGAGACGTTCTCAGTCGGTAACTGAGAGACGTTCTCAGTCGGTAACTGAGAGACGTTCTCAGTCGGTAACTGAGTGACAATTGTAATTGAGTTGAAAGATTGCAATTCGGTATCTAAGATACAGTCTAACTGGCTAACTATAAAAATCAAATAAATTTTACACGGGCATCGGTTACTGAACTAGAAAAACAGTCTAAACTGCTAAGCACTGTATAATAGATACAGTCTCAAGACATCGGTAACTGAGGAACAGTTTCTGTCAATCGACAGCCGATAGAAGGTCTCTGACTATCGATATAAGTTGTTAACCCATTGACAATTTGAGTCGGTATTTTAAAGACGGTCTCAGGTGACTGATATTTTTATTCCTAGTTATATTTTGGTTGTAATTGCGAACAGCAGTTAGTATTAATGGTTTGCAGTTAGTATGAATCTGTCGGTAACTGAGAGACTTACATCGATAACTGACAGACATCGACAACTGTCAGACATCGATAACTGGCAGACAGTCTTAACATGTCGGTTAACGGACAATGAGAGAGAGAGTCTCAGTAATTGAAAGCCACGCTAGGTCCGTCGGTAACGGAGATTCAGACATAGCTAGTTCTTAGTTGATAACTGAGAGATAGTCTTAGACAATCTGTTATTGAAAGGCAGTCGTAGCCAGTTCACTGATTCGATAGATGTCAGTTCCTTCATAGAATATTAAGGGATATAAGTTAGTTATATTACAAGGTCTTGACTATCAACGTTTGCGGTTAGTCTTTGACCGGTACGGTACGGTACTGGCTACATTTCTCCCTACTCTGGTCACCTTTTGACAAAGGTACAGTTTGTTTTTTCACTTACTCTGGATGTCATTGGCTAAAATACTGACTACTTTTTCACTTGCTCCGGTTGTCATACAATTTGTTCACTTTCTTGGGTCACCTTTTTCGCTTACTTCGATCGCTTTGGAAATTGATTACTTTCTCCCTCTGGTCATTCATTGATTACTATTTCCCATAAGACTAAATAGAATGCATTTCTTAAGGTACTAGGAATTCGACAACAAATTTAATCTGAGATTTATTACCGATACTCCACTTACACTCTCTATGAGTAAGACATTACTTTACGATTCGAATATTTCCGATATCACTTACTCTCTCTATGAGTAAGACATTACTTTACGGGGCAAAGTAATGAGAATTTATTACCTGGCTTCTGGCCTTGTTTAATACAGAGTATGTCTATAATTTCATTATATTCCATTATTTTTTTTTGCTAATTTTACATTTCTTTTTTCTACATTTCTTTGCAGGTATGTATCCATTTACAACACACTCGCAAGTAAACATTTCATGCATTTCTGTAAGTGTAAAATTAACATCAAATTATGTGGCGTTCTTGTTATACACCCTCAATATTGTCATCCAAAATGTGGTCAATAAATTGTGCCCGTAATCACAAAATAAAAACAAATTAATAAATCAAATGTTTCGCCAAGCGTTGGACGCCAAATCGCTGCTGCTTGTGGACGGCTGTGAGCAGGCGAACAAAAAAATCGCCATAAACACATTGAAATCATTTCTCGTTGCTCGTTGTCTCCACATTTCAGATAAAACGAGTTTTTTTTTTTGCATTCGATTCGTGTCGAATTCTGACGATAAAACATAAATGGTTTCATATTTCTTTTTGTTTGTTTGTCAGCCCGTAGTGACATTTGCCATGTTGTTGTTGTTGTTCGCCTGTATTTGTTTACAATTGTTGTTATTTTAATAGAATTATGCAAAAAAAAAACCAAATACATTGCAATAAATTATAAAAATAGAAACCAACAAACACACAATTATTAAATAAGCGCGAAATGATACAATTCGATGAGGTTTTCCTTGTGTTTTGGTTTGACGGGTTTTTGTTTTAGGGGGCGTCTGTCTTGTCTGTTTTTTTTTTACGTTTTAAAAAAAACGTCTAATTAGGGGAAGTCAATGATGGATGGAATGTTTTATAGAAATTGTGGTGGCATTGCTGTGTCCATAATGGTTTGGACAACCAGTTTTGGTTTAAGGAATCGACCGCAAACACACACACGCCATGTGGTTGTTGAAATTGAGTGATACTGTGTCACCTGATTTCGAAAACTTATCCCAGGGGTACTACGGGAAGAAATGAAAAGAAAAAAAGTTGCTTCAACCAATTGTGGTCTATCTAAAAATAGGTGCAGACAAAAGTGATAGGAAGCGAAAGAAAAATGACCGTCGCAATTTAAGCCGACTATTCTAAATTTGTACTAAAATCATACGTAAAAAATAAGTACGATTTGTAATCTGTTATTCTTTAGACCAATATGGGGTTATCCATTTCGTGGTTTCAGAAGTATAGGGCTGGAATTCGACAACTGTCAAACTAAGTTGTTAAAAAAAATATTTTATGTGTTTTATTTACGTTTACTTTTAAAAGGCAAAATGTATAACCCTTTATAAGCGGGATAGTTTGAAAAAATCAAATGAAAAACTTATTATAATAATAATAATTTTCATGCATTTCAAGGATCCAATCAGCAAAGACACGACGCTGTTGATGATCGGACGGCTTGAGATCTTGTGTTAACTGAACTTTATAAGACTTTATGCAAAATGCGGTGTAGTGGCATTTGTGGAATGCCCAATTCCAAGGAACTGACGAGCAATGGACAAACCTGGGTTTTCTTCAACATTTTGGGCTACAGCAGCAATTTTCTCAGTTGTTCGTGAGCGACGTGCACGGGTTTTATTCTGCACATCCCTAACTTGTCCCAACAGCTCGAGTTTATTCAACAATTTCAATGCTATAGTTTTTCGAACTGTGACTGCAAGATTTTCACCAGTTTTGTAGTGAATTTTACTAATTTCAATGCATTGTTGAAGCGTGTTTCGTTCCATTTTTAGTAATGGTGTAGTTTCAACATATCTAATGTCAAAGAATAAAAGCTTATAAAAGTGTCAGCTACCGAGGTGTTCTCACAAACGACCATGAACCCTTTCCTTCAAATAGGATCACTGGTCCATAAGATGTTTCTCCACTTTTCAAGAGGTCGGTCTGCATGAGATACTATTGCTGCTATTATTTTGACCGGCACTGTTCATATATTTGTTCGTTCGTTATAAATTGTCAATATTCGATGCGTTATAAAATGGGTTTCAGACATTATTCAATTCTGGTTTTCAGAGATATTTTAGATATCGACGTATGGAACACAATCCCAAAAGGATAAGCTTCAACTACTGATAGAAATCCATTTTGTTGCGTCTTAAATTTTGACAATTCGTTTTATGGGCACAGACAGTTGAGTCTCAGATCAATCAGACTGACTATATACACGCTGAAAAATACGCCTTTTTTTTTGTTTACACACAACGCGTGTTTCTAGCAAGTAAAGCTTATTTCCTTCTACACAAAGCTTATTTGGATGTAAATATAACTCGTTTGCTATTAGTATTACATATTTGTGTATAAGCAATAGCGTGTTTGGGAAAAACAGACAACGAATTTATTAAATTCAACCAAGTACAACATTTGGGTGCGAATAAGTGTGTATTTGCAACTGTTTTCGAAATTTTTTTTTCTGCATTTACGTTCTTTAAAATAAAAGCAATACCGAGAGAATGAGATGGATTGTTATATAGAAATTCACAAATTGAAAAAAAAAAAAAAGTAAGTCAAAACTGCATACATACATATTCGATATTTATCACCTACAAACAAGTTAATGTTTGTGGTATGGAAAAATATATATATGTTTGATGCGAACTTGTTTGCTGAAATTTGTTAAAATGACCATTTTTTTTCAGCGTGTACATACGTATGAACTTCATCGTATGATGGTTATCCAAAATTAGCTTTGGATTTTCTTAACCCTTAAGGCCCTCAGTTGACTCGCTGGGGTTAAACATGTTATTGGTCTTCTTTCAAATCGACCGTTAAAGGTTTCTTTAACAAGTCCCTTCATAAATTTTATTACACATTTTATCAAAGTATTTTTTGAATCTTCTTCGCAAATTCCCTAATTACCTCGACTTTCTGTTTGGACTGTCAAGCCGAAAAGTCCTTTTGTTTTTGTTTTTCTCTTATTAAAACGATTACAAATCTGTGAAAATATTAATGAAATTGCCAGACACATCGCAGCATAGTCTGAGTATGTGGTGGCTGAATCTTTTCTAATTGATCCATTAGAGGCAACAAGTGCGTTGGTTTTAATTCTTTCCCTCCAAAATAAATTATGAATGGATTCAACGAAAAAGAAAAATCATAGACACACAAAATCAGTGTTTTTTTTTGTTTTGTTTTGAATTTCCATTTGCAAAGAACATGTGCCGGAATAGTAGAGACCTTTAATTAAATAATAATGATAACTGTCATAAAATGGAAAATTTATGGTTGTTGCTGTCGGTGTGTGTGTCTGTGCTCCATTTGTATGCCATTAGCAAAGCCACGAATGGACGGACAGCCTCTCGACAGTCTCACTTGAAGGCAGCTGAAATGTAAACCGCCATACAGTCTCCGGCCGCCGAAAAACAGCGAAATTGGCGGGAAGGCGGTGGATGGAGATGGTTTCAGTCGAAAAAGATTGTAAGCATTTGGGAGTTAATACTTGACAGCTGACACCTGTTATTATGCGAAATGACGACTGTTACGGTGGTTACGTTTGCTCAGGCTCGTTGGCTGGCTGGCACTTAATCTCGCAAATTTACCTGTTGGCTTTTTTTGTGTGTTGTGTGTGAGTGTGTGTGTGTGTGAATATGGCCACAGCCATAGCTACGATTCGTGGGGTTTTCTTCGAGTACGAGACGGCTGCTGCTGCTGAAAATAAAAAGAAATATATGAAAATTGTTTCCCTCGACATTCCGTATATATGATTTTTCAATTCATTACATTTGGTTTCGGTGTAAAGTAAAAGTGTAGGTGTTCGTTTACATGTAGTTTTCTACATTTTTTTTTTCGCTGCTCTCAGCTCGACACTACAACACGCTATTACTCTACATATTTGACTAATGACATGTGTCATAATATCTCCGCCCACCCAACTGTTTTTGCCTACGACCGCAAGTGGTGGCGGTGACGGTGCTGCAACTCAACTGCATCCGAAACATTTTTTTTTTTTTGTTGGTCTTTCTTTCACGATAAATGTTTAATATGCGTTGTTATTTATTTTTATTACACCAGCCAGCCAACCAAACAAAAAAGAAAAAATACCAAAACGCTGATTTCGTTCAGCTGAGCAATTAATAAACTGAACAAGTGTCAGAAAGTGTGTCTGTGTGTTCAATCAGACGAATAAAAAAACATAAAAAATTATGTTTATTAATTAATGCAATTAATGAAAAGCAAACAAAAAGCCATGTTGTATGTTTTTGCGTGGCTTAATGACACTCAATTCAAAAATTCACACAATAAATGATTTTGCCAATGGAAATTTTAATGAAATTCCACTCACATTCTAAAAATTCTAGACAGACAGACAGACACAAGTTAAGGCGGCAGCATTTGTACAGGCCAGGAAACGTGC
The DNA here is from genome assembly GCA_958296145.1 of Hydrotaea cyrtoneurina. Taxonomy (NCBI): domain Eukaryota; kingdom Metazoa; phylum Arthropoda; class Insecta; order Diptera; family Muscidae; genus Hydrotaea; species Hydrotaea cyrtoneurina. The sequence goes on along the minus strand of OY282514.1, from coordinate 41,666,381 downwards.
CAAAATTAAAAAAGGGAAATAAAATAATTTGAAGACGGGACTTGAGGCTTAAAATGGGAGGGGGCGGGTAGCAACAAATACAAAACACTGAACACATGTTTTCCTGTGCAAAGCTGTGGCTTCTCTTTCGCTAACGGGTCATTCCATTTGTATCAGCTTCCTCGGTTACCTACGTTTTGCTACGATTTTTGTTTAATTGGAATCCTGAGGGGACAAACAATTGAAAACAAAAAAATGAGCACTGACATTTTTTCCTCAACTTCCCATTACTGAGAGCCATTTTTTTTTAACTCACATTTTAATGAAATTCGATAGAACATTGTCCAACGCTATTAATCGGAAGTAATCAGCTGATCCAACGTCAGCTGATTTTTGTTTTGGTTTAGTTTAATTACGAAATAAATTAAATTAATTAAAATAGCAATTTGTAAGCGTTCGGTCACGGTGGTCTACTATAACCCAACGGACCCGGATACGTCTTCTGGTAAAAACGTAAAACGTATATTTTTCTGCGGCCGTTTGCCACCTCGACTATATCATCAAATCGAACCTATGAGAGAAGCAATAGTGAGAGATAATTGTCCTCATAGTGAGAGACAATTGTCCTCATAATGAGAGACAATTGTCCTCATAGTGAGAGACAATTGTCCTCATAGTGAGAGACAATTGTCCTCATAGTGAGAGACAATTGTCCTCATAGTGAGAGACAATTGTCCTCATAGTGAGAGACAATTGTCCTCATAGTGAGAGACAATTGTCCTCATAGTGAGAGACAATTGTCCTCTTAGTGAAAGAAAATTGTCCTCATAGTGAGAGAAAATTTTCCTCTCAACTCTCTTTCGACCAGCCATCCGGTTAAAGCTCACCATGCTTTATTCAGAGTCCATACAGTGTTGCATTTCCATTGTGATTAAAAATAAATTATTTTTATGTAAAACAGCGTTGCCGTTGACTTTTTTCAAAAAGTATCATTTTTAAAAAAAAGTATCAAAAAAAAGGTATAATTTTTAAAAAAAAAGTATAAAACGTTTTAAAACGATTTTTTTATTTAAAAATTTCTTCAAATTAGGTGCAAAGTAAGCAGAACAATAAACCAAGGTAAAAACTACGAATTCATGTAAAGTAACAAAAAACAATAAAAATAATACAATAAAACATTAACAGCAATCATTAGCAATTCCATCCGCTCATTAAAACAACAGTTGTTTTTCACAAACAGAAAAATCATCACCAAAAATTAAAAACCAAAAACAAACATTTTATAATGATTTCTGAAATAGTTTACGGCCTTTTGGAGCTACAACCAAAAAAAAAATACAAGAAAATTGATCGCAGTCATATTATGTGTGAAATAGAAAATTTGTGCAAATTTAAGGCAACGAAATTGTTCGGGCAGGGCATCTGTGCGACCGTTTTATGAGGTTATTATTGAGTAGATTTCTGATTTTAATTTTCATAAAAGTTATTATTTAACGTCAAATCCACCAAGATTATCAGATGCTTTATGAAATAAGACTCTGAAAGTTATGTTCTAGCATTTTACAAAGGGCACATGCATAAGTGGCACAGATTAACAAAAAGTATCAAATTTAGTATCAAAAACAAAAAGTATCAAAAAAGTGGCAAGACCCAAAAAAAGTATCATTTTGATACTTTAGTATCATCAACGGCAACGCTGATGTAAAACAACTAGTTATTAATATAATTTCACTTGTGGCAGTTGATGTTTTCGGTTCGGAAATAAGACAAAGTTGCGTAAAAGAGACTAACTTCTTTTTGACTTGGCGACTAATTTGAGAACGAAGTGCATCAAAGTACAGGGTTTTCCAACAAGAGGTGTTATTTTGGTATTCAAAGAAAAATTTCATTTTTTGAGATTAATGATGGGATGTTTATTTCATAATAAAGAGGAAGGTATGCCGTTAATAATAAAAAAAAAAACATCAGACAAATGGCCACCAGGAGCACGCTTACAGGACCATATCGGTTTTATGAAAAGTTTCCATAATCAAATCGCAAAGTGGCTGCCCTATGTCCTCGATAGCCTCACGAATTCTATCACTAACTTATCCCAACAGCTCGAATTTGTCCACCAATTTCTGTATTGCGCTTCGACAAAGTCCTTTAGTTTTGCGAACTGTGTCTGCAAGATTTTCACCATTTTTGTAGTGAATTTTAATAATTTCAATGGGTTGTTGAAGCGTTTACCGTTCCATTTGTGGTAATGCCTTTATAAATTTGTTAAAAATTTCACTAACTGTATCGTAGTTGCTTCTACCACTTCTGTGTCTATGAAGAGCCTAGAATTTATATCCCCCTATTCTTACTAAAGTTTGCTATATGATTATGGCAAGACAAGTAGACGAAGCCCGTAATATCTTCGCCTCTTGTAAATATCATCTACGGAAAATTCCACATGCCTTTAAAGCCAATTTTTTTTTTTTATTATTTTCATGGGCTTTTTTTTGCCGTTTTACATGTTTAATCTTTAATTGCCCTTATTACCAAAAAAAAAAAACTAAACAAACAAAAAAGATAAATAAACATTTGGGTAATTCGATGCCAAACTGCCCACATTAGCGTTCAGATAAAAACATTAATTTATCATGACACATCATGTAAAAACAAAATATTAGGGACAGACAGAGATTTTGTTGGCTTGGCATACATTTAGAAAAAAAAAAAACGCCTTAAACAACACTTGAAAAAAAGCAATGAACGTGAAAAAATAAAATTAAGAAAACTCCGATAATGTAACCAAAGTTGCAACCTTTGTCCGTCTGCCTATTAGCGCTGCTGCTGCATTATTGCTTATACATTTTAAATGGTAATTTATGGTTTTGTTGTTGTAGTTGTGCCAGTGATATTTTACTCCACTGACCAACTTGTCAATAACAGCTCCGCGACAAAAAAAAAAGAGTTGGCTGAGATTGGTTGCATTGAGCGCGTCGAGTCGTCTTTTAAGGTGACCGCGAGCGTTAAATCATTTTGTAAACTACCACACACAAACGCACACATTTCTTAGGAAGGTTACTGTCCCTCCGCCGAAGCCAAAGTGGAACGTCTGTTGGTGTGCCAAACGCAGCACCACCAGCCAGCATTGAAACTGGCGACCACCAAGTGGCGCCCACACGCATCTCTCACAGTTGCAGTTATTGACTTTTTTTTTTGTTTGCTGGCCTATCTGCCAATAAGTGAACGGCGATGGTATTGTGGTGGCTGAATATCAGTCAGTCAGTCAGTCAAGACGACTAGGCCAAAGAAGAAAAAAACAAGACAAAGCCCAGTTTAACTGGCTTGTGCGAAAATGCAATTTAATTGAAATGTTAAACAATTTGTTGATTATTTTTACATACACAAACAAAACACGTTCGTTAGCAATCCGTCATTAATATGATTTTCATGTTCCGCCGCCACGATGCCAAATATCGGCATCAATTTGATTTATGCAATGGCTCGGCGCGCCGCGTTGGTTCTATTCGGCGTAACATCAGCATCGGCAAACAACAAAACACTCTTGACGCGAAATTAATGGCATTTTTCCTATAAAAGTCTAATTGCATCTAAATTTGTATTTAATCATAGTTTTTCGTTTTTTTTTTCTGCCCATGGTAGTTAACGTTACACTGTGGATGTCTATAATGAAACACCACGTCCGCGGTTGCTGTAGCTTTGCTGTAGCTCCCGACGTACACGTTACGTACGTCGTGTTTCAAATAAATCTTTTTTAATCGATCTTAAATTACACCAGCAGCAGCAGCAGCACAGAGGCAACCACTATAGCCGCAATAACGTCTAAACCAACCGCTGACTGCCTTCAGCTTTGGGGAGATTACAGTAGGAACACAGTCGTAAATGTTTTAAACTTTGACATGAACTGTGAAGACTTTAAGAGTTTGTGGCTCAAATGCAGAAATGGAGTTTTAACAGGGACCAACAGAATTCCCTAAATGTTCCCACATGGAGCATGCATTGAATTAATTTCTCGAAAAAGATAAAAAATTAAATATAATAAAATAGAAAAGATAAAAGATGAATGATAAAAGATAGAGGATAAAAGATTAAACGTAAAAGATAAAACATAAAAAATAAAGCATTACAGATGAAAGATACAAGAGACAAAAGAGAGATGAGAGATCGGTGATAAAAAAAAAACGAGAGATGGAAAATTAGAGGTGAGGGATGAGAAATAAGGGATTAGAGATTGGTGATGGAGAATGAGAGGTGAGAGGTGGGAGATGTAAGGTGATAAATGCGAATTAAATTTGATATGAGAGATGATCGACGGGACATGACAAATTATTGGTAGGAGATGAGAAGTGCGAGATGGAAAATGAGAAACAGCAGATGGGAGATGGGATGAGAAATCGGAGATGAGAGGTGAGAAATGAGAGACGAGATGAGAAATGAGAGACTGTAAATGAGATGACAAATGAGAGATTGGTGCTGACAGGTGAGGGATGAGAAATGAGAGATTTGAGATGAGAGATGAGAGATGGTATGATAAATGAGAGAGTGGAGATGAGAAATGAGAAAAAAGAGATGAGGTGAAAACTAATAGATGATGGCTTTGAGGTGAGAAATGCGATATTGGAGATGAAAAGTGAGAAATGGGAGATAAGATGAGAAGTGAGTGATGGGAAGAGACAGGAGAGATTGCAGATGAAAGATGAGAAATGAGGAATGAGGCATGGTAGATGTGTTGATAATTAAATGATTGGAGATGGCCGGTGAGAGGTTGGAGATGTGAGATGAGATGAGAAAAAAGAGAAGAGATGAGAAATAATAGAGGATCGATTTTAGATGAGAGGTGAGAAATGCGAGTTGTAATATGAGAGATGATCGATGGAACCTGAGAGATTATTGGTGAAAAATGATAGATGATTGAGGGGAGATTGGAAATAAGAAATGGGAAATGAAGTGCGAGATTGGAGATGATAAGTGAGAAATGGGAAATATGATGAGAAATGAGAAGTGAGTGATGGGCAGAGAAATGAGAAATTGGAGATGGGAAATGAGAGCTGGTAGATAAATGGAGATGGCAGATGAGTGGTTGAAGATGGGATATGAGAAAACATATATGGAAAAGATGATCGATTTGAGATGAGATGTGAGAAATGCGAGTTTGGACATGAGAGATGATCGATTGAACCTGAAAGATTATTGGTAGAAGATGACAGGTGATTGAGGGGAGATTAGGAATGAGAAATGGTAGATGAGAAGTGCGAGATTGGATACGATAGGGGAGATAGTATGAGAAGTAAGTGATGGGCAGAGAAATGAGAGCATGGAGATGATAAATGTTAGATGGAATAATAAATCAGATTGGAGATGGCAGGTGAGAGGTTGGAGATGGCAGATGGGAGATGAGTCGTGAGACATGGGATATGAAAAATTGCAGATAACACCGTGTTACAAAAAAATAGATTTTTTTTTCTGTCCTATGAACCAAATGCACATATTCGGAAAGAGGGAAAAATATAAATACACGTGTATCGGCGATTTTAATGTACACGTCATGTGTAATGTACAGTGGCCTGTGTGAAATCCTTTGGACCGATTTTTAACCCTTTTTCAGTGAACCAATCGATTTTTTGGCAGGCAGACTCGCGGAAATGTCTGTATCACGTCAAATTTTTTTAAAAAAATATATTTTTATCAATTCTCAGATTTTCCTACATTTTTTTTTAAATGGTTATCGTTTTTTTTTAAGGTTTCAGTTCAAGAAACATTTTTTTTTCGTTACGCTTAAGTAGTTTAAAAATTTGGAGGGTCTTCAAGTTATGCTAAGAAAAGTGCAAAAAATATTTTTTTTTCAAAAATAATAAAAATTGGGGAAAATATGAGAATTGATAAAAATTTTTTTTAAAAAATTTGACGTGATACAGACATTTCCACGAGTCTGCCTCTCAAAAATCAGCTCGATTGGATCACTGAAAAAGGGTTAAAAATCGGTCCAGGCCACTACGAGCTTTATACTTCAAACTTAAAAAAAAAAAAATTCTGACGTGTACATGAAAATCGCCGATACGCGTGTATTTTTATTTTTTATCCCCTTTCCGAAAAAGTAAATTTGGTTCATAAGACAGAATGTGTTTAACACGGTGTAATTGATGAGAGATGGGACATGAGATTTCATTAATGGGAGATGGAAGATGATGAATTGAGAGATGTAATCTAAACGACAAAAGATGAAGGATAAATGATGGCAAAGAAAACATTAAAGACAGCAAATGGAAATGGAGAAAATAAATTTACATTCTTCGTAATTCTCAGTTGGTTTCGGTACAATAATGTTTTATTTATTTATTTTATTTTCGGACGGCCGTGGTGTGGATTGTGGTGCTACTATCACACATTGAACCTAGAGTCGAAACATAGTAAGACCATCGGCTGCGGTTTTCCACCAAAAGTAATAGAGTAATCTCTAAGCCATGTAAAACTATTCTGGAAAAGCATTAGCCATTCGGAGCCTGCTTTAAAAAAGTAGGTCCCGGTCAGTGAGTAGGCAAATTATATCGAGCACAGCTCACTGATTCGAAAGATGCTCCATGTGCAATGTCAAGGGATATAAGAAAGTAATGTTGTATTTATTGAATTACGTTAGCAAAAACTCTTCACAAGAGTGAAATACAAAAAATTGACCAAAAAGTAGCAAAAACTATTCACAATAAATTGACCAAAAAAAAACTTACATACCCATATATTTAAACGAAATCCCAACCTCATAACGAACCAATCGATTTGCCAGAACGAATATAAGATGAGAACTAAGAAAGTTTTCGGCATTTGAAGGCAAAACCTTCTTCCAAGAAACGGTTTTTTTTTATTTGGTGGTCCAATACCAATCAGATTGGCTGCAAGGTTTTGTCAACGATTTTCGGTTTCTATCTTTTCTGCTTTTGCAAAACCCTTTGGCCAGTTGAGGATGTTTTTTAAAGAATCAATTTTAAATTGTAAATATTCGTACTTATATTTTATTTAAAAAAAAAATCCAAAATATTCTCAGAAATGTGAACGTTTTAAAACGGTGAAGTAACGACTGATCTATTTTGAAACGAAGAGGAAAATAAAATTTCCGTTTCTCTGTCTCATTCTATTTTTTTTATCGATATTTTCATAGAACAAAGAAGAAAATGAATTCGATTTCAAGTAAAATCGATCTTTTATCGTGTTTGTGTCGATTTTCAACCGAAACTGTTTTCCATCACATAAGTGATTGTCTGCAGTTGACAATATTCCTTTGATGCCTGGCAATTCAAGGAGTGCCTTAAAATGATCTGGTCTCAGATACTAAGTAAAGGCTTTTCATCTTTGGCAATTGGTTTGTTTTTTTAACAAACAATAAATGTTGACCCCTTTAACAGCAAAACAAAAGCTGGGCGACATGTGGAGTTTAGTTTGATTTCGAAATTATTTCCAAGATCACTTAAAACAAAAGTCAACATTAATGAAACTTGGTCAAGTCAAGCGATGGAGGGAAAGAAGCCAAGACAAAGCGCTGCATGTCTTTACAAGCTAAACGATCTAGCCAAGAAATGAAATCCATGAATGGTTGGCATTGTAAAGGCGCGGTGTGTGCGCAAAGAGATCAATGCGAAAACTGCGAGGGTGGTATGTCAGATCGGGTTTCAAGGGATTTGAATGCCAGGTTAGGTCTCCAATAACATGGAACAAAGTTATGAGTAAGCTGACGTGAGCTGAGTAACTCTGACTGTACACCACCTTTCCATACCTCCCTCTGTGTGTGCTAAAAAAAAAAATAATCATACAAACCAGATAATTGATTAATTGTTTAATACGTTTTTAATATTTTAAAAGCAATACAAAAAAAAAACTAAAAGAGAAAAACACACTCGGTTTGAAGTCAATCGTCATAAATCATTGAAGCAAAATTTACAGAAAATAAAACGAGTGAATTTGTGTTACGATTACCTCCGCCACGACCGTCGGCTTCGTCGCTGCCATTAATCTGCATTTTGTGGCCATTGATATCAAGAGACACAGATCTCAAGACAATTTTCGTTGCGGTCGAATTAATTATTTGTCGTTGTGACTGATTTAAATGCACGATTTCCAGCAATTTTCGAAATGATCGCTGGAAATCGTTTTCGTTGTTTTTTTCTCCTCTGCAAATGCTGCTGGTGGTGGCCCGGTGACCATTTCGCATTGCTCCAGTCGCTTAAACAATTAAATAAAACAATTTTAAAAAAAAATCCACCACTCTGGCTTAAAGTCTTAGATATACAACATTTGTTGCTTTAAGCCATCGTCGCAACGTTGTCTGCACTTTTGTTTGTCAAAGGAAAATGTGGGTGTTGGCTGCGGCATTTTCCATGTAAACCCTCTGCTATTGAAAAATTGCAAATAGTATTAATGACAAAAAAAAAAACAAGCGTTACGGCAACAATGGACTGAAAAATCAGTGAAATAAATTATCGAAATGTGGCCGAACTGAAAAATGCCTACAACAACAAATGACTAAATAAAGTCATGCAAATAAATCTCTTTTAGTTTGTTTTTCTTTTTCATTTCGTTTCATTTTAATAAAAATCTGCAAGCCACAATAACAATTTGTTGTTTGTTTGGACTTCTTATTTTTGGAATCCACTGAGGTTTTGTGAAACATCTCAGCCGCACCATGGGACGCGAAAGGCCTACGAGTGAAACAGATATAGATGTCTGGTATATATGTCTGAAATAACTAAACTGATTGCATTGACATCTATCTGGGATTTTTAGAGGCTTTTCGAGAAAAGTCACTTGATTGCCTTCCTGTTTCAAGACACTGGGTGTCAAACATGACCACTTCTGTTTTCTAAAAAAATATTCTGTGCTTATGTCTTCAATATAAGTATAGATTTTCGAAACAACTGAAGCTATTGCAATAATATGTATAGTTTTGGCCTTCAGAAAGCTCAGTTCGTGTCTCGCCTTGGTCAACACAGGGTGAGACACAAATGTGAAACTTGAACTATATGGGTTGTGACAAAACTTTTCGAGTTTGTGAGTAACATAAGTTTAATGATCTCAATTGTTAGTAGAGGAGGAACGAATAGAAAAGTCAATAAGTTGCCAACCTTAGGAAATACAGGGTGGCCATACGAAAATATTGGACAAAATGAAATAAAAGTAAAGACAAAAAACTAAAATTGTTTTGTTTTTTTGCTATAACAATTTTGAACACTATAAAAAAAACACTTTATGAAATAATCATGATTATCGTGTGACTCCTCTGAAAGTCTATCTCCTCCTCTACAAACCCACAGCTGTTTTTTTTTTCAATTGTTTCAGTACTTTTGAAGATCTGAACCGATCACCTCTTTTTCTCTAATTTGGCTTTGGTGATCAAATTAGACACTAGGGTGGAGTGAAATTCAAAAAAAAAAAGTTAACCTCGGAAAGAGATGTAGTCTGGGGTCCTAATGAGGGGAAAAATAAAGAAAAAAATTTTAAAAAATTTTTAGGGGTCAATAAATGTTTGCAATAGCGTAAACAATGAAATAAGGGCATGAAAAAATTTAAAAAAATTTTTCTCATTGTTCAAAAATTTCAAAAAGTAAAATAAGTCAAATCGTCCCTTCTTCAGAAAATTGACTGAACAATGAAATCGCCACCAAAGCTACAAATATTAGTCGATTATCCTCATATTTGCCTCAAATACTTTTGTTTGGGCACTGAACAAGCTCAAACTTTTAAATTTCCAATAAGTTAAGTCGTTAATTTTTAGGATTTTTCTAAAATCAACGCCAAAATAGCGATAATTTCCAAATTTCGAGGGAGTGGCGCGACCCCTAAAATTTTTTTAAATTTTTTTTCTTTATTTTTCCCCTCATTAGGACCCCAGACTACATCTCTTTCCGAGGTTAACTTTTTCAAATTAAAAAAAAAGCATGTTTTCACTCCACCCTATTAGACACACAGTATCTCACCATGTGTGGGCACAGGGTTGCCACCGTATTAATTTTCTGAAAGAGTACCTCCTACTCTACAAACCCAGCATAGATTTTTATTGAAATCCTACCAATTCTAGGGAAATCTACATTTTTGTCTCGCAGAAATCAAGTTCTATACCCATTAGGTTTCTCACTTTGTGTAGACAAAGATGGGTGCCTAGTGAGTACTTCCTCCTCGATGATACCTCCAATTTTTTTAATAGCTGCGGGCATTTGTTCATTGTCACTTTTGTTTCTCTCACTGGTTACCGTGAAGGTGTTTTGCATTGACACTCTGTGTTGGCACAGGGAGACCACGAAGTGTCTTTCCCATAGCAGTTTCGGAGATCTATATTGTTTACACATTCTTATTCTCTCGCAGGAACCCATGTGGAGGTGGTTCGCTTTGTCACCCTGTACCTCATCTTGGGTATCCACAGAGACACTTTTTCGAAAGCCTACGTCCTTCTGGATAAAGCCAACATGCTATTCTTTACTGTTTATCAGTTTCTGTAATCTGTTTATAAGGTTCGGAGATATATTGAGTTTGCACAGGGTTCCTGAAAGCCTACCTTCGTTTAGACAACCCTGTCATAGGTTTTTTTTCATATTGGTTTAGTAAAACACCGATACAACACTTTGTATCTCACCCTGTGCAAACACTGGGTGACCATCAAGTGACTTATCTGAAAGCCAATCGTCTCCTCTATTCCATTATCATATTTCTATTTCATTTTTATTTTTGTCTCATATGAACCTTTAGCAGGTGGTCAACTTCGAAACTCTGTACCACACCCTGTGCAAACACTGGGTGGTTATCATGTGACTTTTCTGACAGCCTATCCTCTCTTCGATAAACCCACCATTGGCTATTCTATTGGAATCCGTTCGGCAGATTCGGAGTTTTCTATTTGTTATCTTATTTCTGTCTGAACTTTGACAGCCTGTATCCGAGCTTGTGTAGACACAGGCTGGTCACAGCGTGACTTTTCCGTATCCATAACTTCTACTCTATAAAACTTATTATTCATTTTTGTTGAGCTCGGTTCATTACCTTAAAATGTGTATAATTCCTTTGGTCTTTTACGCAAAATCACTCAACCGAGGCCATGGTTTGAAATTGCACTGTTACCGGTAGCTGTATCCTATGGAGGTTGGTTACAACTCAACTACACATCAAGGTTGTTATAACCCCTGTTGGCTATAGTTCTCTTAGATCTGCGGGAAATTTCGTTAAACCCCTGCCAGCCAATCATGAATTCCAGATTTAGTACCAAAAAATGCCAATTTTTTCCAGAAGAAAAAAGTGCGCCAAAAAATCAACGGAAAAAATATTTAATTTCTTAATTATAAAGGGTGTTTTTTTATTGGGGTATAGAACTTTAAGTTGGCATCACTTTTTTAACTGGCGGCCATTTTGTCAGCTGTCAAGTGATTAATATTTAGTTTGGTTTGCCATTTCATCATGAACAGGTTGACAAAAGAACAACGCTTGCAAATCGTGCAAATTTATTTCGAAAGTAATGGTTCAGTTCGCGAAGTTCACCGCAAGCTCCGTCCATTTTATGCCATTACATCCACAAAAACTGACTGTTTGGTGTGCTCTATGGGCTGGTGGAGTCATTGGGCCATACTTCTTCCGAAATAATGCTGGAGAGTCAGTTACCGTTAATGGAGACCGGTATAGAGCCATGATAACCGACTATTTTGTTCCCGAATTGGATGGCATGAATGTGGATGAGTTGTGGTTCCAACAAGTGGTTGAAAATTGGACCTGTAGAATTGGCTTTATTCGAGCCAGCCGCGGCGGCCACATGCCCGAATAAAATTATCCTTCCAATAAAGCCAAATTGATGGACATTAAAACGATTTTCTTGTGTTTTATTTCAATTCGAAGTTCTATACCTCAATAAAAAACACCCTTTATCAATTATCCTGATAATTGATTTGGCAAAGGAGAATTTTATTTCTAAAAAAATATATTTTCTACTTTGGTAAAATTAGTGTTCGTTGATCTTTTGAAAATACCCCTTAACAACTTGTTCCCTTTCGTGCCATTGTGCTCGTTTGTTTGAGTGTTGATGCTGTCAGCAACATGATATTATGTTGCTGCTGCCATTGTCATCATTGTAAGTATGGCAGCAACAAGTCGCCGTTGTTCATTCAAGCAATTTTCCATTAACTGGCCAAACTTTAGTTGCAACAAATAAGCAGCAAGATTGAAGAAAACTTTTCCCCAAACCAAAAGAAAAAATGAACAGATAATCAATCTAAGCCACCACCACCATCAACAACAACAACTATAACAATAGATTTTATATGTTGCCTTCAACTGTTGTCATCGGTGGTACAAGTTGTGTCGCCGGGGTAAAACAAACGATACAATCTGTCGGAGAGTCAAGTTGTAAATGGTCTGGCATCCGCCACCGCTCGGTGCAGCAGCAGCAACCAACAGGCGAAACTCTGAGGGAAACTCAAATAAACTGAACTGAATACGACATCTTGGCGGGCGAGATACTCGTCGCTATAAATGCCAACAACAAGTGAGCGACAGAAACTGGCATCAGGTAGCAGCAGCAGCAGCAACAGTCTCTGTCGCTGTCGTTGTCGCAGCAACAGTCAGCAAGTAGTTTGTTACCAATTTTGGTTGAAAATGCATTAATCTTTTTGACAAATACAATCAAACGGCAACAACAATGGAACCAAACAACAACGCTAAAGTTGGACGAAACACATTTTTCTTCAGCAACAGTAGCGTGGCAGCAGCCACCGTGTGCAGGCGTTGCAACATACTTTGGATGGAATTGGATGGGAGGAGGTTGTCGTCTCGTTATCGTGGCAATTGTGTCTGTGGATACTTTTGTTTTAGTTCACAATTCGTATTACATTCTCCTTGGTCTTGCATTCAATAAAATGAAATATCGTTTGTGTGTGTGTGTGTGTTTTTTTTTGCTTCTCGTCTTACCATTTTGAATGGGCGAAAGTTTTCAAAATAAGTTCGGAAAGTTTGCTGTTTTATTTGAATGCTGCCCATCATCATCGTGGTCGTCATCTTTTGTGGCAGCTGTTTGCGTTTTAAATAAGTTTGTGAGACGATTCGTTGCATGCATTCGTTACAATTAATTATGCTGCAATTCAATGTGACACGACGTTGGTTGGGCTGGTTGCCGATAGCAACTCTAAATTACTTTGTTGCTGACAGACCGACCGACCGACCGACTTACTTTTCTGAATTTAAAAGTCTCTGCTTTCATTTCATTTCGATTCGATTCCCTCCACTTCTCTCTTTTGTGCATATTTAAATGGTTTGTTTTTTCCTTTCTTACAACAAACATTTGTCATTGACATAATTTGTTGTGTTGTCATTTTATGGCTGAAAAAAGACGAAAAAGCTAACAAAACAGCAAATACATTTGTTAATAATTCAATGTCTTTGTCATTAATTTTGTTTTGTTTGTGTTATTTTTTTTTTCGTCTCCCAAACTCAGTCATAGACACTCAGTGCATTCAACATCGGTTGATGGGTATCTGCCAATAAATCATTTAGTTTTATTAGTTTAACCTGGCCATGATTCCGAAACGGAAATTTGGGTTCGGAAATGTTTCCTGGAATGCTGAATCGCAGTGTGGGGTTTCGAATCGTGAATCTTTCGAGAAAAATAACAAAAAAAATTGTTTTGCAGAACCAGATCCAAAATACGACTCCGGGCAAATTTGTCAGACTCCGATTCCACAGCCCTGTGCAGAACATAACGTCACCTCATTACAAAAAAAAAACTTCTGTATTATACACTATTATTCTGTTGAGGGGACGATAATTCCAAACCAGATGTGGCTGAGATTCCGTATGACCGATCATCTCAAATGTAGTTTGGAGTTGTAGTTTGGAGTTGTAGTTTGGAGGGTGGTATGAAACATACTTTTCTTCACACTCGGAGAGAAATGTAGTTTGAGATTCTTAGTAAGGAAAAAAAAATAAATAACGTTAGGTGTCGCCCGACGCCCTGCAAATTTTGAAAGCCTAAAAATTCATAAATCAGCTTATGCAAAATTTACAAGAAAAACAACAGGATGATCTTGCAATATTCGTAGCTTTGGCATTGAATTAAATGTCAGGTTAATTTTTTGATGAAGGGACTATTTGGGTTATTTTACTATTGGCAATTTTTCGACCATAGTTTTTTTTTCAAAATTTGCCATTAGCTAATCTTTTTGTTATTAGAATTGTGAACATTTATCACAATCAACACCAAAGTTGCCAAATTTTTCCGAATTTCCAGAGCAAGGGTAAGACCTCTAAAATGTTTTAAACCAAAGTTTCGTTATTTTCCCTTATTATTTTCTTAATTTTCTTAGAAAGTTGTAGAGTTGGTAGCGTTTTCGCCTATCAGCGTGTGAATTGTGGGTTCGTTTCCCACCAGAGGCTTTGGTCTGTCGCTGCAAAAATCTAAACATATGGTCTGTGTCACCCGGTTTACCCTTGGACCCAAAAATTAGAATATAAATTTACTTTGTATTGTAATCTTAATATATATTTACTAGGGTGGAGTGAAAACATGCTTTTTTTTTAATTTGAAAAAGTTAACCTCGGAAAGAGATGTAGTCTTGGGCCCTAATGAGGGGAAAAATAAAGAAACAAATTTTAAAAAATTTTTAGGGGTCGCGCCTCTCCCTCGAAATTTGGAAATTATCGCTATTTTGGCGTTGATTTTAGAAAAATTCTAAAAATTAACGACTTAACTTATTCGAAATTTAAAAGTTTGAGCTTGTTCAGTGCCCAAACAAAAGTATTTGAGGCAAATATGAGGATAATCGACTAATATTTGTAGCTTTGGTGGCGTTTTCATTGTTCAGTCAATTTTCTGAAGAAGGGGCGATTTGACTTATTTTACTTTTTCCAATTTTTGAACAATGAGAAAAATTTTTTTAAATTTGGACCCAAAAATTAGAATATAAATTTACTTTGTATTGTAATCTTAATATATATTTACTAGGGTGGAGTGAAAACATGCTTTTTTTTTAATTTGAAAAAGTTAACCTCGGAAAGAGATGTAGTCTTGGGCCCTAATGAGGGGAAAACAAAAGAAAAAAATTTTAAAAAATTTTTAGGGGTCGCGCCACTCCCTCGAAATTTGGAAATTATCGCTATTTTGGCGTTGATTTTAGAAAAATTCTAAAAATTAACGACTTAACTTATTCGAAATTTAAAAGTTTGAGCTTGTTCAGTGCCCAAACAAAAGTATTTGAGGCAAATATGAGGATAATCGACTAATATTTGTAGCTTTGGTGGCGTTTTCATTGTTCAGTCAATTTTCTGAAGAAGGGGCGATTTGACTTATTTTACTTTTTCCAATTTTTGAACAATGAGAAAATTTTTTTTAAATTTTTTCATGCCCTTATTTCATTGTTTATGCTATTGCAAACATTTATTGACATAAAACTTTTTAGGATTTTTATAAAATTAACGCTAAAATAGCGATAATTTCCAAATTTCGAGGGAGTGGCGCGACCCCTAAACATTTTTTAAAATTTTTTTCTTTATTTTTCCCCTCATTAGGACCACAGACTACATCTCTTTCCGAGGTTAACTTTTTTTTTTTGAATTTCACTCCACCCTAATATTTACCCTCGACACTGATTCACTGACTCTGTCACGCAGTACGTAGGAATTTAAATATGCATTCTATAATTTTCTGTAAATAATAATAATAAAAAAAATAATATTTTTTTTTTGTACAGAAATTTTGTTCTCCCCAAATTTTTTTTTACCAAAAATTTTGTTTTCCAATTTTTTTTTTTTACAAAATTTTTTTTTACAAATTTTTTTTTTCAACAAAATTTTTTTTTTCCACAAAACTTTTTTTTTCAACAAAACTTTTTTTTTTCAAGAAAAATTTTTTTTTTGAACAAAATTTTTTTTTTAACAAAAATTTTTTTTTTTTAGGAAAATATTTTTTTTTTTTAGGAAAATATTTTTTTTTCAACAAAATTTTTTTTCCATATTTCAACGGGCTCTATAGGCGCATTACAACTTACTAGTTAACAATAAAATAAAAATAAAAAAAATAAAATAATTATCGCAAACTACTTGTCCGAGTGTGACGTTTTTTTATTTATTTCACACCACCCTAATGTACATGCATGCCTGTTTAGTGCATTCTTCTTTCGTATAAGAACAAAAAACTGACAATTTGTTTAATGTTCAATTAAAAAGTCAAATTTTCCAACCATTTTTAATTTTTTGGCTGTTTTGCTGCCCCTCTTGATGATCTACCCCCCATTTGCCAGCACTTGTCGACGTGCCTGCTAACCCTGCATGAAAAGCCATCTTGTAAATCGGGTTGTATTCCACTTTCACGCACCGCTATTCTTGGGCTGCTATCCTAATGAACTTAATCCGATTTTCCATTTACTTTTTGACCTCATTGTGGTAAGAATTGAAAATGTCGATCTTATTTTAATCCTATATGCCGAATATTTACTAGTTTTACTTCCATGAGGGAGGGTTGGCAGTGACCCGCAGCGTTTGAACACTTAATTCTCATCTATGGAGTACCAACAAAGCTTCTTTTTCGTTCAAGCATAGAGTTGACCTAAGCAATAGAATGCGAGTTTGTGTCACGACTGTCTGTCTCACTTCATAGGCAAGACATTCTATTTCCAACTTGGTTGGTAAATTCGATTAGACAGATGGAAGGTTGACCGCAGTGTGCTTAAGTCCTTGCCTTGTTTCAACCCTCTTGTAACTGGTCTTGACAACTCTGGGAAGAAGACACAGCATAACAAAAGAAGCCCTGTACTTGCTAAGTAGTATTGATATATTCTGTACAGAATTATTTTCTTCAACAGTTCAAGGTCAGAATCTCAGAGCCTTACCAGTCTGAGCCTTACCAAATTTATAAAAAAAATGACTGTTTTTTTTTTTATTTTTTTTTTGAATTGCAACACAAAGTATATTTTGGCTGCAAGGGTAAACCGGGTGACACAGATCATATGGCTAGATTTTTGCAGCGGCAGACCAAAGCCGCTATTGCGAATCGTACCCGCAACCCCACTATAAACATGGGGGGTGTTAAAAAAAGTGCGACATGAATGTGACTTGTAATACTGTGCGTAGGGTGTCAAAATATCCGATGTTATTTGGAATGAACGAATTTTTGATAGCTGTATCTGTTGTCTTTGCAATTTAGAGGGATTATGTTTTTAAATTCTCATATATTTCTACGTTTTTTTTTTTTTTGTAAAGTCTAAAATAAAAGTGTCGGACAAACCGCCAAACCGTTTGTAATCGAAAACATTGTGCATTGTGTAGAGAAGAGAGAGTTCTTTAAGTTCTTATAGGAATTGAATTTCAATAGAAAACTAAACAAAAACTGGTATTTATCCAAATTTCACGAGCACTGCTGCTTTCTTTCAATCTCTCTCTCCCTCTCCCCCTCTCTCGGATAAACAAAGAAAAGCCTAACAAACAACTATAGCCGTTTCGTTTCTTTCTTTTCAATTCATTTCTATTTGTTTTTTTCTTGTTGTTTGTTTATTGTGTTTTGTGTGTCATTTGTCATGAGATGTTTAATTTGAATTTGAATCACTACAAACTCAATCGAATCTTTACTCTTTCCCAACAATAACCACAACAGCACTAACACCACAAAGCCGGCTAGCCGGACATTTGGCTGAGTGAAGTCACAGTCAGATGTTTTTAATTTGAAGTTGAATCATGCACACGCAACCCGCAGTCGGGGGGAAAACGAGTTAAATAATAATGTTCAAGAAAATGAAGAAGAAGCCAACGAATTAAAAGAAAATGAAACAACTTACAACAGAACAACAAACACCGACACCACGCACAGCAAACAATTTAAGGCCCCCCCAAACGTCAGCAACTCGGCTCACAACAACATCCACGGACTATCAACATCACACCCTCAACCTTAAACAGAGATTATACCTCCACACACGCAGACAGACACACACCACCGCAACAAATTGAAAACGTCAGCAGGTTTAGAACACACAAAACACGCGTATACATTTTGCTAGAGAGCCCACAACACAACAGCCTGAGAATAATAATAAACAGTAGAACGAAGACCGAAAGAATCTTAAAAATAACCCAAGATAGATATGGAAGAGAAACAAAAGAATTGAATTGGAGGCGCAGATAGAGATGGAGACGGCTAATAACCGTGAACGGCGCGAGACAGAGAGGGAGAGAGAGCATGAGATCTTTGCGGAGACAAAACAACTAAGTCAAGACTTGGTCGACACTTTGTTTTTAGAAACGACACCACCAGCCAGTGATGTCAACGCCAAGAGCTCGGAAATCGTCAAATTCGTCTGTCCAATTTTGGTTGAGCCAAAAGTACATGCTCACACTCTCATCCGCATATTAAAGGGTTTTCCAACAAGAGGTGTTATTTTGAATCAGCCGCTTTTCAAGCTTTTATTCTTTGACATTTGACAAGTAGAAACTACGCCATTACTAAAAATGGAACGACAAACACTTCAAAAACGCATTGAAATTATTAAAATTCACTACAAAAAGGGTGAAAATCCTGCAGCCACAGTTTGCAAAACTAATGCATTTTTGGGTCGTCGTGAATACAGACGACCCAGAAATTGATGGAAAAATTCGAGCTGTTGGGACAAGAATAAAACCCGTGCACGTTGCACAAGAACAACGGAGAATATTGCTGCTGTAGCCCAAAGTGTTGAAGAAAACCCAGGTTTGTCCATTTCTTGTAGTTCTTCGGAATTGGACATTCCACAAACGTCATTACACCGAATTTCGCATAAAGACTTGGGTCTTAAGGCTTATAAAGTTCAGTTAACACATGAACTCAAGCCGGCCTATCATCAATAACGTCGTATCTTTGCTGCTTCGGTTCTGGAAATGCATGAAAATTATCCGGAATGCCATCGAAAAATCATCTTGACGGGTGGGGGCCATTTCCATCTCGGTACTACGTCAACAAGTAAAATTGTCGCATCTGGGCCTCGGAAAACCCAAGAGTTATTGTTGAGAAGCCTCTCCATCCTCAACGTGTAACTGTTTGGTGCGGTTTATTGTCCGGCGGGGTCATTGGACCTTAGTTTTTCGAAATGAGGTTGGATCAACAGTTACGGTGAATGAAATGCGCTATTGAGAGATGATTAATGATTTTTTATGGTCGGAGTTGGATGATGTTGATCTGGACAACGTTTATCTCCAACAAAACGGCGCTACGTGCCACACTAGCAACGAAACCATTGCTCCTTCACGGGAAAAGTTTCCGGACCGTGTTATCTCTAGGAGAGCTGATCACTATTGGCCACCGAGATCTTTGGGGCCACGTGAAAGATAAGGTCTACACCAACAGCCCAGCGTCGATTCAAGACCTCAAAGATAGAATTCGTGAGGCTATCGCTGATTGCTGCCATTTCGTTTTTTAACAAAATACAAATTAGTACCCAAATTTATATAATTTATAAAAAAAACAACAGACACGTATTACTACAGATTTCATACAAAAATATTATAAATTTCTTTTCTTTGTACATTTTTAATAATTTTTACGATTTATGTTAACACACTTTTTTTCGAAAAAAAAATCCATATTTGTCGTCCTTATGCAATTTGCTGAAGTTGCGCCTTGCGCCTTTGAGGAACATCTCCCCCCTTCTCATATCGAATTTCGTAATTTCAAGGTTCCTTTTAAGAGAGGGTACGACTTTTTTCAGGTTTGGTACAGTCTTTCGAAAGTTATTAATTTTATGCAGCTTAATTAGGAAAATCGTTCACTGTGCACCGGCCGGAATGGCAAAGAATTGTCCCCCCAAATAGATGTGTTTCAATTATTTTCAGCTGTGACGTCTTCTTTACAGCCACACAGGAAAAATAGAAAATCAAATTCAATTGCCAACTTAATGCCCAACATTTGCAAATCATTTTTT
Source organism: Hydrotaea cyrtoneurina (assembly GCA_958296145.1). Lineage (NCBI taxonomy): Eukaryota > Metazoa > Arthropoda > Insecta > Diptera > Muscidae > Hydrotaea > Hydrotaea cyrtoneurina. The sequence goes on along the minus strand of OY282514.1, from coordinate 41,646,513 downwards.
ACAAAATTCTAAACTGATAATTGATTCTTCAAAACAGAAGGCCATACCACCTGCCACTGTCAATATCTCACACAATAGAATTATTCTAATGCAGCAAATTCTCAAAATATTCACCAAAAATCGCCTAATTGACGGAAAAAAACTATCAGAGTTGACAGCGCTGGCAACAGCCACCAGCAATTGTAGGAGACTGACAAATGTTTGTTAGCTTATCGTTGTGCTCATGTTGTTGTTATTGTTTTTGCTGTACAAAAGAGCACGCACATATTAACTTGTTATGGAGGTTATGAGAGCTATTACCAATAATACACTACACCTCGCATACACGAGCTGTGCGACAGTCGAATACGCTTCTGGTGTGGTGGTGTGATGGTTGTTGTTGTTGTAGGAATAAACAACATTCAGACTTGGCTTAAATGAATTCTACGCTCTGCGGCGAACAGTGGACAGAAAATGAAGAAAAAGTTGAGTTAGTTTATCAAATTATGAAGAAAAAAACTTGAAAATAAATTAATATTTTTTTTCAATTTATGTTTTTCAAAAAAATATATAAATATCTGAATGTGGAACTTTCTGAGATTTAAATCCATTAGGATGCAATATAAGTGCGATATTTGTGTATATACTGTAAGTAACGGATATAAGAACATCTCTTATAAGAAAGGTTTGACAATATGTATAAGAATGTTTGACAAAAACACCGTGTATTACTTTTTAACAATAATTGTTTATAAGAAAAAATTGCATATAGAGAAGAAATTTAAGGTATTTTTTGAGTTTCTTATATCCTAATCTACTGTAATACAATAAATACTGTAATACGATACAAGATAATCAAAAATAAACTAGAAAATGAGTTAGATTTCAAAATACAGTCGTATTCGTTTGAGCGGGAATAAAAAAAATCAAGAATTTTTTGTTTCCCTTATGCGGAATCTTAATATATATTTACCCTCGACACTGATTCACTGACTCTGTCACGCAGTACGTAGGAATTTAAATAGGCATTCTGTAATTCTATAAATAATAATAATAAAAAAAATAATATTTCTTTTTTGTACAGAAATTGTGTTTTCCCCAAATTTTTTTTGCAAATTTTTTTTTTACAAAATTTTTTTTTCAACAAAAATTTTTTTTTTTACAAAATTTTTTTTTCAACAAAAATTTTTTTTTTTTACATAATTTTTTTTTTACAAAATTTTTTTTTTACTAAATTTTTTTTTTTCAAGAAAAAATTTTTTTTTAGCAAAATTTTTTTTTTCCACAAAATTTTTTTTTTGAACAAAATTTTTTTTTTGAACAAAAATTGTTTTTTTCAAGAAAAAATTTTTTTTCAACAAAATTTTTTTTTTCAACAAAAATTTTTTTTCCATATTTCAACGGGCGCCATAGGCGCAGTACAACTTACTAGTTTTTAATAAAAAGGTTATCGGATAATTGCACCTTCTTTTATTAAAACGAACTGAGTGTGTACTTTTAAAATTGTTCTATGAAATGAAGATAGAAGTTTCTGGCAGAATTAGTAAAATACATGTATATAAAATTTAAATTGAATATTAATGAGCTTGGATGAAAATGGTCACTTATTTTCATTTGGTTGAGTTGTCCTAAATGTGGTTGACACCCAATTTGTTAAGATCATTTTTGTTTTATTTATTTATTTATGAATTACAATACAAAGTAAATTTATATTCTATAATTTTGAGTCCCAGGGTAAACCGGGTGACAAAGATCATTTGACTAAATTTGTTTGCAGCGACAGACCAAATCCTCTGTTGGGAATCGAACTCACAACCCCCACGCTTATAGACAAGCAAGCTACCGGGGTGCCTTTAAGATCATTTGTTTTTCCCAAGGCTTAGGAATTGTTTCCAAAAAATGTTCTAATAACATAAATTGGTTCTAATGTCACCTTTGTACAGGTTTTCCAACAAGAGGTGTTATTTTGGTATTCAAAGAAAAATGGAATTTTTGAGATAAATAATCGGATGTTTATTTGATAATAAAGAGGAAGGTAGGCCGTTTACAATGAAAAACAACATCAGCCAAATGGTCACCACGAGCACGCTTACAGGACCATCTGCTCTTCATGAAAAGTTTCCATAATCAAATCGCAGAGTGGCTGCCCTATGTCCTCGATAGCCTCACGAATTCTATCGTTTGAGGTCTTGAATTGACGCTGGGCTGTTGGCTTAGACCTTATCATTGACGTGGCCCCAAAGAAAGAGTTCTCAAGGTGTTAAATCACAAGATCTCGGTGGCCAATTGTGATCACGTCTTCCATAGATAACACGGTCTGGAAACTTTTCCTGTAAAAAAGCAATGGTTTCGTTGTTTATATGGCACGTAGCTCTTGTTGGAGGTAAACGTTGTCCAAATCAATATCATCCAACTCCGACCATACAAAATCATTAATCATCTCTCGATAGCGCAATCCATTCACCGTAACTGTTGATCCAACCTCATTTTCGAAAAAAGTAAGGTCCAATGACCCCGCCCCGCTCCCATGAGGATGGAGAGGCTTCTCAACAATAAGTGTTGGGTTTTCCGAGCCCCAGATGCGACAATTTTGCTTGTTGACGTAGCCACCGAGGTGGAAATGCGCCTCATCAGTCAAGATGATTTTTCGATGGAATTCCGGATCATTTTCATGCATTTCAAGGACGCAATCAGCAAAGACACAACGTTGTTGGTGATCTGCCGACTTGAGTTCTTGTGTCAACTGAACTTTATAAGCTTTCAGACCCATGCCCAATTCTAAAGAAGAGGAATTGACAAACCTGGGTTTTCTTTTCTTCTACACTTTGGGCTACAGCAGCAATATTCTCAAATGTTCTTGAGCGACGAACAGGGGTTTTCATCCTCGAAGTTTTTTCCATCAATTTCTGTATTGCGATCCGACAAGGTGCTTCACGACGACCTAAAATGCTTTAGTTTTGTGAACTGTGATTTTCACTCCTTTTGTAGTGATTTTTAATAATTTCAATGCGATGTTGACGAGTGTATCGTTCCATTTTTAGTAATGGCGTACTTTTACCGAAATACCGGGTGATTCAAAATAACACGTGTTATTGGAAAACCATTTATTATTAGAAAAAATTACAACGGCAGGTCGATACTGCTGCATCATGAAGGTATACATATGTAAGTCGTAAGGCTTCTACCTATGGTTGTGTATTAGGGCGGAGTGAAAACATACTTTTTTTTAATTTGAAAATTTCTCATTTGGAAAGAGATGTAGTTTGAAATTGTTAATAAGGAAAAAAACAAGGAGGTAGCGCCACTTTCTAAAACATGTTTTTATTTTGGTGTTGATTAGAAAAAGAAAACAAAAAATTACTTATACAACTTAGTCAAAATTTACAAGTTTGAGCTTCTACAGTACCCAAATGAAAGTATTTGAGGCAATATTCGCAGCTCTGGTATCGATTTAAATGTTAAGTTAATTTTTCATTGAAGGGACTATTTTTTTCCTTTCATGGGTCCGATTGATATTAAAATTGTGCAAATTCATTGACCAGAAAATAAAATAAAAAAATTAAATAATATAGCGAATATTTCCAAATTTTAATTTTTTAAAAAATGTTTTCAAGTAAAACTAATAATATATTTTCTTTTTTTTTACAGGTATGTATTTAAAAAAATATTTGTAATAAATTACTGTGAGTAAAAATAATAATAAATATCACTAAAGCGCTTAATTTAATTACTCCAACTAAGGGGGATAGTTTAATAGCATTTATAGTTCCTAAGTAAAAGAAATGCCATGATTTCATTATTTAATTTAGTTTGGAATAACAATGGTTCGGTTTTCTTTTTGCAGATTCCAATTTACCAATTTATTGTGTAGGTTTTGCCTAAATCTTAGCTAAGGCAGAAATGTCGCATATGCGGACGACGTTGACATCATCACAAAGATAGGGCGAGGTGTAACTCCACCTTTTTCCAGAACCGAGTGGTAATCGGCATAGCTGGGTCTGTTGGTGAACAGGGACAAGACCAAACCTATAATTTTGCAACTTCTAGGCGACGACAGACAAGCGACATCGTGAAGGCCAATAGTGGACAAATGTCTGCTCGTGTTCATCATCTATAGAGAAAGTCCAAGTAAAGCGAAGGATCGTGCTGGCAAATTGATAAAATTTCGGACTAAGCAATTAAGTCAAGAAAATATTCGTCTCTTTAGGAACTAAAACAACACTGACCAACATGTTTTTCTGCCCATGCCTCGGATCGGCTGGTTCTCTATTACTAAGCCGAGACAAAAAAAGAGTTTCATTTCTAAGTCCACCAAACGTTTTGTTCAAAACTTCAGATCGCAACGTCTTTTGGCATTGCTGACGAATTTCAATAATTTGTGCAAGAATATTTCGACCAACTTCTTTTTCATGCCACATTTTCATCGCTTCAGCCCCACCGTTCCTGGTGTTATTTGTGTGGATGTGTGTGTGTGTGGTTGTTTTTCTTAGTGTATCGGAGAGTGCTGAGGTTTGGTGTTAGAGCATGAGTTTGTTGGTTGGAATTTATTATTCACATTGTTGTTATTGTTGTCGTTGTTGTTTATGTGGCCGTTGAGGTTGTTTCTGTTGTCGTTGGTGTTGTTGCTGGTATTTTTGTTGCTTGCTCCCCAGCTTGAGCATTTAACATACGGAGAATGTTAAGACAATCAGTTGGATTTGAGCCGTGTTAATAAACGTATCTTTAAGATGCGAGACAATAATAATCATAATAACAACAACAACAACTACAGTAATTTTAAGACAACCACAACGAAAACCACCGCAACAACGACATGATCTTAGTAATCAAGTGTAAATTTAAATTTAAAGATGAAAAAAGAAAACAAATCAGCGATTTTATCATTTCATTAAAAGCATAAATGGAATTTTGTAAAAAAAAAATAAAATTTGAATAAGAATCTTTTAAAGTCAATAACAAAAAAAAGAAAAAGAGTTGTAGTGTAAACAGTGTGTGCGTAGAGATTTTGATTGTGAATATTGAACGGCTTTAAAGACGTCCTTAAGAGGTTTTTAAGAAAACGAGCGATAAAGAAAAACAACATTCGAAAACAACGACTAGAAGTAGTTAGCCAAACGAGAAATTAGAAATAGTTTGCCTGCATAACGAACAAAAATCTAAAATACAGAAAAGAAAAAGTTGAGGGGAAAATAAAGTCATTAACATTTTAAGAATACAAAATAAATCTTAAATTAAAAAGTCTAAAGTCAAGTGTGGAACAGGCAAGTAGGTTCATGTAGGGTGTCTCTGAGCATTGTGGCCCACAAAACCACACTCACTCTGCTGTTGTATCGGCTCTTTCTCATTTGCCCATGCAAGCAAATCAACCCACCAACGACCTTGACTTAAAGTCAGGCACTCAAATAGACAAACAAACAAAACCACAATAGTTCAAACGCAAAAAAAAATATAAAATTTTTAGCCAAATAAAAAAAAACGATAAATTGAAAAAAAAAAAAACCAAAAAAGTCAAAACCAACCTCAAGATTTGCATGCAAAAATAAATCGCCAAAAAAAAGCGAATAAAAATCGAAAAGTCATCATCATTACGAGAAATTTGTGTAGTTAAAAGAATACCACAAATCAAAGTCAATCACAAATTATACCCTTTTAAAGCCAAAAAACTAAAAAAAAATTACTAATAATTAAGCTGCCAACAACAACAAAGAATCCGCCAAATTCTGTGACGCACGAGATTTGTCTTACTGGCGAATAGAAGGCGTTTGTTTTTTTTTTGTCTCAAATCAAGACCTCTAGTGTGTCTTTTTTGCTGTCTACATACACATAATTCTTCTACAAAGTGCCATTGTTTGAATCATAACCCAACTGGAGAGAAAAAAAATAAATAAAAATAATTATAATTAATAATATAATTTTATATTTAAAATTAAACACCAAACCGAGACAACAAGTAATACAACGTAATTTCGACCAGCCAGCTTCAATTTGTTCAACACTGGTAAAATACCCTTGAAATCTTCAAAGAAAAAAAAACTGCGCTAATCATCATCTGTCATGCAACGTGTAATTGTCTGCTCTTAAATATCTGTCATTTCATTTGTGTTTTTCTCAGTTCATTTTGTTGTGAAAAACATCAAATTTTGAAAATTACCCCCCCGCAGACAGACAGCGTTGCAATCTGCGCAGACATCAACCGAAATGTTTGCTCCGCGTAACTCATCGCCGGTTGCCATGTATGGCAAGGAAGATGTAGCTGCTTATGAGGTAAATTTTTTTAAAAAAAAAAAAGCAATGGAAAATACTAATAATAAGGGCTCTTATCTTTGATCACAATTTATAACAGCCTAAGTCTGTTTTTTTAATTTTTTTTTAGCAAATTTGGTTTAAGTCAGAATTTGGTCTTTTTTGTTTAATCTTAGAACAGATTAGGGTTGTTTATATAGAAACGCCTCCATCGTGGATTCCTTTTAGCCGTTTCATAGTCGCCCTACCTAAGGAACTTCTGCAAGATATTAGAAATTTTTGCGAAAACCATGTAAAAACACACTTATGTCCTAACACGCTTTAGGACTTTATGGTGTGTGACTTATGTTATTTACCCTCCACACCGGATTCCTTTTAGCGGTTTCAAAGGAACTTCTGCAAGATATAAGATAGGGTCGAGAGAGCTCCCACATTTCTCCCCAAATAAAATCCTTATTACTTTAGTGGTTCATGAGGTGCAGAGTATCCAAATTTTGAGGTGTCAGTTAAGACTTACTAAAGCTGGTGAAATTCCGATGGGTCTTTAAGTCCTTCAAGTTTGACTTTTGTTTTCAAATGCAATTTTAACATAAATTTGTTTTGGAAATTCAATTCATCATCTGTTTATTAAAATAACGAGTGTTTTTTTTTCAATGTGTGGTTTTCAATCTGGCCACACTTTTTTTGGAGTTGGTCTTTTTGACAGCTGTCACTTGATTTATGATCAGTTTGGTTTGCCATTTCATAATAAATGGACTTGGGTTAGGTTAGGTTGAAACGGAGGATTGTTCATGTTCGAATGATCGTCTCATGTCGTTGACATACACCTGGGCCAGCAAGTCGGCCTGTTGTGAGCTTCTGATTTCTTCTTCAGTTTCCCGGCCACTTTTTTTACGTTAGGAATTCGGTCCCCTCTATAAAGTTTCTTGAATTCCTTACTAACTACCAACGCTAAGAAGCTAATTTTGTAGGAAGATGTTTTTTGCCCATAAGCAGGTTAAGTTCGAGAATGGGCAATATCGGACCAAAGGGGAAAAAGTTCCCCTTTACGGGACTAAATATATCCCGGCCATAATCAAATTTTTCAAATATTTTTTTTCACTACATCTGATTTTTTTTGGTAAAATTGTTCTACGTTTATATAATTTATAGATATGGAAAAAATCCCAAAAATGGGCGTGCTCATGGGTTCCGTGGACCCTTGGGGCCCAAAAAAGGGCCCATGATAAACATGCGCATATTGGTATCGAAGTGCAACGAAATTGACTCACGAACCCAAATATGCCTTTATTTTCATGATTTGCCTAAATTTTTTGATCCGGTTTCTGGGACTATCGGGTCACCAGCGGCCCAAAAACCGTACCTTGACAAACATGGACATATGGGTATCGAAATGCAACGAAATTTTCTCGCGAACCCAAATATGCATTTATTTTCATGATTTGGATAAAATTTGTGATCGGGTTCCTGGGACTATCGGGTCACGAGCGGCCCAAAAACTCAGTTAGTTTTCTTATTTATTGACTTTCTAAGGATCCATGATGGAGGGTATATAAGATTCGGCCCGGCCGAACTTACTATTTGTCCATTTGTTATATCTGTAATGGTGCTGTCTTGGCGATGCCTCGCTCCAAAGCCCTTTCGCAGAAACCTCTGCATAATACGAGGGACAGTTAGACGAATTTTTTGATTTTTTGAATAAAATAAATTGTTCAACCTAAATTCCGATTTGGCAATATCAAACGGGTTACTGGGGACTAAATCTGCAAAAGTAGCGTATGCTGTAGCAACTAGGAGTAGTAGATATTGTGGTAGCAATTCGTAGAGGATGCGGTAGCAACTCCCAGAGTAACTCATTGCTAACGTCACCAGAGGATGCAGCAGCATCTCCCAGAGGATGCGGTAGCAACTCGTAGAAGCTCTGTAGTTATTTCTTTTTTTACCATTACATCTGTAAACCTGTCCTCCGTTACACTGTCATTTGCATACACTCTGACCGAGACTCCAAAAGGCCGATGCTTTTTCTAGACAAGTCTAGACAAGTCTTTACATGGCCTACAGATTACTCTCTTACGTAAAGTCGCCAGCATTTACGAGGTGAAAACAGCCGATGAAGAATGTTTGATGGTCGTAGCAAGTGTCGAACCCTGGTTCAGTGTATGATAGTAGCACACACCTACTACTCTGTTAAAAAGTCTTTATCCGTGCAAAAGTTGTGATTAATGTTCGGTGGTGATCTTTTTCCTTTTTCAAACTAGCCGATGCGACTGACAGTCCCTCTTGCATTAGGGTGCGATGGCATACAATCATATAAATGATTGGATGTAATCATATATATTATTGCATACAATCACATGTTCGATTGTATGTAGACATATATATGTTTGCGCATAAACATTATATGTTTGCATACAATTATGTATATGTTTGCACGCAATTATACATATGATTGGAATCATAATTTTTTCCCCGTATACATATATACTTTATAGTGTCGCAGATCACTATTTCAAAGTGTTACTAATGGAATGACAAAAGTACACATACACTTCATATAACATAATTTGTTAACTCTTCTGTGAAGCCTTTTTCTTCTTTTCCTTTACAAGGAAATCTTTTGAGTGCCTTTTTGCTGATTTTTTGCCTCGACGTTATTACCAGCCCTTCTGAAAGGCCGGGAAATAAAACCCAGGCGGAATCTTTTGTGGTCTAATGGTAATTTTTTTTGCTGGCCTTCTAAAGTCAGAGCGCCAGCTCATTTCATGTAGTCTCCGAATCCTCCTCTTGAAATGTCTTAATGTTTTCTACCGGAACTCTAATTTAAATTTAAACAATAAATCGTATCAACGTGTATACTTTTTGTAACATTTACATAACTTTTTGTTGTTGTTTGTACTGTTGAGAAATGTATTAAAGGACTTTTAGTTTTCTATATATGTGGCAAACTTTTACATACACATTTCGGATTAGTAATCTTTGTCATTCATATACGTGCCATGGCTTAGTGGAATGAGTCGCACTACTGGACAGTGGGCCAGTATAGACATTTTTCTTATGAAAACTAGGATGTCTCTTTAAGAAAAGTGTGTACAGTGTTCCAAAACTCAAAAATATATATAAACATACATGAAACGATTGCTTTTTTGGACTACAAACGTCAATTTTTTTTAGATTTTACAAATACATTGTAAGTTTTTCGTTCTTTTGGAAACTCATGGATTTGAGCCTTTTGGTCAACACTCCGTAAACAGAAAAGAAATTAGTGTACATTTTTTATTTTCTATTCGATGCATATTTTCTTTCGTTTTGAATAAAGAAAAACATTCCGTTTAAAAATGGACTTAGCAGTTTTTCACTCACTAGCGTTATTTCTTTTTAGATTTCCCCAAAGGTCACCGATTTTCATATTGAATTTGGATTCCACATTCAGTTGCATCGCATCGCCCTCTGTTATACAAAACTATTTTTAAAATAATGAATTGCCACTTCTTATTGATCAGCAAAAATATCGTTTTGCAAGAAGCGGCAGCCTTATTCTACCAATTCTAGCCCACAGTTCAATGTGCATTAGTCGACACACAGAAAACTTGTTTTGTGTTTTATGGCCAAAACTTAGGATTTCACTTGAAAGTGTAATTAAGATTTACTGATTACAAATTAGGAAGTTAATAACATTTTAATACGTACGACCAACTCAACTCGATGGCAATTGTGAACGTGTGAATGGGGTTTTGTTCGACTACTTTTACATAATGCCTCTAGTCTTACGAAACTCAAAACAAAGCAAGAAAACGCAACGTAGGAGTGGGCGGAGATTTTGGTTGCATCTGATCTGGGAACTGGAATAGTTGCACACAACTAAAAATAGTTCAATCGCTGGTCGATTTCATTAAAATTTATGAATTGCGATAAGTTCATTAAAATACTCGTATGATTTAATAAAACTAATCCAAGAGGGAAGGTGGTATGCGTATTCAAACGTAATTGGAAACCAACTTGGTTCGCATTCTATCTCCACTTTGTTTCAATCTTAGTTTTGGAATAATTTTTTGAAATTCTTTCAAACGTTTTTGTGTCACGGCATTTTTTTGTGCGTTGACCTAATTTATTGTTGCTCAAAAATAAACTTCAGCAGAATAATTTGAAGAATTCTCCGCCCCTATGAAGTCATTGGAATCGATTTGTTTGCATGTCTTGCACTCACACTCGCACACGACATTTGCATTCCGAATTATTTGGCCAAATTAACACACATCGCGCTAGCAAGCGTCTTTCCCCCAAATAATTTTTTATTCCGTCAACAGCATTGTCACAAATGTATGCGAGCTTCAATTATTTATAGAACTCAATGGAACGGACACTGGGACTACCTAATTTGTCCAGTCCATATTTTATACCTGGATTTAAACCAACTACCATATCTCATTTAAAACTGTCCGAAAATTTTTCGGAAACAAGTTTCATTTGAGAGTGACAAAGTTTAGGGGTGACATCATTTGTTGTTTAAATATGTTCTAATTGTCGATTGGCTTGTGAGACTGATTAGTTTTGAGATTGCAAATTATCTCAGTTCATAATTTCGAGCTGACATCACTTACTAAAAACGATGCATTATGGCGTTATCAGGTCTAAATCTCATTGTAGAAGAAAGTGTGGAATAACTTAAAACATAACAAAAAAAATAAAATTAAAATATAAAATGAAACAAAAAAATTAAAAATTAAAAATTACAAATTAAAAATTAAAAATTAATAATTAAAAATTAAAAATTAAAAATTAAAAATTAAAAATTAAAAATTAAAAATTAAAAATTAAAAATTAAAAATTAAAAATTAAAAATTAAAAATTAAAAATTAAAAATTAAAAATTAAAAATTAAAAATTAAAAATTAAAAATTAAAAATTAAAAATTAAAAATTAAAAATTAAAAATTAAAAATTAAAAATTAAAAATTAAAAATTAAAAATTAAAAATTAAAAATTAAAAATTAAAAACTAAAAATTAAAGAACATCAAATTCAGATTCAGTCCACCATTTCCACCTCATAAATGCCAGCGAAAGCAATGCAAAACTTCGGTAGAATAAACATTAGCTTTTCGGAGCTGGAAATTATGTCGTGTACAGCTCACAGATTTGTGAGAAGTCCTTCCGTCTGTTCATCCATGCAGTGTTAAGGGAATAGGCGAGGATCTAAACTAAGCTACACTGGGATTTGGCTGACCCAGAAGCTTTTTGAATCGCTCAGAAAGATTCAATACTAGATTTTAGGTTTAAGACAAATTCTAGACAATTATACAATATTTTCGGAGAAAGTCTAGAGTGCCTTCAGACAAAATAAAATATTTTTGTAGCCTTTCCAATGAAGACATTCATTTACGCCCTCAGCTTCACTTGTTTTCTACACAGAAAAAACATATTTTTGAAATCAATTACGAAGTTTGTATGGAATTCGTCAATTCAATTACTTTTTTAATTGATTTTCTTCCAATTACAAAAGTTGTGAATTCAATTACTCAAATTTTAAATAAGTAATTGATTTTTTTACTATTTTTTACATTGATTTCACCAAGAATTTCTAAGTTCAATTACAACATTAATTGAACAGTAATTGAATATTTTTGGCCCGTATTTTTTTCTGTGTACCAAAAGGTCTGCTAGAAGGGTGGGTCGTTAAGTATTGCAAATATGAGGTATGTGAATTCAAATTCAAGCAGAGGCAAATTAAAAAGTGAGAAGAAGTTTTATTGAAAAATAACTTTCTGATGTAGTGTTCTAAGCCTTTTTAAAAAAGTCCTTTTACGCTCACCTTCTAAAATAAAAAAGTTGTTGGTCAAAATTCGTTTTCTTCCAGAAACTAAACTTGAGCGGCAGCTGTGGCAGATGTGGCTTTGTAAGCCTTCCAACAGGACCTTTTACGCTTGCCTTTTGGAAGGCTTTTTAATAGAAAGGATGACAGCCGAGCTTACTTTCCAATCTAGCTAAGTAACTTATGTCTGAGTTCGGCTTTTCTGTTCGATTGTTCAAAGTCCATGTTTAGGCGTCAACACTTCTTGTCTGTTGTATAAAATGCCATGCGACCGCACCTATCTTCGTGTACACTTGTTTCGTTGACGCTCTTGGCATTCTAAGTTCAATGGGAGCATGCAGAATATTAAGTATTTCATTGATAAATATCGGATTATCCTCAAGAACATCAAGTATTAAATTACCATTATCTTTCATCTCTGGTCGTAAGCATGACTGCCGTCATTAGCCAAAACCCCGAGGAAACTATTATTCCCTACTAACACCTTAAGGAGGGAGGGTGACTTCTCTCATGCGATTCTCGTTCTTTTCTATTACCACATCTCTGTGGTCCTAAATGCACGGCAGACGAGCGGTAACACTTTGAATACTTTTGCCGACTCCTGATGTCATTACCAGCCATGCCATGACAGTGACACGACAAGACTTGTGTGTTTCTCTATTTAATATTCCAGAGACGTAGAGAAATTCTCTATACAGAAAAAAAAAATGTCTTACGTTTGTTTCGTGGCAACGCCACCACCACCGGGCCTGGCTTGGCTCGGTGACTCGAGGCAACCACATCACGACGTATTGGAAGGCATCTCAATTGAAACTCAAAAGCCGGGTATTGTAGTTGTATGTGTGTGTGGTTGAAATGCACGTGTGAGTGAGTATGTAAATATGTGTTTGTGTGTCTATGAGGTGTTCTGTGTGATCAGATTCATATGTTGCATGTCCGTCCGTTCGTCTGCAGGTATGCCTGGTTGGTGTCAACCATAAATGCCGGTATGCGTTTTCTCCGTCCACCCCATTCCATCTCTCTCTCTCTCTCTCTGCCGTCTGTATCGGCAGAATACGCTTTAAACATATAAACGCCACAAGTATGACATGGTAAACATGCGGAGAAAAAAAACTCACTACTTCATGTAGTCGTACGAGCATTTTTTTTTTCTGTTTAGAAAATCACGTACATTTGTTAATGGCAGACAGACGGAAAAAAAAAATAAAATTAACTCACACGACAATATCAACTCAAAACAGGCTGGGCAAATAGAAGCTCAACTATTTGTTTATACGCTACTCTATAAAATTAAATTTGAAAAATCAATTCATATATTCACTTTATCAAAACGTGGCTGGATAATCTCCTCAAATAGGACAACAGCGCAAGTTAGGCAATATCGCAAATATATTCTAATTCCACCATTGATCAGACAAATGGCCATTATTCCTTTGAATTAAAGGTGGGCCAAATCGACTAAGGGACTTCAAAATGTTGTTGCATCTGACGGCAACTTTTCAACAGCTCATGCAATTTGTAGATATTTTGCGCAACATTTTGTTAATTTTTTCTCCAGACCAAATTGCAAAATTGTAACATATTTTCAAGTCATGTTGTGACTTTTGGCTCACCCTTTAAATACTGGGTATACATTTCTACGGGATCTGTAAAAAAAGAACTTTAAACATATAACAGAACACTTCAGAATACAAAATGAACTTCAAGCCAAACCGTTAAAATAAAAAACATAACAACTGAAGTTCTGTTAAGAATCGCATTTTACGGCATACGGTGCGACGTGAAGGCGTAGACGAAGGAATTTTAATGCGGACGCATTGGGAAAAACATCGACACTCGTATCGAAAATTCCATTGTTCCCTCCAGTCGTTCAACAATTTCATGTAGAATTGTAGGAAAAATGTCCTCTGAGGACTTTGATGGTTCATCGAGATATTGAAAAGGTAAAACCAGTCTGTCTTGACTATTTCGAGATGTTACAATACGGAAATATTGGGTTTTGCACGAGCAGATGGTGAATTTCTCCCAAATCAGCGTGATCTGTTCACTATATACTTTGTATACTATCTCACTGGGACTGAACAAAATGGTTTTGATGTTCGCAGAGGGAAATGAAAATTGTCACCGAAACCCAAACTGGGCTCTTGTCTTATCAGCCGGGGAATTAATCTTCATATCTACAATTTGTGTTCGATCGTCAAAATGATTGGGAAATTCCAGCTTTTTTTTTAATAACACTCTGGCATTTTAAAACCAATGCGATACCTTTTGCTTATGAAGAGCAGGGATGTTCTCAATTCGTATCAAAGGAAACGCAAATACAATTAAAATTTTCCCAAAAAAAAAAAAAAACCCAGCATTAGAACTCGTTTGTGGAATAGGATGAAAACATTAGCTCAGCTAACGAAAGCCAACGGATAGTCGACAGCTGATTTTAAAGCCTGATGTGAAGTACTGCTCCGATCAGAACAAATGATACTCGGCTGCGGCAGAAATTCTCAATTGGGTGTTTTCAATTAGATTTCGATTTGGTTTTTCGAAAGATGTGTGCTGGTTTTGTCATGCCGGGAAATAATAGTGAGTGTATTTCTGTTTGTAAGTGCTCCGGCATAATCTAATTCACTGTGTTCGGTTTGCTCGCGACTGGTTAACTTATAATATATGACACCAAATTTATGAAATTTTAATAAATTTAATGAAATTTTTATTAATTCATTTCATCAATTTAGTGAAATTTTTTCATTAGTTTAACGAAATTTTTCATTAATTCAATGAAATTTTTTCATTCATTCAATGAAATTATTTCGTTAATTTAATGAATTTATTTCGTTAATTTAATTAAATATCAGTGTAATTTGTTAATTTGTTAATTTTTTTATTGTTTGTTTATTTTTGTTTAAAGCTAATTTATTTGTTGTTTCATTTTTCATTAATTCAATGAAATTATTTCATTAATTTGAATAAACTGGCATTTTTCATTACTTCAATGAAATTATTTCGTTAATTTAATAAAATTCTTTCATTAATTCAGTGAAATTATTTCGTTATTTTTTATTAATTTAATTAAATTTAAGTGTAATTTCTTAATTTTTTATTGTTAGTTTTTTTTTATTCGTTGTTTAATTTTTCATTAATTCAATGAAATTTTTTCATTAATTCAATGAAATTATTACGTTAATTTCATGAAATTATTTCGTTAATTTAATTAAATATCGGAGTAATTTGTTATTTTTGTATTGTCAGTTTTTTTATTTTATGGAAATTTATTTATTATTTCTTTTCTCGTTAATTCAATGAAATTAGTTCGTTAATTTAGTGAAATTCTTTCATTAATTCAATGAAATTATTTCGTTGTTTTAATGAAATTGTTTCGTTAATTTCATTTTACTTTTTCATTAATTTAATTAAATATCAGTGTAATTTTTTTATTGCCAGTTTTTTATTTCATTGTTTCGTTTTTCATTAATTCAAGGAAATTGTTACATTAATTCAGTGAAATGTTGTCATTAATTCAATTTTATTATTTTGTTAATTTAATAAAATTCTTTCATTAATTCAATGAAATTATTTCGTTAATTTAATAAAATCATAGTGTTAATTTAATTTAATTAGATATCAGTGTAATTTGTTAATTTTTTATTGTCAGTTTTTTTATTTTTAAGAAATGTATTCATTGTTTCATTTTTTTATTATTTCAATTAATTATTTTCGTTGATTAAATTTACATTATATTAATAATTTTGTTCAATTGATCCACTAAAAACAAAACCAAAGTTGTTTTCCATAAAAATTCTGTCCAGGTGGTCTTTGGATTATCGAAGTGGATACAATTTGTATCAGCTGTGACTATTTGATGAATCATTTACGAGAATTTTAAACAGTACGAAATTGCTGGTTGAGTCACCACTAGTCGAAATAAATGCAAGTTCTTCTTTTGGCCTTTCGCTACGTGGTTTTTCTTCAGCTCACCATTAGAGCGCTAACCGCAAAAAAGACGTAATAGCCAAAACCAAAATTTTACAGAAAATGATTTTTTTTTGTGGTCAAGCCGAAGTGCAGGTTGCGCTTACAATACAATTGAATTTGGTATATCTTTGTAAATATTTACCCACATATTCATAACAATTTAAAAACTCTTTTTTAAGAAAAGTGTGTTAAATTATTTTTTTATTTTCATACAAAGATTTTTTTTTCAATTTTATGAATACGGAGGTTAATTTTTAATATTTTGGTACTAAGGGTGTTGGACAATTTTCTATCGAATTCCATTGAGAAACGAGTTTCGAAAAAAATGGCGATTAGATATTTTTCGCGGTAAAGGCGAATTAAATTAAAGAAGTAAATCGGCCTTCAGCGGAAATGGCGAGAAATGAAGTAATATCCTCCTTAGCTTTTATTCCCTTTAGAACACACCTATAATCTAGACCCAAAATGTGCAGATGTGTCTTCTGGAAAGAAAATTGTGATCATTTCAATTCTCAAAAATTGCAATTATAAAACCAGGGTTAAATTTAAATTTAAATAAACTTGTTTACTCATTTAACATTCTATAACAATTCACTAACTTTAACTAACACTAAATCAGCGTTTCCTTTTCCACCTTCGCCCTCTAACACCTCCGATCCCCGGACTGCAATTGTTGTGTTCTGTTGGAAAATTCAATTGAAACTGCATAATTATTGCCTGCACATTCCCGCCCGTCTATCCACTACTGCCATAGCAATGTCGTTCATTGTACCCTAGACTAAAAGTCAACTGAAATAGCCACCACAACACAACTCGATACAATCTATGACTTCATTATTTAAAAATATTTAACATTTTCTGTGTTACTTCTCTCTCTCTCGCCTCGTCTGCTTCTCATTCTTTCCATTATTAATTCACTTTAAATATAAACATTTTTGCGGTTTATATCAATAAATCTTCGCCATATTCGCATATTTCCAGAGTGAATGATTTTCAGTTTGTGTGTGTCTCTGTCACTAAAGTTTCCTAAGGTATTTGGTTTTCAAACAAAAACGAAACAAAAACAATTTTTTAATTAACTTTTTAATAATTTTATACAAAATGCCCCGTTCGTTGCCGTCGATCGGTGATTAGTCGTTCACTAATTTCTGAAGCTGTCTCATCTTTTTTCCTTCCCCCTTAAAACAAAACCGATCACATTTGCATAAATTTGGATTATGTTCAGGTCTTAAAACACTTTTTGTTGATGGTCTCTTTTTCTTTGTCGACAGAAGCACAAAAAATAAACGTGAATTTTTTTCCAATATTAATATTGACTTATTAAGCAGTTGTTTCCTGTTTATGCATGGCGGTGAATATTTTCCCTGTATTTCATTTTATGTAAATGTGTGAATTTTTTACAGCTAATTTATTTGCTTTCGTCGGTCGGTGTCGCCACCTTGTGGGGGTTTGTGGTGGTGTTAATTTGTTTGAGCATCTCTGGTAACCTTCGTAGGAGATTTGTTAAAACAGATCTAAAGCCAACGAATTGGTTTCATGTTGGCGTAGTTGGAGCAGAAACATGGAATGTGTGTATACAGCATCACATATCTGTTCAAAGACAATTTTTTGTTGGTTCAGACAAACAACATCACTGATTAAATAAAACAAGTTAATTGTATTACAAACCTTCGGGAATCCACGGATTCGACTGCTCTCTGTCCGAAGTGAAATTTGGTGTTTTTAGTTCTTAATTCCATCGAACATCGCCGATACTACTTTAGTAATCGCCATCACTCGTATTTCACATACTGATCCCGGATAGCCGCGTATTCCGGCTAAATGTTCTAACGTCAGGGCCTGGACGACGGTTACCTGACGAACAGATACCGTTAAAATATCTGTAGAGTTGGATATCCCTCATCATCTCCTCTGCACACGGTCCAGACGCAGTAAAGATGTCTTTGGAGTTCATTTATTTAATGAAACCGTTTCGTCGATTTCATTAATTTAATGAAATTTTTTCATTAATTTAATGAATTATTTTATTAATTCAATGAAATTTTTTCATTAATTTAATGAAATTATTTCGCTAATTTAATTAAATTATTTCGTTCATTAAATGAAATATTTTTCATTAATTTAATGAAATTATTTCGTTAATTTTTTTAAATTATTTCGTTCATTAAATAAAATATTTTTCATTAATTTAATGAAACTATTTCGTTTATTTAATGAAATTATTTCGTTTATTTAATGAAATTATTTCGTTCATTAAATGAAATATTTTTCATTGAAATTTCATTTTTTATTGAAATTATCTCGTTTATTTATGAAATTTGTTCTTTAATTTAATGAAATTTGTTCATTAATTTAATGAAATTATTTCGTTCATTAAATGAAATATTTTTCATTAATTTAATAAAATTATTTCGATTATTTATTGAAATTATCTCGTTTATTTATTGAAATTATTTCGTTAATTTAATGAATTTTTTTTATTAAATTAATGAAATATTTTATTAATTCAATGAAATTTTTCATTAATCAAATGAAATATTTTATTAATTCAAGGAAATGTTTTCATTAATTCAGTGAAATTTGTTCATTAATTTAATAAAATTATTTCGTTCAGTAAATAAAATATTATTAACTTTTCATTAATTTAATACAATTATTTTGTTTATTTATTGAAATTATTTCGTTGATTTAATGAAATGTTATCGTTAATTTAATGAAATTATGTCGTTCATTTAATTTAACGTTTTCATTAATTTAATTAATATTTCTTTTAATATCAGTGTAATTTGTTCATTTTTATTGTCAGTTTTTATTTAAATTAGGGGAATTTTTTCATTGTTTAATTTTTGTAATTGGATCAGTGAAATTTTGTAATTGATTTCACTGATCCAATTACAAGTAATCTGTGAAATATTTTTAAATTAATTTTTAAAAATATCAGTGTCAAAAAGTCGAATGAACATTTTTCTTCTCTCAGTGTAATTTGTTCATTTTTTATTGTCAGTTTCTTTTTATTTTAAGGAAATTTATTCATTGTTTCATTTTTTTTTTATTATTTCAAATATTACATTTTATCCGAGCTGAAGGCACACGATGCCATTGCTCCTCCATAAGTTAGCATATAATTTGTAATTATATTGTTAATAAATATATAATATTAATAATAATAAATTTTTATTGTGTCAATAACTTTTTTTAATTGATTTCACTGACCCAATTACATGTAATCTGTCCAATATTTTTAAATTATTTTTTCAAAAATATCTATCTCATTAAGTCTAATGAAAACTTTTCTTCTCTTGCAGGTATGTACAAATTCTCCTAAAGTTTCTCAAATTTTCGTAAGTTCAATTAGTGTTTAAGCATTCTCGGAGTATGAAGATAGTTTGTGGAACTTTTCCGTTTTTACTTATTTCTACGAATCTACTTCCGTCAATAGAAGTAGAAATAAATACAAGCGACTCGTATGTTCCTATGACAGTGCACTCTTAGTACAGAATACTAACAATAGGAAGTGAAAACTGTCTTCTACGTATTCAGTCTATGCAGATCATCTGCTGGTGGAAAGGGCGTAACTCGCATTTTCGTAACTTTACAGGAGATGGTAAAAACATTAAAAAATTATATTTATTTTTATTATTTTATTTTAGTTTGTTTTATTTTGATTTATTTTAATTCATTCTAATCTCTTAAGCCGGCTGCTGCTGAGCCCATTTTAAATTCAAGCACATTCATTGGGTGGTAATCAATCATGTTTTCAACACTTCAGTAAACCTACATCTCCTCCATATTCTGTCCGTCTGATGGAGGCTTGAAAATAATTTGCTGTTCTAGTTTAGCCAAAAACCAAACTAAACAACGAAACGTAATTGCTCTAAGAACGAACTTCTTAAGATATTAGGTAGTTGAGATTGGCAAATCGAAAAAGTGTTTGGCATGAATTTGAAAAAAACCGACAATTTAAAAAAAAAAAAAAAAAAAACACCAAACAACTTAAAGGCAACCAGCCCACACACTTCAGACTGTAAGTTAACAGGCCGTTGTGTAAAGTCTGTCAGCGCATGAAGAATGAGTGCATGAATGGAATATGAATTCGAATCCATCAGAATGCCGTCATGAGGAGGCATAACAACATTTTAGTCCGTAATCAAATCAATTTGGTTAGAACGGCATATGAACGGTCGGACAGACGGACGGATGCTGCCAACATGTCTGCAACAAAGAGACTCTAACGCGTCTCGAGTTTCTTTACCCAGCATTCGTATCTGTCGTAACGTTATTGTGTAAATGACACTTTTTTTGTTTGGTTTTCAGCGAAAAGACGACAGGTGGTGTTTGTGTTATTTTCAAGATAAATATCTGTTGTTGACCAACCGACGGACTTGTGAGTCTTTGCGCGCATCGAAATGGCCGACCGATCATGGTTATTCATTGATGGCGGCCACAATTGTCGTAGGATGTCTTTGAAGAATAACTGAATGAATGACTGATTTTGTAAATCTCTGTTAAGTTGTTTCTTTTAAGTTTATGGCCGTCGTTTGAGCGCACAAAAAAAACAACAACAAAAAGAATCCAAGCATCCACAACATTTTTCGTAAAGTATTTCGGTTTGTTTTGAGAATAAATATTTTTTCAGCTCTGCTTCGTTTCGAAACTATTTCGGTTGTTTCGTTTTTTTTTTTTTTTTCGTAAGCGTCTTGACAGGTGTCAACTTGAAAAAGTCTGACTTTAAATCACACAAAGAATTTGAATAATTTTAGGAGATATTGTTGCTGTTGTATCTTCAGCTTCTCATACTCTACAACGCATAAAAAAGTCATTGAAGCGTTTCAATATGGAGATGTTGTTTGGCCTTATTGAGTTTCAGAAAACATTTTCGTTTTGTTTGTGAATACCCTTCGTCGTAGATCGAGTTTATGCTACAATCTGTGGAAATAGAAAAACAATAAAAGAAAAATCATCATCAACGTCCGACAATTCGGTTCAGACTATAACAATGAAATTGATTCCCTTACTATCTCCAATCAGCTTCCATTGTCAAAGGTCATCGGTAGTTTTCAGGACATACAATTAAATGAATTCTTTCGGGGCCTGTAAAGGGATATTTTTTTGGAGACCGACTGTGCAGTGTATGCCACTTGGACCTTGTTGGCTGTGTGTGTGTTGGCTCTTGAGAACCAACTTTTTGTTTTTGTTTCTCAATGCGGTCTTCACAAAAGAGCAAGGGTATCACTAATTCGTTCCAGCCAATCGTAGATTCAAGACTTTGACAAACATAGATTCTATTTCCATTTATTGCGTGAGATGAGTCTGTCGCTGGATGGATGGTGTGCGTTGTTAGCAAGGTCAATATGATTTTATGCAAATGGATTTAAAAACAGCCGGCTGTTTTTTTTTTGGCGATGATTATTTTTTGTTTAACTCGTTAATGATAATTTGAATATATTCCATGCAAATCAAATAATAATAATATTTTTTTTTTTTTTTTTTGTGGGATTCTCTCAAGCGCATCCAAAATTACATCTAACCGAAAATGTGATGCAATTGTTATCGTTGCTATTTCAATTTTGTAGCAAAACATTTACATTTCAGTTGTAAAGTTTCAAATGAAATACAATTAATTTCATAATTTAATGTTTATTTTCAATGTCAGTTCAGTTGGCTGGCGACGAACGGCCGGACGGACGAACGAACAACGGACTTTGATGGTAGATTTAAAATATTATGGCTTTATTTATTTCATTAAATTTAATTTAATTCAGCATAATAATAAAAGCAAACATACACCAAATCAGGGGTACTCAAATGGTGGGTAGTCAAGCAGGTCAGTCGTAGGAAGAATACTTTCCACGGAAATTTTTATTTCGCGAATTCCATGGGTAGCCGGTTGTAAATTTCAAGTTGGGTTTTTTTTGTATGAAAAATTGTTCCGTTTTTTTATCGCTTTAAGTTGGAGAAATTAAAAAAGTACGGAATTCCAAAGTTAGAATAAAGTTACTGAAAATATACAGGGTCCGCCAAATAACTTTTTTTTTTTTTTGAAAATTTTATAAAAAAAAACAACTGGATATTTTCTCAAATTTCTTTTTTTATTTGAGTACAAGTACAATCCTTCCGGTTAATAATGGAAAATAATTTCATTCAAATGGCTGCCTCGGCTGGCCATGCAGTAGCCTAACGTCATCAGCTCTGCGGCTGATAATGTGGTCTTCAAAAAGAGGGCGCAAAACATCGAGTTTAGCTTCGGCTGTGTGGCACGTTGCGCCGTCCTGTTGAAACCAAATGTTGCCAATATCCTCCTTCTTCAATATTTGTAAACAAAAATTCGTTCAACATGGCCCGATAACGAAAATAACAAAAACGAAATAAGCACTAGTTGAACAAAAAAAAAAAAAAACGTTAAATGGCGTTAAATGGCTTATTCCTTTATAAACTGGAATAAGATATGGAATTTTGTTATACAGGTTTTTCCAACAAGAATGTTATTTCGATATTCAAAGAAAAATCGAATGATCGGATGTTTATTTCATAATAAAGAGGAAGGTATGCCGTTAATAATGAAGATTTTCACCATTTTTGTAGTGAATTTTAATAATTTCAATGCGTTGTTGAAGCGTTTATCGTTTCATTTTTAGTAATGGCGTAGTTTCTACTTGTCAAATGTCAAAGAATAAACTCTTCAAAAGGGACAGCTATCGAAATGCCGGGTGATTCAAAATAACACCTCTTGTTGAAAAACCCCTGCACTTACTCGTCCAAAAAATAGTAAAACTCTAATTTATAATAAAATAAGAAAGATTTGAACTGAAAAATAAAGAAAGAAAATTTAAGATTTACACATCATACAAATAAAAACAGATTTTAAAAATAAATTTATTTATTTATTTATTTTTATTTAATCATATGAAAAATATTTCTAAGATTAAAAAGAGTATAGAGCACTAGCAGCAATGGCTATCAGCTCAAACATAAATTAAATAATAACTAATACATAAAAATAATTTAAAATAAAGTGTGATGACTTGTCATTACTGGGTATGGTGATGCCATTACCAATGCCACTAGCTGTGCAATTCTTCCTCTTCTTCGAAAACCTTTTCAATGCTTTCCTCTCCTTAAGATCAATTGTGTCCCACCGATCGCTCTGCTAAAACGTTTGAGAACCTCTGTTGTATGTGTGCTGGTATCTGTTGTACATTTAATTTAATATTTCATGTTAAATGCCAAACAAAAAGAAAACAACAACAAAAAGGTAAAAAAAAGCAAACAATTTTGCCATTCCATACGATTCCAGCCAATTATGATTTATAGCAATAATGCCGTTTTTGTTTTTTTTTCCTCATATGTATTTTTCCTGCAATTTTTGTGTGGTTTTCAGTATTTCAGGTTTTTCTTTCCGTTTCTTCTTCTCATGTTGAAATTATCATGGCTCTTGTTGAGCTCATCTTTATTACAACGTATTTGGTTATATAAACAAAAAATGAAACGAAATTATTTTTATTTGTTCGTTAAATAACTTTACGCATTTTGTTTTTGCGTTTTGTGGCAATTATTTTCGAATTTAATTTCAGAATTTCAAAGTCAAGTTTATTTCAATTAAATGATTTTTTTTTCATAGTAATTATTTAAATATGAAGAACACAACTGAAGGCAACAGTTTGTTGTTGTTGAAAAGAAGTTGCAAGATTAATGAGTTTTAATTTCTTAACTTCAAATGTGGAAGGTATTACACCCTACACGTTACGGTGAGACTTGCTGATCGCATGGCAATACTAACATTGCCAAGTATTAGTGCGCACATGGCACTTCATTGCTTCTAATATGGAGGAGCTGCGGATTACTTTCGAATAGCAAATTACTTGCTTTTTCAAAATGTCAAAATAATCTGCAGCCAACTTCACACTAGGAAAAACACAAAAGGAATTGCCAGTGCGAGCAGGTTTTCCCCCCTTTCCATTCCCCTTACCTATCTCTCCTACAAAGAGACCATTTAAAGTACATCACATTCTTGATCAATAGAGAATTCTTCGGTTTCGGAACATTTTTGTTTTCATTATTGTCTTTTCAAATGCATATGCATCTCAAAATGTCAAAATAATCTGCAGCCAACTTCACACTAGGAAAAACACAAAAATAATTGCCAGTGCGAGCAGGTTTTCCCCCCTTTCCATTCCCCTTACCTATCTCTCCTACAAAGAGACCATTTAAAGTACATCACATTCTTGATCAATAGAGAATTCTTCGGTTTCGGAACATTTTAGTTTTCATTATTGTCTTTTCAAATGCATATGCATCTCAAAATGTCAAAATAATCTGCAGCCAACTTCACACAAAAGGAATTGCCAATACAAGCAAGTTTTTCCCACTTTCTATTCCCCTTACCTCTCTCTGCTATAAACTGAAAATTGCGGCAGTTAAAATTGCCTAGTGTGAATCGGGAATTTTTCCCCGAAAATCTCTTGGCTGAAGAGGGGGCGATAGGAAATCATCCTCAAATAAAATGACGCCTTTACGAAAAATTAACAAAATAACGCCCAAACTTTAAGGTGGCCTTTTTAACCGAGTTCGACCATTTGACCCTCAAAGGAAAGAAAGGTTTTTTCCATCGATAATTTCTCATTTTTCAGTACTCAGTAAAATCATTCAAATCGTCACAGAGCTAAAAGAACAACAAGACGAAAAAAACTGCTTGCAAATAACAGAGGGGGGTGGGAGATGTCATTTCTGTGTTGAACATCTTGATAAGATGTGAGATCATCTGTGATTGAATCTCAACATTTCAGTTCCAATGAATCGAATGAATGGTTTAATTTATGTCGCTGTTGTTGTATGATTGCGATTTCGCGTTTATATCGAAAATTAAAACAACAAGTCAGACTGACTGACACACGGGCGGGCACACGGAGTCAGATTGCAAGTGAGTGATATCGGTACGAATGACGCCCACAATTGATTTGATTTTTCTGTTTTGTATTCACATTTCTGTGTTGTTTAACGACGTAATCGAATGAATGAATACTATTTTGTTTTGTTTTTCTGAAAAATATAAAAAAAATACTTTAATTTGCATTTATATGAACTGTAAAGATAGAGTGACTCTGGGGGTTTAAGTTATGTTTTTGTTAAAGCATTTTTTTTTATAGAGTGTGATTTGAAGGCGTTTAAAAGGTCGTTTTAGTAACGCACACAACATTGTTGCAGTCGGTTTTTTAACGTTTTTTTTTTTTTTTTTTGCGATGACTACGATTTTTGTTTTGTATTTCCAGCCCTGCTCAGACTTTGCGACGCAGTCAATTAGTTTTATTGGAATTTTTTAATAGTTCGTAACGAAAAAAAAACCGCATAAACAAATTGGAAACATGTAAAATATGACTTATGAATGTTGTGCACAAAATTGCTAAAGTGCTGTTTTTTGTTGAACAACAAAATCACTTCCATCCTATGAAATCATCAGAACGCAAAATAAACAAAAAAAAAAAGTCGTAACCTGTTGAGATTTTTATGGACTGCATTTTTTTATCATTTATTTGATTGTATCCGCATATGTTGTTGGCTATTCAAAATGAGGTGTTTTATCTGTTTGCAATAATCATTATTATTATTATTATTATTTGGAGAACGGAAAAGAGTGTTTATAAATAATTCTTGGGACAAGTGTTTTCCTCTGATTAAGTTATTTCACAACTATCGGAAGTTTCAAATCAATCAAACTGGCTACAATGAAGACGTGATTGGACTTAAATTGAATTAATAAACGCCAAGATTTGTAAATCTACTTCCCTTTGCAACAAGACTCCCTGATCTTTAAAGATCAGTTTCTCATAAATTATAAAACACCCTTTCTTCCATACACTTGCCCATTCGCTTCATTCAACCTTGTGCAAAATATACTTTGTTTTCTAAATTACTTTTTTTCTTTTCAATTTCAACCACGTCTCATTATTTTGTCGTTGCAAAAAAAAAGTAACACATTTGTTTCATCCTCTCGTTGGTTTTTTTTTTTTAATAATTATCAAGAAAAATAAAATGATTAACGTCAGCCGTTCAGCATTTGCGTGGGCTGTAAATTAAGTGAGTTTGCCATGGGCCAACAAAAAAGGAAATACCTATTTGGCTCTAAAGACTTGAGATTATGGCACGCTAAAAATATTTGCTCAAGAATTCCACTTGTTGGAAGATAATATATTCGATTTGGTTTTCTTTTGGCATACAATTTGTATATTTGACAGACTTCTTGAATGACATCGTAAGTAAAGTAGTATATCTTGCTTAAGTCTTTTATAATTAATTTTTAATTTTGTTGAAATATTTGCCTGCGTTTAGAAGTTATTAAGAAAATACTTAAGCGACGTTGGGATTTTACCAAATAATAATTAATCATACGCCACATCCGGTAAAAAATAATATAATTCATACGTCACATAGACGAATAATTAGAAAATGTGTTAGGTAACAGCTTTGTGGAATTTTGACAAAAGAATCGTGTTCACATCTAAAGCGCCCCTTTACACGGTCAAAATTAGTGAGCAGTTTTCCGATAGTATTGGTGAATATTTGTATGTATGCGTCACACCGACAATGACGCTGCATTAAAAAAATCACAATGTTTTGATTTTGTATCAAAAGTGCGCTCAACGAAATTAGGCAATCCTACAAAATAATATTAATCATACGCCCGAACTAGTTAAAATGAATATTAATCATACGTCATATAGGCAAATAAATTAACAATGTCAAAGGAAAATACGCCGGTTTTGACAAACAATCTATGTATTTCATACCTAAGAAAATAATATCCATTAACAACACAAACTACAAGCTGGATATGTCTATTTTT
The DNA here is from genome assembly GCA_958296145.1 of Hydrotaea cyrtoneurina. NCBI lineage: Eukaryota > Metazoa > Arthropoda > Insecta > Diptera > Muscidae > Hydrotaea > Hydrotaea cyrtoneurina. The sequence goes on along the minus strand of OY282514.1, from coordinate 41,619,683 downwards.
CCCGTCCCGTATTTAGTGTCAGCTATTTTTTGTTTGCTATTCAGACTTGTGCTTTAGCAAATACAACATGCTGCTCACATATGTACTATTTTTTTAAATATGACTTTGTGAATTCCCTAATTAATGAAATGCCACATATGGCTAAAAATAATATTAATCATACGTCAGGCAAATTATAATACAGTGTCAAAGATAAACACCTTTGTTGAATTTTAACTAAATAATCGAGTTCATATCTAAGGATATTTGGAAATCCAAGTAAATAATATTAATATATTATATTAATAATATTAAAAATGTAACAACTTTGGAGAGTTTTAACCAAATAATCGATGCTCAGAAAAGCTGATAAAATAGCCGACCAGGGTGTGGTTTTTAAAAAAATATAAGAGTGCAACACAAATTCTTAAAATTTCCATGCCTCATTTTTTGTGTTGCACTCTTTCTATACGATCTATGTGAATCGAGGTGTAAGGGATCCAAGCAATTGAAGCCTGTCCAAGTTTTGGACGGAAAAATTCAGTATCTTTAATATATATTTACCCTCGACACTGATTCACTGATACACTGATTCACTGACTCTGTCACGCAGTACGTAGGAATTTAAATAGGCATTCTATAATTCTATAATAAATAATAAAAAAAATAATATTTTTTTTTTGTACAGAAATTGTGTTTTCCCCAAATTTTTTTTTTACAATTTTTTTTTTTACAAAATTTTTTTTTCAACAAAATTTTTTTTTACAAAATTTTTTTTTTTACAAATTTTTTTTTTTTTACAAAATTTTTTTTTTTCAACAAAATTTTTTTTTTCCACAAAATTTTTTTTTTCAACAAAATTTTTTTTTCCACAAAATGTTTTTTTTTCAACAAATTTTTTTTCCATATTTCAACGGGCGCCATAGGCGCATTACAACTTACTAGTAAAACAATATGTTTGTATATGGAACACGTAAATTATTTGAACTACGCCTAATTTGAAATCATATAGTTGAGGTGGCTAGCAAAAGATATTTTTTTTTTCAAAAACCACAACGTGGTCGGCTTTTTTATCCGCTTTTCTAAGCATCGATTATTTGGTTAAAACTCTCCAAAGTTGTTACATTTTTTATGACTGTACAAATTGACGTATGATTAATATTATTTTTTGGCCATATTCGTTTAATATTATTTACTTGGATTTCCAAATATCCTTAGATATGCACTCGATTAAAAAAATTCCAACAAAATGAACCTATTGACAGAAATTGGTGATACTCGTATAGAGCGACTTCCGAGAAAACTCGATATGAGCAATAAGTTTGAATATGAGTGCTCCGAGCCAAAGCCTATCGCATGCCTTGGAATTATCCAGTGCCACGACCTTGCTTTTACCAAGGCGGTGAATTGATTCTTCGTGGTTTTCCCTATTAAGATTTACTATTTTTGACCTAGAGTGGCGTGAGCCGTATAATTTTATGACAATAACAGCTTAATCTAGGTTCTTATAGCTAACCTAGATTAAGATTAAGAATTAAATTAACCATTCGAAAAATTTAACAAAATAGGCGTATGATTAATATTATTTGAGACTTTGGGAAAAATCATTACAGACTAGTTGACAAAAAATTATTAATATTAAAATTATAAATTCAGGGTTTTTCTAAATACATGACTGGGAAAATCCAAATATATTTTCACAATCATTATTTTCTAGAACGTGTACAGAGGAGAGCGATACAGTTGATAGGGGATGGTGGGGTATCCATCTCTATTGTCTCCCTACAGGCATCGCTGAAGCATGGGTTGTATGCATCGGTATTCTATAGATATTTCAATGGTATCTGTCGTCAGATATCGGTCGCCTGGTCCCTGAAGTTAGAACAGGGATTCTCTTCCGTTCGCGGTAAAATGACCAGTTGTCCAGGCGATGCACCAGAGACAAAATTCATTCATCAATTGTTTCATTACTTAAATGTATATTTTTTTCTATTTATTTATTATTAATAACAATACCAAATAAATTGATATTCTAATTATGGGTCCCAGTGCAACGATTTTTGCAGCGACAGAGCAAAGCCTCTGGTAGGAATCGAACCCACGCTGATAGACAAGCCCGCTACCAATTCGCCTACCGGGACGCTTCTATTAAATGTATTTGTTTTACACGAGAGCATTCGGGATGCTTGTATGACACCGCAAATCCAGCTTGGTATTCTGGGAACACCATCCAAATACGTATTTCAACTGCGACTTTATGAGTTAGAGAGTTATCTCTAAGACATATAGAAATTCTCCAAAGAAAGGCAAATTCTCCAGTCAGTGAGAACACATAACTATAGGGCAGAGCTCACTGATTTGACTTAACTTCCCTTTCTCTTCCCTCATGGTATGAGAAATACGTCTGTACGTTTGTATTCATTTCATATATAAGAGCATTACTAACAGCTGTTAGCATCCCCTTTAAAGAAGGGGCGTTTCATCACTGCCAATTAATGGTGATTTTTTTTTTACGGTCACATAAAATTCTTGTTTTGCCAAAACTCTGCAGAAGTGTGCCAACGATTCTGACAGTGGTCCAAGCCACATCCATTTTGAGTTATTGGTGGGTTGGCTTTTTATTGAATTAGAAATTTCACTCTCAAAAATTATTTTTTTTTTTGAAAAATGAATGTTAGGCAAAAAAAACAATTTAATTTGTATTTGACGGAGGCCGAAGTGGGTCTGAGCCTGATTGATTGGCTTTCGTTCGCATAGGTTTTCTTTCGACATTTAATTTCATCATATTTATCTCTATCTATCTCAATGCAAAAAGATTTATTTCGAATGGAAATAGTGTAGTCTGTCAGGTCTTATTATCGCCCATGACTCAGTTTAGTTGGGCGAGATTTTATTTGAAATTAGTTTTGCCCAATATCGTTTGAGAATTGTGTGTTATTGGTTTCTGTTTAATATAAACATATTAAATTTTTGACAACTTTTGCTTTGGCTTAAATATTTTATAAATTATTGTTTTTTAAATTGAGTAATATTTTGATTGTATTTTTTTGAAATAAAACTGAAATATTACAAATAACATTTGAAATCTTTTTAACACAATACCAGTTTGTCTTTTGGATATGTCAGTTTTGCTGCGCCATTTCATTTGTTCTCTTCGATAGATTTTGCAATTTGTATTGGTTGTTGTTTGCCTTTTATTTGTTTTAATTTGTTCTAGAGAACACACCTGTCTGTTTCGGTTTCTTCTCCGTAATGTTGACAAAACAAACGCTGAATTTCAAAAGCAATTAAGTCCGAATGATTGGTTTTTTTTTTTGTTTTATTCAAAAGCTTTGCACCATAATGATGATTAATTCGATTAAAATTTATTATGGGCCATCTCATAAAAAATAAAATGATTATTACGAAACACAAAAAAAAACTTTCGTGTTAATTTGAGGAGGTTTTCGGATTATACGATTATGAAGTCATTTGAATAAATCTATATTGTGTTGTTAGGTTCTAAGGCTCTGAATAAAATAGACTTTGTATAATATAAAGTCATTAAGAAGCAGAAGATGTTTTGTGGAAAGAATCTGTTAGTATGCTACATAATATTTCATATCATATTCGATTTTGACAAATTTCTAAGCTACCGAAATAGTTTCTCTAAAAAAAAACTGATTTTTCCCAAGCAAACTCAATACATTAGAAGTGCTTACATCATGAAATGCTTGAAAAAAGCACACACAGTTGTCGGAAAGATCATGAACGGCAACCCCATTGACAGGTAAATGGATACTGGCAGCTACATAAATTACAAATTAATTACAAAACACACTCAATCATTCGTAAATTCCAATTGATGCCGGCATACATATTTCAACGGCTATTAATTACAGGTTGCACAGCGAAATAATAACTTTTGCAATTATTATTTGATGTGATCTTAAAACAGAAATATAAACTCATGTGAACAACAAATACTTCAAAAAAAAAAGCAAAATAATAACAATGACGAGGAGAATCTGGAAAGTCTGATCAAATATTGTATGTTGAAAATATTTTGGCAGATTTTAATTTTTCAACCACTTTTAGAGAATATTCTTCCTAAAAGAACAACATATACTTAAAAAAAAAGCAAAATAATAACAATGACGAGGGGAATCTGGGAAGTCTCATCAAATATTGTATATTGAAAATATTTTGGCAGCTATCATGGGATCAGATTTAAATGGTTCAACCACTTTTAGAGAATATTCATGATCTTTGCTAGCCAGTTCGCATTAATTTAAGCTCAACTGAATAAGATGGCCGAGCAATGATTGACCAGTCCCTGAAAAGATTATCCATAGCGATCCCATTACGACAATTTCAGGAGCCCAATGTGTAATGATTCAAATCCCTTATAAAGAAACAGATTTTTTATCATGGTTTAAACTCAGCGATGCGGCTTGATAAGTTGTAACGACGTGTTTTATGTTGGATAGAACTCAGCTGCGCCAGGGTCTTTACAAACATTTTTTTTTTTTTTGGACTCAGAGAAAGAGATTTGAGTACTCGGTTTATATTTCATTTTAACAGAATTTCTATTCACGAATACTGCGAATAACATATGAGTATAGGGACAGGCTGCCTTTTTTTTTAAAAAAAAAAAACGCGAATAGGCAGCAGTTCGGACGAGTTCAAAGGAACAGAATAGGCTATACTAAATTATCTCGCACGAAGTGGTATCGGCGTTGAATGCGAAAAAGTTTCGGCGGCAACGACAGCGGGGATACGCAAGCCACCTTACTGAAAGGTGTTTTTTCCCTTGAGCAGGAATCCATTTAAAAAGTTCACACTCTTTTCGTGAATACTCTCCCTTTTTGATCCATTGCTTGCTGTCTTTAAATTCTTCCCAATCTTATTCTACATTTTCATTAGAGTGCATATCCATGACTACGATATTCCATATTCGATTATTCCATAATTTATGATCATCGATCGTATTACTTTTTTTTTTCTTTGGCAACATTATTTTTCTTTTTCCCATCTTGTCGTTGCAACACTTTAATAGAAACTGGCTCAACCCGGTTTCTTTACCAGTGAAACATGCACAGTAAACCCTTAACTAACTCGCTGAAAAATTCTTTGATTAATTATTCGGTGAGGATCCCGCTTAATTAGCTCATTTGGGTAATTATACGAATACTTTTAAAAAAAATAAATTGTATATTTATTAAAAAATAAATTATATATTTATTTAAAAATAATTCACATCTTATGTTTAATTGGCATTTAATGTAATTTTCTTGTATTCAAACATGAAAAAACAATTTTTTTAGAATTCTGTATGTATGACAATCTAGAGTTGATTGTAGTGGCCCGTCTCGGCAGTCAACAAATATTTCGGATAAAAATGCCACAGAAATTCAAAGTCAACTTATTTTCGGGTAAAATATTTCTGAAATATTTCGTTCAAAACCAACTTCATCTCCTTGAAAAGTGGTTTAAAAGATGGAATATCAAAGTAAATTCGGATAAATCAAGTCACATAACTTTCTCATTAAGACGGAATGATTGTTGTCCAGTTAAAATATCCCAAAACAAAACACTGTCAAATATTTAGGAATGACATTAGATAGACGATTAACTTGGAAACCGCCTATAAAAGCGAAACAGAAACAACTAAAAATCAAAAGTAGAAAACTTTACTGGCTATTAGGTCCGAAATCTAATCTGAACCTAAATAATAAATTAAGAGTTTATAAAATTATACTAATGCCAGTTTGGACATACGGGATTCAACTATGGGGCACAACCAAAAATTCAATTGGATGCCATTCCAAAACTCTATGACTGATAACAAATGCTCCGTGGTTCGTTAAAAACAGAACAATATCAAGAGATCTCAACATGCCCTCTGTAAAACAAGAAATTGTAAGATTCAGTGAAAAGTATGTTGAAAGACTCAGCCGACATCCAAATCCTCTGGCCGTATCTTTACTAAATAACAGCAACGAAACAAGAAGACTTAAACGGAAACATGTACTGGATTTAGCTAATACACATATTCAAATTTAAATTTAATTTATTAAAAAAAATTGTCATTACCCTTACTAAGTCCATAAGAATTAAAAACATGCTGTAAATATACTTAAAAAAACTATTACTGTTCAAATAGAATTATGCATTTCATTGGAACGGCATGATTCCTGTTAATTTGTTAATTAGTTATCTAATTTGCTTATTGTCTTTTAAGATAGATTGCAAATAAAGAACGAAAAAGAAAAAAAAATGTTTGTGTGTTTATACCAGAAGTTGTCTAGAATATGCTGAAATTGTGTTCCAAACATATTATGATTGTGTATAAACATAATATGTTTACACGCAAACATATATATATGATATATACGCAGTGTAAGCTCTGGTGGGCGGACACCGACGGTCGCAGTGGTAAAAAATACCGCATGGGACCGAGAAATTTGTCCGTCTACGGAAACGTGTATAAATATACGAAAAATACAGAATTGTTTGTTTGTAATCATATTTTCTTCTTCGTGTATACAAATTTTAAATACAGAAAAATTTTGATATCACGCCTTGTTTTCGAGATATTGACATTTTGTTACAGGAATATGGCCCAGTCAGTCGTTGCCGTTCGACCCACAATCTCTTTATCACTTTCCATGTTGATCTTTGTAGATATTGTGATATTTCGTCGATTTTTGAAATTTTTTGCTTTCAACTGCCGATACCTCTAAAACTAGAGGAGATGGAAACTTTTTTAAATTTTTTGTTTTTATTTTGGGCTGATGAAGGAAATCTGAAATTTTGTTTTCCCCTTTTTTCAAACGACCCCTCTTATCACCGTGGCACACACCCGATTGTACTTTGAATCGATGTACGACCGCGCTTATTACGTCGATAGAACGGAACGAAATGAATTCAATAGATTCTAATTCTTTCTTTTCAGTGTGTGTGTGTGTTTGTTTTTTTTTTTTTTGTTTGCTGATTCTCAATTTGTTATGGAGATCATGGAGTGGTTGTTAAAGTCGTCAAAACTATTTACGAATCACCTTGATCTTGAGTTACGCCTCAAGATACAATCGCAATCGCAAACGCAATTACGTTCGCTTAACTAGAGGGCGTTTGCTATTGTGGCGGTGGAAAGTAACAAGTGACAAGACCAGCCAGCCAAAGCCAACCTCAAAATAAGTGAATTTATTGACTTAAACTAAATTTGAGCAAACAGGTAGTTTAACGAACGTATCGACGGTGTCAACCATACCAATATGATTAAGCAAAACAATAAAGCAACACGAATTATTAAGGAAACCTGTCTTTTTTTCTGCTGTTGTGTGTTTACTCGCACCATAGTCTTCAATAGAAATGTCAGTTTATATTACTAAACCATAGTATATAGTATAGACATCGGTATATAATTCTATATGTGGTAGGATTTTATGAATTATAAATTAGCATTTTCAAATACTGCTGGCTAATGTAATGTAGGAAATAAAACGTAATTAGCATTTGTGGACAAATCGTCAAGACAATGGCAAACGAGTCGATGTAGTCAAAACAAATGTAAAGGAAATAATTTAATTACATACGGGCAGTAGCATTGCTGGGTATGAAACCTTAAGACGATTAATTTGTATTAGGGGATTTCATGGGAGTTCAAATGTTCAATTAACTTCCGTTAGTGTGTGAGATGAATGGGAAATACATGACCAACATGTTGGATATTTCTGTCGGATCTTAATGGACTTGAGCGTTAACGAAATCGAAAACGAAACTTTCTCAAATTTGAAGATATTTAAACAAAAACTTTCCACTGATCCCTCATCGACGTCCATCTCTATGGGTAGTGTGGATATCAACGTATCCGGCACTCTTGATGTTCTGGGCATTAAGATAAAGGGACGCTCCCGGGCTAGACCAGAAACCCCACCTACATTCGACCAGAAATTAAATATAACTCACACATATGACAGGGCCCTCAAAGGCATCTGCGCAGCTCATTTACCGTGCTAAGAAGAGAGCGCTCGTTTTCATCGGGGATAGTAAGTTCGTTCGGTTGACTACTCGCTGTAGAGAAAATTAGTTTTCTGTATAGAGTGGGGAACCCATTCACCTATCCAAATTACATCTCTCAACTGTATAATGTTCAATTTCGACTTATTTCACAAGCCATATTTTTTAAAATAATTGCTACAACCAAACTATATTGGGTGCAAATAAAATATTGACGCCATTATAAAGATAAGAAACCACACATTGTAATAAAAAAATCCTAAAAAATATTTACATCAAAATGTGTAAAAAAAAACTAAAGACAAAAATATAAAAAAAAAGTTTAACCAAGTCGAAAAGTTAAATTAATTTTTTTCGTATTAAAGATTTTGAAATTTTGAAAAAAATTACTGCCTGTTTCCATAAAACGATTTTGTTTGTTCGTTACAAATCGTTATAAAATGGGCTTCAGACATTTTTCAATTCTGGTTTTCAGAGATATTTTGGATATCGACATATGGAACACAATCTCAAAAGCATGAGCTCTCACTACTGACAAACATCCATTTTATTACGCCTTCAATTTTGACAATTTGTAACGAACGAACAAATTCTTTTTCTGGAAACAGGCAGTATCAATAAAATACTGTTCAAGAAAGTCAAAAAATCAAATTATGTTTTTTAAAATTTTAAAAAAAAAATTATATTATATTTTTTTTATGCTCAATATAAACTAAACGCAAACAATACAGTTCAATAAAGTCGAAAAGTCAAATAACTTTTTTCAAATTTAATAATCTGAAAAATCTTTAATTTGAAAAAAGAATTTTTTTTATGCTCAATATACTTAATTACCTAAAAATGTGACAAAATATATATAAAATTAATTTTTTTTTTCAAATTTCAAAATCTGTACATCTTTAAATTACAAAAAATCAATCAACTACCTAAAAATGTGTAAATACAAAAATACAGTTCAATAAAGTCGAAAAGTCAAATAATTTTTTTTTTATTTAAACTGTTTTATTAACTGTTTCAAGCTTCTCTGGAGAAATTAAAGATGGCTTCGAGATGAGTCTCTTACTCGTACAGTCGCCAGCATTTACGAGGTGGAAGCAGCCGCTGAAAACTGTTTGATGGTCCTAACAGGTTCCAAACCTGATAGTCGCACACACTAGCTACCCCACCACATCCGCACATATTTTTTACAGATTACAAAAATGTTTACTAGATCGAAAGTTGCATACGTTTGCCCGAACTTCATGAATTATCCGTAATTTTTGGACCCCTACGAAACGTTTAGGGCTAAGGGTATACGTAATTAGGTTCACCCATAAAACCAAATTCTTACAATGGCGACTTTAGGAGTAAGGGAGAAATCTCTAAGCCATGTAAAATTTCTCCAGAGTCCCCCGATTTGCACGATGACTTTTTGCTTGATTATAAAATAATGATTTTCAAGTTTGTTGGCGAAAGGTGTAGCGATGATTGCGGGATAGAAAAAAATCACAAATTTAAGGGTTTTTCGTAATTTCCTTTTGACTTCAAACATTTTCCTTTTTGGCATTTGACGACTCCACCGGAGTCGCAAGAAAAGGTCAGTGTATTAATTCAGATGACTTTTCGTAGCAAATCCAAAGATAATTGAAAAACAGCCAAGACAAAAAGTCATCGTATAAATTGGGACAAACTAAAGTCGACACCAGAAATGTATTCAATTCAAGTACGTTTGTACTTTTGAGGGTTAAATAGTGATCAGCTGTAGTAAATTCTACTCAGTTGCAGGACATTTTTCGTACTTAAAATAGTAAATTTATAATGAGTGCCGTATGAAGATACAAATTTCCTCAAAATTACTCAAGTACATTTAGTAGTTCTTTCTTTCATTGCTTATGTCTTTTTTCTTTTTATAAAAATTATCGATTTCCTTAAAAATCCCATCCATTAAATGGTCATTTATTATTAAGCAGATGTTTAAAATTGCTTTACAAAAATAGTTTAAATAAAGTTTATGGCACACATCCAATTTGAATATCTGCCATTTTTCATTAGAACGTGTATGCAAATAAAAGAATATAAATCAAATTAAGTTTAAATGCAAACAATAGAACATCCAAACTAATTTAAATAATAAAAGAGCAAAAAGAGAGGTGGTTGGTGCTGACAAAGGCATTGAGAGCAGATGGACAAATCGACCCAGCAACTGTTTGAAATGGACGTCTGATTTATAAGATAAATAAAAGTCATTCTATATTGTATTAAGCCCTTTAGATTACTTTCTTTCGCGTAGGGTTTTTTGGTTTAGGGCGATAGTGGAATTATCCTTCCCATAGTTTCACCTTTCCACACTCCGATTGGGTATCAGATAGGGTCACGAGAAAAAGTCGATTCGGACACAACCCAGTTTTGTAGCATGTCCAAAGACAATTTCGGAACAACACAATTTTTTTTCTGATCCACCACTTCAACTGAGTTTTTGGCAATGTACAACGGCAAAGCGAAGGAGTTTAGTTTTATCCATGGACCAAACACGGATTACATAGTCATTTTACCCACTGAAATGTCTACACCATTTGTGCATGGTCGATGTTGGACCAACATAATAACAATATCATGGTCATCATCCTTCCTGGACAACAATGACTAAGCACGCCTTTTCCACGAAGGTTACATGATGACATAAAGCGATATGAATATTCTTCATCACATACGTACAACTGATGTAGTGAAAAACTTGCAAAAAGTCATGATATCTCGAAAAAGACAACATAATTATTTCTACGATAATCCAGCCACATTACATTTTCATTATGGAAAACCACCCTTTAACAACAAAAAAACCCCCCATATGAAATAATGAATATCATTCATAATTACAGCTTCGAAATGTTCAAAATCATGACCACAATTACAGATTTATGCATTAATTAACAGAATAGTTAATACCACAAAATCACGATTGGCAAAAAAAAACACACAAAAATAATCATACATCAACTGAGTTTTAACAGATGGGGTGGCGGTGGGGGGAAACCCCACCAAAAGACATAACAGACTGAAAATAAAAACAAAAGGTTTATTTTCCAAGCAGACATCAGAGTCGTCACCATCGCCATCATTATAATCATTTTTTATTTGTCTAACAAACTACCATGAAATGTGTATGTATATTAGGGTGGAGTGAAAACATATATTTTTTTTTTTATTTGAAAATTTCACACGCAGAGAAACGTTTGGTATGGGATCCTTAATATCGGAAAAATAAATTAAAATTTTTGTAGTGTTTGCCCTTCAAATTTTGAAATTTGGGTGTTGATTTGAAAAGAAATCCAAAATGATTTGAATAAAAAATCCTGGCGGAGAAACATGTGGTTTGGGATCCTTAGGAAAAATAAATTAAAATTTTTTTAGGGTTTGCCCTTCGAAATATGAAGTTTGGGTGTAGATTTGAAAAGAAATCCATTTGAATAAAAAATCCTGGTATCGTTTTAAATGTTAAGTTAATTTTTTGAAGAATTGACAATTTGGTTTAATTTAGTTTGGGCAATTTTTCGACCAACTTGTTCAAAATTTACACGTTGAGCTTGTTCAGTATTCAAATAAAAGCATTCGAGGCAACGAAGAGGATGATCGTAGCTTTGGTATCGATTTAAATTACAGTCGAGTCCGGTTATAACGAACTCCTAGGGACTCGACAAATTAGTTCGTTATAAGCGTAGTTCGTTATATCCAGGGTAAAATGGGGTTGAAGCAAAACTCTTGGGACTTAAAAAAGTGTTCGTTATAGAAGAAAGTTCGTTATAACCGGACTCGACAGTATAAGATTATTTTGAAAGAAAGGACTAACCATAACATTTTTTTTTAAATTTTCCATTTTTGCCTCTGGTTGGTATTTAAATCGTGAACATTTATTGAGCAGTAAAAAAAATCGAATTTCAAGGGCCTCTGAATTTAGAAAAAAAAAATTATTCCTTTTTTCCCCTTATTAAGAATTGCAAACTACATCTTTTTCCGAGTTTGACTTTTGTTTTGTTTTTATTTCACTTCACCCTAATTTTTATGTACATACATAGTATTTATGTTTATAGACGATATATCGTCTATGATTCTGCTGTATGTCTTCTCTATTAACCTCAATTGTTGAACTATCACACACACTTAAATGCATACACAGCAGTCAGTCATGAGGAAAACATACACTCTGTGTACACCGGAATACAGTGTCCGTTAAAAATATTAAAAATTATATTAAAGGATTTAAAAGTTTATACCTGAATAGAGGTCAAAGGAAACTTTTCGGAAACACCAAAAAAAAATTTTTTAAATCACCATTGAAATTTTAGAAAATTATACAAGACTAGCAAATACCAGCTATTTCGTAAGCGTACATTTTCTTTCCCAGTGAAACCAAAATATTTGTATAATTGCATTGGCCTAATAACGACTCAGAACCTTTATCGCATTTTTCAAATTTGTGGCGGTAGATATTATTTTGAAATACATGTTGACCAATTTTGTAATTTTCCCCATTTTGGTACCTTTTTCTACTTATTGCAAATGTTGTTGTCAATTCTGGAACAATTTCCAAACATTTATTTCCTTTCTACTTCTCAACCTTTATGATTATTTTTAAATCGTTTTCTCACTTGCCCTATATTTTACCCGTCTTGGACCATTTTTCTTCCCTTCTCTAACTATTTTCCACGTGTTGCCAAACGTTTTTTTTTATTTTTTCCCCTTTTTTACTCTTATTTTGGTAATATAATCCACTTGCTGTTGCCAAAATTTGGTTTCATCTTTTCCCCCCCCTTTTTTTGTTATCCCATATTGGTACGTTTTGGATCCATTTGCGTTCTATTACTATTACTATTATCCACATGTTTTGGCCAAAAATCTGTTTCACTCGTTTTTAATTTTTTCCCCGTTTTTGTTCCTTTTTTATCCCTTCTTCCTTTTTTAGCCCTTCTTCGTCCCACCTCTAACTCCTTTCCACCTGTTGTAGATTATTTCTCATTTATAATTACCCTTTTCCATTCTCATATTACCCTTTTCCATTACATCCAATTTTGGGCCCAATCCGGTCGATAACAATTTTTTCACACATTTTTGTTTTTACACTTTTGTAAATTTTTTTATTCCGTTTTGGTACGTTTTTTTACTTTTTCGTCCCTTCTCTAACTGTTATATACTTGTTTTTGCCAAACATTTGATTCAATCTTTAAGTAATTGTTTCCCTTTTCTATCCCGTTTCTCGTCCGACCTCTAACTCATTTCCGTTCTGGTCACTTTTTCATCCCTTCTCTAACTATGTGCTGGCCAAAAATCTGTTTCACTCGTTTCTAATTTTTCCTTTTTTATCCCGCCTTGGCTCATTTTTCTCCAACCTCTAACTCATTCCCACCTGTTGTAGATTATTTCTATAGTCCTTTTTTCCGCTTTTTGGCCCATTCACGATTAAAATTGTTTTCACATATTTTTGTTTATTTCTTTTTTGTACTTTTTTTATCCCCTTTTGGCCACTTTTTCGTCCCTTGTCTAACTATTGTCCACTTTTTTTTTTGCCAAAATTTTTTTTAAATTTTTATTAATTATATTTTCTCCTTTTTGGTCCCATTGTTATCCCGTCCCCTCTCTAACTTATTTCCAACTGTTGCCAAACGGAGTCGTGGATCAATTTTCCAAAAAAAAAGTCATATTTGATTATTTTGGATTTTTCTTGTTTCGAAGGATTTTAGAGACACATTTATCCCATTTTCCCCCATTTATATCCCCTTTCCAATCTTCCCAAATTTCATAATTCTAGCTTCAGCCGTTTGGTCGGGACAGTGATGAAGTCAGTCACGCAAAAGTTGTATACAGGGACCGCCAAATATTTTTTTTTTTGAAAATTCTATAAAAAGAATCTAGTGGCTATTTTCTCAATTTTTTTTTTTTTTTAAAGTACAATCCTTCCGGTTAATAATGGTAAATAATTTCATTCAAATGACTGCCTCGGCTGGCCATGCAGTAGCCAAACGACATTAGCTCTGCGGCTGATAATGCGATCTTCAAAAACATGGCGCAAAACATTGAGTGTAGCTGCGACTGTGTGGCACGTAGCGCCGTCCTGTTGAAACCAAATGTTGCCAATATCCTCCTCTTCAATTTGTGTAAACAAAAATTCGTTCAACATGGCTAACATTTTCTTCAAGTTGGAGGTGACAACCCTGCCCCCTGCCAAAGGTGGACAAAGTGCCTATTTCGAACCTTTATTAATGCTACTTAAGAATAGAAGTCTTTCACAGGAGACTCCCTAATTAACCTTTCCCATAAGGCAGCAGACCCGATTATTTACCGGTTTTTTCCCATCCTCTCCGTGCCCGTAACACAGTCTAACGCCATTCTGCAGGCTTACTCTATTCTTAGACATGAAAATGCGAATAAAATTTTTCCATGCATCTCAAAGAATTTCACTTCTGTAGAAAAAATCAGTGAACGGTAAAAATGCCTCCATAATATTTCGACCTGAGACTGTTTTAGGTTAGAGTGTACGCTGGTTAGTTTATCTACACATACATACATATGTATATAGATGTGCATACAGATGTCTCTATGAATTTGCATAATTATTATGGTTATTGACCGCAAAGTGTTAAAATGAAATATGAGGGAGAAAAGAAGAGCAACCAACAAGAAGAAGAAGAAAATAATAAAAAAAATAATATTCATATGAAAATGTTTTGCCGACAAATGACACGCTCATAATTGTATATCTTTTAGATAATTTTCAGGTTTCTATAATAACAATTTAATAAAATTTCTATTGGGAATCGGCTTTTTTTTTGGAGAAAAGCAGGAAATTTATTGACAGTCACTCGGAAAAATATGATACACAAGTTGTAATGAATCCGGTGTTGCGTGAGAACCGTGGGCCTTTTCGTAAATGCATCACTGCACAGCATGTGATGTGCAACTGATGCTTATTTGGTTTGCAACAATGAACGCGAAAAGTTTAACAATGAAAATTAAATAGTTCAGTTCGGGGAATTCATGGATTTGTCGTAGTGCTCGCGAATGAACCATTATAGGGTTGCTGAATCATATTTCAAGGTGGCCTTTATGATCGAAGAAAATAGTGGTTTATACAGGCGAATTCGGTTAAGCGGAATTGAAAAAAATCATGTAATATTTTTTCCAAATTATGCGGGATTTTGAATAGAAAATGACTTCGGATAACTGAACCATTTAAACGAGCTAAGTATTTATGTATGAAACGACAATTAATCTATTTAAATACATGTATGTAAAACTGAAATTTAATGAGAAAAAAATCACTCATTTTCATTTGGTTGGCACATCATTTTTTGAGATCATTTCTTTTATATTTATTATGTTCCTCTTAAGCGGTGTTCGCATCATACAAGTTTGTGTCTTTGCATTAACAATGCGTTTCACATAAACGATTTTTCAATAAAGCGGATTTTCGTTTAAGCGAAGTACAGTGCATGGAAAATCACCCAGAACAATCGTTAATCAAATTTACTTTCTATTATCCGATTTTTTCAATTAAAATGCGTGCGCTTATCCGAATTGACCGGAATTCAGTGGCGCAACTACTAAAATACACTTCTGTAACATTTAAATTCAATTTTAATGAGCTTGGATCGAAATAGTCACATATTTTAATTTGGTTCAGTTGTCTTAAATGTGGTTAATACATAATTTTTTGAGATCATTTGTTTTGCCAGTGATTACTAATCGTAATAACTACTGCTTAAATTAAATTTTTTAGAGGTGCAATAATTACGATTACATTAATTTTCTTAAGAAAATTACAAATAATCTAAAAGTAATCAGCATTACTTTCGATTGCTATAAATAATCAAACGTAATCAGAAAATAATCCGATTACTTTGAGAGATTACTTTTGATTGTTTACGATTATTTATAGTAATCGGAAGTAATCCTGACTAATGTCATTAACAAATATGGTCATGCACATTTTTGGCCACATCAAATTCAATCGGTATTTGGTTTGAGTTATATTTCTCTTTATCGGTATAAGTTGTATACGATTTTTGTTTGTCGTTTTTATTTATTGCTATGCTATGAGCATTCTTATTGATTTGTTGTACATGCCGTTGAAAAAAATTGCTTGTGGAATTCATTGATTTTATTACCTTTATTGGAGATGGCATTTTTACTAATATTCATATACGCCCCCGGTGGCACAAGCGAACAATTACTAACGATCATGTTGTGTAATGCATGATTCGCGCAAATCGCGTGTGCTGTGATTCTTTTTGATTATTATATAGTAATTTGAAGTAATCTTGATTAGTTTTAGACTATTTGTAATTGTAGTTAATTATTTTTTATAAACTGTTTAATCAATACAATTCTATTTAAAAGTAATTTAATTGATTACTAATCTCAATCGAAATTTAACAGCTATGTTCCGAATACGACTGTAGCCACATAGATCCCTTGTATTCGATCTCGGTCTTTGTGTGAACCACATTCTCAAATTAATAAGGCATTGCGATTGCATCCGTCTACTTGGCAAATGGATATGACATGTAGATGGCGCTCAACCTGATTTGATTTGTTTGTTTTTTTTAACACCTGCCGTTTCTCGCTCACACCTTTCCATCTCTGGACTGCTGTAGGCTTCAAGTCAATAGCTCAATATTTGCTTTTTTCCATGCAATCATTATTGACTGCTGGAATTAGAAATACAAAAAATAGAAATAAAAAAAAATGGCGAAATGAACACAACGATAGACTCAAAAATACATATTGTGTAATGCATAAAACATGAATTGATATTGACATAAAAAAAAAACAACAACAGATTGTTTTATTTGCGAATAGAAAAACGTGTTAACAACTTGTTTCGTACGTCTCAGTCGCCGTCGTTTTTTGCGCATATTTTTATAGACGCAAAATTTAATTTAAAAATGAATACAAACACAAAGCTCAGAGAGAAAAAAACAGAAACAGAAACAAGAAAACCAAACGACAAATCTCAATATTTTGATATGCAAATTGTGACACAATAACAACAACAAGAAACGTTAAACAGCGTTTATTTGTTTTGTTTTCAAAACTAACAATATAAGTGTGAATTATGTAAACAAACCATGAAAACAAAAATGTAGTTTCAGTTAAACCCTACAAGGCTAGCCTATAAGTTAGCACTTTAGTTCTATTTGAAAAGAAGAAAAAATGTCTAATTTTTTCCCCCGTTTTATTTTCCATTACAGATAAAACTTAAAAAAGTTTTAGGCCTCACCGTATGCAGCAATGCAGCCTTGGATTGTTCACCCATCAGTGGCCTCTTGGCCTATCCAGCCGGGTAAGTTTATTTTCTTTTCCGTTTTTTTTTTTTTGCCTTTCAAACTACACTCAAACCAAAATGTCTGTGAAATTGCTGGACATTTTTGGAGGTTGTTACACTTGATTAGCATAAATATTAGTCACTTGGGTTAAAAACTTTAAAATTTGTTAATAGCCGGAAATTTATGTTTTTTTTTGATGGCAGAGACACGATAAATGTCATAAACTCATAATTGTTTGCCTTTGTCTTGTTCATCGATTTGGTTTATAAATTATTTTTTGCACAAATTTTCCATAAATCAAATACGTTTATGGCGTACAAGGGTTGTTAGCGTTGACTTTTAAAAATATTCACATTTCCAAAATAAAATATTCCGAAATATTTAAATGTCCATACGTTTAATTGGATTCTTTGTTTTGAACAACCTTTAGTATCTCAATTTTATATTATAAATAAAAGATAAATAAAGATACACTACAGGCGGCTGCCTTGAGCTACATTTTTAATTCTGTTTGTGTTGGGATTTCCAAACCGATATGAAACCTAGTTTATTTTTACATTTCATTTGACTAACTCAGTTATGAAGCAAATTGAAATGTTTTATCCTCGTCCTATGTGTGATTTTTCCAATTTAGCAAATTATCCCTCGTACACAGAAAAAAATAATTTTTCGATTCAA
Organism: Hydrotaea cyrtoneurina; assembly: GCA_958296145.1. NCBI lineage: Eukaryota > Metazoa > Arthropoda > Insecta > Diptera > Muscidae > Hydrotaea > Hydrotaea cyrtoneurina. The sequence continues at coordinate 41,601,726 of OY282514.1, read as the reverse complement.
TGAAAATATTCACGAATTCAAACAAAAAATTCATTGAAAATCCTGTGATAAAACAATTTGTCAACTTAAAGAAAGTATTCGTATACTGTTTATCAAAAATATCTTTGATGAAGAAAGTTTCATATATACAAAAAAAATTGTATGTCGTTCATTAAACATATTTTTGATGAAATCATAGACATTCAACAAAATAATTTGTAGGTTGTTTATCAAAAATATTTTTGATGAAAAAATTCGCATATCTACAAAAAAAATTGTAAATTTTGTAAATTAGATAACCAAAATACAAATCATAAAAAATATAAAAAATTTTGTCGATTTAATTTATTAAATTTCTTTCAACATTTGATAACATTTTTCGTAAATATGCTAAAAATATTAAAACGAAATTTGGGATCAACAAAAAAATTCATTAAAAATATCCAAATATTTGATGAATTGTTTTGTTGATACATTTCATCAAACTTCGTTTCAAAATTTGACAAATTTTTTAGCATATTAACGAAAAGTTTCATTGAGAAGTGATGAAATTCATTGAATATTTTCATTGAAATTTTTTGGTTGTCTTTTTTTTCTGTGTATTATGAATAAAATTCCAACCCGAAATGTATTAAACCACATTTGGGAGAACTTTCGCTTTATAAAGGGTCCGCCATCTAACGTTTTTTTTTTCAACTAGTGCTTATTTCGTTTTCTTTATCGAGCCATGTTGAACGAATTTTTGTTTACACAAATTGAAGAGGAGGATATTGACAACATTTGGTTTCAGCACGACGGCGCTACGTGCCACACACACGAAGCTAGACTCCATGTTTTGCGCCCTGTTTTTGAAGATCGCATTATCAGCCGCAGAGCTGATGTCATTAGGCTACTGCATGGCCAGCCGAGGTAGCAATTTGAATGAAATTATTTTCCATTATTAACCGGAAGGATTGTACTTGTACTCAAATAAAAAAAAAAAAATTTGAGAAAATATCCAGTAGTTTTTTTTTTTAGAATTTTCAAAAAGTTATTTGGCGGATCCTCTATATATGTGTGACATTTGTCTGTCTGTTTAAGGCAAATAAGGTTGCAATACCCTCTAATACTCGGTTTTGATAATGTAATGATTTGTTGTAAGTTTTTTTTTCTGGTAATGGTCGGTATTTTTGATCCTTATAGTCCTTGATGAGGGTATTTTGAATAACTTCAGAATTTGTCTTAGAGATATTTTGGAAATTAATTATTATACGTATCTTGGAGGAATCTCAAAAATGCTTCAACTTTTTCTATATCACTTCAAAAGAGACACCTACCGAAATATCGGTTGATTGAAAACCCTTTTGTTAATTCCCAAGTGCTTGTATAGCCCAAAGTAGCACCTTTTTCATATCATTTTTGTTTTTAGTTGGGTTCCGACGTATACTTTCTTGTCGACTATTGCCATCCTCATTATTCGAAATGAGGATAAATGATGAAAATAGAACATAATATCCTTAATGGTTTTTTTTTTATATTCAAATACATTTTACAAATGTTTATAAGAAATATTTTTTATATGTTTTTTTTTAATTTGTTATAAATTCACAGGCTGGCAAATCTGGCAGAAGAAAAACTAAATTTTACAGACTACATGCCATAGCCTGTTCTATCCATGGACATCAAGTCAAAGAAGCCTTATTTAAATGTTCATTGTTAATATGTTTACTTTTTGGAAATTTAACTTTGAACTGGATTTTAATAATGAGATGCGATTAAACACATCGCAGAAGACATTCCATGTTTTTTTTTTTTGTCAAACTATATTTTAAATATTTCCGAGTCTGATTAAAATCTAAACAATCATAGACCTCACTAGACATTTTTCACGGAAATCTTTGGATTTGACATGTACATATATTTCAAAGACACTTGGGTATTGTGTTTTTCGAAAATATTTTCGTAATTAATAGTTTTTTCTTTAGGTACTGCCTGTTTCCATAAAACGAATTTGTTCGTTCGTTACAAATTCCCAAAATTGAAGGCGAAATAGAATGGATTCTTATCAGTAATGAGAGCTTATTCTTTTGAAATTGTGTTGCATATGTCGATATCCAACATATATCTGAAAACCAGATATTTCCAATATTGACGACATTTCCAATATTGACGATTTGTAGCGAACGAATAAATTCGTTTTATGGAAACAGGCTGTTAATCTTAATATATATTTACCCTCGACACTGATTCACTGATACACTGATTCCCTGATTCACTGATTCACTGACTCTGTCACGCAGTACGTAGAAATTTAAATAGGCATTCTATAATAATTCTATAAATAATAATAATAATAAAAATAATATTTTTTTTTTCCAAAATTTTTTTTTTCCACAAATTTTTTTTTTTCACAAAATTTTTTTTTTCCACAAATTTTTTTTTTCAACAAAATTTTTTTTTTTTCCACAAAAATTTTTTTTTTCAACAAAATTTTTTTTTTCAACAAAAATTTTTTTTTTCAGCAAACTTTTTTTTTCAACAAATTTTTTTTTTTTTCAAGAAACATTTTTTTTTTCAACAAATTTTTTTTTTTTCCACAAAAATTTTTTTTCCAACAAAATTATTTTTTTCAACAAAAATTATTTTTTCAGCAAAAATTTTTTTTCCACAAATGTTTTTTTTCCCAATTTAATTTTTTTACGAAATAGTTTTCTCAAAATATTTTTTACAAAATTTTAAAATTAAGTAACAAATACTTTCTCAAGCAAATTAACGGGCGCCATAGGCGCATTACAACTTACTAGTGTTAAAATATTTTTCATTTAGAGATGATACAAAATGCACATATTTATCGGAAATATTTTCTTTTTGTTATGAACAAAAAATCTCGCTGTGAGGGTAAATTTTATAGTGAGTAACTAACTATACATATTTGTTAGTACACTGCTTCAGCGGTACCCTTTACGATTAATTTGTTTGTGTTTGAAATCAAATTTTCTATACCAATGAAAAATTTCACCAAATATTACGATATTTCTTATGAATATTTTCTGGTGGTCACATCCTCTCAAATGCATTTCAATATTTGATGAGTTTTTTTTTAGCATATTTACAAAATATATTTAATAGAAATATTTTGTGTTAAAATTTAAGGGTTGCCTTTCTTTTCTGTGGACTTAAGGAGAGACAAGTCATGTAAACATGACCTAGAAATCTAAATGCGATTCGCGTTCAATCGCGTTGATGCAAATAATCACGCAAATCCATTCGTGGCAACTGTAACACTGACAGCTATTATTTGCTACTGCCTTACTAATCCTACTCTATATCATCACACATTTAATCGCACATTTTTCCCCTCCAGTGTAACACACATAATATCTTAATGTTAACACTTTTTCACCAAAAAAACATGAAATCCAACCTCAAACACCGACCCCACAAAACATTTAAATTGTTGCCATTTAAAGCAATTTCATGTTGCAAGTTGCCGCTCTGAACTCTCTGAGACCCCACCGATAACGATACAAACAACGCCAAAAGAAATGCCTCTGTTTTCATCTAACTCATCTTTCAAATACTTTTACCGGCTATTTAGAAAATGAAAAAACAAAAACTCAAACAAGAAACACACTTTGAACAAGCTCTGGTTTTCGTTTTCTTTTCGGCCGCAACATTTCTAACTACCACACAGACACACACACACACAACCAAACAGTTTCTTTCTGCGGCTTTTAGGCGAACGCGGAGGCCGGTAACGGTAACGGTGGCAGTGCTAATGTTGGCATCTTCCAAACAATTTCATGAATTAAAAGTGTGTTAAAGGTCATTCATTAAACACTTCGAGAAAAAAAAAAAATGTGTGTGTTTCCTCTGCAGTTCACTTCAGTCAGTTCGTTGGTTTTTCGTTAGACCTGCTGGTGGTGCGGGTTGGTTTGTTTGCACTGAGTTCAGCTCGGCATTGTCTTTAATGCACTTTGGCTACTTGAGTTGTTTACATCGGTGCATACGTGTGTATATGTTGCCGTGTGCTTTTGTTTTATTTAGAAATACAAAACCCCTTACTAAAGTTAAACGTATTTACATAGTAGGGATTCGCATGGAGGCTGCGTTTCTTCTGGTAAATTGCAAAATAAATGCCCAACTGCCTGAGCTTATCCAGGGATACGTACGTCTTTTCTATACTTCAAAAAGGCCTTTGTACTTAAACTGCAAATTAACTGGCATAACAAATTCTTTTACTATACAGTCTTTATTCTGACTGATGGCAATTCTATTAGTATAGATGATAAATCCTACTTGTAACTGTTATGTAGGTCCTAACCGAAGATTGTGAAAATTATCTTAAGAAAGTCCAAAATATTATCCTCCTGGCAATTTTTAAAATCCCCCTTATTCAATCTACCTCCCTAGTTTGTTTTTGCAACTTTAATTACTTTTTTTTTTTCCAATTTAATGTTCATTAAGCCCTGAGTAAGCGTTTTGTACAGTGCCACTGCTTAATTAAGAGTTTAAATGGAACATTTATCTGCCGTTTGAAATGCAACAAATAACTGCCATTGCCCAATCTTAGCAAATCAAATTAAATGTGCAAATGTGCACTGCAGACAAGAAATGGAAGAAGTTAAAATCAAAAGAAAAACAAGTGATGGTGTAACGAAACTACTACAAAAAATTGCTGCAGACAAATTTACTTAGATTATAAATAGCACAGTCACTTGGCTATAGCAAATAATTACGGCAAATTATGGCGGTTGTAGATCTTGCAAAATTTGCTACGATTGGCTACACCTTCTGCTTCAGTCGAATCCTTTGAGTCAGAGTACCGGAAAAACTTAACCAAAATGCAGGTATCTGCCGTAAGATGTCATACCAAGAGGCTCTATGAAAAATGCCCAGAATGAAAAATTTCCTAAAAATAAAATGAAAAATGCCCAAAACGAATTGAAAAAATCGGCTCTATGACAAGAGCAAAAAAAAAAAGAAGAATTCCGCAAAAAAAAAATCTGATACAATTGACCACAATAACACGTAAGTTTTATGGTGATTTTTCAAATGTAATAATTAGGCTCGTAACCCCAACATATTATAAAAAAAATTGTTGGGGGACGTGCGCCGTTTATAAATTTTTCACTCTCGTTTAGGGCTGTTTTTCATTTTTATTTGGGGTTGTTTTTACATTTTAGGTTGGGGTGCTATTGCATAATGAAAAATCACCCCAAACTTCGGGCGATTCTTAACCTTTAACTGATAAACTTTACACTTTTTTAGGCCACATACTATGTCCAAAAAATTCACCTCATCAGTTAAAGGTTAATACTTTCAATTTTTTTTTTTTTAAATACTCTTTTTCCAAATTACGAATATTTTGGGCATTTTGCATTGGGTAATTTTTCATAAATTGTTTGAGAGATTGTTCAGAATTTTTATGCACATTTTCATATTGAGCTTTTGGGGTAATTTTTTTTTTTATTTTGGTGCATTTTTCATAGAGCCAACAAATCGCCAAAAAGGGCAACATGAACATTTCCCAACAAATTCTAGAAAGTCTTTCCAATAATTTATAAAAAATTCCCCAATTTGTATTGGCTTAGAATTAAGGCGGAATCTTGGAAAGGTCGCGCCGCCGCATTCCTGAACTTTTTTGATGTTGTTGGTGAATCCAAAACGCACATCCAAATGTTTTCAGTTTTAGTTGTTTCTGTTTTTTTTTTTTTAAGTAGTAAAACTATACGTTTTCTTAGAATACGTAAGAAATTTAAACCAAACCAATCTACAGCTGATTTTCAGCGAGAAAACTTTAACATTAAACAGCACTCCTGCAAAAATTGAGAAAATTTATGTTTGATCTTCGTTTTTCGTTTAAACTGATGTTAAACTTAAAACTGAATTTTTTCAATCTACGCAGTTTAATCGTCCAATATTGGATCTGGAAATATTGCGTGTAAACTGAACTTATCGCACCACAAATGTTTGGTCTGCCTAACTTTGATACTGAATCTGGCAATATGGTTGTTAAAGTCATGTTCAGGATATGCATCGAGTGTCTGCATTTGCATTCTTTCATTATCGCAAATGTCTTTTGAAAATTATGAACTTCGATTCGATCTGTTGGAGGAATGAGTAAAATGTCAGCACAGAGATCTCCTGACTGTTTCCGATTCGTGTGCAACTTAAATGTATCTGAGTTGCTTGTTGTTCTTATTCGTGGATTGAGACGCATTTCTTTAACATCTCATGGAGTCTTTATATATTGAGTGAGACTGAATTTATCGTACCACAGGACATGCATCGCGGGAAGGTATCTGCCTCCTTTCATTATTGCAAATATTTTCCGAAGTTCGTAATCTTATTCGTTCATCCGTTAAAATTACAAACTAGAACTAAATATGACCCAGTAATTTGGCATAACGACGAACCAGATTGGAAAACTATCGTGAATTGTTGCAACAACAAAAAAGAAGATTTAACCCATACATGACCTGAAACATCTGACCAAATTATTAATGCCCTCCAGCAATTTTCTAGTTGACCACTGCAGCCATAGAGTTAAATGGAATATGCGTTTGCACAATTCTCCTTTGATGATGAACACATTAAAAATTAAATGTTTCTATATTTACTGCAAAATTAACTCAAAACAGAGAGGATGTAAGCAATCTCAGAGCAAACGTGTCTTGAGGATACACAATTAACAGCAAAAACAACAACACAATAGTTATGAAAAATTAACTAAAATGTGCCAGTGTAAATGTTAACTAAAGCTGGCAAAGTCAAAAGGAGAACGAAGGATTCAATGCACATTCACATTGACAACATGCAACAACAACAAAATGGCAATGAAATGAGCTCGGCAAACAACCAGCACACAAGTTTTCTAGGCCGGACATGAGGACGATGATAATGATGACAGCGATGATGATGATGCTGATGCTGAAGAGATGCAACTGGGGAAACTGAGGACGAGGACCTTAGAGCAAACAAAACCAAAAATCCGAAAGCTGCAACAACAACAACAACGCCAGCTAAATGTGGCAGCAAAGAAACATCCTTGAAACACGACGACAAACATCGCCGAAGGAGAAATGAGATGCACAGGCCACTGAAGGGTCTACGGCATGAAGTCCTCTATCCGAATGGCAGAGAGAAGGACGAGGCTGTTGACGGCTGTTAAAGTGCAGTCGGGTGTGTAGGCCTCCTTCATAGTTCGTTTGCAAGGCTTGCCTCCCGCGGCCCCTTCCTTGCTGTTTTCCACAGAAGAAACTATTAAAACATTTAACTTTGTTTAATGCAACAACAACAACAGCAGCAGCCAGTAACTGTAACTAAAGTGCTGCATAATAAATTATGGCAGCCAGTCAGCAAGCGGGTGGTTATCGGGGTGTGGGGGGGAACGTGGCAATTTGTTGTAACCAAATGTTTCCGCTTTATTTAAATTCACTTTCAGATTTTATCTCTTTGCTCTTCTGGTGGGAATTTCCTTCCTTATATTTATACCCTACTTTGAATTATGATTTGCCAGCACTGTTGGTTACACCCCCGGGGAAACGAGGTTAATTTTGAATTCATAGTGATAGCAGAAAATCTGGTGAAATCTAGTGAAATCAACGTTTTGGTTTGTGTGTCAAGGACGAGCACATATGAGGTGTCTTACAAACAAACTCTGCAGATTCTCTGCCGAGCTTCCACATTAAACAGTTCCAGTGCTGTTGTGTGCTTCCCCAGCAAATCGATAGCATATTCTGGAATACAGTGCCCGGGAGATCTTTGTCCATTCAGGCGAATCACAAAATCTCCTAGAAACCATAGGGTTGACATCAATCAATGCAGCTACTTTGCAACGCGCCCTGTGATTTGGTAAGAAAGCCATCGAATACATCATTCAGTGTTCTCTGGTAGCAGAAAAGTGACTGACTCGCCGGCAGTAGCTCATCCTGTCAATCCACGTTTTCCCAGAACTAGATGAAGTTTTCGGTCCTTCACGGTAATTTAACATTGCCCAGACGGCTGATAACACAATTACCGAACTTGGTAAGCAAAATATTGATTGCGACATAGGCTGTATGGTAATGCGCCGTCCTTCTGAAACCAACGATTGTCCAAGTCCATGTCTTAAATCCTCGCCAAGCCTCTGTAACGCTCCCTTTAACCGTAATATCGCATTTTCCAGCATTTTCAAAATAAAAAGGAGCCAACGAAGACACCGCATAAAACTGTCACTCTCTGACAATGCCTTGGCTTCTCGACGGTCATGTTGGGCTTTTCGATTCCCCGATATGGAGTTTTGCTTGTGAACACAACAGTCGAAAATGTGCTTCGTCAGATAAAATGATTTTCCGAGTAAAATCGTGTCCATAAAAAATTGATTGTAGGAATTATTTCAAGGTATTAAAATTAAATATCCCATAATTAGATATATTTTAGAAATATTTCCAAAGTTCACTACTTTTCCAAATTTTCCGATTTTAGGGAGGAAATCTTTTTTTTAATATTTTTGGTTTTCGTTCTTTTTAAACATTTCGAGGTAAATGCTCATACTGTACAAAAAAAAATGTTTTCATAAAGCGGCTCTCACCCGTTACAACTGTTTGTACAATTTGATCAATTTGTTCAACCAGGTGTAAAGTCTGAGAGCTACTTGGTCATAGGTGGGATGAAAATAAAAATATTTAGATATCTTCTATTTGCATCCTTCTTCTCATTCAACATCTTAACTTCATTTGCATTTTGTAATTGATGGAATGAACACAATTTTGTAGCGAAGTTCTGATAAAAAGAAAAGGACTCTAAAAAAAATATTTTCAAATGAGGTTCGATTAGAAATTGTGTATAGAATTGTAGAGTATGAGGAAAACGGCTGACTTGGTTGTTCAACTCAGTTTTACAACCAGTTGTATCGTGTGAGGGCCGCATAATAAAAAAGTATAAATAAATAAACAAAAAGACAAATGTTAGGCCCAAAACGGAAATTCGTTATTTTTTCTTTTTAGGTGTTGAAAATTAAATACACAGCTGAATTTTCTTTCTCCTAATGCCCAATTTTATTCCAAACGGTGTTAATTTGCCGGTGCTATGGCCAAAATATTCCTGTCATTTTGGCCATTGGTTCTTCATTTCAGCCAAAACTTCTTTTCAATAGACGCCCCATTTGGGCAACACAGCCTTAACTTAGCAAATCAGTTTGCTGTACTTTCCAATGTTGTTCCAGCGAAAAAGCAAATCATTTCGGTCAGAAAGAAACCACACGATGACCAACGCGGTAATTATGTGGATTTTTCACTGCCATAATAAGGAAATTATATCGACTGTCTTCTATTCTTGCTCCAAACTAAATCTTCGATGGCTTAAGAACCAAAACCATATGCAATATGATTGATTGGTGGTTGCAGGTAGGCTCAATAGCCCATTTTTTTTTCCTTCAACAAAGCTTTCCCTTAAAGTGGCTCTAATTTAAATTAACCGACCGCGACAAATACTCACTGATGTTTTTATGTTTTGTACCGATCCCGTCGACTAGAATTCTTTGAAAATCTATCAAAAGAAATAAAACTTTACTGAAAACAAAATCTTGAACTTGAAAACCCCCATATAACTATTGAAAAATTCTGAAACTCTTTCAGAGGATAACGTAGTTCGTAGTTTTTGTCAAAATTGAGATATTGGGATTAATAACTCGATTTTCATTGTTCAGCTAGTAAGTACAAATTTTTCAAATTTCTTCACCGTTTTTTTTATACCCTCACCCTACGGGTAGGAGGGTATATATCATTTGATACGGCTCAAAAGTGTAACACATAGAAATATCCACATTAGACCCCAGGTGTCTTTGAACCCAATTCGATTTATGACTTTCTGAATCGTTTGAGCCATGTCCGTCTGTCCTGCTGGTACGCACGATAACTTTCGAAAGAGTTAAGCAATCAGTCTGAAATTTGGCATGGCTTAATATTTTCCCAAAACTGCTTATGGAATTGCATATGGGCTGTATGGCCACACCCCTTCGGGTACCTCCCATACAAATCTGCTATTTCGCCCACTTTATAAATCGTGTAATAATATCAACACGCGCAAGTTCGATCTTGGCCAAATTCCGTATTTAGTAAAGGTATAACTGGACAAAGTATCGGACAAAAACTTGGAAGTCTGGCAACTCCCCTTCTGGTACCTCGCATACAAATGTACCATTCCGCCTACCTTAGAAATCGTGTAATAATACAAATATTCCCAACGCGATCTTGATCAAATTTTGTATTTAGTAAACGTATAGTTAGACTAAGTTTTGGACAAAAATTTTGAAGTCTGGCAACTCCGCTTCTGGTACCTTCCATACAAATGTACCATCCCGCCCCTTATAATCGTGTAATACTATCAATATGACCAACGCGATTTTGCCCAAATTCCGTATTTAGTAAGGATATAACTGGACAAAGTTTCGGACAAAAACTTGGAAGTCTGGCAATTCCCCTTCTGGTACCTCCCACACAAATGTACCATCCCGCCTACCTTAGAAATCGTGTAATAATACAAATATGCCCAACGGGATCTTGCCCAAATTTTGTATTTAGTAAACGTATAGTTAGACTAAGTTTTGGAAAAAAAAACTTGGTAGTCTGGCAACTCCCCTTCTGGTACCTCCCATACAAATGTACCATTCCATCCACTTTAGAAATCGTGTAATTATATAAATTCGCTCATCGAATCTTTCCGAAATTCTGCAACTGTTTCTCTGGTTTTAGTAAAACTTTGTCTTCCTGTAAACTCAAGCTAAACTGAAGCTAATCTTCTGGGGTTTTTGTTTTTTATCCACTTTTGTACCGAGAATAAAGAAAAATGTTCCATAGCTACTGCAACTTTAGGCGATCCCTTGGGGAATTCTATTCTTTATGTATATTGCAAAATTTGAAATTCGGGAATTTTCGATTTCATGTGTCTAAATAGGAATTAAGCATATCGGCACCCACATTGTACTCTGAATTGATATGTAGCCTCATTGCGGAAGAGAATTAATTCACTTTATATAATTTTATAAAACTGAAGCCAATTAACTGTCTGTTTCCATAAAACAAATTTGTTTGTTCGTTGCAAATTGTCAAAATTGAATGCCCAATAAAATGGATTTTTATCACTAATGAGAGCTTATTTGTTTGGGCTTGTGTTCCATATGTCGATATATAAAATATATCTGAAAATCACAATTCAAAACACTCTGAAACCAATTTTATAACGCTTTCAACATTGACGATTTGTAACGAACGAACAAATTCGTTTTATGGAAACAAACATTTTAGTCTCCTTAGTAATTCCAGATGGTCGGTGAATTCAAAATCAAATGCTCTTGGTTTAAGTGTAACCCAAAGTCGTTGTAGCCGCTCCTTAACGGATTTCCAAATATAATTGTCTTAGGTATGAAGGAAAATGTCCAAAATGCTGTTTGAGGGAAAAACGAAAATTCGAATTGTGCTCGGATGTGGCTGCATTTCATAACAGACAAATTGCCATGTGCCATAAACAATTTTCTATGCAAATGATTTCATAATTTATGTATGTGAAACTCTGTTTTGCTTCCCTATCGAATACACACATCTCATACATCATGTATGAGCTCTACCTCCTCCTTTTTAACGATGTTTTTTTTTGTATTTTTTTGGAATAAACACATCACACCTCTATCCCCTCTACCCCCTTGCTGGTCTAGAAAGAGATAATCTTACAGGTGATGTATCATCATTATCTATACGAGTGCGCTGCTGCAACACTTGAGTGGTGTAATGTGTGTTCGAATAGTTTTTGACTTCACATCACAGGTTATAAGCCAAATTGGCTCTAACAAGCGTAAATACACATATGATTTTTAAACATATACAGCCCCTGGCCCGAAACCTCTCTACCTTCCCCCATCTCCCTAAAAAAATAGTCATTGCCTAAAAATTGTTTTTTTTTCACATGACATCGTTCAAGAGATCTTCAAAAAAAAAAATCTGCCAAAAAAAAAACAAAAATTGCATGTGAAAATAGTTTGACTTGGCCCGACATACTAACAAGCATATATTCCAACCCATCGCTGTATCGTATGGCACATAAATCATTTTCACAGATGACTTGAGGAAATGTGGTGGGAAAAAAAATTTAGTTTTTGGGGGTGTCGACTAAATTGAATTGAATATGAATGTATTAACATCATTTTTTTTCTCTAGAGATGACAGTAATTGGGATACGGAAGGAAATGTGTCATGGCCGCCTTTGCAATTCGTTGGCTTCATTTGCGATAAGTGTAATTTCGTATACACGAAGGAAATGATTTTGGTATTAAATTACGAACGGCTATGAAGCTTTTAGTTTGTCGATAAATTCGACAGAGCGTTCAAATGTCAGAGATAATTTTCAAAATTGTTTCTTATAAAGTATAAGAAGTTCTATAATGTGGAAATACAGAGTCGTATGTGGAAATACAGAGTCGTATATTTCTCGTAAAGAAACAGAATACACTTCTCTCCAAACACTGACCGGAATGTACTGTTGAAAATCGTTTCCGCATGGCTACTGGTTTTTCCACAGAAGTTCCGCATGGCTTAGAAATTACTCTCTTAAGCAAGGTTCCCAAATATGTTTTCCTGTGTTTGCGCAAAAAAGTCAAATATTTTCAAGTTTATTTGACACTTTCTGTTATTCCCAAACAGTTGTATAACAATGTCAAATATATTTTTTCGCCGTTCGGACTTAAAGAAATATTTGCCAACCTGCCAAAAACTATTATCCGTCAAGATATAACAGGAAATAGGTGAAATTGAAAAATTAAATTAATTTTTAAGTAAACACAAAAAGTGAAATAAAAATGTTTGATTTTGAAAATTTTAGCCTACAACTGCCGACAACACGAAAACTAGATTTGATATAAAAAAATATCCATTTAATCTTTACTTCTTGTTTTGGGCTGATTTATGCAAAAAAGAATCAAAAGGCCACGGCTTATGTCAGCCGTTATTTTCACTTGTTTATTATCTTTTCTCTGGCCTAAATTGTAATGCGCTTTATCTTTTTTCTTGTCATTCCAGCTGCACAATCGTTCTATTCAATGCCAAAAGACAGACACAGGCCTATTTGGTCAATACATCCCGCAAAGCATTCACATCGGTCGCATTCTCACGATGTGGTCGCTATGTGGCCACCGGAGAGTGTGGCATGAATCCGGCCATTAAAGTGTGGGAACTTGATGCCCCCAACGGCAATCTGGAACAATGTACCGGAGGCAATGTTGTGGCAGAATTTGTAGATCACAAATATGCCGTCACCTGTGTGGTAAGTACATCCGATTCGATCCCTCCACAGCCACAGTTAATTAATTTTTTCTTTTATCCTCTTCGCGTTAGGCCTTCTCGCCGACCGGTAAATTTTTGGTATCCGTCGGTTCGCAACATGACATGATTGTCAATGTATTCGATTGGAAGTCCAATCTGAAGATGGCCTCGAATAAAATTAGTTCTAAGGTGTCAGCTGTTAGTTTTGCCGAGGACGGCAGTTATTTTGTGACGGTCGGTAATCGCCATGTAAAATATTGGTATTTGGAGGGTGGACGCAAATACAAAGACCCCGTTCCGTTGATGGGTCGCAGTGCCATATTGGGAGATTTACGTGATAATGATTTCTGTGCTGTGGCCTGCGGCAAGGGGGCCTGTGCGGAAAGTACTTACGCCATTACACGGCAAGGCCATTTGGTCGAGTTCAGTTCCAGACGCCTGCTCGAGAAGTGGGTGCAGTGTCGTACGATCAATGCGAATTGCATTAGTGTGGCGGGCCTATTTATATTGGTGGGCTGTGCCGAGGCTATAATACGGATATTCAATGCCAGCACCTTGGAATATGTGACCACATTGCCGAGAACGCACTATTTGGGCGTGGACGTGGCTCAGGGCATACATATCAATCATATAATGGCCGTACCACCGCAGGCCAAGTATCCCGATTGCATTGCAATGGCCTATGATGAACAAAGGTCCAAGGTAAGTTCACTTTGACTACACTCATTGTAGACATCTTAATGCTGAACACTGTTTTGTCTTCCAGGTTACGTGTATCTACAATGACCATTCTTTGTACATCTGGGATATGCGAGATATTAAGCGTGTGGGTAAATCACATTCCTTCCTCTATCACTCCACCTGTATCTGGGGTGTTGAAACTGTGCCATATAACATGGAACGTGAACTGTCGTCCACTCTGCCTGAAGATTCATTTGTTACCTGTTCATCCGACGACACCATACGTGTCTGGGGTCTGGAGGGTTGTGCCAATAATGAGATTTATCGTAAAAATATCTATTCAAAAGAGTTGCTTAAGGTCGTCTACATCGATGACGATTTGAATTTCATCAAAGACCTGGAAATAGTGGGCGATAAGAGTGCAGCGGCCAACAATTCCAACTATGACGGACGAAATGGTGTGCGTTGCATTAAGATTAGTCCAGAATTGCAGCATTTAGCCAGTGGCGATCGGAGTGGCAATATACGCATTTATAATTTAACTAATTTAAAGTTGATAACCACAATAGAGGCTCATGAATCGGAGGTCTTGTGTTTGGAATACTCAAATGAGAAAATCGATCGTAAACTGTTGGCCAGTGCTAGTCGCGATCGTTTGATACATGTTTTCGATGTGGCCCAGGACTATAAACTGTTGCAGACCCTGGACGATCATTCGTCGTCGATAACATCGATAAAGTTTGTGGGAGCCGGTTTGAATTTCCAAATGATATCATGCGGTGCTGATAAATCGATAATGTTCAGAACATTTCAGGTGAGTTGCAAGAGCAACATATCAGTAGGAATTGATAAAGCACATATTAAAAAGGGAGTTTTCGGTGGTACAAGTTCTCTGTAAGAAAGTTGTCTCGGAAACCAATATAGAAATAGAAAAAATGAACCCAAAGACATATTTCTATAAATAAGTGCCTCAGAAATTGCCTATGTGACAAGTTTTCTTTAAAAAAAAGTTTTTTAAAGCCTAGACTAGACATTTGCTATAAGAGAAATGTCTCGGAGACAACTCTCTGTATAAAATTATACACCTAGACATGTTTTCTATTAGAAAATTTCCTTGGAAAAATGTTTTCTATTAATAAAAATAGTCCATAGACAAGGTTCAGTACGAAAATTTCCGCAGATACTAGTTTTGACAATTAAATTATAAATTAAATTACAAATTATTGAAGAATTTAAATTGATCTGTTTTGAATGTTGAGGCATTGCTTATTAATTGACGTCTACTACATATGAAATTCATGTACTAAAGACCTAATTCCTCTGTTAGAGCGTATATTAAATATTCGTTGGTCACATTGGGAAATGAACGTTTCGCAAATTAATTAATAAGAATGATTCGTTTACAACTCTGCTTCAGAGACAAGTTTTCCTTAAGATCATAAGTTTATTTTCTTGACTATACATTTTCTATAAGAAACGTTCTAAGGTCGCATTATTAAATATTCGGTGGTCACATTGGGAAATGAACGATTCGCGAATTAATTAAAAAGAATGATTCGTTTACAACTCTGCTTCAGAGACAAGTTTTCATTAACACCATAAGTTTATTTTCTTGACTATACATTTTCCATTAGAAACGTGTCTGTAAACAATAAAAATAAAAATTTTAGATAATAGAAATATTTTGAAATACACTCTTTATTAAACTTCCTTCTGTTCCTTTCAGGGTAATATTTTCTTACGTGGTACTAATACATCGGGCAAAACAACTCTCTACGATATGGAAGTGGACTCGAATTCCAAACATATACTCACCGCTTGTCAAGATCGCAACATACGCGTCTACGGAACCCAGAATTCCAAACATACCAAAACTTTCAAGGGCTCACATTCCGACGAGGGTAGTTTGATTAAGCTCAGCCTGGATCCCAGTGGCATTTATGTAGCCACTTCGTGTACGGACAAAACGTTGGCTGTCTACGACTACTACTCCAATGAGTGTATGGCTCGCATGTATGGTCACAGTGAGCTGGTGACCGGCTTGAAGTTCACCAATGATTGTCGCCATCTGATATCGGCCAGCGGTGACGGTTGTATCTTCATCTGGCAAGTGCCACACGATATGATTGTCACCATGCAGGCCAGATTGTCACAGCAGAGATTACGTTCGGGTCATGCTCCCATATCGCGGTCCATTTCATCGGCTCTAATAGCACCAGAGGGTATTATTGTGGAATCACCTACACCCGAAATGGACGATCACAAATTCGCTTTATCGCCCAGTATAATGCAAGGTGATGTTCCACTTACGCCGGGTTATAAACTATCCGACGTGGGTCAATTACCGCAGTGGGCTAAGAGAAAGGCTGGTGTGTCTGCGCTGGCGACGGAGCCACCGGAATCGACTTTTGTGAATATACCTGCGGCAAATTCGAATTCTATGACTAATTTGAGTTCATCGCCAAATCAAGCTGGTGGTTTGGCCCCCAGACCACGAAATCGTTGGGCACAGCGCGGTCAAATCGATCCCGACACTCTTACAGACATTCGGTCCAATTCGGAGAGTCCGTTAGGCAGTGTATCGACTACATCGGGCATTGCACCATCCATTCATCACGCGGGATTTGGTAATACACAAACCTCAGATTACAATAGTGCATCGTCCAAGGATATCATGTACAATCAGACGTATTTGAGTGAGGACTCATCGATCGATTCCGGTATGGAAACTCGTAGAGAATTGAAATTTATTGGCAGCAGTAATACCGGCACAGTACCCACCATTTCAGCACCCGGGGCGGGAACTAGCCGAGGAGGTGGCGGAGGCTCTGCCAATTTGGCTGTTGATCGTAAACAAGTCTTGCGGTTCGATACCATATCCAATAATGATCATGACGGTGATGTGGAAGATATATCGGATGGCGAGCGAACGAGTTCAGATCATGGCATGTTCTATAATAACATATCACCAAGTACACCAACGTAAGTGGATAACACTTTTTGTTTTTTTTTTTTATTGAAAATATCATTATTGAAAAATTCGCTTTGTGAATTGTTATTATTCAAGTTAGAATTTTTAAAAATTTATGTTGATCGGCAATGCATTCCGTCAGACTTAACCTCAAAATTATGTTCCCGATTACGAAAAGCTTCTCATCTGAGAAATGGTTTCCCAAACAGAAAAACTATTCAATCCCAAATCAGAACAGTTTTACGGGACTGTAATAAATCACTCGCACTATACTGAGAACTGCTAATGATTTCAAAAGTTGGAAAACATTATGTCTCTTCCAGAATATTGTTTAGAATACAGTCTATTTTTTGTCTTATGATAGGAAATTAATATTTTTTAAATATATTTTAAAAACGACAGTCTCTGGTGAAACGAGATAATGAGAACAGTTTTCCTATAGTTTTAGTGACCAACCTTAAGAAGACTTAAACTCATAACTCAGAATCATGAATCAGTTCTTATGAAGTTAATTAATAAAAGCAAATTATGTTATTTTTATAATGATTTTTGTATTAGTATTGAGTTATCACTAATTCATTAATAATGTCGTTAAAACATTACGTTTCGGAGTTTTGAGTTGAGTCACATTCAGCATTGGTTACGCAATTTTCATGCTCTTAAATTGTAATGTGGATTTTTCAATTTCGAATGATTATTATTTTTTTTACAGAGACTTCAAAGTAAATGCCATGAACGAGGAGGAATTACGGAAATCGGTTCGTCGGCAGAAATTTGAGAAAGCTGGTCTCACCATCAGCGGCAACGGTTCACATACGGCCAGTACTGGTACAGGAACCGGTACATCAGACACCGAAGATGAAGGCTCCACACCCAGTGCCGAAAATGCTGACCGTTCGTTGGCCTCCACATTGGGTGGCAGTTCGGAGAGTATACCGCAGACGTCGTCCAGCTTTCTGCAAGCAGCTTTACCCGACGGACCTGGTAATTTGCTAGAAAGAGGCAGTACTAGTAAGATTTTTGTTTTTGTTCCGTTCTTTGTGTTTTCGCGTATTTAACGAAATTTTGAATTTAATTAATATTTGATTTCCCGTGTACTCATGTAGATCGTCGCAGCATAAGTGCCAAACATAATACGGAAAATGGTAAACCCGGTGTTTCCGCCCCGCCTACCATAACCAAATCGTACACCAATACCAAGAAAGAGGAATTGTTGAAAGTCATTAATGAGGCTAAACAGAAATTGGAAAATGTAAGTTTCATGCAGTCGTTTCGAATTTCTCTTCTTAATTTTTTGTTTCCGTTTTTTTTTTTTATTTTATGTTTGTTTTATATTTCCTTTTCCATTCCACTTTTGTTTTGTTCGTGGTTCTATTGTGTGGTTTTGTTTTACATATATTTTTCGTTAATTATATGCACAATTCATGATTGTATTTATGTGTGTGCACGCGTGTAGGGGGGTACACGCAAAAATGGTGTTAAAAAGTTAAATGCCATACCTGAGGTGAGCATTGTTTCGGTAAAGTAGCAAAAGTTGGGAATTTTCTCGAACTTCTCCATTTTGCTTCTAAATTTCGCTTAGCTTTGAAATATTACAATTCATTTAGCTTTTTAACCAGACGAGCATTACATACTAAAATAGTTCTAAACCATTTAGAAATCTAATCCACAATGCTGTCTAACAATAGGAATTCATACAATATCACCATGATTTGTGAAGCCATTTCTAATCCAAAAATTGCATTAGCTATCTATAACAAATATGCAAGAACTATCAGAGTGATTTAAAAACGCTGTTAATTTATTAAATTTTAAGTTTCGCCCAACCGTTTCACCACCGTATTCATAAAAATGTAACACATCTTTTACAATCTTTGTGAATATTTTTTTTTTGTATTTTCATACAGTTTACCTAACACAGATATGTAAAACTGTTTGAAATTATTATGAATATGGGGGATAGAAATATAAATTCCATACAAACTGACATTTTTAACTCTTTTCGACAGGATAACCGTATTAAGTTTCATGTTACGCTTTTAAGTTCTTCATTCGTATGCTAAGCATCATGAAATAGTCTCGCAAAGCCCACTTAAGATTTCTATATTGAGACGTCGTTATTGTATGACAATATTGTCGGTCTGGTCGAAATACGCCAGGATTCCAATGTCCAGTTTTACCAACACTCACCAGTTTTACCACCACTCACGATATAATCAGTTTTATATTACTTAGGGAAATTAAATGTATGAGCGATTGTGTATAAAGGTGATCTTGCCGAGAAACTACATAGGGAGTGCTTCATTTGTGTTTGAGTTACAAGATGGGAGAGATTATTGTTTTAATTATCCGCTATACACATTAACTGATGTGTATATTCATAACCAATAAATTTAACGTAGCTAGAATCCCATTGAAGTACCATTGTATAGCACCTGCCCATTACGTTAATCTTTTAAATGCACAAATCAATATAATGAGACAGTTGAGGTTTTATAAATTGTAGCAAAATTTATATGAGTTTCAATGTAAGCTCTGATGGGGAAGTTTGTATACCAGAGCGGTCGTGGTTGCGGTTTTAGCAACTGGGTTTGAAAATATTTTGAGACTTACAAAATTGAGTGAAATGGTACATTTGTTCAAGTACAATACCATTAAAATATTAGGACTTGATGACAAATTTCGTCAATTAGGAAACAAATTCTGTACAAATTTAATTAAAAATAAAACTGGTTGTTACAAATGGTTCCATATGTCGTTCTAACATCGTATAACTAGGTTCATGTTGCCTAATTTATCCAACAATAGTATTTTGAGCTAAGTTACAAAACCGCCAATAGTTGAAATGGATCTATTTCCGACCCCTTAAGTAGTTTTTTAAAAATATTACCCCAGGAAAAATTTTCAATTGATGGGAACGAGAGTTGTCAAAAGTCTCAAATCGTTCTTACAGGCAGGCGAAATTTTGTCGAAATATATTGAGGGTCTTCAGGGACCACGATTGAGAAGATAAAGGTTGTCCATGTCAAGAGAGCACAGAAATGAGAACACAAATTAAATTTGTCTGCAGATAATGCACACTACTCATGTATAGATCACTGATGATCTACGTGAAATGAGTAAAATTAACTAATAATATATATTAAATTTTTAGAAGACATATTTGGGAACAATAACGGCGGCGAATTGCCTATAAAATATCCGAAAATTAAAAAAAAAAAAAAAAACATTGTGTCTTCAAGCGCAGAGAGAGGAAAAAAGTTGCACACTTCTTTGCATAACCTTTGTTATCTCAACCGTGTTAAGGGACTACTTCGATGTGCTACACTTGTTGACAGTACCGAACGCTATATATTTGTTATACCCATTACAGATAGGGATTAATAAAACAAATCCGTCGCATGTGTGAAAGTAATGTCTTGTGCTGGAAAAAAAAGCCAGTCAGACAAGTTTTGTAAATGGTAGAGTTGTTGATACTCTGTGTTCCTGTTCACTGTTCTTAGTCAATAAAGTAAAATTGTCACCTGATTTTTCTTAGGTATATTGGTATATACAGAAAATGTACAACAACAGGTCGGATATTGGTCGAAGATATTGATAAGTCGCTTAACCAACGAGGAACCATTTGACAATAACAGACTCTGATCATATTAGCTTCAAGTACCAACATACTCTTAAAAAAAAGTTTGACCAAAAGTAGAATAACATTTTTGAAATGAAAATAAGGCTACAATTTGTACCAAGGGGTTTGTTGTTACTTAAGATAAATCCGGAAAATTGGGATAGGTTATTTTGTTGGAGTGTTGACCACCTGAAGTGTTGAGCGGCTTCAAAACAACTGTTCCTCTGTTTCAATCTGCTCCCTACTATTTCTATTCTTGCCAATCATCATAACTGCACAATCAAAGTTTTTTTTTAAGAATTGTCGGCATCTGGAGCATCCTGGATAAACCAACACTTGCTAGCTCATCTGCGTAATTCTTATCGTTCACATCACCTGGTCCAGAAACTCAATCGAGATTACACTTCGGTTTATAAACGATTCTCTTCAATTCTTAAAACTTTTAAAGCTGTTGTAGAAGTTGTTATGTTTAGCGTCCGTCAGCCCATTCCAGTTCCCATATCAACTCGTGGATCACTCGCGGAAGAGCACATTTGGCCTTTCTGAAAAGTTAAGGATGATACATAGTCCAGGCTTGTCAAACGATTTTCATATATTCTCAGTAAGGAAAAGATGATGGTTCGATTATTTTCCCACATTAACTTTCACTACCAAAAATATCATGTCAGAAATAGAGAGAGAATAAAACGTATCAAGGTTACTGCAAACAATTTTAAATTGCTGGATGTGCTGGATCTCCGGCGAGACGTGGATATCTGGATTAAGATATTTTGACAAAACACCATATTTAAAAAAATCTTGAACAGAAAAAGTTAAGAATAATAAGATATTAATTATTCCTTTCAATATGTACTCTAGGGTTAGTCACATTTTTCTTTTGCTCCTTCCACCATTGTACCAGGGCAATTGTAGTGTTTACAAAAATTATTTGCGTTCAAAAACTTTCCGCACCAATTGCAATTTCAGTGTGTATTGTCAGTTTTTGAACCGACTCCGGCGGAACATTTTTGGCTAATCATTTTATTGGCGTACCCATAATTTACAAGCTGTGTATTCATGAGGAAATGGCGGGACAAAACTTATATTTTTCCCGCGGGAACTGAAAAAAAAAAATAGAAAACCAAATAGCAAAATAATAACCGATTTTTATAATAAATACACGATACTCTGAATGTCGATATCGTCCTGGGTGTACTTATTCTTTGAAATCACTTCAGGATCTAACGTCCGTGTAAGACGCCAAGACCTTAAGAGGGCCTACATATTGTTTTGTTGTTCAAGATCACAAATTTCGATTCAAATAACATTCGAATAATCTCACTCAATACAGAGAGAGGTTTTTTTTAATTTACTGAATCAACATTAAGCACTATATTAACAAGCTAAAAAAAAGTTCTTTGGTTGGATTGCATCGGCCGGGAATCGAACCCGGGCCGCCCGCGTGGCAGGCGAGCATTCTACCACTGAACCACCGATGCTTCTGTCCGATACACAGCATCCTCCACACCACATACTCTTAAACGCGACACTGATTGTTAAAGGTTATTATCTTCACATACAAAAAAAAAAGTCAGCAGTCATTTGATTTGAGCTGCACACTCACTTGTGCATGAAACCGCTATCAACCGAAAGCCGTACAGAGGGGTACACTTACTAAAAATAAACTCAGCTCTGCTACAGCGTGAAACTAGTAGTTAAACTAAAAATAGCTATTGAAGATAGTATTCAAATTAACCTTAGTATGACCGATGAAGATGGCAGAGTCACATTTCGGATGTGAATTAACTTTGTTTAACATCATTTGACATTTCTAATTCATAATTCTATACATATAACAAAACTAATAAATTTTCTATTCTATTTCTACATATTTTAATAATTATGTGTGTGTGTGTTTCGAAATGTTCCAGGTTGGCTATCGTTCGTTGCGTGGTAGTCATAGCATCTCAGATTTAAGTTTGGCTGGAAATTTAGATGGCTCCCGTTCTGGTTTGTCGGCGGCTAATCGTTATGCTAAAACGGGTAAGTTAAATGCTATGATAATTTTAAATATTGCTAGTATTGATAAGAAGAGAAAATATGGAGGAAATGTTATTGAAGGGCTACAGTTTTATGATCAGTATAATTTTACCGGAAGTAACTGTTTACACCCAGCTCCGAAATGCTAATTAGATTTCTCTCTTACCCGTCTCAAGGGTGGAAATGGTCGCTGTGGATTTGTTTATGTTCTCACTTGGATATGAACCTGGATTTGATGTGTTTTACCTATCACAAGTCGGACGCCCTAATATTAATTTTATTAGCTCCTGTAGTTTTCTACAGGATTTTCTAATTAGTTAATTTTTAGTTAATTAGTTGGCTCTGTTGTTGGTCTTGGTCTGTGGGACAACAAAATACTGCTTGAAATTTGTAAATTTTCGCAAAATTAGTTGCTAAATTTTTTTTAGCGGCAAAATATTTACAATTCATAGAAAGACATCTCAAAATAACTGAAAATCTGGGAGTATAACAACGTTTATCGTTAATTTTTAGGCAATCGACTAGAAGAATTGTCCATGTCTTCTGTTAAGTTGTCAGTTAATTGGGACGTCCAGTTTTAGTTATGTGGATTTTTCCATTAAAGCGGATTTTAGTTATCCAAAGTCGTCTGTATGAAGTACTTCTAATAGAATCATACTTCTTGAAAATCATATTCAGTTAACTGGAAATATATCTGATATTTTGGCCACGATAGGTGGTCTAGTAATGGTTCTAGTCTTCCTAGTAAGTTTTCTCAGTCTCCTAGCTGTGCTCTCGTTACAATTTCAATATAAGCGATGTTTTCATTTGAGCGAAGAGATTTGTGTGAAATGTGCACATACACGAATTGTCAGATAGACGTTTTTTTCAGTTAAGCTCATTGTAGTTATCCGTAGTCGACTGAAAGTACTCTATAGGAATTGGGTTAGATTAACTGACACTTTTTCCAGAATTTCAATTCCTCTGATATTTTGTCCATAGGTCGGCTGGAAATGGTTTTGTTTTCTCAGAGATTACTTTTTATGTGGTAAACATTTCCTGAAGTCTGTTCTTTTTAAAATTTTCTTATGAAAAAGGAAATTATTCCAAGAGAAGTCTGGCCACATAACTTTCTCGGTGAACTAATAGACTGCCAAGATTTCGTGGTTTTTTTAATATTCAGCCAATTGTAGCCCTTCCACGTTATCATTTTCCATAAAATATAAATATTTTAATAGTTAGACTTGTATCTTCCCGCTGCAGCTCTCTATTACAAAAAAACGCTAATAAACCTTTGTTTCCTCTACGCTCTCATTTCTTAATCTTTTGTCTCTCTTTCTTACAAAACATGCTGCCATTTGATTTTTGTAAACCGTATTGCCAAACTAATATTATTGATAACGTACATATTTGAATGATTGATTACTAATGTAAAGCTTTTGATCCCACTACCAATGAAAACCCGCAACAGTATTCTAGTCCAAATAACGTCAGAGATAAACAACCTCCGGCGGTATGTGGTGAGAGATCACCAACAGCACAGCAACAACATTCACCCAAACAACACTTGCATCCGCAACAGCATTTCTTCAATTGCGCTGCCCCCAAGTCAGTGCTCCAGCAAAATTGTCAAGCAATGCGTCAGGTGCAACAGCAATATCCACCCTATCCCCATCATGTAGGTGTCCATCAGATACATCCGCCACCGGGGGTACCCTTTATGGGTCCAACGTCACACAAGCCAACGCAACAAACACAGCAGCAGCAACAGCAAAAAACGTTTACTAGTTCCACATTGCCGGCCGGTGGTCAGGTTAGAGTCAAACGGAATCCAAACGGTAACAATCGCCGCACTCCCAGTATTTTGAAGCACTACAAATCATGTCCGGTGTCGCCGGTTCACGAGGAAGTGGAATGGTCGTCGGATAACAAGTCCATTATTATCACGGAACCCAAACGTCATTCGGTGTACGCTGATGATGCTCGCACTATTTTGGACATGATCCAGGCAGACACCGAAAAGATGATAGAGGAGATCACCAAGAAATATGGTGACTTAGATGACATAGGTGTGGATGTCTATGACCCAATTTCGGGCACCAGACATTCACAGATTGTTGCGTCCAAGTCGGTGCCGGAGAATTTGGCCGCTCATCGAGGTTATTTGCCAATGGGCATGAACAAGGATTCGATATTCTCTCCGGAGGGTTCTATGAGCCCTCGAGTAATTCGACAGCCCTACGTGCCGCTCGCACCGAAACATTCATTTTCGGAATTCTATGTCTACCAGGAGATATACCAATGCGAACGTAAGGTTTCACTATCCGATATACTAAATGATAATCCCGAACAAATGGCTGAGGCCAGACGTTTAGAGGAGGCCAGGTTCCTGGAAACCCAACGGCACTCAAGTGCTTCATTCTTCCTGACCTCAAATAATCCTTTTGCCACCGATCGAAGTCAGGAGTCTTTGTTGTCCGAAGAATTCCTCGATGATGGCAGCTACTGCAATAGCATGGAAAGTATTCTCTCCGATGAAAGTGATTGCAAAAGTGCCCCACTGGAACAGCAGGTTCCCAAACATCCCGGTCTACGAAATTTCATTATACACGGTCCCACATCAACAATTGCAGCCGCTCAAATGGTTTCCAAGTCGTACGGCTCCAGTCCCAATGCCTATGGTAGTTTTGATTATTACATGCAACAGCGTCACCTGCCGGCCGTATCGAACGTGTCGCCCTACGAGAGTTTTGACGTTTCCAGCTATAACCTGGAGAAAATCCAAGCACCAAATGACAGGAAAATGATACCACCAAAACCTATACCAACCTCAAAAACATATCCTAAACTATCTGATCCCTCAATCAAACAACAATCATTATCATCGAAGGTTTCCGACGATATACCCACACTGAAATACAAGAACCAACAGTACTCCACGGGAGTTAGTAAAAGCATTAGTTCTGACTTTGCCCAGACACGTTGGCAGAGGAACACCAATCCTTTGCACGCGGAAAAGACGTACAATGAAAAGCTCTTCCAGAAGAAGCCAGTGAAACAAAAACCACCCGTACCGGCGAAGCCAGAAAATCTCAAATCAACATTAACTTCTACCGTGGAAGCGGCCAAATTGCAGGTAAAGGAGCCGCTAAAGAAATCGTGCTCCTTTGAGGTGGACACCACCGATATCAGATGTCATTCGCGCACCGCCAGTGTGGTGCGGAAATTCGAGAGAAATTTGCAAAAGTTTGAGCGAGAGAAACAGGCCGAGCTACAGGCCCACAAGAAACGAGGCAACATGAGACCTTCCGTGAGTTCGGGAGCCTTGGCGGCCCAGAGTTGTTTGAAGAAAGTATCCAAGTTTGACAACTCAGCCTCGCGCCGGGCGACATCTATGCGGCAAAAAGAGAGACCGAAAATTTCAGTACGCTTCAATACGGTGTCGCAAATCAAATACACGCCCAGCAACAAGAGAGCGAATGCCAACGTGTCCAGCACTACCACCATGTGTCCCTTGAATGACATCAATTTAAATGTCTCACCCTCAACGGGATCCAGTCTGCCCTCGGACTATGGCGAGAAGACATTTGAAATGTTTATCTCGGAGAATGGCAACGACGAGCATGATAACATGACCATGGACAGTCTGAAATTGTATACGAAACCGGAACTACAGGCGGTGGTCGACGAAATCAAACACGAACGACAACAGCGAGACTCCAAACACAAGAAGAACCTGGCCAATACCGAAATTACCCAGAACCCATGCACGCACGATGCCTCCACCACCAACCAATGCATGAATATAGCCAAGAAAATTGATATCATCCAGAAACTAATCGAAATGGAAGAACGGAAATATGAACAGATCCGTTTGGCCACCGAATCGCGTATGCGTCCCTTTGAGTGTGACACCAAACAGAGGGGTTATGTCAAATCGTTGACCATGAACTTTGACATGCTGGCCAAGGGCATAGAGAAGGATATTGAGAACGAGCAACGACGTATACTGGCCGATGGTTCCGACACGGACCTGTGCGCCTATGCTCGCCACATCAAACGGAACGTTAGTCTTCCGGATGTACTGGAAAGTACCGAATCGTATGCTCTGAATAAGAAACTCATGCAACGTGTTCAACTCGATGCCGACGGTGTGGAGGTGGAACTGGCCAAAGAAGTGAAGGCCGATTCGGATGTTGATAACGAAGAGGAGAAGGAGGATGAAAGTGAAAAGGCTTCCTTGGAACATGTAGAAAAACTGCTTGAAGGTCTGCAAAACTAGATACGATTAGCACTGATTATTTGTTTTTTTGGTTTTTCTCGATGTCATACAAATTTATGTAGAGCACTTTTTTTTTGAGTTTCATTGGAAGGTTGTGTTTGCGAGCAACATTTCCGTTGGGTTTGTTGAAGTCATTTCTGTTTTCACTCCATCTATAGCGAATAATTTCACTTTAGTTGTTGTAATGATTTTATAATTTTTGTGGATATTTTTTTTTATTAAATTTATTAAATTTTGATGGAATTTGTGTTCTTTCTATTTCCAGGTAATCCCAAAAATTTACATCCCATGCCCGTGGAGGAATCCTCATCCATACGAAGGGCTTGTTCCCTAAGTGATCTACATATGGGCAATATGGGAAAAAGTATGTTGTGTGGCTATGATTCATTCCTGCAAGTGATTGAAAACTAACATTTGTACGCTGTTTTTTACTCTTCCAGGTGGTAAGTCCAACAGTTCTTCCCAGAAAACGGGTGCCGCTCATCGCAACAGTTCGGCCACCCGATCAGCCAGTAAACGTAATAGTCTGCAAACTAAAGGTTCTTCCACTAATCTAAGTGCAAACACTTCTATGGGTGTGCTCAATCAAGTAAGTTGGAACGCGTTGTTATAAAGTTTTCATAAAATATTTAAAAAAAACCAATATATTTTCTCCTAGAGTGATTCAGAAAATGAGAGCAACAGCCGAGGAAGATCTGGTTCAAATGGCCAAAGCCGAACCAATGGACCCACAGGTGTGTATACATAGAATACATTTTAAAATATAAAATCAATATTTGATATATTTCCATTCTGTTTTTTCAGCTTCCACCCGTTCTTATAATGCAAAAAATACCAATGGTAATAATAACCGCCGCAAAGGGGCGCTACAGACAAGTTTTAACAATGGTAATTTCCAAAGAGTATTCAATATTGAAATCAATTTTCTGCAATTCACTTTAAAACGATGTGGTTTTATTGTAATATGAACATACTTCTGACGTAGTTCTTATAATGCGTGCTGTGGGTTAACGGAATTCGTTGGGACTCCATCCGAATAGCTATCGTCGTATCATGTGACGAGAATCTTCCATTGCTGATGTCGTGATAGAAATAAATCTGCCCGTACTCTGATATGTAGACTCAAAGACTTCAGATCAATAGGTTATGTTAGGTTAGGATCGAGTCGACAGTATTTATAAGCAGACTCACTTAGTCCACAAAAAATATATGTCCCTGAACCAGCTGAGCTCCTGATTCGGCTAATACCAATATTGTCAAAATATTGTGACGATGTCTTATGGATTCCTCTTCAAAATCACAGAGTACTATTTCCATTTAGACAGTGTCCAGTCACGTCCAACACAACCAATGAGACATTGGGTCTTGGTAGCGACAGCAATGTGTTCCTTATCTAATCGGGGCCACATTTGTCTGGATTGAATGCAGCCTCGCACATACCTACCTTTTATTTCTCTCTAGTCCCGAATATTGCTGCTATAATGTTCCCTGGTATATTCCTGTGCCCTGATGTACAACTGAGCCAACTCGATGATAGATCTACGCCAGTCTAGGGCTGGCTATTGAGTTCAGAAAATAGATTACTGAGATTCAATTTTAGCTTGACTGTCAGAGAATACAGTTATCTCCACTGATAAACACTACACTGGTCATGTATTTAAATGTAGGTCTTTGGTGTAGAGTCTGTAGACCATGAAACATACTTGATTTTAAATTTTACATCTGCCATTATAGAAGTCGATATGTAGTCTATTACCAGGGGTTCTGAATTGCATGCATCCATATCTGATGTATGGTACTTTTGTTCCAAAAGTGGTTCTGTCAGAATCTATAAGAGTTTCTTAACCCTCTAACCCGCATTAGTGCATCAAGGCACTCCTTTAAATTTGGGAGTTAGAGGGTTAATGAACTATTTTAAGATTGCTTTGGATCTGTAACTGATACAAAATTATTGTATCTGATACACCGTCTTCTTAGAGTACAATCATGAGCTCCGGCTACATAAAGTAATTAGCTTTGGAAGTGAAGGACCTTCCCTTATATAAAAAAACGTTTTCCATAAAGTAAAGGCCAAAGCTATAGGAAATGCCCTCAAAGCCCAAAAAGTAGTCCCAGTTTCTTATGGAACATTTAAAGATTTCATTATAGAATGGGTGATACGATGAGGCTCCTAGAGTGAAGGAATTATTCTGTCACATCCACAATGTTTTCGATAGACCGTAAATATAAATGCCTTCAACTCTGCATTTCTCTAGTTATTGGGATTGGATAATTACCGTAAGCCACAGACACCACTTGGTATAATCCATTCTACAAAGTGTGGAACGCACTACAGTGTTTGATCTGAGGAGGAGTGGGAAAATACAGAAACAAAGGCCTCAGATATAGTGATATCAGCTGGACCGGCATCAATGACCATAGAAATCAACATGGTTGATAGAATTTAAATGCGAAACCGAACCCATCATCCTCAGACTACAATATCTCGAGTCATTTACACAAAGTGTAGTTGTAGTTCCACCCAAGCTGATATTCAGTGATCTGTGTAGTCAGTTTGCTTGGTAATCGTTTAATTTTGTTAGCTTGAAATAGTTATTCTCTGAATTGCATTAAGGCTGCAAAATCAGTGGACTCCATCGTTCCTGATCATGTAGGTCTGCAACTAATCGCTTGCATTTTAAATTAAACTGCAGATCATGCCAATATATTCGTTATGATATTAATATTCTTTTGTGTTGTATTTTTTAGATTATACATTAGAATGTTTTAATGACTGTTTCCAAGATAATTATTAGAATATTAAGGACTAAATCATAATAATTTCTAAAAACAGCTAAATAACAAATGACTTATTGTATTAATTAACCTTTCGTATTTATGTTGCTGTAGCACCACCTCAAGATGATTCCAGCTCTGAAGAAACACAGGGCAGCTCTTCCAATGCAAAACCTATTGTGCCACCACGTCCTCGTAATTTAGCCTTTGATCATAAAAACAAAGTTGTCAATAGTCCCAATGTGGTCAAAACGCGAGGTGTCTATGAAGCTGTCGAATTTGCTGATTTAGACAGTAATGGAGATCGTAAGCACTTATTAAAATTCTAATAATTACAGTGGTTTTATTTGTATTTCTTTGTTTTTATTTTTCAGCAAAATCTCAAGTTCATAATGTTATTAATAAATTATACACAACAACACAAACCGTTTTACAATTGCACGCAAATCTCAGAAATTGTGAAGATTCTTTAATGCTGAAAGAATTGGAGAATGCTGTGATTATGACACAAAATATGTTAACAAATATAACACAAAATAAGTAAGTAAACAATATATAGAATATAAAATAGAAAATGTATTTGTGGCCTCACTACAGAGGCCAGCGTCCAAATAGTATCACCCGCCAAGTTTCGAAGCAGTCTGATTGCGAATTTTTTTTTTAAATACTCCAAATATTCACAAGCTGTGGAGCAATTGTCGTTATACTGAGTAATGTTATACACGTGTTCCATTGTTTTCAACTCATTACATCTCTATACCATTTGGTACAGCCTAAAAGTGTAACTTATCGAAAAAGTCACTTAAGACCCTGGGTTATTTGAACCAAATACTTTTCATGACTTTTCACGGTGGTTGAAACATGAACGAAACATGAACACGTTTACATTGTGAAACGGTCACTAGAAGATAACAAACCATATTTTTTGGATTTTAACCTGGATATATCTGGATATACCTGTATATACCTTTATACCTGTATAATATAATCACACATACTACTTATGACAGTACGGCTCCAGCTAAATTTTAAAATATGATTTCAGTGATGAAATTAATTGAAATTGATTGAAATATATAATTCCATACTCCGATTCGGTTATATGGCCGCGTGTCCTTGTGGGTTAAGCTAGCAGAACTTACTGCTGGAATAGCTTAATTTTTTCTCTCGTTGACAAGATGTTTTTAATGTCTGGTTATGAGAAAAACGAATTGACGGCCGGATCTGTGCTATGATAATGAGATTGTACTGCACTTTCTGTGTACACATCGCCATCCGATTGCAAAATATTGGATTTGCAAAACTTTGCAAATGATCTGTCGTGGCTTTACGTCAACTTTTTCAAAAGGTATAAAATGTTCGTACAGACAAAAAAACTGCCTCCAAACCTAATCACGTAACCACGGGGATGTACCGTGTGTCAAGTAGTTTTTCTAAACACGATCGAACTGGTTGTGTTTATCAGAAGATACAAGATCACATCCTTGAAAGGCAACTACATTCCATTTCCAGACTGTGCAGAATACCTCGGTGTAATATTGGAAAATAAGCTGAATATCTAGCTCAATAGCTTGCAATAGCGAAATCAATGCATTACTCACTGGTTACAAACTCCAGTAGTCAGACCGATAAAGAAGTATCTTGAGAGAAGTCCACATACTGTAGGATATTAGATTAGCTCCACCTAAAGGCAGGTCTGTACATCACGAATATACTTCGCACCACCTCTTCGGATATGCCAAGTACCAATAAGACAGCTGTCGCAATGTCCGAACAATGCTTATGGCCAAAGTCTAATCTTTAACATGATGCTTGCTTGATGTGAGAAGTCATATATCTCGTGTCCCTAATGAAGGGCATTGTACGAATGTTAGGCATGCAATGAGACAAGGAGAGTCGCAACAACCAGACATGTATGACTACTGCAGAAGGTTGTGGAATGCTCCTCTTCATTCTCACAACTTCTGCAGTGAAGTAAAAAAAAACTTCTGGTCGAGGATCAACACTAGGTTTTTACTTCTCATTGGTCGAATGTGATGCTCAGCAACTACTGGTTCAGCAACAGCTGGTTTTCGTCGAATCTCAATGTTCGATAGTCTTATAAATACTGACACTGGTAACCTAACCTAATGATATTCCAATAGATATTTAGTTGTTTTCACAAAGTCATCGATCATAATGACCTTCTGTTTGTCACTCCCTTGCCACATAGGGTTTATAGTATACAAGATTTTAAATGTCTGTTGAGGCCACGAATAGCAGAATTATCATCGGGATACAAGAACTGATGAGTTTTCATATAAAATGTATATTTTCATTACTCAACTGGCAAACAAAGTACCCGTTCGAACTATTGAAGTGATGAAATTTCTTTGGTCACAATAAGTCCTCGTCAAGTTACAATAACATTATTCATTCTTCAACTGCCAAATAAAGTACCCGTTCGAACTATTTGTGTCTTCGGAGGAATACAAAATTGTTCTTTTTAAATTGAAGTAATGAAATTTCTTTGGTCATAACAAGTCCTCATCAAGTTACAAAAACTCCCCGTCTAAAGGGGTCATAACTAGTGGCGTTCATTTGAATTGATAGAAATGAAAAAGGCCAATTGATCTTTAAATTAGAAATATATTTACCCGAAATCTCTTATGTGTCCACTAAGTTTTTCTTTTTACAAATTCTAATATTGATTTATCTTATCTTTCAGAAATGATAAAAATAATCAACATCCAAATCATACGTACTCAACCACTGAGCAAGCGAATTTAGAAAACGGCGACTACCTGTTGATGGTGAATAATTGCGCCGATTTGTTGAGTAATTTCCGTATGAAGCACAAACCCGATGACTGTGAGAACAACTCCTAGTGTGTAACAAAATGTAAACAACAACAAAAAAAAATGTGAAACTGAACTAAAACTATAAAACAAAGGAAAAACAAAAGCAAATCGAAAACAAATATTAAAATAATAACTTAAACTTAAATTACCACTAAACAAAATTATTAAGATAAATTTACATTTAAATACAAATATTAGTAGCTAACAATGTTTTTTTTTTATTATTATAATTATAATTACTATTACTACGATTATTATTAATATTAATTAATTAATTGTAAAATATTTAACTAAAATATATTATTTAACAAACAAAAAAAAAAAACAATAGTAATATTTTTTTTTTGTTTTTTTTGTAAGAAAAGGCGATGAATGGAAACTAGAGTAAAAGAAGAAAAAAAAGGATGAAAGAAGATAGGAGAAAGCGCTGCGATTTAGAATTTTTGTTGGGTTATAAAGGGTGGCAGAAATAAAATAAAAAAAACCGAAACCCCCCCCCCCTCCCTGGATGTTTTGGAAAAAAGTTCATGCAAAGGGGTTTTGGAATATATGGCATTTGTTTTTTTAGTAATAATTTTTTTTTATTTCTGAATAGAAGAAAAACTGTGGAAAACAACGCTTGTTTTGTTATAAACTAATTTGTTATGTTACGTTTTTCTTTGCGATTTTTTTTATTACATATGTATGTGTGTTTGTCTAGATTTTAGTTACAGTTTTTTTTATATTATTATTAAATATAATCACTACATGTACGTATGTATTTGCAGAAATGATCAATTAATCAAAGTAAATTAATTTACAATCAAAATGAAAATTATATTAATCCTATAATTGACTAATGTTTGTTTTCCCCGCTCCGCCCCCACACAACATTGTCCCATTATTTTAAGATTAAGACTAGTGTATAATTTCCCTTTAAGTACATTACGCATACATACATACATACATATATCTTAATTAAGCTTTAGCTACAATCGAGTTAGGGAATCAAAAACTCTGGATATTGATATAGTAAAATGATTCGTTTAATTTCAAACTAATAATAATTTCATTTTTTTTTTACAATAATTTTATATTTGATTTTTATTTTTATGTTGTTTTAACATTTGAATTGGATAGCAAATGTCTTTTCATTTTGAAATGCAGCGCCTTATTAGTTTATTAAGCTTAAAACATTTAAGAATGGCCAAAATATATAATTAATCTAAAAAAAAAACATTTGATTTCGGAGAAATGTGGTTGAAATGAGTGCGTGTATACAAGAGGTCGACACGGAGAGAAATGGGGTTTCAAAGTGATGGGAAAAGCTGAGCTCCTCCATTATAAATCCACCATAATATTTATTTGAATTAGAGAAACATATGGTAACTTTTGATGAGCGTTTTCTTTGAATTTAATAAAACATTTTTAAAAGTTTCCAACTCAGACATTTTTAGCAATTTGTGTGGAGTTGCTGTGAACTACAATTTAATTTTCTGAATGACTTGCTTATCCTCTACAAATCTTCTATAATCTTATTAGTCGTTCAGAGACACATTGAAGATTATTCACATTATCAAAAAAATATATTGCGTAATAATCAAATATCTTTTAATTTTATTTAATCTCTAATAATTTTAGAGAAGTGTGAAAGTTATTCGATATAAAAACCTTTGAAGAGAGTTATCATTTTTCTTTATAATATCAACTATTAAAAAAACAAAATTTTTTAGAAAAAAAAAATGATGAACTTTTGCGACAGAAACATTAAACATTTTGTAAATACGCGTTTTTAATAAAAATGCTTTAGAAAAATATATTTTTTTGTGATCATATGTGGGAGAAAACATATTGAATTGTGTAATTGCTTAATTTTTTGATGCTTTATATAATAAATTCATAGCAAAAAATATGAGTTCACCGGGTAGGAAGCATGCGATCGGCAATCGCCAAATATTATGCGATGGCGATCTCTGTGACACCAATTTTGCGATTTCAAATCACAATCGCAAATTTTAACAAAATGCGATTGTCAGGCCATGGGCGTATATGTTTTCAGTCAATCGCCCATGTCCTGACTAACGCATTTTGCTAAACTTTGCGATTGTGATTTGAAATCGCAAAATTGGTGTCACAGAGATCGCAATCGCCATCGCAATTCTTGGTGAACTGATATTTTTTTTTGCTTCGAATTTATTTTAAAAGCATAAACGATGCACTTCCACAATCTAATATGTTTTCACCCTATATAACACAAAAAATATATTTTTTTCAAACAATTTTTATTTTTATATTCTTGGTGAACTAATATTTTGTATGTTTTCACCCTATATAACACAAAAAATATATTTTTTTCAAACAACTTTTATTTAAAACGTGTATTTAAAAAATGTTTAATGTTTTCATTAGGTCCACGGTGCAGAAGTTCTTAATCTTTTTCTAAAATTTGGTAAAGGGGTAAAACGCGTGACGTGTATGATAGGAAGAATATTTGTTGGCCATTCGCAAATCGCATGTGATTTCACAATCGCACGATTGGCGAATATTTGAATTCGATTTATTTTCTAGCTCCCTTTCATTATGAGAAATCTTTGAAATGGAATGCTAAAGCATTTTTTTCTCAGCTGCGATGAAATAATTTTTTGTACAGCCTTATCCATTTTCTCAAAGCGAATATTTGTGGTTGCTTTTCGCAGCAACCCACAGACATTTGTCGCTTAATTCTTTATGTATTCAAAAAACGTACCTCACAGAAAATAGTCTAGTAGGGTCAAATCACACGAACGTGGCGGCCAATTGTCAGTCCTAAAACGTGAGATTAATTAATACCCAAACTTGCCTCTCCATTTTCTACTACCTGTCTCCATTGACTGTAACGACAATTTGCCGACGAAAACATTTTTCACAGACTACGTATTTTAATAATAAAACTTAATAGTGTGCCAGCGTTGTACATTTCAAAGTCCCAATTCACACTAGACAATTTGACTTGCGGCAATTTTTATGAATCCCTTTTGAATTTGCCTCATGTGTTCACACATGAAAATTCTCTTTCGTCAATTTTTGTTTTCGTTATTGACTTTTCAAATACTAATCACTATCAAATTACGAAAAACACATTTCCATTTCCCTTACCTCTCTTTTCTACAATCTGAGAATTTCGGCAATTAAAACACAATAAAAAATCAACTTTTATCTAAAATGTATTGTGATTACACCCCTCTCTATTACAATTGGAACCACAATTTTGAACCAAAAACCATGTTGGCATTCGGTCAGTCTATAAGCAACTCTTTTTTCGTATTAAAATTCTTACAAATCCTAGAATGCGAAATCCAGTTCTAGAAATCGATTTACCCACATTTTTAAGAATGCGCCCGCTATTGTTTATCTACCATCTTGAATGTAAGGAGAGCTTATAATATAGTAATCAGCCATTTGTTTTCCGAAAAGCTCTATCATAGCTACCATATGAAAAATATGTACCTGACGTTTTTCGTAAAGATGCTACAGTGTCTACGATACAGTTTAGCATTGGCTTGTATCTGTATTTTCTATATTCACAATATTTGTTCTTTGCATTTATTGATTTCTATAAGACACAAAAGTGGTCTCATATTTTTTAGCTTTGATTTACTGAATCGATTTAGAAATAATAATTCTAACAATTTATCAAGTGCAACAATTGGCATTTTTTTAAAAATTTAAAAAATTAATAATAGTATAAAATTACATAATATTTATAACGATCAGCTTTACTGCAATGAGTCACTTCTACAATTTGTCTAAAGTATTTTTTTTTTTCACTAAAACTATGAATGTTCTGCACTAGGAAATAAGGGTATTGGAGGGAGGAATCTTGAATTTGAGAATGTCATAGCTGATAGGAAAAGCATATGCACTATTTACGGTTTAACTATTATGTTTGACTATTGGACACTTTTAAGTTTGTTTTATTATCGATTTTTTTAATTATTGAAATTTTTAAATCCCTTTCGTGTTTTTCCGTATGGCAGTATGGGTCTTCATTACTCAAATTCTGAGGTTATTACTAAAAAAATGTATTTTCTTCGAAAAAATTCCAATTACAGACATCTAGAGTTTGGAACGTCTGCCCCCTGCAAAGACTATACCACGTCGTTTGCTGAACATTTTCAAGAGGGTATTAAAACAGTATTTATTTTAAAAAAGTAGGAATTTATTTTGAAAAACCAAACCCTTTCAAATATTACATTTAGACATCTAGAGTGTGTAGCCGAACTAATAGGTCAAAAAAACGTCTGTATGGTCTCTGATTTAAATTGCCAATATTTTGACCGTTAAATTCCTGTCTACACCAATTCATTGTTTAAAACCTCATCAGGGCGCTGTATTGAACTTTTGAATGTCCACGCTGACATAGTCAGGCTTATTGGTTATGGTCATAATTCTGTTATATAGGATAGAAGGAGGAAGAATGTATTTTTCGGATTGTCAAATAAGGTTATATAATATGTTCGATACGATAATATTTCCACATCGTCGTTTTACATAAAAACTGGCATTTCACACGAACGAACTTAGTATTGGGATACCATTTCTGCTGGTACCATAGACGTTTTTAACCTTTAACTGAGGAGGTGGTGGTAAATTTTACACTTTTTAAGTCCAAAAAATTCACCTCATCAGTTAAAGATTAATAGCAGTTTCGTCGATATTTGATAATAATAAGAAATGTACATGAAATCATTAATGTTGCCCTGTCAACGAGGAAATAACTAAAACCACCTGTTGAGCAAGAGCGTGTAAAACAAAAATGTTTACAGTGTTGGCCTCAAATGTTTTTTCTCCAGAAATGTCCTAGTCAGGTAGTGAATTTCCAAGAAGAAAGAGAACCTATGTACAGATTCGAAATCAATTATGTGCAATGGGTTTTGTAGACTTTTTTTGTTCGTTTTATTTCCACTTGCCGATCCACATACACATTTCAATCACTTGTACAAAGACCATTCAGAGGGCAGACGTGGCAAATCGTTTTCTTATGCATTAGTGCGGAAGCACACATCAGATGTCATGGCACCATTTCAAAGTTTTACGAAGAAGATTAGAGAAAATACTGGGTTTGTGCTGACAAGATATAGCAGACGTCTTATGACGTCTGTGTATTAAATGGTCTTTAACTTGTACAAATTTGTGTTTCTGGGTTTTCTTAAATTTTTTTTGAAACCAAAGAACATCACGTTTATAATTTTCACACAGGAAATTTTTAATCATTTCGCTCTGCAAACTCATTTCCCCTTGTGGGCCAACGTGCGCGCACCTTTCACACAAATTCCACAATTCTCTTAACTTACTAAACTAAATTTTCTATATTGAAAAGAAAATGAAAAAAAAAACAGAAAAGGTAACAAAATTGTGGTAATTTCTAATCACAACTATTTAAAGATAGACTTAATTCGTAACTTGTATGAGTAAAACAACCACAACAATATGAACTTATAAACTAAATTTACTTATACAAAATTACATATTTTTAATCAACACAATTTATTTCCCTATCTCTCTCTCTCTCTCGTTTCAAATGATGTATAATTACTGGAAATATAAATAATTCATATTTTTATTATTTATAATAAATACTTATATTTAATAAATATATACATACATATACATATATACACACACATATGCATATATGAAAATACTTATATATAAATAACATCAAATCTACTAATAAATTTAATTGTACTCTAACTCAAATGGATAAACACAAGAAAACAACATGAATATTATAAAACAAAACAAAAACTACAATTATTACTATGTAAGAGGATGAAAACAAAAATAATTTTAAACTGTATTTGACGAACAAATTAAAACAAAACAAAAAATCAACCACTAATTTTATGGAAAACAAGAACATGGAAAAAAAACAATATTTACATTACAAAACAAATCAACAACAACAAAAAATCATATAATAAATAATACATTTTTTGCAAGAATACTATGAAGTTTTCTTTTTTATTCGTAGTGGCGAAATTGCCAATTATGTTGTAGGCTGAGGTACATAGTAGGGTGGAGTGAAAACATGCTTTTTTTTAATTTGAAAAAGTTAACCTCGGAAAGAGATGTAGTCTGGGGTCCTAATGAGGGGAAAAATAAAGAAAAAAAATTTAAAAAAATAAGAATAAGTTAAGTCGTTAATTTTTAGGATTTTTCTAAAATCAACGCCAAAATAGCGATAATTTCCAAATTTCGAGGGAGTGGCGCGACCCTAAAATTTTTTTAAAATTTTTTTCTTTATTTTTCCCCTCATTAGGACCCCAGACTACATCTCTTTCCGAGGTTAACTTTTTTTTTTTTTGAATTTCACTACACCCTAGTACATAGGTCTCAAACACCTCTGCTGCACCGCATTTACTGGGTTAACTGGTTATGCTTTTGACCTTATGATTCTTATAGGATGTGGTGGAAATATTAATCAGTCCTATTGCGGGAGACGACATCAACGTCACTTTATAACGTCGTTGACATCAATTCAATCCCAATTTGGCATTTCAATTCAATTAGGAAACTCACATGGTGTCGTAAAGTCATATTGGGAAAAACCATTTGTCAGCATCATGTTGTAGTTGCTAAATCATAATTCATAAAAACTAACTAAATTGTAAACATAAAACTGCTGACACTAAGCCACTAAGGTTATATTGCCGTAAAATAGATGTACATGAAGAATACCAACAACATGATTACAACTGTTGTACAAGGTGGCGCAAAAGTAAACTTTTTTGGCTGTAATTAAAAAAAAAATGAAAAACTTTGATTCTTCTTGTGGATTATTTTTATTTGGTCTTTTTCTGATAGGAGGATTTCTTTTGCGGCACCCGTTATAATTTCAGCACATACGATAAATAGGACACCATGTGAACTCCCTAAATGTGACGACAACGTCGACTGTTTATCGATAATTTGCATCAACACATTGTCATCACTAGTTTATTTATTTTGTTGGGAAATGTTTTTCATTTACAATTCTTATTCCGATCCGAGCGATAAAGAAAATAAACAAATTTTAAAATACTCAAGACAGGTCAGATATCTTCAAATTACCAGATGAAAAGACTGTTTTTTTTTTCTAGACGTGCACATTTTTATATTTCTTTAAAAGGTTTGAGAATTAATCCTGTACACAATAACATCGAAATTTAAAGCCGGAATCTGATCAACATTCATTTTCGCAAAACAACTTAATGGTCGACCACATTGAGATTTTTGCCCATGGATTGTTTCAAAATATTATTGGCAAAGGCTTTAACTTGTAACTGAGACACTGGATGCCTTAGAACGGACAATTACTTGGAACAGTGCTCCTTTGAAATCCTCCGGCAAGCGAACGATTTTCCACCAAACCTTCCACTCATTTTGCTGATTTGTTTGCATTTGTTACTTTAATTTTTTTCTATTTCTATAATGAAAAACAACATCAGTCAAATGGCCACGCTTATAGGACCATATCCTTTTCATGAAAATTTCCATAATCCAATCGCAAAGTTTCTACCCTATGTCCTCGATAACCTCAAGAATTCTATCTTTGAGGTCTTGAATCGACGCTGGCTTTCTTTGGCTTTCTTATCTTATCTTTCACGTGGCCCCAAAGGAAGAAGTAGCAAGGTGTTAAATCACAAGATCTCGGTGGCCAATTGTGATCACCTCTTCGAGAGATAACACGGTCCGGAAACTTTTAAGTTTTGCCAACTGTGACTGCAAGACTCGCACCATTTTTGTAGAGAATTTTAATAATTCCAATGCGTTATTGAAGTGTTTATCCTTCCATTTTTAGTAATGGCGTACTTGTCAAATGCCAAAAATAAAAGCTTCAAAAGTGACAGCTATCGAAATACCGGGTGATTCAAAATAACACCTCTTGGTGGGGAACCCAGTATAAGGAAATTGATTTAAAATTGGGGGTAAGTTTTCGGAAATATTAGATGGATGAAAAACAAAAATCCTCTGAAAAGTATGTCGATATTTCATCCACCATTAACTATAAAAGTTCTTATTTATAATAAGCAATTTATAATTGAAATGAACTGGTTGTGTTTGTCTGTGATAACATTACAACGCCAATCTCACGGAGCATATTTTGTGGCTGTAACTTAAAACACAGATTCTTGACCGAAAAAATTAAAAAAAAATCGACCATACACATTTGAAGTCTATGAAACCCTTGTTAAGATTGTCCAATTTTTCCATTTTTTTTACCAATTAATCATAACACCTAATATTACAATTTCAACAAATTTCAAACAAATCCATTGAAAAATAATTAAAATCCTTGGCTTACAAATTCAAAATTTCCCCAGGATTTGTTCTTTGGCCTGAATTCTGCACGTGTTAACGTTTGACTAAAATTTTCGGTTTAGAGGCTTCACACTAAGCTTCAAAATATATTCCGACCCGAACTCCTTAAAATTTTAACTTTTATTTGTTTCCACACTAATATATAGATGCCGCTCTAATACTTACACTGCCTTGATTCCATTTACCTTTTCTTTCATCGAAATGTATACGATTCTCAAGTGCCGTATCGCTCAAACACAGCGCGTGTTCAGACGATACGTATCACTTCCAGACTCATTATCCAGCACTTGACCAAAGAGAACAAACTGAATAGTCGTTTTTCCGTGTAAATACTCCAACGGTTAAACTACAAAGTTAATACACTCCTCTGGTCTTCTTAACCTTTCATTTCTAACATTACTTTAATTTTTTCCCATTTATATGTAAAAACCTTTTGCCGTTGGGATAGTACAAATTCACAGTTTTCGAATATAAAATCTGAGATTTCGATAGAGAGCGGAACCGGTTCAGTTATTTGCTAAGCCATATTGAGCGAGTACATCCACCGATTTTTCGACAATTAATAACAATAAAATACGCCAGATGGCGCCAGACAATGATAAATAACAGGTGGCGCAAAAGTAAACTTCCGATGTTTTCTTGGCAGTAATTAAAAAAAAATGAAAAACTTTGATTCTTCTTGTTGATTATTTAATTTTGGATCTTTTAATTTTTTTTACATCAAGTCGATAATATGATGTCATGTAAATGGCCGCCGCCACAGATGCCACTGACATTAGGGGGCCAATCGCAAAATGTATAGCATTTTCTGATAGGAGGATTACTTTTGCGCCACCTTGTATATACAATTCATAGCTTAATTCTGTTCTCGAAAAAAAAAATCTTAAAGCATCCTAAATGCCCTGAAAGGTCAAACAAAAACCGTGGGCAAAGTATGAAAACCGTCTAAACACGCTAAACATTTATATTCAAATGTAAAACCCAATTGCAAAGACAAGGAACACCATGAAGAAGTTGCATTTGTGAATTCGTACGATTGAGATGAGACGATGAGATTTTTTTTTTAATTGATTAACACTAGGGATTCCCCTATAAATGCACTACACTGTGTTAGTGATTGGGAATTAGGGTATTTAAAGGAACAAAGTTGATGTAGTGTTTGTTGGCATTAGTTTTTAATTTCAGAATGTCACAGCTGGCAGGAACAACACTTGTGGGAAGAGTAAGTATTCCACATACGAAAAGATACCCGAAGAACTGATAACTATACAGTAGCGATCAACAACCCACGTTTCGGTGATGTTAAGGATAGACAGTAGTGGTGGATAGACATTAGGGGTTGATATCCTACTGTCCTCTCCAGAAGCTGCAAAAATATTTAACATTGGTGGGTTTGAGGAACGTTTTTGTGACCTCAAACAGTACTGGGTCTGTTGGGAGCACAGTCTGACCTAACAGGGCTTAAATGAAAACCTGAAAAAGGACAGGATAGAGAACACTCCACCGTTCTTAAATGAACGCCACCAAGTCTCCAGTTGATCGGTTTCTATGGAAGCCATACTGTCGATCATTCAGAAGGCCATTAGACTCGAGATACTTCACCAGATGGCGGTTAACCACGCTCTCCATAACCTTCGATACTTCCTGTATTTATAGCCTAACATTTCTTAGTTTTTTCTTGTTTTGCAAAACGGAGGTGTGTAATCCTCAAAGGTACCAGTGACCCGTGCCAATTAAATGCACGAGTTACCACACATCCTCACACATCAACCAATCTCCTCACGGGCCTGTCGTTAGGTATTACCAAACACCATACAGAGGACAGTTCGGATGCACACTCCAGATGTCAGTAATACACATGGCACCATTTGACAGTTTTACAAAGATCGGAGAAAATACTGGTTTTATGCTGATATTCACTGGTTTTTTAGTTTCTGTAATTTGCAGCTCTTGCTCTTTCCGTGTGCCGTAGCTTCTTCAGTACTCCACTTGTTATGGTAGTTATCTCATTCAAGTTTTTGTTTTCACTCTGGTTCATGTACTCAATGCACCTGTAGTGGATCAGCCGTTGATCGAGCCTACGTCTGATATTGAGGGCAATGCAACATCATGTGTTCCGCACTTTCATCCCGGTTCACATAGGTCGGGGACATAGGAGAACAACCGTGTCCGTATGTAGTTATTTCCTATGTGTAGTTATTTCCTAAAACATCCGTGTCCTGTCCGGAACTGTGTGAGGTAATAATTAATATCATCATGTTTCCTTTGCAGCCAAGTTGAGATGTTTGTAATAAGGTTGTGAGTCCATCTACCACCTCGAGCTGTGTTCCTAAGTAACTGGCAGGCTGTAATCGAAGCCAGTCGCTCTTCCTTAGCGATGTCGATACATTGGGAACTGTGCAGCGTTTTTTTGTTTGTCATAGATTCTCTTCATTTCGCCAGCCAGGAGCATTGGACAATTTTCCTGGGTGGGGCTATAGCCCGAGTTGCTGGTACAATGTATCTCTTTCGAAACCGGCAAAGCTAGGGGCTTGCTGCGAGTTACGCCTATGGCCAGGTGGTCAATAGGTATCAGATCCGCTACGACTCCAGCAGTCTCCTCAGATGTTGTTCGGAATCCACTCAAATGTAGTGAACTGAGTGTGTCTGTCGACGTCAGCTTTCTCCTCGCGGAAAGGACCCCAGCCAAGATCGGAACTGCGTAGAGGATCACCGAGTTGATCACTGTGTCCAACAGTCTTCTACGTGCTGGTTTGGGTTCTCCAATATTAGGAATCCTGGCCAGCGATGCTTGGGTTCTAGTAGCGTTCTTGCTCACATATTGGTCCTTGAAGCCAAGTTTGTTGCCAACAATGACACCAAGATATTTAAGGCATGGGTTTATCGCTTGGTTTGGTTTCCCACTCTTACCTCCATAAATTGTATTGTACTAATACTTCGATTTGTGTCCCGCCAGTTCCAGACTGTCTGACACCAGTCACGCCTGCACCTGGGCAATAGCTTTTTTGGACGCGTATTGAATTTGCTGGATATGATTGGTTACCGTAACTAAAGCGATATCGTCGGGAAATCCGATAAATTTCACTATGGGTGGAAGACATAGTGGTAGGACTTCGTCGTACACAGCGTTGCCGTTGACTTTTTTCAAAAAGTATCACAAAAAGTATCATTTTCAAAAAAAAAATACCAAAAAAAGGTATCATTTTTAAAAAAAAGTATAAAACGTTTTAAAACGATTTTTTTATTTAAAAATTACTTCAAATTAGGTACAAAGTAAGCACAACAATAAAACAAGGTAAAAAATACGAATTCACGTAAAGTAACAAAAAACAAAAATAATAATACAATAAAACATTAAATAAACATTAAAACTAAAAAAACAACTGTCAATGAAAATTTGGCACTTATGTACTTGGTAATTATTTTTTGTAATTTTTTTTCGGAATTTGTCAATTAATTTCTGGTTTGGCTTCCAATCTTCTAAATCAGTATCTACCAAATTAAGAGCTGATAGTCTCTCATTACAGGTCTGAACTTTGAGTCTATTTGTTAGCTTATTTTTCATAAGAGAAAGTTTTGAAAAAATACGCTCAGCGCAAGCACTGCTGTGTGGCAGCGTAAAAATATATAACACAAATTGATTTAATGTAGGGAACAAGGGCTCGTTGTAGGAATTTTTCTACTTTCCCCCAAAACTCCTCAGCATCCCTAATTTGGAAAAGGCGCTCCCATGTTTTTTCTTTTGTTAAAGCCTCCAAAGATTGATATTCGCTCACAAATTCATCTGCATCTTTAATTTTATAATTAAATTCAGAAATTAAATCGAAATAATTTATATCAACATTTGAGTTGATCATGGAGGGATGTAAAAACAAAAAGTATCAAATTTTGTATCAAAAACAAAAAGTATCAAAAAAGTGGCAAGACCCAAAAAAAGTGTCATTTTGATACTTTAGTATCATCAACGGCAACGCTGGTCGTACATAATGTTATAGAGCAAGGGTCTGTTCCTTTTGATACTCATGCAGTGATGCTGTATTGCTCAGTTCCGTTTTCACTATCATAGATCAGCCTACGGCTCTTAAAATAGCTCGTTATTATTTCAACGATATTCCATGGGGCTTTCTTGATGTGGCTCCAATTATATTATCAACTATTAT
The DNA here is from genome assembly GCA_958296145.1 of Hydrotaea cyrtoneurina. Lineage (NCBI taxonomy): Eukaryota > Metazoa > Arthropoda > Insecta > Diptera > Muscidae > Hydrotaea > Hydrotaea cyrtoneurina. The sequence goes on along the minus strand of OY282514.1, from coordinate 41,556,822 downwards.
TGACTTCATTCCTGTCTTTTGGATGGTTCTGTCAGAGTACACAACAAACTGTGTCCAGTGAAGAGACACAACTTGAACACTTCTCGAACCGAGTTGTTCTTTAATTATGATAATCGCAAATTTTGTGCCAACAAACGAACAAATTGTAGTATAACGCTAAAGTGCACATTAAATCCAAGAAATATTCACAATAAATGATAAAATTTTTCTGGGGAGTTCTTGAAATGAATACAATGTTGAAATCATCTGTTTTACAGTGTGACATTCTACACAGTCGACTGGCGAGAGTTGGAGGCAACACTTTGACTACCTATGTGAGACTACCTATCTATCGTTTGTTTCTCTACAGACTCTATCACTCAGTATGGGTTTGAAAGTGGCTACATTCATACGGATTCTAGTTCGGCTGGAATCTGCGTATTTATCCCAGGTCGCGCTGGCTCCTCTTTTCAATAGTTCCCTGGTATGTCCCAAAAAAGATGCATTACGAACTGCTGAACTTTTTTTGTTAAAATAGTTGCGGCAGTCTAAGACTAAAGTTGAGTTCAGAAAGACATAATCCGGCGTTTTAAATCCAGAGAATATGTTTATCCCTACAGTTGTGAGCATCTGCGATTCTGCTTCATTAATGATCAAAATCTCAGCCTAGTAAGCACTGTATTGTAGTCTCCTATCAATATTTAGCTCTAGGTTTTTGGAGTCGACCCAAAAACCTCCTTGACAATTGAAGTCTTGTACCAATCCTACATTTCGTAGTGTATGGTACTTCTAATCGAACAGTGGTTCAGCCAGAGTGTAGTCAACGATACCTGTTTTACCAGAGATCATGTTAATTACAGTAGTTCGGCAACTGCGTCAGCTGTCAAACCTAATCCGGTTGCCATCGTACTGTGTCTACTTTTACATTACTTTCACGTTAATGTATTTGAAAATAATTCCAAATGATGGCCATGTAACTGGGTTAACCCTTTAAATATTATCCATTTACTTTCTTGGAAGTCGCGACGTAAAGCACCATCATAACCCCACAACAACCCCACCCCTCCCCATGGTACAAACACAGTAACTTAATTCAATATTGACTCAAGTTAATTGATGCCAACCAAGCTCACAAACAACAAACATAAACTTATTACAACAACAACGGCATAAATAACAACAACAAAATAGGTATGCCAGTTAAACTTGGTTAACTGAACAATTGCCGTTGATGTACCTTGTGTGGGTGAATATCAACCATTCCCCGCCCCCCCCGTTAAATATACGCAACATTTAACTCATTTGACCTCAAGGTTCAATGTTTTCCAAACAAGCGAACAGCACAGGGCGAAGGACGAACGACTACCATTTAGGGGAATGGTATAAGGGGAGGGGAGAACGGCTAATGTGTTGAGGTATTGAACTAATTTCCCCCCCATTCCAGCTGCTGGCTGGTGTTTCGAAATCGATTAATCTTCAGTCCTTGGGGGAAATGGGGATTTTGTAAATTTTAAAATGTCTCCCTTTTAGGTTTTTGCAAGTTTGCTGGTCAATTGTATCGTGCTGTGCTAGGCTGTTCGTCCTTTCAGGACACACACAATTGATATTTATTGCAGCATATGTGGAACTTCCTCCCATTCATTGTGCTCGAGGGCAAAATATCCCGAGGCAAACCCATGGAAGAGATGAAGAAATGGCACTGGGAACATTTTTCTGGGGGTTAGGAATTTACAGCGAAAGTTTTTTTATTTTTCTTTTTATGGTGGCAAGTTTTAATGCAACCATTGTGACAGGCAATTAAAAATTTGCGTGGTTTGGGGTAATTTTGAGTTAAATTAAATCGTAGACAATGAATACGTTGTATACGATCTAGCGTGGAGGACGACCGAAATTGGCTTTGAAGCGTGGTTAACACGATATTATTTTGTTTTTAAAATAATCAAATATTCACTGAGCCAGTCGATAAAGCTAACCTTTGCAAAGAATTCTTCTTTCTTTGGAATTGAATTTATTAATAGAAGCTCATTTCAGCGATTAAGCAGCACTGTCTTATTTCAAAATGTCAGGATTCGCAAACGTGAACGAAATCGTAAACGTGAACTTACTTATTTCCCTTAACATTCCATAAAGGAACAGACGGGGAACTTCTCTCGAATCAGTGAGCTGTGTACGATATAATTTTGTATACTCACTGACCGGGACCTACTGAATAAAGCCGGCTCCGAACGGCTAATGCTTTTCTAAAGAAGTTTTACATTGCTTGGAGATTACTCTCTTACTCGTAAAGTCGCCAACATTTACGGTGTGGAAACAGCCGCTGAAAAATGTTTATTGGTCTTACCTGGATTCGAACTTGGGTTCTTCTGTGTGATAGTCGCACACACTACATTCCACATCACGGCCGTCCACAAACGTGAACACCCTCAACAATAATTAGTTCATGTTTCCGCGATTTGGCTGTTTGTTCTGCGCTCTCAAAGGTTACGGAGGGCATGGTAAATGACCATCTGGTTGAGTATTTAGAGTCTAACGGCCCTTTTGAATTCTCGACAGTATGGCTTCCATAGAAATCGATCTACTGGAGACCTGATGGCTTTCTTTTCGAAACGATGGAGTCGATCCATTCACCGCCTTGGTGAAAGCAAGGTCGTGGCTCTGGATATTTCCAAGGCGTTCCATAGGGTGTGGCACGGATCACTCATATCAAAACTTATTGCATTTGGTGTCGGTAATACCTTTTCTCGATTTTTTGAATAGATCGCTCTATACGAGTTGTTATAAATGGCATCTCATGGCATCATAGGTTGACCTCCAAGGTTCTGTCCTCTTTCCCTCTCTATTTCCTATTTTCATTGACGACCTCTTGGGGGAGACTGTGAACCTGATCTTCAGCTCTTGCGAGTGGCAGCAACCTCTGTCATTCATACTTGTTTGACCATCGGCAAGTCCTCTGGAGGTCGAGGACAAAAGCGAACGCTGAACGACTCACTTAACCGCGATTTGGCGACGATTTGGCGATTGAGGCCAAATGAACAGAGTAGATTTTAATGCACCCAAGACCCAGTGCACTTTGTTGTCCCACAAACATTCCACTGATACAGCATCGTCGTCAATCTCAATGGGTAGCGTAGATATTGACGTATCAGATATTCTTGATGTGCTGGGCATGAAGATACAGGTTGATGCTCGTTGGGATAGCCATTTATTCGCGCACAGTTTTAAATACTAGCATACTAGTTATTTGGAACTTTGAAAATGGACATTTTCAGGCTCCCAACCTAGACTGTTGACCCAAACACCACACATTTTTCTTGAATGAACGTTTAGTGTTCGATTAGTCCTCTCTTGTCTGAAGGATAGTCTTTCAATTTGTCACTATTTTTTGGAGTCACATCTGCAATTTTAATTCCAGTAACAACATAAACATCAGCTTAAATTTCATCTGCTGATTTTAATTGAAGTTTCTGTGGCCATTCAAAATTTGTGATTCTTAAACCAAAAAAAAAAAAAATCTGCCTAAATTTCGCATACTTGGAAATGAATATTTTGTTTAGTCTGTTTTCCAAACACTCAAACTATTTGTATTCGTAGATGTATGTATGTATGTGTGTTCATATGTATAAATACCTATCTATTCAAACGTAGAGGAATTTCCAGCAACACCACCACTTGATGAGAAACCCATGTGTTAAGTGTGCCAAAAATGCATGGAATCTTGAACATTTGAAATCACCAAAATATGAAATTTTTTTTTTTGGCAAATTGTAACCAAAAATATGAAAACTATTCAAAAACTACACAAGTACGAAGGACTATTCAAAAATTAATGAAAGCACGAACGAACGAACGTTGTTTTTAAAAAGTATCGCCAACTAAAATTTGTGTAATCAAATACTTGCAACAGCAACTTGAAAATGTTGCTCGAGATACTTGAGCATCGGCATCGTGAATGGCGAGAGTTTGCACAGTGGTTTGAAATCCCAATTGTGTGGTAAATTTATGATGGATTTAGAATTTTAATAATGTGTTACAGCTAGAGATGACAATAAAAAATAATAATTGGTTAATTAATTAATTGATATTTTCAACATAAAATTAAATATATTATTGACTTAATTTTAAAATTGTCTCTAAATGATTAAAAACATACATTTAAGCCAATTTTTATTAAAATTTGTTTCAGACAAGGAAATGTCTACAGCAAAAGTGTTAATGCAGTTCAATAGCACTATAATAGCGAACTCGGAAAACGCAAATTTTAAAAAATTGGCCAGACATTTTAACAATGTTTCACAGATCAGGCCAGTAACAATGTGGGAAATCTAAAGGCCGATCTTAAAATATTTTGGCTCGCTGAATCCAAATATATCTTCGGAAACTTCTTTTTGCGTTTCGGAGATATAGGTCCCGAAATGTTTGAAAACGTGGAAGAAGATTAGTTGATCATCAGAATGTGTACATTTTTGATGTTTAGAACTACCATAACTCTGTACATTTAAAAATACGGCCTGAATTGCGGCCCGACTTCATTTTGATGTTGGCATTGTTTTAGGAAAAACATCGGATTTTTATTGAAGACCAAAACTCAGGGGATGCCCGCTATAAATGCAATGCACTGTGTTAGAGGATCAACCGGCCGCTTTACAACAAACTGACGAGAGTCCCTAGAAAGCCTTTAGATAGTAAAGGAACATTTTACAAAAAACCAAAGACTTATATCATGATTGCTTTTTTCAAATAATTAACTGGCCTTTATATATTCAATTTTTCAATGGGTTTTACTATAAACAAATTATTTTAATACGTTTCAACACTTTTTGTATTAACACTTTTTTCGCGAAACGGTTTTGACAAGCTAATGAAAGAACGCGTGCACAGAACAAATAGCTTTAAGCTTGCGCAACACATAAAGCTACAAAATTCCAAAAACCGCAGGTCAAACAAATCAAAATAGCGGGACTTAGAAGCATATAAGCGCAATGTTGCAATAGGAAACACCGGGCATAAAAGGATTAAAATATTTATAGAACAGTGATTTACATCCCACATTACGGCGATGCTGCAGGGAGACAATAGAGGTAGATACCCTACTATCGCCTATCATCACCACCGCTCTCCTCTGTACACGTTCCAGAAGCTGCAAAGATGTCTTTGGAGCCCCTGCCGATATATGGGATTTATATTCCATTTTAGGCCGAATGTAGATGGTGTAAATATTTACGAGATCAGATGGGGTGAAGTATTTCTGGCACCGCTTTAAAAAGCCTAAACACTTGAATGCTTCTTTCGACACTTCCAATAAGTGGCTAGACCAACGAGCATCATCCTGTATCTTCATGCCCAGCACATCAGGAATATCTGATACGTCAATATCTACTCCACCCATAGAGATTGACGACGATGCTGGACCAGTGGAATGTTTGTGTGACAACAAACAGCCCTGGGTCTTTTGTGCATTAAAATCTACTCTGTTCATTTGGTCCCACTCGCCAAATCGTGGTTGAGTGCGTCATTCATTGTTCGCCTTTTGTCCACGACCTCCAGAGGACTTGGTCGATGGTAAAATGAATATGAATGACAGAGGTTTCTGTCATCCACAAAAGACTAGATAGGTTTCACAGTCTCCGCCAATAGGTCGTCAATGAAAATAGGAAATAGAGAAGGTGAGAGAACAGAACCTTCTGGCCCTCCTGCGGTCACACTAGGCTCATTGGATGAGACCCCATCTATAACAAATCGTATAGAGCGAACTAGGACACAACTCGATATGAATCAAGAGAAGTTTTTACCGACACCAAATGTAATAAGTTTGGATATGAGTGCTCCGTGCCGGACCCTATTGAACGCCTTGGAAATATGGAGAGCCAGGATCATCAATGCGGTGAATGGATCGACTCCAGTAGATGAGATTAAACGAAAATCGTACAGTATACCTTTCTAAAGGCCGTTAGACTCTAGATGAATGTATTTGTAGTATTTGTAGCCTCTCCTTTCTTGGGGATCGGCTGAACATTGTTAAGTTTCCAATGTAAGGTATAAATTCCACCACTATACTACATGTTGAAAAGATTGCACAATGGACGACCCAGGACAATTGCTGAAATACCATCCGGACCCAGAGTTTTATTTACGTTGAGTTTTTTTATTCTCGTCGTAGCTGTAGGACATTTGTGTACTACTATAGCAAAGTCATCGATACTTCAGCGCAAAGCCCATTCAAAATATATGGGTCCATCTAAAGGAAATGGTTGGAACCAGGTCTTCTAAGATTAAAAGTTTACCAGAATGTACCAAAGTGTAGACGACATCAAACAGTCGTTGATGTACGATGTGTAGACCCCAAGTATGAGAACTTAAATAACTAATAAATTCAATATATTCCAAATGAGTGGTTTTTTAATTTCGTTTCGATTCTTCTCTTTTTAGGTAATTTTTTTAAAAATATATTTTAGTTTTTGGAATATGTGTCAATCGAAATAATGCAAAGAATTCAACAAAAATAATGTATTTGGTTTAGAAATAAATTTTCCAAATCTTGACAAATCTGTGAATAATGAAATAGGAAAAACTACCGATTTGTACTTACAGCGTCTCAGTAATGACGTCAATCCTGAAGCTATATCTCTACTAGACTGCACTGATGAAACCAGAAGACTGAAACGATTTCATATTTTCGATTTACCTTTTCGTAATTAATGCAAAATAGGAATTCGACCTTAACATAATTTACATAAAAAAAATATTGTATATAATTGAATTATTTGGATATATTTAAGCATTCTACACAGAAAAAACATATTTTTGAAATCAATTACGAAGTTTGTATGGAATTCGTCAATTCAATTACTTTTTTAATTGATTTTCTTCCAATTACAAAAGTTGTGAATTCAATTACTCAAATTTTAAATAAGTAATTGATTTTTTTTACTATTTTTTACATGGATTTCACCAAGAATTTCTAAGTTCAATTACAACATTAATTGATATCCAAGCTTAATTTCAATTACGACAGTAATTGAATATTTTTGGCCCGTATTTTTTTCTGTGTATATCTTGAGAATAACGTTTATGTTATGTAGCTTGATGGAGCTTCACAACCAATGTAATTATTAGCAAATATCTAACAAATTGACTCATTGTTTTATATAAAGAAATTAATGAAAACAAAAATCTTGACAAACTGTATGTATTACCAATCTATGTTGACACTTCGGATCATACGTACATCCAATACACGGACAACATGCCCTCAGTCTATCACAACATAAGCAATTTGATTGTGTGTTTTATGATGCGGGTACAGCCAAGTCGTCGTATGTTAGGACCTCAAAACAGGTAGGGATATTCCTGGTGCAAATCCGCAAGTCAGGGACCTTAAAACATTAATTTATGGTGGAGTCCTTTTTTCCATCCTTTTTTCTGTCTTTACGGTAGTTTTCCGGAGATTGTACGCTTCAATCATTTCCAACGTTCTTTGGGTGAACACGCCGTACTTGATGGCTCTTTCATCTCAATATTAACTTAAAGATAATAAATTGATTGATTACTAGTTTACTTTCATATCATAATGAACCTGTCATGCGACAAGCTCGGTACTGACTCCTAGTCCCCTATGATTTGGTATGGGATTAACATCGAATCCTCTTTTTTTTTTAAAAAAAAAAGATGAATCTTAATATATATTTACCCTCGACACTGATTCACTGATACACTGATACACTGATTCCCTGATTCACTGATTCACTGACTCACGCAGTACGTAGGAATTTAAATAGGCATTCTATAATAATTCTATAAATAATAATAATAAAAAAAATAATATTTTTTTTTGTACAGAAATTGTGTTTTCCCCAAATTTTTTTTTTACCAAATTTTTTTTTTTTTACAATTTTTTTTTTCAACAAAATTTTTTTTTCAACCAAAATTTTTTTTTTCAGCAAACTTTTTTTTTCAACAAAAATTTTTTTTTTCAACAAACATTTTTTTTTCAACAAAATTTTTTTTTCCACAAAAATTTTTTTTTTCAACAAAAATTTTTTTTTCAGCAAAAATTTTTTTTCCACAAAATTTTTTTTCCCAATTTTATTTTTTTCGAAATTTTTTTTTACAAAATAGTTTTCGCAAAATATTTTTTACAAAATTTTTAAAATTAAGTAACAAATACTTTCTCAAGCAAATTAACGGGCGCCATAGGCGCATTACAACTTACTAGTTTGAAATAATCACGCAAACATTGGCCATAGCCTGGAAAAAATAGACATTACAAAATAAGCGTCCCGGTAGGCGAGTTGGTAGCGCGCTTGCCTATCAGCGTGGGGTTTGTGGGTTCGATTCCCACCAGAGGCTTTGGTCTGTCGCTGCAAAAATCTAGCCATATGCTCTGTGTCACCCGGTTAACCCTTGGACCCAAAATTAGAATATAAATTTACTTTGTATTGTAATTTAAAAAAAAAATAAAAAAACAGAAATCCAAAATAAATGACTATTTTTGGGAAGGTACAATACCCTGATATATATTTCATCCCTGGAATTTGTTGGCCATTCCCCTCCAGTTTGCAACATATTTCATTTATTCGTATTCACTGTGCGATGCTCCATGCCAAGAATGGCTCCCGCCAAAGGATATTTATTAATTTGAAGTGATGGATCTGTACAATGTCAGGAAGACCGCGCTTAGAGTCTATTTAAATTTTGGTCTGACATTTGATTCAGAAGATTCACTCTCTCGCTGTGAATACCATTCTGCCACTACCCGCTACACGGAAAAGCCCATGTTGATACAATTATGCTAAGGTGTGAATAAGTTTTTAAGAACCTTTAGAGCGTTTGGCAGCGGGGGAAATGTGAATGCAATGGCAAAGGACTCCCCCCAAAAAACCTCAACCTCCGCTATGGATGTCGAACATACTTAATCCTACCTTTCCGTGTCTATATGTATGTGTGCGTGTGTTTTTCGTCCTTTGTCTCTATGGGCTTTTTTGTTCGCAAACAAATTGTCAACTGTAACTGTGTAAAAACTCTTAAGGACATTATGTGCTGCTGCGAATGATGTCAGCGGTGGGTAGGAACAATGAGGCATTCATCCATCGCCTGATCTTATTCAGCATCCATGATGATGAAACCTTTATTCTGTCCTCATGCCACCATCGCCATCGCCAACACCCCCAGCCCCGGCCAGGACGTATCGCACTATTCGAGTGTTTGTATTCGAATTTGTTGAACCGTCATAATTGATCCGTATTATGTTGACATGAATAACTTTGAATGAATGACGAAGAGAGGACATGTTCATGTTCCTTTGTACCGGTATGAACATCATTTGTACGTATTCACATCGTGCGCCTCACCGCTGTGGTATCTTTTCAGTCGGCTGCCATTCTTTCCGTTTCTGTTTTTGTTCTGTTCGGTTCATTTTTATTCGCATTCAGGCTGCTTTGCACGGTTTTTGTACGTGAATTATTTTGTACTTATTAAAGGTGACACTTTGGTAATTTTGTTACAAAAAAAAAAAAAAAAACTCCAGAGAAGAAAAGAAAGAAGAATGTATTAATGAATACCACGTTGTCGCCATCGCCGTCATCATCTTTCCTTTCTTCTATTTTAATAAAATCTAATGAAAAGTTCTATGGGAAAAGGAAGCGATGTTAAGAAGCTATTCCTTTTCATCGTTCCTTTGAAATGCGAGCATACTCCACATGATTATCACTTATGTATGGAATATTTTCATTTTTCTTTCAATACAAGCACAAATTCTTTTTCCTTATGTATATTTTCTGAAAATTGTTACACACTTATACAAGTACATAAATATGTTTTCAACAATAAAGAACAACTAAATATAGACTTCAAGGAATACTTCTCCGCAATATGAAGGATCCCACAATCGACACATTTACTTTGCAGTTATGACCATGCTGATGAACGCTGATTCGTGTAAAATTGTGGATCCACTGGGGTCCTCAGTCTATCCACAGAAGTGGTTCTCAAAAGAAACCAGTACAAATGGTCTTAAGGTTTAACGGAACCTATTGTTGCCTCCACCATGGAAAGAACTTGTTGAACATGAACATGTCTGGTTAAGATTAAAAACTATCCAGGAATCTGTTAAAGACCTTGATTGTATCACTGCAAGAATGGTAAAAAGAACTACCGTAATATGAATTAAAATCCATATTATTCATTATTAATGGCATTCTGCATATTCGCTATTTCTCAAAATCATGGAAGATATCGGAAATATTGATGATTCCGAAAACCCGGTAAAGATTTGACCGAAGTTAAGTCATACCGATAGATAGTCTCTTATTGTTATTGTGAAAAATGTTTGAGGAAATTCTGCTGATGGCAATCATGCCTCCCATAAAATAATACCTGATCACCAATGTGGGTTTCGGTAGAGATGCATAACGCTCATTTACTTCAATAGTGTCACAATTCAAAATTCACTTTTTATTTGGTTGCTCAAGAAAAAGCTGTAAATCTCTTGTTGAAGTTGACTTTTGTTCTGCGTGTATTACGTCAGGGCTCTACTTTATTCGGGAAACCTTTGATTTTTCCCCCATATTTTCTATGTAAGGGGCAATTGAAAACTTTACACGGCTCTCCTGGAAAAATCGTGTTTTCAGTTGTGACACTATTGAAATAAATGAGCGATATGAAAAAAGCATTACAGTTCCTGAAGCTGTTGATGAGGTATTGCACGTCATAAAATTAGACAACTTCTGTCGAAAACCAAACACAAGCTCTTCAAGAGTTATATATTAGCTCGGCCCTTTTGAAGTACAGTCCTTTGAAGTATGATAACTGCAGGTGTCCCTCAAGGTAGTATACTGGGATCTATATTGTACACAAGATATACAGCAGATATGTCACTAGTACTAGCACAGACACTTTCACTTTTGTAGATGACACTGCCTTCGTGAGCAGTCATAAAAATGTTGCATCTGAACAACTACAGTCGCAAGTCTGATTGTTAGAATCCTGGTTAGACAAATGGAGGACAATGGTAAATGCAACAATGTGTGTGCACGTAACTTTCACCCTGAGCAAGGAAACCTGTCGACCAATTACTATTAATAGTGCTGATATTCCTCAAAAGACCATTTATTCATATTGAATCCAAAGTAACCCAACTCCAATGGCTTATCGACCGCCGGTCTACCCTAGCCTTAGAATACAAAATTGTGGTGCAGCATGTACATTAGGGTTATGACAAAATCTTAACAAAATTTCTTCATCGCACCACGCTATGGGCAATGTTGTACTGATAATAAAAATCATTTTTTTAGGTCATTTTGGTGAAAAAAGTTCACGCCCCGATTGCAATTTCTAAAACTTCCCCAAGATTAATTTAACAAAAATTCGAAATAATACGAACACAATACAATTAATAATTAAAATACTTCTGACAACAATTTCGAGACACCTACATTGACACTACGTTTTTTTATAGATAGAAGTAGAAAAAGAAACTATTTCAAATATAGTGGCCGGTACCACAAGTAAAAATAAAATCAGTAAGAAAAACAACTAAATTACAAAGAAAAACTACAATTCAAAACTTCATCGCGATCGGGGCGTGAACTTTTTTTAACGATCGCGCAAAAGTAATACATCATTTCTTAATATTTTTTCATGGTCTGTAGGCTATGCGATGAAGAATTTGATATTTGCAAAAATTGCAAATAGTCATAGCCCTAATGTACATGTACTACGACTAAGTACCGGTGCTCCTTGGTACATTCGAAACGCTAATATCTAAACATACCGTCAATGAATAAATAAATTATTGAAATGTTAAATTTTAGTCTTGGTATTTGGGCTGGCAAATACCATTAGAGAGGAACCTAGATGAGATTCAACTACTTCATAAAGAAATGTTTAACAAATAAAAATATAAGTTGCCAGCACAAGATTTCGACTTAAATAAAAAAAAATTGAATCGACAACGTTGCGATAGGTGGAAGGAATGTATCGAGAGTGTAGTATTTACAAATATTTGAAATTGTCAGCAAAGACTTGCAGTACATATAGAGCAGCAAAGTACAGACTCCACTCAAGAAGAAAGGTATGCAAGCCCAAGACTATTACACGAAGCAATATAAATCTCCATGACAAAATTCGTCCAAAAAGAATTAAGTCCTAATTTCCCGATGATTTAAATCAGGAAAGTACTCATTGCTCATCCATTGCGCAATCTTTTCGACCGTGCTGGTATCTACCCTTCACGTAGGAAAGTTGTCAATGTTCAGCCGATACCCAAAAAGGGTAAAGCTTCAAATCCTACAAATTACCGTCAAATTGCAAAATGTTCTGTGCTCTCGAAGGTTATGGAGAACATGATGAATGACCATCTGGTTAAGTATCTAGACTCTAATGGCCTTCTGAATGCTCGACAGTATGGCTTCCGTAGAAATCGATCTACTGGAGATCTGATGGTGTTCCTTTCGGAACGATGGAGTCGATCCATTCACCGCCTTGGTGAAAGCAAGGTCGTGGCCCTGGATATTTCTAAGGCGTTCCATAGGGTGTGGCACGGATCACTCATATAAAAACGTATAGCATTTGTTGTCGGCAATAACTTCTCTCGATTCATATCGAGTTTTCTCAGAGATCGCTCTATACGAGTTGTTATAGATGGCATCTCATCCAACGAGCATAGGTTAACCTCCAAGGTTCTGTCCTATCTTCCTCTCTATTTCCTATTATCATTGACGACCTGTTGGGGAAGACGGTGAAGCCGATATACTCTTTTGCAACCTCTGTCATTCATACTCATTTGATCATCGGCCAAGTTCTCTGGAGGTCGCGGACAAAAGGCGATTGGTGAATAACTCACCGTCGTCAATCGCTATGGGTGGTGTGGATATCGACGAAGAAGATACTCTTGATGTTCTGAACATGAAGATACAGGTTTATTTTCGCTGGGCTAGCCACATGACGGAACTCGAGTTCCATAAACAAGAGGAATGTTTGCTCTTCCTAATACACCATATTTTTTAATTCAAAAAACTTGTATCGATACAAATAGATACTATCATAGTAGTGCGAATATAGGACATATCGAACATGCTAATGGCGATTCCCTAATCGACAGTTTCGCAAAGAATCCAGTTTCTGGACCTAATGTTTTTAAAAATACTCGTATTAAAATTTTGATTCATATAACATTCCTCCAGTTAGACTCCCCGATGTTGTTTGTTGGCGTCCGGTTTTGAGAGTCAATGGCCCACCAAGACACAAGTCACTATGAAGTCATTGTACAGGATGGACGATGAAAGCTGCCACATTATGAAACTTACATAACTTGTTTTCTGTTATTATTTCCCGATTTGATCCTGGGTTTATCGTGAAATTGTCACAGGCATTACCTATCACACAATTTTAAATAGACACATAAAATGTTGGTGATCTAAAACTGTCTTCAACCACTAACTTTTTAATCTGTGGTTGGCTGAGCATGTGTATTAAATTTAGAAAGACATGCCTCATAAAATGGAACCGATGGATTATACAGAAGAAAAGTTACAACTTATATGCTTTCTTAAGTCACATAGTGAAATCTATACACCACCAGGTACACTCTCTTATAGACATAGAGGGTAGCTACAGGGTAGAACGATTTTATCGATGCCTGTAGCACCCTCGATGTTGATCAAGCTTACGCTAAGGCGAATAACATCCACCCTTGGTCACACGATCCTTACAAGAAGGGTGTACAGAGACACCACCCAGTGAATCTCGAGAACATCCTAATAGGGCTAGAAAGTACAGTCTATAGAGTCGGTGCTTATTCAGACGACCTGGAAAGTGCAGTTCAGGGACCTGCAGACATGGTCTCCCAAACTTAACCCTAGACTCTAAACATGGGCATCAGAGAACGGACTGGGAGTGAACCCAGATAAACACGAACTCGTTGTCTCCACTAGGAACAATAGAATTTCGGAATTTAGTATCTTTTAGTTATTCTTGATAGGAAACATATTTTTGGACCAGCAAAAACATGGTGGCCTTTTGTATGTGGGAAGTCCTTTTTAACTTTTTATTTAAGTTGTTTGGTAGCTGGCGTCAGAAAAATCTGATACCACTTGATGTACTGCCTTAGACAATCATTGCACTGGTCCAACAGTTTCATTGGTCATTGAACGATTTCACGGAACCTACAATAATCCACATGAGACAGCAAGTTTTGTGAAGAACTTCGCCACACAAATCCCCTACCAGGAACAATAAATTATATAAGCTTTTACACAGACGATTCTAAACTATATGGTAGAGTAGGTTTTGGAATTTACTCAAACAAAGGAGTAAGCTGATTCAGATCATTGTAGAAGCTCTATGGTTGAGGAGATTTAAGTTTTTAGTAATACACTTCATCTCGGACCTCGCAGGAATACTGAAGATAATATTAAACGATCTCAGAGGTTCCCTGTACATATCAGGTTGACATCATAGACTCTAATCTAATCAAATAAAACATAAATATCTGACTATATCTCCCTATGCTCGGGCACACGAAGTTAGGGGCCTAAGCCTATAGCCGTATGTCCTGTACCTGTTCTACAGTAGGATTGCAACACAGCGTTCCCAATAGTCTCTAATGGACTAAGTGTGTCTAATAAGACAGACAGCCCCACCCAACCTAAACTGGTATAGTAATAACAAAAATTTTCCGATTATATCTGTATTATCCACATACGGAACCCTCATGGTGTTTAGTATGACTATTAAATTTTTTTTCAATCGTTTCTCCAAAGCAAACATTTGTTTAAACACATAAAGAATGGTACATCCAATTAGATTCCGGTTGTAATCGTCCCCGTTTTGGAATCTTCACTGTGATTGCAAATACAAATAAGCCAATTCAAATGGGGAAATAAAATAAATCTTTATACACCCTAAGCATTAAGCTTTCTTTTGAATGTTACAAACAAATGCCGAAATGTCATAATACCCAGCAGCGTAGGGTCTACACTCATTATTAATATTTACATATTACTGGGCTACCATAGATATGGAGCTCATTCACGTGTTCACTTACACCAACTCACGCCAGTCACCATAGGAAACAACTAATAAAAGACAATTTGCAAAAGAAAAATGCTCAATTAAAAATTGTGCTCATCAAATTAAATCATTAAATTCACCTATCAATGAATTTCAATACACATTTTCGAAAAACCCACCCGACCCCCCAAATCTTAACATCCCTAACTCAAAAGCACTCAACCACCCACTCCCCAGCCACTTCCTAACAGCAACAGCAGCAGGCCCCTTTAAAGAATCGTACGGATGCATATATGTATGTACATATATATATATATATATATATATTTTGTTTTTTTTTTGGAAAAGTACAAACAACTCCCATCCATTCCACCAACCCCAACAGCCAAACGCACAGAACACCGAAGAAGCAGAGACTAAAGGGCATTATGAATAATTTATGGCAAGTGCCCAATCGAAATACAGACATTCTTCATCCAGCGCGGCGAGAGTGATGATACCCCACTTCACTCTCACCCACACACAAAACGTAACCAGCCATCGACAAAGAGCAAAAACAACACAAAAAAGAAAACAGTTCATAACTGCGAACTGAGGCAACAGAGTTCATAAAAATATTTTTGTTTACCGGCAGCAACTACCTAGAACTACATATACATATATAGCCATCATAAAACCATGGACGGAATGGGATGGGTATATACACCCATGGATGGATGGCAACCAACAACACTCCACATTCAACACCAGGAGCAACAATAACGAAAACAACAACCACGAGAGCAGCAACGGAGCACCACTGGCAACACATACATAACGAAGACAGACAGACAGACAGCCACCAACTGTCAGCAACAGAACACGCCCCTGCCAAATGACACACACAACAAACTTATGAAGTTCTTTTTTTGTCCTACACTATGACTGAAGGGCATATTAAGTTTGTTGTTCAGTTTGGAAATACAAAAATTCGGAAAGAGGGGAAAAAATAAAAATACACGTGTATCGGCGATTTTCATGTACACGTCAGAATTTTGAACCAAATTTACTTTTTCGAAAGGGGATAAAAAATAAAAATACACGTGTATCGGCGATTTTCATGTACACGTCAGAATTTTTTTTTTTTTAAGTTTGAAGTATGAAGCTCGTAGTGGCCTGTGTGAAAGCCTTTCGACCGATTTTTAACCCTTTTTCAGTGATCCAATCGAGCTGATTTTTGGCAGGCAGACTCGTGGAAATGTCTGTATCACGTCAAATTTTTTTAAAAACAATTTTTATCAATTCTCAGATTTTCACCAATTTTTTTTATTTTTGAAAAAAAAAAATAGTCTCCAAATTTTTAAACTACTTTACGAAAAAAAATGTTTTTTGAACTGAAACCTTAAAAAAAAACGATAACCATTTAAAAAAAAAATTAGGAAAAACCAAGAATTGATAAAAATCTATTTTTTAAAAAATTTGACGTGATACAGACATTTCCACGAGTCTGCCTGCCAAAAATCATGGTTCCTTCTCAAGCCATAATCTCCATTATCACAGATGTGGTTCATAGATTTTGTGAAGGATTTTTTCAAGAAAACACCAAACTCCGCTTCGTCTGTATTCGCAAATACCCATGTTTCAGTTCCTTAAAGAAGCACCGATAGAATAAGATTGGAATACAATGTTGTTATATTCCGTCCGTAGGGGTTGTATCCATGAATTGTGTGCTTACCTCATATAAGTATCTATTAGGTAGCACAATCCTTCGCTCTATATTGATGGTGACTTCATTCTTTTTATTGAGGGCGGAGTGGAGACAAATTCTTCCAGTGCCTCGATGGCCACCCTTCACTATGAAGCCGTTCAGGCATCACGACATTTCTTAAACAGTTGTGAGCATAATTTCTGTCTTATCCTAGTTGATCGTCAGACCCATCTTCACCGACACCTCGATTCTTGAATAATTACCTATTACATGCCGGTCTATCATCCCGACTATGGTTTTCACACGGCCAGTTCAGCTTTTGAATAAGTCGCACGATATGCTGTCACCCTGTCTGAGACCTTTTGTAAAGGTGAATGATTCGCAGAGGTCGCTTCCTATTTTTTAGGATATAGTGTCAGTCAGACTCATTTTATATAGGCGTAAAATGTTTACTGGATACCATTTTAAATATTTTTTCTCTTATCACAGTTTATAATCCGTAAAAATATGGTATGTATCTCTTTGCTTCTCTGGGCTAAATCAGTTCATCCAGCTAAAATTGTGAGCTTGGCAGTTCTCACTATAAAACGGTAGTTAAGCTATTGAATGCAATGGGGAATTGTGCATCAAACTTCCCCAAAATTGCTTTTATTATCTTTACACTGTTGGGTAATGATAATGAAGGGTATATACGATCCCTCACCGCCGAACTCAATGCCATTTTTACACGATTTCTCCAGGTATTGCTATTTTGTGTTTGTGTGTGGATGCGACTGATATCAATAACATAAAAGTGTAACGGCAAATTCAATAGATACACGAATGATTCGCCAAGAATGCAAGATGGGGATATATGCCCATTTAAAGTTTCAAAATACATATGGAACCATTTTTGCTGTTGTTGTTTGCTTTGCACGCCGATATCGTTCATATCAAAATCGTTCAATCATCAAAAATATCGCCTAAGATTCGAAAATATTTTTTGCTCATACATGTTTTTTTTTATTATTTTTTTTAAATTACAATACAATTTATATTTTGGATCCAGGGGTAAACCGGGTGACACAGACCATATGGCCAGATTTTTGCAGCGGCAAACCAAAACCACCAGAGACTATTGGGTCGCCTTCATACAATATTTATAACATGTACAAGTGGAAAGTGGAATCACTTCTAGAGATTGTCTTCTTATGTCTGAGACAATCCCCAGTGACCGCAAGACCATAACATTCATCGCTGCTCGGAAAGAGCTCGGATATGACTCCCACACTTACGGAAAATTTTCATTCTAAAACATCATTTATTCCAAACAGACAAGGAAACAGTTTCGAAATTTTAAAACTAATTTTTTTAATTACAGATTTTTGAAAAAGGAAGCAATTCAGAATAAAGACGTAAAAAATTTAAGTGGATTTTAGGTCCTAAATCGGAACTTACTGAGGAGAACAAAGTTTCTCTTTCCAAAATTAATTTTCGAATGCCTCACACAATTGAAAATTTCAACTTGTTATTTATAATCAGGAAATACAATATTTGTTAACCTCTTTTGTCGAAACCCTTTCGATTTGCGTGAGATTCGGACCGTAGTTTCTACTCGCCCATACAAATTCTACGGCACCCGTTATGTGCCAAATCTAAGGCAAATCGAAAGGGGTCGAACCCTGAACTGTGTCGAAATATTTTGGAATTGCCCAATACCAACCAATTTTATCTCTGCTAATTTAAAGCTCTTGGTTGGCATGGATTAGCAATTACCTCTAGATCACGTTTAATGGTGGCCTCGTTCACGTATAAATGGAGACAGGACAGTCGACATTTATTTGGATTAATAACTTAATTAATTGTCAATTAGTACATTTTTGTTTGTTATCTAAAACTAAACATTTTTGATTTCACTTTCATATTTTTAGTTTTTTTTACGATATTCTTTAGATTCAACCAAAAGTAAATAATGAAAAAATTGACATTTTGAGCTGGGCTCCATGGGCCATTCGTTTATGAGGGAAATTCGGCACTTAAGCCAAAAATGGTAGAGTCCCTCCTACCCAAGAGTGAGGGTATAAAAGAAACATTCATTGTGAAGAATGTGTCTGCTCCATTTTTGGGAAGCGTGGAATGGGAGTAGTGTCATAACACCAGACGAGAAAATCGCAACACCTAGGAGAAAAACATCGTTTCGTCAGCGCTGTGAGTGCTATAGACAGGCGTGATTAATCATTTATTGTAGACAGAGATTGAAGACATTAAGTTGTACGATTTTTGGTTTCAGCAGGATGGCAGTCCATGTCAAGGATCACTGTTATGTGAAAAATACATTAACGATTCTGACCCTCAAGTCGAATATAGAGTAAGTAAACCGTTACAAAGATATTGGAGAATTACCAGGATGCGCTGCTGTTAAGCCCACCGGGGCAGCGACATGAATGAAATCGTCTTCCACAACTATTCGAATAATCCAATAAAATTCCAAACAAATGATTTTTGTAAATTTGCAGGGCATATACTACGGCTTTTGGAACACTTTTGCACTATTTAGCACATTTCACCTGTTGTTTGCAGCACCTCGACGATATCTATTGTATTTTTTTTTTAATTTGAATTTTATTGCTTGAACCCGGGAAATTTTCATTTTCATAGCAGATGCTCTACAACGTTCAATTTAAAATTGTATAGCTTTTGATAGAATTTTTTTGGAATTTCCGAAAAATAAGGAAAATATTCAGAACAAAATCCTTTTCAGAAGGAAACATTTGATGTAACATAAGAACACATAGTATTCTGGGGAAAAAAAAGTGATATCAAATACTTGACAAAAACACATTGCTACATGCTGGAGTGGATATGTAGAAAACGTTCAATAAGAGAGCGATATATCTGGGAGTTACTCTGCCTGCAATTTCACCCTTAACGCCACCCACCAATCATGAAAGAAACAAACAGCATCACCTAGCCCACCCAACATCAGCAACAGCAGTTCTCCACCACCAACAACCGGAGCATTTTGTTTTTATGTTGCAAACACCCTAAAGAGCAACCAATTGTATCCGCATGCGAGAGTGTTTGTTGGGGTGGAGGTCGATTCTATTTATTCTCAATTGAAGTTCCATGGTTTGGCAAATATTTTCCCTCTTCCCCACATGTAGCTCATGCCAAAACACACACAGTCATCCGTTTATTTATTGATTCATCGTTTCTGTGTTCTCGTTCAGGTTACTGCGAATTGAATTTTTATTCAAATATGCTATTTTTTTTCCCTCTTACTCGTATTTTTTACTATTTGGTTGCTAGTTTCGACTGTAGGTATTTGTGTACAGTGCCACGGGCAAGATTAGCATGGGGACTGGACATACAAAATACAGGAAGAAGTAAGTAAATCACGGTATAAGGAAAGGCTGCACTGAGATACTTTGAATGAGCCTCGGAATTTTAGCTAGAGCAGAGTTTAACGATCGGTATCTAATTTGATTTTCATACAGTCCCTTGATTTTCATTCTATCCCTCTCTGAGGATGCATTGGTTTCTCGACCATCACTTCCGCTACCCAGTTTCAGGCCACCTTCGGACTTCTTTTTTCAAAAGTTCGAATTAAATAAAAATAATCGATTTCACGAATTCCAAAACATTAAATCCGTTTCATACCATAGAATTTCCTCAGTCCATCGTTCTTATAGAACGCACTGTATCCTCTGCCGCTTTATTGTGTTGAGTACTTTGTTTTGTAGATTTGTATTTTTTTATTTTTTTTTTTTGGATTTTTAATAAAGTGCATTGTTAGCATCAACGATTTTTTTTTCTATTTGCGAATGCTTTTCATATTAGTAGAAGATATCTATGAGTTTGTGGGTACTATGACTACCAATGCGGCGAGTACATCTGCTATGACGACTGACTCCTTCGTCGACTGTTGCTGGTTGTTCGATTATAATCATATTTTTGCATTATGGAGTGTGGGTTTTGGCACTTCAATTGCCATGATTTTCAACTGAGGTTGCCAGGACGTCGTTGGCTGTATCGGCACGAATGGTCAATTAGAAATGGAATTTATTAAAAATGTACATTTTATTGAAATCAATGTGATTTGATCATTAAAATGAGTAGGTGCGCAGTGAAATAATATATTTTTACTATCATTTATGGGTAGTGACACTACATGGCCCACATTAAATTTGAATTTAGGGATTTTGAAATTAATAATAATGATATATAATGATTTGTATCTCTCATTTTTTTTAAATGGCCGCTGAGTTTTATAATATTTTTGAAAAAAATGAAATCTATGAACACATTTATGTAATTTTCGTTCTTATTGGATTCGAAGTCATAATTCTAAACATGGCTGTGGAGTCGAGCCGAAATTGCTCGCCACCGACTTCAGCAAATTTTCGAAAATTGTTCCTATACTTTATATCTTAATATATATTTACCCTCGACACTGATTCACTGATTCACTGACTCTGTCACGCAGTACGTAGGAATTTAAATAGGCATTCTATAATTTCTATAAATAATAATAATAAAAAATAATAAAAAAAATTTTTGTACAGAAATTGTGTTTTCCCCAAATTTTTTTTTTACAAAATTTTTTTTCAAAAATTTTTTTTTTTCAACAAAATTTTTTTTTTCAACAGAATTTTTTTTTTTCAACAAAATTTTTTTATTCCACAAAAAATTTTTTTTCAACCAAATTTTTTTTCTCAACAAAAATTGTTTTTTTAACAAAAACTTTTTTTTTTCAACAAAATTTTTTTTTTCCACAAAATTTTTTTTTTTCCACAATTTTTTTTTTCCATATTTCAACGGGCGCCATAGGCGCATTACAACTTACTAGTTACTTTATATTGAGCTGCGTTTGGATCTTAAAGATACAAAAGTTCTTATAATAGAAAGTATTCAAATTTTAAAAAAATATTAACAGATTAACTTTTTTCCAATACATTTTATTTATTTTATGGGAAATGTAAGTAAATAGAACTGGCATTCGGAGTCGAGCACCTCCCGACTCCAACTACGGCCAAATTTGTCAGACATCAGAAGATATGGACATTCAAAATTGTTTGTATAATGCGACAACATTTTTCCAATGATAAAAATTACATACTGGGTTTTCCAACAAGAGGTGTTATTTTGCTTCACCCGGTATTTCGGTAACTGTCACTTTTGAAGCATTTATTCTTTGAAATTTGACAAGTAGAAACTACGCCATTACTAAAAAGGGAACGCTGCACGCTTCAACAACGCATTGAAATTATTAAAATTCACTACAAAAATGGTGAAAATCATGCAGTCACAGTTCGCAAAACTAAAGCATTTCGTGAAGCACCTTGTCGGACTGCAATACAGAAATTGGAGGAAAAATTCGAGCTGTTTGCACAAGTCAGTGATGTGAAGAATAAAACCCTTGCACGTCGCTCAAGAACAACTGAGAAAATTGCCGCTGTAGCCCAAAGTGCTGAAGAAAACCCAGGTTGGACCATTCCCCGTCGTTATTTGGAATTGGGCATTCCACAAACGTCCTTACACCGTATTTTGCATAAATACTTGGGTCTTAAGGCTTATAAAGTTCAGTTAACACAAGAACTAAAGCTGGCCGATCACCAACAACGTCGAATCTTTGCTGATTGGGTCCTTGAAATGTATGAATTCCATCGGAAAATTAACTTGACTGATGAGGCCCATTTCCACCTCGTTGGCTACGTCAACAAACAAATTTGTCGCATCTGGGGCTCGGAAAACCCAACGGTTATGGTCCGGCGGGACCTTACTTTTTCGAAAATGAGGTTGGATCAATAGTTACGGTGAATGGATTGCTCTATCGAGATATGATTAATGATTTTTTATGGTCGTAGTTGGATGATATTGATCTGGACAACGTTTAATTTCAACAAGTCGGCGCTATGTGCCACACAAGCAAACCATTGCTCTTTTATGGGAAATGTTTTCGGACCGCGTCATCCCTCGAAAAAGTGATCAAAATTGGCCACCGAGATCTTGTGATTTAAAACCATGAGAATTATTTCCTAGGGACCACGTGAAAGATAAGGTCTTCGCCAACAAGAAAGAAAGATCTCAAGATAGAATTCGTGATGCTATCTCAGGACATAGGGCAGCCACTTTGCGATTGGGTTAAGTAAAATTTCATGAAAAGGATATGGTCCTATAAGCGTGGTCGTGGTGGTCATTTGGCTGATGTTGTTCTTCATTATTAACGGCATACCTTCCTCTTTATTATGAAATAAACATCCGATCATTTATCTCAAACAATGCCATTTTTCTTTGAATACCAAAATAACACCTCTTGTTGGAAACCCCTGTACAATTAAAATGTTATGACCTTAAGTATACATGGCTGTTATCGATATAACGATTTTTACGAAGAAGCATGAATCTGCCAATTTTATTCTTACACTTATAAAAAATTAAATAATCCGTACTTGAACTAAGCCGTAGCGCTGTCACCGAGGTGGAAATTGACCACATCATCACTAACTTGTCCCAACAGCTCGAATTTGTCCACCAATTTCTGTATTGCGGTCCGACAAGGTGCTTTACGACGACACAAGAATGCTTTAGTTTTGCGAACTGTGACTGCAAGATTTTCACCATTTTTGTAGTGAATTTTGGTAATTTAAATGCGTTATTGAAGCGTGTATCGTAGTTTCTAAAAGCTTCGAAAGTGACCGCTACCGAAATACCGGCTGTCTCAAAATAACACCACTTATTGGAAAACCTTTTAATTTTCCTACCATCTAGAGAGGAATGGGTGGAAGATGATCAGATTTCAATCTTTACAGACGTTGCGAAAGTGAAAGCTGCTCAGTGCACCTCTGACTTCCCTAGCGAAATTCACCGAAAGCACCTAATGGTTCTCCAATCTTCCAATTGAGTGTCAATTTATACTCTTTAAGATTTTCTTTTTCCAGTTTTAATTACTTACTTTCTTAGGTTCGGTCTTCTGCTTGGCTTCTCCAGTTCGTCATACCAAGGATTTGCAAGTCTTCTTCCACTTGGTCCTTCCACCGGTGTCTCGGTCTTTCCTGCCTGCGACTTCCGTGGTAGTTGTCGTCCAAGACCTTTCTAGTTGGAGCATTTGGATTGATTCGGCCGACATGGCTCGGTCTGGGCAATTTCTATTTTTAGATGGGCCCAACTACGATCATGTCATACCAGATTGGGCCATAGATTTTGCGAAGGATTTTTCTCTCAAAACAATCTGACACAGCTTCATCTGCTGATAGACTTTCGTTAAACAATTAGTGTTGTCCAGTTCATAACAGAGAAGCTTATTATTGTAACTAATTGAACAAGTTATGTCGACAAAATACTGGTAGGTTTGATGGATGGATGGGCATTTTTAAGTCAACCCAACTATGTAAAAACTCAAAGATATGCCCAGCTGGTCGTTATAAAATATTATTTAGTACAGAAGAAACTGAAATATTGTTTTTTATTATTAAGTCTGATGACATTAAATCCACTTACACTAAAAATCCACTCGTACCGGAAAACACTTCACTTCAATTCCATCGAATTTCCACAGCTCCTCACCACTGTGTGGCATCTTCC
This sequence comes from Hydrotaea cyrtoneurina, assembly GCA_958296145.1. Lineage (NCBI taxonomy): Eukaryota > Metazoa > Arthropoda > Insecta > Diptera > Muscidae > Hydrotaea > Hydrotaea cyrtoneurina. Next base: position 41,532,587 of record OY282514.1, on the reverse strand, counting down.
TGTCATTTAGCTAATTTCCATTAATACTTACGGCATAAACGAAAGAATGCTGCTTATTTGTTTAAGTCGCATTGGATGATGTCACCCCTAATATTCGTATATTCGAAATCACAGCTTGATATGACAGCAAAAGCCCACATACATCAAACAACGCCAAACATTCTGTGATATCAATTAAAATATCACACAATCGAAATAAATAGACAAGAAATTTCGGTCATGTCAGACGTTGGTGACGACCATGGTGGTGGCGATGATGATGGTAATAAAGACGATGAAGAACACACTTAATAAAATGAGTTTCAACAAGACAATTACTTTCAGTTAACACTTCACACCCTCTTTCCCGAACTTGCACACATGAGTTTGGTGTGTGTGTGTGGGGTTTTTTTTTCTTTTAAGGGGGAATTTATTAATGCCAACCAAATAATTGTTGTTAAACTAAACTAAACTTAATAATTAACTTTCGACACAAAACGACACACACAACATACACTTGAACCCTTAGGTCCTTAAAGTTTGTCAGAACCCAGCACAATTTGTGAGACCACATTCGATTATGTTCACCAAGTTTGAAGTCTTTGGAGTTGTTGTTACAAATTAACCCTCAACCTACAGATAAAAATGTAGACATTTCAAACTGAAATTTAAATTTTGAAACGAAAAATTGTTATAAAACAATTAAAATTCCCAGATAACAATATCACAACGTCCTTTGAATGTTTCTAGAATGTCTTTGGTGTGTTTCTCAGGATTGTGAAAACTAACTCTAAATCGTCAGCGAATAAAACAAATTGCAATATTCAAAATATGAAAAAAGCTTCTAAAAAAAAAAAGACTATTGCATTTTAATAATTGCAACGAAAAACATAAGCTCCTATAAGTGGGTGACCAAAAAAAAAATCCAGGTTCAATAAATCGAAACGAAATACTTTCTTATCTTAAATGTGTATTTTTTTAGTTTTCTAGCCAATCACCATTTCTGCTCATCATATCGGCCCATTTCAAAGAATTTCCATACGTTCCTGTTCGATATTATCTTTGAGAGTTTCTACAACCGGTCCGTTATTCACGGTGCTTTATTATAAATTATTGGTCGGCGGAAATTTAGTTATCAAAGAAATGTATCTTTGTTACCTGTCTCTCTTGAGATTTTAACTGCAATTTTGTAAATTTTGAAGGTCATTAAATTTATTTTTTACACTAACCACTACTGAGAATGAAACAAAATATACAAACCGAAAAGTCATTTGCAACAATGGTAGGTTTTTTTCTTCCCAGTAAAACACAAAATATTGGTTTAATTGCATTGGTTTATACCGACTCAGAATCTTTCCATTTTCAAATTTTTGGCGGGATATATTAATTTGATTTAATATCCCCCATATTGGTCCCTTTTTCTGCTTTTTCCTTTCGTTCATTGTCGATTACAATTTTTTCACACATTTTTGGTTTTCCCCCTTTGTACTTTTTTTATCCCGTTTTGGTACGTGTGGGCTCCTTTTTCGACCCTTCCCTAACTATTATCCACTTGTTGTCAAAAATATGTTTCACATTTTTCCCCCCCTTTTTGTTCCTTTTTTTTATCCCACTTTGGTAATACAATTGTTGTTGTCAAAATTTGGTTTCACCTACTTTTATTTTATCCCTTTCTTTCCATTTTGGCTACATTTTCCTTCGATCTCTAACTCATTTCCACCTGTTGTTGCCAAAAATGTGCTTTATCCTTCTCTATTTTTCCTCCTTTTATCACGTTATGGTACATTTCGAAACTTTTTCCCGTTCATAGCGAATTTCATGAATCATCATTTATATTATACCAGTTTCTGGCCCGTTTTGGACGCTTTTAATCCCCTTGTCCATTACTTCCAATTTTTGCCTTATTTCTGCCGACAACAACTTTTTTACACAAATTTTTCCCAAAAATCTGTTTCACTGGTTTTTAAACTTTATCCCTTTTTTACCCCTTCTTGGCCCCATACATCAGCCAACTGGCCACCACGACCACGCTTACAGGACCATATCCTTTTCAAGAAATTTTCCATAACTAAATCGCAGAGTGGCTGCCCTATGTCCTTGATAGCCTCACGAATTCTATCTTTGAGGTCTGGAATCGACGCTGGGCTGTTGACGTAGACCATATCTTTCACGGGGCCCCAAAAGAAGAAGTCGCAAGGTGATAAATCACAATTGTGATCACCTCTTCGAGAAACTTTTCGTTGCTGGTATGGCATGAAAGTTAACGTTGTCCAGATCAATATCATCCTACTCCGGCCGTAAAAAATCATTAATCATCTCTCGATACGCAAACCATTCACCGTAACTGTTGATCCAACCTCATTTTCGAAAAAGTTAGGTCCAATGACCCCGCGGGGCCATAAACCGCAACAAACAGTCACACGTTGAGGATGGAGAGGCTCCGCAACAATAAGACTTGGATTTTCGGAGCACCTGCGACAAGTCTGCTTGTTGACATAGCCTTCGAGGTGGAAATGGGCCTCATCAGTCAATATGATTTTTCGATGGAATTCCGGATCATTTTCATGCATTTCAAGGATCCAATCAGCAAAGACACGACCTTGTGATCTGCCGACTTGAGTTCTTGTGTTAACTGAACTTTATAAGCCTTAAGACCCAATTCTTTATGCAAAATACGGTGTAATGATGTTTGTGGAATGCCCAATTCCAAATAACGACGGGGAATGGACAAACCTGGGTTGTCTTCAACTCTTTGTGCTACAGCAGCAATATTCTCATTTGTTCGAGTTTTATTCACCACATAACTGAATTGCCCCAACAGCTCGAATTTTTCCACCAATTTCTGTATTGCTGTCCAACAAGGTGCCTCACGACCACCCAAAAATGCTTTAATTTTGCGAACTGTGTAGTTTGTACATGTCAAAGAATATAACCTTCAAAAGTGGCAGCTACCGAAATACCGTGTGATTCAAAATAACGCCTTTTGTTGGAAAACCCTTTATATGAGGAGGAAATTCTCCCGAATCAGTAAGTTGGATACGATTTAGATAGTAGACAGGGACCTACTGTCTAAAGCCGACTCCGAATGGCTAATGCTAGAGAAGTTTTACATGGCTTAGAGATAATTCTCCTACTCGTAAAGTCGTAAGCATTTACGAGGTAAAAGCAGTCACTGAAAAATGTTTGACGGTCTTACCAGGTTTTGAACCTTGGTTCTGCTGTGTGATAGTCGCACAAACTACCTACCAACCCATTGCCGTGAATTACTTGTGAATCCAAAACGATAATCCCAGTAAATTTTTGGAGCTTTCTCTCTTTAAACAATTGGGGAATTTTTCATTGTGCAAGAAAACTTCATTATACTAAAAATTATGAAAAATTCCCATGTTTTTGCGGAAATTTTTCATAAAAAACGTTTTTGTAGACGATTAATCGCTTATGGAAATCAATATTAAAACAGTTTAACCTTCGCCTTCCTAATACCCACCCGGGTGGATTTTTCGATTTTCATTTTCTAATAACTTTTTCAATTTTTATCGAAATTAAATTCCGTTTTGACTCACTGAACGAAATTAAAAGTTGTTTCAGATAAACTAATAAAAAAATTAATTTCGAAGGGGGCACTTATAGCAAAGCGGGACCTAAATGTAAGAATTGCCATCAAATCTCTATTAACAGTCGATCAGATGTAAGTTAATATTTAGACTTACAATTTCCCTGCACATATATTTGTATAAAAACAGTTAAGAGTAGTATAAAAAATCATAAGGGTCACCCGGGTGGGTTTCAGTAAACGACGACTACAACAATTTTTAGGAAGTCGAAGGTTAAAAGATTCTCGTTCGTCATTCCCGTCTCCACCTCTGGGTTTTCCTCGAGCCCAGCTGTCTGTACGTCACCTGTCCCGCCTCTTGACACTCCGGTTGTTGACTCGTACTATGTTTATATGTTTACACGACGATGAGCAATTTGAGACAAAATTTAAAAAATCTACGCTTAGAACTTAATTTCGGTTCAGATTTACATAAACTTTAAAGAAACTTTCCGAATTCGTATGTCTTCTAAAGATCTTCTTCTAAAATACTGCCTAAAATAATCAAATATACTCGTATATTGCCATACATAGTCACAACCTTCGCTGGGTGTGATACCCCAGAGACCAGACAAACGAACACAACAAAATATTTGAGGCGTAGAAAAATCTATGATATGAAAATTAACATATGAAACACATTCACAATAAACCTAACCAGAACCCACAGACACCGAGTATAAGGGGTGCTCAAATTTCAACTATTTGCACCTGTAACCGAGACAGTGCTGTTAAAATGCCAAAGTAATAAATAGAGTTCACTTTCACAAACCCTTTGCCCGGCCCCACAACAACGAAGGAGGTGGTTGGATGGGTGGGTGGGTGGGTGTCTGAATTAAGTTGAAGTTTATTGTTCGTTTCCTTGCATGTGATGTCACACACTAATGTCAACCGAAGGGTAAACATTAATCTCCTTTTTGTTTGTTCGCTCGTAAAGTGAGATATCCTGGCGAGTTCAGTTGTGTCGAGTCGTTTGACGTCCTAGCACAAAAGTCCTCTTTGTTGATGGTGTGTGTGCGTGTGAGGGTGTGCACACTGGCTGTATTGTTTGCCTTTAACATGTCAGGGCCACATAAACGTCCAACTGACCATTTCAGTTGGCCCGTTTTTTTTTTGTCTCTCTTACACTTCCTTTCTGCAACACCACTACCAGTGCAAGGGGGTGGTGGTGAGGGATGAATGGGTGTTCGTGGCGTGCTTGTGAATTATTTGTAATGACACCTGATTACCTTTTTAAGGTTTAAACATTCAACGTTTTCATGTCGGTGACTGTGTGTGCGTGCAGCTTTTTCTGTCTGTTGTTGTTGTTGTTGAGCATTCATTCGTAAAAAAGGACTTTGATTTGTAATCACTTCCGACAGTTCATTTGTATTCTTTTGAATGTTATTTTGGTTTTCGTTAAATGTTCACATTATTTTGTTGTTGCTGTTGTTTTTGCCCTGTCATTGTAGCTCTTTAGTCTTATCTGAGACCGAGAACATCTGATGTTTGTATTGTCTCCATCATTATACGGCCGGATTAATGGCTGAAATGACCTCAGAGCTTAAAACGCACACGTTTATTTTATTGGACGCCCTGTGATGGGCTGTCATGCTATAGGTACATTACGTTGTCATAATGACAAATTTTTATAATTTAATCAACATAAATTGTCATTTATGGAAATATAAAACATTTGCCATGATGGAGTGGACTTACAGTGTATCGATTATATCGCCATGGCCGACAGTCCAAAAATGGAAAGTTCTGGTAGCCTAGAGGTCTTTCGGTATATTTGCCTGCCGGTGCAGGAGATATGATGTGATTGCTGTATAGAAGGGAAAATTAATCATTACTTTAAAATTTTAATTTTCTCAAATAGTAGAGGCATTTAGAAAAATGCTATATCGTTATCTTCTTCTTTTTAATATATAAAAATCACATGTCACCGCTCAACCCTTTTCAATGAAATGTTGTAGGTGAATAAGATTGGTTTAAAGTCCTTCCTGTCCCTGATCCCATCTGCCATAATTAATATGGAATTTTAACGGTATTTTACTGTGGACCTGGAAATTGTGATAGGCCCATTTTTTACTGGGCAAAAATAATTATCCCCATACAGCTTACAAATTATGTTGCTCCCTATCATAAAAGGTCAGACTTTGTCCTACCTAAAGAAATATTAAATTAGACATTTATTGTAAATATATTAACTAACCGGACGGACGTTGTCTTCGCCAAATTTCAATGAATTTGTTTGTGATAGTTTCATGAATTTGTAAATGCTATTGGAAATGTGTAAAACGAGAACAAAAAAACATATTTTGGACTGGCATATACTTTTTAGTCACGTTTTCCAAAATCTCTTGGCCAAATTTTCATTTCAAAAACCGTAACGAAAATATCAAATCGGATTGGCCGTTCTCAAGTTGTGATTACCAACGAACATCAGTTTGTATTTATTTATTAACGTCGATAGATTAAAGATAGCTCGATCCCTAAGTCAATATTTGTGTAGGTAGGAGAAAGTCTGCCGGGTCAGCTAGTACACTATAAATGATTTTGAGCAACAAGATGTTAAAATCAATTTGTTTATTTTTTAATACAAAATTGCGGTTGTTTGAATGAATTGGAAATAAAATTTAATATAAATGCTGACTAACAAACATTTACATTATTATATTACCGGACAAGAAATTCAGAAAATTTGGCGATACAATTTTGTACCAATTACCAGAAGTAAAATAAAATGGTAGAGGCAACGAAAGCAATATTGCAAGAACAATAAATTCCGAATAATTGTAGCTCCTTATTAACAGAAAAATTTGAATTAAAAGAAGTTTTTTTTTTGACAAATCCCAAATTCCTACTAAAATGATAGATGCAAGTTAAAAAAAGGTTATATTACTATACCCGAAATAATACACTAAACAACAAATTAAAAATAATTGGCGGTAGACTTTTTAAATTTCTTAAAACAGAAATGTAGTTGGATGAATCATCAAAAAAGAAAACTAAACTGAATTGGCAGAGGCAACTAAAAAATATCATATTTGTATACGTGTTCAATTACCCTGCGTATCGAATTGAGAATAATTGTTGCAGCTTTTTATTTTAATGGGAAAATGATGGATGAATCGCAGAGAATTTAGTTAAAATGATATAGTCAACGAAAATGTATATAAATAGAAATTAATTGGAGCTACATTTTTTACACTTGTTAACTAAAGGGTGTTTTTTATTAGGGTATAGAACTTTAAGTTGGCATCACTTTTTTAACTGGCGGCCATTTTGTCAGCTGTCAAGTGATTAATATTTAGTTTGGTTTGCCATTTCATCATGAACAGGTTGACAAAAGAACAACGCTTGCAAATCGTGCAAATTTATTTCGAAAGTAATGGTTCAGTTCGCGATGTTCACCGCAAGCTCCGTCCATTTTATGCCATTACATCCACAAAAACTGACTGTTTGGTGTGCTCTATGGGCTGGTGGAGTCATTGGGCCATACTTCTTCCGAAATAATGCTGGAGAGTCAGTTACCGTTAATGGAGACCGGTATAGAGCCATGATAACCGACTATTTTGTTCCCGAATTGGATAGCATGAATGTGGATGAGTTGTGGTTCCAACAAGTGGTTGAAAATTGGACCTGTAGAATTGGCTTTATTCGAGCCAGCCGCGGCGGCCACATGCCCGAAATCATATTTAAACATTAATGGCATAAAATTATCCTTCCAATAAAGGCAAATTGATGGACATTAAAACGATTTTCTTGTGTTTTATTTCAATTCGAAGTTCTATACCTCAATAAAAAACAACCTTTAGCAACGAATTAAAAAAAAATACCACAAAAGGTACGGGCAACTGAAATGGTAGGGGCATGTTGCACTGAACAACAAATTCCTCCAATTATTTAATACAAAAACTTCAGTTGTTTGGTAGAGACAACGAAACAAATGTTATACATTTTATCAGTTACACAGATCAATGAACTAATATTTGTGATAATACAAAATAAAAATTCGACCAAAATGGTAGAAGCAACTAAAAAAATCGTATACTTGTTGGACTGTAGAACAAATTTAGAATAATTGTGGCACCTTTTTTATGCTGTTTTTCTTTTTTTTTGTATTGGTGATTTTCTTCCAATATTTTTGTCTTTTTTAGTATTGATGATTTTTAATAATTTGTATGTTTTTAGTAATATGTTTCATTTGCAAAAATGTTCACACTTCATGTGTGAAATTGTTGGAAGGGTTAATGTTAATGAAAGGCTCATGGGAAAAAAACTTCGCGCGGACTCCCCCGTATTTTTCTGCTTATCCAAACTGTAAGGAAATTTTCTATATAGACACTAAGTATTACAGAAGTTTCTGAGATGTCGGTATTTCGATTAGCTCATGCCGTGCATTGTTTTTGGAATTTTGACTAGAAGAACTGAGCTGAGGAGATGTTAAGTGCAATAAACACAGACACTTTTTTTTTTTTTTTTTTTTTTTAATAATAATTCTTTTATTTCTATTCAAATTGTATACAAGTAAATAATTGCCCCAGCGCCACATGGACATTGTTGGGGCGAGTCCTTATTCAAAGGACTTGCCTGTATGTTCCTAAAACTGAAAATCTCATGTCAGGACGAATAATTGCCCCGACTGAGGATGTGACGACCACATCTGTGTTTTGAGTATTGAAAAAGTGCTGGAATAATTTTTTCAAAGAGAAATTTCGTATTTTTACGGTCAAGGATTCCCAAAATGACTATTGGAAATATTTGCACGACAATGAAATCCAACCAGTTTCATGCAATTGCCATGGGTTTAATATCGGTGGGGATTCTTTTTAGGTAAACTGAGAATGCCCACTTAAAAGAAAACATAGCTTCTATTAAATTATTGATATCCTTCGAATTGAAAACAAATTATAAGTACTGAACCGGAAGTCTCTGAACGTCTCTAAAGAAAGGTGCTAGTTACAAATAAGTTCATTGACTTGCTGACAAACGTCCACATCACTTTTGTCTTCTTTGGACTGTAAGAAATCTCCACTTATTCCAGCTTATCGTTCGCATCATACAGCATTTGCTAAATATGTACGAGTAGCATAAGTGAGTAACACTTGTTTGACTTCCCAAAAAAAAAAAAAAAAAAAAAAAAAAAAAAAACACAATGTGCCTGAATCCACTCCAAATATGTCCTTTTTGGACCTAATCTGAACATGAAATCTGTAAACGGTCGATTTAAATGTGCAAAATATGAGGTGAATGGAATGCATGCATCTCTCGGTGGTGGTTTGACAATGGCAAACAAGAACATGCTCACAAAAAAAAAAAAGATAATAACTGACAGTTTAACAACGTTTACGTAATAGAGATAAGAACTTTTTAATCCAATTCCATTGTTCGGCACAGGAAAAATGCAATGAAAAAAAAATCAAAAATCCATAATGCTCGTAACAACAAGCAAACACTCCGGTAACGATGAAGAGCACGAAAGAATGGAAAAATGAATGAATAAAAGAAAGATTGATACCCCCTAATTGAGAAAGATCTAAACAAGCATAATCGTTATCACCTCCACGTACCATAAAGAGTCCTTTGGTTTTCCAGCCAAACAATACACACCACATTCCGTGTTGATGCATCAGCATTGGCAGCATGGCGAAGTGGTGTTGCTGCTCCGCACTGATGATGATGGTGATGATGATGAACGCACTCACCCTTAAACCGAGATCAGATTCAACACATTACATAATAACGCCTAACATCGTGCATATGCCTCCGTGGCTACATTCGAGTAGTTGAACATGCGTTAATTCGCCTTCGACAACAGCGAAATAATCTCTTCCGGATACTGTTGAAAAAGAAACGCGGGCCTTAAAAATGTTACAGGATGGATAAGTGAGAGATGGTCGACAGCATGAAAATGCGAAGCTGAATGAATGGAATAAATGCATGAATGAATCTTGGTCCTTGCTGTAAGAGTTTACATACATGCTGAGATTTGCTGGAAATATGTGCGAAGATGTTTCTTTTTTTTACTCATTGTTGTAATAAAATTTACAACATTTTTTTGTTGTTGCTAGATATCATCGCTGTTGCACAGTGGTTTATGTACGCTGAAAAAATGGCCATTTTAACAAATTTCAGCAAACAAGTTCGCATCAAACATATACATATGTATATATTTTTCCATACCATGCATTTTTTACTTACTTTTTTTTATTCAATTTGTGAATTTCTATATAACAATCCATCTCATTCTCTCGGTATTGCTTTTATTTTAAAGAGCGTAAATGCAGAAAAAAAGTACGAAAACAGTTGCAAATACACACTTATTCGCACCCAAATGTTGTACTTTGTTGAATTTAATAAGTTCGTTGTCTGTTTTTCCCAAACACGCTATTGCTTATACCCAAATATGTAATACTAATAGCAAACGAGTTATATTTACATCCAAGTAAGCTTTGTGTAGAAGGAAATAAGCTTTACTTGCTACAAACACCAAACACGCGTTTTACTTGAGTGTAAACAAAAAAAAAGACGTATTTTTCAGCGTGTGGTATGTAAAATGGATTGCAAGGACTAGACTCTCAGCTGAACATTTACTTTTCAAGCAGCGATTTTATTTTTAAGTTTTACAGCTTTGAGAGATATAAGTCTTATCAAACTGAAGAATTCTTGCATTGATCTGATATTAAATCAAATATTATTTTTGATGAAGACGAAGTTATGAAATGCGTATTCGTCGCCAAATCAAGAAAATTGTCATCCATCAATTGAATTCGGATTTATAGCACTTTTACTGTTTTACTGCATCACACACGATGTAGAACGAACATCTATAAGAACTAAAGCCCTTCACTCATTTTCGCATAAAAAAGCGATCCACTATCGTTTGACTGTTCGTTCGAATAGACTTACGTTTTGTGAGTGAGTGAAAATGTGGCCAGATCAAAAATCATAGCAAAGTAGCAAAAAAAAACGCTGGGCCAGTGTAATTACATTTCAAATTTCGGGCACACCATTTACAAAATTGTTCAAATAGAAACAAAATATACCAGAAACTGTAGCTGGACATGAGTTTCTACAGCTACCTGATGATTCTGACGAAGAGAGTTGTTGGAATGAGTAAGCAGACAATATCGAGGCTACACCATTGCTGTAACTCCTTCTGAAGGGGAAAAATATGGTTCGCTTCTTTGGGAGTTGTGAGGTGCCTACTAAAGAACTCAAAGATCTCCAAAGGCGGGTATGGGCCGAGAATTTTGAGAAAAAATTACGTATACGGCCTATGGATATAATTGTGGGTGAATGAAAGGATATTGCGACCGGATTCCAAATATGCAAATATACGGATTATGCATTGCAGGACCCAAAAAATAATTTACGAGGAGCTCATAATGTCGATTTTCGTGTTTTTCTGATCATTTTAAGAGTGTGGCATTTTGTTGTTGGGTGTCACGCCCTCCACACTGCCCCTCATATATAATTGTGGGTACTCAAATGAAATGAAATTGCGTCAGGATTCCAAACATGTTAGATAAAAACATGTATTTTGCTTTACAGTACCGCTTACGGTCATTTACAAGTCATTTATAGAGCCCCGGGGCATCATGTTGATTTTCATGTTTTTCAGCCGATTTTAAGGGGCGTGACATATTTTCTGATGTTTGTCACGCCCTCTAAACTGCACTTCCGCCGTTCTTTTATTTATGTTCAATTTGTTAACAAAAATCTAAATTATTTGAAGTATGTAGTTTTTGAATATGTTAATATCGATGTGCGATTTTTACACGCATCAAAGGAAAGGACCGATCATATTTAAGATAAATACCACACATATCTAGCGGAAAAAGCTCACGTGCTCACGGGCTTCTAGTCCAAGAAAAGTGCTGGTGCTGGGAACCATAGTGCAATGACACGGTAAATGTGGCCTTCCGAAGCAGCTGTCGTTGTTGGCATGTCCCTATAGACGAGGGATTTAGTCTAGTGGGGACAGATCTCAAGGTGTTCAGTTGACAGTGCCAGTACGAGCAAGTTTTTTCCGTTTCCGTTCTTCTCAATAAATGTGAGATCTAGAGCTACATTGTTTTCCAATCACACGGTATTTCGTTAGCAGTCACTTTTGAAGCTCTTATACTTTGACATTTGCCAAGTAGAAAGTACGTCATTACTAAAAATGGAAACGCTTCAACAACGCATTGAAATTATTAAAATTCACTACAAAAATGGTGAAAATCTTGCAGTAACAGTTCACAAAACTAAAGCATTTTTGGGTCGTCGTGAGGCACCTTGTCGCACAGCAATACAGAAATTGGTGGATAAATTCGAGCTGTTGGGACAAGTTAGTGATGTGAAGAATAAAACCCGTGCACGTCGCTCAAGAACAACTGAGAATATTGCTACTGGAGCACATAGAGTTGAAGGCAACCCAAGGTTTGTCCAATCCTCGTCGTTCTTTGGAATTGGGCATTCCATAAACGTCCTTACACCGTATTTTGCATAAAGACTTGGGTCTTAAGGTGTACAAAGTTCAGTTAACACAAGACTTCAAACCGGCCGATCATCAACAACGTCATGTCTTTGCTGATTGGGTCTTTGAAATGCATGAAAATGAACCGGGATTCCATCGAAAAATCATCTTGACTGATGAGGCCAATGGCCCATTTCCACCTCGGTGGCTACGTCAACAAGCAAAATTGTCGCATCTGGGGCTCGGAAAAGCCAAGAGTTATTTCTGAGAAGCCTCTCCATCCTCAACGTGTGACTGTTTGGTGCTGTTTACGGTCCGTTGGGGTCATTGGACCTTACTTTTATGAAAATGTGGTTGCATCAACAGTTACGGTGAATGGATTGCGCTATCGAGAGATGATTAATGATCATATTGATCTGGTCAACGTTTACTTTCAACAAGACGGCGCTACGAGCCACACACGCAACGAAACCATTGCTCTTTTACGGGAAAAGTTTCCGGACCGTGTTATCTCTCGAAGAGGTGATCTCAATTGGCCACCGAGATTCAACACCTTACAACTCCTTTGGGGCCAAGTAAACGATAAGGTTTACGCCAACAGCCCAGCGTCGATTCAAGACCTCAAAGATAGAATTCGTGAGGCTATCGAGGACATAGGGCGATTTGGTTATAGAACATTTCATCAAATGGAAATAAGCATGGTCGTGGTGGTCATTTTTCATTATTATTATGAAATAAACATACGATCATTTATCTCAAAAAGTTTCAGTTTTCTCGGAATACCAAAATAACACCTCTTGTTGGAAAACCCTTTACATGGTCCTAGGGTCAATGATACATGGCCATTTAAATTAAATGTACTCATGTGAGGTCTTAGCTAATCACGGAGATCAATCTCCACTTCAGATGTGTGAAGATCTAGATAACTTACATACATCGCACAAAAGCATCCATTCAAATGTGAGAATGATTGTAACTAGCTAAAGTGTATCAATTTGTTGTGGGACCCTGTATCTCCCATTAAAATAACCCGACTTTGCGGCTTATGCATTTTCTCGAAATATGTGCTTTTGTAAGAATTTCCCGAACAGAAACAGAAATCTTCCCAACCCACAATAACACCAAATCCACTGTGTCGCTGATGGTTAAATCTCACACATAATGGCATCCGTATCTTGAAGGATATTTTGTTATTTTGCTAAATTAAGTATCGTTGCCGTCTTCAAGATACTCGTACTTTTTTCGCCTTCGTCTTAACAACGGCAACCACAACAACATCAGAAACAACATCAGCAACAATGAATGATGTCGAAGCTGTTGATGTTGGAGAAGGATATTATCCTGCATGCGTGCGTGTGTGTAAGTTACTGTTACAGATTCGAGCAGAAGATTTGTATTTTGTATCCAACTAAAGCCGATGATGTTGAACGTAGGAGATGATGATGCTGTTGTTGATGGTGGTGATGACGATGGCGATGATACCAAAGGTTGTGACCTATCTTTAAATCTTGACATCGTTTCTCGCTCTATGCTCGTGTGTGTATGTGTGCGTCGGAATATAAAGGATTTTCCATTTTTGCTTTCCTTTGCAATTATTTTGCAATCAGCTCTGACAATAACCGACACAAAAGACGCAGAAGCAGCAGATCAGAGGAGCAGCATCAGTATCAGAGAATCAGAATAAAAGGATGCCATTTGCTAAATGCATATGTTGCATGTTTATGCTTTCAATCACTCGCTCACTCACTCACTCACTCGCTATCGTTGTGCCATGAGTTCATTTTCCATTGTATCGTCTGTGGATGGATCCTAAACAAAAGTGTCCTAAAATGTGGTAAGCGTCACAAAGTGTGTTGTTGTTTTGTTGTTTGAACCACTGCTTTCAACTTTTAATGGGTGAGGGCGCATACTTAGTCAGCGTGTTGCATTTGTTCGCCATTAATTGTGTGTGTTTTTTGTTGTTTTTGTTTGTTTCGTTTTGCAAAATCATTCCATTTTCTTTTGTTCTTGTCTAACTCGTCGTCATAATGGTTCATAGCCTCTATACATACATACATTAAAAACGCGTTTATTATTTTTCATTTTTTTTTTACATTTTTGCAATATTGCTTTTTGACTGTGACTGTAAAGGCACCGTCTGTGTCAGGCTGCCGTGTCGGCATTATGACCATTTTCTTCATTGTCATACTGTACTTTCAGTCATTTGCAAAGTTATGGCGCTTTTGAGGAAGTTTTCAATATGGAATCGTTCATTTCTCTTTTCTTTTTTTGGTAATAACTTTTAATATTTTATTAATATTTGAAGTGTGAAATCTATTAAGAGAAAGATTTGTAGAAAATATATTTTAAACGCAAAAGCAATTGACTGTCTGTTTCCATTTGAAAAGAGTACTAAAAATTTAATTGTACACCTAGTGGAACCGTATTATATTAATAGAAATACATATATGCAACATCTAGTGGAACCGTGTTATAAGAACTTCGGGAAGTTTGGCTGTGACCTAAATCGAAGCGAGAGTTCGGCCAGGCGCACAATGGTCCAGATTCGTTTTTTACGTGCAAAAACTCTGTATCATTTGAGCCGATAGAGATATATTAGTCAGTTTATTCGACAGATAACTTAAGCTTTCCTCAAGTTTCAATTTCAATAAAATCTGTTGAGTAGTTATTGAGGAATTGTCAGGTCAACGTTGAACTTTTTTTTTATTTATCTTAATATATATTTACCCTCGACACTGATTCACTGACTCTGTCACGCAGTACGTAGGAATTTAAATAGGCATTCTATAATTTTCTATAAATAACTAGTAAGTTGTAATGCGCCTATGGCGCCCGTTAATTTGCTTGAGAAAGTATTTGTTACTTAATTTTAAAAATTTTGTAAAAAATATTTTGAGAAAACTATTTTGTAAAAAAAAATTTGGAAAAAAAATAAAATTGGGAAAAAAAAATTTTTGTTGAAAAAAAAAATTTTGTTAAAAAAAAAAAATTTTGTGGAAAAAAAAAAATTTGTTAAAAAAAAAATTTTTGTAAAAAAAAAAAAAATTTTGGGAAAAAAAATTTTGGTAAAAAAAAAAAATTGGGGAAAACACAATTTCTGTACAAAAAAAAATATTATTTTTTTTATTATTATTATTTATAGAAAATTATAGAATGCCTATTTAAATTCCTACGTACTGCGTGACAGAGTCAGTGAATCAGGGAATCAGTGTATCAGTGAATCAGTGTCGAGGGTAAATATATTTATTTTATTTTTATTTAATTACAATACAAAGTAAATTTATATTCTAATTTTGGGTCCAAGGATAAACCGAGTGACAAAGACTATTTGGCTTGATTTTTTGCAGCGACAGACCAAAGCCTCTGGTGGGAATCGAACCCACAACCCCCACGCTGATAGGCAAGCACGCTACCAACTCGCCTACCGGGGCGCTTAGGTAAATATATATTAAGATATAAATAATAATAATAAAAAAAATAATATTTTTTTTTGTACAGAAATTGTGTTTTCCCCAAATTTTGTTTTTCCAAAATTTTTTTTTTACAAATTTTTTTTTTACAAAAATTTTTTTTTTTACAAAATTTTTTTTCAACAAAATTTTTTTTTTTTACAAATTTTTTTTTTTCAAATTTTTTTTTTTCAACAACATTTTTTTTCCATATTTCAACGGGCGCCATAGGCGCATTACAACTTGTAAGTAAACTAGTTTTTAATATTTAGCATGGAAATGTCGAGGTTTTTGTTTTTGCCCCTTTTTATATAAATAAACCATTTTATTAATACTTACTTATTATTTTTATTTTTTATTATTAATTTAAATAAATATCACACCCGATTTTTAAGACGCGAGAACTCAGTGTTTGGCCCGGCCGAACATGACGTCGTTTTTACCTGTTTTGTATATGTTGGTGTATAATTTTACTAATTAAGCGTAGAGAGCTTTATTTACAAGATTGGTGTCTTTGGTGACCCCCACTGAAATTTTCCGGCAAACATTTCCGTAGAATATTTTAATCCTTAAATGTCCTTTTTTAAAGGATATTTTTCGATTTTCTCCAGAGACCAGTTCATACAATTCCACAATTTAACTCTGACCATAAGAATGCTCTCAGACATTAACTTACAGCATTTTTTTCATATAGTATAATGCTTCCTTCGACCAAAAAATGAAAACTTTGACCCACTGTAAAAAAAAACTCAGACGTGCTGGACCATAAGTTTGTGATCTACTCAACATACCCTTTCAGAATTATAGGGTCGCTATTCTGTTCCAAAAATGCTGTTGGACAGTGTTATCAATTGAAAACGTTTATTTTTCAACGTTTATTAGGTTATAAAAATTGCCTGCAAATATTCCGCATTTAGTTACATTTTAGCAGTCCATTTGCTTCTTCATGCAAGTCCCGATCTTCTACATTCCATTTATTTCGAATGCTAAAGATGAGCGGATCTGACGTTGCCAACAATATATTCAACCTTCGTTAAATCTGTAATACATATTTATTGTTTTCCTATGGTTCTAAATCTGATAAAATCGGTTAAGCGGAAATAGAAAAAATTAAACAATGTAAAATTTAATTTCAATATTAATGAGCTTGAATGAAAGTAGTCATTTGGTTGAGTTGTCTTAAATGTGGATGACACATCTTTTTTTAAGATCAAGACATCAGAATTGTCTCCAATAAATGTTTTCATAACATAAAATGTCGCCCTTGTGGTAGATTTAACAGAATTTATTATGATGATCTGATAATAAATTTTATTGAACGTACGAGATTACAGTTTCATGTGTCAATGGGGTAAAATGATCAAATTACGGATGAAAACTACTTCAGAAGTGTTTTAAAATAGGCCGAAATAAATGTTCCAAATCCAATTGTGTTTTGAAAAATTTCTCCACAACGAACTTTTTTTGTGAATTCGCGATTAATATTTTAAAAAACACAATTTACACTGATTCTAGTTTAGTTTATAAGTTATTACACGCCGTTTCCTTGTAAATTATGTTGTTGTTAGAGTTGGCATCTTGGATTTGTTTTTTCTGGGAAATTCGCGATTATTTTTGAATTGTTGATCTGGCAACATTTTCACCGACTTAAAACGTACACGCTGAAAAAAAAATGGACAATTTAACAAATTTCAGCAAACAAGTTCTCATCAAACATATTCAGGGTCCGCCAAATAACTTTTTTTTTTTTGAAAATTCTATAAAAAAAACTACTGGATATTTTCTCAAATTTATTTTTTTATTTGAAAGTACAGTCCTTGCGGTTAATAATGGAAAATAATTTCATTGAAATAGCTACCTCGGCTGGCCATGTAGTAGCCTAACGGCATCAGCTCCGCGGCTGATAATGCGATTTTCAAAAACAGGGCGCAAAACATCGAGTGTAGCTGGCACTGTGTGGCACGTAGCGCCGCGGCGCGCCGTCCTGTTGAAACCAAATGTTGCCAATATCCTCATCTTCAATTTTTGTAAACAAAAATTCGTTCAACATGGCCCGATAACGAAATAAGCACTAGTTTAAATAAAAAACGTTAGATGGCGGACCCTTTTAGCGGCTAAAGTATTTATTGATTAGTAAGAAATTTGAATTTTGGAAGAGACTGATGTTGAAGTCCCTTAAAGTGCTACCACAGGGATATATTGAAAATGTTTCCTCCATCGACCCTCATGGAAAATCCCGTTGAGTCAAAGAATGTCAAAAAGGCTAAGTATGCGACCTAGCCTAGCCACGGAGACAAATGGCATTGTCTGGCTCAACGTGATTTTTGGGTACAATAGTGAGGCTTATCAAATTTTAGTTGGCTTAGATGAGACAAAAATACTTAGTGGGCCACGATTTTATACTGAAATACTAACGTTGTCTTTTATTTGCTTGGTCATTCTGCTGACTGTTGGAGGGGCACAAATAATCTGCTTGTCACGTGGAAAGCAAGCGAACCTCACGCTGTTAATGTAGAAATTATCAAAATGAACTATTTTTACCAGTGTTTCGTAAACATTGTCGCTGAAATGACAACTACAACGTTATTTATTGCAAATATTTTTCGGATTTTTTTTATTTACAAAAATAAGTATTTATATTTACAAATGTCATTGGAGATTCAGTTTTTCATAAATTTTTTTTTTGTGTACGTATGAAATCTCGTATTGGTCCATATATTGGTGCATTATAAATTAGCTGCCTTGAAATCAATTTGTGTGAAATTATTGGTACACGCTGAAAAATACGTCTTTTTTTTGTTTACACACAAGTAAAACGCGTGTTTGGTGTTTGTAGCAAGTAAAGCTTATTTCCTTCTACACAAAGCTTATTTGGATGTAAATATAAATCGTTTGCTATTAGTATTACATATTTGTGTATAAGCAATAGCGTGTTTGGGAAAAACAGACAACGAACTTATTAAATTCAAGAAAGTACAACATTTGGGTGCGAATAAGTGTGTATTTGCAATTGTTTTCGTTTTTTTTTTTTGCATTTACGCTCTTTAAAATAAAAGCCATACCGATAAAATGAGATGGATTGTTGTAGAGAAAATCACAAATTGAAAAAAAATAAAAAGTATGTCAAAAATTAACACATATAAATTTGATATTTATCACCTACAAACAAGTTTATATTTGTGGTATGGAAAAATATATATATGTTTGATGCGAACTTGTTTGCTGAAATTTGTTAAAATGGCCATTTTTTTTCAGCGTGTAGATCTCAATGCCAGTTTGTGGCGTGTGATTTATCCGAAGACGAATGATTTTTAACATAGACTACCCCAATTCTAATTAAATCGCATACCCCAACTTTAAACGATGTAAACTATTTGTATTTATCGTTTATCTAATATGAAAATCGGTTCCATAATATTTAAACCTAAATACAATCCCGCCATATACTTGTGAAACCATAGTAATATTATACAACACATACTTACATAAGTTATTAATATTTTTACAAGAGATTGCACCAATCGGAACAACCTTTCCTTCGGTTAACTGCACTATACAAATATTATTGTTTAGGCATCGTAAACAATTTATTTATTTGTTGTTATCTAGCTTCATCAAAATTGTCATCTCACATGCAAATGGGGGGGATAGTTTATAAGTTACATAATTTGTAAGTGGGTTTGACCGTTGACAAATAGAATTTATAATTCAAAGGGTGGCATAAAACAGAAATAATTTAAATATGGAATATTACTTTCCATATGGAAATGATGTTTGATGCTTTCGAAATTGGTGGTACAAATGTCTGCATTTCTAAAGCAAGGATAAAATCTATTGGCCCGATTGTGTTAACAAAGAGTATAGATCTCAAATGAACGACACGCTGTAAGAGCTCCGTCTCGACACAAACGTGGTTAAACGAACCGAAGTATACCGATAGCAGTGGCTGAGGTTTGTTGGTCGAATGGGTGAATATGCTTTGGCTAGAAAAGTGTTTGAGGACAACTATCGCGGAAATCGCAGACAGGGGGGATCAAAATCCCAGTGTAAAGACCAAGTTGGAGAAGACAAAAAAATCCTTGACATTATGAACTGCAGAGTGCGTACCTAAGACCGAATTAATTCGTAAGCAGGCCAAGGGCAACTTATGTATGTACTTTTTTATGAGACTTATTTGCTAAATTCTTAGCTATAATTTGTTGTTGGCAATTCAAAGTTAGCGCTTAACATTGCAATGTTATTGACCATAAATAATATATTATCCGTAAAATACTTACACATAGTTTTGTTAACTATTACTATTAGTTATTCGTTTATTTTGAATTGTAGGAAGCTATCATCGGTAAAAATAAATGCAATTTTTAAATATACATTTATAAATTCTTATAAATATTGATCAAAACAATCACAACATGTTCGAGGTGAATTTCTCAAATGTGGGTTGATTATAGACCAACCAAAACAAAGATTCGACAATACGAAAGATGGGAATACAGCAAGAAGGTTCTTTTCTGATGCCCAAAAAGCATCTGAATAACTGCTATTGATATAAGTCTCATTTCAACATTTAAAACAAGTATCGATGAACTTGTCGGCAATAAACAAATTGACACTAAAATACCAGGGAACCTGCACGAATATATAATACCAAATATCAATTGAGAAATATGTCTGCATAACCCGGAATTCGCTTTTATTTTCTTATTTAATAATTGTATTTTACAAGATAAGTATTTTCTTTAATAAAAAAAGAGGTTTAGTTTTCTAGGGTAAAGCATTATTTAGTGCCAATCGGAGAACTGTCAGTGGAAGCCCAGTAAACAAGGATTTCTGATTTTATAAAAAGCACAAAACCAAAAAAATATTACGAAATTGAACAAACAAAGATCTGTTAATTATTTTGTTGGCAACGTCAGATCCGCTCATCTTTAGCATTCAAAATCAATGGAAAATAGAACATCGGGACTTAGATGAAAAAGCAAAAGGACTGCTAGACTACATAAATAAAATGGAACTAAATAAAGAATATTTGCAGGTAATTTTTCAACCGAACGAATAAAAATTATAATTTAGGGCTATTATTATACAATTCATCTTCTATTTCAACCCTTGTTAACGGTGACCAGATATTCAATGACCCGGTTGACAAAGCTAACCTTATGGCTGAAATATTTGCAAAGAATTCATCTTTGCCAGACAGCAGTCAACCACTCCCCGTGATCGAGAACGTATCTAGTTCGATGCCTCAGATATTTTTTCGAACACGTGGAGTTAAAAGGGTTCTAGCAGATCTCAACGTAAATAAAATTCCGGGCCCGGATGGTATTTCAGCACTTGTCCTATGTAAGTGCTCTTCGACCCTAGCTCGTCCATTGCGCAATCTTTTCAACATGTCGTACCGTGCTGGTATTTACCCTTCACGTTGGAAAGTTGCCAATTGTGAAAGTTGCCAAGCCATGTATTCGAAGTGTCGAAAGAAGCTTTCAAGTGTTTAGGCTTTTTAAAGCGGTGCAAGAAATACTTCACTCCACCTGATCTCGTAAATATTTACACCACCTACATCCGGCCAAAAATGGAATATAACAGGAATTTGGAATTTGGGCAGGAGCTCCAAAGACATCTTTGCAGATTTTGGACCGTGTACAGAGGAAAAGAAAAAATGTTGCGACTTTTTTTCAAATTTTCAAAATTTATTATTAATATTGTTTATTAATCAACGTATTATCTTCTTTTACTAAATAAAGAAGATGACGAAATCACAAAAAAACATATTTCCATTCTAAATATTAAAAGAATCGAAAGTACAACTACCAAATTACTAAAATATCTATATCGGTTCAGAAGTTCCAGAGTTTTGGCCAGTAATAGACGATTCTTAACCAATGTGCGCTGGCGACTTCATCGGTCATTATATCTTTCGAAATGTGGATGGTGTGGCCGTTACTATGAATGGCAAGCAGTAACCAAAAATTAATCAGCTAAACATCAATGGCATTTGGTTCCAACAAGACGAAGCAACTTGCCATACAGCGCGTTTAACCACTGATTTATTGCAAAATCAATTTGGTGACATCTTAAACCCAAGAAATAAGAAAAAAAAACATCGCGATAAGGATAATTCCAGCAATGAATCCACATTTATCGATTTTGTTTACATATTTATTTAATTTTTGTCGGCTCCACTTTGTTCATATTCACAATAAATAATAATTTTTTTTTGTGGACGCAGCATTGAAAAGCATCCCAACCTAAACAATCGCGACGTCTTTTACGCTCACATTTTGAATGCACGCGTTTATTTGGTGTTGGTGTTTCGAAAATGATAACACCGTTGACACCAGCTATTTTACGGTGTAACATTCTCCATCGTCGACTGGCGAGATTAGAAAAAGTGCGACATTTTCCTACTCATTGAAGGCAACACTTTGACGAACGAACTTCAAATCTCTTCATAGGGTTTCACTTTTTTAACAGAATAATACAAAAATACGTTTGCAACATGCTGAAAACAATTTATAATTTTTTTGTACAACCGATATCACCATAAGTGAAACTCAGTAATGATAACGGTGCCATCCTCATCCAATCTAACATAAGCATGGATTACTAATGGAATTTCCTTCCATTGGTGCGAGGTTGTAGTCCTTGTAGAGTCAATTAAAAACTATTTTGGATGTATTGGTTATTCCGACTCAGAACCTTATCGCCTTTTCCAAATTTTTGGCGGTAAGTATGATATGAATGATTATTGATTTTCTGCTCCCTTTTCCATTGGTTGTCGATTAAATTTGTTTTCACAAATTTTTGTTTTTCCCCCTTTGTACCTTTTTTTTAATCCTTTTTTGTTAATTTCTATTATTTACTTGTTACCAAAAAGTCACGCAAGTATCTTATATATTTAGATACTCGTATGTAGATTATTATGCCAGTTTTTGACGCTTTTAATCCCCTTTTCCATTACTTCCAACTTTTGGCTCATTTCTGCCGATAACAACTTTTTTACACGCATTTTTATTTTTCCCCCTTTTGTACATTTTTTAACCCATTTTAGTACGTTTGGCCACTTTTTCGTCCCTTCTCTAACTATTATCCATATATTTTTTCCAAAAATCTGCCTCAATGGTATTCAATTGTTTTCCCCCTTTTTGGCCTCTTTTTAAACACGTATTATACTCATTTTCGTCCCACCTTGAACTCATTTCCACCTGTTTTTGCGTATTTCGATGGGTTTGGGGGATACATTTTCCCCCATTTTTGTCCCCTTCCAATCCGAATATCCAAAAGGCTGCAAGGGCTAATACTTCCCAAATTTCATTATGTTAGCTTCAGCCGTTTGGTCAGGACAATGATGAATCAGTCAGTCATTCAGTCAGTCACGCAAGTGTTTTATATATACAGATAGCCCATAAAAATGTATGACCCAAAAATACAATATTAGACAACTGCGTAACCTCCAATAAAAATATATCCATTTGAATGATTTGTATAAACAGACATTTTATAAAACAATCAACATTTTCAGAACGTTGAAGATGTGAAATTCTCGTTTTGCTACTGAAATGTAATTAGTCTTTTATAAAGAGCTTACAAAATGTTTTTGATTTCATACTTTTTTTTAATTTTAAATCTAAATATTAAATTCCAGTGCAATCATTCTTCCAACATGCCACCGCAGATACGTGTATATTAACGCCAACACTCACACCAAGATGTGCCAGAATACGGGTTGTAACTTTATCCTTCAACCAAATCCTAGATAAAATACATACATATGTACTCAAATCCAACAAAAAAAAACTAAATCAAAGATAACTCGATTTTTTCAATTTGCAAATAGGATGAATTTTATAGATAACAAGAGAGCAGAAAAAAGTTCCAATTCTTTTCAACCGAACTCGACGAATAACACTCAACTGGTCACCGAAGCATAAACGCACAAAGTAAACATCAAAACGGCATCGACAAGGACTTCTTCCAACAATTGATTGGAGGGCGAAAAAGCCAAAAGGACTTCAGAACAAGTGGTAAACGCATATCCTGTGAGTTTTTTTTTTGTTTCTGAGCAAAAAAAAAAAACAAATGAAGATGGAAAAAACAACAAACGGCATTTGTTCACTTGTCCTGCTGGTGCTTTTGGAAGCAACGGCAATATAATAATGAGATGACGACAATGTTTTTGAAAGTGATTACCGGCAGCCTACAGCAGGAGGAGGAGAAAGTATTGTCTATGCATAAAAAGGATCCATATCCACAAGGGCACGTTAGAGAAAATCCCAATTGTTAGTCGGTATTTTAATGAACAAACAAATCTGTGTGATTGCATTAAGGACATGGCGTGAAGGTGGACACTGTTTCCGAACGAAGGAATACAAGACGCGGGGGTACTTTGCGGCGCAATGCCAAATACGATTAGTCTCATCGACAATTCGGTTCTAATCTAATATGAAATAATTTATCTGTTTGAGAACAGTTTCTCAGATTTAGCAATTTTTCAGCACAGAGACTTTCACTATAAATGAATTCTAATAAAGATTAATGTCCGAACCTATTTTTTTTGTGACTAACACTCAGGGGATGCCCCCTATGAATGCAATGCGCTGTGTTAGCAATAGGGAAGAAGGGTATTGGAGGGAAGGGAAAGAGGGAGTAGTGTTTTTTGATGTTTGCCTTGCATTTGATAATGTCATAGCAGGCAGGAAAAACACTTGCTGGAAGATTATTCCACATGCGAACATTCCGGCTGAAGAACCAATTTTCTTTCTTGCGTCGTACGGTCAACCGGACATTTGACAATGAACGGATGAGAGACCCTGGATAGCCGCGTATTCCGGCTAAATGTTCTAACGTCAGGGATCAGACGGCGGATATCTTGTGAACAGATACCATTAAAATATCTATAGAATAGCGATACAATAGGGAGATAATAGAGTTGGACACCCTACCATCCCCTATTATCACCACCGCTCTCCTCTGAACACGGTCCAGAAGCTGCAAAGATGTCCCTGGAGCTCCTGCCCATATATGGGAGTTATATTCCATTTTGTGAACGGCTATCCATCAAATGATTCTTCAGGTTCCTCCTGATATCGTCCTGGTACCCAATTAATCACCAGGTCATTCATAATCATTATATGAACTCCAATGGAAACAGTGTAAGCATCCTAACTTACATGACGGACAATATGTTCATAATCTGATAAGAATATTTCTTCGACCATAAACAAAATAAAAAAAAGAAGAAGAAAACGAACCCATCTACCATCCAAAATAACAGATTGTGACTTCAAAGGAAAAGCCGCCGTGTTAAAAGTCAATTTGAAGTATGCGACGTTTTGAATGATTGAAAAAGCTCTGACAGATAACAGCAGCAACTGACATGATAACAGCAGCCAACCAAGCAACACCAGCCCAACAAAGGGGTGTTTCTACCCGCGTCTGTGCGGTAACGACACGACATGTGCCATGCGACAGCGGGTGGTAAGCTTCCACAGCGAGAGCATATGTTACAAGTGAATCACAAATGATGACAACATTCATATTCAAATTGACCCAATACAGCCGCCCACTAGGTCGAACAGACAGAGTGAGAGAGGGAGAGCCAAAGAGGCGCACTTGCTTTGACTTTATAGGATAGGTTTGACAGTTTATTAAAAATTCAAAACAGATATTTGAAGGGCACTTCAGATGACATTAATAAGTTTTCGGTAATTTCTTAAACAAAAACATCAAACGACAACAATTTATTTATGCACTTCCCTTTCTTTTCGTAGGACATTCGCTAGCATTTTTTTGTTTTTTTTTTGTATTAAATTTCAATTCAATTATTATTTCATGGCATATTTGGTTTTGGCTTCAATTCAATAAATGCAAATACAAGAAGACGAGAGAAAAAAAACTGACACTGGCAAGAAACCGTCACTTGACAATTCGTCTGACATTTTTAAGTACTGGAACCGTAGATACACTTGAATATTTTCTAACTTCTCCATATGAAGCCAAGCTCAACAACGAAACGGGGTAGTGTGTTGTGGGGTTGGTGATTCGCTTTGTTACGGTGAAAAGACTACGAAAGATCAAAGGATGTAAAACAACAAAAAAAATGCAAATAAATGTGTTAACATTGAGTGGTTGCTTTACGAGTTTCCATTCCATTCCAAAGGATGAACTGGAAACGCATTTGTTCCGGGTAAATTTGCAACCAGCTTTTTGTTCTGGCCAACTGATGTTGTTTTTGTTGGTGCTGCTTAAATATTTTGAACAACGCGGGTGAGTTAGAAATTAATTTCCCCTACTTAGTCGGACACTTTTTGTACACTACACTGGGTGCATTATGACTATCCCGCCGCAACACTGCTTCTGTCGTGAGGCATCTGTCAGCTGACTCCTGTCAAAATGTTAATAAGCTGCATCATTCAGTTTGTCAAACACCAGCCATTGTATGCAGACCACCATATTGTAAATGTTTCCTATTGTTTCTACGAACGAAATTCAGTAAACCACTTTGGTTTGAGTGATGATTTTTTCCTATGTCACGTCCAATTTTCGAAACAAATTCTGGTGACCAACGAATACTTACTCCAGTTGACTCTCAACCTGTTGTCAATCTTGGCCTGTTTAATAAATGATTTTCAAATACTACGTTCTTGTGCGTGATTTCTACAGATCATTATACCAAGGATAAGCATTCCAACAAATGTTTTACTTATGCCGCGATAGTTGGCACAAACAGAACTGCCTAGTTTCTTGTGAATCGGACATAGTACGTGAAGGTTCAATAATCTGCTCCGTATAATTTCTTCTTCTCCAGTCTGATCTGACGGTATCCCGTCTGCAAGCCGGGCTTTTAGTGAGTTCACATTTAATACTATCATCTATGATTGCTTGCAGGTTGCTTTCTTCATATGATTTTTCGTCGGCTAACAAGTTGGGGCCACATCCTCAGCACAATCGACGTGTCTGTCAACAGATTCCCATTTCATCTTTACGCGAAATTATGCTACGTAGTAGGCGAGTCATTCACTTGATGTTTTACTCGTTAGTAGAATTTCCTCGCTTTATTGTCTTTCCATTTCTCTTTTCTTTCTTTCGAATGGATGATTTTCGTCCCTCCTCAACTCATGGTACCGCTTAAATACAGCCATAGGTGCGGTTGGTACCCTGTATGTCATATTCTTCATACCATTTCTTCCATTTCAGTTCTAGTATCTTGACATTGTTCGGGAGATGGCGGTTTCAATAAGAGAAGATCAACTAACTTCCTGGAGTACGCTCGAGCTGTCGGTTGTGGATGCTTTTCAATATCTAGATTTCTCTTTGTGTTGCTCCGCTCGTGTTTTGGTTTTTCTGACATTGTTGTCGATACAAATCCATGGACTAGAATTTTTATGAAGGTATTTTATATAGAGTTATCCATTTCATGGTTTCAAAAGCATAGGACTGGAATTCGACATCTGTCAAACTAAGTTGTTAAACCAATTTTTTTTCTTTTCAGTTGGAAGTCTGACATTGACGAAAATAGATCGCTTAACCGTCACACAACGCCTAAAAATTATTAAAACCTACTACAAAAATTGTGATTCTGGCACAGCCACATATCGTACTTTAAGAGGAGATTATGGTTAGCACATTTCTTACTCGGTGGGTTTGTTAATAAACAAAATGGTCGTATTTGGGGTTCTGAGAATCATCAAGTATTTGAAGAGAAGCCATTACATCCACAAAAAGTCACTGTTTGGTGCGCTCCGAAGTTGTGATTGGACCTGACTTCTTCGAAAACGACGAGGGATTCGGAATGTTATGGTCGTATGATAACCGACTTCTTCCAAAAATCGGTCCAAAATTACCTTAAAAGAAACAAATATTGCAACATTTCGCGTGGTGGTCATTTAAATGATGTAGTGTTTCACACATAATGACAGCGTTCAAACTTTATACTAAAAAAGAAATGTCATGAAAAAAATATGTTTTTACGTTTACTTTTAAAAAGCAAAATGGATAACCATTTACAACCGAAACGTGTCACACATATATGGAGTCCCTTTAGACCCTAGGTGTCTTTGGAGAGAATTCAAAAAGTCGATTGAACCATCATTCTGTCTGTCTGGCTATTACTTAGAGGATTGCATATGGCCGACATGATCACTGGCCTTCGGGTACCACCACTACAAATGTATCATTCCGCCCACTACTACTACCAACGCAATCTTATGCAAATTCCAGATTTGATTTAACTACATTCACCACTTTAGAAATCGTCTAAATACATAAATTCGGTTTATATTTCGTGATGCTGAAATAAGAACAACATTTTTTCACGAATAGAAATATGCATTAGTTGATAACCCTTAAATGCGCAGTGTATCCTATAGGACAACCAAATTTTGACTGTATATAGCCCACCGGATCAACTTTTATGATAGGGAATCATTCATATTTTGGAAATAGTGCCATTCTCTCGCAAAATAACTCCTAATTTGTAAATTTGTATACAAAACTGGAAAATTATGTAGACTTTTTTGGTTGAAACTCATTTAGGGGTTAAATTGGTTCATAATAACCCAACAAATATTTGAATTGGTTTCTCGCATATAACGACCTTTAAAGACCAACAATAGCCAAAAAATTTCAGATACACTATTGCTCCATTATTGTGATCCACCACTTGACTATAAGTTGCTGTTACCCAGAGTCATGTTGCAAAGTGTCCGCCCTCCAATTATATTCGAATATCGGTACGACACAATGTTCCCGCTTTGATATTTATTAATTTAAGAAACTCTTGATGAAGCATTCAAAAGCCAGCCCTTCACAGTTGATGTAGTAAATTCAAATATCGTTAAGGATCGATGAATTCGCGAAAAATTCGAAAACATAATTGGAAATTATTTGGCAATAATTTGGAAAAGTCGATAGGAAATAAAATCAAATCCAGCAAATAATGAGACGATCCGATTAAGCTGTCTTTAACATTCGTATAATTACCTTTTATATACGAGATAAAATCAGTCCAAACCAATATTCAGGATACCGCTCCAACGTTCACCAACGATCACATACTACCCAACATATTTGATCTAAAACATTGCGTACTTAGTATAATTACATTTTGACAAACGAAGGAAGTTTATCTGCGTACAACATTTGCCACTTGAGACACTTAAATCTTTTCGTTGGTTTTCTACCTTTTCCTGTGACTTTTTTTGTTGGCTGCTGCCATTGTTGCATTTTTTGTTGCTTCCTTTGCTCTGTCGCTCTCCTTCTCCTCCTCGAAAACCGCATGTCAACAAGAAGAAAAAAAGGATAAAAACAAGCAATTTGAAAAGAAAATGCAAAACTAATTGTTTTCATTTTACCTTTTTGCACAAAACACATCCAAATTTGCATATTTCGTCTCCCGTGCCCAACAGTGCTCAGTCCTCGTCAGATGCATCCAATGGATGGAAATTTACATAAACGCTCGCTGCTCGCATGCATGACTCCCTGGCTGGGTGAGTGTGCGTGTATGCCACTTGAATGGTTCTTTCTTTGCTTATTGTTGTACATATGTGTGTACATATGTATATGAACGAACACATGCACACATGTGCAAAGTTGGCACATACAAATGTATGTGAGCATATTCATATGTATGTTCGGAATTTAAATGCATTTTGCATATGTTAATTTAATGGGATATTTATTATCTTTTAGGACATCATCATATCCTTATCCTTCCCTAAGTGCTTCCACACTCACACACACACAGACAAATAATTCAAAATGGTGGATGAACTTTGTTGGGAAGTGAATGGGCATGTGAGTGTTGCCCTCCCAAGATTTCATTTGGTCTGTGTGAAAACAAAAGATCTCGGGCGTCATTAAAGGACGTTCCAAATTAATATGCATGCGATTCCCATGCCAGCGATCGGCACAGACAAGGCAGAGGATACCATTAGTAGAAAAAATTACGTTAACGAGGACCCTAGACTTGTATGTGCATTGGGTAGGTAGAAGTGGGTGTAATGAATGATATGAGGTGTTGACTTAAGTATTTCCGCAATATTTGGAAAATATATGTGGACCCTACGTAGTTAGGTTTGATCTAAACTTTGTTGTAGGTCGTGGCTTACGATTAACATCAAGTCAGACTCTTTTATAAAAAAAAAAATATTGTTAGAAGCAACTTTGACTATCGATCCGGTCATAGAAACATAAACCACCTGATGCAGTAATTATCAAATTGCGATGAAAATTCTCAGTCTCTCTGCATGTCTGCCTATTAGACAGGGTACAGTGATCATGTGATATGATCGTGAACATATATGTATCTGCAAAATTTTACACTTCAATATCCAAAATGTACAGTTTTATAGACGAATTCCTAAACGACGCCACGAGAAGAGTGTTTAGATTTTACACCCGTCTTTGGCTTCTCCTGTGAAGTTATGAGAATGCTTGTTAAGTCCATTTAGATTTCTTGTGACGATAGGGCACTTATTTTTCAAATTACACTGCTATACTAAAATGCAAAAAAAAAAAACTTATGAAGTATAAATAACAAGAAATATGTTATTTTTTTTACTAACTCTCAGAGGATGTGTTAGCGATAGGAAATAAGGGTATTGCAAAGAAGTAATAGGGAGCAGTTTTTGTTGAAGTTGCTCTTGAATTTGATAATGTCACAGCAGGCAGGGCATACACTTGTTAGAAAGAACACATGCGAACAGTTTGGCTGAAGAACGAATATTCTCTATAGTGCGTCGTTCGGTCTAACGGCAGTGAACAGATGATAGTCCCTGGATAGCCGCAAATTCCGGCTAAATGTTCTAACGTCAGAGTCCAGACGACGGATATCTGTCGTATAGATACCGCTAACATATTTGTAGAATAGAGATACACAACCCACATTGCAGCGATGCTGTAGGGAGACAATAGAGGTGGATACTCTAATATCTCCAATCATCACCACCGCTCTCCTCTGTTCACGCTCCGTAAGCTGCAAATGTATCTTTGGAGCTCCTGCCATATATGGGAGTTATATTCCATTTGTCTATCTATATTTATATATATAAAAATGGATGTGTGTATGTATGTAACGTATGGAATCGAAAACGGCTAGACCGATTTTGATGAAATTTTCAGGGAATCTTCCGAATAACCCCGCGAGTAACATAGGCTACACATTGTTTGGATTTATCTACATTTAGGGGGTGAAAATGGCAAAAGGGATAAAAACTCCCCTTTCCTATATAAATATGTGTAATACAACACTAATGTTTGCTTAGGACGGGTCAGCTAGTATATTCATACAATTGAAAAAAATAATATCCATATCAAAAATTCTTAATAATAATTAAAATAGATTTGTGTGACAAGCTATAAAGGATGTATGTTTGTGTGGAAGATGTTAGAGAAAAGAGTAAGGTAATACGGCCCAATCCTAATAAATATTTGAAGGATGTCATCAGTCTTCAGTAAAAATCTAGAAAATATCATATTTTCCAAAGCTTTTCACGAAGTTTAATAACGTAAACGTATGCAAAGAAGCGAATTAGTTCCCAAACTACTTCAAAATATTAGATATTAGAATTCAAAAAATGCAATACTTCTCGACCATAGAACAAAAAGGTTCTAATTGAAAATTATTGATAAATTGACCTATATATCATATAGTACTATAATTGGTAAGATCTTTCGACTACTGTTAAAATTTAAACTTTAAACTGAAACAAACTAATTTATAAAGGTTGCCAACAAATAATGGCATACAAGAACTATAAAATATTAAATATTGATGTTAAGTTTTTTTTAAAACTATCTAGGTGGAGTTAGAACTTGCTTTTCTAAGGTCGCGACTTTGTTAAACGGGTTTGTTAAACTATTCAACCAATCTCTTTACAGATTAAACGAGTGTTTTCGGTAACGTTTGAACAAATATTTTAAGGTTTTAACGAATCGATTTTTTAGCCATTGTATTATTTTTCTAGATTTACTCCAGTTTTTACGATTTGAATTGTTTCATTTGTATTCTCCGATTTGATTAGACAACCGTTTTCTTAGTTTTTAAGTAAAGAACAATTTCGTACTTTTCGCAAAATAAAAAAATTAATGGAAAAAGTTTTTTCTTTTTAAGTATAAAATACAGGGTTTTCCAAAAAGAGGTGTTTTTTTACAAAGAAAAAAGGAATTTTTGAGACAAATGATAAGATGTTTATTTCATAATAAAGAGGAAAATAGTGATAAACAAAATTAGCCAAATGGTCACCACGACCACACTTACAGGACCATTTCCTTTTCATGAAATTTTACATAACCAAATCGCAAAGTGGCTGACCTATGTCCTCGATAGCCTCACGAATTCTATCTTGAGGTCTTTCTTTCTTGTTGGCGAAGACATTATCTTTCACGTGGCCCCAAAGGAAGAAGTCGCAAGGTGTTAAATTACAAGATCTCGGTGGCGAATTGTGATCACCTTTTTGAGAGATAACACGGTCCGGAAACTTTTCCCGTAAAAGAGCAATAGTTTCGTGGCTTTTGTGGCATGTAGCGCCGTCTTGTTGAAAGTAAACGTTGTCCAGATCAATATCATCCAACTCCGACCATAAAAAATCATTACTCATCTCTCTATAGCGCAACCCATTCACAGTAACTGTTGATGCAACCTCATTTTTGAAAAAGTAAGGTCCAATGACTCCGCCCGACCATAAACAGCACCAAACAGTCACACGTTGAGGATGGAGAGGCTTCTCAACAATAACTCTGGGGTTTTCCGAGCCCCAGATGCGACAATTTTGCTTGTTGACGTTGCCACCGAGGTGGAAATGGGCCTCATCAATGAAGTTGATGTTTCAATGGAATTCCGAATAATTTTCATGCATTTCAAGGACCCAAT
This sequence comes from Hydrotaea cyrtoneurina, assembly GCA_958296145.1. Classification (NCBI taxonomy): domain Eukaryota; kingdom Metazoa; phylum Arthropoda; class Insecta; order Diptera; family Muscidae; genus Hydrotaea; species Hydrotaea cyrtoneurina. Next base: position 41,500,248 of record OY282514.1, on the reverse strand, counting down.
CAGCAAAGACACGACGTTGTTGAAGATCGGCCGGGTTGAGTTCTTGTGATAACTGAACTTTATAAGTCTTAAGACCCGAGTCTTTATGAAAAATACGTTGTAATGACGTTTGTGGAATGTCCAATTCCAAAGAACGATGAGGAATGCACAAACCTGGGTTTTCTTCAACACTTTTGGCTACAGCAGCAATATTCTCAGATGTTCTTGAGCGATGTGAACGGGTTTTATTATTCACATCACTAACTTGTCCCAACAGCTCGAATTTGTCCACCAATTTCTGTATTGCGGTCCGACAAGTTGCTTCACGACGACCCAAAAATGCTTTAGTTTTGCCAACTGTGACTGCAAGATTTTCACCATTTTTGTGCTGAATTTTAGTAATTTCAATGCGTTGTTGAAGCGTGTATCGTTCCATTTTTAGTGATGGCGTAGTTTCTACTTGTCAAATTTCAAAGAATAAAAGCTACCGAGATACCCGGTGATTCAAAATAACACCCTTTATGATTGTTTTTTTTTAACCCCAGCCCTCAGAGGTTGCCCTCTATAAATGTCATGCTCAGTGTTAGCTGAAGGAAATTAGGGTATCGGAAGCAGGACATGGGGAGTAGGGTTTCTTTACATTTGGTATGAATTTAAGAATGTCACAACTGGCTGGAACACCACATACGAACACACATAAATAAAAATACCACATGAACCTTGGTTGTTTTATATTATTCAAAATTTAAATATTGACATACAAAATGTATACACATGATACATCGCATATATAGACGGGTATAGAACATAGAGATATCATAATTGTATACATCATTCGTTAGGTTTCGTGGTGGCTGTGGAACCATTAATTTTTCTCAGACGAGATGTCCGTCTAAACTTTATTTTTAATCTGTTGTTCTTGTAGAGATCAGACGAATTTTCATGTACAGTCATTCTACAACATCAACGACCCAGATACGTGAACACAATGTTGTCTAGACACTGGTCTCTAATAAAGGATAACTGATTTTTTTTTAAAATTATACTCGTATATAAATTGCAACATTTCCGTCTTTGTACATTTTTTATTTAATGAATAAAACATTCATTTTTTTTTTGATATACTGGATATTAAGTTTATTAGTAGAAGTTGTTGTTTCAAAATTTCTGGATTCGAAAACGTGAATGAAACCGTGAACGTGAACACCCTCAACAATAATTAGTTCACGTTTCCGCGAGTTGACTTGAATAATAATAAAGAACCTTCCACTGTCGACTGCAAACCCATTCGGCCAGACTGACGTCTCTTTGAAATAAAATGAAAGTCACGATTTTAAATTTCCTTATATATTTCATTTATTTAATTAGATTTAAAACATATTTTTTTTCTTTGTTGTTGTGTTAAATAAAATTCTTCATCTTATAGTCCTAAGAAATATTCTTGCATTTAGAGAGCGTAAAACTTTCTAATAAATTACTAAAAAAAAAAAGAAAAATGACTCGAATATAGATTCTATTTGTGATCGATCATTTCGATATCAATTACACGATACATATAAATACAGACAAATGACTAACTAAACTAAATTAGCAAAAGGAAAACACTTATAAATACAAATACACGGCAATAATTCTCATTTACATTGTGACTATGAAAGTGAAACTATATTAAGATTAAATTCTTTTTTAGAAATATTTATATTTACAATATACAAGAGATGTAAAGGATTTTTGGAAAAATATATTCAAATTCGTGTTTATTCAAAAAGAGAGGCGTATAAATTTAAAACATAAAATCGAAAACAATGAATTAAAATAAAGAAATAAAGAATGTTTGCTTTTTTGGGCGATACTCTATCTTAATTACAAAAATCACACTCAAAGTTACGGATGCTGGAGCTTAACCTAGGGATTTTTGTATTTTTTTTTTTGGGGGAGGTTCCGGTGAGGAGTCTGTGCTAAAGATCAACTTTAGTTTAATGCAGAGTTTATTGCACTCTATGGTGTATTTGTGTGTGTGTGTGTGTACGATATCTAACAGAAGGATTTAGTACAAGTTAGGAAGAGGTCATAATGAAACCTTGAGTTTATGTCTCTTTATATACAACAATGTTTAGTACGCTTTGTAATTCTCAGTAGATGTTGTTCACACTTTTCTCTTGCTCAATGTAAAAGCTCGTTCGCTCCGTCTCTGTCTCCTCAAAGCAGTTCTTTTTTAATTATTATGCATAGTAGAGGTACAGAGTCTTCAACTACGTTCCTTGGAGCTTGAATATAATATTCCTCACATCGATCTAGTGAGAGAAACAGAGAGAGTAAGCTCTCATCATTTTATCTGTCTTACTCCCCTGGGGAGCTCAGATTTGTTTATACTTCATTCTTCACTCTCAAAACAAGCCGTTGAGAGCTTGAACCGCTGTTCCCAATGTGGTACTCGCCATTAAGGCTTTCTCACGCTGTAGCATAGTCGCCGAATCGTCATTCTCTTCACTCAAAAGCACTTGGTGATTCGTGGCGGATGCTTGATGATATTCGGTGTGCGTTTCCACGGTCATCACGTGGTGTTGTGGCATGGATGCTGCAGCAGCAGCTGCTACAAATTGCAGTCAATCGATTAGAATACTCTTCGAAGCTTGCGATGTTGTGTGTGTCGAGGAGGAGGAGGAGTTAGCACTGGAGCCCGCAAACGGGGGCGATGAGTGACGCTGATGGCTATGATGATGAACCGTGGTGGCCAAGGTGTCAGCATAGTATCTATGTCAAAATACTTTGGCAATGAAGGGGACATTGTCCATGGCCGTAACCGCTGCCGCCGCAGCCGAAAGTCTCTGATGTGAGGCCGGAGTCATGTGCTGCGTGGCGGCATGGGCAGCATTTAGGTGGGCCGAAGGTGCGGTGGCTGAGGATTGGGCAAAGTTGATGAAGGCCGAACTGCCGCCATACTCGGTAGCTGTTCGGAAATTGGTGACTGCGGGTGGCGTCAAGGCGGACGTTGAGTAGTTGTGTGGATGGCCGGCATACTGGGAGGGCGTGGGCCAGGCAGAACTACTGCCTTCATTGCTGGACAGGGGAGGTGTCGTCACATTGATGGGCGGCGACATGGAGCCATCGGATGAATTCGAATTCAGATGAGCACTATGGAATTCTATCGACTGATCACGTCTCGTGTACTCTCTGCGTCTCTCCAGACGGTCGTTGGTATTCTCGTCCAAATCGAGGGCACTGCCACCGATATCGTGCAGTTTGCGCATGTGTTTCTTCAAATCGAAATTCCGGCAGAATCCCTTGTGACATACGCGGCACGTATAGGGTTTCTTGTCGTTGTGGGTGTGCATGTGGAAGGTGAGATTGTAGACCTGATGGAAGGCCTTGTTGCAAATGTTGCACTTGTAGGCCTTCTCTCCGCTGTGCGTGAGCTTGTGATTCTTGTAGTTGCCCTTTTGGTGGAACCCCTTGCCACAGTACTCACAGACGAACGGTTTGTAGCCGGCATGGATGCGGGTGTGCGTATTCAAAGTGGACGATCGGTTGAAAGCCTTGCCACACGTTTGACATTTGTGTGGCTTCTCCGAGGTGTGGATGATCTTGTGGCGGCACAATGTGGACGCTTGGCGAAAGCCTTTGCCGCATACTTTGCATACGAAGGGCCGTGCTCCCGTATGTACGGGCATGTGCCGTGTCAGATTGTAGTGGGCATTGAACACTTTGCCACATTCCAAGCAGGAAAACGTTTTCTGTTTGCCGCCAGGGGCAGAGTTTGGACTGTCGTCTATGGAACTGGGGGAATCGGCTCGAGATCTTTGCGCCTCGGGCGGCGAGCAGGGATCACTGATGGAGGACGAAGTGTTATTGTGACTGGAGGCCGGTGAATGTTTGCGTTTATGTGAGTGAAATGATGCTGAGGGGGTGAGAGAGGATTCCCGCGACTTATGGGCGGAGACGGGAGACTTTTCCAATGTCTGCTGCAATTGTGGATGCGATGAGGCCAGTGCCTGATGATGGGCAGCCTGAGCGGCAGCGGCAGCCGCTGCTGCTGCGGCCAAATGATGGCTGGTGGCGGGCGCTGCCAATTGGCGTCGCAAAGTTTGGCTGTGTAGGGAACTGAGTGAGGCGGTAAACGAACTCAAATGGGCGGCGGTGGCTGCTGAATTGCCCGTCAAGAGCGATTGCTGTTGGGCGGCTGTTAAGGCAGCATACTGAGCGGCAGCGGCGGCACACATCAACTGATTGGGAGCGGCATAGTACAGCAACGGATACTGGGTAAGCAATTCCTGATGGCGTGATGAAACAAACTGTTGCACAGCCGCCGAGGCAGATGCGGACGAGCTGTTGTTTGTGGTCGCACTTAAAGAGGAGGGCACATACTTCTTGAAAGCCGAATCGTAATTCTCTTCCATGTGGGCGGCGGCGGCGGCTGCGGCCGCAGAGGTGACATGTGGCGTGGACTCACAGTCATCACTGGTGACTTCAATGGGACTACAGGATCTGTCATCGTCCAAAATAATGCGGCTGGTGGAATTAAACGGTGACCGTTGATCGGGTTCCATAATTTTCGCTATGGAAAATTTCAAAGGGCAATTGCGTGTACTCAGTGGAGTCGATGAGGACGATGAGGAAGAGGACGACATCATCATGTTTGCGGTAGTGGTGGCACCAGCACTGACTCTGGTGGCATTATCGGCACGGGGTTCTGGTGTTTTCTGACCAGCAGCACATTCCATGGTGGGACTTTTCGATGGAGGCATTGTTACCGCTATAACGCCTGATGGACTGCAGGGTTGCATGCCACGAGGACTCTGCAAAGACAACAACAAAACAAAAACAATGAATAACAAGCTGGTAGAAATTTGAAAACAAGTAAACAGTTTGCTTAAGGTTTCTATGTGAGTGTGTGTGTGAGTGTGTGTTTTTTTATAAATCAATCAAACACGGCTGGCCGGTTAACTGTTTAAAGCAATTAGTGCACAGTTTGTAAACCAAAACAATTTGATTTCCAGCGTCTTTCAAAGACACTCCTCTTCAATTGCATGCAATTCAACAAAAACTTTCCCGACGGCAGGATATCGATGTAATGCCCAAAGGGTTGCCACTAATTAAAGCTGATTTTATTTTAATGATTTCCATACTAACTGCTGTTTTATTTTGGGCAAACAAAGCGCGTGGTTTTTGTTGTTGTTCAACCGAACTTAAGCCTTAAGAAACTAAAAGAATAAAAACAATCAATCCTTTAAAGGATTCCATGTGAGTGTGTGTGTGTGTGTGTGTGGATCTGTTCAATACTGTTCAAATCAATTTTGATTTTAACCCGTGCGGTTTTCAATTAAAATCAAGCGATTTCTTTTGAAAGACGGCGAGTGCATTCACAAATATTTTGCATACGGGGCAACAAACACACTTCGTCGTCTTTGTTCCATTGTCCCCGTGATTTTATTGTTCATTGTTTTGCCAAATCTAGTGGTTTCGACAACCAACAACATATTGTTGTCCCTGTGTCGCAGCATAAACACAGTAGATCGATCGTCAAAATCGACGGGTTTTTGGCGCAATTATTTAGTAATTTGATGGTAAACCGTAAATTTGCGGTTTCTTGACCCCCCTCCCTCCCAAACTGATTAAGTGTTTATTAATTATTGATGGGAATGCGAACTATGGCTTTCCTGGCATTGCACTCTCAGGCTCATCGGAGTTATGTTATGTTTTATTGTCTCAGCGCCTTCGGGCTGCCGTTTATGACATTTTCACACTTGATTTCAGTTGAATTGAAAGCCAGAGAGCTCACATGGTTTGCTTTCTTCGTGGAGGTTTCCTGCAGCTTTTTTTGGTTACGCTTTGATGCCATTGCTTGACTGGTAGGGTAGGGAAGTTTTTTTTTTTTTTTTGTTCCTCTGTGGTAAACTTAATTAACTTAATTTAGCACTCTCAGTTATGAGTGCGACTATTAAAGAGAAAACTGCAGTTAATTTAATTTACACTGATTGTCTAAGTTCTTGTAGCAGCAAATACATGAGCCAGTTATGACCAAATAACTGTCTCTGATCGTTTTCACAATCTTCGATTAACGTCTTTAACCAACAGTTATAACTGGCAAGTAGTTATGAAATTTGTAATCTACAATTGTTGGTTTGCTTTTAACTGGAGATGGTGAAAAATGCCCTAATTATAATTATTAGTAACTACTGAACAGGGCTCTAATCTAAAAGAATAATTTCTGAAGTAACTCGTGAAATGGCGTCCATAAAAATCACCTATTTGTGATAGCAATTAAGTACTAAGGAAGTCCTGTTACTGAGGAAAACATTTTATTGTACACAGAAAAAAAAAATATTTTTCCGTTGAAAATGTCATCGCTTTCAAATTTTCCACATAAAGCGTTGTGCAAGACTTAAAGTGGGTCACTAGTTTTTTGAAAAATGTTCGATCCAATCAAGCGTTGTAAATCCTGCATCAAATCTTGGGCAAGAGTTTCAGATAAAACACCTAACATTGAAGTGGTTTTCTATGCTAACATTTCTCTTTGAGTGGTTTTCTACAAAAGCATTTCGTTAAACTGAAAACATTCACTGCACAACATTGAAAATACACTGAACATACTCACTGCAATAAGATTGTCTCGCCTACTGAACATACACACATTACAATTATTTGTAGAAGATTGGGAATTATCGGACAAAAAATTATCTTGGACTCAAATTAGGCTTTCAATAAATCGAAGTTGACTTCAGAGAGCTGAGAAAATGTTGATCCAGAAGGTGCCAACGCATTTTGGTGTTGGAATAGCTGAAAGTCTAAATGTTCTTCAATGTCAAAGTTCCGTCGGAAAAGATTGAAAATTATTTGTGAAATTCTCAATTGGGCTCCGATAAGTTTGAACTGTAAGTTGTATTTGAAAGATTCATTTGTTGATGAAATACTTTTTGGGGTTTACCAAAAATTCAAAATAAAGAACAGGGTATTCAAAATATTGACCCCCGTATTCATGAAAGTGTAAAGGGTCCGCCATCTAACGTTTTTTGTTTCAACTAGTGCTTATTTCGTCATTTTCGTTATCGGGCCATGTTGAACGAATTTTTGTTTACCAAAATTGAAGAGGAGGATATTGGCAACATTTGGTTTCAACAGGACGGCGGTACATGCCACACAGCCGAAGCCACACTCGATGTTTTGCGCCCTGTTTTTGAAGATCGCATTATCAGCCGCAGAGCTGATGCCGTTAGGCTACTGCATGGTCAGCCGAGGCAGCCATTTGAATGAAATGATTTTCCATTATTAACCGCAAGGATTGTACTTTCAAATAAAAAGAGAAATGTGATAAAATATCCAGTAGTTTTTTTTTGTAGAATTTTCAAAAAAAAAAAAAGTTATTTGGCGGACCCTGTATAAAGCTTTGATAAAAAAAATGTGTGATAATTGTTTTTGTCTATTCACACATTTTTATGAACAAAGGTTTGTGGTTTTAAATTTTTTTGAATTCGCGTTTTAGGAAGTAACGAAAAAAATGTAACATTTAATTGAATTTTCAGAGAAAAAAACTCCTTTTGACGAAAGAAATGTTTGACAATCATTTGTAAATGACAATTGGACTGAATCACCAGAATCGTCAAAACTCAAATAAATCTTCGTTTGGAAAAATGAATTTTTAAACAAATAATTTCGGCACTTGGGTTTTGTAGTTTTCACTAAACCTCTTATTGATTTTTAAAAATTTGTCACATGTTTTGAAAATTTTGAGATTTTTAAATCATAAAAGATTTGAAATCTATCTCTCCAAATATCATAAAAAAGTGTAAGGAAATGAAAAACTTAAGGAAATAAATCAATTGATGAAATTCCCAATTTTCGGTATTTACATTATGAATACATGAATGTTTTCCAAATCGCACAACTTAAATTTAATTGAATAAAAATTAAAATCAATAAACCCGAGAACATAAAAAAAATATTTAAACTCTGCTCAATATAAACTCTTTATTTATTCTTAAAAGTTTCATATTTCAAAGTGAAAAAATTCTCAGCTTGCTCATTCAAGTTGAACTGTTGACGAATTTGAAAGTTACTTTCGAAAAGATTATGAAATAATTTAAAAAAATATTACAACCATTTATGGAAATCTTGATTGGTTTTTAATTACTGCAATGTTTTTCAATAAAAAAAAATATAAAATCCATTTTTTTTCTCCCAACAAATGTTTGTTAAGTTCTAATTAGACAGCCGACGGGGTTTGAACTCTCATAGTTGTGGCACATTTGGAAAATTACTTGAAAACTTAACATTCTTCACATTCATATTAAATTATTTTAAAATATTAAAAATATATATATTTATTTATATATTTCAAATTCAAAGATAATACGTACAAAGTAGACCATAATTGGTGAAGCTCCGCCGGGTTTTTATCCAATCTCGGGCGCTGACGTTTTGAATAGTTTTCAAAACGAATTAATTAACTTGTGAAAATCACTTTCTTTTCTGTCTGATGCAAACACTTGTTTTGAAAGTTTAAACACTTGTCCTTTTTTGCTGTTCAATTTGAATACTCGCTTTTTTTAGTAATTTTTAAGTAACGCCAGGACGTAAATACACTGTATGGTTTTTCTTTTAATTTTTTGAATTAAACACGTATGGTAAGTTGTTGTATTTGCAAAATACGACGCAAAATGTTCTTTGTTTTGTGTGAACGCGTTGCGCTGTTCGTTTCGTGAGAGTTTTAAACGTTTGTACGGTTGAAAGACGAATGATGGGCATTGTTTGCGGAAAGCAATGCTTAAAATTTATGAAATTCTGTGCATTCATGTTTCTGGTTCACAAACTCCCCGATACCCTGAACGTGCAATGTGTGCGTGCAGTTTTTAGGGGTAGTTTTGTACCTTGCGCTGGCAAAATGGCAAAAGAGCAAAATAAAGAGAGCGAAACTACCCTTACTATAAAACGGCATAAACGTATTGGGCACAATGTCAGAAAGAGAAGGGACGTTTACTTCACAAAAATTATGAAAAAGGACCTTCTCAAAAAAGGGGAAACGTTGTCAACTAAAGAGAGAATGTGAGTGAATTTTGCTAAGACAACTCTCTCAACAAATATGTGGGAGAGATGTCGTCATGTGCTCTCATTGCCAGGCTTACCAAAAAAAAACAACGCAGAAATGCTCACACAGCCCTATCCTTTGAGAAAAAAGTCTGTTCACTATTTACAAAAGTTATATGAATGAAATACGTCAGGATACTGGCGAGGGTAGGCATAAGGACAAAGAGCACAATGATGATGACGGTGATGGTGGTGGTGGTGGTGATGATGCAGTGGTTGTTGTTATTATTATTGCTACTACTGATGTTGGCAGACACAAACACGCCCTCTTTAAATATTCATAAATCTCTTTCTTAACGAACCCCGTCCCAGTCGACGGCTGGGCAAGAGCGCAAGTAGGACAGAGATAGTGCGAAGGATAATACGGGATGGACAAAAAAGTGAACATCATCATTTTGTATTTCTATGTGTACATAAGTGGGCAGCCGGTGTGTGTGTGTATGTGCGTATGTACACGCTCGGATTGTTGTTTTTGGATTATGCTCCGTGCAATACATAAAATATTTATTAAGCATTAAGCTCTGTTTTTTTCGCTGTTCAGACTCCCCCCTTTTCTTTGCCAGCATACAAAAAAAAACACACACATAGAAGAGCAGGCAGGCGGGCAGACAGATGGTGAGACGGTGATAGAGGAGAAGACGCCGAAGAAGTTAGAGAAGAAAGAAACATAAAAAGACATACACAGATCCTTTAACACTTTTGGCTCTTCTATGTACACATACATAGTTGCACAGTGGTTTGTAAATAATGACAATCTGAGCTCAGGATCGAGTGTAAATGGTTTGCATTATTAGAGTTATAACTTCCGTGACCAGCACTCATGGTATGACCCATTTACATTTGGCAAACAAAATTTTGTCCGATCAACCGGTCATTTTACAATGAACGAACGAAAGTCCCTCAATAGCCGCGTTTCCTGGCAGAAAGTCTTAATATCAGGGACCAGGATACGAATATAGAACAGATACCATTGAAATATCTACAAAATAGAGATAAGAGGTACTTTTTAATGAGAAGGCTGTCACATGGTTCCATTTCGATACACCATACGTCCATCTGTCTAGACTCTAGAGGATTACAGATCCCTTTGGTCTAGTATCAAAATTCGACAAGAACATCCAAAGATCTTTTTAATTGTCTAGTTCGAAATCTCATGTTTTAAGATTAATTATACGGGTATGGCAATTAAGCGACCCCGCTTAGCCTCCTTTGTGTTTTTTTTATTTTAAAACATTTCACAACAATTGACAACGATAATTAAACAAAATATGAGATTTTTTTTAAAATTCTAACATAATTTATTTAATAAAAGTTCTACTTTCCCAAAGGGATTGTTGGATTTTCGAAAGATATTTCAACTTCATTTCGGGGAGACAAATATTGCGTTAATTAAACGAAATAGTTAATTAGCCGAATTAACAGGGATTCCGAAATTGCAGAAAATTTAAATGAAAGACAATTAAGCGTGGAAGCAATTAAACGGGGATGTACTGTATTTAGTTTAATGTCCCAAATGAGCCTGGGCGGACATTTGTCCCGTCCATTAAGTGCATATTACGATTCGTTAATATACAGGGTTTTCCAACAAGAGGTGTTATTTTGGGGGTTTATTTCATAATTTAGAGGAAGGTATGCCGTTAATAATAAAAAACAACCAAATCGCAAGGTGGCTTCCCTATATCCTCAATAGCCTCACGACTTCTATATTTGAGGTCTTGAGTCGACGCTGGACTGTTGGCGTAGACCTTATCTTTCACGTGGCCCCAAGGGAAGAGTTCGCAAGGTTTTACATCACAATATCTCGGTGGCGTCATCTCTTGACAAATAACCAATCCAATTATGAGGCGATTAAAACATCAACTATTTTTCAGATATTGTTTTACTCTCTTTATCATTTAAGTCCCATTGAACCCATATGCATTGCCAACCCGTCTACAACAACACGACATATGACAGGCGGGCCTTGCATTGTAGTCTTTGAATTTTACGCTGATTGTGAAGAATTGACCAAATCTTTGGGAACTTCTTTGTGACAATCAGAATCAGAAAAAGTGATAATCTAAAGTCTAAATTTCTGGTCGATACGGCGGGTGGGCTAGGACTTTCCCATAGACATTTGACTGGCGCAGCTACATTTCATGCAGGACAATAATTATGTTGTGCCTGGAGTATCAGTGTCGAAGTTTTGCCTACCCACAAAAAAAAATTGTTGGCCCTAAAATTTCAATAACTAATTTCATAGAAAAAAATTAAGAACTGATAAATAAAGTAATTTTATTTGTAAAATATTTTTTATCTTTTCAACCGTAACATTTCATCAGCACAATATGGTGGAAGTCAAACAATCGACTTACAATTTTCATGATTGATATTACAAATTTTCGTCATAGCTTTTATGTTGGCTACATAATGAATCCATTGTTCAGTAACATGTGCAACACTGGCTTTCAAGTTTCTGGGTTTCAATTCATATCGAAACCAATTCCGAAGCATTTGACTTTTACGCAACGATTGTTAATGATGTTAGTGTTTGGCAGAAAGTCCACACGTCCTCGTACATTTTTTGCCATCCGTTTCCTTTGTATAATGTTTCCTTCATAAACTTATGAAACCACTCACGACTACTTTTCTCTCATGTTCAAGTGAATCAGGTGGTCCAATTCCAATTTTCAAAGACTTTTTTCAACATTTCGACCGATATCTCACCAATGTCATGTGTAATGTTGTCTTCCAGGACAGGCAGCAATCACGATACACGAAAAACTTCATGCACCCTTCAAAATATCATCAAGTGAGGTCAAATCGTACGGAGGAGGCGGCCAATTGACAGTGCCAAAACATGAGTTTAATTGTATTTTGATAATAAAACTCAGTGACTTGCAAGCGTTGAATAGCGAGAACTGGAAACCCCAAATATCAAAAAAAAAACTCACCCTTTACAAGCAAATTAAAGAAGAAAATCCAAAGTTCCGCAAATGATTTTTATTCGGATCAAAACTCGACAGGGAACAAATTACTTGATGATGACACAAAATCGCTCTGACAACTTCAACCATAACCTACTGATAGGGACAGATTTTTTGAAATGGGGAAAATAAGAGGTCAGGGACTTTCTGCGTTTTGAGTAATATTTGCAACTAGTAAGTTGTAATGCGCCTATGGCGCCCGTTGAAATATGGAAAAAAAATTTTGTTGAAAAAAAAAATTTAGTTGAAAAAAAAAAAAATTTTGTAAAAAAAAAATTTTTGTGGAAAAAAAAATTTTGTTAAAAAAAAAAATTGTAAAAAAAAAATTTTGGAAAAAAAAATTTGGAAAACACAATTTCTGTAAAAAAAAAATATTATTTTTTTTATTATTATTATTTATAGAAAATTATAGAATGCCTATTTAAATTCTTACGTACTGCGGACAGAGTCAGTGAATCAGTGTCGAGGGTAAATATATATCTCTTATCTCTTGTTTAGTTTGTGTCTGAACGCTAAGGACTAATAAGGGCCTTGAATGTCGTACCGCATTTATCGATAAAGAAAGGCCTCCTCCACTTGATGTAGTGGCACAGGGAGACCAAAAACCACGACATTCTTCCTGAAATCCTCTATATGTGTAATTCACAAAACAACTTTATGAGATACATTTTGATTCGCCGCTGATTGTGGTACGAAACCACTGTGAGACGTAAAAGGACATTCATTTTTTTTCACCAGAGCTGCTACTGATTCGTGGTGTTGTTGATGTTGTTGTTAATACTCAGCATCTGCTGGGGTTGGTTGTTGTCGATGTTGTTTTTGTTTTTTGCAAGCAGTGGTCTTGCTTGCTTTCAAAAGTTTTCTTTGTTGTTGTTTAGTTTGGCTACGTAGCTTAAGGATTCATTATTGTTATAGTTGCCTGCCGCTGCTGCTGTTTAGCTCGTGGCATGCCACCACCGCCATCATCTACCAGCCCTCCACCAAACAACAACTACAACATCAACTATGGCCATAGTTGTTGTTCGTTATATGAGTAGTAGTAGTAGTACTTAGCTACTCGTCACCGATGTCGGTTCCATGGAAAAGTGGATTCCTTTAGCTTTTTGTCCCCTCCAGTTTCTGTTTTTCTTTTGCGTTCGTCCTTTGGTGTTTGTGTGTGTGTGTGTGTATATAGGTTTCGTTTACAACTTAATCGCACAGCGCCGCTTCACAACGCTGTAGGTGCCTTTTTTTGCTGTTGTCGGTAGCGGCGTGTGCTTGTGTTGCTGCAACGTGCAACATTTTGTCTTTCATTGTTAGCATTTCTTTTTGGGGTCCTTTGTTGGCGGCTGCAACTTGAAAGTGGCATCGACTTAAAAGCGGCTATGATCTCAAATTGAGCACTGGTTAAACAGTATTTTATATATTCATGATGTTGACGTTGTGTCGGTTGTCAGTTACCATTTTTGTTGGCTTTCTTCAGAGGGACGGACTCGCATCAGAGTATCAGTGGTTATGAAATGTGTAGCCACCTTTTGTAGTACATATTTTGCGAAAAGGTCTTCGCAGGGGAGCAGTATTTATTTTTATGTAAATTGTAGATATATATTTGTTTTTTTTTCTTTTTTGGTATGCCGAAATGTTGAAATGGTTTTATTGTGCCAGGACAGATTTGGTGAAGGACATTTTATAAATTGCTAGTGGGATATTTTTTAAATTTCATGTATATTTTGAGGTAAGATTTAACGTTTGAATTTGTGGCTGTACACAGAGATTTCGAAATTAAATTCTCTTTTCCATTGGCCTACTCGTGTGTTTTCAAGCGCAAATAGAATGTTGTATAATTAATAGATTTAATTCAATTCAAAAAAGAATACAAAGAATTTTAAATATTGATCATCTTTAATGGCAGCAACTTAATTGGATGTTAATTGAGGTAAGTTATTTTTAAATTAAAACTCTGTTTTTGGGAATTATGTAAATAATGATTTCTAAATTTTGTCTCTCATTCTGAAGGGAAATTTGCGTGGTAGGGCTTTAATTGATAAAAACAAAACACACCGTGACATTTCTGTTAAAAACAAACAGAACAAAATATGGAGAAAAAAAGTGGTTTACAAACTCTATTCGTAAAAAGATTAATTACCAACTTAATTTTTAACACTAACCACGTTTTTGTTGACATTTGTCTTGAGTTTGACAAATTCACTTGCTGGAAGAGTAATCGACATACGAATAGTTCGGCAAAAGGACAAATGTTCTCTACAGTACATTATCCGATCAACCGGCCATTTGAACGGATGAGAGTACCTATATATCCGTATATCCCTGTTGAAAGTCCTATCGTCAGGGACTGGACTGGACTGGATATACGTAAAACGGATACCCTTAAAATATCTACAGAATACCGACATGCAACTTACATCCCGGCAATGCTAAGCGGAGAAAATGGAGTTGGATACCATACATTTCGACCACTCTCGCCTGAACACTTTTAAAGAGTTGACGAGATGTCTTTGCCAAATATTAGATTGGGTGCACAGTCTGAAAGGTCGTAATGTCGAAGAAGTAGAGAGTGCACTCTTGCTGTCAACATTTGGTCATTAGAGTGATCTCTGAGATAACACGATATAAATCCAGAGTTCGACATCAAATGCGATAAGCTTCGATAAAAGTGCAGAGCCTACCAATCGCCTTGTGGGGGCACGTGAAAACTCCTGTTAACCACGATTTCCGACTTGGAAGACAAAATTACAAATGTCGTTGGTGCAATATCGGCCGGAAAAAATTGAGATTTTTTCATAATTTGTAGAGAAGATTTAATTTTTTGTTTTTGGGCAATTTTTCATATGAAAATGGCCTCTAATGTCCCAAAGAAGGGACAATGAAAAATTCTCCCATTTTTTATTTTTTGGGAATTTTTCGCTTTTTTTTTTGGGATATTTTCAAGGGCAGTGGGAAATTCTCCCATTTTTTATTTTTGGGGAATTTTTTGTTTTTTTTTTTGGGATACTTTCTAAACAAACGTGAATCATTTTTGTATAATGTTGTTTTTATTTGGGTTATTTTTCATCATATTTGGGTGATTTTGCATTGTGTAATTTTTCATAAATTTTTGGGTGGATTTTTTAGAATTTTTGGGGAAATTTTCATATTGAGCTTTTGGGGCCAAATGTCGTTGGAGCAATACCGGCCGGAAAAAATTGAGATTTTTTCATAATTTGTAGAGAATATTAAATTTTTTGATTTTTGGGCAATTTTTCATATGAAAAATAACCCAAAATGGGCTCTAATGCCCCAAAAAAGGGACAATGGAAAATTATCCCATTTTTTATTTTTGGGGAATTTTTCGCTTTTTTTTGGGGGATATTTTTAAAACAAACGTGAATCATTTTTTTATAATGTTGTTTTTATTTGGGTTATTTTTCATAATATTTGGGAGATTTTGCATTGTGTAATTTTTCGTGAATTTTTGGGGAAATTGCCCCAAATAAAGAATTCCCGAAAATAAATGAAAAATCCAGCCAAAAGCCCAATTTTCCCAAAAATTTTCACAAATCCCCCGAAAAAAACAACATCATAAAAAAAGAAAACACGCTTGTGTTGAAAAAATAAAAAATTATAAAATTTTTCATTGTCCTTTCATTGGGACATTAGAGCCCATTTTCATATGAGAAATTTATGTAAAAATTACACAATGCAAATTCCCTCAAATATTATGAAAAATAAAAAACAATAGATTTTCGTAATTAGGAAAAATGGTATTTTTTCCAAAACAAAATCAAAAGTAAGAGAACAATTTTAATTTTACATTTATATATTAATAGTAATTATGTTAACTTTACTTTAACACATAAAGTGTCAACACATCTTTATGATTCATGATCAAAAAATATACCAAAAAAATCGAAAATTCCCCTTTAATTAAAAAAATGGGCAAATTTTTTCTTGTTCGAAGAAAAATGAATTATTACCTACAAATTATGAAAAACCCCCCAATTTTTTTGGGAATTTTTCACATTCAGAGAAGATAAGCTCAAGTAAAAGAATAACCACGTTTAATTGTTTTGTTTTCATTTGATCAGAATGGAAAACTCATAGCTTTGGTATGCCGGATAACTCCCAGACAGAAACCCCCAGCTTCTGTGTCCTAGTCTGACCAACTGGGAAAGGTCGTTCGGAATGTTTCGCGATGTCTGCGATTTTACTACCTGAATCGCAGATAGAGTTCGGATTGGCATAGATTTGATAGCTCAACCGGGCGCTACAACCCAAATAGTTGTAGAGATGTTAGCTAGTCCCCAATCCCTAACCATGGGTCTAGGGCATAGCTGTCCAAAATAAAATGAGGTTGTATTTGTGTGAGAGAGAGCGACCGCACTCAGGCGCACTGAAAGAAATGTGTATTTACAGTATTCAAACATGATGCGGATAATTGAAAAACACAATTGGAATAAAATGGTTGCATATCATAATGCGATGATTTATAATGGCGTTTCAATGGAAATTACTTTTTCCCTTGAAATGTGGCATAACATATTAGGCATTGAAAGCCACCAAAAGCGTTTTCAAACAAACATTTTTTCGTACAATTGCTCCGTCATTTTTTTTCTCTGTGCATCCGACTCTTTTGATGGCAACTCAACGACTGAAACTGAGAGAGTAACAATACCTGTGAATTGAGCGAGCACAATTGTGCCACTGGTGGACAGCTATGGTCTAGGGGGAGGATTCGCCCACACAAAGTGCGGCCAGAAATGACGATTTATCATAATTTTGCAAATTTGTTGGACCAAAATTCGGAATTAATAATTCGATTTAATAATTTTTGAGTTATGGCATTTCTATATTCAGAAATTCCTCTACCTTTAGAATTTTGGCAACTAAAACATTTGGATTTTAAAAACATGTTTACTGATTTATTAAAATTTTGGAAAACAGCTTGAGAAATGAAGCATATCTAAATGTTAAAATAAATTTCTTAAAAAGTTGTAATTTTACAACTTCGTTAGAAAATGTTGAAAGAGTATTCAGCCAAGAAAATTAAAAAAAGACTAAATATTCAAATTCATTGGCTAGAGAATTTATGGAGGGAATTCTCTATTCAAAAAATTCAGTATAAAACTATTTTTTTTTAAATTTCGACATCTACCTAAAAAAGTAATATCTAAAGATAATATCTAAATTCTCAAAATTCAAAGCGGAAAAAAAAGCATATTTTTTATTAATCAGAGCCCATTTTTTGAAATCCAGAAGTGTATGAGGCTGAAACCCATTTGCCGATTTTCACTCTACCAATTTGATGATTTTTTTCCATCTTGTCCACGTAGGGAATTCTCGAATTGCCTGCTCAGACGTACCTAGTTGACATGGTATAATTGGGAGGTGCAGCGTAGTTAGCCCATGTTAATGCCTTACCCACCGATGAGTGACAGTTCTGAACTTCACGGCCGTGTGAAAAGGTCCCTACGTCATGTTTTTTTTCATATAAAATTTTGTTTTGTTTTTATAATAATAATCATGTTAAATTCTGACAATTTGGTCAAGAATATTTCCAGAATTTTTTTTGATGAACTCTTTGAGAAATCTTTTATTAAATGTTTTCCTTATTACATTTGGTTATCGACGGACAGATTAAACTGTTGAGTAGGAAAACTGTTTCAGTTATTACAGCATAGTTTAACTTAAGCGAATGATCAAATATGCAAGATTTTTCAGTTAAACAAATTCCTATTATCCGGATTTGACTGTCTATGTGAATTTTCTCAAGGAAGAAAATATGATTTATACATTTTTTTCTAATTTCGTTCTTGAAATAACCCATTAAAATTTATAATCGTTGAGAATCGTTTTGGACAGTAGTAAATTTTGTATAATTGTTTTTGAGTTTATTGAGTGTGTGTGTGTGTGTAGATTCCACAATATTGGAGATAGATGTATGGATAGATATGTCCCATAATTGTGTATCACTTGAGATTATGATAACGTCGACCACTATCTGGCACATATGATGCGTCGCTTACTCTTGTTGGTAAACTAAATTGTCCCCTTTTCAGTTTTGCGTGCCCATTGAGCTCATCTCCTTTTCACTTACATTGACGCTTCCGTGTTCCAGAAGAACAATTTCTTTAATTGCTATACTTTCAAAATGAACAAAATCAACAATTTTCACAATCACAATTGGCATTTGGACTAATGTTGCCAGTCGGTGTCTTTTTTTTCGCTAGCCCATTATTTTACCAACAAATTGCACATCGGCGGGGAAAAAAATCGCAAACAAGTCTGTGTAAAGTTTTATTGTTGAAAATTACGCCATTATTTAAGCTGGCAATTGCCATGTCTACAACGGACAACAGTATGTGGCGAATGAATTGTAGAGCATATAAGAAGTAATGAAATGAAAACAAACATGCATTAAAATTGTATATTTAGAAAATTATATCTTAATCAACATCTGTTTTGTGAACATTTTGGAAAATATAAGAGACACAAGATGTTTAAGGTCCTCGCCTTATTTTGTTGACATTGAAGAGCGAGAAAAGTGTTCAGGACTTGACAAGTTTATTTCAAAAATGGTATATTTCGGGAAGAAATTAACAAACCCAAATGGGAGGGCGGTGTTTGCGCCACCATTATCGAAATTAAAAAAAAGGAACGTTGTGCTGAATTATGCTAGGTTTGTGCAGAAACTAATTTTTCCAAAGTTGACCGAGATATTTCAAAAATACGAAAAAATGCCAGCAGAAACTTGTTTTTCGAAAATTGACTCAGATATTTCGAAAATACGAGAAAAAAAAGCCAGCCCACCACTTTGTCTTTTTCAAAAAACAAAAGTTGTGCCAAATAAGTAACGAGTTTTCCAACAAGAGGTATTATTTTGGTAATCAAAGAAAAATGGAATGATCAGATTTTTATTTGATAATAAACAGAAAGGTATTCTGTTGATAATGAAGAACAACATCAGCCAAATGGCCACCACGACCACGCTTACAGGACCATATCCTTGTCATGAAATTTTCCATAACCAAATTGCAAAGTGGCTGCCCTAGTTCCTCGAAAGCCTCACGAATTCTATATTTGAGGTCTTGAATCAACGCTGGGTTGTTGGCGTAGACCTTATCTTTCACGTGGTCCCAAATGAAGGTTTTAAATCACAATATCTCGGAGGCCAATTGTGATCACCTCTTCCACGGTCCGAAAACTTTTCCCATAAAAGAGCTATGGTTTCGTTGCTTGTGTGGCACGTTGCGCCGTCTTGTTTAAAGTAAACTTTGTCCAGATCAGTATCATCCAACTCCGACCATAAAAAATCATTAATCATCTCTCGATAGCGCAATCCATTCACCGTAACTGTTGATCCAACCTCATTTTCGAAAAATTAAGGTCCAATGACCCCGCTGTACCATAAACAGCACCAAACAGTCACACCTTGAGGATGGGGAGGCTTCTCAACAATAACTCTTGGATTTTTCGAGCCCTAGATGAGACTAGTTTCCTAGTTGACGTAGCCACCGAAGTGGAAATGGGCCTCATCAGTCAACAGGATTTCGATAGAATTCCCGATCATTTTCCTGCATTTCAAGAACCCAAGCAGCAACGACACGACGTTGTTGAGGATCGGCCGACTTGAGTTCTTGTGTTAACTGAATTTTATGAGCCTTAAGAGTCTTAAGTTAAGACCCTAGTCTTTATGCAAAATATGGTGTAATGACGTTTGTGGAATGCCCAATTCCAAAGAACGACGTAGAATGGCCAAACCTGGGAATGGTCTTCAACACTTTGAGCTACAGCAGCAATATTCTTAGTTGTTTTGAGCGACATGCACGAGTTTTATTCTTCACATCACTAACTTGTCCCAACAGATCGAATTTGTGCACCAATTTTTGTATTGAGGTACGACAAGGTGCCTCACGAAATGCTTTAGTTTTGCGAACTGTGACTGCAAGATTTTCACCATTTTTTGTAGTGAATTTTAATAATTTCAATGCGTTGTTGAAGCGTGTATCGTTCCATTTTTAGTAATGGCGTAGTTTCTACTTGTCAAATGTCATATAATCAAAGCTTCAAAAGTGACAGCTATCGAAATACCGGGTGATTCAAAATAACACCTCTTGTTGGAAAACTCTTTATATCGCATTTTTCAAAAAAAATGCCGTAGATAGTTTTGCCGTTAACGAGAAAAATCTGAAAATCTCCAATTTAACTTGTACACTTTGTAAAAACTCGAAAACACGAAATTTTTTTAAAGTGGAAACTGTGCTGTTTTGTGCTCACTAAAAACAACAAAAGCCTCTTTTACTATGGCAAATGCTTAATTTTGACGATTTTCGAAAATGGCTCTATAAATTCGAAAACTGGAAATAGATATGAAAGTGTAGGTGAGAGAATTTTTGTTTACTAGATATAATTTTATATATTTTCATTAAGTTTTAAGAGTATATCCCATAAAAACCGTAGGAAAATCATTTATGAAATGATAAAACCCGACTAGGATAATTATTGATTAAAAGCGCCCCTGTCGGTTTTATATTGAAACTAGTAAGTTGTAATGCGCCTATGGCGCCCGTTAATTTGCTTGAGAAAGTATTTGTTACTTAATTTTTAAAAATTTTGTAAAAAATATTTTGAGAAAACTATTTTGTAAAAAAAAATTTCGAAAAAAAATAAAATTTGTGGAAAAAAAATTTTTGCTGAAAAAAAAATTTTTGTTGAAAAAAAAATGTTTGTCGAAAAAAAAAATTTTTGTTGAAAAAAAAAAATTTTGTGGAAAAAAAAAATTTTGTTGGAAAAAAAATTGTTGTTGAAAAAAAATTTTTGCTGAAAAAAAAATTTTTTTTTGAAAAAAACAATTTTGTTGAAAAAAAAATTTTCTTGAAAAAAAAAATTTTGTGGAAAAAAAATTTTTTTTGAAAAAAAAAAATTGGAAAAAAAAATTTCTTGAAAAAAAAAAATTTGGAAAAAAAAAATTTGGAAAAAAAAAATTTTTGTAAAAAAAAAATTTGGTAAAAAAAAAATTTGGGGAAAACACAATTTCTGTACAAAAAAAATATTATTTTTTTTATTATTATTATTTATAGAATTATTATAGAATGCCTATTTAAATTCCTACGTACTGGGTACGTAGGGAATCAGGGAATCAGTGTATCAGTGTATCAGTGAATCAGTGTCGAGGGTAAATATATATTAAGATTGTAGTTCTTACAATCTACAGGGAAATAACAAAATACGGCAATAAGTGCGTGTTACAAGAATTAACGATATTATTTTGACTTATTTGAATGCCAACACAACATTGCCTTAATGCGATTTTACATTAATGTTCAAGGTTTCTAATTCCTACCCGTGACATTGTACGCAAAAGTAGCAACATATGAAATACCCTTTATGCACTGCGCTACGTTCGACCGACTTCCATTGAGGCAGCCGACATCAGTACCAGCACAAGTGACTGCAATGCAATTGTTAGTTCAATTACTTTGTAGGTGCTGTTTACTCGCTCTCTCTCTCTGTCTCGCTCTCTGCATTTCTTGCATTCAAAGCCATTTCAATTTGCAATCACTTTAAATGCCGGCCGGCCTGCCTTTTGTATTGTAATCGTAGCTGTGATGGAACCGATATTTTCTGCCATAATTGTATTTGCATAGCAACCAATTTAAATAAATATTGCAAAATAGCAACTTTAACATTATTACACCAGTGCCGGCGAGCGTTTCCCCATGAACAATAAGAGGCACTCGTTCACATTTACAACAACAACAAAAACAACAGATAAAACGAAAGGGTTTTAAATTGGATAAAAAGGCAATTTAAATAAAATAATAAAGCAAATAAAACCAAAACACACAGGCAAAAATAAAACAGCAACAGCACATTTACAGACAGACAGCCACATTTTCGAAATGTACAATTTCTGGTTTTAGCACGAAAACAATGAAATCGAATTTATTTACTTATCCAATGAAAGTAAGTGTCAGTCATCATGTCACATTACAGTTGACATTCAGTGTTCTGTGAAATTTAAATTCTATGTGAAAAAAAAATAAACTATGAATCACATTGAGCAAAGCAATAAATAAAAGAATAGTGGTGTCCTGAGTTTCACTTTCATAAAACCTCTTGACTTTAATTAGAATGGGTGGACTGAGAGTCATGCAAAAACTCCAGTTAGGAAAAGACAGTGTCTATCGGAGTCTCAACGTCTTAAGCTAGAATTATGAAATTCGGGGAGCCCTTATACGTTTTTTTTTTGGACTAACACCCCTATGAATGCAATGCACTGTGTTAGCGATAGGAAATGATGGTAATTGAAGGAGTAGTGTTTGTTGACGTTAGTGTTTTGATAAGGTCATAGCAGGCAGGAAAAACACTTGCAGGAAGATTATTCCACAAACGAACAGTCCGGCAGAAAAACGAATTTTCTCTATCGAGCGTCGTCCGGTCAACCGGCCGCGTATTCCGGCAAAATGTTCTAACGTCAGGGACCAGACGGAGGATATTTCTGTGGTCACAACCCATAACAGCCTAAGTCTGTTTTTCAATATTTTCAGTACAGGAGTTTAAAGTTTTGAATCTTCACTGAAAATCAGGAGAAGGTGTTTTTTGGAAAACTACAGATTCCAAGGAAACGAATTTCTTTACTTAGTTGTTAACAAAAAATAGTTGTTTATTCTCGCAGTCAAAAGATATTATCGAAAAAGACACTTAGGCTCTTATGAATTGTTGAACGAAAGAAAGTCAAAAAGTTCAAGTTGAGTTAGGCTATTATTCCAGATTAAATAAAAAACTTTTTGTTTGGAGAAAGACCTTAACTCAATTTATGTTTATCAAAAAACGAAATTGTAATTCGGAATAAGAGCTTAACTCAAGTTAGGAAAATAAAATTGTTTCTTTGTTTTTTTGGATTAACGACTTAAGTTGATTTAGGCAATAATGAAAAAATAATGTTTATATTTGTTGTAATACTAAATTGACTTAGGCAGTTATGCCAAAACAGTAATTTAGAAAAATAACTTAAGCTATTAGGTTTTTAGGATTAATTGCCTTCCTAGAAGAGATACAAACATGAAAAATTTAGAGCAAATAAATTTAGATACGCTGAATACGATGGTGCTAATAACTCAATTGTGTCCTAACTCGAGTTAGGCTGTTAAGGGTTGTGACCACAGATTTTGTGAACAGATACCATTAAAATATCTATAGAATAGCGATACACAACCCACATTCTGGCGATGCTGTAGGGAGACAATAGAGTTGGATACCCTACTATCCCCTATCATCACCACCGCTCTCCTCTGTACACGGTTCAGAAGCTGCAATGATGTCATTGGAGCCCCTGCCCATATATGGGAGTTATATTCCATTTTATGTCGGATGTAGGTGATGTAAATATTTACGAGATCAGACGGAAGTGTTTTGGTGTGGGGACAAAAGAGGTGAAACCCATACTAAAACGGGACACTTACTTATTTCCCTTAACATTCCATGAAGGAAAATATGGATAACTTCTCTGGAAGCCGTGAGCTATTTGACTTGCTACTTCAAAAAATAGTCTAGTAGCGTGAAATGGTACGATCTTGGAGGCCAAAAGTGAAACTATGCGGTTACCAAACGTTTTAATCTGTGGACGTTGTGCGAAATATGTATTTCGAAAACAACCATGATTTTCATTTGCAGAATTTGGGGGGGAGGTTGTCCGGGCGTCTGTTTATTCATGTTGAAATGTCAAACCAAACGAAACATAAATCTCTTGGCAGCTGACAAATGGCAGTCAGTTAAAAAAGTGTTCTATACCTCTATAGAAAAAAACAAATGGAGCTGAATTGTCCACATTTATTACCTGAGGGAGTTGGAGCTATTTTAATGAATATGACATTTGTACTTCATATAAATTCACCAACATCTGAGAGTCTTTGCAACACAATATTGGGATTATCACATCCCATCATCGCCTTAATAACCCAAAACTCAAGCCGAATTAGATGAAACACCTCCTGCACGCAATACTTCCTCGCATACACACACGGTCGGGCAAAAGTCTTTAAATCTCTGCAATAGCTTTTGCACCTTTAATCAAGTGTGAATGTAAAGAGGCCATAAGATGCAATATCCGAACAAATCCCAACGATTACATGAACAAGGAAATCCCCGAAAATTGCACAAGCCTCAACTTGAACTACTAAACCAATAAAATGATTTACACCTACACACTGCGGTCACACGACCATGACCACTGTCACGGTCACACTACCGTTCCCACCACCAAGAGTCCACCCATATTAACGTTAGAAATTAACAAATTTACACCTACGACCAACCGAGCATCGTCTTAACATCCACCAAGTTACAGCAACTTAACACATCACACACGCATAATCATGATGTAAATCACTACAGGACGATTGCCGGGATCAAGGGGACAACAACACAACGCAAGTAAGTCTGTGCTCTGAGTATTATTGTAACTTGCATAATCTGTGGTAAGTAACGTCAGATTACAACGTATGTTGTCCAAGCTGAGATGAAGACGATGTGATGCCATAGACACAGACACATTGTTGTGTTTGTGTGCGTGTGTGCATTTCTCTGTATGTATGACAACGTAAGGACATTGGTCAATGGGACAATACCCAGACCCAGACTATTTGTTAGAGCCGTACACTTGAGGGAAGCAACTACAATGGGCAACAGCTGTCGAAGGTCCTTTTCAATTGATTGGATGTGTCTGTGGGTGTGTATGTGTGTCGGATGTGACACAAACATATGTATATAAATACATACATACGTATGAAAGCGTGATTGACCCTTGTTAGTGGATGCACCGGAGAGTTACAAAAAACAGTGGCTCTCCTTCAGTGTCTCACAGTGGATGCAAACAGAAAATAGTTTGGCCGACCTGCAATTTACACAAGCTTCACACCGATTTTTACAAATCAGCAATTACATATAACTTACTCCTCTTAATCAGTGTTGCCGTTGATGATACTAAAGTATCAAAATGATACTTTTTTTGGGTCTTGCCACTTTTTTGATACTTTTTGTTTTTGATACTAAATTTGATACTTTTTGTTTTTAGATCCCTCTATGATAAAATCAAATGTTGATATAGATTATTTCGATTTAATATCTGAATTTAATTATAAAATTAAAGATGCAGATGAATTTGTGAGCGAATATCAATCTTTGGAGGCTTTAACAAAAGAAAAAACATGGCAGCGCCTTTTCCAAATAAGGGATGCTGATTAGTTTTGGGGGAAAGTAGGAAAAATGAAAAATTCCTACAACGAGCCCATGTTCCCTACATTAAATAAATTTGTGTCATATATTTTTAAACTGCCACACAGCAGTGCTTGCGCTGAGCGTATTTTTTCAAAACTTTCTCTTATGAAAAATATGCTAACAAATAGACTCAAAGTTCAGACCTGTAATGAGAGACTATCAGCTCTTAATTTGGTAGATACTGATTTAGAAGATTGGAAGCCAAACCCGGAATTAATTGACAAATTCCGAAAAAAAATTATTAATTACTTTACATGAATTCGTATTTTTTACCTTGTTTTATTGTTCTGCTTACTTTGTACCTCATTTGAAGTAATTTTTAAATAAAAAAATCGTTTTAAACGTTTTATACTTTTTTTTAAAAATTATACATTTTTTTTGGGTCTTTTTTTGAAAATGATACTTTTTGTGATACTTTTTGAAAAAAGTCAACGGCAACGCTGCTCATAATAGATAAAACCCTACACCCAAAAAAAAAAATTCTTACAAAATCAATTTCTAAAACATATTCAAATCGAGACCAGAAACTTATTCAATTCAAGTAAGTTTGTACTTACGAGGAGTAAATATGTAGTACTCAGCTTTAGTAGATCGTGCTAGATTTGAGTATACACTTATACACTTTTTCGTACTTGAAATATGTAAGTAGTGGTTAAATTGAGTAAATTTATTCTGTGTGTCATATGAAGATCAAATTTACTGAATTTATGTATGTTTTTTAGTACTTTTTTTCATTTCATTTTTATTCAATAATCGAGAAGCCAGATTTGGCCGAATTGATTATGAAGAACATCATTTAAAAGAGACAATTATTAAAATATATAAATTACAAATTAATTTAAAATTTATATACAGAGTTCAAGTTAAAACTTACTAAAATTAAAAAAAAAATCCTAATCATAGCACGAATAAAGATAACGGTCAGAAATAAAAATTTACAACCAACAGTGAATGCGAAGTACAATATATGCGGATTACAGACAGGCCATTGCTAGCTCCTTAAACTTACTACATGACAATGAGAAGTTTCTGCTTTCATATGGAATGTGATTATTCCACAGTCTTATTGCTCGAATTTGGAACGACCGTTGCATTACCAGAGTCTGAAATCGTGGAATTAATAAGGAACGCGTCTTCTCAGAGCTGCCAAACACCAACATCGATAGCAAGTAAGATGGACTTCTAAATTTGATTATCTTGTAAAGCAATAACAAAACCCTTAAATTGATACAGTTATCAAAGGTGCATCCTAAGAATATAATTGCCGATGGCTCTACATGCTCAAAATGACTCAAGCCATAGACAAAACGAACTATTCGGTTGAAACAAATTTTCAATCGGTTTAGGCTTTCAACACACGAACCGGAAAATACCTCCAAACCATAGAAAATATGGGGCATCAGTAAAGCTTTTTAATTTAGTTTTTTTCAGTGTAGAAAAGAAGGTGTGGAAAATTCCATAAGGAATTGCAGAATCACTATGCCTCAATAAAGAACAATTACCGCGAAACTCGGTAATTCTGAGATGTAAATAAATTAAAACAAGCAAACCCCTCCTTTACTAGGTCTCCTCTTTATCCACACTCTTGACAACAATGACATACAAATATCAATCAGTTCATGCTCCATAAGCAATGGAAACTCATGTAAAACAGATCTTGTACTCTTCACAAGGAGATAGAAAATCCCTTCAGTCAAACTTTTCTGTCCAGGCGACAAGGAATTACATTTATTGGATCATGTGAAGATCCTAGGAATGATTCTTTTTTGCTCAACTCGCACGGCATGTCGATCCATTCACCGCCTTGGTTAAAGCAAGGTCATGGCTCTAGATAGGACGAGTTTTCTTAGAGTTCGCTCTATACCAGTTGTTGTAACGGTTGTTCTTTAAGACTTCTTTCGAAGTTGGTCTTTTTGCCATTTCATAATGGCGGTCGGTGAATGGGCCCAAAACGAGATGGCCACCGATCCTGATTTTCACAAGAAAATGTTGTTCAGCGCTGAAGCTCCCTTTTGTTTCAATTGGTACGTTAATTGAGACGCCGTTACATCCTCAAGAAGTCAGTCTTCGGTGTGCCTTATGGGTAGAGGCAATCATTGATCCATATTTCTTCAAAAATGAAGCCAGCCATAATGTTACAGTCAATGGGGAACGCTATAGAGCCATGATTAATGACTTATTCGTCCCTGAATTGGATGATGTTGAAGTGGACGGCCTTTGGTTCCAACAAGACGTCGCTATATGCCAATCAGCCAACGAAACAATCGATTTAATACGGCTGGACTATTTTTTGTGGGGTTATGTCTTCGCAGATAAGCCCAACACGATTGACGCCTTGGCAGAGAATATTCGGCGCGTTATTGCTGACATACGACACGAAATGCTGCAAAAAGTTATTGAAAATTGGGCCTTTGGGCTGGAATTTATTCGAGCCACCCACTTGACCGAAATTATTTTTAAAACATAATGGCAAGCCCTTATCTTTATGATAAAGATAAATTCTTGGCCATAAGATTAACTTATATGCGTTTTATTTCTTCTGAAAATCACACGTCCAAAAAAAACACCCTTAAGATGACGTCTCCTCCAATGAGCATTGGTTGACCTCAGAAGAGCCACAATGTTCTGTTCTCTCTCCTCCTCTACATCTTATTTTCATTGGCGAACTGTTGGGTTAGACTGTGAACCTAATCTATTCTTTTGAGGATGTCAGCAACCTCTGTCATTCGTACTCATTTGATCATCGGCGAGGACCTCTGGAGGTCGAGGACAAAAGGCGAACGATGAACGACTCACTTAACCGCGATTTGGCGACGATTTGTGAGTGGGGCGAAATGAACAGAGTAGATTTTAATGCACAAAAGACCCAGTGCTGTTTGTTGTCGCACAAACGTTCAACTAATCCAGCACCTTCGTCAATCTCAAGTGTGGTGTAGATATCGACTTATCAGATACTCTTGATGTTCTGGGCATGAAGATACAGGGTGATGCTCGCTGGGCTAGCCATATATTCGTAGTGTCGAAAGAAGAGTTCAAGTGTTTAGGCTTTTTAAAGCACTGCAAGAAATACTTCACTCCATCTGTTCTCGTAAACATTTACACCACCTATATCCGGCCTAAAATGGAGCACCGGCCTCGCATATATGGGCAGAAGCTCCAAAGACATCTTTGTAGCTTCTGGACCGTGTTCAGAGGAGAGCGGTGGTGTTGATAGTGGATATTTGGGTATCCAACTCTATTGTCTCCTCATAGCATCGCCGAAATGTGGGTTTTATAACGCTGTTCTATAGATATTTTAACGATATCCGTTCGTCAGAGATCTGTCGTCTGGTTCCTCACGTTAGAAAAATTAGCCGAAATACGCGGCTTTCCAGGGACACTCATCCGTTCGTTGTCAAATTGCTAAACGCACACCGCTCTATAAAGAATATTCGTTCTTCAGACGAATTGTTCGTATGTGGAATAAACATTCAGCTGGTGTTTTTGCGGCCAGCTATGACCTTCTCAAATTCAAGTCGAACATCAACAAACACTACTCCCTCTTTCCTCCCTCCAATACCCTTCTTTCCTACCGCTAACACAGTGCATTGCATTCATAGGGGGCATACACTGATGTTAGTAAAAAACCACCTCACTGTGAGAATTTACTGCTGCATCCTAATACCTTCGACTTCCAGGGAAAGTGAGAACTTAAATTTCGCACATCCATATTACCTGTCATGTAACATTAAGTTTTACTATACTTAAGTTTATTGGTATATGAGTTTCGTATCATTCTATAAAAATGCTATGGCCCACAGCCCACTGTGCCATGCGAAAGGTTACATAGTACTTCCGACTTGTCCATACACACACACACATATACAGTTTTGTTATCTTCGCCTGTTAACATTTGCCAGGATACTCAGACTCCCACACACAGAAATACACAGAAGAAACAAGGACAAGTTTTTCTTCTCTCCAAATCCGATTTTGTTTGTATTATATACAATTGCGCGTTATTTGACCAATCGAACAATTGCTGTAATCCTGTAAATCAGGACATTAGACATCAGACAGTGTGACCAGTGTGTTAGTGTGTGTTTGTGTTGTGGTAGGTAGACAGTCGTGGATGAAATCCTTTAATATTGAATGGGAAATTTCGGCAAGACAATTGAAATTCAACTAAAATTTGTGGAAATCGTTTCAGGACACTGTCCGAGTGGAAAATGTCCTTGCATTGTATTCATTCAAGAGTAAAAACAAGCAAATAATAAGCGATTATTATGTGGGTTACATACACTCGGCCATACTTATGTACATCTATAACACTGGTCACATAATCTTTTGCATTCAATTGAATGCATATGTCTGTCCGCCCAGTTGTTCGCGTGTCCGTCCCATATTTCGGTAGTAAATGTTTATATTACAATTTGTATTGTCCCTATTGTAAAGGTTTGTGAAAACAGAACTACACGTGTATACAACTTCAAATATGGCGAGATTCTAGGGCAAAGTAGTTTAAAGTATTTGAGCGATTACCGTCTCGGCTTAAGGGATGTTGAACATCACGATTATAAATTTGTGCCTATGTCGCATTCATTTGCCAAATTCCTTTCAAATATTCTCACATGCGTTCTGCCGACAATGGAAAGAACGAACACCTCTACGCAACTCGCCTATGTTCTTCCGCTCTCTCTCTCTCTCTCTCAAAAGGAATCTGTACGGTTAAGTAGTTAATAACTCAATCGGATTTTTATGCTACATCGGAGTTTTGTTTTTGCATTTTTTTTTTGCAACATCTTCCTTTAGTATTTGTTGGCAATTAAGGTCGGTGATCCTTTTTATCCTTAAATCTTTTCATTCCCTGACGTCTTTGGTGTATTGCGTTGTTGTTTTTGTTGTTGTTGTTGTTGCTTTTTCTCTTTTATTGTTTAGTTGCTTTATAGAACGTTTAAATAGATTAACCGCCTTTGTAAAGTTCCTTTCGAACGGACGGACGTAGAATATCCGCTTTTCTTACTGATCCTTGGCAATTATCTCGTCCGTTTTATTGTCTCACAAAATACTGATAATGCACTAATCTTTAGCAAATTAGTTCATTAAGATGTTAATTCTTCACAACACCCACAAATTATCCATAGTTTGGCTGCAGTAAAAAAGAAAACAGGTAAACAGGAGTTCATCGTCACGGAAGTCTCCCAAAGAGATGTGTGATCTAAATTCAATTGAAGGTTTTGATTAGCACTTTTATGATTTTCTAAACCAGCACTATCGCTATCATGGGAATCTGAATGTCATACAAAATCATAATCATAACCATATCTTCAGAGTTTCATAGTCATCCAGCAAGAATTTGATTACAACATCCAACTAGCTACTCTGCATATTATTTTGAAAATTAAAACAACGACATTGGCTAAAGATTGAAGATAGATTCCATCCTGCTAAGAACACTCTTAAACTCATAATGTGAAAATTGGTTATTTAGATAAAGCCATCACTTTAAAAATCTTCATTATCTGCGGTTTTCGGTCGACTTAGAGACAAGTGAAATTCGTGGGGTTTGTTGGATACTACTGATTCTTTCCACGGAACAAAAAAGATCATATGCGTTAGAGTACCATACATGAACGGAGCCGTGTCGTTTTCTGGATCCCCCAATCTGCCTGGAAACAAGAAAAATCTGGCCTGTTATGGACGAGCGGGAGACTACGATCGCGACTAATCTACCAAGATTCAATCTGAGATCCCTCATTGCGATCGTCACTGGCCTCTGTACTCACACGAAGTCTCCGTAGGAGCTGCTACGACGAAAATGAGGAGGAGAAAACCGAACACCTTCTATGTCTTTTCACGTCTTGTACGGACTTAAGGCGAAAGATATCTGATCTACAAACGCTAGTAGACAAAACCTGTCTCTCCAAAGTTCGGCGATAAGTTGGCTGAAGAAAAGACGATCGAAACCATATTTAAGGCGGCAATGTGATGGTATCACATCGGGACCTCTTGATGGAACCAATTGAGATTTGGCAGCTGTCAAATTTACCTAATCACCCTATGCCCAGAATATCAAGAGTGTCTGTTTCGTCGATACCTACACCACCCATAGAGGTGGATGGTGATGCTGGATGAGTGGAACTTTTGTGTGACAACAAAAATCAGTGGATTTTGCCTGCATTAAAATCGGCTCTTTCTATTTGACCCCACTCATAAACCGTCGCCAAATGGCGGTTGAGTTATCCTTTTGCGCCAACCTCCAGAGGACTTGGCCGAAGGTCAAATGAGTATGAAGCACAGAGGATGCTGACATTAGATATCCGTGGATGGACGGAGTGGAGCTCAAATTAGCTATGGAAACTTAATACCTGGAACTATTTCTGGATAGTAAATTTTCCTGGAAATGAAATACAAAAGAAAGACTCAGAAAGGGACTTAAGAAGTGGGGACTTCGGCCAAGTGTAGTGAAATGGATCTACACTGCGGTAGTACATATGGTTGTACAGTGGGGCGAGAGAATTGGAAAAGTACAAGTGTGTGCGGCATTAGGCAGAACGTTCACTATCAGAAGTACACCACATGCTGTACTCGACATTATTCTGCACCTTCTCTTCCAAAGGTTTTTATAGTGCTTGAGGCAGGCAGAAGCATCTTTTGATTCAAAGAGTCATCACTGCCCAGACCTATGAAAACCGATCATTCGGGACTACAATCGGAGTTATGTTTACAGGGATAGTCCAGAGATCAGAGAGGCCATCGGATTACAAAATTGGACACTGCCCAGGCTAGAAATTGCCGATAGGGATTCATGATTAGGAGTCTGTAACTTGCACGAGCGTTGGGTGGTCTTTACTGACAGATCCTGCTCAGGAGCAGGTGTCCATATAGAGAACACGGACGTTACAAAATCCTTCAGATTAGAAGAAGTCTCTGACTTGCAATAGGAGTTAACACAGGCCACTGCTTAATAAGGTCGATGACCAGCAGATGGGATTTCCAGACTTCTGCAGTATGTGCGAGGATGAGGAGGAAGTGGAGACAGCAGAACTCTATATCATTGTCCAAAAATGTCTAGGGGATAGACTCTGGGCTGAACTAGGGGACATCTCAATGATAAGCTTAAAAATGGCCTTAGATGAATGAACGACAGAGAATGCGGGTACCCAACAGACTGAAGAGGCAGCGGACTTAACACCAAACACCAGTGATTCTCACTTTATCTTTCAACCATTAGTCGATATCTCCTAACCA
The DNA here is from genome assembly GCA_958296145.1 of Hydrotaea cyrtoneurina. Taxonomy (NCBI): domain Eukaryota; kingdom Metazoa; phylum Arthropoda; class Insecta; order Diptera; family Muscidae; genus Hydrotaea; species Hydrotaea cyrtoneurina. The sequence goes on along the minus strand of OY282514.1, from coordinate 41,467,738 downwards.
CCAACTATAAGTCTTTACTTTATACAACTTTTCTCTATAAAGAAGGGATTCACAATGGATCTCCGATCTTCGGTAGGTGCATCTTCGGACCTAACCTAACCTGTAGCTGACATCCGCAAAATATTAGATTCTGTTCACAGTCTGATCCAACGGAGCATCAATGAAAATATGAACGAGAGTAGGAGATTGAGACAGAACAGAGCCTTGCGGCATTGGATAAGGCTCCATCTATAACAACTCGTATAGAGTGATCTCTGTGAAAACTCGACATGAATCGAGAGACCAAATGCCATAAGTTTCTGTATGAGTACGCCGTGCCAGACTCTATTGAACGCCTTGGAAATATATGGAGATTTCCCCAAGACTGTAAATAGCTCGACTCCATCGCTAAATCGCAATTGAGTCAGTCATTCATCGATTGCCTCTTCTCTTCGAGCTGTACCTTTTCGATAGTAAAATGAATATGAATCATAGAGGTTGTTGTTATATCATGAAATATCATCCGGGCCCGGGGTTTTGTTTATGTTGTGTTCTGAAAGAATTAGATACGTTTTCGATCACGAGGAGTGGCTCAATGCTTTCACGCAAATATGTTTTTGAAAAATGTTGAAGATATTTCAGTGAATATCTGATCAATGTTAAGAAGTGTTGGGATATATGAAGAAGAATTATTCCCTACACTTTTTTACAAATGACCAAAATCTTTTGCACGATGATGCTGTTCGTGAAGAAGCTATTCGCGTCTGGATAAAATAAATATCATTGTAATATTCGTGTATTTAAACATTTTTAGGTTGACTTTTATGCCAATTACACCGAAGTTCAAGTTCACAAGATCAGTTAGCTCAATTCGATTTTAGTTAGCAGTAATGATGACTAATTTATATACTAATTAATTCAACTGATATGTAGCTGATGCCATAGGTGATTTGAGATCATTTCCAATATCATGCCGCTAAAGTTTGACAGGTACATCTTGTCCATCTAGATTTATATGACACGCATAATACCAACATATCCGCCCGCAGCATTGTACCCTCAGTATTCGAGTATCTGAAAACAGTTCACTTGTTCTGACAGACAATGGAAAACGTTTTGTGTTTTTCCCATTCCCATGTTTTGTTTTTGTTGTGCGGACGAAAAGGACTTACTTACACATGTACTTGTATAGAACATAGAACCAGAGTACAATAGCAAATAATGGGTGTGCGATTGTCGGATGTTCGGTCGGCCTGTCCTGTCCATCCTGTGTGTTTTGTGATTTACGTCCAAATGAGTACAAATGTTTAACCAAATTTCAATCGTAATTATTGTAATTATTTTACCAACACAAGTGTGCATGTTGCCCCTACTGTGAAGTATACATAGAATTTGGCAAAAATATGAAAATATTGTTAGGGTTTATTTCATATTTAGGGTTATTAACATTCAAAAGGAGTTAAAGGATTAATGACGAACTATTTTGGTATAGTTTTGTTGCTATTCCGACTCTTTTTCACTGTTGTGGTGGTGGTGCTGATGATGTTGGCGGTGTTGAAAAAGGAGTTGTCCGGTTGAATTATGGTGAGTAGTGTGTGTGTGTTTTGGTCTTTGTCTTGCTGCTGTGTGAAAGGATGTTTGTTTGCGGTATTTAAAGGATTAAAATGACCCAATTATTTTGTGTGTAGCAGCGAATACGTTGTTATGATTGTTGTTGGCAACAACAATTGCTTGAGTTATATTTACTCATCGATTGATATTTCCGTCAGTGCAGAATGAATTTCTTCATTCGAATTGTACTATTTTAACTTGATAGAAATTGGGCGCAGGCCTTTTTGATTACCACCCAAAAAAAAACCCCTCTCTTGTAAAATGTTCTATTTGGCGCTTACATCTTTTACGCGGTTAGGGCTCGATATGTCTTCCAAAGCGACTTCACATGTGGTGGCATTCCGGAGTGGATGATATGGATCTATTCAGGAACGCCATTCAGCATTGCTTTGAAGGGTGGACTAGAATGTGATTGCTCCTTAAGGGTGAAGGGTTTAAGGTTGGGGGTTTATTCCGGCGCGCAATTGAGTCAATCCATGGGTTCTGCTCAATTGCGTGAATGGGAATCGCAGTAGGTGAGAATGTATTCGGCATGGAGGAGAGTGATACCGCTTTGTCGACCTGGAATGAATGTGTGGACATGGTGCAATACATACACGTTCCAAGTACTGTGGGATAGTCGAATTCTCCTTTGGAGAGTGTGGTTTTTCCGAATTGGGCAAGCCATGGGTCCGGGTGAGATACCGGCAATCTCAGTGTATGAGTAGTTAAGTAGTTGAAAGGTCATTTTTTTTCAAAGTGAGTCGACATCCGTCAGGAAGATTCTCCCAGCGCTTTAGAAGAGAATGGAAGTGTCATGTTCGATTGGCAATCAGATTTTATGCTATATCCCAGCCACGAAGATGCCTGAATGAAGATGAGGAGTTGTCAGTATAGGAGTGAAGGCACGTATTTACTAGGTTAGTTTGTTGATTTGACAATGAATGACTGGGGAATTTAAAGTGATTGGAAGTGTGGACATAAGGATTTACCTTTCCGACTGTAGGGCGTATGTTGTTCGAGTTAATGATGCTGCTTTACACAGTATTCTGTTGTTGTCTCAGTGGTTCAATTATTGTAGGTTCTCGGACAAATCGTTGTTAACAATGTCTGACCAGAGACTTACATCAGGCCTTGCAGGAGTCCATTGGGGGAATAATGTGGTGTCTGTGTTTCAAACCAAATCGTTGGCAGCATTTCGTCTCAAACGGGAATTGTTTCACAACCAGGTGCTATGACCAATATATAGGAATGGAAAGATCGACATTATATAATTCTCATTCTGTATTTGGATGACCCATATTGAGATCAGCGACTACTGTAGAAGATATGTGAATGAATAAGTAGAGGAATCCATAAAATATCTAATTCTATGGATAGGTGGTCGATCTTCTGTTGAGAGGAAGTCGACTTAATACTACGCTCAAACTGGAGCAAAGGGAAAATATTGTGACATTCTTTTTATTAAAATATAATTTTCTTAAAACAATTTTCTGTGTATATGTGTGTGTGTGTGTTTGCGCACGCGTAACAATTTTCAATTGTTATTAAATATTTTTAACTAGTAAGTTGTAATGCGCCTATGGCGCCCGTTAATTTGCTTGAGAAAGTATTTGTTACTTAATTTTAAAAATTTTGTAAAAAATATTTTGAGAAAAATATTTTGTAAAATAAAATTTGTGGAAAAAAAATTTTTGCTGAAAAAAAAATTTTTGTTGAAAAAAACAAAATTTTGTTAAAAAAAAAATTTTTTTGGAAAAAAAAAAAATTTTGTTGAAAAAAAAATTTTTGTTGAAAAACAAATTTTTGCTGAAAAAAAAAATTTTTGTTGAAAAAAAAAATTTTGTTGAAAAAAAAAAATTTTGTGGAAAAAAAAACATTTACTTGAAAAAAAAAATTTTGTGGAAAAAAAAATTGTTTTTAAAAAAAAAATTTCTTGAAAAAAAAAAATATGGAAAAAAAAAATTACTTGAAAAAAAAAAATTTGGAAAAAAAAAATTTTGTAAAAAAAAAATTTGTAAGAAAAAACAATTTTGGAAAAAAAAAATTTTGGTAAAAAAAAAATTTGGGGAAAACACAATTTCTGTACAAAAAAAATATTATTTTTTTTATTATTATTATTTATAGAATTATTATAGAATGCCTATTTAAATTCCTACGTACTGCGTGACAGAGTCAGTGAATCAGGGAATCAGTGTATCAGTGTATCAGTGAATCAGTGTCGAGGGTAAATATATATTAAGATTATTTGTTATTGTATTTCGGCTGGATGCTTTTGCTGACTATGGCAGCTCTCAGGCCGCTTTGGACTTGTGGCAGACCATGGTTGGCCCCATTTTAGTCCCATTTCCACCTCTTGTTTCGAAAAATGTGTTTCACATTTTATAAATAGTTCCCCTTTTTGAATTTTTGGAAAAAAAAATTTAAATTTTTTGGAAAAATAAATTAAAATGTTTTTGATAAAAAAAAAAATTTCCCAAAAAAAAATTAATTTTTAGAAAAAAATTTAAATTTGTTAGAAAAAAATTGAAATTTTTTAGGAAAATTTTTTTTTTTTAAATTTATTTATAACTGTTGATTATGTCATTGCAACTCTGTTGTTGTTAAATACTAGGGACCTTAGAAGTGTCTTTGAGATCAAAGCAATTTGTTTCGCCTTTTTATTTGTCCCATTCTAGCCACGTTTTCGTCCCATTTCCAGCTCAGTACCACCAATCATTCCCACCTGTTGTTTCCAACAATTTGTTTTACCTTTTTTTTATCCCATTTTGTACGTTTTGAAACTCATTTCCAACAGTTGTTGTCAAGAGTAGTTGTAGACCAATTACCAAAAAAAAAAATTAAGTTTTTTGTAAAAAAAAATTTTTTTAAAAAAAAAAAAAAAAAAAAATTGGAAAAAAAATAAAATTTTTTGGAAAACAATTTTTTTTTTTGTTTCTAAATTTATTAAAATCTGTTGAAAATGTAGAGGCACTGTACGTTTTGACGTCCAAAAAAATTGATGTCTCAGAGAGTTCCGAAATAGTTGGTCTGCTAATTCTAAACATAGGAGTAACTACATCAATATGAAGGAAAATCCTCTAGGCTCTCCCCAGTTCCAACCTAATTAACGTGATATAAATCAGTGAGCCCAGGGAATTTTGACCAGTAACACTTAGTGAAGTACCAAATACCAGCCTAATTTCTCGAAATCCCAAAAAGCTGACAGAGCTCCAATTAATCGACAATCATAAGACTTCAAGAGTCGGTAGATCCGATGTTTAACTTGCCTCTAGCAATCACTTAAGCTTTCGACACGTTCTCTCGTACATAGAAATTATCGGTATCAGATTTGTTTCCACGTTGTTCTGTGCAGATTTGGAGTTCACATTCAATTGACCCATCCGATATCCGGACGAGTTGAAAACCTCATGTACAGCAGCCATTTAAAATTATAGTTGGCTGCAGACGTCCGATGTGTGGCGTTGCCCCCATTCAGTTTATGGTCAGAAAGGATGACCACAAATCAAATTATTCTAAAAGTCTGATCCCTCTTCGTACATTCTACATCAACCCGTTCCTCACGTATGGAATGGAATGACGACTTACTTGACTATACCCGATAATTTAAGCTTTCAGACTCAGACAGAACTTTCTTCTCATGACATAAAGGGACTGATTCTCGCTCTATCCTTACACAACCAACATAAGACTCTTCAATATTGTTTTAAACCTGCCAGCAAAAAAATAGGATCTCATACAATCGCACTCTCCCATTGTTTGGCATGTTGTTTTTGCTCTTGTCATGGGGGTTATTAAGGACATGACATGAAGAGTACACACAGACATTCATGCCATGTGTATGCGTATGCGTAGTTGTAAATGTATGGATTAGAAAATGTTTTGGTCAAGTAAAGTAGTTATGGGCGGCTAATAGAGGGAAATTAGCAATTATTCACTTTACAAATTAGTGAAAATCTTTGGATTTAAAAACATATTTTGTGGCTATTGTTGTTTGGTGTTGTCGTTGTTGTTATCCTTCCGATAAACACACTGAATCTCAGCTGCCCTACTCTGATCTCTAGTCTGGTTTGCAAAAAAACAGATTTGAGGAGTTTTGTGGCCGATGGTTCCAGATCTACTTAACAAAACGATTAGTACGATTACGCAGATTTAGGTTCATTTAAGGCAACGAACATGAAAATGCAATGGAAACAGTTCAGTTCAAATTCGGAAATTTACAACAACAACAAAATCACACGAACACTCGTGCATACCCCGGCTTGAGGCTATTCGATGCGAGGGTCTCTGTGGAAAGATCTTTCTTGCTTTCTTGCCCATTTCAATCCGCATCCATTCAATTGTGTAATTTGTTCTTCTTCTATCCCGTGAGCGAAGATTTCGTAATTTTCTTCTTACGAGAACATTGATGAAATATTGACGGATACGGATGCATGGCTGGATCTTTATTCTCTACCTTTGTGTATGCGTGCTTGTGTTTTGTAATCGTTCGGAATTCCAAGAATTGCACCTTTTTAATGGAATTGTTGTGTTATCTGTTAGTGGCAGTTGTAATTGCATAAATCGCATACAATCTGTTGCCGCTCCTTTTCCATTGATCTGATTATTGAATGGCTGGCAATGCGGTTTACCGCAGCTGTCAAGGCTTTTGCTTTGATCTCATTATTATTATTATTGAGATGTTGTTGTTATGCAAACTGTTGGCTGTCGGTCGCTTCGTTTGTTTTGAAAGAAGCCATCAGCAATTATTAGATTATACCGACCACCGGAATTTGTGGTCCGGAGTCCATTGATGCAAAACGGACAGATAGACAACATTAAAATGTCAAAACATTCACATCATGAAAGATGGAGTCTGTGTGAAAATTTGACGGTCTCTGTTTTGTATATTCGGTAAATTCGAGCTGTGAAGGTGGTGGGAAGAGGACATATCGAAACAGAAACGTTTTTGATATCGAAAAATACAGTCATATATTTTATGAAGTGCGAAACAAGCCAAGACACCAGCATCTGGTGAAAGTCGAACTACACTTCTACAGAAAAACGTTACACTGAACCATGACAAAAGTGGCATCACATCTTCCTCGTTGGATTAATTTATTTCACAATTAAATTTGAGAATTGAGCACTGCATCATAAAATGTCATTGATTTCTGTATTCAATTTGAGAATTGAACATTAGTGTGTCCAAAAAATCCCGTTTTTGCAAGCATTTGGGATAAAGTATTTTTGATTTGTTTATTTATTTTTTTATTTATTTATTATTAATTACAATACAAAGTAAATTTATATTCTAATTTTGGGTCCAAGGGTAAACCGGGTGACAAAGACCATATGTTTAGATTTTTGCAGCGACAGACCAAAGCCTCTGGTGGGAATCGAACCCACAACCCCCACGCTGATAGGCAAGCACGCTACCAACTCGCCTACCGGGGCGCCTTATTTTTGATTTGTTTTTTAGATTTTGCCAAAAATTTGAATGATACAGTTTTAAAGCTGGGAAATACTTAGAATTTTCCCAGCTTTCAAACTGCATCATTTGTCGAATGCCCAATTCCAAAGAACGACGAGGATTGGACAAACCTGGGTTGCCTTCAACTCTTTGTGCTCCAGCAGCAATATTCTCAGTTGTTCTTGAGCGATGTGCACGGGTTTTATTCTCCACATCACTAACTTGTCCCAACAGCTCGAATATGTCCACCAATTTCTGTATTGCTGTCCGACAAGGGGCTTCACGAAGACCCAAAAATGCTTTAGTTTTGCGAACTGTGACTGCAAGATTTTCACCATTTTTCTAGTGAATTTTAATAATTTCAATGCGTTGTTAAAGCGTGTATCGTTCCATTTTTAGTAATGGCGTAATTTCTACTTGTCAAATGTCAAAGAATAAAAGCTTCAAAAGTGGCAGCTACCGAAATACCGGGTGATTCAAAATAACACCTCTTGTTGGAAAACCCTTTACATCAAATTAAAGCTGCAATGATGACTCAACGACTTTGAAAATGCTTTTTATTGACCAGCTTGTGCTTTAAATACGGAAAAACCCAGACAACCTGAATTTTTCGCAAACGTTTGGGCCTGTAAACCTTTTCCAAAAAATCTGAAAAAATACCTTACGTCATAAGCTATCGAAATCAGGTGAGCCAAAAAAATATATATTTTTTAAACACCCTATCGAAAATTTCATCAGATTTTCGCGTTTATCAAAGATGTGATTAATGAACTTGCCATTTTTCGATTCAGATGATCTAGCCAACGATAACCAGATTAGAATCAGCACCCACGTTTATTAAATCTAAATGGAATTGGAGGATAATTTACCTTCGTTGTGTTCTTATCAATCTGAAAGCCACACACATACTTCCTTGAATTTTACTAAAATTTATTTTATTTATTTATTTTTTATTTATTATTAATTACAATACAAAGTAAATTTATATTCTAATTTTTGGGTCCAAGGTTAACCGGGTGACACAGACCATTTGGCTAAATTTTTGCAGCGACAGACCAAAGCCTCTGGTGGGAATCGAACCCACAACCCCCACGCTGATAGGCAAGCACACTACCAACTCGCCTACCGGGGCGCTTTTTACTAAAATTTACTAAAATTTATTTATATTTATATTTTTGTAAAACATGCCCAATTCTTGTTCAATTTACTAAACGTTCTTCGGATATGCCAGCAAATATCTTTTTGTAAAACCTGTCCAATTCTTGATCGACCTAAATCTCCTTTAGCTGGAAATTAACTATGCCATCAACATTTTAAATTAGTTCACACGCAAATATTCCATTGCAATTCAAAGTGTGTGAATCTGGTTCACACTCATCTTGAGCAGCGATCCATGGTTGATGTTTATGACACTTGAACGGCGGCACCATAATTTAATATATGACAATCCTTTTACGACATCAAAAATCGTGTTAATTGATTTTAATCCGATTTAAAGATAAACACCAAACAACCAACCGACCGACGACGTACGTCCTCCAGCTCTACCTCTCTCTCTCTCTCGCCACTAACAACGCTGACAACTAAATGACACAATAATAACGTTAAGCAGACAAATTTGAATTTATTCCAATTATGGAAATCTTTAACATATCAAAGGACCACAAGAAAGGGGACAGGGGTGGAAATCCGGGCTGTGTGAAATTTCGAAGATTTTTTAATAATCATAATTATATTTATTTGGAAATAACCTGTCAATTGCAAAAATAACTGTATTTTGTGATTTCCAAAAATGTGGCTCAGGTTAATTTCCGTCAACCAGGACCGCAATGTAACCCTTTTGCTGTGACCCGCCAGAATTTACCAGCTCGCAGTTGAAAGGGTGTTACACTCTGTAAAGTTTTCTGTTAAACACCCAATCCCACTTACACGCACTTGCACCATTGCAAAGTTTTCCACAATTGTCATTTTTGACAATCATCCCCTTGTTACCCCTTCATACATACAATGCAATCGAAAATGGAAGGAGGGCCCTGCGTCAGGGGAGACACGTTTTTCAGTTTTAATCCGTTTGTTTGCTGATGACATTTCTATTGCTTCCACGAAAATGCTTAAGATCATGGACTCATGCTTGATTTGTTGATTGAATGCGCTCCCAGTGACTAAGGCGTGTACTGTTTGCGAAACTTATTTAAGTCTTTGTTTTGTTGTTATTTTTTTTTTGTGGGGTTTGCGGTTGAGTTGAAACGGAGCGAACCAAAAAGTTTGAAAACAAGTTGGTTTTTACTGCCACCACCCAGTTTATTTTCTGCTATCCTTTTGTATTATGAGATTTTGCTGATGTTTAAGCTTGCAACTCATTTCAATTTTTATGGACTACCCTATGAGATGGAATGACAGTTTGAGTTTGTCGTTGTGCTTATACTCATTTGTCTTTTTCACACGCTTCAGTAGGGATAATGTAACGGATCTTAAAAACATCTTCCCTAATTTGGAAAACGGAAAATTTTACGAAGTTTTTCGACAAAAGTCTTAAACGATCTCCAAGCCTTTTGTAGGATGGTTTTCTGTTCAAGACCTTTTCGGAAAATCCTCCGTAAATATTGAGGTGAAGTATTTCTTGCACAGCTTCAAAAAAGCTTTACACTTGAGTCTTTCCTTGGACATTTCCAAAATATGGCTAACCTACGAGTACCTTCCGGTCCATCTACACCACACAAAGAGATAGATGGCAATATTAGATCGGTTGGTGTGACAGCACACAGCACTAATTCTTGTGTCCACCAAAATCAATCGATTATCTGAACCAATTTATATATCTTAGCAAAAATGGCTATTTAGTGAGCCATTCATCGTTTGGTTTTTGTCCCCGAACTCCAGAGGCCTTTCCCACGAGCAAATGAATCTGAATGACGACGATGCCGGTTCGGTAGAGGTTTTATGTGACCACAAGCACTACTGGATCTTGCGTCTATTAAAATTGACTCTGTTCATTTGAACCCACTCATAAATCCTCTCCAAATGGCTGTTGCTTGAGTCATTCATCGTTCGCCTTTTGTCCTCGGTCTTCAGAGGACATGGTTGATTGTAAAATGAATCGCAGAGTTGCTGACATCAGCAAAAGAGTAGATTGAGTTCACAGTCTGCCCCAAAACATCAATAATGAAAATAAGAACAAGAGAAGGAGAGAAGGCACTCCTGCGGTCAACATATGTTCATTGGCTAAGACTTCGTCTAAAACAGAAAAGATCTGTGAGAAAATGCGATATGACAGACCAAATGCAACAAGTTTCGATACGAGTACACCGTTCTAGACCCTATCGAATGTCTTGGAAATATCTGGAGACACAACTTTGCTTTCCCCCAGACGGTCAAAAAGCACGACTCCATCGTTTCGGTAGGAACGTCTTTAGGTCTCCAGTAAATCGGTTTGTAGGGAAGTATGGCCCATCATTCAGAAGGCCGTTAGACTCTAGTACTTTACCAAATGGTGGTTAACCATGCTCTCCATAGCCTTCAAGAGAGTTAATTTGAGGGATTTGTAGCCTCAGATTTCTTTGGCAATCGCCTCAACATCGGCAACTTTCCAATGTGATTGGGGAAATATCAGCACGACATGTTGAACAGATTACGTTGTGAATTTTATCTTATGGGACTGACTGACTGGCTGACCCAGAATGTCCCTTTCTCATTAAAAAGCGACACACAATCTCTTGACTTTTCGTTCGCCTAGCCTTACGTTTTGTATGTGAGTGCCAATGTTGCCAGATCAATAATTCCAAAAATAATTGCACAATTGCCAAGAAAATAAAAAACATACTGACATCAGCTGTAACAACAACAAAAATATTTTGTTTATACAGAGTCCGCCAAATAACTTTTTTGTTTTTGAAAATTCTATAAAAAAAACTATTGGATATTTTCTCAAATTTCTTTTTTTATTTGAAAGTACAATCCTTCCGGTTAATAATGGAAAATAATTTCATTCAAATGGCTCCCTCGGCTGGCCATGCAGGAGCCTAACGGCATCAGCTCTGCGGCTGATAATGCGATCTTCAAAAACAGGGCTCAAAACATAGAGTGTAGCTTGGGCTGTGTGGCACGCAGCGTTGCCGTGGACTTTTTTCAAAAAGTATCATTTTCAAAAAAAAGTACCAAAAAAAAGGTATCATTTTTAAAAAAAAGTATAAAACGTTTTAAAACGATTTTTTTATTTAAAAATTACTTCAAATTAGGTACAACAAGGTAAAAAATACGAATTCATGTAAAGTAATGAAGTAATGAATAATTTTTTTTCGGAATTTGTCAATTAATTCCGGGTTTGGCTTCCAATCTTCTAAATCAGTATCTACCAAATTAAGAGCTGATAGTCTCTCATTACAGGTCTGAACTTTGAGTCTATTTGTTAGCATATTTTTCATAAGAGAAAGTTTTGAAAAAATACGCTCAGCGCAAGCACTGCTGTGTGGCAGTTTAAAAATATATGATACAAATTTATTTAATGTAGGGAACAAGGGCTCGTTGTAGGAATTTTTCATTTTTCCTACTTTCCCCCAAAACTCCTCAGCATCCCTAATTTGGAAAAGGCGCTGCCATGTTTTTTCATTTGTTAAAGCCTCCAAAGATTGATATTCGCTCACAAATTCATCTGCATCTTTAATTTTATAATTAAATTCAGATATTAAATCGAAATAATCTATATCAACATTTGATTTGATCATAGAGGGATCTAAAAACAAAAAGTATCAAATTTAGTATCAAAAACAAAAAGAATCAAAAAAGTGGCAAGACGCAAAAAAAGTATCATTTTGATACTTTAGTATCATCAACGGCAACGCTGGCGGCACGTAGCGTCGTCCTGTTGAAACCAAATGTTGCCAATATCCTTCTCTTCAATTTTTATAAACAAAACTTTGTACAACATGGCCCGATAACGAAAATAACCAAAAAACTAAATAAGCACTAGTTGAAAAAAAAGTTAGATGGCGGCCACTTTATATACATTTATTTATTTGCCTTCAATAAAAAGAAAATATAATATTACTTCATTAAGTAGAATCTCTAATGAAATAACTTATTGAGTTGTTGAAAGAATTTTTTGATTAAACATTTTGGAGGGCCAATCTCCTCCCACTTTGGAAAGAGTGTAATAATATTATAACGCCCAACCAAAATTTTGTATTTAATAAACTATATAAAGTTTTGACTGTCCACTCAAAAACGTATATGAAGTTTAAAATCAGTTTTACATAATCGTGGTCTAACTACCATCTCATTTATTGTGCCTAAGGAGGCGGTTTATACTTACTAGGGGATTCAGTTGGTTTAGGTACCAAAACCCTAGAATCTTAAACACTATGACCTTTCTAGATTTCTGATTAATTCATTGATGCCGACTGTAGTGGTATTGCCATTCTTTCTCCTTTCATTTCGATGCTAAAAGGTGTGGCACTTTGCGTTGTAAGGATTTTGTTGTTTTCAAAGCACCAAGGCAAACACCACCAACAAAACTTTCGTTTGGTATCTTTTAAGTGCTCTTAAATGTGAAAAGGAAACCATTTAAAGGATTTCCATAGAATCCCTGAGCTTGACACACACACAAACACGGGCGCGCAGAAAACATCCCCCTTTATGGTGTGGCTGGAACATCTCCTTACTCGGTGTGTGTGTGTGTGTGTTTTTGTGTTTGTGGCAAATCATGAATGCGTGTGAATTGTAATTATAGAAAAATCATCGGAAATCAAAACAAATCGCACCATCCATCACAATTGTGGGTTGTGGTGGGTTGAACGAACGTAGGAACATTGAAGTATGTTCCTTTCATACAGTCAGAGTCATTCATTCATTCATTCATTCATCCATTCTTCGACAGCATCACCTCATATGTTATCAAATCGTCCGTGTTATTATTATTAATCCCGAAACATAACATCCTTCCGTATTCATATTTTCCATACCCATTCATTCGCCATTCATATACTCGTACGATTTCGATTCATTCCATATTTATGATGATGATGGGTGCTGGGGATTTTTATTCGCACTCCATAATTGGCTTTCTTGTATTGTCACACAAAAGAAGACGACGATTTTGTCGTCATTCACTGGATGTATTTTTGGCAAACGTATTGATTTTGATGTCAGTTTCCTTTTTTTGTTTTCCGAATATGACAAGAATGTCGCTTGTGTGCCTGGTGTGCTGTGGGTGTTACTCCAGCAGGATGGTAGCCCGGGGAGGTGGTGCGTACGAATGGTATGGTGTTTAACCGCAATTATATGGTTTTGTCGCACAAGGCAGCAGCCGTAGCCTGTGTCGAGTGTGTTGGATGGTTGTCCTTTGTTGCCGGTCCTGGCTGGGTGGTGTTGACAAACATACATACATATCAATTAGTGAAATTAGTTGAAGCTGAAGATTTCTGTGGTATTTAATAGTAAGACCACAAAGTAATTGGATTCCCTTGAAGAAAAACGAAAATACCATTTATGTCTGTTGATCGGATAAGTGTGATAAGTACACACTTAAGAGAGCTTAAGACAAATGCTGTGGAAGTTATTACGGATATGAATAACACAGACCTGCGAGAAAAATACTTTTGAAAATATCGATTTTAGTTTGGATGGTGAAACTGTAACCCATTTCCGTAGACATAGACATGGCGCAAGTTCTAAAACATTAATGATTCAGTATTGCAATAGAACAAAAAATTCTCAAAACAAATATTACAAAATTTAATTTCATCACGTGGGAAAATAAAGTCCAATCATTAACTTCATTTAGAAAAACAATAAAGAAAACAGCATTCTTAACTACTTATTTTGTTTAAAAAATAATAATAAAAAGTTACAGGGTTCTCCGACAAGAGGTGTTATTTGGAATCACCCGGTATTTCGGTAGCTGTCACTTCTTCATTTGGGGCCACATGGAAGATAAGGTCTACGCCAACAGCCCAGCGTCGATTTAAGACCTCAACGATAGAATTCGTGAGGCTATCGAGGGCACATAGGGCAGCCACTTTGCGATTTGGTTATGGAAAATGTCATAAAAAGGTTATGTAAAGATTAACAGTTTTAAGGTGTACAAATAATGACTTTAAGTAGAAAAGCCAAATATTAGACTGAGGACCACTGAGGAAGCCGAGATGGACATCTACCGCTTGTTTTTTTTTAGACGTGTGGTTTTCATTCTGGCCACGGAGTTGGTCAAAAAGTCAAAAGTCTGGTTAGAATTTTTCATGGTAAATGTTTGATTGCGAAAACAAAATAACGTTATATAATGTCAAATGTACAAGAAAAATAGTTGAGTTAATATTATATAAGGTTGGGTTTTCGAGATCGCGGCAGAAAAATGTGCGAAATAAACAACAATTCAAAGAACATTCGGCTATGTTGTTTCGAAGTTTTTGAACTGCTTTGTGTTAGGCAAAGGTCAGTATAATGAATAATTGTTGCATCAACCTTTGCAAATACCGATACCGATGAAAAAGTGTGACAGCTTCCGAAACTTTTCCGGCAATCAAAGCAAACACAATGCCTAAAGACTTTTTTGGAAATTCTCTACTTCTGCCAAGAAATATAAAAAGACAATGATCTCGAACAACTGAAACAAAAACTGTATTCTTTAATATTATCGAAGTCGCTTGTCTACGCAGATAAGCCTGACACGGTTGACGCCTTGGAACAGCATATTCGGCGAGTTATTGCTGACATACGGCCTTAAATGCTGCAAAAAGTGGTCGAATTGGCTCTCTTGGCTGGAATTTGTTCGAGCCAGCCGTGGCGGCCTCTTGACTGAAATCATTTTTAAAACATAATGGCAAACCCTTATCTTTACAATAAAGATACATTCTTGGCCATATCATTAAATTGTATACGTTTTATTTCTTCTTGAAAACCACATGTCTAAAAAACACCCTTTAGATCTGGTGGAAGGTATATTTTATCGGAAGAAGAATGCCACAAATGAAGAATTCCCCAAAATAAATGAAAAATCCGCCCAAAACCCCGTAATGAAAATTTCCCCAAAAAAAATCCGGGAAAATCCCCCAAACAATTTATGAAAAATTAC
Organism: Hydrotaea cyrtoneurina; assembly: GCA_958296145.1. Classification (NCBI taxonomy): domain Eukaryota; kingdom Metazoa; phylum Arthropoda; class Insecta; order Diptera; family Muscidae; genus Hydrotaea; species Hydrotaea cyrtoneurina. The sequence goes on along the minus strand of OY282514.1, from coordinate 41,452,652 downwards.
ATAATGAAAAATAACCCAAAAAAAATCAAAAAATTCACCAAAAATAAAAAATTGGGAAATTTGTCATTGTCCATTTTTCATATAAAAAATGTCCCAAAAACAAAAAATGATATGTTACCTGAACATTATGAAAAACACCCCATTATTTTGGGGAATTATTCATTTTTTTGGGGGGTTATCATTTGGGGAATTTTTCATAACTCCTACTTTTTTCTATAAATGAAATGCACTGTTTTAGCGATAGGCTCCTGTGGGAACATTTGTCCTATAGGCCAGACATTACAGTGGATAACCCGCCCGACAATAACTAAATCCGCTTTTATATATTGATTTTTTTCTTACACATTCAGAAAGATGCACATGTGTGTCTGAGTTTACAAATAATACAATCTTTAATATCCTAATTATATTATTTATTAATTATATTCTAATGTTGGGTCCAAGGGTAAACCGGGTGACACAGACCATATGATACGATTTTTTGCAGCGACAAGCCAAAGCCTTTTGTGGGAATTGAACTCACACCCAAACGCTGATAGGCAAGCACCCTACCAACTCGCCTACCGGGGCTCTTATACTACTTATTCCCGTTTTACAATACAACCTTAGTGATAGCATCTCACCAAATACTAATGATGAAATGACTCCCTGAAAAATTAGCCCCATTCAAGATATGACAAAGGTCACAAAATATTACAATTGAGGACAACAATACGAACATTTGGGCCAATTTTTCCATTTCCCAATGGGGTCATTTTGGGCAATTGTTCTTTTTAAAAAATATCCCAAATTTTCCTATTTCTTTTCAAAATAACAAATTATCAAAAATCCTAAAAAAATAATTATAAATTATTTTCGGAATAGTTTTCGTTTTTGTTCGATTTTCTTCATTCTTTGCCAAATTTCATATTTTATAGTGGGACGATTTTTCATTATCAAAATCGGGACCATTTGTGATTTCTTGCTTTATGGCCATTGACATATAAATTTAAACGATCAGTTATATATTACAATATAATGTATTTACAAATCAAACACTGAAACTATTTTAAGAATTATTTCATTATTTTCCCATAAAATAAATAAAATGTAATAAATAAAAACCTAAACTGTTAAAATGTTTTCAAATTTGAAATATTTTCGATTATAAGAACTTTTTTTTTTTAGGAATATTGAACGGAAATACAAATTCCGAAATTTTGTTATTGCACAGCTGAAGTCGAAGTCGACTCCAGAAATGTTGTTATTGACAGCTGAAGTCGGAGTCGACCCCAGAGTCGGAGTCGAGCTATTTAAAAATGCCAGAGTCGAAGTCGTAGTCGAGCAATTTTGTCCCTGGTTTATAGGATTCGGTCAGATAATAGACTAAGTGTAAAAAGAAAAGTATATTTGAAATAATTTTAAAAACATCGTATGTCCGTAATGTAATTTCTTTTAATATGTGTCTAATATATAAACTTGTTGGTTTTTTTGAGGACTTTAGAGGGCTATTGAAATCCATACAAATTCAAAAATAAAAAAAAATATTTTTTCAGAGGAACTTTTAATGAGGTACTTTTCTCCTTGAGTACGATTTTGTAGGTCGTGTAAGTTACCCATTCATCCAAATTGTTCAAAGCTAGGCAATTTTGTTTGAACTACGAGTATGTGATGCTTTCAACAGGCAGAGCTTATACTTATGGTGCGAAATATACAAATTGGGGTTGGCAAAGCGTTGGTGGAATTTTGGTCTTCAAATCTAATGAATTTATTTTGATTTTCAAATATTAAATTTATACATTAAGTTTCTAATGAAAGGTGTTCCAACAATACGTGTTATTTTGGTATTCAAAGAAAAATAGCATTTGTTGAGAAAAATGATCGGATGTTTATTTCATAATAAAGATTAATAATGAACAACAACATCAGCCAAATGACCACCACGACCACGCTTACAGGACCATTTCCTTTTCATGAAATTTTACATAACCCAATCGCAAAGTGGCTGCCCTATGTCCTCGATAGCCTCACGAATTCTATCTTGAGGTCTTTCTTTCTTGTTGGCGAAGACATTATCTTTCACGTGGCCCCAAAGGATGAAGTCGCAAGGTGTTAAATCACAAGATCTCGGTGGCCAATTGTGATCACCTCTTCGAGAGATAACGCGGTCCAGAAACTTTTCCCGTAAAAGAGCAATAGTTGCGTTTCTTGTGTGGCACGTAGCGCCGTCTTGTTGAAAGTAAACGTTGTTCAGATCAATATCATCCAACTCCGACCATAAAAAATCATTAATCATCTCTCGATAGCTCAATCCATTCACCGTAACTGTTGATCCAACATCATTTTTGAAAAAGTAAGGTCCAATGACTCCGCCATACCATAAACAGCACCAAACAGTCCCACGTTGAGGATGGGGAGGCTTCTCAACAATAACTCTAGGGTTTTCCGATCCCCAGATACGACAATTTTGCTTGTTGGCATAGCCACTGAGGTGGAAATGGGACTCATCTGTCCAGATGATTTTTCGATGGAATTCCGGATTATTTTCATGCATTTCAATGATCCAATCAGCAAAGACGCGACATTGTTGATGATCGGCCGGCTTGACTTCATGTGTTACCTGAACTCTATAAGCCTTAACACATAAGTCTTTATGCAAAATGCGTTGTAATGACGTTTGTGGAATGCCAACAGAAGAGTAATCAGACGAGAGATAATTTCCTATCAAATCTAAAAATAATTTCATTTTCAATACTTTTCAAATTTTTATAATACAATAGTACCCACAGAAGATATTTACGCTCTCAATGTCAACTGAAAATATTTCCCACGCTTTTACACCGCTTCCATTCGTAAAACATTTTCTTAGTCGCCCGTAAACGATTGTTGTTATCGTTTTTAAATATGCTAATAAAAATCATATTTCCTGTCACATTCCAGCTAACAACCCTACACTTCCGGTTCAGAAGTTGTCGAAAACACTATGATTAGGCGAATTACTGGGAGGGTGGTGAGCGCTCAAACCCGCCCGCTTACATTGTCACCGGGCTAATAATAGTTGGTAACATGTGGAAATAAATACGGAAAGGGGGTAAATTTAAGTCAAATGCTACCGCTGATGGCTGCAGTGTAAAGTTATGACATGTTACCACTTTTTTTTTCTGATAACCGCCTTCCACATTTGTTGTTGCAAGTTAACAAGTTGTGCAGCGTAGGGTGTTCTACGGTGTGTTTACATTCAATAACACTTAAGCTAAATGTTGGTGCGTGCCCGAGACTGGCTGGTCTGGTCTGGCGGTTGGTTTGCGCTGAGGCAAAGAAGAGAGAGATGCAACCCCCCTCGCGGTTAAGCCTATTATTTTATGACATTGTTTGTCGTGTGACCGAGACCACCCAAAACCAAACGGTTGTGCGCCCTTCCCATTCCTCCCATTTTAACTGATAAATACCAGAAAACAACCCAATCATTTTGTAACCGTTTATGCCTCTTGCTGGCGTTTTCCTAGATATTTGCTTCTGTCTGTTTCTGTTTCTGGTTCTTTTTTTTTTTGGGAACTTCCGTTTTTGGCAGCTATACAATTATAATTTGTTACAATACGAGCGTCGTTCGGCGAGTCATGTCACGCGCCTTAATTGGCCTTCTTGCCGGTGTCGGTGTGCGTCTGGTGTTGGTTAGTTGGCAAGTCCTTTCTAGCGTGCTGCTGTTGTTGGAGGGGAGTTGGACAAGTAAGGACTTGTTGTTGCCTTTGTGTATCTTGGCTAATAGCCGATGTGTTATTATTGTCTATTTGTTCGCAGTGAATGTTGTTTTCTTCACACTTTTTTTTGTTTATTTAAGCGTTTTTTTTCTTTTTCTTCTGTCTCCCGTTGCCGTCGTTGTTGTCATATTTCTTGCCGGTTTATGATTTATTGACTTTTCCTTAATATCCGCCTTAGTCGCATTGTAATGCCGAAGAGGAAATTGTTTATTTGTCAAGTGTGTTGTTGGTTATGTCGTTAATATCCTTAACTTTTGTTTAATGTCGGAAATTGGAAAATGGGAAATATTAAGTGGCTTTTTGTGTAAAGAAAACGAAAAGTGTGGCAATCCCTTTTCATTGCAGCTATGCGAGTAATGAAGTGTAGACCAATGGTTCCATGGGTTCGAGCCTTAATAGCTGACAAATCTTAGACTTGAATGTATTTATTAATAAGATTATATACTTTCCCGACAGAATACCAGTTTGTACAAACACACACAGGGAACAAAAGACAACCCTTAAATTTCAACAAAAATATGGGTATGTGAAAATTATCACTACTCAATTAAATATTTTGTAAATAATTTAATTTTCCATTTTCAATTATATTGAATTTAGATTTCTTTTTAATGAGTTCCACCTCGAGCTCAAGAATTTTTAATAAAAAAAATTTTTATTTGATTTATTTTTCCAACATTTCGTTCTTCTGCTGTGAAGAAAATCCTGAGGACGACAACTTCTGATGAAAAAAAGAAACACCTACGTTCCATTGCGTGTGTATTGTTCAATTCGCCAATATGTTAAACAAAAATTCATCAAATATTGAAATAACATTTAATGAATGTGACCAAAAAAAATTAGAAATATCTAAATATTTGATAAAATATTTTATAGAAAATCACATATTTTTTTTTTGGTCCACTGCTTGCTTTTTTTGTGTTTATGCGAAGCTAAACAGTAATTCTTGTTTGAACAAATAGGATTTTGTAAATATGTATGTGAACTTCTTTATCACCTTAAAACGATTTTTTTTTTGGATAAACGGCTTACTACTTCTTTTTTTGAAAAAATGTGAATTTCGTTATCGCCTGAAATCGATTTTTTATCATGGAATTCCAAATTAATTTTTTGTTTGAATTTTTAAACTTTTTAAATAAATCGGTTTTTTTTTGCGATATAGCGGCTAATTTTTTCTCCTGAAATCGTTTTTTTTTTTTCTTGGTAAACAACCTACAGATATTTTAATTGATATGTGCAATTTTTTACCACAAAATTCCCATTTAATTATTTGTTTGAATTTTTGAGCCTTTACATTGAATTGGAAATTTTTTTACTATTTGCGATTATAGCATCTATTTTTTCGCCTGAAATCGATATTTTTTTTTATAAACAACCTACAAATATTTTAATTGATATGTAAATTTTTATTACGACGGACTTCCCAATTAATTATTTGTTTGAATTTATTAATTGAATCGGAAATCTTTTTTTTTCTGTGTGCGATTATAGCAGCTAATTTTTCTCATGAAATCGATTTCTTTTTATAAACAACGAACTGATATTTTACTTTATATTTTTTTATCAAAGAATTCTCAATTTGTTATTTGTTTAAATTTTTCAATGTGACATTTTTTTCTTTGTGAGATTGTAGCTCATAATTTTAAGCCACTTTATAAAAAATCATTATTATTTAAAACTTAACAACACAAAACAGTGGACTAACTTTAATACTTACAAAATGCCGAAAGGTAAAAGTTGGTATTCTCTAAAAAAAAAAATTGTAAAAAAAGGAAACAAATAAAACAAATATTTCCTAAATAAAATCAAGTTTAAGTAAACATTAAATAAAATTAAAATTAATAAAACATATAACACTACTCAACAAAATGAAAAAAATTTCATGTACTCCGGATGCGATAATTTTTTCTGTGTAGATAACCTTGACATGAGCTCGAAAAACGCAATAAAAAATTTTTTTTTCGTTTGGTTTTTGTTTTATTTTTTTTTTTTAAATTTTAAAAAAAAATTTTTGGTTAATTTGTTTCGTCCGGCATAACTCGGGAACCACTAGCCCGATTTAATTGAATTAAATTTTAGAAAAATTAAAATTACAATTCCCTTAATCTGTTCATATATTGTTTTCCCATACAAGCAACAGTTTCCAAGTTAAAAATGAATATATAAAGGAAAAAACTTATTTTTTGCCTAAAGATTTAAATTTTTTTTTTTTAAAAAATCCATAAAAAATCCAAAATGAAAAAAAATGTCAAATCTTATTACTTTTACGTAAAGTCACATAATCTATGAGCAAAATGAGATAAAGATCATGAAAATCGATGCACGCGTTTCGCTTTTATTCGCAATTGAGTAAAGGTATGAACGGACGAAACAAATTAACCAAAAATTTTTTTTTAAAATTTAAAAAAAAAAAATAAAACAAAAACCAAACGAAAAAAAATTTTTTTATTGCGTTTTTCGAGCTCATGTCAAGGTTATCTACACAGAAAAAATTATCGCATCCGGAGTACATGAAATTTTTTTCATTTTGTTGAGTAATTTTTTTAAAATTTAATTCAATTAAATCGGGCTAGTGGTTCCCGAGTTATGCCGGACGAAACAAATTAACCAAAAAATTTTTTTTAAAATTTAAAAAAAAAAAAATAAAACAAAAACCAAACGAAAAAAAAATTTTTTATTGCGTTTTTCGAGCTCATGTCAAGGTTATCTACACAGAAAAAATTATCGCATCCCGAGTACATTTTGACTGTTGACTATTATTTGACATTATTCATTTCTGTTACCGCCCGAAATACTCCACTTTGATATTAAATTTAAGTGGTTGCACAATCATTCTCATGCAGCGACTACACAGATAGGGAAGTTTGATAATGAAATTCGAAAGGAAAAAGATCACCCAAGTGGCCTCGAAGTTGAAATTGATACAAACGACGCCTCCAACCAAAAACATGAACTTATTTATAATACAGCGATTTATGCCGACTCTTGAAGCATTGGAAGGCAATATTTAAGCCATCGTCAAAGCCATACGGCCAAATTTATTGGAAAAAGTGGTCTAAAATTAGAATAATCGATTGTCCATGTAACTTTAAAGCCGCGGCGGACATATGCTGAAAAAAATATTTGACAAATAAATGCCATGAAATAGTATACCTCATTGTAATAAAAAATTTCATTCCAACAATATTTCTGTCTTTTATTATCATTTTATGTTAAACACTTAAAAAACATCCGATACTTTTCTAATTTCTGTAAAAGCATTAATAAGGGAAATCCATAATTTGTTCGTACACGAGTGACTTTGGAGAAATTTAAAGTTTCCTTTTTGTCAGATTATTTGTTTAGTTACGTATTTACCTTAACATTCCTTGAAGGAACGGACGGGGAACTTCTCTCGAAATGAGTGAGCTGTATACTCACTGACCGGGACCTAATGTTTAACTCCGGCTCGGAACGACCAATATTTTTTAGAGAGGTTTCACATGGCTTAAAGATTACTCTTGTCAAGTTGACAGCGTTTACCAGGGTGCGAATCTAGGTTTGCTGTGTGATATCACACCACGTACTTCCTCCTTTGTCGTTCCTCTCAAATTTAAAATATTCGTTCGTTTCGGACTGGACCATGTCGGTCGATCCAATCCAAATGCTCCAGCCAGAATGGCACGGAAGGCGCAGATAGGGACCGAAAGAACTGAATCACGAACTGAAGAAGCCAAGCAGACGATCGAAGTGCATGGAATTCATTTATTAAAAGACAACAACAAGCTGTAGAGCCAACCTATCACTGTCGTACATTCAGTTAACTTTAAATTAAAGCTAACTATTTCTCAAGTAGTGATGGTTGACACTTGGATTGCTTTTATATGCAATTAACTAACTATTCTAACATGGCGATGTCCTAGGACAAGCCCATCTTTTACTCTTTTATGAATTTGTCAAGTGTCAAGTTTAACATTTTTTTTGTAGTTGTATGGATCAAGCTAGTCATATTCAAACCTGGTATAAAAATATTCATAAATACACATTTTTAACGAAATTCAATTGAATTGATTGTGTGACATTTATCAAGATTTTCGTGTGTTGATTTTGTATCCAAGTGGGAGCTGAGATTTTTTCAATTATATATGACTTAGAATGCTATCATTTTCAAATGGTATAGTTCTTTTCAAAATCTATGATTTCGATTACTGACATTTGCGGCACGAGCCTTCATTTCAACTAAAGATATCATAACCTTTTTGTAATTTAATCACCGGCTGATTTCCCTTTTCAGTTCTTCGTTTTCTTTTGGCAAATCTGACAGGAAACTTGTTCCAAGCGCTGACTGACATTTAAGTACAACAAAAGAAATTACAAAAAAAATTAAAAAAAAAAAGAAACCGACAAACACCTAACATATGGACCACATAACAAAAGGAATTTCGCTTTCATTTCACGGCATTTCATTCTTTTATTCATTCACACACATTTCCCCCGCTTTATGTGATATTCATTCAAATAATTAACCGGAAATAGAACACGAGCCAAAAACGCACCAAGCAAACGTAGAAATAAAAACATAACAACCAAAAACTAAGGCCTGGCCGGTGTAGGGCGAGTAGTGGAATTACGAGCGGGGGAATAAAATCTTATATTTCACTTGGTACAGGCAACCAACATTAACATAATTGTTCGTTCCTAGCATATCCCCGAACGACGACCAATGCTGATGTGGCAATGAACGCGAAAATGTTGAGACACAGACAGACCGCCCGTCGTACCGCACACAAAAGCAACACACGTTTCCGGTAGCGTCGCTTCATAGTGAAATGAAAATAAAAGTGAACGTGTGGTAGAAGCGCCAAATAATAATAAAAATAAAAAAACTTCAGGCCAAAAATATTTGCTGTACCACATATACAATCGACAATTTTGCACAATCTGCCCGGCAATGAAAGAAACTGACGAAAACGTTGTACAAAATCAAACGCCTCCTCTTCAAAAGATCACAAGGATCTGAAGCACATGTCCTTTTCTTTGGCTGTCTACACTCGAAGACGAAAAGGGGGAAGTATTCGACATGTTGGCAGTGAAGCACTTGCGTAAAAACCGGTTACCATGAAATGATCATTTAACTGAGATCCTTTAAGGAGTACAAATGAACTCCTTCAATTTGCTTATATCACGACTGTGTGCAGTATGCTGCAATTGTTGTGCCTACACCGTAGCGGTGGTTGACAGCTGCATCGGGAGAATCAAACCTCTTAGAGATTGTTCAAATTACTCGGTGGACTATTTCAATTATTTCTCGTCTTTCCACACCAAAATGAAAAAGAAATCAAGTCAAGGCGTGTGCTTCAAACATCACATGCCACCGAGCACACATTGCTTCCTGTCTTACCAGTTCTATACACGCTGCACAACGATGTCCTGGCATTGTCATTGTCTCACCGGAAGGATCAAACTACACACACTCTCCCTCTCCCGTTCAAAGTGGTTGATATTTATTTGCCAACATCTTTTCCATTCATTCAGTTCATATTTTGTGTGCGTAATTAAAACTCTAAGAAACTCCACAAGATTGTCAAGGGATCGTGCTAGAGAAGGATTTTTTCTGCTTCTCTCTCGTATTGTTTTTTTTTTTTTGGAGGTGTAGCAATTAGAGGAGCATGTGCAATTTGTCGCTCCTTAAGATTGCTATTCAAGGACAATAGAGGAGGAGGAGGCGAACTGTCAGACGTAAGCGCGTGCCTCAGACAAGATGTCATGTCAAATTTCTATTTGCCTTTCAGTGCCAGCCTCCGTCGTTTTCTGGCCGTGAGGCTGTACTGAAAAGAATATCTGTTAGTTATGGTTATAAAGCATCTGCGCCCATTAATGTTATGACACACTTAACAACAGCTCAATTAAAGGATAATTTATGATGTTAATGGAACCCGTTTTGATTGCTAATAATTTGTGTAGATTCGGGGTTCCTTACATTAAATGATTGATCAATATTGATTACTAGTAAGTTGTAATGCGCCTATGGCGCCCGTTGAAATGTGGAAAAAAAATTTTGTTGAAAAAAAAAAAAATTTTGTGGAAAAAAAAATTTTGTTGAAAAAAAAAAATTTTGTTGAAAAAAAAAATTTTTCTTAAAAAAAAAATTTTTGTTGAAAAAAAAAATTTGTTGAAAAAAAAAATGTTTCTTAAAAAAAAAAATTTTTGTTAAAAAAAAAAAATTGTTGATGAAAAAAAAAATTTTTTCTTGAAAAAAAAAAAAATTCTTGAAAAAAAAAAAATTGGAAAAAAAAAATTTTGTAAAAAAAAAAATTTGTAAAAAAAAAATTTTGAAAAAAAAAAATTTTTGTGGAAAAAAAAAATTTTGTTGAAAAAAAAAATATTGTGGAAAAAAAAAATTTTGTTGAAAAAAAAAAAATTGGAAAAAAAAATTTTGTAAAAAAAAAATTTGTAAAAAAAAAAATTTTGGAAAAAAAAAATTTTGGAAAAAAAAAATATTGGTAAAAAAAAATTTGGGGAAAACAGAATTTCTGTACAAAAAAAAAATATTATTTTTTTTATTATTTATTATAGAATTATAGAATGCCTATTTAAATTCCTACGTACTGCGTGACAGAGTCAGTGAATCAGTGAATCAGGGAATCAGTGAATCAGTGTCGAGGGTAAATATATATTAAGATTGTTGTGGCAGGTGAAACGAGATCACGATAACGAGAGCCGAATAACCTTTATTAAATCTATTCGTCAAAACTGTAATGTAGTTTATATCCGTAAACGTATCCTTGCTAAAAATCAATGCCATCAAAAGGGTTTTTTTTTCGATAGTTCCATTTTTACAACTTCCATGAGATTGTCGTTAGCATATTTCGATTGTCGATTGTCACATATCATCACATATCAAGTACCCATGATTCTGCGCCATAAATAAGCACCGTTACCATAAGCGTATTGTACATGTCGGTTTTAGTTCGTCGAGAGAGGACTGTGTTTTGGAACAGTTTCGATGCTGACATCACTCTTTTTATTGATGGCGGAGCTCAAATAGACACATTCTTACACTACCTCGACACTGGAACTATTGGTTTTTACGAAATTGCCTTTGCGTTGTCGACGTTTGCCTAGTAGTTCCATAGGATTGGTTTTCTCCTTGTTCACCATCTGATAAATCTTCCACGATTCCATCTCGATTCTTTAAAAAGCACCAGTTACATCAAACTCTATCATTCCGACAATGTCGTCCGCATATGCGACGAGGATTTGGCCTTTGGTAATTTCTCCATCAGAAGAAGTTGTTCGACAAGCTGCCGCCCAGTTGTAAGCGTCTTGTAGTGATGAAAGGTTTTGTACATGTCGCTTCGTATTTTTATCTAGCGCCACTTAGAGACATGGCTTGAAAAAAATTGGGTCCGAAGCCGAGTTATTTATACTTACGTAAGTTGGCTTGGCCCGCCTAATAACGAATTTCCAAGCACTTCGGTCGTATGCATTCATTGTCCAGTTCGCCATTCTTTAGTTTTGCATGTCTTCTTCAACTTGGTCCCACCGGAGTCTTGGTCTTCTCTGTCTGCGTTTACTTACTTACTTAAGTTGACTCTAAACCTGCTGATTTCCATACCAAGGATTTTCGTCATACCAAGGATTTGCATGTCTTCCACTACCACTTGGTCCTTCCACCGGAGTCTTGGTCTTCCCTGTCTGCGTTTACGTCGAAATTGACAAATAACGCCTTCTTGGTTGGCGTCTGTATTTATTCGACCGACATGGCGCAGCCTCTGTTAGAGAACTTCTTTGGACATTCAACAAAATCATGAGGAACATCAAAGATCATCAAAACTGTTACTTCCTGGCTGTCACCAGGAAATTATGTCAGTAGGATTGACGGGTTACTCGTGGGTAGAATTTTATGTCGTCAGTTCTATTACAATAGACGTCAATCTCCTGGCATTATCCTCTTTCGATTTACCTTTCCCATCTACCGAATAGACGATTTCCCTCCCATCTCAAAAATCTATACCACTCCAACACAGCTCACGTCGCCATAGGCGTGAATGTTGAATTTACATTTCTTATACGTTTTTATGGAATTCGAAATACATAGGATAGGTTAGGTTGAGAGGAGAGAAGGCAGTTTTTCTTCGCCTCATGTCCATGAACATACACATACGCCAGTAGTCGGCTTGTTGTGCGCTCTAACTGTTCCATGAATTGGTGCCGAGAAGTTATTTTAGGAACTCTGTACTATTGACCTAATCCTTAACTGTTTTCCAGTCTGCGCCCCTAAGTTGTATCAAGTCTGTTAAAGAGTAATTTCCCAAGAAATGGGATCGATTGTTTGCAAACTCTTGGCATTGGCAGAGGAAATGCTCCAATGTTTCGTCATCCTCCCCGCATGTCCTACATACACTGTTGTCCGCTACTCATATTTCGTGAAAATGCGATTGTAAACCTATGTGGCCTGTAAGGATACCACTGATCGTACAAGTTTCTGTTTCAGCTCAGTTTCAGCAAGGTTTTGGTTTTATCCTCATTTGGTTCACCCCACAAGATTCTTGTCGTTTTCCCAATGGTGACACCATATTCCACAGCGGACTGTGGCATAACGAGTGTTCTACTGATTCTTCCTCGTCGTCATCCCGAGATGTATCCATACGATTTACCATCTTGCCTACAGTACTGTGTCCTATTATGACTACTGTCAAAGTGACCGTTCCATGATTACGCTTAACCTGAGATTGTAAGTACTCAAATAATATCCTCGCCCAGTTGCAGTCGTGGATTTCTTGTTCTAGTAATCAACTGATTTAAATTTGTATATGGTTCAAAAATAGTTCGATGTGTTAGGTAATTATCAAAATATGCATTCCAATTGTTTTTGTTTTTTAAAGCAACTTTTCCAGGATCACAGCGGACAAAAAAAAAGGTAATCACGATGAAAAAAACACTGTCAACAGTTCCCGAATTTTCGAGATACTCTCATAATTTTTCTTTCCCTTAAACTCGTATTGGGGCTATTACGAGCAAATGTTACTCCCAACCTGTAGGGTGAAGATATATAAAAAAAAAACCCATCATCTTTGGCTGCCAATTTCAACGGCCGTAGATTAATTCGAACGAGCTGGGTTTGGTTAGAAATTTGACAAGAGTATTGTGCTGTACTCGACTTACTCATTTGTGTTCAATAGTGTCACAACTCAGAAGAGCCATTTAAAGTTTTCAATTCCGCCTTACTAAGCAAATATGGCAATCATAGGTTCTCCGAATAAACTAAACCCCTGTATCCGATGTATCTATAATACATCCAGAACAAAAGCCAACTCAAATAAGAGATTTACAGCTTTTTCTTGAGCAAAAACAGAAAAGGTGAATTTTGAATTGTGACACTATTCAATTAAATGAGCGGTATGTTCGCAAATAGTGAAAAATGCTTGGGGCATCACTGACAATTCGCCACTTTAGGAATTCAAACGTCAACTCCACCCTTTTGAAAACAGTTGTAAGCGAGTAACCTTTAACTTGCGCTTAACAATCCGGTCGATCTTTACTTTGTCATGAGAGAGCTGTCACCGTGAAAAATTATCTAAGAAAATACAGAAACTGTAATGGTAAGAACAGAACAGTCTAGCTCGACGACACAGTTCAGCTAGCCATGACAATTCTTCGAAATTTCCCTGTTCTCAAAGACTGTTGTAGTTTTTTGAGAAATTACAGTACACTTGAAGTGGTGCAAACGTTTTACAAACAACTTAATATGAATTAAAACAAGTCCATTAAGTAACATAAGCCCCTTCCAATACATACATCCGGGTATATTTGTATATATTTTCCTTTTTCGAACTGTGGCAAAAAGTGTGAAAACTCCCACTAAACACAAAGAAAATAAATTGACCCTTTAACTTGTACATACGAGTGGGCATTTGCCTACTTAAATAACTATCAAATGCCCCGCTCACCCGTCTACCGTCATACTTAACTTAACATTCAACTTAAACAAAAGTTTAAATTTACAATGTCTGTCTTGTGCCGGCACTATTTCAGTTGTTCAGTTTGATTAATTTGTTAAAAAAAAACGCCAAACTGCAGACGATGTATTGCTCGGCCGTGGTACTCGTATATGCTAATCACAGGAATCCAAATGAAACCAAAAAAAAACAGCAACAATTCATTGTGAGTAATTGCCTAGAATCACGTTATTCCAAAGAAAAAAAAACTTTCCAACAATTTTCTCTTATCCAGCGGGTGAGTTTCAAACTTGAAGCCTGTGTCTGAACAGCGGCAAACACAACCGAGGAGAACGAGGACGACGACGACGACGAAATGTACCATCTAATCATTGTTTCAGAAATGCGCATATAAAATTACAGATCATTTGTGGCGATAAGACGACGCGAAAAGCCCTGTGCCGACCTCTGTATATTTCACTCGTATTGGATAAATTGGAATTCAAGCAGCAGCGAATTGAGCACTTGAATGAAACAAATTACCCCAAAGGGCATAAACGAGCAATAACAAACGCCGTAACTCGGTGGAAACTTGCCTCTAACGCCATGCAACACAGTGTGTGACACACTTGTAAGTATGGCAAGATTGTGTGTGTATGTGTATGTATGTATGTTGTTACTCATGTGGGCTTTTTATGGAATGACTGGAATTTTGCGTTGTGTCGCTGTCGGTTATAGAACGATCATAAGATATAGTGTGATAATTTGTTCGTTTTGGGCAGACATGGAAACGAGTTCATTATATGAACAAATAATCCATATTATTCACCCCTGCCTGTTAATCACGGCGTCTAAACTCGTCGAGTAAATGGTATTTTATTTAAATCATCAGGGGGTTTGGGAAAAACTAAATAATTTAAATTTACTGAAATTCAACAAAATATAACCATACTTAACGAGTAAACATATGAAGATATTAGTTTTTATTGTTACTCTACTCCTTTATCAATTACCTTACTTGATGCAGTTCGGGAATTAAGCAGAGTATGGAAGTTGGACGTAAGAAGTGAAACCATTGCCGATTTTTTTTAAAAAGATTGGTTTTCTTAACCTTTCTACAGAAACGGCGGATGGAATACCCTTCTGATGAAGACAATCTACAAAACATTTTATCAAATATATAAGAGTCGTATGCTAAAATAATTGGAAACAGTATCTTTATCAATAATTGTCCACTTAGATTCAGAGGATGATAAATCGGACTGTGATGGAGAAGTTAATGAATTGCCTTCATTTCCCCAGTTCCATGAGTAATTTAACATGATTTATGGAGTCCCGAAACAATGTCCCCGATCATATTTATTCTTCCCTTAGTCGTGTCGAAGACTCTGTTAGTGAGGCAAAGTGTCAAAATCAAAACCAAATGATAATTACATCATGTTTCAAACACATATAAAAATGTATTCTACATATGAATGTGTGTTTCCTTTTTAACCTCAGATGAAATTAAAACATTTTTTTTAAAATCTATCTATAACGTAGCTGATTAGCTGTTCCCCAACTGCTACGTTATAGTGAAGTTTGATTATTGTGATTTTATTTGTTTTTAACTTGTTCGTTCCTGTGTTCTAGAGAACTCTGCGTAGAGAAAAATGAGCTCGCAGCTTACAAGTGGTCAAGTTGCTGGATTACACTTGAATAACAAAACGAAATATTATTCCACCAAAAACTAGTTTGGAGGTTCTTCACCAAAATACCATTACTGCCCGTGAATTAGGGTTGCCACAGGCAACAAATATAAAAATTGTATCTCCTATAATTCATTCAAAAACAATTTGCACAAAAGTCAATTAAAACAAGAGATTTAAAGTCTTTTCTTGAGCCGATACGGAAAAGGATGAATTTTTAATTGTGACACCTTTGAAGTAAATTTGCCGTTTAAATTTGCACCGTTTAGGAATTCAAACGTCTACACCACACTTCCAAACACAATTGTACGCGAGTAACATTTAACTTGCGCATACTAATGTCAACTATTTATGTCATTCCATGAATATATTTAGAGATTTTAATACCCTCACCCTACGGGTAGGAGGTATGACCCATAGAAAAATTCATTTTAGATCATAGACCCCTAGTTATTCCCCTTCTGGTACCTCCCATTAAAAAATACCATTCCAACCACTTTTGAAATCGTGTAATACGCTCTATGCGATCTTATCCAACTTCTGTATGTAGTAAAGCTATAAACATTTATTGTTCACCAGAAAAAAATTGGCGCCGTGCTGGTAGCTCCCCTACAAATGTACATTTCTCCCCACTTTAGAAATATTGTAATCCTATCAATACGCCTAATGCGATCTTGCCAAACTCTGTACTTGGTAAAGCCATAACTGGATAAAGTTCACCAGAGAAAATTGTTCCACTGCGCCCACCTTAAAAATCAGTACGCCCACTTTGTAAAATGTGTAATACAATATTTTTCGGTTAAATTGGGATTTTTAAATTTTAAAATAATTTTTCATTAGAATTCAAATGAACAACAATTTCAAATCTATTTAACAATTTTATTAGCAGAAAATCATACAATTGAATTCGTTTATTTCGATGGTCTCACTTTCAATTTACTTTTAAAACAATTTACTTTTAAAATCATAACATTTTCAGAAATCTCGTAAGGTCTTTTGCTTTGGACAGTTGTAGAATCCACGATTTTCTTGAATCCTTGGTTCAATGACTTGGGCTATTGGCCCAATTACCAGAGTAATTGATTTTTACAGGTAACAGGTGAATTATGTAAAAAAGGAAATTGATTTCACTATTTTTGTTTCAAATTAAATTTTAGCTAATATATTTAAAATGGATTTAATTACGAAATAGATTTATTTACTACTAATGTTGTGTTTTATTCTTAATTGATTTTCATTTTCTGTACATTTAAAGCTTTTTATTAAGATAAGGTACACAAAACCTTTCAGAATAATAAAAACTTCATGAGTCCTGTCACGATACTAAAGGGTGTTTTTTATTGGGGTATAGAACTTTAAGTTGGCATCACTTTTTTAACTGGCGGCCATTTTGTCAGCTGTCAAGTGATTAATATTCAGTTTGGTTTGCCATTTCATCACGAACAGGTTGACAAAAGAACAACGCTTGCAAATCGTGCAAATTTATTTCGAAAGTAATGGTTCAGTTCGCGAAGTTCACCGCAAGCTCCGTCCATTTTATGCCATTACATCCAGAAAAACTGACTGTTTGGTGTGCTCTATGGGCTGGTGGAGTCATTGGGCCATACTTCTTCCGAAATAATGCTGGAGAGTCAGTTACCGTTAATGGAGACCGGTATAGAGCCATGATAACCGACTATTTTGTTCCCGAACTGGATGGCATGAATGTGGTTCCAACAAGTGGTTGAAAATTGGACCTGTAGAATTGGCTTTATTCGAGCCAGCCGCGGCGGCCACATGCCCGAAATCATATTTAAACATTAATGGCATAAAATTATCCTTCCAATAAAGCCAAATTGATGGACATTAAAACAATTCGAAGTTCTATACCACAATAAAAAACACCCTTTATAATCAACTATCGCGGAATATATATCTCATATATTACCTACATGTGAAATCTTTCCGTTTTTTTTCTATTTCAAACAACTACCAGGATATCCATATTAGTGCCAGTATGCGTATCTGCGGAATTATTATAGATATCGCTCATCAAATATTTACATTGTTTCGTAAACATTTTAATAAGTTGTAAATAGATTCAAACATCAATAAAAAAAAATAACAACAATTGAGCAAATACGAAGGAAAAGAGCCAGCGAGTGTCTATTGGTAACGTAACACATAACAACCCACCACTTGACAGCTGTTGCAATAACACTTCCTCTGTGTCTTTAATACGAGTATAACACCAAACACACTTCACTCCACTCCACTCCCCTCCACTAGAACATCCCTGAAGTTCACATCGATTTCCATGGTGAATATGATGTTCTGGCTGATACTTAATGATGATGAGTTTATTATCTGTTTGAACTTGGGATTTAGTGGGTTCTCAATCGTCAAAGATTTGATGTCCGTCTGTCTATTTGACTAGCTGGCTGACATGCAATTGCCTCCACTCCACTTTTGAGGTTATGTTAGTGTTGTTCCTGTCGTCCTTGTTGATGTTATTGCCATATTTGTGTTTGTTTGTGTTATCCTGGGGGGATGGTGTTTTTGTTCCTACTACTGTTGTTGTTGTTGTTGTCGTTCAAACATGAAAAGATTTCACTTTTATTTGCTTTTGAAAATGATTTTTGTATCAATTCATGTTTACCGACCGAATCTTTATTAAAGACAAGAAATTAATCATTTCCAAATGTAAACGAAATTAATTGAGATTTAACATTTCCCTTTTATTATTTATGAACTCATATATGAGAAGAGTCTTTCGGTCTTTCAGTCTGTCTGTACACACATTCTAGTCGCCTCATACGGGCTGAGTGCGATTGATTAGGTGAGGAATTCTTGATGAGCTGCATATCAATTCATAGTCAAAGAATTTGTTTGATTTGTGTTGTTGGGCGGATATGTTGTCATGTATGTTAAAAGTAAAATGAATTTATACGAACCTTTCGATTATGTTGCCTATATAGAACAAATAAACTAGATAAAATTGAGGTGCTACTCTGCATCACTCTGATATAGAGAATATTTGGAACACATTTGACAGTGAATAAACTATGCGGATTCTAGAAGTTTTTAATACCAATTGGTCATTTGCTAAGAAATCTTGTAAACAAAATTGTCTTCAGTATAAATTGTATAAATTACAAATAATATAAACAATTGGTAATTAAAAAAATTCTTAATATATATTTACCCTCGACACTGATTCACTGACTCTGTCACGCAGTACGTAGGAATTAAAATAGGCATTCTATAATTCTATAAATAATAATAATAAAAAAAATTATATTTTTTTTTGTCCAGAAATTGTGTTTTCCCCAATTTTTTTTTTCCTCAAAATTTTTTTTTCAACAATTTTTTTTTTCCACAAAAATTTTTTTTTTCAACAAAATTTTTTTTTCAAGAAAAAAATTTTTTTTCAACATTTTTTTTTTTCAACAAAAATTTTTTTTTGAACAAAAATTTTTTTTTTCAACAAAATTTTTTTTTTTTCCACAAAAATTTTTTTTTTCAACAAAATTTTGTTTCCATATTTCAACGGGCGCCATAGGCGCATTACAACTTACTAGTAAAAAAATAATCTACGAATGCAAAAATGTTCATTTGTATTTCTGAACCGTCGTAGAATTGGTCTGAATATCCCTACATCCTCAATGGGAATAGACCTCTCCGAACAACGCACCATTACAAGAGTTATTTTTTTAAAAAATGCTGATGAAATAATTGCTGTAAAGCGCAGTATTTAATAAAACAGGCACAATGCACACTAAAGACAAACGGAGCGACGACAGAGAGCCGACAACAAGGGTTTTCCAACAAGAGGTGCTATTTTGAATCATTCGGTATTTTGGTAGCTGTCACTTTTGAAGCTTTTATTCTATGACATTTGACAAGTAGAAATTACGCCATTACTAAAAATGGAACGATACACGCTTTAACAACGCATTGAAATTATTAAAATTCACTACAAAAAATGGTGAAAATCTTGCAGTCACAGTTCGCAAAACTGAAGCATTTTTGGGTCGTCGTGAGGCACCTTGTCGTACCGCAATACAGAAATTTATGGACAAATTCGATCTGTTTTGACAAACTCCTGAAGAAGAACAGCCCAGCGTCGATTCAAGACCTCAAAGATAGAATTCGTCAGGCTATCGAGGACATACAGCAGCCACTTTGCGATTTGGTTATGGAAATTTTCATGAAAAGGATATGGTCCTGTATGCGTGGTCGTGTTGGCCTTTTGCCTGATGTTGTTTTTCATTATTAACGGCATAGCTTCCTCTTCATTCCTCCATTTTTCGATGCCACGCCCACACTGGGGCCCAGCCCCAAATTTCATTTTCGTAATGTTGTGGTCATTTTATTTGAGGAACTCTATTAGCGGACAAATACTTGTTTGAGGCATCTGGTCAGACATACAGTTGTTTACAAGTTCAGTAGCTTCGGCATTGAGTAACGCTGCTGCGTGAGAAAATGCCAAACTACTATTGTTTTATAAAAAGCGGTCTCTTTATAATTATGGCCGAAAAAGGCAACAGCTACTAGCAAAACCCCTAGACCATATCACGGCTAACCCTTTTTTTTCTAAAACAAAAAAAAAACATTACCTTTTTGATCATTTCCAAATGATATCCTTTTATCGATTCCAAGTCATCAATATTCCAGTTTTCACATGCCAACAAACAAAGCAACAGACAATACAAACCGAACCGACAAGGAATAAATCCAATTATAATACCACAAATATTTGTTTAATAAAAGTCGAACAATAAAAGTGAATGTAAAACGGAGGCAAAGAATCTCATAATTATTGTCAAGAAGACGCAAAAGACAAGGGTTTCGCATAGACCAACGAAAATGAAATGGAAAGAAAGGAAAAGGTCTCTCCTCGCTCTACAGGAGAAGAAAAATAAACCTTTAGCTGAGAAAGTTGTACATCTCTTTCAATGAATTCGGACGGCCATGACAATGGTTTGGAAAACGGAAATCACACACACACACACACATAAGGACATCACTTTTATAGCAGACATCTTTTATCACTTAAAGATCAAGTGGTTGTTTGAGCAAAGTAAAAGAACCACAAGCGACATGAAAATTCTCCATCTGAATATTTTGTTGTTGTTGCTTTCGTTTGCACTCCCTGTGAAAGTTGGTTAAACAAGTCCACACCAAAAAAAAAAGAAGAACGAACGAACATTCACAGCTACCAAAGAACGCAGGGCTGTCAATGAAATGGAAAGTGCCTGACAGCCAGCATGAATTAAACCACTCATCCATTCATTCGTCATCCACTGATGACGATGACGACGACTATGATGATGGTGTTGCCACTTTTCATTGCACATCACATTCGCCGTCATCCATTCCAGCCGCTCATCGTGGCGACGCAACGTTTGCCACAAGACGACATCCAACAGTTTAGCAATCTGTCAAACCGTTGAGAAAACGAAATGACAATAGAAAAAGTTCATTGAATTGTCAAAAGTGTCATGCGTTCACACACGTCTCCATGCGCTCATAGAGATTTTTGTGTGCACACATTTACCGTGCAAGTAAATTTCGTAACGAAATCGTCAGATTGCGGTTGTGAAAACCTTTTTCTTTACAACCAGGCACAGTGGGTGATTTTGTAAAACAAAACTTAAAAATGAAATGGATAGAATTAAATTAAAAAAAAAATTCAGCCTGGAAGAATTAACTACCATCCAGGTCAGTATTCTAAAAAAAAATGGTCCGCCGTTATATCGATACAATAAATTCAGTGAAATGTGAATGTTGATGTATGCCATAAGCTACCGACGCACTGTGGTCAATATTTTGAGATAGCGGCCAAAACTCCTTTTGGTTTTTGTTCTCCGATTTTAAAGTTATTAGACTCATATGAAAGTAGACAGTAGTAAACCTCGGGAGCCAAAAAATTAGAACTCTATTTTAACTATTTCACTGTGAACAGGGTGGTCCAAAATGGGCTTTTTCAGAATTTAGTAATTATGATATTTTTAGTTAATTTTTAAAGTTGAAATGATCATAACTTTTTTGTTTTTCAAGATTTTTGGACGAAATAAATTTGTGTGTTGTAACTTAACTTATTTCCTATCACTGGTAGACAAAATTGAAGCTCTACTGTTTTCAGAACAATTTAAATATTTTTTTTAAAAAAGGTCTAATTTATTGGAAATTTCCTACTTCATAGAGCACAACTCCTGTGAGTCAAGCTGAGTCAAAACACAAATTTCCTATTTTGTAGTCCTAACCCTCCCCTACATTCCTATATATACATATCCATGCATCGGGACTGCACTTTTTGAGCTACAGCAATTTTTCTGACCCAAGGTAAGATATTCGGTACAAATGCACGTCATATTTTTTGAGAAGTTATTTGTATGTGAAAGTGGCTATTATGCATATATTTTGATGAAATTTTGAACAAGAGTTCTTATTGACCCAAAAAATAATTCTGTTGAAATTAGGAGAATTTGGCCCATATTTGTGATCCTTATCAACTGCATCTCAAGTCATCCCAGAGACCTCTGCTTGGGCAACGGCCTATGTACATCCTCCAAAGCAATCTCCAAAATTTTTCCATACCACAAATATAAACTTGTTTGTAGGTGATAAATATCAAATTTATATGTATGAATTATTTTGACTTACTTTTTATTTTTTTTTCAATTTGTGAATTTCTATAGAACAATCCATCTCATTCTAAACAGCGTAATGTAGAAAAAAGCGTAAATGTAGAAAAAAAATTACGAAAACAATTGCAAATACACACTTATTCGCACCCAAATGTTGTACTTTGTTGAATTTAATTAGTTCGTGGTCTGTTTTTCCCAAAACACGCTATTGCTTACACACAAATATGTAATACTAATAGCAAACGCGTTATATTTACATCCAAATAAGCTTTGTGTACAAGGAAATAAGCTTTACTTGCTACAAACACCAAACACGCGTTTTTCTTGTGTGTAAACAAAAAAAAAAGACGTATTTTTCAGCGTGCATGAAAAACAAAATCATGCATACCATCTTTTTATCGATTATAAATACGCCTTCGATAATCACATAAAACGAATGATTATTTAAAACGAATGATCATTGTAGGACGACTCAGAGCGACAGTAGATTCTCAGTAAAAATATGAAGTGACTTCGAAATGAACCTTTCACCACTACAAGAGGTCTCAGACAGGGTGACTGTTCATCGTACATCTTCATCAACAATCTGATTCACATGCGTCGGACAATTTCAAGACACACAAATTCTAGGTATGACGAAAGGGGGAATAACACACAGAACAGATTGTAGAGTCATCTTAAGTAAGTAAGTGGAAGAGTTTCATTGGTACAGTAAGTAAAGGATAAAAGAAAATCGGTTGTAAACCAAAAATTTGCCTATAAGAAAGTTTTGCAAAAACACCGTGTCTTTGTATTCTTTTATACAATAATTGTTTATAAGAAAAATAATTTTGAGATATTTGTTGGCTTTCTTGTAACCGTTATCTATTGCAGCACACACACCATTTTTCACAGTCCAATTTTTTTCAATCGCATTAAAATGCAGATAAACTATTTGCCCCACTGTGCTATGCCGTCCGCAGCGGCACACACATTTGTTAACCTTGATTTAAGCACGTCCTTGCATGCGGGTGTTTAAATTTGTCATTTTTTTTCTTGCGTTGATTTACGCTCTTGTACGTTTGTTTGTTGTGCATTAACTGGCTGCAAACATTACAACAATTGTTTTGTTGGCATTCGTTGTCGGTTGATTCCAAAGGATCCAATCGTTCTATTCATGCATAAATTGTTTAAGTTTGTATTGTCGTCTTCTGTTGTGTACCCTACATCCGTGTTGCGGTCAACTAAGTTGGGGGGTTTTATTATGGTGTTTCACCTGAATGGGATGCATGACAGTCTGAAAACCAAACTCACGTAGACTATGAAGTCCATTGAGATACCATGAAAGCTAGCGAAATTCATATCCCTAGTTCCTCCGTTGAACCATCCCCAGCCCATATCAATATCGGCAAGGACGCCTAGGTTCTTAAATAAATAAGAGTCAGCGTTGATTCAGTAATTTGAAGTAATTTTATTGACTTCTTCATCGCCACAGCTTCTGCAAAAGTCACTAGTCGCAACCTTCAGTCTCATTGCATGCCTTCCAAGACAGTGTTCCGTCATGACGAACTCAAGTAATAAGTCATCGGAACGCTTTATATCTAATCTGGGCCACATCTGTCTGATTTAAATGCAACCACGGATAGACGTCCACCTAACGATTGTTTCTATATGTGCTCTATCACACAGTAGGAGCTTACAAGTGGCTAAGGCATTCCAGTCCACGGATTTCAGTTCAACTGGAACATGTAAGGTAGTCCCGAGTCTTGTTGCTGTTATGAGATCTGCGACAATCCTGGGCTGATGTTGAGTTCAGGAATACAGAATCCACAGATGGCAGAGAATATGTTTATCGTCTACTGAGCCCATTTAATATCCAAATCTTTCATTACTAGTACTATTTACATTTTGTAATTCTATATTCTTCACTTTTCTAGGAATAAATTGAATTAAAATTAATGCCCGGTCAGGCCAGCCCACCGTAAACAGGTAGTCTTCGTGCTATATTTAGCTGTAGGTCTTTTGAGTAGACTCTGAAACCTAGTTGATTATTTAATGTTGAGCCGTCAGTATAGAAGTCGCCATAGAGTGTTGTTCGAGAAGTTCTGCATTTCTACGCATCCATATCCGGTATAAGTATATGGTAAAGGGTGTTTTTTATTGGGGTATAGAACTTTAAGTTGGCATCACTTTTTTAACTGGCGGCCATTTTGTCAGCTGTCAAGTGATTAATATTTAGTTTGGTTTGCCATTTCATCATGAACAGGTTGACAAAAGAACAACGCTTGCAAATCGTGCAAATTTATTTCGAAAGTAATGATTCAGTTCGCGAAGTTCACCGCAAGCTCCGTCCATTTTATGCCATTACATCCACAAAAACTGACTATTTGGTGTGCTCTGTGGGCTGGTGGAGTCATTGGGCCATACTTCTTCCGAAATAATGCTGGAGAGTCAGTTACCGTTAATGGAGACCGGTATAGAGCCATGATAACCGACTATTTTGTTCCCGAATTGGATGGCATGAATGTGGATGAGTTGTGGTTCCAACAAGTGGTTGAAAATTGGACCTGTAGAATTGGCTTTATTCGAGCCAGCCGCGGCGGCCACATGCCCGAAATCATATTTAAACATTAATGGCATAAAATTATCCTTCCAATAAAGCCAAATTGATGGACATTAAAACGATTTTCTTGTGTTTTATATCAATTCGAAGTTCTATACCTCAATAAAAAACACCCTTTACTTCTTATGGAACTGTGGTTCGGCCAGAGTGTAGTCAACGGTGCCGGCTATGCCAGGCATCATGCTAAGATTTACACTGTGACCATAGCCATTGTTCGCTTTCTTAGTCTTACTGCCGTAGCTGCGGCAGTCTGTAAGCTTATGATGTTCAGGGATAGCAAATGCAGAATTAGATTTAGTGCATCAGAAGGGGTGGAGGGGATCTCGCCCGTGATACACAGACTAGCCATTCGTTAGACCTCATGCAGTATCTCATGTGGAGTTTTGAAGAGTCCTCCACCAGCTCTTAACACTGACGTTTACCCACAGGTTTGATAGTGCCGTGGGGTTACGTTATTGAACGCCATTTCTATGTCTAAAAAGGCTACCATAGTAAACTCAATAATTCCGATCAAGTAATGCAGCACGGTCTCAGTGGACTTATCCATGCATTATGCCTTTCCACAGTCAACAAGAAAAACGATGACAGGCCGATAGTGATAAAATCTGTCTAAAATTCTCCCTTTGGCAATAAATGCTGCACTGGTCTCCCTCCAGATAGTAGGAATGAATGTTAGGTCGATACAGCTGATATAGAGCTCCTTGAGCTACGAAATAAGCGTATCCGCCACAGCGTGTAGTTCACCCAGTGAGACCATGTCCGGTGCAGGTCACTTGAAAGGTTTGAAGCTTTTAATTGTCCATCCCACTATCAAACTTTGCTTTTTTCAGCAAGTATCCCTGAAAAGGGCTACCATAAACGTGTTTTAAAGATTTGACTCGGGCAATATTTCTAGTTGACTGGAATACGGCCAAACATTCTATAGAATGCTTGACCTCAAATCTGATTTTTAGAAGAACATTTTGTATACACAACGAATCACATTGCACATTGCGGCGGCGTTAAAAGCAAATTTGTCGAATTTAAGGAACGGAGAAACCACATGCGATCTATTAGAAAACAGGACAAAAATTCTCGTCAACACGGATCAGACCATTAAGGTCGAATTAGTCTTGCCGGTTGACGGCTGACGGTAGGCTCAATATTGTGCGATTAGTTATGACGGTAGACGACGGTAAGACAAAACAAAACAACAACAGCTAATTGAAGAGCATTTGTACAATATATAACTTGACTTCGTTTATAAACTTAACTTTTAACTATAAAAAATTTAATTTACAACTTATAAATAACTACCGCGCGCAAAATGTCGAAGTGAAATCAATAACAATAAACAGCTGATCGGTTTTGACGGTTGATTCTGCAACCTGCAGAGGTCTACCGTCGTCTACCGTCAATTTTAGTTGTCTCTCTCTAACACATGCAAAATGCAACCCCAACTGAAACAGCTGATCGTCTACCGTCAACCGTCAAGACTAATTGGGCCTTTAAGGAAAACATTCGTGGGGAAATCATGTCTAAATCGACCGAGACAGATGATTGGAAAAGCTCACCACACTTTGCACTGGCCTCTTGATTGATGCTTTATTACAAAAATTGTCAAAAGGATTTTTTTGAACTACCTACGTGGGTAGTTTGACGACTTTTTGAAACCGAGTAAAAATCATTTAAATCTCCCACTGAAATGACAATATTTCCAAGTCAGGGCACCACATATCTCAAACTTTCAGAAGTTTTCAACATTTCAAGAATATTTAACATATACACTTCTTACATCCATAAGGTCTTCGCCAGTCGACCTTGGTCCTAAATCATCTCTATTGTGCTTGGCATACTCTGACTCCATAGGCCATTGTACCGGAGTTGTTGCCTTTTTTTACCATTTTTAATTGGAATTTTTGTATTTATTTTCTTCTTGGCTGAGACGACGACCGACAACGAGTCACTTCTCTCATTTCCCCCGGGGGACATTCGCCCGGTACCGTCGTCCATTGTGTGCGTTCAGTGTGTCTAAATTTAAACAGTTGTTACGTGTGTATTCCGGGGGTTTACGCTTCAGCAACTCTGCGGTCTGTGTCATCGCCATCGTCATACGGAGTAGTGTTGCGCTTTGGCTTTGGTTATGGTTTTTTTTTATTTTTCTTCTTCTTTTGTTTGCTGGCCGCTTAACATGACATTTCATTTCGTGTAATAGATTGTGACACTTTAATTGTTTATTTACCCATTGGTTTTTCGAATGGAGAGAGCAAGAGATTGTTTTTAATTCATTACTTTATGTAGAGTAAGATTTCATTCGTAGGGTTCGTTCGACATGTCCTTGATAGCGAAAAAAAAATGTAAATAAAGTCAGTCTGTTTGCTGAGGCTCTAATGTTATCTCTCAACTCTCTCATCGCTGTCATTTTGTTTGATTAGGTTTGTTCGGTTAGTAGTCAGTCACTGGTCCCTGTTCGAATACAATGTTTCCACTTTAGTGATGTGTAACAACCCTGATCCCAAGAACATACAAGCCATCTTACCATGAGACTTCAACAACATTGGAAAGCATTTCGAAAACTTTTCATAATCCGAAGTGCACACCATGATACATTTTCTCCAATAGTGTTCAACTCTACAGGAAAACTTAAAGGATATAGCGGAAACATATACACTGAATCGTTGACTTAATCGTTTTGGATCGTTGTCCTCCTAATGAATGGATCCTTGGATATAGGAGAACTCTGGTATCTCTTAAAATAATTCCACTGATAGAACCATTATGTGTAATTGCATTCTATACATAAACTAAACGTTGGACGGACGTGGTGTGGTAGATAGTTTGAGTGAATTTCACACAGAAGAACCCAGGTTCGAAACCGGGTGAGACCATCAAGCAGTTTTCAGCGTATGCTTCGACCTCGTAAACGTTGGCGTCTTTACGAGTAAGAGAGTAATCTCTAAGCTATGTAAAACATCTCTGGAAAAGCATTAGCTGCTCGAAATCGACTTTAAATAGAACGTACCAGTCAATGCTTCAAATGCTTTATCCTTAATGGCACAGCAAATAATCCAAAGGGCTCAAATCACATCTCCGAAACGGCCAATTGACATCACACTTACGGCTGGTTATTCGATTATCAAAAACAGTGCGTAAAATATCGATGGTTGCGTTGGCTGTGTCACAGGTTAAAATCAAATGTCGTCCAAGTTATTCTCTTAAATTGTTGGAAACAAAAAATCGTTAAACATGGCGCGGTAACGCTCACCGTTGACGGTAACGATGGCTCCCTGCTCATTTTCGAAGAAAAATGGCCCAATCAATACCAAACAGTGACTCGTTGTGGACGAATTGGCTTCTCAATAGTCCAGTGTGGGTTCTCGGAACTCCATAAGTGGCAATGTTGCTTATTGACACCGAGATGAAATTGAGCTTCATCTGAAAACATGATTCTTCGATAAAAACTCGTCATTGTTATAGTCATATGAATGCCATTGTGTTCCACTATTAAATGACAAAGTTCAAACTTTCCAATGAAACCAGAAATTTGAAAACATTATCAATACTTTCTATAGCCGATTCAAATTTAAAAGTTAAAATGACTCACCCGGTGAAAGTGAAATGAAGTTCAAATAATATCGTAATCTGTTCAATTTATGTATTAATCGTAAAAAATCAAATTTGAATTTGATTTGAAAAAAAACCTCTATTCCTATTTTTTCTTTTGAACATACCAAATTTAACTTCAAAACTGGTTCACCGGCAGAACAGCCCAAAAATATATTTGTAAAATTATCAAACACAATAGTGGAGTCTCTAAATGATTGTGAGGACTTGATTATCATAATGATGAGCACCATTTAAACATTTGCTGTACAATTTGTTCATTAACCACCACCATCTGTAACATTTTACCCATTGCTGTTCCCATTCACACCATGAACACTGTATCGATGATTATGTGCTCGCTTTTTGTTGTTGTTGTTTCCAAAATGAAACCATTGTATCACAGTGTTCCAAACCTAAACAAATTGACAAGGATATGGTCGAATAGACTTTTAGATTAATTGTTAAGGTTAGTACTTCACACTGGCTATACCGCCTTGAGATGCTACAGAAATTTAAAGTTGGATCGGACTTCTGTTTTCAGATAAGTTTACCCTTCAGTCTTTAACAATTCTGTCGGTAGACTATTAACAGCAGCAGTCTCGACTTCGTTTCGACTGGTGACTTGTAGTTCTATGTCGTCATCTATGATTGTTACTGGGTCGACTTCACTAATAGGATATCCAGATTAGAAACCTTTCCCGACATTCGTATTACACTTGTCGTATGCGTCTGTCTACAGGATCGCATACCATTGAAAGCCTTCTCCATTACATATTCGACAATTTAATAGAAATTTCTCTCCACAAACATTATTCTGTTCGTTCCAAAATACTCACAGTCGTCGGAAACCATTTCTTCTTTCTTTCGCCGAAATATTATGTTATTCATCTCCTAGATACTTCTTGCAAAACGCGCTTTGGTAGTTATTGTTGTAGTTGTTCTCGTAACCCTCGAATCAACCCCAAACTATCTGAACTATATCCTGACTTGAATGTAGTTAAGCACATCAAAATACAGAGCATAAGCTGGCGTGATTCCCTCATAGATCTCAAAATATGCTGTCGTGATCCTCTGTATGTTGATGTGCTTAATTTCACTCAAGTAGAATGTAGGTCACTAGTCGCTTGGTACAAACTAGAAAGAGATTCGTCATGTTTTATTGCGATCATATGAGTCCAGATGCCAAAGGAAATAGTCTGTGTGTATCTTCTATCTTATTCTAGAAAACCGACAGGATGAGCCATCAAAATGTGTTCTCAGAATGAACGGTTGTTCAATTTTCAAGTACAGTCGAGTCCGGTTATAACGTACACCGGTTATAACGAACTTTCGTCTATAACGAACACTCTTTTAAGTCCCAAGTGTTTTGCTTCTACCCTATTTTACCCTGGATATAACGAACTTCGCTTATAACGAACCAATTTGTCAAGTCCCTAGGAGTTCGCTATAACCGGACTCGACTGTAATACGATTTATCGAAGACCTCTTTCCATCTATTTCTTGTTGACTTCTGCTGCTACAGGTTGTTACCAGTCCCCTTAGGGCTGTAATTGGGAATAACTTCGGTTATAAATGCTGACAGAGGTTTTCATGGTAGCACGAATGGCAGGGGTTTTCTCAAGACCACATTCTGTCGTTGTCGGGTGCTCGGTCGGGCCTTGCCCTTCACCGATGCCAAACGGATGTGGTAGGGGTAGACCTCAAACTGAGTGATGAGAAAACCTCTATGTGGGCTCTTTTGGTTGGCCAGTGTCGCGTTTAATGGGCCACAGGCTACATGATCGGACCGAAGACATAAGTCTGGTGTCACGGCTAGCGAAGAGCCCTCACAACTTCATCCGGCTTGAATGGTAAGTGCGGCCCTTTGGGAATTGCAACCGGGAGCTGCGACCCAGCAAACATGTTAGATGAGTCTAAAGCATACGTCAATTTTCCTCCGGCAGCATTAGTCCAGGGCTGTTCCCCTCGGTGAATTCGTCGCCTGATAATGGTCCCCCTGTGCAATGGTGCACCATGGTTCAAGCTATCACAGCGAGAATCATTTACAACAAAGGCAATTCATGTCCGTGGCAAAAGGATGTCGAAAAGAAAACATTCACAGCTTCTTGTCTGTGGCTAACAGACCCCGTTTTGGCCTTCTTCGTCAGTGGACTTCCATTCATGTGCGCGGCAAGAGGATGTCAAAAATAAAACAACCCCAGATCCTTCACAGAAAAAACATATTTTTGAAATCAATTACGAAGTTTGTATGGAATTCGTCAATTCAATTACTTTTTTAATTGATTTTCTTCCAATTACAAAAGTTGTGAATTCAATTACTCAAATTTTAAATAAGTAATTGAATTTTTTACTATTTTTTACATGGATTTCGCCAAGAATTTCTAAGTTCAATTACAACATTAATTGATTTCCAAGCTTAATTTCAATTACGACAGTAATTGAATATTTTTGGCCCGTATTTTTTTCTGTGTTGTTTGTGGCCAACATTGTGTTTGGGGCTAGCAAACGCGACGACCATTTGGAAGTAAGCTTCAGGTAAATATTCATGCCATAAATATTCCACTCGTACACGTAAGAAGTCTAAGGCCTTAGTACTCTCGCAAAACATGTATCGTATATCGTCCCTTTCTTAAAATGTGCCAAACATTTTCGACTAACAGCTGATCAGCTGTTCAATACTTTATGACTCATACCAACGATATCTAATAACCGCACGATATTCTATTTTATTAATTTTGGAGATGATGTCAACAAAAGCTGTTACAAAGGATGACTCAGATGCCTTTAACGTTGACTACGAATAGTTGATGGATAATAATAACAACAACAAAAACTGATACTGCTACAATTTATCGTAATATTGTTTCGAATTTCCAACGATTACAATTTTCGACAATCAAGAATTTACTTTTTTCATTGCAAGTCATTTTGAAACACTGTGCCCCCAGATCAACCCAAAAAATAACATTCACACCAGAAGTCTACAGATTTCCCAGTAAGGAAAAAATACGTATAAAACTAAGAACTAAACAATAGAACTGATTTCATCCACGACTGCAATGGGTATCGCACTACTTAACAACTCTCCATGCAGCATCGAGTGAAACCATGACAACTGCACCCTCATCTTTTCTATCCACCAACCGGCCGATTCCAACAGAGTGTGAGCCAGATATGGGGGGGGGAGAGAGAAGAAGCTACGCTATATGCTAATAAGGAATTGAATTGAATTTCTATTAATCAAATGGTAAACACGCTTTCACAAAATACGCTCATGTGTAACATTATTAAATTGTTGATTTTACACGCTAATGCACTCACTCTGCCGGTTGATCCGCCGTACAAGAAGGAAGGGATCATGTTGATGTGACGACGCATTCGACCGGCGAAAAAACGGCTGATGGACGGACGGATGGATGGATGGGCTTTACTAAGGCCGGGGCAACGTATAGCGATGTTCATATGCAGCATTTACAGCTACGATGATTTTGCTACTATTCTTGTTGTTGCTGTTGTTTATGGCGTAAAAAGACGGAAACCATTTTGCCTGGCGGGTAAAAAACCGAACAGAAGAGGGCGACCGACCATTATACACAGGCATAGTCAGTCTTTTTTTGTGCCTCGATGTTGTTGTTGTTGTTGCTGCCGCATAAATAAATGATACATACTCGTCTATATACATATGTATATGTGAATACGCGTATGTATGGAATATTTAATGATGGTCTGTGTCCTGACCTTTTATTCCCTCCATTCAACAACAACTGTTGTAAACATTGTTTGCCATAGTTGTGCAATAGCCCACAAGAGTAACAAATATAACAACAACAACACAAAAGGATGATTTGAGGACCTAAACGCTGGCTGGCCTGTCAGTCAGCTTGCTTGCCTGCCTGCCAGTCTTCACGCTCCATGTGGAGAGAGCCAGTGAGTGAGCGAGCAAACCCAGTGATGATAGACATGATGGGTATTTGTGCGCTTCGGGGTGGTGGTTCGTTCTGGTGCATGGCCTGCCTGATAGTAACCACCACCGCCATCATCCTTTGCATCGCTGACATATCTCATTTATGTATGTGCAACATATTAGCAAATATCCTGCTGCGCTTTGGCAGTTAGAAAGCCGGTAGGTCCAACCTTTGAAAAAGATTTGAATTGAAAAATCTGTGGAATTCATTTCATGAAACCGATTTTTTGAGGTATTTTAGTGAGGATTTGTAGAAACTCCGCCTTTATTGCAACTGTATCGTTTGATCTTGTTGAAATTTGATTTAGAACGAATCCATTGGTATTAAATCACATGACCTTGGGCGGTGAATTATGATCCCTGAAAAAAGGCAGTTCACGTTCGGGAAAAGTCTCACATACTAATGAAGTTTTTTCAATATCATTTTAGGCAGAATGGACTCGAATATCATATCGCTAAATAGCCAGGTTTTCACGTGTGAGCGACTTTCACTCAGCAAACACAGAGTAGCATCCTGGTAAGACCATCAACTACTTGTTTGCGGTCGTTTCCACCTCGTAAATATCGGCGACTTTCCTTCTCCAAACTATATGGCGTAACGGATAGTCGGGAATATCGGGAGCATGTCCTGATCTGTCTAGAAGGGTCGGTCACCTTCGTGAAGTTAGTTTTAGTTGGAATGCCAGGTGACCTAACCGCGAAAATAAAAGACGTAAGCGCCAAACAGAAAATATTACATAAAAGCGTGTGGTGCATACGATACAATTGAATTTGTAAAAGTAAATTTTTAACTTTTAATATTTTGGGATTAAGAGCGTTAGACAATTTTCTATAGAATTTCATTAAAAAGTGAATGAATTCTTTGCGGCAAGAGCTCGATATTATTATTAAATTTATTAAATTAAAATTCAGTCCGACTTCCTCATCTCCACAAGAAATTAGTTTTCTGTATTTTGTCAAATCATACGTTCCAAGATACAGCGTAACCTACATTTATGCTCCAATTTTCCAAACATTCCCAACACTTTTTTTTAGGATTCCGACGCTTTGCCCGTTCTTGTTAGCTTCGTCAATTACCAAATTTCTATCTAGGTCCCCCTAACATTCAGTAATTTTCTGCATATCAAAACAATTCATAACATACAAATCTGTTACAATATTTCGATAAAATGTAATAAAACATTAAAAAACAATTGACCTAATGGCATTTTGCGACATTACAACCCCTTCCTTGCGTTAAAAACCAAAGCCAGTTTATCGACAACACTCGGGGCGCTTTGCAATTTTCAAATAAATAAAAAAATCTCACCCCTTTGCAATCTTTAAATGTAGGCGTTACACGGAGTAACACACATTTGAATCTTGACATCGCGATCAATTTCCAAGGAGTTGCTGAAATAAAACCTGAGAAAGTCTTAAAACATCCGTTCACAAAGTCAAAATGTCACAAGGAATAAATGTCAAAACTGAGGACTACAACGTCTTTCTTTCAAACCCCATAATTATATTAAAAAAAAACTGTAAATAGTTCATATTTTACGCACTAACAAAAACAACAACAACAGGCAAATAACAATTATGACACATACGATATTTACGGAATGCGCTCTAAGCAAAGTGGTACTCAAGTTACCAATGTTCCAATTACACGCACACAATCTCATGTCCAAAACAAGAGGATCGAACAAAAACACTCTCGAAATACATTCGTATCGATGCTACCCAACACACAATATAACCAAGTTAAATAAATATTTACATGCCAAAGAACAATAAAATCCCATAAAGAGGGAGTTCGGCATGGTCCTTCAGTGGACAACAACAACAAAAAGCTAAAATTTACAGCAACAACAAACTGGAAATATGTACACAACATTGACTGAGCGTCGATCCAAATGGTTGGAGGAGTACCAATAAACGCCTCTTGCCAAAAGTACTCTAATGCGCTGGATGGATGCCTGAGTGTACGGACAGGGCAACTCTCTAACTGTGATGGGATGTTTTGAGCGTGGAGAGTGTATGTGGATTCCATGGCAATCGCATAAAACTTTAAAACAAACAAGCGAAAATGCAAACTATAACAACAGCAGCAGGAGCAACCAACACGATAACAACCAGGACTACCACAACGCCAACAAAAAAAAGGCAGCTGTACTGCTCTAAACTCTGCTCTATTGTTTCTGGTGGCACAGTGGTTTGAAAACGTTTTTTTATGTCTTTCACGCAATAAAATTAAAACATTAAAAAAGATCCTGCACAGACAAAAAAAAACGGACCGATGAGTATTGCCGCTGCATTAGAAGTCGCATATTAAATTATATCTTAATATATATTTACCCTCGCCACTGATTCACTGACTCTGTCACGCAGTACGTAGGAATTTAAATAGGCATTCTATAATTCTATAAATAATAATAATAAAAAAAATAATATTTTTTTTTTGTACAGAAATTGTGTTTTACCCAATTTTTTTTTTCCAAAATTTTTTTTTTCCAAAATTTTTTTTTTCCAAATTTTTTTTTTCCAAAATTTTTTTTTTTACAAATTTTTTTTTTTTTATAATTTTTTATTTTTTTTTACAAAATTTTTTTTTACAATTTTTTTTCTTTTTTTCTTTTTACTTTCTCAAGCAAATTAACGGGCGCCATAGGCTATTGTTAATAACATATAACACAGAATAATCTGCAATCGAGAGTCTGTCGGTAACTTTGCCATCTCAATAAAAAATTAATTAGATTCTCATTTAATACATTAATAATGTCATATCAATTCATTCAGTTCAGTTTTCCATTGTATTGAATTAAAAACTGGCTTACTCGATTTTTTCTGTGTCTGATCGATCAACATTGATGAAGTTGGCCTAGGTTAGGTTAGGTTAAATGTACCATGACCGTCTCATATCACTGACATACACCTAGGCCAGCAATTCGGCCTGTTGTGCGCTCTTGGTTTCTTCTACAAATTCCCCTTCCCCTTTTTCCTACGTTAGAAATTCGGTCCCCTCTATAAAGTTCCTTAAATTTCTTATGTCTATTGCTTTGACGGCCGATAGGTCATCTAAGGTGTCCTCTCCTAATTGGACTTTCCTGACTTGCGAGAAAGCAGGGCAATATCACAGGAAGTGTTCCGCCGTCTCGGCGTCCTCTCCGCATGCCCTGCATTCGTCGCTCTGGGAACATCCTATTCTAAATAGGTGTGCCCTTAGACTAGTGTGTCCTGTGATGACCCCAACTAGCTTACTTAGTTCATTTTTGTTAAACCCGAGTATTCTCTTTGTT
The DNA here is from genome assembly GCA_958296145.1 of Hydrotaea cyrtoneurina. Taxonomy (NCBI): domain Eukaryota; kingdom Metazoa; phylum Arthropoda; class Insecta; order Diptera; family Muscidae; genus Hydrotaea; species Hydrotaea cyrtoneurina. The sequence continues at coordinate 41,417,246 of OY282514.1, read as the reverse complement.
TTATTGTAATCGAGGTTTCCCCAGGTTTCTTTTGTGGTTCTTCCCACCTGTTCCTCTAGCCACCTTAAGGCATGGGTCGTCTTCATCCATTCCTTCAAGTTGGCCTACATCGGTTTATATTTTGATGTACCTCCCATACAAGGGTATCCAATAATAAACATAAATATCGCACACTGAATACAAAACTAAAAATAAAAAATAATTTAATAATAAAGTAGACACAACTGTATTTCTCCAGTTAATGTAGATTGTGATGTGAGGGACATTTTTGCAGTAGTTAGAAATGTTTAGTATGAATTAATTTATGGAAAAAAATCGGCTTGGAAAATCGAATCTGATTTGTACACGCTGGCATTTCAATAAATTAGCCTCAAACATATATGGTCATTTCCGTGGGTCGCGAACGTACGTTCGTACGCTTTTGATGTACAAAAAATATAGAACACATCTTTTTCTCGATTTTTTTTTTGTGATTCGATAACATTTTGGTAGCTCTATATTTAGTACAAAAGATGGCTTTCATCGAGTTTTTGTTTTCATAATAATAGCAATAAACATGTGGTCGCGAACTTACGGATCGGCGGAAATGCCCATATATATTTTTCCGTACCACAAACATTAACTTGTTTGTATGTTATAAATATCAAATATATATGTATACATTTAGGCGCCCCGGTAGGCGAGTTGGTAGCGTGCTTGCCTATCAGCGTGGGGGTTGTGGGTTCGATTCCCACCAGAGGCTTTGGTCTGTCGCTGCAAAAAAATCTAAACATATGGTCTTTGTCACCCGGTTTACCCTTGGACCCAAAATTAGAATATAAATTGACTTTGTATTGTAATTAATAAATAAATAAATAAATAAAAATAATAGCAAATGAGTTGTATTTACATCCAAATAAGCTTTGTGTAGAAGGAAATAAGCTTTACTTGCTACAAAGACCAAATAAGCGTTTTACTTGTGTGTAAACAGTTAAAAAAGACGTACTTTTCAGAGTGAACAGAAGTAGCTCTCAATTAGTGTATAACTCGACGAATTCTTAAACTTTTTTTTTTTTTTTCTTATTCCACATGAGAATTATTTCCGATGCAATGATAAATCAGGTTATGTTGAGGAACAATAAGTCGTACTTTTTGATCCATATTCAGAGACTAGGTCATTTACTGATATAAGTCAGTGTTTCGTTTTTGTGATTAACGGAACTTTAAAAATGTAACAGTCCAGGAAAGAGTTTGAAGTAAATAAAATCATTCGAATTGAATTGGATAAAATGAGTCTGTTTCGTTGGGACTAAAGGCGCTATATCTTGGCCAGGTCTTACTCTGCATGCCAGAGTTGTGTAGATCGTTGTATGATGGGCTACTGTCCAACTAGCTGCGACAGTCCATTGACCCTCAATTATCGAAAAGAGTGCTGTTGCCTATAAAGCGTTATTCCATATTCCTGAAAATGTGCCAAGAGAAGAGTAGTATGGAACGCTGAATCAAGCACGAATAGTGAAGAATATTTTTGAGATTGTCTGCAACATGTTCAAATGTTTGTTTAATTAAGTAATTTGGCTGTGGAACCTTCTGTTGGTTCGGACTGCATAAGAAATGTCTATCAAACAGTTCGATCTCGTAGATAGGGACAGTGGCCGTGAGTTTTACATCATTCTCGGTGTGACAGCTTTACTCATGGACAGGAGACCATTACAATGCTAGTGCCCCTTTGAAACAGACCTGAGATAATTTCGCCGGTGCCTATTCAAAATATGCCCTAAGGACACAACCCCCGTTTCCTTGGTCGCAGTTTGTTTTAAATTTATTTATTTACTTAAATCTATTTTACAAATTTTTTTTTTAAAAATACGAGAAAAAAAACAGGCTAAGAAGATATTGCGATTTATTTTAGCATATTCGTCAAATTTATTTAACATAGAACAAAATGAATAATTATTTTACAATATTTATGTACTATGGGCCCCGGATGAAATTTTTTTTTTTTTTACATTTGAATTTATTTTTCGTAACTCTAAAACGACTGTACCGATTGTGTTGAAATAGTTTTTGACATATTGAAATTTAGATTATTCAATCATTTTATAATCTGAATGAGAGTTTTTCGTTATTTTTTTTTTTAATTCATTCAAAATCGAGTAATTAAGTGATTCCAATCGAATCCATTTCATGCGATTTACTTAAATCGCTTCTGTAGTTAAGAAAACCCAGTACCAATTCGTTGATGTATTAAAAAGAAACCACTGTGCCACGCGATTTCTACACATTCGTATTCCGCAGGACTCGGATGTGTTTGCCTTATCAGCATAGCACAAAAAAAAATCAAAAACATGAAAAAAGGAGCAAATTTACACAAGTATCCTGAATGTGAACGCAAAAAGAGAAACAGCTAATGGCAACAACACTATCAGCCAAAAATAGAGCAATATGTGAACATTTCGTAGCGACTCAACCCAGTGTCAAGTTGAGTTGCAAGGGCCACAATGTTGTTACCCCCTTTCGTTTTGCGTTCTTTTGCTTTTATGCCTTATTGGGTTGCTTCCTATAATGAAATACAGGCGGAAAAGAAGTGAACGACGAACAACAACACACACACAAAAAAAAAACGTTAATTGTGGGTTATGTGAAACATTTGCGCACTTGAATTAAATCACAGTAACCTTCCATCATAAAATGGTTGAGTTCAGACAAATCTTTGGAATCTGGATTCAAACCCATGTTGCTGTCCATCCAGCGTTTAGTCAAAGTACACAGACAGAGAGACAGACATCCAGTTGACAATGGTTTGTGTTTAATGAAATGAAAATGGTAACACGTTTCATAGAAGATGACAAAAAATAAAACTGCAAGCATCGTGCTGCAGGAGTGCACAACATAGGGCCCGTCTATGCGGTATTCTGCAAAAATGTGAAAGTATAAACCTGGGTATTTGTATTTATGAAACCAGGACCGCAAAAGTCTGGTTCATACACCGTCGAAACCTTCAGAGCATAAAATCGATGAGACAATAGTCATGTTTGACGAGCATGTCTCATACATATTTAAGCGCCGCACAGTGGTGGATTTTCGATTTGAATAAAATGTCAAAGAGATCTAGGTGGAATTGTATGTCTGCAGGGCCGGACATACCCCTGAGCAGGCCCTAAGCTAAACATAATAAAAACAAATAAAAAATAATATTGAATTTTCCTTGCAACATGATATAAAATAAATGCAGTTAGTAATAAACATGAAAAATATTTACGATTAAAATAATTGAAATTTTTTTTGTAAAAGTACAAGAAAATAATGGGCGAAATGCGGTCCTAGGCTTCAGCCTAATGGAGAGTCCGGGCCTGTGTGTCTAAGATAGGAAAGTGACTGGAGCATAACTGGAGGACCCAAAAAGAGACGGCTTGTGTCCCGGAAACCCTTGAAAGTCCCTCAAACCTACGTTTTCACCAAATGGGAATATTTTTACAAATAAATTAATAATTAAGAAATTATTTATTAAGCAGGGTCACACCAACAGCCGGTTGTAGAGCCAACCTAAGTAAGTAAGTTTATACAAGGTGGCGCAAAAGTAAACTTCCGATGTTTTTTGGCAGTAATTAAAAAAAATTAAAAACTTTGAATCTTCTTGTGGATTATTTAATTTTGGATCTTTTAATTTTTTTACATCAAGTCGAGAATATGATGTCATATAAATGGCCGCCGCCACAGTTGCCACTGACATTAGGAGGATTACTTTTGCGCCACCTTGTACTTTAACGAAGATCTAATGTTTTTAATTTCTAAACTGAAAGCAGATCCAAATCAGCTTTTCTGCACTATTTACTGTTAAACATGTTCCCATTTTTTTAAATCTAAGGCTTATAAGACTTTCAAAGATTTTATAGACCAAAGGTATGAGTTTCCTTATGAAACAAAACAGTAGTTTTCGTTCACTCGCGTAGAACTATAACACATATTAGACCAATAATTGCAGTAAAAATCGTTGCCGATGAGTTTTTCAAAAATTTATATTTTTGCAAAGAAATAGCAATAAATCAATGATCTCGAACTCGAACAACTGAAACAAAAACTGTATAATGAAAATCAGGAATAATTAAAAAAAAAACATTGAGAATAATGTAAACAAAAAATAACTGAGTTTTCACAAAACAAATCCCGGAATGCATGAAACTGAGTTACACATTCCCAACATTTTACCTTTTTACTCTGTTTCACTTTTGAGAGATTATGACTTAAAGTGGGAGTTTGATTGAGAAATATATCAGTTGCAAAGGGGGCTGAAAAAAAGATTAACTTTTTAAAAACACATAAAAAAATTTAATTTAAAAAAATTCAATTTGAAAAATCTCAACAAGGTTCTAACTGACAATTTTATTGCAACAATAGGTGTTATTTTGAATCAGCCGGTATTTCGGTAGCTGTTACTGTTGAAGCTTTTATTCTTTGACATTTGACAAGTAGAAACTGTGCCATTTTGCGAAATGGATCGATACACGCTTCAACAACGCATTGAACATATTAAAATTGACTACAAAAATTGTGAAAATCTTGCAGTCACAGTTTGCATAACTAAAGCATCTTGAAGCACCTTGTCGGACTGCAATACGGAAATTGACGGACAAATTCGAGCTGTTGGGACATGTTACTGATGTCAAGAATAAAACCCGTGAACGTCGCTCAAGAACAACTGAGAAAATTGCTGTTGTAGCCCAAAGTGTTGAAGAAAACCCAGGTTTGTCCATTCCTCGTCGTTCTTTGGAATTGGACATTCCACAAACGTCACAACACAATATTTTGCATAAAGACTTGGATCTTAAGGCTTACAAAGTTTAGTTAACACAAGAACTCAAGTCGGCCGATCCTCAACAACATCGTGTCATTGCTGATTGGGTTCTTGCAATGCATGAAAATGATCCGGAATTTCATGGAAATATCATTTCCACCTCGGTGGCTATGTCAACAAGCAAAATTGTCGTATCTGTGGCTCGGAAAGCCCAAGAGTTATTGTTGAGAAGCATCTCCATCCTCAACGTGTGACTGTTTGGTGCTGTTTTTGGTTCGGCGGGGTGATTTGACCTTACTTTTTCGAAAATGAGTGTATCCGAAATTATGACGATTGCCTGAAGGATTTTTTTGGCTGCCCCTTTTTGGTTTTTGATGGTCTTCTGTTTGTCATAACTCGATAAAGGCTGTGACGACTTAGTTGAAATAAATTTTGAAAAATTAAGAATTACCATTCCCTTTAATCTATTCCTTTACTGTTTCTCAATATTGTTAAAATTTTTGCTGATATAAATGAATTTATGAGAAATTTATAAAAAATAATTTTTTGCCCAAAAAATTTAAATTTTTCGTTTTTAAAAATCTTTAAAAATCCAAAACGCAAAAAAGTGTCAAGGCTTATTACTTTTGCGTAAACCTACATAACTTATGAAAAAAATGAGACATAGTTCATAAAAATCGATGAACGCGTTTCGCTTTTATTCACAATTAAATGAAGGTATCTCATTTTGTCAAGAATATTGATTTTTTTTTGTTCCAATGAATTTCAAAACTTGCTAGATGATATGCTCAAAATTCTTTGGAAAAAATGTTGATATTTTTAAAATAGGAGGGAAACTTAACATTTACGGATATTGGCTATATTTATTAAAAGGATAAAAATGTTTCCTTACGATTGGTCGGTTAGCTGAAGTTAAAAAACTGGAGGCGCAGATCAAAAAACCTATAGATTTCAATTACAAAAATAACCGTCCACATATCGGACTTTACTATGACATCAACATGATTTGTTTGTATATAAACTCTTCTTACCTAGCAAATGAAATCCTTCTATTTTCTCGATTGAGAAATGACTTGATAGATGTAGACAGCAGATAATCCTTCGCAAAATGTAATATAACAGTGTTATAATCCTTGATAAAATCTTAATATCATTAATAAGATTCCATTATTTGCCGTTTTTGTTTATTGTTTGCCGCAAAACATTACAAATTGTATTTATTTTTCGAAAAGTTGAAGAAGAAGAAAACGATTAAAAGAAATCGTGTTAAAGATCTGCATACACTTATTTTTGGCGTTCAGACACAACAAACATTCAACTTTGATCCTTTGAATGATTTGTTTGTTTTGTTTTTTCTTTCTTTTGTATGGTTTTAATTTTAATTAATTTATACATACATTGATATGTACACATGTATGTATGTATACGCACATCACTCACATCACACACAATAATTTAGGATAATATTCGTTTTTAATTTTCTTTTCTTTTGTTGATGTTGTTGTTGGGTTTTCAGTTTGTTTGCAATTGATTTCAAAAAGAGGAAAACGTCAAAAGCTTGCTCCTCTTGGCGTTTCTGGGTTAAAACGTAACGGAACGAGCGGAATAAATCACCGTTAATTTGAACCGCGTAACGACAATGTCAATTTTGAAATGCAAATATTTGATTTATGACAAGAGTCTGTCAAACACATTCAAACACACACACACAGCGGCGTTGACGACGACTCCGAAGACGACGTCGGTGACAGCAACTGTAAATTAATGCAATAACAACGAATCATCATGGTACGCGGCAAACGTCATCATCACATGAACATCGTTAAATAGAGAGACAAGTGGAAGGCCAACTCTTCTGTTTTCATTTTCTTGTTGTCATTCTGGTTTTTTTTAATTTATTTTTGCCAAAAACACACAAACATATGTGGAGCATTGATTACATTGGAGTCCTTATGGAAAGCAGCTGAAACAACAACAGTAGCAGTACAAAGGATGACACCAACACACACACATACATGTAAAAAAAAAAGTCATTAAAAATTAATGCAAAAACAAATAAACGAGCTGCCCAAAGAAATGAGCGAATGAGCAAAGACGTTCATTCGTTTCCCACACCACAGAAACAGCAACACGATTTCACATGTGAGTAATATGTGTGTGTGCGTGTGTAGGTGGGTGGGTGTACATGGGTGCGTATGATTGTCTGTTTGTCGGAACCCTAATGAGGTTATAACGGGGGGTGTGTGCTTTAAACAAGTGTCACACCAACAACCAAAAGCATTGCTCTTCATTCAAAACGAAAATTCCCAAAGACAAGAATGTCTGTCATCCAATACAGTGGCACTCATAATTTGTCATACGCCATTTTTGCTTGAATTTGATTTATAACACACGCTCGACGCCACAAAACGTTAAAATTCTTTAAATGCCGACGGTATGCACACAAATACTATTGCTACGACAACAACTGCGACGGCGGCGACGTTGCGTTTCTGAAATTTTTTTGAATTACGTAAAAATGATTACAAAACTAGCGTTTAGCGCAACAAATATACCAGAGTATATGGCGGGCTGTTACTCGAAACGCGAGTACACGACGTACTCTCCGCAACTATGGCACACAACATGCATGTGTGGGAAAGTTAACGGCCGCAAAAAGTAATGGGAGAACCATAAAGTAAGGAAAATCATCAAATGCCACAACAACAACGTTACAAGTATACAAAATAATACAGTTACAAACAACAACGTCAAATGTCAGAGTATTTAAATGATGATACCACCCCATTTTACTCAAATTACACACACACACCACCTCGCATGTATTATGCTCATTGCCATCTCGTTCACTCCAATGTCAGCTAAAGTTAAAATGTACGCTCTTTTGTACACACCCTACAAATTGCAAATCTCTCTTTCTCTCATGTTGCAATGTGCGTAAGGAAGGGGTGTTTCTTTCTCGCAACAACAGCAATAAGAAAATAACCGAGTGGGCATGTGTGTGTGTGTGCTCATAGAATCTGCTCATATAAATTGCATCATATGTCTGCCATCATTACAGATGATGTGGTGATGTGTTACCCACCATTGAGCCATCACCATCATTGTCGCCGTCTCCCAACAGTCATCAGAGCACCCATTGCTACTCCCTGCCACGTTGAGGACTGATGATGCTTCTTCTTCTTTTACCGTCCCTATAACCCATTCCCATGTGCGCTTTTTTCTGCTTTTGTTTTCATATCGCTCAGTGTGTTCGCTTGTATGTGTACATATTTGTATTGCAATTTAGTTGATTTGCTCCTTTTTTCGGTTCGCTTCTTATTTGCAGGTGGTCTTCATTCCTTTGTGTTTGTGTGTGGATGGGTGAGGTGAACATGTACACACCGTGCATATGTTGGTGTACTTGGTTGGTCACGATGACTGAGTCTATGGAAGATGCTGCTTCTGCTGTTTGGCAATGTGGCATTTTATGCTTTTAGCACAATACGCCTTTTGTGTTTGTACTCCATTAGTGTGCGTTTTTGTTAGGATGGATGGATTTCATGGTGATAATGATGGGTTCCTTTTGTGTGTTTCAGCTGGGGTAGGGAGTCTCTACTGTTTCAACATATGTATACAAAAAATGTGTGTTTCAAGCTGCCGTTTCTATTCGAGGAATAATAAAGAATGCCAGAAACTTATGAAAGCTTCCCAGCGTACTGTTTTCTGAGCACTCATTATTTCTAAGTATTTAAATACGAAATAGAAATGTTCGTACTGGGCTTTAAATGTATTCACATGACAAATGGTAGAAAAGAATCGATCGATAAATAAACCAAATACAACTCACGGATAACATTTTCTATTCCATAACTTCACAATTAAAAAAATAAAAAAAATGTATTAAAATTAAATTAATTTAATATCAGCCTACTAATGTACTTTCGTTAACATTAAGACCTCTTGCAGATACAAAATTCCTAAAATTATCAACTACTCTAAAAAATAATGCCTTCGTAATAACTGTGGTACTTTCTTCATTAATAAATAAAATTCTATAGTAATAGCAAATTTCATTGATGTCGTCATAGATTATCCTTTAACTGTGCGGGTGCTTTTTTGGACGCAGTATGCGACCACAGTTAAAGGTTAAGCAAATTTCAAAATATTGTTTTCTTGATTTTTTTTACAAATCATTTAAATTACGGACAAAGTATTCAAAATAAATCCATAAAGTATATTTTTATATAAAGCGCCCCGGTAGGCGAGTTGGTTGCGTGCTTGGCTATCAGCGTGGGGGTTATGGGTTCGATTCCCACCAGAGGCATTGGTCTGTCGCTGCAAAAATCTAAACATATGGTCTGTGTCACCCGGTTTACCCTTGGACCCAAAATTTAGAATATAAATTTACTTTGTATTGTAATTAATAATAAATAAATAAAAAAATAAAATATTTTTATATACAATCCAGGGCCCCACTTGCCTGAGGCCTCTTTTTCTCCATTATTTTCTTGCACTTTTACAAAAAAAAATGTTTCAATTATTTTGATCTAAAATAGTTTTCATCTTTAGTCTAACTGAATTTATGGTACCCTTGCATTTTATATTTACAATATGAACAAATTCAATATTAGTTTATATTTTAATTGATTTCTAAGCAAAATTTTGTATTATTATTTTGTAAAAAAAAAAATAAATAAAAAACGGGCCCCTCCTCAAGGGTAAGTCCGGCCCTGCCTACATTTCTACTTTTTGTTGAACTTTGTGATTTCTAATGCCAAGCCCAACATGCATGCACAATGTAATGGCAATATGTCGATTAACAAAGATTTCTTTGAATAAATTCACGGGAACACAGAATAGCAGGTCGTTGTACAAAAAACAAAAACGGTTCATATGTTTTGAAAATTCCATGAACATTTTAAAAACCAATTCCAAATAGCAGATTTATTTCCAAAAAAAATCGAATTCTTTTTTCTTGTCTTTATTATGGCGTCAAAATTAAAAATTAGAATAAAAAAAAAAAAAATATTTAAAAAAATATCGATTTAGAAAATAAATTTACTTTGGACCAACAGAACTCTTTTAACCATTAGATCCGGTCATCAGTAACATCAATTTCTAATGTTAAAGGGATCGACTATGGCCCTATGCTCCACATTGGAACGACGGCAATAAATATATAAATAAAGGGTTCGACTTCAGGGTTAAGAGTTGATAAGGAGTGATAAGGAAAGGTACCCCATTTTTGGTGGGCAACTTTTGAGCGCCCTAAATTGCACACTTGGAAGGTAGGGTACATTTAGGGCAAACATTCGAAGTGATCGGGAGCTTTTGTTTAAAGTCGGCTTTTCTAGCGAAGTTTTACATGGTTTAGAGAGCGATCATTCGAATCATTTGCAGCTGGATCATCGGCCTCCAACTAATTAGATTAATGCTGTTTCCAGATCACCAATACACTCGCCGATTTAATTTAATTGTCCATAATCACATTTATTCTACTTTCCCTCCCTCAGTTCCCCATATCACTCCAACACAGGTCGTGGGCAAGTCTCCTCCGGTTTATTCTATGTTTCAGTGTCGAATTTAAAGCCCAACTTAATTATCGCCAATTAATGGAATTAGCGATACCACGACGTATATAAGTGTTACCACACAGGATCAGCCACCAGTGACCTAAGTGTCCTGACTTTTGACTTTTTGTGAGTTCGTAAATTCCCACATTGAAAATATTAAAGAAAAGTCGAGTTCCCAAACAATTAGGATTATTTAAAAACTGTGACTCAATTAATTATAGACCAATTATCGCCAATTATAACAGACAATAACGGGATATCAAAGAAGGGTTAAGTGCAACAATTACTTACTCCACAAAATCTATAGGACCTTAAGTATGCGGGAAAATGCGAAAATATAGTCCCAAAGTGCAAAGCGCAAAGAATTACCCAACTGCGACCAGGTGCGAGATTTCATTTAATTTCCACAGCACACAAAATACCAATCAGGGCTCTTAGAGAAACCTCAGCCAGTTTTGTCAGAAGGGTTATTTCGAATGGCAAATAAAACCGAAGACTGTGTCGCAATAACAGCAGCAAACAAATCGCCAACAATTTCAATTTCTTTACAATTCATTGAGACTATGTAAGGGGTTTCCATGACGTTTCTCAAATGCTTTGAATACCGCAAGCAACATTTAAGAAAACTACAACGTACTCCATGTGAGAATTAAGATCCTGTAAATATTTAATATTTTCACAATGTAGTCTCGCTTTTTATCAAATATTAAATAATTGTTCTTTTCATCATTGTTCAGCAGTCACTCGTCCACGTCCTCCGCATCGTCGTTGTCGTCGGCCCCATTACACTCAGCCTCAGCGCACATTTCGAATTAAACAAATACGATCCTTGGCCAGGATAAAGGCATCGAAAAACATGCATACACACGAATCTCGCACATTCACAACAATAACTGAAGGCGAATAAGAACAGAAGCAAAAACACCAACAGAGAAAATTAAAAATTTAAAACACCACAAGTGGTACAACAGGAGGAGGCCCAACAATGACACACGGGACATTCAACGCAAGGCAATGAACAAAAAAACACACACATAGACCAGCCAGCCAGCACAACTCGCCCCTGCCAGGTTATGAAAGGATTATCCATGTGAGCTGTATTTTTATTTGTTATAAAGTAATCATTATATCTACAGGAATTTTCAGCAGAGATTCATTCTAGAGCGGTTTGCTGCCACCAGACGGGATGGCAACACACGCTACAGCAGCACACACCAATGGAAAATTGAAGAATAAAGGATGCCATTTTACAAGAAGGCATATTAAACACATCTACTCACTCATACGCAGGACATATGTACATACAGCACATGCCAGCGGCGGAGAGAGGCCTTTGAGAAGGACTGCAGGTCCAGCTTCTGCAGAGGCTTCGCATTTCCAATGAACACAAGGAAACAGAGAATGTAAAGCTGAGGTTTTCTAGACGACAGGATACGAGTAAGTATGATTCGTTAACGGCTTGAGGATTGGGTTGGCGTAGTTTGTATGCTTGTGCATTAAGCCGATTATGTTGACCGTAAAAAGAATGCACTACTCTATGAACTTCGCGAATAGATTTATTTTTTTTTAAAGTCGATTTACACAATCGAAAGAGTTGTTCTGGCGTTAAACTATTGCTGCCAGTGACATTTTGGCACAAGCAGCAGAGACGAATGTTGCGGACGGCAACAATTGTTGAGGGAAGTAACTCTTGCGACGACATTTTTCAAATGAACATCCACGTGCACATGTAGACCCTCAGTTTTTTTTTCAGATGATTTTCTGTATTTTTATTTTATTTCTCAGAGAATATGTGTAATGGCAGGTTTACTGAACACGAATGTCAACACAGTTTGACATTATCAGCTCTCAAATTATAGTTTTCGACAGTACTCATGCAGTTTAAAAGTATTAATTCGCTACAGTAGCTATGCAAGTTGTACATAAGTCGAAATTAGGGTCCATGGGTACACAATCTGTTTTCGAACGATACCGAGAGTTGTCCACCCTTAACCAAAATCAATAGACCGAAAGATATGTAAAAGAATGAAAGCATTGAGTACATTGATGGTGATTGCTTGTCCAATTTACAAGCAAGGAGCCAAACCCGTAGATTAAATCATCATAACTCCTGAAAAACGGTCTATTACATATTATCCCTGCTTATCCTCCTACGGTGGCTTAAGGCAGTTTCTTAAGGTTCGGGTCCTCAAGTAAGGGAACAGACAGTCCTAAACTGCCTAACTGATGGATATCCCCCTCCTTCCTTTAAGGAAAATTATTAATTTGAACTCTGCAAGTGGTACTCAGCACAAGACTAGGATACCACATTGACCAGGGCAGAATACCATCAGACTTCAAACTAGTCAGTCCCCAAAAAACAGATGGCCGGCTGTCATACGGCAGATGAAGGGAGGTATGGCATTGGTTGTAGACATCGGCGAAAACCTTTCAGGACTGTATAATATCTTGTTTTATCAAACCGATGACGAAGAGTCGGAGAGAAGAAAGCCGAGGCTAACGGAAAGGTAATCTGGATGGTACATATAAGTCGAATGTATCCAAATGTTCCACCCAGAAAATCTCCACGACTCATAACGGGACGACTGACAGTCCGATGTAAAGTCCAGGTAGAAGAAGACTGATATAAGTTGTCCATGGGACCACTTAGATTTCTTTGGCGGCCTCTTTTGCAAAAGGCCCCAAATGCCACGCATTCTGCTGCTGAGATGTACAAGTACCTATGAGTGTATGTATGCGTAAACTTGCACATTACTATGTCATGCATTTACGTTGAAAAGGATAATGAAATGTGTTTGCATATAAAATCTAAAATCACAAAAAAGGCACAAAATAGAAAGTATGTGCTATACAGACAGACACACATACACAATTATATAACAATATACAAAAAAGGGTTGCCATCTTCAGTGGATGCCATGGATCGGCTTTCACATTAGAAAAATGTGCTTAAATCCTTAAATAAGCTCAATTAGGGGGGGGGGGGGGGGATAGCGCCTCTCAAACTGAAATGATCGATTCCGGCGTGGACAGTAGTTGATCTCCAAACACAATGAAAGTACTGAGATATTTTTTTCTAAAGCGCCCCGGTACGCCAGTTGGTAGCATGCTTGTCTCTCAGTGTGGGAGTTGTGGGATCGTTTCGCTCCGGAGGCTTTGGTCTGTCGCTGCAAAAATCTAGCCATATGGCCTGTGTCTCTCCCGGTTAAACCTTGAACCCAAAATTAGAATATACATTTTCTGTGTATTGTAATAGTAAATAAATAAAATATTTTGTTCTATGTTTTTAATGCCCTGGATGAGAACTCAATCATTCTAGGCACTTTTTAACCTCTATTTTTTGGGAACAAGTTGCTGAATTTCATAGAGATTATCTAACGAGTTATTCTCTGTTAAATGTGCATCTTTTATTTTCAATGACAACTGGATAAACATATGTATGTGATAATACAGTGTTGTATTAATCAACAAAAATACAAAGCCCCCCATTATATCCTATCACTGGACTTGGTAACCCTTGCTGTCACATCCATACATTTATAAGTATTTACAGAGCAAAAATAAAGAACCCAAATGAACGAGCAGATATAGTAGTTCTGACAAAAAAGACGAAAGAACAATAGCAGTAGAAATCTACATTGGCTTTCAAATGACAAACGTCATTTCAAATGAGACATCAGCTAAAATAATAAGAGGAACCTTTCTTCTCTTCACAGTGATGAGTAGGGAGACACATTCACGCACACATCTAATTCAAAGTAAATAAGAGATTGTGTTGGCGGACTTAAGTGTGTTAGATAGAGAAAAGAATATGTTGTAAATAAAAACCCATGGATATGCTAGGAAAACCGTTGAATGAAAGGGCGTGTTTATTTATCTCTCCCTATTGAGCGACAACAAAAAGGGGAATTGAGGGAGTAGGATTGTGCGCACAAAAATCTCTCTCCCTCTCTTGTTGGGTGCAGCTATGTATATGATATGTTTCTGTATTGTTGTTGGCCTTCGCGAAAATGTCCATCTGTGCTGTGTAGTGGCAGTGGCAGAGGAGAGAGCAAGTTGTGTTGTACTGAGTTCGATACCACCTGATTAGCTTGCTTAATGATATTTGTGGTTTTTGGTTCTTCTTTTTTCTCATTTGTTGTTGTGTGGGTGTCATCACTCCACCTCGGTATCTTTGTTGTTTCTGTTTTGAAGCGTAACGACTCATCTTAAAAAATGTGTGCTTCTCGGTGTTACCCTACAGGCGTCCTTTTCGCTAAAGTCTGTCTTTGCAACACAACATTAATTTGTAACCACTCGTATGATTGAGCTTGTCTGTATTTACAGGACTCCGCTGCGTTTGTTTCAGTCATACTGCATTTCGGCTTTGGTCATTATCTTTTGGCGCTGTTAATAAGAGGTTAGTTTGATAAAAAATGGGAACGACATGAGATTGACATCCAAATTCCGATCAGTATATCCTACAAAAAAATAGAACTGTGATTTTTTTTCTGACATCAATTGTGAAAGTTTCAGTCGGGTAAACAGAGGGTAAATATCCCTCACCCTAAGTAAAAACATACAAGTCTTCTAATTTTTTTTTATTACAACATTACTAAATACATCATTTGCGAATGATTGTATTACGAATAGAGGATTTGCAAAGTGTGCAGAACGGTACGAGAAGGAACAAGGCTAAACTTCCAATTTCTTCTGTAGTGTATCTAGTTGTAGCATTACTCAATACAGAATTTTGACAAGATTGCGTTGGGCGTATTAATATTATTATAGGATTTCTAAAGTGGGGCGGAATGGCACATTTGAATGGGTCGTAGATAATTAAAAATTAAGAAAAAAAATAAAATGTAATTGCATGAAAATCGCCCTTACATTCCAAAACGTTTTTTCCAAGCAAAAGTATTCAAATTTGGTACATACAACTTCTAGAATTTATGCTGTTGAGGTACCACAGACAGTTTTAAAAAAAATCTTGGTCCACATTATTAAATTGCGACTCTGACCAATATGAAAGCGATGACGGCTTTCCACTAGCCCATCAGGTTCAAAAAATCTGGATCCGGACTTCTCCAAATAAATCTTGATCTTTTGGTTTTCATTCCGTATCGCATTGATTCCTCAGCACACAGCCAAACCTTTGCTGTTGTATGTGTGCTCAGATCAATTCTCATTCTCAGCTTAAACACACACATATTTATTTCTGCCGTTTTTTCTATGTTTTTACATATGGAGAAAAATTCAAAAGAAAAAGGAAAGTATGAATCATTCGTTTTCTTCATTTCCTATTGGAGGACATTTCTCACTAAAATATAATTTACCATTCTCTCAAAATATAATTTTCCTATTCTATATAATTTCCCTATTACCAATTATATTCACATACGGTGCTCGTTAAATCTAAAAAATACATTCGAAGGTGTCTGGAGTCTCTTTCAGTATATATATTCTGAGGGTTATTAACAGGCCGGTTTATGTCTGAGCTGTACGTAACCACCCAGTTGCCACAATAACATCTCTTTTCTCCGACACACCCAGTCAGTCTCTGACAACTGTCAGAAAATAGAGACACGTAAGCTCAGAAGCGGGTGATGATAAGGAAATAAATACAGGAGAACAGAGAAAACAAACAGAGGTTCGAGCTGAGTCGGATACGTCGCCGCAGCCGCCGCCGCCTTACTTACGGCTAAAATCGGCTGAAACGAACACACTATTTTTATTAAAGAAATATACTGTAAGCAAGGAATGACGGATTATTTTAAGGTATTAACCAAATCGTACAATTGGATATATTTTAGAAGTATTTCCAAAGTTGACATCTTTTTCGTTTTTAGTAGACACGCTGACTTATAAGAAGAAAATGCTTATTATTTTTTTTCACGACTGTTTGGCAATTTCTATTTCTAGGATTTCTATTAAAGATTTCCTTGATGGCATTATGTTACAAAAATAGTCACGAAATTTTAATGTTTGAATTCTTAGATTGATAATTATTTTGGATGTACCAATGACAGATATAGTGGCCAAATAAGTTACGCTTTGTAGTTAGAGAGGACAATTCGCCCATTACGAATAGATGTTTCTGAACTTTAGACATAGAGCTTTTAATAAGATTGAACTATTTGCGAACTATATTACTTTTGAACTATATAACATACAAGATGCATTTCCTACTACAAATAGCTTATCGGCCGTAATTGCGGATGTGAAACTGGCCACGACCTTAGCGTTTTTTCGCCAATGTGGTCCTCAGCACTAATTCAATTCAATTCAAAGGACTGTGTCTAAACCAACAGACTGTGTCCAAATTAAACACAGAAACCCTACAGTCGAACAGCTTCACGACAATCTGAACAAACGGCATTAAGTGATTCCTGAACGACATTATTTTTTCCAGTATTGATTTACATTGTACAAATTTGCAACTGATTACTTTCGAATCAATGTACATAGTAGGATCCCAGATCTATTTGAAAATAGTATGGCCTCACCAGCCGCCGTTTAGCTACAATTTGGACGGCACCACGCCGTCGACAGGAAAAAAAGATCAGCCGCCGCCGTCCAAATTGCCTCAAATCCTCAAATTGACTTCATCAGCAGTCGCAGAATAAATAATAAAAAAGAAAATAATAATAAAAAAGAAAATAATAATAAAATAAATAATAAATAAAAACATAATGGCAGATGCCGGGCAATGGTTCAAACAGCTGCCCAGGTTCACCAGATACTGGTTAGCGGCCACCGTGACGTTGAGTCTGCTCTCCCGCTTTGGCATTCTGCCCCTGCAGCACATGTATCTGACCCGAGAATTGGTCCTGACCAAGTTGCAATTATGGAGATGCGTTACATGTCTCTTTGTCTATCCATTGACACCGTCGACAGGCTTTCACTTTCTCATCAATTGCTATTTCATCACTCAGTACAGTGCGCGCCTGGAGAAGGATCAATTTGGTCGAAGTCCCGCTGATTATTTGTACTTACAACTGATAGTGTCTGCTTTGGCCATAGTGGGTGGTTTACTATTCAACGTGGCCTTTCTGATGGATCTGCTGGTGGTGGCCGTAACGTATATTTGGTGTCGACTGGTTTGGCAGTCGTTTTAAGGCCGTTTATTTGCCGTTATCTTTTGGAACGACATGAGATTGACATCCAAATTCCGATCAGTATATCCGTAACGTTTTGAACTTCTCTCTCGGTTAATTCAAAATGAACTCTAATTCTGTCTTCTACTAATTGTCCAATTTCTATTAACCCTGGAACGCTAATGTTAGTCGTTTCGACTACCATTTTTAGTGTGTTTATAATGCAAAGAAAAATAAGGTTAGTGTTCTAGGGTTAAGCTCATTTATTGAGTTATTGTCTAAAAAAAAAATAGTACTGTTATTTTTTTTCTGACAACAATTGTGAAAGTTTCAGCCGGGTAAACAGAGGGTAAATATCCCTCACCCTAAGTAAAAACATACAAGTCTTCTAATTTTTTTTTATTACAACATTACTAAATACATCATTTGCGAATGATTGTATTACGAATAGAGGATTTGCAAAGTGTGCAGAACGGTACCAGAAGGAACAAGGCTAAACTTCCAATTTCTTCTGTAGTGTATCTAGTTGTAGCATTACTCAATACAGAATTTTGACAAGATTGCGTTGGGCGTATTAATATTATTATAGGATTTCTAAAGTGGGGCGGAATGGCACATTTGAATGGGTTGTAGATAATTAAAAATTAAGAAAAAAATAAAATGTAATTGCATGAAAATCGCCCTTACATTCCAAATCGTTTTTTCCAAGCCAAAGTATTCAAATTTGGTACATACAACTTCTAGAATTTATGCTGTTAGGTACCACAGACAGTTTTAAAAAAAATGTTGGTCCACATTATTAAATTGCGACTCTGACCAATATGAAAGCGATGACGACTTTCCACTAGCCCATCAGATTCAAAAAATCTGGATCCGGACTTCTCCAAATAAATCTTGATCTTTTGGTTTTCATTCCGTATCGCATTGATTGCTCAGCACACAGCCAAACCTTTGCTGTTGTATATGTGCTCAGATCAATTCTCATTCTCAGCTTAAACACACACATATTTATTTCTGCCGTTTTTGCACTGCCATTAATTTCTGGAAGGAATATTTTAGTCTACCAAAAAAAATGTAAAAGTTTATATTCAAAATTAACTAATGATATTAATTTAAAATAAAAATAATTTAAACATATTACTAAAAAAAATATTCAAAAACAAAAAACCTACTTTGGTTAATTATACAGCGAACCAAGTCAAAAAAATTAAATAAAGTGTTCGTTATATGACTAAATATAGTTGACTTTAGCGATTAATTTCGGAGTTTTATTTTAATTCATGTCTTGGTTTGGTCCAGCTGCGGGTGCTTCTATTGTAATTGACAACTATTGTGATTTTTGGGAAAATAAAATGAATTCATTTATTTAAAAAAAAAAAATTAATGTTCTTCATCATTTTGGGGCTGGTCTTTATTTTGTCTTGTTGTTAATTCTTGATTGACTGGTAAATTCTTATAGAAACTGTGGTACATGGGCGGAATAAATTTAAGTAAATCAATCAAGTCTCGTTTTTTTTCTGATGTAACTGTACGACGAGTTGGATACAACATAGTTTGTTGTAAACTTTGAAGAGATTGTAGTCTCCTTCCTTGTTTTGATTTTTCTAAATTAACTTCATAAAATTGGTCTTCTTTATTGAGTGTTTCCTTAAATTTAAATGAAAAAGGTAGCTTGCGATCGAACCGAAGCCACTTTATATTGAGCCATGAAAAATGGTGACCATGAACTGTATTTTTTGCGGTTCGTAATGTTTGTTTCTAAAATATTAGTTGAAAGAAATTCATTTCTTTCCATTTCTATAACTTGGAATTGTGGGCCTTTTATTTTAGCACTTTTGACAATCTCAATCCAGTCATTATAAGAATAAATAAATTGTGCTGATATAGTGCTCATCAGATGACACTTCTGTGAGTCTCGAGCTAGCTGTGCTGCTTTTAAATGAAGTCCTTTTGCAAAATTAAATTTGTATTTTCGTCTTCATCGAATTTTATTTTCATGTCAAGTTCATCTCAAATTCGACAGGTATCCTTATTCGGAGGCTTAAAATGTAAATTGAATTTCGTGCTGAATACTTTATAATAACATTTTTGTTTAACAACCGGCGTATTATAGGCTTTGCACTTTTCGACATACAAGTTGTACATTTTCCGAATATTTAAATTCGAGTCCAGGTATTTTCGTTCCGGATTATCCTTTCTACTATAATGACTCTGATAAGCTGGGAATGATTTAATATGTGCGGTAACGGCACTATCGTCTATTTTTTGTTTTGAGTGTCTACCACGGCCATCTATTACAGCTAATACCTGTTCCCGAACCAGGCATCGATAAACTCTTCCCTATCCAATTTGTAAAGTCTTCAAATAAAAAATTTTACATACTGCAACATTTTGTCCGTTAACCAATATTGAGTAGATAAATGCGTCGAATGCGTTGAACTTTTGGTTGTGAAAATAATCTGCAAGTTTCCAAAATGACTTGAAAAATAATTCTCTGTCGGATTCATTCACCTGGCTGTTACATTTTATTTTGCATCCACAATCATAATTACGTATAAACGTTTTTGCGGAAGTCGTAAGACCCTTCTGATTTGTGTATTCTTTTCCACTATTGCAGCGAAGCTTACGAACATTGTGCTTCCACTTTGCCGGGTTCATTCGTCTTTTCCTTCCCAGATGTAGTGATGATTCATCCTGTGGATCTTCAGATGCAGATGTTGACACAATCTCAGCTCTGTCAGCCACATTTTCTAAAAAAAAATACAAAAGATTTAATAAAAACAATGTAGTAAGCAAATGTTAAGTTACCTGTTGTATTAATAATACTATCACTATCCGATGATTCCGAGGTTGGCAAATATTCCTCTTCTTCATTACTGGAAAAATCCCTAGCACTGCTATTATTACTATCCATTTATAGAAAACACTGATTTCTTTTAATATTGCTGAAAACTTAACGACAATAAACACGTGCTCACTAATAGTACTGATTCAAAGTGAAACACACTGACTTGGTTCGTTTTTGCTTTGAAAAAAAAACGAAAATGACAATCGTTGACTTGGGTTTCTTACCGTTATCTTTGGAACGAAACACTTTTTGACATTGTGCTTTACAGAGTAAACAGAGTTGCCATATGCGGGGACATTGGTACTAGTTTGGGCATTTTTTATTTTTCATGACTTGGTTCATTATAGCAGTGAGCCCTCCATATATTCTTTGCGTTATTAACTGGCCGGTTTATGTCTGAGCTGTACGTAACCACCCAGTTGCCACAATAACATCTCTTTTCTCCGACACACCCAGTCAGTCTCTGACAACTGTCAGAAAATAGAGACACGTAACCTCAGAAGCGGGTGATGATAAGGAAATAAATAGAGGAGAACAGAGAAAACAAACAGAGGTCCGAGCTGAGTCGGATACGTCGCCGCAGCCGCCGCCGCCTTACTTACGGCTAAAATCGGCTGAAACGAACACACTATTTTTATTAAAGAAATATACTGTAAGCAAGGAATGACGGATTATTTTAAGGTATTAACCAAATCGAACAATTGGATATATTTTAGAAGTATTTCCAAAGTTGACATCTTTTTCGTTTTTAGTAGACACGCTGACTTATAAGAAGAAAATGCTTATTATTTTTTTTCACGACTGTTTGGCAATTTCTATTTCTAGGATTTCTATTAAAGATTTCCTTGATGGCATTATGTTACAAAAATAGTCACGAAATTTTAATGTTTGAATTCTTAGATTGATAATTATTTTGGATGTACCAATGACAGATATAGTGGCCAAATAAGTTACGCTTTGTAGTTAGAGAGGACAATTCGCCCATTACGAATAGATGTTTCTGAACTTTAGACATAGAGCTTTTAATAAGATTGAACTATTTGAGAACTATATTATTTTGGAACTATATAACATACAAGATGCATTTCCTACTACAAATAGCTCATCGGCGGTAACTGCGGATGTGAAACTGGCCACAACCTTAACGTTTTTTCGCCAATGTGGTCCTCAGCACTAATTCAATTCAAAGGACTGTGTCTAAACCAACAAACTGTGTCCAAATTAATCACAGAAAATCTACAGTCGAACACCTTCACGAAAATCTGAACAAACGGCATTAAGTGATTCCTGAACGACATTATTTTTTCCAGTATTGATTTACATGGTACAAATTTGCAACTGATTACTTTCGAATCAAAGTAGGATCCCAATGGCCTCACCAGCC
Organism: Hydrotaea cyrtoneurina; assembly: GCA_958296145.1. Taxonomy (NCBI): domain Eukaryota; kingdom Metazoa; phylum Arthropoda; class Insecta; order Diptera; family Muscidae; genus Hydrotaea; species Hydrotaea cyrtoneurina. Next base: position 41,395,609 of record OY282514.1, on the reverse strand, counting down.
GCCGTTTAGCTACAATTTGGACGGCACCACGCCGCCGACAGGAAAAAAAGATCAGCCGCCGCCGTCCAAATTGCCTCAAATCCTCAAATTGACTTCATCAGCAGTCGCAGAATAAATAATAAAAAAGAAAATAATAATAAAAAAGAAAATAATAATAAAAAAGAAAATAATAATAAAAAAGAAAATAATAATAAAAAAGAAAATAATAATAAAATAAATAATAAATAAAAACATAATGGCAGATGCCGGGCAATGGTTCAAACAGCTGCCCAGGTTCACCAGATACTGGTTAGCGGCCACCGTGACGTTGAGTCTGCTCTCCCGCTTTGGCATTCTGCCCCTGCAGCACATGTATCTGACCCGAGAATTGGTCCTGACCAAGTTGCAATTATGGAGATGCGTTACATGTCTCTTTGTCTATCCATTGACACCGTCGACAGGCTTTCACTTTCTCATCAATTGCTATTTCATCACTCAGTACAGTGCGCGCCTGGAGAAGGATCAATTTGGTCGAAGTCCCGCTGATTATTTGTACTTACAACTGATAGTGTCTGCTTTGGCCATAGTGGGTGGTTTACTATTCAACGTGGCCTTTCTGATGGATCTGCTGGTGGTGGCCGTAACGTATATTTGGTGTCAACTCAACAAAGAAGTGATTGTTAATTTTTGGTTTGGCAGTCGTTTTAAGGCCGTTTATTTGCCGTGGGTGTTGGCGGGTATGGAGCTGATATTCCAGGGGTGAGTAGAAAATGCAGTTCATTTGGCTATATTTAAAGTATTCATTGTTGATACTCGTTCTGCGTTCTATTTACAGTTCCATTGCCTCGTTAATAGGCATTTTCATTGGTCACTTCTATTATTTCCTCAAATTCCAGTACCCCCAAGAATTGGGTGGCAATGCTTTCCTCGAAACACCCAACCTAATGTAAGTATAGCTTTACTTTATCGCAAAAGTATCAGTGTTTTACTGTAATCCACTTTCGTTACGACAGCAAACAATATGTTCCCGACATAAGTGGCGGAATTAGTTACTTTGGTGTACCCCCAGCTACTAGGGCGGCCGAACAGAGGCCTGCTGCTGCTGGAGGCGGTGGTTTTGCTAATGCTTGGGGTCGTGGCAATGCCTTGGGTCGTTAATCGTGTGAACTACTTGCGATAGCAATCCTACATTACTAAAGCAACAACTGATTGTATGTATTTTCTATAAACTGTACTGAATTTCTAATTTACACTGGAATAGTTCTAAATTTTCCGTGAATATATCTGGATGGCATCATATATTTTTTAACTAATATTTTCCTAAGAGACAAACTACAAGCTTTTTGTAAAAAGTAACATATATTAAACTAATTTACTAATGTAAATATAAACCACTTATTGAGGGGTTAAGGTTGATTAAAAGAGCGTAAGCAAGAGAAATAGATTATTTAAATTAAAAATAAAAGAAACTAAAATTGTCGGTTCTTTATCATTGTTAAATGTCCAGAAACTCTTTCGAGTATGTTTTTGTAAATGAAAAAAAAAACAATAGGCTACTTTTGGACTTCGTATTAACAGAATATGTTATGGTATACATAGTATGCAAATTTTATACAAACAAAATGGAAAATCGGTACGTATGTATGTAGTCAAACATTCCAGAAGAACGATGCTTGTCTTAAGATGCCGCAAACGAAAAATTCCCAAAAACATATGAAAAATTCAGCCAAAGTTTTGATTGTGTTAACTTACCTTCAAATCTAAAGACGGCAAGTTTGAAACATCCATAATGCACATTTTGAAATGTACCATCAATTAAATATTTTCCAGCAGATTTTGAAGATTTCTCCAATGCCTTTTGAGGCCTTTTAAAAAAGAATGTAGGACATTTTCAGTGTTCAAGTTTTGGAAATTATGAAAAATTGTCCAAAAGCGAAAAATAAAATATCTACAAATTATGAAAAAATACCCAATTTTTGGGGTATTTTTTATAATGTATTCCTTCGAACTTATAATAATTTTTATTTTTTCACATATCATCTAGAATTACGCCAGCTATAATTAAAAGCGTATATTTTTTGGCTTTCTATAAAAGATCAGCAGTTGATTTGAATGTGCTAATCATTTTATTCAAAAAAATTATCGAATTAGTCATTTCATTCAGTTTAAAGAATGGTTACAAGTCGCATTCATTTTATATCACACAGCAATGCAACTCCTCTTAAAATCCAATGATCTGGGTGTTTTAAGGTATTCAACCAAAGCGGTGAAATATAATTCAAATCCGTACGATTAATCTTCTTATAAACAGGACACTTAATCCAAAAAAAAAACGAATACAACATTTTCAACTTTCAATTAAAGTTTACAAATTCTTACCGTATATAGTTTAGAACTCTTGGGAGCTGTAGAATTGATAGCCGATATATGAACAACGGGCATTAAGACATACAACACCTTATTGGTGGACTCAACCAAGCGCGACGTCTTACGATCCCATCCCGCACCATCCAAGTACAAGCCATGTACATAGACGCCCTCTTTGGGCGGTTTTTTGCACTCATCTATGCCTATCTTCAGAACTTCATTTGTCATTGTGACCTGGTCTAAAGCCCAGCCTTGGTGAGCTCTGGCCACTTCCTGCTTCATGGCGGTAAGAAATCCTTGAGGATTGAAAAATCCGGACATCCAAAATACAGCGGGACGGGCCTTAAAAGAATAGAAATTGTGAAGGTTTCCTGTGTGGACTGCATGCCCATACCCCAAAACACCAGCTATAAAACTGGGCATTTCTCTCCAACAACTCAGTGAACCAAAAACCAAGTGTGGATGATGCCCAACTACCCTTTTGCCACATGATCGGAACTCGAGCATTAAAAATATTGTCCAAAGCATCCCTTAATTGTTCGCTCATGATGATGGTACCTTCTATGGCCAAGAGCAGATCCTTCAGTGTCGTTCTCACCAAAATTATTATCTGCAATGATTTACGTCTTATCGTAAACTAAAATATCGATAGCTTTTGTCCTAGACTCGGATGCTTACCTTTTGCATGCGATCAATTTCTTGTCTTAGGAATATATTCATGGAACTTAAAGCTCCCATTGCCTTTAAGCGTTCCTTAACCTCAAAGAGGTCATAGGGTGCCGGAGCTTTGCTTTGCATTTCTCTAACTTGACGGGCGACTTTATCTTCGCGAGTCTCACTCCCACCACTTGAAGATTCTAAAATGAAACGTGCTCATGTCAAGTTATATCCACTGTTGAATTTGGGTGGGCTTACCTTTCGGTTGAATCGATATAATCGTATCCAGAATAGATCTTGTCGTATTTGTTTGGTATGTTATCTCAGCATTTGAATGAAACCCGTACACCTGTGGTGGATCGATATTGGGTAATTCATCTATGGCCGACAAATAAGCTTCCTGTTCTTTAAAACAGAGTATTTGGTAACCCTTGAAAAATTGGAAAGTGTCTGCAAACAACTGATCATGGAACCACACACGACCGAATGTATTCAATAAACGTTTGTCATAGTCATCCGTGACACGACCGCCATACTGTACCTCACCCAACATATAACGGACTGTAGTCCAACTGATGCCTTTGCCTAATTCCAAATCATCCAGATGATTTTGCACGAACAAACAACTGGCGTACCAGTCGGCTGAATTGAACTCGTATGGTATATTCCAGCCGAGGGGACCAAATTTACGCCGCTCCTGTACTACGGAATGCATAAAGGATATGGCGTATACTAGGGGATGGTAGAACGTCGATTGTGAATAATCCAAGAAGTCTTGCGATAGATTTCCATAGGTACGCTTGAGGCCCGCCCGCACGCCAGCTGGAGGTTCATTGGTGAACTTCAAAGACATCTGCAGAAGGGTAATAGAAAAATTGGTGTGTGGTTCGGTAGTGATCCATACACGGAAATTGTTGTTATAGGACGATTCTTCAGCCCGTTCCAAGTCGAGTAAGAGCGTGGTCAATTCATGCATATATTCCAAGCCCAGATGACAATTTTGCAGTAGGACCCAACCGCCATCTTCCAAACACTTTGTCACCAATTTGCGAGCGTGGATCTCCTGACCCTGTCCCATGGATATGGGATAACATTTCAGTTCGTTTTTCTTTGCCAACGCCTCAATATTAGACGAGGGATCAGAACCCATAGACAGAAAGCATACTATGGGTATGAGAGGTTTGCTTTCCGACAAGAGACCATCAAAGTTCAAAATTACTGGTTCCGCAAAACGTTCTCCCAGAGAATGTCCTATATATTTGCGACTCTGTGACAATGTACGATCCGTACACCATGAACGTATCAACAATAAACGACGGAAAGGATCTAAGGTATGGTAACCGTCTGGTATAACTTCGATCTCGGGGCATTCCTTTTTATACCAGAGTAACCAAGCCCGCTCGTTGTTTGACACTTTATTCAAAATTTGGGCAAATGGTGCCAGATTCGACAGTTGCACCAAATTCAGCCAAGTCTCGTCGGTGATCCATTTGAAGGGAACCGGAGGACAGTCGTTAAGATTTAAAGCCGCTCCACCTTTAATAAAATTCTGAAACTCCTCGTAGCTTATTAAATCCATTTGGCGATCAATGTTTAAAGCCACCAGCAAGACAAAGAGAAACTTGTCCTTTTCATACAAGCCCCTCGATTTGTATCTATAGATCTCGTAAGTCAAATATTCGATAATTCGTTTAATTCTCTTTTGGGTTATGTGTGTTTTAGCCGACAGATGCATGCTGGCATCGAAACGATCAAGGAACTGCACCAACGAAGTCTGATACATCATATTCACTTTGGCCATTGTACATACTAGAAAATACAGGACACTTCCTCGCGTAGCCACCGGCCGATATTCTTCGCGGGCCACGTTTATTTTGGCTTCCGTAATTTTAGCAATATCCAGCTTTTCTTTAACTTCGATGGCTGTATTTTTGCTGGTGTTCAAGACCTCAATAACAGTGACATCATCCAAGAGACTGCCCTGCGTTGTGGAGAGTTTGTGCAAAAGATTCGCCTCCAGTTCCTTTATTTTCCTCATGTTCCCGGTAACAGTCTCGACCAGATTAGTGCGTTCCTCCTCCAACTCTTTGCGTTCGGTGAGTATGACACGTCCGAGCAATTGATCCTCAAGACCTTTCATTGTCACCGTAAAATCGATAATGGACGTACGTGCAGACACCTCGGGGGTATATGAAGGATTCGGAAGTTTGGTAGTAATATAACATCTAAAGGCGGCATTATAATCAATTTCTTTGTCACCCAGTTTGATTTTGTATGAAGTACCGACTTTCAGAAGATTACGATCTAAGACATTGTCCAGACATGGATCCAATTCTTCACCCACATCTTCGATAATGACGGGTAAACCCATACTGACAGCGTCCTCGATGTGTGTCCGGAAATATCGATGCGCCAAATTGGTGACTATCAAACTATTCTCCTTTTCCTTGTTTTTTATCCAGGCCTTTCCTTGAGACTGGGGATCAATCAGCAAGGGAAATCGTACCGCTTTGGTGGCTATAATGCCATTCTGAATGGACAGTTCGTCTGTGGGTAGACCTTGCAGGTTCCATTCACCGATTTGCGTACGATCGGTTAAACTGTCGATAATGTTCAGATTGGACGATATTGGTATTAAATGTTCCACAATCTGTTTTAACCACTGGGACTGCAAGTCATTGCGATATTCCTGATTAAAGGGCCCCGTGTATGATAGGAAAGCGGTCAGCAGTACGGTATCGCCAACCAAACGTTCCGTTTCACTTTTAAATTGTGCTATTTGTTCGGTCCATCGTATTTTCTCGCCGGCTAGACCGCTGATGAGTGCAGTGGCGGCATCCATTTTGTCCTGACACTTCTTTGCCTCCCCCAGGACAGCATTCTTCTTGGCAATGGCTTCATCAAACTGTTGTTGTACTTTAGCCAGCTCCCGCTCTTTAGCAGCAAATAATTCCTCAGCTTCTTGCAATTCATTTGAAGCTTTGGCATATTTAGCCGCCTGTACAGCCAAATTGGCTTTAAGTGGCAAAACTTCTTTATTAACTTCAAAGTATTTGGCCATGGCTATGGTCCAGGATAATAAGCCGGCTACATTGCCACATGCCACTTTTGCAGCTTCGAATGTGTAAAGACTTTAAGGATCAAAAAACACATTTAAATACAAATAAAAAAAGTTGTCTTATCCCCTCATAATACCTGTAGTTAAAGTATGGCAACATCATATCTACCATTTCGGCATTAATTAGATCCGTAGGGTACTCCACAATTTTTTTCAGGAAACTTGTGTCAGACATGACTTTCAGTGACTCTTCCCATGAACTTTGCAGGAACTGTTTGTCCATATCCGGTTTTATTGGCTTTATACGCTTGCGGAAAAGTATGCAAACGCAGTCCATAATCAATGTAATCAAGTAGGGCGGCTTTCCCAGCTTACGCACGGTGGCAATATCGGCAGCTTTAATGGTCTACCGTGACATAACCAAAAACATTTCCCACAATCTAAAAGCTACTCCAAATACTTAATGACTTACCTTCAAGGCCGCTTCTGCCTCCTCCAATGCAGGTCTTGCCTTCTCCAACTTTGACTCAGCAACTTCTTTGTCGGCCGATATTAATTTTACCAATTCCGTGGCCTGGCCTTTCATCTCGGCCACTTGAGTCTTAATTATTTCTGCGGCAGCAGTAGACTCGGCCACAGTTTGTAACACTACCTCCGCATCTTCGGTAGCGACAACGATCACTTTATTCATTTCAACCAAATCTTTCTTTAAAATTGAAACCGAAGCTCCAGCATCATCTAGTTTATCCAAACCCGAGGACATGCGCTCTGCCAACTCAATAATATTCACCTGTTTGTCTTTGTATAGTTTTTTGTAGCTTTCCAAAAAGGATATCAACGACTTGGGCGTTACGAATGTTATACGCCGGAATCGTTCGAAATATGAAATGCAGGCTTCGGAGACGGTTTCATGAATCCAACTCATTATGTTGATAATGTGTTCCCTCACCTCAGGGGAACACACGAGTTCGAAATTTTGCAAATAATGACGTGATACAGCGACACGGGCGTCTTCGGGCCATTTCTGGAACCAATCAGTGACACATCCCGATATTAAACCGGGGAATTTCAGAGAGCGTGCACGGAATTTTTCGCCTATCTGTAATCACAATTGTGTAGACTTGAACGAAGGTAAAGATCACTAATGAAAGTTGTAAAACGTAAACCGAGAAAGATTTGAAATTCGAAGAATTTGAAAGTGCTTTCACAGGGGGAAAATGGTCTCTGTAGCATATAGCATCAAACATATTTTGCAGGAAACATACATACGTTTGGAGAAGCTATTAACATATGTGTGTGTGCTAGCAATACATGCACTGTTCCCAAACATATATATGTGTATGTGCGAATATGATTATATATGCTTACACACAAACAAATATATTTATTTTAAACATATTTCGACCGCCATTTGTGTGTCCCCTACAGTACAATTGTAGTGGTTATTCATTACAAAACAAATATTTTTTGGTGCATAGTGTAGATAGATTTCATTACAGATAACTTACCGGAGAGAAGCACAAAGCCACATGTAGATTCGAACGAGCTGTCGACAAAAAGAAATCATACAGATTGTCCTGAGTTGGTGGTCGGCGAGGTTGTTTCTTCTTCATAAACGGTATAATTTCATTGTAAATTTCATCTACGAAAATATGCACATAATACAAAATTTAATTATATTTTGCAAAGATTTCTCTCACCCATTTCATCTTTGGCAAACAAATTCGCTATCTCGCCGGAACTCAAAATATTATTAATAAATTCCAAGAAAGCTTCATCTTTAATTTCATTATCGGTGAATATGAATGTGATGCCTTGGCCCTCCAAACCAGCCGTACGATATAAATACTTGAGGTCGTCAACTAAATTACCGGCATTATAGGCGCGTGTCAACGTAATTTGGAAAAATTTGTAGCCCGCAATAAATGAAGCTAAACGTGTCAAGCTTTGTTTACCCGAACCACCAACGCCGACCAAGAGCGCATTACCTCTAACGAAATTAAATCATATGATTATAAGAAAGTAAAATCCATGATTTCATAGATAGCAACAGTTTACGGGGGACAAGCCAAAAAAAATGCAGTTCCAAATTACCCCAAAATGTCGAAATGATAATGAAAATTGAGGCTGGGGACAGTGTGTTGTCCCCCATAAACTGCAGTTTAACCAATAGTTCTTACCTTGGCATACTCAAAATACGTGATATAATTATCAGGTGGACTAAAGCATCATGGAAGAATACCATATCTAAGCGGTAGCCCCGTACGTATTCATTGAACTGGCCCATATACCAAAATATTCGTTCATTTACTTGATCCATGCTAACATCAAAATTGAGAAGCAATATATTAAAAATGATATCCCTTTTACATGTTATATGTAGGAAAGACGTCTGGGACAATTCTCTTTATAAAGAAAAGTTCTCAGTTCCATTACTTTAGATCAAGTCAATGAGTTGCTATCCACCAAGTAGAACTTTGTTTTATTCTGCTACACCCACAAGCTCAATATACTCCAGCAGACAAAGCATTTAATTACAAACCCGTTCTTCCTATACTACTGGTAGTGCGGATGGTACTTCCCTTGAATTACCAGCCTATGTAAGAACCTAATTGCATTTATCATTCTATGTCATAGGAGGTCTGCATTACTTTTTGATAAGCTATACAATACTTTTGTTAGAAAGTAATGTACAAGTTCGATTTACGTTTTATGTTCGATTTAACAAAGGGTTCTGCATTACCGGGTAGTGCAGGAGTAGTTAGTTAATTTGGTAATCAAATCTCAATTGTCTGCTGGGATGATACGATTTAGAACAGTGGTGTCCACGGCCTATACTCTGAATTTTTGTTAAAACTCTTAGGCAGTGTATTGTACCACTCCATCTTATTTCCTTTGACATCTTATGTGTTACGGAAAATGTATTCTGCAATCAAAATATTGTACACACAATGTATTACCTTCTCGATTCCTATCGATTACCTTTTCATGCCGATAAAAGAAGAGTTCCCTTAAACTTAGCTGTAACCTTTCTTTCAGACTTTTTTTCAGCTTTTCAGATAACTTTGACTTTTTTGTAAACCAGGAATATGGTACCTACCTTGGTATCTCTTCGTAGATTTTCGGTGGCTCCAATGAGATGTCCTCATCGTCCTCCTGCGCATCCGGTGGATCTCTTAGAAAGTCCACAAAGAAAGTCTCATCCTCTGGGAACTGTTGCCAATACGTTTCATTCAAGTAAGCTCGGACATCGATCTTCATGCGATCTATAAACCAGCCGGTATCTTTGTAGTCGGTAAAACGATCGGCAATTACACGCGTACACTCATGACGCCATAGCTTCAAAACGTCCGATGCGGTTTTACATTCATCGCCTGCAATCTTAAGCATGCCCTCCCAAATTCGCGACAAATCACGTAAATTGAAGACATAATGGAAATTTGATGGGGTCGGTAACATTTTTGCCTTGATATTTTGCCAAAATATACGGGTCAATGGTACCAGAAGGGGTATAATCTCAACGATTTCCTCATTGAAACGCGCTAAACTAAAGTATCCGGTTCCAATTTGACTGAATATTTGATCCATTGAATTGTTACTGGGTAGGGTACAGTTGAAAATTACCAAATGACGTTTCAAGCGATGGGGTATGTCGTTGCGGCCACCACCAGGATGGATCATGGCAGCCAACATCTGGATATCCAATATGGTAGAAAAGTCACCTGTAATAGGACAACGACAATTGAATATCGTTAAATGAAGTTGAGTCTGTTATCCTTACCAGGTTTCTCTAGAGAATAGAAACCTCTTTGCTCTATCATTTGCCGTACAATTTCATTGGTTATTTGGTCACCCCAAGCATTAATCACAGGCATGTTAATGTCATCGATAAATATTGTCATGGACCTCTGTCCTGGAGGGCCATATGTGGTACCCACTCTCTTCTCCACGTATGACTCGATGATGCGCTGAAATAATAGATGTGCGTGAAAACCCAAAACTGTCTTCGAAGTCCCAGACGTTTTCTTACCTGATACATATTTGGTGTGGTTGCCGACGAAAAATTAAATGATTTCGATAAATGAACCTCCGGATCATAATTGGCCATGTAACCCTTTATCATCACCGTTTTGGCTGTACCTTGTTCGCCGATCAGTAATACCTGTTTCCTCTGCTTGGCTATGTTGTGCATTAAGAAAGCTGTTCTGACGTTATCCACATTCGGTACAAGAATAGAAGCAAATTCGGGAATATTATCCTCGGGGTAGACAAAACTCTCAACGCGGGTATTCCAATGTTGCCAATTGCCGTTGTCGTCTACGTAGTACTCGAAAACTGTTTCGCCCGGCTGTTTTTTCGGCCATTCTGCATCATGAAGAGATTATCTACCAATGTGTTAACTCCATTTTTTTTCTTTTTTATCACTTACTCAATTTTGAGAGATGTTTGATAAAGTACTCTTCCAATTTGTCACGTTCATTGATCTCCAGCACTGCACCCAGTGTCCACATCATGGCAAAGAGGAATGTTCGTTCCAAATACTTTTCAGATCTGTTATTGCAGTCTACCAGTAAGCCATCTAGAATTTCCAGTAATTGTTTGATATATATAGCTTCAAGTATTTTCATTTTCGCCATTAGCTTTGTTTGGAGAAAAGTATGCGCTTCATCATAGATGGCACCGAAACATCGTCGGAAAATTTCCGCTTCAAAGGGCGGTTGTCGTCGGACCCAAGCTGTAAAAATGGGAAATGATTTAGTACCGATTATGGTCAAAGTGGAGGGTCCTACTGTTTCAAGCCGACTCCCAAGAGCTAAAGCTTTTTCGAGGCGGCCACTGAAAAATGTTTGATTGTTGTATCAGGATACGAACCATGGTTTGCTGTGTCGCACACACTGCCACCGAAAAGTGGAAACAACTGATGCACTCCCTAAATAAAGGGCTTACTGAACAACACACGAAATTGAATAGGAAATACCCCAGGTAATCGTGGTTCCTAAAAAAGATCAATGCCAGCAGCAATCATGCTTCCTTAAGAAGATTTATGCCAGTGGCAATTGTGATTCCTAAAGAAGGTCTGTGCCAATGGCAATCGTGATTCCTAAAGAAGGTTTGTGCCAGCAAAAATCGTGATTCCTAAAGAAGGTCTGTGCCAGCAAAAATCGTGATTCCTAAAGAAGGTTTATGTCAGTGGTAATTGTGATTCCTAAAGAAGGTCTGTGCCAGCAAAAATCGTGATTCCTAAAGAAGGTCTGTGCCAGCAAAAATCGTGATTCCTAAAGAAGGTTTATGCCAGTGACAATCGTGATTTCTAAAGAAGGTCTGTGCCAGCAAAAATCGTGATTTCAAAAGAAGTTTTATGCCCGAGGTGCCAATATTCTGGTACTGTTGGTCTTGCACTGTGGAAGTACCCAAACATCGACAGATTTGTACACTCGTTCGAACACCAGCAAAATCAAGATATCTAATTATTTAGAGTTACCCATAGGAAATGTCTCCAGTAGTATAACTTTATTAATAAAACGAATCACGGTAAACCGAATATTAAAAATCAATTAGGTAGCTGAAGTTGTTTATATTGGGATTATGAGATCCGAGAACTTTTGATGGTCCTACTCAGTGCCGGCAGGTATTTTTGTAACTGGATTTAATCATGATTTTTTAAATAAAGGAACACATCTATACCATCGTCATACTCACCCTCCATATACACAGTCCACTTCAACACTGATGAACTCAAGAAGGTCATGCCCACTCGTGAAACCGTTGCTGGAGAGGCATTATCAACATTATCCGGTTCGAATACCAGTTTCGAATTATCTGCCATTTTAATTCGATCTCCATTGGCCAATGTCAACGTTTTGTTGTCGTCCAAAACGGAATTTAAATTCTCAATCCACACTGCATCCACTGGGCCATCCAGAACAATCCATGTATTTTGAGTTTTAGGTACTTTTAGTGAACGTCTCCAGAGAGTGGAAAAGATACCATCGGTCCAATCATTGGTAGCCACATCTAAACGGCCAAACATTTGAGGTGCCGTTATGGCCTTCGGATTCATTCTCATCTCTTTGTGTGGACTGCCCATTTCGGTGAGGCAACGAAGCATTGCATTGGTACAGCTAGTTTTTCCGGAACCAGTGGGACCCATTAACATTAGACCATGTCTGACCAGTGAAGTCTCATATAGTTGAACAACTTTCAAATTCCATTCAGGATTATTAACATAGCCCAGCTCTTCGGCTGTCTTCGCTAGAGCTCTTTGCAAATCTTTTAGTACGGCAGTGGTCAATTTAATGCCGGGGAACATGTCTTCGATTAACGAGAGGAACAAACCTTCATCTTCGTCTATAAGCTTGGAAACATTCATATCCCGCAGGACCCGCATCACTATGGTTTCTTCTGTATCACTGGGGTTAGCACGCTTCTGAGCACCCAATGTCCGAAGGACTGACAAAATGTTACGTAAACCGAAATCATAGTGGACCTGTTTAGACAATTGCTCTTCGCACAGCTTATACAGTGTGAAAAATTTGCGCGATAAAACTAAATTATCTTTAAAGCCACAACTGGCCAACTTCACCCGTATAATAATGGCTCGATCTGGCACCATCATAGCTACGGAGCGGAACATTATTTTCAAATTCTCTGGAAGTTCTTGACGTCCAGCATAACCTGGATTCATGGTAATGAACAAACCAAACTCGGGGTTAAGCGTTACCAGATCGCCATCGCTGAATATGAACGAAGTGCGTTTCTCTTTACGGGCCGAAAGGACAATGCTAAGGACGAAAAAATGGCAGTTAAAGATATCTTCGAAGAGTTACTTATTACGCAAATGTCATACTATATCTGTTGCGCTGCTACAGATAACACGGGCAATTCTATCCGATTAAATTCATCAAAGCAACCCCATGATCCTGATTGGGCCAATCCTTTGTAGATTCGCCCTAGACCTCGGAAATCCATTTGATCTGAGCAATTGAATACCACCACTAGCTTTCCTAATGCTCTTCCCATGTCCTTCGTTGTCTCTGTTTTTCCGGTACCAGCAGGGCCAGCGGGAGCGCCACCCATGGACATACCTATAATAAAAATAATATCAGTGCTTTCGTATAATAAAAATTCAACAGGGCTCCGCTATATTGTTAAATAATAATAGTCTACGCTTATTATTATCGAGCGATATCCTAATTTATAGTGACCGGTTAGACCGCTGTCACTTTTCTCAGTGTCACATTTGGAGGAGATAATCGATTGTTCGTCTCTTATCATATTAGCGGTTGTCCCTTGAGCGCTGCTGAGGTAGACCACTGTTGTATTGCAACCTGCTGTGCTTGTTAGTCAACTGAGAGCCAGTGAAGCAACATCAGCGGAGCCTTGGTAGGAGTTTTAACGTAAAGCGCCAATGAGAAACAAAACGATTATCCTCAGCAGTAAGTCGATTTTTAAGCTGACTGCTTGGAAAACTATGGGCATGCTCACTAGATATCATTTTGTCGATTTAAGTACGATTATTTTACAGACGTCCAGCTTTATTATGTAGAGAACTCCAATCCTTATGACAGAGAATTCTTCTAATCTGATCAAGACGATATGTGAATCGAGTGAATTTGGAATGCAATTAATCGCAGCAATTGACAATCTGTCTTTAAACAGTTAATTTTTTTGTGGGCTATTATAAAACATACTGTCCCACTACCCTTAAACCATATAAATTTATAAGGCGCTACGTCAAAACATGGACAAATTTCACCAAAATTTGTTATCGGTAATTTAAACTATGTATATATATATATTTAATGCTGAGCCGATATAGCTAAGCCTGTCGGTATGTTTGACGAAAGAACGACATGAGTAGGGCTGTATAGAATTGTAAATGACCGATATCCCCCTAAAGGGAGATTTCGACCCGAACTGTATTAAATTGGGAACACAATATTTACAATGGACCAGTCACATCGGTTCATGTGTGGTATAACGTTCCTTCAATTTGACTGAACAAACCATGTTGTGCGTTTTAATATTTTAGAATACTCTCAACAATGCAGCGTATGTACTGTACTTACCTATAGCCTGAGCCAAAGTGATATAACATCTATCCGTCAATGGCGTGATGGCCAATCGTTCAGTAACTCCCAAATACTCATTTTGATATATAAAATTCACATCGGTTATACCAACTATAATATCATCATTATCTTCATGGTAATAAAAACGTGCCTGTTTCTGCCATTCGAAATCACCTACGGAACGGATGCGCATTTGACACAAATCATCAAAGATGTCTCTGGAAATAAACATAAAAAAATTAAAGTCATATCTTCCAATAAGTATATCGAAAGATATACACCTCTGATGAACATGGATGGTCACCATAGTCTCAAAACGTATACGATCTAATGCTGTCAGATCCTTAACTGTCAAATCAATGAAATGGTTTAGTAAATTTAAAAATTTTGTATTTGTCCTTTTCATTATGGTCTTGTCCGAGCGGCATTTCCTCAGAGCATATTCAGCATCATGGGTCCACAGCAGCTGGACACCAATTATACCAGCCTGACCGCAAAATGTAGGAAATTCTTCGGCAAAATTAAAATCAGAATCGTTGAGGCTCACAGCCATGCCGGCTAAAACTGTACGCATTGTATCCTGCATTTCTTTAAGTAAACGATTCAGCCAGATTTCTACACTGCCGGTGCATTGAATAGGATTTTCCAACATGATACTTTCATGATTCGAAGAATTAAGGGCTGTTATAACGTCGGTAGTTTTTTCTTGGAAATTAACCTGAATTAAGGGAGTAAAATATTTAAAATTGAGAATTTAATTACAAAAAGGAACGTTCTTTTTTTTTAATAAATAAACACTAGATAGTTTTGATATACTGTGGTCCCCTGAGTACAAAAATGGCAGAAATTTTGTTTCTATGGATAGGTTTTGTTTAAATCATTTTTTTCATACAAATTGACATAACCCGAAAACGACTTTAGCAATTATGTAGAACATCTCAAAAAATGCAATTAAAAAAACTCTCCATTGACAGAAAATGTTTGGTAATTTTTGTACTCAGGGGATAATAGTACATCGAAATTGTTATTCCTTACAAAAAAAATCTTTCTTCAATAAATTCAATTATTAGTTGTTCAATAAATTGTTTATTATATTATCCAATTTTGAATTAATCCAAATTGTACTTACATATGCCACAGCATCGAATATGCTCAACAGATGCTGTTGTATCGATGTGGGATCCGATGCTTGTCCTAATATCTCCAACAACACCGGATCCGACACAAAGAAGAACCGTGGAAACAATAAACGTTTTGATTCCAAGTATCCGGTTAACGATTTTTGGCAAGTCTCCAGTTGATCCAACAACCAGGTTAATGAATTGGCCAAACTCTCGTCGGCTGTACAACATTCGACGGCATTTGGAATTTCCCTTGCCCTATACATGACCTTCACGTAATTCTTATCGATATTCGTAAAACGTTTAGCTTCAAATGGCAATTGTTTGGCTATATCACCGCCAACGAACACCGCCTCCAAATAAATCCATAAATTTTGTACCATCAGCCATTTCTCGAGAATTTCGCCAGTATTAACCAATTTACTCAGCCACAGCTGGATGTCCTTTTTAAATGGTGCATTATAACGATTCGACGATAGCGAATTCATAACCATTATGCTGTCTTCCAAGCTGGCTATTATCTCTAATGTCTCACCACCCTTGATTACCAGTTCACCGCGATTTTTGAACATACCCAGTTGTATATTGACCATTGACCAGTCGACCATTACTTGTTTTAGTTTTGCCTCAATATCCAACTCTTTGCCAGCACCAACACAAATATCTTCTACATCTTCTTTGTTCTTCAAAATCGGAGCTTCCAATAGTTTGCCGAGAGTAAACATGAAACTGGTCGGATCAAAATCTCTTTTGAGCAGAGCATTTAAACGCAGCCAATGGCGCTCCTTCATGGCTTTATCCGTCATTAACTCCAGCAGGGGACAGGTTTCATTAAAATCGTCAATTTTGGTTTTCAAATCAATATAGGCCGGCCAGGTTTGCATTCCTTTGGGCAATTTACGACAACGTACTTGAAAATCTGTCAATTCTGCACTGATTTTTTCGATATCCACATCGGACCAAGGCATTTCATAGTAATCGGCTATGGTTTTCAACACCTGTATGTACAACGAGTACAATCGATTCAGATAATTGAATTCCCGCTTCCTTTGATGCAACAGTGGGTATTCGGTAATGGGCAGACCGAATAGCTTCTCACCGCTATTATACATTTCATATTTGCGCCATAACTCGTCGAAAAGATTTTGAAAGATAAATACACGGTCACTGGCTTCTTTGGCCGATATTCCTTTTACCATGGGTCCGTTAATCTCAAAGTCATCATTGAATTGATCAAATTCTTGAACAAACGTAGAAATGCCGTCTGTAAGTTCTTTGAGTAGGGGCCCTTCAATCTCTGAAATGCAACCGGAGACTTTTTTGGCCTGGAAAATTATGAAGAATTATTTGCATTAACAATTCTATTTGACTTTTAACTAACTATTATGGAGCGAATTAATATTTCTGAATTGAAATATTAAAAAATCATAAAATATGTGGGCCGACGAAGTCTGCCGAATCTGTTTTTACTGTGTAAAAGTCGCCCACACTACCTGCCATACAACGGTTCCCACGTGGTTGAATATACTTTAGCTATTGTCCATTGCGATAAGGTGTTTTGACCCTAGAATTCCCGGGACGTATTTGCCGATTTGTACTTCCCTAACCTAACTTACCGATTCCCGGGATTATTGGTCGGGATTCCCGGGAATAAAATACTACCAAAAAATTAAGCTATGTACGATTTTACGCAGAAAATTATACAATATTTTACCTCCTCAAACTTTTCTGATCTAGATGATCTTATTACATTTAAATTGTACTGGATTTTTTTTTATATTTTAAGTAAAGCTTTATTAATTATAGCTTTATTCATTTTTAACATACTTGAATTATTTTTTTGTTAAAAAAAATAAAATTTAAAAAAATAATTTTTTGTTAAAAAAATAAAATTTAAAAAAATAATTTTTTGAAAAAAAATGTTTTTTTATAAAGAAAATCAAGTCCGGAAAGACGTCGAAAAAATTCTCGATTCACAGGAGTTGTAATTAAACCCCCAATCAATAAGAAATCACTATTCGAGTTAATTCCCCCAAAAAAATGTGTTCCCAATCCACCTAAAGTTATTTGGTGTAAATAGAATTCGAAACTTACATTTTCCAACATTATATTGAATGACAATTGTAAGCTATCCACTTTATCATAATCATCCGGTGGGATAAAAATATTAAACTGCGAAAAAAGCCCGTAAACATCGGTTATAACACCCAAATGTGTATCCATTCTATAAAGGTTACAATCATTCAGATACCATTAAGAAATGCAGTGTATCAACGTACTCTATAAATTGATCTCGGATCTTTTCCAAACATAACATTGCCAGGCGTACATCGTCGAGATCATTTATGGGTTTCGCCAAGATGTTCTCTTGTTCCGCTATGAAATCCACAATTTCATCTAATTGTTTCTTGTAACGAGCACTGAGCATTTGTCCCAAGCTAGTCTTCCATTTCTTGGATTCTTCTACGAATTTCAAATAGGCTATCTCTGTAACAGTGTATTCATCAAATAGTCTGTGGAATTTTAATTTCAATAGTATTTTCTAACCCAAACGAATTTCAATCGGCCCAATTAAATGTCGTAGATTACACAACTGCAAATCTCTGGTTATATCATCGTAATATATAAATTTGTCTCGAATATCAACCGTTAGAGGATTCGTGTTAACAAAGTCCTGTATGATATTGTCCCGTTCCGAAGACCACAGATATTTATGTTTGTGAAATATTTTCTTTAGGAAATCGTCTATGTCCTGCTTGAACATCATTAAACCATTGGCCAGATTAGTTTTGGCCCGAACAATGTCCTTGTGTTCTATGACATAACGGAAATAATTGCGCTCGTACCGATTTTCATCTGAAAAATAATACAGAGTCGATTACAATGTTTAAGGTAGCCAAACAAGATAAATCGTAAAAATCGTCTGAAGGGTGGATCGTAAAATACACTATTGTCTGGAAATTAAAACTAATTTTCTTGCGAAATGTTTCCAAAAAATACAAAAAAAAAGTGTATGTATAATTTTTAAAAAAAAAAAACATTCTTTATATTTCCATTTTTGTCGGGGGTGACTTCATTATTTTGTCCTTAATTTTGGAAAGAGACGTCCGATCAAACAATACACACATTACGCATGTTCTCCACGAACAGGTTATTGCTTCTTCCAGGAGAGGTAAACGCTTTTGGTCATTTGTTAAAAGATTAAGTGACATTTCTGCATCTTCTATTCCAATTCTTGTTAACGATGACGAAATATTCACTGACCCGGTTGACAAAGCTAACCTTCTGGATGAAATCTTTGCCAGAAAGGAGTCAACCACTCCTCGTGATCGACAATCTATCTAGTTCGATGCTCAGACATGTTTTCAACACGTGGAGTTAAATGGGTTCTTGCAGATCTCAACGTAGAAAAAAACTCCAGGCCCGGATGGTATTTCAGCACTTGTCCTATGTAAGTGCTATTCAACGTCAGATAAAAGTTGGAAAGTTGCCAATATTCAGACGATCCCCGAGAAAGGTGAGGTTACAAATCCTGCTAATTTTCGCCCCATTACTATATGTTCTGCGCTCTCGAAGGTCATGGAGAGCATGGTGGATCACCATCTTATAAAGTATCTTTAGGGGTCTCTTCCAACGAACATAGGTTGAGCGCAGGATTGCCCAAGGTTCTGTCCTCTATCCTTCGCTATTTCTTATTTTCATTTACGACCTGTTGGGTCAGACTGTGAATCCTATCTACTCCTTTGCGGATGACATCAACCTCTGTCATTCATATTCATTTGACGATTTCAAGTGGGGTCAAATGAACAGAGTAATGCGCGAGTGCTTTGTGTTGTCTCACAAACGTTCCACTGCTCCAGCATCGTCGTCAATCTGAATGGGTGGTGTGGATATCGACGCTGGGCTAGCCATATATTTGAAGAGTCTATAGAAGCATTCAAGTCTTAGGCTTCTTAAAGCGGTGCAATAAATACTTCACCCGATTTTCACCACTTACATTCGGCCAAAGATGGAAGGAGCTTAAAGACGTCTTTGCAGCTTCTGGACCGTGTACAAAGGAGAGCGGTGGTGATATGTAATAGGAAATAGTAGGGTATCCTACTCTATTGTTTCCCTACTGCATCGCCGGAAAGTGGGTTGTGTCTCGCAATTCTATAGATATTTTAACGATATCTGTTTGTCATATATCCGTCGTCTGGTCCATGACGTTAGAACATTTCGGCGGAACACGCGGCTATCCAGGGAGTCTCATCAGTTCTTTCTCAAATAACCGGTTGACCGGACGACTCACTATACAGAAAAATTCGTTCTTCAGCCAAATAATTTTCCAGCCTACTCCCTCTTTCCTCCTTCCAATACCTTCATTTCCTATCACTTAAAAAAAGTCTACTTTAACATTTTGTGTGACGTTTCCTCAAAGAAACAGCTCAGTTTATAAAACAATAACAGACGTTTTCCAATGCAAAAACTATAAAAAATTAAATAATAACGTATACGATATACAGACTTTAAAGAAAGGTAAATGATGTTCACAACAAAATAATACAAGCACATTCAACAAAAACCGGAGATGGACCAGACTGTTTTCTTCTTATTCTGCAATATCCCTGAAGTTAGTGTCTTTGGTAATCAACGCCAATTTCGCTGATAGGAACAAGAAGTCCAAAGTAATTTTTATATAAATAAAATCAATTAAAACCTCACAAACGAATCTCTAAGAAAGATTCCGAACAAAAAAATTGGTATTAAACCCCAATTCGGATTCAGAACATGGAATAATTAGTGATAAATACTATTATCAAATAAATTTGTCACATCCACGATTATATCTAAAGATCTGTACTTACCCACGGTTACTCGGCGCAAACGTCTTTCATGTGTTTTGGCTTGCTTTCCCCAAGTGGTAACAAAATAATTAATCTCCGTACAGTTCAGAACAGCCCGATGGAAATCCGCTTGCATTACTTCCAAATTGGGCACAATGCGACAACCTGTATCGAGATCAATATCAAGCTCTGTATATAAAATAGGCGGTTGATGATCGGTGCGCCAATTAGTTCTGAAATCAAATTAACGTATAAATAAATGCTTCTCGAACAATGATGCACGTTGGGATAGCCATAAAATCACCTAAGTGTTTAGGCTTTTTGAAGCGGATCAAGAAATATTTATAGAATAACAGAATATCTCCAAATAATTATTTTAGAATTCCCACATCGAGAATTCGTTCATTACGAAGATTATAAAATATAATTGCAATAATTTTGAAAATGTTATATGTATATTTACCTCAATACATTGTGGCGTACATAATCCAATGATCTCTTGGCACAACCAACCAATGCCAATATCATTTTTGAGTTGTAATATGAAAATAAATCCATACAATCATTACGCAAATGATGCAGTTCATAACGGATATTTTCATAATTCTTAAATTGCAGATTTTTTAGAATATCATCCGGCACTAAGTAGATTGTGCGATAGATTTTCTGAAATTGTATCCAATCCCATTTGTCGACGGGCATATTGCCTTCAGCACGCCAATTGGAATCGTTAATTTTTTCCGGTGGCAATTGGAAGACACGCCGACCCTTTGAATCCATCAGACCGAAGTCCAACAATTCTACGAACATATTACACAAATCGATAACGGCCTTTTCCATGCATACGGATTTTTTTTCCAGCTCTTTTTCGATTTCCATACGTAAAGTATTGCAGTTATCGTAGAATTTTTCTGACGCCACCGGAGAGGACGGTACGTATATATAGAGATATTGTTGCAAAGATATCATCTCGTCCATAATGCGTATGGATTCGATATTCAGAATGGTTTTGTAAAATAAAATCACTTCATCGATTTTCTGGAGGGGATGACGACTGAGTAACAGTTATTGACTCAAACAAGCAGACAACATATATACCTTTTCTGTACTTTCCACAAAATCTTCCAAATTTTCCGATAGCCATGTTACTGTGGACAGTGCCGGCTTCAATACAACCGATATTTCTTGCAACCGAAAACGCATTATATTTATGAATACCGGCGTGATCTGTAAGCGCATTTTGTCGAAGCGTTGCAGAGCATTCCTTAATGTCTCAGCCGGTTGCAAAATAAGTTCCTTAAAATAGGTTACCACTGCGGCAATATTTGGAACATCCAACTTCAATTTCATCATCCATTCAGTTTCCTGTATCAACTGCCTAATGGCTGGGTCCAAATTCACCGTATATTCTGCCGATTCCTTATGACAATTTAATATGGGTGAATTGAGTAGACATCGAATCTCTTCGCAATAATCAAACCAGGCCTTGTGATAGGTCATTTCATAATGGCAGATAATGCCGTTCATATAATTATAATAGCGAACAGTACGCTGGGCTTTCTTGTGGGCCAAAACACAGGTGCGAGATTTAAGAGCTTTCATGGGGACATCGATTTTGTGAAAAATCGAACGTATCCACATAATACGCCCGGCGACGGGTGGCAAATTCCGGGGTATGAAGGGATTACCACGTTCCTCATTGTAACTGAAACACAACCAAATATTATTCCTATAAGGATCGGGATCAATTATGGTATTACACTGACTTACACATCCTTTAAGAGAAACATTTCCTTCTCCAGCATTTCGGCCACTTCCAAATATCTCCGATCCAAACATAAACATTCCAAATGTAAACGTTCGAAACGTTCCAAAATCAACAGTACCGATTCAGCAATGGGAACATCGGCTATTTGCTGTTTTACAAATTGTTGCATGCCCACTTCCGCTTGTTCCACCACCTTTATGAAATGCTTGTAATCTTTATCAAATGCTTCGATGCGATAATTTAAAGGATCGTAAGGTTTCGAACTGATCATATCTCTGGCATCCTTAATAATGACATTGAATTTCTCCATACCACGTATTCGTATGCGATCCAATACCGAATATGTTACTTCTGTATTAAAGATCATTTTGATCTACAAAAAAAAACACAAACCGTCAAACAATAGTCAAGAGTCATAATGACGAACATTCTGTTCAACGCCTTACCTTATCCAAACGATTTAAAAATGTCTCCAAACAGGTAAAAATATATACGGATGACACAACCCATGGCTTTTCACCTGACTCGGCCATATCTAGACATGTTTCGAAATATTGATGCTTATAGATCTGCATAACATTTCGACATTTCTCGATCTTTCCGATAACATCATTTGGAGACATTTTCCACAAATGCAATCTGCCATTCTCGGTCAGATAGTTTTTGCTCACTATGGTCAACTGATTTGATATCTTCACAAAGAGTCCCGTAACATTACTTGGCGTGTTAAAATATTGTGCAGTTTTCGATACATTACGTATGGCAACCATTAGTCCCGGCAAACAGCTTATAATTCCATCGGGAGTTGATCTTAAACAAAACAATGTTAACAATAAAGAAGAATCGTCAGGGGATGTTCGAGCGAGTTATGAGAAAGGGTGACGATTATGACATCGGGTGCAGTTAAGACAACTCCGCCTAAGGCACTGTTCACTATACTGAACTGGTTACCGCCGGATATAATGGCAAGGCAAGTCGCTGCGAACAACGCGGGAATTTTGACATGCTCAAATCTCGGGTTTTTTTCCAAAAAAAAGTATGAAGCCATTCCACAAAGCATCGTAGTAAATCGTGGAACGTAACAAAGATTGTGAAGCAATGTATTTCGCCACCATAGAGTCCAACTTTGCTAAGTCCATTATTAAACGGACGGTTTTTCTTCATTCAAAACGAAAGGGAAGATCATAATGTATCGAATTGATAATATAAAAGAATAACAATTTTATTTTTTTTTACTTCTTTACGAAGTGATGACCAAAAGTTTTAAGTCCAAGTGTTGTAAAAAAACGAAATTATTTAAATAAACTTTGGTAAGTATCCGTTATATGTTTTGACCGGTCTCATTTCTGATGTAATTGTTTTTCAAAACAAATTGTTATTTTAAAAATACTAAATTGCAATGCGATTGGGCATTTTGTAAAGTTCAGACTTTTAGCCTGTTCCAAATTGTATGCGCTCCCATAGGTTCAGGATATAAAGAAACGACAAAAAGAAATGTCAACTTTCTTCTTACAAAATATAAATAGTTCAAATTGTAGAACCACATTCGACCTAGCCATACTTAGTTCCAAGTTTGCTTATTTTACAACTAATTATTGCAATAAATCTAATCGAATATATTTTACCTGTATAAGGGATCCCAAAACTTTTGTAAAGATGTTATGTAGCGCACATTATCCTTGGCTTCGTTTAAAACCAATGTTACTTGATTGTCAATCTCGATCCACTTCTAGAGTAAACAATTAATAAGCTTTAGTTTATTACATGTACAAATATTTAGACGAAAAAACCTTTAAAAGCTTCGATGATCTTGATAAAGTCAGGCAAGCCTTGTGATTATTAAAGGCTTGTGAAGAGACGAATTCCTTAATTGACGTATAACGGGCCAACATACGACGCCAAAAAACCAACAGCTGTAATGGTCCCACGTCAGGAGAATCTTTTTGTATTTGTTTACCCTCGACCAATATTCCCCGAATCTGGCGCATCCACTGATTGAAGTATCGTTCGACTAGACGTACTCTGTTTACATCTTTCGCACTGGTCTCTATTTGGAATTTAACCAGAAGGAATCCCTTAAAGAGTTCATGTGACACCTCAAAATTGACTCGACTAGCCACGGTGGCTTCCGACGACTTCAAAAAGTTATTGAACATACTCAGAGTATGGAAAAATTTTAGCTTTTGCTCGAACTCGGCAATGCCAAATTCTGAAATAACTTGCAACGATTTCAAAAGAATACGGTCTATGAAACTCTTAAGGACATACAGGCAGGTGTCCTTTTTGTTGGTTCTCCAGCAAAATAACGATATATCCTCGGAAACGGAACGATTATCGATGTTCTTGTTATTGTTATTACGGTACACAACAACCCATTTGCCAAAAACTTCCACATTATCACTACGACGGACAATGGTGCGGTTGACGGGTTGTCTCTTCATACTCTCCACATATCGTCCTGAATCGGGTGGATAACCGATCGTTGCAGCGTAACTAATCAAACAAGCTCGAGGCCCATTTTTCTCGTACATTCCGGACAGCAAATCTACAAACACGGGATCATCGACTACACCCGAAATAATTTCTTCAGTATCGGTTCCCATTAGATCACCTACAATTTCCAGAATATATCTGTGATTTGCACCCAGAGAAGAGATACGTTGCTGTCTCAATTCCTTTAAGTGTTGTCCTCGTTTACGTTCAAGTTCCTCTTTCTCTTGATCGGTCACACTTAGTCGCCGCATGGTTTGTTTTTGTATGGTATGAGAGACTCCAAATAGTTTCCGCAATTTTTTAATATTGCGGTCGGGGTCAATTCCCTTCACTTGTATGTAATATGAACTGCGTTCATCTAGCTTTTTCTTTTGCTCTGAGGCCATTTTCGCAATTGTAATAATTAAATTCGGTAGTTCAATAAAATAGTATAATCTATTTCTACGTTGTGAACCTTTCTGGAGAAATGAAAATATTTTTGATAAGATCTTCAAAGAATTTTGGAAATAATTTTTTTAGTTTGTGTCAGTCAAAGTAAATTTAAAATCATATGTATTTTGTATTTGACCCGAAGAATCCGAATATGCAATCACTTTGTCAACATTAGTCCACAAATGCGACAACACTAAATCTCGGACAGCTCTTAAAATGCCGCTCAGCATCTGCGAGGAGTAATAGATGCCAAGAGTGGGTGCATTGCACAATGATTTCATCTCAAATCCCGTTGATTTTAGATTACAATTTTAAGGAATTGGAAGAAGAGCATCTTTATGCATAATCATAATAAAAACACAGTACCTTTAAATTTTAAAAACATTTTTTAAGGTTTTATTAATATATTTCGTCGTTATTTAAAAAAAACGTTTTTGCTTTTACTTTTATTTATGTCTATTTGCTAAAAACAAAACCTACACAATAAAAATTCCATAAAACAAATTAAATTTGATTTGGAATATACATATACAACGTCACAGTGAATTGCAATTGCAATTAATTTATTTATTTATTTATTGAACACATACTTTACAAATAAATTTATAAAGTACAAAAAGGACAGGCGCAGGGTAGCTGAGACCATATGCGCGCAAAAGGAGGATAAATTGTATTATCCTGTACAGTGATTAATGGATTAAACAAAAACAATTAATGAAAATGAAAAAACTATAATATTTCAGTCGTATACTTATATATATATATACATTATTACATTATAAACTAGTTAAGAGTAGAATAAAGATTAATGAAAAACAGCTTAAACATCAGAAATGGTGTGTGTGCTCAAAGCGTATAGAATTTTGTTAAGATGACCATTTTGAGAACAGTCCAAGATGTTACTCAAAGGTTCGTCGATTTTTGATATAGGGCATTCTGAAAGAACGTGACGAATATCCAGATTGCATCTACAGTTGTCACATTTTAGATGGATAGAATTGTCGTAGTAGTGTTTTGAATTAAAAAGTGCTTTCCCAACTCGTAGGCGTGCTAAGATAATGCATTGGTATCGTGTGTATTTATAGTGGTATTTTGGTCTACAGAATTGTGGATTGTGCGATCGCAGAAAACTTTGTGAATTCGTCCATTGTGTTCGGTGTTCTATTGTCTGTAGTGTTCTGAAGATGTTATTAATTATACCACTAAAGCAGGGCACCTCAAATATCAAAGGCAATCTTATGGCTTCCTTAGCAGCTTTGTCGGCAAACTCGTTTCCACCTACACCAACATGGGAGGGTACCCATA
Organism: Hydrotaea cyrtoneurina; assembly: GCA_958296145.1. Lineage (NCBI taxonomy): Eukaryota > Metazoa > Arthropoda > Insecta > Diptera > Muscidae > Hydrotaea > Hydrotaea cyrtoneurina. Next base: position 41,369,531 of record OY282514.1, on the reverse strand, counting down.
CAATTTGAATTGGGTGCACTATGGCAACGTTTTTGATTAAGTTGTCGTATACATCCCTTTTGTTGTGTAGTAAAGCGGTGACAACGCTGAGACTGTCTGTACAAATTATAACTTTTAATTTTTTCTGAACAGCAATTAAGATTGCTGAGTTGATAGCTGCCAATTCAGCAGAAAAAATACCAGAATAGGCTGGCAAAAGACCTTGTTTGATAATTGTATATTGTCCGACTGACATTTGTTGTACAACCGCGTAGCTATTTGCTCCATTCTGGTACGATCCATCAGTAAAAAGTATAGTGTCTGGTGAAAATTTCGAAATTTTTTCAAGTATCAATGTCTTAAAAACATCTGGATTTGTTGTAGATTTTCTGTATACGGATAGACTGTTGTCCATATTTACCATGTTATTGGAGTTTAGCCTTATTTCAGGTCTACTCGGTAAAGGTATGTTATGCCTCATCAGGAGAAATATTATGTTCTGAATAGCACATGGCTTTTTATGTAAAGCGTTGGTATCAATATAGTTCCAGAATAGCTGGTGAAGGCCTTCTTTGGGATCAGTGATGTTCCTGGATGCCATACTAACTGATCTGTTGTGTAACAAGGTTGTAAAGTCTATCATTCTGCATTCCATTTTTACTGACTCTAAAGGGGTTACTTTTAGTAACCCTGAAGAGGTACGAAAGCAGTTATTTAGTGCCGTGTTTAGTTTTCTAACATTGGTTTTATTTGTCCAGCCATATATAGTAATACAATGTTGTAGCACTCCATATACCAATGAAGCGCAAATACTATTTGATGTTTCGATATGAGGTCCTTTTTTCTTGGAGCACATTAATCTCAGCAAATTATTAATCCTGTTTAGTTTTATCCGTAAATGTGCAACGTGATTATTCCACAATAAATTTTTCGCAAAGTGTATTCCAAGTATTTTCATGTTATTTTTAAGTGGTAATAATGTATTTCCAAGGTGCAAAGTATCTACGTTGCAGTTTCGTCTTCTACAGACATGTAGTATTTCGGTCTTCGTTACAGGAATAATAGCACCACGAGCAACGGCCCAGCGTTGTATTTTTTGATTTAAAAAATTGGCTTTCAAGGATACTTTATCTGGTGTTCCGGATACTACAGCAAAAATGTTATCAGCATATAATCCCACATAATCGATTCCAGGAAGGTTTTGAATTGATTTAGCCAGAGAGTTGGCGTAGATAGTAAATAAGACTACTGAAAGTGGTGATCCCTGCGGAACTCCATTGTCTAATGGGTGTTGAAGAGATATATATCCATCAATTTTAACCATTATTTTGCGGTTACAAAGAAAAGAAAAAAATAGTTTTATAATTGGAAGGGAAATACCCAACTCTTTTAATTCATCAATTATAAATATAGACACCACACGGTCAAAGGCCTTTTCAATATCTTCTGACAGCACCACACTATGTCTTTTCTTAGATAAATTTTCCTTAAGTCTTGATTCAAGTTCATGACAAATAGTGTGCACACCATGCTTGGGCACAAAAGCATGATGGCTCGGTGATATACGATCCTTATAGTTTTTCCAAAAACGTGTAGATATAATCTTCTCTAAAATTTTAGACAAAACCGGTATTAAAGAAATAGGACGGTATCCATCTGTTTTGTTAGGGTTTTTTCCTGGCTTGGGAATAGGAGTTAATAGTGCTGTCTTCCAGTCATGAGGAAATATTCCAGTACGAAATATATTGTTGTACAGTCTTATTATTCTGTTTTTCATGGCAAATGGTAGATTTTTTACCATTGCATACGTTATTCTGTCCATTGAGGGCGTGCTTCCTTTTGTATTTTGAAGAGTATTATTGAATTCCACTATATTTATTTCAGAACAGAGAAGACTGTCGGAACCATCAAAACTGTTCAATTGGTTAATAAAATTATTCTTTCGTGAAATGATAGTATCTTCATACCTCCCATTAGATCCGACGGAACTCCATACTTCCGCAAATTTGTTAGCAATATCGAGTGGGTGTGTTAAAGTGGTATTTTCTTCGATGATCGTAGGAAAGTTGAAAGTCTTTTCTGACCTAATTCCTCTTACTCTGCTCCAAAGTACTCTTAAATCCAACAATGGGTTTAAAGAGTTTAGAAAATTTTCCCATGTTTTACGTTTTGCTATGATACATTCAAACTTTACTTTTGCGCAGGCTCTTCTATAATTTATGGAGTTTTGGATACTTCGATGTCTTAGAAAAAGGTTCCATGTCCTCTGTTTGATCATAACTAGCCCTGCAATGTACGTGTTAAACCATGCGGGAGATTTGTTGTCTTTTGGTTTAAAAGTTTGAGGTATGGTTTCGTTTGAGGCTTTTCGAATGATTCTCTTAACTTGTGCCGCTTCCTTATTTATATTCGAGGATTCTTCAAAATCGGGTAATAATAAAATAACTTTGTGCTGGAAATCCTTCCAATTTGCCTTTTCCACCAAAAATCTGGGTCTAAAATGTTTTTTAATCTCACTGGTATTATCACTTATTATTATAGGATAGTGATCCCCAACCTCAGGCATGTCCAACGTTGTCCAGAAAAGGTGTGGTGCTAGATCTGCACTGGCGATAGTGACGTCCACAGATGTTAGTGTGTCTCTTGTACTTAGGAGTGTTGGAGAACCATTATTAAGGAAAACGAGTCCTTTGTCATCAGCAAATTCTTCCCATAGTGTACCACTGGCCGAAAGTGAATGCGATCCCCATATTGGATTTTGCGAGTTCAGATCGCCCAATACTATATGGTGTCCATCATTAAAACTGTGTATGCTCGTCAATATACTGGATGTGATAATTACATCATGTTCTCGATAAATATTAGTAATGTGAAGTTTTTTATTCCCATTGATCGTTACGGTTTGATAAATGAGGTTCCCACACGACACAAGGTGTTGGTCAACCTGTATATTTTTCCTTATTAAAAACATTATTCCAGCTTTAGCGTACTGGTAGTCTTTGTTGTGATGATATATGTTATAACCGGGGAGATGTAAGAGATGCTTGTTTCTTTCTATTATGTGGGTTTCTTGTAAGGCAACTATAGTAGGTTTATGTTTGGCCACTAAAGTTTCCAATGCATATTTATGGGCAATGAAGCCCTGCACATTCCATTGCAAAATTCTGATGCTTAAACCGATATTCATTAAAAAGTTGTAGAGGAGAAAAAATAAATAAGTATTTTATAATTATTTGTCTTGTGTTTTAGGCATTGTTCGTTTTAGTGTTTCTGGAGTTATAAGTACTTCTAAATTAGTGTATTTTTTATAAAGGCTATTAATATAAGCGTCATCTGGGTCATCCGAATTGGTATTGCGTTTAGGTGGGGTTTTCATATCTAATGTATTGCAGGAGGTAAGATCTATTTCTTCATCCATAGGTATATTGTTTGAGGTTGTGGGTTGTTGATTATGATTTTGTTGTTTGTTAATTGTTGAGTTTTTTGAGGCTTTCGCTTCTTTTAGATTTTCTTTAATGTTATTTTCTTTCTTTGCTTGGTATGTTTTGTTTGTTGCTTGTTTTTCTGTGTCCTCATTGGAATTGTGGTAATTTCTTTCTTTCGTTGATGTCAGTATATCGGTATTTTTTTGATTATTTGTTATTGTATTCTCTTTTGCTGCCATGGATGCATGTTCCATGTTTTTGTTGTTGTCTGCTGCTTTGACTTTTTGTAGGTTTGATTGATTTTGTGGGACACCACGGACGGCGTCGGAATAAGTGATCTTCTTTTGAAAAGTTTGTATTGTGTGTATAGATGGGTTGTCGTTAAAAACTTTCCATGCTTCTCGCACGGTGCATCTGCGGTCTGCTTTTATTTTGTTGACCGATTTATGTTTTACGAAAGTTGGACATAGTGAAGAGTAGGATGTGTGGGTTTCGTCATTACAATTTACACAGAACTTGCGAGGACATTGTTCATGGGGGGGATTTATATTGCCACATTCTCCACATAGGGAAATATTTTTACATCTGTTCTTGGTATGTCCCAACTTTTGACAGTTAACACATCGCATAGGGTTCATAATATGTTCTGAAACTGTACATTTTTCCCATCCAATACATATTTTCTGTGGTCTTCTCAAACAGTTAAAAGTTACAATTGCCGCACCGGTTGGTACAAAGTCATTACCATCACGTTTTAAGATATGTTTAATGTCAGAAACGTTTGGGTTTTTAATTCCAATAACACCAGCTGACAGTTCTTCTTGTGTCATTTTGACAATACGTCTGGAGAAGATTCTTCCTAGAGTGGAGTTTAAATTGTTATGCAGACTTATCTTCACCGGTACAATATCAATATATTTTGCCCTAATAAACTTGTGAGCTGTATTAAGATCTTTTGTCTTTATCATTAAGTCTCCGTTGCGCATTTCCGTAACATCGATGTAGTCAGTTGATATGTAATCAAGCCCTTTACCTATTTGAAATACATTATATGCCGATAATGGTTTTGGTTCAATGTTCGCAGCTTCTGGTAAGGCAGTTGCTACCAAGTAGCGTGGCAAATGTCGATCGTCAATGACATCATTGTTCAGTATTGCTTCTGTTTCTTCAAGACGTTTTCGTTTGTTTTTTTCTTTTTTATATTTTCCGTATCCCGGGTCTAGGTCCTTGAACCTATTTCTGTACGGGGACACGTCCCCCTCCATAATGGAAGTCGAATTAACACTTCTATCTCACTTGATTAGTTTTCCTCAAACTTAATAGGAAGTAGAATATACAAAAAAAAAATTATTCGCAGCAGAGAATAGAACCACGAAGGCACAAAAACAACTATCAAGTCTTTGATCAATTAACCGCTATGTCACAAACACGTGTTTACTTGGCGATTGCCTGTCAACGACTGTGCAATTAATTTTTTTTTTTATTTTTTGCTGTGTCAGATATTCGCCAGAGAAATTAGTCTCCGTTTTACTTTTTTTTGTATATTATGTGTTGCATACAACCAAAAATCCACGTTCGAACTTAAAAGTAATGTAAATAGTACAAATTTGAAAAAAAAAAAATAGAACAAACAAGGCTACCAAATAACAAGTAATATCAAAGCTAAATAGTTTACAAACAAATTAAAAAGAAAACTTTTGTGAAGACAATTCAACAAAAATTGATCATTTTTTAAACTTCAAAGATGTTTTATTTATTGACAAATTAAACAAATAATAAAACAAATTTATTTTTATATAAATTTAATTTATATTATTTTTTGTTTATAATTAGTGTTTGTTTATAATAACAATGCCAACCAACAGTGTTCTATGCTAAAGATTTTACTACTAAAAATTATTAAAGAAAAAGTTTCTTAAAAACCATTTCGGGTTTGTGTTTTTTTTATACATACTTACATCAAGGAGAAAACATTTTTTTCATTCAACTAACCTATAATCTCGCTTTTGTTATTTTTTGACATCTGTTTTATTTTCTTTATGTATAGAAAAGAAATTTCCATAATAACTACACAATAGAATGAATAATTAACACTACCGTTATCAAATAAGAGCAGAAGATGAATGAATGAGTGGGTATGCAAAAAAAAAATTAACTTAATAAAACTACAATCTTGTTTAAAATTAATAATATTTACAAACTTTTGTAAAGTTTCATATTTCATTAAAAACTACATTAAATTAAAATCGAGATGAAAAAGTTCAACAGATGAGCGTGAATAGAAAGAAGTACAATGTAGAGTGATTGATGTTGGAAGAGTCCGGTGGAGGAGGGTGAGGTAGGTGCATATACAACAATGTGGGCGATCGATGGCGGATGACAAAGCGTATAAAGTAAAATGTGCGTTATGTTACGTCTCAAAATCAATTGATAATAAACAGTTTAACAAATGTAAATGTAAAGTTTTATACATTATATAATGAATGTGTTAGTATTTTGCGAAATAAAAGAGAATTAAAACAAAACAAACCTTAACTTAAAATTAGAATATAGTAAAGATAAAGTGTAGCAAAACATTTTTTAAGGTTCAACCTGTTGTGTACCACTGTTGTTGGCTTTTGTTTCTTGTTTTAGTTGTTGTTGTCGAATTGCAGACGTTACTGTTGTTTCGGTTAATCTGGCTTTACTATTTTTTGCTGTTGTCGTTGTATTTTCTGCCTCCAAGTGATTGCTATTCATTCGTGCACCCGTAAGCGCTTTTGTTAAAATTGTTGGTGTGGGCGATTCATTAGCTACCATTGTGGCCGTACTTGTTGCTGTTGTTGATGATGACGTCAAAGTGGCTGCTACCACTCCATCTTCTTCGATGTATTCTATAGCAGTGTTTTCATCGATTTCAGTCACTAAATTAATCACAAAAAATAAAAAAAGAATAAGAATATTGTACAAATAACTTAAGATAGAGAGGAGTTCTAAATCCGAACTCTGGACTATTCAAAAACAGAAACTAATGATATAGGTGAGGAATAAAGAATATTAATGGAAATAAGAGAGCGGAATTTAGTTCAGTTTGAAGGAACGTGTATCTCCACAATGTGAAGTGGAGGGTTATAAAAGGTAACCGAAGCGCCCCGGTAGGCGAGTTGGTAGCGTGCTTGCTTATCAGCGTGGGGGTTGTGGGTTCGATTCCCACCAGAGGCTTTGGTCTGTCGCTGCAAAAATCTAAACATATGGTCTGTGTCACCCGGTTTACCCTTGGACCCAAAATTAGAATATAAATTTACTTTGTATTATAATTAATAATAAATAAATAAATAAAAAATAAAAGGTAACCTTTGCAGAAAGCAGTATTCGAAGTAGCTAGAAGAGACGTGCATTTAATCCTGAATAAATTACAAATTGCAGTTAGTTCTTACTCCTCTACTATCCTCCGTTGATTGAGGGTTTGAAAATCTACATAGAAAAACTGGAGCAGTATTCAAAATAGGACAAGGAAGGAGTAGCCTTATTTTTTGTTTTGATTGTAATTGGCGTTGTTGTGCAAAACACGCAAAGATTCGGTACAACATATACAAATACATTAAGCGTTCACTTAAAAACAGGACATACAATATCTTAAATAATGTAGCGTCATATGAAACAAAAATTCTAAAATTTCACTATTTAAGACTATGGTTAAACATAATTGAATCTGTACATTTGTAAATTATTTTCTGCACTCTTCACTTTATCAGAATGAATGGGAAATACCTCGGAAATTATACTGTTTTTGTTGTTGTTGTAACAGTTCTGCTGCTGTTGCCGAAAGTTTTTGTCTGCGACAGCTGTATCTACTGTTTTTGTTGTAGGTCTTGTCGAATAATAACAGCCATTTATACATTTATGAAGAAGAGATTTGTACACCTTTCAAACAGAAAATATACATATATGAGACTATTGAAAAAAATCCATAAATTCCAGGTGTTCTTGAAAATCGACATGAACGACAAGTTTGAAAATCAAGCACCAGTCTTTGACTTCTGACTCAAATATAATTATAAATGTCTTATCCTATTCTGTTGAAAACCAGGAAATAAATATAAACAGCGTGTCAATGATTTTCCGATTTAAGCCTGTAGACCTGTATTTAACAACAATATAATTTAAAAACACTTACCTATTGTTTCGTCAAATCCGGCATCAACTTCACATTCTGTATGTTGTTGATCACGTTGCTCTTGTTGATGATGCTCAACAGCTGTGGACTGATCTGTTTGGTGGGTCCGATCTAAAGACTGTCCTCTTAATTTTGTCGGCTTTTGATTGCCAACAATCGATATTTGTGAATTGTAACCATCAATGCCGTCATGTTGTTGATAAATTTGCATATCTAAAAATTTTGGTTGATCTTCACTGGGCTTTTCCGTTGCTAAAGATTCGGAGTCGGACGAAAGGTGTTCCATATTGGATGAAGGCAATTCATCCTCATGTTCTTCAACAATGACATCATCATAACTATCAACGACTATTATATTATTTGTATTTTGGGAGGGGTGGTGGTGTCCTTTCGTCTTCAATTCTATCAAATCATTATTTAAACGTTTATGTTTATTACTGCCGCTCGTTGTCAAAGTACTCAAGGACAGCGAGGAGTTAGATGTGGATGAAGATGTAGACATGGTCCTTTTTTGTTTATGAGTCATGTGCTTTTGGTACTGGGTCGTGTTATTGTTATGGGCAGCTGTTGTAATAGCTTGATCCAATTCCATTTCCCAATCGGTGGCTCCCAGTATAACAGTTTGGTGGGCGGCTGTTGTGTTCGGCTGGGTTGGTTCGACAATGATTGGAGTGGCAGAAGTTATTGTATTGCTATTACTTTCAATTATATTGCCGGGTAATACTGTTACAGTTTCTGCTGACGATACCTCCACTCCCGGATCCATTACAATTGGCATGTTTAGTATGTCCAGTGGAGCATCTTCGTTTATCAACGAATTGCTTGCCTCCAGCTTTTGATTAAGGTTATCTTTCTGAAGGTTGCCTTGAGTTTGTATTGATGGACCCAAAACGACTATATTAGTTTTCGGGCTATTGTTGTCCGGAGAACTGACCATTTGTGCATTTGCAGATGACTTTAAGAGCATGTTATTACTCATTTTCGAAAGGGTTACTGGTCTAACATTAGTAGCTGCCGAAGAGGGCATAAAAATCATATTGCTTTTGCCTGTCAATGTTGACGTCTTGGTATTCAAGTTGTTAACCGTGGTGTGAATAGTTGTTGTTCCAGCGGGAGACCCCAAAGGGGCAGGGATGATTTGTACTTTCTGTATTGCTATACGCTGGCCTCCACCGATGGACGTTGTCGATCCTGATGTTGTGCAAGTACTCGTCAATATTTTATGTGGCAAAGTGGTAGTATTCAATTTCATTTTCGAACCATCTATCAATCCACCTTGTTGTATGACGACTTTTCCATTAGGAGATTGGCAAATTTTTAAACTTGTTCTCGCGATACTTGAAGTGGGGGGTAAGACATTTTTAAATGTATTAGTTGAGCATAAAGGACTTCCTGATGTGGATGGAGTAACATTCATAGGTGTTAATTTGACATTACTTATGATAAGGGGAGCACCTGATGCTGTGGTGGGGGATTTTGAAGTGGAAGTGACCGCCACTGAGCCTTTTAATAAATGAGGAGGTTTACGAAACACTGCTGCTCCGGTGCCCAGTGTGGAGAAAATGGTGCCTGTAACCGTGACTGGGGTTAAATTACTTGTACTGGTATTCAATACCACTGTCGAAGGAAGATTTTTAATAATAGTAGTGCCAGTTGTCGTGGTAGATGTTGTTGCTGTTGACGATATACCCGGAGTAGTAGACGAGCCTCCTATTACAACCGAAGAATTATTGATTGGTGAGTTAACTGTGTTTTGATTACTAGAACCGGCTAAAACTAAAGGCACAATTTTTGTAGTCAAAACTTTACTTTGTGTTGCAGTTAACGAAGAATTGTCAGTTGATAGAACGTTAGCACCTTGGGTGTTATTCTGTATTTGTATTACGGCTGGGGCTGTGTGCAACGGAGAAGCGAATGATGAGGCACTATTAGTGGGATTACTGTTGCCCTGTGATGTTTCAACAATATGCAAAACTTGACTTTGTGTGCTGGCTACATTTGCCAGCTCATGTAAAGCTCCAGCATTTATTGGTGAGTGAGTAAGGTTGGTAATTTTTTTATTGGTAGTGGGAGTCATTTTAGCACCTGGAGCTATTAACGTAGTATTTACAGCCCGTAATTTTGTTGCAGCTGCGGAAAATTGTGGTAATGTCATAATTTGTGGCTGTTGGCCCGATGCGTTGGACACCTGTATAATGTGAGCAGCAGATGTATTGGGGGAAGCGAGGGCGCTTGTTGTAGAAGGGTTTTGAAGATTTTGCAGACTCACGATAGAACCTGGTGCAGTGTTGACCCCCGGTTGGCGCTCCTCCACAATGTACTTTTGCACGGGCGTGGTCGAGATCAAAGATTTTTCCGAAGATTTATTCACAGAAGGAGACGCAGAAGATAAAATAGTGCCTAAACTAGTTTGTAAATCATGCGAGGGAATAACAGAAGAGGTGCCAGAAACAGAAGCGGAGGCAGGAATAAGGTTGGATTGATATTGATTCTGGTGCAACTGGTGCAATTTGTTAAGATTCTTTGAGATATCACGCTTAGAAGCTGCTATTTGTGGCGAAGAAGATACCGAAGACGATGATGACAGTGGTGTTATTAGTGACGTTGGAACAGAAGAGACAGGATGTGGATTAGATGAAGACAATGCATGCAGTTGGGCTTGTGCCACTGACGCTAATGCAGATTGTTCATCCATTAAAAGCTGTTGAGGTGGCTGGTGCTGTGTGCCATAATTTACTATTTGCATATCAAATTGTTGTTGTGTATAATGATCTGAACTTGTAACAGGTTGTGTTGTCAAGTCGATATGCATAGGGCTTGGTGAAAACGTTTGTGTCTGCGGATCGGCCATTTGCATCTGCTTCAAAGCCAATTGCTGCTGTTCCATTTGTAATTTCTGATTAGCGCGTCTACCGCTTTTAGCGGGTGTTGCCTGCCTCTTAGAGGAAGACATTGCATTATTGGCTGCAGCACTTGCCGCGGCAGCGGCCGCAGCAGCCTTTTTAGCCATTTTTTGTTTTGTCAACTGCTGTTGCTGATGGAAAAAGCGTTGTTTTTGTAGATGTTGATTATTTTGATGTTGCTGTTGCGCAGCTGCCTGTTGCTGTTGTTTACGTTCATGACCACTGGATGGCGGTGCTACACAATTTGTTTGGGGCGAATTCGCCGTTATATGTGGATACTGCTGCCGGTGCGCATGGTTGTGATTCTTCTGCGGAGAATTTTCACTTGTTGCCCGCTTTTTGCCAGCCCCAGTGCCTACAGTCTGGTGTTGTTCATTTATATTACGCTTAAGATTCTTCTTTGTACCGGATGGTATTTTGGGTACTTTAAACTGAAATAATAGAGAAAAAATAATTTAATGTTAAATTCCGTTAAATCTGATCAATCTCGTCATATAATCTCCAGTAATCCCGATTATTTGTAATAGTAATCAATTACTAATCAAAAATTATTCAGTATATAATGTTATATTGGCATTCGGATTATTTTTTTTATTTTTTTTTTTTGTAATCTCCAGTAATCCCGATTATTTTTAGATTACTTGTAATCATTACTACACCCTTCAAAAATTATAATCTAATTACAAATTTGATAGATTACTAATCATTACTTAACAGCTATGATTAGATAAGAATTGATTTAATTAGAAGACGTTCACGAAACTGCAGATCTGCAGAACCGTGTATTGCCAGACATCATTTCAGTCCCTCCGAGGAATTCGAGTTATTAATATGTTAAGATATGTCCAGATGTATTGTCAGAATTTTGGGGGAATTCGAGATATTATGATGTTATGCCCATTGTTATGCCCAGATGTTTAGTTAAGCCCATTGAACGTTATTTTAAAAAGATAACTTTTTGTCATTTAATCTGTTTGCACCTTTTTTCAGCAGTTGTTCAATCTTGCGGAGATGTTACTAAAATGTTTTTTTTTATATAATACGGGCATTTCTTTAAAAAATGCCATGTTATACCTTCTTATCTGAACTGGATGTAGCACCTCATTATTAAATCTATTCCAATGGCCTCTTCATCTTGATATTTCCACTGTAGTCTTAGTCGACCCTGTCTATTTAGTAGTTTTCGCCTATGATCTTTATATAGCGGACCCGAGGTGAATAAATCTCGCCGGTAACTGGTTCTTCCTACATAGCCTGTCAGACAACGCGATACCTATCCAACAGTTGCAAGCATAAGTTTGGCCCTGTCCGCTTTCACAGCTGAACATGAAGCAGTTTCATCTTTTTACATTTCCGATTTCGAATATTTTCTACATTAGAATGATGAAGAAATTGCTGACGCCTGAGTCAATACTTACTACTGAGTCTGCTTACTTTTATGGTTTTTATCAATTAGTCTATGTGTAGACGAGCTATTCTTACTTATTTTGGGTTTCTCTTCGTAATTGTACGTAAACTATTAATGACGTCCTACAAAATGGTACGTCCTAGAAATTTGTAGACTCACTGACTGGGACCTACTGTTAAAAGCCAGCTCCGAACATGGTAATATCAAAAGGCTTACATTAGAAGCATAAGAATCATAAAATTGTTTTTGTAACCATCCAATGATGTTTTGAGTTAACTGAGTATGAGGGTTTTATTTTCTTTTAAATTCTTGAATTACATTTTCAAAATGTTTGTGGTTTTCTTATTCAAGGTGGCAACTCCATACCATACTACCAATTGTCGGTAATAAACCACATAATTTCGGCACCTACAAGCAATGTCCCTTTATTAGAGGCTGTTGCACTCATCACTATATGATCGGCATCTGAGAAAAACTATCTCATTTTATACGATTATTGAAATCCATGCAATGTGTATTTTGTTCATAGGGTATCATGTAATCTGTTATGTAAGAATATACAATAAGGAACGACTGTCGCAACAGCTTAGTCTTTTAGAGTAAACCGCCAATATATTTCGCGAAATGTCAACAAAAGAGTGCGTTTATACAAATGTTTCCATTTCGCGAAAATCTGTTGGTTGTGTGGTGAATTTAGAGTTTAAAAAAAAAACATTTTTGTATTCATTTTGGCGATCTTAGGAAAAACAAGAACAGTTACTGTGTTACAATTTGCAATGAATTGTGGAAGACGTTCACGATTCGTGGCATAATCGTATTATTCTGTTATTTTTATATATGTATATGAAATGATTTTTCCCAAAAGTGCTGAATCTGGCAACTCTTTTTCCTACCCGTTAACTATTATTTTCAATGGCATAAATACGACTCTGGTCTCATAGAAATGGTAAACAGTAGGCTATTGTGAATGGCTCTTGCTTAAAGAGAATATCACCACTGAACCTGAAAATGCCTATTAGAATTTCTAACAAAATGCAGGAAGAATATTTTCGCAGTACTCGAATAAAACATGACATTGCAAGGATGCAATTACTGCAACTGAATCAAGAGGAACGTTTAGATCAACTTATATAACACCGAAGTGTAATCAGATGTATATATACATATGTCACTCACCGGATCACTGGTTACTACATAGTTATTGCGTTCGGAAGATTCCGACGATTTTTGTAGTTCTATATGTTGAAGTTCATCCTTAACAGATTCACTGGTTTCAGCGGGATATGGTAGTTTAATGTTTTCATTTGCTGTTTCCTCAGCTACGTTGTTGGCAATCAACGCTAAGGCTGTATGAGGTGCCACACGTGGCAACATTGGATAAGGACGTCTACCCTCACGAGACCATTCTTGCCAAGTGTTAGGTCCAGAGATACTAAGACGAAAATAATGTAACGTTAATAAATATAAGCTGGTTTTCTTAAGAATGTTGGTTTATTCATCAATCTTACGCTTCTGCTATTGTAGCCAATTGCTCATCGTTGGCCACACGTCTGGCTTCTGCTCGATGGCGTTCATTAGATATGTGAAATATACCTCGTAATTCCTCCAACAGTTTGGCCTTGGTATCACTCAGACCTCCCTGAGCGCGAAACACACTTATCACTTGAGAATATGATTCCAGCTCTAAAATATAACAAAAACATAATGCCTCTAAATATCAAATCCACAAACTGTGCTTTTTGGGATTTCACATCATCCATAACCACATTTCATCCATTATATTCGTAGCTGCGTTTCACTTATTTTACTACAGTACCACTTTTTTTCATGCTGCGAAGTGTACAGCACACGAACGACAACCTACCAAGTCTCCGTAATATGCCTCGACATTCGTCCCTGGTCATTTGCAATGCTTGTGGCCACATAATGCCCGTGTTTGATGACTGTTCCCCTTAAGAAACTTGTACTTTATACACTTCTTCGTTTATTTAAATCGCCTCTATTTGTTAAAATTTGCAAATTGGAGCGAAATCTTTCGAAAAATTGGAAAAAATCCCACTACTGCTTCTTCGTTCGAGAGGATCCGCCATTAATGTTTATTTGTCAAAAAAAATTAGTGTTGTAGAAGAAAATACCAAATACATATTTATGTAGACAATACTTAGCCTTGCCATATCGAACGATTGCAGTTGCTCCATCACATTGTTAGTGATGTCGAAGGAAATACCAAATACTAACTGAAAACAAAATAAATTACTATGCCATACCCGACTAAACACTTACGTTTCATTTCATATTCATTTATTATTTACGTGTATATTAAGAATTTCTTCCATATCCAGCAAATATGAAAAAAAAGTAGTAGCAAATAGTTACGGATGTTCTATTTCTATGTTATAAAAACTGGAACATACTTTTATTTCAGTAGTTTATCTTTAATTTCCATAATATTCTTCATTTATTACAATTAAGTACCGGATTATATAATCGGTTTATAAGCTTTGAATCTGAGTTTGAAGCCGACTCAACTCAAAACGACGCCGTTACAAAACTTTCCGAAACTGAATATAGCTTTGAGAACGTTTGAAACCTAGTTTCAGCTATGTGGTACTTAAGCTGCCATCAGACGATATGTTTTTTTATATATGTACTGTGTATGTACACATCGTCTGATACGTGCATATGTAAAATACATATGTAATATTTTCGATTAGAGCGCGCATAGAGCGTAAACAAACATAACAAAACAGCTATTTTTGAAAAATACACATTAAAAAGTCAGCTTTTGTTTACGTTATGTAATACGAATATAGAATAGATAGAAAAAATTATCATGGGAAAAAACGACGATTTTGACCTACATACGGAATTACATATGGATACAAAAAGTGACAGTACATATGTAAAAAACATATGGCAGCTTTAGTTTAAAACAAAAAAAAACAGCAGATTTTGACAATACCACAGATGTCTGTAACAAGCAACGACGGGTTTTTCCCGACTTAAATCAGTGAGCAACGCAGAACACTTACCAAAAGGTAAAGTTTTACCGAATTCGAGTAAGGTCGTTGTATAAATCGCTTTTCATTCAAATCCACATAAAATTAATTGCCGTGCAACATTGGATTTGTTGCATAACTTGCAACGATTAATACACCTTGCTTATTGCCTAGAAAAAGTGACAGTAATGGGTTGATTATGGATAGCAACATAACTTCACTTGGCAACACCACTGAAATACAATGTTTGTCACTTGACCATCCCAATATCAATATCGGGGACATTATGACACTCCAGAAAGTGTATTTAATTCTATTGACCATGTTCTCGGGATCTTAGACATTATGACAAATGTCTATGGACGTTAAGACACTTTCAAAGGGTCTTACGGTCCATAAGCATTATATCCTTGGATATTGTAACATGCCGACGTATGGACAATGAATTCTTTGTGCGATATAAAAATCCAATTTATTTCTGTTTCGTTTCGTTATTCGATTTATAAAAACAGGCTATTAGACTTTAGAAATTCATACATTTAGTTCTGTTGAACTTTCATTCCAAAAATAATCATGTTTCACACAAGTTAGTGTTGGAACTGTTTTTTCAAATGACTGATATTTGTTCACCGTGTTAGAACAAACGGGGAATTTTTTACCAATTTACTAAGTAGTTCACAACATATTTTGGAAAATACCTGGCCGATATTAATTGTTTTGGCGCACATAACCTATAACTCCACGACCCTGAGGTTAGAACAGCTCCAAAGAATAACAAATCATTTGTGTTTAGTTTTTACTTTAATTCCCCACATGCATATATAACAACTTTACTTGATGTTGCTCCCGACTTTGAACCAACCCGTTCGATTTTCCGAACAACCTCAGCTCCACTGATCACATGGCCAAATACAACATGTTTATTGTCCAGCCAATCAGTCCTGGAAGTATATAAAATAAAAAACTATGATTAGTGTCTATAACATATTTTTCTAACAGTAAATGAAGATTATCTTCTATTAACTACTAAAAAGTCCCGAAAATCAATCAATACAGTTCTGAATGGTATTCAAATGTGTATGGAATTTAGCAGATATAAATCCAGTGAAAATGGAGTTTAATCATAGAATACTTGAGTGAAAATATTCTTCCTGAATACGGCTGACAAAAAGAAAACTACTTACTTTGTGGTACAAATAAAAAACTGAGAACCATTTGTATTTGGACCTGAATTTGCCATGGACAATGTGCCAAACCCGTTATGTTTTAAATTAAAATTCTCGTCGGCGAATTTTTTCCCATATATTGATTTTCCACCCGTTCCATTGTTGTTTGTGAAGTCTCCCCCCTGACACATCTGAAAGTGGACATAGTTATTAGCATGTGCAGGCGATCTATCCGCATTATACATACAAACTCCGGTATAACGCGATGCAGACTACTGCCTTTGTATCCAAAACCATGTTCATGTGTACAAAGAGCTCGGAAATTTTCTGCGGTTTTGGGCACTACATCTGCTCTCAGTAGCATAACTATCCGACCGACATCACTGCCTCCGACCCGTATATCGAAATATACCTGTGGGTTTCGTTTTTCTCCTTTCTCGATGACAGCTGGACCGCTAGAAGGTGTTTCTTTCGGCTCCACATCATCCGCAGAGGTTTGTTCGGTATTACCGCCTTCTTGACCACCATCCGGATTATCCGCAAGAGTGGCGCCAGCATGTTTCTGCAGCCAATCATCATCTGCCCAAACTGGTTTGTAACTTCCTTCTTTGATTCGTACAGGTTTTGCTAAATTTACACGTATTGTACGTCCACATAGTTCAGCGTCATTCTGCAGAGTCGTAAATAAATACAGTTCCTGTAACAATCTTGGAAGTAAGACGATAACTTACCATGTTATCTATGGCCGCCGCGGAATCTTCCGCTGACTCGTATTCTATAAATGCGAAACCGCGGTGTTTTTGTGTCTCATAGTCTACCGGCATTTGAATATCGGCTATGCCACCAAACGGAATAAATGCATCGTTTAACAATTTCTCATTAACTTCGTCAGCCAAGGATCCCACATAAATAGTACGTTTGTCATTAGACATTTTTATTTTTCATATTTCCCTCCTTCAGTCGAAAATACCTCCTTTACTTTGATTGTGGTGTGGGCAGAGAACCGAGACGATGCATTTTGGACCGCGGTGGCTGGGAGGTCGAAAATTTAGCTAAACGGCGGCAGGTTAGACCAAAACAATTTGAGGAAATTAATTAAGTGGCAACACGAGCGGAATAACAAGTTATCCCCACACGGTTGAGAAGGCGGGATTGAAACAAAAAGAGAATAATAATAAGTATAGGGAATCAAAGAATACGAATTGGTGGAGAAGTACCGGGCAAGAATATACAATAGGGGTTCGACGAAAAGACACAAAATAGCCGATGCTTCATATTGTAGTCTTTGGAAATGTTTCTAAAATATATCCTTTAAATAATCCGTCACTCCTCGCTACAATATAACAAAATAGAACAATATATTTCTTACAGAAAAATTGTATGTTAGTTTCAGCCGATTTGAGCTATAAGCAACGACGGCCGCGCAACTATGCTAACAAAATTATTACGTTACACACAGTCGATAACCAGAATTAAATTTTCTAAGCGCCCTTTACTCGATCAAAATGAAATATGACATCCGAAACAAAACCCTGACATACAACAAACCCGAGAAAACACAAATCGCATAAAGGTGGCAGCATAGAACCTGTGTCTCATGAGGTGGATTGACTAATCAATGTATTTGTCAATGAAGAAGAAGAAGTTATTATTGTCAGAATTGTCAAATTTACGAAGAAAAATAGGAAATCAACAATGAAGTTATGATAAAATATCCGATAAAAAATCAAAATCCGTGTAAAAAAACAAGAAAAACATGTCCAGCAATATGTTTCGTACAGCAAAATACAAATTTGACATTACCGAAGTTACGAGAAAATTATTCGTCTCCTATCGCCGGCTTTTTGTTGTGTTGCTGAGTCTTTGCGTATTTTTCTATATATTACCACCCATCTTTCGTTATCTGTTCATGGGTGCACCGGAAAAGAAAGGTTTGTTGGTTTATGGGTTAAACTGTTGTAGTCTAGATTCATTCTAAATATCACCATTGACTTGATGATTCGCATTTATTTTTCGTAATCACGTTTCGTAGAAAATCCCTTTCTCCCGTTAAGAATGTGACAAGGATTTCCTTGAGTACCCAGGATATCCGGCTTAAGAATATACTTACATAAGAGTAAGTTTGAAAGCATAAACTGCATTCAATACATTGTCCGTATTTGGAACGTACTCTGGTTTGCTGTAAGTCCGACTGAAGGACTGTTACAAAGTTTTTTTTTAATTCACGCACAACAAAATGTTCGAATCAAAGCTCCAGTTAGGAGCGAATTATATTAAAATGGTGATATTTAGAAAAGCACAACTTTACATTTTTTTCTTTCATGTTCTCAGTCTATAGTATATGTTTAAGTTCCATTGAAATATATCTCTTTAAGATCCTCTAATGCAGTGCATGGACGATCGTTTGACACCATTCTTTTTGCAAAATTTTGAATTTGATGCTAATATTCGTCACGTACCTCCATTCATCGATGAACGCAACATAATACCGTATGTTGGTAATGGATACATCGGTTTGGAAGTGGCTCACGATGCACCAATGAACATAAAATATGGACGTGCTATGCATCTACCAACACAATTTCACCCGGTCGTGTCTGTGTTGCAAACAGATGGAGCCGGACGAGAAGCCACTGTTGTCGAGTACTTGACTGGTATTGCTTGGAGGTGAGTTATTGAATATCTAGTTATTGAAAAAATATTGTTATATTTTAAGTTACTGATTTATGACATATGCATACAAACATATACATCGACACAACATTAAACTCAAAGATAAAAAGATTTGATGCCATTATATCAGTGCAAAAGAAGGCGTTGAATGATGATATACAACATCATTCGTAAGAATTGCAATTTAGATCCTCAAGACATTGTCAATTTTTACCCTTGGATTTCCTAAGATATAATTATGAAACAGTTCTAATTCTAATTGTATGGTGACTTCAACATTTCTTTAGGGTTTTGATCTTTTAGCTTTTTCATGTGCAGTCTAATTATTACTTTTTCTTTATATCATTATTTACGCTCTTTTACGTTAAGATACTGAATCTGGCTGTAAATTTCTATCATTCTTTACCAAATTAACTGTCACACGTTGGCTGTTGATATTTATCTGTAGCTTATCTTGTCGATAATTTCTGGATTAAATCGCTTCCATCAGCATTTTCTTAAGATTGTATAGTTTTAATTTGACCGACGAGGGAATATTTCGATATTTTAGAACCATATAAACCTGTGACGATTATTAAGATTATTATACAATTTTTTTATTTTATTTATTTTTCAGGTTCCAATGTTTCTCCAACATGTTCGTTTCTTATTCTTATTATGCACATCGTACACATCCAAGTGTTCTTATGCAAGAAATCAAAATCACAAATACTCGTAACACCATGGAAGAAGTAGAATTAATATTGCCACGTGTACATTTTTCTTCGCCAAACACACGATCTATTCAATTGGGCTCTTCGGAGACCATAAAAGAATTTCAAATTATCACTGGAACAATACACCCCAATCCAGAAGATCCGTCTATAGTTATCGTTGTGACCGTTGTTATGCCGCAAGTAGCCCGTAGTATACAATTGAAGAAACGTGGCAGTATTAAAATAGAAATACCCATAGCTGTACACTATTCAAAGCCTCTAAAAAGAGAAAACGAGCAACTATTAACAACCTCGACGGAAGAAACCGTACAAAAGGCCACATTAGCTATGACCAAGGTTCTACAAAGCCTACAATCAAAAATAGAATCTGCTAGTACAGCTGTTCACAACTTCCGTCAGGCCCACATTAACGTTTGGTCAGATCTCTGGGCTACCGGTTTCACAATTAGTACATCAAAAGCAGAAAATAGCTTGAATGGTGATCGCATTAATGCTACCATGTATGCTGTCCTATCTCAAACAAGGAGTTATGAATTTGAGGAATTTGTCTCAGTTTCTGCACCCTCAAAACAGGAAATTGCCAAAGCTCTAACATACGCTGAAGGTTGTTATGATTCATATCATACACTACAAGCTGACAACTTATGGTTGCCTATGGATTCATTGGATAATCTAAATAAATTAGTCTCGTCGTGGATGCTAACACTGGAGAAACAAGGTTGCCACAATCTAATACGTGCTGGCTCGTCTGGAGTTATACAGGCTATGGTTTTAAGTATTGGTAGTTTTCGTTTTAGCAATCAGCATTTGGAATGTAATATGCATCCAAAATATTTACATCGTGATTTTCATTTTCGACGCTTGAATTACGGAAATCGCACCCATGTGAATGTGACAATAACAGTGACAGAGGATAATAAGGCTGTTATAAATGTGGCATTGGATCGTTCAGATCGCAGTTATTACGCTTGTGATGGCGGTTGTATGGATGAGCCAGTTTTGTTAACGTAAGTTGAATTATATGTTTTTTAAAGTTAATTTTGTAAAGTTAACATCACAAATTTATGTTGGCTGTAGGCACAAATGTCTTACCGATTTAGTTATTGAACATTTTAAGAGAAATATACTTTGTTGTATTAATTATACAAAAGAACAATACTAGTTGTAGAATAAACTACCGAACGATGAATTCTGCTAATTTTGAGAGAAATAAGTAATAATAATGCATCGAACTTTGACTAGAACCGTATTAGTCTTGAAATAAAGTACGATTCTTTCACATTTGCCAGAATACCTCCTATATATATGAAGAAGTTTCCAGACCAGTACAATTGTTGTTTACTACATCGTATTTTTCTATGAGTCTGGTCGTTCTGGGGAATTCCTTCGAACTTTACGTCGAATATTTGTATGCTGTCCGCAGAAGTAATCAAGTTGTACAACCAGTTGTAACAATGGTTGATTGAAAGTCAACAATTATTGAATTCAACTTCAGTTGGCGAACTTGGTTGGTACATTTAATTTCGTTATTTGGAATGGATTGTTGTGTATTGCTTGACATCAGCACATATAAAAATCGAGCTTTTTTTGAACAATTTCATCACGTTGGGCGCCAATTCCGTTTTTATTTGGGTGTTATTTCTGCTGTGCTTTTTGGACATATCCCCCAAAATTGTTTTGAGGATTATGTCCGATCACCCGTTAAATCAACATTTTTAAGTGTTACACACAAAATTAATATGCAATCATTTCCATAGCTGAGAATACGCTCTTTGTCATAGTGGCGGATAGTCCTGTTTCAAACTGAACATAATCGGATTTTTCATTTATTTTTTTCTATTAGACAAAACCGACGACAATTTCCCGTGAAACTAACCGAACCCTTGACCGCAATACTCTATATAACAGAAGACAAACAACATATGGTCGAGCTTCATCAAGCTATACATGTCAAAGAAGTGGTGGAAGGTATGCAGATCCATAAAAACATAATTTAAAACTATTTTTTAAAACACTCCTATTTCTCTATTATTTAGCGCCTGCACACGAACAACATGTTATAGCGTTACATAAACATGGTCATCAATTGGGAGGGCTGCCCACATTGTTTTGGGTGTCGGTATGTGCAATAATTATAGTATTCCATATATTCTTGTGTAAATTAATAATTAAGGAATATTGTGAACCTTCGGATAAATTAAGATATCGTTATAATAAACCGTGATTTTAGGTTCTAATGTTATAATTTGTTTATTTTAACAACCTAATACTTTACGCTTTTCCAATTTCCATTTAATTCGTAAATAAACAGTTTTGTTGTAGTAAATTTTACTTATGTATTAATATTTTGTTAGTTTTTACATAAACAAAAGAGAGATATGAAACTATTAACTGATCCATTTTTCTTAGCTTTACAAAGTAAATGCTCTTGTGTGTACTAGTAATAAAAACACACTGCAAATAAAATATGTATAGAAAAATACTTTTAAAATGTCTATTTATTTATATTTTTAAACAATTTAATTTAATGAAACTGTTATTTCGGTGCATATTCCTATAGAAAAATAAGTGCATTTGGGTCTTAAAAATTACGTTTTTACATTGCTTCCATTCACTTGGTGACTTCGTGCATGCCTTTAGCTAAATATTCTACATTTTTGCTGGTAACACCAGCCATTGAAATGCGACCGTCCTTGGTCAAATAAATGCTGAATTCTTTGGCCAACCTTTCAACTTGCTCGGGCTTCATGCCAGTATAGCAGAACATGCCAATTTGATTGGTGATGTGATCCCATGAGAGTTTGGAGCCATTCTTAATTAAATTGTTCTTCAATGTCGAGCGAACACCGATGATACGATCAGCCATAACTTTGACATCTTTGAGCCATTCACCACGCAATTGCTTATCGTTTAAGATTTCGGCAACCAAGCGAGCTCCATGTATTGGTGGATTCGAGTACAAAGCGCGAATTAGAATTTTAATTTGTGAAGTTACACGATCGGCTTCTTCTTTATTGGCGCATGCAACGCTGAAAGTTCCGGCACGTTCACCATACAGTCCCATGTTTTTGGCGAAACTTTGTGAAAGACAGTATTGATGGCCTTCGGATTCGAATATACGAATAGCTTGGGCATCACGATCGACATCGCCAGAAGCAAAGCCTTGGTAAGCCATGTCAAAGTATGGATACAAATTTTTTTCCTTGATCAATTTAGATAGTTCCAGCCATTGTTCCTTGGTGGGGTCAACGCCAGTTGGGTTGTGAGCACAGGCATGCAATAGTATAACAGATCTGGCCGGAATTTTCTATAAAAATGGTGGTAATCGCAAAAAATAAAACGTTAAGTTGTAAAATTAACTACATACGTTATGGTATATGAATATTCTTATCGGATAGATAACTCAATTTGTTAAAGATGTTACTATTTGTCTCTTTAGGAAAAAAAAATTAACCAACAAATTATCACTATTAACTACACTCAAGTCCGGCGACTCTAAAAGAAGAAAATATTCATTTATGGAATGTTGAATATGTAATATTTTCGAAACAAAATATTGTAGGTTACGTTTGAAAGGATGGAGCACCTCCACTCGGAGAGTATATAGTTAATAGTTGAGATAGATAGGTGTGAAAGGTAGAAATGGTTGTAGCGATATTATGCTGTTTATAAAAAAACATTTTAGTACTAGCAGAATAAAATTGTTCTTTTTGAATTGGTACGTTTTTGATAGATCAAACTTAGAATTTTTGAGATAAGATTTTGTAAAAATCCGAGAAAGTAAGTAATATCTATACTTACACTGATGTCATCTAAACATCCTTTGAAATCCAAACCACAAGTATTGGGATCATAATAACGATATTTCTTAATAGGTAAACCGGCATGCTCAAAAATTGGAATATGATTTCCCCACGTTGGGTTGGGAACATACACCTCACGATTACCATCCCAAAATTTACTCAAGAAAGCAGAACCGATACGCAAACTACCAGTTCCACTAATGCCCTGAGCGGTAGAGTTGCGCTTTTCGTGCAAAACCTGCGAATCATTGCCTAAAGCTAACTCTATAGCTTTATTGTAGAATTCGGGAATGCCCAAAATAGTGGCATATTCCTTATTCAGTTTTTTCGAAATAACACGTTGTTCGGCCTAAATGAGAATAAAGGGAAAACACAATTAATTACTTCATAAAGCGATTCGAATGATACAATTTTGCATACCTTTATAACACTTGGCAATACCCAAGGATTACCGTTGTCATCACGATAAGCACCAACACCTAAATTGATGCGGTTAGGGTTTGTGTCACGCTTGTATGCCTCGGTAACACCCAAAATGGCATCGGGTGGTCCCATTTTGACTCCATCGAACCATGACCTAAAAGTAAAATTCCATAACAACAAACAATTAACAAAGTGGTTTACACCAATACAAACGACACAAAGCAATTCATACTATACTATACATTTATCTGGTTAACAAACGCTAATGCCGCAACTTTCTCTGATTAAGTGAAACTTGGAATTTGCCCAGGTGATACAATAAGAAAAACTAGGTGTAATGATTAATCAAGTAATTAAACATAAAGATTTTGATCACAACGGTCATAATAATAAATTTTAAACAGTAGAGCTGATAAAAATAATGATTAATTTCAAAATGTAGTCTCAAATCCAAAAAATAAAGCTACGAATAAAAATTAAGCGGAATAAGGCCACACCAGAATGAGAGGTGCAATTTATCAATTTAATTTTACGTATCTATGTAGAATGCGTTTTGTTGCAGTAAATTGGAACGTGGAATCGGATCTAATAGTACTACAATGCAATTTCCACGACAGCTATATATTTCATAGTATTTGGCGAAACGTTGAATAAAAAATCAATATTTGCTGACATTCTATTAAATGAGATTACAACAGCTTATTTAAATCCAGTAATGATAATGATAAGAATAATTGTTAAATTTGATAGCAAAAATAATATGTGGTCGTCAACACAAAAATGAAAACATCTTGTGACGTTCATATTTATTTTTCCGGTATTTATTAAAAAAAACATTTTGATGCATTTTGATACTATATGTATGCACAAACTTAGAGTTAATCGTCTTTGAAGGCAAGAGATGAGTTTATAATAGCGTGGACTTTTGAAGAGGATTAGAGAACAGGATAACTCTCCCATAAATTTCTCTTTTTTGAATGGTATTCGTTTTTCATATTATGAGGTGTATAAAATAGTTGATCATACTTTTTAAATTTCATTATTCGCATGTATCTCGAATACTAGACGGATTATTGATATTTTGGATGTGTGTTATACATATACATAGGTGTATATATAAGCTGTGTATAAATGAACTGTATGTCCTAATCAATAATTGGGCGTAAGGCTTTAAATTACGAATCAGGAAATAATAAATGAAATATTTTCAAAGTAAAAACATCTGGCTACTCATCTAGCTCACTGATTTGACGGAAGTTTCTTAATGGAATGTTCAGGAGATATGTGCGTATGTTCTGAATGTTCATAAAATGAAGAGCTCTGCCTACTAACTACATAGAGTGAAAAATAAGAAATTTTAGGAATTCATTAAATTATTAAAAAAAATCATTTTTCAAATTTTCTGCACAAGGTAATATTTTTTAAGTAAAATTGCTGCATATTTGTAGTAAAGAAATTCAAAAATTTGGAGAGGCAGGCTACTCATAAATGTAAGTCCACTGAAAAACATTAGGGAAATAGAATTGGATTACACGAGATGAACAAAAAATCGATTCGGAAATCGCCATGGTTTGACCTGCCATTTTCAGGTGGCACTTGCCTTAGTGAGACGGACAAAAAGAAAATTGAATAAATAACAAATACATTTTAAAATTAATTACGTTATAATTTAAAAATAACAAACTTATTCTTACTGCCTAATGTCTCCGGGATTTATGTTCGACCATCGTACCAGGATGCGAACGTTGATTTGCTATGTGATAGTCGCACCCACAACCTATCCCACCATTATATATTACCACCACATATAACCAGTCGCCGGGTAGCTAAGACAGTATAAAAAAAATCCCTGCTAATACTATCAGAAAATTCGTTGCCCGCAGTACCCAAATTGGAAGGGATCCACAAATCCACTATAACAAAAGAGTTCGTCAATGAGAGGATACCATCAAAAATGTCCCTACAATTCTCATGAAGAGTTTTGGCGATACTAAGATTATCGGTCGCTCTTTCGAAGCGAACGCTATAGCCGCAGGAAGTTCAGCCGTGAAAATTCCAGTGTGGCTCGGTAATCGACTTTCATAGACGTATCTGAAGACGTATCTGTTAATTGGCCACGAAAGACGATGTTAATTCACCATCAGTATAGGGATCATTTCCGGCGAAATCCAACATAATTCCTATAACAAACTGCAGTTGTCGAATCCTTCTTGAAACTTAAGCCGTCATCAGTTAAAGTGGCAGAAACGCCAGAAAAAAATCCCAAAATGCGATCAATCGAAGATTTCGAATTCCTATGGTGTCCATGGTAATGAAGACCATGGGAAGGCAAGGCAATTGATTTACGTAGGTCCAAAACAATTACCAAGTGTTTCCAAAATAACGCCGAAATCAGAAAATACATCCTCAAACCGCAAAGCATTCACGCCAGTAGGTTTTCTCACATCGATGGACGTAAAGCCATAAATCGTGATGCCATGTAAAATGGTAACAAAAGCAAGAAACTATCAAATATCGATTGCCAAGACGAATGAAACTACATCGTTGTTCCTATTGCTAAAGACATGGAGTACTTATATCAGCTGAAGGTCTCATTTTTAATTAATAATTTTTCAAAAATTCCTTTCCCTGACAAATATCAAAACATTAGTTTTTCTTGGGAGAGAAAACTAACGAAAAATAGCATCTGCTATTTTATTTGTAACCAATACTTTTCGCCACCAAACGGAAGTTCGACTGTAAAATAGCGGAAATTGAGAAGATCTATCCGCAAATTCTTAACTTATTTGCGATTTGATATTTATAAATGTTAGTAAAACTGAATAGTTAACATTAATTCATTTTATTTTACTCAGATACAATTTTAATTGTCTCACTGGAGGGCGGCAATTGTTGTTATTAGTTTTGTGTTATTTTTGCAAAATCTATAGAATAATACTACATATACCTAGTTACTACACTTTAGTTGAAATACAAATATAAGTTTTAAAAATGAAATTATATTCACATCTGGATTTCACGCCGACCTGTGGGCATGAAATTAGCATAGTCGTGATGGCATTGTTAAAACCTAGCAAACTCCAATAGAGAAATCAGAAAATAAATTGGCCAGTGGAATCATATGGAATGTAAACAATTTTGGTGTTGTCAAAACTGACTATTCTACTAGTGTTTGTTTTATTTTGAATATTTTCTCATACGATGGCCAATATTGATCTAGAACCGGATCTGAAACCAATTATGAATTTTGGAAACCATCCAATGCACACATACTTTGATATATTCTTGTACGAATATATTTAATACATACATAAGTATGAACGTAAATATATACATACATACACCAAATCTCATTTATCCCCGAAATTAAATTGTTTTATGTACACGGATAAAACCAAGCAAATATACTAATTGCCAACGAACAGAACAAACAGGGGTTTTAGAAGCCCCTTTCCAAAATGTGCATGGAACGAACTACTTGTTGTTTGTCGTCATATTTTACACATTTTGGATGACCTTGCAATGAATGACACAACTACACGGTATGTTATCGTGGAGAAAAGCACATCCACTAGAAAGTCGACGTGTCTGTAAAACAAAACGCTCTTGGAAAATCACATTAGAACATTTCCTCATTGCAACCCGGTAAATAGGTATAAATATGAAATAAATAAAATAATTCAATACGTCAGAATAATAAATACTAATTTGTAATAAGATGTGAACATGTGCTTAACTAAGGAGAACTCTTATTGTAGACACTGTTAGAGTCCCTTGCAAAACAAATTAGTGTTTTATACCATTAAAGGTAAACTTACTTTCCACGTTGACTGCAAATAGATGTTGTTGTGGCTCCCAAAATACGATTCGCCGGTATAAATGTTTTTACGCAAATATTGGCCATGTTCAAATGAATCCAACAATTTACTTATACAAGATAATATATTTTTGTCTTATTTTGTTCCAACACTTTGACCATAGACGGAGCCCCAACGGAAAACGCAAGGTTCTAACTCAATAGACGTTTGAAAGAATACTAGCAGGAGAATTAAATTATTATGGTAAGATAATGATACTATAGGGTAGAGTGGGGGTAGTGGCGGATTTAAAAACATCTGCAGAGAAAGTTCACATCAAAGTCGATGTGCAAAAAAAGCTTATCAAAAGTTTTACAAATGATTGTGAATATTCAAGTTTGTCCACAGTGGTGACAAATAATAATGGAACACTGTAAGCCCAAAAACACAATTCATATAAAATAATCGAAAGTTGGCATCGGGTTGGCACAAATTAAAATTTTGCAATTTTCAGAAAAGCCGTTTCTCTCAGGCATAGCTGTTTTTTGACAGTAAAGTACATCAAAAAATAACTTAGAGCTGACAGGTATGTGTAGGTTTACCGCTTGAAAATGGCAAATTTGGGTAGTGACTCTTTAATAGAATTTGTGCGATGTGCTCGGTTAAATACGAACTTCCGTAAAATTAATATCCGATTCTATGATATAAATAATATATATAATAAATTATAAAGAACTTACATGCATGTATGCATTCGCCATTTTATTTCCAAATAATCCCGTTAAAAACTCTATATATTTGTAAAAAGTTTTAATTCTTGCCACATTTTTTTTAAAACTTTTTTTGTGGACAGACTTTTTTAATTTCGGGGTTATATTGCGATATGCACAATGTCGATACACATTAAATTTTAAAGTAGACTAAATAATGTTGTATGCTTTTCGCTTTTGAGGTTTGTGGTGTGCGGTCGGGCAAGCTGCAAAATTTCGCGGCCGAATCAATCGTTTAAATCATAACTGTGGAAGTACAGTACTCGCACATCTAGAACCACGTACCCTGGCATATGTGAGAAGCAAACCTAGTCATTTTAACACAAAAAAGCCCAAGTAAACCAACTATTTTTAATTATACTTATCTATTATCAACTAGACTTCAACGAATTTTCTTTTCCTTCTGACTATTTTACTAAAATGTAGTCAATTCAATTGAACTGACCAACCATATACTTAGTTAACATCAACTAAGAGTTAGTGTTACTTCACCTATGAGATAGTTGAAATCAACTAATATACGAAAATAGTATCTACTTTTGAGAAATAAAGAAAATTATTAATCTCCTTTTTAATGGCTTAAACCTGCACTGGTAAAATGTGTGAATAACTTTTTTTATAAAAATATTACAATATATAGCGCGCTTATCGAAAGACGACTGTATTTAATTTTCTCTTCGTCTTCTTCTTTTTTCCAATTCTCCTTTGTTCTTCTCCAATTCCCATTTATTACGTCCCTGCAGCTGTTTACCGGCCTCTTGCTCATATTCTACTTTATCAATTCAGTTCTGCTCCCATCCTTAATTTTTTCAGTGCTCCCAAGTTGGCGATATCAAAAAATCAGCTGCTTTTGTATTTGTCTTAATTATGGGTGGCGGCGATTTGGTGAGTTTTATTTTATTTATTATAATTTGGAGAAAACGAAAATTATTAATGTATTAAATATAGAATTCGAAGAAATCATGGCATCCTCATACCTTGAAAAATCAGGAGCAGGTTTGGAAAGCCGAACAGGCAAAAGCTCTGGAGGAGAAGAAACTGAACGACCTGCGTAGGGAAATACAAGAGGAAAGAAATATGGAAGAACTTAAAAGAGTTGGGCGGGAGAGTGGTGTTTTGGGTGGCATCCAAGAGGGGGACAAAAAATTGGATTGGATGTATAAAAGTAAGTAAGACTAAGATACCTTTTTAATGGTTTTAATATAAAATGATGTCGTTCACTTGTTTAAGACAGCCACGATCTGATAAATAGGGATGAATATCTATTAGGCCGTAAAGTGGACAAGTCGTTTGAAATGCTGCAAGCAGAGGAGCAGCAGAAGGAAAAGCCCAACTTGGTGGGTGTTAAACAACCATTGAATCATGTGGAACACGAATGTGTGCCCTTTTCCATAAGGGCTTATAAAAATCTTCAGATAACAGAACAGGTAGATCTGCAGCGAAAATTCATGGAGGATCCTCTAATGTTAATAAAGCAACGTGAAATGGAGTCTAGGCGAAAAATTCTTGAGAACCCTGTTAAACTTAAAGAGCTACACCGTATACTAAAAACGGATGAAAAACTGAAGAAAGTAGCAAAAAAATCCAAGAAATCCAAAAAAAACAAAAAGTCTAAAAAGAAGCACAAGAAAAGAAGCAAGTCTACATCATCATCGTCTGAAAGTCAATCGGAAGATGAAAGTGATTCAGATCTTGACAGTAAGTTGGCTAAAAAACTGAAAGGAGACATATTTGATGAAGAGGATATATTGAAAAAGGGAATCAATTTAACCAAGTTGTTGGATTCTAAATATGAAAAAATTTCGCAAGAACTAGACAAAGCTGCTGGAAAATCTAAGAAACGATCAAAAAAGAAGAAATCCAAAAAAGAAAGCGACAAAAGTAGCCCTGAGAAATCCGATGACGACGTTAGGAATCAAAACAAGAGTTATTCCAGACCAGAATGGAGGTCCAATTTCAGTAAAGACCAGAAATCTGAGACTGTTTCGAGAGAAAGAAACTACAGAAACCTAAAAGAGGATAGGGCTAGATATCCGATTAATACAAGTAACTACAATAATAAAAATATGGAACAGATACATTCGAGTTCTTCATTCAGGTTAAAAGGAAATTATCAGCAGCGTTCTAGACATGACTATAAATCACGTTCCAGATCAAATTCTGTATCACGAGAAAAGCCTGGCCGAATTAACGAAAATCGAACACATTCTTCTTATGGAAAACGTACTTTACAAAACAGATCCAGATCTGATTCTCGTTCTAAAGACCACGGGGGTCGTGCCGATAGGATCAAATCAAAATCACCAACAATAATAAGGAGCTATGGAAAGACGTCCAAACGTGTCTCCAGATCCATATCAAGAAATAAATCGCGTTCCCGTTCTAGAGATTTTGGCAGACGTACCAGATACTCACAGCAGTTGACTAGTTTGCAACGAAGATCCCGATCCAAATCACCTAACAGACGTAGAAGTAGATCACGTTCAGGAAATTATCAAAATCATAGTAGAAAGGAACAGAAATCCCCAAGACGATCACGATCCAGATCACAAAAACGCAAATCATCGCGTTCTCCACAAAGGTCGCATAAATCGTATAATAAAGAAATTTCGCACAAACCATCTTCAACTACTTCTACTCAACGCCCTACCAGACTGACGGAAGAAGAGAAGCAGGCCAAATTACGAGAGATGATGTCAAATGCGGAATGGCGCGAAGAGGAACGTTCACATATAGTGCGCAAACATCGCGAAGCCTATGCGCGTGAAGAGGAACAAAATAAATCACGTGAATTCGATAAAGATTTCCTCAACAAGGAAGTGAAGAAAGCCATGGCCAATCAAACATCAGTGGGCTCACGACTAAGAGCAAATTTAAATAATATTCAGAGGACCTCTTCAGCGATGGATGCTAATTTTGCAAGAAAATAAGAATTACGCCTGAAAAAGGTAATTGCGTTTGTCGCATTTAACGGTAGTGAAACAGCGAACTTTTTTCTTTTATTTCTATGTTAAACCAACAACTAAATAAATTTTACAACTACATTGTATTACCAAATATGATAAGGTGACTCGCCAAATCCAGTATGACGGCAAAACTCGATATCAAACGTTTTATTTCCAATTAAACTTGTGCTTAAACACACGCTTTATGTATGTATATTTCCTAATCAGCAGTTTGTGGTAAATTAGGCATTGCTTAGAGCCGCAACACCTGGCAGTGTTTTGCCTTCCAACAATTCCAAAGAGGCACCACCACCGGTCGATACATGAGAAACTTGGGATTCTGTATTCCACTTGGCACAGCAAGATGCAGTGTCACCACCACCAATGATGGAAACGCAACCATTTTTGGTGGCTGCTACAACACCGTCCATAAGACCTTTGGTACCATTGGCAAAGTTGGGGAATTCGAAAACACCTGGGGGTCCGTTCCAGACAATGATCTTAGCACGAGCAATAGGTACAGCGAAAGCGGTTCTGCTCTTGGGACCGATATCCAAGCCCATGTGACCATCGGGAATACCACTCTCAACAGTAGCTTCACTTACAGCAGCATCTTCGGCAAACTTGTCGCCACACACAAAGTCGACAGGCAAATGAAGCTGAACATTATTCTTCTTAGCCTTTTCCACCAAGTTCTGCACGATCTTTGAACCCTCTTCGTCGAACAAGGAGGAACCGATTTTCATGTTGTTCAATACTTTCAGGAAAGTGAAGGCCATACCGCCACCAATGATCATCTCATTGACCTTATCCAAGAGATTTTCAATCAATTGGATTTTGTCGGCTACCTTGGCACCACCCAAAATAGCTAAGAATGGACGTGGTGGATTGTCCAGAGCTTGTCCAAAATATTTCAATTCTTTGTTTAGCAACAAACCGGCAGCACGTTTTTCGAAACCTTCGCCCATCATAGAGCTGTGGGCACGATGGGCCGTACCAAAGGCATCATTCACATAGACATCACCTAATTTCGCCAAACTTTCGCGGAAAGTTTTAACTTTAGCAGGATCTGCCTTAACCTTGCCACCGTTCGCATCAACACCCTTGCCTTCTTCTTCCACATAGAAACGTACGTTTTCCAACAAAATGACACTGCCTTCTGGAGGATTTTTGCATTTCTCTTCGACTTCAGCACCAACGCAATCATTAATGAAAGTCACATCCTTACCAAGGAGTTTCTTTAACTCCTCTGCGACAGGGGCCATAGTGTATTTTGGGTTTTTGTTGCCGTCTGGACGACCCAAATGAGACATCATTATAACGGCTTTGGCATTTTTTGAAAATGCGTACTTAACACTATCCAACGCAGCTACGATACGTTGGTTGCTGGTAATTTTGCCCTCCTTAATGGGAACATTGAAATCGACTCTGAAATAATTAATAAAGGAAAAAATATGTGATTACAACGATGATGATTACAAAATCGAAATCGAACACCCCCCACCGACCACAGAAAACATAAAACAATATATCAACATTTACCTCATCAACACCCTTTTACCAGCCAAATCTAAATTTTCAATGCTTAATTTATTCAACGCCATTTTAATTAATTTAATGCTTTTTTCTTATGAATCTTCTTAGTTGCAAGCTAAAAAGGATATAAGGCTCGTCACAGAACTAGATACAAAAAATTAACTGTGCGAAAACTCGCAACAACCACGGCTGAATGTCAAGCGAAGGTCAGTTTAATCGCAAGCAATGCTGCCAAGCAATTCCGACAAAAAACAAACGACAATTTTATATCAGGAACATATGTTCGAAATGCTTTTTTAAGGCCTTTGTCCTATGCGTCATTGTAATAGATTTCCGTAGAAAAATCTAAAACAAATATATTTTGTTTGAGAATGCACATATGGCTACACAGCATAGAATTTACTACTCGAAATCGTTAAAGGCTTTGGTAAAACATACTTAGATCAAACCTTTAAATTGAAACAGAATTAAAAATACTGGCAATTTGAACACATTTTTCCGATCTATTAGGAGTTTATATCGAAAATTGTAGTAGATTTGTTGTCATCTGAACTTGTCCTACAAAGTCCTACAACGTATTTGAAAATATATAATAATATTGTGGGAGGTGGATATTCAGTTACTTAAATGACTTATCAGCTCCATCAATTAAAATTGTTTTTAGTAGTAAACTATATAAAATTTATGTAAAATTCAAGACCTCAGTCAACGAAGATTTCCGAGCATTCCTGAAAGCTCCAAAGAAGTCAAAATACATTGTAGTATTCAACTCAATCCACTTTTGCCGGAGTCGAAATCTATTAAAATTTACAATGGAAATTCGATTAACTAAAATCAATGCACAATAACTATTTACAAAGAAATACGTATTAAAATACTCTCAAACCAGGATTGAAAATTTGGACTGTTTATTTCTATACAAATTAGAATAAATTTGCTGACGAATCCCGGATTGAGAGAATGTCAATGTACAGTCCCAATAAAGCTGGTGCTAAGTTCGATGTTTCACTCTATATACAAAAATAACAAAAATATAAGAATTGGCTGAAAATGTTTTCAGTCTGATTTCAGTAGGCGCAGTTCTGTTGTAAATTAGGCGTTTTTAGAAAATGGTATTAAGGTAGGCAAAAATTACAAATGTTCCACTATGTCGTCGAATCTATTTTTGTCGTTTTCACCAAACATTACACTTTGGTCTCTTTTTATGCGGTTTTTTTTAATGCGGATTTGAATTTATGCGGTTTCTAAAATTGATTTTTTGTGATTTTGCTAAAAATGCTTATTTTGGCAACACTGTTACTGTCTTTCAGTTTTTTTAGTGTGAAAGAGACAGATGTAGTGGTTCGTGGTGAGTTGTTGCTAATTCGGTGATTCCCATTTTAGTTTTGTTTGCGCAACAAGACGCATACAACGGTGAGAACTTTCTAATTTATGGTTGTTGATTGAATCATTTCGATATTTAGCAACATCTGAACATGTAAAGCGGATCAACGTTTAATGCAAACATTGTAATATTTTAAGTAACACTTAGTTTTGGACTTTTTCTGCGCTTTTTGAAAGGTACCGTATTTGCCGGACGATAAGACGCATCGGACCATAAGACGCACCCCAAAATTTTATCTATACATTTTTAGAAATAAGTATGGTTTGGCCGATAAGACGCATCGGACCATAAGACGCACCCTGATTTTAGGTCAAATTTTCAGAGTAAAAAGGTGCGTCTTATCGTCCGGCAAATACGGTAGTTGTTTTAATGTACATATGGTGTTTTTTGTTCTCATATGTGTTCTATTAAAATTTAATAGAAATTAAATTAAAGCCATGAATTTAAAGGAGAAGAACAGACAAACGATTTCTCTGGAAATGAAAATTAAAATTTTGGACCGCATTAAAAGAGGGGATAGATATGCAGCAATAGGAAGAGACTTTAAACTTGGCGAATCGTCAATTAGAGCAATAAAAAAATGAGCAAATAAGAAAATCCGTGGTTTCTGGCACTGATATCACTGTAAAGTATTCTTCTTATTCGCGCGATCCAGTGCTAGAAAAAATGGAACGAGCTCTCATTATATGGATTGGGGACTTAACTTCAAAAAGTATTCCTGTTAGCGGCTACGTAATTGTGGAGAAAGCTCTTAAATTTTACGACAATTTAAAACAGTTAGAACCATCGACTTCTACGTCTCATATAAACAAACAATTCTCTGCAAGCAAAGGGTGTATAAGTGGATTTTTGAAAAGAAATGAACTTCATAAGGCGAAGCATCCTCAGGCGACAAGAATGCATCAGAAGGATATCCAGAGAAATTGAGGAAGATTATTGAGGATGGAGAATACTCGGCAGACCAAGTATTTAATGCAGATGAGACTGCCTTGTTCTGGAAAAAAAATGCCAAACCGTACGTACATAGCAAATTCAGAAAAACGGGCCAGTGGATTCAAGGCTAACAAAGAAAGAATAACTTTTCTGCTCTGCAGCAATGAATCAGGAAATAAAATTTAGAACCACTGGTAGTCAATAAATTCTTAAGACCACGAGCTCTTAAAGGTAAGGATCTTAAACTTCTACCTGTACATTGGATGGCAAACAAAAAGGGGTAGGTCACAAGAGCAATATTTACCGAATGGTTTGACAAATGCTTTGTGCCAGAATTGTGCTTGAATTTAAAGTTTTATTAATAATTGACAATGCTCCTGGTCATCAACACCCAAATGTAAAAGTAGAATTTTTCCCACCGAACACAACAAGCCTTATTCAGCATTATATCAAGGCATAATTTCTACATTTAAAAAATATTATATCAAAGGTATCTACCAGTACATTTTAAACAAATTAGAAAATACAGATTCAACATTAACGGAACTGTGGAAAAAGTTTTCCATTCTTGATTGCATTGTCAAGCTGCGTCTGCTATTGGAAAACTAAGAAAGCACACATTAAACGCATGTTGGGAAAATGCTTGGCCTGAATGTGTAGAAAATGAAGGAGATAATGAAGATCTAGAATTGACGGAAGAAATCATATCCGCGGCGCATTAGATTGGAGGAGAAGGTTTCGACGTTTTTAACAGCGACGACATCAATGAATTACTTACGGATGTACCTTTATCTGATGAAGATGTTATTGAATTGGTCTCAAAAGATGCAGAAAATCCTGAAAATGATAGTGATGATGAAATTGCTTCTAGCCTAAAGTCAAAAACTATCGCAGAAATTCTTCAAACGTGCGATACATTGCAGGAAAAAATTATGCTATACGAGCCAGACACTGAAAAGACTTTAAAAATAAATCAAGATTTAAATCGAATTGTGTCAGGTTATCTAGAGCAGCAGAAACAATCTAGAGCAGAAAAAACAATCACTTAATTTTTTAAAAGAATTTACAATTCTGCTGACGTGGATGTAGCACGATCTATAAGCGATGACAGCACTTCCCCAGTAACTGAAAGACACAAAAGACCACATCTTAGCAGTGATTCCGATGATAGTTAACTTGCATCAGAAAACATTTGAAAATTCGTGAATTTTTTTTCTTTGCTAAAATATGGACAAGATTTTATTAAAAGATTAAAGCTTAAAGTATAATCGTTTTGATTAATTTTGAAAAGAGTACTTTTATTGAAATCAAAAAATAAATTGTTTTGTTTCTAGCTCGTTGTTTTTTTTTCATGCGATTTTGGCCTTTTTTTAACAAGGATTATTTGAATTTATGCGGTTTTTGAAGATGTTGGATCGCATCCCAAGTTTTTGTATGGAAGAAGTGTATTTTTTTATGCGGCTTTCCGAGGAACGCATAAAAAGAGACCCAAGTGTACATCGCTATACCGATCGAGACCATTACCATCCGACCTACCATTTTATGACATATCTGGGAAGTTGGAAGCTGCTCGTATAGAACATACGGACAGACAAAAACTTAACCGGTTACACCAAATTGTTTCTCTTATATGACGTTAGAAGGGTTTTGATACTCATACAAGTCACGTTAGGTGTTTTCTAAGTTAATGTGAATGAGAACTCTAGATTTCTTCTCATTAGCAGCTTTGGTCGGCGAAGCCGTTAAGGGTTACCATTGTCAGTAAAAATATACCAATCTGCTGAATTTTAGATCGACTCGGTACTCTGTCAATGTTTAGAATGAATGAGAATGAAATAATGGAAAAGAATGAGACCGAAGAGGAAATGAAAAATATTCGTACGGATAGGGATCAAAAGGGAATAATGAATAACCACCCATCAAACCCATTTATCTGAAGTGTTGCAGAGTTGTTTTATTGGGTTTACTCTAATTTAGAGTCCCCATTTCATTTGTGTCACCAGAAATTAGTTTAAGACAGACGAACGAATTGTATTTAACAAAAATAACACTCCAAAAAACGCTTTAAATGCGTGCAATTACGATTTTAATATGGATGCTAGCGCTGTTTCTCGGAAAGAAGACAGTGCTGGCCGAGCGACCAGTGTCGCCGCCAACAAACCAGCAACAAATACATTATCATGCACCCTGCGATCGCAGTAGGAAAGTTTTCACCATGGAATTCGGCGAGATCAGCGATGGACCAGTCGGATTCAATTACACCCAAGATTCGCACTGTGAATGGTTGATAAAGGCCCGCAATGACAGTCAATTTATAACACTGAAGTTTCACACTATGGGAACTGAGTGTTCCTATGACTATATTTACGTGTACGATGGCGATTCCTTCAATTCGACATTGCTGGGCAGCTTCAGCGGGCGAACTCTACCACAAAATTTGGTGGCTCGCAGTGGTAGTGTAAGTACAATAAATCTGGTACTTGATAAAAAAATCAAAACGTACAACTATCGATGAAAACAAACAGATATACAGATAAACGATACAATTTTTATAATCACTGACTGGGAAATACGTTTTAAGCCGGCTTTATTCGCAATAGATATAGAGATATCTCTCATTCGTAATGTCGACAGCTTTTACAAGACGAAAACCGGCCGACCGGCCGTTAGAAATGTTCTTTTGTTTATGCGTGGATAATGTCATTTTTAATTGATCATATAAAAACACTTTTGAGTTTGTAAAGTCCGTTCTCGGAACTGTTTATAAAGCGGAGATGATCTGACAGATCACAATCACAAACGAAAGAGATAATTGCGATGCAGTCAGGTAATAAGGGTCGCATTCTTGTTTGCAATTACACCTATCCAACATGACTCAAATATCTGATATTCTCATATATATATATATACATTCATTCCCTCTAACTATAGCTTTAATGTTTCCTTCATATAAATGCTGTATGATCGAGTAATAAGTTTATTCCCAATAACAATTACCATTTGCAATGAACCATGACAGCAGAGATCAGTTTTTGGGTTCATCTTTCTTTTCCCGTTATTTTGCAAACACTGAAGTAACCGACGAACTGCATTTATTGGGTTTTCGCAGCATTTGTTGTTCAGTATGTATTTAATTTAATATGATCAAAAATTGGACGATCAAAAATTGGACAAGCAGCATTAATATCAGCTAATTCTGCCAGGACTAGTTAAATTTATTAGAAATTAATTTGAAAGCTAAAATACTATAAAATCATGCCACGTAAATACACACAGATGTTTTTTCAACTTTGAAGACCTTGAACTTTATTTAAAACCGGTAAATAGGAAAATTTCTTTCTATCTACCTATCCCTACTGAGATAACTGTTGTGTGAATCAAATTATATAATTTTTAACGTAGTTACACTGAATTTCTATTTATAAGGATTATTAGTCATAAATGTTTGTTATGTTTTTATAACGACCAATTCTCATTAAATGTCCATGTATATGTGAACGGAGCATAAGGCTCGCTGTTAATTTTCAGTCACATACACATACAATAAATATGACTTATTTTTTATTTATTTGTTCAATTTCAGATGCTGATTCTTATGTATAGTGATACGAACTATGTGCTGGATGGGTTTCGGGCATCTTACTACATATCGAACTGTCTAAATAATTGTAACAGTCACGGTAAATGTGTGGGTCACCAGTGTGTGTGTCATGGAGAATGGGTAGGGCCCGACTGCGAGGATGAAGTGTGCCCGAATAAATGCGGAGAGACACAGGGGAAAGGCAAATGCACAAAAGGAGTGTGTCACTGTGAGAGGGTGAGTGCATATACTACTGAACACATTTAAAAGGTTCGATCTATATGAGCTATTTGTATATTTCCCTAAAAGTACCACTGATTGTTTGGAATTAAATTTTAAATAGGATTTGGTGTCAAATTAGTGTAGGATGTGTATAGACAGTCAAACTGCCATATCTGATGTATCTGTCAGCTTTAGATGCCACAAGTCTTTTGTTTGTAGTCTTTGGTAAAGTTCGCCATTGTAAGATTGGTTTTCATCCATCTTTAAAGTAGATTGAATCACTTTAGAAAATCGTAGAGCAAAAAGTTATATTATATTTCTGTACCAATTGATTGGTAAGATTATTTATTGCCCATTCCTCCTTGATAGAATTGGCTTCAACGTACCTACTAGATCTTTAAAAGAGTTTATGCTAAATTTAATTTAGATTTATCTTTTTCTATTAGTAAGTTTATTGAAATTTAAGATCTATATTATTTCTAGATATTAGATAATCTGTAAAGATTAAGTAAATAAATATGCTCTTTTACATCGAATTTAAATCGATGACGGCTTCGAAATTAAAACCAATAATTTGTATCTTTTGTTGTTGCAGGGTTTTACAGGCAGACTATGTGACCTTCATGAAAATCCTCCGGGTAGTAATTGGCGTTGGCTTGCAACCGATGCGGAAGGTATGACGGCTCGAGCAGCCCATACAGCCGTTTATGTTGAAGAAGAAGATTCCCTGTATGTGTTTGGTGGCTACGATCTGAATAATGTCATAAGTACACTGCAGGTAAGTGGGTGTTGCTTTCAATAAAAACATGAACACCATTACCATAATCCGCTTCCAGATTTATCGTTTTCAAACCAGTCAATGGGTAGACGAATGGGGTATAACCTTACAAAGTCGTCGACATTATTACCATCAACCAAAAATCGATCATACATTGTTGAAAGCTGTACTCCAGCATAAAAATGAAGAAGAAGCAAAACTGTGGGGCCTCAATAGTGATGTGTCCATATTCCGTAATATACTTTACACTTTAGCTGAAACGAATCCATCAAAGGACATGCATATGCGACGTACACGTAGTTCACCCCTTTTAACGACAGTTAATGTCAACTCAACCGATGAAGAACTATCGGAATACCTGGAAGATATATTGGAGGAAGTTACCGATCACAAGCCGCATGGCCGCTATGGACATGCGGCTACCACAGTCCCTGGTGGATTTGTTCTCTTCGGTGGGAAGCAATCGAACGGCAGTTTCTTTCATGATTTGTGGTTTTATAATCGCACTGAAAGTGGTGGAAAATGGAAACAACTAGCACTGCAATCAAAACTAAAACCACCCGCAATGGCAAGGCATACCCTTACATACGCTGGAGACTATTTGTATATATTTGGCGGTAGTTTGGAAACAGGAGAATTCTCATCGGAGTAAGTTGTATAAATATTTTCTGTAAACTTGTGTTCTTATCGGCGTACAATTAGTATTAATCATGCAGGGAAAATATAAGGTAGTAAAACTGGTTGAAATGCATGCAAATTTGAAATGGTTTTAAAAATGCATTGAGTATAATTTTTCTTCATTATCATCACTACAAGATGATTTACATCTTTTATGTTTCCGTGCGGGCTAGGGCATTGTCTCATTTTCTTTTGACAATTAAATTATTATAAATTTAATTTAAACATTAGATTTTACATATTATTGAAAAATTTAAATAGCTCTGTTTTAAATGTTGAGGCATTGCTTATTAATTGAATGTTTGGAAGAGAAATGTTATTACAATAGCGAGCAGTGAACCGTCAATTTTGAACATTTATATAGGGAAACAAACAAGATTATATATATATTTTTTTTTTTTTTTTGAAGGCCAACACTTAGGAGATACCCCCTATAAATGCAATGCATTGTGTTAGCGGAAGGAAATTAGGGTATCGGAAGGAGGAAAGAGGGAGTAGTGTTTGTTGACATTTGTTTTGAATTTCTGAATGTCACAACTGGCAGGAAATACATTTGCTGGAAGATTATTCCAACGGTTCGAACGGTTCGGCTAAAGAACGAATTTTCCCTATAGTGCGTCGTCCGGTCAACCGGCCATTTAACAATGAACGGATGAGAGGGATTGACAAGTATATTATCAAAATTCGAATGGAAGAAATTACCACAGCAGTTT
Organism: Hydrotaea cyrtoneurina; assembly: GCA_958296145.1. Lineage (NCBI taxonomy): Eukaryota > Metazoa > Arthropoda > Insecta > Diptera > Muscidae > Hydrotaea > Hydrotaea cyrtoneurina. The sequence continues at coordinate 41,328,544 of OY282514.1, read as the reverse complement.
CTGTAGGAATATTTTTTGTTTATCCCCAGAAAAAAACGGTTTCAACTATTGTATTGCAGTATTGGATTAGCCCAACTACACGTCCTCACAAAGTCTTAGAGTCATACGAAGAAATATTGCGATTCATATATCTTTAATCGACATTTAGTTGCACAAAATATTATGCATAAATACAGTCTCTGTTGGCTTCCTGCAGAGGAATGCGGAAGGGATCAAAGTGACAGATGTACTCTAGATTAACGTGAGTACCTACTCGCCGGCCTAAACTCACGGTGATCTTAGCGTCTACTAACGCCCCCACATGCAACAAAGCTGCACATGCAAAATACAGGGTCCGCCAAACAACTTTTTTTTTTTTAAATTCTATAAAAAAAAACCACTGGATTTTTTTATTTGAAATTACAATCCTTCCGATTAATAATGGAAAATTATTTCATTCAAATGGCTGCCTCGGCTGACCATGCAGTAGCCTAACGACATCAGCTTTGCGGCTGATAATGCGATCTTCAAAACCAGGGCGCAAAACATCGAGTGTGTGCTTCGGCTGTGTGACACGTAGCGCCGTCCTGTTGAAACCAAATGTTGCCAATATCCTCCTCTTCAATTTTTGTAAACAAAAATTCGTTCAACATCGCCCGATAACGAAAATAACGAATACGAAATAAGCACTAGTTGAAAAAAACGTTAGATTCTTCAAAAACAGAGCGCAAAACATCAAGTATAGCTTTGGCTGTGTGGCACGTAGCGCCGTCCTGTTGAAACAAAATGTTGCCTATATCCTCCTCTTCAATTTTTGTAAACAAAAATTCGTTCAACATGGCCCGATAACGAAAATAACGAAAACGAAATAAGCACTAGTTAAAAAAACCGTTAGATGGCGGACCCTTTACATGGTTTCCCCCATGGTAAGGGGCGGACGACTACCTCCAGTATTCCTTTCTCAGTGTTCTCAAAGTGATAGGTGAACAAGAAAGTATTCTGCAGTATATTTATAAAATAACTACATTTATCACTCTTTCCTGCAATGTTGCATCTATGGCAAGAACGTGACACGAAGTAATAGTCGAATAAAGTAAGTTGGGATAAGAAGGAGATTCATACAGTGGATCATATGAAGTGTAGCACGCCAAAGAGTATGGCGAAGATATCCTTTCGATTGAACTTTGCGGTGATTGTCTTATATCAGCATAATCAGAATGCAGGTAGCAAATGTAACCGATGTCAGTTAAATCTGGCAAACTGTCTTATACTAATATCACTCTATTGACGAACCCGAACAGTTTTCGTTCTACCCCTCCAAAAGTCGCGTATGACGTCCAATAATAATTAAGTTCGGCCCTAGAAAAATTTAACACAAAGGTGCGGCCTGATTTAAGGTCCTATACCTCTAGAAGCTACGAATCCACCTATATTAAGAAAGACTAGTAACCAACTCGAATATAATGTTAGTTAGTAATCCGACTCACAACCATTCGATTGGAAGACTTATTCGCTACATACTAGGCGACAAAGTCAAATCGCCTCAATACAAATAAACCATATTAGAACAATTTTTATTAGAAATTATTATTTTTAAAATTAGAACAAATACATGATTTTGTCGCTGATATAAATAAATCGTTGACGGTTATTTGTTGTACGGCCGATCTATTTTATTCACAAAACTTAATTTTCAATACTTACTAAACCGATTCTCTTTTTATTCTAGCATATATCGTATACGCTGGCCTATTGCAAAAGCCGATATTGAAGGCGTAGAATCTGAATGGGAATTCATACATCCTCGAGGAGGTAAGAAATTAGACGTTCGTTTAGCTGCACATACGACGGTTTACTATAAAGCCACCAACTCTCTCGTCGTTTTTGGCGGTATAATGACAAGTTTGGCACGTTTCTCCAAATTATCGGATCGCATTTTTGCATTTCAACTTGATAAGTTGCATTGGACGGAGATATTATACCCTCGGACAGCACTCCGTGATACGAATATTCCACGTGAGCGTGCGTTTCATACTGCGACTGTTAGTGGTAATTATATGATTGTTTTCGGTGGCTATACGCATCGTCACAATAAGGACGAAATATGTTATGACAATCAAATGTACTGGTACCACTTATCATGTCATATTTGGATAAACCAGGAAGTGTCGGCAGAGGATAACATCTATCCGAAGACTCAGGGTGTATTTGCTCATGCTGCCGCATTGAGAAAGAACAATACGTTGCTGATAGTTGGAGGTTATCATGGCAATGTCAACGCTGATTTATTTGCTTATGAATTGCCACAGGTGTTGAGAGCTAATGGAATATTTGGTTATAATCCTGAGATGGCTTGTCGCTATCACACCTCACACACTGCTTGTTTGTCGTATCCTGAATGCGGCTGGTGTTCGGCTGATAGCAGCTGTTATGGTCGCACCATAGGGGCCAACTGTACAAGCAATTTGCAAACATCAAGGTGTCCGGGTATATGTCCCTCTCTCGGCGATTGTCATTCTTGTTTGGTGCACGGTACTCAATGGACAAAGTTATTAGAGAGCAACGATAATTACCTCTCCGTGGCCAGTAAATTGGGATTGAATGAGTGTACATGGTGTGTGCAAAATGCCAAATGTCATCATCGGGACGACAACTACGGTATATGTGGTGACAGTCCCGGTTGGTGGGGTGAACAAGGCACAGAGATTCGCCAGCCCTTACATTGCACACAGAATGACCGAAGACCAGGACTGACATATGTCAAGTATCATTACCCGGTGAATTTGACTATGCCCGACTTTGTGGCTATAGTAAATGCAACCATGGTTGATTTTTCTTCACCAACGCCTACAACACAGTATGAACAAAAAATGGAAGGAGAAATGTTGGCACGCCTCTTGGGGTTTGTGCGTCCCCAAAAGCAGCAGAAAGAGGAGCCTACAGAAATAAAAGTGTGTTCAAGTTATTCAAATGCTGTTCTGAAGGTTGGATTGGGACGCGATTTAAATTCTCTCAAAGAATTGACAAAGCAGTCATTCAATCAATCGCATTGCAGTAATGTAGAAATACCTAGCACCGAACAGCCGTTTCTCATTGACTTTCAGGCACGTCGTCGAATCGGTCTCAATAACATCTATAATACATACCAAAAGACAAAAATGGAATTACAACACAACTACAATGGCAATTCAAACGCATTTACTTTTGAATATCTGGAACCATACTATTCAGGAGAGATGTGCACCCAATACACAAATTGTTTGCAATGTTTAACGGACAATAAATGTGCCTGGTGTTCCTTAAAATCACAATGTATGTCTAAGACCGTCAATGAAACGGAGGCTTGTAGTCTGGTGAAGGAGACTAGCCATAATTTGTCGTTCGTGTTGTGGGAATATCTAATAACCCAACCAAGCCACTGCGCCAACTGTTCTAATTATGTTTCTTGTGAAGAATGTGTTGATTCCGGCTTATGTGAGTGGTGGGCGGAGGAAGCCCGTTGTGCTCGGTTGGGGAAGTCGGAAAACAGTGTTCGGAGTCTTGATCAATGCCCAGTCCAATGTAGATTACGTAATAACTGCCAAGATTGCTTAAATGAAAGAGGTCGATGTGTTTGGTGCGAAGCCAGATCTTCTTGTTTTAGTTTTGCCGTATATACGAGTGAGTTCCAATTTGGCATGTGCCGTGAGTGGTTAGATCAATCGGTTAGTCTTCATCAAATCGATAGTGAGGGCAGCGGTACAGCACACTCGAGGTCATCTGGTCTAATTCCCATACATCACCAAACTGCTGTACCTAAGCAACAGTGCAAATCATGTGCCCAATATCGTAACTGTACAACGTGCTTGCGAACACTTAGCTGTGGCTGGTGTTTCGATCGTGATAATCCTATAGAGGGCAAGTGTATGCAGGGCGATTTCAGCCGCCCCTTTGGCAATTGTTCGCTGGCATTAAATAGTTCTTACGTACATGATGCCGAATGGGCTTATGCTCAGTGTCCAGATGTAGACGAATGCGGTTTGGGATTACACGATTGTCATAAAGAGGCAAAATGTACTAACACTCACGGTTCGTATAACTGTCATTGTCGTCGAGGATTTGTGGGAGACGGCCGTTTGTCTTGCTCAAGAACATGTTTCGAGGCATGTATCCATGGATACTGTTCTGGGTCACCGGATTATGTGTGTAGATGTGAACTAGGTTGGACTGGAGCGGACTGCTCTATAAATTGCGGATGTCACAATCATTCGACCTGTAATGAACGTGTGGGAAAATGCGACTCTTGCCAAGCGTGGACAGAAGGAGAGCGATGTGAACGCTGTCGCCAAGGAAGTTATGGCAATGCCACATCTGCCGCTGGTTGCACACCATGTGAATGTAATGGTCATGGCAACCAGGATCTAGGAATTTGTAATGTCAACAATGGCGAATGTTTCTGCAAAGACAACACGGAGGGAATAAAATGTGACAAATGTTCCCCTGGATTTTATGGCGATCCCAAGGATGGTGGTCAATGTTATTATCAGTGTGAGTCGCGAGGCATGTTGAGGAATATTGGTAGAAGTGGAATTGGCTCATATAAAGCCTATAAATCTCCATGGGGTGCCAAACTGGAAGTGAAAGAGTGCTTATGGATTTTAGCACCGAAAACGCTCCATGCTGAGAAGTCCCTTCTGCAAGTTGAATTCGAATGGAATTCGTTGGCTATGGATTGTGATGAAAATGCTGTTTACATTTACGATAGTTTACCCGATTTGACAGGAGTATCTCAACAAAACCAACTGATTTCGGTGGTATGCAATCCCTACACCTCCTCACACATCATTGAGGCGAGGTCCAGTCATGTTACTGTCTACTATAAACAAGGAGGTGGTCTACGAAAACATTTTGGTTTCAATGCCTTATATACGGTAAAGAACTGTGTGGCCAATACGTGTCTACATCCACACATATGTGACGATCAGCAGAGGTGTATTTGTCCTGCCGGTTATGTGGGACCGAAATGTGAGATTGAAATATGTCCACGTAACTGCAATGCTAAAAGGATGCAGGGATATTGTGATACCGACTACGGTCGTTGTATTTGCAACCAAGGGTGGGGTGGCAAAGATTGTGGTACTGCCAACAAATTAAACCAGATCACAGTCACCGAATTGTTCAATACAATGCTGCTATCCGAATCATATGAACATTTACGTAAAACGATTCCTCGATTCGGTCATACTGTGTGTGCCGATCGACGAGGCTCCCTGTGGATGTTTGGAGGCTATTCGCCATCCCATGGGCCTCTTAATGATTTCCGACAATTCGATACCAAAAACGGCACTTGGATGCAGGTTACTGTAGAATCTACCCCCGAAGATAAAATGCCATTGGGAAGATATTTCCATGCCGCTGAAATCTACCTAAAAAAGCAGACAATTTTCATATACGGCGGTATAACTACCACTGGGGCATCTACGTCACCAAAACCGGAGATATTATCAGATTTTTGGCAATTTTCTATACAAAATCAGCGTTGGTCCGAATTGGACTTATCTGGTCATCGCATTAAGCCACCGGCGCTAGCAGGTCACACCCTAACATATACTCGCAATAATGAGAGGGAGACACTGATTTTAATAGGAGGCATGACGTTAAATAAGTCTCGGCAGCTGGAATTGTGGGAATTCAATCTGGAGACATATAGATGGGAACAGCTAAGGGCTTTGGGCGTTCGTATGCCTGTACTTTACGGTCATACAACAGTGTACCATGGCGAAAAACACATCATGTATGTTTTTGGTGGTTATTCGACGGAACCACAAAATAAGCTTTACGCTTTACATTTGCAAAAATTAACGTGGACCGAATTGCCACCATTCAAAGATCTCAACCGTCCAGAGTCGCTATTACCGAGAGCACGTTACTTCCACTCGGCAGTGACTACCGATCAGTATATGATAGTTTATGGGGGACGAAATTTTCCGTACAACTCCAGTGATGTTCTCATCGCATATGTTTACAACTGCAATCAATGGATACGCTTAACTGAGGACGTAAACATTGTGGGTCAACTTCAGATTTCAACATATGCCGAAGATATTTCCATAGACCATGATAATAATGCAGTAGCAGTATATGTTATTGGTGGATGGGATGGCAGTGCTGCTCAAAGTCATGTCACGAAGATTATTTTGCCGTACGATATTTGTCAGTTATGGAGTGCTGGAAAGTATTTATGTCGCCATTACATGGGATGTAGTTTCTGTTTGGTTTCGTCGAATTTTGTGACCTCGTCGTTTTGCTTTTCCCACGATACACACAATGGCGTTTGCAACAACGGTAATGGTACACTAGTTTATAATAACGGTGCTGCCTGCGACGATGCATGGATGTCTAGACGCAATTGTTCCAGTTTCAGCACCTGTTCAGCGTGTTTGGCGTCGTGGCCTTCTCATGTAGAGACAACACCCGTTTGTCAATGGTGTGATGAATGCGGCATAAAAGGAAGATGTGTTCCGGCTGGTGTTGATTGTGAGCGCCGCGTCGCTTGGTGTTCCAAAGAAGTTAGTGTGGGTCTTTTAAACCGGTGCCCACAACCACAGTGTCATACCTTACATTGTGAAGCTTGTGTTCTTAACGAGAATTGCGAATGGGCTCAAAATGAACTTGGCACTATAGAGTGCATTACCAAGGAATTGGTAGAACAAAACCAATATAAGATTATAGGCCAATGTCCATTGTCATGTCACCATTACCACAATTGTTCTTCTTGTTTAACAAACGATGACAGTGAGCAGCCAAAAGATTGTAAGTGGTCGACAATGTTGAATACGTGTATGTCACCACAAACACAGCCTCTTTTGTGTGCCGGAGGAGTGTGTGGTTTGGTACTGGAGGCAAATGAAACGGATCACTGTCCTGAGCCCTGTAATGTTTATAATCAATGTTCAACATGTCTGGAACATGCTCATTGTGGTTGGTGTGCCAGAGAGGGTTGCAATGGTGATGGTATTTGTACTGAGGGATCGCTAGAAAATAAACAGGAGTATCCGTCCGGTTCTACGTGTGATTTAATATACTCCTCCTTCCGCAATGACTCAATACTGAAACCTGCAGATGTTGTCTCCTGGAATTATGTCAAATGTCCTGTAGAGAATGAATGTATCAATGGGCACCATCATTGCCACCCCGAGTCAGAAAAATGTATAGATACCGCCAATGGCTACCATTGCGAATGCGGCGAAGGATATCGTCCAGACAATGACACCTGTATTCCAGTGTGCAGTCAAGGATGTGTTCGCGGTAATTGTATTCGACCCAATGTATGTGAATGTGACTTCGGATATGTGGGGTCTAATTGCAGTATTCAATGCCTGTGTAATGGCCATTCGAATTGTAAGGGACCCAATTTACTTGATGAATGTATAGAGTGCCATAACAACACAATGGGAGTTCAATGTGAGAAATGTCAACCTTTATTTGTGGGTGATCCCAGAGAGGGCAGATCTTGCGTACCCTGCCATGAGTATTGTAACGGACATACTGATTCATGCATCGCAAACGATTCAGATCCAGGCTATATAAATATGACGCGCGCAGAACTAGAACGCCATCTTCCCGAAGGCCCGCTGGCAAATGCTACTTGTTTAAGGTGCGCCAATAATACAGCAGGTGAACGTTGTGATACATGTATTGTGGGGTATTTTCGCGGTTCCGATGATCATCACAAAGAGTGTAGGCCATGCCAGTGTCATGGCCATGGAAACATTTGTGATCCTGTTACTGGTGAAAAATGTAATTGTGGAAACAACACAGAAAGTGATGCCACATGTACTGCTGGCGGAGGCAAAAATTCGGCTCATTTGTGCTGGAGTGTTCAATGTTCGAAATGTCGTGATTCGTATGCCGGTAACCCAATAGATGGTCATCAATGTTATAAACAGATAACAGTGGAGTCGAGGATGTGCTTTGATGCAAAACCTATAGGTGAGTTAAAAAACATAAATACATGCAGTGAACAGTGGTGGATGGTATGCACTTTTTCACGTAATGATTTTAATGGTATTTTTGAGACAATACATGGGGATACAGTGGATGGTGTTTTTTCTTGCTATATCAATATTCCCATTTCTGAAGTATTCTTTATAGGATTTTATCCTTTTGCTATCTATAGAAAAAGCTGATTGGCGGTTTGACCCTTCTGTACGATTCCTCAAATGCATGGCTGAGTCCATTCGATCTAACTCATCCGCAGACCCATTTCCCTCAATGCTGCCTTGTACCCAGCATATCCTACGTTTTAGTCCCTTTAAAGTTAAAATAAAGCCAGTCTACATTTATCAACTACCCTAGACGAAACCTGATGGATTATTATATCCTTCAACGCTGCCTGAATTTCGCCATAGAAGGTAATTTTATATTCTTTCGGTATAGTACTACCGCTAGAATTTGTACTTGACGACGCTGCATTCATCTGAAAATCAAAAGAATTACCAAATAGCCGTCTTTTCAATGTAGGCATCCAGTGTATACGAGGTGTACTTCATTGCATTTTGTTTCTTTTCGTCTTATCCCAGTTTGAGCGTCTCGGATTTATGTTCGGGTCTCTAGCGAAATTTATAATGATGGTAATCTGTTCTGTTCTTCAATATTAAGTATGAAATGATTTTTTACGATGTTTTTGTTGTTTACTTACGTTGTTGGCATTAAGACATCTTACCAATATTACCAATATTTGTCCATCATTCAGAATGTCTAGCTCTGACTTTGTCTCTTTTACACAATGTTTTCAATTAATTTGTATGATACTGCTAGGAGGATAAATTTGGCAAAGGTAAAAGGTTTGGTATTTATGACAGACGATTTTCTCCCCTATTCTGATAGACTTAGCTTCAGTGCTGAGTTGACACTCCTCATTGCAACATTGGTTACTTTCTTGTCGCTTTGGGTAACAAATTTATACGGTTGTTTCGAAAAAAGCAACCATTTACAAACTGATCATAATAATATTCTTTATATTTCAGAGGAATGTAAGGCTAAGCCAGCTGCCCTCAAGCCAGGACAAACCGTGTTCTTTGTCATACAGCCACGCTTTATGAACGTTGATATTCGTGTCATAATAGATGTAACTCAGGGTGAGTTGGATGTTTACATGTCTCCACAGGATGATTCGTTTATCGTGGACACCAATGACACTAGCGGATACCATGAAATCTTTTTGGACAATCGTTATAATTGGGGCCCCAAAATGAAACGATCGCATCCCCTTAATGTAGCACAGCCGAAATATGAAAATAGCACATCATTTTCCAAGTTAGTAATGAGCGATAAACGCAATAGCTATTATGTTCCACACATTCAGGATTGTAAAAGTCACGGTGGTCATAGTTTCTATGTGAAAGATCAACACGCCAAGGATTTGAGCACTCACGTTACATTAAACCATTGCAATACATTGTTGCGATTATTCGGCCTTAAAAACCGTTTGGTGTTGACATTGCCACAGCATGCTCATAATTTAAGTGCCACGCGGTTCTTTATAGCATTACGAGCTAGTTCGGGGCCAGAACCCAGCTACGGATCGGTTGTGTTCCGGCAAGATCAATTACACATCGATCTATTTGTATTTTTTTCGGTATTCTTCTCATGTTTCTTTTTATTTTTGGCTGTGTGTGTGGTTATATGGAAAGTGAAGCAAACGGCCGATATACGACGAGCCCGACGTCAACATGTTGTTGAACTATTGCATTTAGCCAAACGGCCGTTTGCTTATGTCTTCTTAGCCTCAAATTCCTTTGACCTGGATAGTCCACATCCCACAACATCGTCCTCGGCGGCGGCAAATATTAGAATTGTACGCAGTGCCACAGGCGCCCGTTCAAGACATCAGAATCAAACGACAACTAATACCCATTTGCCTGAGGTGTTGTTAATTACAATCGAACCTACAGCGGATAATTTGGCGGCTGTTGGAACTGTATTTGTTAGTCTGCCAGGTCGTTATAAAGCTCCATTAAGCATGGCTTTAGGATCAACGTTGATATCATATCCCCCGCGTTTATATCAAGTTAATAACCGCCACTATACACGCCCGCCTAGAGGAAACTCAGCACCGGCAAGTGGAACTGGTGGCGGTAATGCAACTGCGGCCACTGCTAGACAAAATCGTCAAGGTGGCACGGTAGACGATGCGTTACCTGTATATAATCTTAATTTGTAATAGGCATTTATCGATCAACATAACAACAATGGAATTTACAAAAGACAAATACTACATACCTACAAACTATCTACACCTATGAACAAAATATGAAAACCACTTCCGCGAATACCACACACCATGGCGTTCAACATTAGTCTAATCTCTAGTGAATTGATGATATTTTTCATGCATATGTAAGTAACAAAAAAAACTAAAAAAACTTTTGTATATTATTTGTTTAGTTCTAAGATACACTACTCTAAGTACATATAACCAGTGTTGGAAATATTTGAATAAGTACGGTGTAACGTCTATTTACTTCTTAGTTTTGCACATTTTTTTGATGTGTATTTTAAATGATCACATGAAACAGCAGATCTAAACAACTACTTCTAAAAATCTCAAATTATACCTAATTTACAAATGAAAAACATATTACATTCTCGAAATTTCTCGTGGGTTCCTTATATGTATATGGTGGTTTGCACAAACAAAATGTATTTAGAAATCAGTATTACTGTAATTAAAGCATTCATGAGTGTTCTGTTATTCGCTTTTGATTGATTTTGTGTTCATAATTCCAGAGGCCTTAACTCGTGTGGAATAGTTAATTAAAATGGCTTTCTGGAATACCAAGTACCAAATTAAATTCACTTCTGATTGGAAATAAAAAGCACAAACCCACTGTCCACTAATGTTTTTAATAGTAAATCCAAAATAAATGAATGTCAACCACGTAATAGTCTATATGTGAGTTTCTATCCCGAATCCGACAGTGGTAACATCGGAAATTATAATATTTTTTAGTAAAGAAAAGAAACTTAGCTAAGCATTTTCAATTTTTAACACTATTTCAACAGTAATTAAATGAGTTTCGTTAATCACATTCGAAAATAAACATAATCATCAGATTTGACGTCTGACAGTTAGGAGTTAATGGAGAAGGAGCAACAGTGATGAAAAGCAAAATATCCCAATATCATTTCCTCCTTGATGGCTCGTCAAAATTACAACATTTAGGGTTCTAAAAACCCACAGATATTTCCCGGTCGTATACGTTAATGTGAAAGTCGTTGCAAACAATTTCGTTTTATAAAAACAGGGGGTAAGTCTTTTTGTTATATTTGTTAACCATTCAAACGGAAAATTTCTCAAGAAGTTAGCATTCAGTCAAATGTTTGTGCAAACCGATTCTTCTCTTTTTGGTATTATCCAAATCTTATTTCATTCCTCATAATGTTCGATTTTTTTTAGTATAAGCCACAAAAGTGCAATAATATTGAAAAACAAAAACCCCTATACTAACTATCTAATCGATTGAATACATATATATTTCTATTATTAACGTCAATTCTATAAATAAAAAAAATCAATCCATAACTGAGAAAGAGTTTTATGGTAATGAATAGAACAAATAATACAAACCAATACAATAAATATACCCAAACAATATACATACATCATACAATATAAAACAATAATAATAGTATGTAAATGTAAATGTAAATAGTATTTACATACATACATGCAATAAATTAGAATCACAATACGTGAGTCAAGGCACATTTACAAGGTAGTCGCATCAGGTACAACAAATACAACACTACAATAACAACATGCAATTTGTTTTTGATTAGACAACGAAACTGTCAGAGACATCTGATTGAAGTTGTTATGAAAATGTCAACAAATTCTATATTGTTGATTGATTGTTGACAAATATAAAACGAATAAAAAGAAATGAAAAAACACATTTAAAAATATGGAATACAAATTGAATATCATTCAAGTTCCTCCGACAGTCTCTGGGACAGAAGGTTAGATTGGATAGAGATGACCTGGGTCGATACATATGACTCACTTAAGCCCTTGGACGAAAATAGGCATCTCATCTAGAGACGTTGTTAAAGTGATTAATTAGAGGTAGTACTGCGTTGAAACACACGAAACTACCCAGTTCCCAGTCCAGTTCAGATCATTCAACAATTTTTTACATGCTAGCGAGTTTACGAGTATGTTTATCTTACTAAATTTATTTGTTGCTCGCAGCTAGCGTTAAATGGTATGCCCCGGTCATGGAGTACATATAAAGCCGTATAACGCTTAGAACTCACTGATTTAGGAGAATTTTCCCGTAGATATTATCGCATTCTCAAGTAGGAGTGGAATATAACATTCCGGTGATTACCTTTGTTACTCACTGACCGGGACCCACTGTTTAACGCCGGCTCCGAACGACTAATGTATTTATATAGAGAAGTTTGTACATGGCTTATATCACAAATTGAATTTTTATAATTCAATTCAAAATAAAAAACCAATAACGAATGAATTTGAATTTTCAAACGTCATATTCAAAATAGAAATAAAACGTCATTTCTAAATGACACATTCGCTTACAGACCAAATGAAAAAAATAAAATATCAGCTGATTGTCAAGACTACCTTGTAAATGTGCCTTGACGTGAGTGTTGAAATAATTAAATCGAACAAATCTGTCATACAAACAAAAATCCATGTTTTGTAAAATGTATATATTGAATATTTTAATTTTAAATAAGAACTGAACCCTATGAACAAATCATCTAAGTTGCTCAAACCCTATTTTTTAAATGTATTAAATATTTTGTGTTTATATGTATTTGTTAAATGTACATATGTGTATGTCTGTGTAACACGTTTATTTAGTAATATTATTTAGTTTAAATGTATGGAGGATAGTGTGACTAAATTAATATTGAAAAACTTCTTGGCAGCAATCTGTGTATATCTATAAAATTCGATAATTATAACCTGCAATTACACTGGTCCATAAATGTAAACAAATGGGTATTAGCAGGATCGAAATACATAAAGACCAGATGTACACCATGGCTTTCCACCCATGGTGAGCATGCGATTGTTCGCGAAGGGGGTAGAGAAGGAAGACGAGTTTCGAAACAGGTACGAATTGGGTTGGGTTAGGTTGAATGGGTTGCCCGCTTGCGGCGAGTTCATTGTTATACAAAAGAAGAAAACAATTCAGAAACAGACACGCATGTTTGTATTTAAAAACTCTTCGTGTGAATGCTTACGACTTTGCGAATGGGTTTTAAATGAAAATGTCAAGAAAACCCCAGAAGAAACGTTCTAGTTCACACGATGACTTTTTCCCCAGAGTTTTTCTTTGAATTTTCTTTTGAAACCCCTTCGCAAAGTCATGTGCATTCACACGACAATTTTTTTTAAATACCAACATACGTGTCTTTCATTTACACGATGGCTGTTGAAAAGCAAACACGAGTTCCTGTTTCTGAAGTTCAATATTCTATTGTATGAACAATATAAAATTGACAACGTCAAAAAAAATTTTTTTTTTTGTTGAAATTGTCAATTAATGGTTAATATCTTTTATAAAACACGGTTTTATTTGTCGGAAAATGTGTATCGTACTGAAAAAATATTTTCAATATTTGTCATTCACAAACGTTTTACAAAGGCATTCTATATTTTCATAAAACAAAGTTGTAATTGTTAAACTGCCATATTCGATAATACATTGTACATCAACTTTTGGCCACCCCTCTTGCTTCTCTACGCCCTTCACCCACAATCGTCGAACGTCTTGCCTATTCAATCTGGGTGGAAAGCCATTGTGTAAATCGGGCCATAAGTGCTTGTTTCTGACTGTTTTTTCTTTTTGATAATATAAAAATTGACATAATAAAATACATAATATTATTTTCGATTAAAAAGTAAAATTTTCCCCCGATTTCCATTTCCTCTTGCTCCTTTACACCCTCCGCCATGACACCCATCGTGCCGTATTTTAATATATGTATGTATATCGGTCATTACATTTAATATCAGTATGCACTTTTTTCACTGTCGACAGACGTTACTATATTATTTTTCTCCAATTTCTTAAAAATCGTAAGAGTTAGACAAATTTCTAAAACAATTTGGATTCAGGAGTCTATGAAATCTGCAACCGAATTGCGGATTAGGTTTCGTATACACATTTTTAACACACAATTAACTATAGATTAGAAATGATAAAATTCCTTAAACATGACCATAAAACATAAGGACTGAAAGATCCTTAATGAAATCTATTTTAAAAATGTGGTCACAATATGTATTATTCGTAGTTTGAATTTGGTGACAACAATTCGAAACAAATCTCGTGATTCAGCCACTGCTATTATTTATCCAAGTAGGATTTTGTTGATGGGTGTAATGAGCGGGTGAAATGGCAGTAAATCGAAAAAATTCGATTACATTATTAGTTTAATTAATTAACCATTTAATCACACAACACCCTGTACAAGTTGCATTTAGTTATTGAATAATGAAAACATATCTATAACTTCCCTGCTCTCTATTTATCGTTTTCCGCTTTTCTATCACTCGAATTAGATAATTTTTACTCACACCCTGTTTTGTGTTCCAAAACATGTTGATGTTAATGTTCATATTAACTTAATGAAAGATGAAAACTAATTTCAGCAATAACAAAAATTGTAAAAAAAACATGTCAATCTTACAAATATGAAAATTAAATTTTTTTCATAACTTAAACAGGTGCGATTGATTGATATTAATGTATTTTTTATTAATTTTATTTTATTTGTTTTCTAAGAATCTCATTTTATACACATCTAATTAAGGTATTTGGTGTTTCGTCCTTATTTTTTTTATACAATGTAGAATCCTTTGCTCGTCGTCCTTATTAGTTTAAATTTATCGTCTACAAAATTTGTATTCCCAAAAAGAAATTGTTAAATATTTGCAAACTAATGGTTGTGTTTTCTTTTTACAAAATTATTATTATGTGTATTTCTTAAATTTCATTTCGATATTATTTTCTAAAATTAAATAAATTGATGTTTTTGTTTTGTTTTAAATATAAATTAAGTACAATAAAAAAATGAAATATAAAAAAGAGAACAAATTCTTAAATGAATGTAAGGAATTATACTAAACAAAAAAATAATAAAAATTTTAATAGTGAAATTGTATTGAAGAAATATATAAGAAATCAAATAAAAATGTTTGTGAACAAAATACGGATTTTATCAATAACACTATGATTTTTTTATTAACAAGTTTCATAACGGTTGTAACGAATAGTGCTAGGGGCGTTATTTGAACAATATTTAAAACGTGAACTATTTTCCTTAGATTATCTTCATTTTAGCTCATTTTGGTCTTGCTATAAAACCAAGTAAAACTTCTAAGGATACCACTGAATTCCTTTTTTTCATAGAGTTTTGGCTGGAATTAGCGCAAAGAAAAAAATATGCAGTTCCCTTCGAAATGACCTCAAAATGACGAAAATGAGAGGGAAAATTGCAACTGTCATCGATTGAACATACTCCACGGAATCATATTATTAGAAAATATGTCCGAGCATAGTCGAAAATAAAAGAAAAACTAAAATATGGGTAAAGAAATGGTTGCAAAAATTAAAAAAATCCCATACCAAATTATTGAGGTTTTCTTTTCAATTTCAATTTATTAACATCAAGCTTTAACCAAGCCTGTAAGGCCTAATACGGTTAACAATTTCAACAATTTATATAATACAACAATTGATATTTTTTTAAATATATAAATAATTAATAATAGTATAAAATTACAGTATATTATAACGACCAACTACTCTAACTACTAGTCACTACTCTAATTAATGAATACAATTTATAATAAATTCACATTTTTTTTTATACTATAAAAATTTAAAAGATCCTGATTCCTTTTATAACAGTCCTTTACCCCAAGCTATGCTGTGTTTATAATATTAGAGAGTAAATTGAATACCCAAACAATTGGAAACGAACTATACTACTACAACATAATGTATACTAATTACAAATAGTTTAACAATTCAAATATCATTCAGACGAGCGTATTCACAGAGTTTCATCTTATATGTGGTAACAGAAAAGCTAAAAGTTTTCAACGCCATCGGTAGTTTCTTGTAGACATGGGCTACACGGACAAGGAAAGAACGTTCCAAACAAGACGTCAGCCAGGAATGATTATTTGCGTATTCCTTGTTGACCTACTGAAAATAAAAAATCTGCAACAAAACCAGGTGTACCCGTTTTTAGAACTTTATAGAAATGGAGCATACTCCTAATTTTTAAAAAGTTATTAAAAGAACAACCCAAAAAATCGAACATATATGAGAAATGTGTTGACGCCACCTTACAGAGTCTATATACCTTTTTACACTGTTAAAGGATAGACGTAGCTTCCTCAAAAAACCACCTAAACTCCCCGAAAATACTTCTAAGCCATATAATAAAAGTGGCATAATGAGCGCATGTACTACTTCAATCTTAATATGACGCGATAGTAACAAATCAAGATTATATAACTTTCGCAACGTGAAATTAATCTTAGAAATGACCGAATTCACCTGCGCCTCAAAGCTTAACCTATTATCCAAAATTAATCCCAAACATTTTAATTTACTGACAACATCTATATTTTCCCCATTAATAGAAATCGAAATAGCTCCAGACGCTATTATTCCAAAAAACATAGCCTTCGTCTTATTTGCATTAATAGTAAGACCATTAATGAACATCCAATCAGTCATCATTGCAATTGCAAAATTGATTGTATTTTGAAGGACATTTAAAAATTGATACTCTCGTTTAAATAGCACTTGCAAATCATCTGCAAATGCGTAAGTTAAACAATTGTTGGTGACAACACACTTGAAGAGATCATTCATAAAAAGAATAAAAAGTAATGGACCTAACACCGAACCTTGAGGCACTCCACTACTAACCAGTAGTATGCTAGATGAACAACTGTTGCAGCTAACATATTTTATTTTCTACCACCTAAGTACGAAGACATCAATTTACAGGCCGAGGCAGACATATTGTAAAGATAATTTAATTTTTCAACAAAAATGGTATGATCAAGTCTATCAAAGGTCTATCGAAAGGTCTCTTACATTATCTGAGAGACCTATAAGTAACGATGTAGTATTACGATAACTTCGAAACCCCGATTGGCAATCATCTAGGAACGAAAACCTATTAATATGACTGACCATTTGTGCCTTCATTAAATGTTCTACCATCTTCGATAGAATAGGCATTATAGAGATAGGCCTAAATGGTTGTATCCGTTACTGTTTTATTGCTTATTGTGGTACAAATCAGATTTATCTGTCCCACATGTGTGGTAAGCTTTTATATTCTTCTATTAACTCTTCCCAGAAATTCACGTTATTAAAATATGTTTGTTCACAAAGCGAACAGAATTTTTATATGAAATATGTTGGTATGCGACAGACACCAGAAAATGAAAACCATCATACATGTCTTACATACATGATGTTAGACATTGTTTTTTGGTATGCCATCTGTAGACATGTACGCCTGTGTAATAGCCGCTTAAGAAATATATTGTAAGCACGGAAATATATTGTAAGCAATCGGACAATGTGATACATTTTAAAAATATTTCCAAAGTATACTTATATATACTAATATATTAACTACTAATAATTAGTAGAAAAAACTTAAACACAGAACAAAATTAAAAAATAAACGTTGTTAATGTGTCTTTTGTAGTCATCATCTAAATGCAGCCGCCGCCAAAGAAAATTGGAAACGCCACTTCCGTCGATTGGGATCGACTTTGCCATCTGTACATATTTATAGTCAGCATCTACAGCTGTTAATGTTACGAAAGATAATCAAAAGTACCGGGAAAAAATGTTGTAAACAATTCTTTCCCGGTACTTTTGAACCAATTCGTATTTTCCCCTCTATGTTTTGATTCCCTGTACTTATTCTCTTTTTGTTTTGATTCCTCCTTCGCAACCGTGTAGCGTTGCCACTGTAAAAAACTTCCTTCGCTCCATTGCTGCCACTGGCAAAAAAAAAAACACGCCGCCGCCACTGACTCCGACCAAATTGCCTCGGCTCGGTTCTCGGTACACGTGCGGGTGCAGTTTATTTTCTTTTTTTTCAAGTAAAAGTAATAAATAATTTCAATACGATGAAGAACAAACGAACCAAAGTTGCACAACCTGAAACTGATAGTGATTCAAGTTCTGGAGAGGAATCCGAAACTAAACAAAATGAAGTAATGGTAACAGAGTCTGATAACGAGCAAGAGATGGACGACGGACAACAAGCTGCTGCCAACGATAGTTCCGATGATGGGGAAATGGATGACAATGAACCCACAACTAGTAAAAAAGGAAATACATCGCAAGATGATGAAATCGAATTCGGTGATGGAGATGACGATAGTGAGGACGATGAAGATGCCGAACCTAAAGTCAGAATTCCAGTACTGAATCCGCTCAGTTTAATGCGTAACAAGGAGCAAAGAATGGCACTCTTTCGTAAAATGAAAAAAGAGAAGCATAAGAAGAAAATGCAAGAACGCCGAGCTAGGCGTAAAGCTGGAGTACCAGCCAATCCCGGACACACCATAGAAAGTCTGAGAGAAAAGGATCAAACTGCCATTACAAACCTGGACGACTCCGATAATGAAGAATTGCGTAAAGAGCTACAATTAGATGATTTCAGTACATACTTCGAGCGCTCCTATGAACCCAAAGTTCTTATAACTTTTGCCGACAATCCAGTTACAAAAACACGCAAATTTGGTTTGGAGTTAGGACGCATATTCCCAAATGCATTGGTGAAAATACGTAATAAATCGTCGGTAAAGAACATTTGCAAATCAGCCGTGCGAGAGGAGTACACCGATGTGGTCATCATTAATGAAGATCGCAGACAACCTAATGGTTTATTGGTCATTCATCTGCCGAATGGACCCACGGCGCACTTTAAAGTCTCCAATGTTAAACTAACTTCAGACATAAAACGTGATCACAAAGAAATTACTAAACATCGTCCTGAGGTAATACTCAATAATTTCACAACACGTTTGGGTCTGACGGTAGGTCGGATGCTTGGTGCGCTCTTTCATCATGATCCCGAATTCAAGGGACGTCGAGCTGTAACATTTCACAATCAACGCGATTATATCTTTTTCCGTCATCATCGTTATGAATTCACCAAGGAGGGTAAGCGTGTCAAGCTGCGTGAAATGGGACCACGTTTCACTTTGAAGTTGCGTTCCCTCCAAGAGGGTACTTTCGATAGCAAAACTGGTGACTATACCTGGATCATAGCCAACAAGAGACATGCCATGGAAGCTTCCCGACGTCGTTTCCATTTATAAAGGAGTTTCTTTGTTTTTTGGATTAGTTTAAGGTTTTATAATCAATTGAGAATGTAATATGTATACATTGTTTTTAAATAATATACTAATTAAAAATACTTATTCATAGCAGTGTTTGAATTTAATCTCCCATTGGGAAAAAACACCAAATTTTCTCAAATTTGTGTGCTGTGCAAAGATTTGTATGATACGGTCGGCAGTCATTGTTTGAATCCGACCCTGAATGACTAATTTTATTTCTGGAGGTAATCTGCAACAGGACCCCAAACCTTTTGTCCTTTGTCGTAAGATGACAGTTCGACATCCTTTCAATACTGGATATAGAATTTATATAGTATGTAATATCTAGTAAGACATTGTCAGGATTTTATGGAAAATTTGTTAAAAAACACTAATGTAACCAGATTCTCTCTCTCAAGTTTACATAAACATATTCATATGCGTACATTTGATCCACTATTGGAATAAGTCTTGTCGTTATTGGTCGTAAAGTACGGCTATTGCACAATTGGCACACAATCTGGGAAATGTCATGTTCAGATAAAGCAATCGTCAACAATATCCAAAGGAATACCTAAAGGAGAAAACGACTCAAGCTGTGAGTATTTTCAGATTTAAATTTTTTTTAATCGGCCCTACGAATTTGTATTAATTTTTTAAATACAGCAAAACATGTTCATTGTCTGGACAAGTCCCGAAATTTATTTATATGTATTTTTCTTGGTCCAATTATTAAGATATTGGAAAGCTGAACAAATGCAGGGCCATTAGGCATATGTTAGATAGGATCATAATTAAATGCCTGCTGGAAATCAAAATTAGAATGCAATTAATATCCGGCAGTATATTACTGTTTGTCTGAGGATATGGTAGTTCAATTGAACAATCATTGTGCATATGGCAGTATGAACGTCGGAAATGAATCTCAAGGAAAACCTAGCTTTTTAGATTGGTGTGAGTTAGTATGGACGGCCGTGGTGTGGTAGGTACTGAACCCAGGTTCGAAACCCATCAGCGGCTGCATTAGCAGTTCGAAGCCGGCATAATTTGCACACAATCCGGGAAACTGTCCTTCATATTAAGCAGTAAGTATACAAATTATATCGTGCACAACTAACTTAGTCGAGAGAAGTTCCCCGCGAGTTCCATCATGGAATGTTAAAGGAAATAAGTAATGAAGTGAATTAGTTTAAGCTTCTAAAAGTTCTTACGAACTTTTTTCTTTTTGTGCAAGTTTTGCACAATGTAGAATACTAAGTAATTAAAACATGTTCACTATTTAATATTTGTTGAAATAAAGTCAAATTCTATATCACTAGAATTATATCGTATATGTATGTATTTGTGTATCTTTGTTTGTACACCGAAATTAATACATAATTCGTTTGTTCTTTGAAATACGAAATACTTACATTTAAATGCAGATAGCATTTATTCATAACATTACAAAAATAAGTATAATTGACATTTCGTTTTAAACATAACAAATATTTGAAAACCAAAGCCCATATGGAAAAAAGAAATAATATTCTTTAGACGTTGTTTTTAAAATATGGAAATATCAATTGTCAAAAATTAAAAATTGGCTACATCATGGGACACTGGGGATTACCGGCTAAGCCTCCAGCTGCTGCTGGGTCTATTATAGGAAATTCACCGACAGTTTCTGCTAAAATTTCTTGGGGTGGTTGTCCATACTCTTGTAATTTGCGCATATCATCTAATACTACTTTGAATTTTGCACGTTTATCTTTAGCGGAATCATTGGGATTTTCATTTTCCAAGTGACCTTCGATGACTTTACACAAATCCATTTGCTTCTCATAGCGTTCCTTATCTTCGGCCGATAATTTATCGGCATTTTCTTCCAAGTATTTTGGATATTTCTCCAATAGCTCTTTGATGCTGGGTAACAGAATTTCTGCAGACAGTAGTGACTGCATCATACCTTCCATAAAAGGTAGGAACATGTTACCATCTTCTGCGCCAACCTGAAAGATAGAAAACAAGATGATAATCGGATAATTCAAGTGGTTACAACATGACAATTAAGGCATTATTACGACACCTATTAAACCTATTTTGATTTTTCAATCGTCTGTTCCTGATTTTACATTACAATTTTACATACAAATAGTGAACAGGCCATAAAAAAAATGTATTCAATCTAAACTTACGTTGTCCAAGCTTAAACCGCCTAACATATTGGCAACATCTGTTTCCGAAACGTTGGCAGCCAAATTATCGGTTCCTTCCTGCAGACCCTTTAACACTTGTGCTATACTATCGGAATATTTGGCAACATCTTCATCACTTGCCGTACTGTCACCTTGTAGCGTCATGGCAGCGGCTTCGGACATTTTCTTAAATCCAGCGCAAATTTGATCAGCATCCCGAGGTAGTGGAGGTAGATCCCCAGTAGGGGTATCGGGGCCACCAAAAAGGGTATTCATGCGTTCCGCCAACAGTTTGGCTTGTTCTCTGAAAAATTTTAGGTTATTTATATATTTTTTTAGTAAATTTCATTTATTTTTTAAATAGAAATATTATTAAGAAAGGTACAAAATTACACCACCAGCAAATTATGTGTTGAACGTCGCACGAAAGGTATTTCTAGTAAGCACAATTTCTCGGAGGGGCCGCCGTGATGCCGTCTATTTTACACATGAGAGTATAATTTCGATAGACAATATTCATTTAGATCTGGATTTAAAAAGTAGGTTCCGGTTAGTGAGTACACAAAATAAGTGCATAGTTCACTGGATATTGTTTCTTAATGGATTTTAAGAGAAATACGTACAATTATTTTGACCTCTGGATAAAATAGACCAAGTAATAGTGCAGACAATACTCCGTACTAACATTTTGCTCCTCTGGTGTTCAATACCGTCTTTTAAAGAAGAAAATTTGTGGGCGGCCGGCTTATTAGTGTCTAATAAGGATTTACTTTAAACTACCTTCGGACAATCCCGTCATCCCCAAGAAATATATAATTTAAACCACAAATCCCATACTTACAAAAAGAATTCTTCCGAATCTTGATTTTCATTATCTTGTGCTCCTGCTGCCACCGCATTTCCCGTATTAGTTGTATCAGCATTTGTGGTTTTTTTTTCGTCTTTCACAAAATCCTGCAGGGCATCTTAAATTTGGGAAATAGGAAATATTTGGTATATTACATAATTTTAATTCATAATTATTTTGGGTGTTAATGAGTACGGCGCCGTCTCTTTCATCATTGTGTCTGCAGGTAACACAGTACGCAGCAATTTGATCGTTGAACTTTGCATGTAGTTGTTGTTGCTGTACTGACTATTTCTTTCATTTCCAGCCACAATACTTACTGTCCAACAATTCGTTAAGATCGTTGTCATTTAATGGCTTCTGTTGATCAGCCATTGCACGTGAATTTTCCGTTAAAACTATAAAAAAATAATTGAAGTGATGATGATGAAGAAACAATTTTCTCGCTTATATGTATAAAGCAGAGTTGGTATTTTGGAAACTTTAATTTGTGCCGCCATACAAATTCAATGTGCCCAAATAGGGCCAATAGTGCCAACAGTGGACCGATAGTTGCCATAGATAATTTCATTTTTCCGTGGTCGTAAGTGAAATTATATGATAACGAAACTGTTAAAATGTTATGACCATCGGCCCATCATTTGGGTCTGATACGTTTGTATACCCTCACCGTACAGATAGGAGGGTATATATAATTTGATATGACACAAAAGTATAACACTAAGAACTTTGAACCAATTTGGCAAATTCAATTCATGACAATATTTAAGCTCTACAGCTTCAAGTCGCAATCGCTTTCGTTCTTATGATAAATTAAGTAATTGATTTGTGAGAATTGTGAAAAAGTGCCAAAATAGATTTGTGCCACGATTAGCCATCACTGGTAAGCTTGCGCGCAGAGACACAAGCTGGTCGATTTGGAGACGACACGCTGCCGCCGGTAAATTTTTGTTTTGAAGTCGGGTCGCTGTCGTTGTTATTTTACACGGCGTTGTTAATATAAAAATATTTTTCCTGTTGGTTCTCAAATGTACACATTTTAATTATACAATTGCAACGCCTTTCTTAATTACCTAAGGTAATTGGCGTTCGTAAGAATGCAGTGTCGAATCAGCTGCGACATATTCATATTCCAATAATAAGTAGGCGACATGTTTTTCACTGAGTTGTCGGCGTTGAAAGAAATCGGCGTTCTGCCGATTTTTCGATTATTGTTGCAAAAATGTCGATTTATTTTCTTTTGGCATCGAATTGTTAAATTCGATAAATAAGACATGATACTAAAAACGAAATTGCTGTGTCGTTTCCTTACGAAAAATTCGCCGGTATATTCGAAAACATTTGCAAAGGTTTAAAGTAATTTGTTATTAATATGGTAGAGGTCTATGGGAAATAAAATGTTAAAAATATTTGTGTTTGATGCCGTTTTAATACTTAGCATGGATAGAAGTCGGATTGACTTATACTCCATAGTTCAGTTCTATAAGAAATATAGTTGTCTTTAGAAAAAAATTTTCTAATTGTATGTTTGGACAACATTTTCATTTTTGCTTTTACTTATAGCGTATTATTCTTCTTAAAAAAAGAACACAACCTGTTATGACATACTACCGACTAAGTCGGCTATCTCTTGGGGTTGTAATTTTATACCATTCCGTTTTTATGGCATATTTTAGAGATTCCTTTTATGTTATACAGTGAGATCGTATTCTATCGGGTACTTGCTTGATTATGGTGGTGTTGTTAGCTGCTTGCAATTGTTTATTAACCACTCTTGCACAAGATGAGTGTTTAGGGTCGTTGTCTTGTTGGAACAACCATGGCTTCTCATGTAGGATCAACCTTGCAGCGCAGGTAGTAAACTTGTTACAATGTACTCAGATAAATTCCAAATTTCCTACTCTAACTACTGCAAAACACCACCACACCATTACATTTCTACCACCAAGCTGCTTCTTAGCTTTTATCACATTATTCTCCTGCAGTTCTTAAGTTGCTTTCCGCATAAACTTCTAGGCATTATCTGGCTAAAACAGAGTGTC
This sequence comes from Hydrotaea cyrtoneurina, assembly GCA_958296145.1. Lineage (NCBI taxonomy): Eukaryota > Metazoa > Arthropoda > Insecta > Diptera > Muscidae > Hydrotaea > Hydrotaea cyrtoneurina. Next base: position 41,304,103 of record OY282514.1, on the reverse strand, counting down.
ATCACTAAATATGACGTTATTTCAAAATGATTCTGTCTCATTTACATAGTGTAGTGAGCCCAAGACGCTCTTTGTTCGCCTTTATAATGAAAGACTTGCTTCGATGCACTCGTCCATAATAACTGGCTTTATATAGCGTACTTCTAACTGTTTGCGGTTTAATCCAGTATCCTCGCCTAGGGTTCTTGAATTAAAGCAACATGAGTCTTACCTTCATTTATTATTTTCGTTAAAGCGTTGGTTGCCTTCTCCCTCTGATGGAGGTTAATCATTGATTGTCCAGTGAACGGGCTTTTTGGCAGTCGGAGATGGTACATTCGGCTCCCTTATCGTTGTTTGACTGCGCTGGGCGCTTCACTTCTTAGCAGTCTTTACTGTGCCATGGTTCATTTTCGGGTCTTCAGCGCCGACCCTTGCCTTCCGAATTTTGTAGAAGACCGCTCTGGACACATAGAACGCCATACTTTTCGTCTTCGGAGTCAGCCTTAGTTGAGATGGAACAGTCTGTACATCTCCCTTCCCCTTTCCACCGCCTGGGGACTTGCCCGTTAGGAGATTGACAAACTCCAGCGGGGAAAGGTCTGTAACTTTTGGTAGTAAACATTTTTAAGTTCTGTAAAAAAATTGGTTGTAGTCAAATTTCAAAGTCTGAAAAAGGTGAAAATTTTTAATATAAAATTACGTAAAATGTTTAAAAAATACCTAACAATAAAATTGACCCCGAACCGACTTGAATTCTGAATGGGTTCACATCCCTTATCAAAAATTACAGATTTTGGCCGATGTTATTGGATTCTGGGCCATTGTGCAGCGTAGGCAATTCTGAAGAACGTGATTCCCTTTGATATGTAATTCATTACTGATTTAACATATTTATATTCTTAACTATACTGATTCCAATGCACAACAACAACAAACATTTGTGTGTGCTTACTTGTGGGTAAATTGATCTCGACATACAATGTTTCTATTTAAAAAAATTTAAATCGAATGAAAATAATATTAATTTTAGTTTTATTATTCAATTTATTTGAATGAACATAAAGAACGTATACATTTTCAATAAAATGTTCTTTAAAATAAGAGTCACATATTTTTTCTATTAGAGAGATTCCACTTATCTAAACTTAATTTTATTAACAACTCGGGTAATTGCGACTTTATCCCCGCTATTGAGCCAGGCGCTGTCCCATTCAGAATCATGGAATCTGTTCGCGGCGGAAGATACATCAGAGTTTAGAATGTCCCTCATACACGAATGTGCATTCATAGGTCCCACAAATGTTTCCATTTCAGACAAATGCGGTAACAGGATACAAAACCCATATTGAAAACCATGATAATCACATGACAACTTCGAATATTCCACCAAGACAAAGTATCCCACCAAGCGCTTAAAATCGTTTTCCCAAATGCAGCCATGTTCATAAAACCAATATTATCGGGTTTGTAACACAGCAAGGAACCACTAAAGATGTCTCGAAAAATTTGAGAGTAAGAGAAAAATAAAATCGCAAACCCAAGCGAATTAAATTGGTTTAGTACGGTCACTGAAACACTCACCCACTCGCCTGGAGAGTTCAATACAAAAAGGCGAATGTGTCAAGGTTATACGATGGACGATTAACGAACAATTATCACCCAAAATATTTACGATCATTTGCACATACTCGTACCAAAGTCACAAACACATACCATTACCACCACCGTCGATCGATGTTGCTTCTACGAAAGTTCTATTGAGACATCCTTCATGGCAATGACTAAATGCCCGTGATAATGTCCAGCAAGGGCAAGCACCTTGCTGTGTGTGTGCAGATCACAGCGAGAGGGAGAGGGCTAGAGAAATGTTTGAAAGGAAACTGCGACCATAGCGACCAGAAATTGTAAAACCACATAAGCAAAAACCGTAGGAAAATGCCAATGAATAGAAATAGGATACACTAATACAGCCTCATAGAGGAGGTGAGAGCGCCCGGAGGACTAAACAGAAAGAGAGCCGTAGTGAGGGAGGTAATGGAGAAACTGATGACGTTCTGTTGTTTTGAAAGCAGTGGGAGTAATATTAAAGCATGTCGAAGGTCAATGAAACCCTGTGGTGTTTTTTTTACGCTACCACAGGAACAAATTAGAAATATGTATGAGCAGGCATATTTTCGCTATTATCGCAGTGCTAAATAGTTCCCGAAAACCACCATAGCCACCGCCACCGCCACGACCACCAACCACTGCCTTTATACTGTACCTTGTACATACATATAGCCGAGGACCACTCTCTGTGCGGATTTTAGGTTTTTGTGGCAATAATATGGATAAAGTAGAACTAATTTGGATACGCTTGGCTGGACTGATATTGGTCGATTTTTGGTTTCTGGACATAAAATTAGTCGGAAAATGTTATGGTTACTAAATGGTCATAATACTCAGATCAGAATTTTTTGTATGTACGTACATATATTGTCATCCAATTCCAAGAGCATCTGCATCATGGTATTCCAAAGTGGAACTAACTGGTTCATCAGTTTGCTGTATGATGAGCTTCATTCAGCATCTCGCATATAAATGTTGACGAGTTTCTTTACTTTTGCTGGAGTGAACAAGGATAATAAGTGGCTTTTCGTAATTGTTAATTTTAATAATAAAGGGTGAGCCATTTAAAATTTCAAAATTTAATAAATAGTCACATTCATTAAATTCTTGATTAAAAATATTATTCGCAGTTGAACTCAGTTAGTTTTTTATTTTTATTATAATAAATTGGGTTTACTTAACCTAGGTTATCACACGATTTGTTGAGTTTTAGTTCTATTGACTTTTCCTCTAGAATTAGGTAATTTTTAGTGTAGAAATGCCGTAGCCTGTTATATTTCTACACTACACTACTGAAACAGAATAGACATGTTTAATGGTATGAATTTAAGAAAATCGACAAAAAAAAGTGTATTTTCTTTCTCCAAAGCCCATTCACCGAAACGACGACGTTGTGGCTTCAGTTCCTGCTCCAGCTGTTTTCCGTACGTAAAATCGACGGACACAGCAGAAATATCCTTATCGATGCGCTCTCCACGGAAGCTATCCAAAAGGATTTGCAAAAATATTTAATATCGAAATAAGAAATTCTTTGCTAGAAAAGTTTACAACTGATAGGGGGAATGATCCCAAGGGGTTTAAAAAATATAAATATAAAGAAAGAAAAAAGTACAGCAAAAACAAGTAAATTCGAAAATTAAAAACTTTAACTTGTGCCTGTTTAGTAGAATGTGTTCCCATATTTCGATTGGTATAATGTAACGGCGAAATCGATAACGGTCATCAAGGACCATAAGAAAATAATTGTATTTCCAACCTCAGATCAATCAATCTGATCCATTGAAATTAGTTGGCTATGTCCCATTTTTTTTTTATTATTCACGAACACCAGAAGGATTAAACACAACCATTAACTCTTAACCCATTAGCAAACATTTGACTTTGACAAACTAGTACAGGAGGGAGGACATTCACCAAGACAAACGAACATTTACATAGAATTTTTCATCGTGTGTTTGTGAAATATCACAACCGCACGAGCGCGTAATAAAAGCCGCAATAAATAGCATTCGCGTCGACAATGGACCAACAAAGGGCGCGATAATAACGACGCTTAAAATCAAGTCAAAAGCCATCCATGCCATCGCAGTCATCCATATACGAAACGCGACACACACAGACACATCCCAAGAAAAAAGGATACCATTATAAACTGTTGATCGATGGATGATGAGCTGAGCCATAAAAATCCCAGGCAAATGAACGAACGGAACTCAAAATAGGCTCGCAAGATGAAAATACTAAAGTCTGCCAACAGAATGATGCCAAAGCGCATGAGATACGAGTAGAAACCCTTAAAGGGTCCTTTAAGACAATTTCTACGAAAACGAGAGGAAATAAAAACGCCGAGTATTTTCAAAATGAAGAAAAAGTAAGCATTATTATGACGCGATCAGTGACCGTGAAATCACAACATTTTACATGATCATGAACGAACGAAAAGACCAAATAACAACGAGCAAGTAGGCTTTTTTCCGTTCCTTGTCCAAGACAAAAAGGAAGTACAATTTATGACGTTATAATGTTATGACTTTTGTACAAAAATGACTTTATGACGGTGTGAAAAAAGATACAGGAAAAAATATTTAACAAAAAAGTCCTTTCTCTCGAAATACGTCGACGTCGTCGTTGAAAATCTCAAACGGCCAAGCGCAGGTATTTCGTTGTCCGTCCGGTGGCCAATAACAAAATTGCCTGACTGACTGGACGGCCGGCCGGCAGACATTCATGACCATGATTCTCATGCTGATGATGGTGATGATGATTTTTAAAAGAGCAATAAAAATCGTGTTTGAACTAAATTTTTGAAACATTTTAAATATTTTTAGAGCAAGGCTAGTGAGAAAACCAGACCAGACCGGACCGGCATCATAAACTATCGAAACACAAAAAGTGCCCAATATTTACGGAACTGCAATTCAGAGCGATTCTCTGAGTTTGTTGTCATTGTCAATTGTTATTTTTCGTGTGCTCGCGTTTTTAAGAAGAACTAATAAATTTCTATTGTGTTTTGTCAGTTAAATATCGTGTATATGTAAACATTTAAAAATGACATTTGACTTGTTGTTGTTGACTTTCCGACTTTCGTCACGTTTTCACAAAAAAGAGTTACGAATATTAATTTCTCGAAAAAAACAAATACAAATAAACCTCGTTCAATTTCTGCGACCTTGACTATCAATAACAAATACAACCTTTTGGGAATTTTTATATCGATTTACAATTCCTGATATTTTTGAAATCTTTTCCAAAAAAAAAATTGGGTTACAATAATTGGCAATAAAAGGCAATTTCAGCCACCTTGACTGTAAGTTGTCAAGGTTTGTTCCTTGACATATTCCTCAAAGAGTCCGGAAAAAGATACTTTCGAAAATACAGAGAATTTCAATTTCCTATAATGCGATTACTGTTGGCAACACCAATAAAAGGGAATATAATTCCATTAGGACACATGGGGGGCATTTAAAATGAATAAAAAACTAATTTTTTTTAATGGTTGATTTATTATTGTTTTTAAAAAAACTTATGTATTATACTTAAATCTACAACAAAGACCGTCAGTGTGAAAAGAAAAGAAATCTTTTTTTGTACTAATTTTGACAACAGTCCGATCAATGTGCCAGACGTAGGACTAGACTAGTGAACAGTAGTTACAGAGGTACATAGCAGACCCATACAGCCCGATTGTGAATGTAACTAATTGTTCCCGAGTATTAAATACCCCTTTTCTAAACAGGAGGTATAATAATATAAGTTAGTATTTTCGAAATTAGCTGTTTCGATAAGGTTTTCGATAAAATTTGCAAATAATTATTATAAAAATCGGGAAAAGTGCAAACAAAATTGTCTAGCGTGGCGTTTCGGAAAGGTGCTGAAGCAGAAAATAGAGTAGCAGGATATGGGATAGCAAAGTATAGGTTAAGAATATTTTATATGTACCTTAGGAAAAGTTTATAAATTGTTTTTACGGAATCTACTAGGTTAGGTGGGTTGAACAAATTAAAATGCCCAAACTTTGTAAGGCTTTAATAAAAATCTTGCTGTTCTTGATCGGATTGACCGATTTATATGAAATTTGGGTGGCATGAAAAAGAATTCTACCGTCTAAATTTTTTATTAAAATTTTATTTTTTTTTGTTTAAATTTTGTTTAAATTTGATATATATTTTTGTAATTTAAATTTTTTGTTTGAATGTGGTCTGTTTTTTTTTAATCTCTACCAAATTTGCTTATTAGTCTAACAAATCTATAACAGTTGGGACCGTTATAATTGTAGAAGTTATGGGCAAAACACTGACGTTAATTGGTATGGAAAATTTCACGCAAATTTTCCATAAATAGTGAAGGTGAAATACCGGAAGAGTCATACCATTTTTCTTGTAGGTCTTGTCGAGGACACGACGAATTTGTCGGTGAAATTTCCCACAATCTTGATATTCTGTTCAAAACCCGGATATACGGGCGACTATGATAATTTAAAAAAAAATTAAATTTTTTAAAAAACAAATACAGTGCGGACACCTAAGGGACTGAGAATTTTGTCCACTTATGAGAGAAGTACATAAGAGGACTGAAGCGGATTGATACTAAAAAAAGTGTCCGTTTATGAGAAGTGTCCGCAAGATTTTAAAAAAATTACATACTAAAATTGTTCTACTTCCATATGACCCATATTTCATAAAAATCGGTAAATTTTTGTTAATTTTAAATGTTTCAACCCCTCAAAAAAAAATGATAGCAGCCGTATATTCGAAGAAGCAAGCACAATTTTTTTTATGACCCATATTTCATACAAATCGGTAAATTTTTGTTAATTTTAAATGTTTCAACCCCTCAAAAAAAATGATAGCAGCCGTATATTCGAAGAAGCAAGCAGGCTCATAGATGTTATCTATTATGACCCTATAGCAGATTGCGGGATGCCAAACCCCCCTTGAATTGCCAGAAACAGAGTACATGAAGAAAGAAGGGTACATTTACTTTTAACATGATATTACAGAATAAACCAACGTTTAAATGCCTATTGGACTTGTTAACTTCGTATATTATTTACGTCAAAGCGTAAGTTGTTCGAAGTAAATTCATCGTAAAACACAGTTCCTATCTACATTTCTTGGCCGAAGTTGGATACGAAAAAGGTATAGGGAAAAATTGCGAAATGTATGTGGCTCAATATAGTCTGACAGAAGTCTCCGACATATTCAAAGATCCCCTATCCTCAAGGTGGATTGCTTTCAGCAGAAGGGACGGAGAAGAAATCTAAATTATTTTTAAACTGTTCGTCAATCTACATACATGAGTATTTTGTTACTAGGCAAGTGAGAAATATTATATAAATAAAATTCCACTGTTTCAACAATGGAGTAGTGACACTGGGCGGGATACATTCGGATTTGGTATTCGCAACTACCTCAGTTTCAGCAACTTCCTCGATTTCTATTTGTTGCGTTAACCGAGGTCGCAATTTTATGTACAACCAAACACCATATAGAGGGCAGACGTCCCAAGTCGATTGCTGAACATTTCCAAGAGGGTATTTGAACAGTATTTGTTTTAATAAAGTAGGTATTTGTTTTAAAAAAAAAACATTATTTGCTTTGAAAACCTTTCAAATGTTGCTATGTCAATCACTGACATCTAGAGTGTGTAGCCGAACTAATGTGTCAAAAAACAACTTGAGACGTCTGCCCTCTGTACAACTGCAACATAAAATCAATTTTCTTTTTAATTGTCACGTGCTTCATGTCTTAAAAAAATCAATAACGAAATTGTCGGTGAAGCAACAATATCGAATTTCGTCGCACAAGTCCTTTAAGAATGTCAACTGTAATGTCCTTGCCGACAGACACACACACGCTGGCTAAACTATTCTCCCATCTTGTCGCATGACATGACAGGATAATTATCACATAACGCATTCATGACATCCCACCTTAATGTCGCGTAAAATAAACGCTATAAATAACCAGGACAAGATGGATAGAAAGACAGAGAGTGAGAGACGCAGAGAGGGAAATCAGGAAATACAAATAAAGTCATAAGTACAACATTAGACGAACAAATGTTTTCTCAAAAACTGTTTAGAATATCGCGCATCTAATGTTGGAAACAACAAAAACTACACAGCCATTACAGCCAGCTATGCAGTCCTTTTCGACGTTTGCTTTGAAAATTTCTTCGAATTTAAATTTTGTGAAAATATCCTCAACAACACTATATTTTTCAATAAAAATCTACAAATGCTGTGTCTCTGCATCAACGTTTATGGGCCCTATTCCGCCACCGCCCATGGTGCTGTGAATGAAATTATAAAATGTTCAACATTAGCTTCACTATTCCTCTTCGCAAAATAAATATCGCAGCTCGTTCACACAAACACACACACGCACCTTAACTTAAAATAAAGGCGGAAACGGATGTCTGTGTGTGTGGGTTTGTCGGTCGAGTCTGGTGTTAGTTACCTGTGTTGTTTCTGGTTGTTGTTATTGGCGCGTTTTTAACAACTTGTGCGATTAGAGAGCAGTGATTTCTGTAATACGTACCATTGATTTTTAACAAACAAAATCATTATCGCGTCATTTTGGGCAATAAAACCCATCATCGACCAGGCGAAAAATATAGTCGTACTTACATACACATATACATGGGGAAAGAGGACGTGGGAATTTTGCCATCTTAACCAAAAAAAAAAAAAAAAACAATGAAAATGTACAAAGCGACATCAAATATATTTGTTTTTACATTAAAAAAGCATGAATGTTACATTTTCATTCTGTCCCACATAAACCATAAGTTTTTACTGTCTTGATCGAAAGAGGGTGAGTCAAGTAATGGATATTTTATTAAGATTTTCCTATTTTATATTTAAATAAAATTAAAATTTTCTATTCTTTTGAAAGGCCTATCGATGGCATTATGTATGATGATTTGACCAACGTCGTTCTCAAATAAATATGGACCGACGACTCCGTCAGCCTAAAAACAACACCATGCATGACTTTTCCAGGACGCATTGGACGTCATATGGATTACTATCGATCCATTCGGCAATTCTGTTTGTTGATGTACATACGTATTTATTAAGAAGCCCGAACAGAAAACCATTCTGATAAAACCATTTTATCATTTGCACGTGATGTTGAATGCTGCATCCGCCCATGTGGATGTAACAAAACCGTCTGAATTAATGACAGCCAATTCGACAAATGTATATGGACGCTTTCAACTGTCAAAATTCGGAAATCCTTTTTGGAAACAGCGTGTGCCAGATAATCCTTCTAATTAAAAATTGTATACATTAGAAATTTAGTCTCGATTATCGTCGTGGTACATTCAAACCAATCACGGAATGTAAAGGGTTATCCACTGTGCTCTTTAAAAGTAAACGTAAATAAAACACATATAAAATATTTTTTTCCATGATATTTCTTTTTTATTATAAAGTTTGAACGTTGACATTATGTGTGAAATACTACATCATTTAAATGATCACCACGCGAAGTGTTGCCAGCATTGATTCTTTTGAGGTAATTTTGGACCACTTTTTGACACATATTGGGCGGTATCTCAGCCATAAATTGAAGAATGTTGGTTCTTAAGTGCTCAGGAGTTAAAGGTTTAACACGGTATTTTGCGTAGCCCCACAAAAAAAGTCTAATGGTGTCAAATCGCATGATCTGGGTGGTCAGTTGATGTCGCCACGACGAGAAATTAAGTGGCCAGGAAATGTCCCTTGAAATAAAGCCATATTCATTCGAGTTGTGTGGCATGTGGCACCGTCTTGTTGAAACCACATATTCTCGAAGTCGTATTATTCAATAGCAGGCAAAAAAAAGTCGGTTATCACACGACCATAATGCTCTGAATTGACGGTGACAGTCGTTTCCACGTCGTTTTCGAAGCAGTAAGGTCCAATCACACCGTCGGACCAAAGACCTCACCAAACAGTGACTTTTGTGGATGTAATGGACTCTCTTCAATTACTTGAGGATTCTCAGAATCCCAAATACGACAATTTTGTTTATTAACATACCCACCGAGTGAGAAATGTGCTTCATAACCATAACCTCTGACTGTGCCAGAATCACCTTTTTGTAGTAGGTTTTAATAATTTGTACGCGTTGTGTGATAGTTAAGCGATCAATTTTCGTCAATGCCAGACTTCCAACTGAAAGGAAAAAAAATTGGTTTAACAACCCTGTACTTTTGAAACCACGAAATGGATAACCCTATATTAAACGGAAATATAGTGTTAGCAACTAGTTTACTTTTTATTAATATTAACATTTTTTTATTTAATTGTTATTTTTTATTCTAGCAATACAGTGCAAACTTTACACATTCCCGCCTAATGGGTATTTAAATAGCCAAGGAACCATAAACATCGTAGAAGCTGGCACTAATGGGTTTAGACAGATCTATGGGTGGTGTAGATATAGACGTGTCAGATAATCTTGATGTTCTGGGCATGAAGATACAGGGTGATGCTCGCTGGGCTAGCCATATATTCGAAGTGTCGAAAGAAGCATTCTAGTGTTTAGGCTTTTTAAAGGGGAACAAGAATCTGACCTCGTAAATATTTACACCACTTACTTCCAGCCTAAAATGGAATACAACTCCCATATATGGGCAGGGGCTCCCATGACATCTTTGAAGCTTCTGGACCGTGTACAGAGGAGAGCGGTGGTGATGATACGGGATGGAAGGGTATCCAACTCTATTGTCACCCTACAGCATCGCCGGAAAGTGGATTGTGTATCGCTATTTTATAGATATTTGCGCAAGATATCTGTCGTCTGGTCCCTGACGTTAGAACATTTCGCCGGAATACTCGGCTATCCAGGGTCTCTCATCCGTTCATTGACCGGACGACGTACTATAGAGAAACTTAGTTGTTCAGCCGGACTGTTCGTTTGTGGAATAATCTTCTTGCAGGTGTTTTTCCTGCCTGCTATGACATTACCAAATTCAAGGCCAACGTCAACAAACACTACTCCCTTATCGAGAACAGCTAACTGATTCGAGAGAAGTAAGTAAGTATTTTTTTAATTAGAACTCTTTCTATTTTGTTTGTGCTCACTCAGATCTGTCATAAAATCTATACTCGAGAAGTAACTCCAAATGAATACATATGGGTCCGAATTTTTAATACGGACCTAAAAAATTGTTTTGTTTATAAAATGCTTCTTCATAATCGTATAAATGGATGTTTTAACCTTTTCTGTTGTTTTGGGCGTTGAACAATTTAAAATGTCCAAAAATTATAATTCAGTATTCATAAAAATGTAAACAGCTTTTCAAACCTTTTTTTAATTAAATATATGACAATGGTTTCGTGAACAGTGGCCCAATGAAAACTGGCCCCAGATTTGGACCCACACATTTTTCTTAGCACCGGTTTGAAAATTTTATGAATGCGGAGAGCAAAATTCCATTTTAAAATTGTCAACGCCCAAAACAACTCTGTCAATTACTAATGGATTTATAAAAACTAGGATGCTTTTTGAATAAACTCACAGTTTTTTCGGTTCTCTTACAAAATTATGTGTTAAACATTGCTACAGTTGATTAATGGAGAAAAAATTAAAGAATATGTTTACTGGACAATTACACAGACCATTTCAAGAGTCTCTTCTTTTTAAATCGGGTAAGTAATTAGAAAATTTGAGAAATGTCTCAAACAGATTCTTGTTGTACTCCACAAGACCTGCAACAAAAATAGTTTTTCACCATCACTCTTTCCTGCTGTGTGTTATGGAAAATGAGCGTACAATTTATACTGTGGGTAGGGTTGCCAGCTGATTAAGTAAAATTACAGGGAATTCACCAAAAATATCCTGAATAAAACCAAACATTCTGCAAAAATAAAAAATGGAATTTATATTGTAATACTTTATTTATTTCTATTTAAAAAAAAAAACAAAAAAAAACTTTAAAATTCAATCTTTTCTTTAGTGAAAATAAACATTTATCTAAATTCTTTGGAAATATATCTGTAGTTTTTTAAATTATTTGCTTAAATTACACTTTGTTGTGAAATATTTTTTGTAGTATAACAAAGAAATAAAATGTTTCCTGAAACTTGGACAAGGTAAAAAAAAAAACTCAAAATTCGAATTCTGGGGTGTGGTTACCGATCAATGTCAGTGTTTTGCCCGTGACTTCCGCAATTATGGCGGTCCCAATCTGACTACAGTTTTAGATTAGTTAGACTTACACCGATGTTTGGTAAAAATTAAATAAAATAGCTTTATAAAATAGTTTAAAGAATTTAAGTTTTTAAACAAAATAAAAGGGTTTTCCAACAAGAGGTGTTATTTTGAATCAATCAATGGTATTTCGGAAGCTGTCACTTTTGAAGCTTTTATTCTCTGACATTTGACAAGTAGAAACTACGCCATTACTAAAAATGGAACGATACACGCTTCAACAACGCATTGAAATTATTAAAATTCACTTCAAAAATGGTGAAAATCTTGCAGTCCTGAAGCACCTTGTCGGACGGCAATACAGAAATTGGTGGACAAATTCGAGCTTTTGGGACAAGTTAGTGATGTGAAGAATAAAACCCGTCCACATCGCTCAAGGACAACTTAGAATATTGCTGCTGTATCCCAAAGAGTTGAATAAAACCCATTCCTCGTCGTTCTATGGAATTAGGCAACCCACAAACGTCATTACACCGTATTTTGCATAAAGACGTGGGTCGTAGGGCTTCAGTTCAGTCAACACAAGAACTCAAGCCGGCCGATCATCAACAACGTCGTGTCTTTGCTGATTGGGTCCTTGAAATGAAAATGAGTCGGAATTCCATCGAAAGATCATCTTGACTGATGAGGCCCATGACACATTTCCACCACGGTGGCTACGCCAACAAGCTAAATTGTGGCATCTGGGGCTCGGAAAACCCAAGAGTTATTGTTGAGAAGCCTCTCCATCCTCAAAGTGTGACTGTTTTGTGCGGTCTACGCCAACAGCCCACCGTCGCACTGTGGCGCCTTTTCCCTAAAAGCGTTGCAAAAATCAAAAATTTGACAGAAGAATATGATAAAATGAATAATTACATCTGATAGAGAACTTCTCACTGATTAAGAATCCCAAAAAAATTTTGAAATCGGATAAAAATTATGAATTCTAGCGTCAATCAAAGTTGACAATTTTTCGGACTTACAAAAAATGTTTAAATAAAAAAAAAAATATCATCTTTTGAATTGAATTTCAGGCAAACTATGCAACCGATCATTAATTTTGGTGTCGGATGAAAGGTATGTTAATTCCAATGAGACGATGTAGAAAAAGGGTTATTCGGTCCAATATTTTTTTTCAGGCGCAATTTTGCAAACACATGATATTTGGGTCATTTTTCACACTTAATAGAATAGAACAAAAAAAGTGACGGTTTGTGACGGGAACTATTAAACAGAGGTTGTTAAGTATTTAATACTCTAACTTATTTTCTTGAAATTGGGTGCCCATACTTGCATGAAAAAACAATAAAACTGTAACAAATTTTACTACAAAAAGATACATTTAATTGTAGTGCCATCTCTGATGACACGCAACCCTGCAATAACTCTCCACTAATTATCTACTACTATTATTTACAACTGTAACAAAGTCTTGTTAATTATTAAGTAAAGAGAAATGACAATTTAAATGACAACATTTTTTTTTTAAATTGTGAGCAATATTTTACAAAAAATTTAAAAATAATTTAAAAAAAAACATTTTTTTGTAAATCTTTTCTGGAATAATTTTAAATCATAAAAGCCTTTAAAAAGAAACATAAAACATTTAAAATGTTAAAAAACATTTTATTATACTTCCCATAAAATTGATTTTTCCACAAATTTCAAATTTGCTAACCCATAAGTAGGCCCCTACAAAGCGTAGCACCCTTTCCAAACGCTCATTTCATAGGCTGAATAGTTATCTATCATATGCTGTTTAACCCTAGAAAGTCATCCTTATTTTTTGTACACTAACGTCATCCTTCGTCATTTTGACTACGGCCTATTTCAAGACGCTATAAATAGCATTGTGAGCAAAAATTGGAACCGATGTTAAGTCTATTTTTTTATTTAGTTTATTTTTAATCAATCTAGGCCCATCAACAGTTTGCAAACGACTAACGCTATACGAAAAATGAGGTCAAAACAAACGATAAAAACACATGTTAACCCGAAAATAAAATTGCGCGTCGTCATTTTGACGAAGGATGACGGTGCAGGGTTAAAGTGTTCAATTATCTTATTCGGTTCAAAAGATATGATTTTTTTTTTTTGGCTGATGTTGTTTTGCATTATTAACGGCATACCTTCCTCTTTATTATGAAATAAACATCAGATCATTTATCTCAAAAAATTTCATTTTTTCTTTTAATACCAAAATAAAAACCCTTGTTGGAAAATCCAGTAGCAAGATATTTCGAAAGGCCTAAAAATTTTTTTTTTGGGTCATTTTAAATTGTTCTTTCTTCCGTCTCCGTTTTTTCTTCTTAATGAAATGCCAAATAATGCTAAAAAAGACTGCTTGATCTGTCATAAAACTTATATGTACTTGAGAAGTTACTCTAACCGAATCACCCAATATTTATTTTTATTTAATTACAATACAAAGTCAATGTATATTCTAATTTTGGGTCCATGGGAAAACCGGGTGACACAGACCATATGGCTAGATTTTTGCAGCGACAGACCAATGCCTTTGGTGAGAATCGACCCCACAACCCAATGTATATTGTAAAAATTATGAATTAAAATCTCCCCTGAATTACTCACCAATAAAATACATCCTCTCATCTGACTCATAAAGCTGTTAGTGTTTCGGGATTAAGAAAGATTTCAATGTGAAAATGGTATTCAGTTTTTCCGGTGAGATCTGTGCCAATGATTTTATGGAATTTTTGCGGTCAACATATTTTGAGAAAATTCCTTCGTACTCTAATAACGTGGGTTAACCACACAAACTGATTGGGTACTGTGGTGAAGATAAACCCAAACTCCCTTAGAAGTCGTAAATGATTTTCGGAAAAATGTGCATATGTGTGAAAAGTATGAATGCCAATAATACCCGAAAAGAAATTATTACTTGAAATATGTTTTTGCGGCCAACCATTGGATTATTGTTTCTGTGGGAAGATTTCTATTATTTCCTGTACTGTATATCATCCTCAGAAAGAGTTAACCGACAGAAACTATTCAAATGGTATTTTTCAAAATGGTTTTTCCACAAACGCCCCTTTAAGCTGCACTCTACACCAACGATTGTTGTTGGCCCAACATACATAAACTCCGTTCCTTGATCCATAGAATACCATCCATCCCATCGACCATCTTTGATCGATCGCGATGTGGTGGTTGGTGTTGGTAGTGGAACACAAAGCATAAGAAGGGTTAATCGTATTCGTTGCGCTGTGGTTTTAGCAGAGGTTGAAAAACAAAGAGAGATAAAAGTGTAGGTACGCTTGGCTGTGGCTACCTGTCTGCAGCCACAGCCGACTGTGGGACTCCTCCCCTTCATGGTACTCGCTCTCAACTTGTGATACTGTCCATCGTTAAGTACGAGCAAGTAACGCCTTAACCCGTTTACAAATGTTGATCAATATGAGAGGTGACACTGACATGACTTTAGATACTTAATGCGATTATCCCCTGGTAATGGATTTAATCATGTCAGCGCTCAAGCCTTTCGCTATAAGTATACAAATATATGCAAAATATTTGGAAGAAGTCAAATGTCTTAAGGGGATTTCTTCGTTTTCGAATGTTTGTGCGAAATCTGTCTTAAGGGGGATTTTCGCCATTCCGTCAAAGGATTTATCCTGCTGCTTTGCTTCTAAGCCTGGCTGTAAGTCCAAAACATACGCGTCTCAAGAAGGGGTTAATCGCCAAATGTATGGCGATTTTTTCACTTAATACGCTCTGTATTGGTGATTTTCTACTGATTTAGTCAAAAAGTCACATTTTAATCGTGTAGATTAAATGGATGCAGTTAAATTTAAAAGTTTTGACAAAATCAAAAGGAATTACCACCATCTGGGAGTTAATCTCGTCAGATCTTTGTTAAGGAGCGCAGGTAACGATGGAAACTCTCCTTCAGTGCTGTGTACATTTTAAAGGGTTTAATTTGCAATTAAAACTGTTTGAATTGATTTCGGAGATAAAGACCGTTTTCAAGTGTAAATTGACAATACGGGGATACATTTATTTGCAACAGTAGGACGAAGTCGAACCACTGAGGGAGTCTTATCGAGAATCTGAGGAATCGCATGAGCTTTACGACTCATTGAAGTTTTCGTATGTCGCTTGGAATACGGCTAAATAGCTACTGGAATGGTTGACAGTAAATCTAAATTTTGGCCAGGTCTAATTCACACTTATTGGCGTCGTTAAAAAATTGCCGCCTTTGGGAATCCACATAACTGGATATTGGCTGATTATGTCAAAACATCGCGATTGTCGAAAAAGTAATAGAAAACGCACCGAATGGGGTCACATTTTGTAGAGGCCAACAAAGGTGGCCATTTGAATTTGTTTATGAAATTTTCAAAAAAATCAGTCAAATTTCCCCCCGAATTTCCATTTTGTGACTGCTTGCTTCTGTACCCCCTTCGCCAACAATCGTCGAACGTCTTGCCTGTTCAACGTGGGTGGAAAGTCATCGTGTAAATCGGATCTTTTTGAGTCTTTATTGACATAACTTAAAAACGACATGTCCAATTGTGTTGAAATACATTCAAAGGGTGTTTTTTTTAGACGGTAGTTTTCAAGAAGAAATAAATGTTTCAGACAAGTGGCCACCGCGGCTGTCTCGAATACATTCCAACCGATAGGCCCAATTTTTCGACCACTTTTTGCAGTATTTGGGGCGGTATGTCAGCAATAACGCGCCGAATATTCTTTTCTAGGGCGTCAATCGTTTCGGGCTTAAATGCGCAGAAAGGCGACTTAAACCCACAAAAAATAGTCCGGCGGTGTTACATGTCACGATCGTGGAGGACACGCCAGAGGCGATTGCCAAAAATTCCTTCAATAACTTGATTGCTTCGTTGACTGTCTTGTTGAAACCAAAGATCGTCCACATCAACATCCTCCAAAAAGTCATTAATCAAACGTTGGTCTTGTTGGTCGTTCGGCTTTAATTCTGGCACGAGTTAGATTTTGTAAGTCCTTCCACAAAATCTTCCATAAAGTGGATGGGCACAGCTCCAATTGTTGTGCGCGATGGCGGATGGACTTCGATATTCTTCTCCACAATTTACAAACGTTGTTCCGGAGTAAGTCTATTCGGTATGAAATGGCAAACCAAACTGTCAAAAAGACCAACTCCGAAAAAAGTGCGCCTGGTTGAAAACCACACGTCTAAAAAACACCCGGTAGTTTTAATCATTGCTTTTAGTGCCTTTTAATTCAAATGACAGTTTGAGAGTTACACAGAAAGAAAACATGGAATTCTAAATTCAAGCCGAATGTTCTTAATTTAAACGAAAATCGTAATTAAATAAATAAGAACGATTCGTAGTTTGTTATTCTTAAAACAAGTATAAATGGGATTGTTTTAAAATCAAGTACGAAAATTCTTATAATAAGAGTAAACCACTTGATTTAGTTGTTTGCTTTATTGCTAGTCGTTTTTCGGTCTATGCGCTAGTAATCAGTAATTCTCGATTAATTACGAAAGACTAGGGCACATAAAAAACCAATGATTGGAGAAGAAATCATTGAAAATGGGTGCTGATGTATTAAAGTGTTAAATATAAGGAAAAGTAAGCCCGATTTGAGGTGAGGTAAGAGAAATGATTAGTAGAATTATTTTTGAGAGAGAAAACTGAGATCGGATGAAAATATACTCTCTTACGAACTCATCCTATTATGAATCTAATATTCTTAAGACAAGAATATTGTGATATCAATCTTATCTACATTTTTCTTAAATCAATCCCAGTTTCCTATAATTTCAAGTATTTATTCGGGCCTAAATGAGTCCAAGCGGTCTACACATAAGTCCATTTCGAACTTATTTTTAGCCTATTATAAACTTAAAACTATCCTAAAAAGCAAGCCCGTTCGGGCTCATCTATGGATAAAATTAAGAATTCCGAGCAACAGAAATCAGTATTTAAATCAAGTTTTTTTTAACTTTTGTATCAGTGTATAAACAAATTTAATTTATTCGTTTATTTTTTTTTTAAGTCATGGAAATTCCTCTGGTAGCAGCAAAGTAGTAACCGACCAGTGACACCCCGTATTGGAAACTCTGTATTTTGTTTCTACTGTAACTGAACTGTAAATTCGTGATTTCAGTATTGCGGAAATACAGGTGGATTTATATTTGCAATACTGCCTCAGTACTTAAGAGAACTACAATATCATGGTCGATTTTTTCATATTAAAACCGGGAAAGTACTGAAAAACAACTGATCCACATTAGTAGAGACCACAGTACTGCTCCAGCGTTGGACGGTCAGTATTTTTCTGCTTCGAAATGGAAAACTGTTGTTTCCATCTCATTTTCAAATGTGGCTTTAGATTTCCATTAGACCTGAAAAGCAATACGAATTTAACAGTCAATATTTTTAATCTTTCTTTTTAAAGCAAAATAGTCTGTTGTGATTGGTCGAACATCATTCCGTCCGACCTTTGATGTTCCACATTTTGAGGACAGCAAAACTTCAACAAACGTTTGTTTTCTTCCAGCCTCTGTATTTGTGTTTGAAAATATGTCAGACCTCCCCCACTTTAGACACTTCCTTTGTGTCTTCTTCTTGACAGACAGATACTGTATTCAAACTCTTTTATGCCTTTTAAAATACGTATCCTTAACTAATTTGAATTAAACCATTTAAAATTTTTCCTGGAAAAACTGCGGCTAAATTTCCTTATTTTCTCAATGCATTTGAAAACAAAAAAAAACAGTCTTTTTTTTACGTTAATACAAAAAACACACACTTTTCTTAATGACGCAATGCCTTGTGCAAAGCGAAAACGCAGACATGCCAACATACATCTGAACAGTGGGGGACAAAAGTATTCGTTATTTCAGACAGGAAAAAAAATATTTCTATTTACAATTGCAATTTATGTGATATAGTAAGAGCTGTGTATTTTTTTAAATTGATTTGAATTGTTGGGTTGCCCTTTTAAGTCAAAGAAATTTTGTCCAAACAATCAAAATGGAAAGGATGGAAAGAGCATCGTATTGAACCGAAAAGAAACCCAAATTAAAACCAGAGAGGAAACTTTTGTCCTCAAGCCAATATACAGAATCCAATTTCTTTAGTATGGTCAACAGTGTGGGTTGTAGAACTCCAACCCACCAAAGGCTTTGGTCTGTCGCTGCAAAAATCATGGTACCCTTTGACCCAAAATTAGAATATTGTACATATTCTAATTAATAGTAAATAAATAAAATAAATATCCTGAGCAAAAAAAAACCAACCCCAGTAGACAATTTTGCACTGCCATAAAGAATACCACATTCTATTCGTGATTATAGCCAATTTGCACTCAAATCTCTACCATGCTAAAAGGAATGACAATACTGACTTACTTAAATTGGTCTTGGATTGCGTTCTCGTGTGTTCTTTCTCCAGATCATAATATCAAGGATGTCTTCTTGTCTTCATTGCATTTTCAGTTCTCCCTATCTGTCACTTGGGTGGTAGTTGTCACCTAACACCTTTCCTACTGATGCGCTTGGATTCGATCGACTAGCATGACCAAGAATGATAATTGCTGTACATATTTTGATGAGGAAAATCTCTATATGTTTAAAAAGAAAATCACATTTTGAATTCTTGGACATAGAAGACGTTTTCGACATCTTGTGAATGATGTAATTTCTCATATGTAAATAACAGTTTTTTCTTGAACAGAAAAATAAAAAATGAATGTTGAATTCTGCGATTTGTCCACATAATTTTTTTTTAAAATAAAAAATGGACAAAAAAAAATATTTGTTTATTTGAAAGAGCAAACATTTCCATAATTAATGTAAGATGATTTCATTCATGTGACAGTCTCGACTGGCTCGCAGTAGAGCGGCCTGTGAATCCAATTTTCCAACATTGGAGGCGATTTCGGGCTCTCACGATTGATTTGCTCGATATTCGCATTAAGGGCCTACATCGTTAACTAAACATTCACTTCATTTCGAATCTGGTTTTTCATGATTTGAAATTTTCCATTTGATGTGAAAAGACGTTTTTTGAGTTTATGTTTGTATATAATTTGGAATTAATAACGGACAAAATGGAGAAAACATAAAAACAAAGGTTTTTCCAAACCTGAACTTCAATACAAAAGGTTTAACAAGCTTTGCGTTGAATGGCCCTTGTTTACCCATTATAACAGAAAGTGCGAAAACTTTTCTTCGCGACTGTGTGCCTTTTACGTACTAGAATGTACAACAGAAAACTCTGACTGATGTTTAACACGATGTTAATAATTCGGAAGATGTGCCATCTGATTGAATCGGCAGCAGCATCAACAAACATAGGACAACATGTATTGCATCAAAGCGAATTGCTGGCAGTCGCTTGTCGTCTTTTTTTTTTTTTTGGTTTAATGCCCAACTGACATGCAAATGAGCCCGAACAAAAGAGGGTGTCAAATATTTTTTTTCTTCTTTTAAAAAAAAAATACATATAAAAACGATAAAGCACATTGAATGATGAATATGGCGAAAGGAAAGACTCGACAGGACAAGGGAACAGCGACAGAGGGATATGATGGAAAATAATTCGAAAATACAATCCTTATTTACTTATAGCTAAATTTATAATGAAACGTTGTGGTAATCTTATGATGTTATTAGGGTAGAATATTTAACTGAATTAGATCAAGATGGCCAAATCATTATTACACCATGAGTTGGACTAGTGAGCTAACATGTATTGCGGATGACACATTCGGAAAGCATAGATACGATTAAAACAAAAAAAAAAAACCAGAAACCCCACAATATGTAAGAATATGTAACAAGATTATGTGTCATTCTGTTAATGAAACTATTCAGTTTCCCAATGAAAAAAGCAACAGACCACCCATATCTCTTTATTTCGCCTCCTTGACGACCTCAAGGCAAACATTTTATACCGTCACAGATGCTCGAAAAAGTGATTGAGAATGCAGAGAAGAGGCTTTTTTGCCTGCGGCATATACAGCTTCCTCCTGATTCATATTTTATTCAAAAAGTAGTCCAAATAACACTGTGTAATGTAGGGAAATTGGTTGTTGTTTTAAGTTATTCAATCTTAATATATATTTACCCTCGACACTGATTCACTGATTCACTGACTCTGTCACGCAGTACGTAGGAATTTAAATAGGCATTCTATAATTTTCTATAAATAATAATAATAAAAAAAATAATATTTTTTTTTGTACAGAAATTGTGTTTTCCCCAATTTTTTTTTTTACCAAAATTTTTTTTTTCCAAAATTTTTTTTTTACAACATTTTTTTTCCAAATTTTTTTTTTCAACAAATTATATATAGAGTGGTGATTTGACGACGATGCGGGATCAGTGGAATTATGGATGAGCTGGACATTGGCAACTTTCGTGCATCTCTCGGGAACTTCTTGTCGAACACTGTTTCGGCCAGAGTGTAGTCAATGGTTTCTCTTCTGTCAGGCATCATGTTAAGGTTTACATCGTGACCATAACCAATGGCGTTCAGGGCAGTGGTGATTTGACGACGATGCGGGATCAGTGGAACGTCTATTACACAACAAACAGCGCTGGATATTACGTGCATTGAACTCATCTCTGTTCATTCGATCCCACTCAGAAATAGTCGCAATTTAGTGTGTGATTTATCTCCTGACTTTTGTTGTTTGGCCGATGGTCAAATAAAAATAGAGACGGAGAATGAACAGAACCTTGTGGCACTCCTGACCCATCTATAACAACTCGTATAAAGCGATCTCTGAGAAAACTCTGAGATATGAATCGAGAGAAGCTATTATTAAGGTTCGATGTGAGTGTACCGTGTCAGACCCTATCGAATATCTTACCTTATCGAATAACATCCAGAGCTAGGATCATGATTTCATCAATACGGTGAATGGCTCGACTCCATAGTTTCGAATGGAACGCCAGTAAATCGATTTCTTCGGAAGCCAAACTTTCGATCATCCAGAAGGCCTATAGAATCTAGGTGGTGCTTCGAGGGCGCATAATATATTGCAATCGGGCGATAATTTGCAGGATTTATAGCTTAACCTTTTTATGGATCGGCTGAACATTGGCAACTTTCATGCATCTCTCAGGGTACTTCTTGTCGAACAGTATTTCGGCCAGAGTGTAGTCAGTGGTTTCTCCTATGTCAGGCATCATGTTAAGATTTACATCGTGACCATAACCAATGGCGTTCAGGGCGAGGTTTCATAGGGGGATAGAACACCGCCTTAAGGTGTTCTATTTAAGTGGGATGACCCTAATTGGGCTCTGACCATCTGGGATATCCTTGACTCACGTGCATCGCACAATCAAACAGAGAAAATGTTTCTCCTAAAAAGGATTTGAATATTTCTGTCTTTTATTTGTCGGTTTCTCACCAATTTAGTCGCCTAATATGAAATGTTTAATCCAGTATGTTGGATACGTGTATTATATCTGACATATCCTTCCATGAGATTCCAACATGCATAGTGTGGAAAGACAAGAATATCCCAAAACATTTCCACGCTAAACATCTTCATTATTTGTACTGATCGCTGGCACAAGGACATTATCCTGCTGTTTTGCACACCCACGGTGACTATAATGGCCCACACTGGACGATATCATCGCATAGCATGACTACAAGCAGTTGTTGCTTCCCTTTTGCCTCTGTCTTTACCGCCGCGAACAAAAACATCAACACTCCTACACAGACATTTCCAGAGCTATCTCTTCCTCGTCTATGCACAGCCAATGGCAAGCGAAGAAGAATATTTATGTTGGTATTTGAAAACATTTTGGTTTCTGGTGTCTACTACCAAATGGTCGCAAATGAAAGGAAATCCTTAGGCATTGTCTGTCCATTCTTTGCGACACACACAATACGGGCAACTGTTTGTGATGGACGGACGAGTACGAGCATCTCTATCATGGATGAATTTGTCATAGTCGCTGCAGTGGAGCGTCGTACTGGCCCTTCTGCTGTGTCTGTCTCTCACACTGTGATAAGGACATTAACAGGGACCACATTATGTGTTGGCATTTAGCAGTTAATCAAGGCCGTTATGGATAAATATTTGTATTCACTTAACACACTGATCTTGTTATCCACAGATGACAACATGTCGGACAAACGGACAGACCAACAATTGGATAAATCTGAAAGAATTGATCTGGATTTGCCTTAGCACAGCAATTGTTGGCGAAACAAATTGATTGTAGTTTTCGTTTTGTTATCTTTCTCGGCGCTTTTTGTTGGAAATAGCCACAGAATTACTAGTTGGTTAATGAGGCATAAAGCGGAACGCGGAACGTTATACAATAAACAAGTTGTAAAATCGATGTTGTATCTGCAATATGCTGTGGGCTATTGTCTGGAGGTCCGGTTAAAGGCTAACCGGCAGTTGTTAATGGAAAATCTGACGAAAAATTGCAGAGATTGTACATTGGGGTCTAAGGGGACCATTCTACTTTTTTCTTCTTCAACATTTTTTAAGGAATCGTCTCTTTGAATTTTGCACAATCGAATCTTATTGACGGGCCTACAGTTTAAAGTCTTTGGATATTATTCTCTTAACATTCCATGGAGGAACTTTTCTCGAATTGGTGAGCAATGTACGAAAACTTTGTACAGTCTAATCCAGATAAAGCCTTTTAATGGAAAAAATTCCATAATTGAAAATAAATAGTAGTAACAATTGTTCGGGCCTAGGGGCCTATGATTGAAACATCGTTTATGTGAAACACATTTTTGTTGCAAAGACTGAAATATATGTGATACGAACACCGCTTAAGAGAAATTATGGTGTGCCGTCTCATTTCAATACTACTTCATGCAAGTGCAAAAGAACATAATTTCGAAATTTCTTTGCTTGTCAGGATATGTAATTAAATTGTAAGAATGTCAACAGAGATGGTATATTTTATAACAATTCATTGAAATATTTTATAGTTTTCCATTGATTATTTCAGAGATTGGGAAACAAACACTGACCAAAATTGACATTTTCCAAAAACTGAAATCTGGCAAATCAATTCAACTGTAGTCCGACAACCACCACAAGAACTACAAAAAATATGGATGTTATTACAAACATCGTACAACAAAAGAAAAATATTGCAAAAAAGCGAATGAGAATTGGTGTCAGTGACGAAGTTTTCAATTGAAATTTTACATACATATATTTTAATAGTTGTACCATAAGTTTCAAATGTACTCAGTTCGTTTAAATGAAAGAAGGTTCAGTCCTTTTACTAAAACCCCCGCATGAGTGAACAAAATTTCATGATTTTTTCATTTCCGCATAACTAAAGTCCTTTTTACTGAAAATTCCGCATAAGTGAACAAAATTTCTTGTTTTGCGTTTCCTAGTGCAGTTTTTACATGGCTCTCACTCCTAAAGTCGCCAGCATTTACGAGGTGGCAACAACGTGTTTGATGGTTTCGAACCTGGGTTAACAGTGTGATAGTCGCACATACTACCTAACACGCCATCGATTTAGAAATGTCCGTGGGTCTGGCAACTTAAGTCCAGTTCGCAAATAAGAAACAATGATGAGTTTTTGTTTAATTGCAAGATAAAACTGTATCCCATGAAGCTTCTGGACTGTGTACAGAGGAAAGCGGTGATGATGATAGGGGACATGAGGGTATCCAACACTATTGTTTCCCGCCGGAATGTGGGCTGTGCATCGCTATTCTATAGATACTTTAACGATATCTATTCGTTTGAAGTTTTCGGGAGTCCCCCCATCCGTTTATTGTCAAATGGCCGGTTTACCGGACGGACTACATACTACAAAGAAAATTCATTCTTCAGCCGGAGTGTTGATGTGTGGAGTAACAAACACTAGTCCCTTTCTCCTCCTATTTCCGATCGCTAACACAAAAAATTAAAGCTCAAACATTTTCTATTGCAATAATTTCATCGAAATAATTGTGGCCGCCTAGGAGGGAAAAATGCCGACTTTGCAAGTAAAGGAGTAATATTGAAGCCACCTAAAACTTCGCAACTTTTTTCCTCTCTCTCTGCGAATGTCGTCACAACTTAACTTTTGTATATGCGACTATTGTTAACAATATGAAAATAATCGGTTTATGAAAGGAAATTTGCTATTTATTTGTTTGTTTATTGTCTTATTGAATTTATTTGCTATCTGATTTAATTGAACTGCAATTATTTTTTTTTTAATTTCAATTTTTAAAGGCAATGCTTCGCCGTTAATGTTTCCAAAAAATTTGTCTAATAATTATATAATAATATATATATATATATATATATATATATAATAATATATATAATCTTAATATATATTTACCCTCGACACTGATTCACTGATACACTGATACACTTATACACTGATTCACTGACTATAATTCTATAAATAATAATAATAAAAAAAATAATTTTTTTTTTGTACAGAAATTGTGTTTTCCCCAATTTTTTTTTTTTACAATTTTTTTTTTACAAATTTTTTTTTTTTACAAAATTTTTTTTTCAACAAAAATTTTTTTTTTCAACAAAATTTTTTTTTCAACATAAATTTTTTTTTTCCAAAATTTTTTTTTTTCAACGAAATTTTTTTTTTCCACAAATTTTTTTTTTCAACAAAAATTTTTTTTTCCACAAAATTTTTTTTTTTTCAACAAAACTTTTTTTTCCACAAATATTTTTTTTTCAACAAAATTTTTTTTTCCACAAATATTTTTTTCCCAAATTTATTTTTTTCGAAATTTTTTTTTACAAAATAGTTTTCTCAAAATATTTTTTACAAAATTTTTAAAATTAAGTAACAAATACTTTCTCAAGCAAATTAACGGGCGCCATAGGCGCATTACAACTTACTAGTTTAATATATTTGATTCATTAATTTTAACCATTTCACGTAGATCGTCAGTGATCTATACAGGATCTACATATACAGATCTATGCAGGCTAATTATCTGCAGACAAATTCAATTTGTGACGCATTTTTTGTCATCTCTTGATCTACCATCGAATAACGGACATACGCAATGCGCAACCCTTATTTTCTCAACCGTGAGCCAGCTTTAATCAGTTCCGCTCAGAGAATGTACAAATAATATCGTACACAGATTTGAGTAAGTACAGCGGAAATCCACAAGTTCTAAGCTCAAGGAGACCTGAAAGTCATATGGGTCCGAGGGCACTGTAACATTGAATGCAACGAAAAGGCTGACGAATTATTAAATCTCCGACAATGGCAACCCAATGACTTTCTAGTCGATTACAAACCCTACCACATTCTTCCATACTATAAATCGAAAATGGCGGAAACAACAAAGACTATATTTGTTGAATTCAAGAAAAGGCAGCTGTTGGACTAAACAATCCTGAACTAAGCAACAAATAAACACTCAACCCTTAAGGCAACTCTATTTCGCTAGTCAACCACATTAAAATGTTCTGTAATAATTTCTTGAAATTCAAAGGAATACACTGTGCAGAACTCCATCAAGGACTTTTAGAGCGGATACCTCTCAAATCGGGAGGAATATTTACATGAGGAATTCCTCAGACATGATTTATTTTCAACCGGTTGGGGGAATACTCCCTTGTGTATTAATACAGTGTCTAATTTGACTTCTATAGTGGCAGAAAATCAAAAAAGTGACGGAGCTTTTTGTGGTGGGGGTGCGGGTGGTTGCTAAATCAAAAAATGCACCGATATTCTTCAAATTTTTCAGAGTTATTGACGAATCATGATCGAATATTATGTATGATATTATGATTTAACCATTATTTTTGTTTAATTGAATTAAACAAAATATTGAGTTAATAATTGGCTTGCAAATTAATTTTTAATGTAAGTGAGACGAGGTTCGCCGACTTGCAATCGATCTTAACCACACTCACCTTAACCCAGATTGGTGATAACATTTGTTTACACATCTCATGTTCATCTTTTATTCGCTAACAAGGCCCAGTTGACCCAGCTTCGGTCAGCTTTTCCGTCGAGGTGGCTTCGTATGGTACTCATATACACTACCTATTCCCGTGGTAGAACAATGCTCCTCAATGAACTAAGTGCGTCTAATATAAAAGCCACCGCTATCTATCCTATCACATTGCGGTATTAGAAAGTATGGTGAACATTTTCAACCGATGGTAATTCATTGTCCAGGTGACGCATACTCCAACTCCCATCACAATATTTATATCAAATCGTTTCTCTAAGTGTATTTTATGCAGAATCCTTTCGCCTATGCCGCACTGAAAACCCCTTGACTGAATTCCGATGAACGACTATTGTCATGCCGATATCCTTTCGTTTTAACCGTTGCCTACTATACGATGTCGGCCGATGGTGTGACACAAAAGTGTAACAATTAAAATCCGACGAAAACAAACGTCAATAATCCACCAAAAACTAGACAATGGGCAACCCTTCGATGGGAAATGTAGCTGATGGTAAAGGTTTAAATGATAGGGTGTATGTGTGAGGGAGAGAGCATGCGAATGCATGATCATGAGAGGGAGTGAGCTGTGTGATGTTGTTGCAAATCTGTAATAAAAGTCAAGGACAAGCACACAGAGTGATAATTGCCACATAACAAAATTTGACAACTTAACTTGCAAACAGACAAAGGACAATGGCGATGGCAGACAAATACACACACACACATTGACGTACGTTTACAAGGCGATGACAGCTCAAAGGGCCGTTTCCCTGTGTATAATTCTTCTTCTTTCGTTTGGCTTGTTTTGTTTGCATGAAGGTCACCTGTTTTCGCAAATTGCTAAACATTTAGACGTTTTTCACAGTTCCCGCTAGTTTTTAATGGCCCTGCAACGAATTCCTGTTGGTTTCCTAAGCCAAGCGGGATATCGGTCCAAGGTCTTGCTTTGGATGCTCTAATGTATGATGCATCGGCATCGGTCTGGCTGACAGTACCGACAGCGGAACATTGTTTCGTTTTGGTGTATCGCTGCATTGGCGTTACATTGACCAAGCAGTAGAATACCATTGCAAAATTTGTGGGTGCTTTCTTCGTCCCAAGGTCGGTCATGTGGAGTTTCCCTTACATTGACCAAGTAGTAGACTACCATTGCAAAATATTGTGGGTGCTCTAATGTCGCCAAGGCCATTCACAACAGAGGGCCGATCGCTCATGTGGAGTTTTGCTAGCCAAACGGTAGTGTTGTGTGTTCTGTTACTGGTTAAAGGACAAGTGATGTTTCTGCCACTATTTGGCAAATTAACGCCAAATTTGTGTTTGGGCCATTGATCAGGGTCATCGTGAGGGCACACATGAAAACAATTTCATTTGACTCCTTCTTTTATTCCTTTGTATGTCAGCAAAGAGCGACATGTAAGGTTTAGAACTATTTGGTACCAGTGGCCACTTGATTAATGACCATTTCCCCTAAACAGATCTTTTGTAGCACATTGTCCTCTGGATCCTGCCGGCCGCCCTACTGTCTCTGTTGTTTTGCGCTTTTGTTTGAATATGATACCAATTTGATCATGCACATTGTACTCGCACCACAGACGTACTTCAAAAGCCGAGAAGACTGATCATTGTTTCTCCTTTTGTCTTTCACACATCATGCACCAGCCAGCAAAAGACAGTTGTTGCGTGAAATTTCGTAATTAATCAAATTCACTCGCGTTCAGATCATAAAGGTTTTTATTTCACTTCTATTTGTTTCGTTTCTTTTTGGTATCCCTTTGATGGACACTGGCGTTATTCAAATCTAATA
This sequence comes from Hydrotaea cyrtoneurina, assembly GCA_958296145.1. NCBI lineage: Eukaryota > Metazoa > Arthropoda > Insecta > Diptera > Muscidae > Hydrotaea > Hydrotaea cyrtoneurina. The sequence continues at coordinate 41,275,622 of OY282514.1, read as the reverse complement.
TCAGCGTGAAAAAAGGATACGCTTTGAAGTTGCATACCTTATGACGGTGGACGATGGGGCAGTAATAAGATTAATTAAAAAGGAAGTGATCATTATTAAACATTGGCTTGTGTTGTTGGTGGTTTTGTGATGGTGCTTCGAAACCATAAACATTTATGTAATTTCTTTTGGTTTTTGAGTCCACTATTCATGGAGTGTTCGTGGAAAGATCGATATCGCTGTCGGAGTTGGAATGGCAGTTTTGGTGTCGGAGTTTGTAAAATCTAGCCGGAGTCGGTGTAGATAAGGTGCTCATCCTTGGTGTCCAACGGAAAATTCTAACGTGGTCAGTTACTAAGCGGTCAATTGACATTGCCAAGAAGAATATCCCTGTGTTTCGAACACCATGATCACTATTTACATACATATGTCATAAGAGGGTGGGGGATGTTGGATACCAATAGGTTTTATCGGTATTAACCAGGCTTCCCGATTTCAAATAGATGCTGACCTACGAAATTAGCTCGGGTGTCACCTGGGGCCTAATATCTATCTATGGTTAGGATACAACAATTGGTTAGGATAAGAAAAACTTCAAAAAGGCACACGGAATATCAAATTACAGTCACCGCTCAGACCTCGTATCATTAACATTTCCTGTTCGAGGTGAGTTCACTCTATATTACTAGTCACAATTTATTCCGGAGACTACATGGCTTGTTATCAGGAAAGCTTATTTACACTTGCGCCTTCGAAAGATGCAGCCCAAGGAAATCATATTCGATGGAATGAGATTAATTGATTTCTCCGTAGTACTTAATAAATTAGTAAACAGCTCCAGATATCAACACTTTAAATCTACTAGGCTGCTTGCCAGTCCTTCGATCGTATTCCTCTTTCTGATTATATGAGTATTAGTATTATTTGGGATATCCCAGAGAGTGCTCCTTAAATATACACATGTCACCGATATTACGAGACGAAATAAATGATTCGGCGGCATGAAAAATGGCCCACAAAAAATTATGAAAAATTACAAAAAAAAAAAAAAAATCCCCAAAAAAATATGATAAATGACCCAAACTGAAAAAAGAAATTTAGACCAAACCTTACTGAAAATCTCCCAAACCAAATATGAAAAATCGCCCAAAACATTTGGGAAGCTTGTGTGGACCATAAATGGCGCGCGTCCCCTATTTTTCGTAATTATTTTCGAACGATTTTTCATAATGCAAAATCGATCAAAAACAGAAGTTGGCCCACATTTAATGGGTAATTTTTCATTCATGTTTTTGGGTGATTTTTCGTATGCCCAGACGATTCGTCGCTGTGTTCGGCCGTGGTGGCATGTTTCGGATAAGCTCTACCCATAACATCCAAAAGTTTTCCGAATTTTGGAGATTTCCTGCATATTTTTGATATAAATACTGTAGGACTCTTGCAAAAAATGAGGAATTTTTAATAGTTAAATAGGAAAATAGATTTTGTGGGTATTTTTCATACTGAAAAATGACCCAATATAGTTTGGGATTTTTTTGGACCATTTTTCATAGACCCGGCGATTTTACGAGTTCCCAGATTTTGGAGATTTCACGTATATTTTTTTAGACAACATTTGAAAAAATGGGGAATTTTTAATAGTTAAAATTTGTGGGTTAATTTTCATATGAAAAATGAAAAAAAAATATTTTTTTTGTGAGTATTTTTCATAGTGAACAATTCCCCAATTTTGTATTTTTTTTTGACCCGGTGATTTTCCCAGATTTTGGAGATTTCACAAAATCGGAAAAAATGCGGAATTTTTAATAGTTAAGAATTTTGAGTTTATTTGCATATGAAAAATTACAAAAAATGAAAAAACCTCCACTTTTTGTGAGTATTTTTCATAGTGAAAAATTACCCAATTTTGTTTGGTTTTTTTTTGGACCATTTTTCATAGACTCGGCGATTTTACGAGTTCCCGAATTTTGGAGATTTAACTAATATTTCTTCAGAATTTTTAATAGTTAAGATTTTCGGGTTAATTTACATACAAAAAATTACCATAATCGAAAAAATCCCCCTTTTGTGGGAATTTTTCATAATAAAAAAACGCCAAATTTTGTTTGGGATTTTTTATCCATTTTTTTATAGATCGGCGTACAACTAGTTCAAAATCTTGTAAACACTTTTTTAAAAGGTTCGTCAGTTGGTCGACTATGGCATTAACATTTTGGCCCCGATTGGTGACAGTTACAATTTTTATCGCTAACAGATTTGAGATAAGTTCTTTATTATTCCCCTTGCAGCATAAAAGAGAACTCGCTGAGATGAAACTTGGAAAAATAATATGTGGGTAGTTCCAAAATAAAAATAATTATGTCAGCATTAAATAAAAGAAAAAATCATGCGTTAATCTGGGCAATACAAATAGCTGAAAGATAAAATATTCATGCGACGAAAAAAATTGCAGCCTTCATGTGCTCTTGTATGAACCAATGTACCGGTGTTACCATACATCTCACACGTTCGACTAAACAGGCATAACTCAAATTTGGCCATTTTCGAGTCTGCTTGTTATTGTTGTTTATCTAACAGTTGAAAAGAGGTAAATAGTCTTAAAAAGTTCTGGGAAGGTCAATCAACTTAGGGGATTCTTTCGCGCTTCAAAAAATATATGATACTTACACCCTCCTGCTATTAAGTTAGTGGTTATATGCATATATAGAAATATACTAGGTCTAACAAATTACATAGCTATAATTAGCATCTGCTCTTGGCGGCATTTAAAAACAAAAATATCCTTAATCCCACAGCTTAAAGTCACACCTTCGAAAATATTGTTCGAACGATGATTACAATCAAAGTTTAAAAAAAAAACGCCGTCTAGCGATCGACCTTTATTTAGTTGTATTGCACAACAGGTGAATAATGACAATTTGATCGGCAAAGATCCGCATTAAATTGAAAATGAAGCAAATCGTGTGTAACCAAACTGAAGCGCCTCCGTTCCAAATGCATTGCCATCAGTGATCTCCAAAAACAAATGAAATACCAATCCAAGCAATGCCCGATAAAAACAAAAGACGAACAAACAGTTGTGACCATTATAGCAACCGACATTAAAAAGCATCATCTTCACTATGACGACCATCGTGATCATGATCACAATGATGATGTGGATGTGGATGAGCATCATCATTATCGTCATATAATGTTATTAAACGACGATGATCTATTGTTGATTTTGACAAGAACAATCATAAATAACTATTGTGTCCGAGGTGGTGTGAAGTGGGTCTGTCCGTTCGTCCGTCCGTCCGAAAGGAAACCAAAAACACAAAACGATTAAAATAAAAATCAGAAAAACAAAAACCAACAATTTCGGCTAAAGTCACAAAAACAAAAGAAGATGAAGGAGAAAAACATCAGCGAACCGGACCGAGCAAACGAATATTAATAATGAGCCCAACAACAGGTTGTTTACTGATGATGTGAAAATAACAGAGCTCTCGGAATGAGCAGCGACAGAAGACAAGTCTGGAAAACAAATTAATCTTATTTCTACTGATTTCTGTTGTTTCTCTATTGGTGCTGCTGCTGCTGCCGCTGCTGTTTGTTGTTCTTTGCCAGACCATGAGGAGGCGGTGAGAGCGAGATGAGTTCTGTATTTCCTTTGCCGTCGTTTCATTTCAATTTTCTTAAACAACAAAAGTGTGTTTTATTTCAAAAAAAAAAAATCTACTGTTGCTCTCAAAACATCACACTGATGTTCGCACGCTTCCAGATGTTTTTCGTTGGAAACCCACCAAGAAAGAAAGATAGAAAAGAAAACAAACTCCCGACTCACTGGGGTTACCATCTGATCAGTCAACCACCATCACGTCTGAAGCTGTGCTGGCTTCGCTGTTTGATGAACCAAGTTTCGCCTTTTTGTGTGTTTCTCAATTTTTTTTCTTTATGTTTGGGGGTTTTTCCCCAACATTTAACATTAACATGCCTTCTGTTTAATGATCAATTTGTTACATTCTCTGATCGTACCGCCGCTGGTGATATGATGTCCACACATTCGCTCACTTGATCGGTCGACCGTCATTCATTTGGTTGCCGCCATCGCTGTGGCACAGTGGTGGAATGGGAAAGCTTTTGGTTTTTGGTATACGCTGAAAAAAAAAACTAAACCAAACTTATTCCAAAAATTGATGGTAGTTATCTAAAATTTGCACATACGCTTGTGGATCTTATAGAAGTTAGGATTTTTTTTGTAGTTTTCTTAATTTGTCATTTAACTGAATTGCTGCTAAACGGAAACTACTGTATACAGCTTTTTGTCAAAGTTATTGTTTTTTGGTTGGCTTTTACAAAAATGTTCCACTGTGCAGCGGCATTCACTGCTCCGTATTTTGAAATCTTTGTTTTTTTTTCGTATCATTTTTAGTGCAATCCGCCTAATGACTTCACTTAATCCTTTGTATGGCTGTAAAGGGTGGGTGTTACAGCATCAGTCGCAAAAAGATCTGTATTAAGGATGAACATAGATCATCATTTACTGGTGATGTTGTACAATCCACTGTCTGCATGTACCGCAATGTGTGCCACAAGCACCAATTTCCACCGTCGTCCATCTGCTGGTAAGATAAATGATGATTGTTTTAAGTTTGGTAGACATTTAGTCGTCTGCAGTTACAAACATGCAGTCCGTGTGTTTTTTGATCTTTTAGTTTTTGGCGGTCAGCAGTCATATTGTCTGTTGGTTGTTGATGGAGTGAGATATTAAATGTTTTACACTATTTATACAATTTTCTTAATTCTTATCCACAAGTCCAGCTGACTTTCAGAAACATTGCCGAGTAGCCTAAACCAACTATTGAGACACAAGAGGTTCTGTTGTCTAAAATGGAATAATATTCAATGTATATCCCCGATATATTTCGGCAGTATCTATTTGGAATTGGGATTTCCACAAACGTCATTTTACCGTATTTTGCATAAAGACTTGGGTCTTAAGACTTATAAAGTTCAGTTAACACAAGAATACAAGCCGGCCAGTCATCAACAACGTCGTGTCTTTGCTGATTGGATCCTTGAAATGCAAGTTAACACCAACCACTAACTGCAATGCGATGTAAGCTTCGGACCACTGTGCCATGTTTGCTTACGATGCAAATATGCTGGCAGTGGACTGCAACAATGAGAAGCAAAACAAAGTAATTGTTTACTTTGCAAATATGATCGCAGTGCACAGCATCTGTGAGATGAAATACAAAGTTGCTTACTTTCGGGTGTCGGATGACCAGTGCATGATTCGTGGGATCCAGCGGTTTATCCGGTGGCGGCTTATCTTTAAGGTTTAATATTAAGAAACTTAGTTTTAAGTGATTAGTTTCCAAATAAAACTCGAAGAAGACACATCTAATTAACTGGCTCCCAACAAGTGGTGCGAACCACGAACAACCCCAGCAAGAAATAAAGCAGCAACAGATACAGCAGCAACAGATACAGCAGAAACAGATACAGCAGGAACAGATACAGCAGGAACAGATTCAGCAGCAACAGATACAGCAGCAACAGATAAAGCAGCAACAGTACAGCAGCAACAAATAAAGAAAAAAGCAGCTACTAGTAGAACTTACCTAATTATAATATAATCTTAAAAAACATGTAAGTAGAGTGCAAAGTCGTGTAATTTATGAGTATAGAGTTATTAGAAAAACTATTCAATAAATTAAACATCGGTAGTGAAACGGTGAATCCAAACATGAATCCAGAACATATAGTAGGCATGTTAGAAGGTGTCATACGAACATCTATAGAAGCTCAAAGAGTAGAGTTTGACCAGAAGCTATCCGACATAACGGCAAGACTAACGTCTCTTTCAAGTCATAACATTGAAATTAAAGCCTACGAAGAGGCACAAATTTTAGACACAGTCGTTTGTAATGAATCACTGGATGTAGTAAAATCGTTACCAGAGTTCGACGGAAAATTAGATACCTATGTCTCTTGGAGACAAGCAGCACATACTGCATACAGGGTATTTGAAAAATATAATGGTAGTTCCAAGCACTACCAGGCAATCGCCATTATTAGAAACAAGATAAGGGGCTCAGCGGACTCCGTCCTTGCATCATTCAATACAGTACTAAATTTTTCGGCAATTATTACCAGATTAGATATGACATACGCCGACAAGCATCCCATCCATCTCATTGAGCAAGAGCTCAGTACATTGAGACAGGGTACCGGGACAGTTCTACAGTTTTACGATCAGGTTGAAAGGAAACTCAGCTTGCTGACCAATAAGACACTAATGTCTTACGACAGCACAATCGCTTCATCAATCAATGAAAAATATAGGAAGGACACTCTTCGCATTTTTATATCGGGTCTTAGAAAACCCCTATGTGACATTCTATTCGCGGCACGTCCCAATGATTTACCAACTGCTTTGGCTTTAGCGCAAGAAGTTGAAGCCAACCATGAACGATATATCTTCGCTACAGCGTTTGCGAACAGGGGTGAAATAAAACAAAAACCGGACATAAGAAATAGGAAGGATCAACCAAATGTTCTTGATAAACAAGAAAATGGTTTTCGCCACAAGAATCCCTATTTCAGTAAAGAGAAAAATAATTCATCCGGTATCAGACGGGATCCATCTGAACCTATGGACATCGATCCATCTTCGTCTCGATATAGACAACGTACTTACTACCAGCAAAGGGGTGATGCCTATAATCAAAAAAGTGATAGGAATCATCTGTCGCCAAAATTCAAACGTCATGCTAATTCTGGCAGGGACACAGGACCCAAGTTTCAGAGAGTAAACCATATAGGTCAGGGTCCACAATCGGATCGAGGTCAAGATGAATATCAAGTCGTTGCAGAATCTGAGATTCGAGACGTCGACAATGAAAATTCTGAGTCCGACCAATATTTACATTTTTTAATGAAAGCTCCCTGCTACCGTTCATAGAACGAATCATAGCGGGGAGGACCATACGTTTTTTGATTGACACAGGGGCATCCAAGAATTATGTAAAACCTCTAAAAGAATTGAATGGTATAATTCCGGTGAACAACCCATTCAACATCCATTCAATTCACGGTAAAAATACCATAAATAAAAAATGTTTCATCAATCTTTTCGGTGTAAATTCCAGTTTTTTTATCCTTCAAAATCTATCAACGTTTGACGGAATTGTTGGCTTAGATTTACTAAATCGAGTCAACGCCAAGATTGATTTAAAGAACGGAGAAATCCACTTTGATCATGGAAAGGAAGGAATAAAATTTCTGGAATGTAAAAACGTTAATTTTGTGCAACTTGATGCCTTGGATATTCCTTTTCCCATAAAGGATAAATTTCACAAAATGTTAAGGACCCGTAGGAATGCATTCGCTGATCCTAAAGAGTCATTACCATACAATACTAATATTGTCGCTACCGTTCGCACGGAGGACAATGAACCCATTTATTCAAAGCTATACCCTTACCCGATGGGTGTAGCAGATTTCGTTAATTCCGAGGTCAAAGAGCTCTTGGCAAACGGTATTATTAGACCATCAAGGTCGCCCTTCAACAGTCCCGTTTGGGTAGTTGATAAAAAAGGTACTGACGAGTTGGGAAATAGGAAGAAACGTCTAGTAATAGACTTTCGGAAACTCAACTCTAAAACAATAGACGATAAGTATCCCATGCCCAACGTAATGATGATACTGTCAAATTTGCGCAAAGCAAATTATTTCACGACCCTTGATTTGAAGTCAGGGTTCCACCAAATAGAACTTGCTGAAAGAGATAGAGAAAAGACAGCCTTTTCCGTCAACAACGGAAAGTATGAATTCTGCAGACTCCCATTTGGATTGAAAAATGCATCAAGCATTTTCCAAAGAGCTATCGACGACGTCCTGCGAGAAGAAATTGGAAAGACATGTTACGTCTACGTTGACGACGTAATAATATTCTCGGAAAGCAAAGAAGACCATGTCAAACACATTGACTGGGTTCTTAAGAGTCTGTATGAGGCAAATATGAGAGTATCGGTAGAAAAGTCAAATTTCTTCAAAACAGAATTAGAGTACCTTGGTTTTGTTGTGTCCAGGGGAGGTATAAAAACTTCTCCTGAGAAGGTAAACACAATAAAAAACTATCCGATACCAACCACACTATTTGGAGTGAGGTCATTCCTAGGCTTAGCAAGTTACTATCGATGTTTCATAAAAGACTATGCAAAAATAGCAAAACCTTTGACGAATATCCTTAAAGGAGACAACGGAAAAGTTAGGGCTACTCAGTCTAAAAAAATTTCTTTAGAACTGGATGAGGGACAACTCAATGCCTTCAATAAATTAAAGGATGTTTTGGCATCTGAGGAAGTAATGCTAATGTACCCGGATTTTAAGAAGCCATTCGATCTTACGACGGATGCTTCAGCACATGGGCTTGGTGCTGTCCTTTCACAAGGTGGCAAACCAATAACCATGATTTCAAGAACTTTGAAAGACAAAGAGTCACACTTTGCGACGAACGAAAGGGAACTCTTAGCAATAGTATGGGCACTAAAAAGTCTCCGGAATTATCTTTATGGTGTGAAAACACTTAACATCTTTACTGACCATCAGCCACTAACATTTGCGGTTTCCGACAAAAACCCAAATGCAAAGATAAAAAGATGGAAAGCCTTTATTGACGAGCACAATGCGCGTCTATTCTATAAGCCAGGGAAAGAGAACCATGTTGCTGATGCTCTTTCAAGGCAACAAATTCATGTGTTGGAAAACGATCAGTTTTCAGACATAGCCACAGTTCATAGTGAACAGTCGCTAACATACACTATAGAGGGTACAGACAAGCCACTAAACTGTTATAGAAACCAAATAGTTATAGAAGAGGCAGAATACCCATCAACCCGTAGGCTGATACTTTTCGGCAAGAAGGTTCGGCATTTAATCAATTTTTCAAACAAAGATAACATTATAGAACAGATACAAGACGTCGTAAATGTAGGGGTAGTAAACGCAATTATGTGTGATTTGCCAATATTGGCACACATTCAGCATAGACTGGTGGAACTATTCCCAGCGACAAAATTCTGTCACGCTAGAAAACTAGTAAGCGACATATTTAATAGTAATGACCAAACAGAAATTGTGGTTACAGAACACAATCGAGCACACAGAGCCGCGCAGGAAAATGTTAAACATATCCTGCAAGACTATTATTTCCCAAAAATGGCGAAATTGGCAAATGAGGTAGTCACAAATTGTAAAATTTGTACGCGATCAAAATATCAAAGGCATCCGAAGCAACACGTAATAGCCGAAACAGTAATTCCATCGTACGCTGGAGAGATTCTTCACATAGATATCTACTCGACCGATCGGAAATACTTTCTAACCTGCTTAGACAAATTTTCAAAATTTGCAGTGGTGCAACCTATACCATCACGGACTATTAATGACGTAAAAATACCAATTTTACAACTAATGAATATTTTTCACGAAACAAAGACAATTTTTTGTGACAATGAAAAATCTCTAAACTCGGAAACTATAAAATCGATTTTACGTGACCAATTTAATGTAGAAATATCGAATGCACCACCATTACATAGCACATCAAACGGCCAGGTTGAGCGCCTGCATAGTACTTTAGGCGAAATCGCTAGATGCCTAAAATTAGAGAGAAACATCAGTGACACCACTGATTTGATACTACAAGCCACTGTTGAATACAATAGGACTATTCATTCTACAACCGGTAAAAAGCCTGTTGATGTGATCCATTCTGCACCGTCGGAACTCAGGGCAGAAATCAAGGACAGAATTTTAAAGGCACAGACTCTCCAATTGGAACGCTTCAACAAAGCACGACAAAACAGGACTTTTAATGTAGGAGAGAAGGTGTTTGTAAAAAAAAACCGGAGGTTAGGCAATAAGCTGACACCGCTTTATGAAGAGGCCACTATCGAGGCCGATCTGGGAACTACCGTTCTTATAAAAGGGAGGGTGGTTCACAAAGACAACTTAAGATAGTAATTATGACTCTTATTTGTTGTAGGTTGCGCCTGGTAATTCTCGTTTTGATTAGCTCAGTGGGATCGAAACTAATCGATTACTCCCACTCTCAATATATTCCTGTACTGAACGGTGAAATCATAATTTACCGTGAATACGGATACTTAAGGCATAGTACAAATCTAACTGCCTATTATGATGTCATTGAAGAAATACGAATGCTAGTCGCCAGGTTCCAACAGACGGAAATAAAGAGAATGCTAACTTCAGATGCAGACCATATTGAAACTCTTCTGTCAGCTATAAATGTCCACCATAGAAATGCTAGAAGCCTAAACTTTCTGGGAACTGCGTTGAAAGTAATTGCAGGCACACCAGACTTTGACGATTTTGAACAATCCCGTATAAAACAAGATCAACTGATAAATGCCAATAACCGGCAAATTCAAATAAACACAAAAATACAAATTCAGATAGCAAAATTAACAGAAACTGTGAATACAATTTTAGAAAGCACAAAACCGGGTCGAATTGATAACAATAATTTATTTGAACTTTTAATGTCAAGGAATCGAATGATTATAATCGATTTGCAAAATTTAGTAATGGCTGTAACGCTTGCAAAGATTAGCATTGTCAGTCCTATGATTTTGGACAAAGATGACATAAAACTCATAATGAATGATTTGCACTCTACCAACGTTAGTGTAAGCGATATCTTAAGCATTTCCAGTGTTAAGGTTTTATTAAACACAGAATTGTTACATTTTATAATTAAGTACCCGCTATGCAAAGCATCATGCAGGAAAATCACCGTTTACCCTGTCCCGCACTCTGGAAAAATAATAAACTTCAACGGCGACAACATCGTAGCCGAATGCAATGACATGACATATGCTACAAATATGTGTAATTCCTCTACGACAACGACGTTTTGCAAAATAACGACAAATACAACCTGTGCTCAACAACTCGTATCTGGAGCCATGGCACATTGTAAAACAAAATTCAATGATCTGGATCCGATAACGGTTGTTGATGATGGATTCATTATTATAAACGACGTCACTGTAATCATAAAGGAGCTGACAAAGCCAGAGAAGAAGATCGTTGGGACATATTTGGCAACCTTCGAGGGAAATATTTCCGTCAATGACACGTTATATTTCAACAGAAAGAAGATTGTTAAAGTGAGCCCAGGCACTCCAACGTCTCCAATAGTCAACTTGACAGAACACCAGAAAATTCTGACATTGCCGTTACTGCACGAAATGAGCGTGGATAACCTGAATTATATTGGTAACCTGGAGGAGAAAACAAAACTACGGTCCATAATAACTGGGTGCATCACCTTTTTGTCGTGTTTGATTTTCTACATTATCATACTATTCATAAAACGGTGTATGAGAAAACAACAAGATTTAAAGATAAAATCGGCCGTGGAAAGCGTACTAAAAAAGACCGAGGACGGTCTTAACTTAAGTAGAGGGGCAGTTAACACCAACCACTAACTGCAATGCGATGTAAGCTTCGGACCACTGTGCCATGTTTGCTTACGATGCAAATATGCTGGCAGTGGACTGCAACAATGAGAAGCAAAACAAAGTAATTGTTTACTTTGCAAATATGATCGCAGTGCACAGCATCTGTGAGATGAAATACAAAGTTGCTTACTTTCGGGTGTCGGATGACCAGTGCATGATTCGTGGGATCCAGCGGTTTATCCGGTGGCGGCTTATCTTTAAGGTTTAATATTAAGAAACTTAGTTTTAAGTGATTAGTTTCCAAATAAAACTCGAAGAAGACACATCTAATTAACTTGCATGAAAATGATCCGGAATTCCATCGAAAAATCATCTTGACTGATAAGGCCCATTTCCACCTAGGTGGCTTCGTCAACAAGCAAAATTATCGCATCTGGGGCTTGGAAAACCCAAGAGTTATTGTTGAGAAGCCTCTCCATCCTCAACGTGTGACAGTTTGGTGCGGTGTATGGCCGACAGGGCCATTGGACCTTACATTTTCGAAAATAAGGTTGGATAAACAGTAACGGTAAAGGGATAGCGCTATCGAGAGATGATTAATGATTTTTTATGGTCCGAGTTGGATGATATTGATTTGGACAACGTTTACTTTCAACAAGACGGCGTTACGTGCCACACAAGCAACGAAACCATTGCTCTTTTACGGGAAAAGTTTCCGGACCGTGTTATCTCTCGAAGAGGTAATCACAATTGGCCACCGAGATGTGATTTAACACCTTGTGACTTCTTCCTATGGGGTCAGGTGAAAGCTTAGGTCTACGCCAAAAGCCCAGTGTCGATTCCAGAACTCAAAGATAGAATTCGTAAGCCTTTTGGGGACATAGGGCAGCCACTTTGCGATTTGGTTATGGAAAATATCATGAAAAGGTTATGGTCGTTTAAGAGTGGTCATTGTGGCCATTTGGCTGATGTGGTTTTTCATTATTAACGGCATACCTTCCTCTTTATTGAAAAACCAACATCCGATCATTTATCTCAAAAAATTCCATTTTTTCTTTGAATACCAAAATAACACCAATTGCTGGAAAACACTGCGCTTAACAATAACTCTTTAAAAAAGATTTGTTTTTGCAAAATAGAAACGTTGTTTTTTTTATATAAATTATAATTGATGTAAAATTTCATCAAACTAATGTACATTGTTCATTAAATTGATGTATAATTTCATCAAATTGATGTAGCATTTCATCAAATTGATGTAGAATTTCATCAAATTGATATAGAATTTCATCAAATTTAAGTATAATTTTCATTAAATTTATCTACAATGTTAATCAAATTGATTGTAATGTTCATCAAATTGATGTACGGAATTGAAGAAAAATTAATGAAAAGTTCTACATCAAATTGAATAAATGTGTTGTTGGTTCGAAAATGATGTCCAAATTCATTAAATTGATGAACCTGTTTTTCAGCGTGGCATTGTTGGCCGGTTCCACCACATAAATACCAGTAACTTAACAAGTATCGTTTACAGCTCCATGATTTGAGAGAATTTCCCCGTCTGATCCATCATGGAATGTACTGAGGATTATAATCGACCAGTAACAAAATTCAGTGAAATAAAGTCCATTAGACAAACCTTAACACCTTAACATTTATTACAATATGAACATATAGTTTTGAAATCGATATGATTTACTGCCTGTTCCACAATGTCGAAAGGCAGTCTCTCACTTTCGGTTCGTCCCACTATCTTTCGTTTCTATATTTAACTGTGCTGTTACTGTGGATACGGAAGGAGCAATACCGACCTACCAGATTTAAAAAAATCGCAAAAAATAAACATAATCAGGTGTTGTATTTGACATCCATTGACAACAGAGAGGAGTCGGACTAGATCGATTTTTCCAAATTACATTGGTCTGATGTCGATCTTATTGAATATGCCAATAAATGATTTAATCGAATGAGCTATCAATTAAAAAAATCTCAAAAAAAAACAATCAGATTTTGTATTTGACATCCATTGGACAACAGAAAGAGGTCCGATTTGTCGAATAGAGTATATGATTACGACTTTCTAATCTTGTCGACCTTATTGAATAGGACAATAACTGGATTTACTTTAATGTCCTAATTCTAGCAACTGATGAACAATAGGGTTTTACTTTCACACTTCTCGTTGAATTCTTCTTTTTTCAAATACGTTAAAACAATAATTATTTAAACCATTACATGTCATCAAGAAAATAAATTTGCATGAGAAAATGAATATATTAAGAATATGATTTATTATGAGAATATGCTCAATGTGCCGTTGAACCCATTCTCCCGGTAATCTATCCATTGATATGGTCAAACCGCGAAGGACATTAAAAACTGCTAATTGGCATAATAATTTTCGTTACAATAACGAAGCAAACATACACACACAGACGCGCAACTGTAAACCAACAACAATTGTAGGCATGGAAAGTCAACGGTAACAACAACGGTCTTTTACAAAAACAACCACACCATCAACACGCCCTCTAGTAAGCATTTGTATAAACTAACCATAAAGAAACGACCGAAAATGTCGAAGAGTAAGAAAGAGAACGCAGACGAATACGCACGTTGATTGGTTGGTTAATTTTTGAAGATAAGAAAACCAAATAGTTTTCTTCTCCCTATTCATTGTGTGCGGAGTGTTGTTGTTGTAGCTCTTGTATGAGTACCTGCAAAATAGAATGGCCAACATCATTGTTGTTGCTGCTGCTGAGGCCGCTGACGTTTTTGTGGTCGTTCTGCACCGTGTAGTTGTTGGTGGTGCTGTTGTAATAGTTTGTGTTGTATTGGGTGTGTGTGTACAGTGTGTGTTGTTTGTTGTTGCCCCGGCTGCGTTGCTAGCTTCACAGGAAAGCAACGATCATCTACAGAGATCAACGAATACATCAGTTAGGTTTACAACACGAAACAAGAAACATCATAACAGCACAACTCTTCAAGACAAATAATTTTGCAAAAAAAAAAATATCTTGCAAGAAATCACAACATTAAATGAAAAATAAACAAAAATTTGTGTAATGTTGTCTTAAGAATTTGAGGAAAATCAAAGAACTTTGTGGATTGAGAAATACATATTTTATGAAATTAACAAAAAAAATTATACATTTAGCAAAGTGTTAAAAAAAAACTTCCAACCCAGAGTGAAAGTGAATAATCACCCAAACGAAAGTTTGTCAAGCTTTATCATCAAAATTTAACAAAAACAAAAAATATGACTGTCACCGCTTTTGCCGCCGCCATGCACCGACCTTTCTTTAATGGATACCCATCTATGCAAGGTAAGTTCGACCTCCAACAACAAAATCAAACTTATGCTGTTCTCTTCAGATATCTTGATATATAGAGAGATCATTGTGTCTCTCTCTGAAAAATCCTTGATTTTGGTGTGCTCTTCCTATAGCTGTGTTTTAATTGCCACCATTAAGTCACAGCTAGAAAGTCTCTTTGTAGACTGGCTGACCTTGTCCCTCTGACACCAAGGAAAATGAAAACGCTAAACAAACTTCCTAGGAAGTCATCTTCATTTGTCCGTTTGTCAATTGAAAGTTAAACTCACAAAAAAATTATTTTTTTTCTTTACATTTCGAAAAACATTGAAGACGATCTTTCGATTTGTATAATTTTGTGAGTGTACTCTTCCTAGTTCGTCCGTCAGTCATAAATCAAGTGGCACTCGCTTGCAAAAGTTGCAACAACAACCAACAGCCGGTGTCATAAAAATCACACCCCGACGGGAAGCACGCGAACGTGCTAAACACTCTTCGCGTACCTGTCTTTCTCCGTCGTTCGGTCCGTCCGTTCAACCGTCCTGTCTAACGAGTACAGAATGACAAGCTTCAGAGACACAGCATGATTGCGAAATTTCTAAGGAAATGACACGCGCATATGAAAACAATTTCCATCGCTTAGATTCCCAAAAATTTATTTTTCCCCGTTTTGTTTCTTCTTTCAGACATGAATGCCGGCCAAGGACGCGTCAATCAATTGGGTGGTGTCTTCATCAACGGTCGCCCTTTGCCCAACAGCATCCGCTTGAAGATTGTCGAAATGGCTGCTGAGGGTATTCGGCCCTGTGTCATTTCACGTCAACTCCGTGTGTCCCACGGTTGTGTTTCTAAGATTTTGAATCGTTATCAGGAGACTGGTTCAATACGGCCCGGTGTCATCGGGGGCTCTAAGCCTCGCATTACCACTCCCGAAATTGAAAATCGCATTGAAGAGTACAAACGTGGCAATCCGGGCATTTTCTCGTGGGAGATTCGCGATAAACTCATTCGCGATGGCATTTGTGATCGCACCACTGCCCCATCGGTTTCAGCCATTTCTCGTTTGGTGCGCGGCCGTGATGCTCCCTTGGAAAATTGTGATGAACAACAACACAAGGGATCCGCGTCCGGTTCGGGCTCAGATGCTGCCACCAATTCGCACGAAGATCTTTCGGATTGTGAAAGTGAACCTGGTATCGCTTTGAAGCGTAAACAGCGTCGCAGCCGCACCACCTTCTCAGCCATGCAATTGGAGGAGTTGGAAAAAGCTTTCGAACGTACTCAGTACCCTGATATCTATACCCGTGAGGAGTTGGCTCAACGCACCAATCTCTCGGAAGCTCGCATCCAAGTTTGGTTCAGCAACCGACGGGCACGTTTGCGCAAGCAAAACACCTCCGGTGGTTCCGGCGCAGGATCAGCTCAAGTACCGTTGATGGCTGGTATGGGTTCTTCCTATCCAGCCGTTGCTCACCATGTGCCTTATGGTGCTATGATGCCTTCCGAAGCCTCGGTAGCTGCCGTCGCTTACCAACAACAAATGTACGATTTCTATGCCGGCCACACTTCCTCGGCCGCCGCAGCTGCCGCTTCCTCTTCAGCCAATATGTCCCCAGCAAATGCCAATGCATCGGCTGGAAGCGCCATTACCCCACCTCACCATCATCAGCTTTACAATGCGGTAGCCAATAATAGTTCCCAATACAGTATGCCTGCTGCCGCCAACATGAACATGAATGCTGCCACCGCCTACAACAGTTCCACCGTATCACCAGTTCAACAACATTCTTCCTATGCTACTGAGACCGAAAACACCGCACCCATTGCCCGCAATGATAGCCCCAGCGAATCCATCAACTCTGCATATGGCTCATCGGGCATTCAATTACCTCCTACACCCAACAGCTTGTCCGCCGTCATTGGCGGTGGTCCTCATTCGGTGAATGGCAACAGCCACGAAGACTTGCAGGCTGCTTTGAAATCGGAAACATCCACCAATGTTGCTCATCAGCAACAACAACAACACTACAACCACTGGACTAGTGCCCATAATTCGTCAACAGCGGCTGTTAGGCCCTCAGCGCCTCTGTCGCCAGAAGATTCTTTGAATTCTTCGGGTCATGAGTCTTCAGCTCAACCAAATTCCAGCGCCACCTCAGCACATCACATGTATCCTCATGCAGCTGCCGCCGCCGCCGCATCGCAATATCCTTCCTATCCAGCTCATCCTCATGCTCATCATCACCACCACCACAATACCCACCATTCTCAGTACAGCCATCAGTATGCTGCCGCTGGCCAACAATTGCCATTCGCTGCCCATGCTGGTGCCTCGACAGCTGGAGCCGCATCAACGCATTTCATGCAACAGAATTTTGCTGCCTTTAGTTCTCCTTCGAAAGTCAACTATGCTGGAGTACCACAACACTTCTATTCCTCCTGGTATTGAAAAGTCTGAGTTCAGTCTCAAGTGCAAGCTGGACTTTCACTTTTCACAATAACCTTTATATTGTTCTTGTAAAAAGCTTACCAAAGATTTAGAATTTGTTTTTTTTTTGTACATTTTGTAATTATTTTAATTTTTTATATTTTATTTTTTATATTAATTGTATTATAGAGTATTTAAATATTAATTTTTAAAAATATTGAGGCTTTATAGATTGATAGTATTTGTAAATGTATGTGACTTGTTAGGTTTTTTTAGGTTTAGGTTTTAGTTAATAAGCAGAAATAGTTTTAAGTTTAACAATTATTACCCAAAATAAAGAATTCATTCAAAAATTAATTCCGATATTTCTATAATTTTTATTAAATTTTTATGAGATTTCCATTAAAATCCATGAATTGACACAATTGAAAATGTGGAACACTGCATGGAATATAGTCACTGGCGCAAGATCCTGTTGTCTGAAGGGACCACAAGTATAGATGGAGTAAGTAATGAGTTTGATATATTGAAAATTAAATAAATACAAATTGTGAACGCATATGTAATTGGTTTATGGTATAGTGTACATTGAGGCATGATCGGGAAAGTTGCTTAAATTCATTGTCTAACTTTTTCGAATATTGAAGATTCACTCTTTTCACGACATTGAACATTGATTTGCTTCCAACATACCCAATTCAAATCGGTCTATATCATTTGATTTCCAGCCTATGGGCCCCGTTGTGATACTGTGGTTTCGTCGCTCCACAAATTATTCTTTGTTTTCCTGGTTTTTAAATGAATCCAACGCGAATATGATGGAGTGAATTCTACCCACATCGGAATTTGTAGACCAGACATCTTCCGCACATAAAGTGTTCGATTGACTCCTTCTCATCTTCAACGTTGCAACTTTTAAATACATAAGTTGTTGTATGGGATACGCAGTAGCCCAGAGGCCAATGACCAATGGTGCTTTTACCTCTCAGTGAGAGGGATGACAACTCATTTGAGTTTAGGGTAGAGTCAGTTCTCGCAAGTACATCAGTCATACAGTAACCGACTATGTCGTTATTCCCGGGAACTCATATAAGGTAACCGACGAATGTCCCGCTATCTCCAAAAGAGACACCCGACATTCTTAGAGTGATAAATACATTATGCAGGGACTTAATGGCCGTGCCACAATATCTTTTATTATTATCTTTCTTTAATATATATTTACCCTCGACACTGATTCACTGATTCACTGATACACTGATACACTGATTCCCTGATTCACTGACTCTGTCACGCAGTACGTAGGAATTTAAATAGGCATTCTATAATAATTCTATAAATAATAATAATAAAAAAAAATAATATTTTTTTTTGTACAGAAATTGTGTTTTCCCCAAATTTTTTTTTTACAAAAATTTTTTTCTTTCCAAAATTTTTTTTTTAAAATTTTTTTTTCCCCTAATTTTTTTTTTTTCCACAAAATTTTTTTTTCAACAGAAATTTTTTTTTTCAGCAAGCATTTTTTTTTCAACAAAAATTTTTTTTTTCAGCATACATTTTTTTTTTCAACAAGAATTTTTTTTTTCAACAAAATATTTTTTTTTTCCGCAAAAATTTTTTTTTTCAACAAAATTTTTTTTTTTCAACAAAAATTGTTTTTTTTTCCAATTTTATTTTTTTCCGAAATTTTTTTTACAAAATAGTTTTCTCAAAATATTTTTTACAAAATTTTTAAAATTAAGTAACAAATACTTTCTCAAGCAAATTAACGGGCGCCATAGGCGCATTACAACTTACTAGTTATTATATATTAATCAATCCATGCCCTTTAAGGGCTTTATATTGACAGAAAATACAATTCAGAAAAATATTTTTAAATCAAATGAATAGTAGTAACAAACATTGACTGTTAGTGATGCCGTAGATACGAAAAAAAAATCAAAGAGAGTTATTATTGACGCTCCAATTCATAAAAATTGGAGACTACATTTTGTTTAAAAGTGTAAGGACTCAAATCAAAATTTTTTAAATAAGAAGGCAGAGCAGTCCAAATTCTTGCAGTACGAACGGATAATGACCTTTCAAAGGTTGCGGTACTGAAGTGATCGATGCGTAACTGTGAAGTTCTATTGGAGTTTAAAAATACAAAACTACATAGATACGAAGGTTTTCCAAACTTAACAATGCAAAAAAAATAATAGAGACATCTTAACTGTAAATAGTGACTAAAATTGCACCCTAAGAAACGGACTAAGTTTGAATCGTAATCGTCACGGCACATATCGCCATACACATATCTCAGAATCCTGTGAAAACATGAGTCAAGTTTTCTCATGTTGGCTAAGATCGTTCCGGAATAAATTTCCACCCCATTGCCAATATTTTTACCTGCATTATACTGCAGATTCAAATTCAGCCGATCCTCAACCCATTTCTCTGAGCGATTTTGCTTTTGTGGCGCATCGCGGTGGTCGCAGCCTCTTGCCTTCTCCGGATTTCCCGCTGCAACTAGTTAAGAATAGTGAACAGTTCCTATAGACGGACATACACCACTCATTTTTTGATCACAAGGCATTTTCCTAGATTAAGACAGTCCTTGGTTTTACTCGTTGAATATCTATTTCTATATTGACTATTTCTATATAACGAAGGGCTTCAATTAACGAAAAAATTGATTTCTTTGTTAACTCCAAAGTTCTGGGACTACCTTATGGTTTCGAGGAAATTTAAGTGCAATAAATTATAATATAATAAAGAAAATATTATAAAGAAAGTAACGGAGGGCTTTTTGCAGAGGTTATGCTTAAAGTTCAAAAGTACTCCTTTCACTTTCAAGATACGACGTTTCAATTATAAGAAATGGGATCAGCGCCTAAAGCAAAATATGTGAGAATTTTCTCTGTTCGTGACGTGATTCAACGTCCAGGCGGGTGTCAACATTAGGCTCTTAGTTTTGTAGGCAGCTGGTCCATCTGGCTGATATTGGCATTCGCCAATGTTGGAGCTTACTAGGGACAGAAGATTTTTTAAGGCAAGGGATTATTGATATTCCTTGCTAAGTCCTGTTGTATTGACTCCTACTTAATCCTAATATTCCATTTTTTTTTCTTATCTTAGCTCCGATTGAGAATTTCTACAACTCAGCGTACAACGGGTTCCATTACTTTCGGTAACTACGTTCCTCTAAGTGCAAGGATGTTAGATATCGTCATAGTGCACTGATGTGCTCGGCAGTAGAGGGTACACGAAGAGCAGGCGCTATCGGGTCCCATCCAACGAATGGGTTGGATGTCATTTAACAAAACATCCACGTTTTTTCCACCATCGCTCTAGTCTACGCCAGAATATAGTGCTGACGTACAGTATCATTGATTCACTCAACAAAGATCTGATAAAAGTCATAAAACATATACAAAGGTGAAAATTCTGAAGCGGGAATCTCGGAAAAGTACAATAAGTTGTAAACTTTAGAAATTATTTTCCATGCATCCTTAAGATTTCTAGGAAAACACTGGGAATGTGAAAAAGATGCATATTTCAGCGGAATGGCCTTCAAATTTATTAGTATCTGCGAAACACCGGCACTTTTCCAACGATTTTCATTCAATATCAGCGAAATATGTCCCTGCCTCCCATGGAGGCATCTAATGGTCCATCAGTCCTTGACACGCTTCCGTAAACAACGGGACACATTCTGCTCTATGCAGCCATCCGCTGAATGCCAAAACATATAGAAACCGGCAAACGTTTTAAAAGAAAAAAAATCCCTTTTCATCAACTCAGCTCCGTTCGAGACAAAGCAGGAATGCATATTTATTAAGACATTATGTGTACCAAATAAATACCTTTAAGTAGCAGTCTGTAGGAAACTTGGCAGGAAATCTCAACAAACACCACAGGACATTTGAAGAGACGCGCGTGCATGTCTTTACGTTGTTAAGGACCAACAGAGCGACGACGATCGTCCTGCATACTGTGCGGGTTGTGCACAAAACTCACAACTTCGGACACAACAAACAGGACAATTGTGAGAAGAGGACAGGGAAGAAAGAGAGAAGGATGTGATAATTATTCGTATGAAAAATAAATGTTGTGAATTTGAAAGAAGTGGAGCGGCTTAAACATTTTTGATCTCTCGAAATGTCATTAATATTTATTGAGGAAGTTTTCAATTGAATTGCAACCAGCCAGGGGAAGGGGGTTTAATCGGTCAGGCGACCTATTAACCACCAAGAGAGGTGTGAGTTTTGGTTAAACAGGAGTAAAAACGTTTATCCCTTTCTGAGTCGTCTCTTGTGATTTGTTGTTTTTTTTGCAGAAATACAAAGGTTTCTGGGGAAGTTCGATAATTATGGGGTTCGTCCTCTAAATTACTCGATTAATATGTTGAAAGGACGACTTGTTGAGTTGGATGGTTTACCGGGATTTCACACCTCTTTTTCTCGTTTCCCTTCTTGTGGAAATCTCAGAATTGTAAATGTACGTACGTATATTTCAGGGAACAATTAACCAACATTATTTTCCCTAAAAAATAACATTAACTTAGACTGGATGATCCTTTAAGTCGCTTTGCTGTCTACACGCACACTCTCCTCCATTCAATGACCTCTTCCCTCAACTGACATTCGATGTTCAGTTGTTGTTTTTCTAATCTACTTTTTGTGTGAACTCAACTCCTAACGAGTACAAACGTTGAGCGTGTGTGTGTTGGAGTGTTTTGTGCAGGATCATCGTCCTGCAGCGTTTTTTTTCTCATTTGTAGATAGAGATCATCCCCGTTTTGGATGGCAGTTTGGCACCTCATTATATTATTTATTTATTTAAGTAAATCTCTTTAAGTCCTATTTTTTAGTTCACACCTTAAATAAATATTGACTTTGAAGTCAACTTACGATAATGTATGCCGTCATTTCAGACACTGGCGCCAGATGACTCAGGTCTGCCTGTGTACCTGAGGACATTGTGTGCCAAGTCCTTGCAAATCTTGTGTTCCATTTTTATTTTGGCAAATACTAAGGTCGGTTGATCTATTTTCCAGATCTTTACAAGTCGTTAAGATGTTTTGATTTCTCTGAAATATGATTTGAACTTTTGAAAGAACTCGACATAATTTTTGCTACTGACGGACAGATTTATACAAAGATTGTTTAAGATTAGTGTGAACATAATTGCTCTCAAATGGCATGGCTGGCCGATAGACTTCATTATTATTAGAGAATTGGTTTAGACAATTTTAGGGAAAAAAATCGGCCATATATGAATTACAGGAAATAATATATATTAAAAGTGATGGAATAAATAGATGTTCCAGAATGGCTAATAATTTTGTTTTGGAGAACAGTTTAAAGTTTTATGTTTATCTTTCTTGCAGATTCTAAGTTCTTTCTTTCTTTATTTACTTCTAACGACACCGTAAAAAAATTACACATTTTCGAATATTTCGTACTTAAGCATAAAGCTTTATTCGATTTGGTTGGAAGTCATGAAAGTTCCATTAACGGTTTATCCACAAATATAGTAAATATACGAAATTTAAGACTTATCAAAATTTTTGTTGTCTCTCCTTTAACGAGAGATATACGCATTCAGTTTATTGCTTATAAGTGAACTATTTGAAGTCTGATTTCAGTCAAAAAACAGAATAATTTAAAGACCCGCAAGGAGAGGACACCTTAGATGACCTGTCGGTCGTCAAAGCAATAGACATAAGGAATTTAAGGAACTTTATAGAGGGGACCGAATTCCTAACGTGAAAAAGGGGAAGGGAATTTGTATAAGAAAACGGGAGCGCACAACAGGCCAAATTGCTGGCCTATGTGTATGTCAACGACATGATACGGTCATGATGCATGCCCGATCCTCCATTTCAACCTAACCTAAAGACCCACTAAAGACATCAGAACATATCTAAACGTAATGTTTATCCTTGACAATATTTCGTCATATAGTTTTTGGTAAAAAAAAAAGTTGCACATAAAATTGCAGGCCATCAAAAAGGTTGCAAATTGCACAACGTTGGTGAACGCTGCAGAGTTCAGGTTCGAAACCTGGTAAGTTCACAAACATTTTTCAGGGGCAGCTTCGACCTCGTAAATGCTGGCGACTTTACAAACAAGAGCATAATTTGTAAGCCAAGTAAAAACATCTTTAGGAAAGCCTTAGCCCTACGGAGCCGGCTTTAAAGCAGTTGGTGAGAATATAATATAATTGTATCGTGCACAGCTGATTGATTCGAGAGATGTTTCCCGTTAGTTCCTTCATGGAATGTCAAGGGAAATAATTTAACAATTGTTTATTTATGTGCATTTTGTATTGGATCCACCTTATGGGTTTGAGAAAGAGGGAATGCGTATGCGGTCAGAGAACTAAGAGTAGGTCGATTCTACATTTCAGGTAGAAGCTGATGTCATAAGAAACCGAAAACAGGAAACAGTGTAATTATGTTATGTTTGACTAATCTCAGAGCATGAGTGGGGCAGATAGGGGATAGGAGTAAATATAAAAAATATAATTTGTCTAAGGAAAAATGTTGGGTGAGAGAAACAAAATGGTGGAGGTTACTCCGGAGAAGTTGCCAGGCTGTTGGCAGTGGTGCCAGACGTGACAATTTTTTTTGCCAGAATTCACTATTGACCTTTTTTTCATTTAGAATGGCTTTACATATGACGATTTGTTGTTTTCCAATAGAAATGTAAATCTCCTAAGTCTATTGGCATGCAAACAATGAATACCGATTAACTTTTTAATTTTCAAAAATTTAAACAATGGAATTTTTTTAATAAAATTATTAGGATCGCCTTTTGATGATTTTGAAAATATTTTTTTTCTAAATTTTACGATTTTTACAAAATTTTGTCTGGCAGGCGTGATCAATCTTGTTTTCAGTTAAAACCTCACACGATTTATTACGAACATTTAAAAAAAACGTATGCAAATTTGGACCAGTTTTTCTCCGGTGATGCGATTACCAATTTTATTACGGTGAGCCAAAAAGTTAATATCACACAGTATTCCCTAAAAAAATTAATGGAAATTGTTTTTAAGGAAAAAAGTTCGTTAAATGTTCTTAATAATGTTAACAAATATATTAAAAATCCCATAAAAGGTATTTTCATAAATTCCTAACTTAAAGTTGTGGAATGGGGAAGAAAAACAGTTTTTCTACTACTACTACGAAAAAAGGGAAAATTCATGTGAAAAAGTTTAAGTACAGTTCAATAAAAATTTCTAAAAATTAGAAAATAACGAACTTTTGGCATTAAATTCATGTTTGGTTGGCCCACCATTCGGTAGGGGTCGACACATACTCCTTACTAACCTTTTGAAGTCATTTTCTATTATTTCGTGCCACTCGATCGACAAAGACTTTTTCAGGGATTAATAGGATAATATTGCATGCCTACAAAATCTTTTTTGTCTGGATATTATCTGTGTGTATGTAATTTTGGGTCGTTGTCTTGTTGGAATATGAAATACTTTTCATCGAGACCCAATTGTACCGCACTTTGTTTTAGTTTGTCAGATACACTAATTTATCTATACAAATTAGGTCTCCGGACCCAGTTGCTGTCATAGACCCCCCTAGGATTATGTTCCCGCCACCTTATTTGTCAGTATGAATTACATTCGGTCGAAAAATATTGAATTTGGACTCGTCACTAAAAATCAAATTATCCCAAAACGAATATGACTTGGGCACATACTTACACTTTCCATTCATTTCTATTTGGAAACATCGGGTGTAGGTAAACTTTTTTGGTTCACTGTAAATAGGGGTGCATACCGGCTAATTTGGTCATCGTTTTTGGCATTAACGTTTTTTTTTGCAGAACTTTGTATTTGAGATAGGTAATAATTTTTACAATCTTAATATATATTTACCCTCGACACTGATTCACTGACTCTGTCACGCAGTACGTAGGAATTTAAATAGGCATTCTATAATTCTATAAATAATAATAATAAAAAAAATAATATTTTTTTTTTTGTACAGAAATTGTGTTTTCCCCAAATTTTTTTTTTTACCAAAATTTTTTTTTCCAAAATTTTTTTTCCATTTTTTTTTTTTTTACAAAAATTTTTTTTTTACAAAATTTATTTTTCAACAAAATTTTTTTTTTTTTTTACAAAATTTTTGTTTCCAAAATTTTTTTTTTTCAACAAAATTTTTTTTTTCAGCAAAATTTTTTTTTTCCACGTAAATTTTTTTTTTCAACAATATTTTTTTTTTCAACAACAACTTACTAGTAGATACATAATTATCGAAGCTGCACATCTATTTCCTAATTTTTAACCGAGTTATACGGTATTTTAAAAGTATGTCCTCGAGAGTAATGACTTATCGGACGTCGAAATGACTACAACAATCCAAATTAACAAATAGAATCAAAGTTTATTTGGAATTTCTCAAAGGCCGTATGAAATAGGAACTCGATTTATCCGACAAAAATAAATGTCCGTTCTATAGAATGCTAAGTGCTACTTAGCCCGTTTTGGAATGGGTGTTTTTTTGAAACTTCTGTCATATGCTAAGTACAATTTGAAGCATATCTTTTGATAGAATTGTCGGATAAATTCAAGCTTTTGTGAGGATTTAATTTGAAATTATATGAATTAAAGAAAATCTGCCTAAAACCATATTAAGTCTACTTAGCATACTCTGAAATTAAAGCATCGACATGAGGCTCGATTATATTAAAGTTTTATATTTTTCTATATAAATCTTCCTGATATAAAACTTCCGCATTGATAATATAGACAATTATCACTTGTGTTTATATTACAAATTACAAACTCGATTTTTACTGACAGTTTGAAATACTTATTTACACAATTATTTCCATCACAGTGGGAAGACAATCAATATAGAATTTTCTAATGTAAATACAGTGGTATAAAAAGAAAATCTATTTCAGGATTTGCTCTCTAAAAAAGTTGCACTACATCCAACTACAATTCTCATAATTAATGGCAAACCCTATTCAAGCAAATCTATTCAAATGGTGCTGCGGAATGTCTCACATATCAAACGCTGCAGGTGATTTTCCAACGATTCATACAAATGTACAAAACCAGACAAATATTTGTACCAACCTTCCATACAAATGTTTGTTGAAACATTTTCCAAAAAACATTCAACACATTATCACATATTTAACGAAATTTAAGTTAAAACTACATCATTATCCTTGACTTAAGGACTTAACAGTGCGCAAACGCATGAGCTCCTTTGCAAGGGAATAAGTCCTCGCCAACGTGTAGTATAATAATGGTGGATTATCGCTGATCTTTTAGCTTACAACGAAATGCGAACGAATGACGGCGAAATTTCCAAAATGATCGTCTATTGATCAACATTTGTAAACCGAAACAAACAATATTGTTTGGAAAACTGGTACCTGCTTTCTGGTCCTAGCTCTCTCCTTTCCCAGTTAAGCCTTTTTTTCACACTGCATTGTTAATGTGCACAACTCTCTCATTGGGTTTAACTCTCTCGCGCTCGAACAAAGAGAAACAACACTTTCGTAAAGGGGTTCGTAGTTCGCACTCGTTGGACAGCAAAGCCAAGTCAACGAATGACAGCAAATACGAAATACGGTTTAGTGCGTGCAAACAAAAACGCGACGAAATCGTTTTATGACCTGCTCGTAAACGTATTAGATGAGAAAGAGTAAATTTATGGCTCTCTTATGTTTCGCTTCCTGGCTGTGCGGGTTGAGCCAAAGAGGAGAAAAAGGATTAATGCGGAAATTCTTTAGTCCGGTCAACATGTCCATCAGCTCTAGTCTCGTCGGTGTCTGTTGTTACTCCGTTGATCCTTGCGAGTGCATGTACATGTGTCGTCTAATAAACCAGGATTTGTCTATGAATGTGCTATCCTTTTCGCTAATTGACGTTTATGTTGACCTTTTGCTTTGGCAAGAGCTCGTTGGCTGATCTTTAGATTAGCCGTGTGTTTGTTGACTATCAGGTATCGGATTTGTTTGATTTTTCCGTGGATTTCTTTTATTTCACGGACTGGTTTTATGGTTTGAAATGCACATCAATATTTTGAGGTTTATGCCACTGATGCGGGGGTTACGCCTGATTTTTGACAGATATCTTGTGGATTTACTATAACATCAATTTCATTAACCTCAATAAGTGTTTAATATGTGTGGATTTGTTCTTTTTTTTATAAAACCATAATTCATAAAACTCTGAAACACTCATGACTCTCACCAGGTAAAGAAATTTGTCTTACCATAGTGTAAAATGTGATCCATTGTGAATAATTCGAAATTCAACTTTTCTTCATCAAATCCTCGTACAATAATTCCACTACTCTTTGTTAAGTACACTCAAATGCTAGAAGACTTCCATGGGCGTTACATACGTTTTCTCAGGTAAGTGTGGTGGTGCCAAAAACAAACTTAAAATAGCACAATTCAAATCAGTGGAAAGATCCAGCACAACTTTTCCAAAGATGCGCCTCGTTGGAAGCTCCTTGGTTGATATAATTTTTAAATCATTTTTCATATGACAAACTTAATCATTTATAAGAAATCAAGATCCAACACGACTTTTCCAAAGATGCGCCTCGTTGGAAGCTCCTTGGTTGATATAATTTTTAAATAATTTTTCATATGACAAACGTAATCATTTATAAGAAATCAGGAATTAGTTCCAAATGTGTTGCATATTGAAGAACTGACTACTGGATTGTCAATCTTATATTGGACCTCAAACTCAAACTTCTGGATCATTCCTGCGATCAGTGAGAACAGTTTTCTAAATGTCGAGGTCGTTTTTTAAACATTTTGACTCATATACGAAATACTCACGAGAAGGTAAATACACGATTTATTCCAGATACCCAACATTTGGTCTACAGTAAAATAAAAATCGAAACAGTCAGAGCTACAAGAGGTAAGTTTACTGCTTATGGTTCAAAAAATTAGAAAAAAAAATGTATGACCGGCACAGTAAAAAAACAGACAATACCAGCCATCATGAATCGTCGGAAAGCTTTCGTGTGATGTAACGGGTGGTTTTCGAAAAAATCGGGAAGATCGGTTTGATGAGGAACGAACAGTGGGGCAACGAGTATAACGGCTTCCTGGTAGTTATTGATATTAAATGAAGTCACTGACAGAGAAACGTTACAACATTGGGGTAGAATTTGCCTACCGGTTGCTCCGTAATTAAAAGGAGAAATAATCCTACTGAAATTTCACGTAAACCGCTTATTTTGCCCTGTTTTTTTTATGTCTCATAAACATGATTTCATAAGAATGCAGATGAGGCTGAACTGGGAAACCAAGTGCAATTTTACACTCGAAAAAAATGCATTTCCTGCGTGGGTGAAACTGATCTACTTGAAATGCCCCGGTAATATTCAAAAAAGGTCCAATCAAATCATAAATCGATTCAATGTATTGCAAAAATAAAAATGCATTTAATATAATAATGATTTTTGACACTGGATTTGTAACACTGGAATCTCATTCATTCCTCATGCCACCTTATAATGGATGTACTTCCGATCTTTCCCTAAAATAAATATACGTTGATCATGCTATTTTTCAATGGGAGTAATTTCCTAACATTTTCCTAAAAGAATCATTATATTCACGTCGAGAGATCTGAGGAATTGGAAGCAACATTTCTCCAGCTTATTAGTGACCGCAGAATCCTGAGCAACATAGATAAACTTCCACCCCCTGATGTGGTCAAAGCAGTAATAGCCCAGCAGAGGAACAACAAGGCCGCAGGTGCTGACGGAATACCGGCAGTGCTGTAGAAGACCGTCGGAGAAAAGCTGATAAGGTGCAGGCATCAGCTAGTCTGCACCAAACCAAAGCTGGACGTCGAAAAGCTATTATCGCAACCGACTGCTCATCTATTCTCCTCCTGTTAAACCATTCTCATCCAGATCATATCATCGAAGAATGGCAACACATACACAACTCCACGGTGAAGAACGTTGCATGTAGGGCGACACTCGCGCCGCTGGTAACGCGAGCTATGTTGGAGCGATACAGAGAGTTGAGTACCTCCCTCCTCAACTCTCTGTATCGCTCCAACACAGTTTGCGTCTATTTCGATGAAAGAAAAAAACAGATGGAAAGACGGAAATGTGAGGAGATTGAGTTCTATGGATATAGAAATGATGCTAGAAAATTCTACCAATGAGTAGAAAATCAAAGCCATGACTCGTCTACTCGTATAGATATGAAAATGGGAGCCAGACACGTCGAGTGTGCTGAGGATTTCGAAACAACCGCTAAAAGATGTTTGATGGTCTTACCCGGTTTCGAACTCCGGTTCTTCTGTGTGATAGTCGCACACACTACCTGACTACGTGATACATACCATCTTTTTATCGATTATAAAGCCGCCTTCGATACGCCGATTACAGAAACTATCTATAAGTTCCATCAAAACTTGTACGCCTTTTTAGAATAACTCTGAGGTTACTAGACCGTCAGTAAAAATAGGAAGCGACCTCTCCGAAACATTCACTACAACAAGATGTCTTCGACAAGGTGACAGCTTATCGTACTGATGGAGAAAATATCGGAAAAACAGAACATAACAAAAATTCGGATCCGCCATTAATAGAAATAATAATCTCAGCATCGAAATAAAGCAAAGGATCGTGATGGCAAAAATATATTATTTCGGGCCAAACCAACAATTGAGGAACAGGGTGCTCCCTCGCCGAACTAGAGTAACACTGTACTACACATTTATCCTACTTGTGATTATGTATGGCGACGAAACACGGGTACGGGCTGGGTGTGTTTGAAAGAAAAATCCTTCACCAAATCTCTGACCTGATCTGTGTTATCGAGGAAACGTGACCTCTAACGCTTTATCTTTATCCCGACATGAACGCAGTTAAGCGAGTCAAAATACAGCAATTACGCTTGATGAACCATATTGGTCTTATGGATACAAACCATCCAGTTAGAAAGGCGTTGGCTGACAACTACCATGGAAAGCGCAGACAGTGAAAACCTATATACTTTGGTGGAAGAATCAATTGGAAGAAGACATGACGATACTTGGCATTACGAACTGTAGAAGCCAAATCATTGGAAATCATTTAGTAGGTAGGCCAATACTGACAACAGGTTGTAGAGTCATTATATCATCGATGATGTTCAAACCCTGTTGCATTTTTTTCCACTGGATTCTCCGGTATAAACATCCGATAAATATGGATTTCAATATATTTCTTTGCGGCAATGTCCGGTGTGATTTATTGTTGACACAGTTTAAAAATCTTTACGATCTTTCAGAAAAATGCACACCATTTGAGAATCTCTGCTCAATTTGAACTTGCTCATGTCGAACTGAACACTAAACACTTGTTTGAAATGTTTTCAGGGCATATTTTGATGCGCTATTTGAAATTTATGCAAAAACGTTTAGAAATTATTTGGGAAATCTTACTGCTGCCTTAGTGGTACCAAACATTTTGGACATCATGTGAACAGTTTATCAAACTGTCAAACTACTCTTCTTTTTTACTTTCTTTCTGCAAAACAATCAACAAATTAACAAGACTCAATATTTCACTGCATAGCAATCGTGGACGCAAACTACTAAATATAGCTGCCAATCACTGAGTCTGCGTCATAGAAACCTCGCACAACCCCTATCCCGTCTTTAGAGAGCTTCTAAAGACTTCAACCTCTCTAGTATTCATACTACATACATACTGTACAAATGTACATATATTGTGTGATATGAAGTGATGCGATGTGGTGTGATGTAGTTGTAGTGGCTTTTCATAATTAATCAAAAATTGTGGTCCATTGTTTCTTAGCAGTGGCAGCCGCAGCCACAGCAACATCAGTAGTTGTTGCTGGCTGTCTCTTAAGACAATTTGATTAACTTTATTAGATTTTAAGCTTTAGTTTTCTATGCATTGTTTCGTTCAGCTTCCACGTATATTTTTCTATTTAAATTTTAATTTTTTACTGTAATTTTTTAACGCTACCGAAAATTAGTGGCAATACAAATGTCTTATGATGTGTTTTTTTTTCGCCGCTGGACTGAGAAACTGGTTGTGCTATACAAAAGCCGAAAAAGCGTATTTCTCTCGGAATCTCTGAGCTACCGTTTCCAGTCTGATGTATTTCCCTTTAATGGTGGCACAGAAGGTGGGCAACACAAGCGTACATATCTAACACCTATGGACGGGGTCTACCAACATATATAGCCACCAAATAATTATTTGAAAATGTATTTGGGTTCCTTCTGTATCTTCGTTTGATCATAATTATTCCACGTGAATGGAGTTTGGGAAAATTTAGAAAATCCAAACATATGAAGTTCATCATTAAGAAATCTGAAGACATTTCGAAAGCCAAGGTTGAAACAATTTTCAATATGAATGTATGTGGAGCGATGGTTTGTTTGTCTGGAATGAAATGAAATAACGGATACTTCGTTTATATTTAATTAAACTGAAAATAAATCGGGTAGATGCAACTGATCATCATCGCTGTGCGAACTGCTGATTGGAGCTCATTTTAAAATGCCGTATTAATCTGAGGACGTATTCCAACCAGCTATGATGAATGCCATTCGAAAGTGATAGCACGTTTTGCAAACATCGCCACTCCACATCAGCCGACCATTCACTAACAATGCGTATAAAATTCGAAAACTAATTGCATCATAGTTTTGCATTAAAGGTCTGGCTTGACCAAGTGAAAGTCGGACTTCCATGTTTAAACATATCCAAAGGTACACTGTCGAAATTTTCTTCTATTAACATCAGTCTTAAGGATATAAATGACTGCTTTGTTTTTATATATTTTTTTTTTGGAGGGGGAGTTTTCTCAACCATGTTGACCGATTTGTACTAAAATGTGACATTTAAAAAAAAAAACATAAAAAATTTAAAGAATTTGGCTTCATAATTAAAAAAATAAATTAAAGCGGAAGGAAATTAGGGTATCGGTAGGAGGAATGAGGGATTATTGCTTGTTGACATTTATTTTGAATTTCTGAATGTCACAACTGGCAGAAAACACATTTGCTGGAAGAATATTCCACAAACGAACGGTTCGGCGGAATAACGAATTTTCTCTATAGTGCGTCGACCGGTCAATCGGCCATTTCACAATAAACTGCTGAGAGTCTCTGGAAAGCCGTGTATTCCGGCTAAATGTTCTAACATCAGGGACAAGACGACGGATATCTGAGGATCAGATATCGTTAAAATGTTTATAGAACAGCGATATAAAACCCACATTCCGGCGATGCTGAAAGCAGACAATAGAGTTGGATACCCTACTACACGGTCCAAAAGCTGCAAAGATGTCTTTGGAGCTTCTGTCCATATATGGGAGTTATATTCCATTTTAGGCCGGATGTAGGTGGTGTAAATATACGAGATCAGATGGAATGAAGTATTTCTTGCATTTAAAGGCCTAAACATTTGAATGCTTCTTTCCACACTTCGAATATATGGCTTGCCCAACGAGCATCACCCTGTATCTTCATGCCCAGAAGATCATTCGTCGATATCCAAACCACCCATAGAGATTGACGACGATGCTGGATCAGTGGATCGTTTGTGTGACGACAAACAGGATTCAATAGTACAATGAAGGATCTCCTTGATGGCAATTGGAAATAAGCACAGGGGACTGAAAAATTTCGTTTTCATATAATTCCATTTTTGATCAAGTAATCATAAGTCCCCTAACGTATTGTTTTTATATAGCCAACTGATCTTCTCGCCATTCAAATTTCTGAATTGGTTGCTCAGAAAATTTATTAAATTTCGCTTTTATAACAGAGCGCGTTCTTCCTTTTGGCTAACAGCAGCCGTCACATATTACAGCGACTGAAAACAGCAGCATAAACACAACGACTTATTTTTGTCGACGACTCGCCGCCGGCCAGGCTGGTCTTTATAAAGTATATGACCAACTAATACTAAGACATCAAAAATAGTAACATGTAAAACGGTTTTATTCCCATAAAAATGCAATTTTCCCAGCGTTTGAAGCTATCCAACAACAAAATACCAAGTTCGAGTTCTGGTCGACCATTGAAAAAATTACGTGTAAGAGATGAATTTCTAAGCATGAGAGAGTATGTACAGACTATATCGAGTGCAATGATTTGAGAGAAATTTCCTGTCTACTTACTAGCGAAATGTGTTCTTTGTTTCCTAAAGCTAAGGTCACATTGGGCAAATATTTGTCAAACATATTTTTGTTCGTATTTGTACAAAGATTTTCCAAAATAACATTAGGTTGATTTTATGGTCGCACTACGACCAAATATTTCCTCGTTTGTGTTTGTTGCAACAACTGTCAAATAGTGTCAAATAAAAGTTTGGGAAAACATGTTTGCCGTGTGGTCACACTTGGGCAAATATTTCCCAACAAACAAAATTTCAACGAACTGTCAAACGAAGTGAACAGCTAGCCACTCCCTCGCCCATGACCCCCGCCTTTTTTTGTGTACCGTTTCCTTCTCTTCCATGGTCACCATTGTATATGCTCCGCCATATAAAATTAAAACAACTATCATCTTCGCTCTCACAAGTTTGTTATTAAATAAATTTCTGTATTTTGACAGTTCGTTGAAATTGCGTTTGTTGTCAAATATTTGTCCAAGTGTGACCACACGACCAACATGTTTTCCCAAACTTCTATTCAGACTATTTGACAGTTGTTTCAACAAGCAAAAGTGAGGAAATATTTGTTCATAGTGTGGCCATAAAATCAAACCTGTGTTATTTTTCGCAAATTTTTGTGCAAATAGGAACAAAAATATGTTTGACAAATATTTGCCCGATACCTGTAGATCAAACAACTATCTGTCAAAAAGAGAGGAAAACATTTCCTGTGTAGTGGTCATACTATGGTCACATTCGGAACATTTTTACTTGTAGACAAATAATTTTGTCTGTCGAAAATCAGCTGATTGACACTCTAAATTATTTTGTGGCCAGATTGGTGCAATGAAACATTTTACAATTTTTGACAAATAATTGCCCCAGTGTGACAGTACCTTAACCGTTCGTCAGGCACATATTTTGAGCCCTTAGTTCTGGCACATGGTGTCTGGCCAGACCCCTATACATTTATATGCATTTGTATGGAAATAAGGGCAGTTTGCCGTTAAATTTTTTACTAAGATAGGAACATATTTGTTATATTTTGTGTTTCTATTTCTTTTTACTATGTTATTAGCTACCTGAGGAAGAACAAATAGACCTGAACAAATCTTTGGAATGAAAAGGGCAAAATTTTTTTTGTTCTATATACAGTCTAACCTCGATATAACGAATCTCAAGGGGATCAGAAAAAAAACGTTATATTGAAAAATTCGTTAAAATGAGGTTCGTTACATCGAGGTGAAGTTGCACTTCCATTCGTTATAAAGAGATAAATAAACCTTGTTTATTAATCATCATCTACATACCGTGTTATAGCGAACGATTTCCGCTAATAAATTAGAGCAAATTTGAACATCTCTTTTTTCCCCTGCCATTAGAACTTTACAGCTAACAGCAACGACAACTATCAGTGCTTATTTTACTAAGCATCAAACAAATATGATTTTCTATCGAAAAACTTGGAAAACTTTGCTTAAGCCAAAAAAAAAAACAATAATTTCGTGTGTTTGGTGTGTCACTGCAATGGTTGATAATTCGTTATAACGAGGTTTTTGACAAACGTATTCGTAATAGAGAGGTTTATTTTGTATTAGATATTATGGAGCGCTGTTGGGGATTTCAAAAAATTCGTTAAATCGAGGAAATCGTTATATTGAGGGCCGTTATATCGAGGTTGAACTGTATATTTATCTTTATTATTATTATTATTTATGAAGAATACATTGAATTTTTTTATTCAGAATTTTACGGAAGGCAACAAAAACATAAATAATCTAGTTTTGAATGTTGCTGACAAACAGGATTGTTGCATTTGCAGCAAAAAAAGCGTGTCTTACGGCGTATTTTGTCACCTTGCTGCAGGCAAATTCTTCAATCTTTTTTGGCAGCTAATGTGTCTGGACCACTGCGTGAAGCCACATTAAGGTTTGCTATATTGAGAGGTCTCCCAAAGTACGCTTCAAATGCTATACGAGTTGTTGGTTGAGCCACAATGTGCGGATTATTGGTGCGATTTTCAACGTTTATTTGGCTTTTTGTCCTGTTCCAAAGACTTTTTTTCAATTAAATATTAATTTATACATCGAAAGCCAACAATATTTTGGGAGATTACCTGAAATTACAGCCATGTACCTAAAATAGAAGTATGCTAAATTGAAGCATGAAAATGAAATATGTCTGGCCAGAACCATGTGCCAGTTCGAGGGTTAAGGTGTTTATTTACATTTTCATACAAATGAATAAAATCATTATTTGAAAGTACAAATACCTGTCATTTACTTTATAAAGCTTATTACTGGCGACTGTTAATCAGGACTATGCTTCAGTTGGTCCATTCCAAAAGTTCTTCGGCCGGTATCTCGGCCTTTGTCTTTAGAAGCGCAAAACCTTATGAAATGTGAACTCTAAAATCTCAGCCTTCCCGAAGCCTTCTATTTATGAGAAAGTATTGCTTATAGTAATGCTGGTTATTTTCAATAAATAACAAGTCATGAGACAGATTTGATGCAAAACTTATCTGGCCTTAAGTAACGCCTACGACACGTTAAAATTTTCACCACTACAAAAACGTCTTTGCCTCCTACACTATTGGATGATTAATAGTAACTGTTTTCCGTGTCGGTCTTTGATGTTGATCAGATTCTTTCCACATTACTTCATTCGGGATCCTCTGTTCGATAGCCGGTTGAGACTCACCTGAGTAACCATATAATCCTGATGTCAATAGTTTAGCCTGCGTAAATTTGTTTTTCTCCTCTCACATCCTCACTCCCACTCCCATCACAATCACCATTCAAGGCTGAGTACTGACAGCTCAATTGAAATGTTTGTCAAGCTGTGCTCTTAATGGCCAAATCAACGTGTCATCAGCAGGATACAAATAACAAACATACGAGTGCGTATTTGCTCCTTTGTAAGGATGCATTTGAGCGTATGTTTTGAAAACATTTCGGTTTTGTACGCAACTCTTAACAACAACAACAACAACAACAACAACGGAAGATCCTTCTTCGTCGGGACACTTGGCACATTGAGCCATTATGTTTGTAATGATGTCTGTTGGTCCGTCCGTTCGTCAGTCACCGCTGTTGCTGTAAAATTGACATGTTAAATGTGCTTCGTAATAATTTTTAGCGACTTGCTGACTGATTGTTCTCTTGATGGAACGAACGGACACATTGATGACAAGGTCATTGAGATCATTAACAGATGATTCGTTGTCTTCAAACAACAGCCATAACAACAAACATAGGAACACTGCCGAAGGTCACTGTCAAAGGATATGAAAATAAGACGTTCGAATTGTGGCAATATGCAATTGTCCAGACACCACCCATTGAAAAATATCACTGTATTTCAGTGTCACAGTTTTTGTAGGCGCTGGTATACTTACTCTCTTCTTCCTCGGTCATTGTATTACGATCAGATGTTTTTGTTGAGTCTCCCGTTTATGTTTTTGTCAATGCAATTGATTGTAATCGATTTTCAATGCTTCGCAGGATGTTTTATCGTCGAAAACTTGCAGTAGTTCATACTGTTTGGGCAGAGATGTAGCTTCCATATGGATTCGGTTGCAATTAATTGTAGTAAGATTTGACCTGAAGGAGAGACATATTCGAATCTCATACAACATGATGTGTTGCCTGGCTCAAGGCTATTATAAACAGGAAGGGATGGAAGACAGATGGATTGAAAAGAATATGTATTTTTTGTTGACATCATTTCCTATGCGTATAAATAATCAGTTAATACTCCCATTCCATATAGTTTCCTGACGTCGGTGTCATGTACGGCTCTATTAAAAATGACTCAATTGAAAATGCAAAATTCGGAAAATTTTCAAAATTGGGAAGTTTTTCCTAATTTTTAGGTAATATTTCATCAAACAATGAAAAATTCCCCAATTTTTCACGTTTGGGGAATTGTTTGGAAGATTTCTCAGAATTTTTGGAAACATTTTATTGGGCTTTTGAAGTTTTTTTTTTTATTTATTTTGGGGAATTCTTCATTTGGGTCATTTTCAAATTGGGGAGTTTTTCCTAATTTTTAGGTAATATTTCATCAAACAATGAAAAATTTCCCAATTTTTTACGTTTGGGGAATTGTTTGGAAGATTTCTCAGAATTTTTGTGGACATTTTATTAGGCTTTTGAAGGTTTTTTTTTTATTTTGTTTGTGTTATTTTTCATAGATCCGTCGTGTACACCTGACTGTCTGTGTAGCAGGTTCGAACGATACTTAATGAAAGGAGTTATTATTATGTTGCCTCTCATACAGGCAATTTTTGCAATATCTTCAATACGAGTCTGACAATCTTACTAAAATCTAGTCACACTCGAGCATTAATGTACACAGAAATAAATTGTTTTCGGAATCTCGAATTTGGCGCATTTTCTAGTGTAATCCCACTCACAATAGGTACAAGTCAGCTCATCAAATTCAGTGTCAACGAAGAAAAAAAACACGTTACAGGTGACGGCATATTCCCGGCGTTGCTACAAGAGTATATACAGACTATTATGTCATGGCTTCGAAAAATCTTTACTTTTGGTCAGAAATTTGAGAGAAGCCAGAGAGGTCTTTACCCCAATAAGAAACCAACACAACACGGTTATTACACAGAAAAAAATACGGGCCAAAAATATTCAATTACTGTCGTAATTGAAATTAAGCTTGGATATCAATTAATGTTGTAATTGAACTTAGAAATTTTTGGTGAAATCAATGTAAAAAATAGTAAAAAAATCAATTACTTATTTAAAATTTGAGTAATTGAATTCACAACTTTTGTAATTGGAAGAAAATCAATTAAAAAAGTAATTGAATTGACGAATTCCATACAAACTTCGTAATTGATTTCAAAAATATGTTTTTTCTGTGTAGTTTAAGAGAAAAGTCTGGAAAGACTAATAGACTCAGCTAGGCACCATGGCATGTAGGTCAGTGGAAACAGTCCTGTTCCAGGTAGTAAGCTCCATTGAAGAAACCCTCACATTTAATGAATTTAGTATACCTGCGTTCCTGGCGGTTGAAGGAGCTTTTACTGACATAAAGATGGCTTCAATTCTTACAGCTCTGGACAATACATGTGTAAATCCATGTAAAATCTTTTGCTCAAAATCACATCTCTCCTATGGGAACATAGGGAACATATAGGAACATCTCACTATATGGGAACAATGTCTAAAAACAATACTCGATATCCTGCCCATGGAAGTCAATCTTAGGATTTGTGAAGCTAAAGATGTCCGAAACCAATATGTTCAAACAAAACTACTATGATCATAACCCTATTGTAAAAGCAGGTTGAGATGGCAAATTAAAACAGAGGACTGACTATATGTCACCGTTAATGAACTTCAAGAAAACCTGGCAAATCTCCATAACATCTAGAGAGGAATGGGCCAGAAACTTACTCATGGCAGATAATCAGATCTCAATCTCTACAGATGGTTTACAAATTGAGACAAATTAAGCAGTGGCGGAATTTGCTAGGCCTTCAGGATAGAGGTCTGTTGGAAGGCCTTCTGAAAGGGGTCAATAGGCGGTTTTTTAGTTGCCTTCTTTAAGAAGCCGTTTTAGATTAACTTTTCTTATATATCATAAATTCTGACACACATTTCCAACACACTTCTTTTACATGACTTGAAAGGATAACTCCATCTTTGCATTGTAAAAGATTCATCATAGATTCTAAACTCGCTCCTTAAAGGAGTATGTTTTTGCACATGCATGTGTGTGTTCATCTCGCTTTCTTTTTTTTTACTTTGCATATGGGTTCCATAAAAATAAATTCAGCCACAAGTTGTTGTTGAGGAATCTGCTCCCAAGGTGAGTGAGTCGACTTTTCTGTAGTCCTGGACATTGGCATAACCAACTAATTCTTCCTCTTCGGTGTTCTTGCTGACTCTACAGTAGTCCTTCCGAGATATATCCACGTAAATGCAGTTGGATTAGAATGAGGCTGGGTTTAATTCACACCCAATAATTGAGTAGTAACTATCGAAATTCGGTCAGACTGTTTCGGTTATCCTACTTTCAAATAGAAATTATTAACAACTTTTTCAAGTTCTAATAAAAGTATTCGGCTGAT
The DNA here is from genome assembly GCA_958296145.1 of Hydrotaea cyrtoneurina. Taxonomy (NCBI): domain Eukaryota; kingdom Metazoa; phylum Arthropoda; class Insecta; order Diptera; family Muscidae; genus Hydrotaea; species Hydrotaea cyrtoneurina. Next base: position 41,236,186 of record OY282514.1, on the reverse strand, counting down.
TATGCGGGCTTTATTTTGACCTTCCTTCACCAAGTCATGCCGAGTTAAGGCCATCATCGTACTCAAATAATAGACCCTATATCCGTCACTGGACATCTATACACTCTTACACTTGTATAAATTTAAATGTACTCACACTTGAAAACCTTTAACCGTTTTCAACTCAGCAGGTTCCCCATGTTTCTCTAATAAATGATGTTAGATACTTGTCGTTGTTGTTGTAGTTACTATTATTATTATTGTGGTTGTTGTTGTTTTATTCATTGTTGCTGCCTTGCATTGTGTTGTTGCCTTTCTATTGTGCATTATCAAACATTAACAATCTCTTCAACATTTCCACAATTATTTAGCTCCACTTCTTTTTCGAGTCTATGGCAGTTCCTTCGTCAGGGGTTTCTATTCACTAATTTTCTATATACGTATTTTTTGTTGTACTCCACTTTATATTTGGTTATGCTCGTAGGACGACAACAGTGCCGCCCGTCTGCAGAGTAGCGTGACCGGACCCAATTGTATTTTACGATGGCGCTCAACAGTTACGGTCGGCCATGTGCCTGCCAATCTGCGTCGGCTAAGAAAATAATGAAGTAAATAGTTCAAAGTACATATATTTATACATTAGGGTGTGCCGCATATTTTTTTTTTGTTATCCTCCTAAACTCATAGCTGTCCATTTAGTCGTAATTGTTTTAAAATAACTCGAAAATGTGTCAATGGTTAACAATGGTTGATCAGGGATTTCTGTGATGGCGGTACCAGCACAAGTGACGTCGAACGTTGAAGTCGTCCAGGGAAAAGTCAAAAGTACATCTGGACCGGAGAATGAATTTGTTATCGGTGTCTAAAGCTGTTGGCATTTCAATCATAGATGATCATAGATCGCATTTTACATGAATATTTAAATGACAAAGGTCTAACCGCGCGATGGGTACCAGAGACTAGGTAACAGTCAAAGTCGACGTCTTCCCGGGTGAGCATGCACCAAAGAAGAGAATGGTCTGTACGTTGGCCAACAATGTCATGGGCACAGTTTTTTTGGGATGTGGTTATTGTGGGTGTTTTGGGATTGGGTTACGTTGAATAGGGTAACGCCATCACTGGCGACTATTACGCAAATCTATTGATCAGATTCTAAATTAACCCTCTAACCGGCAGATACCACTCTGAGGATGTTTCTATTAGTTGTGTTTAATTTCTTAAAAAAAAATGTTTGAGCATAACTGGTAAAAAAAAAACAGGTTGCAAGGATTTTCCAAGTATTTCTGTTTCGCCGGTTTGAGGGTTAAGTTGTAGCAAAAACTAAGGCGTTTTAGAGGCAAAAGAATACAAAAATCAATTAAGTTTTTTGAAAATTTACTTCAACCAAATCGGATAAGTCGTTTTCGAGTTCCGGTAAATTATGCGAAGAAATTCTCCAGAAATTTAAATTAAAACCAGTGGAAAAGTTGCAGTCGGGTAAACCGACTTATATATACCCTCACCCTCAGTAAAAACATACAAGTCTCATACTCATAAGTATCGGAAAGTCAAAAGTGACCGTGGCTACCATCATTTGATGTAACATCTGATGAAAAGTCATAATAGCAACCTAAAATACCGAATGCTATAGAAAAATATTGGATGGTACATTTGTATGGGAGGTACCAGAAGGGGAGATGCCAGACTTCCAAGTTTTTGTCCAAAACTTTGTCTAGCTATAGGTTTACTAAATACAGAATTTGGTCAAGATCGCGTTGGTCATATTGGTGTTACTACACGATTTCTAAGGTAGGCGGGACGGTACATTTGTATGGGAGGTACCAGAAGGGAAGTTGCCAGACTTCCAAGTTTTTGTCCAAAACTTTGTCTAGCTATAGGTTTACTAAATACAGAATTTGGTCAAGATCGCGTTGGTCATATTGGTGTTACTACACGATTTCTAAGGTAGGCGGGACGGTACATTTGTATGGGAGGTACCAGAAGGGGAGTTGCCAGACTTCCAAGTTTTTGTCCAAAACTTTGTCTAGCTATAGATTTACTAAATACAAAATTTGGGCAAGATATCTTTGGTCATACTGATAGTATTAGACGGTTTATCAGGGGCGGGATGATACATTTGTATGGGAGGTACCAGAAGGGGAGTTGCCAGACTTCCAAGTTTTTGTCCAAAACTTTGTCTAGCTATAACTGTACTAAATACAAAATTTGGGCAAGATAGCGTTTTTCATACTGATAGTATTAGACGGTTTATCAGGGGCGGGATGGTACATTTGTATGGGAGGTACCAGAAGGGGAGTTGCCAGACTTCCAAGTTTTTGTCCAAAACTTTGTATAGCTATAGGTTTACTAAGTACAAAATTTGGGCAAGATAGCGTTGGTCATACTGATAGTATTAGATAGTATTACTACACGATTTCTAAGGTAGGCGGGACGGTACATTTGTATGGGAGGTACCAGAAGGGGAGTTGCCAGACTTCCAACTTTTTGTCCAAAACATTGTCTAGCTATAGATTTACTAAATACAGAATTTGGGCAAGATCGCGTTGGTCATATTGGTGTTACTACACGATTTCTAAGGTAGGCGGGATGGTACATTTGTATGGGAGGTACCAGAAGGGGAGTTGCCAGACTTCCAAGTTTTTGTCAGAAACTTTGTTCAGTTATACTTTTACTAAATACGGATTTTTGCCAAGATCGGAGTGGGCATATTGATATTATTACACGTTTACTAAAGTGGGCGAAATAGCAGATTTGTATGGGAGGTACCCGAAGGGGTGTGGCCATATAGCCCATATGCAATCCCATACGCAGTTTTGGGAAAATATTAAGCCATGCCAAATTTCAGAGTGATCGTTTAACTCTTTCGAAAGTTATCGTGCGTACCAGCAGGACAGACAGACGGACGGACGGACAGACGGACAGACGGACATGGCTCAAACGTTTCAGAAAGTCATGAATCGAATTTGGTTCAAAGACACCTGAGGTCTAATGTGAATATTTCTAGGTGTTACACTTTTGGGTCGTATCAAATGATATATACCCTCCTACCCGTAGGGTGAGGGTATAAAAATACTATCCAATTTTTACCATTTCCATACTTGTAAATTGTACAATGGTTATTAATTTAAATGTTTGGCTATGGGTCTTTGTAACATTTGAATGCTGGCTAACGAATAAAAATTATAGCTTCCGAAATGGCTCCAATCGACCCATGAGCAGGATATGTTTTAAGATTTCAATGAAATTCGGCTTTTAAATTATTTTCCCGTTTTTAATGAAAATATGTGTTTCTCGGGAGTTTCAGTTAAAAAGGTATACCCTATGGCACAAGTGTACATGCATATGTGTGTATGTGAACAAAACACCGACTGCAAAGCAATTAAATGAACATACGCAGCCTTTGTTTGGCAGTCCCCGTCCCCGTTCCAGTCACATTCAAATGTTTAATGGAATACGAGTATGATGAACAATTATACGATGTGAAGGTAAATAATAATGATATGTTGAAATTTAAATATTAATTGATCTACTTCAATTAAGGAGTTCGTCACGTGTTGTAAGTAAATACAGGGTGCAAAAAATTACAGACTGCAGTAAGTGTTTGGTAGACATTTTTTTTTTAATACTGTGAAAACAGGTGAGTACTACACAACAAATGCTTTGCCTTTTCTGCGTCGATTTATCGATTTCGTTTCCAATCCATGTAAATTTGAAATTCAGTGAAGTTTGAAAAGATTTAATTTATGAAATTTAAGAAATATATAAATACTAAACCCCGTATTCATAAAAATTTAAAACAGCTTGTTTTTGTATTTTCATAAATTTTTCTTAACAAAACAGTTTTAAATTGTTATGAATATAACCCCGTATAATGATAATTCAAATACATTTTTTTTAAATTAAAAAAAATTCACAAAACTCCATTTTTTCAGCTATTATTGGTTTCCAATATTTATGAAAGTCAATTTCATATGGCTGTCTTGGCTGGCTTTGCACTGCATCATCTTGTCATTTTTCCAAGGTTAAATCGGGGCTCCGGTGGACGGCCATGGTGTGGTAGGTGTGCGACTATAACACAAATAAACCCCGGTTACACAGCGGGTTAGACCATCATAACATTTTTCTGCGGCTGTTTCCACCTCGTAAATGTTGGCGACTTTAAGAGAGTAAGCCATGTACAACTTCTCTAGAAAAGCATTAGCCATTCGGAGCCGACAGTAGGTCCCAGGAATTCTATCGTCCACAGCTCACTGATTCGAGAGAAGTTTCCCGTCCGTTCATTCATGCAATGTTAAGGGAAATAAGTAAGCTCCGAGGTGTTCACTTATGGCATTTGGTGTCGGTAATACCTTCTCTCGATTCATATCGAGTTTTCTCAGAGATCGTTCTATACGAGTTGTTATCGATGGGGTCTCATCCAACGACCATACGTTGACCGCAGCAGTTCTGTTCTCTATTTGCTATTTTTTTATTGACGACCTATTGGCTTAGACTGGAATCCAATCTACTGCTTTGCGGATGACAGCAACCTCTGTCATTCGTACCCCAGAGATCGAGGGCAAAAGGCAAACTATAACCGACTCACTCAACCCCGATTTGGCTGTGATTTGTGAGTGGGCCAAATGGACAGAGTACATTTTAACGTCCAAAAGATCCAGTGCTGTTTGTTGGCACACAAACGTTCCACTGATCCACCATAGATACTGGGTATGAAGACACAGGGTGATGCTCGCTGGACTAGCCACATTTTCGAAGCATTCAAGTGTTTAGGTTTTTTAAAGCGTTGCAAGAAATACTTCACCCCATCTGAACTTGTAAATACTCACACCACATACATCCGGCATAAAATGGAATATAACTCCCATATGTGGGCTGGGGATCCAAAGACATCTTTGCAGCTTTTGGACCGTGTACAGAGGAGAGCGGTGGTGAGGTAGGGGTTAGTAGGGTATTCAACTCTATTGTCTCCCTACAGCATCGCCGGAATGTGGGTTGTGTATTAGGGTGGAGTGAAATTCAAAAAAAAAAAGTTAACCTCGGAAAGAGATGTAGTCTGGGGTCCTAATGAGGGGAAAAATAAAGAAAAAAATGTTAAAAAATGTTTAGGGGTCGCGCCACTCCCTCGAAATTTGGATATTATCGCTATTTTGGCGTTGATTTTAGAAAAATCCTAAAAAGTTTTATGTCAATAAATGTTTGCAATAGCGTAAACAATAAAATAAGGGCATGGAAAAATTTAAAAAAAATTTTCTCATTGTTCAAAAATTTCAAAAAGTAAAATAAGTCAAATCGTCCCTTCTTCAGAAAATTGACTGAACAATGAAATCGCCACCAAAGCTACAAATATTAGTCGATTATCCTCATATTTGCCTCAAATACTTTTGTTTGGGCACTGAACAATCTCAAACTTTTAAATTTCGAATAAGTTAAGTCGTTAATTTTTAGGATTTTTCTAAAATCAACGCCAAAATAGCGATAATTTCCAAATTTCGAGGGAGTGGCGCGACCCCTAAAATTTTTTTAAAATTTTTTTCTTTATTTTTCCCCTCATTAGGACCCCAGACTACATCTCTTTCCGAGGTTAACTTTTCCAAATTAAAAAAAGCATGTTTTCACTCCACCCTATTGTGTATGTCTATTCTATAGATATTGCAATGGTATCTGTTTGTCAGATATCGGTCATCTGGTCCCTGACGTTAGAACATTTAGCCGGAACACGCGTCTATCCAGGGTCTCTCATCCATTTATTTTCAAATGTTTTTTTAAAGATAATTTGAAAATTTCAATACGATTAATTAAGACCTTTTAACTAATATAGATATTAAACCAAAATAAAAAAAATTTGTACATACTAGTGTAAGATGGCGGTGGTCGTGTTGGGATAGTGAGTGTTTGAGTCCCCACACACAGCAAATTCGCAAATCCGGATTCGTACTCTGTTAAGAACATCAACGGTCGTAATATAATGCCGGCGACTTCATGAATCGGAGAGTAATATCTAAGGCATGTAAAACTTCGGTAGAAGAAGCAGTAATGGTTCAAGGCCGGCTTTCAGAATACGTACATACGTCCATAAGATGATAATGAGATTCCTAATTGAATTTCTTTCGTAAAACTTTGAATTGCCGAAACACACGGACTTATTGAGCCGCCATATACTGACATTTTCTATCACTATTCTACTCTGAGTTGCTTTTGAAAAATACATACAGCATTTGCTGCCATTTATTGACACCAGTGGCCACCTTGAACGTCGTTGTTAGCCCCTTGCCACACACACACACATATCTTTCATACCATAGACTCTTGCCAATATTTATTTATAAAATGCATTCACAACTAATAAAATATTTGCATTTCTAATTGAAATTTGCATATTCTGAAGGGCTCCACAACAACCAGGTCATAACCATAGATTGCATTTAAATGTACTTACTTTTATTTCTATAAACTATTTTATTTCCTTTCTGGCCATAATTAGTCAACACCATGCACACACACAAGTGGAGGACGACATAATAAAAAGTCAGTTCTCAAAGTTGCATGAATAGAAAATGTTTATATTTACAAAGTTTTGGTTTATGATATTTTCTGTCGTGTTTGGTTTTGTTTTGGCCCCCTGTTAAGAGTAATGAACGACATTGTCCGACATTCTGGTCGTCTTAGTGCTCATAAACGCGTACAGAAAGCCACTTTACCATGACTTGCCGCCACAAACACCGAACGACCGACCGACAAGTCCTTCCTTCTGGGAGGCAAAGCACAACAGTCATAAAAATTATACACGAAACGTTGAAGAAGGAACAAACATCTAGACGAGGTACATACATGATGACTGACGTCAAAGAGGTGTTCAGTTCAGTTCTTGGTCACTGCAATGCAGTTTTTTTCCATTGCGTTTTCTATGGAAATCAAGTTTATGCTTGAGGTATTATCAGAATATAGCCGAACGACAGCGTCTCAAAATAGATGAGTCCACGTCCGTTAACTTTGCACTGCCGTAGCCATGATGACGGGTTTCCGGTGGTTGGGTCCACTTAACGAAATAACTTTTATAGACGACCGCCTGTATCTTGGGCTTGGGTTTGCGATATTTGCTGCCACGAAATGGTCGCAGCAGCCAATGGAATCTTTCGAATCGCAGACATTTCCGACGTTGCGGGGTACACGTCTGTCTACAATGGCTAATGTCCAAATTGTTGTTGCCAACCAGAGAACCATAGCTTCGCAGTGCCACTCGCTCCTGCAGAGAGGACGTAATAATTGTGCCCGAAATGCTTTGTACTTCGTGGGGCTTATGATTATCCCGAACCCTAGGGTCCTCCATCTCCGTTCTTCGAGAGGATATGCCGGTGTCACTTTCGGCTTCTCGAACTGTCGTTATTGGCTGAATGGGGATTTGGCGTATTGTCGTATGGGTTTGATAAACTTCCACTTCCTCGTCGGCGGCCTGCCAACAGGCATTGACACTTAGACAGCGCCGAGACTTGGAGCTTTGGCTTTTCTGAGGCTCCTCTGTCACGCCGCTGTCTTCCACATACTCCGGCTCCTCGCCGATGGGGTTAATTTTTCGTATACGATTTCCTTTGCCTCCTAAGTAGCGACACAATTTCCGATTAGACCGTTGAACCTCATCAGCGGTATGACAGAATTTAACTTCCTTTTTCGATCTTTCCGGCGTGCCGGTAGGCATCTTCACCAAGATATAATGATCGTTTACCAAGCAGACATCGGAGACTGTTTTGGGTCGATGTATCTCTATGCCGGTCGAAGCGTCCTTAAAGAACTCCTGTAACTTTCCCTCTTGATATATGCGATAGTCTGCTGGGGTTTCATAAATGTCACTGTATGGCCCCAAGGCCTCGTCACCATCAATGCTATCTTCCTTGCCGCCCTCGTCTCCTCCTCCTTCTACCACGTCATCGCTGTCGTTAGATGCAACAACAGGTGTTTGTTTCGTTAATGACTTGGATTTTTTGGTCACGTGTATATCGGCCGTGTTTGGTGTTTGTTTGCTGTGACGAGTAGGAGTAACTATTGATTTTCCCTCATATTGCTGCCGCCACTTATTGCCGGAGTTGCTGGGGCTGTGTTGTTGATCCGTGTTCGGCTGTGAAGACCTTTCCACACCTTCTCGTTGCTGTTGTTGTTTCGTTGCTATTGACATGTTTTCTATCAAATGTTGTTATTGTCTGAAAATACACAGACAGAAACAAACAAACATGGAACAAAATAAAATACTCGATTAGGGGAAATAGATTGTGTTTTGATTAGAATATCGATTATATGGGAAATAGTACATAGTTGTATGTACTCGTACATTCGCATACATTGGGTAATATTCAAGTTCAAATATTCAAGCGTTGAAGGTATTCTATTCGATGGCAAAGGCCTTGAGTGCTCTAATTCTAAAAAATATTTATTTGAATACTTCATATGCCCACATACTATTTCATAAAGGAGCATATGCGACGTCACAGAGTGGTCCAGAATTCAGTGCCATTGGTCAAAAGTCTGTAAGTCTTGATCTAGTTAGCATACATTTTTGAGTTCTGTAAGACATTTGTTGTAGTCAAAGGGGGAGCGATTAAATATTAAACATCGGACAATTCGATATAATTTACAAATATTTCATCGGTCAAAAGTCTGTAAGTCTTGATCTAGTTAGCATACATTTTTGAGTTCTGTAAGACATTTGTTGTAGTCAAAGGGGGAGTTATTAAATATTAAACATCGGACAATTCGATATAATTTAGAAATATTTCAAAGTTGACTACTTTTCCTTTTTTTGGATTTTAGGTGCGAAAATATTTTGTTGTGCTATATGTACGTGCTCTAGATTTGCGTGAGTACCTTCCTCGCCGGCCTAAATTCACGTGTGAATACCAGGCATCTACCAACGTACCCAACGCTGCACGTGTGTCACAATGTAAACTAAAACCCCTACCTACACCCGGTTGAAAATGCAACTCCACACCGAGCCGAAGCTCTGTGATTTGGGTTTAAACTACAGCTACCACGCACCACAAGAAGGCCACACCCTAGGGTCAGACAGGAGCATGTCCAGGGTCTCCGGGCTCCCGTGGTACCAGAAGCAAGTCTCCGGTCAGACTTCGTAGTCGAAACTGCTACCCCTTCAACTCCAAACAGTACAGGAGTTGTGGTCCATCATCAAAATAAATATGCCAAAACAAAACATTGACTACGATGAACGTAGTCATGTTAATAATGGCCCAGCTGGACAGAAGACCGACAAAACCAAAGAAACAGTCCCCATATGTCCAAACTTCCTCTAAGGCCCTACTAACGTAATAACCCGCCGCCGCCTGAGTAATACCCATTCCAGCTAAGTCCATAATATCATTGTGGCAGAAACATTCCCCCAGTACATGCCTTCAGTCCTTAGGTCACCCACAGCCCGAAGCGTCGGAAAGGTCTCTCTGATGCAAATAAAAACATTGAGCGAGCCATAGCCCGTTATTACGAAGCATGCGTTTTGGAGTGGAGGAGAAGAAATTTACCCGGTTTACACCTGGAGATGGACAGTCTGCCACAATTTGCAGCAACACCAGCGAATAGAGATATGATGATGCCGTAAATGGCTTCTATGGTTGGCAACTGATATATTGCGGCTGCTCTAGCCTTAACATTTAAATTGTTCTTGGGGATTTAACTCTTTCCGTGGATTTGTCAAATATATTTGACAATTCATATGATTTTAAGCTAGCCATAAAATTGATTTGCCACGGAAAGGGTTTAATTCCACCATTGGCAGGGAAATCATTCATGGAACCACTTTCGGAAAATTCAGCGTCCACAAAAATGGAATGAAATTGATTGATTTTTCCACAGCACACACGAGTAGAATGGCATACGGTAAGCAGGACCAGAATTCTGTACTTCAACCCTGACAGACTGCAGATTAAAAAACACGCAATCCGACATTCCGTCGCGCTTCTATTGAATTTGATCATTAAGCGGCGCACCGAAATTGATTGAGCCTGTAAATGAGTGGGATTTGATCTTGAAGGGTCGTTTAATACCTGACTATGAGCTTAAACATAATGTCCGATTAGAATTGATCCATGACCATACGACTTTTACATAAACGCAATGTAAAACCCGGATATTGGTTGGAAATACAAGTATGTTGGTAACTATTTCACGGCAGAAAGTGAAATGTGGACGAGGAACTATTACAATACATACTCAGGTTCATATCCTAGTAGGAAATGACCATTGAACAGTAGGATCGAATTAATGAGAGAAAAGAAATAATGAATCCATATATGCAGTTTCAGACCTGAAAATGTGGGTAACCAGTAACCAGCGATGGCCAACCGATGGAGCTGTTTAAGTCTGAAGTAAATACGTTAGTGGCACTTTATGTAGGCCTTACTGGAATGGGTTCCATTATCTACATATCAATTAGAGGACATACGCGAGACGCCTTCCAATTCAGTAAGCCGATATAATTATGTGGTGATGATTATTTGGTTGATAATGTTTTTTTTTCTGGGTAGACCAATCTACAGTATATCATTTCCTTTGATAATTCCATACGTCGTCCACTTCCTGATCTAACACGGCCTTCGACAATAACTTAATAATTTCATACTGTTGAAATCGTATGACGTTCGGTGTATTATTCGGAGGGAACAAAAATGGCTGGGTGGTGAATGAAAAGGTGGGTGGCTATTTTGTGTGGTTTCTATGAAGCTATAAAATATCGATGGATACAGTGCATCGAACTAAAACAGGATTATGTTGAGAAATAAATAGAAATCGCCCCACCACCAAATTGGTTTGCTTTAATTATGTACACATATTGATACGCAAATACCATATAGAGGACAAACGGTCCAAGTCGCATTAGTTCGGCTAGATGTTTGAATATACACTGAAAAAACATATTTTTGAAATCAATTACGAAGTTTGTATGGAATTCGTCAATTCAATTATTTTTTTAATTGATTTTTTTTACTATTTTTTACATTGATTTCACCAAGAATTTCTAAGTTCAATTACAACATTAATTGATATCAAAGCTTAATTTCAATTACGACAGTAATTGAATATTTTTGGCCCGTATTTTTTTCTGTGTAGCAAGGCAGGTTTGGCAGGTTTTCAAAGAAATGGCAGTTTTTCCCTCACATACGACCTCTTGGAAATGTTTAATAGTTTAAAAAATAGTTTATCTTGACCGGATTAAGTTCTCACCGTATCCTAGGTACAAATTAATTTTCGACACCGATCATTTGATTTTTCTTCTGAGATTTTCCAATCCTCGGTGTCCTTTAGTGTTGCAGCGGAAATCGATGAATCTTGTTTCACAACGAGAGCAGTTTGTGAGTCCTTATGGATCCCGAACTATTTGAAGCTCAACATTGTGTGCTTGGTTTACAGCGTTTACTGTTGCACGGCTGAGAGGCAAGAAAAATCTGGGCAATGACAGAAAATCACAACATTCTATATATTTTTGGTTTATAAATGTTCAGACGTTTTTTTCCTTAAATGAGACAAAATCGCACACTAAGCTAAGAAGCGTTAAGCGTCTATTACCGATTCTTATTGTAATACATATAAAGCACGTTTTTACCTTGTTTGAAAATATCGGACTTGCCTTGCTCCGCCAAAAATCCTTTGAATTCCCTTCACATCACAATTGTTTAAATTCCGTTTATGACATCACTACAGCACTGCTTTATTTATTTACTCCACCAAATAGTGCATACTTTAGGGAAATGTTTAAATGTTAAGAGTACAATTTTTATGTTCTTTTTTTCATTCACAACAAATCCAACCTCTGTAAACAAACAGCCAACAGAACAATACTAAAGTTCGAGCGTATGCCAAACAAGAAATAAAAAACAGAACTAAAACTTCTTATTGACAGTAGACACGATATACGACTGAACTGAATGGAACTAAATTCAGGTGAACGGTATCGAATTGAAATGTGAAATGTATGGAAACGTCTCGTCGTTGTGGCTCCAAAGCCAAAAAAGAAAACAAACTGAATTCAATGGCAACAACAACCGAGCAGGAATAAAAGACGCGAACTGTAAAACAACTGCATACAAATCAAAGCTTACCTTGAGGCGACTAAAAACAACACATTGAGTTGCCAGAGTGTTTGGTGAAAGGGGTGGTTATTTGTTTACGCTAAGACTCCGATAATTCGCAGATATTTTGAATTTGTCGGTTTATAAAATAAAATTTATAAATAGATCATTTTTGGCACGTTTCTGCTAATAAAAACGAAACTTTCACAATTACCAAACATCGAATTATAACAAACCATAGAAAATGAATACTTTTGTACGAGGGTGGATTGTAAAGTTACTGAATATGAATACGTAAAGTATATGTTCATTAGGGTGTATGTCATAAGGTAATTTTTGCAAACCTCTATAGAACTGGTCGATGTCCCCGACGAATACAAAGATGACATCACCGCCATCCAGGAAATATTCAATTTGAAGAGAAATTCGGAATTAAATGATTGACACATGTCTTAGAGACGAACTTAAATTAGTGACTAGGATTCGGTGAGTGTTTAATCTGTCCCAGATAAACACCTGCAGAAGGGGAGATAAATCATTATTTTTGTAAAAAGTTCCCTGGGGAACTTTTGAAGTGCAAACTAGACAATAGATACTGCCCCACGGCAGGTGCAGTATTATGGGATCGTCATATGTACTGACAGCAAGGCAGCCATTAAGTCTCTGGATAATGTGTACATAAATCACTTCAAGAATGCCGGGTGTCTCTGGAGCAGATAGAGAGGGAAAGAAACCAAACCTGCCTGGAAACAAAAAAAAAATCTGGTCTGAAATGGATGTACAAAGGACTCGAATAAATCTCATTGCTGATTTCACTGGATCGGGCTAACATGATCGGACTCTGCGTATCTCTTACAACGAATTTTGTAGAAGTTGCCAGGATTAAGAGGAGGAGGTATCATCCGAACACCTTCTCTGTCATTGCCCAGCTTATGTGGAGTTTAGATTGAAGATGTCTGTGCCACAGTTAATATGGGTAGAATTCACTCCTTTATTTCGGCGAAGGCTTGGCTAGAAAAAGGCGACCCGAACCACAACGAGTACACAGTCTTACGAAGCTCGAAAATGTATCAATCTTTGTGACATGCTTTGTGAGAATTATGTTTGTAAGACTCCAAAAAAATATCAATATGTACACTAGGGTTATAACTTTTTTTGGACGTCATTCTCCCAAGGGTCTATCTTACGGCCAATTATGTTTTGATAATGAAACACATTTTTATACACTCCATCATAGGATGGAGTATATACTAAGTTTGTCATTCCGTTTGCAACACCACGAAAGAGTGATCTGCGACCCTATAAAGTATATATATTATCGGTCAGTGTAAGATTCTAAGACATTCTAGCGATGTCCGTCTGTTGTCTGTTGAAATCACGATAGAGTGCGAACGACCAACACAAAGAAATGAATTTTGTAGGAAGATGTTTTTTACCCATAAGCAGGTTAAGTTCGAGAATGGGCAATATCGGACCAAAGGGGAAAAAGTTCCCCTTTACGGGACTAAATATATCCCGGCCATAATCAAATTTTTCAAATATTTTTTTTGGTAAAAGTGTTCTAAGTTTATATAATTTATAGATGGAGAAAAAAATCCCAAAAATGGGCGTGCTCATGGGTTCCGTGGACCCTTGGGGCCCAAAAAAGGGCCCATGATAAACATGCGCATATGGGTATCGAAGTGCAACGAAATTTACTCACGAACCCAAATATGCATTTATTTTCATGATTTGGATAAAATTTGTGATCGGGTTCCTGGGACTATCGGGTCACGAGCGGCCCAAAAGCTCAGTTAGTTTTCTTATTTATTGACTTTTTAAGGATCCATGATGGAGGGTATATAAGATTCGGCCCGGCCGAACTTACTATTTGTCCACTTGTTTTACTTCAATTTGGTGAAAAAACGTCCCGCGCCTAAAGCAATTTCTAAAATGCATTTATTTTTTTTTTTAATTTTTTTTTTTAAATACTCTATACAAAAATTATAACATTATATGGTTATGACTAGGTATTAAAAGACAAAAACTTCAAATTCAGTGTACGCGATGTTTTACAAAGTGGATATATGTCTTGGACTAATTTAATTCCACGTTCTGCGCATATATTGCTGCGCTGTTGATTTGCAATTGCAGAGGGTGTTGGTACCCAATGTCTGATGAAACACTGGTGGGCTTTCGTAAATTTTATTAATGCCTCATTTAAGCCTTCAAAATTATTTTCTTGGAAACAGTGGTCTGAAAACCAAATTTCAAACCATGCGCCACAAAAAAATATTTTCATTGAAAAATTCATGGCGTTAGGCGCGGGACCTTTTTTAACGATAGCGAAAAACTGAAAATGCAGTTCTTAATATTTTCCCATGCCCTACACGATTTTACCTTGGGAGAACTGATATTTGCAAAAATGTAAAAAAATTATAACCCTAATGTACACTACGAAGGCATTTATGTTTAAAATTTAGTTTTTCAAAGATTCCGGAGCGGAACATTGTGAATATATCGTTTTCATAACGGAGTGAAGTTTATTGTTATTTTTTTTTTTTGGGTGTGGTAGGTAGTTTGTGCGACTCTCCCATAGCAGAACCCGGGTTCGCATCCAAAAAAAAGTCCATTAGCGGCTGTTTTCACCTTGTAAATGCTGGCGACTTTATGAGTAAGAGAGTAATCTCTAAGTCATGTAGAACTTCTCCAGAAAAGTGTTCAGAGCAAGCTCTAAATACTAAGTCCCGGTCAATTATATCGTGCACAGCTCACTGATTCGTGAGATATTCCCCGCCTGCTCCTTCAGGGAATGTTAAGGGAAATAAGTAAGTGTGGTTGGCCTTGGTGCCACTAAGAATTTTCCTCCGATTGCTTTAATTCTATGTATGCTGCCAAGGATCTGCATTTCCACTACTACTTGGTACTTCTATAGACTTTTCGAAGTAATAAACTTTGCAATCCACCCTCGTATAGAGTTGTCACATACTTTATGTACATACACATTGATAAATTTAATAATAAACTAATAACATTAATGCTTTGTTGTTGATTTTTATGAACCCTCGTCTCAATTCCGTTAATTTATATGGAGGACAGAGCGACCGTGCGAGAAGGTAGTGGGAGTTGTGATGGTGTTCTGGCTGGCGTGGGTGCATTCATTCTCGTCCCGTACATTCCTAATACCCGACCCACAAACCGTATTATTGTTTCATTTACACGGTTGATATCGGAGGAGTGATTAAACATGCCACTCGTACGTGTATTCGGAGTAAATGTTGTAATTCTGTTTGGTTTTTTTTTTTTTTTAGCAAATTACTACCACAACCTTTAATAATAATCAATGAAATCATGAATGAATGACTGTCGATTTGATCAAATCGCGTCAAATTTTATCGATAATTGTTACTGCAGTGTGGCAGGGTGGAGCATATGTTATTGTTGTATTGCACGCCCTTCAATGCTAATGAATATACAGTAGAACACATTTAAAGCAAACACGCTTTACGATGACTATAATGAAGTGTCCTAAAGCGAAGAGATTTTTCCGAAACCAATGATTTTGCTTTTTGTGCCAGTTTGAGATAAAACTATTTTCATCGTCATTGACATCGTCGGTAAGATAGAGCGAGATGTAACTGGTGCTTTTAACAGAATTTGTATACCTCGGCTCCGCCATTAATAGAAATAATAATGTCAGCATCGAAATAAGGCGAAGAATCGTGCTGGCATATAGATGTTATTTCGGGCTCAACAAACAATTCAGGAACAGAGCCCTCTCTCGTCTAACTAAAATAACACTGTACAACACTCGTATTCTTCCTGCGCTTCTTTATGGCGCTGAAGCATGGGAACTTGCGAAAGCAGAGGAAGCTGTGCTGGGTGTTCTTGAGAGAAAAATCCTTCGAAAAATCTGTGGCTCGATCTGTGTTAACGAGGAGTATAGACGTCGAACAAACCGTGAACTGTATGAGCTATATTCCGACATGAAAATACTGGACATGTCGGTCGAATGTATACAAACGCTCCTGAAAGGCGTTGGACGACAACTACCACGGAAGGCGCAGACAGGGAAGACCGAGACTCCGGTGGAGGGACCACGTGGAAGAAGACATGAAAATCCTTGGTATCACGAACTGGAGAAGACAAGTACACCGAAATGCTTGGAAATCATTTATTAAGCAGGCCAAGACAAACAACAGGTTGCAGAGCCAACTTAAATAAGTAAGTAAGTAACTGTGTTTTGACAGCTGACAATGTCAAACTGTGTTGACATTTCTATTCAATAAGGTTTGACTAGTCACCCTGAATCGTTTAACACCATGCTTCCAAATGGGGGAAATTTACATGAAAAAAAAAATCTGTTCGCGAAGTTCATAAAGCACTTAGTCCATTTTACGGTCAACATAAGTCGGCAAGCTACGCCCATAAGCAAAATTGCCGTATTTGGAGCGAAGATAATCCCATTCCGTTAACAGATCACCTTTATATTTATTAAAATTGACTGTTTGGTGCGATTTATACGCTGGCGGCATCATCGCTCCTTTCGAAATGAGGAAGGATCTGTTGCCACGGTAAATGGCTAGCGCTATCGAGCCATGCTGACTGAATTTTTGTTTCCAAAAATTAAATACCTCAACATCAATGACATTTGGTTCCAACAAGATGTCGCAATTTGCCACTCACTTTCGATAAAGTTTTTATTCGATGTTTTTAAATGTTTCAAAATTTTGTTCGCTATAGAAATTGTTTTAGAATGTATAGGACTGTATACATTTTTAGATTCGCAATACAAATTATTACAACCGCGTTTGTTATAAAAAAAAACGTTCAGCCAGATGTCATGTGTTTGCCGTAGGCATAATTCGTTATATCCATGTTCGACCGTGTGTTGACATAGGAAAAAATTCCGTACATATTTCTTGTGAGGATATTAAGTACTATTTACACAGAAAAAAAAGACAAACCTTAAAATTCAACAAAAATATTGGTATGTGAAAATTATTACCACACTATTAAATATTTCGTAAATATGCTAAAAGAATTATTATATATTGGAATGAATGTTAGCAACAAAAATATTCATAATTTATTGATTTATTTATTTATTAATTACAATACAAAGTAAATTTATATTATAATTTTAGGTCCAAGGGTAAACCGGGTGACAAAGACCATTTGGCTTGATTTTTGCAGCGACAGACCAAAGCCTCTGGTGGGAATCGAACCCACAACCCCCACGCTGATAGGCAAGCACGCCACCAACTCGCCTACCGGGGCGCTTAAAAAAATATTCATAAGAAATACGCAATATGAGATGAATTTGTTATTGGTTTCGACAATATGTATACGTCTGTTTTAAATGTTTACACACAAGTAAAACGCGTGTTTGGTCTTTGTAGCCGGTAAAGCTTATTTCTTTCTACATATAACTTATTTGGATGTAAATATAACTTGTTTGCTATGAGTATTACACATTTGTGTATAAGCAATACCGTGTTTGGGAAAAAAGACAACGAACTTATTAAATTCAACAATGTACAACATTTGTGTGTGAATAAGTGTGTATTTGCAGCTGTTTTCGTAATTTTTTTTTTTGCATCTACGATCTTTAAAATAAATGCAAATAACCGAGAGAATAAGATAAATTGTTAGATAGAAATTCACAAACTGAAAAAAGATAAAACGTAAGACAAAAATGCATACATATATATTTGATATTTATCTCCTACAAATAAGTTAATGTTTGTTGGCTGAAATTTGTTAAAATTACCATTTTTTTCAGCGTGTAGTTACTCACTTTAAAATTAACCGTTACAGTGAGTTTTTTATCACATCAAAATATTTTCGATAAACGGCTCACGAATTTTTTGTAAATATGTGAATTTCTTTATCTCTTCAAAACGAAAAAACAGGGATTTCCCACAAAAGGTGTTATTTTGGTATTCAAAGAAAAATTTAATTTATTGAGATAAATGATCGGATGTTCATTTCATAATTAAGAGGAAGGTATGCCGTTAATAATGAAAGACAACATCAGCCAAATGGCCAACACAACCACGCTTACAGGACCATATCCTTTTCATGATATTACGAAAACACCTGCAAATACACACGTATTCACACTCAAATGTTGTTTGTTGAATTTAATAAGTTTGTTATCTGTTTTTCCCAAACACGCTATTGCTTATATACAAATATGTAATATTAATAGCAAATGAGTTTTTTTTCTTTTTTAGAAAGAAATAAGCTTTATTTACTACAAAGACCAAACACGAGTTTTACTTGTGGGTAAACATTAAAAAAAGACGCATTTTTCAGCGTGTATGTCCTCGATAGCTTCACGAATTCTATCTTTGAAGTCTTGAATCGACGCTGGCCGTTTGGCCACGTGGCCCCACAGAAAGAAGTCGCATGGTGTTAAATCACAAGATCTCGGTGACCAATTGTGATCACCTCTTCGAGAGATAACACGTAGTAATAGCGTAGTTTCTACTTGTCAAATGTCAAAGAATAAAAGCTTTAAAAGTGACAGCTACCGAAATACCGGGTGATTCAATATAACACCTCCTGTTGGAAAACCCTTTATTGTCGATAAAAAACCTACATATATTTTTAAGTTGATATGTGAAATATTTTCTCACCGAACTCTCAATTAATTTTGTGTTTGAATTTGCTTATTGAACCGAATTTTTTTTCTGTGTATGTATGTATGTGCATAGTGTCAGTCGAAATGGTACCCTTGAATGTGGGGTGCCATTAATTTCTAAATGGTTTCGTCAAAGTATACATAAATACGCCCTTCTGGTATCCTGCATGTAAATCGAATAATAAAGGTACTAATACTTAAAGGTACTAATACGATTTCGCTGATATTTTGTCTTGGAACATTTTCACACCAAAAATCGGGCATTTTTTGGATATCTGCCCCTTGCAGTGGTTTACCATGTTTCGCACAAAACAAAAACGAACGAGTATTCCGATAATACTAATCTCACAAAGATTTAATTTAAACAAAAAACGACTGCTGCAAAAATGTAATGAAGAATTGTGAAAATGGTTCTCTCAAGTGATCCTGCCCAAAGACTCTGTAGAGGGCCGAGGACCTAAGTCTGTTTGTAGAATCATTAATTCGGCTGCAAACTCCAGATGTCGTTGGATGTAATTTAAATAGAATGTGTTTTATCTTTGTATTTATTCTGTCTTTTACTGTGATTGAAATTTAATTGAATGTTGTGGTTCAAGAACAATTCAAAAATAGACATAGTTAGCAGAGGCAGACTGTACAGTTGACTGTCCTCTATGCACCGTTTACTTTGGTTAAAATACTGACGAATTGTTGCCATGAAAGCACCTATCAAATCGGCTGCGAATTTGTTGTGCACCAGCGGAAACGTCATCTGGTCGCCGGAAAGTAGACGAAATTGTCAATCTGGCTATATTTAATTTAAGTTCAGAAGTATGGAATTACAGTTCAATGTAAATCTAAATATGAAAATATAGAAAATTGAGAAAACAAAGACCAGAGTTTTTAGGAAAAAAACATGGGCAGAAATAGGTAACAGGAGAAATTATTTACGCCTTACTGAACACATTGGGAAAGCTATTCAAAATGAATAGTGTTTCTCACAAGACGCCATTCCCTAAAATATGAAATTGTAAGATTTGAAAGGTTAATACCACAAAATAAAGCAATTCAGAACCTCTAACTCAGAGATCGCTCAATACGAGTTCTTATAGACCAATGAACCTATTGATATTGATCGTAGTAGTTCCACGACGTTCTATTCTCACTTTGTCTTATTATCATTAAGGACCTATTGACGCTATCTACTCTTTAGCGGATGACAGCAACCCCTGTCATTCATACTCATATGACCATCCGCCAAGTCCTCTGATGGTCGTGGATAGAGGGCGAACGATGAATGACTCACTAAACCGCGATTTGGCGACGATTTATGCTTGGGGTCAAATGAACAGAGTAGATTTTAATCCACATAAGATCCAGTGCTGTTTGTGGTCACGTCCGCATTGTCGTCAATCCATACGGGTGGTGGGGATATCGTAAAAATATCGATGAAGGATTTGCCTTATCCCTGGATTAAAGTTGATTTAATTTTAAAAAACATCTGAAACAAAGTCACAACATTTCTGTAGTGCTCCATATCAGAAGAAAGCGAAGGAAACTAAAAAAAAAAAACAATAGAAGTCAAACGTCAAGGTCGACAATGTCGTTTGTTGCTTTACAAACCAAAACAAACGATAAACTTTTGAATAAATAACCACATACAGATGGACAAACTACATAGAAACCAGGGGTATCGAAAAAAAAACTCCCATACATAGGTTTCGGATTTCCATGCAAATGTTATTGTAGAAATAGAAATGGCTTTAGCTTTTTATTGAATAATTTAGTTTAACGTATTGATTTTGGATCTACAATATTTTCAAAGTTATTTTGTGATATGCAAGTACTTTTATTTCATATTTATTTCTATGTTTATTTCACGTAAAAATCTTCCACTTTTTATATTAGTATTATCTTCGACACTGATCCTATTCATTTTTTGCTACATCATTTTGTTTATAATAATAATAATAATAATATAATTTTGTTTGTAATAAACGGCTGTACCAAATATCAGCAGTTGAGGTCCATTATACCCTAGATATTGTGATTTTAAACAATTGTTTGGGCGTTGTTTCCCCGTAAATCGAATCCCTGGTCACGCAAACTGCTGCCAAATGCATACGCAGCTGTTGCATTTTCATTTACTGTCTTGTTTGGGTGGAGCCACACCTCATTGTCGGGTGATAACCTAATGTAGTCTCGGAAATTTTCCTGAGTGACGGTAATATAGTTTGCAAGTTTCATACATATTTTTCAAACATGTTCATTGGGGTGGAGTGTCACTCTCAGAAAGAGATGTACAGTAGGGTGGAGTGAAAACATGCTTTTTTTTTAATTTGAAAAAGTTAACCTCGGAAAGAGATGAAGTCTGGGGTCCTAATGAGGGGAAAAATAAAGAAAAAAATTTTAAAAAAATTTTAGTGGTCGCGCCACTCCCTCGAAATTTGGAAATTATCGCTATTTTGGCGTTGATTTTAGAAAAATCCTAAAAATTAACGACTTAACTTATTCAAAATTTAAAAGTTTGAGCTTGTTCAGTGCCCAAACAAAAGTATTTGAGGCAAATATGAGGATAATCGACTAATATTTGTAGCTTTGGTGGCGATTTCATTGTTCAGTCAATTTTCTGAAGAAGGGGCAATTTGACTTATTTTACTTTTTGCAATTTTTGAACAATGAGAAAATTTTTTTTAAATTTTTTCATGCCCTTATTTCATTGTTTATGCTATTGCAAACATTTATTGACATAAAACTTTTTAGGATTTTTCTAAAATTAACGCTAAAATAGCGATAATTTCCAAATTTCGAGGGAGTGGCGCGACCCCTAAAAATTTTTTAAAATTTTTTTCTTTATTTTTCCCCTCATTAGGACCACAGACTACATCTCTTTCCGAGGTTAACTTTTTTTTTTTTTGAATTTCACTCCACCCTAATGTACATGTACTACTGTCTTTTATCTGAAATTCATAAAACTTGTATTTGTTTGCCAGTATATAGAAGTAAGCATTTGTAAACTTATGTAAATGTTGCTGCTGAATGCCAGCTAGGCCGAACTCTGCTGATGTAAAAAACAGACACATTTTGAATTAGAGTATTTTTTACGTATTACAGGAATTTCAGATTTTTTTTTGAAAATGAGTCTATTTTTTGGAATTCTGAAACAAAAAATAATTTTGTTTGCAAATGTTTAAAACAACATTTTAATATTCACTAACAAACAAGAAAGAATGAAGGTGCAATACGGGAAGACTAACACCATTTTTATAGTAGGCCTTGTCGAGTACAACAAAATCTTGATATCCGGTTTAAAAGTCGGTTTTTTTATAAGCCTGATACATATCCGATAACATGTCCCTTTGGATTATTTTCTGTGGAAAGCCATTAAGAATAAATGTTACGCAAAGCAACCAAAGACAATTGAAGCGTTGAAACGTGGAGAGATTCGACCCGAAACAATTGAAAATGTACTAAAAAACTGAGTTGCTCGGATGAGGTACTGCCGAGACCGTCGTTGCAGTAATATGAATAATATTGTGTTCCAGTATTAAATGACAAAGTTTCGATTATTTTTATTACCTTAAAGAGCGAAGTGGCAAAAAAAAATATATCGAAAACAGCTGCAAATATACAATTATTCGCACTCAAATGTTGTGCTTCGATAAATTTAATGAGTTTATTGTGTGTTTCTCCCCAAACACAAATACGTAATATTAAATGGAATACAACTCGCATATATGGGCAGGGGCATTTAGCCGGAACATTTAGAACATTTAGCCGGAATACTCGGCTATCCAGGGTCTCTCATCCGTTCATTGTGAAATGGCCGGTTGACCGGACGACGCACTATAGAGAAAATTCGTTCTTTAGCCGAGCCGTTCGTTTGTGGAATAATCTTCCAGCAAGTGTATTTCCTGCCAGCTGCGACATACTCAAATTCAAGACTAATGTCAACAAACACTACTCCCTCTTTCCTCCTTCCAACACCCTTATTTCCTATCGCTAGCACAGTGCAATGCGCTTATAGGGGGCATCCCCTGAGTGTTAGCCATATAAAAAAAAAAAAAAAAAGATGGAAATAAGATTTGCTTGCTCACTTTTTTTTATAGCATGAGAATTTTTGAATTTAGGGACTTTTAAATTGATAGAATTTGACATTTGGTTGCATAAACATTTGTTTGTGTAAAAATTTGGTTGCGCAAACATTTGGATGCTCAAATATAAGGTTGGAGCACTAGGAAATATTCTTTTGTATAGTGTAAAACTATAGATGCGCAAACATAAGGATGTGTATGTATTTAGTTGCGCAAACATTTTGTTCGAAAGTATGCACTTTTTCGTTCATATCTTGGAAACGAACCAAGAAATCCCAAACATTCCAGATGATAATTATTGCATTTTGGATGCACAAAATATGTACTCGAACAAAATATCAAAATAAGAGAAAAAATATTTTTGCCCAAAAAAAGAGACAAGGGGTTAGCCTTTCCAAATTTTCGAAATTTGAAAAAAATATTTTTGTCTTAAATTTTGCTCATTAATAGAGGATGTGCCACAGAAGCTGACGCTGTGACACTTTTTTTTATAGCATGAGAATTTTTGAATTTAGGGACTTTTAAATTGATAGAATTTGACATTTGGTTGCATAAACAGTTGTTTGTGTAAAAATTTGGTTGCGCAAACATTTGGATGCTCAAATATAAGGTTGGAGCACTAGGAAATATTCTTTTGTATAGTGTAAAACTATAGATGCGCAAACATAAGGATGTGTATGTATTCAGTTGCGCAAACATTTTGTTCGAAAGTATGCGCTTTTTCATTCATATCTTGGAAACGAACCAAGAAATCCCAAACATTCCAGATGATAATTATTGCATTTTAAATGCACAAAATATGTACCCGAACAAAATATCAAAATAAGAGAAAAAATATTTTTGCCCAAAAAAAGAGACAAGGGGTTGGTTAGCCTTTCAAAATGTTCGAAATTTGAAAAAAATATTTTTGTCTTAAATTTTGCTCATTAATAGAGGATGTGCCACAGAAGCTGACGCTGTGACATTTTTTTTTATAGCATGAGAATTTTTGAATTTAGGGACTTTTAAATTGATAGAATTTGACATTTGGTTGCATAAACATTTGTTTGTGTAAAAATTTGGTTGCGCAAACATTTGGATGCTCAAATATAAGGTTGGAGCACTAGGAAATATTCTTTTGTATAGTGTAAAACTATAGATGCGCAAACATAAGGATGTGTATGTATTTAGTTGCGCAAACATTTTGTTCGAAAGTATGCCCTTTTTCGTTCATATCTTGGAAACGAACCAAGAAATCCCAAACATTCCAGATGATAATTATTGCATTTTGAATGCACAAAATATGTACTCGAACAAAATATCAAAATAAGAGAAAAAATATTTTTGCCCAAAAAATTCAAAATTTTCGAAATTTGAAAAAAATATTTTTGTCTTAAATTTTGCTCATTAATAGAGGATGTGCCACAGAAGCTGACGCTGTGACACTTTTTTTTAAAGCATGAGAATTTTTGAATTTAGGGACTTTTAAAATGATATAATTTGACATTTGGTTGCATAAACAGTTGTTTGTGTAAAAATTTGGTTGCGCAAACATTTGGATGCTCAAATATAAGGTTGGAGCACTAGGAAATATTCTTTTGTATAGTGTAAAACTATAGATGCGCAAACATAAGGATGTGTATGTATTTAGTTGCGCAAACATTTTGTTCGAAAGTATGCACTTTTTCGTTCATATCTTGGAAACGAACCAAGAAATCCCAAACATTCCAGATGATAATTATTGCATTTTGAATGCACAAAATATGTACTCGAACAAAATATCAAAATAAGAGAAAACATATTTTGGCCCAAAAAAAGAGACAAGGGGTTAGCCTTTCCAAATTTTCGAAATTTGAAAAAAATATTTTTGTCTTAAATTTTGCTCATTAATAGAGGATGTGCCACAGAAGCTGACGCTGTGACACTTTTTTTTAAAGCATGAGAATTTTTGAATTTAGGGACTTTAAAAATGATAGAATTTGACATTTGGTTGCATAAACATTTGTTTGTGTAAAAATTTGGTTGCGCAAACATTTGGATGCTCAAATATAAGGTTGGAGCACTAGGAAATATTCTTTTGTATAGTGTAAAACTATAGATGCGCAAACATAAAGATGTGTATGTATTCAGTTGCGCAAACATTTTGTTCGAAAGTATGCCCCTTTTCGTTCATATCTTGGAAACGAACCAAGAAATCCCAAACATACCAGATGATAATTATTGCATTTTGGATGCATTGGGGTTAGCCTTTCCAAATTTTCGAAATTTGAAAAAAATATTTTTGTCTTAAATTTTGCTCATTAATAGAGGATGTGCCACAGAAGCTGACGCTGTGACACTTTTTTTTAAAGCATGAGAATTTTTGAATTTAGGGACTTTTAAAATGATATAATTTGACATTTGGTTGCATAAACAGTTGTTTGTGTAAAAATTTGGTTGCGCAAACATTTGGATGCTCAAATATAAGGTTGGAGCACTAGGAAATATTCTTTTGTATAGTGTAAAACTATAGATGCGCAAACATAAGGATGTGTATGTATTTAGTTGCGCAAACATTTTGTTCGAAAGTATGCCCTTTTTCGTTCATATCTTGGAAACGAACCAAGAAATCCCAAACATTCCAGATGATAATTATTGCATTTTGAATGCACAAAATATGTACTCGAACAAAATATAAAAATAAGAGAAAAAATATTTTTGCCCAAAAAAAGAGACAAGGGGTTAGCCTTTCCAAATTTTCGAAATTTGAAAAAAATATTTATGTCTCAAATTTTGCTCATTAATAGAGGATGTGCCACAGAAGCTGACGCTGTGACTTTTTTTTTTAAAGCATGAGAATTTTTGAATTTAGGGACTTTAAAAATGATATAATTTGACATTTGGTTGCATAAACAGTTGTTTGTGTAAAAATTTGGTTGCGCAAACATTTGGATGCTCAAATATAAGGTTGGAGCACTAGGAAATATTCTTTTGTATAGTGTAAAACTATAGATGCGCAAACATAAGGATGTGTATGTATTTAGTTGCGCAAACATTTTGTTCGAAAGTATGCACTTTTTCGTTCATATCTTGGAAACGAACCAAGAAATCCCAAACATTCCAGATGATAATTATTGCATTTTGGATGCACAAAATATGTACTCGAACAAAATATCAAAATAAGAGAAAAAATATTTTTGCCCAAAAAAAGAGACAAGGGGTTAGCCTTTCAAAATGTTCGAAATTTGAAAAAAATATTTTTGTCTTAAATTTTGCTCATTAATAGAGGATGTGCCACAGAAGCTGACGCTGTGACACTTTTTTTTAAAGCATGAGAATTTTTGAATTTAGGTACTTTTAAAATGATATAATTTGACATTTGGTTGCATAAACAGTTGTTTGTGTAAAAATTTGGTTGCGCAAACTTTTGGATGCTCAAATATAAGGTTGGAGCACTAGGAAATATTCTTTTGTATAGTGTAAAACTATAGATGCGCAAACATAAGGATGTGTATGTATTTAGTTGCGCAAACATTTTGTTCGAAAGTATGCACTTTTTCGTTCATATCTTGGAAACGAACCAAGAAATCCCAAACATTCCAGATGATAATTATTGCATTTTGGATGCACAAAATATGTACTCGAACAAAATATCAAAATAAGAGAAAAAATATTTTTGCCCAAAAAAAGAGACAAGGGGTTAGCCTTTCAAAATTTTCGAAATTTGAAAAAAATATTTTTGTCTTAAATTTTGCTCATTAATAGAGGATGTGCCACAGAAGCTGACGCTGTGACACTTTTTTTTAAAGCATGAGAATTTTTGAATTTAGGGACTTTTAAAATGATATAATATGACATTTGGTTGCATAAACAGTTGTTTGTGTAAAAATTTGGTTGCGCAAACATTTGGATGCTCAAATATAAGGTTGGAGCACTAGGAAATATTCTTTTGTATAGTGTAAAACTATAGATGCGCAAACATAAGGATGTGTATGTATTTAGTTGCGCAAACATTTTGTTCGAAAGTATGCCCTTTTTCGTTCATATCTTGGAAACGAACCAAGAAATCCCAAACATTCCAGATGATAATTATTGCATTTTGAATGCACAAAATATGTACTCGAACAAAATATAAAAATAAGAGAAAAAATATTTTTGCCCAAAAAAAGAGACAAGGGGTTGGTTAGCCTTTCAAAATGTTCGAAATTTGAAAAAAATATTTTTGTCTTAAATTTTGCTCATTAATAGAGGATGTGCCACAGAAGCTGACGCTGTGACACTTTTTTTTTAGCATGAGCATTTTTGAATTTAGGGACTTTTAAAATGATAGAATTTGACATTTGGTTGCATAAACATTTGTTTGTGTAAAAATTTGGTTGCGCAAACATTTGGAAGCTGACGCTGTGACACTTTTTTTTAAAGCATGAGAATTTTTGAATTTAGGGACTTTTAAAATGATATAATTTGACATTTGGTTGCATAAACAGTTGTTTGTGTAAAAATTTGGTTGCGCAAACATTTGGATGCTCAAATATAAGGTTGGAGCACTAGGAAATATTTTTTTGTATAGTGTAAAACTATAGATGCGCAAACATAAGGATGTGTAAGTATTTAGTTGCGCAAACATTTTGTTCGAAAGTATGCACTTTTTCGTTCATATCTTGGAAACGAACCAAGAAATTCCAAACATTCCAGATGATAATTATTGCATTTTGGATGCACAAAATATGTACTCGAACAAAATATCAAAATAAGAGAAAACATATTTTTGCCCAAAAAAAGAGAAAATTTTCGAAATTTGAAAAAAATATTTTTGTCTCAAATTTTGCTCATTAACAGAGGATGTGCCACAGAAGCTGACGCTGTGACACTTTTTTTTAAAGCATGAGAATTTTTGAATTTAGGGACTTTTAAAATGATATAATTTGACATTTGGTTGCATAAACAGTTGTTTGTGTAAAAATTTGGTTGCGCAAACATTTGGATGCTCAAATATAAGGTTGGAGCACTAGGAAATATTCTTTTGTATAGTGTAAAACTATAGATGCGCAAACATAAAGATGTGTATGTATTCAGTTGCGCAAACATTTTGTTCGAAAGTATGCCCCTTTTCGTTCATATCTTGGAAACGAACCAAGAAATCCCAAACATACCAGATGATAATTATTGCATTTTGGATGCATTGGGGTTAGCCTTTCAAAATTTTCGAAATTTGAAAAAAATATTTATGTCTCAAATTTTGCTCATTAATAGAGGATGTGCCACAGAAGCTGACGCTGTCACACTTTTTTTTAAAGCATTAGAATTTTTGAATTTAGGAACTTTTAAAATGATATAATTTGACATTTGGTTGCATAAACAGTTGTTTGTGTAAAAATTTGGTTGCGCAAACATTTGGATGCTCAAATATAAGGTTGGAGCACTAGGAAATATTCTTTTGTATAGTGTAAAACTATAGATGCGCAAACATAAGGATGTGTATGTATTTAGTTGCGCAAACATTTTGTTCGAAAGTATGCACTTTTTCGTTCATATCTTGGAAACGAACCAAGAAATCAAAAACATTCCAGATGATAATTATTGCATTTTGGATGCACAAAATATGTACTCGAACAAAATATAAAAATAAGAGAAAAAATATTTTTGCCCAAAAAAAGAGACAAGGGGTTAGCTGTGACACTTTTTTTTAAAGCATGAGAATTTTTGAATTTAGGGACTTTTAAAATGATATAATTTGACATTTGGTTGCATAAACAGTTGTTTGTGTAAAAATTTGGTTGCGCAAACATTTGGATGCTCAAATATAAGGTTGGAGCACTAGGAAATATTCTTTTGTATAGTGTAAAACTATAGATGCGCAAACATAAAGATGTGTATGTATTCAGTTGCGCAAACATTTTGTTCGAAAGTATGCCCCTTTTCGTTCATATCTTGGAAACGAACCAAGAAATCCCAAACATTCCAGATGATAATTATTGCATTTTGAATGCACAAAATATGTACTCGAACAAAATATCAAAATAAGAGAAAACATATTTTTGCCCAAAAAAAGAGACAAGGGGTTAGTTAGCCTTTCAAAATTTTCGAAATTTGAAAAAAATATTTTTGTCTTAAATTTTGCTCATTAATAGAGGATGTGCCACAGAAGTTGACGCTGTGACACTTTTTTTTATAGCATGAGAATTTTTGAATTTAGGGACTTTTAAAATGATAGAATTTGACATTTGGTTGAATAAACATTTGTTTGTGTAAAAATTTGGTTGTGCAAACATTTGGATGCTCAAATATAAGGTTGGAGCACTAGGAAATATTCTTTTGTATAGTGTAAAACTATAGATGCGCAAACATAAGGATGTGTATGTATTTAGTTGCGCAAACATTTTGTTCGAAAGTATGCACTTTTTCGTTCATATCTTGGAAACGAACCAAGAAATCCCAAACATTCCAGATGATAATTATTGCATTTTGAATGCACAAAATATGTACTCGAACAAAATATCAAAATAAGAGAAAACATATTTTTGCCCAAAAAAAGAGACAAGGGGTTAGTTAGCCTTTCAAAATTTTCGAAATTTGAAAAAAATATTTATGTCTCAAATTTTGCTCATTAATAGAGGATGTGCCACAGAAGCTGACGCTGTGACACTTTTTTTTATAGCATGAGAATTTTTGAATTTAGGGACTTTTAAATTGATAGAATTTGACATTTGGTTGCATAAACATTTGTTTGTGTAAAAATTTGGTTGCGCAAACATTTGGATGCTCAAATATAAGGTTGGAGCACTAGGAAATATTCTTTTGTATAGTGTAAAACTATAGATGCGCAAACATAAGGATGTGTATGTATTTAGTTGCGCAAACATTTTGTTCGAAAGTATGCACTTTTTCGTTCATATCTTGGAAACGAACCAAGAAATTCCAAACATTCCAGATGATAATTATTGCATTTTGAATGCACAAAATATGTACTCGAACAAAATATCAAAATAAGAGAAAACATATTTTTGCCCAAAAAAAGAGACAAGGGGTTAGCCTTTCAAAATTTTCGAAATTTGCAAAAAATATTTATGTCTCAAATTTTGCTCATTAATAGAGGATGTGCCACAGAAGCTGACGCTGTCACACTTTTTTTTAAAGCATTAGAATTTTTGAATTTAGGGACTTTTAAAATGATATAATTTGACATTTGGTTGCATAAACAGTTGTTTGTGTAAAAATTTGGTTGCGCAAACATTTGGATGCTCAAATATAAGGTTGGAGCACTAGGAAATATTCTTTTGTATAGTGTAAAACTATAGATGCGCAAACATAAGGATGTGTATGTATTTAGTTGCGCAAACATTTTGTTCGAAAGTATGCACTTTTTCGTTCATATCTTGGAAACGAACCAAGAAATCCCAAACATTCCAGATGATAATTATTGCATTTTGGATGCACAAAATATGTACTCGAACAAAATATAAAAATAAGAGAAAAAATATTTTTGCCCAAAAAAAGAGACAAGGGGTTAGCCTTTCCAAATTTTCGAAATTTGAAAAAAATATTTTTGTCTTAAATTTTGCTCATTAATAGAGGATGTGCCACAGAAGCTGACGCTGTGACACTTTTTTTTAAAGCATGAGAATTTTTGAATTTAGGGACTTTTAAAATGATATAATTTGACATTTGGTTGCATAAACAGTTGTTTGTGTAAAAATTTGGTTGCGCAAACATTTGGATGCTCAAATATAAGGTTGGAGCACTAGGAAATATTCTTTTGTATAGTGTAAAACTATAGATGCGCAAACATAAAGATGTGTATGTATTCAGTTGCGCAAACATTTTGTTCGAAAGTATGCCCCTTTTCGTTCATATCTTGGAAACGAACCAAGAAATCCCAAACATTCCAGATGATAATTATTGCATTTTGAATGCACAAAATATGTACTCGAACAAAATATCAAAATAAGAGAAAAAATATTTTTGCCCAAAAAAGAGACAAGGGGTTAGCCTTTCAAAATTTTCGAAATTTGAAAAAAATATTTTTGTCTTAAATTTTGCTCATTAATAGAGGATGTGCCACAGAAGCTGACGCTGTGACACTTTTTTTTAAAGCATGAGAATTTTTGAATTTAGGGACTTTTAAAATGATATAATTTGACATTTGGTTGCATAAACAGTTGTTTGTGTAAAAATTTGGTTGCGCAAACATTTGGATGCTCAAATATAAGGTTGGAGCACTAGGAAATATTCTTTTGTATAGTGTAAAACTATAGATGCGCAAACATAAAGATGTGTATGTATTCAGTTGCGCAAAC
Organism: Hydrotaea cyrtoneurina; assembly: GCA_958296145.1. NCBI lineage: Eukaryota > Metazoa > Arthropoda > Insecta > Diptera > Muscidae > Hydrotaea > Hydrotaea cyrtoneurina. The sequence continues at coordinate 41,205,186 of OY282514.1, read as the reverse complement.
ATTTTGTTCGAAAGTATGCCCCTTTTCGTTCATATCTTGGAAACGAACCAAGAAATCCCAAACATACCAGATGATAATTATTGCATTTTGGATGCATTGGGGTTAGCCTTTCAAAATTTTCGAAATTTGAAAAAAATATTTTTGTCTTAAATTTTGCTCATTAATAGAGGATGTGCCACAGAAGCTGAAGCTGTGACATTTTTTTTTATAGCATGAGCATTTTTGAATTTAGGGACTTTTAAATTGATAGAATTTGACATTTGGTTGCATAAACATTTGTTTGTGTAAAAATTTGGTTGCGCAAACATTAGGATGCTCAAATATAAGGTTGGAGCACTAGGAAATATTCTTTTGTATAGTGTAAAACTATAGATGCGCAAACATAAAGATGTGTATGTATTCAGTTGCGCAAACATTTTGTTCGAAAGTATGCCCCTTTTCGTTCATATCTTGGAAACGAACCAAGAAATCCCAAACATACCAGATGATAATTATTGCATTTTGGATGCATTGGGGTTAGCCTTTCAAAATTTTCGAAATTTGAAAAAAATATTTTTGTCTTAAATTTTGCTCATTAATAGAGGATGTGCCACAGAAGCTGAAGCTGTGACATTTTTTTTTATAGCATGAGCATTTTTGAATTTAGGGACTTTTAAATTGATAGAATTTGACATTTGGTTGCATAAACATTTGTTTGTGTAAAAATTTGGTTGCGCAAACATTAGGATGCTCAAATATAAGGTTGGAGCACTAGGAAATATTATTTTGTATAGTGTAAAACTATAGATGCGCAAACATAAAGATGTGTATGTATTCAGTTGCGCAAACATTTTGTTCGAAAGTATGCCCCTTTTCGTTCATATCTTGGAAACGAACCAAGAAATCCCAAACATACCAGATGATAATTATTGCATTTTGGATGCATTGGGGTTAGCCTTTCAAAATTTTCGAAATTTGAAAAAAATATTTTTGTCTTAAATTTTGCTCATTAATAGAGGATGTGCCACAGAAGCTGAAGCTGTGACATTTTTTTTTATAGCACGAGCATTTTTGAATTTAGGGACTTTTAAATTGATAGAATTTGACATTTGGTTGCATAAACATTTGTTTGTGTAAAAATTTGGTTGCGCAAACATTAGGATGCTCAAATATAAGGTTGGAGCACTAGGAAATATTCTTTTGTATAGTGTAAAACTATAGATGCGCAAACATAAAGATGTGTATGTATTCAGTTGCGCAAACATTTTGTTCGAAAGTATGCACTTTTTCGTTCATATCTTGGAAACGAACCAAGAAATCCCAAACATTCCAGATGATAATTATTGCATTTTGAATGCACAAAATATGTACTCGAACAAAATATCAAAATAAGAGAAAAAATATTTTTGCCCAAAAAAAGAGACAAGGGGTTAGCCTTTCAAAATTTTCGAAATTTGAAAAAAATATTTATGTCTCAAATTTTGCTCATTAATAGAGGATGTGCCACAGAAGCTGACGCTGTCACACTTTTTTTTAAAGCATTAGAATTTTTGAATTTAGGGACTTTTAAAATGATATAATTTGACATTTGGTTGCATAAACAGTTGTTTGTGTAAAAATTTGGTTGCGCAAACATTTGGATGCTCAAATATAAGGTTGGAGCACTAGGAAATATTCTTTTGTATAGTGTAAAACTATAGATGCGCAAACATAAGGATGTGTATGTATTTAGTTGCGCAAACATTTTGTTCGAAAGTATGCACTTTTTCGTTCATATCTTGGAAACGAACCAAGAAATCCCAAACATTCCAGATGATAATTATTGCATTTTGGATGCACAAAATATGTACTCGAACAAAATATAAAAATAAGAGAAAAAATATTTTTGCCCAAAAAAAAGAGACAAGGGGTTAGCCTTTCCAAATTTTCGAAATTTGAAAAAAATATTTTTGTCTTAAATTTTGCTCATTAATAGAGGATGTGCCACAGAAGCTGACGCTGTGACACTTTTTTTTAAAGCATGAGAATTTTTGAATTTAGGGACTTTTAAAATGATATAATTTGACATTTGGTTGCATAAACAGTTGTTTGTGTAAAAATTTGGTTGCGCAAACATTTGGATGCTCAAATATAAGGTTGGAGCACTAGGAAATATTCTTTTGTATAGTGTAAAACTATAGATGCGCAAACATAAAGATGTGTATGTATTCAGTTGCGCAAACATTTTGTTCGAAAGTATGCCCCTTTTCGTTCATATCTTGGAAACGAACCAAGAAATCCCAAACATTCCAGATGATAATTATTGCATTTTGAATGCACAAAATATGTACTCGAACAAAATATCAAAATAAGAGAAAAAATATTTTTGCCCAAAAAAAGAGACAAGGGGTTAGCCTTTCAAAATTTTCGAAATTTGAAAAAAATATTTTTGTCTTAAATTTTGCTCATTAATAGAGGATGTGCCACAGAAGCTGACGCTGTGACACTTTTTTTTAAAGCATGAGAATTTTTGAATTTAGGGACTTTTAAAATGATATAATTTGACATTTGGTTGCATAAACAGTTGTTTGTGTAAAAATTTGGTTGCGCAAACATTTGGATGCTCAAATATAAGGTTGGAGCACTAGGAAATATTCTTTTGTATAGTGTAAAACTATAGATGCGCAAACATAAAGATGTGTATGTATTCAGTTGCGCAAACATTTTGTTCGAAAGTATGCCCCTTTTCGTTCATATCTTGGAAACGAACCAAGAAATCCCAAACATTCCAGATGATAATTATTGCATTTTGAATGCACAAAATATGTACTCGAACAAAATATCAAAATAAGAGAAAAAATATTTTTGCCCAAAAAAAGAGACAAGGGGTTAGCCTTTCAAAATTTTCGAAATTTGAAAAAAATATTTATGTCTCAAATTTTGCTCATTAATAGAGGATGTGCCACAGAAGCTGACGCTGTCACACTTTTTTTTAAAGCATTAGAATTTTTGAATTTAGGGACTTTTAAAATGATATAATTTGACATTTGGTTGCATAAACAGTTGTTTGTGTAAAAATTTGGTTGCGCAAACATTTGGATGCTCAAATATAAGGTTGGAGCACTAGGAAATATTCTTTTGTATAGTGTAAAACTATAGATGCGCAAACATAAGGATGTGTATGTATTTAGTTGCGCAAACATTTTGTTCGAAAGTATGCACTTTTTCGTTCATATCTTGGAAACGAACCAAGAAATCCCAAACATTCCAGATGATAATTATTGCATTTTGGATGCACAAAATATGTACTCGAACAAAATATAAAAATAAGAGAAAAAATATTTTTGCCCAAAAAAAGAGACAAGGGGCTAGCCTTTCCAAATTTTCGAAATTTGAAAAAAATATTTTTGTCTTAAATTTTGCTCATTAATAGAGGATGTGCCACAGAAGCTGACGCTGTGACACTTTTTTTTAAAGCATGAGAATTTTTGAATTTAGGGACTTTTAAAATGATATAATTTGACATTTGGTTGCATAAACAGTTGTTTGTGTAAAAATTTGGTTGCGCAAACATTTGGATGCTCAAATATAAGGTTGGAGCACTAGGAAATATTCTTTTGTATAGTGTAAAACTATAGATGCGCAAACATAAAGATGTGTATGTATTCAGTTGCGCAAACATTTTGTTCGAAAGTATGCCCCTTTTCGTTCATATCTTGGAAACGAACCAAGAAATCCCAAACATACCAGATGATAATTATTGCATTTTGGATGCATTGGGGTTAGCCTTTCAAAATTTTCGAAATTTGAAAAAAATATTTTTGTCTTAAATTTTGCTCATTAATAGAGGATGTGCCACAGAAGCTGAAGCTGTGACATTTTTTTTTATAGCATGAGCATTTTTGAATTTAGGGACTTTTAAATTGATAGAATTTGACATTTGGTTGCATAAACATTTGTTTGTGTAAAAATTTGGTTGCGCAAACATTAGGATGCTCAAATATACGGTTGGAGCACTAGGAAATATTCTTTTGTATAGTGTAAAACTATAGATGCGCAAACATAAAGATGTGTATGTATTCAGTTGCGCAAACATTTTGTTCGAAAGTATGCCCCTTTTCGTTCATATCTTGGAAACGAACCAAGAAATCCCAAACATACCAGATGATAATTATTGCATTTTGGATGCATTGGGGTTAGCCTTTCAAAATTTTCGAAATTTGAAAAAAATATTTATGTCGCAAATTTTGCTCATTAATAGAGGATGTGCCACAGAAGCTGACGCTGTCACACTTTTATTTAAAGCATTAGAATTTTTGAATTTAGGGACTTTTAAAATGATATAATTTGACATTTGGTTGCATAAACAGTTGTTTGTGTAAAAATTTGGTTGCGCAAACATTTGGATGCTCAAATATAAGGTTGGAGCACTAGGAAATATTCTTTTGTATAGTGTAAAACTATAGATGCGCAAACATAAGGATGTGTATGTATTTAGTTGCGCAAACATTTTGTTCGAAAGTATGCACTTTTTCGTTCATATCTTGGAAACGAACCAAGAAATCCCAAACATTCCAGATGATAATTATTGCATTTTGGATGCACAAAATATGTACTCGAACAAAATATAAAAATAAGAGAAAAAATATTTTTGCCCAAAAAAAGAGACAAGGGGTTAGCCTTTCCAAATTTTCGAAATTTGAAAAAAATATTTTTGTCTTAAATTTTGCTCATTAATAGAGGATGTGCCACAGAAGCTGACGCTGTGACACTTTTCTTTAAAGCATGAGAATTTTTGAATTTAGGGACTTTTAAAATGATATAATTTGACATTTGGTTGCATAAACAGTTGTTTGTGTAAAAATTTGGTTGCGCAAACATTTGGATGCTCAAATATAAGGTTGGAGCACTAGGAAATATTCTTTTGTATAGTGTAAAACTATAGATGCGCAAACATAAAGATGTGTATGTATTCAGTTGCGCAAACATTTTGTTCGAAAGTATGCCCCTTTTCGTTCATATCTTGGAAACGAACCAAGAAATCCCAAACATACCAGATGATAATTATTGCATTTTGGATGCATTGGGGTTAGCCTTTCAAAATTTTCGAAATTTGAAAAAAATATTTATGTCTCAAATTTTGCTCATTAATAGAGGATGTGCCACAGAAGCTGACGCTGTCACACTTTTTTTTAAAGCATTAGAATTTTTGAATTTAGGGACTTTTAAAATGATATAATTTGACATTTGGTTGCATAAACAGTTGTTTGTGTAAAAATTTGGTTGCGCAAACATTTGGATGCTCAAATATAAGGTTGGAGCACTAGGAAATATTCTTTTGTATAGTGTAAAACTATAGATGCGCAAACATAAAGATGTGTATGTATTCAGTTGCGCAAACATTTTGTTCGAAAGTATGCCCCTTTTCGTTCATATCTTGGAAACGAACCAAGAAATCCCAAACATACCAGATGATAATTATTGCATTTTGGATGCATTGGGGTTAGCCTTTCAAAATTTTCGAAATTTGAAAAAAATATTTTTGTCTTAAATTTTGCTCATTAATAGAGGATGTGCCACAGAAGCTGAAGCTGTGACATTTTTTTTTATAGCATGAGCATTTTTGAATTTAGGGACTTTTAAATTGATAGAATTTGACATTTGGTTGCATAAACATTTGTTTGTGTAAAAATTTGGTTGCGCAAACATTAGGATGCTCAAATATAAGGTTGGAGCACTAGGAAATATTCTTTTGTATAGTGTAAAACTATAGATGCGCAAACATAAAGATGTGTATGTATTCAGTTGCGCAAACATTTTGTTCGAAAGTATGCCACTTTTCGTTCATATCTTGGAAACGAACCAAGAAATCCCAAACATACCAGATGATAATTATTGCATTTTGGATGCATTGGGGTTAGCCTTTCAAAATTTTCGAAATTTGAAAAAAATATTTTTGTCTTAAATTTTGCTCATTAATAGAGGATGTGCCACAGAAGCTGAAGCTGTGACATTTTTTTTTATAGCATGAGCATTTTTGAATTTAGGGACTTTTAAATTGATAGAATTTGACATTTGGTTGCATAAACATTTGTTTGTGTAAAAATTTGGTTGCGCAAACATTAGGATGCTCAAATATAAGGTTGGAGCACTAGGAAATATTCTTTTGTATAGTGTAAAACTATAGATGCGCAAACATAAAGATGTGTATGTATTCAGTTGCGCAAACATTTTGTTCGAAAGTATGCACTTTTTCGTTCATATCTTGGAAACGAACCAAGAAATCCCAAACATTCCAGATGATAATTATTGCATTTTGGATGCACAAAATATGTACTCGAACAAAATATAAAAATAAGAGAAAAAATATTTTTGCCCAAAAAAAGAGACAAGGGGTTAGCCTTTCAAAATTTTCGAAATTTGAAAAAAATATTTATGTCTCAAATTTTGCTCATTAATAGAGGATGTGCCACAGAAGCTGACGCTGTCACACTTTTTTTTAAAGCATTAGAATTTTTGAATTTAGGGACTTTTAAAATGATATAATTTGACATTTGGTTGCATAAACAGTTGTTTGTGTAAAAATTTGGTTGCGCAAACATTTGGATGCTCAAATATAAGGTTGGAGCACTAGGAAATATTCTTTTGTATAGTGTAAAACTATAGATGCGCAAACATAAGGATGTGTATGTATTTAGTTGCGCAAACATTTTGTTCGAAAGTATGCACTTTTTCGTTCATATCTTGGAAACGAACCAAGAAATCCCAAACATTCCAGATGATAATTATTGCATTTTGGATGCACAAAATATGTACTCGAACAAAATATAAAAATAAGAGAAAAAATATTTTTGCCCAAAAAAAGAGACAAGGGGTTAGCCTTTCCAAATTTTCGAAATTTGAAAAAAATATTTTTGTCTTAAATTTTGCTCATTAATAGAGGATGTGCCACAGAAGCTGACGCTGTGACACTTTTTTTTAAAGCATTAGAATTTTTGAATTTAGGGACTTTTAAAATGATATAATTTGACATTTGGTTGCATAAACAGTTGTTTGTGTAAAAATTTGGTTGCGCAAACATTTGGATGCTCAAATATAAGGTTGGAGCACTAGGAAATATTCTTTTGTATAGTGTAAAACTATAGATGCGCAAACATAAGGATGTGTATGTATTTAGTTGCGCAAACATTTTGTTCGAAAGTATGCCCTTTTTCGTTCATATCTTGGAAACGAACCAAGAAATCCCAAACATTCCAGATGATAATTATTGCATTTTGAATGCACAAAATATGTACTCGAACAAAATATCAAAATAAGAGAAAAAATATTTTTGCCCAAAAAAAGAGACAAGGGGTTAGCCTTTCAAAATTTTCGAAATTTGAAAAAAATATTTTTGTCTTAAATTTTGCTCATTAATAGAGGATGTGCCACAGAAGCTGACGCTGTGACACTTTTTTTTAAAGCATGAGAATTTTTGAATTTAGGGACTTTTAAAATGATATAATTTGACATTTGGTTGCATAAACAGTTGTTTGTGTAAAAATTTGGTTGCGCAAACATTTGGATGCTCAAATATAAGGTTGGAGCACTAGGAAATATTCTTTTGTATAGTGTAAAACTATAGATGCGCAAACATAAGGATGTGTATGTATTTAGTTGCGCAAACATTTTGTTCGAAAGTATGCCCTTTTTCGTTCATATCTTGGAAACGAACCAAGAAATCCCAAACATTCCAGATGATAATTATTGCATTTTGAATGCACAAAATATGTACTCGAACAAAATATAAAAATAAGAGAAAACATATTTTTGCCCAAAAAAAGAGACAAGGGGTTAGCCTTTCAAAATTTTCGAAATTTGAAAAAAATATTTATGTCTCAAATTTTGCTCATTAATAGAGGATGTGCCACAGAAGCTGACGCTGTCACACTTTTTTTTAAAGCATTAGAATTTTTGAATTTAGGGACTTTTAAAATGATATAATTTGACATTTGGTTGCATAAACAGTTGTTTGTGTAAAAATTTGGTTGCGCAAACATTTGGATGCTCAAATATAAGGTTGGAGCACTAGGAAATATTCTTTTGTATAGTGTAAAACTATAGATGCGCAAACATAAAGATGTGTATGTATTCAGTTGCGCAAACATTTTGTTCGAAAGTATGCCCCTTTTCGTTCATATCTTGGAAACGAACCAAGAAATCCCAAACATTCCAGATGATAATTATTGCATTTTGAATGCACAAAATATGTACTCGAACAAAATATCAAAATAAGAGAAAAAATATTTTTGCCCAAAAAAAGAGACAAGGGGTTAGCCTTTCAAAATTTTCGAAATTTGAAAAAAATATTTTTGTCTTAAATTTTGCTCATTAATAGAGGATGTGCCACAGAAGCTGACGCTGTGACACTTTTTTTTAAAGCATGAGAATTTTTGAATTTAGGGACTTTTAAAATGATATAATTTGACATTTGGTTGCATAAACAGTTGTTTGTGTAAAAATTTGGTTGCGCAAACATTTGGATGCTCAAATATAAGGTTGGAGCACTAGGAAATATTCTTTTGTATAGTGTAAAACTATAGATGCGCAAACATAAGGATGTGTATGTATTTAGTTGCGCAAACATTTTGTTCGAAAGTATGCCCTTTTTCGTTCATATCTTGGAAACGAACCAAGAAATCCCAAACATTCCAGATGATAATTATTGCATTTTGAATGCACAAAATATGTACTCGAACAAAATATCAAAATAAGAGAAAAAATATTTTTGCCCAAAAAAAGAGACAAGGGGTTGGTTAGCCTTTCAAAATGTTCGAAATTTGAAAAAAATATTTTTGTCTTAAATTTTGCTCATTAATAGAGGATGTGCCACAGAAGCTGACGCTGTGACACTTTTTTTTAAAGCATGAGAATTTTTGAATTTAGGGACTTTTAAAATGATATAATTTGACATTTGGTTGCATAAACAGTTGTTTGTGTAAAAATTTGGTTGCGCAAACATTTGGATGCTCAAATATAAGGTTGGAGCACTAGGAAATATTCTTTTGTATAGTGTAAAACTATAGATGCGCAAACATAAAGATGTGTATGTATTCAGTTGCGCAAACATTTTGTTCGAAAGTATGCCCCTTTTCGTTCATATCATGGAAACGAACCAAGAAATCCCAAACATTCCAGATGATAATTATTGCATTTTGAATGCACAAAATATGTACTCGAACAAAATATCAAAATAAGAGAAAAAATATTTTTGCCCAAAAAAAGAGACAAGGGGTTAGCCTTTCAAAATTTTCGAAATTTGAAAAAAATATTTTTGTCTTAAATTTTGCTCATTAATAGAGGATGTGCCACAGAAGCTGACGCTGTGACACTTTTTTTTAAAGCATGAGAATTTTTGAATTTAGGGACTTTTAAAATGATATAATTTGACATTTGGTTGCATAAACAGTTGTTTGTGTAAAAATTTGGTTGCGCAAACATTTGGATGCTCAAATATAAGGTTGGAGCACTAGGAAATATTCTTTTGTATAGTGTAAAACTATAGATGCGCAAACATAAAGATGTGTATGTATTCAGTTGCGCAAACATTTTGTTCGAAAGTATGCCCCTTTTCGTTCATATCTTGGAAACGAACCAAGAAATCCCAAACATACCAGATGATAATTATTGCATTTTGGATGCATTGGGGTTAGCCTTTCAAAATTTTCGAAATTTGAAAAAAATATTTTTGTCTTAAATTTTGCTCATTAATAGAGGATGTGCCACAGAAGCTGACGCTGTGACATTTTTTTTTATAGCATGAGCATTTTTGAATTTAGGGACTTTTAAAATGATATAATTTGACATTTGGTTGCATAAACAGTTGTTTGTGTAAAAATTTGGTTGCGCAAACATTTGGATGCTCAAATATAAGGTTGGAGCACTAGGAAATATTCTTTTGTATAGTGTAAAACTATAGATGCGCAAACATAAAGATGTGTATGTATTTAGTTGCGCAAACATTTTGTTCGAAAGTATGCCCCTTTTCGTTCATATCTTGGAAACGAACCAAGAAATCCCAAACATTCCAGATGATAATTATTGCATTTTGGATGCACAAAATATGTACTCGAACAAAATATCAAAATAAGAGAAAAAATATTTTTGCCCAAAAAAGAGACAAGGGGTTAGCCTTTCCAAATTTTCGAAATTTGAAAAAAATATTTTTGTCTTAAATTTTGCTCATTAATAGAGGATGTGCCACAGAAGCTGACGCTGTGACACTTTTTTTTAAAGCATGAGAATTTTTGAATTTAGGGACTTTTAAAATGATATAATTTGACATTTGGTTGCATAAACAGTTGTTTGTGTAAAAATTTGATTGCGCAAACATTTGGATGCTCAAATATAAGGTTGGAGCACTAGGAAATATTCTTTTGTATAGTGTAAAACTATAGATGCGCAAACATAAAGATGTGTATGTATTCAGTTGCGCAAACATTTTGTTCGAAAGTATGCCCCTTTTCGTTCATATCTTGGAAACGAACCAAGAAATCCCAAACATACCAGATGATAATTATTGCATTTTGGATGCATTGGGGTTAGCCTTTCAAAATTTTCGAAATTTGAAAAAAATATTTTTGTCTTAAATTTTGCTCATTAATAGAGGATGTGCCACAGAAGCTGACGCTGTGACATTTTTTTTTATAGCATGAGCATTTTTGAATTTAGGGACTTTTAAATTGATAGAATTTGACATTTGGTTGCATAAACATTTGTTTGTGTAAAAATTTGGTTGCGCAAACATTTGGATGCTCAAATATAAGGTTGGAGCACTAGGAAATATTCTTTTGTATAGTGTAAAACTATAGATGCGCAAACATAAGGATGTGTATGTATTTAGTTGCGCAAACATTTTGTTCGAAAGTATGCACTTTTTCGTTCATATCTTGGAAACGAACCAAGAAATCCCAAACATTCCAGATGATAATTATTGCATTTTGGATGCACAAAATATGTACTCGAACAAAATATCAAAATAAGAGAAAAAATATTTTTGCCCAAAAAAAGAGACAAGGGGTTAGCCTTTCCAAATTTTCGAAATTTGAAAAAAATATTTTTGTCTTAAATTTTGCTCATTAATAGAGGATGTGCCACAGAAGCTGACGCTGTGACACTTTTTTTTAAAGCATGAGAATTTTTGAATTTAGGGACTTTTAAAATGATATAATTTGACATTTGGTTGCATAAACAGTTGTTTGTGTAAAAATTTGGTTGCGCAAACATTTGGATGCTCAAATATAAGGTTGGAGCACTAGGAAATATTCTTTTGTATAATGTAAAACTATAGATGCGCAAACATAAAGATGTGTATGTATTCAGTTGCGCAAACATTTTGTTCGAAAGTATGCCCCTTTTCGTTCATATCTTGGAAACGAACCAAGAAATCCCAAACATACCAGATGATAATTATTGCATTTTGGATGCATTGGGGTTAGCCTTTCAAAATTTTCGAAATTTGAAAAAAATATTTTTGTCTTAAATTTTGCTCATTAATAGAGGATGTGCCACAGAAGCTGACGCTGTGACATTTTTTTTTATAGCATGAGCATTTTTGAATTTAGGGACTTTTAAATTGATAGAATTTGACATTTGGTTGCATAAACATTTGTTTGTGTAAAAATTTGGTTGCGCAAACATTTGGATGCTCAAATATAAGGTTGGAGCACTAGGAAATATTCTTTTGTATAGTGTAAAACTATAGATGCGCAAACATAAGGATGTGTATGTATTTAGTTGCGCAAACATTTTGTTCGAAAGTATGCCCTTTTTCGTTCATATCTTGGAAACGAACCAAGAAATCCCAAACATTCCAGATGATAATTATTGCATTTTGGATGCACAAAATATGTACTCGAACAAAATATCAAAATAAGAGAAAAAATATTTTTGCCCAAAAAAGAGACAAGGGGTTAGCCTTTCCAAATTTTCGAAATTTGAAAAAAATATTTTTGTCTTAAATTTTGCTCATTAATAGAGGATGTGCCACAGAAGCTGACGCTGTGACACTTTTTTTTAAAGCATGAGAATTTTTGAATTTAGGGACTTTTAAAATGATATAATTTGACATTTGGTTGCATAAACAGTTGTTTGTGTAAAAATTTGGTTGCGCAAACATTTGGATGCTCAAATATAAGGTTGGAGCACTAGGAAATATTCTTTTGTATAATGTAAAACTATAGATGCGCAAACATAAAGATGTGTATGTATTCAGTTGCGCAAACATTTTGTTCGAAAGTATGCCCCTTTTCGTTCATATCTTGGAAACGAACCAAGAAATCCCAAACATACCAGATGATAATTATTGCATTTTGGATGCATTGGGGTTAGCCTTTCAAAATTTTCGAAATTTGAAAAAAATATTTTTGTCTTAAATTTTGCTCATTAATAGAGGATGTGCCACAGAAGCTGACGCTGTGACATTTTTTTTTATAGCATGAGCATTTTTGAATTTAGGGACTTTTAAATTGATAGAATTTGACATTTGGTTGCATAAACATTTGTTTGTGTAAAAATTTGGTTGCGCAAACATTTGGATGCTCAAATATAAGGTTGGAGCACTAGGAAATATTCTTTTGTATAGTGTAAAACTATAGATGCGCAAACATAAAGATGTGTATGTATTCAGTTGCGCAAACATTTTGTTCGAAAGTATGCCCCTTTTCGTTCATATCTTGGAAACGAACCAAGAAATCCCAAACATACCAGATGATAATTATTGCATTTTGGATGCATTGGGGTTAGCCTTTCAAAATTTTCGAAATTTGAAAAAAATATTTTTGTCTTAAATTTTGCTCATTAATAGAGGATGTGCCACAGAAGCTGACGCTGTGACATTTTTTTTTATAGCATGAGCATTTTTGAATTTAGGGACTTTTAAAATGATATAATTTGACATTTGGTTGCATAAACAGTTGTTTGTGTAAAAATTTGGTTGCGCAAACATTTGGATGCTCAAATATAAGGTTGGAGCACTAGGAAATATTCTTTTGTATAGTGTAAAACTATAGATGCGCAAACATAAAGATGTGTATGTATTTAGTTGCGCAAACATTTTGTTCGAAAGTATGCCCCTTTTCGTTCATATCTTGGAAACGAACCAAGAAATCCCAAACATTCCAGATGATAATTATTGCATTTTGGATGCACAAAATATGTACTCGAACAAAATATCAAAATAAGAGAAAAAATATTTTTGCCCAAAAAAGAGACAAGGGGTTAGCCTTTCCAAATTTTCGAAATTTGAAAAAAATATTTTTGTCTTAAATTTTGCTCATTAATAGAGGATGTGCCACAGAAGCTGACGCTGTGACACTTTTTTTTAAAGCATGAGAATTTTTGAATTTAGGGACTTTTAAAATGATATAATTTGACATTTGGTTGCATAAACAGTTGTTTGTGTAAAAATTTGATTGCGCAAACATTTGGATGCTCAAATATAAGGTTGGAGCACTAGGAAATATTCTTTTGTATAGTGTAAAACTATAGATGCGCAAACATAAAGATGTGTATGTATTCAGTTGCGCAAACATTTTGTTCGAAAGTATGCCCCTTTTCGTTCATATCTTGGAAACGAACCAAGAAATCCCAAACATACCAGATGATAATTATTGCATTTTGGATGCATTGGGGTTAGCCTTTCAAAATTTTCGAAATTTGAAAAAAATATTTTTGTCTTAAATTTTGCTCATTAATAGAGGATGTGCCACAGAAGCTGACGCTGTGACATTTTTTTTTATAGCATGAGCATTTTTGAATTTAGGGACTTTTAAATTGATAGAATTTGACATTTGGTTGCATAAACATTTGTTTGTGTAAAAATTTGGTTGCGCAAACATTTGGATGCTCAAATATAAGGTTGGAGCACTAGGAAATATTCTTTTGTATAGTGTAAAACTATAGATGCGCAAACATAAGGATGTGTATGTATTTAGTTGCGCAAACATTTTGTTCGAAAGTATGCACTTTTTCGTTCATATCTTGGAAACGAACCAAGAAATCCCAAACATTCCAGATGATAATTATTGCATTTTGGATGCACAAAATATGTACTCGAACAAAATATCAAAATAAGAGAAAAAATATTTTTGCCCAAAAAAAGAGACAAGGGGTTAGCCTTTCCAAATTTTCGAAATTTGAAAAAAATATTTTTGTCTTAAATTTTGCTCATTAATAGAGGATGTGCCACAGAAGCTGACGCTGTGACACTTTTTTTTAAAGCATGAGAATTTTTGAATTTAGGGACTTTTAAAATGATATAATTTGACATTTGGTTGCATAAACAGTTGTTTGTGTAAAAATTTGGTTGCGCAAACATTTGGATGCTCAAATATAAGGTTGGAGCACTAGGAAATATTCTTTTGTTTAGTGTAAAACTATAGATGCGCAAACATAAAGATGTGTATGTATTTAGTTGCGCAAACATTTTGTTCGAAAGTATGCCCCTTTTCGTTCATATCTTGGAAACGAACCAAGAAATCCCAAACATTCCAGATGATAATTATTGCATTTTGGATGCACAAAATATGTACTCGAACAAAATATCAAAATAAGAGAAAAAATATTTTTGCCCAAAAAAGAGACAAGGGGTTAGCCTTTCCAAATTTTCGAAATTTGAAAAAAATATTTTTGTCTTAAATTTTGCTCATTAATAGAGGATGTGCCACAGAAGCTGACGCTGTGACACTTTTTTTTAAAGCATGAGAATTTTTGAATTTAGGGACTTTTAAAATGATATAATTTGACATTTGGTTGCATAAACAGTTGTTTGTGTAAAAATTTGGTTGCGCAAACATTTGGATGCTCAAATATAAGGTTGGAGCACTAGGAAATATTCTTTTGTATAATGTAAAACTATAGATGCGCAAACATAAAGATGTGTATGTATTCAGTTGCGCAAACATTTTGTTCGAAAGTATGCCCCTTTTCGTTCATATCTTGGAAACGAACCAAGAAATCCCAAACATACCAGATGATAATTATTGCATTTTGGATGCATTGGGGTTAGCCTTTCAAAATTTTCGAAATTTGAAAAAAATATTTTTGTCTTAAATTTTGCTCATTAATAGAGGATGTGCCACAGAAGCTGACGCTGTGACATTTTTTTTTATAGCATGAGCATTTTTGAATTTAGGGACTTTTAAATTGATAGAATTTGACATTTGGTTGCATAAACATTTGTTTGTGTAAAAATTTGGTTGCGCAAACATTTGGATGCTCAAATATAAGGTTGGAGCACTAGGAAATATTCTTTTGTATAGTGTAAAACTATAGATGCGCAAACATAAGGATGTGTATGTATTTAGTTCCGCAAACATTTTGTTCGAAAGTATGCCCTTTTTCGTTCATATCTTGGAAACGAACCAAGAAATCCCAAACATTCCAGATGATAATTATTGCATTTTGAATGCACAAAATATGTACTCGAACAAAATATAAAAATAAGAGAAAACATATTTTTGCCCAAAAAAAGAGACAAGGGGTTAGCCTTTCCAAATTTTCGAAATTTGAAAAAAATATTTTTGTCTTAAATTTTGCTCATTAATAGAGGATGTGCCACAGAAGCTGACGCTGTGACATTTTTTTTTATAGCATGAGCATTTTTGAATTTAGGGACTTTTAAATTGATAGAATTTGACATTTGGTTGCATAAACAGTTGTTTGTGTAAAAATTTGGTTGCGCAAACATTTGGATGCTCAACTATAAGGTTGGAGCACTAGGAAATATTCTTTTGTATAGTGTAAAACTATAGATGCGCAAACATAAGGATGTGTATGTATTTAGTTGCGCAAACATTTTGTTCGAAAGTATGCACTTTTTCGTTCATATCTTGGAAACGAACCAAGAAATCCCAAACATTCCAGATGATAATTATTGCATTTTGGATGCACAAAATATGTACTCGAACAAAATATCAAAATAAGAGAAAAAATATTTTTGCCCAAAAAAAGAGACAAGGGGTTAGCCTTTCCAAATTTTCGAAATTTGAAAAAAATATTTTTGTCTTAAATTTTGCTCATTAATAGAGGATGTGCCACAGAAGCTGACGCTGTGACACTTTTTTTTAAAGCATGAGAATTTTTGAATTTAGGGACTTTTAAAATGATATAATTTGACATTTGGTTGCATAAACAGTTGTTTGTGTAAAAATTTGGTTGCGCAAACATTTGGATGCTCAAATATAAGGTTGGAGCACTAGGAAATATTCTTTTGTATAGTGTAAAACTATAGATGCGCAAACATAAAGATGTGTATGTATTCAGTTGCGCAAACATTTTGTTCGAAAGTATGCCCCTTTTCGTTCATATCTTGGAAACGAACCAAGAAATCCCAAACATACCAGATGATAATTATTGCATTTTGGATGCATTGGGGTTAGCCTTTCAAAATTTTCGAAATTTGAAAAAAATATTTTTGTCTTAAATTTTGCTCATTAATAGAGGATGTGCCACAGAAGCTGACGCTGTCACACTTTTTTTTAAAGCATTAGAATTTTTGAATTTAGGGACTTTTAAAATGATATAATTTGACATTTGGTTGCATAAACAGTTGTTTGTGTAAAAATTTGGTTGCGCAAACATTTGGATGCTCAAATATAAGGTTGGAGCACTAGGAAATATTCTTTTGTATAGTGTAAAACTATAGATGCGCAAACATAAGGATGTGTATGTATTTAGTTGCGCAAACATTTTGTTCGAAAGTATGCACTTTTTCGTTCATATCTTGGAAACGAACCAAGAAATCCCAAACATTTCAGATGATAATTATTGCATTTTGAATGCACAAAATATGTACTCGAACAAAATATCAAAATAAGAGAAAACATATTTTTGCCCAAAAAAAGAGACAAGGGGTTAGCCTTTCAAAATTTTCGAAATTTGAAAAAAATATTTATGTCTCAAATTTTGCTCATTAATAGAGGATGTGCCACAGAAGCTGACGCTGTCACACTTTTTTTAAAGCATGAGAATTTTTGAATTTAGGGACTTTTAAAATGATATAATTTGACATTTGGTTGCATAAACAGTTGTTTGTGTAAAAATTTGGTTGCGCAAACATTTGGATGCTCAAATATAAGGTTGGAGCACTAGGAAATATTCTTTTGTATAGTGTAAAACTATAGATGCGCAAACATAAGGATGTGTATGTATTTAGTTGCGCAAACATTTTGTTCGAAAGTATGCACTTTTTCGTTCATATCTTGGAAACGAACCAAGAAATCCCAAACATTCCAGATGATAATTATTGCATTTTGGATGCACAAAATATGTACTCGAACAAAATATCAAAATAAGAGAAAAAATATTTTTGCCCAAAAAAAGAGACAAGGGGTTAGCCTTTCAAAATTTTCGAAATTTGAAAAAAATATTTTTGTCTTAAATTTTGCTCATTAATAGAGGATGTGCCACAGAAGCTGACGCTGTCACACTTTTTTTTAAAGCATTAGAATTTTTGAATTTAGGGACTTTTAAAATGATATAATTTGACATTTGGTTGCATAAACAGTTGTTTGTGTAAAAATTTGGTTGCGCAAACATTTGGATGCTCAAATATAAGGTTGGAGCACTAGGAAATATGCTTTTGTATAGTGTAAAACTATAGATGCGCAAACATAAGGATGTGTATGTATTTAGTTGCGCAAACATTTTGTTCGAAAGTATGCACTTTTTCGTTCATATCTTGGAAACGAACCAAGAACTCCCAAACATTCCAGATGATAATTATTGCATTTTGGATGCACAAAATATGTACTCGAACAAAATATCAAAATAAGAGAAAACATATTTTTGCCCAAAAAAAGAGACAAATTTTCGAAATTTGAAAAAAATATTTATGTCTCAAATTTTGCTCATTAATAGAGGATGTGCCACAGAAGCTGACGCTGTGACACTTTTTTTTATAGCATGAGAATTTTTGAATTTAGGGACTTTTAAATTGATAGAATTTGACATTTGGTTGCATAAACATTTGTTTGTGTAAAAATTTGGTTGCGCAAACATTTGGATGCTCAAATATAAGGTTGGAGCATTAGGAAATATTCTTTTGTATAGTGTAAAACTATAGATGCGCAAACATAAGGATGTGTATGTATTTAGTTGCGCAAACATTTTGTTCGAAAGTATGCACTTTTTCGTTCATATCTTGGAAACGAACCAAGAACTCCCAAACATTCCAGATGATAATTATTGCATTTTGGATGCACAAAATATGTACTCGAACAAAATATCAAAATAAGAGAAAACATATTTTTGCCCAAAAAAAGAGACAAATTTTCGAAATTTGAAAAAAATATTTTTGTCTTAAATTTTGCTCATTAATAGAGGATGTGCCACAGAAGCTGACGCTGTGACACTTTTTTTTAAAGCATGAGAATTTTTGAATTTAGGGACTTTTAAAATGATATAATTTGACATTTGGTTGCATAAACAGTTGTTTGTGTAAAAATTTGGTTGCGCAAACATTTGGATGCTCAAATATAAGGTTGGAGCACTAGGAAATATTCTTTTGTATAGTGTAAAACTATAGATGCGCAAACATAAGGATGTGTATGTATTTAGTTGCGCAAACATTTTGTTCGAAAGTATGCCCTTTTTCGTTCATATCTTGGAAACGAACCAAGAAATCCCAAACATTCCAGATGATAATTATTGCATTTTGGATGCACAAAATATGTACTCGAACAAAATATCAAAATAAGAGAAAAAAATATTTTTGCCCAAAAAAAGAGACAAGGGGTCAGCTGTGACACTTTTTTTTAAAGCATGAGAATTTTTGAATTTAGGGACTTTTAAAATGATATAATTTGACATTTGGTTGCATAAACAGTTGTTTGTGTAAAAATTTGGTTGCGCAAACATTTGGATGCTCAAATATAAGGTTGGAGCACTAGGAAATATTCTTTTGTATAGTGTAAAACTATAGATGCGCAAACATAAGGATGTGTATGTATTTAGTTGCGCAAACATTTTGTTCGAAAGTATGCCCTTTTTCGTTCATATCTTGGAAACGAACCAAGAAATCCCAAACATTCCAGATGATAATTATTGCATTTTGGATGCACAAAATATGTACTCGAACAAAATATCAAAATAAGAGAAAAAAATATTTTTGCCCAAAAAAAGAGACAAGGGGTTAGCTGTGACACTTTTTTTTAAAGCATGAGAATTTTTGAATTTAGGGACTTTTAAAATGATATAATTTGACATTTGGTTGCATAAACAGTTGTTTGTGTAAAAATTTGGTTGCGCAAACATTTGGATGCTCAAATATAAGGTTGGAGCACTAGGAAATATTCTTTTGTATAGTGTGTATGTATTTAGTTGCGCAAACATTTTGTTCGAAAGTATGCACTTTTTCGTTCATATCTTGGAAACGAACCAAGAAATCCCAAACATTCCAGATGATAATTATTGCATTTTGGATGCACAAAATATGTACTCGAACAAAATATCAAAATAAGAGAAAAAAATATTTTTGCCCAAAAAAAGAGACAAGGGGTTAGCCTTTCCAAATTTTCGAAATTTGAAAAAAATATTTTTGTCTTAAATTTTGCTCATTAATAGAGGATGTGCCACAGAAGCTGACGCTGTGACACTTTTTTTTAAAGCATGAGAATTTTTGAATTTAGGGACTTTTAAAATGATATAATTTGACATTTGGTTGCATAAACAGTTGTTTGTGTAAAAATTTGGTTGCGCAAACATTTGGATGCTCAAATATAAGGTTGGAGCACTAGGAAATATTCTTTTGTATAGTGTAAAACTATAGATGCGCAAACATAAGGATGTGTATGTATTTAGTTGCGCAAACATTTTGTTCGAAAGTATGCACTTTTTCGTTCATATCTTGGAAACGAACCAAGAAATCCCAAACATTCCAGATGATAATTATTGCATTTTGAATGCACAAAATATGTACTCGAACAAAATATCAAAATAAGAGAAAAAATATTTTTGCCCAAAAAAAGAGACAAAATCAAAATTTCAAAATTTTCGAAATTTGAAAAAAATATTTATGTCTCAAATTTTGCTCATTAATAGAGGATGTGCCACAGAAGCTGACGCTGTGACACTTTTTTTTATAGCATGAGAATTTTTGAATTTAGGGACTTTTAAATTGATAGAATTTGACATTTGGTTGCATAAACATTTGTTTGTGTAAAAATTTGGTTGCGCAAACATTTGGATGCTCAAATATAAGGTTGGAGCACTAGGAAATATTCTTTTGTATAGTGTAAAACTATAGATGCGCAAACATAAGGATGTGTATGTATTTAGTTGCGCAAACATTTTGTTCGAAAGTATGCCCTTTTTCGTTCATATCTTGGAAACGAACCAAGAAATCCCAAACATTCCAGATGATAATTATTGCATTTTGGATGCACAAAATATGTACTCGAACAAAATATCAAAATAAGAGAAAACATATTTTTGCCCAAAAAAAGAGACAAATTTTCGAAATTTGAAAAAAATATTTTTGTCTTAAATTTTGCTCATTAATAGAGGATGTGCCACAGAAGCTGACGCTGTGACATTTTTTTTTATAGCATGAGCATTTTTGAATTTAGGGACTTTTAAATTGATAGAATTTGACATTTGGTTGCATAAACATTTGTTTGTGTAAAAATTTGGTTGCGCAAACATTTGGATGCTCAAATATAAGGTTGGAGCACTAGGAAATATGCTTTTGTATAGTGTAAAACTATAGATGCGCAAACATAAGGATGTGTATGTATTTAGTTGCGCAAACATTTTGTTCGAAAGTATGCACTTTTTCGTTCATATCTTGGAAACGAACCAAGAACTCGCAAACATTCCAGATGATAATTATTGCATTTTGGATGCACAAAATATGTACTCGAACAAAATATCAAAATAAGAGAAAACATATTTTTGCCCAAAAAAAGAGACAAATTTTCGAAATTTGAAAAAAATATTTATGTCTCAAATTTTGCTCATTAATAGAGGATGTGCCACAGAAGCTGACGCTGTGACACTTTTTTTTATAGCATGAGAATTTTTGAATTTAGGGACTTTTAAATTGATAGAATTTGACATTTGGTTGCATAAACATTTGTTTGTGTAAAAATTTGGTTGCGCAAACATTTGGATGCTCAAATATAAGGTTGGAGCATTAGGAAATATTCTTTTGTATAGTGTAAAACTATAGATGCGCAAACATAAGGATGTGTATGTATTTAGTTGCGCAAACATTTTGTTCGAAAGTATGCCCTTTTTCGTTCATATCTTGGAAACGAACCAAGAAATCCCAAACATTCCAGATGATAATTATTGCATTTTGAATGCACAAAATATGTACTCGAACAAAATATAAAAATAAGAGAAAACATATTTTTGCCCAAAAAAAGAGACAAGGGGTTAGCCTTTCCAAATTTTCGAAATTTGAACAAAATATTTTTGTCTTAAATTTTGCTCATTAATAGAGGATGTGCCACAGAAGCTGACGCTGTGACACTTTTTTTTAAAGCATGAGAATTTTTGAATTTAGGGACTTTTAAAATGATATAATTTGACATTTGGTTGCATAAACAGTTGTTTGTGTAAAAATTTGGTTGCGCAAACATTTGGATGCTCAAATATAAGGTTGGAGCACTAGGAAATATTCTTTTGTATAGTGTAAAACTATAGATGCGCAAACATAAGGATGTGTATGTATTTAGTTGCGCAAACATTTTGTTCGAAAGTATGCCCTTTTTCGTTCATATCTTGGAAACGAACCAAGAAATCCCAAACATTCCAGATGATAATTATTGCATTTTGGATGCACAAAATATGTACTCGAACAAAATATCAAAATAAGAGAAAAAAATATTTTTGCCCAAAAAAAGAGACAAGGGGTTAGCTGTGACACTTTTTTTTAAAGCATGAGAATTTTTGAATTTAGGGACTTTTAAAATGATATAATTTGACATTTGGTTGCATAAACAGTTGTTTGTGTAAAAATTTGGTTGCGCAAACATTTGGATGCTCAAATATAAGGTTGGAGCACTAGGAAATATTCTTTTGTATAGTGTGTATGTATTTAGTTGCGCAAACATTTTGTTCGAAAGTATGCACTTTTTCGTTCATATCTTGGAAACGAACCAAGAAATCCCAAACATTCCAGATGATAATTATTGCATTTTGGATGCACAAAATATGTACTCGAACAAAATATCAAAATAAGAGAAAAAAATATTTTTGCCCAAAAAAAGAGACAAGGGGTTAGCCTTTCCAAATTTTCGAAATTTGAAAAAAATATTTTTGTCTTAAATTTTGCTCATTAATAGAGGATGTGCCACAGAAGCTGACGCTGTGACACTTTTTTTTAAAGCATGAGAATTTTTGAATTTAGGGACTTTTAAAATGATATAATTTGACATTTGGTTGCATAAACAGTTGTTTGTGTAAAAATTTGGTTGCGCAAACATTTGGATGCTCAAATATAAGGTTGGAGCACTAGGAAATATTCTTTTGTATAGTGTAAAACTATAGATGCGCAAACATAAGGATGTGTATGTATTTAGTTGCGCAAACATTTTGTTCGAAAGTATGCACTTTTTCGTTCATATCTTGGAAACGAACCAAGAAATCCCAAACATTCCAGATGATAATTATTGCATTTTGAATGCACAAAATATGTACTCGAACAAAATATCAAAATAAGAGAAAAAATATTTTTGCCCAAAAAAAGAGACAAAATCAAAATTTCAAAATTTTCGAAATTTGAAAAAAATATTTATGTCTCAAATTTTGCTCATTAATAGAGGATGTGCCACAGAAGCTGACGCTGTGACACTTTTTTTTATAGCATGAGAATTTTTGAATTTAGGGACTTTTAAATTGATAGAATTTGACATTTGGTTGCATAAACATTTGTTTGTGTAAAAATTTGGTTGCGCAAACATTTGGATGCTCAAATATAAGGTTGGAGCACTAGGAAATATTCTTTTGCATAGTGTAAAACTATAGATGCGCAAACATAAGGATGTGTATGTATTTAGTTGCGCAAACATTTTGTTCGAAAGTATGCCCTTTTTCGTTCATATCTTGGAAACGAACCAAGAAATCCCAAACATTCCAGATGATAATTATTGCATTTTGAATGCACAAAATATGTACTCGAACAAAATATCAAAATAAGAGAAAACATATTTTTGCCCAAAAAAAGAGACAAATTTTCGAAATTTGAAAAAAATATTTTTGTCTTAAATTTTGCTCATTAATAGAGGATGTGCCACAGAAGCTGACGCTGTGACATTTTTTTTTATAGCATGAGCATTTTTGAATTTAGGGACTTTTAAATTGATAGAATTTGACATTTGGTTGCATAAACATTTGTTTGTGTAAAAATTTGGTTGCGCAAACAATTGGATGCTCAAATATAAGGTTGCAGCACTAGGAAATATTCTTTTGTATAGTGTAAAACTATAGATGCGCAAACATAAGGATGTGTATGTATTTAGTTGCGCAAACATTTTGTTCGAAAGTATGCCCCTTTTCGTTCATATCTTGGAAACGAACCAAGAAATCCCAAACATTCCAGATGATAATTATTGCATTTTGAATGCACAAAATATGTACTCGAACAAAATATCAAAATAAGAGAAAAAATATTTTTGCCCAAAAAAAGAGACAAGGGGTTAGCCTTTCAAAATTTTCGAAATTTGAAAAAAATATTTTTGTCTTAAATTTTGCTCATTAATAGAGGATGTGCCACAGAAGCTGACGCTGTGACATTTTTTTTTATAGCATGAGAATTTTTGAATTTAGGGACTTTTAAATTGATAGAATTTGACATTTGGTTGCATAAACATTTGTTTGTGTAAAAATTTGGTTGCGCAAACATTTGGATGCTCAAATATAAGGTTGGAGCATTAGGAAATATTCTTTTGTATAGTGTAAAACTATAGATGCGCAAACATAAGGATGTGTATGTATTTAGTTGCGCAAACATTTTGTTCGAAAGTATGCCCTTTTTCGTTCATATCTTGGAAACGAACCAAGAAATCCCAAACATTCCAGATGATAATTATTGCATTTTGAATGCACAAAATATGTACTCGAACAAAATATCAAAATAAGAGAAAACATATTTTTGCCCAAAAAAAGAGACAAATTTTCGAAATTTGAAAAAAATATTTTTGTCTTAAATTTTGCTCATTAATAGAGGATGTGCCACAGAAGCTGACGCTGTGACATTTTTTTTTATAGCATGAGCATTTTTGAATTTAGGGACTTTTAAATTGATAGAATTTGACATTTGGTTGCATAAACATTTGTTTGTGTAAAAATTTGGTTGCGCAAACAATTGGATGCTCAAATATAAGGTTGCAGCACTAGGAAATATTCTTTTGTATAGTGTAAAACTATAGATGCGCAAACATAAGGATGTGTATGTATTTAGTTGCGCAAACATTTTGTTCGAAAGTATGCACTTTTTCGTTCATATCTTGGAAACGAACCAAGAAATCCCAAACATTCCAGATGATAATTATTGCATTTTGAATGCACAAAATATGTACTCGAACAAAATATCAAAATAAGAGAAAACATATTTTTGCCCAAAAAAAGAGACAAATTTTCGAAATTTGAAAAAAATATTTTTGTCTTAAATTTTGCTCATTAATAGAGGATGTGCCACAGAAGCTGACGCTGTGACATTTTTTTTTATAGCATGAGCATTTTTGAATGTAGGGACTTTTAAATTGATAGAATTTGACATTTGGTTGCATAAACATTTGTTTGTGTAAAAATTTGGTTGCGCAAACATTTGGATGCTCAAATATAAGGTTGGAGCACTAGGAAATATTATTTTGTATAGTGTAAAACTATAGATGCGCAAACATAAGGATGTGTATGTATTTAGTTGCGCAAACATTTTGTTCGAAAGTATGCCCCTTTTCATTCATATCTTGGAAACGAACCAAGAAATCCCAAACATTCCAGATGATAATTATTGCATTTTGAATGGACAAAATATGTACTCGAACAAAATATCAAAATAAGAGAAAACATATTTTTGCCCAAAAAAAGAGACAAATTTTCGAAATTTGAAAAAAATATTTTTGTCTTAAATTTTGCTCATTAATAGAGGATGTGCCACAGAAGCTGACGCTGTGACACTTTTTTTTAAAGCATGAGAATTTTTGAATTTAGGGACTTTTAAAATGATATAATTTGACATTTGGTTGCATAAACAGTTGTTTGTGTAAAAATTTGGTTGCGCAAACATTTGGATGCTCAAATATAAGGTTGGAGCACTAGGAAATATTCTTTTGTATAGTGTAAAACTATAGATGCGCAAACATAAAGATGTGTATGTATTCAGTTGCGCAAACATTTTGTTCGAAAGTATGCCCCTTTTCGTTCATATCTTGGAAACGAACCAAGAAATCCCAAACATACCAGATGATAATTATTGCATTTTGGATGCATTGGGGTTAGCCTTTAAAAATTTTCGAAATTTGAAAAAAATATTTTTGTCTTAAATTTTGCTCATTAATAGAGGATGTGCCACAGAAGCTGACGATGTGACATTTTTTTTTATAGGATGAGCATTTTTGAATTTAGGGACTTTTAAAATGATAGAATTTGACATTTGGTTGCATAAACATTTGTTTGTGTAAAAATTTGGTTGCGCAAACATTTGGATGCTCAAATATAAGGTTGGAGCACTAGGAAATATTCTTTTGTATAGTGTAAAACTATAGATGCGCAAACATAAAGATGTGTATGTATTCAGTTGCGCAAACATTTTGTTCGAAAGTATGCCCCTTTTCGTTCATATCTTGGAAACGAACCAAGAAATCCCAAACATTCCAGATGATAATTATTGCATTTTGAATGCACAAAATATGTACTCGAACAAAATATCAAAATAAGAGAAAAAATATTTTTGCCCAAAAAAAGAGACAAGCCTTTCCAAATTTTCGAAATTTGAAAAAAATATTTTTGTCTTAAATTTTGCTCATTAATAGAGGACATTTGGTTGCATAAACATTTGTTTGTGTAAAAATTTGGTTGCGCAAACATTTGGATGCTCAAATATAAGGTTGGAGCACTAGGAAATATTCTTTTGTATAGTGTAAAACTATAGATGCGCAAACATAAGGATGTGTATGTATTTAGTTGCGCAAACATTTTGTTCGAAAGTATGCACTTTTTCGTTCATATCTTGGAAACGAACCAAGAAATCCCAAACATTTCAGATGATAATTATTGCATTTTGAATGCACAAAATATGTACTCGAACAAAATATCAAAATAAGAGAAAAAATATTTTTGCCCAAAAAAAGAGACAAGCCTTTCCAAATTTTGGAAATTTGAAAAAAATATTTTTGTCTTAAATTTTGCTCATTAATAGAGGATGTGCCACAGAAGCTGACGCTGTGACATTTTTTTTTATAGCATGAGCATTTTTGAATTTAGGGACTTTTAAATTGATAGAATTTGACATTTGGTTGCATAAACATTTGTTTGTGTAAAAATTTGGTTGCGCAAACATTTGGATGCTCAAATATAAGGTTGGAGCACTAGGAAATATTCTTTTGTATAGTGTAAAACTATAGATGCGCAAACATAAAGATGTGTATGTATTCAGTTGCGCAAACATTTTGTTCGAAAGTATGCACTTTTTCGTTCATATCTTGGAAACGAACCAAGAAATCCCAAACATTCCAGATGATAATTATTGCATTTTGAATGCACAAAATATGTACTCGAACAAAATATCAAAATAAGAGAAAACATATTTTTGCCCAAAAAAAGAGACAAATTTTCGAAATTTGAAAAAAATATTTATGTCTCAAATTTTGCTCATTAATAGAGGATGTGCCACAGAAGCTGACGCTGTGACACTTTTTTTTATAGCATGAGAATTTTTGAATTTAGGGACTTTTAAATTGATAGAATTTGACATATGGATGCATAAACATTTGTTTGTGTAAAAATTTGGTTGCGCAAACATTTGGATGCTCAAATATAAGGTTGGAGCACTAGGAAATATTATTTTGTATAGTGTAAAACTATAGATGCGCAAACATAAGGATGTGTATGTATTTAGTTGCGCAAACATTTTGTTCGAAAGTATGCACTTTTTCGTTCATATCTTGGAAACGAACCAAGAAATCCCAAACATTCCAGATGATAATTATTGCATTTTGGATGCACAAAATATGTACTCGAACAAAATATCAAAATAAGAGAAAAAATATTTTTGCCCAAAAAAAGAGACAAGCCTTCCAAATTTTCGAAATTTGAAAAAAATATTTTTGTCTTAAATTTTGCTCATTAATGGAGGACATTTGGTTGCATAAACATTTGTTTGTGTAAAAATTTGGTTGCGCAAACATTTGGATGCTCAAATATAAGGTTGGAGCACTAGGAAATATTCTTTTGTATAGTGTAAAACTATAGATGCGCAAACATAAGGATGTGTATGTATTTAGTTGCGCAAACATTTTGTTCGAAAGTATGCACTTTTTCGTTCATATCTTGGAAACGAACCAAGAAATCCCAAACATTTCAGATGATAATTATTGCATTTTGAATGCACAAAATATGTACTCGAACAAAATATCAAAATAAGAGAAAAAATATTTTTGCCCAAAAAAAGAGACAAGCCTTTCCAAATTTTCGAAATTCGAAAAAAATATTTTTGTCTTAAATTTTGCTCATTAATAGAGGACATTTGGTTGCATAAACATTTGTTTGTGTAAAAATTTGGTTGCGCAAACATTTGGATGCTCAAATATAAGGTTGGAGCACTAGGAAATATTCTTTTGTATAGTGTAAAACTATAGATGCGCAAACATAAGGATGTGTATGTATTTAGTTGCGCAAACATTTTGTTCGAAAGTATGCACTTTTTCGTTCATATCTTGGAAACGAACCAAGAAATCCCAAACATTTCAGATGATAATTATTGCATTTTGAATGCACAAAATATGTACTCGAACAAAATATCAAAATAAGAGAAAAAATATTTTTGCCCAAAAAAAGAGACAAGCCTTTCCAAATTTTCGAAATTTGAAAAAAATATTTTTGTCTTAAATTTTGCTCATTAATAGAGGATGTGCCACAGAAGCTGACGCTGTGATATTTTTTTTTATAGCATGAGCATTTTTGAATTTAGGGACTTTTAAAATGATAGAATTTGACATTTGGTTGCATAAACATTTGTTAGTGTAAAAATTTGGTTGCGCAAACATTTGGATGCTCAAATATAAGGTTGGAGCACTAGGAAATATTCTTTTGTATAGTGTAAAACTATAGATGCGCAAACATAAGGATGTGTATGTATTTAGTTGCGCAAACAGAGAAACGAACCAAGAAATCCCAAA
Source organism: Hydrotaea cyrtoneurina (assembly GCA_958296145.1). Taxonomy (NCBI): domain Eukaryota; kingdom Metazoa; phylum Arthropoda; class Insecta; order Diptera; family Muscidae; genus Hydrotaea; species Hydrotaea cyrtoneurina. The sequence continues at coordinate 41,176,846 of OY282514.1, read as the reverse complement.
CATTCCAGATGATAATTATTGCATTTTGAATGCACAAAATATGTACTCGAACAAAATATCAAAATAAGAGAAAAAATATTTTTGCCCAAAAAAAGAGAAAATTTTTGAAATTTGAAAAAAATATTTTTGTCTTAAATTTTGCTCATTAACAGAGGATGTGCCACAGAAGCTGACGCTGTGACACTTTTTTTATAGCATGAGAATTTTTGAATTTAGGGACTTTTAAAATGATAGAATTTGACATTTGGTTGCATAAACATTTGTTTGTGTAAAAATTTGGTTTCGCAAACATTTGGATGCTCAAATATAAGGTTGGAGCACCAGGAAATATTCTTTTGTATAGTGTAAAACTATAGATGCGCAAACATAAGGATGTGTATGTATTTAGTTGCGCAAACATTTTGTTCGAAAGTATGCCCCTTTTCGTTCATATCTTGGAAACGAACCAAGAAATCCCAAACATTCCAGATGATAATTATTGCATTTTGAATGCACAAAATATGTACTCGAACAAAATATCAAAATAAGAGAAAAAATATTTTTGCCCAAAAAAAGAGACAAGGGGTTAGCCTTTCAAAATTTTCGAAATTTGAAAAAAATATTTTTGTCTTAAATTTTGCTCATTAATAGAGGATGTGCCACAGAAGCTGACGCTGTGACATTTTTTTTTATAGCATGAGAATTTTTGAATTTAGGGACTTTTAAATTGATAGAATTTGACATTTGGTTGCATAAACATTTGTTTGTGTAAAAATTTGGTTGCGCAAACATTTGGATGCTCAAATATAAGGTTGGAGCATTAGGAAATATTCTTTTGTATAGTGTAAAACTATAGATGCGCAAACATAAGGATGTGTATGTATTTAGTTGCGCAAACATTTTGTTCGAAAGTATGCCCTTTTTCGTTCATATCTTGGAAACGAACCAAGAAATCCCAAACATTCCAGATGATAATTATTGCATTTTGAATGCACAAAATATGTACTCGAACAAAATATCAAAATAAGAGAAAACATATTTTTGCCCAAAAAAAGAGACAAATTTTCGAAATTTGAAAAAAATATTTTTGTCTTAAATTTTGCTCATTAATAGAGGATGTGCCACAGAAGCTGACGCTGTGACATTTTTTTTTATAGCATGAGCATTTTTGAATTTAGGGACTTTTAAATTGATAGAATTTGACATTTGGTTGCATAAACATTTGTTTGTGTAAAAATTTGGTTGCGCAAACAATTGGATGCTCAAATATAAGGTTGCAGCACTAGGAAATATTCTTTTGTATAGTGTAAAACTATAGATGCGCAAACATAAGGATGTGTATGTATTTAGTTGCGCAAACATTTTGTTCGAAAGTATGCACTTTTTCGTTCATATCTTGGAAACGAACCAAGAAATCCCAAACATTCCAGATGATAATTATTGCATTTTGAATGCACAAAATATGTACTCGAACAAAATATCAAAATAAGAGAAAACATATTTTTGCCCAAAAAAAGAGACAAATTTTCGAAATTTGAAAAAAATATTTTTGTCTTAAATTTTGCTCATTAATAGAGGATGTGCCACAGAAGCTGACGCTGTGACATTTTTTTTTATAGCATGAGCATTTTTGAATTTAGGGACTTTTAAAATGATAGAATTTGACATTTGGTTGCATAAACATTTGTTTGTGTAAAAATTTGGTTGCGCAAACATTTGGATGCTCAAATATAAGGTTGGAGCACTAGGAAATATTCTTTTGTATAGTGTAATACTATAGATGCGCAAACATAAAGATGTGTATGTATTCAGTTGCGCAAACATTTTGTTCGAAAGTATGCCCCTTTTCGTTCATATCTTGGAAACGAACCAAGAAATCCCAAACATTCCAGATGATAATTATTGCATTTTGAATGCACAAAATATGTACTCGAACAAAATATAAAAATAAGAGAAAAAATATTTTTGCCCAAAAAAAGAGACAAGCCTTTCCAAATTTTCGAAATTTGAAAAAAATATTTTTGTCTTAAATTTTGCTCATTAATAGAGGACATTTGGTTGCATAAACATTTGTTTGTGTAAAAATTTGGTTGCGCAAACATTTGGATGCTCAAATATAAGGTTGGAGCACTAGGAAATATTCTTTTGTATAGTGTAAAACTATAGATGCGCAAACATAAGGATGTGTATGTATTTAGTTGCGCAAACATTTTGTTCGAAAGTATGCACTTTTTCGTTCATATCTTGGAAACGAACCAAGAAATCCCAAACATTTCAGATGATAATTATTGCATTTTGAATGCACAAAATATGTACTCGAACAAAATATCAAAATAAGAGAAAAAATATTTTTGCCCAAAAAAAGAGACAAGCCTTTCCAAATTTTCGAAATTTGAAAAAAATATTTTTGTCTTAAATTTTGCTCATTAATAGAGGATGTGCCACAGAAGCTGACGCTGTGACATTTTTTTTTATAGCATGAGCATTTTTGAATTTAGGGACTTTTAAATTGATAGAATTTGACATTTGGTTGCATAAACATTTGTTTGTGTAAAAATTTGGTTGCGCAAACATTTGGATGCTCAAATATAAGGTTGGAGCACTAGGAAATATTCTTTTGTATAGTGTAAAACTATAGATGCGCAAACATAAAGATGTGTATGTATTCAGTTGCGCAAACATTTTGTTCGAAAGTATGCACTTTTTCGTTCATATCTTGGAAACGAACCAAGAAATCCCAAACATTCCAGATGATAATTATTGCATTTTGAATGCACAAAATATGTACTCGAACAAAATATCAAAATAAGAGAAAACATATTTTTGCCCAAAAAAAGAGACAAATTTTCGAAATTTGAAAAAAATATTTATGTCTCAAATTTTGCTCATTAATAGAGGATGTGCCACAGAAGCTGACGCTGTGACACTTTTTTTTATAGCATGAGAATTTTTGAATTTAGGGACTTTTAAATTGATAGAATTTGACATTTGGATGCATAAACATTTGTTTGTGTAAAAATTTGGTTGCGCAAACATTTGGATGCTCAAATATAAGGTTGGAGCACTAGGAAATATTATTTTGTATAGTGTAAAACTATAGATGCGCAAACATAAGGATGTGTATGTATTTAGTTGCGCAAACATTTTGTTCGAAAGTATGCACTTTTTCGTTCATATCTTGGAAACGAACCAAGAAATCCCAAACATTTCAGATGATAATTATTGCATTTTGAATGCACAAAATATGTACTCGAACAAAATATCAAAATAAGAGAAAAAATATTTTTGCCCAAAAAAAGAGACAAGCCTTCCAAATTTTCGAAATTTGAAAAAAATATTTTTGTCTTAAATTTTGCTCATTAATGGAGGACATTTGGTTGCATAAACATTTGTTTGTGTAAAAATTTGGTTGCGCAAACATTTGGATGCTCAAATATAATGTTGGAGCACTAGGAAATATTCTTTTGTATAGTGTAAAACTATAGATGCGCAAACATAAGGATGTGTATGTATTTAGTTGCGCAAACATTTTGTTCGAAAGTATGCACTTTTTCGTTCATATCTTGGAAACGAACCAAGAAATCCCAAACATTTCAGATGATAATTATTGCATTTTGAATGCACAAAATATGTACTCGAACAAAATATCAAAATAAGAGAAAAAATATTTTTGCCCAAAAAAAGAGACAAGCCTTTCCAAATTTTCGAAATTCGAAAAAAATATTTTTGTCTTAAATTTTGCTCATTAATAGAGGACATTTGGTTGCATAAACATTTGTTTGTGTAAAAATTTGGTTGCGCAAACATTTGGATGCTCAAATATAAGGTTGGAGCACTAGGAAATATTCTTTTGTATAGTGTAAAACTATAGATGCGCAAACATAAGGATGTGTATGTATTTAGTTGCGCAAACATTTTGTTCGAAAGTATGCACTTTTTCGTTCATATCTTGGAAACGAACCAAGAAATCCCAAACATTTCAGATGATAATTATTGCATTTTGAATGCACAAAATATGTACTCGAACAAAATATCAAAATAAGAGAAAAAATATTTTTGCCCAAAAAAAGAGACAAGCCTTTCCAAATTTTCGAAATTTGAAAAAAATATTTTTGTCTTAAATTTTGCTCATTAATAGAGGATGTGCCACAGAAGCTGACGCTGTGATATTTTTTTTTATAGCATGAGCATTTTTGAATTTAGGGACTTTTAAAATGATAGAATTTGACATTTGGTTGCATAAACATTTGTTAGTGTAAAAATTTGGTTGCGCAAACATTTGGATGCTCAAATATAAGGTTGGAGCACTAGGAAATATTCTTTTGTATAGTGTAAAACTATAGATGCGCAAACATAAGGATGTGTATGTATTTAGTTGCGCAAACAGAGAAACGAACCAAGAAATCCCAAACATTCCAGATGATAATTATTGCATTTTGAATGCACAAAATATGTACTCGAACAAAATATCAAAATAAGAGAAAAAATATTTTTGCCCAAAAAAAGAGAAAATTTTTGAAATTTGAAAAAAATATTTTTGTCTTAAATTTTGCTCATTAACAGAGGATGTGCCACAGAAGCTGACGCTGTGACACTTTTTTTATAGCATGAGAATTTTTGAATTTAGGGACTTTTAAAATGATAGAATTTGACATTTGGTTGCATAAACATTTGTTTGTGTAAAAATTTGGTTTCGCAAACATTTGGATGCTCAAATATAAGGTTGGAGCACCAGGAAATATTCTTTTGTATAGTGTAAAACTATAGATGCGCAAACATAAGGATGTGTATGTATTTAGTTGCGCAAACATTTTGTTCGAAAGTATGCGCTTTTTCGTTCATATCTTGGAAACGAACCAAGAAATCCCAAACATTCCAGATGATAATTATTGCATTTTGAATGCACAAAATATGTACTCGAACAAAATATCAAAATAAGAGAAAAAATATTTTTGCCCAAAAAAAGAGACAAGGGGTTAGCCTTTCAAAATTTTCGAAATTTGAAAAAAATATTTTTGTCTTAAATTTTGCTCATTAATAGAGGATGTGCCACAGAAGCTGACGCTGTGACACTTTTTTGTATAGCATGAGAATTTTTGAATTTTGGGACTTTTAAAATGATAGAATTTAACATTTGTTTGTGTAAAAATTTGGTTGCGCAAACATTTGGATGCTCAAATATAAGGTTGGAGCACTAGGAAATCTATATAAATAAAATTGAATTGAAGCATGTATGTTCATTCATCTCGTGAGAACGGGTGGACCGATTTGGCTAATTTCTTTACTGTTGTATTTGTAGTTTCCAGGACAAGGTTTGTATGAAATAAAATTTCGACAAACTCCATTGGAAAAGCGCGATAAATCAAAAAATTCAAAATATGTTTTTTATGTTATTTTTGTATTGAATTTCATTTCTGAATTACGTTTTTTGCTCAGTACGTCACCTGTTCGTGTTTTTTTATTTGTAAAAATGTCACCAGCAATCCAACGATATAATCAGAAAGCAAATGAGACTGGCGATGAGTTTAGTCAGCTTTTGGAGGAAAATCGCATGCAAATTTTTCCAGCGCGATCAATTATGACTCCAGAAAATGACGTCATTTGGAGCGAATATTGTCAAAGCAATGGGTTTTAAACCGACTTTTAAGTTATCATATGTGTTACTAAATTTACAGATTCAATGCTTATCAGAAGTTTCTTGAGATTTCTTTCCTTGAAATCTCTAATGATAAAATCAATCAATATATACGTAAAGGTCAAGAAACTAACAAAAAAGTCATTTTTATGAATTTGTATGCCTATCGTTTGATGATTCGTCAAAACGAGGACAATCAAATATTACAATGTCGCAAATCATTTCATTAATTCGCTATTGGCATATTTAAAAATCGAAACGGGAAGACTAAAAAATTGCGTTCGGCAGGAGGAAATGCAAACAATGTCGCCCGAATTACCATTTTGCCAGAAACGTATGTTGGAAGCCCTAGGAACTACTTTTTAGGAAATAAATAAATGTGTACTTAAAGTCATCGATTTTGTAGAGATATGTGAAAACTCAATTTAACAACGAATATACTGGTCGAGTAACAAAATGATCAATCAACGGACGTGTTTTACAGTTCCCCTTGAATTCGCAATGACAACTAATAAATCGCAATGTCAATCATTGTTAGTCTGTGGAATAAACCTCGATTTTCCCTGTTGTTCACATTGACATGCTCGACATTAGGTAAATCAGGAAAGACAAATGAGATGGTTTATCAGCCAGCTTCGCGATGATTGCATTTAAATCAATGCACGTAACTATTTTTCGTATGTAAACATGTGTAAGGATATATCCATATCTACAGGTTTAAATGTACATCTGCGCGAGGATCATCAACGCGGGCCGGGTCAGCTAAGTCAACATTTTTCTAGGTAGGACGAAGTCTACCGGGTCAGCTAGTTTTCAAATAAAAAACTAGTCAGGAAACTTTAATTTTAGAGACACGACTACACTGGTCGCTCCTGGAAACCTTAGATATTCAGCGATGTTACATCGAATGGAAGAATGCATATCTCAATGTGCGGGGACAGAGACGAACCTTATTCAATTACAAATGCAAATTGTAATAATTTTTTATTTGTTTCAGGGCATGTGTTTGACAGCTCCGAATGCAAATTCTGGGCATCAAACTGCTGCTGAAATTAAATGTCATTAAAAAACTGCTCGTCTTTTTTTTTGGAAAAGATATTGCAAAACAACATCGTGTGGTATTTTTGGCACATCCTGTGCATTGTTTTCGCTTAAAAACTGAAAACTGGGTTGAAATGTGATAAGTTTCAAAACAACAATACATTTTAAGACGATAACAAAAAAAGTAAGGGAATGAATACAAATGGAATTTTACAAAAAATAAAAAAAACAAACGAATGAACTTTGGTCTTGACCTCAAGGACTGTCGATTGTTTTTTTGTTGCGAACAAATGGATTACAAGCAAAAACAGTAAAACTTACCAATGCTATAGTGATAATATAGAATATACTATGTCTTAGGGTGTCCCGAAGATATTAAATAATACCAGCTATTCACAAGAATCACTAAATATTTGTTAAAATCAAATAATGTCGAATATGTTTTAGTAGGAAACAAATTAAGGGATTAAAAGGTTTTTAAGTATGGCTCTAATATAGAAACATTGAGTATGAAAAAATAGTTTTTTTTACGATCTCTGGTACATATTCAAATGGTGTATATCTTTTTATTTTTTTTATTACAATTATTTATTTGCAATCTATTTTACAATAATAAGCAGATTTCCGTTTCACTTTAGAAACAGTTCAACAATCAATTATATTGATAAATTTACATGTTTGTAGTAATGATAATTTTAATTGTTAATAACATAAATTAAATAAAACCGGTATATAACTAAAATAATATGGACGTTGTCTTGCCAATCAAACGGACCGATTATCTCGCAATTAAAATTAAAATGTCATCTACTGGGTTAGATTAAACAACTAAAGAATGTAAAGTACCATATTTTCTAAACCATAAAAGGTCTGCATACTTTAGATTTGGAACACTGAAGGACGAAATGCGTTGAAAAATCATCAACGCTTGTTGGATTGACCCATTTCAAACCACAGAGTGTTTGAACATTTTTCGACTTTGAGTAAATATAAAAAATTTAAATAATTAAATTTATGTTTTTTTTTAAACTAAAGTTTGGTCCGTTAATTAACAAACAATAAAACATATAAGTTTTTTTTAAAAAAAAACCGTTAAAGTGACGAAAAATCATCACGTCTGGCACCACTGCTTATCATAGTCATACACGCTGAAAAATACGTCTTTTTTTAAAAACGCGCACAAAAATAAAACGCGTGTTTGTAGAAAGTAAAGCTTATTTCCTTCTACACAAAGCTCATTTGGATGTAAATATTACTCGTTTGCTATTAGTATTACATATATGTGTATAAACAATAGTGTGTTTGGGAAAAACAGACATCGAACTTATTAAATTCAACAAAGTACAACATTTGAGTGAGAATAAGTGTGTATTTGCAACAATTTTCGTAATTTTTTTTTTGCATCTACGATCTTTAAAATAAATACAAAAAACCGAGAGAATAAGATAAATTGTTATATAGAAATAAACCATTTGAAAAAAAAAAAAATAAAACGTAAGACAAAAATGCATACATATGTATTTGATATTTATCACCTACAAACAAATTAATGTTTGTGGTATGGAAAAATATATATATGTTTGATTCTAACTTGTTTGCTGAAATTTCTTAAAATTACCATTTTTTTTTAGTGTGTAGTCAATCTTGGTATGCCATACATGCTCTGGGAGAATATGACGTGAAACTTAGATTTCAGACAAAAAGCAGTTCACAAATTAGATTGTGTCAATATTTACTTCGAAAAGCCAATGGATACAGTGCTACAGTCTTGAATGGTAACCCGTAGTAAAATTCTCGCTCACGTTAATCAGCATACATTTAATCAGCTTTAAAATACTTGAACAAACATTGTGGTCTTGTTGATATTAGTGGTGTTTTTTACGAAGCCGGGCTACCTAAGCTGGGTGCGCTGAATCAGTGAATACTTGGAACAAAATGACTAAAATTGAATTTTTCCACAAATTTTTTTTCCGTGGCAAGACACATATGGATAAAAATGCCGGCTTGGAAAGAATTATTATGTTTATTTATGTTGGGCTGTAGGATTCCAGAATTGTTCATCACCAAATTTAAGAAACATTTTATTTTTGTTAAATTTGTTTATAATGCTGTCATTCAGATTAAAAGTCACTGGAGGCAAAGTAAAAAATACGAAAAATTGAATTTTAAAAAAATTAAAAAAAAAACACCTATCCATAGAAGAAAAAAAGTCGACCATTTCTTCACTCAAGGGACCATAGTACATCAGAATTTTATAGTGGTTATTCATTACAAAAAATATTTTTTGTTACATATTGTAATCGATTGATTGGTATCCTAAGAACAAATAGAGGGCACGCGATTTTTTATACAAAAATGTCTATTTTTTCTACTCACAATAGAAGTCGAAAAAAAGCGACGCATGTGAAATTTGTTTATGAATTTTGTTCTGTTTCTTTATAATGAGTCATTTCTATATTCGGAATAGAACCTCTTATAAAGACAAATTCAAGAAATAACTAATGCAACCTTTTAAAAAACTCAATCAATGAGTTTGGCATCAAAGACCACAGACACCCTAAGTTGTTTGCGACGTCTGCCCACATCAATCAAAATATGGCCAAAAACAAAAAATGAGAAAACATCCAAAAATGAAAAAAGTCAGAGTCTTACAAATTTGCCCGATGTGGCAGTCTGAAGTCGAAAATTTTCTCGACTAAGAATTTCATTTATAAAACGAATTTGCTCTTTCGTTACAAATCGTCAATATTAGAAGCGTTATAAAAAGGGTTTCACACATTATTCAATTCATGTTTTCAGATATATGTTAGATATAGACATATGGAACACAACCTCTAAAGAATAAGCCCTCATAACTGATACAAATCATTTTTATTGTACCTTCAATTTTGACAATTTGTAACGAACGAACAAATTTGTTTTATGGAAACAGGCAGTTAGATTTCTTATAAAATAAAAAAAAATATTGAAAACAAGTTAATCTGTTAATACTTTTTAAAATTTTTAAATATTTTTGATAATATGTATTTTTATCTTTGAGGTACAACGCTGCTGAAGTCGGAGTCGAAGAAATTTATAGAAAGTTACACATTACTCAACGATTCTACAAGCAGAGATCAAGGCCATCACAGAATGCCTAGAATGGCTGCGGAACAGAATCACAGGAAAAACTATCTGTATTTTCACAGACAGTAAAAGGGAATCCGACCAAAATACTCTTCAACTGTCTAAACCTTTTCCAGAGACAAAAAAGGAGTTGAGGGAATGGATGAAGACGACCCATGCCTTAAGGTGGCTAGAGGAACAGGTGGGAAGAACCACAAAGGAAACCTGGGGAAACTAAGTAAGCTAGTTGGGGTCATCACAGGACACACTAGCCTAAGGGCACAACTATTTAGAATAGGATGTTCCCAGAGCGACGAATGTAGGGCATGCGGAGAGGACACCGAGACGGCGGAACACTTCCTGTGCCATTGCCCTGCTTTCTCGCAGGTCAGAAAAGTCCAGTTAGGAGAGGACACCTTAGATGACCTTAATGAATTTAAGGAACTTTATAGAGGGGACCAAATATCTAACGTAGGATAAAGGGGAAGGGGAATTCGTAGACGAAACCAGGAGCGCACAACAGGCCGAATTGTTGGCCTATGTGTATGTCAGTGACATGAGACGGTCATGGTACATGACCGATCCTCCATTCAACCTAACCTAACCCAACCTACACAGTAGTTTAATTTTTGTTTGGTTAGTATTTTTTTTTAATTGAAAGTTATTGTAGCACTTTAACCTTGTGTTTCATAGCTATTTAATATGAACGACAGTTTCTGAGTTATAAAGAAACTTTTTAAAGCATAATAAATCGAAAACGACATGTATGTAATTGCCCGACTTCTGCACTCCATGCGTGAACTTTAAAAAATATATGAATGCAATTCATTTGATTTTGGGGACATTATTCATTTTGTTTGAATTTTGAATATTCTAGCTTTAAGTATGGACCGATTTGGCTAATTTCTGTTGTGTTCATAGTTTCCAGGATAGGGTTTGTATGAAATACAATTTTGACAAACCCCATCGAAAAAGCGCGATAATTCAAAAGATAATTTTTTATGTTATTTTTATTCTGAATTTCATTGCTGAATGACGTTTCAAAGAGAAAAGTGAGAAAATCGTAGTGAAAAACTCAGACAATTCAAAAAACGAATGATGTTTAACAGACGTGTATAAACTTCGTAAACTTTATGCGGTTTTTGACTAAATTTCCATCCCATGCAAATTTTTCGAGCGCGATTCATTATGACTCCAGAGCAAGGAATCCACAGTGCAATGCCTTGAACACAACACCAAATGCTCCTGCTATGCTATGCGGTTGGAAAGGTCGAATTGCCGCTAATTTCCACCGCCACCAAAACTACTGGAATTATAACATTCTGGACAAGATCCTCGATTTAATTTACAACAGTTGATAAAGCCCGGGGTTTTAATACCACTGTTTAAGTAACTTATTTCTGCCACTCACCTCGTAGAAATCGTACATCTAGGATTCATAATGTTTCACATTAATGTCTACCTTCGAGGATATTGTTCGAGAATTTGTTATTAAATTTACAGATTCAAGGACAAATTCACCATTGCGCAGGATCATTGCTGCCACCAGCGAATGCTGATCACAAGTTTCGTGAGAATCCTTTCCATGAAAACTCTAATGATAATAAAATCAATACATACGTAAAGGTCAAAAAACTGACAACATCAATTTGTCTGCCTATCGTTTGATGATTCGTCAAAACGAGGACAATCAAATATTGAAATGTCGCAAATCAGTTCATCAATTCACTTTTGGTATATTTATAAATCGAAACGGACAGTCTTCTGCAGAAGGAAATGCAAACAATGTGCGCCGACTTACCATTTGGCCAGCTACGTATGTTGGAATTCCTAGACAATAAAAGATTTACGCCATAATCAGATCAACTTTTTAGGAAATAAATAAATACGTGCTCAAAGTCATCGAATTTGTAGAAATATTTGAAAACTTACAATTTACCAAATGAAACTGGTCGAGTAACAAAATGATCAATCAACGGACGTGTTTTCGAAGCAATTGTTAAACATTGACAATGGGGAAATTTCAGTTGACGCTTCCACTGGTCTCATTTCGCTTCCACCTATTTTTTTTGTCAATTCACAACTTCAAAAGAACAAATTATAAAACAAAATATCAATTCAAAGTCAAATCGATGACCAATTGTATTTATTTCGGTCGATCGATTCTATTACAGATCCAAATGAAGTCGTCAACTGTCCAACTGAATTCCTTAACTCACGGAATTTACCGGGAATGCCGCCGCACAATTTGCAGTTCAATGTAGGATCGGTCGGAACCAACCAAGAATTTGTAATGGAACAAGACTAGCTGTTAAAAATCTGATGAAGCACCGGATTCCAAGGATAGCAATGATTTCAACCGACATGACATTTCAATTCAAGCACGTCCTGTTTACAGGTTGATGACTAATTAATCGCAAGGCCAATCATGGTAACTCTGTGGAATAAATCTCGATTTTCCCTGTTTCCCCATGGACATGCTCGACAGTTGGTAAATCATCGACGCTTTTCACTTTTGCTCCGGCAGAAGAGACAAAAATGATGGTTTATCAGCAACATTTGCGATGAGTGCATTTAAATCATAAGCGCATTTTTCAAAAAATATGAAATTCCAATATGTTTCTTAGCCAGGAAATTTATTATCGATTCAATGCACATAACTATTTTTCGTACGCAAACATGTGTAAGGATATGTCCACAGCTATAGGTTTAAATGTACAGCTACGCGAGGATCAGCAACGCTGACCGTCAAAATTTGTATAGGTAGGACAAAGTCTAACGGGTCAGCTAGTTTGCAATAAATAAAATGTTGACGTCATAATAAAGAAAATAAAACACATTTTATAATAAACAATTTTACTACAATAGATATTTAAATCTGAAAAATGTGAACATTTTTAATAAATGAAAAAAACTAAATTTTTTATAAACAATTACCTCAAATTTTGTAAAAAACCCAACAACAAATAATATGTCCCCTTTAAAGTCGAAAAATACGAAAAGTAGTCAACTTTGGAAGTAGTTCTAAAATATATTCAATTGTCCAGGCAATATCACACGTGGTATTGGTGAGACACCGGTGTTGGAAAATGTGTGCCAATATTGAACCTTTAGATGGGACCACCTGAAGCCTAGTCATGTGCAACATTTCCATGAAATACATTTGCATATGGATTTTTTGATTCAAATAAATATTTCATTCATTTGGGTGATTAAGAAAATCGCTCTACAACCTATTTTTAGAGTCACCCACGGTTTTCCCAGACAGATAGTATGTTTTGTGTTTGGTAATTTTTAAATTCATGTCTCAATCGTATTAAATGACACTCCAACCACATTTTAATAAGTTCAATAGATTTATCACAAAACTATCTACACTTATGTCCGCCACTGTAAGTGATGTGACCACATATGATCGTACATATACACAAATGTACGTACGATTACACTGATAACAATGTATGTCTATTCTAAAGGGTGTTCCGAGAAATGCTAATTTTTAACCCGACAGAAATACTATAGCGTATCTCAAACTCGATATCGTCAAGCAAATGGGAAAAAAAACAGAAAATCGACAAAAGCATTTACACAAACACACGCACACATTCATTCAATAGTGTATCTAAAGCGTTTGGGTCTTTAAGTTTCATTCAATGAAATCAGTTGGAGTTTTGCAGTGAACTGACGCAGTTCAGTTGACACATCGAGTGCATTACAAATAGAAACGAACCAAAACAAAAAACACACGGTAACATTCCGCTTTATTTGAAAATCGCAAAATCTACAATCCTGGAGATTGCGTGTAACTGTAATGAGAATCTAAAAAAAATACTTGCAACATTTTGTGGCATAGTGCGTGTAAACAAATAAAGAGAAAAGCTCACATTGCATGTTGAACGGGCATTGTCGCAGTTGCTGTCGTTGTTGTCTTCGTCTAATATATATTTGTGGCACAAACGAAATTGAAACAGATGAAAAAAAACTGGAAAAAATGTCATAAAAATCGAAAACATTTCCGCATTGCATCTTGTTGCATTTTTTTTCTTTTTATGGCGTCATGGATGTTTGTGAAGTGATGTCATGACAAACGTCCAATAAGAATGCTAGTAAAAATATAAAATGTAAAGATTTTAAAATTAATAACGTAGGTCTAATTTGTGGTCTTGAGAGTGTCGCCTTTTTGGCATAAGAACATATATAAAAATTAAGAACAATAACAGATTTTTAAAAAAAAAATCGGGAATATTTTTTTTGGATTTTTAGGAATTTTCTGAGAAAATTACTTACTCCTACGTAGATGAAGTTTGGGATCCTTAGTAAGGGAAATAAAAAGATTTTTTTTTAATCGCCTTATTAAAAATTTACAAGTTTGAACTTTTTCAAAAACCAACTAAAAGTATTTGCCCAAAGAAGAGGATGATCTACCAATATTCGTAGCTTTGGTAACGACATAAATTTTATTTGGGTTATTTTACTTTTGAAATTTTTAGGCCATACAACTTTTTGTTTATAAATTTTCCATTAGCGGGTCTGACCAGAAATTCTTAAAATAAAAACAATTTGAAGTCAACACCAAACGTTGGCGACCTCTAATTTTTTTTAAGAAATCGTTTTCTTATTTTCCTTATTAAGGATCACCAACTCTTTCCGAGTGTGACTTTCTTTAAGTAGAAAACTTTAAATTAGACACAAAAAATATATATGTATATAAAAAATGTTGATATCTCTCCCTGTTCTTGAGATATTGACATTTTGATTTTGGAAATTTTAACCTTCAACTACCGATACCAACAAAAGAAGAAGATATACAAAAAAAATTAAAATTTTTTTTTTCTTACAAAAAAAATTGTAAAATCAAGAAACTTGTTTGCTCTTACAAAAGTTTTGCAAATGTTAAAAATTCTCAAGGCAACCTTTGGTTTTTTAACTGCCTGTTTCCATAAAACGAATTTGTTCGGTCGTTACATATTGTCAAAATTTAAGGCGCAATAAAATGGATGTTTGTCAGTAATGAGAGCTTATTCTTTTGAGATTGTGCTACAGATGTCCATATCTAACATGTAACTGAGAACCAGAATTGAATAATGTCTGAAGACTATTTTATAACGCTTCCAATATTGACGATTCGTTTTATGAAAACAGGCAGTAAATGTCTAAATTATCGTCTTTTTTCATCGTTGACTCTATTAACGCTAGATTACAGATCCCTAATGACGCCAAGCATCCCCAGATCATAACGGAATTGGATCAATATCCCGTGCTAAAACTAAAAACCATGAAAATTCTCCTCTTAGGCTCGAAATTTGTATTTTCATCAATATATTTTGGACTTGGCATCTGTCAACTCTAGTGGTATTAGAATAAAAGTTCTTCTCGGATCCTTGAAATTTTATGTTTCTGTATTGAAATATTTTAAACGTAACACCTGGTTGTAAATGGTGTTTTTTATTTGGGTATAGAACTTTAAGTTGTCATCACTTTTTTAACTGGTGGCCATTTTGTCAGCTGTCAAGTGATTAATATTTAGTTTGGTTTGCCATTTCATCATGAACAGGTTGAAAAAAGAACAACGCTTGCAAATCGTGCAAATTTATTTCGAAAGTAATGGTGCAGTTCGCGAAGTTCACCGCAAGCTCCGTCCATTTTATGCCATTACATCCACAAAAACTGACTGTTTGGTGTGCTCTATGGGCTGGTGGAGTCATTGGGCCATACTTCTTCCGAAATAATGCTGGAGAGTCAGTTACCGTTAATGGAGACCGGTATAGAGCCATGATAACCGACTATTTTGTTCCCGAATTGGATGGCATGAATGTGGATGAGTTGTGGTTCCAACAAGTGGTTGAAAATTGGACCTGTAGAATTGGCTTTATTCGAGCCAGCCGCGGCGGCCACATGCCCGAAATCATATTTAAACATTAATGGCATAAAATTATCCTTCCAATAAAGCCAAATTGATGGACATTAAAACGATTTTCTTGTGTTTTATTTCAATTCGAAGTTCTATACCTCAATAAAAAACACCCTTTATTAGCAATTGGCTATTCCTTAACAGCTCAGCTGATTACCTCTCTCCCTCTTTTACCATAATTGTATGTGTGCTTCAAATATTATTCAATGTTCATGCCACCGTATACGGCTGCCTGTTGCCCGCAATCCGCATTACATTGCCGCATATGTCCACATGCCACAAAACCCCGCCGACAACAACGACAGCTTATTTTGCTGCAAATGAAAGTGCAAGTAATTTTTTCGTTTTTCTGGCTCTTTTCATGCAACATGTTTGGTTGCTGAATTACAAGTCATAATATTTATGTATTTATGTGGGGTTGCAACTACTTTGGCAGAAAGTGTACGTCGTTTCTTGTGTCAGTGTCTCAGTGGTTCGTGACCGTCGTCTAGCGGAAGAGATTGTAGAAGGAAGCTTTATAAGTTCAAAGAAAGTTGAAAATAAATCAAACATTTTCATAGATATCTTACAAACCAAATTCGACGAAAAAAAGCAGCAATAAAACAGGAGCTATGGACGATCAGGATATTATGACGCCGTAAGTATCGTATAACTACTACTGTATACTATGATTTATTCCGTGAAATATAAACAAACGATTTGTAATCAATTCAATTAATCGCTGATTGTGGAGTGTGCAATTTGTTATGTGTCTGTCCATTAGGGTGGAGTGAAAACATGCTTTTTTTTTTAATTTGAAAAAGTTAACCTCGGAAAGAGATGTAGTCTGGGGTCCTAATAAGGGGAAAAATAAAGAAAAAAATTTTAAAAAATGTTTAGGGGTCGCGCCTCTCCCTCGAAATTTGGAAATTATCGCTATTTTGGCGTTGATTTTAGAAAAATCCTAAAAATTAACGACTTAACTTATTCGAAATTTAAAGTTTGAGCTTGTTCAGTGCCCAAACAAAAGTATTTGAGGCAAATATGAGGATAATCGACTAATATTTGTAGCTTTGGTGGCGATTTCATTGTTCAGTCAATTTTCTGAAGAAGGGACGATTTGACTTATTTTACTTTTTGAAATTTTTGAACAATGAGAAAATTTTTTTTAAATTTGTTCATGCCCTTATTTCATTGTTTACGCTATTTCAAACATTTATTGACATAAAACTTTTTAGGATTTTTCTAAAATCAACGTCAAAATAGCGATAATTTCCAAATTTCGAGGGAGTGGCGCGACCCCTAAAAATTTTTTAAAATTTTTTTCTTTATTTTTCCCCTCATTAGGACCCCAGACTACATCTCTTTCCGAGGTTAACTTTTTTTTTTTGAGTTTCACTCCACCCTACTGTCCATGTTTATGAAGTGGTTAAAATCAGGTGTGTGTGAGTAAATACAATTTTCGTATTTAAAAGTCATGTTATGATCTAAAATTATATCTCTATAGATGGTAAATTTAATCTACACCCTTTCGAGCTAACTGGGCATGTACATTTAATGTCAACCGGAAGTGTCCCTAAAAGCCGGGCAGCCTGTATTGTAGTAATGTAGTATTTCATATGAAAGACAGACACTTGGAGAATGATATAGATATCTTCCATGGGAAATAGGATGTCCGGCAAAATGTAAAATACTAAATATATTCACTTTATTTTCAACTTAAGCATCGTAGTGAATAACCGCTATATATCTTTGATGTTCTACAGGGTCCGCCAGATAACTTTTTTTTTTTGAAAATTCTATAAAAAAAAACTACGGGATATTTTTCAAATTTCTTTTTTTATTTGAAAGGTCAATCCTTCCGGTTAATAATTGAAAATAACTTCATCAGCTCCATATGGAATTTGGAATTTTGTTCCATATGTCGATATATATCTGAAAATCAGATTTGAATGATGTCTGAAACCCATTTTATAATACTTCCAATATGAACCATTTGTAACGAACGAATAAATTCGTTTTATGGAAACAGGCAGTAACTTTTTTTTTATTTTTCATCAAATGTACTTGCAATTTTTATATAATCTGTATTAGAAAGCGCCTTTCGCAAAATAATGAGTTAGAGACTTTTTACATTAAGGTAACGAAATTCAAAAATGGATGGAATTGGATTCTGGACCACTGTGCGCACTTAGAAATTGATTTTCTCTATTCCTGAGTCAATTACTTAAAAGAAATTTTGAAACAAAAACAAATCATCACCAGATTCCAACATTTTGGCAGAGAATTCCAAAAGAAGCGGCCTGAAATTGTTCGGATGGTTAAAGCAGAAATGAGTATTTTTTATTAAAGATATTTTAATTAATTAATTATTTAATAATATAGTGTTATCTATTTCTTAAGAAACCATCTAATATAGATTTATTGGCCTTATAGGCTTTGTATATTACAATGACATGAATCATTTTTTTTTTTTTCATTTTATAGTTTTTAACTTTTATCTACAAAGCGTTATCATTTTATTGACATTTCTAAATGCATTCAGAGAAATGGTTGGTAGATTGTGTAAAGGGTACATATGAACATATGTATTTTGAATGACTCACACACGAGTTTGTTTGGTGACATGTCTGTTTGGTGTCATGACTGCAGTTACTTTGTTTTTAAAGGGGCATATAGACACATCAAATGGTTGGACAAACTCGGCATATGTATTGGTAAAATACTTT
This sequence comes from Hydrotaea cyrtoneurina, assembly GCA_958296145.1. Classification (NCBI taxonomy): domain Eukaryota; kingdom Metazoa; phylum Arthropoda; class Insecta; order Diptera; family Muscidae; genus Hydrotaea; species Hydrotaea cyrtoneurina. The sequence continues at coordinate 41,158,467 of OY282514.1, read as the reverse complement.
TTGCTTTGCATACAGACATCCCAGTAAAAAATATATGGATTAATCCATAATCGAGCAATAAAGGAGTAATGATGTGTCCATCCATTTGGAGTAATAAGCGAGGTGTCGAAACGTTTTTTTAGGTTTTGTTGTTGATGCCTCGCTTGATACTCCAAATGGATCAATGAGGGATGTATCAGTGCTTTGTTGATGTTTTTGACATAACTGTTAATTTTTGATGTTTTCGTTTTATTTGTCTATTTAGTCAGTTTACTCGTAGTCTTAAAAAGAAAAAAGAAGTGTTCTTAAAAAAACGCGAAAAGGTACGGGTATATTAACAAATTGTGGAAAATGTGTGAAAATATAGTTTCTAAGCGTCATTTAAGACGACTAGTTAAAAAAGAAATTGAAAAATTCTCAAATTGTAATCGGGAGACTTTAAGTGGCATCGGCCCCTAACAAAGTCGATGAATTATCAAAGGAAGATAGCCAAACGGAAAACATTGGTGTTCATAATGATACCAATTCAAACAATATCAGTGGAAAAAGCCAAAATTTTGATCAGAAGCTTGCTTGTTGGGTAATTAAAAATCGCGTTTCGAACGAATGCTGTAATTCACTACTCAACATTTTAAAAAGTGAAGGTATGGACGTTCCACTATGCAGAGAAACATTGCTGAAAGCAGTGTATGCATTTACGCCCAACTTGTAGGATCTTAAAATTTTCCCAATTAATTCTTTGGAGGAATTAAATTCGGCTGAACATCTGATTGAAACCGAGCCGGATTCAGAAGTGGTAAGACTCAGTTTTTTTATTTAATCAGTTAAACAGATATTCAAAATTCTTTGTTTTTTATTTTAATTAATTTCAGATTTCGTATATTAAATTCAAGTTTGACAAAATTAAAATTGAAAAAGCACTACGCAAAATGATCGGCGAAAATATTTTGCTAAAATTAAATTGGGATGGATCAAAAAATATGATAGCCTTAAACAAATACAAATTGTTTAACTTTTATTATTTTGGTAATCACTGAATTTTTAATATCATGTCTTAAATAATATATTACCTTTTCTTTTAATTTTTTGCAGAAGCACTTAAAGACACGTATCCGACATACCCGGAATATGAAAAATCGTTCAAGCTAGCATTTCGTAAGTGCAAGGCAACTGTTTACCGACAAACATACAGTGCAACTTCGATAATCCGGACACATATAGTTTTAGGCTCGGTCGGATTATCGAGGCATCCGGACTATAGTAGGTCAAAAATTTTTGAAATAATCTAAGTGAATTAAAACATGAATTTCCTCTGTTCTTGCAGATACGTACATATATTTATTCAAAAACAAAAATAATACTAAATAGAATACATATTTTTATGTGTATACACTTATGTTCATATGAATATACATACTATGGTTTATTAAAAAACGAAGTTATTTTGTGCTGACTAACTTTGTTGAGGTGGTTAATTTTGGCTTTTTCTTCTAGCCTCTTCAACAAGAGAATATCCTGTATATCCAAATTATTCTCCTCAGCCCACTGAATGCAAAGTGCAAATGATTTCTTTGCATCTGCATTAGAGATCTTTGTTTTTACATCCATTACCATCAAGTCGTCTTCAGAGTCTGTAAGCAAAACTGACGAATTATTTGGTTTAGCATGTTGTATTATTTCTTCGTCTGAAAAATCCAATGAACATTCATTCAGTGATGTCATTACTGAAATGCATAGCTCGAATCATATTTTGGATTGATTATAACAAAACATGAGAGCGTAAAAAAAAATTGTCCGGATTGTTGAGGTAAAAATTTTAAATTGTCCGAAATGTCGAAGCGTCCGAATTATTGGAGTGACCGGATTGGCGCATGTCCGGACTATCGAAGTTGCACTGTACTCCTTAAAAACTATGACCTCATCGAATAAAACATAAACAATGATAGCAATTAAAAAATAAAATAAATGAATTGTTCCTTGCTTTTAAAAAAAAAATAAAAAAAAAATGTATACCTGAATAAGGAAAAACTGTTAACTCCTTTTATGATCTTTTAGGAGAAAAAAACGATTACTCCCTTTATGCTCTTTTAGGAGACAAAAACGATTACTCCCTTTATGCTCTTTTAGGAGACAAAAACGATTACTCCTTTTATGCTCTTTCAGGAAATAAAAAAGATTACTCCCCTTGTCCTCCTTTTCAAGACTAAAGGGAGTACTCTTTTTATACTCCATAAGGAGCTCAAAAGGATTGCTCGCCTCTGCGGACATGCTGTGTAAAAAAGGAGTACAAAATGCATGAGACTCGGAGTTTTATGGAGTAATCCATTGTAAACACGTTTGGTTTCTTATCGGCTGATTGTTATTTAATTTTTTGCCTCGTTACTATCCATTTAAAAATGCGTAATGTTTGATCAAACAGTCAATTGCGGTACAGACACATCAACGTTGACGCCTCGTTTGAAGAAAAATCAAATCGTTTTGATATTGCTTCAAACAACACACAGATGTATACATGTGACGTTTCTCACTCACACACTCTCAATGTTTGCCAAACCGTTGATGTGTCTATATGCCCCTTAAGACTATAGAAAAACAGCTTGGCCCCGTGAATCAACTTGGCCTCGTACGTCACAAATGAAAACAATTTCTCTGATAGTAAATAAAATATGGAATTCAAAATGTTCTCGATCAGAAACCATCGGAGACTGGACTTAACGCCATACGGACATACCGCCCAACAAAACACACGAACATAAGGCCTAATTTTCTTTTTGGTGTTACGACCGCCCGCAAAGAGGTCACAACACATAAAGACCAATGAAGTGTCGGACATACCGCCCAATTTTTTCATGGACCATATATCGATTGTTTTTTTATAATATGTTATTTTGTTTAAATTGAGGAACTTTGAAGTTTGCCAAATTTATTTGAAACTGCATTCGATCAATGAAATTTTTTTGTTCTTTCAGTTATATTTTTTTAATTGAATTATAAACTTTTTTTTGTTATGATAATATGATTTTTTCACTTAATATGTATTAGTAATGTTGTTGTGAAGTAGGTTAAAAGGTAACTAGTGGCGGTTTCTTGGTAGCTAGCAAGGTAACAGGTGTTGAACCACTTACATTCCCTGGCCGGGTACGACATTATTAACCCATCGTTCCTTTAATAGAACACTATACGCTAACAAATCGGAAGTATTCCATTGTGTTCATTTTACTCAGTTTTGTTTATGTCTTTAGTAGTTTTGTCTATGTTTTGAGCTCCAGACCGGTCGGCAACTGAATCCAGTTCCTCAAAACGGCGGACTGAGCTTATAAACATGAAAGATGTGGGCCTGTTCTTTAGTTTTTAATTGAAGAACTCTACACAAATATTTATGTTGCTTTCATTTTTATTTTTTAATATTTATGATCTTACCAAATTATTGTTCGATCGAATAGCGTCCAGTTTTGACGAAAACACTTCAGTGTAATCACAATATTTTGTATTAATCTTAATTTTATATTAGTCTTATGGAAATATTTCAAGATTTTAAGAATTTTTATTGAGCCTTTTCAAATCATGTTGTTATAGAGATAAAGCTACGTATTTTAAAAGAGAACTTAAGGCTATAATGTAACATCTTAATTAGATAAATAAAGGACCACACAGCACCCTGCTTTTAAAATAATAAATTGAAAGTCCTTGCTCCCGGGACAACAATTACATGAGAGTAGGAATATCATTTAAGCTTAAGAAGAAATATATATTGTTTGTCGTGTGAGCAAAATCAACAGCGTAGAGTGTACGACTCAACAACGTTTACTTGTTTGGCAGAATAAATACTTAGAAGCGTATTAATTACATATGCCGTTTAGACACGCATACAAATCGTTTAATTTTAAACTTACGTGAATGAATCTTAAATACAAATAAATAATGAGTTTTTTTACGAGATTCGTGGATTAATTGATTTTAATGTGTCGTTAGTGTAACGTGATTTATGTTCTATTTGTGATATTTTTGTAAATCTAATACTAATTTATACTACTAAAGGGTGTTTTTGTTTTGTTTGCCGCATAAGAACTATCGTTATCGATAACTATGGTTTGCCAGCTAATAGTGTCAAACTGTGTTGCATTTCTGCTCAGAAAGGTTTGGCAAGTCAGCATAAATCGTTTACCGCCAGAACAACAACGTTTTGTGGAAATTTACTTTGAAAACAAAAAAATTAATCTTTTCGCGAAGTTTATGGTCCTTATTTCTTTCGAAATGAGACAGGAGCTGCCATTATGGTGAATTCCGAGCGCTATCGAGCCATGCTGACTGAGTTTTTGTTAATCAGCTAACGACATTTGGTTCGGCAAATGTCGATTTATTGCAAAATAAATTTGGTAGCAACTTTATTTCCAGAAGTTGTCCTGTTCACTGGCTCCCTCTTTCGCGCGATTTAACGCCTCTGGATTACTTTTCAGGTGCCTATGTTAAGTCAGTCGAAGTCTCTTCAAACATTGTAAGCCAATATTCAAGCCACCATTTACGCCATACGGCCAGTTGTTTGGGAAAAAGTAGTAAAAATTGGACAGATAGAATGGATCATGTAACTCGTATTCACAGCCGACATATGTCGTAAATCATATTTAAAAAATAAATGCCAAAGAATTACCGAACAGTTTTGAAAAAAAATTGTCATTCCAACAATATTTATGTTCTCAAACTCATACAAAACACCCTATATTTTGAGAATTAAAAATAGACAGTTGTTTCGTTCGTTTCTGAAAAACTTTACATTCTCCTAAGCACTCATAGGTCAGATGAAACCATCCGTTATAGCATTTGTATGTAAAATGAATAGGTCTGGATTTTCAGATAGCTCCCACATTAGGAAAAGAAGCATGAACTACGAACAGTATTACAGCTTAGAATTTTGAAAACGTCGAATACAAAGTATATTTTTTTTTAAAAAAAAAAACGTCTAAAAAATACAACATGAAAACTAACAATTCAAACAATGTGAACAAATTAAAAACCATCCATGGTTAAACCATATTTTTATATACACTTCATAAACTATTTTTTTTTTTGAAACTACGTATTTTACTTTTCTACAACATCACTACTTGAAGTGTTCTCGTGAATAACGTTGTACCAATTTTTTGGCAACTGTTTTTTTATGAAATCATTTTAGAAACAATAGTTCTGAAGTAATAGTTTTCAAAATTATGTCGCTTACAACGCGAGAACGCTTCATTTGACATTCAGTTGTCAATTTTGCTATATAGCAAATTTTGTGCAGATAAAATAGACTTACATGTTTTACTTTTAATCTAGTATTAATCCTATTTTAGAAACAAAACGTTTGGCGCACGCCCTTCTTTGAAACTAATTAAATTAAGTATTGATGAATGTCATTGCGGTCGTATAGTTAAGGTCAATGGAGACCAGTACTTAGAGATGTTCTTTAGAGAATGCCAAAATAGAAGCTCTCTCAACTCTGTGTGTTTCCACAAGATGGTGCAACTTGACACAAAGCCAATATATGAAACTCTACATTTTACAATTTAGTGAAGGCGACTTCTGGTACCTTCTTTGGTCGAACCTACATGACTAGCTTTCCCATACATACATTATACGGAAACTTGCAGACTATTGTCTACAGATTTTAAAATTCTCATAAACACTGACATCGCTTGGACAGCCATTATATAAAACCACCACGCTCCAGAAATAATTGTTTGACGAATTATGTAATTTGTGTGTGGTACACATTTTTAATATCAGTTTTCTGTGTTTCCAATTATTTCAGCACTAATCCCCTTTCAAAGCGTATATTCGATATTATCCAAGATGTAGCCGATTTAATCTTTCTATTCATTCAAATGACATTGGAAATATTCAAAGCGTCCGTTGAAATGTTTATAAAGAAACCACAGAAGGATGTCAGCGGAGAAATTGTATTGGTAAGTAAGAAAAAAGCTCAAATTAAACTATGCAAGAGACATTTTGTCCAATTCGAAAAAAAATATTAAAAAAATTGTTATGGACACTTTTTTTTTAAAGTATGGTTTCTTTAAAATTGTCCTTTTCGTCAGATGTCCTGATTATTTTGACTATAATTTTGGAAGGAATCGCCCGAGCTGTAAGCAAAAAATTAAGTAGAGGCAATAAAAAAAAGTGTTTTTTAGGAGACACAAAAAAAATCATAAACAATTTAACAAAAATTCTAAACTAACATAAGTTTTATATAAAAGCAATGGATAAAGAGCAGTAAGCAAAAATAATAAAAAAAAAGAACTGTATTTTGGTAGACGCAAAAAATTCTTTTTTAGGAGACACAACTTTTTTTTATTTTATTTCCAATTATATTGACCAGCACCATATTGAATAACAAATACTACACTTGAAAGATATCTATGGATTAATGTAGAAGTTACGGTACTTTTTGTAAAAGTAACACAATTTAACTTGTCCTCTGCTTTTTTTTGTATAGATTTCGTCATAATACTCCCACGGAAATTGTTGTAATTTTACAAAATGGGCCATAACTTTCACATTTATCCAAAGATATCTCTCGGCCAGTTTTCTTCAGTCGGATATATAAAATTTAGAATTGTTTTGAATTTTTTTTTGTGCCAACATAAAACTTATGTCTTTATATAAAAATCATATCCACTAGATTTTAGCTCATTTCTTTATCTTTAATAACACCTCCGATCAAACAATACAATATATGTACATAACAATATTGTATTGTTTGATCGGGGAAGTCTCCTTCCAAAATCATAGTCAAAATAATAGAGGAACATCCGAAGAAAATGACAATTAAGGACTGTGCAAGAATAATAGTGCCGTCAACATGGTCTAATACATATAACCTTAATCGGCCAGTAATTATTTACAAATGTGGAGTATCAGCAAAAAGTGCGTGAACGGATCGTTGGAAATTTTCTCCAAAATGAGGAAAGGGTCATATAAAACAATAGCTAAGAAGTGTATTCATAAATAGTGTTTCAACAGTTAAAAAAAACATACAAGGAGCTCCTGACCATCAATAAAAAGTCTGTTAGCGCCATAACAAATTGGATTTCCGATCCCTGTTTCAAAGGAACAATTCGTTCGTAACGACTTGCACAATAAATACTGAAGTATAGATAGAATAATGCTTACAAAGGTGACTACTTCTATTTTTAAGAAAATATGAAGTTTCCACAATTCTATGGAAACTTGTCAGGCGTCTTGTCACTACAGCATCAAACAATACAGTGGTATCAAAGGAATAATGTAGTATTTGCTTCAAAGGAGTCTAATACACCTAACTGCCCAGAACTCCGTCTAATCGAAAGATTGGATAAACGGTGTTTGCGGATTTTATGAAACTGGAAACTCACGAAAGATAACTTTTTAGTTTCCATAAACATTTTTTGTTGCATAGTGTTATAGATCGAACACGGGACAGTCGCCCATTAAAACATAGTACATGTCATAATTTAAAGTCACTTATTGATTAAACTTCTACCCATAGCGATTGCGCCTCATGTTCAGTATGCCAGTATACATTTAAATCTGGAGAATGGCATATAAGATTATTTTGGATTTTTTTTTAAATTGGTTATTGAATGCAAGTTAGATGGGTGACAAGTCCCTTGTTGTATGGAACTAAAAATGGATGTAGCTTTTCAGCTATGCTTTATGAAAACACAGAGTGAACTTTCGCTCAAACTTAATACGAATTTTATGGCTGATTTAGGATATCCTTCTTTTAGATCACAGGAACTGGTCATGGAATGGGTCGTGAATTGGCTTTACAGTATGCTGCCCTTTACAGTACCGTCATATGCGTCGACATCAATGAGAAAAACAACGAAGAGACTCTCAATAATGCAAGGAAACTGAACAAGGGCGTCGTTCACACTTACACGTAAGAATTTATATATGCAAGGAATGATTTTTACAAAAATTCGCTAATTCTTTCTTTTTTCTAAAAAATATTTCGGCAGCTGCGATGTTTCAAAACGGGAGGACGTGCTGAATTTGGCCGAGAAGATCAAACGAGAAGTTGGACTTGTTTCGGTCTTAATCAATAATGCGGGCATAATGCCTACAAAACTCTTGGAAAATCAAACGGAAACGGACATAAGAAGAACCTATGAAATCAATGTATTATCTCACTTTTGGACACTGGAGGCTTTCTTGCCGCACATGAAGGAACAGAATCGTGGTCATATTATCGCAATGTCTTCCATGACAGGCATCGTTGCTGTGCCCGAGTTAGTGCCATATTCCGGTTCGAAGTTTGCCGTCCGAGGTATAATGGAGGCATTATACCATGAAATCCGTGCTGGACCCTATAAAGATTTGGTTAGTGATGGTCTTGTTTGCATTTTACTTATTTCACGTTTTTTTTTTCATAATTTCAGATAAAACTTACCGTAATTTATCCCTATGCCGTCGATACCGGTTTATGTGACGGCGTTAAGTCCAGATTCCCATCGGTGTTGGGGATGTTGGATCCCAAGCATGTAGTTGAGAAATTGATCGAAGCTCATCGTTCGGACGCCACCAACGTATCGGTGCCATCGTATATGCTGTATATAAACAATTGGTCCCGTCTGCTTCCATATAAATGTGGTCTACTTATATACGATTACATGAATTGTTCCGTTGTTGCAAAAAAGTAGTTTAATGTCGTGTTAGTTTGAATTGGATTTGTGGGTCATTCATTAACTGGTGACTCGTTGAGGAATACTGCAATTGACTTTTGTATTTAGTATGTGGGTATGTTAGAAATTTCTGTAATGCTAGTTTGTAAACCTTGGTACTGTACTCTATGATAAGAAGATAAAATAAAGACTTTTGTACACGAAAGAACTATTCCTAAGAACGCATTTACCTCAATTTACTATAGATATTTGCGAGGATAAAGATTCAAATCAAATACATACATATGTATTTGTTTGAAATATTGCACAAAACCGAAATGATATGGTGAAGGGGATAAAATCCGTAAAAAAAAATGGTTTGGTTGCTTGTGTGACACATAGAAAGTAAACGTTGTCCAGATTAATATTATCCAACTCAGATCATAAAAAATCATTAATCATCTCTCGAAGGCGCAATCCACCGTAACTGTTGATCCAACCTCATTTTCGGAAAAGTAAGGTCCATGACTCCGCCTGAACATAAACCGTACCAAACAGTCACACGTTGAGGATGGAGAGGCTTCTCAACAATAACTCTTGGGTCTTCCGAGCCCCAGATACGACAATTTTGCTTGTTGACGTAGCCACCGTGGTGGAAATGGGCCTTATCAGTCAAGATGATTTTTCGATGGAATTCCGGATCATTTTCATGTATTTCAAGAACCCAATCAGCAAAGCCGACGTTATTGATAATAGGCCGGCTTGAGTTCTTGTGCTAACTGAACTTTATAAGCCTTAAGACCCAAGTCTTTATGCAAAATACGGTGTAATGACGTTTGTGGAATGCCCAATTCCAACGAACGACGAGGAATGGACTTACCTGGATTTTCTTCAACACTTTGGGCAACAGCAGGAATATTCTCAGTGGTTCTTGAGCGCGGTGCGCGGGTTTTATTCTTCACAGCACTAACTTGTCCCAACAGCGCGAATTTTCCACCAATTTCTGTATTGCGGTCCGACAAGATGCTTCAGGACGACCCAAAAATGCTTTAGTGCCGTGCCTGCAGGATTTTGAGTGAATTTTGTAGTGAATTTTAATAATTTCAAAAGTGACAGCACCGAAATACCGGGTGTTTCAAACTAACACCTTTTGTTGGAAAATGATTTAGATTATTGTACGAGAAGTGTGATTTGAATTTGGATAAATCGCGTTTTCGAGATATCGGTAAAATAATGAGGTTTCCAGATGAACTAAACAAACACTGATATCTCGTAAACCACAAGAGATACAGAATACGCTAATGTATAAAGAATTCCGTTACGGACTAAGTTATGCAAAGACTTCATTAACCCTCTAACTGGGAAGACCGCCATAAGGCGGAGAGAGTACACTGAAACTAAAATATCAATTTCAAAAGCTTTTTATTCCTACAGAATTCATCGTTTTCAAAGCAAAATACGATTATGTGACATGTCTGATAGTATGCATGGAAATGGTACGAATGTTGACATGTTACCAATAAATATTATAAACGATTTTGTATTCCAAAAAGAGACACAACTATTGTATCAATAAAACGTGTGTTTCTCAACTATCACTTGATTGTCAATTGTATTTGCTATAATATTTAAATAGTTTATAACAGCAATTTTACTATGTTTAACGACGACATCCGCGTCGGCATGTTGCTGCAATTTCGTTCTGGCTATGGAGTTATTCCACAAGTCGACTAATTACTATCGCCCACTAGATGTCACATATGTATACATCTGTTGTCATTTAAATCAGATGTTCGGGACAGTACAGATACAAATCGGAAGAAGAAGAATTCATGACGGAAAATAATCATCTGTTTTTTTTTTGTTGTGAAACGTAAACAAAAGAAGTGATCTGTGTTTCAAGAGGCATAATTCCACAATTCTTCGCAATATTGTAATTTAAAGTTCTTTGTAAAGTACGACGAATATAACTCAGATCGATTGTGAAGCTTTGTCACAACAATGGCCTGTGAAGTGAAAACTTTTGGGAACTTACAAGATTTCCACAAAGTTCAGGAATACTTTGGATTGAGACATGGTAAGTTGTGGCAGAGATGGTTATTTGGAAACTATAATGTTCATGCTCTCATGTTCAGATGATAATTGGTTAAATGGCATTACGTATTCCATATCACCAACCGCGGAATTAATTGCTATGGCTCTGGGTGAAAAGTTGGCACTGTTAAGCGCATGCTGGGACACTAAAGCCCAACTGTCGACGTATACATTAAGCTGGTGCGGGGAATTGGAGGATCCGAATCAAATTGTCACATCTGTGCTGTGTCTACCTTTATTTGGTCGTTCGGTTAGTTCCGGTGCTGAATGGACATGTGTGGCGTTGGGTCTAAATTCCGGTATGGTCGTATTTTATACGGATTCAGGAATCAAATTATATTCTCAAAGGTGAGTTGTATTTAGCGTTTATTTTGTACGTGGACAATTGTTCTATTTAGAACATTTTCAAAAATGCTCCTTTGCATAAAAAGTTGGCAGATGATGGAAAATTTTAGCAAGTTTGGCTACCGTTATTGCTAAAATACCATTATCCTAATCAAACCCCTTTCAAATTGAATACCGTTACCGAAACCACGAAAAAATACCCTTATTCATTATCCATAACATGTCCCGTATCTCTTTTTTTACCGGTATTGCACCGGTATTATTGTAATATTTTTTAATTTTGTTTTCTTTATTAAATGTTACATCGTATATTTTCGAAAAACACATAGGAAAACTTGCAAAATTTGCAAGCGATTGCTTACAAAATTGTTGTTGCCAGTGTCGTGCTCATTTCCCACCCGCCGTTATCGGTCGGAATTTTTTTTAATATTAATGCCTGCCGATAAGTGCTGCATGTCAAAATAAGTCCAGAACATAATATGAAGTTTCCATAGAACTGATACCCTTACGCTATTTCGGATAAAACCTTAGAGAGAAGATTTCGGACACCTCTGCAAAAAAAAAGTTTATTTTAAACTATTAAAAAAAGAAGATCACTTTGTTCTCTAACAAGAAAAGTTGCCGTTCGGTGCCTGTTTTAAACAGCAAGTCCCTGTCACTGAGTATGCTTGTATTTCTAATCAAAAGTAATAGTTCTTTAAATGGGGCGATGAACTTTATTATTATCAAACTCTACAATAATTACAAAAAAAAATAAGCAATAGAAGAAAATTAATATTATAAATAATGGGTTTGAACTCGGCACCATCTGACCCACATGATTTTTAATATCTGTTCAAAATCCACAAGTTATGATGGGAACTGCATTTGCAACATAAAAGTATGCAACGCTAATGTAAAAATGACAAATTGAATATGAGTACAGAATTTAGACTAATAAGTGGCAAAAGAATAAAATGGCATTATCAAGGTTTTTGGCGATATTCCGTTTTGTTTTTTTCAATAATTATATGTCGGTGTTATGCTGAATATACCAGCATGGTTGCTTTGCAACCTGTTGTAGAATTACAATTAAATGTTTACATAATCACTTCGATTCTTAGTTTACACATTTGCTTTTCTTACTCCTTTATAGATATCACGACAATGATGTGCTATCAATAAAAGCTTATACGCCGCCCAAACATTCCGAAGCTGAAGCGTTTATATACGTCGTATATGATAATTGCGTCTGCATCTTGAAAGGCTCCGATGTTGTGCCGCATCTTAACAATTTACGCCAAAATATCAATCGGACAATGGGTCGTAGCATAAATAATTCAGCAAGCATAAATTCATTTACCGAAATCGCAGATCTCTTGACCTATCAAAAATTTCAATTTCCCAGTAATCGCGAAACAATTATCAACGATGCTGTGGTAGATTCAACACAAATACCTCGAGTTTTCGATCACATTGCTGAACAATGTATATCGAATGGCTTTTATACCCGTGTTTCGTCAACAACAATGAAAAGTTCTACAATTGTTGGAGTGGGCGCTAAACCTTGTCTAGGTTATTTTTTGGCCGAGGAAGGCTACAAGACTACATCTATAAGTGAAGTGGCCAAGGATGTGATTGGCATGGCTTATCGTAATATTATGGGCAACTTATTTAATCGAGCTCCACCTACACCATCACCGGAAGAACAGCCATCCCTTTTGGTTGGCAAAGAATTGCAAATGCGTTCCAAATGTCAGTTCTTTGATGAAAAACGTGATGGTTACACAATTTCCATCGCTCCGAATGGTCGTTTGGCTGTAGTTATCGATGGCTTGGATAGAGTTTTGCTTGTGGATACACAAAGGTCAGTTATTTTGAGGGTGTGGAAAGGATACCGTGACGCACAATGTGCATTTGTGCCAGTTAAAGAGAAATCCCTTAAAGGGGTGAAAACTTCACGAAGAAGAACATTATTTTTGGTGATATACGCTCCACGTTTAGGTTGTTTAGAAATATGGCCTTTACAGCAGGGACCAAAAGTGGCAGCATTCACTGTTAGCAAGAATGGACTGCTTGCATACAGCACCCATGGACTGATGGGTAAGTTGGAAATATTATTATCGTGTATAATGTTTATTTACTTTTGAAATATTTAGGTCTAACACCGGATAGTAAAAATCGCACTCATGCCAATACATGTTTATTTCTCGATCCAAGTGATGCCAGCATCAAGGAAGTCCAAATACCATTCCACTTTGCTTTAAGCACCGCCAATTCAGCCACCTCCAAGGATATACATATCCTTAGGCGCCTAAAAAATCTCCTTCGCTCCACCGAATGCACAAAACTCGATATGGAAGAAATCTCCTCCATGGCAGCTGACTTCCAAACTATCGAAGTACGTCAACAATGTCTGGAAATGCTACTGAAAAGCAAACAACTACAGGTGCATGTTTTCCAAAGCATCATTAATGCCTTCGATGTGACCCTGCAACAACAGATTGACCAACCCGAAAAGTATCATATCAAAACTACAGAAGACTATCAACAATTTCAAATTACCGTGCGAAATTATAAACGCCTCTGTATGTTCTACATGGAAATGAAAGTGCCCCAGAAACGCGAATATGTGGAAACTCTGGAATTGGATGAAAGTGATTTGGTAATAATACAGCAGCTGGTTTTGCTCCTGAGCGACTCATATTTGTTGAAACAACAAATGTCTGAATTTGGATCAGACACAACAACTGCTCGGGGTGTTACATTTGGTTCAGAATTCGATGATGTCGGCGATTTTGTAGACTTTATTAATATATTTCAAGTGGACCAAGAGTCTCACATTCATTTGCATAAAGATAAGTCAAATAACTTTGGAGAAGTTAGCTCAAAACTGTTTAATCGATTCTTTACGCAAGGCCTATGTTTCGATCAATTTAAATTGGCTGCGGAAAAATCACTGATTCCACACCAAGATTTATTGGTCTTGGCTTTGTACTATTGGTTAGAGAAACCATTTATATATAAAAACTGGTAAGTTTTTGTAATTTCTCAACAGTTTGGCCACTATGGGCTCATTATTGCCGACCTTTGTATTTTTAGTGAGGAAGTCATTGCTGATATGTCTCGATTGGCTGAAATGATCAAATCGATCTGTGAATTGGCCGGCGATGTCGTCAATGATTATGCCTATAATGCCATTTCTCCCTGGTGGCAATATGTGAGAGAGTTGCTGTTGGATAGTCCAAAGTCCTTGGGTCTGCTGGTTGCCATCGTTTGTAAAACGGTGGCCATTTCAATACGTAGCGAATTTAAAGAGGTATTTTTATTTTAATCACTAAATAATTGAGTAAAGATGTGCAAAGTGTTAATACGGTTTGGTCCTTTCGATAAACAATATTTACTGCTTAGCGGGCAAATATTTATTGGCGAAACCATTTTAGGAAATGTCTTTGTTTTTCATAAAATATTTAAGTAATTTTTCTCAACATTTCCCATTTGGTTTCATGATTAAAAATGGAAAAGAGCTGCCACAAATATTTTGTAAAGATCTTATCATATAATCAGTTTGATAAAAATTTTCCTGGAAGAGATATTTTTTAATACCTTTAGCATAGGTAGTGTTCTAGGAGAGCTCTCACCTAGCTAAGAACCGTTACCCTCTTTAATCAGACGGTATATGACGATTTTTAATATTAAACAAAAAAACACGACTTGTTTTGAATGCATGCATTTCTAGGGTTCCTGTGATGAAGGTTCACAACACGAAGATGATAAATTTGAACGCATATCACACGATGAAGCTCAATGGGGCTTATTAATAGGTAAACTGGAAGACATTGCCATATTGGGAGCAATTTTGGAGTAAGTAATTACAATTTATCTACACACAAACAATTCCTATGTTTAATATCATCGATATTTAAATTTTTGCAGATATCCCATAATCAGTTTGGAACCAGTAATGCCCGAAATTCCCTACGACCAACCAGATTGCAGCTTAAAGTTTATTGTCAGCGGAGGCAAAGGTATCGTTACCGATCTAACAGCAAAATGGTTGTTGAATACCCGGATACATCCATCAAAGATTGTGGAAATTGATAAGGCCGAAGTTGTTGAAGAAAAAGGAGATAAAAGCCCAAAAAATAAAAATGATTCGCAAGAAGATATTGAATCTACGAGGTCATCTTTATACGACGAATCCTCTGAATTAGATACAGTTCTTATGAAACTATCCCTGCTGAGAAAACATTTCCCCTTCAGTTTAGAATCAGGTTCGCTGCTCAGCCTTATGACGTGGCATTACCTGATCTACTGGAGTAAAAATTTGACAAGTTTAGAACACTTTCGAGCGGCTATAGATTGTCTGGAACAATTTAGAATAGGCGATCATGCCTTAAAACATGGAATTTCCTGTATGCTTTGGCAGGCGGCCATTAAATTCCCCCTACGAAGTACGGCCAAACTGATACACAAGGTTGGCAGGCTACCCAAAGATAAGATGTGCCAACAGGATATAGAAATGTCAGCATCTTGTGTACCCGAGTTCTTGGAATTATGCTTATCATTCCTTCAACATTTGCAAGATTCGTTAAACCATGGACCATATGACCTAAAATTTGAAGTATCCTTGGCCGATGGTCAAACGCCTCTACAATTTTTGGCTTTACAGCAACATCATGCCATCAAGGAACAGCTAAAGTTACACTATGAACTATGTTCTGTTTTACAATTCATATCATTTTTCCAGTTGAAAATTTCCAAACCACTGACATTGGTATTTGATGCAATGAGTAACAAAGCATTCTTCGGTGACATCAATAAAGAGTTGAACTTTGTCCTGCCAGCACCTGATATGGTGCTGCAAAAACATCGCACCGAATTCTTGTCGAAAGCTATAACAGCCTCTATGGATTTAATAAGAGAAGATTTGGAAAAGTTGTTTGTGGCAGAACATACACAGTACATGGAGAAATTTTTGAAATTAGGCTTAAGTTGGTGTTTGGATATAAAAGCATTAAGACGGCGACAGGTTAGTAAGATACGAGAATACTATTATATCCCCCACCATAGATCCTCGCACGACTATTTTGTAGTGTCAATGTCCGTCAGTCTCTTCAATTAACGACATACGAAATGATCATGTAGACGGCTTGATAAGTTTGTAAGTGGGCTACAATGAATTAACTCTATGGTGGGAGTTATATATGTGTTAGCCCGTCCGGTTCCTACATTCTGTCTTTACTAATCTGAAATAATTTTTTTTCTCGCCATAAAAGATTGTTGATCTATATGCTCATGGTTTCGATGCAAATGCCGAACAGCTACTCAATGATGTAGCAGAAGATGCATTTATTGGTCATATGCTTCTGGAAATAGCTGGTCGTCGCTTGAATTTATATGCAAACTCATCCCAAAGTGCATTTTTGAAAGTTGCCTCGGTTGGACAACAGCTGCTAAATTATTTGGACAATCTTGTAAGTGTTGCTGGTGTTTATTATCCACAAACATAAACTCTTCTGGTACGCTCACTATTCTCCACATAGATAATTATTTATATTACTGAGTAATTCCAAAAATGTTCACCGCTTTTCCAAACCTGGCAAATTAGAAATGTCATTGTCGTGGGTTAACATTCGCTTTGCTTCAAGTTTACTTTAGAATATTTTTTTAATGAGTTATATTTTGATATTTACTAATCAATGAAAACCATTTTGCAGAGTAGAAAAACATACATACGTCCTGCATGGGGAATTAAAATGCATTGCAAAGACCTTCGTCACATTTTGCTTAATGTATTGCATTACTTTTTTCAGTGCAGCGCAATGAGTTAATTGGATTTATGATATATTGATCCACAACGCGCTATTATTTACCACAAGTCTTGTGTTTCGTTCGGTCGAGCATACGAGAAGTTAAAACGTAAACAAATCCCAGCTTGTACCTTGTAGACTGTAGGTGTGTTTCACCTATCCCCATGAATTAAAGTACTAAACTCAAGTCGATAAGTCCACTAAGCACTCAAAGCGAATTTTAACCTTAGAAATATTACTTGCATGTCGTGTAAAATTATAGAATATTATTTTTTGGAATTACTTACATATTCATTCCTTAATTCACTCAAATATATGTTCACATGCATACTTCATACAGTTCCTCACTTCAATACAATAGTAACCTCAGCCAAATTCGGTTTGACTTATACGATTTATATAATCTTGTTTTTTTATTCGCACAGCGCGATTCTCCCAGTAATAACAATTTACAAATTACTGCCTCCGAACCTCATGAAATCGATCTTATTGCCTTAACCAAATTAGTAAACCACACAGTTGTGTATCTTCCTGGAAAGGAACAACAATATGTCCGTATCGCTGCCCAGATGTATGATGCTTGCAGTATTTTGCAGGAATAAAGCACCACGCAGATGGATGTACCATTCAGCTAGTATGAGCAATAATCTGCCCAGCGTTCACTACCATTGAACTTTTTGGTTTTTTTTAAAATTTTAATTAAATAATATCATTATAGTAATAATTATAATTAAGCATTACTTTATTTATTAAATGATCATTGACCGTATGTTGGGTAGATCTTTTTAGATATATCTTGTTATTCTGATAGTCTGTGATTATAAAAATATAATTTTGTTAGATAAGTTTAAATTTTATTTAGAGTATACTTAAAGAAATGGTATTTCTGATTTCAGAAAAAAAAACCATTTAGATATTTTTGGACTCTTAAGTGATTAAAATCATTGATGTGAAACTTTAAGTTCGAATCGAATATGGTCGGTGTTTAGTACATTTTAATATTTATCAATCAAAATCATACACAAAATGAATTTTGTTCACTAATTATATGAATGCATATCAATCCAATAAGGGATTAATATTGTAAATTAAAGCTGATTCCCTTAACGATAAGCAGGTACATATAAAGATTCATTCCGTATGTAATACAACGTTTGGTATTCTGAATTTTTGAACATGGTTCTCTTAAAGGTGGAGTAACATGAAGTTACAGTCATTTCAAATATCAGACATGTTTCAAGTGTTTTTCAAGGAGCTTAAGAACTTCAAATGATGATACAAGACATAAATGTTGTTGGGATGACATTTTTTTACACATTGGTAGATAATTCCATGGCATATATTTTTTAAATATGTTTTCCGACGTATTTCCGCTGCGGATACGACTTACATTGTCCATTCGATCTTTTGATTACATTAATGGTGATGTAATGGTGTAATAGCGATTAGTTAACATCATGGTGATTGTCTTCGCTCCAAATATGGTAAATTGGTTTATTGACGCTTGCTTGCCTGCTTGCTCTATTAACTTCGCGAACATACTTTTTTTCGTTGTAAATTTCCTCGATTTTGAAACGTTGTTCTGGCGTAAAACGAATCATCGTGACATGACAAACCTCACTAAACCGAAATGTGAACACAGTTTGTTATTATCAGCTGTTAAACCATAGTTATCAATATCGTTAGTTCTCACGCAGTTTAAAAAACCCCTGTATAAGGATATATTTGGACTTAAAGTTATTGAAGATTTCGTTAGCCATTATTTAATTGAAAATGTGATCAGAATTGGGTGGCCGAACAATTGATTCCAAACAATTAATCGAAGCTCCTTTAATACAATGAAAACGAAACGAAGAATCAAACGACTGTGATGGAATTTCATAACTCATAATTGGAAAGATGCATTAATTCAACATAAGGTTGACAACACCAACATCCAGGAAATGTGACTAACAGGAAAAGTCGTCGGTTCCCCAATTTCATTACCCATATAAGTGCTCATGCTCCGTGGGAAGAGAAAATCGATTATGCCAAAGACGACTATTATGAGCGCCGAGTTCTCACATAAGAATTATCTGACTTAGCGCCTTCTTTGGGTCTATTGCGGAAAGTAGCTAAGATATCTTTACCTTAGTCTGATCTGGCTTGACCATGCCGGTCGAATCAAACGCTTCATTCACAAAGGCGTTGGACGACAATTACCAAGCGGTTGAAATGTGTAGAAAATCAAGAAAAACACTTCGCAATTATTGAATCAATAAATTGTCTCAATAAATCTCACCTTGATTGTCAATTGCATTTGCTATAATACTAGTTTCTACTTGTCTACCGAAATACCGGATGATTCAAAAAAACACCTCTTGTTGGAAAACCCTTTATTTAAATATTTATAACAACTTTGCTATTTTACTCTTTAACATCGGAGTCCGCGTCGGCGGGTTGCTGCAATTTAGTGATGGCAATGTCATTGTACCGCAAGTCAACTAATTACTATCGCACTCTAGATGTCGCTTAGATGTCAACTTTAATTTAAATCAGCTGTTTTGCTAAAATAAAATTACACCTAATTCTGTTTTTAAGCCATTCTGATTTACCCGGTCTAAAAATTTATTTTTATCCGAATGACATATTTGAATGGGATGTTTTCTCCAAATAATTAATAATATTAAAAGCGCAATAGCATCTAGTGACGATCGAACAGCTAAATAAGTTTCCACAAAATGTGCTAACATCATTAAGGATGATGGCTACACTCACGATCAGGTATGGAATGCCGATAAAAATGGATTTTCTGTATATGATTTAGAGTAGTCAAACATCTTGCCACGTTATTATTCGTTCTAACGCTTCAGGAAATCGAATTTTGTATGGACTCATTACCCATTTAATGCACAGCTAATAAAAAGTCCTTAATAACAACTGTACTTTTCACTTCCTAAAATATTCTGCTACGTACATATATGAGCCTTGCTTAAGTTCTGTGATTATAGACCATACACCAGTTAATCCACATTTAGTAGAGCATCCAAAAGTGTATGAAGAAGCCTAAATTATTATTTTATCTTATTTGATATTTAATATGTGACACCAATCTTTTATACGGACACTCATTTTACGCGAGTTTTCGAGGAACATGTCTATTGCGTAAAAGCAGAATTAGGTGTATACGCATAAACAAAAGAAGCAACTTCGGTTGTGAGGCTTGAATAATTAGTAATACTTGGCGGGATATTCCTTCGTAATTATTGTTGGCGCTTTGGATTTCGCAGAGGTCCATAATTCTTCATATGGTCAATCATATGAAGTAAGTTCGAAATAACTAAAGAAACATTGTAGGAATTCAGTAACTTCGATCGATAGTGAAACATTGTCACAACAATGACCTGCGAAGTGAAAACTTTTGGGAACATACCAGATATATACAAAGTTCAGGAATATTTTGGATTGAGTCATGGTAAGTTGTAGCGGATATTATCTTATTTTGGTAATTTGGAAGCTGTAATGTTCATGCGTATATTCATGTTTAGATGATAATTGGTTGAATGGTGTTACCTATTCCATATCACCAACCCTTGAATTGATTGTTATGGCTCTGGGTCACAAGTTTGCCCTATTAACAGCATGCTGGGATACGGAATCACAACACTCGACGTACACCGTCAGCAATTGCATGCAATTTAAGAATCCGAATTGTAATGTTACGTCTGTCCTTTGTCTCACATTATTTGATGGTTCGGCAAGTTCCGGTGCTGAGTGGACATGTGTGGCGTTGGGTCAAAATAACGGCTGGGTTTCCTTTTATACGGATTTAGGCATGGAAGTATATTCTCAAAGGTATGTTGTATTTAGCATTATTTTGTACGAGAACAATTATTCTATATTGAACTGAACAATAATAAGGTATGGGACCTTATTGATCTGAAAATCGTCATCCTTGAAGGCTTTTGGTATTAGTGATTTTTTTTTTAATTTTTTAGCAAATTTGTCTATTTATTTTAATATATGTACAGTTTATCAATGAAGTATTTTGCTTTTTCAGAATCTAATGAATTTTAAAATTGGTCCAAATGTGGTGACTTTTGATAAAGTAAATGTATTCCATACATAAATAAGAACATAATTAATAGATTTTTTATTTCCTAAATGAGTGAATTTTTCCTTGCTTCGGAACCGTTAATATTGTTGGCTCTGGGTACCTTAGGAACACTCATTGCTGACAGTAGGTCCTACATTCAAGAGTCATTATTTTTTGGAGCTTTTGCGTTTTTGGAACTTCTTAAATCAGTGAGCTGTGTACGATATAATTGGTATACTCACAGACCGGGACCTACTGTTTAAAACTGGCTAGGAACGTCTAATGGTTTTCTAGATGGTCTTGCCAGGTTTCGAACCTGGGTTCACTACCTACCACCTGTCATCCGATTTTAAGAATGATGTTGCGTTGTAATTAGTAGTGCTTTTTAAATAATTTATAATGTTGTACGATTATTTCACTATAATGTTCAAATAATGTATAAAGATCGCTCAAGTTAAGGAATGGCGAAGAACATTTCACAGACGTATTCTTGTTGTACTCACTCAGTTTTCCAACTTTGGACCCATATAGCTAGATCCATCTTCCAAACTAAACATCGAACACACTTCGAATTCCCCTACTGTTCGTTGTATATTTAACCGACACGCATGTGCCGAACGAATTTTTTCTAAATTGAATAAAAATACTAATTTTAAAATAACTAATAGATTAAACTGAAAACTCGCGTCTATGATAACTACACTAAATTTGCTAGATAGCAAAATAGAAGATTGTATACCAAATAATGATCTTGTTTATATTAAAAAAGTGGTTTAACATTGGATTCTTTTCAGTTGTTCATATAGTGCGAATTGTTAATTTTTTTTTGTGGTTTGTTTAAATAAAACCTTAAAAGAAAGTGTGGGACTTTTTTTTAAAAAATAAAAACGACTTTTTGTGCAACTTCCACAAAATTCTCAGCGGTAACACTAATTAGGACTCGTCTCAATGTGTAAAACGAGTTTTTGGTAAAAAAAAAAAATATTTTGCTAGCTAGTTTTTGTACAAAATTAAAGTACAAAGCCAATATGGACTGATTTGGACTACAATCAAATTCACAAAAAAAATCAGCAATTATACTTTATTCAACAGTCTCTATAATGAATCTTGACAGCACCAGAAAATCACTTCATTATACAGAAACCAAATCGCTTGTGACTCAAATTTACACCTGCAATATTTGTTCATTGTAAAGAAAAATGCATTGTATTGAAATTCATTATAGGGTAATCTAATATAAGGGAAACCAGAACGAAAAAGCTGTTTTTGAAAGTCATTATAGGAAGAGTTCACTCTAGGGATTCTAGTTTTTGTACAAAATTAAAGTACAAAGCCAATATGGACTGATTTGGACTACAATCAAATTCACAAAAAAAATCAGCAATTATACTTTATTCTACAGTCTCTATAATGAATCTTGACAGCACCAGAAAATCACTTCATTATACAGAAACCAAATCGCTTGTGACTCAAATTTACACCTGCAATATTTGTTCATTGTAAAGAAAAATGCATTGTATTGAAATTCATTATAGGGTAATCTAATATAAGGGAAACCAGAACGAAAAAGCTGTTTTTGAAAGTCATTATAGGAAGAGTTCACTCTAGGGATTTTATCAAAAAAGTTCTATTAACGTACAAACGTTATTATAACTGCAGTTCTTAGCCTTATTTTATCAAAGTTGAACTATTGTCTATCAATCCTATATAACAGTTGAATTATAATATTAAAATTGCCCTGTTGGCTTTGAAGACTACTTTAATCAAAAATTTGATGATTGAATCCGATTTTGATTGATTGAAACAGTATTCGATGATTTCAACACCGAATTGATTGCGAAAATTATGTTCCTCGCGGAAGAACATCTTCCAAATCGCAACACACATATTGCTCATATATTTAAATAGTGTCAAGAAAAAGCTGTATATCTCTAATTTAAGTTGACTTTAGTTCTGCATTGTATCATACATACAATATGTCAAGCCCTTACTTTATTCTGGAAACCTATGTTTTTTCTATATTTAAAGCTTCGAACGACACTCCTGGAATTAAACGGAAGTTAAAAAAGTAAATGTTCATAGATAACTTGATGTATCTCAATAAATGTAAATCCTAATCCTTCCTACAGTGGATCACAGCTTATTTTATACAGTGCATACTTTCGACTTAAAGTTCTATAAAAACTAAAAGGAGTATACAATAAAGTTGTATACCACATTATGCTTGTTTTCAAAGCGCAGCTTATTTTATGCTTCATGGTCGATTTTATTTTTTTTTATTTTATGGCAATTCGGATTCCACGCAACATGTTTTTCCAAAGCTTTTTTTGACTTCAGTGTTCAAATTTGGGGCCGAGAGTCAAGGAGCAGGGATTAATATAGATTATATTGATTTAAAAAGATGAGTTGAAACTACATGTTATGTTTAGATTCAAAATCGAACATAACAACTATACAAAATATGTATAAAAATATAATCATTTCCAAAATAAGGGATATTTAAATAAAATATCACACGAACTGCATGTGCAGCTGTAAAATACGCTAGGCCCCTGTTATCCAATATCGTACTCCCAACATAAATATAACTATATTAATAAGAATAAAAAAATAGAAATTGACAAATGGTCTAACTACCAACATAACTATACAATTATCAGTCCAAATAGAATCACTCCAACATATCCAGCAGCAGCTTTTAGATAGAACCTAAGAAGTACATCAGACTAAGACGAGGGCATACATATTTAACAAAATCACATTTCTTTAATGCAGAGCTATGCACACTGTGTAAAAAAGCAATAAATGAAGCCCAAATCACTTTTACTACGCTTACGTAATATAAACTTAGAAAATATAAATGCAGTACAAAATATTTTAAAATAGTGTAATTTAAAAACGAAGGTATGTCAACAATCGGCTCCTAAGCCTGTCCGAGCTTTTATGTTTATTTAAAAAGCTATGTTTTTGAGACAAAGTCTATTGTCTCCTTAAATCTACGAGTTTTACTTACAACTAATAGCTGAAGAAAAAAAATTACAAATGTTCAGGGGTACGAACTGATTGTGGGCGGAATAAAATGTGCATACTTGTTTTTCTAACATCCTTTTTTACAGATATCACAATAAAGCTGTGTTATCAGTAAAAGCCTATACGCCACCAAAACACTCCGAAGTTGAAGCGTTTGTCTACGTCGTGTATGATAGCTGCGTCTGCATCTTGAATGGATGCGATATTGTGCCTCGTCTTAACAATGTACGCCGAAAACTCAGTGATTCGGCAGGCGTAAACTCGTTTGCCAAATTCATAACCAGCAGTCAGAAATTACAATTTCAAAAATTTCAATTTCCCAGTAATCGCGAAACAATTATCAATGATGCAGTGGTTGATGCAACACAAATACCTCGAGTTTTCGATCGCATTGCTGAACAATGTATATCGAATGCAACAGAAATACCTCGAGTTTTCGATCACATTGCTGAGCAATATATATCGAATGCAACACTAATACCTAGAGTTTTCGATCACATTGCTGAACAATGTATATCGAATGGCTTGTATAGCCGTCTTTCATCAACAACAATGAAGAGTTACATGATTGTCGGAGTGGGCGCTAAACCTTGTCTAGGTTATTTTTTGGCTGAGGAAGGATATAAGACTATTAGTGAAGTTGCCGTGGATGTGATTGGTAATATTAAGGACAACTTATTTAATGTACCTACAAGATCGCAGGACGAGCAGTCATCCATTCCGATTGCCAAAGAAATGCGTTTCAAATGCCAGTTCTTCGACGATAAACGTGATGGTTGCACAATTCTCATCGCTCCGAATGGTCGTTTGGCTGTAGTAATCGATAGATTAGATAGAGTTTTGCTTGTGGATACACAAAGGTCGATTATTTTGAGGGTGTGGAAAGGATACCGTGACGCACAATGTGCATTTGTGCCAGTTAAAGAGAAATCCCTTAAAGGGGTGAAAACTTCACGAAGAAGAACATTATTTTTGGTGATATACGCTCCACGTTTAGGTTGTTTAGAAATATGGCCTTTACAGCAGGGACCAAAAGTGGCAGCATTCACTGTTAGCAAGAATGGACTGCTTGCATACAGCACCCATGGACTGATGGGTAAGTTGGAAATATTATTGTCGTGTATAATGATTATTTATTTTTGATATTTTTAGGTCTAACAACCGATAGTAAAAATCGCACTCATGCCAATACATGTTTATTTCTCGATCCAAGTGATGCCAGCATCAAGGAAGTTAAAATACCATTCCACTATGCTTTAAGCACCGCCAATTCAGCCACCTCCAAGGATATATATATCCTTAGGCGCCTAAAAAATCTCCTTCGCACCACCGAATGCACAAAACTCGATATGGAAGAAATCTCCTCCATGGCAGCTGACTTCCAAACTATGGAAGTACGTCAACAATGTCTGGAAGTGCTACTGAAAAGCAAACAACTACAGGTGCATGTTTTCCAAAGCATCATTAATGCCTTCGATGTGACCCTGCAACAACAGATTGACCAACCCGAAAAGTATCATATCAAAACTACAGAAGACTATCAACAATTTCAAATTACCGTGCGAAATTATAAACGCCTCTGTATGTTCTACATGGAAATGAAAGTTCCCGAGAAATGCGATGATGTGGAAACTCTGGAATTGGATGAAATCGATTTGGAAATAATACAGCAGCTGGTTTTGCTCCTGAGCGACTCATATTTGTTGAAACAACAAATGTCTGAATTTGGATCAGACACAACAACTGCTCGGGGTGTTACATTCGGTTCAGAATTCGATGATGTCGGCGATTTTGTAGACTTTATCAATATATTTCAAGTGGACCAAGAGTCTCACATTCATTTGCATAAGGATAAGTCAAATAACTTTGGAGAAATTAGCTCAAAATTGTTCCATCGACACTTTACGCAAGGCCTATGTTTTGATCAATTTAAATTGGCTGCGGAAAAATCACTGATATCACACAAAGATTTATTGGTCTTGGCTTTGCACAATTGGTTAGAAAAACCATTTATATATAAAACTTGGTAATTTTTTGTTATATCTCAATAGTTTAATAGGTATCATTAATACTGACCGTTTTACCTTTCAGTGAGGAAGTCATTGCTGATATGTCTCGTTTGGCTGAAATGATCAAATTGATCTGTGAATTGGCCGGCGATGTCGTCAATGATTATGCCTATAATACCATTTCACCCTGGTGGCAATATGTTAGAATGTTGCTGTTGGATAGTCCAAAGTTTTTGGGTCTGCTAGTTGCCATTGTTTGTAAAACTGTGGCCATTTCACTACGTACCGAATTCAAAGAGGTATTTTTTATTTAATTACATTTTTGGTCGGAGCAAGTATACATTTAATATCCTAGAGTTTATTTTGATTGGAATTTAGAGTTATATATGCTTTATTGGATTATTCTCATTAAGAACTAAATAAAATTCCGTCCTTTGATAAATAATACTAACTGTATACCCATGGATTCGAAATAGTCGGAACCAGCTTTCAATAATAGCAAAATATTAGAAAATATTTGTGTTTTTCATAAAAGTTTATATAGTTTTCCTCCTTAGGAAATAGTCATTGATCTCTTCATTTAAAATGGAAAAGTTCTCAGGCTAATGTTTGGTTAAGACCTTCAGATTTCTTTGTAATAACGGTTTTCAGACGCTTGCGTTTTTATACTCTAACCCTATGGGTTATCTTTACTTGTAATTTTAAGCCTTACGGTCAATTTAAGATAAATTAGGTACACAATTTATTGATATAACAGCAAATTGCATCTACTCAACATATCTACATTGTTTTCTTTCTTTTTAATCTAAATAATAGTATAAATTTAACAGTAAATATATATAAAATTAAACAATGAAACCGTTTAAGAGTTACAAACAAAATAAAGTAACCCAAAGAAAGAGTCACCTTAGACCTTAGGTGTCTCTGAACCAAATTCGATTCATGACTTTTTAGGTCGTTTAAGCCATGTCGTTTGTCCGGCTGGTACCCACGATGGCTTTCGAAAGAGTTAAACAAGCTCTTTGAAATTTGGCATGCGTTAATATTTTTCCAATCCTTCATATGGACTTCATGACCACACCCTTTCGGGAGTATTTTTATTATATATTAATCAATTCATGACCTTACAGGACCCACTTTATAAATCGCGTAATAATATATGTATGCCCAAATTCTGTATTTAGTAAAGCAACAACTATATTAAAATTATCGTAGAAAAAACTATAGTAGAGCTATAACTAGATAAAGTTTTCGAGAAAAAAAGGAACTCTAGCTACGCCCTTTCTGATACCTCCAATTCAAATGAGTCATTCCGCAAACTTTGAAAATTATGTAATACTACTCCACCAACAATCAGTTCGTACGCCAGTCCGTTTTTTAATATTTTTAATTTCTGTTTTTTTTTTATTTACAAATCCATGTTTTAGGGACAAATTTTATTGTCTCGTTAAAGCTAAAATTTGTATTTCCTAGAACTATAGCAGAACAAAAAAATTACAAAAACAGCAACTTAAATTACATATTAAAAAATGTGCAGGGGTACGAACTGGTTGTGGGCGGAGCAGTATTACTTATACAAATTATTATACATAATAATGCTTTATGTATTTTGTAATTGGAACTCTAACCAAGCCATTCTGGTACCTCGGTTCATCCGTCTGAAAAAATAAAAAACATTTCTATTAACTTTGATTATGTCAAAATACAATATTTTTAGACCCGCCTTAAATAGTATCGAAGCCTAGTCACAGTGCTAAGTTTATGTACTGTGACTTGTTTTTAATTATCCATGAATTTCTAGGGTTCCTGTGATGGAGGTTCACAACATGAAGATGATACATTTAAGCGCATACCACGCGATGAAGCTCAATGGGGCCTATTAATAGGTAAACTAGAAGACATTGCCATATTGGGAGCAATTTTGGAGTTAGTCACCCTTATCGCCAATTACTTGCGAACATTTTATTCCCTCGGATTTTTTTGTTCCCTCGAACAAAAATTTGGTATCGCGAATGTCCCGTGAACAATTGTTCACTTCGAAACATATGGCGGATTTCGAGAATGATCAGCTGTTTAAAAATTTCTGTTGAGAAAAGGAAAACTGTTTCTTGGTGGTTTTAAAATTACGTTATTGATTAAATAAAAAATTCCAGTGTATGCATAACATTAAAATGTTTCGAATTGGTAGTATTGTGTTACTTCAGGAAGAAAATAATCAAAGGAAGGCAAAACAAAGCATTATTAGAAGAAACCTTCGGAAACCTTCCACTTCCTTTTCAATCAATTCGGATGTAGAAATCTTTCGACGGGCATCTTCTCGTACTGGCTTCCGTTTCTGTGTGTTTGGAGGAAATGCCTCTTCAATAATTATTTCTTCCAGAATTTCTTCAACAACGTTTGGGGAAATTTCATTTTCTTTATGTTTGGAAGTAGAAGGCGTTGGTACACCAAATACACAGGCATTTTGGACACCTTCTAAAGATTCCCGCATTGTTACCAATTCATAAATTGCCTACTCTGTGGATGAGAGCGGTTTCATTTTAAACGGGCCTCCTCCTGTTGCATCTCGGTGCCTTTTGCAGATATACCTCTTCTGATCCGTCCATACCTATAGTAAAATCATAATTTATGAAGCATTTGCAATAACCATTATTAATCATTGGTATATTCAAATACCTTTTTCCACTCAGCTACAGATTTCACAGGTGGTCCAGCACTGTTCAGTTCGTTGTTTAAATTTTTCCAGAAAGATGCTACATCATGTTTGGATTCCTTTGTATAACCCCGGACGGATTTTCCTGCATTCTTTGCAGCAAAATATCCATTTGGTTCTTATTAGTTGAATTATTCCTGAAAAATTTTGTTATTTTTTATTTCAAAATAGAAAAAAACGGATACTTACATTTTACGTTTTAACAGTTCGCCGACAAAATGCAAAGTGAACAAAAAAAAGGAAATGGCGAACAAAATTCCTCTAAAAAAACCATTCGTGATAGGGGGAATTTTTTTCGAAGTTGCCACATTTCCTCGTGAACAGATGGTGATTGC
Source organism: Hydrotaea cyrtoneurina (assembly GCA_958296145.1). Lineage (NCBI taxonomy): Eukaryota > Metazoa > Arthropoda > Insecta > Diptera > Muscidae > Hydrotaea > Hydrotaea cyrtoneurina. The sequence continues at coordinate 41,129,474 of OY282514.1, read as the reverse complement.
GATTTGGCGAAAAGGGAACAAATTCCGAGAGGATTTTTTTTCGCGATAAGGGTGAGTACTTACAGTTTATGTACCCAACAAAAAGCTTATATTTAATGTCTTTGATATTTAAAACTTTGCAGATATCCCATAATCAGTTCGGAACCAGTAATGCCCGACATTCCATACGACCAACCAGATTGCAGCCTGAAGTTTATTGTCAGCGGAGGCAAAGAAGTCGTTACCGATCTAACAGCAAAATGGTTGTTAAATGCCCGGATACATCCATCAAAGATTGTGGAAAATGATATGAAAGGAGAAAAAAGTCCACACAATAAAAACGATTTTCAAAAGGATACTAAATCTTCGAGGTCGTTTTTACACCACGAATCCTCTGAATTAAATACAGTTCTTATGAAACTATCCCTGTTAAGAATATATTATCCCTTCAGTTTGGAATCAGGTTCGCTGCTTAGTCTCATGACGTGGCATTACATGATCTACTGGAGTAAGAATTTGACAAGTCTAGAATACTTCCGAGCGGCTATAGATTGTCTAGAACAATTTAGAATACGCGATCATGCCTTAAAACATGGAATTGCATGTATGCTTTGGCAGGCGACTATTAAAATCCCACTGTTAAGTACGTCCAAACTGATACACAAGGTTGGCTGGTTACCCACAGATGAGATGTGCCCACAGGATATAGAAATGTCAGCATCTTGTGTACCCGTATTCTTGGAATTAAGCTTATCATTCCTTCAACATTTGCAAGATTCATTAAACCATGGACCATACCATCTAAAATTTGAAGTTTCTTTGGCCGATGGCCGAACTCCTATACAATTTTTGGCTTTACAGCAACACCATGCCACAAAGGAACAACTAAAGTTGCACTATGAACTATGCGCGGTTTTACAATTCATATCATTTTTCCAATTGAGAATTTCCAAACCACTGACATTGGTATTTGATGCAATTTGTAACCATGCACCCTTCGGCGACATCAATATAGAGTGGACATTTTTCATGCCAGCACCTGATATGGTGCTGCAACAGCATCGCACAGAATTGTTGTGGAAGGCTATAACAGCCTCCATGGACTTGATAAGGAAAGATAAGGCGGAGCTCACACAATACATGGAGAAATTTTTGAAATTAGCCGAAAGTTGGTGTCTGGATATAAAAGCATTAAGACGGCGACAGGTTAGTAGGAAACGAGAATACTATTATATTCCCCATCGAACATAACGTGTTGATGACTGGCTGTAGACGTACGGGTCTATAAGTGGGCTACTGAGAATCAACTGTATTGTCGGAGTTATATATATGTTAGCTCGGCTGAACCTAGCGCTTCCTGCACTTAGTCTTTACTAATATAGAATTTTTTTTCTCGCCATAAAAGATTGTTGATCTCTATGCTCATGGATTCGATGAAAATGCCGAACAGCTACTCATTAATGTAGCAGAAGATGAATTTATTAGTCACATGCTACTCGAAATAGCTGGCCGACGTTTGAATATATATGCAAACGCATCCCATAGTGCCTCGATTGGCAAACAACTGCTAAATTATTTGAAAAATCTCGTAAGTGTTTTTAGTTTTATTATTCACAAACATAAACTTTTCTGGTACACTCACTATTCTCCACTTAGATAATTATTTGTCTTACTGGGTAATTCCAAAAATGTTTAACGGGTTTCCTAGACTGCCAAATTAGAAATTTTATGCTTTCAATCAATCAATTTTATGCTATTAATCAACTTAAGAGAGTTTTTTTTCCAAACTACTGCACCGATCCTTTTGTCTTCGAATGGAATGGAAATATTGGTATAAAGGACCGTAATTCATTTCATTTTTTTAAGCGATGTTATCAACTCATCTTCGCCTTTAAAGTCGATCTGCTGTGGCGACATCTTGACTATTGTACTCACATACTCTGGTAAGCTATCAAAAGCCAATGTCTTCAGCACTGGACCAACCAGGAATTTAGAGTTATATTTCTCAGATGCTAGACGTGGTCCATGTACCACCATGGATTGAAGCGCTAAACCCAAATAAAGAGAGTATCGCTCCTCTTTATACACTTCAGTTTTCAGTCGAGAAGTCGACTAACCACTCAAAGCAAATCTTTACCTAACAAATATAAATAACATTTTATAGAAAAATCTTAGAATATTATTTTTTGGAACCACTCAAATATATGTTCAAATAATTTCTTAATCCCACCCTTCACTCTATAGTAACCTGAACCAAATTATGTTTCAATTATTTGATTTATATAAACTTCTTTTTTATTCGCACAGCGCGATTCTCCTAGTAATAATCTTTACCTAACAAATATAAATTACATTTTGTAGAAAAATCTTAGAATATTATTTTGTGGAACCACTCAAATATATGTTCAAATAATTTCTTAATCCCGTCCTTCACTCGATAGTAACCTGAGCCAAATTATGTTTCAATTATTTGATTTATATAAACTTCTTTCTTATTCGCACAGCGCGATTCTCCCAGTAATAACAATTTACAAATTACTGCCTCCGCACCTCATGAAATCGATCTTATTGCCTTAGGCAAATTAGTAAACAACACAATTCTGTATCTTCCTGGAAAGGAACACGAATATATTCGCATCGCTGCCCAGGTGTATGATGCTTGCAGTATTTAGCACGAATGAGGGACCACATGGATGGATATACGACGTACATAGTATGGGCAATAATCTGCCCAGCGTTCACTACTATTTCATTTAATTTTTTATTTATTTGCACAGATCTTGTAATTTACAGCGAATTATAACAAATTGCAATAAAATTGCGTACAACCATTGAACTTTTGGTTAATGTTTTTATTTATTTATACAGACTGAAAAATCTGTCTTTTTTACATGTTTGCATACAAGTAAAACGTGTTTGGAATTTGTAGCAAGTACATTTTATCTACTTCTAAACAAAACTTATTTGGATGTAAATTTAACTCATTTGTTGTTATTATTACGTGTTTGGGCTGAATCAACAATTCGGTTGGTTTTTTAATCGTTTAGTCATTTGTTTCAGGAATCTGTCACCTGGGCGCTTTTGGCAGTGGCGTTGCAAACTTGTGCAATAGCAAAGTGCATTCTATAGTCTCCAACTCATCCTCGCACATCCTGCAGAAGTCTGGAGATCTGTTATCCCATTTGCTGTCTTTCGCCCTCGTTGAGCAACAAGTCTGAGACTCTTTGTATCCAGTTGTTTTTGATATATTTATATTTGATACATTTTAAGCCGCTCTAGTATCCCAGTTATCAAGAGTTCATTTTAGGACTTGATCCTTCGGCATTCTAAAGAAGTAATTTATTAGCGTTTCTATCCACTTCCTCAATATGCATAGCTGAGCCTATATGAGTTAGCTGACCCGCGATCTCATTTTCTTCATTGTCACAGTGTCCAGCATAATCCTACATTGTAGTCCATTCAAAATAGGCAGTCCATTCAAAAGACGAAACCTGATGGCTAGTTATGGCCTTCGACGTGAAAGGTACTGTTATCTCCTTTCGGTATGATGGTGCCGTAAATTCCATCCGCAGCCCGTAATACCGCTACTGTCTGACGGATTTCCTAATGCCAGGCTTTTCAATGTCTACTTATTCCCTCCTACCAATGAATTTCTACCATGGATTTCTAGCTTGGCCATTGTCAGAAATTATATTTTCCTTACTATGTATTCCTATTGTCCTATGGGACCCTGGACGGTCTCTGAAAAAAGAATTTTGATAGTAATCTGGAGTGACCTATTTGCATAGGTCTATACAGACGACGAGTCATTAAGTCGAAAGATGCTTAGGTTAGGTTAGGATGCACCTCCACTCGGAGATCCATAGGGTCCATTGTGAATCCCTACTGTATAGGTGGGAAAATTATAGATGGAAGTATAGAAAATATATTGAGTAGAGAAATGTGTGAGAGTCCCTGGTGTAATGTTTTATATAAGGTAGGCAGTCTATTCAGTCCATCATCCTCATCCTCGCACATCCTGCAGAAGTCTGGAGATCTGCTATCCCATCTGCTGGTCATAGCTCTTACTGAGCAGTGACCTGTGATGAATTCTATTGCAATTCTGAGACGAAACCTGATGGCTTGTTACTATCAAGGTAGAAAGTAATGTTGTCTCCTTTCGGTATTGTGCTACCGGGAGAGTAACCATCTTGACGCGACGCGAGGGCTTATGTGCTTCTTGTGGTTTTTAGGCTTGCGCAAGGACATTAAATCACTTAACTGGTCTGGTCTATGTAAAAGTCTAATGCTTTAAAGCATCTCGAAAGATGCTTGTGTTTGCGCCTTACTCAAGTTGATCCTACTACAACCTCTTATTGTCCTTGGCCTGAATAATAAATGATTTCCAAGCACTTCGGAGTTGTGCTTGCTTTCTTTTCTTCCACTTGGTCCTTGTCTCCGAGTCTCGGTATTCCCTGTCTACCCTTTCGTGGTAGATGTCTTTCTGGCTATAGCGGTGGTAGGTTTTTGACCGACATGTCGCAGCCATCGCTGCATTATAATGTGCGCTTATCTACGTTCATGTGGGGATATATCTCATACACCATCATCTGCTTTCTGTTAAAATAAGCGTGTTGTACAGTGTTGTTTTAATTCGACAAGAGAGAGCTCTGTTCTAGAATGGTTAGTTTAGTGCGATTCCAGCACGATCCTTTATTTTATTTCGATGCTGACATTATTATTTCTATAAAGGTATTTTTACTGAGGATCTAGTGTCACTCAGAGTCATTCTACAAAGGCGTACACTTTTTGATGAAATCTCATACGCAAAAATTTTGTTTTCTCTTATCGGCGTGGCGAATGCGATTTGTCGATGAAAAGATGGTATTTATGAGTTCTTTCTAGGATCGAATTGTGAAGATTTGGTCGAGGGGGAGTTTATACAGTTTGTGCTTTAATCTTTCCCACAATATGCCAGAAAATATTTTGTATGCGATGCATAAGAGACTTATTTTGCGATAATTAGCCTCCATTCTTGGGAATCGGACATACATAGTACGCTGAGGCATGCGTCTACCTTTCGTTTTGTTACGTACGGGTTTTGATGTAATTAACCGTACTTTGGCTGCTACAAGGTAGTTCATTCCAAGTGCATATCCGTAAATCTTGGTGAAAACATATTTGTACAAGGTTTGAATGCAGAATCTGACCGTTTTAAAATAAACGTAAGCCTTAGAGGTAAATGGATGAAATCTTTTACAAAAAACCCATTCACACAGCACTTTCCTTCAATAAAATTATTATTAAAAAATATTACGGAATTTCCAAATATTTACAAAAAAATATAAAATACAACTCATATTTCATGGCCTTCGTTGTCTTCATCTTGATTGAACAACACTGGTCCCTTGGCTGTTGAACGAAGATCCGGTTTCAATAACAGTTCATCTCTTACATTGTCGCCCTTAAGTGATTCCGAGTGACCTTCTGGTTCATAGAAATCCATATAACTTTCATTTGCTACGCGTCGTAAAGCCGGAGGCGTAGGTGGTCGAACTAAATTGGAAGCTTCATGTATCTTCAGATGTGTGAATACAGGGGTATACGATGCGTTTATATCCAAATCAATACGTTGCTCCGTCGCACTACGTCCGGGCAATTGGAAATGCTTTCCCAGTATGGGTGCACGCAACGGTTTGCTATATAAACCTAAGGTGCTCTCCTCCTCGTTTAACTCGGATTCATCCTGATTTGATTTACCATAAGACATTCTAAAGTTTTCTAGCTGGTGCCCGCTAATAACCTTTAGTGCAATAGTTAATTAAATGAATTAAGTAAATAGATTTTGAAGTAAATACTTTCATGGTGGTCGAGCTGGCCACTTTCTGAATATCGGGTGGTATACGATAGTTGGTACGTTCTTCATCTACCACCTCAAATGGTGATAAATCCATCCAGGGCAATGGCGTTCCCAGGGTACCCAAATAACGACCACCCAAAGACCATAAGCGACAGGAACAGTCGTGACTTCCTCTAAAGTTGAAAACATTAAAAAAAATATTTTATTTTTTTTTAAAACTTACGTTATTAAAATTTTCGTTTGATTTATATAAGAAATTGAATTGATCGCTCTCAAGTGTCCTTTATAGGAGCTGACTAGCAATGGTTCCGGCTGATGGCGTACTGCTCTCTTGGCTCTTGTTAGAAACATATCATTCCGCAGAAATATGAATTGTAACCGCAACAATGACATACATACGTTCACCTTTTCCCTTTCTGGTATGCTGTGGGTGGGGAAATGTTCAAAAAATAAAGTCAACAGGTTTTATACGTTGGCAGTGGTGGAGGAAGGAGGCCTACCATAACAATCACAATTCATAAATGTGTCATTAAATTTGTTGCTCTTTTTATGTATGCTATTTGTTTCGAAACTTTCTAAAAAATAACCTTGTTTCGGAAAACCAACATGGTAGTCAATTTTCTGTAGGTGTATTTTTTTGTTGTTATGATGTCGTACGATGGAGTTCTACTGATTATCGTTATGATATAATTCCTATTAATTGAATACAAAAATATAATTTTATTTCCTTTATTTCGAGATTATTCGAATTAACATTAGGAATACACATACTTTAGGTCGATATTCCAAAAGAATACATTCTTTGACATTTTGGGAGATTCATCGCAGTTTACATTTGTCGCACTAGAATTTTTTAATCCTTTATCTCAAAGCTCCATTTGAACAGACTTAGGAATATTTTTTTTTCTGAGCATGTTTAGCAAAATAAGCAAAAAATACAAACAAAGTTATGAATTTTTTCCTCTAGGGTATCCACCGACAACTCGTAACGTTTTCGTTCTGGGGTCGACTTTTTCAAAAATATATTGGCTTAACGTAAGTTATACAAAATACGTTTGGTTGGTACCACTAATACCGGGGTGGTACATGTTGGGATTATTTTGACACTGACAATTCTTTCTCGCACGATATCTTGACAGAAAGTCAGTACTGGCCTTATCGGTGGTGGAATCCATGCTGCCGCTATTGAACGAAGTGGTAGTCAGGAGAATGGAATAATCACAAATTTTGCACCTGGTCAGAGTTTGCCAAGGCTTGTAACTGTATCAGACAGATCACTCCATTCGACCAGTCCGCACCCTTGAAGAAAATTGCATTCTTTCACCCTCCAAAACGGGAATATGGTCGATTAACCTTCCCTCAATCATAATCATTCCGACCCAACAAATTCAAATTAATGCTTTCATTTCCTTGCTTTTCATACGACTGCCGTACATTGAATGTCTTCATACTACAATTAAGTTTTCTTTTCGGATATTTCTTTGTAGTCTACCTACTACCACGAACATGCAAATATAATTTTAATAAGTTTTTGCGGAATTTCATATTAGTTTGTTATCATTTATCTTCATATGTCGTGACAACTACTCCCACTCACCGCCACGGAAAACAAAGTGATTTAGTAGTAGTGAAACAATTATTGTGACATAGTTTTGAACACCCTACACACCAGTCATTAGTAATGTTTGGCTTGTATTTCGACGGCATGAGCTATACAAATATGTAAAGTATCTATCCGTATTCACAAAAATTTATAACAGCTTTTTAAACATTTGATAAGAAAAGCGTGTGAAAATTGTTTTTGTATTTTCATATATTTTTTTTAATGAATATTATTGGAATATTAAAATTCTGTTTTTTTAGAGTTTTTTGAAGCGCTAAATGGTACAAAAAAGCTTTTCAACCGAAAACCGATTTTTAAAAATATGTGCAGTTTTTGAGTCATGCATACTTACAAATTTAATTAAAGTATTGGATTACTCTTAGTAATGTCCACGAAGTCGACAAAATGTTGTTTCTGGTATTATTAACCATAACGCTAAACATTACTAACAGCCTTTTTCAGGTGTTAAAACCCATATACACTTGTAGCATACATGTAGACTAGGTTCGTTTTTCTATATTGTTAATAGTCTTAAGAAAAACGGGTTTTTAAACCAAGAAACAGTTTTTAGTTTTGAAATTTACAATTTCTGAGAAATATATATGGCAACGCTGCACACCCCATATGTATTACTATCGATTTAGTTATTTCTAATATATGTATGTACTTGTTACCGTCAGTATAGGGGTCACTGTAACTAGTTGATGAATTTGTAGGACAGTTCAGTGACTTTTTGAATATAAGGTATTCTACGTTTTATTTCGGAATATAATACATTTAGGACGTTTTCCCAACATGTTGTTTCTTCCAAATGATTGAGTTGATCAAGTTACTCAAAATGCTGTAGAAAATTAATGCTTTATAGATAAAGTTTATTTCAATAAAATCGGGCAAGTCGTATTTGAGTTAATGCAATTAATAAGTCAAAAATGTTTCTTCCAAATGATTGAGTTGATCAAGTTACTCAAAATGCTGTAGAAAATTAATGCTTTATAGATAAAGTTTATTTCAATAAAATCGGGCAAGTCGTATTTGAGTTAATGCAATTAATAAGTCAAAAAAAAACATATCAATCGAAACATATCTACTCCAGGGAACCATAGCAAATTCCAATTTTTTTTTTGATTCGTAGTGTAATTTTTTTTTGAGATATGAGTACTCCATTTGTACCGGGGACTAGGCTCACTTATGTAGAGCCTTAGACGCCCCACCTCAACTACGACAATATCTCTGTTTAAAAACTCACCCAAAATTCTGTATGAACCAAATTTTGATGTAGCCAAAAGCGGTGCCAGTGAACAAGTAGCGATTCTTGCGATCAGTGGCCATGGATAAAACACAATCGCCCGTCTTGTGCATAGAATTGAATTGTTTTAAAAAGCCACCATGATGATGGTGGGAATACATTTGAATAATGCCAGTTTCCAGCGAGACGAAAACACTGCCTGTTTATTGAGAAATAATCATTAAACGCCATCCTTAACATAACTCCCTCCCGCATTACCATGTTCTTTGGACATTGGGCGAGTTTGTAAAAATAATACTGCCTGTACCGACATGGGTAACATTTGAGTCCGGTTTCGTTGCTGCTCTAAAAATGCTTCTTCTCCGGCATCGGCTTCTTTCAGACGTTTGCCGACAAAATGTTCCTTCTTAAATTGTTTCTTTTCCATTTCACGTATTCGATCTGATACAGACTTGCGTATGTAATGCGACACACTGATGTGGTGGGTTTCACGGATATCCTTGCGTTCGTTGCCATACTCATCTTCCGAGTCGTGACGATATTTCAGTTCCAGAAATGTTTCGGGATTGGCAACATTATAGTGACGATATGGCTGTCCGTTCTCGAGCTTCCAGAAAATCAATTCACCCGAATAGGTGGCGGTTACAACACCTTCGCCCAATTTGACATCAGCACAAGTAATGTCGTCACTATGAAACATGGGCCATTTTTTTGGGTCGCCGTACTCACGGCCCTCGACATCATTGAATTCGGTGACTTGTTGATCCCAGCCAACAGCTAGAATTCTGTGTGAGTTCCAATGTAGTGAGACCCACATATGATGAATTTATAACAATCATTTACCTTTCCACCACCCATATGACGGCCGTAACCTCATGTTCCGGCTTTATACTCATATTCCTTACACAAACCGCATTATTATAATTCCATATCTTCAATGAGCCGTCTTGGGCACCCGTTAAGAGAAACTGTTCCAACGGATCAAAGCAAGCTGCCGTGATTTCAATATCTATATTTTCGCCATAAATCTGTTTCGTATGGCAATTCTTCATTATTATTTTACGTCTTCCCGTCCAGGGATCCCAAACAATAATATAACTGTCCAAGCCACAAGTTACAATGTTCCGAAATAATCTATTGTACAAGACCACTGACACCGGTGCGGCATGTGTGTTACCATCGGTTAAATCCACGCGAATACGAGGATTACATTTAATACCCACCAGTTTACGGCCACCCACCAGCAGCATTCTCAAATGGGCGTGGTAGTAATAAACCAAATCGGTTTCGCCTGGTATAAGGCGCACAAGTTCGCCGAAGGTTTGTAGTAGCACATGCTCGGATAAATCCCAGACTTTTATAATTTTATGGTAGTCCACACTGTAGACTTTCTTTTCGTCCGATTGTACAAAAACCATGACAATGCCCCCGTTGTGACCTGTCAGAATGCCAGAAGGTTCGTTCGGTATGTAAACATCCCAGATACGTACAAAAGTATCAGGACCACCGGTTACGACAATATTATTTTTCTCATCCACAAAGAAGGTGGAAACACCCTAAAAATTAAGAGAAAATTAATAAGAATACAATGATAATGCAATATGGTTCTCATAAATCTATATATATAAAAATGAATGTGTGTTTGTATGTCCTCGATGCGCTCCTAAACCACTGATCAGATTATGATGAAACTTTGGTAGGGTCTTCTCAGGACGTCCGAGGTGGTTTATGGCTCAAAAAATATTTGCTCGGACAAAGGGGCGTGGTACCTCCCATACAAATCGCAAATAAAAACTCAATTATTTCGCTTCCTATTACCGGTATTTCAACAAAATTTGATATATCGGTTTGATGTAAATTTTCGAAGTTTTGCTGCAAATATGGGCGGGATTGGACAAAGAGGCTAAAGGTAATATTTTTGCAAGAGTTTAACTTATTAGACAATAAAAAATTAAAACGGGAAAACGCGTTTTATTTTTTTTGCAAATATTTAAATGTTTGCTTATAAAACTTATAATTGCTTATAATTTGACAAAAATAGTAAAACGCGAAAAACGCGTTTTTTTTCTTTCCAAATATTTTTATAAATATTTAACTTTTTCATTTCAATGCTGCAGCAAATAAGCATTATTTGTTGGTTTTTAATATCTTTTGGTATAATTAAGATCATTAGTAGTAGTATTTAGAACATTAAAACAAATGAAAAGTTTAGTCTGGCACTGTATTTTGAAAACATAAACAAACGAAAAGACATTTCACATTATTTTGTCATACTTCAAGAGACAAAAAAATGAGTCATGCGAAACCTGCAACAATCAAATAATGGTCAGATATTCATCATCATCTAATACCAACAGTCGGTGTATTGAATGTGATTCCCTAATTATTGTGTCGGCTAAATTTAATTACTGCGAATGTACAACTATTTGGTGGAGCAGTCATTTTATTGTCTGGTGATTTTCGACAAACTCTGCCCATTATACCACGCTCAACAGCCGCTGATGAACTTAATGCATGTCTCAAATCATCTTTCTTATGGCGAAACGTAAAAAAATTAACTTTAAAAACAAATATGCGTGTACAAGTACAAAATGATACATCCGCTGAATGTTTCGCAAAACAGTTGTTGGAAATTGGAAATGGAAAATTGGCAATCGATGAGTTACAATGTATCACATTGCCAAAAAACTTTTGTACAATCACAGAAACCACAGACGAATTGATTCATAAAGTTTTCGAAAATATCGCACAGAACTACAAAAGTCACCAGTGGCTCAGTGAACGAGCTATATTGGCAGCTAAAAATAGCGACGTCAATGCCATTAACTACAATATTCAAAACAAGATACCAGGTGAGACAACAACTTATAAGTCCATCGATACAGTAATTAATCAAGACGAAGTAGTAAATTACCCGCCTGAATTCCTAAATTCGCTTGATTTGCCAGGCATGCCGCCTCACGTCTTAGTATTAAAAATTGGAGAACTTATCATTCTTCTTCGAAATATCAATCCACCACGACTTTGCAACGGAACAAGACTTTCAGTAAAAAAATTAATGAACAATATAGAAGCTACAATTTTAACTGGAAAATTTAAAGGAGAAAATGTACTGTTGCCACGCATTCCTATGATCCCAACAGATATGCCATTCGAATTTAAACGGTTGCAGTTTCCAGTTCGACTAGCTTTTGCAATGACCATCAACAAGGCGCAGGGACAATCACTACAAGTTTGTGGACTAAATTTGGAAAATCCATGCTTCTCACATGGACAACTATATGTGGCTTGCTCACGCGTCGGAAAACCGTCTGACTTATTCGTATACGCACCAGACGGCAAAACAAAAAATATTGTGTACCAAAAAGCACTTCAATAAAAGGATTTAACTTTTAAACATTTTTTTGCATTTTCTTTATACATTTTTAATTTGTACCTAGGGTTCCCATACAATTCCGTGTATTTTTTCCTATCTTCTTAGTGTGTATGTTGGTGAACTTATACATTATGAACAGCTTAAGCTATCTACCTCATATAAACAGCATATGTTGTTTTGACCCTCCAATTTAAATAATCTTTTTGTAGCATTGACGTGGCGTGAGGTCAAGATATTCCAAAAGAATTTTATTTATGATCCAATTTGGCTCAAATTCGAAACATAATCATGCAAATGTGTTTTTTATCTTCATATCTTCAACAACATTTTTATTTATGGCCCGATTTGTCCTATATTCAGGACGTATATTTTTTATGTGGAAAACAAATTTTGTAGCACTGCAGTTGATATAGTAAAAAACACATTTTACGTCTGATTACCCAATATTCAGAATATATATTAGTCTGTACCAAACAAAGTTTACAAAAAACTTCACCTGGTGGATGTTACTAGAGTTTAGTTATTTACGAAATTGTTATTTATTGGCCGATTTGCCACATATTCAGAATTGGAGTTGAGATATTTAAGAAAACGTTATTTATGGTTAGCTTTCAATTGTGAATTACTTTTCGGATTTTATATTTTGCTCCGATAAGTTTAATTTTTTTATATTTGTTTTATCGTGTCACCAGTACGCCCAAACTATCCTGTTGAATTTAAGCAAATTAAGTGATATCGTACTTTGGTATTCAAGACCTCATTTAATACATATAAAATTTGAAGGCAAAACAACGTTTGCCGGGTCAGCTAGTATTATATATATTATATTTCTCTAATTCACTCATACGCTAGTATTTACTAAGAAATACTAGTTAGAAAATTTAGTATTCTCATTCGTTAACAAATAATTTCAAACAATTCCCATTTTTTTTTTATTTATTTATTACAATTCAAAAATTATAATAAACTGAAAACGATAATAAACCCATTTCATAATGAACTAACACACAAATAAGTGGAAATACAACATGGGTGGTTGAGATCAATGGGAATAGAACCGATGCAAGGAAATTCCACCAACGAATGGAAAAACAAAAAACCTATGTTACTGGCATAACTCCGAGTAGATACGATGGGGGTGTACAAATAATAGCCCAAAACTATAAATGTAAAAATGGCCACAACTTTCCGATTATGAAAATTGGCCCATCAATTAATTGTTTTTTTTCCTTAGGCCAACAAATTATTTCTTTAATTTTTCTTTAAACAACATTTAAAATGCGCCTCATTTACATGAAATTAAATTTTCGCCTGCAGCGATTTCCCACTTTCCATTCTGTATACAAAACTTTGAACAAAAATGGAGCCATTTTGAATGCCTCATTTAAAAAAAAAATATTTAAACATTTTCTCCACTTCCCATTTAAAATTCGACTGAATGAACTCCGAAAGCGAAGTTACAGAACACCGAAACCGGTGTATATCTCAAGATGTTTCATCTTGTAATACCCAGGCTTTTTAAGACATAAATGTTATGAACTGGAGAGAGCACACATAAAACCTAAGTGCATAACCCAACACGTTGTGGAGTCATCCTAAATATATGAAAGATTCGATACTGCCGAACTTCTATGTGAAAAAAATAAATTCGAAAACCATTTAACCTACCAGGGGTATGCGAAAAATTGTTTTATCATCTCCATTTGCCACGATTAAACCTGGACAGCGACCTCGATATTTTTTCGTATTCCGATATTCGGCTGCGCAAAATAGGGAATTCATGCGAATCGAGAAGAAGGTCTGCTGTACCAGTTCCGTATGTATATTGAGATATTCGTGAGTGATAAATTGCGGTAATTTACCCTGCAATGAAAATTAAATTAATTAGTTTTATAAAAGTTTGAGATATAAAAATATAAAGTTCTGACTGACATACAAATCTATATTGGGTACTTTTAAGACAATGCCACATAAATCTGCGATTTTAATATCACCACTTTTGTATTTTAATGTAATGTATATATCGTTGGTATGCAGCAAAAAGATCTCAAGTTATATAATTGTGTTTTTGAGTTATTGGAGATTTCAAGTGTGTGGGTGTTTTGGACATAGAATGAATTGTTTTGATATAATAACTACAAAACTACTTTAAATAGACATAGGATTTTTTTACAGGGCATAGACTATTACTTTTGGGAACGTTTGCATCATTAAGTGGACTTGTGCTCTTTTTGCAGTGCACCGACGATATAAATAGTCCCCGTTGACTGGGACAATGCGTCATTACCACTCCCATGGTAACAACATGGGCTAAGATTGTCAACCAGCGCTCAAGGGATCCGTACCAGTTTTGACAACAAAAAATGTGTTTTTGGGCAATTTGTGGATTTTTCTTTTAATTTTGCCACAGCATTTTCTCGCTCAAAATCTTGACCGAAAGTCAGTATCAAATGTCAGTAGAACGAATTGAGTAGCTTTACTATTGAACAATGTTGGAATGTTGGCTAATAATCAAAACAGTGATATTCCAAAGATTTTATTATTAATAAGATTTTGTCGAATGGAAGAACTAACGAGAATAACGCTGTCATATGCGAGAGTGGACATTTTTCACACAGACCTTGAATTATTCGCTTACAAAGATAACACTGCCGCATCTGAGTATCGGAAAACTCGCACGTGATACGTAAAAAAAACGTTTTTGGTCAGGGTTTACAGTACGATTTTTATAAATCTCATGACACACCAACGACATACGGTTTGAGATCAGAACACGCACTATCAGCACTCATGTTTTGTCGTGTTAATAACTGAATCATTAGAAATCCAAAAAATACTAGGGCTTATTAATAATGGCCCCAGCTCCTTGTCTGATAGGTGGTTACGAAGCCACACTTAATACCTAATATACAGCCATATTTCTATGTTTAAAGTCACTGCCTTTCCCCATAGGAACAATCCGACTACCAAGTAAAGCAAACAGAATTTCTGACCCTGCCCATGCTAGAAATCCCTGAGAGGGACTTATCGGGATGCACATACTTTGGGCGGTTTTCACAATAGCAAATATAAACAACCACTGCTCAATGAGGGATGTTCGAGCATGAGTATGAGGATGTTTCCCATTTCTACCTTTAACACCTATTTCTCTCAACTGCTAACTACAAGCTTTCTTCTTCAAAACCTTTCTACTTGATTTCTTTCTTGTGAAGGGTGGATCCACTATGGACGATATTGGTTTGCGAGAGGAGTTGCATTTTGGAATGCACCACCATTCCAAACCTCAGGCTTTGTCTAATGATCCACTGGTTATTAATGTACATCGTTTTGTGGAGGTTCAGCACCCCAAAGGCAATGGTGAGACCACTTAAGATGATTTTAGTCAAGCATCCTATATTGATTATAATCCCACCTACCTTTATAATATCACTCCAAAATACTTCGATTAATGCAGCTCCCGGTTTAGACTGAAATGGTCCCCTCAAATATGGATTGAATTCTAAAATTCGAACATTGCACCCAAAATCTCCAAGTATTAATCGGGAATTCGTTTTGCCATTGGGATAAAAACTATAGGACATACAACAAACGGCATAGGGCATACTGCGTATCACAATACGTAAAGTAAATGTGGTAGCCACAGTTTCATGGAAACGTAACTCTCGTTCCGTGGAAGACGTACACACTATGCCGACATCCGATAATGCCTGTATTGATAAAATCCAAGTAGACATTTTTAAGTGGACTGGAAAAGTAGGAACAAAAGTTAAAACAGATAATGTAAAGTAATTATTTTAAGCACCCTTACGACTTTCCGACATGGCACTACGCAGTGGATCCAATTGCGGCGTCCAAAACCGTATTTGTCCTTCCTTGCTGCCTGTTATCCACACTCCTGTAGTATCGGGTGAATCAATCACCACTAAGTTTTCCAATTTTTGTTTTTCTTCCTGTGCGTCCTCATCAATTTCATCACCATGACCTGGCTGTTCGTTGTCCTCATCTTCATCTACAATTAAATCCGAGAAATTCTTCAATAAACTTATGCAACATACCGCCGATCTATGTTCGGATTTCTTGACAATTGGGGTAGTAGATATGGGCAAAATCAAGGCTTCCTTCTGGCTAGATGGATCATCGTCTTGAAAGCCAAATATTAAATATGATATGAATTCATTCCAATCACATTTGAAATCACGATTCTGATTGATTTTCAAAAATAAACGATTATATTCCAGATCGGTGAAACAAATATTGAGATATTCCAATTCATCGCGTAATTCGGAATAGCTAAGTTTTAGCTTTTTCACAAACTGATCATGTAGCAACTCAATCTCGTGTGGTTTTAGCCATTCATGCAAACGTTCAACACGTTCGATTCTATCCAATGAACAAGATGAAGATACAGATTGATATTCGATAATTTGATTATCCAGATTCCCGGTATAGTCTAGTTTTTCCATTGCTGAATGAGTCTTTTGTAATATTTTGTATATTTTTTTTTTAATTTTTATTGTCAAACTGTTTGAAACTCTATCATTTCCCTCACTTCACCAATGTCGGGTTAGGGATAACAAACAAATATAAACTTCAAACTAACTTCTGATTCGCTGAATATTTGTTGCACTGCTGTGCATACCATAACAAAGGATTATAGTACATGGTGGAGGGTATTTAAGATTAAGCCTGGACGAACATAACTACAATTTTACTTGTATTGTGATAAAAACAAATATTTCAGATATACTTAAAGCTAAATTTATTTAAAAAAAATCAAAGCCATTACAAAATACACTTCTAATATTATTTATATACAACGTGTAATTAGCTCATTGATACCATTACCACGATCGCCGTATTCACCACCGCGCTTGAAGGAAACGGATACCTTATTTTTCCAACCTTCTCGGGGACTGGATAGCTAGAAAATATAAAGAAAAGGATACAAAATAAAATATAAATTTAAAAATATAAATTTTTTTTACAATATAAAATGTATAATCTTATTTCGAGTTTATGGAGAGGTCTGTTACGAAACTATTTGTCATAAAGGCCAGACTAGACTATCTGGTGAGAACCGATCATGCGAAACTATTTGGTATTGAAACATTTTTTTATAAAGTAATAGGTAAAGCGAATGTTGTAATATAATGTAGATATCTAGAATATCTATGAAGATATAATATCTAGAACTTTATTTTGTTCGGTCACTTATACTGGAATTTTACGTAGAATATTTTTCATGAATAAACTTTCAAACGATGCCCCTTTACCGAAATCCGTTGCGAAAAAGTTTCGTTTTGTTCCACAGTGTTATGAGTGAATACCAATAGCTTATGTTTCCTAATGGTTAATCCAACATTGTGTAATGTAGAAGTACATACAGTACATAATGTAGAAGTACATACAGTACATAATGTAAAAGTACATACAGGGTGGTCCAAAAGACACCGTGGGATTTTAAAATGTAACTTTAATTTAATACGAAAAAGTTTAATATACCAATTGGAAGTTATTTATATGTTTCGTAGAAATTCAAACCTTAGAATGGAGTATCAAATTTTGTTACCTCGTTTTCAAAAATATTGTGTATTGTTTAAGTATTGCTGTAATTCTATAAAAGAAAATCCGCGGAATCAATTACACTTTTACGAATATGTTTCTCTGGGCATGACTGTATTTTTCACTTATGGGTTATTAACTGATTGTGTGTATAGGCGGAATTAACTGTAAACAGTTTTTTCTTTGTACCCTTGTAAGCTAAGTATAAGCATTGGTATGACATGCGACTATCACACTTTTGCAGCTTCTGAACCGTGTACAAAGTAGAGCGATGGGATATTAGGGTATCAAACTCTATTGTCTCCTTACGGAATCGTCGGAATGCGGGTTGTGTATCGCTATTCTATAGATATTCCAATGATATCTGTTCGAAATACGCGGCTATCCGTAGTCTCTCACCCGTTCGTTGTTAAACGGCCGGTTACCGAACGACGCAATATAGAGAATATTAGAAAATCAGCGGTACTGTTCGCATGTGGAATAATCTTCCAGCAAGTGTGTTCATACCTGCTACGACATTATCAAATTCAAGTCAAACATCCTCCTGTCCTCCTTCCAATACCCTTACTCCCTATCGCTAACACAGTGCATTGCATTCATAGGGGGCATCCCCTGAGTGTCAGAAAAATTAAGCTGTGCCTATTCGAACTAGTTCTTCGATGATGGCTTGTTATAGCCATCTACTTAGTACTCCAAAATATTCTATTTTAAACAAGACTATCACCGAAGTATCTTAAAAAATTAAAACGTAAATCATTTTACCTAATGCGAATTATGTTACAACATCCTTCTTGCAAATGAGCGAAATGTCTAATGGGTCTCCGGACTTACTTGACATTATAAGATCTAAACGAACGGAAATCATGCATTTATACTCTAATTCAAAAACATTTAAAGGAACATGAATTGTTAAATTTTTTTTCAAAGACAGCCCTGTATTCATAGAAATTTTTAACAGCTTTATAAACCTTTGATAAGAAAAATGTGTTTATTTGTTTCAAATGACGAAAATTATCGTGAGGTATACGAGATGTTTCGGAAGGCAATTTAGGTCTGATTTATATGCAAGATATAGCTATCTGTCGCCAAATATATACATTACATTTAATTGTGCTAATTGAGCAAATGTAAGAGACCGACCAATTTGATTATTTGTTTTAAAAATTTGGTATGGAGGAAGCAGACTTTACTATTGATAACTAAAGATTTATTCTTAATTGTGATAACGTAACGATGCAACTAAACAATGCTTTGAAGATTATATATCGTCACCAGAAATCCAAAATGACTTAACAAACATTTTCATAACTTCACATGAGAAGACACACACTGTTGTAAAATCTAAACACTTTTCTTTTTGCGTCGTTTAGCAATTCGACTAAAACTGTATAAAATTTTACTAGAATCAACCAAAAACACGATTTTGGGTTTTTTGATGATTGGTCATTTCGGATTTCAGATGACGATATGTACTATGTATTAGAAAATAAACTAAAATCTTATGGAATCTGTCATACGTACCAAAAACGAACACATAAAATCCTTGACAGCATTGAAATTTGGTCCCACTGTAAATATCTCGTGTATGATATCTTCCAAACAAATGATACCCTTATCGCCGAGCTGTTCCTCGATCATGGTATTGGACTGTATAGGAGTCTTTCTGTCATTGACTTTGGCGAAGCCCTTCTTAAACACCAGCTCACGAATTGTCGCAATATTGGGATAACCAAAAACCACAAACGGTTCAATAACTTTCAAAAGTATTTGATGTTCTTTGGTATTCTCCAAGAACACGGCGTGATGTCGATGTGTCAGTTGCAACGTTTTCATGATTTTATTTGTGGTATCATCGAAGATTTTCTTGCCTGCATGTCGCATAACCAACAACAATTTCTGATTTACCTTCGACGAATCTTTGGTGTCGCAGATATTGCCTGTTCGGATGGTGTGCTTGATACGATTCGATGTACGTTCTGCTTTAATGTAAGCCATAACGAACGACTCGGCCCTACGGAATTTATGATGTTGTTTGGATTTGGCGACACGTTCAGTTTTTAGCTTTTTCTTCTGTTCTAAAGTGGCTTTGTCCTGCAGAATGCGGCGTTTTCGGTGTGCCAACACCGAAACGGTTTTGCCAGGCAATTTATTGGGTACTGCATATCTGTGAATGTAGAGTGGCGAGCCATTTAGTACTTTTGTATTGTCAGTAAAATTGTAAATTATAATTCTTACTTGTCGGACATGTTTATTTTCGGGCAAATTTACTTTCTGTGGGGTCGAGTCGATACTAACACGTGCGTGCGCAAAGAACCTAGCCGATGCAATTTGGACGGCGGCGGCGGCTGTTCTTCTTTCTAGTCAGCGGCGGGGTAGCTCAGCCGTCCAAAAATTTAAATATACGTCGGCTGGTTTGGTCAAACAAAATTGGTCGGATAAGTTATTTTGAATGGCAACACAGAATCGGATTAATAAGTTTTTAACACGGTTGAGAAGGAGGGATCGATGCAAAAAGAGAAAATACGAAATAGAATCAAACCTTTGCAACAGCTATTAGAAGTCTGGACAGAGAGCGAAGTCGATACAAATCGACGGAGGTGGCGTTTTAAAGTTTTCATCGGCGGCTGAGGCATTTACAAATCGTTTTATAGAAGCAACGAATTATTATTATGCTTATTGAGGCCGTATTTTCTCTCAAAGAAGGCGCAGATCAATAAATTCCAGTTGTCTTTGGAAATATGCCATCGATCTTCCAGCAGCGCAGGGCGATTCCATGTTCCTGCACAATTTCATTTAATTTCTCTAACGATGATGAGAATTAGTTGAATGAATGAAATTAAATTCTTCTTCGTCCTCGTCGTTTCCCGCTTTTTACATTCCCTTTTGCGCCTGTTCCGGTTTTTTCATTTCCTTTCGACCATGTTCTGAGACCTAATACAAATCGCAACGTGCTAAAGAGTAGGGATATGACGGTTTTGGGCATCACAACATTTTGCGTTGCTCATTCGACCAGATTGAAGCAAACCAAACCAAAAAATCTATTTTAGACTGTTGTCAATGTTTGTATTTGAGCTTCTCTGGAAATGTTTTCTAAAAGTAGGAATTTATTGTCGACAACGTGACGAGTTGGAGCTGTAGGTGCCTGTTGTCTGCTATCGCCGTCGCTTTTCATTTGGTCAGTCGTGCATGGCATTCATCCGAAATGACTAGCACACAAAACACATCTCTGCTATTACAGTCAAGTTACTCTACATTTGGATTTTAGAATAATTCATAACGTTTTCTAGTAAGTCTCGATATTCAATAGAACTAACTAAAAACTAAGCCACTGCTAGTGTTATAACCTATACCCTTTGACAATGACGTTCCGTAATGAACACATTTTGTCTACACTATGTACTCTGTGCTGAAAATTTAAGACAAAATCATGCCCGTAAAGTAAATTTATGCCGGATGTTCAGGGAAATAAGTAAGTAGGAAGAATAAGTGAGTTGCCATTTATATTTTGTGAAAAAATTTAGATTTCTTAAAAATGCGTTCCATTAGCAATAAGGAAAAACGCATTCTGGGTGCTATTCGACAGTGGTATGATTGCAGTTTGTAGACTTAGCAATGTTAAGGATTATGTAGTTTTTCTAATTAAAAATACCAAAGTATAATTTTCCACATATTTTCTGTTGATAATCTGTATATATTTTGCGATTCAAAAAACTGCTAAATATAGATAATAGATTTCCTAAAGGCGCCCCGGTAGGCGATTTGACATATTCGGCATTGAGTTATCCCCAAGATCCGATTGGAAGATACCATAACCATCAAAATTGTGGTCGGTGAATACCTGAACTTGATTTTGTAGAGATGCAACAATAAACTTGGGAGTGACAGTGAGGTGGTCTAAAGAAAATTCTTGTGCTGGCCGCTGTTTAAACACATCGAAATGCTCATGGGACATTTGCAGGTACTATTCACAGTTAATCTTTTTACTAGAACATGCTAGTATTAGATTGTGTTTCTGGAAAGTAAAACTGTGGATAACTTGATAATCGAGTGTTACGATTTGATTCATTTGCAACCGAAGTGAGGTTTGGTCGATGTCATAGATTGTGAGAATGTGGTTGAATGAAATTGTGAACACGCATTTAATAAAATAAAATAAAATTGGCTATGTTCTATTTTATATAATTAAACTTACCTCTGAACCCAAAGGCTTTGTGGTTCTTACGCTCCCCCTAAATATCCAATTAAAGTTTCTCCTGATATTCCAAAAATAATTGGAATAAGTCATGGTCACGAGTTATCACCTGTATGACATGGACATACTTCCAATATCAATATGAACGGTATTACGAGCGACAGAATTGCTTATAAATTCGGCATGTCTAGAGGGGGCAAAACAAACAAAAAAACATATGTAATATCCTATTAATTATGTGAATGGTGTGACAATTACCTTTTGAATGACCAAAACAATTAAAGGGGATCATATTTTGTTTTAAATTGACAACATATTTACAACTCATGTGTTTTCTGTGAATTCTTTCCCTGTTCGTTTCGTTTTTTTTTGTCTCGATAAGTTCGATTGATGGTTGATATGTTGTAGTACACTTCAGTTGTGAATTAACGGATTTTTTTTATGCGGCGAATTTATGCTTGGTGATAAAGAATTGTTTTTGAAACAGTGGCGTACCCAAAAGTAAAGGAGGATTCAAATGAAGCCCATCAATGGTTAACTTTTCGTCTTTGCGCTTATTAAAATAAATAAAACTGTACGAAGCGATAAATACTGTATTATTTATTCTCTTATTTTTTTATTTTTCTTTAATGTTTCGAAGTGAGCAGCCGTTCGGGAGAGATTCACGATCTCACATATTTGTCCCCGCTAGAAGAAAATTGTGTCGTAAATTAAGGGTACTGTATTTTTGTCGGTTTTGCCAACGGGAATACCATTTTGTAAAAAACGCCTAATTTATGACAGTACTACACCAACTGTCATATGATGAATATCGATTGTCGCCCTATTGTGATTGAAATAATTACGAAAATCTAAAAAATGTGCATGCAAAATACTAACTCGCCAAGTAAAACTCGTCTATTGTTAAATCACAGTTGAAGATGGTCGGATTGACTCGGTTAAGTAAATGCATATTTTATCCATTATACGTTTTTTATAAAGCTTTTAAAAATACTTGGTTTGACATCCGGAACTCCAAAACTCAACCAGTTTTATTTTTCACCGCACGAACAATACATGCCGGCATTTTGTGACTCTCCATTTTTGTTGTCACATTTGTTGATTTCCGCTGTTCACTATAGGTTTTATTCCGTTCCAACTTTTTTAGCGAACTATCCAAACGTCCCCGCATAACATCAAGATGATTTCGAATCGTAAAAATCTCGCAAGCTATGGATTGCCGGTCACGTTTTAATTGCTTTTGATCCTCTAGCATGCTTTTAAACACAGCATTCTGGACTGTAATATCGGCCAACATTTTCTGGTTCACGAAATTGTTTGTTTCCTTTGGCGGTGGTACAGTGCGATGAAGACGTTTCTGTTCCTTACGGTTGCAGAGAACTTTTAGGCGTGGAATACTCATTGGTTGTTTGGCGGGGTTACGGATGACTACTCGTTTTTTCTTTGCACTACTGGAATCTTCAACAATTACAGTTCCTTTTTTGCTGGTGAGACTTTTCTCGGGTAGTGATGTGGTTAATTTATCTTGAGTTTCTTGTTCTTTGTTAGTTAAAAATTCGGTGGATTCTTTAAGAACTTTATGTTTTTGATCTGTTGGATAAAGAGAAGTGTTCATTATCTTCTTCCAAGGCAGTTACCAGTGGTTTATTAACCTTTTAATTGTGAATACACATGCGCCAGAATATTATCAATTTTCCTCTGAATATTTGTATTTCCGTGAGACTCCTTCATTTTGGCTGTTCTTTTATTCAATTGGTAATCATTAGGATTTACTTGAATTGTATTAACGTATTTTGTCTCCGGATGCCCATGTATGTGTTTGTCAACCATTTTTGAGAAATCCAAACGAATTTTGTCCATTTTTTTTTAAGATTTTTTACAAGAATTTTGTGTGTGTTTACTTAGGATTTCGGAAAGAAAATTTAGTCAAGAAAGAATACTTCAAATTTTATTTTTATAAAGTTATAATTATTGTATGGCATTGAAATAAAATTCTCAGAAAATTTTACAATCCGAATTAATCAAAAATATAGCTGACAATTCATGTATGTATGTAAAATCTAGCATTTATTTACTTCATTCATTCCAAAGCACTGTGTTCTATGGTGGACCTCTTATAAAACTTCGTTTACTTTTGGATACGCCACTGTATCAACAACAATTCTCATTCTCATACATTCGCCGCGTAAAAACCCCGTTAATTCACAACTGAAGTGTACTACAACAGATCATCCATCAGTCGATCTCTTCGAGAGACAAAAACAAAACGATTCTAAGAAAAGGGAAAGAGTTCACAAAAAGCCACATGAGTTGTATATATTTTCCAATTTAAAACAAAATATGATCGCAATTAAAATATTCTTAATTGTTTTGGTCATTCAAAAGGTAGTGTCACATCATTTGTATAGTTAGTGGAAATTATAAATGTTTCTTTGTGTTTTTTTTCCCTTTCTAGAATTATGCCGATTTTATACAGCAATTCCGTCCAATTGCACCCATCTTACTGCCTCAACCGCCACCATGTCCTATACCAGGACCAGTCGTTCACATGTCGCAGCAGAGTGTTGCTGATGACGTTAAGTCAATGCAAAATTTCACCGATATGAATTTCGTACAGCCGTTCATGGATATTGATATTCAAATTGACCGTAATGCCCATGTCATGCAGGAAATGACTCATGGGGAAATATTCTTTCTACATGGTCATGAATTATTCCAATTGTTTTTGGAACGTCAAGAGAAACGTTTAACGTTAATGGGCTATTTGGAGGGAAGCGTTCGAACCATGGAACCATTGGCGGCAGAGGTAAGATATGACGTTTTATGATAGTTAATTATTACCTTTATAACCAATTCTCTTTGAATAACATTTTTAGATAATTTCCTGGGAAGGAGGCCACTACTTGTTGGTAGTGGCATTGAATGAATATTTGGAAATATATCAAATTCGAAGAGATATTTTAACATCTCGCGCGGAACTGCTTAAAGATCCCCGAAGATCTATGCAAATGGCACCTGTATTCCCCGCCATTCAACAACTGGCCTTACACGGCAAATTTAAACAATTATTTACGATTTCTTCGTCAGAAAATCAAATTATGATTGTGACGGCAGTAAACTTCTCAAAACTCTATGGAAAAATACGGTAATAAAACAACCAAATGAAAGCAATAGTTTATTTTTGATATAAAAGGAATTTGAATAAAGACTATAAAGGGGCAGACTCCCCAAGTCGTTTGCCGTCGCATTAGTTCGGCCGCAAATTGTAATTGGCATGGAAACATTGAATAGTTTTCAGTGCAAATAATGTTTTTTTCCTAGTAAATACTGATTAATTCGTAGAAAATCGCACCTACGCCCTCCCATGGAAATGTTCAGCAAACGACTTGGGTCGTCTGCCCTCTGAATGGTCTTTGGTTTGAATTCATATTCGTTCTAAACTGTCTCTGGAAACTGGTGCAAAAATAGCCTATTCATTTCGAAATGCAAACTAATATCCGTCTTTTAAACTGTATGCATTTAAAATTCTACCCCTAATTTAATTTCGGTTTAAATATAAAGTTTTTATAATTTTCTAAATATTTTCAATATATTTTTAGAACTTTTAAATGGCATCAGGTCCGCTTTGAGCCCTTAGAAGAGATTACCGTCCCAGCTGTAAGTGTAGTTAATGTTATTGGTTCCACAACCAAATATGTATTAACCGGAAAGATCATCAAACAACAATCAAAGGTAGATCATTAAAACTGTTTACAAATGTTCATGCCAATTTGAGTAAAATAATTGTTTAACCACATCAGACTATTCTCACCATTTATGAAATTGATACATCACTTCGTCTGCAAATGAAACATATCCTAACGGTCGATTCTCTGGCGGTCCACAGTTATACGTTCCAGAAACACAATCTAATAGTAGCATGTTCCAATAAAAAGAGTGACTGTAAATCATACCTTCAAATGTCCGACAAGCATTTCGATGTGTTAAACGAGCGGCCAGCACAAGAATTTTCTTTTGACCAACTCACTGCCACTCCAAGATTTATTATTGCCTCACGACAAAATCAAGTTATGATATTCACCGATCATAATTTGGATTGTTATGGTAGCTTTACATCGGATCTTCGGGATGCCTCAAAACTATTAGGCTATCATGCCGAGGATGTTGGAGATGACTATGTATTATTGGTATATAGTACACCGTTCAGGATTTTGATACGAACTGTGAGAGTAGAATTGGGCACAAAAGACAGATTGTCGAGATCAGCCGATGTAGAAGGTGAGACAGTGGAAACATTTAGCAAATCTAGTGATTATGATAATGGCCTTATGTTACATATGATTCAGATATCGGATATTCCAAAACGCTCTACCATTTCAGAACAGCAATAGAAAATTCAATTACCCAACAAGAAATTTTCGGAAAAAATGCCTTGTTTGGTAACGAAATGTATGTATAAATGTATTTCATTCGAAACGGATGTAGCTTGGACCATTATCATAATCATTGATTCATATATGAATATTATATATTTCATTATAAACATTTTTTAAGAATACGGGAAATGTCATAGTCAGTCCGAAATTAAGTTGCTGAGGAATAGTAAAGGCCACAGTGGAAACACTATATTAAATAAGGATTTTTACCTTAGCTTATCTGAAATGACCGATTTATTTCACGAGTTGATCTTCTCTTCATAGATGTTTCTCTTGTCACTCAACATAAGGAGTTTATAAAGGCTATTGTTGGTCAATTTAGAAGATTTCTACCACCACGTAGAGAGAATCTTTTTACGAGAATGTTTAATCCGAAGCCGAAAAATACGGAACCAAATATTTTCAAAAATATTGCTGATATGTGGTCACCAAAATCCAAAAAACAACAGTCTGATGACTCCATAACGGATATTTTTCACAGGATGGTGGATGTGATGGAACCAAAATCGAAAGAACAGGAAAGTAGGGATCGCATAGCGGATATGTTTTACAAGATGGTGGATGTGGTACAACCACAATCGAAGGAAAGAACATCGCAGGACTCCGTATTTAATATTTTTCAAAGCATTGGAGACATGTTATTACCGAAAGCAGCCAAGGTTATAAAGTCCCGAAGCCCCATAATATTAAACTCAGGGAAAGTGGGAAAAGTTCAAATTGCCAACAGGTTTTTGAGGAGTCCCAAACAAGTGTTGCACAAAATCACACAACTGAAGCAGAAATATATGTTGGGTCAACGGGAGAAACGTTCCGATAACGTTCCTTACAACGTAACTTTGGAATTAACGAATCACGTGAAAGTACAGAAGTTGAGAGTAAAGAACTTAATATATCATGGTGATGTTATAAAAGGTAAGTGTGCCTATTATCACTCTGTAAAAAGTTCACACATAATTTCTCATATTTTCAGGATTTTCTTTGAACCACACCTCTCAACCTTTACCTACGCTATCTATAAAACTAAAAGTTAAAACCAACATCTTGAATGTCACCGAGATTGAATTGGCACAGAACATAAGAGACATTCGCCAATATGTACCGGATTTATACTATGATCTTACACCTTCTATTCGCACCAAACATTTGAAGGTAACATCGGTGAATGGCTTACCATGGTCGGAGTTTTATGAAATGATATTTTTGAGAAATCGCGATACCACTATCGCTGGACGTGTGGTTTTACAATCAGAAGTGGATGTTGATCATTTAAAAACATTGGTGCTCAATGATTTGACGGTCGATAAACTCTTTAATTTACGTGATCCTCAGGTGGTGAATTCTAAGTTGCTTATATCCAGATTTTTCGTACACGATTTGAAGGCAGAAAAGGTGAATGGTTTGAAGTTCGAGGAGGACATTGTGTTTAGTGGTCGGGAAGCATATATTGAAAGTGAGTATAAAAACATGGGGTTAGGTGGGTTTATTTCCTGATGTGATAGAACTTCCTTCCGTTCTTTGGAAAATGACCGGTTGACCGAACGACAATTACATGTTTGTGAAATTCCTCATGCGAAGTATATTCGTTGAAAAAGATGAGTCGTACTAATGGATCCAAAGGCCAGGTTCTTCAAGATTCGTTTTAAACCCATTTTCTTTGCAAATAACTGATTTTAAAAAAAAACTTATAATTTCAACCAGTATTTGTTGTGCTGTCACAACTCGTTGGTCTTTCGCTTGCTTTTTTGTGTATCCAGCTGATTATGGCAAAAATCAGTAGATGCGATAGTTTTACAGTTTAAAAAACATATACAGTCAAACTTCCATAACTCGAACTTCCATTATCCCGTAGAAAAGTCCAACTTACCGAGACTTTGAATTATGGAATTTCTTATAAAATTGTTTAAGTGAATTTGTCTCCTTAACTGCCACTAGGACTGCTTCGACTTATGGAAGGTGGAGTTATGTAAATTCCACTGTATTTATTTAATAAAAATTCCTGCACCAACAAACTAGCCTTTTGTTAATAAATTTTTCGCGAACCATTTTTTTAAATAAGGGATGAGGCAAGATTCTTTCAACAAAGTTAAATTTTCTATCGAATTTCATTAAAAAGAGATTGGAAAACAATGAAGATTACGTCTTGTTGAGTACTCTAAGTACTCTAAATTGACGTGGGATTTTTTTACAGGAAATAGACTGTCACTGTTGCATCATTAAGTCCAATTCACAAAAAATAAAATGGAATGGAGCTCTTTTTGTAGCACATTTATTTAATTTAATTTTATTTCATTCCTTCCTATAACACCAACTGTCGTTGTACATTATAGCTCCCGTTACTATGCACCACTTAAGTATATCCGGTGATTTGTTTGTGGCAGACAAAAAAATTGAACGTTTGTCTAATAATCCGGATGAAATGGAGTTTAAACAATTCTACACAAACAAAGTCACAATCAATGGAACATTAGTTGTAACCAATGTGAAACTCGACAAGGAGAACCTTAGCAAGCTTGTAGTCGGCGATGATGAATTTCAGGAGAAGGACATTAAGGCGAAATACTTGCTAAAGAACGAACCACAGGTAATTAAGGAATTTTAAGTGATTATTCAAAAATAGTAACGTGATTTCATCTACATTGTATAGCACTTCAATTTCCCCATTGCTTTTGATAACAGTAAAGTAATTGCACCTCAATTGGAAACCCAGTATTTGAACGATCACCCAACTGAAGAGCATATGCTAATGGACAAAGTGAACAACACCAAACCGTTGTTGATAGTATTTATGAAAGCTGAGGTACCCGGAAATATTGTATGTCGCGATTATAAATCGAAAATTGCTGAAATTAAGGAAAACATTATAAAACCCGGTGATGTGGTGAATATTACGGGTAAGAAACGATTTGAAGCCCCTTTAGCGGTAGATGCTTTTCAGGCGCCTATGTTTCGACATATTCCGGTTAGTGATTTGATATTCAAACCGGAATTGAAAGGACCTATACAATTCCGGGATTCAAAAACATTTGAGAATATTATGGTCAGTAATCCCTCCTTTGTGGAGAAGGGCATTGATGCCATGTACTTGAACAATCTACCTTTGGAAGACCTACTTAATCTGGATTACCACATGGATCACATCTACGTTCCACATACTTTGTTGGCTTCCAATATTGTATTTCACAAAATCAATGGCATACCTTTCCATGATTTTTTCACAAAATTAAATGTACGAGACAATAAGTTGATTTTACATAAAGATCTGATAGTTGAGGGGGATGTTTTGTTCGTCGAACCGCTCGATTCGAAATATATCAATGATTTGGAGTGGAACAAATATGTGGCAAACTTGGCGCGCTCAAATGAAACTTCGGTTATCGAAGGAAATGTTTGTTTCAATGAAGATTTGACTATAACCGAGGAATTGATATCAACTGAGGTGAATAATTATAATTTACAGAATATTTTCAATAATATTCTGAGGAAGAGTAAGCCTCAGCTTATAACAGGTCAATATACTTTCGGCAATTTGAAAGCTTCGAACCTGGATGTGTTATCTATTAATGATAAGCTGACCAACGAGTTTATAGATTTAACAAAAAATCATACAGAATTTCAAGGTGATGTTATTATACCGAAATTATTGGTAAAAGGACAGTTGATGGGAGTGTTAGACCAATCTTTGGATTTTAATAACTTGGCGGATAGTGTAAATAAGCTAGCTTTGAAATCATGGCGAAATCTTAAAGTTTTGAAAAATGTGTATTGGAATAAAAACCTGAGTACGCCGGTTAACACTCAACAAGAGCTGCTGAAATATCTATATAAGAACGCCGTTAAATCTACTCATAACCAGGTCATAACGGGTAATGTTAAACTTGTGAGACCGGTAATAAAGAAAATGAGAACACGTTTACAATTTCCAGCAAATGTGGATTTAGACTTCATAGAAAAAGATTCTCTAACTAAAAGTTCTTCTTTGCCGCAAACAATAAAAGGATTCAAGAATTTTTTGGAACCATTGTATATGAACAATTTGGAAGCAAAGAACGAATTGCAAACAAATTTTGTAAATAATATCGATATAAAATATTTCAATATATCTTTATATCGTTTATCCAGTAAACAGCCTTTGGAGGGGCCATTAAAGTTTGTAAAACCCTTAACCATAGGGCATTTGGCTTTGAAGGGCTTTTTAAATAATCTAAATACCACGCAGATCTATCAAATTAGAAATAATACTGTGTTGCCACCGGTTTTGGTCAATCAACTGTTTGTCGATAACAATGTCCGGGTGAAAAATATCAATCACATGAGTTTGGAATATTTTCTGGATAATCGAGTCACCCTAAATGGACCAGCATTGGAAGTGTTCGGCTTCCTAACCTTTGAAAACCTCATAGTGGTAAACGCAGCCTTGTTGCAGACAATCAATTCTATTCATATCGACAACATGGTTTTCAAACACGGTCAGCAACTGCAGTCTATAACGGGTCATAAAACAGTCAAAGGTTCTGTCGACTTGGCCGGACCAGCTCATGTAATGCGTTTGAATAACAAAGACCTAATGGAGTTATATCGCAACACCTTATTTACAGATCGAAACTATAAATTCGATAACTTGGTGATCGATAAGGCCACATTTGAACAGGGCTTAAATGTGATGAGTGGCACTGGTGATATGAAACAAAGATCATTTGCTGAAGTGGAAGAAACAGATGGCCAGGATTACAAAGAGTTTTTGGAAAATGTTAATCAAAATTTAAATACAAATTTAGGCAATATTTTGTATTTAGATTATGATTTAAATACCGCAGTCAAATGGCAAAAAACGCCTAACATATCCACAGTCGATAAGATAGTTTTGCAAGAAACATCTCGCGTATCCTGTTGTGAAAAACAGTTCTTAAAAATATCCTACTCAAAACTAAATCGGAAAATTTCACTAGAGAATATAACTTCTAATCGTTTATCGGCGTACTCCGATAATGTGGCAGTTAAAGCTGAAAACTTTTGTAAATTTAAATATCGCAAAATTAAATCGAAAATTTCAATAAGTGCCTCAAAGCTGCTAAAAGTTTTCGGCATGAAGCGTTTTGTGGAAACTATACATATATTGTCGAACGATAAGCAACACCAGCAATATGTTATTCTACATGCCTTGGATTTGCCGACACAAAAACGTAATGAGGTGCGGTTGTTTAAAATCGACAACAAAAATAACTCTATACAAGATTGGCAGGGATTGACTCTGAATATTGGTGAAAAACTCAAAGTCTTCCAAATGCCCGCCATGATCGCCCTACTTACCAATGGCCTTGTCGACAATCATCCAGCTCTGACAATATACCATTTTAATGAAATCTTGCAGAAGTTCAAATTGCAACAAATTATCGATGGAGATTATGATATTATTGAAATGTTACAATTGCACAATGGAACCTATCAACAGTTGATTGTAAGCTGCCACAAATGCCAGAGGATATTTATTTATGAGTACGCAGCTCAAACGCAACCGAATTATGAGATATACCAGATACTATCGATGAAAACAAATATCGATAAGGTGTTTATGTTCTCCTTGAAGGACGAAAACTATATGTTGGTAATATCGGAAAGTGATGCTTCGTATTACCATCTCTATAAATATTCGTATATACGGGGTTGGGTGCAAACAACCTACGGCTACTATCCAGGTCTTCGTATGTCTGTTCCATTATCTCAGCTCTGGGATAGCGAAAATCCATTAGAATTAGCAGATAGTAATAAGATACCATTAATGATACTGTGTAATTTAGATAATTGTCATTTAGTGAATGCTATTCTACAGAAATAGGAGTTATTATTACTTACTGTTTTAAAGTGTGTATATATATAATGTTAATAAATTTTGTAAATATTAAATAAATTATAATACAAATTAAACTGGGAAATATTTGGCTGAAATGCACTTGACTTGAAAATGCCACCGTCTTCAGAATTGCCCACTGATTACGATATGAGATATGAGAAGAGGGAAAATTACCCTAGGGTTTAAAAAAAGGATTACAAGTCGAAAAAATACCTCAAACTGTAGGTAAGTTCATAAAAATGACAGTGTAGAAAAATTTAAAAAAAAGTACATTTGTTCCAAAAAATATTTTTTTAAATATGTATTTCAATTTTTTTTTTGTTAGAGAAGAATTTATTTTTTAATGGCAATACAATTTGAATCATCTTTAGTTACCAGGTGTCACCACAAAACACTCATAGTTGATATGTTTGTCAACTGTCATATCTATAAGACTTTTATTATGTGGATTTGCATCTAAACCCATAGTTATTGTTATTATTATTTTATTAATACTGCATGGAGGTGAAGATGTCTTCAGAAAGCGTGTCAGAAATGTAGCATTTGGTTTTCTACAAGAACTAATCTTAAAGTCACAATGGAAAAATTTGATGACATCTTCGAGATGAAATTTCTTATCTGGCCTTATCGGAGTCATACAGATTTCTAACATTTAGTTTTTTTTCTGTGCATTGTAATATTTTGAACTAGCAATCTCTTAATCAACCTGTACCATAGTAGAAAGGGGGAAGCTCCAATGTTGGCCTCAAGAATGTTAGGGTAACTTTTGTATTATCTCCGGCAGTTATGAAATGACATTGACATAATTGTAACAGAAGTGTAGTTTGGAATCAGAATTTATTGTGGTCCAATGTTAATAAGTGTTGTTATAAGGTTGTGTGTAGAATCCAGAATCAAACTCCATTGGCCAAAAGTCTATAAATTTTGATCTAGTAAATATTCAAAATCGGACATTTGGATTTTAGAAATTTTCGTATTTTTCGGTACACATTTTTTGGACAACAGTTTTTATAATTTAAGTTTTAGTTTTTTTTACACATTGTGGTACACATTTTAATTTTTTTCATATTAAAAAGGTTAACCTTTTTCATGTTTTGAAATTCGGAAAAATTTAATTTACATTTTCGAATTTGTCAAACTGTAGCTCATATATTTTTTTTCAAATGCAATATCCATTTGAAAAGGTGTAAATGTTATTAATTTTTGGTGGTTAAATTATCCCCGCCCAAAATTTCTTGGCCACAGTACCGTCATGGTCTCCGATTGCCATAAACTATACCTTAGGAGAAATTTGAACTTATTTTTCCAACAAGAGGTTGTATTTTGGTATTCAAAGAAAAATGATATTTTTGAGATATATGATCGAATGTTTTTTTATAATAAAGAGGAAGATATGCTGTTAATAATGAAAAACAACATCAGCCAAATGGCCACCACGACCTCGCTTTTCATGAAATTTTTCATAACCAAACAAACACACGTTGTGGATGGAGGTTTCTCTACAATAACTCTTGGGTTTTCGGAGCCCCAGATGCGACAATGTTAACGTAGCCACCGAGGTGGAAATGGACCTTATCAGTCAAGATGATTTTTCGATGGAATTCCGAATCATTTTAATGCATTTCAAGGACCCAATCAACAAAGACACGACGTTGATGATGATCGGTCGGCTTGAGTTTTTGTGTTAACTTTATAAGCCTTAAGACCCAAGTCTTTATGCAAAATACGGTGTAATGACGTTTGTGGAATGCCCAATTCCAAAGAACGAAGAGGAATGGACAAACCTGGGATTTCTTCAACACTTTGGGCTACAGCAGCAATATTCTCAGTTGTTCTTGAGCGACGTGCACGTGTGCCAACAGCTCGAATTTTTCCACCAATTTCTGTATTGCGGTCCGACAAGGTGCTTCACGACGACCCAAAAATGCTTTAGTTTTGCGAACTGTGACTGCAAGATTTTCACCATTTTTGTAGTGAATTTTAATCATTTCAATGCGTTGTTGAAGCGTATATCACTCCATTTTTAGCGTATATCATTCCGTAGTTTCTACTGTTTCAAATGTCAAAGAATAAAAGCTTCATGAAATACCGGGAGATTCAAAATAACACCACTTGTTGGGAAAACCTGTAGATAATACATTTATTAAAAAAAATGTTTTTGATTGGAAGGTTGTATTCTACTGATCGTATCTACCTATTCATATAAATTTAAGAGTGCCTATGCTTAATTATTTTCTAAAGTAGGCTATTGTATTGTAGTAATATCAGGTATTAATCAGTTAGTAATAAATATTACATTTAAATTGTACTCTCTTTTTTATATTCATTGTCTGGATTTTTCATTAAAAATTTATTAATATTAAGTTTCTAACATACCTGAATTATTTATCTGTTTAAGTTTTAGTTTAAAATTTTTTGTTCCGGATTAAACCAATTGACAATAAATTCGCGACTTCATTTTTCATCGATAGACCACAGCCCACATATTGTTCAATTTCCATCGATGTTACGAGATATATTTAGAATACAGAACCACAACAGAGAAAATTAACTTGGTGTATGTGTAGGGTGTCACATTTTGCCAATCGCAATACTGTTTAACGAAAACATTTTCTTTGAAAACTTTGGAACAAACTATTTGCAATTTCATTGTTATTAATGACTTAAATAAAAAAAAAAAAACGGTAAACAGCACATAAATATTTTTACTTTGGGGCCTAAAATTTAATAAAACATAACAAAAAGTATCTTTATTGTTCTAATCAAACAACAGATAAAACATCTTTTCCTAAAATGTCATAGAATTATTTGCCAAAGTGAAAGAGCGAGATGCACTTGAGTCCGATAAGTTCCGTCAGCAACTAAGTGTAAACAGGAACAGTGTCGACGTTTGTTGGTTTAGAACGAACATACAGATACCTTACAAATGCCATTAATTCAGAATTACAAAGGTGAACAAATTATTATTATTATTGCTTTATTTATATTTTTACATTTTTACCAAAGAAAGGTTTAAGAAGTACTATGCACGATCAAATCCAATGTTTAACAATAAGTTGTGGGCATACCATCACAAGTGACTACGAACATTTGGTCAACCAAAAAGGCCGTTACGCCATGATCCGTCGATAAATCCGTGAACTGATATTGGATAGTACGCAGTAGCTCATCCTGCCAAGCCAACTTGTTAAGACCTTGGTGACAGAAACAGGCTCTGTCTCACGACCCTTCGTGGTAACTCAAAAAAAGTCTAATGGCGTCAAATGGTAGCACAGAATTGACATCGCCGAGAACGCTGATAACAAGTTGACAGACCATGTTGCAGAATCCAGAGTCCATGTCTTCAATCTCCGGCCACACAATATTGTTTATAAGCCTCTGTAGCTTTCATCGTTAACCAAAATGGGGTCAATGATGCCACGGCTCCAAAATCTGCACCAAATTGTCGTTCTCTGCGTGTACATTGATCTTCCATAAATATTTGACTGATAGATTTTCAAAGAAAATTTTCCAATTGTTTATTAACCCTCTGTAGATCTCATCCACAACCAAAATGACATTTGCAGCCTTATTTTCAAAGAAATGATCTCACCGCTTCAAAATCCGCACCACGTTCTTACTCTCTGTAGATACATTGGTCTTCAAGGGCAGATTGATTTATTATGTTCTACGGAGATATGGCTGACTTTCTGCGGAAAAAAGCTGTCACTGTCGAAATAACATCTAATTTAAAAACATGGACCGCTCGGTACAGAAAACATTATCTTACAGCCTGTTTTTATAAAACGTATACATCTGAGACGAACAGAAACGTTTGTAGCCGAAACGAAACTGAATTGTGTTTCCAACGAAACTGTCAGTATAATAATATTCAAAAAGTCCGGTGCATCAACCGATATTTCGACATGTTGGGCGAATGGATAAACATGCTTGGTGCTCACTTTAGAGACACAGCCCATAGGGAGTTCTATGTTAACTTTTGCCATATAATATGTGAGTATATTCGGTTTTAAATTTAAAAGGGGTTTCAACTTTTTATGAGAAGCCATCTTTACATCTTGTTTTAGAGACATAGCTCCCACAACCCGAGTGACCGCAACGTACTTCAAGATATGTATAATCTCAAGAGGACTCGAAGTACCATACCGCCTTTTAGCATATTTGGAAGATAATTGGTTTGCATGAGGTCTACATGAAAAAATCAAAGATTTATTAAGTGTTATACCACCCGCCAACCTTCATAGTGAAAGTGTCTTCTGATATTTATATACCCTCAAACTATTAATATTTATATTACTGGTAAAAATGTATATTCTACATATTAGTTACAGCTCCTAATTGTTACCGAAAATGTATACAATATGTTGCAAATGCCCTAATCAAAATACAAACTATCTACCCAGTAGCACCTCATGAGATGGCCGACGTGATTCTCTTCCAAAAGTTCTTAGTAACACTTGTTGATTAAAAATGGATTTATGTCCAGATACGACATATACGTAGCGTTAAGTTAAGACCTCCTGTGATATCAAGTGCATTAACTATTATCTAAATTTCATCAACCAACAAAATCAACAAAAACACACATGATAAGACAGCAATGATGGGAGCGAGACAGATAACCGTGACATTTGTCGAAGGAGAGCTGCTGCTGGTTATAAAATCCCTGAGATTGCCATTCAAAGTAATCAGTCTGTGACTGAAGTGTAACTAGATCAAACTGTGTGCTCCAAATCATTTTTTATCGCCGGTTCCCCTGAAATCGGATTTGAAAGCGTCTTTTGAAGTAAAGGATTCCCAGAATAACTACTGTACGACAAAATGTTCGCTCGACCATTGCAAAAGCCCGCGGGAAAGGGAAAACCCCAACACGATCCCGAATCACCGCATCAATATACGATCTCCGATTACGGCTATGGCAAAGATGCTGTTAAGATCTTGCATGTTAAGAGGAGTGGGCCAGTGCACTCGATAAAGGAGTTTGAAGTCGGTACCCATTTGAAGTTGTACAGTAAAAAGGATTATTTCCATGGTAAGTACATGTGATGCATCTTATAACAAAAGTGTCCGAGATTTAGAGATCAGAGTATTCTGAGTTAAGCAGGATGTGGAAAAACTATAAAATAAATTAATTTCGTATCCTGGAGATGTGAGGCAATTAGTTGAGACACCTCGAACTACACTGTTCGTCATATGACACAGACGCCAGTCAATGAAACGTCATGCCATTAAAACTTAAATAAATGACTTAGTTGAGTCACCTCGAACTACACTGCTCGTCATATGACACAGACGCCAGTCAATGAAACGAAATCCCACTCCCTAAATAAATTACTTCACCATTAGTTATTGCTAATGCTTATTGTGATCTTAAAAAAGTTCAGAAGTTTGGTCCAAATATCGATATTTACACTTCCATTACATCATTTCCTTTTAATGGTTATTTACAAACTTCATAGATAGTTAGCCACATTTACATTGTTATTCAAAGCACTTCGTTCATCTGCACGTGACCTACAGTTGATAGCAACAAGTTGCTTCAGATCTTCTTGGACTTGTTTTGTTCAATGGATTCTGCCTCTAAGATTCCTAACATCTCATACATTTGTATCCATTCCACACATTTTCCACT
This sequence comes from Hydrotaea cyrtoneurina, assembly GCA_958296145.1. Lineage (NCBI taxonomy): Eukaryota > Metazoa > Arthropoda > Insecta > Diptera > Muscidae > Hydrotaea > Hydrotaea cyrtoneurina. The sequence goes on along the minus strand of OY282514.1, from coordinate 41,091,761 downwards.
CTGACACCAAAACGTTCGTCAATTTAATGATTTCGAACATCAATTTGATGAATTTGGACATCATTATCCAACGAATATTTTTCACACAACATCGTTTTTATATGACCTCAAGCCGAACCAGAACAAAAATATCTACATAGGTCAACAATACATAACCACATCGTATTACATTTTTTAACAAATTTGATGGAGAACTTTTCATTAACATTTCTTCAACTTTGGGCATACATTTGATGAACACTGTACATCAAGTTAATGAAAAGTGTAATTCAATTTGATGAAATTATACATCAGTTTGTTGAAAGTTGTGCATTAATTTAAATTGTGCATCAGTTTAACGAAAATTCTACATCAATACGAATTCGTACCCCTTGCCCTGCTTCCTACTCCATTTATTGGTATAAAATAAGCTATAGTTGTTATCGTTAAAACGAGAACTAATGCTTAGTAGGGCATATCCCATTTATTTTTCAAACCGTTTCTCGACGCTTTCACCCGGGTCCATGTTTCAGATTCCTAAATTTCGAGAGCGTCATATTGCCCAAAATGACACCTACTTGCGTTGTACTTCGAGATTGCGAAACAGAACTGAGGATTTGAATATTTCAAATACTTATTTCGTTATATATGTTTGCCCTTGTTTTCAGGTGATAATTCCGATATTGTGGCTACCGACTCCCAAAAGAATACCGTCTATCTGTTGGCCAAAAAACATGGCGTCGAGAATCCCGAGAAATTCGCCTTACTTCTCGCTAATCATTTTATACAAAAGTATTCGCATGTCGAGGAGGTGCACATTCATGTAGAGGAATATCCGTGGCAAAGAATATGTGCGGAACAAGCTGGCTGTGATTCCAGCAAAGGTGATTGCAATTTCACCAACATCAACAACAGACCCAGACACAATCATGCCTTTATATTTACACCCACGGAAATACGCTACTGCGATGTGGTATTAAGAAGGACAGGTAAGGACTTTTCTACTTTTTCTTTTCTTTAAGCATCAAATATACTAATATTCCTTCTCGTTCAGACCCCAAGCAGACCGTCATCAGTGGCATTCGCGGTCTACGTGTTCTGAAAACAACTCAATCGTCGTTTGTCAACTTTGTTAACGATGAATTCCGCTCGTTACCCGATCAATATGATCGCATATTCAGCACCGTGGTCGATTGTTCGTGGGAATACTCACACACCGATAAAGTTCTATTCTGCCAAGCCTGGAATGTGGTCAAAAATATTATTCTAAAGAAATTTGCCGGTGATCCCAATGTGGGCACTTCATCGCCCTCCGTGCAACATACACTGTATCTGACCGAGAAGGAAGTTTTGGAAACATTGCCCCAAGTATCGGTTATCTCGATGACAATGCCCAACAAACATTACTTCAATTTCGATACGAAGCCCTTCCAAACGGTTGTGCCCGGCGACAATAATGAAGTCTTTATACCGGTGGATAAGCCTCATGGCACCATTTACGCTCAATTGGCTCGCAAAGATATTGCCAGTCATTTGTAGACCATCAGCTGCTGCTGCACTTATGGTCAATGAAAAACTGTATTATTATGAGTAAGAACTTATTGTTTAGTTTCCGTTTTTTTTTGTGCGTCATTTTAATAAAGTCCAATGATATGTAAATTTTGTGTTTCAAGTATTTACCCACTCTTTTCATTTTAACAAATTAGCACCTACCAATTCAGTTGGGATTTAGTTGGATGTACTGTTCGCACATGGGACACAGTTACAGTTGCCGATGTTCTGAATTTCCCAAGTAGGGTTGAAGAATGAAATTCGTAGTAGAAGTTATGCGTAACTCGAAGAAGAATCAACGGAAATAGAGTCGTCCTTTGTTATACACAATTGAAGAATCACATTGTTATCTGTGTGAATTTGTCTGTGTATTTCGGATGACAGATATAAGCTGTAACATTTTAAATGACATGCTTAGCTAATTTATTTTGCACTAGCAAATAACCGCCACTACTTACGAAGTAAATTTACCTTTTCCCAGTAAAACACAAAATATTAGTTCAATTGCATTGTTTTACAAAAAATAGTTTATACCGACTCAGAATAGTTATCGCGTTTTACCCATGTCCTAGCTAAATTATATTAGGACCTAGGGGACGTATAATCAGCACCCTGTACATATAGACAAGAGTTGGGAACTTTTTAAGTTTGCAACATTTGGTGTTCAAATTTTAGGAACTACTGTGAGTAGCCAACGACAACATTCAAGGAGAGCAATGCAAAACCAATTGAAACTTAACATGACACTACCGGTAGAGGGGTATACAAAAGTGCAACACATAAAATGGGTTCGATTCTCGACTTTTTAAGTCGTTTGAGCCATATCCCACCATCCGGCTGGTTCGCACTATAACTTTCAAGAGAATTATCCAATTTCTTTGGCATGGACTACAATTTTCCCAAAACTTATCGGTTATATGGCACAAATGTAGCATTCCGCCCACTTTCTTATTCTATAAAATTTCCTTTCGGATACTTTGGAATATGAAACGCATATGTTTTTCCGGCGGGTGAGGGTCTATGTAAGTAACTTTACCCGATTGAAACTTCTCACTAATTTTAAATGTGGTTCACACGAATAGTTACAAATATTGTCTTTAAAAAAATCGGCCATACAAGGAAGTGCTCGCCCTAGTCGGAATCAGTTTCACTAGTGATGATGAAAGTGTGGTTCTTTAAATCCATGAATTTAATTTTTTCCCTTGCATTTCCCTGTGAATGAATCATTCATTCATAAAATTTTATGAGTTGTCATAATTTTTAACTTATCGTACAACTGTACTGTAATCTACGGTATGGTTCTTCATACATACATATATTTACGCATATGGGCGTCTATTTGGTGCTGTTATAAACTGGAGATGAGCTTGTTATGAAATAAACAAAATTCAGTCGAAATGACTTAATATTTGTTTAGACAACAGACAAGATATGACATTTTCTTTTTGTGTATTTATTAAATACTATTTACACAAGTTTCAAAAAGCGCATACAAAGTGTCGGCAAACAAAAACGAAAGCGTTTGTGGGTGATGATGACTTCTTTACTAAAATTTAGTGTAGTTTCTGCTGCTGATAATAACAGAAACAAAATTCGACTACATGTGCTGTGTTTAATGACTGGTTACTTTGTGGTTTATTGTAAAAAAAAGGCAAAAAAGACTTGCAAGGTCGACTATACGAGATACTTCACGTATCCGTAGAAATTCTATGGCCTAAACTTTTGATCTAGGAAACAGTTCTTTAAAAAATGGTTTTTATGCAAGGACTAAGGGATTATTGTAAGTTATTATTTTTAAAATATATTCATTGATAAGATTTTGAATGTTAATACCATTTCTATTACTGATTGGCTTTCCACTATAAAATTAAATATACATGTAAATAGAAATGTAACACATATTGTTGTCATATAAAATTAAATATATGTCTGTGCTAGAAATTAACCACACAAATAACTGCCTTTGACTTCAGCCTTAGGAAAAAATATAGAGCCGCATATGGCCACACCTCTTCCAAAAGCGGTGGGCTTGATGCGACTCTGAAACCAGCATATGATTACTATAGATGGGAGATGGAACTGGCATCTCTGTGAGTACTTGTGAGTACAATGAAGGCATTGCGTTTTTAATATAAATCTGAGAGTACTGTCATTTTCAGGCAATCTTTGACAACCTCAACATACAACCTCGGTCTAGGCAGATTATCTGGGGATCGTAATCTTTTTCCAGCATGTTTTAAAATGGTAGCGCACGGGGCATCTTGGTGATCGGAAATACCTCGTGTGCACTTCAGACTCCATCTGCTTCCTGAACAAAGTTTTCGGATCGGCCTTCTCAAATACTCTTCTTCTAAGGTCTGTGTGTTTGTCAGTCGATACCGAGGTATCAGTCAAAGAACAAGAACAAATGGTGGAAATATGACAACGTACATCAACAACGTCGTACCCTAAATGTGAACACCGTGTTGACAAAATTGGAACATCGTTAACAATTTGGCCACATACGTGTAACGATAGACTTTCGTGCCCGTATGATGTCAGTTCGTGCCCGTTTGGTCATACTTTTTCTATGAGTGTACGATATGGATTTTAATCTGTTTTTTTTTTTATCAATATTTGTGCAAGTACAACTGGATGGATTATTTCATTGATTTGCAACATTTCATTGCTCTTCCATTAAACAAAAACTAGTTTGACTGCCACAAAAAAGGGAGTTCCAATAAAAAAAAATCATTATATCCATGGACGTGGTAAGTAGTGTGTGCGACTATCATACAGGTAAACCCAGGTTCAAAACCGGGTAAGACTGTCAAACATTTTTCAGCGGCTGTTTGCCACCTCGTAAATGCTGGCGACTTTACGAGTTAGAGAGTAATCTCTAGGCCATGCAAATCTTCTCTAGAAAAGCATTAGCCGTTCGGCTTTAAACCGTAGGTCCCGGTCAGTGTGTGTACAAATGATATCGTGTACTGATTCGAGGGAAGTTCCCCGTCTATTTTTGCATGGAATGTTAAGGGCCATAAGTAAATTATATCCATTACAAACTAATTAATTCCTAACCATAAAAATTAACTGGTTGAGTTTCAATTAAAAAATTAATTACAAATTAATTAGTTCCTAGCATGTAATGAGCTAAGTTAATATGATAGTAAAGGGTGTTTTTTATTGAGGTATAGAACTTCGAATTGAAATAAAACACAAGAAAATCGTTTTAATGTCCATCAATTTGGTTTTATTGGAAGGATAATTTTATGCCATTAATGTTTAAATATGATTTCGGGCATGTGGCCGCCGCGGCTGGCTCGAATAAAGCCAATTCTACAGGTCCAATTTTCAACCACTTGTTGGAACCACAACTCATCCACATTCATGCCATCCAATTCGGGAACAAAATAGTCGGTTATCATGGCTCTATACCGGTCTCCATTAACGGTAACTGACTCTCCAGCATTATTTCGGAAGAAGTATGGCCCAATGACTCCACCAGCCCATAGAGCACACCAAACAGTCAGTTTTTGTGGATGTAATGGCATAAAATGGACGGAGCTTGCGGTGAACTTCGCGAACTGAACCATTACTTTCGAAATAAATTTGCACGATTTGCAAGCGTTGTTCTTTTGTCAACCTGTTCATGATGAAATGGCAAACCAAACTAAATATTAATCACTTGACAGCTGACAAAATGGCCGCCAGTTAAAAAAGTGATGCCAACTTAAAGTTCTATACCCCAATAAAAAACACCCTTTATTTACCAACAACAAAAATGAACTAGATGATGAGACTAGTTTAGATTCTGTTCTCAGTTAATAACTATATGACAATCTTAAACAAATGACATTCTCAACGAAATTCATCGAAAATACCAAATGGTGCTAAGCCAGTACTTCATCAATCCCCACACGTTTCATCAATCCCTTCTTTTCCTACCTTTCCCCCCTCCACAATTAACAAAGGGTATCACAATGAGACAATTCATGGCTTTCGAGAGCACCCATTTCATAAGCAGGCAACCCATACAACCTAACCCACCCTGGAACTAGTCGCTATCGAAAAATTGGACAGTCTTTTAAAACACGTGGAGAATGTACAACCACAAAACACAGAGTTCCTTTCTAAGTCCATATTTAAAAGCGGTACTAGATGACTAACACAGGACAGATTAAACAAATTTAAAAATTAACGTACAACCGATGCCACCGTTCAGTACTCAGTACACGACTATACGAATATATCGTCTCAGTTTCGGAAAAATATATTCTCTCTCCCTGTTGGGGTGATTGAACTGTAATTTAACATATTCACTGCAGTATTGAACCAAATTCATTCATTTATTGATGCTAAATATTCATGACCAAAGTATTTGAGATTTTTTTTCAACACTGTTTCCCCCCCCCCCCTTCAATTTTTGAGTATGTGATGTTTTCTCTTCTTAATTAACCGGAAGTTTTAAGGTTTTACAAGGCAAGTAATTGTTTAGTTTCGTTTTGTGTATGTAATATTCGAAATAAATAAAAGTTATTGTTTTCTTTGCACAGTGGGATCAAATGTGAAAATGTACCATTGAAGTTTCACAATCTGTGTCTGTTATGGAAATTTATTGGTAAGATATGATCATGTATTTGCTTGTGTGTTTGTTCAATTAAATTTTATTAAATATTGAATTTATTACATTGAAATTGGGAGCATACAAATTGAGCTGCGGATTCGGGCCAAAATTGCTCCACTTCATATAATCGAAAATTTTGTTTATGTATTGTTGAGCATTGTGTTTGCTTTGATTGCAGCCAAGGTATACGGATCCGATGCGGAACTGTCATACTTCTATGTGCCATTGTTCTCGCAAGTGAATGAGAACTTGCAAGAGAATGAGAGAAAATATGAAAAAATATTACAGATTAACTTGTTTTCATTACATTTTATTTATTTTATGGGAAATGTAAGTAAATAAAACTCGGAGTTGGAATCGAGCAAATTTTTCGACTCCAGACTGCGATTCCGGGCAAATTTGTCAGACTCTGACTCCACAGCCCTGGTTGCGATATGTAAATTGGTATTGAGAAAAGTCGTAGTAAGAACAACAATTTTGAGTAGAGAATATTTTAACTGAAATTGAGAAACGCAAATTCATATTTACATTTTACGTTTTAATAGAAAAATACAAATAGAAACTGAGAAGCGTCAAGTAGAATTGTGAAACTACGAAGTGGCGATGAGAAATAAAAAATGTTAATTGGGAAAAGCAAATTGGAATTCTGTAAATTATTTTTTTTATTTATTGTTAGCATGGTGTATTAAATTTTAGTATTCAAATTTCTCTACGTGTTGGATTTGTTTATTGTTGATGAATAACGTGCAGCTACTGTTTGCGTTTTCTTCTCATATTTTGTTTACCACCATTATCGACGAATGAACAATTCGGAAGAGTTTTTCCCTGACGAATTCAATTTTCGTCTGATTTAGTTTTTGGTCCATAAATTGCTGAAATGCATTTATTTGGTCATTCTTAACTCTAGCCGAGTCGCATGCTTTTATTGTTTGCCCCAGTCCCACTGTGACGGCGCGCATAACAACATTTCGGTTTCTTTTTACGTTTTTTTTTTCATTTTTGGCAAAACAAAACATTAAATTGTGTTCCGAGTCGTTTTAGCCTTTTCGTCTTACGACATACTCTAAAACAAACAAACATTCCAACAATTTCACACCTTAGTGGACAATATCGGCGAAAAGCTGTCGGCCACACTCAATGACCCGAGCTCTGGGTGAAACTTTAAACCAGTCTCTATTCAGAATTTTAACAAAACACAACCGACACGCGCATCTCGAAACACAAAAAGTGAAATCTCCGAATAAAATGAAAATATTTTTTTATGGTTTTGTTATCATTTTGTGGATATCCTTATCCTCCGGTCACACTCACGATGAGATACCGAAATGCGCGCTGACGGGCGTCTACAAGACACGCCAGACCATATTGGAGTCACCGAATTACCCGAGCAATTACACGCCGGACACCTGCTGGGATTATGTGATACGCTCGCCCTACCGCTGTCCCACAAAGTTCCATATACAATTTTTGGATTTCTATTTGGAAGCTTCCAAAGACTGCGAAAATGATTATTTGGCCGTTGGTTTGGATAATGTCGACGATGACATGGATGTTTTGTGCGGGCAGGTGGTGGGTATCAAGAAGTATCACACGCCCGATGGGGTATTGCGCTTACGCTTCTTTGCCGATGAATCACCCTGGTCGACAGGTAAGGGATTTAAGCTGCTGGTTACTCGCTTGGCCTGTGAAAAGGAGGAAGTTGTCAGAAAGCTTCAGGATGATGATGACGACGACGACACTGTATCGGTAACGGCTTCGGCCGGCAGACTGCAACCTCCACAGACTCAGATCAAAGAGTTACTTCGCAATTTAACCGGTACGGAACAATATCAAGTGTATCCTTTGCCTCCACTATTTGGCTTAAATTATCCCATGCAGTTGCCGGCTCCGCCCTATCCAAGTTTTGGTGGTTTCTATTTGCCTTCGGGACAAGTGTCGACGCAACAAAATTATGTTGGGTCCAGCCCAACCAATGCCGAGAAGCCTTGCAAGGATGAGACGTCACAGAAACAGCAACAACAGGCTTACTACCCTCCATTCGTGGCCAACAACAACAATTACTTACCGGTTTCGCGCGACCAATATGTGGGAGCTTGGCCCGCCACCAGCTATTTGCGAGCCATTGATGGCTTCGGCAGCACTGTAGAGGCTTGTTGTACATCGGGCTTCCAACAGAAACGTTTTTACCTCTCGAGTCCCGGTTTTCCACGCACCATATTCAGCAATATATTGCCCATCGATCGGAGAGACTGTGAATTCCATTTGCAGAAATACTCAGCCAATGTTTGCCGCCTCAGGGTCGAGTTTAAATTCTTTGATTTTGGACAAAATTTCCAAGGCACCGGCTCCTTTGCGGGCAACATTGGATCGCCAGCGATAATGTCTTCACAAAATACCTGTACCGACGATTATATCGAAATCGACAATCAACGATTTTGCGGTTGCCGCTCAGAGTATGTTCACACCGCCTTCTGGAATTATCAGGGCGACAAAAAGATTCGAATGAGAATGGGCTATTCTGGAGTGCCGTCCGGAGGTTTCCTCTTGGAGATAGTACAGGAGCTATGTTCGGAGACACAGTTTTCGACTTCGACTATAAGACCTGCAGGTCCCTTAACGCCAACCACCACTTTCCCTCTACAAGATCAGAACGGTTTGTTGGGAAACTACCAGTCATCCCAGGGATACCTTCCACAGCAGGCTGGTTTGTTGCAACAAGCCGGATTGTCGCAACAAAACTATGGAGGACAACCGCAAAACTTTGGACAAAATCTGCAGAACTTTGGACAAAATCCGCAAAACTTTGGACAACAATCCAACTATCCGGGCCAACAACCATTCCAGCAAATATTCAACGGTCAGGGATTTTCTCAATCTTTACAACAAAATCCTTTGTTGCAACAACAGTTTTCCATGCAAGGCAACGGAGTCTATCAGCCTTTGCCACAGTTGGGCTCTTCCTATCCGGGATATCAATACAACAGTCCGAACCCATTACAAACGAATCCCTTCGGGATTCCCCAGCTACGTTATGCACGTTCGTATACCGATTCCCAGTATCAACAGCCCGTCACGATTGTCGAGACGAACTCTACTCGCAAGGAATTCTACTTTTCCGATAACGATAATGATGATTACAATGAAAATCCCAACCTCAGCATTGCCATGTCACGTTCGAGCAAAGCTGATGGCACTGCCTCCAGATGGGAAGCTGCTGATGGCAGAGCAAATGATAATTCGGTTAAGGTACGAAGGAAGTGTACATTTGATATGCGCGACATCTTACGATTATCGGTTGATGTAATGTGGATAACTAAGCCGACTTGTTATGCACCACAGAGGAATTGGTTTACAAATATTTTGGGTTTCCAGGGTTAGACAAGGCGAGTGTAATGACTTGTTATGAAAATAAAGAAATTGTGAAGTTTTGGGTTTTTGTGTGACAATTATTGTGTTTTTTTTTTCATTATTTTTGGGCATATTAACCAACTAAATCGAGGTTGTCGGTGGCAGCCTCAACTATGTGTAGGAACACGAAAAAAAATATTCAGGATATAATAAAAAAAGAAGCTGATCACCATACAAACTGCATTTAAATGGCAAGAGAGTTGGATGTTTATCTCTCACACGGATCACTTCCCTATCGTTGGTCATTGTAGTAGCTCCTGTGACATCGAGTGGGAGTAAACTTCCACTCTCGATATTCAAAGCTTTCTCGATAACCAAATGCGACAATTTTATTTTGTTTATGTACCGAGTTGCTCGATTACGGGCTTTATGGAGAAACCTCTGTCAGATAGACGAGTGTATTAAACAATCAGTCGGACGAGATATGGTAGGTAGTGTATGCGACTGTCACATAGCAAACCCAAGTCCAAAAGCTGGTGAGACTATCAAAAAAATGTTAGCAGCTATTTCCACCTAGTAAATGCTGGCGACTTAACGAGTAAGAGAGTAATCTCTAAGCCATGTAAAACTTTTCTAAAAGAAGCATAAGCCGTTCGGAGCCAGCTTTTAACAGTAGGTCCCAGTCAGTGGATATGCAAATTCTATCGTACACATCTGATTTGAGAGAAGTTCCCTGTCTGTTCCATCATGGAATGTTAAGGGAAATAAATAAGTAAGCAAATGAAGTTAATCTTAAAATCACAAAACAAGAAATTATTTTTAAATAAAACACTGTTTTGTGGTCACTAAATTAAAAGTTTATTTGAAATTTCTTCGTGTTTTTTTTTCAAATACGAGTACAAAAAATGTCATCGAATAAAAAAAATGTCAATCTCAACTGGGATTTTTTCCAGAGTTACAAAATTCAGACTATGCTTAGTTGTATCCTGGAAAGAAAGGACAATAGAAATGCAAATTTGTATGTCGTCCAAATGAGATTCGAGTTATGGCAAGTGCTTTCATATACATACATAATTATATACAAATAAGTAAATTTTTGGTTATAATTTCGACAATCAATCGCTCTATTACTGTTGGCTTACTACAGAACTGAAAATCATGCGTATGACAATTAGTTCCAGTAGCAAGCAATCAGTACAGTTACAATTGTTACCACACCCAGATTAGCATAATTGTGGCCGGAGCCCGATGTGGCAACATGAATACCCGATGATTCAGCCAGTAAAGCTGACGATCGTGAATTGACGTAATAATCACCTGGCAATTTTAAAAGATCTGGCGAAGCCGAAGGATTAAAAGGCGCCAGGGCAACTGAGCCTTCGGGAACGGTAAAGGGTGTAGTTTGCAAAGGAGCCAATGCAACACCGCCGGCCATAGGAGTAGGTTGGACAGGTGTTCCAATTGTTGTGTCGGCTGCTGTGGTTGCATTCGATGGATTTGCAGTTACAGTAGCAGTGGGATCTGCTGTCTTGGGCTCTTCTACAGGTGCGGGATAACATATAATTCTTTCTACTTCGATGGTCTTGGTGCTGTCAGTTGGATCGGGCTCGGGAACCTTAATGGGTACGCAGACAATTCCGCCGGGAGTTACAGGAGGCTGAACGGCGCCAGGGGCTTCGGTTGGAGCTGCGGCGGCACCTGTTGCGGCACCGGCAACGGCACCAGCTGCTACACCGGCAGCGGCACCAGCTGCAAGAGCCGGAACCGCGCCATTAACTGGTGCCACATTGGTGGGAGTTATCGGCATAGCACCCGGAGCGCCATTTATAGGTTCAGGGTATGTGGGATTCATGGGAGCCAAATTGGGAGTTGCTTGGGGATAAGGATTAGGAGCTGGTGCTTGGGGGTATGCATTTGGGGCAGCCGGTGCAGCTGCAGGTGCTTGAGCTGCGCCAGTATTGATGACGGTCGTACCACCACCAACATCTGTGGTAGTCACCGATCCCGGAGGTCCATTATTGATGATGATAATTTTATCTTCACCTTGGGGTGCAGAGCCGCCGCCACCGTATCCACCACCGCCGCCGCCATAGCTTGGGGCATGTTCCACTACTCTGGTTTGGGTGGGGGTTAAAGCATGACCCAAAATGGCTCCAGTCAAACCGCCAGCAAGTAGGCCGCTACCTGTAATGGGTGACAAAGAAAATATATTAAGCACGATCATTAAGGTTAGGTGACACTTCTACAAAATATTTTAACAATGATAGGCGGGGAATACAATCCACAGCTGTATGATTTTCCGTTCGTTATCGTATAAGCGAGTCAACATTTGATGGGATCGAAAGAATTTTCTAAAATTCAATTTCAAAAGTAACATTCGTAATATCTGTGAAAACTTTCATAGATTCTACGAATTCTTGAATTTATCTTCAGTCAAACAAGGATTTTGGGGAACCAATGAACCAACTCAATATATAATAACTATTCAAAGATTTCTTATAATCTAATTTTCTTCACGAGTAGTCCCTTCCTATGTTATGTACGGTTATTAGTGGAAGGTCGTTCTCAGTATGGGTTTCTTGCATACTAAAATCTCTGCAGGTACTAAAAATCTCTGCAGCTGGTATTCAACCAGATATCAAGTCCTCGCAAAATGCAAATATGTTGTCGTTCTGTAGACTTCTAGAACCAAACTAACTAAGCCGGCCAAATATTGTAGCCCACAAGTCAATAAACTAGACAGTTGATTTTTCTTCAACACCTCTCCCTCCCAGTAGAACTTGGCATACAATGACCAAGGAGCAAAAAAATGTTGAACAGAATCTACACGGTAAAATTTTGAGGGCTTCTTAGGAATTTCCATCTCGAATCGTTTTTGGTTCCTAAAAGCATTATTTGCTGCCTTTTAAGCATTCCAATAGACATTCGTAGTACAAGAAAGAGAAACCACATTTACATATGTGTAAGGATCTCATGGTTGGTGAAGCTGGATCAGAGACAGATAACACACGGATCGCAATCACAGGTTCATCGCATAGATACCAGACGGAATGCTTAGATCCCATTTGGATCGCATACAACCCAGTTCACAGGTGGATCGCATAGATCAGAGATGATTCGTATAGATCCCCATCAGATCGTATATATTCCAGATGGATCACAGCAGGCGGATCGCATAGATCCCAAAATAGCATTTGAGCTTCCTAACCTCTTGTGTCTACTGCAGATAGAAGATCATCGCCAATTTAAATATATGTACTTAATATTAAAAACTCTTGTGAGAATTTCCAAATCCCTTACCGAAACCTAATCCAGACGACTTTTGAGGCTGTTGAATAAACGTAGCTCCAGCCGGAATCGCTGCACCGGCAGGCAAATATGTGGCGCCAGCTGGCAACGCTCCAGCAGATGGGTAGTAGGCAGGTGCAGCAACCGGAGCAGAGGGATAATATGTAGCTCCATGGGGCAAAGCACCGGGGCTATGATAGGTGGCACCAGCTGGCAGAGCTGATGCCGACGGATAGTACGTAGCCCCAGCCGGAACCTGACCGGGAGCATGATATGTAGCACCGGCTGGATAATGACCCGCTGGATGGTAGGTAGCTCCGGCTGGCAGTTGTCCCGATGGATGGTACGTGGCACCGGCCGGCAACGAGGAAGACGATGGATAATAGGTAGCACCGGCTGGTAATTGTTGTCTGGGATAGCTCGATTGTACGTTGTGGGCATTTGTAGCGGTTATCGGTGTGTGAACACCACCACCACCGCCAAAACCTCCGGTCGAATTGAAGCGGTTACGATTGTAGCTCGACTGTTGATTATTGTAGCTCGACTGTTGATTATTGTAATTTGTTGGAGTTATGGGTCTATTGTTGGTATTAGTTGCGGAAGAATAACTGGGTGGGGCGGCATAGTTGGGCTTATAAGCCGGAGCCTGTTCATGGACATTGGTCTTGGCGCCTCCAATGGGATTGGTGGGTGAGTATGCTGGTGGTGGTCCCTGCGCCTTGGGAGGTACATTCCAACCGATCGGTGATGATGTGGGCCGTGCTGGCGATGCATGAGTATTGCTGACATGAGTATTGCTGATATGGCTATTGCTGCTGCTGCTGCTGGGACGCTTGTTGGCCTGTGAGTTGTAGTTGGCATAACTCAACGACGACAGTCCCGTATGCGATAGCGAGGGGCTGGAATGAGTATTGTGACTACTACTGCCACCATAACTGGTGGAGCTGGGTCTGTTGTTCGATGTGCGTCTCACACTCGAAGACGATGACGACGACGAACGTCGACTGCCGCCCGACGTGTAGATGCGCTTTGCCTCCACACTAAGGTCATGACTGATCAACAGTACAACGAGAGCGAATGTGAATATGACATTTATTTTATTTCTGTCCCTCGTGGCCATTTTTTTCCTTTGGTTTATATTGTCACTCTTCTGAGTTTGTTGGATGTTCGTTCGCTCGTTTGCCTGTAAAATAGAAGAAAGAACTGAAAACAAAACAAATGCGAATTAATTAAATTAAATTCATGCTTTGGGAGACCTAGCACAAGAAATTGTCTAAATTGAAGATGTCCGGCCCGGTAAATTACAGTGTTTGTTTCTCGAGTAGTTTGGATGATGGCTTTACAAGACATGATCAAATAATCGCTGATAAACTAATCGTATATAATTGAATGCGAAAAATATGAAAACAATCTACGCATTTAGTTCGAGATTGTGGAAAATTTCTAAATTTTCTAGGCAGTTTGGCTGAAAACTATTACAGTCGATTGGATACGTAGGACAAATGCCATTGGTGAAGGGTAAAAACTTTGGTATGTGGGATCTGGTATTTTGACAGATCGAGACGGCTAAATGGAACTGATTTTGGCCACGTTTCACTCATCAAGTAAAACAATTAAGAAAAATATGTCATAATTTTTAAATAGTTAGGTCTAGATAAAACAAAACTTTATGGTCGATCATCAGAAAATAATTTTCGTTTAGTAAAGGGTTTTTCAACAAGAGGGGTTTTTTTGAATCACCCGGTATTTCGGTAGGTGTCACTTTTGAAGCTTTTATTCTTTGACATTTGTCAGGTAGAAACTACGCCATTACTAAAAATGGAACAATGCATTGAAATTATTCAAATTCACTACAAAAATGGTGAAAATCTTGCAGTCACAGTTCGCACAACTAGAGCATTTTTGGAAAAATTTATGAAAAGGATATGGTCCTGTAAGCGTGGTCGTGGTGACCATTTGGCTGATGTTGTTTTTTATTATTTTATTTTTTATTTTTATTAACGACATACCTTCCTCTTTATTATGAAAAAAACATCCGATCATTTATCTCAAAAAATTGCATTTTTCTTTAAATACCAAAATAACACATCTTGTTGGAAAATCATGTCTAAGTGAAAACTATTTTTTATAATCTCTTCTTTTGTTTCGAAAAGTACCGTATGATGGTCCATTTCGTGATTTAGTTTCAAATCATATGTTAACAGCTATTGCTATTGGAAATCTCCGAATAAGGAAATGAATCGCTTTATGCTTGAACATTCAAAATTATTGTCCAAGTAAATACTGTGGCGCCAAAAATAGCGGGCGCATAGAAAAGAAGTTTGGCCGACTTTTCAGTTTCTGCAACAAGTTCGTGATCTCCGAGGCATATGGAACATCGATACGCCATCTCAATTGTTCACACACCAGCCTTTGCTCATAGACCTCGCATTACTTGCGAATTCCGGTGGGTTAAGAAGTAATTTGCTAGTTTTTGCGAAGAAGATTTGTTTAAAACACGCGATTGAAACTGAATTTGATCGCATGGGGTAAAAACAGTGTTGCCACCCAACTTTAGGAAAACATTTTTTTTTTTTTTTTTAATTACAATACAAAGTAAAGTTATATTGTAATATTGGGTCCAAGGGTGAACTGACAATATGACTAAATTTTTGAAGATCGTACCGGGCGCTTGTTTTAGAAAATATATTTTCTTGGTGAAAAATGGATTTTGGGACCAGTGTGCAAAGCACCTTTTATAAAAATATATTTTTTAAATAAAAGGCGCCCCGGTAGGCGAATTGGTAGCATGCTTGTCTATCAGAGTGGGGCTAGTGGGTTCGATTCTTACCAGAGGCTTTGGTCTGTCGCGGTCTACCTTTGTACCCAAAGCTAGAATATAAATTTACTTTGTATTGTAACTAAAATAAAAACAAAATTTTCTAAATAAGGCACTTTTTGGGTTGTATCGGAACGAGCCTTCTTAAACTAAAATATAAAAATGTTCTAGGTTATTTTCCGGAGAAATATATATATATAGGTTTGATAGGTAATTGTTCGGGTGCTGTCTGAGAAACGGAATTCTTACAACTTTTAGGTAACAATAAACGGATCCCCAATTTTTTATTTATAGTCACATTAATTTTTTATTTAAAACATGTTACTTGATGTTGGCGCCATATTGATTAGCTCAGATATGGCAAAAAGCAAATGAAGAAATGTAACAAACAATTCAGAGACATACACATGAGATTTGGCAACATTTTACAATTACGCCGTTTTACAAAATCACAAGTACATCCATCTTAGACCATCATGATGATCCACAATAAAGAGCGATTTTCTACTAGGAAATCTCTACGTTCTTATCAGAAATATTAACAAAAACACCGGACTCTTGACATGCGATGATCTCGGCGATAGTCACAGTGCAATAGATGAACAACAAAAGCTTCGCAGAAAAACTGAAAATTATAGCGTTGTCGGCGACTCATACGAGTTTCTGAGAATTTGAAATACGTAAAATAATCATTGGATTTGTTTAACGAAAAATGTTATTAAATTCGCTGAATTGTGGTATGAAATGCATGTACATACGTACTAATTTTCGTCATTACTGTGTTAGCTAAAATGCAAATAGGGTTAACTAATAAAGAGTTTACTGTCGCGTAGTGGTATTTGTCCGCATCTTGAATAAAAAGTCTTGTGGTTGTGTCGATTTGCTTGTGAGCTGACACACCAATATATAAACATACGTTTATGTGGGTATTTGGCTGCTTTGTTACATTTTAATGATTTTAGTTTGCATTAAACAAATACGTAAATACGTATTTTTTTTTTTTTTCTGAGTCATAATCAGATTTTCAGGTATTTGTTTGTTTCGTTATTTTAAGCGGGTGCCGAGTTTTGGAATTCCACCGATAATGGTGTTTTCGATACACAGTGGGTTAAAATGTTCAGAATTATTATAGAAAATTCCACCCGATTTACTTATCCCGTTTTGACGATATTGCGTTTTATCTTAAAGATACAAACGCACCTCAGTGTGATCTAGAGTATAGGAATAGTGGGCGGAAATTAAATTTTCGAAACAGCTAAAGTCGGAGTCGGGTAATTTTAGTTCGACTCCATAGCTTTGGTAGCAACCATTAGTTGGCAATCCATAGACACACAAAACGTTCGATCTATCAATTAATTTATTGCTGAAAATATAAAAATGTACAACAGTATTTCGACATTGTTGGTATCAAATTCGCAAAAAAAATCTATCCGAAAAATCGGAACCAGTATAGAAATTATATACTGCACATTAGGGTGGAGTGAAATAATACTTTTTCTAATTTTGAAATTTCACCTCGGAACGAGATGTAGTTTCAGATCCCTAGTAAGGGAAAAGTAAGGATTTTTATAATTGTATTTAAAATGTTACTATTTTGGCGTTGATTTGAAAAAAAACCCTAACACTTATTCCAAGAAGAGGATGAGCGACCAATATTCGTAGCTTTGGTATCGATTAAAATGTCATGTTAATTTTTGAAGAAGGGACTATTTGGGTTATTTTAGTTTTTGCAATTCTTCGCCCATAACATTTTCTTTTTAAAATTTCCATTTGCGGATTTGGTTGGTGTTCAAATTGTGAACATTTATTGACCAGAAATTCTAAAAATAACAACAACAAAATTAAATCAACACCAAAATCAAATTTTAAGACCTCTAAAACTGTTTTAAAAAACGTTTCCCTTTTTTTCACCTTTCCGAGAGTGACTTTATTTTTTATTTTACTCCACCTTACTGCACTTGTCACTGGCTTCAGAAAGGACTGACTATCGAAAAGGACAAAAACATTTGTTGGGCAACATTCTCTAATGAGGCGTCATGTCAAACAAATGAAAAACGGTGCTGGTTTCCTCCCGTAAATGCTGGCATCTTTCTGATAAACGATTCTATAGAAAAATCCACGACGAATGCCGTCAAACAAAGGCAAACGTGGGTGTCTATCGCACAATAATCTGGGTTCAAATTAGGGTAAGGACATCTAACATTTTGAGCCTGAGATTTCCCCATTTGAACGACGTCATCTTTTCTTTAAATTCGCTTGTACGAATTTTCTGTATTTTCTCAAAATTCTCAAAAACCAAACGCTTAAAAATCACTCTTTATAAAACGTTCTTTAACATGTTTTAATAATATTTTGTTGTTATTGACAAAAATAAAATCCAGAAATGATTTATTTCTAATAGTTGGAGATGTGCGATCGAAATTTTATGCAAGACAGACTAAAAGCATAGACGAATTTGTTGCTTTCCTGAAGGAAACATATCCTATCCCGAACTTGAGAGAATTTTAGTGTAGTCAATATTGCCAAAATATTCCAATATATTTGTGTTTATTTTTAATATCAGAAATATGTGATTACCATCTTAATAAAATCGGTTGTTGTCAACAAAATTGTGTACGATATTTGAATGTTAGACTAACCTGTTTTAGTCGATTTAGTCTATTTTCATAAACTGTGTAAAAATAAATTTACTGTACATTGTACATTATTGTTGACGGTATAAAAAAATAAATTATAATTTATTATTCTATAGTCATTATTTTAAATCAATTAAAATGATCTTCAGCTCTTTAAAACAAACAAATGCGAAATTGATTTTAAACTGTAATTAGCTAAATATACAGGTAACAAAGCATGAAACTCTCGTTTATCTAATTAGAATAAAATTATAAAAACTGAAAGAGATTTTTTCGTCAATTTAAATGTCAACAAAAAAGAGGCTTAACAAACAAGTCTGTCTTTGAGAGTAAATAAAACCAGTAAAAAGTTATAATAAATATTTTTTTTTGTAATTTTTAAACCTCATTCTGTCAACTTCAGTTTTCAAGACTTTCGTGACAATTTCATTGTAACTAATATAGATCCATGATATTTGAGTTTTTCCAAATGAAAAAAGGTATGCAACGTTTGCAAATTGTCGTTGACGACATCTTTTAAATAAATCGGTCTTAATGATTTAACAGTCTTATGGCTTAATCCGATGCTTGCTCATCATATATGTATAGAAATTCATTTTGTTGAATATACAAAGATATCTCCCTTCATCTCCCACTATTCCTTACACAGCCATTTCGGGTAAACATTTTCTATTGGACTATGATTTTGTTTACTACCTGTATTTATGTTTTTAACGAAACACTGTTGTTGACGTTTGAATAATTATGTAGTCGGACGTCTTCTATCGATTGATGGCAAAAAAAAACCGGTTATCGATTTCACTTGTAGGTGAATGTTACGCCAACACTTGAGTACCGGATATTTAGAGATTTGTAATGAAAGCAATAAATGTTTATTCATAACTGTTGTGTTGTGCGATTTTTCAGGGACTTTAACGGTGATTTACACAATCTTACCAGCAGTTATGATGCCAAATTCCATAAACACTGACATCTATAAGTGCTGGGTAGCACTTAAGTGGAGATTGTGAGATATCAAATGGAAGTGCGTACACAGAGGGATTATTGAAATAAATAAATTTGTCATTAGGCAGCACATCCCAACCTAAAATGTGAAAACAACACCCCAAATACAAATAAAAAACAATCCGAAAATAAAAATGAAAAATTTGACGAAAAATCCGCATATGGCACATAAGAGGTTACGACCGTAATTTGGGGTTTACGACCGTTTTTATAAAAATAAATAAAAACTGCCATAACCCCAAAACATTATAAAAAATCGATATATGGACAATTTCGGAAAAAGTTCCACGAAAAACTGAATTTTCACACAACAAATTTTTTAAGATGCAATAATGCATTAATGGCCTATTCGCCTTATTTCTCAATAAGAAGTGAAATAAAACATTTATTACCTATGACATTTTGGTCATTTCTAATTTTGTTTTCATTGTGAAAAATTACCAAATATCACAAATGAAAAAACGCCCCAATTTCAATATGAAAAATGTTCGTGTTGTTGTGGTCAATGTAACATTCTGGGGCTATTTTGTTTTATCGAGTATGTTTTGGAATACAATTTAGTACGATGTTTTTTTTTCGAGTGTAGATAACAATTACAGCATTCAACCATTAGTTTTGGATAGCATTCGAAGGGTGAGGAACTGATCTTAAAGAGTTATATTCCGTTTCAACAACTGTAATCGAACTTCCCGGCAAATAACAGCACGGACTCGATATTAAAGGGGGCGAAATAGCCGATTTGTATGGGAGTTACCCGAAGGGGTGTGGCCATATAGCCCATATGCAATGCCATAAGCAGTTTTAGGAAAATATTAAGCCATGCCAAATTTCAGAGTGATTGCTTAACTCTTTCGAAAGTTATCGTGAGTACCAGGACATGGCTCAAACGATTTAGAAAGTCATGAATCGAATTTGTTCCAAAGACACCTGGGGTGTAATGTGAATATTTCTATGTGTTACACTTTTGAGCCGTATCAAATGATATATACCCTCCTACCAGTAGGGTGAGGGTATAAAAATGGTTATTCTGGCATCGCGCTTTATGAGGAGATTATGTTTATATGGTTATAAAGCACATTTCTCACTCGGTGGGTATGTTAATAATTGTAGTATTTGGGGTTCTGAGAATCTTCAAGTAATTGAACAGAGGCCATTACATCCACAAAAAGTCACTGTTTGGTGCGCTCTATGGTCCGAAGATGTGATTGGACCTTACTTCATCGAAAACGACGAGGGAACGACTGTCATCGTCAATTCGGAGCGTTATGGTCGTATGATAACCGACTTTTTTTTTTGCCTGCTATTGAAGAATACGACTTGGAGATTATAAGGTTTCAACAAGACGGTGCCACATGCCACACAACTCGAGCGAATATGGCTTTATTGCAAGAGACATTTCCTGGCCGCGTAATTTCTCGTCGTGGCGCCATCCACTGGCCACCAAGATCATGCGATTTGACACCATTCGACTTTTTTTGTGGGGCTACGCGATAGGCCGTGTTTATGGAGATAAACCTTTAACTCTTGAGCACTTAAGTTCCAACATTCGTCAAGTTATGGCTGAGATACCGCCCAATATGTGCCAAAAATGACCTCAAAAGAATCAATGCTTGCAAGCAAAATGAATAACCCTTTTATATGTCATTGTGACATTTTTTTTTTTTAAATATTTCTTTCTTGTCAGGATTTGTTTAAAAATCGTTCTTTCTTATCAGAGTGATGGCTTAACTCTTTCGAAAGTTATCGTGAGTACCAGGACATGGCTCAAACGATTTAGAAAGTCATGAATTGAATTTGGTCCAAAAACACTTGGGGTGTAATGTGAATATTTCTATGTGTTACACTTTTGAGCTGTATCAAATGTACATAAATAATGTATTTTTACCCTGCAAACAATTGCACGATTAATGGACGAGGAATGTCGCACGCGAATAATCTGCGATTCTTCCTGGAGATCATTGGATGATTAATCGCATGTGCAGAAGAATTCGCGATGCATCTGCGATGATTAAAAAATTAATTGCTTGGGCAGAAGAATATGCGATGCATCCGCGAGTCTTCTTATTGTGATCGCTTGGGCAGAAGAATAAACGATGCACCCGCGAATCTTTGTCGATTAATATCAACGGTATTATTTTTAAGAAGAAAACGAACAGAAAAGCCGAAAGGCATTATGTTGTCAGTTTTGGTTCGTATGGTTTATCTTTCTAAGTTTAATACATTAAAAGCAAAAATAAAAATGTACAAAAATACAATTAGAAAACGAAGTTTCTCTCTTACTTTTCATTCTAATTGTATTTCTGGACAACATTTTCTTTTTATTTATTAAACTTGCAAAGATAAACTGTCTAAACATTAAGGCGATTCGCTTTTTACCAGACAGCGACACACGACTGGGGATACGCGCATGCATCGCGGATGATGACCGCTGCGATTCAAGTAGTCTCCCAGACGATTCGCCGATTATTCATCAAAAATGTTTGCAGGGTAGTTACATATGTAGAATCTAGTTGTACGTGAATTCTGTAACATTGTATTGAATGTAAACTCAAAAGAGTCGGTATTTTATACTCGCCGATAGCAATCGCTACTAATGTTATCCATTTTGGTCCTTCGAACCGGATTAATACAATCAAATCCAACAAAATCAACTGATTTCGCTACCTCTTCATTGGACAGTGCTGATAAGTTATGCTTTTGTCGCTGATGCAAAAGGCTCCGTTTTTACGACCTTGATGTCTGTTTAAGTGGTCCACTTTCAAACTCACATAATATTGTTTTTGTTCCGAATTATCCCTAGACCGTATACAGGCAGGCTATCTTGCTGTAAAGTTTGCGATATATTTTTTGTGTCCATTTTTTTTTGTACGACAGTAATATGTACATTCCACATAAATATTTTGTGCGAACTTAAGAATTCTGAAACTTCAAATGGATGCCAAGCATAAAAATTGTTTAATAAAAAAGTTCATGGGCAAACTATATTATTAGTTTTATTTTTTTTCTTTATTTTTTATAGAAGTTGAAGTACATTCGTATTTGGCCCTGTGAAGCCTTAATGGCTTGTCTGCAGGAGTGTGTTTCCCTTGTATTTTCTTTGTCCTGTAATGAGTGTTTTTCATATCAGTTAGGGACTTTTTATAGTAAAGTATCGATATAGCGGTTACATAATTCAGATACAATTCAAGTGAAATATTTTCCCGGCTGCCGTTGGTTCAATTCGTTAGGTATGGACCCTCGGCAAAAACATTGTATTTGCTAATTTCAACATATCGGTAACTTAGAGTGAAAATGTCAGTTTTTAAACGGAATGTTTTTTGTATTCAAAAAGAAAGATAAGATCAATGCATCGAACACAAAATAAAAAAAAGAGTTATTTTATTATTTTTCTGTTTGTGGTGTGATGATCAAAAAGTTTAAGTCCATGGGTTGTCAACAAAAAATACTGTGCATATCACTTTTGCACTCTACGGTAGCGATATACTCTGGAATTGGGGAATTCAACATTCGTATTCATCAATTCTGGCTGTGTGCCAAATGTTTATTTTGTGTTTGAATTTGTATTTTTTGTTTATGTCGGTAACGAATTTGTATAAATATCATGTGATAAATGAAAACCAGTTTGAACGAAAGAAAATTTTTCTTTAAATTGTGGAATTTTGAAAAATTAGTTCTAAATGAAAAATATAATTCACACTGGGCAATTTTTACGATTGTGTTCACACAAGGAAATTCTTTTTCGTCAACTTTTTTTTTTTTATTATTAATATTAAATACGAAAAACAAAAAAGAGGTTGCTTTCAAATTGCCAGTACGCGCAAGTTTTTCCTATTTCTATTTCTATTCCCCTTACTAATCTTTCCTACAAACTTAGAATTGCGGCAATTAAAATTACCTAGTGTGAATTGGGACTTATATTCAATATGATATCTTGTTGAACATTTCTTAAAGAAAATCCCTCATATTCATACAAATTTAAAAAACCTTTCTTAAGAAAAATTTGCGATTTTTTTTGTATTTTCATAAATTTTACATTTTTTTTAAATAATTTTTTAAATTTTTATGAATGCTGAGTAATATATTTCAATTTAATTTTCGAAATCACAAAAAACTGTTGAATTGTGTGATGGGCTACAGGTTTCAACAAGATTGGGCGCCATGTCACAATGCTTGTCAAATAATGCAGTTTCTGCAAGGAGAATTACCTGGACGTGTGATGTCAAAAATAAAATTGGCTGTGACTGGCCAACCAGATCTCCAGATTGAAGTACCTCCGCTCTTCTTATTGTGGGCTTATTTGAAAATCAGGCAATTTAGGACTTAAAAGCAAACATTAGCGCCGAAATCATGTCTATACCGTCCGAGATGCTTGAAAAACAGATGGGATACGCAGTAAAATGACACAATCTGTCGATGCCAATAAAGGCGACTTGATTGACATTGGAACAAAAAAAGTTAACTTACTGCATAAGTTCCAAGGAAAATAAAATTAAATTTGTTCCAAAAATCTTCATATGAATTTGTGAGGAGCAACGTTTTTTAAATTTTATTTTGGTGGAATTTATTTTTAAAATTGATTTTAAATTGATGTTGTTATTGTGTCCCATGTATTTAATTTTCTAGCCCAGTAAATTTGCAAAATTAATGTAGTTCTCTAACGATAAACATGGAAACTTCATTTGTCATTATTCTGGCCAACGACGAGTGTTAGTAGAATGATCTAATCTCGCTCATTTTATGTTAACTGAAGCTGAACGAAATACCAGATGCAAATTCAAATGTTAATTATTTGAAACATGTATGTGTTTGCATATTTTAAGTAATTCATTCATAATGAAGTAATATTGAAACAAAGCTGTCTGGTAGGGAAAAACTCCGGTATATGAATTGTTAACAGCAATCAGGGTTTTAATAGTCCCTGAGAGATGCGCTTAGAATTAGATGAGGCAAGAATTCGTCTCTATAGCTTAGCGTTGTCATTGACACACTCTAGCGCAGGAGTGAAAATCAAACACACCACACTTCATGTCAAAATGCAATAAATGAAACATGCCTAAATTCATCCGCACATAAAATTGTATTCCACTTTGAGAGCAAAATAAATCGTATCATCTCCTTAATATGTTTACATTTTACCATGAAAATATCGAAAAATTGGCAAACATTTGATTTCTGTCGTCCTGTGTAATATTTTAGCTACTAATATATCTATGGGTACAGCTATACGAAGGCGATATTGATGCGTTCTTTGTTTCAATCAGTTGCCGTGTGTATCTACATTATGTGTCATCCAGACACCGAATCGTTTTGCTTTTGGCCTTGCGATTCAATTACGCAAAAATTGTTTAACAAAAAAAAAGTCGACAAAAATAATATTGGTAGGTCAGAAAGTCAATTTATTTGCGAAATTTAGAAAGACCAGAAAAAATAAAAAAAAAATAATAATATTAAATTTTTTTTTTTTGAATTTGCATTGTTGCTGTGCTTCTCTGTGTCATACTCTGTGTCAATGAAATTTAATGATCATACGGCTGAAACTTTCGGATCAGCTCCGCATTAGTTTTTGGAGTAGTAGCCACCGTCCCCTCACAGCTCTTTAGTTTCATCAGCCACAAAAGTATTATACACTCAAAAAAAAACAACAACATTTTACTCAGTTTGATTCGAAAACGTACTCAAATCGAGACCAGAAAATGTGACACCATGTCTCAGACCTCTTGTAAAGGTCAATGATTCTGAGAGATCGTTTGATATTTTTACTGAGGAACTAGTGCCACTCAGAGTCATTCCACAAAGTCGTACACATTTTGCTGGAATCTCATATGCAGACACGGTTACAAACAATGATTCTCTCATTGGTCGACAGTTGATTAATTCGGCCTGAAGGCACTCTGATGTGATTGCATCAGTTCGTCGTGTTTGGCCTTCAATCTTTCACACAATATGTATGATATGTTCTTATATGCGATAGATAGGAGGGTCCGCGGTTGTTGGCGCAAATGGGTTTATCTCGTTTCTCTGGAAACACAACTCTTTTCTTTTGGGCAAAATCCTGAAACACTTGGTTCAACGACAATGCAATTTCTGAGCGCATAAGAATATGACCGTGAAGAATACAATTTTCAGAATTTGTCGAGTATGACAAAAAAAAAATCTTTACCACAAACCTTTTGTCCACGATATCCACACGGTATGGCCAATCATCAGGATTTGTAGCCTAACCTTTCTTGGGGATTGGCTGAACATTTGTTGCTACGACAAACTTTCTAACGTGAAGGGCAAATACCAGCCCAGTACGAAATGTTGAAAAGATTACGCAATACTTAGGACAAGTGTTGAAATACCATCCGAAACCCGAGTTTTATTCACGTTGAGAGCTGCAAGAACCTTTTTAACTCCACTTGTTCGATAAAATATCGGAAACATCGCACTGAAGGCAGGCCAAAAAAAACGAAGAGTTTCCTAAACAAATCTCATACAAAATTGAGGAATTTTTCATTATGCAAAATACCCAAAAAAAAATTGGGGAGTTTTTCATAATTTTTAGGTAATGTTTAATTTTTGGTTTTTGGGTAATGAAAAATTCCCAAATTTTTTATTTTTTGGGGATTTTTTTTCGGAATATTTTCGTAACAGAAGTCAATCATATATTGTGCGCCGAAACATTGGGTAATCTTTCATAAATTGTTTTTCGGAATTTTTGGGGAAATTCTTCTTGGGCTTATGGAGGGGATTTTTCATTTATTTCGGGGAATTCTTCATTTTGGGCCATTTTTCATAGAGCCGTACTGAATACGGATTCGATCACGGGTAGTGGTTGACTGTTTCCGGGCAAAGACGAATTGTTTGCAAATATTTCAGCTTTATCAACCGGGTCAGTGAATATCAGGTCATCGTTAACGAGAGTTGTAATGAAAAATGAAGAATTGTTCTTACCCCTTTTAGTAAATGACCAAGAGCTCTTGATGAAACTTAAGACACGCACTTTGATCGTGTCTGTTTGCCTAGCAGCTTAGTATTTGCATTTTTATTTAAACGCCAGATATTTTCCCGTCAAAATTCTAATAAAAATAGTTGAGATTAGCCCAACGTGCCTTGAAGATCGGAGAACAAAAAGGAGGTGGAAATGGAGCAATGATCTGATTTTCCAAGATGGGCCAAAACGTTAATCTCGTACATTTTAGGGTGATTCAGAAACAAAGAGCAGTCATCATCCGCTTCGATATGGCTTCTCAATTTGTAACTTTAGAATGAGCATGAACGAGACAGGGGTTGTACTTGAAAACTAATCATTTCTGATCAAGCATACTTTCTTCGCGGCGGCTATGTCAAAAACTGCAGCATCTGGGGCATCTTGGAAAGTTCGCACATGATAGTTGAGAATCCTTGAGAACCAATTGTTAGCTTTGAAAATGCTGCTGGAAATGCCATTTCGGTTAACAGTGAGCCTTAAGTCGGATATTCAAGACATGGACTTGGACGATTTGGTATCAGCGGGATGGCGCACCACGTTGCCGAATCATGTTATCAGTGACGTTGTCAGTTGACCATCTCTGAGTTGCGATTTGATGCGGTTACATAGGTGAAGGGCCGTGATGCAAAAATCTATTAAGAATTCTGGAACTCGAAGCGTATATCGAATAAGAGCTAAAAACTGTCAGCAAGGTCTGGGAAAATTGATTTGGCAGGATGTGATGAGGAAAAACAGCCGAAATTCGTATTTCCTTAATAATAAGAATATTTGCTCCCTTTGTAATTGTATTTGGATCACCCATTAAATGGTGAGCATTGCACAAATGCTTATCGAGTAAATTTTGAGAGAAATTGGTGAAAAGGTTCTTTGTCGTTTTTCGTGTAACCAATTTGAGTTAACTTGAGCTACGATAATTATTATCGTTTTGGCATTGTTCTAAAAGATGACACCAAGGTCGATTAATTTTGGGTTTCCCCAGTAAATACTGCATCTTATCTGAGGTTATCACAAAATCAGTTCTAGAGTGAATATGATACTGGGATTGAAGTCATTTCAGAGATTTTTTTAAACAATATTTTTATGAATTGAATGTCCCTTTTTATTATAAACAATGTTTTAGTTATTTAGGTAGATTGGTTTTAATCGTAAAGTAAGGGGTTTCATTAAAAACTCCAATTTTAATTTGGAATCTCTCGCATTCCCTCAACAACCGATTAAGGAACAGGCGTTGAATGTCCGCCTAATCAGTGAGCTGTGCACGATATAAACTTTAACCGTCTAAGCCAAAAACGAGCAGCTAATATTGTTTTAAAGAATTGTTTACAAGGCTTGGTACATGGTCTCCGGCATCTACGAGGTGAAATCGCCTCTCACAAATGTCAGATATTCTTCTCCAGATTTGAGCCCGTGTTTCTTATGTTCCAGAAGATTTGGGCACCACAAGGCGAAGTTAATGCTGATTATCAATATAAAAAAAAACTGAATCCAAATTTATGTCACATGAAAAATACGATAAAAGCAATTTTCTACGGTCGGCATTTTTTAGTTTCTGAACATTTAGTCGATATTTTGAGAGAATCCTCCGTGTTAACCAGAACTAACTCGGCCTGTGACAAATGTCCGATCTTCTTATGCGGATTTCAGCCCCAGTTTCTTATGTTCGTGGAGATTTGGGAACCACAAGTCGAAGATAATGCTGATTGTTAATGTAATTTACACAAATTTTTCAAAAAATCAACCACTTGTAAAATACGATAAAAGCTAAGTTTTTCACTCGAAATTTGTTAGTCTCTGAATGTTTTGTTGATATTTTGGAAAAATCCAGAACTAAATAAGAAATATTAATTTTTGTCACTGATATTTTTTATTTTAGTTCTTCAAGGAAAGAAGCAACAATTTTCACAATTGTTAAATTTCGATTTAGATAGGAATAGTTGTGACATGAATATTAATTCAGCCAGTTGACGAAAACAAAACACTGTAATTGTTAAAAAAATTCCAAAGAAATATTTGTTTCTTACTTAAACACTATTAACTATTATCGGGGTTTTAATGGTTTTGTCACACTGTGTGAAGCACTTGGTTTATGTGTTTTCTTTGTTTTCACCTTATTATTGTTGTTGTGTATTCTTTTTTTTTTTACATAAAATTTATATAATTAATAAATTTTTGTTGCGTTTCACACACTTTTTCGTTTGGTCGTGTTTCGCGCTCAACGGTTTTCAATCAACTGAATTGTTTTTACGTTTGTTCGGCTTGTTTTGTATGGTTTGTTTGTTGTTTAATGTGTTCTGTTAAGATCCACACTTATGTATGGATATTAAAGTGGGTCACGAAGAAAACTATTGCTGCCTTCACCAAACATAAATGGGATTAGTTATCCATAAAATGCGGCCGGCCGTTAGATAGTGTGTGCTATAATCACACAGGGTAAACCCAGGGTAAAATCGGTTCTTACGCGCATCTGGAAAATGTTCAGCAATGTCTCGTCGATTTCGGTGTCTGTACTAGTAAGAGATTACTAGAAAGAGATTTAACATCGATAGAGAATTTTCTACGAATGTGTTGGCAGTAAATAAATTTCGCATTTGCAATATTTAATCTTACTATTCAGCGCTTAAAAGTGTGTTCCGTTTCGAAAGCATTAACATTATTTTTGAGATAGAATTGACTTATTTTAAGAATGATCATAAAATTGATTAAAAAGGTAAACCCAATTTACACGATGACTTTCTGACCCAGGTTGAGCAGGAAAGACTTTCGACGTTTGGTGGCGAAGGGGGTAGAAGAGCAAGAGGGGTGGCAAAATGGTAATTTGAAAATTGATAAATAAATTCAGACATTGTATAGCTCCCGTCTCTAAAAATTATGTGTTTTGTGACCAAATGCACATGCTTTCTTAAGCCTAATATATATCGATCGGAAGGCATAAGTGTATTTTTAAATCCGGTTAGAAACTTAAATCCCTTGGTAATCAGCTATGTGTCAGCCTTATAAGTGAATAAAGGCCCGTAACACCTCCTTATATAACTTTAAAACCCATGGTGAACACATTCTGCAGTTTTAACAGCTAACAAATAAATTTAGGTCACAATTTTTTTTTTTTTGGAAATATGTAAAAACCTTTATTTAACGGGCCACAGAAAAAAAGACAACCAAAAAATTTCAATGGAAATATTTGTACAAGAATTTCATCACTTCTCAATGAAACTTTTCGTTAATATGCTCAAAAATTTGTCAAATATTGAAACGAAGTTTAATGAAATGTATCAACAAAACAATTCATCAAATATTTGGATATTTATAATGAATTTTTTTGTTGATCCCATTTGTCAAATTTCGTTTTAATATTTGATAAATTTTTAGCATATTTACGAAAAATTTTATCAAATGTTGAAAGAAATTTGATAAATTGAATCGACAAAAATTTATATATTTTTTATGATTTGTATTTTGGTTATCTAATTTATAAAATTTACAATTTTTTTTGTAGATATGTGAATGATTTCATCAAAAATATTTTTAATGAACGACATACTTTTTTTTTTGTATATATAAAACTTTCTTCATCAAAGATATTTTTGATAAACAGTATACGAACATTTTCTTTAAGTTGACAAATTGTTTTATCACAGGATTTTCAATAATTTTTTTGTTAGAATTCGTGAATATTTTCAATGAATCGAAAAATTATTTTTTTCTGTGTATTTTCCATCAAATTCGGACAGTTAATTTTAATTTTTCGATTTTACTTGGAATCACCGTATATTAAAAATATGTCAAGTCAGAAATCCGGCACGCAAGTTGTTTTTATTTCAAATGTTTTAGTACAGGTTTTCCAACAAGAGGTGTTATTTTGGTATTCAAAGAAAAATTACGTTTTTTTTTTGAAAAAAATGCTGTTAATAATGAAAAACAACATCAGCCAAATGGCCTCCACAACCACGCTTACAGGGCCAGGATAGCGCAATCCATTCACCGTAACTGTTGATCCAACCTCATTTCCGAAAAAGTAGGGCACACTGACCCCGCCGGACCATAACAGTCACACGTAGAGTACAATAAGTCTTTAGTTTTCGGAGCCCCATATGAGACAATTTTGCTTGTCGACGTAGCCACCGAGGTGGAAATGGGCCTCATCTGTCAAGATGATTTTCTGATGGAATTCCGTATCATTTTCATGCATTTCAAGGACCCAAACAGCAAAGACACGACGTTGTTGATGATCGGACGGTTTGAGTTCTTGTGTTAACTGAACTTTATAAGCCTTAAGACCCATGCAAAATACAGTGTAATGACGTTTGTGAAAAGCCCAATTCCAAAGAAAGATGAGGAATGAACAAACCATGGGTTTTATTCTTCACATCACTAACTTGACAGCTCGAATTTTTCTACCAATTTCTGTATTACGGTCCAAAAAGGTGCATCACGACGACCCAAAAATGCTCTACCGAAATACCGGGTAATTGAAAATAACACCTATTGTTGGAAAACCCTTTATAAACGTTAATGTCATTACAAAGAGGTTTCAAATGAAAATGTCAGGAAACCCCGTGGGGAAAAGTCATCGTGTGTAAACAAAAATAGGGACTTACTGCAATCCCTTTCTGTCGTTTTATTTAGAGGGATCCATTCTAATGTACATATGTTTGTGACAGTGATGACAAAGTAGGTACGTTTTTGGTATTATAAAATTGAACTGAAAATGCCGCAAATTACAACCACTGAATATAAATTGAAAAACCAAAAATGTATTGATGTAGTTGCCAGATTTTTACTTGCAGACAACATACTTTTAAACAAAACAGAATAGACAATATGATCATAAGCAATACCAAGAACTCATACAAATAATTTTGTTTGTTCAAAATCAGCTGATTTGCTGTGTGACAATCAAAAGAATATTGTGGTCAGATCTTTGCCAAGAAACATCTCAAGATTTTTGTCAAATATTTTGTCCGAATATTATTAAAATGAAGATTTAATTGCTTCGGTTGAAAATTCAGTCGGTAAGGATCTTAATATATATTTACCCTCGACACTGATTCACTGATTCACTGATACACTGATACACTGATTCCCTGATTCACTGATTCACTGACTCTGTCACGCAGTACGTAGGAATTTAAATAGGCATTCTATAATAATTCTATAAATAATAATAATAAAAAAAATAATATTTTTTTTGTACAGAAATTGTGTTTTCCCCAAATTTTTTTTTTTACCAAAATTTTTTTTTTCCAAAATTTTTTTTTCTTACAAAAATTTTTTTTTTACAAAAATTTTTTTTTTCCACAAAATTTTTTTTTTCAACAAAATTTTTTTTTTTCAACTAAAATTTTTTTTTTAGCAAAAATTTTTTTTCCTTGAATTTTATTTTTTTTCGAAATTTTTTTTTACAAAATAGTTTTCTCAAAATATTTTTTACAAAATTTTTAAAATTAAGTGACATATACTTTCTCAAGCAAATTAACGGGCGCCATAGGCGCATTACAACTTACTAGTTTAAATATATGGGGAAATTTGATCGTCTGATGTTTGGTGTTGCTGTGTTTTGGGCGCCATGTCCCATTTTCAATATATGAGGTACCTAATTTCCATCGTGTGCATTTAGGTAATGCCGTTTACCATCTCTGGTATATACGTATGTGTGTCTGTTTATACGACTAGTCATTCGTATACATATAAATACTTTTAAAGGGTGTTTTTTATTGAGGTATAGAACTTCGAATTGAAATAAAACACAAGAAAATCGTTTTAATGTCCATCAATTTGGCTTTGTTGGAAGGATAATTTTATGCCATTAATGTTTAAATATGATTTCGGGCATGTGGCCGCCGCGGCTTGCTCGAATAAAGCCAATTCTACAGGTCCAATTTTCAACCACTTGTTGGAACCACAACTCATCCACATTCATGCCATCCAATTCGGGAACAAAATAGTCGGTTATCATGGCTCTATACCGGTCTCCATTAACGGTAACTGACTCTCCAGCATTATTTCGGAAGAAGTATGGCCCAATGACTCCACCAGCCCATAGAGCACACCAAACAGTCAGTTTTTGTGGATGTAATGGCATAAAATGGACGGAGCTTGCGGTGAACTTCGCGAACTGAACCATTACTTTCGAAATAAATTTGCACGATTTGCAAGCGTTGTTCTTTTGTCAACCTGTTCATGATGAAATGGCAAACCAAACTAAATATTAATCACTTGACAGCTGACAAAATGGCCGCCTGTTAAAAAAGTGATGCCAACTTAAAGTTCTATACCCCAATAAAAAAGACCCTTTATATATGAATGGAGAAGGCATGTGTATTTATGTATACTAGAGCTGTTTGTTGTCCACAGTGCTTGACTTGTTTTTTCGAGAGATACCCGGTGAGATAATGCCTGCATGCTGTGGTTTTTGTTCTCCGGCCAAGCATCAGTGGCGTTTGCTTTTGTTTTTTGATTTTATTTATTTAATTTCATCTTCATCATCATCTAATAAACAATGAGCGTTTATTAAATATTTCAAAAAAAATAACAGTGGAACCTGGAATTGCTTGCATTTGTGGTAAATATTTGAATATTTGGTTATTTAACA
The DNA here is from genome assembly GCA_958296145.1 of Hydrotaea cyrtoneurina. Lineage (NCBI taxonomy): Eukaryota > Metazoa > Arthropoda > Insecta > Diptera > Muscidae > Hydrotaea > Hydrotaea cyrtoneurina. The sequence continues at coordinate 41,058,968 of OY282514.1, read as the reverse complement.
AATTATTCGAAAAGGTCCAATTTATCGCCGTTTAAATGCTATCAAAATGTTAACAACTTTTGACTATTTGCCGTTAAAACTTGTTCCCACGATTAAAAATATGCAATTGGTTTCGGTTTCCACATGAGTTCCAACAAAGTGATCACACTTTAACAGGAACCCAAGAATACTCAAATCGTATAAATACTCTTTGAAAACCAAAGAAGATTTTTTTTTTCAAAAAAATTTTGGTTTAGAAAGAAATTAATCGAAGAAGTAAAAACGCATCACAATGGTTAATACAAAAGACAAAGTGGTATGAAATATAATTTTCTGAAACTCCCTAAACTGGTTAGAAAACATTTTATTATTTTTAGGAGAGACATATATGTATATATACTTACTAATTTCCCTTGACATTCCATGAAGGAACAGGCTGGGAACTTCTCTCGGACCAGTGACCTGTGCACGATATAATTTTGATACCTGAACACTAGGCAACTTGAACGGGTTGATGCTGATGTTGTTATAGTTGTACGTGGCATTTTGAATCACGTCGGGGTAACCAATAACAAATAACGGGTGGTGCAAAAGTAATCCTCCTATCAGAAAATGCTATAAATTTTGCGATTGGTCCCTAATGTGGCAACTCTGACATCATATTCTCGACTTGATGTAATAAAAAATTAAAAGACAAAATAAAAATAATCCACAAGAAGAATCAAAGTTTTTCATTTTTTTTTAATTACAGCCAAAAAACATCGGAAGTTTACTTTTGCGCCACCTGTTATAACAAAAAATCTGAACAATATTTTTTTAGTTTCCGTACATTTATTTGAAAAATAATAAAAAAAAAACCAACAGTGTCCACAGACCTTATTCCGAATACTGAAAATACTAGTAAGAAATATTGATGGACGCCAGGAGATATGATATTGAATTTCTGCCAAGATTTCTAGCGGGAATATTGAATGAAACTCAATAACTGAAATTGGAAAACGAATCCCAGAATTTCTAAAATGGTGGGCATTAATTTTTTTGGGCATAATTTGTCCATCCCGGATGAAATTAAGTTTAGGATCCTTTATAGGGGAAAATTTAAAAAAAATCAAATCGCAACAAATTGTGAAATTTTTGTTATTCTTGATTTGAAAAAAATCCTAAAAATTACTAAATCAACTTATTCAAAATTTAGAAGTTTGAGCTCCATCAGTACCCAAAAAAAGAGTTTGAGGCAAAGAAGAGGATGAGCGACCAATGTTAAATTATTTTTTTTGAAGAAGGGACTGTTTGGGTTACTTTTGTTTTTGCAATTTTTCAACCATAACATTTTTTTTTTAATTTTCTGTCAGCGAGTTTGGTTGGTATTAAACTTGTGAATATTTTACTCTTAAAATAAACACCAAAGTTTCTAAAATTTTCAAATTTACATTTAATCTAATTTCTTTAAAAAAAATTTCCTTATTTTTGCTTTATCGCAAACTAAATCTCTTTTCAAAGGGGGACATTTTTTTAGCACTCTACTTTAATAAGGCAATGTTTCGATTGTGGATCGTGGGTGGAGATATTTATTCCGCTCAATAAAGCCGAATGCGAATTCAAAGAAATGGCTACAATCGTTGAATATATTTTGCTTCGTCAAATTGCTTCAAACGACAAATACAAAACAACCACAGAAGCTGATTCAGATGAGGGAAATGATTATTAATATCTTTTTATATATTGAAGTATTACTTTTCCAAATCGTTTTACTGCTTTTTTAAACAATTTCATTGAAATGTTCTGTTTTTAGTCCAAAAAAATATACGAGCGTTAGGTATAGACGAAGCAAAATTACTATATTATTTGTCAAATATATTTCAATATATTCATATGATTTAGCTGGTCATAAAAATGTATTGGTCACTGAAAGGGTTAAACAAATTACTACAGGTTGGCGCAAAAGTAATCCTCCTATCAGAAAATGCTATAAATTTTGCGATTGGCCCCTGATGTCAGTGGCAACTCTGGCGGCGGCCATTTACATGACATCATATTCTCGACTTGATGTAAAAAAAAAATTAAAAGGCCAAATAAAAATAATCCACAAGAAGAATCAAAGTTTTTCTTTTTTTAATTACAGCCAAAAAACATGGGAAGTTTACTTTTGCGCCACCTGTTATATATTATTTATTTTGCATTCTGAGAAATTATGTTCAAAAATTGAAATGACAGTTGAAAAATTTCTCTTCTTCGGAAATGTCTCTGGGAAAAAGGCTAAGTGTCCAACTAAGTATATACCCTCGGTCATTATATTGACTACCTACTGTTCTCTTGTGTTTGCAACATTCTTTGATTTATTTAATAAAAACATTGTGAGTTTTTTTCTTCTCTGTATTCTCAAGTTGCTGTCAACATTTAATTTCGTTTAATTCTCACATGTTTTTCTGGAAAATACACACAGCAGTTGTATTACGCACAAACATTGATTACGAAAGTTTGCAATGAAAATAAAAACATTAGTAAAAATAACAAATACCTCCCGGGAATTCCCGAGTCAAAAACCCTGGCTCTGTCGACTCTGGTTAACTCTTAAACACTGGCGGTGGCTGTGTGAAATGTAATGTCCATAGAACAAAAGTTACCGAATAATTTACAAAATATTTTGATTTCACTGCTGCATAACAGACGCCCACACAGAATTAATTGAATTTATTAAAATAACAATGTAATTAATTACCATAGTAGTTGATTGAGCAACTCACTGATTCGTCTGTTCTGTCATAGAATATTAAGGGAAATATGTAAGTAAGTAATTCGCTGAGCATTTTTACTGGCTGAGAATTTTTAAAATTAAACCTGACTTTTTTTTTGATCTGTGACATTGAATTATTTATCGCCCCAATATTCTACGATATTCGGTTGAAAACACTAAATAGTTCAATGGACATGGATGCAAAAAATTTGCCGTCTTTAATAAGAAGTCAACGAAAAGTCTGTAAATCTTCAAGCATGGTTCCAAATGCGTCTCATGCTTTTCAAAAACCAAAAACACAGAATTTGCATATCCGTTTCGGCAATAATTTCATTTCCATGCATTATATTTATATAAAATAAAGGGTGGGCCCTTTAACCATTCAACGGTGAGCGTTACCGCGCCATGCTCAACGAATTTTTTATTCCAAAAATTTATGAGAATGACGTGGACGATATTTGGTTTCAACAAAGCATCCAGAGACAATTGAAGCGTTGAAACATGAAACCGAAGTTGCCATTACAGTGATTCGACCCGAAACAATCGAACATGTACTAAAAAGTTGGGTTGATCGTATGAGGCACTGTCGAGCCAGTCGTGCTAGTCATACGAATGATATTGTGCTCCATTTTTAAATGACAACGTTCAACCTTTCCTAAAAAACAGAAGTTTGAAAAAAAAATATCAATACTTTTTTTTTATAGCCAATTCAAATTTAAATAGAATCCATGATAGAATCGTGAAATGTCGCAAAAATACAAAATAATATTCTGATTTTTGTTGGAAAATTGGTCTACGATTACAATTTGCAACAACTGGTGGAAATATGTTAGAGGTGGGTCGAAAAAGGGGCCAAGACGGGACAAAAAAAGCTGAAACAAACTTTCATCAAAATCATACCAAAACGACATAAAAACATTACAAAAGGGGAAAAACTTAAAAAAATTTGAAACAAATGTTTGCCAACAACAGGTGGAAATGAGATACAGATCGAAGGAAAATCGAGCCACAACGTACCAAAATGGGATGAAAAAATGGAAAAAAGATAAAAAAGGAACAAAAAGGGGGAAAATAAAAAAAAGATTGAAACAAACTTTTGGCAAAAACATATGGTTAATAGCACCGTGACATTTTGTCCTATGAACCAAATTTACTTTTTCGGAAAGGGGATAACAAATAAAAATACACGTGTATCGGCGATTTTCATGTACACGTCAAATTTTTTAAAAAATATATTTTTATCAATTCTCAGATTTTTTTTTAAATGGTTATCGTTTTTTTTTAAGGTTTCAGTCAAAAAACATGTTTTTTTTTTTTGCTTAAGTAGTTTTAAAATTTGGAGTCTCTTCAAGTTATGCTAAGAAAAGTGAAAAAAATATTTTTTTTTCAAAAATAATAAAAATTGGGGAAAATCTGAGATTTGATAAAAATTGTTTTTAAAAAATTTGACGTGATACACCAAATTTCCACGAGTCTGCATGCCAAAAATCAGCTAGATTGGATCACTGAAAAAGGGTTAAAAATCGGCCCAAAGGCTTTCACACAGGGCACTTCAAACTTAAACTTCATACTTCAAACTTAAAAAAAAAATTCTGACGTGTACATGAAAATCGCCGATACACGTGTATTTTTATTTTTTCCCCTCTTTCCGATTATGTGCATTTGGTTCATAGGACAGAAAAAAATCTATTTTTTGTAACACGGTGTTAGTTTTAAATTGAATTTTAATTGGGCTTAAAGAAAAAAATAATTAAACGAAAAGAATTTGTATTGTTTGTAAACTATAAGGGATAACCAAAATAGAAGATATATTTTACACTAGACCACAAACCATATTTTTGTATACGTTAACACTAATCGGTAGTCCAATCGTAAGGTTAAGACTCTAGAAGAGAAGTGGGGATAGGAACCAACCTTCCTGGGTACCAGTAAAATCTGGCCTGCTATGATCGAGCGGAGACCTAGGACGGCTATTAATTTGCCAAGATACCATCTAAAAACCCATAAACAAAAATCTTAGAATATATTTTGGACGACGAATTCAAGATATCGCCTAACCTAACATAGGGGTACCTACTCGTAAGTGTTTATACAAAAAATGCTGAAACGAATTAAAATAATTGTTTTATAGTAATAACAATTGAAAAACATCCTGTAACTGACGAACCAGGATACCAAGGACTTTGAATTCAGTTTTTTCAGTTCATATTTGACTTAACACTAACACATATCTTTCATACAAAAATTTTTAGACCCGCCCTTTTTTTAGGCCATGACAGGGTTAAGGAACAGCTGAAGATAATTGTGAACACAAACACTTAATTCTGCCATTTTATTTTGTTCACTGTCCTTATATTTAAAGTGCTGATGAAACGTAACGCATAATAGTTTTGCATAAAATTCAACGTTTTTCATAAATTGTTGACGAAAGTTAGGTAAATGTAACAGACCCTTTATGGGATGTTTATCTTAATATATATTTACCCTCGACACTGATTCACTGATTCACTGATTCCCTGATTCACTGACTCTGTCACGCAGTACGTAGGAATTTAAATAGGCATTCTATAATAATTCTATAAATAATAATTCTATAAATAATAATTCTATAAATAATAATAATAAAAAAAATAATATTTTTTTTGTACAGAAATTGTGTTTTCCCCAAATTTTGTTTTTACCAACATTTTTTTTTTCCAAAATTTTTTTTTCTTACAAATTTTTTTTTTTTTACAAAAATTTTTTTTTTCCAAATTTTTTTTTTCCACAAAATTTTTTTTTTCAACAAAATTTTTTTTTTCAACAAAATTTTTTTTTCAACAAAATTTTTTTTTGGACATGACAGGGTTAAGGAACAGCTGAAGATAATTGTGAACACCAACACTTAATTCTGGCATTTTATTTTGTTCACTGTCATTATATTTAAAGTGCTGACGAAAAGTAACGCATACTAGTTGTGCATAAAAGTCAACGTTTTTCATAAATTGTTGACGAAAGTTAGGTAAATGTAACAGACCCTTTATGGGATGTTTATCTTAATATATATTTACCCTCGACACTGATTCACTGATACACTGATTCCCTGATTCACTGACTCTGTCACGCAGTACGTAGGAATTTAAATAGGCATTCTATAATAATTCTATAAATAATAATTCTATAAATAATAATAATAAAAAAAATAATATTTTTTTTGTACAGAAATTGTGTTTTCCCCAAATTTTTTTTTTACCAACATTTTTTTTTCCAAAATTTTTTTTTCTTACAAATTTTTTTTTTTTACAAAAATTTTTTTTTTCCAAATTTCTTTTTTCAAGAATTTTTTTTTTCAAAAAAATTTTTTTTTCCACAAAATTTTTTTTTTCAAAAAAATTTTTTTTTTCAACAAAATTTTTTTTTCAACAAAATTTTTTTTTTTCCACAAAAATTTTTTTTTTCAGCAAATTTTTTTTTTCAGCAAAATTTTTTTTTTCAACAAAAATTTTTTTTTCAACAAAAATTGTTTTTTTCAACAAAATTTTTTTTTTCAACAAAAATTTTTTTTTTCAGCAAACATTTTTTTTCCGCAAATTTTATTTTTTTTCGAAATTTTTTTTTACAAAAAAGTTTTCTCAAAATATTTTTTACAAAATTTTTAAAATTAAGTAACAAATACTTTCTCAAGCAAATTAACGGGCGCCATAGGCGCATTACAACTTACTAGTTATGCATATTTTATCAAAAACAGATAATGATTTTAGTTTGAATTAATTCTATTTTAGAATTTCTTTTTAACCGCTTTTAACCTGGAAGTGCCCGAAAATATAATTATTTCTCCAATTGTTTCAAGTAAGGCTTTGCTTTTAGTTGACAAATAATCGAGATTGTAATTTTGAATGTACCCATAGCCAGTGTAAGGATTTATGCTATTAATAATTAAAACGCTGCCTACCTCAAGTCTTTTAAAATAAAAACAAATTTTCAAATAAATTCTTATTCAGCTTTCAAAAAATTTTCCAAAACATTTCATTTATTTCTTCGTTCAAATGTCACAAGACTTTAGTAAAAAATTATAGTTAACAATCCAGTATAGGAAGAACATTGTCCATCGTCCTTTAAAATTGTTGGGTTCTTCAATGAGAAATACCAATCACGGTAATGGATTCATTGCTTAACGGAACGTGGATATCGATCTATTCCATGAGATATTGAAAATACTTTAAAATCAATTGAAAGCAAAAAGCAACGTTATGACGGTTATAAATCCAAAACCTCCGTATTGACAATTTAATCCGCTGGCATCATTCTTACGGGAATTGGGAGCCGTTGTCTGACCGTAATGTTTAATAGACGGAACTTGGCCTTGTTGATATTGGCCCGATGGATATTGTCCTTGTTGATGTTGGCCCGATGGATATTGTCCTTGTTGATATTGACCGGATGGATATTGTCCTTGTTGATATTGACCGGATGGATATTGTTGATATTGGCCTGATGGATATTGTCCAGGTAAAACCTGTCCGGATGGGAATTGACCTGATGGCTGTTGTAAAGGTGTAAGTTGGACTGGCTGATACTGGGCAGTGATATTGCCGGAAGAAACATTTCCGGAAGAATTTTGAGCGGATGTCAATGGTGCAAGTGGAGAAGTAAATGGCGAAAGTAGACCTTGGCTGGTTCGATTTTGGCCTGGTATATAATGGCCGGGAAAATATTGTGCTGTTCGATTTTGTCCTAATGGATGTTGGCCGCTACCCAATTGTGCTGTTTGATTTTGGACAAATGGAAATTGACCTGGTGGGTGTTGTGCTGTAGAATACTGTCCTGGAGGATATTGACCAGGTGGATATTGACCAGGCGGATATTGGCCTGGTGGATATTGTCCTGGTGGGTATTGGCCTGGTGGATATTGTCCTGGGAGATATTGGCCTGGTGGGTATTGGCCTGGTACATATTGACCAGGCGGATATTGGCCTGGTGGATATTGTCCTGGTGGGTATTGGCCTGGTGGATATTGGCCTGGTGGATATTGTCCTGGTGGGTATTGGCCTGGGAGATATTGTCCTGGCGGGTATTGGCCTGGTGGATATTGTCCTGGCTGGTATTGACCGGGTGGATATACCCCATTGGGATACTGATTATAACCTGGAGCTCCGTTGTTCAAAAGAGGAGCACTAGTCGTTTGAGCTTTAATGGCAGCTTTCTCTTTTTCTTTCTTTTTTTTGATGTGATGATCAATTGCAGTAACGGCGGCTAAATTAAAAAGAAAGACAAATGAGAAAATGAGTTCTTGGACATAAACAGTACATAATTCTATAATTAGTTAATAGACATAATTCAGTATCAGTACATCATTTAAATATTAATTATATCACAGACTACAAAACTTCTTTAACAAATCAATAATACTTTGGGCTGAACAATCAATTTCAAAACAGAGCCGTCATTGGGAAATCTGATTAAGGGTTTCGAGAGAATGATCATTCTTATAATGTATCGGCCCATCTGCTTTCATGGTATAGTATAGATATCGACCCAACTGCGAACTATATATACCATATGGTAGATCAGGTGGATGGATGGTCAAGTGTCGTAGCCAAAAGTCTGCGATTCTGATCTGGAAGCAACCCGATACGAATCATCTATTATATTCTAACAAGCAAAACTGCCGCAAATGCGGATCGGAAAAGTCGCACGTGGAGCAGCCAACGCATCCTCAGAGAGTGGCAGGTGCGGCATCATTGCCCCTTTTTCACGGACGATGTGGCGCAACAGACGAATGATAAACCATTTTTCTGTGGCCCATGATTCACCTTCTGATCTCGACCATCCGAGGACGTGGCCGATGGTAAAATGAGTATGAATCACAGCGGTTGCTGTCATCAGCAAAAAAGTAGTTGGGGTTTACAGCTAAACCCAACAGGTCGACAATGAACATAAGAAATAGAGAGGGAGAGAGAACAGAACCTTGGGGCACTCCTGCGGTCAACCTATGCTCATTTGATGAGACCCCATCTACAACAACTCGTATAGAGCGATCTGTGAGATCGAGATCATCAACATCTTACAGTCTTGGTTGAATAGTAACGCGAGAAGTCGTGACTCTGGTGGGTGTCTGGCGCTGCGTGCGTGTAAGTGCCAATTTTCTCGCTCAACGCTCTTTTGTGGGCTCGTACCTTCGTCTTTACCAATCGATCCAGTAAAATAAAGAGCATTTGGGAAAGGTATTAAGCTAACGATTGACGTACCTTTTCGCCTTATTTTCGAGCCTTGGAATACACCCATCATTAGAGACAGAAATTTTCGTGGGAGAGACTGATTCTCTACAAAAATTTGGTCGTATTTAATTTATACGTACGACATAATAGATTAAATTATTTAATTAGATATTGTAATATTAAATTATAAAATTAGTGCATAATTAAATTAAATTTGCTAATTTATTAATTCAATTAAATCAACTTACCGCCAGCCAAGACGCTAGCTATCGATGGCCCCTCATTTTCCTTTTTCACGACAATAGTCTGCGATGGCTGGTAGACGGGAGGCGGTGCCTGCTGTTGGTAGATGGTGGTGTGATGAATTACTTGTGGTGGTGGAGCCTGCTGGTGGTGGACAGGAGTATTCGCTGAATGCTGATGTGTCACATTCACTTTAGTCAACGGGCGCGATGTAGTATGCAAGACAAATGGCTTATGTGTTGTTTTGTTTTTTGAACTTGAAAACGGTCGCGATGTAGTATGAAAGACAAATGGCTTATGTGTTGTTTTTGTAGTTGTTTTGTTTTTTGAACTTGAAAAAAGTTTTCCAATGAATCCTTTCTCCTTGGTCGATTTTGAGGTGGAACTACTGCTGCCGCTATTGCCATTGGAGGTCCATTTGAATTTTGTCTTTCGTTTTGTGCTGAGTTTGGCTTCTGCTCCCAAATCGAAGTTGGCAATTAGAATAGCTAGAGTCAATAGCAAAAAATACAGTTTGTTTCGGCCCATTATCGTGGCGGGAGTTTTTGGAGCCGAATGTAGTTTATAGTTGCTGTAAATGAAAAAAAAAACCATTTGATATTATTGTAGTACAGTTGGAGAAAGGAGGGAATATCCATTAATTCAATAAAAACTTCATAGATTCAATGAAAACATTATCTTGTATCTATACAATTTTTTATTTTGAGGGCCCATCTTTCTTTCAAATTGGACAACAAAATCAGCAAACCTTTTCTTTCCATATTGCGTTCCCCAATTTAAATATTTATCCCACTTGTTTACTTTCTTCAGTTTGTTTTGAACCCATACAACTTTATGATATTTTAATTTATCTGCTACGAACGATCGGGTAATCTATGATATTTAGAAAAAAAACATTTATGACTCACATATAATTAATAATACGCTAATGTTCTACAATTAATAAAACTATTTATAGAACATAATGGATCATTTAATTCATCTATACATTCCATCAAAAACTTGAACCTATTTTAAAAAAATTAATTGAAAAATATTTAAAACAAAAATACTCTTAACAGCAAATTAAATGCTTTCAATTGTATTCATTTTTGTGCTGCCAATGTCAAACCTTTCAATATGAACTGCCAATTAGTTGAAAGTCCCAGCCAACCATGCGAAATATTCTATTCTTCATTCAATGATATACGTATGTACATACATACAATGAAGAAATGTACATCCAGATGTACTCAGAAGTCTACATCTTGTCTTGTGAATTCGAGCGATTTATTCCCGGCGGAAAAAAATGGAAGGCAGAAAAATTGTTGATGGCCTACCATGCAAATACCGCTCACATTAGTAGAATCATGCCGCCTTTTTAAGAAGGCCTGTCCGAAGACCTCTTCCCTTTGCAAAGTCCATCCTAACAGAGTTCCTTCTTCGAGAATCTGTGCTAATTTTAAAGAGCTTCTTGAATTGGTTTCTTGTTAGGCGTTGATGATGGTGATCTAAAAAATATTTCCAATGGAATGGAAATTTTGTCCTTTGTTCTATGATTTCGACCGACTTTAATCTATTGCTAACATATTTTAATTATATATTATGAAATCGAGCTGCAATTAAAAAAACTGAAATCAAGTTTCAACTAAGAAATTCACAAGTTCGTCGAACGGATACCACTTTCGTATACCCACTATTTTTTGAATTTTGTTCGCATCGTCTTACATTTGGTGAGTTAGAATGTAGCCAGATCAAAAATTCCTAAAATAATCGCAAATTTCCAAATAGAAACGCAGAATGTCTATATTTTTTCATATAATTATATATTATGAAATCGAGCTGCAATTAAAAAAACTGAAATCGAGTTTCAATTAAGAAATTCACAAGTTCGTCGAACGGAAACCACTTTCGCATACCCACTATTTTTTGAATTTCGTTCGCATGCTCTTACGTTTGGTGAGTTAAAATGTAGCCAGATCAAAAATTCCTATAAAAATCTCAAATTTCCAAATGGAAACGCAGAATGTCTATATTTTTCTATATAAAACGCCAAGTTGATGCAACTTTTCTCAGAAGTAACAATAACAAAAAAAATGTATTCAAATGAGTGTTTTGACATTTAAGTTCGCTTAGATGGCAGAGAGAAAATGTTAGTCGGACCCGATTTTGTACGAAATTGCTTACGTTTTCTTTCGTTCGCTTTGTCGTTCTGGTGACTGTCGGGCGGTCGCAATGAAATCAAGCCAACATTAACGTTTGACAAATAAACGTATATTTGTAGCTTGCAAACGTAGAAACGGTCCGGACATGTTTCTTAAAATAATATTATTTGAGTTAAAGAAAATAATGGAAAATGTTTGTAATCTCAAATAGACTTTTGTCGCAAATTTAATTAATATTAGTAAACCAGACGAGGACCTATTTCAAAATACCCGAAACAATCACAGCATGCGGTATCCATCACACTATTGTCTCTACACACAGGGGAAGATTAGTTGAAAATCAGTTCTGACTATGTGGGATCCATTTCAATATCGGAATCAAATCTTAAAATTGTTCTATGGCACTGGCTCAACAGAATGTCTTTCAATGGAGTAAGACTATTGAAAAGTTGTTGTTAGTACCGATTACAAACATTTTTCAACTTTATTTTTTTATTATACAAAAATAATAGTCGCAACTAAAAAGATAGCAAGCACAATGATACACATCAAAATCGTCCTCATAATGATCATATCCAATGATCAAGACCATATCATTCTGAAATTTGCCGTGGAGGATGACTTGAAATACTCTTTGAACGATTTCTCATTGGGGAAAATAATTCCAGCTTTACCTTATTCATTTGACTAGAATTTTTAAGACAACAAGCAAGAACTTTTGACAGGAATTGTAGTTTCGCAAGCCCAATTGTTTTTTCTCTATTAGAATTGAAACGGAACTCAACGGCTACACCTGATGCTATATATGTTAATGTTTCGGTGACAAATCTTTTATATGCATACAATAACCTTGTAAATAAGCTATTGTTATATTGAACAGATGAAAAACTTTTTTCTGCATTTTAATAATAAAGTACATAAATTTGTCAAAGAACAGGCGCAAACGAATATATTTCACTTCATATCGTCTTCAAAGCCTGTGACACATCAGAGTATATAAATGTTTTGTTTAAAAATTAACTGTATTTGAAAAGTTTGCAAATTTGTTGCATATTGCTGTGGATTGTTTTTATAAATTTGTTTTTGTATGTTTTTTCTAATATATTCTGTGTCGTATTTTCGGTATTTTTTAAAAAGATAAGAACATTTTATATTTATTTATAGAGGGCTCTCCAACAAGAGGTGTTATTTTGGTATTCAAAGAAAAATAGCATTTTTTAAGATAAATGCTCGGATGTTTTTTTCATAAATAAGAGGAAGGCATGCCGTTAATAATGAAAAACAACATCAGCCAAATGGCCACCACGACCACGCTTACAGGACCATATCCTTTTCATAGAAAGTTTCATAACCAAATCGCAATGTGGCTGCCGTATGTCCTCGATAGCCCACGAATTATATCTTTGAGGTCTTGAATCGACGCTGGGCTCTTGACGTATTCCTTATCTTTCACGTGTCGCGAAAGGAAAAAGTGGCAAGGTGTTAAATCACATGATCTCGGTGGCCAATTGCGATCACCTCTTCGAGTGATAATACGGTTCAGAAACTTTTTAGTTTTACGAACTGTGACTGCAAGATTTTCACCATTTTTGTAGTGAATTTTAATAATGTCAATGCGTTGTTGAAGCGTGTATCATCTTGTCAAATGTCA